>CM053645.1:5602234-15602234 GCA_028654395.1 Scutellaria barbata
AACTCATTAGAGATAAGCGAACTTAGAATTATTCGAACTCCTATCCATTGCTTTACCAGAATATGATCCCTTTTCTATTAAAGCATCTATCATGAAAGTTAAATGCAACAAGAGGAGTGCTTAATATTCGATATCTTGGTGCTATGAGTAGATGTAGACAGAGCAATTTGCTCTCAAAATTCTGAAAGTTTTTCTTAGTTTCTGAGGTGCAGCCTAATTATTGGGCGATCTTCTTTGGCAGACGGTCATTATTGTTTGAACGAGGACTAGTTCTATGCCTTCTGTGGCTGTCTGCTAGAGGAGATTTGTTCACTACTTATCCTGCAAAATCACTTCCAATCAATATATTATCACAAATTAATCTGAATAGAAACTTTGAGGTTACTTTGAGTTGCATTTAGTTCTTTTTTCAGCTTTGGTGGAATTTTTGGAGGTATTCTTGTTGGTTGTAAAAAGCATTCCTCCATTACAAAGCATTGGATTGACCCTTCTGGTATCGACCTATCTATCTTTATGGGTCTGCCAGAAGTTGTTTTACTTTTACTGATTTAGGTTGGTATCTCATTTGTCTAGGAAAATAGCTAGTTGGTCATTTCTTGGTTTGAAATATAAATTAGATAGGAGATGTGTTGAACATATGTAGATGAGCAAGCTTATACATAATGTTTTTCTATATTAGATAGATAATGCAATCAATTTCTTTGCTGTTGCATGGCTAATATATCAGTAAGCTATGGTACACATCATTAACTCAAATGCGAAAAGTTTCATTAAATTTTTGAAATGAAAATATGTTATTTATATGAACATTAAATATTGAAATGGATGCCATGGTCCAGTTGTGATTATAGATTAATCATTATATGGATACAAGTGACAGTGAGTTCATTTCCTTTGTATTTAGCTACAAGGTCTAGTTTATGATTGGGTATTAGTTTTTTGTGTTTTCATTATACAATGATTGGTCTTAGATTTCTTTGTTATACTAAGCAGTTATTGAACTTCATACTTTGGGGTCTCAGATCTCAACATTGCTATGATTGGACGAGAATGAAGTCCACTTCTATAGTTGGTCACACTTGTTGATGGATCTTATCGATTTCACAAGCCTCCAAATCGTGTAAGTTCTAGTTTATGTCTCTTATTAAACTTAGATTTTAAGAAATTTGATGGCTGACTCCGCATGGTTAAGTTTTTCCTTTGCCATTATTTTCCAATAATACTAATAAGAGTGTACATAAATTTAAAAAGCTTTTACATTAATTGGTGTATAGATGATGCCTTGATCAGTTCATGGACAAAATTAATGACAAGAACATGACCTTTTACATATCTTCCTTTTGAGTAAAAGATAATAACAATAATTTAGAGGCTGGTTATTGAAGGGAAAGTCAATGTGTACTAACAATAAACTACTGCTTGATCATCACCAGTTTCAGAAATTTGCTTCTAAGCCTTAAATCGTTGCGGGCTGTGCATGTCTAAGATGTACAAGTATTGAAAGAAGTTGAATCTCAGCTGATCCTTTATCCTTCATCATGTTATTACATTGCATTCATTTGCTTCTCTGCAGTTTTGTGCACTTAATCCACAGAATATGTAAAATAAGAGACACTTAGCTGTATGTAAAATAAGAGACACTTAGCTGCTAATGTATATCATTACTGATATATGTCCCAACAGTACGAAAAAAAATTTATAGTAAAAGAAACTTTTAATACAATAATCATTAGCAAGATCATGAGAATCGGGCTAAATATCAGTTGCTTTCTAGTCTATTATTATCATGATAAACTACAACAAATAACAGGCAACAAATTAAAATCATAATCATTTACAGATCAACATGTAATACTTGGCTTAATGGTAAAAGGAGATGATCTCCCTTGGGAACTTTAACTGCTGCAGCATTGTGGGATTGAATGGCAGGGCAATTCTCCTTTGGCAAAGAAATAAGTATGCATGTGCATGTCATCCTTCCCAAGGGAGAATCACACTGTTATTCTTTTCCCACACAATTATCTTTCTTCACTATATGCATTTGATATAAGTTGGAGTTCATGTCTTGAATCTCAGAGAGCAAGATTTATATAGAAACCTCCTGGTTTCGCACCTTCACTTGGATATGCTGAAGGACGAGATGGCATATGCTTTGGACTATTCCTCTAGGATTTCTCCTTTTACTTTCCATTGGGGCCATGGTAAAAAAGTTCTGACCTTCACTCTCCCCTTTTTTGTTCTATGGATATGCTCTTTTACATGCAGAAGATATTGAAGCGTTATTTGTTTTGTCATGTCATAAGGAATCAGATCCTTGATTTGCTTTCCTTGGAGTAGAAATATAAGATTTATAATTGTTATACATTTTGCATACAGAAGATCCGAAATTGGCACAAGGAAAATCATCTTTTGCATCAGTTGTTCTCACATGAATAAAGAACCACATGATTTTTTCGAATAAGTACTATTAAACTTGAGTTTAAGACTTGATGAATAGATGTTGAACTGAACTTAATAAATTAAAATCAGTCAGTTACTGCATGTCTTTAGCTTTTTGGTTTAGTGAACTGCCTTTTTTTCTGGAGATTATATATTTTTTAAGCTGTAAAAAGGATATTGGATATATTCAGGGAAAGCGAGGGACAGTATCATTTTTCTTGTAAACTAATTTGAACATGATATAATGACCTGATTGATAATTAATTATGGAACTCTCTACCATAAATTAAGGTATGCAAGCAACTCATTGGAAAAGTAAAATGTTGTGGATATAGGGACCACTAGTTGACTAGTCTAGATTCTATCCATCACATACATGATTGTGATTAGGAAGTAGTATAAATATTAATTATAAACAGAAAGAGCCTTCCCAGATGCTTTTAATTTGTGTAGAATAATACGAATATCATAATAGTTGACAGATTTTACATGATCATCGACATAGTGTTATGATGATGACATTTAAACTCCAATTGGTGATACGGGACAACCTGGAATCAGCATCAATTGGCATAAAGCTAAATTTATCATAGGAAAGATTAGCATAAGTGGTTGTCTATAGTTTGTCGACTCTAGAACCTTTGATCATATTTGATCACAGAAAGGTAAAATCTTGTAACCCCTCCATTATTTGATTCTAATATTCGGGTTTAAAAGTTCTTTCATATCCGAGTTTGGTTTGTCTGTTTTTTATGGTGCTTCATACCCTGGCTAACACCACTAATACATATTTGACATATATTGATAATGTCGTTATACGTGACAAATATACCTTTCTTATTGATGATGTTTTAGTGGCACTGAAAATGATTTAAAACTTTCGTGTTCTTTCTCAATGAGACAGATATTAATTACCTCTAATCTCCCATTAAAAAATTCTGGACCGTTCCTTCCTTGTAATGACCTAAAACCATTCAAAATTGACCAACTCTTTCGTACAGAAGAGGAACCATGCTTCATGTTATTAACCTTCCGTGTGGAAATAAACAGTTTATTCCTCAGATGAGAACGGTTAGAATATGCTTCAAATATACCTGCGATATGTTGAGAAACCAAGCATTTTCATTCAACTATAAATACATACTCAAGTACTCTCAACTGTTCATCAGAAAACAGGAAAAACATAACAGATTAAGGATGCATTACTGGGCGATTACTCCTTTGGCAGTAGGCCAATAGAGCCAACAGCAAATGTGTTGTTGAGCACACTGCCAAAGGAGATTTGCCCCGCAATGCACCCATAAATCATTCTCTTTTTGGACATAATTAACATGAGTTTGTTTAATGAGGTAATTATTTTGCTGTCATTCTGGCTCCTTTCTTATTTATACATCATAGTATTAATTTCGTCGTATTAAGGTTTACTTTTTTTTTTTTATCCTTTCTTGTTTTTATTTCCCGGTCAAGAAAGATGCGTGTGAGTCGTTTTCTTAGTTATTTAATCAATGTAAAACGCTACTTTCTTTCTCTACTTTTTTCCCTACTTTCTTAGCTAATATGATTTTATGCGGTAAACTAGAGGTTTTTCATTGCAAAAAGAAAAATAAAATAAAATTGGGTGCATCAGAATGGCTTCCTTCTCCACAATATTTTTTTTTTTCAAATTTATTTGTTCAAAACTTAATCAATGTAATTGTATTTTTTAATTTTTTTTTTCATATATTTATTAATGAATTTATTTTTGAGGAAAAAAAAGTTTGGTTGTGGTTTTGTATTGTGTATCTAATATACTTGATAGGTCTCCTTTTAGGAAAGGGCAAAAAGGAATAAAAAGATATCAATGGTCAATTCAAAATTTGCCTACAAGAACATGTGTAGCAAATGATAAAACAATAAAATTTACCATCTTAACGGCCCTCTTAAATTTAATGGTGAAAAAGATTATTAGTATTTAAGTTGCCAATATAAACATATAGAGTGACATGGAGGGGTGGGTAGATACGGTATAACGTATCGAAAATTTCAGTATGAAAAAATAACTTCATACTGAAATGAAAAATATATACCAAAACTTAAGTATATCGAAATGGAAATTATATATCAAAGATACTAATATATCGAAATGAAAAATATTATATTTTTTAATTTATATTGATACCGATACTGTAAATTCCGAAATTTTCGGTATTTTTGATATTTTTTCGATACGGTAAGCCGGACATTTCTGTATTTCATTATTTTTCCACACCTTTAGTGACATGTTCACTGTAATAAACTGTGATCATTTTAAATTGAAGTCATCTTCCTATAAGTCGTCTGTGTGCATAACCTAAGTGTCGTTTATCTGCAGTTTATAAAAATATTTGATTTTCAATATAAATCGGTCCTATTTAATTTTTTGACTCTTCTTATAGCCAATTTTGTACTACATTGAGAATGTTAACCTGAATAAATAATAGACACTCCAAATTAATATAAATGCCCAAAAACCCTTATTAAGAAACGTGAATTTTTAAAATAAAAATAATCTTTTGACATCCATCAAAAGAAAACCCCGTGCATCTATAAGTAAAGAAAGGTTCAGGTTTGTGATTGATTGGTTACTTTCCCCCATGGACCGGGAAACCTTTCTAACTCGGCCTGGACTGGTTCCAAGAGGGGATTACAAGAGGAGTTATAGGATGGAGTGGTTCCAACATTTGACCCAGGGCTTCACCCTTTGTTATAGAATAACTCCATTTTTTGCCATCTCTATATTCTTTGTACCACTAATTCAAAAGAGCTACTTGAAACATAAACCTTCCTTTTTTTCTTTTTTTAAATTAAAAAGAAGCTCCATGCAAAATAAAATTGTATAAACAAACTGAAACTATTAGATAATATGAATTTCCAATAGATAATATTTTTCTAGCATCCAACATATATTATTTAAAAGAGTAGGTCTTGTGCGAGACAGTGTCACGGATTCTATTTTGTGAGACAGGTTGAGTTGGATCGAATATAATAAATTATGTAATACTTTTGTATGTATTAGGTAATATTTTTCTATATATATCAGGTAATACTTTTGTATCATTTACATATATTACATAATATAATACAAAAGTATTACCTGATATATAGAAAAATATTATATAATACACACAAAAGTATTACATGTTGCGAGAGAGAAAATAGCACTTAAAAGCTCTAGGATTCGCGTACTTTTATAATATTCGACCCGACTCAATTCGGGTCATGTATCATATAATACAAAAATATTAACTCATACACAGAAAAATATTACCTGATACAAATAAAAGTATTACTAAGGATGACAATATCGACCCGACCCGTGGACACCTGCCCTGCCCCGTAACATTTAGGGTGGGTAAAACCCACCTCATGCTAGAAATGGGGCAGTGCGGGTTTGGGTAGCACATAGAACCCGCCCCACCCCGCCTAGAATTAATATATACAATATTATATATTTTAAAAAAACATTTATTTTTATTTTCTAGTAAACATCGAAATCGTTGAACTATCAAACTTGCAGATGCAGTCTCTCTCTAGGGCAAGAGTTCCTCTTCTCTCTGAGATAAACACTGATTATGGGTTAATGTTGTGGACTTACTATTGAAATGGGTTAAGGGTGTTAAATTATATTTTTAAAAAAATATAGGAATAGTGTGGGGCGGGACGGACTCGTCCATATGAGGTGAGGTGCGGGCCGCTAAGTAAGATCCGTGGTGGGGCACGGGTGGGGACAGGTCTATGGGCATGTGCATGCGGCGGGCCTGGGTAGTCAACTACCCATCCTGTCCTGGTCCGTTGCCATCCCTAAATATTATATATTTTCTTATAATTTGACTCAACTCAAAACGGATTTTATAATACAAAAAACATCACATAATATACATAAAATATTACATTTTGTTTTATTCTTATAATATAATACTTTCATATGTATCATGTTATACTTTTATTTGTATTATTAAATAGTATCACATAATACAAATAAAAGTATTACATGGTATTTTATTTTCATAATGTAATACTTTCATGTGTATCATACAATACTTCTATGTGTATCATGTGATATTTTCAAAAAATATTACCAAATATACATAAAAATATTATTTTTGACTTTTGTTGACCAAATGTTGACTTTGACCAATTGACCGTTGACTTTGACCCGTTAACTGTTGATCGGATCAAAATTGACCCGTGTCACGGAATGAAATTTGTGAGACCATCTTATGCACTATTTAAAAATATTATTGAAAGAAAAAACCTCAATACATAAATATCCAAATAAAAATAATGATTGTGGATCAAATGGTTCGAAATACTTAAAAAAAAAAAAAAAAAAAAGTCAAACATAAATTCATAAATCACGCAAGCCTCACAACTTGAAATCCAAGCTCTAGCGTTTACATTTCTTTTATGTAATTTTTTAATTTTAGTTAATTGTATTTTAGTATGATCTCATTTTCATTATGAATAAAAAATATGATGAGAAATAAGAAATTGGTTAAATTATTTAAAAAATTGATGTGGATAGTACAAGAATATAGTTTGGATGTACAAATAAATTTGAGATGACTTATCCATGTAATTTTTCTAGTTCGTGAATGCATATCGAGTTGTGATAGTAGTGAAAAATATTGTCTAGGAGAAATAATATATTTATACCATTATTTCCATAATGATCCATCTTTTCTAGCCACTAATATTAGCAATCATTTTTCTTAGTAAATATTTTATATGAAGGACTAAAATATCCAAAAAAAAATGGTTAAAATTATGTTTATTTTTTAAAATTAAGTTAAATTGAAATGATATTTTTATCCTACAATAATATAAAATGGCTAAAAAATATATTTGTTTATGTCAAAAAAAAAAAAAAATCTTCTTTTATGACGAAAACATCAACTGATCCGAGAGTTACCACTTGCCAAGGAGAAAACAATTCCCGTGTCTAATAACTTTGTTGAACGAGAGAGCAAAGTATGCATGTGCATGCATGGTTTCCACATGCATGGTTTGCGATTTGCCATTATTATTCTACCCCCACTTTTGACTGCTTTATTTAAAAACCATTCGTGCTCGAGTTGCCACATAAATACACCAGAATAAAAGCGTATTTATTTTTTATTTATTTATTTTCACCCAAATTTGGGATATGCCGGAGAAATGAGTGGCATATGCGGGGACAATTCTTGTAGCAAAATTCCTTTACATTAAAAAAAAAAAAAAAAGAAAAGCAAAACTGTGACAGAAAAAATTCCCTTTTCATTTAAAAAGTGATGTGCCATGAGTATTAGTTCTTTTAAATCTTCTTCTTTTCTATTATTTTTAATTGAATGTTCGACTATATATTCAAGCTTTGTCTATTTCTAGAATTCATAATTGCTTTCAGTTTCGCTTATTTTTCAAGATTTGTTAAATGATGTCAGACTTTATGTAATTTAGGGAAAATGTATAAAAATTACCATATAGTTGCACCTAGGTATAAAAATGATCACTAATTTATATTCGGTGCAAAAATAACAAATTTTTTTTTTTGGTTTTAAGACCTCGATTTTTTATTCTTTTTTGTGTAAAAAATCAGCAAAATAACTTTTGTTGAATTTTCGGGTCCTAAACTAATAAAGCAAATTTAACTCTGTTTGACCTTGACTAAACAATTTTCATCAGCTTTTTAAATAAATTATTAAATTAGTATAGGGTTCAACCGAAATAATATATATTATTTATGATTTTTTTTGCATAAAAATAAGATTAAGGTCAGATTTGGCTCTAAAGCAAACATTATGTCATATTAACACCTACAAGACAAACTGTAGGATCATTTTTGCACATTTTGCCTTTAATGTAAATTAATATTTTCAGTCTTATAGAATATAGTCATATCTAGTGGATTACATTAATTTCCCTTAAGAGTTAATTTTTTTAATTGAGTTTAAATCGCTTATGTGTGGTGTAATTAGCAAAACGACAATCGCTTTACCCCATGCACTCATAATATATATATTTGTCGTTGAAATTAGTTGGGTTGGGTTATGAAGTTACAATCTGATGATCGAGTCCGCTAAAATTTACATAAGACAATTTGAAGAATAGTTATTGAGAGAACAAAATTCTATTTAACCACAAACAAAATGCATTTTTACAATTCCTATGTGAATTGTGATGTGTGGGTTGACTTATCTTACATAACTGGATTTGTGAGACGATCTTCTAGGAGTCCTATGTACTCAAATCTCGGTGTGCTTTCGTACACATAATTCATTGAGAAATTTTGTTTCCTTTTGTTTGTATATGTTACTAAAAATAAGAACATTTATAGAGCAACTACTTTAGAAAAATAAATTTGAGGTTCCTAAGATTTATTCTTGGGAATGTCCTCATTTTTCTGTGGGATGGTGTAACATATTTAGATCTATCAACTTGTGAAAAAAGTAAGGCACAGGCTGTAGATGCTTAACTTTGAAGCTCTTTTTTCAGTATTTGCCTTCTTCCAAATTATTGCGCCCTTTTGAATATTAAAGGGCCAATTCTTCAAGTATGGTAAATTCCACTTAGGTTGGATTATACTAATTGCAATATCTATAATTCATTTCACACACATATATATTTATGGCTAATGTGTTTGTGTGTAAATAAATAACATATAGATGTTGCAAAAAAAATCCTTAACAAAATAATGTAATAATGGCAAAAAAGAAAATATATATTGAACAAAATTCAATGAGCTTTGTAAACAATGGATAGGTAGCTAGTTCTCCATGTGGACTCAGAACCAAACTCTTTATTTATGCTCTCCAAAAGAAAAAAAAAACTTTTATTTATTGATTTAATTTTCTATTTTTTACTAGTACAGCATAAAGAATGAATTCAGAATATACTGTTTGTACTACATGAAAGTGTTTTTCCTGGCACCTATATATAGCTATAGAGGCTCAATGTTGTAAATCAAGACAGTGAAATAAGCAATTAAATATGTGTATAAATGCATTACTGGGCAATTACTCTTCTGGCAGAAGCTAATAATTCCTGCAACCATTATTTAATTTGCAGTTGAACAAATAAGCTACTGCCAAAGGAGATTTGCCCGGCAATGCAGCTTAATACAAAACTCTACTACTTTAATTTCTACTTCTCTCTTTCTTCTACTTCCACTTGCTGCTTATCTATCGTCATCCATTAAAGTTTACAAGGTAACAACTCTTTTCAGAGGACGAAACACACACCCCCCCCCCCCTCCCGTTTTTATTCGGAGTAGTTTGGATATATAGTTATATTGATGATATTATTTTATACTCTTATATAGTCAATTTGTTTGAAGGGAGGGCAAGTAATGACCTTATAAGAGAATATCTCCATGTGTATTTTGTCAATATAGTTATATTGATGATATCATTTTATACTTTTATATAGTCAATTTGTTTGAAGGGAGGGCAAGTAATAGCCTTACAAGAGAACATCTTCAGTAATATTGTAAAAAAATTCAAATTTGATATTTTATTTTAAAATAGTATTATAAAATGTTGCGCCAATAATTCTTAAATATCATTGTTACAATATACGTAGACAACAATTCTCAATTCCCATCTTTACAATTCAAATGAGACCTCATCACAAGATTTTGCAGATTGTCAAGCTTTGTCACATGAAGCCATTGATTTGAAGTGTGTGTGTGGTGTTTTTTTTCAAATATTAGTGAAGAATATAATATTTTTTAAAAGCACCTGTGATTTATTGCTCCTCTTTTTATTTATTTATGACTTTTGTACTTTTCAGAATTGAGTACGAAAGCACAGTGCAGACGTTTCCACGTGGGACTGGAAATAAGATTTATCTAATGATCGCAATCGCAGCCCTTCACTAATTATTATTAAATTGGTGGTTTCCAAATTGTGGTCAACGTATCAAGTGCGACTTCAAAGATGCGCGTTCTGGATTTTATTATATCTTCTCGTGAAGTATCCTTAATTTACTGAAAAGCCCTCAGCGCTCTAGAATTTCGAATGTTGAATAATACATTTGCTAGTTTGGGTGTAACTAACACATCCTACTTTTCTTCCATTGATGTAGACCACGTCGTGATGGAAGACTTTGTAAACTAATTACTTTTGGTAAATTAATTATTCTCAATTTGCATCTTCTACCAATTATTACATTCATATTTTGCTACAACATAAATACATTTTAATTAATTAATGATAATTACGATAAAAGTAAACTTATTAAGTTATGTCTATCTCGAGCAATAATTATTATAGTAATATTGATTTTGTCACATGAAATGATGAATCAAATTTGTAAAAACTTAAATTGTAAATTTTAATGCATAATATGATAGTTCAATTGATATTATTAACTTTAGTATGGAAAAAACATTTTCGTTCAAGGGGTTGGTGTTAAGTCATTTTATCATTATTGTTACAATTATGTTGTCCTTGTCTCCATATCTCTTCATAAATGTTCTAATAAATAAAGTCCAAAAATTAAATAAATAAATATATAAAAAGAAGTATGAGGTTCTTACTTTCAAGTAGACATGTTCAGTCGGTTCCGCTTTCGATTTGTCGGTTCGAAACTGACGGTTTTTGAAACTGAAGGCATGAAACCGAAACCGAACCGTGGGGGGTTCGGTTTCGGTTTCGGTTCCGGTTCACGGTTCGGCTTCGATTTGAAAACCGGCGGTTAATCAGAACCGGCGGTTCAAACCACCGGTTTCCCGATTTTTTATTTTTTTTATTTTTTTATGTTTTTTAATTTTTTGATCACTTGGGCACGATCGTGCTACACGGCACGGTTGTACCCCATTGACCAGCCTTGATTTTTCATCTCGCACGGTCGTGCTCTTCTGATCATCAACAGGCAAATGATCTCAGTCCTCCACGTGTCACATTCGAAAATACAAAAAAAAAAAAATTGCACAAACCGCGATTGCCAATTTTTTCAGCAGCCGAACCGAAATCGAACTGTATTATACACGGTTACGGTTCCGGTTCGGAACCGGAACCGGGTCAACGATTATCGAAACCGTTGACCGTCGGTTCGAACCGGCCCGGTTCCGATTTTTAAATCCGTTTGCACACGTCTACTTTCAAGAAAGTAAAAATCTCCAAGAAACTTAATAGAAAGGATATTTAGCATAAGAAATGGACTGGTCAAGTCAATATAACTCAAAATGGCATGCTGCTTGTGTTAAAATATTTCAGAGGAAAAACGTGTAAATTAACAGATTGAAATTTGAATTCTTTTTGCATTACGGATTACAACTGAAGGGTATTTTCGTCAATAAAAATTATATTGTTGACCTTATTATATATAAACCCTCCAACTATAATTTCCCAAACAAACCTAAGTTCGAAATTATCTCCTCGCCCAGCCGCCATTAATGGAACCAGAGGGTGTTCTAAACCTCTTCGATTCCTTCTGGTTCGACTTCAATATCTTCGAAAATCAGTCAGCAATCTCAGCTTCAGTGTCTCCTAACCCTATTCTAGATCCCCAAACCCAAGAAGTTCCATCAAAACGAAGCGATTCAAGCCAATTATCAATTCATTCCAGATCGAAAAGTGATGACTCGTTATACATTTCTTCCCCAAATTCAGTCCTCGAACCCCTCCTCCAAACGGTGATCTCCAACAGAGAGTTGTCGCTGGAAATTCCGAAACCTCCACAATTCAACATACCTAGAGAAGGCCTGAACAAAAAGAAAAAACGATTCAGCAAAAGCCTGTCGGAGCTGGAGTTTGAAGAGGTAAAAGGTTTCATGGACCTTGGTTTTGTGTTCTCCGAAGAAGACAAGGAATCGAGCCTCGTTGAAATCATCCCAGGCCTGCAACGATTAGGGCAAAAAGCAGATAATTGTGATCGGGAAAAGGAAGAGGAAATTACAAGCGTTGAAGAGTCATTTGTGGAGAGAGTGAGGAGGCCATATCTTTCAGAAGCATGGGGAGATTCGAATTACAGAAAAAGGGAAGAAACGACGCCGTTAATGAAATGGAGAGTTCCTGCTGTTAGTAATGAGATTGACATGAAAGATAGTCTCAAATGGTGGGCTCACACCGTTGCTTCTGCCGTTAGTTGAAACAGAGAAAGCTGATGAACATTGAACATCATACATACTTCCTTTTCCCCCCCTTTTTCTTTCCAAGTTGAATTCTTGTATATAGCAATTTGGGTAGTTTTGTATATCCTCGTAGACTCAAATAAAGATAGGTTGGCGTGTGATTATATGTCTACCAATTCTTTCATTCTTTGTAGTGATGCTCATGAAATTTGTATTTTTATTTCTTTTTATGTAAAATCAAATTTAAATATTTAAAATTACAATAAAAAAATCAACAAAGAGGGAGAAGAAAAGGAAATAATATACAAAGTTATAACAATGAAATTCACAAAACCTACAGATATGATCACTTGAAATTTGAAGGATTTATTTGATTGATCTAACCAACTAAAGTTTCCTTTTAATTAATGGCACTAATTAAAGAAAAGATATCTAAAGCCAATTCTCACTAATTAAAGAAAAGATATCCAGGGAAGATGATTAAGCCAGTGCATTTTATTTATGCTTTTACGTCTAGACCTTGTTTTTTAACTTTTGTCTAACGTATTTTGTTATTTTACTATCAAATACAACTTTTTTCTTTTGTGGTGTTTACCCCTTATAATTTGGTTATTACTTTGTTAAGGAGATACATGAAAAGATGATAAGGAAAGGAAAAAAGAAAAAGAAAAGAAACAATGGGCATAAATGTAGAAATTAACTTTTTAAATGATTTTGAGGAGTTACTGTATTTTTTATATTTTAATTTAATATCTTGTCTTATATTACTAGAAATACATACCTTTTTTTTTTTTTTCCCTATGTGCTTTCAATTTTCTACTTTTGTCCCCTACATTTTATTTTAATAAATCTGATATTTAAATTTTATTTCTTCAATCTTCTTTAACAAAGAGTGAGGCACAAAATTTCCCCACTATCATAATTTGATATTTTGAGTTTTTTTTTTTGACAATATGCAAGAGTTGATACAAATCCAAATATGGAAAAACAAACATGATTAAATTTGCGGTACTAAAAATAAGGTATAATTATATTTAAGGTAAATTACCAAAGATAACCTATGAGGTTGAAACATGAAAATCATGTGATCAATATGGTAAATATGTAATATTACCGTTGAAAGCGCGTTTAGTGTGTGTGTATATATAATCATAAGAATTTAGCCAATTGTATTCTCCAATTTCTATTCCACGACAAAGAGCCGGGTTCCTCAACGGCGCCGCCGAGATGACGGAGCCGAGACGACTGAGAGGGCACAAATCTGCCGCCACTTGCTGTATCGCTTCCCGGCCTCGGCCAGGCCTCATTGCCACCGCCGGCGAGGTACTCCTTACATTTCCTCACACTCTATAGAGTTGTGTAGTTTAATTTTCTTGATATGAAATAGGAGTTCTATTGAGTTTAGTATTTTTGAGTTCAGAATACACTTAGGGTTTTGGATTAACTCTTTTATCTTCTTTCAAGAAAACACTTTCTTGTTTGTTGATTTAATTTTTTCTAATGTGAAATAGGATGGTTTCGTCTGCTGGTATGATTTGCGGTGCAAAGATATGTTGTTTGCTATGGATGTGGGGAATGGGAACCCCGTTTCATCTCTATGTTTTAAGCCAGGTTTTTCCCTCTCATGATTTGGTGGTTTCTTTCTTTATCTCTTCATTCTTGGTTGCTTTCTTGTCATCTTGATCCTTAAGCCAGATATTTCCCTCTCATGTTTTGATGGTTTCTTTCTTTATTTTATCGTTCTTGGTTGCTATCTTGTCGTCTTTATGGTTTAAGTCAGGTCTTTCCCTCTCTTGTTTTGGTGGTTTCTTTCTTTATTTCTTCATTCTTGGTTGCTTTCTTGTCATCTTGATTCTTACGCCAGGTTTTTCCCTCTCATGTTTTGGTCGTTTCTTTCTTTATTTCTTCTTTCTTGGTTGCTATCTTGTCATCTTTATGTTTCAGCCAGGTTTTTCCCTCTCTTGTTTTGGTGGTTTCTTTCTTTATTTCTTTGTCGTTACTTTTGATCTTGATATGTGGGCAATGCTGCACCTTTGATCTTGTTTGTTGGAGTAAATGAATACAAGTTGGCTGCCCTATTTGTTCCAGTGAAGCATGTTTTTGGAGTTTCAATTGAGTTTTTTGTAAAGTTAAGTACCTCCCAAGATGATTTTTCCATTATTTGCAGTTCATAATAATAAGATTAACAATTTTTAAAAGTACATCATGTACTCTTGTAGTGCCCATAGTTATTTTCTGGTTCTATTTCTTGCATCATGCAAATATTGCAGTCTCTTCAGAATTCAGTTGATGAAACTATGAGAGTTAGCTTGTGATGTCATACCATAATTACATGCTGCAGGGAATGAGGACATCATATATGTTTCTGTAGGGAATGAAGTCAAGTCCTTGGATCTGCATGAGGTATGCTTTGACTTTTTATCTTGTTTGTGGGTCTTGCATTTGTTGATTTTTTCACTCATAAAATATAATGTCTTTTCAGGTGTTCTGAAATTTGTTTATGTACTTTGGACGTCTCTTGTATATTTCATTCTCAAGAGGTCAATATTCTAATGTATTTATTATGTGTTGAAAAGCGTGTATGAATGTTCTCTTCGTCACCATTCGTTTAAGTTGTTCAATTGTTTTATGGTTCTGGTTCAAGGTTGTCTTAGTCTTTAGAAAAGCTGATAATGTTTTATCAAAGCTTTTCACAATTGCCATTCCATTCAAGTTGGAAAGCCAATACTTGACACGTCGTAGACAAGATGAACTAGGAAAGCTGATACTCAATGTTATGTGCCTCTTTTCCTTCTTGTTCCTGTTTTTTCATATTGATGGCTATATTTTGTATGTGTCGATGAATGTTTTGGCTTTCTGACCATTTCTATCTTAAACCGATATATTTTTGCATTGCAGCTGATTCTCTAAATCTGAAACTAACACCTGTAAAGTCTCATTTAGAATAAGTGCCATTACTAACAGTCACATTCAATATGTCAGACTACTTCATGGAAGCAGCTAGAAAGTTACAATTATAACAAGGATGAAATAAATCAGGTATGACATCTGAAACTTTTTCATATTTGAAATTCCTCATTATAATTTTCTATCCTAGTAATGCCTTTTATTTTCCTCCAAAAAAATATTCCTGATTGGGCAGCATATTTTTATCGAAAAGCGTTGGTGATTAATGATTCATGAGTTAATATCTGTTTCCAGTCTAGAAAGAATTAACAACTTAAAAAAAAGAAGATTTCACAGATGGATTATGATGACATCTTAAGTGGTGGTTTTACCAGCTTCTGTTGTCTCTCAAACATATGGAGTGTACTTTTTCTCTTTTGCTTTTCTCTCTTTCTTTACAGTCATCCCGTAAATTATATCTAAAATAAACCAGAAAACTGATGCTGATTCCATAATTCAGTATTACAACATAGTTTATATTGCATAACTTGTAAACTTTACAAGAACTTTAGGAAGTTGAGAAAGTTGCCTTCATTTCTGAAGCATGAACAACAAATTGTGCATGCCTTATCCTTTTTAACTAGAGCTACTAAGATACGTGTGGTGCATTGATCCTCGGGCAATATAGAATATATGTTGATATTTTGGTTGGTCTTGTCATTTATATTGTGCAGATTTCTTGCCACCCAAAATCATTGTTTCTTGCTGCTGCAGACGATGCAGGAGATGTGAAGGTATAATCATTTACTTGGATTTGGTTTTAGGAAATTTGTTTTGGATTTGAAGTTACAATTCCAAAAAATTAACAGGATTTTTCAGATTAAGAAAGAAAATAAGGCTGCATAGCTGTCAATCTGTACACATTTTTAAGAGGGAAAGAAGGCAATTTATTTATAAATTCGCCTGGAGTACATAATTGCTTGCATTTATTGAGAAATCAGTCAGAAAAGGAAGGAAAATCACCTATATGTTATGCAAATAGAAAAGGAGGTTCTAAGTAACAAGTAGATTCTGAGGGAAAAACTTATAGTAGAATGATCTTACAATCCTTGACTTTGAGGATAAGTGTGTTTTTACGAATTACAAGTCCACTTGGTAACTGATGACCAGCAATTATATATATGATTTGTTGTTTCTAATTTTATAGACTCATTCATGTATTCAATGTTCAGATATAATCATTAAAATTATGAAAGAGATTATGACCATTGCTGTTGCAGATAATTGACGCTCACCAACGATGTCTGTACAAAACATTAAGAGCTGGCCACAAGAGTGTATCCTTACCTATTTTGTGTGCATTGGTTTGAGAGAGAAGATGTATTTGGACCATTATGTTTTTTCATTTTCTTTTCCTCTCAAGTATTAGTTCCAGTTCTTCTGATCACTTTTTTTCATGCCAATCCTGGTTGGCCTTATAATCTCTGAAGGTAATGCCCATATATTGTTAATATTTCATGGTATTCATAAGATATTCTTTTGTGTTTTTGTTTGGTGACTATTCAATCTCTAATGCTTGATTGCCCTGAATTGTGTTCTACAGATATGTAGCAGTTTCAAACCTGACTCAGTTTTCCTATTGATATGTGTTTTGCCTTTACCTATTGTCCTCAGATCTGCAGTAGTGTTCAATTCCTTCCTTGGAGATCTTGGGAAGGTACTTTAGAAAACACAATCTTTGATTCTACACAAGTCTCATAGTGGTGTTTAGGTCAGTTTATCAATTTGCATTGTTCTCATGTGTCATTCAATTGAAATTATCTCACATTGGTCTCTCTCGTATGCATGCATTCATGACAACACCATCCGAAGTGCCTTTGCTCATATTTCAGCACCTGCCATGGTTTGAATGTGAAATAAAATCTTACTCTTGTGTTGTTATACCTCCCTGTAATATCTTCAGTTCCTTTTCTCTGATTAATACTTATTTCTTATATCATTGTTGCAGTCATTACCGGGGGTCTTGATTCTAAACTTGTGATGTGGGATTTCTCCAAAGGGCGTCCAAACAAAGTCATTGACTTTGGTAAACTACTTCACTCATAATCACATGCCTGTTATGCTGAAAATCAGCTCAAAATTATTTATGGAAGAGGATAGTATATTTTGCGTTCTCATTGTGTTTATGAACAACTTATGCAGGCAGTGGAGGGGATGCAGGACAGTGCTACAACCCAGCTTTTGTCCATGCTGTAGTAGTTCCTGACCTTGATATTGTAGACAAAGTTGGAAAGATCTGTGTCGTGGCAAGGGGTGATGGGGTTGTCGATTTAATTAATATTGAATCTGAACTTGCAGCTCACATATCCAAAAATTCAACAAAGCCCAATCCTGGTATTACATCAATGTCTAAAGGTCGTCTCAGAGCTACCAGTTCCGAGAGTGCAGAACAAAATGATGGAAACCTGCATTTGGACTACTCAATGGGTGGACATGTTGCTGGAGTATCCTCTGTGTGAGTGAATGCAGATTATTCAGTTTGATGTTAAAAATCTATCGAATTGCATAGAATAACAAGTATGCTTTCACATCTGAATTAGGACCTTTTCTATGTTTGGAGAGAAAGGGAAGTTCATAATTTCTGGTGGAAACGATAAATCGGTAAAGGTGTGGGATTGGTCTAAATGTTATGGTGGTGGTGGAACTACCAATTGTGATGATGTTCTATGCTCTAACATTAGCCTGAGCAGAAAGGTTAGCAACTCATCCTTTGGTTGTGTGTATTGAACTCTGAAGGCCTTACCTCTTTCTGACCGGATTTTGATTGTTCAGGTAAATTGGCTTTGCACAACTCCCTCCGATTCTGAAAATCTAGTCATCTGTGATACATCCAAAGTAGTAAAGGTTTACACTGTTGGGTAAATTTGAAGGGATAGGCCGACAAGCAATTCCAGGACTGTCGTCACTATTACGTGGATAACAACTATGTTTGAGTGTTGTTTTTTATGTGTTGTCCTAGAAAATGGTAATAAATCCGTGTTTTACATGAGTTGTTTTATTTCTAATTCTATTCTCATGTTAATCATTTATGTAGCATTGTTTCACTTAAATTCTACATATTCTATATGTAGCTACGATTCTTATTTATGTAGGGAGTAGATAAATAGCTAACTTGTCATATTAGTTTTGAGTTAATATTCATGAAATGGGTTTAAGCAAAAAGAGGATGTAATTGGCAAATGAAGAGACAAAGATAGTTGAAAGACGAAATGAAGAAACCTTTCATTTGATTTTTAAGGTGCGTTGTTACATTTTGTAAAAATTTGAGTAGTTCTGTTCAATTTCTCAACTTTTGTCGAAATATTATCTTGTAGAATGCCATCAAGCAAAATATCCATATATTTTGTTGCATCTTTCTCTGATTACATCGATCATAATATTTTTCCTGCCTTCTCAGGTCAATGGGTTCCATAGTCACATAGGGGAGTGACTTTTCTTATCTCTCTTTATTGGACGACTTTTTATAGGTTCAATTAATGTTCATTACTCAAGTAGACAAATCGTCTTAATGTTAGTTGAAGACTGATAATCGCTTATGTGAAGGGATTCATTTGTGTCTCTAAATGTTGTCTGATTAACAAGGATTTTCAGCTACTCAGCAGATAGACAATTCATTTGGTTTTTTTTTTAATGGTGCGTATTTCTCTCCCTACATTTCAATTGAATTTTTTTCTTTGATGCAAGAGTCATGCTTTACGGAACATTCTTTTTTTTTTTTTTTTGTAATCTTTTGTGAAATATGAAATCTCTCCTAGATTATAACTAATTATAATTACAATGCTATAATGAATTTTTCAATAAACTTAATTGACTTTTGAAATTATAATTTTTTTTGGACAAAAATTCCTTTTTAATATGGTTCTTTGTGAGACTGGAGAGTAAAAATTTATAAATAAAAACATTATTAAATTATCTTTATTTTTAATTTAATTCTCTTAATACAACCAAACATAAAATGTATTTTTCACAAATGTATTTTAAATATGGTTTTTCTTCGTAAAGTTTTTCAAATTAACACCACCGTCATGGCTAGTTGTTGTCGTGAGCTGATCAGACATTGAGTATAGTGTAAGCCCCGACAATCAACATTGAAACCTGATGTTGTATGACTATTCAGATTTATTTAGAAGAGGCCATCATTCAAAATTAATTGACTATATGAAGAAAAAAAAAAGGTTTCCAATTGGCTCAAATTTAAACAAGAGGGCCTGATTTTCAGTTCACCTTTACAGGTGAAAAGGAGGGTAAGTTTGCTCAAACACAAGGTTTTGGCCTTTGGGTAATATTGTTTAATTATATTGGGAGGACTTGTTTGCAAAATACCCATCTAGAGTCAGTGTGAAGAATTGTCGGTTGAGATGTGGAAGGCCAACCATAACCTGCCTTAGAATTCCCGCAAAAATTTAAAATCTTTGCACCAAGAAAATGACCTTTCTCCCCCTCTCCAACCTTGATGTTATTCACCAGCCTTTTCCAACACTCCCACTATAATATCGTACTTGCCATTGAGGTCCATCCATGTCAACCACCATCTTCTTTTTTCATATCATTTGCCTCTTGACGGAGAAGGGGGGGCTGAGATGATGGAATCTGGAATCCCCATATGCAACACTTGTGGTGAGCAAGTGGGATTAACCTCTAAAGGTGAAGTCTTTGTAGCCTGTCATGACTGCAACTATTCCATTTGCCAGCATTGTTTGGAATATGAGATCAAGGAAGGCCGTAACGCCTGCATTCGCTGTGCCTCTCCTTATGCTGATGGTATTTAAATTTATGGTCCTTTTGTACTTGCTTTTAGTTGTACTTTCATAAGATCTGATTAAATTAGTTAACTGATAACACAGCAATTGCTGAAGAATCTGGAGATCATCATCATCTGCCAGTTGCATCGCATCTAAATACTCCTCAGGATGCTGGAATTCATGCTAGAAATATTAGTACAGTTTCTACAGTGGAAAGTGGTGAGTAAACAGTTTTGATGATAAAGTTCGCTAACACTTATATATACTTACATTGCTGAATGAGAACATTGATGTTGTGCTCTTCTCCTTCTTTTCTTGAAGAATATATCGATGATTCTGGAAATCCAATATGGAAGAACAGAGTCGAGAGTTGGAAAGACAAGAAAGATAAGAAAAAGCGAGCTGCCAAAAAGGAGAAAAAACCAGCAGAGGTTCCAGCTGAACAGCAGCAGATGGAGGAAAAGTCACAGTAAGTAGTAATCAATTTAAGCATCTTCATGTTCGATTCTTGATTCGTTGTGCTTGATGAGAAGTTGTAATAATGCAGGTCAGTGGATGCTGCTCAGCCTCTTTCCCAAATAGTCCCTTTACCAAAATCCCAGCTTACACCATACAGAGGCGTGATCATCATGCGTTTGATCATTCTGGCCCTTTTCTTCCATTATCGTTTAACACATCCAGTTGATAGTGCCTTTGGCCTGTGGCTCACTTCCGTCATCTGTGAGATCTGGTTTGCCTTTTCATGGGTCCTCGATCAGTTCCCCAAGTGGTCTCCTATTAACAGGGAGACCTTCATTGACAGGCTATCTGCAAGGTCTGTGTCTCTTTTCTTTTGATCTTCTACTTGGTCTTTTTCCATCCATTCATTTTTAATCACTCTTCTGTTGTTCAGGTATGAGCGTGAAGGGGAACCTTCTGAGCTTGCTGCTGTGGATTTCTTTGTCAGTACTGTTGATCCGCTGAAAGAACCGCCATTGATTACTGCAAACACAGTTCTCTCGATTCTTGCAGTGGATTATCCAGTCGATAAAGTGTCTTGCTATGTCTCTGATGATGGTGCTGCTATGCTGACATTCGAGTCTCTTGTTGAGACTGCTGATTTTGCAAGGAAATGGGTGCCTTTCTGCAAGAAGTTCTCTATAGAGCCTCGTGCCCCTGAGTTCTACTTCTCACAGAAGATCGATTACTTGAAGGATAAAGTTCAACCTTCCTTTGTCAAGGAACGCAGGGCAATGAAAGTAAGTCAAAAATTCATCCACATACATTATCTTACACTTGGAATAATGCCCATTTACTTATTGTGCTTCGAATTGTAGAGAGATTATGAAGAGTATAAAGTTCGGATAAATGCTTTGGTAGCAAAGGCTCAGAAAACACCAGATGAAGGATGGACCATGGCAGATGGAACATCTTGGCCTGGAAACAACTCTCGTGATCATCCTGGCATGATTCAGGTGATCGAAGCTCCTATTGATAAATCTTTGTGCTTGAGAAGTTCACCAACTGATCATGGATTTTTGCGTTTAATTTTCAGGTGTTTTTAGGCAACACTGGCGCGCAAGATATAGAGGGCAACGAGCTACCAAGACTCGTTTACGTCTCAAGAGAAAAGAGGCCTGGCTATCAACATCATAAGAAGGCTGGTGCCGAGAATGCTTTGGTACACTTATTTATTGTCTTCTTCGTATTTTTTTAAATACGAGTTTTAGATCACATTCGTTGTACGTGGAGATCAATTCAAATTAAAGAAATAAATAATATAAATACCTAATATATAACACTTTATATTAGAGTTCTAAGTATATGAAAATCCTAAATTACTATTATAACCTTAAATAATAAACTTTGATAGGAATATATTTGACAATCCATATTTTGTAAGAAACATCTATACAATAGATATATGTTCCCACCATTGAAGATTGATTAAAAGTTGCTTTCTTTTTCAGATAAGAGTATCTGCTGTTCTTACAAATGCCCCATATATCCTCAATCTGGATTGTGACCACTACATTAACAATAGCAACGCTCTACGTGAGGCAATGTGTTTCTTCATGGATCCTCAAGTTGGTCGGGATGTATGCTACGTGCAGTTTCCTCAGAGGTTTGATGGCATTGATAAGAGCGATCGATATGCCAATCGCAACACAGTTTTCTTTGATGTAAGATTCTTTGAGCATATTTATAGTCTCTATTTCAAATATGGTTTTACCCTCTTCGAACTCTGTTATGATGTCAGGTGAACATGAAAGGATTGGATGGCATTCAAGGACCTATGTATGTTGGAACAGGATGTGTCTTCAACAGACAAGCTCTTTACGGCTATGGCCCTTCGTCTCTCCCAACTCTACCTAAGAATTCATCATCTTGCTCGTGGTGCTGTTGTTGCTGTCGTGGCAAGAAGCCCGCAAAAGAAAAGGACTTCGCAGAGGCTTATCGTGATGCCAAAAGGGAAGACCTCAATTCTGCCATTTTTAACCTCAGGGAGATTGACAGTAAGTTTCTTGCATTTTCGTCCACAGAAACCACGTATCGTATATCCAGATGAAACTTTAATGGAATTCTGTACAGGCTACGACGAGCATGAAAGATCGTTACTCATCTCCCAAATGAGCTTTGAGAAAACCTTCGGCTTATCTTCAGTGTTTATTGAGTCGACAATGATGGAAAACGGAGGAGTTGCCGATTCTGCTAATCCATCAACACTAATCAAAGAAGCAATCCATGTTATCAGCTGTGGGTATGAAGAGAAAACTGCATGGGGCAAAGAGGTCAGATAGTTGCTTCTTTTGATTCAATAGAATCATCATGCCAAGATTTCATCTTGTTTTTTTCTAGAGGTGAAACATCTTGTGATTTGCAGATTGGTTGGATCTACGGGTCAGTTACGGAGGACATCTTAACGGGGTTCAGAATGCACTGCCGTGGCTGGAGATCAATCTACTGCATGCCTTTAAGACCTGCATTCAAGGGATCAGCCCCCATCAACTTGTCTGATAGGCTGCACCAGGTGCTACGGTGGGCCTTAGGATCAGTGGAAATTTTCCTGAGCAGACACTGCCCTTTATGGTACGGATTCGGAGGTGGTCGTCTCAAACTGCTCCAAAGATTTGCCTATATAAACACCATTGTTTATCCTTTCACATCTCTTCCATTGGTTGCCTATTGCATACTCCCTGCTATATGTCTCATCACCGGCAAATTCATCATACCAACGGTAATTCTTCTCACTTAAACAAAGAATCGGATTCATCATTCATCCATTGAAAATTGCTGATCTACTGTTGTTGTCATTGAATTAGCTGTCCAACGTGGCGAGCATTCTGTTCCTTGGGCTGTTCGTGTCGATCATTCTAACGAGCGTGCTTGAGCTGAGATGGAGCGGCGTTAGCATCGAGGCGCTGTGGCGTAACGAGCAGTTTTGGGTCATCGGCGGCGTGTCGGCGCATCTCTTTGCCGTTTTCCAAGGGTTTCTCAAAATGCTGGCCGGGGTGGACACTAACTTCACGGTCACGGCCAAGGGCGGAGATGACGGCGAATTTGGGGATCTCTATGTGTTTAAATGGACCACGGTTCTGATCCCTCCGACCACCATTCTCATCGTCAACTTGGTCGGAGTTGTGGCCGGATTCTCGGATGCTCTCAACAGTGGCTACGGAGCGTGGGGCCCTCTGTTTGGGAAGGTTTTCTTCTCGTTGTGGGTGATTCTGCATCTCTATCCATTCCTCAAGGGTCTCATGGGCCGACAGAATCGAACCCCCACCATTGTTATCTTGTGGTCTATTCTTTTAGCTTCTGTTTTCTCTCTTATTTGGGTGAAGATCGATCCCTTTGTCAGCACCAACGATGCTGATACAGCTGCTCAGAGCTGCATCGCCATTGATTGTTGAATTGGAACAGGCTTTTAGGGTTTCGTTTTTGAATCTGGATTTTGTTAAGAATATGATGTTGGATGATGTTGTTCGATGAATATTTTTAGTTTTATTGAGATGATTATATGATATGTGGATTTGAAGGAGTAATTATGAATTCAGGATTGGTTTTTAGGACCCTGGCCTTAATTATGGCTAATAATTTCCAATGATGTTAAATAATGTTTGAAATTATTGTCATGAATCAAATAAAATCTGCCAACCTGAGAACACTTGTATCCAGCTATATATGTAATGTGTATAGGGCTTCGAACCTTTAACGGTAGCTACTGCTTTTACGTTTACTTTTTCACTCCTGAATCTTTGAAAAATTAATATTAAAAGGCCCTTTCAGCTAATAGTACTGATAATTTAATTAACAGTACTTCCAACTATGTATGCTGTTGTAACTTGGGTTTGACTGGCCATTGACTCAGTTTTGTAGCAAAACTTAAAAAGGATATATGTATCGTGTATGTATCGAATTATAGGCAAGTAGTGTAAATAAAAGCAAATCCAGGGGTATTATTATGTCCCACCTGTCTCTCTTAGCTCATAAACATAGGCATTATTGTCCAAACTGAAGAAGTAAATCTTCCATTACAATGGCACCACCACTCCTTTCTCCCCTTCTCATCCTTCTCCTTTTCCTCCTCTCCGCCGCCAGCTCCACCGCCGGTGCCGCCGTCAATGCTACTATCTCCCCCACGTCGGCACCCACCGCAGCCCCCAAACCACCCAGCCACTCCTCTCCCATTTCCTCTTCTACCCTCGACCCAAAGCAACTGAGAGCACTCCAATCCCTCAACATTCCCACCTCCAAAGACCCCTGCTCTCCGCTGCGCCGCTCCGCCGCCGCCCCCACAACCACTTGCGACGCCTCCTCCCCTTTCCGCCACCTCCTCTCTCTCACCCTCTCCAACTGCTCTGAAGATGTTGCTTTGTCCTTAACTGCCCTCAAATCCCTCTCCACTCTCACCTCCCTTAATTTCATCAACTGCCCTGTCTCCCCCATTCGATTCCCCGCCGAGCTCACCTCAAATCTCCATTCCTTTACCTGCATTAACAGCCTCAAGAAACTCACCGGAGTTTGGCTTAGCCGCCTGGAGAATGTAACGGCGTTAACGGTTTCACGGGTGAGCGTTACTGCCAGTGGCCCTTCTATCATCCTCGGCAACATGAAATTCTTGCATTCCGTTACTCTTTCACAGACAAATCTTTCAGGCTATCTCCCCAAACACTGGCATCCAAATCTCACTTTCATTGATTTGTCAGCAAATCATCTCAAAGGAAAAATACCCATTTCACTAACTCGTCTCGAGAATCTTGTCCACCTGAATCTCTCATCTAACTCTCTCAACGAAACAATTCCGACCACCATCGGAGACCTGAATTCTCTGCAGAATCTCTCTTTAGCTTCAAATTCATTATCTGGGCCGATCCCAGAATCCTTAGCTGCATTGCCAGGGCTAACGCACCTTGATCTGGGTTCCAATCAGCTCAATGGGACGATACCCAATTTCATAAGGGATATGAAGAAGTTGAAGTACCTTAATCTTCAAAGCAACAACTTTCATGGGGTTTTGCCCTTCAATGCAACGTTTATGAAGGGACTGGAGGTGTTCAGGGTGGGGGAAAATTCCAATCTTTGTTATAATCGCTCAGTATTGGGCTCAAAGGTGAAGCTCGGAATAGCTCCTTGTGATAAACATGGGCTGCCTATGTCGCCGCCGCCGGCGAAGGATTCATCGGCGGATGATTCGACTGATTCCGATGACGCCGATTACGGCAATGTGGAGGAGAAGAAGAGTCACAGTGGTCCAAGTAAGGTTGTTCTTGGTGTTGCCATAGGCCTTTCTTCTATTGTTTTTCTTATTGTTTTCTTGGTTCTTTTATCTAAATGTTGTAAATGAAATTGAAAGAGAAAAATAAATATTTGTTTGTTAGTTAGGTTAGGGGAATTAAGATCTTCAAAGATGAGTTTGTTTGTTCTAATAGTTATTATTTTGGTGAAAAGAGAATTTCAAGAAAATGAGGGGTGAAAGGAAAGGATAATTCTTTTGCGTGATTCTTTTAAATACTCTTTTGTTTTTTTTTTTTTTAATATTGCTTGGGCAGAAAAGTTTGACTGATCTGTGCTCTGTCTTTTACTTCGGATGTGGGGTGTATCATTTGCCATTAAAAAAAATGATAAAAAATAAAGTGGCTGATTATCAGTGTTTCATGGTACTGAGGCTTACTTTAATATTGTTTCAATTCAGCTTTGTTGCTCTTGAGATGTAAGAATTTGCTTTTTTGCATTTTCCATAAATTCAGCCTTTGATTCCCTCTTTCGAACTTGGCTTTTTATTTATGTATTTATTTATTGATCAGCAGATTGTTGTAAGTTGTGACACACATGAATTCTTTTCTTGACAGTTTTCTTATACTGATTTATCCCATTCAAGTTGCCTCAATTCGTTGACATTGAAACCCATTTGAAGTTGATGGTCATAACTTGTTGAACATGATTCTTTTTAACAGATTGATACAAAATTTGAATAAGTTAAAAATGGTGTGACCATTTTTAGATCTATAGTTGTAACCCTCAATCTAAGATAGAATTATAGTTACGTAACTTCTTCAAGAGTTCCTTTCAAGACTTTCATTACTTGAGATGTTTTGAGGGACAAGTCATGAACATCCATCTTGCTTTCCATTTACTTTTACCCACCAAACCTCTTCCAGCGCTATAAGTGAACCAAATAGAGTTCAACGTTGTATTGTACACGAGTTTTTTTTTCTTTTAATGGAAAATTCATTAACGATTAATTAAATTACAAGAAACTATTAATAAATGTACAATAAATATAACATTTCTCGATAAACATTACAACTAGTATAGAAACGAGCATCTCATGTCAAAACATGAGTTGCATTAACTTGTCGTAAATAAAACGAATTGACTAATCAATTTCTTGAAGAAATCTTCGACAATTCTATAGAATAAAACTGAATATTAATAATACACGAGTTGAACTATGTTAATTTAATATTTTCACTTTTATTTTACATATCCTTGAGTTTTAAATCTTATCAAATATAAGAATAGGTTAAACTTATTTGATATTTTTTTTTTTATCAATTCAAATGTAAATGTAATTTTGAATCGAGTATTAGTTAGGTTAATATGATTTTGAAC
Source organism: Scutellaria barbata (assembly GCA_028654395.1). Classification (NCBI taxonomy): domain Eukaryota; kingdom Viridiplantae; phylum Streptophyta; class Magnoliopsida; order Lamiales; family Lamiaceae; genus Scutellaria; species Scutellaria barbata. Next base: position 5,629,523 of record CM053645.1, read on the forward strand.
CCGAACCGGACAACGCACGGTAGTATCATTTTTCTTCAATTTCATGTGATGCATTAATGTGTTACCCTTCTAGGTGGGCACGTAATTTAAAAAAAAATAAAAAAATATATACATTATAGAGAAATGCCAGGCAAGATATAAGTGATTAAATATATAAATGTTTAGGCAAAATATTTATGGCTTATGATTATGTGGTCCATTTGCCACATTCGAGTTGTTTGGGTCCTGAAATCAAACTCCATTTCACGTAATTGTGAGTGCAAGGAACATCAATTGAACACTTTAGGCTGTTCCAGTGAATCAAAATGCTACTTGAACCAGCTTTATATTTATAAACACATCTTATCTTATATCTTGCACATTCATATGTAGTACCACATTCTTAAATGACTATTATGATATTGATTAACGTACGTATAATATTAAAAAAAACTAAGGACATGTAGTTAATCACCAATTTGGAACCGTAAATATAAAAACTATTAATTCGGGACTTAAAGGATAAAATTATCATTTAAAGACTCACAACATTAATATTTGGTTAACATCTTGCAGTTCCTACCTAATTATTTAAAAATACTTTAAAAGTGATAATCTTAAAAATATGGTTGTTAAACTTCATGTGTATGAAAGAAAAAATTATATGAATGATAGGGCTAAAAATCGTAGATTCCAAACATGGTCTTACTTTCGTGAGTAAATGTATTTCATATTTTAAGCTCCGATTACTAATTATAACTATAACTTAAAAATAGTTTTGATATCTTGGAGTTCCTACCTAATTATTTAAAAATACTTTTAAATAAAAATGATTGATGACTTCATGTGCATGAAAGAATAATAATTATATAAATAATAAGGCTAAAAATTGATGATTTCAAACATAATCATACTTTTGTAAGTTTTATTATCAACTTTGATTACTAATTTTAAAAATAGTTTGGACAAACTTATGGAATTATTAACCCAAATTGAAGTTGGACTGACCCGTCCAGCACATAGCCCGACGGGCTGGTGGGCCTGGACGTAGGGCCTGATTAACCATCTTTATGGAAAATTGACCCAAGTTGAATTCGTGAAAGGACGCGCTTTTCTGGAGCGTGAGGAAGGTGAGTTCGTGGTCAGGATATAGTTGTGCTTTTGTGGTGTGTGCAGGATTTAGAGTTGCATATGACTATATGAGCTTGTAAAATTTAGCAAGAAAATAATGGGAGGATCGCTTCTCTATGCCTATTCCGTCCTTCATTTGCCATCCCTTTCTGCCTTGACTAGACCAACTCTCCAAATTCCACTTTTTTCCCTTAAAGGTATAACCTTTTCTCTTCAATTTTTGCTTTATAAATTCATCTATATCTTGGTTGTGTTAGTAAATTTTGATTTTGAAATTGGTGTGTGGGTTAATGTTTGTATGAATTTGGGTGGTGGACATTTTTAGGTTATTCTTTGAAACCACGTATGAATTTGATTATTTTCAGCCATGGATACGAAGATTTTACTGGTGTTGTTGAATTGGGGATAGTCCTTCAGTTTTCTGCAGATTCGATTATTCCTGGTTCATAGTGTGGAAGAAATATAAATATTGAGAAATTTGACAGTGAAATTTACAAGGATGGATATTATCTAAGCCTGTATTTTGGAGTAATGTGGCCTAAATGTAGTTGAATTCCATTGCTAAATTCTATTAGATAGGAATTGCATTCCCAATCTTGTGTTTGTTAGTTAGTATTCGGGGGCTTGAATAAAATTGTTGAATATCTTCTCAATCTCTATGGGTTAATTGGGTCTTGTAGACATTCTTAAGTCTTGCTCGTATGAATGCATTAGCAGTTCAGATGAACTTGTTTCTAACAGCAAAAAACTGAGGTATCATTTCTTGATGCAGCTTGTTCAATTTGGCAGAAATAGCTGATAGGCCTTTGTTGTTGAACATAAGAGCTGATGGGAACAGAGAAAGGTCGAAAAGGAACCCTTCCCTGGGGAGGACACCTAAAGCAGAGGGGTCTAAGGAACCATCTAACGGTAAATCGAATTTGGCATCTAACAAGGAAGAGATCTTAGCTCTCTTTAAACGAATACAGTCTTCTATTTCTAAAGGGGAGTCTGTTAATTCCAAGAAGAGAAGTTCTAAGGCTGCTGAAGATAGGCACTCTCCTCCTTCCCCCTCGGCGGAATCGATTTTGGAAGTTCTTCACCAATCAAGAATGCGAGGAAAAGGTGAGATGATAATGTTTCTTTTATGAGTATTAAAGAATGCGGATGGAGGTTGTGAATTACAAATTTAAGATCTTACGTCTTTGTTATGTAGTGCTATCATCTTTCACTTGAACTTTAGGCTGTTTTTTGGATTGAAGTATATGAAAAATGATTTAAAATTTATAGTGACGAATCCATTTATGTTGTTTGAAATCCATTTATAAATTTTAAATTCTGTCTAATTTGACTGAATTTGAAATTCGTTCCGTTCAAACCCTGAATCCATACAACCTTGAATCTTTAACATTTGCTAGGATGCCACTAAACTGCATTGTCTTTTGAAGATTCTTGTGCTTATTTGAGTTTCTTGATGATGCATCCCTGACAGGGAAAACTCTAGGCAAAAAGGGCGACAAATTCGTGGCTCCACTAAAGGATTTGCTGAAGAAAGAGGAGCGGGCAGAAGATTTATCAACGGCCTTGAAATCAACAAGGCCACCATCACGTTTCACAAGGAAGTCTCCAATACCCACCGTATCAACCCCAAGAGAGGAAATTCAGTCGAGCAATGAAACAATAGCGTCAATACCGACTCCATCAATTCCAAGAGACGTAAAAGAGCTGAAAAACGAAGGACCACCAGCAACAGATGATGACATTGATCAGCATTTCATGAAGTTTGAAGAAATGAAACTTACTCAGTTAAAAGAAGTTGCCAAATCTAAAGGGATCAAGGGTTATTCTAAACTTAAAAAGAGTGAGATTGTAGAGCTCCTAATCAGGTCACTAAACGACTTATCTCCATGATGAACCGTTGTACATTTCAGTTGTTCAATGTTTATCAATTCTTGAACTTCCATTTCTTTGATTCCCAGTTTCGTCATTTTATTAACTGAGTGTTCAATTTTCTCCACATATGACTACTGTTTTCATTACAACATATCTACACGGAAAAACAAGGGAAGCACAAATGCTATAACCAAACATGACATTAAGAAGTTGCACAATGGCTGTCCATCCAAGCATTGTCTTCTTCCATCTGATGTGCTTTCGTCACCAGTATCGATCATCGATCTCTCGTTCCACTCTTCCATGAATCCGATATCACCAACACCTGTTATATTTCTTGCAGTCTGGCCACAAATTTCACACAATCTACAACCAATTGAACAAAATCATGCATTACAAGAAATATCAAACTAGATCACAAACAAAAGAAGATAGATAAGTGAAACATAAAGTACCTGTTCCCTTTAATGCTAAACCAAGTCTCTGCACAATGCGAGTGAGCAACTCCAAGTTCACATTTACATCCACAGCCAAGCTCCATTAACTCAATTGCATTCTTACCACTTTCCTTTGCACTCAAATGACATATTCTACAGGTCATCTGATTTTCTTCCTCGACAAGAACATTGTTTAAATCGACGTGGATCGAACATCTGTCTTCACTCGCTATTTCTGCAGCCTCATCTGATTTCCCAAAGTCATTGGCTTCTTCTATCGCAATGCTAACAGTTTCTGGATTTCTTGAATTATCACTGTCATCAGGGCTTAAGGCCCTTTGATCATTAATTTCTCTCACTTGTTGATCCATAAAACTCTCTCACACATGACACAACTCAACTCTCTTGCATAGAAACATACATAGTATCAAATGTAATAATGTGGTGCATTTCTTGAATTATTAGTGATAGAAATTAGGAGGAGGGGATCTGATCTGTGATAACTGTCACTCTTTACCACCTTCAGTTACAAAGTTGACTTGTACATATTTCTATATAACCTACACCGCCACGTCACATCAATGTCTACAGTACCATACAATTACTTAAATATTAAATTTAAATATGTTACCTTATACATATACCATAGTATTTACTTTTAACGACATAGTTTGACGAATGTAAATTATTGGTTTACAATAAACGTACCAAATAAATTCACTATATATAACCAATAAATACATAATGCCATGCGTAGGTGGATAGAAATTAAAAACCCTAGAGACAACTGTATGTGTTGGAAATGATTGGCATCACCCCAGATTTGCTGGCATTAAGGGAAAAAGAAACAAGGAAGGTCAGAGCGTTAAGCATGTGTTTGGGAACTTTGAATTATGTCCAAATTATCAAGTCTTATATATCCAAGTGGACGCATCTTCAACTTCTCTCTTTTATTTTCAACACATACATTTATTTTTCAATCTGAATTCCATTTCATTAACATAAGACTAAAAACTTGGTTTTCATTTCTTCCTACGGCCAAGACATTTTTCCGCGTGGATGGACCATCATTTTTAGAGCTTTAAAAAAAATAAAAAAGACTTGTACATTTACAAAAGTAGGCTGTGGCCAAGTACTTTTATCAATCAATATTGATTTTTATTCAAATTACACGAGATGAAGAACAATATTCTGACATTATTATTATACGGTTTCATCGTAAGTGATTCAAATCAAATCAAGATTTGCTAATAAAAATTATCGATTACTTAGATTGATGTAAAATCAAAAAAAAGTTATTACAAACTTATCAGATGTAAAAAGATTTTTTCTCACAACCAAAATTCAATAGGTTAATAGATAGTACCACTTCGGAATCTATTACAAAGTATCATTACATCTGATCTAATCCACGTGTACAATGAAAAAGTTCTGTTTTTCAAACAGAAAAAACTAACAGCAGGTGAAAGTCGTTCCACTATTTTGTAAGGAAATAACATTCTTGCCAATATCCTATTCCTAACGCCGGTGACCGGCCGAACGGCCGGACAATACTTCCGATGCTCACTACAAATCGCGTTCGAGATTCATGTGGATGACAAATCAAAATACAAAAGAAAAAAAAAAAAAAAAAGAGGAAAAAAGAAAGCAACACCGTCGAAGAGACAGAAACCTAACATACTTTCTCCTGCAAAATTTCGGCGCCCATCTTCGCATTCAAGCTCTTGAAGTGAAACATGAAGGATTTTTTCATGTCCTATATTTCTCCAACCTATGTCATTGGAAAAGAATGAACTAAGTGGATCTGTAATAACTATGATTAAGAAGCTTTGATGAGTAATTGTGCAGGATGCATCATGCACTCCGTGTAAACTTGAAACTATTGGTGATTCTAATAATGTGATAGAGGTCTTTCGTATTATCAGATTAGGGCAAAGGGTTTTTTTTTTGGCACAAAAAAAATGAAAATTAATAAGGATAATGTTTGACCAATTTAGAATATATGAATAAGACTGAAAATTTACAAGTATCTGTTTTACATTTGCATCTGAATACGTAAGAATTAAGAGAGGTATTTATGTTACAAAACAAGTAGTGCACCAATGATTATTTGTGATTCTAAAATAATACATATTTTTTAGCCAATAAAGGAGGAAAGGAAAATAAGAATACCAAACGAGTGGTTAGATGAATCGGTTGAAAAGGGCCCACGATAAACACATTTTATCAGTGCATACATTCAACCAATGCTCCCTTCAAGCTCATCAAAATTCTTGAACATCAAGCATGTAATATTAAGAAGCCTGTTTGGTAGAATGTTGTTTTCGACGATACAATTTATCACCTGTTTTTGTATAACTTATATTTATATAATAGTTAGGGTCAGTGATCAAATATGTTTTCTTGCTATCTCACTGTTGGTTGACCTATTTGTTGTACTGAACGTAAGATTCACCAACTTTGACTTAACTTGCAATACATGTTTTCTCCTTGATGTTTCTGTCTTATCTAAACATTCATGCTCCACTTTCCCTCTCAACTTCTAGTTTTCCCAAACTCAATCACCAGTGGAATCAAGAGAGAGAGAACAAATAGTAGTTCTTGATTACTTGGGGCAAAGGTGCAATGGTGGAATAAGAGAGCTGAGATATTAGTGTCCTAATTGGCATTAGTCCAAATATTTGAAGAAATGGGGAAGCAAGGGTCTCCAAAAAGCCCACGTCCTGATTGTTTGAGTTTTGATGCTTCATATGGATTGAAGGAGTATCAATTAAGATGGACAGATATGCTACAAAACGGTGATCCTTCACTGGGCAGGAGGGTGTCTGGAGGAGACTGTAATTGGGACAAAGCTATGTTGGTCAAAGGATGCAAGAATGAATTTGTCAAGTTTAGTGCCTGTAAAGGAGTTTGTGCTGGTAAAAGGCATGTGTGGTGGCTTCGTAGGCATATGAGGTCCATTATATTCACATTCATGTTGATGGGATTCCTTTTTCTCTTAGATTCGTTTATGTTTTCCTATTTTGATTCAACATTATTCAAGAGTAGTCCATCTCCAAGAAATTCTTACGCACCAAAGGTACACTGATCAAAGTACTCGTCATTACTATATCTTTTTGTATTGAATTGGCTGTTATCGCACTTAGTTTGTTGAGAGATACTGTGTTGTTGTATTATGTTATATGTTATTTTAATGCAATTATTTGTTGGGTTCAATCTAGATCTTTATGAATCTTTTTTGTCCTGATTGTGATTCTTTCTTGCACAACTGGTGGTACTAAACCAATTGAACTTGCTTCAAAATTATGTTGGATAACCTAAGTATGTGTGTTTGCTTTTCTGTAGGGGGCAAATACTGCACATAATGAAGAAGAAAAAAGTCTGGTTATGTATCCTCGACTATTACAAATGGCTTCCGTTTCTCTTTCAGAGGTCTGATTCAAAACCTAGGAAGTATTACTCACAATGTGTCAAAGTATTGAAAGCATAAGTTTGATGTTCTTATGCACAGAGAGATGTGGAGCAAAATGTGTCAAAGTTTTGGGAGGAACCATATCCTGAGGCATCCATGTGGAAACCTTGTGCAGATAAGAGCATCAAAAGGTACATCTGTTTTAATGTCACATTTTTTACAATAAGTGATTCATGGGGACATTTTTGACCATTTATATTTGTCAGGGCAGGGACAATGAACAATCGAGCTGGTTTCATATTGGTCAGTGCAAATGGAGGACTAAATCAACAACGAGTTGCTGTAAGAGAATTTATTTCGTTTTCCTTTATATTCTTTCGTTCATGCTAATATTTTCTTGCTATGTGCAGGTCTGTAATGCTGTAGCTGTAGCGTCTCTGCTAAATGCAACATTAGTAATTCCCAGATTTCTGTATAGCAACGTATGGAAGGATCCCAGGTGACTATGGAATTGTTTTATTGTCATCGAAAAATATATTCATCCATGTAATAAAAGAGTAATTTTTTTCGATGGACCTAATTATTCCAGCCAGTTCAGTGACATATATCAAGAAGAGACTTTTATCAACATGCTAAAGGATGATGTAGATATTGTAAAGGAGCTACCTTCTCATCTTCAATCCACTGATTTTGAGGCCATTGGTAGTCTAGTATGTTTGCCCTATTCAACTTTTCGACTAAAAATGCTTTTGCAGAGCAATTTTTTTAAGGCCCCTTCAATACTGCCTTTCTCAGGTAACAGATGCAGACCTTTCAAAGGAGGCAACACCTGATGAATATATACAGAATATATTTCCAATTTTATTGCGTAATGGAATTGTTCATTTCCTTGGATTTGGCAACAGACTTGGCTTTGAGTCCTTGCCTTCTGATCTACAGGTAAAAGACAGTAGTCATATAAGGGGTCTCATCTTGTTTTCTGTTTCTGAAATCATGATTATTTTGCAGAAACTCAGATGCAAATGTAACTTCCATGCTTTAAAATTTGTACCGAAAATACAAAATGCAGGCTCGTTGCTGGTGAAGCGGATAAGAAAGCATAGCAGTTCTAGGAACATGTTGGAGAAACAGCTTCTTGGAAGCTTCATTTCAAGTGTCCCTCCAACAGAAAGTCCTTCCAAATATCTTGCATTGCATATGAGGTTTGAAGTAGATATGGTGGCCTATTCGATGTGTGATTTTGGAGGTGGTGAAAACGAGAGAAGGGAACTCGAAGCTTACAGAGAAGAGCACTTCCCTTTGCTTCTTGAGCGTTTGAAGAAAATGAAGTATGCGGTCTTCAAATTCTCTACCTTAGTTTACTTATTTCATTGTTTTTCTCATTTTCTTATGTTCTTGTATAATGGCTAGCAGGCCCATTTCTCCAGTAGAATTGAGAAAGACAGGACGATGTCCATTGACACCGGAAGAAGCAGCACTTGTTCTTGCAGGTCTAGGGTTTAACAGTGGGACTTATATCTATCTTGCGGGATCCCAGATTTACGGAGGGAAAACGAGGATGCATCCTCTAATGAGTCTCTATCCGAATCTGGTAACGAAAGAAGATCTCCTATCACCCAGTGAAGTGGCTCCTTTCAAGAACTTTTCATCTCAGCTTGCAGCCTTGGACTTCATAGCCTGTGCTGTTTCTGATGTGTTTGCCATCACTGATTCTGGGAGCCAGCTGTCGTCTCTAGTGTCTGGTTTCCGAACATATTACGGTGAAGGAGACGCCCCCACGTTGCGCCCTAGCAAGAAGAGGCCTCGCAGCAATTTTGCAAGACTACAGCACCATCAGGTGGCACAGTTTTTGACAGGAGAGTGAAGAAGATGATCGAAGAAGGCCAAAGAGTGCGTACGAGACGCCCTGGAAGAAGCATTTATCGACAGCCAAGGTGTAAAGAATGCATGTGCAAGTATCATCAATAGTGTTTTTCCAATGATGTGTTTGTATATTCTTCTTTTATGTTTTCACTGAATCATGTGAGATGATACCATACCAAGAAGCTGATAAAATGAAGTTTTATTGGATTAAACTGGAATAACCCAAAGCAATTGAGTCTTGGAAATAAATGAAAAATTAATTAATTGACAGAGGAGGCTAATCTGTCACTGACACAAAATCCAGTTTATAAGATCATGATGGAGGAAAAAATCTATTGAGATTGAAAGGTAAAGTGTAAAACTCTTCGTTCCGAGTGTCTCCTTTGAAAGTTCTGAACTTGGCCCACCATGGCATTCCACGGTCCTTGGCAGTGTCTTTATAATCAAGTGTGTTGTCCAGGAATACTGCTACCATTAAGGCCACTGTTGGGGGCCGACAAAAATATCGTGTTGAGGAAATCATTGAACTGCATTTGCATGGAAACACAGAATTTAAACTTAGTCAGCTCATTAGAAGTTTTTTCACTTGTTTAATGGGAAAAATGAAGTGAAACTAAACCCACCCATCCAGCTTTGGGTATGAGACGGACCATGAAGAGCACCAGTAGTATATTCTCTGAAGTAATTCGGGAATGGATAATCCAAGAAAGAGGGACACACCCGTGATGAAGAGGTTTCTCATCGAATTCATGTTTGTGAATTGTAAGAACGATAATCCCACCGAAGCTGGATATATATGGTGATAAACAATCAGATGATGGGAAAATGGAGATAGGGCAATGAAGAACATGTCATAGAGTCTCGTCTCAGACATATAGTACTTACCCACAAGACCAAACATAATACAGTATGCAGCTGCAAATATTGTGAAAGGTATTGAAGCAAACAATGCTCCAAATTTCCCTACACATATGGAGAAATTTTTTTTATTACCGTCATGTTGCTTAACAATTCTTAGTCACTTGATGGACAGTGGTATACTTACCCAAAATTGCAAAGAAGATCATGAAACCAGCTGAAATTTGAATTACTCGTCTACTGCCAACTCGCGTGCTTCCAAGAAGACCAATATTTTCCCTGATATTATATAAAAATATTAGAGAAGAGTTTATTATCCTATATCATCATTGAAGCTGATCATGAAATACTTACACAGAGACCGTGGATCCAGTTACTGTACCAAACAATCCATCCAACAAGATTCCGATGCCCTGCACATTTAAAGTTCATGCTAAGTTTCTAATGATGGAAGCTTCTTTGAAGGCATTATTAATTTAGAGTGCATTTAATAAGGTAAGTAACCTGCCACCCTATTCCACGGCTAGAACATGAGCAGGAGGTGGAGTGGGCGCTTGCCAAAACGAGATGCTGCCTTATATGCTCCTGTTGACTGCACAAAACACATCAAAGAATTAATCACCGATCCGTAAATCACACATTAGAAATCTCGAAGATATGTATGTAGAGTTATATACCTCAATCAAGGAGACTAATACAGCAGACATCATTCCAAATGCATGTCCAGCATCAAATGTAGGCGCGCCCCACTGAAGCGGATATGGGATTTGATCCTATTGGGCAATTTTTAAGAGCAATCATGAGTTGTGAATTCTGTTATAGAATGATCCGTGGACTAGTTTGTTGATACTAACCATGGTGCAGAAGAAATTAGGTTGGCTTTATCAGTACGACAGTTTAGTTGGGTTAACTCGGGGTGGTGTTTGTATGCACCACTAGCTGTTAAGAGGTGTGCATATGCCCATATTACAGTTACCGAAATTAGAAGAGCAAATCGCTCCAATACTGGGATTTCCTTTGCTTGGAAGTGCTTCAAGTACTGTCCAACAAAATAACACAAATATGAATATCAGCATAATCACAGACACATGTACTGAAATAAAAGCTGTTTTACAGTTTCATGAATTGCAAAGTATCATTTAAACAACAGCAATAGGGCTCAAGAATCGAATTCAAGTTTAAAATGAATAAGGAACTTTTGGATGACCTACGATGACTTATTCTTGCAATTCATTTGGACAGAAACTCCTCTTTCAAGAAAAAACCTGATTAATTAATGAATCTTATCACAGCAAAAGGGAATATATTTACTTTTAGATATATCAGGATATTTACAGATAGGCTCATTTATCAGTTCCATGTTTCGTTTTATCCTACTTAAGTCTGAGTCATTTGCAATTGAACGAGTACATGCCAAATTTCCTAACGAGCTATTTGTGGAAATCTTGGAGATATCTAAGATTAATATCATCACCTGGGAGAAGGCAACAAATAAGATGAACATCGGAATGCCAATTTCCACACATCGCCCAACCTGATAATAAATAATCCACCAGAAACTGTTTTAGTAGAAGCCAATCATATAGTCCTAGCTAATAATATGAAAAACGACGATATTTCAGCATTTGGAACTGAAATTTTGACGTACCACAGGGAAGCCTCTATCAAACAGACCAAAAACCCACTAGTGAAATTACTGGAACCATCCCGACTGGACTGAAAAATCTGAAGAAACCATTTTCTTTCTTTCAATCAACCCACACAAGAAACAGAGATCATAATGTTCGAGTGTGTTATTATCTCCATAAAAGCAATACCTTGAACATATAGCCCACAGCTGGCTGTAGCCCAAGATAATCTGCACGCTCGACGCTACGATTAGCGCACCTTGTATTGCTCGCATTGTATTCAGAAAATCTCTACAAGTCGAAAACAATCCATCAATTGTCATTCGTAGAGATTATACAAGTCCAAAAAAATTGAGACATATTTCATCAAAACATTGTTTCTATGAGAAGCTTAAATAAGAAATATCAACATTTTAACATGACATTACATGACAACTGAATGATGAACCTCAAACTTCTTGAAGTAAACTTTTAACAAGTATTACTATTTACAGAACCAAACTCATTTAGCATTAAACAGAAGATGCAAATTAGATTTCATGGTTCATGTAAGATGATACAGTTCATGTTGATACAAATTCATGTAGATGACATCAGAAACAAACATAAAAGAAAAGAGAGTTGTGAGGAAAACCACATACCATGTGAGGATCTGAAATTCTTTGGAGGGATGGATCATGGATTATTGAAATTATAGGTACCATAAATGCCCATGACCCTCCAATAACAGTAGGTAATCTGGTTCCAAACAACGTTTGTAGCAGTGTGTTTATTCCTTCAACAAATAGCAAAGTTTGAACTACTCTCACTTTATCACCCTGATCACGAACATCACAAGAAAAACCACTCAAAACATTAAAACACATAATCTTGAATGTCACACAGCTTGATCAAGAAAATCTGCCTTCATGATCAAGAATCTTCAAAATCAAGAAAAGAAAAGGTAGAATCATAAAAAACAACTGCCTTCTCATCAAGAATCTTGAAAATCAGAAAACAAGAAATCAAGAAATAAGTAGAACTATAAAATGATAATAATATGGCTTACATCGGTTCCTCCCATTAATGGAACAAGAAAAGTAGGGATCATCACTGCAGTTCCTATTGCTAAAATATAATGTTGGAATCCAAGAGCAATTGCCTCCGCTGTTTCCCATGCATAAACCAAACAAGAAAGATGTTATATTTATATAAAAGAGAAAAACGCCAAAAAAATAAATAAATATGAATCAAGAATCCGTATCTACCCCAAGAAGGATTAGAATCAATGCAATACTCCAAGCCTTGAAGCTGGTCCATAGGAGGATGACTAATTTCCTCTGGTTTAGGAGCAGCCGCCATTGCTAAACTCACTTCCCTTCACAACCTTACCTTCTTTTCCAAAGGGATTCAACAAATCAATAACTTAGTAAGACTTGATGCAAAACAAACAAGTCTTGGTTCAGAGTAATGGGATATGAATTAATCAGATTGGAAGTAAAAGAAAAGCAAAAAAAGAGAAAAGCAGAAAAAGTTGACACTGAGAGGGGCAAAAGAGAGAGTCAATGTGATTGGACCGAAATAGTGTGTACTATAAATATGAGTATATAGGCGGTCGGAAAGATTGAGAGAGAGAGAGAGAGAGTGGAGTTGAAGGCCACTCAGAAGCTTTTTGTACATAGGAGTTCTTGATTTGCTTTCTTCGTTTTTCTTTTGATAGTGAATGTTCCGTTAACCTGTTCTTAGTTCCCGAAATTGCCCCTCAAGGAACTGCCAAACCAGATGTTACCGTTAGGCTCTGCCTTTCTGCTGTACTTCTAAAACATGTATAAATATTTTTTTAACTTATTAATCTCTCTTATTAAGTAACTTTTCGAGACTCACAAGATTTTGATTTTGAATACCTGGACAAAGAAAATGGGTTTTTTTTTTTTGTTTCCCTTTATTAGCGACTGAACAGTTTCATTTATTGAAAAAAAAAAGGTAAAATTACAGTGCAATAAAAGAAATGAAGAAAATCTTTCAATTTAGTCGATCTTTTATTAGATCATCAATTTTAACATTACTCATAAAATGATATCACAAATACACTCAATATGAATTACTGGTAATCTGTAAAAAAAAATGATAGTATTAAAATAAAGAGGTATCAAGTAATTGGATAATCATCAAAATTTAAAAAAAAAAAATTTTAAACCAAAAGATAATTGGACCACACAATGTGGAGAAAAGAGTATGTAGATACAGATTCATATAGTGCATTCTTCTCTTTTTTACATACAAGCTTTTCCTAGGATTTGAACAAAATAATTTTTGGAAAAACTGAACTGATTTGATTAATATATTATATTAGATATCTGATTACAGAAATTTGATTGGAAAATTTGAGTAACATACATTCAATCCTTCAACCATTTGATTATTTTCTTAATACTATTTTCATGTTATTTTGTGGATTATTAAAGTATGCAGGTGTCTCCGGTAGTCATACTTGTATATTTGAAAAAAGATTTTCCTAAATCTCTCAAACGAAATAACAAGATTAATTGATTCCTTTGAAAGCAATAAGATTAGTAAAATTTCAAAGCATAAAAGTCAATAGGGAAAAAAGGAGAGATTGCATCAATATGGGATATACTTTGTCAGATTCAAAAGTTGAAAGTTCTTTCCAGGTAATAATGTTTGTGATTAGATTAGTAAAATTATGCTTTAGACAATAGTTAAGATTAAATTAGAGAGGATCCGACGTGTGAAAGGGGAATAACAATATCAACGTCTCTCTTGCCTGCCACCTGCTTTGAAATTCGAGCCACTCTGCTCTCACAAAGCCTAATTTCTCTCCTTGTTTTATTTTTATGGTTGGGGCCCCACGATGCAAAATTCATGGCATTTAACCCTCCTACCTGCCCAACCAACATTCAAATCTTTTTATTCTAATTATACTTAGGGCAATGATGAAAAATATAATCTCAGTGCAAATTGTATTTGGAAAATCAAAATTTATAATTTATGTTTACATAATTAAAAACAATAACTATATTGTAATTTGTCATAATTGCACCTGTTCACCTGTCTTAAAGTAAGTCAAACTTTGAAACTATATATATATATATATATATATAAATGAATGATAATTGCAAGAATCTGCAAAATACAAATTAAAATAGAGGGTTAAAACTTTAAACCTTGAGCAACCAGACAAGGAGCGCAGTTGCAGTTCAAAATGAATGGCCACCAATTCCATAAAACTGTCATTTTCCTAAAATTGAATGCGAAAACAACAGCTGCTGCCCCATGTGGTAAAAATGGGAAATCCCATAAATTTAACTGGTTTAACTTCTCGATCATCATTCACATTTCTTCATCAAAATTACGCATCACCAATCAGACACTTATGTATGGTACAATATTTAAATGCAGATAATGATGAGCATTGAGGATGCTGGGGACAGATAGATTCTGATATAAGATATAAATAGGCAGAGAAGAAATACATACTTTGTGATAAAGGAGATGTTTATTAAAGAGGGATTTTGGCACCTTTGAAATTTATATTGACAACGAAATGCACTAAAACTATAACAAAAAAGAATTACATAATGATGGTCTGAATAACTAGGAATTAGATAATACCTGGTAGGACCCACCCTTGCTCTTACCTTATATCAACAATGATTTTTTTTGACTCAAAAGGACGGATATAAGACTACGATAAACAGTAATTGACTTAAAGTAAGGATAAAAGACCATGAAAAATAAAAATATTACAACGTATCATGAAAGATTGGAACCCACTACACCAAGCACACAATGGATCAAAAAGCATCTTCCATTAAGATGAAAAATAATAACAAGTTGATGGTAATCATTAAGTATTTCACTATATAAGGATGAACCAGGTGATTAAAAAGATTATCATGAAAAATAATAAAATTTCTCATGTATAAAAATATGTTTCCATCACGTGATACAAGCTTATAATCTCTGCAAAAGCCACTCCTTTCATCTTCATGTAAGTAGCTATGCTATTATGAATGTCATGGTTTATAATAGTCAGAACAACTAATCTTATCTTCTATCTGACCTTTTATCACTAGATCGCTTATCTTCTGCCTCCTTTCTTCTCTGTTGCCTATCATCATACAAATATGACACGTGTTAATATCCAAATACAAAATATTGTGGTATGCAAGTGCATTTACCGACCAATTATCTTTTAACGTCAACCAGATGATGGGATCATTTAGTAGAGACACATTTCTAATCTCATTTCACCCAAGGGAAAGTAAAATTAGAAAGACCATATTGAAATAAATGGAGGAAGAAGTAAAGACAATACGGATGAGAAAATTCTAAACAGAACTTACGCAAAAGCAGAGTATCCACTACCAGCTTTAGCAGCAGATAGAAGTGCTGCATGAGCACCAACAGCAGAAGGATTTCTTGCCCCCCAGTGGTCAATGAACTCCTCTGATCAACATCTACCTGAAACCAGAAACATAGAGGCAATTATCTCAAACTCATGATTTTATTACAAGACACAAATCATGTGGAAGTAACTGAACCTTATCCCACTTTGACTTTTTGTTTGGTCTAGCATCCCGAGCAGTGACATCTGAAGCGGCTGATGTTACATTTAATACACCACCAACGGCAGACAATCCTGCAGAAGGAATAACATTGGTTAATTCTTTAAATCTAAACCACATAAAGGAATGTGACAAAATAATAGGCTAAAGAGTTATTTAAGCACCTGGAGTTGGTATGTTGATTTTTGGCGTAGGAACAACAATTCCTGGCTGTATTCCTCCGGGAGTAAAGTCTAACTTTTGGCATTTCTTCCTTTCTTGCTCTTTCCTTTCCAATTCCCGTCTCATGTCAGCTTCTACAGGAGAGAGTAAAAATAGCAATTATTCTACAGAAGGCAAGAAAACCACCAGCTTCTAACACTTAAGTTTTCATTTCCTAAAGGAAAATTAGCAATTAGTGCATAGAAGATGAAGAAACCACCAGCAATCATACAAGCAGCCAAAAAACTCAAAGAATCCAAGACAGGTGACACGGAATGTTACTAAAACAATCATAGAAAGTCAATGCAAGTTCATAATAGGCCATGTACAATTACTCAGTAAAGTCAGAACTATTGTACCGATACCCTGGTAAAGTTTATAAGCTATCAAAACTCTCATACCATGTTTTAACACAGGATTAGCAAAACCAAACACCCAAAAACCTGTTCACTGATCATAACATCACCCAATCTCAGGTCCCAAACAAAATAATAAAACAAATTAACCAATGGAGTAGAGTGAGACAAAATCCAAAGACATTAGGGATCAAACCTATTTCATCATAGAAATCGCTTTTGTCATATCCATGAGGGTCAAAGACATCTTTGCGGAAGCAAGATCCTATCTGATCAATATCTTGGTAAGTCACAGCATGCAGCAGGAAATCGGGGTTTCGATATTCCTTTCTATTTCGCACCTCCGAATTGAAGCTTCGTCCAGTATTCTTCTTTACATTAAGAAACCTAATAATCTTCTCCTACAGCAACAAAGAGAAGAGAAAATCAACTATGTATTAAGAATAATCTGAGGAATAAAGACATCATAGCACATAATATGAAAACATTGTAAACATTAATGGAGAGATTCTACAAATTATGTCCCCATTTAAAGATGCAAGAGTGGCATAGACCAAATTTGCAGGATTCTGAAGCAAGTCAGGAACCTTTGCACTAAGTTTTAAAATAATAACTCAAGAGATGAACTGTAATGGTGCAGCAGTATCTGAAAAGAAACCTTGATGATGCCCAAAGACAATCATGGTATGAGTTGATGAACCAGAGGCTCTTATTTCACTGAATCTGACTCAGAAAATTAACTCATACTACAGTAAATAATTAAACCTCAGCCACTGTCACTGAGATGGGTTTTAGAGCACAACTATTGCTCCATCAATGCATAACTTAGCTCGTCAAATTAACATTTTAATATTTTTCATGCTCCAAATAGTAATTATTACGACATTCTTTCCTAGTCTTGTGTTGCTTTATGTTACTGCATGTGCATTAAAGAAGCTCCTGAACAATGAAACCACATGATGATACCCATTAAGGCCATTTCTAAATAAGCCATGTCTGGCAATCTGCAGAATAACAGCTAATCTACTGTCGTTAATCTCAACACCTTTCATAGAATCTGATAAAACTAATGGGAAATATCAACATCAGTCATGTAAGTTGCCAACTCAAGAACAATAGTAAATGATTAATTCAGTGCCTGCCCCAATTCAGAAGTTTAGGTTTTGTACTTTAATAATGTGGCCAGGTTTAAGTGAATCAAAAATTCTCACAAGTTACATTATAGCTGATGCAGTATCATAATAGAGTAGTTCTTCTAGCCGGGACAAGGCACTTACTTGTAGTTCTTCAGAACATCTGGCCTTGGGAGGTGGAGGAAGAAACTTGTCTAATGGATCAAAATCCTTTTGGTCTTCAACAGAAACCATAGCAGTATCCTCAGACCCTGCAGATTCTGATTCATTTACTGTGTAATTCATGCCATCTGATTCAAGCTGTTCAGCTGGTTCCAAAGGTGAGGAGTTGTTGCTTGAGTGCTAGGTGTTGACAGGCGAGCTATTCCTGGTGAACTTTTTTCTCGTGACTCGCCTAAAGCACAAGCAATAAGTATAAATACTGTAGAGTAAACCTCTGAGCACCTTGAAAATATGTTCTTCAGCATGGATGAAAATAAATACAATCAAACTCTTCCAATTTCATAGTCAATAAAACACAGCAAATCATATATTCAATGAATTTGAATCTCGCAACAATTGTTGAATTCGGTCTTAGGTTTTCCTAGTGAACCAATCTAATCAAATAAAAATATATTATAATATAAATTTGTTAATGTTTTTGAAGCTCAAGAACTGGTTAAGACATGTGACCTATAGATGACTAGGAAGGTGTGAAGAGACTAGAGTTGACAAGTTGGGAAAGGGAAAATCTAAAAAGAATAGGAATAAAACTATAAGAAAAGACACATTATATTTACAAAAATGAACATGATTGCAAAATATAATACATATGGCAGAGAGCACATAGTGGGATAAAGGCTTGGTTTTGGTCATCATTGTTGTTTGTAATATATGCATTGTAGAAAACATATTGGCACACACCCGCTTATGTAATAGGGATTAAAGGTAATAATTATGAATAGCAAGAGTGCACAAATAGAACGGTGGTGTCACAAAAAGGTTATCTGTCGAGACTTTTAACCATTCAATTATCAAATCACTGTCCTTACTTATCCAGTCTTTGGTTTCAGAGTCGTACTGGTAAGAGCTCTTGAATTCAGTTTCTGCCAGAGAAGAATCCTAAAAGTTACATTCAGTTCTCAAGAATATTATGCCATGAAATCCAGATGAATATGGAAGTCATATAAGAGTATAAAGACTGCAATCAAAAGCCCCACATACCATCACTACTTTGAAGTAGCTCCCCATACATTACTCGACCAGTCTCCGGGATTTCACCTTCCTACCATAACAAATGAATAATCAAACTTAAAATTTAAAGTAAACTGAATTTCCAACATATCTAATTGCACGGAAATAACATGCAAACCTCAGCTTCCGGAGACATTGCGCCCTCTTCATGGCCATAGTCCACAATAGTCAATCGACTCTTTTGAATCTGAACAGCATTCGACTCGAAACCAACCGCCGGTTGTTGCTGCCTCTGTTGAGGTGAAGAAAAGGGAGCTAGCTGCGGAGTTGCAGATGCTGAAGAAGTACCATAATGAAAGGCCTTACTAGGAGTGGAATTGTCATTCAAAACGCTTTCTTCCTGTTGCCGCGACGTATTTCCATTGCCGTAATCATCAATACCGATGCTATCATTCACTGTAACGGCATCCAACGCCGGAGATGGAATACCCACTTCATGAAAATCTTCTTTCTCTTCATCGAGGTCTTCTATTTCATCATCTTCATCGCCGTACATTGAGAGCAAGGCTATGCCCTCAGATGCTTTCTTCTCCGAATCCATTCCCCCAAATTGAACCCTAATCTAGGTTTTCCCCCCTAATACTCTTTTTTATTTTGAATTGACTTTAACCTTGGATCTGTATTTGGAGAGGCTATAATTGAAAGATTTTGCAGACTTAGGGTTTATATTTGAAATCTAAAACGGGAGGGTTTTTGTAGGATCGTTTTGCGAAGGAAGGAGAACAATACACAATTCCGTGTTTCTATTTCCCTCCCTCGTTAAATCTTCTTTATACAACATTATAATTAAAATCTTAAAAGTATATTTAAATCTAAAAAATAGACACCTGAAAATAAAAATATATAATTAGAAATAAAATCTTTTAATAATTTGAATAGATGTGAATACAGCTAAAATAATATAAAAAATTTCAAGAAATCGAAGAATAATCAAATAAAATCGAGAAAAAAACATTTAACATATCTAAAATTATTTTATGGATTTTCTTCTTTCCCCTTCTTTCTCATTTGATAAATTGCGATTTACTAAATTATTTTAGAGTTATTTAATAATTTTAAATTTATAACATAATTTTCATTTTATTTTGTTACCTTAACAAATTTAGATTTTATTTGATTTATTGCCTTAGACAATTTAAAAAAAAAAAAAGAAAAAAAAAGTGCAATGAAAGAGATTACTGATTAGTCATTTATC
The DNA here is from genome assembly GCA_028654395.1 of Scutellaria barbata. Classification (NCBI taxonomy): domain Eukaryota; kingdom Viridiplantae; phylum Streptophyta; class Magnoliopsida; order Lamiales; family Lamiaceae; genus Scutellaria; species Scutellaria barbata. The sequence continues at coordinate 5,649,389 of CM053645.1, forward strand.
AATTAGTTGGAATTTGGAACGGATTTCCTTTCTTTTATTAAAACCTAACCCGTATCTCTTTTCCTCACTTGTACAGAACCCACCACCCAGCGACGTCTATCACCGTCATTTGCGCCGTCTTCAATCTGCCCACTGCCGCCAGAAATCCGCCTCCAGATCGTTGTTTCCAGTTTAGCCTGCCGCTCGACTACACACAGCCGTATTCCCTCTCCTTTACTTTCTTTTTTCTTTTTCACGCATATGCCCTAACCCTCCCTGTTCACATTTTAAACTTGTTTTCGTAATAATGTTGGGCATCAATCGTATTGATTTGGGTTTACCTTTTCTGATTACAAATTGACAATTGATATGTATTCAAGGTGTTTGTCAAAGAGAAAGGTAATTGGGAACCATTATATATTTACCCTTTTCTTTTCTATCTTCGTTTTTTGATGCATTCATAATTAATTCTTGCCTGTTCAGTTTCAATATTCTGAAATATAGTTAATATTCGTTTACTAACAATTTTTGCTAGAATTAACAGTGGCGAATACATATAATTACGAATTAGGTTAAATTTAAACTGAAATTTGGTCCTATTCTCGGTGCATTGGCAGTGAAATATAATACTTGTTGGCAATCTTATTGATGAGTGCCATGCTATGATTTATTGATATTTGTATGCTGCTAAATGATGTGGCCAGAGGTATTAATAACTTTCGTTTCTGATGTGACAGTTAGTTTCTTGTTATTTAAGATAATCTATCAACTATTTGTTGGATTATAGTCATATGTTTCAAGGTGATTTAACTTTAATTTGCTTGTTCACTCAGGTCTATAGCTCTTTTTCATCTTTCAATTGCTAACCTATGAGGCGAAAGAGATCAGCCACTCAAAATAAACAGCAATCGCCAGGGAAATCATCCCAAATTCCATCTGTGAGTAACTCATCTCGCCCCAATGGGGCATTCCCTTCACGAGCACCTGGTGGCCCTCTTCCCCCAACAGAGGTGAAGTTGAAGTTAAAGAGAACTCGGGCTCAATTTGAAGATGAGGCTGTTCCAGCTGATCCCGTTCTCGCCAATGTCACTCTTGCATTAGCACAGATAGAGAGGCGACTCCAGCGAATGGAGGCCAATCTAGATGCTTTCTACCGTTTCATGAGGTTTGATCCGCCATTTCCTCCCCTGTAGTTGCTCTCATTTTAGGGAAGTCCCTTTTTAACTGCTTATATTTTGTTATTTGATGGAATTTCTCTCTTAGAATTTGGAACACTAGATATTTTTCAATGTTCTTGCAGAAAAATTGAAGAGATCTTGTTCTCCAACCATCATCTGTGGCTAAGTTTTCCTTTTATTATATTCAAGGAAATTCAATTTCAGTTGATCATCGTTGTGAGGTTTTGTGTTTAATTTGGAGTTCTTACGTTAGATTCTAGTATTCCTTGATTATTTTAATTAGTTATTCAGGAAATTTTGGTGTTGGGTAAATTGTTAAGTTCTTCAATTTCTTAAAATTTAGATTAAATGTTCGAATTGCAAGTCTTTTAATCAGTAATATAATTGAATGAAATTTATTAGTAAAATCAGAGTTTGGTTAGATTGAGTTGTTCTAATTTTCAAATTGTCGTAGAGTTCTATTTGTATTGTTTATTGCATTCGGCAGTTGCTGGTTGATTTTGGCAAATATCGATATTAGTATGGATGAAATTTCAATCCAAATTGGACGAAAATTAATAAAATATCTACAAATATTGGAAAGTAAAAATTATCAAATTAGTAAAAGAAATTGAACAGTGCTTTTATAAATGTATGAAAATCTTTGTTATTATTTATTATTCTAAGTTTCAATTTTTACTCTTACTCTTTTTGGAAAAAATATATGTTTTGATTTTTTATTTTTTTTAACAATCTTGAACAGTTTGAATCTTAGACTAAATTAGTCTTATATGAATATCAAATACAACATTTGAAGATGTAATTTGAGCTCATTCATGGAAAACTGTTGACATATAATCATATATTGAATGAGTCCAATTGGTTTGTATTAGGGGATAAGTTATTCCCCTTTCTTTTAATTGTTTATTTTTGGGGTTGATAAAGGTTTTAATATAAATATATTACATATTGTTTCGAATAATTGAACTTAGTTAAGTGCCTTCATTCTAAGTATTTCATATTGCAAGATTGTGTATCTAAATGTATATTTGAATGCCTAGTTGCCATATTGTAGGGTATTTAATCGGGGCTGTTAATGAGGAGGGTCCAAATTAAATCCATTGGGCCCAAGTGTTGGAAAGAGCCCAATGTAGAGGTGTATAGTTCATTTAACTAGGATGTCCGTTTTAAAGCGAAAGTTTGAAATATTTGTATAAAATAAGATCATTAATATGTTGATGATTGATATTTAAAAATTAAAATAAGCCAAAAAAAAAAGACTTTGTCAAAATATGATATTAATATGTTCATGATTAGAAATTCTATCATAACCAGTACTAATATAATATTTTATAATCAATCTTTGAGAAATCCTTAAAATATTTAATTTCAAACATATTAATCTCAAAAAAAAATTATTCAAACATTGATTAGAATTTAGGATTTCTTGAAAATTAATTAATTTAAAATATTTTTCAATTCTTGATAATTGATTAATTGAATGTTTTTTATTATTTCATTTAATTGATTAATTCAATACTTTTCATGATGTAGCGTTTGTATGGTGTAAGATGCGATATAAAAATATGAGATGGGATCTATATTGATGACGGATTAATTTTATATTTGAGATGAGAATTAATAATAACGTCCGTACATAAAAATGTGAGATGTGAATTGTTAAAAAGATCTATATTGATGATGGGTTATATTTGATTGATAAAAAAAATCTGAAATGTGAGATGTGAATTGTTAAAAAGATCTATATTGATGATGGGTTAGATTTGATTGATTAAAAAAATCTGTATATAAAGTGCTAGCAGGAAAAAAGAATTATGTGTATAAAATAAAATACTAAATATTAAAAAAAGAAATCTCGTACGAACAGTGCGCATTCTGCGCACTCTTCAGGTGCATGTTTGATCAAAACTCTACATATACATATCAAATGCACAATATCAAAAAATTTAATATTTTTTCTTGCAAATTTCTTGTTAATCAAATTAAAGAAAATCATGGTCAAAAGAAACTACAATTTTTTTTACGACATGATATTCTTTTTATTTTTATAATTATATTTTTTTGGAACTCAAAACTACAATTTTTATAATTAATTATTAAAGAAGCCAAGAACAGCTGTATTGCAATTACTTTTTTTTTTTATAATAGAAATATACTAATAAAAATTCTAACTAATAATTTTTTTAATTGTCGGTTAGGTAATTTACATGCAAATTGATAGATATACCAAACAATATATATATATATATATATATATATATATATATATGTGTTTGTATTATTATTATTATTATTATTATTATTATTATTATTATTATTATTATTATCAACTAATATATTAGATATTAATTTATTTTTATAAATTTTTATAGCCTTCAATTTTTTTTTCATTTACTGTCGATAGTTTTGCATTTTTTTATTATTTTATTTTATTTAACTTTGTATTATTAACCTATAAAATTTCAGAATTACAAAATTTTTATTAAATAATTATATCTTATAAAAATAAATTATATTTATAATTCTCTATAATCATGATCCAATTATATTTGTATATTCATAAATTATCTCATTATTCATTGATATATTTTTAATAAAATTACTAAAAAATATTTTAACCACAATATTAAAACAATTTGAGGTTTTCAATAAAATAATATATTATAGTTTATAAGATAAATTGTAACTATATTCCAAAAGTAAGATTATGTTACGCATTGGATTCCACTTCATGAAAATATCAATTATATATTTAACTTGTACTATATATAAGAGATGAAATCTATCCTAGCTTACTTTCTTTAGAGAATTTCCATACCCAAAGAATTCTAAAAGGAAATGAAAAATAAGAAATGATGTTGAACGAGTATTTGGATACTACGATTTTCATACCCAAAGAATTCTAAAAGAAAAAGAAAAACAAGAGATGATGTTGAACAATGGTGAACCAGTATTTGGATACTACAATTTTCATACCCAAAGAATTCTAAAAGGAAAAGAAAAACAAGAGATGATGTTGAACAATATTGAACGAGTATTTGGATACTACGATGTTGAACGAGTATTTAGGTACTACAAGCTCGATAGATAATTGTGAGAGACCCAACATTATTTTGGTATATGAAAAAAATTAGAAAATCATGTTGACTTAAATTATTTTCCGTAATATGATACTTAAGTCGAGAGAAATATGGTTACAAATTGGTACAATGACGAAAGTGATAATCCCGTAAAACACATTCAAGATTCAAATCGATAATTTTAAGAATTTATTCAAATTACGACAAAGACACGTGATAATCAAATGTATCGCCAACTATGTGCCTACTTAGTTGAGCATATTTGAGAATCTTCATGTCTCGACATAGAATTAAAATGTTTAATTTATATCTGTTTGATTATCCTATCTTCAATTTGGATCCATTCGATTATCCTATCTTTCTCACAAATCACAATCAATTACCTGTCGGAGATTAATGAGATGCTCAGATGAAAAGAATTTGATTGATCATTTACAGTACAGAATTAAAAAAATATGATACGAAATTAAAAAAAACCAAATGAAATGTAAACATAACTTAAAACGTAAAAATGCTAAGCTAGTTGTCCTAAAATAGAATTGACAACCATCTGTGGGTTGTCAATCATCTTTCGGTGGTTGGTGGAAATACGAATGCACCCCGCCTAAAGTAGTCTATCATAGTCTATCAAGCTGCGAAACTATATTTTTTCATCTGTCATGATCCATTTCAAGGAACGTGAGGATAAACTTTCATTTTAGGAAACGTGAGGATGGACTTCCAGTTCCCGCGGCATCAGTCAGTAGACCTCAGTTCCCGCGGCATCAGTCAGTAGATTATCACTGATGCATTGACAAGTTAAAAACAAAATAAATTATTAAAATTTAATATGGTATTTTAATAAAAAAAATGAAAATATATATACCTTGGAAAGGGTGTTGACAAAAGAGAGGATACAAAATAAAAAACTCTGCCCACATTGTCAATTTCACCGTATAAATGACAAAAGACCTCCCAAGAGAAGTTCTGTTGACATATTTTAAAGCATAGTTCGTATAAATTATTTTGATCTATGCTACATCGTTCAACATTTGACCATAAATTATTTTGATCTGTGCTACATCGTTCAATATTTGACAAATCTGTTCAACTTTAATCTCTGCTATATCGTTCAATATTTGGCCATAGATTATTTTGATCTTTGCTACATCGTTCAACATTTAACAAATCTGTTGAACTTTGCTACATCGTTCAACATGTGACAAATCTGTTGAACTTTGACCTCAATTATATCGTTTAACATTTGACCAATCTGTTCAACTTTGACCCTTCTTCGGAGCCGCAAATACCAAATAAAAGTTTTATCCAACCATGACCAACATCACCCACAAAAGTTGGATCGAATATCACAAATGATTATCGAGACATATTTTATATCATGATTCGATTATATTCGTATATTCATAAATTATCTCATTATTCATTGATATATTTTTAATGAAATTACTAAAAAATATTTTCAACCACAATATTAAAACAATTTGAGATTTTCAATAAAAATATATATTATAGTTTATAAGATAAATTCTAACTATACACCAAAAGTAAGATTATGTTATACATTGGATTCCACTTAATGAAAATATCAGTTATATATTTAACTTGTACTATATAAGAGATGAAATCTATCCATAATGAATGTCCAAATTATATATTTAACTTGTACTATATAGATTAAATCTATCCATAATGAACTACTTTCGTTAGAATATTTTCATACCCAAAGAATTCTAAAAAAAAAAGAAAAACAAGAGATGTTGAACGAGTGATGAAATCTATCCATAATCAGCTACTTTCGTTAGTGCATTTTCATACCCAAAGAATTCTAAAATAAAAGGAAAAACAAGAGATGTTGAACGAGTGATGAAATCTATCCATAATGAGCTACTTTTGTTGAAAGTTTTCATACCCCCAAAGAATTATAAAATAAAAAGAAAAACAAGAGATTTCATCACATAATGAGCTACTTCGTTAGAGCATTTTCATACCCAAAGAATTCTAAAATAAAAGGAAAAACAAGAAATGTTGAACGATGTTGAACGAGTGATGAAAACTATCCATAATGAGCTACTTTCATTAGAAAGTTTTCATGAAATTTTTCATACCTCAAAGAATTCTAAAATAAAAGGAAAAATAAGAGATGTTGAACGATGTTGAACATAAAGGAAAAACAAGAGATGTTGAACGATGTTGGAACAAATATTTGGGTACTACAAGCTCAATAGATAATTGTGAAAAACCCAACATTATTTTGGTACATGAAAAAACTTAAGAAAATCGTCTTGACTTGAATTATTTTCCGTAATATGATAATTGAAGTTAAGAGAAATATAGTTTACAAATTAGTACAATGACAAAGGTGATAATCCCATAAAACACATTCAAGACTCAAATCGATAATTTTAAAAATTTATCTGAATTACTATAGAAACACGTGATAATCAAATGCATCACCAACTCTGTGTCTATCTTAGTTGAGCATATTTGAGACTCACATGAAAGCTAATGAAAGTAGAATTTGATTGATCATTTACCGTACATAATTAAAAAAATATGGTACGGAATTTAAAAAAAAAACCAAATGAAATGTTGCTAAGCTAGTTGTCCTAAAATAGAATTGACAATTGCCAATCATCTTATCATTCGGTTGCTTGGTGGAAATACCGACGCACCTTGAAGGTGAAACTATATTTCTGCACCTGTCATGATCTATTTCAGGAACGTGAGGATAGACTTCCTAAAATAGAATTGACAACCATCTGCGGGTTGCCAATCATCTTATCATTCTGTTACTTGGTAGAAGTGGAAATACCGACGCACTTTGAAGGTGAAACTATATTTCTCCACCTGTCATTATCTATTTCACTATATTTCTCCACCTGTCATGATCTATTTCAGGAACGTGAGGATAGACTTCCTAAAATAGAATTGACAACCATCTACGAGTTGCCAATCATCTTATCATTCTGTTGCTTGGTGGAAATACCGACGCACCTTGAAGGTGAAACTATATTTCTCCATCTGTCATGATCTATTTCAGGAACGTGAGGGTTGCCAATCATCTTATCATTCGGTTGCTTGGTGGAAATACCGACGCACCTTGAAGATGAAATTATATTTCTCCACCTGTCATGATCTATTTTGAGGAACGTGAGGATAGACTTCAGTTCGTACTAATAGTCATGTAAAACCAAGATATTGCGGCATTAGTCAATAGATTATCACTGATGCATTCAGAAGCTAAAAACAAAATAAATTATTAAAATTTAACATGGTATTTTAATAAAAAAGAAAATCGAAATATATATACCTTGGAAAGGGTGTTGGCAAAGAGGGGACATAAAATGAAAAACTCTACCCCACATTGTCAATTCTGTCAATTCCCGTATAAAGAGCAATGCCCTTCAATCATCCTTATAACTGATAAAAGACCTCCCAAGAGAGGTCCTGTTAAAGTGTCGTTCAGGGAGATCCTGTTGATAATTTAAAGTGTCGTTCATTATTTTGATCTCTGCGTTCAACATTTGACAAATCTGTTGAACTTTAACCTCTCCTAATAACTGATAAAAGACCTCTTGGGAGAGGTCCTGTTGATAATTTAAAGTGTCGTTCATTATTTTGATCTCTGCGTTCAACATTTGACAAATCTGTTGAACTTTAACCTCTCCGTTGAACTTTAACCTCTCCTACTTCGTTCAATTTGACCATAAAAACATTTGACAAATCTGTTGAACTTTGACTGATTATCACTGACAAGCTAAAAACAAAATAAATTATTAAAATTTAACATGATATTTTAATAAAAAAGAAAATTGAAATATATACTTTGGAAAGGGTGTTAGCAAAGAGGGGATACAAAATGAAAAACTTTGCCCACATTGTCAATTTCGTGTGAAGAGCAATGCCCTCCAATCATCTGACAAAAGACCTCCCAACTGAGATTCTGTTGACATATTTTAAAGTGTCGTTCGTATAAATTATTTTGATCTCTGTTATATCGTTCAACATTTGACAAATTTGTTGAACATTGACCTCTGCTACATCGTTCAACATTTTACCATAGATTATTTTACCTGTGCTACATCGTTCAACATTGACAAATGTTGAACTTTGACCTCTGCTACATAAATTATTTTACTTGTGCTACATCGTTCAATATTTGACAAATGTTGAACTTTGACCTCTGCTACATCGTTCAACAGTTGACCAATGTGTTGAACTTTGGCCACTTCTTTGGAGTCGCAAACACCAAATAAAACTTCAACAGTTACCAATGTGTTGAACTTTGACCACTTCTTCGAAGTCGCAAACACCAAATAAAACTTTTATCCAAGCATGACCAGCATTATCCAAATATGACCAACATCACCCACGGAAGCTAGGTCGGATATAATAAATGATTATCCAGACATATTTTATATCACGATCTGATTATATTCGTATATTCATAAATATTTGTATATTCATAAATTATCTTATTATTCATGAATGTACTTTTAATGAAATTACTAAAAAATATTTTTAACCATAATATAAAAACAATTTGAGGCTTTCAATAAAAAAAATGTATTATAGATTATAAGATAAATTCTAAATATATTCCAAAAGAAAGATTATGTTACATATTCGATTCCACCTCATGAAAATATCAATTATATTTTTAACTTGTACTATATATAAGAGATGAAATCTATCCAAAATAATCTACTTTCGTTAGAGCATTTTTCATACCCAAAAAATTTTAAAAGAAAAAGAAAAACAAGAGATGTTGAATGATGTTGAACAAGTATTTCGGTAAGTTGAATGATGTTGAACAAGTATTTCGGTAGTATTTCGGTGCTTCAAGCTCGATAGACAATTGTGAGGGGCCCAACATTATTTTGGTACATGAAAAAATTTAAGAAAATCATGTTGACTTGTATTATTTTACATAATATGATAGTTGAAGACGAGGCAAATATGGTTTGGTACAATAACGAAGATCATAATCCCGTAAAACACATTCAAGACACAAATCGATAATTTCAAAAATTTATCCGAATTACTACAGTGATCAAATGCTGAAATTGATAATTTTAAGAATTTATCCGAATTACTACAAATGCATCACAAACTTTGTACCTAGTTAGTTGAGTATTGAACATATGTTGGGAACACCTGTTTGATTATCCCCTAGTAGAATTAAAATGCCTGTTTGAACATATTTTGGGAACACCTGTTTGATTATCCTAGTATAATTAAAATGCCTTTGTTTGATTATTCTATCTTTAATTTGCATTTGTTTGATTATTATATCTTTCTTTCAAATCACAATTAATTATCTGCCGTGTGACCGTGTGAAGCTGCGAAACTATATTTCTCCACTTGTCATGATCCATTTTAGGAAATGTGAGGATAAGCTTACCATCTGAAGTAGTCTATCAAGTTGTGCAACTATATTTCTCCACCTGTCATCCATTTCAGAAACTAATTTTGTACAAAATAAATTTTTGTAATTGTCAAAACAACGATGAAAAATGTTAGTATAGGGATAGTACAATCAAAACAACAATAAAATCGTCAAAACAACAATGAAATATGTTAGTTTATACATTCACATATATTGAAAAACAACAATAAAAAATGTTAACAATGAAAAATGTTAGATTATACATATTGAAAATTGTCAAAATAATAATGAAAAATGTTAACAACAATGAAAAATGTTTGATATGTAATTGTCAAAATAATAATGAAAAATGTTAGATTATACATATCATATATATTGAAAAACAAAGTAGCTGAAAAAATATTATTTGTGGTATTTATCATTTTTTAGAATATGTAATTTTTATAAAAGCAAAACAGTTAGATATATTTTTATGTCGATATTGAAAATATATCAATATTCATATCAGTTATGCATGAATTCATTTAAAACTTGTCGATAGTATCGATATCAATCCAAATATCTACATATCAATATTTAACTTATATATGAATTTATTTAGAAATTTTCGATATAACTTATGTATGAATTCATTTAGAAATTGTCGATATTATCGACATCAATTTGAAATATGTATTATCAATATTTAACTTATCTAGAACATGTCGATGTTATCGATATCAATCATATCAGTTGCAATATCTATATATCAATTTAATTTATCAATATCAATCATATAAGTTGTTATATGCATAAATCAAATATATAAATTATCGATTTCAATATCGACTATCATATCATTTTCAATATCAATATGACGATATATATCATTTTTAAAAATTACTTTAAAATATCTATATATCAATCAATATGAATCATATCAGTTGTCATATGCATAAATCAATATATAAATTATCGATAATATTTTAAATTTGCTTTTCTAATCATCTATATCATTCCTTATAATTTACGATCACAATTTTTTTTTTTTTTGTAATTTTGCTCATAATTTATGATCACAATTTTTTGTACATATATCAAAGTTTTTATTATTGTTAATAATATGTATGATCTGTGTAATTAATCATGATTTTTATTATTATTCAAACAAAATATGATATTATTTAACATTTTAATTGTATAAAATTAAATCCCTAAGTTAAAAGAAAAATTATGAACAAAAGTATTCAACCCTAAGTTAAAAGAAAGATTATGAACAAAAGCATAGGTTACTAACATATGATTGAAAGATTATGAAAAAAAGTATGCACTCACGAAGTTGCTCGTAATCCTAAATCAATTAAAAAATTTAATAATTAATATCATATTAAATATAATTAAAATCAAATAAAAGCTCAAAATTACTTACCTCAGCAGAAAATGGCGCGTTTACAAGTTCAACACGACGCAAGGCACAATATCTCTTGAAGCACGGAAAGCCCGATGGCCTCTTCATGAACTCTGCAATCTTCAGCCAATCGTGATGGTGGAGTCCCACCGCCTTTCTCAGCAGGTCATCCTCCTCCGGAGTCCATGGTCGACTCCGGTAGAGGGTCATCAGCCTACTGCAATCAAAAACAATGAAAAATGTTAGATGTTAGATTATGCATGTCATGTGTATTGAAAAATTAAGAACATACTTACATATGTAAAAGCTGATCATCCTCGGACAAGTGTGAAAATCCTAATAAATAAAACAATTATTAGCTAAAAACCAAGTTTACATCCAATCCAATAATACGTAAAAAATCTTGTTTGGTAGAGTTTTGAACACACAGAAATGAAGAAGAAAAAGGAAATACCAATCGACATTTATGCTTGCAAAACTACAACTTCGAGGGGAAAAATGAGCGGGTAATTTTCTAACCGTATTAACTTCATAATATTAATAATTATTGGATTAACCAAGAATGATTTAACATTCTTGGCATTTTTCCCCACCTTACATACAATACAAGCAAAGGTCCTTTATCGATCATAAATACAAATAAAGATTAATGATCATTTAGTTGGCCGGATTACAGAACATTGATGTAAAAGAACAAATCTTCAGATAACTTTAAATCCTATTCATGATTCAATCAGTTTGGCTGTAAATCAAAGGCATGTTTGCTCATTTTTCTTTGGTAATGCAATTACAATCAGTAAAATGGACTAGTAAGTTAAAGAAATGTTCTCTAAAAGACACCAACAATACACACATGTGACTTATATTTAAGTGTTAAAAAGAGACAACACATGTTTTACTGCGGGAATTTGTCACAAACGGCTGAAAATCTCAGGTGTGGGCTACATTCAATCAATAATCACACCATGTCCATCAATATCTATCACTTATTTACAGATATTTTTCACTTATTTAAAGCTATGATCATACAATACAATACAAAGTTATCCTATAATGATCATTATGATTTCTTCCAATAAAGATTAGCGACATGAAAGAGAACAAAACGAGAAAAAAAATATATAGCACAAGGAAGCACAATTTTTTGAGAAGAACTCAAGCCGTAATCTTTTTTTCTATTTTTTCTTTTTTTTTCTCATTTCACACGACTGAAATCTTTTCAACCAGTTCTGCTGAGGAATTTTAATTTAATCGACGATGGAAAATATCGACAAATATTCTTCAAAATTTTGCTCTATATAAAAGATATTGGAAAATATCGACTAATATTCTTCAAAATATAAAGAAACAAATCAAAGGAAAATATATTGGAAAATATCGACAAATATTCTTCAAAATACAAAGAAACAAGTCAAAGGAAAATATCGTCAAATAAATATTCTTCCATGCATATCTAATCTCAATAGTTTCGGCTTATATTTTTTTTTACATTCATAGTTCTTAAGGTCTAAATATATATTATTTGATATTTTATCTTTGTTAGTATTCAAATTAACACTTCATGGAAGAAGAATCCACCTCTTGTTGTCGATTGAATTTTGAAGATGTTAATGAAGAACAAAAGAAAGTTCGTGCGATGTTAATGAATTCTGTCAAAATATAGTGTTCAACCATATAAGTGAGAAAAAGATTTAAAAAGTACTACTTTGTCAATACCTAAAGAATTGATTGCGAAAATTGGTATGGAGTTTGATATTGAAGAAGATGCTTATCAGTTTTATTTGAAGTATGCTAAACAAGTTGGATTTGGAATGACAAGGAGCAAAAGTCATAAAGATAAATCTGGTGAAGTAATTGATAGAATCTTTTGTTGTAGTGCTGAAGGGAAGAGGGAAAATGACAAACAAGATACTTATGTGAAAACACCTCGTCCAGAAACAAGGTTTGGTTGTGAAGTTAAAATGAAAGTCAGCAATCGACAGACTGAAAAATTTTCGGTAAATCTGGTGAAGTAATTGATAGAATCTTTTGTTGTAGTACCTTGTTCAGAAACAAGGTTTCCTCGTCCAGAAACATCGTTCAGAAATAATGTTTCTAGAAACAAGGTTTCCTCGTCCAGAAACAAGGTTTGGTTGTGAAGTTAAAATGAAAGTTAGCAATCGACAGACTGGAAAATTTTCGGTGGTTAAGTTTGTTGAAGATCATAATCACTACCTTTCAAGTCCAAGCAAACCACATGATTCTTGTGCTGATAATTCGAGTATGGTCGAAACTCACTCTTTCAAGTCCAAGCAAACCACATGATTCTTGTGCTGATAATTCTAGTATGGTCGAAACTCACTCTCAATATCATTTGCCACTACAACATTCTCAGGTATAATATAAGTTTTAAGATTGTTATTTTAATTATAGTAAAATTTATAAAATTTATTTATATTTTTATCTGTTAATAACAGGTAGTCTCTGCTAGTTCTAGTCAATGATAAATTAATATTGGTCATTTGATGAGAAATAACTATGTAGTAGATAGAGGGGATACTAACTGCAATGATAAATGTGGTTGCTCATTTCCATGTCTCGGTGATATATTTTACAAATGTAGAATGAATACAAAATAGGTTGCTCATTTCCATGTCTCGGTGACATATTTTGCAAATGTAGAATGAATACAAAATAGAGATGATGTTTATGGATGTTATTTTAAAAAAAATATTACTATTTGAAACTTAAACATATTTTCTTTACATTACATATCAATAAATTAATTATATTTTGATTGTTTACCATCCGAATAATTTGTAAACTTAAATTCTCTACTAGCATAATAATCATTTTTATCATATTTTAGAAACTAGATAACTTCTAAGCACTCGAATGCTTTAATATATATATATATATATATATATATATTCATTTAAAAGAAAAAAAATTGAATAAAAAAAATGAAAACATCAAATTAATGATATCAAATTCTCTTTAATTTCCAAAGACACATCACCATGTATTTATTCCAACTAAAAAGAAATAATTGAATCAGGAAATGAAAACATCAGAATAACAAATTTAAGAAGTATAATATTGATAAAATATGATCGCGGGTGAGTATGTTGACGTGAGAAAATTAAAATTAATTTCAGCAGAGGTTGGCCAGAGTTTCAATAAAATTAAAATTCTTCAGTAGAGGTTTCAGCAGAGGTTGGCCAGAGTTTCAATGAAATTAAAATTCTTCAGTAGAGGGAAGACACGTGAGAAAATTAAAATTCTTCACTGTGGAAAGAGACGTGAAAAAATTAAAAATTTTCAGATCTGCGTGCGCGGGTGAGTATGTTGATGTGAGAATCCATGTAAAAAGAGACGTGAGATGTTGATGTGAGAATCCATGTAAAAAGAGACGTGAGAAAATTAAAATCAATGTAAAAAGAGACGTGAGAAAATTAAAATTGCAGGTAAGTATGTTAACGTGAGAAAATTAAAATTCTTCAACAGAGAGATCAGCCAGAGTTTCAATGTGGAAAGAGACGTGAGAAAATTAAAATTCTTTAGCAATTGGAGTTTCAATGTGGAAAGAGACGTGAGAAAATTAAAATTTTTTAGCAGATCAATTGCAGTTTGGTTGAAAAGAGTTTCAGTATGGAAAGAAAAAAAGTCAAAAGACGTGAGAAAATTAAAATTCCTCAGCAGAGATTGGCCAATTGCAGTTTGGTTGAAAAGAGTTTCAGTGTGGAAAGAAGAAAGTGAAAAAGGATTAAATTAAAAAGGGAAAAAGATTTCAGTCGTGTGAAATGAAAAAAAAAATAGAAAAATATAAAAAATTACCGTATGTGATAAAAAATAGAAAAAAAGATTACGGCTTGAGCCGTGCTGAACTTACCGCAGAAATCTTTATTAATTATATATGAAAACGGCATCGTTTTCTAAATGGTACAGGATTGGTACACAGAAGTGGATATAAAGGATCTTTTTTACAGGATTGGTACACAGAAGTGGATACAAAAAATCCCTTTTACAGGATTGATACACAGAAATGGGTACAGAGGATCTCATCTGTCACTACGTGTGCGTGAGGATCCATGATAGTCGCGTTTTGCGCTGTTGAGATTTCGCCGCCGAGTTTATGTGGAAAGTAAAATTGCGATCGTTTGTAAAGATATCCTAGGGATTAATAAATGAGTTTAGAAACTTTGGGCTTTGCAAGCCCATCAAATAATCATCTATAAGATTTTCTTTTTGTTAGTATAACCCCATCTTTTGTACCATTGTATTGTGTGTATTCTATTTGTGAAATAGATTTTCTTTTGAAACCCTTGTTAATTTGTTATAAGAATTTACATTATATATGTATATAAAAAGAATTGCCACATATGTCCAACCTACAATTTTTCATATGTCTTTCATTTTCTTTACAAATTAAATACAAGGTAAATAGAATTTTAAAAATAATTAATATGGTCATTTAATGTTGGTAATAAACATTACTAAACAATATATGAATTTTATCTAATTTGTCAAAACAACACATGCTTGACTTTAAATATAGAAATCATTTATAAACTTCAAATTTGTTCAATATGAATTTTATCTAATTTGTCAAAACAACATATGCTTGACTTCAAATATAGAAATTATTTATAAACTTGAAATTTGTTCAATTTTAATTTTTAGAAGGTATAATAAATAAAAACTCAAACAAAGGGTGGACTAATTAAAATGATGATTCAAACTTTTCAAACTTATTACTTACTGAAATTAAATAGTATTGCAAATATATGTTTTAAAACAAATTATGAAATTTATTTGGTAAATGTGATATATAGAGTAACTGTACTTAATTGGAAAAATGTACTTAATTGGAAAAAGACGTATAAAAGACATATGTCTTGCAATTAAAGTATAAATGTGTGTGTATATATAGTATAGATATACTACCTCCGTCCCACCTTATTTTGCCTACTTTCCATTTTTGCTTGTCCCAACTTATTTTGCCAGCCCAAAAATGGCAAAAAAAAACACTAAAAAAGCATAAACTTAAACATTCAATCAACAGTCAACTATATTTTCTTAGGATCCGTGCCGGTCAAAATAAGCAAAATAAGCCGGGACGGAGGGAGTATTACTTAATTTTAAAAAGACACATGCCTTCCAATTAAAGTATACGAAGTCAATGTATTTTATTCTAGGAAACAATGTCAATGTAAACCCAATCTCGAGATTATGGTCTGTAATTCCACGCTACGAGCATGACCTCTCCAGATACCTCTCCTTTCTCCGAATCCTTCTTCATTTGCATCTACCCAAATCTTCATGGACGGCGCCACCATCGCTGCCGGCGAAGTCAAGAGAAATGATTATTCCATATGGGCGTTGCCGGCGGAGGATTTGACGCCGCGACTTAAGAGGTTGATGGAGGGTCTCCGATCCCCAATTCGAGCCCCACGCGACGGTCGTCGGAGCTATAAGCCTAACGGAGAGTGAGGCGCGTGATAAATTTAACAAGGCTTGTGAGGGACTCAAATCGTATGGTGCTAATGTGGAGAAAGTTGCCACCGGCACTTTCTATTATCAGTGCGTTTATCTCCTGCTTCATCCAACGCCTGAGGTAACTTTGAGAATGCTTTCCTCTCCTTTACGTTATTGAACAAATGAATTGAAGTTCTTTTATTCCCCAGCTGTTATTCATCTTTGTCAATTTCGCCTTTCTAATTATATTGGCTGCTCTGTTGTTATTGTTATGATGTGATGTTGTGACTTTGAAGAGAAGATTGTGTTATACCAGTTTAATTTTCTTTTCCTAAACAATTATAAATCCTTCCCACAGTTTTGCTTTAACTGAGATGTAAGATGATGATGGATGTTTTGGTAGTTATCGCATTGAAAAGCATTTATAACTTTCACGCTATCGACTTTTGTTGAGACAATTTTTCAAATTAGTGGAAATATAATACAAGGGATAAGCAATGTACAATCCTGTGATTTTAAGCTGATGAAATGATTTCAGAGCTAAATTAATTGCTATTACTCAAATGATAAGACATCTTTGTTTCTCCACTATGCCGATCTCTTGGGGATTAAGTTTTTATGCACATGTAATGAACTGTATGGTATATAATTTGTTACTGTAAACAGGTGGTGGAGGCTAGTACCCATTGCTGTGCTCATCTTGGTTACAAGAACTCAACTCGTAAGCTACTCATTTACTTCTGAATGCCATAACTCTGTGTTGTTCTGTGTTGTTTATAACAGAAGAAGGTTAAGTTGAATAATAACACGTGTGGGAAAGAGTAGAACAGGGAGATTATTTCACATGACATTAAATACTACACCAAGAAACAGGGAGAGATGTCACATTAGTCTCATCCTGAGTGATGTTTAAATACTACACCTAGCAACATTAAATACCACCTAGTGTGGATAACTGATGTGATTTAAGCATGGATAACTGACTCAATTGGTGCTCTTGTTTGGATAATTATTTCGACCAATATCACAATCTTTAATTACAAATCTGAGGAAACGATGAGAGAAGTTTATAATTTATCTGCATATCATTGTTGATAAAGATGTCCCATTACAATTTCCCCCACAATCCGCAATCCCTGGTGCCAAAAAAATGGAAAAGAAATCATCAAATCTATAACCTTATTGATTCTGCATGTATGATTCTAATTTGTTTATCCTTATGTTTGTTTATCCCATAAATTACAAGCACATTGAGTTCTGCTGACAAAATCTTCGATGTATGCAGCTTATATGCCACACTTGAGCCTCCTCTATGGGGATTTATCAGATGAAGAGAAGAAAGCTGCTCGAGACAAAGCTTATGCTCTTGATGACAGCATTGAAGGTCTAACTTTGCAGATATCTCGCATAGCATTGTATAAAACCGATACAGAAGACAAAAGCTGCAAATCATGGGAGAAGGTGGCTGAATGCCTACTCAAACCTTAAACACCAGGTCTAAACTAGTTGACATTGTAGGTTATACCTAATGTGTGGTGTTCAATGAATAAGAAGACATTTACTGGATTATGTGAAGATGCAATGAACTGAAACTGTTATGGTTGTTGTACTACATCTGTTCTTGTGCAGTCCATGAATAAGACATCTTCTTCCTGTCCTGTGTATGATATGCATTATCATTATTAGTTTCACATTTTTAGTATTAATCTTCGCCTTTCTCACATGAATCAAATGATATAACTCAGGATAATGATAACTCGTTCCCAACAATCCCAACTCATTAGATTTTTTTTTTTAACCCAGATACGTGTTTTTTCCTCATTTTTCTTAACATATTTCTACTTTTTGAACAAAAATATCATATCAATTTAACTTAAAAAACGAAACAACTTTTTAGCCACTTTCTAGAAATATTTTAATATTTACCAAAAATTATTATTTTCTTATACTTTATTCCATTTGCTTTGCAACGATGATATCACACTGATTGCGTGACATGTTATGAAATTGGCGAATACATATAATTACGAATTCGGTTAAATTTAAACTGAAATTTGGTCCTATTCTCGGTGCATTGGTAGTGCCATATAATACTTGTTGGCAATCTTATTGATGAGTGTGATGCTATGATTTATTGATATTTGTATGCTGCTAAATGATGTGGCCAGAGATATTAAAAACTTTCGTTTTGTGATATGATAGTTAGTTTCTTGTTATTTAGGATAAGCTATCAACTATTTGTCGGATTACAGTCATATGTTTCAAGGTGATTTAACTTTAATTTGCTTGTTCACTCAGGTCCATAGCTCTTTTTCGTCTTTCAATTGCTAACCTATGAGGCGAAAGAGATCAGCCACTCAAAATAAACAGCAATCGCCAGGGAAATCATCCCAAGTTCCATCTGCGAGTAACACATCTCGCCCCCAATGGGGCATTCCCTTCACGAGCACCTGGCGGCCCTCTTCCCCCAACAGAGGTGAAGTTGAAGTTAAAGAGAACTCGGGCTCAATTTGAAGATGAGGCTGTTCCAGCTGATCCTGTTCTCGCCAATGTCACTCTTGCATTAGCACAGATAGAGAGGCGACTCCAGCGAATGGAGGCCAATCTAGATGCTTTCTACCGTTTTATGAGGTTTGATCCGCCATTTCCTCCTCCGTAGTTGCTCTCATTTTAGGGAAGTCCGTTTTTAAATTCTTATATTTTGTTATTTGATGGAATTTCTCTCTTAGAATTTGGACCACTAGATATTTTTCAATGTTCTTGCAGAAAAATTGAAGAGATCTTGTTCTCCATGCATCATCTGTGACTAAGTTTTCCTTTTATTATATTCAAGGAAATTCGATTTCAATTGATCATCGTTGTGAGGCTTTGTGTTTAATTTGGAGTTCCTACGTCAGATTCTAGTATTCCTTGATTTTTTAATTAGTTATTCAGGAAATTTTGGTGTTGGGTAAATTGTTAAGTTCTTCAATTTCTTAAAATTTAGATTAAATGTTAGAATTGCAAGTCTTCTAATCAGTAATATAATTGAATGAAATTTATTAATAAAATCAGAGCTGGGTTAGATTAAGTTGTTCTAATTTTCAAATTGTCGTAGAGTTCTATTTGTATTGTTTATTGCATTCGGCAGTTGTTGGTTGATTTTGGCAAATATCGATATTAGTATGGATGAAATTTCAATCCAAATTGGAAGAAAATTAATAAAATATCTACAAATATTGGGAAAGTAAAAATTATAAAATTAGTAAAAGAAATTGAACAGTGCTTTTATAAATTTGTATGAAAAAAATCTTTTTTATTATTTATTATTCTAAGTTTCAATTTTCACTCTTACTCTTTTTGAAAAAAATATATGTTGTGATTTTTTTTAATAATCTTGAACAGTTTGAATCTTAGACTAAATTAGTCTATTTGAAGATGTAATTTGAGCTCATTCATGGAAAACTGTTGGCATACACTATGACAGCTAATCATATATTGAATGAGTTCAATTGGTTTACATTAGGGGATAAGTTATTCCCCTTTCTTTTAATTGTTTATTTTTGGGGTTGATAAAGGTTTTAATATAAATATATTACATATAGTTTCGAATAATTGAACTTTGTCCAGTGCCTTCATTCTAAGTATTTCATATTGCATCTAAATGTATTTGAATGCCTAGTCGCCATATTGTAGGGTATTTAATCGGGGCTGCTGATGAGAAGGGTCCAAATCAAATCCATTGGGCCCAAGTGTTGGAAAGAGCCCAATGTAGAGTTGTATAATTCATTTAACTAGGATGTCCGTTTTAAAGCAAAAGTTTGAAATATTTGTATAAAATAAGATCATTAATATGTTGATGATTGATGTTTAAAAATTGCCATTTTTTTTTGGGGTTCATAACACTTTATTTAAGAACCTAGCTATAGTACTTTATTAATAGAAAATTGACCAAATTCTTTCAGACATCTCATAAACTATTTTAAAGCAATTTATAGTTATACCTAATGACACATGATAGTTACCATACACGTTATACATCCATACACACGGTCTGCTCACCTACTCACTGTTGGCACATATTAATGTGTCCACGGCTGATGTGTTAAAATCTAAAATATCTATTAATTTCATTTTTCATATAACGAGGGGATAAGATCATTACACGTTATCGGTGGGCATATTAAGAGTTGCCCACAATGGGTATTTGAACATTTTCAATATATATATATATATATATATATATATATATATATATATCAAATGCACAATATCAAATTTTGTAAATGTTGTAACCTTTATGTATTGTAACTTAAAAAAAAAAAGAATTTTAGTAAATTTTATACATAGATACTTTTATGTGATATTAATGTGACCTTTATGTACAAATATTCATACATTTATTGTTACTAAAAGGTCACGAAATTTATACATAAAAGTCACTAAATTTGTACATAAAGGTTTTGGTCTAAAGTAAAAAAAAAAATACAAAAATCTGAATCGACCCGAATTGCATGTATACCAGTTGTATAGTAGACACCCTTCAATAAAAAATAAAGGGTTTTGGGGGACGCACGTTCAGTTCATTTAATTCCCAAAATTATTTCCTTTTCCCTTTATTTACTAGGAATTGTTAAATGAGATGATTACCAAAATTATCCGGAAGGTTACGTAACTTCACTGGCACATATCTATCTTGTATTTTATAACTTGCACCAATTCAGAGGAATACTTGTAAATAAATAAATAACTAAATTGATAGTAGGTTTGAACAACCAAATAAGATAATAAAAAATTTATTCTAACAAAGTTCATAAAAAATTATGGGCTTTTAGTCAAAAAATGTGTTTTGGATAAAAATACCCCTTGTTCTCTATCTTCTTGATTTCTTAGGAGGTGGACCTCATTTCATTAAGGATAATAATATTAATTTTGATTATTTAATGGTTTGTTATCTTTAAATTATTTCAAATCTTTTCTTATCTCATTAAACTATTTTTGTGGTTGTTGCGATAAAAAACGGGTGTTTATGGTTATTGGAGAAATGCATTGTCTTGCATGTAATATAGTCACCATGGCCATCTTGCATGTGAGAAAAAATCTTAGGTCATGTACGACTTGATGGTGTCCTTTATCCATAATTATTACAGAGGATTGTTACATCATTATTTGTGTATACAATAGCACTGTGACAAGTGTAGTTAGTCTTAAATGATTTATAGCTAGGATATATACATGTAATTCATTACATATGGTTCTTCAATAGCCACATTTTACAAAAAATGATTCAAATATTGTTAAGTTTCTTATGGTCTCTTTCTCTCCTATGTTTTACTGTTTCATTAGTTTTTCCAACAATGGTATCTCAGTGGAGTATTTATTTACTTCAAAATATAATAAAACTTCTTTTGAATAATTAAATCAAACATTAAGTGTAGTTAGGTTGATCTACTTCTTTTCCTTTTAAAATTTTCTTCATTTTCTGATGACTATATTGATTTTAAAAGAAAAGTTCTTCATCGATCATCTCAAACTCGATTTGGATTGATGTTTGATGACAAATAATTTTCATATATGTATAAATGTGAGTTGTTATAATTACTAAAAGGCCAGCTATAAAGAAGGCGAAATAGTTGGTGGAAATAAATTTCAATAAGTCTATATAGTTGTTTCAGTTATGAGTATTAACATAAATGAATGTCCATTCACCCTTCATAATTCTCCTGCTCGTTTCCAAGTACTAAATTCATGTGATAAAAACTTGCACATTCAAATTTCATAAATGAATTTCAACTCATGAATTTTATGTCAAGGTCTGTGGAAATTAATTTACATTTTTTTTTATCAAGATTTATGCATTAGAACTTAATTAAAGCGATTGGTGTAATAAACACTAAATTATTATGTGTATAATTAACCAGCAAATTATGGTTTTATCCAGAGTCATTATTATGTGTATAATTAACCAGCAAATTATGGTTTTATACAGTCACGAAACTCTACGTACATATAAAAGTGAAGGGTGGGTAAATAATTTGTACATGTTTTTAGACACTGGGGAGAAATAATCAAATTTACTCCAGTTAATTATAATCACAACCTAACAAACATAATGCTTAAAATGATAATATATCAGATAAATCAAAATATTCAACCACACATAATATCATAAGTTAAACATATGATTCAACCCTAAAGGAGAGGAGCTCTGTCTGATATGATCAAAATAAAATATAGGATAGGATACTAAAATAAAATAGTATCAGGCCTCTCGATGCCTTTTGAGAGGAGAGTAGGTCTCTTGTACACTTGGTGTACATACAATCCGGGTCGACCCGGGTCGACCCGGATCCGCGCACTTTTGATTTTTTATTTTTTGTTTTTTTAGCTTCCAGGCCAAAACCTTTATGTACAAAGTTGGTGACCTTTATATACAAATTGTGTGACCTTTATGTATAAATTGTGTGACCTTTATGTTAAATAACTTAGAAAAAAATGAAGAATTTTAACAAAATTTGTACATAAATATTTTTATATTATATTCATATGACTTTTATGTATATTTATGTGACCTTTATGTATAAATATTCATACCTTTATATACCTTTTATATATTACATAAAGGTATGAATATTTGTACATAAAGGTCATATAAAATATATATAAGGGTCACATGAATATTACATAAAGGTATCTATGTACAAATTTTGCTGAAATTCTTCCTTTTTTTTCTAAGTTACAATGCATAAAGGTCACAGCATTTATACATAAAGGTCACAACATTTGTATATAAAGGTCACCAAATTTGTACATAAAGGTCAAGCCATAAAATTTATAAAAAAAAAATTTGCTGGATCCGGATCGGGTCGACCCGGATTGCACGGATCTTAGATCCGTGCACCAGGTGCACAGGAGAATTTGTGTTGAGAGGATTGGAACCCCTCCTTCATTTCCAACCACCTGCCAAATAAATAAGTTAACATACAAAATAAACTTTTTTTTTAGATACTAAATTAATATACCTCTTTTTGCACTGGTCTTTTGTGCGCCCGGGGAGATATAGTTCCTCCACCACTCGGTGTGTGCTTCCCCGTGAATTATGAACAAAAGTATAGATTATGAACAAAAGTATGATTCAACCCTAAGTTAAAAGAAAGATTATGAACAAAAGTATAGGGTATTAACATATAATTCAACCCTAAGTTAAAAGAAAGATTATGAACAAAAGTATTATCAATAAAAGTATAGAGTACTTTGTGAGCATATTCAACCTCATTGCCTTTTGTGAGGGTGGAACTCTCATTCTTTATTTCAAAAAACCTACAAAACATTGTCGTTGGGATTGGAACTCTCATTCTTTATTCTACAATCCTCATTCTTTATTTGAAAGAACCTACAAAATAAATAAGTTAAGGTTAATATTAAAATAATTTTATACAAAATAAACTTTTTGTAATTCTCAAAACAACGATAAAAAATGTTAGTATACGGTTAGCAACCTACTACAATCAAAACAACAATAAAATTGTCAAAACAACAATCAAATATGTTAGTTTATACATGTCACATATATTGAAAAACAACTATAATGAAAAATATTAACAACAATGAAAAATATTAGATTATACATGTATATTGAAAATTGTCAAAACAATAATGAAAAATGTTAGATATTGTAAAAACAATAATGAAAAATGTTAGATTATACATATCATGTATTTCTGGTATTTATCATTTTTTAGAATATGTAATTTTTTATATAAGTGAAACAGTTAGACATATTTTTATGTTGATATTGAACATATATCAATATTAATATCAGTTACAATATGTATGAATTCATTTAGAACTTGTCGATAGTACATCAATCGAAATATCAATATATCAATATTTAACTTATGTATGAATTCATTTAAAACTTATCGATATTATCGACATCAATTTGAAATATGTATATATCAATATTTAACATATCTAAAACATGTCGATATTATCGATATCAATCATATCAGTTACAATATTTATATATCAATTTAATTTATCGATATCAATCATAGAAGTTGTTATATGCATAAATCAAATATATAAATTATCGATTTCAATATCGACTATCATGTCATTTTCAATATCAATATGACGATATATATCATTGTTGATAATTACTTTACAATATCTATATATCAATATTTAACTTAACAATATCGATCATCTCAGTTTCCATATGCATAAATCGATATATAAATATTTATTATTAAAATTTATAGAAGGAGTAAAAAAAAATTGATAAGTTGGGTAGGACCACCCTCTCCTCCCCTTAGTTTTCATGATCGCCGTATAAGATGTCATTTCGGTTCCATCCCGGTTCATGATCCATATAAGATGGTTTTCATGATCCCGTATAAGATGTCTCTTCGGTTCTGTTCTTGTTCATGATCTATATAAGATGTTCCGTCTCTATTCATGATCGTCGTATAAAATGTTATGTGTCCTGTTTAGAATTCGAATAAAATGTTCGGTCATGTTCATGATCGCTGTATAAAATGTTTAGAATTCGATATTTATGATCATCGTATAAGATATTTAGAATTCGATATTCATGATCGTGGTATAAGATATTTAGAATTCGATATTCATGATTGTCGTAAAAGATGTTGTCGTATAAGATGTTTAGAATTCGATATTCATGATTGTAGTATAAGAATATTGCCGTATAAGATGTTGTCATATAAGATGTTTAGAATTCGATAATCATGATCGCCGTATAAGATGTTTTAGAATTCGATATTCATAATTGTCGTAAAAGATGTTGTCGTATAAGATGTTTAGAATTCGATAATCATGATCGCCGTATAAGATGTTTTAGAATTCGATATTCATAATTGTCGTAAAAGATGTTGTCGTATAAGATGTTTAGAATTCGATATTCATGATTGTAGTATAAGAATATTGCCGTATAAGATGTTGTCATATAAGATGTTTAGAATTCGATATTCATGATGCCGTATAAAATGTTGCGTATAAGATGTTTAGAATTTGATATTCATGATCGCCGTATAAGATGTTGCCAGATGTTTAGAATTCAATATTCATGATGTTGTGTATAAGATGTTTAGAATTTAATATTCATGATCGCCGTATAAGATGTTGCAATGTTTAGAATTCGATATTCATGATCGTCGTATAAGATATTCATGATCGTCGTATAAGATGTATAGAATTCGATATTATAAGATGTTGCCGTATAAGATATTTAGAATTTGATATTCATGATACGTTGCCTTTAGGATTCAAAATTCAATATTCATGATCATCATATAAGATGTTGCCTTTAAAATTTGATTCATGATCGTCGTATAAGATGTTGCCTTTAGAATTCGATATTCATGATCGTAAAATTCGATTCATGATCATCGTATAGGATGTTACCTTTAAAATTCGATATTCATGATCGTCGTATAAGATGTTGTTGTATAAGATGTTTAGAATTTGATATTCATGATCGTAGTATAAGATATTGTCGTATAATATATTTAGAATTCGATATTCATGATCACCGTATAAGATGTTTCTGTATAAGATGTTTAGAATTCGATATTCATGATCATCGTATAAGATGTTTAAAATTCTGTTTAGAAATCTATATTTATGATCACGTGTTTACAATTATATTCATGATCGTTGTATAATGATAGCTTCACAAAATTCTTCTGCAAATTTCATGCAAATTTTGTGATATTCTGCAAATTTCGTACTTCTGCAAAAGATAGGCTTCTACAAATTTCGTGATATTCATGATCGCCGAAGTTTTCGTCGGAAAAGTTCATTTGGAGTGCAAAATATCTGCAACAGTTTGCTTGAGGTCTAAAATATCTTTTAGGGCTTGCAAGTATATATTGAGTCATTAAATATATAGATATGAATTCAAGTCGGGACGAGCGTACGTGCCCTACCCTAAATGCATACAAGACTCACACAATATACCATACAATATATAAGGGTGGGACTTGAAACATATCATGCCCACATATATAATTTCAATTACAAAAATAAAATAAATAATTAACACCAAATTTATCTTTTAGAAAATTTAAAAAAAAAACTCTATTAGTTTTGTTCGTTTAAGGTGACTGAACACGTATTCAGTTAATCACACAGTAGCTAATCACAGCTGAATGAATCAGCTAATCACAGCCGAACAAGGCTTATCATGTTAATCACGGCAGAATAAAGCTTGTCGGGTTTGAATTTTGTTTACATGTTTTCGTATGATTTTCACAAGATTTTTATATATGTAATTAATTCGTGAAATATTTATCATCATATTGGCATTCCATTCATCAACAAAATCGAAAAAAGAACCAAAAAAAATTAAGAATGATGGAAAAAAACAAGAGAGGTGGAGGGGAAAATTGAAGAGAGATGATGGAGTTTAATTATTTGAATGATGGAAAAAAACAAGAGAGGTGGAGGGGAAAATTGAAGAGAGATGATGGAGTTTAATTATTTTTGTCCAAATGGTAAAGTGGGTATTTTTAATTTTTAATTTTTAATTTTTAATTGAAATTTATATGATTGAGGTGGGTTGAGTAAATGTGAACTGCTACCTAATATATAATCTAGTTTCCATATTTAAAATTACCTTATTCAAACTCGTATACGAATACATTAATATGAAGCCCTGTGTAATATATAAGATTAAAAAAAAACTAGCAAAATTACAAAAAATGTAAATAATATGTTCATTAAGAAAAAATGTATATATGATTTTAATTTGAAGGAGTTTATATTATGGGGTCATGTTGTAGTACACCAGTGGTATTGATACATCATTGATTTTAGCCATTAAATCTTCCATCATTGTATCATAACTTTTCATTTTGAATTTATCCTTTTACCTTAAAGTAATGTAATATATATCTACTTTCTTCAATAATTGTATTTATCTTATAATACCAACCATAAAAGCACAATTAAATATTCTTGTATTATGGAGCATGTAATAACGAATCATTTGAAACCGATATTCGATATATTTTATTTTGTATAGATGTAATTCTCTTATTAGCAAAATTGTCATAAACATAACACATAAGCTCATTGCCACCATGGTTTTTATATACATGATTAACTTTAAAAATATATATATATTTCCATTTAAATACTAATATTAAATATTAAAATAAATTATAACATTTTTGTTTAATTTAATTTCATATTTAGTATTAGTATTTAAATTAATCGTGTTGCTTAATTTAATTAAATACTATATTACAAATATTAATTTTAATCGAAAAAATATTAATTATCTTGATCATATCACTAGTTTAAAGTAAATACTAAATTATAAAATATTTAATTTATAACACCATTGTATAATTTAGATGAAATTTCGTATGTGAAGTCATTTTTTGATTTGATGTGATGTCTTAATACACAATTAACATTAAGAAAATATATACATTTCGATTTAAATACTAACATTAAATATTAAAATAAATTTTAATGTTTTAGTTTAATTTAATTTTATATTTAATATTAGTATTTAAATTAATCGTATTGCTTAATTTAATTAAATACTACATTACTAATATTAATTTAATTAAATATTATATTTAAAATATTAATTTTTGGTTGGTTGCATGCTATTTAATTGAATTGAATATCTGTTGCATCCTACTTGTATATGATTAATTAGTAATATTACAATCTTTTGATTATAAAGATTACGATTTGAATATATCTTCATTCATTGTATAAATATATGTTGCATCCTACTTGTATATGATTAATTAGTAATATCACAATCTTTTGATCATTTATATGTAGTCGATTTAGATGGATTTTGATATGAATAAATCATATCAATCTAGATGGACTTTCGTATGTTAAGCAATTTTTGAATTTAATGTGATGTCTTAATACACGATTAATATTAACAAAATACGCTTCCATTTAAATACTAATATTAAATATTTAAATAATTTTTTACGTTACAGTGTAATTTAATTTCACATTTAATATTACTATTTAAATTAAAGGAGAGTGATTAATTAATTAAATACTAGATTACAAGTATTAATTTAATTTTATATTTAATATTAATATTAAAATTAATTGTATTGATTAATTAATTAAGTACTAAATTACAATTATTAATTACCTTGATAAGACTACTGATTTAAATTAAATAATAATTTAAAAATATTTAATCAATACAAATATAAAATAAATTGTGTGATTTAATTAAATACTCACAATTTTTTGTGTCATATAATTTAAGCAAAATAAAATACATATAGCAAGAAAGACCTATGTACATTTGAGTTTATGTGCATTTGGGCCTAGTAAAGACGCCAAATTCTAGGCCCTAATACAGCCCACAAAACTATAATTAACAGCTCAACCTAAAAGTTAAAAGTTATCTTAACTTTATTTACTTCAATAAAAAAAAAAATGTATTAAGACCACTAATGTATGGTAGAATTACCCTATATTATGAAGTGAAGTCGTAATTTGTCATGAACTATCATTTTGTGAATTACATAACTCCCACACGTCACCAAGACCTTTTTATGCTGTTAAGCATACATCATTATCTCCCTATTCATTTTTTCCAAATCTAATTTCTTCCTTTGTCTAATTAAAAAAGACGACCTAATTCAATATGGCACATTATTTTAAATATATATATATATATATATATATATATTTATTTATTTATTTATTTATTTTAGTTGAACACTGTTAAAACTCAAAAAATACTTAAAATGAACTTATTCCATATTAAATTTGGAAATTATTCATACTCATTTTTATTTTTTTATGATTTAGATGAACTTAAAATTCTAAATCATTTACGTCTTAATATGTTTTATGGAAACTGGTATTTCTACAAGAATCAAATGTAAAAAAAATTAAACCAAGCTTTTGTCGTAAATATTTTCTGGTGATCGGTTGCTGAAGCTTTACCCTGCTAAAGTTAAATGAAATTAAATAAAATGAGAAAGAAGAAAAAAAAGAAAAGGAAATAATTTAGTAAAGCAAAAAGAAATACACAAGCCCTAAAAGCCAGGCACTGCCAAAGGACTGAGTTATCTGTTAACACCACTGACGTTGCTTTTCCATCGAACTAATTCACTCATTTCTTTTAACTGAATCACTAATCAAGAATCTAAATAATTGCAATATCTATTAACCGATCACGGTTTATTATCTTCAGATCATAAAATTTTTGGACATGCATTTTATGTTAAAGTTTTCCACAGGGAGGCAATCGTTCATTCTAACAATAATGAGACTTTTTAAAAGGAAAAGTACGAAAAAACAATAATTAATTAGAAAGTAAAATAAAGGTTTTGTGAGATACCCATAGAAACATGGAGATTGCTAGACAGGCAGGAATAGGATTAGATGGAGCTTTCATATTATCTAAAAAAAAGAAACAGAAAATATATTGGATGGACAATAAAGAGTGCTATCTTAGCTATGCAAAGAAATGTGTAGAAATGGCATAGGTGGAATCCAACATCAATTGGTAAAAAGAGGCATGAAAGATGGTCCCTTCTCTTCTCTTCTCTTAAACAAGGAAACAAACAAAAATAAATACCACTCTTCATAAATATTCTATTTTGACCCAATTTTCTTTGCTAAAGATTGTCCTTATGCACTTTAATGCATGCAATGGAATATTGCTTTTATTCAGCTTTCAATAAATAGAAGGAATAATATAAACCTAAAGGATTAAAGCTACTTATATAAACAAAAAAACAAAAGAGCAAACAACCAAATGCAAAAAAATTAATAAAGACAAAGAAAAGAGTGTAAAAGAGTAGATGATCTGATAATGTTAAACCAGCCTCGTGGACCAGTCATATAAGTTTAGGAGTATCTGCCTTGTCCAATCCATCTTAGACACTACTTGCTACACTATATAATAAAAATTATATGGTCGTTTGTTAATTATTATTCATTTATTTTATAATTATTCATATTATATATATACAATACTGATGTATCAAAAATCTATTAAACCTATTAATTTCATTTTTCATATAACAAGTAAATAAGATCATTGATGTATCGAAAATCTATTAAACCTATTAATTTCATTTTTCATATAACAAGTAAATAAGATCATTGATGTATCAAAAATCTATTAAACCTATTAATTTCATTTTTCATATAACAAGTAAATAAGATCATTGCACGTCATCGCTAAATATATATCAATAAATAAATAAATAAATAAATATATATATATATATATGTAATTTGACAAAATAAAAATACTAAATCTAATTATTGTACTCGATGAAATATTTACAAGACAAAGTAGTAGGAAAAAATTGCAATGCCATTATGACTCACGCAATATCATAGTATTAAAAATGGATTTAGAGTTTAATTTTATAGATTAAAAAAATAAACTTTAAATCCAACAAATTAAAGGCTCTCCATTGGATGATTTAATTGAGTCATATAAATTCTAAAGGAGAAGGATGTATATCTTTAAGCAAACCCAGAACTTGTTGCATTGTGGGCCTCTTCCACGGCGTCTCCGCCGTACACAAGTACCCGACTCGGAGAGAATCAACCATCTGACTCACCGAGTCACCACATCCTTTCAGCCTCAAGTCAAGTGCACTCGCCCCATCTCCATTCTTCACTAACCTCCTCACCCACTCGATAGTCTCACACGACCCCGATCGACTAGTCAACAGTTCCACCAAAATCACTCCAAAATTATACACATCATCCTCGGTGGACACACCAACCTGGTCCTGACTTTGTGCAAAATCAGTGATCCGGGGCTCGAAATTGTCTGCCAATAAGATATTGGATGGTACCAAATGCCCATGCACGACCGGCTTTGACCGGGCATGGTGGAGATAGGCAAGCCCACGTGCCACCCCAACAGCAATGCGGTGGCGCGTGTGCCATTCCATTAGGTCCGGGGAAGTGTTGTGGGGCCCATTTTGGATCTCCCAAGTGTCGGTGCTCCAATCTTCCACATTGGGGGCTCCTGTCGGGAGTTCATGCAGCCACCGGTGAAGGTCACCGTTGGCCATAAACTCGTACATTACCAACTTTTCTTTACCTGCAAAAGGGGGAACAATCTACCTCATTAATTTCATCACTCAAGCATTCAATGTCATTGTAGGTCCTGTCCTTAAAGTGATGAAATAAATATCTACACAAATCATTGATGATAAGATATACCAAATTCAAGAATTGCTAGGGCCAATCTTAAATTGATCAAATGTATTTCATTCATATACACAAAATCACATAGGAAAGTCAAATGGAAATAAATCCGGGTGTCCCAAAATCGCCACATTTGACTTTTAAAAATTTACGAAAATCGAAGCACTCAGTAGAAATTTTTACAGCAGTTCAAAAATGAATCTTGCACAACCTTCCAAACTCATTATCACGAAAACCATTACAAAAATTGTAATCATGATCTGATCGTCACTGCAAGAATATCTGTATTGGCATTTCCTCAGAAACCAAATCTCACGTGAACACATTTAATATGGGGTCTGCCACTCAAATTAAATGCTGATTAAATCCAAATAATTCTCGTTCATAAATATTATCACCACACATGACATGACAAATCACAATTATAAACTGCATTATTTAGATAGTTGGTACTAACCAGCAATACAGTAGCCAGTGATAGGTAGCAAGTTAGGGTGTTTGAGGCTGGAAAAGTCTTCAAACATAGCCACAGCATCATCATGGCTAACCCTCCGAGCATTTTCCAAGACCTTGATTGCCACGTGGAGATCACCCGGCAGCACCGCTCGGTAGAGGGGCCCACACCTTCCTTCAGCGAGGAGGGATTCTTTTCCGAAGTGTGACGTGGCAGCAATCAGATCTTTGAACGTGAGGTTCATCAGCGGCTTCTCGAACATCACCACTGGAGCTGAGGTGGGCTCTTTGATGTCAGCTATCCACGACGACCCGGATTCGGTTTCGAACGAAAACGGGCCGGATTTCTCCATTCGGAACGGGGTTTGGATGGGCTTTGAGATGGACCATTTGTTTTGCCTTGCTCTCTTCCTCCTCTTGCATATGTAGCATGTGGAAACACCGATGAAGAGGATTACCAAGGACGATGATGCTATTGATATAACTAGGATTAACGTTTTTCCAGTTTTGGATTTGGGTTTGGTTGATTTGATGGGTTTGAGGTTTTCTTCTCTGTTTTTCGGCGGCGGTCTGTGGGGTGGGTGGGATCTGACGTGTAAAGCAGGGGCGGTGGTGTTGGTGGCGGTGGTGTTTTTCCGGTTGATGAGATTTCCGGCTTGAATAAAAGCAGAATTACCAAATCTTTTGACATTTTTGGCGTCCAAAAAACCAGATAAATTATTGAATGAAATGTTCAAGAAATTAAGGTTACCTAATGGTGGAAAATCGGCAGGGAAATTACCAATAATATGATTGCTCGAAATATCCAGATATTTCAAGTATTTAAGACCAGAAACTGGCCTTAAATTCCCCGTAAAATTACATCCAGAAATGTCGAGAGATTCAAGATTAGTTAAGTTGGTGAACCAAAACGGAAACGCGCCATGAAAATCATTGTGCGAAAGATTAAGAAATCTGAGACTGGGAAAATTCGAAAGATACGCAAAGCTCTTGAACCTATTAAAGGAAAGATCAATCTTCCGAAGCGGAGAAGACTTGAACAGGCCGGGCTTGGAAAGCCCAATAGGGCCACCTAGGCGGTTTCGGGCCAGATTGATTTCAGCGAGGCTGGGAAGAAACCATAGGATGGGAGAAACAGAGCCCGAGAGAGAATTGTTGGAGAGATCCAGGGTGCGCAGGCTGGTCATGTTCTTGAGGTATTTCCATGAGATAGAGCCAGTGAGGTTTCTAGAAGGGAGATGAACGTGGGAGATCGAACAGTTGTCGGAAAACCAGGAGACGTTGAAGCCGGAGACGGAGGCGAATGCCCTGGTGAGAAGGCTTTGGTCGGAGTTATTGCAGGTTGATGATGATTGTGTTAGAAAGACGAGTGAAGTGAGGAGTAGGAATTTGAAGAGTGCTTTCATGGCTGGTTTCAGAGGACTGTAGCTTTCAGAGCTTTCAGACTCGGTGGTTTTGAGTTGCCATGAGAGAGAGAGAGAGATGTAGTTGTTATTCAAGGCTTTCTGCTTATAGTGATTAGGTCTCTTCCAACGACTCTCAATGAACGAGTACCAACATCGGGAAGACTGAAACAGATCCACTAGGAAAGATATGTTATATCCTTTTGTTTTGTGTATATGATCTTTTTTTCTTTTTTAAAGAAAATGACCAATATTTTTTTTATGAGTTTTTTATTTTTTTAGGATTTTATTTTTATTTTTGATATAGGTCAAATGCATATGATATGTATGAATGGTATTCGAATAGAAATTTTATCAGTATTTATAATAATAAAAGCAATAGCAACCCAAACTACCGTTCAATTAGTGTCTATTATTAATACTCAATATTATTTTAATAATATTCATTCTACTCAATATCAAATAAAAATACTTTAAATTATCTATTTTTTCGGATAACTATCCTCACTTTCTTGACGTAGATCTCTTTCACATCATTCAATACAATTAAATTTTGAGTTGCACTTATCTGCAAATGTTATATGAATCTTAGATCCACCAAACGTGGATCGGGTCGAATCCGACCCGAATCCGCGTATTTCCTATTTTTTTTATCCTAACATTTATATTGTATTAGTCATACATTTATATTATATTAAGCATATATTTATATTATATTAAACATACTTCTATATAATACTTTAACTTTAAAAAAAAACTAATTTCGACAAAAAAATTATAATTTCAGCACAAAAAAACTCTAATTTGTACATATATATCTTTATGTAAATATTACGCATACATTTAATTAATATTAATCATACTTTTATATAATACATAGAGATACAACTAACATAATTAAAAGATATGATTAATATAATATAAAGGTATGATTAACATAATATTAAAACCCCTAAATGTATGCTTAACATAACATAAAATTATAAATGTATATTTAACATAACATAAATGTATGTTTAATGTTATATAAAAGTATATTTAATATAATATAAAGATATGCTTAAGATAATATAAAAACCCTAAAGTTATGCTTAACATAATATAAAACCATAAATGTATGTTTAACATAACATAAAAGTATGGTTAACGTTACATAAAGATATGCTTCATATAATATAAAGGTTCTAAAGGTATGATTAACATAATATAAATGTATGCTTAACATAACATAAACGTATAGCACCTGGAGTGAATTTGGGTGAGTTTGAGCACACCCACTCCACGCCTGGCGCGTAAGTTGGATTGGGTCAGGTGCACGGATTTAGAATCATGATTCAGTTACATAAAAGTTTTTGCGTTAAATTTATAGTTAAAGTCAAAAGTTAAATTCAGAGTCTTTTTTTTCGTGTAGTCTTACGTAGGAATTTTTTGTAGCCCTTTGTCAGAATTTCGTGTAACCCTATATCCAAATTTTATGTAGCCCTTTATTAGAATTTCGTGTAGTTTTGTGTTCGAATTTCGTATAGCTCTATATCCGAATTTCGTGTAGTCCTTTGACAGAATTTTATGTAGTCCTATGTCCAAATTTCGTGTAACCCTTTGTCCGAATTTCGTATAGCCCTTTGTCAGAATTTCGTGTAACCCTATGTTTGAATTTCGTGTAGTCCTTTGTCAAAATTTTGTGTAGCCCTATATCCGAATTTTGGGTAATCCTTTGTCAAAATTTCGTGTAGCCCATTGTTCAAATTTTGTGTAGCCCTATATCCGAATTTCAATCCTATGTCCAAATTTCGTGTAGCCCTATGTCCGAATTTCGTGTAGCTCATAAGCTAAAATTTAAGTTGATTTTCATGCATCCATTAATAGCAATAATTATATTATTATGTTTAATTCAACATTACTATATAAAAATGTTATAATCTAATATGTAATAATCGTGTTATTACCCCACTTTACAATTTTGTGTGTTTATAATCTAATGTAATTTGTGTATTAAATAAACAACAATTTTATTGTTCAATCTGTAAACAAAACACAATGAAACCGTTTACTTTTTCAGATCAATCTCATTTTATCTCATCACCAAATACACTTTTTACTCAAATATATATTTTTGGATAATTTGGGGTAAAAATATAATGGTTTGGGTATATTTAATATACTTTTAAATTTTTTTATATTTGGATATACCATTAAATAATTTTGAATATTTTGAGTCATTTCCTCGTAATAAAATATAATTAATGAAACTTTATATATATATATATATATTGGAAATTGGAATAAATATTTGTCATCATTTGCAATAAAAGAATATGGGAATATGTCCATCCATTTATTATATTATTGTTATTTCTTTACAAATATAATAATGAAATAAAATATAAAACTAAAATATGCTACAAAATAGCATATCAAAGTCTTCAGTTACCACTGTCTTTTTGTATAATTCATTCCACTAACATTTGATGGGTCTAACTTTGAAATTATGTTTTCAGGAGAATTTTGAAATTAATGTTTCACCAGATGGATTGTGTGTTATTAATGTGTACGCTTTGACCTTTGTTTTAGACTATTATAAAATTTAAATGAAACACATGAGTAATGTGTAAATTCGAATTATATAACTAGTTGGGGTCTTTAAGATTTAAGAAAACTATAAGTAGTGTGAACATTATATATGCATGATTGCATGTATTTTCAATTATGCATGATTGCATGTATTTTCAATTTGAGCGAATTGACTTGACCTCGAGTCAACCTCGCAAATATAAAACTTAGAACTTGGAGTCAACCTATTGCTAGTAATAACTAATATGTAGCGAAAGGCAATTTATGTTTGAAAACCATAGATTCTTTTATTGATTTCTAATTATATATGTTACTCACAAATATACTTTATAGTTATAAAATTAAAATTATTTGGGATACGTTTCTAAAAGTCCACAAATTTTGTTACATTTAATCTTATTCTTAGTTTATTGAAAGGTGTAGATATCTATGTTGAATATGATATTATTTTTTTCATTTTAGAACAAATATACATCGGCTGACCCCCATAATATTTAAATTATTGTACGAATTGCTTATAATCTTCTTTTAATTTATGGATATCTTTTCGCATTTTCCCTATATAAGATATTTTATGTTATATTAAGTAATAAATTATTTGTACTGAAATCATCATAAACAATCTTAATATTTAAACATGAATTTTAATCACAAAAATATATATTTAAATTTTCTCAAATTTATGTTTTACGAAATTGTCTCAAGTAACAGTGTAAATTCGGTATGTGTTTAATTACGTAACAGCTAGCTAGGATAAAGAAGAATTAGATAAACAAAGTGAAAGTTAATCAAATCAAACAGGAGAAAATCATTATAAATTTTGGTTATCTCTATCATAACTTTTCTCGACAATGAAAGCGATGTCCATTATGTGGACGTGATTAGAGATAATGACAATTAGGACGTAGAGAGTTCCTACAAATTAATATGAAAACTGACAGTGATGGGGTAATTTATACTTCTAGCAAATCTTGACCTAATTTCCATTTTTCCAATTTTTTTTTTACTCTTAAGTTATACAAAATAAGTTAATATGATTTTCACGAATACAACTCTTTTAAGATTGAGCTCTAATCTAATCGGAATTGGATTCTTGTTAGTGTTTCATCTTATATTTCATTATTTATAATGCATACCATGTGTAATTTAGTGATATCATCTTTTACACTTGACGTATGGTAATTATTTTAAAATATTAGATGAAACATTCACTATAAGAAAACTGCCCGATAGTGACGAATTTTAGTGACGGAAATATTCCGTCAAAAATTTATTATGGAATAGTGACAGAATGGTGACAGAAAAGATTTTGTAACGGAAATTATTGACAGAAACGTTTCCGTCACAAATTCTGTCAAAATTATGTAGTGACGGATATAAATCCGTCACTATTTTGTGACGGAATAATCCGTCACTACATGAATTCAAATTTTAAAAAAAATTATAAATTCGATTTTTTTTTTTTTGACGGAATAATCTGTCACTACATGAATTCCTAAAAATATGTGATAATATTAATTATTTTTTAATTAAATTAAATTTGAAAAGTTTAATTATTTTATGATGTTAACTTATATAATTATTTGCATTAATATTATCTTATATGACCAAACTCATAATTTTATAAAACTAGTATTTTTATAAAATATATTAAAAATATGCACTAGTATA
The DNA here is from genome assembly GCA_028654395.1 of Scutellaria barbata. NCBI lineage: Eukaryota > Viridiplantae > Streptophyta > Magnoliopsida > Lamiales > Lamiaceae > Scutellaria > Scutellaria barbata. The sequence goes on from CM053645.1 coordinate 5,687,140, forward strand.
TTTTATAATTGTCTTAAAATGAAATTAGATTAACCATTACTAAACATATTAATTAGTCATTAATCTTCTAATTACATATATATGTATTGTTAACTTTTTAAAAATATGTAATAATAGAGATTGAAAAATATCAAAAATACTTATAAAATGAATGCATGTAAAATATTATAACATTTTTATCTGACATATCATGATGACGTGTTGGTGGTGTGATGACATGTCATATTGTCTATGATGATGTGGTGACATGTAACGATGACATGTGGGATGTGTTGTTTATGATGATGTGGTGACATGTGTCATGCTAAAATGTCATATGACGTGTTGGTGGTGTGATGACATGTTATGTTGTCTATGATGATGTGGTGACATGTTATGATAACATGTTGGTGGTGTGATAACATGTCATCATGACATGTCAATATTACGAATTTAATGACGGAATTTTCCGTCACAAAATTAGTGATGGATAATTTCCGTCACAATATTCCGTCATTAATTTCGGAAATTTTGTCAGAAATTTAGCGACATAATAAAATCCGTCACTAAAATTTAGTGACAAAGCTCTTTTTGACAGAAATTTTCCGTCATAAATCCGTCACAAATACATGTTAGTGATAGAATTTTTGATTTTAATGACGAATTTTTTCGTCACTGTCGGGCAATTTTCTTATAATGATTAATGTGTAATAGAGGATTCTATTTCAACCTAACCTATTTTCATAAAGTTGTGTGAGAATTGTAAATTCATGTCAGAAAATTAATTTAGGGCACATTGAAGATATATACTAATATTTATGATGGTGATACAAATACACTCCTATTCTTTTTTTTTTTTAAGTAAATACACTTCTAACATTTAAGTTGGGTGCAAATTCATTTATAATGTTTATATTATGATGCAACTTTGTCATATAATCGTTTTTTTTAATGATTTTTTTTATATTCTTCAAACATAAGTTTTTTATTTTATAAAATAATTAATTATTTGTATTGAAAATTTTCTAATTCTTAAATCTTTTTTTTTATTTTTCTTAAATTACAATTATAGGATTTTATACTCCATTTTTAAATTCTGAAAAATCAAAACTTCATATGTTACTATGTTTATTAAGTAAACTTGTTTGGATTTTGGAATAAGATATATTATGTTTGTTGTTTGTTTTTTTATATAATATCATTTTTTTTCATTTTTATACTATTTAATTTTTTTTTAAAAGAAGTCTTTTTTTTTTTAAATGCCATATTTGTTTTGTCAAGTTTTATTATGAAACGTAGTTAGTCTATTTGGTTTCAAAAACATTTCTGAATTAACATTAGTTTATTAAATTTAAAATTGATTTAGAATTTATACAAATAAGTAACTATATAGCATAATACAAAACATATTTTGCAAAGAAATTATATAATAAATTCACACTTGAAGAATGTGAATAAAATGTTCATGAAAGAAGATTAAGGTACATTTGCACCTTAATCAAAACAATGGGAGTATATTTACAGTAATAAAAACTAATAGCATATATATGTACCTCCATAACTATATTAACTATATATTTACACATTTACCGATTAATTTATTCTATACCTATTAAATAGGAACTTCTCAATTAGTAGATTTGAAATATGTAATTAGGAATGCAAATTAAAACTCGACACTAATTAGTCCAAATCCAACCCAACATTCTTGGTGAGTTATTTTTCTGGAATCAACTCAGTCATAACTTATAAAATTATTAACTCCAAACCAATATCAAGTTCAAATCTTTTATCCGTTGGTTCTCACTTTTTCTAGATAAATTAATTTTAGGAATTAATGTCGAAACTATTTTTAGTAGTATTAATTTATATTTTGATGGGGCATGAAGAAATATACTCGAAAGTTAAAGTGGATTTGGACACTTGCTGGCGACTTACTCCACAATTCGTATCTGGATTTGGGTTAGGTTGTCCCATCCCTCTACAGACGTGATTATCCCCTTAATTATTCTTTTATGAATAAATAATTAATTGAATTTGAAATTGTTTTATGGGTTGGAATATTGTATATCTTTACCTAATCCCCATGTAATCCAAACCAAAAATTCCAACAAGAATGTTAACTAGGATTTCAATGTCAGTACAATACTCCTAGCTATCCCAGGTGGGCCACGATATTTATTTTAAGCTATGTCTCAATTTATTGAAATTAATAATTAACTCGCTTATTACAGAAAATAAATGTGTTGACTTTGACTGAGACTTAAGATTTTCATTGCGACAATATAGGACCGGAAAATGGTGAGTACTGAGTAGCATAACTGAAATTTTCTCAATGATAAAGCATAATCGTAGTCAGCAGCAGTCTTGTTATGTCCCCAAATCCAATCTAAAATAAATAAGCATTTACTCTCAAAATATATGTTGTTTTAAACTGACTCAAGAATTTTTTTTTTAAATAAAAAAAGAATTACCAGATGTAACGAAATCATTTTATAGATATATTTATGTCTAAAATAAGTATGAATTAATCATAATTAATGTATAAAACTAAATAAAATACAAGGTCCCAACTCGACCCGCCCACCTACCAACCTATTTATTTATTTTCCTCAACTCTAATTTCTCTTCCACCACAACTGTAATTTATATCTCCCATGCTGCTCTCCGTTTTCGTTCTACACAATGTCTCTCCTCTTCTTCTTCGTATGGCTTCTTCATTTTTTCTATTGTATCTTTTTTTCTTTTTCATTCTTTCACTTTACAAATTTACATTTGTGATTTTTTCTTCAAATCACAATTCATGTTTATGATTTCCTTTTTTCTTTTAGTTTATTTTTCTCAAATCATAATTTTATATAGTTATGATGATTATTGTGTATCATGATCAAGCAAGAGTTATTTAAAATTCCAATTTGATGATTATTGATTGAGAAATATGAATTTATTTAAAAAAAATTTAAGAAAGAAGATGATGAAAATTTCACATTTGAAATTTTAAGATGTTAAACATACACTAAATACACCGATACCTTAAGAATTTACAATTAATACCTTTCAATTAATGAGCATCTAATACTCATAACTAATATCTTATGAATATGCAATACCTTAAGAATTATAAAAATAGTACCTTAAGAAATACATTTTACTAAATAATAGTTTATAAATATGCAATTAATACCTTTCACTGAATGATCAACTTTAATAACTTATGAGTATGTAGCTAATACCTTAGAGCATAAAATAATAACTTTTATTAAATAAACAACTAGTACTTTATGAGTAAGCAACCTTTCACTGAATAAGCAACTAATAACTTATGAGTATGCGACTAATACCATAATAGTATATAACTAATACCTTTCACTAAATGATCAACTAATACCTTATTAGTATGCAACTAATACATTAAAAGTATACAATTAATACCTTTCACTAAATAATCAACTAATATTTTTAGCAAAATTAATTACATAGAATCAAGTGGTACGTGGCGCACACTAACTATGGTGTGGCCGCACATGAGGAACCAATACACCAAGTCAGATTGGTGCACAAATCTAAAATTCATATTCTTCAGGTATAAAAGTTTTTACCATAAAATACTAATAAAAAATTGATATGATGCAGTTTGAAAAAAACACCAACTCCTTTTGACAAAAAATAAAAAATGATTGAAATATACTCTATTTTTTAAAACAAAGTTATTCCAAAAACAGGAAGTATTAATTATAATTGGTTTTGGTAGATAGCATATGATGTCTCATCTCCTGTTTATTAAAAAGAAAAAAAAAGGGTGTTTTGTCTCACCCAAAGTATGATTTTTAGTTTTAAGGTTATGGCCGGATTTAGATACATCTCACCAATACATCTTTACTTAATTCTTTTGTCCATCAAATCCATCAACCAAATTTTATTGTAACCACTTTGCTAGAGAGATCATAGAAATTTCATTGAAAACGAACTTTGAGCTTGTAAACAAAGATATATATATATATATATATATATATATATATGTATATATATATATATATTTTTTCTGAAACACAACTTTTGTGGGATGGAGGGTAAATATAAATGCAACATGGTTCTGACAAATATTTTAAACTAATAAAAATTTTGAACTTAAAAAAATAAAAGAAAACAAATATGTACAAGCTATTAAAAAAAAAAGTATAATAGTTATGTCTAAAGATAGTCAATTCAAGATGGGCCTTTCCTCATTAACCCAAATCAGAGTGAAAGGTCCACTGGTTGGTAGGCCTCAATACATGCACTAGAAAACCTTTTGAATAAATAATAGCAACTCAAGTACTGAAAATACACACACACATATATATACACACACGTGTCATAATTAAAAGAAAATATGTCATAATTGCATCTACATACTCATCTAATTTATTTTCATTACAAAGTCCTAATTTGATATACAAGCTTTTGAAGACTTGAAGAAAAGTAGATGAACCCAATAAAATTAATGGGTCATTTTATGACTATATTTCCTAATATATCGAAGAATGGGAAAAATCTATATACATTTCGGGTTCCAATAAATACCAGGGAGGGAGTTAAATGAAAAATGCTCCAAATACAAGATATGAAAAATGTAGCCTTCTCTAAATTAACATAACTAGCGTAGATAGGAGGGCCCAATTAGACTAAACTAATTGGATTAATATTTGAGTTAGAATTGGAATGAAGCCCAACTCATTAGAAAGTTCGAAAAGTCATTCGAATATTCTAGAAATGCAAGATGCCCATTTCTCAAAACTAACTCATTAGTAATGAACAACTCAATCATTAATTATTTTGTCATGCTTCTGTAACAAGTTAGTTCACATGAAGTCTGTATTAAAATTTTGCAGTTAAGACTACATCACCAATTTGGCTACCACCCGATTCTTTCTTAAGAGAGGGCTCTTATTTGTTAAAGGATATATATATATATATATAAACACCATTTTTATATTTTTACACTTTTATCTTTTGATTTTTCCTCTGTAGTTTTGTTTTTAACATTTTTATCTCCCATTGAACTTTTATTCTTTAATTTTGGTTTTGACTTTCAGAGGGTAAAAACAAGAAAAAAAAAATATATGAAACAAAAGTTACAAAAATAAAGTTTACAAGGCAAAATAAAAACAAAAGTAAATAGATAATAAACTTATAAATAACACATGAGACCAAAGTAACGATATCTAGACTTAACGTTTATATTTTTAGAACTTCATTATATAAAAATAGGAGAAGTATGCATATTGAAGTTTACGTGTTTGTATAGTCAGCACCGTCCATTAGCATGGCGGTTGATAAATTCACATAATGATTTCTACAATTTGACTAACCTAAATCCACATACTTTGAAAATGACACTTGCATTTTCAAATTCATTACTTTTACGGATTTTCAAATACTCCACATATGTGGAAGCAACAAAATAATACTTAGTAGCTGTTTTTATTCGCGTTGACAGCACATTTAATCCACTATTGTTTTATAATTAGGTCGCGTTTTGCTGGAACCCACTTCTTCGAGTTACCAAAACAAATATCAATTAAAATTTATAATTTCTGAAAATTATTTCCGTGTTCAATTTTAAGCAAAACTAGAATACTAATCACAACTCGTCATCGTCCAAAAACAAAAAAAAAATCAAACTGCCAGAAAAATTAATGGCCTTTTATTTGTCGTAGTCCCGAACTAATTCAGTTTATCTCCACATCTGAAGTGTTGACCAAAAGAGTCTCATTTTGACCCGAAAACAAATTTAGAAGGGGGACAAAAAAGGGAACGGTGATTAACGATCTTCTCTAATTGAAAAAATAAAATTACTTCATTATTTTACATAGTATTTATTATTTAAAATTGCAATATTTTGTTTTAATGAATGTTTTAATTCAAAATATATATCATATATCGTTCAAATCGAGTGGCATTCCATTTTTATAAAGATATAAATTATATATCGATAAAAATTTGATTTTGAATGACCAAATTAACACGGATCTTTCGAATGGACGTATAAGTGACATGATTCAAAATAAGAGTGAATATATAGATAACATATACGTGACATATGAAGAAATTGCAGGAACCTTTCGAATTCAATCCTATTACACGAGTCGAAAATACACGTCAGCAAACTGATGACTCATCACCCAACCCTCCCGCTCACGTGAACCAAGTTTCCTCAACAGCCACCACGTGTACACCACATTCATTGGCGCCTGCTCAACTCCATCGTGTACGCGTCCGCATTTAATCAATACTTCTTTTATGAGTAATAATATTTTAATAACTAATACTTTAGTAAAATCCCGCCTGATCAGAGAAACGTCCAGCTATAAAAAAGAAGAAGAAATATACTTAAATTATTCCCTTTTTCGATTATTTATAATTATACACCCAACTTTTAAAAAATTTATAGAAAACGCCGTCAAATTAAATAACGGAAAATTGATGCAATGTTCAACTTTTTGTAGACCTCACGTCGAAAGGGAACGTATACATGGAAATACACAGCTCAACTTCAATGGCAAGGCCACCCCATTCATATCCCCACCGCCTATATTAATAGGGCTTCAAATTTGCTGCGATCTTCATTCTCAATTTCAAAGAGAATCAATGGCCACAGCCGCTGCAACCAGCAGTGCAACGAATGCCCCCACGCAGAAGGAGATGAAGGGCCTTTTATTAGACCGATTCGAAATCGGGAAACTCCTAGGGCATGGGACGTTTGCCAAGGTATATCTGGCTAGGAACGTGAAAACCGGTGATAGCGTCGCGATTAAGGTGATTGACAAGGAGAAGATTTTGAAAGTAGGGTTGATTGCGCATATCAAACGTGAGATCTCTATTTTGAGGAGAGTTCGCCACCCAAACATTGTGCAATTGTTCGAGGTTATGGCGACAAAATCGAAAATCTTCTTTGTCATGGAATATGTTAAAGGCGGTGAGCTGTTTAATAAGGTTGCAAAGGGTAGGCTAAAGGAGGAAGTTGCTCGACGGTACTTCCAGCAGCTGGTGTCCGCGGTGGCGTTCTGTCACGCACGCGGCGTATACCACCGTGATTTAAAACCGGAAAATATATTACTTGATGAAGATGGGAATCTTAAAGTGTCGGATTTCGGGTTAAGTGCTATATCCGAGCAGATTAATCAGGATGGTCTTTTTCATACCTTCTGTGGGACACCGGCGTATGTGGCGCCGGAGGTCTTGGCGAGGAAGGGATATAATGCTGCAAAGGTTGATATTTGGAGCTGCGGTGTGATACTGTTTGTTTTAATGGCGGGATACTTGCCATTCCATGATCAGAATGTTATGGCTATGTATAAGAAAATTTATAAAGGGGAATTCAGGTGTCCCAGGTGGTTTTCGCCTGAATTGAATCGATTATTAACGAAGTTGCTCGACGCCAATCCAGAGACGAGGATCACAATTCCAGAGGTCATGAATAATAAATGGTTCAAAAAGGGGTTTAAGCATGTGAAATTTTATATTGAGGATGACAAAGTGTGTAGTGTTAGTGATGATGTGATTGACGATTTTTATTCTCAATCTGATCAGTCCATGTCTGAATCAGAGTCGGAGTCGGAAACCAAACGGAAGATCACTAGTCTTCCAAGACCTGCCAGTTTAAATGCGTTTGATATCATCTCTTTCTCGCGAGGTTTTGATTTGTCAGGGTTGTTTGAAGAAGGAGAAGATGGAGGGGGAAGGTTTGTTTCAGGGGCACCTGTTTCAAGCATCATATCAAAATTGGAAGAAATCGCCAAGGTTGTGAGTTTTACAGTGAGGAAAAAGGATTGCAGAGTGAGTCTGGAAGGATTGAAGGATGGTGTGAAGGGACCCTTGACGATTGCCGCTGAGATATTTGAATTGACATCATCCTTGAGAGTGGTTGAGGTGAAGAGGAAAGGAGGGGATAGACTAGAATATCAAGAATTCTATGACAGTGAATTAAAGCCTGGATTGCAGAGCCTTAACATGGGAAATGTTGCTGATACTTCTTACTTGCCTTCAGACTCAGAATAGAGAGATAAAGATGGGGAAAGAGTATGCCCTGAAATTCATTTTCAGACACTTGGTTGCTTCTGTATGGTAATTGCTGTTTCTCCTGTCTCTCTTGCCTGGATTTCATTCTGCTACTTTGGTGATACGCAAATGTAACTTCATCCTTGATGGTTGATTCTATTTTGTGTTGGAATAGATATTGTCTACCTTTTCGAGAATGAATATACATCTTTATTATAGCTTGCGCCTTGATCCTAGTCTTTTAATTTATTTGTTCAAGTTTGATGCCAAGTGTGAGGTTTCATCACGAAAATGAACATCCATTTGTGTAACTGTGATCATATTTCAACTTCCTATGTTATTATGTGTTTCTGTATTGGATATTGTCTAAGAGCCGATGCTTAGGTTAAGGTGATACAAGATCATTGCGAGGTGGAATATAGAGGAACCTGATGGATTTCAGTGCTTTATGAGTACACATGTTTATGTGTTTTAGTTGAAACGGATGCGACTTGAATGGGACAACTAATTCAAAACTGGTTGCATCAGATTTTGTGCATCTTACATCTGTTTCATTCAAAGATAGAAAGAGGAAAAAAGAAGTGTCTTCCTATAATTTGCTGCAAAGATTTTGTGCCAGAAAGTTGGATTTATGTCTTAAGATTATAATTGTGTTCTATACACTGCTAAGATATACTGTTTCTAAACGTATAAATCCCCCTTCTCTTTCCTTTTCTGTTATCCAAAAAAATATCTAGTAACAAAGCTTCTCTATTAGAGAGGAGGTTAGTGGCTTGAAAAGGTGGAGTTCCAGTTGTCGTATGGGACCAAAACTGTGAAATGTGAACCGCTACTTTTAGAATCATTTCCGTAGTCAATTGATACTGTCATGTAGGGGTTGTTTTTGTGCAAAAACTTTGTAAAGACGGCTTTCTGGTACCCAATTTTCGGACATTTAATTATTGGACTATGCTTCCTAAGACAAAACGTCTGTTGGGTTTGAGTTAGTTGTCATTGTTTGTTGGTCCTAGATATTACCAAGAACCTGCGCCCGTTTCAGAATTTGATTTCCCAAACACGTAGTAATGGAACAGCGACGCCACAAAGTACTTCCAAAACTTTGTCATTCTGTCCTGTTGTTTTGCTTCTTCTCTGAATGAGACTAGTGGCTAGTTCCACAAACTTTGTCTTCACCAGGCTCATTAAGTATGATCCAGGCAAAGGGTTAAAACAACAAAATATTATGAAAACACCAAGTAACTGAAATAAAGATAGCATTAACCACGACTACTCCAGTAGAAACGCTAATCCTCCCTTAGCTCCTATCTATATTAAACAAGAAAAGATAAGCCAGTGAAAAATATTCTAAAAAACATACTGATAATTAAACAATACATATACGAACGACGATATTAGTTATCAGACAGACGAGCATCAGAAACATTTTCTATCAGTTTCTGCCATGATCATTATCTCTCTTCTTTCCCCACTTCCTCATGCAAACCTGAAGCTTCTTCCCTGCCGCCAGAAACTTCACTGCCTGTGGTGGCGTAAGTATCCCAACAACCCCTGTCAATGTATTCATCCTCAACCAATCTGCCGCCTCCACAATTCCGGCCATTTCTCAGTCATGCACTTCCAGCATCTTCTCCGTTCTCCCCCTCGGTCCACAATCTCTGCCCTTCTCTTTCAGAGGGATTGCCACTAGTGGCACGTCCATCGTGTCCTGTTGCAAGTCTGCCAGCCGGGCTGATAGACGCCTCTTCTTTTATCGTCTCTCTCTGCAACTCATCCACCTTCATGATTTGCTGCCCAGTCAGCTCCCCCAATTCCTTGGTGATAGTGCCATTGAGGAACTCAGCGAGTTGGGATTCGATTTCCAGGCCACAGATAGCGTGTATTAGGCGGATATAGGCAGTGGGCCTACAGCCTCCAATCCACATGACGGATCTTTCCAAGGAGGTGCACCAGGTGGGGGCAAAGTAGGATGAGATGTCTGCTCGTGCAATGAGGAGTCGCTGTTGCATGTAATTGTGAAAATGTTTCAGGATGCTCTTGATCAATTCGCTGAGTTCTTCATCGCTGGTGGAACCGTCTGTGCTTAGAGAAATGGCTTGGTTGAGGGCGGAGAGTTCTTCTTCTTGGAGGCTCATCCGCTCATTGTAGAAACATGCCTCCTTGTTTTGATCACTCTCCATGCTTTCATCACCCTTCTTTAGTTGATCACTAGTTGAAGCCATTTTGGTATAGTGGTGAGAAATGTTGATTCTCTAGTACCACCTATTTATACATGTGAGCCATAAACGGTGACTTCGTTGTAAAATGTGGAACAAGTGCAACCCAGGTCACTGTGAAGGGGATATTTCAGAAGAAGACAATAGTTTCAATCAAAGGCCACTAAGAAGGGGATATTTCAAACTTGTGCTGATCCTCTCTTTATCCTTCTCTATTTTCTTTCCTAATACTGAGAATCTTTTAAGTATTTTTCTTTTAGATAAATCGAGATTCCCAGTCTCTTCATTTATCTTGTAATATAGAGAATGTCGCAATCTAAATGCACCCCCATTATATTTTGAACAAGTATTTCTCCATTAATTTATATGAAGGTGGAGAAATCAATACACAAACAAACAAGTATTAATCGGCAGCAACCGACCCTCTGACATCCAGCATGGCTAATAGGATAAGTAGAAAATGTGCCAAGTTTTTCATATTTAGTCTTTGGAGGTACAATTTCACTGTGTATTTTACTAGGAGCATGCAATAGGCTTACCAGGCTTTTCACAATAGTTAAACTCAGTAAAATTAGTCACTTTTGTTTCATGTAGCTCAAAATAAAAGAGACATGCCATATTCACAGGCGATTCTCCAACATAACCAAGAAAGCAGCAGCCTAGTCATTTAACCAGAAGAACAGATTTCTAGCAATAAATCTAAACCTTTTCATATAAATGTAGGCTCTCAAGACACGATTAGACTCTTCAACCAGCAGCTGGATGATACATATGGTAATTTATGTAGAAGAAATTATGATGATTTCAAGGTAGCAATAAGGCAACATAAGGTGAGCAAAACTGTTATAAGGAACAAAAGACATAGTATGTTGAAGTAAAACACACCAATCTGTTATAGTAATGTCAAGCTGATATATGTGTATTTACCTGATTTCAAAGATTCAGGATGTTTACGTACATCTGGAGATAATGGAAACAACCTCGCGACGTCTAATACGTCAAAACTCATTGTGATCAGAATACTAGCTGGAACTGCCACCATGCTTCTTAGATTTCTTATCAGCCTGTTTCTTATCCTTATTTTTTCCTTTGCTTCCTCCACCTCTGCTCCCCTTGCCTCCACGTCCTCCACGGTCATTTGCTTCCACTCCTTTGCCACCACCCTTTTGCCTGTTTTTCCCACCTGGCCCCCTCACCTTATGCTCACTTTTATGCCTCTCTATCCTGTTTGGTGCAAAATGATCATCAGATGTACAAGGTGGATCATACACATCAGGTGCCCATGAAACCCGGCATTCCTTAGGAGGCTTGCCTTCTTTCTCGCGACTTCCTTTAAAAGCAGAAACAACATTTAGATGAGCTGTTGGTGTAGTGATTGGTTCATGTTTGGGTGGTTCGCTCTTGAGACACCCCATCTGCGCTAGTATTGAATCTTCTGATAAAACCTCCTCCTCCTCTTCCTCATACTCTATAGAGGTTTTCGATTTTGCATACCCCATTTGAGTCAATAATGCTTCTTCCGAAAACTCATCTCCATCTCCATCTCCGTCTCCGTCTCCGTCTTCGTCTTCGTCCTTGTCCTCGTCCTCGTCCTCAATGTAACATTCCTTCATCGGATTTTTCTGCAGGTCATTTTTACTGCATGATTGGTTCGCATCATTGATCTTTAGCTCGCCTGCTAGGCCAGTGCTTAGCTCGTCTATTGTATTATGATCTCCCAAGGAAGAACTACTACTACACATAGGTTCAGTGTTTTCTCTTTCAGAATCAGATGTACCATAAAAATAGCTGTTGTCCATTGATCATCAACAGGATGAATAAAATCCGGGATTATTCAGCCTACTATTGTAGATATACACCGAGAAATTACTAATCAAGACCTGTAAATACAACCCGAAAGGGTTAAAATAAAAAAGACAATAATAGTGTGCCAATATACTTGCAAGAAACTATAATTCTAAGTACCACGACCTTGCAGAAAAGAAAGCACATCGCATCGAATTTGATTTGGAAATATTAGTTGGACAAATGCAAGAATTTCGTAAAAGAAAACAAACAAAAAGGAAAGCACTGGCATTGCTAAAATCATGACATGGAAGCATCCAAACCTTGCGATCAATTATATCAAGAACTCAAGAAAGGTAATTAAATATACGGTAATCCGATCCAAAGATTGACGAAAATCAACCACGCAACATCAACAGGCATAATCTTGAATTTAAAAAAAAAAATCAATCAAGACATGCATATTACGATAAATGACCCAAGTTTAAGCAGGAGATAAGAAATTTTTTTGTGGGGATAACTGAAGTTAAAAACTTCAAAGGAGGAGAATACAAACAAGTGTTACTTACTTAACTCACGAAGTTCAATTGAAAATAAAATCGTAAAATAGAGAGCATGGATTGGCACCATCTGAGCAACATTAAATCAGGATCAAAATTTTCATAAACCCTAGATTCCAACCTCAGCCCCAAATTGGAAAATTTGACTGGTCAAGGTCTACGTATACGTTATGTTCGTTTGAAGTTCTTATTTCTTAAGGACAAAATTAATTTAGTGGGCCTTCTAGACCAATTGTAGGCCACTCTCTTGGTGGGCTAAAAAGCAGCACAAAGCCCAAAAGTATATTATTGGTATCTTTAATAATAATCATTTACCATTTACACTCGATTTAGTATAACCATAAATTGAATCAAATTAAATTATAAGATTTGTTCCTATTTTAAAATAATATATATATATATATATTTTATAAATATAAATCATAAATAAAAATAGGTAAATATTGACAAAAAATGAGACTAATTATTGAAAAAATGGAAGTTTCTAAATCTTATCCTACTTGCACAAAAAAAACTTTTTGACATTTTCTGTAAATGCAAATTTAACCAAACTTGTGGAATTTGAAAAAAAAAAAAACACGATTTTAGTTATATATTGTATTTAAATTTTTACCGAATTTTCGATGATGATGTGTATCACTAATTACATTTTATTTGTCATATTAACATTTATTGTATGACTGATGATCTGTAATTAATGTCGAACGCAAAATTTTTGGAACCCCAAAAAATTGACGAGTAATTAGATGCGTTGTACGATATATTTAGAATCGTACGTTTTATTTTGATAAATCCCAAAAGTTTTTACCCGTTGGAGGGAGGACAATGAAGTGATAATATATATTTCCAATGTTACAGGTAAGATATTGAGAAGTAATAATGCATGAGGACATTAAACATGAACCAGGGTCCTATTGGACCTAATTCAGTGTTTCCTTCCTCACTACAAATGGGTACCCATTCAACATGTGTCTTTGTTGGTTACAAGGTTTAGTGAACATTTATTTATTTAAAAAAAAAAAGAAAAAAAGAGGCACCTGTGAGCTTGGTGTGAGACGTGAAAGAAGACACGAAGGTTCTCCACGTGGGACCTCGCTCTCTCTTGTGGCGCCACGTATTTCCCCACCGTTGTTGCTTGTCTACATGCACGTATAATATACGTATCGCTGAGTCAAAATGCATTGAATCTTACGTATATGATTTGAGCAATGAATTACGTAGATGGAGACGAGACATGATTTGATACAACCCCAGCCCACCCCACGAGCACTTCACGTGATCAAAGGTAACCCCACTTCTTGCACCGTGGCTTTCTCCCTTGTTCTCCATCTGGTCACTCTCTTCCCCCAACAACTCATCTCCATATACTTCACACCTTATATATATATATATAGGTGTATGCAAGAGAAGGTGAAGGGTACATTAATCTTCTCTCTCCTCTTTTTCTCTGTATCTCTCTCTAGATATGAGTGAAGGTGACTATGAACACCAAAGTAGAAGAGAAATTCTCAGATTTCTATGAGAAATGGATGGGGCAACTGGAAGATCATCTTCGCCTTCTGCTGGTAATGCCCAGAGAGAATTGCGAAGACGCCATCTACCAGGCCATGGTTAACAAGCTCACGGCCCATCACAAGGAGTACTACACATTCAAATGGGCCTCGGCCCACGAAGACGTGCTGGCCTTTTTCAGCCCGGTTTGGCTGAGCCCTCTAGAGACCGCCTATCTCTGGATCACCGGCTGGAAGCCCTCCACGGCTTTTCGGCTTCTGGAGTCGCTGAAGAAGGCTCACTCGAGGTCCGGCGCGAGCCTAGCCGGGATAACGGAGGAGCAGCTGAGGAAGATCGATGTTCTGAGAGTGAAGATTAAGGCGGAGGAGGAGAGGGTGGAGAGGGAGATGGAGAGGCAGCAGGTGGGGATGGCCGATCGGAACATAGTCGAACTGGCTCGGCTCCACAGCTTGGTCAGAAACAACGCCGACTCGGCAGCCCTGAGCCACGTCAACGGCTTGGTAGAAGCCGCGGTGAGAGGGTTGTTAGCCGGCTTGGAGAAGGTGATGAAAATGGCTGATTGTGTGAGGCTGAAAACGTTGAAAGGAGTGTTGGATGTGTTGAATCCTAAGCAGTGCCTCGATTTCTTAGCTGCCATCTCAATGCTGCAGATTCAGATGAAGAAATGGGGCAAAAACAGGGATAAATCTTGAATTAATCATTATAAAATTACACATTCTATATATGCTTGTTATTAAAATTACGTAGTTTCAATAATTCCTACTCGTTGTAATTGTTTTGTTATTAAAACACGTTGGAACTGCAGGGAGTTTGCATGCTCTTTTGTAATTTCTCTTTTCAATAATGCTTGATAGTTTTTTTTTTTTTTGTTTAATATTCTCAATTCATGGATTGAAGTTTTAAAATATATAATGGCAATTGCAACCTCTTTTGTAATCTGTCTATCAACTGTAATCTGTCTATCAACATTTAATTTGCTCTTCTTTATTAAAAATTCCAATTGAGTAGATTGAATATTAAATTTACGATTTTAATCAATTTTTGAAATATTGAAAAAATGTCAAATTTTACTTAATTTATGGTTTTAACTAACTTTTTGAATACGACTAAATATAGTAGGAAATTTTATTTCTTGTGTGAATTTAACTGACAAACAAATTTTAGATATGTTTTAAAAATAAGTCTTACCATTTTAAAATAGAATAATGATATAATATACATAGTGATAATTATTTTCAAATAATGTAAGTTATTTTTCAAAACAAACATACTTAATTGAAATGATTAAAATTACAAATTAAGTAAAATTTATAATTTTTTTATAATTAACTTTATATTTAATACTAACTACCAATTAATTTTGATGGAAATATATATACCTAGCCAATAATAATCGCATCGATTAAAAATAAATATACATTAAAAGATATAAATATTCTTACTATTTATTTTGATTTTATGTTTTATAATTTTAAGGGTAAATTGGAAATATTGTGGAATGTGTTTAGAAATTTGATCATGTTAAATATTTTAAAGTGGATGTATTTAGTAATTTAGGTGTGTAATAATGAATGGGTGTGTATAGTTTTTTTTTGGGTAAAATACACCGAATTTCTTGTGGTTTGTAAATTTTACATCAACCCCCTCCCTCTATATTAAAATGACAACATTTACAATTGTGATAGAAAAAAGTCATCACACTCTCCATTTCCATCACATATATATTAACACCGTTAATTTTTTTATAAATTTCCTAACATACCCTTTTTAATATATATTTTATTTTTGTAGGTTAAGGGTTAGATGTAGTTTTATGATCTTTTGTACATTTAGAGAAAATCATTTGTTTACCGTTAGACTCGTTTGTCGTAATATCAGTGAACTGACACATCGTCTAGATAGAGTTACTAGGGATTTTTTTCACCCTCATTGTTGGATCGAGCCTCCTCTATTTTGGACGGCCTTCTCGATATATTTTGAGAATTGCGAATTTACATATTTTTTATATATCTTTTGTAAGCATCATATTGCATTCTTCGTGTTGGAAAATTATAACGCAAGTCTAAATCAATCAATTTCACAGTTAAATTAAAAATTAATAACAAATCTCTATACACCATAAACTCAAAATTATGCTGAAAATTTACACTCGCATAAAGACAAATGACTTGGCTGATCGTAGTTCTCAGGCGAGAGCACATTTTTCGACGGCTGAGAACCAGGGGGAGAAGGGGGCCTGTACTGTGTAGAGTGGGAGAGAGAAGAGGTGGTGGGAAGGAGATGGGGAGCTCCGTGTAAACCCTATTCTTAAAATTAAAAAAAAAAAAAAAAAACAAGGGTAGGAAGGTAATTTCACAATATTAAAATTATGAAAAATTTCATATTTGCACCAACGGCGTGTGTATCTCACCTTTATTATCTTTAACAGTTTTGGAATTACTCATACATTTATTTATATATATTACAAATATAAATGCTGTTATTTTCATAATACGGGGAAGCTACGTCAAATTTCCAAATTGAAAGGAGGTTTATAATATTTTAACCTTTTTTTTTTTTTCTTTTCTAGAATTGAATATTGATAGTGATATTTTTTACATGAGAGTAATTGTAATTTAGAAGGGTTGCATTGTTATTTACAAATTAATGTAAGTTAAGTTTAATTATAACTTATAAAAAGTTGATTACGCACTCTTTATTAAAGGTATATTTGGGGATAAGTGTTTTTATTTTATGCAGAAGAGGCAGCAGTTGCAGCTTTTTAGATAGAGGTGATCAGACGGTTATAAATTGTGGAACCTAAAATAGATCGAATCGTGGGTTTTTGGTTTCGATTTGACGATTTTAATATACATATATATACATATATTTAAATTTCTTTTAATTATATTTAAAATTAATCTTGTATATAAATATTAAAATTATTCATATATTATAATATAATAATATTGTTTGAGTAGATAATTTGATATAAATGAAAAATTAGAACTTACATTTACAAATTACAACAATATAATATTGCAATTTACAAGTAACAACTTCAAATATAAGATATTACAATTTAAATAAATCATATATTTAAAAAAATTACAACTTATAATATAAATTAAGAATAATAATCAATACAACTTAAAATGAAAGAGTAAAATAACATATATATACATAATATTATTTATATATAATATAAAGTTAAAAAAAAAAAATTGACAAATCGGTGGGTAAATGGCCGGTTTGGAACCGCCGTATTCCAGTTTAAAATTATTCCAAACCGAAATCGAAATGGCTGGTTTGGAACCATCATTTCCCGATTTAAAATTATTTCGAACCGAAATCGAACCATTGAACCACGGTTTGCGATTCCGGTTTCGAATCAATGGTTTTCCAAATCGTTGACCCCGATTCAATTCCAATTTTTTGAACCGGATGAATACCTCAATTTTTAGATGAAAATATTTTACTTTTAATTTTATAAATCACAATCCCATCACGTTTCATATATAAATCATAAAAGATGAATCGAGGTCACCGGCCGTCATGGTTCTCTGAGAATCTGTGATGAAAATTAAATCATATATAAATCCCATCAACGTTTCATATATAAATCATAGAAGATGAAAACATTTTACAAGGTTCTCTGAGAATCTGTGATGCTCAGCGATCGAGATATTTTAATGCTTATGTATTTATTTTGAGGAAATTAATGTTTATATTTGATTATTCATATGTTCACCCTTCACGCTGTGGCTGTGAGGTGCAACAAATACACTTCACACACAGAAACAAGTTTAAATATACTCCGTATAATCAATCCTTAAATTTTGATTTATTTTAATTATACTCATATGATCAAATCTTTCAGTATTATACATCAGATTTCATAAGAATTTCGAAATTAAATATATTTGGATGAGAATAAGTATTAAAATTGATTGCTTAGAGCATCCACACCAGTTGCTGTAAGTCTCACACTACACTACATGTAGTGTGAGATTTTGTTTCAGCAATACCACTACATTTCACACTACACTACATAAATGAATAGTGTATCACTACATGTAGTGGTCACTATTGCACTACACTACATTTTTATTTTTACTTTATAATTTTTTTAATACAATTTTAATTTCACAATTTATTTTTAATAGAATTTGTATTTCATTATTTTATAAAACAATATTATTGTTTATGAAAAAATTATTATTTAATACATGTGTATAATATAAAAGTAAACATAATACATTCAATCACAAAGTACATTAAATTAAAATACATAAATCACAAAATACATCAAGACAATTAGGCTAAAATAACTAAATTAAAATAAACATAAAACATCTAATTTTATGTGTTAATTTTATATTTTTTAATATGTAATATTGTAGTATTGTATTGTGAAATTAAATTTAATGTTGTTCTATAATTTTTGTCTTTTTATATTCACATATTTTTACAAAATAACTAATAAAAATAATTATATTCAATAATTAATATAAAACTCCAAGAAAAAAATTATGCAATTAATAAGTTTAAACTTGTATAAATTTTAAATCAATAAAAAATAAGAATAGTAAATGTAGTACAGAATGTAGTGTTGACTGTTGGAGATAAATTTAATATAGTGTGAATTTTGCTATAGTGTAATGTGAATTTTATTGTAGTGTAGTGTAAATTGGTATGGATGGTCTTAGCGAGAAGTTCTCGTGTTGCACTATTTTGATTAATCAGATTTTGTTTCCTTTTGATGTATTTATGAGCAAATCTAAAAATATTCAAAAAAGTGAACACTGAAGAAAACACCACGTAAGATATTGACCAATCACTTCTTAGATTATTCTATTCCAACCAAAAAAAATAAAAAAATCGTCACATACAATTCCCTTATGTTGGGAAAGTAGTAAATTAGCTTCAACAAGTTAAAACTTCATCTTGTGACCTAAACTGATCATCTCATCTCTTCACACTAGGAGACATTCAAAACATTAGTAGCATTAAGCCTATCCTCTTCAGAATAATTATAATGCAGAATAGAATAATGTGAAATGCAAACCATAAATAAAAAAAAGAAAAGAAAAAAGATTTTAATTTCAAAATAAGATCTAACATCGTAAAAAAAGAAGAAGCAGCAGCAGCAGTCATGAAACAAATGATCAACTTCTAAAAGCTTTCCATGTCTGCATTAAGCCAAACATATCGTTGCTGAGATTGAAGGTGTTGCTATACTCATGATCACCCCTCGTCTAATGCACCATGATATATGTCTTTGTTATGATCTGTTGCAACAAATCTTTCACCCCGTATCTTCATCACATCACGCTCTATCTTATTTACCTTAAACCAAGTATGTTCAATTGTTTGATTACAGCAAACAGTGCTCAATGTAGGAAAAAACTTGTAAAAGAAAAATGATGCCATGCATTGCTATGAAAGAATAAGATAGTTATAAAGAGCTCTGTTCAAGAAATGCAAAAAGATAAAAATTGTTTTTTCTTGAATGGAAGTAAACTGAAATCTAGTGGACTTACATTATGTGAAATGCAGTGAAATCAAGCTGCCTCTGCTGATAAGATCTCAAGTTCAGCCCACCAAAGGGGAGAAAGTCTCGGAGTAGCTGCCTCGGGCGATATATCAAGGCCATGTCTCAATATCTGAATGACTTCCTTCATTGAAGGTCTTTCACTTCCATCTTGTTGAATGCAACTCTGTATTGCCTCACACACGGTAGCCAGCTCGTCATCTTTGAAAGACTTCAATGTTGGATCGACCAAGGTTTTGATGCTTGTCTTATCATTCATGTACTGAGAAGCCTAGCAATAGTCCAAAAAATCATTGTTGAAAGGATTACCAAACATATATATTGCATAGGTTATTGAAACATTGAGTAAAATACATACCCAGTTTACAAGATTCCCATGCTCTTCTGAGTAAGGAAGCTTTCCTGAAATGATTTCGAGCAACAGGATTCCAAAACTATAAATATTTGCTTCCACGTCAGAAAGTGGAGGCAGTTCAGAATGCTCTGACTCATTTTCTCCAGGATTCTTTGACTTAGTTACGAGTTCTTGCCAGAAAGCTACATCAGCGATCTGCACAAGTGAAGTCGTTTTCCTTCGTCAGAAACTAGATTAGCAGAATTTATACCTGGCTACCTTCTTGTTATTATTGCATGAATGATACAAGACATAAGTAATTATTCAGGGGTAAAAAAGAAGTCCTCACTTTAGCAGCATAATCATCTGTCAAAAAGATTTCTTTGGAAGTCAAGTTGAAATGTGCCACTGGTGGATAGAGATCGTGCATAAACTGAAGGCAATAAGCGACCCCCATGATTATCCTCATCCTTGTACTCCAGTCTAGGTGTTCAAGTTCTTTAACTGAAAAATAAAAGATAATATTTAACCTAGTAACAATCCACAGAGAGAGAGAGAGGGAGGGAGGGAGGGAGCTTACCATGCAGATGTTCAAAGAGAGTGCCATTTGGAGCGTACTCGAAAACCATCATCCTAGTGAAAGGTGCATCTTCCTCACAGTACCCAAGAAGATTAACAAAATTCTTGTGATTTACTCTTGACAAGCTATCAACCTATGGGAGTAACAAAGCAAAACGAAGAATTTAGGACTAGAACGTATGGAGATGATCAGAGTTTATCAATGATAAACCTTGGAATATGGAAGATTATCATCTAACCTTCTTCCTGAATGCTAATTCGGCACATTTTGACCATTCATTTACAGAAGCTATAGCAGTTGAAGCAACAGCAATCTCTACTCCACTGGATAGAGTTCCCTTGTACAAAGTGGCCACACCATCATCGATTCTAATAATATTGCTGAAGTCCTCACATGCAGTTTCTAGCTCAGCTCTGTTCAACTTAGGGACCCCTACAATTGAAGCATACACATGTGAGCCTTGAAACAAGAAATATGAAAAAACTGATACACATTGCTTATAACCAAGAAATATGAAACAACTGATACACTATCATTTAGATTGCCTTAAAAGCAACTTTTAAGGATCAAACATTCTATTGGGCACATATTATAAATCCTTTGGCAATTATAACATTCTTCAATAATATTTAGCATACATGTATGTTGACAAATGATTTGTTAGAAATTTTCCAACCAATTTAAACTGATCAACGAGCAGAGCTAGATCTTTAATATATTGATGGTTGAAGTTAATAGATCACATGAAACATACCTGTAACAAAAGCTTTCTGCAACTGCCCACTCAATCCAGTCTTCCAAGGGCCAATTGTTTTAACTGCCCTGCTTCTGAAGATGATAAGCATGACTGCTACAAGAATGATAAAGAAAATTGCACTTGAAATTCCAATTATTAGCTTCAGCGAATTCCCAGAATTTCCAACTGCCTCTGACTGTTTATCATTTTGTTGAGCGACAGAACCAGGGTTGCTTGTATCATTAGTCTTATTCTCGTGACCTAAAGCAGGTGAGGGTGCAGGAGAAGGATATTCTTTCCTCCTATTCGGTATAGCAGGAAACGATCCACTACTTCTGGTTGGAAGAGAAATACTGGTGTCTGATGGGAGAGGGGGCCCAATCTTGGGAGGAATGGCAATGAGATTATTGGACTGTTCAAGTAGAACGCGACGCAAATTATTCCCGTCCTTGTATGTGTCTTGGATGGCACCTTGCTCAGGTGAATCTAGACAATGCAAGAGAAAAAAGTATTTTTCGAAATAATATCAGTAAGGCATCATCAACTTAAGACAGGATTTTGTTACTCACCTGTGAGATTGCTGCAGCTATCATCAGCATGACTCTGAGACAATTCACTGCCAAAGCTGAACCTTCACAAAATGCAACCAGTATTGATGAATAAAATGCTATCAGGATAAGGAATGATTAAAAACTATTATTGCTTACTGTGGGAACAGATTGAGGTAACGAGGTATGCTCCATTTAGTAGCCAGCCGAAAAGAGGCTGATTTCTTCAATTCTTTTGGAACACTTTGCCAGACGCTGCTCAAGACATGCTGATATATTACAATGAGAACACCAAATATGCAAATGGAATATTTTCTTCGAAATGAATAGTGCAACGACATCCCAAAATAGTAAATACTAAACCAAAACAAGTGACAATATTATAATTCTATAATTATGTAGAAAAAAGCATGCTAAGAAACAACGCCCCAACCCCCTTAAAAAAAATAGAGGAAGAACTAAAAGATAAGTGGGAATTAACACACTAATATGGCAAGACAAAATTACTAGCCTGCAAAATATTGCACTTGTATATGTGTAGGACAGAATTAAATCTAAAGCATTAACAGACAGTTTGTCAGTATAGCCATGTAAAAGACGGGGAATATTATCAATCATAGATTACTATAGTTTAAATAGTAATCACCATCATATGTTGACAGAAAAGTCATGAATATATTACCAATGCGCAAATTTCCTATTTGTGCAGCCAATTCCAGCAGCATCAGTAGTAAGGATACCATCAATCCGTAAATCAGTTAGCAAATTGAGCTTCTCAATATCTGCAGGAATATTTCCTTCGAGTCTATTATTACACAGCAACCTAGAAAGAAACATATACATAAATATTCATATCAGCCAAGCTAAATATCATTGTATAGAGCAACATAACAATATAATGATGACGGAAGGTTTTACTAACAAGCGCTTTAGAGAATGCAACCCTCCTAGTTCTGCAGGTACTGTTCCACTCAGGTTATTGTCCCTCAAGTCCAACACTTCCAGTAATGTGAGCTGTCCAAACTGACGAGGAATGGTCCCAGATAGGTGGTTCTTGGATAGGTCGCTAGTGATACAATTAAAAGACATCAACCAAGGATGTTGACAGAATATAAATAGAAAAATGAAAATAAAAGAAAATTGTAAAATATAAGCATTTGAAATTGATAAAATCAGAATAAATAAATTGAAAGACTAAAAACATTTTAAAAAATAAAGGGCAACTGAAGTAAACATTTTTTTTAATATGGTCATGGATTATATGGAACTAATTGAGGTTCTAGAGAAACTTGAGATATCTCCCTAAGGAATATAAATTTCAATTAATTAAAAGCACAAACAAGGAAAGAAAAGATCAAGGATTTATTCCATACTTCCTGTGTAGATGGTTATTTTTCAATAACAAGATTTTTCATAAATGCAGGAACTTAATATCGATCAGAAAAAAAGAAGAAGAAAAGAGAAAAAAAAGTTGACACTCACAGATATCTTAGATGAGCAAGATTTCCAAGTTCTGGTGCCAATAATCCCTCCAGATCAAATCCATTAAGATTTCTTTAAAGGACATAAGTTTATGAATTAGCCAAAAATATTCTTAAAATTCCCTTTAACATTCACAATACAAATGAAGAACTTAAGATACAGAGCAAATAATGGGACTTACAGCGAAACCACATTACCATCCACACATTCAATCCCTGACCACATGCACGGATCACAATCATCAGGATTCCAATTTTCTAGAGCATTTGATGGGTCAAAGTCCACCCTAGATCTGAATTTCAACAATGTCGAACCTGCATTCATTTTATTAAGTCAACACTGCACAACATGCTAAACACTTCTGTCCTCAAGACTACTCCTCATTACCTTCAGAATTGAGCGACCAACATCCATGAATTTCCAAAGCAATAATCAAAAACACGAAACAAGACAATTGCATTCCACAAGTAGTCCATCTACCACCCATTGCTCGCAGAACAATTTTTGTCGTGGTGGAGGCACTTTCTGCCAACAGCTCTATACAAGGTAATTGCCAGGTTTATAGTGCAGGATTATCCTCCGAGCAATGGAGAATTACTCGGAAAAAACAGGTACGCAACACGCTAACAATTTCTCAACTCACTAAACCAAGAAAACTAAATTCAAAAAACCTACTACTAAGCACAAACTACGTAGCAAGTAAAACAATCTATGTTAGCCTTCTTGATTCTAGTTACCAAAATTTGGGTCTCTCATCTTCAACCAGCACTTAGTTTGGCATAATACCACGCTTTTCATGAAGAAGTGCCAAACAACTATCTCCAATAATCGACCTTTACCTGGATCCATCCAAATAAGAAACCACCATAATTAATAACCTTGATTTTTGAACAATAATTGAATCACGCAAAGCAAGCTTATTTGACAACTCTCTACAGAATCATAAGAAAAAGAGACAAACAATAGAAAAAAAATATAAAATAATAAAAGGAATAACATTATGGACAAGCAATCGAGAGGAAAAGCAAAAGGGGGTGAAATGTAAAGGCATGCAGAATAAAACTAACCAGGTTGCCTTATGATTCTGGTTTCTGCACTCTTCTTTTCAAGATTCTGAGCAGAATGTTGTCAAACAGAAGATTTGAAAATGTCGATGACGTTAAAAATTAAGACGACGATAAGTTGGAAAATGGCGATTTGACACTCGAAAATTGCAGCAAACCAAAGAATCCGGATTAAAAAGAATTGATAATTAATATGTTGATACAATGCAGAGAAGATTTCAAACGTGATTTTCTTGACCGCCCTTTCCACTTTCCAGGATGATCTCAGAGGTAAAAACTCTCCTCGACCATCTCTCTGAAAGAAAGAGGGGAAATGGAGAAAAAAATCTCTCTCTTGTTTTCTCACTCTAAAAAAAGAAGTTTGTTTCTCTCCCTCCCTTACCCCCACCCCCTCTCCAAATGACAACATACGTTTTCTTTCTTTTTTTTTTCCTTAATTTCATAACATAGTATATTAGTAATTTAGTATTCCCTCTTATATATATTAACTTATGTTAAATTATTTCTCTAATTTGGAAACGGTTAATCGCCGGCGAGTTATGGCGCGAGTTTCTGAATGGGTGGTAATGCGGGCCCACACCCGAAGTAATAGGAGTATAGGACGCGCTTTTGCCTTCCACTACTGGGTCCCACAATCACACACTCTCTCTATTGCATTTAACCTGCTGCGTGCTTCCCATTTTTATGTACTCTGCAATTTTTTCCTTAATAATTAAATTAACGTCTTATTATATTTCCTCATTTTACTTGATTATCCCAAATACATTGATTTTAATTTGTCATTAATACTATGGGATCATTCAAGATTAATCAGAAAAATTTACTGATGACAGATTGGAAATAAAAATGATTTTCCGAAATTAGAGGGCAAAAAAATGTTTTTAAAACTTAATGGATATAAAATATGGTTTTTATTTTTATTTTTTTGAAAAAATTCTAGTAATCAAAAGATTGAATAGAATTAGTCCAACGGAGAGGAGGGAAAGAAAAAAAGAAAAAAATGTATTCGTTACAAGTAAGTTGGGTTCTTTATAGCTGAACTGAATTTGGGCTTATTCTAATTAATGGGCTCAAAAATGGGCAAGTTCATCTGAGCTTGTGTCATTGAATTGGGCCGAACTAATTGTAACACAAATTAAGGAGATTAGGGACTAGTTTTTCATCATTAACACAGAATTGTAAATGAGCAGGAGATATTTTTTCCTTTTTTTATAAATTTATATGAGGCGTATCTCACTATTCATAATCTAAACTCATTTTTACAAGTTAAATTATATAAGGTATGAATTATAGGTTATGCCTTTAAAGTGGATTCAAAAATAGTTTATGATAGCATTGGTTCGTCATCATCTGATTTTTTAGAATTTGATAGTATTATGTCTAACTGTAAAAGTTACCTTATGGAAAATCATTTGTTTACAATTAGACTCATTCGTCGTAATGCTAATGAACTGACACATCATTTGCTAGATCTGCTCGGGATTTCCTAAGCCTCATTGTTAGGTCAAATCTCCTTCGATTGTAGATGACCTTCTCGATATGTTTTGTTCTTGCTCTTTTGTAATATAAGTTTCTTCATATTTGGTTTTAAAAAAATGAATTATGGGATTATTTGTTTTGCCAAATTAGATCGGTATCTCACAAGAGTCTTATTGTTCATTTAAATTATTTAAATTGAGTCCAGTCTCATAAGAGGGTGCTCCTTTCATTTATTTTAATTTTTTTACTAAATACTCGCAACTATAATGATGTAACTAAATACGTTCCTCATCAGAAAGAAAAAAAAAAACCAGATATAGTTAATTGTAACTTTATATCTTATTTAATTAATTCATATTATACATATGTTGTGTATAGAACAATTTATTGATAAAAGATATGGTTGAAATATGATGCTATAAATATACACCTCAAGCTATTTGACCGTGTGTCCAAATTCTATTAAAATAGTATATAATAACAATATTTTATTACAAATAAAACAAAGAAAAATTGCTGTCATTTCTGTTAATTAGTTTTAGCAATAAATATTGCAATTATAGTTAAAGTTGAATGATGCATACATGATCAACCACTAAATCAAACAACTTTTCTAGACGCATAAAATATGGAAGTAAGAATTAATTATAAGCTGAACAACTAGCTATGAATATGATCACATAACCACACAAATTTGATCACATGCAAGTCTAATGATGTTTCAAGCACTAGCTAGCTAATTGTAAACAAGATCCCCAATATATTTTGATATGTATGTTTTATCTGATATATATGTCATGCATATAAATAATATTATTAATTAATACATATTGTGTATTAAAAATAATGAAATACAAAAAGAAACATTAAAATTTAAAAAAAGAATCCAGATCTGGCCAACTCTAATTCTTTGATTTAACTTTTGCTTCGTTTTTCAGTATGCCAGGCATGATTTAATTATTATTTTTTTCTTTTCAGAATATTACATAGACGAAAAATGTATTGGTTTCTAATTCAATTTAATATCGTCTCCTAATTTTTGTATCATTATAACCTCTTGTTTTTCATTTGTATATTATTTTGTCTACATCACGAAGTAAATGTATAATTTTGATGATACTATCATCATCATATATATGAAGTGAATTACTTTATTAAAATATGAGATGTAATGTAATTCTGAAATTGAGGGAAGCTACTATGGTTCAAATTAAGCTCAGTGATTATTTTACATCTAAATTTGGAGTTAATGAAGCATAAATTAAAGTCCTTTTATATCTTTTCTCTAATCTCGGTTTTTATGTATTAAAATAGAGATTGCAAAGGTTTATTATACTTTTTTGAGTTTGTTGATTATTATTGCTCGAAATATTTTTGGTGATCATGATCATAAAAGTCAAGTAAGTTTGACTAAATCATCGAAGTGGCTTCGTCAAAGCAACAAGGCGTTTCTGATCACCATTTTTACATACATACATATATATATATATATATATGTTTCACAAAACATGACCATGATACACAAGTATAAATTAATTAGTTTAGTTCCCCAAACTGACCTTTTCAACTTTTGAATATTTGAATAGTATATGTGAATTGAGTTAACTCATGAGCTATCAAAACTTGACTTGAGAAGAACTTGGTAAAATAAATTAAATTAAATTTAATAAGCTCATAAGTCAAGTCGAAGATATATAATTAATTAAGTTTGTGAATCAAATCCGAATTTAATATACTGATAATTTGACATTTGAATATTATAATTATATGGTGTTTTCCTTATATCATATGATCAATATAGATGAATTTTCAACATAATTACTTGGTTAACATTGTATTAAATCAATCATATTATAATATTATATATTATATATATAAAAGAATGCACATTAAGTTCCTTTAGACTAGTGAATCAATTTTGAAATTGGCCAAAACCAGATTAAAACATATCAAATTTTAAATATAAATATATGGTAGTGATATCCAGCGAGTATTTGATGGAATAATTGCAATTGATTAAATAGAATGGATGGATGGAATATTTGAATGTATATATATATGCATGCATGAAGAGATGGAACAATGGTCAAACTTAACCATTTATATTTAATTCCATGACAACGAAGGCAGACCGACATTTTGATAATTTTATCAAACCCTTTTCTACGTTACTGACATTGGTGTTTCTTCTACTATTGACACCAAACTAATCAAATTACTATTTTAATGTCCATATTCTTGACATGTACGGTATGAATTATTTTTTGACATAATGAAAATTGAAAAAAAAAAATATTTCTATCAATAATTATTGGTGTTTCTTTAACAATTACTCTACTATTGACACCAAACTAATCAAATTACTATATTAATGTCCATATTCTTGACATGTACGGTATGAATTCTTTTTTGACATAATGAAAATTGAAAAAAAATATATATTTCTATAACTTTGAATTATTGATGAAAATATCCTATAATTTTAAAACTATATGATAATGTTTTTTAACTTTAGAAAAATGATAAAAATATTTTTTGTTGCCTACAGGTTGTAAATCAACAGGTAATCATTAATCACTGATTTCTGATGTGGCAATATCATCACACATGATCGAAAATCCAAAATTTATTTTTTAAAATTGTGTTAGGAATATAAAAAATAATAAAAATGCTAAACTGTATTTTTTTAAATTGTTTAAAAAGTGGGAATTATTTGAAAATCTAAAAATTATTTGAAAATCAAAAGAAAATGGTTTTTAACAACAGAAATAATCTAAAAATTATTTATTATTGGAAATATATATTGGAGTATATATATTATTGCTAACTCGAGATTTTACTCAAAATGAGAGATATATTTACCATTATGCTAAGCCTACGAGTACAATACAAATACTAATTATTATTAATCTATATATGGTATCAGCTTAATGAGAGAAAAATGCCTACATTCTATTAGAACATGGCACTTTCGTAATTAATTTGATGAATTGTGTTCAATGAAACATGTGATCTATTTCTCAAAGATGACTCAAATTTCAAAGTGGCATGTGACACTAATTACTTTCCAATAACCCATTGAAACAAGAGTAGGCGTGAGATATCGATGGGGTTTAATTTGCCAATAATGGCTGCAACTAATATATGCTCACATTACTTCACTTTTTCGAGGCTAACTTTTTAATTAAAATCAATGATGATGTGGACTAATGACTCCTATCCACTATTATATTTATAAGACAAATGCATCGCCAGAATTTCCCACAAATATGCAATTATGAGATTAGATTCGTATTTTTATGTTTTACCTAATTTTTTTTTATTTTTTTTAAATGCTATATTGTAGGCCGGTGATTGGTGCTACGAATTTTCTAAATGCAATGTACAATTACTAGTTCCCCTGCAGGGTGGGGGACCAACAAAAATTAAGGGGTGGTTAATCTCTATGAATTAATACTTCCACATCTATAATTGATTGGCCTCGTTGTTAGAAATTTACATTTAATATTTTTTAATGTTATTTTTTTATAATTCAATTTTAAACTTACATCTAAACTAATTTGAGGATAATTATTCCATAGAATGGTCAACTTGAGGTTGGAAGTTTTTTTTTTAGACATGTTATAAAATGCTCCGCTGATGTGTACTCATCTCTTTAAATATTAAAATTTGAAATTGATAATTATGTAATTTAATTTTTGATATCAATATTGAACACTTTAATATGTACCCGACAATACTATATTTAATTAATTGATATTGTTTAAATCAATATTGACCGAAAATCAGTCATTTTTCCGCAATCCACATTAAATTCATAGATGAAATAGGAGTAAGAATTACAAGTCAAAAGAGAAGTAGAATTCTATGGCCGTTTTATAGGACCTATGACATAAAAAATATAAGGATACGTGGATAGTAATTATTGTTTTTATATGTATTCCGTGGATATAAAATTATTGTTACATGCATTCTCACGTCAATCATTAACATAAAATAAAGATAGGAAGACGGTCGATGATTTTCATCCTTTTAATTAATTTATAAATTGCATGAGAGATGTATATATCGATCTTGGTTGAATGTCCACATCCATGAAATAAAAATTTAAATTTTTGTAAGAATAAATTCCTTGAAAAGATTCCGATGACCTAAATTATGAGAAAGTCAACTCTCTATGCAAACGTGAAGACAAGAAAACGTATGTTTTTTTAGTTATATAGGGTTTAAAAATACTCATTGTCAAGCTTTTATACTAAAAAAAGAAGTCTAATTTTTTTATATCTCGTGCTGCCTCCCAATTCATACTCTTGCAAGTACTGTGTCAGACTTCCTCATTATAATATAATGGCTCTGCATATTTGTCACAATCATCTTCCAAAATTTACTACATTACTCTCTCTCTCTCTCTCTAAAAAAAAATATATATATATATATATATTTTTTTTTTTTACAATAAGAAGAGCCAGTTGCGGGTGTCATTTAGTGTCACCCACTTCTTTGAATACAGCTTGATGCACTTCTTTCTTGTACAACATCAGGGGTATATAACAGTTACTATATATATGAATTTAATTAAATTACTATAATTAAACTCCACAAATTGAAGTAGAAAATTATTATATAATTGGGGAATTCGCTACCACGTAATTTTTTTTTTTTTAATTAATAAAGAAATTTGTCTCGTGCTAACTGATGAACCACGTAAAATAGGTAAACGGTAAACCACACTGAACAAGTCTTGTGCGATATTCGTCCATGGAAAGGTTATTTAAAAATCTCAATTAGTTCATTGCAATCTCATTAGCAAAAAAAAAAATGATATTTAGTAATGAATTGTCATATATGCCTCTACTCAACATAAAAAATTATATACTGAATTAAAGTTGCCAGCCATTCTTTTACGAATTTAGTTAATGTCCGTAAACTAAGATCTTAAATACAATATTAATTGCTGTATAAACTTATGTGTATGAAAGATCCTCCAAGCACATGGCTCATCACCTTCTTTGCTAATTTCATCTACGCTGCATATATATGCATTGTACCATACTGTATAGAGTTGTGCATATTCACAAAACCGTACGTACTTGATGAGCTATATACAGAATAGATTTTATGCCAAGAATCACAATTGTAGATACTGATAAAAATGCAGGACATATATGTAATAAAGAAATGTTACTCCATAATTGATGTATGTTGAATTTGGATTTGGATATTTGCATCTCGTAAGAACAAGTGCACCTAATAGGTGGTTATAGCTAGTAAATGAAACCCATCTTGTAATGATTAAGATGAGTACTTTACTTTAATACAAGGTCAGTCAAAATGTTAGATGTGCACATATATATATATATATATATATATATAACAGGCATTAAGGTACAAGAAAGGGTAGAGGATGCTTTGGTCAATATATGAACACAAAAATTCCCACCAAAACTGACATAGTACTGAAATTATATAAGATAAATTCCACCAACAATGCATCAAATTCCACATTAATGTTTCATTCTTTAAGTAACATGCACGTAACTGTGCAGCAACAGAAACTGGAATGTGTCACTGCTGAGATGAAAAGAAATGTTGGTTGTGATTTGATTTAAGTGCATTTTCTTGGGTGATGACTAATTTCCAATTAAGAGTGAAAAGGACAGGAGTGGTTTAATCATGCATGGCTGTAAAATTAATTATAGATTGATGGCTCAATATGGTTAATGCTTTCCAAGTAATTGTATCATACTTTAATTGATTTTCTTGGCTTTTTTATTTATTTATTTTTTGAGAAACTTGCTTGGAAATTAAGAAGCCACGTTTGATGCCATGTATTCTTGAGATCCCTATTTCAAATATTGCTACATTTTATATTTGTAACTCAATTTCAAGTTTATGTCTAATTAACTTGGGAATAACAATGATGATCTCTTGAATATATCGCAGATTAATGTGTCTAATTAAAGGACCCGATCTTGAGGTTTTAGTCCACTGATATCACAAACAAGATGCTATCTCTAAACAGGGTAATTTTTGCTCCCTTAAAATTTAAAACTACCAACATGACTTACAACCCCTCTTTTGTTTAGTCATGCCACGAGTTATTGTTACATATTATTTTCTCAATATATATTATCAATATAAGTTACATATATAATAATATGATTATATCATTACTATATATGTATATATATAATAGAATAAAGATGATACACATAGATTTCACGTGAGACCATCTCATGGATTTAGTTATGTGAGATGCGTTAACCCACAGTCCATCTTTCACAATTCACATATCATTTTGTGAAAATGGGTTATGTTGGTGGATAGTAAATATCCGTCCTATGGTAACTATCCGTGAGACCGTCTCATTTAAGTTTTTGTGATATAAAAATCCGACAATAGATATGAGGGTATATTTTGTATATTTCTTATTTTCATCGTAAATTCAATGCATATTATATATCTTAATTAATTTCTCGTCTATTTTACATATAGAGGGTATGTCATTTGATCTCGACGCAAACCCTAACAATAATAAAGCACAATGGGGACAGAAAATATTTGATTTCACATTGGGGAGAAAGAAAGTCATTGTTTAGGTAGGATAAGCAGGATGAAAGGAATCCATTTTCAAAATGATTTCTTGGAAAGCATATAATGCCCAGAAAGAAACATGATTCTGGTTTATTTATAAATAAATAGATAGGTAAAGTCAGCAGAGTCACAATGAGAGATATATGAAAATAAAGAAAAAGAGGAGAAAAATAAAAAATATAAATAGGGTACAACTGTCAAAGGAAGAGGGTGTTTATTTTTAGGGAAGTCACATGAAAACTCAACAGCCAATGGGACCGGTAGTCATCTGTATCCATAATTCAAGAATTATTGCATTATTACATATAAGAGAACAAGTGGAGTGTCCGACCATCGTTGAATTTTCCATTTTCCTCTCATTATGAAACTACTTCTTCTTGCATGAAAGTCTAGGTAAAAATCTCTTAACGAATAGTCGTCTTGGAATTTAATTCCTATGTTGAATCTCTCTAATCTCTCTCTCTCTCTTCTCTCTAGAAACAACTGCTACTATTCTCTTCTTCTTCTTCTCCGTTCCCCCTCTCTTCCATCATCTTAATACTGTATTTGGGCCACTTCTCTTTCTTGTCTGAATTATTGTGTTTCTATCTTGAACGCGATATTTATCGATGGAAGGCTGATCAGTAAACGACGATCATCATCTGGTGTAAGTTTTGGAAAGTGAAGATCATCGATATTCCAAGGGCTGGATTATAATTTCATGGTTTGTATATATCTTGGGTGAAACATATAATTAAACAACTGTTATCTCTATAAGAAGAAAGACTTTTGATCTTTGGCTTTTCCCTAACTAGACTTGTCCCAGAATATCTCACAGCCCTTGATCTTTCTTCTGTTTTCTTTCTTGAAGTTGTTTCTTGTGAATTAATTCTTGAAACCATAATTTCTTGGAAAATGTTTGATTGAGGTAGATGTTTCTTGGGTGGTTAGTTCAGTTTGATATATTCCTCTTAATTCAATCTGAAATTCATAAACAAGATCAATAAAATGATTTTTGGTGTATAGAGTTGAGAATTAATCAGGGCTATCAGCCCTTTTTGGAGGATACATAGTACTTCTATATGCATGCTTAATTTCCCTGTTGTGCACATATCAACTTTCCAGGCACATTTTCTGCTCATTTTTAGGGTTTCTGTATATATGAATATACTTGGCCATGGCTTTCATATTTTTGAATTTTTTTACCAACAATAAGGATCAAAAGCTTATTAATTCTTTCAATTACACAAGATGAACTTGATTAATGTTTATTAAAATCTTGATTTGTTTTCTCTCTCTCTCTCTCTCCCTCTCTCCCTCCCTCCCTCCCTCCCTCTTGTATTTCGCTTCCTGTTAATTTTTTTCATTTTATTTAGAGATCAAAAAGCTATTGGTAGAAACAACAGCAATTCTTCAATATCTTTTCTCAATTTTATTTTTTTCATTCTATAATTAATTTCTTTTTTAATTGAGTGGGGTGAGGATGGATTTAAGTAAACCTGCTTATATCATCAAGTTGGGCTCAATTCTTCGTACATATCTAACTGTCCATACCTGCCCATGTGGAGTTTTAAAATCAAAACTACTTCCTTCAGTGAAGCTGAATGTAACAATTAATATTAGGAATTGCTTACAAATTAATTAAAGCATTTTCAGACTTCATTTACTGCATATTCATCTCTCAGTTAAACATGGGATCTGTAGTAAAAACCCATAATTATTCAAGTCTGAAATATTACATGCATTTAAAAATTCTTCTACAATTCAAACATGCAGGTTCTAAATATTCTCTCACAAAAATCATGAGCAATGATACTACAAGGTTAGTATAGAGAAATAAGGACAGGCCATGTCTGAAGATCACAAGATGAATGGTGAAGCCCCAGAAAACATGTTATCAGATTCATCGGAGAATTATTCATCTATTGACTTGAATGAAGATGCAGGGAGCAATGTGGTTGGTGATCCCATGAATGAGGTTTCAGGTATTAGTGAACAGATAAAAGATGAGAAATCGGGATATAGCTCAAAGTCTGATCAAGAAGACAAGGAGAAGAAGACAACAGTTCGCCAGTATGTTCGATCCAAAATGCCTAGGCTTAGGTGGACTCCTGATCTTCACCTCTCTTTTGTTCATGCTATTGAGAGACTAGGTGGCCAAGAAAGTAGGTTAACTTAACTCGACTCATTTAATTTCTATATTGATCATGTCCAATTTATGTTTATGTATCAATCCAGCTTATAAATAATCTGGAATAATGTTTAGGAGCCACTCCAAAGGCTGTGCTTCAATTGATGAATATGAGAGGGCTTAGCATTTCTCATGTCAAAAGTCACTTGCAGGTACACAAGTTAATTTAATCAAGAGTCTAATTCACCTTCTTTTAGTTTTTTATTTCTTTTTCCTGATTAATGTTTTCTTTGTTTCAGATGTATAGAAGTAAGAAACTTGATGAATCTGGACGAGGTATACATTGTTCAAAAGACATGGTTTTTTAATCTGATATATTAGAAATGAGTATTTAATAACATTAAATTATGCATTGTTTTTTCAGTAATAGGTCAAGCAAGTAGGTTGTATATTCAAGGGAGAGGGTACCAGCATTCTGGAGCAGGTTATGATAAATCCAACCCTTTTCATGAGTTGAGATTAGAGAATGGTGGCATTGTTTTTGCCAGGAATGTCTCTAATCATCATCAAGGCGATTCCTCGATTAATTTTCCACAAAATATTAAACCTAATCATCCATATGAGATCAAATCACTACCATCCAGGTCAGTTTCATATTCAACGTAAAGATGATTAAACTAAAATCATCCAGAAAAAGAAGGATTATTTTTTGATGAATATCATTACAGATATCAGCCATGGTCTTCTTACAATCGTCAAGAAACCAAAATCAGGGTTGATTCAGGATTAACTTCTTCGGACATTGGAACATTGGAGAAACGGTCGTATTATAGTAATCCACTCAGACCAAGCCAGTTTCTAGAAGGGAGAAGATGGCCACCAAAAGAATTAATGCAAAACCAGTCTAAAGAGAAAGCTGAACTGATCTCCAAGTCCAACATTTGGTCAAGTAATAAGCTTATACAGAATTTAAGACCACAATCTCGCTGGATTAACAACCAACAGAAGTCGAGCATCGTCTCCAACTATTCTAAGCCATTTAATCTTGAGAATTCCTTGAGGCTTCAGGTAAGATTGATTATATAAATGGATGCATGGTATTCCAATTACCATATATATATTTGATCATAATTAATTTACAGATGAATGAGGAGAAGAAAATCAAGTGCAAAGATCAGTGGTTTCCTGGTGAATTGAAACTAAGTCTAGGGCTAAGCCTAAGCAACAACAATGATCAGAAGAGCTGCAGCAAAGGTGGGGCCCGGGACTCGGATATTAACACGAAGCTTTCGCTTGCTTTAACCCCTCATTCATCAACTGCAACCTAGTGAATAAGTAAAGAATATTTTCATTAATTTGTCATAGATGATCATACTGTTAGATATATATACTCAAACTGTTATGCATGATTAGAGCATTTTCTCCGAAAATGCCGGGCTGAGTACTTGAGATCTGACCGTGTATGCTTGAGAGCATAGGAGTGAGATCTTGCAAGTACTTAGTCTTTACAAACACATGATATATTTATAATTACTACTTGATGTATTATTGTACTCTTATTCTGCATTTCTTTGTTTCAAGTTATAATCTCCAGTTATTGCATGGAGACATATATATACTTGATTATTACTCTACCTGCTTCTTTTCTGATTGTTCTTAATTTGTAGATTTATTAATTTACTACTTCTCTTCTTTTTTCTGTCTTGTGTTGGTCAGAGTTGTTAGAAGTGCTCATGCTAATTTGCCAGCAAATCATGCATGGCAATAGGAGGTTGTTTCAGAGAATATCATCATCAAAATGATTGAGCTAGATAAAGGAATTAAATTAATATGAAACTATATATATAATACGTATATACTATATATAATCCATTTTCTTATCTATCTGCATGCTATGTTTTTTAATGAAGTCTCAAGATCATGTTCATCATTTGTAGATGATAACTAACAAAACGACTGATTACATTCCTTAATTATTTAACATTTAAATATATATGTGATTCATTATTAATAAAAATGAAAAATTGTTTTATGGTGTCTTTGAGAAGCTACATCTAATGATTGTGGAATTTCTGTAATCATGTGAGGAGTAGCATTGATGACTTAATTTTGATATATAGCAATAAAACTTTTAAGGAGTAGTTTCATTCTACCCGAATTCATCTTGAATACGGAATTTTTTTATCAAATTTAAGTGCACCAAAAATATAGAATTTTATATTTATCTGGTTATAATATGCCAAAATTTATAATTTCTTAGGGTATGGTACTGCTTAATTATCAGTCTATTTGTAATCACATAAATTATGATTATTACCTTGACCGCCATAATTAAATAATAAAAATAATTGAGCTTTAAATTTTGACTTAGACTAGATCACAATGAGAAAAAGCGCCTAAGATCCCGCCAAGAAACTCCAAACGTCGTACTCCGTTGTTGAATAAATGAATTGAATCTTTGATAGAGTCTGGATTTCTTCTTTCTAAATTCTAATTATTAAAAATTCTTTTTCAATTTTTATTTTGTCATGTTCAATAAGGATTTAAAATTCTAAATTCTTTCATATTTGGAGATCATATATTTCTAAAAAGATATTTTCGAAGATATATTTATCCATATATAATATAATATTTAATACTCAAAAACTGTACAAATTAATCTGCCATGTATTGCAGTTTATTGTGTCAGCCATTGGATAACCATTGGAGCTTCCTTTGATATCCAAAATCACAGAATTAAGGGGTGGGATTATTTGGTAAAGAAAATAACGGACATTATTGGATACAAATTCAAAAACCCTAATCTACTAGAACGAGTATTCACACATTTCACTTCCTTGAACCAAGATAAGCTTTCAACGATGTCATTTGAAAGAGCTGAAGTACATAGACAATTAATTCATAGCCGATTTATAAGTAGTTATCAGTCGTGAACACATCTTAAAATGTTTATAATATGCAGGATAACAGGGCTATAGATAAGTATTAGAAAACATCATTACCATTTATGATAAGGTGTAGATAAGTTTTCTATTAATTTTTTTAAGCAACTATACTCTAAACAATTAGGTTATATATGGTGGAAATATGTCCCTAAATCTCTAATTGTACTTTATCATAATCTTGTGATGTTATTTTTTTACATGATTGAACAGTTGATTCGCAATTACTCCATTTAAATTTATTATTACCTTGACCCCATATATATTTAACATTAGAGTATTAACTGAGCTTTAATTATGATTGGACTGGACAATTTTATATATAGGTGCCTCCAATAAATCCTAAACTTTGTCATATTATCGTCCATTAGATAACTATTATTACCTTGACCCCATAATAAATAATATTTATGAGCTTTAATTATGATTGGACTGAACAACTTTATAAAAGAAGGTAGCCAATAAACCCTATTTTTTTTCTCTGTCTTTAATAAATCCTAAACTTTGTTCTCGTTATTTGTATAATTCTCTATGTCGACACTTGGAGACTTTCTCAGTAAGGAAAGGATTTTCGAATCAAATATTACCCTATTTAATATATTAATTAATTTGATTCGATTATTTAATTATATATATGATTTTTGTTAATATATCTTCTATCTTTCATCAAAAAGTTTTTCTGAACCCAAACTTTCATAATTTAATTATCATTTCATTTTGTTTATTTTTTTGATAAGAGAGAGACAAATAACTTCTCCACTTATATTATAAGCTTCTTAATCAATAAGATGTAAATTGTTGAATATATCAAAATTACAGACAATATGATTCAAAACCTCAATGATTCTTCATAATATTCCAGTTAGAATTATTCTTAATTCTATATTTGATGCTTAGATTGGAAGAAGATTGAGACCAAGTGGGGTCCCCTCATCATTCTTATTAAGGTATGCTTACCAGCTTTCTAAAAAAGTTATATGTTTGACGACCTATTCGTACACCAGTTTATTGATCGGTTGAAACTTTTTTTTTTAAAGTAGGCTACTTTAGGAAAAATATATATTCTGGTTATTTATTTTCTCTCTTTTTGTGTTTTTTTTTAATTTAGTCCTTACAAATTTATTTATTATATATATATATATATAGACCCCACAAGTAAAAAATTTCATATATTATTTAAAACATCCATAAACAACTATTCAATTTCATTATTTAACAAATCTAGCATGTGTCGCTTTAACAAATTTAGTGAATATTCATATATTATCTCCTATTGTTTGTTTGTCAACATCAAATCTGATATGATTAAATAGTCATATTAAATAGCTGTAAAATTCCATTTAATATAGATTTAATTTATAAAAAATGAAATTAATACGAAAAATTGTCGATTTGATATACATGTGACAACATGTGGTCATTCTAATATCATTACCCCCACCATCATTGCCAAAAGGATTCTAACTATCAATCAATTTCCTTTTCTTTTATTCCCATGGCATGAATGTAAGCAACAGAAAAATAGTGGGTTGGATCTGAACCCAAGCCCTGTTGACATTGGGCTTACACAAAAAAATGATAATTTTCACATTGTTATGTATGTGTTCAAACATACACAAATCTGAAATATATGAAAAAGATACCGAAAAATAAATAAATAGACAAAATGAACCGACAGAACAAGGTGTGCAAGACAACTTCATTCAGACATGTCACGAGAAAAGAGCATTTCCATTGCACAAAGAAAAACTGGATGAAGAAAAGTTCATACAAGAAATTTCCAAGTAAAGAGCTTCTGCATCCTATATATATGCAAACTCCATGATAAGGGAGATACCAATGCCAAAGTACATCCTAACTAAATCACCAAGCACAATAAAAAAGGGAAAAAACTTATCTTTGCTATTCAAATCTCATCACATTGTTTTGTATTTCCTCAATAAATGGGAAAAGAGATGTGTAAAAATTAGTATTGTTGGCAGGTCTTACAAATCCTGCGAGCGGAGAAAAACATGAAGCTCCCAAGACTCGATCATCATCAGGGACAACCAAGATTTCAGTATAGCAGCTGAAATCCTAACCCATCATAAAACTCTTGTGGATTTTTTGTTTACTACGATTTGCTTTGTCGATGAGAAGCACGATGCACAAGCTCCTGACAAAGTTCAAACGTGACAGAGATCAGATAAGATTGTCACTAGTTCATGTGTAATGACCACAAGATCAGAACAAGTACCTCTGAATAACGGACATGATCATGTCGTAAGTTGGACGTTTTGACAATAGTCTCCCATTTGGTGTTGGTAGATAGACATTTCTGACCTTGCTTCTTCGAGCGAACAGGGCTGCTTCTACGTGAATTAGCAAATGGATTTCCTAAAGAAATTGAAGGCAGAGTACGCCAAAGCCAAGATTCGGAAGGGGATTTTGGTAATGGTGGAGGTAATGGAGATTTTGAAGGAGGATCAAACTCACTTCTATCATCTGACTCTAGTTTCTGTTCTTCTTTCAACACAACTTTTGATTCTTGATCAACGCTTTGATTCAGTTTAAGATCCTCCATTTCATTAGCAGCAACATAACCAAGCTTGGGCGTGTGAGATGAATGTAGGACTTTGTCAGTTGTTCCCAATTTAGGACTTTGTTTTTTATCAGTTGATCCCAGTTTAGGACTTCGTTTTTTACCTTCCTCCAATATCTTGGCTCTTGGAGTGCCCATTAAAACTTCTTCAGCTTTACTGCAATGTGGCTTCAAACTGGGAAGATCTTTCTTCCATACATGATCTATGTACACTGTTTTCTCCACAGGATCACCTGTTGGGCTTGGGCTTGGACCTGGTCCTCTTTCGTTTGTCTGATTCCTTGATACATCTTGCAGGGCCTTAAACATCTTGCGTGATGAAGCAATCTTATTAGCATTGAAACTCTCGACTTCCTTAGGGACGCCAAGAAACCCCACACCTTCACGAAATGGAGACTTTGGTGATTCATTTCTGTAAGGAGATATGCTTCCGCTTCTGTAACGCCTTAATGGAGACAATCTTGATGTATACGAGTCATTGGAGTTCATAAAGTGGTTGGAATCATAAGTCGACTTATAATCCATCCCTGGCAGATCACGAGATAGCAATCCAGAATGAAATTTTTTCTTATGAATCACTTGGCAAGCATTCTGCAGCCATTCATGAGGTCAACAATTAGGAATAATTTTCATTCAGTAACTATTCCAAGTGATCAGATTAGTTCAAAAAGAAAGGTACAAAATTTGAAAGATTTATACCTTGTCAAGGGGTCCACTGTGTGAGCTTCTTGTGAATCTTCTGACTTCATGCGGTGGAGGTGAAGGGGGGCGGCTTTTTGACTTCATTGCAGGCAGTGGATTTAAGAGGCACAGAGCATTCTTCACACAAAATCGAGGGAGAATCCCCCAAGTTTTTCCCGACTTTTTAACAGGAACTCTACTCTCCTGTTCTTCATCTTCACTTTCCACATTATCAACATACTGACTGTAATATGGCAAGGCATTTGAACTGTATTGCTTGAGTGAAGGCTTCATTTCCCCAGAAACCGCCTTATTCACCTGCTTCGGTTGCTCACTAAGCACTGACGGCTTCTTCGCGACATTTTTTGGCGTTTCCAAAACAACAGCCTTGGCTGCTGGCAAGAATCTGTTCATCATAAAATCTCTTGTTTGTGCGTCGATACAGAACGTTCCAGATGGCTTCACACCCGAGCTCTGATAGCCACTGATGCCACTCACACTATAGTTGAAAGACCATGATTCTGTTTGTGAAAGTGTATCCAATGCATCTGAATATGCATCATCTCCACTTTCTGAATCTGATTCATCTTTATAATTTAAACTC
This sequence comes from Scutellaria barbata, assembly GCA_028654395.1. Taxonomy (NCBI): domain Eukaryota; kingdom Viridiplantae; phylum Streptophyta; class Magnoliopsida; order Lamiales; family Lamiaceae; genus Scutellaria; species Scutellaria barbata. The sequence continues at coordinate 5,728,497 of CM053645.1, forward strand.
TCATTTAACTTCTCCAAGAGACTAGCATGATCACTGAAGGAAAATGATTCAACTTGGGGCCTGAATATGTTCTGCTCGTTCGATCTTTCTCCTGAAAAGTACCTTGATGGACCAGATGCCCTCCCAGGAGGAAGCCTTGGAATTTCACCCGAATTTCGCCTGCTTGAATCCGATACCCTGCCAGGTGGGAGTCTTGGTGTATTTGAAGGTTCTTCTGGAGTATGTGAATGGCTTCCCACTTCACCTTTAGGCCTACCAGGGATTTGTTCCCAGTGAAACGGAACAGTGGCTGGTTTAGTCACCTCCTCGCATTCCCAATCAGATTTGTTCAAGGGAAGAGATTGCTGCCTTCCTGGTGGAAAAGCTTCTACCACCTTCCGTTTTACTATCTCGGAAGAGTTTGAAGGTGATGAGTACCTTCTTGCAGATAGAAAAGGTGCGTTGAAATCGAGTTGCCTTTTCTCCATTGTGTAATTTAACTAATCAATTATGTTTCTGCCCTCTGACTTGGAAGCACTATATCTAATAGAGAACATCTAAATCAGTATTATCAACATGAAAATAGCTGAAAGGGAAAAGATTGAAAAGCATATCTATCACTGGCCATATCACTCTAGATTATCGATGTAGAAGACTAGTTGCAGTAATGTAGCATATGAATGAAGAGTAAAATTCTATTCTAAGTCTATATAAAAAGTCTAGTTGTTGATAAGAGAGCATGTATGTGATAGTGTAATACTATACACTCTTTTTGCAATACATAACATACATGAAAATGGCGAGTAATCAACAATCAGCAAAAAGGGTTTGCTTACGTAATTTAGGAAAATGAATTTCTCACAACCAACAAAATACAACTTAATCAGGAAAAGCATTCAACATTGATGAGTTGCACCAACTTTCTAATTTTTACGGCAATGAAGACTAAGTACTGATAAAGCATTTACTTCACCCACTTTTCATCATCATTCATCAACCAAGGTAAATTCCCATTTAATCCACAGTGAATGCTACAACATCACTCATCTAGTACTCATCCTCCTCTCTTTAAATTCTGTTAGGAAATGGTTTAGTTCAAGAACTTCAAGAGATTAATCAGAGTAAATCCAAGAATTCAGAAATAAAAAACTTTAGTCAGTTTGATATCTTGAATACTATCATCAGAGATTAGCATTAACCATTTTCCCCAAGTTCCATGAAAACAAAATCTGAGAAAGTAACAGGTGAAGACTGAAAGAATATCTGAGGAAATTTTGAAACAAGAAACTCCAACCAAAACCCACAATGTGACTTTCAAGAAAATCTTGAAAATATTAAGCCAAGAACTAATACAATCTTATCATATTGCCGAAGAACTCAATCCAATAAAACATTTAAAAAAAAAAAAAAACAGAAATTAGGCATTTCTATGGGTACCTGAGGAGCAAAGAACAGTACTAATTTCTTGAATTTGGAAATCCTTCCCGCGAATTGTGGCAAAAGAAGAGGAGAAAAAAAGGCAAAAAGAGAGAGAGAGAGAGAGAGAGAGAGTGTGGTGTTTGGTTGTGCATTTTAAGTGAAAGAGTATATAGGAAGCAGGATTAGCGCTGATTGCTGAGAGAAAGAATGGAGAAGCAGAACATGTGGGTTCTTTTAACGTGGTGGGGTTCCCAATTTCAAGAAAGCAATGCCCCAATATATTTTCTTGATTTTCCAATTTCCATTATTATATTTATCCTTTTTGTTTGGTACTTGATTTCCTGGGCAGACAAACGTCACGGACATGCCGTTGGACTATAACGACAGTTATGAACCCAACTGCCTTTCATTATTCTTTTACTCTCATCATTTATTTTAATGCCCCACACTCCACACACTCCTTCAACCACACTAAAATCCCTATTTTCATATATAATTCGTTATTATTTATATCAATATACGATTACTGCATAACAACACAAATCGGTGTGGTCTTTATTTATTACATATTTTCACCAAATCAAGTTTTGAAATTTTTAATTTAATCACAATCAGAAATTTCATTTACATGAAATGGAGAATGCAGACAAATAATTATTTTGGTTATGGCAATGACTTGAAAGTGACTACTAACAATTTGTGACCATACCTTAAAGGAAAATTTAGTGCTCCTGATTTGTCGGTCTATAAAGTCAATTACATCTAATATTTTTGTTTAATCATTACATATCAATCTTTGACATTTTTTAAATATATATTGATATAAATAAAGGTTTTTCTTTTGTTTAAAAAATATCAGCCTTTTATTTTGTTATTAATGATTATGTGTGACCTATATATCGGAAAAAGATTAAAGAAACAGACAAGAATTAGAATGTCTGCTTTTCTTATTGCAATTTAGATTTTGAGTATCCATAAAATGGGTTAACATGCCCCAATATGACTTTCACTTGTCTGCCCTGCTTGACCATCAATCAATAATTTAATTCTTGTTGTGGAAAATATGGCTGGGGCCACACTTTTTAATTCTTGTTATAGATTATACATCACCAAATTTGTTTAAATTTACAGATCAATATTTATGAGAAGTCCAACAAAAGAGTGTATTTAATATCAAATGTATCACTAATCTCCTTTTTAATTGAGGAATCTTTATAAATATGTGTATGTAAAAGTATGATATATTAATTATCAATATACGTAGGTGACATTAACACAGAATTAAAGTATAATAAGAATATGAAGTAATTTAATTCTTCTAAGAAAGTACAAAATATGTCATATTCACAATTTTTGAACCCCGCAATTGATCCACGGATTCCGTCTTTCGATAGTATTACTATCATCTGGATAATTCAATTTCAATGTTCTTTGTTGTATTGTACTACATTATTTGAAGTAGATATGAACTCTTGTGCATCACGGATTAGATCCGTATAATTTGAATTGGATCAGTCGAAACACGTTAGAATACACCAGCCACGTTTTAGAAAGGGTGTTACATATCTGGTTTATATTCTACATTTTTTTTGAAATGCATGTATACCATTTGGTCATACATTCTTACATTTATATTGTGGCATTCATGCCTTTACATTTTTTTGGAGTTAAAATATTACATAAATATAAGAATTGATACGTAATACAACATAAATGTCATATTAATATAATATAAAGGTAACATGTTAATCGAAAAAAAAGGCAAAAAATCAAATAAAATTTTTACATGAAGATTGATTACACAAAAATTGTATATGTAAGTGAGTACGCAGTTATTTTTGACTTTTTTTATAAAGGTAATTTTGTCAAAAGTTTAAATTTGTGTTAGCAAAAGACACAAATTTATCTTTGGAAATAGAAAAAAAATCTTTTATTCAGGCTGCAAATGAACATGTTGTTCACCAACTATTCGTGAACAATCTCAATAAAGTCTCGTTTGAGTTTGGTTTGTTTATTGAACGAACAATAAATGAGCTTAATTTCGTGTCTATTTATCAAATGAACCAAATACAAATATGACTGTGCTCGTTTATATTCATGAGTAAGCTCATTTATTGTTATGAGCATGCTTGTTTATGTACTCATTTATAGCTCATTTATTTGATCATTAATATTTTTAATTATTTTTTTAATAATTATATAGAAAATATACAAAGTTAATTTTGAATAGAGATCTAGATATAACTATGAAAGTAGGAGGCCTGATAATAAAAAAAAAATTAAATCTTAGATAAATTTTGGAAAAATATACTAATAAAAATATAAAGTAAATCTAATGAATGTTTGAAAAAAGCTAAAAGTTAAATATTTTAATAATATAAAAATCAACAACAAAATATACATTTTTTATAAACAATATATAATTATTATTGTTACAATGTTAAATCTAAAAATTTAAAATCAACAAATTAAATTTAAAAAATTATTTTAATATCTATACAATATTATTTATTAAAAAATACTGAGAATTGTTTGTTACAAACAAATAATCTAATGGAATAATTGAAAATTTGTTTAGTATTCGCGAACAATCTCATTTAAATTTTGAGTTTGTTCGTGAATAAATTTGTTTAGTGTTCGTGAACTAATCATTTAAGTTATATTTAAATTTATTCGCGAATAATGTTTATTTATTATTTGCAGACAAGATCGTTTAAGTTATTCAAACTTATTCACGAACGTTAAACAAATGAACATGATCTTTAAAAACTAAATTTGAACAAGCTCAAACACACAACTATTATTCTAAATGAATTTGAACTGAACTTAAACAACCCAATAATTAAATGAACGAACAACGACCAAGTCTCAGCTCGGCTCGTCTCGACTCATTTGCAGTCCTATCTCTTATATCAAGTGATGTATTATGAGCTATTCTCTCTTATTCATTTAATTTTAACTTAGATAGTTTTTGCGTAAATCAACCATGAAAATTTATTAAAAGATCATTTTTCTATAAGAAGTCAACAATAAAAAAAGCAGTGCAATAAAAAAAAAAAAAGCTATATTCCTATGAAGTAGAGTTATTTAATTGGCGATTAACTGTAATCTACAAATTATCTATGATATGAATTATGAAAAATTATTATTAAATAAGAAAACCTTAATTATTATTATATTATGTATGCACTTAACATTTTCCATATAACTAATTTAAATTAATTTAATATTATTTAGTTAAAATTTGAAGGGGGAAAGGAAAAAAAAAAAGGCAATGCGAAGATGACGAGTTCAGAGAGGTCCCCCACTGCAAAAGTGACGCAGCGATGAGTCAAAATCAAATTTGAACCCCTTAATTGAAGGCACCATTAGTCAACAACTATGACTAAATATGCATTTATGCTATTCTTCAATTCCCTCCAAAATGTAGTTGTAATAAATATTCCTCCTAATATTTAACATCTTATGATTCTGAAGAAAAAAAATCATATACTGCATGTTATTCTGATTATGATACAAAATTTTCTATTTCAGATTACACTAATTAAACATTTTCTTTTCAATTTTACATGTGCCTAGCTTTTAATGAAGGTCTTCTATATTATTGTTAATGTATACTTAAAAAGGTTTGTGTATTCTGTTTTAAGGAATGAGTTTATTCATCACATTTAAATCTACTAAGGAGTGAGTTTGTTCATCAGATTAAGAGCAATTATTATTTAACAATGTAGAATTAAAAGAAGGAATTTTAGTTCAAATTACAGAACAAAGTAAGAATGAATAGTTTGAGTTAAAGTATGAGCCACTTGATTCGTTTCTCATCTCACAAAACAAATGGAAGAAGATGAACAACAAATGAACCACTTTTTTGATAGAAGATTAGCATGAAAATAACATTCTTTAACATATATTTAGACAAGATAAAATGAAACAACATAGTAAAAAATATTATATTCATGATCTTTATGTAGAAATATAATCACTCAAGCATTGATATAAAGAAAAAAGGAACAAATAGATTGTGACATATTGCAGCAAATGAGTTTTATAAAAGATCTCATTTGGGTTGGACTTGTAGGCACATCTGCTCCCACTGGATATCTCATGGGTTGTTCTCTTGCAGATCAGCTGAACTCCTTCGGCCCAAATTTATGGGCCCAAGGCCTCTGAAAGCGCTTGGGCCTCTACTTTTCAGTCAGATTTTTTTTTTCTCCTATAATAGTGAATTACGAAAAATAGAAATAACATGAGTTGAAAATATTGCCCCTCACTACACTTACATTACACGCGGTAATTATCAGGGGGAAACGACAAAACTCTAATTAGGACACATATTTTAAGTGAAAATGTTAAAATTTCCACAACTTTTAATATATTTATCGATGACGTATAATGATCTCATCCTCGATATATGAAAAATAAAATTAATTGATTTATTAGACTTTTAACTTATCAATCATTAACACATATTAATATGTAAACTATAAGAAGGGTAGTAATGCTGATATTTTACTATGTACACCTTTCAATTTTATTAATGTTTCATTCGTCTCGTAATGAATATTATTTTAAAATCTAAATTTTGTTTTATGTTAGATATCATTTTAGATTTTATATAATTTTATTTTCAAATTATTTCTATTAATATTTCTTAGCTAAAATCTATATGGTTTATGCCATTAATTTGAATTTTTTTTTTCAATCTTGAATCATAAGTTTTTTTTATTAGTTCATGTTATATTTATTTAATTTGTATATTTCTTAATTTCTGATAAAAATTTCGATACTTATTATAAAATGGAGGAAGTGTCAGTCTTTTAAAGCTTTCACAATTTTAATTATGCCTTAAGAACTAAAATTTGTAACTAGTGAATTTCTAGCTCCCTAGTGAATTTCTAGCTCCCTAGTGAATTTCTAGCTCACAATTAGTATATATTTGGAGTACATTAGTTTGGATAAAGTGCCTGAGTTTTTTTCTTCTTAAAAATAAATAAATAGTGCAATTAATTATCAAAAGTATGTATAAACTAAGGTCTTGAAAATAGTGCAATTAATTATCAAAAGTATGTATAAACTAAGGTCTTGAAAAGTTGAAATTCATTTCCAAAAAAAAAAAAAAATTGAAATAATTGATATATTATTTTCCTTTTTTTTTTTAAGAACCGAATTTAATTATGAACAACTTCCCATTATTATACAGATCAGATTTCTTACGAAACAAAGATCACAGACTCACCTTTCCTTTTGGCTATTCCACGCGTATTAAATCTAACGTCTATGGAGTATTTATTAGTAGAAAAGTTAAGTGTAATATCTACCAAAACAGTTTGGCTGATTATCGTAATCTTTTCCATAAATTAAAACCTGCTAATTTTAATACATATAGTGGCGATTAAGCGATATTAACTCTTCTCACCTGTAGTTAAACGTAGAAGTAGAGTTAATGCCACTCCCCAGAGATTCAGATGCCATGTTTCCAAGAACCATTCTGAGATTTACGTCTTCGGGATTTCCGGTGAGTCTCCCTTCTCATTCTATACTCTTTTTTCTTTCTTCATAATTTCCGATTGATGGCTATTGCCTTAGCGTTGACGCCTTTCTTGTTTCTTGTTTTCATTCAATTCATTATTTGATCAATTTCCGAATGATGGCTATTGCCTTAGCGTTGACGCCTTTCTTGTTTCTTGTTTTCATTCAATTCATTATTTGATCGGTTTCTTGTTATCCAATTTTTATTTTTCATCTTTTGTGTTTCTGGGAATGAGTATGTAAGTGGGTTTTGTTTGATTGGTTTCTTGGAATTAAATTGGGAAAGGAGTGAATGAACTATGAAGTGTCTATAATGGATTGTGATTGTTAATTTCTTGAGAAGAATGATGGGTTCTCATCATTATTTATATATTTTGAGTCTTTCTTTGTTAAAGACTTTGTGTTTTTGTTGTTCAAGAGCTTGCTCAAGAACGGGAGCAGTTTACCCAGGAGTTGAAGTAGCTTCTCTTTTTGCAGTGGTAGAATTTGATAGTGTTAACTCCATTAAGCATTATCTCTATGGTCTATTCTCAGAGATGTAATGTTTTCTATCTCTTATTGGTTAATTGTTTTTTACTATGAAATCAAGAAGTGTCTTTGAGATTGAATGAAGTTTCTTAGTGAACAGTTCTTGAAGTCTTCACAAGAATTTATCCCTCTGTATGTATGTGTGTGTGTTGAATGTTGGACTTAGGAGTTATATATGTTTGGCATCAGATGGTTGGGACAATCTGGCACTCAATTTCCACAGCCAAACTGTTGGCATCAGATTTGGACACCAATCTTCTTTCTTAGAATAAATCTGATAGAAGAGTATGTGCCATTGTTGATTACCTCAGGGGTTTTCGGTTTTTGAAGAGTATTTTATTCATCTTCCAATGTCGTTCATTATAATGAATTATATGCATTGTTTTGGCTTGCTTTGATGTCTAAAAAGGATAAAGGAAGTGACATAAATGAATATTGAGGTCTCAAAAATAATGATCAGAAAATATTGTCACATGTTTATGATCAGAATTTGACTTCAATATGGCAGAAGTTTTCTTCATTTCAGAAATTTTGTACTGACCAAGAGATTATTTCACTGTCTGAATTGTCATTTCTTCAAGTTACAGATTCTGTGCTCTATATTGGAATGTAGGTGAAGCTGTTTATGAACATTTTTAGGAGAGAAGTTCATGTTGGCTATGACGAGTTATAAAACAATCGTGTTTTGAGTTTCTGAATGCATGGAGGAGACAAAGGACGAGCCTAGGCTGGCGGAAGCACCAGATCATAACGCCCAATGGTGGCCATCGGGTCTTATTCAGAAACTGCGGTCAATCTCTGTGGGTTCTCCAGATGAGTCCTCAAGTTGTAATTCAAGAAGTCAACATGACGTTGGGAGTCCAGCATTTCAAGTAGCACCACAGACTTTGTGGGACACGGGAAAGCTAGCTGAACCAATTCCTGATGGTTTCTACTTTGTCTATCCAGTAACTAGTAAGTGCGTCTAAATAAATAAGTATGCTGTAATTCCTTATTATTTCAAAGTATTGATTACTAACTCTGCTATAGTTGCACGAAACTTTCATGCAAGATCGAACGGATAATGGACAGTTTTGTTGTCAAAATTGGTTTATATATGCTACATTTATCAGGTTCACTGTTCTGACTGATGAATCGCAGATATGTAGATCGCATAGTGTCAATTTTATGATCCTGCAATGTACCCACCTTTCCAAATGATTCTCTTTCTCGTCTTGACCAGGCATTGTAAACTAATATTGTGTTGTTGATATAAGTTAGTCTTTCCTGTCTAATGATGAGGGCTCTGAATATTATCCCAATCCAACTTCAATTTTTTGGGGCTGCTATAATCTAAAGAGAAGGATTGAATATTTATCCCAATCTAACTTTGATCTTCTACAGTTTGGGATAATCTAAAGATGAGGGCTGGTTGAACAATTATCCCAACCTAACTTCAATCTTCTGCAGTTGGGATAATCTAAAATGAGGTCTGAGTAATATTTTCCCAACATAATTTCAATCTTCTGCCATTGGGATAATCACTCTCCTGTCATTGGGATAAAAGCAAATTAGCATGAAAATAACATTTTTATTATTACATATACTTTTTTTTTTTGAAGTATTTTCATATACTTAAACAATAGACAGTGAAACAAAATAGTAGAAATTAAATATACTATTCGTAACATAGATTGCAGCAAATGAGTTTTATAAAAGGTCTCATTTGGGTTGGACTTGTAGACACATCGGCCCAAATTTATGGGCCCTAGGCCTGTAAATGCTTGGGTTCTACTTTGAGCCATAATTGTTTAATGAAGAAATATTGGGTCTTCTAAACGACAAACCTGGAGGGCACTCTGTACATATGACGTGGCAGTATATAAATTCTGGGATCTTACACTGAAGCCACGTGTTTCATGCAATAGTTGATTTCAGATTGATCAAGAATATCCCAGCATAACATTGTAGACTTGTGGTTACTCTCTCTAATATTTCTAAATTTATTAATTAAGGTAATTCTAGTTGCACAAAATTAAATTTCACAACTATTAAGTGTGTATACCTTAGGTCTTATCAAATTTCTATCTGCGAACAGACAAAACCAACCTTGAAACTCATCACATGATTTTCTCGTTTGTTTTTTTCCTTCCTTCTTAAAACCCTGCAACAAGCAAAGCAAGAGATGATGACCCACAAATACGCTAACTCCCAATATTCTAAAAAACCTCATACATTATCTGATCACTATCCTTTCTTGTCTACATTACAATTAACTAAATTTACAAAAAAAAAAACCTATAATTAATTAAATATTAATCAAGCCAGCCTCTCAGACTGATAAGCCAAAGAGCGTAGATGACACCCTAAAACGGTATTCACAAAAACGCGCGTCTCTTCCTCGCTATTCCCCGGCGGCACATCCACCACGTACGACTCCACAACCACCGTTCCGCCGCCGTCCTCCGCTTCATGCACGGTGGTTATGGACGTGAAATTGTCCAGCCGCTGATCCCCTTCAATCGTGGTATAAGTCATGACATGCATATCCTCGTCGAGCCGATCCAGCCTCTCGCGGCTCACTTCCCCCGGCAAGCCGGAGACGAACGCCACCTCCCTTACGCTGCCAACTCCGCCGCTGCCCATTAGCATGGTGCACCTCTTGATGAGCTTCTTGTACGCCTGTGGCTCGTCGAAACGACGTAGTATCGACCAAACTAGGGGGAGTGGAGCTTTGACGTATTGAATCATGGATGAAGTACATTGATTTGGTCTGGGGTTGTGAGTGTGGTGAAGAGAGATCATTGTATCTGTCATGGAATTTGCTTTGTGATTATAATGCAATTTTTTTTCCCCTATGTTTCCACTTTACCAATATCTGGTGTGCCTTGCATTTTATTTATATATAAATGTCGAATGTGGATTCATCTGCACAGGCACAAATGGCGTACAGTTTGCTGAATAACTTTACAATTGTCTTTTACTGAATATTTAAATCTTTAGTATCATTTGTTTCTATATTTTTGAGATAGAGATGCGCACGAATCACCACATTTTCATTATTATGTTACCCGCATGAGGTTACTCTATCTTTAGTTTATGGTAAATATATATATCTATCTCTGGGATGGTTAATTTATTTAATACAAAATGTCATTTTATTTCATCTTATTATAAAATTAATATAAATTATTTAAATTCGATTTTCTAAAATGAAAGTGAGAGAGTGTACTTAGTTTCTTATGAAATGTCTTTAATGTTTTTTTAGTTTTGCCTTTTAGCTCACGAATTCAGAAGTACATTTTATCTTTATTTTGTTTGTGTCATAAGGAGGAAGTGTAGCTTAAAAGTTAATACAACTTGAAAACTTAATGCTTAGGTATTTTCTTTAAGTCGGTCATAAATGTTTTTTTTTTATTCAAGTTAAACATTTGCTATACTAATAAATAAAAAATACTCACTCCATCACACTAACGCAAGAAAGAAACATATTTAAATAGGGACGCTTTAGTAATTAAAGTACACTATATATAATCAATACTTTTAAACTATAATTTGAAACATATGAAATATATATGAAACAATAGCTACGTTAGTAAGATAGAAGAAAAAAAAAAAAAAAAAAAAAAATATATATATATATATATATATATATATATATATGCTGCCTAGAAACTTGACTTCCATGACCTATGTAGAACAGTAGAAGACTGGACGTGAATGAATGCAGTAATTCTGATTGTAAATTGATACTTAAGTTCATAATCTATTTTATTGAATTTGGTTAAAATTATAGTTTGGTGAAAGTAAACAATGTATTTTAATTAAAAGTATAATTTTTTACTTTAGCTATGAATTTTGAGAATGCAAACACTTGGGCAAATATATATTATAAATAAATAAATAAATATATATATTAGTGTGGAGTTGAGAATTGAGACAAAATAAATTTGGTTTGGTAGCGAAAATTTGCAAAATCTTTTTCTGGAAATCAGTGGAGGTTTAATGTCACGTGAGATCACGAGTAGTGTCTACTATTTTGCCTCGTCAATTTGCCACTAAATGCCACTCAAGTGGGACCCATCCTTATGTGAATTGTCAGTTTTAGCCCCTCAAGGATCTCAATGGTCTGATTTTTCCAATTCTTTTTATATATATATATATATATATATATATATATATATATATATATTGCTATTCATTTAATCCCTTCATACATATTCAACAAAATATCGATTTTTTTTTTAATCAATAACTCAATATCAGATGGAGCTGATTTTATAACGTTTAAATTGATATTATAATTCTTGATGCATGAAGAAATTCATCTATGCATAACTTCGTATGCGATCACCACAAATAAACTCTTGACATGGAGTAATTTGTCTTCTCTGTCTTCATATGCTAATTGTGTTTGTTCCTCAGAATGAACTACAATTTCCTTGGGATGTGAATTTCATAAAAATATTGTGCTTATTTATATTTAGGCTAGCTGTGTTGGGATAAATTAGTGATAGTAAGAATTATTTGCTCAATTGGGAGTCCTCAATTTTTATTGGATATATATATATATATATATATAATATCAAATCATGATTTAAAATAGTTGAAATTTGTATTGTTACATTTTATCGGAAATGTTCACCTACTATTTGTTAACATGTGTTAATGTGTCAATTACTGAAGTGTTAATATGCAGTAATAAGTAATAAGAGAATTATTTATCTTATCAAAAATTTGTGAGTGAGACTAATATATGTTCACAATGAATAATAATTGAACATCTTCATTTATATATTTAAGTGTACTTATGTTAGTATAATGAGTAATTAATGTAAAACCATGTACAAAAACATGGTAACACTGTATTACTGTATTTTATATGGATAATGAATTTAATATATGTTGTATTACTGTGCTTTATATGGATAATAATTGAATTTAATTTATGAAATTAATGTCCTCTACAATTGAGTTGTAGTCTAAACAGGAATTTGAGTACTTAACCAAACATGGGTTTTTGAATAAAACGGGTTGGCCCGCTTGGCTTGTGGGTTGGCCCACTACTTATAAAAAAACCTAAAATAAATGTATATAGTTGTGTAATTTATAGATAAACTAGCAGTACACCCGTGTAATGTACGGTTTGTTATATAATATCTAATAATTTTTAATATTGATGACAAATATAATGATAAATCATTTAAATATAAAATATATATTGTTTTGATATCTATTTTAATTAATATAAATGTTGATACTTCAACTTTAAAATTATGTTATTTTACATAATTATATTTGATAAAATTAGAAATTTTGAATGCAAATAATTTTGACTCAACATTTTAAATTTAATATAATTCTACATATAATGTAAATAATAAATTATGAATTTTAAAAATAAATATAAATTTGATATAACATGCATTAAAAATGAAATCTAAATGAAATTATAAATATAATTAATTCCTAAATATAACAAAAAAATATTAATAATTAAATGAATAAAATATTTAATAAATATTTGGATCATAATTTTTTGCTTCAATATTTTTCAAGGATTTATTATTTCAAATATTTACCTTTTAGGATATATATGGGCTTACTATTTATTGCATGGTCATAAAATTTTATAAATTTAAACTAATTAATATTATTATTAGATTTTTGAAATAGATTTAGCTTTAAAATTTACATTTAGATTTTTAAAACAATTATCAAAATTTTAAAACAAATTTAAAAATTTTCAAGCAACTTGTAGATTAATTATATTTTTATTTTTATTTTGACTATATATATATATTTTTTAAATTACCCATCATTATTAGTAATTTAATTTTATTTCTTGATTTTTATAATTTTTCTCAACTAATAATATTTTTTTATTATTAAAAAATATTTATTATTATTGTTTTCCTTGTTGTTGTTAAACATCAACAATTAATATTATATATATATATATATATGAATTTTAAAATTATAATTTTTTTATTTTACATTGTTAGATTTAACTTTATAATTTATAACTTTATTATTATAATTTTTTTTCTAGATTCGTTATTGAGATTTTATTAGATTTTTTAACTTTTTTTTTCTTTTTTGTTTATATATATTTATGTTCTTTTTAAAATTAATTTGAGAATTGAAAGCTATTTTCTAAATGTGTTTTCTTATATTTCTAAAATAATTTCAAAGTTTTAAATTTTCTATTTAAAATTTTAAGCATTTTTAGATTTATTATTTATTTTCTTTTATTTTATGTATTGATGTTTAGATAATTTAAAATAACTTTTCTGATTTTTAAAATATACATTTTCTATATAATTCCATCTATAATTGTGAATAATTAATTTTTAAAGTAAAATATAAACTAAATTAATTATATGTATATTAAAATTATGAAATGTCATTTATAATTAAAAAAAACCTTTTATGATTCTATAATTTTAATATTTGAATTTTTGAAATAAATTACATAAAATAATTGTTGTCCTTTTCTACTTAAAAAGACTTAATAAAGAGGACTAAATTTTTTAAATACCCATTGTATTCAGGCTCATATATACAAAAATGAGATTCTAAATCCTATATATATTTGAGGCTTGTTATGTAAGATGTGTGAAGCTTATTGTGTAAGATACATAATACAAATATTTTGTTTTTAATTTTTTTATTATAAAATAGTTTGAGCAGGAAAGTAGTAAATTAGTAATATTTGCCAACTTCTTTTATTTTAGATATAGTATAGATAGACAAATATGGGAATATATTGTATATATAAAACAATTCCACTCTATTAGTGATCAAATATTATAGAGATTATCGAGTTATTAATAAAAATGGAAGAACGTGAAGAAAAAGAGACGATATAAATGATGTATCGGTTGCTAAATTTTAAAGAACTCTTTACATTAATTTTTTTGTAAAAATAAAAATAAAAAGTTGAAGTTTTATCAATGAATGAGATACAGGGTAAGCAAAAAAACTTGGTATATGGATTATAAAGAGGAATATGAAATTTATTTGTAGACTTATGTTTGTGAAAAAATGGGATAAGCAAACAAAATCTAAGTTGATTGGACAAAAATTATTCCAAGAGGACAAACCGATCGACTAACTCCTATAATGCCAGTTGTGTCAAATTGAAACAACTGTTTTGTATAATTATGACAACTCGAACTAGTTGTGACTTGTGAGATATTAATGTGGGTATGTAATTTTTGGAATAATTTTTTTTTAAAAATATTTATAGATGAAATACATAATTTAAATACTTCTTACAAATAATATATTGTAAGAATCAAATTCTAATTAGGACATTCATATATATATTTTTACTCTATGATAGGTACACTTTTCAATATAAATAATATCAGGTTAGAGGCTAAATTCATAACCTTCAATTACTTTTAAACCACAAAAATCTAAGATTAGTTTGGATAAAGAGCAAGGGTTTTTTCTTAAAATAAATAAATTGTGCACCAAATTATCAAAAGTATTTATAAAGTAAGGGTTGTCTTGAACGATAATATATATATATATATAATATAGAATGGAATTAATTATGAAAAACTTTCCATTATTTACACAGATCAGATTTCTTACCAAACAAAGATCACCCCCTCGCCTTTTCTGTTCCACCCGTATTAAATCTACCGTGTATTATTAATATAAAAGGTAAGTGTAATATCTACCAACGGTTGGCTGATTATCGTAATCTTTTCCATAAATTAAACCACGCTAAGAGTCGTTGACGTTGATTATTTTATTACATATATATATATATATATATATATATATATATATATATATATATATATATAGTGGCGATGAAGCGATATCAACTCTTCTCATCTGTAGTTAAATGTGGAAGTGGAGTTAATGCCACTCTCTCAGATTCAGATGCCATGTTTCCAAGAACCATTCTGAGATTCACGTCTTCGTATTTTCCGGTGAGTCTCCGTTCATTCTTTACTGTTATTTCTTTCTTCCTAATTTGCGATGAATGGTTATTGCTTTGGTGTTGACGGCTTTCTTGTTTCTTGTTTACATTGAATTCGTTATTTGATTGGTTTCTTGTTTATCCAATCTTTATTTTTCATCTTCTTTGTTTCTTGTAATGAATGTTTAAGTGGGTTTTGTTTGATTAGTTTCTTGGAATTAAATTGGGAAATGAGTGAATGAAGTGCTACACTGGATTGTGATTCTTGATTTATTGAGAAGAATGATGGGGTTTCTCATCTTTATTTATTTATTTTGAGTCTTTCTTTGTTAAAGGTTTTGTGCTTTCGTTGTTCAAGAACGAGAGTCGACTAATAAATTTCATCTCCTTTTTTTTTCCCAGCATACAAGAAGTAGCTTCTCTTTTTTTTGCAGTGGCAGTATTTGTTGTGTTAACTCCTTATCTATATGGTCTATTCTCAGAGCTTTAATGTTTTCTATCTCTTAAGGTTGATTGTTTTTTACTATGAAATCAAGAAGTGCTTTTGAGATAGAATGAAGTTTCTATAGTGAAAAGGTCTTGAATCCTTCACAAGAACTTATCCCTCTGTGTGTATGTATGTGTGTTTTGGGTGTTGGACTTAAGAGTTATAGAGAGCCTACATATGTTTGGCATCAGAATGTTGGGGACAATCTGGCACTCACTTTCCACAGCCAAACTGTTTTGCATCAGATTTTGACACCAATCTGGTTTCTTAGAAGAGCCCAACTGCAAATCTGAATTAAGAGTATGTGTCAATGCTGATTACCTCAGGGATTTTTGGTTTTGAAGAGTATATTTTGCACTATTAATTATCATGAATTATGATGATTGTTTTGGCTAGCCTTGATGTCTTGAAAGGATAAAGGAAGTAACATACGTGAACATTGGCATCTCAAAAATATTGATCAGGAAATGACAAACATTGAGGTCTCAAAATATTAATCAGGATACATCTTCACATGTTTATGGTCAGAATTTGACTTCCATATGGCAGACGTTATCTTCATTTCAGAAATTTTGTACTAACCAAAAGCTTTTTCACTGTCTGAATTGCCATTTTTCTGTCAAGTTGCAGATCCTTCGCTCTATAATCAGATTGTAGGTGAAGCTGTTTATGAACATTTTTAGGAGAGAAGTTCATGTTGGCTATGACTCCTATGCATTTGACGAGTTACAAAACATGATATCGCGTTTCGAGTTTGAGAATACATGGAGGAGACAAAGGACGAGCCTAGGCTGGCCGAAGCACCAGATCATAACGCCCAATGGTGGTCATCAGGTCTTATTCAGAAACTGCGGTCAATTTCTGTGGCTTCTCCAGATGAGTCCTCAAGTTCTAATTCAAGAAGTCAACATGACTTTGGGAGTCCAGCATATCAAGTAGCATCACAGACTTTGTGGGACACGGGAAAGCTAGCTGAACCAATTCCTGATGGTTTCTACTTTGTCTATCCAGTAAGTGTGTCTAAATATATAGATATGCTCTAACTCATTATTTCAAATTATTAATAATTAACTTCTGCTATAGTTGCACGAATCCTTCATGCAAGATCGAATGGATAATGGATGGTTTGTTGTCAAAATTGGTTTATATATGCTATATTTATTTGGTCCACTGCTCTATCTGATTAATCAAAGATATATAGATCACTTTGTGTCAATTTTATGATCCTGCAATGTACCCACCTTTCCAAATGATTTTATTTCTCGTATTGACTAGGCATTACTTCAGAAAATAGTTATTTAAATTTGTAAATTGATATTGTGTTGGTGATATAAGGTAGTCTTTAGTGGAATACGTCAAAACTGGTGCTCTATAATTCTTCATATTTTGTAGGAAAGAAGATTTAAGGAGCTATTTGATAATATTCCCTCTATAGATGAGCTTCATGCTTTAGATGCCGAGGGGCTGAGGCCCAACGTTATTCTTGTTGATGCACGTAAAGATAAGAAGCTTTCCATGTTAAGGCAGCTTGCTATCACATTGGTGAAGGGATTGAATTCAAATCCGGCTGCCATGATCAAGAAGATAGCTGGGTTGGTGGGTAGTTCATCCTTTTATTGTATTTGATATCATGTGGTGCATATGTTTCATTCTCACTCCATAAAGCTTTTTTTTCCCAGAAAATTTTGAATTGGTAACTGCACTCTTGGGTCTTGATAATTCAGCATGAGTTTCCTGAATTTAAGCCCATGATTCCTTCAAGGCATGGCATACACAGTGATTTAACATCTGCATTGTTTGGATGCATCTATAAATAGCTTACTCATAACATTGGATATTACATCTCCATGACCGTTCTATATAATATTATGACATGATTAGTTCATGACAGAGTATTCAACTGAAGATGGTCTACGTGATGCGAGATCACCTTTAACTACTTAAAAGGTTGATTAATCTCTGTTATAGAAGAAAAAAAGAAAGGTTGATTTATTTCGAAAAGGTTATCCCTCATCTGATAAGTCATGCTAAAGGAGGCACACCCTGTCTACTTAACTTTTTTTTTCCTTTTCCCCTGGCACAAGATAGAAATCCTTTTAAGTTCTGAGACTCATATTTAGATATAGTGGGAATCACTTAACCGTGGGTAGAAGTATGGAAAAAACAGTTCCAACTGTTTTCCATAAATGAAGATGACTAACCAAGGTACATATAACAATACTTGTGGTTTCATGAATTAATGTTTTTTGTATAAGTTACTATTTGCCACCATTATAGGTCTGTGATTTCTACAAAAGACCGAAATTAGAACCCGATCATGTGAAAGGCGCACTTGAAGAAGTCTCTCACGCATTGGACAATCAAGGCATCCATATGCTGGGCCACATAAAAAGTGGTTCCTGCCATTCCAGGGCTATCTTATTCAAAGTTCTTGCTGATACTGTCGGCCTGGAATGTATGCTTATGGTGGTAAGGTGCCATTTTCTTTCGAGATGCGCATTCAGTTTTACTTTTGTCATAGTATCAACAGCTCTTTTCCATAATTGATGTTGCTTCTATGTACATAACCATCTGAGAAATCTTGTCTTGTGTTGGTCCCTTTTTCTAGGGTTTACCTAGAGATGGTGTAATGGCGCGAGCAGATGCGTATAAGCACATGTCAGTCACAGTTGTTTTGAATTCTGTAGAACTTTTGGTTGATCTTGCACGAAATCCTGGCAAGTTAATACCAAGCTCAGCAAAGGCAGTCTTCCTCTCTCATCTCTCTGCTGGTGAGAGTGATTCTGCAGAAAATGATTCATATGATTCACCTATTGAACCAAACAGTCCTGTATGTGGGTTTTCAGATCAAACAGAAATTGACGGGTAAGAATCCACATCCTGATTCTTATTGTTTGTCTCAACTCAGCATAGTGGCGAGATATGATCCATATAGCCAATCTTATATAGTGGGGTTAGGCTAGTTTTTTGTTGTTGATTAATGTAATTTTTTTTTGGGTAAAGGATTCAAAATAACTATCTTCATTCAGATTATCACACAGTGAACCAAATGTGGCAAATTCATTTTGGCGGCGTAGCCGGAAGAAAGTCATAGCTGAACAGAGGACAGCAAGTTCAAGGTCTTGTAACTTTTTTTAGCTGAACTAACTTTTTCTTTCTCTTTTCCAAATGCAAGAGGTGTTCTTGTTTTGACAAGCCTGCTTATAGTGAAAGTGTGAGCTTCAGTTTCCTATTAAGAATGCATATCTTTTCTCACCTATTGTGTCCCTTAATGCTTTCTTTTCCAACTTCTGGCACGCCCTTTATGGCTCAGGGTATTGCTATGTAAGTGCTTTTATATGTTAAAAGGTGGAGACCAAGTGCCTGGTGTTGAGAGTCTTGAGACAAATGAGGAATTTAGCATATTTTTCCAACCTATTTTCTGCAAAGTTTTGACGATAAGGAGACACCCATCCCCCCAACTTTATCTTATCTTGCATCCTAAACTTTTTCCAACTCACTTTCTTATGTGTTATCTCATCTTATTACATGCATAAGCTAAAGCTGCAGTAATTTTTATCCATGAAGATTGCTAAAGCTTCATTTACTGTGCTTTTCTTTGTGGAGAAACTCTTTTCATTTTTTATTCGCTGTTCTTTTGAACCATGGTGGTTCCAGTTCTTTCTTCTTTTTTCTTGTTTCTTATTTCTTTTCTTTATCTCAAATTAAAAAGTTTTTACGTTTTTTTTTTTTTTTTTTTACATTTGTTAATCCTCTCATCTGTGGTGTCTAGGTTTGTCTTGCTGGAATTTCTCTTCATGTGTTTGAAACTCTGCTTTCTTTTCTTGTTCATTGTTAGATTTTTATTTTTCACTTATCCTTGGGGCTATAAAATATTCCAGTCCTGAGCATCCTTTCTTTCGTGGACATGGAAGATCTTTGCTTGGAGGTGGCAGGCATTCATTCCGAGAGTATGAGAATGATAATGCATCAAGGTCTAATTTTCTATATTCTTCAGCGTTTTTAATATGGCTTGCCAATGTAATATTGCACGAATCTTTCATTTTGCTCTGTAATTTACTACAGTTTTTATACTCATTAAGAATTCATAGGTGTCTATTTGAAAGTCATTTTTTGTATGTACTATTATGATAAATATGAATAGGATTGAGTTATCTCCTTCGAGGGACTTCAAAACATCAAAGGAACATTTCAATTAGTGAAGCATTACCAAGCGTCTTAACATACTTGAGTATGAGAGTTCTCATCTGTATATATAACCAGCAGTGGTCTTGATATGTCTCATTTTTCTTTATTTTATGGGGTTTGTTTATGGTCGAGGGGACATCTACCTTGGTTTCCATACTTTCAGAAACAGTTAAGCGTTATAATCTCATCCATCAAATTTTACTACGATAAACACATCTTGAATTTGATTTCACACTCACCTATTATTTCTCAGCACCTATAAAGAAAATAATCCTTTGTTTTTCAGATGCTTTTCTATCAACTTTTCCTCCAATCCCTCTCCTTGTGATCTCTTTTGTAATTGTGAGTCATGTTTCACATTGTCTTGCTTCTCATTCTGCTAACTCCAAAACTGAAGGTCCGTTGGTGCGTCTCCAGTTGAAGCCCGCAGGAGAAGACGACGCTGTATCAGCATGGTTCCTGAGATTGGCGACGACATTGTAAGGTGATTTAAATCATTTAGTTTGTTTGCACTACTTCATACTTCCTGTTTTAGTTTAAATTCTCGTAGATGGGTTAGAAATTGTATAACAGTTTCTCCTTTTCCCTTGTGGCAATGTCATTGTGTGTAGGGTAAATTTAAAAAATGGTACTGTAACTATTGGGTCTTGGCGGTTTCTGTCCCATATGAATCAGTTTTCGCAATTATGTCCCACAACTCTTAAAGTTTTGCTATTTTTAGTCCTAAATTGGTGGGTAAAGACTCATGTTTTCATTTGTATGTGAGTGAAACATATCTTTTTTTAATAGTCTAGTTCTAAGTCCTTTTAGATCCTTCCCCTTTTAATTTGAGTTAATAATTCTGTATGTTCTACTGGTCGTACTGAAGCATCTGAAGGACTTCCTTCTAATGTATATTCCCAAAACCATCTCAAGCGCATTTCCTAGTTTCTCATCTGTGGGGGCTACTTCCACTTTCTTCTTTCTAATACATGCATACTTTATCTATCTATTCTATCTTTCTCAATATTCTCATTTCTACTACCCTCAATTTATGTTCATGTTCAAATTGATTGACCCAACACTCCTATCCATAAAGCATTTCCAGTCTGATAGCTTTTTATAAAATTTCCTTCTATTATTAGCAGTACTTCACAATCACAAAGTGTGGAGGACAACACGGAAGTTGACGGTAGATAAATTTAGACCAGAAAAGATGAAGTTCCAATGTAGTGAATATGTTCATGATTCTCTCAGATTGTTACTCTTAAGTAATATCAACAGATACAAGACCTGAATTTCTAGATTAAAATAAGAAGAGTAAAATATGTGGGTATGCAGTGGCAGCGGTGGTCGGAATGGCATGGGTAATCATGGTCCAACAGCTGAATTTTCTTTTGTAAGTTCTCTTGTGTAAATACTAAGTTCCCAAGTGTTTTTCCTTCTTAAAATGAATTTCAGATTGTTCCTATGTTTTCCTCAAGAAAAAAAAAGTATTCCAAAATCTTGATTAGGATCTTAAAAACGTGTCTGGGGTTTGGGGCTTGCCTCAACAGCATGAAAAGGCGTAGGAGGTGCTGAAGGGCGTGCACTTCATGAGCAGAGTCATGTCTCCCGTTGCATTCTCTACTTCTATTTGTGTGTATATATATTTCATTCCTCTTGAATGAAGTCCTTGTCCTTTTAGTCATTCACATAGATTATATGCTGTAGGAATCTCATCGGCTTGGGTATCATCTTTTAGTAAGCATGTCTGTAGTTGTTCCTCTGTTTTGCTAAACATGCATTTTTGCAGAAACTATGTTAATGAGGCCATGAAAAATAAATATAGGGCTGTTCGAGAAATGAATGAAACTCTGAAGAGAAATCGTTTGGCTGAGGAACAACCAAATTCAACACTTAGTTGTTCAACAAGTGAACAAGATAACAGCTCAGACTTTCGAGGAAGTGTATGCTATTCTCTTTGCTTCTTCCTTTATAATGCTAATGAAATGTAATTCACCCAAATAATTTGTTGGTGGCAAAAAAGTAACTAAAGCATTTTTTCTGCAAGCACTAAGTTTTCCTTTTATTAATTACAGTGGGATCTATTTATTTATTATATGAGATGGATTATTTTATTTTCTATGTGAGAAGATCTTTCCCTCTTTCCTTTGCTTATCAAAAAGTCTCTCCATGCATTTGGTATTCCAAAATCTCAGTAATTAATTAATTTAAATGTTGGCCACCAGGTCTCAATATTTTGTTTGTGTTGCAATTTGCAAACTGTTACAAATTATGGTTTTTCCAAAATTGCATCAGAATACTCTCTGGTATAATCATGCTCCGTTCATTTATTAACCTTGCCTGTTTCTTTTTGCAGTAAATCTTTCATCACTTTTGTCCGTAACATATTTGACGCTTTTTGCATGGATATGAACACGTGTCTTGTACTCGTCTTGGATTTCTCCATCGTTAGGTGCATTAATTATATATAATTTTTTCATTTCTCCAGGTGTCCAGGTTCAGTCCAGATGCCGCTGATGGACCATATGGTCAAAAACCATTAACATATAATCTACCTTTGAAACAGATACACTCTCAAAAGGCAATCTCGTTGCCTTCATCTCCTCACCGTTTTTCCAATAAAGCTTCCCTTAGGAGTGACACAACAGAAGTTTTTGCGAGTCCTGATATGATGTCAACATTCAGTAAAGTGCTTGAATCGTCGAAGTTCGTGAACACGCCATTGTTACCCTTTGAAGAATGGAATATTGATTTTTCCGAAATAACCATGGGAAGTCGTGTAGGAATTGGTATGTTGTTCTTGTGCTGTCTTTAGTGAAAAACGTGAATTGGTGTGGATTTTCCTTATGGCTGTGCAATGATCTAATATCCTTTGTTTAGGTTATTTCAGCGAATTGTTTTAAGTACATTTTGTCTTTTCTTTCTTATATTACAAATATGGTGTAGATATTCCTTGCTTCAAATTACCCAGGCTGGTCCCTCTGGAATTTTTCTTAAACATCCCCTTTCTGATTTGATTTGTTATAGGTGGGTTTATTACCAGGTAGTTTAATGTTTCTAATTTTGTAAACTCAACTGTAAGTTCTATTAGGCTTGTCTGTCTGCAAGAGCCGAGAATAACTTGAGACAATGTATGGTATGGATGTATTTGACAATACATATCTGCAGCGGTCAACTTTTGCTCATTCGATTTCTTAATGGTGTTATTTGGTTCTTCTTCCTTGTACATTAGGATTCTTTGGAGAAGTTTTCCGTGGTTCTTGGAATGGATTAGAGGTTGGGATCAAAGTTTTTCTGGAACAAGATCTGACTGTCGAGAATATTGAAGATTTTTGCAACGAAATATCCATCTTGAGGTAAAATATATTTGGCAATCAGGTGTTTTAGCTTTGTTGCGAAAGAAGATCTTCATTCAACAATCATCTTTTGTGAGGGTGAAGTGACATTTTCTATTACCTGATCTTTTTTTTTTCTTTTCTTATGCAGCCGTATTCGCCACCCAAATGGTAATTTTCCTACTTAAACTCTCCCAAATAATTAGTAATTGTAGTGTTTTCTCCATTTCTTTCTCTGCTGTTAAATTGTATGTATGGTAGTTACAGAATGTATATCTTCCATGCAGTTATACTATTTCTTGGTGCTTGTACAAAGCCTCCACGACTCTCCTTAGTCACGGAATATATGGAGATGGGATCACTGTATTACTTAATCCATGCTAGTGGGTTGAAAAAGAAGCTTAGCTGGCAAAGGAGACTCAAAATGCTTTGTGACATATGCAGGTGCATTACTGAATATCAATCCTTTATGCTCCTTTGCTCGTGCTTACAACTTTTGGCCCATTGAAATAACATGTTGATCTAAGCAAAAAAAAAAAAAGAAAAAAAAAATAACTCAGAG
The DNA here is from genome assembly GCA_028654395.1 of Scutellaria barbata. Lineage (NCBI taxonomy): Eukaryota > Viridiplantae > Streptophyta > Magnoliopsida > Lamiales > Lamiaceae > Scutellaria > Scutellaria barbata. Next base: position 5,752,430 of record CM053645.1, read on the forward strand.
AAGCACTCATGTTTCCTATAATGTGTTATCCTTAGTAGAATCTTGAATTTAGCTTGTGTCTGTCTAGAGAATATGCCAAATGAATTTGGATTGGTTGTGATTCTTGAGTTTCATGCCATTATTGGAGCTTACTTGGTGTGGAAATAAATACTCAGGGGACTAATAAGCATCCATCGGATGAAGATCGTACATCGTGATCTGAAAAGTGCGAATTGCCTAGTGAACAAGCATTGGACGGTTAAGATATGTGATTTTGGGCTTTCAAGGAAACTGACGACGAGGCCCATGGAAGATTCTTCTTCAGCTGGCACCCCAGAATGGATGGCACCAGAGCTTATTCGCAACGAGCCCTTCACCGAAAAATGTGACATTTTCAGCTTAGGAGTCATAATGTGGGAGCTCTGCACTCTCAAAAGGCCATGGGAAGGCATACCATCTGTACAAGTAAGCCAACCTTAACTAACCAATTTTCCACTAGATTCAATCTAACTAAGCTTCTCAATCCTCTCTCTCTCTCTCTCTCTCTCTCTCTCTCTCTCTCTCTCTCTCTCTCTCTCTCACAGGTAGTTTATGCTGTTGGACATGATGGACAGACACTGGAAATCCCAGAAGGTCCTCTGGGCCAGCTAATATCAGGTATGCAATGCTTATAGATGAAGTTGCGATTTATGAGACATTGAGAGTATTATGTTTGAATATTTTCATCCTATGTTGCTGTTTTGCCAGATTGTTGGGTGGAACCAGATGAACGACCAAGCTGTCAGGAGGTTCTCGTGCGCCTGCAAGAATGCGAAAATTTGTTGTGATGATATCATTTTTCTCTTCTATTTATATACATTACAATTACCCCTTGAATTATATAGGCGGCTAAATTTTGAAACATTTTTGTTACCATAGATTTTCAGTTTCTCAAAGCCCAGAATATGTTGACCATGATGATCGGATTCAATTTTGGGCACTATGTCTTATAAAAATACTTCAAGTCAACTCCTTTGTAGACTTCATTTCACGGGGAAAAAGAATTACGCATTCTCAATAACCCACAATCAAAAGGAAAACGTCTGTTCCAACTATAACTCGAATCTCATACAATTGAAGGTGTAGGGTCTGCTCCATTATTCAACAAGGAGGAGGATGAGGAGACCCTGTTGTCTGTTTTCTTTACATAAATCACAAAAGAACAAGAAGAAAGTAAAGAAGATGATACTCATGTCAGGGAGCCCTCGGGTCTGTTCCGTGTTGCCAGACGTAGACAAGCTCGTCCCATCCGGTACTGGCCAAGAGCCCTTCAACGAGCACACTCATATCAACACCAACTGCAAACTCAGTGTGGTGATCGTACCTTCCGATGAGCGCATCCTCGACCATATAATCCCACAGACACACTGTCATATCATATGAACAAGAAGCTATCATACTTGCTCTGTGAGGTGAGAACTTCACCTTCCTCACTGCATAACCGTGCCCGTTAAGCACAGAAATGGGCACTCTGTAATTCCTCACATCCCAAACTTTTATGGACTTATCCACTGATGCAGTTGCAATGATGCAATCATCGTACTTGTTCCAGTCACATGCGAGGACTTCGAATTCATGCGCAGGAAGTATCATGGTAGATCCTGATGAAACGAAAAACAATTGCGATTGATAACTTATTGATAATAACACTATCAAAAGGAACCCCTTTGCAGCCTTGATTAAACTCATCTATCTATATGATTCAACATTTATGGAGATCAGTTTACTATACATGTAGCAAACAATGCATCTTGTAACACATATAAAGCCTACATTGGTATTTGCTATAGAGATGCAATTAGAATAGCAAACCTGGTTCGCGAACATCCCAAATGCGGGTGGTACAATCGCCGGAAGCAGAAGCGAACACATCGGCATGTCTAGGGTTCCACGCGGCGGAGTAGACACAGTAAGCGTGCTCCTTAAAAGTCCGTACGCTCGCCGGCCTATCGACGGTCCACAATTTCACGGTATCATCCCACGACGCGCTCAAAAATGAGTCCTTTCTAACAGTATTGAAGTCGACGCCGTGACACTCACGCGCGTGCTCGTGGAGCGAGCGGATTGGATTAGAGGCCGGCGGCAAGGACAAGTCGTAGATCTTGAGTGAGCCATCGGCGACGGCTGCGACGATGAGCGAGTCGTGGGATTCCGACCAACAGAGGTCGTAGACGCCGTCGGCGGTGTCGAAGGAGGCGCGTTCAGTGATTGTGGGGCCGAGCTGGAGGACGTGGACGCGGCCGTTGCCGAGTATGCCGAAATTCTGGGCGGTGGCGACGGCGAGCTGGTTCTCGTAGAATGGACTGAATTTGACGGAGTAGCCGTTAAACGGAGTCTTGAAAACTGGCATGTCGCGGTGGCAGCGGTGATGGGGGTTTAACGGCGGTCGATTGGATTATCTCGAGAGGTGCGACCAGGTTGTTGTTAACCTTGTATTTGCAGTCAATTTTATTTGAGAAGACGATTATTAAACTTCTACGTTTCCTTTCTATCCAATTTCCTCCAGTTTGAATTGATTCTAACAAGTGAATATACGATTTTTAATTGTTTGACTTTTAACAGTATATTAGCATTGTTAAATAATTGGGCTGGACTCTGTTGGATATACGCTTATTAACTGGGCTATCTTAATGTGATTGGGCCTCAGAGTACTTATGAACAAAACATCTTCGTGTGTGTGAAAATATGTTGATAGCTTTATATGACAAGCCCGTTGACAGTCTCAATAGTAACCAAAGCCAATCCAACTCCAATATGAACCATTCCTACATTAGATTCTGTTGTGGCCCATAAGTAGCCGAAACCTATCAAACAACTAATGAGAAGCAAGCCTATCTTGGTATTCATGACAGTCTTATGTTTTCTTTTGTCACTATCAACGATATGTATGGTGATCATATCATATTTGTAAGATATGCACCGATGATCTGTAACATGATAGACAAATAACCAAGTTAGAATTGATTATGGAGGACTAAGATCAAATTAATACATTAATTTTTTTTTTAAAAAAAATTATCAATATTGTTATACCTAATAGATTACATAAAGTGCAATATCTATTCTTCCTATACGTACGACACATATATATGTGTGTTTTTTAGCGTAAGTAAATGTAAGATATTGCATTTTTGTCTAACTCATCGAGCGAAGCATAAATAACATCAAATCCGATGATAGCAAAGATCAATTATCATTTCATCTCTCACTCTTTTATGGATTTCACTAATTAATATCTCAAGACCACATTAGTATGTATTGAGTGCATGAATCCTTATAACTATGAATTTGTAGGAAGCCTCTTTTGGTTCTTGCGCGTGAAGTTCATTCGATCCATGTGAGAATTCAGACAATTTTCATTAATATCGTATATCGATCTCATAATAAACTCGTTTTGCAGATTTCAATGTAGTGTTGATAAAATAAGTAACAAAGTTTTGAAGAGCCAAATTGAGGAGGGACAAGAGAGAAGAACCCCATCTCCCTTTACACTCACTTTCTGCATCAAACCAATGACATTTTGGAAATCGATGCAAAGATTGTAGCAATACTGATCTATATATCCTATTCTTCTTTTCTATTTATGTTATGACAACTTGATATTACCTGATCCTATTATGAATTATTTTATTTATTATACTATAATTCCAAAAATTTATCCCCTAAAAATTTCCATTTCTTCTTTTTTATTGGTACTATTTAAATAGTATTTACCCCTCCTTTTTCCTTTTTTTTCAACAACAGATCCAATAATTTCTGAAATGGGCAGGTCAACATGAGTTGGTGTAGTCGGCTAACTGAACCAAACAGAAGTGTGATCTCAGATAGAGAATTTTCTGAAAAAAACAAGAAAATAAATTTATTTAAAGTTTGCAGATATGAGTAACTGTCAGTAATTAAAATCCCCTTTTTGTTAATTACTGCTTCTTGGTGATGCATGATTTCCCACATCAGACCATATGTGCAAATTCCACATCAGATATACTCTCTCTCTCTCTCTCTCTCTCTCTCTCTCTCTCTCTCTCTCTCTCTCTCTCATCAATAATTGAAGAAGATATGAGACAGCCCATGATCCTTTGAAATTCCATACCCTTGAAAATGTGATTAAAGTGATGCATTTAGGTTTGTTTAAAGGTATCTAATGACACAAATGGAGATTATACAAGTAATTAGTTTAGATATGAGGATTTAGGTGGATTAGATCGAGGATGGACCCTCCCCTCCATCCTTCACATGTTGCCCACTAACATCTACATCTCAACCATTAAATGATCTGGGCTCCTCCAAACTTGATTACATTTTTTAATTTCAATATTCATATATACATATTAATCACATTCTTTCATTTTATCTAAGTTTTCCTATTTGGCCCACAAGGGCCGATATACATCATATCTAACCAAATTCTTTGGATATCTGTCAGCAAGACCCATTAATTGAATTCTTTTTCATTCGAGGTTAAGTTGAAAAGATGAGACATAATTACGACTCTCATATTTAGTATTGATGTATATGCACATTTTATCTTTGTAGAGATCATACAAGTCATTAAAATCCATGTCTGTAAAGTGGATATAACTGTACCGTGGGACACCAATATCCCATGTCATGTGATTCTACACGAATTTTCAATGATACTTACATGAACAACTGATAAATAAACACTCTATCTTTATCTAAATCCCAATCTTTAGTTGTCTTTGTCATCGATCTTTTCATATATTTACTAAAATTGTGGCTCAGGATTTATTTATTAAGAAGTGGATTCTAGATATTTCATATCTAATATATTGGTAAAACACTGCAGCCACTACAAGAATTTCGCTAATAGACAACGGTTTATTGATTATAAGAGAATTTACATTTTCCTTCTATATATATGGGTTTATTGATTCATGCATCTTTAATTTGGCAAAAAAAACAAAAAACAGAAAGGATATATCTTGGATTAGATTGTATGAGAAAATTGGGTTAATAAGACAAGCAACATGTACATAAGTCAAATCAAGGAAGCAGTGAGAAAACTAAATAAAAAGAATTGAGTGTTATCATATCCTTCACTTTCCAATGAAAAGCAACAATCCACATAATGCTGCATGCTTGGGGATATTGAAATTAAAGATCACAAATCCTCTCAAAAGAAGATATAATTCTATCTCCAATACCCCAAATTTGTGTCCCATTTCGATCTATTTCTTCTTCACTCTATCCTCTCTCTCTCTCTCTCTCAATTAATTTCCATAGAATTGAACTTTCCACTCAATTAGTCTCTCCAATTAAGGACCCTACAGTAGTGATCAGTAATAGTTTGCACACCCAATCTGGCTAAGCATAATAACCCAGGAATTGACAAGTGTCATGTTGTAAGTAAGACACGTGTCATGCATGAAACAACCAATTGAATGACTTGGCAGTACCAATCATGGACAAACATGTGTAGCCATAAGCATCCAACCTCATACACCCAACTCAAATTATTGAAAGAGGGATAGGAGAAGTAGTGAATGATGGATCAAAAAGGCAAACCACAACATGAGCTCCAATTATATTATCAAGGATTTCATTCCAAACCAAATAAATCACAATTCTTTTCAAAATAAAAAAAACCCCCCCCAAAAAGTTACAATTCAAATCTTTACTATACACACACACGAGATGAGATGAAATATCATTGTTTTATGAAAAAATGAATTAATTAAAGAAAAAGAAGAAAAAGGAAGGTGGAAAAGTATATAATAAAAACATTCTTTGATACAAAAATAAAAAAAAACTGAATGAGGTGAGGTGATCGATACCCACTGGCATTCCCCACACTTCCTTTATCTAAAATATATATTACAAAAGAAAAGAAACTTCTCTTTATACTTCTTCTCCTCCCTCCCCCTCTCTCTCTCTCTCTCCCTCCCTCCCTCCCTCCCTCTCAATTAGAGAGACAGAAGAAGAAAGAAGGCATGAAAAGCACAATCAGATGCTGCATTTCTTGCATTCTACCATGTGGGGCCCTCGACGTGATCCGAATAGTGCACACCAATGGCCGCGTCGAAGAACTCAGTGGCAATGTCAGAGCTGAAGAAATCATGAAACTCCATCCCAAACACGTCCTTAAGAAGCCATCATCGTCTCCCTCGCCGGAAGGGGTCTGCCCCAAGATCGTCGTCGTGCCGCCCGACGCCGAGCTTCAACGCGGCAAGATTTATTTCCTCATGCCCTTGCCACCGCCGCCGGAGAAAACTCGATCCAAATCGAAGAGGAAAAAGAAGGAATCTGATAACAACAATATTTGTAATTCAGGAAATAGCACCATGACAGACCTACTTATCTCCGATCGTTATTTGAGTGAGATTCTGTCGGAAAAGGTTTCGTCTCAGACGGATCGGCGGCGAGGCCGCGTCGGAGTTTGGAGACCCCATTTAGAGAGCATCTCTGAGGCCGCCTCCGATGCGTCCTAATTCATTCGTGGCGAGTAAACCTTTTTTTTTTTTTTTTTTTCTCTCTTTAGTATTTACTTCGTCGGAAAATTCACTAGGGTTTCCAAAGCTGCAACTCTTCTTTTTTTTTTTTTTACATTCTGATGATCCTTGATTTGTATATAATCATTAAGGAAAAAAATAAAAATAAAAAGGAGGGGCAAAAAATGGATCTTTTAATTTCTGCATAATTAATTATTTAAAATTTTTGTTTTGTAGACTGCGATCTTGTAATGTGGATTAGAGGCAATTAAAAATAAATAAATTTGAATTGTGTTTGTGATCGCTGGATTTAAGGAATTGAAAGTGATCCCACTAGGTTGTTCATCATCAGTAGTGTTGATTAAATCTGTGTTTTCATGATTGAATTATATGTGATGAAATGTGGCCACACACCAACTTTGTACTAAAATAAATAGTATTAAATAGTAGAAAAATGTGACCCATAATTCATGGTTGAAAAGCAGAAATTCAAACCCGTTTCCATGTTTCATGGCTGTAGTTGCCTCTTCGCCGGCACTAATTCATATCAACATGCATTTTAATGTTATCATATGATGTCGGCTGAAATACTACTTCATTTTTCCACCATTAATTTCCTTTCTTATATTGATTAGCCAAAATAAATATTTATTTAATTTTTTACCACACAGATTATAGTAGAAAAATAAGAAAATTGTGATTAAAAAATGTCTTCTTTATTTGATTTAGTGGTATTTCAAGACATTTTGTTTTGTGACCATTATAGATATATAAATCTCATGATCATTCATTTATGAATATTCTTTGCATTCATATGCTAGATTCTCTGTACTAATGCCATCAAAATATATACAGTGCTTTGTTTAGAGTAATTGAAATATTCAAATTAATCAAACAACTATTTAGAACAGTCATGTCATTCAATATGGCATACGCAATTAAAACGAAATATACCATCATTCAATATCAAAATGAAAGAATGCCACATGCTTAATAATGTACTTTTAAGTGCAACATCCACCAAATATGCACATTTATGTGTATATATATACTGTGTATAAAGTACATTAAAGTAGCTTGAAGTTTGAACTTTTTTTTTTGTAAAAACTAATGAAAGTGTGTTTGGATGTTCCTGTACAAGACAAATGCAGAATAAAAAAAATATCAAATATCAAAGACGAAATGTTATCTGTAATGTAAACAACACTTCAATGCAGCGAAAAATTGAAACAACAATAAGAAGACGAGAAAAAATATCCACAAGTATATAAAAATACTTGTGGTATGCCTACAGGGCAAAATCTTTCTTATTGTATGAACTTATAAATACAAATCAGACGACAAGTTTTCAATCTTAATGCAGGCAAGGTATATCTCGTTGAATCAGTTTTTTTCGCCACCTCGTTGAATCAGTCTTTTTCGCCACAGAAGAATGCAACAGGAACTTGAAGTTGTTAGGAGCGGGGTTTAGCTTGCCCCTTTATTCTTATTAGTAAGATAGGTGTGGAACCCTAGTAATATTAATTAATAAGGTAAGCTTCCATCTTTCTTCAGCTGGTGGCAGGATCGCACTTACAACTCTCTTTGAAAAACCTTCAATCTTTTTAAAAAACCAAAAAACCTTCAATACGTCCTATATGTGTATCTATGAAAACTATGGATGTATACAAATATATGAAAAACAATTGACCACGTAACTAATCTATCTTGCTAAAAAGTTATTGGAGTAGACATACTCTATGACTCTACGGAAAATAGATAGACTAGTTAAAAATAAATATGGCCAAATACAGAAAACACCTAGACTCGAATGCGTTTGTGCTTTCTCTACTTTTCTCTCTCGTGTTTTCTTCAGGAATGAAACTCCTATTTATAGTTTGTGCTTTCTCTACTTTTCTCTCTCATGTTTTCTTCAGGAATGAAACTCCTATTTATAGACCTCAAATGTATTCTCTGCTTTTCTCTCTCATATTTTCTTCAGGAATGAAACTCCTATTTATAGATCTTAAAGTACTTCATGATCTTGTACAAAGTACTCCATATTTATAGATCTCAAAGTACTTCATGATCTTGTACAAAGTACTCCATGATCTTATACACTTCTCCATGATCTGTATTCCATGATCTTTGTATTCTCTGCTTTTCTCTCTCGTGTTTTCTTCTAAAATGAAACTCCTATTTATAGACCTCAAAGTACTCCATATGATCTTGTACACTTCTCCATGATCTTGGTGTTCCATAATCTCCACTCTTCAAGCTTCCTCATCTACTCACGTTCTTATTTATATTAGAGAAGTGAAAATACACAATCAACTTTTTTCTATAAAACAGAAGAAGGTGTTTGAACGAGTCAAAACTCTCTCTCTTTTGAATTTTGCAAAATAATGTGATTAAAAGAGAACATATCTTCTAAACAAATCTCAAGATTATAGTTAACAAATCTTCTAAATTATCCTACCAAAGATATATATAACTATTCTCCTAAAATATCTCTAAATTAGATGTAGATAATTGATTTAATTTAAAAGAAAAAGGAAAAATAATTATATTGAAAAATTCTAACATTAACAACTAATAAAATACCAAATTGAGACACCTAATACATTGTAGACTAACCAACAATTTGTATACACTAATGTATATATATATATATGTATGTATATAGGAATTTATATAAAACATAATGTATATTTATTTAATTAAGCCAATTTCAAAACAAAGTTATAACAATAATAATTTGAAAGTACTTAATAAATACAAATAAATATTTTTTCAATCGCATAAAAATTGTCTTAAAAAAAGGAGTCAAAATTTATATCAAAACTAACTCCTAACATATATTATGATATCATAAAGTTATGTTGGATGTTGATAGAATAATAGTCCCCACAATGATATATATGTATCACAATAATAATAATGCAGTTGTTACTAGTTTACATCTAGCAAGTGGACTTTCTCTTTTTTGCATATGGTTATCACTGACATGAGTTAATCACAAGATGCCACCAGAATCATAAAAAGGTTATAATAATTACATTTAAATTTGAAGTTTACAGGTTTTTAACACACCCTTTATATGGTTTAAAAAAAAAAAAAAAAGCACCATACATATCATCTGCTATCTTATTTTATTTTAATTTGCATTTATGGTTAATGCTTTACTTCAGCACACACCAACAAAAATAATTATATACACATAGAGAAACTGAAATTAGGATAGAGTTAACAAATAAAAATATATATATATGAAACCAAAAATCAGTCTCCATTTTACATGTTATAAATTTTAGATTATCTTATCTTATATCATTAAATTCCTTTGTATAGTCTCAAATTGTACTTTTAAAATTAACGGTAAGATATAGAAAACCATATTTTTTCTGATCCGATAACTCTCAACATGAGGGCAGCCCAGATAAGATGTTTCGTACTTCGTAGTCATTGCAATTTTATTGAAAATGTCTGAAAGAAAAAGTTAGTCAATGTGACTCTAAATTTTCCTTCTTATTTTTTTTTTTTTTTTTTTGAGTTATCTTCTGATAATATTTTTCTTTTGAAACTCAATAATGGGAACAAAATAATGAAAAGAAATACAGAAAAAGGGAACTTCAACTTCACTGTATATGATTAATTGGGTTATATATATATATATATATATATATATATATATATATATATATATATATATTCTAAAAATGACTTGAGTGATTGTTGGATATGACCGAATTTAAGTAATTGATGATTCAAACTCACTTATAAAGTTTATATTTCTTATTCCTTTTTATACTTTTGCAAGTAATTATACTTTTTATACTTTTGGAGACGAGAGAAGGACGTTACCAAGAGAACCTAATTCTCTTTTAAGATTGATTGAAAAGTTGGAGGAACCCATGTATAGTCTTACTAATTAATGATGATTGCATAATAATATTTTACCAATTTAGGTTAAAATATAATAGGTTAAATTAATGATGATTGCATAATAATATTTTACCAATTTAGGTTAAAATATAATAGGTTAAATTAATGATGATTGCATAATAATATTTTACCAATTTAGATTAAAATATAATAGATTAAATTTCATAACAAGACTCAATTTATAAATTAGTATTAATTTTAGATTCAAATTTTAAAGTTTCTCAATAAGTGGCTTAATTTAACTTTTTTTTTCAATTAAAAGCTTAAAAATTAAATTGAGTTCTTAATTTAAGATTAAATTAATTTTTTTATTTATATTTATAGATTTATTTATATTTCGATATATATTTATATTTTTGATAAGTTAAGACAAGTTAGTACAATTTTATAATGGTCTTCATCCGACTTGTATTAATATATATATATATATATATATATATAATATTAATGCAATTCATAAAATTAAGAATTCTTTATTTTCTTAAGTTTATGAATAAAAATATAGAAAATTGATTTTAATATTAATCAGTTAATATAAATTATATTATATAAACTGAATTAATTATATATATTTTCTTAAATTTTTTAAAATAAATTAAAAAAGTTGAATGTGGATCGTTCCAAAATTACACTAACTTATCTTAACATATTTAAAATATAAATATATATATATATATTAAAATATAAATAAATTTATAAATATAAATAAAAGAAAATTAGATTTTGTCTTGAATTGAGTACTCAATCTAATTCTTAAGTCTTTAATTAAGAAAAAAATGTTAAATTGAGCCCTTATTGAGAAACTTTAAAATTTGGATCTAAAATTAAGAATTAATCTATAAATTGGGTCTTATTATGAAATTCATCAAATATAATAAATTATTTATTTAAAGTTTGAAAGATAAAAATAAAAATAAAAACTAATTCTATTAAATTCAGTAACAAAAGATAAAACTAAATTAAAACTCATAAAATTAAGGCTTATATTTGGCACTTGAGATTTTTAATTACTTAAAAAAATTAAATGATAATAATAAAATATGACAAACCCAACTTACATAGAAAACAGAAAACTTGAATAAGTATATGATAATAATGAATCTAAAATTTTTGATGTCAAATATAACCTTATTGTTGTGGGTCTTGATGAGAATTTCAAATTTAGACTCACATTGATAGTCTTTATCTTTTAAGGTCGGGACTGATTTTGTTTCCAATATTATTATATATTCAAAATATATAACCTATCTTAATAAAAAAAAAAAAAAAATTAAAGCACAAGGAAAACTGATATGGAAAGTGGCTGCAGCATTTGTTGATTTTGTTTATTGGGCAGATAATTTTGATATTTGAAAACCCAAGTATTGGGCATGAAGTAGATAGGCCCGTATAGAATATCTTGGGCCTTGGCCCCTAACAGAAAAACAGATACTCTTTCTTATAATTATTAATTATTAATATTTATTATTTACAGTGTAATTTTAATAAGCAGCAAGACATTACACATTATCTAGTAAAATCATGAACAAATTGTTAAAATATATAATAGTTACATACAACACATACATCTTTTAGTAACATATATAGACAAAAAATGAACTTCTAAACTGGACCTTGTAAAGTTGCAAGATTGTCAACAATTTTAGAATATTTATCACACATCTCACGTGATATATTAGTAATCACTCAAGTAACCTTAATTTCGAATAACTTTTATGTAAAATAATATACATGTCCTTTATTATTCTTACAAATGTAGTTTATGTCCAGCAGTTACTACTCAATAGTTCTATTAAGAGTCATAAATGGTGGCATGTAACAGTGTATGGGTTAAATATTTACTATATTTGATTAACTTAACTTGAATGTAAATTAATCATTATGTTGCATGTAATCACATAGATGTATGTGTCAATTAATGTTAAATTATTAAAGTAATTTCATCAAGTACAACATTTTAAAGACTTAGTTTTTGTGTAACCAGATTGATGGGTGGATCCATTGATTAATAATTCATTATTCAATAGATCCAACAGCTCGATCAAATATAAAATAATATTTTATATTGAATTTTTGATAGTTTTACTTAACAATATGTTTTTATATTTCATGCCCACATTAAAAAAAAAAAAGAATAAGAACAAAATAAACTTTATTTCTAAATGCAAAATGCATGTTTTTAATAACTATTTTCTGATAAAATCTTTTTTTATATAAATAAAACAAAATTCTCAGTTATTTATTTTATATATGCCCAATTATTCCCAATTTGAATCGAATTTCTTGTTCTTCCTTCTTGGGACCAAATGGATAGTTGATTTTTGATTAAATTTTACATATGCTCATTCCCTTCACCCCTATTCTTAATTGTTATTTACCTGTATAGTTTGTTTTCTTTAAGGTTAAAATCTTGAGAAATAAAGATTAGAATAGCAGGACCTGAAGCTCTTCTTAAGAAAAGTTAGGTAATTAGCAAATACGAGTAAGCAACTAGTAGGAATTTATTTTAACCAAAAGTTGGAAAGGGTTGTCTTAATCAGAAAAGGAGAGAGGAGATAATATTAGGCTATATATATATATATATATGAATTAAAAGGGAGACATATAATAAAATAAAAGTAAATAATAGCAGGAAGGAAGAGAATGAGAATGAGAATGAGCATGAGCATGAGCATCTCCGTCCGAAGAAGGGCAAAGTGGTAATTAGGGAAAGGACACGGAAATTGCATGAGCATGACCGGACAGATCGAGATCCGACCCGCTCACCGTTCCGTCAAAAGCTGTAATGTAATTAAAAAAGTAATTAAAAAGAAAAGGGCGAATTCAAGGAACCCAAAAATCCCAATCAACAATCACTGACCTAACCACAGACGACGTTACGTAACCCAGTTTACCAATCACAATGCTGCCGAATTCGCGTGACCGTCGTTCACACGCGCGCCCCCCCGGCCGATACCCTCTCCCCAGTCAGCCCTATCTTTTTTCCAATACATATCTTCTCTTCTGCCGCTTTCGCCCCTCGCCGCTTCCCCCCTTTATCTCTTCTCTCTCCTCCCTCTCTCTCTCTTTCTCTCTCTCTCTCTCTCTACATTCGCCGTTGATTGCTTAGGGTTTTCTCATCTATGGGTGATTTGACGGAATCGTCCACTCCTCAGCCGCCGGCGTCGCGCCAGGTTCCTTTCCGTGAGGACTGCTGGACCGAGGAGGCCACGGCCACGCTGGTTGATGCCTGGGGGCAACGCTACTTGGAGCTTAACCGTGGAAATCTCCGTCAGAAGGATTGGCAGGAGGTGGCCGATGCTGTTAACGCGCGTCACGGCCATACGAAGAAGACTCGCCGCACCGATGTTCAGTGCAAGAATCGGATCGATACCCTGAAGAAGAAGTACAAGATCGAGAGGGCGAAGATCGCCGAGTCCAACGGAAACGCGACTTCGTCCTGGCCCTTCTTCTCTCGTTTGGAGTTTTTGATCGGATCTAATTTCAACAAGAGTCAGCAGGGGAAAATAATTACGTCGGCTATGCCTTTGGCTTCTTCTCAATCTACGCCGCCTTTGTCTCTGCCTTCCCCGCCGTTGGCTGTGCCGTTGCCCTACCGTAAACCGCTGACTCCTGCGATGGTGACGCCGGTGGTTATGCCGCAGAAACGTCCGATGTTGTCGCCGGCCGTGGATGAGTCATCCTTCAGGAAGAATTATTCAGCCATGGCGGCTGCAGCGGCTGCGGCTGTGGATGAAGCGGACGAAGACGAAGGGGAGTTGGAGGGCGATGAAGCAGAGGGCAGCGATGATAGGGCTGCAGAGGAGGAAGAGGTAGGTGAGGAAGGAATGAGGAGATTGGCAAAGGCTATAGAAAAGTTTGGGGAGATTTTTGAGAAGGTGGAGAGTATGAAGCAGAGGCAGATGGTGGAGTTGGAAAAGCAGAGGATGCAGTTTGCTAAAGATTTGGAGGTTCAGAGGATGCAATTGTTTATGGACACCCAGGTCCAGCTAGAAAAGATCAAGCGGGCCAAGCGATCTGGATCCTCTGATGGTATGACTCACGTCTTGTGATTTAATGGTCACTTATGCCCTATGATTCTGTTATTGATTTTTGCTTGATTAACCATATTTGCTGTAATGCATAAAGAGTTTATCTTTTTGTGAAATTTATTGGTTAGTTAGTCTTAAGATTATATATGTAGAGTTGTTTGCACTTTAGGCGTTTTTTCATTTCCTGGTTTATGGAGCTTCTGGCTGGTTAATCCTTTCGTGTTCCATACAGATTAGATGATGACATTTCTGGTTTGTGCATATAATTATGTGAGTCCAAGAGAGCTAGCCTATTATGAATTGGTAATCATGCTGAAAATGGGAAAGCTCTCATCATATTGAAAACTTCCATTTCAGGGTTAAACACGCCCTTGAATGTGGAAGCAAGTACTTGGAGTCTAAGGATCTTGGATGCATTGAGACCTAAGTGAATCATCAGTAATTTTAGCTAGATGAGCTACAAATGTGTGATATGGGGGACATAGGTGTTGCTTGCATCTTGAAATGTTATTGGGAATGGTGACATAGTTTTGAATTTGATGCCTAATTGACACTCTTTAGCTGGTAACCCCATTTATATTCATGCATTAGTGTAAACCATGATAATTCCAATACATCTGGTGAAAGCTATGCAACCTAATTGTTTAGCAATGCTATCATAATATTGATGCGACAAAAGCATCACTATTGTGTTTTTTTAGTTGATGTTGTGACTGTTGCATTTGTGTGGAAGAATTTTCAGAAGTACCTGCTTAGAATTTAACCAGAATTGTAAAATTTTGTTGGTGTAGATTGACCATTTCCTTGTATCTCTGATAACTATAGGTTTGTACTTTGGCACTTTCTGAGGTAAATTGTATCTGCTGTATAATTTATGATTGAGCCTTTCAGTTACTTTTTATATGATTTGTTTTGCTCTATCCCTAATCCATTTTGATGGTGTGACTCTGATGGTTATGTTAAAGTGGATGTGTAAAATAAGAATGTTTCACAGAATGATCTAATGACCACTGCCTATTCTCATGAACACATCTACTTGTCTCTGTTCCTCTTTATCTTATCTTCAATTTCCAAATGTCATTTCTGAGTTGTGATTTTCATTAAATACTGCAGATATGTATAACTAGCTGTGTGGAACAGGAGTTGGTGGAAACCTCTCTAGGAGTTGAGTCTCATGAAATGTATGCGCCATTGACATATATTTCTTTATGTTCATAGTTGAAGAAGATTTTTTCACCTAAAGAGAACTTGGCTAGCTAATTCGTAAGCTGAGGAGAGATTCATATCACTATTAAGCTTCCAGCTGTGTCTCTTCATCTTGTAGTGTATGCTTTATGCCAAACGGATTCCCATGTTTGGCCTGCCTAGAACCTTTAATCCTTACTGTTTTTCAATGGACAGTATTTGTTCTAGTCTTTGAATATGTTTCCTTATAAACTCGTGCACATTTAACTCATGTAAGATGTTAGCAGTAGTTCTAATTCGAACTTATCATCCTTGGTCTGCTTATCCTTCGATGATAGCCTGTTTGGAGACTGTTCCTCGGATAATTTATTTAGGATTGCATTTCAATCCTCGATGGAAATTATTATTGCTCTTCATGTTATAGTTTCATTAGTTTTATATTTTGATTACTCCTTCATGTGCTTTTATGCAGACTACTCGAGCAAAGCTGGGGTTTCTGTGTTAACAATCTTTAATTTCTTCTGAGTTCTACTTTTGCTGAAATCATATCAACCTTAGTTTTGTACTTTTGCCCTGAGGTTTGAAATTCTTTTTCCCCAAGGAAAATTATTACAATTTTTGTCATCTAACTGTTCCAATGTGTAGTCAAAGTGACAACTTAGTTCCATATTTGCAAGCAAATATGTATCTAAAGGGTTAACTTAACGGGATATGTGTTCTAATTTTTTACATAGTAAAAAGCGAAAAATGTGTGTTTGTGTGTGTGTGTGTTTTTTTTTGTTTTTTTTATTTAATGGTACCTAGCATCCCTTAACTTTGCAAGAATCTCAATAAACTAGTCGCAGATATCAGACTATTGCCATCTCAGTATTGATGTATATGAGGGGATAAACTCCTGGTTACATTAACTCTTTTGCAGCTTTGCCTTGTGCTCTCTCTCCCCCTCTAAATCTGAAGTTCAAAGGACGATAGATAGATTGTATTATAAATATTTTATGTAATTTCCTCAGGAAAAAGTCAACACATTCAGTTTTGCACCTAAAATCTCCATCCTTTTCAATAAAATTTAGTTTGGTTTTGATAATAAATTAATAATAGATAAAATGAACAAGCATTTATTTGAAGAATAGACAGATCAGGTCCCTTTATTTCTTACTGAATTTGGAGAAAGAGGCCGTGTTTTTATATTCAGAATTAGGAAGGTCCTTTTCTCCATTGGTAGAAAAGATGAAAGAGTAAAGAAAATGGTGTGAGAAGGAAATAAAAAGAGAAAAGATTCCAAAATTTTGTTTTTAAAATAGGATAATAATAATAATAATAATAATAAATAGTACTATTTTCACTAGCGTCCACGATTTGTGGTGAATTTAAAAAAAAAAAAAAGAAATAAGGACAGAATTCTTATAGCCACGTACATCATCGTTTCTTAACTACCAACTTGCGCCAATATTTTCCATATCTTAATTTTTTAAAGATAGGTCTTTAAACTATCAAGTTTTGTCATCAATGTACTAAAAGTTATATATAAGCACTATCCTTTTATGGCATTAACTTTTATAATTTTAGGTCCTTTTGAAACATGCAGTATCCGATCTTAGCTCAAAAGAACATATGTTAGTTCTCGTATTTGAATATGCTAAAACGAAAAGGAATTGTGAATTATATAATCAATATATATATATATATATATATGAAACTAGAAATTAAATTAGAGTACTCGTCATTAGTAATGTGTCTATCGTGACTCGTGTTGTATAGCCATAACCTAGACTTGTATTATTCAAGAATGATTGAAAAATGATGTGAAATCCATAATCTATAAACTCATTCAAATTGTTTGCAGGATGATTTATTTTTTAATTCAATGGATTTGAAATCTGTAACTTTATTTATGATTTAACCTTTTTGTTTTTCCCCTTTGTGATCTTTCAACCAAATGCAACTTAATAAGTTCATTTACTTCTACAAATTGGTCCAGTTAACTTATTATTATTTTTCATATAGCGGTGCATTTCATAATTATGAGCGTGGTATTAACTTCTATTTTGCCTTGATAACAATCCATTTGGGGCAAATCTAAACTCATAACAAATACATCCTTAATTCCAAAAAAAACAAAAAAGAGTAATATTTTAATTATTAAAATCATTATAGGAAAAAAAATTATTATTTTTTAAACGGAGAGAGAGTGCGTAGATAATCATGATATCTTCATCCCATCACTTCAAAGAGGGATTAAAATAAGTTAATTGAACTCCATTCTCAGATGAGTAGTAGAATAATATTAAGTAGAACAACATATAATTACAATAATATTAATCTACATATATCTAATATATAAAAGAGCTAGCTCTTGATCTAGCATGGTTTCACATATATATATATATATATATTGTCTGTTTAATTCACCCCTAGACTTTCATCTTAATTAATTACTATATATCGTATGCCTAATTAATTAAACTCTCTTCAGCTGTGATGAATGAAGTCTACTAACTAATTAACCTTCTTGCTCAATCCACCACAACATGCATCCTTTAATCCTGCGATCAAAGCAAAAGAGTCTAATAATTAATGTTGTAATATTGAAATGGAATACATATTTTTGCAAATACATATAATCTTGCTTAATTCAAGCATTTGATTCAACCAGAAATTGATCATTCCACGTAAATAATACTCTCAGTTTGAATGCTCTATTTGATCAAACTATGTTTTCATTTCATGTTTTATTTTATCAATCTATATATGTCAAGTGTAGAGTGCATACACTTATGAAACGATATATACACAACACAAAACAGAAGATCATTTCCAATTCAACCACAGAAAAAAAAAATTGACATTAGTTTGTTTTAATTATTGCTCTAAAAACCTTATAAGATGCATTGGCATTACTCTTTCTCTCTTTTCATGTGCTCTAACAATCTTCAATACATATTGAAAATCAATTCACTAGAAATTAATTTGTAACAGTCCATATGATCTCGGTACATTAAGCACAACTCAAAATACAAATTGTTCTAAAGTTCACTAGAAACTCATATAATTGACTTGAACAATAATATATTTGTCTTGAGCCATTTAATCTTATAGCTAATTAGTTCTACAACAATGTACTTGCAATATCCTTCATCTGAATTAATGATCAACATTTGGGCTAGCCCTAATCACCATATACTAGTAATTCTCAAGCTATATATATTTATCACCAACTTTGCCCTGCATTATTCAATTTCATTCTTCGATTTAAATAGGTACATACTATATTCTGATCTACTTTCATTTGATTGTAAATATTAAGTCTTAGCACTTTTCAGTTTTTGTTTATTGGGTCAATATATATACTTCAATTTGTGAGAATTAAGTTCTTGTACTTCTATCTGAATTAAAATTTGTTAGTTATGTAAGACACATTAACTACTAAGTATGGCAACCTACTTCAAAAAATAAATGAAAATGCATCAAATAAACTTTTATAAATGAAAGTTTAAGATACACTACATTCGAGATGTTGATTTAGGACTATAATTAAAAAAACTGTTGTGTGCATTAGGGACACCAGGGCTTGAATTTCCCAATTCAAAAGGTATCGCTCTTGAGTACATATATCTATCTGTAACTATTATAAAAGCAAGAATAATTTAAGTTTCGTCCATTTTTCATAATGCCTATTTTAACCTTTCTTATAAAATTTAATTTAGCTTATTTTAGTTAGAGTTCTAATTAAATAATACTCTCTATATAACTATTCAACCAATTATGTCATTAAATAACAATATGGTATATATATATATATATATATAGAGAGATAAAAAGAAAAGTTCTACTATTTTGCTGATCCAAATTATTTTCACCCCCCTAGCTAGCTTAATTATTTGAGAAAACTTATGAAGTCATGTACCAGATAACATCGATCATTTACACCTGAATACACTTATTTTGAGATGGAGAGTAAATAATATTGAATTGAATCTATAATAAGACTTATTATTGAGAAAGATAGAGTATATTTGTTATCGTATTTAATCTAATACTTTATTTTATAAGAGTAAGTCATGTATATATATATATAATATGTTGATATATACTAGCTCTTGAACTGACAAAAGAAACAGCATGATATGAAACATAATATAAAAAGAAGAGTCGAACTGATCATAAGTAAAAGGGAAAAGCTGTGGTTCCTATGGAAACTTTCCAGTAATTGACAAATACTATAAACAAATAAAGCAAACATATATACTGGAAGATTAGTTTCTGCAAACTAGCCCTTTTCAGAGTTTTCACCCTTTACCAACCTATTCTTACCTATATAACCTTTAATATTAGGTACCATATGTACCTTTTCTGAATAAACAAAGTTTTTGTTTGTTTGTTTGTTTTTTTTCGAGGATGAAACCTTGTAATCACGTTTAATAAAGACACAATGAGCACATATATAGAAGTGAATCAACATTGATGACAAATTATTACATTATAATATTGAGATACATTATTAATATTGCGTTTTGAATGATGTGAAATATAAAATTTGAAATTAATTTGATTTGAACTCATCTAAATCGATCATTAATCATTTTAAAATGAAAACGATAAATCTCAAATTCATATTAACCATAACATCACCAAACACATATCAAATCTCAAATTCATATTAACCATATATCACACATCACTAGGAATGTCTTACTATAAATTTCATATTCTTAAATTCTTCAATCCAAACACAACCTAAATGATGATTTTTTTTATTGTAATATATATAAATCACACCACAAGTTATACAAACTAAATTTTAGCGAAAAATGATTTTAAATTGTCAGAGAAATGTTGAGACTATAACACTGAAAAATTACTTGACAAGAACATATATATAGAGTTAAATCTTTTTTTTTTTTTTTTGACATGTAACACAACAATACATGGTGTAAATGCATTATTAGCACGACAATATATACAACTAATAACTTAATTTGACATCTTTAAATAACATTTTATGATCAGTCATTTTCATACACCGACAAGAACAAATGGAACAATGTCGTACGCAAAATAAACATATTAGCTGCACGCAATTAGATTTTGTGGGAAATGAATATATATATATATAATTATTATACTTGAGAAATCATCAAATTAATTCTATAGTAATCTAAAAATGCATATAATTTCAGTAGAGAAAAGCTTCAAACATAATCATAATGACGGCATAGTTTCAGAGTCATCAAACAATTGAGCAACGACTTTTAATGATAGTATATCATCTTATATTACAGTGTTTTAAACTACAGACCACATGTTTATAGCTAGAGATATTATATAATACACATATATAGTTTTTAATGATAATTCAAAAACGAAAGATTTAACAAAACTTGAAATGGAAAATGGAAAATCTCACGTGAAAAGTGGATACTAATGTTGTGCATAGGGGATATATAGTCATTTTAACTAAAAAAAATAATCAAAAATCAGCAAGGGAAGACTTATAATTAAGTTCAACTTGGAATAGAGACTTAACATCACTGAAATCGCTGGAAGGGACCTACTTTCTTCCAGTACATGTTTTCCAAAATAACTGCAATTAGTAGTATTTCAACACGAAAATTTAAAAATTTAGAAAATAAAATCCTTTCTGTATCAAGAAATACTTCTTTTGTCTTTTTTTTTTTTGGTTTGGATGAATACTTCATTTTTCTATCGTCATAATAATATATTCATTTATATAGAAAGACAATTACATGGAATCCAGAGAAAAAGTGAGGAGCATATCTTATATATAAATATGATCATCTTCAAATTTTTAGTGAAGAATATGCTAGCTATCTAGAATATTAAATGTTACTGGATCATATCATCACATGACTAGCACGAAATATTATTGGGTTCCAAATTATTACTTATCGTGAAAGTTAACAACTAATCACACGATTATGCACTTCAATAGTTTGTTTAATTAGAGCTAGAGAGGCATGATTTTTCTATAAAATCAACTCTATATATTTGAAATCTTGCAACATTACTGACAAGTTGATACGATGTAAGGTCATTCATGTCCCAGATCCCAAAAGACCCAAAAAAAGAAAAAAGCAAAAAAAAAAAAACAAGTGCAAAATTTTAAAAATACTTTATTTGGAATCAAATCATAGGTAATTATTTTAATCCACAGTGGTTTGAATGATTTGAGAGAGAAAGAAACATAGGATTTATATCCTGGGAAGTGAAATAATGGACATTCCATAAACAGTGTTAATTTTTTCTTTAAAAAGATCCCCAAATGTAAAAGGAGTTTTCACTGCTCAACCTGGTTCACTAAAAGTGCCCAGCAATCAGAATTAGGGTTTTCTTGGTTTATGAATCTAGCTAGGGTTTGGTAGTATATATATGCAGTCTATTCTTGAATATACTATTTATAATTGTTGTTGTGATAGTGTGGTCCTGTGCCCAAATATATATTATCAGCTTTCTGATCATATCTGTCTTCTCTGACTCCATTCTTTCAACAAAATTTGTTTTAATCTTATAAACCTATCATCACTTACTTCACTCGTCGCTTTCTTAGTATTCTCAACCTGAAGTGTATGCAAGAAATCACGGAGAGAGAGAGAGAGATGGTAATTAAAATGGAAATTACGTACCTTGGTCTTGTTTTTGATCTTGTTCTTGATTGAAAGAGGTGATTATGGATTCAAACAGGCTGCTTGGGATTCTTGATGAGGTCATCATGGGTCTTTATTGTATGATTGATTTTTCTCTTCTTCTTCTTTTTATAAGGAATCCCTCTAGCCTTAGCTTGACAGTCTTTGACTTCACGCAGATAAACCCGTATAGCTCCATTCCCAAACGGGTTTGTATCGGGGGACCCACCGTGCTCTTCATAGGCCGCCCTGAGGCGGCCTATCAAGGCGTCGAGGCTGCCCCAGGCCTGCCGCAACGGGCAGGTGCACGGCGCCGGAGGGTCAGGCTGCCCGAAGAAGACACAACCATGCAAGTGAACCTTAGTCTTCCCGAACTGGTCCAGGTATCTGAGGAAATCAAGCACGTGGTTGCAATTGCAGTGAGAGAGTGAGACTGGTGGCCTCTGGTTCTTGAGGTACTGCCCGAAAGTGTTCCAATCCCTTCGCTTCTGAGACTCGTAGCGACTGAGCGGCTGCTGCGGCGGCGGAGGGTGGTGGGTGCTGGCGGAGGCCTGATCGGAAGAATTGTCTTTGGGCATGATTGTTGGGGACGAGGAATTCATGCTTGTTTTTGGTAATTGGAAAAGAGAGAGAAGGTGTGAGAAAATGGTGGAAATACGGAATGGTGAAGAGAGAGAGAGAGAGAGAGAGAGGGAGATGATCATCTCACATCCTTGAGGAGACATGATATGGGCCCTGCTTTTCTTTTTCTTCCTACTTTAATTTTTTTCTCTCTCTCTCTCATTAATTTTCAACGTCTCTTTTTAAATGCACTAACATTACTTTTCAAAATTTTAATCTCTATTTTTATTATTGGGGGTTATGTATATGTGTATAACTAACAAGATTAATTAGTTAATTACTTAGGATTTTCATTATCCATCCACAAATTTAAATATC
Source organism: Scutellaria barbata (assembly GCA_028654395.1). NCBI lineage: Eukaryota > Viridiplantae > Streptophyta > Magnoliopsida > Lamiales > Lamiaceae > Scutellaria > Scutellaria barbata. Next base: position 5,775,617 of record CM053645.1, read on the forward strand.
CCCCGTGACTCAAGATCGGTCGGTGCGACTCTTTAGTGTCACAAGCTCTTCAATAATTAAGTTTAATAAGATCAAACATTTGAGATGTATATATATACACACACAATAAATCAGAGGAATTCTTGTGAGATCTATATATGTAACTCCAATTAATTGCTCCTTTTTTAGGCCAATTTAAATTATTCTAGGTTACCACTCTATCCAATGTCATACCCTATTTGTATAAAATAAAAAACATATTTTTGAGTTAATTATTAATGAAAGTTAACTAAAACGTTCAACCTTGATCCAACTGCTTACATCGGACCATATCTGAATGTTGTTCAAAATCAGCATTAGTGAATGTTTTGTGTAACTTTATTTTGAAAAGGAAAATATAAAACTTTTTTTAAAGCAAAAAGTTCTGTAAAACTTTTAAGTTTTCACAGACGTATATATTTAACCTAACTTCTCACATTAGACTTTCATAATAGTCAATTCCATGTCTTCTCTTCTTTTGGGTTTATACCAGCTGCTATTTGTGTGGATAATAGGGATTTTGAATTAATTAAAATAATTATGAATTGTTTTCATTATTAATAAATGCAAACTTTTATTTTTAAACATTTATGTATATCGTATGTATTTCATGAACATCATATGAAATCTAATTTATTTGATACATCATAATCTAAAAATATAAATGTTATATACAAGAAAATTAAAATTAAAATTATGACTCATCAAGTACTTAAATTAAGTTTAATTATGATGAAATTAATTAAAATATGAGATGTTATTAAAACCTTATTAGTGTCAATTGTCATATAAAACATTTTGAATGACACCGTTTTGTTCGCATAGTCGATAACTCGATATATGAGTTGATCGACTAAAAAGACCAATTTAATTTTTATTTTTTCCTACAAATTTGGATTAGATATGAAAAATCAAATTATTTCACAAGATAGATAGTTAGGATTTTGTAAAATGATGAAATCTTTGAGCGTGAAGAGTGGCCAGAATCAATAGTATCCGAGTCAAAGCTTTCGTGAAACACCCAAAATCAGATAGGATCTTTGAAACATTAAATTATTTAACCTTAAAATATTAAATAGTTTGACATATAGTTGAAGCCGCCATCATTAATCATACTCATTATTATATTTACTTAATGCCAACGCTGATTCTCGCTTATTTGTCGATTTCTTATGTGCACTTAATTTAAAAAAAAATAAATAAATAAATAAAAACAGAGTAGGCAGTACTGGTTGTACTTTGTATGGAAATTTAAAGCTCAATACAGTTGTACATTTGAATTCATGTACATGCATGAAATGACAAGCCTTACATGGATATGGAAACATACCCATCATGATATTTATACGTACATTATGGGGCATTGGAGCTGTCGGAATTTCTAAGGTGAATTTTTTAAATGATTAATTTAATGGAGTAAATAAATACGACTATATATAACTTGAGATATTCTTTTTCCTTTTTCTTACTATTTGATTTAATTAATCTTTGTTCAGATTAGGATAATCTTACATCGTGATGTCTGGTTCATATGGATAAAATCTCAACATTTCGGATTCATATATACTTCTTGTTTTTTCAGTGTTTAAAAAGATTTCACGTTAGTGGAAATTTATATAACTTTTAAAGTATTAAAACATCTTCTTGTGTCTAATGAGTGAGATTTTTATTGCAACCACTTTGGTACGATATTGAAGAAACTTTGGTTTGTACCTAGGATTTCAATTATGAGATATGGGCTGTTTCAAATTAATTAGCTCTTTGGTCTATAAATGATTATTTATTTCTTGGAGAACAGCTCATGAATATGATTGAATGATGTGCAACGCCATATAAATCCAAGAAATCCATGAATATATGCAACGGTGAAATTGCAATTGCACACCGTGATTAAGATTATAATTTGTACATAGTACAAAATTTGAGATAATATAATGAATTAGATATGTCTTAAAATTATGATTTTCAAGAGTTTGGGCCTGCAGTCCTTGTTCACGAAGAGCTCAAGTTAGTTTCATAGACTTATCATGATCATAGTAAACATGATATTTTAGGTTTAAGTTTTAACTCGTGCTTCATATATAACTCATAAAATCATGTAATATGAATTTTATTATCTGATATGATGTTTCAAATTAAGCTGTTAATATATTCTAAATTCTTTGTCATGTCTGTTATTTACCAAGTTGTACTACTTTTTTTTTTTTTTTTTTGCTTAGATTAACCACATCAGAAAAAAAAAAAAAAAAAAAAAAGAAAGAAAGAAAGAGGAGATGAATCAGATTCAAGAAGGCTGAAAATTAGACCCGAAGACAAAAAGATGATCAATCAAGAATCTCAGAGGATCAAAATTGGACATGTTGTTTGCAATATGGGTCCATCCATTTTATACTGTCTATATATATTACATTCTGTTTCTGCAGATATGATCAATTCAATTCAAGTCAGTGCAATGTGATTGATTAACTATATGATATCTGTTGATTAATTCTTAAAATCTTTTATAATGGAAATAAACTACCTCGCATTTTCAATGTAGTATCTCGTGGATTTCAATCAACATTAATAAACATTGTTCAGTGACTAAAACAATTACCAGAATCTTAATATACAAAAAAAAGGGACCTGGTCATGATCATTATTGATCTTTTATTGAATATCTATTACCTCGCTTAAGTTATGTAATTACTCTTTTATTAAACTACATTTTTGGTTTTTCTGGTAAGTATTTTATTATTTATTTCATTATATTATATATGTGATTTATAAAAATGATGTAAGCACTTCGGATATTTTAAAATTTGATACCCATCATCTAAGATGATGACACGTTTTTTTTTTTTTGGCAAAATGAAAAACGATAGTAAAAAATTTAAAATCTTGTCAAAAAAATATCATGATATTAGATGATGATGTATTAACCCTAGCACTTTTTTTTTTTTTTTTTTGGCAAAATGAAAAACGATAGTAAAAAATTTAAAATCTTGTCAAAAAAATATCATGATATTAGATGATGATGTATTAACCCTAGCACAGAATTAGCAATGTGTTTTTAATGGATCTGCAGGAACCAGATATTCCTTTCTGGTACTTTACAAATTTGGAACCATGTTTTTTTTTTTTTTACATAAATTTGTAACATAGGCATACTCAATTAGGGAAAAAAAAAAAACAAATAGTAATAATAAGTACATGAAAGAAAATCTAGCAATAAGATCCTCTTGTCTTATTGCTTTGCCCTTTTCATAAACATTTTTTTTTAACTTTTATTTTGCTTTCACTTTGCCCTTCGACTTCACAAAATCTTAAACTCTTCATGGATCATCGATTTTTTTTTCATTTTTGATTTTTTTTTTCAATTAGGGATCTCATCTTTTCTTTTTTCTTATTATTTTAATGTTCTTGTAATACTTTTCCATTTCTTCTGCTTCTCGCTTGTGGCTAAAATTAATTTTCTCATTGTGAATATAATTTTTTTTGGAGAATAAATATATGTATGCATATATGTGTGGATGAGAATCAGCAATATGGAGAAGTAGATGGAATCCATTAATGGAATGAAAAAAAAAAAAAAAAAAAAGATATATGGGGAAACAGGTGATGAGATACTGATTCCAAAGCAAAGCAAAGCACTATGGTCTATGAAAACTCATAATATTGCTTTTCTGGATCCTCTTTGTCGGACCTATTTTTATTTTTCAAACACCTCTTTATCCTTTCATTCCTTCCTTCCTTCTTTACCCACCTATTTCAACTTATAATCTCTTTGACTTTTTTTCATATTTCACCACTTGCAAATTAACCCTTTCTTTAACCTCATCTTTTTTATTTATCCAAGTTGCAGTAATTATACTTCATCTTGTTGTGAATGGACTTGTGTTAAAATAAAAGAAATGTTTTGTCTTACATTGATTTACGAAAAATAAGAATTAACGTTATTTAAGGAGCTCAAACGTCTTTGTTACAAGTATCCGAATCATTACACTTTAGTCTAGTGTGTGATTCTAGTTAAATTTCTTTCTTGTATTCTTGATTGGAAAACTGTTGTGAGAAATATGAGTCATTCAAAAACTTGTAATAGTGTGGGAGTGTTTGCCGACAGAGTGGAATTTTATATAATCGTAAGAATTATTCATATAATAACATTTCTTTCGTGGGTTATGGTTTTTTTTTTCTTCCAATTTTGGAATATTCCGTATTGTGGATTGTTATTTTTGTTTTTTTTTTCTTTTATTTCTCGTTTATTTGAATTTTTTTTTTCCCTAGGAATGAATGAGGATTTTATTTCCAAACAACTATATATATAGATTTTTTTATTTATTTTACTCAAAGTTTATAAATTTAATAAAAAATGACTACTATCTAGATAAATATCATAATTTATCCTTATTTAATGAGTATTGTGTTACAATAATGATATAAAAATAAAATGAGTATTAAATTAAGGGTATGCTGGCCAATATTAAAATCGATCTTTAGGAGTTTCTTCTCCTCTTTAATTGTGGTGTTTTCATTACGTTTTCATTTGTACGAACATCTAAAACTAACCCAACATTGATTTTAGTCTTTCGATTCAAATTAGGCATTTGTAGGGTTGTTAAGTTTAATTTATTTTGACTTTTATAATGCCTACTCCTCTTTTCCTGTTATTTGAAGTGTTCTTTTAACAATTTTCTGTACTGAAGAAAAAATGATGAGCAAATTAAATTAAAATAGAAAATACCCAAGATAGTAGTATATCATAAAATTAAGAAAATTTATGGGGTCCATTGGAAGAAAAAAGTGACGATAAATTTATTTAAATTCTCGTTTAATTATACTTTAATAAAAGAATTTGAAAAAACAAATATTTTAAACACAAACAAAAGTTGGAAAAATGGATGAATATACCCTTCAAGTTCAAGATAACAATGTGTCTTTCATAGCATTCAAGATAAACAAACTATCTTTTTTATCCATTTTTCTTTGGCATACAAAAATATCTTTTGATTCACATGATGTACAGTAGAAACTCAATAAATTAATACTTAATTATTTAATAAATTTTCTAAGTTAATATTTTTTGTCGGTCCCTATTCGGAGATAGGATGCTAAATTAATAATTAGCTAAAATTATAAGATAATACATTTTTGATAATTTATGTAGATCCCATATAAAATATAAATTAATAATTCTTTATACTACTACATATTACATGAATAATTTATGAAGGTTTCTTGAAAAATGACTCAATTGTCTTTTATTTTTTTGTTGAAATCAATTTCACCTTGAAACTCATCTTTAATTTTCCTTATTATTGTAAGAACTTTTAATGTTGTTTTCTCATAGCTCAACAAGAAATTATTCAATGTGATTGTCGCTCTAATAGCCTCGTTTCGCGAAGGGGGCTCCATGGTAGAACTTTCATCATCATCTTCATTATCTTTATCAGTTCCAATAACGCTCTCAATTATTTCTTCATTAGTCAACAACTGTGCAACTACATTTTCTTTTGGGTGGTTCAGGACATCTTCGACATCCAGTGCATTGCGATAATCCAACTTTTTGATCAAATTTCGGAGTACTTGAGTGCTTTCACCACCTACCTGTTTATCGGAATTCTTAAAAGTCATGTTATCTGTTGATTGAAGTTTACAATGACGAAAACAGTTCGCAATTGTAGTTGCACAAACATCCATAGTCCATGCTGAAATTACAAGATTTATTACATCTAACACATTTATTTTTGTTGGACTTGGAACCCCTAATTTATAACCCTCCAAAAGACTTCTATAAAATCGATGACGATAATGCATCTTATAAGCTCGTATAATCCTTGTTGTGCTTGCATAATGTTCTTCGAATCTCGTCGGTCATCGTAGTTTTTTTCACACCTTAAGATGGGAAGTCATGTTGTATGTATGATTTGTTTGTATTAGCATTTTTTGATCTTGTATTTATATAGAAAATATTTTTTAATGTTTATAAAGTGATACATTGAATACATGAACCATAATAAGGTGGAAGATTGAAGGGTTCTTTCAAATTGGACCTTTTATTTGATATATGTACATGCATTGTACAATAATCAAGTGGAAGTTTTAAAGGTGTTTGTAAATTGAGTATTTCATTATAAATTAATAAAATATTAATTAATATATAAATTAATAATTATTAATTTATCAATTAATTAATAACTCTTTTAATTAATAAATTTTGGTGGTATCATGAATATTAATTTATAGAGTTTCTACTATATTATATAGTTATGTCATATAACACTTAAAAATCAATTACTATATCATATAAAACTTAAAAGTTGAGTATTATATCATATAACGTCTATATATTGACTACTAAGTGGTGTAATATTTAAAATCGACCATTTATATATTAGATCTACTATAATAATGTCACATAACACCTAAAATTGACTATTATGCAGTAACGTTCCATTCATAAGAAAATAGGTAAAAAAATATATATATATATTTCTTATATTGTAGGGGGTAGAAAAACGATTTTCTTATCAAATTAGTTATTTAAGTCTTTTTCCCTACAAAAGTTGCTCCGTAAAATAGCGAAAGCATTTAGAGAAGATTCAAGATTTAAATAGGTACCGAAATTTCAAAATATTTGTAGTGTCGCTATTATTTCGATTTCGAATTAGACATAAATTACTTTTATTTTTACCCTTCATGACAGTGATGTTTTGGTTTCTTTCTAAAAGAAACACATCAACTAATGAAATGCAAATTTGTTGAGATCTTTGTGGGCCCTACTTTTTCAACCCTGATCGTGCAACCAATCAGAAGACGCGTTATGTCGACGTACTCTTTTCCATTTTCCTCTCCAAATTTCTAATTACAGAGTGCAATTTACTTGAATTGAATGGTATTTTATTAAATTGTGTAATAAAACAAAAAACACTCTGAACTAGAGCTCCAAGTTCAACTCAATTATTCACAAACACACACACATATATATATATATATAATAATCAATACTTTAATGAATAAAAATAAAATATTTTAACAAATTTGTGCTTATAATACATTTTGTGATTTCCTTAACTATTTAAGTTTAACTTATAAAATATGAAAAGAAAATGAGGTCATACACTAATTAACATATGAAAAAAAACATTATTCGGTTATAAATGCAATATATATTTCAGAAGTGAAAAATATGTTAATCAAAATATATTGTATGTGAATGAGATGATGATATGACATACCAGAATTATAAATACATTTATAAATTTTTAGGCCTTTATATTACACGGATCCTATGCTCATTATATAATTATATATAGATATGATTCCAACAAGTATGAATAGAAATATGCATGTGTGTATTTCTCAATGTAGAACAATAATTGAGACTTTCTTCTATCACATATTAAATAGAGATGAAAACTGAATGTGTTTTAGATAATAGTACTGTTTGGTTAATCTTTAATTAATTTCAATTAAGGAGAAACTACACAAGATTTTTCCAAATATTGAGAGTTAATTGCTGCCAGCAAATATTGTACCACAATTAGGTTTTAAATAAGAAATTAGATGTAGGTAGTTGTCAAGTCGCTTTCATTTATTTCAATAAATTTTAATTTTTTTGGTTTTAATTTCGCCCTTTACCCTAAAGTTAGCTCCTACGCTGATGTGGCCCCCTTATTGTTATTATTATTTTAAAAAAAAAAAAAAAAAAAAACTCTTTTGTGTATGTTATTGATAAATGATAATATGGCCAACCAATTTCTGTTCATTTTTTCAAAAGGGATGCCGTATCCGTACGGTCTCTTTTGATTATTCTAACTTTTGTCTGTTGGATGTTTTAGTTGATTAATCATGTCTTCATTAAATCGGACAATTTCTTAATTACATCCTTAATCCAGTTTTCAATTTACTTGCATTTGTTAATCATGTTTGGTGCAACTTAAATGAGGAAGAATTAAAATTAATATTATCGGTACCCAACCCTAGGCAATTATTTTTATTGTAATTTTAATTCTCAGTTGTTATCTGTCTCTCTCGTAACATTTGCACTTTTCATTTTGTATTTTCAACTTTTTCCTGGATTGAAAAATATTGTCTTTATATTTATTTATTTTTTGAAAAAAAATCAGATTTTGAATTAGCTATGTCAAGGTCTAGAAATAAAAATCAGAATGACTTTATGATACGAGGGATTTTAGGGTTTACTTGTGATATTGTTACTTCACAATATATCTACTGTTAAATCATGTATTTTTAATTATTTACTGTAGTTTGATCAAATTATTCAAAATTCTGAAAAATCAGTAGACATTAAATTAGAGCGTTTAACTTAAAATTCTTCATCCATTACCCAACAAATTGATCATCTCATGTCTAATTTTGTGAAATAAATAATCCATAATTTATAATTCACAAACAAAATAACGATTGACTTTTGAAATTGAATTTACGTTTTGAATAATAATAAGATACCTTACGAAAGTATTTTCCATGATACTGTCTCATATAGTTTATTTTCTCATCATAAATATAATCAATGTATATCCAAAATCTCATTTAAAAAAAAAAAATAGGAACAGTGAGGAAAAAGATCAAACAAAATGAACGACCACCACATTAATGATGATATTCTAAAAGAATATAAAAAAAAGTTCAAATTTTGAAAAAAAAAAAAAGTAGGAATTTTGAAGCATGATATATCATATCTATGTCAGTGGAGGAATAATAGTAAGGTTGTGGAAAGAAAATACAAGTAATATTACTAGTAGACATGGACGAAGACACACTTTATTTAAAATGCTTTTATTTGTTACATTAAAAGACTTGTCATTCCACGTGATTAGCTGGCCCCACGTGTATCAAGGCCCCCTCCCTCCTATATTCATTCTCTTTCCTTTCAATTTTTTTTTTTTTTACTCTTTGTTATTATTTTCTTATATATTCCTTCCTATTTTACATTTTTTAATTAAATCTTATTGCAACTTATAGATAAATTTCGTGTGAAAAATAATGATCTGTAAATCTTAATTACACATTATGCTTTTTACTGTTGTAACTTGTATGCGATCATGAGATTGCACGACATGTGGTGAAGAATTAAGTAAATATGGAAAGATATAAATTAAAATTCCAAATAACGCCTACTTAGAGATCTTGGAACAACAATCACATCAAAGCAGCCCTACCTATATACCTTACATTGGGCCAAGTCCATGGGCCTACTTTGAGATCATGGTCTACATTAGCTCCGTGACAAAGTCGTCGATCTATTAAGAGGTTCTATGGGCCTCAACCCTATTTGGGCCACCCCTTTGTATAAGGCCTGGCTCTCTAAAAAGGCCCAAATGCCGGATGCAGGATCTCTTCCGCTTCAATCTTGTTTTTGATACTTAATATTTGCAAATATTTGTGAATAAACACAAATATTCATTCCATTGTTTAGTAAGTTTAAAAAAAGTATAAAAAATTCTGTATATTTACAATTTGCACGTGAAACAAACTTGATTTGAAAATATCAAATAAACATATCGAGGGAGAAAATAAAATTGATAAATTAGTTGAAGACAAAGAAATGTGTCAAAATTACGATATGTATTATTTGATTATTGGTAAATGAGAACAAAATTAAAGGCAGCAGAATGAGATGCATGCATCTTACTATTGCATCGATCACTATTAGCTTTATAATATTATAAAATTAAAATATTATATATATGAGTCACTTTGTACTTTTGGTTTATGCTTATGCTTTGTGTGCTTTTAGAGGATCTTGCATTATTTATTGGGGAAAAGCAATTAGATCACACATACAAATCCTTATTGATTACGATATTAGATTATATCATAAAAGAAAAGAGCCTTTTTTATTATTTTATTCCCTTTCCGAATATTATCAACTAAAGCTAAGTTGATTCGCTAAAATAAAATTAAATAAAAAGCTATTTGAGTATGATTAGCCGCTTAAGGAAACAACATTAGTATGCAGTTGCCAATAATGTCCTTTCAAGTTTCAAGTTGCTTTCATTTAGCTATTTATTAATCCACTAGTTGTAACAAAAACTTTTCATATGAACATGGATGTAATTGTATCTTCATCTTGAATTCAGTCATTTTTTATTTTAAGTCATCCCTAAAGTAAAAGCTTGTACATAACAAGGAATTTTTTTGAGTTTTTTTTACGTCGTGTATTAATACCATTTAATATATATGACATATATTCATTTATAAAAAATTGCTTGTTTTATTATTGGATTTTTTTTTTGACAGACACGTATCACTCATCCAATTATATTAGTACACAATGACAGGAATAAAACCGAATCAACCGTATCTATCCTAGAAAACTTTTGGCTAGCTAGTTGTTGATTGGGAAAAAAAAATGTATTGGAAATGTAGCCACTTTTGGATTAAAGAGGGCTTTATTAAAGTAACTAGCAGTACACCCGCCCAATGCGCGGTTTGTGATATAAAATTTATATTTTTTAATATTGATGACATAATGTAATGATATATCATTTAAATGTGATATATAAATATATATATATATATATATATATATATATATTGCTTTTAATATCTATATTAATTAAAAATGTTAATATTTCAACTTTAAAATTATGTTATTTTAAATAATTATATTTGATATAATTAAAATTTTTGAATGCAAACAATTTTGAAACTCAACATTTTAAATTTGATATAATTATATATGCTATGTAAATAGTAGATTATGAATTTTAAAATAGATATGAATTTGATATAACATGCATTAAAAAATAAATCTAAATCAAATTACGAATATAATTAATTCATAAATATAACACAATACAATATAAAATAACAAATTTTGAATAATAAATTGAACATCAATATTAAAAAATAATAAAATAATAAATATAAAATCAATATTCAACAATTCAATCTGAAAATAAAATTGAACACAATATAAAATAATAATAATAGTTTTGTGTTTGTGAATTTTAATTTCTAAATAATTCAAAAGTCATTTACTAAACTTGCTAAAATATTTTGTTCATATTTTTGTTTTTTTATATTTTAGATGTGTAGATAATTTTCTGCATTGTTTTTAGATGGATTTGTTAAAAAAAAAATTTTAATTTATTCCAAAATTTAGTTTATGTTTAAAAAATTTAGCTTCAAAACTATATAGGAATAATCAAAAAGCTGACCCACATTTGCACACTCCTCGAACCATTTTCTGAAATTATGAAATTAAATTAAATAAATTATAACAATTTTTCCCTGAATCCAAACCAAAAAAAATAAATCAGATAAATTTAGGTGATTAGTGACAAATCAGTAATTTTTGCCAATTAGGTAATTAATGGCAAATCAGTAATTTTTGTCAATTAGGTAATTAATGGCAAATCAGTAATTTTTGCCAATTTCTTTCATTTTATATATAGTATAGATTCCATAATCAAACTATACTTTTGCAATTTACCATTTTGCAACTCAAAGCCTCAAAAATAAATAAATAAATATATATATATATATATATATATATATATATATATAAATGTATATAGAATAATTAAAGAGAGAAAAAAAAAAGAAAAAAAAAAGGAACAGATTCATAAGTATTAGAGTAAGCAACGATGCGATGAGTTGCAGTCAGTTGTGGGCAAAAGGAAGAGCATTACCATTACAAGCATCAGCTTATAAGGATCATTCACCTCCTTTTCTATCATTATTTTAATTTGAAAAATATATATTTTAAGTCCACAATTATACTTGTAATGTTCTTGAATGATGATTGGTTATAGACCAAATGCTAAAGTTACACGTGGAATTAGAGGAAAGCAGCACATCAATGCATTTTGATATGAGAAAATAAAAATTGGAGTTGATAGAAAAAAAATAAAAAATAAAGGATCGGACCGGAAAATTATTAGTTATTGTATTTCTCTGCATAAGAATTAAAGATTAGTTAAATATTTTGAGATATTTTATAAAGATACATAAATTTGGTGATGTCTAATATCTTTGAAATAATAACTTGCATTTCCTTTTTAAATATAAAAATATAAATACGGAGGGAAATGTCCTAATCAAAATGATTTTTGAAATTAATTATAAATTAAACTCGATTATTCAAATAAAAGGAACAAGTGGATTTGAGGTTAATGAAATGAAAAGAAACTTTTGGGCTTTATCCCTTTTGATCTTTATCCTTATGCTCCAACTTTTAAACACTTTGCACTCAACACATCTGGCCTCTGTTCTCTAACCCACTTTACAGATTTTTAAACTAAACCACATCATTACGTGGACATAAAGTCCAGCATCCACTTTTATACTCATTCCAACCTTTTTTTTCAACACCCAATTGACATTACACTTAAAATTATTTCATATTTTATTCTCCATCAAAATCTTTTTTTACCTACGATAATTGGCATGATATTGAATTTTGAGTTAATTGGATGTCTGGAAAGCAGATATGGTAATAAAACAATTATGTCAGATTGATGACGCTAAAAAATGGTTATATTTTAGATGATAAACGTAATTCATAAACTAAATAATGCTGTACACATATCATACGATTATGACTTGGACAGAGTAATAAATAAGAGAAGAGATGTCTCGAGTCGAGTGTGGGCCCATAAAGGTGCCGGCGCGGCTCACTGCATTTTTTATGCTTCCTTCTTTCTATGACATTTCCCATCTCTCCTTTTTAGTGACCAAACTACCCTCCATCATATTCAACCATGCAATTCCATCCACTTTTCCACTCCCTTCTTCACTTTCTCTCATATAAACACTACCCCCTCTTTTCGCTTTTTCTGAACGCATATATTCATTATTTCTTCATTCATATATATATACACATGATCATATACTAATCCCTCTATACTCAATCCCAATCCTCTTTCTCTCTCTTCAGGACTCATGGCTGAGGTCCGAGAAAGTAACAGCTCGACAGGGATCAAGCTGTTTGGGGCTACGATTTCGGTGAGAGAAAGATCATCGCAAGGGAAAAATGATGAACAGCCAAAGAGCGGCGATGATCGGGCTGTACTGGATAAGAGGCCTGATAAGATCATTCCATGCCCTAGATGCAAAAGCATGGAGACCAAATTCTGTTACTTCAACAACTACAACGTTAATCAGCCGAGGCACTTCTGTAAGGGCTGCCAGAGGTACTGGACGGCCGGTGGGGCCCTCCGCAATGTGCCTGTCGGCGCCGGTCGCCGCAAAACTAAGCCTCCCTGCCCGGGCATGTTTGACGCGTCCGGGGTGCAGCAGTTGGACTTCGACGCCGCCGTGGAAGAGTGGCAGGCGGCGGAGCATGGTGGTTTCGGACGTATTTTTCCGGCCAAGAGAAGGAAATGCGCCTCTGATAGTCAAAGTTGTTGAAGATCTTCCTCTTTGTCTTCTAGTTAATTTCCACGAAATAGTTGATCATAGAAAATTGGGGGAAAAGGAAAAAGAGAAAAAAGAAAAGAAAAAGGAATCGTTTTCTACGTTTCTTGCTGTACATACCACCACCCTGTGTTAGTTGATAATTTAATATTTGATTTATTAGTTTAAGTAATATATAGTGTTGATTATCAGAATCTAAAGCGTAGATTGGGAAGCAAATTATGGATAATAGCTTCTGCGATCCTGTGATGATGAATCGGTCTACCAACATGGGACCCTATATTATTAATTTATTGTTTCAGTAATTCTAATTTAATTGAAAGTACGATATCATACTTATAATTAAATATATTATTGAGTATTTATTGAAGTTTAATTTAATTGAATCTTATTAGCTTGCTTTTATGTCTCTATTATAAACTAAATGTATTATAATATTTATAATATATACTACATGAACATTAAGTTGGTTGCATTATCCATATAAGAATATTAGTTAAATAAGATATTCATAAAATAAATAAATTTTTTTCTTAATATATGATTAATATCTGAATCTTTTTCTTGTGAAAATAAAGTTTGGAAAGTAAGATAAGAAGGTTTTTAAACTATTAAATAGTTCATAAAATTATATTGCGTTCATACACAATTATATTGTATTCATACACGTAGTTTGCAAATAGTTCTAAAAAACAACATATAAGACTTTAAAAATTTGAGGCGTTAGAATGAAAAAAAAAAATATTGGAGAAGACTTAACAATTTGAAGACTTAAAGGATTTGAGAAGTTGAAAAAGAAGAATCCTTGAAAATACTCTAAAGAGAATTTGAAGACTTAAAAAAAAAAATTTCTTAAAACACTCTTCAAAAGTAATTTATAGACCTTCTTGTTTGAGATTAAAAATTTAAAATAATCAAGTTAAACATTCATTATCCCCAATCATATGACTAAGATTTCTGAGAATTTCTGATCTTTCCATACACAATTAACCAAGAATAATTCGTTATAGAGATTGTAATTAATATCAATTAGTTACTTAAAAAAAAAAAAAAAATAGAAGTTGACCCATGATGTTTGGCGGCGCATAAGAAATGCTGATGGGCCAAATTAAAAGGCCCATCTAATACCTATGACCCATGTAGGCTGTAGCCCATCTAATATATATATATATACACATGTCCAAAAGTGGATCCGACTATTTTAGTCTCATTCAAACTTAAAATATTATTCTTCTCCTGATGTACTTGGAGTCCAGGCTGGACTCTCGGTGTCTTCTCATCGTTTTACGACGTCTTCTCTTCAAGAAATAATCCGATTTGATTTATATTTTGGTGAGATCGTAATATCGTTATTCCTCCACAATTGACTAGTGGATTTATCAAAATTATTGGTAAAGAAATGATAAAAGATTCTTTATTGGCCTCCCATTCTATCTCTTTTTTTCTTTACAGAAAAATATAAGATCCAACAAATCTAGATAAAGAGGGAGTGGCGGAGCACGGCGGAGCACCGTATCTGAGGAAATCAAACAGGGGGTGACATTGACAGCTCAACGGTCAAATAATATAGTAGTACTAACCTTTTCTCCCTCTCTCTTGAATTTTTTAATCTTTTTTTTAAACTACTATAAATAGCATTCCAATGTCGTTCTCGCCAACATTATTTAATTCATCATGTTCTCCTCGAATGATTCGCCGCGGGAACACGAATTCTGTTAACCAAAACAATCCGACGTCGTCTTCTTCTAATTCTGGATCCCCTTTCCCCTATTCCTTCTACCTTAATTCCTCGTACCATCGCCCAGGGCATTTCTGGAATTTCATATCATTCTCTGGTAACCACTCGCTCCTTTTCTTTTCTTGCCACCATTAAATATTAATGGCGGGTTAATATTCTTTTCGTCGAATCTATAATGTTACGGAACTCACTAGTGTATTGTATTCTAGTGGTCAAGATTTTCACAATCTCGAAATCTGTATGCAATGGAATTTTGGAATTTCTGGAGTTTCGTGATTGGCGTTTTCTTTATTTACTGTAAGCCTTTAGTTAATTACTCTTTCTTGTAATTTGTTAGTGAAATTCGTTCCTTTTGGGGAATCCTGTGTGATTAGTCGAGGGAAAAGCCAAGAATCATTTGAAAATATGCATGTTATGAGTTGTTGATTATTTTTTAATCTTTTGAAGGTTTATGCTTTTGTCAGTCATCCGCTTGTTTTTTCTTGAACTGAATGCGCCAACTTCAAGTCTGTTATCCAATGATATCTTAAGGGTATTTGATTGTATCATTCAATTGCTTCTTTGGATGGATGAGAACAGGTCATGATAAATTTTGAAAATTGCGGATCAAAGATTGTGGTTAGGTCGTAGAGATTGCAAGATGTCTCTTTGCCTCCCTGGTTATTTTAAATTATAAAGTCGGTACTTTGGATATTTTGTAATCTCTTTGCAACGATTGTTTGTCCATGCATCTAAATTGTCGCTTCAGTATGTTCTTGTATTGTTCAATTTTGATTTCTTCCACTGTTTGATTCTTACCTTATTTTTCTGTTTCGGACTTGCTGTTACCAGTGTACAGCTTGACTGATATGAACTACTAAAATCATATTTGAAGTACTTTTCCCCACCCCCTTTAATACTGTTACCAGTGTCCAGTCAAGCTGAAAGAGGCTTAGTCATACAAGAAAGATTCACGACTTGCTGTTCTGTAGACTTAGACAAGATACCTAGCAATTCAAGAGTTTTTACAAGTTTCTTGTCATGTTCAACCTTCCCTTAAATTTTCATCTATTTCTCTGATCTAATAGTTCAATGTACTGGACATACAATCACTGAGTCTATTCGTGCTAAATCAGGCCACATAATGCTGCTATTTTATTATGCAGTATTTTTACAACTTTGTACAATACATGCTTCAACTTTACTCTGAGGGTCTACTTCCACCTTGCAGGCATAAAAATTATCTGGAAGCATCAAAGCCTTAAAGCTCAAGGGTTGAGTACAACTCAAGGAAGTCCTTCATCGCCCACAACCATGATAAATGTGGAGGATGAACCTGATCATCTTCTTATCCTTGTTCATGGCATCATGGGGAGGTATGCATATCTTGTTTATGGAATAAGGAAACAAACACTATCTGGGAAATCCATAGAAGTAGACCTCGAATGTAATTGTATTATTTTAGGTGGTTTCAAATGAAGAGTACATGGATTGGAGATCATAATGTGGATATAAGAAATGAAATTTATCTTCACAGAAGGAGGACGTTGATACAATTTTATACAAGTGAAATGCTTATTAAATGGCATAATTTTTGGTGGTTTTGAATGATGAATGAATTGGTTGTCAACTGGAGAATAGAATGTTTATGAATAAAGAAATAACACAGGTATTGTGAGAGTAGGTCATGTACGCATCTTGTGTCTTTCACTTCATTTAACGCCATCCAGATTTCTTTATAGTTGGATCGATGGTCAATCTGTTGTTTCTGCTTACATGTGATTGAATAATTTATAGTTATTAGGAAATTTCAAAATGTCCTTGGTGATTTAGTTTGATGGAATTCACTTTGCTAGTGAAACATGGTACAATTATTTAATTGCCTCTGATACAGATTTAGATTTCAGAGAATTGACTTTGATTAGAATTCTCTCTGCCATATATGTGTTGCAGATTATCATCTATGCATAAATATGAACCCTCTTCTGCTATTGTTGGCAAATTTTGATGTAGCATTTGAACATTTAACAGTAAGATCTAGTTTCATCCAGAAATTTCATGGGATTTTCTATTATCATAATTCAAGTCTCATTTTGTTAAATCTGGCGAATCATTTGATTCTGATGGTTTTGTTTTTGAAATTAATTATTGACACAAGAATGATATTCCTTCCATCTTCTAGTCTTGAGCCAAATGTGTTAGGTCTGTAGATACAAAAAAGCACGTATTTTGCACCTAGATTCCAAGTAATCCCCCACCATACTTTTCAAAAAAAATGTGTTTATAGCATACAACTCATATTTACTTGCCTTTACCTTCTATTATTGTGACCTTTGTTAACTGTTTGTATGCTTTGCTTCTGTGTGTTCATACGATATTTACTTTTTGGGAAAATAGGAATGTAATATTTATGAAGAGTTGAAATAAAGGACAAAAAAATAAAAAATCTGTGGTTTGTGTTGTTCATATCCTACTTTGTCTTTCAGTGGTAGCTTAATTAATATTTATTGTTACATTAAAAAAAAAACAGTTGGCACTTTATTTTTGAAGAATTTATTTATTTTTAATTTTTGATTGAAATTAATCCTAAGAATGTTAATGTATCCAATGACTGAGATTTACTGAAGTTTCCAAGTTTTGCAGCCCAAGCGACTGGACATACTGTGAAGCAGAGTTGAAGAGACGATTGGGGAAAAATTTCTTGATACATGGCATGTTTTTTTTCTTAACTTGTTTGCATATAATGTTCCCTAGGCTAACATGAACTTCATTCTTTTTATGATGTAGTATTACACAATATTGGCATGAGAATGGTTTTGTTATTGAATGATAAGAAATTGCTAGGTATAGTTTACCTATAGGAAATAGCAATAACATCACTGCTTTGTCATACCACTGATGGTATGTACTGTTCTAACAAAATCAAACAAAGTGAGTTTCATGAGGGTAGTGTTTTTGGGCTGAGAGTTTGGTGTTGAAAATCCCTGTCTGCTGAAGCGCATGTAAGTTCCCTGCCACAGAGTCTTCTGGTCTCTTTTGATCTATCCGCATGGTCAGAAAAAGAATATTTGGTCTTTTCTTCAATCCACTAGTATTCTTTTTCCTTTGTGGATATCCTTCAAGACATTGTGCTGGACTTCTTTTTTCTGGCTTTGCATGTGCTCATCTTCAGATTGAGGCCATTTTGCAAAGAGAATTCGATGATCCCCATATTCTGTTTGTGTTACTAAATTTTTGTGATGTTACTGGAGAAGTGGATCCATGCCTTGCATGTCTCACAATTTAATCCTTTCCCATCACTTTACACACAATCAAACACTCTGGGTGGTAGTGGTGAATATATAGAATGTTATAATTGGGATAGACAATTTGAGATAAATGCCTGGCCAGATATGCAAAAACATGAAACTTAGAGTGCAAATCTTTCCATGAAGATGGGACTGGGAACCCTGCTTGGGGAAGAACTTGATATTTTCAAGGCAAAATATGCTTTACATGTTCCATAGGAAAGAAAGTCATTTGTTCCAATTTAGACACACACACAGACACCTTGGCTTTTGAAGAATTCGAGTATTTGAAGTCACACTTTGTCATCTCCTTTGGATATTTTTTACACCATCCTTCCATTTTTGTTTTGATTTGTTTTCGGGAATTACCATGTTGGGCTATGTGCTTATATAAGATTTTAACTTGCTTTGCTATGTGCAGCAAGTTCATGTAATATGTACACCAAGTCTTTCTCGGGCATTGATGATGCTGGTAAACGACTGGCCGATGAAGTAAGTTATTGGGATGTTGTGTTTTCGCATGTCTAATTATGTAGTAATGTAGCTTAGGCTGTGAACCATGACTTTTTGGGTTGCAATGAGCTCCTGGGCCTGGGTCTGGGCCTGAAATGTTTCTGCTTTGAATATCATGTGGTGTGTCTGGTCCTATGTTGATAATCAACTTCTTCTTGTATAGATACTCTAGTGTAATTATATTATTTTTTAAAGTGTATTTTTATTGATTTGGCATGATATTGCTATCAAGGTCATGGAGGTTGTGAAGAAGACAGAGAGCTTAAAAAAGATATCCTTTTTGGCCCATTCTCTTGGTGGATTATTTGCAAGATATGCAGTTGCTGTTTTGCACTCTCCTAATGTCTCTTCTGATCATCCTGATGATATAGTTGCCTCTACTGCTACAAAGTTCAATACCTCATGCTCTTCGAATTATGGTTTGATTGCTGGGCTGGAAGCAATCAATTTTATTACCCTGGCAACTCCTCATCTTGGCGTAAGAGGAAAGAACCAGGTAATTTCCTTTTCTCTTTCATTTTCTGCCTGCCTCTTTGTTCTTGAATTTCAGTGAAGTTATAGTTGTTAAATTGATTTTAGTGACATTTAACCACTTTGTACTTTTTTATTAACACCTCCCTGCCCTCTCTATACATTCAAGGTCCAATAAATGACATAGATGTCTACATACCTTCATGGTAAATTCATTTTTCTGTTAAGATTTCTGATTCGTGATCAATGAGTCATTATTTAGGCCTTCTCTAAATCTTGCTATTCGTCATGGACTTCTTCGGATATTAAACTTTAACTCACTGTTGTCATCTATAGTCATGTGGAACCTGACCTCCAGACAGTTAATTTTTTCAATGGTTTAGCTTCCATTCCTTCTGGGCGTGCCTTTCTTGGAGAAAATTGCTCCACCAATTGCCCCTATTTTTACTGGTCGAACTGGCAGTCAGCTCTTTCTTACAGATGGAAATGCTGATAAGCCCCCTCTCTTGTTACGAATGGCCTCAGACTGTGATGATGGAAAATTTCTGTGAGGACAGTTAGCCTGTTATAATGAATGTTCTTTAACCTACATTTATCTGGATTTCTATTTTAAGCTTATTATGCTGGTATATTTGCAGATCTGCACTTCTCTCCTTCAGATGTCGGGCTCTTTATGCCAATGTATCTTATGATCGTATCCTGATTTCAATCTCTTTAATTTGGCCACCAAAAAATGTCTTTGTTTATTATGAAATGGTTCTATTCTGTTGCTTTGATGAATTAGATCCTTAAGATCATCTAGATATGGTTGGTTGGCGCACATCCTCCATTCGAAGAGAAAAAGAACTTGTTAAGGTAAGTGCACATTTTCTTGTAGTTCTCTATATTCTATAATTATCTTTTCTGGTCATAATTGACTCATCTTACTGATGAAAGCTTGATCTCCTGGCTTAGATTGAACTAATTGAGAGCTATTTTATTTAAAACAAGTATCTATGTCATACAACTAGATTTTAGAGTAGATTCATGATAGTGTCCATGATGCTTTGTCTTGAAAATACCTTTTCATATGTTTTTACAAGGAATTGACTTGGACCTAGCGAGAACTCCTAGATTTTTTTTGTTAGTTATCTGGCTTTGTGTGGTAGTCCCATTTGTGTGAAAATATGACCCCAAAAAAAAAGTAATATTAAGAGTTCTTGATGGGTGACCTTATGTGGGTGGAACCTCTTTTTTCTCCTATTAAAATCAGTATAAAATGGATTGTTCATATGCTAGCATGCTTCCGTTGAATATTAATGTGATCACATTCTTTTCTCTTTCTTTTGCAGCTTATTAATTTTAACTAACATGCAGAAAAAGTTAAAATCTCTAGTTTTGTCACTATAATGAGATTTCTGATTTTGTAAACTGGGCAGCCTCCTAGTCGGTCATTGGATGGCTACGAACATATTGTTAATGTGGAGTATTGTCCACCAGTTTTGTCTGAGAGTCCTGATTTCTCTCCAGAGGCAGCCAAAGCAAAGGAGGCTGTTCAAAATGAACCCAGTCCACAGAATACTGTAGAATATCATGAGATTATGGAAGGTTAGTACTTTTGCAACACATATTTAAGTTGCTAATTCTCACTGAAGCAGTTGACATAATGACATTTTTTTTTCTATTATTTTCAATAGAGGAAATGATACGAGGATTACAACGATTAGGATGGAAGAAAGTAGATGTCAGTTTTCACTCGTCATTTTGGTCATTCTTTGCACACTACAGTATCCAGGTAAAGTAACTGCAAACTTTTCATATCTTACAACAATTTATGCTAAGTCGCCGTCGTCTTCTTCTTCTTCATTTTCACCTGATAATCAATCACCTTATAAATAAGCAGGTGAAAAACGAGCGGCTCCATAATGACGGGGCAGCAGTGATAGCTCATGTTGCCGACACCATAAAGCAGCAAGACTCGTCACCACACGTTGGTGCTAGTTTGTAGCTCCACATTGAGACAAATATGAACAACTCTTTTTTCTTCATAAGTTAAATATATGTACACATTTGCCCTTTGATATATATATATATTTATTAACATTCCATTCTTACAAATCAAACGACAGAGTTTTTTTCTTGATTTGATTACATTACAGAGCAACCAGTGGCATTGTCATCACTAAATATGGTGGCGGTGTGTTCATCGAGAATATCCGAGGAGGGTGGCTGCTGATAGTAGCCATGCTCGTGGCCGTTGTACCCATGCTTACGATAGTTGTACGTAGAGGCTGGCACAGCTCTGAAGTAGTTAGCTGGGCTTTCATAGCCAGACC
Organism: Scutellaria barbata; assembly: GCA_028654395.1. Lineage (NCBI taxonomy): Eukaryota > Viridiplantae > Streptophyta > Magnoliopsida > Lamiales > Lamiaceae > Scutellaria > Scutellaria barbata. The sequence continues at coordinate 5,797,306 of CM053645.1, forward strand.
CATTCTCTGAGTAGGAGTAATTGGCTGGGCTCCCGTAGTACCTACTGTAGTAAGCGTGGTACTCCGTGTTGTACGGAAACGGCCAGAGCTCGGCTTTCCGACCAGTTTTCCGAACAGTTTTCAGAACCTTCTTTTGTTCAGCCCACCCTGTTACTGTCACTTTTTGCATGTTCATGTCTACGTCTATGTTGTCCACCCCTAATTAGTTAACAGCTCAATTAGTAAAGTCATTGATTCATGACTTGAAAGAAAAATATCATTATAAAATGAAATATACCATCTATTTTGGAAAGGGCTTTCATTATTTTTCTTTCACATCCAGGACAATCCATGTGAACTCTCATCTCCACAATCTGCAGAAACAAGATTGATAGAAAATTAAAATTGCTAATTGATGGTATGATAATATTAACAATATGCATATAGCATACGTTACAAAAATATATGTAAAATATTCCTCTTAGTTATGGAGGTAAGATTCTTATTTTGAGACTAACTATGAAAATATGATTCTTATTTAGAAACGAAGGGAGCCATTTCATAATCAAGTTATATTGATTAGTTTTTTAAATATAATCAACTAAGTTGGAGACAAAAATATGTTAGCCAATAAGACCATTCTGACATATATATTAAGCATGCCATAAAAATCAGGAAGAGTGATGGAAAAAAAGAATCATCTTAGAACAAAGCGATGCCAATATTTTTGTCATAAATCCAAACTCTCTGGAGAATATAATTTTAAGGAAAAAAAGAACGATCATATAACCATCAGATTGGAAGGTAGAACAAGAAAAACATAATAACAACCTACAATTTTGTAGTAAAACTTAGGTAATTTTCAAGTCTAAAATATCATATTATCATTCGATATGATGTCAATCGTTTCTTTTTCTCTTTATTGTTGAACTTAATCGACACTACGTATCAAAGTTATGCTTGTACTTTCAATCCATAACAGCATTCCAACACAAATCAGGGAAAAATTATTGCTATAAAACTTTGAAATAGTGGAAAAATATTTCCTTATTTACAAGCCATTTTTTGACGCGTTCACAGTTTTACTCTGTCAAGCTTTCATGGCTTTTCTCAAGAAAATTAATCTATCCATATACGGACACTTTGGTTTAGTTCTTGATAACAACAATAAGTTGATGCAAAACCAAGCATGCATATTTGATTGCATGAAACACAGTAGATTAACTAATGCATTCGCTATGCAAATTAAGGTTGTTTTAATTTGCAGATTCAAGAAAGAAAAGCTAACCGTCATGTTGAGACTTTACAGGAGCTATATATATATCTCAAGTCGTTGTTACAGGAAAATCTGAGCTATGAGATGATTTAATTTGGTGATCAATAACTCTGAAGATGTAAGCTTCATTTATATATAGACAATTAGTTTCTCTGTAGGATTATATTGCTGTATGTATAATTTAATTAAAGAGCAAGTAACCCTAATCATGCAAGAAATACGACATAAAAGTCACATATATAATATATTATCAAATTGATGTGCCCACTATTATTCAGCTGTTTCTTATCAGCTTAGCTTGCTTCCAACAATGGAGGACCCGATATTCATTTTAAATAATGATTAATAATTTATTTTCCAATAATTTCTTCTTATATTTTTAGATGTCACATTAAATATGTCGTCTTTTAATTAGTCAAATGAACCGCGTAAGCCATGGAGCGTCATTTGTTCTCCATTTTATTTTATTTTATTTTTAATAAAATGGTATAATTTAAATGTGATCTAACTTCAATCACAAGGTTTAAGATAAAAGATGAACAATTTTAATGTGTGAAATCAATGAGCGAGTTCTTATAAAGGCATGTCGTATAGAGTGCATCATTAACCCGATGTATTAAACACATTAAAATAATTATGTTTATTTCAAAACCCTTATATAATATGCCACAGGAAATAATTAAAGAAAGACTTCGACATAAATATGGTCAAATTTCTTAATATTATGATGAAACATTGGTGATGCAATCCAACAGTTACGAAAATTAAGTGAAGTTTACTTTTAGAGTAGAAAAGTCATAAAAGCAGGGCATTGGTGCAATGTAATTTACACGAAAATGACCCCTCAACCAATTTCTTTGCAGTCACGTAGTTAACTACTTAACTTGTTCCATATATTTTTAAGGCAAGTTGTTATGCATTTTGCCGAGCAAGAAATGGTCTTTCAAAAATACAATTTAATAATTACAACATATTTAATTACTGTCCTACTACCCTATCTATCGTGCTACCATATTTATCGTGGATACAATAATATAATAAGAGTTGGGCCATATCAGTAGATATATTAAGAGTTGTGTATGTTTTTAGCATTTTCTTACCCAATTAATATGAAGTTTCAATTCTCATTTTGCATTCCATCAAGAAGGTGTTAAGAGTGTCGGCCTAAATTCAATGGGCCTAACCTGCAATGGTTAAGATAGGTGCTAAAATATATTGGGCCATATCGAATAAAGTATTTTGATGAGTTGCTTTGTATACGTCGCTTCATAATAAAATAATTACGAAATGAAAAACCCTGTTGCATTGCAATGAATGATCCATATAGCAACACGCACACTTGCATAAAAAACATTCTCTATTTCTTGAGCGCCATGGCGAATCCATATGCTTTAAACCAAAAACGCTCTCAGATTTTCCGTACAAGAGAAACTGGAAAAAGGATTATACATTGATGAAAATGCCAGAACAACATTGTTGTGCAACTTCTAGTTTCAGTGGAAAATACAAGGTTCATCCCATCGGATTCTCCAATGCAAATTTTGTTTCTTGCAGGTTGTTCACCACTTATAAATTCTGATCAAGAAAACACTTCACAACCCCACCACATCTCACAATCAAAACCAAAATGGCAGAAAAGGAAGGAGCAATCATCAAGCAAGGTCATGAAGAAGGAATAAAAATGGCTGTAGCCCTTCTCGAAGAGTTCGAGCTACCAGGGGGGCTTCTCCCTCTGGTCAATGTCATTGAAGTGGGGTTTGTGAAGAGCACAGGCTACATGTGGATTCAACAGAAGGAAAAGGTGGAGCACAACTTCAAGATGATTAGCAAGCTTGTGAGTTACGACAAAGATATAACGGGCTATGTGGAGAAGCAACGAATCAAGAAGCTCAAAGGAGTGAAGGCCAAGGAGCTGGTTTTGTGGCCTCCAGTCAGTGAGATAAAACTTGACCATCCACCCAATGGAAAGATCAATTTCAAGAGTCTTGCAGGCATCACAAAGACTTTCCCAGTCGAGGCCTTTGCTCCGGGCCAGTAAAGAATCAGTCTTGTATCCATGAGCCACATCAAGAACTGCAAGAAACTGCTCTCACTTGAATGTGTTTTTCTTATGAAATTTCGTCTGTTAATAGACAAAATAATGCACTGTATGCAAAATCAACCAAGTGACTTACTGAAATCTTGTAAGCCTGATCCCCTGCTTCATTGCAAGATTCAACGTACTCCACATTCCCATTGAAAATTCCATGTTCGCATCATCTTGCCTTATCATGCCTCAATTGCACTTGCATATAAAATAAAGATGAGGTTATATAGACACTTGACATGAAATTGTATAGAATAGATATAACACATTGAACTGAGACATGTAAGTTTCAAAATTAGGTGATTACACAAAAAAAAAAACTACAGTTTGCACCAAAGGGTAACATCTTGTCACTCTGCCAAAACAACAATTGATGCCTACTGATTTTGTAGTAGCAGCTTTCCATTTTAAAGCAAGAACGCCTAATCTCACTGAAATCATTCATGCAATTCCATCACCAAAAACATGCAAAGCCAACAAAACATTGTAATGTCCTTTCTCTATCTCCTCTTCTTTTACATTATGGAGGAGAAGAGTTTCAATGATGAGATCTTCCCAGTCAATTTCCACTTGCAGTTTCCTTCTCTTCTTCTTGGGTTTTTCAGACTCTAAGAGACAAATATCATTGCTACAACCAGGGTTGGCAATTTTAGGATGCATAAACTTCTGAATACGAAACTTGGCAGCTTCTATCTTTTCTCGCCTCTTTGCCTTGGATAAACATCCTCTGTCAAAAGATGGAGGCATAGCATCCAATCCCACATCCTTCTCCAATATCTGCTTCAGAATAAGCTTTTTGCTCAGATCTGATTTGCCTCTCCACCAATCCGTACATGCTTCAATGTCAAAAGTTTTTCGCTTTTTGCTTTTACTCACTAGACCAGCCTCTGCCTCCGCAGCGGCCTTCACCAAAGAAACTCCCTCCAAGAAATTTGAATAAATCATGGTTAATGATTCAGGAGAAACCTCAAATTTATCATGATAACAATTTGTCAGATTAGACAAATGGTCCACCCCAAAATAATTAGAGCTACAATCTTCCCTGTTGTAACTATCAAAGCTATATCCAATTTCTCTACTCAAACAGTCTTCAACGAATCCTTCCATATCACAACCAAAGTGTTCAATGCCCTGTCTTTCCCCACTGGATTTTGTCATCGACTTCATCTCCATGTATTGAATGACACAAGGAGCATTCTTCAAGATATTCTTCACCGTAACATCTTTTCCCCAAGGCAAAACACGAGCAACTTCCACAAGCCTCTCCAGGAGTTCCTTATACCTTAGCCTGCACGTAGCAACAGCGACGTGCAATTCCATTGCCATATCTTCAATCTTCACATCTACTCGATTCAATTCCCCAACAAAAACCAAAACTGCAGCCACCACAGGCATAGGCTTCCTTCCTGTGGTCAAAAACCACTTGATCAAACACTGCACTAAAAACACCCCTTGCTTCGACATCCTCTCAACCACATCCTCTGAAACCTCACTGAAACTAGGGCTCATTTTGATGGCACGCTCGAATGCATTGACAATATCAAACTCCGGCAACTTTAAGCCAGTAAAATCAACAATCCGGCTAATCATCCGACCTAATTCATAAACATCACAACCAACTAAATTGGCCACTTCAACAATTGGCAACATCTTCTGATCCTTTCTCATCACAACATAAGCACAAGCCCCTACAAAAACTGGGAACCATTCCCCTTGGCCATATTCTCCATCAGTGATTTTGTCAATCAAAAGCTTAACCTCATGAGACTTCTCATGTGAAAACCCTAATTTGAACATGAAATCCTCAATAATTTTCTGGGCATGATAAATTTTATTTTGCTTGTAATTGTAAACAGTGCCACTGCCGGCAGTGCCCAAACGGACATAAGTACCAGTAGGGCCAGTAATCCCACCAACAAATGCCTGAAAATTGTCAAAATCTTGAACGACGCCGCATGATGTGCAAGCCATATTGCCGGTTACATCGTCGGCAATTAGAGTTCTCTTCCTGCAATTCTGGCAGGAGCGAGAACTTTCCATCTGCACAATAAATTTCAACAATGAAAACATCAACAATCTGCATAAAGTTTAGATTTTTTTCAGATATTAAATCAGGTGAAATACATAAATGGATTTAATGGACAAAGAAACGAAATTAAGATTATTTCGAAGGAAGAGTGAAGGTGAGAAAAACACAGCAAGCAAAACATTGCCCTTGGCAAGAATAAAACCATACAAATAATAATAATCTGTCATGACTTTCACCATCCGAAATTATACAATCGATCATCTAAACAAACATCATCAATATAAATCAAAGCCCTAATGAAAACAAAAAGGGAATGCCTTTTAAAACAAAGGCAGATAATCAAAATGGTGGAAATTACAGAAATACTATTCTAGTTCACTATTTTTCCTGCACAAACGGCGGCGCTTGCTGTTAATCGCTGCCGGGAAAAAGTAGTAGTGTTTTCCGGCGCACTCCACTGTTAATCGCTGCCGGGAATTGAAAAAAAAAAAGTCTGAGAATACCTTCTTCAAGTTCACAGTTGAGTATCGATTTTGCGCTAATTTTGTGCAGTAATTGGATGTGCAGATGATTTAGATATATCTAGGAGCAAACCGCTTATAAGAGAGAAGATATTGTGAGTTGTGTTAGATTTTGGTGTACCTTGAACTGTTGAGAACCGAAATTTGGAGAAGTTGAATTCTTGCTGTAATGAATGCATCTAGGGATTTTGACTTTTGAATTTCAATCGGTATGCTATTTATAGGTTCCGACTTCTGAAGCAAACATCAGCGCTTATTTTTGGCATGTAAGAGCACGACAGGGCCATCCCACCCCAAAACAAATTATTAAACATCTCAAAAAGTTAAAAATTTGTAAATTTGAATTTGAAAATTTTGGAATGTGTTTATAGTCTCACCTTTTAAGAAATTGTTTCATTTTTTGTTTTTGCGGTTATTCGGGCTTTCATGCTTGGGGAAATCAACCGCAAACCAATCCAATAATATCAATTCAAACACTGTTTCTATTTAATTGAAATTACAAAAATTATTTGCCCAAAAACGATTTCTAAGCTCATTTCAGATACAATATCAATTATGAAAGCACAAAGAAACATGTCTGTATTTCCAAATTCCAACATGCTAAAAGGTTGGTTAAAAACAAAAAACTGAAAGCTCTAAACAAAAAAACTTGATAGTTGATGTACCCACACTTCAAACCTCTGAAGCTCCAAACTTGTTCACTGATTCAAAGGTTGCTGAGGTCTAACAAACAATAGCCCAAAAATGTAAACCATTATTACAGCAGAATTCAAAATCATAAATGCAAAGATAGAGCTCTAATATAGCTTTTGAAGAACTTTTATCAACATATCTAACCTACAAAAATACTCTGCATCCACCAAAGGATAATGCTGCCTTCTAAAAAAAAGGCCACATTTTGACATTCTATATTGCAACCACATATATATAAGATTTCTACATATCATGGATGCATTTACAGATCACTCAGATGCCTTGTTGTTAATCGATAGGATACTTAGACACGGCACTCATCTATACGACTTTTGTGCAGCTGAAATGCAGGATTGATCCATGCCCCACAATTGCACTGCATCCCTGCCCAATTGAAGGAACCCAATCGGGCTTTGCAACCAATACACTGAAGCTTGTCTCCTACACAACCTTCTTCCACTGCCAATACACAGACAGAGCCAGCTGATAAGGATTTTGCTGGGAAATATATAACATATAGTTCTCAATGGAATGTGATGGTTTAACTTATAATTAAACCTGATTGCATCCATTTCATCGGCTCCACAAAGATAGACGAGCATTCAGGTGGCTCCATATCTGAGTCAGCACTTCTCTTTTTCCATTTGAAGCATTTTTGTCCTCCTCCACGTTGATGGGAAACAACATGCTCTTCTGTGGCAACCATTCTTCGGCATTTCTTGCAGCGGTATACAACTGGAAGTTTTGGATCAGACCCTGAATCAGTGTTGTTAAGAGTTTCCTCCATTGCAGTTGCCATTGAAATGCTCCTATCGACCAGAAAACACGATAAAATGAATCGAGCATGTGAAAGGGGCAAGTACTGAAAAGTCATCATCATGGCGCCTCTCAGAGAGAGAGAGAGAGAGGAAGAAGATACATCTCAGAGAATTTATGCACAAGAATCTTTAGACAAAAAGTAAATTATTAACTCAATTCAAATTTTCTTAATAATCAGAACAAAATGAAAACAACATTTACAAGCACATATTTTCAGATACCCCAAAACCAAAAACAAGTACTCAAATATAATTCCTGAAGCAAAACTAGTCACAAACTACAAGAATCAACATGATTGAGCTCAAATTCTTCTATGTAGAAACTGATTACTGGAACTATTCAAGCAATGTCACTCAGAAACACATCTAACAAAAAATTAATCACAAAATTAGGGCTTTTACGATTCAGAGCGAGTAATTACAAATTCCGATACCATATCATAAAAAACATAATATATTCAAAGATGCACCATCAATATCGTATGAATAGTAAATGGAAGAAAGGGCTTACAAAAGCAGTTGAGAGAGGAGTGTTCTTCCGAGAAAAAATAGAGAAAATAAAATTTCCTTCCTACGCCTCTGATTATTTTGATAGTGCAAGTAAAAAAACCGTCCTACTTTACAATTGAGGGGGCTGGGCCCAATTTAAAGGCCCACCATACCGAGGCAAATGTCCACAGAACCCAAATTGAATTTTTTTTCTATTGGGTATTGGCATTGCCTACCGTCAACGTTGACTTATGCTCTATCATCAGTATTCATGACCCTCGGCTATTACGTCTTCGACACTTCGACCCCTTGAATCGATCCCAAATCTTGTGCCCTAATTTCCATCAACTGTTCATGCTTTTAATTATACCTCCGCGAAGGAGCAATTTACTCGAGTTTTTGTCTCAGTTCGTCATGACGATTTAATCTGTTCGAGGAGGAGGTGTTAATCTTCTTTGAAGTTCTGTGATATACTCATACTGGATCTACCAACGCATTAAGTGAAGGGGAAGTTTACGTTGTCTATTATGGTGGATCAAGGGAAAGAATCGATTCTTCAATTCGCACCTTTTCAAAGTGCTGTGGACGAAGGTTTTTGGCATAGGTTATCTTCACTGAAGCTCAACAAGCTGGGAATTGATGAGTCTCCTATTCCAATCACAGGTATGCTCTCTCCTTAAGGCGGTATTCTCCTAAGTTATAATTGGTAGACTTTAATTGTATTAGCAGTGGCAATTAATGGTTATTGATTATAACTCAGATTTCTAGATTTTTTTATTTAAAAATATAGGTTTCCTCTTTGGATATGCCTTATCGAATGTTGATGTTAATTTGGAGGTATTACTTATTTCTGAGTATATTTGAGTATCTAGAACTTCCCATTCAGGATTTCTCTTTTGTGTAGTCCCTGAACTGACTTCCAGAAACTAGTCAACACCTTGTTTATCATTCAAATTATGCAGGATTTTCCAATTCTGATCTCAATTCTCATGGCAGGTTTTTTTGCCCCTTGCTCACATCGTCAAGTATCAAACCATTTAACTCTTCTTGCGGAATCTTTACCCCCTGAAGCGAGTGAACAGCCTTTTATGCGAACAACAACTAATGGGAACAGGAATAGATGTCCTATCCCAGGTACTCTGTACAATACAAACACATTGGAGGGATTCCAGGCTCTTGACAAACAAAGCCTACTTAAAGCCGAAGCAGAAAAGGTATCTTTGTGATCCATGTAGTTATTTGACATGTCTCATATGTTCTTTATTGGTGCATGAAAAATATATCTTCAACATGAATATATTTTCATTTACATGTTCCTGAATTGTTAGATCTGGGAGGACATCTGTTCGGGTAAAGTTGAGAAGGACTGCAGAGTTTTATCAAGATTCCTTGTCATTTCATTTGCCGACTTGAAAAAGTGGAGCTTTCATTACTGGTTTGCTTTCCCTGCATTGATTTTTGACCCTCCAGCAACTGTAGTTAATCTTAAACCAGCTACTCAGTGGTTTAATGTGGATGAGGTGCATCAAATATTCATATTTTGACAGTAATGCAGTTAACTCGTTGATATGTTAAATTTTATATCAAAGATATCATTATGCTTATAGGTGGAGTCTGTGACAGCTGCTTGTAATGATTGGCGCAGCATGTATTCAACAACAGGTAAAAAGTTATCCTGAATGTTGTTGCTTAGTTTTCTTACTTCCATTACATTTTACAGCCTAAAGGTTCAAGTACCGTACAGATGTTCCTTTCTTTCTGGTATCTATTTCTTCAAGTTCCGCTGCAACTGTTAGGCATCTGGCCGAGTTTGAAGCCTGTCAAAGGGATGGTCATAAGGTTGGTCATATATGTAAACTGAAATGATTTTCTAGTGAGATGTACACACGAACCCACCAGCACACACACATATCCAATCAAACTCAAAATTATTTCCTAATGAAGATGGATGAGTAGTTCATCAGCAAGGTTTAGCTCCTCAAAAAAAATAAAAAAATCTGACTAGATAAGTGAACCACACATTCATATTCCCTGCAGGTCTTGTTTGGATTTTATGACCCTTGTCATCTTCCAAATAATCCTGGTTGGCCTCTTCGAAACTTGTTATGGTTTATTTGCAGAAGATGGAGTCTTCAGAAGGTTCAGTTTTTTTGCTATCGTGAACGTCGTGGTTTTGCCGATCTGGAATTATCTTTGGTGGGTGACGCGGCAATGTCAAATTCACAAGGTATGTGCTAGAATAGGGTACCAACTCTTTTGAGACTCTCTTTCTTGTTTCAGCTGTTGCAGTTTTGATGCATTCTCATATGAACATATTTTTATAGAGTTAAAAGATCATCACAATATGCCCAATGCTGTCGGTTGGGAACTTAACAGCAGAGGAAAAAAGGGATCAAGGTCTATCAGTCTTGCCAAGACAATGGATCCTACTAGGTACTCTTCATCAATTATTAATCAGCAACTCAGAACCTCATCATGGTATTCTGCTTACTAGTTTTTTTACTTGGATTTTGACAGGTTAGCCATTGAAGCTGCGGATTTGAATTTAAAGCTAATGAGATGGCGTCAACTGCCGTCATTAAATCTGAACATCTTGTCATCTACAAGATGTCTTCTTCTAGGCGCAGGTACACTTGGATGCCAGGTTGCTCGGATGCTTATGGTATGCACTTCAGAATCCTATTAGATTTGATATGTGTGTTAACCTCAGTTACATTTCATATTTAACTTTTTCAGGCATGGGGTATTCGAAAGATCACACTTCTTGATAGTGGCAAAGTATCCATGTCAAATCCACTGCGACAGTCCCTATATAACTTGGACAATTGCCTGAATGGTGGTGAATTTAAGGCTGCGGCAGCTGTTAAAAGTTTAAGTAGAATATTCCCGGCAGTGGTGAGCAGTATATCTCTTCTATTATGTTCATGAGATTGATGCCTTCAACTAAGAAAATTTCTTTTCTATTATACTTTTTTACCCTACCATTATGCTCTATCTCAGGAAGCACAATCTGTTATATTGGCTATCCCAATGCCCGGGCATCCTGTACTGAGTCAAGAAGAGAACAGTGTGCTTGAGGACTGCAGACACTTGCAAGATTTGATAGATTCTCATGATGCAATTTTTTTGCTAACTGATACACGAGAAAGTAGATGGCTTCCAACTCTTCTTTGCGCCAGCGCCAACAAGGTTGGTCTTCTTACACTTCCTCCCTCAAGAATGATTTTACCATCACTGTTTATCCTAAAATTGTTTGCTTTAATTGTAGATCACCATTACTGCTGCTCTGGGGTTTGATAGCTTTCTAGTTATGCGCCATGGAGCTCGTCCTCTAAGCTCTTCTCATGAAACAAAAACAGAAGCTGTGGATGATATAACTACTGAAGTTGGATCTCTATCTCTCAGGGACAACATTAGTGGGCAGAGATTGGGTTGTTACTTTTGCAATGATGTTGTTGCTCCAGTTGATGTAAATATCTTTGAAGCAACTGGTCTCAGATTTATTTATTCTCTTTTAGAATGAAACACTAACATCTATGCTCTGTTTTCAGTCAACTACTAATCGCACATTAGACCAGCAATGTACTGTTACACGCCCTGGACTTGCTCCCATTGCATCATCTCTTGCAGTTGAGCTTCTTGTAGGAATTCTGCATCATCCTTTTGGGTAAGACTACTTAGCAATCAAAGTTTGCAATGCATATGACAATCCAGATAAAAGAATGTCTGAGGTTTTTGTACAGAATATCAGCAGGAGCCGAATTTGGTAGCTCAACTGATACTGGCAGTGAACAACCTCTTGGTATTCTACCCCATCAAATTCGAGGCTTACTTTCACAGTTTTCACAGATGACCCTTGTGGGTCATGCCTCAACAAGTTGCACGGCTTGTAGCTCCACGGTAAGATGCATGCAATCAATCAAAATATTTGAATCTTTTTCCGTACTTCATGTATTATCACTTTCTGGATTATTATATGGCAGATGTTTCTTGTAGCATCTTTTACACTATGATTTGCCGTCCAAAGTATAATTCAGTTGAAATATTGAATCTCTCACAATTCCCACATTATGCAGGTTGTCTCGGAATATCAGAGAAGGGGGTTGGATTTCGTACTTGAAGCCATCAACCATCCTACTTATCTGGAAGATTTAACTGGGCTGACAGAACTAATGAAATCCGCTGGCACTTTTGATCTGGAATGGGATAACGATGATGATGATGATGAGTGTGTTGAAATTTAAGATGTACTATTATTTGATGACTTTTAATTGATTGAAGTTCTTTTAATTTATTTATTTACTTTGTATATAAACCAAAGTAAATTAATTTGTATCCAAAACATTTTTTTTTCTTTTTTAACTCTCCAAAACTAGTTCTCAGCATCACAATAATCTTTGGTACTCTTGTATGATTGTATCCCAGTTCTTAACTGCCGTGTGAAAATTACTCACTGACTGATATTAAACATGATAGTTTTAAAAGATCTTGTAGGTTAAACGATGTAGCACCAGTGGTCTAGTGGTAGAATAGTACCCTGCCACGGTACAGACCCGGGTTCGATTCCCGGCTGGTGCATTTAAAGATTTTACTTTTTTTTCTTTTTTCCCGTGCAGCTTTTTCAGAGTTAAAATTCAGAATTTGAGATTATGATAGAGTTTTATATTATAATACTATTTAATAAATTTAATTTTATGAGATAGATCATTTCATAATTTACAAAGGCAAAGTTTTTGGTGAAATCATCTCATGAATTTCATGTTGTGAGACGGGTCAGGCCGAAAATAAGAAATTATGTAATATTTTTGTATGTTGTGAGACGGGTCGGGTGGGGTCGAATATAAGAAATTATGTAATACTTTTGTGTGTATTACGTAATACTTTTCTATATAATAGGTAATACTTTGTATTATAAGATGTGTTTTGAGTTGAGTTGGACATAAAAAAATATATAATACTTTTATGTGTATCAGGTAATACTTTAATATATCAGGTAATACTTTTATTTTGAGTTGAGTCAGATTATAAGAAAATATGTAATACTTTTATATGTATCGGGCAATACTTTTATGTGTATCAGGTAATATTTTTGTGTTATAGGACATATGACCTGAATTGGGTCGGGTCGGATCTTAAAAAACACGCGGATCCTAAGGCTTCCAGGTGCTCTATTCTCCTCGTGCAACATGTAATACTTTTATGTATATTATGTAATACTTTTCTATATATCATGTAATACTTTTGTATTTTGCATATATACTAAATAATATAATACAAAGAATTATCTAAAATAAAGAAAAATATTATTTAATACACACAAAAGTATTACTTAATTATTATGTTCGACTCGACCCGTCTCACGGACGGCCTCACACAAAACCTACTCATTTACAAAAATAAAATTGATTTGGATCGTGGATGGTAGTTTTCAACACATGAAATTATATCCATAAGATAATCTGATAAAAAATTTATATGAGTGTGAAAAAGAAGAAGAAGAATAAACCATCAAAATTCATATAATTCTTTGGAAAGGCTAAAGCAAGACTTTGAAATTCCAATACAAAGGAAGAAGAAGAAAGTGTAGCATTACTCCTCGATCGCTTTCAAGCTTCCACTCAGAAGCCACACAGATTTGGTAGAGACATCAAATAGGAATAAGGCAGGAGTGACAAATGTAGGTACGTTGGATAATAACATTATCATCCAATCACATTTTCATTTTTTGGTGTTTTCAGTTTTACTCCTACTTAGTAGCAAGTGGATTTCATAATCACCATTTTTCTTCACATTTGCTTATCTAACTTAGTGGTGATTATGGTCATCTCCACGTGTTTTTGGTGATTTTGTGCTTCAGGCTAATATAAATCCACCATGTGTTTTATAGCTCTAGATAAGAAAGACCCTAGTCATCACATCAATCATCTCATTGGATATAGAGGATATATACCAATGAAAATATTGCAATCAATTTTATCTTTTCTCAATTAAACTTGGTTTTTTTTTTTTCATGTTCATTATGTTTTTGCAGGATATGTACATTCAGCCGATACTTTAGTACCAACATGATTGGGGTATAATTACACAAAAAAAAATTCATTTCTTTGAGTGATTGAATTTTAATTATTCAAAGGACTTTATTTCCTACATGGAATTATTGATCATGTTATTAAGTTGCATTATAGTTGACCTGGGAAATTTGATATAAATTCAATTAATGTGTTCAAAAAGCGTGGTAGAGCACCATTGCTAATGCTTTTATTGCAATTTCGATCCAAACACATGTTACTTGATGATGCAAGTGTGCAGCTGCTTTATAATATTGCTATTCCACGTTGGATGTAATTCTTGCATCGAAATTCATCATCTCCAATATCTTTTCTTCACAACGATGGTAAAATATGAGATAAAGTTTATGAATGATTTATGCTTCAAATTTGTCGTTAACGAAATTAAGATCTATCCGAGAAGACAAAATCTTTTGGGGAGTCCAATTATAAAACTCAAAGTTTTTTATTTATTAAGATAAACACATGAAAATCCCTAATCATAGGTACTTTTATCAGTTTATGTACATTAAAGATAAATGATATAAATACAAGTTTTTCTTAAAATTCTAAAATTAAAATAAAAACGAATAATTTGAAAAAAATTGAGGTGGTGATATGTGTCTTTAGTGGTCATCGTCTACGTAAATACTTTATGTGGAGTTTTATAGGGTGAATTTAGAATTTATAGAATTATGAGTTGGTTAATGAAAATAAATATTATATTTACATTGATAAAATTTGATGATGAATTTGAAATGAAAAGTTTACCAAATTTGTTTTGATATTTGCATCACGTAGACTATAAGGAAAATTTGTGAAACCCAACACGTACTTTTACTTGGAATTATTTTAGTGATTTTTATGTATTTAGAATACGATTTAAAATATATCATTCCATCACATCTTCTCAAATAAAATATTTCAACTTCGAACAATATCTGCATTCTTTTTAATCTCCAAATCCAAATGATCACCAAACAAACCACGTGATATGATTAATAATAGCCTTAATTTATGATTAAATATAAACTTTGATAGGTACTTTGTTATTTTTGTTAATTCTTCTAAATTCGTTAATATAGTTATATGAAGATCAAATATAAACTTTGTCAATGTATCAAGTTGGTTAGAAATATTAGCATGTATATATCTAACTATTACACACGTCTAACGAATTCGTTAAAATTGCTGATCTGATTTGGATCCAATCATAGATAAATCCGCAATTTTTTGGTTATCAAGTCTAGTATATCATATTAGTATACAAAAGTATATGTAAATAAAATAACAAATTTCCATTCCATTTAAGATCTACGTAACCATAACTAATTGCAATTTCTGCATTAAAATTATACAGTTATATTTGTGAGGACAAGTCACCGATTTTTTAGGAATATGGAACCTGATCACCACAAGCAATTTAATGTTGTTCAGAATTAAGTTCCAAGATCTATATAAATAAAATTTAATTAAGTTCCAAGATCTATATAAATAAAATTTAATTAAGATTAATGAATCATATATCAGAGATAATGTAAAGAAAGCCTGCTAAAAAATTCGTCAAATCGACCATTTATTAACGTCTTAATCAATGCCCCCGTATTACTACTTCCTTTTTTTTTTTTAGTTTTGAATAGTGAGTTATTTAAATCATTATTACAATAATTTCCTAACACCAGAGAATAAAAAAAAAGTAGAAAAGAAATCTGTTTTTTAATGCATTATTATCCAACAAAATCAGTTAGGTATAGCATACATGATGTTTACTATAATATCTTAAGTTGTGTCAAGTAGCATTCATCCTTGGCCTGAATTTGACCCTTTGACAAAATTACATGAATGATTAGGTCATCTCTCACTAATTTCAGTGCCCCAAAACGCCAGCCAAGGGGCAATACCGTAATTTCAGACGCTTTTAATTATCTCATTACATAGAAATCTATGATGAATTTTTTTATATGTCCATTAATTTGATCCCATGAAGCGGACAAATTATTTAGGTTGCATGTGCTATCTGCTAAATTTGTATTTTCTCACAAAGTCTCCTTCTCTTTTTTGTCTGATTCTTCACCTTTCTTCCAACCAAAAGGTCAGAGATTAAAATTATTAATTTATAAAATTCAAGTGAAATTAGGCTATAAGAGTTTGATTCAAATTCAAAGTTGTTCAAGTATGGGAGTTCCACAGGCACCCAATACAACTGCTTCTTTAACCAACTGTTTGTTTACTCTGAGATTTTTAACTCGCGTGCGACGCCTACTTCGTACGAAGAAGCAGTATAAACCACCGGAGGTGGTGGAGAAGCCTTTAGGTGTAGATCATATGGGTGATTGTAATGAAGCCAGGGTTGGGGAGGCCGATGATCGGAATTGGGTGGTGGCTCTGCAGAAATCGGTGACGATGCTTCATTTTGGGCGGTGGGAAGAGAAGGAGGCGGCGGCGGAAGAGATGAAGAAGCTGGCCGGAGAAGATTTGAGGTGGCGGAAAGCCATGGCGGAGCTGGGGGTAATTCCGCCGCTGGTTGCGATGGTTGGGTCGGTGGTGGCGGCGCGTCGGAGATTGGCTGTTGGAGCGTTGATTGAACTCGCCAATGGCTCCTTCACGTAAGTAATTAATTAAATCTTGCACTAAAATGCATGATTAATTGATTAGCCACATTATAATCAATGAAAAAATTAATATTTTCTGCAAATGAAGATAATACCGATCAGTTTTCAATGGGAAGTCATTTTCATAATTAATTATTTCTTTCTATTAGTGTAAAATTGAATTTTTGAGATTAATCTGAAAGAGGATCAGGAACTGTTCTATTAGTTGCTAAATGTGTTATTCCTTTTTTTTTTTTTTTTTTTTTCTTTTAGAAGAGGAATTTAATGATATTAAAAAATAGACAGTAATATCGTTGGGTGGTTGAATTGAATATACTTTATTGGTGGAGGGGCACAAACTATTGATTTTTTAAGTGTATATGAGGTGGAAAATGCTATTGAGAAAATGAAGTAAACAAGAAATCAACCATAATGGAGGCCTACTGGCCATTATTGACTTGTTAGGGGTGGTAGGGTGAGTTTTCCTGCCTGAGTTTTTCGTAGCTCTTACATATCGGTGAAGTACCAAACTCTAATTAAGTCTTGATGTAATTGTGTTTACGAATTGAAGTTCCTGACTTTGATTTAATTAACTGTGTTTTTTCTTGTTTTATATTCTTTTCTATGATTGTATGATTATGACCATGGAAAGGGAAGTTCTTGGCCAAATTATTGACCAAAGAAACTATAATATATTCTTGAGGATAGCGATAGTTTGTTGGGCTAACATCACTTGCTAACTTTGGCATACAGCCATATAATATGGGGCGAGGACTTTTTGCATATTGATATCATATTCTTTTCAAAGTTGGATTTAATAATAATGATCCTAGACTACACACCTCCATTATTTTTAACCTGAAAAGTCGATCCATCTCTCTCTTTTTTATCTCTGTTTAAGTGGGAGTGGGTGGTGTCTTTGGAATCAAAAACAATTTCTGATTCTGGGTTCAAGCTCTTCTTTTATTTTACAGAAAGAAAATGTAATGGTGGTTGTGATATAGGTGTTCGAATAAGCTTATATGTGAACATTATAAAACTTGATTCTTGACCTTCATTTTTCAAAGGCAGATCTACTTGAGAGAATCTTGTTGACTTATCTCTTGCAATTGTCTGTATTAATATGCTGCGATGGTCCTTATGGGCTAGGGTCATCAAATATAAAATTTGGATGGCCCCACATTGTTTAACAACTAATGTCTTTATTCTGATTGAGAGTTTCATATGTCGAGCTCTCTTTTCATACATTAATAATGATTTATTTTTTTTGCTCTTGTTTAGGAACAAGGCTCTAATGGTCGAGGCAGGAATTTTGTCGCGATTACCAGAGAATATAAGGGACTTGGAGGAAACAACGAAGAACGAATTTGCACAGCTCCTTTTGTCAATATCAGCCCTTGCCAACAGCCAATTTTCCCTCTCAGCAAGAATCATTCCCACTGTCGTCTCCATTCTGGAAAGCAGTTCGAATATTGAGACCAAAGAACAATGTTTAAGCACCTTGTACAATCTGTCTTCAGTGCTAGATAATGCTTCAACTCTTATTGATACTGGGGTTATAGACAATCTAATAAGGTTGTCCTCAGTTAAAGAAACATCGGAAAAGGCCTTGGCAACTTTGGGCAACCTGGTTGTAACCTTGGCAGGACGAAAGGTGATCGAGCAGAATCCCATGGTGCCTGAGGGCTTGATTGAGATCATGATATGGGAAGAGAAGCCCAGATGCCAAGAATTATCTGCTTACATTTTGATGATCTTAGCTCATCAAAGCTCCCTACAAAGGAAGAAAATGTCGGAGGCTGGGATAGTTCAAGTGCTTCTAGAAGTGGTGTTGTTGGGCAGCCCGTTGGCTCAGAAACGGGCTTTGAAGATACTGCAGTGGTTCAAGGACGACAGGCAAATGAGAGTCGGGCCTCATTCTGGGCCACAAGTTGGGAGGGTGCTGATTGGTTCGCCGGTTAATGAGAAGGATGTTGACGAAGGGAAGATATTGATGAAGAAGTTTGTGAAGCAAAGTTTATATAAAAACATGGAGACCATTACTCGTAGAGCCAATGGTGGTGGGAATTCTTCTAAGCTTAAGGCTTTGGTTATTAGTTCTAGTTCTAAGAGTTTACCTTATTAGTGTCATATTTGATCTTTCTTTCTTTTTCTTTTTTTTTTTAAATGGTACATATAAAGTGAAGGAATGAGTACCTCCCCTGTTGCATTGCACTTCTTGTGCAACAAAATGTTTGATATTTTGATTGTAAATCATGGATATTTATTTTTATTTTTTTGTTTTGTTCATCGACCAAGTGTGATAAGAAGAAACATTAAAGTCCGATTAAGGTAACTACAATCGAATAGGGAAGTTCTTCATTTTTTTCATAATTAAAAGAAACATAAAGAAGAAAATATTATTTCATCGATAACTAAGATATTCGATAATTAGACAACTAATTTTGAGAGAGGCGGACGCTTCCTTTAGGAGTGAAGAATCCAATTCCGCTGCAAATTGCAACAAGTATAATAAAATGTACCCTTAATTATGTCTGGAAAGATGCTATTTGAAGCATATAAATTGCTCTTCGCTCCCTCTTTTTTGATCCACTGCATTCTCCTCCGTTCAAATCCAATGCCCTATTTGACACACTGCAAAAATTAATCATTTCATTTTTTCTAATCAATAAAAACACTCCAGGGTACTTAGATATATATACTCGATTCTTGATTACTCTTTAATTTTTGTTTTTGGTTTTATTTTTGGACTGATATTAATCTTAACTTTTCCCTACTCATTTTAAATTATCGAACACCAAAATTTAAATGGGTTGGATACTCAAGATATTTACAAAATCACCATCCTTAATTATAGTGTGTAAAAATAGTGGGTGTGTCCAGAATTACCTTATAAATATTACACAATAAAGGCCCAAAATACGCCACCCAACCCAAGTACGATTTCACGAAAAAGGACCATCCTTTTTTCCAGTAAAAAAGGAAAGGACCATACTACGTCGTATTGGAGCTGCTGAGTGAGGCGGTGAGGATCACACAGTTTTGTATAAAACGCGGCGTTTTGCTGAGAACACATTATAAAAAAGTTTTCTTTTTCAGTAGGGTTTTCTCTTGACACAAAGCATCGTTACACTCTCTCTTAGGGTTTTCTCGATAAAACTCTATCCTTAGCGATCCATGGATCTTACCAAGAAACGCAAGGCCGACGAGAACGGCAGAGCATATCCCTTGACCGGAGACCTCGGCAACACTTTGGCCGCCGTTCCTCCGTCGTCGATGGGCATCCTATCGCCTCAAGACGCTGAGAAAATTCTCGAACCATTCACGAAGGAGCAGCTCCTTTCCATTCTACGCGCCGCCGTCCTCCGACACCCCGATGTCTTGGAGGCTGTGCGCACAGTCGCTGATGCCGATCCCGTCCAGCGGAAGCTATTCGTTCGTGGGCTCGGTTGGGAAACCACGACCGAGAAACTTCGTCAAGTGTTCTCAGCGTACGGAGAACTCGATGAAGCCAACTCCATTGTCATTACTGATAAGAACTCTGGAAAATCTAAGGGTTATGGGTTTGTGACTTTTAAGCACATCGATGCCGCGGTATTAGCCCTGAAAGAACCAAACAAGAAGATCGACGGGCGTATGACAGTGACTCAACTCGCGGCCGCTGGCAATTCAGGTAATTCTCATTCTGCTGATGTGGCGTTGAGGAAGATTTATGTCGGAAATATTCCCTTTGAGATTTCGTCGGAGAGGTTGTTGGCTCACTTTTCGATGTATGGTGAGGTTGAGGAAGGACCGCTAGGGTTTGACAAGCAGACTGGAAAGGCCAAGGGCTTTGCCTTCTTTGTATACAAGACAGAGGAGGGTGCAAAGGCATCGCTGGTTGATCCCATGAAAACTATTGATGGACATCAGGTGGTATGTAAATTGGCTACAGATAACAAGAAACAGAAACCTAATGTTGGACCACCGGGTGGAATGGTTCCTGGTATGCCGAATTCTGGGCCTATGGGAATGCCTGCACGGAATTATGGAATGGGGGGTTATATGGGTTATGGGCCTGGTCCAAATATGCCTCAGCCTCCACAGCAGACAGGGATGGTGCATCAGAACGTAGGTTATAATACAGCAATGAGTGGACCCGGAGGACCGGGAGGGCAAGGTTATGGTGGGGGATATGGAAGTGGTGCACCAGTATATGATGGTGTAGGTGGTGGTGGTGGAGCAGGGGAGTTTGGTGGAGGATTGGGCAATGCTGGAGGCTACAGAATGCCTCCCAGTAGCTTGGGTATGCAGGGTTCTGGTGGTTATCCTGATGGTGGGAACTACGGGCTCCAATCAGCATATCCTACCCAGCCGAGCCATCCTGCTGGTCCAGGAGGCCCCAGGCTTCCGGCTTACCAGGGTATGCCACAATATTGAGGTAATTGAGGGAGCACTATAACGCAGTGATGTCAAATTTTTTGTTATTTTGTTTGTATGATTGGTGAAGGTGTTTTTACTAATTTTTTCTAACATATTATAGGTTTTAAAAGTATCTGAAACACTGACCAATGAGATGTAACTGGGAAGCTAGGATAAGTCTAAATTTTACCTTTTTATTGAGTGAAATAAGATAGGATATTACGGTAATAAACGGACAACATGTCGTTTATTGCACCTTTTGCCTGACTTATGTGTCATGCTTTTTTGTTTTAGTTCTGAACATTTTTTAATGTACTTTTAATATATGTAGTGTATAATAACTGTTAGCTCTCATATCTTCTGGAGATTTCCCGTTAGAGTATTCTAACTTTTTCTCAGGAATGCCTTTACGTCAAACATATAATTAATGATTTAACAGAAAAAAAAATTCATTTAATTGAGTTTTAAATGTCTTATCAGTCGATTTACAATTTTAGCATTTGACTTCTTTTTTAGTTTGAATTTGAATGATGGATTGAGTTTTGCATGTTTACGTGTTCAGGTATTTTGACAGCTTCTTGGGCGCAAATGTTTTAAATGGTTGTGGTGATTATGTAATTCCCGACTATGAAATCTTTGGTTGATAAATGGACTGCTGTAGATCTTTGGCTGCTTCACTCTGCTCTGTCTGCACCTATAAGTTGTGGATTTGTGAGCTATATTTGTGCTTGAATGAGCTCAAAGTTGTTACTTGAGACTTGGTGTATTATGTGATAAGTGGCTTTGAAGTGCTCTAAACTAGGATTTTCTCCTTACTATTAGTTACAGTTTATTTTGTTGTCGTTGTGATTTCTAGTTTCTTGTAAAATGCTACTTCTGTTGCTTTTAAATTTAGTTGTTACCATTCCAGCCGTTTGTTCTTGCAGTACTATATGCTGTGGTGTCTTGGAGCTTTTTCCGGCCTGTTATGTGTGAATTTCGATGGAAATAATCTTTTTTGTTTGTTCTATTGTGTTCATTTCTTTAGTCATCCAAAGTCTATCTTGTTTTGTTTGTTAGTGATTGGAAAATAACAAAAACTTAATGTGCACCTCTTTCATGGATCTAGCCATGCGTGCAACTCAACCATACACGATGCTTAACCTGACTCAATTGAAAATTATCACTTTGATTATTTTGGATTTTCATGTAAAGTTTTCTTTACATACCGCCATTTATCATCTTTTTAAATGAAATGCATTACTTTAAACAACGAAATTTTTTACTTTTTTTTGGGTAAAAAATATCACTCAAATATTACACTTAATTTTTGTTAGAGTATCATTTGAGTAATTGGATTTTTATGTAAAGTATTTGCATGCTAAAAAGTATTATCCTTCTTATGAAAGATGTTATTTCAAACATTGAAAAGTATTACTTAACATGCCATGAAGTTTTAGTATATCTGGTCGTTGTTGGGTCAAGTTCCACTGATTTTAGGATATGTGCAATTGATGTACAAGAGAAGACTCGCTCTTGGAAAAAATAATCTCTGATGCATTGCACTCTCATCTTCTGATTAATGGTTCACTTGAAACTTTTGTATAAAATGAAATTTTGTATACATGTCCTAAACAGATTATTCCCCAAAAATTTTCAAGATTTCCCATTCTTTACACTTCAAATCATCTTGTTTCAATTAATCCAAGTATGTTACCCCATTCTTCAAATGCATTTGCCAGAAAACATCTTACTATAACATTTTAGTTTTCTTGGTTTTTTTATCCCAAGACAAAATAAAATTGTCAAGAGGCATCCCAACTCTTATGATGCGAAGACCACCTTTCAATGAAACCAAATATGCTAAAACATTCATTGATGCATTTTCCCAAAACCATCTTCTGTGTGAACATGTGAGATCTATTTGTCTCCTTTGTTTTCCTATTACTAGTAAATGGAAATTAATTATTTTTGTTACTCATTTTGTTGAATGGGTATCTTTCTTCTAGCATTAGGTGTTATGTGTTAGCTCGTGTTGCCTTGGCTTCTTTTCACCTAGAAATATGGATTGAAGTTCAAATTTTGAATAAAAAATTGCATTTCATCTGTTCGTAACTTGTGCATATAATTGAGTGATTAGCTTTTTTTTATTTTTTTTTATTTTAATCAAACAGCCCGTACGTTCAGATTGAATTTACTCTGGTCATGCTCCAACTGTGGATTCTGTGTTCTTTGAACTCTTGGGGTAGTATGATAGCATTCGTATTTAATATGTTTTGTTCAATTAGGTGTTGTATGCTTGTTGAGAATTTGAGATGAGTTTCATCAACATAGGCAACAGTAGAAAATTAACACAATATATTAGTTAGCCACGTACATTGAGAACATGAGTGAATTTGAAAACCCATGATTTACTATGACCTTTTCAACAATTTGGGCCGGGAGTAGTATCTTTATGGTCTGTCGATGATAGAAAATAGAAGCTAAGCAAGAACTTCGTTATGCTTGTTCTTGATTATAAGCTCAAGAGCAGCACATTACTTCCATGTTGGATTCCTATTTTTGTTGAGTTTTCTTGGAACTGCCATAACCATCTTCATCAGGTATCTGAATATGTTCTTTGTTAAAATTTTCAGTGATATAGATGTAGATTTCTTGCTGATGCTGCTATCTTCTTTGTGGCCTTAAACATGCCAGAATTTGTTTCATCAAAGACGAAGCTTGGGTTGAAATTTTATGTGGTCTGGAGTGCTCAAAATTTGACTATTATTGTTATGTAATTTAACTATTGTAATTGTCTTGTTTCTTGAATGGTGGGAAAAACTTGGAACCTTTTATCTTCTTTACAGTGTTGCTATAACCCATTCATTTGTTGTTATTTCTGATCCATCTGACAAAATTGGTTTCGATATCTGAATTCCATGTGATGTAGAGAGTTGGATTAGAGATGATTGTTGTTATCTGTGCTGTGCAGAAAAGGAAAATCTTGCTGAGTAGGATATTGGTAGTGTTGCTGAAATTGATCCTTTGCTTATTAATATGATAAACTTACATTTCTTACCGTGCTTTGAGGTACAAGTACATGATAGCACAGACTTACCAAATTTTCTAGCATAGAATGTATTGTTTGCTTGTTAATCCAGGCAGTGGACCAAAGTTTGGAGGGCATTCTGGTGAATGTAGCTGAAAACGACACCTAGTCCAACCAATGTTGAGGTAAGACTGCCATTCATATTCATGGGGTTCTTAAGTTGACCTCGTAGCCTTGGCGCGGCCTCCTCCTCCTCCTCCTCGTCGCCATGCATTGACCGTTGCTTGTACTTTGCTATGCTCTCTATCCACTAGGAGAGTGGTTTTAGAGACTCTTTTGAGCCTGAAAGTCTACTTATTGTAATCGATGGGCGATGATGTTGGGATCCACCTGTAAGAGGTTCTATTTGTACCATTAATAATATGTATTTTGCCAGTGAGATTTTATTTGATATCGTGGAATTGGGAAGTGTAAAAATATGCTCATGATGAGAACAAACATTCATTGTTGTACGGTAATATACATTACATTGTTCTTGAACACTGATGAGTTGATGTGATTGATATATATACTTGCACATTAGACAACAGGGTATAGGGCTTCCATGGCAATTCCACAGAGCCCTTCCTTTTCAACAATGTCCTTTTGCAGCCTCATATAACCTTCCTCACCCCAAGTTGTACCCCATGAGTTCTTAAATATCCAGTACTTCAGTTTACCCTCTTCAATACCATAGCCCACCACTGTAACTCCATGGTCCAACACACTGCCACAATGGCCTGTGAAGATGCCACTCGAGTAAAACTGAAAGTCTGATCCACTTGCATCGATACTTACAGCAACCGGTTGGTTAGCAACTGCCATCATCAACGCTCCTTCATTGTCTGCTGCTACGTATTTGTAGCTACTTATTTTGGCAACTGGTTCTCCTTACTTTTTTACATCACATTTGCCCAGTTTTTCTTTAGTCGGATAGTTGCTTTCAGTAGTAAGACCATTCTGTTTAATGAAGTCGAAAGCGTCAGAGAGGAGACCTCCACTACAGCCATTCTGTTCCCCAGCGCAGTCCAGTATCTCCTGGACTGATAAATTGTAAAGCTTACCACTTCTGATCTTAGTAATACCTTCCACAGTGTCAACAGCAGGGAATGTCCATGTCCCTGTGTCCATTTTGTTTCATGAATTGGATTAACATAAACTGAATGATCATTGATGAAAGAAGGGTAATATGATGAGATGATAAGTACCGCATGATCCACCCCTGATGCCGGTCACAGCACCCTTCTTTCTCCAATCGATGCTAGGTGGAGCTGCTGTGAGATTTTTGTACTTGAAAGAGGTTGTGGGCTCTGATTTTGCCTTGGGTGGTTGCTTATGTGCAATTAAAGTCGATGTGAACTCTGCATTTGTTTTGTCTGCAAATTGGTTTACGCTTAATTTGTATGGCTTGTCTCTAGCATTGTTGATGAAGTCTATGTACTCTACATTGGCTTTGAAGATCTTGTACCGTTCCTCATGTTCTATCACATTCTTGTACTCGCGCCCATAATTGGACATCCACTGCTCATGCCTCTTCCTCATTGATGTGTGTGGGCCTACACGAGAAGTGACTTGGGGGACCAATATTGTAATAACAACCAAAATAATTAGTTTGTAATACTGGCACAGTGACGCCATTGGTTATGAAGGAAGCTTTGCACGAGAGTAACTCGAGAATTGGGTTTATAATGTGGCGATTATTTTATGGATGCGGGAGGGATCAGTGGGACAAATTATTTGCATCAGTTGCTAGTACAAAAGACAGACGTAGGAAATCGTAGGGAGCACACAAGGTGATATAGACAGCACCTGTCTTCTTAATATTTTGTATCTTCTCAACCAGGCTTGCCTCAACCTTGTCGTTCTAGCATATATGCTGACATATGAAACTGTTGGAGAAAGTTGTTTCCAAATAATAACTAGTTAAACAAATTGGAATTTAGAATCAATGGAGGGGAATCAACGGAACTGAATTCAAAAAACCTGCCGTTTTTTCCAGGGTGCCATTTAAGTGAAAGAGTAGGTTTTAGGTGTCCAGAAAATGAATTCTATAAATACCCGGTACATTCTCTATGGTTGCATATCACTTGTTTGTATCAAAACATAGTAAACAAAAAACTCAATCTCTTTTCTTCTGAAAATGGCCTTTTCTCCCAGCAATAAACTTATTTTTGCTTTGTTGTTCTTGTTTGAGATCTGGGCTTTTCAAGTCACAGCACGCACATTGACAGATGCATCCATGGTTGAGAGACATGAGCAGTGGATGGACAAATATGGACGTACCTACAAAGACGAAGCAGAGAAGGCTAAGAGATTCAAAATATTCAATGAGAATGTGGAGTACATTGAATCCTTTAATGCAGCAGGGATTCAGCCTTACAAGCTTGCCTTAAATAGTTTTGCTGATTTAACAAACGGGGAATACAAGGCACGAAATGGCTATAAAATGGGATCTTATAAGAAGTCGTCCCAAGTTTCATCATTCAGGTACGCGAACGTGACAGCAATCCCATCAAGCGTGGATTGGAGAAAGAAGGGAGCTGTCACTGGTGTCAAGGATCAAGGCCAATGTGGTAATTAAACTTAAAAACATCCAAAATATAAGTTCATTTTTGAAACTATTATCAGGTTCTTGATACTTATTATCAATGAAAAAACAGGATGTTGCTGGGCATTCTCAGCAGTTGCAGCCACAGAAGGTATCAACCAGCTCAAGACAGGCAATCTGGTTTCATTGTCAGAACAAGAACTTGTGGACTGTGACACGAGTGAAGATGAAGGATGCAATGGTGGTCTCATGGACTCAGCCTTTGAGTACATTATCGGAAACCATGGCCTCACCACTGAGTCAAACTATCCGTACACAGGAGTTGATGGGACTTGCAACACTAAGAAGGAATCATCCGATGCTGCTAAGATCACAGGATACGAGGATGTTCCAGCCAATAGTGAGTCTGCATTGATGAAAGCTGTGGCTAACCAGCCTGTCTCTGTAGCCATTGATGCCAGTGGGTCCGACTTCCAGTTCTACTCGAGTGGAGTGTTCACTGGACAGTGTGGAACCGAACTGGACCATGGTGTGACTGCAGTTGGTTATGGGGTAACCAGTGATGGGACAAAGTATTGGCTTGTCAAGAATTCATGGGGGAGCAGTTGGGGTGAGAGTGGATACATTAGAATGCAACGGGGCGTCGAGGCTGCAGAAGGATTGTGTGGCATTGCAATGCAAGCTTCATATCCAACTGTCTAAGTTAATTTGTGTAAAGCTGCATATTCAAACTATTACCCTGCCAAAATTGTCTGTTTCTGTGTTTGATGTGTCTTGTGTTCATGTGTATGTGAAACATGGATAGATATGTAAGTGTATTTTCTGTTTGGAAAAACTGCTTGTAAAGAAGGAAGTGTAAATTAATCCAAGAAAGTCTAGTTTATTAACTCCTTTGATTTGAGCCTGATGTTGTTGCCCCTATTGCAGAACAGACAATCCACATAGGGATATGCAACAACATATTATTTAACTGCACTAATATTAATATAAACGTGTTAATAAGTCATTTTTTTAGTAAATTCTCATGTGAAACCGTAATTGTGTCATTCATAAAAAATATAATAACCTTTAAAGATAAAACTTTATTAGATTATAAAGTACTATATTGATTAAAAATAAGTTCAAAGTTAATCTTAATTAATTTTTTACCAAAATAAAATTTAGTATAATGATACATTATTAAAAGGAAATAATAATTTTTTTATTTCTTAGTACTCCTTTTCTCTCCCTACTTCTGATAAAAGAAGTACTACGAAAAAAAAAACTTTAACATAAGAATAATAAAAGAACTTTTTCTTACTTATATTTTAAAGGACCCATAACAAATACTCCTTCCATCCCAATTATATAGGTTGATTGAGTTTTTTTTTTTGCGAAGTTTAAGAAAATGAATGGAAAAGTAAGTAGATCACTTTTATGCTCATATTTAATGAGTTTAGTTTTTCCAACTTTTTTATGTGCAGTTAGAGAAAAATTGAATTCAAATTTATCTTTTCAATACTAATTAACAGGAGTATATTAATATATGACTTAAATAAATTTTAAGACTATATATTTGGGACATCCAAAAAAAAAATACAAGCCTATATAACTGGGATGGAGGGAATATTATAAAACAAAATTTTACGAATCTTCGGTTTGATTGTCTAACAAATTCTTTATGGATCCACCTTAGGAATCTTGTATGAAACATAGTCTTGTAATGCCAAATTTTTTTGACATCAATATATCATTTGGGGCAATATAAGTCAATATTACAGATACTTGCTTTGTATTCCCCTACCAACAGTTCATGTCAAGCTTGCTATTTAAGAAGCACCGTATTATGTTACTATATTATTGAATTCAAAGAAAAAAAAATGAAGTACATATAAACTTCCCTTTGTGAAACAGAGCAAGTAACTGAATATAATCGATAAGGTCCAAATAAGTAGTCTCAAATATCAGATAACGTGTTTGGTGTCATAGTCAAGAATTATTAGTTAAAATAAGAGTTTGGTCCAAAGAAAAATAGAGCAATCCTAGTTGAGCTGCGTCCACGGAAACTGGAAAATCTGTCCTCACCATACATGACTTGCCCACCCGTTACGATGATTGATGCAAATGTCTAGCCCGTATATATACTCTACTTCTTGAGAGTTTATTCACTCCACTTCTAAAACATTTCATTACAAAATCAGAAACCAATGGGTTCCAAACTTGTTCTTGCATTTGCCTGTCTACTTGCAATCAGTGCTTTCATGGCAAACTGTCGTGAAATTCCTGAGGCGAGTGTGGTAGAGAAGCACGAGCAGTGGATGGTTCAGTTTGGACGTGTGTACAGAGACGACGAAGAGAAAGCAATTCGATTCAACATATTCAAGAACAATGTGGAGTTTATTGAATCTTTCAACAGTGCTGGAACCAGGCCTTACAAGCTTGGCCTCAACCAATTCGCTGATCTAACGAACCAAGAATTCAAGGCCTCTCGTAATGGATATAAGCATAAGAAATCATCACCTGAAACAACACCTTTCAAGTATGCAAATGTGACAGCAGTTCCTTCAAGCTTGGACTGGAGAAAGAAGGGAGCTGTCACTGGTGTTAAGGATCAGGGCCAATGTGGTAAATATCCTTACAACTATCTCAACAACTTGTAATTTACCTTCTTAAAAAATTTGAAATCTTGATCCTATTTGGGGGCAAAAAAAAAAAAACATGCAGGATGTTGCTGGGCTTTTTCAGCAGTGGCAACCATGGAAGGAATCAACCAGCTTAAAACAAGAAAATTGATCTCTTTATCAGAACAAGAACTTGTGGACTGCGACGTAAAGGGTGTGGATCAGGGCTGCAATGGAGGCCTAATGGACGATGCGTTCAAGTTCATCATACACAACAAAGGGCTCACCACAGAATCCAGCTACCCATACAAGGGAACCGATGGCACATGCAACAGCCAAGAGGAAGCCTCGAGTGCAGCAAAGATCACCGGCTATGAGGATGTTCCGGCTAATGATGAGTCTGCTTTGTTGAATGCAGTGGCGAACCAGCCCGTCTCTGTCGCCATTGATGCTGGTGGACTGGCATTCCAGTTCTACTCTGGCGGCGTTTTCACCGGAGAGTGTGGGACCCAACTAGACCATGGTGTTACAGCGGTTGGTTATGGAAAAAGTGAAGACGGGAGCAAGTATTGGTTGGTGAAGAACTCGTGGGGCAGTAGCTGGGGCGAGGAAGGATACATTAGAATGGAGAGGGACGTTGCGGCTAAAGAAGGGCTCTGTGGTATTGCCATGGAAGCTTCCTATCCAACTGTTTAAACTGTCCAACATCTTCCTCGTTGAAGCTGATTTATGTGATGTCAATAGTCATATGCTTCTGTGGTGTTCGATTCACTTGTAATTATGCTTGTGTTTGTTGTACATAACTACATGGTGTGTGTTTCCTTCTGATCATATGTACAAAATTGAAACAAATATATGGAAATTGTCAAGTTTCTACTAAACATTTATGAAGCTCGACTCGCTTGTGGAGTAATGAAGATGGCACAAAAAGTTATTTACCCATATTTTGTTGGAAAATTAATACACAAAACTCCTTGAATTTTTTAAAAGAGGTAATGTAGTCATTCTATATGTAATTATGGCTATTGAATACTTTGGTTATTACTAAACATCAACAGTTGAAAAGAACGATGAAAATGGAAGTATGAAACGGAGAGAGTAGCATTATTCTTCCTAAACTGCAAAATGTTAAAAGCATTAACATCACAAATTCAATAGGAAAAACAATAAATTGTTCTATAATAAATTCCAGGCAACAATCTGTATATAACTCACCCTTCACTTGCAAAACCAACAGCATTTTTCATAGACCAAGATATATAGCCACTCTAAATAATGGCTTCACATGGAAAATATTATTCCAATCACCATGCTTTGCATTTTCGCAACATTATTAAAGCTTGAAGGAAAAACATGAGAAATGGATGGCTAAACATGGATGATACTATGGCAGCAAGGAAGAGAACGAGGAACAGACTAAGATATTCAATGACATCGTAGACTACATAGAAAGGTTCAATAAATAAAACCACACATACAAGCTGGGAGTCAATGAATTCGCAGATCTTACGAATGTAAGAGTTCCTCACTAAGTATGCAGTAAGTCTCATGACATATTTTCCGAGCCCACCAAAACCATCTTTTAAGTACGAAAATGTCACAGAAGTACCACCCAATCTCAACAGGAGAGAGCGAAATGCCGTCACCCTATTGGGACACAAGGAGAATGTGGTTAGTCTGACAATATTATATTTACATAGACACAAATATATTATATTGTCTAATAAATTAACCATAGCTGTTCAGGATGTTGCTGGGCATTTTCAGCTGTTGCTGCAATGGAAGGCATAGGGGCGATTAAGTAAGGCAAGCTGGTTTCCTTGTTGAAGCAACAGATAATAGACTGCAATAGTTTTCATGAAGGTTGCTATGGTGGGAGGTGGAGTATGCCTTTGACTTGGTCAAACAACAGGGGGGTCTTGCATCCGACGCCAATGATCCCTACCAGACAAGGCAAGGATTGTGCAATATTAATACGCCATCCTCACTTTCCGTGAAGATTACAGGCTATGAATGTGTTCCAAGTAAAAATGAGACAGAAATGTTGAAGGCAGAGGCTAACCAACCTGTCTCGGTGGGCATTGACCCGATTCTCCTTCAGTTTTATGAGAGTGGAATCATATCAGGTGATTGTGGTAGCAGAATCTCGAATGCTATTACAGCAGTAGGGTATAGTGCAACTGAAGACGAGACCAAGTTCTGGATATTCAAGAACTCGTGGGGCCCGAACTGGGGAGAGCAAGGATACCTTAGAGTGCAGAGGGATGCTTTTGCCACAGAAGGTGTGTGTGGCATAGCAACAGACCTTACTTATCCCACTGCATAATTTATGCTAAACTATCACAAGTACTTAGCTTTTAGGACATGGTGACAGATTTACTCAACCTTAGAAACATTAGCAATTATTGGGGAAGCATGTAATGTGAACAAAATTACCGAATGTTTTAATGGTTTTTTCTCTTTAAAAGAATTATCCGTCTTTGTATTCTAGCTTTACTAACTACTATTACTAGATAAGATGGAAAACAAGCAGATAAAATAAAGATGCAAAAAATCACAAATGGATTTCGTAAAACTGGAGCAGATTGATCCCTATTACATTACATGCTTACTCAAGCATCCAAGAATAACATATTATATATGAGACAAATCTCCATATTTGAATGGCCAGTCTACATAACAAGACACGGAATGCTCCTTAGTAGATTATATGAACAAAATAGAAACCAGCTTTAAGTTTTCACAATCACAATTTCCTCTATTACTCATCTGATGATTCAAGTGTAGGCTTAATCTGAACTTCACATTCTCCATTACACATGTGATGATCCATCCAAGTCTCAATTTTATTTCTTAAAACACTCCTGGAATGCACATCTACAGATAGAACAATTATAATAGAACATCATAGGATCAACATTATCAAATATCAACCCTAAATCCTGCTAGGTTGCAAAATCATGCAACTAGCTTTCGAGCAAGTTGAGAAGTGACACTTCAAAGAAGGTCGAAAGGCAAATAGATAAATGAAATTGAAAGTAGAAGAAGTAGTTTGCCAACAAAATGACCAAGATAAAATTCAAAGAATACAACAAGCTCCATCACTAGATTGTTGCATTACCTACACAAATTGATACCAAGAGTCATATCACTGAAGGATTAAGCTCGTTTCCCAGTACGGTGGTGGGTTTTTGTGCAGAGAGTCCATCGTCCCTTGGCACGTCGACGCCTAATAACTGCTCGTCCTGCAGTAGTACTCATACGCTTCCGGAAACCATGTGTACGCGCAAGTGATTTTCTTGATCTATTCCTCTTGGTTTGACAAAGGGTGTATTTGCCTGCCCTCACCACAAGGCCTCTCCTTTTATCAGCTGTCTTCCCAATGCTGGACTTCAAATCCAAACCCAATGATGACCCTGGAATTAATGAGAACAGATAATGATTAATTGAATTGAATTAATAAATGGAGAAAGATCAACATGCTCTGGAGCAAACACTGAGTTCATTTTTGAAGTCACTGTAAATCATATTATAAACTCTTTCCCAGTTCTGGAAAAATATTGAATTAAAAGGACAGCACAAATACATTTCAACATAGTAATTCAGGAAACTTTATTTCAGGAATTTCAAGATTCAAAGGCACTAGATATTGTACCCAAGAACATAACACATGGTATAATTGAACTTTCCTCAAATGAAGATGAGCCACACCCTAGTCTCCACCACTCATATCTCACAGAACAAGCCACGACAGAATCAAGTGATAATTTTTCACCAAGCCCACAATTCATGAATCAAGAAATCCAAAAGGGGTTCAGGTAAAGACACATTTGAAAACCAAGAATCAAACCACGCATAAAATACCTGAGAAGGAAGAACCGGAAGAGAGAGAAAGGGATGAAGATGTGAAGGCCGAGTGAAGCATCCCAGAAGAACTTTGGGCCTTGGGTTTCACACTGAATGAAAGATTAGTCCTTGTTCTTGAACCAGTGAGAAGTGAAGCAGATGGCACATTAAGAGTATTACCTCTGTAACAAGCCATTGTTGCCATTGACAAGCTGAAAGCCATTTTCTTGATTTCTTGCCTTTCTTTCTATCTCGTTATCCGTTTTTGAAAGGTTTCTGCTGCGTTATCCAGAAAATTACGAGATCGCTATGGGCTTTTCTCCTATTTCAGTACTTATTGGGCTTATTATAAAACCATAAACTGTGCCGTAATAATTGGCTTATAAAACCCTAAATAAGGCCGTAATAATTATAAACTATTGGGCTTATTATAAAACCCTAAATCGGGCAGGGCTATAGTTTTTATTAATGGGCCTACTGAAAACATGTTTGATATCGCATGGAAGTCATGGAAGTTTAATTTTATTAATTGCCTTATTATATATTATACTTAAATATGTCATATCAATAAAAAGCTTTTCTTAAGAGAAGTTGCGTTACAAAATCAGACATAGATCAAATTTTGTAATTTTTTAAACTGGAGTAAAAAAACATATATTTCACGACCTTCATATATTTCAATATCTCTGAGAAAAATATATACACACATATAGAGATAATATTATGTAACCCTTTTGCAAAAATGAGGCGACCATCTGAGATAGATATGATATTAGTTTGTGGGCTCTAAAAGGTTTACAATCTTGAAATGCTTATCTTCATGTTTAGTAGATTTCTGAGCAAGATTTAATCAGGACCAAAATAAAAAATGAATTACATAACACATTAGTTTCGCAACGTGTCACTTCTTTCGAAGGTTTATTATTAAAAAATTGTCACTACATAACAAATAATACAGAAATTTCTTGTCACAACTTGTTATTATATGATAAAACTGAGAATGGGTCACACATGTCAAAATGCAGTGGTCCTTTTCTTTCCACTTGAAGCCCACGTCTACAAGTTATTTACTTCCAATTTGGCCCACCCCATAGACCAAACTAAGTTGACTCACTATATGCCAATGTCAATAAAACCCTGATTTAACCTCTTCTTTTTTTATTTTTTTTTTATTTTATGATTTAGATACTCAACTTGGATTTGGTCTATATAATGTATACGTAGATATTATGTCAAGCTCTATGAGGATGGATTGGCCAAGTCCAAATAGCCTGCTATAATCATGCGACAAAATTTACTAGGTATAATTCATATTGTAACTGTTAATATAGGATGCTATTTAGCAATACCAAGCATGAATAAGCTTGTGATTAATAACAACACTCGTTGGGGATATTTTTGAGATTCAAGAGAATCTAACATGCAATTTTTGTTGATGTCCCCATATAGATTATATATATATATAATTATGAGTAGTGATAAGGTTTACTTGAGACTTGAGAGTCAACGAAACTCTAACCTTAGCTATCTAAGAGTAATTTTCACAATCACTTAAAAGAAAAGAAGAAAATACTACAATATATCTTTATTCATTTAGTATTACTATAGAACAACTACGAATTCATATATAAGATTTGTTATGGTATCTTCACTATTAATTGTCACTAAATAAAAAAGGCAAAGAAAGAAAATATCATAATTGCGTATCTTAATTTGTTTGTTATATTGATGACTATTTGATTATTTGATATGAGAATTATTGGGGCCACAATTGTTAATGATATTTTGATTTAATCTTGTAGTCATGCATGATTTAGAGTTAATGTAAATTATATCACTTTGATATTATTACTGGACTTCTGTGTGTAGGGCAACCTCATTTGCAGTGTCTAAAAACATGTACAAATTGAGGTCTATGCTACACACAATATTATTTGCACCTTCTAATTAATTACCTACCCTTCACTTTTATATATATGCAGAGTTTGTGGCTCTGGATAAAACCATAATTTGCTGGTTTATTATTACACATAATAATTTAGTGTTTATTACACCAATCGCTTTAATTAGTTCTAATGCATGATTAATGTTATAAATTTTAATAATTTAGTGTTTATTACACCAATCGCTTTAATTAGTTCTAATGCATGATTAATGTTATAAATTTCAATAAAATATATAATCGATGTGAATTAATTTCCACAGACCTTAACATAAAACGAGTGAATCTTCTCTCATGTAAAAATTCATGAGTTGAAATTAATTTATGAAATTTGAATGTGCTAAGTTGATAATTAATCACATCATTAAGTCTTTATCATGTGAATTTAGTATTGGAAATGAGTAGGAGAATTATGGAGGGTGAATGGCGGCGTAAGTGTAAGTGGACGTTCATTTATGCTAATACTCATAACTGAAACAACTATATACACTTATTCAAATTTAATTCCATTAACTGTTTCGCCTTCTTTATAGCTGGCCTTTTAGTAATTATAACAACTCAAATTTATATATTTATATATATATATATATATATATATATATATGAAAATTATTTGTCATCAAACATCAATCCAAATCGAGTTTGAGATGATCATTGAAGAACTTTTCTTTTAAAATAAATATAGTTTTTAGAAAAAGAAGAAATTTTAAAAGGAAAAGAAGTTGTTCAACCTAAATCTGGTCTAGTTATTTGAAACTACACTCTCAATGTTTGATTTATTAATTAAAAAGAAGTCTCATTATATTTTGAAGTAACAAATACTACATTGAGGTATGATAAGTACGGGCTTTTCATCGGATTACGTAGTCTAATGAAATATAGTCATGCTATCATATTTATCGTGGACACATTAATATATGTCAATCACTGATGATTTGTTAGATATCTAATATAGATATAAATTTCATTTTCTATATAATTAGGGAATGAGATCATTACATATCATCATCAGTGGATATATTAATAGTTGCTCATAATGAGTGGGTAGCATTTTCCAATGAGATAAACAAAAAAATTGAATTTTTAAAAGATAATAATACACCCAAAATTGACATCTTTATCCTTAATGGAATGAGGTCCTAACTCCTAAGAAAAACAAGGAAAAAGAGAGAGTATCTTTGTCCAAAATACATTTTTTTTAACTTAAAAACCAATTTTTTATTATTTATGAACTTGGTTAGAATAAATTTTTTGATATCTTTTATTCATACCAATTATCAATTTATTTATTTATTTACTAATCTATAAATTAATCTTTATTATGAAATTTATTCATTTATATATTGAGAAAATAGTATGTTGAACAATTCAATTCATAATTTCTGATGCTTTTGCAGTCCTAGGGCCTTAAAACATGTATCAGATTATGACACGAAAACTTTTAGCCTTAACTAAAATAATAGAAGTAGTAACGTAGAAACTTATGGCTACTAACTAGCTGGATCAGATAATTGTTCCAAAATAATAATAATAATACTATTAATAGTAATGGTGGACCGTTGGTAGTGATAGTGGTGGTGATAGCATAAAGAGATGAAGTCAAAATGATTGAATCTGAACTTCAATATGAAAAACAATTAATAAAAGTGCAAAGTACTCGGAGAATGAATAATAGTAAAACCATTTCATATCAGACGTTATATCCAAACAGTTATCCTTGATTTGAAATTCTAAATTTGGACAATTATGAGCTTTATGGGAAAATTCAAACTTAGCTTATCCAGTTAAAAAAAAAAACAAACAAATTCAGAGAGGTTAATATAGTATGATTGAAGGAGTTGGTTCTTATACATATATAGTCCTTGCCGTCTTAGATACCCAGTTTCTCTAATCGGAATTATCATTTAGCCCTATTCATCTATTCTTCATAGAAAATAATAAATAAATAAATAATCCCCCGATTATCATATTTTTCTTTCCAACAGTCATAACGCACTTGTCTTAATCTAAAATAAATTTACATTTTATGTAAGTGCATAGTTGATTAATATTAAAATAATATTAATCGAGATTAGTACGTGCACATATTAATGTCTTCGCTTCACAAATAATTAAGCTCTCTTGTATATGTTTTAAGTCTTGAATAATTATAAATCAACATGACTAGAAATAACATTGATGATGTGAACATGGGTGCATGTATGGAATTATAGAAACATTAAGCATGGGACTGTAGGAATCGGACAGAAAATTAATTAAGGAGCATGTGATTATAATAAATTAATGTAAGCTAATTGGCATGGAAGAACTTGGAATGGGACATACATGAAACTTCATTTTATTTATAAACCACTTGAGTTCCTTCCTTATCTCTTAATCGTGCTATACAGCTGATTCTACAATGAGTGGTCCAATTTTATTGTATAAATATTATATAAATATAACGTGAATTCTAAGCTTGGTGGTGTGTTCAATCTCTAATTTCTTGGTGCATTGCTCCATCAATGCCAAAAATTTCAATGTGCAATCATGATTTCTTAACGACCACTTAGTTAAGCCTATTATTGTGCCCAATTTTTTATTTTTTTTTATTTTTTTTTATCTTTGATTGATTGGAACTTAGATTTATGATTCATGAAATTTTAATGTGTTGTTCTTTTAGTGCTTTAATGAATATCAAATCACACCACTCATTATTTGTATTCTTATGATCCTCATCTAGTGTTGGGTAAGACAAATTTTCCTATTAATTATGTTTTGTTTTATTATTTTACGTTACGTAAAATGTACACATCTCATGATGGTATATCTTTTGTTATTTCTCAAATCAGACTTATTAAAATAATGGAAAGATCGATAAAACTAATATCTAATATATGAATAACAACAACAATAATAATAATAATAATTATTATTATTATTATTATAATTAAAAACACATATATGTGTTACATTGTTTGGTTTAAACATACATACATATATATATATATATATATATATATATATATATATATATATATATATATCAATTTGCATGTAAATTACCTAACCGACAATTAAACAAAATTATCAGTTATAATTTTTATTAGTATATTTCTATTCAAAAAAAGTAATTGCAATACAGCTGTTCTTGGCTTCTTTAATAATTAATTATAAAAAAAATTCGTTTGGAGTTCCAAAAAAATTTAATTATAAAAGTTAAAAAGAATATCACGTCGTAAAAAAAAACTTGTAGTTTCTTTTGACCATGATTTTCTTTAATTTGTTAAACAAGAAATTTCAAGAAAAAAATACTAAAAAAATAATGCAAAAACCCAACACTACTAAAGATATTAAACCTTTTTTTTTTCATTTATATAATAAACAACTGTTTTCTACAATTTTAATATAAATTACTATTGAAAGCGGTAAATACCAAAATTCTGGACCCCTCATTATAAAATTAAATATATCATGCATTATTTCACTACACATATACATAGCAATATACTATTTTAACTGTTCAAAAGCAATAAGATTATTAATACAGGATCTTCAAAACTTAATGAAATTATACATCGTTTTTTAATACAAATCACTGTAACTAGTACTACTGCTATATGCGACATTTAACAAGTGTAAGATGAGTAAAACACCAAACACATATTACTATAAAATAAAATAATAAAATACAAACCCCGAACAAGAATATAATATATATTTCCATTCCAATAACCCATACACTGAAAATCCCGTGACATAGGCGGCAATGAAATGCAAAAGGAATGATTTCTTCTTCATACATTCCTCCAAATCTTTATAAATTAAATATGATAATTAATTTTCCAGGAAGCAAAGTGAAGAAAAAGACACAGCCACACTACACTTTTCACTCGAATGCTTCCAACATTTCCAACTCATGTCAGGCCCATTTCACTTTTTTTTTTTCTTGCTAAATTAACCATGTGACAACCTTAGGCCGGATTTAGGGAGAGAAAAATTGAATAAAACATTAACACAAAGCTAGGGCAAAAAATATCATTCAACAGAATTTAATCAAAAATACCACGCGACTATAGTCACGATCATAAAAGACATTTTAAATGAATTTAATGCTTATATAACTAGTTTATATTATTTTATTAGAATCTTTAAATTATAAGAGTTGGTTGCTCTTACGTAGTCAAATTTGGTCCTATGGCGAGACAAAATTGCTAAGGACAGGTCAGGGCGGGCCAAGAAAGAAATGGTATATATGAAGCATGAGGACATGATATTGAAGACAGCTTTTCTTCATTACATTGTTTTTATTCCCCAGCTTTTTTCTGTACCCAAAACGCACCCACCCATGGTTGCTTTAAAGTACCAAGACTTGATTTCTCCAGCCTTGTTTTTAGTGTTAGCAGTTTTGCTATTGCCAGAGCGTGCTTCCTCAGAGCAGTTACACAACAATTTCAGCAGCAACAACATTATCAGAAGAGGCAGAGAGCTTGTCACCGGTTGCAATCTGTTCCAGGGCAGATGGGTCATTGACAATTCATATCCTCTCTACGATTCCGCGGGCTGCCCGTTTATCGACCCGGAATTCGACTGTCTCAAGTACGGGCGACCCGATAAGCAGTTCCTCAAATTCTCTTGGAAACCCGACTCCTGCAACTTGCCCAGGTTTGTTGAACAAAACTCCTCACACACACACCCGCGTTTGTGTCTGTGTGTTTTTCTGGTTGTTCTTGAAGCTGAAGGTTATCGTGGATTTACAGGTTTAATGGGGTGGATTTCTTGAAGAGATGGAGTGGGAAGAAGATAATGTTTGTGGGTGACTCACTGAGTTTGAATATGTGGGAATCTCTTGCTTGTATGATTCATTCTTCTGTCCCGAATTCTAAGACCAGCTACGTGAGACAGGAGTCGCTTTCTTCCGTCACATTCCAGGTTTCTCTCTCTCTCTGAAATTGGTATAATATTATTATATTTATTTCGTAAACATGTTAGTATGACTCTGTTTCTTGCTGAAAATCTTGACGCCTTCTTCACATTCCATGTTACATCCTAACATTAGATTAGATCCTAAAGAGGCTCTTAATCATTGCTGAGCTGAACAGCAAATATTTTCTGCAATTATCTGCTATTTATTAGCATCTTTCTTTAATAAAGTAGCAATCGTTGCCATGGGATGCTTTGCCCAACGTTCTAACTTAATGAATAAATATAATCTGCACTTTCAGAATCATCATTAGCTCTAAGAAAACAGAACAAGTTGCAAGATAAAAGGGATAGACTTTTCAAAAGGTCTTGGTGAAATGCACAGTTCTACCCTTAACAGATTTTTAATATCCATATTTATCTAACTCATCGTAATGATGACCTTGTAGTGGAGAAACTCAGAGTGATAATCATTTTCTGGAATTACATTAAAGTTAGAATCTAAATGGAGTTTAACTTTTGTCAAAAAAATTGGTGGGCACATGAAGGTTGCGGTAGCCATTTACCCAATGAGGTAAATAAAGGGAAAAGGTTATTAAGGATGGCCTGTCATTCAAATAGCAGGAATTGGATAAAGCTCCAAGCTCTGGTTCCATTGCTTTCTGACAGATGTTAACACCTTTTGTCTTGTTATAGTGAAAAAGCCTCAACTGAATTAACCATTTTTATGTCCCAATATATTAATTGAAGGGGCTTTGCATTCATGGCCTATCAAATGGGCCAGAGGTGGCCTAAATCCAGCGAGATGACAATAAAGACTTCATTATGTTGCCAGCTTATAAATTAAACACTGTCTAATACTAACTCTTATTAATGGCTCTGCATTTACTTCTACTGCCATATTTTCAGCTTCTTTATCTTTTCAAAATAAATGTTCGGTTCCATTGTTGTTAAATACTGGTATTTAAATTTACAGGACTACAGAGTTACCCTTCTGCTATACCGATCACCTTACTTGGTAGATATTACGAGGGAAAGCTTTGGGAGAGTATTGAAGCTGGATTCTATTCAACAAGGCAATGCATGGAGAGGAATGGACATGCTCGTGTTTAACTCGTGGCATTGGTGGACTCACAAAGGAAAAGCTCAATCGTATGAATGAACTCTACATTCTTCTACGCTCACTTTTCTATGAATAAGGTTGTCGTGATTGTGAAAACCCATGTTTTTATCGTTGCTTCAGATGGGACTACATACAGGATGGCTCCACCGTATCCAAAGACATGAACCGTCTTGTGGCATTTTACAAAGGCATGACCACATGGGCTCGATGGGTTGACCAGAACGTAGATCCTGCTAAAACTAAAGTCTTCTTCCAAGGGATTTCTCCGACTCATTATCAGTAAGTAATACCATATTAAATATTCATTGTTTGTTTCTGATCTTGAAAATATGGATTAAATTAATCACGATTTCCTGCTGGTAATGACAGGGGTAGGGAATGGAAGTCAGCTTCAAAGAACTGCAATGGCGAACAACAGCCATTGGCAGGGTCGATATATCCAGCAGGGACACCACCAGAGGTTGAGGTTGTTAGCAGAGTATTAAGCAGGATTAAAAAGCCCGTGTTTTTGCTCGATATTACAACTCTATCTCAGTTGAGAAAAGATGCACATCCATCTGCTTACAGTGGTGATCACTCAGGAGTGGATTGCAGCCATTGGTGCCTCCCTGGATTACCAGATACATGGAACCAGCTGCTATATGCAGCTCTTGTAATGTAACCAACATCTGAAGTTGTTGTTTGTTGTCTATAGTTGGCTTTATCTATTTGTCTTGATTTTAGGGTGGCTGTAGATTTGTGGGGAATTGAGAACCGCTTATGATTATTTTGATTGGAGAAATAAGGGAGATGATTATTCAACTGTAAAATAATTACTTGTTGCATAAAGAACATGGAATTTCTTCGTTTTCTGAGTCAAGTGCAGATGTTTCTTGTACAATATGTGGAATTAATCTAATTGAACTTTCTTGGAAATCCTATCTAGCAAACCAGATAAAAAATGTAATGTTTCATTAGAGCAACGATCAAACTGATTGGATCAAATACAGGAGCCAAGTGCATACAAAATCAAATTGTGTTAGGAAGAGACAAGCAATTAAAATCAGACAAGACTGAAGTTCAAACAGCAAGACTGAAGCTCAAATCCACTTCGGTTATGTCTGAAAGTGATAGAAACTTAATAACCAACATATACAGCAGCATTAACAATGTAGCAGTCATCATTCTTATCACCCATTTCTTCAACATGCACACCACTTGAGCATATCAGTCCACCATCCACTACTTCAACACTTGTTATTGCTCCACTATTCAAGTATACATTGTCAAAACAACAAACTTGTAAAACTTCCAACATCAAATACAGAAGTGCAGTTACTTACTATGGGAAAACTGACTTGACCTTCTCAAGATCCAACAAATGTTGGAGAGGTCTAGGAACTCCCAATTTAATCTGTAGTTTCATCTCACCAAACGAAACACCAGGTATTGAACCTGAACCCATAGACACGGTTTATAGTAATGAATAAGGATTAGAAAAGCATTTCCTTAATGCAGGAAATAGTTTATCAAATACATAAAAGGTAGATAAGTATAATGAATCTATAATCAAGTGTATACACCTTGACTTGTGAATAAACCGTAAAACCCCAAGTAAACATGTCAAGGCATGTACGCAGATAAAATTTTGATACTACCAACTTTTAAGGCATATACACGTTTTAATCTACGACATATATGTATGGGAGTATTGCAGGCATATTATTAAGCCGATCAAGAAGCTTGGATAATTAGCTTCTTAAGAGTTGCACCGTTTCTGGAAACAGACCAAATATCCAAATTAAATATAAATATGAAGTATCTCAAACATCCCATTTTAAAGAAAAAATCTTTCAATGTGAGTACACCACGAAATAACATGTTTCAGCGATTAAAGTTGAGAACTTTCACACTGCACGCAATTGAGAAACTCAATCATAAATATTCAAGATCAATAGCAAAAAACCAAAGATTATGGCTTCAGTATAAATGCAGGTAATAAATCAAATTGAGAGATAAAATTAATGAAAATGAATTAAAGTAACCTCTTCTGAAAGCGGGAATTGAGTTTGAGGAAATGGCATCCCTACAAGCCCGCATTGCTGCTGATGTAATATTCTGCCTGTTTTTCAATTAAATTTTCAGAAACATGTGAGAGCGAGAGAGAGAGAGAGAGAGAGAGAGAGAGAGAGAGAGAGGTACCCATGCTGATCGTAGCCGACCCCCATTTCGACAAACAAGAGCTTGATGGAAGAATCGGGCACACAGTTTACCGATTTGACTGAACTATCCTCACTCGCCATTGGAATTGCAGTTACTACAGTACAAGGACGTGAAATAATACTTTCTTTATTATTTGCGAAAAATGAAAAAGAAGAATTTATGAAATTGAAGGATCTATAATCTGATGAGGAATAGAGAATTGGGGTCTGCACAAAAGTTGCAGGAGTGGAGAGAGACGTCATTCCCTCAGTTGGAGTTCTTGGGCTCTAACTCGATTTCTCCGCAAACATCCAACACGACGACTCTGTTCTCACTCTGGACTTGGTTTTATTCAATGGACTTTATCTTAAATCAAATGGGCCGAGCCCATTTTCCGATGGCCCACTTTTTAACATCAT
Organism: Scutellaria barbata; assembly: GCA_028654395.1. Taxonomy (NCBI): domain Eukaryota; kingdom Viridiplantae; phylum Streptophyta; class Magnoliopsida; order Lamiales; family Lamiaceae; genus Scutellaria; species Scutellaria barbata. Next base: position 5,840,846 of record CM053645.1, read on the forward strand.
ATTTTTTAATTTTTCACATGACCTTGTCTTTTAATGTAGGGAATTCCTTGTAAGGAAACCACTGTGAAATCAAAAATGTGGAGTTAGAATGAAAAGTAGTACATAGAAATTAACTTTCACTCTCAAACTTGCCAAAGAACAATGCCAAGCTGTAGACCATGTCAAATAAATACTAAATATATTTTGAAAACTTATATATAGCAATAAGAAGGCACAAAATCAATGATGCTGCCCCGCCAATGCTATTCACAAACTTCAGCTATCTTTTGAATCCTATTTTACAACAAAAGAGAAGGGGACAGCAATTGTGAAGCAGAGTTTGCTATAGATATTTGGCAACAGACTTGTGCTGCTGATTTTGACATAATCGAGCTTTATCTCTCAGCTCTTCAAACGCTCTCATTGTTTCTGCATCAAAACCACCTGCAAACTGATAAACACAACACATTAATCATTAATTTAAATCAAAATCCATTCAAGTTGAAAACGAAGAGGACAAGATTCATTATTCACCTGATGAACTCTGAACGCAAACTTGACACCTTGAACTATGAGCTCTTCTTCTTCAGGACCACCACCCACCATTTCAAGCTCTCCCGATACTCTCTTCATGTACTTCACTGCTAGTTTCACCGATGCCAGCTTGATCTGTAACCACGAATGTAATTACAAACGAGCCCTTCATTCTAATTTGACTTCGTTTCAGTAATTCTTTACATAATGTATTCAAATCCAACATTAACAGTCATTTGCTTAACCACCTTTGGCGTATAGCAATGAGAAACAGACAAGAAAGTACACAAAGTTGACATAAAAATGAAGGCTTAAGACAAGGTCAACATGAAGAACATAAAATAATCCAAGCAAAACAGACAAGTTAATGCATCTTTGAAATCTGAGACTTGCACATGCGTACATAGGTGGGGGCGTTATAGAATGAGGCAAAATACATCTAGCTCTTTTTGTCATTTACAGACATCCACCAAACTTCTCATTTTTATATGGTATGCTTTCCGATAATTGAATTCCAGTTGTATAAATGACCTCGAGGGACCACAATTGGTGTTGTTTTTCTATTCTAAATCAGTATGAAATTTATTGATTATTTAACTACTCCAGCACCACATCTCTATATTAATTTTCTCGAGTTTCCCCTAATATTTCAACTATAAGGCTATATGGAGTTCCCCCGTTGAGAGGGCGTATACTTGACTTTTAGCAGAACTTGCAATCAACACAAAACTAGCATGACAAGCAGCAGGCACATGTGCTGATAGGGTGCTTGGACCATACCATGCCAACAAATCCCATCCGATTGGAGAGATACAGATCAACAAGTAAAGGATTAAATGTCTGATTTTCGAGTTAACATTTAGATAAAACTGACTCTTACAGGTGGTGCAAAAGAGTAATTTTTAGCAAAGAAATAAACGTAGACGATTCATGTTCAGAGCAGGAGGATCTAAAGACAATATATTTCACCATGCTCATTAACTAATAGGTTTTGACTGGGAAACACACAATCCAACGGAACATACATCACTTTCTAACCTTCACCAACTCAAGAAGGGATTCTATAATTATTTAGGAAGGAAAATATATATTTGTATACTAATGGTTCTATCACCTATTCCACATAAACACTGAATTTAGATAACCAAAAACTCTTCCAAAGAATGCCTATACATTTAAATTGACGTAAATCTATCTGAACCCACAAAATCCTAGCAGAATCTTCTGTCTGATACTTCAAGAAAGACACAAAATAGATACACTAATCACGACATGTAGGATGAAATTTTACCTGAGTTACATAACCTGTATCCAACATCCAATTAACAGGTATGTGGTAACCTTTGTATCTCTCTGTAGCTGATTCTCTCATTCGTGACAAATTATAAACGCCATGCTCCAATCTGCAATGATGTTGCAGCTTTTTATAACAGAAAAAAGATGAAAACTTTTATGCTACTACCACCAGTATTAAAAACAGCAATAGTAATTCAAATGAAAAACCATACTTCTCAAACAAAGATTGCATTTTCTTGAGAGCATGCCCACAATGTTGTCTAGGATCATTATGAAAAGACGAGACTTCAAATTCCACCTTCTTCAGATCACAATACCCGAAAGCAGCTTCTCTTAATGCATCGGCCTTCTTTTCTGGCCAATCAAAGTGCTTCAACACTGCTCTTTCATCAACCTTTATATCCATAAACAAAATTTATTACAATTTAACGAATCATTAAAAAAAAACAAAAGGGCAGTAACTAGGGAAAAAAAGGGGTACCAAGTAAGAGAGTTCATCATCAAGCCATTTGACGAAAGACACAACATCCTCAATATCAGTGAAGGCAGCAGCCTCAACTTCTTTAATCAAGAATCTAATGAAATCTCCTTGAGTCTCCACATCATTCTTAATCTGTAAATTAAGATAATAATAAAAATTAAATGATGATAAAGAGAACCTAATCAGGTTATTTCCTGAAAAAAAAAAAACACACAAACATTTACATCAATGCAAATTTTGTCCTAAAACGGTAAAGAATTGAACTAGCCGGAAATGCAAAAGCACAATCAAAGAGATATATACTGAATTGTCATAAAAGCCCACGTGGTTTGATTCAATTTGTGGCTTTTTGCACGATCAATTATCAAATTTGATTTGGGAATCTAACGCTGTCTTATCTGGTTAGAAACCTAGCAAACTTCCAAGAAAAAGTGCACCATGGATACCATAAAAGACATCGAGACCGGTCGATCTCAGTGACAGGGTGGCATAAAGTCGGTGGCAATATCAGTAAATAATCGCATAAACCATGACCAACAAGGAAACGAGTGAACTCACGGCTAGTAAATGCGCTGAACGATTCTCAATTTCCCCTATCATGTCCTTGGCCGTAGCACCCGCCGCCGGCGGATCACCTGCGCCACTGACGCTGCCGGAATCCTTCCGAAAAGTTGAGTCCCTTCGCATTACGGAGTGGTAAAACTCAACCACCTCAGGGACTCTTCTGACCTTCGCCGGCGCTGGCTTTGATCCCTTTCGTGGAGGAGGTGGAGGAGGCGGGGGAGGTGTACTAGCTGCTTTACGAGGGCGTGGAGGCGGCAGCGGTGGAGGAGGTGGAGGATGAGGAATGTTGGAAATCTCCGCCAATGCGCGGTACGCTGAATCGGCTAAAGAACCGTAAGAAGGGGACGAGACAGAGGATGTCAAACATTTAGGAGAAGATGAACGAAGGGAGGAGAGAAGCGACGCCGAGGGCCGAGGAGGTGGCTTAGGAACGCGCGGAGCACGGGATCTTATCGCCAAGAACCCATCAGAAGTCGCCGGAATGTCATCAGAGTTGCTCTGAGAATGCGTGGACCTTTCATCTCTTTCCACCAAACCAAAAGATTCATCTTTCTTGGCCTCGGTTTCATAGACACTCACAGAAGTGTTATTCTGGGTCATGCATTTTCTCAAATACTTGGTGGCAAAAGCAGATTTACAGTTGTTTGTCGAATCACAGAGCTTCGCCGTCGTCGATGAAGATGAGGCCTCCTCATGTTCTTGTTCTCTCTCCGCAACAGCTCTTTTAATATCTAATAACTCAGCCTGCATGTGTCTGATTTTCTCATCATATATCTGATTCTGTTTGGAGAGTTCCATATGCAAGAACTCATTCTCGTTTCTCAGCCTCTCGTTTTCTGCTTCCAAGCATTCCATCTTCTTTCTAGATCGTTCGATCTCAGAATCTTTGTTGGAAATCACGTTCTCCAAGACAGGAACAATGGCGACAGACTCTCTGAGCAGTTTCTGCTCCAGTAACTCGGTCTTCAACCGCGACTCACTCTCTTGCAACTCCTCAACGAGGCGAATGAGTTCGGAGACGTCGGGAGGGCGGGGCTGGACCTGAGCGGATGCGCGTGGGAAGTAAACGCCGAAGGAGCGTGAGAAGGCGGCGCCGGATCCCTTTAGGGTTTGCTGCTTGCCTGAACTCGGCGTTGATAACAATGGCGGTTTAGGGGAGGCGTCAGGCTTGGGTTTAGCGTTGGCCGGTAATTTCTGCAAACCCATGGCCGATTTTACTTTGCCAGCGACCATTGTTCAAAGCTCGCTCGCTCCCTCTCTCTCTCTCAACGCTAATATAGAAGGACGATTGATTCTACATGGGTCAGTGTCTTTTCTAACTGTGCAGGTGCAAGAAAGGATTTGTTCTCGGATAAATACACTACTGTAGAAATGTGATAGATATATGGGAATGGGTCCTGTGACTTGGTGGGTGGGTGGGTGCCCTCCTCTTAAATATGGTCTTATTTGTCACCATTCTTTTGGTCTTAATGAAATTTACGATTACAACTCCAAACAGGTGATCACTTCACCACGGACTTACCATAAATTTTATTTTATTGCTCCACAAGTGTTATTTAACCATCCTTTTACATTAATTAACAAAATATCTTACTCCCTATATGTATACGTTTTGGCTATTATGTTAGTAAAAAAAAGTTTCTATACGTTACATGGCCTTCATTTAATTTCTTTTGATAAAACTATTTTCCCAGATAGAATCTGTCATCAATTTAAAAGTTTCATAATTTTTAAATTAGTTTGTCAAGATTTTAACATGAATAAACCTATCATATCCCTTAATCATGCGATTTCCCAAAATTTTCCCTTTATCAGAGTTCATAAATAAATAACGTTTTATAATTATTTTATATGTCTAATTTAGACAAATATAATAAGATACAATAATTTACATATTGTGAAAAATAAAGATTTTAATTGATTGCAACTTGATAACTTTTAATTTGTTGGGTAATGTCATTTGACATTAAAGTTGAGTATTTCAGGTCTAATACTCCTTGCCAAATTAGGGGGAAAATACATGAACAAGAATTTGAAATTGTTAAAATAAATATATGTAAATATTAATACATGAACAAGAATTGGAAATTGTTAAAATAAATATATGTAAATATGGTATTTTCACGCGCAGTTTGATTAGGTGAGATTCGCAACTTTTTTTTCAGAAATTGATCATACTTACCATTACTATTTGGGAAAGTGGCAAGATTTTTCCAACGGTCGATTTGTAAAATGATGATAAATTGAATAACATGGAAATGCTTTAAGGAGGGTGATATATTTGAACTGGATTGGACTTTCTTTTATTGGGTCCTAATTGGAGTTAAAACTACTCCTCCTTCCATTTGGATCCTTAATCCTACCCTAGAGTCCTACCCACACTAACATTTTGGACAATATACAAAGGAATCATAATTATACTGTATGTAAACGAATCACAATCAAGAATTAAAATTTCAGTTTGGGTGAAAATATTGATATTTTAATTTTACGAATATTTCAGTTTCGATAAAAATATTGATATTTTAATTTTACGAAAATATCTTACATATATGAATGGAAATATCGATACATCATACTTATCGATATTTTTCTTCAATATTTCACCAAAATTTTCCAATATATCCTGATATATTTCATCGATATTTTCCCACATATCACTTATATTCCTCGAATTTATACCATAATTTATACATAAAACCATATTTTACCGACTTCCTCATATATCACCTATATTCCTTTAATTTATACCATAATTTAGATATTGAAATCGATATCAATATATTTATCAATATTGCACATATATCACCTATATTATCATGATTTATACATAAAACCATTGATATGATATATTTTCATGATTTATACATAAAACCATCGATATGAAATCGATACCGATATCTTTATTGATACCTATATTACTCTGCTATGAAACCACCTGCTGATATTTCATCGATTTTCTTATTCATTATATTATATCATCGATTATGTGAAAAAATGAAAATATTGCAGTCTTTATATCCATCACATAAAAATATCCATCACATAAAAATATGAAAATATCAAAAAAAAAAATCGATTATTTTCATCCTGATCACAACTATACATCTGGTCACTATCCTTGGTTTGTTTCTTTAATGAATGTACTATAAAAAAAAAATTATTCAAATATTCCATGTTTGAGATCAAAGTTATTGCAAAACCCGTGATGTGTTATTGATTTTAGCGTATATTGAAAAGGAATTATTCTGCTTGAAGACATTTTAGGTGGGGATGGTGTTTTAGTAAAATTCATGGCTGATGTGTCCCTTTCAGAAAAAGGGTCCTCAGCAAAACGAATGTGACAATTAACCAACTATGCTCCTTCATTTTCACTGTTTTTTTTCCTCTGCTCATTACTCTAATCATCTTTCCAACCCTATTTACATTACATTCTGGTAAATCAAACTAAATGCTGCAATTTTATTTTTTTAAAACAAAGTAATATTGAAATTGGCCGAAAAATAATATATTGAGGGAGAAAGAATTAAAATACTCATTTACAGATAGTAATAATGTATTCCACCCATAAATATAGTAAACAATTTTTTCAATTTAACATAAAAAATGTATGGAAATATTATCGTTAGGCACTTTTTAGTTTTTAGAGATATTTTAATAATTTTAGATGAAAAATAAATTGAAAGAATGATTTCTTATATTAGTAAAAAGAAAAAAAAATGATTATATGAAAATAGAAATAAAGAAGTATTTGCAAATATATTGAGAGAGACATATGAAATTGATGCGCGAACCCCTAGTCGATTCTCTTGCTTCATTGCCCTTTTGATAGGATACACTCTCTTTCCTCTATTATTAATCCACGTTCCATATCAACTATATATGACTCATGACTACTAAGTTTTATGTAATTCTTTACCAAAATACTACCTAATTCTTTTTATTTTTCTATTTACGAATTTGGTTTATTATGGAGTCCCATTTTAACGTAAATTAATAGCATTATACTATACAACCTTTTGTTTTCATATTACAACTAAATCTAGAATACTTAATTTATATGATATTTATTCCATTAAAAAAAAAAAATTGGTTTATATCAAATTGTTACAATAATACTACTTACATACAAAATGGAACATATATAAAAAATTATTTACAAAGGTGATTAATGATAATTATGGCATAGTCATAAAATAGACTGTGAGTCATCATGACCTATGTTTATATTCAACCTGAAATTCCATTTACTTCACTTCGAACAGAACTACCAAAAATTACATTTAAAGTAATAATGCTATAACTATTGACTTTTTTTTTTTTTAAATAAATTTTACAACTAATGTTAATAGTTACTAACAGTTATTATTTATTTCCAGATATGATGAAGTTCGTTAATTTTGTAATAATATATCTTATGCCACCTTAAAAAAAACAAGCAAACAAAAAAAGTTGTGGTGCAGTCATCAGTCATCACCATGCAATGATTCATATATAGATACGACATAATCATAATACAAATAATGATATACAATTATTATGTCCATTTCTATTTCATTAAATTATTCTTATACATAAAACACTAATAGTACAGTAATCCAGTACTGTTTAACTAGTTAAGTATCATTATAATTTAATACTTGACATCATTATTTTAATTTTCCTCATATATACCAAGGTGAGACAAAATCCTTTATTTAAAGTTAATAATATTTCTTCTTATTTTTAGATAACCGACTTACATTATATATATTAAATGATATTATCAACATGCACTGAAAGTACATATCATAACAAAAATGACTGTATTATCTGCAACAGAATAATCCGAATAATTGATCCTAGAAACATGTAGAAAGCCTAAATTGATGAGCTTTTGTGAGTCCCAGAAAAGTGTGTTTTTGGTCATGTTTCACTCTCAAGCCCAAATAGTGACACAAGATTTACATTCTTTACCGATGGGCACATTTATCATTAGGTTCGAGGACAATAATATATTACTACTTGGAGAAGCAAACCCTATGCACGTACGTGTCTTTTAACGATAGTTGCCTTCATAAAATTTTAGTTACTCTTGGAAATTATTTTCACTTACTTTTTACGTATTCTAGGAAGACTTTTTAGTCACCCAAAAATGTTACACTCTTTTCCACATGTGCTTAAAATATTATGTACTAGCATAGCATAATATAGGGAATTCGGGATATGCTTGCAGATTTGGGCATTATTATCTAAGGTTGATTAATTTAGAATTTAAATGAATATATAGGTTGAAGGACTCTTATAAATGGGTCACTTTTTGGTTTAGAGAAATATGACAAAATACTCATATTTCTCAGTTTCATTTTAAGTCAACGAACATAATAAATTAGAGAGGTTTATAAGTGTCAAAATAAGATATGATATATTTGTACGTGTTCTAAGTGTATGTGAATTGGCAGTGCACATATGAATATAATAGCTTCTTGGAACAGCCCCATCATATTATATTTTATCAAATATAATTAAATTTAAATACGTGGATCAAACTCAAGTTGGGCTCAAGAAATAGATGTAGATACAATAATATTAAAAAAAAATTCTTTATTTGGAAACACATTTATTTATGCATTTCCGAATTACCAAATAATTGAATCATTCATTTAGGAATGACAATTGATATATATAGTACTTGAATGCGTAAAGTCAAACTCTAATAGAATTTAAATCAAAAATATATATCCATAATAAAAACTATTCGAATCCATAATATTAAGTTGGTCGAATCAAATATTCAGATTCACCTAAGATAATTATTGTCCCTTTGTAGCTCTTATTATATTTTCAACTTCTAATATGAATATATCCCTTTTTTAATAGAGATAAATATCTCCAACTTCTCAAATGATTTTTTTTTGTTCAAATAAATATCTTCAACATATATATTTGGTGAATTGGTGTGGTACAACCACTTTTAGGGTAGGTTGAATCTGAAAAACTGTGGCATGAGAATTTTGTCGTCATGTTTTAAGTTATCTTATTAATTAATTTTATGTACTGACCTATTGAAAATTAATTAGTGGGGCGAAAAATCTATGTATTTTTAATGGACGATATTGTGGTCTGATTGATGTGAACAATGACTGGACCATATGTTGTATCTGACTAATCGGATCCACTTCAATCTGGTTTGGCCAATGAATTTAGACAATGGCTTTTATAAATCTCACACGACAAGGCCACAACAAAATAAATAAATGAATGACTCGAAGTGGTCATTTGTCATTTAATCAAATTCATAAAAACTCACATATGTAACATTGCTTAACATAAATTTATTTTCACAACTCAATCTGTATTTTAATTGTTAACTCTTTTTTAAAAATTAGCTAAAAGGAATTACAGAATCCTGAAGCCACCAAATATAGCTGGATTTTCCTTATAATATTTTATTTTATAAAAGAAGAATGAACGTGCATGTAAAATTACATTCTAAATTTGTGTATTCTGCAATAAGCTGATTTAATTTTCATATAATAAGACAATATAATATCTAAACAGGGGAGGCTTACGTTTAATTTATTATTGCATCTGCCACATTTGCTTTTTAAGGAAAGGACACCATTTAATTATAGGATGTTATAGCGATTTCACTTGGAATAGTAAATGTCCTGTATTTCCGATCGTTTAATTTTCAAACACAAGTCCATTGCATGAAAGAAGCATCCAAAAATCAATTTCAAATCCTGATCATATATTATCGTATTATTTAATTAAAATATAGTATTAAGTAAAATATAAAATTTAATCTGCCCAAATTAGTAACACAACAAAACAACGGAATAATTCATGCACAAAATCAATATCCAACATCGATCATTATTGATACATCAACTCACTGCAAATATATTATTTTTCATATTATACCGTCTATATTGGGCATGCGAATGCAATATTTATATTTTGACTTTCTTAAAAAAATCGATAGGAACAAAAAAAAAAAAAAAAAGGTTTGATGAAGTTGAGGTGGTGGTGAAAGGAAAACGAGAGGAGAAAGGGAAGTCGGAGGAATAAATGAAAAGGTGGTCCTTCAATCTCCAATTCCATTCCCCTAGTTAATTATTGGCTTCAATTTTTCTCAAAAAAAAAAAAGAATTAAATGGTTGTTCTCAAATTAATAAGATGATGAATCATTCCTCTCAACAGATGATGGATGCACCATTCATTAATACCATCTCCTTATACAGACACCGTCGCTTTCATTCTTCTGCCGCCCCAACATTTTTTCGTCATTTAATCCACCTCTTTTTATTAACATCATGATTTTTTTATTTTTTTATTTTTTGTGGTTCAAATGGAAAATTAATAATTTGGGCCGAACAATATTCTGCGGTAAATCAGTAAATGGGATTAATTTTGGTAGGGGTGAGACAATTAATTCGCCGCAACTTATGAGCTACTAGCAGCCCAATAGGAAAAGATAATCCTATATGTCTGGGCTTCAGCCCAACAAAAAAGACTAACCCTATTTGTCGTCGCTGCAGCCCAAATAGCATATCAATTGAATTTTGTCACCTAGAGTCGACTTCTTAAATGCGGGATTTGAATACAAGTTTTAAAATAAATAGATTTAAATCAACCTAAATTATTCAAAATTTAATCAAAATAATTGCAATAAATTTCATGTAGATGTCAATCCAATTAGTATAAATAGTTTAATCCAAATAATATTAATATTTAAGTTGATCTTGAGGACGACTGTTACTTTATTCAGCGGACTAATCGTTTCATAAAGAAAATTTTGATTGATGTAGTTTTTTTTTTTTTTAAATTTTATAGAAGAGGGATATGGCTGATTTAATTTGCACAATAACTAATTAAAAATATGAGACACAATATAGTGACGATTGAACATACATTACACCTTATACATGACATATCAATTGCTAATATATGATAAGTATCCCATTTTCATAAAAAGGAAATAAAAAAGGGAAAAAAAGAGAGAGATTGTTGTATAACAAATGCTACACCATTTGCATATACACGTAGAGTGTAATATCTATATTTTTATAACACATAATGTAAGCTAAAATAAGGTTATATTGTCACAATGGCCTAAAAACACAAAATATGAAAAATAAAATGCATATCTTATAAAAAAAAAAAAAAAAAACTAAAATCGTTCTTTGACCAATGAGTTGAGAGTGAATCTAAAAGTGATTAATTGGGGAGAAATTGAGGGGTGGAGTAGTAAAGGGCCCATTAAGAAGGCCCAAAGCAATGTAGCGGTAGGCCGCCTCAGTTAAATGGATCCCATCCCAATTGGCAAAAGTCTTTGGGTCCAAACAGGCCTTCGATCCAATATGACCACATCTCGCTGAGTTATTAAAATTGTACGGCCCACCTCCTCCACAGCAGGCCACTAATGTCCCATCCGTAAATCCTGCATTCCACCACCATCTTATCAATTTATCACACCCCCATTTTATTTCACCTTTTCCTTTCAAAAAAAAAAAAAAGAGACTTGAAGGTGAAGTTTGGTACTCACCATAATGCTTGGGAGCATGAAAGAATCTCTTAGCAGCACCATAATAATCAGCATAACTGATTCTGGCATGAGGGTATTTCTGTCTCAACTTTTCCAAAGCTAATTTGAGCTGAGAATTATGGTACTTGGAGAAAGCATTATAAGCTTTCAGACATCCATTTTGGTCGTAGGCTGTTTTATCAGCTGTCCTAAACAATGTTAGATAGACCGAGTTGCAACCAATAGGCAGGTTTCCTGGCACCATTAATTCAACTGCACCTTCCTCTATAAGCATCTAAACAAGAAAGTGAATAACTTTCTTGATAATTGAATTTTGATAAGGAAATATACATAGTGAATCATGTGACACAAATAATAATGGTCAACTTACGGTAGTAGCTGCAGCAATAGCTTCAACCACCATTGGTACCATTGCCTTAAGTTGTTTAATGGTCCCACCAGCAAAGAAAGGATAATTATAATCATTACCACCAATCTCCCCCACCAGAAACAAACTCCTTTTAAAGTAGTTCGCACAATCTGTCCCAACAGTAAACATAATCAATGACATGTTTTTTTAGGGGAACATAATAGTATTAGTAACATCATTATAAAATTGATTAAATTAGAGAAGCAATAACAGTTTCTCTACACTAATTAATTGTTATTATACATTATAAAGTGTATAATGATGGCATCGTCTTAGTGATAATACAAAGTGGTCTACTATAGAGTTTAAGTTACTAGGTAATAGTACCTTGTTTGGTGGAACAAATAGTGGATTTGAGATTGTTGAACCAGCCAAGCTGCACACTTAGTGAATCATTTGTCCACAGAATCTGTCCAATTTTTCGATCATAAAAGAATTTTGAATCTAGAGCTGTAGCTCCCGCGACTGCAAAGTTTACTCCTTGTTCAAATTTTGTACCGTTATGATCAAGACCTAAATACGGAGGTAGATAAGGCAATCCATATGCCTCCGCTGCAATTTCACAAATATTCGTATTATTAGATTTTAAGCAATCTATCCCAAACTCTATTTTATATTGTATTTTATGATCGAGAAAGTTACAAAAATTAATTAAATAATCTAATAGATACAATAATATTGTGCCCCGCTAGACAGTGAAGCACAATTGTAACGTTGTATAATAATGATATCATCACTATATGTATACAACTAACAGAGGAATCCACTTGTTTAAGAACTTTGACATTCAAATATTTTCGTACATATCTACATTGTGTGACACATAATTGGTTGTGTAGCAAAAGTTCAAAATTGTATGTTACATAAATAGACGTTGTCTTGAATTTCCCATAGTTCCAATAGTACCAAGTCATTGAGAAAATCCAGAAAGTGCAATTATATATGTGGGGTCAGATTAGATCCAAAGCAATTATGCCATACCATGCCAATAGATTTTTTTTTTTAATTGTAACTAACACGACATAGAGATTAAAAGATGTATATTATATAATGTTTGAATAGGAAATAGTGAAGTACCAATAAAGTCGACAACGAGGCGGCCATCGGAACAACGTCCGGTGGCACGGTGGAAGAATGTTATGCCGTAGGGAAGTTCTCCGATCACCGGAAATTTGAGGGCTCCAGAAAGTAGCAGATTTCCAGTATCCGCGAGGGAATCACCAAAGCTGAAAATTGAATCATATTTTGGATGATCACTACATACAACATTGGTTGAGAAAAGGGTAATGAAGAGAAATAAAATCATGCTACCAAGTTTGTGATAAGATGAATCAAAAAATTTATAAGTAAAAAGAGCAACTTTGTACTGCTTTTGCCCTGATATTTGACAAACTGTGTAACCTTAAATAGGCCACCTCCCCAACTGCTTTGTGGGGATTTCTTGTTGGTGTGTAATAAAATAGCAGTTTTTTTTTCTTCTATCAATTATGAAATGCATAACTTGTGAATTAATATTGCAATAAAATCCCTATATATAGATGATGTAGACTGGGAAAGTGGATAAAGGTTAAGACCATTATTGGATGAGTTGAATTCTGATAACATCCATTAATTTTAAATATGAAGATGATCTTCAGTTTTATAGGTCTGAACTTTTTTTATTTATTTAAATTATTAGATTTCTATTTGGCAATTCTAAAAATAATACCATGTTGGCAATGCTTAGGGATGTAAACGAGCCGAATCGAGCCGAACAGTACTCGGCTCGAGTTCGGCTCGTTCGAGTTCGGTTCGGGCTCGAGTTCGGTTCGAACCTTAGGAATGAAGCTCGAGCTCGGCTCGTTTGAAAAATGTTGGGCTCGGTATTCGTTCGAGTTCGGCTCGGATAAGGCTCGTTAATAGGACAAACGAGCCCAGTTCGAGTTCGGCTCGATAAAAGCTCGAAAGAGTTCGGTTACAAGCTCGAATTCGAGCTTGATTGTGCAGATATTGATAATTAATACATATTTTATTTTAAAAATTGCTAATTGTGCATTATATCTTTTATATAAAGATAATATATACTCACTAAATTGTATCATTAATAATTTAATATCAAAATTTTAAAGATATTCAAATGACAATACAATTAATATATTAGAAATAAGTAGATTGTATTGAATTTTATTAGTTAGTATGTTTATAAAATGAATATGTTTAATTTAATCATGTAATATTTGTGTTAAGAATTTTTTAATTTATATACATATTTATTTAAATTTTAAACTCTAATACTATTATAAAATATATAAATAAACTAGCCCACAAACACTAAACGAATATGTTAACGAACTCTTCACGAACCTAACGAACATGTTCGCGAACCTGCTTAACGAACCTGTTCGGGAACCTGTTCGCGAGCCTGCTTAACGAACCTGTTCGCGAGCTTTCGAATCAAACATGCCCAGACTCGAGTTCGGCTCGTTAAGTATTCGAGCTCGAAATTCGGGCTCGAGTTCGGCTCGTTAAGCTTCACAAACGAACGAATATTTATCGAGCCGAGCCACGAATAGTTCACGAACGGCTTGGTTCATTTACATCCCTAGGCCAATATTATATGATAGTATGGAGCAGATCTAATGCATAGTAAGTTCCCAAAGTTTGTGAGATGATCAAAGCATGCACGATTTGAAATTAAAATAAGTGGAGGCAATACAGTGAGCTTCATGTTTTTACTTAATCTTCTTACATCATCAAACATGAGGGCTCGCAAATCGTGACAAGTGAGTTCCGAAAAAATAATTTTCTAAATTGCTTATACTCGTACAAATTTATTAATTTATATAACTCCACCGCTAATTCGAAGTCTATAAATTGAACAAGCTCAGAATACTCAAATTAAATATTGAGGTAAGCTGGTCATTATTGGACCAATTGATTAATCACACTAGTCCTACAAGAAAATGTGATAGCAACTTCCCAACTGAAACTGATTTTTATTAATAATATACTTAGTAAATTTTCTTACGTTCATTAAAAATGTGAATACTTTGACCAATTGGCAAGGAGGGAGGCCCAAGTTGATTAGTTCGTTCCTTGGGCAAAAAAAAAAAAAAGGCGTGCTTGTAAAATAAACATAAATTTTCATGAGATTATGGTTTTTTGAAATTTGTTCAATATCAAACCTCATAAATTCAATTTAAAAATTGCTGTATGTTAAACCTAATCCGATTTTATATATTCAGAGCTTTTTTTTTTTTTTTTGGAGTTGGTTGCAACTACATTTCCAACTTTGATTCGAGTACTATGAACAAAAATAATTTCATAAAAAAAACATAAATAAGAGTTTAATATATTACTGATTATGATTCTTATAGTTTAAGTGTTATCCCATCTTTATAAAAGAAATACAAATTATGATGATTCAGATTAAAACTCGAATCACTTGAATTTTCTAATCTTTATTATTCTCCTCCCTTCCACTCTCCTGAAACTCATTTAAAAAAAAAAGTCTAAAATAATACCTGAATATTCACACATAGTAAAAGTATTTTTTACTACAAATATTAAAAAAAAAATAGTTTTTAGCCACTTTTAGGACAAAAATGCTCTTCAATTTGAAGTTAAAAAATATATGAAAGCACGTATTAAGGATATTTTGGTATTTCTGATAAAAATTTGGGTAACAACATTTTTCTTATATTAGGGATTAAAGAACATGTTTCCTTATATGAAATTGTCGTTTGATAATAGGCAAAGTCTTGGGTGAGACCGTCTCATGGATCTCATATTGTAAGACGGGTCGGGTCGACATAAAAAAATTATGTAATATTTTTACATGTATTACCTAATATTTTTCTATATATTAGGTAATACTTTGTATTATAAGATGTGTTTTGAGTTGAATTGGACCATACGAAAAATATGTAATACTTTTATGTGTATCAGGTAATACTTTTATATATATCAGGTAATACTTTTGTTTTGAATTGAGTCAGATTATAAGAAAATATGTAATACTTTTATATGTATCAGGTAATACTTTTGTATTATAGGATATATGACCCGAATTGGGTCGGGTCGGGTCTTAAAAAACACGCGAATCCTAGGACTTTCAGGTGCTCTCTTGTTCTCGTGCAATATGTAATATTTTTGTGTATATTATGTAATACTTTTCTATATATCATGAAATACTTTTGTATTTTGCATATATACTAAATAATATAATACAAAGTATTACTTGAAATATAGAAAAATATTACTTAATACATGTAAAAATATTACTTAATTATTACATTCGACCCGATTCGACCCGTCTCACGGAATGGGATCCGTGAGATGGTCTCACACAAGACCTAGTCTTGATAATAATAATTTTGCCCAAATCAATTATTTCTCATGAAACACAAATGAAATAGTGACAACTGGGATGTGGCCCAATTAAATCAATCCGATGATGAGACAACCTTAATGGTCAACAAATCCAGTGGTTAAGGAAGAAGTCGTAACACAATATTTAGAAAATGGAGGAGTGGTGTATGATCCTTGGAGCAAGCCTTTAGTTATCCATTTATATGCAGCCTCTGTTAAATGCACACCATCCCAATTCACATACAACCATGCCTCCTCACAACACCCAGCATCTGCACTTCCACATTGCGCCGACATGTTCACGTTATATGGCCCTCCTCCTCCTCCGCAACATGCCTTAAATGGTCCGCCCGAAAATCCTACAACAATTTCATTTTGGTCTATTAATTTAGAAAAAGCAAAAAATAAAATAAAATCATTGATCTAATTTAGTACCGTATTCATAGGCGGAACTGGTAAGATCAATGACAGCTTTGTAATAATCTGCGTAGATTATGTTAATGCGAGGATGAAGTTTTCTTATTCGATCAAGTTCCAACTGGAGAAGTTCATTGTGGCTCTCAACGAACTTGTTGGGTTTGGTAAGACAGCCGGTTTTGGAGTCGTAATCGCTTTCATCGGAACTGCCAAACATTGTAAGATAAGCAGCAGAACATCCAAAAGGGAAGTTTCCCGGCACTACAAGTGTCTCTGCCCCCACACTAATAAGTTCCTATTTCATGAGTAACATTACTTTATTGAGTTAATATTAACTAGTTAGATTGTAGTAAAATGGAGACACTAATGCTTGCTTACATTAAGGGTCGACCCAATTACTTTTATGACCTCGGGAATGAATGAGTGAATCTCTGCTTCAGTTTTCCCTTGGAAGATTGCAAAGTTATAGTCATTCCCTCCAATTTCTCCCACAATAACCAGAGAGGCTCCAAGAAATTTCTTACAATCTGCCAAAAGTAGTATTAATTCAAGAAAGAATTCAATCTTTTTTTCTAATATAGAGTGATTACTGCGATATATAGATTACAGTATAATTGCCTGAGAAATTCCGGCAAATTTGGGAGAGATAATCTTTGAACCAGCCCAACTGAGCAACAAGAGAGACATTCGCTAGAGAAATTTGAACTCCCCTTTTATCGAAAAACGAGTCCTCCATTGCAGTGGCTCCGGCCACCGCAAAATTCGCCCCCGTCACGAAACTGCTACTGCCTCCACTCTCATTCCTTCTACTGTGGAAGGGTGTAACATATGGAAGTCCCAATTCTTGAGCTAAAAAAGAAAAATCATAGTTACAGATAATCATGTATGTATTGATGCATGGTTGTGAAGTAGGTTACCAATGAAATCAATGATGAGACGGCCATCGGAGCAGCGGCCGGTGGGACGATGAAAGAAAGTTTGGCCATATGGTGGGAAGGAGAAATTGGGCAGATTCTCAGGTTCGTACAAGGACACTGCATTTCCGGTGTCGGAAACTGAATCTCCGAAGCTGATTATGGAATCGAAACATGCATCTGCAGATTTATTTGGCGTTGACCAGATGAGGAAGGTACAAGCCGCCAATGCAAGTCTTACTCCAAATGTTGAACGTGATGATGCAGCCATGGAGTAAGGTGGCTAACTAATGGCCTTCGTTTTGGATTAAGTACCACCACTTGCTGCTTTAAGTATAGAATATTTAACTAATGGCCTTTGTTTTGGATTAAGTACCACCACTTGCTGCTTTAAGTATAGAATATTTAAAAGCGGAGTTGGTGGATAAAGAGAGATTTATTAAATAACAAGTATGTATCAACAAAGAGAAATTGCACACACAAAAATGTAAACCAATCTCAATCTGTTTCCATTTGTATATTCTTTACATGAACGAAGAATGTAGTAGCACATTGAGTACTATAATAAATACTAATGGTCAGAATCGGAAAGCTAGGAAGAGACAGGACAAAGAGAGTAGAACTGAGGAATAGTAAAAGATCCTCGAATTAAATCCATTGCCATCAATCTGTAAGCTGCCTCTGTGAAATGCCAGCCATCCCAACTTACATACGAAGAAGGATCCTCGCACGCTGCAGTTCCACTACACCCACACAACGAAGATGTATTCACATTGTGCGGTCCACCTGCTCCACAACAGGCTTTGAGGACCACGTCCTTTGCAAATCCTGCAACAACATCATCACTTAATCACACCATCCAAAATCTTGTTTGAGATTATATTGAGATTACCATATTTTTGTGGGTAACGGTAAAGTTGCGTTGCGACATTGTAATAATCTGCGTAGATTATGTTGATTTTTGGATTCTGGTCCTGAATGCGGATGAGTTCCATTGAAGCAACTTATTGTGGTACTGGGAAAATCTGTTTAGCCAATTCAGGCAACCGGTTTCTGGGTCGTAATCTTCGTCTTTGCAACTCTTGAAATTTGTTAGATTAAGTTGGCAAACATCCAATTGGGAAGTTCCCTGGAACCATTAGAGTCACTGCTCCAAGTGAAATCAATTCCTGTATTACATGATCCCGGATGTAGATGAACTTTATCTATACATAGAGCTGAAAGCTTTCCATGATAAAATATAAACTGAAGCTTACATTGATTGTTAAACCGATTGCTTTGACAACTTGAGGAACAAATGATTGCACCACATCCAGGCTTTTTCCATCCAAAAATATGTGATTATAATCGTTACCTCCTATCTCCCCCATTAGGATCAACGAGGTTTTGAGTAATTCTTTACAATCTGAAAGCAAATTTTCTACACAGCTTAATCCAATCTTGGTAATCAAATCTTTATAAAGACAAAAAAAATATTGTTTCTAAAATTTTACTCTTTAATGTTACGTGTCATATGTATTGTAATGTTAAAGTAAATTATAACAGGGCACTCTAAGTTCTAACTTGTAAATAGTAGGTTAACTGGAATAAAATCTGGAGTTTTTAAAATTACATTATCAAATTTAAAAAGAAAAATCGATAGGCAAATGATTAAGCATATATACAAAATAACAAAGTTTGCGAATTAAATACATAAATCATCAGGTCTCAAGTCTCTGGACATGCACAAGTGTACGAGACAAAACTCCATACTCACCAATTATTGGCGGCTTTTTTTTTCATTATTTTAATTCAACAAAGGTTTTCATGTCAGAATCTATCAACAAGATTATCTAATCCAGCAATTATACTTTTGTCTATCAGCCAAACGAGTTATAAAAAACTGATGAAAGCAGAATTCTAAATCATCACTTTCAAATGCCATTATACGAACAATTATGTACCACTACACATGTACACTCGTAATATTTTTTTAAAAAAAATAAAAATTGTTAGATGATTATTTTTGCAAATCAACAGCATTCATCCAAATTTCAGTTAATAAAAACAGTTGGTTGATGCAAAAATCTCAACTTACCTGCAGGTTTTTGGCAAAACGTAGTTAAGAAAACTTGCTTAAACCAAGTCAACTGAGCCAGCAGAGACACATTTGCAAACGGAATTTGGACCGCCGCGCCTGAAAAAAAATTGTCCGGCAGCGCCGTCGATCCCGCCACCGCGAAATTCACACCTCCTCCCAAACTCAAATTCTTCCCACCCAAAAACGGCGGTACAAATGGAAGCCCCAAATCTTGAGCTGCAAACCAATTTTAATAAATCTGGATCATGAATTCATGATCCTAATTAACTGTGCAGTAGTTTATGCTATAAAAAAATGATTTGCGTGAAGAAAGGGTAGGGACCAATGAAGTCGATGATGAGGCGGCAGTCGGAGAATCTTCCAGTGGGAAAATGAAAGAATGTTTCTCCGTAGGGTGGAGCGGCGCAGTGCGGTGGTTCACTGGACGACGGCGGCGAGAGGTGGAGCAGGTTGCCGGTGTCTGCAATTGAATCGCCGAAGCTAATTATGGATCTGAAACAGGAGGCACAAACATGTTGGCTTAGTGATTCTAATGATATTATTATTACAATAAAGTATGTAATTAACGTAATATTGTTCTTGGAAATGGAAGTTATTGGCACAACGCTATTTCGAAACGCGACTTTGCAGGTGCATCTAAGTTTATCGGGAAAATTGAAGGGTGGGTTGGTGGTTAGATTTTTACCCAAGTTTTAGTAGTTGAGTATACTGTAATAAAGTATGGATATAGAGGGAATGAGACATCTCGTGTTTTAGTTTGTGTTATCAATAAAAATGTCACCAATCATTATCTTTGGTAGATTAACTCAATTAGATGGAAAATTTTAAGTTAGGGTTTAATATTTTGCAAAATATTGAGTAATAGATGGTTTCACCAATTCCATTTTATGAAATGGTCAGCGGGTCAAAGTTAATGTATTAATATTTTATCTTATAGAATATAAGGTGGAAAATAATTATACAATTGTATTTTTAATTTTAATTAATTATATATATATATATATATAATATATATAAATATAGCTACAAATTTGTATTCTTCTATTACCTTATAAAGATTATAAAATTTTACGATTCTATCGTCCGATTTTACGATTCGATTTTATGAACCATTCAATTATCCTAGTCAAAAAACGGTGTTAACAACTTTGATGTTAGGTAATACTTTTGAAAGTATCACATGATACATATAAAAATATTTGTATGAAAATATTCCATTATGAGAATAAAATATCATGTAACATTTTGTGAAGTATCATGATATAAATAAAAGTATCACATTGTGAGAATAAAACACTATATAATACTTTTTAATCAACGGTGTTGGCTGATCGTTGACTGATGTTGACCATTGATTGTTAACCGACGTTGATGGTTGGTTGTTGATCTATTAACTTTGATTATTGATCGGGTTGAGTTTATTCATCTCACGAAATGAGATTCGTGAAACGGTTTCACACAAAACTCCCCCTTAATATTTTAATTTCATTTTAATTTTGGTCATTTTGTTTTGATCAATTAGCCCGTGAATTATTAAGATTAATGTCTGTGATTAAATTAGAATTCTAATTAAATTTAAAATCAATATTAATAAGAATAATTAAATTAATAATAATTTCCAATTTGATAGTTGAGATTCTAGAACGATGGTTTAATTGGAATTCTAATTAAATTTGAAAATATTAATAAGTCTAATATTTATTAAAATATACAGTTATGCTCACCTACCCACCATGAGAATATTAATATGTATCCACGGTTGATATGTCAAAAATCCAGAGCATCTATTAATTTTACTTTTCATATAACGAGGGGATGAAATTATTACACGTCATAGGTGGTTATATTAAGAGTTGTTGGACATTTGAACAAAACCATTAAAATATATAAGGATGATTAAAATAGGTTTTATGAAAAATTGACAAACATAAAAATATTCATATTTTTATTATAACGAGTTTTAGAGCACGTGAGTTACACGTAGAAATTAATTCAAATTGAAGAAAAAAATAATACAAATATTGTATATATAACACTTTTATATTAAAGTTCTAATTATAATAGAATTCTATCAAATTTTGAATTAGTTAGAATTTTAATATAAAATTATTTAAATATGAAAATCCTAAATTACTGTTATAACCTTAAATAATAATCGATAATAGGGATATATTCGGTAATCCATATTTTGTAAAAAATATCCACATTTTTATATAAATAATAGATAGTAATAGACTCTAATTTAATAATCATATTTAATTGATATCAATATTTTCAAATTTAGTTAAAACTTTAATTTATTTAAATCAAAACCACCCAAATTGATCTTGTGTTTTAATTAGTAAAAACCTATCAAATTAGAAATTTTGATTGATCAACTAATGACAAAAATGGTACCCATAATTTTAGCCTAGAGTAGGTACATCATCCACTTTAAATGAAATCTCTGATTCCAATCCCCCACTCTAATTGTAATTAAAAAAAAATTAATGACAAAAATGTGACGACTAAAACTAATTAGAGTCTTAATCAATGCTCATTACTATAGTAAAGACAAAAAAAACAAGTAAGAATTTCAATAAAAAAGGTAATAATACTTTATACAGAAATTTCTTTATATCTAATTGAAGTATGAATTGGTCATATGCATGATAACGCAAGATTGTGCATACAATCCCATTTTCTATTTGATAAGAAATAACACAAATAATATATATAAAGTGATCTAAATTAAGAGTCCTGAATTATAATATTATAAAAATTAGTTTTGTTGGTCATAATTTCTTTGCAGAGTTGGGCTAACTAACTTATTGAAAAGATTGGGGTTGCATTGAAACTTGCCTTTTCACGTTACTCCTTAGGCCTTGTTGGAGGTGGTATATTATTCAAACTTGAGATTAGCAGTCCCAGAGATTTTACCAAATGGATCTCACATAATTGAAGAAGACTATGACCCAGAAACTGGGTGCCTTAACTGGCCAAACCAATTTGCTCGATACCAAGATAAGATGCTTCAACTGATACTCGATCGCATTCAGGAACAGAACCCCAGCTTCAACATAATCTATGCGTATTATTACAAAAAAAGCACATGATCATAAGTTAATTACAAAAAAGGAAGTAGATTATACGGTACGAATAATTCATAATTGTGGCTCTCAAGTAGAGTGGACTCCCATTAGATAATGCAGCCTACTGCGGATTTGGGGGTCGACTGTTAGCAGCAGAAACACGAGATCCCCATTCTAGCAACTCTTTGCTAGTGTCATCCTTGTGAACAAATACTTCTATGAAACACAGTGATTCCTTGTGCGTCCCTGTAGCTGTTGATATGGCTTCTACCAATTCATCTTCCGTTTTCACCTGATGTGGCGCAACGACCAATTGTTAGAATGCTGATTGTTTAATTCCATACATAATGGTGTGTGCTATATATATGCATTTATGCTTACCTTGGCAGTCCAGCATTTGCCTTGTCCATTGTGGATAGCTTGCACAAGGGCTGTGTAGTCCCAGTTCTTGATCACATTGTAGGGCCCATCATGTATCTCAACTTCGATTGTGTATCCTCCATTGTTAATCAGGAATATGATGCAATTCTGTTCACATCTTATCATGGTAGAAATGTCTTGAGCTGTTACCTGTATCATATCAAGTTTGTGTTATGATGATCACTGTAGTTAATAGTGGAATGCAGAGCACTGGAATGGTGCTCACTGACCTGGAAACTTCCATCACCAATGCAGGCGATTACACGTTTATCTTTTGCAGCCTGTGCGTAACCAAGAGTTGCGCCAACCGACCATCCAATAGATCCATATTGCATCTGAAATTCAAATCTGTGTAGAAACAAACCATCACTCAATTTGCATAGTAGGGAGAAGAATTCAAACGGATGATTGAGGGCTTACCCGCAATTTTCAGGAAGGCGAAGCTTTTGGCAATTGAACCATGAATCTCCTGTCTCTGCAATCACTGCATTGTTGCCACTAAGCATTTCCTGTATGTGCTTGAAGAGAATGTTGACCCTCAGTGGCTCCTCGTTATCAAGCTTCAAAGCAATGCCAGGAGGAACATATATCCTACGGTAATTCTCCATGGCCGTGCTGTTCTTCTTCAGCCTTTTGGCTAATGCAGTCAGGAAATCTGTCATGAAAACCCAACCAAATGAAGGGCCATCGCCTATGGTCACACGGTTTGGCTGCACAATGACAGATTTCTCCTTCTTGATCAAGAGAGAGTATCCAACGGAGCTGTAATCGTTGAAAATAGGGCCCACAAAGACGTAGGCATCAGCAGACTCTACAATCTCCCCACAGAAGCTGGAGCTCACTGCACCCCAGTACGTCCCGATGAAGTGGGGATGGTGCTCTGGAACGAGCCCTTTGCCTGACGGCATGACAGCTATTGGATAGCCACAAGCATCTGCTAGTTCAACAAATGCCTTTTGTGCCCTTGAAACCCTTAGCTTTGGACCTCCTATAATCACAGGTTTAACTGCTTTGTTCAGAAACTCAGCTGTTGCTTCAACTGCAGCTTCCAAACCAAGTTGATTGCTCACCCTGTAACAAGTTCAACAAAACAGAGGATTCAGGACATATCAAGATGTCCTGTAAGAATATTAAGATGATCAACTATAAAGTGGAAAAGTTGGGAGAGAAATCATAGACTCACTTTGGTGCAAGAAAAAATGGAACAGGGTCTCTTGCAAAAGTGGGATGAGGAATTCCAGACAAATTGCAGCTTATGCTAATGTACGCAGGTTTTCTCTCCTTCAAAGCAGTTGAAATTGCTGTGTCGATCAATTCATGCGCATCATCCAAGTTACTAACAACTGCCTGTAATTATTCATATAAATTAGCTCTACCAATTCTCTTGATGCGTAAATAAAAGCTGATCAAATTCGATATACCTGAATACAAGTGATTGTTTGGAAACATCGTAGCTCCTGAGTGAAATCCGGTAGCCCGATGGTATGATGCAAGATTCGATTAGTCCCATAATCGTTGGAGTTGGGGCCACCAACAATGCAGATGACCGGCAAGTTCTCACTGTAAGCTCCGGCGATGGCGTTGAGTACACTGAGCCCACCCACGGTGAAAGTCACGACACAGGCGCCGACTCCCTTGGCTCGTGCGTAGCCGTCGGCGGCGTACCCGGCGTTCAGCTCGTTGCAGCAGCCGACCAAGTTCAGCTCTGGCTCGTCTATGAGATGATCCAGTAAAGTCAGGTTGAAATCACCTGGAACTGAGAACACGTCTCTCACCCCTATCTGGACCAGCCGCCGAGCCAGGTGGCGGCCCAGCGTCCCACAACCGGCTGCTGGAGCCGGGTGAGGGGTGGCGCCGACCATATTGTTACTTGCTTCCATACTTTTTTTTTACTTCGCAAGATTTATCCGATCAGTTTGAAGAGAAGAGATTGGTTTGTTGAATTACTTAAGGTTGTCTTTCTCTGGTTGAATTTATAGAAAACATGAGTATGTTCGAGTTGATGTTGAACACTGTGGGCAATTTTAGATGTGAAGATGGTAAACCATCAAACAACCTCAAATGGTATTTGATCTTTGGTTTTTGAAGCGGTATTGATGTCGGTTACTATTTTTAATAATTGTGTTGGTAACATTTGGAATGGTGTTTAATTAATTTTATTAAGTGGGAAAATGAAGAATATAGCAAAGCATGTGAGGAAACCAAAGGCGAATGCCACTTTATTTGATTACTTTAATGGTTCAATAATCAAGTGGGCTTACGCATTTTTTTTCTCTGCATTGACCCAATTGACCAAAATGCACTTCTAAGTTCTCCCCACCAATAGTTTGATAAACTCTCTCTTATCTCTTACACTTCTCCGTCCATCATATTTCATTTTGATCCACAATAAAAATAGAATAATATGAAGAACAGAAACAATTGGTAGTAAGAGAGGATAGATTATGCAAGCAATACATATAATTAGAAAGAATAGTTTTGATAATAACAACACATATATCATGAAGAGCAACATACTCTTAAAATGACTGTCCAGCATGGAAAGCTTCTAAACCAGCATCAGTCCCAACCCAGGTAAACCCTGTGCCTTTAGATATTCCTCTTGCCTTCATCAGCTCTCTCAATTGGCTTACACTATCCCATCTTCCTGCATCGGCTAAAGTATTAGATAATGCAATATAAGCCCCCGGCCTGCTCTTCGAGCTTACTTTAAAAAGCTCGTTTGCAGCTATTTTAGCAAGCTCAACATCAGCATGTAGTCTACAAGAACTCAGTAAAGCTGCCCAAACATCAGAATTAGGCTTTTCAGGCATATGCATTACAAATTCAAATGCCTGGTTCAAACTTCCTGCACGTCCTAAGAGATCAACCATGCAAGCATAATGCTCCATTCTTGGCTTCATCGAATAAACTCTTTCCATGCTCTCAAAAATCTCCCTTCCTTTGCTCACTAGCCCTGCATGTGCACACGCAGAGAGAGCGCTGAGAAATGTCACATAATTTGGTACAATTTGACTTTCACTAATCATTCTATTAAAGAGTGCAAATGATTCATTTGGATTCCCATTCTTCCCATATCCATCAATCATCGAGGTCCATGAAAATACATTCCTCTTTGGCATGTGGTCAAAAATGCATCTTGCATCCTCTGTTCGCCCGCATTTTGAATACATGTCTATCAGTGCACTGCCGATCTTTATGTCTGTGAAAGACTCGGTTTTGATTAGTTGCCCTTGAACCTGTTGACCAATTTCAAATGCTGATATTAGAGAACAAGCCCCAACAATGCTTGCAAATGTTGATATAGTAGGCCTAAAACCTAGACGCTGCATATCAACATAAATTTCTATTGCCTTCTTAGCCATTTCAACTGATTTACTATATCCTTCAATCATGGAATTGTAAACCACCACATCTTTCTCCAATGTTTTTCCAAACACATCCTCTGCATCCTTCCAACGAGCTAGATTCATATACCCAGTGATCATCGACGTGGAGCAAAACACACTCTGCTCTAACATCAAATCAAACACTCTCCTAGCATAGTCAATCCTCTTGCTCTTCACATACGAGTCAACTAATGCAGTGTAAAGCACGTCGTCGCCGTTAATATCTGATTTCACTATCTGGGCATGGACCACCCTTCCTATACCACGCAAACACAACTCTGCATTTCCACTAGTTGAACCCTTCAAAACCATCGAAAACGTGTACGCATCAGGCTTTTCATTTGAAAGGTAGAGTTCTCTCACCAAATCAAATGATTTTTCAACAAGCCCATGTTTTACGTAACCCGAAATCATGTAGTTATAGGCCGATAAAGTTCGTTCAGGCAATTCATCAAACACCCGGCGCGCATACGATAAACAAGAGGACTTGATATAAAGAATGAGGAGCTTGATGGAGATGTTAACATTGGGTTTGAACCCAGTTTTGAGAAAGTGGGCATGGATCTTTTGGCCATGGAAAGGGTGATCAGAGTTAATGTAATTCTGTAGAGCCGATGCCGGAGAAAATACTGCTGGAGAATTAACCTCTGTTTGTCGAAAACTCGGAATAGGTTGTACGAAAGATTTTATATTGCTTAATTTGTCATGTCTCATTTTGTTTCCATGATTTGAACATCAAAGAATGATAACTGCAAGGGTAGATTCAAGTACTGAAGTGGTGGGGGAAGTTAGTTTTTCACTTTTTCTTGATATATTTTTTTCCCCTCTATTTGGATTTCTCGCTCATTAACTAAAGGACCACTTCTTGGGCTTTAGGAAGTTTATCATACTCTTAAGCCCATGTCCATATGAATAGGGCTAAATCTGCTCCCTCATTTTTTTAAACCCTTTTAAATAATTTATGATACGATAAGAAACATTTTATGTTCAGTTATCCTATAAATTTATAAAAGGTGGGTCTACACATAATGTACCCAAAATTTATTAAACTTACGTCCTTCTAAATTAAAATATAAGTTATAAAAATATATGATTTTTGATGTGTTAGTATTTTTGAATATTGAAAATTAGAACCTTAAATTTAAATTAGAAAATATGTCCACACTCTTGTTTGGATATATTTGAATTTGTAAAACTTTAGAAAATATTAAAATCATACAACGATGATGATAAAAATCAATATACGTATTCAAAATACATCTACGATGAATCGATTAGAGTTATATTAGAGTCAAATTATAGTTAAATTGTACTACAATTCATATTTTTATAGACCATTAGGGTCAAATTATTCCAGAAAATAATCAAAACGAAAAATCATTGATCCACTAGATCCAGATGAGTGAGAAACTACAGTTGCATTTTTTTAATTATAGTTATATGAGGTTTATTAAATTACAATTTATAATCAAAATACTTGGTTTATTTTCTTAAAAAAACATATAATCCAAACTGAATCACCAATATTTTATTAAATCTTCCTTGACAAAAAGAAAAGGAAAAATGGATTATAAAAAAATCGTGTGCAGTCGTTTTAATCGTATCACCGCAGTACGGCACCAACTGCGGCCCAATGAATCAATTCATACTCCTAGCATGTTGTCAATTGAAAATTAATGTTAATTATTAAATAATAAATAAAAACAAATATCAGAAAGTGACACCTCCCATCTACATTAAACTACTCAATCGTCTCTACCAAAGATCACCAGCTTCAATAGTATTAGATGCAACGTCAAACAAACGTTCTGAAAGTATTAAAAAAAAAAAAAAATACCTATTTTAGTTATTGCTAAAACCCAGCAAATAAATAGCAGCCTGCGAAAATTTCCATCGAATTAAGCAGAAATGAGGCCTAAAATTTATCTGTTTGGAGACTCCATTACTGAAGAGTCCTTTGCCAATGGCGGTTGGGGCGCTTCTCTCGCTAATCACTTCGCTAGCACTGTAATTGCGTTTGAACACAACATTTCAGATTCTTTTTTATTTTATTTTATTTTATTGAATTTGAATAGATTGAATTGTGGTTTGTGGTTGAAGGCGGATGTGGTGTTAAGAGGGTATAGTGGTTACAACACGAGATGGGCTCTGAAGGTGATAGACAAGGTGTTTCCGGCGCCGGAGAGCGGTGGCGCTGCAGTGGCAGTGACGGTGTTTTTCGGGGCGAATGACGCCTGTCTCCCCGACAGATATGGCGCCTTTCAACACGTTCCGCTTCATGAGTACAACCAGAATCTTCGAGCTATTCTTGTCTTTCTCAAGGTAAACACTCACCAACTCACACCTGCACTGCACACACTCTCACATGGCAGGGATATTACCTTCTCTTGAATTTACTTACCAAATTCGATCATTTATGTAGATGTATCATCATATCTCACACATTAATAAATTATAATAATAATCACATTTATTAGCATAAAATTTCCCCATAGAATCTTTGGTATTGTAAACATTGCCATCGTTGAGCTTTTTATCACGTAAAATAAAACCTTGATTTTACCTTTTTTTTTCTTTTTGGGAAATCAAATCTTACATTTATATATAAACAACGTCGCCTTTGTATTAGCCCATTAGAAAATGTTGCGAGAGTGATAGGGATGTATGAAATATCGTGTTTTATTATAAAAGCGTTAGATAATGTTTGGCATGATCCTTTTTTTTTTTTTTTTTTGATTACTTTACTTCAAAGGATGGATATTTCTATGGTAATAATTAGACATTGTTTTAGAGAGTTTTCTACAAACCCATGGAGGACCGAATATGGGCCTTAGATGGCAGTAAATTTAATAAAAGTAGGCCCAGTCATCGCTATCATTGTTTGCCACTTGCTAATATCTTTTTCTTCTATTGTCAAAATATGCAATGCAAATGCATGGAATGCCGTGTCGTTTTCATTACCCTTGTATTAATGTACTACCCAATGGCGTTTTTCAAGAAATTCACTGTTACTATATTTCGTATTGTAAAAATATTGATTTTTAGTGTTTATATATTAATTTTGTATTGAGTTAGCCCCCAAAACTAATTAGTCCCTTTCATTAGTTGTCACCCTCTCCGCTGCTACACTACCACCCACTCTAGTTTAGTTGCAATAAACGACCTTCCTTAATTAATATTTTGCATGTTTTCATGGTCTTAGGTGCTACACTTTGTACTGTGGTTTACAAGAATGTGACATTCGTAGTGAATTGTTAAAATTAAAAAAACTCGAGCATTAAATAAGATCATTCTTACACCAAGAACTTCCTTCCTTGATTCTTTTATTAAGGAGAGATGAATAGAACTCCTCCATCCTACCGTAGGTCTCTTAGTCGGATGAAATGTAAATCAAGGATGTCCAAATGGCCTGTGGGAGAACTCCCAGGGTACAAGCCCTCCAAATTATTTCAATAGAAATTTGCCCCACACGGAGTTTGAACCTGCAATGTCGAAGGATTTTTCCCCACATCATCACAAACCTTACCAACTTGGCTATGCCCTCGGGCAACCTTTCTTGATTCTTAACATGTTGCAATATTGTTATTGAAATGAGAGTCTTTCATGCTCCAAATGAGAACAGGCTCTTTCGTGTTTGTATAACTGAATCATGGTATTAGTACATGAAGTTAATGTTAACAACATTGCAAAAAGTCGATGATCTTTACAATGCAATGCCCCTTCCATTTATTTGATTTGCTCATCTTTTTTGGTTAAAACAGAAGCAATGGCCATCCACTCGTATCATCCTCATCACACCTCCTCCGATTGATGAAGCTACACGCCTCCTGTAACCCTTTTCCTCCTAGAGTTCTTCATATATAGCCTAATTCAGTGAAGTTTTTGCTTAATTTGAGTTAGAAAACCATGATGATATTGGAGTTATTAAATTGATGCAGACACCCTTATGTTGACAACCCTTCTGGGCTTGTAGAGAGGACGAACGAGGCTGCTGGTTGTTATGCCAAACAATGTCTTGCTGTTGCAGCTGAATGTGGAGTCAAAGCTATAAATCTCTGGGAAAAAATGCAGCAGATTCCCCAATGGGAAAAGGCATGTTTGAGGTACTACTTTCTGTCATATTCTTGCAACAACATAAGACAGTTGACAGTGTTTGAGTTTGCAATTTATCTTTGCAACGCAGAGATGGTCTGCATCTCACCGAGCATGGCAATAAGATCGTATTTGAGCAAGTCGTTGAGCAGTTAAAGGAAGAACAAATAAGTCCAGAGACTCTACTACCAGATCTCCCACTCATAACTGAGATCAACCAAAATGATCCCCTCAAGTCTTTTGAGAATTTAAAAATAAAAAAATGCATTGGAATGATCTAGTTGTATATATACCAAACTTTATGCCCCAAAAGCTTAGGACTGATGTATGCTTATGTTGTTTTTATCTCAATATTACGCACGTTCAATCTATTAATATATGTTATCCTTTCTAAAAGATTGAGCACTTTGTTTGTATGCTTTTATAGGAAATGTATGTATTATAGACCTCCAAAGTGGTAATCCAGCTACAGGTTTTTGCCTTATTCATTTATGCATAATCTATTAAACATCTTTTTTTCCAGATTTAAAGTGTTAACAGGACAAAGAACATAGGTGGCTAATAAAGCGTTAGTGGAGATTGAGGCCTTACACGATTCTCTTGAATTAATATCACGATTACTTAACCATTATTTGATCAAAACCAATTAATTGCTTTTATCCTCAAAACCATGAGAATGTTATGCAAAAATGCATGAAACAATGTTTGGGGGAAAAAAAAATTAATTCAAGCATAGTACTCTTTTGCTGGTCACATAAAAAGACTCATTCAAGCATGGATATGTAAGAGCTAGGTCTGATACTTAGGGATTAAAACTTGATTATTTTTTAAGTGGATTTCTCAAGAGATCTTAAACTCTTTTAAGATAATCACCACGACATGCATCATTAACTAACCACAACTCAAAGTCTACACATCAATCTCTGATAAGAAATTGGTGATATACAACACAGATTTCAAGCCTCGAGTCTAAAGTTTTGAGATTAGTGGCGTCTGAGATGATGATGGCCATCAGGACCTCCAGGGCTTACTCTGTCAGGCCACTCGTTGCTATTCGGGATATTCATCCTCACCGTTTTGAATTGAGCCTCCAATGAGTGTCTGGCAATTGTTATAGGCTTGACAGGGCGAGCTACGATCACTGCAGAAGAAAATAGAAGCAGCCAAGTTATTAGCCAAATGGAAAACTTCATGTTAGTCATGATGATCAGTTTTCTTACAACCGCGTAAATGCAAGTGTATCCAAGATAAGTAGATAACGAACGAGGTCATATATATACTGTTTCTTGATCTAATTGACACGTCATATGTTGTCTTTATCTAAAGTCGGCTGAAACAAGAGACACTAACAAAAGCCAGTCTTTTCTTTTAAATAGAACGTTGTCTGGTTTATTCAACAACCTCATTTGCAGTTGAAAAAGAACATGTTGCTAATTAGCAGTCGTTTTCGATAATGAGGTGTTCCTCAAACAAAACACATTGAATACAAATACCTTTGCACATGTCAAATGTAAGGCATTTTGAGTACTCTGTCAGCAAATCACTCATCTACTTGATGCTGGTTATAAACAGTGCACAAAATCCAAATCAACCTTTCCATGCCATTGAAAAAAAGCCCAAAAATTACAGCAAGGTATGATCAGTTTCTGAATAGATGCTGATGCAGATAAAGAAACTTCATTTACATCTCAAGATCCACAAAGCAATTCAGCTTTTACCAAAGTAAAGAAAATAAATAAAACACACCTCGGCAGGCCTGAATCATGCTAGCATAAACTCTAAAGTTTTGGATAAGTACGAAGGCAACTTTATATTCGTTTATCACTCATAATTTACACATCTCCCTCTAAATAGCACAAAATAAATTATCACAAAATCAACACCCCTAGCCTCTTCCTATAGCAATATCAAAGTCATTGTAAAATTATCAATTGAAACTAGTGAAAGGCTAACTTCTTTCCCTCATTTGGCCACCTGTGCAGTACCTTACACAACCTTTTTTCATCCAATAAAATAGAATAGATCCCATTACAGCCATTAGAACATATTACAATGGGTATTAAATAATCCTCAGTTCTCAATATGTAATTGTTTAATTCAGCACTACGTATGAGAATGTGTGAATCAAGATAAGTATATGAGCCGCCTCACCCATTTACATCCTTTAATTCTTACAAGACTCTGTCACCACTTTCATTAACTTCAATAGCAGATTTGTGTTTTAGGCAAAAAAACATGGTTCAGATTTTGTACCTAATCAGTACAAATTTAGCAATTTCACAATTCAATTCAAGAGACAAATGTGGAACAACTCATATTTATCATTCATAAAGCCAGAGAAACATTTCAAATACGTCAAAATTGGCCACTAATAAATGGGCTTACAGACAATAAAAAATCTATGAAACAAGAAAAAGTGATTCAATGAGAGGAACAAATTCCACATCATTTCGCCTATCTAAAGTGTTTCCTTAATGTCGCAGCAGCAGCGTCCGATTTCCGAGTGACATCTCTCCTACATCGATTCTTCAGTTGGTAAACCAAAAGTGCAAGGAAGAGTAGAGAAGGTGGCTCAAGTACAAGTGGGCTTTCCTGAAGAGAAGGCAAAAATCCTGGGTAGTACAGATTTGTAATGTCCTCAAGTGGCATCCTTAATTTTCTCTTCTTAAAGGAATGAGCCTTGGAAAATGCAACAAGTGGCTTTGTAGATGATGGGTTTGGCTTGTTTTCCTTGTCGCCATTGTTTTCAGAAAGAGAGCGAAGTGCCATTTGATGAGTGAGAGAGAGAGAGAGAGAGAGAGAGAGAGAGAGATGGTTGATAAGGGATGTAGAAGTGAAGTATAAATGTAGTAGAGAATGGAGTTATCTGCATTTGGATTTTGGAGGGTGGAATGATTTCGGAAAATTTTGAGTTGAAATTAGAGGAGGAGTTGATGACAAATTTGTTAGATCCCTCCAATACACTATGGCGCTTGTTTTCCTACATTCTAATTTCTAAAACGACGTGGTTTTAACTTTTAAAAATTTTGAATTTGGGTTCTGTTTGGTTTCATTTTTTGTTCAATATCTTTGAAAATTTCCATCTTTTGGGTTTTTTGCCCCCATATGTTTTTTTTTTATTTAATTTTGTTCACTATATTGTTCTTTCTATATTTTCACCCAATATATACTTTTACATCCACACAATTATGGTCTACCACTCTCTTATGTTTCATGTTTTCATTGTAACATCAACATTTTTGTAACACTTATATCACTCTCTTTCTTATTGATAGAATTGATATATTGCAATCAATTTATATCATCCAAATTTTTATTGTATCACCCTATTTTATATCAATAGAATCATTTCGTTTGATTTTAATGACCTCATATCATTTAAATTTAAATTGTTCTGTTCTATCTCAACTAAAAATATAATTGACCAAAAATATCTAAAAATAAAATAAATAAATAAATTCTCATGAAAATTAATTAAAATGGAAATTTCCCCAATAAATTTTCTCAAGGTACTAAAATTAGGGAACTTGGAAAATTGATATAGAGCTTAGATCGTTAGTAATATGTTGTGTTTACAACGACTTGCTCTCCGCAACCACACCATACTAAATAGTTTGTAAATGAATATTAGTTTTTTTTTAAACTTAATGTTATATCTAACAAACAAATTAATAATGCAATTAACAAATAACATGTGCAATGAAACAAATAAACTATGAGCTTGAATACAAAAAAAAAAAAAATATAGTGAAGTTAACATGTTTTATTTTGAATTAGTTTTACAAAAATGTTATGAATTCAAAATTAAATATTTTAATTTTATATTTTAAAAAACTAAATTTGGATTAGTCCGAATATACCCTAATTTATATAAATTTGAAATATATTTGGCTAAAATTATACAATCCAAACAAACCATACATAAAAAATGAAAAAAGGAATTATTCGGAACCAAACACATAAGTTGGATTTGTAGTATGATTTAAGTTTTAACTTGAAAAAAAATATTTGTTGATAGCATATAAAAAAAAAAAAGGATGATAAACGGGAGATGGAAATCCGAGCCGCTTATCCTGACCACAAAGGAAAACAGTTAACAACCCAACACTTGAATTTCGACTGCTCAAAGAAACTCAAGAAAACTCAAACAATCAAACATGGCTGCGATTATGGGAACTTCCTCCACTGCAGCAATTATTGCCTCTATGCCCTTCGCTTCTCGCTCTTCTAAATCTTCTTCTCTCTTTCTTCGTCATCCTCGTGGTACCTGGTTATATATCCACCCCTTAATTCTTTTTCTGTCTGTGAAAAACCCATGTAGTGTGTTTTCTTGTAATTTCATGTTCAATTTACAATGTTGTGTTTCTCTGTTAATTTTCTGAACTTCTTGCCTTCAAAGTTGTCTAATTGAACTTAAGCTTAAGAGAGTAATGTGAAATGGACGTGGGATGCTTAAAGATGTTTGCCTTTTGTTCAATGCTCTAGGGCTGACGTCAGGGAGGAAATTCTATGGAGGGATTTCAGTGCCCCTCAAGAAAGAGCGGTCTCAATTCCACGTTTCAATTTCAAATGTTGCCACTACTGCTCAAGAAGAGGTAATGATTTCTTGATTTTACTTTTGTGTGCTTCATAGTTATTAAATCATAAAGAATTACTTGAAACTGAAAAGCCCTTATGGTTCTTGTGATAGAAATGAGCGTCCTTGAGTTGAATTGTATGGATTGGTGAAGAAGTTCATTGATCTTATCACATTCTTGTTATGTCATAATACTATACAATTTCAAGTGATACTTGGGAGAAACATCACCGGATAATCGTAGATAACATGTTTTTGGTGTATGAATATTAGGTCAAGAAGCTTGCTGCTTCCAAAGAGAACCAGAGGCCAGTTTATCCATTTGCAGCTATAGTGGGACAAGATGAGATGAAACTCTGCCTTTTGTTGAATGTAATAGACCCTAAGATAGGAGGCGTGATGATCATGGGTGACAGGGGAACAGGGAAGTCTACAACTGTCAGGTCTTTAGTTGATTTACTTCCCGAAATCAAAGTAGTTGCAGGCGATGCATTTAATTCAGACCCACTGGATGCAGAAGTGCAGGGCCCTGAAGTAAGGGAGAAAATCATGAGAGGCGAAGAACTCCCTGTTATCTCGATCAAAATCAACATGGTTGATTTGCCTTTGGGTGCCACGGAGGACAGAGTTTGTGGTACAATCGACATTGAGAAGGCCCTCACCGATGGTGTCAAGGCATTCGAGCCTGGCCTCCTGGCTAAAGCTAACAGAGGGATCCTTTATGTGGACGAGGTGAATCTTTTGGACGACCATTTAGTTGATGTTCTACTGGATTCTGCCGCCTCGGGGTGGAACACTGTAGAGAGGGAGGGTATCTCGATTTCACATCCAGCTAGGTTCATACTGATTGGATCAGGAAATCCAGAAGAGGGTGAACTTAGGCCCCAACTTCTCGATCGTTTTGGAATGCATGCACAAGTTGGAACGGTGAAGGATGCTGAGCTGAGGGTCAAAATAGTCGAGGAGAGGGCAAGATTTGATAGAAATCCCAAAGAATTCCGAGAGTCTTACAATGAAGAGCAAGAGAAACTCCAGCAACAAATCGACTCTGCTAGGAGCTCTCTACCTTCTGTTACTATTGATCACGATCTTGTAGTTAAGATCTCCAGGGTCTGTGCTGAGCTCAATGTTGATGGATTGAGAGGTGATATAGTCTCCAATAGAGCTGCTAGAGCATTGGCTGCTCTTAAAGGAAGAGATAAAGTGACTGCAGAGGATATTGCCACCGTCATCCCTAACTGCTTAAGACACCGGCTTAGAAAAGACCCTCTAGAGTCGATTGACTCTGGCTTACTTGTGATTGAGAAGTTCTACGAAGTTTTTACCTAAGGGAGGTATTCTTTTTTTATTTGTTTTCGCAACTGTAGTATAAAGATGGTACTTGATTCTTGGCATGAAATTTTGCACCCAAGTGATCTGCAATGTAACGTTAAGCTTATGTGGTTGGGTTGAAGCGTGATATGACCTATTTATTGTATTGATGAAACTTGAGTTTTATGATGTTGATAGACGATATCAGGTTCTATAGTCCATACTTCTATGTTAAATCGGAACGAGGTTTCATAAACAAATGACAGTTTGATTGCAATTTTTGTAGTGGTAGTAAAGCAACTCTTAAGCCCAAACCACAAAATGCATATTTATATAAGTGTAGGTGTTTTTACATTCCAGTTGTAATGGGCTTGATGTTTTGCAGCCTGTCAGCATTATAGCATGGAACATTCAGAAGTGAGAAATACATACTAATATACATCCAGAGTCGTAGATAGACAAAACATATATCTGCTATAGCATTCTAAATCTCCCAAAAAGAAATAAATTTTATTTTGTCATTTTAACTTGATCCAAAAAAAAAAAAACTATTTATTAAACTAAAATTGTAACAAAAATAGTATAAATAATTAAGTAGCCTAAAATAAGATAACAATGGTCCCGTAGCTCAGTTGGTTAGAGCGTTGGTCTTATGAGCCGAAGGTCGCGGGTTCGAGCCCCGCCGGGACCATTAATTTTTGTAGCGCACGGCTCGATTCGAGCCTTGTTTTGTAACTATACGCGCGCATTAGGTCGCGGTTCGAGCCCCACTGGGACCATCCCTTTTGTTTTGTTGCTATTTAATAAGTCAACGTCATATTTATAAATCTCATCTAAATCATCACTTTTATATTTCGTAAACTAAATGAAAGTATCAATCTTATAAGTCATTAATTTTTCCTATCTACCTATATTTTGTTAGCAAAAACAAGAAATTCGTCTGAGTAAATAAGTAATCTTGTGATGGAATCATACAAAAATTTAATAAAGTACCTCTTTTTTTTTTTTCGTAATTACACAAATCATGTCACATAAATATACCTATCCCACACATATCTCATTTAACTGACAATTTTTTTTCTTTCAAAATTACTTTTTTTTCTTTCAAAATTACTTTTTTTTTAAATTAATAATAATACATTTACTTTTTTATTTTATATTATCTTTAATAATAACATTTCATATATTAATTGAACTTGTTACTTTACGATAAATTTTATAAAGTAGAACATTTAGGTTACAGGAAAAAAACTGGACCGGTTAATTCTGTAAAAGAGAATTGGAAAGGTACAAAACTCATCAATTTATATACTAATAAATAATAGTATGAAAAAAGTTTAGTAGTGGTGGGGCATATTAATTATGATGTATGCTTGGAAAAACGAAAAGGAAATATAAAGAATTAAGAAGAATGGATAGATAGTAGAATCATGGAATCCATTGTTTGTTGGCAAATCTACCCAACGATTCGTGGGATGCTTTATTTCACACACTGCACCTAAATATTCCATGTCAAAACCTACAGCTTTCTTCCTTATTTATATAATCTTATCCTCAAATAATTGTTTTCACCAACCTTTATTGATTAATTAATGTTAACTAAAAAAAGAAATTATTTTACTTTTAGACAAGACTCATTGTATTGTACAACGTTACTTTCGCACACTTGTTCAAGTCACTTGGTTCAAAATAATTCCATTTTGTATTGAAACATATATACTCTCTGTAGCCATGATGAAACATCTTTCATTGCGTAATTTTCAAACCTTTGGATCCTAACATCTCTATTCATACGAATCTAAATTGTTGAGATTTCTGACCTTGTTTTTGCAAACGCAAAGTTGCCAATATTGACAAGTTATTTGGTTATGTATGCAAAGGACTGAGACTGTTCTCTAAAAAGTCCCTACAAACAGCTAATGAAAATAAATATTAGCATTAAGAAAGTCTTCCAGCTGTTCCAAACTGGTAGTTGTTCCTAATAATTAGCGTGACAAGCAATTTGTATTATGCTAAATTCACAAGGTAATTATGAGTTAATTATTCTAAAGTAGGAAATTTTAAAAAATATTGCCTTTTCATTTCTACCTTTGCACGTAATTTTTTTTAAAATAATTTTTAACTCCTTATTACTTTCATATCATGGAATTGAAGCCCCACTATCCACAACTAAAATTCATTTTCATAAATTAATTTTTCTTTTTTTAGATTATGATCATGTATTAATCTAATTCACAGAATTAGATATGTAATTAAGACGATTATCAAGTTTTACTCAGTTATAATGATTGAAGCCCCAAAATTGAGATACCCGAGATAGTTTGTTTAAACCACATAATGGAACTACGATTCAAAAAAAATTAAAATATTTAAACTTTTGTCTTTAATCTATATTGTTTATTTAAATTTAAAGAGTTAAAAAAAATTGAAAGAAAATATTATTTAAAAAAAAAAGATAAAAGTGCTTTGGTTCAAAATGGTGCATTTTGTGCCTGACGCACTTGGAATAACGACCCCATGTTGAGTCTGGTGGATTTTGTGAACACAAAATCATTGAAAATTTGTTTTGTACTTCAAATTGTAAAAATTGAAAAGATCATGCTTAAAATCGAAAAAAATTAAAATATAAAGTAATTACAAAATAAAGATATTAAAATGAAAAGGGCGACGATGATGCGCCATCATGATTGAAAGGTTA
Source organism: Scutellaria barbata (assembly GCA_028654395.1). Taxonomy (NCBI): domain Eukaryota; kingdom Viridiplantae; phylum Streptophyta; class Magnoliopsida; order Lamiales; family Lamiaceae; genus Scutellaria; species Scutellaria barbata. Next base: position 5,879,957 of record CM053645.1, read on the forward strand.
TCACTGTTAGTTCTGCAGTCGCTATAACTATATATTTTATTGGACAAAACTACAACGTTGATGCGAGTCGGAGGTGTCGGTTTATACCCTTTGATTGAGGGAAAAATATTATATTCTTACATCACATAAATTTGAATCTATCTAAGAAACAGTCCCTGAATTTTTTTAGTATTTGTCAATATGTTTTTAGGTTGATTGTTCTACTATATTTGAGGTGAGTAGCATCTGGGCCATGGCAAATATCGGCAAAGCTACCCACTTTTTGATCTCTCTCTGTACCTTCCACTTTAAGTCTGTACATATATGCCTTTGTATTTCTTCTGTTTCACTCAAATTTGTCTCTCCCACTTCGATTTTTCATCACTACATTTTGCTTCTCATTTTCTTGGAGAAACCCTTTTCGCTAAAAAGGGAATAGTCTTTACTCTTGTGACCATTTATTTGGTATGTAAGATTCTTGAATTGCCCACATTGTTTTCATTTCTTTCTTGTTTGTTTCTTGCGAAGATTGACTGTTTCTTGATGTGCCTGTGATTCTTCAGTCAGCAAAATGTGTACCTTTTCTGTTTCCAACTAATCTTGAAAGAAACAGGTATCTTTATGCGAATATTTGAGGGATCCAAATTAGTCTACATCTATACTTTCTGCGTAAACTCTGTTGTTAAATTGTAATGGAGAAGGATTTGCTTGGATCAAATCTTGCATTATCTTTGAGAGAATGCTGATTTACTGAGTGCATTTTTTTTTCTTATCGTTGATTGTGTTTATCTCCACGAGAGAGGAATGGATTGTCTTGTCAATAATCTTGAAATTGTGGTGTGCTTTTGAGGTTGATCTTGATCAATTAAACTCAGTTGTTTTCTTGTGGATCGGTGAAATACCAATTTTTTTAATGTTTGATCCACTATCATCTTTAGTTGATACAGATTTTCTTTTCTGTATTTTCTTGTTGAATGCCTAGCCAGGACATAAGAATTCCTTTCATCGTTGTTGATGATAGAAAAATTTAGTTTCATGTTTTCTGACTCTTAATTTTGATTGTAGTATTGTTTGGCTACAGTCAGAAAACCACACCGTAAACTCCATCTTTCAGACGGAACGTATACTTTTTTCTTCATTGAAATCCCTAGTGCTTTTCTTTCTAATTTAAGTTGTGTGGTGTTTCACTTCCTGAGTTTTGGAGCAATCAGTTCCATAGAATACCAAAATCTGGCTACATCAAGTATCTCTTTTGTTGTTGTTATTTTTCTGTCCATTACCAAGTTATTACCAGAAAATTTGAAGATATTAACTGATGTGTGAGCAAGTGTAAAAAAGATATTTCCATGTACTGGATACATTTTCATGTAATTGATGTGATATATGAATTCTGCAGGATCTTTCAGTTGCTTGTATTGAGCATTGAGAATGGGCTCAGGAGTTTGGTTTAAGAATATAATCAGCAAAAAGAAAGTGAAGGGAGATGGATCTCATAAATTGAAGGTTTGAAGCTCTGGATACTCCGAATCTCTGTGTGAATAATGAATTTCTAGTAATCAACTCTCCTAATGAGGATTGGTTTCTCAAATGCATAGCTTTTCATTGCAAGATCTGGTCATCTGCATTTCTGAAACTGCAAGTTTTTTTTTTATTTTTTTATTGTCAAGCAGAGGTATTCAGCACCCGGAAACCTAAATGGCTACAAAGAGTGTCATGTACTAGCCAATAGTGCTTCTGCCAATAATGAGGGCGGTCTTGGTCTCTCTGTAGAAGCTGCTGCTGCCACTCAAATTCAGACTGCATATCGGGCATATGTGGTATGCCATTTTGTTGCTACCACTTTTAATTTATTCAGTTAATTATGTATGTGTATTTCTCCTTCCAATAAGCTTGCTGAAGCTGATGGGATTGAGTAAATGTTAAAATATTTGCTATCTTATGTGCATATAAGTTCCCTTCATTTTTCTCCTCCTTACTGGAGAAAAATGGGTGCTTAATTGTAGTAAAATGAAGTACAGGTCTTTTTTTTTTTTTTTTCACATTTGCCTTTTGTGCAAGTATTTTCGTTACTATATATTCCATCAAATTGATTATGCATATCTTCTTTAGGCGAGGAAAGCTTTTCGTCGAATCAGAGGACTGGTAAGGTTACAGAATATGGTGCAACGTGATTCCATTAAGAAGCAAGCATCGATTACATTGAGTCATCTGCACTCATGGACCAGGACTCAGGCCCAGATTAAAGCACGTCGTGCTCATATGGTTGCGGAAGACCGGCTCAAGCAGAAGAAACTGGCGAATCAATTAAAGCTTGAAGCAAAGCTTCACGACTTTGAGGTAATATTAACTGCTTCCTCTATGATACTGCTATGTGTTTTTCAGTTATTTCTTTGTGGACGGCCTGCAATTCATCTTGGTCTATGACCTTCAACTTCAAAGACTAAGAAATGTGTAACAGGTGGAATGGAATGGTGGGTCTGAAACAATGGGAGAAGCTCTTGCAAAAATACATCACAGAGAAGAAGCAGCTGTAAGGAGGGAAAGAGCTATGGCATATGCCTTTTCTCATCAGGTACATCGAAATTTAGTAAGCTCTTACTTCCTTATCATATGATCGTATCAGACAGAATTATTAAAAAAACTAAAAATGGTTGCAGTGGAGAGCCAACTCCAACCCGAATTTTGGATCAGGTAATCAGGAACTTAGTAAATCAAATTGGGGATGGAGCTGGATGGACCGTTGGATGGCTGCTCGGCCTTGGGAAAGTCGAGTTGCAGCTGTTGAAAGCCCCAAGAAAGCACATATTCCCCAACTGAAAAAGATAGCCAAAAACAGTGTATCCCCCACGAACAAGGCACCAGACAAAGTCAAATTAATTTCCCCTAATGGAAAGGCTACCAGAAAATCCCGTAAACTATCTTATGAAACACCTGTCAAGAAAGTGAACTCCAAAGGTGAAGAAAAAAAAAACTACGAACGAAAAGGAAGTTTCTTAAGTCCTGTGGCTTCAAATGATACACTGTCAACGGGAGTTTAAAGAAGTTTGAGTTTGTGATAAAGAAAGAAACAAAGAAGATTTGATATCAACTGCATGTGATGCTCTCTTCTCCTTCTTTAATTATTGTAAATTTGGAAAAGAAAAAAAAAAAAGAGATAAGTTATTGTGAATTGTTATGTAATTATTCTTCAATCATGTTTTTTATGTGAGATTAACGTTGGTTTGTACCAATTTGGTGCTCTGTTTCCCTTCCTCATTAAGTTATACTGGTCTTGGGTTAATTGATGTGTTTCTTTTATGCTCTGTAATAATTACTGGATTTCTCTTTTTCTTGGAATTATTTTCTTGATGTACATTATCTTTGTCAAATTTAATTGAACTTTGTCATATTGTTCAACTTTCTGTATTGGAGGCTGGAGCATTACTCCTTGGTTTCAAACTGGTGTGGCAATATAGCTAATAGCTCTGAACTTTTCACATGCTGAAAGTGGATCTATGACAGATTTTTTACAAACAGATTTATTAAATTGTACCATCACATGGGAGCAAATATTGTTTAGTTTAACTGAAACAGGGAATGTAAGAAAGGCTGACAACTCATCAACCCCAAAGAGGTTAACTTATCTCAACATTTATCACTACCCCTACTATGCCTGCCTATCATAATATCATTGCTGCTCTTTCTGTTTATACTCCAAGTGCCAAAACCAGGCTTTCAATTGTAACATGCCTTCTTTTTCGTCTAATTTCCATATGCATGAAAAAATTCTTCTGTAGTAGTTAAATCATTTGATGAGAAGTCAAAAGATGAGGAAGAAGTGATTTAACCAAATTAGTTAACAAGAATTAATTGCAACCATGTGAAAGTTAAACCGATGACATGTGAGCATACTATACATTACTCAAGAAAGACAGACAAATGGGATTACGAATGCAACATGTATAGCAGAATCTTTTTGCTCTGTCTCTCATTTTTCCTGAAAATGATGATACAATTGAAACTGCCCTTTGAAACAAATGTAGTTCTAAACCAGCAATTATAGTGCAGTTGCTAAAGCTTGTTTCTCTAGTTTTAACCAAAATGGATGTGAACCAACACTCTAGTGGGTAAACTACTAACCACCTATTGGAATTTGGATGAACTCATTTGAAATTGTGACAATAAAATCGCAAATCCAACAATAAATTAAATCTCAAGAATTGTTGGAAACTGGGATGGTGATATCATCCTTGTCATCTTCTTTGAATGTTGCAGATGTAGCAAAATTTAGCATCTCCTCATCTGAAAAATTAACATCTGCAAATTGTGGAGAATTGTGAAAAATTCTCGAGTAACTGGACTGAAGGGGTTCCCTGTAGGAAAACATGTGGCCGTGGCCCTGGCCAGAATCTGCCACTGCCGGAAATTGGAGCGGCGGAGAGTAATTCCAGGAGAAAATCCTCTGCAGCCTTGCCATTTCTAAATTGGCATCAAAGATCTCCGGTGACGTTGCTAAAGGCGCAGACGAAAACTGCTCTCCAGTACTTGTGCTGATCGACGAGTTAAATTCATCATACGACGTCGCAGCCGCCTCAGTGAAGAAACCAAAACTGGAAATCGGATAGTCAGTATTCAACATTTGCTGACTTACAGAGCCATGAATTTGGGCAGCATTAGTAGTAGGCGGCGGCGGAGGTTCATCGAGCGCATCGATGGCGGCTTTAGCCTCCTTCATCAGCCAATCGATTGCTTTACTGGGGCGATCGTAGCCGAGCCTGTCCTGCACGTCGTAGAACAAAATGGCAGTTTTTGGTGAGAGCCTCACGCGCCGATCTTTGGTCCCCCTCGCCGTGGCGATTTTGCTGTGCCTATCAGTTCTGCCGGTGGATCGGACAATGCGGCCGCCGTGGACCTCAAATGAATTATTTCTCCTTGTCTTTGGTTTCAGTTTGGGCGATGATGATAAACCAAAACCATGTTGAAAAGCTGCGTGTTTGCGTGCACAATTATCGCCGTCTTTCGCTTCATCGTCTTCGCGATCATCAAATGCTCCGAGTTCATTGAATGAAAGAATATTCATATTAAACGTGTACTAGTAACCAATAAAAAACTACCTGGTTAATTAATCAGTTGAAAAGCAAAACCAGATACACATATATATTTTTTAAGGCCCTGTAGAAATGTGCAGAGAGAGAGATCAGCTTGTAATGAGAGAGAGAGAGGGAGAGAGAGGTTCATATATGGTTTCCATGTCAATGAGTAGTCACTGGTAGACAAGTAGTACAAGGTAGCAAAAATCCGATGCATGTAATACTGTTAAAAGTCATGGTACACCACCTTGTATCATCGACAGCTCGTCCTAACTACTGCTGTCTACCAAACTAACTTCCATCTCTTTAGGATTCACTTTTACTGAGTCAATTTAATCCTATTTGACTCCTAAGTCCTAACCATCATCACTTTTACTTTCTACACTTGACCTCAGAATCCCAAAGTAAATCAAGTCCAATTTCACAGCGACTTTTCTTTTTTGCCAAAAAATTAAGAAGTTGAGACACTAGAGGAGAGGGTTGTATAATTACTATGTACTAATTAATGCATGTGAAAATAAAGCAGGTGAAAAATGTACAACAATGAGGAGCAACTGTTTGAACTGAAGTTACATAGACATTGGGACCCTCCTCAGCTCGAGGAACAAGGGTTTGTTGCATGCGTGCATGTGGTAAAATGTAAGCTATTTCTTATTTCTATCTCCTTTTCCTTCCACACAAAAAATGATTCATTGCTTTATTAATATCATAATCATTACCACAAAACTTCATATTCACTATATATATTGGATCTCTTATACCCATATTTGTTGTATAAATTACATTAACTCTACTATATATGGAGCCAAGTTCATTATTATACAGGAAAAAGAGAGAGGGAGAGAGAGGGAGAGAGAGAGAGAGAGCGCGAACGAGCATTTTCATAGGTAGTAGTGGGTAGCAAGTGAATTGAAGCATGGTGTAGAGATATGGACTAATTATTTAATTTAAAACTCAAACTTTTCAAGTGGATTGCATATTTAAAAAAAATTCATTTTTATGCTAATTATATTAGGGACAATTACAGAAGTAATCAAGAAAAACTTCAAACTAATCAAAATATAACAAAACAAATTTCATAGAAAAATTTATTGAAATACTCTTAATAAATAAGGTGTCAATCTTAACATAACGCATAAATTTCAAATACCTATGTTTCGTGCATTGCATGAATCACACACACCGCCATGTAGACGGGTTGTATATTGTAAGTAAGGACGGAACTAGACAACTAATGTTAAGAGACTAATTAACTTTTGAGAACGCTAAATTACCATAAAATGATTATTTTAATACTTAAAAAAAATCAAAATAATATATATATAATTAAATGTAAAAAAAAAAAATTAGCCCCAACATAGGCTTCACTACTAATTATAAGACCCACAAAAATACACGATTTATGCAATGTACGAACCACTCACACTACATGTATGTGTAATGTATTGTACAAACCACACAAACTATATGATTTGTGCAATTCATGAACCACACCCCATAATTACACTCATTTGTATGCATGGTATTTATAGTATTTGTGTTAGAGGTCGTTTTTTAACTAAAAAAACATATATTTTTTGAACTTAACTAAATAAATTATTTGTTATCCTATTGCACTATTTCTACCATGATGACGTTATAATAACATTAGGGATTGTAAAATGGAATGTAATGTTGTTTGGATAATAGTAAGAAGTATTGAAAAAAAAAATATTCCATGTAAAAGGATAGAGAAGCATGTGGGGGTAACCCACATTGGTATGATTAGGATGGAGTCTAATGTCTCACTTTTTGTGAGACAATCACTATCACCTGCCCGTCGCACGCTATCCAAGTACAATTATACACCCAACCCAAACTACATTCACCCAATCAGACCCCACATTCCATCTACGACGTCCTCCTCTCCCTAATTTTATAAAGGTTATTGCACCTTTTCTTTATTTTTTTCGAAGTCGATGTTTAATTTCAAAAAATTTGGTTACAAGTTTGATGAGATGGTGTGATGGAATATAAGAAATTATTATTTAATCTTTTTATTTATATTAGATAATATTTTGTATTATATAATAATTGAATCAGAGTATAAAAAATATTATATTTTTTATGCATATTTGATAATATTTTTTTCACAAATTCTCATGTGCACCTGGTACATGGATCTAAGATCCGTGCAATCCAGGTCGACCCGATCCGGATCCAGCGAATTTCTTTTTTTTTTTTTTTATAAATTTTATGTCTTGACCTTTATGTACAAATTTGGTGACCTTTATGTACAAATGTTGTGACCTTTATGTATAAATGATGTGACCTTTATGCATTGTAACTTAGAAAAAAAAGGAAGAATTTCACCAAAATTTGTACATAGATACCTTTATGTAATGTTCATGTGACCCTTATATATATTTTATATGACCTTTATGTACAAATATTTATACATTTATGTAATATATAAAAGGTATATAAAGGTATGAATATTTATACATAAAGGTCACATAAATATACATAAAGGTCATATGAATATAACATAAAAATATTTATGTACAAATTTTGTTGAAATTCTTCATTTTTTTCTAAGTTATTTAACATAAAGGTCACATAATTTATACATAAAGGTCACACAATTTGTATATAAAGGTCACCAACTTTGTACATAAAAGTTTTGGCCTGAAAGCTAAAAAAAAAAATCAAAAGTGCGCGAATCCGGATCGACCCGGATTGTATGTACACCAAGTGTACAAGAGACCTACTCTATTTTTTTATATATCAGATAATAAATTAATATTATATAATACATAACATGAATTGGGTGGGGTCGAATTTTTCAAAAAACACTCAGATCTTCCATGTTTTTCTCCCTTGCGTGTTAGTTCTGCAACATATAATATTTTTGTATATATAGGTAATATTTTTCTATATATTATATAATATTTTTTTATTATTTACATATACTATATAATATAACACGAAAGTACAATTAAATACACACAAAATTATTAAATAATTTATTATGTTCAACCTGACCCGTCTTACAAAATGAGATTTGTGAGTCTTACGTAAGACTCATTCAAAAGTTTTTCGATAAGTAACAATTCATTTTAAAAAAATTCGGTTGCTATTCCAAACTCAAATTTAACATATTTTTTAATCAAAATTCTACAAAAAACTTCAAAACGCAATTCACAACCAAAAATGCATGATTCATATATCAAAATGATATATTATTTGAAACCAAATTATAAGTCCACGTCGACTTTATGATTCTCATTCAATTCAATCACAACTCGAACAAAAATCATTTAGGTTTTGAACAATTTTTGTTCGATTTAAGTTTAAATCAAACAAGAATCGTTATATTAACTTAAGTTTATAATTTAACTTTGAAATAGAGGATCGTTTTAGCATATGAACCATGTATTTTTTATTAATATTTGAAGGTGAATTGCTTTTTTGAGTTATCCAACGAATTTTGGCCGGAAAATATGAGTTTGTGTAGCAATTGAATTTTTTTAAAGAGAATAACTGATGATCGAAAAACTTTTTGAATTTGGACACCTACTCCAAAAAATTGCAATATTTCACCTAGTAAATTAAAATCCTTTTATAAATTACTTAATATATAATTTTTTAACGTGTCATATATTATACATATTTTTTAATTTATAAATAATCTTTTCGGAAGCATTTTAACATCAGCATATCGCTCAATTGGATTCTATACTATGTATTTTAATGAACAATTCATCGAATATTTATGTAAAATCATTATGATTTTTTTTTTTTTTGTTATACTAGCTCCCCAGATAATTATTTGACATAATTGAAATTTAAAACAGACCCCTGAATATTTTTTGATATTTATGGGTTTATTGTTGATGACTATCTATGTATCCAAAATTATTACTCAAATATTGGGTCTTTTTATACCCCCTTCGTTTCGAATAATTATCGTTGTAGCTATAAGATAAAATTTGTTTCGAGTTAACTATCTCTATTTTTTATTATCAAAAATAACTAATTATTTTTACAAACTTTGCTCCTGTATTTTTTTACAAGACTTTGTTTAGTAAAATATAATAGCTATGACTATTAAATAATGACTAATGTCGTCATGCATAATTATGCATATTAAATGATTTTTTAATTAATTTTGCGAAATAATCTTAAATTACGATTAGTTTGAGATGGAAGGAAATACTAAAGTATTGAATTCAGAAATAAAAGAATAATTAATTTAACGAACCATCCAAGTCCCTGTCAAATTTAAATTAACACGTCATATTTGTTAGACTCAATTATCATTTTGAAAATGATAAAATTAATTTACTAAAAGATAATACAAATACTTTATTTTAATATTCAATACTTAGAACAAATATATAATATATACTGTAATTGGAATAAAATATAAAAAATATTACTCCCTCCATACAAAAATAAATATCATTTTAAAATTATGTACACATATTAAAAAAATTGATAAAAAGATTATTCTACCCTTGTTCAAGTACAATCATTGTAAGTAAACTTTCAATAATCATTTTATATCTCATTTAACTTCAGTTTCTCAAAAATTCTAAATAATATTCCTACTTAATTTGGAAAAAAAAAAGTTAAAATTAAATTTATTTTTAGAATTAAATAGGTGTAGGGTTTGTATGAGTTATGAAATGGCACAAGTCTACATATGGTTGCGCTGCGCAATATATATTTCCCCCAAGTAATTACACATCTAAGCTAGGGATGTGGGCTGTATGTGTGCGCTAATATTCAATATACATACCTACTCCTCATATATGAAACTCTTCAAATCGTAGGACGTGTAGCGTTGCAGTATTTTTGTTTTATAAAAAATTCAATAATAGTAATGATAGACGTTAAATTTTATATAATGGTAAATGATTTTAATACGAGTAACTAATGATCAATCATATATCAAATAAATAAATCAAATTATCAAAAATAGTTGAATGATAAATGAAGTGATTATATCATGTTAGAAACTATTATTGTTGGTTTGAATTCGGGAAAATAAACTAAAACTTTATTCCATTTAATAAATCAAATCAAATACAATGATGTAATTTACATTTACTCTAAGAATGTTAATTTTCACTTGAAGAAAAATAATCTTATTCTAGTAGACCTCTTTTATTTTTAATGTAAACTTTTATGTATTTCCTAGAAAAACTGTTAGTCGCATAAGAATTTAGTAATATTATTTATAAGGGATAGGGGCCCAAAATACCCTAATTTATATAGGGGTGATTATTTTGTACCCTAATTGATATAGTGTGTATCTTTTCTACCCTAATTGATATAGTTTGGTTGTTTTTTACCCCTTTTTTTGACTTTTACACAAGACATGATTGATCACTTGAATGTACTAATCATTGATGCATGCATGTGACTTGTGAATAGTGTATGTTTTTGTTGTTTATATTGCATTTTTACTTTATATTGCATTTTTACTTGCGGATCCTTCATTTCATCTCAACATACTACAAGTGAACAATTTTTTGCATTTGTAAAAATTAATTGCCGTGAAGAGATATCAGGTAATTTTTTTGCCCTAATTTTTTTCCTCAAATTTTGATAAATATGTTTGAAAACCCTAATTTTGGTTGTAAAGGCAATTTTGAAAAATGTTTAAGGTGTAAACGGCAATTTGACACTAATTGCCGTTGACCCCTAAAATTTTATTAAAATTGCCGTTTATCCATATATAGGTGCAAAATAGGTTGTAAATGGAAATTAAAGGATTAAAGGCAATTTTCGAAAATTTTTAAGGGGTAAACGGCAATTTACAATAATGGCCGTTTACCCCTTTATTTTTTGGAAAATAGCCGTTTAACCCTAATCTTGGGGGTTAAACGGCAATTAATTATGTTTTATGGGTTAAACGGCAATTAATGAATATTTTGAGGGTTAAACGGCAATTAGGGTAAATTGCCGTTTAACCCTAATTTTTTTTTGAAAAAATTGCCGTGTAATACCCTAATTTTTGTGAAAGGCTAAAAACGACAATTTTTTACGAAAATGTAGATTTAAACAATAGAAGTGTCAGTGTTTAGAATAATGAAGCAATAGACAACAGTGAAACAACCACAGTTTCAGTGAAACAACCACACTTTCACTGAATGAACCACACTTTCACTGAATATGTTGTTCTAGAATATAATTAAGCACTTTATATCTTCGACTGCATTTCGTTGTTTGAAATTAATTTTGCACTGCATACTGACGAATTTATTTGGTTATACTCGAATTGTGAAGAAGAAAATGAGTTTGAGAGTTGTTAATATTTGGTTTGGAGGTCATTGGCAAGGCTTAGAGTACGTAAATGGTTATCGAGAGGTGACTTATCTTCAAAGAATCACATTTTCTGATTTACTAGACGGTGTTCATGGAGTTGTACATGCAGACATGAATTGTTGGGGATATGTGATCCACTCGTTAGTGGAGATGAAGGAAAGAGTTAGAAAGATCAAAATAAAGAATGACTCTGATTTGGAAAGAATGTTATGCATATCTGGAGACGAACTTGTTGTTTATGTCTCCCTTCGAAGGATGGATGTTGGAGTATTCGATCCTGTTGTGTCAAGTACAAGTGATAATTACAGCGCTGGTGGTTTTTTGACCGAGCCCCGTAACGTAGGATCCTCTTATTCAGCGCAAAATAATACCGTTGATGAAGTATTTGATCCGGCCCGTCAAAGTGTTTGTTGGGACACAGGTCTCGGGTTAAATGTGCAGAAATCGGACCCTCATACGACCTTCAACTTGGAGAATTCAAATGTTCCCTTTGGGTTGAAAAATGACGAAGCTTTTTATGCAAGATGGGGTATACCTAATCAGAACGATGAGACCTACGGTAGATCAACAGGTGATGAGAATTGGATGGGAGGCCCGTCAAAAGGAAAAACTGCAGCTGAAACGTGGTCACCTTGGCCATCCGAAAGCGGTCGGGTAAACTATGGAGGATTCAACTTTCTAGACTTAAACGTGCCTCCGACATCCTATACTGGAAACGTAGAATGTCCTCCCGAAGAAGATCCATACACGTATGATTACGAACGAGGACAAGAATGGCGTGAGGATCGGCACCACTGGGCAGGTACTTTTAAATAGTTGTCACATATGAATTTATTATACGTATGAAATAATTGAATAATTGTTTAATTATACCTTCTTGTAGGTTCGAATACCGGAGATGATCATGTCGAGACGGTAGAACCGGACGAGATAATCAGTGACTTCGAGATGGATGAAGAAGATGAGGCCATTTTGGATCAGGAGCAGCGAGAGGCATATCAGGATTTTCTAACGTACATATTGAGATCTGAATGGAGCATCCCCGATATTCCACCATTCGAGCCGCCCGCTTCTTCAGATTTGGACAATAACAACCCAGAGCCGAGCGGTATTCAAAAAGGTGCCACTTTTTCCACCAAGGCTGAACTGCAGAACAAAGTCGGGTTTTACCACTTGGAGAATCGAGTTGGATATAGAGTGGAAAAGTCGGACACTAAGAAATGGTATGTTCGATGCAAACAAAAAGATTGTCCATTCAAGCTCCATGCACACCAGAAATATGGTATTTGGAAGATCTCCACAATAAAGTTGCCTCACAGTTGTAGCTATGATCTGGAAACATCTGCTCCAAGGCGACTTCCATCTGTGTTGATCGCAGAGTACTACGCTGATAGGCTACGAAATGATAATTCGGTGCTGAATCCTCGGGGCATCATCGAGGAAATGAACCATCGGCATGGTTTGCAGCTCACTTACAGGTTTGCATTAACAGCAAAACGTCGTGCCATGCAGCTCGCGTATGGTGACCCGAAGAGCTCATTTTCTATGCTTCCATCCTATTTAGAGGTCTTGAAAGAAACCAATCCAGGATCTTACACTGCTTTGGAAACTTACAGTAATGGAAAATTTAAGTATGTGTGTTTTGCTCTGGCCGCCTCCATTAATGGATTTCGTCGATATTCACGACCTGTTGTAGTAGTTGATGGGTGTCATTTAAAAGGTCAGTATAAGGGAATTGGATTTGTGGCAGTGACGAAGGATGGAAACGATCAGATTTTCCCGTTGGCAGTCGGGATTGGAGATATAGAGAATGATGAGTCGTGGACATGGTTTTTGGGTCATGTGCGAAATGCCTTCGGATGCCCAAATGAGCTGCTTATCGTATCCGATCAACATAAAAGCATCGCAAGTGCCATCAGTAGAGTCTATCCAGATGCGTCTCATGGTTTATGTTGTTTCCACCTCCAACAAAATCTCGCGAAGCATGGTTCACATCTTGTGGGGATTTTCAAAAAAGCGGCATACTGTTACGACGAAACCCTGTTCGAGCAGTATGTTTTATAAAAGAATGTACTTATTTATTTTCTACACCTTTTTTGTTATCTAACATATCGAACATCTCAGGTACATGACGTTGCTTGTAGAAGCAAATATCCAAGGAGCACTGGATACATTGAGCAATGCAAAAGCTGAGAGATGGTCTCGGGTGAAATGTCCCGTCCGAAGATTTAACTTCATGACCTCTAATGCCGCTGAGACATGGAATGCTCGTCTCCTTTGGGCTCGGAAGCTACCAGTGTGTTCCTTCTTGGAGTGTGCAAGACGAATTCAAGAAAAGTGGTTTGTCGAGAGAAGGACGGTCGCTGAGGAAAGGGAAAATGAGCTGACAAAAGCCGCACATGATAGATTAGTTGACGCCGTGCGGCGGGGACGAGAAATGCATGTAGATAAGCTGGGTAAATACAAGTTCAAGGTGGTGGAAGGTAGAAAAAATTGGGTTGTCGAGCTCAACCATCAGAGCTGTACATGTTTAGTGTTCCAAAATGACTTGATACCGTGCGCCCACGCATGTGCAGCAATCAGGTAATTATTATGATTGGCAGATTAAATATTTCTGTATTAATTTAACTCTGTTAATTAATTTTTCCTCATCATACAGTTTTTCGAAAGAAGCAGTGACGTCTTACGTTGGCTCGTACTACACCACTGAGTCACTCAGAGGAATGTGGGCTGGTGAGGTTTGCCCTGTACCCGATCCACAAGATTGGGTCATATCTGATGACGTTCGAAGCATTTTTTGTCTTGCACCTGATCGACCAAGACAAGCCGGCCGGCCGAGAAGAAGTCGGATATCTAGTTTTGGAAGTCAACGAGCACCAGGAACATGTGGTCGGTGTGGCGGCACTGGACACAACAGAGCTACGTGCACAAATCCCATGCCGCCCGTTCAGCCAAGCGAGATTGATGATCTAGCTGGTGATACAGATGAGATTCCAACAGACGGACGTACGAAGCAAAGAAAAAAGAAACAATGCTCATTGTGTGGATCAGACAGTCATACGAGAAGAAAGTGCCACTTGTACGACAGTTCTTTTACTTTGTAGTAGATTATGGAATATTTTGTGAACCTACTTTGTTGTGAGGACGATCGAACATGAGGACGATCAAATATGAAGGCCAATATTGAAACAGTGCTCATAGAATGCCATCTGAATAAAATTCTGACATCTACATGTCATAAAATAAATAAAGACAATACATCATCCGAAAATACATAAAACAGTGAAATGAAAAATCGAAACAGGCTAATCGGCCATATCTTCAGCCGTGATGGTGCTCTCATCAGAGGAGTATCTGAAAACTGTCAACGCCATCTGCTGCCGTGCTCTCGTGAGACCCAACCGAAACAAATGGCTAGGCCACTCAAGTGTCAGTGCACTCTCGACGGCCATGAGGGCAAAGACACCGCATGTGTGGTCCTCGTGCTGCTCGTAACATAATGCATCAGAGCAGGACGAAAGCTCCAACTCGTCATCCAAAGGCTGCATCGGAGTACCCTCACTGGCCATCATGTCGTAGAAGCCTGTGTGCTTCAGCAAGGCAGGTATGACACGTCTAATGGGTATCGTCTGCCGATAACGCCTCTGCTCCTTGTTCTTGTCCCATGTCCAATGCAGGCTGTCGAAGAGTACTAATTTACGAGCACGCAGAAAAATGGAGCAAGCCACCCAGTGCCCATCCAGATTCATGACGGTGACGAGCTGTAAAATAATGCCGATCGAACATTTAGCATTTCAAAATGGTTGCTCCAACAAATCAAAAGTATACGAAAATTATTATTTGACCAGTAATAGGGACTTACATTTTTTGGCTTCTTCCACCAGGGCTTCACATGTCGCCATTTGGGCTTTTGTCCCAACACGTACGGGGCAAGTTGATCCAGGAGCTCCGGTGCAAAAGTCTCGTTGGTCGGACCTTTATACTTCTTGTAATCCGACTCTCCTCGATGACTGACGTTCCACACCTCCTGACAAGCACTCTGCATTACAAAGTTCAAATATTAATCACTAGGCAGGTATTTGGATATATATATATCGAAAATGCAATAAAGGGTGATGTTTATACTTACAAAAAAGTGGACGTCCAACACCTGGTACTTGTGAGCATTTTCCTCGTGGACCCGAATCCCTGCAAACAGTGCATTGCTCTGCATAATCCCCAAGTACGAGTCGAGATGCTGACATAAAACAAACGGTCAAATGTAAAAATATAGTAATAAGCAAGCAAAAAAATACATTCAAGTGATGAAAAATACCTCATGGGTCATGTCCGCCAGCGGATCCAAAAACGAGCTGAAGAAATCATGCCCAACACCATATCCAACTCCGACATTACGCCTGCAAAAACATGTGCCATGTCAATCACTGGACATAATCACCCAGCTAACGTAAATTAGAATATCATACGATTAATGAAGTACGACTTACATCTCATAGGCTTGCTTCTTCTCTGCCGCCAGGAGTCCTGCCTCAATGTATTTCTCCAGGTCAGCTTGCTTCAGACTCGGTCTACGTACAGATCCATGGACGAATGGACTTCGAACATGTCGAGACGGAGCTCTCTGTCGTACAAGACGAATGCCGGCAGTCGTCTCGGGAATCCCAGCAATGGAGGATCCAGCATAATCACTAGTAGAATCTGGTGACTCTACGTCAAAACCGGTGCTGGGTCCTGCCTGAACCGGGGCTGCCCAAGTGCCCATATCAAATGGCACTGGAGTAGGATCCCAACCTCGATGACTGCCGGGCGGCTGAGCGTACGGAGTCTGTGAATAATGAGAACCACCAGCATGGGGATAGTAGGAGGCATGATATGATGGCCGGTGGCTGAAGAATGCTCTGAGCTCATCACCAACGATCTCCGGTATGCGCAACTCCAGCCTCTGCGTCTCCTCCCTCACTGCGGTCTGCACCAAGTCCTGAACCTGGCCCTGTACATCTGTATACTGCCGATCATAATGGCCTCGCAAGTCTGTGAACTGCTCATCGACGTGGCCTCGCAGGTCGGCATACTGCTCATCTACATGGCCTGACAAATCTGTGATACGACGATCAACGTAAGACCGCAACTGGTCGATCTGAGTACCAAAAAAACCAGTGAGGCGCTGAAACAAGCCATCCTGATCGGAGCTCTGATGTGGGTACGAAGGCTCTGGCGGTACAAAGTCGGAAGGAGGAATGTAGCTGATCGGCGAGGCATCCCGATACGGCTCATATCCATGCTGCTCGGCGTACGGCTCCTCGAAAACCGGGTCAGGCTGGCCGGTGGGGTCCTCCTCAGGCTGCTCATGCCCAGGATGCTCATGCCCAGGCTGCTCGGCCTCCTGGTGCTCGAAACTATGACCGAAGTCTCGAACCGGGTGCTCCTCAGGAGGCTCGCTCGGAGGTATCGGTGGTCGTCTGGACCGTATGGTCCTCGATCGCCGAGCAGCTCGACGCTGACTCGTGGATGGACCGGGTGCATCCTGCTCAGGTGCAGGAGCTACAACCGTCGTCGGAGGACGACCACGCCTTCGTGGTGCAGCTTGCACGCCCTCATTCAATGAGCGATCAATGTTCTGCCAATACGGCTGACAAATCTCCTCGGCTGTAGGAATGAGGGACTCGACGCCGTCAACCTACATAAAAAGTCTGAAACATCAGTTTCGGTGCAAAAATTAACCATATGCAGTTTCGGCAGCAAGACTGAAAAAAATAATAGAATTACCTCGCCGGATAAAACATCAGTGACATCCACTACAGACTTCGCCGTGGACCACTTCAAGCACCTCGGAATGTGCAGTCCAGTATCCAATCGCCGGCCAGCCACAGTGGACGATACAGGGATGGCCTCGTACGCCCATATCTTCACAGTGAACAAATTTACGATATGTGTGAGCAAAGCACTGTAATAACATAAATTTAAAACGACCGAAAAGAGTAATTGAATGTTCAAATTAATTATACTTACCAGTAGAGCAACCGAGAATCCATAGAAGTGATACGCGGGGGTTCTATTGATGTTGGCCGGGACCAGAATATCCTTTGGCACTAGGTCCATATACTTAAGCAACGCCTGGAAAGAAAGCTTGCCCCATGGAAATGACTCCCAACGCTCTTCCTGCTCGACCAAAGCCCACACCCACATATCCACCGAGCATTTTCTGCAGTCGACCCCAAGTAAGATGTAGTAAACGAGTAGGATCTTCGAGATCTTCACCGTATCATCCATGCTCCCACGGAACTCCCCTCCCTGAAATCTATATAGGAGTTGTTGCAGCGTCACGTGTGCGGTCTCGGCATGCACTCTGTAGTACACGCCATCTCTTGGCGGACGATGATCCCCAGCCGGGCTGAAATCGGAGTCGCCAAACCTCAAACCGGTGACTAGAGCAAACTCTCTCCTCGAAAACTTACAAAGGTGATACTCCTCTCCAATTGCAAACCATCTCTCATCATCGGGGGTGGTCGGACCACTTATTTCCCTCGACATGAGAACATGAAGAAACGACTTGCATGTCTCAGCCGAGGTCTCCCACCGTAGAAAATGGCCAAAACATGTCCGTCCGAAATCCGCAACACACTCTCCCCCGTGCTCTCCCAAAGCACGTCTGATATCAGCTAGTATACTCAAACGAGTATACCCATTAATATAGGCTAGCGTGCCCTGACAACGTCGGCGAACCCACTCAAAAGCCATCTACAACAAATGTACACAAATACAACATTACTTATTAATCACAAATGGTGTTATAAAACCAAAAATAAATGGATCCCCTTTTTTGGCCGTTTAACCCTAAAACAGGGTTTTATCGCCAAAAAACCCTGTTTTAGGGCTAAACGGCCATTTAGCCAAAAAAAATAGGGCTAAACGGCTATTAGGGTTAATAGCCGTTTAGCCCTATTTTTTTTGCTAAATGGCCGTTTAACCCTAAAACAGGGTTTTTTGGCGATAAAACCCTGTTTTAGGGTTAAACGGCTATTTAGCAAAAAAAATAGGGCTAAACGGCTATTAGGGTTAATAGCCGTTTAGCCCTATTTTTTTTGCTAAATAGCCGTTTAACCCTAAAACAGGGTTTTATCGCCAAAAAACCCTGTTTTAGGGTTAAACGGCCATTTAGCAAAAAAAATAGGGCTAAACGGCTATTAACCCTAATAGCCGTTTAGCCCTATTTTTTTTGGCTAAATGGCCGTTTAGCCCTAATTTCTCATTTTCAACCATGTAATTCCACATTTTAGGACTAATTACGATTTTTTCAGTCCTAAACCCTAATTATAAACTACATTGCAATTAACCCTAAACTATAAACAAAACCCTAATTCATCACAACAAATGCACAACAATATAACACAATTGCAGCCCTAATTCATCACCATAATTGCACAAAAATATAACACAATTGCAGCCCTAATTCATCACAAAAATTGCACAAAAATGCATCACAATTGCAGCCCTAATTCTTCACAAAAATTGCAGAAAAATACATCACAATTGCAGCCCTAATTCTTCACAAAAATTGCAGAAAAATACATCATTATTGCAGCCCTAATTTAATGAATACATTGCAAAATTTTGGTAAAAAAAAAATTGCCGTTTACTAACCTTCTTCACCAAATAATGTACGATTTTTGATGACAAAACCTCTCAAACCTTCTTCACCAAATTGCCGTGCAGTTTGAGGGAGGAAGATATGGAAATGTTTTCCAAACCAAGGCAAATGGCCGTGTACTTCAATGGAGAAAGAGGGTGAAGTATTTTTGATGGGCAATCTCACAAAATGGCCGTGTAGTTCAATACAGGAAGAGGGTGAATTTTTTTTTTTATTTCATCTCACAAAATGGCCGTTTGAAGAAGAAATGGAAATGGAGGTTCTTGCCTAATTCTAAACGGCAATAATGGTGAAGGAAATGTTCAAAAATTGAACACATATCACATGTGACATAATGCCAAAATTTTGTGTCATGCATGCAACACTTTGTGTCATATGTGTCATAGAATTTTTGACTTTTTTGTACTTGAAGTGACCAATCACTATTTCAATTGTACTTTGGGGCATTTAACATACAAGTTATATTTATTAGGGTAGAAAAATGTATTGATTATATCTATTGTGGTATTTTGATCACATCTCTCTTATTTATAATTATGACATAAATAATCTTTATGTTCCTTTCAAAATTAAATATAAAGAATATTTTGTCACTAAACTCCAATTTTCAAAATGCATTTGTATTTTGGTATTATCTCTTATAAATATCATGTTGATGCCGCAATCTTCTCTTTTGTAAGTATTTAATTGATTCGCAGTAAAAGAAATAAACATATGTATGGCATTTCATTAAATAAGATAATAAGATACACTTTAACGTACAAATAATATTTTTCAATATGTCACAATAATATAGTGCAACAGATATAAAACTTACTCAAAGATTATATACATCAAAATAATTAGAAACTTAACATCCAAATCAAGTTGGATCTTCGTGGGCCTATACTACCAAAACATGTTTGAACAATTTTCTTTCACTTTCGGATAAATTTTACACTCTTGAAAGAATTCGTTATTCTGCATCGAAATGCAGGAAAGATCATCATTTTATAGTTTTTGAATTTTGATATGTCATATGTCTATTTCACACACCAAACGTGAGTTAAATTATTGGAATGAAATCTTTTTTGTCGTTTAAATTTATTTAATTGGATATTTATCCTTTATTTTTTAGCCCTGCTATACAATCTTGTATTTAAATAATCATACTATCATGTAATATTAAAAATTGTGAATTAATTAGCTTTTAAAAGATTATACTTAATTTCAAAGATATATTATTATTTTTAATAATAAAAAAAGAGATAAATAATTCCCAACTAATAGGCACGCATTAATTCATCCGTTGTAAATTTCGAACCGCCATTAAAGGTATTATGCAGCAGGTACAAATGCTCCCATCACTCCGAAGAACCTCAGCCCTCTTATTTTCCTCACAGCTCACCTCATTCCTATCCCCATCCCTGTCAGCTCCTGTTCCAAATTCTCTCTCCAAACTCATCATCATGGATTCGTCTGCAGCCAACAATTTTGGGGTTTCTAGGAAACTTATGGTCTTGGCTCAACAACTGCGCCTCTACAAACCGCCGCTACAATCACATGACGACAGTGAGGAGGAGGAGGAGAAGAGGGTTGAAGAGAGCGCAGGGAAAGTGGTTTCGCAGGTGGGTTTTGAGGAATCTGCAACTTCTGTGGCGCATCACGCTGCTCAGAGGAACAGACCCAAAAGAGCGGCGGTTCTTATATGTCTTTTTGAAGGAGATGATGGAGAATTTAGAGTCATTCTCACTAAGAGATCGTCAATGCTATCTACTCATTCTGGTTCGTTTGATTTCGTTTTTTTTTTGTTTTGTTTCAATTCGTGGTTGTATATGGGTGGTTTTGTTTGTTTATGATGGTAATTATCTGTACAAGTCCTAATTTGAAGTTTTTTGTGCAATTGAGTTTTGATCTGGTAAATCTGGGGAAGGTTGCATGATTTGGGTGCAATGTATGAGCTAATTAGGGTTTCCTGGATGTCTTCGTCAATTGTCACTGTGATTTTGAAATTCTGGATCAATGGATGAGGAATCATTGTCTAAATGCTACTATTTTAATTGAAAATTCCTAGAAATATTGAAAATTTAGTGTGGTTGACCTAATTTCTTAAGTGGGTTAGTTGGGGATCATACCCAGCATATAAATGTAGTTCTTTTGTTGATGGTTGATGCCTCTTCTAGGTTTTGTTAGTGGGCTATTTGTTAGATTAGACTAATAGTGTGAAGACAGGTGAAGTTTCGTTGCCTGGAGGGAAAGCAGAGGAGACAGATGCCGATGATGCTGAGACAGCAACAAGGGAAGCAAATGAGGAGATAGGGTTGGATCCTTCGCTTGTAAATATTGTGACTTGCCTTGAACCATTCTTGTCAAAGGTATCTGCAAATGACCTGAACTCTTACCTTCTGAGGGAACTTGCACACTAAATCATTAATTCATGTATGTGTTAATTTGGGTCAAATCAAGTTACTTTTCCGAACGAAGTCTTGATTACATGTGAAGTGTTTTCGAGGAAGCCGAACTTGCTATAGCTATAGTCTGAGATGTGACCAAGCTTTTTAAACAATGTGATGGCTAGGAAATCTAAAATTGTAATGTTTGATAACCCCAGTGGCAAGTGTGAGAAGCCTTTTGCATAGACAAATTGCTAATAGCAAACTAGTGTTTTTCCAAATGAGGGCCTTTCATAACTATTAACACTTCTCCAGTAGATTTAACTAAGGTTTCAACTGGTGCACTCATTATTCTTCCTATTTACCCCTTCAAGGGAATTTTTTCACATCCAATAAATTTATCACAATTTGAAGAGATATGGGCAGTTTAATTTGCTTTTGACTATCTTCAACCATACATTGAATTAAAATGGACAATGCAGCTTGATGCTGATGATATAAACAAGGGAGCCTTTCTGTACTTCTTTGCTTTATTTCTTACCCCTCCACTTATGAGACTTGATCTCCATTTTGTAGGAGATTTAGCATGACTTGTATCTGGGATAAGCCTAAAAGTTTAGGGCAGGTGTTACTGCAATTATTTAGCAGCTATATTTGTGTGTATACTAAACTCCAAAAGCTGGAGGTATATCTTTCAGTTAAGTAGCTTTTCTGGGTATTTGACCCTCTATTTTATATACAGCACCTTCTCAGGGTGATTCCTGTTATTGGCATACTTTCCAACAAGAACGACTTTCAACCTTCTCCTAATGCTGCTGAAGTAGAAGATGTATTTGATGCCCCGTTGGAAATGTTTCTCAAGGTATTTTCCCAAGTTCTAATTTTGTCATTTTGTCTCACATTATTCGTTTAGCTCTCCATGCAACCGATGTACACTTGATAATGTAATTTTTTTTTTTTCAGGATGAAAATAGAAGATCGGAGGAAAGAGAGTGGATGGGTGACAAGTTTCTGATCCACTATTTTGACTATGAAATCAATGATAAGAAGTACCTCATATGGGGTCTAACTGCTGGAATTTTGATTAAGGCAGCTTCAATTGTGTATCAGAAACCACCTGCTTTTGTTGAGCAAAATCCCAAATTCAGAATGCCTAGAACCGTGCTGAAAGACACTACCTTGCCTTAAACTAGCCAGATTTCTTGATATATTAGACCTTCTTGTGAAATCATTCTATTCTACAGATGTAAATCACCATGCATTTTCCTGTATGAGTCTCTAATTGCTTTAAAAAAAACCCTAAACCATAATTCTAATAATAGATTGACGGGAAGTTGATCTAACCATTCCTCAGCCAGATTAGGAACATACTACTTGGCGGAATGCATCTGAATGAGGTCATTCATCTTGATCTTCATCTCTTTTCTGCTCTGGTGTCTCATTGAGCTCTGCAGAATCAACTTCAAGTGCTCATGATGTCCTTGTGCAGGCATGTACTTAGCTGCAATGAGTTGGAACAAAATGGTGATGTTTGAGTTATTATTCTAATGGGCTCTGCTTGAAGTGGAAGTAGTGAATCTGAACATCTTCAGCAGAAGTGAAGCCAGACATTTCATCTAGTGCTGGTGGATCCTCATGAAATATTTATATATGTATGTATATATTATGAGTATGACTGCTGTACACTTGGTGTACATACAATCCGGGTCGACTCGGATCCACGCACTTTTGTTTTTTTTTTTTTTTTTTAGTTTCAAGGCAAAACCTTTATGTACAAAGTTGGTGACCTTTATATATAAATTATGTGACATTTATGTATAAATTAGGTGACCTTTATGTTAAATAACTTAAAAAAAAATGAAGAATTTCAGCAAAATTTGTACATAGATACTTTTATGTTATATTCATATGACTCTTATTTATGTTTATGTGATCTTTATGTATAAATATTCATACCTTTATATATTATATAAAAGTATGAATATTTGTTCATAAATGTCATATGAATATATATAAAAGGTCACATGAATATTACATAAAGGTATCTATATACAAATTTTGCTGAAATTCTTTTTTTTTTTTCAAAATTACAATACATAAATGTCACAGCATTTATACATAAAGGTCACAACATTTGTATATAAAAGTTATCAAATTTGTACATAAATGTCAAAGTATAAAATTTATAAAAAAAAAAAAATTCGTTGGATAATGTATTGACTATTGATAGATAATAGGGTTAATAGCCGCCTCCTTTTCTTTAAACGGAAAAGTATACTACTTTTATTTCTGAAGAAGATCCGAGATAGTATCGTTTTTATTAATTAATTAAACTTTATTTATGGGAGCAGATCCAAGATAGCATCGTTTGTATTATAAAGGTGTAAAACATAATCCAATCGGTGAGGAGACATTGGGTTTTGTTTATGGCTCATATGGTATATACGGCCTAAATTAGAAGATTTAGCAAGTGTTCTATGACATCCGGGAAATCAAAAACCCTCATAGAAGTGGTTCAAAGACTCCGCTTTTACAAACCCGATTTCAGTCTCGATGTTACCGGTTACAGCAACAACTGGAGAGATTCAAGAACTCATGTTTCTGCCGGTGAATTGGTTCCTCAAAGAGTCGGAACCAATAGAGCTGCAGTTTTGATCTGCCTGTTTGAAGGGGAAAAGGGTGATCTTCGCGTAATTCTGACAAAAAGGTCTTCCAAATTGTCCTCCCATTCTGGTAAAAAGGTTAATCATTAAGACTGTTATCACCAATTATAGTTACAACTTATACCTGTATAGGTAAGATTTTTTGTTTTTATTTTTTATTTTTGTATTATTTAAGGTGAAGTTGCGTTGCCCGGGGGAAGATGGGAAGAGGGCGATGAGAATGATGTCGGCACAGCATTGAGGGAAGCTAAGGAAGAAATCGGGCTGGACCCTTCTATTGTCGAGGTTGTAACTGTTCTTCAGCCCTTCACTGGTAAGGTAAATGTTTTTTCATTCATACGACTTTCAATCGTTTTCATTGTTAGTTTGTTACACTATGTTTTGGTCCTGGGATTTCTGATGATTTTTCTTACCAGGGGAAACGTTGTTTTGTCTATGTAATTTATTAGATTATGATACCTTTAGTTCTCATCTGCCTCTTTTTTTTCTCCTTCAAAATTCAAGGTTTCTTCAAAAGAACATGAAGTTGAATTGCTATGTTTTTATGAGGAAAGTTGAAGAGTGCTATAAAGATGCTATCTTGAGTTTGCTTTATGTCGTAGCATTTTGAAAAGCTTAAATATGTGTACAAAATAGGCTGAGAGATGATATTGTTGTTCGCCCCGTTTTGTTATATTTTTGAGTTGTTACAGTAATGCACTCTTGTTAGTAATCTGGGATTTTAGTGCTTGTAGTGTGTTGCTTGCTTCTTTGGATTGTTTTAGCTGGCAAGAATAGTTTTTATGTAATTGTATTAGGCTGACACTATAATACACTTTGTCTATATTTTTCCCTAATATTGTAAAATACATGCTAGTTTAATACATATATCATAGGTATCCATTAGCTTGGAATTATTTCGTTGTTTGAATATTCAATAATTTTGCAATCTGAGATCTAGAATGGTTCGGTTTCTTTGCAGAAAAAAGTTACTGTAATTCCAGTGATTGGAATAATATGGAATAAGAATGAGTTCATCCCAGTTCCAAATGCTGATGAGGTGCAATCAGTTTTTGATGCTCCCCTAGAAATGTTTCTCAAGGTTGGTATATCTGGATATATACATCTTCTTGCTCGACACTCATTACTCATCTTGCTCATCACAATATTTTTTGATGGCAACTTTCCAGAATGATAATCGAAGAGAAGAGGCGGTTGAATGGATGGGTTCTGAATTTTTGCTTCATTTCTTTGATTACCAAGCTGGGGCTGAGCTCTATATAATCTGGGCTTTGACTGCTGCAATCTTAATCGACATTGCATCAATTGTGTTTCAACGACCCCCTGCTTTTGAAAGGCGCGACTCTATGTTTTGGGGTAGAAGTCGTTATTGAAATATTGATACCTCACTTGTTGACAATTTAAATTATGCACTATTTGTACCATGTACTGTTCCATCTTTCAAAATGCAATAATTAAAATACACACTTTTAGATGGTAGATATGTCTGAAATTGTAAATACTATGAGATGAGTTTCAAGGGAGGTAGAAAAAATTAAGAAAAATAGTTATGAGGAAAAGTCAAGATTCTTTTGGGAATGATAGCTATGTGAAAGAATCAAAATATATTTGAAATATACATTTTTGCTGAGCTCACTTCTCCCACATCATCTTTTTTTTGCTGGAAATGCCAATAATTGAGTTACATCTAAATTAGTAGAGAGGTCAATTCCATCTCAAGAAAACCTGAAAATAGTAAAACAATGCCAAGGAAAAAGGATAGAGGAGGAATGCAAGCAGGCAGGTCCATAGAGGGTAAGTGGTGCTTGAGTAAGCTAGCGTGCCTATTATGGCACAGACGACCATAACTGTGAGGACTTCTGCTGAAAAATCCCAAGTCAAGTCTTTTGCATATACGATTACCAACAATGTTGTTAATCCTGCCATGTTGTTCATAATGACTCCACCATATATCTGTGTCAGAAAACAGAAATAGAAAAGAAATTAATCCGACTTTGTTGCCCAGTGTTAGCTCCATCCTTGGATTAAGAATGAACATAGATAGATTCTGTCTCATGATGTCTAGAGAGAGAGAGAGAGAGACCTCTGAAAATGTTAAAGAAGCAGTTCTTTCATTCTTTTGACTGGCTGGGAGGAGTGCTGTTAGTGCTGCTCTGAGATTCATGGCGCATGGTACTACAACGAACGAGATGCTGAAAGATGGGAATCTCATGGCATATGATAACTGTAGAATGCTAGTCATGAGAGGTCCTCCGAGGAATGTTAGTATAACAACGCCTAAGGAGACCTGAAATACTGATATGATAAAAGCCCACTTGCCATATACTGTTTCTTTCCACATAAGCTGCGAGTTAAAGAGCGAAAGAATTGTTTAGTTATGAAACATGATATAATGCTTGTAATAAAGCTAGTTTCATCTAATCATCAACCTAGATGCTACTTACCTTGTCGTATTCGCTAATAATTTTTGATGGTTCCTGTGTGTTTGAATCAGAGATGGCCCTTCTAAGCCATTTTTTGACTCCGTTGACAAACTCTGGCTCGTCAATTATGTCATCGTCATTCTCATTAAAATCTTTAAACAACTCCTTTAGTACATCCTCCTCTGTCATTTGAAATTCTCCAAACTTGACTGAACTTATTAGTTGCTTTAGTTCATCTTTTGATATCGTTTTGTCTCCATCAGTGTCGAATTGCTTGAAGAGTCTGTTAGAAGAAAAATGGTATCAGGAATTTTGTTAACCAAGATATTGGAAGTAAGATATTAAATACGAAACAGGTGCAGTTTACGTCGTAATGCGCTCCATATTTGGCTTTCCGTCTTGTGTGATTAGTGATTCGGAGCTCAGTAGTTTGGTTTCAGCATGCTTCATAATCTTGGACATTATTTTCGCAATTTCTTGAGGATCATCTTCTTTCTTCTCTTTAAACACCTTTGAGAGCTGCAAATCAATCAAAATGGATGTTGACTTGAGATATCCTAACATGGGGGAAAATTCCATCAAAAGGCTGCTTACCTCATGAAAAATATTTGTGGAAGCTGATTCACTACTTTGAGATGAGTTTTTGGATTCATCAATCCAGGTTTTGCATCCTTTGATGAATTCTTCCTCAGTGATACACTTGCTATTGTCGAAGTCGAATGTTTCCATCACTTTTGAAACTGCAAACCTGTCGTCGATCTTCACTTTCCCAGTATTTATGATATCAAGCACCAACTTTTCCATTTCATGCTTAGTGATACTTTTATTAGAATCTTTATCTGTTGAATCAAATAACCTGTGAAAATTAAGCAGTTTGGTTAGTGTGAGCCTTCATTGATGCACTGAACGAGTGAACATTTTATCATTTCTTTGCTCTTACGTTTTGATGACTTCAGTGTTAAGTTTCCCATCTTCATTCACGAGCTTCCCCTGCCGTTGCACATGCTTTAAAAACGCAGACCGCACAATTTCATAGTTTGAGTAGTCTAAACTTCTCTGTTGCATCCAAGGATCCAAAATCTGAAGAATTTGGACAAGGTTTCATGCATATTGTTAGGCAATAGTAGTTAGGATTGATATAATACAAAGGTACCGACTGATAAAACATTGGTTCTGAACCTGATAGGAGAAGTATGAAATTAGAAACATGATTGAGACGATAAGAGCTATCAAAGTCATGATATGCTTTCCAGTCCAAGAGTTGAAAACTTGAACAAGCTGCACGACAATGTATGGGATCAACGATAACAGCATAATCCCAGCAGTATAACGAGTCTCTTTATCGATCACAACACGACAATCTGCAGAACACAAAGAAGTTCATTCATAATGTTTATTTTGGTGAATTTTGTGAAGTCAACGTGCCATACATACCTTTCAAGATCATGAGCTTTTCTTTTACTTGCAGACGACTCGAGTCTGAAGTTTCACCATGCTCATCTGGTTTCTGCTTCGAATCTGTTCTTCTACCAAATATCACACACAGACCCCACTGAATTGTAAGACTGAAGACAGTGATTCCCGCATAAATTCCGACCCCAACCGAGACCTGAGATTGAGCATTCTCGTAGCTGCTGAAAATCCCAGACACTGGATGGACAGAAAGTGAAATCAAGAAAAAATCAAGAAAAATTTTAGAAAATCTTGGCAACAATGAGAAGCTAGTTTACCAGTCATCATCATCATTGATGGCAGGGCCATCAGAATACGAAAAACGATACCACCAAATTTCCCAGCTCCGATGATCTGAAAGAGCACCTTACTCCCACTTCCAATCTGCTTCTCTCCAAACACCAAAAGTCCCTGATACACCAGTATCAGGAACACATGCCCTGCAGCATTTTCTGCACAGGGCAGAAAACCATACTGGTGATCACAGCTGCTTGGCATCGGTGGAACGCTATTAGCACTCGTCTTAAGAGACGATTCTTCTTTCTCAACTCCATCCGAAATCAGATGATCATCAGAAGAATTGAGCGTAAGAATCCGGCTTTCGACAATGCTGATCAGAAAGACCAGAAAAATCAAGCTTCGTGCAATGAGAGCCATCGATGGTCAAATCTCAGTTAGAAAACTTGATTGGGTCGAGATGAACTGGGGAATTTATACACTGCATGAGTAGTTGTCAACATGTGATTGTTGTTAGAAAAATGAAAAAAACAAAAACGAGTTAAACAATGTTGAGAAAAAAAATGTAACAACCAGGTTAATGTTATATTAGTGTATGTGTTTTAATAAAGCAAGTAGGTTAATGAGTAGTTTGGTTAGAGTACTGTATTAGCTAAAGTGTCGATAAGTCAATCCATTATGACAGCCCCTCTTGCCATTGATAATACATTTAACTAAAAATATTAATCTTATAAACTTTTCCCATTGTAACTACTTTTTGAATCCCAACATTTCTCAATTGCAGATATTTTATTTTACATAATGATTGACCTTATTTGATTGTCATTAATAACAATACGAAACCTCTCTCCCTTTTTTAATCGTGTTCAGATCTAACTTATTTCACCACAGGTAACATGACATTGAAAAGAAATATAATATAAATGATTCTTTTGCATCAATAAATAATGCTGGATATCCATTAGGAAATTACATCATAATTACCGCTTTATTTTTAACAATCTTATAAGATTTTTGACTAAGTCTTAAAAATAAAATCTTATTTTATCAAAAAATAATATATAAGACGTTTATAACCTTCTTTTTAAAAAATACGGAAATCCCAATTTATTTCTAAAATAAAACTTTATTTTATTAAAACATCTTTAAATTTGATTATTGAAATTGACATTACTAACATTTTATAACTTTTACTATTTTATTTATTCACACATTTCAAAAACTTATTTTTAAATCAAAATTAAACAACTTATAACTCTAAAAACATCTTATAAAATTTAAGAAGTTACAGGCAAATAAGCTTAGTCAAACACCTCTTGTACAAGAACAAGCACCAATTCCCTGTAATTTCTTTTATATTTTTAATCTGATTAAAGAGTGGAAGAAACTATGTTTGCATTATTAATAGAAGTTTTTTTTTTCTTCCTTTCTTTTTCCAAATTCTTTAATGTTTCGTGTTTTGTTTTTCTTTTAGGAATTTTTTATGTTCATTGGAGCTTCATTTCTTCTGAATCTATTTTCGTCTTTTAGTGCGTAATTACATAAAACGCGTGAATTGTCTGGCATTCTGCACCCATCATAACTCCAAAAAAACATTATTGTTACGAGCAGAAAAAAAAATAAAACTTCCTATATTCACAAACCATATTTATTTTTTATTTTCACAAGTCAAATTTTGTTCCATGAATTACAAATTATGCGTTCACACATCTTATGAAATCATCATATTCTAATTTATTAATATAAGATTAAATGATGCTATTTATACTTAGTCAACTATATTTAGCACATTAATATATATGTATATACACGCAAAATTCTACTTGATATAGTTTATTAGTACAAGCATGTGCATGCTTTATACTAGGTAAAACATATAAGCATAATATATATATATATATATATATATATATATATATATATATATTAAAAAATCTACTTGATATAGTTTATTAGGTGCAGCTGCAACATATAATAGCATATACTCAATCTAGATAGAAATTAAATATGATTGGTTGAGTGTTTGACTAATTGAAGCAAGATATATGCATTAACCTTGAAATTATTTATCAATTGTCATATTGAAATTATGTTAAGGCTATATGAAAAATAAATATAAATATCAAAGCATACTTGTAGTTTCAAATATAAAGAGCAATCGCTTAAGGTAAATTTTGAAATTGAACCTTATTTTGTTATATATTTTGTCTAACATGTCTACATTTGGGAAAAAAACACACACACACACAAAAAAGACAAATACATGTTATTAGTGCCAGCCCAAGACATACTGAAGGACATAATACATGAGCAAGGAGAATGGGTATAGTAAAAAGGCCAAGAAGCATGTCCATAGTTGATATGATGTTTGTGAGTAAGCCAAGACCCCTATTATTGCGCACACCACCAAAATTGTCAAAACTTCTGCTGAATAATCCCAAGTCAACTCCTTCACATACACAATAGCTAAAAGTGTTGTCAATCCCATGATGTTGTTCATAACCACTCCACCATAAATCTGCATAATTTGCAACATTCAACCTTTTGAATTGTTTGTTGTTTGTATTTTAATCTCCTAGATACTACAATTCAGATTTCATGTCATATCTATAACACCATATTAAGACATATATAAGCAATGAAAGAAAACACGAGATGAAACACATTAGAATGTTTGAAATGAAGAGAATACCTCAGAGAATGTCAAAGAAGAAGTTCTTGAACTCTTCTGGCTTGCTGGAAATATTGCCAGCATTGCTGACCTTGCATTCATGGCAATTGGAACGACGACGAATGAAATAAAAAACGCAGGCACCCCAATAGCATCTGAGAATTTTTGGATGCTAGTCATGAGAGGGCCTGAAAGAAAAGTTAATATAGCAATGCCTAAGATCACTTGAAATGTCGATTTGATGAAACCCCATTTGAATAGCTTCAGCTTGCTACTCTCTTCGTATACAAGACTGTCGACTTCTGTCCACATAATCTGCCACTTTCAACCTGTTATACTTGTTGCATATGAAGCAAGATTACTAAAAAAAAAAATCTTTGATTGTGTTGTTACCTTGTCAAATTCTTCGATAGATCTTTTTGCATCCTTGCATTTTGTTACATCCATGGCTCTATTAAGCCATTTAGTCATTCCATGTACGAACTCTTGTTCATCAACAATGCTGTCACCATCTTTATCGAAATCTTTCATGAACTTCTTCACCATTTCTCCAGAATTCAGCTGATACTTTCCAGTTTTTATGGTAGTATGAATCAACTGTTCCAGCTCAGGCTGAGACAACGAGTTGCTTCTGTCTGTGTCGAATTGCTTGAATAGACTTCAGCGTTGTCAGTAAAGAAGAACAATTATTAGACACATTTTCTGGAAAAAGAAAATGAGAGTGAGAAAAGGTGCATGAAAGAAGAAAAAAATACGCTTTAATGCGATCCACATTAGGCCTTCCATCAGCAGTGACCAAATGTTCTGCTTCAAGCACTTCATTTTGCACGTGCTTCAAAATTCTTGCCATCAGATGCTCAATCTCTGCTTTTCTGATTCTCTTCTTCTTCGGAAACGGTTGAACAACCTTATTACATTACGTTATCACACTCTTAGTAAAGATCGTTTGAAGCAAGAAAATGTATCCATTTTGGAATATCTTGCATTCTGTACTTGCCTCTCCTAAGAAATCTTTTGAAGTAGAATCACCATGTTCAGCTAATCGAGTGGCTTCATTTATCCATCTTGAGCATCCCTCCAGGAACTCGTGTTCTTCGATTCTTCCATCTCCATTAAGGTCAAATACCTTCAGCATTTCAGAAATAGCATAGCCCTTCTCCACCTGCACCTTACCAGATTGAATCTCAAGTATCAATTTTTCCAGTTCATGAAATGTTATGCATTTATCAGCATCTTTGTCTGTCTCATGAAACAACCTGCAAGAATTCAGTCTATGTTCTTCAGAATCCTGAATGGTAAAATGATCAACTAGAATTAACATTGTCTGAATCAATCAATCACCCTTTGATGACTGCGATGTTGGGTTGGCCATTTTCATCGACAAGCTTCTCTTTCGCATGCCTTTGCACGTGCTGTAGAAATCCCACGAGCAGATTCTCGTACTTTGAGTACTCCAAACTTCTTTCTTGAATCCAAGGATCAAAAATCTGCCAGAGCAGTTTCGCCACAGAATACATAGCAACTTAGATTATTATTCCAGTGAACAAGCATGTCTAAATAATCAACCATACCTGGTACAAGAAGTATGAGAGTAGCATTATCGTTGAAACTATGAGAGCAATCAAAATCACCATTCGCGTTCCAAATGATGAGTTGAAAATATAAGTCAGTTGTACTATGAAGTAAGGGATCAAAGATAGAAGCATAATTCCTGCTGTGTAACATGTCTTTTTGTCGGTCGTTGTTCCCATATCTGCACTACAGAAACATGTTCACTTCTTAGAAACTGGTAAGCACAAAGGTTCAGTTTAGAAATACAACAAAAGAACAGACCTTTCAATGGTGACAGTTTTTCTCTGAGCATCCAACAAATGGGAACAGACGAGTCATTAGTAGCTGACTTATCAAACAGCTCTTTTCTACCGAATATCACACACATACCCCATAGCAATGTGAGATTAAAGACAGTGGATCCAGCGTATACGCCTACTGCAAATGAAACTTTATCTTGAGCACCCTCTCTGCTCTTCAGAACTCCAGATACTGCAAGTTCAAGAACGACACTTTACTTAAACCTCGTTTTCTTCATTATGGTACGACAATTAGGATTAACAATGCTACGCTTACCAATAACCATGGCCATCTTTGGTAACACAGTGAGGATTCGGAAAATACTAGCACCATAAACACCAGTACCTATGATGTTGAAGAGGGTCTTGCTCCCTCTGCCAATCAGCTTTCCTCCAATTATAAGCAAGTATTGATACACAACTATTTGGAAAACATAGCCACCTATGTTGTCTGCACATGGAAAGAAGCCATAGTTGTGCACACAGGGATTGCTTTGGAGTGGATGTTGAATGTCAACAGCATCAACCCCATCCGAGATTAAACTATGATAATCGTCGGGCCTCAATATTCGACCATTGACAACTTGAGTTTCATGCAAGAGCCCCAAAAAACATATACATTGTACTAGGATAGCCATTAAAAAGCTAGCTAGTGAAAGTAGCTAGCTTATACAGATTTATCAAAAGAGGTGGGAGACTTTATGTACATATATACTACTTTTAAGCTTTAGACTGTTTACAGGGTGAATCAATGTCATAAATTTCATCGATTTTTAAGAGACTTCAAATGCCAAATATTGGCTCACTAAACCTTCTGTGTTGTAAATTCAAGAAATTATATCACTTTATCGGACTTGAGAGTATTTCTCCTACGCATTTTACTACATCACTACAGTGTAATAGGAATTAGATGAAAAAAAGAAAGAAAAAGAATTAAAGAATTTGTTGATAAAATAACATACACAAACAAAAAATGGACATAATCTCATGGATGACAAGCAAAATTCGTTGCCAAGAATGTGAATCATGTACTCATGAAGAACATGTGGTTCACCAAAAAAAGAGACCCTGCAGATGAGATTGGAATTTTTTCAACTTTATTTATACTACAAGATTTGTCTTTGAGGAATAAATTCCTTCATTAATCTCATTCTTTATCTTTATTCACAATTTAGATATTTTCTAAGAGGAATCCATTCCTTGATCACTACACAGTCTTGTACATGTGGACGGCAAACAATTAACATACAACTATGCATATCTAGGATTACAAATCATCGATGCTAGCCAGTGTTTATTCAACTTCAGAATACAGAACAAATATAATGAATAAAATGTGCATTGGTGGCACTACAAAAGACTGTTGTCTACTATATTATTCTACTTGTATTGAACAGGAGATAAGTGTTCATCTTTTGCTACACAACATTCTAATCACGGCCATCTAAGCCCATCCTAGAACAGAAGTAAGTAGATAGATTAGCGCCAGAGAAATCGGGTACAATAGCACAACAAGATAACCCAACCAGCGAGGAAATGTCGTGCACAAGCTTGTAAGCAACGTCATGAAAATGAGGATTACCAGAACTACCAGAATTTCTACAAACACGTCTATAGAAAGGTTCAGAGCATAAACCGGTGCAAGGAACACTATCAAACTTATAACATTGTTCATGTATACACCACCATAGAGCTGCATAACACAAAAGAGAAGCCATCAAAGACATATAACATGAAACATCCCAGTTATATATTCTTATTCGTTAGACAAAGTGAAAGAACTTACTGCAGAAAGTGTTAAAGAGATGGATTTCTGTGTCTTCTGTCTAGCCGAAGTGAGTGAACTAACTGCAACGCCATAGTTCATAGCAAATGGAATAGCCAAGTATGAGACTGAGAAGTTAGGCAAATTTGCAGCTTGCGCAAAAGCCACAACGCTGCTTATCAATGGCTCTGAAAGTGCACACAACATCACAGTTCCAAGAATCACTAAGAAAGTAGCCTTGAGCAAATTCAACCAACTATTATCAGCTTTTTTGCTTGTGCTCGTGCCCGTGCTGTTGCTGTTAGCCAACAAGCCCTGCTGCAATTGACTGTTATCCTGCATTCCGATTTTTTAGGATCAGAGGGGTATATATTGTTTTATGACACGGAAAATGAATTTTGATGAGTCTGTTTATTTACCTGAGAAGTGGCGCCTCCTCTCCATTTAATGCTATCAGGATTCTGATCGGAGAGCTCAGAAACTAATTTGGTCATGCCTTGTACGAATTCATCCTGAGTGACACGTCCATCGCCAGATATATCAAAAGACTCCAAGATGTTTTCTACATCCCTGTCTTTGCTCATATCATCATCGTCCATTCTTACACCTAAAAGCAGCACTCTAAGTTCTGCTGCTGATATGGATGCACTTTTGTCCTTGTCGATTCTGCTAAACATCCTGTGAAATTACAAAAGAAATTCATGAGCTAAGAAAGCTTTTGCTGGTGAGAACAAGATGGTTAATAACAGAAAAAACTTACTCTTGAATTTTTTTAAGATCAGGCTTGCCATTTTTAGACAAGAGTCTGAGTAACTTGTCTTTGGCATATTTATTCATCAGATACTCAAATCTCCGGTTCTGTATCCATGGTTGGAATATCTGGAGAATTCATAAAAATGTAAGTTTACGTCAATTAATTTTAGTAACTTGATGTTCTTGAAAACTTGTTATTACCTGATAGAAGATGAAGGCGAAAAGCAAAATGACTGTAACGATGAGTGCAGCAAGTATAATTGCGCGTTTCCCTGATGACGAATTGAAAGCTTTTGCAAGCAAAATGATGAGAAAGGGAATCAGGGTTATTGGCATTATCCGCGCAGTGTAGCTTGTTTCAACATCCGTAACAACGCCAAAACCTGGTAAAGGAAAGCAATGTATCTATTAGATGAATATTATGTTTCTTTCACAAGTAAACAAGATTAAGCAAAAACTATAAGCAGACCTTTTCGAGGCTGTGTCTGGCTTCCAGATTTATCAATGATAGTAGCCTCAGCGAGATCGTAGCTTCCTAGGATAATGGAAGTTCCCCATATTAATGTTAGAAGCATTACTGTGGTTCCTGCAACCAATCCCATACCCAGTGTGGCGCGTTGTTGAGCCGCCTCCACAGATCCCGAAAGTGCAGATACTATTCAAAGTAAAAACATATGTCCCGTTATTTAAGAATTTCATGTGTGCTATCTTGATTAAGAGTGGTAAATCTATCTCTGTTCACCTCCGCATTTCACTTGTCGAAAATTCTCTTTGACAAACAACTTGTGATTGTTTTATTCGACCAGAAGACTGTTTGCCACTTGTGAATAAGATAGTATTGAATAACATGAACTCGCAATATGTTTGATTTCTACGAAATCCCAGCTCGGAAAAGCTTGAGATTCCGATGAATCTGACTATTCTTTTATGGATCAATCCATACATACTTTTCCTTTATTTTTACTTTTTTAGAAATGAATAATCAATTACGACTTTTCCATGTTTGCAAAGTCAACTAACTTCTCAAGATAACTCATTAAATGAACCTTTGAATCTCCCTTGTTCCCACCACATCTACAACTATTGTGTTTATAACAGCACTATAAACCATGATAATTATTATGAATTGTAGACAAATTTGCTAGTTAAAAAGAACAGAATAAGAAGAAGGGAACCAACCAAGAACCAAGACGATTTGTGGGAAAGTGCCAAGAAGCTGGAACAAACTAGCTCCAAAAATACCAGGCCCTGTTATTTTGAAGAACAGCTCTGATCCCATTCCCACATACTTCCCTCCCAAAGATATCAAAAATTCATACACCACTATCAGAAACAGCAGCCCCCATACATTCGTCGAGCATGGCAGGATTCCATACGTCGGGACACAAGTCTCCGTTGCAGCCGATAACCCAACTGATATCGGCTTCGTCTCATGATAACTCAAATCCTCTCTAATCGAACGGCTATAAGCCAGATGGCTGGCCAGAAGCACCAAACACACTATACTCAATCTATTCATCATCTCTCTACCTATACACAATCACTTTGCTCGTGCTCAAGTTGGACTAAGTTGCTCTTGAGTTGGCTATTGAGATAATGAATGAATTGGCTATGGAGTTTTGTAGACTTGGACTTTGTAATTTGTATTAAACTGACAAGTTGGCTGCTGCCCAATTATATCATTGTTGGTAACATAATAGCCGCCGGAGCATGATTTGCACGTTTAGCTATTTCCAACCATTGAGGGAAGAAACGTCAAAAAAAGTTTACCTAAGAATGGATTATTTTAAAAGCATACACGTTTATTTATATATGTAAATTGAGGATCAAATAAGTATATTATATTTGGGTTTGAAGAGCGTAAAGGGCAGGGCTGCCAGCCAGTTTGCAGCGCATAAAGAATAGTATATTGCGAGAATTGTACAATTGAGAATTGTTTAGTTATTTATATATGGAAAAGTTGTCAACTTGAACGAACATGGCATCACCAATCTTAACCTACCCCCACTAATCATAACCATGTAGCGAGATCCATTATTAGAGCAACTTGCCAATATTTAAACGACCATCTATGAGCTTAGCTACTCACGCTCATACACATATTTTTCAAGATTCCTCACCGGACTTGCCGGTTCTTTACTGAATAAACTATTAGTTTACGGGGGCAGAGGATTTTCACACTTAAAGTTTGATTTTGTCAAAATTAATAATAATAATTACATTTTTTAGTCTATTTTGGATATTTTTAATCTTCTTGCTTGTATCATCAACACTAATTTGTTTCATTAACATCAAGCCATATATACCAATCAAATTTAATTTAAATTGTACCACGCTACCCCATTCCACATCATCATCATTCCATTTTCACAAGTATTATATCACCCTATCTCATGCCACAGATATAATCAATCAAAATATTTAAAAAGTTACAAGATTTAACGACGACTAAAAAGTACATTTCTTACTAGAATTGACTAGTAATAGGGGTTAATTCCACTTTCCACCATACATAAACCAATTCTTCAAATTTGATCTATTTACAAAAGAAAAGTTCCGTCACGTTTTAAATTTACAGGTACTTCAATGAAGCACTACGAACATCCCCTTAAGATTTGTATTTTTCTCATATAAATATTCCCTCAACAGGTGCAATTTGTTAAATAAATACAAATGTTAGCATCACACAGAATTCATAATTTATATGAGCCTAGGATGATTATTTAAATTCAGCAGCCTCTGTGTACTATTTTTCTCATACAAATATTCCCTCAACAGGTGCAATTTGATAAATAAATACAAATGTTAGCATCACACAATTAATAATTTATATGAGCCTAGGATGATTATTTAAATTCAGCAGCCTCTCTGTACTAGTCCATTAAAAAAAGGTAGCGTGTCAAATTCTTTCTATTAGTTGGATACTGTTGTGATGAATATATCAACAAAAAGAACCTCGGAATCTTGAAAAGTAATATGACGACTCACCAATATTACATCACGTCATGCCACATATATTAAATAAACCATTACAACAACATAATACATAATGATAAAAACCTTAATAGAGACAGATACTTAAGACTGGATATCATTTATATCCATCAATGTGGTGAAGAGGATGGAGCAGTTGTCGCTGGTAAAAATGTGGAGCAGCCTCCGATAGCCAGGACGGATCAATGGAGATTACATTCCTCATGTACTGGCGATCAGTCGAAACAATCGAGTGGAATACGACCCACTTTGGATTCACTCTGTAAACATCATTTTACACCACTATTCAACTTATACCAAATTTTTACTACATACGATTATAACAAGGGAGCCTCAATAATCAATCTACCTAGAATATAAGAAATGAAATAATGCAAAATAGGTGAACAGAATGATAGTCAACTACAGATCACATAAAACTTTACAAGAAAGCAAAAAAAAAAAATTCAAAGGACAAGCAACTACTTACAGCACATAGATTTCATTTGCAAGTAACTCCGATGCATCTAATTAGAAGAGCACAAATTTGTGGAAACAGTGGTTGTCCAGATATTTGGCGAAAACAATAATGTGTTTTATAGAAAAACACGAAAGACAAGCACGTCTAGTTGTCATTACGTATAATAATCTGAAAATTTGATGGAAAAATTGAAGATGGATCATGGTGTCAAGAGATCTGGACTGACCTGAATAAGACAGAAGAAGGATGGATGAAGACTTCTTGTGAACTTCTTATAGTCTTGTATAACCCATTATGACTGAATGCCTGAGATAAGCAAAACAGATACAGTATGCAAACAAGCCAAAATTATTCTCAGTTATACCTATTTACTATCAAGATCTCTTTGCATGTAGGATAAAAACAGCTTACTTCTAAACGGCAAGCATTAGCAAAAAATCCAGCAGTAATGGCCTTCCTCACCATCTGCACAATCCAAAAATCCA
The DNA here is from genome assembly GCA_028654395.1 of Scutellaria barbata. Lineage (NCBI taxonomy): Eukaryota > Viridiplantae > Streptophyta > Magnoliopsida > Lamiales > Lamiaceae > Scutellaria > Scutellaria barbata. The sequence continues at coordinate 5,919,093 of CM053645.1, forward strand.
GGAATGAAATTAAGAAAGAAAGTACAGCACTTCTCTTTATTCCAAATCCATGCACATACTGGTAATTTAATTCTCAATTAAAGATGGAGAAGTATCAATTTAATAAAATCAGGGGAAGCAATGGTAACACCCAAAGGGAACCTGAATGGAGACGATTTAAAATGATGTCCCTGTCAAACTGGAAAAAATTCACACCTTCAAGGAGGCAATGGACTGGGCCAGAAAACATGGGATCACAAAGCAATCAATTGAATGTTCTTACAAACTTACATCCATATCACCCTCGCAAGATTTTAGGACTATGCCTAAACGTTGTGCAATTCTTCTTAACTGTTGTCGGATTTCTTCAACTTTTTTCTGTAGACAAACCAAAACATCTTAGTTAAAGCACATTGAGAACTTGAAAATTCATTACCACAGCTGAATTTAAATTCGCACCATGGCATGGTAGTTTACATGGTTCTTGTGACACCAGTTTGAAGATTTACCAGACCCAAGAAATCCTTTATACACATTTAAGAAGGTAACATGATCACCCTGCAAACAGAAAAATTCTAATGTCATCAATTTGTAAGTTTCTAGACTTTTAAGATCATTTCTAAAGATTATTCTGACATTTATTGAGTTACCTATCATCAGATAAAGTACAACAAAGAATAGTGAATTGCCGAATGAAAAAAAAAGAGTTGTATTACATAAATTGTACCAACTAGAAGGTTAATCCAAAATGAGATAACATTACAAAGACCGGACATGAAAAGTAGAAGCTCAAAGATATAGGAAATTTTTTGAAAGTTAACAACTAGAGATGCGATATAAAATTGGGAGGTGTAACAAGAAATCGTTGATTTCAAAGCTAGTAACAAGAAATCGTTGATTTCAAAGCTAGCACACAATCTATGTTCTCCTACTCAACCCATGAATTTCAGCAGTTAGAATCAACAACTCAATATACATAATAGATATACCACAGTGGCACAGAAGCCCTGGAATGGGAGAGGAGAAAGATATAATTTTGTAGATCTTTTTATTCATAGAATAATTAATAATATGATAGTTATAATATGAAAATTCGATTGGAATAGAAAACCCACCAAAGTCCAATCAATAGCGAAAGCATGTCAGACCATTAGCAGAAAAGAACTTAGAAATGCAAATCACAGAAGCCACTAAAGGATCCGCCATGATAGATTCTGATTTTTGGTCTCAAAACAGTTCCGCATCAAGTACCATAATACATTTATGTCAATTGCCCTGTATGAGTATGACCAAGGATGAAAATATCCCTATCGCATGTCGTATCGCAACTTTGATTTTACGGATATATCGATGGATATATCGATATCGCAAAAAATTTGAAAAAACAACGGAAATCATATTAAAATTTTGGAAATTTAATATGAAATTTTAGGGATTATTTTTACACATCATTACACAATTATTCCACTCAAAATCACATTAAAATAATATATTTAAAACTAACATATAGATAATAAGCATTATAAATACTGTATTTCGAATGAAAATTGACAATATATTACATAATACAAGACAAAATTACTAAAATTACATCACATAATACATTAGTACCAAAAGGATGACCTATGAGGTTCAAACATAGTAAATGGAATGTCATCTTGATCCAAACAGTAGTGATATTAACTCATCACATTAGAGTACTTATTAGGGAAAATGTTCAAATAAGCCACTAATGTTTACTTTCAAGTTCATATATCCCACTAAAGTATGTTTAGGTACAAAAACACCATTAATGTTTATTTTCAAGTTCATAAATCTCATTGAAGTATTTTAAGGTACAAAAACACAACTAATGTTTACCTCTAAATACATATAACCCACCTAAAATTTATTTATAATATAATACACCAATAATGTTGTAAAATTAAAATATATATTTACACATTTTAATTTTTATTTCTTATTTGGACCTCATGTTTTTTTACATATTTTAGAACAAAAATCTATTCATGAAAACATAATATAATAGCTTATTATATATGTGTGAATATAAATATAAATATTATTATTAATAATTATTATTATTTACACTTTTTAATTTTGAAGACTAAAACTATTAAACAACTAGAGTTATTTGAAATAATAATTTCATTATGATATTATTTTTTAATTTAAATACAAATTAACCTCTATATTTTATGAAATGTCATGTGAAAGAAAATATCATAGTTAATTTTTTTTATTTCAAATCAACCTGATTGTTTATTTAGTCTTTAAAAGTAAAAAAATATATATATATAAATAATAATAATATAATAATAATAATTAATGGTAATAATAATAATAATATATTTACATATATATAATAAGGTATTATATTAATGTTTTCATGACTAGTTTTTTGTTATAAAATATGTAAAAAATATGATGTCTAAATAAAAAATAAAAATTAAAATGTGTAAATAAATATTTTAATTTTACAATATTATTGGTGTATTATATTATAAATAAATCTTAAGTGAGTTATATGTATTTAGAGGTAAACATTAGTGGTGTTTTTATACCTTAAAATAATTTAGTGGGATTTTTAAACTTGAGAATAAACATTAATGGTGTTTTTGTACCTAAACATATTTTAGTGGGATATATGAACTTGAAAGTAAACATCAGTGGCTTATTTGAACGTTTTCCCTACTTATTAATATAATTATACACATATCATGCATAAGTTGTTCTATCTCGTCCAACTGCTTCATCATGAATTAGATAGTGTATACTAATCCAATCATATTGTTGATATTCATTTTGGCCTTTATAGGATATTTGAGGGTGTGGGTGATCAAAAACATCTCGAATAGTCAAACCAAATTGTGAACTTTTATAAATATCAAAAACATATGACTTTTGAGACATATCACTATGATTATTGCTATTCAAATTATGAAAATAATGACAAAATCAACTTTTTTTCATCAAAAATGCGATTTTTGATGTTGTTGCGATATTTCGCGATATATCGTGATTTCCATCCAGTTTTGTTCTACACTGAACCGATATCGATAGCGATATCGATACTCTGCGATATATCCGCGATACCCGGGAAAAAATACATTACCCCCCAATATCCGTATCCGCGATATATCCACGATATATCCGCGATATATCGCGATATTTTCATCCCTGTGTATGACTACTAATGTGAACCTAACCGACTAGTCAATGTAGATAGTAAGTAGCACTATCTAAGAGAGAATTCAAAAAACACATCACTGACAATTAAGTCTGACAAACCATTTCCAGTCAATACTTAGAAGTCATCAGCCAACATGAGAATAAGGGTTAGAAAGTCAATATACGAGCTATATAATATATACTTCCTCATCATATTTCGTGCTCAAATTTCTTTAACTATGTTCCTGTTAGCCAAGATGTATACCAATAAGCCAAAAGCATTAGCAATAACATCACATCGGAACTATCTTAATATCACCAATACTGAGAACTTCTCAAAGAAATTGTTTTTGATTATCACCGTGGATAATTGGATTTTGCCCTAATCCATACTATACCACACGGACATTTCAAAGGCTTGGAGTATAAAAGAAAAATGCTACCATCTACCATGCCAAATATGTGTTTCATCAATTACTTGAATCAATGTTCATGAGTGCAAACTATGCAGAGCATATGGTGGATGAGCGTAGAAAGAAAAAACACCTCAGCAGCAGCAAATCTTAGCTTCGCTTCGTCCAATTCCTTTTGTGATCCCCTAACAGAAAACCAGATCGACTGCACACAAAAAAATAATAAAGGGGCATGCCACAGAGAGGTAAATGTTATAAAGTGTTCTACTTCATACGTCGGGAAAAGATAAATTGTTATTAAACTATCACTTCATATTTAAAACTACACTCATGTAGAAAGACGGTCATTGTTTTAACTTTTACTTCAAAAAATCCACAGACCAATCCTCCCTAATAGTGATGAATTACTTGCAGAATGCAGCAAGACATACTGAAAAGGTTGTGAAAAGAGACAAACCTGTATAGACAGCACAGCAGCAATAGTAATAACTTCCTCGGAACATCCATAATCATTTGAAGCTAAAATCATTTTGGAAATCATCGGATCCTATAAAAGGTAATGTTGGCTTAGAACTGAAAATTTATTACAGGTCCAGCTGCTTCAGCATAGCTAGATCGACATGGTTTGTAGATGAACTATGTAAGTGTAGTAAACAGTTACTTTATATCGGCATCCACTGGCGGCAGTACAAAAGTAAAAGTACCTGATATAATTAGGTGAGAAGATCTTATTTATCATCTATTTTAGCAAAAGCTAATTTCTGTCCAGTCAGGCCTTGTAATAGTATGCTAAAACTACCACAAAGATTTATAAAAATTCTACACTCTCAATGGTTAATTATTTCTAGGGAAACAAATTCACCATCCCCACTTCTCCACTGGTTTATTGAACTTAATGAGAAACTAGGGATCAACCAAAGAACCAAATATCTATGCAATCTAGAAACTAGAAACTGTGTGGGCTAGTGGGGCTTCCCACTTGCATATACATACAACTATCCTCTCTCTATATCAATTTACTTTAGATTTTTAGTAATATGAATATTTAAGTCTCATACATTTTGGTGAAAGATTCATAAGCTTTCTCAAAAAAAAATCATTTTGGAAATCATTGAATCCTTTAGACGAATATAAGTGCTAAGACATGAAAAAAAAAAAAAAAAGGAGTTTTACATAGCTAGACTGATGTCTTCTGTGAACAAACTAATTGACGCTTAAACTCTGCATTAACAGTAGCAGTCAAAACGTAACAATCATACGATACCATAGGGAGAAAAGTACTATCGATTGCCCATTTTAGTAAAACTGATTTTTTCCTCAACTTGGGTCTTGAAACAGTGACCTTAAGATACCACAAAAAAGTATTTAAAACTCCCCAAAACTAATATTTTTATACAAAATCAACATGCTCAGCTACAAGTTTCTGCTTCACTTTGTTTTACTTGAAGCTCGTATAAAACAACGATCATCCAGAACATCAGAGTTCTTATTTTCTTCCATACAGAACTTTGAATAAAAAAATCTCTAATTTATTCAGGGATTAAGTTGTTCCATGATTTTTACCATTTCTAACACATACTTCTATAAGTTTCACTAATTCGTTTTCTTTTCTCCCATCCCTCGCCCCCCCCCCCCCCCCCAAACACAAAAAATATATATATATATTTATGAACTACAAAAAACACACACAAACACACACATATACATATATATATATATATAATACAGTAGCTTTCCTCGCTACCCCTCATGCATATCTGTGAGTGTCCCTCTTGTTCTCTCTATGCTAGAGGATTGGTACAAACTGAAACATACAATCATCATTAACAAAATATAAGGAGAGTGTATCAGAAACATACTAATGGGATCTCAGCAACTTGGAATCCAGTAGGAGATGTAAGCTTTGCATCATCATCGAGAACTCCAAGAGAATATAATACTTCAAGTGCTCTGATGAGTGCTTCAGGGGAAGGGGGCGCTGGCCAATCGAACCCCAAAATATTGTCTATCCCTAAAGCTTTTAACTATCAAAGGAAATACAGAATAATTACCATCAAGATTCTCACAAGGCATATGCAGAGCCTCAAAACAATATGAACAGAACAACAAAATTGTCATGCCAGCTCAATTGAAGCTCCCTTGAAAATTGAGATTTTCAGTTGATCTTGAGCATCAAGAACCATGCTTGGGCCAAAGTAAGTGTGTTTAAAAGATTGTGAGCCAACAATCAAGCTTCTATCATATGTCCTCAAGTACAATGTTTTATTATATAATAATTTTACTCCCAAAATGAGATACTCATATGGTTTCTCTGCTCATATGCAAGTTCTTGCTATGTCGAAGCCTCAAATGTACTAATGGATATCAACTTTGGAAACCAAATGATAGAGACTTCTACTAAAAGATATCAGTAGATAATGCAGTACGTCAAATAAACACTGAACTCTATTTTCTTAGAATGGTTGCAGATATAGATTATAGATTACTGGCAATAATGATGATGAATTTTAAAGAGAGAAAGTACAACACAAAAACATAGTTTGGCCATTAGGGGAACAAGAATTTCATCTCTCCTATCATTACAATGACACACCTTATAAGGTGTAATTTACACACGCAAGATATATATTAATGGGAAGACATCAAACATCAAATTGAGCATTATTCACAATCCAAATTAAACAATAACAAAAATTTATTTGTCTCAAGAATTGAGCATTATTCACAATCCAATTAATTTAGGTTTCAGAATTTTATAAATATCTATACAAAATAATGATTTATATAAGACAAAAAAACCTAGATATTATCTTTTGTTTAGATTTCAAATAATTAAAACACTATAGTTCACATTGATAAATTACTAATCAATGTTGTGTGTAGGTGAGCTAGGGTTCAAGCTCGAGCTCAAGAAATTATAATTAAGATTAAATTTCAAATTGATAAAGCCAGGTTCGATATGTCATTTTCTAGTGAGCTTGAGCTTCAAAGCTTTTAGAATTTTGGTTCAGACTCAATTACTTTAGATCCCCAATTGAGGGCATTGATTCGAAATCATTCTCTAGGGGGGGAAATGTGAAAAATTTTTAACAAGCTATAAATGAATTCATCTTCAAGTCAAGGTAATATGTTTGTGCAAAGATGATAAACAATACTTAAGAGGTGTCCTTGTACACATGCATGTAGAATACGAACAAAAGCAACCGAAGAAAAATTATGAAACGGAGATCTTACCACAATGTCTATTTAACTAAAGCATGTCAGTCTCAAGAGTGGGAAGATACAACCCCAGAAATCTGTCAAAATTATGTCATCTCAATTTACAAAATAGAACAAATACCTGAATAACACAGGAAACAAGATTCGACCTCTGCATCTCGGGAATACCATCAGAAGACATCTCATTTATAAAATATTCTTCAGTATAGAGCCTGTTAAGGTGAAGAAAAGGAAAACCCAAATTGTCAAATAATATCTCATTAGTTTTATTTCTTTATTTACGTACTTTTTTTAGGGGGCCCCGGGGTACCAAATGAAAGTTTTCTTTAAATGGGAGGGGTTAATCTACCCATTTCCGTGAAGGTGAGACGTAGATTTATATTCAAATAACAAAAAAAGGTAATAGCACTCTCAAAGCATAGTTATCAGCAGACACTGTTCACAAAAAGCATAATGCTAATTTAGTTACCAAGAGAAAGAGATGGCAAAAAGAAATGCATATCGGTGTGTGAGTTGAACACTATAAATACAAGTCTAATAAAGGTTTTGCAATGATTTTGATGTACATTAAACTAAGTTCATGATTATGTTTATGCCATCAAGAGAGCCTTTAAGTGAGTCAAAATCCCTTATTTATCTTCAACCTACAGAAAATATTAAAAAAATATAAGTTAAATAAAAAACTTAAAATTAAGTTAACACAGATTATGAGCACTCAAAGCATGATTAATACAGAAAATTGAAACTATTTAGCACAAAATCCTTTGCAGCGCACCTTCTTTAAACTGATTTCCACCAAATAGTGCTAGTTATGCAAAGACGATTCCAACCAATGTGCTCTAGTGGTGGCAACAGATTGACCAAAACCAAAGAAAAATCCAGTCAAATCTCATTATGGGGTTGCCTTCATAATCACTAGCCCAGGGGAATCAAACAGCTTCTTTTGGTTTTAAGTCGTAATAAAAGGTATTTCAAATTACAGACTATTAAGTGAGACTTGGTTTACAATAACAGCTAAGCCTTAATTCCACTATGTAGAGTCAGCTCATATGGATCTTATCTCACCATCTTGCTCCATTGATGGTACAAGTTAAGAAAAACTTGGCTTCAATTAATGTTCTAACAGGGAAAGAGAGGGAACCACAAGGCGGAGAACAAAGGGCAGGGCACACCACCAAATAAACTAAGGTCGTTAAGAATTTGAGGTTCTAATAGCAAAGAAAGAATAAAAGCTCGTATAGTCACAGTCTTCTTGGCTTTCTAAACATCTTAATTTCTCTTAAGTTGCATACTGAATTGATGCCTCAACTCCAATCACCAAATCCAATTTATTTTCCTCTTTCCCTTTGTTGTTCCAGTCTTCTTTTTTTTATTTCTATACAATCATCAACTCCCACCATCCCATAGGCAACATATATAGTCAATACAGCAAAAGGAAAAGTATGTCTGAGATCTGACTTCCTTAAAAGACCAAACAATGACCCTTTTGTCACAATTTAATGTTTCATTAATTATTGGACTTCAATTTTTAAGATAATGAGACCAGAATCAGAGTAACAACTGAGTACAACTATTTCATGTATGAGAACAGAGATAGAAATTTCAACAAATGGTTTAATAATTTCACAAACCTGTAACATTTTCCTGGTCTAACTCTTCCAGCCCTACCAGCCCTTTGTCGAGCAGATGCCTTTGATATCGGTGCCACAATCAAATTTTCAATATCTGTCACCTGTTTAAAAAAGATGGTACAAACTTGACTTTATGTGAGAATCCATGAGCTTTTATTCAATTAGTGACAGATCTAATCAAATATTGTTTTGGTAACAGCAGGAATAACGGTTCAAACATAGTTAACCATTTTTCAGACTTCTACACATTTGCCATTCTCGAATTATGTATGTCTTTCTTTCAATGCTTTCAGTCCCTATTCAGTTGCCCAAAACAGAAGAATTCGAGAAAAAAATATGTGGAAGCAAGAAGAGGACTGGGAACAATTACCGGATTGTAGAACCGTTGCTTTGAGAACCCACAGTCAACAACATAGACAACACCCTAAGATGAGAATTGAAAAGGGTAAGAAAAAAGGTTCAGCTAGCAATTTGAAGTTATGACTCATACAAACATGTCCCCTCAATAAGAAGCTTTTACCTCCAATGTTAAGGATGTCTCTGCTATATTTGTTGAAATTACCACCTTTCTCTTCCCACGAGGAGTTGGAGAAAAAATAAGATCCTAAAAAAAAAAAAACCGAATATGATGAAGATCTAATTTCAAGCTTCAATGATACAGTTTATTTTTATATTATTATTATTATAAGTACTAACAAAAATTTATTTAATTGAGAAGATAGCATAAGTTTAAGGCTTCTTTAGTTTTCCTCTTATTTTTCTTCTTTTCCTCATTTTCTTGAACAGGAAAAAATCAATAACCTGGTCAGCACGAGGCAGTCCAGAATACAGAGGCAAAACAATCAATCCTGCAAATAAACAAAAGCACTATAATTAGAGCAGAATGAAGAAAGTGCAGAAGAAGAGAGCAGCTCGTTTCAGCTTAAATGAAACAACTGCCACTGTGCAATCAAACATAACAAGGATTTGGATCATATTTCTAAGGGTAGCGACTTCGGGCATTAAAAGCTACCTTGCTTTTTCCCATGAGAATCTTCTATAAGCAGCTTAATTGCACCATCAATATCATCTTGTCCGGTAAGGAATACAAGAATATCTCCCATTGACTCCTAGAAGGATACAATATCAATGTCTTATTCAATTAACATTTGAAAGGAAAACTTATGATATCTTGTGAATACAAATGACCAAGTTTATAAGCTATTAATTTAGGATCACAAGTATCTTAAACATCATGTCACAGCACATATTTAAAAAACTAAGCACAGTTAGACAACGGCAAGATAAATCAAACCATGAAGCCATAAGAGCCGACCTCTCCCCCATACATCAACACAAATATAACTATTATAACAACCAGCAAATAGAGTACCCTGATTGTGCTAATGACATGCAAACCAGTATGGTGGGAAACTGCATTAACTCAAGCAAGCCTAAACCCTATGGAGTTAGGACAGGAAGTTAGGATGTTGATTGTGCACTTCAATAAAGTACATCTGATATTTAAAAATCAGGGAAGAGCACATAATAATGTAATATTAGTGAAACAATCAATCACATGCAAAGGTATATTTCAGTATTTAAAATTAAATAGAAAAGGCTAGTTTTTGAGCTGGACCAAAGATAATTCTTATGAGCACACAGCATGCCAGCAAATTTCAAGAGGATCAGGGAAAACAAAAGCACTATTGCACCAAAGATCCATATACAGAAATTTTACTACTGAATCACTTAAAAAATGGAAAGAATTGGTCTGCCTAACTAATTCACCCACTGTAAAAAAAAAGTTCAGGAACAGAATTGGGTGGTTGAATACCCACCGTAAAGTGGTTAGATTGGCCTTGGGGGAATCTGCAAAGCTGTTCCATATTATGACTCCCAATAAATATAAAACAAATGCAAATATACGAATTCATTTCTTAATTGAACAAACTTTCCATCCTAAGCAAGATTCCCTTTAAGGTCCATGCAGCACTAACATCCTTCAATTGACCAAGAAGCATCAGTACTACAGACTTTGGCATACCTCATCATGAATAGAAAGAACTGTGGAAACTGCAGCTCGGATGTAATCTGAAACAGGCTCCTCGACATAAAAAATATCCACATTGAACCCTCGACCCTACATTTTCAGAAAAAACAAGATATACCATGATAAGACAATCAAATTCACCAAAAATTGAAGAGCTATATAAATGGAAGGGTTGCTTTTGTACGTCCAAAAATGAGACACCAGAGACAAGTATACCTCAACGGAGAGTATGGCAGGCTCCTTCGTAGGTCCTTGTTCTTCAGCATCCTGCCCTTTCGGCCTTCTGCTAATTTATCAAATTTCACGAAGCATAAGCTCAAACTCCAAGAGATAATAAGTCTCATAAATGATTGAGTTAGTTACAATCATAGAATACTAAATATACAAGATGAGCAAATGGCATGGAGGACTAAGTGTAAGCCAAATTACCATGAATTAGAATTATTTTAATCATTACAAACCAGGCAACAAATCAAATAGTCCAAGGAAGAATTTGCACAAACTCACCCCAATTTTTAATCTCCAAGGGGAGCAGAGTAACACACAACAGAAGTTAAGAGAGGATCGAGAGTTAAGCAATAAGAAGATCCACACAATAACTACAAAGTCAAGTGCATGTTCTTAGCATTCATCCACTAATCTTTCTTTTTATAGGGATATACACATTTAACATTTCTCTTGTCAATGATCCTGTCCTGTACTTGCTAACAAATTTTAATTTTGTCCAGGTTACAACTTTTAACTTATTAAAGACAGCAGTTAATACCAACTACTTTATTTTCTCAAAACCATGCTTAATTTAGTATATATAGAACCACTTTAACAAAGAAATAGAAAGGTCACATCAATACCCATCAGTGGTCAGAACCTACAATAAATGCAGTGGTCAGAACCTACTATAAATGCAGGAGTGAATTATACACCACAGCTCCTTTTCATAATTTTTTTAACAGTACACAGTTGATGCCACAATGGAGCAGTAAACAGTATTTTTTTAATTTCTAAATTTGTCGGTAATATTTGTAAAATCAATTTTCCAGAACAATACGTCTAGAGATCATTGTTGCTTAGAAAACATGAACCACCTACGACAGATCAGTTTCCTATGCAATCAATAAAATGGAAGGGACAACATCCATCACGTTAAAGTAAAAGGCCATTTCTGTGAAGCAAGTCCATGGAAGAAAACATCAGATAAAGACTAACCAACAGACTTCTAAATGAGCAAGAACAAATTTCAAGAAAATTAAGCAACTTAAGAAGAAATGTGTTCATCACTTCATCTATGTACTAATTGGGGTTCCTGATCAAGAATGTAGTACAAAGGCAACAAATATAAGGAAGACTCATGTCACAGTTTTTTATAGTATTCAGATTCTATGAAAACCTGGTATGAAAAAAAGAAGCCATTGATTTTGCTTCAATTGTTGCAGATGAGATGATAAGGCGAAGCTCAGGACGACGTCGTTGAATCTGTTTCCAAATAATCAGTTTCCAGAGAAGATATAAGATCATAACAGAACAATATATTTCATATAGATAGACAGAAGAATGCACCACCATAATCATCACCATTTCAGGAGAAAAAATACCTTTTTCAGGAGACCTAACAAAATATCAGTTGAAAGAGATCGTTCGTGAGCTTCATCTACCATGATCACACTGTATGACCGAAAGAGGAGGTTAAGGACAGGCTATTAAAATAAAAGAAAGTGTCAACAAAAAAAAAAAAGCAAATAAGCAGAAACCATTCAATGAAAAATAAGAAAGAAAAGGATATACATGGGACCCAGCCATCTTCTGCTTACACATGTCCATTCACCCATCTATAATTGGCATATAGCTGCATTGCTTGGCTCCCTAAGTGCATGTGATTTACACATGAATTTTTGAAAAGCATAAACCTACCTATACTTGCTTAATAGAGGATCATCCATCATTTCCCTCAGCAACACTCCATCAGTGAGAAATTTTATCCTTGTTAGTTCCTGTTCCCAGGAAAATATTAATCACTAATAGTAACTTGTTCCTGGCCAGAAAACCAACACTAGGACTTGAGATACAGCATTTCACATGAACACCATCTGCAACTAGTATAAGTGAGTCTGTTTGAAAAGTCAAAGTTAGCTTCAAATGAAATTCTTATAATGCACTTATAACAAACTCATGATTCATTATAAAAAACTTTGGATGATGGATTTTATAAAGTATAAATGAGACTTTATCACATGCAGAAAGTTGTGCCTTCATTTAATATACCAAATTTAAAGATGTGTACTTCAGATAAACAGGTGACTGTTTTTTGCAAAGGAGGGAGAAATAAAATGAAAAGAAGCATGAAGACTCACGGTATTGGTAATATCTTCAAATCGAATTGTGTATCCAACTTCTTCACCTAGTTTAACACCCATCTCTTGAGAAACTCTTGCTGCAACAGACTGAATACAAAAAAAAAAAAGACTTAACTTCATGACCTTTGCATGACAGTTATATAAATGTCTTAACTATAGCCTCGAGTAGAAGTACCAGATATGAGGTAACCACTCAAACTTATAATTCATTGAGCAGACATCTATAAAGTAAACGTGGCAGGTAATCCAGGCTTCTGTTCAAGGTGAATAATAAATTATAAAACAGCAACCAAAGGCGGAGACGAAAAATAATATACCCATGATGTAGTGATTATTTATAATCTATAATCTAAAATCAAGTAACATGGATTAAACTGCCACCATAAAGTACCTTTACACCAAAGGCATCGACTGAACACGTAGTTCTCCATTAACCATATTATTTAAGAAAAAGAACAACAATAATGCACGAAATCTTACTCCAAATGACAACCTGAAGAATGAAGTACACAGAACTAGACGACACAGCTACTACAGACATCAACTTGCAGAGGAATCTTCAACTTACAAACCAACAGACATTATACCTGCACAGCCAAGCGCCTTGGTTGCGTGCATGCTATCATCAGTCCACTTTCCGCCCACCCAGCTTCTTTCAAGTACTATATTAATACGCAAGAAGATCAAGAAAACAAGAATACTTAGAAGTCAATAACAAGAATACTTCAAGAAGACAAACTGAGAGTTAATAAATAGTAACCAAGAAAAGGAAAATTGAATAGTGTAAGTTTCATGTACAAGAAACAAACTCATTAATTAATCTTGAATGAAACCTGAGGAATCTGAGTAGTTTTTCCACTTCCCGTTTCTCCAACGACGATTGTGGTGCCGTGTCTCTCCACTAAGTACAGAATAGCGGTTCTGTACTTGTAAACCGGTAGCATCTGCCTATGTCTCTCCATGTTTGGATGCCCATAACTATGGAAATACAACAATAAATAAGAAACAACAGAAAATTAAAGATAAAAACCTAAAACAAAGAGAAAAGAAGATTTGTCACCCAGAAGATGAAACGGAGGCCGAGTAGAACAAAACGCCGCCTTCTTCATCCTCAATCAGGCGCGGCTTCTCCGCTCCCGGTTTCCAAAATCTCGACATTCCGCTATTTTACCAGCGAAAGAAAGTCTCTCTAACTGTGAAAGGAGGAGAGCGCCACTGTGGTGGAAGGAGCAAGGAGAGAGAACACCAACTCAGGCATCGGGTTCGAGCCTTTTGTTTGATTTTGAGTATCGGATCCAAATCCGGACCTTGTATTTATAATTTAATGCCCTTAGGTCGGTGGACAGTAAAATGATGCGAGGGTATGCCGCGTTTTCACTTGCACACGTTTTTTATATTTTTTATTTGATATTAACGTCTATAATTTTAAATATAGAAGGTAAAACTTTCCTTAAAAGAATTATGGAAATAAATTTTTCACTCGTTAATAATGGGATGAGGCTTGGATTTCACGTTTCAATTATGGCACGTTTTTTATAATTTATTTTATATAACGTTTATAATCTTAAACATAGAAGGTAAAACTTTCCTTTAAAATAATTATGAAATAAAAAAAAATCACTCATATTAATAAGGACGAAGATAGGACTTTTCAAGTTTGGAATTATTTAAAAAAGTCGATTCCCGTGATTTGAAGAATTAAAATTTTTCGAAAAAAAAAAAAACAAAAACGAAAATATATATACATCATTATTTAATAGATTTAATGTTTTTTAATTATAACTATAGTACACCCGCGTTATACGCGGTTTGTGATATAAAATCTATATTTTTTAATATTTATAACATAATGTAATGATATATCATTTAAATGTAATATATATATATATAAATTGCTTTTAATATCTATATTAATTAAAAAGGTTAATATTTCAATCTTAAAATTATGTTATTTTAAATAATTGTATTTGATATAATTAAAAAATTTGAATGCAAACAATGTTGAAACTCAACATTTTAAATTTGATATAATTATACATGGTATGTAAATAGTAGATTATGAATTTTAAAATGGATATGAATTCAATATAACATGTATTAAAAATGAAATCTAAATCAAATTACGAATATAATTAATTCATAAATATAACACAATACAATATAAAATAATAAAATTTGAATAATAAATTGAACATCAATATTAAAAAATAATAAAATACTAAGTATAAAATAATATTCAACAATTCAATTTGAAAATAAAATTGAACACTATATAAAATAATAATAATAATAATTTTGTGTTTGTGAGTTTTAATTTCTGAATAATTCAGAAGTCATTTACTAAACTTGCTAATATGTTTTGTTCATATTTTTGTTTTTTTATATTTTAGAATTATTTTTAGAATGTGTATTAGATGAATTTGTTTAAAAAAAAATTTAATTCATTCCAAAATTTAGTTTATGTTTAAAAAATTTAGCTTCCAAATTATTTTTACATTTTAAAATAATAGTTTTTAGATTTTTTATAGCATGTTTCAAATTATTCTAAATTTTTAATTTTCAACATAATGTTTAAATTTGATTATTTTAAATTTTAATCACATCATTAAGATATAACCATATCATTAAAATATATGATTACCAAAATCATTTGTCGAGTCGAGCTAAGGAATGTAATTTTATAAATGATCAATAACTCTACAGTGATATTATATCTTAGTTAAACCTAAATGCCCAATTAATAAGGGTTTTTATTTATGAGATCTACATGTATGTTGGTGTATGATGCTAAATTTCTTCATAGTTTATAAATGTGGACAAATCTTGTTTAGTAACCTTCTTGCTTTTTTTATTCTCTAAAAAATATATTGAGTAAATTCAAAATTAGGATATATGGAAGTGAATTCTATTACATATTAGGACCCACAATTTTTAAATATTATAATCATAATATTTTCTTGTAAATCAAAAAAAAAAATCACATGATTATATATAAAATATTATTTTTTTAGAGTCTATAAAATGAAATCAAAAATAAAATAGTTATACCATCATCAATTTGATGTGACATTTATAAGAGGAAAATGACAAATTAGTAAAATTTATTAACTTCTCTCATAGTATGGAGTATAGATTACAAATGTTCTGAAATGTTAATTCACTCATCAGGTGTTATTGTGGGGATGCATGTATCAGATTTAGATAGCAGAGGACAATTTAATTGGATAGGTCACTCACAAATCTGTATCCAAAGTGTTATTACTTGCTATTTGCAATTTAGATGAAAGAATAATTGGCTGTTCGTGAGAAAAGGAAGTCTACAACTAAATAATATTTGGTATCTCACAATTGGAACAAATAGGAGCAAACCAAACAAAATTCTATAATCAGATCTCATCCTGCAGTCAAAATTGCTGAAATGCAGTTCGACTCGGGTCACTCGTATATGTTACATTGATGGCAGACAACAAAGCTATCGGAATCCTCTGCCCCTTCCCCTTCCCCTCCCAGGTCCACCACGTCCCCTACCTCGCCACCCAAAAGTTCTACCTCCATATGGTGGACCTTCAAACCCCCTGTTATTAGAAAGCTGGATTTGAGTACCGCCACCTCCACCACCACGTCCCCTTTTTGGCGGATTATTGTTACCACCACCATTTTGCGCAACAGGTCGCTTCCCTCTGCAGATACAATATGAGTGAGTGGTGAACAATAAATTTGTGAAATATGTACAGGTTAAATGCTTCCCTCATAATTTTGACATATGACAATGAGTCGGAGAAAGTAAATTGAAAAGATAGACATGAAAGCAATTTAAATAACAATTATCAAAATTATAAGAAAAAAACTTGGGTAATGGAATGCTCTCACATCATGGAGTTTTAACCAGTCTAGCCAAGATTTTTTGCTTTTGTTTTCCTACAACTGCACTATATTCTATGCCATTCAGCTCTTAAAGAACAAATCATAAAATTGTCACAATCTATATAGGATTCACTACTATGGTGATGGTGTGCGGAACATACCCAGTGGCAGTAGCAGTTGATGTTCCAGAAGGTTTCACAGCTTCCTTCCAAGATAAATTAATTCTCTTATCACCAATAAATGAAGGGCTCTTGGAGTGCAGAGTCTGAGTACAAAAGAATGCAAGACAATCAGCAAAAGAAGAATTCAAGTGTATCTCCAAATTGCATTTATTATGGAACCTCCACTTACTTGTGTCATTGCCAAAATATTATTGCAAGTTCTTAATCCAGTTGTCGTGTTCTGCTTTTGTGTTTTCTGCAGATTTGTATGTGAAATCACGTAAGTTCGTCACACAACACAATAATCATTTGCTTACTTTGAGAATATGCTGATTCTAATATAAACTCACAAAGCTAGCCTTTGCCTCATCAGATGCAGCAGCAGCCAGTGCTTTACTATGCTCTGACATTCCCTGAGTTAACTTTTTTAAAGTGGCGCGAGCTAGGTCTTCAACACAGTTCAATCTGTGGCATTCAACAAGATGTTATCTTTCAAAACAAAGGGTGGCTACCCATGCAAGAGAAGTTAAGTGTGTATAAAGAAACTAACAATGCAATATGGATGCCTATGTCAAGTTCTTTGTAATGTCAATAGGAAAATGAAAAATGAATTTCTTCACAGAAAGCATTTCATTTATGAAATCCAAATACAAAACACATGAACTAAAGGCTCGAGATCAAGTGATTGCATATGCAGAATGAACACACCGCTCAGAGAAATCTTTATATTGATCTGAGAAGTCCTCCCCAAGCCTATCCGACGGTTGCCCAGTCACAATCTTGTAACCACATAGGCTATTAGTCGCATTTGGTGCCTGTCAAACAGTGGAAGAGAGATTGGATATTAACATGCAATTGGATGGTAAGACATTTAATATGTAAGATAAGGAAACGTTTTAACCTTGTGAGCCAGATGGTGGAATGCATATAGCAAGCACTCAACATAAGTAAAGTTCATTTCTTCACCGGATTTTCTTCGAGGCATGGTCTTCTGAAACAAGTCAAACAACATATAAGAGGTTGAGCAAGACATAAAGTTGCATTAGAGGACATTCTCAACCAAGGTCCTCAAATGTCAAAAACATGTAGAAGCATCTATAAAATTCAATACTCTTGCTTCAAGTTCAAGGCGCTTCATCATGGGGATGAAAAAAAAAATGAAAAAGTAGCTCAGTGAATATCCAAGACACAGGTGGGGCATGTTCCAATAAGTTGAGTTTGAAGAATATGTGTGCCATCCCTTATCCCAGTGCGCTCAAAACATAAATTCTTAATGCATGTATAATGGGAGCACCAGACTTCCATCGTATATTCATCATGCGCACAATAACGTTCAGGAACTTGCCTTTAAAAGCTGAACGACAGCAGGGAGAATTAGTCTGGAATCTTGTGGGGAGGTGTAAGGCGAACTCTCAGCAAGGTTTTTAAGCAGGTCAACTTTTCGTTCTTCAGGAAGCTGATGAGCAAAACACAGTCATAGAGTTCAGGAAGCTGTTCAACATCTCTTCAGATAATTCTATGCTCAGTGAAATTATAATTATCTTTGAAAAGCCAATTAAATGATTATTAAGATAGTCCAACAGAATTACGTAAATGTACAAGAACTCCCAAAAATGACAGAGCCAATAGTAAACATGCATCCAGAAATTTTTACAAATTGGGATCAGTTGCATGTATGGAAAAGAAAAATAAAGACATTTTTGGTGGAATATGATACCGTAAAATATCTAACCAAATGCAAATCAAGATTTGAGCAATTTTAGAGAGCGGCAAAAGTGAAAGCCTATGGGGTCACGCTTCTATAACTGGATAGAAGCAAGGTGAGACCCATTGCATATAAAAAGTCATCAGAGAAAGGTGGAATATGCACCTTGTCAAATACTGGAAAAATGTGCTTGTTTAAATAATTGAAGAACCTGCTGTTTGAAGCACCCCTCTGCAAGTAATGCAAAAATCAGCTAAGATAAAATCAAGTACTATAAGAATAAAAGAGAATACTCAAAATGCATGACATGAACCTCAAAAAATGGAAGAGCCATAAACAGGCATGAAATCAGTCGATCTACATGGTCTCCATCTGTAGCCTGCAGTCACACCACATTATATAATAAGGTTAGGAAAGTTTGGCTCGTCTCTGTCAAGAAAACAGATAGAAGTGGAAAAGTGCACATCTTTCTTGGACATCAGAGAAAGGTGGAATATGCACCTTGTCTATTGAGAAAGGTGGATAATTAAGTGTGCAATATATTGACAAATATCAAAATAAATTCATGGAACCTATTGTGCCAAAAATCTAAAAAGAACAACATTTGAATGGCATCATAGAAGATGATAACATTCATCAAAATAAGGCAGGTCAATTCTTCCAGCTTTTAAAGAAACTAGAATCTTCTTCCTCCCATTTTTTAAACCATCAGTACAACAGCTCATATCACCCCACACTCAAAAGTCAAAAGCATACTTACATTAAATTGGGTATCCAGATCAGCTTGGCCTTCAATAATTTCAATAAGTTCATGTATTCTCTCTGGAGGAGCTTTCTCACCAAACATGCTCAAGCTTTTCAAGAAATCCATAAACATCTTAAATTCAGCTCCAGTGACATCTTGAAGGCTCTGCAAATTTAACTTCAAAGGGTCGAGCATTTTATTGTAAAACCACCAAATTTATATATACTAGAGATTGACATGTTTGGAACCAACTATTTTCATTCCATTTAGAAATATGGAACTCCATTACCTTGATGGGACAAGGGCGACATAAAATTTTGGAACTGTGTTATTATCGGAAAGAGAGAAGAGGAAAACATAGACACACCTTTTTTATCAAATCAGTTATATGCCTTTCCATTTGATCCGTGGGCTTCAAGAGCTCAGCTTTAAGTGGAAAAACCTGCATTAAATAATGTGGAACATAATTTTTCAAAGATGAAAATAAGATATGCACTATAAGCAAAGAAGCAGAAAGTCTTCTCACCTTGTCTTTAATGAAAAGGAGGGTCCTCTCACGTAGATTTTCATCTGTTATCTGCTCGTCAACACTCTCAACATGCTTAAATAGGGCTGTCAAGGAAGCTGCACCAACAATGCATGAAATGCAAGCCTCAATAATGTATAAAGAAAGCAAAGTTATAAGAGATGCAGCCCAGACCCTATCAGTTACCAAGCTATGATGTAATAAAGATATAGATTCCAACCTACTTAACAAAAAAAAAAAAGTAAAACATAATAAGAAGCCAAAACACAGATATTTAAAAATTAGAATCAAGATCGAACGTATTTCAAATCAAGTTTCAAAGTTCTGAATTTGTTCTTAGCATGGTGTTTTATAAGTTCTGACAGACCATTACAAGCCTGAAACCAATAAATAGCCACCACCATAGTGGTAAATTATCACTCCCTACAGTCTACATACCACACACCACCCTTAGAGATGCCAAAATGCACATGTTGACTTTTCATACATGTCAGTGATCAGCAAAATTACCTTGAACATCCTGTCTCAATAAGGACAGAAGTGCTTTATGTACAGCATCACGCTCCACATTTTCCTCTAACAAAGAAAACACCAGAAATCAGAAATTGTCTTCTATTAATTTCTTTACTTCATTACTTATTAGCAATGAAATTGCCTCAATAAATTCACATTCTTTAAAGATCCTCATCTCACTTAATACCTGCAGTGAGGAGTTGTGCAAGAATGTCCACAATTTTAGAGAGATGCTCTGGTGTATCCTTGCAGAAAAGAGGGAGCCCACGAATTGCTTGTACCCGAATCTGGAATTGTGTACATTACACTATTAACCATTGTGACAAATTAGCATTTAGAAAGGAGCACCAAGAAAATAACCTTAAACAACAATCTGAACCTCATTTCATGCTCTAAATAAAGTAAAAAGTCTAAAGGCCAAAGCTTCTAACAGAAGACAATGACAAGCAAACGGAAATAAGCAACGTTGCTATGGATTAAGCAAAACTGACCCCTAATTCTTCAGCTTCACACAAATCCAGATGCGCATCAACCGCATTGACCGATAGACCAGGAAAGTACTTGAAGAACCGAGGGATTAGCTGCGCCGCCAATTGCCTTGCTTTAACACTGCTGCTTTTTGCCGCCTTAATTATGTTTTCGTAATCTTCAGCATGCTGTTAACATGCCATAAATAATACCAATCAACTTCCAAACCACGAAATAGCTCAGAATTGTTGATCAATTTCTGAAACCCTAGAATGAGGAAAAGCTGATATCGATTGAAAAGTAGAGAATTGGGGACCTGAGATTTGTCTTTGACTTCGTTGAGGCGTTCGCCATACTCGTAGAGGTTCTCAATGTCCTTGGCGCCGTCGTAGACCTGAGTCATTGCTCACAGTAAAGCGGGCCTATAGATACAGTACACCTGTACGTATGGGAGAGTTTACCATGTATGTTGTGAGTTTTAAGTTCAGGAGAGATGATGAGCTGACCCGGCTCTGGATTATTAGGTTTATTTATAAGGATTTGGGAACAGGCGCACTATGGTTCTGCCCTCTGTGCCCTCATAACACAAATATGATCTTATTTATATATATATATATATATATATATTTTTTTTTTAATTATATATATATATATATATTTTTTTTTTTTTTATATAGGAGCATATTTGCATTTTACCTAAAAATACTAGAAGTTAAGTTATTTTTTTAATTAATCGAACTAGTTTCTTACAAGTAAATAACTGATAGGAACTTGATTTTGCATCTTCTGAGGTTATTGATGTAGGATGGTTTAGTAAAAATCAATTCTTTTGTTTTTTAAAAGAAATTAAAATCAATTATGTTTCAAAAGTTTAATACAAAATCATATTTATGGACAGACACAGGATGCTGATACTTCTTGACATATACGTATTCTGGATAAAGGAGCAGATTTTAACTTCTAAAATACAGGAGACAACCTCAGAGAAATAAAGTTATGATTGTTAAGAACTACAAATAAGAGCAATGACAAAGATTGGAATGAAGTTGGGACGAGATAAATTTCTTCCACCCTTTATTCATCTTTCCAAAATGTGATTCTCCCCTTCGGACTACAATATTGGCATCTCCAAAGCTTTCAAAACATCTTTGAACTCAAATTCACGTGTTTCTTTGTTGAAACGCTCGACTAGTTTATACCTGACATCATTCAGGAAAAACGATTGTGCAGTCTCTAAAAGCCATTTTGCTTCCTCATCACTCAGCTTGCTAGTGAACACAACATCACCACGAATAAGCACCAAGTCCTTGCTATCTGCAAATTCTTTGTAGTATGAAGCAGTTAAGTATGGAGCAGCTTGGGTTCCTCTTGCTTTATAATCTTCAAGACCAGTGATAAGCATATGTGGCATTTGAACTGTTAAAAAATCATACATATCAGACATATTAGTTAGACGTAAATCATTCCATGCACTCATCAGTAGATACATAACTTAACCCGGGGAGGGTATTAGTAAGAGAAGCACCATCTATGATTGTCATATATCAGACATCTCACCTGCACAAAACTGAGGTCATTTTACTCTAAATCTTCTAAGATTTCAATTTGTCAATAATTCAAAGATTAGTTCAACTTTAGCTTAAATCATTCAGCTTTCCAGAAATCCTCCCTTTACATATATAATCACACAAAATGGAGAAACATAGTTTATCTTAACCTTGCACAAACATTGTTGTGTACCCACTTCCTTTCCACAAGGGAATAACAAAATAGCGGCTGCAAACAAAGAGAAAGCATTGTCACTTGTGAGGAAAGCATCATAAAAAATATATTATTTAAAAAATAAAAAGGTAGATTAAGATTAGTACCAATCTGCAGCTCGTTGTTCCAACAGGTGATACAATTTTGCTTTCATTGACAAACCAATATGACCCCTTCCCAAGTGAAACTGAGAAAACAGCAATAAACATAGCCAGGTTACAGAAAAATGCATGTCTGAGATTCTGAAGAAGTAAGGATGAGTAATCTTTAAGGACTTCACTTTGACAATAAATAACAGAAGATCAGCCAAAGCATACATATATGATATAACAGACCAAAACTGCAACTCTGAATTTGCATATTACATCTTTACACAAGTTACAACAGAATGAAATCCTTAAAAGTAATACATTAAATGGTCAACATTTTCCTAAAACCCAATTACTGTAAAGATTTAAAAAAAAAAAAAGGACTCAGAATTTGTTCAGCACATCGTAAACACAGAGGATCCGCCCCTTTGCAACTTAATGTCTATAGATGCAATGCATAGCATATCAATCAAGTAAGTGGAGTTATCAGGTTTAAACTAACCAAACAAGTAACATTTCAAGCTGCTACCCTACATGAGAGAAAAATTAGTAGAGAGGTACAGTGAAAGTTCTATGGCAAACATCAATGCAGGAAATTGTCATGCTTTCAGAGTGCAGTGTGCATAGAGCGAACGACATGACATCTGAGCAATAGTGGTTTTGGTTTAAAGAAACATACATCATCCCAAATGTCTGCAAGTTCTTCAGGAGATTTGGTCTTAGCCCGTTGAACATCAATAATTGTCTCCAAAGGCTTTGCCTTCAATGGAGTGAACCCTGTGGCAAAGCTCAATCTCTTACAGAACCCCAATGATCCCCATTTCAAGAAACTGCTAAGAACAACAATCTTTTGCGTATTCTCAAACTTTCTTTGTACAGCTGGGATCACACTATAATTATGTTTTGTGACCATAGAAGACAATGAATTTATGCGGCAGAGAGCTCCCACTGAGTAAAATGCTCTCCTCGAAACCTTGGACACCAAATGCTGCATCATAATTTTTTTCTGCAATGCACCATTTTAAACAAATAATCAAACAGATTGAAGAACCTGTTGAATTTCCAGTCTTCATTGAGAAAGAATTTCAAGCGTATGTCAAAACAAACATATCTTTTGTTCCGCACAATCTTTATATATGCACACCCGAAATATTATAAAATTAAAAATGGAATCCAAATTCCCAAAAAAACGAAGCAAATGCGAGCTCGATTAGGCCTTTGTTAGCAAGGGTGCTATCGATTTACAGGCACTGATGATGCTAGTAAATCATGGTTTCATAAGCTAATCAGAGCTCAGTGAGGAATTTTATCGAACAGTTGGTGAAAGCAATACCTAAAAACTCGTATCCTTACTAAGATCGAAGAAAATAAAATTGAAGAGAGGCCCACTAAACTGAAGCATTATACGGATATAAGCACGCCAAGATCAGCAAAATTTATGCTTCAGGCCAATCATGAATAAAACATGCGAGTGCGCCATATGCGTGATAATTAGCCTATATTTTCAGGTAGCGGATTCAACTCACCAGAGCGTAGCTGATGAGCGAAGATTCTTTGGGTAGATTGCAAGACTTGATTACAGCAACAAAAATTTGAGTGCAGATTTGAGTACGGAAATGATTTTCGACGCTCGGAACTCCAGATTTACAATTAGTTCACTTCCACTTCGACCAAAAGTTTTTTCTTTAGTTTTTCAAATATACTTTATTAAATATTTTTGTCAAATCTTTTTAATTTTAATATTTAATTATTGGTTTGGAGTTATAATGTCTGCTAATATATGCACGAAAAACATCGCAACTCCGGAGTAATAGTAATGCTATACGGTGGGTAGATCAGATGGATCTTCTATATTCATTTTTGTGTATTAATTCTATACTATTTAGAAAATGATGTAGTTTTCATATATAATTAATAAAGATTTTTGCGTTAAGTAATCTTCAGCAGCACGGCTTAAGCCGTAATCTTTTTTTCTATTTTTTCTTATACACAGTAATCTTTTATATTTTTCTATTTTTCTATTCTTTTTTTTTTATTTCACACGAGGACTGAAATCGTTTTCCCTTTTTTTTTTTTTATCTTTTTTCTACTTATTTAATCTTTTTTCACTTTTTCTTTCCACACTAAAACTATTTTCAACCAAACTGTAATTGGCCGATCTCTATTGAGGAATTTTAATTTTCTCACTTTCTTCTTTCCATACTGAAACTCTTTTCAACCAAATTGCAATTGGCCTCCCTGCTAAAGAATTTTAATTTTCTCACGTCTTTTCCCACATTAAACTCTGGCTTCTCACGTCAACATACTCACCCGCAATTTTAATTTTCTCACGTCTATTTTCACATTGATTCTCACGTCAACATACTCACCTGCACGCATGCAGATCTGAAAAATTTTAATTTTCTCACGTCTCTTCCCACATTGAAACTCTGGCCGACCTTTGCTGAAGAATTTTAATTTCATTGAAATTCTGGCCAACCTCTGCTGAAAAATTTTAATTTTAATTTTCTGATGTTTTCATTTCCTGATGTTTTCATTTGTTATTCTGATGTTTTCATTTCCTGATTCAATTATTTCTTTTTTGTTGGAATAAATACATGGTGATGTGTCTTTGGAAATGAAAGAGAATTTGATATCATTAATCTGATGTTTTCATTTTCTTTATTCAATTTTTTTCTTTTCAATGAATATATATATATATCAAAAGCATTCGAGTGTTTAGAAGTTATCTAGTTTCTAAAATATGATAAAAATGATTATTATGCTAGTAGAGAATTTAAGTTTACAAATTATTGGCGATGGTAAATAATCAAAATACAATCATTTTCTTCAAGTCCATAGTTAGTCAACATCTTATTCCATCTGCAAGAAAATCTTTCTCTTCTTCAAAATCATATATGCATGAATAAAAATCTTTAGCAAAACTTTTGAATTGTGAAAAAAACCCCACTCAAATGGATTGCAGCATTTTGATAAATATGCCAAATACACAAACGATGATTAGTTTCAGGCCATTTGAAAACTAGCATCTTGATACGTAAGAATAGTTATTGGTTTTTTCTTCCACATAGCTTAGTTTCAGGCCATTTGAAAACTAGCATCTTGATACGTAAGAATAGTTATTGGTTTTTTCTTCCACATAGCTTTGGCAAATATATCGAATAACCACTCAAATGTTAAAGAGGTTTCATCGTATAACAATGCAACACCAAAAATTACACTCTATTTGTGATGATTCACACCTACAAATAACGCAATTGGACGACCTTCATTATTATTTCTGTAAGTTGTGTCAAAGCAAACAACATCTCCAAAATTTGAGTAATCTACTCTTATCTTTTCATCAAACCAAAAAATATTAATAATCAGATCATCTTCATCAACTTGAATAGAATAGAAAAAATAAGGATCATCAAATTGCATCTTATTCAAATATTCTAATACTCCTCATGTATCTCCTTTCATCATGTTTCCTGTTCTTTTAGATTGCAAATAATTTTTGTAATCCACATGAATGAAACCTAAATTCTCTCTTTTCCTCCTTGTCTCACCATAAAATATGGTTTTGGTCGGATACCTATCATTTGCCATTTGAATCCGTTGCCATTTGAATCTGTATAGCTACTGATGGAGTTATATTCCTATGACTACTGTGTAAGTGTGTTTTGCTTTGAATCTGTATAGCTGCTGGAGTTATATTCCTATGACTGTGTAAGTGTGTTTTGCTTGGACTTTCAGTGATTATGATCTTCAACAAACTTAACCACTGAAATTTTTCCAATCTATCGATTGCTGACTTTCATTTTAGCTTCACAACCAAACCTTGTTTCCAATCTATCGATTGCTGACTTTCATTTGAGCTTCACAACCAAACTTTGTTTCTGGACAGAGGTGCTTTCACATAAGTATGTCGTTTGTCATTTTTCCTTTTCCCTTCAACACTACAACAAAAGATTATATCAATTACTTCACCAGATTTATCTTTATGATTTTGCTCCATCTTATTCCAAATCCAACTTGTTTAGCATACTTCAAATATATCAAACTCCATACCAATTTTTGGAATCAATTCTTTAGGTATTGACAAAGTAGTACTTTTTAAATCTTTCTCACTTGCAGGGTTTGAACACCATATTTTGACAGAATTCATTAACATCACACAAACTATCTTTTTTTTTGTTCTTCATTAACATTTTCAAAATTCAATCTACGACAAGAGGTGGATTCTCCTTCCATAAACTGTTAATCTGAATACTAACAAAAGGTAAAATATCAAATAATATATATTTAGACCCTAAAAACTATGAATGTAAAAAAAAATATAAGCCGAAACTATTGAGATTACAAATGCATGGAAGATTATTTGTCGATATTTTCTTTTGAATTGTTTCTTTGTATTTTGAAGAATATTTGTCGATATTTTCCAATATATTTTCTTTTGATTTGTTTCTTTATATTTTAAAGAATATTTATCGATATTTTTCAATATCTTTTGTATAGTTGGCAAAATTTTGAAGAATATTTGTCATATTTTCCATCTTTTGTCGTCGATTGAATTAAAATTCAACATAGATCCGTCAAATGCAGTTTGGTTGAAAAAAGTTTCAATTGAAAATAGTTTCAGTATGGAAAGAAGAAAGTGAAAAAAGATTAAATAAGTAGAAAAATAATAAAATAAAAAAGGAAAAAAGATTTCAGTCATGTGAAATGAAAAAAAAAAGAATAAAAAAATAGAAAAATATAAAAGATTACCGTGTGTGAGAAAAAATAGAAAAAAAAATTACGGCTTGAGCCGCGCTGCTGAAGATTACTTACCACATAAATCTTTATTAATTATATATGAAAACGATGTCGTTTTCTAAATGGTACATGATTGGTGCACAGAAGTGGGTACATAGGATCCCATCTGGTGGGCAGATGAGCAGAATAGTATAAAATTAATACTAAAATTGAAGGATAAAATGTAAAAATAATCTAAAATATGAAATTAATAATAAAATTGAAGGGTTAAATGTAAAAATTAATTTAAAATATGACTGTTTTATCTGATTATAATCTTGAAATTTTGGAATTTATTTGATTGCAATCTAAATAATTTTTTTGATCATTTATTCGGCAGAAGTGGAGATAACGTGACTCGCACGTGATTTAATTTTTTCACTTGGTGATCTAAACTTTATTTCTTTATCCAATTACAACTTCAATCTTTGAAATTTATCAAAATGTATTTTAAATTAGAGGTTATAATTGGATAAAAAAAAACAAAATTTAGATTGCAAAGCGAAAAAAATAAATCATGTACCGGAAAATGGGAGGAAAAATGTTTTAATTTGTAATCGGATAAACTTCAAACATTATTACAATTGAAGAAAAAAAAATTAGGTTGCAAAATGAAAAAAAATAATTGATTTTTACATTTAACCCAAAATATAGAAACACAGTAAATAGGAGATAAATCAAAATGGTTGAGAGTCATGAGACAATTGTTTGAACTTTGTCCTTGTTATAATTTGTTTCCCAAAAAAAATATGCAGCATGATAATGTGGATTGATGAGTGCACTACAAATAGTTGATAGGAAACAAAGTGTGAAGCACTCACTTGGTTACAATACAATACAACTATGTGTGAGTGTGACAACAAGAAAGTCAAACTTTGGGAATAAGGAATTCCCAGAAGTGGACACCCCACTTGACAACAAAAAAAATTATCTGTCTGATTACTTTCTTTCTCGAAAATTTGATGTCATCTGATATATATGTAATCACAATTAGGAAATAAGAATTGCAATACTGTTAGTATACTTGTTAAAATAAGTGGTTGGCCCTCTTGTGGTCATTGAAGTGCACTGGAATGTGGCAGTTCCAATAGAAAGTTTAGGAATGAGATAGAAAGACATGGCCCACAGCTTTTAGTTTCTGTTTCTCTGCAGCCAAAAGCAATATTTGTAGGCAGAGAAATAGCAATGAGGGTTGTGAAAGATTCTTGAGGAAAAGCTTTCAAGGTTTAGAGATTAGTAAAAAAGGGGTATGATGAGTTGGTGCATTGGAGTTGCACATGCTATGCATTTAAGGAACCTTTCTTGGCCTCACTCACTTTATCACTTCTCTTCCTATGCAGTGGACATATTAATTCTTCCACATCATCATTATTTTTGCAAATCTATCATGTCACAAAATCTTGAAAAAGAAACGACTGATAATAATATGGAAGTTTTGAAGAGCTTCCACTAGTACAAGTGTAGGCTTCACGGGACCTGATTCTCTCTATTTAATACATCCTTGTATTACTCAACACCTAATTACTCAGCTCCACTGCTAGCTAAATTGCCATGTCTTTCTCCATTTCCACCTTCATCTTTCTTGTTTCATTCATCTCTTACTCTACAGCCAAGCAGCCTAGGTATCAACTCTCTGTTAACTACTATGCAAAATCATGCCCGCAAGTTGACCAGCTTGTTGCTTCCATTACTTCTCAGCAATTCAAAGAAGCCCCCATCTCTGGCCCTGCCACCATTCGCCTCTTCTTCCATGACTGCTTCGTTGAGGTAAGCACTCTCTCTCTCTCTCTCTCTCTCTCTTGATTATTGTATCATCTGAAAATGTGGTGGTGCTTCTATCAGGGGTGTGATGGATCAGTGCTGATTTCATCTAAGCCTGGAAATAAGGAATTGGCAGAAAGAGAAGCAGAGGATAACAAGGAGTTGGCAGGTGAGGCATTCGAGAGCGTGAACAGGGCAAAAGCAGTGG
Organism: Scutellaria barbata; assembly: GCA_028654395.1. Classification (NCBI taxonomy): domain Eukaryota; kingdom Viridiplantae; phylum Streptophyta; class Magnoliopsida; order Lamiales; family Lamiaceae; genus Scutellaria; species Scutellaria barbata. The sequence goes on from CM053645.1 coordinate 5,948,469, forward strand.
TTGAAAGCAAGTGCCCTGGAATTGTTTCGTGTGCAGACATTCTTGCAATTGCAGCTAGAGATTTTGTCCATTTGGTTAGTACAACATTATTTCCCAATATGGTATCCTTTTTCCAATTATCTGATGATTCTTGTCCACATAAACTGTAGCCAGCGCAATATATGTATGGTCAAGAATTCTTGATAGTGACTTCTTGATGATCACAATGTGTTAACAGTTTTCATGGTTAAGGCATTATACCATTCGATACAAATAGTGTTTGTCACAAAAATAATTATGAATATTATCTTATTATTGTATTAATTCACAAGATTCATAGATATATTGTGTCAGGAATCACGAGACTGATAATCATTTGATCAGATCGAAATGGATGATTTTAGAAAATCCAGAATAACTGTAGAATAGGACACCATTTGCAGAGTGAAGACTCATTTTTTATTTTCCCCTCAAAACCTACATAGACAATTAGCATATAGTCCAAATATTCACATAGCATATTTTAGCATTACAAAACAAGAAAACAGCTGTGCAAATTTGTCCACTAGATGCATAATCAAACAAATGACCACTGACCCTGAAATCGAAAGATTAAATCTTGTCATTAGTCTAAAATAAAGGCAAGACTTTAGAAAACAAAATGACATGGCAGATTTGAACAAATTTCTTGTTAAGACATGGTTGTTTGTATTAGGCTGGAGGTCCATATTATCCAGTGAAGAAAGGAAGATGGGATGGCAAGATTTCCATGGCTTCCAGAGTCGGATCCAATCTTCCACGCGCCAATGCAACGGTCGATGAGCTGATTAGGCTGTTCAATTCAAAGGGGCTAACACTTGAAGACATGGTGATCCTATCAGGGGCTCACTCTATAGGCTTCTCACATTGCAAAAATTTTGTGAGTCGATTGTACGACTACAAAGGGACACGACAACCTGATCCATCCATTGATCTGAGGCTGCTAAAGGCGCTGAGAATGTCGTGCCCACGTTATGGAGGAAACACTGATATTGTGGCACCATTTGATGTCACAACTCCTTTCTCATTTGACAATGCATATTATGGGAATTTGGAGGCTAAAATGGGGTTGTTGGCCTCTGATCAGGGCCTGTTTTTGGATCCTAGGACTAAGGTTTTGGTTCAGGAAATGGCTAAGGATAAGAACAAGTTTTTTCAAGCATTTGCTGTCGCTATGGACAAAATGGGATCTATTGGTGTGAAGAGAGGCACAAGACATGGCGAGAGAAGAAAAGATTGTACTGTGCACATGGGATGACTACTAATTAACCTAATTTCTTTTAACCATTTTACTCGAATTCTTTGTTTAATTTTTTCGTTTTTTTTTTTTTTTTTGGTTTTCCTTCACTTGTCTTCTTAGGTATTTTTTTACTCCTTTTATTTTAATCTAATCTTTTGATTCTTTGATAAAGATGGTTTGCTCGTTGGGTTTTCTATTGTGAAGCTTGTGAACAATTGTGGAAAGTCCTTTTTTATTTCATGTGATATTCTGATTTTATTTAATTAATACATATTATGTGCATAATAATATTACTATTGTGTATGCAAATGAAATATATTGGTAAAATGAAATGTTAAATTAGAATATTATAATGTACACACTCCCTGTCGCGCTATGGGATAACTAAGGGCCATCGTGCCTAAGTCCAATTGAAATGTTTAATCCTCTACAACATGTTTATTTTCGTAATATATCTTAAATTAGATCAAAAAGATGAAATGGGAAGAAAATAAACACAATTAGAGAGCATTTTAATGGGGGGAAAAAAAGAAGAAGATGAAAGATAATAGTGAGCTTACAATAATGGGCCGAGCGGGTAAGCCCAATAACTTTATCTCCAAATGTGAAAGAGAAGTCCAAGAGGAACAGAATTTGGAGTAAAAAAACAGTAGCATGTCTTCAATCCACATTGGGTTTATGCAGTTCCAACAGCAGCTACCGCATAACCCCGAAACCAAACAAACCCGAATTTCCCAACGCCACTCTGCTATTGTACGCCCTAAGCGCACGAATCCTGTTAACTCCGAAAGAAGGAAACCGAGAATCAAAGCAATGAGGGCCGTGGTTCAGCGTGTCGCCTCTGCTAGCGTTGAGGTCGGACCAACGATACTCACAACTGTCACATTTCACACACACACACACAGTCACAAAACGCTGTAGTCTATGTATGTACTTGATTTGGAATTTGCTCACCGGCTGAGATAGCTGTGTTGCAGGTAGACGGCCGCATTGTATCGGCGATTGGGCCAGGCCTCCTCGTCCTCGTCGGGCTTCATGAGACTGATGTTGAATCTGACGCTGAATACATGTATGTGCGATCAGAAAGATGATTTTTTTTTTTTTTTTCAATTTCTGTGAGTGGATGGTTTAGAGCAAATTGTTTTGAAGTTAATTGCGATTTTGCTGGGTTGCAGATGTCGTAAAGTGTTGAATATGAGACTGTTCCCCAATGAAAAAACTGGCAAGACTTGGGACCATAGTGTAATTTCCTTATCCTCGACATCTTCTTTTTGGTTACTTTCTAAAGAGAGGTGAAAAATCTGAACTTGCCCTTTTTCTGTGCTTGATCAAAAAAATTCGGAAAATTTAAGGTAAAATAATGGAACTAATGATGATGTTTCGTGATTTATGAACTTAAAAAAACCTAGTTATTGCTTAAGGGATGATGTTCATGATCCATGGCTTTAATGCTCCAATTGACAGGTTATGCAAAAAAATTATGAAGTACTATTAGGTAAGACTGCAACTTTTTCTCCGATCCAGTCTGTGTAGACCTTGATTAGTTAATTTACCTGTAAAATGTATTTGGTGCATTTGGTAGTTGTGGTATTGATATGCTGTTTATCATTTGATGCAGTAAGTCAGTTTACATTATATGGAGCACTTAAAGGAAACAAACCTGATTTTCACGTTGCAATGCCTCCCGATGCAGCAAAATCATTTTATGCATCCCTGGTCGAAAATTTCCGAAAGTCTTACAGGATCGATGCAGTGAAAGGTGACCCATATTTATGTGTATGGTTTGCTTTGACATTTATCACCTCAAGTACCTAAATGGACTCTTTACATGAAACAATGGTTTACCAAAAGGACCCAAGAATGGTCCATACTGTTCTTCTCAGTTACTCTGGTTTACTCTTTAAAGCGTCCTAAACTCTGTGGATGACCCAAGTGACTTGGAGTCTGATTAAGAAAATATTGAATCAGGAGCTCCCTAACCGCTTATTTATTCTTTTATGCAGATGGTGTATTTGGGGCAATGATGAAAGTGAGTTCATAACTGCATACCATGAATCATATCATTTCTTATACACACTTTATAGCCCTGAGCCTGTGATATTTTATCTGACCATTCTTTTTTCTCAATCTGAAGGTTAACTTGGTCAATGATGGTCCTGTGACAATGCAGCTCGATTCCAGGCAATCATCCAAGTAAGTGTAGATCAGCCATCATGCAACTCCATTGATGTTTGACAGGGCAAAGCTTCATGTCGTTTCCATATGCTTGCAAAAGAACTACCTAAATATTTGTATTATTAACTTTTTTTGCGCATAATTTTTTTCTTTTTTTTTGATGTTTCAGGACTACAAATGGTACGGTAGAAGGATGATAACTAGCTCGACAGTCCAACAAAACATCATTCCTTTAAGTCTGCTAGATTGAATGAGACGGGTAAGGCTTCCCATCACTGATGAGGAATCTTGGAGAGGTCACATGTTTAAAAGGGCAAGGCATATACAACCTTAGATTGACTATTCTTCAAGCGAAGGCCTAATAAAAGCACTGTAAACATATCATAGTGATTAATATCTTTAGGTGTTTAAATTCTTCTGTTTTATGTGTCGTGGAACAACCATAAGGTGATATTTGAGGATGGATGGCCAAATTTTGAATGATTTCACTGGATTTAAAACCCAGTTTTATTTGGGTGGATTTGAATAAAAATGTATACTTGCACATAGACGAAATTGGACCTAGCAAATTGCTAATAAAAGGAAATTGGACACTTCAAAAATTAATCCAGTTGCTGCAATTCCACTTAATATTTCTAAGTTGATTGCCAGTCATTATTTTTATGGAACAAATAAATTCAGAACATTGAGATCAGCAAATGATAATCACCTAAATTCCCAATAAACCCAACACTCTTGCTTTGATCTTAAAAGCTTAAACTGAGGGTGGCATCAGAAGCAGCTACTATATCGATTGGCTTAGATCTCAATAGGCCTAATTAAATTATCATTCACAATCCATTGGAGCTTAACTATTAAAATTGAAGCCCTAATTTCAAATCTATCAAGCACAGGACACTACCCTGCCACAAAATTGAAAAGTTTGAGATGGTATCTTTACGCACATAATACTAACAAGTAATATAGATATGTTCTTATCTTAGAACAATGAAGGATACTTACATATCTTCTGTACTTTCATAAAAATCACTTCTTCGACTGCACCTGGTTATGTTGATAGTTAAGTCTGAGCTATTAACATTTCAGTGTTGAGAGGATGGTAGCAGCAGTAATCAGTGTTTCCTTGCCAAGGCACAACATTTCAGTTTCCCTGCATCATGATATATATTATATTGTCATCAAGTAACAGAAACATAAAGTGAACATATATGAGTTGATCAATGTGAGCTAACTCCAAAATTTTGAAATCCAATAAAATGAATATCTACCACAAGGGAAGTTCAAATAACCACTCATATTTATTCTTGATGGAAGTGTTGAATCAAATATTAGCTTTATACCATGTATCTCACATTTCAAACTACATGAGCAATCACAATGCTCCATTGCACAAGACATCATCAAAACATGTGAACCATATAAATTTGGATATCTGCATATGATGAACCTAATTTTTTTTCCCATAAGAACATAATAGAATTTCCCATCCTTTACATCAGAAAGATATAAAGGTCGGTTGAATGATGTGGGAATTCAATTGAACCCATGAGCGAAGATATTTAATTCATTTCTAATAGGCAGCGTTTTCAATATTTTTTCCAAATATTTCAAAAAGGCAAAAACTGACCAAGAGCTTGCACATTTAACGCTAGTACACCAGGAACTAAAGAAAACCCCAACTAAATCACTCTATGAGACGTAAGAGGCATCCTACAAAAAAAAACATAACATAATTAGAGAGCACCACACACAAAGACAAGTGAATCTTACGGATCTTCTTCTCTAAGACGAGTAAAAGCAGACACAATGTTTTTGCAAACTTCCACAACAGAGTCACTTTTTACATCCTCCATCGTATCAGATGAGCCTTCAGATACATGATATGATAGTGCCACATATGCCTAAAAAGAGGTCAAGGTCAGAAAATAGAGCAGAGCATGACACTTATCTTATTATTCCTTTTCCATCAAAACTCTCAATACTATGCATGAAAAAAGAGGAATAACCTGGAAAGCATAAGCCAACAGCAATTGAATAACCTCTGTGCTGATCTTTTTAATGATACTTCTAGTGCTCTTGCTGTTGGAGAAACACTTTAAAACTCCATCAAAATTCTCAGTATTGACTGTATCATTTGACCTCCTAGTTTGAACTGAAGACTGCAACAAATACCCCGAAGCATAATTAAAGTTCCTTTGAGAAGGCAAATGCTTCTTATTAAGAACTACAATTCTTTAACTGGCCTTTGAACTAAGGTGTATTAAGAGCTGACTCAATCTGAATGATGGCATGATGCGCATTCTATATAACACCTATATTCAGAATTAGCCCATTTGAGTTGGCTGACCAGAGTTTCAAACGCACCAGCTAAAAATGAAAGAAACTCAAGATGTATCTGGTTTGTGAATGCTCAAAAAGGTACTCAAACTCAAATGTTGATCAATTCTCTAGAGTGAAATTACTCCGAAAAGGAATATTTATTGAACTTTAGTGAAGGAAAATGGCTATCTGATGGTACCTAAATTAACTGCGTCAAAATGTTTTAACCATGGCCTGTGGAAGGAATGCAATAATAGATATAAATAATAATGTAGAACATCCTAAACATCAGAACTGAAGAACAGGAAACATAAGGTCAGAAGATGCCTCAGGATAACTTGGAGGAAACAATGTGATGAACTGCTTGATAAAAGATGAATTACACTTGATGAGGCAAGCATACCTTTGATATGTACTTCTGGAAATATTGCACAACAATTTCAAGCTTCCATTTTGGGTCAAAGACCTATAAACAATATGATAGTAAAATATAAATTAGATTCAGAAGCCTTGTTACAGGAATGGAGTGAATTTATGTGATGTAGAGAAGATTACCAGAAAAATATAAGTCAAAGCAGTAGATAAGCAGAACAAATCACAAGGTTAAATAGTATCAAGATTGTTCATGTATCATTCCCAAAAAAACCAGAAGAACGTAATTTGAAAAGTAAAAATTACATTTGGATTCTCGTAGTTTGAATTAATTTTTTCAATACTATAGATCTTCAAATCAGTCCAAATAAACATGAGAGTTCACATGCATTACCAGATGTAATTTCCTTCAAAGTAAAATTAAACTTCCCTAATGTGCTCTAAACCTACACAAAAGCTCTCCCTGAAAAATGCCGGCACAAGTTAGTCTAACTGAATTTAACACATGCGAGTTGCATGATTTTCACTAAGGAGAGGTCTGTGCATGCATGTTAGCATATGTGTGTGTGTGTGTGAGAGAGAGAGAGAGAGCACCTTAAGAAATGAACAGAGGATATCATTATCATAAATGAGTTCATCCAAAATGATCTCCACTACTGGGGTCCTGCAATACGACACAGCTGACACATAACATATTACTCCATTCTCAAGATAACCATTGTTTTAAAAGAAACATAACAATAAAGTACCTTACACCATCAGCCCTGCTTGTAAGGCCATTCAGATCAGCTATCCGCCGTGAAGAATCTAGCTCCATGACCTATAGGATACATGAAGTTGTGGTCAAGAATAGATCATATCTATAATAACCTCTGAAACAAGTGGCTAAAGAACTCACCATTACGAAAAGTTTATTCAGGACAGTGCAAGTGGACTTTTTGACTTCAGGTAAAGCTAATGCCAAGGCCCTATTGACTTCATGCAGTTGGTCTCCTGAAGATTTTTCACTATAGGATGTTTCTTCAGAAAGTATAGACTGAGGCATGTTGCACATGATAGACAAGCAGTCCTTCATTAATCCTTTGTACATAATTTTTCTCGATCCCTGCAAAATGACTCCTAAATAAAAGTCAAATACGTATCACATGACTTAAAGAGAGCAGTATAACCATAAACATTAAATTGTTGGATTAATTATTAAAAATAAAAATAATTTAAAAAATCCCAGGGAGGCATACCAGAAGAATGTTCAATAGTGACTCCCTCAACAGGGTCCAGTTTAAATTTTCTGCAACAGCATGAACTTTAAACCACGTATCTTTAAATCCAACATAAGAAAACAGAGATGTTTTACCTTGATAAGCGCAATTACGAGGAAAAAAATCCCCTTCAAGAACAGTAATGAGATATTGAAGCAGTAACATATTCTTCAAAAACTGCAACAAGAGCTTAATATTAAATGACACTGTGATGTTAATCATTGGTGCAAAAAATGAATCACCTGCGTCTTGATATTAATTAAATTACTTTTTTTTTTTTCCATCCATGACAAAGAGGAACTTCAAAGAAAACGGTTTCTTTAGTGAAAAAATGATGTCTTCTGTAGAATTATCAATAATTAAAAGGAGAAAAGAGAAAAGAAAGTGTACACAAGATCATACAGCCACCTCAAATGAGTATCACACATCAGGTTACTTTTTTCCTCTAATGCCAGGACCATACAGATACACCAACCATGATTTAAAATATTGTCAGGTATCAAGTAAAAACACAAGATTAATCAGCATTTAACAAAGTACTGAACTTCTCAAGATAAAAACTGGTTTCTCATGAGAACATAGATAAACAGGTTGTCTCTTAATGAACTTTGACATCTGGAGGACGTATCAAACTGAAGAGCACGCTAATTTCTATAAATGATATTAAGGTTTGTCCTTGTTCTCTTTTAACTAAATGTTGGATAACTTGAGGTTTGTTCATGAGAATAATGCACTTTAATAAGGCCGGTAGCACTCATGAAAAAATGTTATTTATCAAATTGCATTGCAACTAATCAAAATGTATGTTAGTGGCCCATTAGAATTATGAGACAACTGAAAGAGATATCAGCATGAACGTCAGCAATTCATATCAATAATATGTTACCTGTGGACTATCAAGTTAGCAATGAAAAAAAAAAAAAAAAGAAGAAGAGGAATCGGCAACCACCCTAATGAAAGTTATATTGCTAGTACCCGAAGCAACCTTACAGACCAAATTTGTTGCACAAGAGTGGCTTACCATTATGTCTGCTGCTCCAGACTTGATTTTCTTGTTCACATTGGCTATTTCTTGTACGAGAGCATGGAATCCCTGAAATTGATGTGTAGACTATCACTAATTGAAGAAACAGCAGAATTAAGGATAAGTCAAAGCAACTATCAGCAGATGACCATGAATCATATTGTGAAGGGAGTTTTCTTATATTCTAATCATATGTTGGGAAACAAAAAGAACAAAAAAAGAAGTTGCCTGAATAACAGACCGAGGAATCCATTGAAATTCTTGAATGATCTGCTGCAGCATCCCTCTTCTCATTGTGACCATCCAACCTAAAATTGAAAGGTGACCAAGCCTGGCATGCAGCAGCAGAAGTCAACCATCTATGATATGGTAACTAGAAATGTAGACACACATTAAATAGTAGAGAACTGAATCACCTCTTCAACCATAATAAATTGGGAGCGAACCCTTGAAGGTGAAGACGAATCCGATTGTTCTTCTATGGACAGGTACACTCGAGGAAACCGCTGTATATCAAAGAAAAATATTAGTCAAAAGCAGACCACATGTCTAGAATAATAACATCCACTGAATTTGAAAACAACTGACTATGCATATGAAGTGAAAAGAGTGAGTACCTTATCTAATTCAATGAGAAGTTGGTAACTTTCAATTATCAAATCAAGTGAATCCGCATCCTTCAGAATATGAAAAATGGCCTCAAACATTTTTCTGTCCAATCAAATGCAGATGAGAATCTCCCAAGTCAAAAACTTTATAGGCCAATTGAACTTGTTAGCACATACGAGAATATAAGAGTCATGCAGCATGACCAAAATCATCAGCAATGTTCATTTATCCACATTCCAGTTGATTAGTTAATAATATTAAGAAGAGACAACCATACACTAGGAAGTATGGACTGGTAACAAATTTCCAGTATAGTAATGGAAAACTCATACTCAGTGACCACTCTCCACCCCTTCCCTTTCTCTAATTTTTCAGTGTGCTTTTACATGTCCACCGAAGATTACTAGTTAAAATTCCTCAGCAATTATGGCAGAAATATCCTTCTTTTTTTATTTTCTCTTTTTAGTTGGCCAGAATTTTCACAAAATACCACAGTTCTAAAACGTGTAGTTCTAAATTCACTCACTTTAACTAAAAACTGAGAGAAATATATTCATTAACATCATAAAACATATGATTTCATTAACGCACAAAGGTTGATAATTGCGTACAGCGTAGGTGCGCTTCCATTATCTGGAAGAAGAGAAGCAGTTCGCACAGCTTCAAGGAAAGCAAGTCCTGAGATGCAAATATCAATCAAAAACAAACCAAAAGGCGTGCAAGTTTTAAATGAAGTAACCGACGTAAGGAATATTTACGCACGATCATCGTTGAGGTGGTGAGAGATTTTGGAGTTACTGAAACCGGAGGTATCAAGAATCGCCATAGTGTTCTCTTCCATTCCTCCATTGCCGCCTTCTCCGACGATTCTCCTTCGCTTCTCCATATATTTCAAACTTCTCTGACGATTATTTTCTCCCCAAATTAGAAGCCCTAGCTTTCTCTAATCTAATAAAAGAATGGGGCTTTTAATTATAAACAATTCGTTTCGCGCCAAAATAAAGTCGGTTGTTTTAACTTTCTACAATTAAAAGACAAGACGTACAATAATGAAGAAAAATCAAGAAAAGGTAGAGATAATAAAAAAGGAAAATCAAGAAAAGAATAAAAAAGGAAAATTCCGTTGCCGGGACTTGAACCCGGGTCTCTCGGGTGAGAGCCGAGTATCCTAACCAACTAGACTACAACGGATATATTAACAGTAAATATCTAACTATTTTGATGCTAATGCAGTAGAATCTTTGTGCCAGATAAAATCAAATGCTTTATTTGGATCAATAAATCAACTAACTGGTGCATATATATTGAATGCAATTAATTGCTTAAAGGCTTCGAGGACATCTCCTTTCTGCCACATAAAATCAATGCTTTATTTGGACCAGCTAACTGGTACATTTATTGAATGCAATTGATTGCTTAAAGGCTTCGAGGGCATCTCCGAATAAATTATTGTAACATTAAAAATGTTAAAATACTTACTTTAGATAATTTTTTAATATATTCATCGATGATATATAATAATTTTATTTTTTTAAAATGTGGAATATAAAATTAATAAATGTGTTAAATCTCTGACACATAATTGTTGATATATTTTAATATGCTCGCGAAAAATAGGATAACATGATTGATTGTACCATAACAAACAATTCCAAGGATTTATGCTATAAAAAATAAAGAACTATACTTATTATCCTCAAAGTCAAAGTTTGGGCAAATAATCAAATGGACCTCTAAGTGTGTAAAATTTACAATCAGTCTCTTTAAGACTTTATCTATGAAAACTATAAAAGAGAAACTCATGCAATGTTTCAACTAAATACTATAATAATTTAATTTGAATTTTTCATTCTTTTATCAATTATACTATCATTTTTTTAATTTTAAATCAGTCGTATATTAAAAAATCGATAATTGAGGATTTTATTTGTATTTTTTACAAAGCTCATTGCTTACATGCTATTATTGAATCAGATTTTAAGACGTGTGTGGAGGACATCAACTCATCTAATTTGGTGGATCACAATGAATTTGGTTCAATTATTTGTTCATGTCAAAGGATGTTTGATCAGAATCAATTATTTTCAGCCGTGTTTGAGAAGAAGTAAGCAAATAAAGTTGCATGTGTACATTTGACGCTTACAACTCTATAAATTTCTTGTCCGGTTATTTTTTTAATACACCTAGTTATTATTTATATAGATACAACATTTAATCTGATTAAAAAAAACAAAAAAATCCTGTGGGGGGCAGCCAAGACCTAATAATATTTTATCAAAACAAGTATCTTCAAATTTGACCTGGATCCTTAATTATTAATGGAGTTAACTCATCCAATAAACACCAAACTTTTTCCCGTTGATATATGGTACAAGGGTTGTTGAGTTTTGTTATGGTAAATTGATAACTGAGAATTATTTGTTGTCCCAAATTAGCCAATCATTGAATGTTCAACCTAACACTATTGAATAACCTCCTCGGTAGTTTGTTCCAATCTTTTCTTATACACAACCATTCTTAGTTATTCCTCATTCTAGAGCTCAAAATCTCATGTTTCTCATGAAGACAATGAGTGTGATCATTACCACAATTTTCTTGGCTACTTTGTTGTGTCCAAAATACACAGAAGCCACTGGCTATAGTGAGCTGAGGCTAAATGCAGCCAAACACAACATGACATGCATTTTGGTGTTTGGAGACTCGAGTGTTGATCCAGGGAACAACAACCATCTTTCTACTTCAATGAAGAGTAACTTTTTACCATATGGAGAGGATTTCTTCAATGGCCACCCTTCTGGAAGATTCTGCAATGGTAGACTCGCCACAGATTTCATTGGTAAGTTAGGTTAAATAAAAGAGAGCAATTGTCGCAAAAAGTACCAACTTTTCCAAAATTATTACTTTTAACATGATTTTTGTTCATTAGCAAATTTAACATTACTTTCAATATTCAGTGCATTTGTAATCAACGATCAGATCATTTCAGACATCTTTTAACTCTATAAATTCATGTTTTTGATTAATTAATATATGTTTATTATATATAGTAACATTAATCGGGGGTTTTCTCCATAAGTTCTAAAACTTTGGGAATTTTTCTAAAACTTTGGGAATTTTTGAAATATGCTCGTTAGCTACGAATGCATGAGACGTTAAAAGTCATGTTAAAATTACAATTTTGAGAAAACTTTATGATTTAACGGCAATTACCCCTAAATAAAATCAATAGTGGCCTAAAATTACTATAAGTATAGTGATTGTTCTCACTCTATTATTACAGCGGAGGCGTTTGGTTACACGGATTTAGTAAGGGCCTTTCTTGACCCTACTATTACCAAGAAAGACTTGTTGCATGGTGTTAGTTTTGCATCTGCAGCTTCTGGTTACGACCAATTCACAGCCAATCTCTCCGTAACTAACTTAGCTTTCTCAATTCTCACTGATTTTCTAGTTTCATTTCACCACTAGTTAATTGATGCCATTTTTGGGTGAAATTTGGATGCATGTGCAGAATGTTTTATCTATATGGAAGCAAATGGATTACTTGAGACACTACAAAATCCACCTTCGAAACATGGTGGGAACAAAAGAGGCTGATAATATTGTCCAGAATGCATTGGTTATTCTAAGCATGGGGACTAATGATTTTCTTCAAAATTACTATGTGGATCCCACTCGTTCTAAGCAATACAACGTACAGCAGTACCTCAACTACCTGATTTCTTGCATGAGAACTGCCATCAAGGTCTCATAATATACTATGCTACAAATTTCAATTTTACACAGCTGTATTAATTAATTATGAATGTTATGTATATAGTCATTGATCTTCTAAATAATTTTTTTTCCGAAATCATTGCAGACAATGCATTCATTAGGTGCAAGAAAACTGGTGGTGGTGGGAGTGCCCCCATTTGGGTGTATGCCAATTGTCAGAACTTTCCGCGATGATGTAAAATGCGATGTTGAATTAAACAAAGTCGCATTTGCATTCAACTTAAAGATACAAAGAGAGTTGGAAACGCTACGAGGATTGCATCTTAAAATTTTGTTCGTGGATATATACAGCCCGATACTGAATGCAATCGAGAATCCAAAGAAATACGGTTAGCACACTTAATAAGGTTAAATTTACCTCTATTTTTATTTTGAGCTGCAATGCTGACTAAAAAATCATGAACAATTACAGGTTTTATGGAGCCTTTGAAGGGATGCTGTGGATCAGGAACTTATGAATACGCGGTTACATGCAAGAATACGAGTATTTGCTCTGATCGGACAAAATACGTATTCTGGGACGCAGTTCATCCAACTGAAAAAATGTACAAACTTATTGCTGACAATACATTGGAAGCCCTCAGTACCTACATGTTCTCATGAATTCGCTGTATTTTTTATTTTTTTTCCCTGAAAAAATGCTGTCAAATAAGAGAAGCAATGTTTCACATATTGACAGCCTTTGTTGGAATTTAATCAAGTTTCCAAAATAATTAAATCTCTGTCCATTAAGTATGAGGATTTAATATAGTGGGTATCGACGTTTTGTTCACAAGTTTTTCATGATGAAAATCATCAACATGAAGCAGGAATCATTAGTAGAAAACAGAACAAAGAGATCCCATAAATGCAATAGCTAATAATTTTATATCTGATAAATCAATATTCCAATATCCTATATCCAATAACACGTGATTTTCGAAAGCTATAAACATGTAGCATGTATCAGAAAGCGTAATTAATTACTCCACGTGACTTAATCCGAGACGAGATAATCAATAACAGGACTAAAAGATTGAACCACAAGCTGATACGATCTCTGAGTAGGATGAATAGAATCCCAAAACACATACTCGTTGGCATCTGCACAAACAGGCGATTTTAAGTTGCACAAAAACGAGGCTTCCATCATCCCCGTCCCACAACACCCACTGTTAACATCCTCAAAACCTGTCATGCAAAACACATTTTCTCATCTGATTAGTTACAATCAAACATTTACATATATAATTAATGCAATATTATGAACATCCATCGCATGGTCCCCCATTCTCTATCAATATACATATCTATAGTTGATGCAATGTCCCCAAACCAACCAACTATTTTGTCTTGCAAAAATATATTTGTGCTCATAGTGAAAATGGGGTTAGTTTTAGAGAGTCACCGTGATGGCCTAACGCCATCTCCTCTATTGGTCCATAGATATCTATATAAGCAATTCGAGAGGCTTGTAATTGAGGTTGTGTTGCGTTCAATTCCTTCTTAAGAAGTCGATTATAGTCTCGAGCTATGGAGGAGAATTTGTCGATGCAATCACGGTTAAGGATTGGATGATCAGAGTAGAGAGTGATCACAATGGGCAAACAACCCATTGGTGGTAGTCCCACTACTCCAATTCGTCGAGCTCCTTCATCGTATAATCCCTGAAAGAACACGTTATTATTTTCATTACAAATAGGGTAAAGACAATATCCTTAAATATCTTCCTATGTACATTTCAAAGTAAGAATAACCTGCAAAACATTGCGAACTTCTTGTAGGACGAAATTCATGTAGCTTGGAATGGTGTAACTCTTACGTCGAATTGGTATACCAAAATAATTAACGACGAAGTCATTGGTGGCAGCACTAACAATGAACAGAGCATTATTCATCAGTTTCTCCGTTTTGCCCTTCCCAATCGCCCCCTCCAATTTTGCTTTATACTCTTTCAAGTATTTCAACTGTTCCGACAGAGGGATCACATTCTGGAATCAAATCAAATCTCAATATCAGTCTGTGTGTGTATGAGAGTGAGATAGAGAGAGAGAGAGAGAGAGAGAGAGAGAGAGAGACGGAGATAGTGGGAGTAAGCGGGTCGAATCCGGATCCAGCAGAAGCAAAACTGACTCCAGTCATGAGTTCTTCAATGCTGAGAGTTGGATCCAGATATGGAGGCACGAACTCTTTGATACCAACATAACTAGCTGCATTAACCACCATTTAAAAACTTCTACATATAAATACACATGCAGAGGAAATTCAGGTATACTATACAACAGTTATACTAACTAACTCACCGATATAATCATTAGCAAGGCGTCCATTAGTGAACCTTCCAGTTGGTGTATGGTTCACAAAATCTTTCCCATAAGGCCAAAAATTGCTCTTAAATGGAGTGGATATGTAGTTATTGTTCCCTGGATCCGCAGTCGAGTCGCCGAATATGAGAATGGAAGGAACCGGCGCTGAGCTCTCCACTGTCTCTCCGACAAGGTTTCGAGCTGATGTAATAATTACATGATCCAATGCAAAGACAAGAAACAGAAAGTAAAAACCAGAAACAGAGGCAGTGTGCATTTTCTGAGAATTTGAGAAAAACAAAAGGTGTCTCTGTCTAGCTTCTCTTTGTCAAGCCAATCAATATTTAAGAGAGAGAGAAGAGGAGAGAGAGAGAGAGATGTTTGAGTTTTTTTGTGTATTCTTGTGGGTTTAATGGGGGTTGGGGAAACTAAATACTTCCTAAAATAGTTTATGGGTCTCAACTACTGCTTCTGAATCTAATTACTTTCAAGCTTCAAAATCAGACAATGAAATATGTTTGACCCAAGAACTTTTATCCCTGACCTCATGAATATATAGCAAGCCAAGTGAAAAGGAAAGCTCATCGATATCAGGGTGAGAGTCAAATATAATTATTATATACTGTATCTACTATTTCACTAATTAACATATAGTGTCCAAAAATGTAAAGATGAAATATCAACTGAAGTAACCATCCAACTCATTTCGGTATAGATCACCATATATTCACATAAATAATATACTTTACCTCTCCCATAAATAAATAAGAAGGGAATAAAAGTTTTTTAATCGTGTAATTGAATTTTTTTTATCATTTTTCACATTTTGTGTTTTAGTTATCTATGTTTGAACAATCAAAATTTTAGTTCATTCACATGCTACTACATCAAGTAAATGTTTTTTTTTGTTTAAATTATATTTATCACCAAGAAGTATGTTCAAATTACCAAATAAACTCTAATATTTGAGAAAATTATAACCAAATTATTTAACTATGAAAAAAGGAAGAAAAAAACATACGCAACATTCCGACCAGTTTATTATGAGTAATTTGATTAGAATTCATTCATTTTTATTGATGTCATACTATATTATCATACTTCAAATTTTAATGATGACATGTATTGTAAAGTTGAACATTAAAGGGAACAACATGTAATAAAAAAAAAAAAGATATATATCTACCTGATGTAGTAAGTGGACAAAAAATTGCATCTATATTAAAAACAAAGATAAAAAATAAATGATGAAAAATTCAATGAGATAAATTTAGATCTTTTTTATTTTTCCAAAAAGTATTATGTTTCTAATTGTTCTTCATTTCCAATTGTGAAGTTGGTTTTTCAAAAATGTCTTATGATATCATTATGCACAACTTTTTTTTTTACAACAAAATTAGAATGTTTGTTTTGATAAATAAATTGAAGGACATAAGTGTCAACATTTAGCTTGTGAAAGATTATAATTTAGTTGAACTGACAATGAATAAAACGTGTACTTTAAACAATACCCTTTTTAGGGAAATAATATAAATTTAACACATTGTACACACACGAATGCGTGTATTTCACACAATTTGAAGTATATATGTAATAATTATATTTTAGTGGAGTAAACAGCACACAAGACGATATTGCAGTCTTTGTAGAGGTGGGTAGATGATCTATATATAGAGTGTTCTTACAAGCGGTCCAGCCCAGTCTAGGTAGGATGGAATATTATTACACATCTATATATATCAGTTGCATACGAAACCCCCCATGTACTAATTTACGATTTTGGGTGAGGACCAAATACTCACTTCACTTCATTGAAATAACCACCACTACTCGTACTAGCGGCGCCCTACACTAGAGTCCAAATTCCAAATAAATTCTATCCTTTAACCCAATAATGTAGTAGCTTAATTAATTATAAGTGTTGCACATTAATTCTATTACTTTCTAACCATAATTCAATCTCTTTGCAAATTAATCAGACGTAAATTGGAAACTTAGTTATTAAAATACATATATATTTATATGAAAATGAATTCTTGGTTATAATTTATATTAGGCCGACGGACCATATATTTATAACAAGTCCACCTAATAAAAGTGGAATTGAAGCACATTTGATATTGAATTGGTGATTATTTGATCAAGTGGTCGGCCAAGGGACGCACAGACTGAAAAATATTGTAGTAAGCGGCTTGAGTAGGGTGAATGGCGTCCCAAAAAAGATACTTGGAATCATCGGAGCAAAGAAAAGAGGAGGGATTGCATAAGTAGGCGCTTTCTATCAGACCACTTCCACAGCACCCGCAGTTTACTTGTTCAAAACCTGACAATTTTATCCCCTTTTTTCATTAATAAGACAAATATATATATATATATATGTTGCAAAATAAGAACAAGGAGAATAGGAAGGAAAAAGTATACCGAATTGTTGAGGCGTTTTAATCATGTCATTAATTGGTTTATATATATCGGCGTAAATAAATTTGACGCGATGACTCTGCATTGTGGCGAGTAGATTTTGGAGCAACCGATTGTAATCTCGTGCAATGGATGAGAGCCGTTCGATACACCCACGTTCTGTAATACTATTATTCGAGTTCATTGTGATAACAGCTGGCACGCACCCTATTGGTGGCAGTCCCACAAACGCAATCTTCCGAGCCCCCATTTCTATTAATTCCTGCGCACCATATCATACATAAATATAACCCTAGATTTTCATCACATGACACCTGCTAATTTGAATTTGGGTGAAAATTCGAGATATTGAATTGAAACCAGAGTGTGTAGCGCTAGCACTAGCACTAGCACTAGCACTAGCACTAGCGCTAGCAGCAGGTGGTTGAAATTAATTAATGGAGATGGTACCTGAATGAGTTGTTTGGCAAGCTGTAAAACCAAGTCCAGATACTGGGAGATGCTGTAGCTTTGACGTCGACTCTCTGCCACGTCTCCATAATAATTCTCAATTATATCGTTTGTACCACAGCTTATTAGGACTACTGCATTATTTATCACATTTTTCGTTTTTTCCTTTCCAATGTACATTTCCATTCTTGATTGGTACTCTTTAAAATATTTCACTTGATTCTCTATAGAAATTACATTCTGCACCACCAAATAACAACACACACACAAAAAAAAAAAAAAAAAAGGTTAGGTATGTGAGAATTCATTTCTAGATATGCATAATAATGGAAAACTAGAATTATATATATTATTGGATGTGAGAGAGACAGTTATTTGAGCAGTAAGCGGGTCGAGACCCGTGCCAGCTGAAGCAAAACAAACTCCTGTTTTGAGCTCTTCAAGACTAAGCGTTGGGTCTAAGTACGGTGGAACAAACTCTTTGATCCCCACATATGAAGCTGTTATAAAAAAAATTGTTTGTTGGTGTTTTTCAAAATAAAATAAATAAATTTCATACTATTAATGTATAAAGTAATTTCAAGTATTAATATTCTAAATATGTACAAATACCATCCATCACTAATTTGTAACTGCAAAAAATGATATTGAAGTTAAATTTAGCAATTGAAGGGATTTTAATGAAAGACAGAAATGGATGGCATTTGTGTGAATGGGTCCGGTAACAATAGCAGTCCTACACGATAGATGGGCCATGGGGACGCATGATTAGACAATTGGGCCCAAAGTTGATTGGGCCAGCTGTCGTTACATGCAGCACCATGCAGAAGCCACAGACAATAATACAAAACACCAACTCACATCCGTATCGATTAACTTCTCATTCATGACTGCCAAATAAACAAATAACACTTTTTTTTCTTTTTCTTTTTCTATATGAATCGACTCAATTGGGTGATTTAAATGTGTTTCAAATTTACCTTAAGTACGACTCAAACTCAAATTAAGTTCAAAATGAAAGTAGTGATTTATTTAATCTAAACATTTATTTAATCCAAATACAACCCAAATCTTTTCTCTGTAATCAACTAAATAATAATCATTCATCTCTTATATCTCATGAAACCATTCTTCAAATCAATCTATAAAGTTGGTTATGAGATCATCGTTTAAAAAAAGTTTTCATAGAAAAAAATCATCGAATAGTTCGAATATTCAAATAGAACTCGTGTTTTAAAGAATATACATTCTTTCCAAGTCACACGAGACTGTAACGTTAAACCAGAGAGAAAAAGAAAGGAGGAAATAGAGTTAATTACATACGTACCCAGAAAATCAGTGACAAGCCTGCCATTTGTAAACCTTCCAGTGGGGATGTGACCTGGAAAATCCTTTCCATAAGGAGGAAAGTTGCTTTGAAAAGCTGTTTTAATGTATTTGTTGTTGCCTGAATCAACTGTGGAATCTCCCAACACAAATACTGCAGAAATTGAATTGTTTTTCGTAGCCAAGCTTCGTGCTTCTGCAGTGAAGATACAGAGATGAAGAAGGAAAAATACAGAAAGAGGAGGAAATGAACTGGAGGGAAACATGCTTGCTATCTACAATTACAAAGACAAAAAATAAATGGATTAAAGAAAGAAGCGTGTCTTTTTATGCATTTATATGATCTGTACTACACCACTCTCTTAAGAACTAAACTAACTAATGACTACATTAATCATTTGAAAATGACTAAAAAAGAGTTCACTAATTACCACTTATTTCATCACATGGGTCTAGGGATTTTATTTATTTATTTATTTTGGATTGGAGGACCAAATATTTTTGTTTATCTATTTATTTACTTTTTTTTTTTTTGTGGAACTCACCAACAATTTTAAAAAAACTCAAAATTCTATAATTTTTTTCAACGCAATAGTAGCATTATAATTAATTAGCTTGGCAAATGGTGCAACCAATGTCAAATTACACTTTTTAAGTGTATATTTGATGTTGATCTAGATTTTAAGTTGATCTCAAATCAGTTTCGTTGGAAGCTAATTGTAGAAAATACTTAATAATAATAGTTCTCTATAACACCACATACATAACTAGTTAAGGTTTCTTTGGATGTTCTTCAACACCCACCCTCCTTGAGAGAGAGAAAGAGAGAGAGAGAGAGAGGTTTCTACCATTTTTAATGAGTGTTATGAGGATTTTGTTACTAATATCAATTTAGCTTTCAAAAAGAGAAAATTTTAATCAATTTCTGGATTAAAAGGGAAGAAGAAAAAGACTAAAAAAAAACCCATAATTCTATTACAATGTTTGATATTTGGGAGGTTCTAGTTATTTAAAGATATTTTCAAATGATGGGTCAAAATAATACAATACTTTCTGTGTATGAAAGAAAAGGAAAATACAGAAACAACAGCTATAAATATTATTATTATTATTATTATTATTATTATTATTATTATTATTATTATTATTATTATTATTTTTATTATTATTATTATTATTACCATTAAGGAGGCTAGGACTTGAAAGATGGTGTATATGATGGATAAATCTGTCGGTTTTTCATGGATATTGTAATAATAGTTAATGGTAGTTAATAGTTGTTTAATTTCATGCGGTTAACAACTATAAAGAGTAAAGTGTATGGGCCTAAGTTGATGTACTTGTAACAGAGTATTGAATAAATATTAATGTACTAGGCAATGTTAGGCGGATATGCGGCTATACCACCGTCATTTATTCTTATACCGCAGTTAAAATAATAGATATTATTATCATAATTTAATAAAATAATAATTTTATCTTCAAATTTAAAACATTGATAATAAATATCTCAAGACATTCTGGGATAGAAAAGTATTCTTCAAAACATTTTGTGATTATAAAGTAAGAAAACTATGTTATGTTGCAAAAAATATCTTTTTAAAAATATTTAATGGTAATTCAAGATATTGTACCTTTAAAATATTGTGTGTATAAATAATTTAGCATTTTCCATTTCCACTAAACAAAATTTGTAGTTTTGCTTTATCATCTTGCTTTTTATTTGGAATCTTAATTGGTTCAAGCGTTCAGAAGTTTTCAAGGGAATAACTCTACAACCTCAAGCTACATAAAAAAGGAAATTCGTACATATATAAATACATCAATATATACGTACACATGATAAAGAATATAATTTTTTTAACATCAAATAACTAAAAAAATCCAAATATTTTCAAGATTTTGTTATTTTAACCAATTCTATAAAAATTGTCAATTTAGCCATATTTCAACCAATTAGTTGTAATTTTAGCCAAATATCAATTTTGGTCAAAATTAAAAATCATAATCCTGCGTGGTAAACATGTGGATAAAAAATCATTTACATATCATAAAAAAGAGTTTATTATATTTTTTGCCCCGTAACTTAGGGGATCTGGCAAATTCGGACCTTAACTTTTCGGGCTGGCAATTTTGCCCCGTAATTTGTCGGGCTTCGCGAATTTTGCCCAAATTAAGCCCGAATAGCTTAATTTGGGCCGAATTGGCACGTGAACCGCACGTGAGCGGCTAATTCGGGCTATTTTTGCTGATGTGTCAAAATTTAACCTATGTGGCATTTCTTTTTTCATTCTTTCCACTCCATCTGGACGAATTCAACTAAAAGGAAGGAAATTAACACTCAAATCCCCAATTCCCATTTGAGAACCCTAATTTCCCCCAATTTGGGGGCGAGCAAGACAAAGTAAATCTGCCTGGGAATTAGCCATGTGACCGACCGCAGAAAACTCCGCCTCCTTAATAAAAGACCAAAGCATGCTCTTGATGGCATCAACTTTCACCTGCTTAGCCTCAAAAGCCACAAGGTTCCTAGAGTACCAAATGCACCAAACCAAAGATATGATAGCCACCTTCCACAGATGCCCAACTTGCGAGCTAAATGAAAGAGAAAGGGCCCGCAGCAAAATCTGCAATATACCATCATCCAAATCAAGCTGCACTCCAAACATCGAAAGCAGCCAAACCCATAGCTGCTGTGAAAACCGACACTGCACAAAGAGATGGTCGAGTGACTCCGAGGCGGCCAAGCAAAGATAACAGGCGGATGGGGTGATGATGCCTTGTCGCTGCAGTGTGTCCAAGACGGGAAGACGGCGCTGGATCAGGCGCCAAGCAACAGCAGACCGACGGCCAGGGATGTTAGCATCCCAAATCCACCGACCCCAAGAAGTCACCGGGAAAGAGGCACGGCAGTGCTGGTAGGCAATGGCTGAAGAGACCGCACCACTCGCAGACACAGGCCCCAAATTGGGGGGGAAATTAGGGTTCTCAAATGGGAATTGGGGATTTGAGTGTTAATTTCCTCCCTTTTAGTTGAATTCATTCAGGTGGAGTGGAAAGAATGAAAAAAGAAATGCCACGTAGGTTAAATTTTGACACATCAGCAAAAATAGCCCGAATTAGCCGTTCACGTGCGGTTCACGTGCCAATTCGGCCCAAATTAAGCTATTCGGGCTTAATTTGGGCAAAATTCGCGAAGCCCGACAAATTACAGGGCAAAATTACCAGCCCGAAAAGTTAAGGTCCAAATTTGCCAGACCCCCTAAGTTACGGGGCAAAAAATATAATAAACTCCATAAAAAATGAAAAGAAAAAAATAGAAAATGAAAACTAATCCACATCATCATCAAATCATCAATACTAATAAAAATAAAAAATCGAATTCCCAAATCAATAAACCCGGGTGTGTTTGTTGCCGACGACCATGACTACTGGCTTTGTACTGTAACTATCCTCAAAATCTATCTCTTCCTTCTAAAGGTTCCTCCCATACTCTATGTCCTTACCTTCTGTTGTTATAGGTTCTTGTTAAAAATATTAGATTATTTTGGGGAAGTGAGACGGAAAATAATAGCCACATAATATTATTACATGAAATGCTTACTCAACCATCTTTAAAATCCTTGTAAGAATAGCTGCAGAGAAATTTCATTTCAAGTATTGATGTTACTCGCCTTCTCCATGTAGTGGAATAATATGCAATATGATTTAGGATTGGCTTTAGAGAAATTGATTAGGTTGGAAGGATTGATGTTTGTCGTGGAAATTGAGGGAATAGATTTTTTTTTTTTTCATTTTTTATGATGTGTAAATGACTTTTTGTCCACATGTTTACCGCATAGGATGTATAATTTTAATTTTGACCAAAATTGAAATTTGATTAAAATTGCAACTAATTAACTGAAACATACAACTTTTAAAAAATTTACTAAAATAACAAAATCTCGTAAAGGTTTGGAATTTTTTTGGCTATTTATCCTTTTTTTTTTAAAATTGTCTCACAAATCTAATTTGTGAATTTAATTTGTTTGCAATTAATAATCGATAAAATAAAGTTTGACATGCGGAAATAAGTTGACTCACTGATATAATTACATGAAATAATCTTATATAAATTTTTATGATATTGATAAATTTTATTTGAACAAGGGTGATTGGTCCATATCTCTATATTAAGATCAACATTTAAATGTGGCAACATCCACTGAGACACCTCTGGTACATTTTGTAGTTAAAAAAGAGGAAATAGGAAAATAAATAGATAGAAAATGAAACAAAAAACATAATTGTTGCGGGTGTAGATTAACCAAGAATCGCACATACGAGTATTATCTTAACCCTGACGATGACATACAAACAGTAGGGGTGGAGGAAGAGCCGGGAGCTGACACGATAAAAATAAATGCCACCATTCACCAGAGTCATAATTATGAGCTGCCACAACCCAGCTAATGAAATTTGGAAATTTAAATAGAAATGGTCCCATTCTTTATCAATGTGGTTGCGCTTCCAACCAAATTATTTTTATTCTTTCTAATACAAAAACTTATATCAATCCTTTTAAGTATATAAATTTAGAAAAATAATATATAATTAAACCCTTTTTTTTAAATTTAATATCTATTATATAAATCACGAGTCGCGATTAATCTGTTTCATAAAAATTCATTTATAAAATCGTTTCATAATGTCATACTTTTTCTATAATTTTGCCGCTTTGTTATTTTCTTTACAGAGGAAAAATTCACATTCACTTGTTAAGTGGAACTAATCATTATCAGTAATCAAACGTGAGGGAAACTACACTCGAAATAGAGAAGAACCTGTTACCCCTAATATAAGTACCGTATTAATTTTTTTAAATGTCAAATCTTGCGTGCGACAAATTTTTATGAAATATTGTGTAGGTTTATTTTGAATTTGGAGTTTATATCGTGTTGGCTCTCTCCTATAGATATGTATCAAAGAAACACATTTTTCAATTTATAAATTAACTCAATTCTAAACCCAATTTTTTAAAGCTTCTCAACAAATAGTTTAATTTAATTTTTTTTTCTTAATTTAAGGCTTGAAAATTAGATTGAATTCTTAATTTAACACAAAATTCAATTTTTATTTATTTTTTATTTTTATTTATATATTAATGTGTATTTATATTTTAGATAAATTAAAATAAGTTAATATAATTTTGAAATGATCTGCATCTGACTTGTATTAAATTATATATATATATATATATATAATGCAATTCAAAAAATTAAGATTCTTTTATTTTTTTAATTTTATGAATAAAAGTATAGAAAACCGATTTTAATATTAATCAGTTTAATATATACTATTACATTTTACGAATTGAATTACCTATATTTTTTTTATTATATAAATTAGGACAGGTCGGATGAAGACTGTTCTTAAAGTGCACTTACTTATCTTAATTTATCCACAATATAAATATATAATGAAATATAAATAAATTTATAAATATTTTAAAAAAATGAAATTTTGTTTTGAATTAAGAACTTAATCTAATTTTCAAGTTTAAAATTGAGAAAAAAATGTTAAATTAAATTTCTTATTTAGAAATTTAAAATATAAATATAAAAAATTGAAAAATAATTTATAAATTAATTTTTATGCGAAATTTATCCTAAAATAAACATGTGAGTGAGGCGATTTTATTCGTTTTTATTGTCGTCCAAGAACAAATGCATGTTCGCTCCATTTTTTCATCAAAATATAGACGAATGCGAAACAACAATATCCTGGTAATATTTTATGCCATTTTTACTCAATCATTTAGGCACTGGATTGGATATTATCCCATCTCTTGGAAATCACTGACCTTCATCTCAAATTTTGTGGGACCAAACAAACAACATTAAATTGCCAGTGTACAAAAGTGGTTGTCACATAAATGGTGATCGGCCCTGACTGACAGATGGAGAATCTGAATTTCATTTCCATGAATTTCGAAGGAAAAATAAAATAAAAAATACAAATAATACAAGTACCATTCTTATTTGGAAACTAGAAAATTACACATACTTATAGCACAATTATTGGGCCGTCCTGATGGCCCAATTTTACTAGCTCTATCTCAAATAAACCTAAATTGTGTTTATAAACTGAAAATAGGATGGATGAGATTTTTATTTCAAATAGTGCTTCTTGTTTTATTTTCAATTTTTTTGCATCGAGGAGTGTTTGTAAAATCACATTGGTAATTCACCTCACTGACATTTGTTAATTAAATATAATAGAAGTTTAGGACATGATGGATTTCATGATTTAAATGACTAAAAAATAAATAATAAGCAGCATTAGCATGCCAAAGTTTCTAATTAACTCTCTCATTTATATAGTTGTTGGGATAAATCTATATCATTTTACGGAATATATATGTGATCTCTATAGCGAATTCTCGAAAGATTGAAAGAGGAAATAATAGTTTTTGGCATTTTCACATAAATAACTCTTTTTTTCTATCTACTAACATTGTAAACTATTTTTTTTAAGCCACTTTTCATATAGAAAACCTAAAATACTCATATCCCATGTAATGCATCAAATTTTTGTGTAATTTTTTTTACCAAAATAATAGAAGAGTATTTTTGTCTATTTAATATAATTGTAAAAGGGTATTTTGAATCCATAGTATTAATTGTACACTCATATAATCGGCTTTCGTCTTATTTTCCGGAAATCCAGTCATACCTATAATTTTAACTAAATTTTCTTTATAATTTTAGAGATGGGTGAAAATATATTTAAATTAACTCTAGCCTTAAAAATATGGGTGACACAACCCAATATTTACTAAAACATCCCCAGTTATGAAAAATGAAAGATCTAAAAATACAAATTTTAGGGTGTGTTTAATATTTATGGGATGTATATAGTTGCACCTTAAAATTTTATTTTATTATTTGGATTTTGATTATGTTTCAAAAAAGACTGAAATGGGCGAAAACCAAAAAAAAAAAACAAAAGATTCTTGAAATCCCCAATTTCCTTAATTAAAAACCTAGTAATCTGAAAATTTTCTAACGGCTATGATCAGAACTGGCGGTTAAAGATTTTATATCTATAAATAAAGTGGAGTAATAAACATTAAACACAAGTGTTTGGGAATAGCCTCTCTCTCTCTCTCTCTCAAAACCTTTGTCTTCTGTAAAGACAGGTTTGTAAGCAATGATGCTTGTTTGTCTTCAATGGCGTTTTCTTCATATCTGTGTTGGTGTCTTTCATCAGTGCTTTGTTTCTTCTTCTTTGCTGTTTTCTTCATATCTGGCTTGAAGAATTTCAATTCCAATGAGTGGTGAATTCTTCTTCCTTCTTTTTAAAATTTCTTGTTTCTCCTCTTTGTGCAGGAGAATGTAATCATATGTGCTTTTAAGTTTTAGGATTCTTCATGTCGTATCAAGTATAATAAATGTCTTTTTTTCTTGAAAAATTCTTGATATTTATTTATTTTTGAAATAGGAGATAAACAAAATTTACTATAGAGAAACCCAACTAACAATATTTCGTAAAGAATGTTACTAGGACTGAATCATCCATAAACTTGTAGTTCAACTGATCAGATTTTGTAAACATTATTAATTTCAAACACCAATTATGATACGTATCACATGAAGGATCGCAAAGAGTTCATAACACGCAGCGGAAAAATTTTGCAATCCTAGAGATACATTTACGTTTAAAATATATACATCTACAAACAAAGAAGAGATCAAATCGAAATACCTGGAGCGAGTTCTCGAAAAAACTTGTTCTTCAAATGTACGAAAACTCTATGCGTATCCACACCGAGACCAACCTTTACTATCAACTCTTGACAATAGAACTCTTTTTCTCTATTTTCATGAATTGATTTTCTCTTCCAAGGAACCCCTTTTTATATAGATGTCTTCAAAAGCAATAATAAAATTTCTTTCCTAACTATACATTATAGTGTAATGGAAACTTGCAGATTAACATTTAATTCCTCAATCTCCAATCATTCCATAAAAGAAAAGTTTTACCATACATTAACTGAGATATATGCGTACAAAATCTCATTTGAGTTTTTCCAAGAATAAACCTCTTTGCAAAGTCAAACTTTGCTTTATTACCAATGTATAGTTTCCATGTATATGTGTATATCATCATATACATATGTGAGAAAAAATCATTTGAAAATTTCTACAAATCATTCTATTATTAATAATATTCTTCATGCTAGCAAAGAATATTATAATATTCCATTTGAAATATTTAATTTAATTATCTCATAATAAATCAAATAATTCTTAGCAAAGATTAGAACACTCGTAAGTGTGTGACCCCATAGGTTCATTACTAAACCGGTAGCAAATTAATCGTATTAATTTACCAATCAAAGTTGGCATCTAGCAATACTCCTTAACGACCGGATAGTATGAAATAATATTATTATTTACTCTCAAGAACCATTATAAGAATAATGTAGTATTTCCTTTCATCATTTCAGCTCCAGGTTAATCCTAAGGTATGGTTTAACTGTCAAACCCCAATAGATTTCTAATTATGTTTCATGTCAATTATAATCAAGTAGTGCGTGACCTAAGAAACACATTTCTTCATTCACTCAATTGCCTCGGCCAAGGTCTTCATTTAGTCGATATAATTAATGACAACATAGAGCTCAAACTCATTACCAAGAGTTGATGGGTTCCTTCTTGATCAATTATTAATTCTACAAGCATCTAATCATACCCAATTACCATTCAATTAACACCCTAGGGTGTTAGGTGTCCGGAATCAAAGCATAATAAATAACTTGTTAATTACTATAATGATCTCAGGTCAAAGGATGCACTAAAATCACATTCTTTATGAGAATATCTATTGACAGTCTATAGGTAATAATAACCATTAGAAAATTCTCAATCGGGCATGTTCAATGATAATATCACACTATATATATCACTTATATATGTAATTCAGTAAATGAGATCTACTAATCTCCATCTTATGAAGACTATTACATATATATTGATCTATCCGGATTATTAATGTCCAATCTCAATAATCCTCTGATCAAGAACAATTTGGATTAAATCATATGAGATATGACTCTCATTATCATAATCTCTAGTATGATATAATGTCTCTAAATTTAATCATGGACTTTATCACAAATATATAAGAAATAAATGTGATCATAAAAATACCGTAATAAATGATTACAATGTGTTCAAACATAACATAATAGATTGGATCTTGGGCATATCAAATAACCCCAACATCACATGTTTAATTAGTAGACATAAACACACACACAAAAAGAAGACAAAACAAAGATATATATGGTAAAAAAAGTAAATAGCTAGTTGAGAAAATGGTCAGCCAAGGAACGCAGGGAGAGGAAGATGTGGTAGTTAGCGACTTGAGTTGGGTGTACGGAATCCCAGAAAAGATATTTGGAAGCATCGGAGCAAACTAAAGAGAGTGGATTGCATAAGATGGATACTTCTGCCAATCCTGTTCCACAGCACCCTCGCCTTACTTCTTCAATACCTGACAATTTTCTCTACCACTCTCCATTACTTGTTTCAATTTTTTTTTTTGTCTCGATCAATGATACTTAGGCCATAATAATATAATGACAATAAATTAGGAATTGAAATAGCATTTGTATCAAATGTCAGATTTCTGTACACAATTATCACAATTGTTAAACTTAGGTATTGAATTAAAAATAAAGAAACGTAAAGTTCAAGATGATGAAGATTTTAACTTTTTTTCTTAGGTATCACCATTTTCAATTTAGTAAAAATCTGTCTAATTTACTTCAATTTTGTCCGGAATTTTTGAATTTTGCTGGAAAATGTCTTGTATATATTTCTATTGGGATTTTGATTTTGATATTCCATCAATAAAAATTTGACACATAATATTTTTCGGCGAAATTCATCAAAATTGGATTGGAATCGGACAAATTCTTAAATTGTGAAACTAAATTGAAAATTATATTAATTATAGGATCAAAATTGGAAGACATCATAATTATGAGATCGAAAATGATTTTAACCCGAAATAATATACATGAGATTCCTTTAATTCTTCCATGTGTGGACTTTTTTTATATTTTTTAAAATTGAATGGATTACTACATTATTATAAATTTAATATTTAAGAATTTGGGTCAAACTACACCCCATGAAATACTAAATACACCCCAAATTTTTAACAAAGTTATAAAATTTCAAATTTTGAGATGTGTTTAATAATTTTGGATGTGGATAGCCTCGAGCCTTGCCAATACGCTATTGCTTCTCTTCACTCAAAAAATTAATTTTTTTTAATGGTACTATTGCTTAGAAGTTATAAAAGGCTTACCAATTCTTATCATACTTATTAATTCTCTATTTTCCTAATTGATGAAGGGTCTAAATGTATATACTTAAAAAAAAAAAATCAAAATACAAAAAGAGAAAAGGTAAAAGATAAAAGACATTACCGAACTGTTGAGGCATTTTAATCATATCATCAAGTGGTGTATATACATCGGCGTACATAATAGAGATGTCTGGACTGAGTTGACTCTGCATAGTCATCAATTTGTTTTGAAGCAAGCGATTATAATCCCGTGCAACCGATGACAGCCATTCGACGCAGCTGCGACCAATGAGACGACCCTCAAATATTGTGATGGCAGCTGGCGGGCATCCTAATGGCAGCACTCCCGTACAAGCAATTTTTTTAGCCCCCATCTCCACTAGACCCTACACACCATATCATATATATATATATATATTAGTTAATTGCCTCATGAATCTAATACTATGTAATCTAATGGTCCATTTGGATATGTATATTTTATGAGAGATTTGAAATTTATGATAGTAAATTTATTGATGGTATCGGTTTTCATTTTTGAATTAATTTTGAAGTTATTTTAATGATATATTTCAGATCCACTAATTTTAAATTTTGAATTTCAAATCACTTAATTCAAATGAACCTTAAACAAATTAGTATATCCAAATCACTATATAATCTAATTGGTTTTGCTCAAATGCCCACCGTGGGCAACTTTTAATATATCCACCGATAACGTATAATCATTTAATGTGCTTACGGTAGGTAGCAAGACTGATAATCTAATTCACTTATTCTCTACTCTACAGTGCTATAAATATATATTAATGACTTATATATGTACAAGGTGACTATGAAACATTAATTTATAATTAATAATGACTACTTTAAGACTCGTTGCAAAACTTACATAATATGACTGGGAAATTAATACCTGAACGAGTTTTTCGACCTGCAGTAATAAGAAATTCAAGTATTCGGCGATAGTGTACATTTTGCGCCGAATTACCCCAACTCCATAATAAGTAATAGCAATATCGTTTGAACCACAGCTTATAAGGTACATAGCATTATTTGTCAGATTTTTCATTTCTTCCTTGCCTATGTACGTTTCCATTCTTGACTTGTACTCTTTAAAATATTCCAATTGCTTCGGTATAGAAATTACATTCTGCACATCTCCAAATAATAAAAAATATAAAAAATAATAGTACTTCCTCATATCCTGTCATTTTAAAGTTTTTATCGTACATTAAGAGAAATAAAAATAAGATAAATATACTCTTAACTAATTAAGAAATATATAATTCAAAATTGGAAAGAGAATCAAATTAATTATACAAAAATTATCATATCAAATTTCTATTTTTTTGCTAAGGAATGATAGTAGGGATAATCTTGAAATAAAGTTTATATAAAAGTTTAAAATGACAAATAATTGGAAACAAAACTGAGATCAAGCAGAATATATGTTTGGTTTCCAATATTTCATGACTAGGAAAACTTAATAGTCGTGATATGGTTGTTGGCACACCTCAATATGTCTTAACGGATGTTTAGTACATTGATATGAATATAGTAAATTCCAAATTATAAAATATTATTTTAGATTCAAAATAAATATCATTTTAAATTTTTTTTATCATAAATTAAGAAACATAATAATTGAATAAAAATGTTCTTAAACAAAACCAAGATAATGTCTTCTCCCTCATTCCTAAATTAACATAATATAAAAGAAAGAAATAAGGAATATTTAAGATAAGAAAATATTATAAAATCTTGTGTAAATAAATTTTAAAAAGATTTAATAGGCACGTAGAAAAGTAACAATATAACTAAAATGATACTTAATTCCTACCATGCGTGCATGTTTTATTTCTCAGGCTATTTCATATCTTTACTTCAAAAAAAGAAAAAAAGAAAAAAGAAAAAAGGGCTATTTCATTTCTTTACACAGTAATCATATATGTTATATATAAAAATGACGAAAATAGCGATTAAGTACTCATGCATCTGAATATTAATAAAATAGCATTAAATATAATTACTATATATTGAAGGATGCAATATTAAAATGATGTATTAAAAATAGAAAATTAATTTAATTCTAGAACTGGGAATTGGGAAAGTGAGATTAAATCGATTTAAAGTGAAAATATATATAGATGTATACGGTATACCTTTATATACACGGAAGTGCTTCATTAATTGATTCATTTCCTAGTATTCATGATGTGTAATTTGATTGCATACATATTGATTTAGTTAAAATAAAACGTAATTTCAATTTATTTGTCTATTTAATCACTATATCCATGCAAAATTTAGAATAATGCAACAATATTAGAATTACTAAATTCAGAAAAAAGACACACACATGACAAGAGAAAGGGAGGGAGAGACACTTATATTAGCGGTTAATGTGTCATAACCAGTGGTTGCAGATGCAAAACAAACTCCAGTTTTGAGATCTTCAAGGCTAAGTGTTGGGTCCAAATACGGTGGTACGAACTCTTTGATCCCCATATATGAAGCTGTTGCAGAAATTTGCATATTAATTCTTCTAAAAAATAATAATAATTGCATTTTAGTGAATACGCCAAGTAAATTTCAAAATTTATTGTAGTCAAATTGTGAAATGTCATCCTAACTAATACTTTCTTTCCTTTTTTTTTTCTTTTTTTTAAGAATATCACCCATCATTGATTTGTGCATAAAATGACATCCATAATCGGTAACGGCCATTTACCGATCGATCATGAATGATATCTTTTATATATAAAAAAGAAATGAACGTAATTATTGCAAAAAGTAAGAAAAAAACTTAATTAAATTAAATAAATTGGATACCATTTGTGTAAATACCACTTTTATAAGAAGAAAAATCACTTTTATATACCTAATGCATGGATCTCACTCAGGTTGATCCGATCCATCACATGTTACCACGTGTTTGGATGTCTGTGTACAAACTCACTTCTATATATTATATATTTTATGTTATATTAATCATATCTTTTAGTAGTGTTAATTATATTTTTTAGTTATGCTAGTCATACCGTTAGTATTAATGCCAGTTGTACCTTAACATTTTTGTAAACAAAATTGATACATTTCTTACCTGCTAATTATATTATTTGTATCTTTATATATCACATAAATGTATGATTATATTGATATAAAAGTATACATAATTTCACATACATGTATGAGTAATATTACATAAAGGTATATATGTATAAATTATGTTTTTTTTTTATGAAGTTAAAGTGTTACATAAAGGTTATGATATTTGTAATAAATGTATGACTAATAAATTATAAAGATCAATGCAAAAAAAAAAAAAAAAACGTGAATCTGGATCAACTTAAGTACACTATGAACCAGGTGCACAAGAGACCTACTCCATAGTAAGCAACATAGTTAAATAAAACAGAGTTTTTGAGTGAAACTGTCTCATGGATCTCATTTCATATGATGAATTAGAACGGTTAACGTGAACATATAATATTTTTTTGTGTATCATGTATTACTTGTAAGAAATTATAATTTTAATAAATAATATTATGCAATATATGTACATAATATAAAAATATTACCTGACACATAGAAAATTATTATTTAATACACACGAAAGTAATATACATTTTAAATAGACCAAATAGTTAAAAAAATTCAAACCTTTTAGAGTTTTTGCTATTTTAGTCAATTCTTTAAAAGTTGTCAATTTAGCCATATTATATTAAATTAGTTGCAATTTTAGCCAAATTTTAATTTTAGTCAAAATTAATTGTATATGTCATATGTGGCGGACACATGGATAGAAAAATTAATTTACACTTCATCAAAAATGAAAAAAAATAAATAAAAGAAATTAAACATCTCATCAATTATTTTTTATTTTACTCTCCACAACACTCAAGTTCAATTGTATAAATGATTTTTTTATCCATGCGTTCGTCATGTAAGACATACTATTTAGTTTTGACTAAAATTGAAATTTGGCTAAAATTACAACTAATTGACTATAATATGGTTAAATTGACAATTTTTAAAAAATTAACTAAAATAACAAAAATTCAAAAATGTTTGGATTTTTTTTTACCATTTGGCCTTTTAAATATTATATCAATGTGTTTTCTTATAACCCGACATAATCTCAGGAAATGTTGGACGAACTTTTTACGGAAAAGACTGATTAAACAAACATTGAAAGCAGATCCACGGAGTAAGGCATGACATGAATAAAAGAGATATATATATATATATATATATATATATATATATATTATACCAAGAAAATCAGTGTAAAGCTTGCCATTGGAAAACCTTCCAGTGGGAATGTGGTTAGGAAGGTCCTTTCCATAAGGGAGAAAGTTGCTTTTAAGAATCGTTCCGATGTAGTTATTGTTGCCCGTATCAACTGTTGAATCCCCAAACAAAAAGAGTGCAGGAATTGAACTCTTCTCAGCCATGTTTCTAGTTTCACCAAGCCCTGAGAAAACTAGAATAATAAAATATATAAGATGGAATTGTACACAAACAGGGTTAAATGAACTGGAGGTAAACATGCTTGCTATCTGCCAAGGCTAAAAAGAATGACCCACTCAACAAATTGAAGAAGTATGTCCTTGTATTCATATATATAATGGCTAGGGGTAATTTCATTTATAGTCGGGACACTTAATTCACAATTCATTCCTTTTTAGTTAAAATTTGATATTTTTTTTCCTTCTCATTCATGTCACATAAACCAATTCATACCATCAAAATTTAGATTGTACCATCATATCTTGTATATGCTAATAGAATTTGATTATTTTATTTACGTTATTATATATACCATCCAAAACTCATGTTGTATCATCCTATTTCGTATCAATAATATTGGGCTTCATTTGGATAGAGTGATTTAAAATTTCGGATTTTAAATGAATGGATTTCAAATCCAATCAAGTTGGGGTGAATTTGAAATTCACCAAAATGACTCCAAAATTAGTTTAAAATGAAAGCAATGAATTTCAAATTCACATCTATCCAAACACCACCGATGGATTTGATAACATGGATTTTAAATCCCTACTCAAATTCACATATCCAAATGCACTCTTAAATTGTTCAATCTCATTAGTTCATAACATTCAAACTTTGATTGTATTATCAAATTTCATACCAAAATATCATTGACTAAACCGACTAAAAAAAAATAATAATAAAGAAGGTAAGTAAAAAAGAATTTTTTTTAATTAGCGTTAGTTAAGGACTCATCACTGTATAATAACAGCGTGACCATTTTTATTAACCAACAGATGCATTAATCATTATAAAAGGACTAATGAGATCATTAGCTAGTACTTTCTTTAATGCAAATGTTGGAAAAATGGTTTTGAAAGGAATTGATGGCCCCACACAAGCGGTGGAGCTTATGATTTAATTTGATACAAGGCGTAAAATCCTATCATCTCTTAACATATGAACAACAAAACCTTATCGGGGTGTACTTTCATATTTCTTTTTCAATAATATCAAGATATACATTATCTCATCACATAAATAAGTTTTGATAATTTAATTGGAGTATTTTTTACACGTTTCACAAACAAATTGTAATATATTTGATTTCTCCAAATCGTTTTGTAGCTTGGTATCTCAATTGAATTAATTGTCAATTTTTGTTTTTTATTAAATTATATTGTATTTGAGCTACTTATTTGATCTGTTGACCCAAAATAAGATTGAATGAATGAGACTTTAATTTTATAGGCTCGATAAAAGAATGGTCGTCCAAACCACATCACTTGACTTATCGGACTAGGTTGATTGAAAGATTGACCGAATCGCCAATTCTATTGGTCAGGTTGGTTTGGTGCATGATTTATTCCCACAAACAGTGCTTGTAATTCTTTAATGTGACTTTTCATGTTATCTGTTTGGAACCACATTGTTAATATATCTAAAAAGTTCAGTGATCCTTTTTCTCCACATGTTCAAAATATGTCCATATATTAACCATGCAGTATCTATGCAACTGTTAGACCATGCATGTACATGTACACAACAAATATCCAGTGAATAGACCTATTCATTTCTTTTATGTGAATTTAGAGACATAAAGAGAGAAAAAAGAGAGTGGATGAAAATGGAAAATAGCATCCTATTCATTACTTTTATGTGAATTTAGAGACATAAAAGAAGAAAACCAAATAACTATCCAAAATACAAAGATATACTTATTTAACAATGGTAATAGGCCTCAACCTGCTTTTGTAATTGTTCAATGGAATATTTGATTTATTATTGTTTGAAAATGTTTGACATCTGATATATTAAAAAATTCGAAAATATATATGACATGTAACAATGCAATAAAAAAACAAAAAGTTAGATAAAATGTTATAAAAAAGTTAGATAAAAAAAGATATATAATTGGAAATGATTGAAAATATAATTCCAAATTTTGTTCGGCTAAACAAAAGAAAGTAGTTATCTGATTTGACAGATCATAATTTATGGTAATGGCCTCAGGCGCTCCGCTGCCTTTTTAATTGGACAGTGATTGAAATTAAAATACATGTGAACTAATATATGACAATTCAAAGAAAGTTAAGAAAAAAACTTATAGGAAATATCTTAGAAATAATTGAGTATTTATTTCAACACGGACAAATTTGGGGGAGGGTCACCCCCCTTGGATTATCAAAACCTTTCTTTTTATATGTTTTTTTTTTCATTTTTATTATTAATTTATAAGAATGTTACTTTACATTGTAAAAGTTTGTCCATTATATAAATTATAGGCTGCACCTTACTTTATATTTTGAATTGAAATTTTTTTATCCCCTAAAATAAAATTATAGATCCGTTTCTGAATTTCAACTTTGATGGGACTAAACAAACCACACTAATTAGGCGGTGAAATGAAAGTAGTTGTCTGATTTGAGAGATTACATATTATGGTAATGGGGCAATGGTGATGCCTTTTGGATTGTCCAACAGAACTTCTCACATATAAGCTAGTGTTTAAAGTTATAAGGTATGTGATATTTTATACCTTAAAAAAAAAATACAACGGTGATATATTTTTAAAAGGATAAATTTCATAATAAAACTCAATTTATAGATTAGTTTTCAATTCTATACCCATATTTTAAAGTTTCTTAATAAAAGGCTTAATTTAACATTTTTTCTCAATTTAAAACTTGAAATTTAAATTAAGTTCTCAATTCAAAACAAAATTTTATTTTTTATTATTATTTATATTTATAAATTTATTTATATTTCAATATGTATTCATATTTTGGATAAATTAAAAATAATTTTCATCCGACTCATCTTAATTTATAAGGAAAAAAAAGAAAGAAAAATATATTATTTATATTAAATTGATTAATATTAAAATCGATTTTCTATATTTTTATTCATAAAATTAAGAAAATAAAGGAATCTTAACTTTTTAAATTACATATATATATATATACAAGTCGATGAAAGATCGTTCCAAAATTACACGAATTTGAGTTAATTTATCTAAATTATATGTACATATTAAAATATAAATAAATTATACATATAAATACAAAGAAAAATAAAATAAAATTTTGTCTTGAATTGAAAACTTAATCTAATTTTCAAGCCTTAAATTGAGAAAAAATGTAAAATTGAGCCCCTTATTAAGAAATTTTAAAATTTGAATTTAAAATTGAAAATTAATTTATAAATTAGGTCTTGTTATAAAATTCATCTATTTTAAAAAAAAATACAATGTTAAAATATCCATGATGATAGAATAACATCACTGATTATATATTATGTAAGGATTTGAATTCCCTGCTTGGCTAAAAACCCACAGAAGTTGTTGGGGCAAAATGCCGTCTTTTTTTTGTTTTTTTTTCTTTCCCTTTTAAATAAGTATTTTCTCATTTATTTGTGACCTAATTATTTATTATATTTAATGATTTTTAATAATTCTCTAAAAACATATAAATGTTATAACATATTAACAATAAAATACAGAAAATTAGAATAGATGAAATTGCAATAAGACCATCAAATTACATTTAGAGAATTAAGAAAATTTAATTGATATGATAATTAAATAATCACATTACAAGGAAATGGAAAAATATTTGCTCAAACGGAAAAAAAGAAAAAAAAAAAAAGAAAGAAAAAGAAACGACGGTGTATTACATCCCAGCAACTCCTGTAGGTTTTTTGAACAAGCAGATCCATTTCCCCTATGCCATATGTTATTAGATGTAAGTTAGTATTATCAATCACATTAATTTCCTATAAAATTAATTTAAGTTGATATTATAGAGAATATATTTTTAATCAATCTTCAAAGGATCCGAAAGTGCATTGAATCATAAACTTCTTTGTTTTTGCTTCAACAATAAGCCATCAAAATTCTACAACATATTAATCTTAATATTTCATCTTGTATTATATTATCTTTAATATATACAACATATTAATTAATAATATTATTTAAAAATATGCTATGTATTGATTATTTTGAAATAAAAGTAAAACATATATTATATTAGAGAATTTTCTGCGAACAATTAGATATCTCATCCTTCAAATCATCTACTCCGCTTTTACATGTTCAATTGTCAAAACTATATTATTTTGATACTTAACTATGAAAATGAACTAATATTAACAAATCAGGTACACGAACCCGACCAAGAAAAATGGTGGATAGAAAATTTGATTAACACCCAATATGGTTAAGCGTGTGGTATTTATTTAATATAATTTTTCATTGGAGTGATTTCCAATTTTTTATCTAAATCTCAAAGCTTAGAAATGAAGTAATGCCATGCTTGGAAATCAGTAAACCCATAAAGCTTTCACACCACAGTGCCAAACTTATAATTGCCTGCTCTGTTTTCGGAAAATATGTTTTTAGACTGCAATTTCAAAAAAATAAAACATTGTTATATTTTTAGAAAATGTTATCAACTTTACTTGCATTGTCAATATTACTCATCTTTTTTCTTTTTCCCATTTTAAATTTTACATACAAATGGTATTAAAATATAAAAGAAATTGTATTGACAATTAGATAAAAATATACGAGGAAGGTATTGACTTAGGATCATATTTCCTACTTT
This sequence comes from Scutellaria barbata, assembly GCA_028654395.1. Lineage (NCBI taxonomy): Eukaryota > Viridiplantae > Streptophyta > Magnoliopsida > Lamiales > Lamiaceae > Scutellaria > Scutellaria barbata. The sequence goes on from CM053645.1 coordinate 5,987,207, forward strand.
TTCCAAATCACACAAAGCCTTAATCGTAATAAAGCAGCAATTGCTAGCTAGCTACTTCAATTAAAAATCAACGTCCATCGCTTATTTATCACGTTAACTCTTGGCTTTTTCGATTTATGGCCTACAAAGATTGCTTCTTCATCAGATTGATTAAAATACATCGAATGTTTCACATACGAAAAATTAAAAAACAAAGACTTTTGCCAATCATATTTCTTAATTATTCGGAGAATCATCCTTGAAGTTGGCTAATGTTTATTTGCAACGCAAGTTTCTTACTCATTTCCTATTCATAAAACAGGATGATAAAGTCCAAGTCTTATAACGTGTGTGTGTGTATAATAGCCAAGATCAAATAACTATTTCAATACCCTAATTGTGATATTAATCTTCTAATTCAGTCAGAAGGTTTAGTCATGGCTGTGGAGAGTGAGGCTAGTGTATCATCAGAAGCAATTCTTGAAAACGTGTGGGCGAATTTCATCGCCAAAAGGGATGCAACCGATACACAACAGAACGTATTAGAATCATCAAAGTCATGGGAAGGCTTACCAAGCCTTGACAGAGATGAATCCATGGAAATCTTGGAAAGATTGCCAAGTTTAGGGAGATGGATATCCATGGGGGCCGAGGCATGGGAACAGTTTCTTGATGAAATCTTACCACCAAGCAATCATAATACGTACAAGACATACAATGTTGGATCAGAAAACGATTCAAATACAAAAGCTGATCAAACGGTCAGAAAACACTATAGAGGTGTGAGGAGAAGGCCATGGGGGAAGTACGCGGCTGAGATAAGGGATTCTAGAAAAAAAGGCGCAAGAATTTGGCTTGGAACCTTTGAAACGGGCGAAGAGGCCGCCATGGCGTATGATAAAGCTGCTCTGAGAATTAGAGGCCCAAAGACACATCTAAATTTCCCTCTTGAAAGCGTGGCTAAGGCTATGGGGATTTCTTGTTGTGACAACTACATGGCTTCATCATCTGCAATAGATGTTAGTAGTTCTAAGAATGTTGCTCATCATTGGGAAATGGAAGAAGAGTCATTTATGGTTGAACAACCTGCACTAAAGAGATCAAGAGGAAATGGTGCTTATGGAAGTTGTGATGATGTGTTGGAGTTTGAGGATCTTGGCAGTGAGTATTTAGAGAGCTTATTGTATTCTCTGTAAGAATATGGGATGTGATGTACCTAAGATTTTGATTTTTTTTAGTTAAACAATGATAAGTCATTTTATGTATTATTGTCTATATTTATAATTAATATCGATGTACCTAAGATTTTGATTTTTTTTAGTTAAACAATGATAAGTCATTTTATGTATTATTCTCTAGATTTATAATTAATATCAAACTACATTAGCAATCAGCTATATAGAATCCCGATATATTTTCTCATTTGAAATTTCTTGCACTTTATCTGACTTACTATAAGATATCCGATATACCTAAGAAGGGTAGCTAGATATTTCATCACACTTACCATGTTATATGTTTCGCACCTAAATACCATGCAGTTTAGGGTTGAATATTACTAGAAAATCACATATGTTTACATGCTCTTCTAGAAAGAGGAGAATGTTCCTCATGTGGGACTTGTGAGTTAGGTGGCCAAACAAAACTTATAATGTTAATCAAGAATGAGTGAGTAAATACCTGTCTTGATTACTCTGTTTTGCAGAGATATAACATGACAACCTAAGTTCGAAACGAAATCCACGAGGCTAAGACGATTTTATTATCATAAGCAACAGCCTAGAACTCAACATATAATGCACACGCAAGTGATATATATTCTTGAATACTTGATCAAAATATAATCACTGTAAAGATAAAAGAAAGAAAAACTCTAAAAAGCAAACATGCATGGAAACAACAAGAAGCTTACACAAGAAGAGCCTAGTTTCGACTCGAATCGGAGGATGAGGTGGCAAGTATTTGAGCAGGGAAATTGAGCATGGCTTTGGAGCCTCGAATTCTAAAGGCGGCTTTATCATAAGCCAAAGCGGCGTCTTCAGCCGTTTCAAAGGTGCCAAGCCAAACCCTAGCCCCGTTGCGGGCGGAGTCGCGTATCTCCGCTGCGAATTTCCCCCACGGCCGCCGCCTCACTCCTCTGTACCGCTTCTTGTTAACGGAGTTTGACGGACGGAGTGACTGGCCGTTACTCAAAACTTGACTTCTGGTCAAGGCATCAGCCTCATTTAAGAGTTGATGTAATATTATTTCTTGTGAATCGTTCTCATTTAGAGGCAGCTGCTCACTTTCTCCAAACACGGCCATCTTAACCCTTCTTGATTCTTGTAGAGTTTATATGAAAAACGAAAAAAAAGATGAGAGAGAGAGAGAGAGAGAGAATGTGTGTGCACAATTATATGATGCTATTGTAGTTAAATATGAGTTATTGGTAGACTTTGAATGGAACAGGGGTGGAGAGATATTTCAAGATGCTCTGCGTTATTATGAGAGAAAAAATCCCTGATTTGCTCCTTCACCTACGTATAATTGAAACTCGCTCACAAATCATTTATCTATAAAACATTAAATCTTCATTTTTTAGTTCAAAAATAAATCTTGTTTGAAAAATCAAAGTTTTAATAACAAAGTTTAATTGATGGATTTGATTAATATACTATTTTATTTGTTTGTCATGTAAAAATAAAAAAGGAGATTTTTTTTTTTAATTTTAAATATTGGCAAATTGTTGTGTTTGATTAATTTGTGGGAAGAAATATGCATTGAAAGTCTTGGTCTTTATGTCATTGTCTCTCATTAGAATGATATTGAAACACCTTGAAAGAATGAAGATAAACCTGAATACTGATTTGGAATTCCAACCTACCCATTCATACATTTTATCTTTCCACATTTCATGTTATACCTTTCTAAAATTCTTCAATTTTGTGGACCCCATTTCATATACGAAATGACTTTTATCATCATGCCCCGTAACTATAATGCATATTTTAGTTTATATGTGGTTGAAAATTGTTTGACACAAACTAATAAAATATTTAATAGCTATAATCATGTGTATAAAATTATTACAATGCACTTGTTTTAAGTACTAAAAGTTGGGAATTCCAACAAATATTATGAGTATTCGTGATAAATGAAGACCTAATACAAAATATAAGACATGAATGACAAATTTGGAACATTTTATTTTTTTGAAGTAATAAACAATTTATGAAATATTATGAAACGATGTGAATAAAACTAAATTAGGTTACAGGGACAATGTAGTAATTGCATATGAAGAGGCAAAGTCAAAATCAAACCAATCTCAGTTATTTATAATGACTAGTAACGACTAAAATGGAAAAGAAAAGACGCGAGTTTTGAAGATTCAACAACGGAAGATGACATCTGTCAGACTATATATAATCAAAGATGGAATAATTTACAAAACCATTATGCAGTTATTGAAAATTCCATAAAAAAAAATTCAATTACGTTTGATTTATGTATTTTAATACCTATATATGTGAGATATTTTTGTAATAATTGTATAAAAATGAACTAGCGTGTATTAATTTCATCGTATTCTTTCATATCATGTGGTTCATATAGTTTGTTGCTCATTCTTCTAATATGATTCTCAATGACAGGAAAATGGGCCCGAGTAATTGAATTGGCCCAATGGAGAACAATCAATTTTGTACAATGGGCCTCGGTTCATTGATTGACCCATCATATCTTTTGTTGCTAATTCTCCTAATATGATTTTCAATGAGGAAAATGGGCCAAGTTAATATTTTGTATACATGGGCTTCAGGCTTGGGTTCAATCATTGGCCCATCATTTACAATGGCACCCGGTCCCCACCCATCCACCCACCAAAAAAAGAGTAATACGGATAAGGTAAAAAGTTGTAAATCTTGAAAATTTTAAAAAAATCATTAAACAGGATAATGATGAAATATTAGTTATAGACTAAGCAAGCCTCTACTTTTGATGATCTTTTCTTCCTCCCTTGTTCAACACATAACTAACTAACGAACTGCCACCACTACACCTAATCTTGTTGCACCCAACCCAATTAGTCTCTGTCCTTTAACTCAAAGAAAAGGAAAGTAGTCTTGTAGGAAATCATTGTCCAACTTGCTATTTTTCATTTCCCATTTCTCTAAATATTACTACAAATTATACACTCGATTCTTACATCAAACTACAACAAGACTATGATATATAAAGATGAAGAGTTAGATATTGCTAAGGTACCTTAAAATGACCACAGCTAGGTTCATCAAGTGTGTGACTGTTGGCGATGGGGCCGTTGGAAAGACATGCATGCTCATTTCTTACACTAGCAATACTTTCCCAACGGTATACATTATTTCATATTTTAAATATTCTTGTTTCATTCATCTTCTTTTATTCATCGTCTTGTTCTTTTCAGGATTATGTTCCAACTGTATTCGACAACTTTAGTGCTAATGTGGTTGTGGATGGAAGCACCGTGAACATAGGCCTCTGGGATACTGCAGGTTCATACATTTTTTCTTTTTTCTAAATTATGGTAAGAAATTTAAATATGTGACCATGCTCTTATTTATGTTACAGGGCAAGAGGACTACAACAGGTTACGACCTCTAAGTTATAGAGGAGCTGATGTATTTCTATTGGCATTTTCCCTAATCAGCAAAGCCAGCTATGAGAACATATATAAGAAGGTTAATTAGTTTCTCCATCTCTATTGATTTTTTTTTCTTTTATTCAAATGGTTATAATTGTGCTTAAAAGATTATTTTTGTTGATCGCAGTGGATTTCGGAATTAAGGCACTATTCTCCTAATGTACCAATTGTACTTGTTGGTACCAAACTGGGTAAGAATTCGAGCATCACTCCATCATTAATAATTTAACATACCATTCGGCTCAGAAAAAAAAATAAAAATAAAGAAATAATCACATATAACTATATTCTATGTGTATGCATTGGCAAAACAGATTTGAGAGAAGATAAGCAATTTTTGAGTGATCATCCTGGTGCAGTGCCCATATCAACTGCGCAGGTATATATATGCACAATCACATCTTGTTTATTTTATTTTCAAAAAGATGGAAAAATAAATATTTTATAGCATGATTTTTAACGATTGAACATTTTCTTTTGAACAGGGAGAAGAACTTAAGAAGATGATTGGTGCAGTAGCTTATATAGAATGTAGCGCCAAAACTCAGCAGGTATCTATTTTATTTTTTTTCCTTGGTTAATTTATTTCTGTATTTTTAAAATTTTCGTAATGATTTATTAAAAAACTATTTTACATAATTATCTGGCAGAATGTGAAAGCTGTGTTTGATACTGCAATAAAGGTCGTTTTGCGACCACCAAAAATGAAGAAAAAGCCTCGCAAATCCAGAAGATGCACCTTCCTTTGAAATTCAACTTTTATTTTTGCATTCCCCTTTATTATCATATTTTATATTCCTCTTTTAATTTTTTTCCCACAAATTATAATAATCCTAGAATTTAGAATATCTTGCAATGTATTGAGGGGGTAACGGACATCAGATTCCTCTATTTAGTTTTCTTCATATCCAATAGAATATTTTATATTATACTGTATCAGCTTCCCATTTTATTCACCAATATACGTCATCCACAATATTGCATTATCAATAGACGTGCACTAATAAATTAAAAAAAAATAAAAATATATATATATATATATATATATATATTAAATGGAGAATTCTGTGTGCGATACATTATTGTAATTTCACAAAATTTATATGAGATTTTTATTATTCACAACTCAAACTTTATTTTCACAAAGTGAAATCTATCTAGGATTATGGAAGCCTTTCTATATAGGAAAGAATATTTGCATTAGTTACATTTAACATGTAGTAAATTTGTAAACAAATCGGGCAATTATTATAAATTCATCTTTGTTTTAACTTAATATAAAATTGTTTGATTATGTCATGTGGTTAATTAAAGTACATTTGTTTACCAAAATTAAAGGCATTTCATTCTTTGGAACATGTTATAAAGAAATATTATAATTGAGTAGGTATATTTGTTAAGCAGCTGATTACAATGGATTATAACTAACATTTGTTTTTACCAATATACATACATATATACTTGATGACAGTTAATCAAACACTCACAAGATTCTTAAATTCTTGAATTTCTATAAATAAGCGTATGGATAAGCATCTGATCCCAGTAGCAGCAGGTTAATATAATTTGCTTTGTTATAATATATATATATATATATATTCAATTTCCCAGAAATTAAAAAAGAATATAATTAGGGTCTAATAAAGGATGTATCCGTGTTTCGCGGATCAGGGCATGCAGATCTTCATAACCTTTATTAAATTAATATTGGAAGGATGAATTCCAAAGAGCGAGACGATAAATTGAATTTGATAATCATACACTGGAAAAACCTTTGTACAAAAAAAAAAAAGGAAGCACTTTTTTTGACATGATTTTTTTTTTTAATTGAAAAACAAAAGAAAAGAAAATCTTAAGGTCATTTTCGATTATTTGCATTTGTTTCTAGAAAATCATTGATGTTTGTTGTATGCTTGTATGCGGAGCTCAATTTTTATTTACCTACCTTAATATAAAGATTTTTTTTTAATCATAATATAAGAAAACATGATAGTACTTTTGTATATTTTGGGACAAAAATACCCTTTTAATTTGACTAATAAGTATAACAAACAATTTTTAATGCATTCTAAGGGTGTTTTAATCTTTTACATATGAAAGTTGTGGATATTATTATTTTCTGGTATTATATAATTTACTTAGAAATTAAGTTGTACAAACTACAATATCGACCTATCGTGATTATGTACTATGTAATCTATATACATAGATAGTGGATTGTGTCTGGTAGGTAGAACATCAATACAACTTTTGTTGCTAAGAATAGTATAATTGTCAAAATTTTGTACTGGAAGCTTCTTCTTTTTGTTTCCTAAAGAAATGCAGTGAAAAGTTATTTAATCAAATATCTGTATATAATCTTTATAATATAACTATATATATAATTATATCACCGTGAATGACGCCAACATTGGAAAACATTTCCTGCCATTTCACGCAGCTTGAAGATGCCCTTAATATACATTAGAAAAAAATCTCAATTTATTTTTAACAAATAAATCTCACTAAGCTACTAAAGAGAGCACCAATTTTGAATCTGATATTGCATTTTATATATGTTATATTTTACTAACGACTACTTACAATTGCGTAAATTTTGTAATCATTACCATATATTTTTATGTGTACAAATATTATAGAACATGAAATATTGAAGCAGAAGATTCCAAGTGACAAAATCTGGCACATAAAACTCCCAGAACAATCGAAATTAAACTGGATGGCCATTCTTTGTTGCTCACAAAATTTTCAGTGCCACAGGTTTGATTTAGTTCTAAGTTAATGTGCATTTGGAGTGTCAACAGATGAACAAACTAATATTAATATTAATATTAAAATCAGCAAACTCAATTTCAGTTGCATGTGCACCAAATTTGAGCATTAAATCAGACCTGTTGAGCATTTACTAAGACCACGTTTGCATTTAGTGAAGGCTGTTGGCGCATTTCGCGCAACACACATATTAACATACACCTATTAATTCCATTTTAATAATCTAATTTGTTTATATACACAACATTCATTGTTCTCATGTGCTCCCTCCATTATATTTCATTACTAAATATTGTCTAGACCATTAATTATTAGTATGAATATAAACTATTAGACTTCTCGCCTAATAAATAATAGTATGACTCAATCGGGTCCAAGTTGTTTCTTAGATTGATTAGATGTATGTTTTGGAAATAGGTTATTAAAAAATTAAAACAACTATTAGTCATTTTTTAAGTGACTCTTTAACTATATTCATCATAATTAGTTCGATAACATAAATCCATCTCTTTAAGTTATCATGACGGTGTTTTCCTAATTTGTGATGCACATAATTTTAGATTTGATTGCAATTTATAATCCTCGAATAAACGTTGTGTTTACAATTACGTCAAATTCATGGAGGGATGAGATAGATACCACAACAAAAATGAATATTTAATTAGAGGTGAGTTTTCAGCGGCAATATATCATCACAAAAATGGATAATATAATTTAACTATAAACTGTCACAAAAGCAATTGAAAGATAATTAAAAAAAATTATTCCGACAATCAATATTTTTGCGATAACAATTTATTGTCATTAATAAACTTTTTTGTTTTAGTGTATTGTTATTTATTTATATGTTATACAGCACTTAGTTACAATAGTTTTATTAAACATGCATATTCTAAAATAAACAAGTAATATTATCTAGAAAAATAAAAACCAGACCCGATGGTATAAGTTAAATAACTCAAGCTCCGTATATTTATTTTAATTTTCAATAAAGGTATGTGAGTCAGGTAATGGGTCTTGTTATACGGACCCGACTCATAGTCAACATATAGTTTATTTATATAAATATATTGCATCAGATATTATTTATTATTATTATTATTATTAATATCATAGTTTCGTAATTGGAGATTATGAGCCTGCACTTGTATGCTAAATAGGAGAAATAGTATGTATGATGAAAAAATGTAGCAGCTATTCTACAAGATTCGGTAGCTGGCTTAGAGGTTCAAAGTTCAAATTCAACCTACCATATATATTTCATTTATTTGGTCCTCAAATCTTCCTCCCTTTTCATCAAGTATATATTGCCACGTAAAATAAGATTAAAGTCAAGTCAAGTCGGTTAAGGCCAATTTTCCCAGTAGTACGTACTATGGAGGAAATATTTGTATGAATTAAACAAAAATTATAATAGTTAAGGTTAAAAATACGAAAAAATGTTAGTAATGAGTTTGGTCGTCAATCAGTCAAACATCGATTATGGATCATGTCGCACTTGTGACAAGGAATTGTAGCCAATGTTGGGTCTTTCATAATTAACAAGTATACTATAAATAGGTTTTCCATGGTCATTCATAAATTTTGAAATTTAAAATTCCAGTTGATAAAATATTAAATTTAGATATATCGACACACATTTAATTAAGATCTTTCAGTTCATATATATACTCTATTTCAAATAAGAGTAATTTATTTAATTTTAATTAATAAAAAAAACACTATTAGAACCATTGAAATTCTATTAAAAACACACACACACAAATGGAATAATTCAACTGCCATTTACCAACCATGGTCCTGGGATAAATGAGAAGGAAAAAAAAAATGCATTGTCAATTTCTTAGCATTCAAAAGGTCTAGAAAGAAAGATAGGGCGTAGGTTACCATAGAGACACAAGAACAAAAGTAAAAAGTAATTGATCCAAATGAACAAGTAGGTGTAAAAAAGCAGTAAGCACCAATAAATAAAAGCAGAGATATTCATGTTTGATATTATGGAATTAATAATAATTCCTCCATTTTTGTAGCAGACAAATAGGAAGAAAAGGAAGAAGCAACCCTGATCTAAGAGGAAAAGCTGACATAAATACATTCATTCATTCAATTTATTTCACCAAAATGACACACCCCTTTTCTTCTTTCTTCTTTCTTCTTGAATATCCCCTCCATTATTGAACTGCAGTTTGCACACGTTCGATCAAGATTCAACACTTGCCTAAATCGTGTTTTTTTTTTTCTTTTACACAATATATATATATATATATATTAATTTTAATTTTTTTGTTTTTTTAGGTATAAAGAAGAGAGAGTAAAGTGAAATATTATTTAAAAAAAAAAAAGACGAAGTGGGAGTAAATAAGTAGGATTTATATGAAGAAGGATGGATGATGGGTGTACTGAGAGTTGTGATGGGATTGTGCGTTTTGAACCTTTTCCATGACACTTCTTTGTCCATCTCCACTCCCATTCATATCACCATTCCTATGCCACTATCATATTAACCTTTTCACCAAACCTAAAACAACTATTCTATACCCTTTTCATTTCATTTGTTATTGTTATTTAATATATACCTAATTATCATAAGCAACCTAAAATTATTCCTGCCGGATATAACATTAGTTGCTAATAATATTTTCGGAATATCCTTAGAACTAATTAAACTTTCTCTATATTGAGACCAATAATACAAATTTTAATGTTTATAGTAATACTTAATTATAATATAAAAATAATAATTAAAATGATTTTCACTTAATTAGTATACCTCACATTTGCAATGATAATAGTACTACTTACATGAGATGTTTTTATAATTCTATAATGATGAATATCATATTTTATTTTAGTAGTACACAAAATATATGCATCAATGTCGATGTGATATGATGTGTAATATTCGTTATTTCATGTTGTGAAATAATAATGACATGTTATTATTTGTTTTGATGTGATAATATTTCATTTAGTGCAAGCCATTTGTGATTTATATTTTTTTATAACGTGTATTGATCATGCTCTATCATGTCGTGCGTGTCATTTGACGCACAATAATCATCTATACACTATACTTGATTACTGTCAAGTATTGATGAGATAATATATCGTACTAATATATTATTTAGAGAAATCTTTTAATTTTCTTTCTATAATTTTGATTCTATCCATTTTGTATTACTAACTTTCGAATTTCATAATGGTATATTAATTATGTTATGTAGAATTGTCATTCGATTTTAGTCAAAATTCATGTTTTCCGACGTAGTACTTGTTGACATCAGTCAATGATGCCAATATAACACTCTATATTATAAAAATAAATTATGCGTCATTAAATGAATGAAAAATTGGTATGTACCTCGAATTACGAATTTTCCCTCCATTTTATACTAAATACATGACTTTTTCCAACACACAGAGCAAAATCCTCAATTTTAAGTGTTACCTAACTAAATATCATTAGTGCTCATGTCAACAATTATTGTCGAAATTTGAAATTTCAATTAAATAAATTAAAATTAAAACTTAAAGTATCATTGTAAAAACCCAAAAAAACCAGTGGTTAAAAAAAAAAGTACCAAGTACAAAATTATATGACAAAACTTGAACTTTTCCTATGATTAAAAAAAAAGAGATGGTTAGAGATAGGCATAGTTTGAAATGTCGGAATCAAACGGACAGGAAATAGACCAAACAATTACTCTCGTTAATAAACTTGAACATAATTTCATGGGGAGTTGCAATTAAAGAAGTCACAAAGAATGCAATTAAGTGGGAATTGAAACGCACACACATAAAGAAGCAAAAAGTAGGCCAAAATTCAAACAATGCCTATTGGATGATCCTAAAAGTACAACGCCCTTCCAACTTTCCTAGTGAAATTATATCTCCTCTAATATCTATGCACTTTCTTTCTTGAGTCAAAATCTGCAATTAATACAATTCAATTCCAACTAGTAGTGGTTAAGAAAACTTTGAAAACTGAGTGGGAATACAACTTATCTAACCATTTTAACCAAGATTACGCCAATTCGATTCCTTTTTTTTTTTTTCCTTTCTTTTAATCTTTAAGTAACCCCATTCTTTGTATCTTATTAAATCGATGTTATGTCTGGGCTCTAATAGTTTGTCATATCAATTAAGAATATAATAGATAATTACCCTTAAATTAATTTTGCTAAATTGTCCTCATATACTCTCATTGCCATGGATTAAATTATTTAGTACCAGAAAATAAACATTCAGAATGAAAACAAAATTGTAGTAGTTCATTTTAACTAAGGATAAGTGAGTTATTTTATTAAATTTCTTATTTGTTGAATTTTTTTAAAACGACACTTTGTTTTTTCAAATGAATAAAGTAATATATGCAACATTAGATTACGAGTACTCAAGAATTTTAAATACAATAATAAATCATATTTTGTCATATTATAAAAATATTTGTAGAATCCAATTTCGCTCTTCGTCAACCAAAACCCAGCGTAATATTTGTGTATCCGCCTATTATGGCGTGTAATTTCCAATGAAATCTACATTTGTAACGTACATTATACAGCGTATAGATTATGTAATATTTATGCCCCCACATATTTATGGTGTGTAAATTGACAAAAATACCCTATCCAATGAAATCTACATTGTAACGTACAATATACAGCGTACATATTATGTGTAGATAAAAAATAAATATACATATACAGTGAAATGTACAGGGCGGGGGCCTAGTATAGATTACAACTTAAACCCTAGATAGCTTTGACTTTCAAAGGGCCACTGTTTATAATTAATTTATTCCCAGCCAACAATCACTTCACATTACAGTAATAATATTACACAGAGTCATGTAATCTTATTTGCACCCTTCAATTCATCTGCTCTATTTATTCGCTGCAAACACCGCAAAATAAAACCATTGAAAACTGCACGGATACATACAAGATAGATATAGTCTAAACCAAAGAGACAAACTGATCAGATACAACTCATCTCTCATATCTCTCTCTTTGAGTGTGTGTGCAGCTGATCAGTTCTGCACCACCCCATCCTCGTGCATTAAGGGCTCTCTCTCTCTCTCTCTGATGAAGATTCTACTATAAGGCCCGGCATGTGCTTCTTTCAATGTTCTCTTTGCTGGTAAGCAGCTTGTGCATGAGTAGAGAACAAGTATTCTAGATTTTAATGCTTATTCGTGACCAATGTATGGGGCACTAGTACTCGATCTCCATCTTTCACTTTTTATTTATTTCTCTTTCCCTTTTTGTTTATGTTTTTGCAGGCGATTCTTGTTGTTGGTTTTGTCTTTTTTATTTCACCCGGCCTTTTTTCTTTTTCTTATTTATCAATTTATGACACCACTGTTTTGCATAACCTATTCTTGTCTACATTAATTACATTTTCTTTTAATTTATACATGACTGTTTATTTATTGCTGATGGATTGAATACACAGGAGGAGGAGGAGTAGGTGATGTGAAAAGAGGCTCTATAAGAAGACAGATATTGTTTAGCACTTTCATTTCAGTCACTGAATTACAAGCAACTAAGACAAACACTGCTCTTTAAATCCATCATCAATTTCTCAATCATCATAATGGCTTCTTCAAACAGACACTGGCCTAGCATGTTCAAATCCAAGCCCTGCAACACCCCTCATCATCAATGGCAGAATGATCTTAACTCTTCTCTCATTTCATCAACTGGTTGTTACAGAAATCCCTACACACAAGGTATTGTTAATTTCATCTTATCTTCCACCCAAAATTCTGATTCAAACTTGCATTTTTATGTGCGATCAAATTTTAGGGCAAGGATGTGAAGAGAGAACTCCTGAACCGAAACCCAGATGGAATCCCAGACCGGAGCAAATCCGCATTCTCGAAGCTATCTTCAACTCAGGCATGGTGAACCCTCCCAGAGATGAGATTAGGAAGATTAGGGCTCAATTGCAGGAGTATGGCCAAGTTGGAGATGCCAATGTTTTCTACTGGTTTCAGAATCGAAAATCAAGAAGCAAACACAAGCAGCGCCAACTCCAGAGCGCCAAGTCTCATCCCCAACCGCCGCCGCCTCCGCCGTCCTCTTCCTCATCCTCTTCGAACAAATCCTCTCCTAATAACTCCAGCGACAAGTCCCTTTCTCTTGGTCCCACCACGGTGATTGACCTCCTCAATTCCCCCACTGCTTCTGTGAACCAGCCCTTTTTCCAAGCTTCAAACGACTTCTTGTCTGAACCCTTCTTTTTTCCGGTGCATCCTAACGCCGGTGGGTCAACTTCTCCATCTTTAACGCAAGGGTTTTGCTTTCCTGACGTAAGCGGCGTTGCAGATCAGAGCGTGGACAACTGCTCGAATTTCCTGTTCGGTGAGCTAATGCTAATGAGTCAATGCCCTTCAAAGAAAAAAGAAGATCATGAGAAGATGAAGCTAGAGCAGCAGCTAACGTACACCGCGCCTTCCTCGGCTCTCCCTCCACCATTCTCTGTCCCATCTCCTCACAATCAAATTCTTCAAGGTTAGGGTTTTTACTTTTCCATTTTTATATATGAATTATTTTATACCTTAACAGTAATAATATCTGGAACAATTAAATGAGCAAAGAATCATGTCATTCATGGAAATGACTGATACAAGGTTCAAACGATAGTGCTCTCCTTTTGGCATTAATCAGAAAGGTTAAAGGTGAACAATTATGTCATATATGGTAAGAAACAAGGATAAAACAGTAATTGGCTTGGAACGTCTGCATGGATTGACTTATGCATTCCTAGTTTCCGTGGAAGAAGAAGATGACAGTGATTTGATGTGTGAGGGTGCAGGTGTAGGCGAATCGGGGGGGCCCACAAAATCGACGGTGTTCATCAACGATGTGTGCTTTGAGGTGGGGGTGGGGCCCTTCAACGTTAGAGAGGCGTTTGGTGATGACGCAATGCTGATACAAGCATCGGGTCAGCCCGTTTTGATGAATGAGTGGGGAATGACGTTGCACCCCCTCCAGCATGGCGCCTTCTACTATCTCATGCGCCCCTTCACTCCTTCACACCATTGATCTGGTTTTTTTTTTACCTTTTTACCCTTCTTTTTCTTCCTATTAAAAATCGTGTTTACAAAGTTATTTTCATGACACACTACATCTGTATCATTAAGTCATCCTACTTGTTGAGAAAAGTGAACTATACGCTACTAAGTCCTACACTGTAATTTTATGTGAAACATTAAATAGTTATATACTAAATTTTCATGTTTTTTTATTTCGTAAATTTACACTATTCTTGTTAAGATTGGTGTGCACTATCGACTAATTAAATTTGTAATTTGATGTATGTGACGCAGATTTAGAAGAAGAATCGTGGAAAGGGAACAATGGAAGGGTTATGAGTATTTCTGGTTTTGTAACGTTTGTGCGTTTAATTTAATCATTTTGATAATGAAAACTTGTGGTGTTTGGAAGAATCTCTTACATTATATTGTCTTTTAGAGGAAAACTGTAGCTTAGTTGTTGTTTTGTTTGGGACGCTTTAATTTATTCTCGTGACTGTATGTACATGGTTGTGTACTTTTCATCATGTCTTTGCAAATCAAAGTTTAACTGGAACTGGACAATGTTCTCGTACTTTGTTTTATTAGTCAAGGTAATGTCTGGGTTTCGAGTGAGAACTATGTTTTATTTCTCCAGCTTAATTTGATGATTCAAACTAAAGATTAGTTTTTACTCATTCAATGAGACAAATTCTGCTGCATTTTTTTGTAGTTTTGTATTATTTATTTCTCAATTTCTCTCTTTCTTCCGAGTGAAATAGGCAAATTGCACAAGGTAGGTTTTGTAAAAGAATGGATAAAACTATATCAATAGTAATTATACTGTTTGAAAGATGCAGTGTGTTGTCACTCCGCTTCGGCTTTTAGTTTCGTGCAACAGACAATACAATTTTATATTCAGTAAATCTAAAATTGTATTTAATTATCGCTTAGTCTGATCAGATGTGTTTTTTTTTTTTTTTTCCTGTTTTTAAACAGTAAATGTAGCATTTTACATATTGTTAAATCCATTCAAATATTGTTAATCCTCGACACACGTACTGTTCACTTTCTGTTTAATAAAGAAATGGCCCAATGAAGATTATATATATGTTTGGTGAAAATGCAATTATAGTGAGGTGATAGTTTGTAAAATCAGATAGTTATGTAGCTAGGGATTGAGTGGTGCAGAATGATTACGTGCAATATTGTAATGGGAACAGTGATTTTCACACACAATTGGCACCATATATATATATATATATATATGTGTGATCATTTGTGTGATTGATTGAGAGGTTGAGTGAGTTTGAAACATCAATGAACTGCAAAAATTCTTTTTCTCTTTTCTACGCCTGTGGGTTTGTGCATCAAATTAAAACCACATTCTTGGTAATCTTCGAAACTCGCACCCTCGCCTTCATACCACAAGAAAATCGATATTCCTTCAATAACCCAAACTCATTAATTTTTTCATACTGCTAATCATATTCAAGAAACATACTAATCATATCAACAAGTAAGTCCACCCACGACTGATGTGACAAGACTATGATTGAATTATGTTAAATAAGAGATCATGTGATGATGAAATGAAAAGAGAAAGAAAATTAGAGTTTGGTAGGCAATAATAAATAGAGTTGGAGACTAAGAAAAGAGTGATTAGAGTGGTACCAAAAGTACTGGGATGTCTGAGTTGAGGAGTTATGGGTTTGGATGTCGATATTTTAAGGTGAGACAAAAGGGTTTCGATTTTCCCAATGTGGGTGGTTCATGAATGGGACAACTTTGAAAGCGAATTCTGAATCACTTTTTTGGATCTATGACTTGTGTTTTCTGATTTGATTTAAGAATGCTACTTACAAAAATATATCTATAGGGATCCATTCTTCCTACAGATTCTGCTCCAATAAACTATGACTATTCATATTTTTATATTTTATATACTCTACTTTAAATATAATGTTCTAAAAATTCTCTATGTTGTTAGAATTCAAACTGCACTACTTTAGTTCAAAAGTTGTATAAGCCTAAATAAGTTTTATGAGAAAATTGTTTTTTTTCTTCCATATGTCACTGTGATTTGGAGAAAAAGCACTTTTACACTAAAAAGGTCTTCCAAAAAAAAAAGGATTTTGGAAAACTGTTTTCTGATCCAGAACTTGCTACAACTAATAATTTTTACTAACTAATAGCTATTTTGTATTAAATTACTTGAGAAGAATAAATATGTTCCAACATGGTAATTTACACGAATTGCCCAAAATCGATGGATATCGATAGGATCACATTAAGTAATTTTTTCTCAATTTGGATTAACGAGTAAAATTACCGATGACAAATATTGTGGGTGTAAAAATGATTTTTTTAGACTAGAGGACCAACAAACAAATTTTGGAAACACATGAAATATAAAAATATTCTGAAAGACCCAAAAAACTAAATGGGCCGACATAAAAGCGTCAAAAAATATTTCCTTAAACTTTTAAATTGGATGCATTGAAATGAATCAAACAATCGCAGTAGTCATTCCTTGAAGAGGTAGTTGGATTTCATTGTATCTATCTTCTTTTCCTATATCATCAATTAGATTCATTACATGTCACACATGTTACTTGTGTATGATGTCACACCAGCTTCGCAGATGGCCAAATATTTTGCTGCAACAGGGAGAAGATACTTTTCATGGAAACATCAGATCTGGATGCTCTAAATGTTGAGAATACCTTCATCCAAATGTTGAAACAAATATGCCAATTACTCATCTCGTCTTTGAGATTTATACGGATTATTATTATTATTAAATTGCTGGTAATAATTATTTTTGTACAATTATGACCCCTTTATTCATTGGGGTTGACCCTGCTAGTCTGCCCAGTGCCCTGTTAGGTTGTGTCAAACTTAGCTGATAAATCCCTTTTCTGAAGGGCAATAAGATCGTTGGCTTCGGCTATTGAAACGAGACAGATGAACTCCTCAGATGAAAAGGAAAGTAGAAACAAAATAAATAGGGAGTTGCATCTCGAATCATTCAGGATTCATATCATCTCTGTTCACCCAATGGGGACAGTTATTTACAAGAAAAGAGAGACTAAAACCTAAAAGCGAATAGCAAAACCCCAGTAGCACCGAAAAGATTTAGAACGTTATGAACCTAGCAATGCCATTCTAGAACAGTTTGGTTTCTTTTTTTTATTAAGAAGAAACATAAAAATAGAATCAACCAAACCTCACATTGTGTTTCCACATAAAAATAAAGCATTTGCAATACACACGAGATTAGAAAGTGAGCTCCAACAGCAAGTATCTATTTCTCCCACCATTTTCAACTTGACTAGACAGATGAAGTGGATCGAGAACGAAGAAAGCCTCCTCTCCAATGAGCAAAACCATGAAATCAAGCACCTGGGGGAAAGAAAACGAAAAATTGTGTAAATTTTCAGCAGGGTAATATCTCATATGAACAAGCCACGAAATTCAAAACAGTTTTCTTAATTTGTCATTACACTTTTCAAGAAGCCACATATGCCACTATACTATGAGTTCACATTCCACAGAATTGTCGAACAGCTACGCCAAGATTATCACTTTACCAAAGCATGACAACATTGTTGTGTCCATTGGACAAATTCAAGAGAAGTAACCCAGCCAAGGAACACCAAATCTTAACCTGATGCAACTTCCATCACCCAAGCACAAGAAAGGAGAAAAGGGCAATAGAAAGGCAATCTCTTTGAAGCAACTTAAGATGTTGCAGCATCATATGTATGATAGGCTGCTATGATATTACAAGCAAGAATTCAAGATTGATTCCCACAATTTATCATTTTCATGTGTCATCATGTATCATATAGTATTTAAGTCTAACAGATAACAGGATTGAGCCACGCATTGACTGACAATGAACTATCCCCTTCTAATACTATTTTAGGCATGCTCGTAACAACAGCAACTGAGAAACACGTTTGAGAATTAATCATACTCCACCGTGGATTCGAAAAGCATCAGAATGCAATCTCAATAACAATAACTGCGAATTCCGAGCCAATCAATTCTTAGGGTTTATTAAAAAAAAGGGTAATTTAAGAGTAAACCATCAGAATCAGAGGGAGGATCTCCATCTTTATCTCCACGTTTGAAAGAAGGGATGGGATTGGAGCCCTTGATGACCCAACCGAGGGCGAAAAACGATACACCAGCCAATATAGCAGTGCCCCAAGCATGAGAATACCACTTGCTATACTGTCTTATAGCGAACCGCCATTGGTCTCTGAGTGTTGCGGCGTCCGGATTCACCGATTCCGGTCGGTTAGGATAGTGGGGGCCACCAGGGATTTTAGGCGGCTCAGAGGAAGAAGAGGGTTTCACTTTGGGCTTCGTTTCCGGGTCGCTCATACTCTCTCTCTTTCTCTCCCCGCCAAATTATTTTACTTTTCTTAAGTTAGAACCATTTAAATCATCAATAAAGTATTAAACTCGAGTCATGATTAAACTTAGTTTAAATGAAAAAATAAAAAGAATATACTAGAAATAAAAAATTAAGTCGTTTCCGATTTTTGAAACGCATACTTTTTTAAAGTAAAAGTAGTATTCACATCTAGGATCATCACTTGACCTTCCAACAAGGATTCTCTGTTATAGAGTATGATCTTTGTTTTCAACATGCAAACTTAATCGTTATAACCTAAATCTAATTTGAACTTCAATTTTAACCTTTCATTTATTTGTAAGAAATTTACAACATCATCATAATGTAAGTAAAAAACACAAGCAAAAAAAAAAACAAAAAAAAGCGATCAAACTTTCCTAAATATAGAAATTATTGATCAAATAAAAAATAGGAAAATCCTAACATATCAGAGAGTATAAAAACGTTGGTATCATAAATGGTGTGGCATCAAATTTATTGTGTTTTGGGAATATGATGTACAAAACAAAATGCAGCGACTTACTAACAGAAGCAAGTGAAGTATGCATGGTTGGTCTGAATACATCACGATGGTGAGATAGATAAAGTGAAGCGAGAATGGGGTGGATATCGTCAATAGCAAGCTCAAAACACTATAAATATAGTTCAATACGACCAACTAAAACTATAAATCATTTCGTGTATCAGACAACTTGCTTCACCACCATCTCCAAATCATTTGCGAGCTTCTGTCTTCTTTTGTTCTCTTGCTACCAAAATAAAAAAAGGGGGTTAGAACAAGATCAGCCATAGAGATAAAAGCAAATGTGATGGGGCCGGGTTGCCAAAAGAAGTACCAGCTTTCTCCTCTTCACGTTTCTTAGCAGCCTCCGCTCTTTGCTGTCGTATAAGAGCCAAACGTTCTGCATGACCACATATACATTAGAGGCCACACATCAAAAGAAACAGGAAATTAATAAAAAAAGACGACTCAAAAATGTCACCTAAATCTTTCTTTGCTTGCTCCGTCTTCCCTTGTTCTTGCAGCCTCATGTACCTTTCATGAGCTTTCTGCTTTTCAATCTCCTCTCTATGTACAAAAGAAACAGAACATATTTATATAAACAGATGCAATCAGCTGAAAAGGAAAACCATATTGCACAGGCCACAGCAACATCTTGAGGTCAATTAATCCAATATGATTCCTATAGCACTTTAATGAAATAAAACAATACAAAGAAGCGCTTTCTACTGTTTTCATAAGTTATTTTTTTAATACATATCTCAACACTCAAACAAAATGGACGATAAGACTAACAGAGGAAATGATAATTGAGCACAAACCTTTCACGCCTTGAAAGCTCAGTCGTTTTCTCTATCTGAAAACAGGAAGCAACACTCAGTGGATTCAAAAGAAGAAAGGCTGTAGAAAACAGAAAAATGCTTTTAGTTTTCAGAGACTTACATCAACATCACGTGCTTTCAAGTTTTTTGGCTTTTCCAGATTCGGATTCTCAATCTGAATGACACCCTGTGTGCCTTTTGCTTTCTGTTAATAGCATAGGCAAAAATGATGGAAAAGTTTACTTGTCAAGAAATAAAAGGGCTTTCCAGAAAGCAAGAGAGCAGAATTGTACTCACTTCAGGTTCATCCTCAGATTCCTCTTCAGACTCTACATCAGATATCTCATCTTTATCCAAGGTAGCTTCTTCCTAGTAGGATGGAAATAATTATAAGAAAAGGGAAATGCAATTCTTACTATAATGATAATGGCGCATTAGGATTCAGAGACCACTATATGACACATTAACCGCCAATCGGTTTAAAAGTTCCAAAAAGAGAACCATAAAAGCAGCCATTTAGAGTACCCCCACAAGCTCCATTACAACAAACATTTATGTAAACTAACCAAAAGATCCACATAAAGGTTGATTAACAATAAGGCAAGAACTGATCACTATTATAGCCACCATAATTGCTCTGTTGTACACATGCTTCCTTAATATTAATCTTTATGCCACCAATAATATTCAAAACAAAGCTCAACAATCAAGGTTTCAAATTTATGGGATGCAAAGAAAAAATACACTCATGGGAAAATCATGAAATGGTTGATACCTTTCTAAAAGTGCGAGGACGAGTAGAGGTACCAGCCACTGAATTTATGAAAGGGAAAAAAATTGTAGTGAGATATTGTTAGTTAGAAATATAATGACAGAATATAGTTCCAAACAGACAAGAAAAATAAACAAATCTCTTTTTGCACACACCCTATGTCAGATACAGAAGGGGGGGGGGGGGGGGAGTCTAAATGGGAAAGTGAAGAAAAGACAAACAATCCCACAATAAGAAGTATCAGATAGAGAGGAGGGGGGGGGGGAGGAGTCCAAATGGGAAAGTGAAGAAAAGACAGATTACACGATCATACACCCAAAATGTATCATATCACACTAATAATAATTTGAAACATCAATCACATAGAGTCAAAAGGACCAATATCCAACCTTCGCACAAAACTTTGAGTCTCAGTTCATGTATCAGAGTGAAGATCACATAAAGTTAAAAATAATTAAGCAAATAAGTACACAATTTCTTGCAACCGATACCCCTATGTAATTCGCATTAACATGAGAGTCTTCACCGGTAAGTGCAAAGTATGCTAAGAAAAATTCACTATGTCAACCTATTCCTAAGTGCATGTACCAAGGAAGCAATCAAATCAACTTCAGATAATAATTACGAACATTGATACTAACTTTTTTTTTTTTTTTGAGATATAACTGGCACGAGGTTGAGAGCCACTTACAACAAGAAGGGACAGAGAACTCAGTTTGCAGATGCGTAGGCTAGGAGGACTGAACTGAGAGATATACACTCAAACCTCTAGACTTATCCTCTTCCCAGTCTCAAGGAGGATACTTAACATACAAAGGGAAGCAATGTGTGGGTGGATGGACTTCTCTAAGAAACAAGTATGAGTACCCCTCGAATAAAATTCAAAAGCCTATTAGGTGAAACCTTGCCATTTAGATCTGCTAGGGCGTTTTCAAAGAGTAGAAAGAGGAAAAGTTAGTTACAAACAATGCTAAGCGCTAAGTGAAAACTGGCTATATTCTGACTCGGCAGGTGGTTATCTTGCCTCCTATACTACTAGGAAGTCTTTTACGATTCAATTAGATATAGTAATAAAGAAAAGTAACAACTTTCTCTTCAATTTCCTTTACAGCTTCCCCCTTTGAATCCCTGTCTCCTTTTCTTGATTCTCCCAGTTCTTTATCAAACTTCTTTACTATTATTCAATTGATATCACCGGCAAGTCTGTAAATTTAGTCTTTTAGAGTTAACAACCCGAACTTTGCAATTATAATAACTTCATAAGCCTACTAAAACCCATATCAATAGCACCATTAGTTACCCACTCAATTCACACCGGAGAAAAGGGGGAAAAAAAGATAAATCTTAAAATTAAAATTATGTGTTAGGTAAGTACAGAGTAGATTTATAATTTCAAGATTCGAAATCATGTTTGAGCAAAATCTCGCATTGTTCGATGGCTTCAAACCCAGCAGCATAAAAAACACAACTCAAAACTCTTTCACATCATTCTAACATCTTAATAATTCAAGAACATTACATCATCGAGAATTTTCGAAATAATAGCCAAGAAACACGGATCATATTCAAGAATTGTCCTCCCAGCACAACACAGATCCTAATACTCGTCGGAATTAGAGAACTTACACATCTCTTCGGGGGTGGAGAAATGGCGGCGGCCAGTGGGCTTACCCTTGAACTTCCCTCTTCCCATTACACCGCGTCGTTGCGTTCTTCTCTCTCTCTCTCTCTCTCTCTCTCTCTCTCTCTCTCTCTCTCTCTCTCTCTCTCTGCTTAAGATTTAAAAAAGAGAAAACTGGCGATTCTTGAATCCAAAAAAAGAAGCAGATTCGATTATTTTGTAATTATTCAAGGGTTCTTTCTTGAATCAGATTCCACCCCTTTTTCCTAAACCCTAGTTGAGGAGAGTGGTGCCTGAGCATGAGAGATAATGGCGCGTGCTTGCGTTGCGTATCGTAGAGATACACTTTCAATGTTCGGTTTAATTCAATTCGCTTCTTAATTTATTTTAGTGATGCAACAATATTATTATTATAATTATTCCTCCTCCCAACATAATACATCCATGTGTGTATAGGAAAAAAAATAGTTTAATAACGAATTGAAAGAAAAAAAGGGCGTACTTGATATGTATGGGGGGAGAGTGATTTTATACGACATGGTAGCAAATCAAAATTTTGTGATAGTTTTCTATTGTAACTAATTCTTTTAACTTTTTGAATAATGTATTATTAAATAATGTAGTGTTAGGAAAAAGAAGGGATACTTTTTTAACCTTAAACTCACCTTGAAAAGTATTAACCAAACAATTTACGATAATTATACCGGAATTCGAGGGTAGTTCAAGAAAATAATTGAACTCAACTACTCTAATTTTGTTTGATAGATGAAACATACAATAACTAAATTGTTCTATATGTCAAATACATTAAAGATTCAAATCATCATTTAAAACAAATGTTAAGTGTTAGACAAAAAATCAATCTTCTTCAATTATTAGAATGACAAAAATGTGGAGAAAACTCAAAACCATTGAATTAATTAACATATATGAAAACTACTACCAAAACTCAAAACCATTGAATTAATTAACATATATGAAAACTACTACCTTAAAAATATGAAAACATCAATAATAGTAAAATGCTTAGAAAACAAACTCAGCTACATCAGAATCATTACAAAAGGCTTTGCAGATTATGAAGAAAAGCATCAATGTAAGTCTCCTCAACCTCTTCTCCCAACAAGAAAACCCTCCACTTAGCATGATTTGCTCTAACTTGTTTCCCAATCTCACTATCATCATCCATCACTAACTTCACTGCTTTCATCACACCCTCTTTTGTAAAGACTCCATCTTCATCTCCTCTCTCGACCTCCACCCCAACTCTCAAGTCTCCCCCCATCAACCTTGCATTGATGATTTGGTCACCCACATGTGGCACTAGCACCAGCTGGCACTCCTTCACCATGGCTTCCGACAACGAACCCGACCCACAGTGCGTGACGAAGCATCCCACTGAAGGGTGTGATAGGATCAACTGTTGTTGAACCCAACCTCCATGAACCACACCTCTCTCATTGGTTCTCTCACTGAACCCATTAGGCAAAGCCTCTTCCACTGTCTCAGCCCCCATTGGTGGCTTTAGAGCTGCCAAAAAGGGAAGCCCAGTGAGCTCTAAGCCCAATACCAGTTCTTGAAACTGATCCCTTCCCAGTCTAGCTTCACTGCCAAATGCACAGTAAATGACTGATTTGGCCTTGAACTGATCCAGCCATTTCACCAACATCTCATCTAGAGTTGAAGTTGGTGGCTTTGGCACAACTGGGCCTGCTAGAATAACAGGCTTCTTGAATTTCTTCTCAAGAAAGTCACAATATGTCCCTTCCATTTCCCTGCAAGATTTGAATCCTATGGCATCACACTCCTCAACAGCCATGATCATTCTCTGCACAAATGTCATGTCATCATCAAATTCTTTACTACAATTTATTCGACAAACTACACGTGCCTCGTGCTTGTAAAGCTTGATCGCTGACGAGGGAAAACCAGGTGGAGGCACCATGAAAGCACCATCAGAAGATTCATCACGAACCATGTATGCCAGGGCAGCAGGACTTATGGTGCAATAATGAACAGACTTAATGCTCAAGCGTCGAGCCAAGGCAGGCATCCAGTGTGTGAAGTCAAAGAAGACAAAATGGGGTTTGAGTTCTTGAAGAAGTTCTTCAATGGCGGGCCGTGTGAGATCCATGGCGTGGCGCAGATGTTTATACAAAGGAAACGCCACATCCGACGTCGTTTCAGTTCCATCAGGGAGGCCTTCAACATGGGGGACTGTTATAGGTATGAAGGTTATGAGATTGGCATCAAGATTGAATTTTTCGAGCTTTGATTGTGTTTTTTGGGGGAGGATAATGAAGATTCTGTGCCCTCTCTCTGCAAATTTATTGGAGATGTGAAGAAAGGATGTGAGATGGCCCATAGCAAACCATGGATACATAACAATCCTCAACTTGTTTTCACCCATCTCTTCACTTTTTCCCGAGGATTTAAGTAAAGAAAGAAAAATGAGTTGAATCACAACCTTCTATGACTAATTATCTGCAAAGTTTTTGAACAACGGTTATACTATAAGTTTATCTGATGTGTGATGTGCCATTGATTTCCTTAATTTAAGAAAATCGTGAAGATTTACATAAAATCTCAACAAGAAACTAATTTGCAAGGTTTTCTCAACCAACATAAATAATTATATTAAATTTTTGAAAATTTGATATACAAAATCAGGACATTTAGTCATTTACATCCAACTTTAATAAATAAATTTAATATAAAATTTCTATAAAATATTATGTTTACAATCGACTATTATTTCAATAACAAGTTATCTATAATTTAGTTTCTAATTTATTTTTAACACATCATATAAGTTGTCTTTTAGATAGGACTTCACCTCACAGATCAAGATCCATGATTCAATTTATAATGAAATATCTTTTAGTTTGAAAAGCATATAAGATGTTTCACAAAACTTAAAAAAAGTGTTCAAAAAGCATAACATCAGTACACATAATATTAATAATGAAGTACATAAGTCATTTAATTTAATGATAAATTTCATTATATTATCATCTGTGAGTACACTAGTGTAATTAAAAACGTCAACTATTTAGACTAGTATCGATAGCCCTAACAAATGCAAAATAGAAATTGGGATTCAATGATATCAACAGCTCCAACACTAGCACACCACTCGGGTTGCTAATCTTGAAACCAGGTTCTAGTAGGCCTGCAAGAGAGTTTGACAAACTTGATTAACGACTCACATTGTAAAGATGCATAAAAACTACAATGTATGGACTATACCAGGGGATAGATTTTTTCCACCGTACAACTCTTTGGCTAATGGATTTAATGCCCAATTATTAACAGCAACTCGATTAGTAGGTTGAAATCCTACAATATTCCAATCAGCTGACACCACCACCTGCTTAATCAATTGATTGTTACCAAGAAATTACAGAAAATCATACAGAGGAACGCAAGGATGATAAATGAAGATATATCCTAACTGAAAGGAATTTGCTTCCACACATTCTATTAAGTGGTTGCCATGCTTACAGACATGGACTACATGTGCATGCTTCAAGAATCTCAGCTTCTCAAAAGATTATATCAAAAGATAACCAAATTGTACAATAATTAGTGAAAGTACCTGATAACTAGCAATATCTTCTAATGCTTTCATCTCTTCTTCACTGCCTACTAATGGCATGGAGGTGGACGAAATACCAAGAATATTGAAGTCTGTGTCATCCACTTTACTCAAGAATTGTGGCAGACCTCCAACCCATGCACATGCACCAGATTTCTGCTTTATTTCTCCAGGCCAACCAAAAGAATCCTTGATTCTTTTAATAATCGAGACACAACACATTTCCAACTAATCATCAGAGGATCAAAAAAAAAAAGTAAAGAG
Organism: Scutellaria barbata; assembly: GCA_028654395.1. Classification (NCBI taxonomy): domain Eukaryota; kingdom Viridiplantae; phylum Streptophyta; class Magnoliopsida; order Lamiales; family Lamiaceae; genus Scutellaria; species Scutellaria barbata. The sequence goes on from CM053645.1 coordinate 6,013,643, forward strand.
TTAAGCAAATTTATGGAGAGTTATACAGAGCACAACTGCAGGAACAGTAATTATATACTACAGGATACCAGTCATTACATGCAAATGACCAGAACATGAGTATAAAGTTTTTCTTGGAGCCATAATCGCAGACCATAACTTTTACCAGACAAAACATTCAAATACCTCATTGCTCACTTACCTCAGAGGATTCCACAGATTGGTGTGGAACACAGCAAATGTCGGATGATGGAGTTTGACAATTTTCTTGAATATAATTCTTTCTGATAGGCAAATGAGGCAGAAGTTTTTTTCCCAGAACACTAACAGTAACAAAAAAAATTCCACTCACAAGGACGATTGAGAACATCTTCAACAAAGAATTTCCCTGAACCAAATTATGAATAACATTCATCAAGATATGCCAAATAAATATTTTTTTAGTTGAACAACAATTGTACACAGTAAGGGCACGTTGCACATAAGTTAAGTAAATAAGGTACAGTGTTGCTAGAGTTTGATCTCTAAAGATAGGGGTAGAGGTTGCAGGCAGAACAAACTTCCATATATGATGCGGTGTTGGGTTTAGGGAATACAAAAGCAAACCTTATTAAAATCCAAGTTGGTTGATTTCACCACTGCATGACATGGAAGTTTCTTATTAGGGAGTGTGAAGGTGTCCTCATAGTACATATCCAGAATGTCAACCAAACTAACCTGCATCAAGTTGAAATATTATAAACTGAGAGCATGGTCAATTCAAAAAATTACCTAAAAAGGAATCAAGAGAATATATTCTTCCTGTTATGAGTATAGCAACTTATGAATGCAATCTCCATCAACAACATGTTTAGACTGAACATCATTCAAAATTACAAGCATCAAAAGACATGGCATGTGCTTATAAGCAACTGAACTCAGAAAAAGAAACTAATTACCATTTGAGAATGAGTAAGAACAACTTCCCATCTATTTCCCTCTGATTTTTTCCACCCTTCAAACTTCACATCACTAAGTTTATTAGCATCAATTTCCAACATGTATGATGGTATACATTCACTTATCCAAGCACAAAATTCAGGACCGCCGATCTTTTCCAATTTCGAGAATGCAGGTGAGGTCAACCAACTTTTCTTCATATGTGTGTCCTTCAGCTCATGTTTTCCCCTTTCCAGATTAAACTTTTCTAGCAGTGTTTTCACATTAGCAAGTATCTCATTTTCAAGAAAGCTATACAGAACAACAGAAGAATCCTTGGATGAAATATGTTTCTTGTTAAACCAACTTAACAATTTACTGGATGCTCTGTTCACAGAATCATGAAGTAAATGCCTTTCGGTGTTTTTAAGGGCAGCAATACAAATAACCTCTCCAATTTCAGAAATTGTTTGTTCATCCAACGAGCTGACGGCTAATGATACAGGTACCTGCTGATAGGAAATGGAATAAGATAATTCGTACCTGCAGAACAGATAGATTAAACATGATATTATAAACAGGGAAACAAGTAGTCACAATTGCTGCAAGCCGCTGTAGAGAACTTTTCACAAGCATCTTACCTCTCTCGGATTCTCAAGATTTTCCATATTTCTTTCAGTTCCAGGTCTAAAAAGTACCAGCTCAAAACTCCAAAGCTGCTCCAAAACTACTTGTCTAAAGGTCATCGCAAGTATATTCTTCGACGAGGTGCCTTGAAACATTCCTTTTGCCATCGATCTCTTCAGCCTTGTAGCTTTCTCTTTAACTTTCACAGAGGGTAAAAACTGAGAACATATGAGAATAATTAATTTTGAATTAAGCCATCAGCACCAAAAGATCTTCACCTTGATATTTGGAAATCAAGGAACAGAAGCCTGACGATTGAGAAACAAATTCTACAATTGAATTGTATGTATCAAAATACGAAATAAATTGTCTAAGAGGAAATAACCAATAAACAGAAATGCGAGCACGAAAAACTAAAATCATATAAATATAGATGATTTAGAAACATGATAGAAAAAAAATAGACTCACTAATCGTGTGGAAACGGTGCTGTGGTCGTCAGTGTGACCAGGAAATATGGTTTCCACGACCATGGCGGCCATCCCAGAAGATATATGTTCATTGGAAGCTTCTCCTCCGTCGGCAGCGGCCGCAGTAAGCGCTTGCTGAAAGTCGACGGCGCCGACGAGTGTCAGGCGGGCCAAATCGTTTTCGTAGGTGCGGACTGCCGGAAGGGTGGTTTCAGCATCGGATAAATCAGCCACGGCTTCTAGAACGGCTTGCTCAGAAGTGAACAACGGTGGTAGATTGTCGGAGGAAGCGGCGGAGAGGCGAGAGTGGGAAAGTTTCGGAGGACCCAAGGGTAATTTCGGAAACGACATGTCTGATGGTTTAAACGGAAAAGATGAGGGGCGAGAAAGAGGGATGGGAAGCGAGTGAGTAGGAGAAAACGCCATTGAAGTTGCAGGTTGTGGAAATTAGGGTTTTGGAGTTAAACCATTGTGTTTCAACATCAACGGTATAGAAAATCGCTGCTGAATAACGACTTGCCGGAACGATTCAAAGGTTTAAGGATTAAAAACAAGAAAAACATTATTCATGTACCAATTGATTTCAAAATACGTGCATGTAATTATAAAATTAGATAAATTTCATAATAAGACCTATATTTTAATATATATATAAATATATATAATTTAGATAAATTAAATTAAATTTAAATAATTTTAAAATATTTTTTAGTTAATTTATATTTAATTTATATATATATAAAATAAAAGTAATTTAAAAAATTAATATTCCTTTATATTCTTAATTTTATGAATAAAAGTATAGAAAATCAATTTTAATATTAGTTAATTTAATATAATTTTTTTTCCTTATAAATTAAGATAAGTTATATGAAAATTGTATTTTATTTATCCAAAAATATAAATACAGATTGAAATATAAATAAATTTATAAATATAAATAAAAAATAAAATTTTATCTTAAATTGAGAACTCAATTTAAATTTGAAATCTTGAATTGACAAAAAATATTAAATTGAGGTTATTATTGAAATTTTTAAAAATTAGGCATGGAATTAAGAACTAATCTATAAATTAGATCTTGTTATAAAATTTATCCTTATAAAATTATGCATTGCTATAATTTTATGCATTGAATCTAAAAGTTGAATGTGATCAAATGATCAATGGAAACACCATAGTTAATGTTGTGTTCGGATTTATATTACATACATATGTTCATACAAACACCCTTTTTTCAATAAAAAATAAAAATTAGTAAATAATATGTATAAATATGAATAATAAAGTATATTAATTTAATGTAAATTTCATTATAATTATAATGGTATAATAATACATATTAAGCCATTTTCAAGGCATGATTTGATTTGACAGTATGATTATACTAATCAACTTCCTAATCGTCAAAACTTTATCATCGTTCAAACAGACATCCAGAGATACATATTAATCTCATACAGGTTTGCTGACCTGTTGTTGAATGAGCATCAAATAAGCTTTGTTTTGGGCCAAAGCAATAGAGCAATTACCACTACATGAGAAGTTGGTGCGAACTATCCGTAGAAATTGTGCAGTAAAAGAGCCACATCGCATGAACAATCAAAAATGCATTGCAACTGCACCTGGCAAAGTCAAGATATGAAGAATTCTACATAACCATTCCATAATATAATTACATGTCAGATATTGTCAGGCTTGAACAAATTCGCCCTACAAGTTGCACCAGAAGTGCAATTCTCAGTATTCACCATAAGAACCAGGTTCAAGAATTGAACCAAGTTAGAACCATCCAGTGGCAGTTGTAACCGTTTCTTCCAGCAGTTTAAATATGGTCCAAAATGGTATAGTAAGCTATGCACTGTACCTGGAGGCCAATCGACTATTAACAAACATAACCATTGTATTTAGGTTTTTGACCCCAGATCGATCAGCCATGGTAGCAGGAAATAAAAACATAAGAACTTCACCACTTGCCTGTTGGCCGAGTGAGATGAACAATGCAGAAATATATACTCTGAAAATATATCACTTACTCCAGATGCATACAAGTCGCTAGATCATGTTAAGTACTGCCCACTGATATCATCCACAAGATAATCATATGGTGCACCTCTCGAATAATCAAGCCCTTCACCTGGACTTGTCATTGCATTAGAAGCAGAATAAATACTACCGTTTCCATCCTTCAAGTTGGTTTTTCCCCTTCCTTTACCAACACGCTTCTTCTCATTTGGGAACTCAGCAGTCAGCCTACCCATCCGCTTCTGTAATTCAGCAACAGAATCATTGGACAATTTACCTTTAGGGGTCTTCTTCCCATCAACACGCTTGACTTCCAATCTATATAAGGCACAGGCATCATAATTGTTGAGCTCATATTCATAGAGGTGCCATTCAAAATTTTCCATAGGCTGAGGGTCCATATAGTAGGACCTCTTCAAACCTCCAAATTCATTCATCAATTGTTTCCTTGATTCATGCCAACCCCTTCCATTATAATCTGGAAGTGATCTTTGCTTTCTGGTACCGCTCTCAAAAGCTCTGCGTGGCTTGTCAAAAAACAGCCACTCCCTGATTGATTCGCCATCCAAAACGGTAAGATCAAATAGCTCTGTCCAACAAGAAATAAAATCAAATCATACACATCTTGAAACATTATAAACACAAACATTATGTAGCTTCAACCAAGCAAAAATAACCTACTTACCAGGTGCATTCCAAGGAGATTTTGCAGTAGCAGCACCCTCACATTCAGGAATACCTACGTCCTTCCCAAGAGCCTTTGCACCAAGAGCAGCAAAAAGTAAATTATCCTTTAAGCCAATGCCTCCAGGTCGTACAACTGGAGGCCTACCAGGATAGCCTTCGCTAGGTGCAAGCCCAGCATGATAGATACTGCAATAGTCATCAGACTTTTGACACCAATCTAACCCTAGTGCTGGTCTTGGACAATCCCAAAGGGAACATTTTGGCCCTAAAAAAGCAGAAGGTGGAGGGCTGATATTCTGTTGATAGCCAGAAATCTGAGGTACACCATCTTCCCCGATGAAACTGGTACCATCATAACCAATGAAGTACTGCTGATCGAACTCTTGATGAAAATCAAATGAATGATAATCTAGTTGTGTTGCCACATTCATGTTATTCATCTCCATATTGTTAACTCCCATGCCAGTGTTTTTGCTTTGCTCAACCAACTGGAAGCCTTGTTCTTGAGGACCCTTGGGCATATCATAATTCTGCTAGAATAAAAATAACAATTAGAAAACTTGATCCACAAAGATTAAATGAATTTTTAAACAGCTGCAAGGAAATAGAACAGGGGCAAAAGCAATGCAGAGATAGCATAAAAGAACAGATAAGATCTGATTCGACTGAAGAAAGTTTTCTTTCTAGTTAGGCTACACATTCCCAAATTTAGTGAACCTCTCATGAAATCAGTGTCTACTATCTACATAGTGAAAGACAGGTGCAAGAAAACACAGGCAACTATTCAAGGTTTCAAATTGAAATGGATAACAATTTACTGACCTCCTGAGAAGTGCACCCATCCACAGCCTTCTGAGCATCAGGATCTGGCTTTGGTGCAGCTAATGCACTGGTTGCATCATCTTCCTCCTCACAAAGCTGCAGCAGACGACAAATCTCTGATGAAAAACCCAAGCTTCCTCCCTGTAGAATGATTATCCATCCAGTATGAAAGTTGGAGTTTAACAATAATTCACAAATAATCTATGCATGTATTTGATCTTTTGCACAATAAACTACATCCAAGATGCCCATTAAAATTGCTTCACAAAAATATATATTTCATGGATGAGGATGAAAAACGCAAGCAAAAACAAGAGTCCAATAGCTTTCCATCATAAACTCTATGTGGCAAAATGAATATCTACAGAGATACGAAACCATTACGCCTACAAGCATATACAAAAGCAGAAAAAATAGGAATAATCGTCACTAGGAATAAAACAAATGAACAAATGCTATCTTATTCACTATAACAGGGCCAGTTAGATATTGAGAATTGTGAAACCTCATTGCCCCGATGTTCGCAACATTCAACCTCACCTATTCAGATCCAGCTACATACCATGGAGTTCAATTTTACCAAGAGAGTTGATGGCATGTAAGAATCTGCACATTGTTGTGATATTACCTGCTGCAAAGAGGAAGCTGGGGAGGGTTCGTTGAGCTCAGCCTTCCATTCACGAAGCATCTGGTGAACTTGCTCTTCAAGCACAGCCACATCAATTGTGCGGCTCTCCTTCCTGGCTGATTGAAGATCACTGAACATGCCCTGCAGATCATCGACACGATTTTTTGCTCGGTCTTTGAAGAGCTGGTGCGATGCTGATTTGCACGCCCCGCTCTTCGAGCTCTTTCCCATCCAAGTAATTGCAGAAAAACTCACCCCCCAAGTTTCAGGAAACAACTGCCAGATCAGAGCAAACAATCATCAAGAGAAACTTACAAGAATACAAAGCACAAATCCTCCAACCCCGCCACATCAAAAAAAAAAAAGGGAAAAAGAACATGCAACTACAGATTTTATGGGAATATGATTAGTGAAGGAAGATTCCAGAGACAAGTACGGGCTTCTCTTTTCAATTCCAGTAAAAATAGGTACACGTGAAAATTCTCATACAAATTTTTCCTAACAAAAAAACATATAATTCAGATTATTCTTGAGATCACCAAATCACAAGTAAGAATCTTGAAAAAAAAAAAAGGCAAACAACCAGCAACAATAAACTTTGCAATCAGACACCGAAAACAGATAGCAGCATTCGGTTACAAAAAAAAGGTCGAACCTACGAACACTAATTATAGATGCCAATCAGAATAGGCTCAAACATAATCGCAAAATTAAGGCCAAAAGACATACAAACAACAGTCAGAAAACCCCCAAATACAAACCGACAACGTATCGGGAAATTACATACAGAAAATATGGCAAAGGACAAGCAAACAGTATCGGTGCGCCTGTTTCAGAGAGAAAGAGAGGGTAGATGCAGAGTGGGCGCTGTGGAATCGACAGTGTGGAGGAGGGTAAAGTAGAGGGGTTTTCTTTTCTTTATTTCCTTCTCTAAAATTCTCCTTCTTTTCGAAGGAGGATAATCGATTTGATTCTCTGCGCTATGGGTGAAAACTACGCCATGCGTGTGTTTTGATTTTACATATTCGCCCTTCACCAATGTTCCAAATTACCACTCTGTCTTTCTCTTTCAGAATTTTTATATTTTGATTTATTTCGTGCCTTTGAGTTGACTTACAAGACAACTTTTCATGCTAAAAATAAATAAATTGTTTTTAATTCGATTGAAAGGAGTTTATAGTCCTATCTATTACAATCTAGCTATTATTGGTTTAGTTGGATCCAACATTTTAAGTAAATGAGTTAGATTAAATTTTTTTATCAAATCTAATTATGAATATATGTAAATGAGTTAGGTTAAACTTTTTATCAAATCTATTTATGAATATATATTTATATATGATATATTTGATATCTTTCATATAAATGTAGTCTAATTTATATTTTATATTGTTTTCATATTTATCAATGTAATTTTCTAAATACTAGATAATTTGTAGGTTCTTAATAAGTTTTTAATAGATTTTATGTCAGACTTATCCACAAAACAAGTTAGGCTCGAGCTAAAAAATAAAATAAAAAAATTCACGTAAAATATGTCAAATTTAGATCTAATATTTACACTTCAAGCCTAAACTGACCAACAAGATATCGTAGCCTATCCCATCTCTATTCACATTTAGGGAGGATAATTATAAATAAATTCGAATAAATTGGTATTCAATGTTGTTACATTTTTGTGCCGGTTCATTTGATTAAAGTCGAATAAATACCACTATTGCCGATCAATATTTGACTAGACAACTCATTATTTAATACTTCTATTATTATTCTTACTTCTATTTTCTTGTCCATCAATATCACCAAGAAATGGCATAATAATAAGAGAAAGTGAGAGCATCCATCAATTAATAAAGGTTTGTTATTGTGTGAATGAGGGAAAAAGAGGATGAGTATGGCAAGAAGCGCATAAAGCGTACAAACACTTACACCACCAACAAATATTCGACATGTCAAATCTTCTTACAGAGTAGCAACTTTTGAATAAGCACTTTCTACTACTTTTTCCCAGTTTTGAACATCACAACATCATTAAATTATCAAAATGGGCATTACATTCTTTCACTAACATGCAATTGTCAAAAGTAGTACAGATTCTTACAAACTGTAAGAGTCCATTGTACATGACCTGATTACAATTTTTTCTTCAGGGTAAAAAAAATCATGAATTGTTTGTAATTCGAAAAATTATTGTGTCCACCCAGTACGTTCTTGTTTTCGAAGCCAAAGACAATAATCGGTCCTTTGTATAAATCAATGTTAGATGCATAGTTTCTGACCATATCGGATCAAGCAGCAGGTGTCGGCTTAGATTCTTCAGTTTGAGCGTGTCTGAGATTAAACACGCCAGCAAGTCCACGTGACCGGGCCATCTGTTCAATTTCTGCTAGTTTTTGCTTCAGAAGCTCCACCTCGTTCGCTAACTCTTCATCCCGTTGCCTCATTCCCTGGAAACACGGTATACGAGAGGATGTTAACGTAGAAATGCCTCTCGTTGCCTAAACAAAGGATTTATCTAGCATATTTATCAAGATTTGAACAAATTTATCTATTGCCTCGTCTTCCATATTGACTGGTAATTATGTTGATGATACGGACAAATGCCAGATTTTGTCAAAGTACCAAGAATTCAATGGACACATAAAGATGCAGACTAAGGAGGATAAAAAGAAAGAGAGTTCAAGGCATAATATTACCTCCATTTCCTGCCTGCGAATTTCCTCCTTTTTAGCTTCTGATCGAGAACTTCTTTGTACCTCAAAGATCAGTGCAGCTACTGCCACCTGATTACATAATTTGAAACATCATTAGAAAAGTAGAACAAGTGATTCTACTTTGAATTATTGAACTTGTAGATAGTACTAGCAGCACAAAAAGCTAGCCATGTGAGAAAGACACCTAAGCATCTGAAACATGCAACTGCCAACAAAATTTAACTCAGAAGTCCATGGGCAGGAAAAAAGAAAAGATTTATCTATAGTCTCTGCTATGAAGTTCATTTGGATTCTTGCCAAAAGAGAATAATTTCGGAATATATCCACCTTTCAGATTTTTATTTAAAAACTAATTCATCAAATTCCATTTATATAATGCAATCATCACTGATTTCATGGGAGAAGCCAACCATTGGTCCTGATGAACATTCACATATTGAAATAGTTCCATTTCTGCATTGACAGTCGTATCACAATACTAAATAAAATAGAAGAGTTGAGACTTTTTCTAGCAAAAAGCTTAAATAACAAACAGCACGTGAGGCTAATCAAACATGTATTCCAGTAAAATAAGTAGGGTTGTAACATCAGACTTTTTCCAGGGCACGAATCTAGGTATGTTCAAACTTTCTTCTGTACTCAGAAAAATCTGTTTGAAAAGTGCAGAGGCTGCACTATCTTTCTTCCTGTTTTTCTTATGCTTTTAGGATAAACAGGTTCTAGACGAGCATGAAGTCCGTTCAAATGAGTTTTTTTTTTTTTTTTTTTTTTATGGCAACCAAATTATTCAGAAATAAGATTCATGTTGGCAATAGAATTGAATTGAGCATGAAATCAGCAGAAAATTTTATGGAGCATTTTCACATATGCTGGAGCAATAGGTAATCATTAACTAGAGAGTTCTAACACAAAAGCTATAGTAGAATCACCAGATATTCTAAAAAATATTGGAGAACTTATCAATTTAAAGAAAATAAAGCAAGCATATGTGTAGATATGTTGAAGCTAGGAAGAAAGACTACCATGAAGACAAAGGCTTCCCCAATGAGATCCACTGCAGCTTGAACAGCTTTCTCTTCATTCAAAGGTCGGATTTCAACATCAGTTGCGTGACTATAGATGCGTCTTTGCATGGTTGTTGTTATCCGGTGGTTAGCCTGATTCAAGTAACTAATATAAGATCAACCGCACAAAAAGTCACATTATCAAGCACATGGAAAACTCTGGAACTAATTTCTAATAGTTCGGCAGAATAAGTCAACTACAGAAAGCTCATAGGAGAGAAATAAAAACATTCTCAAAGCAAGGGTTATACATGAAGGATCCACATAGAAGGCAAAAGGAGATAGAAAGTGGAAATAAACCAGGAACTGATATGAGGGGAACTCATAAGATTGCACAACTCTAAATAATAATAACAAAAAATATGTGAAGTTAAAGCATCAAAGACTCGACATCCAAATTGTGCATTTATAGAAAAGTGTTTTGGGTGAGTTTATTATAAGCTCCTTTAAAGTGTTCGGCGAAATTCCTAAGAAATATCTTATTTGATCTCAATATAAGCATCAATTGTATCTCAAAATTGTATCACCAATTGCAATGCCAACATTTTTTCACTTTCTCACTGGCATAGACTACAGCACAACACAGCACACAATATAAAGGCTCCAAGCAATAACTTAAGAAACTGCTAAATCAAGGGAACAAGGAAATTCGAAAGACACTGAAGCTCAAAATTTAATAAAGACAAAAAAATTAATCAACAGAGTAAACAACCACTACCTCCAAATTACGAAATAGGGAAACATTGTTTTAACACGCGATTGCAGCAAAACATCCTTAACCATAATCCTCAGTTCTTATTACTAAAATATAACAAATGCCTATTACTCACTGAGTGGGCCAAAGGCAAATTCAATCAAAACAAAATGACTCCATTTCACAAATTCTTAAATCCAGTGGAACGTAAAATACCTGGGCGACGCTAACTATGAAATTTCTGAACTTAGGGTGGATCCCAGCCTGTTTCTTGAGCCTAGCAGCAATGGGTTTGCTCAAAGTTTTTAGAGCGAGCGTCCCAAGCTTCAATAAAGGGAGCATTACTGACTTCTGTTTTCCTTCCTTCCTTCCTACGTTGCTTTCTTGATTGTAGCTATTTGATCTTGGATTCTAATTCTATAGAAAACGTAACCCCCTACCTTTGGAGATGATAAAAAAGCACGAGAAGGAGTAAATGGAGGAGGGTTGACTGGTTCATAGGGGAAAAGTTTCTTGAAAACCAAGGCAAAATGGTATTGAATTAGATCTTTAGAGGAATAATTAATAATGGTGATCAAGTTTGAACGATGATCTTAGGTGGAAATGGTGACCATGGCGACCGCGAATTAGGACGATTTCTGTTCTGCCCTATTATGCCCTTGTGAGGAGAATAAAACGCGCTTTATAAAACGCGCTTTGTTCTCTCCTTTCCCTCTCGTATCGCGTAAACGGTCACAATTTGGCAATTAAGATGGCTATTATTTAAGTCTTTCTTTTTTCTGGAAATTATTTTACTGATTCTGAAATTGCCATTAAGATGCACCTGATCATCATAGAATTTTTAATTTTTTTTTGAATTTCCTTTTTTAAATTTTGTTGAATTACAATTGAGAAGGGATTACACTTAATCTGGAGACCTTGTTGTCACAAGTCACAACCTTTAATATTGATTGAATTGCAATTAATTGTTAACACTAAAATGATAGTTTTTTAGACGTGATATTACATTTATCTCATAAACATAAAAATCTCACAGTGATTTCTGATGCGTAAATAAGTTTTAGTATTTATTAGGGATACCAGTAAGGCATGAGATTTTTATTTTATTTTTGTTTAAATTGTATTCGATGCTATCATTAAGACAAGTTTTGTGTATAAAATGATCATATGAACAAAAGGAACCCAACACATTGCATATATTGGTCAAATTGTCTTCATGAGCAAATACACAAGAACCTAATGGATTGCTACTAGACTAATAAGCTTTAACCTCATTATAAAAGTTATTGCTAATAAAGCAACAAAACCTTAAGGAGAAAGCTATTTTTAAGGACAATCATCAATTTGATAGAGAGAAACTTATTAGGTCATGGATGATGAAGAAGAAATAAATGAATGGTAGAAAATATGTTTAAACAGCATTGAACACATAAAAACCATCAGTTTCCCTTGTTTTCCTCATCCATTCTCTTTTACAGCAAAAACCCAACTCCAACCTGATTTCTCTCTTCTCTGTGTCAAAGACATCATCATCATCAACATGAACACCTGATGACCACCACAGCTGGTTCATCTTGCTGTCTTTGGCAACATTATTAATTACAGAAGAAGCATATATCTTTCATATAATTTTCATTGAGATATATATATATATATATATATATATATATATATATATCGATTATATATACTACATAACTGTAATTCGTGTAATATCAGCCCCTCCAACAACACCTACATAACAACTCTTTTGATTCAATTATCAATGTTCAGAAATGGCAGGCATTGTGTACCTAAAAACCAACCGTTTTGAAATCAAGCTTGAAGGCATCACCTTCAAGAAAAAGAACTTCGAGTCATTATGCAAGATCGATTTCCTCTTCCCCGATGGCAAGGACTGGGATCGCCCCCCTATCGTGGGCCTCGATGTCATGCCTCACCCTCGCGATCCTTCCATTATACTGCTTCTTCTCTGCTTCGGAACTGGCTGCGTCATCCTCAGGTTTGGAGCTGGTGAATCGCTCCCAGCTTCGATCCACAGATTTCTTGCTGATAAGAGGATCTGTCTCGTCGCCTTTGGTGTTCCTGAGAAGACCTATTTGTTCCCTTTTCAAGCCCTGGGCCTGAGGAAGAGCCACGTGGATATTGGCTACATTGCTGCTAGGGTTTTCAAGGATGATAAGTACAAAAGGCTCGAGCTTGGAGAGTTGGCGCGAAAAGTTCTTGGAATCAAGCGTATGGTGGGCTTAACTGAGGCCTCGTCTTTCGAGAGGCATGCCCAGATCAAGTGCGCTATTTGCCAGCTCTTTGTTACTAACCTCATCGCCATGGGGCTTTTGGGGGCTAACGACAAGAAGAAGGTGTTCGATTATTCCTCCAAGAAAAGCTCCTTTTTGAAGAATCTCAACTCCCTCCATTTCCTCACTGATGGGCTGTTCAAACTCACCAAGAAGAGTAAGAAGAAGCAGCAAGATCGTGGCGACAATATACATGCATCGTTTGATGATGACGATGATAAGCTTCTGGTTAAAGAGAAGACATTAATGGATTACTTAGCGGATCACTCCAATAATATGGCCAACTGTGGCCCTGATCAAGAAGAAGAAGATGACAATGATGATGATGTGTATGGTGATCATGGCATGGACGATAGTGATAGTGTGGATTGTTTTTCGTATGAAAAGGATAAAGAAGGGGACTCGAGTGATGATTCATGGAAGAACGCGTCTCCGAGGCCGATCAAAGGGATCTTGAAGTGTCCTTCTAGAAGCTTGCTTCGTCGTTGCGACTCATCGTCGACGAAGCCAGTGACCTCGCCATCTCCATCGACGCCGTCCTCCGATCAAACGGATGCCAGAGCTATGCTGAGAAGAGCCAATTCTAAAGGGTTTAATGTGAGCTTTAAGTTTCAATAAATTAGATTGGTAGATACTAATTAGTGAATTAAGGTTATTGTGTATGTATCGTAAATTAGGCAACAAATTCCTGTTCACACTCTGGTTGTTGTTCTATCAGGTCTTCTCCTAGGTAGAGTTGTTGCAATTCAAACTGTTGAGACCTCCATTCAGCTTTACATTTATTACCTTACATCTCTTGTCTTGGAGGGAAGGGGGGTGGGGTGGGGTGGGGACCAAAAGGAAAGGTTTGTGGGCTTGTATATAAACGAACTCTGTATGCATGCATTTGATATCATTTTTTATAATCTTTGGTGGTCTATAATTTTGTTGATTCTTTTAGGTTGCATTTAAATTTAAGATCATTTGGTCCTTAGTGGCACTTTATGTTTGTTTGATATGATGTAATTTAATGTTTAATTTTTAGTTTCATCTGTTTTACGACTAGTTTTGAAGGATTTGAAATTCATCGTGATTTAAATTATACCTTCTTTAATCCCTACAAATTACAAGTATCTTTAAATTGATCAATATTTACATAAATATATTTAATTTGGACGACCAACCCAAAAAATCAGGCCGAATAGGTTATCGCCCATTGAGCTAAGATGATTGCGCTCGATTTTATTCAGGCCCATGAATTAGTAGCCCAATCCATCCTTGTCCTGGGCCAGTGGGATATACCCACCAAATTGGGCTGAAATATTTGGGCCGACATCTATTGGCCTGCGCTCCGGGCTTCTATTCATGGCGGGCTAGTTCTCATGTGATCTGAACTCGGCCTGCTTGAGATAGGCCCATAAGTAGGGATTGGGCTTCATCCTAGAAAAAGCTTCCAAAGAAAAGAAGAAGTCAAATAATAATAATAATAATAAGGAAGTAGAGAGCACAACAAATGAAGCATAATAAATTAATAAGTAGTCATAAATAAGATTAAAAAAAAAAAGTTACAAAAAAATCGAGGAATTATTAAAAAAAGGGGCATCTCGGAAGAAAAAGGTACATGATAGCATCAGCTGTGCTATAGTTGTAGCCAGTACATAACTTCTAGAGGGCAGACATGGTCAATGGCCCCTGCTTCACACCAGGGATTCATTTCCTGCAATTCTGACTTTGTCATAAAAACACCACTTCTCCTCTCTCTCTCTCTCTCTCTCTCTCTCTCTCTCTCTCTCTCTCTCAGGATAAATGGATAATTACATCAATCCGACAGTTCACTATTTTACCTACATAGGTTAATTCAGGGAATTCACATAAAAGTCTGCGCAATTATCAAAATTGCCAGTTTAAGCACCTAGTAAGGTTGATGCACTCTCTTTTTCTATCATTAAGTAAACTGTTCTAAACAGATAATAAATAACACTACTAGCCTTGTACATATTTATGGTCTCTTCCTATTTCAACTATTCTTTAATCTCTCCTCCCAATTCTGTCCCTCTAAATTAAATAAAAAATCTGTCCTTCTAAAGATTACCACAAGATTTGCATTTGTACTTTTCTTTTTTATTTTCCCAATGTTTTCTTAAATTGTTAGTACATAGATTAGACATGTTCTTCTCCTACATCGTATGTCATTCATTTGGTCATTCGAGTGAACAGATATAAATTACTCTCTTCACATTTTCAAATGTCATTGGTAAAAGTAAAAGACATTTCACAAATTGTGGAGTTTAATGGTATAATTTACAGTTCTAGTTCTATTAATCGACTGAGATATTTAATAAACTTATTACTGGCTAGTTACAGTAGGATACAAATTCAAGTTTTCTTAAAAAAAATTATTCTAAAGTTAAATTAGTGGGACATATCTATATTTATGATTTAGTACAAGTTCGAAGAAATATAGGTCTATTTTCATGATGTCACATTAACTATCTTTATAACAACAAGGCAAAAGTGTTTCCTGCATTTCAATTGCCTATATAGTGATGCTGATACACCAATTCTTACTTTTTTTTTTTTTTGGATTTAATTGATTTTATTATGTACTATAGCTAGTAATATTTTGAATTGCGAAATTTATGAAATCAAAATTTGGACTTTAGTATAACTGAAATCTTGTCCTTTGGTAGTTGAGTAGAAAAAATGATGAATTGCTATTTTAAGACAATTCAACTTATTCCCAAAATATTAGCATCACTTAAAATTTCCTGACATATTTATAGATTAAAAAAATCAAACTTATATTAATCTCAGTTTAATGAAGAACATTATCATAAAACAAATACATATTACTGTTCAAATATCTTATATGAAAACATAATTAATTTTAAGTATAATTCATCTTTCCGCACAAAAAAAAAACGTGCAACATAACCATGAACGATGTGAAAAGTGAAAATACGATCAAATGAAACCCAACGATGACTTATGAGTATTTATTTTACATTTAATTAACTGTTGCATTATTTATTTTGTCATTTAATTTCCTGTCGATATATGTCATTTTTGTTTTAACAATTAATATTGCTAGTCATTTCAATACTCAACCACGTCACTTGCTCTTTCTTAGCTGTGATATTTTATTTGAAAGTGTTAAAAGGTCACTGGCAGTGTATATTTATAGCACAAGTACCACACTCTTTTTTTATAATTTTAATGTATTCATAATCTATACTTACTACTCTTCTTACATGATATTCTTTAATTTTCCTAGTATGTTTATGATCTTATTTATTTATCAATACATGATATTTAATTTGTATGGTTAGTGAAATAGAGAATAAATGATCTAAACTGCCTTTCGAATTTGTTCAACCCTCGTTTCATTTATTGGTTGTAAATAATATTGCGAAATGACTTCAAACTAGTGATGTGTCTGAAATATAAGACTAATGAATCATGATGTTATGTGTACAAAAAGTCATGTTTGACTATCTACTTAACCCATTAAATTTACTACAATTCCAAGTACTTTGTATAAAATATTCATAATGAATGATACAATAAACCATATCAACTAATTATAAAATATAAATACACAATTTCATTTCTTGATTTCAGGATTTTAACGATCCGCTTCTCCCAATTCCGATCAATAAAATCCAAACATACCATGTGATTATATTTGGATAGGGTTTACGTGGGATTGAATAAATTCCGTTATTAAATCATGAATTTTGAAATAAAGATAACAATAAAATATATGTATTTTAGAATAATAATAATATATTTCTGTGTTTTTTTAATTGATAAATTAATTTCTTTATTCAATAAATGATATGGCATTGTGATGTGGCTTTTTAGTTGGGGAAAAAATATAAAATGAATTGATACATAACCATATATGATGGAAAATAATGAAATTATAGATATATGTATCTTATTCGTATAAAAATATAAATTTAAAAAAAAACTTAAATATGATAAAAAATTCATATTGTAAAAGTAAAATTCATTTTAGCATAATCAAAATCGGATACAAATCCTAGAAGATGACCAAAAATTAAATTTTATCGTACCAAAAAATATTGAAATCGTAAATCCAGACTAGATAACTCCTATCCAAACATTATCTTTAGTTAAATTTTTTATTTAAAAAAAAAAAAAAGATAGTTTGAAGAGAGGAAGGATTGGTAGTTTAGGACCGTACGATTGGCCCGCAAATCGAGGTTGCAATTAACCCCCGTGTTTCAGTAGCCGACACCCTCTGCCCAGAAAATGACCGCTCTAGTTCCTTTTGGCAACTTCTTATACCTTGCCACGTCTGCTTTTTCTTTTTTCTAATTTCATAATTATCCTTTGATTTTTCCTTTACTTTACTCTCCTATTTTTTACTTGAAGTGAATTTTCTGCATGTCTTGGATTTTGTGGGAACAATGTTGCATTAATTTTCATGTTGTAGTCAAAGTGAATGATTTTTTTTTTTTTTTTTTTACCATTTCCGAAACATCTTCAAGTGAAATATTCTCTGATATAATATTATAGTATGAATTGAAATCAACCTATCAAGTCGATTCTTATTTTCTACTCAACTAGATTTTTTTCCGACTAATCAATAGTCCATTATGGTTGTTTTTAACTCTATTTTTGTTATTATTTTATGACTGTCCATCAAATTAATGAAATATAAAAAGAATGTGACATGTGAATATGGAAAATAGTTTAAATAATATCATTACCTCAATGTCCAATACAATTTTCTTTTTCTCAAACTTAAGGATAATATAAAAATAAAATTGTATAAAAATCTAAAACGATATTTAATTTGAAACAAAATTTAATCTTCAAAACGAAACATATTTTAAAATAATAGGATAGAAGAATATACCTACATATAATAATTATTAAAAGATACCCCATTCAATCTAATTTAAGTATTGGTTTAGAGTTTTATTAAAATAATACCGCATTGGAGTGAAGTATTAGGATTGTGATAAATATTTGATTGAATTATAGTCCACTACGAAAAGAAATATTATTTTTAAATAATAATTTAAAACCATTCTTTTTTAGTTAAGAGCACATTTTTTTGGACCATTGTATCATTAATGAAGTTAACATTGTATCACATTATTTCACCCCGTATCACTATAGTACACCTCTATACCATAATGAATATGGTTCGTATCTTCATATTATACCACACGTATAAGTATTAATGTAGATTGTTTAATCATATTACACTTTGGAATGTTGGGAGAATATAATTAACAAAAATATATTTATGTTGACTAAAAATTAAAATTTAATAACTTAATAAAAAAATTATAATTATAAACAGAGATGTTAATAACGTGGGTTCACACAATTTTAATTAAATTAATGGGAGAGCGTGAATTGGACGCGGATAGAGGGTGAGAGTGGGCGTAGTCGTCGGCAGGGAGGCCCACCGGCGGCAGAAATGGGTTCTGCCAAAGCCCGCGAAAAAGTCGAGGGCTCTCTGCAAAAGCTAAAAAAGCCAAACCCTTTCTCATCTCTCCTTGTCTTTATGCCTTTCCTTTCTCTTTTCTCCTCTCTCTCTCTCTCCCCTCATTTATATTCCTTCCTTTGTTTTTATTTTCTTTTTCACGTGGATTAATTAAGCTGATTAAATCATTAATCAATAAATGAGCACGTACATGCAAGAAAACAAGAAGATCGTTTCATTATCCTGACACACGTACTGAGTCGACCAGGCAAATGGTCATGGTCCAACGACTCAACCCCATCTCCATCGCTTTGGATCTTCCATTATCATATTTGGACTTGGACTTGGACTTGGACTTGGACATGGGCCTCTCTCTTTTTAAATATATTAATTACTATAGACTGATCAACATATATGTTTGGTAATTGTGTTGGTTTGTAAAGGCAATGACTACAAACGTCATTTAACATCAAACATTATCTGCACCGGAATTGCATGCTATTCTCATCTTTAATTAATATTATTTCATCTTGATTTATTTTCATTATCCTTCTTCTTTCGACAAACAGTTTCCTAATCAGTTGCGAATTTTAGGATTGATTGCTAGATAGACTACCTTTTGAATGTCTCAGGATATGTTTAGAGCATGTACATTGCATGAGGTTATAACCACAGCCTCACTTCTCCATCTCACCATTATTTTAACTATAACCAATCTTCATTAACTCCCACATTCATATAATTGGTTATAACTCATATATTGGGATCCCAAATCCAATACAGTAATTTTATAACAAACAACTAAAACTTTACCACACAAATAACAACCATATTTTTTATTTTTTATTTTCATTTTCCAACCACATGGGCACACTTTTTTTCAGTTAACCTGTGTTAACTGAGTTGAGGAGAGAGAAATAAATTTGAGTCATATCCAACCTTCACATTGGGTATTATGCAGTTAAGTGGGTTATAACCCTATTTTTTTGTTAGCAATGTACATGCTCTTAGAACAAATAATCATATCACTTATTTCTACCAAGTTGCCACTCTAGATTCATTAGAATGATGAGAAGGACTTATGTGCACCGGGGGCACGGATCCAAGATCCATGCTCCCAACCCAGTCCGTCAGCTTATGGATCACTTTATTCTTTTTTTTTTTCTCCTCTCCAGCCCCTTTCTTCTTCTCTCTCTCTTTTTTCTCTCTTCCTTCTTCCTATGCGTACTGTTCTCTTCTTTCTTTTTCTTTTTTTTTTTCTTTTTTTCTCTCCCTTTTCAATTTATTCATATGATTGCTTTTCAATTTTTGCTTAATTTCTTTTCAATTTTTACCTTTGATCAACAATACTACAAATTTATTCTTCTAAATATTTAGAATTCTTATCATTCTAATATTTAGGGTCCTTTTATCTTACAATAAAAAATACTCAATCACCAATAGAGGAGATTTGAACAATGAGTAAGGTAAAATATTTTGATGAAAACAGTTTCAAGAATTTATAACATCAACTTTTCTAAATTATATTGTTGAGACAATAAATTAATGTAATAGACTGATTTTGTTTCATTTCAATAATTTTCTGAAATTTTATTGACTTTACTTTTGAAGTATTACTGATTTGTTCAACAAGTATTACGCATATGATTTACAAGTATTACAAAATTACTTGCGTGAATGATATATAAGTAATACCTTCAAGATATTATAAAAATACTTTTGATGTATTATTGATTTGTTCAACAGGTATTACACTTATGCTCTATAAGTATTATAAAATTACATGCTTGAATGCTATATAAATAATACCTTCAAGATATTATGAAAATATTTTTGAGGTATTACTAATTTGTTCAACATGTATTAGACATAGCTCTACAGTTATTACAAAATTACATGCTTGAATGATATGTAAATAATACCTTCAATATATTATGAAATTACTTTTGAGGTATTACTGATTTGTAATACCTAAAAGGAACATATATAATACCTATAAGATACTTATGTAATACCTCATAAATGACTTCATGGAGATTTGAAGAAGAATAAGAACAAGAAGATAGAGAAGAAGAATAGTGTACAAAACAAATAACAAGAATAATAAATTGATAAGAAAAGAGATTAAGAACAAGAAGGAAAGAGAAGAAAAAAAAAAGAGGAAAAAGAAGAAAGCAACGCTGTTTTTACATTAATACCGGTAACAGTGTGATACCTTAAAAGTAAATGTGTGATAACTTAAGAGTAAATGAGTAATACCTTAAAATATAAAATTCAGGTGATACGCGGCGCACACCAGCTATGATGTGGCCGCGCGTGGGAACGCGTGGATGCGCATAAAAAAGGCCCACGCGCCGGTTTGGATTGGAGGTACGGATCTAGGGTTCATACCCTTGGTGCATATAAGTTTTAGCCTAGAATGATATCATGCTTTCCTTATATTGTCAAAATAAATTTTCTTTTCTTTTCCTTCAAAATAAACAACATTTTTAAATTTTGTCCATAATCTAAGAAAGTTGGTAAAAAAAGACTTATCTAGTACTCTTATTTAATTATTGTAAAAATTATGACAAATGTTTCTTGAAATCATATATATAATGAGTTTTGTTTTAGGATAAAAAAGACTTGATTAAAATTATATTTATTGTGGGATCTGAGTGTATCTATTGACATTGAAGCTTTATCAACTTTGGTAGTATATGCACATTTTCATGAAATGGTAGTTAAAATTTTAGAAAAGTGAAAAATTATTTTTAGTTTGACTATGGAAAAACAAAATAATACTTTGAGAAAGTAAGATGATAATATTGATAAAGTTGAGGGGTGCAAGGTGTCAATTCCTGAAATAGATAAGGAAAAAAGCAACGGGTAATTATGTATATGGAAAGTGATTTGATATATATTTGACAACAACATGCTTAAATATGGTCAAAAGCCATTATTATACACGGCATAAAATATGGTTTAGATAAGATTAATATTAAATCATAATGATTAATGAAACAAAATGATTAGTATAAGCATTATTAACTCACTATCCATCTGCTTTAAAGAAACTGCACGTGAGTTTAATTTGCGGCTAACACTTTCTTTCGTCATTGCTACGGCTGCAAATGAACACACTATTTGCGAATGGTTGGTGAAGGAGCTCCATGAGGGTTTGTTTGTATTTAGTTGGTTTATTAAACGAATAATAAATAAGTTAAATCTTATGTTCGCTTATAGTATTCATAAATAAGCTCATTTGAATTTTTGAATTATTTACGAACAAAATTTGTTAAGTGTTTGTAAACAAGGTCATTTAAATCACATTAAAGTTTGTTCGTGAACAAAGTTTGTTTAATGATTATAAAAAAAATTATTTAAGTTATTCAAATTTATTCACGAATATTAACATTAATAAAATTAAATTCGAACAAGCTTAAATATAATAATATAATTCTAAACAAGCTTGAGTCAAACTTGAACAACTCAATAATTAATTGAACGAATAACGAACAAGCCAAGCTTGGCTCGGCTTAATTCATTTGCTGCTATAGTCATTGCCTATTTAAATTAGGCAATTATATAGGGGGTAATTAATCACCTCACTTTAAATCATTATTTTTCCTTCTTCTTTGTAATTAAAATCACAAATTCATTATAATATCATTACTAAAATTTAGTTCATAACTGAAATTGATTTTTCCAAGCTGACTTAATTGTTTTGGAAATGGGATTCTTTTATGATACTTTGTGAGTAATGCTTATCATACATTCTTAAAGTTGTACAACATTTAGATTATGAAAAGCTGAAATGTATTATATATAAGGTGAGATCGAACGACGTAGTTAATTAACTTTAAATCTATGTTCTTTGAAGCAAGTAATGACTCCAATCAAAATGAAGCCCGTAAATAACTAACTTTTTTCAAATTAATAATACATATAAAATACTCAATTAAAAATTCATAACTTCATATCTAACTTTTCATTGGTTTTGCACTCTCATTCTCTCTCTATCTCTCTCTTAAATAGTGTCGAAGCAAAAGAAAATAATTTTTATAAACATAATAAATAAAAAAATGAAGTGGGTAAAATTTCTTTATCCCTGCAAAGAAATTTCCCATATATTTTCTCCTAAAATAAGCACAATCAAAACATTTTATTACTAATACATAACATTTGTCAATACTGTAGACCACATCAAAACTTTTCCTTACAAACCCTAAAATATAACAGAATGAATCATATATATGGTACCAAATGGATTGAAAATTTGTTTGATAAAGATGCTGTCATTTCGTGTAAATTTTCCCATTGAAAGTAAGAATATTCTTCTGCACATTTACCCCTCAAATTATAAAAATTACCACATGTGGACAGAGATGCAAAGAGGAGCACATAATAGGTTAAAGCAATTCATGAGTAAACGTGGATTTCCTATTTTCCCAAAATTAATTAAAACAAAGGTAAATAAAGTTAAATATGGCAGGCTTTGGAAGACGAGGGCAGTCTCGACTTTTCAGAGACCCATCTAGGGCGGACATGGGGGCACCTAATTTGTCAATTTATTGAAAGCCTTTAATTTGCATAAGTAAACAGCGCTTTTTCTCTGTGTGTGCAGTGAGATGAAGAAAAAGAGTATAAATACTGATGCGATTTCTGAGCGCGTGTAAAGCGTGCTTTGCTTTCATGTGATCCCTCACCACCATTTTCCTTTTTTTTTTTTTGCTAAAAAAAAAATAGTTTTATATAGCTTTTATAGTATTTACCTATTTATTTTAAATTGCATCGGTTAATTCATCACTTTATATATAATTTAATTGCAATATTTTTTCGTCCTTATTAAATAGATATGACATTATGTGGTTAGTTATAAAGCGTGAGAAACATTTAACATTTTAGTTTGATTATTTCGTATGGATATTTTGGGTAAATATATATAGAGTTAAAAAGGGAAGTACGAATGAAAGGTCAAATTAGTTTGATGAACATCTAGTTGGAGAAAGTACAGCATAATCTAAGGTCAAATTATTTACGGAAAATCCTTATTGGAGATAGTACGTCATAGTAAAATTTGGTAGCACTAAAATGTATCTCTATTCCAGATTGAAGCAATGATTGAGTAAACATGAATGAGGATTGTAAAGTGATTTACATATATATTGATGGTGAAGATTAATCTTTTTATAGAAACAAGAATCCCCCTTATTTGCCTTTTCAAGTTACAATCAAGTTGATAAAATTCATGATAAAATTTATGGTGATGTAAGTTCAAATTTCACATAAGACATATTTACACTGAAATATTGTGGATATGTATATTAATTTTTTTTTATAAATATATATCATTCGATGATATCCTTCGATCTATGTCCTATTTAATTAAGGAGTTTATAGTCAGGTGGGAAGAATTCATTATCTCTCCTTAATCAAAAGAATCATCCTCTATTAATTGTGTATGGTGTTTGGTTTAAATTCCATTAATATAAAAAAAGTGTGAATTTTCAAAGTTGGAAGTATTGAACATATTCGGTATTATTAATTGAACATCATAAATAAAAATCAAATTTGAAGTGCAAAATCCATTTTAGATTCGCACCCCCATGTGCAGTGTGGACAAATAAGAGAATTATTGTTCATATCTATTTTCAATTAAAAGGTTTCATCACATTTGGTAAACTATCTTAATTAAAAGGTTTCATCACATTTGGTAAACTATCTTAGTTCTACCAAAAAACAATTATTATATTAACTTTAAGATACATCATACAAGTAAATTTGCTAGAGAAACTATATGCAATTTCACTGCTCATTCAGTTCACACAGATTATGAAAAGAAAATGGAGAAACATAATAATGAAATGTTACGGTATAAATTAATAACATATTTTTTTATATTCTCTTAACAATTTAGAATTTAGAGTGTGGTTAAACTTTCAAATGACACATCTCTTCCCTATTTCTCAGATTATTAGAAATGAATTAATATATTTGATACAAATTGTCCTAAGAAAAAAAGAAACAAGGAAAAAAAAAGGGTAAATTACATTTTTGGTATCCAAAATATACCCAAATTTCACTTTAGTACCCCTATTTTCGTAAGTTTCAATTTTGGCACCTAACGTTTCTAAATATTTCAATTTAGATACCTTTCGTCAGTGTTCCGTCCAAATGGACAGAACTTAACTAACCTAAGCAGAATTAGAGGCAAAATCGAGATATTTCCCCCCAAATTGGTTCTGCAACCCTAATCGCTCAATCCAACTTCAAAATCTTCTGCAAGATTCACGCATTTCAATTATTTTCGAGAAATTTTCATTTCCTTCTTTAATATCACAACCGTGAGAAGGAATTACTCTCGATCTCCAAGCTCCAATTCCTCTGTTTTCAGAAATCATTAAACTGAGTTGGTGTATTGTGAGTGTAGAATAGAGCTTCCATTGAAGAACTTGTGGACTCCTGATAACCCTGAAAGATGCTATTGGGCATACCCGTACTATGAGGTAAGTTTTCGAACTGATTTATAAAATCTCGATTTTGATTTAGAAAATGCAAGTCATATTCATATTGTTTTATGTTTATGTAGACACACAAATATTGTGAATTTTTCAAATGGCTTGATCTTGAGATGTGTCAAAGGTCCAAGGAACTTATCCCTCGATTCCTCAAAAAAATTGATAGACTGGAAAATGAAATTAATGCATGCAAGATTAAAGAGAAACAATTGGAAGCAGAGTTGAGAAAATCAAGAAGCAAGAAAAAATTAGCAAGTTTGGAATATATTGCACTGAATAAGAAGTTTAATTCTTTGTGGGTTTGTTTCTCTATTGTCACTGTACTTATATTGTGTGTAGTAGCATTTTTGATGTGTAAAGTACATAAAGAAGACAAAAATAACGAGTTTGAGTATTTGGGTTGAAGAACAATTAGGGTTAGTGGATTTGAGGATATTAGGGTTGTAGAACCAATTTGGGGGGAAATACCTCGATTTTGC
Source organism: Scutellaria barbata (assembly GCA_028654395.1). Classification (NCBI taxonomy): domain Eukaryota; kingdom Viridiplantae; phylum Streptophyta; class Magnoliopsida; order Lamiales; family Lamiaceae; genus Scutellaria; species Scutellaria barbata. The sequence goes on from CM053645.1 coordinate 6,038,993, forward strand.
CTCAAATTCTGCTTAGATTAGTTAAGTTTCGTTCATTTTGGACGGAACACTGACGGAAGGTATCCAAATTAAAATATTTAGAAACGTTGGATACCAAAATTAAAACTCATGAAAATAGAGATACTAAAATGAATTTGAGGTATATTTTAAGTACTAAAAATATAATTTATCCAAAAAAAAAATGAAGGTTAGGAAAAAGAAAATGAAGAGAGGAGAGTGTGAAAGGCGCGTGGGAAAGAAAGTTATCCAAAAGAGGATAAAAGCGTATGTGGAGTCAAAATCAGTTGGGCCTTGTGTAGTAACCCGTTTTGTCCGGGTTACTATCCTAGGTGTACCCGGCCTACGCATCCTATCCTAGCCCTCTGTTGGGTGCCATGCAATTTAATGCCTCTGATTGTGACCCCCCTCTCCCTTCCCCTTTTCTCCCTCCTCTTTCTCCATATTTACATCTATACCCTTTTCTTTCTTTTTTTCTTATTATTTCATTCTAAATAAATGCCTCATCCATCATCATTCCATTCCACCCATTCTTTTAATTTACTTTTTTGGTTTTTTTTAGATTGTAAATTTGTTGTCTTTGTTTTTGAGTAAATTTTAGTGGATAAAACGCAAATTTATTTAATTACTAATTTTTTTCTAACTTATTGTTTAGTGTCCCTCTCTCACCTCTTTTTTTTTTTTTCCCTACTTCCTTCAATTCATTTTCCTCAATCCCATTAAAATGATTTGTCTGTATCGATTTTACTTGTTTGGTTATTCTTTTATTTATTTTTTCCCTTAAAAAAACTGCATTATTTGCACATTTTCGGCATACCAATTTAAGCAAACATAATATCTAATCAGAGCTTCAAAATGTAATGTTAATAATCCTTCTCTCAAAGAAAAAACTTAAGAGTTTAATATTTAAATTATTATTATATTATTCATTTTAGGATCAAATCCTCATACTTTTAATGGAAATATTTTACATTCAATAAGTGGGAATTTCTCATCTTCTTCAATAAGTGAGACCTGTTCCCTTGAAATTGCACTTGAAATAGTTTTCAACGAATATGAATTTTTTAGAACTAGATTAGTTAGCGAATATTTCAATCTTAAAGAAGCTGGATTAACCACATACCATATTTTATTTGGTTTTCTATTTTGTTTTCCCTCCTCTTATATTTCCTTAATTACTTAAGTAGAGAGAGGATATATATATATATTTTTAAGAGGATTGCATGTGTTTGATTTTCTATATTTGTCGTTTATGTTCATATTAATTAATATAGTTTAACTATTATCGAAAAAAATTAGTTTCAACATCTGGCTAATGCGGAATAGTACAATTAGCATACTACTTTTAGGACTTTAAATTTCTACTGATCAAATTGTCGAAAAAGATCATGATAGTTGTCATATAGCAAAGTTTTGATATTAAATGGCAATCAAATTTTGCAGACATCTATGCATGTTACTAATAAATATCATCTCATGTGCAAAATTTGATTGCAAGAAATGTAAGGTAAGGAAAAGGAATCAAAAACTGGGACCATCTTTTTTTTTTACCTAAAATAGGGCCTAATCACTTTCTTTATTCATCCAACAAAAAGATAACATCTATTGTGGTTGGCTACTTTGTGGTATCCCTTAACAAACTAACTCATGAGAAAAACGAGACCCAAAAAATCTTATCTCAAATATTATTTTGTTTTATTTTTGGATTTATCATTGTATTTTACATGTATAATCTGATATTATCAATCACACGCAATGTCTAAGAAAACTATTAGAACATAAATCTGGATCGCCATTTTTTATAGATAGGTTCATTTGTATTTGAAAACCCTAGCAAGAAACATTGCGTAGACAAGGTAGTTAGCAAGTAGAAGAAAAGGGAATGAGCCATCGAAAACATTTTAGGTAACCTGAGTTTTATACCTTGACATATTAGACAGCTAAAAGAAACTTCACCAAACTTTCACTTTAACTAAAATTATTAATTGCAACACTTAATTATTTTGTTGCACCATTACCGTGCTGATGAAATAGTGTTATTTTTTTGGGATTTTATGGAATCTTGAATTGATCTCGTTTGGTTGTATGAAATTAACTTATAAACTATTCGCTCCAATCTCAATTAAATATCATTTTAGAGTTTTTTCTTAATCATAAATTAAGAAATATATAAATTGGTTGGTGAGAAATTTTATCAATATAGATTCAAACCTCGATTTATATTCCATCCGACTGAGATGTCTACAATATCGATAATGAGAGTTTTCATCTCTCTCTAATTAAAAGAATGATAATAAATATAATCTCGAAATAAAATTGTATAAAAATCTAAAAAAATAGATAAAAGCAATGTTGGGGATTGGATTTTTTATTTTTAAATATATAGCATGCTCTGATCGATCAACGCAACTTTTAAACAAGGCGAATTAATATTGATTAAAAGAGAGGCAAACAAAAAGTTCATTTTCCATACACGTGTATAAAAAGTTTACGTCCCACGAAGCAAATGAGTAATTAAAATTACTATAATGTTAAAAAGTCAAGCGATAAAGAAATACGATCAACGGAGCATCAAATTCTGTTTAAATTAATACAAGGATTTTTAGCAAGCAAAAAAAATCTCATCTCTGAGTTATGTTGTAAAATACATGAAACACAAAGGATTATTTTTTTCAATTTATTTAATCGTGGATCGAATATGTTTTATGCTTCGTATTTAAAAACAAGCAGTTGCAATTTGCAAAGAAAAAGAAAGGAAAAAATATAGGAAGGTGAATTAAATAAGGCAAAGGGACACGAGGGAGATTTGTTGAAGTGGAAGGGGACAGAATAGACATCCCCCGAAAATAAAGGGGGATTTGTACACAGACCGCCCCTCTCACTCTCTCTCTCTCTCTCAATTTTATTTTCACAACTCAGTCTCTCCCACCCCCCTCAACTAACTCCCAAAAATCACTCACAGACACTGTTTTATAGTCCAATCAATACATACAGTTGTGTGTATGTATAGGCTATACAATCTAATATATAAATAAATATATATAGTAGTCTCTATTATACACACATTCACTCTCTGCCACACACATACATCATCAGAAGTAGCTGTTTCCTCCGCCCAGCAGTCGCAGCGCTGCGCCTTGCAGCTGCTGCTCCTGCCACTTGCAGGCCTCTTACTTATATATATTATTATTACTATTATATTTATTTATTTCCTTAATTACTATGTGGGTAGGCTCTTGAGATAGGGAAATAGCGTTCTTATAAAATATCAGTAGCTTGTATTAATACTACTTTAATACTCAAGTAAATAAAGCCTGATTTGATATCTACAAAGAGAGAAGAAAAGCACTCCCATTATAGCTAGTGAGAGAAAGCTAATGCAGGCGCTGCTAACTTAATAAGGTACTTCTCTCTCTTTTCTCTCTCTCCCTCTCTCAATCACGTACTCTTGCATTCTCTTTCTTTCTATGCTTGTGTATATAGAAGGTAGAAGAAGCCCGCAGCAATTGATTATTTTCTATTTATTCTCTTCGAATTAAGCTGCGCTTGGTTGCTTAGGGTTTGAATATGATGTGCGGATTGATCGATTTGAACACGGTGAACAATGAAGATGAAACGGCGTCGCTCTGTGGCTCTCCTTCCTCGTCTTCCGCCTCGGGGAACTTCGAATTGGCTACGACGTCGTCGTCAGCGGTGTCTATGGAGCTGTGGCACGCATGCGCGGGGCCGTTGATTTCGCTGCCTAAGAAAGGAAGTGCCATCGTTTACTTTCCTCAGGGCCACGTTGAACACCTGCCCGAGCATCCCGCCATAGCTTACGATCTGCCTCCCCACGTATTTTGCCGCGTTGTTGATGTTAAGCTCCATGTAATGATTTGCTTTTCCCTTTAGTTTCTTGATGTTGAATTGTTTGATTTTTTTGTTGCTAATTTCTGATGGAACGTGGAGTGCTTAATCGGCAGGCGGACGCAGCTAGTGATGAGGTTTATGCGCAAGTTTCACTGATTCCAGATCAACAGGTATGGGTGAATAATCTCCACAACATTGCGGTTGCTTTTTTCGTAGCTGAAGCAGCTATTCTGTTTTCCCTTTATGTGAGATTCGAACACCACTGAAAATGTTAGATTTATACCTCTTATGTTGCATTTCAAAAATGGTAATATTTTCTAAATGAGTTAAAACCGTTGGGCGACGAACATTTTAGATGAAACTTGCTAAAGTTTTACTCAACTTTGGATTGTTGGTTTGGAAATTTAGCAGTTTTATCCGTTTTTAGTGGTGAATTCCATGTTAATCTGGAACTATAATTGTTTGATTCTCATGGGTACAAGTTTTTTTGCTTCTACATTTAGGAAGCCACTCTTCGTTTTTAGAGTTTTTATTTTGGGGTATTATAGTTCATGACAAAGATATTGGGTATTCCTTTCTCTGGCATGATTAACAAAATGCTGCTGTTATTTAAGAGAATTCAATCAAATAGAACTCACTTCTCGCAGATTGAGCAAAAATGGAGGGAAGGCATAATGGAAGCAGAGTCTGAAGACGAAGACACAGAAGGCATGGGGAAGTCTATGACACCCCACATGTTCTGTAAAACTCTCACTGCCTCTGATACAAGCACTCATGGTGGCTTCTCTGTTCCTCGTCGTGCTGCTGAGGATTGTTTTCCTCCTCTGGTACCTCAAATCATAACATTCAACATCCTTTTCCCTTAACAAAATTTTCTTGATCTGAATCTATGGTGAAACAATTTGTGTATGTCTTCATTTTTATTCTAATTCTGATCTTTTGTGTTTTATTTTCAGGATTATAAGCAACAGAGACCTTCGCAGGAGCTCATTGCCAAGGATTTGCATGGAATTGAGTGGAAATTTCGACATATTTACAGAGGTCGACTTATAATCTTTGTTTAGGTGGCTTTACTTTCCTTGACTATTGTTTGAAATTCTTAAATCAGTAAATATTTTATCCGGTTCAGGTCAGCCTCGGAGGCATTTACTGACTACTGGTTGGAGTGCATTTGTCAATAAGAAGAAGCTGGTGTCTGGTGATGCAGTGCTTTTCCTAAGGTTGAAACATTTTACTGTGACTAGAGATATAGTAGAAAATGTTGGATTCTAATATTACGCTTTGTTGCAGAGGTGGTGATGGAGAACTCAGGCTCGGAATTCGCAGGGCCGCACAAGTTAAAAGTGGTGCTCCCATACTCCCTCCCAATAGCCAACAGTTCAATGCTAGCAGCGTTTCTGCAGTTGTGAATGCCATATCCATGAGAAGTACTTTTGACATTTGTTATAATCCAAGGTATACTACTCGCACATATAGTTACTAAAAAGCTAGATCGTGAAGTACATCTTATGAAGCCAGACTTGGAAAGACTTATATAGGCTCAACTATTAGAACTTCTCAGTTTTCACTGTAGTGAGATTGTGGTATATTAGTTTAAGCTGCCTATGTGGTATATTAGTTTAAGCTGCCATTGTTATTTTTTACTGTTCTATCTTCTGTATTAACTAAATGTGGTCGATAGTCTATTATGTGACATTTTTCTTTGCAGTCACCCTAAATTCTAATAGATCTTTTTCTGGTGGCTGGGCTTATGTAGAGCGCGTTCTTCTGAGATTATTGTGCCCTATCATAAATTCTCTAAGAGCCTTGCACAATCTTTTTCATGTGGAATGAGGTTCAAAGTTCGTTTTGAAACAGAAGATTCTTCCGAAAGAAGGTTTGTATGTTTTAATTTAAGGATTTCATACTTGTGCTGTTCCAGGAGATCTAATTTTAGTTTGACAGGTGCAGTGGTCTCATTGTTGGGGTTAGTGATGTGGATCCTGCAAGATGGCCCGGTTCAAAGTGGAAGTGCTTATTGGTTAGTTGTTCATACATCTTTTTTTTTTTTTAATACATATATCTGCACGAACTTTGTCCAAAACTTTCTTGTGGCATCCATCATCATACTATTGGTGTTCTCTCAATTTACTTATTTGAGGGATATTTGCTATTATGTTTGATAACACTTCCAAGAATTTTTTCAGCTCTCTTTCTCCATCATTATATACGTGGGAACTATCTAACTGTTCTGATATCCTTCCTCTATATTTATGACATAAGCTTCAAACGACTTTTGCAGGTTAGATGGGATGACATGGAGGTCAACCGCCTCAATAGGCTTTCCCCTTGGGAGATTGAGCTGTCTGGTCCATCATCTGGACCCAACAGCTTTGTGTTGCCAGGCACCAAGAGAAGTAGAATTGGCTTTCCTGTAGCAAAACCAGATCTTCCAGTTCCCAGAGGTCAATACATTTTCCTTTATATTGGTTTCTCTCTATGATTTTCCGACTCGAGATAATGAGCTATTGGCTATATTTTCATACAGATGGGAATGAAGTTTCAGACTTTGGGGAGCCTCTAAGGTTCCAGAAGGTCTTGCAAGGTCAAGAAGTATTTCCTTTCAGTTCTCCATATGGTGGAGCAGAAGCTTCAAGGAAGCACCTATCAGATATGAGGTGCTATCCTAGCTTCAACGGTTCCAGAGTTTGTGCAGGAGGAAACAGCATCAGGCATGTTCATCCAGATGCTCGGAATTCATTAGATAGAACCATTTTAGGCAATTCCTTTCAATTCCATAAGGTCTTGCAAGGTCAAGAAACCATGTCAATCCTGTCATATGGAAGAGGCCCTGAAGCTAACCACATGCAGGAAAAGAATGCTAATGTAATTGATGGGGTTCAGGTGCCGAGGAATGGAAATTGCTGGTCTACTCTCAATCAGTACAATGCTAATCCTCACCCTTCCCCACCACTTGTATCTAGGCCATCACCTTCTTCAGTGTTATTATTGCAGCAGTCAAGTTCTCAACCTTCGCAATTTGCATCAATTCGTCATGGCTATCAGAATACGCTTGAGGCAAACAATCATGACTCATTCTCTGTTTCTCAAAGAATTCCAAAGAAATTTACATCATCCGAAAGCTGCTATTCACGGGAAGATCTGCGTGGATTCAGGTCCAATGGGAGCTCAGAAGTGCACGACCAGATGGCATTCACACATCATCCAGTGCCAACTCAAGCATTATTTAGAGACAATCAGAATTTTGTTTCTATGTGTAAAAGTAGTTGCCGGCTCTTTGGATTTCCATTAACAGAGGGGATAAATACAATTGGGAAGGGGGAAATGAGAAATGCATCTGCTTCTCCATATGGTCATGAGAGCAGCTCGTTGCCTAATGACGAACAGTTGTTTCAAAAGGTTATGGTTAGCAGTTGCACTAAAGTAAGTGACATGCACACGGTAAGAGACAGACTTCTTGATATAGCACTGTAATATGCATGACAGCTGGGGGAAATCAGTGAGCAGAAGCTTCTGAAGCGTAGTGCCTACAGCTCTTTTGCATTGCAGGTACTCTTTTATTGATCATTCTATTTGGGATTGCACGTTTGCTTATTCGTTTCAAGATATGAATGAAGAATCATGTCTGGTTGGCGGTGGGAAGATATTTTGGTGCTTGTTGAAGAAGCACAGCTAGGCATCAGTTTGCGCCTACAAGTTTTTCTTTTAATTGCTTAATGACAATGTTTTTGAACTCCATGATGTGTGTATTATAATGGTGACTGTTTCCGTATGTATTTCTAGGTCCTAATATTTGTTGGATTAATCAGTGTCAAAACTTTGGCATTGACTATCTTCCCCTGAGTGTAAATCGGCACTAAATTATCCAACAAGATAATAGTTGTTCTATTCTAGCATTTATCATGATTGCAGGGGAAACTGTTGGGTTTGTCAAAAGCTCTCGTTTTTTTCCCTAAAAAATAAGTGAAAAGAACGAAAGAAAGTGCGGGTTTTTTATTTGTTTTTTTATTTTGCATCTCTTTGACCTAAAATCCAAGGATTCTGTTAAATGCTGTTGCTCAGCTAATTATTAGTTCTTGGGCGGTCCCCACCCAACGCAATTAATCTTTTAACATTAAAAGAATTCTCTCTCTCTCTCTTTGATATCATTTTCCATGATACCCCGTGTGGCAAGTGACCACACGTTTTGTTAAAAAAAATAAAAAATCAATTAAATTGAACTGAAAAGGAAATAAGAAAGTCTTCATCTGGGCCAACTTACCTAGTTGCATTTATATTTGCATTCCGGTCCTTTTCTCTCTATTCTTTCTGCATTTATATTTATAATGATTTTATGGGTGGCATATGCACACGGTACACCTATATCTGTATTATACACAAATTATAGTGCCAAATCATGTTAATGAAGAAAAAAGAGTAAAAATGGCGTTGACAACATTAACATGATAACCTGATAGTTTGGAAAAATATTATATTTCGTTATTTTCATCCAATATTATATTATTTTTGAATATTCAGAAAAATAAAATTTACTCTCCATATCTATATCACACCCTTGGAAAAAAGCAACTATCACAAATATACTGGTACGTTTTCATCTTTGCTTACAAGTTTATTAATTTGTAATTTTCATCAAAAAAACCCAAGATGATTTAGAATTTCTAAATAACTACTTAATTAAATGGGGCGATCTAGGTGTAACTTGATTAAATCTAAATATTTTCCATGTCTAACAGGTGCTCAATCCGATTTGGATCCAACTCCACAAAAAAATCAAACAATTGCGTGTTACATCCGTATGTTTATGATACTACATCATAAATTATGATCCCTAGTTATATGTTGGGACAAAGTTTGACTACTTTACATGCATATCGACAATCAACTCATGCAATAGTATGGTTACTAGTTTCCTTACTATTTATTGCGCACGTGTAAGTTTTCCAGTGGAGAGCCAAGTCTCACGCGGTCGTGACCAATGACAACGGTCGGCGACACTGTTGCGGCCCAACTTATTTTACTTTGCTAAAACGACCCAATCCACTGTCGTCTTGGTGCTTCGTCATTGCCTTCGTTCTCAGTGGGTCCCTCTAGTTGGCGGCCCAAAAATCAAACTGTGGACGAATCTGCGCATTTTATATACTTTCCATTGATTTCAAACTCACGTTATTTCTGTCGTTCTAGAATACAATTTCTGTTTCACCGTAGAAGGGGGAATTGTAATAGCGATCGCGGTGGCGGAGAATGGCTGGTGAAAGTGGCGGAGAGAGTGCTTCTCTGGAATCGACGCCGACCTGGGCGGTGGCGACTGTTTGTTTCGTTTTGATTGCAATTTCCATTCTCATTGAGCAAGGTCTTCATTTATTAGCCAAGGTTGTGTTTACTACCATTCATCTATCTCTAGTCCACTATCAATTTCCTTGGATTATGTGTTTGTGTGTGTTCCCATGTAACTTGTTATCAATCATTCTTAGTTGGAAGATTTTGTTGTTGGTTTTTGGGTGGTGTTAGTTACAATTTTGAGTTTGTGTGCAGTATTTGGGAAGGAAGAGGAGAAAATCCCTTCTTCAAGCTCTTGACAAGATCAAATCAGGTGGGAATTTTTGTTGGAGTAACGAATTGTTTTCGTCTTTGTGTATTGTTCTTGGATTTTCACACTTGAATAATAATGCAGATTTGATGCTCTTGGGGTTTATCTCATTGTTGCTCACCGTGCTCGAAAAGAAAATTGCAAGCATATGCATCCCAGAGGGTGTTGCTGAATCTTTTCTTCCTTGTCAAAGTTTCACAAATGATGAAGAGGAGGAAACCAAATGTGAAGAACAGGTATAATAGCATCTCATCTTTCAAGAATTTTTTGTTCACTTGATCTAAATTCGCTTGGAATAGATTTCTTGTTTAAATGTAGATTAAGAACTTAGGATGATGCGTTGTTTAATTCAACTTTCGTAATCTCCGTCTCTTTGATTTTTACGCATGGAAAGAAAATTGTTGTTGATTTCAAATTGTGAATACAGGGAAAAGTATCATTGATGTCCAGAGCTGGTGTTCAGCAACTTCAGATGTTGATATTTTTCTTGGCTTTCTTCCACGTTTTGTCCAGTTTCCTCACATTCAGTCTTGGGACCGCCAAGGTTAGTTCTTTTATCTTTTGTTGAGATTTGATTATTCCATTTATACAAACTTTTTCACTCTCTACTTTGCATAAAATGAAAAGTAGGGGAAGTTATTGAAGAGGAGTAATAATCTACTTTAGATCGTTGTGACCTTTTTGACTAACAGCTTGGTGTATGTCATTTTCAGATGAAGAGATGGGAACACTGGGAGGCCGAAACTAGAACGCTGGATTATCAATTTTCAAATGGTAAATTTTGTGTTCCCTTTTCTTGATTGTTGGCCTGTGTAATCATAGAAGTTTTCATGCCATTCTTGACCTTTGCTGCTTTTAATTTCGCTTAATTAGATCTGTTGAAATGAGAGGATGCAGAATCTTGAATATTTGTTGATTGATTGTCTTACTATCTTTGGCATGGCATGCGTATATCTTAAATCATGAAATGACTCTTGCACATAAAAGAGAAAAAAAATAAAATTGAATTAAGTCGGAATACTTGTTTGTTCTCTTCGCCATAAATTTTACACGCATCTATGTAATGAAAATTTGGGAACTTTAAGTTTTTTTGGTTACTTGTTTATCATGTAGATCCAAGGAGGTTTCAATTCATTCATCAAACATCATTTGGAAGGAGGCATCTTAAATCTTGGAGCGAATACAGATTGCTACGTCTACCGGTACTACTCAATTATTGCCTATAGGAACTTTGTGTGACTTCATGAAAATGGTGTGATTAATGCTACATAATATTGAGAACTGCATCTGATGTTATCAAATTTATCCAGGTTAATTTTCTTCGACAATTCTTTGGATCTGTGTACAAAGTAGACTATTTTACTCTTCGACATGGATTCATCACTGTAATTTCTTGTTTTCACCACTAAGTTCCCCAGTATTTTTGCCAAATCAATTAATCATTAACATTTTAATTTGAGATCATTGTTTTTATTCAGGCCCATTTTACTGAAGGAGGTAATTTTGACTTCCAGAAGTATCTAAAGAGAGCACTTGAAAAAGATTTCGAGGTGGTTGTAGGCATGCGGTGAGTATCCCTGTGCCACAGCATCGTTGATTGAATAACTTAAATTGTATATATTTGCATTATTTCTGGGAAAATAGTAACATAGCATCTTCTATTTTTCAGTCTTTGGATCTGGATCTTCTCTGTACTCTTCATATTCTTCAATGCATATGGTAAGGAAGGCTTTTAATAAGAACATTACCACTAAAATAGCCTTTGAAAGTAAAGCTGATTGAATTATATTACTCTTTTCCATGCAGTATTTCGCAGCTATGCTTGGCTCCCCTTCATCCCATTGGTGGTAAGAGATGAATCTGGAGAGTAATTTTCATGTTAGTGTAATCTGATAATTGGGAGAGAAATTAATTATAGCTATTGCAGATGCTTCTTGTGGTTGGTACTAAGCTACAAGGTATCATTACGAAAATGTGCTTAGATAGCAGCAACAAAACCCATGTGATCAGAGGAACTCTGCTTGTTAAACCAAGCGATCACTTCTTCTGGTTTGATCGACCAAAATTCCTTCTCCATCTTATGCACGTTATCTCATTTCAGGTACTTAATGAAATTTCTTGATTATAGTTGCTTACTTATCAAATCATGATTATAGTTGCTTATCAAATCATGATTACTTTTGGCAATGCAGAACTCATTTCAACTGGCATTCTTCACATGGTCTTGGGTGAGTCTATTAGAACACTCATTCTGTCATTTGAATGTTCATTCACTGTTGTTTATAAGTTCTCATAACTTGTCTTGTTTGATGAGCAGTACAAATTTGGACTGAGGTCTTGCTTCCACCGAGAGACTGAAGATATCGCGATAAGGCTAGCAATGGGAGTGCTGATTCCCATTCTCTGTGGCTATGTCACTCTCCCTTTATACGCCTTAGTCACTCAGGTAAACATGCTTGACCAATAGCAGCTCATATGTTCCCATTCCCCACGTTCCAATTTAATTAAAACGCGTCTTGTAATTGGCAGATGGGTACTTCCATGGGAAATTCTGTATTCCCAGAAGGAGTGGTTGGAGGTCTTAAAAGATGGCGTGTAAAAGCCAGGAGAAACTTGGCTAAGAGTAGACGAAACTCTCCACTACGTTCGTTAGATGCATCAGTCGAATCCTCACCTTCCTTTGCTACTGTTGATGCTTCACTATCTGTTGATTTAGATTCTACGAGTGATGATGGAGTTGAATCAGTTGGAAGATCGGATGGAAAAGACGAAAGGCGGCCTGAGAAGCGTGAGGATAAGGGATCTTTTCAAGGTTTTGGGTTGATAAGCAGAGTATGATTTTTATTTGTTTCCGTATATTCATTCATGTACAGTTCAATTTATATGGTCTTTCTCACCACATTCTTGTTAGGATTTTGAGAACAATTATAGAGAATTTGATATGGACGAAAAATAAGAGACAACGATTTGTTCACCCAATTCGTCAATTGACTACGTCTGGGAGCATTCCCAAACCAGAAGAATTTACTAATTTTCTTGTGTTGACAAATACAATGAGTCAAAGGATTATTTATAGGGAAGTAGTCCTAATGTCTTAACTAAGAATCCAAACTCTAATCTGACTAGGAGTCTTAAGTTTTATCTGACCAGGAGTTCTAAAATCTATATAACTCAGACTCCATAACCCAACAATTTTTTCTTTATTTTTCAACATGGTAGACAGTTTAGAATACATAAAACCTCTTTCTATATTGAAGTATTCCATTGTTCCAGATCAAACAACGTCATTAATTCTCCAGATATCTGTTGAGAAGGAATTATAAGGGAAGGATTGTATAATTTTATCAACTTTTTTATTTAATTATTTATCTAATGCTCAAATTGCTAAATTACACTAATTTTTTGTTTATAATTATAAGAAAAACTCTCTTTTCTTGAGAAAAAATATATCCTTTTCTTTTTGAGTATCTTCCAAAAAAAAAAAAAGGCAGACGAAAGGTTGGATTTTGTACATTTTCCATTCGATATTCATAAAAATAAAAATAACTTGCATATCTATTCAAATCACTCAATAATAATTCAAATCAACGTAATGAATCTCAAGTTCATATAAATTAAAATAACCATTAATATTGAATTTGTCTTATAAATTTCAAACAAATCCTCACGTCGTTGAATTAAAAAGTAATTTTTAGTCAAAAAAAAAAAAAAAAAAGAGAGAGGGAAACGCGAAGATTGTGGCTCGAGAAGCATGCTTATATGGACCGATAATAAAAAAGCATGTTGGTGGGGCAAGCAGAAATAAATAATAACTTGAGTAGAAATTAAGAGTAATTTTCTTACATGAAATAAACCTTTTTGTAACCAGAAAGTCAAGAACTTGTGAGCTGTGACAAATCAGTATTCATTCACACAATCATGTCCCTACAAATTTGTAGCCGCGTTAGGAATTAAGACATTGTCATCTACCAACAATTACTCCTCCCATAATATTTATTAAACATCTAATTAAAACGGATTAAGCTAAACAAATTGACCCATAAGTTTCCACCTGCAATTTGGTTTGATTCCATTGGGAAAGACCATCAAATCTCTACTGCTTCTTCACTCTTAAATTTGTGTATCGTTAATTATGGAAATGATTCATATTTATAGTCTTCGCACTTCTTTTTATATTTGTTTGATCAAATAATGCAATTAGATTGGTCAATCATGACTTCCATATTTGCAAAATTTAACTGATGGTGAAGAAAAATTAATTGAGTAATTGACCAAAATTCAAACACCCAAAAAAAAAAAAAAAGTTAAAATGACAGACCCAAAATTAACAGATTAAATAAATAAGATTGAATGTAGATGGACCAAAAACTGTTCCTTTTTTCTATTTTGTTTCCAAACCAGATGTAGTCATATGTTGTTGACAGGCCTAATGGAATAAGTTAATACTAATAAAACGACCCAAAAGACCGGCAGGTTTGGATATTATAAATGATGACAACGTATCTATGAGTAACTTACTCGATATTGTAGACAATATAAAATAAGATACATGAATCTATGATTGAAATTTGAATCCATCACGCTATAAAGATGACATTTGGATTTGAGTTTAATGTTACATCTATATAGAACCAACATTAATATAAATTATGTTATGCTATGACAATAGCGACATACTATATATATGATTTCCTATTGTCTAATTAGCCTTTCCATGTTAGAAAATAAAGGTTAATTTAATACAAGATAATTATCATCCTTTTTTGTCATATCTAATTAAAATTAATACAAGGTTAATTTGTCTTTCCATGTATGATGATTATCATTTAATTGAATGCAATTATCCATGTTAAATACATGATATTTCTATAAGTAAAAAATAAAAACTATATTATTAAAAATGAAAAACGTTTATCCATTTGGGATGTATATGTATTAAAAAACTGAATAACTTGATATAGTGCCTGTAGTATAATTAATTGTACTTATGTGTGAAACTGCATATGTATATTGATATTATGAGATTATTTGGTAATTCATTTGAGATGTACTTTCGGATATAAAATTAGTTTTTTAAAATTTTATGTGTTTGATGGATAGATTTAAGTATATAGCTTTTGAAATAAGCAGCTTCCCTGGAAATCAATTGGTAACTTATGAAATTAGTTTCTTGTACTTATATTGAAATTGACATTTATGTATATTTACCAAACACCTTAAAAATATTTAAAAAAATCTGTTATGCATAGAGACAAAAATATTTTATTCTCACTTCATTAAAATACATATTTTTTTGTCTATTCAAATCTTAAAGAATTTAAGACTGGACTGACCGAAAACTTTAAAAATGTTGATATAAAAAAATATAATTTCCCTAGGATGTAAGTAAAAACTATCTTCTTATACATTTAAATGGAAAATTGGGCTCAAAATAGTCAACTCATAAATTTTCAGTTCAAAATTCCACTCCAAAATGATCTCGATTTCGATAATTTCCAACCGTACAAAGTCGTAAAATGATTTTGTATATAGACGGCTAAACCCTCTGTATATAATTTTTAATTAAGCAAACAATACACGTCATAATTAAGGAGTCATGACTTTTAAACCACATAGACATGGCGTCACCAAAACGGACGTATCTACTTGGAATCTGCCTGTGCCTCCAATCAATGACGTAGCGACACGTAAACAACAGTAACCGTGACGTCCGAAGTTACATCACAGTAGTTGACGTTAGACTCTGCTGCCCCATCCTCTGCATATTATATAACAACCCAACCACTCCCCATCTTTCCTTCCCCCTCCCCCTCCCCCTCTCTCTCTCTCTCTCTACCCCTACAATAACCCACTCACCATGCAAAAAGCTCTTCAATACAGAGACTGGCTCCCCGCCGCCGGCGGATCTGCCGTCCCGCCGCCGGGAAACCCCGATTCCGGTGCCGCGGCGGTAACCAACGCCGTCAATGTAAGCAAACTGGTGGCGGAAAACGCAGTGGTGGTGTTCGCTAGGAAGGGCTGCTGCATGTGCCACGTGGTCAAGCTTTTGCTCAATGGCCACGGCGTTAACCCCATGATTCTAGACGTTGATGAGCAGAACGAAGGAGATGTGACCAATGAATTGACCAGGATCGGCGGCGCGGCGGCGGCTCCGCAGTTTCCGGCGGTGTTTGTCGGCGGAGAACTGTTTGGAGGTCTGGAACAGGTGATGGGTGCTCATATTTCTGGTGAATTGGTGCCCAGATTAAGAGAGGCCAGAGCTTTATGGCTCTGATTTCAGTCTGTGTTTTAATTCTGGAGAATTTTGAATTAGAAATCTGAAATTAGAAGAATTTAATCTTTTTTTTTTTTAATTCTGGAATTTAATTCAAGATTGAAGACGGAAGAAAGGTTGGAGAAATCTTGTAGGAAAAAAAAAAATCTGAATGGGTTTTGTATATATTGGCATCATTTGCGTGTCTTTTTCAGTATTCATTTGTTAACTTCTTATCATATTTATATTTTATTTTATATTTATCTTAGTTGGACATTAATACTAATCTACTTTTTGGTAACGCATTTCAAATTGATTTCAAAATATGAAAATTCCATTCTAAATAAGTTTAAAATTGTGATTTGTGGACTTTCTTTCTTGCACAGATTATGGATATATTTTAAATTGAAATTCTTATTAAAGACCTACCATAACTTAAAAACACCTTTTCATAAGTACGTATTTTAAAAAATTCCTCTCAAAAAATAGTATTTTATTCCAGAAGTGCAATCACTATATGCACATTATTTTAATAAAACAAGATAGAAGATTTAATTGAATACGATGTGAGGAAATGGTTCCTGCACTTATAAAAAAATAATGTACAAAAAAAATCTTTCTCCTTATCTGATTAATGTCATCATCAAATCTGTGCATCGTCAGTAATACCCTATTTTGTCTCTATTAAGTGGTCCAATAATACAGCAAGTCTTGGACTAATCAAATAAATATATAATAATCTTACGTATTTTGTTGATTTTTTAATTTTTTTTAGAGTAAATTTCACTTTCCCCTTAAATTACATAGAAATGCATCATTAGTAAATTGCGCTCCATCTAGTGTACTCAAATCATTGTTAAAATTAAATGATTAGTCAAACTTAATTATCAATAAAATATAGAGCTATTAATGTAATACAAAACAAAAATGAAGTCATTGAAATCAATTTGTGAAATTACGAAGAAATTCGATAAAATATAGAGTTAAAGAGGATTAAATGTTACAGGTGAAGTTGTATATATTCTATGTGATCTCATTTTAAAAATTAAATCACTTGTAAACACTATAGTTTATTAAGTTTCCTCTCAATTTAATATAAACTATATTTAAAAAAAAAAAAAAAACTCCTTTTAATTTCTTGTACACAATTTAGTTATGTACAGATGAATTTGGTCAATAATGGCAAAACATGAGTAAATTCTCTAGAAGTTGGGCTTTAGAAAATAGCTAATTTATTATTTTTATTATTTTAGAAATGGGGTATTTCCCACCACAAAGAGGTTGAACAAAAGTAAAAGTATTTACTTTTATTGGAATGTTTCTCACTAAAAACTAGTAAATTTACCGTATTTGTTGTCATCCGCTTTTAGCAGCTCCAATTGTCAATTCATGAACAGCATGAGGATCCTTGCATTCACCAATTTCTGCCCAAAAGATCATAAAATGTCAGGAAACTATCTCCTCTTTTCTTTTTTCTTTTTATATATTTCATTTAAACAATTAAAATAACACCTTAACACTATTATTTTCACTTAAAACTATTATTTTCAATCACGTAAAATTTGACTCCTGCTTTATATCAAATGAGGACTTTCCAAGTATATTACTCCCTCCGTCCCGGATCACTTTGCACACTAAATTAGGCACACTTTTTAAGAAAAAGTAGATATTTGCTTTTTGGTTGAGGGTATAGTGGTCAAATTAGGCACAACTTTTAAGAAAAAGTTTGAATATTAAATGGTATTGTGTGAGAAAAAGTAATGACATTCTTTGTAAATAAATGTGTATTGTGAGGGTGTTGATTATGTTAAAATTTGCCATTTTTTGATGTGCAAAGTGTTTGGGGACAAACTAAAAAGGAAAGTGTGCAAAGTGTTAAGGGACGGAGGGAGTATATATTAGTGAGAAATTTCCATCACTGCGCATTCAGACGTTCAACATGAAAATAACGTTTTATTTATTTTAAAATATTGGTCAATTCAAGATCATTTCACAGAAATTAAAAAATATTTATTTGATAATTTTGTATATAAAATGATTATATTATCCAACATTCAATAAACATAATAAACGTATAATAGTCAAGTACAAAATAAAAAATAAATTATATAGTTACTCATCTTTGTAATAAAAAAATTAATAAATACCCATATCTAAAACGAAAGAAATTATACCTATATTCGGAAAGTTAGAGTGATCAATACCAATGATCCATTTCAATTATTTGGTTAACGATCCAACATTTAACAAAACTAATTCTTACGCATTCAATGTAAGTGTGTGTAGAATATAAAGTTTGGGTTATACACTAATACTCAATGAAATATATTGAGGTACGACTATCCTGATATTTTCAAAAGTGAAGTGCATCAATGCAGGTTTGATTTTTTTTTCGAAAGTGCATTTTGCAGATGTTGATTTCATAGTACACAAAAATATATAGATCATTTGCAAATTTGTTGCATGTTTGATAAAAATCTTAATCCCAGTACTGTATTTCCAACAACAGATTTGGTTGTCCTATTTAATGATTTTGATAGACATATGCAAGCAATATAATTTAGGATAAATTTTATAACAAGACTCAATTAATAGACTAATTCTCAATTCTAAACTCATATTTTAAATTTTTTAATAATGGGCTTAATTTCTTTTTTTTTTTTTCTCAAATTAAGATTTGAAAATTAGACCAAGTTCTCAATTCAAGACAGAATTCAATTTATTTTTATTTTTATTTATATCTATAGATTTATTTATATTTCAATATATATTTATATTTTAGATAAATTAGTGCAATTTTGGAACGATTTTCATCCGACTTGTAATAATATATATATACATATATATATTGCAATTCATAAAATTAAAAATTCTTTATCTTCTTAATTTTATGAATGAAAGATAGAAAATCGATTTTAATATTAATCAGTATAATATAAGTTATATTTTATGAATTGAGTTAATTATATTTTTCTTTCGTTCTTTATTTTTTATATAAATTAAGACAATTTGAATGAAAATGTTCTTAAAGTGCACTAACTTATCTTAATATATTCAAAATATGAATACATTTTAAAATATATATAAATCTATAAACATAAATAGAAATAAAAAAGAAAAAAGAAAATTAAATTTTGTCTAACTTAATCTAATTTTCAAGTTTTAAATTAAGATTTTTTTTTTTGGAAATTGAGCTCCTTATTTAAATCAAAATTTAGATTTAAAATTAAGAATTAATATATAAATTGAATTTTGTTATGAAATTTATCCAGTAATGTGTTATTTATAAAATTAAATTACCGTTAATATATAATTATTAATTACAATTTCAATGCATGTAACCGTTGCGCTAAATTGATCACGTGTTTGTTGATTGTTCAATTTAGAATCCCGAATAAAGAATATTTAAAGAGGATCTCAGTTTCTTAGAACAAGTTTCACATGTTAAATGCTCTTTTCATTCAAAGAGATTTAATTTAATTTAAATAGAATACAAATTCAATTTTCCTTTTTTTTTTTTTTTTCATAACTTAATTTCAAACTTGCGTTTGGCTTGTATGTAATTAATTTAAAGCAACAATTCAAGTCATTTGAAGTTACAACCTCTTTAATTCTCATTCAACTATGTTTCAAAACATAATTATTTTTCATTGATTCCATCTAATCAATTATTTATTTATAAATAACTCATATGTTCTTTTCAAAATCCACTTTGATTTGAAATGATATCTGTCTTTTCCTTCAGTCGCACTAATTCAATGTCGATTTTTGTAACATCTTTTTTTATTAGCGACTAATTATTATACATTTCAATTACACACGATACAACATTTAAATTGATCATCATCACCCAGAAAATTTAAAATTGCAATGTTATAATTAGTTTATACTAATGCAGAAATTCATTAATAAAAGGAAATAAAATATTCAAACAATAGCAGGTGATGGAGATGTAGCATAAAATATTCATTATCAGCTGGAACATTTAAAAAATTTCATGTTCTAAAAACATCTGCATACAAAATTAAAATATTATTTTGGCAGGTGATGTAGATGTTGCATAAAATGGAGGTAGCTAGGTGATAATGATAAGTCCAAAATGTATTGATGAGTAGGAAGAAATCAATCACGTATCCGAAGTGCGACATTACATACACATATACATGTTTGTAACAATAATTCCATAAATCGCTATAGCGACCTCAATTAACGAAGTTGACCAAACTAGTGGCCCAATATTTTAATTCAAGAAACGCGTTTCACTTATCAACAATCTTTACATAATCCGATTCCAATACATATATATATATATATATATATATATATATATATATATATATATATATATATATATATATATATCCCTTAGTTGACTTTTTTGTGGTCGGTCTATGAACTCTATATGGCCGCCTTTCTTTCCCAAAAGCAAAGAAAAATAAATTGCATAATTTTGGTTATCGATTTATTTATTTCTTGAGTTCATATGTAATTAAGCTTCTTTTGGACCAAATCCTTCTCGTTAATGTTCATCTTCATAATTCGTTCACATTGAATATATTTAAGTTGTATAATTTTAAAGACTAACCAACTCTCGTTGGAATGGTTCAATGATTCAATCCCTCTTTATTCCTTTACTATCTTTATTAATTTCTCGCCGATATAATAAGGTACCAAAATCACATTCTTTTATTTATTTATTACTCTACCAATTAAGCAAAATACGAATGTTTTGATTTGATTATATTAAATTAAATTAACCTTAAATAAAGAAAAAATGGATTTATTTTTTGAGAGGAAAAATGAAAAAGAAAGCCAGATTTCAGAAATGAGGTGTAGTTAAGTCAACTAGACAGTGTAATAACAATATTAGATGGAAGCAGGTGATTGTGGTGACGAATATGATGGCCATTCAATGTGTGCTTACGTACTCAATTTGGGATTCTTTAATGGGCCTTTAATAAAATTATATGTAACATCTTTCAATCCTGTCATTATCACTCATTCGTCATCCTAAATTTGATTTTCTCTCCCTTTAACTTAACTTAAATATTAGGTCTAACCACATCGAAACGTTAACGACTATGGCGTTTTCAGACCAATCAATTATAGTAAGCTTCCAACTATTACTTATGTTTAAAATATATATATATATAAATCAAATGTAATATTAAATGTAATAAAAGATCTGAACTTTCAAATCAACTATTATTAAACTATAAATTAAATAAGTAAGCCACAAATATATGTAGCCTGAATTATTCCTTCATAATTGGGGAAACCCACAGACTTAAATGGCCTATAGCCCAATCTCTAAAAGCGTCAATTTTAGAGTCCTCTGGAAGAGTTCTAGAGAAATGGAGGAAGACCTTCTCTAAAATAATCTTGAATTGTTTTAAAAATTGCATTTAATGTTTGCTTTAAAATTTCCTATTAAGTAGTATAAATAGATGAGGGTGGGAATACATTTAAAAATCCAACCCAATCTAAGAATTGTGAGTTCCTAGAGAGAAAAAGTGAGGTAGCTATTGATATTTTGTAATCTTAAATGAGGTAAGGTTGAGTAATTGATTTTTGTAGTCTATACAAGAATGAGCTATTGATCTTGTATCTTAAGTGAGGTAGCGTATACCCTACTTGATTAAGAGTTATCAGACTATAGAAAATCTTATCATCTATAGTCAAAGTTCATCTCTTTAAATTGTTGCCAAAATCCAATAAAACAATGCAAAAATCACAAGTGAAAGAAATAAGAAATGGAATTGAAGAGAGTGGATTATATTATAGTTTATAGCAATAAAAGTTTGCTTTTCTTGTTTATTTTTTTAGATTTCTTTTTTAAGTTGAAATACTGAATTTTGCGATCCTTTATCACTATAAAATATATCTTAAAAAAATAAAAATAAAGTTTGTTTGCAGGCTAAATAATATATGGGTCAAAATGGAACAAATGGTTCAAAGATAATTCTGTTCACAATTCTACAACTATAATACATGTTGATTCGTTATTTTGACTTTGTAAGTCTTTTTTTTGTTTTTTTGTTTTAAATGTAGATTTAAATGAATGGTGTTTCGGTCTGAAGAAATAGAGGGTAGATGGTTGAAATTGTGACTATAAAAATAAATATTGATAGTTGTGAATAGAATCACCCTAACTTTTAAATATAGACTGAAACGAATGGTGTTTTGGTATGAAGAAATAGAGGGAAGATAGTTGAAATGATAACTAAATATATTTGACAAGTAAAAAAAAAAATTTGATGGTTTAGAATAGAATCATACTCAACCTATATATTAACAACATTTGGGTTGTGGCATGTGGGCCTTTTTATCATTATTGATTTTAAATTTTGTATTAGACTGCCATTGCAATTTGCATTCTTGGACTCTTGGGCCTGAAATACATACAACGCAAAGATGATACTGTTAAGAGAACATTTGTAACAACAATATGGTTTGGGCCTTACCTACCTCGATAAATAGATCAATTTTATTCAGAAGTATCATTACTCTTATTAATTTGCAGACAAATATTATATAATTTACGGATAAATACGTTTCATTAAAAGCTAAAGACAATTTTCATGGCATGTTTCTTTTTTGCTATTGATAAGTAGCCATTTAAACTTTGTTAAATAGCTCAAATTCTAGACCAGGGAAAATGTAGTATGATTATGAGATGAACATTTTCTAATTGGGAAAGTAGAGAATCCATTTTCCACATACCAAATGAAAAGGCTAAGCAATAAGAGGAAAATC
Organism: Scutellaria barbata; assembly: GCA_028654395.1. Lineage (NCBI taxonomy): Eukaryota > Viridiplantae > Streptophyta > Magnoliopsida > Lamiales > Lamiaceae > Scutellaria > Scutellaria barbata. The sequence continues at coordinate 6,061,438 of CM053645.1, forward strand.
TATTGAGGCTTTGAACCATTGAATCTTGAAAAAGAACACACATACATTATATATATATATATCAAATGTATGTATGTATATATGTCTGTGTGTCACATTTTACAAGTAGCCAAGTTGCTGAAAACAAATTTTCATTATGAACATCAATACCTCCTTGGGGATTTCCCGATTAATTCGAGGAATGGGGCGGGCTGGTAGATACTCATTTAAAAATTACGGGATGATATGGAGATGGTATTTATGTCTTCCACCCAGTTCCCGATCCCGAAACTGACCCATTCATATAAAACAGTGATTTTTCATTCGCCTTTTATATTATACATATATATATAATTTAGTAAATATACCAAAAAATTCAAAAAATTTCATAACTCTTAAGTAGTCACTCCTCACGGCTCCTTTCCAATTAATTAATAATTTAATATCTAAAATTGCAAATTGAAATTGAAACTTTGAATGAATTCAAGAGATTAGATTTATGATTTCATAATATTTGATGTTAGGTTGGATTGATATTATTTATAATTTATTTTAATTATTTTGATATTTATTTATTGAAAATTGTTTTAAAAATAAATAAATTTTAACTTGTAAGAAATTAAATTTGGGGAATTCAGTGGAAAATTCGATTCCCAAACAATAAATCCTCATCCTGTATCGATTTCCAAAATAAAAATGGTAGCAGAAATAGTATTTGATATGACAATTTGATATGGAAATGGTATGTCAATACCAGCTCCGAACCCGCACATTACCATTCTTGAGTATCCATAGTTGCAATGTGAAGAGAGTTAGCAATGCTTCTTTTTTGTTGTGTAAATTTTCTTCAGAATTTAGAAGCTCCATTGTATCTCAAACCAATTTTTATTCGTTTGAAGCAGAAGGGACTTATTTTTTACGGAAAGCGAGCATCTGAGAATTTATTTTCTTAATTTTTGGCATATATACATTTCATTTTTGTTACTTGTCATCCTACTTCTTTTAACTTTTGTCTCGTTAGATCGAGGTGAAGGTGGATGCTTGAGTGTAGTCGACTCTTACACTTATGTTAGTGGAGGTATAATGTTTGCATTCTCTCGTTACTTCATTATCGATTCCTCATTTAGTGTAGTTGACTCGTACTTATTTTAGTGGAGATACAATGTTTGCATTCTTTCATTAATTGAATATCGATCCCTCATACTCTAGATGATCCAGTATACAACGATGTCTCATTAGGGAATGATTAGATTTTAGTATTTGAAATTAATATTCTAACTAAAATTTGAAACTTTAATGCAACTTGATTATTTAACTTGTAAGATTTTATAAATAAATAATTTATGATTGGTGGATAATACTCATAAGATTTTGTATATAATTGATAAATACAAGTTAAAAAAAAATTACAAAATAAATATATATTTATTTGACAAATTAAATATAACGACAAATATTTTCGTTGTTACAAAAAAAATATTATGAAACCTTGACAACTAAATTTTATGAACTTTTTTTTTTCATCTTGCTAATGGAAATTCTGTCACAAATTTGTTGACATAATTTTATCACGTCGCTAAATTTTAGTGACAACTTTTATTGACAAAAAATATTCCATCACAATTCCATCATTAAAACATATAAATGACGAAAAATTTAATTTTAACGGATTTTTCTATTATTATCGGCGAGTTTTCTTGTAGATCCCTACACTAAATAATTTATCTTCTCACCTTCTATTTCTACATGAAGTAGTTCAAAATGGAATCTATACAAATTAAGAGACAGAAAACATTCATGTAGTTCAATGTGGAATCTATACAAATTAAGCAAGAGAAAAACATTATGTGTGTTGTATATAATGCAAATTCAGCCAAAAATCAATTGGAAACCAAATCAAATATAGTAAATTGTACTTGATGGATAAAGTAAATTGGTAGTTTATTGAAATAAATAGTATAAGTAAAAGTTTGATGAAAAAGAAATTTAAAGAATATCGTCTAAAATTAGATGAATCATGAATCCAAGGATCCAAAACCTAGTAATAGAAATACGAACAGGTGGAGTTGCTTTTCACCATAAAACGACAACTATATTCACTTATTGCTCATATCTGATGATTGTGATACTACTCAAATATAATTCGTCCAGATTTCTCAACTTATAAATAGATGTAAACTTTTTTTTTTTTTTGAGTTCCAATTTATTTACTTAATAGTACTAAAATAAATTATTAAGTAAAGCATCTTTTCTTTTTATGTCAATGATCAATGCAATCTATGTCAATTATTATGAATTATTAATATATTCATCTTATTTTTAGTAACATGCCCGACTTGATAACTATACTAAAAAAAAATAAAAAATTAAACACCCCAGAATGATTATCCTTAATAATATTATATCAAGATATACTTAGTAGATAAATTACTAATTAAAAGTAAAATCTTATATTTATTATATAATGGCAATGGGTCGGTCCAGATTAAATAATTAAATTTTAATTTAGGCGTTAAATTATTTTACTTGCCATATATAGCATATATAATCAAATCTTTCGTGTTTTTGGTAAACCTGAACAAAATTAATAATTATAAGTGGAAATTAGATTCGTTATACATAATCACCTAACATTAATTCATATTATTATATATTTCTTTTGAGAAAATTTGCATATGATTATATGAAGATCCATTTGGATATGAGGATTTAAAGAGAGATTTGAAATCTATCGTAGCATTAAAATTCATCACTTTTACTTTGAATTAATTTTTAAATAATTTGAGTTTATAAATATCGTTTCTTACGAAACAAAGACGTTGATGAATCGAACAATTATTAATCATCCAACTTCAAATAATACTAATGGTGTTAGTTTTTTAACTTTTAATCTACTTTTGACAACTTGATAGTTATACGGAGCAATTATAATACATTCATCAGTAGAACCCATTAATAGCAAAGTACTCATGTTGGAAAAGTTCCATTTTTATACTTAACTTCTATTCTTTTTTTAAATAATATTTTAGATAATTATACGTTTGATTCGTGAGAGGTGGTACGACACAAGTCTGTACTATATGGGATCATGAAAATGAAATAACATGATTTTGATCTTATAAAATAGAATAGTACAATCTCAATTTTGATGTAAATGAAACAAAACAATTTATTGGTATAAGAGAGTCGAACGATTTTAATTTTGATGATATAAAATTAAAATCAGTATCGATAGTAGAAACAATTAGAATTAAAATGTTCAAATTTGACTAGAGTATAATGAATGTTGTTGAAAAACAAATCTATCCAAATTGACTAAAAATTAAAGTGTAATATTCCAGTTTTAACTATACTAGCAGTGTATCCACGTGATGCGTAGTTTATTATTTATTGTAGTAGTATATACTATCGATATTAAATTATATTTTATGTACATACTTTCACATCAAATTATATCTTACTATTCATTTATGTAATTTTTTTAAATAAATTACCAATTAATATTGATTTTATATTTCTTTTTAACTATTAATATTTGATTTCAACTACATTTTATTTAGTTACCCATTATTGTTATTTCTTTTTTAACATTTTTAGATTATATTTATTGATTTTTTGCCTTATCATAATTAATAATACATATATATATATACATATTTAAATTAATTTTAAGTTATACTTTTTGGTTTTACATTTTTAAATTTAATCTTGGACCCCATTGTTATAATCATTTTTTTAGAATCATATTATTCAAGTCTATTTTTTTTATATATTTTAAAATTAATTTCAGTGTCAAAATTATTTTTCAAATTAATTTTCTTTGATTGTTTTTAAAAAATATTTAAATTTTACAATTTTTAATCTCACACATAATATTCAAATAATTTTTAAAAAATAAATACTTATGATATATAATTACATATATAGTAATTGATTTTTCAATTATATTTTTATTAATAAAGATCAAATAAACTGTAGCAACCATTATTTTGAAGAAAATAACAATTAGGATAAAATTTTAATTAATGATTTTGCAATATGAATTAGCTAATAGTAAGAGAATTACAATTAAAACCTAAGCATGTTTATTAACCTAATTTAATTATGCTAATCAAACTCACCATGAGATTACACCTCATTCTATTTGCAGTACACTTGGCAGATTTTGGAAAGGTAGGATTTTTAATTAAGGGGATATTTGGAAAGAAATTAAGAAAGAAAAAAATAATTCTCTCTTCCCTCTCGCATCTCCTTCTCCACCGCCACCTCCTGACTGCCGTCGGCGAGTTTTTTTTTTCCGACCAGTTTCTCCGGTTAAGGTATAATCTATGCCGAGCCCGTCATAAATCCGGGCTCGGAACTTCAATCGGCTCCATGTTTTTCTCTCTATTTCTCCCTATCTCTTTCGGCCTCTCCGTCTCTCTCTCCCTCCTAAGGATGTAAACGAAGCGAATCGAAGCGAATAGTAAGATATTCGATTCGAATTCGTGAAATTTAGGTTCGATTCGATTCGATCTCAAAATTCGATTCAATCTCAAGATTCGATTCGATTTCAAGATTCGATTTGATTCGAATGAGAGACTAAAAATTAAAAAATTCATATTTTATCTTCCAATATATTATTATTGTTTTTTCAATTAAATTATTAACAATTTAATATATATATACATTTTTATTTATTATTATATTATATATTTAATTTAATACATATATATATATTAATCGAATCGAATTTTTGAATTTAACGAATCGAATATATGCATATTCGAATTCGATTCGATAGTTATACGAACTTAAAAATTGATTCGGATTCGAATTCGAATTCAAATTTTACCGAATCGAATCGGTCTAAACGAATTCGAATCACGAATCGAATCGTCAGGATTTGATTTGAATTACACCCCTACTTCCTCCGTCTGCCGCCGGTTTCTGCTGCTGTGTTTTGTGCCCGTGCTCGGTCGCGCCGGCGAGTGGTATGTTTGGGGTGGCCGGCGCTTGTAGCGCCGGCGAGGATTTATTTAAGGCCGCCGTACCTAGCGGTGGCAGTGCTGGAAAGTATGTATATATATATGTTTGTGCTTGTGTGCTTGAAAGTGTGTATGTATATATATATATGCAGGGTGTGTGTTGGGGGGGCGGCGCCGTGAGTGGCGGCGCCGTGAATGGTGTATGTGGCCGGCGCCTGCATCACCGGCGTGGAATTTGGGAGGAGCCGCCGCTAGCAGCGGCGGCGAAGCTGGAGTTGTATATATATATGTATGTGATTGTATATATATGTGTGTGAAGTGTGTGAGTGTGTGGGTGGTGTCGCGGCAGCGGGTGGTGGCGCAGCGGCAGCGGGCGGCGGAGGCGCAGGGGGAAGACGGGGGAAGAGCAGGGGTGTTCCGTTTTGAGGGTTGGGGTGGATTTTGGAAATTTGAGTTAGTTTAGGGGTCAAATTGAGAATCCTAGAAGTTAGGAAAAATTACACTTAGACCTTAGAGTTTAAGAAGATTCAAATTAGACCCCATAATTTTCTGGAATCGCAGTTTTACCCAAAGATTTCTCTAAAATAATAATTTGACCCCAAAACTTCTCTAAGATAGCAGATTGATCCCAAAACTTCTATAAAATAACAATCTGACCCCAGAACTTTCAGAAATTTTAGAATAGTCCCCAGAATTTCTAGAAATTACAAAATGGACCCTAAACTTTGTAGAAATTACAGAATCATCCCTAAACTTTGATAAAGTGACAGAACGACCCCTAGAACTTGCAGAAATTATATTATGATCCCAGAATTTAATAAATTCTGTATTTTATGTCCTACGATATTATAAAATGATATAAGACAGGAAGAACGAACACTTTAAACAAGAAAATCCTAATTTTAGGGGCGAAATCTACAAACCCTAATTTTTAGTAAACCCTAAATTTAGAATCTCAGTTTATCGATCTTCTCAAGAGTCATTCTTTTACAGATTTTATTGATTTGAAGCTTTTAAACCAGATGATAAGTCATATTTTCATACTCTGTAGGAAGTTCACGCGGGGAACAGAATTAAGCCTGCTATCGAAAGCTTTTGAGCAGAGTTTTGTGATAAATCCAAGGTGGGGGTAAAATCTTATTTATGTTTTGAATCGTACTACTTTTACGAAAAATTACGTGACTATGTGTTTTAAATTCTGTCATTATGCGACGTCGATTTAAAGTGAAACATCTTCATTATGCGAAAAGTGCTCGAGTAAATTATATGTTTTTACGAGCTATTGATTTCAGGTATTACAAGTACAAATGGTTTCATATGATGATAAGTCGGGATAATACCCGCACCAAAGGGGTTTCTTTAAAAACCAACATATGTCAAATGACTTTCTTACCTATATATTGTGTGAATTATGTGGCAAACGTGAACGTGACCAATGTATACTGTGTGTTTATGTGGAACCATAAGTGATATTTAACTGCGCATGCGCCTTCACGCCAAATAGGGTATTGCTTGTTGGAAACCCATCAAAGGGGACATTCTTCGGATATCCCAATACGAAGGAGTGTAATAACCCATATCGGGTTGGCTTGGGGCCCTGATAGGTTGGTATTCTTCGAAAACCTATCCACAGTTGCCATTGGGACTCTTCGGGAGTCTACAACGTGTATTATATGTATAGTATTCAAGAAATATTATGTATACTTCTTTTACTGTACAAATCATCCCCACTAAGTGTTCTTTTGGCACTTACCCTTTTATGATTTATTTTACAGAAAATTTTGGAGGCAAGGAGGAAGAACAGAAATGCCTGTTATTTTTGTGTGTATATAATAATGTATATGGATGTTCTGCATTTCTGAAACACTAGTTATGTGCAAAACAATATCAATGTATTGCGATTTGAATCAGAAGGCTTTCTCCGCTGCAATGTTGTAAAACCTTCGTATGTTAAATGATTATTTTTCGAGTTTCTGTTTGTCTTAAAATCTTAGCAGTTTAGGAATTTTTGCTGGACGCCCTATGAAAGTGCTGCGTTTATACTATTTGAAGAAAAAAAAAATTATCCGCGTTTTTAACTCTCTATGAAAATGAGGCGTGACATAAACAATATAATTATATAATTTTTACCATACTAATAAAATTTATGATCGTCATTTTACTATATTTGTCGAGGTTGTTTGCATTTAAAATTTAGATTATAAAAATATTAGTAATATAATTTTTATATACTAATAAAATTTATGATCGTCATTATACCGCTTCTTCTCCCAGCGACTCCTTTCGCCTTCTCTTCAGCTTTTCGCCACCAACCTCAGCCTCTGATATCAACTCCGACACACCTCTTCTACACCGCTTGTTTCATCGTTGTCCCTTTTGCATTGGCCAAAAGCTTCCATCTTTGTCATCTCCCTTGAAATACATATATTCGAAATGTATTCATGCTAATTAAGTTCGACGTCGGCCTCGAAAATGATGGAAATGGAGAGCTCTCCAGTGTGAACGTCGGGGTTGACCGGATTCTATCGATAGTGACCTAGATTGACTATGATGGATGTGGTAGCCTATACCAAATACTTTGTTCTTTAAATTTTTTTTCTAATTTTTTGTTTTTCCTTACCAATCTTATATAATTTACACATAACTTACTCAAGAAGATTTATAATATAGCTTACTCTGCAAGATTTATAATATAGCTTACTCTACAAGATTTAGAATATTGAACAATACACAAATAGCTTATTAAGAAAGATTTTATTTTTTTAATATTTTTAATGACATGACATTTTTAGATGGAAAAATGACATTCTTGTAAATATTTATAACTGTTCTATTATTAGTATAGTATAGATTCTCATAAAACTAATTGACCCAAAATATGTATTTGTAATAAATATATGAAAAGATAAATAAATAAACAGAAAGATCCAATGTATTATATTTGTGGTTAGAAGAATTGTGAAGAGATATTTGTGCTTTATACTTTGTTTTTAATGTGTTGTGTAATATAAAAACAAAAGATAGAATGTATCAAATAAATTGCATAACGTACAATTACATGAAAGTGTTTCAAGCGTCATTTCTTTTAGCATCATTTTTTTTTATACATCATATATAAATTAATAACATATACAACATTGAATACATGGGATATGTAATAGTAAATAACATTTTAAAGATATAATAAGTGAATAAATAATATTTTAATATATCTCAAATGGTACTCTTATACGTACCAAATGCTATTTTAACATACTGTATAAGAATTGATATTTTAATACACTATTCGAGCATGATTAATTTGTGAGAATCGGGTTTACGATTTATATATAAATAGAATAGTTGAACCGGAAACCGGAGTGTGATCGTAGACCGGATCGAACCGGATCTAGAAAGTTCCACCTCTTTCTAGTGTACCCACACTGCTAATCTCCAGACACATCTCCTCGCTTACATATCAACACCTTCTCATCATCATTCTACACACACAAATTCTTTCAATAAATCCGCTTCAACCAAGATTGTATACACATCGCAAATTCATTTTGAATTGCATCAACTGCACAAAATTCTACATTGGAAGAAGACAGAGACTTGAAGAAGCTGAAGAAAATGGGTGTGGATTACTACAAGATATTGCAGGTCGATAAGAATGCAAAAGATGATGACTTGAAGAAAGCTTACAGAAAGCTTGCTATGAAGTGGCATCCTGATAAGAATCCTAACAATAAGAAAGAAGCTGAGGCGAAATTCAAACAGATTTCTGAAGCTTATGAGGTATTTCATTTCTTCCTTTTGATTGATGCTTCCTTTTCCTATCAATTTTCTCTGAAGTTTTGTGTTCGTGAGGATTAGCAATTAAGTTGAAGTTTTATGTTAGTTTCGCAATTCAATTAGGATTTGAGCCGATTGTGAGATTGAATGATGACAGATAATCATGGTTTTCATAGAGATCGATCTAGCGGTATTGGAAAAGTGTTTTGTTTTATGTTTGGAGATTAGATTGGATTGATGGAAAATCTTTGATGTTGTTTAATTTAGTTAATATTGCGGGAAAATCTCAGGTTGTTGCCATTCTATGCGTTAAATGAAGGCTTTCGAGACCAGAAAACTGGCTTTACAAAATCATCATGGATTCTGCGATTCATAGCATAAAGGCAATCAATCATCCTGATATTGTATTTTCTCATTTGTATATGCAGGTGCTAAGTGATCCTCAAAAGAGGGATGTCTATGATCAATACGGCGAAGAAGGTCTCAAGGGACAAGTGCCGCCACCAGATGCCGGTGGTCCTGGTGGTGCAACGTTCTTCCAAACAGGAGATGGACCGAATGTGTTCAGATTCAATCCTAGAAACGCCGATGATATATTTGCAGAATTCTTTGGCTTTTCAGGCCCTTTTGGTGGAATGGGAGGCGGTAGTGGAATGAGGGGTGGCTCCAGGTTTTCCGGGGGATCCATGTTTGGAGATGATATCTTCAGCTCGTTTGGAGAAAGCAGACCCATGAGTTCTGTCCCTAGAAAGGCACCACCTATTGAACAAAAACTGCCTTGCAGCTTAGAAGATCTGTACAAGGGAACTACAAAGAGGATGAAAATTTCTAGAGAGATATCCGATGCCAGTGGGTATGTAATGCAACCATGTAACTCTTCCATATGTTTTCTCTTTCGTGTTAGTTCTCTAACATTGGGTTTTATCTCTGAGCAGGAAAACATTACCAGTGGAAGAGATTTTGACTATTGACATTAAACCTGGTTGGAAAAAGGGGACGAAGATCACATTCCCAGAGAAAGGAAATGAACAGCCAAATGTGATCCCATCGGATTTGGTATTCATTATAGACGAGAAGCCACACAACGTATTCAGCAGAGATGGAAATGATCTTGTTGTAACGCAGAAGATATCACTTGCTGAAGCATTAACAGGCTATACAGTGCACCTCACAACATTAGATGGGAGGAGCCTGAATATACCTGTTAACAGTGTGATTCATCCAAACTATGAAGAGGTAGTGCCTAAAGAAGGGATGCCGATTCCTAAGGAACCAACGAGAAGGGGCAATCTTAGAATCAAATTCAATATTAAGTTCCCGACGAGGTTGACAGTGGAACAGAAATCTGGAATCAAGAAACTGCTTTCCCCATGAGTTAGCTTAGAGAATTGTATCTATTTAAGAGGGGTCCCAATTTACTTGCATTGTCAATCTCAATGTTATAAGCTTCTGTTTGAGGTTTCTTTGTGGCTTGTGCAAAATTTTGCAGTTCGGGCACTAAATATGTTTTGTAGAGAATAATGTGATTTTGTAAACATGCCTGTTGTACTCAGAACAATGCTTTTATCATTCAAGAACGTAGTATGATAGGATTCTTCATTTGCAGTTTCAGTTAAATTGAAAATCATTAAATTACACAATGGTTTTTAGAAGTCATTTGTAGCTCGGTATTTTGAATCCAAGATAAAATGTACAATTCCAGGTTTGATTGTTAAAAGCTCGTTTCATATTATCCAACAAAATTGCAGAGGATCTTGACTAAAAACTTAAAAATCAAACAGAGCGATAAAACTGAACTGTAGCTTTAGTAAATATTGGCATTGCCAGAATGAACATACGCCATTACAATAACATTGTGATTATATTTGCCTACTTTATACTAAACTAAACTATTGCCAGAGTACATCACCATACTACTGATCAAAGAGGTGATCAAACTTCCTGATTCAACTTTGTTTCTCTATAATTTTACACCAGAGCAGCTAATTCGAGCGCTGCATCTCAAAAGAATACCAAAAAAAAGAAGAAAATAAAGAATGAGAGAATAGTAGACCACCTGAATTATGGTCCATGAGAACGTCTGGACATATGGTAGTCAAAATTTTACGATCTTTAGTCACTGTAATCTCCAGAGACCACAGAGTCAGAACCTTCTTCGTCCTGATTCCCTTCTTCATCTCTGTCTGAGTCATCATCGTTGAATTCCACATCTCCCCCCATATTTTCAGCATCTTCATCATAACCATTATCATCTGCTTCTTCTTCACTCATCTCTACCATCTCATTGCTTCTATTAGAGATGACGTCATAAGATGCAGTTCCCCACTTCTCATACCGATAGGACTCCTCGTTACCATTGTCATCAGAATCACCTTCCATGCTGTTGCTACTTTCATCGTTTTCATCTACAATATTTCTAATGCTAAAATCATCAACCTCCTCACCTGAGTTTCTTGGTTCCACAACATCCTCAAAGGTGTCCTTATCATTCAAGTCATCCAGTTTACGCTCAGCAATGACTTTCTTCTCAGTTCTCCTCCTCCTCAGAGTTCTCCGACCACGCCCGTGCTTCTGCCCAGGTGCAGTTATACCCTGCTGCAGAAGAAATTGAGTCAATGTCTCGCCTTGTTTTGTGCTCCGCTTGATAGATAGTGATGTAGATCCAGCGACTGCTTTCTGCGTCTTACCACGTGGGCGGCCACCTCTCCCACGAACCACTTGCTTGTGCCCAGAGGTACCAGGAGTATCACGAAGATGATCCAACGGCTCCTCCTTTATACGTCCGTGTCGGTCGAATTCCATAATTTCAGCCTTTTGGATGTCCTTGGTGTAACCATACCTTAAAGCCAACTTCTGCATGCCAGCAGATAAAAAGTTTTAAGGAATACATATTCAAAGAATGTGAGCAAAGACATTTATTAAATTCGTTAACCTAATCATGAATGGAAAATTAGCAGAAAGGGGGGGAGGGAGTCAAAATTTAAGCAAAAGTACAATCACTGATTGCATTTGTATAAGGCCGTTTGACGACTCACAGTGGGTCACTTCCACCACTAGGCAAGATATTTCAATAGATTCTGGTGCAAAGAATCTATAATAACCTCTTCAAGGTTCAAACCCTCCAAACCACCCAATAAAGGAATGTCAATTGCATATGAGCATGGAATCAAGTGTGAGCATCTGTGGATGGGATATGTGTGTGTGTGTGCATGCAGGAGAGAGAAAAAGAGAAAGAGACTCAACAGGAAGAGTTTCCACTTTTTTTTCAACATAAGACTCGGTCTTCTGATTTGGAGTGTAGAAAATGGATCCATCCAGCTCCAAGAGCCTCAGAGCCACACCAGCAGTAGTTTTTGGTATCCAAGGTAGTTGGGGAACAGATCCAGGGTAATTAGATTGATTAGCAGCATATCTTGAGGAGTCAAAATAGCACAACAATTCTTCTGTCGTCTCAAAATCTTCTGACAGGTAATCACGTTTGATGACACCCTCAAACTGAGTCAGGCACTGCAAAAAAATTTAACACCTAATCAATCCCATACTGTCACACTCACATCTGAAGAAAGAAAAAGCAACAAGGACTCTAACCATATGAAGTGTCTATTAGAGGCAATATTTAAAATATCATGTATTAGGCAAATTTCATGATGAATCATGTTTAAATAGTATTGTCCGGTGTAAATACCTGCAGGAGGCCCTCGATGGATGACAAGCCATGCAGCTCGAAGCCCCAAGTTTTCCTGAGATCTTCAGTCCAAGAAGGATGAAGGGCCTCAGAGGGAACAGCAACCTGTCACTTATAGTTAGAGAAGGTAGCAGCACAAATTGCACGACAGGTAAAGAAGAAATGCGAACTTATGAAGAAAGGAGACACACTACAACATACCTCAAGCAAAGATAGAACGGCCTTGATCAGTCTGATTCTTGGTGGAGATGAGTTTGACATAATTATGTCAGTCCCATCCATTAAATAATTTTGACCATTTAACTGCTCAGAGAAATTTCCTTTTGCACCAACCTTACCCTGAATCTGATGGCAAGAAGGGCAACTATCCTCAGCATCATAAGTAGCAAGGCAAGTATCACAAATTCCCAATAGTGGCAAACATCTTTTCTTTCCGTATGCCATGGCACACATAACCGATGAGCTGAAGCATTCTTTCCACATCAAACCCAGTAAATCTTCATACCTCTTCAAGGAGTTCTTTTTCTCTGTTTCATTCTTTCCTGTTTCAATTCTGAAGGAAAGTGATGATTCTTGTACATGAGAATTGGTAGTGCAAACTACACTGCTAGGACTCCCAGCTTCGTGTCCATCCTTGTTCCTATCAAACAGCTGATTTCTTCGAACACATTCCTTAAAGCAGACTTCAATACTTTGCAACATTATATGCAAATGAGATTCTCTAGCCCCACGAGTGTCCAAAGATGTCAAAAGAGCATCAAATGCCTGCAGAAAGAATAAATCAAACTAATGTATAATTAGAATCAAACATGCAATACTCAACCGTTCCTTGGATAGGATAACACAAAAATGAGAACGAAGGATGACAGCATAGAGTAACAATATTATTACAAGAACATATCCAACTCAATTCCACCCTTATTATTTAAGATTAATATTTAATGCACTTTCCATCTCACCATTAGGCAGGGAGTTGTAGGATATATACATTATTCCAAAACAAACCTCTAACAAAATTTCAACCTTATGCATAGGAGGCAAACAAAATAGTTTCCACTATGCAAGGCCAGCATAATATTTCTTTCTTCACTGGCCCAGATCATAACATAACCACAGAATACACATTGCTCACGAGTATCAGCCACTCCTTTTCCTCAAAAAAATGGAATATAACAGAAATGTAAACCAGAAGACACAACCATATAAAAAGACAAAAAGAAGCCAGGAAACGAAGAAGGGGATGGGGGGAAGCTAAGCAAGTATAGCACTACCTCCTCAGAATCAATAAGCCTCCAACAGCCATTGGATGTTTCAACAAATATTCTCCCCGAACCAGGATCTAGGCAGGAAGATGAAGCTACAAACTGCCAATAACGATTTCTCCTTCTATCTTGACCCAGAGGCAAGGACCTGTAAACATATAGTTCTTCTGCTCGATGGCCTATATAAGATTTTAGCTGCAACCTTGATCTCTCTGTTATATGTCCATTCTGCTGAGCTGCAGGAATAAACTGACCCGTGGATGTGTCTGCATGATCATTGGTATTTTGGATATCCTCTGCCACAACAGAAGAATCATCCTTCCCTAAAGTAGTTATAGATGGGTCATAAAGTTTATTTTCTACAACTAGGGGGCTTGGACCAACTTCTGCCACAGCACTGAAAGAAGAATCATAAAACTTATTAATAGTTTCCTCTCTCATTCGTCTTTTGTCTAGCTGTGCTTCAGCCCACATCTGCTTTTTAATAGCATTTGCAGCATCCATCCGGTCCTGCAACAATTTTATTTGTTAGAGTTCATCCCATATTAGAAGCTCTATCTCCAATATTTAACTTTCTATAACCATTACAAAGTCTGACCTCAAGAATTACACGAATTGAGTTCCCTTCATTTGTAACACCAATCAATGCAACAAGGGCACTGAGACGCTCCTCAACAGATAGATCAGAGTATTCTCCTTCAGTGAGACCTTGAACCCAGGGTTGACCAGATTTACTTTCATCAATCTCAACACCTTGATTAGGGTAAGAATCTCCTATATCTGCAACACCAAATAACCAATAAGTGATAATGCTGCAGCTTTCATGCTTCAAAGAGTAACAATACATTGCAGCCACAAGCAAGGAAACATTTAAAGTCTTACCAACGCTACCAATTTCAGTTTGCATAGCACCATCATTGGGAAGTTTGTCCTTACCAATCCCAGAGCAAGAACCAACTTCATTACATTCATCATTTTTATTTCCATCCAATGTGATAGCTAAAGCGTCAACTTCTGTACCCTCAGCGACATCACTGTCCGAATCACCATCTCTTTCCTCCTCATCAGCATTCTGACCAACTAAAAACCCATTAGCATATCTCAGTATTCTCTCCTTGGCTGCAGCAATAACTGATTCAGCATCCGCAGGATCCTTTCTGTAACCTGGTCGCACGCAATATGTAGAAGGAGCAATTCTCTCAAAAAGTATTGGATCTCTTGACAAGGCAACAGAAATAGAAGCCTCGGGAGTCTTGCTCGTTGTCAAGTCACGAAGCCCAGATTTCTAGATAACAAACAAAATTAGATTGTTGGAAGGAAAAAGAAGACCTACAACATTTATAGCTATTACTTACTTGAATCTTCTCCGCTAGCTCAATTACATTTAGTCCTTTGCTTCCTTCAAGAGCAAGAACATGATACGCAGCAAATTTAACGGTTCCAGGAGTCAACCGGTGCTTTGGTTTGCGTTGAAGGGCTAATCCTTTTTCGTGCATGATTGCAACAGCATTCTCAGCTGCTGAACCATTTCGCAGTGTTGACACAATCTCTTCACAACCTCTATTCTGTAATATAGTAAGCATGTTATAATGGTGATGCAGTTATGTCATCTCATAATAAATCATGTTTGTCAAGCAAGTTGTGAGACTGGTGATTCATGAGACAAGAGGATAACAAGCATGTTTCCATGGTTGCAGTCATTTTAGAGATCTTTTGTGGTTGTGCAAGGATGTCACTAAATTTAGTTAAATACATAAGCCAATATGTTTTCGATTTGACGGAAAAATCACATATTATTGGAACTTGCATCAGGATAATCCAGATTACTTAGCTGTAATCCTGAAATGTTAGTCAGAGATAAGTATGCATTTGCAGAAAATAATGTATTTTGGCGTAATCAATACAAGAGGCAAGAGATAAAAGGCACCTCATCATTCTCATTCATGGAAACTCGATCAATGCCCTTTTTCTTCAACTTCGGACCAAAACCAGCAGCAAGTGCAAATTGCCTTAATATTTCAGGCCATGTCAGTGAATTCAAGTGCTTCTGCCAGTTCCTTATGTCGAAACCCCACAAGTATGCCTGCAGTGATGATAGAAGATGAATGTAACAACTCCAATAGGAATAAACAAATCCTAATGATTCAATGAAGCGGTGAAAGGCCTTGCACTGGAGTATTACCCCTTGAACAATATGAGGATGTCCACCTTCAGGATTAACAGCACTATATTGGTTTGTACCTGGCCCACCTGACGGAGTTCTCACAACATCTTCAATATCTTTTATAATGAGTTTTAGAAGTGCGATATGTACCTCACCAAGTAGCCTTGAATCCTGTGAAACGAAACATGAATATTGAGTTGGAAACAGTCTCCCCCACAAACACCCCAGAAAAGAAAAGAAAAAAAAAAAAAGGAAACAGCAAGATGACAGATGAAAAGGGAACCCAAAACAAATGAAAAAGAAGCAAATGGAAGTGCTGAGTGCATACTTTCTCCACAAATGGAATAGACAAACTAAATGAAGAACAGTTACGTTTAGAAAGAAAAGAAAAGAAAAGAAGAAAGGGTAAAGGTGAAAAATGGAGATCAGTCAGCACAGAGTGTAGAGAATACAAAATCATCTTAAAACTTACATAATCATGAAAAGCTTGTATGAATTCATCAAGCGTAAAAGGCCAAAGACCAAGAACATCAGCGAAAGTTAAGCAGAATCTCCAAACCTGAAATAGAAATCATCATTTTAAGAATTTGTAAAACAGTTGCATCGCCAGAGGAGATGAACACCTCGTATTCATTTGAAAAGTTTAATATATATATATATATAAAGGACTTTAGCATAAAATAAAAGCATACCATCAGGAGGTTCCCGACATTTTCCTCAGAATCAATCCAAGGTCGAACAGAAAAGGGCATTCTCATTTGTAGAGACATCGGAGGGAACTCACACAATGCATCTGAAAAGAATTTCACTCAGCACAAAGCCAACAAGCATCATGCAACTTAGGCAAAGTAAAATACTCATGATCACATGATTAGCAGGAGCATATAAGTGTAAAAAAATACATTAAAATTTTGGTCGGCCATGGAAAAAAGAAAAAAAAAAGCACATACAGTGTTAAAATTAAGAGCACATATAAATTCTCTAGTGCAGTTCAGGCCCGCAGTTAATGATGACAAAAATAATGACAATATCAAATTGAGATTATATATATTCCAAAGTTATTACACAGCACCACCAACCTTAACATAAGTTGAAATTATATAAAATGTCATAATCAGGAGACAAGGTTGCTCAGAATCATCATTCATATTGTAATTCATTGCTATTATAGCAAGCAACACCAACCTCGAAATGAGTCAAGATTTTGTAAAGTGTCATAATCAAGAGACAAAATTGAAGGTAGTCCCATGCTTGAAGCAGCCAATTCCATCAGTTCAAGACGCTCATCTTCTATTAGCTCCATGGATTCTTTGGCAATTCTCCGTGCTGTTGCTCTTTCCACTGCAGCTCTCTGTCTTGCTATTTCCCTCTCTCTGCGACGCTCTTCTTTCTGTTTCCTTTTCTCTGCCTGGATATACAAAGGAGAATACAAAGTGCATTAGTGGCTACCAAATTAACAAATTCATAAGCAGATATAATGTAAGTTGAAACATACCCGCAAAAGTTCCTTCTGCATGAATTTTTCCCTTCGCTCCATTTCGCGCTTTTCCTCGCGCTGAAATTTCTCATTCTGCCTCTGCTGTTCTCGCATAATTCGCTGTTCCTCTTTCCGTCTTTCACGATCCTGCCTCTCCATTTCTTTCCTTATTTGTTCCTCTCTCTACAAAGGACAATAAAAAATGGCAGATGTCAGCAAATGATAAAAGCTGTATTCTTTGCAGTTAACTCACAATAAGATAAGGCTAATTTACAGTTGTCAAAGCCCAAACAAACCTTTCGCCTTAAAAGATCCTGTTTCTCAAGTTCTTTCCGGATCTTCTTTTCATGGGCTTGAACTTCCCTTCCAATTCGGGATTCATCACTCTACATGAGGTAATTAACAATTTATTCCTTGGAAGCATCGAAATATTTGGTAATGCAAAATACATTATTCTAAAACTACCTTCCGTTTCCTCTCCATATAAACATTATTATCATTTTGCATGACAAAATCTGTATCCCTTGGAGATGAGGAAAACTGTGCCCCGCCTGGCTGAGAATACACATCCATCCTTGACACCTGACCCTCAACATGTTCCCTGGATAGAAGCCCATTTTCATGCATAAATGATGAACTTTTTGGTGTAGGACCATCGATGGCCGAGTCATAGAGGTAAGACGGGGCCACATGTCCATATAAATCTGTCCTAATCTTAGTCTCGGATGTTTCTTGAGGACCAGTTGATACAGCCTGAGAATCAAGAAAAATCTTAAACTTCAGCAATTTGTTATTTGATTGAATAAAATGTATAAAGTTCTCAGTGGAAAGGGAACAACACAGCACACAGTTAGTCATGGAACTAAAGTATCTCCTCACACCAAGATTCTTCTTTTTAACCCTCTTTTCTCTGTAATCATAATCAGTTAGAGGGTTCCTTTAGTTAAAGAAGATATTATAGGATAACAGCCCATTCAACAATCAGACAATCTTCAGAAATGGATGTTAAAAACAGTGTCATAAAATAGAGAATGGTTATTGGTCTGACTTCTGCAACCAACCCATCAATACTCATGACTATCTATAGGCAAACAAGTATAGACAACTGATTTGATAAATGAGTATGGAGAACCAACTTTGAAGTGCTTCGCATCATATTGCCCATATATCTTGGTATCATAGGAATGTCTGAATCTGTCTTCCTGCTCTGTTGGCCCTACAATTCAAGAAGCATAGAGAAATGTCAGTAATTTCACATTTGGGCCTTTCAAGCAAGATCATTATACAGCAATTCTATTAAGAGAGGAATAAAATCATCAAGATCCTAATGTTTTGTTAATATATAAAGAAAACTAGTTAATCTTAAGAAAAACACCAATTAGTTTCTTGCCTCAATACCCTACAGCCATGCCAATGTTCAAGATATGATCAATAACAATAAAACAAACATACCTATAGGTGAGCCAAATGCACCAGGGGGCAGTTCATCAAACTCCACTCCAATAATTGGTCCATCTTCCCTCAAAGGTTCTCCCAACTGTGCCTCCACACATGCAATCACTCTACGCTCCATGATGGTCTGAGGTGACTCATAATACCTTGTTGGAACCATAGGTGTACCATCTCCATTATCAAACTGACTTGAATCCGATCCCGAGCCAGATGCAGATCCAGAATCAGATGCATGTCCACTGCCAGGCTCAGCTGTCATCAATTCGTCTCTAGGAGAATCCAATGGTCCCTTCTTTCCAACAGAACCAGGAGTCCGTGGCTTCATGGCTGCCATGCCCACCGCCTCCTTCTTATCCTTTAATCTCCTATGACAGAACCACATCTGCAATTGTCGATCCGTTAAATTTAATTTCTCTGACAGTTCTGCACGTGTTGCCTCAGAAGGGTACATCTCCACTGCACAAAAAAACCACAAAAGCCAATGCCATTGCTTAACAGTAAATTTCAACCCGAGCACGCCAACACATTCACTATATCAATGCTCCGCTCCATATATCGAAAACATTAAGTCCAGAAATCTTGGTCTCATAATTCAGCAGAAAAATAAATATTTATACTATGTTATGTTTCCATTACTACAAGCGCATCTTCATCAAATTAAAAACAAATAACAAGAACCAAAAATTAACCAAAAAATGTACTAGCATATTCATCCCA
The DNA here is from genome assembly GCA_028654395.1 of Scutellaria barbata. Classification (NCBI taxonomy): domain Eukaryota; kingdom Viridiplantae; phylum Streptophyta; class Magnoliopsida; order Lamiales; family Lamiaceae; genus Scutellaria; species Scutellaria barbata. Next base: position 6,080,915 of record CM053645.1, read on the forward strand.
ACTGAGCATTCAAGCAAAACAAAAGATTGCTAATAATAAACCAAGAAAATAGTTATTTTAATAAGAAAAAAAGTGGTTACTTTAAATAAAATAAAAAATCATGCGCATAGCATAACCACAGAGGAGAACAACATCCTCAAAAGAACATAAAAATAAAAGGAGAAAGAAAACATACTTGAATAGGTTTTCTCAAGCACTTCCAACTGATAGGGCGTCTTCATCTGACGCTTGGGCCTCTTAGACCCGTCTGTTGGGCTCTGATTCATGTTCCTATTGATCTCTCCCTCAGAAGCAGCCTCCATTCGAGATCAATCGGCAGCACACAAACCCTAAATTTCACCCCAAAAGGCTAGGGTTCCAACAACGAAACAAAAAAATCCTCCTCCCTATCTCGGCAGGAAAGAAAACAAAAAAAGAGAGGAATTTGACGCGCATGCGATGTACATATAACACAAAAAATACATAACACTAGATATATAGATATTATTATATAGAGACAAGTGTGATTGCGAATTGAGAATACGAAATTGTAGAGAGAGAAACAAGGAAACCAAAGGAAATTTGGAGATCCAGAGATGGATTTTTATTAAAAATATTAATAAAGCGATGAAATTAAAACCAACACATAAACAACAGTAGTACGAGTAGGAGTCTATCTGGCTCTCGCTTCTATCAAATTCCATCTTCTCTATTTTTTTTTTCCTAATTCTTAATTTTCTTTTTTAATTTTCGATGAAATTGTTTTGGGTCCTTATTCGGTTTAGTTTCGTGAAAGAAATTTTTGGTGGGTTTATTGTGCTTGATTTATACAAAGCACGTAATACTTGACTTGACTCATCTATATATTGGAAAAAAGGAAAATGAAAAAGAAAAAGAAAAATGAAATTTTGGGAAAAATATGAGCGTTAAATGCTGGAGACTTTTCTGGGTGTTTTTGGTATTTTGGGGTTTTCTTCAATTGTAATCTTTTGTTTCATGGCTGAGACGCAACGAATCTGAATATCGAGTGCTGGGCTTTGTTATATAACTAGGCTTAATAATGGGCAACAATTGGAATCTTTTATGGGCTAGATATTGATTGGATTTGTACAAGATTCGGCCCAATTATTCAAAATGTGGTTGGGTACCTTTGCGTACAACCCAGCCCATTTCCTCATATATTTGGGCCAGATATGTTGACCACCCTAGACAGCCCATTTATATAAACGTTATAACGGAAAGAAAAAGATATTTCGCCGCCGGTAATAAATCTTGAAAAGAGGCGGCGGCGGCGAGCAACCGAAGACGCTATTGTCCCCGGCTTTCTGGCATTGATTCAGTTCTTCCAGAATCAGGGTGTTTGTTTTTGTCTTTCTTATGTGGACAGTCAAATGTAGCGACTTGTGATATGATACTCTGTGGGATTTTATTATAGTACAAGCACTCAAGCTGTTCGACGAAACGCCTCACCGAGAAACTGAGGAAGAAGAACTGAAATGGGCAGCAAGTTAATAATAAAGTGGCCGAAGCAAATCACGCCGTCTCTCGTCGAGCGGCTAATTTCATCTGAGAAAGACTTGGATAAAGCAATTTCTGTATTTGATGCCGCAACCGCTGAATATTCTAATGGCTTCCGACACGACCAAAGCACATTCGGTATAATGATCCGACGATTACTCTCCGCCAACAAGTTCGGGCCCGCAGAGGATATGCTTGTCAGAATGAAGCGAGAGAAGTGTAGCATAACTGAAGATATATTTATGTCCATTAACAGGGCATATGCTAGAGTTCACAAGCCACTTGAAGTCGTCAGGATTTTTAAAAAGATGAAGGAGTATAAATGTGAGCCAACAGCGAAATCCTATGTAACAGTTTTTTCCGTTCTTGTAGATGAAAGCCACTTGAAAATGGCATTCAAGTTCTATCGTTATATGAGGCAGAATGGAATTCCAGCTTGTGTTGCCTCACTTAATGTTTTAATCAAAGCACTCTGCAAGAGTGATGGAACTATGGATTCAGCTTTTCAGCTTTTCCGAGAGATGCCGAAGCGTGGACATACTCCAGATTCATACACTTATGGGACATTGATTCGTGGGTTATGTAAAGCTGAGAGAACTCTTGAAGCAAAAGAGCTGTTAAATGAGATGGAAGCAAATGGTTGTTTGCCCTCAGTCATTACCTATACTTGTCTGATTCATGGCTTTTGCCGATCGAATAAATTGACTGATGCTATGGAATTGTTCAAGGAGATGAAGAGCAAAGGTGTTGAGCCTAATGTTTATACTTATAGCTCTCTCATTGATGGTCTATGCAAGAATGGACATTCTTTGCAAGCAATGGAGTTGTTGGAGAGGATGAGACGAAAGCGTCTGGTTCCAAATTCAATTACTTATAGTTCTCTAATTCACGGGCTCTGCAAGGAAGGCAAAATTTGTGAAGGCGTTCAGATTCTTGATAGAATGAAACTTCAGGACTTGAAACCTGATGCTGGATTGTATTCAAAAATAATCAACGGTTTTTGTGAGTTCAGCAAGTTTCAGGAAGCAGCAAATTTCCTAGATGAAATGGTTCTTTCAGGAATAACTCCTAACCGTGTAACTTGGGGCCTTCATGTCCGAGTTCATAACAGAGTAGTTCAAGGACTGTGCGCTATGGGTAATCCTAATCAAGCTTTTCAGCTCTATCTGAGCTTGCGTAGTAGAGGCATATCAGTTGAGACAAGAACCTTTGAATCTCTTATTCAGTGCTTTTGCAAGAGAGGAGATTTGCACAAAGCTGGTCGGATTATGGATGAGATGGTGACTGATGGATGCATTCCTGATGAGGAAACATGGAATGTCATGTTGAATGGGTTCTGGGACAGAAGGAAAGTGCGTGAAGCGGCTGAAATGTCTCTGGCTGAGCTGATGGATGAGTTTCAAAACACCACATCCAGTGGAACTCAGTTTGGGTCACTGTAACTATACTGTCCAGTAAAACCCAGATGGTCTGGGCTATCTGATAATCTGCAGCTTTCTCTGATCCAAGATCACTTCGCACTTTCATGTTGATCAAGGTTTTTGCTTTCTAATTCTGAAACAGCTTTTCATTGTTGATAACATGGGAAAAAATAAAAAAACTTTTCTTATTTTAATATCAATTCCTTTCTTGAGTTAAAATTCTATTACATTTTAGCATACTGTGTGTAATTATCATGTAATTCATCTTTTGCTGATTTTGCCCCAAATTATTAAGTCTAAGTTATATCTTATTATTTCATATCATCATTGTCCCTAATTAGGGGAAACTAAGAAGCAGGATGACAATCCTTTGATTGTTATATAATAAACTTTGTATCTTCCTTCCTTTTCCATGGCCTTTTTAGTTTGTCTCAGGATTGTATCTGGTGTTTAAAAAGCTATTTTGGTATCTAATTTTATATGCAATCACTTCTCACATTACAGGTTCAGTTTGAAAGATTATAGATTAGTCAAGCATCAGCTAGAAATTGCTTGAAGATTGCTGAATGAAAGAGAAAACGAGCTTCCTTTGTGCAGTAAAGTTACAGAAAGAAGAAGCTGCGATGCTCCACACATGAATAAAGATCCAGTGTTAATTCATTACATGAAACAGTTGTATCGGATTGGGCATAGATCTCATGATTTAACTGTGAGTGACTGGGAAGCCAATGCCATGCCGTTTAGTGGGAAAAACAACAAACAACATACTGCAGGCCACTCCAATCCCAACTGGCAGTGCTGTGAGGACCTCCTTCGTTCCAGTTGACGGTTCAGGGTAGAAACAGTTCACTACATTTTCATCAAACAGTGCAATGGCCGCAAAGACCAGTATCGACATAAATGCATGAACAAAATCAATAAATTTCAGCTTGTACTTCGCCGCGATCTCTGGTGGCAGAGTCGCTGATCCGTCGATGATCCACACTCCACGAAATGTGGCAAAACCATAACAGATATTCCCCGTTTGGTCCTTGAAGCTATCAGTGAAGCTCAACAGTATACATGAGAATCCACAGAGTGCAACAAGGCCAGCTGTCAGGTATCGACTCACTGAGTCACACACTCCTTGGTTTGAGAAGATGGGGGATAGAAGCTGAAAAGCAAGCACGGAGCCAGTGGGGAGAAGGTTAGCTAGGTGAGCCGTGCTTTCAAAGGTCTGACTAATGGCTTGTTGGATGAGGTTTCTCTCTACTTGAGGTAGACTTTTATTCACCAGTAAGGGTGCATCTTCTTCGCTGATTTCTTGGGACGATTCATTTTCGTTTTCCACCTTAATCTCCATTTCAAGAAGGCAAGTTGGCTGTTCTTCTTGATCCTTTTTAAGCTCGTTTTCAACTTAATTGTTGGGATGACACACTTATAGGCGGAAATGGATGTAGCTAGTTTTGCCTTGCAAGGAACAGAATTCTGGAAACGACATTTTCTTTTTCGATTAGAGCTCTTCAGGTTTTACGAAACTTAACTTCAGAGTAAGGATTTGTTTTCCTTTGATGTCATGTTTGATTCAAATTTATGGTGCTTCACGTTGTAATTGTTTTCTTGTTTTGAATTGCGTACAAGGGTCACGGAAAGTAACTCAATTCTGTTATGTTGCTCAGACGCAAAGTTTTATAAATTTTGGAGGGAAAGGTTTGCTCTTTTATTGCTTTTTTATGTTCAATTGCTATTACATCATCATAACGATTGATAACATATATACCTTCTTTTGTAAGTCTAAAACTTAAAACTTCTTTCGTGAGAAAACAAACAGAATGCTCGCATACTATGCAAATTTTCAGTTAATCCTGCAAGATAGTTGCATCTGATCCTACAATTTAGCCCTAGATTATGTGATCGTTATTAAATTTTGGACATATATAAATTTAGGGCCGGAAAAATAGTAAATATGAATTAGGTTTAAAAGGATAAAACTTATTAACATAAGATCTAAAATATAAAATTATCAATTAAAGACTTAAATTTTGGAAACGTGTTGTTTTTGGTTAGCGGATTATAGTTGGTGGGCCGGGCTTGAGTACCCTATGTCACGCTATGGCTATGGCCCTTTAGTACCCAACATGAAATGACCTAAACTTTTGTTCTTCTGCTATTTAATTGTTAAATCGTCTCATTAGTGAGAGACCGGATAGTATACTAACGAAATTCTTTCTTATTTGAGCATTAGGCCCATTTTATTATAATTTCGTGAATCACTACATTTTAATTTGTAATTATTGCAAAATTAGGCATAACCACTTCCCTGTTCGTTGAACTAGTGTTCCTACCAATATTTGCTAAATCAAATTAATCTGATTAGTTAACTAGCCGTTTAAGTTCATAAAAAATGGTGAATAAATGTGACTTCTTTAGTTTTCTTGATACTGAAATATGTTTGTTCAACTAATTATTAAAAGACAAATTCTCCCGTGCACCTGATGCACGCATCTAAGATCTATGCAATCAGGGCAACCCGACCCCAATCCAGCGAATTTCTTTTTTTTTTTTAATAAATTTTATGTCTTGATCTTTATATACAAATTTGATAACCTTTATGTACAAATGTTGTGACATTTATGTATAAATGTTGTGACTTTTATGCATTGTAACTTAGAAAAAAAAAATGAAGAATTTCAGCAAAATTTGTACATAGATACCTTTATATAATATTCATGTGATCTTTATATGTGATACTCGAGCTCCTCACAACTTATTAATCCATACACTTCATGCATTATATGCATCTCTTATTGTTTATGTGCTTTTATGATCTTGCATGATTATATCTTGATTGCAAATATTAAAGTATTTCATACTCTTAAATAATTTATGATGATATAAATTAAGTTGAATTATTCAAGAAAAATAAATCTAAAAATAAATCTAAAATTAATTTATATATATATATAAATGTGTGAAATATTATATATATATATATATATGTAAGTAATCGTGTGCAGGTGTATAAATATTTAAGGAGTTTGATTAGTTTTATAATATATAATAAAATTTAATTAGTCACGCAAACTTACATACACATGCAAGATTAATATTAATATATATATGTACTTGATATATGTAAACAGAAGTTGGACAAGCTAGTGTGGGATGCTATTTAATTATTATAATAAAGAAGCTTTAAAGTGAAGCTTTTCATAGGCGGTTGATTAGATTATAAAGGGCATATACATATCTTTCTAGGGGAACGGCAGAATACAGAATACCCCATTTTCTTTTACTAATAAGAGGCGTTTAATTATAAAAGAAAAAAGAATATTTGTGTGGCTCATGGTGTTTAATTTATTGAGTGGTCAAAATCCTCGGAGATTCAGGTAAGTAGACAATTACAAAATATAAATTAGTATTTTGTGAATTGATTGTGTTAATTAATAATATGTGAAAATTTAATGTTTCATGAGGTTTGATTTATTATTCAGTGATTATTGTGAAATAAATGAATTTGTTGGATGACTGTTGTGAATTGAAGCTGTGAGGGTTATCAAGTATTCTGACGACAAGAAAATGGAACCGTATTTCTAGGTTATATTTATATCGGTCACAGGATGCTTAGTGCACGTGGTGGTTTGTGCACATAATTATATGATGTTTAGTGTACGAAATTATATAGTGCTTTGTGCACATAATTATATGGTGCTTAGTGCACAAAATTATATAGTGTTTTGTGCACATAATTATATGGTGCTTAGTGCACGAAATTATATAGTGCTTAGTGCATGTGGTGCTTTGTGCACATAATTATATGATATTGTGTGCACGAAATTTTATGCTGGGATATATTTCGAGGTGCTTTATGCACAAAATATATTAGATATGAACTGGAGAAGTGTGGAGTGTTAGAAATGAAATAGGTGACCCCAAGAAGGGGATGCATAGAAAAGAGTTGTGAAGAATCATATTATCCTGTATAATTTCTGCTTACTGAGATTTATCTCATCTTTTTGTAGGTAATTTTGATAAGGTGTAACGTTATGAACGTTCTGGACAAGCTGTGGAGCTCCTGCAGGGTTTTGAGCACTTATGTACATAGATGACGACCTGTTGGGCATGAATGCGGTTTATGTTGCTTTTGCTCATGGATATTAAGACTCTTTTTGATATGTTCTATAATACACAACATGATGCGTACTGGTGGATTAACATGAAGCTTGTTTAAGGGTTGTTGGTTTGTTGAAACACTTTTTATATGAATGTGAATAGGGAATTGGTGAATATGAGAGGATGTTATGCTAAAAAAAAAATTTATATATATATATAACTGGTTTTAATATAACAGGTTTTCAAATGGTGATATATATATCTAAAATGCGTTTTATTTTCGTTTGAGCAAGTGTGGTCATGTCATTATATATATTTATATGATCTTTATGTACAAATATTCATACCTTTATGTAATATATAAAGGTATATAAAAGTATGAATATTTATACATAAAAGTCACATAAACATACATAAGGGTCATATGAATATAACATAAAAGTATTTATATACAAATTTTGCTGAAATTCTTTATTTTTTTCTAAGTTATTTAACATAAAGGTCACAGAATTTGTATATAAAGATCACCAACTTTATACATAAAATTTTGGCCTGAAAGTTAAAAAAAATAATAATAATAATTTAAAAGTACGCGGATCCAGATCGACCCGTGTCGACCCGAATTGTATGCACAGCAGTCATACTCTTATTAAAAACATTAGAGAGAAATAATTATGTTCGTTTCCTAGAGGTTAGGTAGATAATTTCCGGACCGTTTAGTTAATTTGGTAATTTCCTAGAGTGCATATAATTTTTATATCGATGATGTATTGTATTTGGTTTATATAATTAATATGGTGTCTGTTAAATTTAATGTTCAATATGGATTTGAAGTTTAAAATGATAATCATACTGTATGTAATTGCAATGTCAAATGAAGATTAAGTAGGTTATTTAGTTGTTGCTAATTAATTGCCATAGGCCCATAGTATCTATCGATGGATGTGAAACCTATGTAAAGTATATAGTGTCGGCTCAACAACTCTAGCTGTTATAAAAATTAAAAGACTTGATTTTGAGGCAGTTAGCCACCAAAGTTCAGTACTGATAATTGCATTATTAACTAACTTTTAAATGCCAGCATATTCTCTTAAAGAAAACAAACTTGCAATCAATAAAAATATAATAATTCATTCGAACAAAAAACTTTAATTAGGGGACATTTAAAATTTTTTTTTTTTGCTACATCGCGGAACTCAATCCAAGATATTATAAAATAACACAAGATTTATGTGTCACATTTACATTGAGATACATTACATGTAACATATATTTGAATAAATACATGTGAGAATATGCATGCTGTATAAAAATAAATGAGAAATATAATGACACAGAATGTAGATAAAAAATAAAACAAAAAAACAAAGATGACAAATATACATTCACTAATATAGAGTGGACAAAAGAGTGAAGAAGGGCATGATCATAAAGTGGCATAATTCTGTTCCATAAATATAGGGCGTTCATATGTAGGATAGACTCATTAAACAAGGCAGCCCCTACAACATCAGGGGACCCCATGCAACAGTCTTTTTTATTTAGAGTTTAATATATGATGAAGAAATTAAATTTGCACGAAAATTTATGCTCGAGTTCAAAAGGAGGTCATAATACTTTACATGCCTAATTATTGGGTTGGGGGGGGGGGGGGGCTTTTTTTATTTATTTTTTTATTTTAATCTACGAAATTTTACTTCGGACCTTCCATTGGGGGAGTGTTGTTTTTGAATCATAAGTTCATAATCATTTTGCTTTTAAAAGTGTTTTTATAAATCATATATTGACAATGATTTTGCTTTTTAAAGCATTAATTGCCACTAAAGAATGTTCATATATTATAAGTACCTGTAATATATTTAATTTGTCCCTATTATATAAATGGTACATTTTTCCTAATAAATCTACAAACTTGAATTTTGCATTGCTTTAAAATAGAATAAAATTCATTCAAGTTTAATTCAATTAAACCAAATAAGATCAAATATAATTTTAAATCATAACATATTTGACTTAATTTGATGTATTATATCCTATCCAAAAAGAACTTGTCTGAAGAATTTCGCATCTTGTCTATTTCCTCCTTTTTCAATCTTCAAAAATTTCTGGAATTTTCTGATTTTCTCACAAGCAAAAATACTCACATGTCCATAAAGTAACGAAAATTCCAATCACAAATAACAAAAAAAAATTACATCAAAGGATAAGGCCATAGCTTAGCAATCAATCCATGTCTCTATAGGCTTTCTGGATTTGTATGAACACCAAATAATTGCCAGCTGTTGATTTATCTTTGCAATTGAAATAATTTGTGTCTTTTTTTTTTCTATGGAGAAAAAAATTTCTAATTTAATTTGGTGCATTATTGATCATAATTTAAAATTGATTTAATTTTTCAGGTAAAGACTAAAGAGTGGAATAAGTAGGGTCTCTCAACTTCAATTTTTATAATAGTAATGTACCAATTGAGTTACATCATTATAATATTTATCACTTATCTTTCATTTATAAAACACATGTATTTATGTGTATATGCGTTCATAAATTGATGGTATCAAAATATAGATCAGGTGTAGCATGCAACACTACTTGGTCTCGTAAGTCCATATAACTAAATTGAATATTTTTCAATGCGATGAAATTGTGAATTTTCAAATTTAAGTATTTAAGCTAATTTAGACATATAAGCGTCTAAAATATCGTTGGATTGTAAGTTTCTAAATACAACATTAATAGTATTTAAAAATAAGTTTAGTGGTCCTAAGTGCCCAGTAATGAAGCAAAATGACATGTTTGGCTAAAATTTTGATAAAACATTAAAATTAGCTATTTTAAACCCTGTCTCTAATCTAACCCAAAAAAATGATAATCTTTTGGACCAGATTTGCAATAGTACACTAAAACCTTCAAGATTTGAATAATTTGTATAAGGGATGATTGATTGTAAGTCATACTTGAGTATATAATTTTTTTTTCCTTTGTCCCACTAAGTATTTACTTTACATAATCATGTCGGATTATCAAGTTGAAGAAAAATTACGTGGGTACCCAACCTAATTTAAGTTTAATTAAAGGGTTCAAAATTATAATTAAGAATGGATTACAACTAAAGCACCTTGTAACAGCCTGTTACATTTAATAGAGAAAAGAAACATCGATCATGTGCCCAGTCGCCTCCTACACCGTCCAACATACAATCACCTTTTATTGCAGTGGCTAATCCCAATTTTATATTTGTTTTATCTCATTTTTATTATTCTATTTATTTATTATGTATATATACATGTAAGTATGTAACATATACATGAAAGAATGTTTTAAATAAAACGCTATTTTATAATATAAAAATTCCAAATAAATGCACCATAAATTGATTGAGAAAGAAAAACCTCGAACATTGGAAAATAGTGGGAAGTTAATATGAGAAAATTAAGCTTTTTTTTTTTTTTTTAATAATAACTGAAAAGTAAGAGAAAAGCTGCGCATGGCAAACATATAACTATATCGAAGTTACTTTTTGCCATTCATTAACTTTTTTACTAATTTAAATTTTGGGATCCCACAAAAGAATTGAAAAAACAAAGTTCTTACACTCATATATTCTGAATTTCCTCTCCTTAAACAAAACCCTAACTCGGAACAAACTTTAATGCATGGTGCATTAGGTCGGGTAAAGTGTTGTCTCAAGTCTGATTTTGAATTTTTTTTTTCAAGTATATTGAAACTTATGCATGATATATACAAGGTAACTACATTTTAAGACAATTGGTAAAATTATATATGTTAAAATCAAATTCATAGGTTGGCATTAGATTAAGCTTGTTTCACATATTAAGTTAATAATTGTCATTCTTTCTTGAAATAAAATATGATCAATACTTATCATTTTTACACTTAAGTAACCACTGTATATAAAATTGAAACACAAGTAGAGAATCTTATGCTTTAGTTTTGGCCCTTGCTAGTATTTAAGCTTTATATATTTTAATCCAGAAGAAATGGAAAATATGAGAGTTAGGAAAGGGTGGGGTCAAAGGCATAAGATGACAATTATGAAAGTGGGAAGAAACAGAGTGCAATGGGTTGGTGACAGTACCATTCTTTTCTCTTTCATGTTTTATCTGAATACCATAATTTTTTAAGGCAATGGAAGGTGTGCTCTTTGCCTCAATGTTTGTACAATTACTCATCTTTGGGTCCCAAAGATCCGATCTTCAACAGCCACAATTGGTGCTTCTGCATTACTTATTTTCTTGGTTAATTAATTACAATTATTAATGTCTTCATTACGAGTCATTCATCATTGTATTAGCTACAAGGGACTGCTTTACTAGTCTCTTTAATTTTAATGGACCACTAGTAGCTATTGTTTTTTTAACATGCTATTGTTCATTTGAACTTACAGAATTTGAAATATTAACTTATTCTATATTTAAAATATAATTTCACTTATTGTCAAAACAATTTAGATTGCAATTAATTGGTTCTCTCTTTCCTCAGATCAAGTGCAGACTTGTACCGGAATGAGAGAAGTGCATCATTTGGCACTTAAAGTCGCTAATCAAATTCCATATTCGATTGAATGGCAAACATTCTGATTAAGAAATCGCACTTTGATGAAACTGAAAATCGTGTTATTCCGACAAGCATCATGAGTTCAAATATCTAAATTAGAGCACGCAAATATGATTGCGCGACTTTTTCGGGTGGAAAAGGAATGGTGTCCATAGATCATCTATTGTTTAACTATCTAAACAAAGTATAACATGTTCTCTCTTTTTCATTAAAGGACACTTATACCCTTTTAGGAACTGATTTAAAGAAGCTTTTTTATTTAATTTATTGCAAAAAATCAATCCGCCAAGATTCTCAATCCTTGCTGTATCAATTTAATATACGAAAGTTACTAGCCTGACCCAACATAATACTTGTTAGTTGCTAAATTAGTTAAATGTATTGCTCTTTATTTCAATTCATAAAATGTGGTACTTGAAAGGAAATAAAATAAATAAAATTCGAGAGAAAAATACAAATTTGGAAAGAAAAATTGTCCATCTCGATTTTAGAGGTCCTATGATACCCAACACAAAGTATATATTAAACTCTGCGATTTTGTTATATATGCATAGCATCTCTTGAAAAAAAAAAATTATATACAAATATTATGACTAGAAAGAAATGTAAGTATTAATGATCAATTTCCTCACTGATTTACTATTTTGCCCATGTATTTCCCAACACTCATGCGCAGCAACAAAATTATAGTGTTCCCCTGTCTTGATCTAGTAAAATGCAACTTAATTATTACCACATGTTTTTTTTATTGTTTTAAGTTTTTAACTATAGTAGTAACTTTTCATCTAAAAAAAACTATAATAGTAACATGTCGATTTCATTTGCACGTAGTAACTCAATTCAGTCAACACCTGCTTCTTCCAAAAACTTAATATTCGCATTTTAATTTCACCAACCATTGAAAAATGTTGGTATGTTCAATTACATATAGGTAGGAAAAGTACCCCAGAACTTTCTATAATTACATTAATAAGTATAGCTTGAGATTTTGTGTAGATTGAGTTTTTTTTTTCCTTAATAGAGGGAGTAATATTTTAATAAATTTTTTCAACCTTCAAAGTCCTTCCATCTAAATTATCGTAAAAATTCTTTCACTATATTTGGAATGAAGGATTTAAAGAAAGCATTTAAAACTCATAATAAATTCGTTTGAATTGATATATATTTGAAATTCATTATTCTCATTTTAGATTAATTTTCTAATATGTTTTTTAAACATACTCTATTTTGGATGGATATGTGAAAATATATTAAATACATGTCGAATTTTATATTTTCAAATTATTTGATCCAAGCACAACCATAATTAAAAGTTAAAAATCTTGTTTAGCTAGCCAATTTACATTAATAGACGACACGAAATCCCGTTTCTATGCATAAGTATATATACAAACACACTTGTGTGTGTATGTATTAAAACAATTAATGTGAAACTATTGGTCCTTTTTGGAAACGAAAGTATTTATTTCAAGAAATGATTCTTAAAGGGCTCAACAAGAAATGATCAGGAATTTAATATTTGTTAGAGGGAAATATAAATAACCACATTAACTATTCTTTTATAATCAACAACCTGCTACTGTGCTTCACCAATAAATAACTTAATCTTTTTACTCCAAATCGACACCAGGGATTTTCTTGGTGAAGTATTCAATGCTAAATTTACTACCATTTAGGTGCTCTCCATGAACCATGGGAAGATTTTATTTTATTTTATTTTGAATTATACTATTTTTAATTCATAAGAAAAAAACATATATATCAAATTTCCTATAAAAAAATATAATTTATTTTCACTCCACCTATGAAAAGATTGAGATGTCTTGAATGTGATGAATTAGAATCTCGATTTTCGAGACAAATTCATGCCAATTTCGTGTTGCTATGAAATTTATTTCAATGAATTTAAGTCACTGTATAGGTAGCTCATCTATTTCATTGGTTAAATTTCTGTATAAATTATGTAAGAGTTTGGCATAAATAAAGATAGGGTAGATTAAAGTTGGGGATTTTTTTTTTCCTTTTTTATATTTGACTTGTCAGTTTAAAAAGTAAATACAATAAATAATGTAGGATAAATTTTAGGGTTAATTTTAATTTGTCATATTTTTTTTAATAGGTGTTTAAATTTAAAAAAAAAAATCGATTACCGTTCATTATCTTCAAAATTTTCCAGTTGTCACCTCAAACACATATTTTCCAATCAAAATTAGTTACAAAACTTGAAAATACAACTCATTTCAAAATACAAGTAAAAAAGGCATGATTAATACGTCAAAATGACTCTCTTTCGAAATCAAATTATTGAAATCAATTTTGGGTTGTAGTTTGATTTAAACTTGAATTCAACAAAAAAATATTCAAAACCCTAGAATGATTGTTGTTGGATTTGTGATCGTATCGAATGAGATTCTTGAAATCAATTTTGGGTTATAATTTGATTTCGAAAGAGATTCATTTTGGCATATATTCATGAGTTTTGTACTAATATTTGAAGGTTAATTGCATTTTAGAGTTTTCTGACGAATTTTGGCTGAAAAATATGTGTTTGGAATGACAATCGAAAATTTTTGAAAAAAATAGATAATGATTGAAATATTTTTTGAGTTTAAATACCCAAAAAAATTGTAATAGTTCAATTGACAAATTTACATTAACCCTAAATTTTATTTTGTAACACGTTTTTGAAGAAGTGCGGTCAAGCTAGAATGACATCAAATTTAATTTTTTTATCTAGATTTCACAGAAGTAGCTAAGTATTGAATATTGCTTTTATTTATGTACAGAATTACTTATATGTTGTATGGTCACAATAATTAATTGAGATTGCTACTATGTCCCCTAATTATTGTGAGATTGTACATCATTGGTTGGTTGTACTGAATTTTATCTTTAGGAACTTTCTCATTGTTTGTTAGTGAATAATATATAACAAAATATTTCCAATAGTTTAAGAAATAATAACATCACCCACATTAAAGTATACACTTATCAATAATTTCTTGACTATTTTTAGAATTAAATAGTTGACTTTAGTTACTTATTTATTTACAATAGCACAATCAATACACGCAATACAAAGATAATACACTTCGTCTAACAAATCGTGACGATTTATGGTGTGTGTAATATGTCACGTGCTAAATATGTTAGTGAGAGGTTAATTCTTAGAAGGCTTAGTTGAAGACCGGAAATTCATGAAAATTCTTATTGTAACGTAATCTTTATATGTATAAAATAATAATCACTGATGTCATGCTCATTTTCTCGAAAGCTTAAAATATAATATTAATAAATATATTAATATTAATTATATTGTATTAAATAATTTTATGGTAGACATAAATCTTTCTAATTTCATATTAATAATTTGTTATTATTTTAAAATCATGTTAATTTAATTATTAGATGGAATGTATTAACATAGATAACAAATGAATGTATTAAAAACATATTCAACATATTTGTTATTTACTAAAAAAAATTACCAATTTCATGGAAAATTAATCATGTATATCGTTTAATTTTTTTCATATAATTTTAAATTATTTTAATTAAAAAATTAGAGAAAAAATAACTCAAATAAAAAATATGTTTATTTAAAAAGTTAGTGAAAAAATTTATTAATTAATGAAACTGATATTGATTATGCATTAAATCATATAAACTATTGAGAAATTTTGATTTGAGTTATTTATAATATAATTGAAATGAAAATTTAAGAATCTTTGTAATCTTCAATATTTAATATATATATATATATATATTATAAATAAAAAAGCTAGAATATTGATGGAAGAATTGAATAATAGAAATAACAACAAATATAATAAAAAGAAAATATTTATATTCACTCATGAATGCAACATATATAATCAAATAATATATTAATAAAATTATATTATGATTGATAATAAAATTGATGATAGGTATAACACAATCATAATTTTTTAATATAAATAATATTTAAAATTATCTAATTTAACTATATATTTTTAAAATCCATGTATTATACACGGCCCGTACTATTACTTAATATACATATATAGTTCTAATAAATGTCATTAATGTAGTCACATAATCATGGATAACGATATTTAGAAAAAAAATATTTAGAAGGTGTTTGGATTTGATTTGATCCATTCGAATTTTAGATTATTCAATTCAATTCATGTTTAAATATAAAATTATAATATTATATAATCCTATCATATTTTTTCTAATTTTTATACAATTCTCGATAAAAATATTTATTTTTTTAACATTTTCTACAGATCATAACAAACAACTTTGACTTCTTCTACTATAACGTAAAATTTGCATCTTAAACTATAATTATACTTTAAAAAATCTGAAAACAAAACACAATATTTTTAAAATCCATATTCATAAAACTCTTTTAAATTTCAAATTCAAATTTGCAAACGTTAATTAAGTTCAAGACAAACAATATCAATGTTTTTTTTATAAGTGTCCTCTTAAATAAAATTAATTTTTCTTTCATAACATATAATTTTGTTACTATTCTACCACAATTTAAATAAAAATTATAAAAAAACATTTACACTCACTTATATATAATGCAAGATTATTGTTTGATATAATGAAATATATTATATATATCTTGTAAATAAGAATAAAATTATCATTTTTTGTATTTGTATTAAAAGAATATTCATATTATCTATTATTATAAAAAAAAAAATTCCTTATTCTAACTATGGTAGAAAGAGGTGTTATCCGGTAGATCCTTTTTTTATATTATAAATGACTGTGGCATAGTGATAATCATCAAAATTTATGTAATGTGAATTGAAAGAGAGATAAAGCAAAAGTGAAGGCAGCGGCCGCCAAGTTGGAAAGTAACGTGCATCGGTCAACGCTATTTCTTCATAACCTTCCAAAATCTCTTCATTTCTTTCTTCTTAGCTTCCACTCATGCAACATTGAAACAAATCTTTCTTGACAACGAAAGTTTCACCTCAGGATTGAGTTCACCGAATTTAACTCCATATGTTTAATGGACAATATCATTTCATTTTAAATCACGTACATAATAACAAATTTTTCATTTGCTAACCTATTTCAATTCTATGATTTTCCTTAACCTAATGCATATTGATGTTAAACTATGATCAGAATGTATATTAAATAGATAAAACGTACTATTAAAATATGATATAAATAAAATATCTAACTATAAATAAATACTGAAATTCGTATTTATGTTGACCTTGGGATTAATATCAACTTTGAAAATGTGTTATTCTTATCTATAAATTTAAAACTAAGTCTGACATCTGAAAATAAACTTTCACAAAAAATCAAATAAGCATTCGTGGCGTGTTTAAAATATAAAGAAATAGTTTTAATATTTTAATTATGACCTCACAATCAGTTATAACCTCCTAAAGTCATTTTATTCAAATATAGCCTGATTTTTTTTTTTCACAAATAATACTTTCCTTCTCTCATATTGGACTTTTGGATGACAAATTAATTAAAATGGATTGTGAACAAAAGAGATGATGCAACCTCAAGTACAAACCAACACGAACACCAAAAACTTACCATTGCCCATTTCCTAGTTTTTAACTTGTTCACAGTACAAAAAAAAACAAAACATGTCACAAAAATAATAATTTTTTTTACCGGGATTTGTAGTAATGTGGACAAAGCATAGAAGAAAGAGGAAATTTTGAAAAAAAGATTTTTACTTTGACTTCTTCGGTAACTCTGCAATCCCTTTTAAACACCCCTGTTTTATTCCCTCTGTCCATACCAAAGTTTTCGCTCTCAATCTGGGCAATAGATTTCTCTCTTCATTTAGTATGGTTTGGCATTATATGGCGGTGCAAAATTGATTTTGGTAAAATGTAAAAATATTTAGGATCTTGTTTGTTTGTGTCACACTTGGATGGACTAGACTAGGAATAAATTGTAAATCTTATATGGTTATGTTTCCTATATTTATGTTTCTTCTTATGCGTTGTGTATATGCTTAGAATAAAAAAAGTAACACATTGTAAATTCATGCAGTAAAATATTAAATGAAAAGTATTTTCGAAAATAGATCGTTGTAATTAAAAACAACGAGAATGTTCACTAAAAACTGATAGAGAGATAGAAGTGAAAATAGTCTAGAAGTGTATTAATTAGATTTAAAATAGGGAATAGTAGGAACATTATGATGAGTGCATTCAAATAAATGTTTGTCATTTAAAGATAGTTGTAATTAAAGTTGTAACCTTTACTAATCCAATGCCACATCACTAATCCACAGCCGCTATAGCTTATAGTTGTTGACGCACTGTTCCACCAAATGCGTGAAAACTTAATCATCCCCACTTCCTCATGGATTTCGCCTTGCTTATTTACTTACTTTTAGTAATAATAAATAACTTAATTAATTATACCTTACAAAATATTATCAAAATGCATGCATTGTTTTTATTACTATAGTTTTGAATCTGGATTAGTGACCTTTTGGATAGGTCATGCTTGTTTTTATACAACGATGCCTTTTCTCTTGCAAAATGTAGCCAGTTGTTGGTACACATTTAATGCGTGCATTTCACTTTCAAATTCTGTATATTTTAATGTATTTACTCTGTTAATTCAACAAACACGAAGCAAATAAATTTTAAGATATATTTTTTTTTTGTTTCTTAGAAAAATTAATTCACTCTTTCTAATTTTATATTTATTTTTATAATTTATAACTATCCAAGCAAATTTATTTCTTTATCTAACTTAACGCACATAAAATTTATGACTCTCTCTCTATATATAAACGATTTATTCAAGTCTCTGTCAAATGTAAAGAAACATGTCTTAGCTGAATCAATTTCTCACTACCCAGCTTCCATTCTCTCCCTCTCTCACTTTTAACGGCAACCACCTTCTGCATTCTCAGCCACCACCGGAAAAATGCCGCACGTCCACCATAGTCACCGTCACATCCTATTGTTGCTACTCCTTGTTCTCATAACCCCTCCCCTCATTCTCTGCCTAAACAATGAAGGTTTATACCTTCAGCAAGCCAAGCTCGGTTTCGACGACCCAAACTCCGTCCTTTCCAGCTGGAACCCTCACGATGATACGCCCTGCAAATGGAATGGCGTCGTCTGCGATTCCACCAGTGGCTCCGTTGTCTCTGTGGACCTCTCCAGCTCCAACCTCTCCGGCCCTTTTCCTTCCATTCTCTGCCGACTCAATAGCCTATCCTTTATGTCATTCTATGATAACTTCATCAACTCCACTCTACTGGGAGACGACGTCGTGCTGTGCCAGTCATTGGAGCACCTTGATTTGGCGCAGAACTACTTAACCGGAGAGATTCCATCCAGGCTAGCTGATCTCCCCAACCTAAAGTACCTCGATTTGACCGGAAATAACTTTTCCGGCAATATTCCCGACAGTTTCGGGACGTTTCAGAAACTGGAGGTACTCTCATTGGTAGAGAATTTACTGGAGGGGACAATACCGGCATTCCTTGGGAACATTTCCACGCTGAAGCAGTTGAATCTCTCCTACAACCCGTTTTCTCCGAGTCGGATTCCGCCGGAGCTGGGCAATCTTACCAATCTGGAGGTGCTGTGGCTGACCGAGACTAATTTAATGGGTGAAATACCTGAATCGCTGGGTCGACTCGGGAGGCTCACTGATTTGGACCTCGCTTACAACTCGTTAACCGGTCCGATACCGAGTTCACTTACTGAATTAACGAGCGCGGTTCAGATAGAACTTTACAACAACTCATTGACTGGTGAGATACCCAGCAAGGGGTGGTCAAAGATGACGTCACTGCGGCGGCTTGACGCGTCCATGAACGAGTTGAGTGGGGAGATCCCTGCCGAGTTGTGCGAGTTGCCGATCGAGTCACTTAATCTATATGAGAATAACCTGCAAGGTGAATTGCCAGATGGCATTGCCAATTCTCCCAATCTGTACGAACTAAGGCTTTTCCAGAATCAATTATCTGGAAAGTTGCCTTCGAATCTCGGCAAAAGATCGCCGTTAAAGTGGATTGATGTTTCAACCAATAAATTATCGGGTCAAATTCCAGAGCACTTGTGTTTCAATGGGGCTCTCGAGGAGCTTTTATTGATCGGAAACTCATTTTCCGGCGAAATACCGGCGGGTCTATCCGAATGCCGCAGCTTGCTGCGTGTGAGGTTAGGGCACAACAGCTTCTCCGGCGAGGTGCCGGCGGGTTTGTGGGGACTTCCACACGTCTCATTACTTGAGTTCTCTAGCAATTTATTTTCTGGCGGTATTGCAAAAACTATCGCCGGCGCCTCCAACCTATCTCAGTTGATTTTGTCCGGTAACAACTTCTCTGGTAGTTTACCAGTCGAGATCGGGTTTTTGGATAGTTTGCTGGAGATTTCAATTAACGATAATAAATTATCAGGGTCTTTACCGAGTAGCATTGTGAATCTTGGGCAATTAGTGAAGCTTGATCTTCATAACAATGAGCTGTCTGGTAATGTTCCAAGTGCGGTTCATTCTTGGAAAAGGCTAAATGAGCTTAATTTAGCAAATAATCTTTTGTCAGGGGATATTCCTGATGAAATCGCGGAATTATCTGTTTTAAATTATCTTGATTTATCAGGAAATCAATTCTCTGGAAAAATCCCCGTTGGATTGCAGAACCTGAAGCTGAATCGGTTCAATTTATCGAACAATCTCTTCTCCGGGGACATTCCACCCATGTATTCCAAGGGAATGTATAGAGATAGCTTTTTGGGAAACCCGGGATTGTGTGGTGAGATTGCAGGTCTGTGTGAAGGAAAAGGTGGAATCAAGGACATGGGCTATTTGTGGTTGTTGAGGTCAATGTTTATGTTTGCTGGATTGGTGCTTCTTGTTGGTCTTATTTGGTTCTATTTGAAGTACAGGAATTTTAAGAAGACGAAAAGGTCAATTGATAGATCGAAATGGACATTGATGTCGTTTCATAAACTGGGATTCAGTGAGGACGAGATATTGGATGCTTTGGATGAGGACAATGTGATTGGGAGTGGGGCATCTGGTAAGGTTTACAAGGTGGTGTTGAGCAATGGGGAGGCGGTGGCGGTTAAAAAACTGTGGGGGTGTCCGAAATTTGCAGAGGATAGCATCGATGTGGAGAAGGGCAATCTTCAAGATGATGGCTTTGATGCTGAGGTTGAGACCTTGGGGAAGATTAGACATAAGAATATCGTCAAGTTATGGTGTTGCTGTACCACAAGAGATTGCAAGCTTTTGGTTTACGAGTATATGCCCAATGGTAGTCTAGGCGATTTGCTTCACAGCACGAAAGGTGGTTTGTTAGATTGGCCGATTAGGTTTAAGATAGCCATGGATGCAGCTGAGGGCCTCTCCTACTTGCATCACGATTGCGCGCCTGCCATTGTCCACAGAGATGTGAAGTCTAATAACTTATTGCTCGATGCAGAGTTTGGAGCTCGGGTTGCAGATTTTGGTGTGGCCAAGGTGGTTGATGTGAATGCAAAGGTTGCCAAATCTATGTCTGGTATTGCAGGCTCATGTGGTTACATTGCACCAGGTTAGTACATTGATCCTCTTGGGCTTAATCTTGTCTCCTGCAAAATTTATGTTTGCATTTATTGTATATATGATTATATGATCCATGTGATGTCTGCTTCATATTTTGATTACGGATTAGTGTGGTTGGAGGCTAGTATTGATAGGATAGAGATTTGTTGTTTGGTTGACATTGTGCCAATAGTTTGTGGACCATTTGAGAGTCTATGACAAGCTATTCAGTCTAGTAAACCTATATGCACTATGGTACATTATTGCTCTAGAGTCTACTGTCTTGTAAACTATAGGCAAAACACATCTCTGAATCATAATTTGTGTGATTAATTCTAGCAAATAATCATCATCGTCATACTAATGAACTCCCATTTTCATTTCAGAGTATGCTTACACACTTCGAGTGAATGAGAAGAGTGATATATACAGTTTCGGTGTTGTAATTCTTGAGTTGGTAACTGGGAAGCTCCCAGTAGATCCAGAGTTTGGAGAAAAAGATTTGGTGAAGTGGGTGTGCACCACATTGGATCAAAAGGGCGTTGACCATGTACTTGATCCCAAGCTCGATTCTTGCTTCAAGGATGAAATCTGCAGAGTCCTGAATATAGGTCTCCTCTGCACCAGCCCGCTTCCCATTAATCGACCTTCCATGAGACGAGTGGTCAAGATGCTGCAAGAGATTGGAAATGGAACTCATCACAAAACCGGGGGCAAAGATGGCAAACTGACACCTTATTATTACGAAGATGCCTCAGATCACGGAAGCATAGTCTAACAAATTTATAATGTCTCATTACCAGAATGAAGTAGAAAGCAATAGAGTGAACTCTTCTCTCAAAATTTGACCGGTCCCTAGATGAGATTTATCTCAAGGGTAAAAAGGTGCAAGAGTGAAGGTTAATAGAAAGAATTAGGTGAGGAGTTTTATGTAAATGAATCAACCATTTAGTTTTCACCTTATGGTTGGGAAAATTATTTGCATTGATACATTGTGTCATTTGTGCCACCTATAGTTTACTGTTTCTTCATACAGGACAGATTCTTGTTTTTTTTTTTGAGATGGCCATTGGAATGATAAATTGATGCCTTAAATGGTAAAATACTAAATACTGTACGGTACAAATAACTAACCCAATATGTTTCAAAATGCAACATTCAATATTCCCGTGATCTTTTCTACTCTCTACCAACCACCAAATTAACTTCTCTGACTATTGCTTCTCATTTTGAGTTACTGCTACCAACTTGACACGCATTTATGCAAGATGCAGATAGCCTGGGGACTTTTTTTAATTATTATTATTTAATATAATATATGTATTGATCCATTAGAATATGAGATGTGATATACTTTTGTAATTTTGAAAAGAAAAATTCGAATTTTGAACAATCAACACATCTAAATTAGGCGGTATGGATTGGTAGAGTTTACATCTCACTCAATCCTCTTATCTTGCATTTAATATTTCATGGAGAGTTTGGTGAATTTTTTAACTCGCCATGATAAGTAAGTTATGTAACATGACAATTCCATAATATATATAATCAAATTATAAATTTAGATATTAAAGAAAAATATAATAGAAAAACAAAGAATCTGATATATTTAATGCTTCAATCAAAGGAAGGTTCCAAGATTATCTACCACCCAAAAATCCCCAGTCAGGTGGTAATGTCAGTAGTTCTTTGAAATTGAATGCTCATAAATGAAAGGAGTACAAACTTCAAATCGCATCGCTTACATTATATTTATGCTCATTTCAGACATTTAGGTACCCCATTAATTGACCTTCTTACATTTACTCAACCTTTACTTCTAAATTTAATTTCCCAAACCGAACTAAACGTAGACTTGTAAAACAATGCTGCTTTTTTTTGGATTAAAATGTTTTATGAATTTACTTAAATATCCTTACTGAGAATATAATGCTTGAAGTTCGACTGGCATAGAACAAACACAATGTATCCCGTTTGGAAGTGCAAACAAGTACAATATCAGTTGGTAAAATAAGATTTGATAAAAGACTAATAGTACTTACCATGTACCACTAATACTTATTGGATACTCAGTACATTTTGTTAACAGTTGATACTCAGTACATTTTGTTAACCAAACTATATAGCATTGTCTTTGACACTTACCTCTTGAATAAAGAATCTTAGACATTTTACCTTTTTTTTTTTTTTTTTTTTTTTTGGGACAATTAACAATATCAACTATTATGTTTTCAAGACTTTTAAATTTATATTTTTTATTTTGTAACATTTTATCCTTCAAACTATTTTTGTGTATTTACCATGCAAAATTGCAAACAACAATTAATCCATAGTCTAGATGATAGGATTTTCTCACACAAAAGAAAAAAAGGAAATAGAGTGTTAAAACACCATAATTTTAATGGTAAAGTGCATAGAAGAAACCATAGATTCCATCCAGGGCAGGGCTATTCCTTCATAATTAGGGAAGGCCATACATGTTTAGTTCATTTTCTAAAAAGCCCAGTTTTCATAATTAGGGAAGATATATATTAATTTAATATTTAGTTCATTTTCTAGGAAGTCCATTTTTTAGAAAATACGTACAATAGTAGAGTTAGACTTCCTCCAAAAGATTTCTAGAGTTGAGGCATGTTTAGAAAATTGAGTTTGAGATATTTCTAGAAAATTTCTAGATCTATGATATTTGAAACATTTCTGAAACATTTTTAGATCTATGGAGATCGGATATGATTATGACTAGAAGACCACAGAATAAAATTCGACCAAATAAGCACTATCGGATGACAATAAATTATACATTTTAATTCGATTTATTAATAGAATTTATTATTGAACTTACATTTTTGAAGCGAAAGTGTCCTTTCTTTTCTATTAATTTTTTTAAGGCGACTCCATCTTCTTTCTTCAAAACTTCACAATTTTTTGGCACATTTTCCAAAAATATAATTTAGTGTCCTTTTAGTATAATAATACAATACAACATTAGATAAACAATCTGGATTAAATAAATAATTTGGATGACAACCTGGAGTATATATTTTCATAATCGATATTCCTACACCAAAGCCATAAATCAACAACCAATGTCATGTTAAATTTTTCTCTCATCTGAATTTGATTCTGAGAAGTCCAACATAATACAGTCATATATTCAAATATAGGTTAATCCTAGAAAGTTTAAAATTTCTCCAAAATCAAATTTATAAACATCGACATCTTGGTGAAAGATGAGTTAACACTCGAAGGACATAGGAATTCTAACTACAGTTAAAAAAAAAAAAAAAAAAAATATATATATATATATATATATATATATATATTAATCCATATTTCGATATCAGTTAGGTGAAGTAGATGGACAAAGCTGTTAGAGCTAATTGTCAGTGCTAAAATTCTTTTCCATCCCTTGGATTTTCTAACATTGAAAATACATATACATTTATTTATGTGCTGTCAAATATGAGCCTATATGATCCCTAACTTGTACTTCTGCGAAGAGACAAAGACGATTGAAATAGAATAGAGGAAAAGTTGCGCCACAAAATAAGAAATAATGTTTAGTTACACGTCTGAATGCAATAATGTTTCAAGTACTCTCATCATTGATTTGATGCCCTATCTAACGATTTCAATCTAACTCTTCCACAATAATCTCTTTGAATTCACTTCATTATATATTCGTATTTATTTTCTTGTAACACAAACCAAGTAAAAATAAGATACGGGTTGAGATACATATCATCGAGACACTGATGAAATATATAACCAGAGTATAATTAAAGGAAAAAGAACGTAATTGTTGTTAATAGTTTAGTTGTTCACTTTTCTTGAAATGGAAATAGAAAGCAAGCAACTTGAATGGCTGAAAAGAACCTAACATATAACCACACCAAATACTAAATTTCTACCTTTTCTAACCAATCAAACCTGATTTTCAAACCCTACAATTTCATGTCAATATACTATCTCTTTCAATCTTTTTCTCATTTATATTATGCCAATACCAATCCAACTATTGGGCCAATCTTTTCTTCATACCCTGTTTTCTCTTAAACCCATACCAACAGATTTTCTTAATCAAAATGAGCTATGGAGAATTCACAATCATATACGATCTTGTTCTTGTTTTTCTATCCATAATTGTATTTATTTCCGCAATCATACTGTTTATCCTCTGCAAAAGGACACCAGTTAAGGCTGAAGATGAAGCAATTCCACTCGCCAAGCTTTCTGCATCATCATACCCATTAATGGAAATCCACGCGGCCACGGATGGATTCAACCACCGCCGGATCATCGGAAAAGGCAGGCTCGGCACAGTCTACGCGGCGGTGATGCCCAAAGGAGAGCTGGTTGCAGTGAAGAGAATCCACCCCCGGCTCGTGTTGAATAATGCTGGTTTTGGCTTCTCTTCTATACTCAAATGGCTTTCTTTAGCCGATCATCCTCATGTGGTGCCTATCACAGGTATAATC
Source organism: Scutellaria barbata (assembly GCA_028654395.1). Classification (NCBI taxonomy): domain Eukaryota; kingdom Viridiplantae; phylum Streptophyta; class Magnoliopsida; order Lamiales; family Lamiaceae; genus Scutellaria; species Scutellaria barbata. The sequence goes on from CM053645.1 coordinate 6,106,521, forward strand.
CATGAGAAATATCATGATTTTATCAATTTGAGACAATTATATCCGATTCGTAAAATGAGCGCGAAATTTAAACACGAAGAAAACATAAATTGGAATTTAAGTTAAATTAGGGTTCCAATTAGGGCTTTTACTCATACTCAATATCTCAAATTCTCTGATAACTCAGGCTTCTCAGAGGCTCCAGGGGAAAGAATAATAGTAATGGAATTCGGAGGAATGCTGAGCTTGGACTTTTACCTGCATCAAAACCCTGACGGCGCGGCGCTACTCGATTGGAGCCGGCGGCTGAGGATCGCCGCCGGCGCGGCGAGGGGAATAGAGTACTTGCACGAAGTGGTGGCGCCGCCGATAATCCACGGTTGCGTGAAGTCGTCCAACATATTAGTAGATGTGAAATTGTGTGGCAGATTATGTGATTATGGGCTTCATTTTTTGGCGGCCCATGAAAGGGATGGGCTTGTGGGGTATGTTGATGAAGAGTATTGGGTAGACAAAAAGGGTGCTTCAAAGGAATCTGATGTGTTTGGATTTGGGGTGGTTTTGTTGGAATTGTTGAGTGGGAGGAGATGTGAACAAGGATTGCTTCTTCAATGGGGATTGCCTTTGATTAAAGGCATGAATTTTAGTGAATTCTTCGATCCTAGACTTGCAATTCCATCTCATTTTGACCCACTTGTGCGATTGTCTAAGCTTGCTTTGGCCTGTGTTGCCAATTCGCGGAATAATCGCCCATCAATTGCACAAGTCTCTGCCATTTTGAACAATTTAGAGATCATTTTATGATTTTCAACCTAATTCATTACATGTGTGCTGCAAATTCTCATATCTAAACTATATTTTTGGTCTTTGAACTTCCTTACTGTAATTGATGTTTAATTTTATTTTGATATGTTTAATTCAGGTCATGTATGTATGTATCTTATATTATATTGCAGAAAAAATCAGGTGAAATAGGTGAGTGAGGGTGGGTGGGGGGCGGCATTTTGGAGGAGAGAGAAAGTTTGGGCGGTGGTTTAGTGTGGAAATCAATTGGGGGTTTAGGTGGTGGGGCTTCCAGTTGGGGCCCCTTTCTAGCCTTGTCATTACTTAATCATTATTTCCTACCAAGTTTACATTATTATATTGTCTACTATGTGTCGTTAGCAAAATAGGCAAAATCAAAAAGGTATCTTTGAAAAATGAATCCCCCTGACTATGAAATCCTGTCCATTTCGCTTTTGCAAATGTAACTTTGCCCTTTTTTTTTTTTTTTTTTAAATCCTATACTATCCAACTTTATAGAAAGTAGATATATATTGATATTTTGATTTGTAAATAGCTATGATTACAAATGAACTAACTTAAAATAGCTCTAACTTTGGTTGATGCATTTTTTCTTCCACAAATTTTATAATAGGTGTTAATTTATAGATTAATTCTCAATTTTGAATTTAAATTTTAAATTTTTTTAATAAAGGTTTCAATTTAATATTTTTTTTAATTTAAGGTTTGAAATTAAGATTGAGTTCTCAATTTAAGACAAATTTCATATTTTATTTATTTATATTTATAAATTTATTATATTTCAATATGTATTCATATATTTGATAAAAGTTAGTGCATTTTAAAAATATTTTTCATCCAACTTATCTTAATTTATATGGAAAAAAAGAAAGAAAAAAATATAATCAATTCAATTTAAAAAATATAATTTATATTAAACTGATTAATATTAAAATCGATTTTCTATATTTTTATTCACAAAATTAAGAAAATAAAGGAATCTTAATTTTTTGAATTGCATTTATTATATATAAATTAATATAGATTGGATGAAAATCGTTCCAAAATTGCACAAAGTTGATTTAATTTAACTAAACTATAAATACATATTAAAATATAAATAAAACGTAAAAAAATTAAATTTCGTCTTTAATTGAGAACTCAATCTAATTTTCAAACTTTAAATTGAAAAAAAAATGTAAAATTGAGCCCTTATTGAGAAATTTTAAAATTTGAGTTCAGAATTGAGAACTAATCTATAAATTTGATCTTCTTATGAAATGGATAAATTTCATAACAAAACGCAATTTATAGATAAATTTTCAATTCTGGATCCGAATTTTAAAGTTTTTCAATAAGGGGCTCAATTTAACATTTTTCCTCAATTCAAGACTTGAAATTTAGATCGAGTTCTCAATTTATGACACAATTTTATTTTATTTTTTATATTTATAATTTATTTATATTTTAATATGTATTTATAATTTAGATAAATTAAAACAAGTTCGTACAATTCTGGGACGATCTTTATCCGACTTGTATTAATTTATATATATATATATAATAAATGCAATTAAAAAAATTAAGATTCTTTTATTTTCTTAATTTTATGAATAAAAGTATAGAAAATCGATTTTAATATTTAATATAAATTATATTTTATGACTTAAATTAATTATATTTTTTTCTTTCTTTTTTTCATATAAATTAAGATAAGTCGGATGAAAATTGTTCTTAAAGCGCACTAAATTAACTTAATTTATCCAAAATATGAATATATATTGAAATATAAATAAATTTATAAATATAAATAAAAAAAATGTAATTTTGTTTTGAATTGAGAGCTCAATCTAAATTTCAAGTCTTAAATTAAGAAAAAATATTAAATTAAACCCTTATTGAGAAACTTTAAAATTCAGGTCTAGAATTGAGAATTAATTTATAAATTGAGTCTTGTTATAAAATTTATTCCTTATGAAATCTATCAATTTTTTTCTTCAAACGGTTTTTCTCTATTTTATTATTATCAAATAATACCTGAATCGTCAAATATATTAGCCAGTAAATCAATTTATTGTCCATGAATTATTGTCTATTTAAAATTTTAAAGAAAAAGATTATTGTTTGGAAATATATTTCAAAAATAAATTACTCACATGCCTATTGTATTTGTGGGCATATATCGCAATATATCGACCACACGGTTCTTGTCGTTTATTGGGCTGGACATATTATTATTTCAATAATATCTTAATTTGCATAATATGTACTATTATTTCAGTAGAGTAGTCTATTTATCAATTTAAAGTACACATGCCACACATCTCCTGTAGCTTTATTGGGATTGATATATTATTAGATAGCCCACATTGCTCTGAGACGCCCAAGTTCGTTCTTTGATTATTCAGCCCAAAAAAGAAAAGTTGGGCTGTATACTTTTGAAGCCCTTAATGAATAATAACTCTAAGCAACCCGTAGCATATGAGAGTTTATATTATATTTCTTTCCACATTTATGACATAATTTTTCTGTTTTGCCTTTAACTCTTTTCGTTTTATACACCTTCTTCATCACCCCCAACTATCGACCCCTCTATCAACCAAAAAAAAAAAAAAATTTACTTTCCATTCTTTCATATATTATAAAATTTCTAGAATTTATCACTCAATACTTAAGTTGAATGCATAATTTTTTCATTAGTCTCCGTACATTTTATTTGAAGTCATTTTCAATTTAGATTTTTTCCAAAAAGAAATATTTCTCTACATTCATTTTTTTTTATCTACATTTCATTGTTTGATTAAATTTAATTGTACAAATACATTTTTTGTTCTATATGTGAGTGATTTTCTTGATGTTAATCAAGATTAAAAAATGATTTTTAAAGAAATTGTGTTATTATAATGTTAATTATTTTAGTGAAATATCTCGAGATATTTTTAAAAGAAATTTGTTAAGAAAAATTGTATGGTTGATCCGATAATTTAGAATAATTTTTCAAAAAATAGGACTTAAAGTTTCGACTTAACCTTCTAAACTATCCAAGTTGTTGAATTTTACCATCAGGCTTTCTAAGAAAGAGAAGCACTTATGTGCCCTTGGGGCACCGTGCCCCCACTTATATATATATATATATATATATATATATATATATATAATTTTTTTTTACATTTATTCTTCCTTTTTTTCTTTTTTCTCTTTCTTTTTCTTTCCTTGTTTTTTTGTTTTTTTTTCCTCACTCCTTTCTTTTTTTCTTTTTTCTTTCTCTTTTTCTTTTCTTCTTTTTCCTTTTTTTCTCACTTCTTTCTCTACTGTTTGTTTTTTTTTTCTTTCTTTTCAATTTCTTCTCACATCTCTTAAGATCAATATTTTTTTTCAATTTCTTTTCAATTTCTACACTTAATCAACAATACTATAAAATTTGGATTCTTATAGTTCTAAAATCTAGGATTCCTTATGTCAACAATGGAGAAAGATTTTAACAATAAACAAGGTAAAGTATTTGGCTGAAAACAAGAACTTATATGTAAGTAATACTTTTGAGGTATTAATAATTTGTTCTTTAGGTATTACAAAATTACATGATTGAATAATATGTAAGTTATACCTTCAAAATATTATGAAAATACTTTTGAGGTATTACGATTTGTAATACCTGAAAGGAACATATGTAATACCTATAAGGTATTTATGTAATATTTGAAAGGAACATGTCTAATGCCTATAAAATACTTATGTAATACTTGAAATGAACATGTGTAATATCTGTAAGGTATTTATATAATACTTGAAATGAACATGTGCAACACCTTTAAGGTACTTATATAATACTTGAAATGAACATATGTAATACCTATAAGGTACTTATGCAATACTTCAAAGGAACTTGTGTAATATCTATGAGATACTTATGTAATACTTGAAATGAAAATGTGTAATACTTAAAGTGAAAATGTGTAATATCTGTAAGGTACTTATGTAATACTTAAAATAAACATGTGTAATACCTGTAAATCATGAAATTTCAAATGTTTCATCTTCTTCCTCAAAATCATCAAATCATGATTTCATATTATGTGAAATAATTGATTTTTAATGTTTTAAAATTATTGTAATAAATTGTGATTGGAAATCAATTATCTAAATCTATGAAAATGAGTAAAAGAGAAGAAAAAACTTCATAAATGACTCTATGGAGATTTGAAAAAGAATACGAATAAGAAGATAGAGAAAAAGAATAATGTACAAAACAAATAAGAAGAATAACAAATTGATAAGAAAAGAGATTAAGAAGAAGAATGAGAGAGAAAAAAAAAAAGAGGAAAAAGAAGAAAGTAGCGCTGTTTTTATACTAATACCTGAAGGGTTATAGTGCGATACCTTAAGAGTAAATGAGTGATACCTTAAAGTATAATATTCAGATGGTACGCGGCGCACACCAACAATGGTGTGGCCGCACGTGGGGGCGCGTGGACGCGCATAAAAGCGCCCCACGCACCGATTCGGATTGGGAACACGGATCTAGGATCCATGCCCCTGTTGTATATAAGTTTTAGCCTATAAGAAATATGTCAATTTAACATATACACTAATCAAATGCAACAATTTGTAATGTTTATAAAAGAGAATGTCGTGTGCGGTTTCATGCATATAGCAACACTTAGCCCCTAAAAAATAAACAGCCGAGCAATACATAAATAGAGTCCTATTAATTAATCAAAGCAATAAAATTCTGAAAAACAGCTATTTGTGAAGAAGTGAGATATGATCCATTTCCCACTGATCTTGATGAGTTATTTGACATCATCTGCAAAACCCTCTTCAATACGTTAAAGAAACCCTAATTTTCGAAGCTTCGTTGAGAAGCTATATGTTGCGTAGCTTATTTGGGAAGCTTCAAAACACAAATGAAATGAAATGAAATAGACAGCCATTTAATATTATATATTCAACACAAGAAAACTATATTATGTCGGCTTATAATTTTATATTGGGTGGGAATAATTTGTCTACTCTTTTCTCTTTCTTTATTTCCTACAACCGCCATTTACCATCACCCGTCAACCCTAGCCTCTTCAATAATTTCCTTTGATTTTTCAACACTGGTCTTAATTAATTGCCCTGAATATTCAATTTCAACTCTAATTTCTTGGAACTAGAGTTTTATATATCAAGTTTTTGGCATTTTGGGTTTTGATATTAAGTCTCACTTATTCAAAACCATTTTCTAATTTATATATATATGCTTCATCAATGTATATATATGTCTTGTGTGAATCAATCTTTAATATATGATATTCCATATCATGACTTGTGTCATATTGGGTGCTATTAAACCAATGAAAACAATCTTTATTCGAGATTCGGGACTGAAACCTCCGAGCTCAAGATCAAATGCTTAATTATATATTATTTATAGATCAATTTAGTATTAAAATAAATAGGAGATAAAACAGATAACATAGAGAATCGGTATGTAACTTTATGTAGGTAGAATTGAAACACGACTAAGATCCCAAATATATGGATGGCTTAGTTCTTACTGCCTAGAATCTCACAACAATCGAACCAACACGTAATTGAAAAGGTTTTCTTGCCACATTCGTACATAGGGACATACACAACACACATAGTATTCAATTCATATAGAATGTATAAGCCACTGTAAATGGTAATAAATAAATTTGGTAACATATCATCTGTATGAAAATATATTATACCTTGCTTCGAAAGAGAAGTCTACGCCAAGAAAAAGAAAAAAAACAGTTGGTAAAAAAAATACAGGTCAGTTTGGTGTAATATAATCCAGATCGAGTTAGTTACTTTCACATTAGTTGGTATGTATTTATTGATGTACCAATGTGTATTTTAATTTTGTTTCAGAGTGCAGGAAAAAACTTTAGGAGCACTCTAGGTTGACACTCAGGCAAATTAGAGGTGAAACGTCGTGGATGAAGAGTGGATCACTTGTTGCCCCATTTCCACTCTATCTAACCCATTAATTTAATTTACCGAGCTTGTCCATTAATTTTACCAGGTTTAGTCTATAACCGTCTGTATTAATCATGATCAAGTTATGTTAGAATATATGCAACGGTAATTAATTATGATAAGAAGAATCTTAAACTGGATTTGATATTTTCTTGTACATATATGTGTGTCATACATTAACAAAACCAAACTTGACGTTCAAGCAACCTTATTTTTATACAACAATATTCATTCTTTGTTTTAATTTGTTCTCTATCTCTCAAGAATATAAGCAGGAGAACTTTCTGACCCTTCTCTCTCTCTCTCTCTCTCTCTCTCTCTCTCTCTCTGAGGGTTTTAGTTCGACATCTAACAGCAGACCAAAGAAAGGTAAGAAAGAACCAAAAAGTGGAGAATTCAGTTGCTTCTCCAAACATCAAAGAACAAGAGAAAATATTTGGTTAACTGAAAAACGTTGTTTAAAAGTTCAGAATTCTTGCTTTAATTTCCTCGAATATATTAAAATTTTTTGTGTGTACGATATATATTTACTTGTGAGTGAATATTATATGTGTGGTTGTTCAGATCGATTGAAGAAGGTGTGGAAGAAACGGCAAACTTAGTAGAAACCCCAAATTGGGATGGGCATAAGAGAAATACAACAGAAATGACATGGTCCAATCATGATCAACAATCTGCCCTCCAAATTATTTCATCTACTTATAAAGAAAATAATCTTGCTATCAATTCCAAAACTGATCAACTTATTACCACCATAACCTGCCCTTCATGCGGCCACACCGTAAAACTCCAAGATCAGGTGCTTTTCTTCTTCCAGTTCTTTTCTTTTTGTTTTTAATCCGATGCAATTTAGATATATAAAGGGAAAAAAAATGCATATATATATATATGTAGAAAAACTTGAATCAGATAGCACTTCAAGAATTGCCGGGGCTACCAGCTGGGGTGAAGTTTGATCCATCAGATCAAGAAATTCTTCAACACTTGGATGCAAAGGTTCACTCTGATATAAAGGAGCTTCATCCTCTAATTGATGAATTTATTCCAACAATCGAGGGTGAAAATGGTATTTGCTACACTCATCCTGAGAAACTACCAGGTACAATATATATATATGTATATATATATATATATATATATATGCTACTGTATACTTTTATATTACCAATTGTTTGAATAATTTATCTGTTGTTCCATTATAGGTGCATGAATATTATTCAAGCTTCATCAACTATATTATATATGATATTTTGAATATTGCATTGCTTATTTTGTGGCATTTTCATGTTGTCACTACTATTCCGAGTCCCATGTGATCATGCTTACAATGTCTAATTTAACACTTACATAATACATTCCTAGTTCAAAGTAGAGAAAATGTAATAGTACAGGTTTTGTTTCCTTAACATGTTTACATCTTTTGTGTATTTATATTACTTGGTAGTGTTTGAAATGAATGAACTCCCAAAAAAATACAGGAGTAAGCAAAGAAGGGCAAGTGCGTCATTTCTTCCACAGGCCCTCAAAGGCATACACAACGGGGACTAGAAAACGGAGAAAGGTTCACACGGATGCAGATGGTGGTGAAACAAGATGGCACAAAACAGGCAAAACCAGACCAGTCTCTACACCTGCTAACATTAAAGGCTACAAAAAGATCCTCGTACTCTACACAAACTATGGCAGACAACGAAAACCAGAGAAAACGAATTGGGTTATGCATCAATACCACTTAGGCGACAACGAAGAGGAGAAAGATGGGGAATTGGTGATCTCAAAAGTGTTCTACCAAACACAGCCTAGACAATGCGGCTCATCAAGCATCAAAGAGGCACTCATCAACAAATCCAGAACGGCTTCTTCAACTGATCATAATTCCTTCCTCAAGAACTCGGATTTTGTGGAATATTATAATCCGCCATATGTTTCTTACAACCAGAATATGAAGAGAGACAGCCCACCACAGCTGATTCCAAATTTGGTCGTTCATGGTGATGGATCATCTTTTCTGCATTTGCCTTCAACTGCAAGCAAAGGCAAATGAGGTACAACAAAAGGGATGGTTTAGTTTACAGCGATGAAGAATATTTAGCTGCTTCTCATAATTAATTATTTAAGGTTTATGAGGGAAGTGAGATTAAATAAATGGTGATGAAGAGGCCGGCCATGTTATTATTAGTTTTAAGTTTATTAATCATTAGCTACTTATGTATATGCTGCTGATACTGTCATAGGAATGCTCTTAATTTTTGACTCAGATATTGTCCATTATATGTACATTGTGTACACACATATATATGATTATTAAAAAAAATGTCCCATCTGTAGTATTTTTAGGAGGATTATAAATCCTGAAAACTTATATTTGATAATTTGAATAATTTTGTGGAGATCTGTATTTCTTGATTAATGATTTATAGATTCTTTACATTATGGTGGAAAATTCAAGTACACAATCCTTCCGAATATGACACATTTGCCCGTCACAGTTAAAATAAAAATTCTAGTATCATTGGATTCCGTCAAAGCCTCTTTTTAACAGCTTTTAACAATAATAATTTATATCAATTTTTTGACAGCCAATAATCAGAATTTGATAATCTAATGAGGAAAAAAAACAGGTAAAAGTGTTTAATACAATCCATGAGTTAGATTACATTAAACGCCGTAGCCTGTAATCCTCCCTGATAAAATAAACTAAATAGATCACCACACAAAACCTAAAGTAATTTCAAGCAAGAAAACAATCTCACCACACCAAAACGAGCTAACATAATCAATAGGCAATCTCTAGCTCTCACTACGTTCAGAACTATGACTACTAACATCTAAAGGGTTTGTTTCAAAATGTACACGATTGAAAGATAAGTTACATAGCCTCTTGGATTATGATCTCTTGAGAACAAATTTCTCATAGAGAGCCAAAATATCCTTCTTGTTGGGATTCTTCAACTGCAACAGCTCGGCCCCATAGTTGTGATGTGTAAGCTCTTGCTTCAGTTTCTGTACTGTAAACTTAGTGTAGTCCTCCTGGCTTGTTTGCTGGCTATTGGTTTGCTCATCACCCCTGAACACGGAACCACCATCTTCAGGACTAGCGAACTTGAGAGGGCTAGTTGTACTCTTCGACCTCTTGTTTCCTCTGGTAACCTTATCATTCATACCCGTGTCATGTACCGAGTCCACACCCATCTCAAAATCATCTGTCCTGCCACGTTTGCCATGGGAAGCGCTTCTGCGTTTACCATCCATAGTTTTTTCACTATATCTGAGTGCAGTCAATTCTTGAGAGAGTTCATCAAGCTTGCCTTGTGTGTCCTGTAGCTTCACAGAGAGGGCTTCCGCCCTGCTATTAGCTTCTGCATGGGCAACACGTTCACTCTCCAACAAACTCTCGAGTACCTGCACGGTATTCTTCCTCTGACTGTTGTTCGACTGCAAGAGTGAGTCCAAATCTTTTTCCCTTTCCCCAAGTCTCTCCTTGAGCATTTCCACCTCAAGCAAAGCATCCCTTTCAGAGGCTTTGCACCTCTCTACTTCACTTTCTAAGTCAGCCCTTTGCCTATCCAAAGACTCAGCATGCCTCTCAGCTCTCTGGAGCAGTGCTTGTCTTTCCATGGCAAGACGCTGCAATTCATTTCTCTCCCTCTGGGCAGAGGCTGCTTCAGCTCTGGCTTCATCAGCCAACTCCATAGCTCTTTTAGCATCTCTCTCAGCTGCTTTACACCTTTCCTGGACTTCCTCAGATCTGTCAAACTGAGCTTGGTACTTCTGCTCCAGATGTATCTTTTCCTGTTCCAAAATCCTAGCTTGGCTTTCAGCAGAAAGAGCAGTAGCATTTGCACTATCCACCTTCTCACTTAGCTCCTTGATTTCACGCTTTAATGTAGATGTCTCCTGATTGTAGGTCCTAATCTTTGATTCAGCAGCCTGTTGCAAGCAAGACAACATCAAACCAAATAACACTAATGAATATACACACAGCCATTATCCTTTATCAAAATTAAATTTGAATGAGCACCACAACAATAATTTATATGTACTTTCGTCATGTTTCAGATATGAATTTTCACAAGCCAACACCCTCTTATAGATTACAAAGATATTGCAAGGTTCTCTTTTCAGAAATTACATACAGAACTTGAAGAGGAGATGGGTTTCTAGGAAGTAAGAATCGATACATTCGCTAGCCACTTTAGGCACCTCAACATAATTATATGACTGCTTAATAACTATTAAGTTATATTTACTAATTATTGCAGTCAAAGTTAAATAGAAAAAAGCAAAAAATGTGGAAAACAGGGTTGGACATGTTTGGAAAACTTGAGCAAATGAAAGCTAGATCCTAGAGGGTATAACTGAACTATTACATGGTGATTATGCAGAAGGCAGTGGCACATAGAAAGTCGTAATGCTATGCAGTCATTCTTATGTCCAAATCTCACCTTCAATTCCAAACTCAAAGTTGTCAAATGCTGCTCGACTTTCTCAATTTTTGTGGTCTTTTCCTTTATTTCATCCTCCTGTGGATAATACACATGAAATCAACTCACAGAATCCTCAAATACTTACAAGGAGTCTACATTTAAGGATACATAGACAAAGATATAATTGCCTCAAGCGATACACAAGCACACACATGCATTTACCCATAGATAATAGAGAAGAACACAGCAGACAGAATGATATGCACCTTTTCTGCCAGTGTCTTAGAGAATTCTGCTCTTAAAGCAGCTTCTCTTGATTGGGTTTGATAAGTTGTGCGCTCTTGAATAGCAGCAGCCTTCTCCAAAGCATTTTTTGTTTCTCTGACAGCAATATCATACTTACGCTTCCACTCCGCTGTCTCTTCCTCAGCAGATTGAGCTTTCTCCTGAGCTGCTGCTAATCTTGCTTCAGCAGCAGAACTTTTGGATTTGAGCATAGCAATTTCCCCACTGAACTGCTGTTCTTCGGCATTCTGCTTTAATAAAACCAACTCATATTTTCTTTTCCAATCCATCAATTCCTGCCTTTCTGTCTCAAGTGCTTTTGAAAAATTAGAGGACTTCTCCTCTAAGGAACTACATTTTTTTTGCAAATTGTTTATACGGCTCATATAATCATCTGTGAGTTTATTCTTGTCCTTGATCGCATCATCATAACGCTTCAAATATTCAGCTTTATATGCATTACTCGCTTCCAGTTGTTTATTAAGTAATTCCATCCTGCCTTCAATTGATTGACATCTCAGAGCAAGAGAACTCTTTTCTGCTCCAATCTGGTCAATTTGCTTGTTGACAAAGTCAAGAAGAGGACCTTCCAAACTGGACATTGCATAGCATAAGAGAAAATATTAGGTGCAAACCATACATAATAAAGAGTAAGAGCCCACACACAAACCTTTGCCGCAGAAAAATAACTGCTTTCCGCCACTTCTCTGGTCCGTGACAAGAAGCTTCGTACTTGGTCAAAAGCTCATCAAGAACCTGTAAGAACGACAGGAGTATTAAGCCTCATACGGTTGTTCTCTGTAAGATTTCTCATACTCAGCATTTTTATTGAAATTTTAGTTTTATGTATGGATTTCCATGTGAGAAACATAACTTCGTTTGGATAACCAAATGAAAATTATTTTTGGTCGTGAAGTTTTAAGGATTTTCAACACGAAAGTACTTGATAAAAACGAAATATTGATTGTGTACTTTATGGTACCATATTCAAAATTGTGAAACAACTTGTGATGTAGCAGTGTTATCAGTTTTGATTGTGTAGTTTAAATATTGACAATTTATTATATTCATATAGGCATATAGCAGATCCTTATTGAATAATTATTTTAAAATTAAAATAAACGATAGTGGTTATAAAAAGATTCAGCAGATATTGTTGGTAGTGGCATGCCCAGAAGAGTACTTTGATATGAAATGATGTATAAGATGACCGTCAATTGACAGCAAAAGTCGTGTAAACAAGTTAGTAGCCAGAATTATAGGTTTGGAATGCTATTTTTGAGAAGAAAAAGATAAAATGAACATTTTATTTAGAAATAGGTCATATATGATTTTGGATTTTTAAATAGGATAATGAAGTGAGAAAACAGGTTTTCCAATAGGATCATACAACTATTTAGATGAAGATGGAGCTTTTAGAAGCAAACAACATAAACTTGCCTTCAGAACAGTTTCTATTTTTGCATCAGAAACATGACAAGCTGTTCTGAGTTCCCTGTCCATATTTTCTATGGTGCTTGTGCATTGCAGGTAGGCCTCCCTGAAAGCGTCTTTTTTAATATCCTGCAAATAAAATTCAATCCTAATTAATAACTGTGCCAAATGCACTGAAGAAGCATTGCGTTGAGAACATAATAACATTTCTGAAAAGCAAACATCAGGTTTTAAGATTCCATGACTAAAAATCTTCACGAGCAAAGATCTCAATGATGTTCCTCAATGACATTATTCTTGCAAGGTCAATCATAAGCAGTTGAAACTGAAGAACCTGTCCTGATGCTTATTAAGAGGGTGTTCGGTTGAGCTTATAAGTTCATTAAAAGAGCTTGTTTAAGCTCTTCAAAAGTGTATATATATTTAAAAAAAAAGAGGCAACATTTTAGGAGCTTATAATTTATTGTTTATTTGCCCAATTCAAAAAAGAACCAATTATTTTTGAAATGACAAATAAGAAAATTTGGTCATTTTAATAGAAATTTTTTCAAACACTAGCTTCTTAAGATATTATTGTATTCACACAGTTGAACTAACTTATTAATAACATAAGATGCACGGAATTCTGAAAACAACAAGTTCTTAACTTCTAAATAAGCTTAGCGAAACATGCTCGGAATGCTAAAAAAAAAAAAAAATGAATGATGAAGTAAGTGAGACTATATAAAAACATTTCAAAAATCAAAGAAGGATAAACTGCAATGAATAGTATAGTAAGTGAGCAAGTAAAACTACAAACTAGCAGACAACGACCCAATGTGGAAAAGAATTTTCTCTTGCTTTCAGAAGAATGATGTTGGAATCATAAAACCACAGCAAACTCCCAGCACTTGCTTTCTTTTTTTTTTAAGAGAATTGGAAGGAACATGTATTATTAACTTACATGTCTGCATAAAAACAAATAATAATAAATAAAATTTGGCTAACCCACAGTGACTGAAAATGGAAGTAGGAAATGTACCTCAAACGCCTTTTTAAAGAAAGTCTGTAGACGCTTTTCATACTTTTGCCTAATTGAACCAGCACCTACAGCAGTATCATTAAATATGGCCAACGACTTCTGAACAGCATCTTCATGTGCCTCTCTTAGTGCAGCCTACAAGACCCCCCATATTTAGCAAATAATGTAACATATGAAAACCCAACAACAAGCAGCACTTACTTCCTCAGGAGGTTTTGAACGGTCAAATGCAGACATGTAAGCTTCAGTACCCAATTCAAATGCTCTCTGGCATTCAGCTTCCTCAACACTCTGAAACAAAAAATAATAATAATATTCATCAAAGATATAATTTGATATTGGAGGTATAAACTCATCTGGAGCAAATGGAAGATAGCATCACAAGATGGCAAGGCTTCAATAGTCAAAACCATGGAATTAAGCCAACATAAACCCATAATGTAGTCTGTCAACAAAATTTCTGGAGATTCTTTTTCTGAAGTGTGGCATTACTATTGAACAGGTTGCACTGAAATAGTTACAATCTTACATTAATAATATAGCATTGGGGAACATGACTCCTCATTCTATAAAAAATTAACAAAAAAATTTGCAAAAATATGTAAAATAGAAGATTATTAGGAACACATTCAACATTACGAAAACAGATGGGAAGCAGAAGTAGTGAATTTACATGATTGTTCATAGACCATGCTAACCTGCCATGAAGAGGTTATAGTAGGCACCGCCCCATTATTAAGTGCATCAAGGAATGATTGAGTAATACGAGCAAAAATGGGTCCTGTCATCACTGTTGAGCCCATTTGTTTTGGTCTCGTCCTCTCAAAAACAAATCTTGTCAAAGAATCTAAACCAGATTTAAATTCGGGCCTTAGTTTGTCCAACTGCATGATACGGGAAAATCAACATAAGTCAAGGAGAGGAGACTCTCAGGCAAAAGATAAACATAAAACTTAAACAAATACAAGCTACTACTGACCGAGATTTGATCAAGTCGTTGAAGATCGTTCTCATTGCTTAGAGGTCTTACAAGTGGGAAGCATTCTCTGTCTGGAAAAAGAGCTCGGATAGAATCTCGGATCTAGTCAATTTTTTCAACCCATCAGACAATCAATATATTTAAATGTCAATAAAATAGGCATACTATTGACCACGTACCATTTCAGTTATGTATTGAAGTATATTCCATGATGGAGGAAAAAAAAAAAAAAAAATATATATATATATATATATATATATATATATATAAATAAATAAATAAATATAATATAACCTCATTCTTGGACGCCACATCCCTTCCACCTCCCTGAACTGGTCTCAGAGCAAGCTCTAGGTAGTCACGTGGTGTAATTCTGCGATTGTCCTCCACTAAGTCTAGATAAAAATCCTGCAGTTATGCATTATGAGATTATAATATTACGTGCTCCATGAGGAACTGCAAATCAGTACATCATAGTGGATGTATTTTTAATCACAGAACAAGCCAAATATCCAGCAGCTAAAATTTAGTATCATGTTGTACAAGAGTCAGAATCCTATTACTTACCCTTAGAAGCCACACAAAAATTGGAGAGAATTGTCCAAGTTCTGAAGCTGAACTCCTACCCCCAGAAGCTCTGACACGTATATGCTTAGTCATCTCAGTCACAAGAGAGAGACGATCAAGTGAAGCCTCATCAATACCGCCCATCTAGGTCAAAGAATCACAGGACTGATAAGCTATTTGCTTTAGTATCAATCATATAAGTTCACTAAAAGTAGACTACCAGATCAAAAGATAAATCGCAGGCCAAAAGTGTAAACATCAGCATCTTCTACTACCCGACATTGAAAGGTAGCCCTCAAAATTTATTTACCTGGTTATATATGAACATGCTTGATAAGAGGACAGCCAATGAGAATATCTGTGTACTATATGTTCCCTGTCAAAATATAAACTTCAAAGAAATGAGAAAAGTACAGAGCAAGAGGTTACAAAAACAATATCAAACATAATACTTGAAATATCACCAAGAAATGATGATTTAAAGAATGAAGAACAGCAAACATGCAAAATATGTCCCTTCAAGCATAATTGTAGGATAGAGAACATAGGTAGCCTAATCTAAGATCTGAATATAACACATAATCTAATCATGAAAACATTGAAGTAATAAATGAATGGTTGTCAGATTAACTAAAAAACAAGGAATAAAACCTGACCGTTTGGTCGTATGCATCAATTCCTTCAGAGTCCAAGAGTAATAGGCTGTACTCTGTTCCATCCAGGGCAGTTCTCTTTATTGGGGCACTCCACAACCAAAGTCCTTTGGTACAAGGACGATGTGTAGATGCCACTTGAAATCCACTGCTCCTCCCAAGAAGCTGCAGAAAAATAACTCAGAAGCTGCTCTATACCATGTGATGCTTAAAAATAGATACTGAAGTTCTCCTTTATTAAAAGGCTTCTTTTAAAGCAAAGGACGGTAGCATTCCCTATGAACATACTAACTACAAGTCTCAGAAACCAAAAAAAAAAAGGCAACCTTTGAGCCACTTGTTTTTCACACTGAAATATAAGAAATTAACATGGTTGAAAAGAATGAGATGAAATCACCACAGTTGTGTATATGAACCTTCTTTATAGAGAAGAAAACAACGTATCACAAAACAATCAAGAAAGTACTCCATATTACCATTACCATTTAACATTAAACTCTAGACCCATAAAAACTCACTCCTTGAAAAGAGTTCTAAGAGGCAACCTCATAAGCTTCTACTGTTTTCAATACAGAATTAATCAAGACCAACCATGTGGTAAAGGACATCTTCATATAAAGAAACAAGCTGAAATGCAGCAAAGAGACAGAGAAGTGTGCAGATTCTGTTATTAATCTATTCCAATTTCTGAAGAGTACTTAGAAGTTCACTTAAAAATTAATACAATATTGACTCTATACTCTGGAGTAGAACATTCTTGATTAATCCTAATTTGCAATTAAAGCTAATCATGTAACAAAATATTCAAACTACAACATAAAGTATCCAAGTTTACCAAATATTAGACAATGTATAAAGAATATAACCCATTTTAGTCTATTTACAAAAGCTTGGTTTTCCACTAATTGAAAAGGGTGCTAAATATTACCTCAATATCAGAAATTCTTGATCAGCTCCACCAGATACAACATTAACACTCCACAAATACAGGTGGCATGTTTCTTGACTTTTTTAAACCCATAAGACTTGAAACCCCCCCCCCTCCCACATGCTCATTGTCTTACGTTTAATAACACTGGAACTAACAAGAAATCTCATCGCTCACCAAGCATTAAACCATACAAATTTCAATCAGAAACTAATAAAACCAAAAAACCCTAATCCGCAAGCAAACCAAACGACCACATAGTGATGAAGAAATTAGTCAATTAAAGAACGCATTGTCGCTAATGAGACAACTAGTAACTAAGGAAACCCTATGTAACAAGCTACTCTAAAAATACACCCAAAATTATTCCAAACCCTTTCCAGAAACATACCTGATTTAATATGAAACTCTTGCCCTGACGAGCGCGACCGCAAACCGAAACAACACCAACGGGCTGCTTCACCAACTGAAGCAGAGCCACCGCCTCTGGATCCAAGTGAAACCTTCCCTTTTCGTCGGTGTACACAAGACGAATTGGCCTTGCTGGTCCCGCGGACATATTGGATGAAACATCTGGAAGTGGAGTCGGCGGAGACGCCGCGTGCGGGGATTCAACGGCGGAGCCTCTGCCGAATAATCTCATCATAGTCACGCCCTTCTATCTTCTTGATTTTTTCTTGAGTTTTCTTGATTTTCCTAATGGGAGATGTCAAAATTTGGGAAAAGAGAGCGTGAGCTTTTTAAATAGGGGAGAGGGAAAAGAAAAGGGAAAGAGGAAAGCTGAGCGAGGTGCAATTACTATTTTGTACTCCAAATATCGTACATGGAAGGGTATTTTGGGAAACTAATATGACCGCCACGACGAGTGACAGCTTGTTTCCGTTGGAATGAGAACCTTGCCCAACTGTTAATTATTTTAAAAGTGTAGCACCATAAATATAAGAGAAATGGCAAAATATATCCATTCTTATATAACTTGATCTTATTATATGTATTAATATAAATTTTTATCCTTAAATATCTTTAAATATAAGAGTTCAGTCCAAATTACTCATTTTGACTTCAAGTCAACTGTTCGATGAATCCCAATCTGCTTTATTCCAATCAATCTTCATTAATAAAATTTTATGAATCATGTATCATATATTATAATATTTGGCTCTATTTTAATAATTTTCGTGTATAAAATCGTAACAAAAGTAGATAAGAAATATTAATTATAATATTTATTGAAAAACTACACCAAAATATTTGGATCAAAATAGTTTACACGAATTGATTAAAATCCATATTTGGATATAATAAAATATAATTTCACAAAAATTACTATAAAAATGGATATAAATGGTTTATTACTATTTTAAATTACTTTACATGAAATATTACCATTTTGGATATAACTTTGTGAATTGATCAATTTCATGTAAAATCAATTCACTCTAATAAGTTTATTACTTTAAAATATTTTGATCAAAATGGTTTTTCAATTTGTTATATATTTTCGTACCATATATTTGCCCACTTGTTTTTCAATTCATATTTGGATATAATAAAATATAAGATAATTTTACTACGAAAATAATTACTATGATAAATTAACATAAAATTTGGTAAAATGTAAATCATTTAAAATCAATTTCGTGTAAAAAAAAAAAATTGGGGCTTAAACGAAAACTGATTAGTTTTCGTTTGACCCTATATCGTGCAAAAAAATAAAAAATTTGTGTAACACTAATTTTTTTTTTAAATTTCATTTAACACTAAATTTTTTTATTTTTTTACACGAAATTAAATTTAAATGATTTACATTTTGATGGAAATATTTTAAAGTAATATATAACAAATTGAAAAACCATTTTGATCCAAATATTTTAAAGTAATAAACTTACTAGAGTGAATTAATTTTACACGAAATTGGATCAATTCACGAAGTTATATCACAAATTGGTAATATTTCGTGTAAAGTAATTTAAAATAGTAATAAACCATTTATATCAATTTTCATAGTAATTTTCGTGCATGAAGTTATATTTTATCATATCCAAATATGAATTTTAATCAATTCGTTTAAATCATTTGATCCAAATATTTTCGTGTAGTTTTTCATTGAATATTATAATTAATATTTGGATAAATTTCATAACAAGACCCAATTTATAGATTAGTTCTCAATTTTAGATCCGAATTTTAAAGTTTCTCAATAAGGGGTTCAATTTAACGTTTTTTCTCAATTCAAGGCCTGAAATTTAGATTGAATTCTTAACTCAAGACAAAATTTCATTTTTTATTTATTTATATTTATAGATTTATTTATATTTCAATATGTATTCATATTTTGGATGAATTAAGTCAAGTTAGTGTGCTTTAAGAACAATTTTCATCCGATTTATCTTAATTTATATGAAAGAAAGAAAGAAATATAATTAATTTAATTCATAAGATATAATTTATATTAAATATTAAAATTGATTTTATATACTTTTATATCATAAAATTAAGAAAATAAAAGAATCTTAATTTTTTTAATATATAAATATATAAATTAATACAAGTCTAATGAAGATAGTTCAAAAATTGCATGAACTTGTCTTAATTTATCTAAACTATAAATACTTATTTAAATATAAATAAATTATAAATATAAAAAATGAAAAAAAAAATGAAATTTTGTCTTGAATTGAGGACTCAATCTAAATTTCAAGCCTTAAATTGAGAATAAATGTTAAATTGAGTCTCTTATTGAGAAACTTTAAAATCCGGGTCCAAAATTAAGAACTAATCTATAAATTAAGTCTTGTTATGAAATTTATCCTTAATATTTCTTATCTACTTTTATTACGATTTTGTGCACGAAAATTATTAAAATAGAGTCGAATATTGTAATACATGATATATGATACATGATTCACGAAATTTTATTGATGGGGATCGACTGGAATAAAGCAGATTAAGGGCCCATTGAACAATTGACTTGGACTCAAAATGAATATTTTGGATTTAACTCCACTTAGGATTAGGGATATTTAGAAATCAAAATTTATAATAATGGGTATAATGGAATCAAGTTATACGAAAATGAGTATATTTGGCTATTTCCCCATAAATATAATCCCCTCAATAAATTAAGTAGAAACCACTTTTTTTTTTTTTTGCGTGGAACAACTTCCGAATTTACTAATAAATAAATAAAATTATCCAACTAGGATTGTTACATATTGTATTTAACGTAAATATTTGTGTATATATCAATATATTATATGGAATACAAATCTGAAATGTGATTAAAACATATAAAAAAATTATATATGTATCACAAAAATACTTTATTAATAGATTTTCATATTTTTATGCTGTTTAGAAAGAGTATTATTTATTAGAATAAGAAAAAGGATAAACAACAAAGGGAACATTTTGGATATCGATGAGATAGTATCCAACTCGTAAACACGAGTTAATATTATCTATTTTGCAATTTGTAACAGATTACTGAATTTTTATCATTTCAGTTGTTAAATTTAACATATAAAATAAAAGGGTTTTTTCCAACATTGAGGTTAATATGGTTGATCTTACATTTGAACCAAACTCATTTTCAATTTGGTCCAAGTTGACAGATTGCAAAGACACACAACTGAAGATTGGCCTACGATGTTGTGTCCAAGAGAATGCACTATTTTCATCTTTAACGCATCCTTAAAACAACGCTTCTTGAATTCATTACAATCAAGATTTTCCATCTGAAATCGAGCCTTCTACCATGAATTCTTGAATATCAAAACTGTAGTTTGTCAAATTATTGTCCAAAATAATGCATACACTTTCAGAGCTGTAGCCTGTTGGTACCAATCTCTTTCTTTAGTTCTGTGATCATTGCCAACATATTACATTGCCAAACATTTTCTCTTGGTATTGAAAAACCAAACTTACTCTCATGGATCCGTTTAGCTTCAGAGGGATTAAGATGTTGTTATTGGGGGTGTTTCGATACAACTATTTTAGGTAATCGACTCACATCTTGTGATATGATAATCGAACTGTGTCACTTAGCCCATTGCCCTGTTATTCATGTTTGATTTAGATAAGATTCTTAAAGCCCAAGAGCTAGTAGGGTAGTCATTTGTTCGACTCTATACAATTTCAAAACAATATACACATGTACATATAGTATATATTAATAAACTAGAATTTAATTAGATGTCAAATATTTTTTGCTACTTTTAAAAGATGGTAACTTTTTAAAACATGGTTAAAACTCTCTCTATCTTTGAAGGAGAGTAGTTTTCAAAATAGCAATTTCTACCTAATTGAAAAAAATTAAACATAAAGCAAAAAATGGGAGGCATTGAATCAGTAGTGAGATAGTTGAACAACTACAGTCCACTTGCGTTTAAGCCTCCTAATCTTTTGACTCGAAACATTGTCAAGTGGCTGAATATTAGCATTAAGTTCATGCATTTTCAGGTGAAAGCCAAAGATTAAACAGTATCATTTAAAATTTGTACAAGTTTTGATTTAGATAAAAACAGGTCATGTTTCATGATATGCCAATTTCCATTATATTCAAATTAACTTTCTCATTCCTAATTAAGTCTCTCTATGGGGTGGGGTCCCTCTCCCATCGTCTTCTTTCAGACAACATGTTGTTGTAATTATACTACACACATCTTTATTGAACTTGTCATTTGATTTATTTCAGTCTTTAATTGAATAAAAAATTAAAATCATATCATCTACCTTGTCATTTTCCAATTCAACATCGAGTAGACTCTATTTGAAACCGAAAATTGGACACATAATTTTGTTGAATGGGGATTTAATTCAATTAAAAGTGTGGTATTTGGGCATCAAATTCAAAACCTATATTTAAGCTTCAAGAAAAAATGTGAATGAGAAATTATAGAGTCGTGAGGCAATTATTGTCGGCGCAATTGACCAGTTGACATTTATAGTAGTTCATAGCTTGTAACTAATATCAATCTTTTCATTATTGCAGAACAAATGGTAGAATTTCTTGCTTGAATGGGTCTAGAAAATTTAACTGTCTTCATTATCCTTTGAGTTTATTTATTTATTTATTTTGTTTAGGATTCTTGTCCTGTGTGTTGGTTAAAGTAATGAATTTGTATTACGTATAAAAAAAAATTCAAGGTGAAAAAAAATGTATTAATTATTATTTGATATGCATATGATTGTATTGTATTGATACCATGCATGTATTTAGTTGTACGAAAGTATCCCTAGTCAATACCATTTTCCAAACTTATATAAACTTATGAAATGTATCTTTAATAATGAGAATTAGGGGTGGAATCGGGTTGGGTATCCGAATAGTGCCACCTAAAAATATTCCTTTTTTTCGGGTATTTATTAATTGGATATCCGTCGGGTCGGATCGGATAGGAGAGAAAGCTTCACATTGTACAAGATAAGTCTCTTATCGTTCAAAGTAAGAGAAATGAGAATTTAAATAGAGAAGTTAGGATAAAATTTTACACTATATTCGGGTATCCAAAACCTGATCGGGTAATAAATGAAATACCCAACCCGACCCAAACTTTACGAGTACCCAACATAAAACACCAGAATATTTATGAATTTGTAATGAAATCTGACCCAATCAAATAATACCTGTACGGATCGGGTATCCGACACTCGAAATAAAATTCCACCCTAATGAGAATGACCTAAATAAGCAGGCAAATTATTTTTGCTGGTGGCTGCTATTATCTGTTTGGTCTTTAATTTTCCTCCTTACATTCCTTGGGTAATTGGGAGTTGAAGCGTCTAGAACATTTCAGCGAGAAATAAAGGTCATTTAACTTTTTTTTTTTTTGGTTCAAATTACTCAAATTAATCGAATATCAAAATTAATAAAAGGAAGATTAATTATTACAATTTGATTTCCTCTATAAAGAATGTTTTGACTAGGCTTATTCTAAAATTTGGATAACCCTTAATTAACTTAATTATTTATGGGGTTTCTCCATTTTATGTAATTGGTCTGATATTTTTAATTAATCAATTCACAGATTTAATTTTTTCTTCCAAAAAAATAGAGGATTAATTATAGTAAGTATGATCGATGTAATTTATATACGATCTTGTTTAACAGTTCAAATCCTCTAATTCGAAAATGACTATTTATTTTATAGTTCATCCGTTTTTTCACCATTCATGTACAATGTAGTATCCAAATTAATTGTTATATAAAGGCGACCACCTATTTAAGATATATTCTTATATCTAACCACATCCATATATATATTAATTAATATTTAATAGATTATTATTTTCAAGTAAAATTGTCATTAGCGTAGGCCAACCCCACGTGAAGATCGACCCGGCTAAAGAACGATAATGACACCACACCCAAATTTCTCTCATCAATTCTCTCACTCTTCTACATTATATATTCACATATTTTAGCATCCATTTCCAGGCAAGACAATTAATTATTATGCAATGGATCATTTCCAACACTCCAAAATCCAAAAACAAGAAGCCAAACACAAGAAAAGGCTTACTGAATACCAAGTGATGCAATTGGAATCCAATTTCAACCACAACAACAAGCTCGAGCCCGATAGGAAAACACAATTGGCTCTGGATCTGGGCGTTCCACCTAGACAGGTCGCGGTTTGGTACCAAAACAAACGAGCCCGCGACAAGATCCAGGGCCTTGAGCTCGACTACAAGACGTTGCAGCTAGAGCTTGAAAGCGTGCTAGCTGATAATGCAAGACTAAAGGCAGAAATCCAAGGGCTCAGATTAGAGATGAATAAAACGAGGCAAGGATCTACGTTCAATTCTTTGAATTCTACGAGCTCTGGAGATGAGGTTGGGAGTTCGAATTTGGAGAGGGAACTTTATGCTTCTTTAGTTGGTAATGGAGGCCCCTTTGTGGCACCTGATGGATATGATTTCTTTGGATAGAATATGCTAATTTTTGCATGTTATAATTGCCTCATCACTTTGTGTTTGAGATACTTTAATAGGGTTATATTAATGCATCAAGAATATAGGTTTTGTTATGTTGTGTTTGTTTGTTGCTTTTCAACTGGATTAGTGTATATGATAGAATTAAGCCAGTCAAATTTAACTCTAAATTATTTATTTCGTTTTATTTAAAATATGTACGTATGATATGTGACGTGATAATTTGAGATATAAATTTTAAGAAACTTAATTATTGATTTTTGTTATAAACGTATATCATGTGTAGTGCTTCATTGGATGGTCTCAATTATATTTGGGTAGTATGAAATGTTTAAAGATGCAACGTTGGACAATATCTTCGCATTAGTTTAGATTGCAACCATCTTTGCACTTGTTTTTAAATGAAATGAGATTCACCAAATAAGATTTATCAATTCATCTTATGTAGACAAATATAATGTATAGATCCGTGTATTGGGACCCTCTCTAAAATAGACTTATGTTCATCCACTTTTTTGTGCTGCACATTTTTTTTTCACATTGGAAATTCTAAAAATGTTGGGGAGAGATTGAAATGCAATCTTATCGCTAATATCATTTTTCTGGAATCAGAATTTGCAGCAACAGACAGAACAAACCTCCACAATATTTGTGACATGCGTTTGTGGCTTGAAATAGAATAGTTGAACTTTATTCATTCTTCAAAACAGATAGTTGGATTATATAGTTCTAATGGATGATGTGTGGGCCGGTTCCTAATGGGCTATAAGAACTGCTAAAGCCCACTTTGAAATTCAGAAAAATTCCATCAAGACAAGAGAAGACTTGCAAAACGTCATACCGTCAATGTTTTTTTGAGATAATAATTTTGTGATAAAATATTGTTCAAAATGTTATTGCAACAACTATTAATATTTTTTTATAATATTTTATTGTCGTTAATAAAAAAATTTGTTATAGTAATTTTCTTTAAACTTTATGTTTAAATTTTCAAAAATTAAAACTTTTTATTTTTTTATTTTTTATATGCCTTCAAATTGATCTACAAAAGAAAAAACTAATTGAATTTAAGAGGAACGACTAATAATTAAATTCCCTTATTATTTATTAATTTTATAATGATGATAATAATATTTATTTTGTTATGCTTACCATTTATATCGATGTTTTTTTTATTATTATTGTGATTTTGAGTGTATTATTCCAAATCAATTTTGGAAAAGAAAACGAAAATAATTATTTGAAATATTATATATATATATATATAATACTAAAATATAATATTGATTTACCATACATCAATATTATATTTTAAAACAATTCAAAATATCAAAACTATATACATATAATAAATGAATACATTTCTACGCTTCAAGAACAAGTACAGTCTCGTATGTGGCATGAGCCTATAACCTTTATATATAATTGTTCATTAACATCTACAGTGAAACAAGTCTAAGAAAACCTACATCCATTACATATGGAGGTAACATGTATTTGCTACCTAAATTATTACACTTTTTTTATAATCCTTAACAAAATATAGACAAAAGATGTTGGAGATGAATTTGATAGGATGAAGTTTTGCAGGTGAGTTGTAATGAGCTCTTTGGGAACAACCCATGAATTAGAATTATATAATCAACTCTCTGTTTTCAAGAATTCTATCTCATCTCATCAACAAAGAACCATAAGTTAGGTTGCATATCACACATCCATTAATATTTTAAAGATGCGTGCGTGATAAATGTCTATAATAAACTTTCTCTTGGAATTTAGGCTGCCTTGATGTTGTAGGTTAAGTTTCACTTATATTAACACCCCCTATTAAATACATTCCTATAATATTTAATAGAATAGAAAAATAAATAGAAGATATTCTGGTTATAGTCACTAGGATCTGAACCATCTGGAATTCTATCTGGAATCATGAGGGTGATATTATACTCAAATGGATTTCGTTGAATTTTTTGAGTCAGTTATAAGCCATAGATATTACTATAGCTCACACTCGTACTACTTCTTAGGCTTTTAATTAACCTAATCTCAACTCATCTTTTCATGCATTAATTCATCTCTATTAGGTTATTTATTCATGTCTAACCATCATTCATATATTTTATCCAAATATATCCACTTTCTGGCGCTTCATGCAACTATATAACTTTGCTTCATTTTCTTTCTATAGCTACTACAATTTACATAACATTCTCATGCAGTACTTCTGTTGATTGAGACAATGGTAACTAACTATTCTTCTCTATTTTTTATGCTATGCATCAGAATATGATTTCATTCCTATATTATTTTAACAGGATTTAGGAAAACTCAGCATCAGATATGAGGAGGTAATCATACTTATTCTTTCATGCACACACACACACACATATATATATATATACATATAAACTTTGTATGAATCCAATTGTTAGGAATTCATTACGAATTCAAGAGGGACGAAGCTTTTTACGTGCAAATGGATGCCTGCACATTCCGAGCCTAAAGGATTGGTCTTCTTGTGCCATGGATTCGGCATGGAATGCAGCATCTCCATGCGAGGTTATTTATTTATTTAAAAGAAAAGGAAGAAATAATAGCTTCATCTTAGAAATTCTATGTTCATCTTAAATAATTTTACTGTCCATACCAAATGTCACGATAAGGTTGTGGCATTCGACTTGCAAAGGCAGGTTATGCAGTTTATGGCATCGACTATGAAGGCCATGGGAAGTCATCTGGTCATCGTTGTTACATCCCCAATTTTGATCATCTTGTCAATGACTGCTCTGATTTTTTCACCACCATCTCTGGTAATTTACACACATATATATATAAGAGTAGAATAGTTTGTTGAAAATAATAAAAATATCCCCCAATTTAACTTTCCATTCTAGAAAATTCTATTTAGTACTTTTTCATATTGTGTTTATTGTATATTGATAATTTTCACCAAATAAATAACTATTTTATTTCAAATACATTTCTAACATATGATATATCAAATCAATCCCTTTTTAATCAGCTTTAATTTTTGATATACATATTGTATGCATAAAAAAAAATGAAATGTATGATTTATGGGTTTGAATGATTATTATTTACTCTAAACATTTGTGTGATATAACTTATTGTAAATTTATATTAAAATGTAATAAAAAAATTGGAAATTATTTTATAAAAACTTTACTCAATTAAAAAAATTAAATCAAATAATATTTGACAATGATCAGATAAAGAAATTATAATTTCAAATTAAACAACTTCAATATTAAACAATTTGTAAGTACTTAACCACAAATTTGGTTAGATTGGACCTTTTTATTTATCTCATTCTTAATTATTTCAAATATAGACTTTTAAATTATTAGATGTTATATGAGAAATTGTGGCGTATGGATACATTTTGGTACAAAGTTTTTGAGGATGCATTAAATAACAGAAACGGAAGTGAACAAGAATAAGAAGAAAATTTTAATGGGAGAATCAATGGGAGGTGCTGTAGTTCTACACCTACACTTTGGAAAACCAGATTATTGGGATATGGCTGTGCTGCTCGCACCTATGTGCAAGGTATATTACCAGTTAGTTTCTAATATTCAAAGGATCAAATTTTTTTTTTTACCCGTTTTTATAAGATGATATATTTTTCGATTCATGGCTAGGAAAAATAATTTTTTCCACCAATATTAGACACTATTCACCCTCCGAAATTGTCG
Organism: Scutellaria barbata; assembly: GCA_028654395.1. NCBI lineage: Eukaryota > Viridiplantae > Streptophyta > Magnoliopsida > Lamiales > Lamiaceae > Scutellaria > Scutellaria barbata. The sequence goes on from CM053645.1 coordinate 6,134,220, forward strand.
GTATAAAATATTTTTTTATCCATTTTATTATAAATCACTACTCACTAAGGGTAATTTAGACATTTAATCAGTAGAAAAAATTATTTATTATATCAATTGATATAAAAGTAAATTCCCTTATAAAAATAGGTAATTTGAGTCATTTTCACCTATTTAAATATAATTAGATGTTACCTAAAGATAAGTTTTTCAAGATTGTTGAATTTTTGTCTAAAAGCAACACAAAACACATGCTATATATATCTAAGAAATTACAAAATAATCATTTAATAGTTAGGAGATGTTATATGCAGATTGCTGAGGATGTGAAGCCTCATCCATTGCTGATGTATATTGCTAACAAGCTTGCTCGTATTTTCCCTAAATGGAGAATCATTCCAATTCCTGATCTTATTGAGGTGGCCATCAGGGTTCCTAAGATAAGGGATGAGGTACACATACACCCTTTTCATCTATCCTCCATTTCTATCCATTTTTTTCAAGTTTATATTTATTTTCCTAGTACGTGTTAGGAGCATAATATAACATTCTTACTACATGCGGATATTCCACCGTTGATGTGTTAATATATTATGTTAGAGCAGTTAATTCTCTTATCTAAAATATGTGTTTGTGATGTTGATAAATGAGTGGTAGACACAGCGGATAGGTTAGAATTTGATCATAAAATTGAAATATAATAATAATGATAATGAAAGATAATAATAATGAAATTCTGGTATATAGCTTTGGTACATAGGTTCACCACATATATTGTGATGAAATTAGTCCTAGTCTTGTAGACCCTGGGAGTAAATTAAAGATACATAATGATTCTTGAAACTCTATCCGTTTGACAATTAACTATGATAAAATGAGATGTATTTCAATTTGAAGATATATTAGAGTGATGAGTTATTGGGATACAACTATACTAATTGAAATAACAATATCAGGTGAGATCGAGTCCATTATGCCACCATGGATGGCCCCCTATCGGATCGTGCAATGAAATATTGAGGGTGAGTTTAGATTTGGAAAAAAGATTTGAAGAGGTATCGTTGCCGTTACTAATCATCCATGGTGGAGATGATCGAGTCAATGATCCATCTGCTAGTAAACTTTTGCACGAGTTGGCTCATAGTTCTGACAAGACCCGCAAGTTATATCCTGGAATGTGGCATTCTCTCATTTATGGTGAACTGCCTCAGAACATTGAGATTGTCATTGGAAACATTATCAGTTGGTTGGATGAGAGAGTAATTGCCTAAAACTTCAGTTGTTTTGAATAATGCAATCGAAATCCAACTGAATTATTCAAAAATGGAACCGAAATGCAAATTTCAATTTGGTTCGATTTGGTGTTTCGATTTTCACCGAATTATAGTTATGGAGTTTTCATATAGGTTTGCCAAATTTATTTATTACTGAGTAATAAATCTTTAATTCCTAGTGTTTGCCGAGAACAGGTGATCTTTTATAATAGACATGTAGATAGTGGGCTTCTATTAAATATACATTATGATTCTTGAAACATTATTTACTCGAATAAGGTTTGTATACTGGAAATATACAGAGTTTCTATAACGAATAAACTACACCATGATAAAATGACATTGTTCAATATCAAGCTATGTTGGAGTTTGATGAGTACAGATCTACACATTAATATTGAAATAAAATATCAGGTTATATCCAATCCATTATGCTACTAGGGAAGCAGTATTATTGTCTTTTTTTAGTTATCCAATTATCTCATAATATTTTGATATTGTGTTTGGACATATTATTAGCTGATTGATTCTCGACTCTTGTTATGAATCTTAAGATTATAATAAAAGAGTAATGGGAAGTTTTTCGTGTATAATATATCGAATTAATCATATTTTATGATATTTAGTTTGATACCAATATTGCTAACATAAAAAGTTAAATCTGATTTGTTTTTAAATGAATGTATTCCAGATACATCCAACTTGTGCGTATAAATTATTTCCAATCTGTTCATAAATTAATTTAAATTAAAAGTGATTAATTTGAAATTCATATCAATTTGTTCAACGCAAGGTGACACTAATCGGGCCTCTAATATTATTCTGGGATCAACAAATGACCCAAGTTATTTTTAGAAATTTATTTTTGGCCCAAGATTATTATATTCAAAATTGTGTGAAGCCCCAGCATGAGAAGGCCCACTGTACAATATTTGATGCTAGAGAAGAGAAGATTAAAAAAAAAAAAAAAAAGATTTAACCGTGTTGCATCACAAACGCTGTAAAAGATTCAAACTTGATTTTTTTTTTTTTTATTTAACGTTTGGCTATTGGGAACGTTAAATTAAACAAAACAAACTCAAGTTTGAGAGTATTTGAATCGCTTTTTATAAAATTAATAGTGAAATATCTAACTTAAATTTATATATTTGAATAAATTCTAGATTTTTATAAATATATATATAATTTTACATTTCAAACCACGTATCATACGACGGCTTTGTAGTGTGAATATCGTTGCAATGTGATTATATTAGGTGTTCAATGATTGGTGAGAAATTAAAGTAACTAATTTAGGGATAACAACTATAAATCTTTTGATTTATTATAATGATCTGATTCGATCACTATTCCACCCAATTAAGCTTCAATAAGCCTGTAGGTCCTAAATCAATTCAATAAATTACATTTAAATCAGGCTTGATAATACTCAAAAAGGTTCATCCGAGTGGATATGGTTCAAACCCCAGAGGGATATAGAACTTTCAAGCATTGTGCAAATAATCTCTATGAGAACACCTGATCTACATGTTAGAATAGCAACCAATCAAATAGTAGATGGAGATGACGAGTTGGGAACAAAAGCTCAACGCGTTGACTCACATCTTAACCCACCCAACCAACTCACCGGGCCTCTACTCGCAGCTATTCATAGCCACACAAATGCCCTGCTATCTCAACTGGGACTACCCTCCACTGCTCTGCCCCCATTCGACGGCGCTGATGAGATGGCGATTCTCTCGTTTCCTTAAACAAGCCCCCCGATTTGGGATTCCGGCGACGTCGTGGCGGTCCAAATGCCCCTACCAGTTGCCGCCTCCGCTGGTTTGGGCGAAGGGAGTGGAGGAAGGTGACTGGGGAGATGAGGGGAGAAGAATGTATGTGAGGAGAAGATTGGCGAGGAAAAGGCTTGGCTCTGATGTTAATCCACTCATTCCAATTCTTCTTCCCAATCTCTTGTTGATTTCCCTTTTGTTTTGGAAGGATCCTTTTTCGATTGATGATAACTGATTTAGGACTTCAGAAGCAGATGTGATTTGGGATTTCAATTATTGTATAAATGAATCCACTTAATTGGTGATAATTACCTGTTATTATTTTATTTTCTGTTCTTGAGTTGGAGGGGGTGTGACATTCAACCACCATTTACGCCTCATAATTAGGCCCTTGTTTCTGGGTAATGGAGAGCGATTGAAATAAGGGGTTTTTATGACCCGATTCTTGGTTGCGTTGATGTTAAACTGATAATAATATGAGCCTAATTTCTGTGATGGAGAAAAATAAAGAAGATGAAGCTAAATAATATCCAACATTGAAGTCTTTCAAGAACCCAAGACCCTAATCAAGTGAGTTGAGTCCTAAAAGTTTTGACACCTTCAAAATAGCTTTGTTTAATGTTTCCTTGCTTAAAAGCTACATATATTCCATTCCCATCATTTTCCCAGAAAAACAATTCAGTAAGTCCTCTATTATATTCTTGTTTCTACCATGCATGATTCTACTAGTGTTGTCCTATAAGTATAGGGTAATAGAAAAGAATTAGATGAAAATTAATATAGACTAATGGGCTTTTGTATATTGTGGATGAGAAATGAAATATTTATTTCAAGTATGAATATATAATTGCAATAACACCTAAATTCTAATTTACTTATGTGATGAATCGGAAGGGATACTGTCCTTTTGACGGTTAATCAGACCAGTCAAAACTCAATATTATGATTACCCAAAAAATAGGACAACATGAGTAACCATATTTCCATATTCGTATTAATTTTAACAACAAATTCAATGGACTCAGTTCATTCCCAAAATTAATTAAGATATAGCAATAATTAATACATAATAACAATGCGATGGACTTTTTCTTGAGGTGGTTCATCTTCTCCATATTGACGGCCAATTCAAGAACTATAGAACATGAAAAGGTGAAACAGAAATACCTATTAAGAAATTCTTAATTTCTTTTTTAAAATTTAAAAAAAAAAGGATAATTGTCTATAGTCTGAATGGGTGTGGACCTTATGTTGATAGGTGGGGGACGTATTTGCCTTAGTTGAAACTTGAAAAGAGACAAGCAATGCACATGGTCTTGAGAAATTGTGAGGGAAATTTGGAAATACTTATTAATAACTGACTATGACTCCCCTCACCAAATACACCAACCATAAATGCTCACTTCAACAATATTTATTTCCTCTTCTAAAAAGGAGCACTAAATTACCAATCCCTTTATTATAACTTAATTAAAGTTGTGTTTGAATCGAATTATTTGAGTAATATAAATTTCAAATGAATATATTTTAAATTAATTTAAATTAAAGGTATTCAAAATTCATTCCTACTCTTGCAAAAATCAATTGACAATAAAAGTGATCGATTTCAAATTTTTATCAATTTGATTTACTGTTATAAATTTAAAATAATTCCTCAAATTTGTCAATCCTAACACAACTTAAATGTTTTTTTTGAAATAAATATTCCGAACTACTGTCGATACTACTTCATGTAGCCTGGTGTGAAAATAACTATGTAAGCGAAAATGACTCACTATAATTTAGGAAGGAAAAAATATTGTTGAAATAATTAAATATTATCTATTTATATAAATATTATAGGCCTCGTTAGTAATATTATTTGTTTACCGCCGCTAATCGCGCAAGAACTTCGCATAGCCCAAGAAGAAACAAAAGGTAAAGGTTTGTAAAGGTGTTGACAAATTGAAAAGGTTGATTGGTCAAACACATAGCTAACTAATTGTGGTTTGGTGATTTCATTAACTAACCATCTCCTTTTTCTTATATTTCACTCCACAGGCAAATTTTATTATATTATATTATGTCGTATTTTAATCTCAAATTTTATTCTTTCAAATCATATGAAGAGAAATATAATAAATAAATAAAAACTAATTTAAACATAACAAGAAGGATCGATCCGAACTGCCAATCTCTCTCGTCTCTTATTAGGAATGAGAGGAAGAGCAAGTGCCTAAGAAATTAATCGGATCGAGGTTTTTTTACTTTAATCTTATATTTTTTAGGTTATTGTAACCTGTAATTTACTCATTGAACTAAAAGATTTACGTGGTTTTGTATCTTAAGCTAATACGTATCAACATGATAAATATGTGTTAGTATAAGTGTAACAATATATGGTTGGTGTAACATAAAGATTTTGTGCAAAAATTACACATCACTCGAATGATAAAATGTAATTTATTCAAAATTAATTTAATTGTGTATATTGAATTACATATATTAATTTAATTTATGTGTATATACAATGTGAAAGAAAAGTAGGAAGGGTTGATAGCCTTTGAATGCAATCATAAAGACCTAAGAAGCCATCATTTATGCATCCCTTAATGCGGAAGTTGCAATTCAAGTAACACAAAAGAGAAGAAAAAACAACCCAAAATCTCGACCATTTTCTTTATGGAAAATTATTAATATTAATTATCAGCCACTTGCAATCTTTAATAAGATGAAAACAACACAAGTGAGTGTAATTGAGGTCAGTAATAAAGCCTAAATCTAACAAGTGGTTGAACTGCTAAATCAAGCCAAGTTGTTTTTTGATGGAAATATAAATATTTCAATCTTCCTCCAAGCTATGATGGTTCTTACAATAATAGCAAACATAAAATGGGCAACCAATTGAATTAAAAGTCATTCAATTAAAATCTTAAAGTTTGAGAAACTATTGTTGAAGAATTTATTACTTGGCCTCACAAAAGAAAAAAAAAGGAGACATAAGAGAGGGAGTGGTGTGTATCCTTGCAACCAACTTAACCAGAAGCTATGAAACCTTAATTCATTGCCTCTGCCTAACAATGTGTCCTATTTACAATTTCAGTAGCCTTCCAAAAGCAAAGCAACCTCTTTTCCTTTTGTGGATTGCCCTAAATAATTATGCCATGTTTTATTCAGTAGATGGGCTCTAATTTCTTCTTAATTAACTACTTCTAAGGTCTCATTAGATGTTAATTTTATCAATCTTTGTGTAGTCTAGCTTGATTTAGTTTCTTTCAAAAATAGGGTTGATTGGAGACTTTTTTTCTTTTCATATTTAAATCCTAACAAGAGACTTGAATCAAATAATAAAAATGTACAGAACCAGCTCATGAATGCTCCTTAAATTATTGAACAAAGATAACAAGTGGATAAATTACAGTGTTTTGTAGGTGAAAATGTTTTCGAAGAAAGGACATTGAGATGATTATAGGATCAACATTGTACAATTTAATCAAATTGGAGTACAAAATTGAAGAAGGGAAAAATAATGTTATATAATGAGGGGGGCCCAGGCAATAAGGCATGCATATTGTGAATGAATAAGAAGATTGAAGAGGCCCCCATCAAAATGCAACCCAGAAAATATTGTAAAAAGTTTGGTGTAATCCTTAATATTGGAAGAAATATATTAGAAGGGCACATGCTTTGTGCACTCAATGTTGGACTATAACTTTTCATGTCCCACCCACCACAATCCACGCATAATTAACCCGCCTTCTACTCCCATTTTCGTTCCCTTTTTTTTGTTTTTTATGATGAGATTCTTTATTTTAATATGTATTTTATCTGATATTTCAAAATAGTTTCACTTGCTTGTATATAAATGACACAATTGATTAGTATATAGTAAGTCTTTAGATAATAAAATACAAAAATATAACAAGGGATTGAGATTTTTTTTGCCACTTATATTCTATTTTTTTTTTCCTTTACTTATCATACACTGAAGGTGTGACTCTATTTATTGCACATCATTACTTCCAATTAATAATGCATCTAATCCTCTATTAAGAATTGCAGTTTTATATTGTATTTTATTGTAACCGAATGTTTTACTTATAACATAAATAAGTTGATTTTTTATTTGTTTTTGCATATAAGTGTATTGTTGTAAATTTGTAAAAATGATATACAAATTCAAATACTGCTTTACGATAGAGATGATTTATTAATTAGATATGAAGAAGTGAATATAAACAATATTTAAAGTGCAATGTGAACATTGATACTTGAATGCTTTAGGAGGGGAGCATGCTTGTATTATACATAACCATCCATAAGAAATCATAGTTATGATGACATAAAGTTGAATTTCCTGATGGCGCGCATATGTGAGTGCTGACAAAACCCAGATATAATACATACTAATTAAAGAAGGAAATAATCGCAATTAAAATAAAAAATGACTATTTATATTCTTTAAACCATATTAATTTGAGAGTGTGGGACCCACTCTTCACCTATACGTCTGACCCTAATTCCACCAAATAAGTTGAAATTCATAGACACAACACTCACACTCACACTCACACTCCCAATAGCAACTGCCCTCTATAAAAACATAAAAACCAGAGCCACTTCACAACAGTATACAAACTCTCATATTCCCAACTCTCTCCATCCTGGCAATGGCTTCCTCTGCCAAGAAACTTTCCCTCTTCCTCCTTCTCACCCTCTTATCCTCTCTGCATACCCATGCAAGAGACAGCCAATTCTTTAACAAAGTCCCAAGCACCACCAACAACGTTGTTGTCCCAACCACTAAAGAAACCCCAAACAATCAACAAGAACAACAAGATCCCAATTTCCTACCGGAAAACGAAAACAGCTACGGCCTTTACGGCCACGAGTCTGGCCTAGAGGCCCCCACCACCACCACCACCACCACCACTCCTTACACTGCCGAGTTCAAACAGCCTGTCAACAAATACCTCCCCAAGAACTACAACCCCGTCGCTTACGTCACTCAGCCGGAGGACGTCAACGACAGCACCACTTTCACCGAAGGAGCCAGTGACGTCATCAATCCCGAGAACAACAACAACAACAACGGCGCGCAAAATTACTATAATGACCTCCAGGAAGAGGAAACCTACCCCGCCGCCACGAACAACGCCAAAGATACCGGCAACTACTACTACAATGGCGGAAGCAGCTTTAACAGCCAGCCACAGGGCCTGAGCGACACCAGGCTCAGCCGCGACAGCTACTACAACAACGGCGGCGCTAACGCTTTCCGGCCACAGGGAATGAGCGACACCAGGTTCATGGAAAATGGCAAGTACTTTTACGACCTCAATGCTGAGAAATACAACAGTAACCATCCGTACGAGAGCTTGAGAGGTGTTCGTCAAAGAAGTGAGTATAATAACAGGAACTTCTATGGAAATGCCCAGAAAAATGCCTATGAATTCAACAATGAGAACTCCATGGGAGGATATCAGAACCAGGAGGAGTTCCAGGGCGAGGAGAATATGCCATGAAGTTTCAGTTAATGGGCCGATGTTGGATCATATTGTTCAGTTTAATTTACAGTCGCCATTTATGCTTCTTGATTGATGCTGTTTTAAGTTGTGGTTAATTTATAGGGAAAACGATATCAAAGATTTATTTATGTGCTGTTTTTTTTTTCTGCTACAGTATAATTTCATCAAGGGAAATTAGACTGATATATATGGGCTTTTGATTTTGTTCTCGTGAGTCGTGTGATCATGAACTATGAATTAAAGTTGAATAAATTGTATATTAATTATGTTATATATACTATACAACAGTACTGGACATATTTCCGTGATGCTTTATTTAGTAATTATTATATTGAGTGGTGTACTTAATTATGATCCCCAACACTACTTTTATAAAGCTATCAGAAAAACAAAGTGTAATGATTTGATTGTTAATTAAATTTAAAGTGAATCTTATCGTAGGTATTGTACATATTAATTGTGTCCTTCCCAGTTGAATGGTCCGGGTGTTGGTTTTTTTTTTTAGATCTAAACTTATATATGGGACCAAAGGTACAGTTCAAAAAGAATATTTGAGAAACTTTTTTTTTTTTAAGTTCTGACGGGAGGGAGAAAGACAATTTCAAAATATGTGGTCGTATTAGTTTTTGTTTGCACTCGACTTAGTTAGTTTCCCATTTTAAATTTGATTTTACTAAAAATAAAAACATTATTTTACCTTGCAATTTAATTACAATTTTAGTCTGTATTGCAGTGAGGAAAAATGGAAAGTATTCCGTCCGCTTTTAAAAGTAAAGTTTATAAGTTCTTTCTCTTACCACTATATATTTGCAACTTCTTTTTATGCTTTCCTTTCCCCTAATTGAATTATGGCTCTCTAAAAAATTGAAACTACTATGTATGAGATTCTCTCATTTATAGGGATGATATAATACTCTTAGTGAAATTAAATACAATATTAAAATACAATAGGGATAAACTAATGCGATGAATTTCGATGTATTCATGAAAAATAACACATTATAAAGTAATAGAAAATGAAAAGACATATCATCTTAATCTTAATTATTTTAAATGATCTAAATTAATCATAAACTTATACATTGAAGCGTGAGTGAAATTTTCTGGACAGTTTCACCTGAAGAGTTGGAATATTTGCCGGTCAATTAATGCCACAACTTATCCGGGGGGAGAAATTCCAGGTAAACCCAACACATTTAATAAAGTTCAAGAAAACTATAGATCTTAAGTGAATTATTCATTTATCTCTTCTGATACAATATAAAATATAATATTTAATATAACCATAAATTGTCATTAACATATTGGACTGCGTATTATAATCAATTGATTAGCTATGTGCACATGGAATTTTTTGTTAATAATTTAAGTTATATTTCAAAATTACCATTAAAATTTACACCTCATAATTTAATTACATATAAAAAGGAAATGTCACGTAAAATAGGAGATGTCAACCTTAGATGGTGTTTGAAATAATTGTCATTGTCAATCTAGCAGAGCAGCAGTGGAGTGGGCACTTGATAATGGAGTGCCCATTATCCAAAGGCTTCTTGACAATTTAGAAATTGGGAAAAATCGTTAGCAAATTTAATGATGCAAATCCAAATATAGCAAAAGCCAAAAGTAACAATTTCCTTTTTAATTTCTTTTTCTTTTTCTTTTTCTTTTTCTTATCTAAAAACCAGGTAACAAATTAATTATAGATGCCGGTCAGACTCTTCCGCTGATGACGGACTGGCCAGTCTTTATTCACCTTTAAAATTGTTGCTTTTAAAAATAAAAAAAATAATAAGAGAGGATTCTGCTCAATCTTAAACTTCAAGGATCCAATTTCCAAGTCTTTCTTGACCTTGATTTTGCGAGAGTAATCTATTCCTAAATTTACTCTAATAAATAAATAAAACAAAAACTCTCAAATCAAGTTTTACATGATCGATAATTATTAAAATGTCCTTCGTGGACAACTCTTAATGTATTTATCGATAATGTGTAATGTTCACAATCCTTTAAATTATATAATGTGAACTGATAGATAAGTTAGATATCTGACACTTTAGTCGTGAATACATATTAATGTGTCAACAATTGATAGGATAATATCACTGTTTACATGATTGATCGAGTGGACATAATAGAGAGAACTTAAATCATGATTTTAGTAATTTGATAACATTGTCTTATTGCCAAGATTGTATGTATTAAATGTTTCACACAAAAGCTCAGTTTTTTTATTCATACAAAAACCTGGAAAAAGCAATAGCTTGTGCAATTTGTACTGAAGCCTTTCAGCCACGTTTTGAGTTTGCATGAATTAATTATTTTTATATATTAAAAAGAAAATAAAAGAGAGTGATGAAAGAGAAAGAAAATGAAGGGGTGTCCTATCTATTGAATGCATTCTCAGCTAGTTTTGTTTTAGAATGGAGGCCCATACAGTGTTTCACGAGATTATCACACGAAAATGGCAAGGCAGAATTTAATGTTGTAATAATGTTAGGTTGGGAGGGTAAAATGGTGAATACGTAAAAGTAACTAATCATACCTTTCATCTTCCAGCTCTATAATTAACAACTAACACCTTTCTCTTTTTAATTATTGCATCTTTGCCCGTTAATTTACCATCAAAATCCTAACACATTCCATAAAATTTCTAAGTTTGTAACTAATACTTTGTGTTTCATTATTGATTTTTACCTAGACCAAACATTTGCTGTCATAAATTGATACTTATATGATCTGCATAGTATAATAAAAGATGGATTTTTATAGTATACAAGCAGAGACGGACGTAGCTAAGGGCCAGTGGCCCCCCTGAATTTTTTTTTAAAAAGTAGAGGTATTTTCGTAATTTTATTATTTTAATTAAAAATAGAAAATTATATATATTCTCAATCCTTCTATATTTGGGTTTTCAAGATAATAAGAGAGAATATTTTCATCATTTTCTCTATCACCCACTTAAATCCTAATTTCTCTTTCTTTCAATTGCTTCTCCATCTAATTTCAAGGTAACATTTTATTATTATTTACTCTTATTTGCATTATACTTCATCATAATTGTTAATTTATGATGTTTTAAATTGTATATGTGATTTATTGATTAATCGAAAAAGATAATTTTTTCTTTTGAATTTCGTTTAAAATTTTTCTATGCTTGAAATTATGGAAAATTTTCATTATTGTAGGAGATGAGAAAACTTATTTTATCAATACCATTTCAATTTAGTAAGTTCTTGCACATTTAACTTATTTAGAAATGTTAGCAATGAAACAATTATGAATCGGTTTCAGAATATGAAAAATAGAAAAAATATGTTGTAATACATTAATTTTGTCGTATAATATATTTATATTATTGATTTAGAATTTATGTATTTATATTTTTAATTAATTGACAAGGGCCCCTAAACCAAAATCCTGGGTCCGTCAGTCACTGACTACAAGTGTCAAAATCAAAATTGGGCATTTAAATTTCAGATATCCAAATTATGTTCATCAGTTGACAAATAAATGATTTTTTCTTTCAGGTTTGGTCCAATCCTAACTTCATAATTGAATTTGATATTATGAAAAGCGCACGTATATATATAATTTATAAAGCTATTTTGACATTCTTATTTATTCTTGAGAATATAACTTTAGTTGATTCTGATACATCAAGTATTATACTCACGCAGAATTCATTAGAAAAAATCTGGCGTATGATAAATTACATCAAGTTTTGGAACAACTGTTGAAACAAAAAGGATTCAATCACAGTTCCCATATTACAAGGCAAATAGAATCTTAGGCTGTCAAAATTCTAACCTCATATATCCATTTACGTACAAACAAAAGAATTCCAGATCAACAGAGATATATATATATATATATATATACATACATATATGACCATTGGCCAGAGATTTCTTGATTTTATTTTATTTTTGTCCCAATTTCTCCTAATTTTAATATTACAAACAAGAATGTCATGGTATTTCCCTTTCTATTTGCGTTGGCGGGATAACGAGTTGCAGACACTATTATTTGGGCTTGTTCCATGAATAAAGATATTAACCAATTTTTGGTGGTCCATATTTTAATTTCTCCTTTCCTTTTTTTTTTTTTTTTTAATTATACATTTTTGCTAAGAACTAATGTTGAGAGACATACAACATTATCCATGAATGTATTTTTACAAGCTCTTCACACTTAATGAAAAAAGTTCTTTCTAATTGTAAAAAAAAAAAAATCCATTTTTTAAAGGATTTATTTTATTTTTAAATATATTTATACTCTTCTTGTTTGAACTACTACACCAAGTCACCAACATGTACAATTAAAATGTATGTTCGTCTACCTTACTTGATAGTTGATACCAATAAAAACTAAGTTGTTTCGCCTACGTCCGTTATACTAAATATTAAATTTCATATCGATTTATGTGGCCCGAGACATAATTGGCAGACTATTATTTCTCTTAAATAAATAAAACAAGAAATTAATTAAGTTGTGACTAAAAATATCTTATGGGTGGTTTTATAGAAGTGGCAGTGAATGGGTTTAGAGATGATGCTGGGAATGCTTGTCGAGCTGTTCTTTATATTTATACCTTGTTGATTACCATATTGTCTCATCCTCATAGCCTATTGTTGGAATAATGTATGGGGCATTTGTATAATTGTGTCTTGTTTTTAGTGCTTGTACACTTCTTTGTCTACCAACATGCATGGAACAGTCCTTAGATAGAGGTTCACTGGTCGCATTTGTTCGGGTTATTGCATCCCTTCACATGTACCGGTAAATTAATTATGTAATATGTACTTTTAAAATCAATACAAGTTTTCAAATTAATAGAGTGGTACAGATGTCAAAACAAAGGCCATCTACTTATGTTATGAGTGTGTGATTATATATGTTCTGATAATGAATAAACTTGCTGGTGTAATTTATCAAATGTAGCATTAAATAAATTGATTGATTCATTGAATTACAATAACATTTGGTAGTTTTCCTTTTAATTTAAAAAATAGAACTTTATATGATTGAAAGAGAGCAATGGGCCGTGGCCCAACTCTACTTGGGTCCAGAGAAGGGCTCTTGTTGTCAGTTTTTCAGGTTTCATTTTTTAAAATTCACAAAAGCAGAAACCAAATTTAATCTTATAAGACGACAATTATTTTGATGGAGCATTAAATACAATATATCTTAACTTTGTATGACTTTTTTTTTTTTTTTTCTGATCCTAAATTTTTCACAGAAAAGCATGCAAGTGCGTATAATGCAGTGAATTAATGCCACATCGGTATTCCATCGATACATTATCTTCTACACCAAAAGTTAATGGTTAATAATCAACTTCAAGTTGGATGATAAAATAAATGTAAAAATAATCAAGGCAGTAAAATCTAAGCAATGCAGTTCAATTAAGTTGGGTGAATGAATTTGTAGTTGAAGTGTTGACAAACTGCGACTTTTCAGCTTATTAAATAAGTGGTTAAGTCCTGAGTGAGACATCATGAGAGAAACACACCCCACCCACTTGGTGGTGAGGGGCAGTTCTGTCATTTTCTCAACATAAATATGACTGGATTTTGAGTTGATCAAGCAAAATTAGCAAGCTCTTACCAATGTTGCTATGGATGGTAGAATGAAGCTGATAAATTCTTCAACATAAGTTGGAATTATTAGGATGTGATGAAGCATTCCCAAAATGAGCATTAGAAAATGTGCTTGAAATGTCAAGATATACGCACAATAGTCCATTCTCACAATTTATGGATTGACTACACACATGGTTAATATATATGATCAACATAAGGTCAACAATCAACACATGTTAGTGATTCCAACGAGAAGCAAGTAGCTGATCGTCAATCATGAGTCGTTGAACAAAGTTACCATTCCCAATCATAAAGAAGCTATGATCTACATACTCCCATTATAACCTTATAATAACTTGTAAAGATGGCAACATATCATAACTGTTATTGACCAACACTCTGGATGTAATTAATTTGAGAAACTAAAGTAGTAAGAAGCTAATTAAGGAGGCAGGGGCCTAGAAACTTTTCTATACCATTACATATTTGCCAACCTTCACCAAACTACGTCTCTATGATCATTGTCTGTGTCTAATATTTTCACACAATTAAGCCCCTCATCCTCATGGAGGTTTGTATCTCTCCTAATCTTTTCTTAAATTAAAAGTAGCATGGTTATAAAATGCATGTGTTTAATATAGGGGAACGTTGATGGATGGCCATTTGGCCTTGTAAACATCACCTCTCAGCTGGCGGCGCCGCCACCTGCCGCCTCTCGCCTCCACCGCTCCTCAAGCTCCTCATCATTCTCATCCTCCAATCTTGAAACTGAGGTATATATATTAATTTAATTAAGAGCTTCTACGATATGATTTGATCGTAATTAGTTGTTAATGATAGTCAACAGCATCATTTTTTCCGGACCAAAGTGTATCGCTGGGAAGGCTAATTGGAATAGAGCCAACCAAGAAGAGAAGAGTGCAGTGTGAAAATGGAGGTAATGTGGGTAATGAAAGGTCTCTTCATGTTGGCTTAGGGGTCCCTAAGGACCCTTCACAAGGGATCTGTACTCCACTCTTGCACAATGTGATTCAAAAGTTTGGTCGAAGTCGATGCAGTGTAACTTCCTAATTTTCTAATGCTAGATTCTTCCCTACTTTAATGCTGAAACTTTCAACTTTTATGCAATAATGTGTATGTTGTAATGTTTCCTTTTAAGCTCTGTATTGTCCTTTGGAATTTTGTTGGACCATATTATTGAATGACATCCATAGTTCAAGAGTGATTAGTATTATGAATAATAATTTTTTCAAATATCACTGCTCCTAATATATATTTTTTGAGTGTGTTATAAATATATCTCACATATGTCACAATCATTTATTTATTATAGTATACACTATTATAAATATAAATATATATATATATATATCAAATAAGTATGAGATAGGACTATTATAAAGCCAAGTAATACATATAATTTTATGAAACGGACAATGCTATTAATCAAGAAAAATAAATCATTGATAAATAGTGGTAATTTTTATTATTTTTAAAAACTAATGGTAAAATCAGTGTTTTCATTACCGGATCGAACCGGCCGGTTCAACCGGGAACCGGCATGGAAACCGGTCCAAATACACCTAATTAATCGTTTTTTCGGTTCAATCGGAAAATTAGTTTTTTTAATTACATCCACTTCTTGTTTTGGGCTTCCAAATTGGGCTTCAAAAGTTAAAAAAGAAACTAAAAGAAGTAAAGAAAACGAGATCGTTTGTGATATGATCATCAAGATTCAAAATATTTTACTTTGTCATTTTATCTATCTTAAATTTTAATATTTAATATTTTAACTTTTAGTTTGAGACTTCATTATGGATTATGGAGTATATAGTTTGACATTTTATGATTTTATTGTAATTATTTTAATATGAATCATATAACTGCATAACATTTTTAATGTAACATAAATAATATTGAAAAAAAATAGATAAAGATCATTTTACTGATTGAACCAATGGTTCAACTGATCCGACCGGTTGAACCGTGAACCGGTGGCCAGGCCGGTTTGGCCACCGGTTCGGTTATGTAAACATTGGGTAAAATGTTGTTCTCTGTTTTTTAATCAAACAGTAAAAATAAGAAAAGAAACAAATATAAAAGAAGGCAACAACTTCATCGGGCAGAGTTAAACCCTAAAACCAAGCCTGACCATCTCGCATAGAACCGTACTGCCAGTATCGTCGTTGCTACTCCACATTTCCATGGCCTCCTTCGCCGCCAGGTCAGCCCTGCGCTCTGTCGCTACCTCCGCCCGAGGCTCCGCCGCCAGAATCTCCGTCGGTGTCAAGCCTACGACTTCTCCCTCTCCTTTCCGCATCTCATCTCAAAAACCGCTCTCCGCTCGCATTTTCAGGTAATTTTGTCGATTCAATCAAAAGTCCGCCTATTTAATTCCTTCGAAGTTCTAATTCGACGATTTGGTGTTTCCTATGCATTATACTAGGTCGCCTGCGGAGATGCGCTGTGTTAGTGTGGTGTCGATGTTGCCGTACCACACCGCAACTGCATCTGCGTTGCTTACTTCGATGCTCTCTGTTTCTTCTTGTAGTCACGCTTGGACCCTTGAAGGTAATTTTTATACTTTTCCTGAGTTTTTATCTTTGTGCGTACGATTTTTAATTGAGTGGCTATTCTTTATCTTTGTGTGCTATGGTACTTAACACCTGTAACATTATGCTGTTTAAACTGATGTATGTGAGTTTTTTTTTTCTTTGTTCTTTTTTTTAAATAGGAGCCGTATTCGCAAAGTCTTTTATGCTTGCTTATCTTTCTCAATTAAAATTGCCGATTTCTTTGATTTGTTGACTGTTTTAAAATATGTTATTAAGTGCTAGATTTGAACATATTTTCTTGCAAGTGATGACCCTGATTGGATGTTGCTCTTATTTTGGGGAGATTAAGGGGTTGTAGTTGCTGGATAGACGTAAGAACTGCAAGTAAAGCACACGTTTTAGTATTTGGAGATATCCTGATTAGAGGTTCTGGTTAAGAAAACAATATGTACTAGTAGATGACTCTATCCTTCACAAAACCTCTTCTTTTCCTTATCTATGCATTCTTTTATTTGAGGTACAGCACCAAGCTCTCAAAATAAAAGAGGTGTATTCTTTTCATCTTGTAGGGCAAAAAAGGACTAGATGAAGGTCGTGGAAAAGAGGTGAAGTTATTTTATTCTCTATCCAATGAAAATAATGTAGCATGTTGTGTCTGTTTATTCATAGATTAGTTTGTCAACCCTGCGTCTGGATAGCATTCATCAATTATATTTATAATGGTCATGTTGCAATAAGACCAAAGGATAGAAGGGTTGGAGTAAGAATTTTGTAGCTATAAGATATTGAGGGTGTGTTAGAAATACATTATTTACTTTTGAGAATCAATGAAATAGAATAGTTATAATATTTATGTTAACAATACGACCCTAGAAATTAGAAAACTGGTTCATATTATCCAGTAGCGGCCAAGAATAAATCTTTATCATGTGATTTTCACCTCTTTTCTCCTATGATTAAGGATTGTTTTACTTGAATAATGAAGGTTTGATCAAGTTAAGCTGACTGGTTTGTATCATTATAATTATACTGTGCAGAAAATTGGGGAGGGGGGGGGGGGGTTCAGTAGTTGATTCACAATGTGCTAATTACGTTTACAAGAAATGAAATTTCAAGTCGCCTGAAGGAATTAATCAAGTCTAATGAATTTTGATATTATTGGTACTTTATTAATTTGTATTGATTTGTTGTACCTGCTTGGATGAATGAATGAAAGGATACTTCTTTTTTTAAACTCACTAGTCCAGTTCTTTGACATTTTATTGTGTCTTGAGAATTGATATTTCATGGGTTTCGAAATTGGTCTCTTCAAAAGGAGTAACATTTATGTATTGTTAAATTAGGTTATAAAATGCAAAGAATATAATCAATTTTCTTAGTTAAAACTGCATACATCTTGTGTATATCCAGTTTATGGAACATGGTAGTGTTAATGTAGTTCGACATACTAGATTTAAGGAATGGAATTATGGTGACCTATGGTGGTTCTAGCATTAGATTAGTGTTTTGGTTCAAAAGTTATTCTGATATCTTAATCTGTAACTAATAATATCGTACTGATAAAGGTTTATTCTTGGCCACCACTATCTGATAATATCATTGTTATTATTTTAGATTCTTGATCGAACTTAGGGAAGTGTCTTGCGGATTTTGGGTTTTCATAAGTTTTGTATTAAGGTAAGTGTTTCTTGATACTTCTCTGCTTTATTTCACTATTTTAGTGGCTGATGTTATGTTTCTATGATTTGATAAAAGCCCATTGTCTCAAATTATTTTCAATTATGGAAAAAAAAAATCCCTTTTTTTAGTTGACATGAGTATTGGTGAACAACTTGAATCAAGGTGTGTAAATGATAATTATTTTGTGATTGCATGACAGATTTTATGCTTTTTGAAAATTAATTTGTTTTGGTTACATAGTGATTGATAAAATAATTGTTAAGCTCTCAGATTGATATGTGTTTGTTTGCGTTCTTTTATGGGGATTTGGCTGGCATTGGAACCGATCAATTTCTTAAAAATATTGTTTTGGACTGCTCCAGTCGAATTATGTCTGGAGTGTTGTTTTGGACCACTCTAGTTGGGTTATAGTTGGAATATTGTTTTGGGCCGGCCCACCAGCAAGGTTGTAGTTTCACTGTTTGTTTTGGACAATCTATTTGCCTGCCAATTGTACTGTTATCCAAGAGTGAAAATTGACCAGAACTGTTTGTCTAGTTTTGGATTTTACTATTGCTTGTCTTCATGAAGTTGATTTGTTCATTGATATTATTTTAAATTGCTTGTAGTATTATCTATGAAACCTGTGCGTATTGAGTTTGCACCTCACCCCTTGCAAATTATTTCATTTCAGATAGTTAGATTGCTTTGGAGTTAAAGAGATTGAAGGATTTATTGAGCCTTAGGAGGTTAAATTTACTTCTTGTTGGAAATTAGACTATCTTTGTTGAATTATTTGTATGACTCTTGGGGTGTCATTGGTATAAATTCAATAATAGTGAAATTTTCTATTTATTTCAAATATGTTGACGGGAATTCGCTCATGATTCAATGATGTACTTGTGGATTTTGTGCTTCTGCTAAGGTTTTGGTCGATTTCATATTTTAGAAGCTTCCTGTAGTCATGAATATTACGCAATGGCACAGCACTGTCAAATCCTGATTTGGGGCCTGAGATTCTTATCTTGTTGGGATTTACTGATTTGTTAATAGATTAATTCATTATCGGCACTTTGTTGATTTTCACAATAACTTGTTTTGTCCGTATAATGCACTGTCACTCTTTACTATTATCTTCACTCCCTTGAAAAGAACCAAGCATCTCCAAGGTACAGATCCTTTATTGGAAAATTTCCTAATCAAATTGGTATGCTCTTAAATCAATATATAATCATCAGTTGCACTACATTAAAATGGGGGCTTTCGAAAAAAAAATCTTTTCAGCAACCCCATCATAGATGTGTTTGCCACAAGTTTTTTCGGGTTCCTTTTCATTGAAGTTAATATTTTTGTTTCCTTATTGGAAGTTTGAAAGTTGGATGATGATCATTTTTAACCCAATGATGTAATCCGCAGCATAGACACTCGGTGCTTTGACAGTTGACTGCTAGTGCTCCATGTCTTTAAATTCATTTGTGGAAAATGGAGCTGGGAACTTAGCCATCATAATCATATAACATCTATGAAAGTCAATTTTTTCTTGGAATCACTCCTATCTGTTTAGTTGCAGCTATTGCTTGTTTAGCCATATACATATCATGCTAATAAGTTGTCTTCATCAGATTGCAACGATGGTGTATGATGATTGTTGGATGATCCCTGCAAAGTATCATTTACATGTGCCCTAGGACTATGCCTGATAAATAAAGTCATGAATGAGCTCGACACAAGGAATTATCAATTTCTAGTTTTTCCATTTGTTTTTTTGTCAAACTATCTGATGTGGTTATAAGCCTTTGGTTGGAAATCTTGCTGTGAGAAGGAACTGAGATTTGTAAAATGTTTCAACTTTGTGGCTTTCTTGAACTCCTTGAGGTGGTGCCAAATGCTATTTTATGGTGGAAATGTTGCTCTAAAGCTGCAAATTATTTAATTAATTAAGTAGGGACATGTTGCTATATCGATTGTGCAGTATACAAGTTGTTTGTATTTCTCAATGAGACCTCTGGCCTTTGGTAGTTAAAATTTTCACAGATTAAGATAAATGCAGACTGTCTGCAGCATTTTTCTTTATGACCTTGACTTGGGCTTTTCTCTTAATAGGTTTGTGATAACTGCACATTGTCTGATATTCGGATTGAAGATATTTCAGTTGTCCCTTTCTGTTTATGCCAAGCTGTATTTTCACCCGAGACTGAGATGACAACTTGCACGATGGAATCATAAACGATCTATGTGTCTTTCGGCTAGCTGTATTTTCACCCAAGACTCAGATAATAACTTGCACGATGGAATCATAAACGATCTATGTGCCTTTTGCTTGAATTTGGATGCATTTAACAATGATTCACTCAATTTTCTTTTCTGTACTGTAGATGGATGATTGTTCTGTGCACATGTGTACTACTGCCGGAGATTTTGTAACCAGGCACGTGTGGAACCGTCATTTGACAATGCTCAGAGTTGTCTTGTTATCAAGCACGTGACATAAATTATATCTTTCCATCATCTGCGCAGTGACGACTCTGAGCAAAATTTCTAAAAAAAATTAAGCATCATAAGAACATTTGCAACCAGTTTAGTCTGCCATTCACTATAACAAACAATGGACTTCAAACTAAGCATATATTTCATGCGAAGGGATCCCCAAATTATAATTACGAGATGGCCCACACAATTAAAAAATGACGACGATACACAGTGATTTAAAAAACCACATTCGGTTTAATTCTAACGTGCCAGACATCTACACAAATGATGGAATTAGTTTTCTTCATGCATAAAGAAAATCCAACATCTTTACTTGACCAAGAATGTGTGATACAGATGCCTTTCTTAAAGTGATCTATGATCTACTAATAAGTAACTCATTTCCTTAAAATGATCTATTGATCTACTAATAACTCGCTCATTTCCTGCGGTTCTGCCGTCACTTTAATGCGACATACCGGATTGAGACAACTATTTCCAAGAACCGATAGTGAATGGTAACTAATTTGAGAGCTCAAATGGAGCGCTGCTCGCCAATCTCGTCAACTATTTACTTCTATGCCGAACACCCAAAAGGAAGACATTTATCAAGATGATGAAAATAGATGACATTTTGGACTAAAAGTGTTTGATAAACATCAAATTTAAACAGAGACAGGCTATATAATCAAAAGGAATCTTTTCTACACACCAACCATTAAAGCCAAAAAAAAATTAGATTAGTCCTAACACATGTTAATTACCTTAATGGCAAAAACAAAATAATCAGAGAAATGAGTATACCAGAACCCAAGTCATGAACTATATTAAACTCCAGTACGATCATGGTATGGACGTTCAAGACTCTTCAACAACGTTGACCAACTCATACTCTACTAGGGACAAATTATTGTCTTCTTTGACCACAAAATCTGCAGGTTCAGTAGCCTCAATGCGGCCCCACTTATCCACAGCTAGTCTCATGGCACCCTTAAACATGTCAATTTTTGCATTTCTAAGAACCACAGTTTTACCTGGTTTCATCAACTCAACTGCAAGGAATGTTAAAAAATCATCAAAATATGCCTACACTAGAAGAGCTCTTCATTTCTATAACCAATGATATAACTCTGAAATAGACATTATTAGAAAAGCAGGATAATTCTATAACATATTTCATAATGCCTCCAAAACAAGGACAAGAGCATAAGCTAAAAATTGCATTGCAAGAATGCAATCAGTTTTCCAACCCAGAATATAATCAGGATTTGTAAATGGAGCTCTCCAGGTTTGTTTTGTCACTATTTTTTAATCAGACGGTACATCAGAAAATAAAACTATCATTTCAAGCAATGAGACATCCTTTACATGAAGATTACTGACAGGGAGGACTGTTAAGTTTGCAATACAGAGTGCTCTTGAAGGCCCATCTTCAATATTATCAGTAAATTAGAAAAGAGTGTGAAATTTTTCACAGAGCAACAGAGAGAGATGAACAGTGAGTCGATGAAAATCATGTAGGCATGGAAAACTGATAAAGTAACTATGGAGTGGTTGTAATTCAGACCATTGCCTTAGAATGTCGAAGAGCCTAATAAGTTGGTTCGAAAATAAAAACTATTGATGGATTCATTTCTTTACCGCATCCACCACATGGCCCACCTGTAAACAGCAAATCATGATCCAGTCTGGCTCACCAAACATGGCAAATAAGTAAACTTCCACAAGAACAATTTTTCCACTTCCACTCTTAAAGCCGAAGTAAATAAGTAATCAGTATCAAGCATTTAATAGCACACAAAAACAATTATATGGTCTCAAAGAACTAGCCGAACACACACTGAATTACATGAATGAACTCAAGATAGATAATTATACTGGGGATCAAATTAAAAGCTCAAGACCCATATATTTTCAGACATCAATTTCAATTTTCAATGTTACCATTTCACATTACAGATATTCAATCGACTTAGACAGGCCTTTCAAATATATAAGGATACAAACAGCACTTTCTCAGATGGTGCGCATGAGTGTGTTCGCCAAAACTAACCAACAAAAAATTCAAGTTCACTAGGTTTCTCACTTCAAACATGCTCAAAATATGGAAAACTATCTTCCTTTCCTATTTCCTAAAGGCCACTAAATCAATTATATTCCATATGGATTCATAATTCTGAAACCGAATCAT
Organism: Scutellaria barbata; assembly: GCA_028654395.1. NCBI lineage: Eukaryota > Viridiplantae > Streptophyta > Magnoliopsida > Lamiales > Lamiaceae > Scutellaria > Scutellaria barbata. Next base: position 6,157,214 of record CM053645.1, read on the forward strand.
TATGGGTAAGCGTACATTCTTGGAAAATGGTAAAATAACTAAAATGAAAGGCATGAGAAATAGAGGGAGTGAGAAAATGTTAGACCTTGTTCGTTGCGAGCAGTAAAGAGGATAGTTCCCGTTTCATCGCCGACGAGGCATTCAGCGATTTTCGTGTTCTGGTTTTGTGGCCCACGGAAAGTAGGATTTCGGGGCTTCTTGTTGACAACGGTGTCAGAGCTCACTACTTTTACTATCAGCGTGTGCCCATTTGTACCCGGCTTCAATGCCTCAACTTTAACGAACACAGGCTTCCGCAGCCCTGGCTTGCTTTCGGCGGCGCCGCCGTCTGTTGTCGAATTGGATCTGGTTGCCATAGGCGGAGACAAATGATTTCAGGAAAATCTGGGGGTTTTAGGATTAGATTTTGGCCAGGGAATAAAATGAGAAACCCTAACCCTAAATGCACGATTGTAAAGTGTGAAGTTTGACAACTGTGGTCGTGCGATTCTTAACGCTAAACGACACCGTTGCGACTTCTATCAGTCATTCTTTCCTAATTTCCGTCAACGCTTCCCGCTCTTTATTTTCGTGGTGGGCTATTCTTTAATTGGGCCTAAAGCCCATATAGTGAAGGATTTTATTAATAACCAGTACTATACCGTGCGTTGCAAAGTTTATCATATAAAATATAATTAATAATTTTATATTTTGCAAAGTTTACCATATAAAATATAATTAATAATTTTATATTTATAATAATATAATGTAAATATATAATATGTAAATATATAAATGAATTAAATAAACAAATTGAAAACTTTATATTCGAAATAAAAATGAGATAAATAAAAATATTTAATTTGATCAAATTTGTGCAACCATTAAGTACTTAAAAATCACACAAATTAAATTTAGTAGCTAAAATAAAATAAAAAAATTTGCATCCTATGTATATTGAAAACGATATAAATTTAAATAAAAAACTAAGATTAAAAAATATTATATTTTATCAATGTTCATAACTATAGAGATACTTTAATAAAATTTTTGGTTCCATCAATATAAATAACTCGATTATTCTAAATCCAATAAAATATATATCAACTCAACAAATACCCAAAATCCATTGCTATTTATATGAAAAATATTATTGAAAACTTGACTTAATCTAGAATATATTCAACACCCCAAATTAAGATAAACAAAAAATCAAATCATTATACCAAGAGATTATTTATTTATTTTTTAAATTTATTTTTTTAAATAATCAACATTTTCTAATTTTTAATTTTAATTAAAGACATTTTCTTTCATATTTGTAATTTTATTAGGTATAATTTTAACTTTAAACATATTTTTAACTCCCACAATTTAGTCTATAGCCGTAACTACTACAAATCAATTAAAAAAATATTCAAATTCTCTAACATATTAAATTTGATAAATTACAATATAAACATCAAATTAAATATTATATTAAGTGGTAACTTTGATATATAATGAATTTAAAATGAAAAGGTTATAAAATTTGAACTTATTATTTAAAAAAAAAAAAAAAACACTGACATCTCCTTACTTAATACAATCAAAATTACAAATTCAAAATAAAAAATATGTTAATAAACAAAACAATAAATAAGAATGATAAATTTGATTTATCATGCATTAAGACGAATTTTATTAGAAGTTATTTATTTTGAAATTATGATTGAAAAATGTACACCGCACCATCACCCCACCCCACCCCTTACAACCAACATCCAGTAAAATTATAAATAGAGAATAAAAACGACAATGAACAAAATTTCAAATAAGAAGGAGAAATATGATGCATATGCATTAAAATAAATTTCAAATGAAGTTGTTTAATGTGAGATTCTTTATTTGATTTAATTATATATATTTTTATTAAGTAAATTTTTTTATAATACATTTCTATTTTTTTTCTAGACTTTAATATAAATTTGCAATAACTTAAAGTTATACAAATATTTAAAGTAAAAAAAAATGCATTTCATTATGTATACAATATGAATATCAAATTAAAAATCATTAAAAGTGATTAATTTGATATATTATATGTTATAAATGAATTTGAGATATAGTTATTATATTTTAAATATTTGGTGAAAAATATTAATAAATGCAATGTGAAATGTAATAAATGATATTTCTTAGAATGAAAAATTAAAATAGATAGAAAAATACTTTTAATATTTTTGATAAACTATTCTATTTTTATATATATATACGAGTTTTAGAGCACGTGCGTTGCACGTGAAGATCAATTCAAAAGAAAGAAAGAAATAATACAAATATCATATATATAACACTTTTATATTAGAATTTTAATTATAATAGGATTTTATAAGATTTTGAATTAGTTAGAATTCTAATATGAAATTATTTAAGTATGAAAATTCTAATAACATTAAATAATAATCTATAATAGGGATATATTTGGCAATTCATATTTTGTAAGAAATATTCACACTTTTATATAGGCAATAGATATATATATATATAAATAGATTATATATATATATATATATATAGAGAGAGAGAGAGAGAGATTGGGCCAACAGGCCCTTCACTCTAGCCAACCTAAGCCAAATTACAGTAAAACCTCTATAAATTAATACTCTATAAATTAATAAATTCTTTAAAATAATAAAATCTTCCGATCCCAACTTGGACCTTTGTAAAAAATAATCAAATTCGATAAAATAATAAAATAATAATTTTTCGGAAAATCCCTTTATAAATATTAGGTCCATTAAAACTCTAAATTAATAATTCATAAATGTTACAATTATAAATATTATGATAATTTGCTAAAATATGAATCTATTGTTACTTGATTTTTCTTAAAATTTAATAAAATTTTAAGAGATCCAATTACATGGTTGGGTGTTATGAATTATTTTATTTCCATATTGAGATTTATATAGTATATGTTTCATTCATCATGCATGAATATATTTAATTGGCTATAATAGTTATTTAAGTGCAACAAATTAGTGTAAACATGTATATTTAAGTAATTTAAATGAATTGATACATGCATCTATGAATATAATAGCTAATTGTATACAATGAATTAATATTATACATGAATATATTTAATTAATTACAAAGAATTGGTTGATGCATGAATATAATTAATGAAACATGTATATGAATTTATTTATTTTCAATATATATGTATTAAATTTGCTGAATTTAAAAAAGTCTCTCTTTAAATTAATAAAATATTAATTTATCGATATATTAATATCTTTCTAAATTAATAAAATTTTATGATTTTAAAATTATTAATTTATAAAGATTTTACTGTAATTGAAAGTAAACCTAATTGAGTATTAAAAAAATTATAATTACTGGTAGGACAAATCAAACTTCCTCGGACATTACTAAACAACAAACGCAAACTAAAATAATCCGACATTTTCTCCCAACGTCAACCTCCCTCTCCACTGCCCAATTTCTTCCCTCTTTTTTAAAAACTCAAGTAACATTAAATATTTCAAAACTCTGTAAATTTTGTCAGAAGATTTAATTTCTGAAGGCAAAGTTAAACACTGACATCAACATCAAGAAAATATCAAAACAAACCCTTTCCCCATGGCTCAACCGTAAAGGCAAAACCATTCACATTTCTTTAAATCGACGCTCAAACATCTGCAGCCAAGAAAGTTGAAAAATCAAACCACCATATTTCATTTCATCGAACTTCTTTCTTGTTTTCTTCTTCTTATTCTTTTTTTTTTTTTTTCTTCAATTTGTTTTTAGTAATGGACTCGGATTTCTGGACGATGCGCCTCGCGGCTGCTAAGAGGCAATTCAATACGCAGAACCACCATCATCTCAGCCACAACCACCCCTCCTCTCATTACGGTTTGTTTCATCTGTTATTTTATTGTTGTTATTTCTATTGATCTTTTTGGTCTTTGTTTGAAAAATCGTATCTTTTTTTTTTGTGGGGTTCAAAAAGATCGGTTTAATATGGAGGAGTTTGAGGTCGAAGAAGAGGTCCGACTCGATCACCCGTGCCCGTATTGTTGTGAAGAATTTGATATATCATCCCTTTGCTCACATCTAGAGGCTGAGCACCCCTATGGATCTAAAGCCACCGTAAGTTTGTCTTGAGATCCATTTTTATGTCTTTTTCCTGTTTTTCTTCTTACATCTATGTTTGCTATGTAATAACATTTTATGCTGCTTTTGTTCAATTGTTTCCATTTTCTTGCTAGATTAGCTTTCTCTGGTGGTCTTTGTTGTATTTTTGCTCAAAATGGCTCTTTAGATGTTCTTGTGAATTTTGCTTATCCTCTTCCATTTTAGTAATTCCTATTTAAAGTAATGTTTGGTGAATGAGTGGACAATATTAGGTTTGGTTTGGATTATTTTCAATTTTTCATGTCAGAATCATGGCTTATTTTGGCAATTTTCCCATTTTTCGTTCTGGTTTTTTTTGTTCCTTGCCCTTGGTTTTTTGGTTTATTTCCATGTAACTAGTGGAATGCATTGGGTGTAGGATAGAATAACGGTGGGGTGGGTTACTGGGTTAGAATTGACGACCAAGATATCATGCAATGCTTCCTTAATGTTTTGTTAGCAAAGTATGGCATAAATGCTGAAAATTTTGCTCACTTCTTTTGTTGACATCTCCTATGTAGAAGGTCTAATTACAATTTACAATGGACTTAGATTAAACTGCCACTTAATTCAATAGTCTGCAGATGGCAAAAAAAGATTACACAGAGCTGGAGGCTAGAAATGTTTCTCTCACTAGACCACTTATGAGAATCCATCATCGTTTCAGTCGGCCCCACTGATCATCCAAACTATAAAGTTCTCGTCTTTGATACCTAAGCAGAGACAGAAATTGTTGCAAAGGTTAGATATTGTAGACCACTTTTTTGTGGAAATCAAATTCCGGGGATGGTAGTGGCAATAGAGGTAAGAAGACAATGATGGTAGTAAATCTCACAAACCTTTTAGTCCGCACTCAAACGATCTTCACATTTATATTCATATTTCTCCCCTAGTTCTTAATTCTACTTGAGTACTCTATATTATCAAAAAAGTCAAAGAAAATGCTTTGCTACTTGGGGTTTAGTTGTTGTACTATATTGAGATTAATTATCATACAACATTATCCTTTCTTGCAGGTTTGTCCAGTTTGTTCAGTTAAAGTTGCTGGTGACATGCTAAGTCATATCATGCTACAACATGGACATTTGTTAAAGATATCCTTTTCTTGATAATATCATTGTTTCTGTTTCCATTGAAGTAGTCAGTTCCGAATCATGTGAAGGATATCTTTAACTTACAATTACTTGCAGCGTCGTGGCCGATTACGTAGGGTTCCCTTTCCCAACACTCAAGCATTATCCCTTTTAGGAAGAGATCTTCGAGAAGCCCATTTACAGGTGCTTCTTGGAGGCAATGGATTTCGATCAAATACTGCCACATCATCTGCTGCTCCGCCTGATAATTTTCTCTCGTCTCTTGTTCTGAACTTTCCCGCATCTGACTCTGATGACATTTCGAAATCTTTGATGTCGAGTTTGGAGGAAAGTTCTGCACAAAGTGTGGCATCTCAACATGTGTGGAAATTAAGGTAGTGATCAGTTGAGTTTTTTTTTAAACCTCTTTAATTGTTGCTACCTGAGATATAAAAGAAATCAGGTAAAATGAACACAAAACATTCATCATTCTGCATTTGAAGCCCTAATAGTGTAGCTACTTGAATGGACATGAATTAACACAAAACATATCATTCCACTCGACTCGTGTTTCTGTTCATTCGTCTTTTCCTAATAATTCTATTTTGTCTTCTTGCAGTTTTCAGTCTTCCCTGAGTCAGGAAGAGCAGGAAGAAAGAACGAGAGAGGCAGTAGGGAGGGCCGTTTTTGTCCAAGATCTACTCGTTTCGACCCTATTTGACTAGCCAAAATGATATTGCTGTTTAGCCTATAACTGATTATCTTTGCTAGCTCGAGATTTGACCATTCTGTTGCTTGGTTGTGAAAGGTAAAGATGATTCTTAATAGTGGCACTTGCTTTGCTGCTCAAAGTAACTTGGACTAACATGTATATTTATCGGAGCAGGGAATAGTTCGAATTGTTTTGCTTGTATGTTGTAAAAAAGAACTAGAAATGCATCAACACATTTCTTGCTCCCTTTTCTCCTGTCTTTGGTGTCTGCTCTTATAAACATCTCATAAAGTGCGTAGCACTTTATCTACTTGACAAATTCACTAAATTAAAAGAAAAAAAGTAATGTAAATAACAATGATAATAATATTAATTATTATTAATAAGAAACAAAAAGAAAGGAAAACATCTAACCCACTACCGCCAACCAATAAAAGCGAAGCAGCGACGGCAGGTGGGTGAGCCGTGGGCATGGAGACGGCGGGACGGCGCCGACTTGCCGCACACATTAATATTAATTGTTATAATTAATAATTGGGAGGATAAATGGTCTTGGGACCCACAATCCATCCATTTGCAATTAAAGCCATATATTTATTACCTATTATAAATCAATTTTCAACTCCTCTAGCATTTTTCTATATGTTATTTTTTATTATTATTATTTATGAGTAAATTGTAAAATAACACTCGCAATTAAGAGTGAATGGTAAAAGATTTTGGAGTTTATATTTAAATTACTTCAAACTTAATGCATATCATATTCATGTTAAAATCCATTTATTAAATATAATCATTCTATTCTAATGGAATTCTAGTAAGAAGGGCGCTGCAATTAATCTGGAAAGGCTGCATCCTGGAAGAATGACTGATTATGGGAAGAAGGTAGCAGCGGGAATTTTAGCGATGAGGATGAAGGAGGGTTAAGATTAATGAAAAATGTTCACCGTTGACAATTCTTAATATGTTCATTGATTACGTGTATTGATTTTTTATCGGCATATATTAATATACTTACAATGAGTAAGTGAGGAAGACTGCAAGATTAATTTATCAAGAATATATATTTTGATTTTTTAATGCATAGGGAACGGTAGTAACTTAGAAGTGTATTAAATAAAATAATGAGGGGTGTGTTGATAAGAAATGAGTTGTTAATAGCCCCACCCTTTCAAAATTATCCATTATTTAAATTCATTATTACAATCCACAACCCAAATTCTAATTTATAAAAATTCAAACTCATTTTCAAAAATCAACCCATAATTTAAATTCATTTTTATAAATATAGTGTGAATTATATGGCTTGAGTCATATGGTAAAAGCTGTGGTCATTAAATGCAGGCACGATGGAGAGAGCAACATGAGTGGAGAGGAGCTGTGGAGGCGCGTCGACTCGAAGTTGTTGGTGGATAAATCAAACCTGGGCTCTACCAATTAATCTACTTGCATTCACAATCAGTGTTTTAAGTTGCACTTTTTATAGTACACTAGGTTTCAATCCGTGTATTGCTCGGGCTTTCTAACTCATATAATTTATACTAGTTGTTTATTTATATTTTATTGTAGTTTTTTTATTTTGCCAATTTTTTTTATTTTGATTGTTTTTTGTATTTTTTGTAAAAATGATTAAATAATTTATCATACATAAAGTTTATTTAATTTAATTATCGTAGTAGTTTTTCACAAATGTCTTTTAAAACTAATGAGTAATTTTTTTACATTTTGCTTCCAGTCATATCTTTTGTGATAAATATGTTTTAGTTTCTTTTTTTAGATTTAGAGAAAACGGCCCAATATAACCTTATTCCCTATATTTTATGCCAAATTACCCCTCAACTATAATATTTGCCTCCAATACCCTAATCCCTATATTAATATCTTAATCTACCCCTTTTTTTTGACAAAAATGAAGATGATGGGATTGACGGACCGACCGTATCAGTTGTATCAGTAATAAAAAATTTATTAGTAATATTTTTTAATTTTCATTGTAATTAGTAATAGTTTTCCACTAATTAAATCAATACATACACAAAATAAATAAAAAATTATTAGTAATAGTTTTAAATTTTCATTCTAATTATTAATAATTTTAAATAATTAGTCCACTAATTACAAGTAATCGGTAATATTTTGAAAAAATTATGGGGTACACGGCAATTTTTGTAAAATTGTCGTGTACCCGACAATTTTTTTTCAAAATTACCGTTTAGGGTTTATATGAATACTATGTTGAATGTGGAATAAATTGTTGCAAATTGATGTTTATATAGTACACGGCAATTTTCGAAAAAAAAATAGGGGTGGACGGCAATTTTTGTAAAATTGCCGTGTACTATATAAACATCAATTTGCAACAATTTATTCCACATTCAACATAGTATTCATATAAACCCTAAACGGCAATTTTGAAAAAAAATTGTCGGGTACACGGCAATTTTACAAAAATTGCCGTGTACCCCATAATTTTTTCAAAACATTGCCGATTACTTGTAATTAGTGGACTAATTATTTAAAATTATTAATGATTAGAATGAAAATTTAAAATTATTACTAATAAAAATTATTTATTTTGTGTATGTATTGATTTAATTAGTGGAAAATTATTACTAATTACAATTAAAATTAAAAAATATTACTAATAAAATTTTTATTACTGATACAACTGACATGGTCGGTCCGTCAGTCCCATCATCTTCATTTTTGTTAAAAAAAAGGTGTAGATTGGGATATTAATATAGGGATTAGGGTATTGGGGGCAAAAATTATAGTTGGGGGGTAATTTGGTATAAAATATAGGGAATAGGGTTATATTGGGCCGTTTTCTCTTCTTTTTTATTAGGCATCAATTTTTTTTCCCTTTTTACACCATGGTTTTTGCATACTTTGGTAAGATTAATTTTTTTTTTCTCATTAGTAAATTAATCTGTAGATTGTGGAGAAAGTAATTATTGTCCGTGATGATATTTTTGTTACTGCTTAATATGAGTAAATTTGATGATGTTATCCCACAATGTTGAAGATGATAAATCATATCTTCAATATTGATCAATAAATTTATTTGGTACAAATACACATTACATTTGAGAATAGATTTTTTTTTTCATCCATGGTCCATCCATGAGTATTAGTCTACCCTCATCTTTCATTTATCTGTACAAGATACAATTGAGCAACAATACGACTCAAACACTTAAACCTTATAATTTTAAAAATTACCATTTAAATTCCTATAAATTGTCTATATATTGATCTTTTAATATAAGTAAATTTGAACTTTAAATTAAAAATGAGTAGAAGAACATCATAATATTTTATATAAATATAAAAATGATGAAAACCAAAGATACACAGTTGGTTCATTTCATCTTCCAATTCAAAATATTCATACCGAAGTCTAATCACATAATACTAAGTTATGTAATTATAAAAACTTATATTTTGACATGTTTAATTATAGATACTCGTAATATTCAATGAAGACACATACATATGGCTTTGAAAATATTTATTGTTCTATAAATAATTTTTCAATGCCTTCAAACGATAAATTAATTATGTGTATACAATTTAATTGGTTTTGCTATTTTTAATTTACTCATATTGTTTTGTCTTCATATAATTTTCTTCTTACTTTGAAAAGGTTTAATACGAATGAAAATTAAAATAATGTGATTACAAATTTAAAAACGTTGTGTATGTGAAACTCAAATTTGGAAAACTTGGGAGTAAAATTAAACTTAATGTATTATTTAATGTATCCAAGTAAATCTAAAATTTGGGTTTAGATTTATTAATAAGTTACAAAATATAATTAGATATGTGATACCATAATCTGTGAGTTGATATATAAAGTTTAAACCACATTTATATTTTATTAATTCATTTTAAGATTTACCGGATAAATGACTGAAGGTCTAAAATAGAATACTAAATACACTTAAATACGTAAAAAAAAAAATTTAAGAAATATATATTTTTATTAGATAACTTCTTAAAAGTTTATTTTTTATTTTACTGTAGTTAAATAAATATCATATTTTACTTTGGGTGACGAATTATTTTTCAAAATTTCATAATTGTAATATATATCTATAGATTTCTTTTTTCATTTATTATTGATGTATGCGTTTATGAACTTTAATTTCTAAATTTCTAATTAATTCCATTGGAAAAGTTGACGTGTCATTCAAATAGAGTCTCACTTGTCAATATTTAAGAGAACCAAAGAAAGTTGACACGTCATTAAAATAGAGCCCCACATATCAACATTTAAAAAAGTCAAAGCCTTCTTTTATATATATAAATTTTTATTAGTTCTTAAATTTTGACAAAAAATCTAAATCTCCATAATTGTATTCTGTTTCTATTGATATATATTATTTGAAATCTGTCCATTTTATTTTGAATCATTTTTTGAGGGCTTTGAATTATTCTGGAATCGAATATATGGTAATTTATGTGGATTTAATATTCATTTACTTTAAATATTTAATTCATTAATTACAAACACAAACCAATTTGTAATGACTTTCATTTCGAAAATCAGCTACTTATCCAAAAGAAATTGCAAATTAGGCTTGAAAGAATTATGAATTATGATTTATTTAGGAGAAAATAAAACAAGAGGAAATGGTCAATAAAACAAATATAAATGTGCAAATATACCATAAACATTTACGGGGAGATACAAATATATACATAATTTTTTTTGGGACAAATACATCGATAACCTTTAAGTTGTGGTGCAAATATGTCCCTAGTGTTGATATTATGATGCAATTTGTCAAAATCATTTTTTATTTGTTATATTTACATCCTTTTTTACATAGTTGTTTTTATATTTTAATAAATAATAAATTCTTTGTATTAAAATATTTCTAGTCCTAAATCAATTCTTATTTTAAAAATAATTAACTATTTTCTTGATAAGAAATAATATTTAATTTTTCTTAAATTATGTTTTTAGGACCTTATACAAAACTTATTAATTTTGAAAATCAAAATCTCATACCTTACTATGCTTATAAAAGAAAAGTCTGAATTTTGGATTAAAATATTATGTTTATGTTTCATGTATGATATCATATTTTTCTTAATTTCTATACTAGTTAAAATTTACAAAAAAAACATAGTGTTTTTTTAAGAAAATTGTTATATTTGTTTTGTCATTGTTATAAAATGTAGATCTATTCAATTCTTAAATTACTTTCCGTAGTAAAGTTCATCAATTAATAAAAATTAAAATTAATTTAGAATATTTAAATACAAATGGTTAACTATTTCATATAATATAATATATAATAAAAAATATAATAAACTTGGGCTAAAAGGATGTAAATAGATATCCATAGAAAAAAAATTATGTCAATTTACTCTCAAATTCAAATGTTGAGAATATATTTACTCTCAAAAAAAAAAATTAATGATATATTTATTCACCAACAGCATGAAATGTATTTTTGCACCTTTACCCATAAAACCACCTCATATAGTTGTCGGCTTGTTGCTAAATATTATTTTATTTGGGCCCAGTAACTTGGACGGTTCCATTAAAAAAAGAAAAGGAATTTGGAGTGTTCTTAACTTCTTATTAAACAAATATTATTAATGAAGATGAAGTATACAAATTAGACAATTTTCATGCTGCAACCAGCATTTCTTCATTTTCTAGCTCAAATATAATTTAGTTAAATTAAAATGAAGTGGCTCAATATAAAAAATCGGTGCCCACCAAATCATAATGGTAAAATATACAATGACTAATGTAGATAGATAGATATTTTAATTGAATAACACGACGCACATTTACATTAAATGTGAATAAACAATAACAACATTTAAATTTAGTTAAACATGAATCAAAGTGAACACAAGCCTACTATCTTTTTCATGATCCAATTTTTATATTATCATTATGTATCAATATTATTTGTTGAATCATGTCACAAAATTAAATAGGGGAGATAGTTTGTCGATATTATATTCAAATAATAGAGGTATATACCTCATATATTAGAGTATCTCCGATGATTGAGGGATGTTTACATGATATTTTTTGCTACCCAATGTTTTGGGTAGTGAATTATCAGGGGAGTGTGGGTAGAACCGTAGAAGTAAAGGTGGAAAGGAGAGTAGAGTTTTGTCTACCAAGAAAAAAAAGAGGAAGAAGAAAAGGAGAAGTGAGAGAAAGAAAAGTAGGAGAGAGTGGAGAAGTAGCCACTTTTTTTTCTTTTTTTTTTAATTAATTAATTTTTTATTTAAAAGAGGGCAATTTGCTGCTATTTTTTGTCCATTTATAGTCATTTTTAAAAGGCTATTTTTCCAATAGTTAATTTTTTTTAATTTAAAAATTTTCCACTATAAATACATGATTTAATTCAATAATTTTCTATCACTTCTTACAATTTTCAAATATTAACTACTTGTTAGAGAAAAACATCATCAACTTTGAGTCGATTTGATTGAGCACGTATAGGCACGATTCAGCAATAATTAGCTAAGTATTAATTTATCTTCTGACAAATATTTTATTATTTTATAATTTTTATAAATGTATTATTTTTTATTGTATTATACCATTTATTTATTTTCAATAAATTTAATAATATATTATCCAATTTTATTTTGTGTGTTATTAAATTAAACAAATATTTAAAAGTATAAATTTAATTACATCAGTCAAATATTATGAAATTGTATTTATTAAGAAATAAAATAATAAATAGAGATGATAAATTAATAAAAATTTATAAAATATATAAGTGATTTGATAGTAAGTCATAAATAATTATTTTTGAATAAAATGATTGACGAAGTATTTATTTGATGGTAAATATTTTTTATTTTTAAAATGATAATGATGTGGTAACAAAAAATCTAAAATAGATAGATCATGCTCTTAATATATAGACAGACTGCAGAGGTTTGCATCAATTATTGTCCAATGAGAATAATTTGGGGATATGAGGTCCACGTCACGCCACCTAATTTTTATAGTTTTATTATTTAATTATAATTGAGTAAGAAGAAATTGCAAAAGACAAGATATTTAGTACCAATCTCTGTTGCTTTCTCTCTATATATAGAGGGCCAAAGGCAAAGCCGCAGAAGGCACACATTTAACCACTCTGCTCTGCTCTTCATAGTTAACAGTTCATTGAGATGTTGGCGTTTTTCTTGCTGGGGTGCACCGGAGTTGTGATGTTCCTTCACGGAGCCAATTTCTTCTTCCATGCCCTTGCCTCTCACCTTTCAATACGCCACATCAGGTTTACTGCTAAACACACTATGTTTTACATTGCTCAAGATACTCCTTATTCATTTAATGACTCTGATTCTTTTTCTGAAAGAAAGTTTAACAATTAGTGTTAAGAAAAACTTTGGAAGATTTTTAGTTGGATTGAAGAACGAATTTGCGGGATATATTTCAGCTTAGAGATTTCAGTTTGTGTTAAGTTTGATTTCTAATTGATCATATATAGAATATACAAGCTACATTAAAATGATAATTGGGAAGTTGGGCCTTGACTATTCTTTTCTTTTTAATTTGATTATTTTGGAGTTGTTTCTCGGAATTTTATATGTGGATTTCACCTAAGATCACGAATATTTAATAGCGCCTGGACCCATTCAAAGGTCCACAGTCGTAAATTATTGGACAGCCCAATTATTCTACATTTCTTTCGTATGGGATACAATGTATGCTCTGTAAAATAATTAGTTTCCGAATTATTTGGTGTATATTTTCATATATGAGATGATAAAAAATCAATGTGATGCTAACTTGTTTTCAACAGTTTCTTGGGAATTGCTGCTTGGTAGAAGCTCTCCCACTGATGCACCATTGGAAAGAAGAGGATTTCGCCATTTGTAAATATAGTAAATTTCAACTTGTAAATGTAATAGATTCAGAACATGAACATGTATGACTTTCCTTTTATATGCAGTCTTATCCTACAATGAAATTGCTGTCTTATGATATTCTATTTTTCTACGAGTATCAAATAAATTCAGATACAAGGTTACAACAAAAAAACTTGGCTGGTATAAGAATGGTAAATGTACATAACTTACACAAGAATTCACCCTTTGTTCAAGGATCCTTCTTCAACTTTTCTCACATCAACAAAGAATCATCTGAAACTATAGTCAACAGGGAATATTTCACCTTGATTCGTATCATACCATTTTCAACACAAAGTTTAGCACCAGTAACCACCCAATACCCAGGTGGTTCTTCAGGCCCTCTCACCATTTCTTTGGTATCAACAAAATGTGACATCTTGGGAGCTCTAGAAGGTGTAGGTGGTCCGCCCGGATAAACAGCTGAGTTCAAGTCGACTTTTGTTGGCTTCCCTGGTTGATTTAGAGCCGAGCTGAATGGCGTGGTCATCAGCATTGATATTAATCCTGACTTCTTTGATGTGGTTGTTGGCCCATCCCATTCTGAGCGACGGATAATGGCTGATGCAACCATTGAGAATCCGAGTCTTAGGAAGAGGATCTTTTTCATGCCTGTAACCTTGACCTCGAACCAGGCCTTAGTCACTATTGAGGCGGAGTCATCAATCCGAGCTCCGTGGTACTCTACAGGGGCAGTGCATATGTGTGAGAATATGCTCCACTTGACAGGTTCAAAGTATCCTCGGGCTATAGACTCGTCTTCTGGTTCATGACTGGGATCCGGTGAAAGGTGAAGAGACTGGGGAAGAGATGAGAGATGTTGGAGATGGATAGCTAAATGATCACTCCTCTTGCCTTCCAAGTATAAGCGAACACCAGTCACGGGCCGGTTGCCTGTATCAACCTACACAGCCAATTGTCATATGAAATGTAAGTAAGGGAAATTGTACACGTCTGAGAGTGACTGTAACATGAAAAACTGGTTCAGTTGCAAGTTAGGTGTTCACCTTTACAGTATTGACATAAAGCTTAGGGCCCAATAATGTGAACTGCAGAGATGGAGATGCTTTTTTCCTACGTCGAGGACCAAGGGGAAGATCATTGAATGCAGGTGCCCACTGCCTGGGCAATTGATATTCCAGAAATTGAGCGAGTTCCTCTTGGGGTGGTTTATCTGGCATAAAAACATGGTATGAGAGACGAGCTGACCCATTAAATATATGTTTGTTTAACTTCTTACATTCCATAAGAGAAATGAAATTGGAAATATAATGCATGGAACCATATAGGAATCATGTTAACAATTATTATAAAATTGAGTTATAGACTTTGTAAGGATCCACATCTAGTTGAAAAGCTACCACATATGAATAGATCTTGATATGAGGATACTCACATCGCAGATATAGATTGATTGCATGGCTTAAAAACCCACTGCCTCGAGTCCCACTTAAAAGGGATGCAATAGGCACAAAAGACATTGATATGACATTAGGATACTGTGATACAGTTGAGAGCCACTGATTATGACTTGGGCTATTATCTAAACCTCCCCTCCTCACATGAATGCTGAACAAATCCTGCATGGCGAAATAGGTAAATTTTGCGCTCAGAGAAAGTGAGCCAAATGCACATAAAGAATCTGGTCGTGGACTTACCTCAGTTTTGGAGTGGGACACAACAGGAGGCCTCACCGTACTTGCAAATGGTAACTGAAGATCCCAAATCAGGGATTGTTCAACCTGCAAAGAGGTGGAATTAGGAGTATGCCAGTTTTCGAAATCTGCAAAGATGTGGAACTAGAAGCAGAATGGATAAGACAGTTTCAGAAAATATTCCAGTAGAAATTTTATTTATACAATCTGCATTCTTAGCTATTTAACCAAACACTCTGTTCCTTAACGCCATGCAATGCATATCACAAAGATAATGCAGCCTCGGTACTTTCTAATATAGGCCAAACATCTCAGTGTGCAAACAATTTATTTTCAAAGAATAATCAAAACCTTGTCTCTTGTCTGTAGTGAATCAATATGGTACTGATTTTCATCTTCCAAGTACCTTTAGTTTTGCAGATGCTACATCAGGGTTAGTTACTGGGTTTCTACTTCCATCCTCACCAAATTGTTCATCTGCTAACTGTTTCAACAACTTCTGCACTTCGGTTGTCTGGAGATTTGAATTTTGAAGCTGCTTGATATGAACTACATCTTTACCTCCCATCTTGACCCCAACAATGACATGAGTGCCATATTTATCAATAAACCTGGAAATTCAGGTCATCAGTAACAAGTGACTGTATTGGCAACCACAAACTGTAATTGAGATATAAACTATTTACTAAAGACCACTAGGTAGCATAAGAAATAGATATATATGGAAGAAGCAGAACACATTTCGAATCATCCTTGAAAACTCTGAGAATCCTCCCTCTTTTGAACACTTCCATAAAGATTGTAAAGGGCACAAAGTGGTATCTATATAGCTGATAAGCAATATAATTCAAGTTGAGATAATCTTGAAGACGTGATTGCCTATTTAGAGATGGGTAAATGGCTTCCTGATGGACGGAAAGTAAAGTTAAAATAAAAACACTAGAAGTTTTCGTACAATGTGCATTGGACGGCAATACATTCAAGACACAATATGTAATACATATCCTGTAAAAATAGATTTCTATCACAAAGATAATGCTGGTAACAGGAAAATGAGCTTCAAGAAATGGATCTTACTCAGCTAGAGCAGCGGGATCCCATGTAGAAGGCACTTCTTGTTTCACTCTATCAGATAAAGTTATTTGTGATCTTTCCAACTCAATTGTGTATAAGCCAATTAACCAACCATCAAATGCAAGAAATTTGGTGGTAGATGCATCAAGCTGCCAGCAACCCTTGAATCCGAACATTGCATTGAACAGACCAGAAGGTATTTTACCGGACAGAGATAATTCCTGGTTAAAATGCTCTGACATCTGAACATATTTGAGCCAAGCAAATAAGAACATTGTTAAGCTCAGCATTTGATGTGGTGAAGACTAAAGAATCAACAAGGACTAAATATTGATGCCAGTTCTTTGAAATTGTCAATCCCTACTGACTATGTTCAACCTACAGAATATCATCCAAAGTTTTCCATTCCCTTTAATAGAAAAGACACAACACAGATTACATTTTCTGTAAGAGATGAAGACATGATAAATTTCTATGACTACTTTCATTAATGATGATGTGAATTATCGAGAGAACCTCCAACGAATTCCAAAGTAAAAACCAACTTTAAAAGAAGAAAATAAAAAAAGACTCATTTGTCACTAAAAAAATCTGTAAATAATTAATGGCAAACAGAGTAACTAAATATCAATCTTCTTGGGATAATATTGTTTAGTGATTTTCTGTTTAAATAAATATAAACAAGTTCTCTTCATGTTTTAACTATTAGGGCTGTTCAACCATGTTAACAGGAGACTTCCAAGTAAATATAGTCAACATTATACAACATAATATTAGTTTATTTAGGATACTAAATAAATAAATGTTAAGAAGAGGAAAATCAATTCATCAACATTTGTTCAACCAATCTAATTCAATAGGGATTTGGTCGTAGTTGAATATCAGATTAGCCACTGAAATTCAGCTCTGTATGAATTGGAAACCAAACTCTGGACTTCAACTATTCCTCATCAGAGATGGAGAAGAAGCCATCTACATCTGATAAATTAAATATACTCGCCTATATGCTATATCCATTAAAAAATTAACCTCAATTAATTCTTAACTTTTTAACGATTGCGCATTTATTTCATAATTCTGCATTTAAACTCGATTGACTAAGCTCCAATATTCTCAGTTGAAATCATGAAAACCTATATCTATTGTAACTCAAAAGAAATTAAAAGAAAATAGCATTAAATTTCCCAATATAAAAAATGATCCTCGGAATTGATACGGAGAAGAGAACTTCGAGAGGAAAATTTACAGAATTTACAAACCTGATTGAAGGAGAGAGCATCGGAGCTAAACCTCGTGCGCTCGCCTTTATCGCATTTGATGGAAGCAGATACGTTGGGAACGACGATATTTCCAGGAACAACCAAGTTCTTGGTTCGGGCCCGGTCCATTTCAATCAGACCCGAACCGGACGGTCCGGGCTTGCAGGCGGATAGCCGGATATCCAAGGTCAGATCGTAGCCGAATCCTATTACTGAAACGGCCTTCTCCGCCGCCATCTGCGGGTCCATCCGAACATTGCTCTGCGGGTTGTACGCCATGGATGCGCGAAAGGGAGACTTTTCCCGAGGTTTCTTGCAGAGGTTTTCTTAGAAAACCCAAGGCTGGAGAATTAATTTTGGGCGTTGACTGTTTTATACTACCAGTAATTCTGAAATTAATGATGGTGCGTCAATGACTGAAATAACCTCGTCTTAACACCATACCAGAGGGTAGTTCTGTCCTATTGGCATTAAAAAATCATGATGATTGTCCATGCACTCCATTCTCTACCATAATTACATCAACTGCGAGTTGTATTTATGCAACGCAGAAGATTGGTTAACGGTCTAACTCAATTTAATTTCTCTTATTATTAAGTTAAGAGTAAATTATTTACATTCAATCTAAATCTTTTAAACGACACATTTAATTTTATGACTTTTCATTTGTAAGGTTTCGTATCTTTTGGAGCATTTACAATGCGTTAGGCAAAATTTTGAGCTAAAATTCTTTCCTTCACTTGCCATCCACATCATCATTTTATTATAGAGTAAGGTTTATGTGTAATTGTTATATGAATCAAATATCCATACAAGGTGGATCGGGTCGGACCGAATTTGGCCCGAATCCGCGTATTTTTTTTTATCATGATATTTTGGTTGTGTTAGTTATACATTCATATTATGTTAAGTATTAAACATACATTTATATAATACTTTAACTTTTTTTAAAAACCCTAATTTTAACAAAAAAATCATAATTTTGACCAAACAACTATAATTTCAGCACAAAAAAACCCTAATTTATACATATATACTTTTATGTAAATATTACGCATACCTTTAATTAATATTAGTCATACTTTTATATAATATATAAAGGTATAACTAACATAATTAAAATGTATGACTAACATAACATAAATGTATGTTTAACATAACATAAAATCATAAAGGTATGCTTAACATAACATAAATGTATGTTTAACGTTACATAAAGATATGAATAATTTAATATAAATGTATGTTTAATATAATATAAAAATCTTAAAAATATGCTTAACATAACATAAAACCATAAAGGTATGCTTAACATAACATAAAGGTATGCTTAATATAATATAAAAGTCATAAATGTATGTTTAACATAACATAAATGTATACTTAACATAACATAAAGGTTTAGCACCTGGAGCGAATATGAGTGGGTTTAAACGCACTCACTCATGCGCGTGGGGACGTATGCGCGTGCGTGGAGGTCGGGTCGGGTCGGGTCAGGTGTACGGATCCTAGATCCGTACACAAATTGTATAAAAGTTTTTGTGTTTATTAATTACAATTCACATATTTTAACTACTCCAACAATATTATTGATTAGACACTATTTAAATAACTACAATCAAATCATATTTTTATGCAAATATTCTTATATTTAATTTGAGAATTTTTATCATCTAAAATAATTTTATATTTACGATAATGTTAATAAAATAAATATCAATTTCTTAAAATTTAGATTTTTTCAATATATTGTCAAAATATAAATTTTGTTCATCATATTTGTGATAATTATAGATAAAAAAAATTATTTTGTGATATGAATAAATAAAAATTAACTTGATGTATTTATAGAAAAAAAATAGAGTCATTTATTAACAGTCATAAACGGTTCTATTTTGTCAACGGCTATAAACAGCTCTATTTTAATTTGAAATTCTTTATCTTCTAAATTAATTTATTAAAATTAGCAAAAAGAAATAATGCAGTATTATATAATTTTATCGTCTATTTTTATCATCTTAAAGAAATACAAAGTAATTAATAAAAATTATGAAAAAAATATTAGGCTAGGCTTTTCTATGCACACATGATTGAAATACCCACCTATGCGCCACATGCGTCATTTGGTAGAGCATGTCTCTGACGTGCTATTTACTATTTTTTTTTTTTTTACTTTTGATTTCACATGGTGAACCAGCCATCCTATCTCACTTATGAATCCATCTCTACAATTTTTTACAATACTAACATAGTTATAGTTATCTAACTATAATCCAATTAATTTATACATTGTGAATGCTCTTATGTACATCTTTCTATTTAGCGGATAAAATTTTGAATTAATAGTTTAATAGGCTAATAGTTGAAAAGGTTATAAAATTCACATCAAAATTTGTTATAGGTCTGATTTAGACTAAATTCGTAAATTGTGGTAAGTTGGATTACACACTTCTATCAATAATTTAACCAATTTTAGAACCATTCTCATACGCTAGCAATGATTATCATCTTGATATAGACAACTATGGTATGCTCTTTTTCAAGTATGTTGCGGTCAACACAGCTTCTGCCCAAATGAGGTATATTCATCCCTTCAAGATAAACCGGCAAATAATGGAAAATTCAAACTTTACGATAAATTTTTGGACTAAAGTAATACTGTTTTATGGGTCAAGTCTAAATCATTTTGGGATCAAATCATGTCACACCATTAATTAATATTAATATTGATATTGAACACATTAAATCTAAACTTTTTTTGAAACATTTTTCTTGATGTAAGTTAGCAGAAATTGAGCGTATATTTACTTATAATCTTTCATTTCAAAATAAATATTGTTTTATGGGTTTTCATACTGATTAAAAAAAATTGATATAATCATTGATATACCCAAATATAAATATAGTTATTATAAAAGTTTTTATTTTATTTTCTCTTAACAACCATTTTTAATTTGGTATATGCAAATGAGAATATTTTTGTTAATTTATTTATAAATATATCTTAAAATTCTAAAATAATGCTTATTTATTGACAAAATTCTTTTGTTAAAACGAATTCTATTTTGAGATGGAAGCAATATATATTTAGTATAATTGCACTGGTTGGTATTCATACCGAGTAATCTGCACCACATACTCTTCATGTGATTATATATCTATCCGATGCTTTTCAAAATCCAAACATCAATCTGATTCCCAATTTCCTCTCATTCCCCAAATGAGATGTTTTGTATCAAATTTTTTTATATCATGTGTATATTATATCTCTAGTTATATTAATTTTTAAAATAAAGTGATTATAATATAAAAAAAATTAATATTAAAATTATGTAGTTTTGATATGACATACAACGTGAGATATAAATTTTGGTATAAGGTTCCCACCTCTTTAACTACACAAATTCTCCTGTGCACTTGATGCACGGATCTAAGATTCGTGCAATCGGGATCGACCCGACCCGGATCCGCCAATTTTTTTTTTTTTCAATTTTATGTCTTGACCTTTATGTACAAATTCGGTGACCTTTATGTACAAATGTTGTGGCCTTTATGTATAAATGCTGTGACTTTTATGCATTATAACTTAGAAAAAAAATGGAGAATTTCAGTAAAATTTGTATATAGATATCTTTATGTGATATTCATGTGACTCTTATGTATATTTCATGTGACCTTTATGTACAAATATCCATACATTTATGCAATATATAAAGGTATAATAAGGTATGAATATTTGTACATGAATGTCACATGAATATATATATAAGGATTATATGAATATAATATAAAGGTATCTATGTACAAATTTTGCTAAAATTCTTCATTTTTTTCTAAGTTATTGAATATAAAAGTCACAAAATTTGTATATAAAGGTCACAAAATTTGTATATAAAAGTTTTGGCCTGAAAGCTAAAAAAAAAAAAAAAAGTACACGGATCCGGGTTGACCCAGTTCAACTCGAATTATATGTACACTAAGTGTACAAGAAACTTACTCCTTTAACTATTGATTTTTTTAAATAAATAAAAAACGTAACTACCTAGCAATTCTTGAAATATAATTGAAAAGACAACATAATAACCCAAAATTCTAATGATATACATGATTTTTGAACGAGAAATCAAGAAAAAGGAAATTATGCATATATTATTCAAGAAAAATGATGTATATTATATGAAGAGAAAATGGTCCCAACTACCACGTTTTCTTATATATTGACTCAAAATACCACAAAATATAAGATCTAGTCCCCATCTATTATTTTTCCTTATATTTGTGTCTCAATTACAAATTTTTTGAATAGGTCAAACATTGATGGGATATGTCTTCACTTCAATCAATTAAATAATAATAAAATATAAATGCACACACTATTAATTGTTATATGAAAATAATCAATGTTCAACTATCAATTTTTTTCATTAATTTCGTGTAAGTAAAAAAAATAAAAAAATTTACACTAAATCATGTAAGGAAAAAAAATTAAAAAATTTTAAAAAAAATTATTATTTTTTCTTATATGAAATTAATGAAAAAAATTGATAATGTAACATTGATTATTTTTTGTAACAATTGATATTGTGTACATTGATTATTTTATTATTATTTAATTAATTGAAGTGTAGACATATCTCATCATCTGACCTATTTAAAAAAATGATAATTAAAAAAAGAAAATAGATGAAGATTAAATTTTATATTTTGTGATATTTTGGCTATAAAGAAAGATGGTAGTGGGAGCCATTTTATCTTAAGATAAACTTTCAATAAAACTGATCTAGGGATCATCAACATAGACTCAAATATTAAACAGTAGAAGTAATATTGAATTAATTAATTGCAAACGAGGATAAATTTCAGTTGCTTTCACCTTCGCGTGAATTTGAAATGGTGAAGAGGTTGACTTTGACAATTAAGTGGTGAGTATCCCAATGTGAATGTAGCCTTGTAAATACGGCGCCTCGCGACTTTTTAGGCCCCCAACTTGATGCCACCTGGCAGTCTATTACGTGTTGAAAACTTTGCTCATGTGTTGGAAAATTACAGAGACAAATACAGAATCAAGATAAACTCTTAACAATTTATCTTTGATTTACCAACTGTGAGTAAAAATCAAATAAGTAAATTTATAATTTCAGAAATTACATGAAAAAAAATCCAATACACAAAATATTATCATTATATGATACGAAGTATTATATGTTGACAGACGATAATGAATTACATAAAAAATATACAAAAACTGTAGCAGAGGATTAACAAATATAAAAATGGTCATATTTATAGGGAACTCATTAAACACACATAAGATTAACTCAAACATTACAATCCAAATTTAAATCACAATCCACTATTTAGAAAATAAGCGAATATACACTAATTTGAGATACATTTTTCAGATTGGTTCGATTTCATAAAATATTATGTTTTACTTTATTTATTCATGCATAATGATTATAATTCCCTTCCAATTATATAAATATATATACACACACGTGGGTACAAAAACATTGATTCATCCTTTCATTTATATATTGAAAATAAATTTTGCTATGATTCAAAAAAAAAAAAACTATCTTTTTTCTATCCATGTAACTGTTTTACTTTTGGATTCTAGTTCCTTCACTTTTGCTAATAATGAAGGAAAAGCCCACCTATTTTAAAAGCCTCATCAATGATGGAATTAAGTCAATAAAGCATTAAAAAAAATCAAATTAGAAGCTTTTTTTTTGTTTTTGTTTTTTACTATATAAGCCAATTGCCAGAGTTATTATTGCAATAATTAGTCTATAAATAATCAATAAAACAAAAACAGTTCACAAGAGACCACCACAAAATATTATTATTAATTTAATCAAAGCTTGACTCGTGATCTGACTCTGCTCTTGTTCAATTAAAGTGCATGCATGACATGTATAAGTTAACCAAATTTAGTATCTATTTATTTTACATAATTCCAGACAATTATATAGAGTTATTCGTAAATAATTAATCAATTATTGGATTAGCAATCCACCCAACAGACCAGTATTTACAAAACCGTACAATTATTTGATAAGAAAAATAAAATGGAACATGAATTAAGGTTTGAGTACTGTTGTGGACCCCATCGTGGTTTATGGGGTGTACTCACATTTATGCTCGGAGGATCCAAGGAAAATGCGAGGAAGACGTCACTTAATAGTCTTTTAAGATGGGTTGTTTGGGTCATCTAATTTGATAATTAGCAAGTGAATCACGTGACAGTCAGCGCCACTCAATAATTTTCATACTTAAATAAAGTACTTCATTCATCTCAAAAAGATAATCCATTTTCGTCTGTTCAAAATTACAATCACTTGCTTTATTTGTATAATTAATTTCTTTAAAAATACACTTAATTAATATTAGAACTTACGTAAGGATATATAAATATTGGTGATTTTTTGTTTAATCATCAATATATATATATAAAGATACAACAGAAAATTTGTGGGGTAAAATTGTTTTTTTCAGGTAAGTTAAATAAATATTCTTAATGTTGTGAAATGTGAAGTATGTCTTATTTTGTGGGACATTAGAAATACTTTTAATTTTATTCATGCTTAAATATATGAAAATGTGAAATACTTTGATAGTTAGTTATGTGAACCCGAGTGCTATATGTAATCCAATATTTGAAACTTTGAAAATTATTATAAATATTGGAGAAAATATTTGTTTTTATATGATTTTACTTAGTTTAATTCTATACTGAAAAAGTTCGTGTAAGTTTATTCGAACAATAATCCTTTTTTTCATAACTCACGCGTATATTAATGTGCGTGATTTTGATTATTGAAGCAATTATTTTAATAGTGGAAAAGATTTTTCAACTAACAGACAAGGAAGCTTGAAAGAAGGTTGAAAGAAAGGGGATTAATTTAAAATGAAAGACCGCGAGGAACACATGCATTAATTGCTTTTGAATATTATGGTCCACTGCCAAGTTTGAAACCTTTGAACTTTGGGGTGATATATTAACTTGCATATTTAATCACAAATTATAATTAATCAATTTGTTCATATCCGCCGACCAAATATGTAACGTTGGTTCAGTTTCCGAACCAGACTCACTACCCAATCTACGTATGAATTAGAGTTTAAATAATAATAATAATAATAATAATAATAATAATTTCTTCGAGAAAGAAAAGATGAAATTCAAAAATCCACTAGGTAATTTACTATTATATAATTAAAATTACTAACAATTCCTTCCATCCAAATTACCAAATGTTATATAAAAACTTGTACAATATCACGTGTTTATGATAAAAAATGTATGATTTGATGATACTAAGAATATAGTCGAAAAATATGTGAATCCTCACATGTGTGTAGTAATTTTATATTTATTATTGGAAGTTGAGTTTTTATAATATTGTATTTTATATGACTATAAATAATATTTTGCAGAAAACTCGTAAAAAAAAAGATAGATATGTGATATTTTTTATTATAATGAGAAAATGAATTTTATCAGCAGTGATAATGAATCAAATAAAACAGATAAAAAATAATTAACCTGCAGAATATATAATAGAAATCAATGAAACGTTGGATGGTGAACTGAATTTGGTTTTTATCCACAAAATTTCATCCCGCTATCTATGAACCATCAATGCCACAATATAAGTAAAGAAATAGTAAACAAAAAAGATAAATCTGAGCAAACTTGCGTGAAAGCTCAAAAAAATATGCAATTTTTTAGTAGATACGTATTATATTTGTGAACCCACATAGGGTGGCAGCAGAAGCAACGTGTTTAAGAAGCGCGTATCAACCACGAAAATGTGGCGCGTGAAGAAAAAGATGGTATCAGACAAAAAGTTTTATATTGTTTGTCATAAAAATCTTACTGGATTTAGTGGGCATGCCGGCTTTGGCGATGGTAGCTTTCGACTTTTCTCTCACGCGAAGGTACACGTGTCACTATTCTATTGAAAGTGTATCAACCCGCGGAAGGGTAGTACGGAAAAGCGTCACGATACAAATGCCGCCGCTTCACTCCACATTTAAAGCGAAACGGATCCACGTCATCACCTACATAACGGTACATGCCCGTTTGCCACCTACGTGTGGTACTGGACTTTGTCAAAACTATATTTATCATTTATTTCATACCATAATATTAACAAGATCTACGGAAAATTTTTACATTTTTTATTTACAATTGGGATTTGGGGTCGAGGAATCCAACACACAAGACTTCTTTGGATTGCAAAATGTATCTTTGGATCATACTAAGTTTATGGGTACAAGTTGGTATGACATCATCTCATTTGTATTTATTTAAGAATTGCTTGTAGCTCCCATATATTCACACACAAATTTGTGTTATAGTATGATTTAGTGGAACGTTAAGATTCAAATCAAAATTTCAGACAAGTTTAATATTATAATTGCATAGAATACTATTTTACATTCATTATTATAAGATTCATTTTTTTGACAATGATATTTCTGCATATACGTATATACTGAAATTGTTTGTTAAATAAGATTTAACCTAATATATTTGACGCTATAATGTCTGGTTTGCTATATAAATTATACTTGAATACTTCATTAAACTATGATAGTTGATTTACTATATTTCATGACTTGATAATAATTGATTGAAAACATAGTTAATAAAAGTAAATTATGGTGTGCAACCTCTCTAACACATCATTCATACAACCACTTGGCACTATGCCACATTTGATATTGCTATCTCCCACCATCAATTAGCAACTATATCATTTAAATTACCAACTTATATTTAAATAGCAAAGTATATATTCAAAATAATATCCACATAGATTATCATTTAACTTTTTAATGAGATATAAAATTAATTGATACGAAGAAATACTTATAAAGTATATATGAATAAATCTATAAGTAAATCTGTTAAACTCGGTAAATTGAATAAGAAAAAAAAAAAAAAAAAAAGACATAAAATAGGGGAAGAGGAAATAAAGGAACAGGTATAGAAAAGGAAACGTAGAAAGCAGATGGCGTTTAGACCATAGAGTGTCCATGCAAAGTCCCAAGTCCTAACACACACTCCGTTCACACATTTCTTATAGTATCAAATACCTAATGCCGCCAACAATAGGGTCCCACCCCCCCGGTCTATTTATTTCGCCCCCACCGCCCCTAATCTAACCACCATTTCTTTTATTTTCTCTCTCTTATTCTTTACCAGAACATAATTCATCCCGTATACATGTAATGGCACCGAGGACAGCGGCGGCGGCGGCTGGTGATAATGAAATACATTTTCGCGGGGTAAGAAAGCGGCCATGGGGAAGGTACGCTGCCGAGATCAGAGATCCAGGGAGGAAGAGCCGCGTTTGGCTTGGCACATTCGACACCGCCGAAGACGCCGCCAGAGCCTACGACTGCGCCGCCCGCCAATTCCGCGGCGCCAAGGCCAAAACCAACTTTCCTCCGCCGATTTCCGATGCCAAGCAAACCGATGATTTCCAGAGCCCCAGCCAGTGCAGCACTGTCGAGTCCTCAAGCCGGGAGACATTCCCGCCGCCGGCGGTGCCTCCTGATTTGAACCATCTGGACCTGACTCTCGGCCGCCGTCGCATGAGATTTCCCTTCCAATGTAATAACCACCAGCTCCGCCCTGTCGTGGAGGCCGGCGGATTCTTCAACTTTATTCCTGTGCAGGACACGATGCTTAATCTTCGTCCTGAGTCACGGCAAGAGATTATGTCGGCGATCAACGGAATGCGGCGCGTGCCTGATTTCCTCGGCGGCGGTGCAGCGCAGAGCGAGTCCGACTCGTCGTCCGGCGTCATTGACCTGCTCAAACCGCCGCTGAGCAAAGGCGTCAATTTCGATCTCAACCTGCCGCCGCCGGAAACTCTTTGAATTCCTTATTAATTCAATAGTAAATAGATTAAATTTTTACTCCTTTAATTCCTAAAAATCAAAAAAAAAAAATCTGAGGGTTAAAACGGTCACAAATTTAGGATGTTTTGCGATATAAGATCTTAGATCAGCACCGGTTGTGAATAGTAAAATATTATCTTCGTTTTGGTTGGAAACGGCTATCTGAAAGTTTGTCGAAAGTTCGGGCTGTTGTTTATTAACTTCACACTTTATTTGTTTTTAATCAAATATCAATGTAATTAATTTCCTGCGATCTCTAGTCTGCAATTTTTCATCAATTAATCTTTCTTTTTTCAGATACTTACTGTCTAATTTTTAATAGTAATTATCGCCGGAAAATGACCGGAAACCGGGCTAGTTTTGGGGGTACAGTTGGGGCACGTGTGGTCCATGTCAGTTCGGACAGACACTGGTGTGGATGCGAGTCTTCGCCCTATTGGTTCCCTGCCACGTTGTGCAATGCGCCTCTTCCTACACAGCATTTATTCCCTTTTTTTTTTTTGGCACCAAAATTATTTATAATTTAAAATGACTATTAAGTGTATACAGAGGACGTCAATCTTTCATATATCTCGTATCAATGATGATTTATGGTAAATATGAACAATATATATATATATATATATATATATATATATATAAATTTTGTCCAAAATCGATTTAGTCGTGTTATGGATTATAAGGGCATCTTCAATGATTTTATTGACAATGTTACTAATGATGCCACTTCAAAATCATTAACTTGTATTAACAATGTGATGTATGAATAAAAAAAGAAAATTGGTCGAAGGCTTTGTGCGAGACTAACCAATAAATTTGAAGTTTAAGTTGTTTAACTATTTGAATAATAATATACTTCTTTTATTTAAAAATAAATGTTGTTTTTGATGTTTTTATATAAATTATGGAAACTAATATAAAGACTCATGTTATTTGAGTACAATTATTATAAATATTTTTTTAATAATAACTTTATATCTAATTTAATTTTATAATTGTAGATGAGCACACTTTTAGTAGAATAAAATATGGTCCAAACATTCCAAATTAAAGGATATATTTCCCATACAGTACACATTAATTTTGTTAGAGAGGAGTAATGAGTAATCTATATCGCAATATAAATACTAATTATAGTCTCTGCGTTGAAACTAACACAATTGATATGAAGTGGTCTTTTTTTACCATCCAAAATAAGAAAATGTCTAAAATATCATAATCTATAGTAAAAGTCAAAAATAATGTTATTTTATTTTATTTGATGAGACATTTAAACATTTTTGGAGCCATCTACATACAATCAGTCAAAAATAACGATGTACTCATTGACATATATAAAATATAAGATTACACTAAAATTATGTATGTGAGTAATGTGCCTTTAATTTTAACCGGACAAGGGATATGTGACCCAATAAATATCTCATCAAATAAATTAAAATTGAATACTTTTAACTTTTACTATAAATTATGATATTTTTAACATTTTCTTATTTTAAATGGTAGAAAGATATCCACTTATATATTTTGTGGTATATTCTCTACTAATTATTGTAGTCGCATGCGTGTAATTTACTTGAATAGACATGATAGTTATTTGGACAAAACTAGAATTTAAGTTGGACTCAGTAATACTTAAATTTTACACACTTATATATGAATCATGGGTCTGAAAATTAATTCATCTCACCAAATTAAATAATGTCACAAAAATTCCATTCCCTAATTAAAATATTTGAGTCACAAAAATTCCGTTTCATAATTAAAATATTTGAATTAGTCTCGGATAAATTGTAACAGAAAATATTTAATTATGTTGGTGGGAAGTATAAAGTCAGTAGCGGCGTGATGATGGGGTGAGGCGGCAGGCAGAGAATTCTGAGTAGCGGTGTACCATTATCAGATGCCCCTGCCTGTTCACCAACATTTATCTCAAACTTTGCTATAATTTTTATATTATATTTTATTTGCTTTTGGAAATTAGTTTTACATTACTATATTCTGAACCTACATGTATATTTCGATTTTTTATTATATATATATATATATATATTTTACAAAAATGAACTTTTCATGGATCTAAATTCTTTTATTTAAAATTGTTAAAAGATATTCAATACAATTCGATTTTGAAAAGTTGACATACTATGATCATCAACTTGAAGTGTAGATTAATCAATTACTCTCTCACATATCGTATATAAAGCTTATTATTGGGAAGAAAACTTAATTATTATAAGCTGAAGCCAAATATAGTCTTAGAAATTAAAATCATTAAGTACTCTTGTACACACGTGAAAGTACCGTGTGTTGTATGTAAATGCGTAGGTCAAGCAGACTAGACAATTCCTTTAAAATCATTATAAATGCCTTCCAACATATCTATTCAATACTACAGTAAAATATAAGATAATACTGACCCAAAAAGTATAATAATATTAATGATATTATAAACAAAGTTCGATACCAACCGGTGATAATAATTTGTAAATAAATAATAAGAAAAACCACAATAGTCCAAATCATAGAATTAAAAAGTCAGGTGTGGACGGCTGCTTTAATTGTGAGCCATATTTTAATAGCCATTTTTTTTTTTTTTGGGCTGCTTCATCATTTAAATATTATATTCGATCGAAATTGAAGAATCCATTGTTTTCAGTTTGAAGAACAATCATAATTAAGGATTTATTTTTTAAAACTGTGGAAGGCAATAATGTAAATAGAATCTTTTGGAAAGAGATATACCTTCAGTTTTTGCAAATAAATTCAATGGAGAGGATATATTCTATCCTCAGGGTCAGGTAAAAAATCAATTTAAAATAAAAACTACTCCCTCCGTCCCTTAACACTTTGCACACTTTCTTTTTTAGTTTGTTCCCAAAATACTTTGCACACCTAAAAATGACAAATTTTAACATAATCAACACCCTCATAATACACATTTATTTACAAAGAATGTCATTACTTTTTCTCACACAATACCATTTAATATTCAAACTTTTTCTTAAAAGTTGTGCCTAATTTGACCACTATACCCTCAACCAAAAAGCAAATATCTATTTTTTCTTAAAAAATGTGCCCAATTTAATATGTAAAGTGACGCGGGACGAAGGAAGTATCATTCTATTAGCATTAAATTATCTTGTCAGCGTCCTCCCAAGTCAAAAATATTGTGTAAAGTTTCGGTTAAACTTTGTTTATTTATTATTATCTTTGTGAGATTAATTGGTAGAATTACTGTCACCGAAATTTTGTATTTTGAGGACAATTTACTGTATAACAGACTATAGGGTCCTTACAACAAAACTAATTTGGAATTGGGTTCAAAGTATTGGGCCTCAAGAATTGGGCTTCAATACTATAAACCGCACTCATTTGTCGAAGAAAAGCCTCGTCAACTTAGACAAACAGTCAAAGTAATGTTTTAAAAAAAAAAAAAAAAACTAATACAGCTACTTAGGATCAAGGATAAAAATATCGGTACTTGTGAATATATCGATATCTTGATTTTACGGATATATCGACAGATATATCGATATCGGTGTAAATATCGATAATTTCGAGAAAAAAATAAAAAATTTGAAAAAAAAAATTGAAAAATATATCTAACACTTTACATAATATTATAATAAATATTAATATATATTGAAGTTAAATTTCAAACAAAAAGATATGTTTACAACCAACATTAAGAGATAAACTATTATGTAAATATTGTCTCATATTAATTTATATATCAAATTATCATTGACAATTAATACATGACATAGTAATAACTTGAACAGGTTCAAATGAATAAGATGACACGTCATCCTGAGTCAAACAAATTATTTTACATCGACCCTTCTTTATTTATATTTTACATCAACTAAATACATTTATATATTTTACTATGTAAAAAAAAATTAAGTAATTGAATAAAAATATAATTATTTATATATTAAAATATTACTTTATTAAATTATTTTAATATATATAAAATATTAACTTATTAAAATAGTTTGTCTTAAATTTATTACAAAATATGTTAATATATTTATCAAATTATTAGAAATGATGTACTTTTAATTTACACATGTCATCAATTTTTATTACATATTAGTTGAAATAAAATAGTTGTGAAATCAAATAAATATAACATAAAATGCACTCCACAAATATTATTATTATTTTCATTAATAGTTGTAAACAGTAAAATATTAAATTTAATTTCACAACAATTTAACAGCACATGGAGGATATAATTCAAAACTCAATCTAAATTTCAAGTCTTGAATTGAGAAAAAAATATCAAATTGAACCCTTATTGAAAAACTTTAAAATCCAAGTTTAGAATTGAGAATTAATTTATAAATTGGATCTTGTTATAAAATTTATTCTTTTGTTATTACATTAATGGTAGATTTATTTTCTATTTTTTTTGGGCCATAAATTATAGTTTAATTTCTTTGATGAGAAGATAACTTTTTCCAATTGACAAATTTATTTGTCATTTAATGTTAGTATAAATTAAACGCCAACTAACTTTTGTTTATTTTTTTTAATTTTATGAAATGATTTTGTTTTTTATTTTTCTATTATTTATATCTGGATATTGTAAACGGTCTTATCCACTGTAAATCCACGCACTACTTGCAAATATATATACTCATATATATAAAATTGAAAATCTAAATATAGAGAGAATAATTCAGGATGATATAATCTCCAAAAATAAAAAATAAAGGAAAGCACTTTACTAAAATTAAGGGTGAAAACGTGGCACAATGATTGAGGGTATAGTGAACTGAAATGAGTAGTGGGGGTGCTCATTGATTGGACGACCGTCAACGTTAATGACACGTGGCAGCCGCCAACGACAGCTTCAGTGTGAGTCCACAAAAACGCGACACACAAAAAGAAATTATTAAAAAATAAAAAACGAAACGCTTTTTCCAATTTATCTTTAATTTTTTGTGGGCAAATTGTCTTAACGTATGAAGTAAGCCGCCGTGAGGCCTCCCTTATTACCGACAAAAATTAAGAAATGGAATATGGTGGTGGCCCACTTTGATTCTGTGTATCTCAAACGCGCCACGTGCCTTTTGGACCCCCACCTTCCATGTTTCTAAATTTTCAACATTTCCGGCACGACCAATTATCATAATGTCGTCTTCTTAGAAAATAAAAACAAGGGAAAAGGAGTTAATCTAGAAGTCAAGTTATATAATTAAAGTTAAATAAGTAAAGTTACGTCAAGTATAATCACACGTTTTTTCTTTCTATATTTTCCATTGAAAGTCAGGCATAATTCTGTATGTGATTAATTCATGAAACTCGTGAATAATAAACTAGAGCTTAATGTTTTTTGAGAATCGTCTTAACAAAATAACTAATAGAAATCTACAAAAATATATGTAATAAAATACTTGGATTTATAAAGTGATATCTTTTCCATCTAATAATAATATTTTACATACCATTCTGTATATAGACAAGAGATTGCATTTAAAATAATATTTAATACCCATACAAAAATTAATACCGATGTGACGACATCTAATTAAAGAATATCTCCCTAAGTTATTTAATACCCAACATATTATCATTCGTAATATGTATTATAAAATTAAAATATCATCCATTAAGATACGTTATGTTAGAATACTTTCCCTCATGACTATTAATTATAATAAAATGCAACTATAGTTTTGTAAGATATAATATTAAATAATAGATCTTACGTGAATCGTTTCACGAATTTAATTATATGAAATGAATCAATTATATTGAACATATCATATAATAAGATTAGAGACAACTATTTTTAAAATCATTTTATATGAGTTTCTGAAAAACAACTATTTTTTAAGATTATGAGTTTTTGAAAATATTAAAATAATTTAAACACAAAAGTATGTTAAATAGTGCCGACAGTGAACGTATCTCTCAACATATGCTTTTTGTTTGAACTATTCATCATAATTGGACAAAGTATAGAGTGGTGGCGGGTGCTTTAAAAAGAGAACATAAATAAAGTATGCGGTAGTGGATAGTCCGTAGTTATTTTTTATTATTGTTACTACCCATGTATCCTAAGCTTTAGTTCAATTAATTTATTTTAAACATTTCGTAGCTGTATTTATAATTGTGTGCACTATAGTCTATATATAGGCAAGAAGAAGTGTCTGAAAATTGTGGTTTATTTAAGGATAAATATGAATTACTTTCGATAAATCATTTTGAAAGAAAACTGCAAATAATTATAGCGTAGGCTCTATTCCAAATTAAACGATGCATACATATAACATGACGATATAAACCAGTCATCAAATCCTAGAAGTCGATATCTTTAAAATGGATAGTATTTCACTCTAAATATATTCCGTACATATAGACACGGATTTATGTGTGATATTTAAACGCCCTCTTATTTTAAATAATTGTTATTTATTTTCAAATTAATAATCATTTTAAATGTTGATGTAATTTTATTTTCAAATTATCCTTAGTAAATTTCTTTAGTTAAAATTCAAGAATTTAATATGATATTTTTTATAAAATTAATTTGTATTTCTTTTTAATTTTTAATTAGTTAAGAATATATTTTTATCAAGTTTTGATGTTTCTGAATAACGAATTTGGATTCTGAGCTGGGTCAAAAACCCAACAAATTTTTTTTTTACCTTATTTATGTTTTTCATTTACTCAACCATGAAACCGTACGAGTTTATAGTTAAGGTGCATAAAAATTGTCCAATGGCGGAGCAGTCCCAAAAGAGCACTTAAAACAGAGTGAATAAAATTTACATAAAAAAAAGTAGAGAGAGAAAGGAAGAGAGGAGTTTGAAATGACGGCCGAAGTGAAAAGAAAAGAGCATAGGGGTGGGAAGTGCAGTGCAGTGCATTGCAGGAATCTGAGACGACTTTTGTGTGTGGCTGCTGAGAATGCTGACGCTTTATTAGGTAGAGATTGAGAATGATGAGAGATGGGAGAGAGAATGTGAAGTGGGGACTTGCGTGTTTAACTATACAATTTTCTCACATGTCATTCCTCAGCTTTTCTGACAATCCTCATTTTCCAATTTCTCTTCCAAATAACACCAACTGGTCCCCGCTCCTTTTTTCTACTATTTTTTAACCCCCTCTATTATTAAAATAATTCTGCTCATTAAATATGTAAGTTTTGAAGCTAAACTTTAATTTTAATTGAATTTTTCATATTATCTTTTAATTAAGATAAACATCTAATCGTCACACTTATACCTATAAATTGCGCAAATAAAGAAATAGATGGTGTCATTCGTTCAAACTTAAATTGATGGTTTTTAAATTTCGCAATTTTATACTCTTGATTAAAATAAAATTATTATTTTTGAACCGAAAGTGTTATATTATGATAAGAACATTTTATAAAACACAAAAATTCACATCTCATATAAGGCTTTAGGTTTATATGGTATTTATTTAATATTTAATTCTGAAAATCAATTTGATGATATAATGCTGTCGTTTTCTTTCCTTTTTTCTTTTTTGTTGCTTTAGTTGTAAAGAAAGGTACTCTTTCCATCTCATATATGTAGACTTATATTTCGTTTTATATAGAGTATTTACATTTTGTTCATATCTTAATATATCTCTATTCAACTTATTTCTAAATATTTAATATTAATGGTGTATTGAGGATTATAATATACTATTTATAAATATGAATCTATTAGGATATTCAATTAGTAATTGACATTTTCAATAACTATCTTAATCTTTATAAAACTCCTATCTATTAATATAAAACAAACTCATATAAAATAATTTGAACTAGTCGAAGGGCCTTATCTTCCCAATGGGGCGCAGTAAATCGATTTTCTTTATCGTTAAATCCACAGATTGATTTTGATTTAACATACAGTATATAGGAATAAAATAAATCATGTATTGTTATTGTTTGGAAAAGGGTGTTGGGCCCACTACTGCAAGCTTTTATAACGGCAGGCAAGAATTTATGCCCAATTTCAAAATTTTAATGATTTAAGGATATTCAAGTAATAGATATTTGCCCAATTAAGGATACCATATATATGCTAATTAATCTACAATGGTGGCCGCCCGCCCACCCTATTTCATACACTTGTCTATTATCATCTCATTAGTCTTGGTCATCACTATTTTCACAACCTAAAGTTAAAACATGCAATTTATTATCTCTCTATCACACACACCCATAAAGGGTTTAGATATTTGTTACTTAAGTTCCAATTATTAAAGAATGACTGATATCAAACATAAAATTATCCCCTTTTAGCGGCACTTCGCCACCACATCCCACAATATTTAATTATGGTCCACTAATGTAATCTAATTAGCACTCATATTATTTTAGGGGTCTTGAGTTCTATTCATTTGAAAAGGACTCCGACAATCAATCACTCGTCTTTTGTTAACAAAAAATATGAATAATTCATATAGACTTTCAGGGTTTAGTATGTTTTTGTTAGAAAATGTGTGCGGTTTACTCAAAAATAACTCAAATTAATAATCATGAAAAGTTGAGGTAAGAGTTAGATTATTTTTATGGAAGATGAATTTGTCATTTTTTGTTTTGTTTTACAGTTCATGACAAATGTTTCAAGATATAATGATTTAGTAATTAAAGAATTACAACAAAACAAATCCAAAAAATATTTGATGAACGAAAATGATATTTGAAATTAACAAGCTATAATTCCAACAATATTAAGAATGCAAATGAATGAAATAATTGAATATGTAGTCTACTTATAAAAGATGAAATTATGTGGTATATTTTCATAATTAGATACATTTTGGTTATATATAATGTTGGTCACAATGACTTAGATAGGTTGCACCCTTAATTTGGATTGCATTACTTTAATTCAAACTCACATTTTTTATAAATTCAACATAATCATTAATTTCAAATCACAATATTTAAGGAAATAAGATATTTATACATCGATGATGGATATTTTAAGATTTATTAATTTCTTATTCATTCAAAATGGAATTTGAAAAAAATAAATGCTCTAAATTTACCTATTTAAATCATAGATTTCAATTTTATAATTTGTTCTCCTTTTAACCAAACGAAATACCAAGTAAAAATTGATTAAATATTCATCAACATCAACTTTTCCTAATCAATTTCCAACAATTTTGACATTAATCTTAGATTTGTCCATTTGAATGAACATTTTTATAATAATCAAAGGTTATTTTAATATCATTTTTTTATTACATCTGAAGTACTGATCTCCATCCAAATTCATACTTTACATTTTGAATTTAGATTTTAGATGGATGTCGTGGTTAGATTTTGATTGAAAAGATAAAAAATAATGCTAATTTTTTTTTTCTTTCTAAAATTGATATGATTAATACTTTGTCTATCTTATCAATTTAGGTAACATCATTGCAAACACTCACTAGATTTTGGCCTTACAGCTTGCGGCTCTGATTATTCAAAACTAAGGCAAGTGTGATTAATTGGATATTCTAAATCACAAATAAATTTATATATCATGAATAAATTTATCAAAATAAAAAACACTCATAAAATAAAAGTTATTATGTTTGGCTGTATTATAGGTTTTTCTAATTAAATTTTTTTGTGCCGTTTTTCATTGATTTTCGTTGCAAAAGTCAGCAGTAAACAGAATTATAAAGAAAGTTACTAATTTGTTGCAGTGGGCACCTAATATCTGGAGTATCATTAGATGGTTTTAGGCTCGAGAGAGATCATATTGCCACACACTAAAAGCTAATTGATTTTTGATTTTTTATTAATATAACTTAAGCACAAGACAGATCACAATCTGCAAAACACACTGTAATCAATATCAATTCTCGTTCACTTGTCGTTCTAAAATTTTCACTAAAATTAAATATGTATGAGGTGTGAACTACCTTTTGACAAACAAAACAATGTATGTGGTCCCAAAACTAATTAAACAAAAAATCTGCATCCTAGGAATTATTTAAATAATCTAAATTTAAAGATTGTACTAAAATGGAATTGTTATGGGTGGAAAAGGCATTGATTTAGTCAAAGTAAGAAGATTAGAGGGAGAAAGAGAGGAGAGAGAGAGAGAGAGAGAGAGCGGCCAGCAGAAAGGTCACGCGTCCTATTAACCATGACCTCTTCAATTCCTTCTCTTACCGTTTATCCACTCTCAATTACTTCTTACACCACTTATTTTCCATTTGGTCCCCCGCTTTTCACTATTTCTCCCTATCAAATCATACATATCCTCTTCTTCTACATACCACTCTTTATTCTTCAACTATGCTATTCCTTGTTTTACTTATCGCATTATACGTGACTTAAAGTTCCATTCAAATTTCAGTGTATTAGACTTTTAAAAATAAATTCACTAACATTAAATGGTAGATTAAAACATTAAATTTAAGCTCTTCTAACATCTAAACTTGAGTCATAGTTCAAATGAAGCCTTCAAATTTTACTTACATTCTTAAGATGTATAACATCACTATTTGGATTTGGAATTTTCTTCATAAATTATAGTTAAAATAATCGGTCTCACGAATTCAATTTTAAGAATGTGTAATACTTCATAAAGAATCTTTAGGAATCCAATTTCATGACACGTGTTAATTATAACCTTTAATTCAGAAAATAATAATTGAGTGATAAACATAAATTTGATTTTACAAAATAAAACTCTCATCTCACAATTATTAATTTAAATAGATCCCATAAAAAAATTGAGACAATGTTCAACATCTGTGGAGTGGTGGCTTGAAAATGAGTAAAAAAGTAAAAAAAAAAAAGCAGTACCAGATTTTGAGGCAGACATTATTAAAAAAAAAAAAAGAGGCAGGTAAATGAAGGGTCAAATCGAAGCATGAAAGCCCACGTGAATCTAACCCTAATCCGTCCAAAGAAATCCAACCGCAATGAATATACTGTTTTTCATACAAATCGTATGCCTGTACACATCGCCACTACATTGTACTATTAATCCTCCCTTTGGAAATTTCCCTTATAATTATTTTTATTTATTTATGCCCACACACACGCTTGCTTTCCCCATCACTGTAAATATTATTCTCAAACAAATCCTCTTTCTTACAGCTTTTCTTAGACCAACTCAACTCATGTCGGCGCGTCACCCACCATAATTTTTATGCCTCCAAATTAATCAACCATTTATTACTCATTTGGATTAGTAATGTTAGTCCGTCGTTTAATTAAACTACAAACAATTATCAAAATACATCACAAAAAATAAATACCCAGAGCAAGAACACAAGATCTTCTGTTCTAAACAGTGTTTCCGATGTAAGATCTACGATTTTTAATTAATTAAGAAAGAAACACAACTCCGGTAATTGAGTCTCATGATCTTTAATAATGAAAACCTCGGAAAGCAAATATATACAGAGGATAACATATTTCATCCGATCATAATGATTTTTTCTAAGGTTAAGAAAATCTCAGTCGTCTGAAAGCAGCAGCAGCAGCGTTAACATCACGAGGAAATTGCTAAAGCAAAAGAAGCATAACCTAGGCGAGAGACCCCTACATCCACAAAGGCGGGGGCTCGTTCAGGTCTATAGGCAACCCACGCCTCACAATCCCGAAATATTTCGCCGGAGATTCGCCCTCCCCCACCGGAGCGACGACAGCGGCCGCCACCTGGCCGCCATTGCCCTGCTGGCTCACGTCCTTGAGAACCCCGGTGTGGAGGAAGTCCTTGATCATGATTCTGCCAGCCGGCGCTATCCACCGGTGATCGGACGGTAGGTTGAGGTCGAGCGAGAGCCCCGAGGGCGGCGCCGGAAAGTTGGTCTTGGCCTTGGCGCCGCGTAGTGACCTGGCGGCGCCGTCGTAGGCCAAGGCGGCCTCCTCAGGGGTGTCGAAAGTGCCCAACCAGACACGTGTCTTCTTCCAAGGGTCGCGGATTTCGGCCGCGTAACGGCCCCATGGACGCTTTCTCACCCCTCTGTAGTGGCCCTCGCGCGTGGAAGCCATGGATGAGAGAAGGGGATTTTAGAGAGAGAAAATGCGGTGGTGAGAGGAGAGAGAGAGAGAGAGAGACGCAGAGAATTGGGTTTGAGGAGAGTTTGTAGAAAAGAAGAAGAGGGAGAGTTATGAGGTGTGGCAGTGCGTGTTTGTGTGTGTAAAAGTGGAGGGACCCACTGAGTCTCCCGTAATCGTCGGCTGGACGGCACGAACCGCTTAAATAAACAACAGCAAGTTATTGTGTGTGAGTGGAGCGCAGCTCTTAGCGTGAGGCTTCACCATCTGATTTTGCCTCAAATAAATATCCTGCCATTTATTTAAATAATTCATCACTCTCACACGCAATGAATTTCGTTGCATCATTTTATGGGTATGTGGAAATTTCTGTTTCTACTTTCTCCTTAACCCTTGCCAAATATTGTGTGCGCGAGTACAATGCCATTAATACTTTTCTTTTTATTAACTACTTTTGATTGGAAGGTGGACTTACATCAAATATTATGGATATCAATTTCTATTATTGCTCCTCTTTATGATTACAACTCTCAAATCAACCAACGAATTAAAATAAAGATTAATTTATAAAAAAATTATGAATTTCAATGGTAAATACTAAGATTCGAGAATTATTTTATATATGTTTTTGTGTAGTATTAATTTATATTTCATAATGTATGTACAGATTTAAGGTTTTATATGTCTTATATAAAATAAAAAAAAAGGTTAAATAGACTGAATAAATATTTTTAAAATATCATTAATCAAGAATTTGTAATTAAAATGATATTTTTCTAAATTGTATAAAATAAATAAAAGTTTTTGGTTTTACTAAAAACAGCTTATAAAATTCTAGTTTTGTTTTGAAAATCTATAATCTCTAATAAACTTATAAAAATTTACTTAATGAACCGCATTAAACACTTTTGACCTTGGATGAGCTTTATGAATAAATCTTAGGGAAATTTTTTATTTTAATCGTTTAAATTTGTCTAATTAGCTTTTTTATCCTCTATCTTTATTTAACCTTTTGTTTTCTACTTTTCGTGCTTAAAACATCAATTTTTTAGTTTAAATATCTTTTTAAATTTTAGTAAATTACATCTATCACTATTGAGATCTGATCAAATCCCCATATAAACCTAATATTTGTGAAAATACAACCAAATCTTTTCACTATGAGAAAAGGTAAAAAAAAAAAAAAAACTCAAAGCAACATTTCAATTGGTTTTCTAAGAACAATTTGATTTGAACTCGATAATTTTAAATGATAATATATTGTATTTATTTTAAGAAGGTTATATAATAACATTTGATTGTTCAAGGGGTTAATTGTAGTAAAAAAAAAAGTTGGCCTGTTGCAGGAGTAGATAAGTGGACTAAAAAAAATTTAAACTGAAGAGAGATATATTATTAAACCAACAAAATAAATACTAATCAATATAAAAATTGATATACATGTTTAAAATAACTAAAAACGAAAACAAGGCTAAATATTTGGGACGTAGAGAATATAAAATTTTGATAATTAAATATAAGAAAACGATAAACTGAGAAAGCAAAAAACAATGTTGGATCAAGATTTGCATAGTGTGAGGTGTAGCTTGATTATAGCGTTTAATTAAATTGCAAGGGTGATGTGATTTAGGAGGGCGAAATAAGTAAATTAAGTAGAGAGAGAAAGAAAGAGGAGTGTTCGTGTGTGTGGGGTTATAGGAAGCAGGCAAGAAGAGCCGCCGCCTGATAAGACTTGTCGCGGCTTGGAGGCGTGGCCTTTTGTCATGTGACTCAGACTCCCCACTTCCATGCTGACGTATGCCCTACCCTACCTCCCCTGTACGGCGCGCTACTCAGCGGCGCCTCCACCTTTACCCCACCTTTTTTTTT
Organism: Scutellaria barbata; assembly: GCA_028654395.1. Lineage (NCBI taxonomy): Eukaryota > Viridiplantae > Streptophyta > Magnoliopsida > Lamiales > Lamiaceae > Scutellaria > Scutellaria barbata. The sequence goes on from CM053645.1 coordinate 6,198,820, forward strand.
TATAGAGTTTTGTATTATTCCTTTTTAAATGGATTACGTTGTTGCTTTTATTTATTTATTTAAGTGGGATAAAATATTTTAGTTTTTCTAATGGTATTCTTGTCGGATATACCGCTTTTTGTATTTTATTGTTTGGAGGTGGAATTAATAAAGCTTATTGATTATGCGGGCGGCTTTAAATAACAATTATTTGGGAACATATCTATTTCTAAAATATTTGCGACTTTTGTTCTTATTTAATTAATTAGTTACTTAATATTTATTGCAAAAGTTGAAAAGTATCTGATATGGGTGGGAGATTTCCTATGCTTGAACTACGGCGTGCTCTTTGGCTGTTTCTTTTGTGGATGAATTGTATATTCTATTCCTGAACATTTGCTTCTTTATTTAATTTTTTTTTTGGGAATTCTAGGATGGTGCTGTTTTGATGATTTATTATCAAAAATCATCCTAACATTATGGAATCGGATGTGCAATGCCCAATTCTTTTGCAATATATAGATTTACAGGTGACCGCAATTTTATTTTTCAAAAGATGTAAATTTATTGAGAATTAAACTTAAATAAATTCAGAGGAGCACAGGGACAAGTCTCTTAAACCAATCAGAAAGTTTTGCCCTTCCTAAACAAAAAGAGAGGAGGTGGTGCTTACATAAGTGCTAAAAAGAAGGATATAAAAAGTTATTGTCCTCTGCCATCACTTCTTCCTCAAGTTTCAATAATAATAGAGCAATAAATGACCCTAATGTTAAACAACTCAATTGAAACTAAAATTAATTTCAATGTACATCAAACAGCGGTATTTAATATCAATCTATATTCGAACAAATGAAGAAATAAAAAAGATTTATTTGTAAAAAACAGATTTAAAAAATAATCAACTAATATGTATAATAGAAAAAAAGATAATGGAAAAAAGAAAAGTAGTGGATGACAGAGAGTGTATTTGTTTGTTGTGGTGGGCTCAGGGTGATGGCTCACTCATTCAAAGTGTGCAGTGTACTGTACGGGTTGGCTGCCTCTATCCTATTCAATTTTGGGACCAATGCACCTCTGCACCATATCTCTCTATCTCTTCCTACATTTATTGCCTCATCGGATTCCTGCATTTCCACTTATGCCCTCACATCAATTTTACAATTACCAATCAACTCAAAAGGTTAGTTCAATTGTATGATATGTCAATCGTAGTTGAGATTGGTCAAAGCGGGCCTAGACCCGGCCCGTTAAGGTAGGGTGTAGGAAGTAATATTGTCAGGTGGGCACGTGGGGGAGGTTCATTACGTGGTGTCCGACTTGAAGGAGACACCCATTTCTCTCTCCTCTCTTATTATAAGGTCAAATCAACTTTGTGCGTCCCTTTTTGACCCCCACACTTTTTTTTTTTTTTTTTTTTTAAATTTCATTCTTTATATCATTTTTTTTTGTATTAATTATGTTTAATATGTAGTTCAACTATATCTTTATTTAATTTCAAAATAAAGTCGAGTTTCTTTAGAAATTATATAAATCAATTTCAAATTGGTGGTCCTGTTCTGGAATATTGTTAGTTTAGAGTAGCATTGGTGAGAATAGTTATAGTGTGGTAACAGGTGACGTATGTTAGAGTGTTGTGTGGGAGTTGTGCTACTTACTGCCTGCTACTGACTACTGCCTACGGTTCTATTTTATTTATTTATTTATTTTAATTTCATTTAATTTTAGATTATAATTTTTTTATGAAAAGAAGAATAGGTCTTTGATTGATAGAGAGTTGGGAAAACACGTCTGCCCTCATACGTCTCTCTTACACTTTGTAATCATCACTTTTTTATCTGCATTACTGCGTCACTAAATCAAAATATTCGGTATTATCCACCACATTAAACTCATTTTTACATTGTTAATTATCATATTGAATGAGTTAGTCTATTTTTATATATCTCTATGGACTAAATTTTATATAAAATCTTACAGAAACCATACATAATTTTTTATTTGGAGAAATGTTGCTATTTGCTATACAATATTAGAAACATGGTTATTACTTATGTGTTGAACTTCAATTTTCAACTAAATTTTAGTAATTTGAAAATTCAATGCAGTTTACAAGATTTTATTTGTTTTTACTTTTTTTCAATGTATGAAAATAACTCAACGTGTACTTGGTTGAATATTTTGATGTTGTTGTAAGAATAACAATTCACATGGTATGTATGAATTATGATGGATTATAATAAATTTATATTATAGGCCTTTTTAATGGTAATGAGATAAACCAATATTATTTTAATGTTTGATGTAATAAAAATCTGGAAAAAAAAAAGATAATTAAACAAATTTAGATTTTAGATAAAATAGGAGGAATAAAAAATAAAGTTTATTTCATTATAATCAACGAGAAGCACGTCTTATATAATTTGAGTGTCCAAAATAATTTCCATAATCCAAATAATATAGTTTTTTATTTCAATCTACTTCACTAGCTATAGTGTGCAATATACATTCTAAGAGTTATTATAATTTACTTTATCAATCTAATCGGACAAAGTTTTGAATATTGTTGTGTTTATAGATAAACTTTGAATTTATGGCGCTACTGTCTAGATTTTGAGGTATAGATACATCTAAAAGATTTCTAGTCATTTTTCAAGTATACATGGCATAGTTTAAAAAACTCTACTAGATAAAATGTCACATCGCAAACAAATATATTAATATGTAACCACACAGGGCATACAAATTGGTGAAAACCAATTTTCTTAAATTTTAGATGAGAAAATTAACTAAGGTTAGCACTTTTTAACAAATCCGTAATCATAGTTATTAGAAATGAGTAAAGGCCTAATCAAATTCTTTTAGTTTGGTGTATTTTTGGCATAAATACTAAATTTAGGCAGTGATTAAGTTGTTTAGGACAAATAACAATGTTGTTTCGGTCTTATATGTTTGGGGACCTTAGCCCTAATTATGGAAAAGAATCCTCAAACGGTTGATCGTTACTAAAATTAACGTGATTCGACAGTTCCCTGGATCTTGGGTTGAAATTAACTTGTCGCCTAGTCCATCTAATAGTTGGCTTTCATGGGCTACCGGTATCTGGGCTACGTCAACCGGGTCAGCCCAATAGTTGGATCAAGTATTTTCTAAATTTTTTTTGGAGTAATACTTTAAAACCATGGTAACGAAATGAGAGATTTTTATTAACTTGAACGATAAAACACGATCTATATTTTTTTATGACAAAATGATTTATCTTACGTTATTTTACTTCTTTAAATTATGATTACGCCAATCTAAAAATACAAAAAATTTACTCATATTCTTCTGATATAGTTATAGGAAAATGTTTAAATGCTAATCATGGACAACTCTTAATACATTCATTGATGACGTGTGATGATTCATCCTCTCATTATATAAAAAATAAAATTAATAGATATTCTAAATTTTTGACACAACAACCATGTGTACATATTAATGTGCCCACCATGAATAGGTGAGTTATAATATTTTACTCAAGATTCAATTGTACGCTTATTGATTATTGAATTTACTGCAAAATTCAAAGACCACCCCTGTATTGTAAATGAGACATTATATGATTATTTACCCACTTCTAAATTTAAAGGCAAATAAATTAATTCCGAATCCTAATGCAAAAATAGTCAAACGTAAGGTTACCTTTTTTTTGTCTGAAACCATGAAAAGTAATCTCATTTCCCAGAGACTAGACACTAATGTACAGTTCTTTGATCACTGAGTCAAAGACTCTTCCACACCTTCAGAACATACAACATATGTATAATTTGGGTATGCTACCTCGTATATTCATAGGATCATCCACAATATATGCACGTCGATTAGGCAAGCAAGCTAGGTCCGTTCTCAACTGCTGTCCGCGCATGTTCTTGGCCTTGATGTCTACCCATCTGTACATCCCTATTAAAATGTGTCCTTGCTTTTGCATATGGAGCATCTCTCGCTGACCAAAAACCAAAGACCAAGAAGTTTCAAAAAGGAAACACTTAATTTGAAATTCAAAAAATTATGAACGTCTCTATGACTATGCGATATATGTGTTCTGAATTTGTCTGAATTTGAAAAGAAATAAACCAGAAGTACAATAAGGCTGGCTTACCTGCAATTCTCTGAGCACGAAGAACATTTTGCCGCCTTTTCCACCAGCATGTCAAGCAGGTGGCGACGAGTAGAAATGCCACACAAGATCCTAGAGCAATGCCAATTTTAGCACCACCAGAAAGATGTGGCCCACATGTTGGCAATCCAGGGATGCCACAGAGACCCGAGTTATCAGTAAAACTGCAAACGAGCATGATAATTCTTCTGAGATATGCGAAGAAGACCAAATTTTAAATTATTAATAATAATGTAAAGGATTGGTGGTAGAAGATACTTAAAACTAGCTCCATGTAAGAGCCTTCCTCCAAGTGCAGCTGGAACTTTTCCTGATAAAGAGTTACCGTTCAGGTCCCTGTATAAGAGCAGCAGATATGTCCATGTCAGATGTGTGTTGTATTAATTTTCGTAGAAAGAGAATATCAAGAATATTCTTACAGTATACGTAATGAGGTCAACTGTCCTATGCTTTCGGGAATGGATCCATTGAAAGAGTTGAATGAGAGATCCCTGTTATTCGAACCTTGCTTTCAGCATTTGTGAGGGGAAATGTGGAATAAGCAATTATTTGTCATGTTGTGTTCAGTGCATAGCATAGCATAGAGTTACTTACAATATCTCTAGGCGAGTAATTGTTCCAAGTGAAGATGGAATGACCCCGGAAATGCTGTTACCACTCAAATTTCTGTATATACACAATTAACAGATATGTAAAGAAAGGCGAAAAACGTTCTCTCAAGTAAGAAGTGGATGAGCTAAAAAAACTAAAACCAGATTATGTGATGTTGATGATGAAAGACTATAAAAAAGTACTTAATTAATTAATGCATATGAAATTAAAATTTGATGAGTCAAGAAATAGCCAATTTTCACAGTGAAAAGAACAAACTTCTTATCAACTTTCTATTTTCATGGATGCATAAAACGATTATCATCACTAGCAACCCCCTAATTTGACTTACATGCTCTGAAGATGACGAAGTTGGGATATGTCATTTGGTAAGATGCCCTTCAAACCCTGGTTGTCAAGATCTCTGTCATTGCAAACATCAATAAAAGAATTAAGCATTGAATAAATGCTTCAAATGATGTCTAAAAAAAATATATCAAACAGGCAGTTGCTCATTCCCCGGCTCCCTCCCCCCCCACACCCAAGAAGGAAAAACTAATGTCGTCCTGTGTGGACATGCAAGTGAACATCTATATCATCAAAGCAGAAAATACTAAAAACATATGGAATTTAGAAATATAAGTAACAGTACCATTTCTACAACTTCATTTGACATTCAGAACACCAATCAATCTAACAAAGACTACAATAGATGACAGGTGTGTTGTTTCAAAAAGTTGGCCCCAAATCACTTAGTCAGATCTTACAAAGAATGCCTGAATAGACATACTTATTGTAAGTACAACATAAAACCCCAAATCTTTTTTAATTTTTTAATTTTAAAGGGATGGAGTCAAGAATTCAAGTTTAACTGCGATTCTTTGCAAGAAACAGCCATCTGGAAAAGTAAAGTATTTGCAAACTCCAAAAGCAATAATATCCAAATAGGTAAAAAGGACAATAAGGTGGAAAATAATTAACTTAATCGGCACATAAATTCATTTGCTTGCTTTACAACTATATCACATCAATATATAAAAAAATGAAGTTGACCCTTGTTGAGATCATTCAGACTTTACTGATCCTCCCACTTATTTATCTTATCCTAACTTATTCATTTAATTACTGTGAATGTTTATTACTGAATCCCGAGCAACCTATCTCAAATTTAGTTATGAGTACACAGGCCATGTTGTTGATATAAACTTACTAGATCATGAAATTTTAGCAAAGCTATTGGGCTTAAAACTCGAGCTTGATATATTGTCTCCTAAAGTAGTAGCCTTAGCAGTATTAATCTTAACCTTTGAATTCGATATTCCGGCCAAAATAAGTCAGGAAATAAACTACCCGTACAGTGTACTCATGTTTTTCTTTCTAACCATTAGAATCATTTTTTCTTGATCAACCGTTTCCAATGCACAAAACAGTGTGTCAACCCAGCTGGTGAAGAAGTGATTCAGTACTTCACTTGGTAGAGATAAAAGCACATAAACTTGCTCATATAAAAGATATTGATAGAGATAAAGTACATACAGTCCATCAATAACGTGTTTGCTGATATTTCTGTCATACTGACAGTTTACTCCACTCCATGGATGCTGTTCAGGAACACAAGGATCACCGTTCCACCCAAATCGAAGAGGAAGACCAAGACTGCCCTTCAATTTCTGCAAAGCCTTAACTACAACCCCGAGAAAAAGTTTCAAATGGTAAGACATAAGATTTTATACTGGATTGACAAGAAAGCTGATGACATGCACTATAAAGTGAGATCACATGATACACCCCACATGCCAACCTTAGTTCAATGAAAGAAAAAGAACAATTGGATCCCATTCTCTTTTATGTGGTGAAGTCAAAACTTGGAAGGCAGAAAAAAAAAAAAAAAATTTTAAGTGGCAGCCAGATTGTATCATTTGATAGATGTGAGTTAAAGACTGCAGATCAAGTGAGACAGATATGTCCAAATCTCCTATCTTAAACCATATCTATGTCAAGTGAAAAGAATTGGGAACTTATGTGAGACATAAGACTCGGCTTACTTTCAGCTGGCAATGTTTTGGATTCAGCTAAAACAAGCTCCAAAAGTTCTATAGCACTGACCATAGCATGATCCCCTTTCGTGGGATGCAAGGTTATTGTCAAACTCCTGCCACTAACAACTACTGTTGTATTCAATACAAGAGCGCTGTTAACATCTCCAGCCATACTGACAATGTCAACATCTCGAAATACAGCATCGCCATTAATCAGGACATCAAATACCCTCTGTCCTGCTCCAGTGACTGAAGGATCTATTTCTGCAAAATGTAACCAAAGGGAGTAATTTCTAGTGGGTTCGACGTCCATTGTGTATGATAAATCAGGCTGACTATCAGTACTAATAAGAGCTGTTTGATACAGAGCCTCTGGATAAAAGTTGGGCGATTTTGAGGCCTGTTTGATGCTCTTTTTGGTAGATAAGACCTGATCAGAACTCTGGCCAAACGTGGGAACGGAATTCCAGAATCGATCTCCACCCCAACGGTCTGCACTGTAATCAGCGCCAAACTTTGGATTCTGAGCTCCACAGCTAAGTCTTCTGTCGGTTCTGAGAATCGTGCCTTGGCCATAGCCTTTACCAAAATAATATGCTCTGTTATCAATCTGAAGAATTTCGATTGCAAGTATTGCTGGATCCCCATGTCCAGTACTATGAAAGCATAGAGAGGCAGTTCCATCTTTTAGAAAGATGAGAGCTTCAAGAAAAGCTCGCTCATCGTCGTGGTTGCTCCAACCAGAAGGCAGGGAATAAATCAAGGTTCCCTCAACTGATATTTCGAACAAAGGCTCATTGTCGAAGCTGGGTTCTCTAACCAATCCAAAGAAGATTCTGACCAGATAATGACCATGGGGAACCCTATTTATGTTGTAGCAGTTTTCAGGACCCTCAGACAAAGGAAAATAGCGGAGTGTATCGAGTGAAGGAGTGATGTAACTAGGGCGGGTTGCATTGGCAGGAACTCCACCCGTGTATGCAAAATCCTTGTACCAGAGAGTATTTGATGGAGAACTATGAAGATCATCACGAGCTCCACAGCTTATTCTCAATGCATATGGTGCTGTGGAGAATGAAAAGTTCAGATATACTAGAGTGATAAAGACTAAAGAGGGTGTAAGACATCAAAATGGATAACAGTAATCACAATGGCGCAAAAAACTACTCCTAGTGAAATTCATAGTGAAGACAAGCAAATACAAAATGCATACAAATTTGGTGTCCTCTATATATTAACACATAGTCCAAGAGTAAAACTTCGACAACCCTAATAACACATCAGAAGACGAAGTTTGCATACTTGTGTTGGATGTTCTAATGCCCAATAATAAAACTAAAAGCTCTACACAGTAAACCAAGAGACCCACAAAATTAAATCTTTCATAAACCCAACCAAATTTAGTCGGTGTACATCTCAGATATAATAAGAAATCGCACATTGCATCACATCATTTGCATCAAAGAAAGAAACAAAATCCAAATTAAACTTAAACCCCAATTAGATAATTGAACAATGCCCAACTAAATTAAACAACAACGTCTCTTCAAGAAACTAAATATGCATAATCTTTCGTGCGAGTGAGTGTGCGTGTGTGTGTGTGTGTGAGAGAGAGCGAGAGAGAGAGAGAGAGAGAGTTGACCTCGAGAAAGAGTGGGTACAGGAGAAAAGAAAAAAGCAAGTGAAACCAAGAATAGCAGCCGAGCTTTCAGCATTGTGATTCTGAGCTCAGATTTGGTAAATTGAAGTTTCTTCTTCTTCAATCCACTTCCAATTTTGTTCAAGATCGATTCACAGAGGGAAAAACATGAGCAAAATTGTATAGAGGAACCTTCTTTCTTCTTGCACTGCTCCTATCTTCTATGGTGCGGGTAGAAAATCCTGAGTTCTGAAGTGCAATAATGTCGCATAATGTGAATGTTTGAAAAAGGAAGTGTAGTGTGTTGTTGGTCGTGATTTGCACATTGCAGGTAGAAACAGTTGAAAATCTTGTAGTAATTATTTTTCCTCGTCTCCTCGATTTTGAGTCTTTTTGACCCCTTATTTCCTTCTCTCTTTTTTTCCGAGGTAGCGTTAAGATGCGGGTGAAGGTTTTTTTTGCAATGATGGGATCCAACTCCTGTTTAATTGCACGTGGTCTGATCATATCTCCACCAATAAGATTTCTTCTATTTAGTCTTCAAAAATTACATTTTTTTAAAAATCCTTTTAAGTTATTTTTTTATTACCTGACATAAATTTAATGTGTCTACTAAATATTGGATAATATATTCATATAATATAAAATTATAAATATTAGATATTTATTTAATTCATGTGAAACAAGACCATAATTATTTTGAAATAAATAGAATACCAACTTAAAATTGGAATACTCCATAACTACGATTCAATAAGTTGATATTCCCGAAACTCACACAAAAAAAAGGAAGTGAGTTCGACAAAAAGAAAAGCAACTTGGACAAAAAAAGAAGTGATTTGGACAAAAAGAAACGAAGTGTCTTAGACAAAGTTTTTTTATCGACAACGTATAAAATCACCAACGTTATATGTTGGATAAGATACATTTATTTCAATCACTTCATCTACACTAACGACTTCCCAAAATGCGTAGTTGAGCGACATTTGCCACGTGATGAGTGGGAAGCCAAAATTAATTCATTAGATGATTGTTGTATTTACACCTTTTATTAAATTAGATGCTTGTGTTCTCTTTCAATCTCTAAATGTTAAAAGAGTTAATATTATAGTCAACGAGTCATCAAAATTATTTTCATTTAGTATATTCGTGTTCCAACAGTTTTTTAATAACTAATAATATATCCATTTCACGTGAATCAAGGAAAGATGAATAATGAGCAATAAATTGAAAATGTAAACTTCAAATGCTCTTCTTCGTTTTTCTCATTTTGATATAACCATGTCATACGAATATTAAAAACGTAAATATTACATGTAGGTGAACTTAAATAATAAGACCATTCTTAAGGTTTGATCTATTATTAAAAAAAACTCAACAAAGTATATAAAAAGAAAATCGTTGACATTTTTTTGAAGCATTATTTTTAACATTTTGAAATTTAGTTTTTCAAATCACAAAAAAAAAAAAAAAAAAAAAATTCAAGATGTATCAGTAAATTATTTTTATATATTGATATGTGAATTGTAGTTTTATAATTTAACCTAAAGAGTAGTGTTTGTGTGCACCAGGTGCATGAGTCATGATCCATGCAATTTGGTACGCAGGTCGGGTCCGGTTCGGTTTAACCCGGATCCGCGTCCTTTTTTTTTTAATAATTTATGTCATAACCTTTATATTGTAATAATATAACATTTATGTTGTAATAGTGTAATATTTATGTACAGATTTTATAACATTTTCAATGCATGACTTATACTTTTTTCACTATAAAAATTCATGTAATATAGCCAAAACCTTTATGTTGTAATAATATAACATTTATGTTGTAATAATATAACTTTTATGTACAGATTTCATAATTTTTTCAATAAATAACTTATAGTTTTTTCACTATAAAAATTCAATATAACCGAAACTTTTATGTTGTAATGATATAACATTTATGTTGTAATACTATAACCTTTATATTCAAATTTTATAACATTTTCAGTGAATAACTTATACTTTTTTCACTACTCAACACTGCAAAAGGTTACGTGCATATAACTAAAAAGTTATAAGGATAGAACTAAAAGGTTAAGTTCGCTAAATTAAAAAGTTATGTCAATATACAGCAGAATTAGGATTTGGGTGCATGGGCGCGTGAAAGGCACTTTTAGGTCAAGTTGATCCGATTGCACGAATCTAAAATCCGTGCACTTGGTGTATAGAAACAGTAACCTAAAAAAATTGACAGGAGCCTGCCACGTGCGCATTAAGGAGTATATAAAATAGAGAGGCTGCCTGAAAGGACTCACTCGGACGCCGACATTATATATAAATCCACAAACCCCAATTTTCTCACTTATATAAATAGAGAAAAATCACAAATTCCGTACAAAAGCCGCCGCTTTCAGCCGTCGCTGTCATCGGAGAGACCTAATGGCCTCATCCGCCGCAGTGGTCTCGTCTAAACCCTCGAGCCCCGCCATTGATGACGAGGACGAGGAGATCGAGTATGAGGAAATTGAAGAGGAAATCGAAGTAGAAGAGGAGGTTGAAATCGAAGAAGAGATAGAGGAGGAAGAAGAGGTCGAAGAAGAAGTGGATGACGTGGAAGGCGGGGGCGAGGATGAAATTGGAGAAGACCTAACCCCAGCACGCCAGGAAAATCAAGAAATTCGAAAAAACCAAGAAAACGGTAACTTTTTTAATTGCATTTTTGGGATTCGATTTTTTATGGTTCTTCTGATCGATCCATGTTTAGATACATTTACTAAATTGATTTATGTCGGCTACATTGCATGGCGCTAATCATTTGGAATGCATGCATATCTTCTTGTCGATGGTATCTTTTTGAATGAAAGTTTGTGATTTCTGGTTTATTGACTGATCTTGTGCGCATGTTTTGATGCACTTAACAGTCCGTTTGTTTGATCCCCTCAATGCAAATCAAATATCTTTGTGTGTTACTGAGTTTGGAGACTCATGCAGCATTTTCCCTTTTGTAATTCTAATTTTGGAGATTCCTTTTTTCTTGTATACTCTTTTATATTTGTCCAAAGAGCTGTATTGTATAGCCTTCTAGAGTACTTGTAGCCTTTCGACATCTTAGTCTTTCTTTGTTGTCTCCACCAGTTACTGACTCTATACTTGATTTACATGTTTCGGTTTCCACACTTCCATTAGTTTTGACCTTAATTGGCAATTTTAAGATCATTTAATATGTGAACTAAATAAAATTTGGAGCATCTTAAAGTGGTGGTCCTCCTGCCTTGAGGTCGTTAGAGCACCCTATACACACCAAAGAAAAGTAGCAGGAATTTCCAAGATTTGTATAACTATTTTCTTTGGTTTCTTCATCACCTTAGGCTCAAAATATGGGTTCTTGGAGATAATGCTTAATATAATCTGTTAACACCTTATTGATAAATCTCAAATTGCGATATCTAGATTTCATATCCATAATTTAACAATCTTCTTTCGTCCAACATTCTCATTTGTTACCTTTTACGAAAGTCACTAATGAGACAAATGTGAAAATTTGGATGACTTACTAATTGTGTATCGTCATTTTTTATTTCCTTATCTAATTTTTGGGCTGATGTGGTTCAACTTATGCTCTAATTATTTTTCCCTAATAAACTTTTCTAATGTCACAAAGAGATACAACAGCAAATAACTAACAAATCCATCCATCACTTGGAGAGATGGCTAATTCAAATTGTAGGGACAAATCCCAAATGGCAAGATCTAGAACAACCATTTTGAAAATCTTACATTATGAAAAATTGAGTATTTATCTTGACCATGCACTATAGGTTTCCCAAACATTCATCTTTAGCATGTATGGAAGTTGTACATTTGTATGGTTGAAACCTAAAAGTTTTTCTAGAGATAAAGATTAACGAAGTGAGTAAATAGTATTGTTGTAGAACATGAGAAAATACAATTTGAACTTGAAGATCAATTTATTCACTTAATACTTCCCATGATAATTTTTTTGATGTCGCAAAGAGAATTAAGTGAAATTAACAAGCAAATCTATCCACTCTTTGGAAAGGTAGCTTATTGTAGGATATAACTTGTCTCACATAATATGATAAAACCCAACCTATATTTTCTGAATTTACGTCGGATATTCTATAAAGCAGCAATATAGATAGGCTGAATCACTAAACCCTAATTCTTCACTCTCCAAGTCTCTCTCCCTTGCAAAACACACAGGTGCATGCATGCTTACACAAATACACCCTTATAGATCTCTCTCCAATACACAGACACGGATGCTCGCACTCTCAAAGACCACATGGAGATGAGTAGCGGGGAAGCGGGGCAGAGAGGATTTAAGGATTAAAAGATCATATAAAATTCAATTCAAATTTGTAATGGCATGTTAACATTAACTAATCAAGCTTTAAAAACACATTTAATTAAATAGTTATAAATGTGATCATCATTAGAGCCCATTCTTCCTACTTGTAGGGTTGGCAACACATCATTTTTTTTCTCTAAGTTACTTGATTTTCCCATACTCTTATTATTTAATTCTAGATTTAAAATGCTTCCTTAACCACCTTCATCCAAGTTTTCAACTATGCTCATGACTAATCCATGTTATATATGTGCAGATATTTAATCCTATATTTTAACCTTCATCCTAGATTTATGATGCCTTCCTTAACTGGATGAATGTTGTATTTAGAACCTGTTGTAGTTTGATAGGTTAAAAGCACAGTTAATGAGCAATTTTGATCTTTAGTAATCAGGTTAAAGATGCGGTGGTGGATGCAGATTTAGAGGATTATTTAAAATGGATGAGAAATGAAAACAAAAAATGCTGGTTTTTTATATAATATTTATTTATACATGGTTTTATGAATAGATGGAATTTATCTAGTAGCAAGTCTGAAATTCAGTGAAAGCTTTGTAAATGTTATGCATTGAACACTCCCAGAAATGATTTTATTAATTTGAAAATTTAATTTAATTTAGAGCAACCTTTTTTTCAAACCAAAAAAAAAAAAAAAAAGAAAAAAGAAAGAAAGAAAGAGCTACTAGATTTTGATGGTATTAAGCACAATTATCTCACATTAAATATGATATGGTATTGCTAAAGTGTCTTGGATTGCGAAAGTAGATCAGCTACTTGCATGAAAAAACAAAGCTTTTAAATTTAAGTCATAAATCAATTTACTGGACATTCACTTATAAAATATCACCCATTCCTCTTTGAATGCACTCCTACTTCCTTTTCTGCGACATTCACTTATGCTTTATACTTTCAAACTGATAATTCCTGATCCAACACTCATTGCAAATAGAGTAATATTTATGCGATAGCAGTAAATAAAACTATTCTTTTCTGACAAAATTAGTAACTCCCAGAAAATTTTATTTTTGAACTCTTAAATGTACCCTATCCGTATTTATAATGGGGCGTGCAAATTGTGGGTGGACATAGTGCACTGGTTTTCTTGTTTATCATGTTATCATGAAAGTAATCCTAGATAAGACCTGCATGTTGTGCAGGCCTCATTCAAAAAAGAGGAAGTATTAAACCTATTTTTATATGGACTATAACATTTAAAAACTAGTTTGACTATTTGTTTTTGTACTTCTAAGCATTTCAATAGGTGGAGAAATGTCATTATAAGATCAGAGAACTTCTGGGAGCTCCTCTTACTAGTTTCAATGTATCGAGATCTCTTGGTGCAGTTTGCACGGCCTTTACTTGATTGTTTTGCTGCATTGTAGATGCTAACCAGATTATGGAGCTTGAGGAGCATAAAGATCGCACACAATCAGGTTCTGTTTCTCATGGTATGTTTTAGACCCACTAATGGATGTCCCATCTATATGTAAAACTGTTGGTGCTGTCAAACCTTCCAAGTCAAGTGAAAAAGAAGAATTACATATAGTCGGTGAGGATTTTGGTATTTAATGATGTCCATGTACAAAGGTTGACCTTAAGAGAGATAATGGTGATATATATCGCTTCCACATAGCATTATAGTCTTATATCAATTATACTTGATGTGCTTTCATGAACCACAATTTTGACTTTTGAAGCCATGGGGTTCTTGCAGGTGAAAGAACCTCTAGACACAATAATCCAAAAGCTCCTATTAATGACAATGGAGAGGTAAATCATGCCAAAACAACTGCTTTCATTGGAGATGTCAATGCTTCATCCACAACGGCTGGTGCTTCTAGTCAGAAGGATAATGCTATTTTTTCTGAAATGGCGGAAAATAATCATACTGCTGTTGAAGTTGTGGGCAACTCCAGGCAAATATCTCCAAGGTTAAACTTCTGATTCAATTCCAAATGTCACCTAATTCTTAGTTATGACAGCAGCTTATTTTAGTCTTTCTTCTGATGGCAACTAAGTTTCTCAGGTTGCATCTTCCACAAATAAGGTCTAGGGATCCTTTATATAGTGCTGAATTTGACGGGGAGAACAAAAAACTGAGGATTGTGTGCGAATTTCATGCCAAAGGATGGTGCATCAGAGGAAATACTTGTAGATTCCTTCACACAAAGGATGGACTAGATGCAGTGGCAAGAAAAAGTGAAGTCTTGGAGAGGGAAGGTAACTTATATATATTATTCGGTATTGTGACATCTAATCCAAGCAATCCTGGGAAGTATGTCTTGCATTATGGTGTTCATTAGATCTTATTAATGTTGATTTTTTATGGCTGAGACAGCATATTCAAGTGAATGTATTCCACCATGGAAAAGTAGGGAGAACCCAAAACTGAACAGTGAGACTTTAAACCTGGTTCTCCAAAAAGATGATACATGTGGAAGTGCTCATTTACAGGATGATAGAGGGAGTTTCAGAAGCAACTTGCATTTGGATAAATACAGCCATTATGCTGCTCCTCTTATCAAAGACAATTTATCTTTTGGTTCTTCCTCTTGGAACACTAACACCCGTGGGACCCAGAACTTTTGGGAGAGTGGTCTGGAGCATCGAGCTTCTGTATCCTCATCCTTACAAAGAAGCATTCCACCAGTTTCTCATTCTAAATCAGATAGTCTATCGAGGAATCATAATATCAGGGATACAGGGCCTGGCAACTATGAGAGTATATTCTCTTCTTTTGATTGGGAGCCATCTGTTCCTTTCCGTCCGTCGCATGTGATAATTCAAAAGTTGTTGAAAGAATGTGTTTATGATCCTATGCGTGACGGCATTGATCAAAAAGATGTTGGAGTTGGGAGTATAAAATTTTCACATTCTGACCAAGGATCATCTGTTAAGGATGTAAATGTGCAGTCAAACAGTCTGCCAGAGGAGGAGAAGCCTTTTTATTCTGCTCATGCTGGCGATACTATGAAAGATAATGTATTGAGCTCTAGTTGTGGTGACAAATTGAAATTTGATAAAGTAAGGGACAAGCCAATATTGGAAGTCGGTGGATCTGTCAACAATGATGAAACTGAAGTTGACTTCAAGAAAAGCAGTCACATTCAAAGTGAATCAAAGGCTTTGAAAATTTTCCAATCTGCACTTATAGAATTTGTGAAAGAATTGGTAAGACCAACTTGGCAGAAGGGCATTTTGACCAAGGATGCTCATAAAGTGATAGTTAAGAAGGCTGTTGACAAGGTTATTAGCTCACTAGAACCCCACCAAATCCCAAGCACAGGCGAATCAGTTAAGTTATATCTTTCTTCATTCCAGCCCAAAATTGCAAAGTTAGTTGAGGTTAGTCTCTTCTCTAATTTGGTGGGCAAATATTCAGGGTTAATTGTGTTTGTTAAAAATAATTCTTCAATTGTTTGATATCTGGTCATTTCGTTGCAGGCATACCTCGATAAGTATGGGAAAATTTGAGATTGCTGAATCAGCTTGGTGCCAGACCCTCTCCAAAAGGAAAGTTTTGAACCCTTCTTAATGGGCTCTTCATGTTTTTGTTTCCTTTTTCACAGCTATAACTATGGCTGGTGAACTACAAGGCTTTATTTCTAAGGTATCTTATTACATGGATAAAACTTCAGATAATTTAATCAGCTTGAAGATGTCTATTCTCCAACTTGAATTTCTGGAAGGAATTTTGGTAATTAAGTCTGCATAAGTCTGCATATAGAATTCAAGCTGCAATGATTATACAATATTGATTAGAGGTATTTACGTGGAGGTGAATGATGTTAGTCTAATGTTTTGCACACATCTTCTTTATGGTAGGAATCTCTTAGTAAATCAATTTGTCGATGAATGTTAGTGTGGATTAGGGATCATGCCATGATTGTCTTGTCTATAGTTAGTATAATTATGAGAAATATTTATGATCTCTAGTATCAGGAGATTCAGTTGATGCTCATAATCATGTTATTCAAATGTTGGTGTTGGATAAGGGTAGAAATTCACTCTTGGGCACCTAAAGCTAGCATATTATGGATTAGTTTAACTTTTGTTGGGATTTGAAATGCTACAGCTTTCTATATATTTTAGACATGATATTGTTGTAATTTATCAAGCAAAATTGGGGAGTAGTGAAAGGTTATCCACCGTATGGCTTTTGTACCAACACCAACAATCACATAATCATTCACTTTGTTTGGATCGGGATTGGTCCTCTGGATGGGGACGGGCCTTGCTTGCTCTTCTGGTGGATTGTGATTTGGTGTAGTCCTAGCAAAAGAGCCTATACATCATTCTTAGGTATATGTCCTATATCTAACTTTACACTATAATAACAATACAACTACATCTCAACGATAATCATAACTATAAAATTACAAAACAAATATGAGATTTTTACGATTCACAACACATCAAAATCCTAGGACTTCCCAAACTTCCCAAATTGGTCTTTGGAATCAATTTCGCATGTTGGATTTGGGATTTCAAAGTCCTAAATCCACATTTTTTATAGGACTCAAAAGTAGGATATTAAATCTCACTTAAACCTCTCCTAACACAACTTACCTTAATTATTTTATTTCACCTACTATCTCTAATACTTTAAACTTTGAATTTGATCTCCCTCTCTCTAATATTTGACACCATCCAATAATCATATTTTATAAAATCTCAGAACAAACATACATTTCTACAACAAAAAGATACCTTAGAAATGCCTACTCTTTCCATGTAATCCATGCATTTGATGGGATGTCTATTCTCCAACAAGTGCATGAATTTGAAATATTTTCTTTCTCAATGTGTCCATTGGCTTTGTTTCCACTTGTCTTACTCTTCTACAAGTGATGATGACAATGACTTTGTGCTTTTACAACATTGTCTTTACCTATTGAGAAGTTTTATTATGCTAAAATTTTAGTTTCACCTTATGCGTTTTAAGATTCAATCGCAACCATCAATAAGCCTGAGAGGATAATTTTCAACCATAAGACGTGGAAAAGAGCAGAAGTTGGGAAAAATGGTTGAGAATGGCAATTCTTATGTGTGCACCTCCTGCACACATTTTTTAAGGGACGAGAGGTGCACAAAATGGCAATCTCGTGCACACATAGTTTTTAGGGACGAGAGGTGCACAAAATGGCAATTCTCGTGCACACATAGTTTTTAGGGATGAGAGGTGCACAGAATGGCAATCTTATGCACACATAGTTTTTAGGGACGATAGGTGCATAGAATGACAATTCTCGTGCACACATAGTTTTTAGGGATGATAGGTGCATAGAATGTCAATTCTCGTGCACACATAGTTTTTTGGGACGAGAGGTGCACATTGTGGCAATTCTCGTGCACACTGTTTAGGGACGAGAGGTGCACAGAATGGCAATTCTCGTGCACACATAGTTTTTAAGGACGAGAGGTGCACAAATGACAATTCTCGTGCACAGTTTTTAGAGACGAGAGGTGCACAGAATGGCAATTCTCGTGCACACATAGTTTTTGGGACGAGATGTGTACAAAATGGGAATTCTCGTGCACACATAGTTTTTGGGACGAGACAAAATGGCAATTCTCGTGCACACATAATTGTTAGGGACGAGAGGTGCACATAATGGCAATTCTAGAGAAAATGGTTGAGAATGGCAGTCTCATCATCCTCCAATTAATTAAATCATTAATTTTTATTTAATAGTGGACCATAATATAAGGTAAATACATAAAAGTACCCACATTGGTAGATGTTAATATTAATGGACCCTACATGCCACCTCACCTTCCTATTGACATCTACATTCTATTAACGCACACCTACATCCCTTCTAACATTAATATTTATGACTTGCGGTTCCCATTATACCACCAACACATTATTTATATTTTGCATCAACTAAACATGTTTATTAAAAAAAGCCAAAGAAAGTCCAAAAGTAACATGTGCGCCCTTTATTTTGTACCTTAAACATGTTAAACATGTTGGATGAATAGGTGGAGTGTTATTAACACCTCAATAACACCCAATGTTGGTGCTCTTAAGTAAATCAAATTAATAATTAAAACACTAAAATTAACTATTTGCACCAAATTCAAAGTTACAATCATAATAATATACTCTCTTAGTCTCAAATTAAGTATTGTTTTGGTGTTTTCCTTATAAATTAAGAAACATAAAAATTGGATAAATATACTCTTCACTAATTAAGGAATTTAGAATTCAAATTTGGAAAGAGAATCAAATTAGTTCCTTAAAAAGTATCACATTAAATCTTTAATTTTAGCTAAGGAATATTATTAGGGAATTGGGGGAATAAAATTGCATAAAGGTCTAAAACGACACTTAATTTAAAACAAAATTTAGACTACAGAACAACACTTATTTTGTAACGGAGGGAGTAACATTTAAAACTTCTTATTCGACAACATTAAGATAATAACTTGAAAGTACATGCTTCATACTAGATATACTTTAGAGATTAAAAGATAAAAATAGTGAGGGTGAATAGTACATACTGAACTTAAAAAAAATGACTTAAATATAATAACACATAAACATTGAATATAATATTTTCCTAAGTTTGAAATTAATCAAAATGTTTTATATGTTAATAGTAAAAAATATGTTTTATGTATTATTATTAGTAAATATATAAGAAATATCTTATTATATATTAATTGTAAAAGAATAAAAGTTAATAGGGCAGATTTGTTATTCTTTTCAAAGGATTTTTCTAATATGTCAACCACCAGAATCATGTTTCCTATTCCATTTCTCTCATCTATTTTCAAATCAATCATTACATTTAACTTACATATTAAATTGGGGTCCCAACAATTCTTCGATTATAGTATGCCAAAATTCAAATAAGTTAATCCATGGGACACCACTATCAAATCCATCTAATGTATAATACATTAAATTTCAAACAATATCATCCAAAAAAGGACAACCATTAATATACTATTAAAATAAAGTATTTATTACCAAAGTATTCAAAGTGTGGGCCCTATGTATTTTCTTTTTTTCCACAAAAGTTGATAATTATAATTTTAATTTATTATAGTTTAAATGACTTACTAAATATGAAAACTAATCAACTTTAAGAATAAATGGATAGATAATTAACATTAAATCAATCAATAATGAAATATAACAATAGTAATATTCATTTGATGTATAACAGGTGTAGTATTGTTGGAGATGGTTTTCTTACCAAAACCACACATGGTGAGATGGATGCAATTTTTCAAATTTAGTGTAAAAGGATAGAGATGGTCTTAATGTTTTGTGTTTGTGTGTGTCTGTGTGTACCATCTCCATCCCTATAATTTCCAGTTTTGGTGCAAAATTTTCTCCAACCCATCTTTGCATCAAATTTTTTATGCCGGATGAGACTTTTATCATTTCAGTTTGAGAGTACTAATATAGAACCCAGCATTGGGTTTCTTGTTGAGCCAAATTTAACACGTATGTAACAATTGTTGAGTTTAGCCCCATAAGAATACTTTGGTTTCTATATCAATTCCATTTATTCTCATCTTATGTATTAAGTAATTATTATCAATCTATTTAATTTTAAAGTTATTCAATAAAAAAAAAAATTCTATTAAAAGTTACTAAATTCAAATTTTAATTAAGAATCATATTATTAATATATATTCATCAAATTAATAATAATAATCAAAATGTGTAGTATAGTTTTTATTTAGTGTCTTAATTATTATTTGTTTTACTGTATCTGCCTTAATTTGTTCATGATTTGTGGAAAAGGTATGTTCAAATAATATCAGATCAACAAATGATTAAATGATAACATAGATAGACATGGAATTGTTATTTGAGGTGGAAGAGTTTAGGCTCGTAACCTGGGAATAATGCAGAACTCCAAATTTGGACTAGATTATAGCAAGAAGTCAAATTTGATGTAATATCACACTAAACTTTGGAGTGGACATAACTTCAAATTTGAATCTGAATTTGGTGTTTGGAGGTGGAGAATAGAGGGAATGCTAGATGACAACTTAGGCATTTATTATAAACTTGATATTTGGTCAATGACATTTATTATAAATTTGATATTTGGTCAAATCATTGTTCTGAAATTACTCTATTGCTTCAAGGAGGGTCTGAACAGACATGTACACTTGATTTACATATAGAAACACACTCCCATGTGCTTGTATGTAAAGTGTAAATGAATTGTAAGTGCTACATGATTAAGTAGTTGCAGGCATGATTTGTTATATGGCCATGAAAAAGCATGAGTGGATCTCATTATCCTTGAGTGAGGGGGGCTGCAGATTATATACTGTATTTTAATAATCTTAATGGCCATGGAGGAGGCTTGATGTGAGATGTGATTTTTGAACTACATGTATATATGATTTACAGTAGAGGAAGAGTAAACATTGTAAACTGGAGGCTAGTATACTATGTTATTAGATGTGCTACAGAAACCATGATAATTTCTAATTTCAAGAAAAAGAGAATCATTTGGTTTATGGGCGAGGAGGAAGATAAATTATGGATTTGCAGTGTTTTACTGTTGGAAGAGGAAAATACTTGATTTAACACTTTACACATTCATTGTTGTGATGCTATGGAATTGATAACCTTTTTGATAGCTGAGTAGAAGAAAATGTCACTCACTTGTTTCCTCAAAAATGTCGTGTGCAATCTCTTGCGGTAGTTAAATCATCCTCCCTTGCTATATAGTGTGTGTTAACTTGTTCGTAGTGAAAAAGAGATCGTTGAAAGATCTTGTATTCACTCCAAGATAAGTGGGGTTAATTTAGTCAAAACCTTCAAGCCAACTAAGATGTGGTCCAAGTGTTTTAACTCTATGATCTTTGGTTTTGTCTTGATTTGAAATGTGGTAATCTTTGGTAACCTTTGATTATTAACTCCAGAACTCCAGATAGGGAGTTTTAATCTCCCAAGCACAATTTATTAAGAGTATCTTTCAATTTCAAGTTGTTAACTCAACAATTTTCAGGATCCGGGTGTCTTTCAAGTTCATAATTCTTTCAAAATAATAGTATGTTAGTGAATTTTAGTGACAGCATTATATTCTGGCTGCACATTACTCAAGATTGATGGATTGGTTGACAACAAAATTTCAAGTATTTGGTTGATAAATGTTCTTAGTTATTTCTTCTAAGATGGAATTCATGCTAGAGCTCCAAATATCTGATTGCTACATGTTATGTGTTCTTTCTTCTAAGTGATAGAAATCATGCTAAAAGACTAAACTCAGAAATTTGTAGATGTAATACTATCTGGATACGAAGGAACAAATCAGCATACAAGCAAGCCCTAAGCAATTGCAAACTCAATGAGTAGAAGTGACGAAACAGAGGAAAATGAAGCCTGGTATTCTCTCTAGCTTCCTCATTGCAATGTATGCTTTTTCATACTTGCTGTTGGTTTGATGGCACGGCAATCTCTGCAAGGGGTTGCAAATGAGAACAGTTTTTGGCCGAAACTCTTTTGTCCAGCTGTAGCCTTCTCATCTGTTCTTTTACCATGCGGAACATGCTTCCTGCCAGTGCTCTTGGGATTTGACTGCTTCCTATCTGAATCTCTCTTGTGGCCTGGAATTTGTGATAAGAAATCTTGCAATGGCACTTGCTTTGGAAGTTGATGTTGAGAAGCACAGATTGTAGTTTTCCGATGACCATTTGAAGGCAACTTATCCCCTGGAAAGTTGTTCGGGCTTCCAATTGCTGAGCCACCATTGGAATTGCTGAATTCAAAATTGGGATCTTCATTCCCAACTTTGGCGTCTTCTTTTCTATCTTGTATGCAGACAAGGCTTGCAAAGGAGAGAGATTCACTCGAAGCTATATCTGCAGCTACATCTGGTAACATTTTCCCTGGCATGGTGAATTATGGTTTTTAGTCTTCTATGAACAGATAAGCTTGTCATAATCCCTGAGCTTTTTATATGTGAAGTTATTTTCTTATTTTATATTTTTATTTGGCGTTTTGTAAACTTGAATTGAGGTTTGATGTTGCTTTACCATCCGGCCAATTCTTTGTTTGAGAATCTGTCAATTTTCAATTTTGCCTTGGCCTTGAATATATCTTTTATGTGTATATTCTTTATTATATATCTCTAGTTGATGGCACTGTGTAGAATCACTGTTGGTTATCGTTACACTTAAGTCTTGATTATTATGTACTGATTGAAGTTGCTAGTGAAGTAAATGTGATGGGGCTTTTTGTGAATAAATTGATACTGGTGATGAAGGTTTGGTTGTGAGTAAAGGGACTAATTATTTTATTGGTGTAAATTGCATGACAGGTCCTTAATAGTTGAGAATGATGGTCATGGATTATTTGAAGAAGTTGATGCAAACGAGGTTGCAGGTGTGGGATGCTCCGACAAACTTGAAACTGAGTTTATTTACTTGGGTTTATGCATTAACTGATTATGATAGTCATTTTCAGAGATGATGCATTCTGGGTGGATGTTCCAATGCCATTTTTTTATTAGTAAAATGTTGTAAGTGATATGGGCCCTCCCTCCTTTTCTATTCATAGCCGTCCTTCTGAATTTATGTCCCAAACGTTGATAAACCAATCAGATGAATGGTTAAGATGGATTCAAGTTCTGATGCATAAATTGCAAAATTTACTTTCTGGTTTAATTTATTTTTATAGAGACACTTCATTACATTTTATAATGCGTGAAAAGCTTACCCATTAAATATATCATCCATTAAAAGTTTACTGGTCTTGAAAAAGCACTGGCAATTTTCAGTATATCTCGTACTAAAACGAGTCCCACTTTATACAATATTTGTTCAACATAATATGCTCTGATAATTGTGGCCATCATAAAAGTCGCATCATCCAACAAATCACGCAAAGCTGGAAATACATTCCAAGATTGAAATCTGAATTGTTTAGTGAAATTTCCTTATCACACTTGTTTGGACCCCCACATATTAATACCCACAAAACTAATAACAAATTAAGACTGAAAACAATCTTTAAGCCGTTTGATAGATCGTAAATTAGACGTATTATATTATTTCTAGCGTTTATTTACACATAATTACAAATAAGTATAAAATAATAATTATATCACACCTATTAATAATATAGTCCATTTCCATCACTCGCCTCTCATATTTACTTGGTCTCCATCCACATCTACATCGGTTTCTCTATTTCCACGCTCATCACATTCCCAATCTCCACAACGTTTCCGACATTTACTGTCTGTTGCTAGTGGAAGTAGAAATAACCAACCTGGAAATAATAATGTTAAAGTTTAATGAGAGCAAGTGTAGGAGATATTTCAGCACAACCTTTTATATTTATCATATAGATAGAGGCAACTAACAATTTCGATATATTCATTAAAAAAACGAAGAAGAATAGACTAAGTGAAAGAAAGAATGGTGCTTCTCGATCAACTCTGGGATGATGTTTTGGCCGGGCCACAGCCCGAACGCGGCCTTAAACAGCTGAAACGGGTCTACACCAAGCCCTTGACGACCACTGGTAAAATCAAACCATATATATATATATTCACTCCATTTTCTTTCATTCTTATTTTGTGTAATAGTAATATGTGTGTTTTGTGTTATGATGGATGTATGGAAGGTGGAGGAGATAACAATGGTATAAAGTATCAGAGGTCTCTGTCATTGCCGGCAAGTCCAGGGTCGCCGGAGTCGCCGACAAATTTGTCTCCGTCATCGGCGAAGAGGGATAATGTGTGGCGGAGTGTGTTCAATCCAGGAAGCAATTTAGCCACCAAGAACATTGGGTCTGAGTACTTTGACAAGCCACAGGCCAACGCCCCTACTGTCTATGACTGGTAAATCACATTCTTGCTAAATACAGAGTCTTGTGGTTCAAACCTTTATAAAAGTATAGATTGTGATTATCAGGATTTGAATTATTAGTTTTTAACTATCACATTCTTGCTAGGAAAAGATCTAAAACTGAATGACCATAATTAATCTTCACACCTCCACGTACTTGCATGGGAGATATTAGTGGCTTTAAGTTGCCATATGTTGATTTCCTGGATAAAGATTTTTCTCAAATGATACTACATCTAACTTCATCTTCAATTCACATGCCATTAATGACAATTACTAATGATATATAATGATAAATGTAATCTGATTTGCAGGCTTTACAGTGGGGAAACTAGGAGCAAGCATCGTTGAACTATTGTACTAGTGATGGACTTACACGTGATTGTATGTAAATAGTGTGCACTCCTTCTCAAATCTTGATTTTAGTTCTGTGTGAATAAGCTACTATTTAGTTAGGTTTCTTGGATATTATAGGTTCATTTCAGTCCCTGTGATCTACAATGGATGGTGTGGATCACCTGTCATTTGTTTATTGTCCTTATAGTTTGTTATTAAATAAGGTCGTATGTGAGTTTTATTAATGAGTTAGCTATATGAGTATATTCGGGCATTTGTTCTATAAAGAGCAGTTTACTATAATTGAAATTTAATTTTATAATAAAATTATAGTTTCATTAGAAGTTAAATAGTAGGTTTCTCTATTTCTAAATATATGGACGATTGAGTTGACCGTTGATGTATCTATTCTTTTTTTGTCAACTGCCATGAATGAGATCAATAAGCAAAACACAAATCCCAATAAAAAAATCATAACAATAAAGTTGACAAAATCAGTATACAAGAAAAATGACGAAAAATCAAACATTAATTAAACCAAACATACTTTATCCTCAAAGATTTAATTATTATTATTATTATTTTTTTTTTTTTTTGAGGACAATACTATATCCTCGAACTACAACATGCGATATCATCATAAAAGGATCGTGAGAGCTGATTTAATTGTGGATTGTACTTGTCTAAGTTGAAGAAGAAGAAGGATGAGGAGAATCACAAAGGATTATGCAAAAGAAGCAAATGTTTAAGTCTAATAGCATGCCCATAAGTCTGTATCATAAGGGATCGTCAACTGAATAACATAAAATTTCCCAATATTTCCAGAACTCTGCCTACGCAGTCCTATACCAGTTATAAAGTTATATTTGTGAATCCATTAAACATAAATAATTGAACCAGATCCTCTAGTATCTAGTTGATTGGATAAGCTTTTCAAATTTGTAGAGCCACTAAACGAAATATGCACAAGAATATCCTTTTTCTTTTTAATATACCAAAATCAACCTCCTTCACGAGTCATATACTCCCAGCTTCTTTCTAAGAAAAGAAGTCAGCTCAATCCTCATCCATTTCCTTAGCCTGGTGTTTTTGCCGATATGCTAAAACCTGAACACAGAGAATTAGAACTAATAAGATTTCAACTTCATTGCTAAGTTCCTACCCCAAAACAAACACAATATATAAGAGACTCAGAAAAAGAGGTAGAAGACCAAGAAACACAATCAGGATACTCAGTTCAACTGTTTACATA
Organism: Scutellaria barbata; assembly: GCA_028654395.1. Lineage (NCBI taxonomy): Eukaryota > Viridiplantae > Streptophyta > Magnoliopsida > Lamiales > Lamiaceae > Scutellaria > Scutellaria barbata. Next base: position 6,225,010 of record CM053645.1, read on the forward strand.
TCACAAGAGAGTAAGTCTTACCAGGTTCTGTTGAGTAAAACTTCCATGAATTTCTCCCAACGTCTGATGTTCATTCAATAGCTGCAACTCATTATTGCAAGGTTTTAAGACACCAAATTTATTTTCGAAACTCAAAGAGTTGTTAACAGGATGAAAATCTTTAATAATGAGTATCTCAACTTCACTAGCTTCCATGGATGTTTGCATAGCAACATACTGCAAGACATGTGGATTTAAAATTATTCCTATTATACTTGAACTATGTACTGCAGCTAAATAAAAGATCAAGCTCTAGAATGTGGTTAAAAGATACCTGGCATAAGTGTCGAACTGTTGATCTGGGGCTGCAGCAGAGGTAAGGACGCTTCAGGCTGGGTATTTTCTCCTCAAGCAATGAAAGAAGTGAGAGATTAATCTTCAACTGAAACAAGTAGAAGACCCTATTAAGTTCAGAGAAACTCCGATGAAAACTTATCACAAACTTAAATGTCACATTCAATATACAACAAGCAATAGAAGTCATATAACTCTGGAAGTTTCAAGGTTTGCTCGTACCAAATCAACCCTCTCAATATAATAGGACCGGTTGAAATTTAGAAAAAAAAAAAAAAGTCAGGCACAAAATGTCCTCATCAAAAGCATAAAATTTCATAAGATACCTCTTCATTTTCCTTTGAACATTGGAGATGTTCTACTAGCTTGGAGAGCCTGTTATTCCTGGAAAGCTTGCAGTTGGCCCAACTAAGACCACCATGTCGGGTGTTACTGCGCATGCCACCTCTTCCCCAGCCAGGAATTTCTTTACTTCCAATAAGTCCAGCCGAAGTGCCAAGTAATTCTCTGTTGATTTCAGAATCATTGTCATCAGAACTCCCATCTGCATGGGCTCCTGATGATGGTTGTGAAGTTCTTGCTCCTCGCCATCTTTTGTATCTCTTTGACTTGACTTCAGCATAGCGCTCATCAGCAGAAGACGAGTCTTTGCTACCATCATTACCATTAGCTCCTTCCTCTTCATCGGATCCTTGGGGCTCAGCAACTCGATGGTTTCTCCGACCTCTCAAATTTGGATAATTACCCTGTCTTCTGACAAATGCTTCTGTAGTGACTCTGGCTGACGTTCGTTTCTTTCCTAATGCTTCGGCTTGTCGACGGAAAGTCTGAGAAATCGAAGCCTGTATCTGTTACAAAGCAGAAATATTAAGCAGATTGAATTTTGTAGTAGGCAATTTTGAACAACAAATGCTGGCAGGTAATGTTATGCATAATTAGTCTTGTCGTCCAAAATAATTGAGTGAGGAAAGCTTAAAATCAATCACTTTGCAGCAAATGAGGAACATAAACTATTCTGTGTTTACTCTTATGGCATATTGGTGGAAACATAAACCTCTGGAATCATAATGCATGATCCATATGAGAGCAGAAAAATAGAGAACTGCTACCTGCTTATTACGTGCCTTCTCTTCTTCATGGAAAGCCAATTCCTATGGACGAACAAATATGATGGTTCTTGATGAGGCAGTAAATTTAATATAGCCCAGAACAAGAGTCAAAGAATTTCTCAACTAATACCTCTTCCTCATATTTATCAATGTCAGGATACAGAGCAGCAATCAGGGAATCATAGTTTGGATCATCTCTCAAAGATCTGCGGCTGGCACAATGTGTGCGGCAAGCTGGACACTCATTGTTCCTGCATTGAGTGAAAAGTTAACTAGAAGGAACAAATAACTCAGTACTTAGATTATATAAAATAAAGTACAAGAAAATACCCTAAGCGCATTGATTTGTCAATGCACTCTCTACAGAAACGATGCAAGCATTCCATGACTGTCCTTGTCTTCCTAATTATACCTGTCCATGGAACATATTGAACATAAATGAATCATGATTTAGCTTAATAAAATGAAAAGGATATGTTTCAATTCTAACCATATCATAATGTCAAAAATAGCATTTCATGCAGTAATGAAACAGCCTCTAATGAGATGCAAATCATCATAGGGGTTTCTGACAGCAAGTCTTTTTGTTCCATAAAAACGATATTTATGTGAATGTTGCAAACTTAAATTAGAGAATCATACCTAGACATATTGGACACTGCACTTCTTTGCGTATTTCTGCCAACTTCACAACAATAAATCTGGAATTTAACAGTTTTAGAGTAATTCAAGAAGTTGTCAAATGCAAACACACCAAAACTTGGCCAATGCAAGCACAAAGTCTTTCTGTTAGTCACTTTTGGGCCTCAGTACCAATATGTATCATTAATATAAATAAAATAAAAACAGTAGCAGATAGATTATAAAAATAAATGTAGAGCCAGGAAAGGAAATAAAATGGCTCACTAATGGAGGTCCATAGATGAGTTCAGTTCTTCAAAATAAAATATAAAATAAATAGATAATCTCCACTTTTGGCATCTTCAACACTAATATATTATCTGCCACATTATGGTGTTTTCAAGGTTTGATTAGGAGTAATGTTCCTTGATTTAATGTCTTCATATGAGCTTGAACATATTATCTCCATCACAGCACACGTAGAATTGAGGTGGATAGTTTTAGTAATCTGAATTGCAAATTTGTGTTGATGGAAATAGCAATTTGACTTGCCTCTAATCTGTACAATAAACTATAATGTCATCTACGTTGATGCCCCCAAATTTGGAACTAACATAACTATCATAAACAGAACCTCAAGATTTTCCTAAGCTCCAGCCACCAGAACAGCCATACATGTAAACAAGATAGTCATTTTATTTTGTTGATGTCCTGGCCTTAAAAAAAAAAAAAACATATTAAGGAGCCAAAACAACCCAATCCCACTACTGATTACATTGTCCACATCAAAGACAAGGCTTTACCAGTCATATGCATGGCAACTCCAGAGCGGCCATTATAGTGGGAATCGGACACAAAGTGATTAACACTGCAAGCAGCAAACTTTTGAACATAGAAGCCACAGAAAACTTTTGACTGCTTTCAAACTTAAACCGCCTCATATTGGCTTCCTACTAACTCCTTAAGTCATTACCTTCTAGTCAAGCTTCTTCTTCGCTTCTTCAGTTTAAGTCAATACAGATAAGTTTTGCATATGGATCACCATTCTGATATAGTGTGCAACAATAATCACAAAAAATTTATAGACACGGCTTTTGAAAAAGCTGAGCATCCTTGTGTCATGACAAGTAAATATAATAGTGTACAACATTATTGCTGGGTCATTTCTAGGTAGATCACCCATCATTTAGCACACGAGGATCAAGTAATTGAAGGGGAGAAAGCATAACCATTAGCGTAACTGAAAATCAAGATTATAGTTAGACTTCACAGGCAATCACTGAATAAATAGCGAATTTCAACCGCAAGAGATCTGAATGCCATAACTCCTCCTCGACGAACCTCGAGCAAACAAATCATATCGATTAACAAAGCATGCAGATCTTAAGCTACACCAGCTCATCCACACAGCAAAACGCGCAGCGCTAGCAACCCGATCAGAAATATACACAAATACGTACGTTCATTTCATTTATACGTGTGCCTGAGAACTCGTGAGTGTGTGCGTCCCGGTATGAGATGTGTGTGCGTATAAGTATCGTATAGCAGAGAGATGAGGGATAAATAGAATTACTCGTCTTTTTCTCCACCGCTAGAGGAAGAACTCTCATCGGAATCTGAGAATCAAACACACGTAGAATGATAAATAAAAAAGTACGGGTAGAAATGCCGACAGAAACTCAAATTTAGTGGAACCAAAGTAACTCATGTGTTCAGACGTATACATGACTCCGTATCCAAGCACGTACCGCTGCCGTCTTCTGTTTGCTTGAGGTTGTGATTTTCGCTGTCTTGAAGCGAATCATCGGCTTTTTCTTCATTGAGCGGTGGGGGAGGAGGGGGAGGAGGCGGAGTGGTGGTTTCAAGCAGACGCTTTTGGGCAGGCATTGAGTTGACTAGGTGGTGGAGGAGCTTCGAGGTAGCGGCGGTGGCGGTGGCGGTGGCGGTGACGGAGTGGAGGTGGTGGAGAGACGGAGTCAGCGGAGAAAGGGAGGCAATTGAGTGTGGTGGCTTCGTTCTGGTGCTTGAACGAGAAAATGTATATATGTATTTTTGTTGTATCTATGTGATTTGGGTTAGGTTGTCTCCAGTTTTCTTCTATCCAGTACTTTACAGTTTGAATTGGGGTATTCCAATCTAAAACGCTTTCCTTAGCGATTTTTCAAATCACCGCTTTTGGCTGTTGAGGTTGAGACGACTTTAGACATGCGATGTTCTATTGCAATTTGCGAGGTCCATTCTCAAATTTTGTAGGAAAACATGGATCCTCATTTTTTTGAGAGAAAATACTTGAATAAATATACTTTGAGTGCTCATACATGAATAAAGTAGTTAAAAAATAAGAGTTTTAAGTACTTTTTAAAATAATAAAATAGTTAATATTCCATATCAAAACATAGGTAGTTTTATTTCTATACCAGTTAATAAATGTTTCAAATGATGTAATACTGTAGCAAAAGTAATTATTTTAATGACATTTATTCACATAAATATAACTGAAATATTTGTTAATCATGACATCTTGTCACATGAATATAATACATGTGTATATTTATTGGACGAAGTTCACTATCCGAAATTAAAACAATTTTCATAAACTTATGCATAAATCATAAATTGTGAGGTGTAAGTTAATATGTCTCATAAAATTATATAGGTGAGATGATTTAACAATAGTCATAATTATGCATTTTCCAATATTTTTTATTAAAATGGAATACCAAAATGGATCCTCACCATTTCATTTCCCACATTTTTGATTTTTTATTTTGGGTAGAGGAAACAAAAAAATAAAAAATAAAAAAGAGAAGTGGGTGAAAATGGCAAAAGTTTAACTCAAGCCATTTATATTTTATATGTTTTTTTCTCATTTCAAAATTCATGAAAATGAAATATAAAGGATCCGGATTTTGTTGAATTATTCTAACAATTTTAGTTGTATGAGTTGGCAAGTTATTAATTTAAAAGATATAACTAATACATATCTCCTACAATGCTGCTAGTATTAATTAGTTCCGATAAAGAAACTCAAAATTGATGGGCAGAATATTGTGATGTTATCTTAGATTAAATCTATTAGGTGATCATAAAAATCGAATAGCCAATCGCTTTACATTGTGCCAAATCGTTTTATCAATTTACCATAGGAACCACAATTTTAAAGTTGAACAACAGTGGTACCATCTTAAATGGTTTGATAACGATTTTAAGCGGAAATTGCACTGCATCATCTAGTGAGTTAATTTTTCGTTGTGTTGTGTGGTGTCATTAAATTTTATTTGTAATAATATTGTTTACAATTATAAAAGTTTTTCAATAACACTATTAACCTCATTTTCTAACAAGACATCTGATAGTGAATATACATAATACCACAATTAAATATTATAGAAGAAGGTGGAAGTTAAAATTTTAAAAAAATTTAAAGATCGTGACATATATTATTACAAATAAATTATGTGTTGTAATTAGAATTTGATTCAAAAAATGGGACCTTTTTTTCATTAACCCTACCGTATATCTAATTAATAATGTGTGCAATGTTCATACAATCAAACGTTCAATTCATGTGTGCAATTGTTATAATTTCAATTTCATGTTAAATTTTTAAAACTTTCATTGAATTTTGATTACTTTCCAAAATTTCAAATATACCAACATTTAATATCAAATTTTGCAACAAATATTTCCATAAATTAAAACTACTGGTATTTCAATTGATACTATATTTTTCAATATTCGGTGGTAACATACTAACAATCACTTTAGAGTGGTGAAAGAAAAAAAATTAAATTTAGTCACATCGTTTAGAGTGTAAATCAGATATTCAATCTTCTTTTATATCATAAACCTCAAGCTTTGTTAAAGAGCTTTATAAACTAGATATATTTAGAATAGTTTTTCTAAACTCCAACTGGATTGTGTTCAAAATAAATAAAAAAAATCTCCAACTGGATTATAGAAATAGCTAAAATGTGGGTAAAATGATCATACAGAGTACATTTAATGAGAGAGAGCCAATTTATTTTCTCTTGTATTTTACATTTTATTTTAATTATTTCAGTTTAATTTTTGAAATCTTGCAGGGTTTATTATTTTATTAATTTTGTTTAATTCTGTAGGGTTAAAAAGCGCGTAATAAATTTCTATATTCTATATATCCCTGGTGAGCGGTGGCTGGTGTGTGTTACCATAGTATAGTTGACTCTGAAATCTCGAGTTTCTTTTCCAAAACACAGATGATTATGGAAAAAAGAAACGAACAGAGAAAAAGTTTTCAAGAAACAAAGAATTGCGGCGGACCGGGAAACGTCGTCGTCTTCCCCTGGTATGCCTCGTGAATCGGGTATTTCGTCCTATCCAATCCCACTCATGTCATATCCGTATAATTAAGATGCCTGTTATTCATCCAAATTATTGATTGATTCATTGAGTTCCCTAGATAAGAGGGAATAGTGGTTTTTACAACGGTATGCAACTTCATCGGTAGACCCTTGGTAACACTCGGCTACTCGGCATGGGTCTCCCTGAAGTTGCTGAATTTGCTCGCAACTTCGCGGTCATGGTCAGAGTTCAAGGCCCTGTGAGTTTCCTCATACGTTCTCCACATGTGTGTGTGTGTGTGTGTTTGTCTGTGTTCTTCACATGATTTTCTTGATTTTTCCTTGACTTCAAGTTTCTTGAATTTTGTTTATTTTTCTCAAAATTCAAGTTTCTTGAATTTCTTCAGTTTTCTTTTAATTGGGGTTCTTGAATCTTGTTGATTTTTCTTGATATTCACGTTTCTTGAGTTTCTTGATTGTTCTTTGTATTCATGTTTCTTGAAGTTTGTTGATTATACTTGATATTTACAATTAAATTTCTTGAATATCTTGATTAACGTCTGTATTCAAGTTTCTCAGAGTTTCTTGGTTTTTGTTTGCAACTGTTGATTTTTATTATGATAATGGGTTTTTGGTGTTCATTTGTTCAGGACCCAAAGGGTCTAAAAATGCGAAATCACGCCTTCCACCATTACAAGTAAGTCATCCGAACTTACATATATATGTTCATTGATCACCTTGCAATATACACCGTCTGTTTATGGTTCTATCAACGTTATTCGATTAACATGTGATATTTATGTAGGTATGTGTATGTATGAAGTAGAATTACATATATAACAAGTCAACTGAAGTATCTGTTGTCATGTTTCTGTAGTTCTGGCCAAACAATGCTCTCAGCATCAGGAATGATATTTCCAGCTTCCAATCGAAGTGCTTCCACAGGTAGTGGTTGCAACTTGGAATCTTCAGAGACCGTTTTGGTTTTGACGGCTGCATCTGTGATTGAGCCATTCGTAATGCAACAATATCGGGAAAACATATCTGAGGTTGGAAAATTGACATACTTATATGCATAAGCGATAGTATTCCAACTAATTTATAGGTTATTAATTTCTGTGAGTGGCCTTTTTTATTCAACAATTTCTCTTCAACTTTGTAGGAGAAACCTCTTTTGATACAAGGTGTTCAGATTGATATACTGATGGAGGTATGACCTTCTACTATAGAAATTTTAGTCTAGCTAAATCTCTTATGCTGGTGATATTTGGCTGATATAGTGTATGGTTTGTATATGACTAGGGCAAGTCATTGATAGGCGGCAACATGAAGGCTTTACCTTGGCTTCCTGCTGAACTACTGAAGATGGTAGGTGATTACTGATTAGCTAGGATACTGGCAGTCACATATATCTTAAATGCCTCTGGAACTACCATGCTTTTGTTATTTCAATCTGTCCTGTGGATGTACTTGCTTTCAACACCAAAGTATTATAGTTGAGTGTGGAAATTATTCCTTGGATGTTGTTTTGACTATGATACTTTATGTCTCTGTATGCTTACTTTTATCACCTTTATGCCACTAAGTATCTTTAAAGGAAGGTCTGGACGATAATGGTGTAAATTTCTCTGCAGGTTGATATTCCCCAATCATCTGCTGCTGTTCAATCAGTAATTGAAGCTTCTTGTGGTTCGATGGAAAACAGTTGGGACGTTGGTTGGTCTCTAGCCTCTCATAGCCGTGGTCCTCAACATATTGACAGTTTAGGTCAACAGGTAGCTTAGTCACCTTTTATCTTACATGTAATAGTCTTCACTGAAGATTTCTCAAGATCGCATTTACTATTTGTTGGGATTGATGAATGCCACTCCATTCCTAATTTATTTGTGTATGTTGGCATGAATATGTTTCATGTTTCTGAGGTCGATACATTTTAAAACCTTTTCCATGTAAGTTTGATGTGAATGCCAAGTTGACATGCCAAATAATGTGAACCAGTTTAAGCTCTCAATTATATGTATAAAGCAGTTCCAGATACTTAGATATTCATAAACAATATGGGAACTGAAGCTGGTGAGTGTTATTATATCAGCACTTCCTTATATTTTCTGGTATGGATTGTGATTGAGGCCCTTGTGAAGATGTAGTGAAGAATTGACTGATACAAAACCAGTAGACTTAATAAAATTTTCATAATAATAAGGTTCGACTATCTTTTAATTTATCAATGGTGTGATTTGTGAACTGTTGAGTTTGCTATGGTATGAGAAATTGATGAATTTCACTTGAATATTGTCTACAAATTGATGGTCTTAAGTTGAACATGAGAGCAGCTTTGGCTTTCTGCTTCTAAGTATGTAGCTTACGAATAACGCTAAAGCTTTGCTTACATACCTCTGCTGCTCCATGCTTGCAGGGTCCACGAGATGATCATCTTACCTCATGAGACCTTTATGCATTTGGCTTCCAATCCATCTTTTCTATTATGCCTAGATTGACCATTCTAAAAGATTTTTAGCAATTGCCACTTCACTCTGTTTGAATTTTCTGGTTATTGTAATTGTAATTTTGGCATGTGAGGCTGCATTAACATAACAAAACTTGACTACATAGATGGTGTATCATGTAACAGGAACTATCAACTGCTGATTTCAGGTTGAGCAAGTGCCCTTCAAGAGCCACTGGCCCTTGGGGAGAACGGAGTTGAGCAGTCCATATTGCATGGGGAAATCAGCTACAAGAATTGCTTTGCTAGCAGTTCCCTCCAAATTTTCAGTGGTACTATGAATCTCACCCAGTAACTTCCTCACTATTATTGCATGATTAAATCAAGTTTTATGTAATCTTTTGGTGTTATCATTCCATTTAAAAAAAAAAAAAGTTCAGTAGCAGATAATGATGGCATCAATATTTGTTTTTCAGGGTTCCCTGAAGTTGCTGACATCTGTTCCGAAGAGAGGAGATTCTCTTCTGGCTATGGGATCCCCTTTTGGCATATTATCACCTTTACACTTCTTTAACAAGTAACTTTTGCTTATTCTTTATAGTAGTTCTATGGTTTTGTTTTGTTTTGTTTTTTTTTTTTTTTGTCTCTTATGCTTGTCTCTTCCCATGCCACAATAATAAAGTATTATGTATGACTACCTAGCAAGATAGTTTTCTGCATAATCCCTGCTTCATGGCAGTGAAGTATTTCTATTTGTTGGTTGTAGAATCCAACATTGGATGATCCTCCACTAAAGAAGCACATTTTGAATCTCAAGTAGTGATGGACGGTTGGGTCTGTTATGATATTATGTTGATATCATCTCAATCTTGTTCTGAATGCAGTATTTCGGTGGGGTCAATTGGCAACAGCTACCCACCCAGTTCTTCTGCAAGATCTTTGTTGATGGCTGATATTAGGTGCCTTCCTGGTGCGAGCATCAAACTCGAAAAAGTAAATTTGAGTCTTTTATAATTTTTGATTCTGATAGCATTAGCTCTGAATCTTTCAGGAATGGAAGGTAGCCCAGTTTTCAGTGAACAGTCTCAATTTATTGGCCTTCTGACAAGACCACTGCGGCAAAAAATTAGTGGCACTGAAGTTCAGGTGCGGAAGCGCTCTCTCTCTTCCTTTGTTTATGAAGCATCTTATGTTGATCAATATAGTGGAGGATACTGGCATAAGTATTTGTTTTCTACAGGTTAAGATTTTATGTGTATGATATCAACTTTCTTCTGAGTCGTGTGAATGGAATTGGCTTAGCTATTATGCATGGTATGAATTTAAGTTCAAAGTAAATGGTCTTAGTCTCGTTTGATGATGAGGCTAAGCTGCAAAATACTCAAATCTTTTCAAGTTTAAATATGGAATGATGAGGCGTGTATGGAAACTTGATCTTTTGCAATTATAATGTGATATACTGGATCACTTGACTTCGGCAAGGGGCCTGTCCATTTTTATGCATCTTTGATATATGATTTCCAAATTACATTTTTTGTGTCCTTCTAAGACAATTTTCTTAGCTTCGTATGTCACGATCATTCATGCAGATGACTCATGTTACTACTGAACTTTCTCTTACCAATGTCATGAAAACCAGCCTTTACTATATTTGAAATATTTTACCTACTTTATTATATAGTGGCTTTGGTTGACAGATGGTAATTCCATGGGAAGCCATTGCATCTGTTTGCAATGAGTTGCTGCAGGAGGAGCCTCTTACATGGAAAGGAATCAATTATAGTAACCGACGCCTGAGTGCTGTGGAGAATGTATTGAGAGACAATTCAGATGAACTTCCAAATGATTTTCATGAACAGATTCGTTCAGGTGCCCAGCTTCTGTCTCCAGTTGAGAAGGCCATGTCTTCGATTTGTCTTATAACCACTGATGATGGATCTTGGGCATCCGGTGTTCTGCTCAATAAGAAAGGTCTGGTACTTACAAATGCTCATCTCCTTGAGCCATGGAGGTTTGGGAAAATGGCTTCGAATGGTGATAGAAATGAACCCAGGCCAGAGGTTGCTATTATTCCAAACTTCCGTATGGGGCTTGAGACATTCAATGGTGAAAAATCAAGTCCGACTCTGTTGACAACAAATCTGAAAGCAGCAGATGCTCCTTTGACCTATGACAATGCACTATCTGGTCGTAGCTCGGGCAACATAAATCAAAGAAACGTACGTGTGCGCTTAGATTTTATGGACCCTTGGATGTGGACTGATGCTAGGATAGTCTATATTTCCAAAGGCCCTTTAGATATCGCGCTACTGCAGCTTGAGATGGTTCCTGATCAACTCTGTCCTATTGCCATGGATGTTGATTGCCCCGCACCTGGATCAAAGGCATATGTCATCGGTCATGGGCTGTTTGGACCTCGTTGTGGTAAACATTTCCATCTATTAACATGTCTGCTCATTTAAAAGATATTGCATATACTTATTCTGGAATTTACCTCCTTGTGCTTGTATTGATAATTTGAAATTTCTTTAGACTTCCTTCCATCTGTCTGCCTCGGTGTAATAGCTAAAGTAATCGAAGCACCTGGATATTCAAGGAACGAACCATTTCCAGCCATGTTGGAAACAACTGCTGCAGTCCATCCTGGCAGCAGTGGCGGTGCTGTTGTTAATTCAAATGGTCACATGATTGGTCTTGTCACAAGGTATGGTTTTGCTCAGATAAACAACATATTGCATGGAGCACTATTATCCTCTCAGCTCCTTCTGATTTATTAATTTATTAAATTTTTCCCACAGCAATGCTAAGCATGGCGGAGGGACTGTCATACCACATTTGAACTTCAGCATCCCGTGTGCTGCTATGAAGCCGATATTGAGTTTCTGCAAAGGTTACTCTTATTGAAATCCTTGACTATTATAGAGCAATCTTACTCTGGTCAATACTGTTTTAGTTAAAACACATAATAAAAACGTAATTTGGATTATCCAGAAATGCAGGATGTGACTATTTTAGAAGAACTTGACAGGGCTAATGAACACCTGTCTTCAGTATGGGCACTGATGCCACCATTATATCCTAAGCCAGAGCCTCGTCATGATATGCCAAAGTATCCAGCTGATGATAACGGTAAAAGTATGAAGGGTTCTCGTTTTGCCAAATTTATAGCTGATAGAAACGAGTTGCTGAAAACGCCCGGGCAGCATGGGATGCCCAGCAAGTTGTGAATGTACTACCATACAAATGACAGGTACAATACAAGAAACGCTTCACACGAGGATTATACATAGGATAGAATAAATACAGCCCAACTATTTGGATACTGTTTTATGTGTTGTAATATAACATATCAAGACCCAATTTGATGATCAGACTTGTGGAGAATAGTAGTATAAGCAGTGCTTATACATTTATAATGATTGTATTTCTGTAATGTAACTGTAATTGTCTGAATATTTCTCTCTTCTAATTTAGCTTCTACTTTATGTGCTTTTTTTCTTTTTCTTTTTCCCCCAATAGGCAGAGATTTTATTAAATAAAAAAGTGCACATTAAAAATCGGTATAAATATTAGTTAATTTGAAAACATATATGATAATACAAAAAATAAAATAGATATCATGCCTAAAATCGAATGCTTTAACTTTAGAATCATTTTCCAAAATCCATGGAAAACATTTAATTAATATATCCATAAAATTGGATGTTGATTTTCCAAAAAAGAAATGCTGAATAAATTTGTTCAATTCATAAAATTAGAACAATTATTTTTCAATACATTAATATGACATATTTAATACTAAGTAATTTTTGAGAAATGGACGAGATTTTACTATTTTTGGGGGTGTTTTTTTGTTATTATATTTATTTAAGATTAAGATTTAAGATATAGATTTCTTTTCAGAATACAATTGAGTTAAGTTAATATCCGGCATTGACCCGCTAAAGAGATAATAGGGTTTCCTTAACCGGCCCACTTTTCAATCGGGTTAAAAAAAGGCGCTCAAAGTAAAATCAAAGAACTGCCGTGCCGCCGTCTTTGCTCCAGTCTAAAGATTCCACCACCAGAGACGCGGCGGCTCTCCGCCGCGATTACTTTTCAACGGTGCTCCTTGGTTTACATCGGTGTCAACTCCTTAATTATTCAACGCCCAGCATGACATCGCCCAGTGTGGTTTCTCAACGGTTCATCTCTCGATTCTGAAAATTCTGGAGACACATCAAGCGAGATAAAGATAATAAAAAATGGGGGACAGTTCCGGTTTCCACTCGGGTTACAAGGAGTACGTCGCGGGTATGCTTGCTGGAGTTGCCACCGTCATTGTTGGTCATCCATTTGACACTGTCAAGGTCCCTCTCTCTCAATTGCGCACACAAAACACTCAACACGCGTGCTCTATTTGACGCCTTTCTATCTTCTTGTTGTTGTTGTTGTTGTTGTTGTTGTTGTTGTTGTTAGCCTGTGATAACAATTTGATGATAACTTGGTGGTTGAAAATTGGTTGTTTCAGGAAATTAGTTTAATTGCAGAGATTATATTTAAGCTTGAATATGAATGGAAATTGAAAATGTAAGAATTGTATCGAGTGCCTTGACTTTGAATACAATTGGCATCATTAATGGTGACCAAGCAACTGGCTACCAAGTGGTCAGAATGGACTTGCTCATAAGGTTCCCTTTAACAGCCTAAATTTTCTTAGGGGTGATCCAAGCCAAGCTCCATTGCAGCTGGCCTTTAGGAACAGTATAGAATAATGTGTGACCACTAGCTACTTTGCACAGAAACCATAGGTGCTTTTGTTCAATAGAAACTGATATTGGAGAATAGCTTCACCATTGAAAATTGACATCTTTGCAATATTAGTATTATTATCCTATCATAATTAGGCTGATAAGTTCGATAAATTCTCTGCAAAAGAATATGATAGTAATCTTTTCTTAGTTACTAGTTTCACCTCCATCCCTAATTAAGATTTTGAACCTAAGTGAGAACTATTAAATAAGGAATTGGTGCCATTATTTTGTATCTGAAGACTTTTTCTTTTCTCCATTTTTATCTGTATAAGCAGGTGAAGCTGCAAAAACACAATACAGAAGCTAATGGGATTAAGTACAAGAGCGGTTTGCACTGTACTACAAGAATATTGAAAACAGAAGGAGTATGACTTTAACTCTCAGTGAAAAAACCGTACCTCACTGCACTGTGTTCATAGTTATTTGATTTTGTATGCAATCAGACTATCTGGCTTAGAGATTCCTAATATTTGTTTCCATTTCTTTTCTAGGTCACTGTCCTTTTCATTGTCATCCAAGCTAGCTCAAGCACTTGAGTTAGTCCATTATTAAACAATTCCTTATAACTTCTATTGTTTTTATTGGGTCATCAAATCATTTCATTGCTTGAAGTATTCTTTTGCTATTAATTGTCATTTCACTATCTAGTGCATCTGGACCTTACAACATGCTTCTTGGTGATTTACTGGTTTGGTGCAAGTGAAATATGGTTGTTTTCTTTTTCGATGTGATGACAAATCGCAGCTAATTTGTCAGGTTAAAGGGCTCTATCGTGGTGCAACGTCTTCTTTTGTGGGAATGGCGTTTGAAAGCTCTCTTGCCTTTGGAATTTATTCCCAAGCAAAGCAATTTCTGCAGGTTTGTTCCATCAGTGTGTGTTGAATTTTTTGAATATCATGACTTTCTATGCTTTAGAGGCCTTGAGCTTGTTGATACAGTCAAGTAGCTAAAGCTGCAACTCCACAGATGTTGTTCAAGGTTGATTACATGATTGATGTGGCATGTTCACGCGGATTGTGACTTTGTAGGGAGAAATACAAAATGGAAAGCCACAACCTCTTGCAATAGTTCCTTCAGCAGCTTTTGCTGGAGGTGTTATTAGTTTTATATTGTGCCCATCAGAACTGGTAAAGGTAAGTGAATCAGATGATTGACACTTCTTAGTTCTCACTCTGAGCTGTTTACATCATTTGTGTGATTGCCTGATTTTCAGTGTAGAATGCAAGTTCAAGGCACTGACTCTTTCCTTCTAAGCTCCAGTAGATACAGCAGCCCTATTGATTGTGCCCTTAAAACTATAAAAACTGAAGGGGTTAGACAACCATGCTCAATTAAAATTAAAATGTGATTTACTTTCCAGCTGATAGGATTTCTCTTCAGCTTACAGGCATATTCCGAGGAGGAGGTGCTACCTTTTTAAGAGAATCAATTGGAAATGCAGTCTTCTTTAGCACTTATGAGTATGTGCGTTATTACATGCATAAACCACTGAGAGATGCTTCCTCTGATCTAGGCCATGTTATTGATGTGGGGATTGGGATTGTTAGTGGTGGCGTTGGTGGGATAGCTGTAAGTGTTTCGGTTATTTACAATTTTCAAAATTCAATTGACATAATTTCTCATTCTCAGTTTTTGCTTTTACTATTATTTTTTTCCTTTGTAATTTTAATTTATTTGTATCGTCTTTTTTCTAATGTTCTAACTTGACATGCTTTTGCAAATGCTAGTGTTGGTCTGCTGTTCTACCTATAGATGTTGCAAAGACCATAATCCAAACTTCAACCGACCATAACCATACAAGGAATCCATTTCAGATTCTAAAATCGGTACATTAAGGATCTTAAACATTTCAAGGTTTGCAGAAAATCAAGAATAATTGCCTTAATCTTTCTCATTGCTAGATTTATAGGACATCTGGAGTTAGAGGATGCTATACAGGTTTTGGTCCTACAATAGTGAGAGCATTTCCTGCTAATGCTGCTGCGATTGTCACATGGGAGCTGTCTATGAAACTGTTGGGGATCAAGCGTGAATAAGTCTGGTGTGCTGTCTAAGGATGTAATTGCAAATCATTCTAGTCACCGCTTTAAAAGAGATGGTGCTTGGTTTCTATCAGCATTCAGTGTGATTCTTTCGAGATATGATATGCCTAATGTCTTATTATAATTCAAAATGATCTGATGAAATGAACAAATATCTATTATGTCCAATCTTATTTGTTTTATTGATGACTGGAGCTGGATGAGATATTGGATTCCTTTTCTTTTTAATTTGGATGACTTTGAATCGCTGATAAGTATTTGTGGCTGATTAGTTTGGTAATAAACTGCTCAAGCATATGAATTTTTGATGGCTCCTGCAATTAACTCCAAGTGATATCATGCTGGAGTTTGTTTAAAAGAGGAATTTAGATTGTGACGCTATCAACTGTTCTAATCTCTTTAACAAAAACTTGTGAGCTCTTGATGCAAGTCATACACAGATTACTTGAAGTTTATGCACTGATCTATGACATTCTTATGATCTATAAAACAAATTCTATTGAGTTTTGTTTCCCTGTAGAAAAATTATGATTTGATTGTCAGTCGTGCTGGCAGAGGCAGGAAAAATAACCCATGGACTCTAAAACCTGAATTTTTGGCTTGTATTCTGGTTCAAACACATTTGCTGTTCTGAATGATTTATGTACCACATTAGAATTTTGTCTTGTTCACTTATTCAGATATGTTCTCCAATGCATTATATGAAGTATTTTGCTTAGTTTTGAGAGGTTGGATTATGTTACTTCTTCTGCCAATTTCATGATCGGTATACTGGTAACTCATGGTCTGAACTTAATATATCATTTCAATACCTTTATATACCTCTTCTCGTTTCTGGTTGTGTTGGCAATTTGATTTTTTCACTTGTCAATGTAAGGCATACATCAAGTTCAACCTTTCCTTTTTAACATTTGCGATTTCCACATAAGTTCATATTACTCTGGTAATATATTTTGGTGTGAGTTTGGCCCTTTCAGGTTTGCTTTGGTACATTTCCTACTATTGATGTTAAAGTAATATGGAGTTCCTGATCTGTGCTTATGGTTGTGAATTTAATATGGTTGCTTATAGAAGTACACCCCCATAACTTGGGTAGAAGCCACAATGAGTGAAATGTGGATTGAACATCATTACATTACAGGTACCTTTTAATTTAATCTTCATTTTGCCTACAGTGGGTAAAAATATTTGAACAATATAATTTCTCATTTCCTTGAGGAAGTGGAGTTGATTTTGATGACTGCACATATGTTCTCCTTATAAGGGATTAAAAAGAAGTTGTTGATTATGTATGTACCTTTCTTTGTTCAAAATCTTTTCGCTTTTGATTGATATTAAAACTTAAAACTGCACAGGTAGTTACCAAATCCTGTAAAATTAATTATTTGTATGCTTTCAAGATTTATATTGGATTGCCTAAAAATCATGCAAAACCAAGGTAGTGTTATCTATGTCAGCCTTTTTTTTCATTGTAGAATGTAACTATGTAGAGCTTTTAGAAGGCACCACGCCTTTGCCAGGCAGGGTTTTGGGGTGGGGGATCTCTTACCCAAAATATGTTTACAAGGTTGATACTCTGTCCTTCCAACACTTGGCCAACAATCATTTATCACCACATTTGGCCCCACAGCCAATATTTAAACTTTTTTAATAATTACCATTAAGCCCAATCACTTGGATGGGAATGATTAGCAGCACTAGTTGTTGGATAAGAACAAAGAATGGATTGTGCCATATGCCATTTCATGCATGGCTGCTGTCACGTCTTTTAAATATTTTTGCACTTTGAGTCTGCTGATGAAGATTGATTGCTGTTTCTTATCTTTAAAAGATTTGCAGGTGGATTTTTATTATATTTTATTATTTTTTTGTGGTTCAAATCATTTTTTGACATTAATTACCTGCTGCACCTCTTGCTCAGGTTGTGTGCTCATATGAATTGGCAAAGAGTTCGGGAATATAGGTTTGGGTAGAATTCGATTTGTGGCTTGGAAAGTTTATGATTCAATTATAATTCCTTTTTTGTCTTTTTGTATGGACAATATTGTATTTGTTTGAAGTTGATATTTGCAGGCGCTTGCCATTGGTTGCCAACATCTCTGCACAGGGTGATAGGCAGATATAGGTAAGTTTGTTATTTTCCTGTTTTCAGGTCATCACCTCTATGCACATGAAAACACTCGAGAAATTGCTACTAACATTAAGGCCTTCGCTTAATTTGAGGATCTGAATTTCAGTGCGGGGGTTGTTAATAATTTAAGGTCCTGGCTTGATGTTGACGATCTGGATTCCAATTTATTTCCTGCAACTAAGTTTTTCTTATAAATTAATTCCTTTGTTTTGTAAAAGATTGGTAAATGTCCTCATTCAGAAAAATAAAACTAACAGAATGAAGTGTCAAAGTTATTTCGGTAGCATCCTTGTGGGTGTAGATAGTGCATGCATTTTGAATACCAAATTGAACCACAATGCATGAAATGGAAGCAGTCGTTACATTTAATGCTGGTTACAGAGTAATATGACTCATACAGTCTGAGCCTAGTGCGGTCTGGAAATAAATCCATGAATTGACAGAAGATAGAGAGCATACTCAATGATCTTCAGGGCTTTTTATAATCCCTATAGATTACTTTGGGTGGAGTGAATTTTCCTTCCTCAGAGATGACATTATTTTATTAAATCTCTTCTTAATGAGAATCATATGAGCTCTTGCGGCGTCGCTCATTGTGTCCCGCCAAACGCCTGCGACAACTTCTTTTAGCATCGTCGAACTCTGACACTTCATGAAACCTGTACAAAATTGCCAGTGTAAATTCTAAACAGGAAGCTTATACTGCATCTTATCCTCTTGTACGTATCTGTTCTACCTATGTCCCATCTATGTTCTGCTAGAGCCTGAAGTGTCCATGATAATTTATGTGTAGGAGTGATTTCTAGGTATAAAATATGCCTACTGGTTAAATTAAAACACAGAATAGATTAAAGAATTGTATAACTATTAACATACAGAACATGATCCAGGCTGTTAATACATCAATAAATGTATTCTAACCAATATGAATATTTATTGCTGCACTCATAAGTCTATCTTGTCCCCATGGTAAATGCCTCTGGATGAGTGTGTTTGATGTTAGGCTATTTTACTGTACTGCTGTGTGAGTTAAATTACCCTTGGTCGTTTGACTGGTACAGCACAGTGTCCATACAGTTATTTTTATTTATGTAGTGGGGATGCATATTGTTTTCTGTATCACTGGATCTTTATTCTTTACTGTTAATCTATGTAATTTGTCTTTATTAGATGCACTAAATTATAACTTTCTCTATATTGCACCAGAAGTGCTCGATCCCCAGCTAGTCTACCAGTTAATTATTACTGTTCTCTTAGTTAATTCTAGTCTTGCCATTATCTGCCATATATTGCAGTATGTTGCCTGATTCCATTTTTCTTAATTGAACAGTGTATGGTTTTGCATATGAACCTTACCACGTTAAATTGAAACAGAAAACTATATGTTCTTATGATTTTATGCTCATGATATGCAGAAATCATTAGGGGACTATAGTTAATTGCAAATTTAGGAATCATACCTGCTGCACTGCTGACAGAAGCGTTGCCTTAACCCAGAATGAAGAACCTCTGTGGCCTTGGCATGAAATTCACAAACTTTATGGCGACGATGGTATTGCTTGGCGTAAGCCATATCAGCAGTGCAGTCTTCTACCTGACAAGAACGAAGTGCTGATCCTCCTGCACCGAATCCTCTTCGTTTGGTGGGAGTCGATGCTTCCTTTTTGTTGATATCATTGCCAACTTCATCTTCTTCACCCTCATCATCAAACTCGGGTACCTCCATGATCATTTTTCCTTCTTTGCTTGCTTCCATTCGTTTTGCGAGGAGAAGCGAATGTGCGATGAAGTGGAAGAAAGCGAAACAAGGTGAATTGAGTGAACTTGACTGGTGAAAAAGAGTAGGAATGAGCGAGGACCACAGGTACCAATACCATCTTTTTTTTTTTCTTGAAATGCCTAATCTAATATTGTACTGTGGAATTTGATGTTAAAGAGGTGCACTAAAGTTAGGTAAATGGTAGGAGTCATTGCAGTCCTGTAGACCTAAAAGAGAAAATTGGAACCACTCGCGAACTTCCAATCAGATTCCCAACTTTAATGTGACCCTACCTCTTTTCTTGATATAAAACTATAAGTGTACTTGAGTCATCTGCCTTGACCTGCATTTATTAGTCATGATTTAATACAGCCAATTACAAGACCAAGGTGATTGGATAATTTGGTATTTTTATGGCAGTGTATTTCCTGATTGTAAAGTTTACAACTTGATTCCAACTAGTAAAGTAATACAACTTGTAATAAAATTTTCCCAACAGCAAATACTACAGAATTCGGATTAGGTGGGGTTGAGAAGGGAATCCTTGTCTATGATATACTACTCAAAACTAACTTGAGATAAATTAGTTTACAAACTTTTAGAGAATGCAGATTTTTATATTTTACACAGTAGACTTGGTTCTCTGTGTCTTATTTGTTGGGGGCGTAATCAACTTGAGTTAACTCAGTGCAAGATTGAAGCTCAACTTGGACTTGATCAATCTTAGCATGAGCTTGACTCGATAAACTTTTCAACTCAGTTACCTATTAAAATAGTCCAAAATGTTTACAAGTCATTTGTAATATACTGAAAAGGATCTCAGCTTAATTCAGTGTGGGTAGAATAATAGAATACTCTAGGCTCAACAAATCTTGCAAGTTCATTGATTTCTTGGGTATCATCGAGTTTGAGTTTCTTGGGTATAATCGAGTTTGAGCTTGATCTTGATTTGATTTATTTGGTATTGAAGTCGTGTTTTGTCAAAACAATTTTTAAATAAATCAGGAGCCAACTCGACTTGCATACATTCCTAGTCGTTTTGGAAGATGAATGAGCCCCCACAATTTCTTCAGAGGTACTTGGCCCGAAACCGAGAAGTGCAATAATTACAAGAGTAGGACCCTAATATGTTGGGCCACGTGTTGTGCGTCCAACTATTTTAATGAAATGTCCTGTAAATTTTTACCCCACATGAATTTTGGAATGCTAGGCAGCCAATAGATTTGGAGCAAAGTGGGAAGCTAGCTTTTGGTAGTGAAACTGGTGCATATTAATTTCAATGCTATGCATGGTACAAATGTTATTAAATTTGTTAGGTCGTACAGTTATGTGTTGTATACCATATCGTTTGGTCCACATTTGTACGAGGACAGCTGTTTTGGATGGTGGCACATCCAATTGCTTTGATTTTTCCTCTATTGGACTGTTGGATAGTTACATTGTTTTTGTCAAGACGGGTTGTTCTTGGCAAGGACCTACTACACCTCCATCGCCATTATATTTACTTTTCCAAAATTCTATCCAAGTGGTTTACTCAAGTCGATAGCGCGTTTAGTGGAGTTGAGGCAACTATAATATTAGAGCTGACAATTTGAGTGTCTGTATAGTGTTGTTATGAGTTGTGTTTGTGTTTTGCTATCATATCGTGTCAAGAACTGGCATCTTTATATAGAGTTATGTTCATGATGTGATGATTTTAAATGATTGATGGGGAGAGTGTATATATATATATGTAGGAGCTAATGGAACGCGATTGTTTGGACTTTGGCAATCACTGAGAATTACATGTTAATGAAATCATTGAACTTGAGTCATTGTTGTGTCAATTTTTCTCATATCTTCCTTTTGTTATCAATTTGATTCTCTTCCAAAACATTTTGATGTGATAAGGGTCTTTTGGATGTTTATAGAGTGCTTGTGCTTAGAGCCATGAGTTTCACCTTGTTTTTCACTTCTCCTTGAGCTTGGGATAGGCCATTTCTGGTGATTTATCAAACTTGGGAAAATTGGACAAACATTCTAATATCCATTGTGGATTGTATAATATATACATTGATGATGTATTACTTATCAACGTATGTCTATAATGGGTAGATGAGTGGTTCCCTAGAAAAACATATCCGTTAATTCGAAGGGAAACTTAGGCTTAGAGAGATTTAGCCCATCTTCGGACCAATTTATAAAATTTAATGTAGGCCCAAGGCGAAAACCCGGAGTCCGGGTCCTTTATTGAGCTGGATAGAGGTTTAATTTTGGGCCAAGATATTCGGTTATGTCAATGACCAACCACACCATACTACTTTTGATAGAAGAATCATTACTAGACATAATCTACTATATGTAAAAGACAAGGGTTCGAATTACATCCCTTCTCAATTTATTCTGTTGTACTAGGTCGAAGTTTTAAAGACCAATTAAAAAAAAAAAAAGCTGGTGTCATAAATATTGAGGTATATTTTTAATGTCAATTTGAATGGTTTCGAGTACTTCAATTTGTTTGAGTTAAATCACTATACTTTCATACAAGAAATACGAGTAGTTGAATCATACATAGATTTGTTGGACCACAAATCCAAGACAGGGACTGGTGGTCCCCAACAGTTTGGCAACCAGCCGATTTATTTATAAATATTCTAGGACATAAGGTTAATTATATGCACTAAATATGGATTGGTGGTCCTATAAACATCGCCACCTGTGCTTAATTTCATTTAATTATCTATAAAATACCAAACATCTTTCTAATTCCTACAGTCTAGTTCTAACAACCTTTCGTGTTAATTCTTTTAAAAAAAAAAACTAAAGTAAATAATTTTCTGTATTTGTGCTTTGTTTTCATGTGCGTTAAACCAACCATTTAAATAAGCCTATTCATATGTTTTGTTACTATTGTCTGTTTCCTGTTCTCCAGTCTAAATTCTTTCAACTAAATTTTAGATGCTAGTGTTGTTAGCTCATAAGATTTTTCAATCATTATTTCCTTCATATTTTTTTCTTTCGAAACTTGAACCTTTTATCAAATGAGAAGCATAATTAGAGTTTGAGAATTAGGAACTTGTGGATACATTTGCCTTATTTAAACCATTGATCCGATTCTCTACTGGAATAAGTTGGGTACTAACTATCACTATGATAGTTTGTGAATTATTCAATTATATTTTACTTTAGTTCTCTTGAATAATATATTGTTTCCTTTTCTTTTAGTTTATCTTTTAAAGTATAAAGTGGCAAATAAATATAGAATTAGGTTAATTGTGAAGTCAACAGAGAAGTTGACAAGGCTAAGAGAAAACGACCCATCATGAGTGGCACTGGCACCATCATAGGTATTATATAATAGTATTCATTTTCTGAATACGTGTTTATGTGTTTCCACTTCCGTCTTCCAATTTAAGTGAGGTTTTGATGAAGAAAATCTTTCATTTGAACGGAGCACCAATTTTGCATGCGTGTGACCCCACAGAATAAATTCCCTGCCTTAACATTTTGTTTGCATAATTTCGATAGTCGCCGCTGTTTAGGACGACTTTAGCCTTTTTTTTTTTGTTAGCGTTTAGAGTCTTCCTAAATAAGATATTTAAAATATATATGATATTTGGAAAATGCTTAGTAATTTTTTTTTAAAAATAAGATCATATTTCATTTTAAATAAGATTATAAATTGCTTTTTTAAATGGGAATCTTATTCTTAAAATAAAATCTAATTGTTGAATTACATAATTTTCAATTTATATTTTTAATATTCGAACTTTTTTTTAATTTGGAAGAAGTTATATATATTATTTGGGGTGGGGTCCACACTCCTCATGCTACTGTTTAAAATTAGGGAGGCATGTGGACTCATGTTGACCATTGCACTATGCAATGTTCTCCCATAATTGAAAATTGAGGTGTTAGGTAGTGGGTGTGGCTCATCCAACGTGTCATTCTCTTTTATTATTTAATTTGGACCATATTCTACTACCATTTCGTATTCATTCACCATATCTACTTATAATAAGACGAATATCAAAAATCCTCTGAGATTTATTAAAAGAGTGAAGAATTTTAGAAACTTATTTCACAAGCCTATCTATGTTTAATAATTATATATTGAACAATTTGGCAGTTGCGTTCGGAAATGAAAAAATAAAATAAGACCTGTTAGTTAGCATACACTAAAAGCCCAAAAAAATCAGTTAATTTGGTTATACGTATCTTTATCTTTTGTTTAAATTTTGTTTTTTTGATGACATAAAAAGATCTAAAATTAGAAAAGAAAGTAGAAATAGGACATGGGATGATTGGGAGTGTAAGTTGGAAGGAGGGTATAATTGGTATTTGGTCCCCCAAAAGAAATGACTACAAATCGTGCATGTTGGGTTTCTTTCATGTTCGCCATTTTGGTGGAATCTATCTTGTCCCATTCCCCACCCCACCCACCACTTTTTCCCATTTCTCATTTCACTAATACTATTCAATATATTCAAATTACCACTCTCTATTCACCTATTTCTTTTTTCTTTTTCCGCTTGGGTAGATTATTTTTTGACATTTAAAGAAACTTAAGAACTACTCATTAAAGGTTTAATTTTGGATTATTCTATCTTATCCTTCATTTAACACATTTCCTACTTAAATACTAATAAATAATCTTTAATTTGCTGAAAGGAAAAATGTATGGTGTGTTGAAAGATATTATAAGATTTGAAAAGTATCTATAATTTGTTAAATTTTTGTTATGATAACTGTGCAAAATCCAATTGTTTAATTTTAATTTTTTGCACTTATTAAAATATTGTGAGAAAATAGGTTTTATTACAAAGCCTTACAAAAAAAAATTAATGTGCTGTGATTATTAAGTATCTGTACAATTTTTGGTACATGATTTTTCAAATAAGAAAATACATCGGTTTTCAAGTATGATACATGCAATAAACATTATTTAGATGTAGTTTTAACTTTTTTTTTTTTTTTTTTGCAAAATTTTCAAAACAAACCTTTTTTATATAGAATATTTTATCTATATTATTATTTTATAAAATAAAACAATTAATCCTATTTTGTTAAATAGTATTAGATTTAAATATACAATCTAATATTTTTGAAATTTTAAACACATTTTAAACACATTATATATATATTTATATTTTTTATTTATAATATATCTATATTTTTTAATTTAAATATAACTCAAATAACCTAAAGTAAATGGCCAAATTTTCACGAAAAATGTTAAATTCAAACAAAAACCGTCACATATAAAGGATTCAGATGGTCTTTTCTGTACAAGTATATTTAATGCAATATCTTCATAAGTCTTATCTATTTAGAGTATATAAAATCACTCGCCCACACGATTGTATAGCCAATTTTTTTACGTTCATCGCATTTTTTGTTGGATACAACAATTTTTTTTTAAAATCCACAGTAATACGAATTGCAAAATTTTATTAAATCCATGGTTTGTTATGCTAATTGTAATAGCTCCACTCCGAAAAGCAATTTCGTATTTACTTATTTTTATAGAAGCCAATTACGAAATAATATGCAAACTATGGCTATATGTGCGTCATTAATTACTATTATATAATAACTAAAAGAGGAAACTAATAAATAGTGGTACTTAGGATAATGATGATATTGTTAGGAGAATGAGAAAATCCCTTGGGAGGCTACAAAATCCGTTTATTCCGCTTTTCTCTTTTAATTGCAGATGAGCTGCCACCACATGGGGCCTCGTGCTTTATTCATCATCATATCATAATCTTAAAAAGTAAAATTCAATTATTTATACATATTTCGAAATTCTTTTTTTTTTTTTAATTTAATTCCCAATTTGAAAGATAAAGAAGACTAAGCATACATTAATTAAGGGTATACGTTAATTTGAATTAGAATATTTCCACGATAGTTACTTACAGAATATTAATCAATGTCCAATCACTCCAATTACAGTCTACATATACATCAACTACTCAACTACTGAGTATAAAGTAATTTAACAATTGATTAGCTAATAACCAACTAATGTTTCTGATTGTAATGTGTTTTCTTGAGCCTAATTAATTGACATGCTCTATAACGGTTCAAATCTTTGACACGTGTCACTCCTTGTAAACCAGTTCAAACCATTGACCCGAACCGGTTGCCCCGGCCAGTAACATGGCCAGTCGGCCCAGTCCTATGAGTATGTATATATAGAAAACTGTACGTATGAGATGTAGACATTGTCATCCCACATGGCCCCTCTGATGTGATCCATTGGAATTTTTGGGTGTCCCAATTCTTTAATAATAAAGAAAAAGAGTCGACAATTTTCTGCAAAGTTCACTCAACTCAGACGTACTTGCAAATTCTTGTCAGATGATATCACTCACTGCCTTAAAATTAACATAGTTTAAAGACTTGAAAGCAATAAATCGGACTGTATCTAGTTTTTTTTTTTTTTTTTGTAATGTATTTGGATCTATATATATATATAAATGGATAAAATACAAAATCACATCATTTTTGTTACTATATCATTTTTTAAATATTTTCATTTTGTTATATGAAATATATAAATTTTGTAGGTTACAATATTTTATTATTATCATGTCATCAATCTAGTTGGATACTTTTCAAGTGCATTTCAATTTAACACTTTGATATATGAATTTTAAAAGTCTTCATTTTACTATGTAAAGTACAAAGTTTTTATAAGTTACAATATTTTTTAGCTACCACATCGTAAAATTCTATCGAAAACAGTTCAAGTGCATTGATCTAATTTTTTGGGAATACATTTATTTCTTTTTCTTCTTCTCAAATTAGAGCTTAGAATTGAATAATAATAATAATAATAATAATAATAATAATAATAATAATAATAGATTAGGTAATAAAGATATTGTAAATGACATTTTCAAAATAAATTTGCTTCTAAAAAAAATCATGCATGCGAGTGATTTCTGATAAGATTTTACGACGAGACAATTGAAATAATGTAACCTACAAAATCTATGAACTTTATATAGTGAAACGAAAACTTTTAAAGTTCATATAGTAAAGTATAAATTTTTAGATACACTTGAACAATCTTCAACGATATTTTATGACGTGACAATCGAAAATGTTATAACTTGCAAACTTTATGTAATTTTATAGTAGAATAAAAACATTTATAAATGATATAGTAAAATACTAAATCATGTATACTTTAGATGAGTTTTTTATTTTTTACCATATATATATATATACACGCATGTGTTATCTACATAGAGGAGTAAATTAAAAAATTCAGATTGAGATAAAGAGTTTACAAAAAACTGATATAAAAAGGAGTTTGGTGAGTTTACAAACTTCTTAAAATAACCTATTAGATGTTTTAAAGCTTATAAACTCTTCAAAATGTTTCCTAAAAATTTAACAATAATTTTTCATTTCATCTTAAAATAAAATGTTAGAGACTTATAAACTCTTTTTTGGAAAATAGGAAAATCCCTATTTATTTCTGAAATATAATTTTTTTCTTAGAGTATCATAAAAATTAAGTTAAAAATTCATATTGTTTTCATATATCTGTCGTTCAAAGTTATTTACACATATTAAAAATAATTTATAACTATAATTATGTACAACATGATTTTAATATCATTTTTGGAGCATTAAAAGATCGAATTTCCAGCAAAACAATTGTGATTAGCCATAATAAATGAGTATCTAATATAAAAGACAACATAAGACAAAGTTCCACATTAAAATCAGTAAAGTGGTGCTAGCGCCGTATCATTTAGGTGGCCGCAAAGCCCAGAGGTTTTCATTTAGAAGTGAGTTTCCAACTGATTTTAAAAATTCAATGAAAGAAAAATTATTATTGGAATGACAAACTACATATTTAGTAGACAATTTAAGATGACTATTTTCAAACTAATATTTAGTAGACAATACAAAATTTAATATTTCCCAATAACTGATACTATTAATTAGTATAGCGGAAAAGAGGGAAGAATGAAGAGTAAATTTGTAACAAATAATTGGAATAAAAAAAGAGGCCGATGATTTAGCGGAAAAGCAAAATATATTTAAAAAAAAAAAAAAAGGAAATGTAGATTGATAGTTGGAATAAAATAAAAAAAATGGGAGAAGAATAAAAGTGAGTGGGATTTGCTGTTCCGCGTCGGGTTTAGAGCCCTGGGGATTCTCTCTCTCTCTCTCTCTCTCTCTCTCTATCTCTCAAACTATAGAGACAGAGCCATAGACATAGATACATACATCCATGTGTTGGAGTCTGTAAATTCCATGTAAATTGTTCTCTTTTTTTTCTCTCTTCAACTTCTCGAGATTCATCTGTCGTATGCTGTACTTTTACTTTTCTGTCCTCTTCCTATCCTAAGAATGCATGTCCCCTACATTCTTCTATTTCCTTTCATCCTATCCCTTCTCTCATTATTTTCTTCATTATTAATTTAACTTTTTTTTTATAGAAATAAATATTGAAGCGGATGCTGATGGAAGATAGTGATCTTGTACTAAAAATATGAGTTAGATGTAGATTTAATACTATTCAATTAATACAAAAGAGTGTAAAATTAAATACAACTATTTTCAACTAAAAAAATCCAATTATTCATTTTCCATATACATTTAAGTTTAGTCGCTTGAAATATTAATTAGATTCGAAGGTGATTGTTGAGTACAAATCATTATTAGTATTTAGTTCACATCATTCTCATGCATCTTCATTTAATGTTACGTCATGATCTTATAAATCACTTGTTTAATTAATTCAAAATCGACATACATATTGAAGAAAATTTAAGTGAAACAATTACTTCATACACTAAAAAAGGTAGGTAATTTACATATGTCTCAAGAATCACATTCTGAATAAAGGGTTATTACTTGAGCTAGCTAGGTCCTACTTAATTAATACACTTTTGAGCCTCCTAATAAAAGGATCAATTGCGACAATTTTTCAAAAATAATTGAAAAAAAAAAAAAGGTCATGAGCAAACTGAAATTAAGTAATATTTGAACTGATGGCAAAGGCTTCACGTGAAAAAAATAAAAAAATAAAAAAAAAGAATGAATAAACTGGATCGTTAAGAGAAAAAAGATTTGAATTGAAACCCGTCAAGGAATTCTCATCTCACGTCGTCAACTGCTCCTTGTCTTGATACTCTTTGTTTCAAAGGGATTCCTCTTCGTGTGAAAGACGAAATGCTAGGAAACTGTGAGAAGATCATGACTGCCATCTCCTCAACCACTAATCAATGGCCACAGGTTTCTCTCTCTCTCCTCTCTCTCTCAATTATTACACTAACAAATGACCCCATTTTTTGTTTCTTAGCTTTTGTCCTAGAATATCCGTGTTGTGTTGTTAATTTTTATACCCTAAAAGAATACCATCTTCAATTCCTTCTTTCTCTTTGTTTGCTCAGAACCAGATTCTGGATGATCACCAAACTTTCATGGCTTCATCATCATCATCAGCAAATAAAGCCATGGAAAAAACAAATCAAGATCCCCACCCTCTCAAATGCCCTCGCTGCGATTCCTCCAACACCAAGTTCTGTTACTACAACAACTACAGCTTGTCTCAGCCACGTCACTTCTGCAAAGCCTGTAAGCGTTACTGGACACGTGGCGGCACTCTCCGAAACGTCCCCGTCGGCGGCGGTTGTCGGAAGAACAAGCGCACGACCAAGCGCCACCCATCCAGCGGCGGCGATGGGATTTCCGCCACCCCCTCGACTGCATCTGCAAACCCTAGCGCTCAACCACGCATAGATCTGTCTTCTACGCCTACAAACCGTGTTCATAATCCTTTGTTTTTTAGCCTCCCTTCTACTAATCATCATCCTCTTGAGCTCAACTTTCCGTTTTCTAGCTTTAGTCAAACTAGGGTTTCTTCTGATAATACTGGATTTGATCTTCACCCTCAAATGAACAATCTCGGGTTAGGGTTTTCATCTGGCCTTGTCATGAACAATGATTATAACAAAAACGGGTACAAACCAATCCACGATGCTTCGTCACCTTTTTCAGCGTCTGGAAATCACAATTCAATCTTCTTCGGATCTTCGAATTTCACTTCAACTTCAACAATGGCGTCCTTGCTTGCTTCGACCCTGCAACACCAGAAATTCGACAGCACTATAAAGGATAATATTCAAGCTCCTGGCAATGGCGTCCAGGGTCTGATGCCTTACGAGGATCCACAAATGGGTGGTGGAAACATGAGTAGTAAAGATGAAGTGAAAGAAGAAGGAGATCAAAACAGGTCGGTTTGGAACCCGAACCAGAACCCGAACCTGATTGAGCAGATAAACTCTTCTGATCCATCTTCTCTACTATGGAACACCACCAATATTGGTGCTTGGTTTGACCCTTCAAACATGGGTTCTTCAGTTCCCTCTCTGATCTAGAAGCTTCCATTTTTTCTCCCATTTTCTTGTTTAATTCATCTCTCTAGCTGCTCCACCATCTTTACTTACTAAGGATGGGAAAAGTTATTAACTAGGATCGGAGTGTTCATGTCGGCTGCAAGGAATTAAACTCAGCCTGCTTAATGATTTTAGACTTGGAAGGCTGAGACTAAATATATATTGTGTTCAATTTGCGCGGACAGGAACCTCTGATCCTCTTCTTCTCATCGGCCAAGGTTAATTTCGTCATCAACCACATCAATGTCAGCTCAAAATGATCAACTACTGCACTTTTCAGAATGCGTATATGATGGGTTGATGAATAGGTAAACCTTCATTTATATGTATATATAAATATTCATCACACTGGGTTTTAATTCGTGGTGTTTTTCAGTTTGTTTATGATCAGGTTTTGGGATTGAGGGGTTTACTTTAGGATACATTTTGATTACATGTTATTTTATATTTTTGTTATGTTGTGGATGAATTTGTTGCTTTTCAGTTTAGGGGGAACCATAATGGTATACAAGAGAGGGGATTGTTATTTCTATGTTAATGCATTCTACTTGCACGCCTGTGTCAGTGTGAATTGTCAATTTTGTTGCTATTCTCATACCTTTTTTTTTCCCTTCTTTTTTCTCAATGAAATTCATATATATAACTGCAATATATCAAAAGGTTTGCAATTAGTAAATAAATACCACAAACTAGAGAGTTAAATCGTACTAAGAAAGAATAGTATATTTGTTGAAGTTCGAATTCTAACTGCCAACACTGCACTATTTGGCAATCCCATCAAGGCAATTGTCATACTTTTGTTGATGGGAATTATGTTACGTAGTATTCAAATCGGTTGGATGTTCATCATATGTGTTTTAAGAAGCTCACTTAACAATTCTCACTACAGTTCTTGTATCCCACAATTTTGCATAGACTTGATATTTGTGCAATATATATATATATTTCAATTAAATGTCACGCTGCAAGGATCACAAAATTTATGTTTAATTTATTTTATCACAGCATTTGTATCTATTAAGAATTAAGATTATATATAAAGCATGTCTGCAGCAGTTTCAGCCCAGAAGAGAAAAGGAATTTACACACTTTTTGAAGCTTGTTAAAAAAAAAAAAAACTCTTGCAGTTCAGTACCTTTGGTGCAAATTGATGTCACGTTTTGTCTTTCTACCAATTGTGTGTGTATATATACATATATAAATGACTTATCATAAACATATATAGTATAATGTGTACTGTGGGTACTAGGGTGCAGAACCTTTGTTTCGTATTGTTTCTCTGTTGGAAATAATTTGCACTTGTAATGTTTCATCACATTGATTTTTAATTTATTTGCACTATATTTTTATTTTGGCTGGTTGGATTTATGTACAACATGTGGAAAAAAGGCTCAAATAACCCACTTATGTTTCCTACTAGATGCATATAACTCACTCATGTTTCTTTAGGTACAATAATATCATTAATGTTTATTTTTAGATATATATAATCCACTAAATTTCTTTTAGTACAATACCACCACTAATATTATAAAATGTTTCATATAAACACTTTAAATTTTTCTCCTTTTTTTTTTTTGTACCTCATGTTTTTTTATTTAGTGCAAAAAATATTTCATATATAAATAAGGGTCAAAGGATTATTAAATTTTTGTATTAAACTAAATTTTACTTAAATTTTTGGTTATATTAAACTAATGCATTATTATTCTTATTATTATTTAAATTTATTGTATAATAAACTAATGCATAAATATTTTCATGAAATTATTTAAATTTTAGAAAAAATAGAAGAGTATGAGATTAAAAAAATACATTAATAAGATCAAAGGATAAACATTATATGTACTATTATTCATATTATAGGAAAAAAGGTCAAACAACCTACTGTTTATTCTTATGTACATATATTTATTTAAGAGAAATCGGCCTAGTTTGCCCTTTTTGTTTATATTATAGGCGCAAATGCCCAAAAAAAAAAAACCCTTTATACCCCAATTGCTATAATATATGCCCCAAATGCTTCATTTCTTGTCCAAGTCAAAGAAGCAATCACATCGTCCTGCCGCGTTCGTTGGATTCGTACGAAATTGACAGTAGCCATTTTCGTTTAATATAATTTGTATTTATTTTTCGTCCAATAATTTATTTTAAAATTAATGAATTAACGTCTAAAATATCACCTACACGAAATGTAGGGAAAAATCAAAAAAACAATTAATGAAATGAGAAGAAATTACCTACACGAAATTCCTTGAATGAACTGATTTTCGTGTAAATTAATAATATTTTTTTCTTTTTTCCCACACGAAATTGGAAATGAACTGATTTTCGTGTAAAATAATCCAATTTTTTTTCATCGAATTATTTTTTTAAAAATGAATGAACGCACGCCTAAAAAATACCTACACGAAATCTAGGGAAAAATAAAAAATAAAATTTAATCAAATGGAAAGAAATGACCTACACGAAATTCCCTAGAAAGATATTAAATAAAATTAATTTTATTTTTATTTTTTCCCAAGTAAATTCGAAATTATCATATTTTCGTGTAATATCATTGTTTTTATTTTTTCGTCCAATAATTTTTAAAAAATGAATCAATTATCGCCTAAAAAATACCCTACACGAAATGTAGGGAAAAATAAAAAAAAATTAATTTTATTGGAATAAATGACCTACACGAAATTCCCTAAAAAGATATTAAATAAATTTTTTTTTCCCACACAAATTCGAAATTATCATATTTTCGTGTAAAAGGAATTTTTTCATCCAATTATGTTTTTAAAAATAAATGAATGAACGCCTAAAAACTCCTACACGAAATCTAGAGAAAACAAAATTAAATTAATCAAATTGAATTAAATCACCTACACGAAATTTCCTAGAAAGATATTAAATAAAAAAAAAATTATTTTTTCTCACACATATTCGAAATTAACATAATTTCGTGTAATAAATTTTTGTTTTATTTTTTTGTCGAATAATTTATTAAAAAATGAATGAATTATCGCCTAAAAAATATCCTACACGAAATCTAGGGAAAAATAAAAAAAATTAATTTTATTGGAATAAATGACCTACACGAAATTTCCTAGAAAGATATTAAATAAAATTTTTTTTTTTATTTTTTCCCACACAAATTCGAAATTATCATATTTTCGTGTAAAAGGAATAGTTTAGATTTTTTCGTCCAATAATTTATTAAAAAATGAATGAATTATCTCGTAAAAATACCCTACACGAAATGTAGGGAAAAATAAAAAAAAAATTTAATTTTATTGGCATAAATGACCTACACGAAATTCACTACAAAGATATTAAATAAATTTTTTTTCCCACACAAATTCGAAATGCAATCATTTTCGTGTAATATAATTTTTTTGATTTTTCCTTCAATGTAATTTATTTAAAAATGAATGAATTATAGCCTTAAAAAATACCCTACACGAAATCTAGGGAAAAATAAAAAAAAATTAATTTTTTTGGAAATAAATGATCTACACGAAATTCACTACAAAGATATGAAATAATTTTTTTTTTCCCACACAAAGTCGAAATTAAATGGGAGATTGTAAAAACAAAAAATCGTGTAAGAAATAAAAATGTACAATTTAAGTATATGATTAACCTAAAATCGTGTAAGAATTATAAATGTACAATTTAATTATTTGATTAACCGAAAATCGTGTAAGAATAAAAAAATGTGTAATTTAATTTTTGGATTAACCTATTTTCGTGTAAGCAATAAACAATTCGGCTAATTTTTAAAAAATGAATGAATGAATGAAAAAAAAAAATTTCCTAAGTGAAATTTCATGTAAGGAAGAAATCCTACACGAAAATTAATTTTCCAAAATCATAAATCTTTAATAACTATCTAACAATACAAACATGTAAGGACACTTGTCAAGCATTAATACATTCAGTTTCATAGTTGTTTACCTACACGAAAATTAATTCGTGTAGGGAAATAAATTATTATTTTTATTTCCCCTACAGTGAAAAAAATTAAATCTCTACGGTGGAAAAAAATATTGTGTAAGAATAAAAAAATGTGTAATTTAATTTTTGGATTTATCTAATTTCGTGTAAGCAATAAACAATTCGGCTAATATTTAAAAAATGAATGCATGAAAAAAAAACAAATTCATACCCGTAATTCAAAATTAAATAGGTAAGTATTAATTATTAATTTAACCCTATACGAAAATTGTATAATTATTAATTATTAATTAATTCCCTACACGAAAATTATTAACTATTAAGTATTAGTTATTAATTTTCGTGTAAGCTTGTAAGTTATTGAATATTACTTATTAATTATTACTTTTCGTGTACGCTTGTTAATTATTTTTGCCAAAATCTATTCCCTACACGAAAATTGGCAATTAATAAATATTCCCTACACGAAATTGGATAATTATTAATTGTTAAGTATTCCCTACACGAAAACTTGATTAAGTATTAAAATTGGATTAATTCCCTACACGAAAAGAATTAAATAATATTTATTAATTATTATTTATTATATTTCGTGTAAGCTTGTTAATTATTTTTGCAAAAATATATTCCCTACACGAAAATTGATAATTAATAAATATTAAATATTCCCTACACGAAAATGGGTTTAAGTATTAAAATTGGATTAATTCCCTAAACGAAAAGAATTAAATAATATTTATTAATTATTAATTATTCTTTTTCGTGTAAGTCTGTGGCTTCTTACACGAAATTACATGTTCCATTTAAAAATAAATATTATTAATAATTAATAAATATTATTAATTATTCTTTTTCGTGTTAATATGTGGCTTCTTACACGAAATTACATGTTCCATTTAAGAATAATTAACAAGTTTACACGAAAAAGAATAATTAATAATTAATAAATATTATTTAATTCTTTTCGTTTAGGGAATTAATCCAATTTTAATACTTAAACCCATTTTCGTGTAGGGAATATTTAATATTTATTAATTATCAATTTTCGTGTAGGGAATATATTTTTGCAAAAATAATTAACAAGCTTACACAAAATATAATAAATAATAATTAATAAATATTATTTAATTCTTTTCGTGTAGGGAATTAATCCAATTTTAATACTTAATCAAGTTTTATTTAATATCTTTCTAGGGAATTTCGTGTAGGTCATTTAATTCAATTTGATTAATTTAATTTTTTTTTCTCTAGATTTCGTGTAGGAGTTTTTAGGCGTTCATTCATTTATTTTTAAAAACATAATTGGATGAAAAAATTCCTTTACACGAAAATATGATAATTTCGAATTTGTGTGGGAAAAAATAAAAAAAAATAATTTTATTTAATATCTTTCTAGGGAATTTCGTGTAGGTCATTTATTCCAATAAATTTTTTTTTTTTTCCCTACATTTCGTGTAGAGTATTTTTTAGGCGATAATTGATTCATTTTTTAATAAATTATTGGACGAAAAAATAAAACAAATATTTATTACACGAAATTATGTTAATTTCGAATATGTGGGAAAAAATAAAAAAAAATAATTTTATTTAATATCTTTCTAGGGAATTTCGTGTAGGTCATTTAATTAAATTTGATTAATTAAATGTTTTTTTCTCTAGATTTCATGTAGGAGTTTTTAGGCGTTTATTCATTTATTTTTAAAAACATAATTGGATGAAAAAATTCCTTTTACACGAAAATATGATAATTTTGAATTTGTGTGGGAAAAAATAAAAAAAAAATTTATTTAATATCTTTATAGGGAATTTCGTGTAGGTCATTTATTCCAATAAAATTAATTTTTTTTTATTTTTCCCTACATTTCATGTAGGGTATTTTTTAGGCGATAATTGATTCATTTTTTAATAAATTATTGGACGAAAAAATAAAAACAATGATATTACACGAAAATATGATAATTTCGAATTTACTTGGGAAAAAATAAAAAAAAATTATTTTTATTTAATATCTTTTTAGGGAATTTCGTGTAGGTCATTTCTTCCCATTTGATTAAATTTTTTTTTTATTTTTCCCTAGATTTCGTGTAGGTATTTTTTAGGCGTGCGTTCATTCATTTTTAAAAAAATAATTCGATGAAAAAAAATTGGATTATTTTACACGAAAATCAGTTCATTTCCAATTTCGTGTGGGAAAAAAGAAAAAAATATTATTAATTTACACGAAAATCAGTTCATTCAAGGAATTTCGTGTAGGTAATTTCTTCCCATTTCATTAATTTTTTTTTGATTTTTCCCTACATTTCGTGTAGGTGATATTTTAGACGTTAATTCATTAATTTTAAAATAAATTATTGGACGAAAAATAAATACAAATTATATTAAACGAAAATGGCTACTGTCAATTTCGTACGAATCCAACGAACGCGGCAGGACGATGTGATTGCTTCTTTGACTTGAACAAGAAATGAGGCATTTGGGACATATATTATAGCAATTGGGGTATAAAGGGGTTTTTTTTTGGGGGCATTTGCACCTATAATATAAACAAAAAGGCCAAACTAGGCCGATTTCACATTTTGTTAATATCTTATAATAATAATAATTATAATTATATTTTAGTATTTTTTTGTAAGACTAAAACTATTTTTAAGTAAAGACTAAAACTATTAAATACCTAGATTAATTTATTTGATAATAATTTCACATGATATTTTGAATATTATTTTTAAATTTAAGTAAAGCGTTATCAATTAAAACACAACCTAAAATTACAAACAAGGTAAATAGATACATTGATATGTAAACAATTAAAATTCTACCAAAGGATCACATCAAACTCGAATATTTTCTTCAATATATATATATATATATATATATATATATATATAATTTTTTTTTTTCTTAAACTTGAGTCATTTGAGTTTTGGTTTGACAGTTTAATGCTTTGAATGATCTATGTGACGTTTTGGTTTGGTTGGTGAGTAATTATAAGATATGTAAATAATTATTAAGTGCCTTTATATTTATAGGTGATTTAAGATATTTTTATATATGTTTCTTTGGTACTTTTAGTGTCCAAAATTTTCATATTTTTATTTTTATATGAATATATTTTTTGTACTAAACAATAAAAAAATATGAGGTAAAATTTTTTTAAGTGTTTATATGAAATATTTTGTAATATTAGTGGTGTTATTGTATTAATTTTTTTTAATGAGTTATATGTAACTAAAAATAAACATTAATAATATTATTGTATCTAAAGATAAACATTAATGATATTATTGTATCTAAAGATATATGAGTAAGTTATATACACCTAGTATAAAATATTTGTGGGTTATCTGAATCTTTTCTCTGTATGATTGAGGATGGTTTTTATTTACCTCAAAAAATAATATGGTTTTGTCCATTTTATTGAGTTACCGAACTATATTTTCAGAGTTTTGACATCGGTTGATCTCAAAACTCCTAAAATTAAGTTAGTGTTAGGTGGGTATAAAACATGATTTATATACCAAATATTTTTTTTATTAATAAAGAGTACATTTTTTTAATTGCTTCGCTGATGTGGGATTTTGTAAGAAAATCAAGTATTAATAAGATGAAAATTTGTATGCTGAAAATCTATAAAAAAACATCATCTGTCTACAAAGTCCACTTTAAATAACAAATACTGAACGCTAAAGTAAGACCGCGAAGAATTTTCTTCATAATATAACCTTGTATGGTTATATATATGTTAGGAATGGACACGGTTCGAAAAGCAAGTTGGGGATAAGAGAATCTTTTAAATTGCTCTAAAGTTTGGAGATTTTTGGAGAATTCTAAAAATTTTTTTCCGGAATTACTCCATCACATTGGGTCGGTTCGTTCGAAAATTCGGGTATTACGGATCGCATCAATTTGGATTTCAATAATTCGAATTTTATAATATAAAATAAATATTTATTCAAACAAGTCATAAACTAATAAAATAAACTTGACAAATTGTTAAAGTAGTCGTCTCTTCTCAAAAACAATAAATTACATTTAAGTTTTTCTTCATATTTTATTTTTCGAAATTTTTTTAATCTACATCTCATAAGTGGTCATTAGAAATTTTTCATTTTGAAAGTGAAATAAATATAAGTTTTATAGTAAAATTTGAAGATAGGTATAATCTAGAATTAAATAATCAGTTTATGTAAGTTATAAACTAATTATTTAATTAATATCTATTGTAGTTCAAATATTTTATATTTTCAAAATATTCATTATAAGTATTTTACTTTATTATTTAATTGTATAATAATTTTAATATTATTTAAAATTATAATAGTATTAAATAATATTAAAATTCAATCATATTGGTAACTAATTCAGTATAACAATTTAGAAAAATGAATTAAATGGTATATAAATTTATAATATAGTCACTTTCTTGAAATTGGTTCTACTCGGTTATAAATTCGGTTTTTCGGTTCGATACAGTTCGATTTCACATAAAAAAATATTTAGAGCAGTTCGGTTCGAATAAAGTCAAACAGTCAATGGTTCTTTCCCGATTTAAAATATTTCAGTCTGCATTTCTTTACCATTCGGTTATCTGCGAGATCCATGCTCACCCCTAATATTTTATATGTTATCAGCAAGAGTAAGAATATTATAAAAGTGTGTTAAAAATCAAATTAAACTGGATTTTATATATCATATATAATTTATGTAGAAATTATATATAACAATTTATCACCGAAGAATATTGAGAGTGGTGGGTGATAATTAATGATATAAACAGATGACTGGATCGCTTAAAAGAGCTCAAAATAATGAAACTAGACAAAGATCCACGTCCTTCTAACACGCTATAGCTTCTACTGCATTGGATATTTTTTTCCTAAATCTTACATTAGATCTCGATCTTTGTCATTCATGGATTAGGATTGTACAATGATGGCCATGCAAACGACATATATATGACTGAAGGCTGAAGCACTACAAAGATACTTCAATCAAACACTATAACTAAATCCATATATGTAAGTTCGCTTTGATTATTAAAGCAATTAGAAGTACAAATATCATAGATATGGCAGAAAACGAGGTAAATTGGTTCAGACCTTATTTAATTAAGAAAACGTTTTATGAATATATTTGGTCCGAAAAATCACATATCGATTATCAATTTAGCTT
Organism: Scutellaria barbata; assembly: GCA_028654395.1. Lineage (NCBI taxonomy): Eukaryota > Viridiplantae > Streptophyta > Magnoliopsida > Lamiales > Lamiaceae > Scutellaria > Scutellaria barbata. The sequence continues at coordinate 6,264,092 of CM053645.1, forward strand.
CATTTTTATTATATATAAATATTTTATTTTCCTATATAAGAAAAGTTCATCATTATAAGTTGAGATTGTCATTTTAAAGATAGTTTTAGATAATTAGGAATATCCGGATGCCAAACAAAACTTTAATTTTACGAGTTTTTATTTGATATTTTTATTTTTTAGGTCATAAATTGATATATTAATTATTACCTTGCTAAGCCTGGAATTGAAAATTCACTATCTTGTATTTCCAAAAGTGATAAAAGTTAATAAAAGTATTATTAATGGTTGATTGCATAATACATAAGTGTAGAAGAAGTATCAAGTTATATTGGAATGAAATCTTCTATTACATTTGATATTATATCTTCTATTCCAAATCAATCACCATACCCACATATATTCAATGATATCATTAATTAATACATGATATCATGTATTAAATATTATGTAACACTCGACATGTGAATAACAGCAGTATGAATCCGTCGCGGCAGAATTGGTGCTTCCATATATAGTCGGACAATAAATTGGGGACAATTGGGTTGGGTCCTAACTGTGTGGCTTTTCCAGCCCGATATTTTTATTGGACATATAGATCACCTTCATTTTCATTGCTAATTTCACTTTTCCTCTAAAGTAAATCACTCAAAATTGTTTTCTTGAGAATTTTAATTAGGACTATTGAGTTTTAAATTTGTTGCTTTCCTGGTGTTGATTTTCAGTTCCAACCAATTAGCTCTGCCACCAGATTCACTTTATCATATTAAGAGGAGTAGTTGATGTAAATATTTTCAAGATGAACTTGGGGTCCAATAAAGATGGGTTAAGTAAGCCTGAGTGTCTTATGTAATTAAGGTATCTGTATTGGAAAAAAAAAATATCTTCTTTACACTTACTTCTTAAAAATGATATAAATAGTTGAAATTAATGTAGAGCTATTCCTTCCAAAATTATTTACTTTTCAAGAAATGATATCTCATTCTTTAGCATATTATTTCTCTAGCTCTCATTATTTCATCTAACTCTCTTATGTAATATACTAATTTTTTATGAGTATTAATTTTTCATACTCGCATCAATTTGGTATATACATGAATTTTTCATTTTTTTTTCTTTTTTTCTTACAAGGAAATGTCATGAAAGGTATTTGTAATTTACAAACTTTATTGTTATTATAGGAATAGGTCAAATTTTATTCAAGGATAGTTTCTTTAATAATCTCTTCTTTTTATTTTAATAGTCTTTCTGGAGAAAATGTTTCTGGGTTTTTTCACTTAAAAAAGGATGGAATTATTTGCCCAGAAAATGTGATATTTGCGGTGGCAAGGGGACAGAGGTAAGAAATTTTCTCAGTAAATTAATAATTATGATCATGGCATCATATGTACATGATATACGCTGAAATGGTCCAACATCCAATAATTTTTAAACCGTAATCTATGTGAACTCAGTACAAAATAAAAAAAAAGAAAAAGAAAAAAAAAAGCCATTTATTTATACGTAAATTTCAGATTTTCCTGTTTTTATAATGTCATGGGATCATGTCACACGCCATCAATATTTCACAAGAAGTTTCATGCCAGCTAATTGTACTAATTGGTCAATTAATTAATTATTCCATTAGTGAAGTGAGATAAGAGAATAAATTCAGAGTTGTTGCAAAGAATGTTCGTGAAAATGCAGCAATAGAGCCATACAGAAGACGACAGAAAACAAACACATCCATATATATAGTTTCAAACATGGGCAACTGAATACGTGAATTTGATGAAATCTTTTACTTAGATTCGTCTTTCACCTATCTAATGGCATAGTACAGGGTCTAAATGGACATTTAATTGAAACCTGTTGTTATTAAGAATCCACCAATTAAAAACCTATAAAAACCCTTGAGAGATCCTATTATTACAAATTGTTCGGCGTGGCTTCCTTCTCGCACGACATGTCTTTTTTGGTTCAAATTTAGACTTTGGGTTTCCTTAGTATAATGCAAACACATGTTCAACAAACGCCTCATTTTCTTTTGTTACTAGTCGTTAATTTGGTTATATTTCTTTTTCCTCTTAAATCTCTAGTGTATTTTGTTTCTGATTTCTTTTTCCGTTTATAATTTCAGTGGGAAATCTTATGTCTTTTGTAATTCAACCTTTGTAATTGTTACTTATGTTTTACTTGCTTTCTTTGAACAAATTAAATTATTTATATTTCATGTTCGATTGTTCTCTGCAATGATTCTAGCTACATCATAGCTTTACAATGTGTGTGGTCACCATTAAGTAAAAATTACAGAATTTTGATGATAAAAATAAGTGACAAATAATAGCAAGGGGAAAGGGGCATATTGCTAGCTAGCTGCAAGGCACTTTAATTTGGGCAATGTACGTACGTAATAGCTGTGTTTTCAAAGAAAAAGGATTGGGTCATCCTTTTCATATGCTCCACTACACATCCTTAACATTTCCATTAACTTGTACTTATAATTTTACTAAATGCACTAATCACCACTCTCTCTTTATGATTTCACTTTTTCTTCATCTAAATTATTTTATTTTTTTCGGGATTTTTAAATGAGATGTTTGTTCTTGTATTTTACTATATACTAACAATTTACGAAACAAATTCTTGCCTTTTCCCGAGATATTCTAAATTCTCCAAAATCAGGATAATTAGGCTGCATTTTGATTGAGAATCACCTTAAAATTCATTATTGATAATTATTTTGATTGAAGGATGTAGATAATATATTTGAAATCAATTATTCTCATCTAAACTATTTTTGAATGGTGTTGTTAGATTTGTATGAATTTATTCATCTCAAAGCCTTAATTCCAAATCACTTAATTCAAAATGTGACCTTAAAGTTGTTTTATTTGATTTTGGGCCGGGCAGGGGAACCATTAGAGTTCTTGGAATATATAGTGAGATTATTTGATTAGTTATTCTTTTCTTGAGCACATGATTAGACAATATAAATGATGAAGTTTGAAGACTTAAAGTAGAAGAGAAATTGAAGACCAAGACACGTGGGGGTTATGGCTTAGTTCTAAGAATCCAAATCATGACTGTACGTATCATTCGGAGAAGCAAATTACTCAATGTAAATGGGTCTGAAACGTGGATTAAAAATATTCATTAATGACCAAAAAGTGCCTATACTTTGGCTAGAGAAAAAAGGGTGTTAAGATTGGTGTAAAATGGTTATATCTGATTGGCCTAATTAAAAGTATATAATCATCAAACAGAATCGAATTGACCAGAAGACCAACGACCAAATGATGCCGCTACCTCTTCATCATATCGAATTGTCTTTTCAAGAAAAATATTTTTTTGCTTTTAAAATAAAGTCCCTTATAGTGAACTAAATTTAGGAATCAAGAAAGAGTGTAGATTAAAATACACTCAATCAGAAATAGCGAGAATATATATATCCCCTCAAAATACCTGTAATTTTGAAAATTGACAGAATTCGACTAAGTAAACTCATTAATCATTGTGTGACTATCTAAATAATAATATAGCTTATAGTATGTTTGAGCCCGCAAACTATGTGAAATATTTATTGAAGAGATCCAAATAAGTTATAGGACTATTTATGGTGGTGGAAACTCTGATAATTCCTTCAATCTGGATTAAAAGAATCTGAAAATAAAATAATATTTAAGATCCATAAAATTATAGGGCGTTGTTTAAATAAATTCATTTGAAAATTTTGAATCTATAAATCTCTTTCTCAATTATTTTTCCAGTATTTCTGTAGATTGAAAATCCAATGAACATCAAATCATTTAAACCATTTTCTAATTAAATCCTTCAATTCATATACAATCATATCCTAATTAGTACTTTATTTGGAGGAAAGGAAGGTTGAACACATGTGAAAGCAGGTATGCATGTCAAATCTAAATTAAAACAAGATATTTATCCACAAGAAAAAGAAGGTGCATGGATGATCGATATTTATGAATGGAAAAATGCAAAATTTTCTAAAATGGATGTTCAATTATAGAGTGTATATATACATAAATTAGAAACAATATTTATCAATGTAGAAAATGGGGCATCAAATTAAACAGACAGTTGGGTCCCTTGAATGAGCATGCCATATGAAATTATAGAAGAAAAAGAAAAAGAAAAAGAAAAAAAATATAGAAATGGACCCAGAATCCAATGTGAAGTACTGATGTAGATGAAATGGTAGTGGTAAAGCTAGACACTGGATTGTTCCTTGGTGCACTTGTCACCAATCCCTTGGAAATTATAAAGGGAATTAATAAAGCTTTCAAGTAATGAAAAAGCAGGATTTCACCCACAATCATATCTATTTTCTTGCTTTAATTTTGCCTTTTTATTTCTGGGTTTTCTATGTAGCTACCTATCACCACCTTCTCATCCCCTCCACCACCCATTTTCAACTCTATATATTTTAGGCAATTTTTAATTACCTGCGTTTAGTGGAACTTAGTCGTACATTTTAGACTATTAAAAGTGATGTGCTGAATTAATGTGATTATTGGGATTTTAAATCGAAATATATATGTATTTTGGTTGGCATATCTATATAAAAGAATTCGGTGAATGGTTTAGGTTTAATCCAACCCGAACGACATTCTCCTTAACTAAACCATTCAGGTGCATGTAATTGTCCATATTAAACTAGTGCATTAGGTAAGAATGAGATTGCACGTAGTGCTTCATTTTCTTCTATAACATAATAACTATTTATTCACTTTCTTAAAAATGACTTTTCTACTTATATTTCAATTGTAAAAGCTAAGATATTCTTACTAATTACAGAACGGAGAAACCCTGACCCCAGTGACGGACTCAGGATTTTGGCTCAGGAGGGTCCAAGTCAATTAATAAAAATATAGATATACAAATTTTAAATCAATAACATAAATATATTATACGATAAAATCAATGTATTACAACATTTTTTTCTATTTTTTATATTTTAAAACTGATGCATAATTATTTCATTGCTAACATTTCTAAATACATCATTTTCAATATATAGTAGTGTATCACTCATTCGATTGCGAAGAGAACTCTTGATTATCTTCATTGTCGAAAAAACTCTTTCTATTGTGGCAGTGACAATCGGTAATATCATGACAATTTAATCAACAAGTAAACTAATGGAAAAACAATATGTTTCTTTGTAGAGACCATCTTCCGAGCAAGTTCTCCTACTCCATTTACTTCTAAGAAATTTTTATCCAAACACACATCAAAAATAAAGTTCTCAAGTTGACTCTCAAGTTCATATAGAGCAATTACAGAAAATTCGGATGGATAAAATTTTACAAGGTGAAGCAACTTGTTTTTATCAAATGCCGCAAATGAGTCTTTAGATCAAAATATGTCATACATAGAAGCAACTCAATGTTCACTTCATCAGAACCATGATTAATCTATTGAGTTTGCATGTCAATCACAAAATAAAATATTATCTTAAAATTAGCTGGAGAAACAATTGAGAGAAAGAGAAATTAAGGTTTAAGTGGGAGATAGAGAAGATGATGAAAAGATCCTCTCTCTTATTATTTTGAAAACTCATACATAAAAGGATTGTAAATGCATAATTTTATTTTATTTTAATTAAAATAGTAAAATAACTAAAATACTCCTACTTTTTTTTTTAAATTCAGGGGCCCAGTGGCCCCCTCGGCGCCCATGTGCGTCCGTCGTTGCCTGACCCAATAGACCAGTGTTTCACAAAATCATATTTGCGTACCATGCAATCATAAAAATTTATACAACACCCGTCTCATGGATATAAAAAGTGGATTGAGAAAACTTTCACAAACATATAATATGTGAAAAATAACTCTAAAGTCTATAGTCACACCGAGTCCCATAATTTCCTGTGTACTTTTAACTTTATTTATAAAACCGCTCAATGTACATTGAAATCCAACAGATAAGCGTATCATTTGAAAAACATATTTTTCCATATCATAAGCGTTAGTTTAATAAATATGTATAGTGTATCTTAATTAGAATGTGGTGAGTAAAAGTCACAATCAGTGTATCTAGTTTATGATCTGGAAGCTTCAATGCATTCCAAGATGTAAATCAATTAATTGTCCTTGGTTTAAAACACGTACAACTAGCTATTGCGTAGACCTAGAAAATTTAAGCATCGATGTTATTACTACTATATTGCTTTTATAATAATTTTTAAAAGCGTAAACTCTTTAATCAAAAGTCATGTTCTCAAATACAAGACTGGATTATACATACATATACGAGAATATATAGTAGGACATCTGACACACAAATTAATACATAATGGTACAGTAATGTAATTAGAGGATAAGTTTAATTTGTCGGTGGAATAAGGGAGTAGACCATATACACAATACATCTTATCCATCGCCTTTAGCCTTTAGCTTTAGCTTTAGTCTGACATTGAGCTCATCCATTCATGCATTATTCTCTTATCTTTCTCTAAATGCCTTCTTTTTTAAGACTTTACACACTCTACCATAACTCCTACTTCAATTATAAAAACACTCTTTATCTCTCTCTATATAGTACTAACTGAAATTAATCTATAATGTCAACACTAGTGAAATAAAGCAACAAGAAAAGCAAAAAGCTAGCAAATACATTAAACTCGATTAACTTTTGATCAAAAAGTTGTGAGAACCAAACCTAACCCAACTTAAATTGATTCTCTATAAGAAGGTTACAACGTAACATTGTTTAATTATAGGCATCATTCATATCAATTTTCCAATTCGTTTACAATCTGCAATCCAAAGTTGAAGCCTAAAAGATCCAACTTTTTTTTTTTTTTCCTTCTTCCAAAGGTGAATTAAAACCAAAATCAGGTACCAAAAGAACCCAAATACTCGAACTAGAAAAAGGGAAAACCTAATTACCAAGATAAACATGTGTATACCATAGGATTTCTAGAAATATATTTTGTCTGTGTTTTCATCAACATTGCATGCTGTAAAATTCATTGAGAAGGATCAAACCCTGGGTGATGATTCTCCGGCCAATGATTTGGATTGAAGGAAGAACCGGCCTGATTGTCGTCGCCGCCGCCGCCGCCGGTGCTCCAAAACCCTGAGCTCGCGGCGGAGCTGGTGGCGCCCGGACCTGATCTGTTGATGAAGTTTTGTGTCCAAGACGTCAATGGCCTCGCCGGAGTACCCATGCTTTGCTGCGATGGGAAATACTCATTCTGTACCTGAAATTGCTGTGGCGTTTGAGGTTTCAGAGATGGAAGGCTCACCCCTTGCAGAAGCGCCATATTTGCATCATAGTGGCTGTTACCGCCTCCCATCACGGCGGCTCCTTGGTTGATCCCGGCGGATAGGGATTGCATGGCGGCCAAGGATGACAAAAAGGAGCCGCCGGCGTAGTAAGCATTACCCATCGACGACATGACCGGTGGTAAGGGTCTGAGCCCTTGACCCGGATTCATACCCGCCAAAGTCTGAGATGGAAGCGCGGGTGATAGAGACTGACTTCTTCCAATCTCACTGGTTGACGAAGACGGGGCAGAGGGTTTCGGCCGCTTGCTTTTCCGGCAACCGCCTCCGACGGGGACGTTCCTTAGGGTTCCGCCGTGAGTCCAGTACCTCCGGCAAGCCTTGCAAAAGTAGCGCGGCTGGGAGAGGCTGTAATTATTGTAGTAACAAAACTTGGTGTTGGAAGAATCGCAGCGCGGGCACTTCTGCGGCGGAGGCGGCTGGTGGGGATGGCCGGCCATCTGACCCTCCGGTGGCTTCATCCGCTGAGGCGGCGGAGGTTGCTGATCTTGCTGCTGATTATGCTCCATTTTTACCTGCGTTTAATTTCTGCATACATACATACATATATATATATACATATACATACACCTGCGCGTTTATATAATCAGTGTGGATTATGAAAATACATAACAGTTTGAGATGGAATTGAATTCGAGTGTAGAAGCTTTAACTGCAAGGAAGGTGAAATTGGGGATTATTCAACGCTAGGGATATGTATGTAATCCAGAGTTGTCTTTTGGGATGAGGAGAAATGTGGCGATGGTGCATGAGACTTGATTTCTTCTCTACCTACTCAAATCAAAAACCAGGGTTTTCTTTGCCCTCTTTTCCTGTAATGCAGAAAAGGCCAAACCATATTTAAGAAGTAAATATCTTTTGCAATCTCTATCAAAACCAACAAAATCTGCGCAGATTTACTGCTCTTCAGAATTAAAGTTGCGAGAATCGCAAATAAGTGAGAGAAAGTTAAAGTTGAGAGAGAGAGAGAAAGACAAAGAAAGAGAGAGAAATCATTACACAAGAGCCACCTGCCCTTTTTATTGTTCTTCGCCTTCAAACTTAAGAAAAAAGAGAGAATATAAAAGAGGGGTGACTTTATATGGAATTACAAATTAAGGCCAAGTTTGTATGCTCTCTCTCTCTCTCTCTCTCTCTCTCTCTCAGGAGAGATAAACTGGTTTGCAGGTTCTGTTCAAAGTTCATAAAGATTTCAAATTGGCAAGAAATAAGTATTTGTCTAAGTTTAATCAAACCCTTGAAACTAACTCCTAAATTTATATTTTGCGGCTTTGATCACTGATCAAATGTTCAGCTTTCGTATTAATTTAAACGGCAGTAAAATGCATGGATCCATGAAATAGACTAACCTCAAATCAGAAATTCTCAGCAGGAAATACGTAAGAGAGGAGAGGGAAAATTGTAAAAGCGTGTAGGTGGTTAAGAAGAAAATAGGTATGGCAGAATAGGGTGTTGTAGTATATCAGTATATTGGAGCAGGCAGGGACTGGACTTATGGGTGGCGGCGCCGGCCAGTTTGGTGGCGGAAGGAGGTGGCGAGATGGTGGCTGTGTCGGCTTTATTGTCTTGGTCTTTTGATAACAACTATGTCTTTCTCTTTCTCTCTCATTCCCACTTTCATCTCTCCTATTCTATTCTATTCTTCTGACATCACTTGGAGGGGTCCGTTTGGACGCCCACCCATGTAATTCATGGACTTAACTATCCTCTTTTTAAGTAATCCCAATTTCACTTCTCTTTTTCATTTTAAGTTTTATTTTATAAATTACCTTTATTATGCTCTTTGAACATTTAGCAATTAAATATGCGTCGTCATTTTTCTAAATCATACGTAAACGACTATGGTAATCGATACAATTACTTTTCTAATAATAAATCTACAGGTAATTAAATTGAATAATGTCTTGTGGTATTTAACTTTCATAATTGACAAAATACGGAAATAATTTATGAGAAGTAGGTGATGATGGGAGTTGTAATAATAATATTATAATAAGCTGTAATTATACTTACGGCCTAGCCTATAGATGGCACTTCGCTGCTACATTTGACGCTCGTTCGGATTAAGACTCTTATCCGTGGATTGAATTTTGTATGCTCGGACCATCCTATATTTATTTCATTACAAAAAAAATGTAATTTTATTTTAATCCATCTCTGAATTTCTTATTATTCGAATATGTTCTTAGTATATATTTGTAACTCCTAAGTATGAACCCTGTATAAAGGGCAATTATATGAGTGTAAACCCAATCCCTTCTTAACAATTAGTATAGAAAAATGATCACATTTTTATAAGAAATATTTATAAATAAATTGAAATAGAAAAAGGAACACATATTAATAAAAAGGTATAATGAGAAGCTCGAAAATAATAGAAGCTAAAACAAAACGTACGAGGAACAAAAGAGTACCTTATGTTGTGAGATTTAAGGTTAAAGGAAAATGGAGTCATAGAAAAGGATAAACCGACTGTGGTCTCATGTTTAATACTCCAATGTTAGTTGTAACTCTTAAAAAGAAAAAGGGTCATTCCAATTTATTACATGAAAAGGTAAATTTTCCTGATATTATATTTGTAGATACATAAAGCTTCTCTAAATTTATTAAATTGTGATATTATCACAATCATGAAATGTGATTACTGCAGCTCAAACTTTAAATATTTAATTTTTTTTTTATTTAGATCGATTTATAGTTAGTATTCAAATTTATCTATCGGAAGAAAAAAGGAGAATGAAGTAGGTGGAAATTTTCATCTGCCAAAATTAGCAGACTGGATCCTCTACCAAAATTTGTGCCTCAATTTATGTACCACATCAAAACTACGTAGTTTTGATATTATTTTTTTCTTTTATATTATAATCGCTTTATTTTAAAAATTAATATAACTAGTTTTGGGATGTGGTACAGACGTGATACATGAATATTTGGTATAGAGGATCTCATTTGCAAAACTAGTTACATAAAGCTTTAATATTTGGATTATATTGAGAAATATTTACTTTTAAATTTGATGCTTAATTCAAATTTGATGTAAACAATAGACATTATTTATTTGTTAATAAAAAAGAATAAGAATTGGGATGGAGCGTTTCTTAAGTGTACCAATTTAATGAAGGCACTTAATTTAGAGGGGTGTGTGTGTGTGTCACGTGAGTATTGGGTAGTTAGTTTAATTTAGAGGCCGAGGCTGACGCTGACTCCGGTTGGGATGGTTAGAGAAGTTACAACTGCTCCATTCTGTTTCTTTTTGTCTCCGCTTTGCTTCGAATTTCCCGGCCCAATTCTCTAATGGGCCTTTTTTTAGCTTTCTATATCTCAAGTTTTGGCCCAATCATATAAATGAATCCAATTTCTTAAGAAAGCGACATTATCAGACATAAAATTAAAAAAAAAAATTAAAAAAAAATTCTATTTACACATATAAATATACCCACCAACAGAAAAAACCTACACCCTTCTCGTAAAAACACCTAAAGTTCACTAGATAAGCTTAATGTAGATTAGATTGAATATATGGTTCACAACAATACATTCATCGCCAAAAATGATGAATAATGTCACAAACGATGTATAATAAACTTTTCTTACCATCTCTCAATAAAAGCTTTGTTCATTCAATTTAAAATCCATTCCAAGTTCTAAATTCTTTTCCATACATTTACTTTAGGGTTAATTTCAATTTACTATCTGAATTATAATATATATTTTTTAGTAGGTGTATAATTTTTTTTTCAACCACTAACCAATCTCTTCGAAAAATTTCAATTGCTACCTCAAACACATATTTTTCAGTCAATATTCATCGGAAAACTTGAAAAATGCAATTCACTTTCAAATATTAATCAAAAATGCATAATTCATACGCTAAAATGATCCTTATTCAAAGCTATTGATTCTCATTCGATTCGAAATTAAATCAAATAAAAAAAATTAAATTAATTTAGAGTGATAATTTGACTTCGAAAGTGAATCATTTTAACATATAAATCATGAATTTTTAAATTTTTAGTGAATTTTGATCGAAAAATATGTGTTTGGGGTAGCAATTAAAAAATTTCGAAAAGATTGATTAATGATTGGAAAAAAATTTGAATTTATACACCTACTAGAAATTTTTTTATAATTCAGGTAATAAATTGAAATTAACCCTTTTAACCTTAATTAATGAAGTAAATTATCTTAACACTCAATCGTCCACTACATTTATATTTAAATTCAGCCATTTTTTTATTGAAATCTTGGATTTTGATTTGAGGATTTAATAAAATAATAATATAGATGTTCAATTAAATACTGAAGAATATGAATTAATGTATGTTAATGTAATTTTTTTTTTGTGAAAATGTTAATTAGGTGTGATATTTTGCAACATAAATAATAATAATAATTGTATTTATATTTGGTAATTCGCAAATAAATAAAAAAGCAATTAAAATCATGTGAAGTGAATCCCCTTCCAAACATATGTTGAAGCAATAGAAACAGGGAGATTCATTCGTGTATAAATTAGAAAGAAATAGAATGCAAGAAGTAAAAACGAAGGTGTTCCATATTCTATTCACCCACAACCTTATCACCCAGTTCCTTGGCGGCCTCCCACGCGCCTTGTGCAGTCTCCTTGGCCTTCTCCCCCATGCTCTGCGTCGTGTCCGTCACATTCCCCGCTGCTGCTCCGGCAGCTTCCTTGGCCTTCTCCGACGCCTCCAAAACCTGCTTTTTTGCAGTCTCGGCAATTTCGTTGGCTTTATCAGACGCTGAACCAAATGTCTCCTTGCTTTTCTCACCCATCTCCGTAGCTTTCCCCGTGGCTGTATCTTTGGCATCATAGGCGGCACCTGCCGCCTTGTCCGCCGCATCTGACGCCTTGGCCGCCAGGTCGTCGCTGCTCTGTTTTGCTTTATCCATGGTTGCTCTCACTTCATCTTGCACCTCTTTTCTCCCATCATTAGTAGCCATACAACGTACCTTACAAAACAGAAAATCTAAATCATCGCCTGCGAAGAAGAAGTTTGTATGTATGAATGATGAGGACTGTAAATATGGATACCTGAGCATGTCTGGTGGAAGAGGTGAAGCAAACCCTAGAGACTTTGGGGCGGAGAGGGAGGAAGGAACCCGCCGCCGACGATGTAGAGACGTTGAAGACCGTGCTTTTGAATGAAGACGTTGCTATCATTTTGTATCACTGATAAAAATCAAATTCAATTCTATGAGTTTTGTGTTAAGATATTCAAGAAATCTCTGTATAGGAAGATGGCTTTTTATAAGGTGATATCGGGTAGATTGTGGCGATCCGACAGATGGATACTTGTCCTGAACGCCATGTGTCAATGAAGTATGCTTTGGTGATCTTTTCCTTGGACTGAATCCTCTGCTACATATTTAATATCTCATATATTTAATATGTGATTTCATTAATATTAATATCGTCTAATGATTATTTTAAAATAAAATATGTATTATCAAGTAAATAGAAGCACTGTTATGAGTTATCTCATTATTATAAAAATGTAAAAATAAAATATGTATTATCAAGTAAATAGAAGCACTGTTATGAGTTATCTCATTATTATAAAAATGTAAATTGTGAGTTATGGTAAGAGATATCTCATTATTATAAAAATGTAAATTATGTGATGATTAGGATAAAAATTATGTCATGATTTATCCTCAATCATTCGAATTTTTCTAATTTTTATTTGGAAAAAAAAAAAGCGGTTAGCGAACATGTAACATTCCATAACCCGCAATTTCAAAGAAATCGAACCCAATTCAAATATATTTGCAGTTACCGACATCAAAGAGATATTTCCAAACTCTTCCATTCGAATGCAACCTTGTAAAACTCTAAAAATGTGAGGAGGATAGGAGAGCAACAGTTGTAAACAGACAAGGGATTGTGGGCCCACTAATTGATGAGGTGTCCTGTATTTATCTTCGCCTTGAAACTCGTGGTAGATTACAATTTAACAGTGGGCAACAATTTTAAGTTTTTGGACTGCCGACATAGGATATTGGGCCTAAAATGTGACGTTTGCACGTTGCCGACATCGATATTGGGCCTAAAAGGGTTAATGTAGGAGCAAATTATTACTGGACAATTTAAAAAACAGAACAAAAGAAAAGGAAATTAAACAAGTGCAATACCTTGTGCATCGCCTGCAGTAATAAACGCAACAATTAGAGATTTCATTTCACCAATCGCAAAATGTACCATCAAACATCAAACACAAAATACGATGTAGTAAGTACCAGGTAAGAAGCAACAAAGACAAAATAGATATGTGCTCACTTAAATGATCTTGACATCTCTTTCACTAAATCTATATTAAAATCCTACAAATTTCTGAATTAAAGCCAGAGAACACCGAGCTTACATAAATTAGAAAGAAAAAAATTTGCATGAAAGCCACCAATCTAATGTTAAAAAAAACATATAATAGATTGTCAAAAGCGATTATTTGGTGGTGAGGTGGAAAAAAGCAGAAATACAATTCTAGTAGTAGTTAAAACGACTCCGTCTTCAATATTTTTTCCGATCACGCTCTTCCAGCACATCTTCATCCATAACCTTCTCCCTGGCCGGCTTTTTGACGTGGTCCTCCACATAATCATCCACGTCAGCATCGTCTGATTTTCCGACCACTGTCTCCTTAATCTTCTGCGTGGTCTCCTTGGCCGCCCCCCACGCGCCATGCACCGTCTCCTTGGCCTTCTCCCCCACGCTCTGCGCCGTGTCCGCCACCTTCCCCGCCATGCCCTTGGTCTGGTCCGCCGCCGTCTCCGCCGCGTCCTTGGCCTTCTCCTTTGTCTCGTGAGCTTGATGCTTTGTACTGTCGGCCATGTTCTCGGCGGCGTCCATAGTCCTATCCCTCATTTCGTTGGCTTTATCGGCCATTGAACCCAATCTCTCCTTGCTTTTCTCATTCATCTCCCGCGCCTTCTCCTTGGCTCTCTCTTTGGCATCATAGGCCTTGTCCTTCACGTTGTCAGCATTCTCCATGGCTTTATCCTTCATTTCCTGAGTCTTCTGCTTCGCTTTATCCATGGTTTGTCCCACTTCATCTCGTGGCTCTTCCACACTCTCATCGGAATTGTACGGACTGTACTCTGATCTTTTCCCGTCATCATCAGCCATAGTTCGTCCCTTACACAACAAAACATAGAAATCAATGACTGAGAAGAAGTTTGTATGCGTAAATGAAGAATGTGATTAAATATGCATATGCATATATACCTGCGGATGTCTGGTAGCAGAGGTGAAGCAAACCCTAGAGACCTTGGGGCGGAGAGGGAGGGAGGGACCCACCGGCGACGACTTAGAAAGGGTGAGGACTGCGCTTTTGAATAGAGACATGGCTGCCATTTTGTTTCAAATTCTATAAGACAGATGTGAGTGTATATGATCTTGGGTGGGATGGGAAGATGATTTTTTATAAGGAGTAATGGGAGAGACGAGTGGCGATCCAACAGTTGGACACCTGTAATGGGACGCGCCACGTGCTAATCAACTTTACTTTGGGGACTTGCACCACTTCAACTCATATATATCCATCTCCATTTTTTTTTTTTTTTCCAAAAAAATTAGTTTTAACGTGATAAAGCCATTATTTGTTTAACTAATTAACTATCATAATTTTTGTATGTGAATTTCCAACGTCTATTAAAAAAGTATGAAGTATGAATCCCCCACATTAATTCTTCTTTCCAATACATCTCACTCCTTGCATTTTTTCTTCTATTTTCTATAACTACACCACAAATATCATGATAATCTCACCATTACGTATACAAAATATGAATTTTTAATATATTTTTATTAAAAATAATTATTTAAAATAATAATAATAATAATTTTTAAAAAAATTATGTTTAAATTATTTTATATTGAAAGTTTAATTCAAATTCTATAAAATCTTATTATAATATATAAAACTATTTTATATTAATGTTCAAATTTAATATTAAATATATTTATTAAAAATTATTATTTAAAATTAAAATAATAACTTCCTATTATTATAATTGAATGAACCAAGAAAAATACAATTAAAAAAAAATTAACCTCCACATGCCATGTTATCTAAACTCGTTTGTAGTTGTTTCTTCAAAAGCAAGAAAACTTAAAGATCTGGAAAAGGATTTTAAAAAATTCAACCAGTGATTGTACGAAATAGTTTCCTTATGGTAAATGACAAAATATATTTATGCTTAGCGTTTTCTCTAGTGAAGTTTGCCCCGTGTATGGCTTGAAGAACTAGCACTATGTTCAATCGCAACTGAGTCGTGCTCTACTTCAGGGACCAAAGTGTAAGTATCATAATTCATTGTATTCTAAATAAACATTACAACTCGATCAGGATTGCAAAATTAATTATCCATGGATTTGATTAAGTTTTCCAATGTGTTATATGTCTTACATAATTTCCTCCACGTAAGCTCTACATAAAGAGGATCATATTATTAACTGAAATATAAATTATTTTTGAGCCTCATACATATACACTTTCCCAACAAGAAACAAAACAAATATTTTCTTTAATCTAAAGTCTCAATTATCCACTTCTCAGATTGACTCAAAAATTCAACTTGTACATTTGTAATCACCTACCCATCTAATATATGTCACGGTTGATGTGTTAAAAATACAAAATATTTATTAATTTTTTTTCCCTATAACGAGTGAGTTGATGAGATGACTACACGTCATCGGTGGACATATTAAGAGTTGCTCACGGTGGGCATTTGAGCAAAATTTTGTGATATGAATGACATTCGTAAAATTTTGAATTAATATTATAACGGTGTGCCAGATGATCAACGATAATAAAGTTGAACAAGACGATATATATATAAATATAATAAGAGTTTATTACTTTTTTTGCCCCGTAACTTAGGGGTCTGGCAATTTCGGACCGTAACTTTTCGGGCTGGCAATTTTGCCCCGTAATTTGTCGGGCTTCGCGAATTTTGCCCAAATTAAGCCCGAATTGCTTAATTGGGCTCAATTAGCACGTGAACCGCACGTGAGCGGCTAATTCGGGCTATTTATGCTGATGTGGCGAATTTTAATCTATGTGGCATTTCTTTTTTTATTTTTTCCACTCCACCTGGATGAATTCAACTAAAGAGGAAAATAGATATAACAAAAATAAACAGAAAAATAAAAAAAGAAAATTCACAAAAAAATAAAATAAAATAAAACAGAAAATTGAAAAATAAAAATTCATCTTCTTTGGCACGCCTTAGTTCATCCTCTTCCTCCATACCATATCTCCATATCTCCACCGCGCCATCGCACCACCATTTTTCTACGCAGACACGGTAGCTTTAAGAGGCGGCGCCACCAGCTCCCACGGCTTCAAGAATACTCTGAGCCCACTCTTCATCAACCCGGTGGCCGGGGACATCGCAGGCTATTAGAACCCTAATTCCTCAATTTCAGTTCATCTCTCCTAGCTCCATCGCAGGCTTCCCGTCGCTGCTCAACTCCTTTCATCTCCATCTTTATGTTATCTAACCAAAAAACATATTAATCCGCGAAGATGGACACATTATGTTATCAGATTTTTGATCTCTGTTATCAGATTTTTGATCTCTGTTTCCAATCTGATATTTCCCCAAAATTGGAAATACAAAATCCCTAAAAAATTAATTAAAAAAAAAATACTTCTTCATCTTCTTCACTGCACCACCACTGCACCACCACCGCACCACAACACCATTCCTTCATTCAGAAACAACTAAACCTTCACTACACGATCAATTTTTGAACAAAACTAATTATTAAACAAGAAGAAAACTTAATTAATTACATCCCTAAACCTTCACTACACCACCGCCGTTTACCTTAATTCCGCCGCCATCTTCGTCGCCGTCAGAGACGGGCCTGTTTCGGCGGCTTCTTGCGCTTCTTCTTCTCGTATGCGATGCCCCTCGACATCGCTTGAGAGTCCCATACCTCCCTCAGGTACAGTCTGACGGCGTGTGCCCCGAACGGGTTGGCCTCAGTCCAACCGCCGTTCTCCTCGAAGGCGGTGCGTAGGCGGCCGACGAGCACGTCGAGGTTGCCCCAGGCCTGTTTGAGCGAGCAGGGGCAGGGCGTCGGTGGGTGGGGGTGGCTAAAGAACGGGCAGATGCAGTTAAGAAGAGGTGCAGTGAAGAAGATGAAATATTTTATTTTTTGTTTTTTATTTTTGTATTTTTATTTCAATTATGTATTTTAATTTATTTCAATTGGGGATTTTAATTTTATTTGTATTTGTGGCTTGATTTATTCACGTGGAGGGCAACTGAAAACAAATTGGAATTGCCACAGGGGAAAAAAAGAAACAACTCAGCAAAATTAGCCCGAATGGCTCAATTTCGCGACATCACGTGCGTTTCACGTGCTAATTGAGTCCAATTAAGCAATTCGGGCTCAATTTGGGCAAAATTCGCGAAGCCCGACAAATTACGGGGCAAAATTGCCAACCCGAAAAGTTACAGTCCGAAATTGCCAGACCCCCTAAATTAGGGGGCAAAAAAAGTAATAAACTCATATAATAATGGTACACATACATGTAAATAATGTAATAGTATATCTAGGAAGAAAAACTGAAAAAAAACTTGATATCAGTTAAGAAGATAACTGAGAAGAAGGTTTTTGTTAAGCAATGGGACGCCAATTTACATCCATACCCTTATCCTCATCCACGGGCTTCCCACCTCGTTCTTGCGCAGCTTTCTTCTTGGTTTCATCTTCATCGATATCTTCCATGTTTTCTAATTTGGACTTTTCTGTAATTTGATCTACCATATTTCCTGCATCGTCTTCTCTCTATACTTCTCTTGGACTCTCTTCCTTCTATTTCAACAATTCAAACATTGTTATGAGCTTTGTGCATGATTATATTTTTGTTTTAATTAATTAAATCAGTAATATATAATTACTATATATATATATATATATATACCTGCAGATCAGAGGAATAATATTTGATAGAAAAAATCCTGGAGAATTTTCGACTATCAGTAATGCGACAGAAGGACCTTGATAGATTGAACATGGCGTTGGTGGTTAAACCCGTCTCTTTTCTGCTATATTTTTCTTTTATTTTTTTCTTTTATAATGTTAGCTTAACACTACAAATTCCTTCATATATTATACCTCTATCTTGGATTATGATCAACAATTTGTTTCATTCGGTTTCATATGACCAAAGCTCTTGACACGTGGAGACTTGGGACACGCGTCAATATAACCTGCAATGCTATTGCAATATAATATATTACTAATTATAAGAAATAATAATATTTGAAAATTTATTAAGTTGAAAATTATAATATTAATTAGTAAAAAAGATACTTATAATAATGGTGGTTAGTGTAATATATCAACAAATATGGTGGTTAATCAAGAGGATGTTTACAGCTTTAACTTTCGCACGAAGTTGCTTTGCTTCATATAAGATGGACTGGAAAAAATCTCTCAATCAAGAACAGAAAAGAAAAAGACTTAGGTTGAGAAATTAAAGATTTCAAATTACAAAGGAAAAGGATTTTAAATTCAATCAGTAAGTAATATGGATCCAGGAATTATTTGCACTATCAATTATGGGCCCAATAATTCAATGAGCTAGGTCTTGAGACTAGTGGGACTTTACATTTAACAGTGGGCTACAATTACTTTCAAAACAAGACTACACAGATTGGGCCTAAATGTGTTGTTGGACCAAATATTTAATCCAACAATAAGCTATTTCCTGCGGTATTGAAGTTTTAACCGTGCAGAATTATCTTTCATTCCTTTTTTTTTTTTTTGGTTGTTCTATTTACCTAATATAATTTTGAGATAATATGAGTGATAAATTATCGACTTAAATAGTATTATAATTTTTTTAAATTAACACAGATGTAATTTCTAAATGGGGATGATAATATGAATTTTTTTTTAAATCAACACGAATAGTAATTTTGCAACGTAGGTGGTAAAATAAAATTTTAAAGTAACGATGATGATAACTTCTTGATGTGGCTGGTAATATATAAATTTGAATTAATACGAGTAGTAATTTCTCAACATACATGGATGATAAAATGAAAATTTAAAATTAAAATGGATGATAATTTCTCACGTTGAGTGATATATATAAATTGTGAATTAACACGGATAGTAAATTCTTGATGTGGGTGTTGATAGAGGTGGTCAACCGTCTCATCGATTCCCACCTTTGTATTTCGAAAAGAGAGGGATTCAGATAATTAGAAATTTATTCCAACCTCAACTCTCCTTTTTCTCTTTTTTCCCTTTTTTTCTATCGGTTTCGAATTGACAGTTCGATAAACTGATTGAAAACAAATCAAAACCGAATCGTGAAAATCTCAGTTCTAATTTCGGTTTGTAAACCGGCTGTTCAATCGGAATCAATGATTTGTCCGGTTTTTTTTCATGTCATCATGGTCCTCCACATGACTTTAAAAAAAAAAAATTGTTGAACCAACTGATTCAAACCGATGGTCTATGATCAGAATATATGCTGAACCAAAACTGGAAAACCGCGGCTCACGGTTTCGGTTCGAAACCAAAACTAGGTCAACAGTTTCCCCAACCGTTGACTCTGATTCAGTTCCGATTTTTCGAACTGATTGATCATATTCCCAAACCATTAATCCTGATTCGATTCCGATTTTTCAAACCAGTTGATTGTTGATATCAAAAAATTTAAATCAACACCAATGGTCATTCAATTAATCATATTTTTATTTAATTAATTAACTTTAAAATATAAAGTGAACATAAATATTCATAAAATATTATGTTAAATATTATTTATTCACGATGTAAATAAGTTAATTAATTATAACATAATAAAAAATATGATTAAATGAAAGGACATTATAAATTTTCTTTTTAAAGTATAAAGTTTAGTGCAAAGTGCAAACTACTGAACTCAACGTGGGTTCCATTTTCTGCACTATTTTTGTGCAAATAGTGCACCTTTTTGGTTACATTTTTTGCACTATTTTTGTACAAATTCTGCACCACTTTTGCACCAAAGTAGCGTGAACTATTGGAGATACTTGGAAGGGACCAGTTAAAAAAACAAAACAAAAAGGGAAGGGATGCAATAAACAATAAGCAATCATAACTATACCATTCTCCATAAATTTATCAGCAGTAAACATCATAAAGCATAAATATTGGACTACACCCAAGAGTATAATCCACTCTACTTCCAGAGCTTCACCCACTGGTCATGGCTGACAGAGGCAATCTGATTAGTCTCAGGTGAACTTGCCATGCAAGAGACTATGCCTTGGTGGGAGCGGAAGTCCCAAGATTTGTTTCCTACTGTCGGGTTCCATATATGTATTGACTGGTAAGAACCAATAGCCGTGACCAGAGAATGTGCAGGATGAAATGTGCACGAGGCAAAGTTGCCACCACAAGAATTCAACTCATGAATGCACGTTCCGCCAGCCAGGAGGGACCATATTCGTGCCTTATCCGGACTGGTTGTGATGAGGTAATCTCCGGTAACATCCCAGCACATCGAACTGACTTCTTTTTCATGTCCCTGGAAATCAAAGATATATGCTCAGTGTCTCAAGAAGAAGAAGAAGCAACAAAGATCAAATAATTCCAATTTTATCAGTTTATGTGAACTTTCCTTTTAAGGAAAGTTAGTTCATTCAGTTAAGTTAGATATTTGCCGTTTATGGAAAGTTAGTTTCTGGGTAGCATTTTTTGCAGTTTACGTCTTCTGGCCCAATGTATACATCTCATCATGTAATGTAATTGGTTGTTATTCAATCATCACCATTAATAAGACAAGCCTTCCTTTAGATTTCTATCTTCCGCAATACAGTGTAATTCATCCATGCAAGAATGGAACACTCATACTCATACATTTCATTTATCATATATCAATTGTATAGTATATTAACAGTCTACCTCAAAGCGGTACTGAATCGTGCCAGTCTCTATATCGATTAGGTTGATTATATTTCCTGTAGAAGCGGCCAGAAGATTCCCATGACGAGGTTGGAACCTCACCTGTGTCTTTGCTCCCTGTAACAACACCATTAGAAACTTCAAATCAGATATATTTTCAATATATAAAGGAAATATTCTAGTTCAGGAGAAACTGTTTTTACTTGAGACATACTAGTTTCCTTTTACTATCAGAAACTATTACAGTAACAATACTTTGTCATGTGTAGAAGCTTAGGAAACTTGACATTTAACAGACTGAAAGAGAGAAAAACCGAGGAAAAATAAAGTGTTAAAGAAAAGACATGTTTAGCAATTTACCACATAAAAAAGAAAAGTTAAGAGAAGATGCGACGTTTGAAGCTAGTAGCATACAAGCTAAATATGCTGGTTTTTGACAACAAATCAGATAAGCTGACCTTAAAAGTGCGAAAGCAAGTAGATTCTTTGATATTCCATAATTTAATCTCATCACTACTATCACAAGAGCACAGGAGATTCAGCATTCTTGGGTGGAAATCCACTGACGTCACTTGGTCCTCGTGCCCAACAAGGGTGTGAAGTGATTTTTTGGACTGAAACATCATGGCCATGAAATAGGTGAGCATATATACAATCTCCTTTGTAATCAATAATTATAGCAACTTATACTTCCGAGGAAAGCAAATATCAATAGTGAGTTACAATGCTTGCAGATTTTGAATAAAAGTTAGAAAAACGCAGAGATGTTTTGAAGTTAGTTTATAGCATATATTATATCAAAATCAGCAACATTAGAAAATTAAGATTCAAAAGGTAACAAGAATCAGAAGAATGAGGGAAGAGCATATCACATTGGCTGCATCCCATATCTTCACGGTTTTATCAAAGGAAGAAGTGGCAAACATGGTTGAATTTGGCTTGAAACGAACATCTGTAATGATTTGTGAATGAGCATTGATAGTTTGTCTGTTTGGTTGTTTCAAGTTCCAAACGAACACCTGTTATAAAATGATAAAACTCTTACGAAAAAACCTCTAGTGAATTATAGTGTCTCTCAAAATATATAGCGGAAATTAATTAAAGATAACTGCAAAACCTTCTTCTCATGCCCAGCAGCAGCCAAGAACTTTCCTTGTGTTGAGAAATCGCAACATAGCAACTTATTGTTGGTTGGGTGGTAACTTCTAGATGTTGAAAAAGGAAAATCTGCAATAAGAATATATTAATAACCTATTGAAGTTGTCCATCAATATCCATCCATTTGCGAACCATGCAACCTCATATCCATAAAAATAGCTACCAGATTTTCTCACCATCTACACAATTATCTCTACCTAAAGTTAAGGAGAACAGCAATATTGTCAACTGCTTCAAAATTTTCATGATATAAAGCCCAATAAAAAAATTACCATATGCAGCATTCAGACATAAATTCATTGTTGATACACATTTACATGCATAACATGATGACATGTAAGCATGCATGTGGATACAGACCTTAGTTACATGACAAAGAACACTTAATAGATACAAAATAATCTTCAACAAACAGCCAAAGAGAGTTCAAGGACAAACATCTCATGTATTGTACAAGGGAGGAAAAATAAGCAACCTATTGTTGGAACTTTGTCTATTTTATTTGGTTTCCATACATCTTTTTTTTCTTGTCAATTGACGTATCCGAATCAACCCTATTCAGATAAATCCCTACGTTGACATATATCCTCACAGGAATACACTATTAAAAAAGAAGGAACACTTGCCTTGCTGCTCCTTTTGCTTTAGAGCTGAAGAACTTTTTGGTAAAGTGTGTGTGAAAGAATTGTTCAAATTCTCTGGAGATTCATCAGTTGAGAAAAAAGATTCAATGTCCTCATCCATTGGTTTCTCCATTCCTGTATCGTCTCCAATCTACAACAACTCAAAGAACGCATTGTTACTGAACGAAATGTAAATACTGAAGGATGCTGGTCACTAACTTGACTAATTTGAAAGACTAAAATGCTTAACAACCCTCTTTTCAGGAAGACAAGCTACACATGGCTCAATGCGAAAATTACTCCAAATTCTGAGCTTTCGTGGAATCAATAATCAGACAATTTTGACACAAATTCACAATGATTACAAAAGACAATTTCCTATTCCATCTATAAGCACAACAAAACTTGTAGAATGGAAGCTGGGTATAACATTTGAAATCCTTTAAGAATATTACGACTAACCACTTAATTTAATGAGCACATTAAGAGATGACCTGTTCGAATTTAAGAGGACAAAAAATTTATTGTGTTCAGATCAACAAGCAATAAAGAAAAAAAGAACAGTTATCTCATTCCGAGTTAAATGTGAGGAAAAGTATGAGTACCCATAAATGTGCGAGAATATAACCAAACGAGGATGATATAAAGAGATTCTGCTTAATGTAGTTTGTAAAGCTTAGAATGCTGACAATGCAGGCAGCCTTGTTCATGAAGCAGAACAAAATCTGAAACAGAACTAATGAATGTGAATTTTTAAAATGAACTAATATTGGTTACTTACTTGCAAACCTTTCCCCTTTGAGCTGTCACCGATAAGAGTAGGACCGACCATCTTGGAGGAAGTTCCATCGGAAGATATTATCAACTTTCCTGATGCTTGTGCAGCCAATTCATGTATGCTATCTGCTTGACAGCCTGCTGAGGGAGCAGAAAATTGTTTCTGTTGATTTGGTACTGGAAAATTGTTAGCACATCCAAATCCCTGTCACGAAAAGCCAACATGGATCAATGATTGAACACAGATGGAAAATTATTTTTAACAAAATTTGCAGCAAACAAATTTCTTTTTTTTGAGACACAAAATCACATGGTCTTACAGATAAAGAAAATCCCTCTGATGGATTTTTGTTCAATTCCTTCCTTCCTGAAAGATTAAATTGAAAAGGAAAAATCAAAACAAATAAATTTTAAGGAAAAAGAAACTTGAGATATATGTGAGACAAATCCAATCTTATCACATCCATTAATAAGCTCAAGATATAATCATCATCTTTTTATGTCAATGGTTATGGAAGCATCAACAGAAATACCAATATGCCAGAAAATTATGCAGTTTGGCTATATGCGCTTAGCTCTAGTATCTAATTAGTTCTATTTCCATATCAGTGCAGATGTAAGCCATCTTTTCCAAGCATCCATACAAACTCAAGTGAATTTTTTCCATAAATTTGTTCTATACTTTACAATTCAACATATGATGATTTCCAATCAGGGAGAGATGAGATAACAAGTACAGAAAGGCTTAACAAGGAATGCATGCCACTCATCTGTGGAAGCTCTAGACTGTAGTGAAGTTTAACCACAAACTAAGAACTAGAGATTGGAAAGAAAACAAAGAGCTATGTGGCTGTCTGCATACAGATAGTCACTAACTACAATAGAAAGGGACTTTTGCAAGAAACTGGTATTGATTATAGTTTTCTACAAAACAATATTTGCGATGAAAGCTGTTGTCAATAATAGATAGTTTTCTACAAAAAAACTAGTGTTGACAACTTTCATCGCTAATAGATCATTTCCTACTAAGAAAATTGACCTTTTGTGGTTACAAATTGTGCTTTAAATTCAAAGGCAGATTAAAGCTTGAGTGCTAGACCCACCCATTGAACAAAGACAAAAGCTAGGCCTCATGAACATACGTTTCCAAGTGGAAGGTAATCAATCAACAGTTGTAAAAATCATCAGTGGAGTCCTATAGGAATGATGGTTGATCTAATGAAAGAGCTCGTGTTGACAACGCGACCACACCGCATGAGTGCGATTATTAGTCCAATGTCTAATTTAGAGCATGTACAATAATTAGTGTTGTAAAATCAGCCTAGGCACTAGAGGCCTTTAACCGTCCCAACTGTGGCCACATCAACCTTGTTAATTGCCAAGACGGCCTAGGCGACTAGCTACTCCTAGATTCTCAACTCTTTTTCCAAAATTGACCAAAACAACATTGTTTAAGTCTCTATATATAATTATAAGCATAAAATTAAAATACTAAGATAAAATATAAAAAATACAGTTAGTATAAATTTTTTTTATTGATGAACTATATAATAAGAGTTAAAATTGGTCCAAAATAATGTCAATACAAGTTCAAGAAAGATTTTAAGTGAGATTGAATCTTTTGTTCACTATGTAAAAAATATATTAATAATATTAGAGCTAAACCTTAGCTAGCCGCTTGCAGTTTCTGTAAGATTGATAATAATATAAATATATAGTTCAAAAATTCCCATTGTAGCATCTTGCATTGCACTCACAAATTCATGCCAAGCGTATAAAATCTCTCTGTACATACATTTTTTTATATTTCATATACACATTGTGTGTACTTGTTTTGCGGAATTTTTTTTATCCCGACAGAAAGAGTATAATTTAGAAGAAAAAAAAAACATCGGTCCAACACAATAAGACACGGCTTGACAAAGGTTGAGATATATTAGGAAAAAGATTGCAAAATAAAAAATCTGAACCTTGGGCACTTCATAAACAAAGTAGTATCCTTGTTGTATGAGTGGATCCCATACCATATACTTCAGAGTAAAAGTGGTTTGGACTTTAAAGCTTGTAGTTTGAAATATGGTATTATGAACTAGAGTTGAATGAAGTATTGCAGTATTATTTTTATTCAGCAATTTAAATATTATAATTTAATTAAACTTTAACTTCATATATGCATTTATATTTTATGTGTATGAATAAACATTTTCCGATACCCATATCCTAAATTTGATCATTTGTTGTCTCATCCGCTTATCCTAAATTTTGTAAAGTAAAAGGTTAAACTTCTAGATATGTACTTGTATCAGGTAATTGCATCCGAGTCCAAGCAACATAAAATAGAAACCTCAAAGTTGGAGGGACTATCTTGCAATGAACAATCAAGGGATTTTCCATTAACATATAAGGATCAACCCTCTATAAGAGGAAGGCCATACATTTTGCTTTTGCTTCCAAAACCAATCCATATCTTGTCCAATAATCTAAAAAGATTATAAACATATTTTCGATCCTTCTTGGTAGGAATTTTTACTAGAAGCAAATAGAACGTCAACTAAAGAGGAAGAGTAATAGAGAGTAGCTTTAGCAGGATGAATCAAAAGTTGGAATCGGAAACGAACAACTTTGAGTATTCCAAAGTAATAGTAATGAACATTGACAATGTTCATTATTAAAAATCCTTTGAATATGAATACTATTACCAATGCATTGAAGCGCCACTTAAGCAAGAAGTGTAACATGAAAATGTATAGTTTTTCTAGAAGATTTTGCTTTATAGAAGCGGAAAGAGTAATACAATGTTTTACACGAAGAAAGACTTGTATGTTAGATAATGTAGTCAATATATCCCATGCATGATAAGTTTTATGATCAGAGGATAAATTTGGTAGCCCTATTGTTTATAATTTCAACACCGCATTATCATATTTGGTATTCGATTAAAGTGCGATTGACCAAATACTGTATTAGAGGAATCCGAAGTTGGTACAGGGCCACACCCCCCGGTCATCAATATAACAAATTCAAATCAAACTAAATCCATGCACGGTAACTTCTTTTGTGCGACACCAAGTTCTAAGAGTATGTATGTGTTGGTTTAAACTTGAGGACTTTAAAGTTTTGGAATATAGAGTGTGGACATTAGGAGTTCCGATGAGTAGTAAGAATCTTTGCTCGTTATAGGTTTCGGAAAAGAAGAACAATGTCCAATCATATTTGGAGAAGGGGGGTTGTTGTTTTATCTAAATTGTATTTGTTGGTACGGAGGAAAATAATGATTGTCGTGTTTAGCGGAGATTTTGAAATAATGATTGGATGGTTGGAAAGAGGACTTAAAGTCCACTTCCTTTGGACTCAAGATGAACAAAGGATTGAGGTTTGTGAGTCCATAAATCGGATTTTAAAGTCCGGCACAGACACACCTTAAAGATCGCTAATAATTGCTACCTATAACTAAAACACCTACTCTAAGACTATGCATTTGCGGCATGCACCATGACAAAGCAAAGGTATATCATAATTGCTTTGCATGTAACTTCAATGCCATGGAGTTAAATCTCAATGTTGTCACAGACAAGTACCCAAGTTGCGGTTGGGAATATTTCTATTGCATCAACTACCATTCTTCCACCCCCTCAACATAATTGGTATTGATATTTATAATACTTGCAATGTTGCAACCATATCACCAACTCATCTCCATGACCAATATAGCAACACTTCGATACTCCACCTTTCAGTGTACACACTGAGTCAAGCATGTTAATTCGTACCATAACTAAGGCATTTGCTGTATAGAAACGCCAAAGTCAATCAACAGACTTTAACTTTTGAAACTTTCCCGACATGACCCTTATTTCTATATATGGTCCAATTTAACCTAACTTTGCTTGTTCTAGATTTTGGAAGTAAAATACATGCTACCCTCAACTTCTAGTAAGATTACTTGGGATAGAATGATTGACACATAAACCATCCAAAATGAAGTGAATATAAACTTGAAGTAAAAAAAAGTACCACATGGGTTTCATTAAGAGCAAAAAAACAAGAGTTTTGCCTATGGCAGATATCTAGTAGCAAACCACTGCCCTGCTATAAACATAAATTATTCTTGGAAATGACTGACTTTTGTCGATGTCAAAAATCCATAAGGTTTCTAAACACCAAGATCGAGAAATATTCGCCTTCAGGTCGCTGCATGTGTGCACTTACGTTCTTGATTCAGGAGGAGCTGGTATCGGGAGGTGGGGAGTTGGAACTTGTGGAAGAGCCTAAACCGGATCAACAGAAATGGCCTTTCATTATGACTGACCAACAAACTCCATAATAGTTCGACAATACTGGATGTATTGTCCTAGAACAACTACAGTGAGAAGAGAAAAAAGGGCAACTTGCCGCCACATAATTTGCAAGTGCGTAAAAAACTGATACTGGAGAGGAATGTTTGGTCTGTAACCAATTTAACTTAACATTTTTAATAAGAAATGCAAGCACTTCATTGTAAAAAGCTTTAAATCTTTTATCTTCCTGACTCATTGCCTTGAAGGAATTTCTAGAAGATAGTTTACATGTGAAATATAATAAAGTCGTAAACTATAAAATTCTCTAAGTTTTAGTTTTAAGAAAGAAAAAAATGCAAATATTGAACAAGAACTTTAATCATGCAAAACATAGGAGAGATAAAGGATGGTGATCAGGAGTATTAACAAACCAGTATCTGCACTGTCTGCACTGCTTGGATCCACTCTTGGTTCAGGAGGAGATAGCTCCACAGTGGTGAATCTCCGCAAAGCAGTGCCAATGTTGACTTCCTGCAGAACACGTACAATATATTTCAAATTCATTTCTACGAGGATCATAACACCAATCGTTGTAAATAAAAGTAGACATACCTTGGTAACAGGGAGCTGGCGCTTGTTGTTACCTCTCTTCTTACGATAGCTGCAAGATTGGATGACATGTTAAAGAACAGATTAGCATCATGGAATTCATATGAATGACTGTTTCACTTATGAAGTGAAAAATCTGGAGCGAAAGATCATGTTGCTAATTGAGATGCTCAAAAATTATAACATGCAAGTAAATTAGACTTTCAGCTAGAGTATCAATTCCAATCATATGAAGATAGTTCAGATCTATTATAATCCCACAAATGAAACCAAACTAATCCAGCTGGTCAACATTCACCTTCCTTTTTCGTTCTCGAATGAGAACAAATACGAATAAAAGAGGCACTGAACAGAAGTTGTTAGTATTTTTAATCAGCAGAAAGACATTGATTGAATAGAAAATTACCTCAAACTGCTAGAAGATGGCAGAACACAAGCTAATTCGTTGACACAGAATGCATTGAATCTAGGATCAGGGTTCCTAGGAGGAACCGGAAGCCTCAGATGCTCCTGCTCCTGCATCTTTTGGGCAAATAAATTTGCCATGATCTGCCCCTGCCTCGTACTGTTGTCTGGCATAGGAGTTGGTCCAAAACTGTTTGGCCCAAATCCCATATCAGGCGTCATTGGTGGAAATGCAGTCTGAAGCAGTCTCCCCATTTCCAATGGACCCACATTGGGCATCGAACTCCCCACTTCCGGTGGAGCATTCTGCATTAAACTCCCCATTTCTGATGGAAATGCAGAATGCATCAAACTCCTTATTTCAGGAGGAGCATTCTGCATCAAAGTCCTCATTTCGGGAGGAGCATTCTGCATGAAACTCCTCATCTCCAGTGGAAATGCAGAAGGATTCTGCATAAAGCTCCTCATGTCTGGTGGAGGAGCATTCTGCATCCTCATTTCCGGTGGAAATGAATTCTGCATCAGGCTCGGCATTTCAGGTGGGAAAGCATTTCTCATCAGGTTTCCCACCTCCTGCCTCAACATAGCAGGTTGGTTAACTGGCCTTGGCGTTGATGTGCCAGTGTTATGTGCCATATGGTTGACATCTGGCACAGGAGGAACAGAAGGAGCACTTTGCGGACCAGGCTCAGCACTCGGAGTTGCCTGAAACAGCATGGAAAACCAACTTGAGTGGGTCTAATAAAGGAATGAAATCGAGCACGTAAAAAAAAGTCAAATTGAGAATACCTGAGATGTGGAGGCCTGGTCTCTCTGCCTCTTCTTCTCAAGCCTGGCGTTGTATAAATCCCAAAACAAAGACCACCACTCTGCCAGGAATCCCTCAGGAGGGTTGATAGCTGCAAAACAAAAAATTATAAATTCATAGTGAGCTTTTGAAACATCAAATCTAGTATAGTAGTGTCACTAAAAAACAAAAACAAAATGTTACAACACTATAACATCGGGATCAGATTCTTTGGCTAAAGTTAATCTGATTTATACATAACAAATCATGCTGAAATCAACTTATATGATTGATAATTTGATAAATCATCCTGTAATCAGATATACTACATCACAACTTACTCAGATACATCCAAATCTGTCATGAAATCAACCATGCAAAAGTTTAACATCAACAGATGTAAATCCACCAGACCAAAAATTAGCAAAGAACATGAAATTAACAATGAACTCTTAATGTTTCCTTTTTTTTTTGCCAATGAAGGAAGTTTTTTTTATCAATTTAATTAATTAATGAACCAACTGAGATAAATCTGTCAGTTAATCAACCATGCAAAAGTTTAACATCAACAGATCTAAAACCATCAGATCAAAAATTAGCAAAGAACATGCAATTAACAATGAATTCTTAAATTTTCCTTTTTTTAATGAAGAATTTTTTTTATCAATTTAATTAATGAACCAACTGAGATACACCTGTAAAATTATAGAAACGTGAGGGAAAAATCACTAAATAAAAAAAAAAGTAATTAGTTCATCCATTAATAGATATATTAAATTCAAATAAACCATAAATTTTAAAGCAAGATAAAAGAATCTTAAAGAAGTGGGTATATATACCAACAGGCTTGGGCTGAATATTAGCCTCTCTGGCTAAAATGTCAGCCGTTGTGTGCATGTTCTTCCTCACCAGATAATCGTGAATATACAAATCCAACCTGCCAAAAAAAATAAAACCATTAAATCCCAAATGCAGTAGATAAAGTACACAACAAAATTAAAATTATAAAAACTAAAAAAGAATAAAAGACCCTAAAAAATTGTTGAAAAACAAGCAATGCCATTGAAGTTGCACACAAAAAACTCACATCTTCTGAGGATCCCACTCTTCCATGATAGCAGAAGGTCAATCTTGGGTTCAAAAACTCAAAATCAGCGGAGAGAGAAAGAGAGAAGAAAACACGAGAGAGAAACTGCAAGCGGTGGTATGGAAATCTATTTGGGTGGTTTATATAAGAACAAAAAGAGAGAGAATCTTCAACAAAAGAAAAAAAATCCTTTTGATTAAAAGCAAGAAATTGAGGAGGTTTGCAAATTAAAAAGTGAGTGAGTGAGGGGAAGAAGGTGAGTGGGTGAAGGAAGTTGGTGCAAAGCCATGCAAAAGAGAAAAACTAAAAAGACTGAAAACTTTACAATACACCCATTATTTATAACTGCTTCACTGTTTACTAGAGAGGGACAGTAAAAGAGAGAGAGAGAGCAATGGACCAGTGTCTCGGAATTTTTTCCTTTTTTGCCTAAATACTTTCCTTATAAAAGAAAGAGAGATTTTGGTTTTATTTTTTGGGCTTGACCCCTGTATTTAATACGTTTTACCAATAAATTTTTATAGTTTGTTATATAATTAAGAATTATTGCCTCAAATTAGAGCAATGAAAAAAGTATTTACTCTCATTTATTATGCGTAATTAATTTTTTAATATATGAGAAAAGGAAAATTGATGCAACAATTATACGTCAGCGGTTGTTGGATTCAATTAGAATCATCCAAAAAGAGAAAAAAAATACTTTTTTTTAATTAAAAAATGACGCAATGAAATAAATAGAATTTGTCAATACCTGAACTGTGGTTGAAAAACAGGAGAAAATAAATAAGTATGGTATAGGATCAAAATAATTACGATTTAAAATAAATAAGAAAAGGAAAGTGAAAAATTGAGGATGCGAATTTAATTTTGGACTCTGGAGTATTCACTCTCTAATAACTAATTAGTTACACAATGTGACAAACCTAATTAAATACTACTCTACCAATTCAACTACTGTCATTTTTTTTGAAAAAAATTATATATCATAATATTGTAGTATGGATATAATTTTATGAGATGAGATTAAATCCATAAAGTAATTTTAGAAGAGTTTTTTTTTTAAATAATCTTAGAGGAGTCCAAAATCAATCAGTCACTATTTCCTAAATATGAGTGCCTATGTCGTTGGATTTTAGCATGTGAGTCAACTCAAATTGAACCATTTGGATTAATTCATCATCATTTAACAATATAATCCATCCATCATAAAAAGAAAAGTCTCATTTCTATAATTAAGGAGGGGGTATTAAATTAGAATTTATGATAAAAATTATTTGGAATTTTATCATTACATTTCATACTTGTTTTACAGATCCAGTGTATTTACTCAGAATAAATGCGTTTATAATGTATCACACAAGATGAGAGATATAATTATTACCAAATTTAATATAAAACCAGAATTGGGAACAAATTGAAGTTGGATTAACTTAAAAAGAAGATTTAGTAAGTGAGGAAATAAAATTCTACGATAGTCAAAGGGTTGAAATCAAATATTTATTAGATTGTAAGATTTTGTCTTCGACTCTCTCTAATTGTTAATTTCATTATGAACTGAATTTAAGTCTGCATTCCTACAATATTTATGTGTTAGAAATCAAGAGCAACGTTTTAAATAGGACAATATTTAAATTTGCTTTCCTTAATTATAAAAAATTAAATTCAGAATTTGAATTATTACTAAATAAGAAAATTTAGTAAGTGAGGAAATAAATTTCTGCTCTAATTGTTAATTTCATTATGAACTGAATTTAATTCTGCATGCCTAGAATATTTATGTGTTAGAAATCAAAAGCAAAATTTTATAAATCTACTTTCCTTAATTATAAAGAATTAAATTCAGAATTTGAATTATTACTTACTCCACTAAATATGAAGATTTAGTAAGTGAGTAAATAAAATTCTGCAACAGTCAAAGTTTTGAATCAAATATTTATTAGATTGTAAAAATTGTCTTCAACTCCCTGATTGTTAATTTCATTATGAACTGAATTCAAGTCTGCGTGCATATAATATCTCTGTGTATGAAATCAAGAACAAAGTTTTAAATAGCAATTATTCAAAACTACTTTCCTTAATTATAAAAACTAAATTCAGAATTTCAATTATTACATGCTCTGGCTCAAAGCAATCCATGGCAGGGTTACATTATAAGAATTTCAAATTAGGCTGTTGACCTCTAAATCATTAATATACAGATTTGTTGCCTACCAATTTTTGAATCCATGATATTTTAAAAAAATCCATGCATGACAGTACTCTTTAAAATGACAACTACATAAATACATACACACTAGAATGCATATAAGTGCGAATCTCCACAAGAGAAAATGCAATGAAAATTTGATATTTTTTATCTGCCATTCAATATTGAAAACCAGAAATTTTGTTATTGTTTAGGACTTTTATTCATTTAAAATCTTTAGTTTCAAATGTTTGATTTTTTTATATATTAATTCTTTAAATCGTACGTTATTTTGCATGTTGCATCATTGTTTATGGGTTGTGTAAGTTGATTTGTTTTTATTTTTATATCATATTTAAAACTGAACATATTTATCCACTAATGCACATCACACATGCAACATAGAATCGTTGTTGAGTACGTAATTAAACGCTAATAAAATATAATATTACTAAATACACATACTAATAAATCATCATTTGATTGGGAATTTTTTTTTTTTTGACATTAACTTATTCAATTATCCCAAACTATTTTTAACAAGGGCAAGATTATAATTCTAAATTTACATATATAATGTTGTAAGGAAATTTATTTAAATGAAATTATATTAGCAAATTAGGGTAAAATTTGGTATCATAAGAATTATAGAGTAAAATTGATCATGTACCGAATGTTTGATATACTCAAGCCACATGTCCTAAAGTATAATTCTAATAACCTGACGTTTTGATTTATAATTCTTACTATATTACTTATAATAAATATATATAAATCTATTTAATGTTATTTGATCGAATGAATTATAGATTTTAGTATAATTTATAACTACATTAAATTACATTTTATATTTAATTTTTTTGACCAATAATTATATTTTATATTTATTAAGTTTGTTTAGATTTTATTAGTTTAAGCAAACTCATGAGTCATGAATATGTTAGATAAATCAAACTCAAATCCACCTCAATAATAAAAGAGCTAAATTTCAACTATCAAAACATGACTCGACCCACTCAATTACAGCCTTAATTCAATATGAAGGATTAGAAAAATAAAAATTTGAAAATATAATAATATAAAATATAGATAAAGGCTCAAAATATAAAACGTAGGCGATAATAAAATTTAAATATATTTTACCTATGGCGGAGAGAGCAGCCCAGTTTCTATTGCATCGGGCCAACGAAGGAACAAAACCACCTAATGGGCTATACTGGATCCACCAAATAAAAAGTATATGTGGGCCTCCAATTGGGCCTACAAAAACCCAAATAATGGAATTCAAGCTTAAAATGCATTCAAAAAATATCATGGGGAAAATCAAAGACTCACATGTTTGTTATTGTGAGCCATATGGTTTGATAATTGGTATGACAGAAAAAATGAAAGTAATACTTGATTTGTTTGTGATAGTGGATAGATATTATTTAAATTAAAAAAAAGTCATAATTCTAATTTGTTCTTTTTTTTTTTTTTAATCATGTCATGTTTCAAAAGTCAAATTTAGTTTTTCATTGAAATTTTTAATAATGCTTTTAGCACTTTTTTCTTATAACCAAGATAAGATAATGGATTTGATAACTATATTAAAGAATTAATTGAAATTTTGATAGCTTACAGATGGTTTGATAATTTTGATATCTTATTTTAGAACAGATGAAGTATTACAAATATCAAATCTTCTATTTGGTTGGGTTAGGTATATTTTACAGCAAAATTATCCAAAAAGTTGAAAGTATCAACATTTGATCTCAAAAATCGTCGTGCTTAAGACAATTTTCAATCTGAAAATTTCTCATATTCATCTTGAAGGCAACCATGCAACTGATGATCATCTTGCCATACAGACTCAAAATTTTGTTTCGTTGTCTGATTTATCTTTTTGTAAAAGTTTGAAAATTTTGTGATTGTTGATAGTTGGCAAATGCATATTTCAGATTATATAGTTTAGAGGTTTTTTTGTTGCTTCTTTTGTTTAGGTTTCCTGTATGTGAAACTTCACTTTGAGTGGTGCTCCTTTTGTTTAGCTTACTTGGTTGCAAAACTTAACTTTTGTGAGAGATATAAAGGTTGAGGATCTCCTTAATCCCCCCATCCAATATGATTTTGTTTTGAAAAAAAAAAAAAATACCCTCCATTACACACCCAAAATATATATATATATATATATATATATATACATATATATATATATATATATATTTTTTTTTTTTTAATTTTTTTATAACGGTACTTAGAGTAGAGTAATACAAACATGACTCTAATGGATATAGTAAATATACAAGTTGATTTAGGAGAATGAAGGGGATTCATTAAGTGCAAAAAAACAGGACTAAACTAATGTTCCAAGAGGAAGGAAATTGAAGAAAATAAAAACAAACACTGGCAGTATGCAACTATTTTTGCACATATGATGATGTATATGTAAAGACACGCAAGAATAGAGTTAGAAATTAAAGTATTGTGTACTATTAAAAGATCAAAAAACTTATCCACCTTGGATATAATTCCATGAGACAAAACACTATCTCACGGAATAAGATTGATTGAGATAGTCTTACAAGAGCTCTCTTTTTAAGTGTAGTCTCAAAAAGGGTAAAGATAGAATAATATGTAGAGGTCAAGCACAGCTCAAAATCAACAAATTCAGATTAGAGTATTAGCGGAAGGCACAAAAGGAGAGGGTATGGTTAAGGAAAGATCATGTAGCTTGGACATAAAAATGCCATCTATTTTTATTTAGTTTTTCCTTAAATGAAAAGAAAAAGGATTCAAGCAACCCCCCACCAACCAACCCCACATCTGTGATCAAACTATATACCTGGTGTCAGCATGTATTTCTCCTAGTGATGAAAAGGAGAAACCGCACTTTTCCAGCAGATAAAGAACAAGAGATATTAAAAGAGGAATTGATCTTGTGTGGACCAAGTTAAGAATCTGCCTATTTTCTCTAAGGAAGAAGCTTAAGCATATTTCTATCTGAAAGGAATAGAATCAATATATTTTGGTACACGAGGTTAGAGAACCAAAAGAGGAAATTTTTTACCCTTTATAATCATGGTTATTGCAGAATAAAGTCATCCATAACAACTCAAAAGGAATGAAGTTTATGTGGCAGTTACCGTGCTGCTCGTGCTTCTGCTTCGTCAAGGCCAAAAAGGATAGGTCGAAGAAGAAGGAAGAGAAGGGAGGCTGAGCCCGAAAAGTGACGAACAGAATGGAAGAACTTGGATGATCACTAACTGTCAAGTTTCGTTTTCTCATGCTAGCTAGGAAGATGCATATATATATTTTTCACTTGTAATGAACCAAATGAGTTGTTCTTGATCCTTGTAAGGTCTTGGTCATCTGAAACTGTATGATGTATTATTGATCAAAATCGAATCAATTGCTCTTCTTGCTTGCCTCCCCAACATCTTTTGTTCCTAAACCTATCTCTTGCATTTGATGCTCGACTGAGACAAGGCCAGTCTCCGCAAGGAAGCTACAGAATATAGACAAAGACATGTTAGGAAACCTATTAATGATGAGGATGGTGTTTGATTTCAAAATGTTCGGTGAAGTGTTCTAAGTGGAAGAATATAGAAATTCCCTCTTTATTTAAGCCTAAAAATGTTTCAACTTCGTCTCCAAAATTACACAATCACAATCAAATAGAACGAATGATAAGCAACCAAAACAAAACGTATACTCAACCTCCCTAAGAAATATACACATAGCAAAGGCGAAAACAGCATCATCTCTACCATAGCATAGAAAGTTAATTCATCCCCTTTCGGACAACATTCCTAAAAGCAGAAGTTTGGATTGGTACTCGTATGGAAAGCCCAGAAAGGAAGAGGGGAAAGAAGTGATCAAATCCTGAATCCAACTTCGACAATATAGTTTTCAATGGGAAATATCGTCGAACACCTATAGTGCATTGTGGTTTAGGTCGCATAACAAAGTCCCAAAAATCAATACAGTAGACAAACTTAACAGTAAACTAAATAACAGGACCTCAGCGCAAAACAAGCTCTACTGAACAAAATACCATGCGCTGTTCTATATTATCCCCTTCTTTAAAAGCTTGTTCAACATAAATCATATAAAATATACAGAACAATGAAGTGAAGATCTGAATACCTGGTCAGAAGCAAGAAGAGAGTTACGGCGATCAGAACAAGGAACGCGACATGGAAAATCAAAGAAGAGTCGCTAAAGGAGAAGGCCAAGCCCAGCATAGTAGCAAGGCACACGCCCAGCATAAGAAACGCAATCTTTAGTGTGTTCCACGTGGGAGCCTGAGATTTTAGCGGCTCAAGATCAGGATTTTTTTTATTTTTGGGAGCAAAATCGGCAGAAAAGAGAGATTTTCGATTCTTGATCAAACTAAAATAAAAAGTTGAATTTACAGAAATTAGTACGAACGTTGACTCCAGGGGCTAAAGCTCCAAGCATGACTGCTTCTGCAGATGAGACACGTCCCTTACTCGATGGACCAGCCTCCATTTTAGGAATTTAGATCTTCGAATGCAGGTTTTGGTGGGTGGAGTCGTGGAGACGAAGTGCGTGCCTTTTGAGAGAGAGAGAGAGAGAGAGAGAGAGAGAGAGAGAGTAGTGGGCTGGCAAGATCATAAAAAGACCGAGTTTTGACCCTTCCGTTGGCCCAATGAAGAAATCAGGATTCTGGAGTTTGATTTCTCGGCAATTCTTATTCTATTTTACTTTTAATTTCTGATATAATACTGCATTATATACATCATAACTAGTACATGAATATGTGTTTTAATATCCATAATTTAATTTTATTCTTAGGATACATAGTGATGGATCTGTATGTGATGAAAAAAATAACCTCGAAGATGCTTCATATTCCAACCCATGTGGACATTTTTGCTTTGAGTTATGCTCCTTCTCACTCGAAATTTGAGCATCCAATGATCTTCAGATTAGATATTTTGTTCATCAGGGAATTAGATATTTTGAATCATGATGCATCTAATTGAATAGAAGTAAACATGCAGAGGTGCTCAATCATGCAATTTCCATATTTATTTACAAAGGAATGTTCAGAAAAAGCAACAATAAGTACCAAGTACAGTAGAAGAGAAACAACTTTTGTGTGATATCAACATTTGAAACTATTTCAACCAGTTACATGGGAAAAAGGACATGGTTGTTAATGAAGGTTTGAAGCACTAAAAGACTACGTAGCATGGAACTCAGTTTCCCATAAAAGTAGGACCTCTTAGTTGAGAGCCTGGCTGAAGTTGCCTTTCTTTCTCTTTGAGATACTGCAAAAGTGGTGGCTGTTCAGGGCTCAGCTCCATACCAACACCACAAACATGAGGAAATGGTCTTTGGTATCCAAGAAACAGCTTATCCCTCTTTTGCTCGTCTACCCCGTAAGCAAGAGACGGACTAGGATACAGTTCTTGGGCCCCCCAATACAGCATAGGATTCGATACCAGGTGATTCCCCCACTGATCGCATAGATCAAAGCTGGAAAGCTCGTTCGCGTGGAAGTTTCCAAAGGCGGGAGTGCTGAACGGCATAGGAGATATGTGATTTCCAGGCATATTTTGACTGTTTCTGTAATGGTAAAGCCATTCGGAAGAACTCATCCCAAGAAGTGGAGGAGGGTATCCATCGACAAAGCCTGAGAGCCCTGAAATGAGACCAGTTGGAGGACGAACAGTGGACCAGCCTGTGTAGCCGCTAAGTGGCGGTGGTGCACCTAGAATACCATCTGCCTCATGCCCTATAGCATTCTTGAATTCCTGGGATATTACTGAATTACCCCTCATCCAAGAACCATCATCAGGTAACAAGGGGGCTGAAGGAGTTGGAGTAACATAAGGTGGAGAGTCATGAACGATTGTTGAAATGTGCCCTGTCGCCACATCTGACTCCGTCGACTCGTTGATTGAGAGATCAAGCATGGAGGTAGGAGCTAGTTCCTCAATGGGGCTTAGTTTTTGCTTACTAAAATCATTCAGCCCTTTCTCTCTTTCGAAGATGGAGCTTCCTTTGCTGAGGACCCAAGCACTGAGGGAGGGTGGTCCAGTGGGGTGTGGGGTTGAGTCCTTCAATGGAGGTTCCTTCTGGTTTACTGGCCTATTTGATGTAGTGGTGCAGAAACTGAAGGAATCACCATCTTCGATATTCTGACCAGAGGACAATGATGTGGCACGTCTCAACCATTCATTGACAAGCTCTGTCTGCATCTCTGATTCGTCAGGACAAACTATATCCTTTGTAGGTTTGGATATATAAAGTGGTGCTGAGTTACGTCTCGTTATGGGCTTGAAGAGAATGACTTCTTCCTCATCCAATGTAGGTTGAGTTTTAGGATCAGAGTATGATTCATTTTCCACAGTTTCCGCTTCTCCTTCTTCAAGAGATGTTGTTGTTTTCATAGAGCTTGACATTAGTCTTCCCACTTTGTTATGACAGATCCACCCCTGAGAACTTTTCGATTTCTCCATTATTCTCGTTGCAGCAAGAACTAAGCGATGAGAACGACATTCATTTCTACTTTTGTAGTCATGCATGCACTCCAAATGAGTTGCAAAATCCAGCTTTTCATGAACATGACTCAACAGGTGAAAGCCTTTCAACTCATGATCCTCCCAAAGAGCAGTGTGTTCTAGAGAACTTTCATTTCTAACTTTCTCAATTCGATCCAAGAGATCAGCCAAAGCACCCAAAAAGTAGGATAAAGCATTCACAACCCTTTCATCTGTATCATATGCTACTATTATATCAGGTGCCCCCACTAACCACTCAAGAAACATTAGCACAGCTGGCAAAAGTGGGCAAATATCCATATGATTTCCAGTCAGGCATCTCTCTGTAAGGCGACCCATGCAAATGAATATAGCAGTAAATGCCAATGGTGTGAATGCAGAATGTTTCTGATCGTCTTTTCCAGTTGAGTCCTGTTCTGGGCTCTTAGTCAGGCTATGAACAATAAAGATGAATATTGAAACAAGTTGAATGGCACGATAAGGCCCTCTTCTTGATGAATCCATGCGTTGGTAAGATTCTAAAGCGAGTTTAAGTTTCGTATCATCCATAGCCAACAAAGTGTCTAATCTGTGCAATGCAGAAGCAAGTGTGCTTGGAAATTCTTCCAAACTGCATTTCACCGTAACTCTTTTTAGACTCTTTATTGATCAGTAAATAAATTAATATATAATCAATATGACAGCAATGAAGTATACAAGCTAGACTACGAATATGCTGCTACAAGTACCTTGATCTGATCAAGAGGAAGCTTATAGTTCTGACAAGAACGGGCCATAAGTCAAACTTGTCAGAACAAACACTATCCAAGTTCTCTGATTTGCCGTTATGTGGAGAACCATTCTCTTCGTGGTATGTATTCTGCAAATAACTTCTTTTTGAAGGATTTAAGAAGTCAAGCTGCATCTGACTTGAAAGTGCTGGCAACTTGGTAGACCTGTTCTGCAAATCCACAAGACGCGATTGAAAGGTACCACCAAATGTGCTCGCGCACGCACGCACACAAAATCTGAATAAACTAACTACAGAGATTTGTGTTCAATATTACAAGAGCAGGCCATAAAGAAATATTACCTCCTCAAAGAGTAGCATAATGTTTCTCCAGGCATCAGGAAAAGGCTCCTTGACTGCCAAACTCCTTATACAATGGTATAATGCAAGAAAAGCATCACCAACATATGTTGCCAGTAAAGCCAACTGACCACATGCACAACATTTTAGATTCAGACCCTATAGTGGTGTACACGGTATTCTTGATACAAGTATGTATACATATAGAAGCAATATTTTATACCTGATTATGGGGATTTCCACTATCTGGCCATGTTCTCGTAGCTTCTAGGTAGTAAGTTGCCACAGTCGACCACTCACACAAATCAGGTTTCTTGATCATCTCAGTATACCTAGCAAGATCCCCAATACAAATTAAGAGGCGATGGCATGTATGTTGACATGAATGCAGCTTTGTTGGCTCAATAGAAAATGACCATCGATCCTTATTGTTAAGGAAAATTTCTGGTGGGAGCCCACAACTTCTCCTCAGTTTAACAATCAAGTTTCTATAGAATTCCGTTGCTTCAGATAAGAATGACTTGAATCCTTCCAAGCCTCGACTGCTGTCACTCTGGGAATTTTTATTGTCAGATGGACTATTGTTCTTCATATTCTCTGCATTATAAGATCGTTGCCTCATTCTTTTACGAAATTCATCTATGAGCTCATAATGTAGCTTCCACAAATGATGCTCGACTTCTTGAAGCTCAATCATCTGACTGATGTTCAACAGAATTTTCTCATATCCAGTGCGGATTTTGCGGTATAACTCTAGAACCTCATCATGTAAAATACCCTTTGAATGGATCAACGCCAACATCTGTTTCTCGGCATTAAGAACCTACGAGAAAAATATCAGAAACTGGCATCTAGTATCTCTAAAAAGACTTGAAACGAAACATCAAGAACTACCTCAAGAAAGGACTTTTGCTGCTCCATCTTCAACCTTTTTTTACCACATAAGGAGTTTATCTGTAAATCAACAGTCAAAGTAAATCATTGAGCAAACCAACTATTGAAAATATACTTGGTCAAAAAATGCAACATTTACTTCACTTGCATCCAGGAATTATACGAAGCGTGAAGGACAGAAATTTTGCTCAAAACCATTAAAGCAACAGATGAAAACCCTCAATACAAAAGGATTATCTTGATCATGTTATTAACTAAGCCTCAACACTCAAGAACAATAAAAATTCAATCAAAGCGAGCAGTAAACACAAAGAAAAAGCACGAAAGAACAAACATTTGATCATAATTTCCAAGTCTAATTTGGGAAGCAAAGGAAAAATAAAACACAAGAAAACAAGAAAATCCCATAATTCAAGAAAAGAAAAAACCTCAAAAACATCAATCACTAAACAAAGGCTTCTTTCAATGAACCAAACTACCTTACATAAATCTTCAAAATTAGTACTTTATTATCTCTAAAAGCAGCTAAAACGATTTCAAGAGGTAAAAAAAAAACAGAGTACCTGAAGAATTCGCAGGGTGCAAGAGAATATCAACAGTGAACCCTCAAGAATTCATAGTTAAGAATAAAGACACTTTCTAGAGAGTGTGAAAGGCCCAGAAAGACAGAAACAGCTAAAATCCTATGATATCGCGTGTTGTGGCAGTGTAACAGAGAGACCAAAGAACAACGAGGAAATAAAGATTTTAGTATTGCCCCTTTCTTTATGGCACTTGCAACATTTTTTATATATTTCTTTCTTTTTGAGCAATCCTCCTAGATAAAGTGGAACACGTTAAGATGGGGCCTGTCGCCATAACCATTTTATCTCAATATCTTTTATTAATATTACTTGTGTAATCCAACCTTAATCTTTTCTAGTCACATTGCAACTCCTTTCTTACACTACTATAATTCAATTATTTTATGTTTTAGACTTTTACTAGTGGTCCTTGTTGAAAATTTCTTTCTGCCCTCATAAATTATATTACTTTTAGCTATAAATGCAACTGTAATTTTTATGATCAAAAAGTTGAACATGTTGAAAAGTAAAAATCGTCATTTTTTTATTTTTTTTAAATAAGTTTGATATATGTATGATATAGAATCGTTGAAAATCAATATTTATGTTAACCGGATGAATTCATATTGAAGTTCCAAATAAATTCATAATTTATTTCACATATATTCATAGATTTGAAGTGCATCTTTGTATTTTTTTTTCTCTCTCTCCCTTCCAATTATCAAGTATGTTGTAAGGATTAAAATATAACATTGACTTGTAATATATCAATAATATATATTGATATAATGAAATATAAAATTAAAGTTAAAATATTTTAAAAATTAAGGATTTCATGGACTATTCTAATCAAATGAGATCATAAGGAATGCAGCCTAAACAAATTATAAATGAAGTCATGGTCAATAAATGTAAAATAAACATGGCCCCCAAAAAGGGTCGACGTAGTTGGTGTTAGGTTATAGTTTTGATCTAATTCAACATTAATTATATAACCTATCCATTAAATAATATATTATTTTGATCATTTTCTGCCACGCATCTCTTTCCGTATCCATATCACATGTCATATTTTCCTCTAAATGAAAAATAGATATCTGTATTAAAATATTACACCTGATAATATCAATAATGTATATATTATGTGAATATGTATAATTAGAAAATTGACCTATATATAACATCGAAATAACTATTAAAAGGAAAGAAAAAAAAAGATATTTATGATAGAAAGTTAGGATTGGAGAGAGTGCTACATTAATTTGTCCGACGCTGAGCTTTAGTGTACACGTAGACCATGAGAATGACGATAGTTGAAAAAATTTGAAGCTGAAATAATGTGAGGAAGCCTTTTGAAATATGTTGTTTCTTGATTGGTGGGTGATGACCCAATTGGTCCTGTGGGCCCTAAATTCTGAATTAATAAAGACTTGGGATGGGTTTAAAGATTTCAACCCAATAAAAGTCTAGATTTTGCAATTATGGAGTTTGATAAGTGTCAAAATTCAAATGCATACAAGTTTTTCCTACATTATTTAAAATAATAATAATCTGCAATTGCTTCGTTTATTTTATAATATGCATATGGGAAGGAATTATAGGCAAGGAAGTCAAAATAAATTAAAAGGAAAAACATATGGTATGCTCAAATAATTGTTGTAGGCATGGATGGCGTTGCCGCTTGCCTTTGCATATGAATCTATATTCTTTATTGTGTTTGAATTATCATGTTTGATTTAATTCATGAATATGGTGTTAATATTGTATTTGTACAGAATGTGTGTTTGCATATAAAATAAAATATGAAAATGAAATATGTTAAATTCAACAGTCCCATTCACACACAATGAAGATCTGAAATAAGAAAATTAGGTCAACTTCAAATAGAAGAAATTACTAGTCCTTTTATACAGTTAATAGTAGTAACTAATGATTGATCTCCTAAATTTTTGGGCATAACATGAATTTGGGCCTTTTGTACATATAAATGTGGTTTCTAAGTTTATTGAGATGGTTAAAACGTAGAAGTGGTCCAAAACAGGCAAACAGGAATCGTAAAGCCCAAATCATGTGAGTCTGCATTCACTATGGGAGAACTTTGCAGTAAATCCATATTACCAAATTTTTTTAAAGCAATTCAATATTTTACTATATTACATAATCATATTTCTCTAGCAATGGATAATGGAATCGTAGCTATGAATAGGGACATGTTTGTTTTTTTAGTCATTTATGAATTTTTTTTAATTATAACTCGAAATTCATACTTTTTAATCAAGAGATTTTTATTTTATGTTTTTAGAACGATTCTACATTAGTTACTATTATCAAAATTTAGATCGTTTTCATTTATATTAATTTGTACCAATCAAACTTAGATAATTCCTCCCAAATCCATACCAACAAACCTAGAAATTAACTTATGGTTGAAAATGAAACCAAAATTTTACAAGTCGCTAAATTTTAAATTCTCACCTATCAATTTGCCAGTTGAAGATTTTCAGTTACATTTTAATATTTAATATTATATCTAATTACGTGTAATTAGGAATGGGAATAAACTAGGTCAAGTCGAGCTTCTTGTTGGTTGGTTTAGGCCTAAAGTATAAATATTAGACCTAAATCTAACCTATTATATATAAAAGGCTTTTTTTAGCTCGAGTT
The DNA here is from genome assembly GCA_028654395.1 of Scutellaria barbata. NCBI lineage: Eukaryota > Viridiplantae > Streptophyta > Magnoliopsida > Lamiales > Lamiaceae > Scutellaria > Scutellaria barbata. Next base: position 6,308,918 of record CM053645.1, read on the forward strand.
GGACCTTGTTTTGTGAATAATTAAGTCTAATTTAAAGCCTATTAAAACCTACAAAATTAACTAGTATGATTTTTATTTTTCAAAAAATAAACTTCCATTTAGAATTAAAGAATTATATCAAGAAATATGAAAACAATATGAAATATAAAAAATATAAAACATAAATTAGACTATATATTTGTACAACTATAAAATATATCAAACATATCATATATTTTATATAAATATTATAAATAGACTGACCTATTAGGCCTATTATCCTTTTCTTAAGGCCCTAGTCTAGCTTATATTTATAAATGAACTTGACAAAAAGTCTTAATGTGACTCATTTACTAGATAGGTCGAGCTAAACTAGGTCGATAATAGGCTAGGTCATAGGCTCCTGTTGAGTAGCCTAAACTATGCTCACCCCCACGTGTAACACATACTACATATTAATTAGAATGTAATTTTTATACATGATATGATGATATGTGATGACTAATTTGAATTATAAATGAAACATATAAATAGAGGATGTCGTGTGTGTGTGTGTGTGTTTTTTTTAATGAGTTAGAGGGAGCGGAAGGGATAAAATAAAAATTAGAAAAACTTGTATGATCCAAGTTCCAAGTTCGAATCAAAATTATTACACAATATATATATTTATAAAAATGAAATACCATTTAAATTATAAAATTATAAAACTCGCGGCGGAAGATGTGCTTGTTAAATTATCCAAATCAAAATAAGTTATGGCAAATACAAGACTATTGGGCCAGAGTGTGGCAAGCTGGGCTTGGCCCAGTCCAAAAGGGCAAAGCGCAGAAATTAATGGATCTGACGTCATTCACTTTCTTGTAAATCTTAGATTTTTATTATTTTATTATTTGACGAAAAACAAATTTTAGATTACCGTTGTTGTTATCATTATTATAAATCAAAAATAATAATTTTTTTCATAACTTAATTTAAACCTTACATCTTACTAATATGAAGATAACAAAAATCGAACCATCTTAATTTACTATCTCACAAATCGCAACAAGTGTCTAAACTATTCTATTTTGATTTAAGTTCACTTATAAGTCAAGAAAGTAGTCATTCTTGAGTGGCGTTTTGCCTTGTCCAATGAGATGCCAATGACGTTTAATATAGTACAACAACTTGAGTTTCCTCTTCCATTATAATTTTATTAATACAAACTTAGTTTATAAACTATAATTTAATAGTTCTCTTAAACTTCATACATGACTAAACCCGTGAAAATTGATTGGGCAGAAAAATGTGGGGAAGCAAGAAAAAGGAAGAGTTAGAAGGGAAGAAATGGAAAACACGAAAAAAAGAAAAAAGAAAAAAGAAAGAGGTTGTGATGTTGCTTGGTACAGTAAAATGGGTGTCCCTCGAATTATTAGTTCATTAAATATCACAAGTTTTGATGACCAAAAGTCCCACCTTTCACTTTCTCATGTCTCTCTACATTCATTAGATTAGGTCTCCCCCTCACTTTCTTTGCCTTTGAGTCAAAAGGAGAGTTTGAGTGCGTTTTGGATAACAATTTCATTCATCATCTTTCCCACTCCATTTTCTATACTAGTATTTAAAGTACACTGAACTAATTTCAACGAGCAACTGCATTTTTGGGTCCATACATGATTCATGATTCATCACCATCATCATCTCGTTCTTTCTCTTCCTTCATTAATGGGTCACACACAAAAACACATACACATGTGTGTGTGTGCTTACAACATAAGCACATAGTAAACCTCGTGCCAGACCATGAATCGGCATCTTTGGGACAAACAACAAAAGAGTCAAGATTCCTTTCCCCTCCTTTTACTCTTCCATTGACAGCTAATCCAATCTCCTAATAAACCCCACTTACAAAACACCTCTTTTTCCTCCCTTAATTTCGCAGCACTAATTGACTATCCACTACTTTTTTTCCCATTAAATAAACTAACAAACTTTGAGCTATTATTATATGGATGGATTAGTCCAAAAGAAAAGCTTTGAAAAAAGGCCCCCAAGAAAAGAAAAAATGAAAATATCTAATGAACAAATTAAAGGGCGATATGAAAGTGAACGGAGGAAGTAGAAAGAAGCAAAAAAGATGAGTTCTTTTAACTCATCTTTTATCCAAATTTCGAATTACAAAAGATTTATGACATAAGCACATCTCAAATCATATCTATGTGGTTATACAATATAGAATCGGTACATCATAAATTAAAACACGGCTACAAAATAGAAGATTAATTAATTGAACTCACTCATGAATCAGCAACAGTTGCAGATGGACCCGCAACCCTAGGTGACGTCACAGGAAACAGGGGCAAAAGTCGGGGCTCCGAATCCCTCGGAGTATTCGCCGGCGATGGATGCAAATAAAACCCCTTCTCTTTAATTGCCTTGTCCTCCGCCACCATGTTCAGGTTGCTCTTCGAGCCCACGCCTCGATTGAACGGGTCGGGTATAAGAGGCGTGACCGGGCTGAGAGCCAGCGACGGAAAATCAAGGATACTGGGAGACAGGATTTCCGGCGTCGCGGGCCGTGGTGAGCCATACCCGGACCCGAAACCCGGACCCGCGTTAACCAGCCCCGGAGCCAACGGGCTGATCTTGAAGTTCTTGAGGCTGTTTCTGCGCTCGTAGAGCTTGGAAGCAGATTTGTCCTTTCTCGGGCCGGTCTTCATTGGCGGAATAGAGCTTCGTACGGGTTCGGGCCGGGCGGCAGTCTCTATGGAACCGGTCAGCATTTGGACGACCTGCTTGAAGGAGGAGGTGTCAGCTTGGACGAAGGTGGTCGGGTAGGGATTATTCGGGTCGGATCTTGTGATGGGAATGGTGGGGGGCGGCGATGGGCGGTGGCGGAGGCTGTTGGTGGTGGTGGCGCTGCTGCTGGAGCTATTGGAGCTGCGGCTGTTTGGGGATAGTATTAGTGATGGGTTTTGGTTTTCTTGGAGCCGTGATGTGTTCTCCATTAGTGGGAGGGGGAGAGAGAGTGTGTATTTGTTTTTCCTAGATTACGGAGAGAAGAAGAGCTGTTACTCTGTTATGGAGAATGAGAGTTTTAACAGTAAAGGGAAGAGAGAGTGAGATTTGAGTTTAGTTGTAAGATTTTTCGCATTGCTTTGTAACTTTCTTGGGTTGGTAAGAAACGTTTAGTTGTGTGTACTTGAGGTCATCTGGAACTAATCCTAATCGCATCAATGCGCGTGATTTTTTTGTTTTATGGGCCTTTCTACTTTCTTCATCTTATTTACCTAATGATTCAAATTTTATTTAATTCTTCGTGCGTGCTTCTCTGAATCTATATGTTTGAATAATAATTTTATAGCTTATTTTTATATGAATAAACTCAAATTTAAAAAAATACATTGTCCATATATATCAAATGTAACAAATTTGTAGATTATTAGTATATTTGGAATGACAGTGAAAATGATTGATCAACCAATTCATAAGTAGTTGAAAGTATATCTAAAAGTCCAAACTTTATAATAATCAATCTAGGAACCAAGCAAAAGATTTGGAGTTTTTATTTAAAGAATATACCAACAGAATCAAAATAAATGTCAATTGCTTATGAAATGAAGTAATGAGTTTGAAGCAGTTTAACTGCATTAAAAAAAAAAGTTGAATTCAGCAAGAGGAAAAGGTAACGAGCGCGTGTAATCACGCGCGTGAGGGAGATTGAGAGTAAAGAATAGAGAAATCCAACTGGAACCAATGTATTATTGGCGGTAATTGAAAAAGAAGGAGAGAAAAAAAATGAATAAATAATAAAAAAGATTAGGCATTGACTTGAAACCCCATTCAGTGCTGACCATTGGACTGCTAATTCAGCCCTCACTGTAAAAACAATACAAAGGTGCACTAATCAATGCCTAATGCCTATGCTCTTCCTTTCCTCCTGCCTCCTTCACACTTTTTATTTTAAAAAAATATATTTATGATTTATCACTTTTCCTCATTACAAAAGTCATTAATTAGTCATAGTAACCACATTTTTACTAATTATTAGTCCTTAATCTTATCTTATCCATCTATGATGAAAATGTCGCCAAAGTTGAAAATAAGTGATTACAGTCCAACTAATTCAAGTGACGTTTCATGGTTAACGAGTACATCATAAAAATGGTTTTTTTGTTTTTGCCACTTTAAAAGATTTCTTTTTTATGAAATGCAAAATATAAAAAAGTTTGAGCTTTAGTAATCAACACATAAATTAACACTCTCTTCTAAAATAAATGTTGTTTTAAATATTTTCACACAAATTAAGAAAGATAATAGTAAGACTGATGTATTCATATTTAAATATAATTATTGTGTGAGATTTTATTCTTTTCTTTTAATAATCCTTTTAAATTTGGTATGAGTAAATGAGTCTATTCTTTGTAAATTATTCGCACATATATTTTTAAATCTTAAAATGACACTTATTTTGAGATAACTTTTTGTTAAAACGACATTTATTTTGAAAGTGAAAGTATAAAATTGTCTAATTTGTCTCGCAAATATAATATAATTATGTGAGATCAAGACCCACTACTTTAAACTAAAATCTAGTTTCACCCGTTATTCCTAATAATAAATTAGGTTGTGACGTGATGTGAGATGATTTTCACGAGACACTACACTTTAATCTATTGATAATATTGGCGGGAACCTTATAAGTTATTAACTACATAGTCTTCAGATGTATGTACAAAGATAAAATTGCAGGTAACAGATTTTAACAAAGAGATGAGATATATCAAAATATGCAATAAACAATATAAAGCCTATTGTTGTGCTACCCTTTGTGGATAGTTGATATCGTTCAACACACACGAGAGATATTTGTGTTAGAGAATATATAAAATTAGTAAAAACTAAAAACTACTTAAAAAGAAGTTTTAAATTCGGTTTGATTTGATTGACAGAAACTTGAATTCGAAATATGACACTGAAAAATTTAAGATAAAAGGTGATGGTTTCAAACTAAGAAAGCGCACCATTGCTAAAGTAAATAAATAGATAGATAGTTGAGGTATCATATGTTTTTTCAATTTACCACATTAAGAAGATCCCATCAGACGAATAATTCTATTTTTGCATGCATTTTCATGTTAAAAAACTTATTTTACGGAAAAAAATAAATTATATGAGATGATTTTTTAATCTTGATTTATGACATTGAGTTCAATTAAAATGTTTAGATGTAGATTATTAAGCTTTAATTTTATGTAATAATAATGTGAAAGGAATTGTGTGAGGTTTTGTCTCGTGAATGTGAGTACCAGATTTTTGTCTTTATTTATTGTTAATGGGAACAAATAATTCTGCTTTTCTATATATATTTATAAGAGAATATATTTCGTTGTTAATTAGTTATATATTTGTTGATATTCTGAAATGGTGGCAAGCAGTTTACTTGCCAGCCTTGGAAAGAGGACCTTTTTTTAGGTAATGTAATTGAGACACCTTTTATTTATCGAGGAAGGAAATAAGAATGTTACAGAATATTAGTTAGGCTGAAGTCTGAACAATCATGAGGTATGATAAAAAGAAATATACCTGTAAATAATACCATACATATATAATAAATTTGCAGATTCTCTTAAAAAACGTCCAAGAAAATAGAAATAACAATAATAACGTTCTGCTATTATTTACCAATTCAAATATCATAGTTATAGAAGTTTTGAACTCCACTTTCATTCTTCATAATAAATCAACACATCAATTTATTTATTGTTACATGTGACATCCAAAATAATAATAATTTCATTATAAAAATAATCAATATAATGAAAAATACTTATCTAATTTTATCTGAACCAAATAAAATCATAAATTATCACCGTTTGAGTCGTGAATTATATGAGATTGATAATTTCTTTGAAAAAACAAAAATATTTTCTTCAAAAAAAATAATATTAATATTGAAAGAATTTCTTTACTCAAATATTTTGTTCTGAGGTTTTTTTTAGCCCCTAAAGTAAGAAAAAAGAGAAATGATTCATATTCTAAAAGACTAAGAAAAAGGGCACTTTGAATTTAAAAGGAGGGGCCGCGATGCGGCTTTTAAAACCTTTTCCCTTTTAAACTAATCCGATGAGAATTAATCTTTATATTAAATTTGCCATGCAATTTTAGAGAAAGATATTCAATAGATGATGGAAAATTTAGGAGACACGCTATACGTAAAACTGTCAAAATGATAGTTTCATCCCATTAAAAATGTGAGTTGAGTTTAGTAATTGTATCCTTGAAAAGGCGAGTCTAAATGGATTTGACCTTAGCCTGCGGTGAATTGAAATTTTGATGGGTTGGTCTGCCTCTATCTATTTTTATATTTTAAATTTGTTTTCATTGAAAATATATATAACAAATGAATAATAATTATGAAATTTTTTAGGGTAAGTAATGATTTATAAAAATATTGATATGAGTTATTTATTTAAACAAATGAAAAAAACTTTAGTGAAAGAACTAATTTTAAAACAATATTTATATTATACATAAGTGAATGCACATATATCTTAATACATGTATACATACATTACACATATATATTTTTCCTTTTAAAAAATTAAGAAAATAAAAATAAAATTTTCAATGGGCCTGCCGCCATAAAAAAGTTCATCCTATCAAATGGTGGCATTTGATGAGTTGTGGACTGATTCGTCCCATCAAGCTATATTGATAGCTCCAACTATAAGCTATCGAATCTCGGAGGATAAATACTTCACTTTAATAAATATTAAATTTTCACTTAAAAGTATGTAATTTTTTTTTTTTTTTTTACGATAGCAACTAAAAAGCAAAAAAAAAAAAAAAAAATTGGAGATTTAACACATTAACCATAAATATATATTAATATACTTAACGGTACCTTATAAATAGAAGTTGGAAAAGTATTTTAATTAGGGCCTCTTTTACAGGCCTAGGCCCATTAAAGAATTTCGGAAGACCTCGAAACAAAACATCTGCATTCGGGCCGTAATGTTCTTTACTGGGTTCAAATTTCACTGGCCCAATAAAATAGTAGTTGCAATGGGCTAGCTTGGGAATAAGACCAAAATTGCTCTCTAATTTTGGGCTGTGAGTTTTTCCTAATCTCTCTACTTTAATATGGCCCACAAAATTTTCACTATTAATTTTTCCTACCAAATAACAATCATAAAATCTATTTCCAACAATGGTGTTTATAAAACATTTTTCAGTATACTACATTATATATAGTAAAATCCAATTCCAACAATTCCCAAGACATAAATCGAATGTACCATAGTAATTTGTCGTGTAGCTAAGAATACGTCTCATGGGACAGTCAAACCTGCTTATACTGTTGTCCCTATTTCAGACAAAAGACTGTGATGGGCATATATATATATATATATATATATATGTCTTTACCACCACTTTATTCATGAAATCCAATATTATAGAGTAATAGCGCTCTCCTTTTATCATTAAGGGTAGATTCTCTTTGGATTTAGTGCATTATTTTTCGAATTATTTGGGAAAAAGTATCGAAAAAGAAGCATGAAAATAATCCCAGGTCGGGGAAGCGTGCAACCCATAATTGAACTCCATGAAAAGTCACATCCCTGTCTTTCTCTCTCCATGCAAACACAATCAGACTCATCACATACATTTTTTCAACTTTATTATGGTAACGAAACTCATACATCTTTAATTACCATGGGAATTACAACGTCCTTAGGAAAGATAAAACAGAGATCTCTAGCTGTAAAGTGAAAGAAAACAAAGTAAACATGCATGGCTAGCTGCTCGGTGCGTGGCAACTTCTACTAATGACATGGCAGTTTCTTGTGGGGTTCAAAGGCGAAGGGTCCGACAGTGAAGAGCTTATAAGGCAACGTCTTGTTGGTTGCGGCGGGGATCAGAGTAGCGCCGACCACGCCGCCGTGGAGGTTGGTGGGGACGCCGCATCTGGGCAGTGGAGAGGAGACCAAAGACACCTTGCACTTGTGGAACCCAGATGTGGTCAGCTTCTTCGCCAGTAACAAGAAGTAGCCATTCTTGTCGGTCTTGGCCGTCTCTTCGTTGCCGTACTTGGTATTGTTGCATTGCAGTTTCACCACCGCCCCTGAAAACACCATACTCAACTCGTCTCATACAAACAAGAGACAGAGAGAGAGAGAGAGAGAGAGAGAGAGAGAGAGATGAGATAGAACTACTAACCAACAAGAGGAGTGGCTCCAAGGCCGAGGGCGTCGGCGCGGCCTCTGTACTTGCAGGATTTGCAGTAGACAACACCCTGAACAGCCACCTTCTTTCTCAAAGGAGGATAGCTGGGGGGCTTTACCGGTGGATGAGTGGGAGGCTTAACGGGGGGGTGAGCAGGGGGTGGAGTGGGAGGTGGGTGGCTAGGGGGAGGGGGAGAAGGAGGCGGGGGTGGGTGGCTACGGGGAGGTGGAGGCGGAGGTGGGTGGGAGGGGGGGAGGGGGAGGGGGGTGGTGTTTGCTGTGGTGGTGGGGTGTAGGGTGGGGGGCTTCAGCCGGTGAGGGAACACCGTAAACTACGACGGAGCTGCAGAGCAGGAGAGAAAGGAGGAAGATATTAGGTAGAGAAAGAAATGCCATTGTGTTAACTGTGCTGAGATGAACTGCTATGAACAGAGTTTCAGAGGCGGTGTATTTATAGGGTTTTGGGAAGCGGTATTTTCTGGATCTCTTCCTTCCTTGTCACTATTCTTTTTTTAATATAAATATATATATAAAACAAACATTTTATTTTTTAACATAACTCGCTTTTTACCCCTAATTAGTATTATTACCTACACTGGAATTCCTCATTTCCTATATATTCTCTACTTTATAAATTTCATTTTCACTTCATTCAATACTTACTATTCATGTATTTATATCTACTTTACTTTATATTACAGTAATTTCATTTCAGAGGTTAAATTTTATTTTCAATTAATTGTGCTGTCAGACCTTTTTTATAACTTTATTTTTAAATTATCTCTATTTTCATTCTTTAGCTAAGCTTTACAAATCAATCAGGAACCTTTTTTTTTTTGAAAAATTAGTTTGATTCTCTTTCAAATTCTAAATCACGATTTCTTAACTAATTATATATATATATATTAGTTAAAATTTTATATATCTTAATTTATGACAAAATTTTAATACTGAACTTAAATCGAAGAGAATATTAAAACACATGGATTCGCTTATCAAAACTTGAGGTTTAATCATTTTGTATTGAAAAAAAATATTAATTTAAAGTATACATGTAACTTCAATTTATTCTAATTAAAATCTGTAATAGCTAATTTAATTTTGATTGAAATCAAATAGTACTCCGATCTATATATAAACTCTTCTAACTCTCTCCCTCTGCCTTTGCAGCATTTTAAAATTTTAGTTATATTCGTATTATGTAGACTTCTCTAGTTTGAGATGATCTACTAATTACATAACATTGTTTTCAGATCGAATTCAAAGAGAATTCACAATTTAACCTTGTTATTATTTTAAAAGGGGTGGGAGACAGCTGGCATTAGACCTCACATGCACAGGTGGACTGCGCTCAATCCTTTTCTAATTTCCATTTGCTAAATTATTTTATTTTACAGTTTCTTAGTATGTGGAAGTTTCCAATGGATTTATTTTTTCCTGGTTATGTAATCAGTAAATTGTTTTATTTTACTACTAATAAGATTCGTCGGAATTTAATGATGGTTTTTGTCTGACAGCCGCCCAATTTAAAAATTCTAAATTTCTGTAATTTCAACATTAAAGTTAGTTAACATAACCATAATTCAGTCGAGTCAAACTTCCAGATATAAATTAAAAGGTATTAATTTACTCATTAAAATTTATGTATCTTGACTTTATTAAAACAAATAATCTTAACCACGCATTTCTATATCCATCATACTTAAATTTATCGCCAAGAAACTATATAACAAGTCACAAGTGAAGAAGCAAATTATATAAAGTTCATATTCGATTCGTTTCTTTATTGAATTGGAGTTGAAACAGGTTATAAGAAAGTTTAATTGATTAAATATGATAGGGTATTGGTTTAGAAATAAAATAGAAAGAAATAGAGAGGACATAATATAGGTGTGCCCTGGTTTGGATTGATAGCAGTTTTAAGGAAAGTGTATTGCACGCAATGGAATTCTGAAACTCCGGGGATTTATGTACATATCTGTTGTTTAGTGTTTAGACATATCCATTCATAGTCCCTGTCTAGATATGCCCCCGCCCATGTCCCTTCCTTCTCCTATTTTTCCTGTCTTTTTTTTTTTTTTTTAATCCCTATCACGGTTAAATTATGTATTGGGATTGAGGATATGATTGTTATGGTCTTAAAAGATGACTTTTACAAGTTTACATTTGAGAATTTTAAAAAATTGTAAGTATGAATTTTGAAAATTTTGTGTTTGTCAAGATTTTGTAGGGTCATTTTGTCGTTGAAAAAATGTAGAAAAAGTAGAAGGTTGTATGTTGAGATTTGTAGAAATAGTGAAAGAGGTAGATATTTTAATTAAAAATTATAGAATAAAATTGTAGGGTTTTACAAATTATTGTCCAAACATGAGATTGGGAAGAGCGAAGTTCGAGAGACTGATTTGGGGAAAAAAAAAAAACTTACAAAAATTGATTAAAATATAAATTATACAGTTATTTAATTAAACAACCAACTCCATCCATTCGAAAAAAGATCTTTCTTATTATATATATAATTAAAAATAGTCATAGAAATATAATTCTCAATTTGTAACGGAAGAAATATTTTATTTTTGAAAAAGTTTCGAGTCAATGATTTTTTATTTATTATATCTGTTGAATAACTAAATCAGTGGTTTTGTAAAACCTAATTAATGGAGTACATGGTGGTGGAAGTAAAACCCTAGGGATTATAATTAGAATAAGCAAAGCAATTAGTATTGGTCACGTGATGGCGAGGCCTAAGAAGTGCAACCAATTAAAAAGTTGAATAAATGATTACAATTATTATAATCTGGCTGTAAATAAAGACTATTAAAAACCTACTCAGATCCCGCAATTTTTCTTGTGTTTGAAGTCACTCTAATTATTTTAATCCATCCTACTATTTTATTAACACCGTATTTTTTGCATCAACTTCTGCAACCCTTCGTTGAAGGACGGAATTTCTAATTTTCCATTTCAAATGTATTTTATCTTCTATATAATTGCTAGATCGAGACTACATACTATAGAGTTAGATTATTTTTTACCCATAGGTTAGGGAAATAAATTATTTATACATTAATATAAGGAAACTTTTTTTTTGTCCTTTTTAAATTTTTTTTTTAAGTTACCATTTTAATTTGATTTTAAAAATTATGAGAATGCATCTTTTTAACCACTTTTTATAAAAAAAAAAAAAATTAATCCAGATGAAAATAGCTGAAAATGATTGTTTCTTAAGTTGGTGATTAGTAAAGAGAGACTACCATCTAAAATTGGTAGAAACTAATATGTTTTTCTATAAATTTTATGGCCAACATGAATATTAGAGTTTTAAAATGAGTATGAAAAGAATTCAATTATTGAGATGAAAGTTAAAATACAGTATTGAAATAAAGAACCTAAAGATTGAGCAACGTTATACCTTCAATTATACATGCATGACTAGAAATAAAGATGTATTACACAACTACCTCATGAATATTAACTATTGTTCACAATAAATTGATGCATTTGACTAAATAAAAGTTTTGTTCCAAAAATAATACGGGGTAAGTTGGAACCAAATAACTTTGGCGGTTTATTGAAGATCCTACCATCTTGATAAAATATGTTATTAATTTTGAAGAACAAAGTCAAAAACTCTTGTTTTGAGGACAAAGGAATAAATAGAAATCTAGAGATGCTGAAATATCTGTTTTAAAGTTATCAATTAAGATTATAATTTTGTAAAAGTCTTCTAATTTAAAAATTGACGATGAGTCTTTGTCTACTTCACATGAATTACGAGCTAGGGCCTAGGACAAGCAGCTTGTTAAGCCCAACATGCGTGGGCTGGTATTTGGGCCTTTAACCCTTACCTAAAGTATCCTTATTCCTTCTGGACTTTTTTATCTATTAATAAGATTTTTTATTTTTTTTGGAAATAATGTGAAAGTTGCCTTATTATACACTGTTTTTATGTAAAACTAAATATAGGAGACCATGGGCCAAAATTTGGCCTGGCCATGAAAGGTACGAGCATACTATCCTCCAGAAAAACCCTAAATCATCGACGAACTACTATATGAATATTAATTTATATTGATTTCGCTCAGAATAAATATAAAATATTTATCTTACTATTTCTGCAATAAGAATAGAACATTTAAAAACGAACATTTACATATTTTGTCGCTTGTTTGTTTGTTTTCACAATCAACAAAGGGAAGGGATAATATACATTTACCGTTTATACAATTTGATTTTCTTTAGAGCTTTGTCTAGACAAAAAAACAAAAAAATACAGACGAAAAAGGCAAATATGAAAGTAGAGGGGGGTAAAACATGCCATTTTCATTGGAGAAAGTATGTGATTTTAAATAAATAAAAGAGCACATCTATGGCCAAACTAAGTCGAGGCAGACACGTGGCAATTCTTCTTGAAGTAGATCCTGCCCATAGTTTTTGCATTGTGTTGGCAAACTCACGGCAATCCTTTTGGTGGCGGCGCCGCAGGGTGCGGGTGCGGGTGATGCGGCGGCGGCGGCGATGGAAGGAGAAGGTGATGAGATCTTAAGGTTGTCAAGGCTTTCATGGCGAAGAAGCTCAGTCATGAGAAGAAGCAGAGAAGCCATATATATTTATTTGCGAGAGATCCAAGGATTTTTCTGAAATCTGATTTTTATTTAGATTGAGAGAAATAGATGTTATAGAAGGTGGTTGTTGGGTACAATTTATAAGCATTAAAAAGTGGTTCACTATTAAATACAGCACCTAAATTTGTTGATTATTTATTTATTAAAACGAGGGGCGACACCACCACTCAGTTGGCTCACACAACTCTCTGCTAATGGTTTTTTTTTTAAATTGATTATTTGGAGGCATTCCAAAGTCCAAACTGTGAAAATGAGTAAGAAACTCTTTCATTTTCATTTTATTTTAATTTGTAAAATTCAATGCATAGTCTTAATTTAAAAACTTGATTCTCATGTCAGATGAGGTCGAAAGATACTTAAACAATCACAATTGAAAAAAAAAAAAATTCAAATAAAATATAAGGATTATTAGTTTTTTTATTTAAATTCGGAGGTCGAATGCATGCAGAGTCAAGTTGGAATGGCAGAATTTTCAATTGCCAATTCAAAAACAATCCACAGTTTGAGGTTTCAACTTTGAACATATCAAAAATGTATTCTTTATCAAATATATCTCAGAGTTTGTTGTGTGATCTGAATTAGGGTTTTTATTTTTTTTCCCCCTATTTTGTTGAAATGACGATTATGTCCTCTATTAAACCCGTTTCAGATAGCCCAGTTTCGTACTGGAATCTTTTAAAAGTCCAGTGGGCCTTTCGGCTGCCAAGGCCATTGAATTTTATGGTCAATTATTTTATTGGTTCTTCTGCAATTAAAAAAAATTGGTGGTTTTATAATCAAGTTGTTTGAAACTTTTGGTTCAACTAATTTTCTATAGAATTTGAAACTATTTTTGGTTAAATTGTACAAAGTTCGGTTATTTATCAATTGCACCAAGACTGTAGAACAAATCATAGCCACTGCACTAACTATAGTTTCTTTTTTTGGATCATATAATTTACTTCAATTTTCCATATCTTTTTATAATGTATCCATAGAAGTTATATTATTTTTACACTTAAATCAAATCGTACTGTTAAAACTGTATGGTTTTATCCGAATCCGAACCACTGAAACCAACACGATTTACTTTGCTTGACAGGAAAAGAGTAAAACTCAAATTGTCACTAATTTTTTTTTTCCTCCTACAAAAGCCAATATGTATCCACATGTGCATATAAGATTTTCATTATTAGTTTGTGTTAAGTCCTTAACTCCTTATGGGCAGCCATTATTATTACAAATAACCTAATTTTTCTAGCTACAACTACATAAAAATAAAATAAACCAATTATATGGGCTGTGCTGTTAGCATGGAAAGAAAGAGTACATATATACTGCTACTGCTATAGATGTGACAGAAGTCGTGTAGTGGAAGAAATTAGGGAATTACATCATATATACTTATAATATAAACATTAACATAAGAAGTTATGAACACATGATGTATGATATATGAATGGATTTTGAAAAAAAAAAAAATTACTAATTAATGATTTTTTTTCCTTTTCAAACACAACAGTCACATGTAAATTATGGTAATACATATTTGAATAGGACATTAATTGTGTGGTCGTGATTGCGGAAAATCAATCATCAGGATTGCTTTTAATGCTGTAAAGGAATTAGTGGTGTAAATCTGCAGTCTGGAAACACCCAGACTTTAAGACATTGATATCTTCAATTAAATTCAGACCACTCAATACTCTCAGGACTAATATGGTACCCCATTTTTCCAAGATTCTGTTGTCTTGCCAATTACTTATCTGCATCAATATTATCCATGTCTAGAGATTTCGAATTACGACAAACAACACAGTGCTCTCCTTATTAGTTTTGATAAGGAAGCGACAAAGAACTTTCCTATCCATGTATAGCATGGACTTTTAGTGGGATGAGATGTAAATTGAAAAATGTGATTGAGTGATAAATATGTATGGGAGCCAATATGATAAAGACACCAAAACAAACATCCACAATTTTTCAATGAAAATCTATCCCGCACAAAATTTGAACATACGTTACTGTAGGATTTCTCCTCACAACTCGATTGTATCCTGAAGAAAAAAATCTATAAACATGGCTAGGATTTGGACACTAAATTTCCTATTTTAACAATTGTTCCAAAAGATAAGTAGCTGTGTGAATCAAAACTTGACTCATAATGGAATATATTTCAAAATGCTGTATGGAATTTGCAGAAACACAATATTTTACAAATAGTCGTCAAGATACTATAAGAGAACACAATATCTAGTTAGCTCGTGTTCACATTATATGGTTCTTTAATGTATTCTCCATCACGTCATGAAGAGCAGATAAAATGGACACTACATTCAAAAGAGCACGAATGAAAACAAACGAGTCGTGATTCTAGCTTTGACAACATAAACGTAGAACATATATATATATATATATATATATATATATATAACAAATTCCTGTCAAATTAAACATAAAGTGCATCAATTTTC
Source organism: Scutellaria barbata (assembly GCA_028654395.1). Taxonomy (NCBI): domain Eukaryota; kingdom Viridiplantae; phylum Streptophyta; class Magnoliopsida; order Lamiales; family Lamiaceae; genus Scutellaria; species Scutellaria barbata. The sequence continues at coordinate 6,324,179 of CM053645.1, forward strand.
AAGAAAACAAGGAACTTTGAAATAAGATGAGTTTTCTTCACTGACTAAAATCATATACAAACTTCCTGAGTCTCTCAGATATCCTCGCAGCTCCGTAATCTGGAGCAGACTCTCCAATCTGGGCAAAGAAAACCAAAGTAAAAGAGCTTGAAAATAGTTGAATTAGCTTCTATATATATATATACGTACCTTGGAATGTATGGTATGAAATATAGAATTATCAAGTACAGAAAAACTGGCGTTGACAACTTCAGCGCCTTCTTCATGCAGCATTCTGATGATTTCATTGAACATGAATTGACAATTTAGTCCAGTTACCAGAGCCACCTTTAGGGCTGACCCCATAACAATTATGTCCATATTTGGTAAAATATGTTCTGATCCAGTGGAACAACTTGTTGATGAATTTCCAGACATTATTCCCATAAGCATATTTTTCTTCTGCTTCATCTCCTCCAACTTAGCTTCAAGCATCTTGATGTAGTTTGCTGCTCCCTGCAGTTGATCCGGCAACGACGCCGTTTCCTAGAACCCACAAACCAAGTATAAAAGCTACATTAATAATTTCTATTACGTATTTCTGGGACATGAAATGTATGTAAGAAAAGAGAAGGTTAATTAAGAACCCTAGAGGGTTGATTAGGAAGTAGAGAATTGAGGTTGGAGTAGAGGGCCTTCATCTGATTTCTCCTGTTTTTCTCTATGGTTTTTCTGTCTGCTTTGGAGCTGGAACTAGGGTTTTGATCCATCTGCATCTTTTTCAATGCATATGTGTGTGTTGATGTTTATTTATTTGATCGATAGAGCTGAGATTGTGAAGGTAAAGAGGAATGTGGAAATGAAAGGGGGATAGAAAATAAGCAACATAATAATATCGTTAGCGAAGAAAAAGTGGTGATTTCAGACCAGTAGTGGGCCCGCCTTGAGCTTTATATTCCACACATTTTGACCTTTCATTTTCAAGAATTCGATCGAGAACCACTGCAACAATTTCGGCTTCCATACAAATCAAATATGTCTAGGACAACAGTACTACTCCCAATTTTAATCTTCTCTACATCTTATTTTCCCTAAATTGAGACAATGTAATGAATTATCTTTTGTGCTGCTCAACCCTACCAAATTCAATCATCTTATTATGTTAAAATTAGTCATCATTTCAAACCTGTCAATTTTTTTTTATGATTTTTCTTTTTCAACTGTGTTTTCATATCTCGTGCCGGTTTATACTAGTCAACTTTCTGTGCTACTTTTAAAATTTTCTTTTCTTTTTCATTTTTTTCTTTTAATTTTATTCATTTTTTCCATATATTAAGTGCTATAAAATATTATAAAAAAAATTATATTATAGTTAATAGATTATAAATTATATGTAATTAATTTTTGGATGAATATTATTGATTAAAAAATATAAAATTAGCTAAAATATTATATTAAACAAGATTTAAACATATATAATTCTTTTAACAGTTACAAAATAATAAAGATCAAAATTTGATTATTTTAACAATAATAATAAATATATGATAATTAAAAGTAAAAATAATAATAAAAAATATTATGAAATATTCATTATTAGTGTTAATAGTAGTGCACATCATTGGTGATTTGTGACCATTTATTTACAATAAAATATTGCAAAATTTACAGTAAAAAAATTTACATTGAGATCTGTCTCAGTAGAGAATGCCTCATATTTTCTATAGTAAATTATGATCTATTTCTTAATTTATTACTATCAATATTGTATTTGATGTATTAAATTAATGATTGACGCTAGTAATGTGAACGCTGTGTGTCACAATCAGACATATGTATGAGTAAATATGTGGTTAATTTGGCTTATTATGTATATTGATTACTAATTATTTCGTTTTCAGTTCACAGGCTTCACGAAACTGGACAGCCGTATAATTAAGCACGTTTCTATGTTCAACGCATGGAATTGTACGCTCCATGAAATAGCGACCTTCTGAAAATTAAATATATATGAGCACGTTTACTATTCTTTCTAATATTATATTTTTTCTTCTTGTTCCTCAAGAAAACAGACAGAAATCATGTTAGATTAACACAAAACTTATATATTTTGCTTCAAATTTGAAAAACAGTTAGAGTTTCAGAAGTGAATATTCAAGTCAATGGGAAGCAAGTCCAAGTCTTGTGGAAATCAATAAACAAATCAATATTGAAAGATAAGTTTTTCATTTTCTTATAGTTGAAAAAAAAAGGGTGTGACGAATTGCCCTTTAATTCCTAGAGTAGCTTTTTTCACGGATATATAAGTAATGGTTGGTCTAGTTTGAATTCGATTTGATTAAAAATAAAAATTTGAAATTGAACTTGTACTCAATCTCTATGAGTAACAACTTTGAACCCAATTAACTTTGAGTTGAATTTCTATTTTTTTTTTCGATTTAATCACAAATAGCTTGTGAATTGACCCAATTAGTGAACGTGAGACACAAAAATGTGCGTATATATTCTTTGCCTTTAACTTTAATATTGCTGCTTTGCTTTTTTATTCACTTTTCAGATATTTTTTCTCTCGTGTGGAACGAGATGTGGTGGGAAGTTGGGGACCCTAAAAAGAGATTGCCATCATTTTCAATTCATAACCAACATATATAAGCAATTTTTTTAGTAGTTATCTGAAAAAAAAAAATCCAAATTAGTGTTTGGTAAAAGAATGAGAATGTGATAGTTTCAACTAAATACAATGTTGACCTGATTTGGGTTCATTAGCGGGCCTCTTTTTGGGCTTTAATAATTCATAGCGTGGATCTACTCGATGATTTGAATCGCGAATTTGACTTTTCTTATGCTCAATTACCAATTGGGCTTGAATCGAGCCCGTAATAGATTTTATTTAGGCCGAATTATATAATTCAATTGATAATAGATTTTATTTGAAAATTATATTTGAGTTTATCAGTTAAGTCAATTTCGGGGGATGTCGTGAGTTGAGTTGATCAATTAAATTTACACTCCTTTTTATATTTGAGTTTATCGATTAAATAGAACTCGATAGGTCTCGGTTGAGTTGGTAACAGAAGTCAAACTATAACTCTTTTATTTAGTTTTAATTTATTGAGTTTGAATATCAATTGAGTCTATCCAATATAAAATATGTTAAAATTTCTTTGTCAACGTTTCAATCCAAACTCAATTAAGCTATTAGTGTATGATCCCAATTTAATGTCAAATGATTTTATTTGATCATAAGTTAACATTGAAAAACGAGAATATAAATATAATTGAAAGATTGTTTATTTTCCTTTTTCCCAGTAGGGACATCTCTCTAAAATTCCAAAATCCCCCAAACGCAGCCCATCCACGTCACTATCTTGATACATGAATTTGGTAGAGTGCAACTATCGGTGAAGATTTATGTGACGACGAGAATAGCCTGTGTTTTCTGAGAATCTAATCAACCTTGTTTTTTTAGGGTTGCCTTTCTCTCTCTCTCTCTTCACTCTCTATCTATATAATTAAATGTGTGATTGATGTCTAATTATCCAAAAACATGAACATAATCACACAGTGATACTGATTTCATATCTTGTTTGGTATTACAAATTATTTAATACCTTCATGTTGTGTTGGAAATTGATTGGAATATATAGAGACATATTTTACATTTCACACAAATTAAGAAAACATATTTAATTTTTTTGGAAAGGTAATTTTAATCCACAAACATTCTATTGTATGATGAATAAACAAATAACTACAAACATTTAGAAAGTGATAATTCAAACCAACATTAATTAAGGATATTTTAGATAAATTATATCCTACTAATAAAGAAATTATCTATCTTTATGGAACGTCATAAATTATATCTTACTAATAAAGAAATTATCTATCTTCATGGAACGAGGGAGTACAGTAAAAAAATATTAAATCTTGAAATACATAGGTATATTAATAAGGAGTATGATGGTTAGGTGAGTGATTAAATTTAATAGATTAGTGAAGGTAAACTTGGTGCGGTGGCTTGTTGACGGTATGGAATGTGAATCACCATGTGCTCTTAATTTCGATTTAGTTACATACTAATTGCTTCATTTAAATTATGCTTAAATTAATCTAGTCAAGCGGATTATATTTGTGGGTTTTGACCAAGATTATCAATTCTTCCTTGATCATGATCATTTTGAGCTTTTAATTAGAAAAATGGATAAATTTCATAACAAGACTCAATTTATAAATTAGTTGTTGATTTTGAATCTAAGTTTTAAAATTTTTTAATAAGAGACTCAATTTAACTTTTTTTTTTAATTTAAGGCTTGAAATTTAAATTGAATTCTCAATTCAAGATAAAATATTATTTTTTATTTATTTGTATTTATAAATTTATTTATATTTCAATATTTATTCATATATTGGATAAAATTAAGATAAGTTAGTGCGTTTAAAACATAATTTTCATCAAACTTATCTTAATTAATATGAAAAAAAAAACAAATATAATCAACTCAATTCATAAAATATAATTTATATTAAACTGATTAATATTAAAATCGATTTTCTATACTTTTATTCATAAAATTAAAAAAATAAATGAATTTTAAATTTTTGAATTGCATTTATTCTATATAAATTAATATAAGTTGGATGAAGATCATTCCAAAATCGCACAAAGTTGTCTTAATTTAGCTAAACTATAAATACATATTAAAATATAAATAAAATAAAAAAAGAAAATGAAATTTCGTCTTAAATTGAGAATTCAATCTAATTTTCAAGTTTTAAATTAAGAAAAATTGTAAAATTGAGCCCCTTATTAAGAAAATTTTAAAATTTGGATCCAAAATTGAGAACTAATTTATAAATTGAGTCTTGTTATAAAATTTATCCTTAGAGAAATATTTTGATTTTGAAGTTTTTTTTCGAACCAAAACCTATACTATATGGCATAATTTTGTGTACCTATAATTAATTTAAAATAATAATTTTAAAACAATACACAGTGAATTCATAAAATATCTAAAATATATGCGTGTGTTTATGTATTGATTTTGAAGAACTGGCATCAATACATCATTGTTCCAGTCATACAAACACAATCTTGCTCAACGAGTTTTTAAAATTTTATATAATTATATAATATTTCGTTTAACAAATTGTGAGTGGAGATAAAGTTACCTTTTTTTTAAAGAGAAAGGGAGAGAGATTATTTTAAAGTTACGATCTGATACGTGATATATTTTTAAATAAATTATTAAAATTAATTAGATTTTTTCTGGTGCATTGGACGGTTTATCACATTTATCATTGTTAATCATTACACCAAAAGTTTATTTATAAATCATTTCAAAGTTTTATTTAAAAAAAATGGTATTTGTAAATTGTTAATAGTATAATTTGTACTTAGAATACATATATTTTAATTCTGTTATAGCCAAAACTACTACAAATCAATAAAAAAACTCAAATGAATCAAAACTTAAAAAATAATTTTTGATTTGTTGTTTTATACATGCAGTGTACTTAAAATAAAATATTTAATATTTTAAAAATATAAATTTTATATGTCATCCATTGAAAGTTGAATTTTAAATGAAGAAAATTTAATTTCAAATTATGATTTGTTTAAAAACATTGTGGCTCGCACCCCCAAAAATGCAAAATAAGGTTGATGAGTTTTATACACAATGCATTAAAAATTCAATTTTAAATGAAAAAGTCATTTAATTCTAAACCTCCAATTTATAAACAAAATTTATAAACAAAATTGTTGTACTCCTAATGCGAGTGGAACAAAATCAAATATAAAAAGGCCAGAAGTGGTGAGGAGGCCGGCCAGAAATGAACGAGTCGACCAGAAGAGTTCGATCTAAGAAGGCCGGCCAGAATGACACATTGAACGTCCAACCCGATAGACAGTCCAGGATGGCAGCCCGAGCTGATCTTGCTACCCAGGTTATAGCTAACCACCAAGAGATCGTGGGTGGCAAAACCGTCAAATACCACGTAAATGGGCGAAAATTAAGGAGAAAGTTGGCTCAACTTCCACAACCTCCACGATCCCCACGATCTCCACCATCTAAGTTATTTTTGTAGTTATAAATAGATGTAATTTTAACTTGTAAAGGATCTGGATTCCTACTCTATAAACAACACTAGAGAGCTCATTTCTCTAAATTAATATTATAAGATCCTGTCCGGTCAGTTTACCACCCAGGATCAGCCAAGCTAAATTGCCCGAGTAGGCTCCGGGCTAGTCTTTCTCACATTTTTCCCTTTATATTCATTACATTTGAGTGTTAGACTAGGAATTACCTTTCAACAAATTCCGACGTCAACAAAAATTATAAATAATAATGATAAATTTGATACAACATACATATATTAAAAATGAATTTTAAATGAAGTTAATTAGAAATTTTCATTTTGTAAAAAGGGAAAAAAAAAACTCAACATAGCTCCTACCCCTAAAATTTTCATAAATATTTAGTTTTCAAATTTAAATTAAAAAAATGGATAGAAAATTAAAAAATTGCATTAATCAGTATTCAATACGTAAATTAATTTATAGGTAAAATTGATAATAGAAAATATAAATACAATTAAATGAAAAAAAAAATTAACTTACCAGAAATAGAAATGAGGTTTGGGTGGAATCTTGCTTACTATTTTTGTTGTGGTTTTGTTATTATAACATGTAAATACAAATTTAGATATAGATTATTGATCTTTTCAAAATACTCCATCCATCCTAAAATAAATGTTGTTTTAACATAAAAGATTTATTTAAAAGTAAGTGTCATTTTACAGTTCGGAGTCAACTTTCGAATTTCGACTACCCGACTCTCACGCTACTTTAGGAATATCTTTATTGGTTGGAATTGAATCCAAAAGTCTATTCTTCTCAGTTATTTACGTAGGATTTCAATACATATTTATTAATAATCTATTAAAAATACTTTTATTTAATCCTACAGAATTAAAGAGTGTTGTTAAAAAGAAAGGAAAAAAAAAACTCCCACAATAACTATACTTAAATAATGATAGCTCAATTTTTATATCATTTTTTTTAATTTATAACGAGCTAATTATTATTTTTGTGATGGAGGTCCCACATCCTAATAAGGGTAGTACATAAATAAATAAATACTATAGTAATTTCCGGAAATGAAATAGACAAGAGAATTGGAATAAAAACATATTATTCTCGAGATATGATCGGGGATCTGGCAGACTGGCACCATAAATAGATGTTCACCAAATCTTGCCAATCCGTCAGTCCAAGCTACCTGATATGTTGAACGACATTAATCTCATTACTTCCATATTTATCTTTTCTTTTTTAACACATCATATATTATATACCAATTAATAACTGATGATGAGGTTTTATCACGACGTTCAAAGTTTTTCATATAACCCTAATTGAAGCTCTATTATCAATATCTAAATAAGTAATTCCATCACAAAAGGTATACAGATAAACACTTTATCTATTTCAAGGAACCTATCACTAATGGATCATAGTCACGTATCATTTTATTTATTTGAAAATATTACAAATGTGAAAATGAAATGAAAATACGGGTTCAATCAATCAATATATATATATATATATATATATATAGACGAATCCATGTTGGGACCAAGGGGGGCATTGGGCCCTCTTGAATTTTTTTTTTTTTAAAGTAGGGGTATTTTAGTCTTTTTACTATTTTAATTAAAAAAATAAAAAAAATTATACATTTACAATCCTTCTATGCGTGAGTTTTCAAGACAATAAAAGAGATGATTTTTTCATCATCTTCTCTATCTCCCAATTAAATCCTAATTTCTCTTTCTCTCAATTGATTTTCCATCTAATTTCAAGATAACATTTTATTATTATTTACTCTTATTTGCATTATACTTCATCATAATTGTTAATTTATGGTGCTTTAAATTGTATATGTGATTTATTGATTAATCAAAAATGATAATTTTTTCTTTTGAATTTCGTTTAAAATTCTCCTATGCTTGAAATTATGGAAAATTTTCATTATTGTAGGAGATGAGAAAACTTATTTTATCAATTTCATTTTAATTTAGGAAGTTCTTGCAAATTTAATTTATTTTTTAATACTTCTACTTTTTCTTAGGAGCTTAATCATCATTTTGATGAAGTGAACATTGAGTTACTTCTATGTATGACATATTTTGATTCTAAAGACTCATTTGCAGCATTTAACAAAAACAAGCTACTTCACCTGAAAAAATTTTATCCATCCAAATTTTCTGCAATTGCTCTATATGAACTTGAGAGTCAACTTGAAAACTTTATTTTTTATGTGCGTTTTGATAAAAACTTCTTAGAAGTAAATGGAGTAGGAGGACTTGCTCAGAAGATGGTCTCTACAAGAAAACACATTATTTTTTCATTAGTTTACTTATTGATTAAATTGTCATTGTTATTAACGGTTGCCATTACCACAGTAGAAAGAGCTTTTTCGGCAATGAAGATAATCAAGAATTCTCTTCGCAATCGAATGAATGATACGCTATTGAATGATTGTCTTATTGTATACATTGAAAATGATGTATTTAAAAATGTTAGCAATGAAACAATTATGCATCGATTTCAGAATATGAAAAATAGAAGAAAAATATTGTAATACACTAATTTTATCGTATAATATATTTATGTTATTGATTTAGAATTTGTGTATCTATATTTTTTATTAATCGACTTGGGCTCCCTGAACTAAAATCCTAGGTCTGTCACTATATATATATATATATATGCCATTGTCCATTTGCAGCAGGTATCCATCAAAACCATGTTATACGCGTAAGACTTCCTGGACCACCTCATCCCTCTTTGGCCATTGCTAATTATTTACATTATCAAAATTTTTGAAGGATTATTACTTTTTGACACTTTCCTGAGGTGAACTTTAATTGATTATTTAGTAATAATTCTTTCATTGCACTTTCTCATTAATTTAATGTACGTTTCCTTTTCCACATTACTCGTTCATATCCATTTGTTTTTATCCTTTTGGGTGCTCTTTTTCTAGTAATTAATGCGTAATTTACTTTACAAAATTGTAATTGTTATGTTAATTAATTTTGTTTGATTACGTATGGTGTTGTAATGCTGTGTAAATTATTAAGAGGCATGTGGGATTAATTTTGTGATGTCTCAGTAATTTCAATATACGAGTAAATAAATAATGAATAGCCATATTAATTTGTAAAAATGAGTTTGAATTATTTGTATAATTCATAATAAATTTATGAATACTTTTTTGATTTTTCTGTGTTATTGTTTGGTATTAACCTAAATTAGCAATGCAGTTGTTACGGCGTCATGAATAATCACGTGGAGATATTTTTCGTGGTGAACAGATGAATCTATTAAATGACAAACCAATCAATTCATCATAATTATTGTTACCCACTAATGCAGCACTATCACATAAACTCATGAAAATGGTGCATAAAGTTATAAATCACTTGAAAAATTAGGAAATAAAAATTGGATTAATTGTGAGTCACAATATTGCTGAAATTTATGATAATTATCTCTGTACAGTGAATTTTGGTGCATGGACGAACAAAATTCACAACTCAAAGTGGTACCTTAACATACTAAGCATGTACAACTTTACTATATATCATGTTTTCAAAACATGTACAACGTGTGAGATGCAAAAAACTCTTATAAAAAAAAAACAAAAAAAAAGCACTCAAAAGTCTCAAACGGACCCCTCATTGGAATTTTAATTAATTGTTGATGGAAATGTTTAATTTGTAGTGCAGAGCCCACTTGAGTTAGGACAAGAATATCGATAATTTAGATTCTATTTTTTGAGGAATTTCAAATCTTTATCGAGTACTGATATATATAGTTATAATATATTTATTATATTGGACCCAATATATTATATAATTGATCATATATTATTTCTTAAAAAATGTAATATTCATATAAAGAAACAATTTGATGAAAATTGTCATAAACAAAATTCATAGTCTGATTATAAATCTTTTGGGAGCAAGTTTTTAAATTACTAGCAGTACACCCGCGCGATGCGCGGTTTGTGATATAAAATCTATATTTTTTAATATTGATGATATAATGTAATGATATATCATTTAAATGTAATATATAAATATATATATATATATATATATATATTGCTTTTAATATCTATATTAATTAAAAATGTTAATATTTCAACTTTAAAATTATGTTATTTTAAATAATTGTATTTGATATAATTAAATTTTTTGAATGCAAACAATTTTGAAACTCAACATTTTAAATTTGATATAATTATATAGGCTAAGTAAATAGTAGATTATGAATTTGAAAATAGATATGAATTTGATATAACATGCATTAAAAATGAAATCTAAATCAAATTACGAATATAATTAATTCATAAATATAAAACAATACAATATAAAATAATAAAATTTGAATAATAAATTGAACATCAATATTAAAAATAATAAAATAATAAATATAATGTCAATATTCAACAATTCAATCTGAAAATAAAATTGAACACAATATAAAATAATAATAATAGTTTTGTGTTTGTGAGTTTTAATTTCTGAATAATTCAAAAGTCATTTACTAAACTTGTTAATATATTTTGTTCATATTTTTGTTCTTTTATATTTTAGATGTGTAGATAATTTTTTGCATTGTTTTTAGATGGATTTGTTCAAAAAAAAAATTTAATTTATTCCAAAATTTAGTTTATGTTTAAAAAATTTAGCTTCAAAATTATATAGGAATAATCAAAAAGCTGACCCACATTTGCACACTCCTGAAACCATTTTCTACAATCATGAAATTAAATTAAATAAATTATAACAATTTTCCCATGAATTCAAACAAAAAAAAATAAATCAGATAAATTTAGATGATTAGTGGCAAATCAATAATTTTTACCAATTAAGTAATTAATGACAAATTAGTAATTTTTATCTAATTTTTTTCATTTTATATATAGTATAGAACTAGGTAAAAATGTTTCTTTTTTCTTTATAACATCTTTTTTTTTTTCGTCGTGGGCCTCCAAAATATCAAGGCCTATAGATTATCATATATATTTATATAAAATTAAACTCAATCTTTTCAATCTAGGTTGATTGAGCTCCAAAGTCAATACCCTACCTATTTGTAGATCGTTATGATAAGAATACATTACACATATTTAGATGCATCATAGCTATAAATACTATTGGGATCCATTTGGATGAACAGACTTGAGGTGTTTTGAAATTCCTAATAATAAATTAATTGATAGTGTTTTGGATAAGTATTAATTTTTGAACAATGTAAATGTAGTTTTTGATTTTAATGAATTTGAAATCCATTCATTTCAAATTATTTATTTTAAATCTCTCTATCTAAATGAAACTTAAAAAATGTTGATATCGTAGAATACTTGATTTGTAGGTAATATCTATACATTAATCAATAATATCGCGACATTTTTCTTCTTTTTACTCTTCAAAAATTAATATCTTTTAATGTCCAGAAAACCTAGTATATACATTAATTTCAGTAGGTACTCGGTCTACATAATATACATCATATATATATATATATATATATATATATATATATATATATATATCATAATTTAACATACGCAACTTATTAGAAAATGTTCGAAATATGAGATAAAATGTGACTACCTATATCTTAATATATACTCCATTTTAACTTTTCACACAATTAATATTCTTATCAGTGATAAATTAATACAACAACAAATATATCCTAACACCACTGATGTTGCTCCAATTTACCGTTCTCCTTTTTGGACTGAAACTCGAAACCTTGAATCCAAAAACCTGCAAAATAGATACCGGGAGGGTTCCCATCGCTCCGGCGATGGGACTCCGACGCTCAAGTCAGTCAGATTGCTCAAATAGATCTCTCAAATTACACAAGTGTGTGTATAATTAATTGTGTATGTATTTTATACATTGTCTGTTTAAAAGCAAACATAAAGAGGGTATTTATAGACTCCCTGAGTAATTGTAGTAGGAATAGGAGTCTCAGTTGTAGTTGAAGTAGGAATCTTAGTTGTAGTTGAAGTAGGAGTCCTAATTTCAGTTGAAGTAGGAGTCCATTTATTTTGATCACATCAGTACTCCCCCCTTTTCATAGTGTATGTTGACATACACTAGTGGAGTTTACTAAACTTTGAAAAAAAAATGTGAGTTTCCTCCATTATAAATAGTTAATCACATAAGTATATTTGAAAGAAATAAACAGATGTATTTATTCGAACATGAGACGTTTCAATTTTATCAAGACATTCTGAGGGAACGTATCAGTTCGCTTCATCAGTTCGACATTCCGAGGGAATGTATCAATAAGACATTCGTCTTTTTAGTTCGTTCGTCAGGACATTCGTCCTTTTAGTTCGCCGGGATATTCCGAAGGAATTCATCAATCAGTCTACTCCATCAGGCTATTCCCAAGGAATATGTTGACCAGTTCGTTCGATCAGGACACTCCATGGGGATGTATCAATCAGTTCGTTTCAAGGGAATGTTGATCAGTTCGTTCGATCATGACATTCCAAAGGAGTTCGTCAATCAGTTCGTTCCTAAGAAGGTTTCGTGGATCAGTTCGGTCGATCCACCCTTCCAAGGAGAAATCAATCAGTTCGTTCCTATGAAGGTTCAATTGATCAGTTCGATCGATCAACCCTTCCAAGGAGAAATCATTCAGTTCGTTCCTAGGAAGGTTCAATTGATCAGTTCCATCGATCAACCAAGGAGAAATCATTCAGTTCGATTTAAGGAAGGTTCAGTTGATCAGTTCCATCGATCAACCCTTTCAAGGAGAAATCATTAAGTATAACGACAATCATATAAAATCAAACAGAACAAAAAAGACACAACAATTTAATGTGGTTCGGCTAAATTAGCCTACGTCCACGGAGAGTAGAAATTTCTCACTTTATTAAGGTAAAAGGAAATTTGAGTTTGGTAGTTCTCTATGATCCTTTGATATTCATCATGTTTGTTATCTCAACGTCTTAACTCAAAATTTCCCATAGACGGTGTTGCTCCGATTTACCGTTCTCCTTTTTGGACTGAAACTCGAAATCTTGAATCCAAAAACCTGCAAAATAGATATCGGGAGGGTTCCCAAAAACCTGCAAAATAGATATCGGGAGGAGGGTTCCCATCGCCGGGAGGGTTCCCAAAAACCTGCAAAATAGATATCGGGAAGAGGGTTCCCATCGCTCCCGGCGATGGGACTCCGATGCTCAAGTCAGTCAGATTGCTCAAATAGATCTCTCAACCGATGCTCAAGTCAGTCAGATTGCTCAAATAGATCTCTCAAATTACACAAGTGTGTGTATAATTAATTGTGTATGTATTTTATACATTGTCTGTTTAAAAGCAAACATAAAGAGGGTATTTATAGACTCCCTGAGTAATTGTAGTAGGAATAGGAGTCTCAGTTGTAGTTGAAGTATGAATCTTAGTTGTAGTTGAAGTAGGAGTTCTAATTTTAGTTGAAATAGGAGTCCATTTATTTTGATCACATCAACCACCATACTCAATGAGTTAGAAAGACAGTGATCTCACAATTAATGACTTAATTGCCATAAGTAAAGTTAAAAAATATTAATACACTATAATTAGGAATATATTAATAAAAGAATGAAAAATATAGAATCATATATGAAGTAAATTATATATTTGTAAATATTTGAAAGAGGATTAATTAATTCAATTGCACTAGCTAAGTTATGGAGTAGAGAAGGTAGGAATAAATAGGCAGCACCAGCACCAATAATAATAATGTGTTGACAGTGTGAGGATAAGGAGCACAACCATCTTCATAATCACATGTACAATTATTATTTTTTCCTTGGACAACCTGTCCACTTTCTCATCTCATTAAATTATTAAAAAATATATATACGTCACTATTATTTATTTAAATTATTATTTAATTGTTTCTTTATATACTAGAAACGGCATCGGAGCGAATCTACAGATAAAAAATTCGTGTTATTAAGATTCTTAAAGACTCGAAATGGAGTTCGTCACTTGGTCCTCCACTTGAACTATAAACCAGTTAAAAGTCTTCAGATCCATTTTATAATTTTATAAAAGTATGTTAAAAAATGTACCATTCTAAGGAAGGACCACACCCAAAAGCTAGCTCTTAATTAATTAGGAGTATTTAAAAACAAAATTAATGCAAATAAAAATAATTTAATACTAAAAATATAATCGTGATAGCTCGATCCGACAGGTCCAAAAATAAAAAAATGGAACCCACTTGACATGTACTGTAATAAATAATTTCATCGATCTGAATAGGTATGCTTGTATGTTTGGAGCACTTCATTGGCAATCCAAATGAGATGTTCACAAAATATGCTGAATAATATTCCATTATGGCAAATATTTTGAATTTTAGTGTAATTATTATAAGTATATTTAGAGTTATGTGTCAAGTTATGGTAAATTCAGTTTTCCGTCCAAACTTATATCTAGCTAGTTCATATTTTGTCCGAATTCTTTAGTCTTTTTTTTTAACGCGATAAAAAAATACTTATCATATCATTTAAAAAAAGTTAGTTAAATTAATAGCGTAAATATGTGTGTACAGTTTTGATCAGACACGCACCTAAAGAATGCGCACCGTGCACACCTCTTTAAGATTCCTTTTTTTAATTTTTTATATTTTATATTATATACAAAATCTTTTTTTCACGCTACCACTTCACTTATAACCCCTTATCAACATAGACATTTAACAATTCACATCTCACACATCAATCATATACCTTCTCCCCAATTCTCATCCACACAGATACAATCAAGAAAAATATTGAAAATCAATTAAATAAAACAATAAAAAATATTCAATTAATCAATTCTGAAGAAATCCTAAATCCTAATCAATATTCGATATAAAAATTAAAATACGAATTGAGCAACAAAGAGAATAAATTCTCAACAAATCTTCAAAATCAATCCTCAAAATCCCAAGTTATCAATTACCAAGAAATCTTCAATCAATCCTCTAAATCCCAAGTCTGTTTAATATGAAGCAATGAAAAATATTCAATTAATCAATTCTCAACAAATCCTAAATCCTAATCAATATTCGAGAAATCCTCAAAATTAACCATAAAAATTAAAATACGAAAATCCTAATCAATATTCGAAAAATCCTCAAAACTAACCATAAAAATTAAAATACGAAATTCTCAAAACTAACCATAAAAATTAAAATACGAGCAACAAAGAGAATAAATTGTCAACAAATCTTCAAAATCAACATATCATATCCTCCAACTCAATCATCAATTACCAATATTCGAGAAATTCTCAAAACTAACCATAAAAATTAAAATACGAAATCCTCAAAACTAACCATAAAAATTAAAATACTAGCAACAAAGAGAATAAATTGTCAATAAATCTTCAAAACAATATATCATATCCTCCAACTCAATCATCAATTACCAATATTTGACAATTTATTCTCTTTGTTGCTCGTATTTTAATTTTTATGGTTAGTTTTGAGAATTTCGTAGTTTAATTTTTATGGTTAGTTTTGAGGATTTCTCGAATATTGATTAGGATTTAGGATTTGTTGACAATTGATTAATTGAATATTTTTCATTGCTTCATATTAAACAGACTTGAGATAAGATTTGTTGAGAATTTATTCTCTTTGTTGCTCAATTCGTACTTTAATTTTTATGTCGAATATTGATTAGGATTTAGGATTTCTTGAGAATTGATTAATTGAATATTTTTCATTGTTTTATTTAATTGATTTTCAATATTTTCTTTGGTTGTATCTGTGTGGATGAGAATTGGGGAGAAGGTATATGATTGATGTGTGAGATGTGAATTGTTAAATGTCTATATTGATAAGGGGTTATAAGTGAAGTGGTAGCGTGAAAAAAGGATTTTGTATAAAATATAAAAAATTAAAAAAAGGAATCTTAAAGAGGTGCGCACGGTGCGCATTCTTTAGGTGCGCGTGCCTGATCAAAACTGTATGTGTGTATTTATATATATATATATATATGTATATTCAAGTGGTATTCCTCATATTATAAGGATGTTGATTGGAAGATTGAATTTGAACTAATTTGCTAATATTTATTGATTCCCCCAACTCTTCCTAACTCATTATTAAAAATAAAATAAAAAAATCAATAAAAAGAGTGAAAGATACATGCAGCAAATAATTTTCTACTAGTTGGCTTTATTTCCAATTGTTTTATGAATAAATCGCAAATTGCATTGTTTAAAAACAAGTCATTTCTATTCTCATAGCTCGATTGCTAATTACATTGTTCTTGCTTACACCAAATATTTGAATCTATTCAATCAAAGATCAAAGTAGTGTAAGGAAAGTTAATTTTTTATTTTAGTTTTCCTTAAAAAAAATTCTATTGTTATTTAATTATATAAAATATAAGGTATATATATACACATATATATTAAAAAAGCTATTAATTATAAAATCAATTATTAATTACTCAATTACAAAGATAAAAATATAAATTAAATGATCAGTCTTGCTACCCTACCCACTGTGGGTATATTAATTAAAATGTGTCCATTGTTGATATGTCAGTTATCCAACATATATATAAATTACTTTTTTCATATAATAAGGGGATGAGATCATTATACGTCATCGTTGGACAAATTAAAAATTGTCCACAGTGAATATTTTGGCATTCTTTACTAAATGATTCCTAAATAAGTTGATCGGTTAAGTTAATTATAGTATAGATATTTAACGCATCCTTGTTGATTAACTCTCTATTAACATTAATATCTCTTGAGAAGTTCTACTCATAAACAAAGAATATATCTAATTTTGCACTGAACCTGGATAATAATATCAATGAATCCTACTTCAAATTTAACCACTAAGTTTTGTAGTTTAAACAATACACCAGATTTCTAAAGGTGCAAATTGTGATGAGCTGATTTCGAACTTGAATCACGTAAAAATTTTAGTCTATATTTCTCCGTTCCATTTCCTCTAACTCATTAAATATGGGCGAATTATACTTCAAATTTATTTACGTAGACACCTCTTGTAATTTATATGGTAACAAGGGCGAATTTTTATCCCAAAATAATTAAATCGAGTCAAGTACTAATCATGCCTAAAATTATTAGTACCACAATCAAAATTTTATACACAAAAACTTTTATACAAATGGTGTACGGATCTAGGATCCGTACACCTGATCCGACCCGGTCCACATGCCCCCACACGCCTGGATGGGTGCGCTCAAACTCACCCAAATTCGCTCCAGGTGTTAGACCTTTATATTACGTTAGTCATATATTTATGTTATGTTAGTTATACCTTTAGAACTTTTATATTATATTAAGCATACATTTATGCAACGTTAAACATACATTTATTTTATGTTAAGCATACCTTTATGATTTTATGTTATATTAAGCATACCTTTAGGGTTTTTATATTATGTTAAACATACTTTTTTATTATGTTAGTCATACATTTTAATTATGTTAATCATACCTTATGTATTATATAAAAGTATTACTAATATTAATTAAAGGTATGCATAATATTTACATAAAGGTATATATGTACAAATTAGAATTTTTTTGTGCTGAAATTATAGTTTTTTCGTCAAAATTAGGGTTTTTTCGCCAAAATTAGGGTTTTTTTTAAAAGTTAAAGTATTACATAAAGGTATGCTTAACATAATATAAAGGTATGCTTAACATAATATAAATGTACGACTAACACAACATAAAGGTCAAGATAAAAAAAAAAGGAAGTGCGCGGATCCGGGTCGAATTCGACCCGACCCGACCCGCGTTTATGGATCTTAGATCCATTCGACACATGCACACAAACCTCACTCAATTTTATAAACGTTTAATAATTTTTTAAAACCATCAAATCATATTGATTTCAAGTTTGCATCACTTTATTTGCAATTAAGATGAAAATTTCACAGCTGTACGAATTTTTTTTTCTCTCAAAATATGCTGAATAATATTCCATTGTGGCAACTCTGAATTTATAATGATTCTTTATGCCCTTTTTGATCCTTTTGTATGGTGGTTAAAGTTGTCATCCTGTTATTGTATGATTTTTCATTACTGGATAGAGAAAAGTTTAGTTAATATTTCCTCGTAAAATAATTTCTGATGCCTATGTCTTTATAAGGCGTGAGAGTTCAGTTTGAGATAAACTATTACAAAGAAAAGTGGAAAAGAATGTTTTAAATATGTATCTGTCAAATTACAGTTTGCAACTCGCAAGTAAATGATTTCAGTGTAAAAGCTTTGTTTCTATTCTTTTATAAACAAATCACTGTCGTAGCTGAACTATACATTCACAATCTCATTTGGTGAAATTTGGGAGCATAAAAAGGAAATTGTGATAGATGTTTTTTATATTTCCTATTTGCGAAAATAATTGTTAATTTTTTTTTCCCAAATAGGTCAAATAAGAATCATTATTGCACCACCTTTTCTTAATTTTATATATAAACCTCTTTTAAAATAATTAATCGAATAATTGCACCACCTCAAATTTAACCTAGTACTCAATTGAACTATTATTTTTAGAAGAATTATCCAACATGTTATTTAATTTTAAACATTTATTTTATTTTATTATTGTAATACAATACAAGATACACACTATTTATTTCCCTTTATTACCCTCTTGTTTGGTAGTTCAACTTGTCCTCCTGCTGGATGATTCTTCATTACTTGATAGGGGTAAGCATGGTCAATGTCTTCTCGTAAGATAAATGTCTTTTATAAGGCATGAAAGTTCAGTTTGTGGTATATTATTATTTATTACAGAGACAAGTGGAAAAGAATGTTTTAAATATATATCTGTCAAATTACAATTAGCAACTAGCCAGTAAAAAAATAGATTTCATTGTAGACACGCTATTTATAATAAATCACTAGAGATTGGATGAATCTAATTAATTAGTTCAAGTAGCCATTAAATCAGCCTAGTAAAAATTAAACACAACATTTCATTTTATTAATATATGATAATTATAAGTTTTATCAAATAAAAATTCAGAATACAAAAACAACATTGATCCATCCAACAAATTTAGTTCTGATCATAAAATTTGTACAGCTCTTTATCAAGACAAATCGAACCAATCAAATCAATAATTTAACTAAGAGTGATTAATCTTGTATAATTTTGTGAGAGAGATCAATTCATAATTTATAGAGCATAAAATAGAGCCAGTTTATAAAAAGAAGTTGGGCTGTAATTGTGAGGCACCATTGTATGAAATTATATCCATGAAATAGTATTTTCATATAAATTTATGAGAATATATATAAAAAAAATTATCAAGAGCTAGGGAGGACATTGCTAGGTCCAACAATTTAAAATTTAAGTTAGGCTGAAAGACTGAAGTCATGCTATCATTAAGTTATCTGTGTATTAAGAGGCATACCACTAATAAATATAACAACTTAATTAAAGTGGTGGATAAACCTTATCACATTGACCTACTCAACCTCCTCCAGAATATTCTATTTTGCTCATTTCTTGTTATTGGATCATATGTTTTTAGACATTTAATCGTTCAATTAATATTGGTTTGACTATACTTTTGTGTTCGTCCAAAATAATAAAAAGCTGAGTATAATAAAAACAAGATTGTAAAATTCCCACATGTGAAACAACTTGGTGCCGTTTCTTAAATTTTAAATATAAACATGTTACATACAAACATTATTACATGAACCAATTGACCTAGTCACTTAAAATATAAGTACCACATGAAGTGAAGGTAAAGGTGATCAATTATTTAAAGTTATATATATATATATTCTTCAATACATTCTTTTTTTTTGTTTTTTGTTTTTTTTTTTAATTTTTTTTAGTTACAACTAAGCTGCGAGACTCCAATTTAAGATTTTATTTGAAGTTAATATACATTTATAATCACGTAATGCATATAAGTACTTTAAAATTTTAAATTATTACAATTGAAAATATGTAGAAACTCTATAAAATTAGGGGTAGTGTTTGTGTGCACCAAATGCATTGGTTATGATCCATGTAACTGAGTACGTGGGTTAGGTTGGGTCCGATTTAATACGTGGGTCAGGTCGGGTCCGATTTAACCTGCATCTGTGCCTTTTTTTTTTTTTAATTTATGTCATAACTTTTATATTGTAATAATATAACCTTTATATTCTAATAGTATAATCTTTATGTACAGATTTCATAACATTTTCAGTACATAACTTATACTTTTTTCACTAAAAAAATTCATGTAATATAGTCAAAACATTTATGTTGTAATAGTATAACCTTTATGTATAGATTTCATAACTTTTTCAATAAATAACTTACAGTTTTTTCACTATAAAAATTCAATATAGCCAAAACCTTTATGTTGTAATAATATAATCTTTATGTTGTAATAGTATAACTTTTATTACAAATTTCATAACATTTTCAGTGAATAACTTATACTTTTTTCACTACTCAACACTGTAAAAGGTTATATGCATATAAATAAACGGTTATAAGGATAGAACTAAAAGATTAAGTTCGCTAAAATAAAAGGTTATGACAGCAGAACTAGGGTTTGGGCGTGTGTGGGACACGTGACATGCACTTTCGGATCGGGTCAATCCAATTACACGGATTTAGAATCCGTGCATTTGGTGTATAAAAATAATTGTGTAAAATTATTTGTAAGTTGAATATAAACTCAATGAACGAACATGAAGAAATCAATTTTATATATATATATATATAATGAACCTATATCCTCCTCTCTTTTTTTGAATATTGTCATCCCTTATGTGCCAGAATTTATTATTATCAAAAAAGAAAATTGTTGACAACTTTCTTTTTGGATCAAATTGATATAGTGTTATAACTATGCCAAAATTACAGAAAAAGAAGTGTCATCAAATAAAAAATGGCTTCACTAGATTTCAAATGTCAATAATTTTGAACTCACCTAATGTGCTTGTCCTATACCAGACATTCGTAGCAACTCAATCCAGAAAAATGATTGCTCTATGAAAAGACCAAATTACCCCTTGTTTCGATCATAGATATGTGGCAACTCGAGGGTAATTCCCAGAATCAAGCAAAGAGAAGCAAAAACCATTAGCTTGGCGCCGCGTAAGGAGGCCATGCTGGACCCACCTCATTGGATAGACCCAAAAAATCAACGTATCAGATGTAGCCACGTCCCATGCGGTGGCCCACGGTCCACGAGATTAGGATAGAGTAGCAACAGAAAATTACATTATAATTAATTTCAGGATATTCGAGTATATCCACAGCCTTCTGAGGCGATCACATTATTGCCCCTGACTGACGTGGATCCTCTCTGTCTAGTCTACCGAACTGGACCAGACGGTTAGGGCAAAACTAGTATATGGAGGGGACTACAATAATAACCATGTGAGACTCCGCTTCCTTGTCCACGTCAGACATTGGGGCCCATCTTTTCGTAGCCCCGCCGTGTATTTAAACCCAGTTCCGCGGATAGATGAAAACCGCAAAATCTGGGCATAGAAAGAAAATTCATTCTCTGCATTGGCTGGAAAAATGGCTAGAATTCCTATAAACCACCGAATTCTGACGTGTGATAGCCGGGAAATCGAGTTCACCGGCGACACGGCGATCAACTTATCGGACGACACCGTTTTCCAATTCCTGAGCGAAGAATGCGAGGGCCTATCGTCGGCGAGTAGCATTGACGACGATGAAGACGACGAGGAGAAAGAAAACCAAAACGACAACCAAAATCGAGGTGCCCAAGAGGAGAATTTTTGGGAAACTCAACACCAATTATTGCAAGTACGTTTATGTTTAAGATTTCACAATTCTCTCTTCTTCCTCCAACAATCAAAAATCAAAATTCTTTCTTTTATTTTTTTAATTAATAATTCTCGTTTCTCCGACAAACAAAATACAAATGGCGATGATTTTGATTGGAGCGGATATTGCGGGATTCATAAGTAAATCATTATATAGATCAATCCCAAATTATGCCTAATTTAACCTTATTTTCACATGATCCTGGATCAAATCAATGTTCGCAAACTTATAATTTCTATATCTTTTGCAGTCAACGATTTGCAGAACAAGTTCTTTGGAATCCAAAATTCGAAACATCACGAAGGAAACATTAAAAGAAGCACAGCAATCCGGCAACGTGTGCGCCTGCGGCGGCGGAGGCTGCCAGAAATGTCTAATGGCGGAGGTGTGCCGCCGCCTGCAGAATGCGGGGTTTAATAGTGCGATTTGCAAGTCCAAATGGAAGAGTTCGCCCGATATTCCCTCAGGTTAATATTATTCTCTTTGTATTACAGCAACATATGAATTTTCAAATCATCCACTTGGGTTATTACATAATAATAATAATGTAATTATTGTTTTTCAATATGAAGGAACCTTCTCCCTTTCCTGTTCCACATAAAACTAAGGCATTAATCACGTGCTCCTAAGATCACAATCAGGGACGCCTTCTTTCTTCCAAGTTCCAAGTCCAACCACACATAAATTATTAGAAAATATCATGATATTTTCTGGGTTGTGGAGTTTGGGCTACTCTCCAATTTCCATCGTGTCTTAATCAACGTTGCAATATTCAGTCGTTTAATGTCACAATCGTACCACACTGTATCATTAGTTAGGTAGAAAGAATTCTGGAATTTGAGGCAATGGAAGATCTATTAAATTGTTATTTTTCTTCTTCACTCATCAAAGCTGGCCTAAGGGAACACCAAAAATTCAAACATTTTTTACAAAATATATTGTTATATAATTTATGTTAGTCAAAATTAGAATAATTTGTAATTGGTATCCAAATATGGTAATTAACAATTAACCTGTGATTATTGCAGGGGAACACGCATTCGTGGATGTATTGGACAACTCAAACGGCAAGAAAGAAGTGAGAGTGATAATCGAGCTGAATTTTCGGGCCCAATTCGAGATGGCCCGGTCCAACGAAGAGTACAACAAGCTGGTGAGTAAAGTGCCAGAACTGTTTGTTGGGAAAATAGAAAGGCTGCTGGGATTGTTGAAGGTACTGTGTGGGGCTGCAAAGAAGTGCATGAAGGAGAAGAAGATGCACATGGGCCCGTGGAGAAAGCACCGTTACATGCAAGCTAAGTGGCTTAGAACTTGTGAACGATTGGCTTTGTCTTCCAACACGTTTTCATCGGGGTATTCGGGCCGCCCGACCCGGCCCGGTAAATCCTTGCTCACGGTCGACTTGATGGAGAGTTTGTCGAACTTGCATCGACCGGTGGTTGAAGTGATCTGAATTATTTCAGCCTTTGAAATGTCCAATTTTGTCCTTTTTTTTTTTTTGGGTTGGTGCCATGTTGTTGTTTTCTCATGAGTGTACTATATTAAATAATAGTCAAGTGAAGATCATGAGTGAGAGCTCTTTATGCGATTTTCGTTGTCGTGATGCCGCTGAGAATGTGGATAATTCGTTGTTGAAGAATTGAGGACGGAAAAGGAATTAATTAAAAGAAAAAAGAAAAAAATAAGCAATGCCCTAATACTCTAGCTAACCTATGACTTATGAGTTAATAATATTAGAAGCAGAAAAAATATATTAACTATAATCACGGTAACTACTGAGAGAATTATAGTTTATTAGTTTGTAGCGTTTATTGTAATTTAATTAATACAACACGCATTTGCTCACATAAAATCTTACTGTATTTTTTTCCAATTATGTCAACTGTACATGAATTGTTTTGTGTTGCATTGACAATGACATACTCCTCCTAATCAGCTTAAGATAATCAATTTGATCCACTAAATGTGTATTTTATTAACTTAAAATAAATTATTGCCAAAATTAACTAATATTAATGTATTAAAAAAATTAGATTAAAAATAATTATTGAGTGATAGTAATTTAATTTAGATTCGTAAATTGCATGAGAACATTGTAACTAGTAATGATAGTCACAATTTTAAAGATTGTAACAAGTAATTTCCGCAATCAAGACAATGTGATGTAATTTAAAATATAATTACATAGATAGGTGACATATTTTAAGAAAATATATAATATAGCTATTACCATTTTAGTGCCCTTTTTTTTATTGTTGAATGATACACACAACCATATGAGAACTTCCCAAGGAAGTATTCTTTTTATTATGTTATTGAAATTATTAATTCAAGTAGTTAACCAATTTTTGAGGAAAATAATAATTTAAACAATTAGCCAGAAATGGGATCTTAGAAAATAATTAGATGGTGGAAATTGTGTTCATTATGTTGTTATTGAGTTTAATCGTAATCGCATCATGGAATAATAATAAGAGTGATATAGATTAAAAAAAAAAAAAAGGAGAAAGATAGAGAAGAAAGGAAGACAAAAATAATATTCCATTCCATCATATAAATTACAGAATAAACTAGGATAAATTTCATAACAAAATCCAATTTATAAATTAATTTTCAATTTTGAACTCAAATTTTAAAGTTTCTCAATAAGGGGTTCAATTTTACATTTTTTTTCTCAATTTTAGGCTTGAAAATTAGATTGAGTTCTCAATTCAAAACAAATTTTCATTTTCATTTTCTTTTTATTTTTATTTATATTTTAATATATATTTATAATTTAGATAAATTAAGACAATTTTGTGCAATTTTGGAACGATCTTCATCTAACTTATATTAATTTTTATATATATATATATATATATATATATATATATATATAATAAATGCAATTTTAAAAAATTAAGATTCTTTTATTTTCTTAATTTTATGAATAAAAATATATAAAATCGATTTTAATATTAATTAGTTTAATATAAATTATATTTTATGAATTGAATTAATTATATTTTTTTCTTTTTCTTTTTAATATAAATCAAGATAAGTCGAACGAAAATTATTCTTAAAGTGCACTAACTTGTCTTAATTTATCCTAAATATGAATACATATTAAAATATAAATAAATTTATAAATATAAATTAAAAGAAATATGAAATTTTGTCTAGAATTGAGAACTCAATCTAAATTTCAAACTTTAAATTAAGAAAAAAATAATAAATTAAGTCCATTATTAAAAAATTTTAAAATTTGGATCCACAATTAAAAATTAATTTATAAAATATATATTTTATTATGAAATTTATCCAAATAAAATATTGAATTCTACACTAGGACAAGACAACACTGTGAAATAAGTTATCGAGAAAGGACTTTACATTGCTTGTGGGCTTTCATAATGTAAAGCCCAATTTAAGACAACTTAGGCGTGCATAAATTTATCGTTTAGCATCATTAAACAGAAAATATTCAGTGTATTGTGATGTCACTACTTATCATACTGATATTCAAGATTTATAATACTGCTACTTGAGAGAGAGAGAGAGAGAGAGAGAGAGGAGAGAGAGAGAGATCCTATCAATGAAAAATCAAGCCAATATTTAATTTTAATGTTATAAATAATCTTGGAACTCAAATCCAAATTTTTTATTTCTCTCCATAAAAAATTCAATTCGATTTCGGATTTAGAATTTGAATAAATAAAAAATCAATTGGATTTAGTTTGATCAAGTGACTGAAATGAGCATCCATAGTCTGGCAGTGGCCAATACCTACCTACAGGCATTAAAATATTAAGATCATCATAGCAAGGGTAAGTTTTTTCAAGATTGATGATATCTTGTAATGTTTAACAAAATCTCCCAGGCAAATGACTCAATTTAATGATTAAGCCATGTTTCTGCTTTTGAACTTTAATCCTAATCACAATTACACAAATATGCGATTCAGGTAAAATACAATCATCATAATAAATGATCTGAGCTGTGAAGTAGTAGAATGAAAACCATATTTCTATATGTGTTCACAATCTTACATATGTACACAAATATAAAATATAGATATAAAATCTTTTACACTGATCCAAAAAGACAAGAATAAAGATATCAACCAAAAAATGAACACTAGCACATCCATTTCCACTCCCTGAAAATTTTCTGTAAATATAGAATTCCACGAAATTTGTTTGGAAAGCTTCACCGACCATCTAAAATAGTGCTGGACCAAGAGAATGTCGTTGAAGTAGACAATCCTTTTCTAATATCTTCAAATGTTGGATGTGAAGTTGAACAACTGTTAAAGATCTGAGGATACATTGTCCAAATCTCACTACTCTTCATCTTCTCTAAAAGGTATAACTCCATATCATCACCCTCCAACTCACCAACCTCACTCTTCCCTTCAAACAATTTCACTACTTGTCTCATTGTTGGTCTAGCATTCGGATCTGGATGCGCGCATAATAACCCTAGATGAAGCACTCTCTCGATTTCCTCTTCATCAACCTCTCGTGCACCCCTTAACCGCACATCAACCGCACCAAGCAATTCCCCTCGTCTCAAAAGCTCCCACACCCATTCCACCAATGGTGGCTTCCCTTCTTCAATTGGCCTTCTACCACACATCACCTCCAAAACCAAGACTCCATAACCAAACACATCAGTTTCAGTCGATGCCCTGCCACTCCTCACAACCTCGGGTGCTAAGTACCCCACCGTCCCAACCACACGTGTGGTTCCAGCTTCTTTATCATGGTCATGCATCCTAGCTAATCCGAAATCACCTAATCTTGCATTCATTTCCTTATCAAGCAACACATTGCTAGCCTTGATATCCCTATGTAGCACCTTAGCTTCCCATCCATAATGCAAGTAACATAAACCGGAAGCTACTTGCTTCAAGATTCTTATCCTATCTTCACTATGCAACATCTTGGTCTCATCACATTCAAACACCCTCGTATCAAGACTCCCATTTTCCATGTAATCATAGACAAGAACAAGGCTGCCCTTCTCTTTCTTACACCAACCTCTTAACCCCACCAAATTCCGGTGCTTTAATCTTCCAAGGCTCGATATTTCAGCTAAGAATGCTCTTATCCCTTCACTACTTTCATGAGAAATACGCTTCACCGCAATCTCTGATCCCCCAGATAATATCCCTTTGTAAACTTTCCCATTGCCACCAATACCAATTACATTCTCTTCCGAGAAATTCTTGGTTGCCGATTCTATTTCTTGAAAAGTGATTCTATGAGGCCAATACTCCAACTCCCAATCCTCCATTTCCTCCATTCTCTTTCTTTTTCTCCTATTCCTTCTAATCAACAAGAAACCAAAAACAGAACAGATCATTACTAGCAACAGAATGCCTACTATCAAACCGGCTATAAACCCTTTGGTTTTATGAATCGGAGTCTTTGGAAGCTCGAAATTGGGCAAACCTCTGGTGATCAAACTTTCACTTCGGGAAAAATTTGTGTTGCTATAACTCCAAGCTAGAATCTTGTGACTCTCAATCAAAGCCCCAGTGGCTGCAGTGAATCCCACATACATTTCATCCTCGAAAACCTGTGATAAATTCAGAGGAAGACTCAGTAAGGGTTGAATAGGTCTTTTCATCCCCACAGGCGCCATTGTTACATTAACAACACCATCAACATAATCAATCCATGCTTGGTAATTCTTCCCATTGTTAAGAGTCAATTTCTTAAACGATTTCCCACCATCGGGCCAATAGCCCGCTTCGTGTGCCCGTTCCGATACGAGCGAATTCACATCGACACCGACATGATTATCATTCATATCCTGAAACTCTTCATTCTCGAACACATCAAACTCGACGCCCAGGACATGGTTATTGGGATTACCGTTATTGGTGAGATTGAAGAGGCCCAGATGCTGAGCTGGGCTGGTGCCTTCGATTCCTGTGTGCGGCACGAACAGGAAAACGAAGCCGTGTCCGGGGAGCCTGCCGGCGTACGGCGCGATGGCGAAGATGAAGGAAGTGGAGAACGGGAGAACGAGAGCTGAATTGGGCTGCTTTGTCTGGATTTTTTTAGGGTAGAGGGCCCGTCCGATAGAAGATGTGGTGTCGTTGGTCAGTGTAAGAATGCGGGATTCAATGGCGGCGGTGCCGTAGAGGGATACGTCGGAGAATTCGAAGCCGTTGAAGAGAAGATCGACGGCGGAAGCCAGTTGGACGGCTGTGATCAATAAGGCTATCAGAAGAAGGATGTGACGTCGTTTCTCCATTGCAGGTGATGAAAAGCGGCAAGAATCATGGAGGTTGGTCTGGTTTTGGATTTTAGAAAGTGGGAGAAAAAAAGGAGGAGAATCCAACTGGGAAAGACAATGTTATCGTTATCCCAAGCTGCCGTCTTGGCTGTCTGATGAAGTTAATGTAGTCAGACTTGCGCTGCTCGTTTACTTTTTTGCCCTTGCTATTTTTAACATATGTCTTTTTTTGGCCTTGTTATTTGGGTAATTTTGGACACTAAAGAAAGAATGGGTTTTAGTTTGAATAAGAAGAGTCAAAGAGAGAAGTTTCCAGTTTTCCCACCATAGTCGTAGTGCTAATAAAACCTTCTAATTAAAGGTAGGGAATTGTCTGTTCTAGCCCTCACTTCTCAATCTCGTTTTAGTCAAATGTCCATCATGAGAAATTTTTAATATGCTCATCAATAATGTATAATCATCTCATTCACTTATTATATGAAAAATAAAATTAATAGACATTTTAAATTTTTAACACATCAACCATTGACATATATTAATATATCCACGGTAGATTGGTAAGCATAATTTGTTCTCAATCTCTGTTAAAATTCTCTTTATATAAAAATATGAGTATTATTTTAAATTGATGTAAAATCACCTAACTTTTTATGAGTGATTATATTGTGAGATAGAGGATAATGACGTGACAATTTCGTCTCTTATCACTTCGCTCTATTGAATTACTATTTCATTCCAAATCACTAATTGCTATGTTAGAAGAGGTTTAAATCTACACATTATAATAGACAAATTCAATCTGTGATATGGTATTTATGAGATATTTGGTAGATGTTACTATCAAATGTTACTATATATAATAATAAAATATTATAATTATGAGATGAGTGTCATGATATTGGTAACTATATGTTAAAAATATTGCAGTTCATCCTCTTTTGATCCACAAGTGACACATATCATCATTTATATTTTTTTGGATATAATTTAAAGTGATGATATTAAAAATAATTTTTATTAAGATTTTTTTTTTATCAAAATACATAAAAAGAAAATTATCTACAAATAGAATTCAATATTGACATATTTTATACTTCGTCTTTTAAATTTTTGGCATTTTTAAGTAAATATATAATTTGTATCTTTTATATTTATAATTTGAATGCATCTGTTTTGTAGTTTGATATATTTTTTTCGAGTTCGTATTCCAATTATTACAATTTTGATTTAGTTATTGTGTTTTTATGTTATTTTAAGTGTATGATAAAATAATTTCCTTATTATAATTATGGAATTAATATATTAAATATTTGTCATCTATTTTTTACATATTTTAAATATAATAAAAATACTCATAAAATAATATATAATTATTAAATAATAAAAAATATTAAATTTAATTGAATTAGTGTCACTAATAAATGAAAAAAAATTGAAATTTGGTTAAGTTATAAAATATATAAGTAAAAAAGAGATAAATAAATAATTTATTTGTGGATTTCGTTACATTGGGTGAGTGTGATTTATAAATATAATTATAATCTGAAGGTGGGATTTTATTGAATTTGGGGTAACTAGTACGGAGGGGACTTTTTGCTTCCGTACTGCCCAAATAAATGGACCATTGGGGTAATCATGACATTTCCCAAATATATTTTGTCCCCTCTACATATATTTTACTGTATTTGCTTCTTGAATTATATTTTTTTGACATTTTAATTTGAGACCTGTTTTATTTTTTATTTTATTTTTTTGACTTGGGCACCCATGTGTTAAAAAAATAAAAAAAAAGATTTTCCATGTATTATCATATTTTATTTTGATTTTTGAGGTAATATATACATGGGGTACAGTGAAAAACAAATAATATAAATACAAAAGTTAAAAATGGAAATAGAAGTATAAGGACAGGATGTGCATTATTCCTTTTAGTTAAGTTGGTCTTACAGTAGTACTCGTTGCATATTTAATTCTAGTATATATTAATGTCTACCAGTTGTAAGACATCATGACCATTTTTTTTTAATAAAATTTTGATGTAAACATGTGCAGTTTTAATTTGGATACCCACTAAAATAAGGACATACCATGTGAAATAATAACATTAATGTGCTATATATGCTCTAATTTGTTTGAAGTTATCTTCCTAACAAGAGTAGGTCTTGTGTGAGATCGTCTCACGGATCCTATTCCGTGAGACGGATCGGGTTGGGTCGAACATAATAATTAAGTAATACTTTTGTGTGTATTAGGTAATACTTTTCTATATTTCAAGTAATACTTTGTATTATATTATTTATTATATATGCAAAATACAAAAGTATTACATGATACATAGAAAAGTATTACATAATATATACAAAAGTATTACATGTTGCATGAGGAGAAGAAAGCACCTGGAAGTCCTAGGATCCGCGTGTTTTTTAAGACCCGACCCGACCCAATTCGGGTCATATATATCATATAATACAAAAGTATTACTTGATACACATAAAAGTATTACCCGATACACATAAAAGTATTACATATTTTCTTATAGTCTGACTCAACTCAAAACAAAAGTATTACCTGATATACATAAAAGTATTACCTGATACACATAAAAGTATTACATATTTTTCGTATGATCCAACTCAACTCAAAACACATCTTATAATACAAAGTATTACCTAATATATAGAAAAGTATTACGTAATACACTCAAAAGTATTATATAATTTCTTATGTTCGACCCGACCCGATCCATCTCACAATATGGGATCCATGAAACGGTCTCACCCAAGACTTTGCCTTCTAACAAATAGGCACCGATCTACCACTTAATTTTATTTTTTATGATTTTTTTATAAGCTGATTTTTCTTGCTCTGTGGATAGTTTTTTTTAAATAACTTAATATACTACATATGTGATATGTCCCATCCTTATTAAATATATGCAATTATAATATTATTTTGTAGTAGGGCTGTACACAAATTAATTATATACCTTGTTGACATTTGTGATTACAGTTGTTTGATACTATCTAAACTGATGCTGTCACAACCAATGACTTTATTTTTTTCTTCGAATGTATTATAGGATAGTGATAGCATAATTCAATGTGATTGATATGTTTTCTTCAACTGATCTTTGGAAAAAAAAAGAAAGTAAGAATCTTCAAAATAGGATTATTATGAATTGAATTTGTAGCATTGCAAGATTTTCTTGATTACACACATGCATATTTATATTTTGGATTGAATTTATAGCATTGCAAGATTTTCTTGATTACACATATGCATATTTATATTTTGGATTGAATTTTTAGCATTGCAAGATTTTCTTGATTACACATATGCATATTTATATTTTTTCTATGCCTTGACTTCCGTGTGAGTTCTTAAAAAATGATCACCTACTCATTATGATTTATGGACACATACACAATAATATATATTTACGATGCGTAAATGATAATAAGGGACCAATTAATTCTTATTAGAAAACCAAAATGATAATTAAAGACCATTTGACCAAAGTAATAATTCTAAACGAAAATATACAGTATTTAAAAATAATAAAAATCTAATGAAGTTCAAATCTCATTAACCAAGACTTTATTATAAATAAGACTTCACTCACTTATAATACAATATGTCTTGGTAGAATGCAGGAAGTGATTGATTAGAACAACTACTCCCATTTAAATGTGGTTTTAGAGCTTAACTTTAATTTCTAATTATTTCATTTTTTTTAGCAACTTAAAATCAGTGAATAAGTGGGTGTAGATATTGTTTTAAAGGGATTTTTTTTCTCTATTCCAATGTTTCTTAATTATGACAAAAACAGTAAAATATCGTTAAATGAAATAAATATTAGATTTATCTATATGTTTCTTATAAGTGGGTGTAGATATTGTTTTAAAATACTTTTTTTTCTCTATTCCAATGTTTCTTAATTATGACAAAAACAGTAAAATATCATTAAATGAAATAAATAATAGATTTATATATATGTACATAAATATAACATATTCATAGTTATGTAAAATTTAGTTGAACTCAATTTCTGATAACAAAACCTCTTAATACTGATGATCATTACGAAAATTCCTCCTTTTTAAGACATTTCGCAATGCCTATCATCAATAACATGTGATTACATTTTAAAATATTTCATTAATTTCGTTTGTTTTTAATTATGGAAAATTACTGAAAAATGTCATCCAATATTAATAGTATTCAAAAATCTTATTATTGGTTGCGTACAATTGTACATGGAGTTATATGAAAACAATTGCAATAGATGATATTTTTTAATAGCGAAAATGTTAAAAATGTCCATCATGAATACGTATAATGATCACATCCTTTGATCATTGAATATCTGGGACATCAGCGATAATCATATATAATATGTTTACGATAAGTATATAAGTAAACTGTCTTCAATGAAGTTGGTATTAGATAATACTAGTAATTTACCGCACGATGCGCGATTTATTATTTATTATGGTAGTATACAATTTGTAATTATATAATAAAATTGCTATATTATAAAGTTATTCATACATCTTTTATTATTCAAACTTTGTATAATATACAAATATATTTTCATATCTCTATTGATTTAATGATTTTTAAAATTATATTTTATAATTTAAAAGAATTGTTGGGTAAAGTAGAGTTTTAACTGAAAAAAGTAAAATTTGGTTGAATTCCCCCTATACATTAGGGCTTTCTTATGCATTTGTTTTTTGGTTGCATGTTATTTTAAATTCAAATAAGACAAATTGTATATCTCCTTCTAAATTATATTTGATAATATTGAAAAGTTGGAATACAAAATTTATAAATAATTTAAACAACGAACTAGAAAACTTACATTCAATTTGTTCGTCTTTTGTTGAATTGTTTTAATGGCTCGATAGATAATTTGATAAATCAATAATTTTAAAAGTTAGTTATAAGAGACCAATTAACAATATAAGTTTTGAAATATTTATTTATATACAACATTTCTCATAATTACAAAAAGTATATTAAAATTTCTTTTAACTTTCAAATTGATAATATGAATAATTCTAAATATTAAGTAATTAAATTTAACAAAAAAAAAAAGAATTAAAAACTTAAAAACTTACATTCTATTTATTTATATCTTTTATTGAATTTTTTTTATGGTTCGATAAATAATTTGATAAGTTAATGATTTTTTATGTTAGTTAAAAGTAACCACATTAACAATAGAAAATTTGAAATATTATTTATATACAATATTTCTCATAATTACAAAATATATCTTAAGTTAACAAAATTTTAAAAAAAGAAATAAATAATAATTTTTGGAATTGTTTTATTAATCAATATAAAGATGTGACATTTTTAAAAGGAAAAATAATAAAATTATAAATTTTACCAACCATCCTTATATAGATATATTTTTTCACAAATATTTTGTCTTTTTACTATTTACATGTAATAGTTACTTGGCACTAGCCACATCCATTTTAAGCAATCGATAAATTGCAACTAATAATCCGACCAGATTACAACATAAACCCATGTTTTCTAAGGTGATATTTAATAGGGACATTCACCACCAAATGTCATCGTAAATAATAATATAATAGTAAGAGAGATAATGTATGTGTTATGATATTGATTACATCATGACACTCACTTTTGATCCACAAAAGACACGTGTCATTATTTTATTGGTCTTAATTAATTTTTTTCAAATATAATTTAAAGTGTTGATATTGAAAATATATTTTATTTAAAAAAATCAAAATTCATTAAAAAAAAATTATCTACAAATAAAGTTCAATATTAACATATTTTTTCACCAATCCAAAATTCATTCTCACTTGTCTTACAATCTCAAGTTCTCTTTTTCCTCAAACTTTCTATTATTTCTTATTATGAATCCTAACAGTTCAAATTATTTTTCAAACTTCTAAAATTACCCAAATTTTCAATCTTTTTGAATTTTGAATTAACCAAACCCTTAATATCATGAAAACTCTCAATTTTCTCCAAAACTCAATCAAGTTCCTAGCCAAACACCACAAAATATCTCTCGAAATTTATTCCGAAATATTTGAGAGACAAACACAAATAAAAAAGGAGGAAAAATATTAGTTATTGTATTTGTATGTTATTTTATATATCAAAAAAAATGAAACAACGTCACTAATAAAAAATAGTTTATTACGAAATTAATAAATATATTCAAAAAAATAATAATAAATGTTCATAAAATAATATATAATTATTAAATAATGAGAAAAAAATATTGGGTTGAGTTGGTGTCAACTAACAAATTATGAAAAAGTTATAATTAAGTTGGATTGTGAATTGTATGGGTGAAAAAAAAGAGAAATTAATATTTTATTTTTTGGATTGAATTGGGTGAATGTTGTAGTCTAATGCTTATATCCTTTGCAATCTGCTTTAATTAATGTTTACAGGTCTAATCCAATTATTGTTTTTCTGCATTCGAGCATTTTCTGCATTTGAGCATTAATCCTAATCACAATTACACAAATATGCGATTCAGGCAAAGTATAATCATCATAATAAATGATCTGAGCTGTGAAGTAGTGGAATGAAATCCATCGTTTTATATGTGTTTCACAATCTTACATATCTACACAAATATAAAATATATATATAAATCTTTGGATAATTTTATTATATATAACAGTGGTATTAATACATCAGTTTTTTTACTATGATAAATAAAATTAAGCTATCTTTTGACTTTTAGATTGAATTGTTAGTTGTGGTTTTATGGGCTGAATTGAGCCTCTTTATTAGACTAAAATGCATATAGGTCCTTTCTTGCTACATGTATTTGATTTTACTTAAATCACATGACACTAACAATTATAAATATTTAATTAAACCACACAATTAATTTTATATTTGTGTTAATTAAATATTTTTAAATTAGTATTTAATTTAAATCAATAATGTTAACAAGATAATTAATAATTGTAATCTAGTACTTAATTAATTAATCAACATGGTAAATTTTAATACTAATATTAAATATGAAATTAAATTAATACTTGTAATGTAGGATTTAATTAATTAATTACACTCTCCTCTTAATTTAAATAATAATATTAAATATGAAATTAAATTACACTGTAATATAAAAATTTATTTCAATATTTAATATTAGTATTTAAATGGAAATATATTTATTTCGTTAATGTTAATCGTGTATTAAGACATCACATCAAATTCAAAAATTGCTTGACATACGAAAGTTCATCTAAATCGAATTATTTTATTCATACCAAAATCCATCCAAATCGACTACATATAAATAATGAGATACGTGAAATTATGCTTAGCATACTGAATCTTATACAATGGATGAAAATATACCCAAATCGTAATCTTTATAATCAAAATATTGTGGTATTACTAATTAATCATTACAATTAGGATGCAACTGACATCCAATTAAATAGCATTCAACCAACTAATCTTGATGATACGGTATGCAATGAAATAACATTCAACAAACCAATATCGATGACCCAGCATGTTGTCGATATGGTGACCTAGCATGACAAGTTAATTAATAATAAAAATTATTAAGTAACCACACAACATCAACCAACCAACCAATATTCATGACATAATATGCAATTAATTGAATTAAAAATAATTGCCACACAACATCGTAATAGGATGTAAGCAATATACAATTAAATAGCATTTAATATTTGTTTCGGCTGTAAATTAAATATTTTATAATTTAGTATTTATTTTAAACTAATAGCGTGATTAAGATAATTAATATTTATTTCAGTTAAAATTAATATTTGTAATGTAGTACTTAATTAAATTAAGCAGTACGATTAATTTACATATTAATATTAAATATTAATTTAAATTAAACTATAACAAAAGGTTAAAATTTATTTTAATATTTAATGTTATTATTTAAATTGAAACATATATATTTTCTTAATGTTAATTGTGTATTAAGACATTACATCAAATCAAAAAATAGTTTCACATACAAAATTTCATCTAAATTATACAGTGGTGTTGTAAATTAAATATTTTGTAATTTATTATTTACTTTAAACTAGTGGTGTGATCAAGATAATTAATATTTGTTTGACTAAAATTAATATTTATAATGTAGTATTTAATTAAATCAAGCAACACAATTAATTTAAATACTAATATTAAATATGAAATTAAATTAAATTGAAACATTATAATTTATTTTAATACTTAATATTATTATTTAAATCGAAACGTATATATTTTCTTAAAGTTAATCCTGTATACAAAATCATGGCTGCAATGACTTTAAATGTTATGTTCATGACAATTTTGTTAATAAAAGAATTACATATACACAAAATAAAACATATCAAATATGAGTCTCAAATGATTCGTCATCACATGCTCCATAATACAAGAATATTTAATTATGTTTTTATGGTTGTTATTAACGGATAAATACAATTGTTGAAAAAGATAGATATAAACTACATTGCTTTGTGAAATTAGACTATTTAGGGGAATTTTTATGATTTATTGCAATAACATTTGAAGTAAGATAAAAAAGGTAAAATTGAAAATAAAAGATCAAAATATAATGATGGAAGATCTAATAACTAAAACTAATGGTGTATTTATACTATTGGTGTACTACTAAAGAATGACCCTAAATCTTTTACACTGAACCAAAAAGAAAAAACAAGAATAAAGATATCAACCAAAAAATGAACTCCATCATTTCCACTCCCTGAAAATTTTCTGTAAATATAGAATTCTCCACGAAATTTGTATGGAACTTCACCTACCATCTAAAATAGTGCCAGACCAAGAGACTGTCGTTGAAGTAGACAATCCTTTTCTAATATCTTCAAATGTTGGATGTGAAGTTGAACACCTGTTAAAATTCTGAGGATACATTGTCCAAATCTCACTACTCTTCATCTCCTCTAAAAGGTATAACTTCATATCATCACCCTCCAACTCACCAACCTCACTCTTCCCTTCAAACAATTTCACTACTTGTCTCATTGTTGGCCTAGCATTTGGATCTGGATGCGCGCATAATAACCCTAGATGAAGCACTCTCTCGATTTCCTCTTCATCAACCTCTCGTGCACCCCTTAACCGCGCATCAACCGCACTAAGCAATTCCCCTCGTCTCAAAAGCTCCCACACCCATTCCACCAATGGTGGCTTCCCTTCTTCAATTGGCCTTCTACCACACATCACCTCCAAAACCAAGACTCCATAACCAAACACATCAGTTTCAGTTGATGCCCTGCCACTCCTCACAACCTCAGGTGCTAAGTACCCCACCGTACCAACCACACGTGTGGTTCCAGCTTCCTTATCATGGTCATGCATCCTAGCTAATCCGAAATCACCTAATCTTGCATTCATTTCCTTATCAAGCAACACATTGCTAGCATTGATATCCCTATGTAACACCTTAGATTGCCATCCATAATGCAAGTAACATAAACCGGAAGCTACTTGCTTCAAGATTCTTATCCTATCTTCACAATGCAACATCTTGGTCTCATCACATTCAAACACCCTCGTATCAAGACTCCCATTTTCCATGTAATCATAGACAAGAACAAGGCTGCCCTTCTCTTTCTTACACCAACCTCTTAACCCCACCAAATTCCGGTGCTTTAATCTTCCAAGGCTCGATATTTCAGCTAAGAATGCTCTTATCCCTTCACTACTTTCATGAGAAATAAGCTTCACCGCAATCTCTGATCCCCCAGATAATATCCCTTTGTAAACTTTCCCATTGCCACCAATACCAATTACATTCTCTTCCGAGAAATTCTTGGTTGCCGATTCTATTTCTTGAAAAGTGATTCTATGAGGCCAATACTCCAACTCCCAATCCTCCATTTCCTCCATTCTCTTTCTTTTTCTCCTATTCCTTCTAATCAACAAGAAACCAAAAACAGAACAGATCATCACTAGCAACAGAATGCCTACTATCAAACCTGCTCTAAACCCTTTGGTTTTATGAATCGGAGTCTTTGGAAGCTCGAAATTGGGCAAACCTCTGGTGATCAAACTTTCACTTAGGGAAAAATTTGTGTCGCTATAACTCCAAGCTAGAATCTTGTGACTCTCAATCAAAGCCCCAGTGGCTGCAGTGAATCCCACATACATTTCATCCTCGAAAACCTGTGATAAATTCAGAGGAAGACTCAGTAAGGGTTGAATAGGTCTTTTCATCCCCACAGGCGCCATTGTTACATTAACAACACCATCAACATAATCAATCCATGCTTGGTAATTCTTCCCATTGTTAAGAGTCAATTTCTTAAACGATTTCCCACCATCGGGCCAATAGCCCGCTTCGTGAGCCCGTTCCGACACGAGCGAATTCACATCGACACCGACATGATTATCATTCATATCCTGAAACTCTTCATTCTCGAACACATCAAACTCGACGCCCAGGACATGGTTATTGGGATTACCGTTATTGGTGCGATTGAAGAGGCCCAGATGCTGAGCTGGGCTGGTGCCTTCGATTCCTGTGTGCGGTACGAACAGGAAAACGACGCCGTGTCCGGGGAGCCTGCCGGCGTACGGCGCGATGGCGAAGATGAAGGAAGTGGAGAAGGGGAGAACGAGAGCTGAATTGGGCTGCTTTGTCTGGATTTTTGTAGGGTAGAGGGCCCGTCCGATAGAAGATGTGGTGTCGTTGGTCAGTGTAAGAATGCGGGATTCAATGGCGGCGGTGCCGTAGAGGGATACGTCGGAGAATTCGAAGCCGTTGAAGAGAAGATCGACGGCGGAAGCCAGTTGGACGGCTGTAATCAATAAGGCTATCAGAAGAAGGATGTGACGTCGTTTCTCCATTGCAGGTGATGAAAAGCGGCAAGAATCATGGAGGTTGGTCTGGGTTTGGATTTTAGAAAGTGGGAGAAAAGAAGGAGGAGAATCCAACTGGGAAAGACAAGGATATCGTTATCCCAAGCTGCCGTCTTGGCTGTCTGATGAAGTTAATGTAGTCAGACTTGCGCTGCTCGTTTACTTTTCTGCCCTTGCTATTTTTAACATATGTCTTTTTTTTGGCCTTGTTATTTGGGTAATTTTGGACACTAAAGAAAGAATGGGTTTTAGTTTGAATAAGAAGAGTCAAAGAGAGAAGTTTCCAGTGTTCCCACCATAGTCGTAGTGCTAATAAAACCATCTAATTAAAGGTAGGGAATTGTCTGTTCGAGTCCCCAGTTCTCAACCTCTAGTTCTCTACTAAAATTTTCTTTATATAAAATAGGAGTATTATTTTATATTGATGTAAAATCATCTAATTTTTTTATGAGTGATTATATTGTGAGATAGAGGATATTGACGTGACAATTTCGTCTTATCACTTTACTCTATTGAATTAGTATTTCATTCCAAAACACTAAT
Source organism: Scutellaria barbata (assembly GCA_028654395.1). Taxonomy (NCBI): domain Eukaryota; kingdom Viridiplantae; phylum Streptophyta; class Magnoliopsida; order Lamiales; family Lamiaceae; genus Scutellaria; species Scutellaria barbata. Next base: position 6,363,708 of record CM053645.1, read on the forward strand.
AGCTATGTTAGAAGAGGTTTAAATATACATATCATAATAGATAAATGACTAGCACTTATGTACCTTGGGGCACGCGAATTCTAAGATCCATGTCCCAACCCGCTTCATTCCTTTTTAATTTTTTTTTTCTCCACTGCGCACCACCTTTTTTTCTTTTTTTTTTCCTCTTACTTTTTTCTGCATTGTTACTACTTCCTTTTTTTTTTCTTTTCTTCTCATTTTCTTTTCAATTTTTTCATATGATTGCTACAAGTTTAGAATTTTTATTTTTCTAATATTCCAACAAGTTCTTTTCTTCTAATGTGTATAAAAATCTAAAGTTTTCCTATAACTTGAAATTATTTCTATCTTGATCCGATTCATAGAAATATACGATAAAATTGATGCAACAAATACCATAGTTGGCTATTGATTGAGTAATATGATTTTGAATAAATTGTGTGGAAGAAAATGAAGAAAATCGTGTATTTTAAATTTTAAAATTTTAAACTCACTCTACAGTGATACCTTAAGAGTACACAAGTGATACCTAAATAGTATACAAGTGATATTGAATGATCAACTAATACCTTAAAAATAAATATGTAATACCTTATACTATAAACATTATTACCTTAAAGGTAAATATATAATACTTTAAAAATGCATATGTAATATGTATAAGGTACTTATGTAATACTTGAAAGGAACATGTATAATACCTGTAAGATATCTATGTAATATTTGAAAGAAACATCTGTAATACCCTATAAAATACTTATATAATACCTGAAATGAACATGTGTAATATTTGAAAGAAACATGTTTAATACCTATAAAGTACTTATATAATACTAATACCTATTTTATGTAATACTTGAAAGGAACATGTGTAATACCTATAAGGTATGTATGTGATACTTGAAATAAACATGCGTAATACCTATAAGGTGTTTATGTAATACCTTAAGAGCATACAATTAATATCCATTGAAAATCTTAAAATTTCAAATGTTTCATCATCTCCTTCCTCAAAATTTGCAAATCATGATTTATATTGATTGAAATAATTAATTTTCAATGTTTTAAAATTATTATAATAAATTTTGATTTGAAATCAATTATCTAAATTTATGAAAATGAGTAAAAGAGAAGAAGAGGAAGAAAAAACCTCATAAATGACTCCTTGGAGATTTGAAGAAAAGTAAGAACAAAAAGATAGAGAAGAAGAATAAGAACATGAAAATAGAGAAGAATAATATACAAAACAAATAGGAAGAATAAGAAATTGATAAGAAAAGAGATTAAGAAGAAGAATGAGAGAAAAGGAAAAAAAATAAAAAAATAAAAAGAAGAAAGCAATGCTGTTTTTACAATAATATCTGAAGGGTAACAATGTGATACCTTAAAAATAATAGTGTGATGCCTTAAAATATAAAAATTCAGATGGTGCGCGGCGCACACCAACTATGATGTGGCCGCGCGTATGGGCGCGTGGACGTGCGTGAAAGCGGCCCACGCGCCTGATCGGGTTGGGGGCACGGATCTAGATCCATGCCCCTGGTGCATATAAGTTTTGGTGTAAACAAATTCAATATGTGATATGATATTTATGAGATATTTGGTGGATGTTACAATCAAATATTACTATATATATATATATAATAAAATAATTATAAATATGAGATAAGTGTCATGGAATGAGATATTTTATTACAAATGATGTTACATCTTTTATTCCAAATCAATCATCACACACTGCGTGTATTCAATGATATCACTAATCAATAAGTGACGTGTATTAAATATTATGTAACACAAGATGTAATAGCGAATGTAATAAAAGATCCAGATTCAAGTATCATGATGTCACAACCTTACAATTCATTCTCTTTTTATCCACAAGCGACACATATCATCATCAATAGATTTTTTTTTTATATAATTTGAAGTGTTGATATTGAAAATAATTTTTATTAATTTTTTTTTATTAAAATACATAAAAAGAAAATTATCTACAAACAGACATATTTTCTATTTCGTATCTTCTAAAAATTTGGCATTGATAACTAAATATATAATTTGTATCTTTTATATTTGTAATTTGTATGCATCTATTTTGTCATTTGATTTTTCTTTTTCGATTTTGTATTTTAATTATTGCAATTTTGATTTAGTTATTGTGTTTGTATATTATTTTAAGTGTATGATAAAACAATTTCCTTATTATAATAGCGGAATTAATATATCAAATATTTTTTCATTTATTTTTTACATCTTTTAAATATAATAAAAAATGCTCATAAAATAATATATAATTATTAAATAATGAGAACAAAATATTGAATTTGGTTGGATTGAGTTGGTGTCATTAATAAAATATGAAAAAAATTAAAATTTAATTAAGTTGTGGATTATATAAGTAAAAAGATGATAAATAAATATTTTATTTATAAATTGGGTGGCGAATATAGTCTGGACTGGGATTTTATTGAAACTACTACTATTACATGTAATAGATACTTTGGCACTAGCCACATCCATTTTAAGCAATCGATAAATTGCAACTAATAATCCGACCAGATTACAACATAAACCCCTGTTTTCTAATGCTTCTGTCCTCAGCAATCTGCTTTAATTAATGTTTAAAGGTCTAATCCAATTATTGTTTTTCTGTTTTTTTTTTTTTGTTTTACTTTAAAACTAAGGTAGAATATCAGACATTGTTAACCGTTAATCAATCCATATTAAATACACTTCATTTCCTCCCCCACAATACTTTTGTAATTTTGAGAAGTGGACAGATTGAGGTTTCTCATAAATATAACTTACTAATCCTTATTTAATTTGTAGTTGATTAAAATACCATAATTACATACCTCTAAATAAATAAAAAGCATTTTCTTTTAGATAAGAAAATTGAGGGAAGTTTGAAAGATTAAGCAATAAATTCCCTTCAATACTTGAAACAAGAGTCGATAACACCCCCCCCCCCCCCCACCCCCAAAAAAAAACCTAAAATGTGGAATGGAACCTACTCAATAATTATACACACTAAATTATGTAAAAGTAAACAAATTTTAGTAAATCTAATTAACATTGAAATTTTAAAAACTAAAATTCAAAATTTAATTTTAAATCTCAACATCGGGAAAATGAATATTAGGCCTATTCTTCGTTTTGTCACATGTGGAGTAAAAATGGTTTGACAAGCAACCTGATAAGTCTATATCAATGGGCTGGTTCTGTACTACTACTACATCCCTCACATGAGTGAAAATTTGAAAACTACTTTTCACAATATTAGAAGGAAAAAAAAAAGGAAAAAAAAAACCACATTTAATATTTTAGGTTTTATGAGACAGTTGCAACATCAATATGGACAGGTTCAATTTTTGGGCCTAATCAATGTTGAACTTGGAAAGTTGCTTAAAATTTGTTAAATTTTATTAGGAAATTTGTTCAAAATTACATATATTAACTGTACTCGTTATATTTTCATATCACGCAACATTTGCTTTAGAATTTGATTTCGAAATTAGTTTGATTGCGTATTCAATCTCTATCTAAAATAAATTGTTTTCTATAAATAGAAATATGTGTAATTTATGAATATGAAATGCCTTATAATATTTGATTAAGCTTGAATTGCATAAACCCTTTTTATAGTAATTCATAACAATAAGTCATATAGTTGTGATTTGCTTTTAGCTGCAAAACGTATCAAATTTATGGTCCTGCTTATGTAACTTTCTTTGACCCAACTTAATTGCTTATTTAATTCAAGAAAATGATATTTTATAAGGTACTTTAAATAGATTCATTAATTATTTACTTATATTCCGATATATTTCTCTAAATAATTTTAAGTCTTACTTATAGTTGTATTAATTAAAAATTAAATTAAAAGTTAAAGTTAAATTAACCATGGTCGTTAAGGGCAACAGGAGAACAAAATTGTAGTGCAAATAAAGTATAAAGACTTAATTTTAATAAATAGAGAAATATCATTAATCAAATTTAATTGAACATAAAAATAAATTTTTACATTAAATTTTACAAACATACCCAATTATATATTATATTTGGAGAGGAGCATATAAATATTCATCATTCCTATTTAGCAAGGCCAAATTTGTCATCTTTCCATTCACATTGGTTTGGTACCGACTAACCGAACAGCCAAAGCGCTCGAGAGATTGCCCGCCGTCTAAAACTGGAGCGCACATGGCGCATGTTAGCCCCAATCATTTTATTGCACCTATTTGCACAGCTCATCATTGTCTCACCCTTTTATTTAATTTTTGTATGAATTTCTCGATTTTTAATCAAGAAAATTGCATATATGAATTTATGTTTCCGAGAAATATCCCAACCAAAATATATAAATAAAAAATAAAACGAAACCAAATACATTCCCTAAAATAGGATTCAGAAGCGATTCGTGAATCGTGATCTGTACAGATTTCAGACAAACCCTAGAAATCAATTCTTCCCGCATCGCCTTCAAAATTTAGGCCCATTTGTTGTATTTACTCATTAATTAGAACTAGTTTTTTCTCTTTTTCCCAATAGAAACCATTGTAATTAGTAGACTTGGAGTTGAATACCCAGTATTTCGTTTCGTGGTTCATGGGTGGATTTGTATACCATTGTTAGATTTTGATTGGATGCAAGTGTTTTGAGTTGGACTCTGTTTTGTGTGAATCAATTGTATAAAACTTGTTTCTGCGTTCCGATGCGTTACAGTTTGTAGAAGATTGGAACTCTGCATCTTGGTTATCTCTAGGAATCAAACTCTAGTTGGATTCTTACATCTCAAGGCTCCATTGTAGTTATTATTGTCTTGTTTTTTGGTGTATATCTGGCTACATTGGAGTCTGCTGTAGAAACTGGGCATTGTTCTTGATCTTGTTCTGTTTCTTGAAAATTCAGCGTTACATATATCTTTATATATATATATATATATATATATATATATATTCTTTGGTACGATTGGATTCTTTTAAGTGGATTCCTACAGTTGCAAAGCGATAGATGTGTGGGAAGGAGCTTTTATGATTCTAGTCTAAAATTGAAGGTGAAATTAGAGAGAGAGGATAAGATATACGAAAAGTGCCTTTTTGGAATTTCTAATTTGGAATTGAATGTTGAATAGTTGGTCAATTGTGAATGAGGGGAGAGGGAGATGAAAGGTGATAGTTGGGGATTGAGGGGTGGACAATGACTCCAGGATCATTGGGTTTGAGATCTTCAGGAAGTTATGGTTCACTGCAGCAAGTTCAGAACAACTCATTGTCGTCACCAAGTCAAAATACGCCACCTCTCTCATCAAGAAAGCCTCCCAAGATGCTCAAAGAGAAAGAAAGATTATTCCATTGGATCTGCAAATTTGCCCCTCGAAAGAAGGTTGGAATGCTGCTCTTGTGCCTTGTTTCAACTGCTGTTTTCGGCTGGGTGTTGTATGTAGGAAAAGGTTTGGTGTCCTAATCTCCGTCTCTTGTTTCTTCTGGTGAAGCATGTTCAAGATGTTGATTGGTTATTTATTACAAGATTTTGCTCTCTCTGTTTTTCTGGTTACTTGCAGGTGAAGATGCTCGAGAATCCATTGATCAAAACATACGTTTTAAGTCTGGCTCAACAATATCTTTAGATAAGAATGAGAGCAAAGCTTTCTCTTCTCAAGTTCCTGTTGTGGGGGGAAGTGCAAATGCTAGACTACTACCTCTACCTCCACCGCCACCTTCATCTCTGCACCCAACTCCACCTCCATCCCCGGCTTTTTTTACGGGATACACACTTCCTCCTGGAAATCCATGCGAGAGTTTTACGTTGCCTCCACCACCGAGAGATAAGAAAAGGACTGGACCACGTCGTGAGTTTCATTATCATGATTGTTTGAGTTTTGGTTCTTTTTATAGGAAAGTTGGTAATATGATTTTTATGGATTCAGATATATTCTGTTATTGACATGTGTTCTCTATGAGATCATTGAGGTTTCTGTATTGGTTACTATTCTTCTTGTTTGATCTGGCAGCATGCCCTGTGTGTTACCTGCCTTTGGAAGATGCCCTTGATCTTATGCCAAAAGCACCATCCTTTTCTCCTGTACTTAAAAATTTAACGTACATTCATGAAGACAGTTTGATTAAATCTGAATTTGGAGGTTCTGAATTTGGTGGATACCCTTCACTTGGACAGAGGAATGATTCGTATGATATAAGAGAGTCGATGAGCGTGCACTGTGGGTATGATAGTTGTCTTTTGAGCGATTTAATCTGAATGCTTTAGACTGTTGATTTTTCTCTATGTTTCTCTATGTATTTTCCTCTGCATAATTTGCTCTTATTACTTGTGCATGGTCAAAGGAAACTGTTTGATGATTTTTTTTTTCTGATGTTTGTTCAACTTCACATAGGTTTGTCAGAGGCATGAAACTAGGCCATCAGACAGGTTTTGACATTGATGAGTCCGACCTTCTTGAGATGGAAACTTGTGGAGGGGTGGTTGTCGCATCAGCAATATTTGGTACTGGCCACTTCATTTTGTTTCACTTTGATGTTATATGGTGTTGTTTTTAATGTAGGTCATGCGTTCTTTGCCAGGAGCATTTGATTTAATAAGACAACCGAAGAATATTAGTGAATATTCCAAGCAAAATATATGCTTTCATATGTTTGTGGATGACGAAACCGATGGTTATTTGAGAAATTCTAGTGAGATTGGTAGTGACAGGAAAGTTGGACTGTGGAGAATCATTGTTGTTCACAATCTTCCTTACTCTGATCCAAGACGCAATGGAAAGGTAAATGCACCAAAAGCTAGCTGGTTGATTAATTGTGCTCAGATTAGTGCTATATTTTATTAACAGTTCTAAGCCAGAGCCCAGAGGTATAACCTCTATCTACACATAGTGTTTCATGATCACATATTGCTATCTCATCATGCTTTCGTAGTAAAGCCATGTTGCTACCTGTGCTTCCTGTGGCTTAGTTTGAGATGTATAAAATAAAACTTATTCCTCTAAGTTTGTTATTGAAATGGCAGGTTCCAAAGCTACTACTCCATCGGCTTTTCCCTAATGCCCGTTACTCACTGTGGGTCGATGCAAAGCTTGAACTAGTTGTGGATCCTATTCAGATTCTTGAAAGGTAGATATGCTTCTTTCAATCTCCCAACTTTTCTCCATGTTCTGTACAACACAACAGTCAGTTTGTTTTCATAGTTATTTTAGTGATTTTATGGATTTGACAATGACCTATTGGTTTATTGGTTTTTCTATTTACATTACAATGTATTTTATTAATCTTATCTTATTTCATTTTATTTTATTTTTTACCAATATGATTTAAGTGTGTATCATTCTTAGATGCATATCTTAATTGTTATATCCAATCAGCCTACAAGGTACTTCACATAGTAGTATTGTCACCTATCTAGGAACCAGATTTGAGAAGTCTACATTGACAGCTTCTATAGTGTTCCCTGTAGATTGAATGTTTCTCTTTTATTTGCGTAATGTTATATTGCTGTCTTTTGTTTTATTGCAGGTTTTTATGGAGGAAAAATGCGAGTTTTGCAATATCAAGGCATTATAGACGTTTTGATGTCTTCGAAGAAGCAGAAGCTAATAAGGCTGCTGGGAAGTATGATAATGCTTCCATTGATTTCCAGATTGAATTTTATAAGGAGGAGGGTTTAACACCTTATTCTTCCGCAAAATTACCAATTACTAGTGGTAAGGCAGAGCTTAACTGCTTTTCTCCTTTATTTTTTATGTTTAACGTTGGTCTCTGACCTTCTATATGATTTGTGCCTTTGATATTGCAATTTCCAGATGTTCCCGAAGGTTGTGTAATAATCAGGGAGCATGTTCCTATCTCCAATCTCTTTACCTGTCTTTGGTTTAATGAAGTAGACCGGTTTACTTCCAGAGATCAGATCAGTTTTTCCACTGTAAGGGACAAGATCTGGTTGAAGACTAATTACACTATTAATATGTTTTTGGACTGTGAAAGGCGCAACTTTGTTGTCCAGGTAATCTTGTTCTTCTAACTACATATTTCCATTCAAGTGGAGAGAATTAAATTCACATCTGTTTCTTCTTATCCTGTTTCTTTCTTATGCTCCTTTAGTGACAAATACTGAAGGTTATGTCTAGGATGTTAGGCATACTTCTCTGTAAGATCGAGTTGACAGTAATAATTGATGTGGTCAGGATCAGGTCTGTTGTAGTAGGTGATTTTTGACTTTAAGAGTTAAATATTATCTGGAAATGTCACAAAGGGATATCCTAGTGATGGATTGACATGGTTGATATTTGTGTTCTGGGAGTTATGATTATTGTATTAATAAACACTATTAAAGAGCTCCTGGCAAGCCTTTGAATAGTTTTATAAAGCTCATGAAAGATTAGAGAAATTATTGGCGCCCTTTATTATACATGATTTAAGTCTTTAGGTATCAACTATTGGCTGATGCTGTAAGGTGATGAAACTCGTACTTTGGCCATCCACGCCTTGTCAAAGCTTAACGTGGTTTATGTTTTAGTGGATTCTTGAAGGTTCCAATTTCATTTATTAATGGAGAAAGTAAACCTACTAGATAGTCCATTCTCTCATCTTGTGAAACCTATTTTCCCGCAAACTTTAGATTATCAGAGTAGAAATATTCATTCTACATGTTTGTTGACATGCCTGCATCGTTTTTCACACTGCAGCTTTTGGTTGTGTGCATGTATAACCTGTTTAGTTCTGCAGGGTTACCATAGAGACTTGATCGAGCACTGGTCTCCCCCTCCATTTCCTGGTGATGTTTCTCATGTTCATCCGCCATCGCCAATCAGTGAAATTCCAAACAGGATGTTTCCTGGGATATCTGATGGCAGTATCGTGAGTAGTAACCCGATCAGTAAGGGACCCACAAAACGGGGGAAGGATCGGAGGTCCAAGCGTCACCGGAAAATCATTGCCGGCAGTAAAGATGCCAACCCCAATTAAAATTTTGTCCAGGCGAGATTCTTAACTTATTTCCTTCCCTGTTTCAAGATCAGTAGGAAATGTGCCAGATGAGAGTTATATTTTCATACAAAATCTTTTCTTTATTATTTTTGTTCTCATCTACTTCTTTTACTAGATTCACATTTATCATTTTTTTTCCTATGTACATATTACATACATATATATATATATATATTGATTAATCGTTGATTCGAATAATTACTTCTTTTTCACATGGATTTGACAGCAATATCCTTACAGCTGGTGTCCTCTTACTGCTTTAACAGAGAAGTTGAATATTTGTATGTTGAGATGAGATCTTAAGAGCATTTTCAATGCTACAACAAATTGAGGCAAAATTTCCTCTTCAAATTGCTTGGTATGAACAGCTTACCACAAAGTGGTGGCAGCATTGTTCATTGCCTCAACTTCTTATTATTATTTTTTAAATATCTGAGTTTTAACAATTTTTTTTACTATGATATTCTGTAAAAATTACCAACATTTCGGGTTTTCATTACAATTTACTACATCTTATATGATATTTTTGAGTAATATATAAAATATTGGAAATTGATAACTTGATTTCATTGTCGGAAAATAATTCATATTTTCGCCAGTATTGTACATAATGTAATTTATATAATCACTTGTTTATTAGTATGTTGTAGTGTTTATTTCATCAAGGGTCATATATTTTGATTTTTTTAATTAATACATTATATAAAAAATTATCAGATTTTGACTGTTATATTTAATTTGTTTAGATAAACTTGAATATAAAAATGTATTTTTCACAAATTGGAAATAAAGAGTAGGACCGAATATTAAGATTATATTTATTGGTGAAATTACCATTGGTGTCACCACTAAACAATATCTATTAAGAAAAAACTTCATAATTACATTTTATCTTTTTTTTTGTTTCTGTATTTCAAATTATTTATAATATGTACATATATATTTTTTTAAAAGTGCAATCTAACAATCAAAACCATAACTTTACTTTTAAACGATTTCTTCAACTAAGAAAATCCCATCCCATTATTTTGGACTATTTTAGGTATTTCTATTTTCCAAAACGCAAATTTCTTACCAAAAAAAAAAAAAGTAGTAGTTCTAAAAAGAATTAAAAATAAAAGTTATAAATCTATTAAATTATTCAAAGGAGATAAAATAGTTTATATTTTATATAATGGAGATAAAAATGTAGTAAGATAAGAATACAAGGTAAAAATGGAATTAACTCACCTGTTACTTTTGTATAAACCCTAGATACAAATTACCTCTCAAAACCCTTTGAAGAAAGAACCTCAAGAAACTGGGAGTCGCATCAATGGCCAATCGTCGTTGCTTTCAAACCCTAACCCGTATTCTACAATCCACCAAAACCCTAACCCCTTCCATACAAACCCTAGCAGCTACATCCACCCACGCCGTTAACCAGACGCTCACTGCCAAATCCAGTCACCGCATTTTCGTTAACGATTTCAATGTCTATCTGCACTCTTCGCCATTCACGCGAAAATTTTCCTCGAAGCATTCCGACAGCGAGTATGAAGATGACGACAACGACGACGACGACTATGATGATGATGACGATGGCGAAAGTGAAGAAGGGGAGGAAGGTAGGAATGAAAACCAGAACGTATCAGCTGAGGATAAAGAGAAGGAGGCGGCTGATATAGGGTACACAGTCATTGGTCCGCTCGAGAAATCTGACCAGGTTTTCAAACTTTACGAGCCTGTATTCGCCGTTGTTCAGGTAAAAATGTAAATATATTGGTGGGGATTTGTTTTTAGTGATTAAAACGTTGATTGAATTTTATGTCTCTCTTTCTTCTGGTTTCCTTTTTCGAGCGAAATATTTAGATTGGATCGCATCAATTCAAGGTGAGCAATGGGGATTCCATATTTACAGAGAGGTTGAAGTACTGTGACGTCAATGACAAGGTCAGTGTTGCATTTCATGAGCCTATTACTCTATAGTATCAATTTATTTCCTTCATTAATAAAATGGTTGTTCGTAGACTTGAGAAGTTCTGAACTGGAAATTTATTAGGAATTAAGAAGAATCTTATTTTGTATATATTTTCCTTATTTTATATACAGATTTAAATTTCAGATGTTCTTTACATCATGCTTTATGAGTATATAAAGTGAAAGCTTTATAGTGTATATTGTGGAAACCATTTCATATGTTTGAACCGTCTCAAATGTTAGCTTCGCTAAACATCTGAACCTGTTTTGTCCTAATGAAAATTATAGGCTACCCAATTCTTCAAGATTGCAAGTTTCCTTGGCATTGGCCTATAAATCTTTTAACTTTGATGACTTTTAAATCTTTGTACTTATCGTCTTGTACATAGATGGTTATGCTTTAAATCTTGATGTCCATTTCACAATTTCATATAATTAACATGAAGCTAAAGTGAACTTCACGTGTCTATGACTTCATGGGACGGTTGTTGAAATAACCTCTTTACAAGCTTAAGAGCCTGATATACTTATCTATGAGCTGGATTCATTACTATTACCTAGTGTTGAGACTTCATCATGAAACCCCTTCTCATGAAGGTCTACTAACATTTAAGTTTCAATTCATGCAGTTGGTCCTGAATAAGGTTCTTATGCTAGGCTCACAGACACAGACAATCATTGGTCGTCCAGTTTTGCCGGATGCAGCTGTTCATGCTGTTGTTGAGGAGCATGTAAGATCATTCAAGATTTTACTTTATTTTTGGTTTCCAACTTGTACGATGACTGAATATTAATGAGTTGAACTAAGGCTACAGTTGGGTATAGCTCGGTAATGATGTATAAAATTAAGAGAATAACCAAGTTCAGTCCCTTTAAGATCATCAACACATCGTCTGCTCTTTTGTTGCAAGTTTTGAGGAGTTAATGTAAACTCACTGGCTGTCAGGATTGATGTTGTTGAAGAATTATAGTGATTTTATAATTCATACCATTTTTTCCATTTGTTCTATAATTAAAACTGTTGAAACTTTCTACAAATGAGTAAGGTATTGGCTGCTATGCTTATATTTCTGGATATTTGTGGGTTAGGACATGTCCAGATCAAGATACTGAGAATTCTAACCTGATCTGATGACATCATAAGATGTCCTTTCATATTCTGGGATTGTTGCTTGGTTTCTGCTTTCGTATCATGGATTTGATTTGATCATTTTTTTTAATTAATTTTATTTTCTGATCTATTGGAAGTTTCCAATTGTTTTATTTATTTTCTCTGCAGGCATTGGATGCAAAGGTGATCATATTTAAGAAAAAGAGAAGGAAGAACTATAGAAGAACGAAAGGTCATCGACAGGTAACTGAGAATATTGTATAGTTTTCCTTTGTTCACATCAAATACCGCATGAAAGATACAGATTTGTTCTCTGGCTCAAAATATTTTCGACATCCCCTGTTTTAGGAATTGACTAGGTTAAGGATAACGGACATACAAGGGATTGAGAAGCCAGAAAAGATTATACCTTTAAAGATGGAGAAGAAGGAAAAGGCAGAGAAGCGGGTTGTTGGAGCTTAATGGGGAGTTTCAAGTAGGGATGTTATAAGCTGCTTTTCATTTGCTTTCAAGATCTCTCTCTCTTTCTCTCTCTCTCGATTTTCCCCCATTGTCCAAGAGCTGAAGGCTGATACTGTATTTGTTTTCAATATAGCTGTTGCTTGGGACAGGTTTACTTACATTTGCATTCCTTTTTAGCCATTGCAAAGGGGTGCTCTACATGAAGAAAGCGCCCAGCTCAACACTTGTTGTAGAATCGAACACATTTAACACCAAGGTTTTGTATTTATTAGTGGAAATAATATGAATATTCTCCAATATCTCTATTGAGGTTGAGCTAACCCAATGTAAGCTCTAACATTACCATGATAATTTATTTTATTGATTTATATTTTATATATGTACATAAATCTACATAATATATTCAAATACACGTATTTTTATAATATAAATTGGATTTGGAAATTGGAATGACCCTTATGTGCCGGGCACCTACCCTTTAGTCGTACTCGTTACCCCTGCTTGTAAAATTCATTATTTTTGATAAAAGTAAAAGCGTTAAAATATGTAGGCGAATCCAACACGACTTTAAATGGGACGAATGCGACGTCAAGGGGTAGACGACCATAGGCGGTGAGGTGAACTCAAATTTCAGATTCAAATCTTCTTCTCTCATCTATGGAGATTCTCTCCACTCCTTATTCACAGGCCCCCAACACAAGTAGAAGATTCCACTTTCCTAATTTTCCCCGATGCAATCCGCGATTCGCCGCATTTCCGTTTACGGCGATCCTTCTCATGTTACTAACCTCCGCCGCTGCCGGTATCTCCTACTCCGATCACTGTGGCGACGTCGTACGGGATCGACCCGTGCTTCCAGACCTTAATCCTCCACTCCTCAATCTTGCTCTTAGCAACGCCCATGTTGATTCCAAAACAAGCAACAGGAATAATGACATAATTCCCAGTTCCCTCTCCTTGTCCACGCACAAAGCCTACAGAACCGAGAAAGATGGTGTCTTCAAAATTGAAGCGGTCTTAAGCCTCTCAGGTGTGGGGTATACTCGTAATCTCACGCGCCGGGGACTGCGCCTTGTGCATTTCCGGCCACCGAGGATTCCGGTGAGTAGCTCCCGGTTTTCATTAAGTTTTTCGTTGAGTGGGTTTTGGGATTCGGTTTCGGGGAAACTGTGCATGATTGGGTCTGGTTTTGGCAAGGAGAGCTTTAATCACGTTGTTTTAAAGCTTGATTACTTGAATTCTTCGACCATTTTCAGTAGTTTGGTTAATGGTACTTTGGAAAATTTGGATGTAAATAACAAAAGTGGGTTTAACCTGAAATCGATATCAATACTAGGTACGAACTTGAGGAATTATAAGTATGAGTTAATTGATAAAGAAAGTGAAAGAAATGGGTTTTCGTTGTTGGATAATATTGCAAATGTTTCTTTAGGAGTAGAAGATTTAGGGCAGGAGGTATGTAACTATATTGTATCTGCTGGAATAGTTGAGTTGGAGTATAAGGGTGATTGCAATAGTGTGAATTGCAATTTTCTTGGAAGAGGAAATGGTAATTTCATGCCAAGTGTAATGCACTTCAACAAAATTGAATGTTTGGAGGATGGTAGAGTGAGGTTCCTGCTGGGGTTTGAGGATTTCAGGCATAATGGATTTCAATTGCCATTTGAACCAAATTTGACTTTGGTCAGTGAAGGGAGATGGGACGGGAAGAGAAGGAGGCTTAACATGGTTGGTTGCCGTATTTTTAGTGACGGGGATGAGGGTTTTGTTGGGGAATGTTTGATCAGAGCAAGTCTGAGATTTCCAGCTAGATGGACTTTGAGAGACAGGAGCTCTGTTGTTGGGGAATTGTGGAGTAGTAGAAGCGTGAATGAGTCAGGCTATTTTGGCAGAGTGACATTGTCAAGTATAAAGAATAGGAATATCAGGGTGGCAGGTTTGAGATATGAGTATACAGAGATCGAGAACACCAGGAGATCTTGTGCAAATAAGACAATACAGATGGGGGTAGGAGGCAAGTACCCTAATGCATTATCATCTGATATGAGATTTGACATGATTGTGCAGAATAGGAAAGTGAAAGATCTTTGGGGTTACTCGTCTCCCCTTTATGTGGATAATCTGCCTTATCAGTTATCATCTGTGTTTGGAAAGGATGCTGAGTCTACTTGGCAAGAAAGGCAAAACCTTAGTAGTGTGACTAATATCAGCTATATACTTAGTGTTGCAGCTTCTCATGATTTCAAGCTCAGCAACACATATATGCAAGTCAAAGCATTTGACATTTCTGCTGAAGGGGCATATGACTCTGAAAGAGGGCACCTTTGCATGACTGGCTGCATGCATGTTAGGCCACCTAAAGCAAGAGTAGGGCAAAACTCATCATTGGATTGTGAGATTCTGGTTGACCTCCGATATCCTACCCTAAATGCGAGAGATGGAGATACCGTGAAGGGAACTATTGAAAGCAAACGAGAGAAGTCCGACCAGCTTTATTTTGAACCTTTTGAAATTCTTTCTCGCACAATTTATATAGGCCAAGCCAGAGAATCCCTATGGAGAATTGATCTGGAGATCACCGTGGTTCTAGTTTCTAACACGCTTTCATGTATCTTCCTTGGTTTGCAGCTATTGCATGTTAAAAGGCATGCAGATGTGCTGCCCTCCATTTCTTTCATAATGCTTATTTTGCTCACCCTGGGACATCTGATTCCTCTGCTGTTGAATTTTGAAGCTCTATTCACGATGAGCCGCAACAATACGAATGTGTACTTTGGTAATGATGGGTGGTTTGAAGTTAATGAAGTATTGATTAGAGTAATAACCATGGTAGCTTTCTTACTGGAAGTTCGCCTTCTCCAGATGACCTGGTCTGCAAAATCTGGTGACGAAAACCAGAGTAGCCTCTGGATATCTGACAAGAAAGTTCTGTATCTATCTTCACCTATATATATTGCAGGTGCGTTGATTGCTTGGTTTGTCCACCTATCAAGAAAGTCTCATCAGAAATCATGGTTAAGGACTCGCCGGTCTATATATAAACAACAACAATATTTATGGGGAGACCT
Source organism: Scutellaria barbata (assembly GCA_028654395.1). Lineage (NCBI taxonomy): Eukaryota > Viridiplantae > Streptophyta > Magnoliopsida > Lamiales > Lamiaceae > Scutellaria > Scutellaria barbata. The sequence continues at coordinate 6,379,307 of CM053645.1, forward strand.
CAAATCCTATGGTGGGTTGATATTGGATGGGTTTTTGCTCCCTCAAATTCTATTCAACCTGTTTTCCGACTCCAAGGAGAAGGCTCTTGCCCCCTCATTTTACGTGGGAACCTCTTTTGTTCGTTTACTGCCACATGCATATGACCTCTACAGGTCTCATAGTTCTACTTGGTCATTCAGCTATATATATGCGAATCCAAGACTAGACTACTATTCCACCGGCTGGGATATTATCATATCGGTGGGGGGTATTGTATTTGCCGTCCTACTTTACTTGCAGCAACGCTATGGTGGGCAGTGTCTTCTACCAAAGAGATTCTGGCAGAAGTTCACATATGAGAAGGTACCTGTGGCTGGTCCTTGACTGAGTTGTTTGAAATAGAATGAGGGTTTTTTGGTTGGTAAACACAGCCTTGACCACAGGATCCATTTTTCCTGTTTTGTACTGCTACATACTCTTCTAACAAGAGCTTCTATTCTTCAAATATTCATTACAAGGCATCATCATATTGTACAGCGACTGGTATTTAAACATCTGTTTTAATTATCTCTTCATCTGTGTATGATTCTTGCATCTTGATGTGCAGAAAAGCTTTCTTTGAAATTTAAGGTAATGAAGAAAAGTTTCTTTGAAGAAACATGATAATTTTCTCTTTAACACTGCCTAGATAGGTTCTCATTATTACCATGGATTCTGATTTACAGGTCTGAATTAAATTTCGTGAAATATAAAGTTGAATAACAGGGTAACTAATCTGGACTGCAGTGTTACAGTTAATTATGGTGTAAACATGATTGCACATTTCTGGCTCTTGAATTGCAGCAAACGACATTATTTGAAAATGGAACTCAAAACAAAATCACTAATAATGCACTAATTGTCAGAAAAATAATTGCCTGACCAAGGAATGACAGAAAAATATAAAGTGGATGAAACAGAAATTCTTGACTACTAACAGAGAAATAAAGAAGCTACAGGCCTACTGCATTACTTATGTACAACCTCAAAAAAAGATCATTAAAATAATTGCCTGATTTTACCACTACTAACTGAATATTTTCTTGATCCCTACCAGATTCCATTCATCCTAGCCCTTGATCTGCAACCCCCATTCTACTGCTGATAGCAACCATAGTCATATTTCAGTTTAAAGTGCTTTGAAACCCATTTCATAGAACCTGCAAAATTATTATTCATTGTATGTAATCAGCAAACACAAGGAAACAAAGTGTAGTTGCAGATGCTCAAGCATTGCTCTTCAATTCAAATATAAAGAAAGAAAAATAGCTAATCACCAAACACAAGGAAACGAGTGTAGTTGCAGATGCTCAATTTATTGCTCTTCAATTCACATATCTCATATTCTATGATTGATTCTAAGAACATCTCAAGATTCATGCCCAGACTATGATATCACCACTAACAGGCAACTCTACTATGTCTTTCATACTGCTATAGGCCAACCAACTGATACTGTCCATTGGGTTTGCATATGCATTGGTCAATATTATAAAATAATATTATGATGTACGAGAAATGCGAATGCCTTCATGTCCAGACTAACCAAATCTTATTTGAATACAGACTACCATTTCAATCCAATCAGAACACATGCAAGAGCATATGGATCACACATGAAAATATAAATTTAGACAAAGATTCTAGTCAAATATGAAACATAAATTTAGACAAAGATTCTAGTCAAATGGGTCTTACATGTTTGTGCAGGTTAGCCTTAAAATTCAAAAGTAAGAAACAAATGATGTCATGAAGTCTGAAATATAGCAATCTATAAGGAAAAAAAAAAGCACTTACCTATTGACTCGACCAGCAATGCTGCGATCCATGGATGCTACCATGCTATAGTCATTGAATCATAACCCTGAAAGATGCATGGGAAAGTGGTTAACAATATTCCATTGAAAAGGTGCCTTCTTTTTACTTGCTATGATATACTATGCACCGTGGATCATCATACACACCCTTATTTCGTCAACAATTTGTCTTTTGAAGCATTTAAATGAAGACATCAGACTGGAAATAGAGGTTATTTTCCAATTTTTAAACAAATCAAAGGGATCTATGAACTAAGCAGGGTTTCACAACATAGACAGAATCAAAGCTATCTACATCTAGAGAACTAGAGAGCTTTGAGAAAAAATGGAAAGAGATCTAAAAGACCGAATAGAAATTGTGCCTGTCCAATAACTACTCTTGGTGCCAAAAATAGTATTACCTCATAATCATGTGTCAGTTGTGGAATTCTTGCCAGTGAGAATACGAGAAATTTGAAGTCCGCGGCTAAAAGCTTCATTGAAGAGTATCCTTGTCTGCATCTGTTGAAATCCAGGCATCCATGAAAGAAGTGCCAAGGGAGCCATGACTATTATTCCAAACATCAAATCATATAGACGAGCCAAGGACACAACAGTCTCCCAAACTATACTGGACTGCAGAAAAGGTCTGAGAACTTGGGCAATAAGTATAATGCCCCATCCAGTGGGGATAAATGCCAGCAAACTTTTGATGAAGTCGACAACAGTGACATCGGTGAAGTGCAGAAGTAAAACAACCACGAGTACTATGATTACGATCACGAGAAACTGAACCAGTCTATAGTAGATGTGCTCCTTTGCAGCATATTTATCCCTGGCATATCCCATAACAATATATATACCCACAGCCACAATTAAATAGATCCAAGATAACAAGTAAACAACAATACTTTTGTGACCCCCTGCAATTTTCAAATGGTACACAATTCCATACTGGAAAAAGAAGAATCGAAGATCCAAAATGATCTCCAGCAACTTCCCCCAAAGACCAGTTGTTCTGAAGTGGTCCTGTTCCTCGTACCACCATGTTTCCCAGCTCTGGTCTGCTTTCACTAAAATTCCTCTGTATCGTATCCAGCTGATAAAATCATCGAAGTCATATACAGTTTTCAGCCAGTCAAAGCCGGAAGGATTGAAGATAAAGGGAGCCATTATCCATGATACTACAAGGAACCAACTAGATATAGTCATGGCAATGTAAACAAAGGTACTTATAGAGTTACGGCTACTGGAGGCATAAACAATCAAAATAATTCCAAGTTCAATGCCCTTCACAAAGTGGCTACGGGCATATAGCCTGTAATTTTCAGCAAAGCTCTTGTGCTGCACAACAAAACCACGCCCTGTTGCACGATACTTGGCACCCCCATGCAAAATGGTCCGACCAAAGAAATGCGACCGTGTTCCCATTGAGAAAGCATAGAAAAATGAAGCAAGCTGGAACTGCATGGTAACAAAATCCCAAATTGCTGGAAGGAATCCATGCTCCAGTGAGTTCTCTACAATCATTGGCATGGCCGTGAAAAAACCAATCTGGACAGCGAATTGCTGATTCAGAATTGCTCCAAGGGCCCTATTGTTCTCTGAACTGCTAGCATACCCCTCAACACCACTCAAGGAAAGGTACAAGCGGCCCCACAGGAATGTGTAGATCATGGCGACCACCAGCATGTTGTTGAAGTAGAAGCCCACTGTTGTATAGAAGATAGAGAGCATACGAAAGAAGTCAAGCCGATGGCCCAACCTGTATATATCTCTGCTCAAAACCTGCTCACCATTGCCGCTTGCAACCTTGGCCTCAAACATGGAGATCTGATTCAATCCAACATCCCTTCCCTTTCCCACTTGTATGTACTCATGATGTGTCACATTGCCACCTCTCAATGTGCAATTGAACCCAGCATATATATCTTCACTAATATTAATCACTCTGGAAGCTTTGCTGAGACCACCCCGAGTCAAGAACCAGAACCTATCGAAGACATCAGGATGTCCATAGTGCATTCTCACTTTCAGAGGATTGGCTAAAACACGTTGCCCCAGTGTGACAAAACTCATTTCCTGAGCAGACATAAACCAAGCAAGCGATGAAACAGAACCAGTAAATATGTTTTCACGAACCCCCAGAATGGAAGGCTTCCTGATGCCATAACTGACTTTAAATTCCTCCAACAGATTCCGCATCTTGATTGCCTCCTCAAAGTAGCTGTCCTGATTCATGTCAATTGTCTGCACAGCATCACCACGGGTGAATATTATAGCGTGATTTTGATTCTCAGGCTTACCCTCCCCAAGCTTCAAAGGACCAGGTAACTTAATGCGATAGATTTCCACTTCTTTCTTAAGCTGTTGATCATACTTCACCAAGACTGAGTAGTATTCAATCTCTTCTCGTCCCAAATGAACCTCATCGACATAAGCAATTCGAAGGGCCTCATTATTTTTCATCAAATATAAGATCTCATCAGCACGGGAGTCACCTTTCGCCTTATGGACTCCATACATTTGACACGTAACCACATAAGTGAATTTCATAAGAGCAACACCAAACTCATCACCTTTAAAAAGCAGGGTGACACTACTTCCTGCCCTGTTGAGATTTCGAGAAATTGGTGCACCAGAGCCTTGAATATTCACGCTGCCATTTAGTGAACCAAGTGAAGACATCCTTTGTGATCCTTGTCTTATGTCCATCTCTGAAGCAGAGTCAAGAAAGGTAAGCATTTTAAGAGCCCTGTAGTAATACATCATCCCTCTCACAGTCCGAGACAGTGTCTGGCCTCTGTAGGATGCCCAGAGCCTGAGATCCCTTGTTTTTGTAGTCCATATTTCTCTGTCATCCTGCAATCCTTCCCTACGCATACGTTCCATAAAATTAGCCCACTCATCTTCATAGATTTTCTGCAGATAAAACAAGGTGGAAATACCATCTTCATTTGGACTTCTAAGATTTTCCTTTCCAAACGTCACTTCTTCATCATAGTAAGGAGTCAGGACACTGAAGGCCATCATTTTCTCAACCTGGGGAGCACGAGGCATGTTCATGAATAGTGAATTACTGAAGAAAGATATACGTATTCTTGCCTCGATATTTTTGGGGACATTGTGCATTGAATCCCGAGAACTAAGAATTGTTTGCAGACGACGCAACTGCCTGTAGAAGAAAGCATCATGAACATCAGGCAACTGAACAGCGTTCTCAAATAGTAGTCCTGCATTTGGATTAAGAGGCGCTAACCCTTCCTGCCTCAACTGAATCACAGACTTCTTCACTCTCGGAAGTTCCCGAACAGCAAGCTCATACAGGGCCTGGAGTACATTCACCACTCTATCAATATTCCTCTCGGGCATAATGAGAAGCTCAATTAGAGATGTTAACTTCTCATGGATCTTGGGCAGCACTGTTGTCCTATATGTCACTGTGAACTTTTCAAATCCAATGAACTTATCAACCTCCAGGAAAAATTTCTTAGCTATGGCATGTTCATCTGTTCCATATTTTATGATCTCAAGAAGAAAGTACTTGATGCTATCATAAGCTTCACTGACTGCACAACGCCTATACTCACTCTTGCATATATGAGCCCACAACAACCTATCAGGTTTATCCGCCAGCTCTCTAGCCTCACTCAGAGCAATCAGCAGCTCATTGCACAAGAGAGCACAAGGCCAGCGAATCACTTTGATATCCCAACAGTTAGGCGGCAATTCCAGTAGCTCCAGTTCTTGGTCACTGATGAGGTCTTCTTCTCTTAAAGTGATGATAATTTCATTCCATATTAAAGCAAACCTAGTAGCTTCAACCTGACTTGATTCCATCTTCTTATATGGCTGACCAAGGCCATATCGAAGCTTAATACGGTGAATTGCATCACGTAATTTATGCACAACGGTTGCCTCTGAACTAAGACTCTGATCCTCTGGCATCAGATTAAACTGCAATGCACTTGCAAAGAATTGAAATCTAAGTCTGAGCTGGTCGATGTTTCGAATCTCGCCTATATGTGAGAATAAGCCTATTGATGTCCCTACAAGAGAGGAAAATATTGTATACCAAATTTGCAGATCCACCAAATATATCAAGATAACAGGAACCCACAACATCACCACTGCTGCTCTGTTGGTACTGGAGAAAAACTCATGCCACCGATACTCTACACCTCTGAGATTCAAGAGAAGTCTTGTTGGCTTAACAAGAGGTTTAATTTGAAGAAAGTAACTAAAGGAAAATTTTGAAGCCAAAAGTCCCACCCAGAATAGAGTGTACTTTATATTGTCTATAAGCCCCTCCCTAACACCTCGGCCCACAAACGTTCTAGTGTGAAACCACCATGTCCAAACATACAAAATTTTCAAATCTGCCTCTTCAATTAGATTTCGGAGCCAGGGTATAATGAACAGCAACAAGGCAAGTAACTCAGGAATGACAAAGACTAAAGCAGCCTTAAGAAATACAAGAATTTTTTGGTTTGCCTCATGTGACCACATCCTATCTGAATTCTTCTGACTCCAAATCCTAGCATAGAACACACCAAACACAACACCCCAAGTCAGAGAAACCATACTTTTCAAAACCATTCTGATACCAAGCAACTTTGTATCCCTCGTGACCAAACTATACTGAGTACCAGCATCAAGAATCGATTGCACAAACCTTAAACCAGCCCAAGTAATGAAAATTGTGAGCAACTCCACCTGCACGTCCCTGTTCTCCAATGCCTGCCATGGATATTCCCTCCCAGCCCAAGCAACAATTGCAGCAGCCTGAAAATACAGTATCAACAAAACCCACAACCTATCAAAGCTCCTAAACACATTCCAGAACGTTCGCTGCTCCACAAACCCCGTCTTTCCCACCCTCTTTTCCCCCGCACACAAAAAGAAGTTGCTTGACAAATCAAAAGGCCACTTCACCCTCTTAAAGCATCTCCTACTCCAAAAGTACTCATTAATATCATCATAATTCCTCCATGCCGAATGGGGAGCAGTCCCATTCCTACTCCTCGCAACCTCGCCCTTAATCGTAGTATAAACCGGTGTAACAACGTTATTCAGGAAACCATACTGTTTACAAGTAGAGGGAACGAAAAGTTGCCCAGTATTTTCATCAATATGATCATCAAGAATGTAATTAAGTTCCAATGCCATGTGATGATATATATAACACAAACACTCTGGGAGAAAACGCAAGTTAGCAGCCTCACCCCATATCAGTAGATAAAGAGAAACATACAGGAGCTCACGGCGTTGGAGATCGGCGTTGAGGCGATTGGGAAGACGAACTTGAGATCTTTTCCCCAGGTAGGAGCACCATGAAGAGTAATTTTTCAAGAGCTTCACGCGGAAGCGTTTCAGGACGCCGGGGTCGAGGCGGTCCGGGGCGGCGGGCGGCGGCTGGAGCCGCATTTGAGAGTTGGCTAAGTGGAGCACCAAATGCTCCCTCTGATTCCGAACGTTATCGGCTTGGAAGCCGAAGAAGAGCCCGAGCCAATCGAGGAGGTCCATCGTATCGTGCCATGGGTTGAAAGGCGGCCTGCGGAGGTCCCCGGCGGTGCGTAGGGCGGCGGCGGCGGCGCGTATTTCTGGGTAGCGGAGGGAAGGGTGGTCCGTGAGTAGGTTATGGATTGGGATGATGTTGAAAGGCTCAGGCAGCAGCGACTGCGGTGGAGGCTGAGGCGGCGCGTAAGGACCACGGCCGCGCGTCGGAATAGGACGCTGCCTGAGATTCATGGCATGGGATTCCTTGAACAGTCAATTTACTGAATTCTTCCAAGAGTTGCAGATTTCTGCAGTTTCGAGAGCTCAAACATGGAGCATCAGGCTTCAACCACATCCATACCCACAGGAGCCACTACAAGTAGAAAATAATATATATATATATATATGTATGTATTTACACACATACATATATTTATATACAAGAAGTGAATATTGTTGATATTAAATGAAAATAAATTAGGAAATAGGGATCGTGGGTTGTGTTGTGCGGCATGGAAGTTACAGTACTGTAACGAGAGAGCTGCTGTTTTAATCAACTGGGAGTGTGGGAAATAGCTTATTTAATTATGTCAAAATATAGCATTCGAATTTTGAACCCAAAATATATATATATACTCATATGAATTTTATTTCAAAAATTTATTTGTAATTTTAAGTATATTCACGCAAGAATCGTGAATTAGTTATTTGTTCAAATATAATGTATCAAAATTACAATTATTCAAATAAATAAAAAAACAAAAAAAACAAGAGCAGTGTTTTGCTTTTAGAGCATCTACATCAATTCATTTTGAGGTGTTATTAATTAAAACAAAAGGTGTATTAATTAATGTAGGTGTGTTTTTAAGTGTGTGTTTTTGTGTAGTTAGTGTGTGTGTTAAGTTTGATTAATGCATTTTTGTCACCTACTTTAATAATTGGCCAATAATTGATGTAATGACACATCATCAATTAATGTCTTTTGCTTTTTTTTTTTCTCATCTCATCTCAATATATTTATTTTCTTTACTTTTTCTATACAAATAAATTATTTTCTTTTCTTTCCTATACAAACAATGTATCATTTTTGTATTATTTATACATTTTAATGTGAGTTGAATTTTTTTAATGTAATAATTAAAAAATTCTCTATACAATTTGCACTAAAATTAATACAACAAATAAAGAATTAATTTGAATTGATATAAATAATAGAATAAGAATGGTGATAGTAACCACTCTTCCTTTGAATTTGGTAGAAATTGAAATTGTGGTTCAAACTACAAAAGGTAATTCAATTAATCAAATTCATCACCAACTTCGAGCGGATTTAGTTGTACACATTTGGACACGATTTGGGAACTTGTAAAATTTAATTATTCATTTATATTAATTGTATGTTAAATGTATTGTAATGTCAATTGCTTATTTTCAATTAATTGCTAGCTATATCTATGTCTTTTTTTATATAATTAATTTTTTAAAATAATATTTAAATATTATTAATTATATTTTAATGTGAATTGAAAATTATTAATATCATAATTAATTAATCCAACATACAAGTAATAAATAATTACTTTAAATTGATATAAATAAAAACAAAGAATAAACATTAGTGGATCATGGGATCCACATGTAATGATTGTATTTGTGTTAAATTGATTGAAATTTGTGTTAAATTGATGTAGAGATGTGTTTTAAAAAAATAAATGTTTTTAATTAATGTGGTGGCATGTAAGCCCCACACTAAAATGATGTGTTAAAAACACATTGATGCGGATGCCCTTAGGAAGTTTGATTTCGTAACGGGATTACCTTAGGTTTGGTGGACAAAACAGACTTATTGCATCATATGAAAAGGTGTTGGGATAAGAGCACGTACAAACAAATTTTGCACGTGTCACCCATATTATCAAAAGTTATTTGTCTTGTAATATTTGATTTGCTGTGATGCCCTTTTGGACTTCAATTTTTTCATTTTTAATCATTTTCCTCTCTGAATGTGAGAAAGGTAAGAATAGGATAAAATATGAATAGACAGTATCATGGTTTGTGGGACAGTGATTTGATGGATGATCTATGATTGTGCATTAAGATTCTGAAAAACTCTTTACATAATTGTAGGACTCTGCAATTATATGGCTTAAATTAGTCGATTAATTTAATTCAGTAATTTGGAGAGCGAACAATTATACCGTATATATTGTATATAAAATCTAAGAATTGGAAGATGCGGTGGATATTGTGGACTCAAATTGTGTTGATCAATTTGAATTCGATTTTATTATTCAAAATTATCGAAAACTTTTTCATCAAGGTATTGATCACTGGGTTTGCTTTATTTATCAATAAGTTAATGCAGTAGTTCACATTTTGATGAGAGATACTTGTTTCTATACTAGTCCTAACATTTAACAATAATATCTTTTACTTTATTTTTGTTAACAGTTTCTTGTAATTTGGTTGATCATTAATTAATTTTTCATTAAAAATAAATTGGTAGATGCCATTGAAGTAATCCTATTTGAATCTCCCTTGAATAAATTATTGAATTGTTGAACTATATATTGTGTACAATATCATGAGTGGAGAATTATCACAGATATGGAAATGGAATAGTCATTTAAATGTATTCTGTCATGAATTGTGATACTTATCAACTTAATTATATTTAAGTTAATAATTATCGAAATCATGATCTTGACTTGTGAGTTGTGACAACTTCTCATTGGCCAACAAAATAAATATTAAAATATCAATAAATTTCTATACATAATTTAGAAATTACGTTTATATAATCTTTATAAGAAATATAAATTATGATTTTGCTCAAATACCCATCGTAGACAACTCTTAATATGTACATCGATGACATGTAATTATTTCATCCCCTCGTTTTATGAAAAGTAAAATTAATAGATACTTTGAATTTTTAACACATCAACCGTGGACATATATTAATGTGCTTATAGTGGATAAGTGAACAGGACTGATACAAATTAATATTAAATATATAATTTAATACTAACTTTAATTTTACATCAAAATCCGTGTATCTACATATAAAGCTTATTACTAATGTTTTAAGAGAAATAGATCATTAAAAAAAATTAATGTTTTAGAGAAAAAGATGACAGTCAAGAAAATGTAATTTAGTGCACGATTGTGTGTATATTATAAAGAACTATTATAAAATGGCAATACTATCATTGTGAAAAGCAATAAATGAGTAAATAGACAAAATCTGTATCTTTGCACAAGGAATTGTGTTCTGACCTTTCGAACTCAACATGGTTAAATGTCGAGTATTAAATTAGGATAGAATACCACGTTTCACCTAGTTACGACAATGGTATGTAACTTGATGAGTTATAATTACGTTACAAGTTACATAAATATAATAATTTAATTAACCACCTTAGTAAGTTATGTCTAACTAGACCTTTATTACTTAAATGTCCATTCTTACATAAATATCAAAATATTATAATTAGACGACGTTCTAACTCTTTCTCGATTCAAATGCATTAATCCGACCTTCTGCACCTATAAACATCAAAGATTTATTCAAAGGCTTATTCATAACAAATACTTGTATTTTGTTATAATAGCTCACAAATGAATTACCATTTGACCAAATAAATATAGAGACCAATTTCCAAAAAAAAGAAAGAAATAAAGAAAATGATTAACCATAAGATTTTACACTTCTTCAAATCCAACTCTTAAACAAAGCCATTTTTTCTAGAACTTCATCTAACCATCAAATATATAATATCTCACAAATGAATTACGATACCTAAAAAATTATGGAAAAGCATATTTGGATTCGTGTACTTATTTGTAAAAACATTAGGTTCATATAGTTCTTGCTAACAGTTAATCCTTTACAATATAAGCACACATATTTAAATAAAGCAAAATATAAAGTACATGGACTTAATTTTTTTTCTTAATGAAAATAATTCAAAATAATAGGAAATGAAGTTTCAAAAAAAGGAACGCGTGTAGGGGATTTATGGGTAAGAAAAAAGAAGAGAATCACATGCTTTAATCAGGCAATGGTACTAGAGACTAGAGAGATGTTTTATCTCTTGTTTGTCTTTTTCTTTTTCTTTTTATTTATTTATTTGTTCGAGTGTAGAGCACGCGCCCACTTGCGATAAAGTGGAGCCCCTTTGTAGCCCACCAACAAGAATATTCCCATTTTAACCTTTAGCCCATATGGAGTAATAAAGAAGAAGATGATGCTATTTTCTAAAGTTGAATTATTTTTGTCTACAGCGCCAACCACGGTAAGACCGTTGCCTTTTCCTCGTCAACTGGACCACTGACTCAGCTCCACGTCATATTCATATTTATGGCTAACAAATCTCCCCAAATATTCAATTCAGAGTAATAATGTGTAGTTTTTTTTTTTTTCCTTTTAATTTAATGGTTTTTTCCTATAGTATTTATTGTCTATTTATAAATGATACGTAACTAGAACCACATTGATATAGACAGTAAAGAATGGCACATCCGATTAATGCTCAATGTTTCTATTGTACAGATCATTAATACAAAGTATAGTACATATGTTTCTGGTCTACATTTCCAGTGGGGGTATATGTGTAAGGTGTGATTGTATTGGCAGCTCTCTCAGTAATGGTATATGTGATCAGTGTACATATGAGCAGTCATATTCAATGATTGAAGCATTGCTTCCCCGTTCTTGTTAAAGCTAAACACACACAATCCACCATTGTGCACATCAATTGCTCGAAACCTGTACAAGTTATCAAACTCAGAACAACAAAAAAAAAACTATATATATATATATATATACCTCAACATGATTGATTCTAGCACAAATATGGCATTGTTGTATGGCATAACGACCAAAACTTATGCATTCTAACATCAATCAATAAACCAGAAGTATTCGAGTAATCATGTAATACAGACCAAAATCCATGGAGATACTAGGCTTACCTCTCTGGGCCAAGTCCAAGAGCTGTGCAGATCAATGCCCTCAGGATTGATTTATGAGTCACGACCAAGAAACTTTCTCCCTGCCACCAAGGATATTAAGATGTAAATATCCATGAAAGAATAAGAAAGGTATTTCCAAGAAAAAGAAAAAAAACAAAATAATACCGGTGTAAATAAGATTTCCAACCAAGCTTCACGAGCTGTCTCCCACAGTTTTCTTGTAGGATAAACGCCGTTGATGCAAAAATTAGAGGGATCTTCTCTCCATTGTGTGAACTCCTTGGGATATATCTTCCTAGCATCCACTGCCTCCAAACACTAAATGAGATTTACAAATTGATCATCTAAAGACGTAACAAGTTCTGGCTTAAATTCATTGTGAGGACAGTAATTTTGATATTCACATTAATTTTGAATAATTACATGCACATAGAAAGTAAAGAATCAAAGGGTTCTGCAAAAAGGAGGCTAAACGAGCAGACCATTTTTCATTCCTTCAAGATGATACAAATGAGCCTCCTTCAGTGAGTCGAGATAAACCAAAGGCTGCTCTCTCCCTTGCCATAAAATTTCAGCAGTAGACTGCACAATGAAGTAGCAGTTTGAGAAGTTGTGGAACTATAAAGCCTTGAGACATAACCAAATCAATCTTAACGAAAAGAAAACCTTAGCACGAGTTATCGGACTAGAAAAACACTGGTCAAAGTGCATCTCAGTTAAAGCTGTTCGGCATCTTTCAGCTTGTGCGATTCCTACTTCAGTTAGACATGACAGGTCTGAGCTCCCCTACACACATAACAACATGATAAACAGCTCTAAAACTCGAGATTATAATAGAAAACAAAAAATACAGAGTCACCAAAGTGTGCAAGTTCATTACTAGCATTCACATTAAGAATATGCCTACGTATTGATAAAATGGGAAACCAACTGGTGACATGATAAAAAATTGACTTCAAGTAAAGAAGGTTTTTCAAGCTAAGCTTTGATGTTCATGGAAACAGTGGACACTATGGAACTTGACAAGAACTGTAATCCACACTCTCTATTGAAGCCAAAAAAGCACAGAATCTTCAGAAAATGAGGCCAAACAGAAACTTCCTCAAACAAAAGCTGTAATAGTAAGCTTTTCTAAGTAAGAAATGGCAATCAAAGAATGGAAGTTAAAGACAAGAAAGAATTCAAGCAAACCTGAACTCTGCCTTCTTTGTTCCATGAGCTAAGACCATGCCTCACAAGAGTTACCTTCTTTGGGGAAGACAACAATTTCCGAGAAAGTGAAGTAGTTGCTCTTTCAAAATCATATGCACCACCAGTCAATGCAGCATTATTTCCCGATATTTCTGTGATAATCGAGTTATAATGTCATGCAAACACTTTGAGCAAACACGATTCGAACAAGTAAACCAGAGAAAGCTAGCACAGAGTAAGAACTGTGTGCATCTTCTTCTTCATTCATATCTGATTTACTGTTAAAAAGTTCATATCTCTGAACAACATATCATTGTGCTTGATTATCCTATTGTAGTTGGATTTAAAGAATCCAACATTTCATTAGCCCTTGATCCACAGTTTTAATCTTCTTTCGTTTCGGCTATGGAGTTCTGTGACTACACTGGCTACAGATTAGCATTCATGTTGCACCAATTTGACCAAAACCACATTATAAATATGATGATGCAATGTTTGCAATATACGTTTTTCCCCCAGGTTTGCCCTATTTAGTTTATCAAAATAGTGAAGGCCCTTAGAGCATGTACAGAAAAGACATGAAAGTAGCTAACATTATTAAATACCCAAATTAAGAATCCCTAAAAACTTTATTAGCCATCGTTCATCTTTCATCAGAAAGCACATTTAAATAAATAAAAACCAAATTTATAGTGAATACCAGTAGCGACCGATTGATCTGGAGCAGACGATGAACATAGAACCCGAAGAGATGGGACTGGGAACTTAGAAACCTGTGGAGGTTTTCTTGATTCTCCAATGGCGGACTTGGACAAGAAGGGATTGAACACAACAGTACAACTCATTTTGAAAGGTCTTATAACAGTTTTGTGGTAAGTTACCAGTTAATATTTGCCTTCACCTTGCGATGCTTTATTAATTAGCAAATTCTGAAATATTTATGGCGATTGGCTGAAAATCCAAGTGCCAAAAATTCAGAGGGATTGCAATCTATCAGGAATAACTGACCATTCATTTTCATATTCAGGTTGTATGATTGGTTTTTTTTTTTTTTTTTTTTTCTCCCAAGTATTAATAAGGTCCACAAGGATTATCTTGTTTTCTTTCGTATCCCAACGACCCCTACCTTATTCACGTGTTAGTATTTTCATCCTTCTTAATTATCTCTTTTATTCAAATAAATAAATATATTAATTAATTTATAATGGATGCATTAAAATATGCTACGATTGATACAGAATTGTTGCAATATTATTATTGTGAATATCTTGAGGTACAACAGTAAAACTAACCTCAAAATAAAGATAGTACAGTTGATGACGATTGATGGGTGAAGTTTTAAAGAAAATGAGTGAAGATTAACTTATTTTTATTTCATAGACTGATCGATCACAACCTCAAAATGCATGGCCAGTGAGAAATAAATAGAGATGCTTAACATGATAAAAAGTAACAAGAAAAAACATTCTTGAATTACTCAATAATTGTAATTTCTTCGTGCAGCCACTCACGTACATGTGTAATATATTGGTTTGTTACATAAACGTCCTAGAAAGAAAGATCAACCAACAAAAAAGAAGCTAGTGTGGATATAATGATGAAAAACAAGAGAAGAAGTGATTAATCCAAAAATAAGGAAAGAGGTGGTTTCTAAGAGGTGTTGAGAGTGAAGAGATTCATGATATTGTGAAGAGAATAGATAAGTATGAAGAAATAAGCAATAGCAGCTGCAAAACCAGCAATAAGAGCTCCAGTCACATGATCACAAAACTTAGGAACTTGCTCACAAATTGGCAGCCAACCTGCATGGCTGTTTCCATTCTTCCCCACTAACCCTATTGCCAAACATGCCGATATGCTCGAATCCAACAGCAACCCTATTATCTACATACAAACAAACAAAATATATCATTTCTAAAGTTTGGATTTTTGAAGAAAGAGAAATGTAACGTGTTGCTTACCAAATCTAGAACCAAGATGAAGTGGCCACATGAACTCTTAGAAGGGAAAAAGAGGAGTATAAGGGTGTAACCACCTGCAATTGCATTCACCAACACAAAGTACCTGCAACAACAAAATATTAATTTCCACCTTTCAAGCAAGTTGAGTACATGAAAATGGTGATTATTGAACGTACTTGAACGTCGGAGAATTGGTGTATTTGGCTTCGAATTTCATGTTCAAAACATCAGCAGTATCATGGCTAGTGACCATTACCACCGTTGCGGAAACAGTAGCTCCCAAGGCCAGGAGCCTCAGCAGAAAGATTGGAATATTTTTGGAGAAACTCATATTGTCTCAAGTGAAGAAGGGTTAATTAAGTGTGATAACTTTATGGTTTGTGGAAATAAAAGAGGGTTGAAATCTAGGCAGATGAGTGGGGAGGTTGTCTTAATATTGTTGCCAATCTTGCAGAGTCAAATTTTCTAGGTCACCTAATAAGGGCTCTTAACATATATGTTGTGCCAATTGTGGCCTAGCTAGTTCTGAACTCATGTCATTTAATTCTAATTTTCTGTTTACTTACCTTTACCCCTGTTAACTCTGAGTTTGTTTGAATTAGTGAGGAGGATACGTCATAATGATTTGATTAACATATCTTGTTCATTTGAAATTAGAAGATATTAAATTGTGCAACTTTTTTTATGATCAAATGACGTGAAATTTATTTTGATTAATCCTGATCACGTTGACTTGGGTTAGTGCAATTGTCACAAATTTTCAGCTAAAATAAGATTGTACGAGAGATGTAGCCAGCAGGTGCGTGAATCATCCATGGCGGTCTAAATAGTGTATGGTCAGTTCAACTACCAACTGATTGAGGCCTTACCAGCGCCTGTCACGTGGATTTTTTTAACATGTAATCTACTATTGATAATTATAAATAGAGATGTGTAGGATTTACCCTTTGAAATTTGAGCAACACCATTTACAATTTACTAAGAGAACGGGGTTTATCTTCGTTGACCATATTATATGACGCTGAGTTGGTCAAAACCATGTTTGAGGCTCTAATTTCACTAAGAAAAGTCTTTATCTTCTGATATATCAGATTTTAATGGTTTGGATCCAAGCATTTAATTTTCTGAGCAAAAAGAAAGCAAATTTGGGGAGTTGAGAAGATACACAATTGCAATACAAAACTCCACATAATAAATGGAAAATCCATGCAAGTTTTAAGCATTAATGGAAGAGAAAAACCAACTTTTCAGAACCAGATCGTTGACAGGGAAGGTATTTCAGTCCTCAGGTGGGAAGTCCTCATCTGAAGCATTTCCAAGAAATGAGCCCAGACTCTTTCTCAAGATGCTGAAAGTTTTATCGTCCTGCATGCAAGAAAATATGTCATTGATGCTTCATTCTAGAGTATGAAAGAGCATGGCGGAGAGCAAGAGGTGTTTATTCACCTGCTTCTTCTTCTTCAGGGACTCCTCCAGTTGAGCTATTCTTGCTGTATTAGCTTTCTCATGTTCAGATATAATACTCTTCTCTTTCTTCCCTGTGAGCATTTTGTCAAGAATTAGACTTACATTTTCATTAGATGTAGAGTGGGATACAAGACAGTTAATTCTCTTTGCTCACTTAGTTGTTCATATCGCGTCAATAGCATTTCCTTCTCCTCTTGATGTTTGGAAATTATATCTGTCAAAACCCAAGTCAGGTATAACACCAAATAATGTCACAATTGATGTTGAAGCAGCTAGGAAGAAAGTTTTAATGTCATTTCTAGGCAAATATTGAAGATTAACTTGACAGTATATTTCTTACTCAATCGATATATTCACGTACATTCTTGTGTGTGTGAATGTAGTTACACGTAGCACTGCCGTGAATATAGTGTCGAACATTTCTATGATATGACTTTGACAAAAGTTATTTCAGGTGTTCAGATTATGACATATGCATCAATATCTCACAGGTATATTCATAGAAGTAAAAGATTCATACAATGAAGAGTGAAGAGGTTAGAAATTACCTTTCAAGACCGGGAGATGTGCAGATTTCTCCTTGCAGAACTTTTCATAAACTTCTTGGAATTTGGCAGTCTCACTCTTCAGTAAATTTTCACACTACAGAGATGCAAATACATTCAGTTAAACTCTCAAGCATAGGAGTGGTGAAATTTTACAAGATCCAACAAAATCCTCTTTCGTTTGATTCACTTGAGGACCTCTTTTGAGCTCTTTGAGAGTCCCTTTGCAAAGCATTGTCTGTCAAGTTGTAAAGGAGCACATTGGAAGGTGACCAAGCAACAATAACAAACAGGAAAGGATGATGCTGTGACAGTGTGATTATGCAAATAATATTCATCTCACCTTTCTTTCTCAAGTTTTTTTTTCAGCTCATCCAAACTTGCTTTGATCTCTGAAGCCACACTGCCAAACAAAACATTGAGGTTGAATGATACTGAGTTTCATTATTTCTATTGACTGTCAGTTCACATTTTTCAGTTTTCCATCATCCTTAAATTTTTGTGTGTGATAGATGTATGCTTAATGTATACAGGTACATTTCTTAATCAGCTTATAAAGACAGAGTTTGGCACAAAACTGACTAGAATAGTGAAATTAAACAAATAAATGAAGACCTACTCCAAGCCAACCTAATTTGTTAAGCATGAAGTCAGATACATCACATGACTAAAAGTTTATGACCTGATAACAAGTTTGCATGTTTACATTTCGTAGTGGTTAGGCGGATAATGAATTTGTACACAGATCGAGGCTGATCATAACATAAAGAAAATCGAGTGAAAATTCGAAAGCAGCAAAATAGAAATTAGAGTATCAACTCCACATATCCCCATAG
This sequence comes from Scutellaria barbata, assembly GCA_028654395.1. Taxonomy (NCBI): domain Eukaryota; kingdom Viridiplantae; phylum Streptophyta; class Magnoliopsida; order Lamiales; family Lamiaceae; genus Scutellaria; species Scutellaria barbata. The sequence continues at coordinate 6,397,598 of CM053645.1, forward strand.
GCCATACCCCAGTGACACCTTGCCATTTAATAAGACTAAGATCAGAATTCCATAATCTACAAGTGAACAAAAGCAAAACCTAATTTTAGATTCAGTATATTCTTAAAGGATCAAACAAGAAACATAAAAACATCAGTCCAGATCTGAGAAAATACACACAGTTCTTTTTACCTAGAAATGGTCTCTTCGTTCTTCTTCTGGCCATCTTTATGCGCCTTCTCCTTGATCTGCTGAAGAGCGCTCATTATACCTTTAATATCACTGCATTACATCAGAGCTTCATCAACTCTTTCTATAAAACATATGGAAACAGACCTAAACTAAATTATCACAGACGGATAATTAAATGCTGACTTGGAGATGGCAGCATCAAAATCATCGTCGTCAATGGCGATTCTCTTTCGCCGATTCTTCAAATTCTCCGACTCTGAAACTCGTTTCCCGCTCGCATTTGCCGCCGACATTATGAACGTCTTCCGCTCTGATTTCGCTTGCGTGCTCCGTTTCTGAGCCTATGGACGAGCCTGTGAGAGAGAGAGAGAGATTTGGAATTAGGACGCGTACATGTGGTGTTGTGGCGGGAAGCATATATTGTATTTATAGTCCATTAATATTATGGTTATACTTTTAAAAAAATAAAAAATTACAGTAACATGATTTTATTTTAGCGAGATTTAAAATATTACTGTCCTGTGAACGCGTCCAATGTAGAATGGCTAAAACTTATATGTGTCAGGGGTATGAATCCTAAATTCGTGTTTTTAATCCGAATTGGCGTGTGGGACATTTTTACGTGAGTCCACGTGCAGCCACACCATAGTTGGTGTGCGCCGCGCACCATCTGAATTTTATACTTTAAGATATCACTCATTTACTATTAAGATATCACACTGTAACCCTTCAGGTATTAGTGTAAAAACAACGCTGTTTTCTTCTTTTTCCTCTTTTTTTTCTTCTCTCATTCTTCTTCTTAATCTCTTTTCTTATCAATTTGTTATTTTTCTTATTTGTTTTGTACATTATTCTTCTTCTCTATCTTCTTATTCTTATTCTTTTTCAAATCTCCATAGAGTCATTTATGAAGTTTTTTCTTCTTCTTCTTCTTTTTCTCTTTTACTCATTTTCATAGATTTAGATAATTGATTTCAAATCACAATTTATTACAATAATTTTAAAATATTAAAAATCAATTATTTCAAATAATATGAAATCATGATTTGCTGATTTTGAGGAAGAATGAATCATTTGAAATTTCATAATTTACAGGTATTACACATGTTCATTTGAAGTATTACATAAGTACCTTACAGATATTACACATTTTCACTTTAAGTATTACACATTTTCATTTCAGGTATTACATAAGTACCTCATAGATATTACACAAGTTCCTTTGAAGTATTGCATAAGTACCTTATACGTATTACATATGTTCATTTCAAGTATTACATAAGTACTTTATAGATGTTACACATGTTCATTTCAAATATTATATAAATACCTTACAGGTATTACACATGTTCATTTCAAGTATTACATAAGTACTTTATAGGCATTAGACATGTTCCTTTCAAATATTACATAAATACCTTATAGGTATTACATATATTCCTTTCAGGTATTATAAATCGTAATACCACAAAAATATTTTCATAATATTTTGAAAGTATAACTTACATATTATTCAATCATGTAATTTTGTAATACCTAAAGAACAAATCATTAATACCTCAAAAGTATTACTTACATTTTTATTACTTTATGAGTTGTGGTGTATTAAGTTTTTGGTTATACACCTACAATTCTAGTGTTGAGAGGAGTTATTAGAATTGATGTTGACATCTGGGTTAATTATATATTTTCGATGCTGAATTTTTTTTCAAATGTAAATTAATGACAAAATGTATACGTATGTAAGTATAATTTAAATTTAAATATATAAGAACAGGCTACATTAATTATCAAATTAATTAAGTCGTGCATGAAGTTGGTGATAAACTTGTATCATGAATTAATACTGTGAAAAGTATATGAATGATTGAAACAATAGTTTCTTGTTAAGCAACATTGGTATAAAGCCTAGAAGGTGGGCCTTTATTTAATTGAGATCCACAAATTAAGCCATAATAATTAATATACAAGGAACCCTAAATTTTAGAATTATAACAATCCAAAATTTATAGTATTGTTGATTAAGTATAGAAATTGAAAAAAAATTATTGATCTTAAGAGATGTGAGAAGAAATTGAAAAGAAAGAAAAAAAAAACAAGCAGCAAAGGAAAGAGTGAGAAAAAAAAAGGAAAATAAAAGGAAAAAAAAAGAGAGAAAAAAGAAAAAAGAAAGGAGTTAGAAAAAAAGGAAAAAAGAAGGAAAGAAAAAGAAAGAGAAAAAAAAAAAGAAGGAAGAATAAACGTAAAAAAAAAAAAAATTATATATATATATATGGGTGGGGGTACGGTGTCCCAGGAGCACATAAGTGCTTCTTCTGAAGAATTTATATTGTGTTCGGTTCGGTAGACACAATACAGGAACATCCAATGTAGAATTTATATTGTGTTGGGTTCGGTAGACACAATACAAAAAAATTTGCTAAACATGAATTCACAATACACCACCTAATTCCGATTTATATTTAAGAAAACTAAATAGACATATATTAGAATCTCTCGTTATTGTGGAACAATATTGGGTTTGCTTTAAAATCTGTGAAAAAATAAAATTTCCCCATATTCTACTTATTACTGATACTTAAAAAAAGAAAATGGCTACAATCTAAAAGTACTAAACACATCCCAAAAATTGTGTTTAATACCTTGCATTTTATTTCTACCACAATATTAATTTATTTTTTTATCACAAATACAAAAAAAAAAAAAAAATTTACCCTTGTTGATAAGAAATAATTAACATTTTTCATCACATCTGTCAACAATATTACACCATATAAATCTTTGTTGATAAGAAATAATTAACATCTCTCATCACATCTGTCAACAATATTACACCATATAAATATCATTGCGAGGGTTATTTTAAACTTTTCACTTAAAATTGTGATAGAAAATTAATAAAATTATATGTTATATTAAAAAAAAGTAATGTCATTTAATTGTGTAGTATAAAGAGCTATTATACCCAACATATATTATGTATATTAATTATACTTTAACTATATATATTATTATTTATGTTGAAGAAATAATTATATAGTTATCAATATTTAAAAAATTAAATTAATAAGCTTTCCTTCTTTTAAAATAAGTGTTGTTCTGAACTTTAAATTTTTTCAAATTAAATATCGTTTAATATTTTTATGTAATTTTTTTAAAAATTATCTATATGAATATGTTTTAGCTAAAATTTAGGGACTTAATATGATACTCCCTCGTTTCATAATAAATGTCATTTTAAAGTCTAAATTTTGTTTTATATCAGATGTTGTTTTAGATTTTTATACAATTTTATTTCCAAATTATCTCTATTAATATTCTTTAGCTAAAATTTAGGAATTTAATATGATACTTTTATGAAATTAATTTGATTCTCTTTTCAATTTCGAATCATAAATTTCTTGATTAGTTAAGGATGTATTTGTTTAATTTTTATATTCTTTAATTCATGACAAAAATTTCAAAACGTTATTATGAAACAAAGAGAGTAACTTTTATAAAATAATTTAAGTTACTTTTCAAATTTGAATCATACACAGGATAGGTAATTGAAAGATAGAGCTAGCCTATTCGTTATGTGGAATCAATGCACTACGGTTCAACGTTCTCCTCCTAAGGCTACGGTTTCCTCTATGCCGGCCGCATCGGTACGGGATTACCTATGCCCCTCCACTTGTACTTGTAAATAGAGTGAAAACTCCCCTCAGGGGCTTTCCAACTCCCTTAATTAATTAAAACCTTAAGAGTGTATTTATTCAATTTCTATATTTTTTAAAATATGATAAAAACTTCAGAATAATATTTATTATAAAACAGATGAAATATAATAAATAATTCTTCACATATATATAATTTATGTTAATATAAATATTATTAAAGTTATAGAAGGAAAAAAAAAACAGCACTTGGGATTTACCTGCCCCCTCTTCATCGTGGGGCGGCTATTAGGATGTCTCCAAACCCGGCCGCCCCACCCATGGCCATTGTCAATCTCAAATCTCAAAGCTAAACTTAATATTTCAAAACTTAATGATGCATTTTACCAAAAAAGAAACCCACACGCCACGTGTCAGCACGAGTGTGAGAAAAATTGGAAGGCAATCACATCATACATACATGTTTAATTACAAATATCATTATCAGTACACGTAATTATATAGCATATAAATAAATATATTTATATAGATATTATTTTATAATAAATTAATGGTCTTGTTGGACATCCTTATCAACAAGATGACATTCTAGAAAAGATAAAGCTTTATGTCTTTATGTTTGTCTCTTCTCTCACTACAGTTGCAATCATCTCTTAAAGTCACCCACCCCGAATTTTAAATTTAATTAATTCATTTTAGTACTCTTAAGAGATGTATTTAATTGAAAGCAAGGACAGACAATGAGAGTGTGCCTATTCAAAATAACACAAATTTGCAACGTGAATGGAGCATTAATTAGTGGATATAATGATGATAAAAATTAAAATTTTGAAATAATTGTTTTTCATTCAACGCAATAAATAATTTTTTATTTGTTTGTATATATGTGTTTGGTAGTAACAAAATGCACTACAATAAAAGGATTTTGCTACAAACAAAAAACCTTGATTAGAGCTGTAATTGTGTATTTGTCTTTTGGATCATTCACGAGAACTTTGAGATTTTTTTTTTCCTTTTTTGTTATTTTGTTATTGGCGTTGAGCTCTATGGATTGAAAGATATTGATGAAGTGACAACATTAATCTGGATCTTTTTTATAAATAAATTTTTTATTTTATTTTATGATATCAAGGCATATCACACATATACTAATTATAATATTATTAATATATACATAAATCAATAATTGTTCACCTACCCATGGGCACATATTAACATTAATATATGTCACGATTGATATGTAAAAAATTCAAAATATCTATTAATTTCACTTTTAATATAATGAGGAGATGAGATCATCACACGTTAGTTTAAATTTGAACAAATAGGCACATGCATTATATATTTAATTACGGCTGATTACTGATCCTCTCATCCCTTATATAGATATGCTTATTTTCTTTTTTTTTTGTAGGCCTCAATATATCAATATTTACTTACCTCATTTATTAAAATACTAGTCTTCAATTTGTATTATTAAATAATATATAACAGAATATAATGTTCAGTAAGTATGACAGAAACTTGACTTGTTTAATTCTAACAACTTTTTTAATTGTTGTAGAAAAATCCAATGAGTAACTATTATTTGTATTCGTTTTCCTTTAGAATTTTATTACTAGACTTTATAAACATCATAAAACCACTCTCTCAAATCACAATGCCAACCTTTTTTCTTCAGTTTTACGTAATAAATAATTAGTGAAAAAAACTTCTGGTCATAGTGTGCACAATGCTCCTACTGACATGACATAAATCTCTCCTAATTCTTTCTAAAATATGAACAAATATGCGACCCCAAAAGCTGCAAAACATATTGCTTTTTATCCATTTTTTCCCCTACAATTCTAACTTTTTTAGATTTTTAATTGATTTTTTAACACATAATATATCTAATCAATTCCTTTTCATGTCATTAATGTAAATATTGGAGATATGTCATTATAATTATAGATTAAGATATGTGAATTAAAGATAAAAATGCACCCCATTTTATGATATTGGAGAGGTATTTGTAGAATTAATGAATATTTAACATTTATAATTATTATTAGATGTTATGTTATTAAAACATAAAGTATTCATATACAAAAATAAAGTATTGTTTGTTGCGAAGAAATAAAGTTTGAAATTGAGAAATTTGGTCACACAAAATGTCAAAAACAAAGACTTCTAGAAGCGGCCATTATTTGACGAAAATCGCCCTGCTCATGCTGATTTTGTTGCTGCCTCTGTCAATTGCAAATACTTGAAAAGGATTTCATGTATCAAATTAGTACTTTTACTCTATTTTGTTATATGTGGTATTTTCTTATCTTCTAATCAACATATTCTAATATAATAATTTTTTATTTTTTAAATTCAATATTATATATATATATATATATATATATATATAATGGCTATTAACAAATTGTTGTTGAGATATAGAATATTAATTAAAATTGAAAATACAAAACTATTTGAACACTTAATTTTTTTTTATCTATTGTTAAAGATTTGAGATACTCACATTTGAAATCGATATAAATAATTGACTTCACTTAATAATAAGTTGTAATGAATTTAATGTCATAACGCTACCTAAATTATGGTTTATTAAACGATATCACCCATATTTTACTCAAAACTTTCTGGTCTAGAAAAATGTTTTCAAAATTACAATTTTTTTTTGTATATCAAATACTCAATTTATACTAAAATAAATATCATTTTAATGATTTTTTTTTTAAATTTAGAATAAGTGTAATTAAAGAACTTCAAGAGATATCTGTCTATATTCTAAAAAAATTATTATTATTTACTATTTTGTAATTAATTGAGATACAAAGTAATTATTAAAAATTTATCAATAATTATACTTAGCTAATAATAGATTAGTCATTTTATCGTTCTTTCAATTTATCCACAAAACTCTAAATTATTTTGGAACGGAAGAAGAAATAAATAGGAAAAGTTTTGTATTTACATTATGATCACATCTGTATCAGAAGCTTCCGTATTGTCGTTTCCCAATTTGTTTAATCCCCGTGCCCTAAAATGTTAGGTCTAGAAGCTATAATTGCACTAAAATAAATAATATTCTCCCACTAAATATCTACGATATCCCTAATTATTTTAATTAAATTAATCACGCCAAGTCAGCAAAAATATTGTTTTAGATGAATGGGGTTTTCTTAAGTCTCTTTTCATTTATAAAAAAGGCCCCAAACCATTCGCCACCATCAGTGTTTCTCTCTCCCTGTCCCATCTCATCAACCATAAGATTTTAGTTATCTCAGAAATTTCATCGGAGCTATCGATAATATCTGGTATGTGTTTCTAACTCCGATTTGGATTTTCTGTTCATGTACTTTTGTGAAGAAAAAGCGAAGATTTGTTTGTTAGGTAGCAGTTGTTTTCAAGACTTTGAACTGTGGTGTTCAATTGATGGTGTCTTTGATCTGCTCTTTCGTATTTGTTCTCAATTTTTTCCCCCACCCTGGTGGAGGCAGAGGCATGAGATTTCTCTGATTGTGAATTTGTGTTTAATTTACCCTTCATGTGTGGGTGATTTTTCATATTCCAAAGGAAATTCTGTGATCTAAAATCTGGTGAAAATTTGTTCCCAGTCGATTATAATAAACTTTGATTGATCTTAAACTTTATTATTTCCTGCAGTTTTTAGTCGGTTTTTGTGGAATATGAATATCTGCTATCTGCAGAAGGCATCATAGGATGCTCTGCCTTTTAATTATACTCCTTTTTTTCTCACTGATTAGCTGGTAAAACTTGGGATGATGTTTTTCAACAAGGTTGGGGCGTAAAATATCACGTGGAAATAGATTGAGATTTTGGAGAAGCATTTAATTGCATTGATCTCCCTGGATCTATTCATAATTGATCTATATTTTGAGGATCCTTTGCACTTTTAGTCAATTCTGCCAGCTACAGATTTTTTGAAACCCTGCAATGATGTTGTCTAAGCAATTCTGATTGATATTGTTTCTTCGAGTATATCTTGTTCAGACCATTTTGATGCTGAAAGGATTTCCGGATGAACTGATCGTTGTTTCAATTAAGTTAAAAGCATGATCAATGATTGCATCGTTTGTGTGTGAAATGATGATCATCTCAGGCAGAAGTTTAACAATCCTTTTGAATCATTTCAGAGGTTAAGCGACTTAAAGTTAAGGAGAAAAATCTCAGAACAGAAATGGCATTTCAGCAGTATTTTGTTCAGGAATGGGAATCTGTTTCCAAGCCATCCACAGAATCCGAAAGACCGTCTGCTTGCTTTGATTGCAGTATTTGCTTGGACTTTGCACGTGATCCAGTGGTAACCCTCTGTGGTCATCTATATTGTTGGCCTTGCATATACAAGTGGTTCGACTCTCAAAACGCGTCCCTTCCTTCAGACGAACGCCCTCAATGCCCTATTTGCAAGGCCGAAATATCTGAAAAAACTATGGTCCCCCTATATGGCCGGGGGCAATCTCTCTCTGAATCTGGACCTGAAGGCAAAATCATACCTCCCAGGCCCCCTGCATGTGGTATTAAGGGCCTTTCAGAGTTGTTTAGTCCTGAACAGCAATACACGGCCAGTGATTCTTATCAGAATCCACATAATTTTGGAAATCATTACACCAGTTATGGAGGAGAAGATTCATCCCCTCAGTTGTTCAACGTTGGTGGCACTGAAGAAATGTCTCTTTCTCACCCTACAGTGGGAATGTTGGGAGAGATGGTTTATGCTAGAGTATTTGGCAATTCACAGAGTCTATACACATATCCCAATTCATACCAGTCTGTAGTAAGTAGGACACCAAGGTTAAGAAGGCAGGAGATGCAAGCTGATAGATCTCTAAACAGAGTTACAATTTTCTTGTTCTGTTTTTTTCTTCTATGCCTTCTTGTATTCTAAATTCTGATTTTATTTCAGAGATATTTCTCCCTTGTTTGTATACATTGTACAAAAACTACGCTACATATTCTTATTCCTATGAATAGATGAGACTATATGGTATTTCATACCGTGCAAAAATGAGTGCTTTACCCTCTTTTCTTCAAATTGGATCTCTGACCAACTCTACCACTAATTTAAGGAAACACAAGTATGAAAACAGGTAAGCTACATCTGCTTGGCCATCACTCTGGGTCCAAGCTTTCTTCCTCATCATCTACGTAATCATCGAGTATTCTTTCAGAATTCTGATTTTCTCCACAGGATTTGAATTCCACTCCATTAATCAAACTGCGAAACTCATCAGCAGCAGCCTCCTTCCATACTCCCTCCTTCTTCCTTACAAACCTTATCAATTCCTCTGTTTTTTCCATGCAATCACCCTTCTCCAAGTATTCCAAACAAGTGATCAAGGAATCTTTGAGAAACGTATATTTCTGGGGGCATACTGAGATTGCCCTCCTCAATGATTTCACAGCCTCAGGTGTTTGATTCCTTTTAAGATACCCCCCAGCCAAATGACACCATGTTGTTACAATCGGATTGCCACCTTTCGATATTACATTGTTTGTAAGAGCTTCAGCCTTCTCCAAACGACCATCTGCACAATAAACATCGATCAAGAAGTTGGGAACTCTAAAATCAAACGACAATGCACTTGATTCCCACTCCTCAAACATCTTCTCCATCCCTTCAATGTCATCAAACTTCATCAACGCGCTCATCATGCTGATGTAAACCTTATTAGGAACCTTCCCTTTTTCCTTGCAAAGCTGCCAAATTTTGTATGATTCGTCCTTCTTCCCAGCTTCAGCATATAGATTGATGAGGATAGGAAACAAAACATTGTTTTCCTCGAAGGTTCCTTTCAAGCGCTTCTCCAGTTTCTTCATCATCAACACAGCTTCATCGATTGAGCCAAGTTCCAAGTAACCCCTTGCTGCAATAACCCTAGATTGCCAATGTACGCCCCCCACCGGATTAGATTCCATCATCCTCACAACTTTATCCATTCCTTCTGAATCAGAAACCATGGCACATGCTTTTAAGCAGACTGAGTATGTAAATTGATCATAAGAGACTCCCTTTGTTTCCATTTCAATCAACAGATCACCCAGCTTTTCCCTATTTCCTAAATGGTAATATAGATTCATCATATGATTGTACCATATTGGTTTGGTAGCATACCCCAAATCTCTAGCTTTCTGCATTATGGATTCTGCTTTATCCACAGATTTGGCGATGGCATAGCAGTTGAGCAGTGCAAGATAAATCTGATACGTCTTCATGTTTTCTGGAATCTTGTGGAAGTAATTCTCTGCTTGTTCCAAGCCGAAATTTTTTTGTACCAACTTCAATCGTACAGAAATATCAAAAGGAGCAACAGGGAACCGTCTTTTGTTAGTCATCCAGAGAGAGACCTGCAACAAATACACAGAAAAACTCAAAGGATAATCAACAAATAGACAAATAAACACTTGATTAATCAACAATCAGAGTAGGTCTTATTATGACATTTCATATCCAACTTAACATAAATTGAAGAAATTGAGAAGAAGAAAAACCATAACACTTTCTAATCCTCCAACACAAACATACAATTGATATCAATATTGACAAACGATTGAAAGGAATAAGCTAAACCGGGAAAAAGAAGAGAAGAAAATAGCATTGGAGATAATCTTTTTTTTATATTATGTTTTTGTGATTTAAGCAAGGATAAATGCAACTACAATCAACAAACAAGAAAGCCCCAAAGAGAAAACCTCAAGGGCATGTTTGAATCGTCTGGAAGCCATCAACTCATGAATAGCTCGTTGAACTTCCCATTTCTTTGCCGAGTTTCCTTCTCCGATCCATTTGTCTAGCGCCGGCACTACCGATATATTCGGGTCACCCAAATGTGAGATTATACGGTACAGAGAGTTCGAAACGGGTCTGTTTCCCGAGAATCGGGTTTGGGTTGTCTTCGTACATAAGAGCTCCATTCGGATTCTCTGATGGAAACAATAAGTGTGCGAATTCAATGAAGAATAAAGAGAGAAGAGTTTCATTGAAGAGACGACGGTCAATAGAGGCTCGCAGCGGGAGAAATTGATATAGAAGGGTTGCGTTCGCAGATTTCAATTTGAGGGCCTAACATAACGACATTAGTTTAACTTTTAGAGAATTGGAGAGAAAATGGAAGCAATTTTTTTGCTACATCACAGCCCAATGTAAAGTGGCAGTCACTTCACCCAAAGCCCATTGGTCCAATAATTGCTTTGAGGCCCAGTACTGTAGTAGACCAAAGCAGTTCGAAAGGATATATAAGCCCAGATATCATCAATGAATATTTAATTCAACATATTTTACTAAATATAATGGAATTAAATTTACACTACTTCTTTCTACAAGATTAATATTAATATTACTATAAATATAATGGAATTAATATTTCTACACGATTAATTATTGTACTACTATCCACCTAGCAAGTACTTAGTCTCACACAACAAATATTTCTATAAAGGGTAGTGTTTGAATGCACAAAGTACATGAGTTATGATCCATGTAACTAGACATGTGGGTCGGATATGATCTAGTTTAATCAGGATCTGTGCCCAATTTTTTTTATATATGTCATAATTTTTATGTTATAATAATATAACTTTTATATTGTAATATTATAACTTTTATATACAGATTTCATAACATTTTCAGTGCATAACTTATACTTTTTCACTATAAAAATTCATGTAATATAGCCAAAACCTTTATGTTGTAATAATATAGCATTTATGTTGTAATAGTATAACTTTTATGTACAAATTTCATAATCTTTTCAGTGAATAACTTATACTTTTTTCACTACTTGCACTGTAAAAAATTATGTGCATTTAACTAAAAGGTTATAAAGATAGAACTAAAAGGTTAAGTTTGCTAAACTAAAAGGTTATGTTAATATAACAGGGCGCGTGGAACGTACGAAATGCACTCTCAGGTCGGGTTAACTCAATTGCATGAATTTAAGATCTGTGCACTTGGTGTATATAAATAATTGTGTACTATAAAACTACTGATAAATTGCTTTTAAGTACTTGTCATCAAACTTAATTAATAGTAGCATTTGCAACCCAAAAAAAATTGGATTATAGTTAGCTAATATAACCCAATTAACATTGTAGAAGGAAAATAAATGGATTATGAACCACGATTGGACGGCTGGTTCACCATAGTAAACCAGAAAAAAATAAAAATAGCTCGTACAAAAGACGCACTCCAGGATTGGCGCATGCAATGTACTACTTCTTTAAATTTATAATAATTGTTTACAACTATATTTTCCCAAATGCAAAATAAATTATTATTTTTATAATTCGTCCAAATATGACAGAAATAAATCTATAAGATCTTTTCTATAATATCTTGAAAAAATATAAATTTTAAAAAAATTGATATTTATTTTATTCATATTATCATAAATATAAAATTATTTTAAATGATAAAAATTCTCAAATTAAATATTAAAATATTTGGATAAAAATATAATTTGATTGTAGTTATCCAAATAATGTTTAACCAATAATATAATTTGAGGAGTTGAAAAATGTGAAATATATTTAACGGAATGATAATATGAAGGGTAGTTGGAAGAGAGAGAATTAACTATAACTTAATTTTTTCTCCCCATTATAAATTCTCTAATAGTAGTGGCATATTTCGATGTTGCATTGGCATAAAATTATAATTACATCTTCTGATATGCATAACGCGTGAAACTACAAGGAACTATTAATGATGTCACACTTTACATGCATAGTATACATTTTTATAACTTTAGATAATGATTACACTATACAAGTTTTCAAGAAAACAAGATCGAAGGAGTAGGAATTTCAGCACAAAAAATTCGAGAGGGAAAAGAGATATCTTTGGCCCCAAAACTTTTCATTTTTTTCCATCTAAGGGTAAACTTGAAATATTTTTTATTTTCTAAATTAAAATATTTTATAATGGGAAAGTGTTTACGAAAGGGTGGGATATGGAAAACTCCACACCCTATTGGATTATGCCAAAGATGATATGACACGAAAACTATTCTCAAGAGGTAAAAAATTAAAATTAGCAATAGCTAAGCATTTCAGTTGTAAAAAGAGCAGGAAAATTAAAGTCTTCTGAGTAGATTGGTAAACTAAATCAAAATAAAACAAATAAAGAAAAAATTAAAAAAGAAGATGAACTAACTAGGATTCACAAAATCTGGATGCAAACTGTCTACTGCACCTCATATCTAAACACTGACAAAGAGTGCAAGATATTTCATTGTCTCAACAATCAGAATAAATGTCAGTGAACACAAACATGGATGTAGTTAAATGAAAGTCATAAACATCCATGATGCAAAATCTAAATATGATTTGCTTTTCACAAATCATAAGGAAGCGTCGACTGTTTTCACAAATCTGGATGATTTGCTCGTTGGTGTTTGTAGTCACAATTGTTGCCATTGTAGACTCTAGAATTCATCATCAGGAGAAGAGAGAGAATAATTAATATTTGAAAATCATAGAATGCCATAACCAATATGTGCAAGTGTTTGCATTGAGTATTGAATATATGATTTGAAATGAATTGATTTGAATTAGAGTGCACTTGAAGTCCACCCAAATTAGAAAATAAAGTACAATAAAAGAAAACCAGAAAATTCAAAGTAGAAAATTATAGTCCTACAGAGTACACACGTTCCTGAAGCTGATGAAATAAACCAGATCCAGTTAAAAATTCAAAAACCAGCACAATAACAAAGACGAACAAATAATAGATAGTTATTGAAATTTTAAGTTTATGGAGTTAAATAATCGGGGAAATTCACATTGTGATCAAGCATATACATCAGGGTTAACAAGCCCTCTTTAAGCATAAAGCTTGGAATTTGAGTGCAACATTCTTGAATTAACATCTTTGCAAACAAAGGAGCATAGTTTTTATTCATGCTAATAGACCCTATATTTCGAATCCAAGGTCTGCTCTGAGGCGAACACGGTATCATTAAGGTAGACATTCTTTATCTGCCAAAAAAATAAGCATCCAGTTGATATTTATAAGCATTTAAGAATCTTGAATCTATCAAAAAATGAAACAGCTGTTTAAATGGTCCATTGTCAATAGGAAGACCTTCAACTAATATTCTGCTTCCTAGCACAATTTTCCCAAATTTTATTATTCATCACACACAAACTGTTATTGATTATTAAATTTTAATTACGTAAGTGCAGTTCAAGAAATAGATGGACAATATAACAATCATTCAACTAGTGTCAGTGACAAACTACCGAGTCACCACTACTTCTTACTTTGGCCATTTCATGAACAACAAATGAACCAACTACAACCTGCAACATTCAACGAAAGAGATACAAATTGAAGTGGTACGAAGCCAGATTTGATTGTTTATACGAGAAGAGTGAAGCAGTGATTGGAAATGAATTTTCCAATTTTTTATGTCATTCGGTTCAATCTTTGTGTCTCAGTGGAGTCTTCAGTCTTTTCTTTTGTTTGGAGTCTTTTATTTGAATTAGATTTGGAATAGGATTACAGTAGTATTTTTAGAACATTTTTCGTTATGAAAAAGGGTGTGCAAATATAATTATTGCTGAAGAAATACACAATCTTTTGAAAAATCAATACAGTAAAACAAAATCATTTATCTAACAAAGAAGCATACCTACGTATTAAGCCTTAAGATTTATTAGGAATTGCAGAATTGCATATAAAGGACTTTCATCATTGGAATCTAAGGCTTCAATCTCAGGACTTTCATCATTGGAATCTAATGCTTCAATCTCAGTTTTCTTTAGTTGTTCAGAGGCTTTTATGCACCACATTTATATGCTCCTTGGGTGCGATAACAGCAGTGAGAACATATAAAGGTTGACATTTTCAAACTATGGCATGAAGCGAGGCAAACTAGAGTTCAAGAAACAAGAGCTTTTAATGTACACACAATATAGTAATTAAATTTTCCATATTTAAACTTCTCCAAGAAAACAAGGACCATGCATATCTGTTAGAAGAACATAGGTGATGATAGTCAATGACTGATTAGTAGTTACTCTGAATTTCTTTATGAGTCAAGTTTAAGCCAATCGCTGGTTTTTTTGATTAACAATCAACAGAAACATCCAATAAACAACTCGAAATAAAGAAAAACTTAAAATATATTGGTCAGGAAAATAGTAAAACACCAATAAAAAATCCATTATTGTAGTTTTTTTTTATATAGTAAAAATTCTGAAGACAAGCAATCTTCAACTTTGCAAATGGTCAAATTAAGCACAACTAACCTAACTCTCCACAGGTCTTAGGAGCAATAACAAGATATTCATTCTATGAAGGCTGATGGGAAAGAAAGAATGCAGGAAATAGGTTTTCTCAAACTAGCAACCCACAAAAAGGACGGGAAAATGATGGACATACCAGTAATCGAGGCCAAACTGAGTAATTGCGTAGTTAAAAGTTTGTACTGCAAGCTGCCAACCTGCTCATCATCCAACCCTGGACTCGCGTTGCTGTAAGTATAGGATTGTGAAAATTTTGGAATAAACAACATAGATAACAACCTTGAAGCACCTATTTGTATCTTCTGAGAGAAACAACAAAAGACCAGAGGTAAGAAATCATGAAAGCAAAACTATAAGAAATCATGAAAGCAAAACTATCTCACGAATAATCAAACATTGTGAACAAGAAAGCTATCGTGAGATTATTTAAATCCACGGCCTCCAATTAGGCAAACGTAAGCAAATACAGTGTTACCTACATGGTGCATCTACGGAAGTAATTTTTCATAGGCTCTCATTTATTCCAAAGAGTGGAATGCTCTAACTATATGACTAGTAAAAGAACTATCAAAATGCCATATTAAATATGAAAAGACTGGAGACAGCAAAATGAAACATTAAACTCAAGCAACAATCTAAAACTTTATAGAGGATACTATGAGAAAGTATTAGCCTTACTTCATCCATATAAAAACTTAAACCTATCACAACCCAAAGGAATAAATACTAATCAAGAACATGGTTGAGGAGGAAAACAGAGAATACAACTTTCCCAAAGTATGATATCAATGAGATGGCAGCAGTGATGGAAGGTATTGGCTTTGTCATTGGTGATAGCATCACTGCTAGATGAAAAACAGAAAGGCTTGGCGATTCCTGACAAACAAAATAGAAGGAACAGTTGAATTTATCTAATAGATATTGTAGAAAGTCTGCAACACAATGAGTGGAGCAATATTACCTCGAAATAAGTGGTGTTCTAGGAATAATGTCACAAAACTATAACTTGGTCACTCATTAATTACAAGTTTGTCATTTCTTGAGTCAAAACTCTCAAATATCAAAACCAATAATCACCAATATGTAAATTCATTCCACTCAGTAAACATAATAATACAGAAAGTAATGCCTTAGTAAACACATATAAAAACGAAAAAGAAACACATAGGTGAATCAGAAAAGCACACATCCATTGTATTTGACAAAGTATATGTGTGACACTTAGAAATTACTAATTAGGCCCATTCACAAACATTTTTTAGCATATGAGGCTGATTATTTTACACATGAACTTTAGATAAAACAATGAAAACGATAAGCACAAATCCATCAACATTTTTTTGGTATTAAAGAGAAAAGTATTGTGAAAGTCATTCACTATTCCGACCGACCTTGAAATCTCCAAAAATTTGTTAAGCATCAACTGTATCTTGAATTAAAATTATGGTTTAGTTTAAATTTGAATCCTCATTTTCTTAAATAGATAACAAGAACATGTCACCATCAAAGAATAAGAAGTTTCATTCTTTTCCAGGAAAGAAAAGTAGATCCGGTAATGCGGAAAAATAAAACAAAGGAAACGAAGAAGATGAATCTTTACGGTGATAAAATATACTCGGACAGAGACGCACCTCAAGAAAGCAACTATCATACTGACTAGGACATCCATCAACCCAGAGGGTATTGCAAGTTGCAGCCCTTCAATATTCAATATGTCGAAGAGAATGGAGATATAAGAATCTGCTGGATAAGGAACAAATGGATGAGGGGTATAAGGAAGAACACAGGTCATAATGTGAAAAAATAAAGAATTAAATATAGATAAAAACATCAAAAAAATATACGAAGAATAAATAAGGCATGGTCAACCTCTAGGCTAGTTGTAGTTGTACAAACAATTTGGAAAACTACAGTGTATAGAAGAATCATACAGCATATAACATCACAATTGACTTCCCCCAATTTTTTTGATTGATCGAGAATGGATCAAACTTGAAAAATGCATTGCACAACTCAACTCTTTCTTTGACATGCATAATTCCTGGGGAAAAAATTATATTATCTGTTTAATCTATAGTCAAACATAATACATTTAATACAATATTCTTCGAATTTTATAATCTCTACCATATTACTCTCAATAGGAAAGTCAAACAAAGAAGCATCATAGTTGAATGAGCCTAATTATAAATCTAGCAGAAACAAAGTAACTGCATCAATTCACTATACATAAAATATACAGAAGAATCATCCACCAAGATTGTAAACATCAGATGAAACACACCCACAAAACATATGCAAGTTTCCACTAACACATTCCGATGGCCATGCACCTTTACTGAGGGCAGATAAAAATGGAGAAGTCCAAAAGTCCTGAATGGAAATTCACCCTCTTGGTTAAAAAGAAGATACTTGACAGGACCATCAATGAAACTGTGCTGATAAAACACACATTTACTAGGGGAAAGGAATTATCTTAAATTAACTTATAATGGACGAATTTGATGCTTCAGCATTATAATTTCTTTGAACAGACCTACCTCCCCTATATCTTCCATAGAATGTCCAATATTAACTTCAAGTTATCCATCTTCAATCTGCAGAATGCGGAAGTCATAAGAATATCCAAGCCAAGAAAAAAAGGTACTGATCATATATAAGTTTATTTGTTTGTGAGATACCTGAAGACTGATCTTTAGAGATGCAATAAATGCCGGTATAAAAGTTCTTAAAACACTTTGATAATCTACTAAGGGTCCCTGGAAAGAAGTTTGAAAAAAAATATAAAATTTCAAAATATTAAAATAAGAAAGAATATGCAGTAAAAACAATCATATTAAATAAAGATATAATACATAAAGAAATCAACAAAGAATTGCCGAGATATACCTACTGATACACTAGCAATGAGGAACCCAAGGAAATACATATAAATAAACATTACTCAAATTCGAATGCTTCAATGTATCATTTTATAGATTTTCAAGAAAATATTCAAAAGATGAAGCCGCAAAAGAGCTTGATGAACATAATCAATGTGATATATCTTCTAATATGAATGTAGTGGTTAAAATATAAATGGCAAAAGCACATCTGTAGAAGCGAGATAATGATATGACATTCCATAAATAATGGAAACATATACCCCATCAGCAAGTTATTTTCCTATATTTCCGGAAGAGAAGAAATAGTTAGCAGCACATAAAAGGATTAAGAGGGGTCGACTTGTTTGGCCTCAAAAGCATAAAAAGTAGAATTCATTGTGTCCAGTTGATGAATTTCCATCTTTGAGAATCCAATAGGACGATGCCTGAGAAAGGAATAATAGTCACTTCAGTTATTGGATAAAACCAAGGTATAAAATACACAGAAAAAAACTAAGGGGCACATTATCGAATCAGAAATAATAAAAAGTAATCTAGCTGAAGGAGTTAGTAGTCAACTTTACCAAATGTCATCTGACATTTCTTATAATCTGCAACAATCTAATTGAACACAGAATATGCCAATTGCACTGTGTCTGTCAAAATGAGTATGTTATGAAGAATAGAGAAGTCAGTTCCCCTAAATTAGTCTTACAACAAAAGAATAACTTGATGGACACAACTTCATTACTGAATATAGAACAGGAAATAATAAGAAGAAGAAGAAAAGATGCATCAAAACCTGAAAAGAATATTTATCATGGATCATTTGAAGAAGATTTTCCACGTTCAAAGATTCCATGAGAACAAATAGCAACTGGACTTTGGCATGATATATATATATAGCAACAATAGCTTTAGGGGACATTGTCAGTTTCTTGATGTTGCTTATAAGACCCAATGGCAATACCCTTTGGCATGATATATAACAACAATAGCTTTAGGGGACATTGCCAGTTTCTGGATGTTGTTTATATGACCCAATGGCAATACCCTTTGGCATGATATATAACAACAATAGCTTTAGGGGACATTGACAGTTTTTGGATGTTGCTTATAAGACCCAATGACAATACCCTGCATGACAGAAACAAAATAAGATTAAACCGACACTACAGGGGTGGCCTAATTCGACATTGTTGCTTACTCTAATCCATAATAAACAAGGAAAAGGTTACAAGGATTAAGTTGTCATCTTTTAATGTCTCTTCAACCCACATACTGTAGATATAAATCCTGCAAGATACGTCATTAAACGCATGTCCGGGTTTATATTGCAGACATAAAAGAATTTTGAAAATCATAAATGACTAGAGAAAATTTGAGAACTTAAATTCTCAAATACAAAGAAAAAAACTCTAGTATCGATATTTAAATATTACAATTGAACTTATCATCTACTCAGGGTAGTAGCATGATAAGAAGTCTTGGAACATACTACATAGAAAGTAACTTAAGTTCATGCCCATCAGAAATTTAACTTCATACCTCATCTGGTACAACAGAATCTCGTTCCCATTGAGATCCAAAATATCCAGAATCTCAGCTCAAGTTAGGACTTGGGAGTTTCAAACCAGGCAATAGGAGATCTTCATTACATAGTGGCTGATGGAAAAAAATAAGCAAATGGATTTTCTCAATGGCAACCTACAAAAAAAAAAAAAGGACATATCCATAATAGAGCCAAAATGAGTAAGTATGTAGCTAAAAACTTGTTATAGGATTCTGCAAGCCACCATATAGGATTGCTGTAAGTATAGATTGTGAAACGTGTGCAATAAGCAACACAGATTATTACCTTCCAACACCTATTTGTATCATTTCTGAAAGAAACAACAAAAGACCAGATGTAAGAAATAAAGAAAACAAAGCTACTCACGAATAATCCAACATTATGTACAAGAAGCTACCGTATGATTACTCCAGTTAAGCAAACAGAGACAAATACAGTGTTACCTACATCATAGTGTATCAAATGAAGTAATTTTGCATGTGCTCTCATCTATTCCAAAGAGTGGAATGCTAACTATATGACCAGTTAAAAACTATCAACAAAATGTCATATTAATTAGAAAAAGTCTAGATACAGCATATTGAAAAGTCAGACCCAATGATGGACCTTACTTAATCATATAAGACATAAAACATAAAAACTATAAGAACTCTAAAGAAAAAATACAAATCAAGAAAAATATTAAGGAGGAAAAACAGAGCATATATGTGAGTATAATATTGATGAAAGAAATAAAAACACTAGAAATTTTAGTCAATTATAAATCGAAGTAAATTTGCAACACAATCAATAGAGCAAGACAATATTACTTGGAAATAAATGATGTTTTATGAAGAAAAGTAGAACTTGGACACTTATTAAAAATTAGCACCAACTGTTGATACATATTAGGTACATAAGAGTCCGGCATGTACGGCCACTACCAGTAAAGTCACAAGGGTTAAAAGAAGTACAACAAATTGGGCCCAAAAGCCCCAGAGGGTTATTGGGTTGGACCATTTGGAACATATCAAATTTAGGGTATGAGGTCCAACAAATTGGGCCAAAAAGCAATAGTGCCCAAGAGGGTTATTGCGTTGGGCCATTTGGGACATTAGAATCCAATGGATACGGCCACCACAAAGCCACGATGAGTAATTAGATTAGGCCATGGATTAGGATTAAAGGAGACTAACTCAAGAGGGCACTCTTAAGTGTTTCAACTCAACCCTATCCCGGCCGTTCAGATTATCCACAGGCAGCACTTGAAATGACAGAATAATCCTGGAAATAAGAAGATAAAGACCATTTCATAATTTTTGGTGTTTCGCTCAATTCATCATTTTGGTGATTAGCCATTCAGGCTGGACATCAATAATACACTGTTCACAAACAATCTCAACAACATCAATATTGTATTCAGAGCTAGAGACTTTTAAATCAATGAGATAGAAGGGAAAAAATACATATCAATGGGTAACCATTCAAGTTTATAGGTTTTACTATAAGCTACAACTTATCTTGATTGCAACATCTTTCAATTAATGTTGGATACCCAAAGCTTCCCTCGATTCCTTGTTCGGCGATCTTAATTGATGTTGCAATCGCAGGTATTAGCTTTGCCATTGGTGATAGCATCGCTTGATGAAAAAACAGAAAGGCTTGGTTATTCCTGACAAATAAATAAAAAGCACTAGAATTTAAGTCAAATATAAATTGGAGTACATTTGCAACACACTCAATAGAGCAAGACAATATTATTTGGAAATAATTGATGTTTTATGAATAAGGTCAGAAAAGTAGAACTTGGACACACTCATTAAAAATCAGCACAACAGTTTGATAATATTAAATTAGCACAACAGTTGGATACATTATTAGGTACATAAGAGTCCAAGTATGTACGGCCACCACCAATGAAGTCACAAGGGTTAAAACAAGTCTAACAAATTGGGCCCAAAAGCCCCGGAGGGTTATTTGGTTGGGCCATTTGGGACATATCAAATTAGGGCATGAGGTCCAACAAATTGGGCCGAAAGCAATAGTGCCCCAGCGGGTTATTGGGTTGGGCCATTTGGGAAATCTCAGATTTGGGCATGAGGTCCAACAAATTGGGCCCAAAAACAATAGTGCCCCAAAGGGTTATTGCGTTGGCCATTTGGGACATTAGAATCCAACGGATACGGCCACCACAAAGCCACGATGCGTAACTAGATTAGGCCATGGATTAGGATTAAATGAGACTAACTCAAGAGGGCACTATTAAGTGTCTCAACTCAACCCTAACCCGGCCGTTCAGATTATCCACAGGCAGCACTTGAAATGACAGAATAATCCTGGAAATAAGAAGATAAAGCCCATTTCACTATTTTTGGTCTTTCGCCCCATTCATCATTTTGGTGATTAGCCATACAGGCTGGACATCATTAATGCACCATTCACAAACAATCTCAACAACATCAATATTGTATTCAGAGGCAGAAACTTTTAAATCAATGAGATAGAAGGGAAAATATATATATCAATGGGTAACTATTCAAGTTTATAGGTTTTACTATAAGATAGAACTTATCTTGATTGCAGCATCTTTCAATTCATGTTGGATATTCAACTCATACGGACCAATCTTGACACTAG
Source organism: Scutellaria barbata (assembly GCA_028654395.1). Taxonomy (NCBI): domain Eukaryota; kingdom Viridiplantae; phylum Streptophyta; class Magnoliopsida; order Lamiales; family Lamiaceae; genus Scutellaria; species Scutellaria barbata. The sequence goes on from CM053645.1 coordinate 6,419,743, forward strand.
GTGAATCCAATGCTTCCCTCGATTCCTGGTTCGGCGATGTTAATTGTGAAACGGTATTAAGAAACGTAGCAAGATTATCAGAATCATATCAGTGAACTAAGTTCAGACATGCATGTATATAGAACTTACTAAAAAAAGAGTCGATAGGTTTTACCATGATAGATCTTATCTTGATTGCAGTGCATCCCTGGATTTCTGATTCGACTTGTGAAACAGGATCAAGAAACCAAGCTTGATTATCCTTCAACTTCTTCTACTAAAGCACATCCATTCAATCACACAACTTATGAATATTTTCACCATCAAGAAAACGTACCTATATTAATTGCAGATTAGATCTCTTATTTTCTTGAATTGCAGTCACACAATACGTTAATTACAATTTAGATTTTTAATTTTCTAATTTAAGTGAAGATTATCTTTAAGATGTCTCACGCTTTAAGTGAACCATAGAGGATTCTAAACCCAAAACTAGCAAGCCCTCTATGGACCTAGTAGGGTGGTACAAGACATGAACACAAAACAAATAAGCTGATTCAATAGAAATGGATTCAATAGAAATAATGCAGTCATCTCATGGTTCCAAAGACATCAATAGATATGATATTCTTTCTAACAGAAATCTGAATATGCATCTCTAATGCTTTTGTGAAAACAATTCACATGCTACTTGCTGATATCATGGCCTAGTTCAGGGAGCATGCTAGTGTTGCACTATATTTATAAAAAATATACAACTCTCTTTCACACTTGAATATATTCATTTATTTTTCAGGCAACTATGTGGGCATGCCATTCAATTCAGTTCAACCATCACATGACCATATTGCCCTAATCACGATAATTCAGAAAAACATGCAAATTAAAAACCGTTCATCATGTCTACCCAAGAAGAACGACATTCCAGAAAGCTGTGAAGTAAATATGAGAAAATGGATAGGAAGAAAATAGATATTTCAAGTATTTGCACCTTTCTAGCAGGCTCTACCTGAAATTCCTTAAAGCATTTAGTCCCAAGAGCTCCATAAAGAATGGCAGTGGGGCTTCCAGCAGTTGAACTTGGAAAGACATGGTCAAAGACGAAGATCTCAGGCTGCTGAAATGCACTATCCTTTCTGGTGGAAGGAAAAAAAAAAAAAAAAAAAGCATCATTATGGTTTTGAAACTTGGACCAACAGTTTTTTCTCTTTTTCTTTCCTAGAGAAAGTAGATGGAAATTACATAGGCAAAAACTTACGCATCAATAGGATTTTTCCCATATTTGACTATTTTCTTCAAGCAATCTTTTGCACTATTTGAATCAGAATCTACGTTCATTGAGTGATCCAATGTTCAACAAAGTCCCAGAACAAATCTTCCATTCTTTAGACGGTAGTTCCTGCCAAATACAAAATTTGTTAGTCATAATTAACCAAATAAGGCAGCTCATGAAGGAAAATAAAAAATTATTCAATCACATGATACAAGCTGCCAGCTTCTTCCAAGAAGCAGGACAACGATTATATAAGTGAATACAAGCAATTTACACAAGCATTGTAAAGGCACATTCTAATATTGTGTTTGCATGCCATAATAACATCAGTGATTTTTCATAAATTCTGATGTTAGGAACTATTTTCCTCTCTATTACAACACTGAAAAGCTACTTTAAGATCTTATTCTTTCGATGGTTCACAAGCCCTTATGCATCCCAAGAACCAAAGATATTCCAAGAAGATTTCAAGAACCAAAATACTCCAAGAAAATTTCAAGAACCAAAACAACTCCAAGAAAATTTCAAGAACCAAAATACTCCCAGATAATTTCAAGAATAGAAGATACTCCAAAAAATTTCAAGCACCGAAGATACTCCAAGAAAATTTCAAGAACCAAAACAACTCCAAGAAAATTTCAAGAACCAAAATACTCCAAGATAATTTCAAGAATAGAAGATACTCCAAGAAAATTTCAAGCACCGAAGATACTCCAAGAAAATTTTAAGAACCAAACACTATACACAACACAATCGATTATTGGATATTGGAGGAGGGGAGAGAGAGTACCTGCACATTCTTATTATTCCCATCTTTAATGCCAAGATAGGATTCTGTTGAATCATTACAAAGAGCAAAAGGGCTTAGGATGAAAAAAGAGAAAAGGTTCGTCAAGAAGACAGAGGAAAGTTAGAAGACAATATAACAAACGCTTTGCGATCTCTCTCCCTCTCTCTTGGGTTTTCGATATTATCAGCACTAAGAAATCAGTAAAGAGGAAAGTACCTGATGCGGTTTCAGAGAAGCAATTGTAATCGAAATTGATTGTAATGAATAAGGCAATTCCTTTATTAATTCCAATCCAAACTTTATTACCGTTGGCAATACGCGTTTTTCACGAGCTTTTTAGTAAAAAGAATAAAAGAAACAAAAATTCATTAGCCCCTGAACCCCACCTTAAGGCTAAATAAGGTAAATTCCAAAATTTACCGTCCTCTTTTGTGGAGTTGACATAACGACATTGCTTTAAATTTTAGAGAATTGTTGTACATTAACTGGAGAGAAAATGGACGTCATTTTTTCTGCTGCAACACGGCCCAATATAAACTGGCAGTCACTTCACCCAAAGCCCATTGGTCAAATAAATGCTTTTAGGCCCAATACTGTAGTAGAACAAAGCAGTTCGAAAGATTATATAGGCCCAGATATCATCAATGAATATTTAATTCGACATATTTTACTAAATATAATGGAATTAAATTTACACTACTTCTTTCTACAAGATCAATAATAATACTACTATAAATATAATGGAATTAATATTTCTACAAGATTAATTATTGTAGTACTATCCACCTAGCAAGTAGTTAGTCTCACACAACAAATATTACTATAAAACTATTGACAAATTGCTTGAGTACTTCTCATCAAACTTAATTAATCTATCTATATATAAAATGAGGACAGTTGGTAAAATTGTAATAACTTTCTCTTCTAAAAATTTCACATAATTATATTGGTTAATAAAAAAAATTCAAAAATTATTAGTTTTATCAAGAAAATTGTTCATATTATTTAGAACACGTTTCCCATATAATATATTGTTTATTATTATTATTATTATTTTATTATTAATTATTATTAATTGTTATTGACGATAACTGTTATTCATTGTTGAACAATAATTTATTTCTTTTTTTAAGTTTTGTTAACTTGAATTACTTAATATCTATATTTATTCTTATTATCAAATATTAAAAACATTTTAAGATATTTTTTGTAATTATGTGAAATATTGTATATAAGTAACATTTCAAAATTTCTATTGTTAATTGGTCACTTTAACCACCTCCAAAAAACATTGTCTTATCAAATTATCTATCAAACCATGAAAAAAATTCAACAAAAGATAGAAATAAATAGAATGTAAGCTTTCAAATTTTTTATTCTTTTTTTTTGTTAATTTTAATTACTTAATATCTAGAATTATTCATATTATCAATTTGAAAGTTAAAAAAAAAATTAATATATTTTTTGTAATTGCGAGAAATGTTGTATATAAATAAATAACTTATATTATTTATTAGTCTCTTATAACTAACTTTTAAAATCATTAACTTATCAAATTATCTATCGAGTTATTAAAACCCATCTTAGGCTAAGTAAGGTAAATTCTAAAATTTACCATGGAGTATTAATTTATCTTGAGTTGTCATCTGTAATATATAAGGATTCTTATTTAAATATTATTAAGTTTGTAAATGAATTGAATAAAATAATTATTAATAAATATTAATATCATTTCATAAATTAATAGTATATTTTATTTTTGTTGTAGCTACGAATGACATAATGATTTTTCAACATTAATAATTCTACAAAATAAATATAAATATAAGAAAAAATGTGTACAATAACAAAAAGTGAAGTCTCATGGTTAATTTTAATAATAAAAAAATATTAAGCAAACAAAATATAATTTTAGAAGAATAAATCGTTATGTACGATTTGATCTGTAAAAATCATATTCACTTAAATTTTATGATTTAAAATTAACGATCGTGTTTAATTTCAAAAATATTATCGATGAACATGTTAATATGTGGGCTTATAACAGTACAAGTGGAACAAACCTGAGATTGTTAATGGGTAATTATGTTCCAATATGTGGTTTATACAACAGTCAACTTTTTAATAGACTAGATTTGAACCCGTGCGTTGTACGGGTTTTATAAGTCGTGTAATTTACATCTGTTGTTTATTTATATTTTATATATTTGTTATTCTATATATATATATATATATATTGTAGTTTTTTGTTTAATCAATTTATTATTTTGGTAGATTTCTGTATTTTTTGTAAAAATGATCAAATAGTTCATCATAAATAAAGTTTATTTAATTTAATTATCGTGGTAGTTTTTCATAAATGTCTTGCAAAAGTAATGAGTAATTTTTTTATATTTTGCTCCCGTCGTACCTTTTGTGATGAGTATGTTTTAGTTTATTTCCTATTAGGTATCCATTTTTCTTCCCTTTTTATATCATGGTTAAAGTTTGCACACTTTCATAAGATTATTTTTTTTTTCTCATTGGTAAATTAATCTGTATATTGTGGAGAAAGTAATTATTGTCTATCATGATATTGTTGTTGTTACTTAATATGGGTAAATTTGATGATGTTATCCCACAATGTTGAAGATGCCAAATCATATATTCAATATTGATAAATGAATTTGTTTGGTACAATTACAAATACACATTACATTTTAGAAGAGAAGAATTGTTTTTCATCCATGGTCCATCCATGAGCATCATATCCTAGTCTGTCTACCATCACCTTTCATTTATCTGTACAAGATACAATTGAGCAACAATACGATTCAAACATGTAAACCTTATAATTTTAAAATTACCATTTAAATCCCTATAAATTGTCCATATATTGATCTTTTAATATAATAAATTTGAACTTTAAATCCAAAAATAGTAGAAGAACATCATAATATTTATATAAATATAAAAATGTTGAAAACCAAAGATGTGATGATTAATTTCATCTTCCAATTCACAGTATTCATACTGAAGTGTGATCACATAATATTAAGTTATGTAATTGTAAAAAATTATATTTTGATATGTTTAGCTATAGATACTCTTAATATTCAATGAAGACACATACGCATGACTTTGAAAATATTTATTGTATAATAAATAATTTTCCAATGCCTTCAAATGATAAATTAATTATGTGTTTTCAATTTAATTGGTTTCGCTATTTTTAATTTACTTCTATTGTTTTGTCTTCATATAATTTTCTTTTTACTTTGAAAAGATTAAATTTGAATGAAAATTAAAATAATGTGATTACAAATCTAAAAACATCATGCATTGTGAAATCCAAATTTGGAAAAATTGGGAGTAAAATTAAACTTAATGTATTATTGACTTTTATAAATATAGATTATTATTTAAAGAATTTGGGAAAGTTGAAGTGGCATCTTTGGAGAGAGAGTACCACTTGTAAATATTTAAAAGAGTCACTTGTCAACATTTAAAAGAGCCAAACCCAACTTTTATATATATAAATTTCTTGATACACATTTAGGTGAACACATGTAATATAGTATCATTTAACAAAAAATATGTTTTATTTCATCATTTAAAAGTATATCAACCTCTTTTTCTTGAAGATATTAATTTAATAAATTTAATTACTTGATGAATATAATTCCAACGTAATAAACATTTTATACATTAGTTAAATGTATAAAAAAGTATGAAAATCGTATAAAAACGTAAAAAATCGATCAAACTCGATTAACCCTATTTGACCTAGTTGGTCGAACATGTAGAAATGTGTTCAGCCACCCGAATGAATGCATATAAACACGTTCAGCCACCATGATCACACGAAACTAGTAAGATTTAAGCTAAAAGTAAAATTGACATTCATATATTTTTATATTTATTTTAATTGAAAAATATTTAAAATAAAGTGTGTCTAGTAGATGATAAATGCCTTTAATCCACGATGAATAGTTCTTTGATCCATAGAGATCAGGCGGAAGAAGTATAAGGACAATGCGTATGTGAAAGGTGTAAGTGAACTAAGAACAAAAATTAGATTTGAAAGTTTATGTGGGAATTGAAAATTAAAGTTATTTTTACTTTTTTTTTTGCAATTAACCCATTAATAAACTATAAAATAAATAAAAAATATGACAAGAAATAAAGATCTGTATGCTCACTTGATGACAAAAAACTAGATAATAAGAATAGTATTAATGTATAACACTAGTAATTATGAGTAGTAGAATGAAATGATAATTTATACCAGTTTGCCATTTTCTTTATTACTATTTCACCCTTCCACCTAAACCCTCCTAAAACCCATGGAAAAGTGAACTCTGGACTCTCCTACAATTCCTCCTCTCATTCCAAAGGACGGAGAGGTTGAAATGCTGTTCAATGGAAATGCACTCAAATCCCTAATTCGGACGCACAATTTCAGCAGCAGATGGTACTACACGAAGAACAAGAAATCACTGTACGCGAAAATCAGCCCCTTGGGAAACCCTAACGTCAATGTAACTCCGGAGCTCAAAAAATGGGTTGAGATGGGCAACAAAGTCCGATTCGCGGAGCTTCAGCGCATTATTCTCGATCTCCGCAAGCGAAAACGCTTCACTCAAGCCCTACAGGTATTTATACACTTTACACCACTTCTTAGAATCTACTGTATCTCATGGTGAGATTAATCGGGAAGGATTGTGCAACTGAAAGATAATCGCTTTTGGAGCAAGATTGGATTTTTTATTTTTTTTACTTATATGTATCTGATGTTGTGTCTCGCGCTACTTACTTTTGTCTCTAGCTCTTGTAAATTGGCACAAATCATGATCTTTACGATTTTTACGAGATGCTGGGATTACTAAGTTATTGCATTGTGAAACTTTGTGTGTTCAAACATTCATGGATTGGATGACTCGAATGGATAATAGTATACACATATATCACGTTCTATGAGTTGCTCTGTCTTATCTGTATTTATATTGGTAATGTAATTGAGTTGAGGCAAGAAAGCGTAGACCACAGAGGACTCTGCATCTAGTAGTTCTATTACTTGATCATAGGGGGATGTCTCAAGCCCACATATAGGGTAACCGTGTTGCTTGCTTCCTAATACTGTATCTATGTGATTAAATCACAGGTATCCGAGTGGATGAAAAGTAGAGATGTTTACACATTCACCCCTGTTCAGCATGCTGTGCAGTTGGATCTCATTGGTCGGGTTCATGGACTTTTGAGTGCAGAGAACTACTTCAATAGCTTGAGTGAGCAAGATAAGACTGATAAGGTATATGGTGCTCTTTTACATTGTTACGTGCGACAGCGTGACACTGAAAGAGTACTGAAGCATCTTAAAAGCATGAAAGAGAAGGGTATCACTTTGTCTTCTGTAGCTTTCAATGACATTATGTCCCTTTACACCTACATCAGCGAGTATGACAAGGTCCATGAAATCTTTAAACAAATGAAAGAAGATGGTGTTCAACCTGATAATTTGAGTTATCGAATCTGCATCAATTCGTCTGGAGTAAGATCTGACATTGAGGGAATGGAGAAGATTCTGAATGAAATGGAAAATGATGCCCACATTGTTATGGACTGGAACTCATATTCAGTCGTGGCAAATTTTTACGTGAAGGCTGGCCTCAAACATGAGGCGAATATCTTTCTTCAAAAAGCTGAGAAGAGGCTGGATAATAAAGATGCATTAGGGTATAACCATCTTATTTCGATCCATGCTCGACTGGGAAATAGAGAAGATGTTTTCAGGTTATGGTCTCTTGAAAAGAATGCGTGTAAGAGGTGTCTTAACAGGGAGTACATAAATATGATGGAGTCTCTGGTGAGACTTGATGAGCTTGAAGAAGTAGAGAAAGTGCTCAAGGAGTGGGAGTCTTCTGGCAACTGCTATGATTTTCGAGTGCCATGTGTGGTTATTAATGGATACATAGAGAAGGGTTTATGTGAAAAAGCTGAAGCATTACTTGACAGCTTGATGAAAATGGACAAGGTATTAACACCAAATATTTGGGGCAGGCTGGCTAGAGGATACCTTGAGAAGGGTAAGATGGAAAATGCTTTGGCATCCCTAAAAGCAGCCCTCTCGATACATGATGCTAGCAAGGGGCTTAAGCTTCACGATAAGTTGATCATGGAAGTGCTGAGATTGATTGGTGAGAAATGCAGCTCTGATGATGCAGAAAGTGTTTTGAACTTGCTGAGATCCACCGTGCCGTTAAACAGACACATGTACCACACATTGCTGAAGTCCTGTATAACTAGTGGCAAAGAAGTGATTTGGCTGCTAGACATCATGAAATTGGATAGTTATGAAGATGACGAAGAAACACTGGAGATTCTTTCCTTGAAGCAACATGGTTTGTAAAACTGGCATAAATTACCAGGGATGGTAAATGCATCCAATTTTATTTACATGAGTGCTAGCAAGGTGGGCTTAAAAATAGATACACCTTATTGAGGCAATCAGTACTCATGTTTGAAATCTCAATCTCCTATTGCTCAGTACCTTGTGCTCTCGGTACATTCACTTGGGGTATGATTGGTGATTGTTATATATTCTTAGATCAAGTAATTATGAATCCAACAATTAGGAACTAAAATAAAAGATAATCAGTTAGTATATTTTTGCAAGAATTGGTGTACGCTACCAGTATTCATATTGCACTTAGCTCCATATTTGATCACTTCATAGCTACATAACCAACATACAACGATTATGGCTTGCAAAGATTATCCAGAAACACTTCACTGCGATCATAAGTTTAGAGAGTAGAAAAAGCAAAACGACCAACAGTAGGTCCATAACCATAACATGACTATTTGTTAAAACATCATACAACCATGATTAAAATACTGTGAGAGAACGATATCCCAATACGCAGAGTTGATATGCAAATACTCGGAAAAAATTCAGTTAATTTACTCGGACAATGTAACCTTCAATTCACCATCACTGTGCAGCTCCAGCACAATATCGCACCCTCCAATCAACTCTCCTTTGTAATACAACTGTGGAAAAGTTGGCCAGTTTGAGTACGTCTTTAATCCTTGTCTCACCTGATCATCACTCAGAATATCAAAGGAACCAAATTCCACGCCCTCCTCCTTCAGGGCGTTTACTACCTTCGAGCTGAAACCACATTTCGGAGCATCTGGTGTACCCTTCATAAAAAGCATCACAGGAGAAGAATTTATCAACTTTTTCAAGCGATCCTCATGGGTCTCACCGAAAGGAACTCCTTTCTCAGCTAGAACCTTTTTAAGCTCTCCACTCTTTTGCATCTCCAATACAATGTCTGATCCACCAATAAGCTCCCCCTTTATGTATAGCTGTGGATAGCTCGACCAATTTGAATACACTTTAAGCCCTTGACGAACTTCATCATCTGTAAGAATGTCGAAACTCTCAAAATCAACTTTCTCCTGGCTGAGAATATCGACTACCTTCCTGCTGAAGCCACATCGTGGCTCATCAGGTTTCCCCTTCATAAACAACATGACTGGACCTGAATTAATCAGGCTCTGGAGACGATCATTCACAGATGCACTCAAGCCTGAGGATTCAATGATTCCACCCTTCCCTCCATCTGATTCTGCTTTTCCTGTAACTGAATCAATTATTTCAATGCCATGATCTCTAAAAACTTCTCCAAGTTCTCCACTATCATGCATGGCAATAATAATGTCACAACCACCAAGCAGTTCTCCCTTGCAGTAAAGCTGAGGATATGTTGGCCAGTTTGAAAACTTCTTCAATCCCTCTCGAACTTCATTGTCTGAAAAGATATCGAAACTTCCAAATTTGACCCTCTCATCATTTAAGATATCAACTACTTTTTGACTAAAACCACATTTCGGAGACTCAGGGCTTCCTTTCATGAATAGCATAATTGGGTGAGAATTAACAAGCTGTTGAAGTCTCCTTTTCAGCTCATCACTTATACCAGAAGGCGATTGTCTAGCATGCTGAGATCCACCATTTTCTTTGGCAAGCTCCTGGACTGTTTCAAGAATAGTTGGCCCTGCAGCCATCCCGAGGCTAGCAGGTGCAGCAGGCTCCCCAGGTCTGATAGCTCCTGCAACTTTGGCAACCTTGTTGGCCAAACTAGATGGATCTGCACCTTCCAATGTATCAACTGCCTTCCCATCCTAATGGAACCAATGTGCATGTAAATTAGATAGCTGACACAAAGTCTAAATCATAGGTTTGCTTTATCCAGGATTTGGGAAGGAAAAACCCAAAAGATGTGCATACAAAACTAGATGAGTTCCAAAGTGTTTGAAAATATTTGATTCTTATATTAGTTTATTAGAATTTGCCAGGGCTAGAAGAAACAGTGCAATAAAATAAAATGAAAATGGAAATGCGCTTGCAATGTTATAGCACATCACAACTAGAAGGTCAAAGTAAGCACAAATTTCATTAAAAGAGAAAAAAAAAAAAAAAAGATGCTACCAGCCCAAGTCAAGTTTATTATATCACAATTTTCATAAAGAACACCTAAGGACTTTGCTTATAATGAATTCCTCTTGGTAGAGAAAGGCAGAAAGTATACCTTAAAGAAGACGAAGTAAGGTACTGCAGAAACTGAGTACGCCTCAGAAATTTCAGGTTGTTCTTCAGCTTCTACCTATATTATCAAGGAAATTATGTCAGCTGGGAATCTATTACTTGCACAGCTTTGCAAGAGCATTTTCATTAACAAATAAGAATCATGCGCGCAAAAGCCAATCGCGAATAAGCCAGTCGCCCTCCGTCTCTATTTGGGGAAAGGAATTTGAATGAAGGTGCCAGATCGACGAATGGGGAGCAGCCAAATCGGAAATGGGGATGTCCCCTTCTTAGTGGAAATTGGCGTAAACCAGAAATGGAAATGAAAATAAAGGGTACGCTTTCAATGTCCATCTAGGAAAGGAAATCCTCTTCATCGTTTTTTCCCAAGTTTTAGCAACTGGGGTTTCTGCGGCGGAGAGGTTTGTAAATGAAACTATTGTCAGGGGTCCTAAACTATCGTTAAAACGAAGACTTTTGGTATATCTTTCGAGTCCGCCTCTCAATACAATAATGGGTTGAGTCCCACGTAGCACGTAGAGATGCTTGAGTTGAGCTATTGCGCCCCGGATCCTTGCTTAATAATGGAATTCACATGTTATGTTCATGATCTCAAAAAGTCAACATGCATAATTGACAATACTAAAAAAGAGAAAAACTGCTCACAGTAATGAAATTAAGCCACGGTGAAAAGTGAAGTCCCTATTCCAGATTATAGATAAGAGCAGTCACCATGACAAGAATGATGCATAAAGACATATCCAGATTATTACATAAGCAGTAACTAAGACCAAAATTATGCATACAGACAATATCAACCTTTTTTATTAGCTTGTACCTACCAAAAAACCATCTGCAATGTACCTTTCATTCTTTGATTCCATTGGCTCTCATGAATATGGGATCAGAAGGCCGTGACTCAGCTTAAGCCTGAGCTGGCGACCAAAGCATTTTTTCAATTACCTGCTCTTCTTCTATTTAGTGTTTATGTGTGGATACACCCCGTACCCCCCCCCCCCCCACACACACATTTTAAGGCCATCACAACGAACACAAATCTGAAAATGAATATAGGGCGAGGTTAGAAAATGAAATCCTTCAAGAACAGAAGACATGTACAATTCTCATTTTACAATCATGGATTCACAGTTGTTCCTTCTTCCTTTTGGAGAATCCAAGTAAGTTTTCTACTCTCCTCTTCTTCTAGGGACAAGTCTACTTGCAGTAGAGGACATCTTAGGAATTGATGCAATGTTTGATTTGCTAATGATATACAATCAGACCACCTAATGTGTATTTCAAAATCAGGCGTTTTTCAAGGGAATTCAAGTAAATATGGACCGTGGGCTATACACGAGGTAAACAGTGGATGATATTTCTATAAATTCAGCCTATTCAGCCAAAGTAAATCGGCTCTGAATTGAACAAGTTCACCTTTATATCAACAAGTAATCAACATAAACAGTGATATGAACCTTGAACAGCACAAAAATATGGCACAATTCATGCTAGTATGATCAACATCCTCCTGCAAGTCAAAGCTTTCAAAACACTCCAAGAAAAGGCAATTTCTCATTCATTCCTCTGTCTAGAAGCTGAAACTCTAAAGTAAGACATTCCATTCACAATCACTTCTAATAGAATCCACAAAGAAAACAAATGAAATAAAATAAATCAAACTCAAACACGCATAATCATAGATCGATGTCTCCAATACCCTAAAACAAAGGACAACAACTCAAATTTACAACTACTAACGGCGGAAAAATAAGTAACAAAATTCTCCGAAGAGATTAATATAGTGAAGGAGAAGAAGAAAATCATACTCTTAGGAAGCGCGCGAGAGGAAAATCAGAGGATAGATGTGAGAAGACTTGATCCATGTGCTTGGAGGCGTCGCACCAGGAAGCCCAGAAATGTAGAACTACCGGATTACCCTCGGCGAGGATATTGTCGAGTTCAGCCTTCGATTTGACATCCTTCACCGCTCCTCCGCCGGCCGCCATTATTACGCAGAGCCAATTGAGTGTAAGTGGAGAGCGAATGTAATACCCTCGCCTCCTCCTTTATATTCCCAGTAGCGTTTTTCGCAATCTAATTCAAAGACGGTGTTTCTCCACTTTTCAACATTTATATTTTTGGTTTACATTTTTTTTTTTTTTTATGTGAGATGTGAATTGAAGTATAACATGAGACATTCGTGTGCCAAACATTTGTGGCTTTTATTTTGAACTTAAGAGAAAATGACAATAGAATTATCAGATGCCTTATCTTAATTATGAATATTTCAATATATTTACAACCGATTTTATGTGGACTCATTCGACATGGAGTGAAATTAATACGACGTAATTATCTCAATATATATATTTTTTAAATGGGTAACTATGTCAGTACAATTTTCCATATATTTCACTGCAATTACAAAACAAAATAAAAATGTTGAATTATTAAATGAAATCAATGAATATTCACCGGGGTATTTCATTAAAGATTAGTGGTTTGCCAAAATATATGCATTTATGTTATATTTGATTTCAATAGTTATTTGATTTTTAATATATAAAATATATATGTGATTTAATACGTGAATGAAGAGTTACACACAAATGAAGAGTGAAACTTGTGTGTAACTGTTATATAGATTTTAAATTCATATAATGCGGGTCGGGTCGGGCTAAATCTGACCCGGATCCGCGCATTTTTTTTATCCTAACCTTTATGTTTTTGTTAGTCATACCTTTATATTATGTTAAGCATACATTTATGTAATAGTTTAGCTTTTAAAAAAAATCTTAATTTTGGCAAAAAAACCCTAATTTTTACTAAAAAATTATAATTTCAGCACAAAAAAAACCCTAATTTATACATATATACCTTTATATAAATATTACGCATATCTTTAATTAATATTAGTCATATTTTATATAATACATATAACATAAAAGGTACGCTTAACATAACATAAAGATCTAGCACCTGAAGCGAATTTTGGGCAGGTTTGAGCACACCCACCCAAACACGTGGGGATGCGTGGAGGTCGGGTCGGGTCAGGTGTACGAATCCTAGATCCGTACACCAATTGTATAAAAGTTTTTGTGGTGAATGAAATAATATTTATTTTTAGAAATATTTTAGATTTTCATTTAATATTTGGAATGAACGATATTTTTTTTTATAACTCTAATTATAGTATTCTGAATAAATATTTTGAAAATTATAGAGCTGATTAGACAAAATGCGAAAAAAGAAATTTTAGTGGGTAAAATGCAAAACCTTGAATAGCTTCTGTAGTGAAATTATCTCTCATGATATATAGTTGTCATAGCATTTAAATTGGAAAACATTTAAGGGAATGTTTACTCTTACTGATTTATTCATTATTTGAGGGATGTTGTCTCCTTTTTTCTTAATCAAGGGATGTGGACTCTTATGTTAGTAGTAGTATATTGAGTCCAAGATTGAGCCCAAATATGGTAAAGAAAAGCCCAAAGCAAAGACTTGGATTGGAATTATTACAAGAGAAAGAGACAGCACAGTGGAGTGTCATTAGTTACTCTCCTTCAACAATGGTGGCGTTGGCCCAATTGGCTGAGCTGCCGGTGCGTGGGATACTGTGAAGCCTCGTGAAAGGGTCCACTTGAAAGACAAGTGCCCTTACGTTTCCTTCATCATCTTCTCGCAATATCCCTCTCACCTTATTCAGTGGATGATCAAAACTTATCAGCCCTTTCCCGTTTATGAATATGCAACCTGCATCATTTTGTTAACGATCTTTCTAGTATAACATGATCTGCCAACTCATCTCTGTTATTAGATGGAGGAAGGGCATATGGTACCTGGAGGGAAAGGGGTGTAGCATTTTCCACAGGCTGCGGATATGACATTTGGATCATCAGTGCACACTAAAGACCCATCAGCTGCAGTTCCCCAGTAAAGCTGCACACTTCCATCACGATCCTGGAAAAGTTTGATCAGAGATTGGAGAAATCATTCACAAATGAATCTGGCATGTGAAGCTTATTAGATTACCCTGGCAAGGAAAAGGGTGGAGGCTTTGGAATCAAAGAGAAGGAAAGCGAATTTTCCTTCGAGTTCTTTGACAACTTGATCAGGAGGATAAGGTGCACGATCGCGTAGAGCTTTATAAGCCTCGACTACTATCATGGCTTCTGTGGCTTGTCTTGACAGCCCGTAGTGGCGTCTCAGGTCACAAGTGTTGTATAATGCCCCTGAGAATATGCAGAAAATGTCGTCTATTACTACGATAGACCTGCAGCAGGTAACACAGATGTTAAGCAGTTACTACTACTTAATTTCCTAAATCTAGTACTAGAGAGAGAGAACCTGGGAAGTGCTGGATTTTCATCTTGATGAGACAGCCAAGAAGTTGCTATTGGAGAGGTTGTAAGAAGTGCAGTCTGACCTCCATGAACGAAAAATCTCTGCAATTTCTTCAGGGAAGCTGTTCAGACATTTGTTCCCAACAACTGGATGGCTCAGCTCCTTAGGTGGCTTTCCAATTGATTTCTCAAGAACGGCCAACATTTTGGAGCAGAAACTGAGAAACTTTGCACGAATCTGGATTCAAAAGAAAGTTGATGAAAGTGGAGATGATGAAGATAAATTGCAGCAAGAATGGTTATATCAGTAAACCTTGTTTTTCACAAGTGAGGGGGCTGAGAAAGTGACGTGCTACAAGCACAGGTAGTCTCATACAGGAGGCTATACGTGTAATAACCTGAGAAGAGCAAGAATACAACCCCAAGAGTTGAAAATCTATCCACATTGAGAATCTGCAACTGCCGTTGATGATTTTACGCGCCTCGAGGAATCAATATGGACCCCTTCTGTGTCACTGCCGGATGAAAACAAATCATTAAAGCATCAAAATTAGCTCAACCCCATGCTCTTACCATGCTGATGACGCACTTGACTATATAGCTTCACGTGCTCTGCACACAAAACAATTAATAAGAGAAATATAAACTCTACCAGTACAACCACAGTAATTTTAAACAGAAGGTAAACTATAAAACTTGTTTCACAAATGAAATGTGGTATTTGATGAAATGACTTCCAACATTTTACTATGTACGAGTACTACATATGGTTCTCATGCCCATAATTTCAAAGAAAATTGGGGGCTAAAGTTATAACTTTCACTTGATGTAGGCGACTGTACAGCCATAATTTGTTGGGCTTTCCTGTTCAAATTTTTCTATAAGTGGATGTTTACTTAGTAGTTTAATAACATGTTCCTTCAAAACTCCAGTGCCCATTCCATGTATGATGAAGAGAACTGATTTAGACCCTCTGGCGTTGATGGCCATGTTAACATGGAGAGTAGCTTCCTCGACTCTCATACCCCGTAAATCCACTGTGTTTTTCGATGTTTGCACTGCAGGGCCGTAAAAAGCCTGTTCATCTGTTATGGTTTCTGAAAGGTTCCTCAGATTCTTGAGTCTCTTGATTCCTGGACCCTACAATATCAATTACAAGATTCGCTTTATTAAATCTCCACGTTTTCATAAACTAACCAAATGAGATTAGGATTTATTACTATTCAACAAGTCTGTGTTGTAATACAGGGGTATAAATTTGGATATTCTTTATTCACAAAGAGCAAGCACGATACTTAAATATACAAAAAAAAAAAAAAAAAAAGAAAGAAAAAGGAAAACACTTCAAACCCATGCTGCACTTCTTTCTGAAGAGAATCATCCTATGGTCCTTGATAACAAAAATTTCAATTCATGGCTAACAGCGAAAGTAAAAGAAAAGCAGACCAAAAGAAAAGAAGTCATAGATAGCAAGGAACTGAAGGTTATTGAAAGATGCATACCTTCCTTCTTGAGCGTGGGGATGAAGCCACTGCACCATTACCATCAGCAAGAGATTTTATACTGCTAGTGTTCAAGCGGACTCTGATTTTTCCATATCGAACAAGAACTGTATTATCAACACCTGATGCTTCAACTACAGTTGCCAACTTATTCCCTAAACCCTGTATAAGGACTTGTTCCCCAATCTGCGGTATATGGAAACTAGTAGCAGTTCTATCAACAGATTCATCTGCAGAAGACTGATGAGCTTGGACAATGGCTGCTATGGCAGATTCTGATTCCTTCAAAAGCATATTGAAGTTGTTGGGGTCTGTACTTCTAAGTTGCTTCTCAAACTCTTCTACTATGTTATCAATCTCTGTCTTCACAACCATCAATTCCTGTTGAATCTCTTGTGTTTCCTTCACCTTGAGAGCTGCTATACGCACATCAAGATCTTCTGCCTCATCATGTATCTTCCGTACAAGGAGAAAGGAAAATTAGATTTAGAAGGAGACGTGAAATAGCCTGATTAGCAAATTACTAACATATGGCAATGTAAAGGAGAATGATTATGAAACAGCATAATTAGAAAACTGAGCATTTGATACTATTAATTAAGGAGAAAATTATCCATCACAAGTTCCTCATATATGTGCTTCATTAAAGCACGAACAAACGAACCAAGATCCTAGTCCAATCCCCCACCCCAATCCAATTCCAGTTCACAGGCGGCTTTAATTATTATGTCAAAAATGTGAGGGTAGGTAAAGAACATTCATTTTCCACTGATTTATCAAAGTGCCACTGCTAAACTCTAGGTCTGGGGAAAAGTGATATCCGAGCAACTGAACAATTATCATCCAAACATGGAACAGAAATACAAATATAAAATTGGACATTGGAATAAAATGTAATTACAAGTAGTAACTCTTGCCAGCAATGAAATGTATGCATTTACTCATCTAGTGTTTCAGTTAAAAATGTCAGAAAATAGTTTAAAATCAATCAAGCTGCCAGCAAATGACTTCGGTCTCATTGTCGTAAAACAGTCCTAACTCAGCTAGTCAGTATGTAATAACTAACATTTAATAGGGTATGGTTGGAAAAGTCCTTGAAAACTTTATCAGCATGACAAAACTAAATACATATTTCGATTACTAAGCAGCTCATATAACCTTCAAGTACAAGACGCAAACGACAAAATCAACTGTTATAACCTTCAAGAACAAGATGCAAACGACAAAATCAAGCACAAATGGGCTATCACACCAGAGTTAACCCCAAGTACTTCAGTCCACTGATTAAATTTAAAAATAATGAGTGCATAATCCTCTACAAATATTTGAAATCATACCTCATAATAAAGTTCCAATATGTCTGAATGAAGAGAGACGGCTCTTTTTGCTTGGATTTCTAGTTTACTTCTTTCTCCGGCTAGAGATTGATACAGCAAAGAATTAAGCTTCTGCATCTTTTCTGGTGTTAGCTTCTTTACCCAAGATTGTGCTCGCTCAATTACTTTTTCATCAAAGCCTATTGTTTTGGCAATACTTAAAGCATTTGATTCACCCATGCTTCCCCAAAGAATCCGATAAGTAGGTTGGAGACTCTTAAGGGAGAACTCCATTGCTGCATTCTCAAAACGTGCATCCTTTTCTTTTAAACGAGTTAAATCTGCATAGTGGGTAGTCACAACAGCCAAATTTACTTTGTCCTTGAGATATTGCAATATGCTGGATGATAGAGCCACACCTTCTGATGGGTCAGTTCCACTTCCAATTTCATCAAGAAGGACAAGAGATCTTTCGGAAGCCACTTCCAGGATTTTACAAATTCGTGATATGTGTCCACTAAAGGTTGAAAGACTTTGTTCTAGAGACTTCAATTGGACATGGTAAACTCTACATCAATAGGTGCTTTACATAGAAATAAGTAAATAGGGAAAAATCAAATCGACGGAGATAGGTGATAGAATCAATTACCTGACGATCACCAATATCTGCAAGAACAAGATCAAACCAAGGAAGCTGTGGATGGTTTTGTGCAGGGAGGTACATTCCCGCTTTCATCATTATAGAAGCCAACCCTAGAGTTTTCATGGAAGCGGTTTTACCTCCTGTATTAGGTCCTGATATCACAACCACCTTCACCCCACTTCCAATTTTAATATCAACAGGCACAGGAAAATCAGAAGCACCAGACACTACGTCAGTTTTAGTGATATCAGTGTCCTGATTCGAAGAAAATGTACTCCTAGTTGTCGGAAGGCTCGAATGATTTCTCAGCGACGACTCAAGCAGCAAAGGATGCCGAATACCAACTACATCTACTGATAATGAATTATGCTCAGAATTTTCACAACTTCCTGAACTGAAATTTGGACAGACCCCATTCAACCACCGAGCATGAGCAGCTCTTGCAAAAGCAAGATCAACTTCTAATACTCTATCTAACAAATGTTTGATCTCTCTACTGGATTTTGAAACCTCAGCACTAAGATAACTTAATATGGCTTGCTCCTCCATCTTCTCAGAATTTGATAAACTCACTTCCAGATTATTCAAGTCAACAGCCTCTCTCGGTTCCATGAAGTAAGTTGCTCCAGAGCTGCTAGAGTCTAATACCACACCCTTAGGAAGTAGAGATCTATGTGTAGTTCTGATAGCAATACACATCCTTGATCTACGTTTTGTAACTAGAGGTCTATCAATTCCACCAGCCTGAAAAACTCGAGCAGAGATCTGCTTCAGCATTGACTCTAGATTTTCCATATTCTGTTTCCTTTCAGACCTTATCAATTCCAGTTCTTCACTAGCTTGGTCAAGGACCACTGAAAAAGTACAGTCTACACAAAATGCTATCTTTTGCTCCAATTCCATCAGAAAATCGCATTTTTGAAGAACTTCTAGAAGCGGAAAGCACCTGCTTGAATGCAAGAAAATAGGCAAAGAATCCAATGAAAAAACTATCACTAATTGAGTAAATCAAACGAAAGATAAACAGCAGTTGATGCTCTACTATTTACCAGCGCTCTTTTCCCATTTCAAATAGTGAGTATATAAAAAACATCAACAACAACTACACACACCTTTCGTACGAATTACTGTGAGAAGCCATCCCCTCCAACTGTTCGATCAATGATCTAGCCGACCTTAGCGTCCTACGCACAGAACAGAGCTCGCCGATGAAGAGCATTTCACCTGCGACGGCCGCATCAACAATCCGAGAAACATCTTCAATTCCGGAGAAATCCAATGGCCGAGGGATTGCAACGGCGGCGGAGGTCTGAGCGAGGAGACGGCGGCTCTCGGTCGGGCTTCGACCTAGGGGAATCCTGGAGGATTGGGCCGCTGCGAGGCCCATGAAGGTGGAGGTGAAGGCGGAGAGCTGGTTGCATATGGCTGGCCATTCGAGGATCTTGAGGGTATCAGATTGAAGTGAGTCGGCTAGTTTGACTCGTCCAATCTCCGGCTCAGAGGACAGGGTAACGCAGGATATAGTGGTGGCGGGGGAGAGATTCCGATAGGGTGGAGGTGTATTCCAGATGAGAAGGGTGCGGCCGAGTTTCATGGAAGGACAGCCACAGGACAGGATTTGAATTTCTTTCTCTATCCGCAAGAAATTGGTGGGAAAATTCAACAATTACTGTGTTTTATATTTCGTGATAAATTGATATTTTATTCTGGACTTTTTTTCATCTGAATTATCAAAATTTAAAATAAGGAATAACTTTTTTGACGATTGAATTATAAAATAAAATATATACATCCTTGAATGTTGACTGAAATGATGAGTTTTCTAGGGGAAGCTAACATAACGATTAAAGATTATTATAAAATTTCGATATAGTTAAGTAGAGGTATAAATTACTCAAAAAGGGACTTCATTCGGGCCACGGGCTCATGAAACGAATCGAGGTTAAGCCGCCAGTTAGCTATTATGAATTTTGGACAGAAACATGTTTATGGCATGATCTCTGTTTTAAAAGATTAGGTCAATTTTTACAACACAATGAACTAGAAAAGATGAATGAAAAGAGTTATGAACTAAACTCACAAATGAGAAGGCGTAAATCTTGCAAGTAAATATGAATTTGGACTTGTCTTCTCCAGATCCAAATACTAGGTTAATCATAAACAAAGCCAGCCCAGTCTGGGCTCAATTCATTATGTACAATTGAGCTTTAACATACAATTGGCAATTCGCAACCAAGATTGCGAATGCATCAAAGAGCAGAATTTATTAATATTCCCAGACTGAAATGTCTTCTGAGCTAACCGTCCAAGCAAATCTGGTACACAATTCACAAGTTTGGGTGTTAAACTTTAAAAAAAAAAAAAAAAATCAAACCAGAAAACTTGTTAACTTTGTTACCTAGTTATTTATCTATTCAAGATTCGAACACCGCATGCAGAAGGAGCATGCTTTCCTTCTTGGTAAACAAGGTTGCCTCTTACAAATGTTGCCATCACTTTTCCTGCCAGTTTCGATCCCATGTATGCCGATATACCCTGCACGGATATGCACATTATAATTAGTTCAACAGATGGTCGAATAAAGCTGCTAAATCCCTAGCAATGGTGGCAAATGTACCCGATGCTTGAGGTATACGGGATGATTATCATCAAGTTCAAACTCTGCGTCAGGATCCCAGACCACTATGTCTGCATAATTTCCAGCTACAATGGCCCCCTGCAAAAATAATCAGGTTCAGAGAGAGAGAGGATGAACTTGGGATGTTTGATTAACCAGGTTTAATGATTTTGATCACCTTAAGATGTTGGCCAGCGAGTTTGGCAGGCTTCTCACTCCACCATGAAGCTAACTGATGGAAACTGATTCCATGTTTACGTCCATGTGACCATGTTACTGGTAGAACAAACTGCAACGAAGATATGCCACCCCATGCTCTCAGGAAATCACCTTCGTCAAAGAGTTTAAGCTCTGGAACTGATGGTGAGTGGTCGGAGCTCAACATATCAATGTCTCCATCCTAAAAACAAAAGTTTGATCAACAAAAGCTATAGATCGAGTAAACTTATAAACAACTTCTGGACTTGATGAAATAATACCAGCAAAGCTGCCCAGAGTTTACGTTGATTAAGTGCATCACGGATAGGTGGAGCACACTTGAAGCGAGTATCTCCATCTGGGATTTCTTCAGCTGAAAAGGCCAAATAGTGGGGGCATGTTTCAACACTAATGCTATCACCCCTACTCTTAGCTTCCTAGAAACATAAAAGGGTCAAGAAAGAAGAAGTCGATTAAATAGGATTCGTATACTGATTTCCTCGCATCATTTGCTGTCATCTTGAAATGTTAGTGCTCCAGTTTACATTCATTTGGCATCAATCAGTGCTCTGAAACAGAAGCTGATCTTGATTGTACCTTTATAAGTTGTAAAGAAGATCGGGCATCAGCCAAATGAACAATGTGGAGATGAGCTCCCTCAGCAGAACCTCCAGCTCTTGTGTTCTTTGTTACTGTCAATAGTTCTCTTATTGCAGCTTCTTCCCTGAAAATTTGATTGCACAACAAAAAAGTATAGATTGGGTCTAAAATCAAACACAATGTTAAGAGTTGCAGCGACATTATTTATACCATGAAGCAGGCCTAGTCTTCAGATATGTGGAATAAGATCTTGGGTCCTTAGCATCGTCTACCATATCTAATTCATCTTCGGGTTCCTGTTGAACCTCAGCATGTACGAGTAATGGTCTTTTATACTTTGCCAGTACAGAGAGCCCTTCCTACAACAAGCAACATATATCACACTTTTGTCAGAGAGATGAGCATAATTTATGGGCATGAATGATATTTGAAGGTATAGTGCCACATGCACTCGCAGGTTCAGGAAAGAGATGGCAAAAAAAGAATTTTACATGACGAAAAAAATAAGATATTATCATTAAATGGTAGCAAATAAAACAGAAATAGTTGTGTAGATACCTTTATATGGCTGGAATTTGTCATGGGAAAGTCATTGATTCCTGATGGACACATGAAAGACTACAAAAAACACCACAAATTCAGATGCTGAGTGACAGAGAATTAGCAATGGAAACAGAGAAAATTATTATTGTAACAATGGCCACCATTCTAGATGATTCAGAAATCCTTTCAATGGTAGTTGGAAAATTTAAGACGAATCTTAAAGCATAGATTGATCAATTTCACAGGTTATTATGTACTTGAATAGTTTTTTTTTAAACAATCTTAATAGCTAAAGCACACTCCCTTACAGCCATAGAAATTGTGGAAATGCATAGATAAATAGTACACATTTGAACCTTCAAGCCGAGTGCTCCAGCATCAAGAAGGCGTTCCAAAGCTGTTGCATTGAATGCATTTTCCGGAACCAGACCTCCCCAAAAACCTGTTTACAGAAACCACACACACAATAAAATTAAAATACAGAAGAGTCATAAATGGTAGAAAGTATAAAGAGCATACCAACATCAACGAAGATCCTCCCCTGAGCAGCCCTGGTCTGAATACATCAGCAGAAAAGAATGTAATGACACAGAATCAGATAACCACAGAAATAAAGTGTAATCAACCTTCTTGTTAAATGAGCTTGGGAGGAGTGGAAGGGAGGGATAAAGACTCGAAAACTTGCGTGACCCAAATTCGAACCCTGGTCATCACAATTAGATCTTGAGCTTCAAAGCTCGTGGTCAGTAAGTAATCAATGTTAGGAACCCAGAAAATGTGTGTTTAATTTTAGAAAAGGGGGTAAATCACCTCAACATACCTTAAGTTTTAGTGTCTCTTCTGAAACTGTAGACGGGACACTATTCAAAGGCATGTCGATCAATGTTGTGATTCCACCTATGGATATAACATGTAAGCACACGACTTCAACAAAAAAGGTAAAATAAACAATTAAATCTGTTCTTACCAGCAGCAGCTGCTCTTGTTCCAGAAGGAAATCCTTCCCATTCTGACCTTCCAGGATCATCAAGATGTGCATGCCTGCATCACATATATGGCCCAAAAAGCTTTTCATATCCAATCATTGAAAAGGCAAAGATAAAAATCTGTTATCTGCTCTATATATGGAATACACAAGTTTAACAAGTCCTTGTGTTTTTAATCATTGCTGAATATCTAACGATGCATATTATTGTGTAAATTTCCATGAGATAGGAAGAGAAATGTAGCTATATTATCTTACACATCGACCAATCCAGGCATAACAACAGCCTCCCCATAATCAATAATTTGATGACTCCAAGCATTCCCACGCCAATCATCTCCTTCAACAACAGCTATGATCTTCCCTCCTTTTACTTCAACTATCCAAACAAGAGATAGATTATCATCGACAAACCTAAACTAAGTGTACCAGATAAACTGCTTACCAAAATATTAGCCTGAGTATAAAAACAATTGACTTGGCCTTTTTTTTTTTAACCGTTGGTTATCATCTTCACAACTAACCTGCTCCGGAAACTATGTCAGTTGCTGTCACGATACGCTTGCTAGCTATCCAGTAGTGTCTATGCTGTATGAGGCTGCACTTTTCTCTGTAGCTCTGTACAACAAATCAGTATGGAATTCATCAACATAATATAAACAATATTGAATAACATCAATGGTTAATAGTTGGAAGAATTTCAAAGACAAAAAATAAAAGAAGAAATCTGAGACATATACTGATTGAATCAAGACAAGATAATTAAAAGCATTTTTTATCAGAACCTTTAATTGTCACTTCGACTATGTTAATTATTATTAAGTGGAATCATAGATTAGACACTTTAATCCAACCTAGTAGACTCTGTTTTACACCATTCTTGAAATTGTATCTTTAGTACACAAGACAATCAGATCATTATAAAACTCAATCAACACTTTTCTTGAACTAACAACCAAGCACTAATTATCAGATTGAACATTAAATAGACATGCATGCACGGTCAAAAGATAGTTCTTCCCTGGAAAGCCACAAAAAGCATCAAAGATCTTACAAGATACTATGTTATGGAATAAGTGGTAAGCCCAGAACTCCAAGAAATTAAATCTATGTTGATCTTGGATTGTGGGCATCCAAGAATCCGGAAAAAACAAAGCCTGGATACTTGTGCACTGACGTTAGACCACTATTTTTGTTTTTTCTTGGTTGGGAGTATCCAAGATTTCCAAGAATAATGTGAATATTAAAAAAAAAAGAAAAAAAAAACAGATTTTATTTGGTAATAAACATCAAAAAGTTTCAAGAAAGGCATGTAGAAAAAGAACTTTTCTCCATTAACGGCCATCAAAGAAACATCAAGAAAATCAAGACTATTAAAGCAGCAGATTGAAGGAAACTAAACCTGGGGAAAAATATCGAAATAGAGTAAAATAAGAGATGCAAGAACTGGCAACAGAGCAAGAATCTTCAATTTCCCAGACTCCATACTCTCTCTCTCTCTCTCGACACACTAACTCTGTCTGTCTTGTAATATGTTTTCTCTTTCAATCAGTGCTACTTGTGGACTTATATATCTTCTTCGTGGAAAAATAAAAGGTGGGGGGAAAACAACAAATAGAAAAGGCAAGAAACTAATTTAGTGGAGCCAATAGGTAATGAGCGGTTCGATCGGTTCACGAATATTCAGGTGTGGTACAAGGCGGTCTGAGTTGTACACTACTACACCATTCTAAGACCGACCAATCAAATGCTCTAGCCGCAACCCGTGACCCCACGATATGAATATGTGATCACCTTTTATTATCATTATCAAAATCCTCACTTGCAAAAGATTCCAAGTTTCTTTCCAAGAAAATAATAATAATAATTCTATGAGTAGTGTTTGTATGCACCAGTTGCATGGGTCATGATCCATGCAATTGGGCACGCGGGTCGGGTCGGGTCCGGTTTAACCCGGATCCGCGCCCTTTTTTATTTTTTTTTATTTTTATAATTTATGTCATAACCTTTATGTTGTAATAATATAACCTTTATGTTGTAATAGTGTAACCTTTATGTACAAATTTCATAACCTTTTCACTGAATGACTTATACTTTTTTCACTATAAAAATTCATACAATATAACTCAAACCTTTATATTGTAATAATATAACATTTATGTTGTAATAGTATAACCTTTATGTACAGATTTCATAACCTTTTCAATAAATAACTTATAGTTTTTTCACTATAAAAATTCAATATAGCCGAAACTTTTATGTTGTAATGATATAACATTTATACTGTAATACTATAACCTTTATGTACAAATTTCATAACCTTTTCAGTGAATAACTTATACTTTTTTCACTACTCATCACTGCAAAAGGTTATGTGCATATAACTAAAAGGTTGAGTTCGCTAAACTAAAAGGTTAAGTTCGCTAAACTAAAAGGTTATGTCAATATACAGCAGAACTAGAATTTGAGTTAGGGTTTGGGCTAGGATTTGGGTGCGTGGGGGCGCGTGAAAGACATTTTTGGGCGGGTTGACCCGGTTGCACGGATCCTAAATCCGTGCACCTGGTGTATAGAAACAATTGTGTAATTCTATAGCGAGCAAGACAAAGGAGAATCCCACTACTTTGAACTTTCTAGGCACGAGATTCCGTTGATGTCGACTGATTTTTATGTAATAAATAATTAAATATAACTATTTTTATTTTCTATAAATCTCTATCTTTATCAATTAAGGTAAATTTGTAATATTAATAAAATTCAATATATGTTATGTTTAATATACTATTCTTAAAAAAAATTCAGATTAATAATTTATCTCTCTTCATTTAATGATATTCTTTAAACTTATTAATTATCAACATGCCAAATAAATAAAAGAGTATTTCGTACAAATAAAAAACTTATTTCTTACTTTTGGAATGTTATTTTTTATTATTATGGCATTAACTGTACTTGTAATTAAAATATAATTTATAATTGATTAGGTTTGAATTTGGAAATATTATAAAAATTGAACATCATATCAATTTTATTTTTAACATTTATATTCGGTTTGTTTTTACGTATAATTATTCTATTTTCACTGCAACAAAAATGATAAATTATGATTAAATTTTTTGCTACTAAAAAAGTTAACCAAAAAAATTCCTTTTTTTTTTTTTGCAACATTATATTTAACATTATAAATTAATAAAAAATAATTAAAAAATAACTAAAATCGACTAATTACATGATGTGGTCTCTAATGTATTATAACGACAACAACATTGTCGTAAAAAAAATTATTTTCGATAAGGCTTTTGTAATAATAGTTTAGTAGCAATATTTTTGCAACAAATATCAATGTTTTTCTAACCACATTTTGTTATAGTGTTTTCTATTCTTTTTTTTTTCTTCATATATGTGAAATCCATAAATTAATTTTGGTATTAATTATTATTTTAAAAATATTTTTAGGAATTGCAAGGTGTTAAACAAAATCTTAAAGTTGAGATTTTTTTAATTTATAGTTTTATGTTTTAGATAGTTGACATGTTTTATCTTTTAATTCTCAAATTGATTATTTACTCTATTTCGGGTCCTAATTATATAAAAGTTATTTTTTATTTGTCTTATATTTCTGATCAAAATTATAGTATATATATATATATATATATTTATTTTCTAATATTTATTAGTTATTTTAGTGTTCATATTGATAATTAACTTTCTTAAGATGACAGTTTCTATATATTACTTATAAGTAATAATTGGAAAATGAGATTTCAAAATAATGTGTAAAGATAGAAACTTAAGTTGTCAAATAGAATTTAATATGACTTGGAATCAGTGTAGGGGAAAAAAATGAAATCAATTTGCAATAACATCTAAAAGAACAAATTTGTGAAGAATATAATAGTCTTTTCCCCTTTGGTTAGTGGAAATTTAATGTATTGACTCGGATCAAATTGATCCGTTTAGCAGTGTCCTTTCCTTTTTTAGTTTAAACGTGTAACTACTATTAGTCTTTGTTCATATCTAATTCGATTAAATTAAGTGCTGCTCAGTATTTTGTCATAAATTAAAATATATGAACATTAAATGAAAAATACCCCATAAGCCAAATAATTTTAAAAGTGAAAATTGAGTCCTTAAAACAACATGTAAATGAGATCAAAATACTAAATGATAAATATTTGCTTATTTTAAAAATTAATATTCCTTTTACTATTAATTCACATTATTTTGTAAGTCGTCGTCATAGCAACATTGTATTAGTGCATAAAACAGTGTTTTCAATTCATATTTTAAATTGATTATCCATCACCGTTAATCATATCCAAATGAATATTATTATAATCTACATGATGTGTCATATATAATACTACTTGAAAAAATCAATAATGACTCGATTTTATCAAACACTTCTCAATGTTATTGAAACACTACTTTATAAACCTTATAATACACGATTTAGACAAATTGTAGACAATGAATAATTACAAGTAATCTACTTGCATAGTATAATCTCATACATACCAGCTAATTTTGATCATCTTATAAATTGATCAAAACTAAAAGTTTTAATAGAATCAGACAAAATAGCTAAATGTCCTTTTTTTTCACGCCTTAAATTAAAGTAGATGCAATTTAGGTAGTAGGATTGCAATTTTCATGTTTATCAAAATTATATTTTAATTAAAATTGAAGCGATAAAATGACTCAGTGGATTACAAGAATTGTAGTGTAATGTTTTAGCAGGTGGGCAGTGTGACAAATCCCACCAAGCAAGTGCTAATTTCTGAATATCTCCATTTTCTTTTAAAGGGAAAATCTGATCATATGTTGCTCACGTGACCATGTCTTGGAAATTCAAGTTTTCTGTAGCTACTAGAGCTATCAACTCATAGTGGATGAACAAAATAACAAATTTAAACCCCCAGAAAAACAAAGGAAAATCCAATTTTTTGATTTGTATTATTGTTTATCTCATAGTTTACATTAATTAGTAATTATATAAAATGTAATATGATACCCGAATTCCTCATAACTTATTGATCAATACACTTCATGTATCATATACATCTTTTATCATTTATGTACTACTTGTGATCTTACATGATTATATTTTGGTTTCAAGTATTGAATTATTTATATGTTTTTAGATATTGATGTTGAGAAAAACTCTATGAGACTCTAATGATATTCAAGTGCATAATGTAACTTATTTAATTAATAATTATTTAAACTAGATATAATTATGAAAGGAAAATAATTTTAAATTATTATGTTTACATATATAAATATATGTGTACGCACACATGAATACAAATGTATATTATATATGTGAATAATTAATGCAGCGAATAATTAATGCAGCTTCTTAACAGTAGTTTTATATAAATATTTATTTGCATATAATAATATTTATAAATAATATATATAATTGTATGTATGCAAATTCATACGTGTAAGTGAATGTGCAGAAGTTGCCACCATCTTAAATAATAATAAAATAAAAAGAGGCTTAAGATGGAAGTCATTAGGAGGTGGTGGATTAGATCAAGTATATATATACATATTTTTATTCTTTAGTTAAGAACACAAAACACCATTTTCTCTTATGAATAATTGCGATCTTTGTTGTCTAATAGAACAAACACTAATACCTTAATTGAATCGGTCAAGATCAAATCTGTTTATCAAAGTGCTTCTCCGATTGCTCAAGACATCTCTTTTCAACTGAGGACCAAAAAAACAAGATCATTTCGTTCCATTTTTAGTAAAATAGTTAAGAATATTCCATTAGTAATGAAAAAGAGGGTTACGGGGATCCGTATATGTTGTTCAGGTCGATTAAAAGGTGCAAAAATAGCTAGAACTGAATGCGGAAAGTATGGAAAAATATCTCGTAATGTATTTAACCAGAAAATCGATTATGCTCCTGCGGAACTATCTACTCGTTAGATATATATATATATATGTTTGACTCGTAGTTTTTAATCAAGGAGTATTATCAAATTGATATCAGCAAAGTTGAGGGGTCAAAAATTCTAGATAATCCAAGTAAGTAAAATTTTATTTGTAATTACAAAATATAAATTAATATTCTATGAAATGATCGTGTTAATTGGTGATGCGTGAAAATTACGTGTTTCATGAGATTTAATTTATTATTCAGTGATTGTTGAGAAGTAATTGAACCTGTGAGTTCAATAACTGTTATAAAATGAATTTGTGAGTTGGATAATTATTGTGGATTGAAATTGTGAGTATTATCAACTGGTGTTCTGGCGACGATAAAATAGAATTGTACTTTTGAGTTATATTTATGTTGGTCACAAGGTGTTTTGTCCATGTGGTATTTTGTGCACAGAATTATATAGTGTTATGTGCACGTGGTACTTTGTGCATAAAATTATATGGTGTTGTGTGCACAGAATTTTATGCTGAGATATACCCCTAGATGTTGTATGCACTAAATATATTAGAAATGAACTAGGTGAGTGTTGGAGTGTTACAAATGAAATAAGTGATTTCAAAAGGAGATGCATGAGAAAGAGTTGTAAAGAATCACATTATCATGTATAATTTCTGTTTTACTGAGATTTATTTCACCTGATTTATATTTAGTAGGTGAATTTTGATAAGATGTAATATTATGAACGTTTTGGGCAAGCTGTGGAGCTCCCGCACGATTTTGATTACTTGTATACATAGATGTGGATTATGTTGTTTCTACTTTTGGATATTAAGTTTTTTTTATATATTCTATATTTTGTAACATGATGTGTACTAATGGGTTAATATGAAACTTTTTTGTGGGTTGCTGTATTGTTGAAATTCTTTTTAAATAAATATGAATATGGTATTGTTGGATATGAGATGATGTTATAATGGTAAAAAAAAAATATTATAACAAATTTCCAAGTTGTGTTATATATTTGAAATCATTTAAGCAATTAGGGTCATGTCATGGAAATATAAATTGGAATGAATTTGACAAAAGGTATGCATCTATGAATTACCAAGCTCCACATAATAGCAGACATGACTTATGAAGTTAAAAAAAAAAAAAAAAAATTCAAACATGATTATTGTTTTCTTTCACCTAAAAATAGTTTCCAGGTAATAATCAAATGTCTAGTAGCTCCACAAAGGTGAAAATTTATCAAATGTTTTTTTCATGTGGGCCGAAATTTGAAAATTTTAAAGTAAACGCCTTTTAAGCCCAATCCATAATGAATAAACTGAGCCCAAATGGAGAAGCGACCTTTACGGCTCACCTTGTGGCCTCTTTCCACATACTAAAATTTTCATCATCTTCCAATGCTGTTCAATGATTGATCAAATGAATTCATGGAAGAGAGATAATCAGCTTCAAACAGAGGAAAATGATTCCATCTCAGTGGACGCCTCCTTGTAACAGCCAATGTACTCATAAATACGCAGCTCTTATGCAAATCCCATGTATTTTTCCTCTTCCCTCTGGCCTCTTCTCGCTTCTTAAATTGATTTATATATATGCATTTGGAGTTGAGCAATTCTAGCAATTTCACTTGGATTTTACTGATTCTTCTTGAGCCGTGTTGTTTGGTGTTTATTCGTGCTGAGTTTATGCGGATTAACGTTATTATTGTACGGTCACCTGAATCTTCTGTTGAGAGTACTTTGATTTTTGTGTAGAATTTGTGAAAATGAAATTCCGTTTGAATTGGTTTCTCTGCTTTGTTGGTCAGAAAGTAATGTCTCCACAATGGTTTTAAGTAAATAGAAGATGATGTGGAAACAGTGGGACAATTCAAAGATTGTAAAGCTATTCATCTGTTCTCTCTACACACTCTTGAGTATATTCTGTTGATCTGTCATTTTGGAATACGTTTACATGGTGTATCTTTCTATATATTTATACATTTGAGTGGCAGATGTGACTAGCCACATTATGCGTTCTTTCAGGGACAGTTTTTTTGCAAAAAGGGGTGTGATAGTGATGGGAAAACTTGGGATGAATGTAAGTTCAACTATGCCGCGCCAATCAATTTACTTATGGAAACAAACATCCTCAAGTTTCATTGCCTTCTGACAATTTTCTTATTAACAAAATATTTTTCAAGTTTCGTTCACTTTGTCTTTATTTGTTGCATATATTATCTAATGAGAAGTTCATACTCAGGTTTGGGAGAATGTGATGAGATATGCTACAAAGACCCAGTTTTGAAAGACCAGCAATGGAGTGCTTATATTGATCGATCTCCTGGTTCTGCCACCTACTCACAGGTTTCTTGCTATTCTTAATTTTTTCAAGTTTGTTAAAGTCATATACTGTGATCGTATATCTCATATATCGGCTGTAAGAAGATGATGATTATAGAAGTGATGGTGTGCCTTAAGAGCATTATCATGGTCTTGACTCTCTTCTCCCTTTCATTGTGATTAACAGGAGTGCTTTTGTGCTTGTGTAGCTGGCTGTGGGTACAAGGTACATTCGACTCAGTTATTGTTTTGGTTAATCGTGGGTTCTGTTTGTCTGTTCATGTTTGAATCACATTAATGAATATAATATAAACACGTCTGAAGAGACCTTTTCAGTTATAGAATGTTATAATATTTGGCATCATAAACCTTGCACTCTTGTACTATTGCAAAGGATATTTGTAAAATCAGAGAAGCAGAAAATTTACATTTGTCAAGAATTTCACATTTGTCATGATATACATGGAACTTATTTAGTTCCTTTTCCATAGAGCCTCACCATTTTAACTGGTAAACTCTACACACCTTCTAGAATCCTTTCTAAACACGAGTTTAGTTTTCCATTCAGGTAACACATATTTGTCTGGTGGCAGTTTGAGATTCCCTCAGAGAAAGTGAATGAAGTTCATTCAAGACCACCAAAGCTTCCAACCGAAGTGCAATTGAGGCCTCCTGCCTGGCAAGCCAATGTAACCGAGCCCAATCCAGATGAGAAACCTAGCACTTCAGCATAGTGAAAGCAAAGTTTTTAACTTCTACACTTTCGTGGCTTGGCAAAAACCAACAGGTGGATTGTCGAGCATAGCTTCTATAGTCTGATCACAGGTTCAATTGGAGGATTAGTTGTTCTTGATTTTCTGGGGATAATTTATGATAATTGTGACATAATAGTAGGTTCACAGATGAGTGTAGCACAGTAATGTAGGTTTACTTTTTCTTGCTCTTTTCTGGAAACACGAGAATTTTGATACCACAACCAGTGTCGGAGTGAGTTGGTTTTGTCTGGAACATTTCTCGATGTATGCTCTTATATCATCTTTGTGGGATATCCCATATTATAATTTATAACATAAACAACACTATATCTTTATTTTTTTTTAAAAATCTGTAAATCACAAACAGAGTGCAGATATGATAATCGAGTCGTGAAATTTCTCTTAGCACAAGATAAAATAATTTGACAATCTATTTCCTATACATACAATTATATTTTTAAATTATAAAATAAAGTTGGGTTTCTTTAAATGAATAAATTAATCCCCAGATTATATATTTTACTTTTAGTAATTTATCCAAAATTAAATAAACTTTCTGTTGCTGCCCAGGATCGAACTGGGGACCTTTAGTGTGTAAGACTAACGTGATAACCACTACACCACAGCAACAATCGATTGTACAATTCAAATATTGATAATAGAGCACATAAAGAAGACAATATCTGTCTCTATCTTCTGATATAGACTTGTATCATTGTGTTTTCATCGCCTTGCTCCGCCACATCCCACATACAGACACGATCAGTAATTTCTTCGAAATTTCCTCACATTGATGCATCACTTAATTATTGCCATAACCATGCTACCTTATCACTTGTACGTAGCCAGAACTACAATCATTTGTTTGCACAATCATTCCAAAGTATTTAAGCTGCAAAAATCCGTATAAGAGCTGCCAAAAAGGAGGCTTGCTACTTCTTCATTTGCAAAAATGGCTGAAAACCGCTTAAAACTATCTCTGAAACTGTTCAATTCCGCCATGGGGTTGGGTGGTATTGCTATAATCATGTATTGCGCTTTCATGTTTAAAGTTTGGCAACTAGATGGAAAAGGCGCATCTTCTCACCATAACACTATTCCAAGGTAACCTTTGATCACATTCTAAGTTACTAGTTTCTTGATACGATGAGAGAGAAAGAGGAAGAGAGAGATACTGATCAAGTTGACGTTCAAATATTTCTCTCTTTGGGCTTTTGCAGTTTCTTGCATACTTTTCTTGCTGTTGGTATAGCTCTGTGCGCAATCACCTGCTTAGGTCACATTGCTGCAAGTATGGCTAATTTTTCTTGGCTCTATGCTGTATCCAACCACCTCCTCCCTCATATTAACTCTTTTTCATTCTCCTTATTATGATAAAGTAATAAAAAATGGAAAATAAGAATCTATGTATAGCCTTAACACGACAGTATATAGTCATTCTTCTGTTGCTGCTCTTACTGGAGACTGTGATCTTCGCAGATGCCTTTGTAAATCCTAACTGGAAAGAGGTTATAGCTTTTTCTTGAATCTCTTAACATACATCTTCATTGTAAGTGGCTATCAATCTGATTGCTCTCTTGTTTATCATCTTGATCAGAAAAGGTTTGACGATTTGATGGATTTTGTTCAGTCATTTAATTACATCTCGAAATGGATTGCTTGGTTGATTTTTCTAATACAGGTATACACATGTCAACAAAAGTAGAGATTGTTATAATAATATATACGCAACACGACTAGTCATAGAGATTGTTTTTTGAGAATGCAGGCAATTTGCGTCTTACTAGCCACTCTGAGGATTCATGAAAAGAATGTGGTTTATAGCTATGACAGTGAAGAAGAAGACGAGGAGGAAGATGATGATCCAGAACCGGTACTTTCAGTTTTTGGCCGACCAAACCATTGGCTACAATCTGACCCTAACATTGTCTGAAATCTTTCGGGCTGGAAGGTAAATGCAGAACCCTACCAATTAAATTTTTTAAACGTATATGATTATTGCAGCCAATTTTGCCTGTAAATAACTCATTTTTATCATCCTGAGAAGTGACAGAAGTATGTTAACCTTAAATGAGCTAATGCCATATGTTTGAGAGGATAAAACAAAACTATAAATGATGAATTCACATGTGTAGATGATTTGTGCCTAATATGTATGTCTGAGTGAGTGTTTGTGGCCGTATAAAATCATTGAAAGAGCAACTGAATTCAATATCTGATTTGCTATTTCTCAATCCAGATGACAAATTTAGCAAACAGCTAAACAACTAATGAATCACTCACCCAGAAAATGAACTGACAGTATTGTCTACAAACTAATCTGCCAAAGTGGAACGAACAATGTTTGTTAAACAAAACAACTATCTCTCAGTTTGAACCAAGCAAGAGCATTCCATAAACTAACACTCAGCCAAGCACCTATTCCGATTTCTTCATAGACTTAGAAACCGGTATGCTTCTCTTCAACCGGCTAAAAGGACATACAGTCCTGTCCATGATGTACATATAAATCACCTGGCTCCAAGACTTATATGACTCCAACGTGTCATAATACTCGGGTGCAATCTCCCTCACCTTGTGAAGCCTATTCCCCGGTATTCTTGGAAAATCATGGTGCTCGTTATGATAGCCCACACTCCACGTCATCATATTCAGAGGACCATAGTAAGAAAAGGTCTCTTGATCAGGTGATTTAAAGACATAGTGCTCGGAGATGAAGTGGCCAGCCATAGGGTGCATTCCACCTCCAACAAACGTGGACATGATCAAATAACCGAGAGCCTTCCAGCCCCAGAAGTAAACCATGGAAACATCAAGAGCAACTTGAACAATCAAGTTGATGAACTCCCACATACCAGGGGGCTTTGGTTTGAGAAGCAGGGGACGAAGAGCATAGAAGAAGAGCTGGAATACGACCCAGATGGATTTTGTAAAAGCATTTCTAACAAGCTTGGCTTCAAGCTGGCTAGGAATATCCATGTCAATGCCATCGACTCCTTGATAACGATGGTGCTCGAGATGATACTTTTGGAAGGTAACGGACATTGGAACCCCAATGGGGAGGTTGGCAAACATCCCCAACCACCGATTGTAAACGGGGTTTGAGAAGGCTAGATTGTGGCTAAGTTCGTGAATAGCCAAGAAGAGATTGTTGTTGAGGAAAGAGCCGAAGAAATAAGTTACTATCAGTATCTTCAACCATGATGAATTGCACATGAATGTAGCAGTCCATAGTTGAATCAACACAACCGCAGCTATCTGCAATGCAGGAATCGATAATTGAAATCAATAATCACAGAAAAGATTCAAGTCTGAGAAACCCTAGAATAGAGATTACAGTACCTTGAGGAAAGCAAAGGGGTCGGGCCCAAAGAGCTCTTTGATTTGAGGGTATTGAGAGAGGATTAACTTTCTGCGAGAGGCGTGTGGCTCATCTGTATATGACCAGAAAAAATCTGTAGCCATAACTCCCTCTGCATCACCTCCACTCTCTTTCCCTTTCAGCCCCATTGTTCTCCTCTCTCTTTCTCGCTCTCTCTTTCTCTCTCTCTCCTCTTTTTTTTTTTTCTTTCTTTTTTTAAAATTTTTTTTTGGAAAGAGATTAAATTGCTTGTGTGTGGAGGTGGAGGGGGATTTATATCTACAATCTACATTGCGTTGCTATTTTAGTGAATCTGCATATATTTGCGGGGTGTCTGTGAAAGGGGTGGTCCGATAATGAAGGAAAACCTAAGGTTATATTGTTCGTTGAATGAATGGAGTTTCGCTTTTACAGCCAATCATTTTTAACCTACCAACTCAATTCAGCTTTTTTTGAAGATCATACATAATCCACAATCACACAAATCCAAACATATAGATTAATATATATTCATCAAAATCAAAAAGAAATTTACAAAAAGTTATTTCTAGATGATTCAAGTGAAGACCAACTAAAACTTGTAAAATCTTCCTTCAAAACAGAAAATCCTGTACAAACTTCACATTAACATATCCCCTAAAAAGGCTCAAACTCTCAAAATCGCCAAATTTTGGATCTCTCTCTCTCTCTCTCTCCAAACCCTAAAAATCAGGAATGAGAACGAGAGCCAAGAGAGAGCACAGAAGACAAGGAGTGAGCCAAACCGGAGACAATCGCGGCCTTAACTTGGCCTCTCTTCGGAATCGGACGGCTGTACTCCATTCTTCTCAACGAATTCCCACGGTTGAAGTTCATCATCATCTCTCTGCGTCCTCCTTCCATCTCTGTCTCTCTCTTAATTCAATCTGCAAATCTCTGTGTTGAGCTGTATTGTTGCTTCGTTTTTAGCTATGGAGATTGCTGAAACTCGGATCAGAATTTATATACATTCTACATTCCCAAAATACCCTCGATTCTTAGACGTATTCACCACATTCAGGCACTAAAAAGCAGGGTGGAGGCAATGATTATTTATTATTTAAAACACACCTAACTTGACTTGCATAAAGAACACGTGGGATAATTCTTAAATTAAATTCCGTTGGACATCGTTGCCAGGGGCCACGGTGGCTTTGTCAAGTTGTCCGCATCTTATCATATATTACTAATTATTTTTTTGATGCCATTACATAGTCCAAATTATTAAATTATGTTAGATCTAAAACTTAATATCTAGTACACTGAATTGTGACTGATTTTGTTAGGGTTCCATGAACCAGGAATGGCTTTGTCCCTCCATCATTGTCAAGAATTGTAAGTGATCCATATTTATTACAATCAAGACAAAGCCTATCGCTTTCCAATAATTTGTGCCTAATAATTCGATTTATTGATGGAAAATGGGTAATTTTGAAGAACAAATATGCAAGTTCAAGGTTTTTGAAAATAAGGGTAAATCCTAATTATCATGTTTGTAAAATTATGGGTAAACTATTTTCGTGACTCTTCCAATAATATTTCTTAATTCCATCACTCATTTTCGATTCTAAAGTTCAATCAAACTTTAATTTAATTATCTCATCTAATAATTAAATATATAATCAGGGTATTATTATAAATAATAAATAGATCATAAAAAAATTGATCCTAAAATCTAATGTCTTCAATGTTTTCAAATTAATCCTAAAATTCGAGAGATCGGGTAATGGAAACAGTCTATAAAAGGAATTAAAAAAAAAATCTATATATTAGAACAGAAAATGCAAAGAAAAACAAATTAAAAAAAAAAAAAAAAAAAGAGAATCCAAGAGAAAAGAAAAGGACAGATATTGGTACATGACTTGAAGACCCGATCTTGACCACTGGCATGTTCACACTCCTCTTTATCTTTATTAGTCGCTTTCACACCACAACTAATTTATTGTATTTAATCGAAACATGATATGATATCACATGAAACCTCTCTCCCATAATGCAGTACTATAATATTACTCAATCAGGGATCTAATATTATAGTACCAATTTGTGTACCATCCAAGGATTATTTTCGATATTTAATGAAAGATAAAACCCTAAAAACACAACCAAATCAAACATAATAAATATGTATGTAGGACATGATTTTACAATGCAAACTTAGCACTTAAGAATTAATGGCAGTGACAAGCAAAGATCTCGAATCTAAAGTGCATATCTTTCGCTTATATAATTTCTCTTACTGCGCATCTTCCACTTATTTAATTAATTGACATAAAAAGAACTTTTATAAGATTTAAAAAAACAAAAACAAAAGAAAAAAAGAGAAAAATCATGCAATTGCTTTATGCTCCAAGGGACGAAATATCCAATTCCAGCTGTCAATGATTCCTATTGCATTATTTTTGGACATATTGAATTAGAATGTGTTACACATGACACTTTGGATCTTTCCAAAAAGGTGCAGAAC
Organism: Scutellaria barbata; assembly: GCA_028654395.1. NCBI lineage: Eukaryota > Viridiplantae > Streptophyta > Magnoliopsida > Lamiales > Lamiaceae > Scutellaria > Scutellaria barbata. The sequence goes on from CM053645.1 coordinate 6,457,940, forward strand.
TTGTTTTTCCAAATTCCAACTTTGCACTTCAACCGGGAGACACTGTTTCATCCCACGCTTCTAGATCTTATTTATCAAAATTACCCATCTTTCAGATCTACGCCATTTCCAACCTCAAACATAGAATTTTTTGAAAACAATGTTCTGAAAATGGATTTAGGATGCTGCATAGGTGTGGGGCGGCTCATAATCGTTATGATTTTTGTCTATTCAGCCATTTTAGTTCTTCAGTACTATGCGGTCACAAATGGAATTAAATAAAACAATTCAAATTATATTTTATTCACAATTGTTTCTATACATCAGGTGCACGGATCCTAGATCCGTGTACCCGGGTCAACCCGACCCAAAGTATCTTTCACGCGCCCAAACCCTAACTAAAATTCTAGTTCTGCTGTATATTGACATAATTTTTTATATTAGCGAACTTAACCTTTTAATTCTATCCTTATAACCTTTTAGTTATATGCACATAACCTTTTGCACTGTTGAGTAGTGAAAAAAGTAGTTATTCACTGAAAAAGTTATGAAATTTGTACATAAAGGTTATAGTATTACAGTATAAAGATTATATCATTACAACATAAATGTTTCAATTGAATTTTTATAGTGAAAAAACTATAAGTTATTTATTAAAAAGGTTATGAAATCTGTACATAAATGTTATACTATTACAACATAAAGATTATATTATTACAACATAAAAGTTTGAGTTATATTGTATGAATTTTTATAGTGAAAAAAATATAAGTCATTCAGTGGAAATGTTATGAAATCTGTACATAAAGATTACACTATTACAACATAAAAGTTATGACATAAATTATTAAAAAAAAAAGGCGCGGATCCAGGTTAAACAGGACCCGACCCGACCAGTATGTCCAGTTGCATAGATCATAACTCATGCACCTGGTGCACACAAACACTACTCTATTTTATTTTACTTTTTAACAAAATTATGGTGTTCTTAATGTAGCATATATTTCTATCAAACTTTTATTATTTAATTAGATATAAATAGCAAATTAACAAATTGAGAAATATAAATAAAAGAATATTTTTGTAATTATTGAATGAGTAAGTCATTTATAAATATAATTTAAGTGAGATATTAAGTTTTTACTTGTCGTCCGATATAAACTTAAAAGAATAAAATAATATAAAAATTCCAAATATCTTTTAAAGATAAAAATAATAAATAAAATAATTAAAAATATATATTTAATTTAGATAAGACACTTAGACGCCATTGAAAGCGTATGATTAGCATCTAATAAACTTTAGAACATTGGTTGCAATATAAGAAGTGGTTTATGTAGTTATGTAGCCTACATTGGAGAAAATCTTTGTATTGGATTTTAAAAATAATTATCAATCACTCAAATACTAATAATTAAAATAACTTGGACTCATCAAAATAAGTTCAACATTAATTCCAACCCGAGCTAATAATGAGGGTTTAAGACAAAGTGAACATACTAATTGAACTTGATTGAAGGGGAGATTTGTCTATTGGAAAGATTTATTTCAAAACATGTGGCATCCAACACAAATCTCTTATAATAATTTGTTTCGATTTCAGAAACTTGAACGGCCGATGTCCATTGTCCTAATAAATAGCTTCCCATTACCTTCTGGTTGCTAATTTAATATTTCATTTTTTTTTATAGCTATATGGTTGTTAATCGAACATTCAATTTAGATCCTCTATTATATTATAATGTTTCATATTTTTCATATTATTAATAACGTATGATAGTCATCACAAAGTATGAAATAAAATACATATAGTGAAATAAAAGATTTAACAACATTTTGTACCCAAAGGAGGGGCATATTGTTATAGAAAGGGTCATAACGGGAAAATTACATGGATCAACACCGAGTGAAGGGTCAAAACTGTACAAAAACACCAGAAATTCCTCGAAAGAAAGGCTCAACTCCTAAAAATGGCTGAACTTGGTGATCTCTGTCAAATCTGATGATTAGTGAGAACGAAAGAGCACAGAAGAAAGAGAGTGAGCCAAACCCAACACAATCGCCGCCTTAACCTGACCTCTCTTCGGAATCGGACGGCTGTACTCCATCCTCCTCGACGAATACCCACCGTTGATGTTCATCATCTCTTTGCGTCCTCCTTCCATCTCTATCTCTCTCTTAATTCACTTTGTAAATCTCTGAGATTAGTAGTATTGTCGCTTCGTTTTTAGCTGAAACTCAGATCAGAATTTATATACACATCACATTCCCAAGATGCCCCCAATTCTTAGACGTATTTACTACTTTTGAAACTTTCCACTCTGAAAAGGCGCTAATAAAAAGCAGTGGTGGCAATGATTTGTTTATTATTATTTTAAATATTTTTATTAAAGCTTTTTTTAATTTTTTATTTATGAAAGGCACACCCAACTTGACTAGCACGAAGACCACGTGGGATAATTCACAAGCTACATGGGCTAATTGGCACTACTGAAAGTAGACATTATTGGCAGGGTGACTTTATGGATTATTAAAAAAGATATAAAAAGATCTTTGGTTTTTAAATTAATACTTGCAATTTAGTTCATTGAATTGTGACTAATATTTTGTAAGATTCTATGCATTGTGAAAGGAAAGGTCTTTGTCTATCAATTAATGTCGATAGTGGTAAGTGGCTCATAATTGCAATCTGAATTACGGTAATTGTTTTGCAATATTTTTGTATCATTAGTGTGCTGAAAATACTCACTTTATATATTATTTTCACTTTATCTATTATTAAGTACAATTCTTTTTTTATTTATTTAAATCATGTAACATAAAATTAATAATAATTATATAAGATTTGCTTGTATGTGAGCAGGCATGATTAGTAGTTAGTATACTTACTAATTTTAAAGAATTTTGGAATAAAATAAGGAAGTTTAGAATTTCTTTTAGATATATAGAGTGATATAAAATATATTTTTGATTTCACGATTGATGGGTACAAAGTACAAACTAAGTAACCGTGCCTTATGTGGCACTGCCACATTTGCTATTTCATTCAATTTAGTCCTTCATTTTCTTTTCTTTTTTTGTTAAATATCATTATGGTATTCAGTCTCTTTTTAAAGAATTTTATTATTCTAATATTAAAAATAAAATAGATTATAAGACTCTAAAACAAATAAATATCTCTAAAATGAATTGAATAAAAAAAAGTTAAATTGGTTTAGCTACTTTTGATTCAAGTGACGGAAGAAAGAGTTATTAAATTTTTCGAAGCTCTCTCATAGATAAAAATGTTTGAACTTGAATATATCATTTTTGAGATTGATACTAAGATGATGTTGACATGATTAGTTCTTCAAAATTTAAAATGAATTTTTTTTGAGTTTGGAGCAATTGTTGAAGAATGTATAAAGCTACTTGCTCCCAATCCTTTATTTTAATTGAAACTTAGTTCAGCGTAATGCCAACCAATGAACCAAGTGACATTACCAAGTTGTTCACAATTTTACTAAACCTGTATTATCAAGTTGTTTTTAATTTAACTAGACTTGCTCGATCATGTGCAAACTCTGAAACACTCGAACTTTATGATGGATTTTCTCGAAAATATTTATTTTTATCCTTATTATTAATGAAAGTTTCTTGGTTTAAAAAAAACAAACCTGAAAAAGAAAATTCTTTCTTTTTTTTTAAAATATATTTAGAGATACAAATAAACTTACATCAAAAAGAAAAAAGAAAACAAGTAAATTTAGTTCTCAGAGTTCAAGAAACATGAGAAAAGAACAAGAAAAGTTTTCTAACACAAGACTTGAATGGGACCACGTAATCTTGACCACTTCTATGTTCATACTTCAGTATTTCTCACTGGGTGGGCGTTGAATATTGTCGCTTTCACACCCGAAATATTTTTAAATGGAGGGAAAAAAAAAAGATTTTAAATGGAGGACAAAATAAATAAAAAAAGAGAGAGAGGAAGAGAGAACAGTTATGGCATAATTGGTATGATGTAATGAGTTGGGAATGGAATCATCATTCTTATCTTCATTCTCATTCCTTTGATTGGTATGGTTTATAAGTGGGAATCACTATTCCTTTAGGAATTGTTATTACCATGTATGAGGGAATGGTCATTTTTTCCTACCCCATGGTATTATGTATTCCTCACCTACAAACGAATGAATTATATTTATTAATTTAATTATTTATCATTATTTAATTTATTTTTTTACAAGTTGACTTTCTAAAATTAAATTATTATATAAAATTGTATAAGAATATAAAATTATTTATAAAAAAATTTAATATATAAATTTAATATGAAATAAAAAAATGAAAATATCAAATAAATAATAAAATTAAGTTGATAAATAAAATAAAAAAAAAGAATATAAATTTTTAAAAAATATAGAGATAATATGAATATAATATTAGTACAAATAAGTGTAGTCTAGTTTATATAAAAATATATAAATAAATTATAACTAACTAAAATATTTTTTAAATAATATAAAGTATTATTTTAATTGCACAAAATCATATAAAATAATTAATAAAATTATCATAAAATATAATATAATTAACTACTATAAGAATATATAAATAATAAAAAATTAATATATTAATAATAAAATAAAAAATAAAATATCTAAATATGATATACCTTAATATTAGTGATAAGGGTGAGCACGGTTCAAAACAAGTTGAGGATAAGATAATCTTTAAAATTGCTTCAAAGTTCAGAGATTTTTGGAAAATTGCAAAAAATATCTTCAAATTTGCTCCATCACATCGATTCGGTTCCTTCAAAGATTCAGGTATTAAGGATCGGATCAATTCAGATTTTGGAAATTAAGAACTTTATAATATAAAATAAATATTTGTTCAAACAAGTCATAAACTAATAAAATAAATTGGATAATTTACTAAAGTAGTCGTCTTTTTTCGAAAATAATAAATTACATTCAAATGTTTTTCAAATTTTATTTTTTAAAATCTTTTTAATCTACATCTCATAAATGGTCATTAGAAATTATTCATTTTAAAAGTGAAATAAATATAAGTTTTATAGTAAAATTTGAAGGTAGGTATAATCTATAATTAGTGTAATGATTAATTTTTTATAAATTTTTAATTAATTAAATATATCATATTATTTAAATTAAATAAAATAAGAATATTAAAATAAAATTATAGTGAATGATAATTAGATCAAATGAAAATTGATTTAATGTTTTATTTGTAGTTATCAATTATGAAATATAATTATAATGATTATTTAATTCATTTCCTATTCCTCTGCGATACCAATCATAAAAATAAACATTTTAATATCATTTCATTCCCATCACCATTCCATTCTTAGATTCATTCCATTCACACCTTATTCCATTCCACCATACCAATCATGTCATTAGAAGTTTGTGATCCCTATATTATCGAGATAATAAGACTTTGTACCTTTATCAAACATTACCGAAAAAAAAAAAAAACCAGGTATTGATTTCTTTTTAACAATTCAAAGAAAATTATAATCTATAAAACTATACTATATTTTACTTATAAATAGATTCCTAGATTTGTAATTTGTAATATTTTTCGGTCAAATTCTTTTTTTTTATTTCTCAATAATCGAAAACTAACCATATATAGTTCACACACACAAATTACAAAGTCATGAGGTCAATGAGCCGGTAACATATAAGAAGGCTGCTAACCCGACTATATTTACACTTAGCATCGTACCACAATTTTCCTACACCTTTCTTCTATTAGAGAAAATTACAAAAATGGTTGCGTAACTATTGGGTTTTGATAAATTTTATCCTACATGAATCAGCTTTCACAATTAAATTCTATAACTTAAAATTTTGTAATTTTCAATCCTAAATTGGTGGTTTTTGTTGAAATTTTATAAGAAAACTGCAAAAATGAATTTATGTTTGCTATTTCAATCTCATACAAATCAGTTTTGACAATTAAGTGTAAGATTGAGATTCTATTTCTAAATTGGTAGAATAAGATACTTTTATACACAACTACGGACCTCACCCTCAGGAAGCACAATGCCACAATTAGTTTCCAAGTATCCAAAGTGATGTATCAGTACTTCCAGTCTCATTATGGATAAACAACAACAACAGCATTAATTAAATACAACTAAATACAGCTTAAAGAGAAATGTGTTCCAAGTTCAGGCCAGTGGCTGATAAATATACAAATTAAGAAGAATGCCAGAATTGCTCGAGTTGTTAGAATGACTCACCAACAAATACAACACGAAGTAATACATCATCAATCCGTCAATAATCCATGTATCTGGTTATTCTTATACCCATGCAATGCATAATATAAGGACAATCATTAACTAGGCTACAAGGACATACCTGTCTATTCTCATCACGAAACAGATACTTTAACAGAAGAAATACCAACCATGGACACAGCTTCGTCATCCCACACAATCAGGTATGCATGTATAAATAATTAAGACATGCCCTACCTTAGAAGGGAACCCTACAATGATTGTACAACCAGACAAAAATGAAAAACACCGGTCAGGCTACAGGAAAACACGGTTGAACCAAGATTCAAAGAAAGATGACGAGTTAGGAAGCAAACCACTTCTTCTCCAAGATCATGATTTATACACAGTGTGAGAGAAAAAAAAAAAAAAAACTCAATGAAAATATGACTTCGATTCCTGTCCTCCTTGATCACTATTCTGAGTATACATTGATCTGCAGGCAGGTGCAGAGCTAGACAACTAATATTGAGGGGACTCATTGGCTTTGGAAGGTTAAATTATTTAATGGACCCATTATAGTTCGACTTAACAGATCATCAAAAGCATGTCACAATTTAATCGTTTATACACATCTTAGGGGGAGAAAATGGCTAGAAAATAGAAAAGCAGTACAATTGTGTTTTTATACATATAAGATACTAACACTTTTCTTTTCCCGTATTTTACAGTGCTAATTGTTATACGATTTTAGTCCCGAAAATGGTTTAATTATCAATTGCGGTTTTAAAGAAAAAAAATTATCGATTCAAAATTTTAAAGATAAAAATTTTCACCAAAAAACCCATAAAGTAAGGTAATAATTTTAACCTTAATGTTATAATATAATTATTTTAATTTTTCTATTCTTTCTTCTTTTTCATTTTCTTTCCATAGACATGAGGTTCATTAATCATTTTTTTTTATTATAGTTATTTAAAAAAAATTAAATAATTAAAAATTACACGATATTAAACAAAGTTTTAATTTTACAAGTCTTTAATGGTAATTCTATCTTTTAAGTTTGATTTGATTTTATTCACCGTCAAAATGATAATTATCTTTCACACGCTTAGTTGATAACGGTTAAAAATAAAAAGATACTACCGTAAAGATTGGGGTGCATTTGTGAGTCTGTGACAGTGCTTACTGCTTCCAATTACCCAAAATAATTAATCAAATAAATTCTCTAATTTCAGTTAAATAAGGTTTCATAAAAAGAAAAAATATGAAACAAATTTCGTGTCAGCGAATAATAAACAAGAAAAACAATACAAATTGAATATTTAAATCAAAATATAAGGTTAGCTATTAAAATTTAAGGAAAAATATAAATACAACTCTGTACTTATTTATAGATTAAAGGTATATAACTTATATTTCAGTTAAATTTGACCATGTGCTATCACAGTAACTTAACAGTATTGATTAGTATTCATTAAAAAAAAAAAAACCCATATTTACAGCTAAAGACAAACTTTTTTTTTTTTTTTTTTTTTTTTTTTACATTTTTCCATATTTAATAGTCTTATATTATCACCTGAAAAATATGATGATAGTACACACTATATTAGCCTATAATCATGTTCTCTACTAGACCTAGTTGATGTTAGGCTGGGGTTTATACGTGGAGATCAACATGCAATTGCACTTGCAGTAAACCTGTTCTTTGGTGCCCAAATTATCCAGTAAAGAAAGAATGGCTGAGCTGGAACCCTTTGAACCTCTTAACTTCTCCTGTAAATCACCACAACATTAGAAATGCTAAAATAACATGATCGTCATCATGATCTGCTAAACTAACACGATACTACAGTTTACAATTGCAAATGAATAGTGAGTAGCCCTTAGTTGAAGGGAGACATAAGCTTACAGTGATTGATAATGGTGGGCCTTCCAAATATCAAAAATAAGCGCGTTAGGAATCAGTGGACTTTTAGTGAACAATAAATGCAGCAGCTTATAATTCTTGAATAATGGATAGATGTATTCAAAGCTGTAAGCCACATTGAAGAAGTAGTTGGCCCTCGCTATTAAACACAATATGGATATTTTTCTACTATATATATATTCTCTGTACACACAGTATAGGTGGCTGTTTGGCAATGACCATGAATGATTTGAAAGGAAACCAATATCTCATAGGAATGGTTTTGGTGTCCAAGATGAAGCAGTGTATATATTGTGCTTCAACCATCTTAGACTTGATTTCTTGGAAGGTTTTACAGTGGTGAACGGTGAAACCTATTGGTGTTAAAACCAGTTGTATATTGTATTTCGTTTCACCAATATACCATTTCTTATGAATGAGACACATCGATCAAAAGAAGCTAGATAAAGAAGAGGTGGTGGATCCTTGTGGATTGGGACCCAAAGAAGGGAGAATGTTGGGCGCATAGGATATGAATAAAGCTCAGTATGTTAGACCCTTTAAGTGCTACAAATGTCCTAGATGTTAGATGTTTTTTTACCCATAAAATAATCTTTGTAGGGTTTCTAAAAATTGAGATGGGATGCTAGGAGTTTAATGTGATTGAAGTGAACTACTATACAGACATTGAATGAATAGTCCTATAGATCTGGTGGACAACTTGTTCAAAATCAATCAATTTCTGCAACTTCCATTATCCCCACAAACAACACCATCTACCTATGCCTATGGTCCATCCCACAATATTCCATCACCACCCCACTCTCCACATCCCACAAATTTTGGAAATAGTCCGGTTTCAAAACGCTCACGTCAAGTGTGTATAAATTATGATCGTATTTACATTTACGCAAATGACAAATTAGAGGCAGTAATTGGAGATACACACTAGCAAGAAATGTAAGTCAACATAAATAAAACTAACCATTATGTTAAATCTTGATTATATGCAATTACATTAGCATTAAAGTTTTTTCTTATGCTCAGAAGTTGGAAATCAGCATTATCTACAAACTTCCAAACATTATGACCTGGTATTCAAAGTCTAACTAAAGACTTTTAGTGTGTGCAATAAGTGCAGTTCAACCTCCCTCCTCATGTTGTAAAGGTATGAATGGTATGGTAGCCCCTCAACTGCCATCCACTTCTCCACTCTCCCTCCTATTTAATGCTTCTCTCTCTCTCTCTCATCACCCCTTCTCTACATATATACTTTCTGATTCTCCCCTATCAACACTAAATCCCAGCATGAAACTCACATTTCTCGCTTTCTTACTCCTCTCACTCACCATTGCTCTCGCGACCCGGCCCGAACCGGCCCCCCAGGACGATGGCGGGATGGGCGGGTTCGGCATACCAGGAGGAGGCGGGTTCGGCATACCAGGGTTCCCAATTATTGGCGGAGGGTACGGATCCGGTTCGGGGGGCCCGAACGGAGGGCATTCGAAGGGTGGGGTTATAAGACCAACAGTAGTGTGCAAAGAGAAGGGGCCGTGTTACCTGAAAAAGCTGAGGTGTCCGGCCAAGTGTTTCAGCTCATACGGCCGCTCCGGAAAGGGATATGGCTACGGCGGCGGAGGCGGCGGATGCACCATGGACTGCAAGAAGAAATGTATCGCTTATTGCTAAGGAGATGATAGAGCTCTTAAATATATCTATCTATATATATGTAGCTGGTAATGGGTTTGCAATAGCGAAGAGAGAATTGACAAGTGATTCCACTATAAATCTGTTGCTTAGATTTGGTTCTATGCAACTAATTCTTGCAGTGGAGTTGGGGTCTTCATAGTGTTTTCTGTGATATTTATATATGTGCCTTTACTATACGAATAATCCTTCTTCTGACCCATTTTTTTTATTCTTTTTTTTTTTGGCTATCATACCGTATATTTTTATACCTTTTAGGCAATCTTAAATTTTATAAAATTAATGGAAGTTTAACATTAAGTTTATAGATAATATTATATCAACTTTGATGCATATATTTAACTAAAATTGCAACAATTGTTTACGACAAACATATAAATATTATCGAATGTTACAACAAAATTCAAAATTATTTAGCATGGGTTGAATTTTTTACAAAATCATTGTTATGTTAAATTTTTATAATTGCATTGTTTAGGATGTAAAATTCACAGTTACCAACATCATTCAATATTTCCTCAATGTAGAATAATACATTAGATAACAAAAAAAAAACAAGAGCAAATACAAATAACAATTTACAGAGATGACAGAAATGTAAGTAACTCCAAAATCCATCAGGTCTACATTCTTCTCTCTACTTTCTATCCCTTCTCGCAGAAGTGGTAACATGCAAATACTTAATAATTATGAATACAAAAAATCAACAATCATACATGGAATAGGCATTATGTGTATAAGAAGCAATCAAATATGCAGTTGCCAAAGAAGGGTTGTATCATCTGATATGTGGACCAGATGACATTATATTGCTGCTCTCATGACTCCCCTGGCGGCTTCGCGCTTCATCTCTGCTGCTCTGCCACTGCCTCGGAAATACATGTATACTTGCTGCACAATGAGAAGCATTTTGTTATATCTACATTCTCACAAGCTTTATGTCGTAAAAGAATTGAGCAGAGTGATAAAATAAAGACCTGTATAACCCAAATGCTCAGGACAGACTCGAGGCAGAATAATCCGAAACCAATGAAGTAGAAAACCTGGCACAACCAGAAGATGGTGTTATTACAGTAAAAACAAGTACCAGTAGTTCTGCAGATTTAAGATCATATTTGAACTCAAGCAGATTTAACGGTTTCTTGATTGATAAATTATATTCTGCCTATAAAAATGGCTTCATAGGGATTAAACTTACCCCGACCAGAACATGCTTGCCGATGAGATCTACAGCTGGCAAGATACCTCTGCATAACCACCATCTCAATTGATTAATAACAGCAATGTTAAAACCAGACTTATATCAAAAGTAAATTGGACAGAAGCAAAATGGGTCAGACAACCTAAACATGAATAGTTTGCGAAGATTAGTAAATTACACATTCAGCCAGGAATCAAAAAAAAAAAACAAGCTGGACCTCAAATTGACCTAAGAGAATATCAATTATAAGGAAAGAATCATGAATACAACTGTGCTGGGAAAAAAGAAGGAGAGGAAACTTACGCCAGAGATTTTCCTTTGAACACAACAGGAGGTGCAACCGCAGCAAAGATACAGAACGCAATGTGAAGCTGTAACGGCAGTCAGTATCAAGATGACTTATAATTCCGTTGGAGACAGAAAATTTATCATGTCATATAGAAAAATTACCATGTAAAACAGGAAAAACCACCCGAACTTCAAAGCACTCTCTTTCCTGCAATATACAATGCTGTTAGATGGAACATATATAGAGATGGAGCAACAGTTTATCCATTCTCACTACCTTTCTAGCATGAATAACTAATCATCTCCACCTCATAAATATTTGCAATTTATAGTAACAAAATTTTGAATCTCTCACATGATAATACTGAAAAATCTAAATTGAAAGGTTGGTTTTCCAACACAATAACAGTACAAACCTGAAAGCTCTGTAGAGTGGACGATACCATAACACATAGGCTCCCGGAACACCAGATATGAAGTAGATTACGGCAAGAAACCATATCTTTGGATCTAGTAGGTGGAACTACAGTTAGAACATCAGATTAAAGAACTCATACTGTAGAAGTAGCCTACTGATGATCATTACCTCCCAGTTTAATCCATGCAGAAGTGACAGCTATGAGATTCCATAGAAGTGAAAAAGAAAGTCCTGATCACCAGAGAAAATACATTATCAGAGGAGGTCACAGGTGCACCTGGTGGGACCCAAACAGGGACATATTCTGAAGCTCACTACCCAAATATAACTATCCAATTGATGATGCATAAGAAACCTGCAGACCTTAAAATTCAACCAATAGACTTCTATCTCAACAAATCATATTACAGAAACACAATCTACCAACTTCTACTACTGGGTATATAATACGCATGCAAACGATTGCTGATGAAGAATTCAAAAAAATATTGTTATGCCTTCAGAAACAAAGTAAAATCAAATACCTAATTGATACATATCCAATTATTAACTCTGTCAATGTAATTCCTTTTCCCACTCATACAAATATAACCTGGCACCTCTAACTGAATCTAAGAAGAAACAATATTTTGCCTGATCCAAAATACATTCTCCATCAATAAGTTTTCTTCTGACTGAATTTCTGCAATGAATATGGGTTATTGCCTTCTTTTACAAAGAACATAAAGCAAGGCAAAGCTTTTATGCTTCACAGCTGATGCACAACACTGAGAAGTATACCAACTTCCACAAAAAAATCAAGAAGAAGAAAAGAAACCTTGACAATATCTCAAATTGCATAAAAGGTCAGTGAAAGCAACATATTAATACTAATTCTACACTTTTTAATAAATGGATAAACAAGCATGAAATCTGAAACTCCAATCAAATTTTAATCGCTTTCCACCTCTACGTACAGAAGTTTATAAGTACTATAATGTACTAACGGCAGCAATAAAGTAGCAGAACAGTATTAAACAGAAACCACAGGATTTCCAAAATAATAGACAAGATGCATACCCAAAAATGTCGTAAATGCAACATATTGCAGCTTCTGTAGGTGGATTGGTATTTCATTTGCAATATCATGATGGATAATAGGAAAAAATGGAGGCCAATTTTTCTCCTCAATAACAATACCAGCTGCAAAGAAACAAGAAAATGAAATGCAATACATCTCGGTTTCTAAGTACTCCAGTAAAAAAATCAAAAGGTAAATAAATAAATAAAATGCATGATCCTTTCTTGATAAAGGGTGACAGGCTAATGTAACAAAAAGATTGATAATAGAAGGCAAAGCACCTCTTTCAGCAGCCTCTTCTCTCCGCCTTACTTCCTGCAGCGCACCATTATATCAAATCAACAACTATGTTCAGGATGCAGAGTATCCAGCTAGCACTCTTCACATTTTGTGCAAGATAGAATTGTCTTGAAATGATTCTAGAACTTGGGACCAAAAATATTTTTTTAGAAACCCATTAAGTGCTAATGTAGAAGTTTCTGTGTGCCATGCATGTACATTGTATTAAGAGCATACCAATACCCTCACTCACCACAAAATTTTCAACTATTAAGCTTGCTTCATTGGGCTGTCCCAAATGCTATTTGTTTCCTCGAGCAAATAATGAAGGCTAGGATATATATTCTTAGGACTCTAAATGATGCAGAGGGTTAAGAGAACTGAAATTTCTCATATCCTGAGTGTGACTAACGTATGAGCATCTACTAAACGTGCCAAAATTGATCAAGCTCTAGGCCAAAAAATAAAATAAAAAGGTGTTCCCTCATGATCACAATTACATGATTACAAATTACAAACAAGATAAAGCAGAAGGGCTAATAAAAAAGTTGAATGGAAGTAATTACATAATTCATTTCCTAAAGATGTGGCACCATATCAGAGAGCACAGATGAATTGCACGGAAATTCATGCCAGCAGATTAATAGAAACCACAATTGAATACCTGTTCCCTCTTTTTCAATTCAGCTTCCTTCGCCTGCAGCTCTCTTTCTTTTTTTTTCAAATCCTATATAATAAATTTTCTTGAATCAGAAGACCAGCTAAAGTCGAATCAAGAAACAGAGCAAGAAGAAAATACTGCAGGTTAAACAATCCCAAAAGTTGCAGCTACCGATGCGCTGTCAAGAGGAATATCGACTGGAGCTGTAGGATTGTAGAAATCAGCAGGCTCTGGAGGAAGGGGTGAGAGCCTTGAATTTGTGGCAGGAGGAACACTCCCAGAAGTCTGAACATAGAGAAACCAATATTGAATGTAAGAGTCTATTAATTGCTAAGTGAACAAGGCATGTATTAGCGCAAAACGTCACAAGAAGGATATCTTTTGACTCATAAACAGATTGGAATGATGTGATAAAACCCATACTATACGAATCTCCTAGTTGCTCCAAAGCACTCAAGTTTGGAGAATATCTTGGTTTCATGAGTAGGGTGTGCGGCTCAAATCATAGCGATGAAACAAGTAGCTATAAGTTGCTACTCTGAATACAAACTAGGGGACTCAGACTTCACACATGCGATACATGATCTTAGTTTCTCAAAGCAATGACATAATCATCACTGCTAATTATATTTGCTTGACCATCGTGAGAGAATTAGGTTCCCATAGTAAAGATATCTACTACCAGCTAGAGATTCAACACACCCCATTAAGAAAAGATTCCACCCTCTGTTCTATACAAGTATCTTGTGCTGCAGCAATTATGGACTCCTGAGAAAACCAATGACCATCGACACACATAAAATTTGAATACAAGGTACAAATATATCTGGGAAATAAAGTAGTTTTGCAATGGGCAGGTTGATGATGCCTCTACTCCTATGCTGTAAGTCCGAGAATTATAAAATTAATTAAAAATTATTGAGAATCAGAAGAGATGAAGATAAATTCACCGAAAAAAATGAGCCTCCACCAAACTTTGACTGACCAGATGCTTTTCCTCTTCCATCCTGAATTGACAAAATATTGGAGCATCAAGGCCAATTATACAACAAAATACCAAGAAAAACGCCTCCTCAACACATCTACAAGAAAAGTATAGCTGAAATAACCCACACAATCAGAAAACTTGCATGAAACAAACAATACCCAAAATTGAAAGCTCACCAGAAAAACTCAAGCAACTTAACGCCTAGAAAATACCACCAAAAGATGAATATATCCATACAACAAAATCTAAAGCAGAAAGTTATCACTAGTATTATACAAATAGAATCTAATTAAGCGATAGAACCAACTAAAATCGTCTCAAAGCCCCAATTCCGGTTCTAATAGCACATATATTTCAGTCTCGTGCAAATAAAGGGGGAAAAGGGTAGTCTCCACCGTAATTCAATGCCAAGCCCAAGAATAAATACATGAACTTACAGCAAAGGGGTTAACTTCTTCTTCTTCTTCAAAAGGGTTGCTATCGTAACGGCCGGCCATTTTCGATGACTGTGAACTTCAATTAAATTGAGTTGCAGACACCAAAAGATGAGATCGTTTGAGATCTAAATAGTTAATTCTAAACAATGTTGGAAAAGTATAAGGAACAGTTGAAGCCCTGAAGCTTAGAGGAGAAGAATTTCAGACAATTTTGGATTCAATGCCAGAAATAATAATATTCAAAGAGAGAAAGTTCGTTTCGTTTAGTCAACTACTTTTACTTTGAAAAAACTAAAGGGGGTGTTTTGATATTTCGAAAAACTAAAGGGTATTTTTTGTAAAAAATAATATGCCCCCTAACTATAACTCAATATCAGAATTAGACCTCCTTTTTTATTTGTATTACTTTACCACCCCAAAACTCTTTTAATCATATAAAGTTGTTGATAACGTATATTTTAATAGATGAGTTTGAAACAAATAAGATATTAAATTTATACTTCTAGAACGAGTCAAAATCTTGATCAAAATAAACACGGAGTATTGTCAAGATCAAAGAATAACATACATGGTCAATTCAAGTGTAGATCAAAATCTTTTCCCTCCTTTGTATATCCATTTTAAAATAATCATTATATTAATAATTATAAGTATATATGTAAAAATTATATTATCAAATATTTAATAAACATAATTTTTATATAATGCTAAATAAAAGTTTAATAAAAAAAAATGAAGTTGTTGCTCTAATTTGAGGACTTAATATAAGATTTACAATTTCTGTTTTTAGTAAAGGAAGATAAGACATCAATTATCAACTACTTCCTTTTTACACAACACTATTTTTTTTCTTGATTCATTTAAAATTGTTTACTGCCAAATTATCGTAATAGTTGTTGAAAAGCAATTTAATACAAATAACCCTGTTTTTTTAACAAAGTTTACTGACTACTATACTTTTCACCAGATCTTTCATTCGTACATTCACAGCTTGCTTCCATATCTTCTAAAATAAAAAAAATCTTTCAACTCAAAACAATTATAAATTAAATTTCATTTTCTCTGTAATATCAAACAATGTTGCCATCATGCTTTCCAGATCAACCATCCTTTCCCAAATCCTTTTTTTTTTTTCCCAAGAGAAAAAGCTATGAGATTTTTGACAGTTCCACTGACATACTACAAAAAAATTACCAATGAATGTGGGGTAATGTAATGAACCATCAAATGAAGTATGGCCAAATTAAACCTTAGAATAACGTCTATAGTTGAGCCAAAACTTGCGTCTATGGGTCGAAGAAAATGGATCCACCCAGTTTTTGTCTTCCTTCACTGCTTGTTCCCACCGTTGCTTAAATTGTTGAAGTTCTATCGATGATTGTCTCCGAATCTGCACCACACCAATCCGAGCAGTAACATCACGATTCCAAATTGTTAACATTGCTTAACTAGCTTGATTTTCAACTACGCTTATTAGAACAAAAAAGTTAACAAAGATGAATCATTTTACCTCTGATCTCACATCAACAGAATGTCTCTGTGTAAGGCAGAAAAACCGGACAAACATGTAAGAACACTGTCGGTAATTTTAATTGGCAAGTGTAATAGCAGATAAACTAGTAAGGGCATATTACCTTTGCAGTGTCTTCATGATTTGGAACCTATATGGGATATCAGAGATCGTAAATTCAATTGAATTGGAAAAGGCCAGTAAATGCTGGCAAATTAGACGACTTAATATACATGAATGATCAGCCTAAAGTTCAGTCATTGGAAACTAAACATATTTTCTCATTAGTAAATATCATACAGGCATGATTACAGGATTACAGGAAATTTAAAACTCTATGTATAGGAAAGTCAAAATAGAAAATAAAAAGGTTAATCACCTTTCTTGCAGATGCTCCACCCAATGTTTGTATACTCTGATGAACTACATATTCACTATCAACAACTCCCACCTTTTGAGTGCGATCCCCCTACAAAGATTCAAGTTTATATAAGATAAACCACCTTAATAATGAAAACCCAAAGCGTTTTCAAACAATTTTTTGTTAACTTATAAACAATGCTATCCTATGCCAATAATGCTATCTAGAATGGTCGGCCCTCTTCCAGAAGTAACGAATATGAAATTGTCTTGGCATGAACATGAAAAGAGGATTGCACATATACATATGTAAATGAAGAATAAAACTTCATAGCAGACTGATATGTAACATTACAATAGTATGTAAAGTAGTCAAAAATAAAAAAATATAGCAGCATAGTGATAATCATACTCACAAGTAGATAAATAGAATTAACCCAACATAATAGTGTTTACCTGCGCACAATAGCCGAGCTTCATGTCCATTCCCCACCCATGAACAAGATCATTCTGAAACAGGAAAAAACCCCAGTTGGGAATGAGACAGCACTCTAATTTGTCTAGATCGTTCAGTCAAATTACAGATTAATATAACTATATCTCGAAGCATACAATGTGTGCCAGTGTTTGTTAGCAATAATTCAATAGAACACAAAAGTGTTACAGTGGATGTCAATTTACTGTAAAAGACCTCAAATCAATAAGTGTGAATTTTGCTCCAGAAGAGTTTACTGTTAAGAACCAGGGAAAAAATAAAAATAACATATAGGGAACCCATTTTGAAGATTTTTCTTAAAACCTATTTTCCTTTTCTTTTCAAATGGTCACTTAATAAGGAGTTAGGGTGTGCACTGTAAAGATTCTTGTTTATCCATTTTTAACTGAATGGGCGGCCTTAACAAAAGTAAACCTCTGCAATTATGAACACAAAATGAAGAATTGTGGATGAAACTGCTAGCGTAGTTGTAATTTTGACGGTATAAAACTGAAAACTGCATAACCCACACAAAATCAATTTTTCAACAGAAAAGGGACTAGAAAATTACCTGTATCAAATGCCAGGCACAATGCCATGCTGATCTCGAAAATACAGGAGCCATACCTTCTACAAATCTGCATATCTTCAAATGATCAACATGTTTCTAAAGATAATCAACTGTAAAGAGCTCTCGATTGGCATATGGAATTGACTAGGCCAGAATACTCATTCTAGCTGATCCATTCCTTGTTTATTGGCATTTATTAAAATATATTATAAGAACTTTAAAGAAAGCTCAATGATGCATATTGAAAACAAGAAGAACCAGCTGCTCAGAAACCAACTGACCAGAGTTGCAAATGAACAATAACTTTTAGAGAGTGATGTGTGATGAAATTTACCCAGTGCACGGTGGTCCCTCACTCTTATCTGTGCACTTAGTACTACCTCTGCTATCATAGACTCTTCTGTTAAAATTAAAAATATGTTAGTACCAAAGCACCAACATGGAATTCAGAAGTCAAATCACATTGATTATTTGCACACAACTTACCTATGAAATACACTCATTCTATTTCTTACAGTTATCCGATGATGTATACCAGTTGAATTTGGGTGCAAAGCTGGTTGAGATATTTCAAGTCCTTCTGATTTTACAATTTTAAGGTACCTGCCAAAGGAGAAAAAAGGAAATGATTTTTTAAACGCATTTTGACCATTAAGCGTACAGCTTGCGTGTATGGATTGTTAATAATTTTCTAAGAGCCTCAATAAAGGATATGCAGAGATTATATAGCAGCAAAGGAGAATATTGGCACAGCATCCATCTAGGGATATAATAACTTCACGAGAAAAAAGAAATAGAAGCAACCATGCAGAGAGCTACAATGTCGTCCAATGCTGCAACAGTACCTTCCAGGGTGGAAATTCTCCACCCCCAAATCTTCATCCCACAGGAATATGTAATCATATATAGACACAATAGCTGGATGAAGAAATCGTTTAGCAAACCACCTGAAAATCGAAGGAAAAAGAAAAGGCAACCTTAAGAATACATCTTATCAGAATATAATAATATACCGCAAAAGTAAATTAGCATCAATTTAAAATCAAAAGAAATAGAACGAAAGCTGTCATTTGGTGAGTCTATGAGAATGCTCAAGACATCATGCATAAAAGATTGGTTTCAACCAGCTACCCACCCAAGCTAATAATACATGGTAGTATAAACTCTAAATGAGGTGATTGATGACCATCGCCTGATTCATTTCCTATTTGTAGAATCAGATGTTATGTAAATCTTAACAAACCAATAACCAACCATGCACTAACCCAAACATGAGTTGTTTTACTATTCAATACTAGTTATCTGAATTGCATCGTTTCAAAGTCATAAAACTACCAGATTAGCTGCCATGAAATTTTTTATGGCTCTACAGGTGACAGTGTATAGACAATTTTATGGCTTACCATTTTGTTTGGTTGTGAGCAACTACATGTATAGCTTCCTTGCTCCAACCAAGATCCCACCACCCATCCAAGTTGCCATCATAGTGAAACAAAATAATTGTGAAACTTTCTGAAAGAAACTGGATCCACAAGACACAATGAATTGAAATTTTATTGCAAGTACAATCATTAAAAAACAGTATTTAGTATCTTAACATCAATAAACAGTTGTACCTTTTTAACAATAATATCAACATTTTTCTTTTGTTTGATTCCAACAGGCATTGCCAGTAAACTATTAGAGTGCCGAACTCTGGCCTGAAAATTCAGAGGAATACATAACAACTGAAGCTCTATTTTTTTACTTTAGACCTATCATATTAATACATCGACAGGCGGCAAGTATGGGTAGATTTTATGACAATGTACATATCAAAATATTTATCATTACCATATGAATGAATGGGGAATAAAGATGAAAAATGACATATTGACCCTACAGTCAGTAAAAAAATTTACCTTTGACTTGGTGCTGCTTGTTGTCCATAAAGGCTTTAACTCCAAGTCTGACCTTGCTTCGATGATACCATGAGGCAAACTATCCAAACTTTCTGTATCCCTGCCTAAATCCTAGACCAAACCATCAATTTCATCTCATTGCCATATAAGAGGAAAATTTTACCCAATAAAGAATTACACAATTATAAAGAACAATACAAAAAGGACTGAAGATAATGTATCAATGAATGGTTCACTAAAATATATACCTTCAGTGTGTAGAAAGGATACAAACTTGACTCCATCTGTTGAATATGCAGGGAAAAAAGTGGAAGTGATTGTCATGGACAAGAACTTAAAATGAATGTTAGCTATCGTTGCAATGACAATTACAAATTCATAATGTCTATGAAATGGAATATGAAAGGTGTTGTAAGTTCACATTCATAGACAGCAATTAAACTTCTCGAACAAACTGTCTTGACATACCTCTGTCTGTTGATACTGATAATTTGTGGTCCTATATATAATGAACAACATCACTGTACACACAACTCCCATGAACGGAAGCTGTTTCATCCTTGCTCCAAGTGCTCTCTACAATTCTATAAGAAGTTAATCCTTTTTAGTTTCACATGTGATATTGCTCCTTGTTGATGAGTTGAAGCTATAAATATTCATATTCCTAAAACAGAGTATAAATTGCATAAGGATGGTTTGTTTAACACTACAGAAAACATACCCTATCAGATAAGAAATGTTGTTTCTTCATCAGCCACCTCAGTGAACTGGGTGCCTTCATAGGCAACTATCAGTTTTCATGTCTCATAAAACTGCATCAAATGCATATATTTCTGATGTTATGACTGATCTACGGACGCATACGACTCTACAATGGGACCTGCAACAGCCAGTCATCTCATTAACACATGGTCCAATTGGATAACACATCAACTACCCCCGTTAGGAACTCCTTGGGTCAAACTCGTAATGTTTCAAATATCAACCTTATTAAAAGTTGTCTAATGACTTGACTCAAAAGTCAAAAATACACATACAAGTGGCTGACTATGTACTCAACACCACATACAACACTAACATAATAAGACTTTCTCAAAGTAGTTTGTTACAAGGCACAAGTGGCCGATATATAGATTCCTGCATTCCCTTAATGAATAGAGGAAACAAAGTCACCTTCCCAATCCCATTACCCAACTTAAGGATTTTTGAACTGCAATTAAATCCATAAGAACAAATGAAAGTTGAAACTGTGACATGCAGATCATGTGGGCAGTGAGGTGCTCTGCCCATGGTGCACTTACATCTTGTTCACAGATGTACTATAAAAAAACATGACTCTAGTTCAATTTCACCTCATTGAAAACTTGATCCTACTTATATAGTAGCCACTCATGCCCCCCAAAACATAAATTGATCATATGCAGTTAATACATACCACAGAGAAAACTTCAATTTTATTTCTTCCACTTTGCCTTGATAAAATCAATACCATCAATCACAAATAGTAAAATGAATTAATTAGCATCTTAAAACTCAAAAACACGAGAATCTTTTCTCTACTTCTATGTCCTAGTCCTTGAAAATTAGGAGACACCAAAACCATTTAATCAAAATGCATATACAGCCAAAGCATCTCACTTACCAACACGAAACGAACAACCAAATCATGGAAACGATGAAGAAAAATAAAAAGAAGTGAATTACTCGCATTCAGAAACAAAATTCGAAAACTGGATCGAGGGTTAAATCGTAATTTCCACTCCACCCAAAAAAAAATCAAGAACACGAAACGCATACCTACTCGCCACAGATTCGAGTAATCCGAGGAACACCACGAGAAAAATCCCAGCTACAATCAAGCTTCACGAAAAACTCTCCGCTCTTTTCACCTGTGTGTATATCAAATAACGAAGACACCAGAAAAGGTATAGATACAGATGATTGTGTATGTATAAATAAGTGAAGGAAGAAATAAGAAACGCCACGTATAAAGCAAAAAACAGTTGTTAGTACACACTGAAAAAGGATTTTGCAGAAGTATGAATGCACCAAACACAGTACTAGAAATTAATTAAAGATTTTTGCTCCTTTAAAATTCACATTTATGATTTTACCACACAGTGAAAAACTGTGGGCCTCACAGAGATTGACGAATATAGTATCTTCTACCAAACGCGGAATAAAGTTAAATTCATCTGCCTCGGATTTCTTAAATTGGAGATCGTGTAATAATTAAGGAAAATTAACTGCAGTTAATAAATCCTTCATGAATAATATTTGTATTAACTTGGTAAAACCCTAATTACACCATATTAGTGAATAAATCTTATTTATGCGCATGTCGGTAATATTAGGTTTCCTAAAATAGGTTGTTATTTCAATTTTGCAATACATCAACATGTCAGAAAAACATGTCAAATTTCATCAAATATTTGAAACTGAGAATATTGAAATAACGGATCAAATTTAGTAGGTATGGGCAAAAAGGTTAATATGACCTCATAGTTCTGTGGAAAATTAGGTAACAAACCTATTATTACCACCTTTATAAAAGAAATCGTTTCTTAATTGAATGGGTATAATCAATATTTGAAAATTTGCAAAAATAATATGTGGGCCAATCTATGTCAATAGGGGCTTTTTTTAGGCCCATAAAAATTAATTAATTTAATACTGATGACCCAAAAAATCAAGATTTTGGTAAAATTTCAGGACTTTTAAACATTGAGCTTATAACCGACGGTAGCAAAACATGCGTTAGTCATGCAAAAAAAAATTAAAGAGTTTATAACATTATTTGTTTCTTTAAAATGGGTCAAATCGAAAAGGACAGCATAATTAATAGTTGAATTAAAGAGCTCAATTATCCATATTCTGTAGTAGTTTATTTTTATTTATGTTTTAGGTATACCATAGGTGGTGGGGATGCTTTAGAGTTGTCCATGGTAGATGAGATCAACAAATGCATAACATATTATATTATATTATTAATAATAACATAGTACTAGGATCTAGATGCAGTTAAGAGTGTCCAAAGAATATAATGTATATTTCATATGTTACACATGTCTACATTTATATTTTATATTTTGTGTTGTGATATCCTCTAATTATATAAACTGACGACTTCTAATGATATATCGCTCATAAAATGGGAAAGAAAAAAAAACTGTCATATGTAGCACAATAAAATAGAGTTTAACAAAACAGTTTTATAAATTGAACTTTAATGTTTGAACATATATATATATATATATATATATATATATATATATATATATATATATATATATATATTTAGACATTTTAAATATTTTAATTTTAATATTTGAGTAAATATAATTTTTCTATAAATATTTCTACGATCATAATTTTAGTTTTATAGGATTAATTGTTATAAATATTTAAAATATTCAAGAAAATAACATATAGAGGCTTAAAGCTTCAAGTCTTCTCCGAATTGTAATTTTATAAAAATTAAAGTGATATCTCCTTAAAAAAATTAAAAGAAAGAAGCACCTCAAAAAAAAAAAAAAAAATTCTGGATTAGTAGAGCCTATTAAAATTAATGGAGCCTGCTACTTTACCATCAACAGTACAAAACAAACAAATAAATAAATAAAACATTTTACCATTATTTATGATCTATGCATGCAAGGTATTTAAGCGTAGTTATTTCAACTAGTGCTGACTTGGCCAATGGCACGTAAGACAAGACTACGTCTATTTTATTTAATTTTTCTTCTCCCAAGTATTTTTTGTTTGAAAAACACCTAAAGTCATCCAAATATTTATGGACAGTGATTAAGGAATAATAAAACAAAAAATAAAGGACCCCAAAAGAAAAGAGTGAGGGGCCTGAAGGTAATGAACTTACCATTTCATTTCATTTATAGATATAGATATGACTGCACATAATTACAGGGAAACTGACACAATTGACCTCGACTTGACTGGCTATGGCAAAAATCGAACTGATAACAGCACGACAAAACTGGGAGAGAAGTTGCTATCTCTTGTAAGAAAATATTGTTGATTGGTAAGAAGCTTAGCTATAACTTATATTTCAGGTTTGTTGGAGAACCAGATTCAGCTGTTGTGCACATCTTGCCACGACACCTCCCCTCCTGCACCGGAAAAAGAATAATTGTTAGCAGAAATTATACAAGAAAGTAGAAGATCCATTTGAAAAACTGAGATACTCACCTCATAAGTTCTGGAAGAGTTTGTCGTATGATCTGGAGATGGGCGAAACATTGTTTGCAACATTCAATTCTGCCACCAAACAACAATATCACTGTCTCAGAATCCAATGCAAGTTAGATCTATTTGGATAAAATGACACAGAGAGAAGAAGATGGAGAACCCAGATTTAGCCGGTTTGTGAAAGACAAAAATCTTAGTAGCCTTTCTAGTTTTTGGTGGGGTTAGAGCAACTTGGTTTTTTATGGTTTTGGCTAACGAAGGTCCAAGAAACTACAGTCTGGAGGTTCGAACTGAGTAGAACAAACTTGGTTAAACTACGGTCTGGAGGTCCGAACTGAGTAGAACAAACTTGGTTTTTAGGGTGGAACGCCCTAGTTTTGATGGCACAGATTTGGAGGGTAAAATATCAACTAAAATATAACTTCTTGCATGTCCAATGACCTTTAAAGAAAAACAAAAAATGAGATTAGAAACATTTACCTCTCCTCGGCATGAAGATCAACCCCAACTGATGGTGGTGCTGAAACTGCCGAACTAACTACTGTGCCAAAGACAGCAACCAGCTTCAGAAGCATCTCCAACGAAATGCTAGCATGCCTACAGATTACAAACACAGAGGGCTTTCCGATCATTTTAGGACATATTTTAGCACAACCTCCTTGCCACTTGCTAAATAGTGCAGATAAACTTACCTTTCTATTTTACTTTCCAATAATCCTAAAAGCACAGGAAGCAAGCAAGAAAATAGGTCCAATGTAATAACCTCCATTCTTTCGATGAGAGCACCAACTACATCTGCCTGAACCTGCACCAATTAAATAATCTTTAAGAAAAAATTTGAGGATACAACAACGAAAAGAGTCGCACAGCAACAAATACCCACAGAATGGTCAGGCAGTTTTCTCACGGCATTTATTGCACCCTTAACGTCATTTCTTTCCCAAAAGTGCCGCACCATCTGCACCAGGGCAATTATTTAAAGCCAAAATTATTTTGTAATAGATATCCATATATTGCTGATAGCAAAATTCTCCATTGGAGTTATCTAAGAACTTCCTGCAGAACTACCTGTAGCTTTGTCAGCCTAGACCGAAATGCACTCAATAGCACATCATGACTCTCCATAAGATTTGCAATGACATTATTATCATCCAAAGTTGACTGCTCCTTCATAACAACTGGCTGTTCACTATTCTGCAACATGATCAAATTACTGAATTAATATTTGAAATAAAGATAAAGACAGCAGAGGTGGTGGTAACGTGCGGGACTAGCCACTAGTTCTTTTACATAATAATTAAATGTGCAACCTAAAACAGTGCACTATGCCCACCTTTTTTGTACATTCAAATTGTAGCAAGATGCTTCATTCCTAAAACTAATTCAATTTTAAGCTGTTTATACAGTGTTCCATTTTAGAGGAGCAACTTAAGATAATACACAACATCAATATGGAATATGTGTAGAAAAATAGGAAGCAGAAGTAAGGTGTTGAGATGTTTAAGTGCAATCAATGAATAGGGACCAAGGGAGCTATGAGCAAACAAACTACTCAACCGGGGAATGCACCATGAGAATGTAAAAGACCAGCCAGTAAATCAGGCACAAAGATTTGCAAATAAACATCTCTAATAAGAAACAGACAGAAATATAATCTCACTTAGGATAGGAATTTCCATCAGAATAAAGTAATTGGATTTAGTTCCCCATATGTTCTGCTCAGATTATTTCTCTTTATTTAATCTGCTCGTCTTCCTTCTCCTTTCTAATGCTCAACATTCCACTATAAAATAACCATAAAATTCATAGTTCTTCATTGATTGTACTCTTTAAGATTTTTTTTTCCCCAAAAAATTACTTCACATCGTTCATTGAAGTTTAATATTCAAAACACCTCAAGAGAATATGAGATAATGTTGACCCAAAATTTCATCGGGAGGTCTGAAAAATAGAGATAAAGATGCAAGCCATTATACACAATGTGAAACGATGGAAAAGTTTCCAAACATATATGTGCAGTGAAGTTCGCCTTCACTGGATTGTTGTTGGGGCCTAATCCCTCAAGAAGAGTTATATATATGGAAATATTATATATCATTCAGGAAGAGCTTTTATGCAACATTGAACAAGAAAACCATGTAGATTGTGAGTTTCATGCAAAGACAAGTATGACAATAAATCTGAAAGGTTTAATTCTGAAACTTGCTGTAAGTCCAGTGCAATAATTTTGTTTGCATAAATAGTTAAAATCAAGATCAATTCAGAAAGCAGGCTATATCTACCTGAGATGGGGGTGTATCCATGGGCTTAGCAGCCACACTGGAAACCGTATCAGGTGTGCAAATCTCATCCACGTCAATTTTTTCATTTTTTTCAAACCTCTCAACCAAACTACGGGTCCTTCCATGAATAACTGCCACTGCCAGATCAAAGCACAGTAATGAGTAATGATAGCATTTCTCATTTCTGAGTAGGTAATAAAGTTAATTAGCAACCTCCATTGACAACTTTAACAGAATTCACTCCTTTGCTGGAATTCAGAGACTGATCACCTGGAACAATCAAAGTAAAATAAATTAGGTCTTAGAAGTACTTCATAACTCATGGAAACTAAGTCTTGAGAATTGACAGAACAATAAGCATAACAAAGAAATTAGCATCCAGAATAAACTTCACATACTAGAAACAGAAATAGAAAATAAACATAGTAATATACAGCAATCAATGATCATATATCGGTAAAAAGCTTGTGTAGTAGTAAATACCACCATCAGCTGAGAACTATGCTAGGATCACAGTATGGAATTTGAAGAATTAAATTTATTTTATTTTGGGAGGACATCATGAAGCAGCACAACTATGTCCAGATTCTGGTTTCGTTCATCCTAGGTACAATGAAAAATATGAGCAATGCAGGATTAGTTTCTAACTGCAATCAAAATATATCAGGAATTGACAAACAACAGAACAATATGGTGTATGAATAGCTTTTTGGAATCTCCTACTCTTATTGGATTCTCTACAAGGCAGTGAACTGAATTTTAGTGTATTCTATTTTTCAACCTAAAAAACTCTGTCAAGCTTTCCCATATAGCCAGATACACATAAAAGCACATACAACTATGAATATTTGTAGCAAAACATAGATGATCACTTTTAGAGAGCTGAAAAAACTACCCATATTTGATGTTGGTGGTGGTACCAAAGATCTATCGAGCTTTTCCACAACAGGCTTGATGTTTGATTGCTTCCCATCAGAGGACTCAGTAGCATTTTCATCAGTAACAAGTCTATTGCGGAGGTTTGTGTCCTTTTTATTAACCAATGGGTTTTTCATGTCATCACAGGACACGGCATCCAGGGACACAGACATTCTTTCCATATCAAACCGACCGGCTGACAGCCTCCGTGTATGAGGCGGCTTAGCATTAATGCCACTAATGGGCTTAGATGAGGCAATGGATTCCCTTCTAGACCTGACCAATTCTTTTCCGTCAGGGCCATCACGAGGTATGATGCTAGGCATGATAAGAGATCGGTTAAGAGATGACACATTAGCTTTTGTTGGCAACTTAGCTACAGAACCACGCTTCTGAATCCCGTTAGTGCTAATTTCCTTGGAATTAGATGTTGGCAAGCTTGCTACCAGACTACGCTTCTTGATTCCAATAGTTCTGATTTCCCTGGAATCAGATGGAAGCGAGCTTGCAATAGGAGCACGCTTCTGAATTCCAATAGAGTTGATTTCCTTGGAATCAGATGGTGGCAAGCTTGCCACTGGAGCACACTTTTGAGTTCCAATAGTTCTGATTTCCTTAGAATCAGATGAAAGCGAGCTCTCAATAGGAGCACGCTTCTGGATTCCAATAGAGTTGATTTCCTTGGAATCAGATGGTGGCTTCTGGATTCCACTAGAGTTGATTTCCTTGGAATCAGATGGTGGCAAGTTTGCCATTGGAGCACACTTTTGAGTTCCAATAGTGCTTATTTCCTTGGAATCAGATGGAGGCAAGCTTGCTATAGGACCACGCTTCTGTATTCTAATACTGCTGATTTCATTGGAATCAGATAGTTGTGCAACCTTTGGAACATCACGTGGGTCAACTGTCTTCGAAGTGATGGAATTTACACCTGCAGCTTCGGAAGGGTGAAATATTCACTTTATTGCTAAGAAGCTAGAAACCTTAAAAATAAGAAAAAGTACACAAGCAATAAAACTTACAGTCAACATATATAGTTTTGATTTCCTTTGACTCACTATCTAAGGTCGTAGCCCACATATTTGACTTTGGCTTTACATGGCTTTCTTCTTTCTCCAAAGGACTTCCCTGACTTTCACACTTCTGCTCTGAGTGGCTTTGTTTCTCCGGAGCTAACCTTGTGCCATATGGCTCTATAAGCTAACAGAGAAATGGCGCTTAATTATTGTGACGGGATAAGGTAATAGTATTTTGCAACATAAACAAGAATTGATGACCATGAAATATCAGAAAGAACAGGTTGATACCGAAACATCTGCTACCCAAACTGCAACTGAATTTTCATAATATGCTCCACCCAAAAGTTTACCATCATGGATGCAAAGATCACCAAGCGTTGACCATCCCATATCAACTGAATCATGGCATATTACAGGTTCCCACGAGTAAACCTGCAGTTGAAGAGAAAAAGACCATCTGAACAAATGCTTTCCTTTAAACAGCATGCTAAGAATGAATACTACAAAACCACACCTTTAAGCTATCATCTAGTCCACAAAAGAGGCTTCTCCCATCAGGGTGGAAGGTAATCGATCTTACTCCTGCAGTCTGAGAAATGCGACAAACAAATTGATTAGGACTCAACTGTTTTTCAAGAGCTTTAATCAGACAGAAATCAACAGAGTATATCTAAATGAAAAGGGAGGGAAGGAAAGTCTGTTTAAGTAAACAGAAATATCTAACAGAAAAAGGAAGGAAATAAACAGATTACAGCAAATATCATGCATAACTGAATTATGCAAGTAGTAAACTAGGTTCCCCCTAACAAAAAGAATTCTTAATGCAGAAGAGAGAATGAGAAACATAACAAAATAAATAATTAGGAAATAGATAGTTATAATGATCCGGCAATAAGCAAGAGGAGTAGAAAACATAGATTCAACAGAAGCGATCAACAGATTTAGAAACTTCAAGTACTCCTAAGTAATCACCCATGACTTTTAGAGGACAATCTCAAGACAGGACTCAAGTGATAAATTATTCTCAAGTTAGATGTTAACTTTGCAAAGTCTATTTCTTTACGAGTTCGATTGTATATGCAAGGACAAGGTACCTACATGACATGGTGTTCAATGTTGCATTACTTACTGACAGAAGGCAAATGGATTACTTTGAGCCTGTCCTCGGAACAATCACCCAAAATGAGGGTGCTAGGCTGTTACAACTTCTTCTTCTTTATATCCCCATGCCTGTAGTATTCTGTCCGGGATGACAGTCCACAAACTGATTGTTATCTTTAAAGATATGACTCAACTTCTTATCAATTATTTCTTTCCTCTTTATCATCCCTTCCTTAATAAAAGAGGACTCTGCTTACAGGCAGCTTTACACGTTCTACTAGCTGTATAAACTAATTCTAAAAGGATAGATGTAACTACCTCACGCCTAGCAGATCCAATCATCTCAAACGTCTCCAGATCCCAAAATTTGACAGTTTTATCTGCAGAACCTGGATTGAATATACGATATTACCAAAGTTATCACACCATGAAACATAAGAACAAACCATGGGCAGTTAGAGTAAATCCATATGCATACTTACCTGTTGCCAAAAGAAACTCAAGTGGATGAAATTCTATGGATCGGATGTGTCCTTCATGGAACTTGAAATCATGCAAAAGCTTTCCAGCAGTCAGGTCCCATACCTATACAGAAAAACTTGATTCATAATAACAATAGATAGATAAGAACTAATATATAAATTCCATTTTCTCCATAAATTCTCACAGCAATACCTTCACAACATTATCAAATCCACCAGAGACCACCCAGCGGCCATCGGGAGTAAATCTTATTGTACTTATCCCTCGAGTATGACCCTTATACGTGTGGATGCACCCTTTCTTTCTGATATCCCATATCTTTAGGTTGGTATCCATGGAACCAGATGCAAAAAACTCACCAAATGGGTGGAATTCAACCGCGGTGCAATAGGATCTGTGCCCAGTAAGAGTGCGAACCACTACATTTCAAGAGCATTAACTAAATCAAGAGTAATATCATATTGACTGAATTTATAAGCATGGCATTGACCAACTAGTTGACAGATTATATGTATATAAACACTAGAAACCAAATGTTAATCTTAACATACAATATGCAAGTCTCTTAGCGACAGGCAGAATATTTGACTAAATGATATAGTTTATCACAGAAATCCACATTTAATAAGTCCTGTTACGTAATTCATGTTCCAAACAAATAACCAACTTAAATTTTGCAATGCACAGAGCTAACAAAATGAATATACTTACTTTTTGTTTCTTCCAGATCCCACAATTTTATGGCCCCAGAAGAAGACCCAGCTACGACTAAAACCTCTGCTGAGTCAAAAGCTGCAGACTCGATGGGACTTGTGTGACCACACAGACTCTGCAATCATCAAAAAGGTCATTGTCCTTTAGTTGTATAACTTGCTACAAACTAAAGAAAGCATGATGGTAGAAGCCATACTTTTCCACAAATGAAGAAGCACAAGATTCAAACAGAATTATCGTTACTATTCCGAATTGCACAACTGTTGCTATATATGCGGCATCATTTATCAAACACACAGAGAACAGAGAATAAATGAAAGATCTATCATTCAAATAACACTATGAACGTAAAACAGATGAACGTGGATAAAATGACAAAGGGAAATATTCCAAAGTAAGAAAACCAATGCTGTTCTTTCAATGCGATTTTTATTTTAGCATTTCTTTAGACTACTACAGATACATAGACCTACACACCAACAAGATAAGCAAGTGTGACAAACAATGGGCCAGCCATGTCTTACTCAAGGGACCTCAAATTTCTGCTGACAATCACGATGGTACACTTACTCGAATTCATACACAAAAGAACAAACTAATTGCCACAAAAGAATTAGGAAAAGAACTCAGTCCTCCAATGTGGTGGAATGGATTCAGATCATTCAAAAGTTCATCAAAGTGGCATGAAACACGTGTCTGACGCGATGTGCACAAATAACGTCAATGTATACAATGTTAATAACTAACCATCAGAGACGTGGGCTTGCCAACATTCCAAAGATTGACTTTCTGATCATCTCCACCTGTAATAAACACGCGGCAATTCTTTTTCCCAAAGCTCAAACAATTTACATTCCCCGCATGCGCGACAAATTCCTCTACATTAAATAAAGTCAAGAACGCACAATGTACGAGGTAAAAGATACAATTGCAAGTAATTATCTCACCCTCTAAACAAGTCTAAGGTATTATTATCGGTTTGAATCCTGACAAATTCACCAAATGGATTAAACAATGTAAAGATTAGACAAAAATTGCATTCAATAAAACCTAAAAGTTTCTTGTAAAAAACGCATGTGACAAATCCTTTTCATTTCAATTACCAAACTGTTTTCTTCCAATTTAATTCCAAGCAAGCAACAACAGAAAGATACCTCATAATCTTAAATCAACACCACTAAAGATTCAGTAAGCGTCTAAAATTCCAACAAAAACAAAAATAGACTTACAGAAAGCCACATAACAATCTTATAAGTCAATTGTTCAATTCTTCTCACTAATTAAATGTACTCCACATCAAGAAAACAAAGAAACTCATCAAGAAAATTGCTACTGAGTCAACTCAGATCGCTAAAATTCAAATTAAAACCCTAACCATAATTCCAAGACCCAAGAATCAACTCACCGACATGCACATTCACGTTTCACACAACCAAACACACGCACAAATGCACACACACATAGAAAAAACAAGATTAAAACACCATTAATTCAAGAGGATACGGAGTTTATAGCCACGTTTCGCCATTTCTTGAAGCCAACTTCAAGAACCCCGATCACCTGAATCAAGCCGCCGTCGGCGCGCCGTTGAGAACAGAATCGTTCCCCACTGACAGAAATAAAATCCACAACTATACAAACACAAATAATTGTATGTATAGGCTATAAAATCTAGCAAGAAAAGATAAGAATAAATTTGTCGAACGTTAACCGTAAAAAGAACAAAAAAAAAAAGAAAGAAATTTTTCAGAACAGAGAGATTTCAATAGTGGACCTCAAGAAAAGAAAGTATGGAGAAAGCAGAAATAAATTATTATTAAAATCTTCGTCTCTCACTATATTTATACTCAGCCGCTTATAATATTTTACTGCACGTTTTAACGTCACTTTCTCCTTTACCGTGTAGACATTCACCGACATGATAGGTAAAAAAATCCGAGTAACAGTAAATACTGTTTCTTTTTAGTGACTCCACTGCAGTAGAAAATCTTTGTACTGAGAATCTTTTGTCTTTTTATATTTTTTATTATTAATAATTGTTATATTTATTTGGATTTCAGTCTTTTGGGGACATTCCCACCACTGGCTTGTAAGAAATGTTGGGAATAGTGGACGAGATTATTTGCTATTTCTTTTCTTATACTATTGCTTTCTACCATATTTTATTCATTATGAGCGTCGTTTAATTATAAATAATAATATCATACTATAAGCATAACGTTTGCAAAATAATTATATAAGGAAGTAAATAGAAGGTCTAAACCATTTGATGCAATTTATATGTTGCATTCTCTAGAATTAGACAAATATTGAAATTGAATGTACTAAGTAGAATAACGAGTTTTGAATTTTATTTTAAAAAAATTCTGATTTATTTCCTTCTACTTACATAGTCGCGGATATTTATAAAAAAAAATTTGTTAAATTTTTTATTCTAATATCACATCGTTTCAAAATATTATAAGTTGCATGATTAGTTGATAGATGATCATTTATCATGATTTATATTTGTCAAACTGGTATGACTCATACTTTTAATGTTACTCAACGTGAAAATGGATTTAATCATATTTTGTTGGTGATTGACTTTACACAATATAACGAATTCAGTGGATTTCTTAATGCTCGAATTCTAGAAGATCGTGATTTTGGCATGATACACATGTTAGGTTGTGATAACCATAAATTTTGTGTATGTGGGAATTGTCGCAACATAGTTTATTATTAAAGATGACGAGAAAATCATGAAATTTTAATAATTTTTTTATTTCTTTAATCGATTTTAACAATAAAATCATATACAAGTTGTTATGAGATGGGTTTTCCAAAGTTCAATGATGGTTATAATGGGTGAGCAAACGGTTAGTTCGATTGAAACCGAACTGATCAAAACCATAAACCAAATTTTCAGTTTGATTTGGTTCTCAAATTTGAACTTTGCTAATTGGTTGTTCAAGTTTAGGCATTTCATTAATTAAAAAATTATATTTCACGAATAAAAATGAATTAACACTTGATATTACTTGGTAAACGAAATCAAACACTTTACATAATAGTCAAACCAATAAGACAAAGTATATATAAAATAAAAAAATTATTAATAAGAATAACCTTTAGAAAGAGATAAAATTTAAGTTCACAAGGTTGGTTGATTGAATTTTTTTTAAATAAAACTGAACCGTATAAACATATAAAATTGAACCAAATCAATTTGATTGGTTGGGTTTATTTTTTATCCGGTTTCGATTCGATTTTGCTTACCCTTATGATGAACGGTCTTGAGTTTCTTCACCTTTTTATTACATTTCATCTACATCACTGTTTATGTAATTTTAATGAAGTTCAATTAATAATTATTTACTTAAAATTGTTATCAGATAGATATAATAAAAAAAATTATTACTATTATCCAAAAAAAATATATATGTATATATATATATATCTTCCTATTATACAAAGATTCCTGATAATTATCTCCGTACTCAATTATAAAGTTCTTCTCAATAAAAACACAATTATTTCTATACACCAGGTGCACGGATCCTAAATCCATACAACCGGGTCAACCCGACCCAAAAGTGCATTTCACGCGCCCCACACACGCCTCACGCGTCCCCACGCACCCAAACCCTTACTCAAATTCTAGTTCTGCTATATATTGACATAACCTTTTAATTTAGCGAACTTAACCTTTTAATTATATGCGCATAACCTTTTGCAGTGTTGAGTAGTGAAAAAAGTATAAGTTATTTACTGAAAAGGTTATGAAATTTGTATATAAAGGTTATAGTATTACAGTATAAATGTTATATCATTACAATATAAAGGTTTCGACTATATTGAATTTTTATAGTGAAAAAAATATAAGTTATTTATTGAAAAGGTTATGAAATCTATACATAAAGGTTATACTATTACAACATAAAAGTTATATTATTACAACATAAAGGTTTGGGTTATATTGCATGAATTTTTATAGTGAAAAAAGTATAAATCATTCAGTAAAAAAATTATGAAATCTGTACATAAAGGTTACACTATTACAACATAAAGGTTATATTATTACAACATAAAGATTATGACATAAATTATAAAAATAAAAAAAAAGATGCTGATCCGGGTTAAACCGGACCCGACTCGTATACCCAATTGTATGGATCATGACTCATACACCTGGTGCACACAAACACCACTCCAATAAAAAAGGGTTAAGTAGGTTGTCCCAATAGATAGATATCGTGAAGACAAGTTTGAAACATATATTAACATAGTTACATTTATATAATATTTATATAAAAATGTGTTACACTTTTTTATTATTGTCTTAAAAATATTTATTTTGATAAATTTCTTCTGATGGACGGGTTCTACACTAGTTCGATTCTAATCAGAATCCAATAAAGTTGAAATGTAATATTAAAACTCAAATAAAATTTAATTATACCTTAATTATTAAATATAATGCAATGGACTCATACCTGACTTCCACTATTAGAGAGGAGTTTAGGAGTTGGAATTCTGTCACGGTTCTACTTACCATTTTCAGCGAAATTTCAAAAATTTGAAAAGTATTTACACCTCAGATTTGGCTGTTATTTGTTTTGCGCTATTTAATTGGTATATATTTTCAAAAAGGGGTAATAAAACAGTAACTCATTTTCTAGTTATGACATAATGATAGTTCTACTATATATAGGCGAGGGATAATAACAGCCCCACTAAGCACAATTAAGGAAGTCAATTTAACTTAAATCGCACAATTAAGGCAAGTCAAATTAACCTAAATCAACATTTTTCTGCTTCATTACTCGGCGCATTATACGTCCAACGGTCTCCTGGTTGTTGAAAACAACCAATTATTCAACATTTTTATCTGTTTCGATTTATTGTAAAAGTATATAGTTATATTTAAAATGCTACCTTATTCATCGATGGGCAACTCTTAATATGTTCACCGATGATGGATAATGATTTTATTTTCTCGTTATTTAAAAAATAAAATTAATAAATTTCCTAAATTTTTGACACATCAGTCGTATCCCTATATATTCCACGTGATATATAAGAAATGAAATAAAATACTTTTTTTAATGAACATAATAAAATAATAAATTGAGTATTTTACCAAAAATTAATATTTATAATTGTACTATGGCATATAATCTCATTAGGAATTTCATTAGGCATATAATCTTCATTCTCATTATCCCACAACAATTAAATCATTTTCAAGTGAACATTTAAAATAATTATTAATAATTAGAAATAAAAAATAATATTGGATAATAAAAAAAATAAAAAACATGAGAAATAATTAAAGTGAGAAACTTATCATTTTGAGAGCGATACGTGCCCTCAGCGTTTTTACTTTATCTAATCGAGGATGAATGGACAATTAAATTTGTGAAAAACGAAGCAACAAATTATTTTGATTATAAATTATTCCACGTACAATTATTTTGGTTATAAACGTTAATAATCAAATTCAACATTTACGTCTTCAATCACGTTTTTTGTAAGTTAAAATACTACCACCATCAATAAATCAATCACTGCTGCATATTACGATTTTTACAACAATGTAATTGTATTGTTTGGAACATTAGCAATACATAATTTTGCTGAAAAATAAATTGAAATTAATATTCTGACACTCCTACTTTAAATTATTAGTCAAAAGCTTATTTGAAACCTAACTTCATAAAACAAACTTTAGATTACAAATCAGATTTACTATTTCACCCTCATATGTGGATAGAGTTGTAATTACATATTGACCCTGTACTAAAATTATATAAAATTGTCTGGAGTCTTAACCAATGATTTATGGAGATAAATAATATATATTTAAATAGAGTTGATTCAAATTACAATAACTTTCTTGAATTTGATAATGAGGTGAATCTTTGTTGGTAGAGCAAAAGGCAGAAAAGTGTCACCCACTAGAAAAGGGGTGAAGCCAGAAAGCAATATGTGGTTATAAGAAAACGATTGTTAAACACGTCTGTTTGGTGTACGTGGCTATCATTATTCATAAATTGCTGGATTTTATCTAACATATTTACTTCAAAATAATTCTTAAGTGAAATCAATGTAACATTCATTATAAATAGGGTCAATTGTAAAAGAATTTTTTGCAATTTTAACCAATTTTTTTATAATTTTAATCAACGGCTAGATTTCAAATATATTTATTTTGAAAATAACTTACACCATTTTAAAATAACTATCATTTTGTATGTTAGGTCATTGTTTTATTTTGAAATGGTGAAAGCTATTTTTAAAATAAACATACTCGAAATTTGCATGTTGGTTAAATTTGTCAAAAAGAAAAAGAAAATTTATGTTATATTTGATAAAATTTAAAAAATTGGTTAAAATTGTAAATTAAATAAAATTCGTAATTTTTCCGACAATTAATCCTTATAAATATCTCAATGGTCTACAATCACAATCACATAAATTAATATCACATTTATCTCTTTATTATAATTTGGAGAGGAGGAAGTTAAACCCAAAACACGATATAAGTTCAAATATACTGTTATCATCCAGTGAAAACATATGAGTATATGATAATCATATACGTATGCAAATAATAATTATTTGTAGTCCAACCCCTAATTTAATTGCTTGGAATAAAGAATAGTTGGGATTCATGATTAGGTTAACCTACGAGTGACAAAGACATGGCAATAGGGTTCCTGTAATAAATTAGTTAGTTGTGTTTGAATCCACTCATTTCTCTTATAATTTCAATTTACAGTCCAAATCCACTCACAACGTTTGGCTTATAAGTTAAACCAGTGGATAAGAATTTAAATCCCAGAAACTTCTATTTTCCTTTTTTTATTTCCCTTTTCCGTTTCTTTGGCTATCATTTTCAGTTTTATTTATTTATTAAATCTCATCATTTTTTACACTCCACTATCTAATGCCTTGATTTTGTCCTCACAATCTAAAATGGACGTTGCATATTGAGTGCATGTACCACCTACTTATACTAAATCATTCCACGTCTGATTTGTCCTCTTTACATTTTTAACAGAGCATTTAAATATTTATATTTATTATTTATCATAACCAATTTTAATAAGCAATTGTTGTAATCAATTTTATATTGTCATGAGTATATAAACTTATAATTACTGCTAAATATTACAATCATGTTCTCACAATAATTTGCTAATACAATAGTGGTAACATTTAACAACTAAAAAACAAATCAAGATTTTTAATATTTACAAAACTTTGTTAAATAATGAAATTGAAACCTGGGCATTGTAAGTTAAGATCAATATTGAATCCCAAATTTAAATACTGAGTTCAAGTAATTTAAAAAACTCAATATAATAATAGTGGAAATGGGTAGGGCTATTACCATTTACCACCCCTTCTTGTTGATAAACCATTTATTATATACACCCTCAATATTTTTTAATTTTTTTTTTTTTTTTTACTCAATACAAGTTAAATTCATTTTTAGTCTTGCCCCGAAAACACTGTCCGTTTTTAGTCTCAATTTGATTTTCAATTTTAGTCATGTAATTAAAAAAAATATCCAATTTAAGTCATTTTCTGGCCTAATTTTTGATTTCCCAATTAGATTCCGACGACTATGTACCCCAAATCTGAATATTTTAGCCAACTTATGTTGACTTGGTCCTTTTTTTCATAAGTTGAATTTCCGTTTAATATTATTTCATTCAAACAAAAATAAAAAACAGAACAAAAAAACAAAAAATAAAAAATTCAATTAATTCAATAAAAAACAATCAAACAAACATAAAAAACAGAAGAAAAAAAATAGAAAATTCAATTAATTAAAAAAAATAGATGTGGCAATTAAGTATAAATAAAATAATATCAAAAAAGAAATTCCACGTGTGAAAAAAAAAGTCATGTCATGTTGAAATGTTCAGATTGAGGGCGCACACTCGCCGGAATCTGATTAGGAAATAGAAAATCAGGTAAAAAAAAGAACTTAAATTGGACTTTTTTTTTCAGTTATAGAACTACAATTAAAAATCGAATTTTAATAAAACTAAAAAGGGACAGAACCTTTGGAACAAGACTAAAAATGAATTTTACCCTACTCAATACACCACCCTATACCACCCTATTATGGCCTTGTGAGTTTTTATTTATTTATTTATGAATCTCATATCATAATCATGTGCAGCAGCCCTCCAACTGTTTTTTGTCCAAACATCACACTTAAAAAATGATTTGCTCCACAATCATGCACGTCAAAAGATGCTTCCTAGATTATCATATTATTGCACCAAATTTATGTTACAAACCTGATTAGCCAAAGAAACAAGAAAAATATATAGTAATCATTGGTAAAAATACAATTAAATATCTAATTCAACACACTAAAATTGAAAGAAACATAAAATAACATAAATGTAGTACATTACTCTTAAGATTGACAATCAGCATGATTGTTTCCACCTCTTCTAACTCATTTGACTGAAGGGTCTCTCTGTATGATTTGCAAAAGCTTTTGCACAATATCAGACATAGGTGGCCTGAATTCACGTTCAGGCTGTCACACAAAAATGAAACAAAACTATCATTTTCAATGCCTCTTTCATGTCAAAGCAGAGAGGAGAGAGAGAGAGAGAGAGAGACCTGAATGCACAATGAGATTATGTCCGCGACTCGTGATAGAGACATAGAAGGATAGGCACGGTTCAACGAAGGATCAACCATTCTAGACAATGCATCTATGTCGTAAAGCTGAGGAAAAGCCCATCTAACCAGATACTGCTCCCCTCGTGGACGAGACCTGATTTTGTCATCATGATTAATTAATGCAGTTTTTTCTTTATATAGATGAGAATGCGTATTTCTAGAGGCTTCACTGACCTGTCGTAAGATTTTCGCCCAGTTAAAAGACGTAACATCACTACTCCAAAGCTATAAACATCACTCTGATAAGAATAGCTTCCAAAATCGAGCTCTGGAGCCCCGTACCCAGAACTTTGCAACTACGAAACGACTAATGTCAGTTCATGTTCGAGTATCCAAATAGAGTTCAAATACAAGATTAATTACCTGTGCTAGGGAATTGGCTGGCATTAGAGAAGCCAAGCCACAATCAGAAACTTGTACAGTGAGATCGTCTTCGAGGAGAACGTTGCAGGATTTGAAGTTGCGGTGAACAATAGGTGGCCGACACACCTCATGCAAATATCTTCATGAAAACAGTTAATGTCAACTTTTAAATAAAAAAAATAAAAATATAAAGTTATTTTGACCAAGTTTCTGAATGAACATACTCTAGGGCTTTTGCAGCTTGAAGGGCCAAAGACATGCGAGCATTCCATGAAAGCTTTTTGTTGATGACATCATCTGAGTTTAGTGCATCGTCAAGAGTCCCATTTCTGCAATAGTTGTAAACAAGCAGGCGCTGTCCATGCTCAAAGCAATAACCTATAAGTTCAGAAATATTCGCATGGCGAAGTTTGGAGATGCTCGACACCAGCTCAAGGAATTCTTGGTCGCTTAGATGCGCTGATACAGCCTTATCCAGTTTCTTGACTGCTAAAACCTGGAGATTGAGAAACATTGTCTTCAGAGAAAATAAATGGTGTATGGTAAAGAAGAGATATTCTTGTCTTTTACATAAATAAGATAAACCAAAAAGAAATGTACCTTTCCATTAGGAAGCTGGGCAGTATAGACAGTGCCCAGTGTGCCTTTCCCAATAAGATTATCTTGAGAAAAACTATTTGTGCACTGTTGAAGAGATGCAATTGTAAACAGCTTCACAGATTCCACTATTTTACCTGCATTATCCCGTGTAGATAATGAAGTAAAAGAAGGATCCGCAGCAATCCTTTCAGCAGGAAGAAGTGGAAAAGGAAGGGGGCCGGGTCGAGTGCCAGTGTCATTCAATCCCTTCATATCTATACTACTATGATCCTTCCCTGGCTTAAGTAATCCAGTCTTCATCTGACTTCCACCCGCCGGCTGCAAATCCTTCTTGGGATCTGCCAATTAGTCTCATAGTGTTATTATTTGAGTGAAAAGAAATAATGACATAACAATGGACACAAAGTCAATCACCTCTGTCTACTTGGTAAAGAGGATTTCGTGAAGACC
This sequence comes from Scutellaria barbata, assembly GCA_028654395.1. Lineage (NCBI taxonomy): Eukaryota > Viridiplantae > Streptophyta > Magnoliopsida > Lamiales > Lamiaceae > Scutellaria > Scutellaria barbata. Next base: position 6,498,758 of record CM053645.1, read on the forward strand.
GATCTCGTTTTAGAGTTTCTGTAAGGTTACCATGCTTCTTGGAAATTATCTCCTTCAATCCCCTACTCTTACAACATTGGGACAAAGAAAGACATAGCACCAAAACAATTACCACAACTGCCAACAACCCTCCAATAGCAATCCACGTGATTCTGTTCGATGTACTTTTCTTCACCTCCCCTCCAGATTCCAGTAACGGAGATACCGATGGTCCGTGAACGTCATCAGTTCGAGGAGAAAGTCGAGGTGAAGGCGAGTCAGACGGGGATAGAGGTAGTGAGGCAGGAGGAGAAGGTAAGACAGTAGTATTGAAAGGATTGCCAGCTCTCCTGCACACAAAGATACAGGTCACTCGGCCACAAAATAATAGTAAAAACTCAGATGAAAATAAAATCAACTCTTGTTATCACCTGAAATTAGGTATGCTCAGCAATTTATCAGGTATAGGCCCGGAGAACTGGTTATTTTCTACGTTCCTGTGGAACACCAGAAATACCAACCATATATGTTATAACTTGGTCAAAGGAAAGTGAAATATCTGAATTTTTCATATGGAAAGGTACAGTACAAATCGGCCAGAGGAAGATCTCGAAGAACATCCAGCACTCCAGTAAGCTTATTGTTCTGCAAATGCCTGCATGAAACTTGCATGTGTGAGTACATAGAGCGATGTGCAAATGAAGAAAATGTGTCTATAACATGACACTCAAACTTAAAGATTCTAGTAAACAGAAGACAGCAATCTGAGACTTTAACAACTATGTAACCTATTAGAGATAGTTACTTACATTGATGTCAGAGAAGACAGATTCCCCATTGAAGGAGGAAGCTCGCCAGTCAAGTTGTTCCAGGATAAATCCCTGCATTGTCAATTTAGATAAAACAAATGCAATTCAACTACAGGTTATAAGAGCTACCATTGCTATAAACATAAGACACTCACAAGTTAATCAAGTCCTTGAGTGGTTCAAAGGAGTCTGGGATTGTTCCAGATAATTGGTTGTTGTTCATAGACCTAAGAAGAGTCACAAGGGCTCAAAGTCAAACCGACATTTCGCTGAGAAGTATATACCCGAAAATGGAAATTACTGAAAGAATAAAAAAGAGAGAAGAACTTACAAATCCAATAACTGGCCTAATGTAGAGATAGTATCCGGAATGAGTCCAGTAAACTGATTACCTGAAAGAAAACTAGAGTTGTGGTCTCCAGGAAGGAGAGGAGCATTATCAATTATTAAATTAATATAACTTCTATTAACAGCGTTGCTCTTTCGCAGAAAAAAAAGGCATATGATCACAAGCGTATTAGTTCAGAAACATACAAACTCCTAAGAGTGATTGGCAAGCTGGTTGGTATACTGCCTCCAATGTGGTTGTTGCTCAAATTTCTACTCACAAGAAACACAAAAATCTTTCATTAGTTGCCACAATGAGCAGCAAATTAATCAAGAAATCTACAGTTCCATACGACAAACATGATAACCATAGAATTGGACTCACATTAGTATAATTGAGGCGAACAATCCCAATTCTTCATTCAATACACCGCCCAAATTCGCGTCATTCAGCTTTCTACCAATCATAGCACAGAATTTCAATTTATAAAAGTGTCAACTCATCATACACAATACAAAAACAAGAATATGAGGAATCTTACATTGCAGTTATATTGGCATTCACACACTCCACCCCTTGCCAACTCGGGGGCCCACATGGGTCTCCTCCAGGAATCCACCCAGGAAGAGGTGGGAGGCCCAATGAAGCATGTAGTTGAGTTATTGCATAAACTGACAGCAAACATACCCAACAACAAACTTGTTATCACAAACTCGTTTGCAATTACCATAATTACACAACCGCAAACTCAACCAAATTATTAAACAAGTACACACAGCATTCAATTTCACAAGAAAGATAAATAACCACTGAAAAAACATGATAAAACTTTAATCTTGGCTTACCATCACGAGGGTCTGTAAATCCCCAAACGAGAGAGACCGCAGAGAAAATAACAAGAAGTCCAAGAAACCTCGTATGAAACCTCATCATCTGTTGTAGCCACTCGCAACAAATTATTTACCTTTATCAGCAAAATATTCTGCAAAACCCCTCCAAGAATCTGGAATTAAAACACAATTATACGAATCTTGAAGTATTTAAAATAAAAAAAACAAGAGAGCCTAACAGACACACAAAGAAGAAGAAAAGAAGAAAACACACATACACTACACGAAAGCAAAGTCAAGCACAAAGCCCAAGAATCAGAGTGGGAGTTCAAAAGGCTTCAAGAGAACACCTTTAAATTAGGCAAAGTAACAAGTAAATTAATACAGCGGATTGACAGGGTAAGAATTGAGGGAGATGTCTAAACAGACGGTATAAAAAAGTGGTTTGCTTCTCTTTCTTGCTTTTCTCCCATTAAAAGCGTTGCAGAACATAAAGCATATGTATTTCGATGGCTTGTGCATATCCTTCAAGAATATAATAAAGATTTGAAATATTGCTAAAATATGATTTTACCGAAAATTCCTTTTATTTTCTTACATAAAAGAAGTAATTACGGGATGATGCTCGGACTTTTTAAATTAATTTGAAAAAACAACTCGAGTGTACCGTTGAGCCTCGTTTTCGAAATAGTCAACATCTCATTTGGGCTTCTTGAAACAGAACCCGGCCCGGTCCTAATAATAAACACCGTCTCTTAATTAAAGAGAACTTATAATTATATTATCTTGATTTGGCAACTAATTTTATTTTCCTTTCTATTTCTTTGAATAATAAGCGTCATTGGTTCATCTTCACGTAATTAATAAAATATAAATGAACATTTATTTATATGAAAATTAGAGAAGAGTTATTCTAATTTCTTTTATCAATTTTACAAATACAGTTAAAGTAACATGCAAAAATTAGGTTATACGTTAGAAGCTGCAACAACTAAATCAATGTTACTACGTTGAGCAGTAAACAACAAAGTCCAAATAGACTCATATAATTTACAATATTTAAATTATATATACACAACTAATTAATGAAGATATAACTCCAATTTATAACCTGTCCCTTCGGAACAAATAAACTGATGATTTAAGAAATAGAGTAGTTTTTATGGACCAAAAATTAGAGGGAAAAAAAATCAATAAACAAAAGGATTTGAAAAAGTGGGATGTCTTAGTCCTTTTACTTTGGGCATAAAAGATATAAAAGACGCAACACTTCATTGGATACAATTGAGAATGATGTCTACTAATTGTGCCCCACCTCTCAATTGCACCACCATTTTTTGCTGCGCAAAATCATTTCACGTAGTCAATCTCCATTTCCTATTCTATTTTAGGGCCCAATACTTTTTTTTCAGTTAAATAATAATTTATGTCAATTGGGTGCAGCTTGAAAACTTTATGAAATGAGTTGCATTTGCATTTAAATATTGTATGGATTTAAAATTCATATGTAACGTGGGTTAGAATTCACATATTTCTTAATTTTTTTTTATCACAACATTTATATTGTATTGGTTATATCTTTATATTATGTTAAGCATATTTTTATATAATATTTTAACTTTAAAAAAAAACTAATTTTGATAAAAAAATTATAATTTTGATGAAAAAAATTATAATTTTGATGAAAAAATTATAATTTCAGCATAAAAAAATCTTAATATATATATATATATATATATATATTTATGTAAATATAAAGACATGCTTAACAAAATATAAATGTATGATTAACATAATATAAAGGTATAACACTTGAAGCGAATTTGGGTGGATTTAAGCACACCAACCCAAACGTGTGGGGACGCGTGGGCAGATTCATGCACCAATTATATAAAAAATTTTGTGTTATGAAATATGTGAAAGGATCCATGCACCAATTATATAAAAGTTTTTGTGTTATGAAATATGAAATTATGTGACCTGTGCAATTTTGGTGAAATTACGCCTGCATTGATATTGACAATTAGACCTTCATTCCATTTATATGGATTTTAGAGTTTTTATTATAAAATAACGAACTTTGAAATTGGATAGATTTGTTACTAAGCAATCTTTCACTACTCATTTCATGATCTATATAGGATGGCAAAACAAATGAAATAAATTTGAGGGAATAAAAAAGTTGATTATAATAAAAAATAATTGAAATAAGATACACATCAAAAAACCACTTAAATGCAAACATGATTATCTATTTTATATTGGTATTTCATCCAATGTTCTAAAATACTTCTACACAGCAAATGTAAAAGATGTTATCATCAATTTATACATAATATAAATTAAAAATAATAAAATATAAGATAAAATATTAATTTAAAATAAATGATTAAAATCATTGAAACGAGGACAGTTGGATGGAGTATTTGACCAGGAAGTCTATCAAATCTATCGATAGTCACTCTCATCTACAAAATGACCATGATCTTGAATAATTTCCAAAAAACATGACAAAATTATCAATATTTACTAAAACAACTAGCAAAATTGACTACTTCTTGAAATTGGACCTTAATTTGATCAATGCAAACTATTTATGCAAAATGTTATTATTAATGTATGTGAACAAATGACAATAAAATGAAACATGAATAAATAATCCCATATTCCATTGGTATTCCAAAAAGCCGACAAATTGTTATGTATGATTTATCCTGCAAATTAGAAGTATATATAATTTGAAGCAACTGGTAAATAAAAAGCTGGAAAATTAATCCTCTGAAAAAAAGTGGGTACGAATTGACTAGTGTGAATAATGACTAATGAGTACACTTTTAGCATGGAGCAGGGCATGATCACATGTTTGGATTTCTTAACGTGAAGAAGTTGGCATAATTTGATTGGATTTATGATATATATAAGTGGAATTAATTATCTTCTAATATGATTGTGGTTGTGACCAATTTTATGTTGCTTTATGAAGAATATTTCACTCTTCTTAAACGTGATTATGACAATCTAACTATAGCATGATTAATTTCTTGTAACAATGTATCTCACTGTAAAATTCACCAATATTTTGGAGTTTTGTAAGATATCTAAGATTTTAGGATAACTAAAATGGGCCATCTTTAATGATAGACCAAAACTGTTAGGTATTTTGGGCCATGATTTGAGCCCATAATAAAATGGTTCATCTTGAGTAGGGTCAAGCCCAGATGGATCATGGGTCCAATTAAATCAAAATCAAATTCAATATCATCTGAACATAGTATTAGGATTAATTAATTTAGTATAGATTAGGATTTGTGAAAGAAATTAATTAAGAAGGGTTGGTTGTAAAGTTGAAAAAATAGTTAAGTTTCACATGGAAAGTGACTAGAGATTCAGAAGGAGCATGTGGGTATTTGATAGCGACGGGAAATTATTACATATATCAGGGCCAGGGGAGTAGTTCTCCATTTTAATGACACAACAAAATGTTTCATTCTTCCAAGTATAAAAATATCGATTTTGATGAATCGATATTTTTATTTTATGGAAATATTGTGAAAATTTATGTACATATTTTTTCGATATTTATCGATATTTTTCGATATTCTTCTATATTTATCGATATTTTTTAATATTTCACAAATTTTGCTAGTACCATAAAATCATCAATGTTGTAATCTTTATCGATATTTTACGGATATTTCTCGATATTTTTTCAATATTTCACCTATTTTCCTGTCATTTATATCATGGACCCTAATATCCAAATCGATACTGATATTTTATCGTTATTTTGATAAAATTTCTCATCTTTTTATCGGTTACGTGAAAAAATAAAAATAGCGGAGATATATCGCTGCAGACCATTATTATATCGGTTACGTGAAAAAATGAAAATATCGAAGATATTTTTGAATATATTTCTTCCTATTATTTTAATTCAAATAATGTATTTCCTTTTCTTTTTAAATAATCATCATAAAACTCCTTTCTCAAATATATATTTATTTATACAAAATAATATATTACTCTCTCCATTAAAATGAGTATTGTGACCAGTTTATATAGACATATCATATATGGTATAATACCTTAAAATACCATATTTCATATAGAGAATTAGTTTTCTTATGCTTAACACAAATTATGAAAATTTACAAAATTTTATTTTTAATAAAAGTATAAAAAATCTTTTTTCTGTCAAAGTTCACACAACCCTATAAAAAGATACCAAGTTTAACAATATGTATATTTACGTAGAGTTACACTAGTGTAACACTATGGGCTCTTTCGGTTTGAGTGATGAGTTTGATAAGATTGATAAATTGGACGAGATTACACTGTTCATAGAAGACAAAAAATAATATATTTAAGTGTTTGATATGTAGGTTTTGTAGTAGATTTATGTAAATTATATGTTTGGTTTAAATGATTACCTATGTTTTAAAGTAGGTTTGTTTATAAAATCTTGTTTGGTATATCGGTTAGGATTAAAAAATAATGGATAATTACCAAACTACCTTCAGAATGTTTAAGGAAATTTCCCAATTTATAGTAGGTTTAATTTGTAAATAAAGGGGGAAACAAGGGTTAATTGAAAACCTTTTTTATGGGATTGTATTAACCCATAGCAAAAGGTGGGTTGATGTGTCCTAACAATAAACCCTACTAATCCAGTGTTTAATCAAGGCATTTGGTTCCGGGCTCATTATCAAACCTATTCAACAACCCACAATCCAAACGCAAAAAATCAGTATTTTTGGTGGGTTTCTTTTCCCAACCTGCAATCCAATCGTGTAAATTTTGATAAAATTAACTTATTTTTATTTTTATTAAAAGGAAAAATTTGTCGGATTTCTTAAATTATAGTAAAATGTAATAAAATTGTATTTTATGATAGAAAGAGAAAAGTAATGTTTTAAATGAATTGTGGTATACAGTTAAATGAGTGCAAAAGATGATTAAACAAGAGATGAATCTGAAGAAGAGAAATATAAAAGAGTGGAAAATTGAATGTGGCTTCCAAAATCTAGGTGCTTTGTTATCTGTATAGTTTAGGTGAATAATAGAAATACCGTGAAGTATAAGGTATTTTGACTTGACAACTGAATTTTTTTCTGAGATGTATCATCATTATGTATGCAGAGTGGTGGGCCCCTCCTCTTTCTGAACAAAAAATATTGGTTATTAAATGATGCAATTAATTAGGTAGTAATCATGAATGCCAGAGTTTTCATCACATTCATATTTTTGGATTTCAATTTATATTCTATTTTATTAGCTATATGTTTTATATATTTTTGTAACCCTTTTATATTATAGACATAATATATTGGGGTCGAAATGGTCAAAATCTAGTAGAAAATTTAACATAATGGTGGGGAACTAAAAAAAATTCACAGAAAAATTAACTTTACGTATTTACTATTAAATTTAATTGAATTATTATATATGTAAATTTTTAAAGTTCAAGGAGAAAAATAAGGCAAGAGACCAGAATTAATTTCTGACCTCGTTTTTATTAAATAAGTTCTATTTAAAAGTATGTCCTATTATTTTGGCCAAAAAAAAAAAAAAAACTAATGTGTTGTTATCTGATGACGAGTGTTGGATTCAGTCAATCACATGTGTCTGATTAGAAAAAAGAATTAAAAAAGAGAAAAGAGTGATAAAAAATTGAAAATGCATGTGATTATGGAAAAACAATGCGACTTTTATTACGTAAACCAATCAATCATGAGACGACTCACAATTTTAGTTTTATTTTCTTTTCCACAATGGATTTAGAATATAGTTCAATTGGAGTGAAAAAATATATATTATGGCACAAAGGAAGAATTCGTTTTCAATTATTTTTTATAATTGTTTTCTTCAGTATCACTGTACGTACACATAATAAGCACCGAAACAAAAAGAAAATAAAGAAAATACAAGACATAAGACATCAATTCTATTTTACAAGCAATTGGCCATGGCATTTGCACCCATTCATAGTTTAGATTGTGGGAAAAGAAAAAAGAAAAAAGGGGATTGTGTAATCACATTCCCATGATTTGTCCCATTCAGTAACTCAATTGGTGCAGAAGACACGAAATTCTGGCAATTATCTATCTATCTTTTTATTTTATATTTTTGCGTGTAATAAATTACATTCCGATCTTGGAAAGTTTGTAATGCCCTTTTTATTTCAATAATTAAAATCTGCTCTCAATAACCATAGAAGGCCGCAAGCTCAGTCCCACCAAACCAAATAAATATACAACATTGATCCCTTCAATCTCCGCCCAACCAATTCCCATTCACCACTCAACTCCTCCACCACCACCGCCGCCGCCGCCCCTCCGCCGTGTGAAAGCTCTAACACATTCAAACAGTGAGACAAAAGCTCAATGGGGTGCTGCGTCAGCACCACCAAGTCCTCACCACCTAAAAAAACCGCACACATTTCCGACTCCAAAACATCCGCCAAACACGGCAGCGGTAGCAAATCGCCGCCGCCGACGCATACACTACTCGAAGAAGAAACGGTGAAGGAGGTCCTCTCCGAAACCCCCTCCTCGGCTCCCAAACACGCCGCGGCCGCCATTCCCAGGAAATTTGAAAGCCCCTTCATTAAAACGGCACCTTTATTGCAGGAGTTTTCGAAAGCCGCAGAGCATCAGAACGACGTCGTGTGCAGGAAGCCGTACATTGCTTTCAGCACCGACGACGTCTCCGAGGTATCTGAGATCTGCAGTTCTCTCAGTGAGAGTGTGAGCGCCACGACAGTAATGGAGAAGAGAGAGAACAGATACGAATTGCGTGAGCTCCGGCAGAGGTCCCCGGCAAGGTTCAAAAACCGAGCACTTTCCAGCGAGATGAATAGAGAAAAAACCGTGGGCAGATCCCCCGGCCGGAAGTCGGAGCCCTCTCCCAGCCGGGTAAGACCAGTATCTGGATCCGGGTATGGGAGGAGAAGGGATAGCGGGGAGAGCTCCGGGAGAAGGTCTAGGTCTCCGGTGCCGCGCACGGAACCCGGACCGCCGAAATCGGGTTTGGGCCGGACCCAATCGGCCAGGAAAACGGGGAAATCCCCAGGTCGCGTCGGATCCGGGTTAGGGGAGAGGATCCGGAAGGTAGATGGAGGGAAAGAGAGTGGAGATAGCAAGTGGCCACCGACAGGCAACGAATTACTTGAAAATCCACTCGTATCCTTGGAATGTTTTATCTTTCTGTAGAGTAGAAATGTAATTTCGAAGGCACCGTTAGGGTTACTTTTGGTATGTGAAAATGGAAACAATGACTGGCCTACGTGGCATTTGTTGCTTTGTAAATGAAAGTCAAAGTAACTTTTGAGGCAACTTGCTAATTTAAGGGAATTAGTTTTATAAAAGGTAATTTCTGGATTGAATTATTGTTTGAGAAGTAGTTGGGACAAATAACCTTTTATTTACTGTCATTAATGTTTTTTCTTTTTATTTTCTAGCATTATTATTAACACAAATCTGTTTCGAATGATTCAATCAAAATGTGTCTGATTTGTGTTTGAATCATACCATGTATCTTTCCTGCCCAATACAAAGATAAGAGAATTTTTCATACCATGCAATACGGTTTGAACATGTATTTTTCATATAAAGATAAGAGAATTTTGTAATTGTAATTTTGCGAAGAAATAATGAAATTTCTGTAATGCGCATAGTGGACCCAAAAAAAGGCCACCCGTGAGAGGCGAGGCGATGATGTTATTTTGCGGCGTTTTGGATTCTTGCCTTTTGTTTTCTTCTCTTTTTCTCACGAACATGATTCATGGCATCCCAAGTCTTGGAGTCGAGTGGTTTTTCAAGTAAAACAATATTTGGGAGGTTTCAAAATTCAATCTTGGTTTTGTATTCTTGTCTGCAATTTAGGATTGGGAGATAGTGTATAAAGAAAGAGACAAGATTGAAACCCCATTCTAGAGTTCCTCATACGTCCCATTCATCATGGCTACCATAGACGCTATATCCGAATGAGAGTATTGCATATGTGGGCTTTTAAGTTTACGGATACTAAATGTGAATCAACAACTGTTTGAATATGGTTTCTCGTGACCATGTCTTTTAGATGTTGGGTTCTTATTGGTTTCCATTAAGACATGCATATGATCCAACCCATTTGTGTCATTTTTTTTGGATCTGGTTTGTTCTTATCATGATTCTTGATCTTTAGAGATTACTAGTAATAAGTCCATTATAAAGCTTCAGATCAAACACAGCATTGTAATGCACACGAAACACATGGGATTGTTCGTCCAAGAAGACGCATCTTGCCAAAGACATGGCAAAGCCTGCAAATAGAATCAGAGTACATATATACAAAAACTCTGAGGCTAATGACAAAAAAAGGCAGCCTTGGTTGAGGTTCTAAGTACTTGAATGTGCATCTTATATACCCGTGACCATCTTGTTCGGTTCAAATCTCTGAGTGTTTGATGCTTCGTCCATAAGGGATGATCATCAAGACTGTAAATTGGATTGGTGTTGATGTGATGGCCATGGCATGCGTTCTGGAGGGCAAGGTACCGGGGCTGGATGTGCGATAAAGGTGGGGACGTTATTACCAGGCATCATCACTGATACTTCTCTGGCATTCATGGATATCTGAGATAATGAAATTAAGTTAGTTGAAGAGTACGAAACTCAAGAAACTCTATATAAAGAAGTGTGTTTCTAGTAGTATCATTTTGTTCTTGTTAAGGGATAGAGCCAATTGATTATATGGCCACCCTTATACAGAGATTTTCCATCTTGTGCTTTATCCTATGAAAGGCAACCTTTTCATTGGGTCCAAGTGTTAAACAGAGACATAATGTTTTCTAAGTTTGCAATGCAATCTGTCACTCCAACTTAACACACCCCTTGAAAAGTCCATACATTATATATAGGATATAATTCTCTGTTTGTCAATACAGGTGCTCCAATCACTCACTCTTTTCCTTTACAATTAACAACAGCCCAAGTGCAGAATGATAAAACATCGAATGAAACGAGAGAAACAAGCCCCATTATTTTTTTCAACAATCGTAAATGATTGTGATAGCCAACCCCAGAAGTAGCAAGAATGGGCTTTGTTGATGATGACAGCTATATTGATTGTAATGCGGTAAAAAGCTCGTCTAATACCATGGTAACAAGGATTCCAACCTTCATTTACTTTCAAATAAAATTTCGAGTGTTCAGTACCTACTCCCCACAAGCATAAGGCCAGTCCACTCAAACTTGGTAATTGTAAAACTAACAACTAATCTTGTCACATTCCTAATAAAAGCCTTGAGTAACTAAGATTGAAGTACCAATAATACTATATACTATATGGACTAAAGCTCTTTATTACAACTGTGCATAGCTATAATCCACTGCAAAGGGCACCTAGTTGTGTGCATTATTAAAGTAGCAAAGAAGATAATACAGCAATGGCAAAACAATGAAACTTCAAGGTTGGCATCCTGTCTTCAGACAAGGTATTTCGCCACGCGAGGAATCATAAATAATGGTTGTTTTGGATGAAAAGGAGATGGTTTGTAAAGGGTGGGGCTTATATATATATAGATTACAGCTTCAGTTCCTCATTGATGGAAGTAGGGACCAATTAACCAGCTCGACTTCATGAATGGCCCATTTCCAAAATATCATATACAAGTGTGTTTCTTGGTGCACATGCACTTATCTTTAAATAATTCTCCACTTTATGATTTAAAACGTAAAGGATTAGCTGAGATAAACCTTTTCTCTTCTTAATAATTATCTCTGAGTTTACCCCAAGTGTGATGCTGCAATTCCTTTGTTAATTCAGACAATTTTGTTGACAGATTAAGTGAACAATTTCACTAATCTAAACACCCAATTTCTAAGGAACAAAATAATGGCCTGCAAAAACACATCCATGGAATAAAGAGAAATTAGAGTGGTACTCACTTTAGGAGATGGGTACGCAAGCTTGGCATTGAAGGCACCAATGTGGTTATGAGCCTCAATATCGGAGTGCAGGCGGCGGCCACCGGCAGGCGAGAGAGGCGGCGAGGTGGTTCTGAGAAATTTCTCGAAAATAGCCATGACAAGGAACATGGAAATGAGAATGGCGGTGGCTACAAATCCGAAGGAAACGGCATTAACAGAGTTGTCGAAGTGCGTCCAGTGATCGTCCTTCTGAATGTAGAGCGGAGCGCCACCCGGCGCCGGCGGCCACCCGCCCCATCCCTCTTCCTCCACGCCCATTAATTCAACACCCTGAGCTTCAAATAGCGGAATAGAAATGGCGTTCAAATCAGTATATTAGAGGAGACAGTTATGGCAGTTTGAAAAGAAAGGGGGACGATTTATCATCTCGCCATAGGATATAGCTAGGTATAGCTGCACTACATAATATTCTCTTTTCTGTGAGAGAGAGAGAGGTGACCGGAGGTTGAAAATGGAAGGAGCTTTGGGATTGGGGGGGGGGGGGGGGGGGGAGAGAGAGAGAGAGAGAGAGAGTGGGGTTTTTGAAGTATATATAAAGTGGAAGAAAGGGTTGAAAACTTGGAAAGAGCAGCTTTGCTCTGTTTTTGTTTGACAGTTGAAAGCAACCTCTCTGTGTGTGTGTATATATAAACACATATTTTGATATGTGTAAACTCTAATGTGTGGATGAGATACTAATCCTAAACCATTCAATTTCCCAAGGGTGTGTTTGGATTGAGGTTGAACCGCATTTTGCAAATTTGGATTTGAAATTTGAGTGAATTATCTAAAAAAAGTGTATTTTAAAAATCTCGTGTTTATTTTGAAATTTTATATGTTAGATTATAATTAAAATGTCATCATCAATTTTAGAATTATAGAAAAAGTAAATATTTTTTTAGAAATTTTAGAAAACTTAGATGTTTTTATTTGAAGTTGTAAAAAATGTAGGATGGAGATGAGATTTGCAAAATCCCCCATATCCTATAACAAATTAAGGATTGAAATTTTGTCTATCCCAAAACCGGATGAAGACATCGTAATCCAAACATACCGAAAATGTTAATTACATCAACTAATGTATGTCACACATACATCCACATCATCATTTTGATGTTTCTTTATTGACACACATTTATGTTTCTTTTTCATTTAATATTCATATTTATTTTTTTATTTACGATAAAAAAAAATTGTTCTTCTAGATTAATTGTAAATATATATTTGGAAAAAGGTATCTATATATGTTTTCATATTATATAGCTAAGAATAATTATTCTATGCATCTTGCAAAGAAATATGTGGCTAAAACTGGAATATTCAAACTTTACAAACTTGCATAATATTTAGGACTCTTGTACGATTATTTCATGAATTTGATTTTATGTCATCATCAATTCATAATTCCTTTTCATACTATATTTCAAATAGTGCTTCATTATTAATCCACATCATTTTAAAGTTTCACTCTTTAATTTTGTCTTGTTTCTCTTTATATCAAAACACTAAAGAACATCTTTTATATACTGCTCAACAATAAAAAGAAAAGTTGTTGCTTGCTTACTGCTGTATTCTAATATAAATATATATATATATATATATATATATATATTTGTTTCTGAATAAACTAACCCTTTACTTACTCTTTATTTTCATATTTTTCTTCCCCTAATCAATATCAAAGATATAGTGATGTGCAACTCTATATATAATGTATATTAATAGAATATCATACTACAATTTTACAACTGATAATTCAATTGAATAATCATAGTCAGTAGTTTGCCCATGTTGACATGATAATTAATCGTTCTTCTAAATATCCTTAAAATAATTCCAAATGAGCAATGATGTTAGTTCTGTATTTTATTTTTTTTGGGAAATCTAAGTAGCAAATGTTAACAATCACTTTTGAATGACCACATTAATAAATTATAATTTAACATGCGAATCAGTTGCACCACGACACCAATAACTGGACCTACACAATTTTACTAGCTATGGTGTTCAAGATTGAGTTGACTACTACGTAATTGACACAAGACAAATTGGCCTACGATGCTGGGATTGGTTTTTTTGTGTCATTTACTCTGAAAACGACTTCAAAGTAATATTTCAAAATAAATTAAAACACAAATTATTAATAAATAAATATTCTCAAAATAAACGTCGAATTATCTAAAAATCATTGTGTCAAAATAAGTGACACAAGATTTTAAGAACCAAAATTCTCATCATTTACCATTCTTAAATTAAATTAGATATAGAATGATTAGTGAAAGTTTATTAATAATTGTACTTAAATAAGGATAGATTTTTATCATTTTGTCAATTTTTTTAATCTACGTACAAAATTATAAAATGGTGTTTATTTTGGTAGGGGAGTATTAATAATAAGAATTTTTATCATGCAATATCGTGGTGGGGTGGGGGGTAGTGTGTATGATTATTTTACACTACGCTCTCTGCATACACCACCCCCCATTCATCAAACCTTATCTTTCACAAAATTCATCTGCTTATTCTATCCCTTTTTTTTTTTTAATGAAGTTTAATATCATGTACTAATAAAAAAATATATACTATTCCAACTTTGCCCATATACATTTCTCGTTTCCATTATAGCCCTTAATTCAGATATAGTTATTTATTTTCATATCTTTTCACCACACTTTATATGAGAATGGGACATAAATATAATCATGTATAGCAATTTTATTTTTGTGAGTTATTATCAATTAATAAAATCATCTGTTAATTCAAAATATTCATAAATCTGATTTTTCTATCAAAGTACTTTTTTATCGATTATAATCTAAAATAATCATTTTTCATATTTATCATCTTCGACAGAAAATGAGAGATTCTATCAAAAATGATAAACTATACTAAAATCCAATAACTCAAATAATTTTAATGGTAATAGCTTTTCTCCACCAGAAAAGAAAAAAAACATCCCCAATATTGCAATTTGTAAATGATAGGAAACTCAAAAATTGAGGTAATGGGCTTGTGATGAAAAGGAAAGTAGAAAGTTTTATTATTTCCAGAAACCATAAAATATTTTGTGGTCCCAATTTTCTTCTCTTTTAAGTTTCATTTATGATGTTCGGTATTAAAGGAAATTAATTTCTACGACTTATGTCTGAACACTTATTTACTAAGAATATTATCATTGTCGGACTGTTCTAAATTTAATTTCGTGATATAAGTTAATTATCATCCATAAATAAGTTTGCAATAATTAATTTGGTTTGTTAATGGTAGGTTCGTATAGGTATTTTATATTCGTGAAACAATATTATATATTTATATGAATTTTTATGATTTATTTATTTATTTATTTAAATTCAGTTAGATCTTTTATCACACCAAATCTCATAAACACGAGAATGTATAATGTTGTTTAAATTCAAAAAAATAAATGCGATGAATTTTCATTTTTTTTCCTTCTTTCTTATTCAAAAGCGCTTGGTTATCATGACTTAATAAATAATTGAATAATACTAACTTAATAAGCTTGTAGTTTGTATTACTTTGGCGCGAGGATATAACTATATTAGATTAGATTGTGCTGCCTTTATGAACAATTTATTGATAAACCTTTCCGAATCAATGGGTTAATTATTTAATGTACCTGATTATTTGTATCGAAGTTTTCTAGAGAAGAAAAAGTATTTATATAGATACATAAATCATTATAATTTTATTTGTGTGATAAAAATATTTTTTCTCAATTCTCCTCTTTTTTTTAAATTTAGATTTTATCAAATTCTTTTCAAATTATCTCAAACAGTATGTATGCATTATTAAATTTTTATAAGGACCGACAAATTCTTCTCAAGATCATATTCTATTTGTACGATTTTCATGCGCCAATACAATGGCATGGGCCTAAGTTAATAAAATTAATTTATTTTAGGAAAATTTGAAATAATCTTGTAGAATAAATTATTGTATAATCCAAATGAAATCATAGTGTATCTTAGATGATAAGTACTGGATCTTTGTTAGGCCATACGACTAGCTATACACTAGATTGACACTTCCGACTCATACAATTGCTGTCTTCTTTGTTTCTTTTAAAGAGAATATTCAATGGGGGGTTTTGTTACTTTTATATAACCAATAATAATAATAATAAATTGTGTAAGTCAGTGAGTGTGAATTGGTTCTTGACTCTTTTTCAAAAGAGTAATGTGTTGAATTTTATGATTATTGACAAAAAAATAACAAAATTATAATTTTTTGCTAAAAAGAGAATCTCTTATGTCAATTAGAGTGAGTTTGGTGTGCAACTGGTGTACATACAATTCGGGTCGACTCAAATCTGTGAGTTTTTTTTTTTTTTTGCATCAGACTAAAACCTTTATGTTGCATTGTTGTGACTTTTATGTACAAATGTTGTGACCTTTATGTACTGTAACTTAGAAAAAAAAAAGAATTTCAGCATAATTTGTAGATAAACGACTTCATGTGATATTCACGTGACCTTTGTATACAAATATTCATACATTTATATATTACATAAATATATGAATATTTGTGTATAAAAGTGACATCAATATCACATAAAGATATTTATGTACAAATTGTGTTGATTTTTTTTTCTAAGTTACAGTATATAAAAATCACAATATTTGTACATAAATGTCACACTAATGCAACGTAAATGTCACACATTTATAATATAAAAGTCAACATATAAAAAAAAATCGTGAATTGGGATCGGATCGACTCGAATTGCATAGATTTTAGATCCATACACCTAATGCAAAAAAAAAAATTGTGTTTCAATTATGATATTATCATTACCAGATCCTTTTAAATAATTTGGTAGATGAAAATAATTAATTTTTTATTGTTTATGTACCGATAATTAATTAATGTGCGAACATCATATTGTGATATTTGATCATTCACAATTCAGTAAAATCCTTACGTATGTGATTCAAGTTATCTACCTCAAAGTACATTCAAGTATATATTCACTTGATTCAGTCTAACTCATTATTTATTTATAGACATGTTTATGTGTGTTTAAAAACTAATAATAGAATTTATATCTAATATATCTCTTGAGAAAGTACTTGGAAAATTATTTGGAAAAACTAAAACAAGAATAGAATAATGCTATAAATGAATATTATGGACTTAAAAACTCAATTACTTATGACAATGTTTGGAAAGAATTCAAGAGTCAGAATTTGAGAATTTTGTGAGTGGTTTAAATTAGGAATATAAAATCAACACAAATACAAATCATATAATTACATCAAGTAAAATATAATTTCACATACACATTTTTTTAATATTAATTTGACATCAATCATATCTTATAAAATTTTAAAATAAATATAAATTTAAACTATTCATCTATTCTAACAAAATTAGTAATTTTAATCCCACGTAATCTCATCCCAAACATTGCGATAGGTTTTGATGTTGAGCCGGCCACTTTAGTTTTTATGGTGTTATGATTAGAAAAATGCTTAAGAAACACGTACTACCCCAATAATCAATGTGGTAGGTTCTTATGTATTTATTAAATCCTATTTATTATTTAGGGGGCATCTTGTCTTGCAATTTTATAGCACAATTTTAGACATGGAGGCCCAAAATCATTAATCCATTAACTATCAACACATGCATCATGTTCCTTTGCCCCTTTAACTCTCATACCACGTTGAGATTATTATCCAACTTGTACCTCAAATTATTTAGCACAATACATGTTTATTATCTCACATATAAAAATTAATTTCAAAAACATTGTGGACCATGTATACCCTACAGAGTATTTGTTAATCAATATGTATTACGTGATATGATAGATTATATTATTCTAATCTCCCAATTTTCAGGAGTTAATCACTTCAATAAGCTGGCTGATAATTGTAGGATAAAAGAGTATTCAGTAATTTCAATAGTTAATTGATAAACAATTAACCATTTTTTTAGCTTATCAGTGACAAAAATAAATAAATAAGTATTATAGATATATAGCATATGAATCTATGAATCTTTTGTTCGACATGATATATTGAACATTCTTTTAAAAAACAAAGCTTGAGTTAAATTGTTTTCACCCTCAATTTGTAGATAAATTCAATGCAAATAATGTTATATAATTTTTACCTTAAAAAACCTCATGAAGAGTTTGATCAACATAACCCTTCTTTAAGATCCATATGCTTCATGAAACAATTTCACTTACCTTTCCTCAATATCCCTTTCAAAATATTTCTCCAAAATAAGTAATAAACTCAGATATTTGGTGATACTATTAATTATCATACACAAAATTCTCCCACTTAAGCCCACATATTCCTTCCAAGGTTCCCACAAAACAAATCAGACACTCTTCACCGTGTCTGTAGCCTCGCTCAACGGTCCCGATCTCTTCCACAAGATGGGAAGTATCTCCGCCGTCGATTAAACAACGTGTGGGAGGTGGTCAACGGGCATCCCGAGTCAAAAGTAGTAATAGGGTACAGCGCGTGCAGTGGAGCAGCGTCGCACGTGAATTTGAGCGTGTGTGAGCTCTACCACTCATCATATAAAGCAGTGGGCCCCACTTTGTAAGTTGACGAAATCTGATTGGACCAATTGTAGTGGGGTGCGTGTGGCTGAAACTCTCATATCATAGGCCTGAAATTGAAATCTCACTTTCTCTTCTTTTCATGCACCTCTTTCAAAAGTTGGATTATGGGCCTCGCTCTACAGTTCTTCTTCTATTGGGCTGACAAAATCTTGGGCCATCAATAGTGTAATGGGCCTCCATTTTTTGACCTTTCTCATGAAAGAATCTTTAAAGCAGCGTAGCCCACAGGCTGTATATGTGTTGTATATATAGTGGCTTATTGATTCATTTGATTTAATAAATTAATTATATTCATATTAAAGTAAGTATACAAGTAGTTGTTTCAAAATCCTCTAATCCTATGTTTCGCCACCTTAAATAAAAGTGAAATGGAATTATTATAGATATTGAATTGGCCCTCTTAAATATTTTATGCAAATATACATAAAATATTGGAACTTGGATCTGAATGTAGCACTTGAATAAAAAAAGTAGTAGTTATAACCAGAAAAAATTGTAAACTAATGTGGTTAAAATAAATAAATTGATTTTATAGTATAAAAATATCATAAGAAGGGACACTAGATTGGGTAGGGTGGGGGTGGGGGGTGGGGGTGTCATTACTAATAACTAGGAAGCAGCATCATTAACTATGTAATAAGGATGTCAATCACTGCTTATGATAAGCCAAGAAACATAATCATATTAACAAAATTCTTCCTACATTCTCTTTCCTTCACTTTTTCATATATATTTTATAACTTTATGTAGTCTCTCTTTGGTTAATACACTCCTTCTATTATACAATTTGAACCCTATGTTTTGTCTTAAGATTTTCCCACAAGTATATTTCTATATACCATAATTAATCACCTCATTGTATTTTTAGAACATTTGAAAATTTAACCTCGAAAAAGCTTTTATAGTTGAGAGATAAAATATTAAAAAAATTATCAATCATAATTATATACGACTGGAATAAAATAAAAAAAAGAATTATTGTGCAATAAATGAATTAAACCAAAGATGATATGATATTATTTGAAGAAGATAATGATAGCAAAATGGAAGTGATAAACTAAGAATGTGCGACAATACAACAATGGCTACATAGCTGTGTTTCTCCTTGTTGTTGAGATGGGTCGAACCTCGTCCAAGCATTTTCTTTTGCACTTGTATCGAATCTATGAACTACTGAAATTGTACTAAATGAGACACTATCTTTATAGCCTGCCAAAAAATACAAATATGTCCCAATTGATGCCATTGTCACATATAATCGTTCCATTGCCTGCCTATTTTTGTCTTCACTTTCTATAATATTTTCAATAAAACTCTTTAATTGTGAACCTTCAACTACATTCCAAAAATTAAGGTTCCCATCATAAACTTCAATGTGCCCTTTCCATGAGTTCAGACAATCCCCTGAACTAAACAATTTGCCTCCTACATCCACTATTTGATTAGGTGGCACATCTAATTGCCACATCCCTGGCACAAGGGCCCACTTTCCTTCGCCTCCTTCGTCGTACACTTCAGCAGAACAACGGTCCACGTAACCTAATGGATGGTTCGTACGACACCCCTCGATAAATCCACCCACCACGTGGACTTTTCCCTGCCAAGTCACCCCGACACATTTGTACCTTAGTTTCCTCATATTTGGCAATTGTGTCCACTTGTCTAGTGATGGATCGTACACCTCGACTGATGAGGTGCTTCTAGCACTTGCCACCTCATACTGCCCTCCAGCGACGTAGATTTTATTGTTGCACACCGTGCAAGCGAAGTTGTACCTTGGAAGATTGAGTGGTGCACGAATAGACCATTGATTAGAGCTGATGGTGTAGCACAACACCATTGATCGGACTTCAACTTCCACGTCGGAAAAACAATTAACCTTTTTCTCTTTGCGACAAAGTCTACCTCCAATTATGTAGATTGAATCGCCGATGGATATCATCGCGAAGTCTTTCAGAACATGATTTTGTGCTAGTTCAGGAATTGATGTCACGTAATTTAAAACGTTGTGGAAGGGATCAAATCGTGCGATCCAATTCGAGAAATTAGAGTTTTGATTGGAATCATTGGAGCAAAATACTAGGAAAATTTGGTGATGATGGCTTGATTTTTGTGGTGGGGAGGAGAGTAAATCCATTAGTATCTCTATTGATTTATGTTACTTGAAATGAAGACCAAAGTATTTATAGCCAACATTTTTATAAAAAACAAATTAAACTAAATCATGAGTTGAAGAAATCTTGTAACATATAGTAGCATATCCTGGCTGAGAAATCAACACAAAACTTTTGTTTGATTATATCGACCAGTAATTTTAAAATCCAACACAAATCAAATTTTACGTTGTTATTGTACCTTGTGCCGTAGTTAACAATTCAAGCATATACTAGCATTCAATAAATTTATAATTAAACATTTTGCTTCGAATAATTCTTATATTTTATATCTTATAATGGCATCATGGTATAAAGAGTAAAAAAAAGTCAGATTGCAGTCCGATCATGAGTAAATATATATAGTATTCAATTTAACAATAAATATATATAAATACAAGTCGAATTAAGTAGTTAATTAAGCTGAAAAGTGGAATTAATCAGACAAAAGTAGTAGATTTGTGAAGCACATGCATGGAATATACTACTTTGAAAAAGTGCCTAAAAAGAAGAGGGGGGAATTGAAGCAAATCCAAATACAGATTCTATAAACAGTGCACACTATAAAGATGATTGATTAAAAGCATGTAATATTAATTAAATAGTTCTTGAATTTGACTACATTGTTGTTATCAAGCCAACATCGATTCGGCGCTATACAATGTAGGTTTTTATATTGGATATTGTCCCATCTACACTCTTATTGCAGGACACATTGTCTCCACCATTCTTATACAACAAAGATCCCTAATATTTCCTATATCTACTTTTTAATTATTTATTAAAACAGGCCATGAATGATTGCCCACAGGTGTGTGCCTTATTTGCTACATCAAACGTGCAATAAGTGTGTTTTCTTAAATCTTACAAAGAAATTGAAGAATTATGTTGAAATTAATTGAGATATATATATATATATTTTTTTTTTTTGATTGCGTGGCCTTCATCTCAAGATAAGAGTTATGTTTATATACTATGAAGACTGTGATGTATGTTGAAACAAACCAAAATATTATATTGACTTGAAAAGTGTAAATTTGTGATAATAGTGAACAAGGTCTTATCCACATTAGTTAATCTATTATTTTGAGAAATAAAATGAAATAAAAAGGAATGGGGTTTGAGATTGATGATTAACCAACCAACCAAATAAGAATAACAAGAAAAATCTAAGTTAAAAATATGATGGAAAAGAATAAAAAAGAAAAATACGTTGGGTGTATTAGGTGGCATTTTAATAAACACTCTGCATTATAAGTTCTTCAAATTCAATGAAATAAGTTTAAAATAGCCAAAATTGAAATTTATGACAAATTAATTAAGTTAAAACAAATGTTGGGACAAACAAGAAAGAATAGTTAGGCAAACATGGAAACTACACAGATGTGGAGCCTATTCGTGCAATATTTTTAATGGACTGAAAGTCTCTGGGTTTTGGGCCTTAACTGAAAGTGGTCCCACGCTAGGGCTGCAGAAGATGCCAACTGGACTGACTCACTAAGGCCCACTACCAATTCATTTTTGAACCATAAACATTGGGCCGTTAACTATTGCCTAATTACTTTTTCTGTTTAATGTTTACTTATTTCAAAAACAAAAACAAAAAAAAATTGTATTATTATATTTTTATTTCACGCATGTTTTGATAAATAGTTTTTGTGACTCCAAAATATAATCCTGCCCTTTTTACCTTTTCCCTATCAAAAATGGAAATTCCCATACTCCAAGAATTAGAAAAAATAAAATTAAACACAGCCTTTGTCTTTCTTGAACAAATTACTTTACTCATGCTTCACTTCAACATAATTTAAATTTCCTTTTCGACACCCTAAATCAAAATTTCTCCAAACTGACAGGTTGTTAATATAATGATTTTCTTCTCATTTTCAACCAAAAAGATTGACATAAAAAAACAAAAAAAATAAAAATTCATGAGTATGTCAAGTCAATGACAATACATGAATAATCCTCAGAGGGCATGGGCCCTCAAGAAGAGGATGGGCCTAAAAGGCAAAAGATATATAACAGTGAATAAACTGAAAGAGACGAGAGAAAATTTAATGAGAATTGTAGAAAGCATATATAATGTGGCTTAGCAAAAAATGACAAAATCCTACAGAAAATCCACTATATTTCTACCTCTCTGCACATCACCTTTTGCTGCTGATGATAAAAAAGAGTTGTTGTAAGGGCTTCTTGATTTGATGCGACACAGAATATTGTTCATTACATACATTACAAAAACAAACTTGTCACTTGTGTATACAATGATAAACCCTATGTTTTATTTTTCTAAGCATATATTTACAAAGTTCTGATCTTGTGTCTCTCACCTTTAAAAAGATCGATTTTTTTTTCTTTATAAAACATGATAGTGGGTGTTGAATGTAATAAATAAGAATTACCTTTGTTATATATGTTGCAGGTACATGTAGGCATGCAAGCCTTCAAAATAAATCTATGCAACTACATTAAATTACATGGATGTAAAAAAAAATATAGAGCCTTAAACAACACTTTTCGTTTACATTAAATTACATTATTAATAATAATAACAACAAACAGGGGGACAGCATTTAATTCTTGGGATTGTTTACATTTAATACCCAGAAATGGAGAGGCTTAAACAACACTTTTCGTTGGCTGATACTGTATAACAAATTTGATGGTGATATGACCCTGTATAGGCTCTTTTCCCACTGTCTCCAATACTCTCTCTCTCTCTCTCTCTCTACAGACACAGAGTGAGTGTGTGTCTGTCTGTGGAATTTGAGTTCTTCGAGGCAAGAAAATTTAAAAAGTGGTACATGTTGTTGTCGTACTACTCTACTACTGCATGCAGCTTGGAATGAGAGCAATTAACCCATCTTCATCAGAAGCACCAAAACGAATCTGCATTTTGTGGTTCTTGTCTCTTTCTTGCAGTTTCCTATTTTCTTTATTCATTTTCTTACAGAGAAAGAAAAAAGAAGAAGCCCTTTTCCTTGTATATTTATACTCACTTCTTTCCATTGCAAACTCATCATTCTGGTTTGTGAGACTTGTTCCCTTCACAGACTTTCCCATTTCTGCAGTTTGACATAAGAGTTAATATGGAGATCAGCTATGGAAAGAAACAGCTCAGAGACTTCTTATGGAGGTTAAAAGCAGCATTTAAGAAGGCTGTGAGGAGACGAAACAAACAACACATCAAATTCCAGTATGATCCTCACAGTTATGCCCTTAATTTTGATGATGGTTGTCACCAAGAATTTGGGAGGGGGGAGAGAGATTTTCGACAAGAGACTTTTGCAATCTGCCCTGATTTTGCAATTTGGGTTTATGTTGTTTGGGTGGAGTGAATCATAGTTTCAATTTCTATACAGTATCAAAGAACTGCCTGCAAATTTTGTTGATATTATTAGTTTGAATTTAAGTTCATGTTTGTGATTTTGCAGTTGCATTCCTTTGTTGCAAATGATGCTGAGTTTCTTATATCTAGCCAAGCAATGCACGCCATATATTTCAAGAACACATTTATCATAAAATATCGCACATGAATAAAATACAGAATTTGACTTCTTTCATTCAAGAGAAAAATGCGCCTGTTTAAAACTATTTCATTATTACTTAAGGTACAAATAGTTCCACTGCCTCACCAGTTCCCACAAGTACAGTCAATACTAATTATCACTAAATCTGCCTTTCCAATTCCAATATGCACGTATTCAGATTCAATCATTTGGTTCACAGCTCTCAAGTGGGAGGATCTTCAAGCGCCGCAGTAGATAAATCATTTATCCGAGGATAAATGGCTTTTTCGTCAAGCTGGTTTTGCGCCCAGATAAGCATTTTCAATAAGCTTGGAAGCTTTGGATCTGTTATACACAAAGAAAGAAACATTGGGTGAACCAGTGATTATGCTTAGTGGGAAATAAAAAATGTTAGTGATTTTTTGTTCCGATGTTGATATAGACCTTCTTCTATAAGAAACAACCGTGCTTATAGGGAAGATCGAAATAAGTACTCCCACCTTCCTCCAGAGAACATTTCTTTATATCACATACATCTAGGCTGAAAGCACCATGGTAATTAAATTTTACACAGAGTAATACCTTCCTGTACTTCAATAGAGTACCAATCTTCAAGCATTAAGTGTTATGGACTCGACCATTATAGAAGCTTTATGAAAACCTAGCAGGATGACTGATGAATCAAATGAACGATGAGCAAGACTGAGCTATGATTTTGAACTGAATTTATCCCCAAAACCAAGAAAACTCCCAACTCAAAATATGTATCATAATTGTCAAAGTGGTGGGATGGTTTTCCGGTTAATCACTAGATTTCTAACTATTTCTGTTAGCAATTTTATGCTTTGGCTACTTTTGAGTAATGATCCAGCTACAGTTATAGTTTAAGATTCACTCCAGTCACTCAATTTAAGAATCTATAGAGAGTCGTGTATGGCAGTTCAGTGCAGAGATAAGGAAGCTTTAAAAACTGTTTTTTTTTTCTCTTTTTAAACCAAGAAAACCTGGGTTTTAACATATGATAAAAGTAAATTTACTAACCCTTTTCATGGCTTTGACTGGTGAGGATGGCCGCATTCACCTCACTAGCAGTCTTGAGGCGCTGTGATATATCTAACAACTCACCAACGGGGCAATTGCTGGCATCTTCAAAAGCAAGCAGTGCAACAGTCCTCTCCAACTCTTCTAAAAAACATTTCTGAAATCAAGGATATTCATAAAATGAATATTCCAAATGGAAAATATATAAATACCAAAACCAAACTTTCTACTATTAAACCACGACAAAGGTTTGGGAAAAAGGTTTAAGCCATGCAAGACACAGACAATATTCTTTAATGATGATTGAAAGCAAATCCAAATATTACATTTTCTTCTCCCCTTGGAGCAAGTTCCTCTTGAGCAAATTCCAAAGCTTCTTCTATCTTACCATTCCGGATCAGTTCTATCAATCTTTGCTGTTGGAGATGGAAAAAGAGTTGCGGATTTGTGTCCAGTATCTGCATTCCAACAATTAAATTGTATAGCTCCGATAAAAAGTCACGTAAGCCAAGCAACTGAATTTAATATTGCAAATTTTTTTCCCTATAAAATGTATAATTATCAAAATCAAATGGAAATCCTGATGCAGACACATAGCCCAATTAAATATAAAATCCTTAATGTATCATAATTGCTTGTAAGTTGTAAAAATCGAAAAATATTGCATAAATAATGGAAGACCAGAACTGCAATCAAATCATCATGCTAAATTATGGGCACAAAAATTCCTGCCTAAATGCTGTCAAATAAAGAAGTTTAGAAAAAATACACATGTTTCTACCTGGAAATTCTAAATGTCCAGCTCAAATCCAGGATGATAAAGATGAATGTCTAGGTTTCAGAGCAAAGAAATGGCCATTAAGACAAAGAGGACAACAATAGGTATATTTATGAATATCATGACACTCTCCAGTCCCACAGAGGTGTGAATCATGTGACGAGCTATTCACTGGAAGTCCAGACTCTGGAACACATTTGAAATCATCAACAGAAGGTACCAATGGCTTATGAAGTATAACACATGTTAGTGTATGCATAATCCTATCCACAAGCATGCACACAATTACTATCTAATAACTACATTTGCAACATATCTATCTTTTGCTTTATTGAAACAGGGAATTCACCACATATTGATGAAAATCTAGAAAATAAGATAAGCCAACAATAGAGATGAAGAAAGAACAAGAGAGTATCCTACACCGCAAGATGTCCAAAGAATTAGAAGTTCTAAAAATCAGGTTTTAGTTCCAAGAAAACAAATTTATATATTATAGGCAGAACAACAAGACCCTGAATTGATAAAAGGCAGCTGAGCCACAACAAAAAAGAGGCAACTGCTGAAACCTTGTGTGATTCCATTATTTGTGTGAATGGAGAAGGCAGCATTAAAGATACCTAAAAATTGGTCAATTCTTACCAGCATATCATATTCTTAGATTCTAATAATATATGTATGCATGTTTTTTGAGATTTAAAACCACTGCCTCACCCTATGCATCTCACTCACTATCTCGTTCTACCATTATTTGGTAAACTGAAATTAATTAACCATCAGGTATACTAAACTAAGTTTTGAAATTGAAGAAGACAGGGTAAAACTTGATGACTTTTAAGAAGGTTCAGTTACTCCAGTAAAGAACTGCAGTAATAGAATTATGCTGTGCACAACTGGCATTACTAGTTTACATAATGAATTTCTATTAAGCAAGCAGATATACATTGACATCAAGATAACATGAGAACCAGATCATTCAAATCACCATTGAATCTCATATGTTGCCTTGTGCAAACAACAAAGCAGCGAGAAAGAAAGATGACCTCACCTCAGGGTTCAAATCATTAACTTTCTCGATAGCATCCTCCACATTTCCACTCTGTACTGCCTTCTTAACTGCCATACGATCCGTAATAGTTGCAAGATCTATATCTGCTATTTTCCAATAAGGAAATTCATGCACCATAAGTAACAACATGTTCTACTCCTACCATGAAGCTAATGAGCTACCACCACAACATTCCTGACTAAAGGAAATGATGCAGCTATATAGAGACATAAATAAGTCAATCTACAAAAGAAATAACCAAAATAATAAATGGATACGTTCTGTCCCAGACTCTAGTTGGAACTTTTCTGCAGCCTCCACATAACCCTCAGTGACCAGAAAATTCATCACCAATTTATTCATATCCTCTTTTCTGACTTTAGCGCTACTGAGCCTCTTCTCCCACTCATCCCTAGTTATAATTTTTTTTGAAGTCGCCTGTAAAAGCAGACAATATTCACAAAATAAAGCATTTCCACCAAGAAAAACTCCGGTCGAAAGAGAAAATCAGTGCTGCAACAACAACCACTCAATGAACCTAACTAAATTATAATATCCTCTAATAATCCTGAGGAAAGTTCGCAAGGTAAATGCATTGCCCGACAAGGTTTCAGCATTTGAGGCATTAAATTTCATAATCTTCCATGATAGCCCAAATATTATCCAAAATCAATTAATAGTATAAAATAATACGATCAGCATCATAAAACCTAAAACGGAACGAATTCCAAACATCAAAAATCACCATCAATGCCTAAATCCATACACATTCATCGTTGTCTCAACTAACAGTAACACATTAAAAACCCTAAACATCTATTCTCCTGAATAAAAATCAGTAATCTAAGCACAAAACGAAAAAAAAAAAAAGGGTGGAGAAACAACCAGAAATGTAATTATCCTTAGGAGTGGGAGATTGATTTACCATTGCTTAGTTTGAATGATATCAATTTTCACGGCAGGGCGGCTCCACTCCGTTAAACTGCTTCGAATTACTGCGTATATTGTTGTAAATGGAAAAGCAATCACTGAACTCTGAAGGAAAACGGCAAAGAGGAAGTCGGCGGATAAAATTGGGGATTTAATTACATGGTTTTGGCAGCAAAGAAGATCAGCTACTTCCGAGAGATTTGTAAATATTCCCTGAATCAGATTATTAGGGGGATTTTATTTTCAGACCCATCAACTCTATTTCAATAGCACTTTCCCCCCATGTAGTTCCAGTGATGTTAAAAAGGGCCTGCCCATCTTTGAAGTTTTGGGCCAACTTTGATAAAGCTCGGGTCAATTCGACCCAGGTCTAACGGTCCAGTTTTTATTTATTTATATTTTGATATTAGATAAAAACTAGCATATGACCCATGTATTACACGGGATTTAGAACAAATTTAATAAATTTTTAAAAACTAGATATTTTTTATTAATAATTTTAATTATTATTAACATTTTAATTTCTAGACTTTTCTTGAGAGATAATTTATTTTTAATACGATCGTGATGCATTTTGGTAAAATAAAGTGTCATCATTTTTAGGAGAATGAGTAACTACAAATAACATTGAGGGAAATATATTGATTTATTAAGTAAATTAATTAAAATTAAAAGTAATTTAGAGATGGAAAATGAATTCACCTTAGAATGCGCACAAAATAAAGAGTAGTGTTTGTGTGCACCAGGTGCATGGGTTATGATCCATGCAATTGGGTACACGGGTCGGGTTCGGTTTAACTCGGATCCGCGCCTTTTTTTTTTATAATTTATGTCATAACCTTTATGTTATAATAATATAACTTTTATGTTGTAATAGTGTAACCTTTGTATACAGATTTCATAACATTTTCAGTGCATGACTTATACTTTTTTCACTATAAAAATTCATGTAATATAGCCCAAACCTTTATGTTGTAATAATATAACATTTATGTTGTAATCAAGGACAAAAATATCGATGATTGCGGATATATTGGTACCTTGATTTTACCGATATATCGACGGATATATTGATATCAGTGAAAATATCGGTAATTTAAAAAAAAAATAAAAAAATTGAAAAAAAAATTTGAAAAATGTATCTATCACTTTACATAATATTATAATGAATATTAATATATATTGAAGTTAAATTTCAAACAAAAAGATATGTTTACAACCAACATTAAAAGATAAACTATTATATAAATGTTGTCTCATATTGATTTACATGTCAAATTATATCAGCGATTTTTTCGGATTTTTTCGTCCTTTGTAAACTAACATTAATAATATAACTAACATTAATACATATATTAAACTTAAAATTTCAAATAAATAATATATTTACGATACATATAGAGATAAAATATTATTATATAGTATATAATATATACATCATAATTATTTTCTTAAATTCAAAAGAATTAACTAAACTTAATTAAATTATAAGAAAAACCTAAATACTAATGTGTTAATTTATTACAACAATTTAATTAAAATTATTATTTGTTCTACTTATAGACAAAAATATAGATATAGAGCTTAAGTTTGATAGATATTTTTTAAATACATATAAAAAATTCATAATAAAATAACAAAAAAGAAAAGAAAATAAGTAAAAAAAATACATGCATTCCATTATTGCAGTACAAAATTGAAATCCGAAACAGAGGGAAAAAAAAAGTTTGTAGCGTGGTCAATGTTACTGTGGCGGTCAAAAATCGCGGCTTATCACGATATATCGTCAATTTATCGCCTCAAACGATATTTTGACGATATTTTATCGAAATATGACGAAATATCACGATATTTTTATCGAAAAAACTGCAGCCGATTATAATGTCGGCCCTCCACTTTTCGGGATATTTCGACGATATTTTCGTATATGATTGTAATGATATAACCTTTATATACATATTTTATAACTTTTTCAATAAATAACTTATAGTTTTTTCACTATAAAAATTCAATATAGCCGAAACTCTTATGTTGTAATGATATAACCTTTATGTTGTAATGATATAACCTTTATATACAAATTTCATTACCTTTTTAGTGAATAACTTATACTTTTTTCAGTACTTAACACCAAAAGGTTGTGTGCATATAATTAAAAGATTATAAGAATATAACTAAGATGTTAAGTTCGTTAAATTAAAAGATTATGTCAATATATAACAGAATTAGAATTTGAGTTAGGATTTGGGCGCGTGAGGCACGTGTGGGGCGCTTGAAAATGCACTTTTGGGTCGGGTTGACCCGATTGCACGGATTTAGGATCCGTGCACTTGGTGTATAGAAACAATTGTGCAAAATAAATTTAATGAAAGATATGTTGGATCATGAGTTCAGAGCTCACGAATTAGATTTCAGTTTATAAAATTAAATTTATAAAATGATCTTATAAAATCACTGTTCATATAATTAAAAAAATTTACATTTGTACAGAACTTTTATTTTTTTAACCCTAATTTGTATACAACTTTTCCATAAAGTTATTAATGTATTTAAAAGGTTGATAATGATATTTTTGTAATAAAAATTGAAAACAAATATATAGAGGACACTTCATTTATATACACTGTTGTGTATACAAAGAGAAAGAAAAAACTTACAGCAAAATAAAAAATAAAAAAATTAATGAGAAGACTAATAAGTTATCGTAGGATGAGTCCATTATATCTGATGGATATAATCGGTATAATATTCATCACTTATTTATACTTACATATAATTGAAATGCATATATTCATGCAGTAGGTACAATATTAAAATGTAACATGAATTGTTTCTTGATTAGGGGTAAACATGGAAATTAAAACCTTCATATACTAAGGGCATCCACATTAATGGATTTTTAGTACATCATTTTAGTGTGAATCCCACATGCCAAATATGATAAAAATGAGATTAAAAGTATGACATAAGAATGGTCTGGAGCCTACTCGGGCAATGCTGCTCGGCTGATCCTGGACGGTAGAATTATCGGGCAGGACCTTATAATATTATATTAGAGAAATTAGCTCTCTCGTGCTTTTATACAAAAGCGTTGGGGGCCTTTACAAGTTGAAATTACATCTATTTATAGCTGAAAAATAATCTAAGTATTGGAGATCGTGGAGATCGTGGAGGTTGTGGAAGTTGAGCCCACTTTCTCCTTAATTTTCGCTTATTTACGTGGCATTTGACGGTTTTGTCACCCACGATCTCTTGGTGGTTAGCTATAACCTGGGTAGCAAGATCAGCTTGGGCCGGCCATCCTGGACGGTCTATCGGGTTGGACGTCCAATTCTGGCCGGCCCGGCCACTCCTTACCTAGCTAAGAGTCCAAGTCGAGCTCTTCTGGCCGGCTTGTCCATTTCTGGCCGACCTCCTTACCACTTCTGGTCTTCTGGGCGGCTCGGCCGTTTCTGGCCTTCCGAGTCGGCTCGACCATTTCTGGCCTTCTTATATTTGATTTTGTTCGACTCGAGTTAGGGGTACAACAAAAAACATTTACTTTTTTAAAATACATCTCTACATCAATTTAATACAAATCTACATCAATTTTATCTCAAACATTACATGTGGGTCTCATTATCCACTAATTTTTATTATATTATTTTATTTTGAAAAAAAATATTTTTTATTGATTGCAAATTAGATGACATTAATTACAATCATTAGCCAATCATTAAAAAGGAGAACAAGAATGTATTCTTAGAGCTTAACACACACTAATTACACAAAAACACACACTTAAAAATACACCTACATTAATTAATACATCTTTTGTTTTAATTAAAAACACACCAAAATGAATTAATGTGGTTGCTCTAATACTACAAACTGTTTTTTCTATATTTTAATAATAATTATGATTTTGGACTGAAACCGTATCACACGGCTTTGATACTAATATATAGATACAATATTAATCTGTATTTAAAGTAACATTTCTATTTCATATTTTATTAATTTTTGTATTAAGTTATAATATGTGCAATCCTCATCAACTCTATTATAAAGAATAATTTGTTTTTCGTCAACTTCGTACTAAGAACAAATATTTTTAGTATGATGCTAAAACATTCTAAATAGTTTATATAATGTAAGACTTTAAAATTAATCGGTTATTATGATATAAATAAATAAACTTATAAAACAACAAAATTGTATCGAACCCCATAAAACCATTTATTAAAATTATAAGATTTACATTGAATATCAGATTTTTAACATCACATTTGAATGAAATTATTGGTGCGGATATGCGTTGGTTATTGATGGGATCAATATGGCATGTTCCATGATTGATTATTTATTATTTATTACCATATTGATATTAACTAATTTATAAGTGTAAAATCCATTGAAAATAGTTTCCTTCTATAACAAGGCAATCAATATAAAGTATGGATTTAAAAAGGCAACGCGTGAGTCAGCAACAGTGTGATTTTGCCTATCTTTTCCATTGGGATAGGGAAAAGGACAAACCGGCGTACGTTAAAACTGCCCTCCCATCAAAGGAGAAAAAGGAAGAATAGTCAGAATTTTACTCCAATAAGAAATTCTTAAAAGTCATTAATCTGCGCCCCCTTTCACACTGCGCTCATCAAATTCTTCTCTAACCTACGCTCTCCCCCAATCCCTTTTCTGTTTATGTTTCCTTCTGAAAATTCTAGTGAAATTTCAGACTTCTTCGCTTAATTCTTCTTGTGCGGGATGATTATTTTGCCTCTCCTGGCGGTGTAAATACGTTTCCGCCGATTCTTGTGCGTGTGTTGTATGTTATGAGTTTGAATCGCGATTTATGGGAAAATTAGGGTTTATTATTTTATCGATTGGGACGCAAAATTGAGATGATGATGGTGAAGGCGGAGGAGGGATCACCGATGATAATGGATGAGTTGTTCACAGCGGACGAAGAAGAGAACGATGTTTTCATCGATCTTGATTCTTTCTGGAGAGTCATGGGAACGCCCATTGAGCC
Source organism: Scutellaria barbata (assembly GCA_028654395.1). Lineage (NCBI taxonomy): Eukaryota > Viridiplantae > Streptophyta > Magnoliopsida > Lamiales > Lamiaceae > Scutellaria > Scutellaria barbata. The sequence goes on from CM053645.1 coordinate 6,531,734, forward strand.
TTCGCAGGTTATTTTTCGTTGTAGAGTTTATATTGGGCTTTTCTTGACTTGTGTAGTTTGAATTGTGGGCACTGAAGTGTATGATTTGGTGCTATTGAGTGGAGTGGAAGTGTAAATTAATCTTTGTTGTTGTTAAGTGGCAGTTTCTAGTTCTTGTTGTTGTTGTGTTAAATTGGTTCATGCTTGTGAATAACTCATATTTGTAGTAGTGGGTGATCTTCTATGATACTCTTTAGTTTATTGCTAATTTACTTTATTCATCTCTTGTGTAAATGAATCCGGGCTGATATGCATTCAACTGATTTATTGTGTATTTCCAATTATGTTTGGAATGACATTGTTTTTATTTTATTAGATGGTTAGTTTTTCTCTACTATTGTTTTGATGCATATCTTTTATTGATCTGATATCCAGGCATGTTTCGTGTGTGCTATGTCCCGATCACTTAAAAAATGGACTGCGTAAAATAAATTAATCTTATTCAAGGACCTTTTATGTTAAGGTTTGGCTCACTAGATTGGATGTGTCTCATATATCTTTTAGTTATCTAGTTCTAATTAAAATCTTTTTTGTACACTGGTACTGTACTGCTACCAGTTCATGATGAAAGCCTCTGTTTTAAATTTATCTGGTGAAAGTTTAAAAACTTGTATGAGGAAATAATAGATGTAACAGATGTGGCAGAATCTCTTTTGTGAAAGGAAATCAAAGAACTTTCAATCAGTTAAGAGTCCAATTATCTGCAAATCAATGGAGAATTGTCCTTATAATAGATTGTAGGAGTGGTGGAATTTACTAATTTGACTTGTGGCATTACTTGCATTCAGTTACTAAATCATGATTTGCAGATAGAGTCCTCGTGCTTTAATTTGACTTAATCATGTTTGTCCTTTATGCAAATGCAAATTTGACTTTGGGTAGCTGTCTGAATAAAATTAGTAAATTATCTTCGTGCTAAGTCAGTTAGAGTCAAATTAAATGGAGTTAGTAACTGAATACAAGTAATACCACAAGTCAAATTAGTGACTAAATCTCGATTTGCTAACTCATGCCAAATGCAAATTTTATTCAGACAGCTACCCAAAGTCATGTATCATCCAAGCATACTCCCTCTGTTCTGTGTACCGGTCAGAATGCTGTTTGTGCGTAGCCATACCCATCCTGGTTCTAAGATTTTAACCTCTTAGATCAGTATATGATTCTGTTTGTTGGTGATATGCAGGGGAGCATGTTGGAAGATTCACCTTCTATTGACGTCCCACAAGGTTGGTAAGCAGCATTAAGTTTTGTGCCTTTTCTTCTAGTAAAATCTGTCTTCTGTATCTTAAGATTCCATTGTTTTATGGGTATCTTACTTCAAATGAAGCTGTAAGTATTTGTATGAAATGTAGTGGGGAAAGGGTAGTGGTTCAGTTAAGTCTGTTATGACATTTTTTATTGTCAGAATAAGGTTCATGAGATATAGCTGTTGTCTTTCTCCTACATGTCTCATTTTTCAAGTAATTATTTGGTTTTATGTTGGTAGAACTTCGGAACTCACCAAGAGGTGAGTTACCAGGAATCGATGTACAATCATCCTCGCACAACTCTGAAGCCTCGGATTTCAGAACAGGATGCTCAGATGGCTTCTCGGAATCTGATGGTACTTCTGTCATCGTGGATGGTGGAATTGAACCTTCTTCCCAGCTCAGTTCTGCTGATTGTGTAACTGTTCAGGGAAATGGCCTTCTGCATACTTGTATAGTTGGTGATTCTCAGACTCCTGCATCTTATTGCCAAAATGTCAGTGATAAAGCCCCATTTGTGATACCCAACTATAGTGATTCATTGTGTTCTTATATTTCCGAGAATATTATTCGTGATGGAAAGTCTTCAGTAGTCTCTCAACCTAACCATGAGGATGTCCGGTTTGCACGCTCAGGACTGGATGCTCATTCTGAAAGTAAGTCTTACTTATGGGACTTCTATTTGATGTTCTTTTTCTTTTTTTTGACAGAAACTATTAATGTTTTTTCATTGCACATGTACTGGGAAATTGTGAAAGTAACTTGGCCTTGATATTGTTTGTAAATTTCTACTACAAGAAATATAACAGAAAAACTAACTTGGGATTTGTGCTGCAGATATCGAGGATGCCTCTGTTATAGATGGAGATATGACTTCCCAGGATGCTTCTCATGCTGAGTCAAGTTCATGTGAAATTGATTTGGCACACATTAGAGATCTTTTCTCCGAAAATGGTGGCTTGTATCTTTCAGATCCACAATATGTTCCTCACAATTCTGCATTGCAATCATTTGTTTGTGATGGAGATAGGATGATCAATAGTAGGGATGAAGGAAAGAACCTTAATGTGGACTTCATTAATTTTATGCCTTACGTGAATCAGGGTGGAAATCATTTTGGCCATCAAATATCCGAATGTGGAATTGATAGCAGTGTTTCTTTAAATGGCCAAGTTGGATTAAGCAAATGTAGTGACATGTATGCAATCACGAATGACTCGAAAAATCTTTCTCCTTATCCGGTGGTAAATGACTTCAGAAAAATAGAAGATGTCATCAAGGTTGTGAACAATATGGAATCGATTACATCTAATGAAATTGTTTCTAGAGCTTCTGAAGTAATTGATGATGTAATTAGTAGGACATATTATGGGGATGCTGGTAAGCTACCTGCTAGGGAAGGTATACGTTGGTCTTCATCTGATTCTTTGTCTTTGATTTCTAAGAACTATGTTACCCGCATTAAGGATGAAAAAGAAGGCATCCTTTTCCAAATGAATAAGACTCCCTTCTCTCCTGGTATAAAATCAGCTAATGGTGCTCATGATTGTAACACTACTCTCCAGTTGTCAGGTCTACCCTGCATGCTGCCATCAGCTTCAGTTAAGGCAGAAATTAATTCCCAAGAGATGGAAAGTGAATTGCCAAAGTTCAATGGTTCCTTTCTTTCTAACATCACTTATGAAGGGGTTAGGAATAACAAGTTAGAGCCTAGAAATCTCGATGATGACTCTGATGTGTGTATTCTTGAGGATATCAGTGCACCAGCAGTGTACTCAAATCCCACTGCTTTGAATGGAAGGACTGTTGCTGCTTTACAATTTCCGACATCAAGAGACCCCATTGGCCAGATGGTAATGGGGCATTCAAGGCTTAAGCCAAATGATGAACGTGTTATTTTTCGAGTTGCAGTGCAGGTTAGAATTCTGTAATCCAGATTTTTGCTTTGGGTGGCATGTTATCATTACAGTATTTGTTTAGGTCATTGTAAATATTTTTCAGATTGACAGGTGTTCATGGTATCACATGATGTGCTGAGTTGGTATATCACAGCAGTGAAATTTATCACGCATGGGTTCTCTCTGAAAATTTACAGTTTTGTGTACATTTATTGGATAGTTGTTTATGTAGAAGTTTTTTCATCAATTGCAGGATCTTTCGCAGCCAAAATTGGAAGCTATACCACCTGATGGTGTGTTGGCCGTGCCTCTGCTGAAACATCAGGTGTAAAGTCTTTACTTGGTTTGGTGAAGGATACCAATTTGGATTTTTTTCTACTGGTTCTTAGTGATTCACTTAAGAAGAATGCCTAATTGTGAGAATTGAATTTTTAAAACCTTTGGAATCCCTTTTTTTCGTTACTATCATAATTCCTAAAATTATCATTGTTGTTTTCAAACTTCTCTTAGAAAGATGCCTCTTGTATCATCCAAGGTTTTACATCGATGAAAACTTGTAATATGGGTGTTTGATTAGAAAAGCTGTTTGGTTTGACCCATCACCGCCTAAAACTATTGTAATTTTATTCAAATTGAGACCTTGATCCATTGTTGTCTTTGTAGTAGAGCTCAAATTACCTCTCCAGAATTAGCTGAAACATGGTTTTATTTTTGGATAACAAAGTGCAGATATGCCCTTCAACTCATTCTATGCGTGGCTTTTCATTGACAAACATGTCTTCTTGAATAGTTTCTGAAGGTGAAAGTGTTGACATCATTATATTTTTTCAATCTCTTTCTTAAAATAATATAAATCACAAGATAATCTTCCTCAAAATCTTTTGTCCTTCCAACTTATCGTCTTATCATGGTTGTTTAGTATGGATGACTATTTGAGTATTTGATACTATATTGAAGCTGGAAGAGGATAAAATTCTCCGTTGGTTTTGAAGTGCATGGAACAAGCTGGTTTTAAATTTGGTCTTTCAGTGAACATTTTTCACCCACTGGAGAGTAACTTGATTCACTGCTATACGAAAGTATATTATTTTCTGTAGAAGTCTTCTACTTGAGAAGTTGGTTCAGGACACAATTACCCCCCCTGCATAATGTGTTGTGCAACTTGTGTTCAGTAAAAGTAATTGAAAATGTGGAACTTGGTTCAAATTATCTGCCATTTTTTTTTTTTGTGTATTATTCAGATTTTATATTTATATATTTTTATTTGATTGCCTACTCCTTTTTACCCATATGATATAATGGGGGATTAAATCTCTGGTGCATAATCCTACTGATATAGTTGATTTTCTCGGCAGCGAATTGCTTTATCCTGGATGGTTAACAAAGAGACAAAAGGTGCATGCTGCTCTGGTGGGATTCTTGCCGATGATCAGGTTACCTTGGTGGTCTGGTCTTTTCCCTGTAAGTGGGAATATTACTAATCATTGGCATGAATATCTTATGTTTCCATTTTGGCAGGGATTGGGGAAGACTGTGTCAACCATTGCATTAATACTAAAAGAGAGGTCTCCATCTGCTAAAACACCTATAGCTAATAAAGTTCAAAGTGAATTGGATATGTTAAATTTGGATGAGGATGATGGAGCTTATTTGACTTGCCACGTGAAGGAACCTCATGAGGTTAATGGTGGCAAGACTTGTCTACAAACGAAGGGCAGGCCAGCTGCTGGCACCCTTATTGTATGTCCAACCAGTGTTCTCCGGCAATGGGCTGAGGAGTTGCACAATAAAGTGACCAGTGAAGCTGCCCTCTCAGTCCTAGTATATCATGGAAGCAACCGCACCAAAGATGCTCTTGAACTGGCTAAGTATGATGTGGTGATTACAACATATGCTATTGTGAGCATGGAGGTTCCAAAACAGCCCGTTGTTGATGAAAATGATGAACATATAGGTACTCCCTCTAACGGATTGTCATCTAATAAAAAAAGGAAGCTACTCGAAACTGAGCCTGGAAAGAAATCCAGTACTAGTAAGAAGAGTAAGAAAGGAATAGATGATGAATTACTTGAAACCATGTCCGGTCCTCTTGCCAAGGTTGGATGGTTTAGGGTTGTACTGGATGAGGCTCAGAGTATTAAAAACCACAGAACTCAAGTAGCTAGGGCCTGCTGGGGACTTCGTGCAAAACGCAGGTGGTGCTTATCTGGCACACCAATACAGAATGCAATTGACGATCTCTATAGCTACTTCAGATTTCTCAGACACGAACCATATGCTGTTTTTAGGACCTTCTGTGAGCATCTAAAGGCGCCAATCCATAGGAATCCGAAAGATGGGTACAAAAAGTTACAAGCAGTGCTGAAGACTATTATGCTGCGTCGAACGAAAGGTTAGAATAATATCTTTCTCTTGCTGCTCTCGCTCTAGCTCCATGTCTAATTTTCAATTTCCTCTAATTTATAATGACAAGTTGTTGGCTTCTCCAGTTTCTATACCTTGTCTTGAGGTGTATGCCTAACTGTAGGCTTCTTTTATTACCTGTAAGTGCATTATGTATCTGGAAAGTTAACCAAAAATACCTTTGAATCTAAATCTTCTTGAAAAGGAAATTCGATTCATATGATATTGTTAGGATTCTGTTTCTGGTGCATGTTGCTGATATTACATATATTGTTGGACTTTACTCATAAGGGGTGGAGTATGCTTTGATGCTGCAATCTGTATTTTACTTAGTTTCTCTAGAATATTCAACATGATGCTCAATCCCCATTTCAGTTTCCGTACGCCTGATCCATCTATTCTCTTGCCTATGATGAACAACAAGGCTAGCATGACTCGGTATATGATGTTTTAGATTTGTATTGGAAAAGGGTATTACCTTCTGGTTAATAGATTCAAATAAGCTTGGAATTAAAAAGGTAGTGTTCCAGTTGGAGCACATTTCTTCTGTAATGTTGACTTTTTAGCTTAAAATGAAGCTGCATTTTTTATGTAGCTTAATGCTATTTGAAGTTTAATTTTTTTTTAAATTTAATCCAGGTACTTACATTGATGGAGAACCAATTATTAATCTTCCACCAAAAACTATAGAATTGAAGAAAATTGATTTTTCCAAAGAGGAGCGTGATTTCTACTGCAGGCTTGAGGCTGATTCACAGGCTCAATTTGCAGTATGTTAAAAATTCTATCAAATCCAACCTTGCACACACCTATCTTTGGTGATTTCGCAACTCGTGAACTTGACATCTGTTGTTGCACTTGACAGGAATATGCTGCAGCGGGAACTGTCAAACAGAACTATGTCAACATATTGCTAATGCTTCTGCGGCTTCGACAAGCTTGTGACCACCCTCTTCTTGTTAAGGGGTTCGACTCTAGTTCACAAATGGCTTCCTCCATTGAGATGGCTAAGAAACTTCCTCAGGAGAAACACATCTTTCTTCTGAATTGTTTGGAAGCTTCGTTGGCAATCTGTGGAATTTGCAGTGTAAGTGGTTATGGAGGGACAGTATCATTGCTTTGCAGTTTCTGTGGTAGTAATTAACAATTTTCATGTATGTTCTTCTGAGTGTCATCTGCATGGCCCTTGCCTCCTAGCACTATCTCGGTTTTTTTCGTTTTTCCATTTTGGTGATGGTGATGATCTCTTAAGGTAGTTTGTTTTCCTTGCACACCATATATAGATGCATCTTATGTCATCGGACATCTAATTTTATGTAAAATTTAATTAAAGTGAAGCTGATGTACAATTATACGTACTTCTATCAAAATGTTGCTTGTCTTCTGCAATTATATTTGCTTTAATCATAGGCGATGAGTTGATGTGAGTTATTTTATAGAATTGAAATGTTCCTTGAGTTGTATAATTTAAATTTCAGAGGGATGCTGTTTCTAGAAAGCCAATCTTCTAATGTCAGCACAAACTACAATTTCTTATGCCACACTATTTTTATCTACCTCTCTAAATTTCAATTGAAAGCTTGTTTCCACTTTTTAGTTCTTCCAAGTTTTAAACCTCCATGACCACTTCTTTAATTGTATTTATTGTTGTTTAAATGCTGTCTATTTTTATTTGTTTTCTCCAACTTCCACTCCAGGAAACCCCATGCTTTAACCTTCAATTTGTTACGTCCTGGAAAGTTCTTTTAGTGTTTACTCTTGTCATTAAAACCTGACTACTTTTCCCAGGAAGGCTTAAAAATTTATGATTGACAAACTTGAAATTATTTTATGTTATGCCTTACAAGGATCTTAAATTTGACATGGTATTTAAATTTGCATTATACATCATACACATAGTACACCAATTTCTCTGCTCTGTTATTTCCTGTCAATGTCTATGTTTGCCATTAGGTATCACTGGAGTTATTATGAATTTCACTGTTATATTAACTTTAGTGGGTACTTTAGATATGAATGCGGGATCCCCCAACTCAATAATTCTGTCTTAGTAGATTGAAATATTTTATTGCTGTTTGTGTAGCCCTAGGGGAGCAAATTCTTATGACTTGTTTTTTTGGTTCAGTTTGAACTTCTGGTTGGAATATTTGAATAAAGTTAGGGACAATTGAAAAACTACCCTCAAGGTTTAGCCTAATTACAAATTATCCACAAAGGTTTGTATACTTACAAATTACAGCAACTGAGAGGGTGCTTTTAAGATGAAACGCACCTCATGGAGCTGTTTGTGATACTCTATTCGGTTATTTGTGAGAAAACAAACTTCATTGGGTTTTTTGTAATTAGGCTAAACCTCATTGTAATTTTCATAATTATACCTAATGATTAAGGTCATTGTCATAAATGATCTATATTCAGTAAGACTGATATGATTCTTATGAATTCTCATATTAATTCTTCCTCCCTGCTGATTGGACTCCAAGTGCATAGTGTGACGGGTGCTAGTCATCTTGGATTTTTAAATGATTATGCTATGGTTGTAGTTAGAAAATATCATAAACTTTTACAATTGCTTTTAGCTTTTTATAGCCACTGGCATTTTATCAAGCTCCAAGTGCATAGTGTGACAGGTGCTAGTCATCTTGGATTTTTAAAATGATTATGCTATGGTTGTAGTTAGAAAATATCATAAACTTTTACAATTGCTTTTAGCTCTTTATAGCAACTGGCATTTTATTCTTGATGAGAGGTAGTGGGGTTTGTTTTTCTTGATGTTTTTTTAAAGTATTTTTGACTGGCATGTGGCATATAATCCTCCAATTTCACTTTCATTGCTATTGTTTTCTTGATTTTCATAGTTGTGAGTTCTTCTTTTTAACTGTTGCTGTTGGAAGATTCCCGGTTGTAATCTGGGGAACTCATATGCCTTAAAATCATGAAGTTTTTTTTTTTGCTTATAATGCTAAAATTTACAGGATCCTCCAGAAGATGCTGTAGTTACTGTATGTGGCCACGTCTTTTGTAATCAATGCATTTGCGAGCATATGATAGGAGATAGCTCACAGTGTCCCACCAAAAATTGCAAAACTCATCTCACCATGTCACATGTGTTTTCTATACATACGTTGCGGATTGCTATATCAGATCGGCAGAGCCTGAAATGTGCTTCGAACCCCAATGGCTCTGATTCAGAACTTGCCAGCATTTCGGAGTCTCGTTCTTTGAGCTGTCCACAAGGTTCTTCCAAAATTAAAGCTGCTCTTGAGCTCTTGCTGTCTTTGTCTAAGTTGCAGGATCCTGCCTTGAGAACGAATTCAATAGAGACTGTTGAAGGATGCCCTGGTTCGGAATTTTTGAATGGTTGTGCTTCCATGGGGACGAATGAAACTTCAGACAAGGATTCACATAATTCAGTCAAATTTGTGGGAGAGAAAGCAATTGTGTTCTCCCAGTGGACAAGGATGTTGGATTTGCTTGAAGCTTTTCTGAAGAAGTCTTCCATTCAGTACCGTAGACTCGATGGAACAATGCCTGTTGCTTCAAGAGACAGGGCAGTGAGAGATTTCAATACTATTCCTGAGGTTTGTCAGTCTACTAGTATGCTGTTGGTTTGTCTAAACTTTTACACGGTTGCTTTATTCTCAAATCTTTTTTCTAGGTTTCTGTGATGATCATGTCTCTGAAAGCGGCCAGTCTTGGACTGAACATGGTAGCAGCTTGCCATGTCGTCCTCCTGGACCTGTGGTGGAATCCAACAACCGAAGATCAAGCAATTGACAGAGCACATCGTATTGGGCAGACACGCCCTGTTTCAGTTGTTCGACTAACTGTAAAGGACACAGTGGAAGATCGCATTTTGGCCCTGCAGGTACCTCCCTTTTATTTGCAACATTGTTCACTTATTTTAATTGCACTACTCATAAACTTGAAGATCTGGCCCTACAAAATGTGGCTCTGGTGTAAAGGAAATATACTATACTGGTATCACATCTCATTATGTTCCTTTGATTTTATTTCTTCTGCATGTTTACTCAAATATTTCGACCATTTCAGGAAAAGAAGAGAGAGATGGTAGCATCTGCCTTTGGAGAGGATGGAACAGGTGGCAAACAGACCCGACTGACCGTGGAAGACTTGAAGTATCTATTCAGGGCTGATTAGGACTTTCCCAGTAGTTTTGGGGTTATTATTCTTTCTATATTCTTTACATGCTAACCCATTGCAGCTTGATTTGGCAGCATTATTTTTGGTTGAAGCTTCGGAATACAGATTCTTAGAATTGACAGAAAACGATTAGTTATAGTTTACAGGGTGATATTGCAGATTGATTTCACAGACTTCTTCTCAACACAGATTTGCATTAACTGCGTATGGAGAAGTAAATCACTTGTTTTCTTCTTTGTATAGCTGTTAGGGTTTCGTAGCATTAACAATATTAAGTGATGTTATAAACTGTTTTTTTTTTAATTAATTGCTGTGTATATGTTCTCCCTGCCATGACCACCTTTTTTCTTTCTTTACATTTTCGTAATCCTTTGATATGAATGTATAATTTTCCTATACCGCTGTGAAATATAGGCTTGATTTGTTGTTTTTCCTCAAATGAGGTTCTGGTTTAGTGGTTGGAGTTGGACCTTTAAATAAAGGGTCAAGTGATTTTCTAATGAAATACTGTTTAAGTGTGGTAACTTAATCTAGTTATAAACTTATAATTTGGCATCTGGGGACATTGACGTCGTCTGTCCAAACATTTATTCTTAACGTAGAATTTTACTTTTAAGAGAAATCTTCGTACTCAAATTTACATAACCCTTCATTATACGAGGAAATATCTAAATGTTAATGTCATAACAGCTATTGATAGGGGTAAAATTGTATTTTTAAGTTTCAAAATATAACAGTAAAGTTTGAAGAATGAGGGTAGTTTGGGTTTAAAAAAAGATACGAAAGGAGTGTATTGGAAAAGTAGACGCAGTCAACTAATGATATAATAATTATGAGAGAAAATATGAACAAATCCGGTCCCATGGTCTAGTGGTCAGGACATTGGACTCTGAATCCAGTAACCCGAGTTCAAATCTCGGTGGGACCTCAATTTTTAAATTTTTTTTTTTTCATCTCATATCTTTTGTTGATTTCTGTAGCAGAATATTTCTCATTCTGATTGGTTTTGTATGTTATGGCAACAAAATTGATTACATGAGTTAACACAATCAGATCGTATATTTCTTCTCCATGAAAATACAGATATGAGAGAATATAAGCTGACATGGTTACAGATTATGTTTATGTCAGTAATCCTACACTCAAAACTCAGTTAAGTTCACAGCCTTTATTTGCATGCATTCACAATGTATTCTGAAAGCAATGTCCATCTTGGAAGAAGCAGAGCAAGAACATGGAGAGATTTTTCTCAAACAATAAACAATAATCTATGCAACATAAAAGCTATAGAAGATTCAATACATGATCTCCAACACTTGTCAACATCTTTCATTCAACCACTTCAAGACATCACCTCGAACAAGTTCAACATTTTCATCAGTTTCTCCGAACAACAAAGAATGCATCATACCATCATAAATCTTGATACTCTTATCCTCACTCTTAGCCAACTCATACAATTCTCTGCTCACCTCCGGATCAGTGACCACGTCAGCGCTGCCATGGATCACAATGAAAGGAATTCCCACATCCCTCAGTTTACTACTAACATAATCCGTAACCCTTAACAGTTCCATCACCGTGCCTAATCTGGGTTTCCCCGTATATCTCATCGGATTCATAGCCGCTATGATTTTCTTTTCGGGGACTTTGACCGATTTCTCCATCAAATCCGCCGTCGGCACGATCGGCAACGTCGGCACGAATCTCGCGACTGTCGTCAGGATTTGTGGAATTGGCCATTTTGGCCTCACCTTGTCGGAGATTTTACACATGGGGGCGATCAGGATCGCGCCTTTGAAGAAATTAGGGTTTTTGAAATTAATCAGGAGACAGATCGCGCCCCCCATTGATTCACCGAACAAGAATCGTGGGAGGTTTTCGAAGCTGGGATCTTGGGTTAGAATAGAGTTGAAAAACGACAAACAATCATCGACAACTATATCAACGTTTGGGACATAGGCTTTGAGGCCTTGGGAATGGCCATGGCCCTGAAGATCAAGGGCAAAACAGGCAAAGCCGTTCTGGGCAAGGAAGATTGGGGTGGCTTGAAACGTCCAGCTGACGTCATTGCCATAGCCATGGATCATACATATGATGCCACGTGGAGGGTGTTGGAGGGGTCGCCAAGATTTGGTGAATAGGTCTAGGCCGTCGGGTGAGTTGTAGTAGGATTTTGTTGATTTGATGCCTTTCTCTTTGTAGTACTCTTCCTCAGGAGTGGTTCCCCAGTAATGAGGTAGGCTTTGGGTTTCATGTTTCTCTTCCTCCATTTTTGTCTGCTTATCGAGCTTTGTTTTGGGTATTTGGGGATAGAGAGAGAAAAATAATATTGCACTTACTTTTGGAGGGTTTTGGTTGGTGGAGATTGGGGTATAGCAATGTGGTGGAAACAGCTTCTTCTTCTTTTTTTTTTATTTTAATTTTTTAAAATATTCGATGTGGGAATACAGAGCTTTCAAAAATATCTTGATTTGAGTAATTTCACCTCAAGGTCAACCATGGCAAAGCTTACTTGGACCATCCTTAGTCCCACACAGTGATAAAACAATAGTTTGTTGGAAAATGAAAGATGAAGTCTCTTTAGTGGAAGCCAAGCCAAGGCAAGTGGCTAAAACCAATAGAGAGGTCTGTTGGAAACTGCTATTATCATCATCTCGTTACTTGATTTACAATTTATGGTGTTTAGTCCGTCCATTTCTATTTCGATTTTATTATAGGATTGCTATTATGATGTTATATAACTGCCAAGGAAGCGAATCTGTAGGAGAATACTTCTGATGAGCACTCGTCTTTGATTATAAGATGCTTTTTACCTTTTTTTTAGGCCACAATGATTTACTGAGATAATTTGTGAATATAGTGATCAAAGGTGTAATATATTATTCTACGAAACAGAATAAAGGATAAAGCAAATAGCAGAGCACCTTCCTGTTTCTACACCTCTGATTCTAGGATGCACTTTTGACTGAGATTTTAGATAAAAGCGAATATGATCATAGCTTCCTTTTATTGATACGAAAACGAATATTGCCATACATCATAAAATATCAGGATTATACTTGCTTGGATGAGTAGCTGTGAAATGAATGAATGAGCTCACATGGCTCTAAGTTTCTTCTTTAAAACGAATAAAAGCAACCTATTTGTGACGTACTTGTTTACATAATAACTAAGATCTTAACACCCTATGCTAAGCAGATTTTGATATAAAGGTTAACCACTTTCTTGTTCTCACAGTCGAGGTCAGATAAGCCTAGATTAGGAAATTAGGCATGCCTAACAGCATGGGAGGCTAATCCATCCATTGACTTGTGGCTATGTGTAAAGTGTGGGGACTTTATGTAAGTGCGCAATTTAGAGAAATATTACCATCGAGCACCAACAATGTGGGGTTGAGTAGGATGATATTCATCATTAATCAACTCTTGTTAGGCTGAAAGTTTGGTTTTAGTGAAATTTAGTATTTTTAGGGTCAAGCTTAACATGAATAGAATAGCTTTTCCATGCGATCCACGCCCTGTTACACTTGCACTTTTTATCTTTGCCAGATAAAAGTTCAAATTGAATTTCTTTTCCAACCAGTGGTATGGTTGACTTGGGAAAAAAAAGGACTGTAGTTGGGTGTGGTAGTGTCACCTTTCTCATACTCTCTCTCTCACACACACACACACACAAAGAAGAATGACTAATGCATGTTGCTCCTATTTCCTAGCATCCACCCGGTTGCTTATATGGTGTCAAGATCTTAATTTCTGATCAGAAATTTGCTTAAAATTCTTCATCCCTTCCATAGATATTGCATGACATGTAAAGCTCGGGAAGAGTTTTGGTATTATTATGTGCCTCTCTAAGTGCCTGATTTACACCAACATGAGGAAAAACTTACAGACATTGCTACTTTAATTATTCGGAAAACTTTTGGTTAGGACAATTATCTGAAGCATTACTTATTATGCTTAATGTAATTATTTTTTTCTTTCTGAATACATTTTCTTCCCTTTTAATTGACATAGTTAATGTTGTATGTTGCAATGTAGAACCTGATGAAGGGTAAGGCTCAAGTTATTTGTATACTGTCTCCTTCTATATCTACATATATTTTTTCTCATTGTGGTGTTCATTATGTGCCTCCATAATGCAGATAATGGCATGATGATGCTTGAGAAAATTAATCTCCCACTATCCATAAGAATAAACACATGCTTAATGACCTAAATACCACAATCTTGATTTGATTATTGCATTCCATGCATGAGTCATCTTATGTTACTAGAAAACAAACTCACTCAAATAGGAACATCATTCACTAATTGTGGCCTCAGAGACTACAGTTAATAAAAGAATTATTCTTTTAAACCTAAATATAATAAACTTGTACAATGAACACATCTTGAATTAGGTAGTCCAAACACATTAGTGGTTCAGAATTCACACATCAGAAAATGCCCACTCAATGTTTCTGTCCTTTTGCTCCCAGACAACAAGATTTGTCATTCAGAACAGGTAATTAGGAGTTTTAGTGCTCATAGACACTGTACAATTCAAAGTAAAGAAATAGAATTTGTTGTAACCTGCTATAATGCATCACTGCATTCCATGTCAGGCCATCACTATGTGTTCTTTTTTTTTTTTTTTGGCCATTTTCACCTAGAAGATGAACTTAGAAGGAGCATTATTATATTCTGTGGCTAATTTCTGATTAAATAGCTGTTAGTGTATCGTAGACAAATTTATTTGTTTATTACAGATGATTTTCCTTTTCATGTTCAACTAAACAGAAGTTGAAATCCAAGTCATGTTTCACATCCAAGTTGGCTGTTGCAATCATATCTTTTCCATCAGCCCGATTATTATCAGTAGATAAAGCCAGAGACCAGAAGGTTCGCCACAAACTCTTTTCATTCATTCTTTCTTCGTCTGATGATGAGATTCTGAAGCATAGGTCAACTTTTATCTGCACACTGCACATACCACCAATTTGGAATATATACCCAGATATCATTCCACCTTGCATATACGTGGTCAATATGGGAAAAATAGTTCGTTTTTTTAATAGTAGCTTGATGTCACAACAAAATCAGTACCTTGATTTGAACGCTGATGTCATTGTTTAGCAAAAGAATGGTAATGCAGCTTTCTTTGACTGTTCGTTTCTTTCATTGGGTGCATTTGAAAAAGTAACCTATTATAGTATTTTATGTCTAAATAACACAGATAACCTAATCCATTTTTATAGACGTTGTCAAGTTTTTGTTGCTTTGTTATATGCTAATTTCTTTTTTGATACGATTCAGATGATGCATAAGTATACAAGAAACATCATTTATGATGTATGAGTAACATGGGATAAATATTGAAGCAATTATAAGTAAACAAACCATTTTTGACCTCAACGTTTCTGTCACACTTTACAAAACCTCAGTGATTTTTCACGTGGTTGATGTACTTCAGTTTTGATCCAAAAACAACAGAATGAATTCTTTTGGCTTTATGTACGATGTTCATTTCACATCATAACATTTATATGTCTGTCATTGCTAGTTATAAAATACAAAATTTTGGCTGCTTTTTCACCATCCTTGACAATATGCCATTCTCCTACTTTTTCAGGCAGTGGCAATAATAAACTAAATACCTCATGATTATCAAGTAAGGAAAGTGCAGAGAAGTTGAATAAGATAAGATCCACTCTATAAGATGAAAATTTGATAATAACAGTCAGAAAATGTATATTTTAATTTCGATAATTATCCACGTGATGTTGATCCAACAACCCACATACAAAATGGAGGCTCCACTCTAATAAGTAATGCTAGTTTAGCTATAGAACCTGCCTACATTTATTTCAGATGCCAAACAAATTAAACGACAGTGTGCCACGTAGGACATCTAGTTTAAGGTAGGCACCTCATGGTTGGTTTGGGACAACAAGTATAAATAAACATGCTAGTTTTTCCATATTTTATCACTGGATTGGTAGTTGGGTATCTCAATGGATCTTGCTCCAAAAGTGATCTTTGTCCTCTCTCTGATAATGGTTTCTATGAAGCCAATAGTTGATGCTAGATATTGGCAGTGGTCTAATGAAAGAAAATCTAATTTTGAGGCCACTGAGGATCTTGTCACTAGTCTCCCAGGCCAACCCAGTGTAAATTTCCGACACTATGCTGGCTATATCACTGTAAATGAAACGAATGGAAGAGCACTATTCTACTGGTTTTATGAAGCCACAACCCTTGCTGATGAAAAACCTTTAGTTCTGTGGCTAAATGGAGGTAAGAGGGATACCATAAAGTGTCGATATTGTCATGGATATTCACTTTCATGCAGTTGGTTATTAACACATCTGTATGAACATGCATGCAGAACTATATACCACATATTCATATTCTCATGATCTTTCTGATAAGTTTTTAACCACCTTTTTTTTGGTCCATCTACCAAAATACCAGACATATGCCGTGTAGTTCTCACCATATCTTCTCTTGATAATGAAGATGATTCCACTTCATAAATTTACAGAAAATATGACTCAAAAATAAACTTTTTAACTTATGTGAAATCATGAAGTGTTGGGTCCTTTTATATTTTTTGGGTCATGAGTTATTGGACACATCACTTTCCCACTATTCCTACCCAGTTCTAATATTTTATACTCTGCAGTATTTGGTGCTCATTTTCTGTTCTCAATAAAGGTGACAATTTGCTCTACTTTTTAGGTCCTGGTTGTTCTTCTGTGGGATATGGAGCAACACAAGAAATTGGACCTTTCCTTGTGGATACGAGTGGGCATGGTTTAAAATTTAATCCGTTCTCTTGGAACAAAGGTTTAATATTTCTATCATTAATTACCATCGTGCATATGTACAAAGGCTTATGTTTTTTCTTTAGGTGAATATATACCAAATCAGTCAAATAGTATCAATCTTGAAGAAGAAAAATATTCTTTATAGATATAAAACACTACAATATTAAATGTGATTGTGAAGTTTTGTCAATCACTTTTGATGCTACAGAAGCCAACTTATTGTTCTTGGAATCTCCAATTGGTGTTGGCTTTTCATACACAAATACTAGTGGTGATTATGATAGTCTGGGAGATGACTTTACAGGTAAAAGCTTCTATACTTTACTGTAATCTGGTCCCTAAAAGGCTGATGTGTTTGTACTTTGTCCCTCTTATTTTGACCAGCAAATGATGCTTATGCTTTCCTTCACAACTGGTTCATCAAGTTTCCATCATATCGAAACCGGATATTTTATATTGCAGGAGAGAGCTATGCAGGTATATTAATTAATCTCCACTCCATTTTCCAGCATAAAATTCCAGTCTCAAATAACCTTTTCAACGTGTTTAATTCAATCAGGGAAGTATGTTCCTGAGCTGGCTGAAGTCATTCATGATAAGAACAAAGATCCTTCCCTGTTCATTGATCTAAGAGGCATAATGGTACCATAACACTAGTTAATCAAGAATCTTCAATATACCATCTGCTATCTTCACAAAAAAAGTTGAATTTATTGACTTTTTTCCTAGCTGGGAAATCCTGAAACATACGATGCTGAGGATTGGAAAGGCATGGTGGATTATGCATGGAGCCACGCTGTGGTCTCTGATGAAACCCACATAGCTATTATAGAATCTTGTGACTTCTATAGTGACAATACATGGAACAATAGTAATTGTACAGCTGGTGTGGAGGAATTACTAAAGCAGTATAGAGAGATCGATATTTATAGTCTGTATACATCACTCTGCATAGCTAATTCATCTGCTTCAGGCACTCTATTCACAGCCAAGAACTCATTCAAGATGGTAAAGAATCAAGAATAGTAAAAAAGTGAATTGCTTTAATAATAGACTCTAAATGACTAATAGACAAAAACTGTTTGATCTGATTAGATGCCGAGGATGATGGGTGGTTATGATCCATGCTTGGATGACTATGCAAAGTCTTATTACAATCGAGCTGATGTTCAAAAGGCCCTCCATGTTTCCAATGGAGTTAGCCTTAGAAACTGGAGCATCTGCAAGTAATGTGGATTTCCTTTCAACTTTTCATCTAATCTTCAATATTTAGATACTCATGTGTTCTTCCATGGTGTAGTATGACAGTGTTCGAAGGATGGTCGGATTCAAAGGGATCTGTTCTTCCTATATACAAGAAACTCATATCTGCTGGACTCAGGATATGGGTGTACAGGTAAATGCTTCTTTCTATGTCTCAAGCTTAAGTTTGAATTGAAATACATATAGTTAAAAAAAACACATGACTTCGTGACAGTGGAGATACTGATGGGAGAGTTCCTGTTTTATCAACGAGGTATAGTTTAAGCTCGTTGGGACTTCCGATCAAGAGGGCCTGGAGACCTTGGTACCATCAAAAACAGGTACTTTTTGTTGCTTACGAATTTGTAATGAAGGAGCAAATCAGTTTTCTTACAAGAAGGGATTTGGTATGAACTAGGTTGGTGGGTGGTTTCAAGAGTACTATGGGCTTACATTTGCCACATTTAGAGGAGCAGGCCATGCTGTGCCCATATTTAAACCGAGTGAGTCCCTTTCGTTCTTTGCCTCGTTTCTTGCAGGGGAATCTCCCCCTTCTCAGAGATGAATTCCTCTAAACTTGTCTGAGAAATTTTGCTACTCCAATCAGAGTTTCATTATATAACTGTTATACATATTACTGCTCAGAGAGTGATGGATTTCAGCCAAACTGCTAAAACCACCTCTCCCAGATAATCAGAATAAATAAAGATCATGTATCCTGCACTATCACACTTTCTCTCGTTATATATATAAATTAGCTAAAGTGTTATCCATTTCTTGAACTTCCATTATTGCATAATAGAGGATCCCAGATACAATTACTATTACTAAAAAAAACTGAAAACACACAAACATCTAATACAGAGTTGCAGATAAGTTGCAACATGTTTTTGTTTAACACAATTATTTCACAATCCGATGAAACTCAAGTTAAATTTCATGGGAACATGCAATTTTTCTGGGACGACACAAACATTGTTGATATATGGTCTTTTTACAAACCTTGTGATACTTGAGATTGGATGAAATTGAATGGAAATCTTGAATATTTGCTTCTTCTTATTCTCTACTTGGGAATTAGGAAGTGAGTCGGGTATAGGCTTCAAGAAAGGCTCTGGTTTTGGTGTTCTTCGATCTAAAGGAAGATATATTGATTTCTTTATATCATCAAGAAGAGCAGTCTCACTATCAAAGTGGTTGGCTGAGTTGAAGAACATTTGAAAGGCTTTCATGCAACTTAGATGTATATTCTTCGACGATTCAGGCATACCATCTCCATCATTACTGAAAACACATTGCACAAATTCTTTCCTCTTTATGTCCAATATCCGTTTCACATATGCAACTGAATCTTGCACACTGAGGTGTGGATTCTCCTTTGAGTGAAGCGAGACGATATTCATTTTCCCATCTTCTTCTTCCTTCTGTACTTTCAGTCAGTATCAAATGAGTTAGGAACCAAAAACACTAGTTATAACTGTAAGCAGATGAAAAGAAACAGGGTTGCATGTTCGTTACTTGATAGCTCTGGGTGTCGTTCACCATACGAGCGATAGCCATGAGCAATTTGGTGATGTTATGATATTGATTCGACGAGCTTTGAGCCAAGAAAGTGGTGGCTGGAAGAGCTATTGTGTGGGCTGCAATTGATGTCACTCCAGTTTGAAGATACTCTTCTATGGATGGCGTATACCCCGTTAGGCTCCAACGCCTCTCAACCATCCACGCCATGAATGTTTCACGCCACTATTAATCACATAACAAAAATACTTAGCATAACTGATCCATAGTCTATGGTGAATTGAAGTTAGAAACTCACAATATCTTGTAAAATTGTCACTGCTATGCTTCCTTGTTGAGATGCCATGGAATTCACAAAGTCATGGAGGGCTTCAAATATGGTCTTACCGTGTCCCTTCAATCCTTCACCATCCCATCTGCAAACATATATATATTATTTAGTGTCTTTCAATCTCATATTTCATTTTATTACATTATCAATGATACCTTTTAACAGCATCAGTCAAGATTTCCAGCTCATGCAAAGAGCCTTCCATGTCATAAAAGTCATCAGCAACAGTGACAATTATGGCAGCCTTCGCCAAAACCAATCTCATAATGGAATTGTAAGGAAGACAAGAGCTTGAAGCTACTGCAAAATATATATAAACTGTCTTTTCTCTTCCAAATCCCATCTCACTAAGCCTCCATTTCTTCGACCATCTGTGTGTATTTACTTCATTAGATCATACTGGATATTAATCAGAAAAATATGAGTACAATTAATCAGACACTAACCCTTTAAGTTCCTCCAACTCTTGTATGTAAATCGACTGTCGAAACTCGAAATTTTCCACTGCAAGTTGCATTAGCTTCTCGTTGTCAAGACAGGACAACCTGGTATTTTCCAAGTACCAATATCATCACTGAGAAATAAATTCTATAATTCACTAAATAAAAAAAAGTATATATATACCTGTAGAATGAAGCAGTTCCAATCCATAGAGGGCTGATTTTATTTTCTTCGATCCACTTTCTATGATAAAGCCGATCAAGACGAGCAGTCCATGGAACATTCAACTCATACTTAATCTGCATGATTAAATTAAACTATCATCATTAAAATAAACCAACCAATTTAAGACAACATTTGACGTAGTATAATTACGTACCATGTTTTGAAGTCCTTTTGAAATTAACAAATTATGATCTTTATTTCTGGTCTTAGAATTTTCGAGAATTTTTATGGTAAATGTTCTTGCTTCCTCCAACTCGTGCTCTCCTGGAAATACAAAATCAGTGGCTCTGTATACACTGTACATTGCAGTGATGAACTGTTCGCAATTTTCTTCCATATACGACAACGTTTCTGGGTCATGCAGAAACCAACACAAGCTTCCTGCTTACACACATTCGACAATTTCATTATTTTCTACGAACTATGACATGAAACTGAAACGACGTCGTGGAGAGTTTAATTATAAAGTACCTGGATTCACGTCATGTCCATACATTCGGAGTAGCCGAAAAGACATTGCATCTTTGAATAATTTTTTTGGGACAATATCTGTCGTCTTCGCTGGGTTTGACTTTTCCTTGTTTTGATTTCTAATCAATGGTCATAAAGAGAAAAAATACAAACAAACTTTGTTAATTAATTTATCGTCCAATTAAGTAAAACTTGAAATAATTAGTGGTATAGATACCTATAAATTTTAGCAAGCATTTCCTTAATTTCTTGGTCGAAAAATTCAGCTAGACCAAGTCCTTGTACTTGTTCCACCATGCATAGCTTTATTAGGTCCCCATCCATAGGATATTTTGCAGGTACTGCATTTTGTTTTGTTAAATAAAATTAATTCGACGTTATTAACCAAAAAATGGAAGAAAATATTTATTAACACAAACCTCCACTAGGAAATTTCAGAAGAATGGAATGTAAATATTGAAGACATTGGATATTTCCTGTGGACATAAAGGCTTGGGCCGTGGCTGATGGGGACTGAAAGAGTGACCCATCAGGGCCCAAATACTGCTGCACGATTTTTGGACGATCAAAATCATAGGTCGCTGGCAATGTCTCCAAGTACGAAAGTAGAGGTGGAAAATAATGTGATGATGGTTCCTCCTCTACTAGCTCTTCCCTGCAGTTTCATCCAATTAGTCATCGAAATTGAAATTAATGTGTGCACAACAGAAGCGTACATTTGAATAACATTTTGGCGCTGGACGAAGATGTTGGCTATGACTGATATTAATCCATTGGGAAAGACGAGATCGAGACCCGCTGCTTCAGCTAATTCGATCATGGCCGGAAAAGTGAGGACAAACCAACGTGGCAGATTCTGATAATTCATTTTCACAAGTATCTCCGCCTTGGCATGGATAAAACCTAGTCCTAAGAATACCAAAAAGAATTATCATGAGTAAATATAATAATACGTACAAAAATTTCATGTAAATAAATAAATGAACCTGAGTCAATATTGGGTTGAGCAGTGTTCCAGGTTTTGAGAGCAAGCATGCAAGCAAGAGTTGCAGGAAGAGCATCAATGGTGGGCAAACCCTCTTCATTAGTTTCCCCCCAAAACCCTCCTTCTTTCTGGTTCTCCACTATCCATTGCACACACCTTTTGAACATTGGCTCATTTTCGTTATTCTGGTCTGGAATCATGGCTACCCAAGCTGTGTCATAAGCTGATGGAGACACCAATGACTCCACATTATCAAGCTCCTCGAAAATGTCCCTTTTAACCTCGGAGACGAGGGACTGGATTGACGACTGTGTCTGTGACTGTGAGGACTCCATTGGTACGAGACTATCACTACCTTTGATTTCTCTGTCACTGCCTTGCATTCGGAATCTCAACACCTATTTATACAGAATTTATTATGGCGCTGTTGCATCAATTTGTTTTAGAGTGTTAATAATATATTAAAACTACCAAAAAAAATTAAGAAAATGAAAATAATAATATTTTTTATTGTGTTGTGCCCCTGATCAGTGTCTTTCACTATATTTATAATAATATAATTTTTGTATTTACATTTGAATTATAAAATACGAATATAATCATTACTATCTATATTATAATTATCAATTATAATCTCATAAAAAAAATCACATCAATTCACCTTTTCACAATAAAATATTATATCAACCAATTTTTTCCAACATCGATTTGACATCTACAATATAATTATGTTATACTAAATCCTCAAACAAACATATATTTTTATTACTCATCTTTACTACAAAATCCAAATTTCAAAGACAGGATTTCGCCGATCCCACATAATTCTCTTTCAAATATACACTTAGCAAATGTTTTTAATGTGTGGTTATATTTGAAATGTATCTTATTTTCAAGAATTCCAGGTTTGACAATGACTATGTAACAAGAGTTGTGAATCTCGCACACAAAGTTTCGTTTCACATACACGCGTGTTTGAACAGAATTCTAATTTAATGCATGGTCGAGTTTTTAAAACACATTTATATTATTAGTTGTGAAATGTCCTCTGTGTGCATGTGTATATATCTAGATAATTATAAGTTTAAGTAATTATTACATTTGATTAACAATGAAAAATTGTAAGAAATTGTCAATACAAAGTATATTGTAATAATTTAGAACAATATGAGTAATTTTTAAACTATACCTAATATAACTTATCAAATAATATTTAGATAATCTAAAAACAATAAACTCAATTTATATAAATATATTACCAAAATAAGCCATAACTTTACTTCCGAATAATTTATTTCTGATTGTACTTGTATCATACAAGTATTTTCATAAGTTCATACACTATTCATTTCATTTCTTTTATCCATTAATTATTTTAATCTTTTTTTTTTTTTAAATTCACCCCCATATAAGAAATCCGGTGCTTTAACTATCTATATAGCTATTATATTAGTGCATAGCACATAAACACTAGTAATATAAATTGTTTAATTAATATTTACGGTGAGTAAAGAAATAGTACTGAACAGAGGTAAATGAACATATATGCTATATGTGGGGTCTCTTTCAAAGTTAAACCCAGGTAGCGTTTTTTAAGGTTTCTTTGTTTAATAAAATAAAAGGACATTATTGAGATAGGTCCCCAATTTGTAAATTATACTCATTTGCAGTTTCGAATTAAATGTTCAGACAATTGCGTCACTATCTCAATTACTTTTCATATTATTTTATTATATTTTGAATATGCACCTTACATTTAAGTTTAAATTTCTAATATTTTAGGTTATTTTTGTGGAAATGGAATAACTAGTAGGATTCTAATTGTGAAAACGAAGTTAGTAAATGGGTGTTATAAATTAGTTCAGAAAAGAATAATGCATGAAATTAAATAAGATATCATGATTGTTTGAATTCACAATAAATTAAAATATCAACTATTTTTAAATTAAATGAGTTTTTGTTATTCTCGACAAAGACATTTATGTACGTAAAAACTGTACTACTTTTATCCAAAATAGACAAATAATAATAATAATAATAAAGGTAAACTTTAATCCGATAATAGACAACGTTTTATAAAAAATCTGTTGTTAAATAAATAGACACCACTTTGTTTTAAATCCCTTGTCTATTTATTGTTGTCTATATTACTTGTTCTTGTAAATTGCAGTGATGCGACACAGCAGATTCTAACGATATGCAACGCACCGCTTTGGCACAAAAAAGATGATGATTAAAATATATATAATATACAAAAATAATGCATGTTCTATTTTTAGGAGAAAAATAATAATATAATTGTCCGATAAATTAATTTCTTACATCAATCTCTTCTATTTTAAATTCTTTGACGTTATTTCATATTGTAACATACTAATTTGCACACTACATTTTGAGATATATCTATTATCTATATAAAAATGTAGATATTTCTTACGTTTTTAGAAGTGTAAATATTTCTTACAAAATATAGATTGTCATATATATTTTTATTAAAAATTATTATTTAAAATTATAATAGAAATTTAAGATTTTCATACTTAAATAATTTTATGTTAGAATCCTAATTAATTCAAAATCTTATAAAATCTCATTATAATTAGAACTCTAATATAAAAGTGTTATATATAAGGTATTTGTATTATTTGTTTTCTTAATTTGAATTGATCTCCAAGCACAACGAACGTGATCTAAAACTCGTACATATATAATGTATTTTAGAGTTTTTATTATAAGTTATGAAAACATAAAAAATGGGCAAATATACTCCTAATTAAATTAGGAATTCTTGTGAGGCCGTATTACAGATCCAATTTGATGAGATGAGTCAAATTACAATCCATACCCTACGATCCACATGTTGTACTTGTTTATGGGCAATTACGCCCCGTCTTACTGTAATTTTTGTGAAATTGTCTCATATAAGCTTTTGTGTAATTTTAAAAGAGGGGGTCATATTAAATGCAAAATAAGTGTTGTTGTGAAATTAAATTTTATTTTAAATTTTTAAGTGGGAATATTTTTGGAAAACAATACATATATCAAATTGTATCCTGAAAAATAATAAAGCTCGTATGTTTGTCAGTTTAAGTTTCTGTTTGTCTATAATGATTCAAAATATAAATTTAAATTGTAAAATTATTATAAATTATTTGTCTATATACTTTTGGGTCTGTTTCAAGACTTGTAACATAGTTTTCAGAAAATACCTAATTTGGCTACATGAGATTTCATGTTTCAATTAGTATTTCAAGAAAAACACTGCATCCATCCATGTATATTAAATCTACTAAGCAACATGTCTCATGAATTATTACCAGAGAAACAAATATAGGTGACAAAGTGTACATCAAAATCCCAATTGGTAGGATGGAATCATTCCATACACCATGAGTATGGTGTGGTGAAATAACATAATTTTTTTTATAGTATGGTGTGGTCCACAATCAGAGACGGACGTAGCTAAGGGCCAAGGGGGCACTGGTCCCCTTGAATTTTTTTTAAAAAAGTGGAGGTATTTTTGTAATTTTATTATTTTAATTAAAAATAGAAAATTATATATATTCTCAATCCTTCTATACTTGGGTTTTCAAGATAATAAGAGAGGATTTTTTCATCATTTTCTCTATCTCCCACTTAAACCCTAATTTCTCTTTTTTTTTTTCAATTGTTTCTCCATCTAATTTCAAGGTAATATTTTATTAATATTTACTCTTATTTGCATTATACTTCATCATAATTGTTAATTTATGATGCTTTAAATTGTATATGTGATTTATTGATTAATCGAAAAAGATAATTTTTTCTTTTGAATTTCGGTTAAAATTCTTCTATGCTTGAAATTATGGAAAATTTTCATTGTTGTAGGAGATGAGAAAACTTATTTTATCAATACCATTTCAATTTAGTAAGTTCTTGCATATTTAACTTATTTAGAAATGTTAGTAATGAAACAATTATGAATCGGTTTCAGAATATGAAAAATAGAAAAAATATGTTGTAATACATTAATTTTATCGTATAATATATGTTATTGATTTAGAATTTATGTATTTATATTTTTAATTAATTGACTTGGGCCTCCTAAACCAAAATCCTGGGTCCGTCACTGTCCACAATCAAATTAAATTTTCATGTATGATCCTAAATCTATTGAAAAAAAAAAGTCATATTTAATCAATATAATTTGAATAAAATTATATAGCTTATAAGTTGTGTTTCAGGGGTATAAGTTGAGGGCAAATTAATGTCAATGAGAAAATGAAAACGACACTTCCAATAACACGAAACGCGTTTACACACAATCAGATGAATTTGTTTTTCATGCCATTTTACATGCAAGATTGGTAGTTGCACGTCCATTTCACGCATTTCGATGTTCCAAATGTATGAGAAATTCATTTTGGATTTTGAACTTAAATTTCTACTAAATATAAATAGGGTCGTCAACCACGGAGAAATTTGACTTACTGTTCAATTGAATTATGTCTTCATTCAAAATTAATAACCCAATTACCCAACACAATTATGTAACAATATCCAAGAAAATTTGAAACAAGTCAGAATCATGTAGTAGTACTAGGCTTACGCCAACAATTTATATGCATGAATTACAAATCTACAATGAATTTTATAGAAGATCATTTTTTACATGTGATTGGCCAATTCATAACCCACATTTTAAAATTCTAGTATAAATTTATGAAAATGAGTTTTGTTTATAGGTAATAAAAATCATTATTTTATATTAGTTTTGTGTTTGTAAAATTGATTGGCAGGAGGTACATGAGCAATTCAAAAGATGAATTTATTTTAATTTTGAAATAAAAATAGTTATTTATTTTTCCCATAATAGAATGTGATTGGAGGCCCATGAACGAAATAAATGAAACGGCCCAAATAAGCCACATCTGTTTTATAATCATTTTAAGTCCGCAGAGACACGTATGTTGAATATTTAGTCGTTAAATGGATCCGATTTTGATATGAGCAGTGTTTGTGTGCACTAGATGCATGAATCATGATCTATGTAATTGGGCATACGGGTCGGGTTGGGTTCGGTTTAACCCGGATCCACGCCTTTTTTTATTTTATAATTTATATCATAACCTTTATGTTGTAATAATATAACATTTATGTTATAATAGTGTAACCTTTATGTACAGATTTCATAACCTTTTCACTGAATGACTTATACTTTTTTCACTATAAAAATTCATGCAATATAACCCAAACCTTTATGTTGTAATAGTATAACCTTTATGTACAGATTTCATAACCTTTTCAATAAATAATTTATAATTTTTTCACTATAAAAATTAAATATAACCGAAACCTTTATGTTGTAATGATATAACCTTTATACTGTAATACTATAACTTTTATGTACAAATTTCATAACCTTTTCAGTGAATAACTTATACTTTTTTCACTACTCAGCACTGCAAAAGGTTATGTGCATATAACTAAAGGTTAAGTTCGCTAAACTAAAATGTTAAGTTCGTTAAACTAAAAGGTTATGTCAATATACAGCAGAACTAGAATTTGAGTTAGGGTTTGGGCTAGGGTTTGGGCGCGTGAAAGATATTTTTGGACGGGTTGACCCGGTTGCACGGATCCAGAATCTGTGCACCTGGTGTATAGAAACTTTTGATATATATATATATATATATATATATATATATATATATATGTAAACCTTGGGGTCTGATTTATAATTTCTATTATATACCTAATCTTGAAGACGGTAGATATAATTCACCTTTTATTTAGCATTATTCAAAAACTATCGATAAAATATACCCTCAAAGAAAAAACCTGTCCTATTAATTTCTAAGAGTTTATTGTCTAAACAAAAGGAGTCATACTTTAGAAGACAATTACATTTTTTTATTTTTTTATTTTTCCGCCCTTCTTTGCGCTTAACACTGTTCACCAACAAAATAATATAAGTTAAAGAAACAAATATATAAGTGTGAATTGATAACTTGTAATTATGAGATTGTGTTCCGTTTGCTATTATAAAAATATTTATTCTTACGATATATTACAAAATTCTTTTTGAGATAGAAAGGAGAATAAATTCATAAAATTTGAGCTAGAAAAGTTGCTGCCAAGTATTAGGCACAACCTCATCGATTACCAGGTTTCCACATGACTTCGGAAAAGTATTTAGTCAAAGTTTGTTATTAGTTTAATTTAAGAATTTATAACTTTGTAAATATAGATCATGCCTCTATATTATATAGTTTGAGTTTTTTTTTTAAATATTTAAATAAACAAATTATAATAAAAGTGTCGACCCAAAATAAATAAAATCATATAATGATCTAGAATTTTTAGTCCAAGGCATTGAGTTTAATAGATAGAATTGAAGGTCAAAAATTAAGGTGACCTAATACCTATATTAAATAGAAGCCGATATCTTTTTTTTCCCTTTAAAATATTGTGTTTATAAATGTTATAAAACACTAAATTAACATATATCGAAATCTTGAATTGATTAAATACCATACTGTTTTGCAGTATGCAGAATATTAATTAAGATATGAAATACTAATCTAATTAATTTTGATGTAATAAGTAGATAAACATTCAATATCAGTACTATAATTCGATTCCAAAAGCTCCTTAAATTTCAAGATGAATTGAATCAGCTGTAGCTGCAATATTACGTATACGCAAATAATTTAATTAAGGTGGTAAAGGAATAGACAACCATAAATGAGTTATTAGTGAAACAAGCTAGAAAGACCAACACGAATCCAATCCTTAATTGCACTGCATGCATGCGTATGTATATACATATATATACACACACACATTTATAATATTAGCACGTTTTGATAGCGCCAAACTAATAACGTGACAAACTTGGTCACTGTCAACGTTAAAATGACTTCCAATTAACTCGTAATCTTGATATGGTTATCCAGATATTTGGATTGAATGAGACCCTTATGTTGTCATCAAGCTTAATGATTCTAATATGGGATATTGGCAAACACAAGGATGCTTGCTATTACAATAAAAAATACATATAAACATTGAATATTTCGTGTATTTTGTTAGGAGGCAATTTCATTACGGATTTTTTTTTTTACAACTATGACTTATACTCAACATTAACGAAAAACATATCATTAAAGATATCTAGGAACTAGCGTATTAATGTAGATAATCTGCTTTTAACTTCTTTTCCATAGAAAAATGTACATACTACCTATTCGATTTTTTTCCATCAAAATTTCAAATTCTACAAGGGTCTAGCTACCTAACCCTCATCATCTGGGTACATTTGCCTTCATATATATAGAGAATTGAAAATTAAAGACGACATAGAATTAAATACACACACGACCATATAATATATATGTAAATTACACACACTTGGCCCTGTGTGGTGGTGTAGATGATAAATTTGATGGGGCTGTTAAATTTATTGAAACTGTGAATTGGGAAGTTGGTAGGATTGATGCAAGATGCCATCAATTACTTGAGGATTAACAAGAGAATCTTGGTTGAATGTTTGGGAGTATTGCTGGTTGAGCAGTGAGATAAAAGAGATATTCTTGTGATGATCACTTGAACTGCTGCTAGGGTTAAAGTTATGATCTCCATTGCCTTCCCATTCCTTGCTCGAATATATCATCCCATTCAAGCTTGAAGATGCCAATGGAGATATGGACATTGGATAGTCGAGATTAAGACCCGATCCATTCCCTGGAAAATAATTCCGATCATCGCAGGGTTTTCCAGGGCCTGGAATTGAACTATGATGATACCCATCCATGGATGAGCTGGATTCCATGGAACTACTCGAACTGTTTTTCTTGAAAATCCGGCATAGAACCCAATCGTCAAGCTACACATATGTATAACCACACAATGAATTAATAAGCAGACATTAATATTCCTGAATACTCAATTTAATAAATTATATTTTTAAATGATATAGTAAACGTACTCGTGAAGACGATTTTTTGGCGAGATTAATTCCAGGGGGCTTATTGGTGGTGGGATTATTGCTTATCAATCGATATTCATGCATGATCCAATTAGTTTTGATGCCTTTTGGTGGCTTTCCGCCGTAGAAAACCAAGGCCTTCTTCACACCTATCTTTTGGGTACCATTAGCCGTTAGAATCGGTTTATCTGTGCCGGTAGCCTTCCAGTATCCCGACGTGGCGGCGCGATTCGGCCGCTCGCCGTTTGGATACTTTCTCTCTCTAGGGCTGAAGAAATACCATTCCTCCTCGCCGAAACTTGCCTTACCTGAAAATCATGAAAACTTCTATTTTCGTATTGGATCTGATTCATATTACCCTAAGCTGAACTGATTTTTTTTCTAGAATTCAAACAGAATTTTGATGATTATACAAATAAACAGAAAGAGTGATAATCGATTATTACTTGGAAGTTCCCAGGGATCATATTTGTAGAGATCAATCTCAGCTATGATCGCCACAGGCAGAGGGGCGGAGGCAGCCTTTTTCTTGAGATAGTGAACCAACAGCTCTTCGTCTGTAGGGTGGAACCTGAACCCCGGCGGCAGCCGCGGCTGATGGTTACCGCCGCTCGAACTAGCGCCGCCCTCCATGGAACCGGTTATCCCCTCTCTCTCTCTCTCTCTCTCTCTCTTTTTATATAATATAATATAATATATAGATACTAAAATGAGTTTTGGTATTTATGTGAGGAGAGAGAATCTGAGCGCTGGGATTGGGTGAAGCTCGTGCAGAAACATACTGGACATCCACCACTCTAAGATCGACACGTGTAGAGATCTTGGGTGGAGACCACAACGGCCTTTTTGGTAACGCGTTTTATGTGTAACAGACAAGCACCTCCCTCCATATCTTTTTTGGTTTGGCTGATTGGGCCACCAAAATTCCAAGAAACAAATTCTGTGTGCATCTGTTTCAGTTTGTTTGTTAGCTTGTGCGTGTATTGTGTGTGTGAGAGAGAGTGAGAGTGGTGGCGGCGCAGCTGTGGTGACGGTGGCGCCGCATAACGGCGACGGTGGAATTCTCTTTGCAGTTTGATGTCTATGTCAATGACGATAACGCCATTACCTAATAATAGTCAATGGGTTTGTCAATTGGTTTTTCCATAAATTATTGCGCAGATTTCCAATTAAAGAAATTAAACAATAATGTATACTTAAATTAGGTGTGGACTTTATTACATCACGAGTTGGGCTGATTTGCAAATTGTTCTAATTTAATCTTATGCATCTTTTAAGATTTCGAAATTTTAATTGGATTATTATAATATGGTGACTTGGATTCTTTTCTGACACTTTCATCAATCTATTTTTATGAAATAATCCGATAAATTAATTCATATTTCATTAAAGGGATGTTGATTTGCGAAAGTCACATGCATGAAATTATATAAGTTTTTATATTACAAGAGTAGGTATGCCCAATAGTAGTAGTTGTAGTAGAACATGTTTCTAAAAATTAATTAATTGATTAATAGATCGATAAAAGCTTTCATAGAATCTGACAATTGATACAACAAACTTATCAAACATATGATAATCACAACATTGTTAGAGAAAATAAATTGAAATGTCACTGAATTAATTGAAACTTAGAAAAATTATTTAGGGTATGTTTGTTTAGGGATTATGTGGGATTGAGAAAATCTTAACTTTGAAATCCTGAATTTTGAAGTAAAGGTGAGAAGTAGAAATATATGTTTGTTTGAAGATTTTGTAGGGTAGGATTATACTGTAGATGTCAAATCAATGGTGGAAAAAAGTGGATTGATGTAATATTTTATTTTGAAAAAATGAGTTTGATAATGATTGAATGATTGTATTGTGAGAGATAATAGGTTTTAGGTAATAAATAGGTTATAAAATATGTTGTAGATATAGATAGTAATAATAGGATAAGATTGTGTTGAGATTTTGTAATCCAATTAAAGTCTCAAAACAAACGTACTTTGAGGATTTTAAAATCCTAAATCCTGACTATTCAATCTCTAAACAAACATACCCTAACTTTGACAGTTGAGCTATATATAACAAATATAAACGTCAATTGTTTGTTGCATAATTTCATACATATAATAGATGTTGGAGTTGTACACACTCAACTAACAAGTATATATCGCACCTGATATAACAAGAATTATTATTTTGTTGCAATTAATCCGATTTTAAAGATTGGGACTATACTTTCACATCAATCAACAAATCTATAGTCAGTTTTGCACTGTAACAATTTATTTTAAATAATTGCATTCACATAAGTCTTAACCAATCTCTAAACTTTTCCACATTTTCTAATATTGATGCGAAACTTAGATGGGTGCAATTTGGGCTCAATGGCCGGCCTAGCTATTATTTTCATAATATTATTATTACCTACAACTATTTATTTGTCGTAAATGACTCCTCCAATTCGATCTTCATTGGCACCTACCATTTTTGCTTAAATCTCATCTCTCTCAATTACATTTCTTGTAGAGTTAAACCATAATTCTGTCCAAAACATTATGATATTCGTGTATCCTATATTGTGATGCACATAATATATATATAGACACATTTATTTATTTATAATGGACTCTAATAGAATAAAACAAAAACTAACAGGATAAGAGACGAGCTATATTTTTAAGAGAATGTCTTTTCTTTTCAAAAAATAAATAAAAAAGACTTAAAAGTGAATAAAAAAGAGAGAGAGAGAGAGAGAGAGAGAGAGAGAGAGAGAGAGAGAGAGAGAGAGAGAGAGAGAGAGAGAGAGATAGTTGGAGGGTGCAGTGGGCAAATAAATGGAGAGAATGTAGCTTTCGCATATGGGATGGTTTGTCCTGATTTGGAATTGTGGTGGAGGAATCTATGCTCCCATTTGGATATAGTCCAACATTTTCCTTATTTTTCGCTCTACTTATTGCTCTTTTTTGTCAACTTTTATTTCTCATTTAATCTTCTCATTTTTTTTAAACTAGCTACTCTTATAAGTTTGTAAGCTTTTGAATATTTTTTTATAATGTTTGTTATTTGTTCACACACTATTATATACACTTATGTAATCAATTATAATATTACATTAGTGCTATATATAATGTGTGTATGGGAAACTAGTATATAGTGGCATTAAGCTAATAAGCTTAGATTTTTTTTTTTAAATAGGTAACGTAATAAAGAAAATAATAAAAAATTACATAGGATCACTTACAAAACTGATCAGCTTAACTTATCATATAGGAAAGGCTTGATTGCAAAAGAACATTTCAGTAAGAAATTTAAATTTTATGATTTTCTAAAAATATAAATTTAACCTTATTTTGTAATTGGCATCATCAATGATTTTTCTGACTCAAACTTGTGAATGTATAGGACTAATTTGTTCATATTGGATGTCACGCTAATGGTCAGACAAAATATTTCAAAACAATTAATACTAAGCGAATAAAATAGAGCTCTTTTTTTTTTTTAGGGTTTACACAAATGATAGAATAGAAACACGACATTTGGTTTATATATCTTTTAATTAACCATACACATTTACAAGTTTTCTTAGAAAAATTGATGGTACTACGAATTTTAAAACAAGGTTAAGTTCGTGAATTTGTTGGGCTACCTTCCAGAGTTAATATTGAATTTTATAAAAGCAGAGTTTTTTTTTTTTTTTTTTAAGCCTATAGTATAATACTATAACATGAAGCAAGGTGAATACGTTTTATTATTCTTCTTTTCTTTTCTAGTGAGTGAATTCATGTCATCTTTTTTAACTGATTGCGTTGGGCCGTAATGTAGAAGTGGCCCAATGATCATATAAGATTTAAAAGTCTTACAAACCGTACGCTTTCATATAAAATGATGTAAATCTATATAACTAAATTAGTTTGTATTTCACTATTTTGTTGTTGTTCAATTGTTTGATATATATTGAAAATTAAAGCTCTATTTCCCATGGTTTATTTTTATATTCATTTTTCCTATTTTTATTTCAATATCTATATATTTACTATTTTCAATAAGCCTACTATTTCATTCTATACTCTTTAAAATTTGGAGGTATTTTCTGTTTTGATCTATTAAGTTATTTATGAAGTTATTTATGATAATTTTTTATTAGTATCTTATTTATTCACTTAATTATATTTAACTAAGCCACAATGTAATTTATTAATTAATGTTTGAAAATTATTTAATTTGTGATGGAAATACATGCAATTTGCCCTTTAATTATTCATGACATATATTGAATTCTTAAAATTAGTTGGCAATTTTATTAGTATTTGGGACAACTTACTTTTTTGTAGAATACCACAAATTAAAAGGTTACAGATTTAAGTAATCGGCCAATATGTCCAAAGAACGAATTTTTAAGGTATTAAAGAAAAACAATTGTATAAATGACATATAGATTTATTGTTTTTATACTATTATTATAATATTAGAATTTCATTTATTTTCAAATTTTAATTTAATGTACTCTTACATATGCATATTCTAAGTTTTTTGTTTAATAAATTAGATTATGTACCAACAGCTAACTAAGAAAGAAGTCTATATTCATTCAAATCAACATTATACTATAATATTTTTTATTTTTTATTTAAATATATAGTATATTATTTAATTATATTTTCAGTCGTTACATAATTATTTAATTTTGAGATTAAACGTTGGGCTAAGTGGGCAAAAATCCTTGCTAGCTATTTTTTTCTTATTTTTTTTAAAATATTTTTTTGAGCTGGGAGGAGGAAGTTGAGGGGAACAATAAAATCTAAAAAACTTATTTAATCATGTTCGAACTCTGGTCATTACAATTTTCAATCCGCATCTATATATTTATAAATAATAAAAATGGTTTCAACTCTCATACATATAAGTGATTGTATTTGTATAAAAATGATACAAAAAACTTAAATGAGATAATTTTGTAAACCGAAACTCTATGTACACTATCATAATCTATTTTCACCAATGAATATATATTTTATGAGATGAGTTGGAGTATTTTCATTCAATTAAGTCAATGTGGTGAATATTTCACAAGATTTGGTTTTGTCGTAACATGAAATTAAACCGTAAAATCTCATGCCATGAGGTTTTGTCGTATTTCACGGAAATTCCATTTCTTTCATCAGACGTAGAATTGGTCACCTCTATATAAAGAAGAATTTTCGTAAATAAGAAAAAAAAAATGGATGAATGATCCTTACAGGAACTTGAATAGTGTAACAAAGCATGTTTTGAACTTTGAAATTAAGAATAATAATTAAACAATAATGAATGTGTTAGGGTGTATGTATGGAGCTACTAGCTAGTCCTTCAGATCTGACTCAAACTTGATCACAAATAAGGACTGGTAGCTTAGGACAACAAATTAAATTAATTAAAGAATTGATTATGGTTATTTAACCACTCTTCATGTAACATTGTAATTAGAATCAACGGGGAGGGAGTTCGTGTTTTTCGATTAACTCCTCTTCCTCCACTTCTATCAAGTTCTTTATCACCACATCCGTCGCATTTGCCAGAAATTCCGACCAATCCCTGAAATGAACATATAAAAATAACGTAATATTAAATGTACAAACATATATTAGTAAGTAAAATGAAATTGTTCCACCATACCCTCTCAACGTGTCGAATGTTAATCCGACAGTGTTTCTGGCCTCATCGAGGGCCGACCCGAATTTATCGAGTTCGGGTTGCGTGCACGACCCGTCGTCCTTAATTCGGAGCTCCGAGGGTTTAACGTCGCAGAAAATGGGCACAACCTTCTTCTTCAGCTCCGTCATCTGACTCAGCTCGTGCAGACAAAAATACGAGTCGCAGTACAACGGAGAGAAGATGGCGACGCCGACTTTGCATTGTCGGATCGCCACGTCGATCTTGTCGAACAGCTTGTCCCCCGGCTTCATGCTCTTGCTGTCCAAGAAGGGGCGGAGACCGAGGCCGCGGAGGTGATGGTACAGCAGACCCGCCACATTTCTCTTGGTGTCGATCCCGCGGTGGTTGATGAAGACGTCGCATGGTGGGAGCGGGCGGAGGAGATGGTGGTGGCGGCCAATGACATTCTTAACCACGGCGGAGGAGGATCGTTGCATGTTAATTTGAGTAGTATATTGTTTTGTTCTTTTAGCTGTGTTTTGTGTGGTTGAGTTAGATTTTTGATAAATGTGGGATCCGAAATTAGTAGGGGGATTTATAGGGGGGAAATTGCATAAATTTCTATGAATGTTGGGGGTTTTATTTTGAATGGAAAATATGGCAAGTGTCTACTAATCAGAATGTTGGACTGTCTGATATGAGGAAAAAGAGTAAAAGCGTTTGACAATGACTAAGGCATTAGCGTTACCATGGACTGTTTAACCCTTCAAACACGTTTTATTCTATTTATTATACTTTCTTTATTTACTACTATGTCAACAAAATGACAGAAGAAATTGATCGGCTTTTATTTTAATTTTCTAATTGTGGTACTCAGGTAATTGAAATAATTTATTTGTTTTATAATTTTATTAGTACATCATTAACATATTGATTAATTTATGCTGGAAAAAAAAAGCAAGGGATGACATAATAATATTTACCTTTCATAATATGCAATATTGCATTCATTATGTGTGCACCTCTACTCAAATGTAATAATAATATTCAATATTCATAAACACACATTACATATGTATTCATTATATTCAAATAGACGATTATTATTACATGATATATTTACTAAATATAATATGGATAGTATGGAGACAAAAATAGGGAAGTAAAACAAGTTCAAGGGAAGTATCTTGTGATGGTTTCATGAAGTAGATCCAGACCAAATTCAAAAAATTAATTAAAAATATAAAAACAGTTAAAAGTGTTTTAAATTTTTTAAAAGCCCTGTGGAAATAAAAAATCCTAAAGAAGATATTGCATTCATTAATAATATTTTCAGTTTAATTAAGTTATAGATAATACATAAGAATTCCAACTTAAATTTTGCAGTTGACTGTTCATATTCCATTTTATTGGTTATAACAATATATATGAGAACCGGGTTTCACTCAGAAAACCGAGAACTTCCAGGAACCGGAATCGGTTTGGCAAGAACCGGGATCTAAGGCGTCGAACCGGCAGCAACTAACCTGAGCCGGTAGTTGGAAACTGGAAACTGGAATTGGTTGAATTAGTTAGGGTTCGCTACAGTGCTTCGATCATTTTCTTGCTAATGTTGTGCAATTCTGATAGTTTTTAGGCTAAATTGGTTGAGGGGAAATGTTATATATATCCTTGTGCTAAAATTACAATATATAAGATTCCAACTTAAAGTTTGCAGTTGACTGTTCATAGTCCAAACTCCCAGATGGCTTTTTATTCAGAATGTGGGATTTGCCAAATATTACTGTGTATATTAATTTAGGAAAACAAGAGAATTCAAGAGCAATGTTTAATGGCAGATTTTGTCAGAATAACAACTTTTTAATTAATTGAGATTGTTATTTAAAAGTATATTTATTTTTCTGAGAGATGAATAAAACATTTTAATATATTTTGAGCAAAAATTATAAATGATTAAGCCAGCAGAAGGAATAATAAGTGTGACAATTAATTATTAATTAAGTGTATAAATGCGATTTGAGAGCAATGCAGCATATATATATATATATATATATATATATATATTTGAAATCCCCTATTAAAAGTATGTTAATAATATCCATGTGTGGCCTTTTGAGTTAACTAATGTTGCTCTCAATGAACAATGTATATTTCATTTCAGTTAATGCAACGTTCACAATAACAGTCTTTTTTATGCATTGAGTATTATCCTAATAGATAGTCCTTTTCATTAACTCCCCGTTGTTTTTTCTTGATTTGTCCCTTTTATCCACATACTCTATTGCTACTAATTACTCTTCTTGGTTGCTTATAGAAATTAGACTATGTCAAAGAACAATTAATAATAGACAATAGTCATGTGTAGTGAACCAAAAATTTCTTATATATTTTCGATTATACGTCCACATCTGAGTTTTTCATATGTTCTTACAGATTTTTTTTAAGTTTAGATCCGATACATGTGTTAGTACATATTTGATAATAAACTCTAAATTAATATATACTTTAAATAATATTAATGGTTTGTTGATAAATGAACAAAATGGTTTGTTGGTAAGTATCTTACATTCATTCTGAAGAATTCAACAGTTAAGATTTTTTATTTATTTTTACTAAATGAATATCCTAGCTTGAAAAACTTTGACTAATTTGTGTTTTGGTTCTTTCTTTCTCGTTGTTGATGTTGGGCACTGGACAGACGTCAGACTCTATACATCGTTTGTGGTTTTAAATTGTTGATATTGGGCACCGAGCAGACATCAGACTCTATACATCGTTTGTGTTTTTAATAAATAGTTGACAAACGAAATGTTATATGTTATAATCATAGACAATCAATCTGATTGTAGTAGTAGATAAATGAATTATTATAGCACATAGTTAAAATAAAATGTTTCCACTCTAAGCATGACAGAAACAGTTGACTTGAGGCCAAGTTCTAGTCTTCTAGATAATGGGGTTCAATTTTCAAAAGCCCATGTCTTCCCTTGATCCTGAAGATTATTCATCCGTACATTTTTTTTCTCAGAGAAAGACCCGTTCAATTAACGAATTACTCTACTAAAACGTTGTCGTTCTGTAACATCTAAGTGAGTTGGACTCAGATTTATTATGTTTTCTTATTATTTCAAGTACTCCATCGTGAATTAGCCTTTGAAAATATTGAATTTTCGTCACGCTGAGAAGACTTCATAAAATATTCATAAGAATATAATTCTGGCCCAAGAAGATCATGCGGCCGATGACTGGGTTTCATGTCTATAAGGGGAGCATTCAAAATTATCCAATTTAATATAATGTAGTTTATTAATGCCAAAATTCATTTAATATATCCATTTCTACTGTAAGATAAATAAAAATATTCAAAATTATCGAATTTTTAGGATGATCATTCCCTTAATTGCACTTGATGTTGACATAACGACCCCACACACCCCTTTTCACATCCACTCAATTCCATTAAATAGTATAATCAAAGTCAAAAAAAATATTTATTTGATTTTCGTGTACATATAATAGGGTTTTGAAAAACAAAACCCCATTCACCTTCATCAATTCATGTAGTTTGGGAGAGTCCCAATTTTAGTTTGGGAGAGTCCCAATTTTCACCGGCCTTCGGCTATAGTATTTTTCCTTCTTTCTTCCTCCCTTTTTTGGTCCCAATTTTTTTTTTTTTTTCACTTCGATTGAAAAGACCGTCCATTGAAGTTGCACTATAGACGAAAACATTTTTGTTTGAACCTTACATGAATTTCATGCAACTTTATTCTCATTTTCGTGTAACCCTATGTCTTAATTTCGTGTAGCCCTATATCCATTTTCTTGTAAACCTTTGACCGAATTTCGTATAGCCCTTAAGCTGAAACTTAAGGTGATTTTCGTGTATTTATAATCTAATGTTATATTTATGCAATAATCTAATATTATAATATTTAGTTCTAAATTACACGAAAATACAAATAATTTAAATAATTTAATAATTTCACCTTACACGAATTACACCAAATATTAATATAAACAACAAGTTTTATGTTAATAAAACCAAATAATACTTTCTACCTCAATTTGCTTGTGTAAGAAATTCTAAAGAGCCTCAATTTCCTCTTTGAATATATTATAGGGTATGTTATTGTGACAATGAATTTCTTGAATAAAATTCGTGTATTAAATAAATCGAATTTTTACTATTTTGCATGCGAATTTACATGTAATTCGTATACTTTTCAAAATCTTATTGTATCACCAAGTATAACATCAAGTATATTGATCCAAATTATGCTTTTGAATAGTTTCAATTATTCTATCACCAAGTATAACATTAAGTATATTGACCCAAATTATACTTTTGAATAGTTTCAAATATTATTATAGTGGAATGAGCAATTTTAATACTAAGTTATATATTTTAGAGTAAATAACGCAATTTTCCTAGTAGGTAGAGGGAAACACCGTAATGCTTGTCCCTTTATGGACACGGAGGGGACAAAATGATATGTTGGGGCTACTTTTCTTGGTATAATCTGTAGTGCGTGTGACAAGAAATAAATTGAAAAAAAAATTCTTGGTTCCTATTTGTGATAAACTTGGCTACAAACGTTAAAAAAATTACGATATCATTTCCTTTTTGAGATGTCATCGTCATTGTTGGATACCATAATAAGATTTATTTATAAAACATTATCAACCATGCATGTTTAAAGAGATTTTTAGTTTTTTTAAATCATCTTGCATTTAAATAATTTATAAGCTCAATCACACGACTATACTTTTGAAATAAATAAAATATGTTTTTTTAACTATATATATATATTTAACTTTACGAAATACTTTTGAATCTTATTAGCCAATTCAACATTATTTTAACTAGAGATCTATTGATCCAAATCCCAAAAGATAAGTTAACTGTCAATGCTATATATGAAAGAACATTTTTCTCATTCTCTTCCTAGCGGTTGACATGGACGTTGACATTTCATTTTCATCCTAATTGGTCTATGTAAAAATTAATATTTCTATATTAGACGTGATTAGGCGTGATATGTGTCAATTGAAAAATTAAAATTAGAATGTAAAAATTTTAATTGTTATTTTATAAATTATGATATTTGATAAAATATTCAATTGAATACAAAATTTATTATTATTTTGTTTTTTTATATACTTTCAATATATTCTTCAATCTAATTACTATTAGATATATTTAAGCTAATAATAATCAAACACAAAATATTACATGCATATGAATATATTACACTTTTTTTTAAATATCAATATTATAATATAAATATTTGTTCAATATATATTATCGAACAAAAATAACTATTACAAAATATTTTGGATTATACATATATATTTTTGCACACCAACCACTAGGATGAGGAAGAGAGAAATGTTAACATCCAGGGAAAGAGAATAATACAATGTCTAATAAAACATTGTTGACAACATTTCATTTTGAAATTTTAATTTGATAGTTTCCAATCTTTTCAAATCCTAAATTAATAAGATTTATTTTTTATATCCAGTATTGATAGTTAACTTATCTTTCAAGATTTGAATCGATAAAATCTTTAAAGTAGTAGAGAAATATAGATTTGTAAAATTGTATGTATTATGTGGACTTAACAGTTTTGTAAATTATGGGCTGATGTGACGCTCAACTGGTGTGAAGCAAAGCCCAAAAAGCTTAAGGGGATGATATTGTGTTAGGGAAAGAATGGGTCTGCAGTAAGATTTTTAACCAACTGAAATTGTTACCATAAGAAGAAAATAAAACGTTACATAACAAAAATGACTAATTATTTCCAACGTTTTAGACTCTGAATTAGTATTTATCTCCATTAATTACAATGCAGGGATTTTAAAAACAAATACGTATTAAATAAAATATAATTTGAATATTTGAGAATTTAACTTGACTTTTCAAGTATACTTGCAAAACAAACTAAAATGAGATCTGAAAAAGGGTGAGCATGGGAAACTACCTTATCCACACTTTAATCGGTACCTCTCTTTGCCTCCACGCAAATAACAACTTGAGCCGTGTCAAACTTATTAAACTCAACTCTCCTTTTTCTTTTCTTTTTCTTTAGAAATGTAAACAATAATGAAATTTTAAATTTCCTAATCGTTTCACATATATAATATTGTTAGACATAGTTTCAATATTCATAATTCGAATCCTCATTAATTAATATTTATTTTATATATTATAAATTGTGAATTGATCTGTCTTAATAATTTTTCTTCTCATTTTATTTGTTTTCAAGTTTCAATATATATCATTATTTGTTTTCTTCTGAATTATTCATTTTTATTATTTTCCAAAGCAAATTGTTGAATTTAAATGTACAAACATCACTTTTGTCACTGGTTTATTTTTTCTGAAAATTAATCACTCGATAGGTTTGACCGTTCATCTCTTAATTAGTGTTCTACTATAAAAAATAAAATTATATAACTACTAAAAATATTAGATAAAATCATGTGCCAGCTGGAATCTACAAATTAATGGTAGGGCATAATTGAATAAGACAACCTAATATTTTGTTGCTTTCGTGCAATAAAATGGCTACTCTCTAACCCATTTTTACTGCATTTTGTTGGCAGTCATTGCACATCTTTATTTGTACATATTTATTATATAAATTCACTTCATTGGATTCTAGATTATGACATGCTAATAATTCAA
Source organism: Scutellaria barbata (assembly GCA_028654395.1). Lineage (NCBI taxonomy): Eukaryota > Viridiplantae > Streptophyta > Magnoliopsida > Lamiales > Lamiaceae > Scutellaria > Scutellaria barbata. The sequence continues at coordinate 6,573,788 of CM053645.1, forward strand.
ATTTGTTAATATATTTTTGTATATTAGGATTCTATATTCACGATCCACGATCCCAACTTATTATTGAAAATATTTAAGATAACTTACAATCATATTATCTTAATTGGTTGACCTTAAATTTAAGACCTTCGATTCTTAAACTAATCAAATGCTAAGTAATTTTAAAATTAGAGAATTATGAATAAAGATCCATAGTATTAACAGTCTATATCAACACCTTGAATAATTTGTAATAAATTAGAATCTGAGTCATATAATCCATATAAAAACATAGTACTATAGTAGTACATACTTTGGGTTGCTTTCAATATATTTCATATTTCTAATATAAAAGTTAAAAAAAAATGATCAATTTAGTTTCTTGTATCACCAAAAAAAACAAAAAAAAAAAAAATTATAGATTATAGATGGTTTTGCTCAAATGTTTAACTTAAACAACTCTTAATATTTCACCGATAACGTATAATTATCTCATTTTTTTATTATATAAAAAGTAAAATTAATAAATATTTTAAATTTTTAACACATCAATTGTGAACATATATTGGTGTGTCCATAATGAATAGATTATAGAATTTCTTAATATTTAGTAATGGACCACCGACAAGGCCCTGTGTTCTTAATTAGTTGCAAAAAGAAAATAAAAAAAAGAGAGAAAAATCCAATCGTATCTTCTTGAGAATTTGATTAGATGCCAAAAAGTCAAAAGCTTATGATTAATTATCGCTTTATACGAATAATAATCCAAAAATTGATATGTAAATCGATAGTGACAATTCAACTAATCCATCCCAATCACAACCCCAGATCAATGTCAGTATGTGCATTTTTTTTGCGTTATTTTCTTTCGTTAAAGTTTCTGGGTCCATAAAGTGGGTGTTGAAATTTATTTTTTATATAATAAATAATTGATGTGAATATTAGGATTTATTATGTATAAGCGTATATCTTATGCTTTTTAAAAAATTGAGTTGATCTTTCTTATATAAAATAAGAATGAATGTGACATAATTACTATTTGAATTTTTTATTCTGTTATAATCTCGTATTCGGAATCTACTCTTTGGATCTAAATATGACATTATTTTTTATTATCAAGCTTCGAAATTTATCAATGATCATTAATTTGGCAAATAAATCAACATGGCTAGAGCTGTATAGACTGGCCCATTATTATTAAATTGCTCTTACATTAATCTCTCTAACTATGTCTTGCTCTTGCTTTTATGCCCTAACCACCCAATCTATTTTAAAAGTATTAATTATATCCTAACAAGTAGTATTTTTATATTTGGTAAGTAATAATTTCTTACATTAATATCTCTAACTATGTCTTGCTTTTATGCCCTAACCACCTAATCTATTTTAAAAGTATTAATTATATCCTAACAAGTGGTATTTTTTTTATATTTGGTAAGTAATAATTTCCAATATAAGAGTGATTCTGATTGGAATAGTAATTGCAAAATAATGGAGTAAAAGGTTGGGGCACAAATAGTGGGGCCCACTTCCATCCAGAAAATTTGCTGCTTCACTCAAACTGCCCCTCTCTCTCTCTCTCTCTCTCTCTCTCTCACTCTCTCACACACACACAAAAGACACAAAAGACCCACAGACTCCATGTGCACTGCTCCATCAGTTCTTGCTGGCTCTCTCTCATCTCCAGTTAAGATTTAAAAAAGAGATTGTAAATGTCACATTCAAGAACATGAACTTTTTGTTCAACATACTACTACAACAATATTAGAACTTCACCCATCCATCCACACTCTCTCCCCCCACACTGTGAGAGCATGGATTCAAATGCTCTTCTTGATTATGCTCTCTTCCAACTTACCCCTACAAGAACAAGGTATGTGTTTCTGTGTGAATTCTTTAGAATTTCTTGTTGTTGACGAGTAACTGATAAAATCTTGGTCTTTTCTTTACGGGTCAATCGTGGATGGGCAAAAGATGTGATCTTGTGGTGTTTTCTGGGAAAAAAAGTGAGAAATTGGCATCTGGGCTCGTTGAACCCTTTGTTGCTCACTTGCAATATGCGAAAGATCAGATTCCAAAAGGTGGGTATTCAATAACTCTTCGTCCACCGGCCAACGCTGCTAATGCCTCATGGTTCACTAAGGCTACATTTCAAAGGTATAATTGTGTGATCTCGTGAATCTTTAATATGTACCAAGCAATAACTCTAGTAAATCATCTTTTATTGATTAGGGATGGTCGATCTTTGTTTGCTTGATTATTTTTCCTTCTATCCCTTTGTTCTTGGCTGATCAGATTAATATGTATTGGTGATCATGATATTACATGATTGTTTATGGGAAGTTTGATTGTTGGAGAGTGGATTTGGGCAAATCTTGAAGTGGGGGTTTGGTTTGAGGTTTTTAATGTGTCTTAGAGAGGATTTAATTCATTTTGCTTGTTTCTTTTCTATTTTTGACTGGCAGATTTGTACGCTTTGTGAGCACCCCTGAGATTCTTGAGAGGATTATACGCATAGAACGAGAAATTTTGCAAATTGAGAGTTCGATTCAATCTAGTGAATTACCTAACACGGAGGAGACTGGCCATCCAGGGGAAGGTATGAGGGCATACATTATTAAGAAAATAGTGTGTACATGTTTGTATAATTTGAATAAATATGCTTTGAGGCTATATCTTAGTGATTGAATTCTCTCCCCTGTTGCGAATTCAAGATAGTTTGATAATGTTATCAGCTGTAGCTCTTAACATACTGCAAGGGAAAATTGTGGGATTTCACGCACTTAAGTTTCTTTTCATTTATTTCTTATCCTAATAGCAGATCAATGTTTCAAGTATTGCCTCCTTGCATGCATAGATTAGTTTTGAGTTGTATCTGATTCTGCTCTACTTACTAAGCACATTGTGTTATCACTTATCAGGTACCATGTCAGTTGTTGATGGGGACATTAAGAAATCAGCTAGTTCCTTAAAGGTATTCTAACTGTAAGAAGCAACAATCATTCCTTAGTTTTCAATCTGATTCATGTTTTTTCCTGGCTCTTCTAGTTAAACTCTGAAGAAGAAGATAATGGAGCTGCACTGAGAGAAAATTCCAGGTAAGTGAATAGTCATTTGTCAAGTTCCTTGATTACTCTCTTATAGCTCTGATGGCTGAGGCATTTACTTGTTTCTTTGAGAAGGGTTCGTCTTCAACGTCTTATGGATACTCGAAAAGCATTACTTCTGAAAGAGCAAGCCATGGCTTATGCTCGTGCAGTCGTGGCTGGATATGAAATGGACACCATTGATGATCTTATCTCTTTTGCTGACACATTTGGTGCCTCACGTCTTAGGTGCAACACATAATTTTCTTCCATATTTTGTATTTGTGAGCGATCATTTTCAAAACCAAGTATAGTGCATGATCTTTTTCGTCTGATTAGGTGACTTTAGGAAACTTTTCTCTACCATGACACTCAATTTGTTTTGTTGTAGAGTGGCATGCACTGATTTCAAGGAGCTTTACAATAAAAAACATTCAGATGATCAGTGGAGGGACGAATTAGCAGCTGTACAAGCGTGTTCTATGACTGACCTCCCATATATGATGACATCTGGAATTACGCTGACGGGTGAAAATTTTCCACTCATGAGAAACGGCTCATCCGACCCTTTATCTGACTCGACTTCTGATAAAAGTAAAGGTAAGTTTTGTATCATTCACTTAAGTATCATCATGACCATTGTTAGCTGATCCCGCAAAAATGAAAACCTTATAATGGTGACTTATACCTTAGAGTGGAACCGTGATCTTGTCATCTAATGTGAGTTTATTTTCACAGAAAATAATTTTCCAGCTTCTGAACAGACACCAAATGCTCAGCAGCAGGTTCCATGGATGAATCAGTTTCCGCCATATATGTACAATTTCCAAGGCCCAATGCAGCAAATGCCAGCATATCAAGGTTATCCTTTCCCTGGCATGCATCCTGTACAGCCATATTATCCTGGCTGGTCGCCACCTGGTGGGAACGCTCCATCCAAGAATCGTAAATCTTCTAGAAAGAAGGAGAAGTCTTCTGATGCCAATGGAACAGATACCTCTGAAGAAGATGAAGAAACTGCCTCTAGTGACTCGGATACTGGGGCTGATTCAGATAAGGAAAAAGAACATGATAAGAATTCTTCTTCCAAGGGCCAAAAACATGTGAAAAAGCACAAGAAAAAGACATCAAAAACAGTTGTTATACGTAACATAAACTACATAACTTCCCAAAGACACAATGGTGAAGATAATGATGTCTCAGAAGACTCTTCAGGAGAAGATGAAGCTTCAATCAGAGAGGGAGTAGACAATGCAATTGCATCCTTAGAGAAACATTCTCATAGGAAATCACATAAAAACAAAGGAAAACAGGGCTCTTACGCTCAAAATGGAGTCAACGGTTATGCTGAACAGGACTTTACAAACGACGTTTCTGAAGGGGGGAAATCAGCAACTAATCCTTGGGGTGCTTTTCAGAATCTTCTCCTGAGCAATGATGAGTCGACTAATCCTATGGATGAACATTTTATGATGAAAAATTCCAATGGTGGGCTTTCACACAAAAGTAGCAACGGCTTGGACTTAGAATCCGAGAAAATCCCAAGACAGACTTTGAGTACTAGTGATGATTCAGTTCTTGTGATTCAAAGAGGGGAGAATGGTGGCGAAGCTCATTTTGTGGATTTTGCAAATGGTGAAGGCGTGCATTCAACTATGAAGAAAACCGTTTCTGAAGGTGAGAATGTTTTATTGGCTCAGCAATTCAAGGGATCGAACACAATGGGAACTCTACAGGATTTTTCATCAGAGTTATTCACTGTCAAAAACAGGAAAGAGCAAGACTGGTTTATCGTTAATTCCTCTGGAGGTTCAGAAATGCAAGACACTAAGCAATTAGAATTCGGCAATCGTGATTCTTTGTCATATGAAACGGGCTACAATCAGAAAGAAACAACAAATGGAACAGCTTTAGCGGATGATTCCTTCATTATAGAGTCTAGATCGACAGTTGATGAGCACTATGCTTCTCAGTGGAGAACAGATATTAGCATGGATGTTGACATGGCACCCCAGCGAGAAAATGGAAGCCCAACCGTCTCTGGGGCCCATATCGCTGGCTCAGCTGAACCCGACGACCTCTGCATGATGCTTGTAAGGGAGTCACAGGAATCGGGTGCATCTTGGACACCTGATATGGACTATGAAGCTGAAATCTCTTTCAATGAAGCTGATAAAAGATCTTCCACTGCTAAATCGAATGGTCATGCTGTAGACGATCCTGTGGTGAATGGTAAAAAAATCAACAGCAAGAAAAATGTAGGCCTGACGACAAAACCCCCCGTGAGAGGATCTCTTTCCAGCAGGAACGATCCTTTTTCCAAGACAAAGAAGATATCTCCATCAAGCAGGTTAATAACGCATAAGAGCAAGTTGCAAAAGGTATAAATATCGTTATAGATGCACAGAAACTCAACTTTGTTTACTTGTATTCGAGCTTTCTTGCTCATCTTCATGATGATGATTTCACATACAGGAAGAAGAGGATCGCAAGAGATTGGAAGAACAACTGATTGAACGACAGAAGAGAATTGCTGAAAGGACGGCTCTCTCAGCATCTAAGAAGCTTCCAGTAGGAAAAAGTTCACTCGACAAGAGCAGACGAAAAAGTTAAGTCGGCCTAAACTCACTGCAATTTGATTGCATGATCATTGTGAAAATACAGTATGAAAGAATTTCATGTGCTGGTTCGCCATCGTGCCTTGTCATGGTCTACCACTCTGTTTGGGTTTTAGCTGTACTTGTACAGTCTTGGTTATTCCATTTTTTAAGATTATATATTCATTTATTTATGTCCTAATAGAGTGTATCTTGCTATAATAATAAATTGATTGTATACGTGTGTCACTCTGAACTGAAAGTTGTATGTTCATTGTTAGAGATTTCAGGATTTTCTTTTTTAATTTTGTTTTCTGGATCAGATTCTATATGGAAGTTTCTTGTGAAGTACAGCTTTTAGAGGTTGAGTATTTTATTGTAATAATGATTTAGACCCTGAAAAGTAATTTTCTTGGCGAATAATTGGAAATTCTGTGTAATTGTTGACAGTTGTTGCTTCATGCCAGACTTTGAATATTTCTAACAAGGCAAGGGATATTTAACTTCATTAAAATAATAATAAACATTCTTTGCTTTTTTTTTGCTTCAAACGTTCTAGTTGATATATAAATGTTGTTGTCATTTTAGGAGTTTTAAATAATTGATTAGAGTTGAAGACAGTATTGTTTAACGTTTTCCAAGTATTTTCCAGGCTTTGATTACGTCTGAATTTCTTTAATTAACATTGGAATTAAGCTAAAATAAGCTACAGTCGGACCAATTCAAGCATTAAAATTATCTTAATTTATTTTTCAAATTCAAGGACCAAACCAAGAAGTAAATTAAAATGATTATTTTGCAATTAGAGAAATTAAATTGTGATTTCAAATTTATTAGCATGTCATCTCATGAATCATGATCACAAAAGGTCCTATTTAAATGGGATTCGATCAAGGCGTTGGAAATCCAGAGCAAAAACAGTTGAATAAATAAACTTTGATGATAATTAAAAAAAGAAAAAAAAAAGGGGGGGGGGGGGGGGGGGGGGCGATAAAAACGGGGGTACGAGGCTTTCGTCCTAAAATAACAGCAGAATCAAAATGATGCACTTTGGATTTGCTCCCATTCTCCTCTTTTGGGAACAAAGGGAGAACAACAAACTTGTCTTTATCAACAATACATTAACATCCATTACATTACTGCCCTGCACGTAATCTTTTTTATTCTGTTGATAAATAATATTTCAAGTTGAATTTCAAACCTTCTTCACGAGAATATTTATTCTCCTCTGTTTTTTGTTCTTTGTTCAAATAAATATTATTTTCAACAATTTTTTGGAGTGTTTGTCAAATCTAAGTGGGCTGAAAAGCTGTCTGTGCCAGGTTATTAATTTATAATATTAAAAAAAGAACAGGAATTTGGGTTTTAATTTCTATAAAAGCTTGTCTTTATTTGGCAATGTCGACGGGGGTATTTTGTGGTATGGGACCTCTCTTGCTTCGTAAGAAGGTGTCTGGATTTGTGGTATGTTTTTCTTATTTATCTTCGTTAATTCTTATTCTTTTCTTCATTTCTGAATAACATATGTTCTTGTAATAATGGCTGTTATTCCATTGCATGTTTCATGGTTGTTTTTTTAGTTGATTTTATGTTTTGATGTTATGATCGTAATCTGAAGAAAATGGATATTTCAATATAATTTGATGTTATTAACATTGGTGTTTTGGTTTTGATAGAAGAATGATTTATGGATTGTGTTGGTGATGGTAGGGAATCACACGGGGCGAGAGCAATAATAAATACTTCAATAATGCATCAAAGATTAGGAAAATGAAATCTTCCAAAGTTCAGAGCTCCTTTGGAGTAGCTGGTAATTTTGTAGCCATGAATGAGATTAAAAACAAGATTTCGAGCTTCAGAGACTTGCTCGATTTCCTTCCTTGTATAGGTTCTATTTGTGTAAATGAGGTATTCAACCGGCCTTTTCTTTCGTCTTTCTTTGATGATGTTTGTTCGATTCCTCATATGTGAATTGTCTCAACGCAGCTGTTAATATTGACCCTGAATGATATCTTCAAACGCTATCCCAAGATCAAACCAGTCTCCGAATTTAAAGGTGCATCGTTGCATAAGGTTACCTTTCAAGAACTCTAAGAACCTCTCGTTCAAATGGATTGTTAATTTGGTTACAAACATGAAGTTGTTTGTCTTTGAATTGTGGCTTAAACAGGCTCTCAGAATCCTGTGTGATGCTTTGAAATCACTTGGAGACCTGTGGACAAAAGAGAAGTGGATGGTGAAGTGTAAATATGATCCTTCTACGACATTAGGACAAGTTGAGTTGGAGCAAACTGGTATGTTGTTTTGTTTTGTCGACAAGACGAATTCAAGAACTGAATCTGAAGTCCATAACAAATTATTTCTCTTATATTGTAGCACTGGACATGCTTGATGACATAATCAAGCTAGCAAGAGAAAGGTTGTTTGATGAGATGGATGATGATGATGATGATATGAGGGACTATAGCCCTTCATCAACTTCATTTGGAAAGGCCTTCTCTGAATCTGGTTCTGACAACAGAATGTCCTATTCTGATTCTCCGAGGACTCCCACTTCTGTCCTTCGGGCTTCTTATTCTCCGCCTCTGCTCCCACTCAGAGTTCAAGCTTTTGGAAAGCTGAGCCCCATTGATGTTAAGCGTCTCTCATTTCACATGCTCCCTCATGCGCAGGATCCCAAATGCGCGGTCCTGATGAATAATAAGGACAATCGAGATGATGAGATAAAATGTGAGAGTCCAAGGATTTCTACTACGAGTTCAGTTGGACAAAATTATAGCAGCAGTGGAGGGAGCTGGAATGGCATTCCAACCCCTGTGGCCTCGTTAGAACGAGCAATGGATGTGTGTATGTCGCCTTCTAGATTGCCATCACAGCCCATATCACTTCCAAATGATGAAAAAATATCTCAAACACCACTGTCTTATGTACAAGATACGGTGCAGCGTGTGTCGTCTGGTCCACCTACACCAGCAGCAGCACAGACTGTGTCGTCTGGCCCGCCTACACCACCTCCACCACCACCACCACCTATTAAGCCAACAAACGTGGCAGTTATTGCATCTCCGCCACACCCGCCTCCACTCATGAATGCATCAAAGGAAAATGGAGGAGCTCCTCCACCACCACCACCACCACGTACCATGGGAGGTGCTCTGCCACCACCACCGCCTCCTCCCATGGGGGCGACAAAGGGAAAGGGAGGACCTCCGCCACCTCCACCAGGGGTTGCATCTCTTCGTACGAAGAAGATGGCTACTAAGTTGAAGAGATCATCGCAGATGGGCAATCTGTATCGAGTGCTTAAAGGGAAAGTGGAAGGATCAAGCTTAGAAGGTAAATCATCGGGGCGAAAGAGTAAAATGGGAGGAGGAGTAGCCTCTGCTGGAAAACAGAGTATGGCTGATGCATTGGCTGAGATGACTAAAAGGTACTTGTCTTTTTTCATTAACATTATACCATACTTTGCAATTCAAAACATATGAAATCTGATTTTATTTTTTTCCCCCAAATTTATGGGCTCAGGTCAGCATACTTTCAACAGATCGAAGAAGATGTCAAGAATTATGCAGGAGTAGTTAAAGAGCTGAAATCTGCAATCTCTTCTTTCCAAACATCTGACATGACTGAGCTTCTTAAATTCCACAAATATGTGGAATCCCACCTTGAGAAACTCACAGATGAATCTCAGGTCTAATTCCAATGATTGATCTATTCATTTTATTGGGTTTTCAAGATTTCATTCATCAAGAATCATGTTCTTGAACTTTTGTATGTTACTAATAGGTTTTAGCAAGATGTGAAGAGTTTCCATGCAAAAAGTTGGAAGCATTGAGAATGGCAGCAGCACTTTACTCCAAGCTAAATTCAATCCTCACTACTTTACAAAACTGGCCAATGGTTGCACCAGTTGGCCAGCTCTTGGACAAAGCTGAAGCCTATTTCAACAAGGTGATTAATTAGTCCTCATTAGATCATCGAAACGTTATTCATAACCAAAAACATCCATTTATCTCACTCACAAACTGCTCAACATCCAGATCAAGGTGGAAATAGATGCTCTAGAAAGGACTAAAGATGAAGAATCAAAGAGATTCCAGGCTCAGAAGATCACTTTCGATTTTGGGATTCTTCTAAGAATCAAAGAAGTGATGGTCGACGTTTCATCCAACTGCATGGAACTAGCCCTTAAGGTAATTTGTTATGAAACACAATCTCATGCATTTAAACGCATTGTGATAGTTCAAGAATTTGTCAAATTTACACTAAATGTTAATAATTCAGGAGAAAAGAGAAGCAATGGTTAAGGATCAAAATAATGAAGGGAAAAAGAATGGATCGGCAAAACTGCTATGGCGGGCCTTTCAATTTGCATTTCGGGTTTACACATTTGCTGGTGGGCATGATGATCGGGCCGACAAGCTGACAAGAGAACTGGCACAAGAAATCGAGACTGAGAACTGATCAAAATCATTACTACACATATATGTTCACTTTTATCATATGAATGGTAATAAAGAAAAAACGGCAAACGCACCAATGTACAGATTTGAGACATCTATATATTGCAATGCAGCACTTCTTGGCTTTATTTTCCAAGTATGTGCTTTGTTAATTCTTACGTGTGTTAAGATAGAGTATTAGGAAGGCCATGTGGGGAAAAGATTAAGCTAAATTCTAGCTTCTTATCACCACTATTATTCTAGCAATTTCCTTTTTTGTTTTGTTTTGTTTTTTTTTTTTTGTTTAACTCATTTTTTCTGCATAGGTTGCATTGTCTTCTTCATGACTGTGTGTCGTGAAGTGGATTTGTTGGGTTTTATTTGACCCTTTAATTAGGCAGTAATGTCTGCCTTAGTTCTGTTACTTAAATGTGTCATCACCTTTTTCTTTAAAGATATGTGTCGAAGTCAAAATCCGCACCAGACGAATTATGTCAAACAAACAAATATTAGAATACGAAATCGAACAAATATGGCTCGAAGCTCCTGATCGATCAAAAGAACTAATATGCATAAAATGCAATGAATTTCGGATCAGCCCTATTTAAAACCTAACCTAGAGATTACATAATCTTGGCTCAACATGATTTTAGGGATTTGGTTTGATCCCAATTGAACCTGACTCAAGTCGCATCCGATACACACAACAATATTATGTGTTGTCACTTCATTTGGCATGTTTACGTATTAACTACAAATTCTTAATTTCTTATTATACTACTATGTAATTAATGATAATTGCTATTTGGAGTAATAAAACGAAGTTGATTTTGAAGTTCATCAACAAATGTCGGATTTGAATTGCATGAGGCGTAAACCTAACAATTTGCTACGGATACACATTGATTAATTAATGCACAAAAGAAGAGTAGACAATTTTAATTTCGTGCCTCCATAGTAGTTCCAATTACACATATTACTGCTCAACCTAATAACAGCGGCAATCATCAATTAATTAATTAATCCTTTATATAGTGTTAATTAACAGTTTTTCAGCCTAATAACCTAAATAATTACTCATTAGCTTTTACACACTATAGAGCTAACATATTGAAGTGTTTAGTGGAGTGAAGATTGAATCTTAATATTAAAATTTCTAAAAGAAGCATAACCATCAATTTCTTATATGTAATATATTTAATGGAGTGGAGTATTTTCTCCCATAAAAATGTCAAAAAACATCTTTTACATGGTCATGCAAATGAAATTTTTTATTCCATAATCTCGTATCTCATTGACTCACGTGTATATTATTATCAAAACAGTTCAGTTTCAATATAAAAATTATTAACTCTCAAAACGTTGATAAAACTAATTAATTTCCTCTTATAATCTGATAGGTAATGTGACCATTTAGGTTAGGGGCCCAACTACTACTATAATTTTGTGAGTATTTCAAAGTTTGAGCAAGGTAAAATTAAATGTGTTGTGCAATGTCAATGAAAATAAAATAGGCCAGTGTATGGGTGAAAAGTGTATTAGGGCCGGGTATCACATAATTAATTCTGCTTTTTAATAAATGAAGTAGTTAATTAATAACTATGATATGGTATATCATGATAATTATACATGAAAATAGTACAATTTCGTGAAATTAAGCAGTACGTTAACCATTTTTCCATCTATAAAAATAGTTTTATGTACAGAAGAACTCCACGTTGAGGTTTCCCATATATAACCAAAACATACTGAAAACTGTACATCAAGTCTCCTTATCATAAGAACAAATTTTATGTATTAACTTTTGTTATATCATTGGAGTAAAGATTTATATTTACAACAAAAGGTTAATTTCAGATTTCATACTCGAAATTAGGTCTTATTTCAGCAGTCTATGGAAAAGCCACTAACTTCATCTCAACCATTTGATCTTTCTATCACTCAAGAACCTGACCAAGCTCCACCAAGATTGTCATAGTTAAACTATGAATCATTATTGAATTTTCTGCCACTTAGCAACCATATGATGACTTATTATTAAATTTTCTTAACAGGTTAACGAGAAAGAACAAGAGATTCTACTCACTGCAAAGGAAAATTCTACTAACACGAACAAGAGATGTTAGTGGGGCAATCATCTCAGCAGAATGTTCATTCTAACCAGCCTGAACTTGAATTGAGAATAACAATGAAGAAATTCCTCAGAAACTTGTATTTATTTCAAATATTGTTCCTCTCATGCTATTTAGAGCATCTACATTGATTAATTCTAGAGCATTTTTAATTAAAACAAAAAGAAGTGTTAATTAATGTAGGTGTGTTCAAGGAACAAAATATCGCGAAAAATGGACAACCGATATAAATATCCACCGCAATTTTTTTTCGTCAAAATATCGCCGATATATCGGCGATATATCGGTAATATCGATATTAATATCGATATCGGTGGTGTTTAGTGTATTTCTCGTGCTATATCGGCGATATATTGGTTGTGTCAAAATATCGGTATTCTAGGTTTTTTTGAATTTTTTTTTTTTTTAGTTTGGCTGCATTATGCTGCATAATTTATGCATAAAGTGCAATAATTCTTCCTTAGCTTGTATAGTACATATAGGGCTCAATTGATATATTAGTTGTATTATTTTTTTAGTTGGCTATCTATATATTAGAGTTGGCTATCTATATATTAGTTGTATCCTTGGCTATCTATATATTAGTTGTATCATTTTTTAAATTATAAGTTCAATATATGTATTAATGTTAGTTATAATAATCTATAAACTAGTAGATATAATTTTTCAATTTTTTAGAAAGTTTTAATATTTTTTTAAAAAATGTCCGATATTTCCACCGATATCGATACCGATATATCCGTAAAATCAGGGTACCGATATTTTAACCGATACCGATTTTTTTGTCCTTGGGTGTGTTATAAAGCGTGTGTTTAATTATTGTTTATTAAGCTGTAAAAATGACATTCTTGTTTACTTTTTAATTATTAGCTAATGATTGGCATTCTCTCTCCTCTTCAATTAATTAATTTTGTTTTTCCCTCATGTCAATTGTAACACCCCTTCTTTTTAGGATAGTTACTTTTACTAAATCAGCATAACTTTTTAAACTTATAAAAATTCTCGTAAGATTTTTTTTTATTAAAGTAACGAAATTAAACTTTGTAAGAAACATGCTGGAGTTTTAAAACGGTTTAAAGCATTTGAAAAGGAATTAAATCGTTTAAAAAAAAAGTTCTCCTTAAGGAAATCAGAAATAAACTCTTCTTAGTATAAATACTAAAATAACATTTCTTTAACCAATTTCGAGGTCGTCACCCAATCACGCTTCAGCGCTGCTACCCCTTGCATCACATCTTACATTTATGAGGTAAATACTATAAGTAAAAGCTTAGCAAGTACATCATCTGATCTCACAAAACCTTTTTCTTTATAACTTTTGAAAAAAATGCAAGTCATCAACTAATAAGACCTTATATATACTTATATTAGAAAATAATATACTGTGGGCCCGGACATGGTACCTAGCCACCGAAATTCCAACGGAGCGGGCGGTCTAGGAGCCCTTAACTTTTTTTCTAGTGGGCGGTTTGGGAGCCCGATACCAGTCTCTAAAAATATATAAAACTATATATATATATTTTCTCAAAAATTATATATTTCTCACTTTACATCACTTAACAAAACATCATTTTATATGCATCAAAAAATATAAGTAAAACTCACAAAACACATAATTTAGCAAATCATATATTAAAGCATATTCACAGATAACAAAATGAGCATTCACGTAAATTTTGCATCAACATTAAACAAATAAAACAAAACTACTCATACTGTAGGTGAGAGATGTACTTAGCTGAAGTTCTCAAAACTTTCGTATCTCACAATCCTCACAAACCTCTAAACTTTCTCAACCCAAATCTAAAAATAATTAATTGATAACTTAGAATCTATCATATGTTAAGGAAGATAATAACGTATCCTAGTATTTCTTTGTATTATTTAGTGGAATGGAATGCAGTCCTCAATTGAGGACTTATCTCCTTCTCACATAATACACACTAAAACTATAATCTTTTAATATTGAGATTCCTAAATCAAATCATTAATCACAGAAAGGTTTTTATCTTGTTAATTCACTAACAATTCCTTAAAAAAATTCTAATTTTAATTAGTATAACACTTGCGACAGAAATCAAATGGAAATTTCTATAATTAATTAATTAATCCATTTAATTATAAAACCTCGATTACATACTAACGTCAAATCCTTAATTAAACTAAGTAAATTAGACAACATATTTTCGTCTCATATTAATTACTATGTACATGGGCTGAACACTACAGAAAACAAATACTTAAAGCTAAATAAAGGAATTAACCATGCAAAACATACATGCATTTCTACTACTGTGGATATATATATATATATATATATATATATATATATATATATATATCCTTGTTATCATTGGAGTATTTAATCATTTATTTAATTAATGACATGTGTTTGAATTCTGCAAATCAATAACTAATGAATAAATAATAATTAAACATGTATGATTACTCATAAATAATATATATATATCAAATATCGTCGAGGGGAATAATTACAAACTAACTTAACCAAATCAATAGAAAACTCTTCCACCTAATGACTAAGCAAAAATTAGCCTAAATTCTAAATCATATATGGATTGGTCAATTTAGGTGATTATTTACAATTCATGTGATCAGAAACATTATAGAAGGATTTTTCCACTGACAATTCAATTGATTTATTTATTTATTTTTCTCAATTCATTTTACAAAATCATACATTATGTGAAATGACTAAACTAAACAATTATTCAATACCAGAAATTATGGATGTAAAAGGAATCCAAACTATAATGGATACCTCTGGTTATTCACCGCTTTATTCACCGCTTCCGTTCTCTTTCTTCTGTTTTCTCTTTCTTCTACTCTCTCCAAATTTTATATTTCTGATTCTTTGATTCACGTTTTTATTTCCAGTTTTTAACGCCTACTTTCACATCTAGGGTTTTAAATTCCCATTTCTTTTAGGGGTTTTAACAAAATAGAGAATCCCTAAAATATCTCAACTAATTTACTTATATATCTACTTCCATATCTCCATGTTATATCTTTAAAAATTCTAAAGACTTATTGCTAACCCACTAAATCTTACATCAATTGATTTATGCATATAGTGACTACTATGATTGATATCTAGTTAAATATAATTATAAACAGTTATGAACCATAAAACTTGTTGATATTAAATATTTATTTATCAATGTTTAACTTATCTAGGCTTGTCGATATTATCGACATCAATTGAAATCCCAATCACATCAGACGTAATATTTCAAATAACACCTAATTAATTTCTCTATAAGATACTATTAAATCATGATAATTAATAAAAATTTATTATTCATAAGAATAGATATAATTAGAAATTTGGGGTGTTACATCAATATATTTATTTTCTTTATTTTTTGTATAAAAAACAAATTATTTTTTTTCCTTTCCTATACAAACAATTTATCATTTTTGTATTATTTATACATTTTAATGTGAGTTCAAAATTTTTAATGTAATAATTAATAAATTCTCTATACAATTTGCACTAAAAATTAATACAACAAATAAAGAATTAATTTGAATTGATATAAACTAAAAATTAATACAACAAATAAAGAATTAATTTGAATTGATATAAATAATAGAATAAGAATGAGACTCACATGTAATGATTGTATTTATGTTAAATTGATGTAAATTTGTGTTAAATTGATGTAGACGTGTGTTTTTTAAAAAGTAAATATTTTTAATTAGTGTGTTGGCAGGTGGATCACACACTAAAATGGTATACTAATAATCCATTAATGTGGATGCTCTTATATTTACATTTTATGCTGTTAACATTGTGCTTGTGTTATTTGATGGATAAATAAAAAGAAGGTAGCTTCAAAGTCCAAGATAACAACAAATATATAAGGCAATACAGGTACAAATCAGACAATGAATGGTAGTTTTCGTTGATCATTTAGCTAGGCTATATTGTGATTGTGAGTTCTTGATTGATATCTTTTTTTATATAAGTTCTCCAATCATTAGGTATGAGCGGTCCAGTGATTGTGAAAAGAGGCTAAGAAATTAGGACATTTTGCTGTCAAAATGATTGAAGTAGTTAACTTCCATCAGAGACGGTTTTTAAATGGTGGCGATAAAATTTGATTAATTTTGCATAATTTGAGAACTACTTATGATGATATGTGATTTATGGGTATCAAACCTGAAATAAGACCTAATTTCGGATATGATAAAGTTAATGTTAATTGAATTTTATCCTAAATATATAAATTACATATAAAGTCTATGTTACTTGCATTTTACCCTAAATCGATAAGAATAAATAGTTATTGATTTCTTTTAAGCAATCTAGGCATGTGAACGACAGGAAGTACATCTAACCGCACTTAGTTTATTATCGATTACAGCAAGTTGGTTTACTTTCTGTGTGTTTTTCATTTAATTAATTAAGCGAAAGAGAAATTGATTATCTATAGATAGTGGATAACAGGTCATATATATTGTAAAAAAATAACTACTTGTTTGATGAGTCAATAAGTATTAAAAATTAAGACCACTTTTATCATTTTAGCTTTGAATATGACAGTTGTTTGAAAAGTTGCCTTTAAAAATCGAATGCCCAGATTATTTATTATTTTCTCACACATGATTCAATGAATATGATCCACTACATGGATCCATTCAAATAGTAGAATTAAATAACAATAATAATAAAAAAGAACCGATGAAGAAATCAATCATCTAGCTCGATCTTGATATCATGAATTTTAATGGAGTCGCCGGCACTGGTCGGAACCAAAGTCACCATGATATGATCATCGTCCTCAGCGTCGAGATCTTCCATGATCTCTGTAATGGACAACCTTAACTGTGTCTTAATCTTCTTCCCATGCTTGTGCCTATGTGGCACATTCACGAAACTTCCTGCGAACTCAGTGTTCTCCTCCGTCGTGATCTCTTCGTCTTCATCGTTGATGTAAACGTCGAACTTAGCATAAACATCCCTGTCCAATTCAATCCCTTTTATTATCAAAATCTCTTCCAGCTCATCCTTCTCTTTCCTGCTTCTCTTCTTCTTCGGTCTTTTCACCATCACCTTCAAAACCCTGTCGAGCTTCGCCGGAAAAACCTCTCTGGGGCTGGGAGCATCGGCAGCTTTTGCTCTTCCGAGCTTCTTCAGCTTCCTCAAAACCGACGAAACTCGTGGCTGTGGCCGGCTCTTGATCCATGGAATCTCGACGTTCTGATAGTCGTACCCGAGTTTGGTTTGATCCAGACAGTCCCGAACCTTGACCCGAACCATTTGGGCATTTTCGTCATAGAAAACCAAAGCCGCGTCGAGAAAATCCCTATCCGTTATGTCCTGCCTCCTGCCACCAAGGCTTTTCCACACACTCCACATTCTGTCAATATTTGAATGATGAGCGAAGAAAATCGGATCCCGACCCGCTGAGTAGAAATTGCCCATGTTTTCCCCATTGGGTTGGGTACGATCACCGGTCCAGACATGGACGGTGCCATGAGGGATGTTCTCGATCGCCCCGCCTCCAGGATTCGGGTCATCCCCGCGCCGATATGGGCTTCCAAAGAAAAGCCGAGGAGTTTTGGAGTTTGAGACCATCTGTCTGTACATGACTGTCAGGTTTCTATTGATTTGCTGTTCAGGTGTAATGCTGAGATCGGAGCCGCTGAAGTTCAGGTCCAACGCCGTCGGCGGCTGGTGAGCCTTGTCGCGAAGAGGGTCGTACAGCGCCGAATTCGGGTTGGCGTATATCGATGGGAGTGCCATTCCGCCAGGGGCATCCCAGTTCCAGTAGGGCATGGCGAAGGTGGGGTCGTCGATTAATTTACCGAGGATTCTTTCGAAGAAGTAGAGGTAGTATCTGTGGAAGGGGAAGAAGAGCCATGAGCTGTGGACTTGCAGCTCCAGGTTGGGGAAGCCGGCTTGGTCATACGCGCCGTCGCAATAGGCGCAGTGGACGTTGGCTTGCTGCTTGAAGCTGCGGGGATCGTCGTCGGGGAGGGCTCGCATGAGCTCGACGGCTCGGTTGAATTTGGCTAAGTAGGCGTCGTCGACTAAATGGGCGGCGGGCCGGATTCGGAGCTTGGTGGGTGGAGGGAGCTTGAAGTCGATGATCTGGGAGGTTGGTGGGGGGCAGCAGTTTGTCGGGGTGGCGCCAGGTGGGAGGTCCGCGGGCCCACATTTAGTGAGGTCCGGCGGGGCTATGGGGGCGCCGAAAGCTGAGAGATTGGTGGCGCCGTACAGCCCGGCTCCTAGCCCGATCAGAACGTTTCTTCTGTCGAACTTGTTGGGTGGTGGTGGTGAAGCTTCTTCATTGGATTTGCATGATATCTTAGAGCGTCGGATGGGGTGGTTTTTGGTTGTCGGAAAATGTCTTGGTTTGGCAGAAAAAGGAGTGGATAGGGTGTTGGTGGCGGCCGCAGCGGTGGTGGTGGTGAGATGCTGTGAGATAATGGAAGAAGCCATGCTCGATCGGGTTGTGGAGATACATTTCGAGGGAGTTGTATTTAAAGGAAATTTTTAGAGTTTTACCATGGACTTTTCTTTGCAGATTTACGTGGAAATTGGAATGATTTTCTGATTTCAAAGGTCATATTTTATTCTTAATTTTAAGGTTATCTGTTTTATCATTTTTTTAGTTGAATATTTAAAAATTTGATGTGATCATTTTTCACTAAATTAATGATTCGTTTTGTAATTTTGGATATTAAATTTCTTTGTGAGTTAAGATTGTCTATAATATTTTTTAATCTGTGACAAATATTATAAAATGAAACTTAATTCGGATTAAAGGCAATAGTAGATTTTAAATATTTTAAAATTATTATACATGGTCAACCATTTGTTGAGTGTAGATCTCAACTTTATATTATAGGTGTAACGTAAATTAATAAAATAAATATAAATCAAATATAGTGGAAAAGCGATTATTCGCTTGGCATCTTTTTGGAAAAGTAATTTAATGTTGGACCATATCAAGATGCATGCATGGTTTGTAATAGAATGTAACTATTTACATGACAATTTAAAGGATTAAATAACATCAACAAAAGGATAACAAATCCACACACGTGAAGATAACTGAGCAGGTAAAAAGAAAGATATAATAATACTTTGTGACAGCAATTTGGCACACACTTGCACCTAATTTATAAATTAATAATGATTAGCGCAAAAAACCTTATCCTATCCTTCAATTAGAAAAGATGTAGCATTAATAAAAGCTAAAAGTCAATAATTATTATTTTAAATAGGGATTACAGATCACTTATTCGTCCACCAACTCCACTTTAAAGCTGTTTTAGGCGGCCACAAGTTGTGTTGTCATATATATATATATATATATATATATATATATATGATAAAGTTTTGGGTGAGATTGTCTTATAAATCTCATGTTGTGAGACGGGTTGGGTCGAATATAAGAAATTATAAAATATTTTAGCGTGTATTACGTAATATTTTTCCATATATTAGGTAATATTTTGTATTATAAGATGTGTTTTAAGTTGAGTTAGACCATACGAAAAATATGTAATACTTTTATATATATCAGGTAATACTTTTGTTTTGAGTTGAGTTAGACTATAAGAAAATATGTAATACTTATATGTGTATCGGGTAATATTTTTATGTATATCAGGTAATATTTTTGTATTATAGGATATATGATCCGAATTGGGTAGAGTCGGATCTTAAAAAACATCATAGGGCTTCCAGCCCATATGCTCTCTTCTCCTCATGCAACATGTAATTCTTTTATTTATATTATGTAATATTTTTTTATATATCATGTAATATTTTTGTATTTTGCATATGTACTAAATAATATAATACAAAGTATTACCTGAAATATAGAAAAGTATTACCTAATACATATAAAAGTATTATTTAATTATTATATTCGACCAGATCCGACCCATCTCACAAAATGAGATCCGTGAGACGTACAAGACTTAATATATATATATAGATACTATTGAGTTTTAATGGTTTAGTTTACGTTTTAAGAAGACGGTATTGGATGTATCATGATTATAATAACAATGATATTTGAGTTTTAATGGTTAATTGTGCATAAAATTTAGTTTACGTTTTAAGAAGAGGGTATTGGATGTATCATGATTATAATAACAATGATATTTGTGACAAAGAGTTGAATGAAGAGAGAAAAAAAAAAAAAGGAAATTTGCATTAATTGAGATTTTTTTAGAAAGAAAAAAAAAGAGCAAAATTATTATAAGACCGTTTCATGAATTGATTTCATTATCACATTTTAATTTTATGGTATTTAAATACTTAATAATGTAGATCTTTTTTATTTTTAGTTTTATTTTTTAAATTATGATCACAGTTGTAATCCTGTTTTCTTACGTGTGTTCATTTACATCTGTGGCCCCTTCTAAAATCTAATTTAATACTTTAGATATCTAGCTAGCGCAACCCAACTTTTTTTTTCTTTTTCTCACCAAACCAGAACTCAATATCCAATAAAAACCCGAGAGGACTTTGACCAATATTTCATCCGTATAATTTACAATTATATATATATATATATATATATATATATATATATTCACATTTCAAATGACATTTAACATTAGGGATCCAAATTAATTGAATGTTCTTTAGGTCAAATCTCACCATGTAAGTGGCCTATACGCACTGGAAGAGGTGTTAAGTTAGGAATGTTAAGTTCACCATAACAGTTTTGAGTTAGCTTTAGCGACCTGATCGGGTCGAGTCTCTAATATTGGAATTTAATCCTAATTTTATTGAACTTCAGGTTGAATGGGTTATTATCAAACAATTAGTCAAAAATATTGTATCGATATTTCTAATGTAAAAAATTGAGTTAAAATATACACAATATTCAGAACTAGCATATAAGATTAAATGATTCATAATAATAAAATTACATGATTTATAATTTCATTGCAACAACATAAGTCAAAATTATAAAATTATCATTGTAACGTCCCGATTCTTTTGTAGGTAAATTTTAACCAAGACGTTACTTGCGTATAAAATCACTCTTTTAATAATAATAAAGATAAATAAAAGTCATGATTTATTATAAAATATTCATTTCCAAAATTCATAAAATATTACATCTTGAATAAAAATCATTGTCAACCTTTTATTATTGGCTACCAACATCCATCACTCGCACTCCACGCTTTAAACTCTTTAAACTGAAAACATTTTAACATAAAGGGGTGAGTGTTTGAAATACATTTAGTGGGAAAATTTGAGATCACATAAAATATTTTAAAAATAAATAAAACATATCGTACGTACATTTAAAACCATTTATAAAAAATATTGTCATGCCCTTATTTCAAAAAGTTATAAACTTAAAAAATTTCATTCGAATGTCTATCAACTCTTCAGAACACAATCTTAACATAAGAAACTGATTGACATATAATATTTATCGATCATATTCAAACATATTACTTTAATTAAGGGTCTTAACCATTATGAAAATGCAGATCTTATTTGCCATGAAATTGTGGATCTTAACCACCATGAAAATCATATTTTATTTATCACATATGCACATATTAACGGCTATTTTAACACATTATAGGAGTTTAAAATATTTTTTAAGAAAGTGTAGTGAAAAATGGTTGTTTAGAAAAATAGGTGAACGGTGGCGACTTCTGACAAAAAATACCAGTGGCGACCATAATTAATTTCTCTCACCTACGCGCAAGTCATTTCTCTCACCTTGGTCGCCACCGGTGATGGTGACCATAGTTATTTTATATTATTTTCTCACTTCTTAGTTATTTTAATCGTTTCTCCCCTTAGTCGATCTTAATTATTTTAATAGTCGTCGTCCGAAATGTATTTTAATTAACATATTTCATGTACTTTAAATATGTACCACTTAATTATTTTAATAGTCGTTGTCCAAAATATGTTTTAGCTAACATATTTCGTGTACTTTAAATATGTAAGTGTTAGTTATATTAATTAATTAGACAATATTATTATTGTTTGATTAATAA
Organism: Scutellaria barbata; assembly: GCA_028654395.1. Lineage (NCBI taxonomy): Eukaryota > Viridiplantae > Streptophyta > Magnoliopsida > Lamiales > Lamiaceae > Scutellaria > Scutellaria barbata. The sequence goes on from CM053645.1 coordinate 6,596,047, forward strand.
TGAATAATATATAATGAAGAAATAAGCATATCAAACAAGAGAAAACGGCCCAATCTAGCTAATTTCTCTATATTTGAGGCCAAAATACCCATCAACTAATATTTTTGCCCTCAATACCCTAATCCTTATATTAATGTCCCAATCTACCCTTTTTTTTTGACAAAAAAGAACATGATGCGACTGCCGACTGAATGTGTCAGATTGATCAGTAATAAATTATTTATTTCGTATATGTTTTTAATATTTTTTCACTAATTAAATCAATACATACACTTTTTATTAGTAATAATTTTTCAAAATTGCCGTTTATATATTACTATGGTGCAAACGGCAATTATAAGTCTTATTATGTCTTATTAGCTCTTATTATATATTATATATTAGTATGGTGATTACAAATTAAATAATTATTTATGTCTTATTATATTATATTTAATTACAAGTGGGAACGGCAATTTTATGTCTTATTATCTTATTTAATTATTATATTATAGTTACTTATTTAAAATTGCCGTGTAGTTATTTTTTTTTTTTGATTTTACTTATTTTGCTAATTACATGATTTCAAATTGCCGTCTACACTTATATAATATAATACATTATATTGAAATCAAAAATCATAATAAGACTTATAAAATATTGGCACTAATATACATTTACAGAACAGCAATTTTTAATAATATTTAGGGGGTACATGGCATTTTTTTCAATAATTGCCGTGTCCCCCTTTATTTTTTCAAAATTTTTTGTAAAATATAATTAGTGTTATAATTAGTGAAAAAATTATTGAAAAGCTAATTTTAAATTTGCATTCTAATTATTAATAATTTTAAATAATTAGTAATAATTTTTCAATTTTTTCAAAATTGCCGTTTATATATTACTATGGTGCAAACGGCAATTATAAGTCTTATTATGCCTTATTAGCTCTTATTATATATTATATATTAGTATGGTGACTACAAATTAAATAATTATTTATGTCTTATTATATTATATTTAATTACAAGTGGGAACGGCAATTTTATGCCTTATTATCTTATTTAATTATTATATTATAGTTACTTATTTAAAATTGCCGTGTAGTTTTTTTTATTTTACTTATTTTGCTAATTACATGATTTCAAATTGCCATCTACACTTATATAATATAATACATTATATTGAAATCAAAAATCATAATAAGACTTATATAATATTGGCACTAATATATATTGACCGAACGACAATTTTTAATAATATTTAGGGGGTACACGGCATTTTTTTCAATAATTGCCGTGTTCCCCTTTATTTTTTCAAAATTTTTTGTAAAATATAATTAGTGAAAAAATTATTAAAAAGCTAATTTTAAATTTGCATTCTAATTATTAATAATTTTAAATAATTAGTAATAATTTTTCAATTTTTTCAAAATTGCCGTTTATATATTACTATAGTGCAAATGACAATTATAAGTCTTATTATGCCTTATTAGCTCTTATTATATATTACTCCCTCCGTCCCGGATTACTTTGCACATCAAATTGGGCACAATTTTTAAGAAAAAGTGAATATTTGCTTTTTGATTGAGGGTATAATGGTCAAATTGGGCACAATTTTTAAGAAAAAGTTTGAATATTAAATGGTATTGTGTGAGAAAAAGTAATGACATTCTTTGTAAATAAATGTGTATTGTGAGGGTGTTAATTATGCTAAAATTTGTCATTTTTGGGTGTGCAAAGTGTTTGGGGACAAACTAAAAAAGAAAGTGTGCAAAGTGTTAAGAGACGGAGGGAGTATATATTAGTATGGTGATTACAAATTAAATAATTATTTATGTCTTATTATATTATATTTAATTACAAGTGGGAACGGAAATTTTATGCCTTAGTATCTTATATTTAATTATTATATTATAGTTATAGTTAATTATTTTAAATTGCCGGGTAGATTTTTTCTTTTTTTTGATTTTTTCTTATTTTGCTAATTACATCACCTAAAATTGCCGTGTACACGTGTATAATATGAAATCAAAATTCATGATAAGGCTTATAAAATATTTCAGAAATAATAAGACTTATATTTAAACATATTTAAGGGGTACACAGCATTTTTTTCAATAATTGTCGTGTCCCCCTTTATTTTTTCAAAAAATTTTGTAACATATAATTAGTTCCCTTTATTTTTTCAAAATTTTTTGTAAAATATAATTAGTGTTATAATGAGTGGAAAAAGGTTGAAAAGCTATTTTTTACGGCTACGGCATTTCTTAGAAAATTAGGGGCTAAACTGCCAAAAAAAGAGGGTGCACGACAATTTTTTCATTAATTGCCGTGTACCCCCTATTTATTTTAAAAAATTGCCGTTCTCTTCTTATTGTTAGTGGTATATAATAGTATTATATAATACAAATAATTGTAATTGTAATAATATTGTAAAAATTGCCGTGTACTATATAAACATCATTTTACAACAATTTATTCCACATTCTAACATATTATTCATATACACCCTAAACGACAATTTTTGAAAAAAACAAAGGGGGACACGACAATTATTATATAATTGCCGTGTCCTCCTATGTTATATATTAATTATATATAATATATTAATTAGTGCATAGTGCATATAATATAGTGCATAATGCATATAATATAATATAGTGCATAGTGCATTACATATATTACATAATTGTCGTGTACACGGCAATTAATTATATTACATAATTGCCATATAATATAGTGCATAATGCATTACATGTTGCATAATGCATATATATAATTACCGTGTACACGGCAATTAGTTATATAATATATATTAATTTACATAATGCATATTAATATATTAATATATATAATTACTATATATTATAATGTATATTAATATATTACATAATACATATTATATATATATAATTGTTGTGTACACGACAATTAGTTATATAATATATATATAATTTACATAATATATATTAATTGTTAACCATAATTGCCATGTACACATTATATATATTAATATTAATATTAATTGTCGTTTACTTATTATAATTTTTTCTAAAAATGCTGTTTAGCCCTAAAAAAATTTGAAAAAAAAGTAGGGGGTACACGACAATTATTGTAAAATTGTCGTGTACCCCTTAAATATGTTTAAAAATTGCCGTTTAGGGTCAATATATATTAGTGCAAATATTTTATGTCTTATTATGAATTTTGATTTCAATATAATGTATTATATTATATAAGTGTACATGGTAATTTTAAATCATGTAATTATCAAAATATCTAAATTCAAAAAACATAAATTTACACGACAATTTTAAATAATTAAATATAATATAATAATTAAATAATTAAATATAAGATAATAAGGCATAAAATTGCCGTTTACACTTGTAATTAAATATAATATAATAAGACATAAATAATTATTTAATTTGTAGTCACCATACTAATATATAATATATAATAAGAGCTAATAAGGCATAATAAGACTTATAATTGCCGTTTGCACCATAGTAATATATAAACGGCAATTTTGAAAAAATTGGAAAATTATTACTAATTATTTAAAATTATTAATAATTAGAATGCAAATTTAAAATTAGTTTTTCAATAATTTTTTCACTAATTATAACACTAATTATATTTTATAAAAAAATTTGAAAAAATAAAGGGGGACACGGCAATTATTGAAAAAAATGTCGTGTACCCCCTAAATATTATTAAAAATTTTCATTCGATCAATATATATTAGTGCCAATATTTTATAAGTCTTATTATGATTTTTGATTTCAATATAATGTATTATATTATATAAGTGTAGACGGCAATTTGAAATCATGTAATTAGCAAAATAAGTAAAATCAAAAAAAAAATAACTACACGGCAATTTTAAATAAGTAACTATAATATAATAATTAAATAAGATAATAAGGCATAAAATTGCCGTTCCCACTTGTAATTAAATATAATATAATAAGACATAAATAATTATTTAATTTGTAATCACCATACTAATATATAATATATAATAAGAGCTAATAAGACACAATAAGACTTATAATTGCCGTTTGCACCATAGTAATATATAAACGGCAATTTTGAAAAATTATTACTAATAAAAAGTGTATGTATTGATTTAATTAGTGAAAAAATATTAAAAACATATACTAAATAAATAATTTATTACTGATCAATCTGACACATTCAGTCGGCAGTCGCATCATGTTCTTTTTTGTCAAAAAAAAGGGGTAGATTGAGACATTAATATAAGGATTAGGATATTGAGGGTAAAAATATTAGTTGTGGGGTATTTTGGCCTCAAATATAGAGAAATAGGTTAGATTGGGCCGTTTTCTCTATCAAACAACTATAAATAAATATTACTAAGACTACTTTTATCAGTGACACCCATCCAACCCAACCCAACATTAAAATATTAATTTCTCTCTCTTCCACCTACACAACCCACAATCCAACCTAATTCCAACATTTTCATAATTTATTAGTGACACCAACCCAACCCAACTCAATATTTTTTTTTCAATATTTAATAATTATATATTATTTTGTGAGCATATTTTTTATTATATTTCACAATAAACTAAATCAAAACTATAATAATTGAAATACGAAATAAAAATTACAATAATTGAAATACGAAATAGAAATTTCAATAATTGAAATACGAAATCGAAATTACAATAATTGAAATACGAAATCGAAATTACAATAATCAAACTACAAATTATATATTTAATTATCAATACGAAATTTGTTCCAAATATGCTCAACCAAGTCATTTTTAAGAGCATTATGAGCTTTTTTAATTTTTTTTAAATAAAAATTATTTTCAATATTAATATTTTAAATTATATCCGAAAAAAATTAATCGAGACCAATAGAAAAATGACATGTGTATAAATTGTACACAAAATGAGTGTCATGACATTGGTCACCATGTGACCAATGTCATGACATTTTGTTTCTCTCTCATATTAAACAACTAATATAAGTGGTGACATTTGATGGTGACATCCACCAAATGTCACCAATAAAAGTGGTCTAATAATAATGATCAGTTTCACAAAGACGTTTTTATCTGTTTCTATTTGCTGTATTTCGAGCCTAAATTCAGGCTCACCATCTGATGCATATTGTGTTTGATTATCATTTGTTGGGGGTGGTATTCAAACTAAAAGTCAGACGATCTGATGATGATGTATATAACTAACACTTACGTATTTAAAATACATAAAAAATATATAATCGATTTTGGCGACTAGTATTAAAAAATATATTTATGACAAATTTCATTTTTTAATTAATTTAATTATTTTTTTATATTAATCGCCAAATTTTAATATATTTAATGACCGATGACGAACACATATATTTTGACAATATTTTATTTACTACAAATTAATTTGTGTATTTTAAATACGTAAGTGTTAGTTATATACATTATCATCAGATCGTCTGATTTGAATATCACCCTCAACAAATGATAATCAAACGCAATATGCATTAGATGGTGAGTCTAATGTAATTGAGGCTCGAGGTAAAGGAAAAAGGAACATATAAAAAAAACGTTGTGGAACTGGTCATTATTATTAGTAGTATTTATTTATAATTGTTTAATATATTTATTTCTCCATTATATATTATTCATTATTAGTTAGACAATAATAATATTATCTATTTAATTAATATAACTAACACTTACATATTTAAAGTACACGAAATATGTTAGCTAAAATACATTTCAAGTGGCGACTTATATTAATATAACGAAATATGTTAGCTAAAATATATTTCGGGTGACGACTTATATTAATATAATGAAATGTGTTAGCTAAAATACATTTCGGGTGGTGACTTATATTAAATATATTATTAAATTAAGGTTGGTCGCCATCGGTAATGACGACTAATATTTGCCATCAGGTATTAGAAAATATTAAAATAATTATGATCGTCAACGATGATGGCGATTAATGAGTAATGAGTAATTATATCAAAAGTATTAAAAAAATAGTAAAATAATTATGGTCACCACCAAATAAATGCTCTCTCTCTCTTCTCTCACCTCTCTCATTCTCTCATCTTCTTGCATTTGTTCTCTCTCCTATTTTCTCTGTCTGATTCTCACCCCTCTCTCTCTCCTGTGTCAGAAGTCGCCACCATTTCACTTATTATTTTAAATCCATCATTTCTCATTATATTTCTTCAAAAAAAATTCTAAACTATAATATTGTGTTAAAAAGGTCCATATTAACTGGTGCATAACCTCACATATATGGTGCATAGTAAACAATAATAAAATACGAAACATAAATCACAGCAATCAATCATTTAGCATACTTGTATCACATGAATGCGGGGTTTAACCCAACTTATCCTTTACCTCTAAACTCAAACCCGATTTATCGTTTATCTCGGAACTCAAACCCGTTCATTATAGAAACTCAAACCCATTCAATATATAGGGGCTCAAACCCATTCAATTTCTAGAAACTCAAACCCGTTCGATTTATAGGGGCTCAAACTCATTTAATTTATAGGGATTCAAACTCGTTCAATATAGAGACTCAAACCCGTTCATTATAAGGGCTCAAACCCGTTCAATATAGAGATTCGAACTCGTTCATTATAGGAGCTCAAACTCGTTCAATAAAGGGACTCAAACCCGTTCATTATAGGGACTCAAACCCTTTCATTATAGGAACTCAAACACATTCAAGATCGGGGCTCAAACCCCATCATTTTCATCAATCACAAATACCTCAGTCAAACAATCCAATCAGTCAACATTTACAAACAATCACATTATTTAAATCATTCAATAATTCACGTATTCGTCTCAATCATTCATCAGTCATCAAGATTTCCATCAAACAACTCAATCAATTAATAATCACAATACATTACGTGGATTAAATCATTCAATAATGCAAACATTCGTCAGAATTGCCATCAATTAACTCAATCTCAATCAATCACGTGGCTTAAATCATTCAATAAAACAAACATTCATCCCAATCAGTCATCAATCATATTCACGTTTAATAATAATCTTAAGAGATTGCATATAATAATAGCATAAACTTTATAATATTGTAATTTAAAGAAACTACCCCCACCTTTCAAGGACGAAGCTTGTAGAAATTATACTTTTATATGAGATTAATTCGTTCCTCCTTTTATGTTTCCTACAAAACGTAATTGCTCGTTTTAAAATTTAATCAAACCATTAATGATTTAAAATAAATCTTCAGGCTCAAAAATTATATTTTGTAAATAAATGTATAAATCATAAGATAGAAAGTTTGATTTGAACATAAAGTTATAGGGTTTACGAGACGTGAATCTAGGGTTTTATACCCTAGATTTGAGATAACGATTAGATCGTACATACTTTAATTATTATAATATTTTTAAGGTTAATCTGTAACATAATTTATTTGTTTGGGTCTAACTCATCATTTAATATATATAATATGTCTCAAAAGCAATATATGTAATATTTAGGGTCCGTTTTATAATCCCAACAAATTATGGGTAAAAATACGATTTCAGCAATTTTAGGGGTATTCTTGTAATTTCAACATATTATAAGGATCGTTTTAGCAATATAAAGCAATTCTAATTGACAATACATAATATCATCAATTTTTAGGGTACATAAGGTAATTTCAGCAAATTTTGGGGGTCTGATATCATTATTCATAACTTAAGGTGCTTAAAACATATTTTCATAAACTTAAGGGTCCAAAAGGTAATACTTATAACTATTGGGAAGTGAGTTTTCAATAATTATAGAGTTTGCAAATTAGCCCCTAACTTTTATCAAATTCATAAAATAAAACCCCCTTTTTCTCCTGTCCAGTCGTCGTCTTCCCCCTTTTCTCCTGCTTCGGTTCTGCCATGGTCGGCGACAGATGTCGTCGGCAACACCACCCACAACACACATGCATATACCATCAACACAACACCACAACAGCTATATACACACACATAGATACATACATAAATAGATCCACACCCCCATGTACCCAGCTACAAGCGGCGGCCCAGCTCCTCACGCCGGTGCTATAAGCGCCGGCCACCCATCACCCTACTTGCCGATGTAAGGTTGTGCCGGCAACCCACATTAATCGCAACCTTGCAGTAGAGAGCAACAGAGACAGAGAGAGAAGAGAGAGATAGAGAGAAAGAGATTCATATCTCTTTTTTTTCAAACTTTTCTCAATTATTGCTTCTTTCATCTTGGGTTAGGTAAGAAAAAAAAAATTATGTGCATTTATGATGAAGAGATATAATAATCTTGATAATGACATAATTATACTTATCACCTTATAACATAATACCATTTTATTAATTATAAAATTTTTATCATAATACCATCTAACTTATATTTAATACTATAAAATATCTAGGGTGTTATAATCATATATAACACAATTTGTTCCTTTTTTTTTGACTTAATTTAGAGTATTCTTTACAAAAAAAATCTTTAAAATTAGATTATCCTTGAAAGTTTATACTTATTGCAATTTATAGATGAAACCATTAAAAAATGATTATAAATTGCAATAAAATATGAGCAAACTTGTTATTTATATGCATTTACTGGCAAGTCTTTGACATTATATAGTATACAAATGCTATATTATTATTTAATTTATTTCACATAGTTAATTCTTATAAATCAAATTTGAAGACATCAAATTTAAAATAACAAACATATAATTAAATGTTTGTATTAATATATATTTGAGATAAAGTCAATAATACAATTTTTAAAAAATTAAAAAATATCGGCTAGCAAGTCATTGGTTAATTATCAGGTTGACTCTAGCAAGTTTCGGGTTAAATGGACTAAAATTTAGATGGGTCTGCTAGAAATATTTGACCATAATCTTATTTTTTTTTCTTGATTTAAACTAGTTAGCTTGTCGATCCACGATTCGTTTAACATCCTTAGTTAAAATGATGCACTCTCTAACTATTTAAATTTTGAGATGAATAAAATATTTAACAACATTAAACTAAATTTATAAATTACAATACTTTGTGATAAAACCAAGGATAAATTCACGAAATTTCCATCGAAATTTTAGTAAAATTAAGGTACCAAAATTTCCATCGAATTCTTTTACTTTTTAGCTTGTTCATCTCTTCCTCCTTCCTAAATTACAAACATGATTTAGTATAAATTTCATCTTTTGATTGTTGCTTAAAAGAGGTAAGATAAAAATTATTTTTAAATTTAATAAATACAGTTTATAAGTTTTTCCTCAAAATATGTGTTTTTGTAAATCGTAGTTTAAAAAAATGAAAAAATTGCAAAAAAAGTCAAAAATCTATAGCAAGAACAAATCACGATGGTCAGACATTGATCACGAAGGTAAACACCAATTGTGATCTATATTGTCATGCAATAACATATCATGATGGTCTGACATATATCACAATGGTAAACACCACTGTGATTTATAGATCACGCTGGAAAAAATCCTTCATGCTCTATGTATTCCTACAAGAACAGATCACAATAACCTGACAAAAATCAAGATGGTAAGTTTAGATCACGAGGATAAAAATACCACCATGATCTATAATCCTACAAGAACAGATCATGATGGTAAGCGTAGATCACGAAATACGACCGTAATCTATTAATCATAATGGTAAACATAGATCACGATGGTAAATATTATCGTGATTTATAGATCACGATACAAATTGGATATTAAAAGTAGTTGGGTAATTTTATCTCTAAATTTAATATTTTATTAAGTGAGTATTTTTCTTTTTTTTTTGGTTATAAATACCTATATATGTATAATTATGTTTAAATATAATGACTATTACACCTCAAATATTCTGCATCCCATTAGTCCAAGTTCAATAACAGGCAATTACGTGTTAATGACCCATAAAAGTTAAAAACATCAACGAAGTTTGGAAAGGATAGGATAGAAACCAGGTCTGCTGCGCTGGATTTAAAATGTCAATAAAATAAAAGGGCACGTGAAATTACTTGTTTTCAAATTCCAACTCGTGTTAATGAACCCATAAAAGTTAAAAACGTCAACGAAGTTTGAAAAGGAATAGGATAGAAACCACGTCTGCTGCGCTGGATTTAAAATGTCAATAAAATAAAAAGGCACGTGGAATTACTTGTTTTCAAATTCCAACTGCTGCAACTTGCCCACCATGCATTCCACAACATCCTTCCTTCCAGATTATTTTTATTTAAATAATTTGGATGAAATTTTCTTATGAGAGGAGTCACATTTCAAATCTCTTTTTCTTTTTCATTTATTAATTGTTGATTGTCAATATCTATATCTCAATAGTTCATTTTAACATACCTATAATATATAATATAATAATTAATAAAATGTGAGATTTTCAAAATACAATTAAAATTTAAAACTGAAAATCAATCATGAAATAAGGTTCTTTAGTCTGAACTCTGAAGTCACAATATTAAAAGGTCCCTGCGCGTGATGCTAAATATTTACCTACGTTATACTATTTATAATTAACCCTGATTACTTATATGTTCTAGAAGTGCATTTAATCTTCGAGATAGGGTTTTTGAACAGAGCAGTGTGAAGGCTGTTAGATTGACCTTTTTGGATTTTAATTATTCGGTAAGAAAGTTGATTGAACCACTAGTTAGAACTTTGAGCAATTGTCGTATCCCAAATTATTCTATTACAATTTTGGATTCTAGTATATATATAAACGTGCACATGACAAAACTAAGTAAAAGAAATGACTTGAAATCTAGATTAACAACAAATGTCCGGATGTTGTTCGGATGGGAGGATTTCGAAATTATATTGCAACGTCTGATTATTTTTAAGGTAAATTTTAATCAAGTCGTTACTCATTTATAAAATCCACTTTTTAATAATAATAAAGATAAATAAAATTAAAAATAATTATAAATATACATTTCTTAAATTCAAGAAATTAATCATTTTAAATAAAAAGATTTTTGTAATCTTTGATTATCGACTATCAGCATCCACGCTATGCCTTAAACTCACATAAGTTGAAAACATTTTTAAAAAAAGAGGGGTGCGTGTTTGAAATACACTCAGTGGAGAAAATCGGTATGACATAAATTATTTACAACATTTGAAACAATTTGATAAAAAATATTTCATACCCTATTTCAAAACATTATAAAATTAAAAGATTTCATTTAGGCATTCCTCAACTCATCATAACACAATTTTTATCAGAAAAACCTTGTTGACATAAAATGTTTATCGATCACTTCAATCACCCCGTCGTTGGTGATCATCCAAGCACCCAAACACACACACAACACCGAACCACCTACACAGCCACACACGCACACGCCGATATATATATACACCCACGCAACGCTGCTGCAAGCGGCAACCCACAACTCTTCACACCGGCGCTATGAGCGTCGGCCACCCCATCACCCAATTCATCGGTGCGAACCACAAGCCAACTCCAAACAAACTCAGTAACGGACAACAGTAAATAGGAATGGAGAGAGAGACGACATTGAGAGGAAGAGAGGAGAGAGAAATAGGGGAGAGAGAGAAAGAGACGTGTGTGGAGCGAGAGAAGAGAGAGAGAGTTCTTATCTTTGTTTTCAAACTTTATCAATTCCTCCAAATGTATTAGGACTATACTATACATATCCTCTTATATTAATAATACTACATAATTTATTTTATAAAGTTATAAAAATAAAAAAATTCTAGGGTGTTATATATATATATATATATATATTTGTAAACTATGTTTTAAATGTAATGAGTGGATATTAAAAATACATTTTTTCTTTTTTGTAATCTATGTTTTAAATGTTATGAGTGGATTTAAAATTTCAATTTTGATTGATTTTAAATGTGTAAATTTCAAATTAAATCTTTCAATTTACATTTTTCCATCCAAAGGCAACCTAAATATCAAATTATATTCATCTGGATTCTTCTTTGGGTAAAAAAAAAAAAAAAACTTTTATTGTGTGTGTTTTTTCACTTTGAAACTTAATTTTTTTTTTTTCATAATCACGTGTACGGTGTACTACGCATTTTTTATTGCAATTTTACATCGTCCGTATGTGATTTCAACATGATCCGATGAACATGATCCACAACAGAACGGCTAATTAATGAATCAATCATCAAGCTCGATCTCGATATCATGAATTTTAATGGAGTCGCCGGCACTGGTCGGAACCAAAGTCACCATGATATATTCATCATCCTCAGCGTCGAGATCTTCTAAAAGGTCTGTAATCGACAACCTTAACTGTGTCTTGATCTTCTTCCCATGCTTGTGCCTGTGTGGCACATTCACGAAACTTCCTGCGAACTCAGTGTTTTCCTCCGTCGTGATCTCTTCGTCTTCATCGTTGATGTAAACGTCGAACTTAGCATAAACATCCCTGTCCAATTCAATCCCTTTTATTATCAAAATCTCTTCCAGCTCATCCTTCTCTTTCCTGCTTCTCTTCTTCGTCGGCCTTTTCACCATCACCTTTAAAACCCTGTCGAGCTTCGCCGGAAAAACCTCTCTGGGGCTGGGAGCATCGGCAGCTTTTGCTCTTCCGAGCTTCTTCAGCTTCCTCTGAGCCGAAGAAACTCGTGGCTGTGGTCGGCTCTTGAGCCATGGAAGCTCGACTTTCTGATAATCGTACCCAAGTTTAGTATGATCCAAACAGTCCCGGATCTTGACCCGAACCAGTTGGGCATTTTCGTCGTAGAAAACTAAACCTGCGTCGAGATAATCGGTATCCCTTATGTCCCGCCGCCTGCCTCCAAGTCCTTTCCACACACTCCACATTCTGTCAACATTTGAATGATGAGCGAAGAAAATCGGGTCCCGACCCGCTGAGTAGAAATTGCCCATGTTTTCCCCATTGGGTTGGGTCCGATCACCGGTCCAGGCATGGACCGTGTTATGAGGGATGCTCTCGATTGACCCGGCTCCAGGATTCGGGTCGTCGCATTTCCGATATGGGCTACCGAAGAAAGCCCGAGGAGTTTTCGCGCCTGATACCATTTGTCTGTACATGATAGTCAGGTTTCTTTTGATTTGCTGTTCAGGTGTAATGCTGGGATCGGTGCCGCTGAAGTTCAAGTCGATTATCGTCGGCGGTTGATGAAGCTTGTCCCGAAGAGGGTCGTACAAAGCCGAATTCGGGTCCGTGTATATTGATGGGATTTTCATTCCTCCAGGGGCGTCCCAGTTCCAGTAGGGCATGGCGAAGGTGGGGTCGTCGATTAATTTACCGAGGATTCTTTCGAAGAAGTAGAGGTAGTATCTGTGGAAGGGGAAGAAGAGCCATGAGCTGTGGACTTGCAGCTCCAGGTTGGGAATGCCGGCTTGGTCATACGCGCCGTCGCAGTAGGCGCAGTGGACGTTGGCTTGCTGCTTGAAGCTGCGGGGATCGTCGTCGGGGAGGGCTCGCATGAGCTCGACGGCTCGGTTGAATTTGGCTAAGTAGGCGTCGTCGACTAATTGGGCGGCGGGCCGGATTCGGAGGCTGGTGGGTGGTGGGGGCAGAGTGAAGTCGATGATCTGGGAGGTTGGTGGGGGGCAGCAGTTTGTCGGGATGGCGCCAGGTGGGAGGTCCGGGGGCCCACATTTAGAGAGGTCCGGCGGGGCTATGGGGGCGCCGAAAGCTGAGAGATTGGTGGCGCCGTACAGCCCGGCTCCAAGCCCGATTAGAACGTTTCTTCTGTCGAACTTGCTGGGTGGTGGTGGTGAAGCTTCTTCATTGGATTTGCATGATATCTTAGAGCTTCGGATGGGGTTTTTGGTAGTCTGAAAATGTCTTGAATTCGCAGAAAAAAGAGTGGAGAGAGGCTGTGAGATAATAATGGAAGAAGCCATGCTGGGACTTGGAATGGTAGCCGGGGGGACTGGGAGTTGTAGTATTTAAAGGAAAACTTTTCTTTGCAGATTCACGTCCAATATTTTTTTGGATTATTTGTATTTTTAGGATTTTATATAATTTTATTTTAATATTTCCCTTTTCATCACTCTTAAATTAAATTTTAGGAATTTGATAGAACATTTTCTATGAAATTAATTTGAATTTCATTGTACTTTTTTGGATTTTTAATATACACGTAATTGAAATTTGAGAGAGTGGTATTTTCAATATTGCTTTTTTAATTATTGTACATGTTCAATCATTTGTGGAGTGTAAATTTCAGTGTTATATTATAGATGTAACATAAATTAATAAGTAAATATAAATTCAAATAAGTAGAAAAGCGTTCGCTATTTCGCTTGGTTTCTTTTTTTTTTTGGGCTTTCTAAAAGTTCCAACCTTAATAGTTAGTGATTTTGGTTTGTGCATGTGAATTCCTTGATGGTTATTGATCCAACTTTATTTATCTCAAAATCCAAAATTTCATAGCTCGTTAACAAAATGCATTACTCTCACGTGTAAGAGAGGAATTGACCAATTTTTTTTTTCCACAATCATTAAGATAAGGCCAAAGTACATGTTTAAAAAATTGAATCAGTCGACTTTGAAGATCTTTAATTTTTTTTTTTCCACAATCACTAAGATAAGGCCAAAGTACATGTTTAAAAAATTGAATCAGTCGACTTTGTAGATAAGGTCTTCAAATCGTTCAATTCTATCGATTCCACACCTATAGGAGTTTCAATCTTCTATTATATTCGATTTTATATTTGTGTTCACTACAAGAATTTTTACTTTTAACAACTCCCATTTAACAATCCTTTTAATGAATTTGTGTTGTCTTTTGGGTTTTTACAACCCTTTTTCAGAAAAGCGTTAATCTTTTTTCCAAAAAATCGCCATACGACAACGGTCAAAAATGAAACGACAACGGTTTTTAAATAGGGTTGTTAAATGGCGTTTTTTTCGCTATACGACAACCATTTTTTGCAACGCTTTTGAGCGTTGTTTTTTCTTAGAAATCTTTTTATTTTTTACAACCCATTATGCAACCCTTTTTAAATAGGGTTGTTAAATGGCCTTTTTTTGGCTATACGACAACCCTTTTTTGCAACGCTTTTGAGCGTTGTCTTTTCTTAAAACATTTTTTTTATTTTACAACCCATTATGCAATAATTGTTTTTTAATATAATTATTTTTTAATTAACTTAAATTTAATACATTTAATTAATTTATAATGTTATCTTATATTACATTATTTGCATTAATATTATCTTATATGAACAAATTCATTATTTTAGAAAATAGTATTTTTATAAAATACTATTTTGAATTAATTAACAAATTAATTACACCTAATTAAGTATTACTCTCATCTAGGGGTGAAGATTGGAACCGAAATTTCCGATATCCGCCGAATCTGATCCGAAATTTTCCGATTTTGGAACGAATATTTTTAATCCAAAATCCGAAAATCCGAATTCCGATTTTTCCGAAAATTTTTGGATGGAAATTGGAATTAGTTTTCAAATTTTTGGAAATTCCGAAATCCGATCCGAAATATTTCCGAAATTCAATTTTCGGAAATTTCGATTTCCGATCCGTTCCAAAATTCCGATCCGATTTCCGATTTATTTCCGAAATAATAGTATATAGTATTCTTCTATAGCAAATAGTATATAGCATAAAATGTTTGAATAATATTATATAATATAATATATTTTATATACATTTACCATATGTAAATATAAATATACATATTATAGTATATTTTATAATACTATATACTTTATACTATGTGTAAATATAAATATACATATTATAATATACTTTATAATACTATATACTATATAATATATTTTATACTATATGATAGTATATAAATATATTATATACTATATGTATATAATATAGTTTATACTATAATTTTATTTTATACTATATATTATAGTCTATAGTTTATACTGTAGTTTTTAGTATTATTTTATAATATATACTATATACCATAGTTTATACTGTAGTATTTTAGGTCGTATTATTTCTTAGGATATTAGAAAAAGTAATATAGCTAATAGATCAACTAATTTTTTGGATGGAAATTGGAATTGATTTTTCATTTTCGAAATTTTTTGGAATTTTTCCGAAACACCCTATTTCCGATTCGATCCGACCGATCTCCACCTCTACTCTCATCCTATTATATAATAATACAAAATTTGAATATTATTTTAAAACATGATTCGAAAATTGTATTTTATAATTCATAATTCATAAATTATGAATGTTTTTTGTAAAAAAAAAATAAAG
Source organism: Scutellaria barbata (assembly GCA_028654395.1). Taxonomy (NCBI): domain Eukaryota; kingdom Viridiplantae; phylum Streptophyta; class Magnoliopsida; order Lamiales; family Lamiaceae; genus Scutellaria; species Scutellaria barbata. The sequence goes on from CM053645.1 coordinate 6,612,277, forward strand.
ATAAAATTATTGTGTTTTAAAATTAATACAAAAAACATAAAAAAAGATATATAAAAAAATTAATAATACAAGGATAAAAAAATTAATTATACAAGGATAAAAAAAATATACATTTATTTATTTGAAAAATATAAAAATTTGTATTACATAATAATATAAAAATTATATATTATTATTTTAGAAAATAAAGATAAAATGAGTTTGGTTTTAATTTGAATCAAAAATTATTATACAACAAAAAAAAAACAATACATATATTAATTTGAAAAATATAAAAATTTGTATTACATAATAATATAAAAATTATATATTATTATTTTAGAAAATAAAGATAAAATGAGTTTGGTTTTAATTTGAACCAAAAATTATTTTACAACAAAAAAAACAATACATATATTAATTTGAAAAATAAAAAAATTTGTATTACATAATAATATAAAAATTATATATTATTATTTTAGAAAATAAATATAAATTAGTTTGGTTTTAAAATTAATACCAAAAACATAAATTATTTTATAAAATTATTTTATAAAATTATTTTATAAAATTATTTTATAAAATAAAAAAAAGATATAAAAATGATTAATTAAAAGAATAATATGAAAAAAAAATTTAAATATGTGTAATTGAACCATAAACTATTTTTCAAAATAAAAAAATATACATATATTAATTGGTCAATACAATTTTTTTATATAATAATACAAAATTTATATAGTATTTTAATTAAATTAAAGTTGAAAATTTTAATTATTTTATGATGTTATTTTTTATTATTTGCATTAATATTATCTTATATATATATGAACAAACTCATAATTTTAAAAAATTAGTATGTTTATAACATATATTAAAAATATGCACTAGTATACTTTATAATTGTCTTAATATGAAATTAGATTAAATATTATTAAACATATTAATTATTCATTAATCTTTCAATTATATATTAATTAGTCATTATTTATATATGTATATATATAATTAGTTAATAAAAGAAATACATATATAATATAAACACATAAAGCACTAGTAGCCTAGTGGTTCAAGGTCTTACAAAGGTCACGAGTTCGAATCCTAAACAACGCACATTTATTTCTCATGATGTGGCAATGATGTGTCAAAATTTGATGCCGTGGAAGAACATTTATTTCTCACGAATTCTCATGATGTGGCAATGATGTGTTCAAAATATGCTGATGACATGTCACACTTTTTACAACGAATTCTCATGATGTGGCAATGATGTGTTCAAAATATGCTGATGACATGTCACACTTTTTACAACGCACCAAAAAGCGTTGTAAAATAGGAAAAGACAACGCTTTTTAAGCGTTGCACACACTGTTGTAAAAAAAATTCAAAAATGGCGGAAAAGACAACCCTTTTTTTGCAACGCACCAAAAAGCGTTGTCGTAGATACGACAACGCTTTTTGGTGCGTCGTCGAAATGCGAATTTTTTTTGCAACTCTGGATACGACAACGGTAAAAATTTGACTTTAACAACGATTTTTAACCGTTGTAAAAGACCGAAATTCTTGTAGTGGTTATATCGTATTTAATACATTTCAAGTATTAATTAATGATGTCATTAAATACATATGACATATAATGATTGATTTAGAATATGAGATGCAACATCAAGTGGTGTAATAGAAAATCTCACTTCCACCTAAAGAGATACTATTAAACCAATTTAGAGTATAATCACGAAGATGCAATTCATATGTACTTATATAAAAATTATATTATACAAAATTAATATTCATCTTGTAACATCCCAATTTTTCTTAACTTTTTTTTTTAAATGTTTATAAAAATTAATATTCTTGCAGCGAAAAATTAAATTTGCAAATATTTTAAAAATAGAAGTGTAACATTCATCTTTAGAATTTCTCTTTTTATATACATAACCATAGTATGTTATAAATCATTAGTATAGTTTAATTTAAATTAATAAAGGCTAATTAAAAGATATGGCCTTGTCATCACCTATTTTCTATAGCTATCCAAGAAAATGACACCTAGCAGTTATATTAAAGTGATATAACAATTAGAAAATAATGAAAAGGGAATAGTATGCTTCTTCTCCAAACCTTCACCATCTCTACTGCCACTATCACAGCTATCATCGGCCACTTTTCTCACCATCGGCAAAGCCTTTCCGACAAAGTAACCCGATTACGATATAGTTCTCGCCGAACCGGTCACAAGTACGGGTTCGAATTTTTACCCGGTCACATCTCCGTTGCGTAGGCATGTGTTTAAAATTTTCAGTATATATATATATATGCATATCTGTGGGTATTGAAAATACTTTTACCTAGACTAGTTGTTTAGGTATTTAGTTTCATTGAAATGGCTACTAAAAGCTAAAATATTGTGATTTGCATGAGATTTGTAGAAGAAGACATTTTGATTTCATATACTGACGAATTTGAGAAGTAAGGTATTATTGACTGATTGAAATACCACTTAGTGTTGTGTAATATTGCAAGATATCATATTTAAATTATTATTAGAATCTAGAAGTTTTGGTTTTAATTTGGAAAGCTACAGAGTTTCATCTGTTGGTAATACATGTCAACTTTGCTACTGATATAAAAGACCTGCTTCTAATAAAACATAACAATTCATTTTTCAACAATGCGTAAACTAATGTTTTGATAATACATTTTATTTTTGTAATAATAAGTTCTAACATAGCTATCTATATTCGGCCTCTGGTGCAATTGTTGATTAATGATTTTTGGCATCCTCAATTGAAGCTTCTTTCAAAGATGGCTTTTGTGAGCCATCTTCTTCAATTTATGAGTTGTCTCCACGTGGGACATTTCTTGTAGCATCCTGAAGTAAGAATAAGAAAAGATGATAAACTCTTCAGTTTATAGAACATTATTCATTTTGTTTCTCTCTTTAACCTAGCCATAAATTATTGATGTATGTACTAGATAAGCTAAAAGTAGAATATTTCACCTTAACCTCAAGATTTAATCTTATAGATTTTATTGATTTTTAAGCAAGTAACTCAGAGGATAAGTTACGTTTGCATACTTTGTAGAGAATACAAGCAAAAGGTAAGAAAAAAGGAAAATAAGACCGAAAGCAAAAGACAAGAATAAGAAGAAATAAGACTAAGAGCTTTTGATCAGTACTATCGAGTATCCAAGGTGGGGGTAACTTCCTTTATTTGCGTATTTTATGTGAATATTATGTGTTAAATGCAACGTGATCTTGATGCGTTTTATTAAATGCGCGTGTGATTTTATGTGATACTTGACTGAAAAGCAAGTATGCTTTTATATGATAATAGCATGATTCTGTTATGTGAATGTGTGATTTTATAATAAGGTAAAATAGTTTTCACGGCGGTTAAGATCCGCGAATATTTTTACTGCGGTTAAGATCCGTAATATTTTCACGGCGGTTAAGATCCGCGAATATTTTCACGGCGGTTAAGATCCGTGAATATTTTTACGACGGTTAAGATCCGTAATATTTTCACGACGGTTAAGATCCGTAATAATTTCACGGCGGTTAAGATCCGCATATGATTCACGGCGGTTAAGATCCGCGATTAAAAGAAAAGTTGATTGTTCTCACTATGTGATATTATTATTATATGATTGTTTAATTACAATTCAACCCCACTGAGTGTTTTTGTACGCTCACCCCTTTTATGTTAAAATGTTTTCAATATTAAGGAATTCAGGGCGTGGCGCGCGAGCGGTGAATGCTGGTAGCCGATGGTCAAAGGTCAAAGAATGTTATAAATTAAAACATGCCATATTTCATTAATTTCGAAAATGTGTATATTTCACAACAAATTTTCCTGAATTTATCTATCTTTATTTTCTTGAAAGAGTGAATTTTATACGTAAGTAACGCATCAGTCAAGGCTTACCTCAAAAAGAAACGGGGCGTTACAGGTGGTATCAGAGCAGGTCTATGATTCTGTAGACTTGCTAAAATATTTTTGTTTTTGGAAAAAAAAAAAAATTTCTTGTCATATTATGAATTCAATAAGTAATAAAAGTATATCTGTTCTTTGAAAAAAAAAATTCTTATTAGCTACCGGCATCTACATCTAACCTACTGCTCCGCCTTCGCTAATGTATGCTACGTTTAGATGTTTAACTATGTTATGACCTTGAAATTATGTGGAAAAAGGTGCTATCGCGTTAATGCAAGGTTTATGATTATGTGGTTGTGGGGTATCACTGTTATCGACACATTGCTTGCTGGACGCCGCCACTGAGCCGCTGACGGCCGCAGCATGAGCTCGTGTGCGTAAATGGCCGCGGCAGGAGTTGGTGCAGTGTTATGTGATGGGTTATGTCAAGTTAAGATATGTTATATGTGCGATAATGTTATGATGGTAAATGATGATAGAGAAATCTATTGAGGTATTTACATGATTTATAGAATCATGTTATAAGTTGAGTGAAATGATTCTCAAGGATAACAGCTAGAATAACATAGATGCTTAGAATGAACTTCACATGCCTTGAACTTTAGGGATAGAACTACGTTGAAAATTTCATGATAGATTCTCTAGGCTTACGTTCCTAATAATAACACGTTTTGGCCTTACGACCAGTTAATCACGGGAGATGATCTTGGAAAGAAATCAGTGATTACGAATGTTCTAAAATCTCTTATTAAATGTTGAAGCCTGTCCACTTTCTTTTCTTCACCGGGAAATATTCATAAGAATAAGAAGCCGATTTCACCCTCTTTGCTTGGGGGAAGACTAGCGCTACCACATCATAGTGGTTCAACCACGGCAGATATTTACTCAACTACGGTTATACCAAGAACTCCTACACGAAAAAGTTTCAATGGTGAAAGACGAAATAGAAAAAAAAAAGAGTATATTGGAGGCACTTCCTCGACCACCAGCTCAGCTCGCTTTCTTCATTTTTCGGATGGGAGATGAAGTCAGGAAAAAAAAAAACACGCTTTCTCTTTCTACTTTACGAGGAGCGTTTCGAACGTAGATGATATCATCACGACTTCTCTTTCCGTACCGTTAGGAATGCTTAACGCCATTTCGCCAACTGACGTTACCTGCGCATAAACTGAAACCATTCTACGTGCGACCTTCGCCGAAGATGAAGAAAATCAAGTCAAGAAAAGGAATTTAAATTTATTGCTTAAAGATCGGCTCCCGAACTAAAACTCTCTTTATTCTTCCGCCGAAATCAGACTGGAGAAATGATTAACAGAATGACAGCGATTCATATAAATAATAGATTCTAAATAATTAAGATTTAAATCAAATCAAAACATGCTATACTTAATCTTCCTCTATCAAACAGTTTCGACTTTTTAATCTGTCAACCTTCAATGGAAGATAAGGACTTGCAGATACGGAACAATGGTTGATGGCCCCAGATAAACTTTCTACTCACCTAATTCGTACCAACGAGCAGAAAATTTCATGCGTTATTTTCAATTCATCGTGGAGGTGAGTTTCTTACGGAACTTATATGATAGAATTTTTACCTAAAATAAGAACTGTAATGACGAGGACGGACATTAGAAAAGTGATCATGCAGAAGTAACCGCCGAAATTTTTTACCGTGGTAAGAAGGAAACGAAATTTCTACATCTCTGTCAAGGGTTGCTGACGATTAGTGAATATTAAAGAAAGTTTAAATTAACTAAGTAGGTACGTGACATATTTAGTCAGCACCGATACAAGAAAACGCTAGACGTTTTAGTAGGAGCCTACATTTGAATAATTGCGCTGTTTTGGCTGGACATAAAGGAATGATGTACACCGAGATCATCGAGAGAGCTCAAGAAGTCACCCCATATATGTGTTTGGACTACGTAATTCCCGAAAAGCTTGCTAAGACGCTTGAAAAAAAAAACGATCGAAATCAGGAACAAGCTACACCTTTCAACTAAATAAAACGACTGATGGTGAGTGGTACTCTAAACGTCTCTATTCTTAGAATAAGAGTCGCATGTTCCAGATACGAAAGAATTTACATCGGACAGTACCGCTGGAGGACTGGACATTGTCATCAATGCTAGGAACCTGATCATAATTCGAACGCTAGTCTTAAAAGTAGGACCGTTAGACCAGATTTCAAACCAAGACACAAAGTAGGAAAAGCTCGGGTTTTGCTCTCATACGAAGCGAGACCGCTGAAGAGCCAAAGACCACGACAGACGGCCAAAGTGTTTAAGAAGGAAGAATGTGAGACATTTCCGATAAAATATTGTAAATTCTGAAAAAAAAAAAAAAGAACCTTATCAGAATAATATCGATAATAAGGAAATACATGGATGTTTATCCGAAAGATTTATCTAGGCCATCTCCTGAATCGACAAGCTGAGTTCGGCATAGATTTGGTGTCGGGTCAACATCAGTGTCAAAAGCGCCATATCGAATGACGCCAAAGAAGTTAGAAAAATTGAAGATGCGATTACAAGAGCTTTTGGAAAAAAAAAACTTTATACGTCCTAATGTATCTCCTTGGGAAGCTCCGGTGTTGTTCGCAAAGAAAAGATAATGAAACGTTTCGAATGTGTGTTGACTATCGCGAGCTAAACGAAAGGATTATCAAGAATAAATACCCGCTACCTCGAATAGAAAATTTATTTTAAATAATTAAGAGGCGTTGGTGTGTTCTCGAAAATGTGATTTGGGATCGAGATATCGTCAAGTGAAGGTCAAGAAGAAGATATAACTAAGACAAGCTTCAGAACGAGATAAGACCATTTCGAATTCGTAGCCATGTCTTTTGGACTTAGTAATGCGCCAATAATTTTATGAATATGGTGAATCGAGTCTTCCATCCATACCTCGATTGCTTCGCTATAGTTTCTAAGGATGACATTCTAGTATGCTTGCACGATAAACTCCAATATGAAGAACAATAGAGAGTTTCATTGGAGACTTTGAGGAAAAAAAAAGTTATATGCCAAGTTAAAAAAAAATGTGAGTTTTGGCTGGATAAAATTACGTTTCTCAAGCATACCGTCACTTCAAAAAGAATCGAGATAGATTAGGCTAAAGTGGAAGTCGTTAGTAACTGGAAGACGCCGACTAACGTAATTGAGGTACGAAGCTTCCTAGGCTTGACTGGACACTATTAAAGGAATTACAAGGTTAGCACATGAAGCTCCGACTTTTAGAGGAAGACTATGCGCGCCAAGGATAAAAGACTAAAAAAAAAAAATACTAGTAGAAACGCATAACTCCTCATAATCTGCATACCCTAAAGGTGCGAAAATGTATAAAGATTTAAAAGAGATCTTTAGGTGCAGCGGAAGCGTGGTGAAAAAAATATGAAGAGGAGCATTGGACTTTTCATCAAGAGATGTCTTGTTTGCCAGCAAATTAAAAGTAGGATAACAGCGACTAGCAGGGATGCTGACATTACTGGAAATACCCGAGTGGAAGTGGGAGCACATTACCATGAATTTTATCGTCGAATTGCTTAAAATAAATCGAGAAAACCAGGCTGTGTGAGTTATTAAGGACAGACTGACCAAGTTCGATCACTTTTCGTCTATTAAAATGACATTCGACCTGGATAGATTAGCACGAATTTATTATATAAAGAAAAAAATCGTCAGGCTTCATGAAGTACTAGTCTTTATTGTATCTGATAGGGACCTTCGCTATACCTCCAGGTTCTGGCAGAACCTGTAAAATAAGTTAGGCACCAAATTAATTTTCAACACTGCTTTGCATCCCCAAATTGATGTCCAGACAGAACGAACGATATAAATTTTAGAAGACATGTTGGGAATCAGCGCCTTGGATCTGCATGGAAGCTGAGAAGACAATTTATATTTGGTGGAGTTCGCTTACAATAATAGTTATCGATTAACGATTTGGATGGCGACACACGAAGCGCTACCACCTGATTTCGCTGGCATTCACAATATATTCCATGTGTCCCTGCTGCGAAAGTACGTGTTTGACCCGAATCACGTAGTCCACCAGGAAAGTATTGGACTCGAAAAAGATTTATCTTATAAGGAATCTCCTATCGCTATTATAGATAGAGAGGTCCATAAATTTAGAAATCGAGAAGTTAACTTAATAAAAGTTCAATGGAGTCAACATAACACGAATGAGGCAACCTGGAAAAAAAAAATTCTTACAAGATGTCCGATTCTATCGAGTTTCGATATGTCTCTAAATTTCGAGGACGAAATTTCTTTGTAATAGGGAAGAATGTAACATTCATCTTTAGAATTTCTCTTTTTATATACATAACCATAGTATGTTATACATCATTAGTATAGTTTAATTTAAATTAATAAAGGCTAATTAAAAGATATGGCCTTGTCATCACCTATTTTCTATAGCTATCCAAGAAAATGACACCTAGCAGTTATATTAAAGTGATATAACAATTAGAAAATAATGAAAAGAGAATAGTATGCTTCTTCTCCAAACCTTCACCATCTCTACTGCCACTATCACAGCTATCATCGGCCACTTTTCTCACCATCGGCAAAGCCTTTCCGACAAAGTAACCCGATTACGATATAGTTCTCGCCGAGCCGGTCACAAGTACGGGTTCGAATTTTTACCCGGTCACATCTCCGTTGCGTAGGCATGTGTTTAAAATTTTCAGTATATATATATATATATATATGCATATCTGTGGGTATTGAAAATACTTTTACCTAGACTAGTTGTTTAGGTATTTAGTTTCATTGAAATGGCTACTAAAAGCTAAAATATTGTGATTTGCATGAGATTTGTAGAAGAAGGCATTTTGATTTCATATACTGACGAATTTGAGAAGTAAGGTATTATTGACTGATTGAAATACCACTTAGTGTTGTGTAATATTGCAAGATATCATATTTAAATTATTATTAGAATCTAGAAGTTTTGGTTTTAATTTGGAAAGCTACAGAGTTTCATCTGTTGGTAATACATGTCAACTTTGCTACTGATATAAAAGACCTGCTTCTAATAAAACATAACAATTCATTCTTCAACAATGCGTAAACTAATGTTTTGATAATACATTTTATTTTTATAATAATAAGTTCTAACATAGCTATCTATATTCGGCCTCTGGTGCAATTGTTGATTAATGATTTTTGGCATCCTCAATTGAAGCTTCTTTCAAAGATGGCTTTTGTGAGCCATCTTCTTCAATTTATGAGTTGTCTCCACGTGGGACATTTCTTGTAGCATCCTGAAGTAAGAATAAGAAAAGATGATAAACTCTTCAGTTTATAGAACATTATTCATTTTGTTTCTCTCTTTAACCTAGCCATAAATTATTGATGTATGTACTAGATAAGCTAAAAGTAGAATATTTCACCTTAACCTCAAGATTTAATCTTATAGATTTTATTGATTTTTAAGCAAGTAACTCAGAGGATAAGTTACGTTTGCATACTTTGTAGGGAATACAAGCAAAAGGTAAGAAAAAAGGAAAATAAGACCGAAAGCAAAAGACAAGAATAAGAAGAAATAAGACTAAGAGCTTTTGATCAGTACTATCGAGTATCCAAGGTGGGGGTAACTTCCTTTATTTGCGTATTTTATGTGAATATTATGTGTTAAATGCAACGTGATCTTGATGCGTTTTATTAAATGCGCGTGTGATTTTATGTGATACTTGACTGAAAAGCAAGTATGCTTTTATATGATAATAACATGATTCTGTTATGTGAATGTGTGATTTTATAATAAGGTAAAATAGTTTTCACGGCGGTTAAGATCCGCGAATATTTTTACGGCGGTTAAGATCCCTAATATTTTCACGGCGGTTAAGATCCGTGAATATTTTTACGACGGTTAAGATCCGTAATATTTTCACGACGGTTAAGATCCGTAATAATTTCACAGCGGTTAAGATCCGCATATGATTCACGACGGTTAAGATCCGCATATGATTCACGGCGGTTAAGATCCGCGATTAAAAGAAAAGTTGATTGTTCTCACTATGTGATATTATTATTATATGATTGTTTAATTACAATTCAACCCCACTGAGTGTTTTTGTACGCTCACCCCTTTTATGTTAAAATGTTTTCAATATTAAGGAATTCAGGGCGTGGCGCGCGAGTGGTGAATGCTGGTAGCCGATGGTCAAAGGTCAAAGAATGTTATAAATTAAAACATGCCATATTTCATTAATTTCGAAAATGTGTATATTTCACAACAAATTTTCCTGAATTTATCTATCTTTATTTTCTTGAAAGAGTGAATTTTATACGTAAGTAACGCATCAGTCAAGGCTTACCTCAAAAAGAAACGGGGCGTTACAAGAAGTTTGAGTAATAAAATTAAGACCGTAAAAGTATTTAAAAATAACCCGAATCCTACAACGGTTTCAGCAGAAGATCTCAACAAAATGAAATGAGTCATGCTAAAGCAGATTGAAGATGGAAACATTTAGTCTTTCTTGAAATAAATAGCTTAAAATAAAACAGGTAAAGTAACTCTAGCCACCGCTCATCCACTCCATTCCACGTCCATGTCATTACTCTGAAATTTTAGATTTTTCATAAAGGGGTGAGCAAACACTAGCTCAGTGGGGACATGCTTGTCAAGATTAAAGACATCAGGCAAAAGCAAGACAAATAACACACCAAGCAAATAAACATTTTCTCATCTTGGGATTGGCCAATCAATTCTGAGCACGGCGGGCATACCCGAGAATCTAACTTTTGATCCTTGAACCTCTTACGTCACTGGCTAATTCTCATGCATAGATCATAGATCACAACAAGCCTCATGCACAGATCAATAGATCATAGCAAGCATTTTCATAAAAATTTTCTCATGACACATTGCATCAATTCATCAATTACTTCCACATAACACATTTAATAAAGACAAACATATATGAAAAGAATCATCACCTTAAAAGTTAAAAACCTTGAGCGGAATGAAAGTAAATGCAATCCTATTCCTCGCGAGCTACACCTTCTTCGACACCTATTCATCCATAACGAAAACATACACTAACTTAATACCTAAAGGTCTAAAGAAAACCTTAATAACTATTTTAATTAAATTAAATCTCTAAAGTAGTCTTAGGACACCTTGGAGGGTAAATAAGAACTTCTTAAAATTTTTGAAGAATTAAGACATGAATTCTAAGTTGGAAGATTTTAGGAAAACTCTAGTTAAGCATTGCAAGATTTATTTCTTAAAAAGTATAAGATAAAATGATCCTAAATTTTAAACATGGAATCCAGGTTATTAAATAAATAACATTTATAAATTTCACAAAGATTCAAATAGTATAACCACAGATTTATAATTTTTGAAACTTAATTTCCAGAAACAGAAAATTCTGCAGAGCTGTAAAAGAAAATTAGTATACTAAGAAATATAAATTCTTTTATTTTGAAAATTTTCCAGAAGATAAAAGACATATGAATCTGTAACATATCCAAAATTCAAAGCATTTGAAGATGTTTAACTATGAGTATTAATCTCGTAAATCAGAAAGTGTACATCATGAATCCTTCCAAAACAGAAAAAGAAAATTAATTTTTGAATGAAATAGCTATCGGATTAATTTGAAATTTTTACTGTAGATCAAAATCCTGATAATATATAACCTGGTAAAATATTATAAAATTTGGAAGTATATAAATAATAGTTTTAAATTTTTAAAACTGCGATACTAAAGCTGTTGAATTCCGAAAGTCAGTAATATAAAATTTATATAAAATAAAATATAACTCCGATTGACATGAAATTTTTACAGAAGACCAAAGTTACAGTATAATATAACATATTAAAATTTCATAAAATTATAAGGTCTGTAAGTATTTATTTTAAAACGTCTAAATCAGAAACGTGAACATACTGATTTTTGGACTGAAGGAATATAAAATTTATTTTAAATCGGTTTCAACTCCGATTGATCTGAAATTTTTACCGAGTATTCAATATATATCAAAGATCAACATATCCAAAATTCATGAAATTCGGAGGTGTCTAACTACGAATTCAAATAATTGACTAACCGTTCTAGAATTTGAAATTAAAGAACAAGATGTGTCTCTTTAACTTATTTGTATTCTAACTCAAGATATCACTTAGATTTATCATAGGAATAAAACAAATTACTCTAGATTTGATATGGAAAGAAAATTATGAGAAAAGAAAAAACACGTACCTTTCCTAAGAGAGTTTGAAAATCCTAACATTAGCGTACTAACTCTTTTCTTATTTATATGATTAGGTTCATGGGTTCTAAACCTAATAATAAGGTAATGAGCCTCCTAATCTCTTGGGCTCATATTAAAAGAAGTCTAGTAAGATTTAACTCATAATTCCAATTAGATTCATCATTCAAATAAAATCCTACATCATATAGGATTGATACAATATATATATATATATATATATATATATTTAAATATAACAACCTTTAAATTATTAATTTATTATTATTTCTATTATTATTATTTTTTTCGGGTGTTACACATCTATCCCATAAAAACAGAATAATATATATTTATATCTATCCAATATTATAGTTATTTTCTTTATTTGTAGAATTAATTTCTCTAAAATATCCTTAATTAATATTAAAAACATGTGTAATGATATATAAATGTTAGGTGGTTGTTTTTCTTCACATTTTCTCCAATAAAATCTCTTAATTATTTACACATTCTATGTACTATAAAAATAAATAAATAAACATAATATCAATGAAGGAGAATTGATTAGATATAGACTTCAAAATATTGCAAGTAACAAAAAGAGGTAAAAAAAAAAGGAAAAAAAATCATATTTCCACCGATTTTTTACCGACAACTACATTTTATCGATATTTTCTGATATTTCGTCAATATATCGGCGACGACATCAACATCGATATTTCCGACATTTCGCCGATATTTTATCGACACTTTGATGAAAAAAAACTACACCCGTATATAATATCAGGACATTCCAAAAATCGAAATTTCGACGATAAAAATCGAAATTTCGACAACATTTTTATCCATGATTAGAACTTTGAGCAATTGTCGTATCTTAAAATAATTTGGGGAATCTCCATATTACGTATTTGATTATTATTCTATTACAATTTTGGATTCTAGTATATATATATAAACGTGCACATGACAAAACTAAGTAAAAGAAATGACTTGAAATCTAGATTAACAACAAATGTCCGGATGTTGTTCGGAAGGGAGGATTTCGAAATTATATTGTAACGCTTGATTTTTTTTAAAGTAAATTTTAATCAAGTCGTTATTCATTTATAAAATCCATTCTTTTAATAATAATAAAGATAAATAAAATTAAAAATAATTATAAAATATATATTTCTTAAATTTAGGAAATTAATCATTTTAAATAAAAAAGTTTCTATAATCTTTGATTATCGACTATCAGCACGCGCCACATCCTAAACTCACATAAGTTGAAAACATTTTTAAAAAAAGAGGAGTGAATACACTCAGTGGGGAAAATCGCGATGACATAAATTATTTATAATATTTGAAACCATTTCATAAAAGATATTTCATGCCCTATTTCAAAACGTTATAAAATTAAAAGATTTTATTCGGGCATTTCTCAACTCATCATAACACAATTTTTATCAGAAAAACTCGGTTGACATAAAACGTTTATCGATTACTTCAATCACCCAGTCACCGGCGACCATCCAAGCACCCAAACACACACAACACCGAACCACCTACACAGCCACACATGCACATAGGGTGTGGGATCGGGTCGGGTTTTAGCGGGTTTCGGGTTTTTCGGGTCGGGTACCCGATATCAGAAAAAAAAATTCCCATCCCTACATGCACACGTCGATATATATATATATATATATATATATATACCCACGCATTGCCGCTACAAGCAGCGACCCACAACTCTTCACACCGACGCTATGAGCGTCGGCCACCCTATAACCCAACTCGCCGGTGTGAACCACACGCCAGCTCCAAACAAACTCAGCAACAAACAGCAGCATATAGGAATGGAGAGAGAGGACATTGAAAGGGAGAGGAGAGAGAAATAGGGGAGAGAGACAGAAAGAGACGTGTGGGGAGTGAGAGAAGAGAGAGAAGGAGTGCTTATCTTTGTTTTCAAACTTTATCAATTATTGATTTTTCCAAATTTATTATGACCATACTATACCTAAACTCTTATATTAATAATACTACATAATTTATTTTATAAAGTTATAAAAATAAAAAAAATTCTAGGGTGTTATATATATATATATATATTTGTAAATTATGTTTTAAATGTAAATATGTAATGAGTGGATATTAAAAATACATTTTTTCTTTTTTGTAATTAATCTATGTTTTAAATGTTATGAGTGGATTTAAAATTTGAATTTTGATTGATTTTAAATGTGTAAATTTCAAATTAAATCTTTCAATTTACATTTTTCCATCCAAAGGCAACCTTAAATATCAAATTATATTCATCTGGATTTAAAAAAAAAAAACTTTTATTTTGTGTGTGTTTTCACTTTGAAACTTAAATAATTTTTTTCATAATCACGTGTACTACGCATTTTTTATTGCAATTTTACAACGTCCGTATGTGATTTGAACATGATTCGATGAACATGATCCACAACAGAACGGCTAATTCATGAATCAATCATCAAGCTCGATCTTGATATCATGAATTTTAATGGAGTCGCCGGCACTGGTCGGAACCAAAGTCACCATGATATAATCATCATCCTCAGCGTCGAGATCTTCCAAAAGGTCTGTAATCGACAACCTTAACTGTGTCTTAATCTTCTTCCCATGCTTGTGCCTATGTGGCACATTCACGAAACTTCCTGCGAACTCAGTGTTCTCCTCCGTAGTAATCTCTTCGTCTTCATCGTTGATGTAAACGTCGAACTTAGCATAAACATCCCTGTCCAATTCAATCCCTTTTATTATCAAAATCTCTTCCAGCTCATCCTTCTCTTTCCTGCTTCTCTTCTTCTTCGGCCTTTTCACCATCACCTTCAAAACCCTGTCGAGCTTCGCCGGAAAAACCTCTCTGGGGCTGGGAGCATCGGCAGCTTTTGCTCTTCCGAGCTTCTTCAGCTTCCTCAGAGCCGAAGAAACTCGTGGCTGTGGTCGTCTGTTGAGCCATGGAAGCTCGACTTTCTGATAATCGTACCCAAGTTTAGTATGATCCAAACAGTCCCGGACCTTGACCCGAACCAGTTGGGCATTTTCGTCGTAGAAAACTAAAGCTGCGTCGAGATAATCGGGATCCGTTATGTCCTGCCGCCTGCCTCCAAGTCCTTTCCACACACTCCACATTCTGTCAATATTTGAATGATGAGCGAAGAAAATCGGGTCCCGACCCGCTGAGTAGAAATTGCCCATGTTTTCCCCATTGGGTTGGGTCCGATCACCGGTCCAGGCATGGACGGTGTTATGAGGGGCGCTCTCGATTGACCCGGCTCCAGGATTCGGGTCGTCGCCACTCCGATATGGGCTACCGAAGAAAAGCCGAGGAGTTTTCGCGTTTGATACCATTTGTCTGTACATGATAGTCAGGTTTCTATTGATTTGCTGTTCAGGTGTAATGCTGAGATCGGTGCCGCTGAAGTTCAAGTCGATTGTCGTCGGCGGCTGATGAGGCTTGTCCCGAAGAGGGTCGTACAAAGCCGAATTTGGGTCCGTGTGTATTGATGGGATTTGCATTCCTCCAGGGGCGTCCCAGTTCCAGTAGGGCATGGCGAAGGTGGGGTCGTCGATTAATTTACCGAGGATTCTTTCGAAGAAGTAGAGATAGTATCTGTGGAAGGGGAAGAAGAGCCATGAGCTGTGTACTTGCAGCTCCAGGTTGGGGAAGCCGGCTTGGTCATACGCGCCATCGCAGTAGGCGCAGTGGACGTTGGCTTGCTGCTTGAAGCTTCGGGGATCGTCGTCGGGGAGGGCTCGCATGAGCTCGACGGCTCGGTTGAATTTGGCTAAGTAGGCGTCGTCGACTAATTGGGCGGCGGGCCGGATTCGGAGGCTGGTGGGTGGTGGAGGCAGAGTGAAGTCGATGATCTGGGAGGTTGGTGGGGGGCAGCAGTTTGTCGGGGTGGCGCCAGATGGGAGGTCCGCGGGCCCACATTTAGAGAGGTCCGGCGGGGCTATGGGGGCGCCGAAAGCTGAGAGATTGGTGGCGCCGTACAGCCCGGCTCCAAGCCCGATTAGAACGTTTCTTCTGTCCAACTTGCTGGGTGGTGGTGGTGAAGCTTCTTCATTGGATTTGCATGATATCTTAGAGCTTCGGATGGGGTTTTTGGTAGTCGGAAAATGTCTTGATTTGGCAGAAAAAAGAGTGGAGAGAGGCTGTGAGATAATAATGGAAGAAGCCATGCTGGGACTTGGAATCATAGCCAGGGGGACTGGGAGTTGTAGTATTTAAAGGAAAGCTTTTCTTTGCAGATTCACGTCCAATATTTTTTTGGATTATTTGTATGTTTAGGATTTTATATAATTTTATTTTAATATTTCCCTTTTCATCACTCTTAAATTAAATTTTAGGAATTTGATAGAACATTTTCTATCAAATTAATTTGATTGTCATTGTACTTTTTTGGATTTTTAATATACACGTAATTGAAATTTGAGAGAGTGGTATTTTCAATATTGCTTTTTTAATTATTGTACATGGTCAATCATTTGTGGAAATCTCAGTTCATATAACATAAATTAATAAGTAAATATAAATTCAAATAAGTAGAAAAGCGTTCGCTACTTCGCTTGATTTCTTTGTTTTCGACTTTTGATTTGTGCATGTCAATATCGCTTGATTTGTTTTCCAACCTTAATAGTTAGTGATTTTGATTTGTGCATGTCAATTCCTTGATGGTTATTGATCCAACTTCATTCATCTCAAAATCCAAAATTTCATAACTCGTTAACAAAATGCATTACTCTTACCTTACGTCTAAGAGAAGGAATTGACCAATTTTTTTACTTTTCCACAATCATTAAGATAAGGCAAAAGTACATGTTTAAAAATGAATCAATCGACTTTGTAGATAAGATCTTCAAATTGTTCAATTCTATCGATACCACACACACAGGAGTTTTAATCTTCTATTACATTTGATATTATATTTTTATTATATAGTATTTAATATATTTTAAGTATTAATTAATGATGTCATTAAATAATTTAACATGTGATGATTTAGAATATGAGATGTAATATCAGGTGTAATAAAAAATCTCACTTCCCCTACACAAATACTATTAATTAACAAATTATCTATTTTATTTAGATTAGCATATGTTACAATACATTCAGTGATAGTACAAGTTTAACCGATTGGTAACATAAAATTACCCTAAATACACTGAATGATATCTTCCAAATAATTATTTTTTATCTTGTCAAAGTCAAATTGTCTAGTTGTGATTGGTTGAACTTACAAGGCATGAAGATTTTTTTTTTTTTTTCTCAAGTTCCCAGTAGGGCCAGTACTTCTGAAATAATTGCCTTTATTGACATTTTGCTTTTTAAATGGTCCATAGCGTGTAGGTTTGGCTTTCCTCTTTAGACTACTTTTATCAGTGACACCCATCCAACCCAACCCAACATTAAAATATTAATTTCTCTCTCTTCCATCTACATAATCCACAACCCAACCTAATTTCAACATTTTCATAGTTTATTAGTGACACCAACCCAACCCAAGTCAATATTTTTTTTTCAATATTTAATAATTATATATTATTTTGTGAGCATATTTTTTATTATATTCCACAATAAACTAAATAGAAATTACAATAATTGAAATATAAAATAGAAATTACAATATTTGAAATACGAAATCGAAATTATAATAATCAAACTACAAATTATATATTTAATTATCAATACCAAATTTGTTCCATAATTATCTGAAAAATAATTAGGATTATTAGCATTCATAATTTCCCAAAAAAAGAACTTGAGATTGTGAGACAAATGAGAATAAATTTTGGATTGGTGAGTAAATATGTCAATATTGAACTCTATTTATAGAGAATTTTTTTTTTTATGAATTTTGATATTTTTTAATTTTTTTTAAATAAAAATTATTTTCAATATTAATATTTTAAATTATATTCGAAAAAAATTAATCGAGACCAATAGAAAAATGACAAGTGTATAAATTGTACACAAAATGAGTGTCATGACATTGGTCACCATGTGACAAATGTCATGACATTTTCTTTCTCTCTTATATTAAACAATTAATATAAGTGGTGACATTTGGTGGTGACCACCAATAAAAGTGGTCTTAGGGTTGGCAAAATATCACCTAACTAACAGACTATTTTCACCCCAAAAATTCTTAATATAACTTTACATTTTGTTTCTCTCTTCCACCGTCCTAATTTATTCCTTACTAATATAGGATGGTGTAATAAACTAGATTTTATAAAAAAAATTAAATTAAACTTGGTAAAATTTAAAAAATTTAAATACTATTTATACATTAAATTTATATTTATGATTTGTGAAATACATATCGCGAAATATTGTCTACTTTAACATTAAATTCGTCAACTTTAACATTAAATATAATATAATATAATTAAATGATGTTTTAATTGTCGAAATACAAGTTGCATCCATAAAAGATCATAAATAATTTTTTATTTATTGTTTTGAAAATATATATTCTTATGTTTATTGCATTAGTCAACCAGCTCACCATTTTTTATAGTTTGGTTTTTTATTTTTAATGTTTATAACAATCCTCAATTTTTTTCCATTTAAATAATAAAAAATGAAAGTCAAAATTTCATAAATAAAATTCATAATTTATTTTAGCATGTATATTCAAAAAAATTATTTAATTTCATTAATTAATAAGTTTGAACGATCATTTTCAATCAGCCCGGCTTTATTTTAATTTTATTTATTTATTTATATATTTTTTTAAAATTTTAAATCTAAAAAATTTCAAATATGTAAATAATTTATTTTATTGAAATTGATCATATGTTATTACGATAAATCTATTAACATTTCTATACTATTTAATTACTAATGTTTCGTAGTAGCATAAAATTCGAAGTATTTAATTAATCATATTTAATGTTGGAATATTGTATGCTTGTCATGTGTCTTACGATCATTCTTTTATATATATATATATATATATATATGAAGATTTCTATATCCTAATTTTTGAAACAAAACTAAATGTAATTTTGAAATTTTATATTTAATGAATTTTATAATCCCACAGAAGAAAAGTGGAAAATTTTAAAGCACGGCCTAAGTTCTTGACGGGCACTGCAAATATTTTGATAATAAGCTTTTTTATTATATTTAAAATGTACAAAAATTACATTAAGTAATTTAATATTTTAAATCTATAAGTATATTAAAAAAATAATTTAAAATACATTTAGAATAAGATACAATAATAAAATTACAATTACAAGAATTGAAATACGAAATTGAAAAGAAATAAATCAAAATACAAGTAGATGCATGAAAATCAAAATATTTTGGAATAAATTTTGGGAGGTATTTTGTGATGGTTGGACATGCTCAGATGTAGATTCTTGATTTGGATTTGGAGAAAATTGAGAGTTTTAATAATAGTTTGGATAATCTTCTGAAATGAGAAAAGATTGAGAGTTAAGAATTGATTAAAAACTTGAATAATTTTGAGAATTTGGATAATGTTAGGAGTTTGAAAAATAATTAGGATGATTTGGATTCATGATAGAAATTGAGAGATGAAAGATAAAAAATAAAAGAGAAAATAGAGAATTTAAGATGTGTTACAAAATATGTAAATATTGGTATCTATTTATAGAGAATTAAAAAATATGAATTTTGATATATATATATATATATATATTTTAAATAAATATTATCCATAATATTTACAATATATATTTTATCTTCATAAAATCTAGTTGAACCAATCAAAAAATAACATGTGTCATTTTTTTGATTTACCAACCTATACTGTGATAATTGTAAACTCTATTTTCATTTGTATTTTTTTTTTTTTTCTTTTCTGCTTGAGGGTCGCCAACTTGCAGCGATGAAGGTAGTCTTTGGGGCTTGGAGTCTGGGAGTGGGGGCTGTGAGGGGTGGGTAGGACTTTTTTTGGATAGGGTGGTGGTGGGGTGGGGGGCTGTTCTACTTTTTACTATTATAAGGATTAATGTAGTTTGTTGATAGTCCCAGCTCTAAATAATTTGATATTTGATTTAGGACTTTGAAGCAAAACTTCATTTGAATTTGATTTAACAAATATAATAAATCTTTTTGAATATACTTTATATTATATTAAATATTAATTTAAACTTGCTCAGGTTTCGTAGATGATGATGATGCTATTGTTGTTGTAAACCAAACTATTGAGCTGCTTGGTTTTAGATACAAAACAATTCAATAATTCTATTTGCAGAAATATCTTGCAAAATATGAGTGATTCAATGTTTTCTCATCAATTATGAATTAATATCGGTAGATACGTGACATATATCAGTTTGAATAAAATGAAAAATATTTAATTGTTAATTTTTTTTTCAGATTGACATATGTCAGTATATGTCAGTATTAATACGTAATCGGCAGACATGGCATGACATCATCAATTTTTGTTCAATGGTTTCAAGTGTTGGACATGTATTATAATATCATTGGGCCTCGACTAGTGTATAATTATCGGGCTTTACCATGAGATGGCACAACATTGGGCCAAAAGTCCAGCAATCTTTTTCCTCTTATCTGAGCTCCAGAGCCCGGCCTTTTTAGTTCTAAGGTTTTCTTGTGTGGTCTATTTCCTCTTCTAGCTTTGTTTCTTTTTCTTTGTTTCATCAAATATATTTAAACTCATAAGAGTATCCTAATATATGATTATACTACTATAGCTTAGTTGAAATTGATTTTAGTTAAATTAAAATCATATTGAGTAAAACAATATTTTAAATTTAAATGTTTATTGATTGAGGTGTGAATGTGTCACATCTAATCAATCCATGTACAATATATAAACTGAAAACTATAATATCACAATTTGTAAAATAAATTTTTTCACGACAAATGTCACAATAAGATGCTCGTTCCTTCAATATAGCATTAGGGATTTTATTCAAAATAGAGATTTTGTTTTTTTTTTTGGATTTCATATAAGGAAATGTTACTTGAGTTTGACTCGTCAAATAAATATAATTCTCAACAATAGTTTTTAAGCAGTAAATGAGTAAAATAGCAGTCATTGGAACTATTATATTGTTTAATTTTATTTGATGAATTTATTTTTTCTTCGAACATACTCAACCATTCAAATTATCGTATTTTTTTATAATTTATATATTTAACTTTTTCATCTGTCATTTCACCATATGAAATATTTATCAGATTTCAACTCCTAACTTTATTATGTAACACGTTAACATTCAAGCTATCATTTTCATTGTTTTTTTAATATAAACTTATAATTATAATTATTATTTGATATAATGTGCTTATTAATAAAAAATTATAATTTGAAGGGTAGTAAAATGCATTCACCTCCTGCATAATATAAATGTTATTCAATCATCTAATATTAATCAAACTTTATGATACTACATAGAGTTGCAAAAAATATGTTACTACTATATGATATAAAAACAATGGTACAAACAAATGATATTATTATTCAACCATTCAATTATATAATAAGATAAAATATTGCGACACAAGACTCAATTTCTTTAACTTGAGTATTAGTGGTGCATGTTCTAATGATTGAGAATTTATTTTCAAAACTATCGCAGTTAACTTAAAATATTATAATTTGATTTCTAAATCACTTTACATGACTAAGATAATAAAATATAATAAAATTCAAATCATTTAAATAAAACTCCAAAATTTGATGATTTATATCTCAAAATACAAAAAGTTATTAAAAAAATTATGACAATCCGTGTACATAAAAAATAGTGAAATTTATAATCCGAATTTCTTCACGCTTTATATATAGCCTTAACGAGCAACGGGTAATAATGCAGCCCAGATAGGTTTTGTTTCAAAATAAAAATAGCCGTTTAATTATTGGGAATTTAAACTGCCGGCAGAAAATAAAAATATAAAATCACGTTTTATTATAAAAAAGGAAAATATTTTCAAGATCTTGTGCGTTGCTCTTACCATATCTTAACATGTATAGCCCAACGTACATCTGACAGCTCAGACTCCGAATCCGCAAGTCGGTTAACTTCCTTAAATACAAACGCGGCGTAGAATCATTAGCATGGACCTCTCCACAGGCAATACTTCCTTTCCACTAATTAAACCCACTCCGCATAATTTGAATTGGAAATATTTTACAAGCACTTTGTCTTCTCTCCGCTCCCCCCCCACAGTGGGCCCCGCCAGTCCCCTTCAAATTACACCGCTCAACCACAACAGATGAACCCACTTCTATCCACGCGCTTTCTGAAACCCTAGTTTTTACTCGCCGTACAATTGGTGGAATTTGACACGTTTTTAGTGCTGATTGGGTCGGTGTTGCACGCGATTATATTTAAATAGTGGTCTCGCCTCCAAGAAACGTAAAACATAAATTTAGACCCTCTCTGTCTCTCTCCCCTGTTTTGTTTTTCTCTTTTTTTGAATATAAGAGAGAGAAAAAAGATATTGCAGATTTATATTTTTATCGCACGCACCACCCACCCTCTCTCACACTCAGCCCTCAATTGCAGACTCGCCGGCACTCGGCTGAGTGGATACAGAGATTAAGTTGAACGGTGAACTTCGAACGGAGGAAGTCCGCCGGCGGCGTATTCCGTTTTCTCTCGCTCGTGTGTATTTACATCGCCTGATTTTCAAATAGGTATTTATCGACGTGAAAGTAGGCAATGTCGGAGGATGAGAAGTTATTGAAGGAGGCAAAGAAATTGCCGTGGGAGGATCGATTGACGCACAAGAATTGGAAAGTGAGGAATGATGCGAATATCGATTTGGCCGCCGTTTGCGACGCCATCACGGATCCCAAGGACCCGCGACTGCGTGAATTTGGTGAGAATTTAGTTTGTTTATTGTGATAGATCTGGTTACTTGTGCTTCTTGATCGGGGTGAAGGTTGATCTGTGAAAGGAAACGACGAATGCGATAGTGTTAAATGCGTGTCGATCCTGGTGTTTTTGAATTATTGTTTTACTGTTTTCTCTTTTTAATCTTGGAGTTTTTGGCTAGGTCCTTTTTTCAGGAAGACGGTGGCCGATTCCAATGCACCCGTGCAGGAGAAGGCTCTTGATGCGCTCATTGGGTATTTAAGAGCTGCAGATGCAGATGCTGGAAGGTCTGAAAGTTATTTTGTTGGTTTTTTGTCTTCAAATTCACTTTTATTCAAATTTCTCTGGCAATTTGATACCATTGAATGTCTCATGTATTTATTTGTTTTGATTTCATTTAGATACGCAAAAGAGGTATGCGATGCAATTGTGGCAAAATGTCTGACGGGAAGGCCTAAAACAGTGGAGAAGGCACAGATGGCTTTTATGTTATGGGTAGAGTTGGAGGCTGTTGAAGCTTTCCTGGTATGTGTCAAATTCATGATGCTATGTGTATGAGTGAGATTTAGCATGCTAGTGTAATAATGTAAAAGAACATGATTGGTACTAGGGATATTGGTTTCATAGCTAATCCATCACATATTCTCTACTCTTCTAGTTTAGATGGGGTAGAACCGTAGAATTGAATTGCTAATATTAAGCTGCACCATGAGCCATGAGGCAGTAAATAGTGTGTTAGATATATTGCTGGCTCAGAAATTAAGATCACCATTCATCTGCTGGAAGTTTGTCCGAAAAATGTTATGTACTTTGATGCAAGGAGGAGCTATAACACCAAATTTTGAAGTAATGATTTTGTTTGTTGAAGATGACACTTGCAGAGTGGCTGCAGAATCTCTTTGAATCCTCAAATATGGAGAGAGTGAAGTACGTTTTTTTGTTATTGCCCTAGGAGAAAATTGATTTGAGAATTAGGTCTTGTCACCAGGAAAACTTCTTTCAATTTTAGCCTGATAAGACAATTGCTAGTTTCTTCTGATATTTGTTTTTTAAGCATGGATGACCTTTCTTGTGCTTAATCTATCGTATTGGAAGGTGGATAGAAAATGTGGAAAGTGTTTCTTGCTGGATTTTATGTACTTTCCATTTCATCTTTATCATATTGTTTCATTGTTAAGATTTGATTTGTTCTGTAGTTTTAACATTGGTGTCTAAATACCTTCAGCATCTCTATACTCCACCCCCCCCCCCCCCCGGCCCCTCTCCATAAACACACACACTCATTGTACTTAGAAGGTGCATTTGTCATTGGATGTTCTTCATTGATGCGACAATGTTTTATATTATAGGATGCTATGGAGAAAGCAATAAAAAATAAAGTTGCAAAAGCTGTTGTCCCTGCAATAGATGTCATGTTTCAGGCATTAAGGTGTGTGATCAATTGCTGTTATCTAATATTTCTCAACCATCTGCCTTTTCTCATTCTGCATTACAATGACGTTTGGGTGGATAATGAATCAGTGAGTTTGGGTCAAAGATAATACCACCTAAAAGAATACTGAAGATGCTTCCTGAACTTTTTGATCATCAAGATCAGAATGTTCGTGCTTCTTCAAAAGGGTTGACACTAGAGCTTTGTCGTTGGATTGGAAAGGATCCTGTCAAGTCTATATTGTTTGAAAAGATGCGTGATACAATGGTATGACATGACAACTTTGAATTTGTATTACATTCTTCTCACCCACTATTCTGTTACTTTTTACAAATTCATCTAGCTGTCCTTTTATATTTTTTTTTAGAAAAAAGAGTTGGAGGCTGAGCTTGCCAATGTCACTGGAAGTGCAAAACCCACACGCAAAATTAGGTCTCTCTCTCTATCTATATATCTCTATCTATATATATATATATATACACATATGCGTCTCTCTCTCTCTCTTATTTTTTTAATATACCTGCTTGCATTTGTTATATTTCAGGTCTGAGCAGGACAAGGAGCCTGAACCAGAAGCTGTTTCTGAGGCAGTGGGTTCTGTTCCTGCTGAAGAAACTGCAGCTGATGGTATGTGCTTGGTGATCTAATGTTCTTTAATTGCACAGTGTTTCTCACTGAACCATCTTAAGCTAAGGCCATTTAAATCTGGCATTGGAAGGAAGCTATTATCTGTAGTTAGTCTTTTAGCCTAGTGTCATCCTTTCCCGGTCTGACACTTGATCCTTGTCAGTTCCTCAGGAGATAGATGAGTACGAACTTGTTGATCCAGTTGATATATTGACGCCTTTGGAGAAGTCGGGCTTTTGGGAAGGAGTGGTAAGTGACTTCTGCCCTATCATTTACAATGTAGCAATTGTTCTGAAATTTATTGGTGGTGACCTCTTGTTGCAGCATTCTGCTATGTTAGTGCATTGGAAGATGAGTGTTGCTTATGTTGTTTTGGATAATTATTTTAAATACAGAAAGCTGCCAAATGGTCTGAGAGAAAAGAGGCTGTTGCTGAATTAACCAAACTTGCATCTACTAAAAGGATTGCTCCTGGAGATTTCTCAGAAGTTTGTCGAACATTAAAAAAGGTCTGCTATTGTTTTTTTTTGTTTGCAAAATTTTATCCAAAATTTATTAGACTTACTAAGCCATATCTTTTTATGTTGATATCTTGCTTGAGTATTTGGAGTTGTCTGCACAATGTTTAGATGGTTGTGGATAAAGTGGATGAGATATGGTTAAACATGAATGGTGAGTAGATGAGTGGATGAAAACTAATCAGGTGGTTAAAAAGCAAGCTAGTGGCCAGCAAAAACAGAGAGGATAATACTATAGTAATCATGATGACTAACTACTGTGCTTTAATGGTTTGAGATGCATGAGTACTGCTATTTCACTGCACCAGGTGAAAAATAGAATATGCAACACATAAAACAGATGCATGGAAAAGTGGACAGATAGATCATGACTTTTGCTCCGTTGATCTAAATTTTTGGAGTAAAAGAAATATGAAATGAATATCTAGTGTAAAATACACATTGACACTCGTACTTGTGCATCTGGCCCTCCACCCCTGTGTTATATTTACTTGACATTGGATTTTCTTTTTAACAATGAAGTGTCCACCCCTGTGTTATATTTACTTGACATTGGATTTTCTTTTTAACAATGAAGTGGATAAAATGTCAAAAAGTTCAGTTGTTAAGGGCATCAGCTGAACCATAATCATGTAACAATAACAATTTTGTGTTGGATTTGAGTAATTCTTTATTTCCCAAATCACTGTAGTGTTTCGTGGAGACTGCATTTAAAAGTTCACGGTTTCTAAACTCTACTTGTTGTCATGACGTGTTATATTTGTTCATTTTCTAAACTCTATCCATTGATGCCACTATTTTGAAATTTGCAGCTTATTACAGATGTAAACATTGCTGTTGCAGTTGAAGCTATCCAATCTCTTGGAAATCTTGCCAGGGGTTTGAGAACCCATTTCTCGGGCAATTCTCGCTTCTTATTGCCTGTACTACTGGTTAGTACATTGCTGTGCTTTTCATTTTTTAGAAGCTGTCCTGCTATTGTAGCTATAGTCTCAAGATTGTGACAATGATTTCCCCATGAACATGATTTTAGATGTTTAATTAGGTGTGATTTATTAACATTTTTCTTTATGGCCGGGGCTGGCTACCTTGTAATTAAGTTGTCATCCATTTTTTCATTCTTTACTTGTCCAATTAAAATTAAATGATGTGGCCCACAAGCTAATAGCATAGAATTAATCTCCGGCTATTAGTTTCAGGCTTTGTAAGTGCTGTTGCATGGTGTAGTTAGGTCTAGAAAGCATATATATTAATTTCTTAAACATCTGCATAATGTTTAACAATCTATGTGGTGGTGTATCTTTGCTTACATGAGTATGTCATGGATTGATTTTTAGGAAAAACTAAAGGAGAAGAAACCCACTATAACAGAGGCACTCATTCAAACTCTTCAAGCAATGTACAAGTCAGGATGCTTGAATCTAGCTGACATTGTTGAAGGTATGATCTATATTAAATTCAATTCTGAACTGCAGATTTTTTCTATCCAAACTATTTAAGTGTTTCTCGCAAGCCATCAAGTCATACTTTACTTTTAATGAGACTGTATCCACATGAGTTTTGTCGTTTTTGCACCCTTGTTTTGCTGCTCATCATCATCATCTTCTTCTTCCTTTTTTTTTTTTTTTGCAATTATCTCCTGATTCTTGTTTTATAGTTGTTTTACCATAACTCTTATCAATGTGAGCTTCCCTTTTTTAGGATATTTTTCCTTTTTTTTTTTGGCCTTTTTGCAAGTTCTGTATGCTCTATTGGGTGTTATAGATCATTATAAATATACTTTTTCAGTTTATTGTCGTAGAGTATATTGCAATTTACTTTTCGTACCTAACTTGACTTTCCTATGTTATTTTTGTTCCTACTGAATACTTGTTTTCTTGTAGATGTTAAGACAGCAGTGAAAAATAAAGTTCCTCTGGTACGATCATTGACATTGAGCTGGGTTACATTCTGTATTGATACAAGTAACAAGGCTGCTATACTTAAAGTGCACAAGGAATATGTTCCATTATGCATGGAGGTAAGTTTACTGGTGGCAGAATTTGTGCTGCACAAGCAAACAACCTTATGTTGGGGTTAATCCTCTTCAAAGTAATTGCTTCTTTCGACACATTTGATATTGAATCATCTTAAATGTCAATAAAATGTATCAGCGTTTAAATTGGGTATTTTCAATGGTAAATAATCCTAATATTTTCCAAAATCAAGCGTGTTAGTTATCAGTTAGTATCCATACGTTTTGACTGCTGTGGAGAAATAGGCCAAAATGTGAAGTTTTCAGGAATCAAATCTGCTTCTAGATTTTCTTCTTATGATTGTATGTAGCTTGTTGCAAGGACATTACAATTTTTAATTCTTTGGAATTCTCTCATGATCTTCTTATTAGGCATTTGCGATTTCCTAGTTCAACTCTATATTGAACTTTATTGATTATGCAGTGTCTTAATGATGGAACTCCTGAAGTGAGGGATGCAGCTTTCTCTGTTTTGGCTGCAATTGCTAAGGTATTCTTTTCAGGATATTGATTTTTTGTCTTTACAATAGTCACTAGTGAACCCTCATCACATTCTTGTTTGATGCAACAATTTAGTCTATTTGACATTTCTTTTATATAGATGGTTGGTATGAGACCTTTGGAGAAGTCACTGGAGAAACTGGATGATGTTCGAAAAAAGAAGTTATCTGAAATGATTGTGGGTTCGGCTGGGGATCCATCCACTCTTTCAAATGCAGGTTTGGAATTTAATGCTTGTTGTCTACTGTGTGATTCACTTTATATTGCTGACATTATTTATTTCAATTTGTTAACTTATCTATATATCTATCTATGTCTGCTGCAGTTCAATCTTCTGGAGTAAGTATGCCTTGCACTGAGGTCAGTATATTTTCTATCCAAGTGACCGCTATATTATTATTGTTATCATATGAAATGAGTTTACTGAGAAAATATAGAGATAGGTTAAAGGTTAATCTGGTATGTAGAACAAATCATTAACTGAGCATGTATATTGCAAATGTGCTTTTGTTTTTGGTTGGTCAAATTTAAGCTGCTCCATTTCATTTTCTGTGATCATTAGTAACCAAAAACTTTTTGTGTGGAGTTTTTTTCTAATTGCACCGTGTTCTGTTATATGTCTATATGTGTATGTTATGGGTTAATTTGCATGTTGAATGTTTCATTATCCATTCTCTTGATGCAGTCCTCCGATGTATCATTTGTTAGAAGGTCCGCAGCTAGCATGCTTAGTGGGAAGAAGCCTATTAATGCAGCTGTAAGTTAATTAACCCAATTCTCACTTACTCTGGTTTTGTCAGCAAAGTTCCTGCCAAAAAGTAAAGTAAAATATGAAGCAGTACAAGACGCTTTGTACCTTCGGATGCACATATGATTAATGCCATCAACTCTCCCTTTTGATTGTCCTATGCTTTTAATTTTTTAGCCCACTGCCACAAAGAAAGCAACGTCTGGGAAATCTGGTACCAGCAAGAAAGGTGAATCAGGAGGCCAAATGAAAGTTTCTAAGCCTGTGGAGCAGGAAGATATAGAGGTAAAACCTTTTTTCCGCTTTTGCTCTTGAATGATGGTTGAGTATGTTGTTGGAAACTCCAAATGCCATTTGTTTGATGAACTGATCTCTTGTTTTTTCAGCCTGCGGAAATGAGTTTGGAAGAGATTGAGAGCAGATTAGGGTCCCTTGTACAAGCAGATACAGTTACTCAACTAAAGAGTGCTGTGTGGAAAGAGAGGCTCGAAGGTTTCATAATTATATTACTGCTTCACTCTCTTTGAAACATTACCTTAATTAAGTCACAACCGAATGATTTCATACATATTTTTTAAAATACATATGCATGTATTTTTGGTTCATTTTTTTTGTGTTTTTCAGCAAAACCAGTTGCTTACTTTACAATTTACGTACGCTTGCATAAACACCTCCCTTTTGCCTGGGAAGGCTGTTTTAAAACTCTTCTGGCCTCTGTGGAACCTTCATTTTAGCATGTTGTGCATTGCAGTAATTCATACACGGCAGGGACTTTAGTATTTTTGGAGATGCATAATTGAGATTTCTCTCTAATCTCAGTTGATAAGGTTGTTATGAAAAACGTAGACATATTTTTTTTAACTTATACAATGTTTGTTGCAGCTATTGTATCTTTCAAAGAGCAGGTTGAAGCATTAACCAACCTTGATCCATCTGTTGAGATTTTGATTCGTTTACTTTGTGTTGTTCCTGGCTGGAATGAGAAAAATGTTCAGGTATTGTAATCGCACACTAATAATTGTTGTTGCTCTCTTGTTACAGTTACTTTAACTACTGAACTCACCTTCTGTGAGATTTTTATGAGCAGGTACAGCAACAGGTTATTGATATTATTACGCACATTGCTTCTACTGCATCAAAGTTTCCGAAAAAATGTGTTATCCTTTGCCTTTTAGGTTAGAATTTCTGTTATTTCTACTGCACTTAGCACCGTGATAGTGTAGTTTGTTTTGACATTTCATTGGTTAAAGATTTTCTGTTTATACTGCTCTTGTTGTTCGAGTTAATTTCTTGTGTCTTGCAATTGGTAGCTATGCTTATTTAGTTGCGTGCCTTTCTGAGATCTAAATGCTCAATGTTGTTACTTCATGTTTTTTGGGTTGAAATCAATGAGCTTCCTGCATTTCTTATATAGCTGTTTTGACTTGATGGTAGGTATTACTGAAAGAGTTGCTGACATAAAGACTCGTGCCCAGGCCATGAAGTGCCTTTCTACTTTTTGTGAAGCCGTGGGGCCTGGTTTTGTTTTTGAGAGGGTAAGTCCTTTTTCCCCCAACTGTGTATCACTGATGGTATTGGTTGCACAGCGGACTGTCTCACTTAGTCTGGCTGGCCTTCTCCGTCGTTGTGGGTTTTCATTTTCCTTTATTTCTTCTTTCAAGTAATCATTTGTTTTGTTACCTTGACAAATTGAAAGATAAGTTGCTCTGACACAATATATTTCTTCCTTTTCTTTATTACCTATCTATCCTGTTGCCACTTTGCAACAAAGTTCTGGGGTTCTTCACTTAGCCCATGGGTGGGAGAGATTAGAGAACAGCAAAGCTATTTCTGCATTGACATTTCCTGCTGTTTTCTCTACTTGGTGATCGCTGGTAATTCAGCAACATATTGACCACTGATCATATCACCTGACTTCAGCATCAATTCTTCATTGTCAACCACCAAACTAACCATTAGAATAGCACAAACTTCACCATATTAAGTTGGAGAGAAAAACCAGGGGTACCTGCTTGTCTGTTTTATACCCCTCGATCTTCTGGACCTCTAGTTATTTTTCAGTATTAGTGGCTGGTTCTTAATTGCTTCTATGACTATTCTACATTGAGAGGTAAAGTGAAGAACATGTATGAAATTGCTTGGTTGGGTGTTCAGACCCTGAGGTTCGTGTCCACTTTTCCATCTATGCAGTAGGTTGAAGGGCGAGTGTTCTAAAACTGTTAGTTCTTGGGATCTAAACACAGTACTTACATATTTCTCAAGTTGCACATACATTTTCTATGAGGAAAGAAAGGCTAGTGACAAAGCCTGGCGATGTTACAAAGGCTCTTGGTGCTCCTTGTCCTTAGGCAAGGCATCCGAAGTCGTGCCTTTGTAACTTTTTTCATGTATTTGCCTTTGCAACCCTTGCTTTGTTTGTTCACCCTTTTATATTACTGTATGTATGTGTATATGTGTTTAGGAAAGTGTGTTTAAATTTGAACCATTGCTTTGGAAGATGTTAATCAGGTAGGAAAACAAGAAATTAATTCAAGAGAAGATAATTAGAAATATGATGAAAAGGAGAAATTTGGAAATAATTGACTTGATGAAGTAGAAGAAGAAGATAATTATTAAGCTTCATGATGATTAATATACTTATTGTTACTAGAAGAGGATAATATTAAGCTAAGTTTCTAAAAATGTTTCTAGTTAGTACTTTTATGTAATCACATTTTTTTCCATTTCTTGTTTTTATCCCAGGTGCGCCCCCAGGCCTTGGGCCTAGTCTATAGTATAATCTTAAAAATGGAAAAGAAATTGTAGGTTTTTCATATTGGTTAATTTTATAGTATTTGGGGGTCTGATTATATTTATAATGTTTAGTTGCTTTCATTTTATAAACACTTAATCGTTAATTTTTTATCATTCGACCCATTTCAGCTGTATAAAATCATGAAAGAGCACAAAAATCCAAAGGTTCTCAGTGAAGGCCTATTGTGGATCGTTTCTGCAGTGGAAGACTTTGGTACTTCTCATATTAAACTGAAGGTGCTTGAGGCTCCTTTTTACAATCTTCATTGTCTTTTTCGGATTTATTTTCTATCAAAAGTAGCATAGCGAAGATAATCATTACATCTTGTGGTTTTAAACACCTGGTATATTTGTTCTTGCAGGATTTAATTGACTTCTGCAAAGATATTGGTTTACAATCTAGTGCGGCTGCAACTAGAAATGCTACCGTTAAATTGATTGGTGTTCTACATAAGTTTGTTGGTCCAGGTAACATGAGTCGCTCTCCCCTGCCGTGTAGGTGTTTACATTGTCTAACTGTTGCCACTCTCTTTTGTAGATATTAAGGGGTTCCTCTCTGATGTTAAACCTGCTCTTCTAAGTGCCCTTGATGCTGAGTATGAGAAAAATCCATATGAGGTAATTTTTGTTAGGTGTTTGTTTAACTGGTCTTTTTCCCATGAGAATCTATTTGGTTGTCCTTACTTGTACTATTTGTACAGGCATCTGCAGCGCCAAAGAAGACTGTGAAAGTTATTGATTCTACACCCTTGGCTTCTGGTGGTATGGATGGTCTTCCACGTGAAGATATAAGTGAAAAGATAACTCCTACTTTGTTGAAGGGCTTAGAGAGTTCTGACTGGAAGGTGTTGTTATATAGATCTGAGCTAGAGATGAAGTTTGTGATCCATTTGTAGTGCCTTTTAGTTAAATGGCCTTTTCTTTTTTGTCATAGATTCGTTTGGAGTCTATCGAGAGCGTGAATAAAATTCTGGAAGAGGCTAACAAGCGTATTCAACCTGTTGGAACTGGTATGATATTTAATGTTGAAATACAAAAACTACCAGAATTCTGTCTAATATGCTCAATTATTTTAATTGCTTTAGGAGATCTATTTGGAGCTCTAAGAGGCCGTTTACATGATAGCAACAAAAATTTAATTATTGCGACCTTGTCAACGCTTGGTGCTCTCGCATCTGCTATGGGGCAGCCAGTTGAGAAGGCAAGCAAGGTACAGTTTTACACAATTGCTTTTAGGTTTTGACATAATTTATTGTCCAAATCAGCACTCCATCCGACCTCTATCTGAACTATATGGAGCATCCAATATTTTGTTATAAGCACTGGATCAAGTATCAATTATGAACCCTTATTTTCATATGATTTTATTTTTGATTGTTGAACAACTACTCTGTCATTGCCATTTTCTGTGTTAGAGGCTGGATTAATTTACTGTAATGTGGTTCGTGCAGGGCATTCTTTCTGATATCTTGAAATGTCTTGGCGATAACAAGAAGAACATGCGAGAATGCACTTTGAGTACCTTAGATTCTTGGCTTGTTGCTGCTCATCTTGATAAGATGGTCTATATTCATCCACTACAGAAACTTTTGTTGTGCATCCTGTGTTATGCAGTATTAACATTGTTGTTCTCTTTTCTTTAGATCCCGTATATTACAGCTGCTCTTACGGATGCTAAGGTTGGTGCAGAAGGGCGCAAGGACCTTTTTGACTGGTTGTCAAGACAGCTTAGTGGTTTGACCAACTTTCCTGATGCTATACAGCTGCTCAAACCTACTGCTTCTGCCATGACGGTATCTTCTTCAGAAAGCACATGTCATTAGAAACTTTGACAGTTTGACATTTGCATCATTTCAGTTTTTTATGATATAGCTTGGTTAATTTTCCAGGATAAATCAGCAGATGTTCGTAAAGCTGCTGAAACATGCTTTAATGAAATATTGAGGGTTTGTGGGCACGAAATGGTATATACTATATACCTTGCAAAATTTAATTTTTAACTCCTGCAGGGATCATTGTTTGAGATGATCTTTT
This sequence comes from Scutellaria barbata, assembly GCA_028654395.1. Lineage (NCBI taxonomy): Eukaryota > Viridiplantae > Streptophyta > Magnoliopsida > Lamiales > Lamiaceae > Scutellaria > Scutellaria barbata. Next base: position 6,645,925 of record CM053645.1, read on the forward strand.
TCCTCTTTTAGGTGACCAAGAATTTGAAAGATATACAAGGTTCTGCTTTAGCTATTGTGGTCGAACGGCTTAAGTCATATGGTGGGTCCTTCCAAGGTATTCTGGTTCATATCATGAACTCATCAATTCCTACCAAATTTTTAGTGGCTTTTTAACTTGTTGATCAGTATATTAATTTTTTTTTATGTCTACTCATTGGATTGCAGATAGTTTTGAATCTGGTAGATCAATTTCATCTAACATAGCATCCAAAGGTAGCTTAAAGTCGGCAAAATCCAATGGTGTTGGTGACCGTGCAGCACGGCCCGGAAACAGAGCTGCATCTTCGGTATGTTTCTATGGTTAATTTTCTTATTGATGATGAACATGTGTTTCGACCAACATGTTACTTTCCCAGAGAGCTGGTCTTACCAAGGGATCAAGACAGGAGTCTATCATGTCTGTTCAAGACATCAACGTTCAGTCACAAGCTTTGCTTAATGTGAAGGACTCAAACAAGGTATGATCGTTTTGATACTTAATCACCAGCATAATTAATATCGATTAGTATAGTAGCTATGAATTTAGTGATATTCATGCAGGATGACCGAGAGAGAATGGTTGTTCGAAGATTCAAGTTTGAAGAAATACGTTTGGAGCAAATTCAAGATCTTGAGGTTTTTGTTTCTTGAGAATTTATTGCTTAATATTGTGCAGTTACTTATATTTGAATATTCTGAAGTGCAATTTGAATTTCTGTTTTGGTCCTTATAGTAGTTAATGGGACTTTGCACAATTGACAAAAATGAAAGGCATTATACAATTTTCAGTAGTTAATAGGACTTTTCACAACTCACAAAAATTGAAGGCATTATACAATTTTCAGAACATTGATCTTCCACTGGGATTTGTTTGTTTAATAAAGATTAAAGGCATTAAAGGTGTTGATCACAACATCTGGATGACGTAGATGCGCTTCATGAAATTTTTATATGTGAAGAACTGTTATATTCTGTTGAGACATGTGATTGCCTTTTGCTTTTGTTTCAACAGAATGATGTCATGAAATATTTTAGAGAGGATTTACATCGGAGGCTTTTAAGTACCGATTTTAAAAAGCAAGTTGATGGGATTGAGATGCTGCAGAAGGTTCTTTTAATGTAAATTCAATGTTTTTCTCACATGAAATCTGAATGGTTTCATTTTGACCTAGCATTACTGATGGCATTTTCAGGTGCTTCCGTCCTTGAGAAGGGAGGTAATCGAAGTCATAGATATACTCTTGAGGTGGTTCGTTTTGAGGTTCTGTGAAAACAACACATCATGCTTATTAAAGGTACATAACTGTTACCAATTTCCTTATTAAATTTCCAATGTGTTCCTGAAGCTGGGACACTCCAGTCTGCATTTTGTCAAATGATATTAATTTGAAAAGTTGAAAGAATAATCTACTTTGCTAAAATTTAATAAACTATCAGGTATTGCTAATGTTTGCTTCAGTGATTTTGAATAAACTTTTTGGCCTCCAGATATGCTAAAATTTCAAGTTTATCTATTATTTTAATATCTAGTTCAGGTATTGCTAATGTTTGCTTCACTGAATTTTCTGGTTTTGATACTTCTGCTTTTCTTCTGTCACATTCAATCTAACTTGCTCCATTCTTGGTATTCCAAAATATTGATAAGGTGCTGGAATTTCTTCCTGAGCTTCTGGATATGTTGAGAAATGAGGGCTACACAATGACTGAAGCAGAGGCAGCAATTTTTCTTCCTTGCTTAATTGAGAAGGTAATTGATTTGCTATCTTTATGGGATGCCAATCCGTTTGTTACATTTACGTCTTTCACCTTGATGGCCACCAAAGATTGTGATTAATTCAAAGTGGAAATTACAAATCATGCTTTCTTTTTTTACCTGTATATATATGATTGTTCAATTGGTATCTAATGTTTATTGTTTTGAGCTGCAGTCTGGACACAACATTGAAAAAGTTAGAGAAAAAATGCGGGAACTGATGAAGCAAATTATCCACACATATTCTGCTGCAAAAACTTTTCCTTATATTTTGGAGGGTTTGCGTTCTAGAAACAACAGAACAAGAATAGAGTGTGCTGATCTTGTTGGATTCCTGTTGGATAATTATGGAGCTGAGGTAGTTGTCAGTGTGCTACTTTACTGTGCATCATAGTTCTAACTGTTGGTTCCTTTTGCACTTTTGGTGTGTGCTATATTTACTTGTTTACCGCCTTCCAGATAAGTGGCCAGTTAAAATCCTTGCAAATTGTTGCAAGTCTAACTGCTGAACGAGATGGCGATACCAGGAAAGCTGCTTTAAACACTTTGGCTATTGGATACAAAATTCTTGGTGAGTTTTGTATCTTTAAGAATGAAAACCAATGAGGAAAAGACTTCTCATGTCAAATAACAGTCACCATAGGTATTATTTCATGCCTGACATTTTTTTTCCTGATCATCACGCAATTAATATAGGTGATGATATTTGGAGATATGTTGGAAAGCTTACCGAGGCACAAAGAAGTATGTTAGATGATAGATTTAAGTGGAAGGTTAGTACATTCTTCTGATGTCTGTTATGGTCCTACCTCCCCTATAGCAATTCTCATATTTATTTGTACTTCTCAGGCCCGAGAGATGGAGAAGAAAAAAGAAGGAAGGCCAGGGGAAGCTAGAGCTGCCCTTAGGCGATCTGTGAGGGATAATGTGTATGTATTTATTTTTTGTTTTCTTTTATTGTTGACAGTATTATTTTATCTTTCTTGCCCATTCTATTGTCTTTTCTCATAAGATATTATTATTTTAAAAAGCAGATCTGTTTTAAAAATGTCGGCTAAAGTATTTTTTCAAGAACTTAATATGTTTCTTTAATTAAAGCTTGTCATCCCACTTCTTTTTTCAAGATCATTGTTTCAACCTACTAGAAGCAACATTTTCCTCAAATTTCCACACATTGTTGGAATTTTTACAATTGGTAGTTTAATCACCCAGCAGCATCTGTTCTAACTCTATTGCAAGAATGGCCATATTTTCTAGAGTACTATATATTTAGTCAGCAAGTTTATGCTAATGGGTTTCGATGAATAATCTTGCTTCCTTTTGATGATATATATATATATATATATATCTTCTGGAATATGAAGTTCCTGAATATTTGGAATATCTTCTGTTTTCAAACCAAGGTGTGAAAAGCTTAACTGACGACCCTTTAGAGTTCTGAGCAATAAATTCAGTCATTGAAGAAAAATATAAAATATTGAAACAGCTCATGTAAGGAGGAAGTACTATTATATGTAGATAATTAGAATGTAAATGTCAATCTGTTAAAAATATATATATTTTGACCAATTAAACTGGATTAAGTTTCTTCATTATATTCTTTAAGTCCTCTTGTCTGCATTTTTTCTGTTGATTGATCATTACATTCTCTTTTATTTATAAACAAGGGGAAAATCATATCACCATATTTCCTTTCCTTTTCATTTGACAGCTTCATTCTTTAATGGCCTGCAGGTCTGATCCAGCTGAGCAAAGTGGGGAAGTTTCACGTTCTATGAACATCCCAACATTCACTCGGTAACAATCTCTTCTTACTTAATATCTATTGTCAGTAAATTGCAGACAGTGGTCAGCTACTTTTCCTTATGTCAAATTATTTAAAATTGTCAGATTGCCTTGCTTTCTACTTATTATTGTTGTTATTGTTCTCTTAGGGAGAACTTTGGTCATCCTGAAATTCCTACGGATAGACTTCCGATGGCTCGGGCTTATTCTGGTGTAGGCATTACAGACTGGAACGAAGCTTTGGATATTATATCATATGGTTCTCCCGAGCAGGTTTGTATTTAAAGGGATGAATTGGAAAGAATGGCACTGCTCCAAGATTATGATATTAAATATGATAAAAATTTGAATATCATCTGCCAACAGGAAATACAGTTAATTTGAGGTTTTCTATGAGCCATGTTGAAATATGTTGTACAAACTGATTGTAGAGCTTGTGTAACTGCTATTGCATTTTGCATCATCTCTAACTTGGTTTTGGTCGGAAGAATCAGCATAGATTGATCATTAATAAACAAATATTCAGCAATATTTTCCTGTCATTGAGATCTCACATGAGCGTGTTGTACTTGCTGTAGGATTCTGATAGATTATTGTATCTGGTAGTTGCATCATGGCCTCTCTCCAATAATATGCCTCCCAAGGGGCTATGCCAAATGCTAGAGAAAATTCTATGTCATCTTGTCCTTTTTGCTCCCATGAGAAAATTTCAAGAATTTCTGTAAATTGCTTACAGCCTTACGCGCAAGAAATTAAAATTGTAAAGTTGCATAATTTGCTTTTCTTTTCTTTTTTATTTTTCCAGGACGGGTGATATTGTAAAATAATCTTTGCATTGACTTGATTAAAGTTATCTGAGTTTTGTTGGCGAAATTCTGAACTATAAGGCTTTGAAACATTATTTGTTCACATAGTCTCCCATTATCCATCGTTCTTTTAGATATATAGTAGTTTTTTTTTTTTTTTCTAGACTTCGCTCAACTAAATACATGGAAGAACCATGGTGTCTTTTTGGTAAACATGTCCTATCTGATGTTGTGTCTGTTATTGGATTTTTCTCAGATACCACTCCAACATTTAGTTATGAATTGAAACTATCCTTAGTGTTATTTATCAATGGTGTCCTTGTTGCATGCAGTCTGTTGAAGGGATGAAAGTTGTCTGCCATGAATTGGCACAAGCAACTGCTGATCCTGATGGTAGCACTATGGATGACGTGGTCAAAGATGCGGATAGACTTGTTTCATGCTTGGCAAATAAGGCAACTATTCTATTTTTCCCCTTGTTTTGCTTTGCCATCTAGGTAATATTGTTAAATGGAACTTCTCACAAGTGCTGGTTGTTGCAGGTGGCAAAAACTTTTGATTTCAGTCTCACAGGTGCCTCTTCAAGGTCTTGTAAATATGTTCTAAACACTCTGATGCAGGTAGGGCCTCATACTTCTTGTTGATTTTGCACATTATTTCTATGGACCAGGAAATATTGACTAGCTTGAATTTATAAAGCTTGAACTCTGGAGAATCATAGCATGATCACAGTCACATTTGTCGATTAAGTTCATAAATTGTATGTCATTGCTTTCGATGCAGACTTTTCAGAACAAGAGACTTGCTTGTGCAGTCAAGGAAAGTACCCTCGATAGTCTCATTACAGAACTGTTGCTTTGGCTTTTGGATGAAAGGGTTCCACAGATGGATGATGGCAGTCAACTTTTGAGGGCTTTGAATGTTCTGATGTTGAAGATTTTGGTAACTTTTTTCTTTAGTGTTTTTATTATTGTTTCTGTGATTTGTAAAGCGTGATAAAGTTGGTGTTTGCCTCCTATTGGAAAGCTTATGTTTCCCTTTCTTTTTTTTGCATGACTAAATCCTGGGCTTTTAGGATAACGCCGATCGCACTTCGTCATTTGCTGTGCTTATAAATCTCTTACGACCTCTGGATCCATCAAGATGGCCAGCTCCAGCATCAAACGAGTCTCTTCTTGTTAGAAATCAGAAATTCTCTGATTTGGTTGTTAAATGTTTAATAAAGCTTACCAAGGTAGCATTTCCTGATTTATATTAGTGATTTTAGCGTAATCAGAAATTCTCTGATTTGGTTGTGAAATGTTTGATAAAGCTTACCAATGTAGCATTCCTGATTTATTTTAGTGTTTTTTAGTCTCTTTGGAACAGTTCCTTTGGTTTCAAGTGTTCTCTTTTACTTAATATTTATAGTTTTTTTATTGGCTTATCTTGTATAAACTCTAATTATCTGATATGTCCAACATGCATGTTATATATAGGTTCTGCAAAATACAATATATGATGTAGACCTTGATCGAATCCTTCAGAGCATCCATATATATCTGCAAGAATTAGGAATGGATGAAATACGGAAGAGGTATTCCTCTCATACCATTTGCAATTTACATTTTGTTCCTTGTGAATACAGAATATGTTTTAACTCTTTATTATTAATTTACTAAAGAGCGGGAGCAGATGACAAACCACTTCGGATGGTTAAAACTGTTCTCCACGAGCTTGTTAAACTTCGAGGAACTGCCATCAAGGGTCATCTTTCCATGGTCCCAATAGACATGCAACCTCAACCTATCATTCTTGCCTACATTGATCTTAATCTTCAGGTATTTATGGTGTACAATTAATGTTGTATATGGTTACGATGGTTATTTGATTGACTTACTGGGTTCCTCCTTCAATCAAAATTGATCAGACCTTGGCAGCTGCAAGAATGTTGACGCCATCTGGGCCTGTTGGGCAAACTCATTGGAGTGACTCAACTGCCAATAACCCAGCACCTCCAGCGCACTCTGCAGATGCCCAGTTGAAGGTAACGTAGGGTCTGTAGTTCGTCGGCACTCCATATTGTCTTGTTTGTCCTTGCCTTCTTTTTAGGTGATTCTCATATAACTCCTACATATCTGTGTACAGCAAGAATTGGCTGCAATATTTAAGAAAATTGGTGACAAGCAAACTTGCTCAATTGGTCTCTATGAACTTTATCGAATAACACAATTATATCCTCAGGTAATCAGTTATAGCTTCCGGGTAAAACTTGATGTCTGCTGTAATTCTATTCGCTTTCAGTTTTGTAAGAGTTTCTGAATGTCTATATCTTGAGCTGTTAGTTTTCATTAAATTTTATTGGTAAAATCTTTGCTCAGGTTGATATTTTTTCACAATTGCAAAATGCCAGCGATGCGTTTCGAACGTATATTAGAGATGGTTTGGCCCAGGTCTGCATCTGATTTCCTTTCGCTTCTTCAATATGTTGCATCTTTTATATGCATTTTGTCTAATTGTTCTGGTAGATGGAGAGAAATGCCGCAGCAGGAAGGACACCTTCAAGTGTGCCCCTGTCTACTCCACCACCAGCAGCGCTCAACCTTTCCCCAAGATATGGCCCCCTCTCCCCTGTAAATGCAGCAAACACATTGAATGACTCAAGGAGTTTGAATATAGGAGGTGAACCGACAAATTTTATTTTACCACCATCATATGCTGAAGCAGATCGACATGTTAATGCACTTGCTCCAAAAGTGTCCGGCTACGATTCATCAGCATTACTGCAGAACTTGGAAGAGTCCAGAAATGACAGATTACCATCTGGTGGTTAGTTAATTTCATCAAATTTCATTGATAACCCCAAGTGTTTTTGGTGGAAAATAACCCCAACTATTGACCTATAACTGCAGTGACAAATGGAACATTAGACGCCATTAGAGAAAGGATGAAGAGCATCCAATTAGCAGCTGCTGCTTCAGTGAATCCTCCTGATTCTAGAAGCCGGCCATTGATACAGGTAAATGGGAATGTTGCTGAAGGGCATGGAACAGGTAATAATCATATTCAGAGTGGGATACTTCCTATGGATGAGAAGGCATTATCAGGCCTCCAAGCGCGCATGGAAAGGTTGAAGAGCGGATCGTTTGATTCTCTGTAGGTAGACAAGCTCTGGATTCTGCTTTAATTCTTTTGTTACTGCGGTATAGTATTCCATCATCCCATGGGATGCTGACCTTGTAAATGGTGAGTGTGTAACTATTGGGAAGTCCTACTTGAGATTTTATACACTTTCCTAGTGTTTTTGAAGTTGCAGATGCACGGATGGAGCATTGTCTCGTGTAGTTTTGTTTTAAGAGAGGCTTTGATTCAAGATGAATGAATGACAAAAGATCTTGGCTTGTCGGTTTATGTGTTGTGCTTGTTCTGAAATTTATCCGATTGGCTATCTCCGAATTCCATCCTGTTCAATTTTACCAGGTTTGATGTGTAATATGAGCTACGAATTCACTTCATCTTCTCTAATTTCATTGATCAAAAGAATGCAGGGTCGTTTTATGGAAACGAGAATCATATACACTCACGTAGTCTGATTTTGTGGATCTCTGGATTGTTTGGTAAATTTTGGTTTCTACCCATAATGGAAAGAAAAAGCCTTACTGTATCAGGACATGATTAACAATACCCTTGTAATAAAAACTGCATAATTCTGTGAGACCGATCACCACTGCTCGCAGATTCCTTGGAGAGTTGCATGTCTAATTCTTCAGATATTGTGTCAACTATAAATGAATCTATAAAATATTACAATTTATTGATATCGTGAAACTCTCAATTTATATCCCCCAAAGCCCAAATTGCCTATTTGACGTCCACAGCCAAAAATCTGGTTTCTATTATCATCTAGAATTACGAATGAGAAGAAAGGTTTAAGAAATATTTAACAAAGAAACCCAAGTTAGAACAAGAAAGAGAGGTTAAACAAGGGAGAAGACAAAAGATCTGATCAACATACTCTGAGGGGATGAAGCATCCCCATTTTACAAGGTTAGGTTACTAATATATATTATAATGCCTAAAAAGTTTAGAATCCTCATTATCACTTTTTTTTTTAACTCCGAAATTGTTTGTTATATTACATGTCTCTATTCCCTCTTATTTCCCATTTAAAAGCCATTTGGATAGTGAACTACTTGGATTGGAATATGTTAGTTCTATTTGGTTTGGGTTGTAAACTATTTAGTAATGTCATCTTGTCTCTAGGAAGAGAGAGGGAGAGGGAGGGCGATGCGGACGTAAGCTATATGTTAGTGCATGCTCCACTCAAAGATGACCAAACAACTTTAAAGTTATGTTGTGAAAATTTTGAGAGATGCTTAGCCTCAAAGAAAACAATCCCAATGGTCAATAATAATGTACAAGTGAGAAAATTATTCCGACAACAAATGAGAACAAAATCCAGAGTACACTGTCGTAACAATATATCTATGCAAACATACATATCCACAAGAATCTTCCATCACATATCTACTCACCCCACCCAGCTATAGAAGGCCCCATTCGCTCTCTAGATCCACCACAAATCCAATCTCCACATGAATTAATTCTTTCTCCAAAGAGTGAAAAAAACACTCAGATACAAACTGAACATCATATTGTATATGCCTACTACCTTGAAGCTGATACTAAAAGGACAGCTTCCGCAAACTATGATAGTTACGCATTTGACAGTTACATCTGCACAAATGGAATACTTAAGATTATCCCAACCCCAAATCAAATACTCTTATACTCATCTATCATAATCCCCCCCCCCCCCCAAAAAGGGATTTAATTTAGGGTTTGATCTCTGCATTGCCATCATCATCATCCCATGATATATTCAGATCAGCTGAGTTTAAGACATCGATATCATTCCAGTTCCAATAGCTGGGCAAGTCCAGAGTAGTGCTCGTATCTGGGCCAGGCCACGGCCCGCTGCTACTGCTTGGTATGTTGACAGTGGTGATGGTCGATTCCTCCATGGAATCAAGATTCCCCGTATAGTGATCAAACGCATTTAGGGATTGATAATTTATGGAGTTCAAAGAAGCATTCATGTCGAAATTGCTTAAACTGGAGAACTGAAATTCTGTAGTTGGATTCTGAGGCGCTGATGAAACATTCAAACATGGAGAGCTCATTCCGCCACTGCTGCTTCCCATGATACCTTTCGTTGTTTCATGCAATAGGGGAGATGAAGATCGGATCAAGGCGTGGTAAAGAATATTAGACATGCTTTTCTGAGAAGTAGTATTAGCCGCACTCAACGGAAAGTCAGGCAGGTCTTGGTGGCGTGGGGCTGCGGCGGAGGTGGCCGTGGTGGTGGCGGCTTTGGAAATCTTGGGGCGCTTGTTTTTGCGGCCACCGCCTACAGGGACGTTGCGGAGAGTGCCACCTTTAGTCCAGTGCCTCTTACAGGACTTGCAGAAATGGCGAGGCTGAGATTTGTTGTAGTTGTTGTAGTAACAGAACTTTGTATTTGTTGAACTGCACCTTGGGCACTTTAACGTCTCAGCAGCTTGTGTCTGTCGGCTTATAGGCGGCGGTTTTGACAGCTCCGTCGCTTCTGATTGCAGCAAAGTTCCTCCCCAGTCAAGCCCTTGATCGCCGGAAACCTGTTTACTACTCAAACCCATGCCAAAATCCAATCCAACAACAGAGAGAGAGAGAAAGAAGAAGAAGAAGAAGAAGAAGAAGAAGAAGAAGAAGAAGAAGAAGAAGAAGAAGAAGAAGAAGAAGAAGAAAGGAATAATATTAATGAGGAAGGTGGTGGGAAATGAATGAATTGAGGATGTGTGAGATTCTAAGAATAGTGGTAATATAGATACATGTGTGTTTGGGTATCACTGTCTATCAATATATCTATCTGTAAAACTATAATAATTGGGAGTGAGAGAGAGAGAGAGAGAATATGAAGCTTGTGTTGTGTTGTGTGGTCCTAATTCTTTTATCTAAATTATACACTCTTTGCTTCCCCACCCTCTATTTATTTACTCTTCCACCCCTACCTCTCATGAGCGCCCCAACTAATTAAATTAATTATACACACAAATTTTTTAATTAAGAGTATATATTAGTGATAATTTTGATAAATTGTGAGAGAGAATGCAACTTGGAGTGGGGAGGCTACATACAACCTTTTTTTTTAATGTGAAAATTAAATGACTAAAATGTTACTGATTGTTTATTTATTTATTTTTATTTTTAGGGGACCAGTTTGGCCATGCATGGGTCTTCTTTGCACATGTACTTATAATACTTTGTAGATCATGCATAAACATACTTCTTACTTGATGTGATTGGCTATTGCGTACAATTATATTGTGATTCAACAATATAAACCATTCAAGTGTTCCAATCTATATCCCAAAAAATGCATTTTTAGTTGTTTAATATTCATTGGTATGTAACAAGGTTTATCTGAATCAAAAGTGGCACTTTTAACTTCTCGGATTTTAAATTATCAAGAATTAGTCTTAATTACACAAGCCGAAAAATTTATATCATATGTGGATCTTGACATTTTGGATTAGCTACATTTTTTTTTTCATTTTACTCACTTTCTCTTAGAATAGTGAGAAATGCAACGAATCCATGCCACCTAATTACTTCATTTCTAAGCTAAATTCAGAACACGTGTACAATATGCAGAGATGGACTTTACCTATGGGCCAAAAGGTTACTGAGTCCGTGAAATTAAAAAATAAATAAATAAATATATATATATGTTTAAAAATTTAAAAAAAATATATATATTATATTCAGCCAACATATTCAAATGCAGCTTCCGCTATTCGGCAATTTGCACGGCTGCAGCTCCCCCCCCAATTTTCACACTTAGCTATGAAGCATTGAAAATATTTTTAAAAAAAAATAGAAGACTGCCGTGATTGTGTTTAAGTTATAGATGTTGCCATTTTGAGATGTAATTTAACTTATTAATTTTAGATGTTATTTTATAATGTAAAATATTGATTTTATCAAAACATTTATCAACATGTTATTTAGAACCGTTGCCTATTATTATTTTTTATTAGTTAGATTTAAAAAAAAAAAAATCATGGGTCCGTCGCTGATAATATGGATCGATCCTTCAAATGAACTACTTGAAATAACTTTATTTTAATAGTATCATATTTTTAATTTTATGATAACAAGAAATAAGTTAAAAAAAAAAAAAGATGGAAAAATAAGGGTGACTGGATAGTACTACGGTCTAATATTCCTTGGATGTTTGTGTGTTCATATGTTTGATCGGTTGCATGTTGGTGGAAATCCTAATGTAGGTAAGTACCACAATGTTTCTAAACTATACATAGAATTAAAAAATAATAGTAATAATAATATACCAAAGTATCGATGGGGTTAATAACCAGTTGTCAACACATGGTTCCTCGTGGGATATAAACCCTTTTCTTTATTTATTTATTTTTATAACAAGAAAGTAGTAGATTGGGATCATTCCATGGGCCATTGTTGCCTTAGATTTATGCATGTTATCACATGCACAACTTGGGGTGTATATGAATCTCTTTACTTTAGGTTTGAATTATATGAATGCCATGCTATTTGTGTGATGGAGAAACACATGAAACCCTCTCTAGCTTGGGTCTACTATATATGCATGACTCCACTCTTTGTGACTTGATTTCGACATCCGCGTGCTTGCTTCAATTATTTATGATCGAGTCTAGCACCATCCAAACTCGATTTTTGACAACATTTTTGTGTTCTGCTCGTGTGTATGGATGCCCATGGTAAGGGGTTCGAGTAGATATTGGACCTTCAACTCATTTCCGAGTCATCAATTAAAAACGTGTACAATCTTCTATTACATTATGTGTTTCGTTTTATTTATCTTTTAAAATAATTACAATTCACATTACCTGATAGTTGCTAGGCTTGGGCATGGATCTAGATAGATATCATGAGTCTACAATTAGGTATATAGTCGAGTTGAATTAAATTCAACACACTATCAAACTTGAGTTTGAGCTTTTTTATTTTGAGTTTGAACTAGCAAACATAATAAACTCTAACTTAAAACTCAATTATTTATTTAGGTGTTTTAAGAGATGTTACAATTCAACCGAATTAGGCTTAATTCAATTACTTATGCATAAATACATGTAAATGACAATATGTTATGAGTAAATAATAAAATATCTTAAACTCGATAAGATTTTAATGCTTCATGCATGATCTTATCGAATCATGTATAATTGATCTCGATAAGTGTTTTGAGTCAATAAAAAATAATTTATGAGTCGATCCATTATTATCTACACCCTACATTGTGACGGGTCACATATATTACATCTTGATATTTTATAAAATTTATTATTATTATTATAGTATTTCAATCTTAAATTTCATTTTCGAGAAAAGACATCTGAAAATATAGTAGGATATGAAGAGTGGTAGAAGAGTTGGCATTGTAGTCTCCAAAAGAATGATGCTACATCAAGAATAAAGCGCTGACCCATAAACAACGCTTCTTGACGTGATACCCATGTCTACCCCACCGCCAATTTTAGATACTTAAAAACGTGTTTTGACAAAACTGGTAACGAGTCCAAAAACTACTGCTAACTCGACGACGATTTCTTGCAATATCACGAATTATGGACAATAATGAAAGTAATTATTTTATGAATAAAATCAGTAAGCCTTTGATTTTCATTTTTTGTAAAAGTTTTATTTATTTACTTAAAGATTTACATTGTTAGATTTGACATATGTTTCAATGTTTAAAAATATGGTTTCTACCATCCCATTAGAAAACATGTTATATTCAATTATGAATAGCATTTTTTTTTTTTATCATATTATAATCCGCTAGTCACTTTAAGCTTTAAAAAAGATGATGTATAAAAGGGAAAATATGAGTTTAACAGATTTATTTATTTATTTATTTGTGATAATTGTTTCTAAGGGGGATTGTGGAGTTGAGGATTTTAAATTTATATATAATAATAATTTTATTAATCAACTTCTATCAATTATTTACTAGTTTGAACTGTTTTAATAGTTGTTATAGTGCAGTTCTGATCATATATTGCAAAATGAGATGAAATGCATCCTTACACACCACCCACCACCATGTGTCTACTGATCACAAGATTATTGGATAAATTACACCTTTGGTCATCGATTTTTGCATTATTTTTTTTTTAACAAATTGATATCCAATCTTTGATTATTTTTTCTTCCATTTTAATTACCAACATTTACATTTTGTAAGATATTTCGCAGTTAATCTTTCATAGCAGTCATCAAAACTTTGACTTTCATTTGTTACAAATAGCAAAAATATAGGTGATGATTATATTTTAAATTTTGGTAATTATAATAATACAAACAACGTTTGAGTATATAAATTATTATTATTATTATTTATTTATTTTTGAAATCCAAATGGTGTCTAAAATGATAAAAGGTTATCATTTTTGTTTTAATTAAAACGCACACATGCTGATAACTAAAACGACAAAAATCTTGGGTTAAATTTCAATTTTGTCGTAATTAAATGTAAAGATTTGGTCACTGATGACGTAAATTACACAAAGATCACCGTACATATACATGTTCTAGTAGTATAAATATTACTATGAGATGAAAACTATTTGTTACTAGAAAATCCATATATACTATATGAATCTAAAATATATCAGATATTAAATCCTAACTTCATATATAGTTCCTTTCAAATTTAAGCTAAAACAATTTAAATAAGGACATGACTCGATGAAACAGCACTTCACAAATCTAAGCTCTTGAGATCGATCAACCCAACCAATAACTTGAAAAATAAAGACTAACTTCTAAAAATTAATTTTAATTATAAATAATAAAACTCTATCATATAAAATTATATTCGTAATACTACGATCTTATATAAACTCTTACATTTATAAGGAATAATTAAATGAAGCAAGGTGGTCGGTTAGGTAAAGCCACAAGAAGGAATTGTTTAGTCACAAGTAGCCCCGAAACCGAATATTTGTCGGATTGGGTGGGGACTACTCTTGCTACATTCCACCTTAATAATTAAGAATCATGACTAACCTTTTTTTAATTAATTATGTGCACTAAATAGATCATTGAATTCATATTAATTAATCCATGTTTTATTAACAAAACCATGATTAATAAACTCTTCAAATCAATGTCGTAAAGACGTGTTTATTTGACTCGACCACGTGTTTTCATAATTTGGTGGCTCCTTTGGATTAATTTGTACCTCTTTATTTCGTATATTATTATTGGCCCAATTTAAAAATGATGGCACGCCGAATTAATTATGTACGAAATATATTTGTTAGGATTATAATTTTATGGCGTGATTAAATTTTAAGAGTGCACGTGTAAGTGCATCATGGGGCCAATGCTCTGTCAATTTATATCACAATCTCCACAGTACAGCTTGCACCATCATACTCGTTAATTACATAAATATATATTTTCTTTTACTATATAACTTGTGTGGAACAATACATATGAATAATGAATAAAGTTAGTATCACCCATTCATTCACGAGTATGGTATTTATATTCATTTATGTGCGAACAAATATTTCCATGTGTATTTGTATAAACAGAATACAGTGTGATGGATGCATGTCGATATATTCTATCTAGATTATAGTCCCTTTGTTTTGCAATATTTGTTGTTTTAATAAATAGAATTTAGTTCACAGTGTTTGTAGTTTTACAATTTCAAAATAAAGTTGTGTTTATCTTTGATCCATATTTTCCAACCAGTCCACGTCATACATCTTCGATAATTAGAGATTATTCCTGAATTCATGTGCACAATAGCATACTATTATAAATATCATGATGATGGAAGACTACAGGATGATATATACATACTGTTCTACATTTATATTATTGTTTGGTGGATTCCACACCAAAAAAAAAAAAAAAAATTCATGGTTTTATCACTTCAAAAGAAAAAATCAATCACTTCAAAAGAAATTTTATAATATGAAGCGTGTAAATATATCATACATAATTAAGATATATAGCGAAAGAATATGTAGTGAAAATTTGAGACAAATATTTAGAAAAAAGTTTGTAGGAAAGATCATATATATGAAGAAAGTGGTTTAACAGGTTAGGAAATTGTTGGGTAAACTCAACAGTGATGGAGATTCGAGTATGTGGTACTAACTCACCAATTCTCTACATTTCAGATCGATCATCATCGAGCTCACCCACATTTATAGAGGATGTGCTAATTTTATATTCTAATTTTCTAATTTTAGATTACGCATGTTGCACGTAGAGATCAATTTAAACTAAAGAAAAAATAATAAAAATATCTTCTATATAACACTTTTATATTAAAGTTCTTATTATAATAAAATTCTATACAATTTTAAATTAAGATTCTATTATAAAATTATTTAAATCTAAAAATTTTAAATTACTATTATAACCTTAAATAATAATATTTAATAAAAATATATTCATCAATTCATAAAACTATTTTATAAGAAACATTCATATATATATATATATATATATATATATATATATATATATATATATATTATAGTAGTAATAACAATAATAGATATATAATAAGTCAATGGAAGAGTCTAATCATCTGGTAAAAAAGTATTAACAAAAAGATTAAGCTTTCAATGAATTATTGGACTATTAGAGAAGTATTGGGATCCAGCAAAATCTTGTCTACTAAGAAATGACGTGCACACATTCCTGCAAGACCAAATATTAATGAATGGAAAGAAGACGATATTATATAGTACCAAATAGAGAACAGGATTACCATAGGTATAATGTGCATTTGTATGTTACATTCTTGGATTTGGAGCATTGTGAAAAAGACATAATGATGTGCCTACAAAGGTGAAAGGGATTGACAAAGAAACATGCAATGAAGAAAATCTTGAAAAAACGAAGGGACAAATGCCTATGATCAAGGGCGGATCATATGTGCCTTTCGGCCACTTCCCCTTTTTACCTGTTACTTGTCGAACAAGTTACGCTAAACGTAACTTTCCGACGAACAATCATCAAATCCTGTAGGATGTAGACAATAATTATTCACTGCAGATGTTACACTAGGTGAATATCATATACCCGATAGGCACTAAAGTTCAAGAAAACAGACACAAGCTCACCTCCAAACAGGCTGTTTACAAGGGAGCTTAAATGGGCTTTTTTTTTTTTTCTCTTCAAGGATTAAGAGCACCAATGAAAATGTATGAAGTATGTTATGATGGAAATAGTAGAGACGATATGGTGCAAATGCAAAAAATCCTAATTATAAGGAGCAGTATCACAGATCCAAAGTCAAGTAAGGACTGGTTACAAAATACGGAACAATAGCATTAGCATGCATGCATGACTTGCCACCATTACATATAGCAACAACAATCAATTACATAGAGGAAAGCAAGCATCAAAGCGTAATGGCCAAAAGCACCAAGATTAGAACTTGAAATCCTTCTTCTTTGATTTGCTCTCCTTCTCCTGCATCTTTCGTTTCCTTTTGTTCGCATTCTGGACCATTTTCAACAAGTCAGACAAGTTCTTAAACAAGTCACTAGCAGAGAACAAATGGAAAAGGCACATCATGGGATTGAGATTTAGATTAAAGCATTTACCTCAGCAACCATGTCACTGAAGTCCTCCTTCTGAGTACGCAATTTCTCTTCTTCTCTAGCTTCCTCATACCTGTTGGGACAGTAGGAAAATAAGCTTTTATCCTTGCATGAAAAATCCAGTCAATCCAAAGACTAGAAACATCGCCTCTACTTACTTCGCTGGCAAAACATTCTCCATGACGTCCAACTCCTCTGGTGCCAATGTGACATCAACTCTATCTGCTTTCTGGCCTCTCAGCAAATCAACCTAAACAGTTAAAGGCAACATCAGCAAAAAAATAACATTGATGTGCAACAAAGAATTCCTTTTAATTCTAGTTAACATCTGAAGTTGTTTCCTGTGTTTGGCAAGGAATTCAACCAAAATATATGTAAACAAACCCAAAAATATATGTAAACAAACCCAAAAAGAACAACTATCAATATAACTCAGTGAATAAGAGATTTCATTCTAAGCTTACTTTGGAGAGTAGTAAATAAATAAAAAAATAAAAATCAATTCCCCTACCCTTTTAGCTCCAGTTTTGTCCTGTGTTCCAGTGCTAATCACATACCTGCATGAGAGATTATTTAAAATCAAAGATCAAAAACTAAGAATACAAATTATATTCAAATGTAGATTAAATTTGACACAGAAAATGTTAACATACGTATGACTTGGGGCAAGCAAAGTTCCTGGTGCTATCTTTTCTTCTTTTTCTTCAAGCACCTTCACCGAGCAATGAAATAAAAGTTATTTATCCAGCCAAGATAATAGAAGAGAAAAGGCAACAATGCTAAGGACAATTACTTGATAGAGAGGCCTATCAGGTTCCTTCCTCTGTTGCTTTCGAAGATCAATAACATCAGGCGTCTCAACGCCAGTTGGAGTGCTACAATTCAATCAGATAATACGTCAGAGCAACTCAAATGATATATACACCAAGACTCTTACAGACAGAGTACCATTATAATATGATTGCCATACATGACTACTATTAAATTTTATAAAATAGATCACAACCAATGAGCAAAGCATGCACATTACCTTGAAAGACTGTCAACAGATTGAATGCCATCTTCAAGTTCCTCCTCCTCCATCTGTTCTTCCTCTTCCTCTTCCTCTTCTTCCTCCTCCTCCTCCTCCTCTTCCTCCAAGTCGCCCCAGTGTTTAGACTTATCAACAGGTTCCTCCTGAAAATCAATCCCGGTACGAGTTACATGAGGGAAAATAATAAGCAAATGCTCAAACTTGGAAATGACAAAGTCAAGAAGTACCAATATAATATTTACTGTACCATGTGCCAACTTACCTCATAATTGGGCTGTTCTTGTTGCAACACACCAAAAACATCTCCATAGAGTGGTCGCCCATACTAATTTCACAAGTGACAAATACCATAAGTAAGAAAGTGAATAATAAAGATTGAGATAAAAAAAAAAAAAAAAAAAACAACAACAACAATGATAAAGGGCAAACTGACTTCATCAACGGGTGGCTTGCCCCAGTCTCCATGTCCGTAGCCAAATTTAGCTCCAAGGGGAATAGGTGCGTTAAGACCCGGAATTTTCAGATGAGGATAAGAAGGTGGAGGCCCATATCTCTATGATGGCAAAGAACAGTATTAATTGCAATTTCCAATATATGAGCATGAATGAAACAAACTCAAAAGTAGGCAGTACTATTCTGTTAACCTGCATGTTAATGAGCCAAGGAGGAGGAGCACCTTCAGGCATGCCAAGGGCCTCTTTTAACTCATGCGACAACATACCTGGCTTCATTTCTCGCAGTTTTACCTGATAGCAGCCAGAGCAAAGTGAACATAGCTCAATGTAGCATCAGTGTATCTTATATTTTAGCATTTCTGATTTTTTTACAATAGTCTTTTAAGGACTATCTACCACGACCATGAAAATTCAAAGTGTTAAAAACCAAAGCCATGCAAAAACCAAAGCCATGCACTCCACGTCTAACAACTTAAAATAGTTAATAAAAAAGACAGGCATGGAATAAGAACTGAAACAACAATACCGAGGTCACAACAAAATCAGATAATAGATCTCACAAAACCTTGGGTGACTATCAAATTTCATGGATAATAAATGCCACCACATACAATTATATATTAACAGACAAAGGCAAGCTGAGGAAACATATCCGATGACCTTCATACCTCAAATTCCTTTCCCTCATAATACAAATCACCATGAGTTGTCAATTTAGGTTTAGTCTGGTGCTTGAAGAAGGCATCATGGAGCACCTATATTAGTTGGAAAGAAAAAAATGTCCGTCAACAGAAAGGGAAAGCCAAAAAATAAGAAACTATGGCTGATTAAACAACTGACAAACACCTCCACAACTATAATATATCCAAAAGGCTATAAATTTACATATCAAGATCCCAAAGTGGAATACGAAAAAACCTGATAATCAATGTCCATTTTCCCCATCTTAGGCTGCATCCTCTCTCGTTGCTTTTGTTTCAACTTTTTGCTATCCTCCTTCTCAATATATGCCTGTCATAGATATGATTGAACTAAGAAATCAGATTCAGTATGTCAAAATCCTAAATAAGAGGACAAGGATGGAAGATTCCAAGCATGTGCAGTTAGTTGAGAAGTAATTTGCAATAAAAGGGACCACCAAGTAATTGAACAAAAACATGCAGCACTCTTCCTGTTGCAAAATTTAACAATCTGAGCCAAAAAAATAAATTTTGCATTTTAGGTCTTGACATTCTGAACCATCAATTACAAAAAGCTTCTAACACAACTACAACCCAATCATCATACACAGCATCCTAATTAAAATTTATCGAACATGCACACTACCATCTAGCTAACTATTTTGCCTCCATACTTATTTGTCAAGATACAGGGTAAGAAATGCAGTATAACCTTTATGTTTCATTCTGCACTGTAACGCCACTCCAGCAAGACAGGTTAACCCGTTGGATTAGGCACCAGGAAGTGTTTGTTATTATAAAATGCATGCACATAAATGATAACCAAATTAGAACAGACAAGAAAAGTTCAGTCTCACTTGTCTAATTTTCTCAATTCCGGTGGCAGCAATAAAGTCAGGAAGTTGAAAGGGCTGCTTTTCGATACCTCTCTTTCCCTGCAAAAAAATTACACAAGCTGTTGAGATGAATGTTTCATAACCATGTAGATTATATGCATAACCTACAAACAATTAAATTAATGAAAAAATCCAGAGTAAAATATTATACATCAGAAGCTAGGTGTTTCCATTTAAGGACATCAACATATATTTCTATTTTGTTTTGAAACAGTCGTCTTCCATTCAAAACTACCCACAAAAATTATGAGTTAACACGACTAGTTCTCCAACATAACAATTAAGGGCAAGAAATATATATGCATTCAAAAGCTTCACACCTGATTATCGTTCAAAAAATTATGTTAAATCAAATTGTGACAACAGTAAAGAAAAGACAAGTCTACATTTAGTAACACCTATACATATCCCGACAGATTTAGATAGTTCAAAATTCAGGTTTAGTTCCCAGATAAGGTTCTTTTAATGCATATATGTATTATAATATGGCCACCCAACCCAAACTAGCCAGCAAAATGAAAACAATTCAAGCAAGGTTCCCCTTGCAACACCTACATGTCAAGTCTCCACAAGTGCCACCGCAGCTCCCCTGCAAGAACCATATATACATATAAGACAAACCTCATTGACTTATCGTCCATCACAGTCTTCCCTAACCCACTAATTAATTGAACCCATCATGCCCGATCAAGATATTTAATACACAGAAAGAATTTACAACTTTCAATATGAGAAGACATGCTTAATCTGTATGCTCATCTACATTACACACCTGCAAAAATTTCCTTTTCTGGCACCAGTGTCGTGGCACTGCAACAGTATTTCGATATGACTTCAAATATACCAATAGCTTTGGATCTGCTGAAGTTGCATCCCACACCTATAAAGAATCACAAGTTATGTATTATCATACTAAAGAATATTGTTATGAAAGCAACTGATACATAATCTCATCTTAGAATCAAAAGCAAACATACAATGATTCTTAGAGACTTTACACTCTTCGTCACAACCACGAGTTTCATGAGCATATGAAGGAAAATTCAATAAGACAATATTGTACTTACTCTAAGGTCTAATAGGGTGGACCCTTTCTTTTCTTTAATTTTAATTTCCAATAGAGAATCTTTCTAAAAACATTTTTTCCCAGAATTTCATGTGGCATGGACCAAAACTACATGGAATGGACCCACCATACATCATGCCTTTCACACAAATATTCATCTTCCATTGCATCCACATAGCCAACTCATCAAACTTAAGAGAGTAACCTCATATTAAAATACCAAATTAAAGAATGAAATTAATGATTCAACTCTGGCATTCATCTCCTATTGTATACACAGCCAACTTATCACACTTAAAAAAGTAACAACATATTCAAAAATGAAATATGATCCCTTCAGCAACAGATATCTCATCTAACAGCTGCAATTTCATTGGATAAAGAAAGAAAAAGGCTGGTCAATTCATGTAACTTTAAGCTGATGCATCAATACAACCAATATTTCCCCCCCACCGCTGATACTAATACATTGACCTTCCAGCGATCAAAATTTCATTCACAAAGAGCAGAGGTTCCATCACTTCAATCCAACTACCTAGGTAAAAACGCCTAATATAACATGAGATTTTAAAGTGTAGCATCATCTGGCTTAGCAGTACTCAAAATATTCCTGTGTCTCTAAACCAGATGAAACTATAAGGAAAAGACACAGAAATATTGGTCCACTAGTTCACTTCCGTCAAGTCAAGTGGTAGATAGATGCCAGATTGAAATGTTCAAGAGTAACAGCCATCACACAGAGAGAAAAGGAAAATTAAATAGTAAAACATCACCTAAAACACACACTGTTTCCAACATATAAATGCTGGATCCACAGTACAAGATAGCTTCAGCCAACTTTGGACAGCATAAAATAAACAGCAAAATGCAATTACGCTAGTCGATTTCTACCTCAACGACATCAGGTCTTGTACAAATTTGTTTCAGTTCTGCAATCTTCATTCGACGTTGAAGCTGCAAGAGAAAGATCATTTTAGCATTACGATTAAAGATCAAACATAAAATAACATATATGTCTAAGTGAGTTCAAACTGTTTAACGAATGAAGCGACCTTTTTCTTTTTATTGGAGATTCCTTTCTCTTTGTGCTGAGTATCCTGTTCATCCTCGTCTGAATCTGAATCAGCTTTCTTTTTTGTCACTGCATCAGGAGCAGCATCATCCTTTTTATCAATCTCCTGAAGAAACAGTAGGGCAAAACAGAGCAGAAGACATATGAGAAAGAAACAAAAGAACTGGGTGGTGGAAAGAACACAAAACTAGACATCAAACAAAAAGAAAGGTTTCCATATTCTTACCTCAGTAGCAGCATTTTCCAAGAAGTTGAATTTCTCGAAGACCTTCCTGAATTCCTCATCCAACACAGCATCTAATTCTGCCTTTTCAGGTACATACTCAACCTCAACTGCTCCTAGATGCTGAACAGTAAAATAAAGTAACACGAAAAATAGAGTCATAAGTTCTACATCAATGAGTTTACAATTCAATTCTGCATTCAATGCATTTTTCTTGCCCTAAAAAATGTTATTACTGAATCACTTGCAATTCATGGCCATCTTTCCCAAAAATTAAAAAAAAATTAAATAAAACCACAAACACAGTAAGTCTGTAAAACTAGAAGACCATATCTGGTATAACCAAAAATGAAACTATATACTCCAGGTTTAAGCCAATCAGAACCGAGAAGTGACAAGGGTAACTCAATAATTCTTTCCTTGAACATACATCCAAAATTTTCCAGTTACAAAAAAACATCACCAAAGAATTTGGCTGGCAGTAAAAGTAGGATGATGAATCAACAACATGTATCTTCAAGAGAATCAGTTTAAAAGTAAAATAAAATAAATAAAAGAAAAGGAAAGTGAAAATTCAAAAATGCACTCAGAATTGAGATTGAGAAGTATAAAAGCTGGCTGCTAAAAAATATCACACATGGCAATAACAAGCAGACATCCATTATTGCCAACTACAAGTTCAAAGGTTATAGGGAGTAATAAACAAGTACCAAACCTCAGAGAACTTTGGTATTAGGGACTACTTTACACAACTATACAGGAAAGACGCTATCAAGAAGTCGGGGTCAAATCACTCAGAATTTGGGTCAGAGTTTTCTCACATTCCTATTCTACAACACCTTCTTCACCTTATGATCCTACGGAGACCAACAAATAAACTTGTTTTATAATTTTATTTTTCATGTAACTCTAAATCAATTACTCCCCCATACCTTTCTACTAGCACTCAAAGTATTAGATTTCTTACAATTAGATTCCAACATGCCAAACCCTAAAATTCGCAGATGTAAGAAGAAATTAGAAATCAACTCCCATCTCACATCCAACTCCACTCATTTCAAGCTCATCAGAACCCTAAAAACAGAAGGCTAGATAAACTTCAAACTACCTTCTGAGGATCGGAGTTCTCTTTAGAACTGTCATGGGCTGCGCCGTTAGAGTCCTCGGCAGCAGTATCGCTGTCATCTCCGGTAGAGGCATTCTGTCTGTTCTTCTTTTGTTTCCGCCTCCTCCTGCGCCGCTCGGTCTCCCGCGACTTCTTTGGGTTGCCGTTAGGGTTTTGTGATTTCAAATCGCCGTTGGGGAGCGAGATGTTCTCTGCGACGCCGTTGGCCACTTCCACGGGCATTTTAATTTCGTTCGCAGTAAACCAATCCGATCAGAAACTCAACCTCGAATTTTCTTTCACCCCTTTGATACCTGGTCAGGATTTAAAAGCCAGAAATTGAAGCGGCTTCGATCGATATGGAAATACCCTCTAAATTTCTTTTGCGGTTCAAACGTATTGGGCTTCAAGTGCAGCCTAATAACTTAAAATACAGTGCAGATTTTCGCCAAACCCACTGTCGGTGCTACTAATTTGGGCTTTAACCAAACCAAGTTGATGCAATTAACGTGGGCCTGAGATTGAGCCCATTAATGTACTGGATTACTTTAATAACCCAGTTACAGCAACCATTACCAACGTACCCTTCTCCAGGGTTAATGTGTAAATCCAAATTCATGTCATATTGAAATTGTTTTCCGACTAGTGAATAATCAATTTTTCATAAATTTTATTTTGAATTAAGAAATTTATGTCACTTGATTAACATTTTTTTCTTATACTTTTATTTTGTGGACGTTAAACCTGGTTTCAAGTTTTAAGTAATATAAATATTTATAACATTAAAATTGAAAAGTTGGTCTCAAAGATAAGACTTTTAATCGCATGCAACAAACAGAAATTTATTACATTTTTTTTAGATAATAAATTTGATACTTCAAAAGATTGAATATTGACTTGAACATCATAACCATAGGTCAGAAAATTATCCAATTGGTTACTAATCATGCACTCAATAAAATTTTCCCATACAGTATTTTTATCATACAAATACATCAATGTGTTGAATTTATGAAAATAAATAATATAT
This sequence comes from Scutellaria barbata, assembly GCA_028654395.1. Taxonomy (NCBI): domain Eukaryota; kingdom Viridiplantae; phylum Streptophyta; class Magnoliopsida; order Lamiales; family Lamiaceae; genus Scutellaria; species Scutellaria barbata. The sequence goes on from CM053645.1 coordinate 6,670,505, forward strand.
ACTACACCATTTAATTATATTGGGTGCGCATTAACAAACATCCAAATAGATAATAAATACTATTACAAATATATATTACAGATAATATTACAATCTGCACATAATATTACAAATATATAGTAAGTATTGCACCCAATAAATTAGATGTAACATCTAGCACACCCATCATGCAATCTCATGGTTGCAAGCGAATTGAACTTGAATTGTTGCCTCAGTGATATTTGTTTAGGTATTGAAAAAATTCTTCGTATTTTTTAATTTATAATCAAACATATAAATTAATTTTCACAAAAGAACTTGAAAATGATTAGGAAAAAGTAAAATACAAGTTTAGGAATACTCAACATAAGATTAAATTGTAATATGTGTAGATTGAATAAAAAGATATTAAAACTAAAATATGTACAATTTTTCACAATGTTTAATGAATAATATTCAGTCAAATCATATAATTAATTTTAGTAGCAAATAGATGAATAATAAATATACAAGTCATTTATATGCATAGATGATTACTCCTATAAAATTTTAATCATCTTTCAAGATATTTTAGAAAATCTACAAACTCATCAAACACCTTCTAAATCCTATATACATGGGGGAATGCGCACATTAAATCTTGAAATAGCAGTACTAATGGAGATGCGATTGGCGCTGCATTTATCTGGTGCCTAACTTTTCCCTCTATTTCCTTTTTTACCATTTTCCTGTCTGCCTCAATCACTCATCAGATCTACCAACAAGATAAATTTAAAGAATTTGTAAAACATTCATCCATAAATTGTGAAGTATTATTCATTGGAAAAATGGCAATCCAATGAGTCATTGACCACCAAACAGAGATTTTTCTCTTCCAAATCCTCTTCCTGTGTTTTCGCTGATGATGTATTAAAAAAACCCAAAATATAGTTACAGATGAAAGAGAAAAGAGACAAATAGTCAATTGTATTTCAGAGATGGGCATCCGAGAGAATGGGAATGGAGATGCCCAAAAATACAGGAAAGTGGATTCGCCTATGTCGGAAAACGACGACGTTTCTATGACTAATTCATTTCAAGACAACGGAAGCCAAATCAATAGCAGCAGCAGCAGCTATGTTATGGCGTATGCAATCTTTGCCTCTCTGAATTCTGTGCTTCTTGGCTATGGTGAGAGAGTCTGAATTACCCTTCTTGTCTACGTATTCATCATGATCTAATTTTATTGTCGGTGTTGAGGTTTCTTGTCTTTTCTTGAACCTGTTTTATGAGTTGATCACTTGATCTCCATGGCAATGTCTATGTGAATTTGGAAGGCTTTATTACATCAATGAAGCATAAGTATTCACTATTCAGTAGTAGTATTAAAGAAATAAGAATGTTAAGATATATCATGCAAGATTATATATGTCAAGCAAAATGCAGGTTTCTTTCAACAGCAATGACTGTTTTTCTTTTGGGAAATACTTTTTTAGGTGGTGTTTAGATTAATATGAATTTGAAATCCGCTCTGATTCGAGTGGATTTGAAATCCATTCATTTCCAATCCCTCTGATCCAAACCTAATGTAAGAAAAAAAATTGTTGAACTGCTGTTATGAGCTAACGTAGCACCCTAGACATGGTAACTAAACTCTTATCTTTATTGCAGTGTTCATTCATGTCATTTTTTATGAATACAAGAATACAACTTGGTAATTTGCAGATGTGGGGGTAATGAGTGGAGCCATTTTATTTATTCAAGAGGACTTGAAGATCACTGAGGTCCAAGAAGAAGTATTTGTCGGAATTCTGAGCATAATCTCTCTATTCGGAAGCTTAGCAGGGGGCAAAACCTCGGATGCCATAGGTCGGAAATGGACAATGGCTTTTGCAGCCCTTGTGTTCCAATCAGGTGCTGCAATAATGGCTCTTGCCACCTCATACACAGTGCTAATGTTAGGCAGGCTTTTGTCTGGAATTGGCATCGGATTCGGAATCATGATTGCACCTGTATATATTGCAGAAATAGCACCAAGTGTTTCTAGAGGCTCACTCACATCCTTCCCTGAAATTTTTATAAACTTAGGCATCCTTCTTGGCTACATCTCCAATTATGCTTTTTCTGGATTACCTTCACACATAGGCTGGAGGGTCATGCTTGCAGTTGGGATTCTTCCATCAATCTTCATAGGTGGTACCCTGTTCGTCATTCCTGAATCGCCAAGGTGGCTGGTTATGAAAAACCGTATAGATGAAGCCCGTTTGGTGCTATATAAGACCAATGTAAATGCTGGTGAAGTTGAGGAGAAGTTGGCGGAGATTCAAGAAGCATCAAGATTCAAGAAAGATGAGAAGGGTCAAGATAAAGCAATATGGCAAGAGATGGTGCATCCTACACCAGGTGTTAGAAGAATGCTGATAACAGGATGTGGGATTCAGATATTCCAACAAATAACCGGCATTGATGCCACTGTATACTACAGCCCGACAATTTTCAAGAATGCTGGGATTAAGGACAACACTCATCTTCTAGCAGCAACTGTGGCCGTTGGATTCACAAAAACGATGTTCATTTTGATTGCAATATTTCTTATTGACAAAGCTGGTAGGAAGCCACTGCTTTATGTGAGCACCATTGGGATGACTGTTTGTTTGCTCACTTTAGGCCTAACTCTTTCCACCATGGAAGATAGTGCATTTGGAATTGCACTTGCAGTTTTTTGTGTGTGTGGAAATGTGGCTTTTTTCTCGGTTGGGATTGGCCCGATATGTTGGGTTCTTTCGTCTGAAGTTTTCCCTTCAAGACTACGAGCTCAAGCATCTGCAATTGGATCGGTAGGAAGCAGGGTTAGTAGTGGCCTCATTGCAATGTCTTTTCTCTCAGTCAGTCATGCAATAACAGTTGGAGGAACTTTTATAGTGTTTGCAGCGATTTCAGCTCTCTCGGTTGTTTTTGTTCACAAGTGTGTTCCAGAGACGAAGGGGAAGTCGTTGGAGCAAATCGAAATGCTCTTCCAGAATGATAGTTGTTGGCAAGAAGGTGATGTGGAGCTTGAAGATGTGAAGCACCTGATAGAAACCCAGTAATACATATTGATTGGTTTGGTTGCACGAAATAAATCATTTGGGTAAAATTTCAATCACAACGCAAACTCTTATTGTAATTATAAAGTTGTTTTCATTTATGAAACTTCATTTTATGATATTTAATTGCAATGTCTCAACGAGATTATCTCAAATTTATCTTCCATCATTGCTACTATCATCCCATCTTCCACCAATTGGTCATATCAAGAGACATCCAATAATGACGAGAGTAATATTTCAATTAAGTGTTGCAAAATGAAGTCGATATTATAATTTTTTTAAATATCATAGTTTGTGACCAATATATATCGTCACAGAATAAAGTTAATGTTATAATTAAAAGGGTTAATTGAAGCAATCCACCAATCTATCGACGATTTTGCACATATACCATTGAACTTTTTATATATGACTATTTTGCATCGGATTTTGTCAAGTGACTTGCGTATGACATAGTTTTTAAAAATAATTTATCCAATAAATTGAGTTGTTGCAATCAACCCTAATCAAAATATGAACCAAAGTTAATGATTCTTTATATAATTATCCCTAAGTAACTTGACCCTTTTTTTTCCTTAAAAAGGTAGTAATTTAGCAAATGATATTGTCTATTAAGGGATTTACTTTAATAAGATTTAATAATCAAAACTCACCTACCATTTTTGTGAACAACAACATTTCATAAAATCCATGATCATTCTAAACATATGCAAGATTTTTATAATTATTATTACCCAATATTATCAGTTGCTTCATCATTCTGCTTCTCTTTCTTTACAAAAGAACGTAAGATTTGCATGACTAATCTACCACAACCCATCACGTTAGTATGGAACAAAACCAGCTGTCACCATTCCAAAAAAAAAAAATCATTGTGACAACAATTGATCTCAAACTTGTGAACAAGAATAATTCTCCTTGTATGTTTTTTTTCTGCATATAATAACAGTGTAAGAATATGACAAAGTTCATAGCAACAAAGACGAATTTGTAATGACACTATAACTGAACATTATGTGTTGAATAATACTCCCTTTCTCAACCTTAAGCAATCTACTCTGCTTATTCCAGAGATGAACAGCAAAGCTTCGGCTTCGAATTTGTCTGAGCTTTGCAAGCAGCCATTTCGAGTGATTCAAACTCTTTGGGCCATGAAAAAGACTTGCAATTTTACTCCAATCCACTGGATAAAACGCCATAGGTGGCAAAACCGTGAGATCAAATCCAGGCCGTCCATTCAGCCTCGAAACAACTCTTGAAACCAAGTAAGGTCCATTGTGACCCCATTTATTTCCATCAAATGTGAGAGCAAATTCTTCGATAAACTTAAGCAGCAATGGATGGCCCTTATCGAAGATCATCACTGCATTGTTCAACCTGCTCCAATTCCCTGTAGAATGATCAATAGTTTGAGCTCCAATGGCATTCTTGAGCCCTCCAAAACTCTTCAAAACTATCATATCAGTGTCTAAATAAATCCCACCAAACCTGTACAAAAGGCCCATCCTTAGTAAATTAGAGAGGTTTTGGCCTAAAGAAACCTCCCCCGGATTCACATTTCCACGTGTTAACTTATTGTACCAAGCTTGAGCTGCAGTATTCTTGAACAGATAATTGAAATCTGGAGAAATTGCAGCCACTTTGAACCCTTTATCTAAAAATGGTCTCAAGATTTGCATCCCTTTTCTTGAATCCAATGAGTATGAGGTGATGATTAGGCAGCCATTTGGGTGTGCTTTGAATAAGCTTTCAACGCAAAACATTTCTCTACCTTCGAAAGACTCCACTGGAGAAATCCATGTCATGAAAAACCGAAACTTGCAAGAAGAATTGGCTTCGAAAAACCTCATCACTCTAACTTCAAACTGCTTTACAGCTTCAGATTGCTGAATCCTTACAGCTTTCTTGTACCTTTTCCTTCTCTTGGGATGATACATTGTGGTTCTGTTTGTCAAAACCACCAACTTTTGATTTTTATGCAAATGCAGCCAATGGGCTTTCAAGTTTACATTTGATCTTTCTTGCTTCACCGAATATTGAGCAGAAGATGGCAGTTTGGTTAAAGAAGGCAGAGTAGAAACCATTCTTGTCGTTCCGGCAATGTTTTCTGGCAAGAAAAGGGCCTTCTCCGGTCGAGTATTTCCGGGGAAAGGGAGGCGGAGATAGAATATAGTGACACTATTATAAGCTAAAAGACAAATCAAGAGTATAGAAACGAAAAAATAGAATGATCTCTTGCTTCTTTGCCAAAGCAAAAGAAGCTGAGACAAGAAAGTGGTCATAATTTCCATCGATGTTTCTCAAATAAAGAATGAATTCAGTTGTTGTCGTACCTCAAGTCAAGTGTATGATCTCCTCATCTGACATAGAAGAGAAGAATGAAGAGAAGTGTGTGTGTATGTGTGTATTGGGATTGTGTTTGTTATTATAGACTTTTTGAAGACAGAAAGTTTTGCAGACAAGGAACTGTCTGAATTTGTGCCTCTTGAGTACTGGTTTAGTGGTGTTTGGTGTTGGTTAGGGTCAAAAAAAATATTGGAAATATGGACTCATATTTGGATTATGTGGAATATATTCTTCCTCCTTTCTTCTTCTTTTCTATTCTCCCTTTGCCCTTTTCGTGTCTAGTGAGCAGTTGCATATGCAGCAATAGTATTATTGATAAAATATACGACAAAATAAAATTAATGTTGCAACATAGAATCCAAATTGAGGCACTTGAGCTTTGGCAATTGCAAAGAAAGTGGATTGATGGGAAAGGTTAATGGGAAGTGTGGTCTTGCAACTGGTGTATTCTAATATATGTAAAAGTTAATGACTAATATAATTGTACAAATACTTTAATGAGCGGATCATGTGGAGATGATGCAGTTTCTCTTAAATGCAAAAAACAAAAATAAAAAATTGATACAACCAGGAGGAATAATATTATAATCCACACAATTATGGCTGTCTTGATTAGATAAAAGAAATTCTTAAATCTTGATTATGGAGAAGTGCCATATTTCGAATTTTTTTAGTGCAACTTACCACGTTCTCCATGCAATAAATCTTATGTGGCCATGTAAATCAAACGGATAGTGATGAAGACAGAGTAAGCCACTTTATTTTATTATTATCTACAGCAGAGAAGTTGTTCACTTGTACTGTATTAACACCTTTTTTTTTTCTTCTAAAATATCTACTGCAGGAATCTCTCTCCCTCTCTCCCTCTCTCTCTCTCTCAGCAAAACAAGCTACTAGGAGGAGGAAGAGAATTTGGTTCTCTCTCTCTCTCTCTCTCTCCAAAATGGACCATAAGATTGTGGGGAATGAAATTAATAATTGCCCTCTGCATTTCTGTTCTAACCAAGCATGTTCAAATTTATGATTTGACTCTTTCAGTTTTAAGCACAAGTGGACTGAGGAGGCGATAAGATATAGAACAAAGAATTCAGCTCTTGCTGGTATAACAGGTCATTTGAAACTAGTAGCAAAACCAAGTCCATAATTTTCATGCATCATATATTATAACCTGTTCCTCTTAACTCTAAGCTACATTACTACCAAGAAGATGATGCATCATGTTTGTTATGATAACATAGGCATAAAATGGGACCTGCAAGTTTTAACCAGCTATAAATCCACAACATTCTAAGTTCACAAACCAAGCCAAAACAGAAAAAGCGGAAAAGGGCACAAAAGCCAGCCAAAAACAATATCCACCGCGAACATTTGTAAAAAGCCAGCAGCGAACTCACAGCAGTCCTCTCCGTCTCTTGTAGTCACTGACAGTCAAGGTCAGCGCATGCCTCCTCCCATCATTATCGGGAACCTTAACCCCATAAATAGCTTCGACCATCTGTTTTCTAGCCATATATCCAGTATGGGCTCCTTGAGGCCCACCAAACTTCTGAAGAACGGCCAATGATATGGGCAAATCAAAATTGTGTAGTAGGTTGGATTCAGTTCCTTGATCAACTGGAGCCATTGTATCCACCAACTTACCTGCACCAGCTGCAGCTTCCAGGGCTGCAACCGTGGCTTCTACTCCAATGGCAGTAGGCAAGGGAGCTACTGCATCACCATTTGCCTCACTAGCAGCAGCTTCTCCTACATTGTTGTTCGCCACATAATAATTCCTTGATCTAGTCCATCTTCTAGAAAAGGGATCATATCCAGCCTCACCAGCTTGCAGGCTGGTATTCACTCGCTTCAGTTCTGATGCGTTCTTGAAATTCTCAACCCTGTTCTTTCGGTTCATTTCTGCCAGTTTAATTGCCTTGGAATCTTTTTCCTGGACCTGGCGAGATGCCTCAAGTTCTTGAAGCCTAGCCTTGATCCTCTCTACCTCGGTATCATCATCATTCTCTTTGGCTACTTCCAAAGCCCTCCTCAAGCGCTCTTTCTCCGCTGCAACATTTAATGGCCTCCATGTGGCTGATTTTTTCTCCTGCAACATTTGCTTCACAGTGGCTGCAGAGTAGACAAATGAATTTGTTTTCTGTATGGCATCCCTCTTATCCAACACATCCTGTCTTGTAGGCATGTGACCGCCGCTGCGCTCAACCTCTCTAACCCACTGATCAAACTCATCTCGTAAAGGAGGAGAATCTGAGATCATTGCCATCTGCCACCTAGCAGCAGAGCTCTCATTGCCCCAAACTACATTAAGGTACTTGTGTGTGGTTTTGTTATCAAGCTTATACTGTCGATCAGGGTCTGTGGCATCAACATTCCGGACCACACAGAGCCTGTAGATAGGCCCAGACCTTGACTTCCCAATTCCAACTCGCACAAAACAACCGACAATCAAATCATCAAAGAAGGGTTCCATGAACCATTTTGCCAGTTTTGACCTACGAATTGTAATTTCCTTGATGTCTTCAAATGTTGGCACCTTGGACTCAGATGCCAATTTGTCGTCATCACTATCAGCCAGTCCACCATCACCTGAGTCTCCATCACTGTGAGAACCACTTTCACTCCTGCTAGGACTACTCAAGGTTGCAGCAGTAAAAGATCTCCTCTTAACAGGTGAATATCGGCTGCCCGATCCCCCTCTAGCTGATTCCCTTCTACGTTTTACTAATTCATCCAGTGCACCTGCCCTTTCAGCTTTCGAGCGCATGCTGCGAGTATGCGTTTTAGGAGGGCTTCCTTTTCTATCTTGGCCCTTCCTTTTTTTCAGTTTTTCAGTTAGATCTCGGTCACTTCTCTTTGTTGCACGAGCCTCGAGTATCATTTCTCGTTCAAGCTCTGTAAGCTTTGAGAGTTTTTCCCTATCATCTTCATCCTTGTACAGATCACTCCCAACAGAATCATTATCACTGTCATGCTCACGATCATAATCCTCGTCACCTTCTTGGCTACTGCGATCATCGTCTCTATCTGCAGGGTCCAACCTCTTCTTGAGAGGCACTTGAGAGCCCGATGGCTTTCTATTTGAATAAGCACGATCTCCATCTGAATCATCATTTTTTGAGTCACTTCCGTCATCAGAATATGAACCTTTTCGCCTCCTCCTTGATGGTGGAGATGAATGACGGTTCCTCCCAGGTGTACTTGTCCTTCCTGCTGCCTCCAGGAGCAATTTCTCTAAGTCTGCCATTGAGCCTGATCACCTATTAATGATACGAGCAGCATTAATTATAAAACTCTTTAAAACTGATGCACTAATCACCCCACAGCATAATTAATCTATAAAAAATCTCAAAATTAAAGAGCATACAGCAATCATCTACCTACATGTACAGTGAGAGTTTCAAGCAAAGATGTTTCTTTGCCTAGTTATTGCCAGAACTAATCAATTCAATATCAGTCATCTTCTCAACTGTTAAGAATCCTAACTTGATGATAACACCTATCTTCAGAAACTTTTCTTCATAAATGTGATGTATCAATATATCATTTCCATGGGCGGATTAATGTCTATTCACTCCTTATACCATTTCATCCTTTCAAATAAGTCAATGCTCAACCACTGATTGAAAACTTATTCACGCAATTAGCATTTAGCACCAAAACACACATTTTCCCACTTCCATCCCAACAAAATTTTGGCCCAGAACACAGTCCAAAAAATCCACAGGAAAAAGATACAAACCACAAAATAAGAAAGTACAGTAAACGATATCCCTGGAACTGAATACCGAGCATAAATCCACATAATTACATCATGAGAAGACCCTAAACATTCTCAGAAATTAGAGAAAAATAGCACATACCTCTCAGGAAGAGTTAAGAATTGTAGTACCTTGGAATCAAATTAACCACAATTCCGATTCCCAATTTGAACGACTTTCAAATGGGCTATAGCTGCAGAATAATCAACAATAAACCTAAAGCAGGTTCAAGACGAACTAGCCTAAGTACAATTAGTCTCCAATGCTTATTCGATCAATGAAAAATCAAGGAAAAACAAGAGGGGGAATTTGGGGGATTAGGGATTGGAGGCGGTGCGGTGATTCTTGCCAACGGGTGATCCTTAAAAGCAAGGAAATTTTACAAATATTGCTTATAGCCCCCACAACTTTAGGAATCTTGAAAATCCGGTTTATAGTTTGAAGAATATGTCATTTTAGTTTTGTTAAATACTTGCTCTATACGGAATAATTAGTTTTCGAAGTATGAATTCTACTATTCATACACCCTTCTCATGGTTGTTGTCGACTTTGTGGCTTTGGATTCTACTATTCATGTTTTTTTTCCTACGTCGTTGGATCCATGATAGGTGGAAAAATCGATATACATCTAGTTATTTAAATATTAGAGTTGGAGGTTTGGTTTAGATAATTGTCGTTGGATTAAATCTCAACTTGGACGTAAGAATATTAAAGTTAATTTATCAAGCAAAACTCATATATGGTGGAATCATGTACGTAAAACTTGTCATTTTCGGATGCCCAAGCCTTTGATTTTTTCACATCTAGTGCATAAGTTGTTTTGGAATTATTTGGCTAAAGCTTTTTCTCAGTAAATGTTTAGCAAATAATTCGGATTTCCCTGTCTTGAGGTTTTGCATGGAAAAAACTGTTATAGGTTGGTGGAGGTTGGAAACTAAACGTTTTACACATTTAATATAAGACATGATTGTATTATTGATGTAATTTCCGTAATTCAGATGACATTCATATTGTTGCATATAGGAAACTTTTTTTTTTTGCTTAATCGATGAGATAATTAATGGCCTTAAGTGGATGATCAAAAAATTGCAAAAAATCTTGATCGTAACCCGACTTAGATGGAAATTAAAGACTAAAGGTGACTTAGATGGAAATTAAAGACTAGACGTTATACATATTTAATATAAGTAGGGGCGGAACCTCTTTAAACCTAAATGAAAATTAGAGACTAGACGTTATACATATTTAATGTAAGTGGGGGCAAAGCTTCTTTAAGCCACGTGGGGCTTTAGCCCCCTAAATTTTTAAATTTTTTAATTATTTATGTATACTATTTTATTTTATTTTAAATGTTAAAATATCCATTTTATGGTAATTTAATTTCCAAAATCAACGAGTTATCTCAACATTAGTTATCTAACTCCGTCCCTCAATGTAAAACATAACTAATTTGTTATTCATGGAATTTTCCATAATTCGGATGGCATTCTTATTGCTTCCTTTAATAAAATTTTTATATTTTTAGCTCAATTGTTGAGGGATAATTAATGGCCTAAATGGATGATCTGAAAAATGGCAAAAAAATCTTAATCTCAACCCGATTCAATTTTATTGGATTCATTAATCTCGATGCAAGCAGTCAAAGCTTATGACATTCTTAATTATACGGCCACATGCATTTCGGATACACGTATAGTTTAAATTGTTAAACTAGACGTTTAAATCTCAACACAGCCCAATCAATCGGTGGGTCGTGGGTTGGGCGGCCCAACCCATTTTTTTTTTTCTTCTAACAATTAATTCACTATACATAAATACATTCTAATAGCTAATAAAAAATGCAAATTATTCGCAAATTAAAATGCAACATTCATCACATAACTATATATTGGACACTACAAGATATTCTCCTTGTTCTTCATCAATATTCTCCATGATATTGGACACTACAAGATCTTCACTAGGGTTTTCTACTATTTTTAGTATTTTTAATTAATTAAAATTTTTTTTAAAAAAGGCGGGCCAGCCCGGCCCAACCCACCCCCAACCCACGGCCCAAATGGACCAGCCCGTTTAGGCCCGTTTTTTTACGGGCTTCGAAATATCCGGCCCAACCCACCTTTTATATATGACGGGGCGGACTGGCCCAACGGGCCTAGCCCGTTTTGACACCTCTACTTATATCTTTAATTTTTATTGTTTCTCTTCATTTCACTATCTAATTCAATAAAAAACTTGTGAAAATGAATTTAATTTGTAAATAAATTATGTTTCAAGAATAATAGACATGCCACAAAATCTACTAAGAAAAAGAAGCTTGTTTTACGTACTATTGTCAATGTTTATTCAGACTTTGATTTTGTTATGAATTGGGTTTTAAATATTTATTTGGGGAAAAAAAAAAAGGCTGGATCATTTTGTCGAATGGAAGTAGTTGATCTAAGTCAGAACAATGAGAGTACTACAAGCAACAACCTACATACACATTTAAATAATTAATTCGTAAATATAAAGTTGGAAAAACATTGCAATATTATTCTTCCCAAACAATTCCATAATTTATTTTAAATACAAAATCTAAATCTAGACTTTAAAATAAATGAAGGCTAAACCCAACAAATTTCTCAAGTCTGAAAAATGGAAGAAGAAATAGAGCACAGGTATATGGAAGTGAATGGGTTACAGCTTCACATGGCGGAGATGGGCAGTAGCTCATCACCTGCGGTGGTTTTCTTACACGGATTCCCAGAAATATGGTACTCGTGGCGGCACCAGATGATCGCCGTCGCCAGGGCTGGTTTCAGAGCCATTGCACCCGATTACCGAGGATACGGGCTATCCGACCCGCCGACCCGACCCGAGAGTGCCACATTCGCCGACCTCATTGCTGATCTCCTCGCGCTCCTTGATGCTCTTATCCTCTACAAGGTGCATTTGCGTAACCCCCTTTCCTTGATAGGTTGCCCTATTTAATGTTTAATTTTAAATAATATTAGGAGGGATTTGAATTTCAATAAATTTTCCTTTTAGAATTATGATCTCAAGTATTTCATATTTGATTTCTGATAAACTGTTCATGCTTCTTGTGATCTCAAATTTGACATTCTTTTGATGATTATGAAATTTACATGAGATGGGATGGTATGCTTAATAGGGGTTGGGCTAAGACGATTTATTTTAGATCATCTCTAGTTAGTGGTCGGATTCTTAATATTTTAACATTTTTTCATTCCAATATTACATACATTAAATTATTTCAATTATCGTCCTGGTGTTGGATTTAAAGCAGGTCATCACCAGCATTAAGTCCTTTTTTTTAATTGATTTTTTTGTAATAATAAAATATATTATGAATTATTTCTTTTTAGTGCAAAAAATAGTACAAAAAACTACAATATTCTTTTGTGACGATTTAAGATGCTTTTATAAGTTCTTAGATTTTATAAGATGTTTTTAGATTTGTTGAAATATTTGAATAAATAAAATAATAAAACTCGTAGAATATTATTAAATATTAATGAGAATTGTGAAATTTAAAGTATCAAATTTTAAGAAGTTAATGAAAAATAAGATTTTGTTTTAAAAATAAGACGGGGTCTGTTACTCTTTTTGAATAAAAATGTATAAACTCCTAATATTTTTTATTTTAGCATGAAATTAGATTTTATTTCTAAATTTTTACCAACTATTCTTACAACTTATGAACCCTTGTACATTTTAAGAAGCTTATGAATTTAGCCATGCTCGGAGAAGCTTATGGGAATTAAAAAAAAAAGCTTATGAGTTTAGTCCAACACCCTCTTAGTCTCAGCTTCTATTGCAATCAATTTCAACCGTTGATAAATATGTATGCTAGATGTTTGCAAATCAGAAACTCCAACTTCACCTATGTTTTCTTGGCAATTTGTGCAGGTTTTTCTAGTTGGTAAAGATTTTGGAGCTCGGATTGCGTACTTGTTTTCACTGCTTCATTCTGAGAGAGTATCTGGAATTATAACATTAGGTGTCCCTTTTCAGCCTCCAACTCGTCCCACAATTCCAAAGCATCTGCCCAAAGGTTGCTATATCTCAAGGTGGCAGGTGCGTGAATCTTTTCTTCTTCTTCTTCTTCTGCTGCTGCTGTCAAGAATCCAATAAACTATCATTCTTCGATGCATCCAACCTTCGTTTCAGGAACATGGGAGAGCTGAAGCTGATTTCAGCCGATTTGATTGCAGGACAGTGGTGCGCAATATCTACATTCTTTTCTCACGAAACGAAGTGCCAACAGCTCTTGAGAACCAGGAGATCATGGATATAGTGGACTCCTCGACTCCTTTGCCCCCTTGGTTCACCGAGCATGATCTTGATGTATATGCTTCTTTATACGAGAAATCAGGATTTGGAACTGCATTGCAAGTCCCCTATAGGTAATTTGGAGACCCCATTATCATCATTCATCAAACCTGACTCATTCTTTACATGAATTCTTCAACTGTTTTCGACTCTGTTTCATAGGTCACTTTGTGAAGCGTTCAATATAGCGAATATGAAAGTTGAAGTTCCTGCGTTGGTTATCATGGGTGGGAACGACTACTCGTTAAAATTTCCGGGCGTTCAAGACTACATTAAAAGTGGAAGAGCAAAGGTGTATGTAGCCAAGTATGAGACAGCATTCTTGCCAGAAGGATGCCATTTTATGCAAGAACAATTCCCTGATCAAGTAAATCTGCTAATACTTAACTTTCTTCACAATCACTGTTGATTAACCACTGCAGTAGAAATTGTTTTAAAAAATAGCACTATAATAAATCTTGTATTTTTTTCTGCACTAAAGTCCAATTTTTGGCAAGAGACATGTTGGTCTGTTTATAAGGGTTCGTCATTTGTGCACCGATTATTTGCTTCTTGATACTCATTTGGTATTGCTTGCTTGTGGTTTCGTAGACTAAATGAATTTAAATATGTGATACCACACACTTTAGTAAAAATAATAAATCATATACAAGTGTAAAATCTATTAGGCAAGGATAAGCACTTGCTATCATAAAAATCTCTAGTAACAATTGAATATATGCTTATATTGGTTACTTAGATAATAAATACTATATGGTATTCATAACTAGTTTGAGAATTCATTAATACTAATGCAACATTTTAATTGTTTTACAGATTTATTATTTAAGTTTGTCAATTAAAATAATGTGTTAGATTGGGATTCTGAAAATGATGGGTTGACAGGGTTTTGGACCGGTCTTTCTTGTGGCTTAGACTTTGCTCAATACTAGGCTGTGGCCCAACAGTTTCTCATTTAAGGGGAAATTCTATTCTCGGAATAAAATTTTCGTGTAGTAAATATCTTTACTCATAAATATAAAAAAATGTTTTCGGTTCTTTTAACGACAAAAGGACCTTTACTTAATTTGGGAAAAAAATGGAATCATGTGAAAATTTGATGCATTATATGAAGTATGGATACATTTTGGTCTTACATAAAAAATAGAAAACAATTATAATTTCTTATGTTACTGGATATAAAAAGGACTGCTAGGTAAAAATCATTATTTCCCTAGTCGGATTAAAGAAAATGTTATATGTGAAATATCTAGAAAATTTTACACAAAATCAAAATGTGTTGCATGCTAAATATATATATATCAAAATGTGTAGACCAGAGGTAACGTAGTTTGAGCATGGTGACACTTTTATTATCTGCACCTTATTCATTTTTAAACATGTTCTAGTTTAAAAATTGAAAAAATACAGGGAAAAAAAAAAACTCTCATTACATTCCAAGTTTATCGTTAGGAAAAAAAATCCACATACACACAAAATAGAATTTGAAACACTTCTCTCACCCTCTCTTGTTCATCTCTCTCGCAACTTCATACTATTTCACATTAGAGTTTTATGACTATTTTATTTATCGTTAGAAACCTCACATTGGTGTTAATATAATTTTATGCATTTGTAGTTAGATAAATGTGTAAAAATAATATGAAAATCACGTGAAAAAATGATGAAAATCAATGAATAATAATTTTATGCATTTGTTCGATTTTGGTGAGCTGAACATAAATAATATGTTCAACAATCAATATTCAAACACTACAATGTAGAGTGTTGGATTGATGGGAGTCCAAGGCCACTTTTATTATCTGATCTCTCTTAGTTAAATGGAAGGATTTAAGGAAACAAGATTGTCCAATTTATCTTAGTTGAATGGAAGGATTTAAGGAACTATGTTTTTTTAAGCATAAAAATAGTATAACCTTTCATAATTTTATTTATTTTTCATTTTCTTAATTAGAGTGTGTTCAAAAAATGAATGGTAAAAGTATTATGATATTTTGTTACATTATACTCCTTCCATCCCACAAAAATAGGTATGTGTATTATTATCATCTATTCAATAAAGATAGGTTTGTTAATATATTAATATGGTTTTTAATTTATAATTTAATATGTAACTTTAATTAAATATATATTGAATTGCCACACTTCGACTTCCTATATATTTTCATTTAGTGATAGTTTTTAATGAAAGATAAGAATATAATTATAACTTTAAATATTTTTTTATGTATACAAAAATATAAGTAAATTTATCATCGAGGGAGGGAGATAGTAATTTTTTTTTTAATTAATGTGTTTTTGGAAATGGATGAGATGTGATGGCCCACCTTCATTGATTTCTATTAGATAGCACGTCCCTCACATGAACCTCAAAATTAGCACGTCCTTTTCATCAACCACTCATACATTTTGATAATTCATAATTAATGAGTATTATTAACATTCATTATTGGATTTCATATATTACATCCCCAATATAATAATCTTTTATTTTGTTAATATATATATATTAATGATTGCTATGTGTGAGTCTTATTACCATCAATCCAGTTTTTCTTATATTTAAATAAATTAACTACACTTATCTTCTTTTAATACTTTAAAATAATGAAATATCAAGTATTAATGTATCACATTACTCAATTTTCAAGGAGGATCAAATACTTTCATTATTATCTAAACTAAAGTATCGTACTTGGTCATGTTTACAAATTTCAGAACAATAATAATACACCAAACTTATAAATAATGTTAGTATTAATTATTTATTAATGTTATTTGATGACATTGTTACACCGTCTTAGACTACTCTTATTGGTGACATTCATCCAACCCAACCCAATAATAAAATATTAATTTCTCTCTCTTCCACCTACATAATTCAACCTAATATCAATATTTTCATAGTTTATTAGTGACACCAACCTAACCCAACTCAATATTTTTTTCTCAATATTTAATAATTATATATTATTTTGTGAGCATATTTTTTATTTATATTTCATAATAAACTAAATCGAAATTACAATAATTAAAATACGAAAATTTGGAAAATCTTCAAAATTCAAAAAAGATTGAAAGTTTGGGTAATTTTGAAAATATGAAAAATAATTAGGATCCATAATAAAAAGAAAGAGAACTTGAGATTGTGAGACAAATGCGAATGAATTTTGGATTGGTGAGTAAATATATCAATATTGGATTCTATTTATAGAGAATTTTTTTTTTTATGAATTTTGATATTTTTTAATTTTTTTTAAATAAAAATTATTTTCAATATTAATACTTTAAATTATATTCGAAAAAAATTAATTGAGATCAATAGAAAAATAACACATGTATAAATTATACACAAAATAAATATCTTGATCACCATATAACCAATATCATAACATTTTTCTTATCTCTCTTATTAAACAATTAATATATATGGTGACATTTGTAACCACTCACCACTAATCTTACAAAGACGACAAATAAATCACAACCTCGAATTTTCCTCCAGTCCTAGAAGCGATTCCTTCTCTCAACTACAAATTCGTCAAAGTCTCTGCATTTTGAGCATGGAGCAAATCAAGCACAAGTTTGTGGAAGCCAACGGCCTGAAGCTCCACGTGGCGGAGATCGGAAGTCCGTCGTCGCCGGCGGTGGTGTTCTTACACGGATTCCCCGAAATATGGTACTCTTGGCGCCACCAGATGATCGCCGTCGCCAATGCTGGGTTTAGAGCTATAGCACCCGATTACAGAGGATACGGGTTATCCGACCCGCCGCCCGAACCCGTCAAAGCCACTTATGCGGATCTCTTTGCTGATCTCCTTGCACTTCTTCAAGCTCTTTCTGTCCCAAAGGTTTAATCATCTTTCTTTCTCTCTCATCGGATTAAGGGTTTACTCTAGTTGAATACTTTCCAAATTTACATTTAATATCATTGGGCCATTTTATATTAACTATTACTTATTGTTTGTTTGACTTTCTTATCTATCTTGTAATATATGCTCAGTTGTTTCTATTTACTTATCGCTTTATAAGATAAAACTTGTCTAAATTTAGCCGTCCTTATCTAGAAGAATTGTTGATTAATTTTCAACTTTGCTAGTAACTTTATTGATCTCCGCCTCTGCGAAACAGTCGTAAATTAGTATAAGTTGTTCTTACTTCAAACAATCAAACTAGGCTATGCCTAGACAACTCAGGATTTCTGGGACATGATATCCCTCCTTGTTTAATTGTTTTTGTCAGATCAATCATGTAAATTTGAGATTTCTATTTCATTTTTCTGCTTTGGATTTATTTTTAATTGTTTATTACCATATCTTTTCGTGTTGCTTGGTTAGATTGCTTGCAGATATTACAAAATGGAGTTTGGGTTCATTACTTGTTTAGCTTTGGATCAAAATGTAGATAGATGGATTTATAGGTGAATATAAATGGATGCTTGTATCCAGGCTTTTCTTATTTCCAAGGATTTCGGAGCACGAGTTGCTTGCATATTTGCACTTCTCCACCCTGAGAAAATCTCTGGAATCATTACACTGGGTATCCCTTTTGTGCCTCCAACTAAAACAGCTGTTTCGTTTCATGAGCATCTTCCAGAAGGTTTCTACATCGCAAGATGGCAGGTACAGACACCATATCTGCTGATATCTTACTTTGTTCATATGTCTGGATTGTGTGTCCTATAATATTCTTTAACCTCAATGCTGTCGTTCCTTTCAAGAAACCTGGGAGAGCCGAGGCTGACTTTGGCCGTCTAGAAAATAAAACAGTAGTACGCAACATCTACATACTTTTCTCACGAAGTGAAGTACCGATCGCACATGAAAACCAGGAGATAATGGATATGGTTGATTCTTCAACTCCTTTACCACCTTGGTTCACTGATGAAGATCTTGAAAATTATGGTTCTCTCTACGAAAAATCTGGTTTCCAAACTGCTTTGAAAGTTCCATACAGGTAGTTTCACCCATCTCTAACTGAACCGCTGTTAAGGTCTTGACATGTTTATTGGCTCTGACTTGATGAACATATATAGGTCAATGTCTGAAGAATTTAATATAACAAATGTTCAAATTGATGCCCCTGCATTGTTTATCATGGGTGAAAAGGACTATTTCTTCAAATTTCCGGGTATGGAGGGCTATATAAAGAACGAACAGGCGAAGATGTTCGTTCCAAAGTTGGAGACTGTGTACGTGGCGGAAGGCAGCCATTTTGTGCAGGAGCAATTCCCTGAACAGATCAATCACCTCATACTCAAATTTCTCAACAGCAATGTTTGAACGCAAGGCCCTCCTTTCTTCGCTCTTTCTATTATGAATGTTGTTTCTGTTTTGGCATTTGAGGACAACACTTTTGTCTTATTTGTAAGAACTAAATTATACCACTACATCTTGAGCCATATATATATAGTTCGTTTGTAAACTACTTTTTTTTTTCTTTTTTTTTTTGTTGATTTCTAAGAGATAATGTATCGTTCTTCTAGGCATCATTGTCGGTACCGTAATTTCTTTTGCGTAATTGGCTTAGCAAATAAAATTGAGGACCTAGTTCTTGAATGCTGGATGAAGTTGCTAAATATCTGTATTCAAAACTCGTAAAGAAATTAAGATTTGGATCTAAAATTTGGGAAAATTAGTTTTTCACCATGACTTCGCTTTCCTAAATTTTCAGTCATCTGTTTATCCATTTTTTATCCATTTTTTATCTTAATCCTACAATTCTAATTACTTCTGATTTTTATTCAAGGTACCTATAATAACTAGTCAAAATGACTCAATATTATATATATAGCATCCGAACTGTATTGACAATATTATTTTTCAATCTACTTGTCTATTTAAAATTTTGAATAGTTTTAGTAGTTAAAAAAAAAGAAAAAAAAGCGTGATAGTGTGATAATATCTGTTTGATTTTATGTTGAGAAACAAAAGGTTATTTTTAATTTACGTCCGTACAATTCACCACTGTAGTTATTTCATCAAGTACCGACTCAGTACTGAGTCCAGTTGCCACAGGGGCTACCATAGTTTGGAATAAATGATAATCTATCTTCAACGCCCAGTCACATATAGTAAGTAACCAATAGTTACATAATTTCATGTCGATCAGGAAATATAACGCAAGGTTGAAGCCCCACAAATATTTCCTCCGTCCCGGAATAATTTTCATTATTGTGTGTTTCATCGGATGTATATGGTTTACACAGAATTATAACCCAATAGGCTACAAGAAAACACTGGAAAAATCCTCAACAAATTCATCGCATATTACCCTCATGGAGAACGTCGATCATATTATATATCCGCTTGTCACTGTTTGACTTAACCTGCATTTCCCAAAGATGTTTAATAAAACTAAAGCAAAGCTAAAAGGGGGCAAAAACAGCAGCCAAGTAACTATTATATCCTAAACATGTACTTGTTTTCTCATAGTCAGATCTTTCAAATATTCAGATGATTATATATTTGAATAGATAATTACCTTCTTGGCAAGGAAAAGTATGGCATCAACAGTACCCTCTGCGTAGATTGATCTACCACAAACGTTGTGCTGAAACTCAAAGGACACACTTTGCATGCACACACAAGAAGTATTAGAAGGTCTGGTCTTACAAACAAAAAGTAAAAGTAGAGTGATATCTTACGTTCCATCAGGTGATGTTAGGTGATACATGTGGAATGCATGACCAGACAAATGCTCTTCTGGGACACCCACCATCTCCACTTGTAACTTAGGGTCTCGTATTAGTTGCACCTGATATAATTCATTCAGATAACATACCAGATACCAGAAATAAATTGGACATTATTTACACATGTTTTAAATTAAAATGCTTCCAAATCCCTGTTTCCCAAACAAGAAAAACATAAGTGGTTTAAAAGATCCAGCACCCTAGACTACTTTTAGCAGTAACAAATTCTGACAGCACAGACAAAATTACAAAAGAGAGTAGCCCTCAATTATATTTGACGATCTATTGAACATTTGCACTACAACCTTTGCTCTTATTTTTGAACTAGACTATACAATTTCCACATGAGGAGGCATTCTTAATTCCTCGAATTATGAACATCAATACATAAAATTTTCAAGTCCTCACATAAGATTAAAAATAGTCCTGACTCCTGAGCAACCACCTACTCATACACTATTTGCAACTGAGATAGATCTGCAACTCCAATTGGACAAATAACAGTACATGGTACAAGATTCAGATACTTACAATTTAAAGGTGCACAAAAAGAACATTATTATTTGTCAGAAGAAAGCATATACCTGCTCTAGCTCAAATGATGCCCCTAGTTTCTGGAAACATGAGATAACAGCCTTAGCAGTTCCAGAAATGTCCAACTTGCCAGCTTGATGCGACTCCATTACCTTATATAAGTGTTTCAGGCAAGAGAGAAAGGAGAGAGAGGAATAGCTAATGCATGTTAGAGGCTGACTATAAGTTTAACCACAGATAAAATAAATGCCAAGAAATTAAGCAGAAGGTAAGTTACTACTGATAGATCACTCAATATATCTTATCAGAAGAAGGGACCATTAAGAACCTCATGAAAATCTAGTATCATTATTGTGTAAGAATCAGACAAGAATGACATAGAACATAGGAGAGAGAGAATCTACCTGTAGATTATACCCAGAAAATGCACCAGGAAATTGTTCTGACATAATTTCCATGGCTGCAAGAAATGCCACCACCTAAAAAGATCAGTACGAAAATGTTACTTATGTTAAGTACAAGAAATTATCAATCCGTAGTGAAACAAAAAAAACCAATTGTTAAGAATTTGTGCACCTGTTTACCCATTTGGGGAGATATCACAGCATAAACCCCTGAGTCATCCACAGTCTTATACAAGAGTTCTCTGTCTCCCCCAGTGGTTCCCATAACAAAAGGTACTCCAACTTTGCCATACAGTTCCGCATTACCTGTATAACACACAATAAGATGTGCATATAGTCTGGGAAAATAATCAATCAACCCCATAGCAATGCTGCAGTGGAAATTAAAACTTTTACTAAAGCCCATCTTTCCAGTAGATGATTCATGATAAGAGAGGATCTTATAACACAATCTTTTCATGCATCTCAAATCACAGGAATAAAATCTTCATTTAAAAAACAACAGAAGCACAGGATGTCAAACCAATTGATGCCACAAACCCCCATATAACTACAATCTTAGTTATAAATATTGCGAGAATTTATTTTTTGCAATAAAAATTTAAGCTTCACATGCGTTTCAGACCATGTACATCTGCAACTAAACAGCTCAATTAAACTTTGCATTCAAATAAAAATCAGCATTTAGACATAGCTTTACCATTCACAGCAGCTGGTACTGTGTAATCCACTACAATCAAGTCCGGGTACTCCTTAAATGTAGAAGATAAGATTGATTCTCTATCGGCAGGACCATGCACTTCAATCTGTTTCCCACCAAAATCCAAGATTTTGCCAGAATCTTCTGGACCCCCTAATGCTACAGGAACAGGATTAAGTCCAGCAGACATCGCAGCTTCAAGCACCGCCCTTCCCATTTTTCCAGTACAACCATTTACCTGAAACAAATACAATACTTTCAACAATGATCAAAATGGAAAACAGAAAACAAGAACTTTATTTCAACATTCAGCAGATATTTCAATTTATCAAGAAGATGTACAATAAAAAAGCATATTCAAGCAGAACGCGTAACCAAAATCAGCACGAAAATCGCACACAACTTAATAGAAACTACGAAGCTCAAATCTACCATTATTGAAATCCCAGAATTCTTCGACTCAACCACAGGCACCTGCTGGACAGATTGTACGGAGTTGCTTGCCATCGCGACCAGAATTTTTCGCCCAACGGGAGTTCTACAGCTTAATCCACTACCTGCCCATTTTCCAACTTTCATCTCAGAAAATGGAATTAGCTGATTATCATGTTGTCTCCAATTTGTGTAACTGGTATTCAATGGGGCTTTAACAATGAACGCCATTCAGAAACAATTGTCCGGATAGATTTCAAGAAATTTCAAATTCTTACTAAAATTAAGAAGAAGAAACAAAAGGACTCCAATGGACCCTGAATGGCAGCGACGGGGGACGGAGAGTGGCGGCGGAAGGTCTAGGGTTTAAGAGTAATTTGAAATCCTTTTTTTTTTTCCTTATTTTGCGGGAAAACTTTAAAAAAAAAAAATCACAAAGAAAATTTACTTTATTTGGATTTGTTATCTGGTTTTTAAGCAGTTAATAACTACATTTTTCGTCTTTGTATTTAAGATGTTCCTCAATATTTATTTTGTTGTCTTTACTTTATACACTACTATATAGTCATTTTGTAATGAGTGGTATTATTGCAAAAATAAGAAAACATAACATTAAATTTACAGACAAAAATATAAAATTAAATTTTAATTAATTACCAATTAATAAAAATAAAAGTATAAGTTACAATATTTACCAAACAAAATGGTAAAATACGAGAAAGAATATAAAAAATAAAATAAAAAAGAAATTTCAGAAATCCACAATATATGGTGCCCTCCAAATTTTAACATCTTGTGAAAATAATACATCTACTACATAATACAACGTTTTAAAAAAGGGTTAATTGCAAACTCTAAACCATCCATAACAACCCAACCCCCCACCCCTCAAAAAAAAAAAAAAACTATGTTAATTATTAAACTTTGCCTTATTAAATTTCCTATAATATCGTTACAAACATTATATTATATTTCAAAAAAAAAATATTAAAATTCATCCAAACAATGTCGTAACCACTATGAAAAGATTACAATGAAAAAGTTACCACAAAGAAAAATGCATAGAATTTTGTTATTAATGGTATACAATAATATCATCTCCAACTAAGGTAGAAAAGTAGAGGTCACCAGGATGTGTAATATATAATGAATAAACCAAAAAAAAACAAAAAAAAAAACCAAAAAACTAAAAACTAAAAAATTATACAAACAAAAACCAAGAGAACCAAAGAGGGGTGTAATCTGCTTGGCCATGCAACCCTGTGTAGTATGAGAAGAGTTGAGGCTGTACAAGTAGCAGATTCTACAAGCAAAGATGCTGTCATGGAATCCTACATGATTCAATTACTTCAAGCACAGCTGTGTGTGTTTCCGGTGAGATCATGTTTAGTGTCAGATGAAATTCCTACACAAGAAACGTGGAAACAATTTAACGATAAAAACTCAAGGCGAGAAAATGAACAAATCATCAATGCACAAACAGTTGTTACTATTGAAAAATTCCTCCAATTCATATACCCCCCCAACTCAAAGGATGATAGCGACTGACAAGGATTTTGCAAGTGGATTTGGTTCACTAAATTGGGTACAAGTAAATCTCCCCATTTCATTTTTTAAGGTCGAGAAATCAGTAAATACTATAAAGTCTAATCACCATTGATTCATATAAAATGAAATGCATACCACAAATCTCTCCAACACAGGAACTAGTATTGCCAGGTTCTGCTTGGGAAGACATTCAGCAATGGCCTTTCGTATGGTTTTACTGAAAACAAGTGGAGAAAGTAATTCATGAGAGCAGGGTAAGAATAAATACTTCAGAAAGTAGAAAGTGCAGTGGGATCATGGCAGTATATTAACCTTTCTGTTGAAAGGAATGCAAGAAGAAGAGCTGAATAAGCTTCTACAATCATTTTCTCAGCTTCTTTTGCTCCCTGTAACATGGAATCTTCATCCTCCTGCACAACAAAATTTCGCTTCTCTGTCATACTATATATTAATACATCTGAAAGACAGTAATGTGTTGCTCCTAGAACTTACCACTATGCAGTTTCCACATCATTAAAATAAACAAAATAACTTTATTGTACCTCTTACTAATGACCAAAACAAGTATAAACTAATCACCTCGTCATGCACATAATTTATCATGATTCAGGATAAAGACAAACACCAAATTTGAGTAATTTGATGACATGGTAAGAATCTTTTGTAATTATTCAACTTCAGCTGGCAATAGCGCTAACTTCAAAGATTATTGAGAACTCCTGCAGATATCTCATCTGTGAAAACACAGCCTCATTTTACTAGGCTGTGGTATTCGGAGTAAATAACCAAATATATATATATATATATATATATATACATGCAACTTGCTGGAGAACGAGCTGTTTGTATAAAAGCTAAGAATAAAAGAAATAACAATTAAACCTTCTAAATGTTAAACAACAAAACCTAGCAAATACATTGGGACAGTACATTAAGTGAACATAATCCCACAAAAAAAAAAACAGGAGATCCCTTACCAAGGAGAAACATTTATCCTCTCCAGCAGCCTCACCAGCTCCATGATTGGCTAAAAAGATTGAGCACAGAAGAGAAATCACATCCCTTTGATCCTTAAAATCCAAACCGTTGATGTCGGGTAACAAAACGGTAACTGTTGCGAGCCTAGATCTGCAATAAAAAACAATATCAAACTAATAAACTGTTGTTGATAATCTATAATAGTTCCCAGGAAGTTGGTTATTAAAAAGGTAACATTCCATATTAATAATTGTTAAAGAAACTGCCACTGAAAAAAGGCAGAAGCGCAAACTTATCTGTCAGTTTGAAATCACACCCAGTTTACAGCCTGAATGAGAAAGTCTCAAATGTGACTCACTCAATCCATCACTTTATGAATAAGGGAATATCTTTCAACCTAGCTTCTCGTCTCCCTTTCAACAGTGATTAATAAGCAGACAGATTATGATGTAACAAGGTGACACTAACTATTATTACTTTCTAAAATACCCTAAAATCAGGTGCACACAACCAAGAAAAGGCGAATGAAGTTTGCAATAATAAGAAGACAGAAAAATGCAGTATAATCAGCTCTCAAGCAATTTATAAATTTGACAAACTGTCTGAATAGTGAATGCAAAGACATGTCATCACCGCTACAAAACAAACGGTGATAACAGCAAGTATAATTTACCTGTTGCGTCCATCTTTCTCTACCAAATTCACAAGCAAACCCAAAATAGCAACGAGAAAGTCCAGCTCTTGATCAGTAAGATGCATATTGCTCTGTTGGTCAATTCTAGGACTTGGTTTAGACGACAAACTACTCTCTCGTACATTAATTAAGTCTGGTTGAGATATGCTAAATGATGGAAAATGACCAGCAATCAAAGAAGATAGGATTTCCAAGCCCCCACATGTTGCAATTTGCTGACAGCCCTCTGGGTTATCATTGGCCAAATTCATAAGAACCTGGAATCAACGAATAGTAATTCTTAATCAATAAATTCCCAAAGGTTGATGAAGTGACACGAGTACATGTTGTCAGAAGCTACAAGATATGATGTCAAATATTAGTATCTCCTTATGCTAAAAACAGTAACACAAGTATAGAGGAAATAATGCATTCACTGAAAGATGTGAGCAGAAGGGATCATTAACAGTATTAGGACAAAATAAATATAGTGATATATATAACCATAACATAAACAGAAGGAAAAAATTATATTGAATATAGGGACGAGGTTTCACTTTTTGCACAAGTACCTTAACAGCCGTGAGAAGACAATCATCTAGAAGGTTAGACTTTTCTTCATCACCGGCAGAAGAACACGAGGCATCCGGTGCACGATGAATTTCCATGTTGCTTGACTCTTGTTGGCTGAACACCAAGACAGAGTGATTGAAATCCTTATTCTCTCTTGTAGTTCCTGACTTATGTTTAGCGATAGATTTGTCTACCGTTCCAGATAGTACATCCCACTTTGACGGCTCAAATTCATCATCATCAAATGCAAAAGGATCCTGGCTGTCCTCCACTCCAAGACCAATACGTGTTAGTTGTTTCTTTCCAAAACCAGTGTCAAATTCTGAGCCAGTACTGCTTATGTCTATAACACTATTTAAATTCCCAGATGTTCCACTGCATGATACTGTTGTAGAAGACTCAACTCTCATCTTTAGCATTAGGGGATCTGCACACACCTGAGTGGATTCTAGACTAGATAGAAATTGTGGCTCACCAGAGATAAAGCATTGATTGGATGCAGACATACTTAAGCTTTTCTGAGAATCAGCCATGTCGCTGCACCCGCCAGAATGAATGTTACCATTGGAGGTACTTCGGAGTAAGGAAACACCTAGACATCAACAGCACATGCTATCAGATGATAGAAACGAAATAAGTACTTAAGGATTGCTTTGATAGTTCCAAAAAAGTTAATTAAAAAAAAAACTAAAGATGTATGTGTGTGTGTGTGTGAGAGAGAGAGAGAGAGGGAGAGAGAGTCTGATGAACAAAGGAAGGTAATGCTTGACAGATTTCAAGGCAAATTGCAAGGGGAATACCTGAGAGAATCTTAATTAGACCCAGTACTAGTTTTGTGAAAGAACGGGGAGCTCGTTGACCATCAAATTTTCCTTTCATTCCAAGCAGATAGCACTGAAATGAAGCATCAATTCATGGGAACTCAGATAATAAGACATTTTAAGATGCAAGTATGTACATAATTTGGGACCCAGCCGCAAAATCTTATACCTGATTATCTTTGCTAAGGAAAGTAGTGTTTTCCATTATTTTAAGACATTTTAAAAGCAGTACTAAACTTTCTAGCCCCGCATCATCTTTCAAATCTATTGTAAAATTTGGACTCTTCTCCATCCATTCCTGCACAGATGAATGAGCATTAGTATATAATAACCTTAATCCCACAGAAACACAATCACAAACAATAAAAAAAGGTGTCCATCAGGATAAGTATGGACTCATGAATGGGATTACGAGATCCTTCCGATAATCCAGCCTTGAATGTGAGTACAAGAGCCGATTACTAACTTACTACCACTATAAGGTAGTAGTAATCTGCTTTTACTTTGTTCTACTATGTTTTAATTTTAAAGCTTTCAGGTAAGAAAGTTAACATATCACAAGTAGCAAGTCGTTCTTAATCAGATTATTCAAACTGAATTCTGTGGGAGCCCAACATGAATGACAGCTGATCAAGGCTATAATCTAAGTCATACAAATATAATTAGAACAACATACAGGTTCACACCTCCATTATGGAATGGCAATTCCTTGCCACTTCAAACACTGCATCAAGTCCTCCAAACTCTCTTAGTTTTTCCTTGAAATTACCCCCCATTCTCCGTACTGCGCCAGAGGTGTCTGATGATTCAATAGGGAAATAAGAAATTGGTTGAAGTTGAATGCAAATGAATCAATATATAAATAGGGCTAATACAAATAGATTGTGCCCCTGAGATTTGGTAAATGAATGTTAAATCGGTATGCAGCAGCAGTTCAGATAAGTTGGGTTAAGACACAAAGCAATTAAGAGCCATCAGACATTAAAATAAAGACTGACAACGAAGAGACAGAAGCACCAACAGACCCGGAACCAAGTAACTTCCTCTCATTGAATCAAAAAAAGGATATGATGAGATAATTAAGCAGCAGAATTAAATAACATCGCAATGATTTATAGACCTTCGATAGAGATAGTAGATATTGAAGCTTTCTCCATTGTAAGCAAACTAATCCATTTAGGATTCAACTTGGGCTCTTCCATTTTATTATCAATAGCATCTCTTGGTTTCATTTCCTTGCAGTTGACAAGGATATCCCGAACCTTGAGCATGACCACAGTAGAGCTGGAATCTGTTCCCTTGGCTGAGTCTTGTAAGATTCCAGCATTCCTGCACATACCTAAAAGCTTGCTACCAATGGTTGGTGCTTTTTCTTTGGCTCCAGTAGATGTAAGTGGTTTTAACAACTTTATTAGAAAGCAAATGCAACTTGGTGAATCCAGAAGGCGATCATCTTGCCCCTGAAACAATGAGATTTAGAGCTGTATAGCATATGATCTAATAAAATTGAACAAACACAAGCGTTTTCATGACATTACTTAAGGTAAAATATAAAAATCACTCACATCACTTGTCAGCAGATAAACTAAAGCAGCAGCAGCAAGGTTGCTTGGTGGGTCATCAAAACTGAGTCCCAGAACAGCATCAATGATAGTTTTGGCCATCCTAAGAAAGATAATGCAGTTACTCATCATAGGATGAACTAGGAATGACTCCAAATTGAATATGTTTAATCATAACACCTAATACATCATCTAATTCAATTAGTTGTAGAGCTACCAATATAAAAGTACTCGTATTTACAGTTGGTGTATGAGATTAAAGTTCAACATCTTCCAAGCTACAGAGATTAAAATACATGCCTTTTTCTTTTACACTTCTCCAGGGGGAAGGTTATGAACTCACACCGTAAAAGGGTGGCAAAAGAGATAAGAAACAAAAATGCTTAATTAGATCTCTTGGAGATGTTCAATTCTCACTAGTCTATCTTAATCAACGTCCTTCAACTGGAGCCCAAGTATCCATGTTGTATATTCATCAATCAAAAACGCAATATAAGCTAAACACAAACATTTAAAAAATATATGACCAAAACAGAAAAGACTGCAGATGCAGATTAGTTCGACTTTGCAAAAATTTGTAAAGGAGATTAACATATGGTTGTGTACTAGTGTCCACATCATTACAAGTTCCTGACAGTTTAAAGTAAAGTTCGATACCTTTTGCCAGGACTTATAAATGGCAGATGCTTCAGAATGGCAAATCATGTCAACCAAATCTCTAGATAAAGCATTTTCGTGCTCTACATTTTCCTAACATTTAGCTCAATTACTATATTACTCAAAAAACTAATAAAATTACTCCCGTTAATAGCATTTAAGACAACAGAAGATATGACAATACCACATCATATAATAAAGATAATTCAAGTAAGCTTGTCCAGATTGGAATTAATTCATACCCATGAGCCCTTAAAAGTCGCCGTTGTTGCGCCGTTCGACATATTGACAATAAAGATAGAAGACTTGCCCGCCGAATCTTCGCCTGCTGTCCCTTCTTCAACCCGTCCAACGCAAAATTCACCTCATCCACATGCTCCATCATCTCCCCATATTCCTGAGTTTCCATCAATGTGTTGGTAAGAACTAAATCACCTAGTCCTGACTCTTTTGTTTTCATCTTCTTCTTATTCTTGTTCTTTTTCTTCTGTAAAACCCTGCTCTCTTTCCCATGCTTCTTGGATTTCGGACAAACCCCATCAAACTCCCAAGAATCCTTATAAACCTGGCTCTTTCTTGGCTCTGGAATCGCAAATTCATGCAACTCCTGTGACGAGCTTACCCCACACAAATCAGAATCAACATAATTCGCCTTTGATTTCAAAAAATCCCCATTTTCGGAGAAGTCATAAACACTTTTCTCATTTCTTTGAGGTAAAATCTTAAATTCATCTAACTCATGCGACGAATTATAATCGTAAGGATCGGAACTAATTTTCTTGGCCGCCTTCGATTTCTGAAATTCTCCACTGGAAATATCCAAAACCCCATAATCCTTAGATTCTTGCGACGAACTTGAACCGTAGGGTTCCGAATCAACGCCAATTATCTCCAATTTCTTCCGTTTCCATAAACCCCCATCGACATCCCCACACTCACCAGCCTTTCTTGAGGGCAAAATCGTCAATTGCCTTGAATCCTGGGACGAAGTAAAACTATACGGATCGGACCAGTGGCAGTGAGCAGAATCTTGGGACGAAAACGTAAAATCGTAAACGTCTTCAGGGCATTCTTGAGAAGGCGACTCTGAAACGACGTCGGAATAGCTTCTCGTCAACCCTCTACCCCGCCGTCCGTAAGTTCTAACAATCATAATTTTCTTAGTTGCTTCGAACAGAGCTCAACCCTTTTCACATAGAAATCAAAAGGGGGATTTGGACGGAAATAATTCCGATTGGAAGGGCAAATCCGGAAACGGGAGAGGGTTCCTGCTCTGCTTCAACGATAATGAATTAGCTACAGGTCTACAACAGAAGCTTAGAAATTTGGAGGAGGAGAAACAGATTTTAAGAATAACGGTGAGCAGAGAAAAATTACATTCAATTGGAAAATTATTGATTTAAGCTTTAAGTTAAGGGTATTTTAGTAAGCCAGTAGATCTTGAGGGGTGAAGGATCTTAGCCGTCTGAGTTATTTATCAGCGGCCTATAGTGTTTCTAGCCGTTGATCACTAATTACTAGCGATTTTCTTAGCCGTCGCAGTTATTTTATCTTCTACATCTACACCTTTTTTTCTTTTAGAAAAAATGAATTTTTAAAACCCTTAAAATATTATGTTTTGTTGTATTGAGCTTTTATCTTTATTAAATAAATTAATGTAGAATCCAATCAATCCGTACGAATTATACTATAATTTTTAATTAAATGAAAACTAATATATATAGTTTATTATTCATTTTGTTTACTTAAAACCACGATATATTTTTCAAAAAATTAGAGGATACTTTTGTGGGCTTATAATTGTTTGGGGTGAAGTGTTGGTGTATTTGCCTATATTGTGGCCCAATTCAAACCCTAAAACCTTTAAATAATATAATTAATACATATAAATATAATAATTAACAAGTAAATATATATTTCAATTATATAAATAAAGACCTAATGAGTAAATAGTTAATACTTTATAAATATATAACTAATATGTGTCAATAAAACATATATTTCAATTATATAAGAAATACATTATAAGTATATAACTAATACATCATAATTGTAGAATTAATACATTTAGAGATATACTACACTTTATAAATGTATAAATAATACCGGACTAGTAATGTTTTTGATACATATATTGAAGGTATATAAACCTTTGTCATGTTTGAAATATTGTATCCTCTGCTCACGAAAAGAGCTTCAGAATATTTTTTTAATTTTAAAAAGAGTATAGATTTGGATGGTTTTTTTGTGGGATAATAGATTGTTTAAATATTGTATTCCCTATATCCCATTAAAGGAGTCATGTTAGGAAAGTAAGAATAATGTTTTTTTCTTTTTAATCTATAATACACTTATAACAAACTTGTGATCAAATGTAACAAACTAAGAATAATCAATTCAACATTTAAATAAATAATTGGAGAAACGTTTTTCTCTTTTTTTTTTTTTTCTTTTTCTTCTGATCGACATAATATAAAGTATTTAAGTGTTTATTAATTCTTATACTCATACAACTAGTGTGATATCAGATACATTTTTTAAATGTAAATAGGGTTTTAAATTCAATCTCTCCAACCTCAATTATAACTCACCAGAGGGATTATTATATTAATACCTAAAAAATGGTTGGTAAGCATTTAAACAAAGAGATGCAATTGGTCCAGCCGATTCGAATTCATGTATTTTTGTAGTTTTTTTTTATTTCAATATTTTTTATATTATATTCATGTGACCTTTACGTTATATAAATATTTTTTCTTTTATATACTTTAATTTTAAAAACAAAAAAAAAATCATCATAATTTGTACATATACAACTTTATATAATATTATACATATATTTATGTGATATTACTTATACTTTTATATTAACATAGTCACATCTTTATGTAATATATAAATGTGCAATTAACATAATTAAAAGTATTATTAACATAATTAAAAAGTATAAAAAGAATTACATAAAGATAGGATAATAGTGATATAAAAATATACGTAATATCACATAAAATCATGAGTAATATTACAAAAATGTATGTTGATTGAAAAATGCACTGAAAAAGTGATTTTTAAAAATTAATGAATTATATAAAGATTATGATATTTATATATAAATGTTATATTAAAATATAATATAAGTAACACGTGAATAAAAAAATAGATTCGAGTTGGATCATCCAAATGCATCCACAACTGATACACAGAAGAATTTGTATTAAGCAAATGGTTAATAAAAAGATATTATAACTTGTTTCATTTACAACAGAGTATAACTTTTTTGTGGAAACAATGTATATCTTTCCTTGCAATGAAAAAAACTTGTTTGTGAAAACAATGAACGTCTTTCCTTACACTAAATAAAATTCTATTAAAATTTTGTTTTGCTTTGTCCTGCTATTTGTTTCTAATGTATATTTTCAATTAGATAAATGAAAACATTTTTTATTTTTAATTACAAATAAAGTGGGGGTACTCAAACCTAATACCTTACTCAATTTGAGAGATATATCTATTGTTAGGCTAAGTTTATGAATATAGATGATTGAAATTAATTAAAAATACATAATTCCCAAAGTTAGGGTTGAATCAATTTGAATAAGAATAAAGATTGTAAAGAGAGTTCCTTGGGTGGGTAAAACACTGCACCATAAATTGTCACATATCAAGTGGTTTATAATTTAGTTTGTAGTATTGTGTTGATTCTATTTTATCCTCTCAATTGTGTATATCATGTCTGATTTAAAATAAAGAAAAATAAAATTAATTGTAAAATTGAAATATATCGTATATTTATCGATATTAATATACAATCAATAAAAATAATATAAAATTATTATATAATATAAATAAATTTGGATTTTTATTCTATCATATTTCATCAAATCGGAGTTTGATAGGGTTATGAAGCATGAACCAGATATGAAATTATGATCGAACTAAATGCAATAATCGAACCGAACTATTTTCCAACCTAGTTGAATCGAACCAGATTTCGTACCTTGCTTTGGTCGTTACAAGCGAATTATTCTTACAAGCGAGCTATGTCTGTCCCGACGAACTACATTAGCTCAGAGTGTATCGACGAACTGACTGATTGGATGAGAACGAATTAATCCTAACTACCCGCTATTTTTACGGGTTTGTTATCCATATCCCTTATTTCCAGGGAAATATCGAGCTAATCCCAAATTTACAGAGGACTCCTACCTCAACTACAATTAAGACTCCTATTTTAACTACAACAAGTATCAGGGAGTATATATATCCTTGTCTTTTTCACTTTACACACACGCAGTACACAAAATTCAGAGATTACATTACTTGAGAGATTTCAGAGCTTTTCAACTGACTTGAGCGTTGGAGTCCCTTCGCCGGGAACCCCTCCCGGTGTCTGTTTTGCAGGTTTGTTGGATCCGACCGTTCAAGATTTCGAGTTTTTGGTTTCGAGAAGACGCACGTCAAACCGGAGCAACATCAATTGGCGCCGTCTGTGGGAAATATTTTGAGTTGAGACGTTGAGAGCAAATATGGTAAACACCAGAGGAACGCAGAGAACGGAGATCGGTGAACCATCGATTTACACCAGAGGAACGCAGAGAACGGAGATCGGTGAACCATCGAGGAATCGTGAGGAAGAAGGGGACAGCCAGAACACCGTCCCGGATAATCCTCCTCACACCATTACTTTGACTCCTGAAGAGCTTTCCGGTTTGATATCGGCGTTTGATATCGGCGGCAGTTCAAAGGGCTCATGTTAAAGGACAATCTGAGAATGTGGAAATTGAAATAGAAAAAAATCAACCAGAAGACAAGTCACAAGCTAACGAGAGGGAGAGTCGTTCCGATCAGCCCAGGGGTCAAAAACGGGAACGCGCCGAGCCATCTGAGGAGGTTGTTGAACTGCGAAGAGAGCTGAGAGAGGCCCAGAACGCTCGTCGAGCTCCGCGAAACTCAAGGGGAAACCCTTTTTCGGACCTGATCATGAAGGACAAGCTACCTGTCTCTTTTCGCCCAGTTAATTTCGATTACGATGGCACTACTGACCCTTGGGAGCATTTGTGTCGATTTGAAAATACTGCTCTCTTACACCAGTACTCTAAAGGGATTAAGTGTAGGGTGTTCGCTACCACCCTTACCAAAGCCGCGCAAACTTGGTTCAGTCAGCTCAGTGACGGGGTGATTCGCAATTTCGAACAATTATCAGATTTGTTCTTACATCAGTTCGCCAGTATTTGGAAACAAAAGCGATCTGCTCAAACACTGTTTGGAGTCCGACAAAAAATAGAGGAGACATTGAGAGATTACGTCAAAAGGTTCACAGCTGCAACCCTTGAGGCTCCTGAGGCTTCGGGCGATCTGATGGTTAGTGCTTTTATTCAAGGATTGAGAGAGGGTGATCTCCATACTTCTTTGGTGAAGAAGATCCCTCTGGATTTTGATGACTTACTACAAAAAGCTACCAAGTATATCAACCTAGAAGAAGCAGTTCGGATTAAGAAAGGAGAAAGTTCCAGCCGAGAAGAACCAATTTAATGAGCTACACTTATGTATGCTTCTTATTACTTTTTTCTCAATTTTCTTCACCTTGATAAAACGAGAAATATTCACTTTTTGTGGACGAAGGCTAATTTAGCCTAACCCGAGTAAAATTGTTGTCTTTTCTTTTATGCGAATTCGGCCGTTATACTTAATGATTAAGCGAATTGATTTCTCCTTGAAAGGGTTGATCAACCGAACCGATCAATTGAACCTTCCTATGAATGAACTGAATGATTTCTCCTTGGAAGGGTTGATCGATCGAACTGATCAATTGAACCTTCCTAGGAACGAACTGAATGATTTCTCCTTGGAAGGGTTGATCAACCGAACCGATCAATTGAACCTTCCTAGGATCGAATTGAATGACTTCTCCTTAAAAGGGTTGATCGAACGAACTGATCAATTGAACCTTCCTAGGATCGAACTGAATGATTTCTCCTTGGATCGAACTGAATGATTTCTCCTTGGAAGGGTTGATCGAACGAACTGATCAATTGAACCTTCCTAGGATCGAATTGAATGACTTCTCCTTGGAAGGGTTGATTGAACGAACTGATCAATTGAACCTTCTTAGGATCGAACTGAATGATTCTCCTTGGAAGGGTTGATCGAACGAACTGATCAATTGAACCTTCCTAGGATCGAACTGAATGACTTCTCCTTGGAAGGGTTGATCGAACGAACTGATCAATTGAACCTTCCTAGGAATGAACTGAATGATTTCTCCTTGGAAGGGTTGATCGACCGAACTGATCAATTGAACCTTCCTAGGAACGAATTGAATGATTTCTCCTTGGAATGGTTGATCAACCGAACTGTCTAGGAACGAACTGATTTCTCCTCGGAAGTGTTGATCGACCGAACTGATCAACAAAACTTCCCTTGGAACGAACTGATTGATACATCCCCATGGAGTGTCCTAATCAAATGAACTGATCAACGCCTCTCCTGGGAATAACCTGATGGAGTAGACTGATTGATGAATTCTTTCGCAATATCCCGGCGAACTAAAAGGACCAATGTCCTAAACAAACTGAAACATTCCTTTCGGAATATCCTATCTTCGAAAGGTACTTACTATTCCTTCGAAAGGTCCTGATTAAGTGAACTTCATTAGTGTGTGTAAACACACACTAGAAAAGGGGGGGAGTACTGTTATGATCGAACTAAATGCAATAACCGAACCGAACTATTTTCCAACCTGGTTGAATCGAACCGGGTTTCGTACCTTACTTTGGTCGTTACAAGCGAACTATTCTTACAAGCGAGCTATGCCTGTCTCGGTGAACTACATTAGCTCGGAGTGTATCGACGAACTGACTGATTGGATGAGAACGAACTAATCCTAACTACCCGCTATTTTTACGGGTTTGTTATCCATATCCCTTATTTCCAGGGAAATATCGAGCTAATCCCAAATTTACAGAGGACTCCTACCTCAACTACAATTAAGAATCCTATTTTGACTACAACAAGTATCAGGGAGTATATATATCCTTGTCTTTTTCACTTTACACACACGCAATACACAAAATTCAAAGATTACATTACTTGAGAGATTTCAGAGCTTTTCAACTGACTTGAGCGTCGGAGTCCCTTCGCCGGGAACCCCTCCCGGTGTCTGTTTTGCAGGTTTGTTGGATCCAACCGTTCAAGATTTCGAGTTTTTGGTTCCGAGAAGACGCACGTCAAACCGAAACAACATCAATAGTCATGCTTGCCCCACGTCAATCTGACGAGCGTCTTATCCCTACAATACACATGATATTCTCCACCAATACTATTAATACTGATTTATTTAGTCAATTAAGCAACAATCATTATTTATTTTTATTTTTTTATGAACTATAATTTGAATCATTCAAATTCCAGGAAGTGACGTGGGATTTTCTATTTAAAAAATTTAAATCCATGCAAATGTATATATATATATATATATACATTTATATATGATATATAATATTTTAGAGAATCAAATACACATGACATATGATATTCCTTGGAAAATAATTGATGGATTGTTTTAGATAACTGATATTAGATATTAATTTCTGGGGAAAAAAATTAAATTAAAAACTAATTGATGTTTGATTCAATGCCATAAACTCCCGTTGAATATTTGATCAATTGTTAATCAATTGAATAATGTTTCCATGTATCGGATCATGTTTGTCATGATTTTGATTAGCTCAAATTTGTAACACTAATGAGAGGATTTCACTTATACCTATTTTATAATTGACCTAAATTAACACTGACTTGTTTATATGACCATTTTACTACGACATCAACAATTGTTAACAAGAGTCAAAGTACTATTACAAATTTACAAGGGAGAGTCATAATTACAGGGTTAGAGAGTGTAGCATAATTTTATTAGAATTGAAAGTCCTTACTGGATAGTTACAAAATTTTAAAAACCGACATCAATGAATTCCATCTATATTGATAATCCATCTGTTTTTATAGATATATATTGTGACAAATTCCACTTTTTTGAATTTTCAATTTTCAACTTTACCTTTTTCGTCCTTTAAACTTTCATCTCCTGAAAATAATACTTCCTTCGTTCTAAAATGAATATCATTTCAGTAAAAAATATCGTACTCCCTCCGTTTCGCGTCACTTTGCACACTAAATTGGGCACACTTTTTAAAAAAAAGTAGATATTTGCTTTTTGGTTGAGGGTATAATGGTCAAATTAGGCACAACTTTTAAGAAAAAGTTTGAATATTAAATGGTATTGTGTGAGAAAAAGTAATGACATTCTTTGTAAATAAATGTATATTGTGAGGGTGTTGATTATGTTAAAATTTGCCATTTTTGAGTGTGCAAAGTGTTTGGGGACAAACTAAAAAGGAAAGTGTGCAAAGTGTTAAGAGACGGAGGGAGTATTAATTAAAAAAAAATTATTCAAAAAAATTATTAAAAAAAATACAAAATTAGAATTTATTAAAATTTCAAGATATATTTATCAATAATATATAAAAAATACAGTCATCTACTCATACAAATTAAAGACAATTGTTGAGAAGGAAGAGAACTCACACAAGCATTATACTATAAATCAATACTTTTATCATCGTATAATAATTATTTAAACAACATTTATTTTGGGATTTGCAGAGTATATATAATATAATAATGTAGCAATTGGTCCAGAGAGGACGGGGAAAGTGAGTGATGACTGATGAGGTAGAGAATTACGATAGTTTGACCTACATTTTTTTCTTAGATTTTTCTGGATCTAGGGTTTTCTCCTCAACCGTCACACACCAGTACTGTACTATAGAATCTTATCAGATTAACTCTAGCTCTCAAAATCCTGAATTAAGTTTTGGATACTTCAAAAAATTCGAGAATTCAACCCACCAGTGATGACTGTGAAATCGCAGAAATCTTGATTTAAATCCCTATTTTCTTTTGTATTTCGGCTTGATTTCATCAGCAATCGATCTATAAATCTTGAAAACTCGGACAGACGAATTTGAAAGAAAACTACTAGAGAAAAGGGTATTATCAATTTCTGGACCGATTGGTAGATTGATTTACTGAAATATTGTTGTGGCACAAAATTTACACTACGACATTGGAGATTTGAAGTACTGAAATTGGGAAAGAAACTAGAACTTTTTGTTGAACAATTGGTATTTTTTTTTTGAGGAAATGTACCGGAAAATGGTGCCGGTGTACGAAGAGGAGAGGGTGCTGGGAGAGGTGGAGTTGCACCCGCAGAACGGCGTCGTATGGGCGGAGGAGCTTAAGGAAATTCGGATATCACACTTTTCACCACCCAGTGAGAGGTGTCCGCCGCTTGCCGTGCTACACACTGTAAGCTCTGCCGGAATATGCTTCAAATTGGAATCTCCGGTCAAAAATCAAGATTCGCCGCTCTCTCTTTTGCATGCCAGCTGTCTCAGAGATAACAAGGTATTGCCCCTGCATTGCCCACCAAAAACAGAAACCACAAATCTCACTGGAAAAAGAAAAATCATTTGATTCAGTAATTCTAATTAATACATTTAATTTGATTGGAGATTTAAGAACCAAAATGAAACTGAATTTCAAATTTACACGGGTATACAACTTCTAGATTTTGAAACAGACTATTAAAGGAAACTGAACTTGGTGCTGGAAAAAAAAGATTGTACTCTGGACAAGGAACAAGGAACCATATTTATTTTATGTGGGAATTTCAATTGATCTGCTTCAACATGGAAAATCTTGAATCAGAAAATCTTTGATTTCATTTTTGACTTCCACCTTTTGAACCTCAAAGTAGAGAACATGCCTTCAAGAAAATGTAATTTAGTTCACGAGGATAATACTTCCCCTCTCGAACACATTGGCATGCTAAGACTAATGAGTTATGATGGTTGCAAGACGATAATTTGGAGTGTTGGGAGGTATCTTTGCTAGTGTTGGGAGGTATCTTTTGCTTGTTTGTATTTTATGTTGCTTAAGGACAAAATATACCGATGAAGGGAACTGCTTAATACTGCCTCCAAATCATGTCTTATCTATAATCTTGTGCTTCTGTGAATTGTTATTGAAGTGGTGATTTTGCCCCTTTGAAGTATGTTTGCTATTAATTGTGTATTAAGTTGCATCTGTCTGGAAGGACTGGCATTTTATATATACCAGAAAGTTATTTATGTTCTTTCCATATTCTCATTCTCTTCACTTGAATAACTATAATTTGTGTTAATTTTAGTTTGTGTAACTTAGTTTCTGACATATTTCAACCCATGTATATGGTAGCATCTATGTTGATTGCAGTCCTTGAATATATTTTCGTTCGTTGTTTCCTATATCTTCTATGGATTTTTTTTTGGTTACAGTTCTTAATTCTCTTCTTATATTTGCAGACAGCTGTAGCATCTTTAGGAGGAGGGGAGATTCATTTAGTTGCCATGCACTCCAGGAAGTATGAAGGACAGTGCCCGTGCTTTTGGGGGTTCAATGTGACATCAAGCCTTTACAATTCTTGCCTTGTCATGCTGAATCTGAGATGTCTTGGCATTGTATTTGATCTTGATGAAACACTTATAGTAGCAAACACAATGCGTTCATTTGAGGATAGAATAGAGGCATTGCAGCGAAAATTAAATTCTGAGTCTGATCCGCAGCGTGTTTCTGGGATGTTGGCAGAGATAAAACGCTATCATGATGATAAGAATATTTTGAAGCAATATGCAGAAAGTGATCAGGTGATTGACAACGGGAAAGTTATCAAATCGCAGTCTGAGGTGGTTCCCGCTTTGTCGGACACTCATCAACCTATTGTTCGCCCACTTATTCGGCTTCAAGATAGAAATATCATTCTTACGCGCATTAATCCACTGGTATACCTACCAGCTTTCCTGTTTTCTTTTTACAATTTCGTGTCTTTCTATTTTGGTTCATTTACACTCTAGTTTTGTTTTTAGGATACGTTGTACAAGGTGATATATTTATGTAAGCATCTTTTGTGCGTCAGTAGATGTGCAGTACCTGTTAGGAGTGTTTATGCTGTGGTTAAAGAAAATTACATAGAAAAACAGCTTGTATTGACTTAATGAATGGAAAATGCATCAGCAAGATTCATTTTACTGTGTATGTAAATTCATATCAGGTTCCTGGTTCTTTGCTCTAATGCAGATACGTGATACTAGTGTTCTTGTGAGGTTAAGACCTGCATGGGAGGATCTTAGAAGTTACTTGACTGCTAGAGGTCGAAAGCGCTTTGAAGTTTTTGTTTGTACGATGGCTGAAAGAGATTATGCTTTAGAAATGTGGAGACTTCTTGATCCAGAATCAAACTTGATAAACTCAAGAAAACTTTTGGCCCGTATTGTGTGCGTCAAGTCTGGTATGTTTTTAAGAACCATAGCCTTTAACTTCAATTTTTGATAGCATCCTTCTGTGTTGGTGTGGATAACCATTCACCTTTGATGTAGGCTCAAGGAAGTCACTGTTCAATGTTTTCCAAGATGGAAACTGCCATCCTAAGATGGCATTGGTGATTGATGACCGCTTAAAAGTATGGGATGAGAAAGATCAACCACGAGTCCACGTTGTTCCTGCATTTGCTCCATATTATGCACCTCAAGCTGAAGTATTGCTTTTCACTTGCAACCTCTCTGCCTGGAAGTAACTTACTTTTTTCCTAACATGGTATGAACTTAATTTCCTTGTAGGCCAACAACTCTGTCCCTGTGCTCTGTGTTGCAAGAAATGTAGCCTGCAATGTCAGAGGTGGTTTTTTCAAGTAAGTTACTAAATAGCTGTTTGTTCTTTCTTATTTGAAGTATTTCTCACAAGTACCTATGCAATTCAGAGAATTTGATGAAGGTCTGCTGCAAAGAATTTCGGAGGTTGCATATGAAGATGATGTGAAAGATGTGCCTTCTTCACCTGATGTGAGCAATTACTTAATTTCAGATGTAAGTCCATCTAACAGTTAGCTAGTACAGTTTACTAAATTTTGTTACAACTGATTTTTTTTGGGAAAACCGTGCACCTCCCCTCAAAACTATAACAAGATGACATGTTTTCCATTTCCTTAGTCATCTTATTTGAAAATTGTGGGCTTAATAAAAAATAAATAATTATGTGCTAAACACGTCTTTACATTTTGTTTTCATAGGATAATCCTTCAACTTCTAATGGAAACAAAGATTCCCTTGGTTTTGATGGAATGGCAGATTCTGAGGTGGAAAGGAGACTAAAGGTGAAGGTCTTGCTTAAATATATCTGTTTTGCTGCCATATATTCGAGATTCACCGTTGTGATCATTATTAGGCGTGTGTAATTTTTCTCTGTCAACATTTCTCCATGCTCTGTTCTGGTTCTTTTATTTGGTGCAAGTACATTTAGTGTCACCAGAAGGTTATAATATCATAACCTGCCTGAATCTATACATTCAGGAGGCAACGTCAGCTTCTTCGATTGCTCCTGTACCAATTGCAAATTTAGATCCAAGAATCACCTCAGCACTCCATAATGCAGTGTCATCCTCTTCTTTCACAGTTCCTACACCAACAATGCAAGGACCAGCAATGTCTTTCCCCAATCAGCAATTACATCAAGCGATCACACTTCTTAAACAACCTTCAGCTCAACTTGCCCATGCAGAAATAACCTTCCACAGTTCTCCTGCAAGGGAAGAGGGTGAAGTACCAGAATCAGAATTAGATCCCGATACAAGACGGCGGCTGCTAATTTTGCAACATGGTCAAGACATGAGAGAACACCCTCCAAGTGAATCTCAGTTTCCTGCTAGGCCAGCCATGCAAGTATCTTTACCAAGAGGTCAGCCCCATGGTTGGTTTCCTGTTGAAGAAGAGATGAGTCCAGGACAACTGAACCGAGTGGCACCGCCGAAGGAATTTACTTTGAATGCAGAGTCTCTTCCTAGCGACAAGAATCGGGCTCATCTTCCACCTTTTCTCCACAAGGGGGAGACTTCTGTCCCTCCTGGTAGAGTGCTTCTTGAAAGTCAGAGGTTGCAAAAGGAGGTAACTGAGATTACTCCATAATTCATCACTGTACACTTTAGTTAGTGCGGAAGTCGAGGTAACTTTTCATGGCTGCCAACTTTCCTTACATGGGGTTTTGCAGGCACTTCCAAGAGAAGATCAATCAAGATTAAATCAATCACTTTCCGAATTTCATTCATTTTCTGGTTAGTCAAGTGACCTTTGTTGTCTTAACTAAAAAAAAGAAGCTATGTATACCATATAACTGCAGATTTAGGTCCACAATATCAGGATCTCCCATAATCAGCCACTTTCCAAATGTTTTTGCTTTTGAACTTGCTATTACCTTACGAAAATCACTGCCGTATAAAGGAGATATGATGTTTTACATGGATAGAATTTGTTTTCTTGAGCAAGATTTCCATTAAATTCTTTTAATAGCCATTATTCATCAGGCTGTCAGACAATTCCCTTCATTATCTGAATGAAATTTGATAGAGCTTCTATAGTGAACATACAGCGTGACATCCATTTTGTAGTTGCCCATTTTGGGTTGATGAACTATTTTGTTTCTTGCTCTCCAGGCCAAATAAAGTTACTAACTAAATACTGTATAATATAAGATGAGCTTGTTCTGGAGTACCTATTGTGTGTGCATATTTAGGTGGACAAATTTGTTCACTCAGTGTGTGTAGGAGTGATGTAGGGAGGTAAATACACATAATTTACTATTGAGGGTGCTTTCTTATGATTTATGTTTACGTAAGGTTTATAGTGTGCTTTCTTTTTTTACACTTCCAGTTAAATATTTCAACATAAAAATATCTCAATAGTTTATATCCCACTTGATTTTATTCCAAAAAAAATGTAACTCCTGCTTGAAACCTATCATCTGTTTCTTCTCCTAAATTACATGACCTTTGCTTCCATTGAGTTTGATGGTATGTCTCAAGTCGCAGTTCAAAACGAAGTACTCATTCAACTTTGTGTGACAGACACACTATTTTATTTGTATGTATTATAATCTTGAAGGTGAAGATGGTCCTATGGCACAGCGATCTTCAGCAGATAAGGATCTTGATCTTGAAGCTGGACAAATTGATCCATATGCTGAAACATTTGCTGAAGCATTACAGGATATTGCATTTAAGTGTGGAACAAAGGTATAAAACAACAGTAGATGCCCTCTCTTTTCCCCCTTGATTTGTGGCTCACTTTTCTCACTTCTTGTGATGGCTTCCTCAAATACCTGTAGGTGGAGTTCAGGCAAGCTCTAGCATCTAGGACAGACCTGCAGTTCTTTGTAGAGGTGCTTTCATTATTTCAGTTACACTTCCTGTTTCACTATGAAGAAAGAAATCGATCAATAAAATAAAGTCCTGGTGTTTTAGTTCTCTTGCATTATCTACCTATCCATCTATCTCACTTTGATTTGTCTCTTTTCTTTTTTTTTTTGCAAATTTCTGGTATCCTCTGATTTCATGATACCTTCTGCTCTTGTATATCTGAAATATTTTCTTCGTGACCAATACAATTGTATTATATTGCTCTTCTGTAGGTTTTGTTCGCAGGGGAGAGAATTGGCGAAGGAATCGGTAGAACAAGAAGGGAAGCACAACGTCAGGCTGCTGAAGGATCTCTTCTATATTTGGCTGGTAATATACAGATATTGGCTTCCTGGTAGTTGCAATGAATAGGATATTGTCTAACTTATCTTTGAGAAGTACATCTATTTAATTAATGTATTTCATCCTGTACTATAAGAGGTTAATCTGCTATATTCCCTTTTAAAAGAACAAGAAATTAAGTCCAAATTGCGAAAGGCCAAAGGTGGTGGAGTGTAGTGTTTATTTAGTGCTAGATTTTTGGTTCTGCTTTTCTGGTCCTTTTTGCTGAGCAGTTAATGTTTCTTTGGCACAAGAGGAAAAGGCTCCTTCAGTTTAATTTTCTTTCAATAAAGAGCTTAAAAGTTATC
The DNA here is from genome assembly GCA_028654395.1 of Scutellaria barbata. Classification (NCBI taxonomy): domain Eukaryota; kingdom Viridiplantae; phylum Streptophyta; class Magnoliopsida; order Lamiales; family Lamiaceae; genus Scutellaria; species Scutellaria barbata. The sequence goes on from CM053645.1 coordinate 6,714,540, forward strand.
AATGAAATCTCAGCATGGAAATTTCTTTTACACCTCAAAGAGAATGCTAGATCTGCTTCTCTTTCAAACTGTACACTTGTTAGCATTGCAAGTTCTTAAAACCTTTTCCCTGTCAGAGTTAGGAGTAACCTACCACAACTACTTTTGTGTCAGCCTGTATGTGGTTGCAAATCTTTTTCCAGCTATTAAAAGATGGAAAGTAGCAAGTATGGTCATGCATTCTAGTCCACAAAATTAATTATTGGTGATCTGTAGACTGACACACGTACAAGTTCTTTACGGTAGCTAACTTATTTGGTCTATATCCTGGATTTAATTGCCAGATTCTATATGATGTGCTTTATGTACATAGGATGAATTGTCAATCAAATATTTTTGACAAATGAGTGATTTCTATTGGGCATTTAATAAGCTTAAAAGTACAAGTATGGGTTCATTTTCGTGATGCTCCCACGCGATGTACAACTTTAGCAAACATATTCAGTATTAAATGATTGAACCATACGTTTAAGTATAGATCAATGGTTGAAGATCCTATGTGCGGCTTTAGAAAATATCTATAAGTATATGAATCATATTAAGTTGGATTCCAAATGCTTTTAGTCATCAGGAGTTTGCAGTGCTGGAGAAAGAACCTTTTGGCTTCAGTTAATCCAAAGTTGACGAAAGTGAGTTCTACGTCTGTATAAAGAGGTGGTATTTATTTTGAGGGTATTCATAGCAAGTCTGACATGTTATTGTTGAATTAATCCTTTGTTATAATTTAAGGAGGAATATGGGAAATTCCATGTTACTTCTCTAGCAATCACTTAGAAAAATATGTAGTGTGATAGGTGATGGATATATGCACATCTCTTATCACAGTGCATGCTGTTGAGCTTGTGGCCTAATTTTAAATTTAAGTTTCATATCTGTGTCACCACCACCTTCCTTCAGAGTGTCACTGAGATCCTTTGTGAGTGGGGGCATGGATATACTTTCCATTGTCATCATGTGGCTAAACATTAAATTTATGTTTAGGATTGCAAGAGACTAACATTCCATTGAGGAATGCAGGTTGCTTGAATTAAACAGGATCAGGAACACATTTTACCTTTTAGCTACAAATGGGTATCGGATGATAGTATGCATAAGATCACACGTCACCTTATCAAATAATTTCTGATGATGCATGGGGATACAATTAAATACATTTACAAGTTAATTATTCATAATTCTTTTTGCCTTTGATACTTTTGGCTCATAATAATTCAGGCGAGACATTTATGGCTTGTATATGCCAAAAATGGCATTGCAAGATGCTACCGCAGCCAAGTGAACTATGTTTGTCGAAGTGAGATTTGTTTGGTCTTTAGGAATTTCTAATTATACTGGACTGAACTTTTAGTTGCAAATTAGCTGGCTTATATGTGCATATTCATAATCAATGAAGTTTTTATGTGGTGTGCTTATTCAGAATCTTGTTTTACAATATATGGAAAATAACAATTGGCTCATTTTGGCTGTAATATTGTTGATCATGGTGTTCTGTATAAGCAGTTATCGACCATCACAATTTTTTTCATTGCAGATAAATATCTATCGCAGCCTAGACCTGATTCCAGCTACATGCCTGGGGATGGGAGTAGGTATCCTAATCAGAAAGTAAACTGTTTTGTTAGCGATAGTAGCTCTTTTGGTTATCAGTCATTGCCTAAGGAGGATGGTGCACACTTTTTAGCAGCAGCATCGCCAAGAATTGTAAACCCTAGAATTGAGTCCTCCAAGAAGCCAGTTGGTCCAATCTCTGCGCTTAAAGAGTTGGTAAGTTTGTAAATTTAATTTCATTATTTTCATGGTTTTTAATTGCAAAATTTTGGGCCCTTCACCACCCTTTATTTCATTCACATACTGTTTGGTACTTATCAATTCAGTGCATGATGGAGGGCCTAAATGTAGCATTTCAATCTGAACCTCCGTTTTCAGCCAATCTGGGTCAGAAAAATGAAGTGTATGCCCAGGTCAGAGATTTCTGTCCTATGCATATGACTATTTCCGTGTTATTGTTGTCGATTGTGTGAACTTTCAGTTTTCTGATAATCAGCAGTTCTGTGCTTAAAAGCATTCAATTACTCTGACTTTCTGGAATAACGTGGTTTGGAAGATATATACTTAATTTAAAGTTATTAATACAGAAGCTGCATGAGGTGATCTATTCATGTCTTTGAATGTGAATTTTCATGTTTTCTGTGTTGATGAGTTACTCTTCCTATTGTAATGGTATTGACTCTATCTCTGTTATTAATTGTATTTGTATGTTTCTTGAGATGTCGTATGTTTCTTGAGATGTCTTATTTTCTAGAGATAATTCTCCTTGTCTTGGAGATTTTTCTGGGTTCTCAAGAGATATGCTGTTGGCTTCATTTGTAGCAAAACTTACTTGTGGTTCTCAGTTTCGGGCTTTTGGTTATGTTTGACATAAATATTTGTTCTATTTGAGCATTTTTGGAGACATGGTTATGTTGCTATATCAATTGTTATCATTTTAATACTGAATCTGTTGATGGGACTTCTTTGCTTAGAAAGTTAAAAATACAAATTTGTTAAGAAACAATAATGAATCAGTTCTTAACTATTACTCTTCTATTTTGGAATTTAGGTTGAAATTAATGGACAAGTACTAGGTAAAGGAATTGGCCTAACATCGGATGAAGCCAAATCAGAGGTACCAATTTTTCTTTATATATTTCTTGTTTTCTTCCCCTTTTAAACATTGCCACGTGATTCCTGCTGGTTATACTAATTTTGTCGGTTAACTAATTTTTCAACTTTAATTTGAAAACCATTCTTCTTAGGCTGCTGAAAAGGCACTTGGAGCCTTGAAATCCATGCTCGGTCAGTTTCCTTACAGGCGTCAGGGTTCTCCAAGGTGAGGGTTTTTCTTCTTGGTATGTGTTTCGTCCTTGGGGAACAACCGATTGTGTTTAATGATGCTTTATGAGAGAATCTAATGTTTGTGGGAAAATTAGACCCAAATATGTTTGGGTTAGGGGTGGCAATTGGGGAATGACATGATTGATGGACACGAACAAAGCACGGAATTAACTCGTGTAGGCCGGTTATATCGTGTTCTGGATGTTATTGGTTCTGCCTGAGAGCCAATGTTCAGAAATCCTGCCAAAATCAAACCAACACAACCTTTTTTTTTTTCTATTTATTTTAGTTGAAAAGGTAAATTTAAATTTTCCAAAATTTTCTGAACCTCATTCATACATTTGTTGTGATTTTTAAACTTTATTTTAGTGTTGATTTAATAAATTCGTGTTATTTATAATAAATATCAGGAAACATATTATGTAGTAAACAGATCATTGGGCCAAACAAGTAACAATTAAAATGTATATTGCTTATCAGGTATAATCCCACCCTGTGTTGCGCGGGTTATCTTATGTGATATTTGTGCCTGCAGTTATTGTGTTGTGCCTTTATCGTACCGGCCAATAAGGGCACTGCACACAATTTCCCACTCCTAGTTTGGGTTTGAATACATAGTTCAGGGACTTATTATGGTTAATCTACAATAATACCAATGTTTGTTAACGAATCCACTTGCTGCAGATCAATGCAGGGAATGCCAAACAAACGGTTAAGACAAGACTTCTCTCGAGTTCCTCAGAGAATGGCGTCATCTGGCAGATATTCAAGGAACGGGTCTCCTGTACTATAGAACATCTACTTACATTTTCCTTTGTTGTTGTATGGCATTATCCCTCTCTTCTGTAAATTGGGGGTGATTGAGGCTCAACTGCTGCCGAACTGCTTGAACCGACGGAGCCACATTCTCCGTCTCTTCAGAGCTTGTTGTTTCCACACGTTGGCCCTGAAACGTGCATCCTCTGCTAGAATGCCGAGCAGAAGGCACCGCCTTTTCTCGGGAAGAAACACATAAAGAGTTCTATCCGTTCATTGGAATGCAAACGGTTAAAATGGCAAGTGGGCTCATGGCACTGATCGGGGGATGATACTCAGAAGATATGCTAACTTTAATTTCATTCCCTTTTTTATCAAGGCACTGAGTTGAGATGAGATATTTTTTTGGTTAAATTTCGTGGGATTAAAGTTTAGGTGCTTTATATACTTGACCACGCACATAGAGTTGTAGAATTTGTAACTTTTTCATTTCCCTTTGGCTAAGATCAAATTGTAACATAAATATGGATCTGTAACTCTTGATTTGATCTTTGCTGCTCAGTTTTTTTGTTAATGATTTGATCGTTTTATTATTTGTTTATTTATTTATTTTCGTTTTTTGGGTTTTCTCAGCTTAAATATTTTTATTACAATTGTAATTTTTAACCCAAAGATTTGTAGGAGATGTTCTTATTATTCAATTAAAATTTTAATACCTGTATGTATATCCTATCCTTGATTGTGGGCATTATCACCTGATTCATTTCATATATGCACAAACGGATATTTTTTTAACCAAAAGTATCAGTATATTTTATTTATTAAAATTAGCTCTGGAAAGCGTTTGATGCGGATTATAGATTATTCAAAATCCACATACAAACATTTTTAAGATATATGTATGTATCAATACATAGATTTAAACATTAATTTCGCTCACTTTCTTCTATTTTTCGTTTTCTTCATTGCTTTGGTAGTAAACAATAACCTAACATCCAAATTAAATTCAATAAATGACCAAAATAAACAGCCACATCCTTATCTTCAATTAATAAAAAGACGGTAACTATATCTACTAAATACATTCCAAAAAGTTACTTATACTTTACCAATTACATTTCAATAAATAATACTAGTAATTTAGTCATTTCATTTGTATCTATTTTTGTCCCAAAAATTTGTAACTTAAGTATCTCTCACTGTTGTTTGAGATGTGTTTCCCCCACTTTGTATATAAAATTTTAAAAAAAATCGGAAGAAAAAAAGAAAGAGTACTATACAACAGAAGTAATTATCCATTGACCATGCATTAATTAATAAGACACATCGATTCAATTACTATATATTTATATTTTATTATTTCATAAAATCTCTTTCTTTCTTCAAATTTTTATACGTGCGCATTCTTTATCGGAGAAGAATCGAACATAGAGAGAGAAATCAGCGATTTAGAAAGACATGGCATCATTCGACGCGTACAGCGTGGACGGTGACGGGTCGGCGCGTTCATTTGACGACGGTGGGTACACCGCCTATGACGACTCCCACGCGGCATTTTCCTCAGCCGATACCCCTCCTTACTCTGCTCCCGCTTACACTCCGGAATACGGCGATACTGAGGAGGTGACGGTGGATCACGCGAACAGCCCCGATCCGTTCGGATTCGGATCGAATAGTCAACCATTCGGATCAACTGGTTCGATTCCGATCTCCAACGGAAACGGAAGTTCGCCTTATAGCGTTGGGGGAGATTCCGAGGGAATATTCAGCTCCGACGGACCAATCCTTCCGCCTCCTACTGAGATGCAGGAAGAAGGATTTGCTCTTCGCGAATGGCGGAGGTTAGATTTTCTTTAGTTGTATGCATCTTTCATCTGAGTTATGCGTTTGTTCATATGAACAGTCGGATCTGCCTTTTACTGTTTGTCGTATTTGATTTTGAATTTTCAAAAGGAGAAGAAAATTAGACTGTAGTTTGAACTCTTAAGTTGCTAGTCTGGTTTGTTGTGAGAGATCGAACTCTCGAAGACTTGAATCACACGACTCCCTGTTGATGAACTTTATACAGAGGAGGATCAGATCCTCTGCGATCACGTACATCATTTATTGACAGGTTTTCAGAACAGCTTTTGTTTTCTATATTTACAAATGATTATATATATATATTTTTTAATGTTAAGAATCTATCTTGATTGATCGAATCTCACCATAAAGAGGTCTGTGAACACAATCATTTCCAGATAATCCTGCATACTATTAAAAAAATTAGATAGATTATAATTTCATGTGGTCAGTTGGATCACCGTACCATAATGCGGTGGTTGTAACAGGACAAATTTTAGATTGAAGTTTTCGCTGAATAGGTGTTAGCACTGCACCAGCACTCTTGAATGTTATCATTAAACAGATGAATAAGATCTGGATATGTTTACCGAACCTTTGCTTATCTTAAAGCGTTTTGGATGCAGGCAAAATACCATTCGGCTAGAGGAGAAGGAGAAGAAGGAAAAAGAAATGCGAAGCCAGATCATAGAAGAAGCTGAAGAATATATACAAGCTTTTTATGAGAAAAGAAAGCTTAACATAGAGACAAACAAGATTAGCAACAGAGATAGAGAAAAGGTTTGCTGTGGATTTACTTGAATCCATGTAATTTTAATACACATATATTATAGAAGCTAACTAAACTGCCATTTTGATATGTTTCTATCAAACAGTCGGTCCTAGCCAATCAAGAAAAATTCCATAAAGAGGCTGACAAACAGTACTGGAAAGCCATAGCAGAGCTCATTCCTTATGAGGTGCCCAATATCGAGAAGAGGGGAAAGAAGAAAGATCAAGATAAGAAGCCTTCGATCACAGTCATCCAAGGCCCCAAACCCGGCAAACCAACTGATCTTTCAAGAATGCGTGGAATATTGGTGAAGATCAAGCACAACCCCCCAGCTCATATGTTGCCACCCCCACCTGCTCCTGCAAAGGATGGGAAGGAAAACAAGGATGGGGAAAATGCGAAAAATACAAAAGATGCAACGCCTAAAACTGTGAAGGAGGCAACAACTGCACCTACCAAGGGTTCTGATTCAAATAGTGCTCCACAAACGGCAGAAGAACCTGTTGCACTGGTCAGTAACCAGCCGGCTAGCTAATATTACAATTTTGATTCTAGCTTTGTTGTTCTGATAATTCCAGCTTATCTTCATGGTTTTCTATTCGTTTTATGCATATTCCGTTTTTGTTGTCTATGATGTGCCAATGATGGATGTTATAGTATTGCTGCCCATGTAATCTTTTGATGAACATATCTTTGGTTGTGTTATCATAATTTTTTTTATTCTTTCCTTTGTTGGAGTATATGGTTGATCATCTTCATTGCAGCTTATAGTTTTGAGGGCATTAGTAAGGACTGAAATATGCCCCTTAGGTCTAGTGGATTTCAAATCCCCTATCCAAATGGACCTCAAAGTATTCATAATGCTAAAGAAAGCATCCCTGATGATGTTGATAAAACATGCTTTCAAGTATAAAATTATGGAACGAAGATCATCAAGAATACAATAACAAGGCATGGTAAAAATAATATTAAATGAAAGACCAAAAAAAAAAAAAAAAAAAGAAAGAAAAGAGAGCCCAGGGCCCAACGCTTTATCAAAAGCCTAAATAAATGCCAACTTTGCGCAATCTTGTGTTTTCGAAATTCATGATGCATAAAACCATAGTCAGACACTGAATATCCAACTTCATCTTGGGGCCAACTCGGTGATCGTAGTGGGAAAAGAAGTCATCTGGTAGCTAGTTGAGGTTTCAGCTGACTTATTCTTCGTCATTTTCCCACTACCAGAATCTTCTACGAAGCCAGGAGGAGTGAGTTGCTGTTCGTTTAGCTTTACGTTCTTAGAGAGCATCTCAGTCACCTGGCTCATCAACGGTCTCCTACTTGCATTTGCTTGAGTGCAAAAGAGGGCTACTTTCATATATCTAACAACCTCCTCTTTTGGATACTCCTCAAGTTCTGGATCAGCCAGATCCAGCAGTTTCCCTTCTTCATAAAGCTCCCAGGCCTACAAAGCCACGTATATGCATCAGTAGTGGACATGAAAGCTAAAAGGCAAAGATATTGCTATTCAAACACTCTAACCAGTTAATCCAGCAGTTTCTGGGGTGGGGAGCAGATCTAGAGGGATGGATAATTCAGTATGAACATTCAATAAATTGAGCGTATCAAGAAGTGATTATTGTAGCTATTTAGTGATCCTGAATATTATAATACCTAAGGATGTCAAAGAAATCAGGAGATATTGTTATTACCCACCCATTCGACTAACAGCTTCTGCCCTCCTCCATAATCAGTATATCCACTGCTTTTGCCGCTCACAACTTCAAGTGTTAGAACTCCAAAGCTATAAACATCAGCCTTCATAGTTAACTGACCGCCTAAGACATACTCAGGTGCCAGGTAACCGCTGCTTGGAATAAACCCAATGCACTATTAGAAACGTATATCCAAAGATAAAGCCCATTGCAAATTTGATGAGGGGACACCACAACTAGTTTAAGGCTATCTCTAACAAAATTGTTTTACGAGACGTACGTTGTTCCTGCTATTTTTGTGCTGATGTGGGTAATATCATCAGGAAACAGCTTAGCTAATCCAAAATCTCCAATTTTTGGTTGAAGATCTTCATCCAGAAGTATATTACTAGCTTTGATGTCTCTGTGCACAATGTGAGGCACGAGTTCTTCATGAAGATATGCAAGCCCTCTGGCAGTCCCCAGGCAAATTGCAGACCTCCTTTCCCAGTTCAATTTTATGGACCTCTTCGAACCTGTAGATACATATAGAATTATGCTCAGCATCTATTTGGCAGCAAACAAATCTTATAATTTGCTCAAAGCTCCTAATGACACTATACCTAATAGCACGCGATCCATGCTACCATTTTCTAAATATTCATACACCAAAATCCGGTTAGATCCGTAAACACAGCAACCAAGTAACTCAACGAGGTTTGGATGCCTCACACCAGATATGGTGTCTATCTCAGTCAAAAACTCGCGTTCTCCCTGTTTTGATTCAGCAGAAAGCATCTTTACTGCAACTTCTCTTCTGTTTTTGAGAATTCCCTACGCAATAACAGTGGAGTCAATACAACAGTTTTTCATGAAAAGCATTCTCAAGCCACAAAGCATCAACGTAAAGTGTTTATCAACTTAATACTTTGAAGATGGAACCATATGATAGATTATTGCAGACTGGAGAAATGCTCAAGTCACTTGTAGCAGATAATCCAGTGAAAAACAGTTCAGGAACTTGTTCCTTTATCCAACACAAGCTTCAATCAAATAATTCCTTCATGTTGGTAAATGCATGAATCATGATTGGTAGAAAGATGATCTATATGTTAACCATAATGATTACATTCAACTAATAATGCAGGTCTTCTACAGATGGGTGATTTCAGGTCCGATAACAGACAATCTAAGCCTCAAATCCAGCTATACATGATTGACTATGTGGATTATATCTCACCATCATGCTTGGTCAAGAAACATGTTCTCAGTTATATTCAACTCAAGCACAACATATCTTTTTTTATAGTTTCTTTCCAATTCTTTTTAGGTCTTCCTCATTTCCTTTTTGACTTATAGTATTTCTATTATCTAAGGCGTACTAGGGCATCTACAGGTCTCATATGCTCTTCCTCTATCCATCTTAAAAATGTTATTTGAATTTTCTTATATACTGGGGCTACCCCTACTTTCTTTCTAATGCATTTATTCCTTATTTCATCTAAATTAGCACGTCCCACGGCCATCTTAACATTCTCATTTATGCTACTCTCGTTTTTGGTTCATGTTCATATTTAAATTATCCAATGGTCTAATCCATAAAGGCTAAAGCGCTGCTGGTCTTATAGTTGTTTTTATAAATTCCTGGATAATTTCTGGTGAAGTCATAATCCTGGACAGCCTAAGCATACAAATTGGCTCCAAAGTGTAAGAACTATAATTTAACTGGAATTCATACATAAGCCTGCTACTCCTTAAAAGCTTCATGATTGTCTAGATAATACATTATGGTTAGAGGAGTACATTGAAACTAATCAAAAGATTAAACTCGGTTTAGCCTGTTATCACTTTGAGTTGTGAATTTAACAGAGATAATATGATACCATATACCGAAAACTCTATAGCATTGAAAAATACCTTGTAAACTATACCGAAACCTCCTCGTCCTATTTTGTTACTTCGATGAAAGTTGTTTGTTGCTTGTTTTAATTCATTGTAGGAGAAATTTTTTGTCTTTGCAATTGAGACCCCTGGATAGAGAAGATATACAAGATATATAACAGAAAAACAAGAGAGCCATGAAGCATTTTCATTATAGCTATTGGATGAAGAGGAACATACAGAAGAAAAAATTATTTACCTTCTTCATCTTGGCTGGGTTCATGAGCATGCTTATCTCGTTTCTTTTGTGACACAGATGAGGCACCAAAGCAGATACAACTCATGTCCTAGTTAGTAGTTTACATAAATGATCCCTTTATCCAACTTGAGCGCCTTTCTATCTGGATAATAAACGACCAAGACCTTTCCATTAGAGGCCAACTTCATTTCCTATCCACATTTCCTCCCAGATAGCTTGTCCTATCCCTGCAGATATTTCAAAAACACGATAACAAGCAAAATCTTACCACTAAAATTAACTTAGCTTCGAGGTCATATGATATCCTTAATCCCAACTCAGCATAAACAAATTTACAATTGCAATCCAGAATCTCACATAGGTCCTGTCATATTAATTGTATCAAAGAAAGCAAATGCACATTCTTAATATCACCAGTTGAATACAAAAGTCAATCCAATTCGATGCATCCTCATCCAGATAGCATAATCCAAATTCACATCAAATAAACATGAACTTCAGCACAGCATATAAATCGAGAGGCAACACTGAATCCAAAAGTGAAACACAAGTGCTACTCACAAATTTAATCAGCACCGTCGGCGCACGCAGTGAAGGAGAAGCTTCGTACAAGCAGAAAGCAGTCGGAAAAATCAGGTGGAGAGAGATTGAAGACTTCCTCTTACTGCGTGGAGTCGTGGTTTTGGTAGCGATGGTGGATGAGAAAGCGAGCTTCCAGAGCGACGAAGAGTCAGAAGTCATAGCTCGCGCGACCGATTAAGTCCTGCGTTCTCACCTTCTTATATTATTGTGTGTTGACTTGACAGCCACATTTTCATTAATTTTCTCTTTTACAGTTTTACTATCTATTTTTTCTGTGTGGTGTGGGCCCCACCATTTGCCGAGTTCCACTTTTCCCAACAATTCGCCATTTCTCTCTGTTGTCTATTTTCTTTTGTTTTTCTTCGCTCTAACTTTTTTGTTTTTCCCTTTTTTATATTTTTGTTATATTTGTGGTTGAAACATTTTTAATATTTTTAATGGATATTTCCATTTTTGACCCTTCTATCTTAATTGGAACAATTTAACTAATTGTTTATAAAAAAAATATCTCATTTATATATTGAAAATAAGTTCTTTATTAATAAGATTTAAATATTGAAATATGTTTCTTATTATGCAATAAACAATTATATACGTATTTTAAGACTTTAGTTTACAACTTTCAAACAAATCGAGTGTATTTAATATAGAAATTTCTTCAAGAATTTAAGGAATATTTTTTTTTGAGAAAACGGCCCGTTTTACCACATTTGATTATAATTTGGGCCCAATTACCACACAATTTAACATCTATGCCCCAATTACGACAATCCTTATATTATTGTCCCAAATACCATTTTTTTACCCTTGGTCAGAAAAGACAACAGATATCGCCTACCATTCTTTGAAAAGCGGCACACACCTGTGGAAAATTGGGCTCACTTATCCATTGATTTTGAGAAATTCGTGTAAGGTTTATTAATAAAATTTTGTGCTTAAAATTTGTTCAATTTCTAACCCACATATTTGCCCAATTTTCGTGTAAGAGTGGATTTGCGCGAGCGAGGTTGGGAATTTCATGTAAGGCAAAAAAAAAATTATATATTTATATATTTCTCGTGTAAGGCCAAAATTTTTTTTTTTTTGGCCTTACACGAGAATTTTTTTTTTTGGCCTTACACGAAATTTAAATTAAAAAAAATAAAGTTAAATTATTTTAAATAAAAAATATTCTTAAAAGAAATGTAATTTTAAGAATTTTAGTTATGAAGTTGTCATTGCTAGATTTGGTGTGAATAATTTTTTTTAACAAAATATAGACAAATTATTAATGATAGAGAAAAATAAGTAGTATTTCATTACCTTATTTTATATAAATATTTCGATAATTTGTATTTAAAATAAAAGTTGACTTCTTTTAATTGAGTCTAGCTTTAAAATATCACAGTAACGTGGATGTTTGGTGGAGAATAGAAGAAATCCAGTTGTAAAGCCTTTTAACGTGTTTATAAACAAACACAAAAATTCCCCTACTAAATAAATAAATAAATAATGTTGCTGTGATAATTTGAGTACACCTCTACTTTTCAAATGCAAAGCCCGCCGCCTACTTGACAGTTACTATTTACGGTTGAGAAGTATTCCTGAGACGTGGCACTACTTTATTGGTTTCATCTCTGACAATTTCAGCAACCAAAGGCTGACAATTTTTTGTCGTGTTTCAGTAAATTCCAAGGAATATATTTAACTTAAAAAAAAAAAAAAAGGTACAAGTACAACTGAGAGGTTATTTGGCTGGATTTATTTAAAATATAATTTAAACGATACAAATTGTAGGGGATATATTCCTTAGTTCTTACAAAATAAATGAGATTTCCTTAGTTTTTTAGAAGATGATATATAAACTCTGCTGATATATTACTCCAAATTAAATTGAAATATTTCTATTTTGAAGGTTTTATCGAATATTTTCAATAAGTTTATACACTTTTAGTAATCTTATTAAATATTTTGGACAGTTTATAAGCTAAGATACACACTCTTGAACAAGTATTCTATATATTATTTCCATTTTCATGGTTTTGTTGAGGTTCAAAAGGCAACCATGTTGTTTTGTTGGACCAAACTTAAAGTGAAAATCACAAATGTATAAGTTAACTATTTTGTAATTATGCAATTTATTTACACGTGAGCACGCCAACCAAACGTGGGTAGATTTGGGACTATCGGTCCTGTACTTACAAAAATGTTATTTTTATATATAATTTATTCTTATTATTCTTTTATATCATAAATTTATAAAAAAAAATAGCACTAATTTAATTTATATCATTAATTTTCTCCCTTGACATTGCAAAAATTGTCCATTTGTTCATTTATATAACCCCTTACTTTATATTATACTATGAAAAATTATGCTCATTCGACAAAGTCCTAAATCGTTTCTTTAACCAAAGAAAGAACGCGTAATAAAAAAAAAATGGTTGTCTGAGGATGGCTGATTACAGGCGGACAGGTCCATTATCGAGCCCATTTAGCAATGAAATGGGCTGCATCCGTTTCCTTATCAATAACCATTCTTCTATCTTCCACAATGTAGAATTCAGCAAGCCCAACCAATATCAACAGTGTTTCGAAGAAGACCCGATCTAGCAGTTTGGGCCAATCGGCCCAAAATAAATTTGAGCTATCAGTGGCCCAAAACTTATGGTCAACCAATAACCTAATCCTTTTCGTTTTGAGTTTTTGGGCCGGCCCATTAGGCATGGCTAAACTTGTCATTTAGAAAAAGGAGAAAATCCATGTCAAACATGTTGCCCTTATTAATTATGGGTCAATTCAAAAGGAAGGGAAGGGTGTGATAAATCTGCTTCAAGTTGATTAGATTTACATGACTTGTCAAATTACGAACCAAACCCTTAATTACCAGGCCTCGAAGTATTTCAAAATATGATATGCACAAAAAAAAAAAACAAACTAATGTTTAAGTTTTAAAGATATGAAAATTACTCGAAACTACTCAAGTGTTGAAAATCTAAATTATAACTTCAGTTATAGCATTTAATCATAAGCTATAACATTCAAAATGAATTTGAATTCCAAACAAAAAAATTGAGCCTGCAATCCTTGTTGAGTAGCATACTAACCAATCCTATTAAAGAAAACATCAAAACTAAAATGGGTTAAAATGTTAAATTTTTTGTTAAGCGTTCTACCAATGAGCTAATAGCCTATTATGCGAGTCTCCCGTTGAAAGCTCACTATGCCGAAAACGAGAGTTTTATCAAGATAATGTTAAAAAAAAATTCAAATCAAAAGATGATAGAATCTTTTAAAATATCAACTCCTTAGAAAGTTATTGTATGATTCTTAAGTTTGACGATGAAAGTAGTTGAATTTGATAAACAGAACAAATTAAAAGCTCGAATTTAATAATACAAAAGAAAATAAATAAATTGAGGTTGGATGGTAAATTGGTAATTAACAGGATGGAATAGTGGAAGAAGTAAAGGTGGAGCGCCGAGAGAAAAAAACGAAAGCAAAAGCGAAAAGAAGGCAACATCTGGAATCTATACACTTGTGTTCATAAAAAAACCCTAACCCCCAATCAATCCATCCGCCTTCCCCTTTCTCTCTCACTCGCTACAGTTATTCCTGTCGCCTTCAATCGCGACTTTCTCACCTCTCCACTCTCTCTCTCTCTCTCTCTCTCTCTCTCTCTCTCTCTCTACACACACATATAAAATTGATATATATATTAGGGTTTTTGGTAATTTGGATTTCTTTCTAAATGAATAACACTACCAATAATACAAATTCCAATCAACCCCAACAAGAATCAGCTGCACCAGCGCCTGCCACTGGTGCTAAGGAATCTGAGCAGGAGTCATCTTCTCCTGGATCTTCTTCTTCGGCAAAAAATTCTACGGAGAAAGCAGACGCTGCCGCGGGGGAGGAGAACGTGGAGATGACGGAAAAGGATTCTGTTGCTGCGGCTGCGAATTCGACTGATGATCCTATGGATGAGTATTCTGCCAGCCCGGCTACCGTTTTCTGTATCAAGCTTAAGCAGCCCAAGTCGAATTTACTGCATAAAATGAGTGTTCCTGAGCTATGCCGCACTTTTAGGTGTGTTTTCGCTATTCAATTTGGAAAATGTTGTGAAGACTGTTGGGAGTATTGAGGTTGTTAGTTTTGTCTGTCAGTCTTTTGGACCAGGGGTTTTTTTGAGTGAAATTATGAGCTATTTTTCAAGTTTAACTGGATTGGATTGGTTTGGTTTGGTTGAGAAAAGGGAGCCACTGTTAGTGCATGAAATTTTCTGATTGGAATGATAACTTGTAATACTTTCTTGGTGATTGCAAGATGTGAAGAATCTTGTTCTTGGACCTTCACCCTCTTCCGATGGTTCTGCGGTTGTTTAATTATAAAGTTTCGAACTTTGTAAATATTTATCTACTTGGAGTTACAAGTGCTGATGATGCAATTTATAATTTTATATGGTTTGCACTCATGATATTATGTTCTGTTGTAAAAGTTATGTTCTATGTCCAGATGGACAACTCTTTAATATTTTGACCAGTTTTGACTTACCTTAAAGTGAATCTAGCTGTCCTTCTGGAGTCAGATTGGTAAGATTAATTCTTATACTACCACTGTATGCTAATGAATGCTGGATCAAGTTATAGTCAATGGATGTCGTATAAACTTCAATTGTCAAGTTCTTGTGGTTACGATGATGATTTCTACATCTGAAAGAGAAAAATATGACAACATTCTGAGCAAATTAAGATGTCAAAAATTGAGCTGTATCAAGTAAACTATGACTTCAAAAGGCCAGTAATCTTTAGTTGATTCTGTGATAAGCCGTCCTGTTGCTAAAACCTGACGTTCTTTAAACTAAAAAACGTACTTGATATTTTGGTTAGTAGTATTGGATGCGAATTAAATAACGGTTGACATATGTTCACTTGATATTTTGTCTCTTATTCTGAATCTATGCTGTATGAATTACTTATTTTGCTTTTCTCATTGTTTCCTCTTTTTTTTTTTTTTAAACTTAATTGTGTATCTCAAACATGTAGCTTCTTTGTTTTCTTTTTCCCCTATTTTGAATCTTGTGTTTTGTTATCTTGCAGTGCTGTTGCTTGGTGTGGGAAGTTGAACACCATAGCTTGTGCATCCGAAACATGTGCAAGAATCCCAAGGTTCACCAAATTATAGTTCTTACTTCTTTTGCATCACAGCTGCATCATCTGTGTATTTAATGTTTCCCTTCCTCTCCTTACCCCTGGCTCATATACATGTTAATTGTTTCTAGATTCAATAGTATTGACAAAGATACTTGAGCTATCATAGAAGAGACCGACCTGGTTTTTAGATTCTTTCTATGTCCAAATGACTGTTCCACCTGTGATGGTTGAAGTTCCACAAAATTAGGAGCACTGAACAGAAAGAGTCAACACCATTCCATGTGGAAGTTAGGAAATCTGAGATGATAGCTCTCCACTTTTTCTTCTGGTTTCCTGCACTAGGTCTAAACCTTTCTTACAAGTAGCGGGTTGTTTATTTTTATTAATCATTCTTTATGAAGCATTTTTGTGAATGCTATTAGAAGCATCTACTGAACAATAATTTCGTTCCAGGATGAGTTGTCTGAGCACACTATGTGTACATGGCTGTTCTTTGTCCTATATGTTGTTTAGATCGTAGCTGATTGGATGCTCAATGTTGAGTAAGAGATGTGTAACTATGGAAAATTGGAACTTAATCATGCTTTGGGCTGATATATTTATAAAAGTTGTTAAACACATGATTGACACCTTCATTTTATGTCTTAATAGTTCAACCGCCAGCCCTCCATTTTGGATCCCTATACATGTAATTATACCGGAGCGACCAACAGAATGTACAAGTTTCAATGTTATTGCAGGTATCAGGTGCAACTTGGTATTGATATTGTAATATAGTGTGAAACTCATCTTTACTCCACGTTACTATGAACATTTCTAATTTTAGGGTGGATATTGTTTATCTTTCTTATATTATAGGAAAATTTGGGATGATATTTTATGTTGCTATGATTGAGATACTAGTGTCCTCTGTTTATTAGAAAGGGATGTTGACTACTTTTACATTCTGAGATGGGTTATATGTTGGTGATCTTTTTTTTTTATATTTGATGTTTTGACAGATTCTCCTCGCGACTCTGTTCAGTTCATTGAGTGGTCACCTACTTCATGTTCTCGTGCGCTGCTTGTAGCTAATTTCCATGGACGGATAACTATTTGGACTCAGCCTTCCAAGGTATGCTAGTGTTGATCTTAACTTTGTGAAAAAAATTAGTAGTAGCCTCTTACTTGAATTGAATGTAAAATGGCATTGCCTTTTGCGTGAAGCAGTCATTATCCCCCATATATCCTGAGAAAGTACTTTGTTCATCTGTTCTTCACAGAATCACATTGCATCTTATTTTGTTGTTGGCAATCAGGGACCAGCTAATCTTGTGAAAGAGGCTAGTTGCTGGCAGCTGGAATACGAATGGCGGCAAGATATTGCAGTTATTACAAAGTGGCTGTCTGGAGCTTCTCCTGTATGTAATTCTTTTATCACATGTTGTAAGAAAACATGCTTGAAAGGTAATATTAACTTTTATGCTGACATTTAGCCTCATAAAATTAGTATAGGTGGCTCTCGGCTAGATCCAGTGGTTCCACAAAGTCTACGTTTGAGGAGAAATTCCTTTCGCAGCAACCCCATTCTCCAGGTTCCTTTTTCTTTGTATGCATACTTCCACGATGGTAGCTTTCTTCATGAGTATTGATAATTATTTTGGATTTAAATTTATTTTATATTTGTCAGCTTTGCATTATGGATGTTGAGATGTTTATATTCAAATACTTTGTGTTTATTATTCTCTGGCATAAATTTTCAACTGAAAGCGGCTGTTGATGCAATATAACCAGACAATAATTGCATTCTAAATTTAAGAGGGCTCCTTAATGAGGAATTCTGCATAATTAATATTTGGTTTGCTGCAAACAGAAGGAAATTGGTGATCTATTCAATTATCAATCTCCAAGTGCATAATCGAACTAACTAAAAAAGGAAAAGTAGAAAACAAGCACATAAGAAAGGGTGATTATCTTTTTTCAATATTTGTTCTGAGGTACAAGATATTCGGACTTGGAAACTAGAATTTTTATTTCTATTTTGTTGTGCTGAGGAATCAATGTTAGTTAGCATTTACAAGTTGAAGCAGATTTATGTTTCCTACTTTATACGTGCATTGCAATCTTAAATAGCTGGCATGATAGATGGGGCAAGTTGTGTTTTCACAATTTCCCTTTGTGTTCCAGAAAGTCAGCAATTGAGGATTACGTAAATTAATTTTTACTGTCTGCTGTAGTTCATTGCCCAAGTGTAATTGGCCATAAAATATCTTCCTTGATGAGTCTCATTTGAAATTAGATTTGAACAATTTGCTTTTATCTGGTGACAGCTGGTTGGCCAAATTTTCTTTGTGTTTGCTCTGTTTTCTCCTCGGGTTCTGTTCAGCTACATTGGTCCCAATGGCCACCCAATCAGAGTGGTGCTCCTTCCAAGTGGTTTTGCACAAGTAAAGGGCTTTTGGGAGCTGGTCCTAGTGGAATAATGGCTGCTGATGCTATTGTTACTGATTCTGGAGCTATGCATGTGGCTGGTGTCCCCATTGTTAACCCTTCAACTGTTGTTGTTTGGGAAGTCACACCTGGCCCTGGAAATGGTTTTCAAGCCACCCCTAAAACATGTGTGAACAGTGAAGTTCCACCTTCACTTAATCCCCCTTCCTGGGATGGTTTTTCTCCACTAGCTGCATATCTTTTTAGCTGGCAGGAGTATTTACTATTAGCAGCAAAAAAAGGGGAAAAAAAGACAGAACAAGATTACAGTGATATGATAGCACTTCATTGTTCACCCGTTTCAAACTTTTCTGCGTATGTGAGTCCTGAGGCTGCAGCTCAATCATCAGCTACCACAACTTGGGGTTCTGGTGTTACTGCCGTTGCCTTTGATCCAACACGTGGTGGTTCTGTGATTTCTGTTGTGATAGTCGAAGGTATCTAGATTTAGGAAAAAAGTGTTTTGGTCCTCTTAACTTTTTCTTCTTAGATTTTTAGTCTTTTATCTATTTATTTTCTAATTTTAGTCCCATAATTTTAATGTCTCTTGGATTGTTTTTCTATTATTTTATAGATCTCTGCCTGCTAGTTCTTGATAATTTTTTTCTATCTGAAAAAATGAATTCAATATTCATCCGGTGCAACATGAAATCGTAGGTTCAATAATATTCAAAAAAAATATTTAATAATCTGTGGAAGAAAGGTGCAAATATAAGACCATAATAGACTTAATAATCTGTGATCTTTTAGGGTTAGGCACCAGTTTTGTGTAATATCTCAATTGTTTTGTTGTAATTTTAATAGTTTTGGATCAAGTAACTGAAAATGTATATTTACGTGGCCATGGAGACACTGCCATCTAAATGATGATCATTGTTTACAGATACAAACACATTAATGGGTGATCAGACATTTTATGTTATTAATATTTAAGCATTTTTTGAAGTTTGCTATTAAGGAGACTGTGACTTTGGAGAAAAAAGAAACTGTTACTGATTTATGCTCCACTGTTGCCATATTCTTGTTGCCCATCTGCCATCTCAAATCTGAATGTGACCTTGACATTTTACCCATAGTGGGATTTTTTTTCCTTTAGCTCTTGTCTGTTAAATTGAAAAGTAATGACCTGCGACTATATCATCAGGGCAATATATGTCCCCCTACGATCCTGATGAGGGTCCATCAGTCACAGGTTGGAGAGTTCAACGCTGGGAATCATCTGTTGAGAATGTTGTGATCCATCAAATATTTGGAAATCCCAGCTCTAATTTTGGTGGGCAGGCGCCTAAGCAAACAGTTTGGGTGAGTAAAGTGATCAAATGCATTCCAGCACCTAGCGAATTTAAATGCTCCGGAACAGGGCCCATCTCACCAATTAGTGATGGGAAAATTACTCCGGATTCTGGTGTTGAGATTGGGAAAAGGGTCAGTTTTGACCCTTTTGATCTGCCTAGTGATATTAGATATCTTGCACGAATTGTGTATTCTGCTCATGGTGGTGAGGTTGCTATTTCTTTTCTGCAAGGTTCGATTCATGTTTTCTCTGGTGCAAACTTTGAAGTTGTTGACAGCTACCAGATTAATGTTGGCTCTGCAATTGCTGCACCTGCTTTTTCTTCCACTAGTTGCTGTTCAGCTTCAGTTTGGCACGATACTATCAAGGATTGTACAATGTTAAAAATTATTCGGGTCCTTCCGCCTGTTCCTAGTAGTCAAGCAAAAGCAAACTCTGCAATGTGGGAGCGGGCTATTGCTGAGAGGTACACCGAATAAATAGTTGTAAGGTTGCACTGCAATTTGACTAATTATTAATTATACGGATCCATTCTGAGTCCATGTAGATAGTAATGAGTGCAGATTGGTTTTGTAATTTTATTATAATGCCTCTGATCTGTATAATCTACTGTCGGCTCTTGGCAGATTTTGGTGGAGTCTTTTGGTAGGAGTTGATTGGTGGGATGCTGTTGGCTGTACACAGAGTGCTGCGGAGGATGGCATAGGTAAGAGTTCTCAACTTTTTCCTGGAGGAGGAAAAATATTCCAGCCAAGTTTAGGGTAATATGTCAGACTACAGTCACTACACTGTAGAAGAAAGCCATTATCATGTCCTGTCCCTGTGTCAAATTGCCCCAATTGCTGTCATGTTGATTAAACAGGGTAATTGTGTGCATTTGACTGAAACAGCAATATCTATCTAGTGTCCTGTGGAGTATACTGGGGAGTCATTGCGTAGTAAGGGTGCAGTATCCATTGCATCTCCTGATAAAGCAGACATCATATAAGCATTTGGGTGTGTTTACGACATCATTAATCTGGTTATGCTGGTCGTGCCACTCCAAGAATTTGATTTATCATTTTACTCTATCCTTATCATCTTGCAATAAGTGCACTTTTTCAAGAAACACTGCATTGTATCCTGGTCTTTGCTTCATTCTGATGGCGTTATTTTAATGTTCCAGTTTCGCTGAACAGTGTCATTGCTGTATTGGATGCTGATTTCCATTCCCTTCCTTCAACTCAGCACCGACAGCAGTATGGACCGGTAAGTTGGTTGATTCTCATCTTCACATTGTGATCTTTCTAGTTTGCATTATATGATAGGATGCTTGTAACCTGATTCTTGTTATCACTGCTTGACATAATCTTGTTTACTTCTTTGTAAAATGCAGAGCTTGGACAGAATAAAATGTAGGCTGCTAGAAGGTACAACTGCTCAAGAGGTTAGGGCCATGGTCCTTGACATGCAAGCAAGACTGTTGCTGGACATGCTTGGTAAAGGAATTGAATCTGCATTAATAAATCCTTCAGCTTTGGTGCAAGAACCTTGGCATGCGTCTGGTGAGACATTATCTAATATTGATCCTGAAGCAATGGCTGTTGAACCACCACTTGTTCTTAGTATCCAGGTTACTCTTTTGGCATATCTTGCTTTTTTTTTCCTTTTTTATTTTTATTTTTAAATGTAGTGCTCTTTTCTTTGAGAACATATATGATATGTGTGTGTGCTTAATTAACGGTTCTTGCTGTTAACTCTGCATGATAATGCAGGCTTATGTTGATGCAGTGCTTGATCTCGCATCACACTTTATTACACGTTTGAGACGTTATGCAAGTTTCTGTCGTACACTTGCAAGCCATGCTGCTACAGCAGGCACAGGTGGAAGTCGTAATTTGGTGACGAGCCCCACCCAAAGTACTTCTACTCCTGCTACAGCACAGGGTGAGTACCCCTTGTTTCAAATGTGGTGAAATATTAGATACTGAGAAGGACAAAAATGTTTTAGTTCCCCGTTCAGCTCAATCTATTTGAACATGTTTTTTCTTTTACTTTTTTTCTTTCATGTGGTAAAATCTGCTTAACCTTGATAACTTCAACTTCAGGGCCCCCGGGCGGAACAACAAGCTCCACAGGTAGTACTCAGATGCAAGCCTGGGTACAGGGAGCTATTGCCAAGATTAGTAGTACAAATGATGGTGTTCCAAATACAGCTCCTAACCCCATAAGTGGTCCTTCTACCTTCATGCCAATAAGCATCAATACAGGAACTTTTCCAGGAACTCCAGCTGTTAGGCTTATTGGAGACTGCCATTTCCTTCACCGGTTATGCCAGCTCCTTTTATTTTGTTTTTTCTTCCGGAGAACACAGCTACCCCGCTTTATTGGAGCAGCTCAAAGGAATGCAGATTCATCCATCCAAAAGCCCCTGCTTGGTGTGCCAGGCAAATCAGAAGAGACCAACTCAATTACTGCAAAACCTGCACCGCCCGTGATTAGAACAGAAGAAACGCAAGTTTCCAGGACTGGACAGGTTGGAAATGGTGCAAAAGTACCTGAAGAAGGTCCAACTAGCCGGTCAAGATTAGGCTCTGGTAATGCTGGTCAAGGATATACATTTGAGGAGGTAAAGTGATCACAACCATTTTCTGCCTTAGCACTGGGTATTGAATTGCCATGTGTGGGAACATAATATTTGGAATATTTCTCATCATTTTGGATTCCCTGCCTTCTTCTCTTTATAATCTTAGGGTCACTGGTGCTCATGCAGGTAAAGGTCCTTTTCCTTATACTTATGGATCTCTGTCGGAGGACATCAGGATTGGTGCATCCTCTACCTGTTTCCCAGGTTGGAAGCAGCAACATCCAAGTCCGCCTTCATTACATTGATGGAAACTATACTGTTCTACCGGAGGTTGTCGAAGCATCACTTGGTCCTCATATGCAGGTACTCACTTTCGGATTAATTTATATTTAGTCGATAACTTTCCATACAATTGGCTGTCCGTTCCTGTAGTAAGTTGCACTAAATCACTAATTGGCCTCTGAATGGACATTGCTTGCTGATGTTGTCATTTTCCTTTTTTCCCCCCTGCAGAACATGCCTCGTCCTAGAGGTGCAGATGCTGCAGGTCTGCTTCTCCGGGAGTTGGAACTCCACCCTCCTGCTGAAGAATGGCACAAGAGGAATATGTTTGGTGGACCCTGGTCTGATCCGGATGATGCAAGTGTATCAGATGATGGTACTAAATTTAGCGGCTCAATGGATATGGTTGACCCAGGTTCATCTGAAAATGGTGATGTCTATAATGGTACTCATACCTTGTGGCCGAGAAAGCGTAGGATGTCAGAACGAGATGCAGCTTTTGGATTGAACACTTCAGTTGGCCTTGGAGCATATTATGGCATCATGGGATCTCGAAGGGATGTTGTAACTGCTGTCTGGAAAACAGGGCTTGAAGGAACATGGTACAAGGTAGGTTCTCTGTTTGTTATTAGTTTAACCAATTAACCATTCCCTCTATTTGCTCTATATATTTGTATTCAATATTTTATTTTTGAGTATCATTTTAATCCTAACATTTTGTGAGCCTGTTTTTCATGCAGTGCATAAGATGCTTGAGGCAAACATCTGCTTTTGCTTCATCTGGTTCTAGTAGTAGTCCTCCTAATCACAACGAGAAAGAAACATGGTGGATCAGCCGCTGGGCATATGGTTGCCCAATGTGTGGAGGAACATGGGTTCGAGTTGTTTAGACATAATCTATTGTATGCATTAGTAGCTTAACCCAACAATGGATGCTTGATCATGGCGGGAAAATCAGGTTGCTAAGAGGATATAGAGTAACCTACAGTTGGTGTGTGTATATAACATGTTACTCTATTATGTGAAGTTGGGATGGAATGCCAATAATTCCTAGTCGAAACCTTGCTATTAAATCGATTTCATTCGCCCTATCATTCTTGGTTCCGTTTATTTGACAGTTTTGAATGTATTGTTGGTAAATTCTTATTTATAGTGTATAATCAGTTCTAGAAGAGTACACCTCCTGCATTAAATTTTGTTAAGTATTTTCATCGTTTTACATTCCAGTTGTCCACATGAAATGCGAAATCAATTATCACACTTTGATAAAAAATATCGAGAAACTACCCTACATTGTGAGTGTTAAACACAGGAAAGTAAACATTACAAGGTTGCAGATTATGATTAGTTGCCAATGACAAGCAAGGGTGAAATTCCATTACAAAATACAATTTCTTCACAATCAAAGTCCAAACCCTTGAATCACTAGATTCACATACTGAGGGGGACTATTACTACGTTAACAAAGCCAAAAAAACTTGTCATCAAAACACCCTAATTATTAAAACACACGAAAATAGACAAACTGATGTCAATAGAGTCACTATAAACAAGAGCAGAAAACAAAGGAGAAAATTAGGTCCAGGTAGCCCAGTTAGCAGAACTCCCAACTCGTGGCATGCTATTAACCTTAGAATAAGCATCAACAGCGAAATAGGCCCCACACATGGCCCCCTCGCTGTCAATTCTGGGCATCGCTTTCATCTTATGCATTGGATGCTCAAAGCTCATCAATCCTCTCACGCTGTGATACATGCACCCTGTCCACAAAATCCCATCCCCACTCAGTATTCTATATACAGATCAAACATTGTCATAGATTAACATACCAGCTGGGAAAGGAGCAAATGATTTTCTACAGCTAGCTTTAATGAGGGCAACATTGTCCGAGATCATAACAGAGCCATCAGCTGATACGCCCCAGTACAGATTCAGCCCCGCATCACAACCCTATCATCAGATGAAAACACAAATTTGTTAATGAGCCGATGATTACAGCATCAGATTCTACAAGGGGAATTGGACTCACAAGGGCGGCAAAGACGGTTCCATATTTGTGATCATAGATTACAAATCCGAAGGCGCCTTCCAGTTCTTTCAGGACCTGATGTGCCGGGATTGGGCTCCGATCACGCAGAGTCCGGTAAGCTTCGATCACAAACATGGCCTCATTTCCGCACTTTGATAAACCATATTGCTTGTTAAGATTGCATAGGTTGTTTAAACTCCCATAGAAAATGCAGTACACGTCATCCACACCACAGAACAAACTGCAATCAAATACAATCATCTCAGATCTGCATAGAGAGAGAGAGAGAGAGAGAGAGAGAGAGAGAATGACCTTCGATTAGATGCGATCGGAGGCTGGGATGGGGCATAGGCCAAAATAGCTTTCTCAACAAATTGGAGAGAGAAGGCATTGGTGGGATTTGCGGCTAAGAAATCCTTCAAAGTATCTTCAGGAGTTTTGGATTTGCCGGCAGCCGTGGTAGAGGCGGGGCTAATCAATTCTTTAGGTGGATCCACCACACCATTCTTGAATACAGCCAACATTTTTTCTTCTTTCTTTCTTTGTCCTACACACTCAATCTTAAATAAGGACAATATTGAACGAATGATTTAGCGCAAACAAGCAAATGGGAAATGTACGAATGGATAAGAGAAGTTTTGGGTTCAGTCTGAGAGTCGAATATATAATATGTGGAAAGTTTGGATAAGAGAAACCTTGTAGGGGAGAGAGAGAGCAAAAGTAGTGCCAATGCTATCCCTTTCCCAATCATTTTCTCAGTTTCTTTTTTATTATTGGATTCCAAATATTTTAAATCTACAACTTGTGGCTCACAGAGATTCCTACGTATTTTGCGCATGTGGCTCATGTTTCTTTTTTTCTTTTTCTATAATTAGAACCTTTTCAATCACATTAATCTAATTTTGTCATACAAGTCAGTTTATATAAATTTGTGAAAATTAATTTTATGTATGTGGATTTTTTTTTTATTTTTTTTTATCTCACGATACTTTATTCATGAGATTATCATATATAATTTTATTTTTTAAGTCTTACTATATTTTTATATTTTAAGTATTTAACTTTTACTTAATTATATCACTTTCATTTTTTTGTAATATAACATATATATTTTCTAGATTTTTATGCATCCAATACATGTATTGTATTGGTTTTAGAGTACACTGGGCCTACATTATTGGGCTTTACAACTTGCATTAAGGTGGTATTTTGTAGGTGGGCTTATTCAATACCTTTCTTGGGCTTTATTGGATGTGGACTTTCTCAATTCTAACTCGTGATCATTGTTTTATTAGCTTTAAAAAATGGTGGATCATAAAAATGAACGATGAACAACATAGCGCGATTGATATTCGATGTCAAATATCATGCCTAGATCCATTTCATCATTTTTGCTTATCTCAGTTTGGCCGATTGATGTTGAAAAATCTGTGGAGATTCTGAAATTTATTATATTTAACATATTATGTATTAATTAGTTTTGTTATTTATATACATGGATATCAGATGAAATATACATTTGAATATAGGATCTCCCAACGAAAAATGATATATAAGTCTACCTTTATTTTTTTTCTTTTTTTCTAAAGATTTTTATATATATTAAATCATTTCAGTGAAATGAATGATGCGGACGTAAATTATATATTTCGTTATAAGTTGTTGCATACTTTATAACATTTATATGAAGTTAAGGACAAAGTAGATGAAAATTATAATATAAAGAACGCATTGAAAGTGTGGAAGATAAGATGAAACACCGTAACATATATTTGATTTTCCAAGGAAAAGAGAAATTATTGTAGATATGAAAATATCTATGTATTAGATGTATCCACTTTTAAAGTATCACAATAGCATAGTTATGACCATTGTGAATTAAAATTTACTATCGTTCTAATCAACAATAGACACGTTAACATAGTTTATGGTATCTGGGTGAATTAAAGGAATGCTATGTTTATTGTAAATAATATCCTAAGTTTGGCCGAAGCATGTCTAAATCAATTTCATCTTATTTGCCTAATTTTGTTGTCAAAATAAAACATATCATATATATCGATCATTTTTAGTTTTTTTTTTAAATTTAAATTTAAACATAAGAAGCCATCTTTTTTAATCTAAAAGACTGAAATACCTCTGGAAAGTGGCAAAAAGAAGTTTTTAAAATAATTTTAAGTCAAATTGAAATAATATTTCTATCCAAAAAGTAGATTTTTTTTTTGAAAAAGATGTTTAGTTATGTGAGTGGATGAAAAATATCTACCATATCTCAAAATGGTAGGAAAAAAATTCCAGTGTATGGCTAATTCATGGAGTTGTCATGATATTAATTGTAGGTTAGGTATATCATCATAAATGTTTTCTTACAATAGCCGCCCAGGGTAGGGCCAATTCAGTATTAGACAAAAAAATGTTACAGTATGGCCATTTTTTTGCTTTCATACCTCATTTATTCAGACAGCTTGTGAAGATGTTGCTACATTTATTGGGTGGTCCAAATCTAAATCAACAGTATCCAAAGTCCTAAATTAACATACCAGCTACCATTGTTATGTATTCTGTATTCATATGGATCATAATTATTCGTATGTTAATTATCCTTAGAAATAAAATGTGTGTTCTTGTTAGTTGTTTAAGTGAATTCATTTTCTGATTACTCCTACATTCTTTTGAATAATTTGATGGGATTTGAAATCCACGTGATTTTAAAAAATTTGAAATCTATTCATTTTAAACCCTTGTAATTATTTTAATTTAAATGCAATGTGAAAGGCTTGGCTTGCCAAACATATTGATTGTAAGTATTGTATTTGATTGAAAGTATTTTAGATGAATTTATGGTTCCATAAGAAAGAGTTACATATGAATTAAAAGGACAGTTAAAAATATAACAATTATATAATATATAATGGCAACTGAGATTAAAAAATCGCAAGATGCACGACATAATCTCATTTTTGTAAGGGTTATTTGATAATTTTATCATTCAAACTTAAAACTGAGAGTTTTTATTTCGATCTCTTATTGATAGTTAGACTATCTTTTATGTCTTCAATTGATGAACTTTTATTATTAAAAACTATACATACTGAATAGATATATTTCTAATGTCCTAATTTGGATAGGCAATGGATTTTAAGGTAGAAGACAACGCAGGATCATAGCTTTATATATAATTAAGAAATTTATAAACCAATGCACTAAATAGCACTTTTACTTATGCTAATATCTAGAATAAAATGGATCCATTAGTTTGCGTGTTATATTGTTATTATTCCATAATTTAGACTAATATTAATATGGTAATTTTTAGATACTATGGTCGTATGGTGTTAACTGTTAACCATCCCATTACTACTTTTACCCGACCTTTTCACACTGCAGACGTCACTGCTGGCGCATGCAATATAAAAAATCTGTAAATTTGGATCAGTTTCTTTTCTCTTTTTTTAATGGCTTTGAGTTTGAGGCTTCAGCCCATGTTTGTAGATGACA
Organism: Scutellaria barbata; assembly: GCA_028654395.1. Taxonomy (NCBI): domain Eukaryota; kingdom Viridiplantae; phylum Streptophyta; class Magnoliopsida; order Lamiales; family Lamiaceae; genus Scutellaria; species Scutellaria barbata. Next base: position 6,742,491 of record CM053645.1, read on the forward strand.
AAACGTTGTACTAGTAAACATCACACCATTAAATTTTATTTAACATTAAATATATAAAAAGACAAAAAATTCATTCTGGATTTGTATTTTCTTGACTTCGGAATAAACGTGTCTGATATTTTAATCCAACCAAAAATTATGATTTATACCTACATAGGGTTGGTTTTAGCTATTATAAACAAAATCAGAATTTTGGTTAGGTGTGCGGTTTTATTTTTAATTTTATGATATAGGTTAGGTATATGGTATGAAACAGTAAAACCTAATAGCAACTTAAAAAAAAAAAAACCCCCCAAAATCATCTATATATATACACACCTTATAAATCATTTAAATCGGTTCATGTTTAATTATAATTGTAATTGATCACTCTAAGCATGTTGAGAACATAAATGAATACTGAAGGCAAATTTATATTTATAAGATTTAAGTCTTGAGACGATTTATTTACAAATCATAATTTATATTCATGAGTAAGACTTGTGTGTAACTGTTGCATGATGCATGGATCTTAGATCCATGCAACGTGGGTCGGGTCGAGCTGAATCCGACCTGGATCCGCGCATTTTTTTTTTATCCTGACCTTCATGTTATGTTAATCATACCTTTATATTATGTTAAGCATACTTTTATATAACAGTTTAGCTTTTAAAAAAAAACCATAATTTTGATAAAAAAAACCTTAATTTTGACGAAAAAATTATAATTTCAGCACAAAAAAACCCTAATTTGTACATATATATCTTTATTTAAATATTACGCATACCTTTAATTAATATTAGTCATACTTTTATATAATACATAAAAGTATAACTAACATAATTAAAAGGTATGACTAACATAACATAAAAGTATGTTTAATATAACATTATAACCCTAAAGATATGTTTAACATAACATAAAATCATAAAAATATATTTAACATAATATAAAGGTATGATTAACGTTGTATAAAAGTATGTTTAATATAATGTAAAAGGCTTGCATAAAGGTATGCTTAATATAATATAAAAGGCCTTAAAGGTATGCTTAACATAATATAAAGGTCTAGCACCTGAAGCGAATTTTGGGTAGGTTTGAGCGCACTCACCTAGGCGCATGGCGTGGAGGGCGCGTGCGCGCGCGTAGAGGGCGCGTGGAGGTTGGGTTGGGTCAGGTGTACGGATCCGTACACGAGTTGTATAAATTTTTTTGTGTATATTCATATATTACATGACATAGTTTCAAACACTAATATTCTATTTATGAAAGCCTGTTTATTATTCTCGCAGTAACGGTTTGGTATTTAGAAGATGGAGAATCCAGTTCTAATTTTTAACACTTGATATATAATAGGTGCAGTTAGTAAAGTGGTGATAAATTTGTAAAAAACACGATTATTGTAATTTCTAAAATCATGTACATAAATTATGTGAATATGTTAGAATCCGAAACTTCGACTGTCGCACTTTTTCGGAACTGGTTTTTTTTTTTTTTTTACTTAGAAAACGTGTTAATTATTCAATGATATTTAATTTCAACTTGCCTTTCACAGAGAAAAAGGAAAAATAGATGAAGCCAGGACGGTCAAAATCAGCGGCTTCTTCTTGGTGGTGGGTCCCCATCAATAATAATATTTATTTAATCATAATAATTCGAATTTCATTGTAACAATTACTCCTGTTAGTGTTTTTTTTTGGATATATTTAGTGTGATGATAAGGTTTTAGTTTGTTTTAAGTTGGTGGGACTCAGAATCCGTCGAGATCATGTTCGGGTTGAAAGATATACTAAATCTACATGTACGATAAAATATATTATCATGTTAAGTTTGTTACAGTTTATATGATAAATTAATTTTATCAGTTAGTATGTTGATGGATATATCATTTTAATTTGTATAATTAGGTGCAGAGTTTAAATTTTGATTTGGAACTAACCTACCACTTGTCAAATTATCATGGTGACATAACTTTAAAAATCGAATTAGATTGCACCCATTATTGCCTACACAGTTTTCTCCATAATTCTAGAGGTTACGGCTGTTTTGCATTTGTTTGTAAACAAAGATTTTCTAAGAAAGAAAATAATATCTTGATTTATATAAAGACAAAATTGTTCTTCAAATGGAATATTCACCTTAAAATTTTCAAAATACCAAAAACCTTTTTGTTGATTGCGAAAACGCTACATTCGAATTTCGAACACGGAACATACATTTACATATTTATATAAATGTGCAATATTAATGCTATACATCAAATCTATTTTACCAGAAGTTACGTCTCAAAAACTTAAACTAAAAATATTTTGGATAATTTTAATATAAAAATTAAAGTAACTAGTTGAAAATAACATTATGTCGCAAACAATATAATGCTATGATCACAATTAGTTCATAATTCGTTACTCATAAACTTACTCTTACACTTTTAATATTTTTGATCTTTCGAAATTTTGGATTAGGATCGTATAATGTATTTTTCAAATTAAGGTCCAAATTTCAGTACTTTGATGGTAAAAGGAAAATAACCAATTTATCGAAACGTCGAAGTTTCATAAAATGTCCATAAAAAAAAAAAGAAAAAGAAAAAATCCAACAACCCGAGTAGAGTAGACAGTATTTGAGTTATCTAAATTTGAACCCAATGTGATGGTCTAGAAATTTGTCAAATCAGAGCATTAAATATCAAATCATAGTTGTTGCCAAAAGTATCAATTCGTGTAAGTGGCTAAATCATTGACACGTGTGCATATAACAAATAGTGTGCAAACACAGATTCACGAGATACTGATTTTATAGCATATTCTTTCACCTTTAAACAGAATATTATCCATTATAATTATGTTTATATAATATATATATATATCATGGAATTTGATCTTGACCCTCAAAAAGAATAAAAAATATTCTAAAACCAAAATGCAGTTAATCTATTAGGGAGGAATATATTAATTAATGTGTGTGTATATATTTTTATCACAAATCAAATAGTTTGAATGATTTTTAATGGAATGGATAAATAGTGCAACTCAAATTTTACATATTTTACATACTCAAAGTCCATGATCCTTTAGTGCAATTGTCTGTAAAATTGTTTTCGGAATTGTGTGTTTGTCTTACTAGTTATATTTTGTGAGATGAGTAAATGAATAATTTATAATTCATACAAATAAACAATGAATTATTAAAATATGTTTGATTATGAACATAAGGACCATCTCACACCATTATATCTATACGACTTTACATATGACAATTTAATATAATTTTTTGTATTGCTGATTTGCTAGAAAAATTCTTTTTGTATTGTTGATTTTTGTATTCAATAATTGTTTTGATTAACTTGACAATTTTTTTGATGTACTTGTTGAATTTAGTTCAAGAGAACAAGTTAATTTTTTTGTATTGTTGATTTTTGTATTCAATAATTTTTTATCTTATCCAATAAGCTTCTCTTATTGAAAATTATCATTTTATAATAGCTATAAATTTTTATGTAAAATAACTGAATCAAGCCTTATGGAACATTCTTTATTAAATATTTACAAATTTCTCAATCTATTTATATAAGTAATGAAATTCAAATTTACTACCCAACTTTTAGTATAATACTAAATATTTAATACATACTCATATTATGTTTGCAACTATAGTCTGCTTGACTGGTTAACCATCAATTCTATATGCGTTTTTTATTTACTTTTTTATTTTCTTTCTAGAAATTTATGTTTTGGTCAAAAACATAATAAAAGAATAAATTCTTTTTCTCGTAGTTATATAAATATAGTACAAGCCCTGTTCATAGTACTGAGAAATTTTATAATATTTTATAGTGTGTTAAAGTCGGCAACTATAAATTCGCTTCGAGAATATTTAAAATTCTTAATATTACGTTAAAATAAAATTTGCGTAATGTTTTGTATTCTCTAAAAACAGATTCTAAAATTTCCCCTCAATTTTAGAAAATGTTTGGTTATTCTTCTCCTAAAATCAACCTATAGATCTATATTTCTTCTCTTCTATACCTATTTTTTACTTTAATGGACCTATATTCATTTATTAAAAATCACAAATATTTATATATGATGATCTCATGTATATAAATTTATGAACATAGTTCTTAACCGTGAATTATGCCAAATTAAATCAGTAAGACTCTTATAAAGGTCATACTCAATCAACTAGGTTATTTCCCTATCAAATTACAAATGACTGTTACATCATACATGTCCTATGTTTACTATTTATTTTATTTTATTTCGTAGTTTGAAACAATACATTTAAATGAAAATGAAATTTAAAATAGAGCAATTTGAAACAATGGGTCTCACGTGTTTTGTATTCTATATACAAAATAATGTTTTGAAATGCATTTATTACATTATAAATATAATACGAATGAAGTGTACTGCCGCTATCTACCATAATTAGAATACTGAATTACTTTTTTATCACAATAGATAAAATATATTTTTTACAACATATATAATATAATGATAATTTTAACATGAGACATAAACGATATTTTCCATCACACCAATCACCAATTTTGCATTATATATTAATGTAAAAATTATTTTAAACTCTTCAGGTAGAAAAATAATAAAATTAAATAATATAATACAAAATTTAATTTAATTAATTTTATAATACAAAGAAGTATTAACCGCGTGGATAATGTTAATAATTTTGGAGCGAAATAATGTATTTTAATTGATATTAGGATAAATGGTAAATATAGGTATAACCGCCCAAAAAATGGGAACCCTAATTGAATGCAAATACCCTTAATTCTTCCGTTTGGTCCTCTTGACTGCAACTTTGGAAAACCAGATAATTGTCGTACAGTCAAGCTCTGAATCCTCTACCTATATCATCTCTCTCTCTCTCTCTCTCTGCCTCTATATATATACGATATACACTCGCGCATTTAGCCATTAACAAACACAGAAGCAAGCGATTTACACACGGTGCGGGCTCTCTAGGAATACCAACTATATTTTCGATTGTTGCATGGCATTGAGATTTCTGAACGGGGAGGTGTCAGATTTGTGCTTGGGGAAGCCGGAGCTGAAGTGGGTCGCGGCAACCGACACCATCTCCGACGCCGTGACGGCGCTCAATTCGGCCGGAGAACCATACATAAGCGTCTGGGTATGCGGCGGAGACAACAGCACCAATGGCTCCTGCGTGTGCGTGGGCAAATTTTGCATGGCAGATGTGATTCTCTTTCTCTGCAGAGAGGATAATTTGGCCGATCCATTCAAGGCTCTTGAGGCTCCTGTTTCTGATATTTTGCCCAAAGGATTTCCCCTTGTCAGGCATCTCGAGCCCAATTCCAGGTCGGTTTTGCCTATTCCATTCTTATTCAATCATTTGTTCGTCATTTTATTCGAGTTTACTCGGAATCGTCGTTCTTAATTCACGAGATTCATATCCCTTTTGTTTGAAATTATTATTATTATTTTGGAATTTTTTTCTCCTATTTATATGACTTGAGATATTTGGGGAAATTTTTGTAGCTCGGCCTCAATCTTCATCTGTGTGTGATTGAGATTTCTTTTTTCCTTTTTTTTTTTTTTTTTTTGGGGAATGACGGATTTTGGATTTTTCTGTTCTCCATGACAAAATCCCAATTCTCCCTCTCTCTGTATTTTTGTTCTTGGTTTTTTTTTTTTGGTGGTAAATTAGTTGCGACGGCTACAGATTCTTGGTTTTTTTTCCCTTTTTGAGTATCTAACTAATCAAAGGATTCAACCACGAGTCTTGTAGCTTAAGTGATATCTCACTTTTATAAAGGTGCTTAAGTGATATCCCACTTTTATAAAGATGCAGAGGTGCGCAGATTGTGATGATGTAGCTTAAGTGGTATCCCACCTTTATAAAGGTGGAGATTGTGATGACTAGGGTTTGAACCCGGGTCACCTTTATAAAGGTGCAGATTGTGATGACTAGAGTTCGAATGACTAGGGTTCCAATCCACAAGTTTTCTAATTTTTATTGTTCCCACTCCCCCAAACTCATTTAAAAAAACTAATCAGAGGTTGAGGAAGAATATATGCATAAATATTCTCTTAAATTTTGTTGGATTGAAACTTGTTTTAAAATACCAAGGTGTTGGCTCTTGGTGTCGATCTCAATCTGAATCTCAAACGAACCATGTCAAAAATTTACAGGCTATAACTTATAAGTGACCATAGCTGCAGTTATCTCTAGAGTCTAAGAAGTCAATCTGCTCTGTTTTGCCTCTAAATCAGTGAATCTTATGTATTTCTTAATGTTATTAACCTTGCTTTCTTTCTTTATAGCTTGCTGGAAGCCATAGATTGCATACTTGAAGGCACCCAAAATCTAGTTATCCCAATCCTAGACCGCCATAACAACAATTCAAGAAAGAGGTTCCTCAACAAGCTCCCCTCTTCAAGTTGCGATTGCCACAATGGCCATGAATGCTGTTGGCTAACACGAGAAGACGTGCTCCGTTTCCTCCTCAACTCCGTCGGAGCCTTCTCTCCCGTCCCCACTTTCACCATCCAGTCACTCAATATCATCGATCATAACATCATGACAATAACCTACGACAAGCCTGCGTCCTCAGCACTAGGCTATTTTAATTGTGCCCTAATCGAGCAAACATCTGTTGCGGTCGTTGATGAGGAGAACAGGTTGATAGGGGATATCTCGTCCTCGACTCTAGCCTACTGTGATGAATCGGCCGCGTCTGCGATCATTGCCCTCTCGGCCATGGACCTCATGACCTACATAGACTGTGGTGGACCACCAGAGAACTTGGTCCAGCTTGTGAAGATGAGATTGGAGGAGAGGAATTTAGGGGCATTTGTGGATATGATGGATGAGTTTTCTCAGGCTCCAATGTTGTTGTCGTCTTCATCATCTTGTTCTTCAGATGATGAATTTGGGATGAGTAGGAGTAGGGGATCAGGTCGACACAATGTTGGGAGGAGATGTGAGGCGATTGTGTGCAGTGCGGGGAGCTCGTTGCTAGCTGTGATGATACAGGCACTCGCGCATCGTGTGAGTTGTGTTTGGGTTGTGGAAAAAGATCGTACCTTGGTTGGGATGGTCACATTAGCAGGAATTCTCAATGTTTTTCGCAGTGTTGCTGATGGGATGTATAGTAAATCGTAGGTGTATTGTTTTCTCATGTAATCCTCATACTAATTACAGATATCTTTAACTGGTTAATGGATCATGATTCACTGTATTTTGTTTAATATTATTAATGATCAACTTGAATCTCCGATGATGATTCACTGCATTAATACACTCGTTATGCATCTGATAGGAATATAGATTGTCTAACCCTAATCGAATTCCATCTCAAAGCAAACCAGAGAAAATAATGTACTCGACAAAACATTCAGAAGTATAATGTTCACCAAAATGTGAAACTTTACTTGGAGAAAAATGATGGCTCTCAGAAACTATATCAAATCTAAATGGAGTCCTGTATATGTGGATGAAGGAGTTATGATTCAGAATATTCTGCTATATTAATTGTGGTCCAACTGAATTTAAAATGTGGGGCATTCTCTATTCTATGAGGGAAATGCTACTAACCAAAAGAAAAGGAGAAAGCAAAAGGGACTGGTGTAACATAGTGTTCAAGGGTCCACATTCATTGCCCAGATATTTTTCACATTATATGGCTAAGTTTACCAAGAGTCTAACTCACATATGCAGGATGATAAGGCCTCTCGTAGTTGATGATTGCCTGAATCCATTTGAAGAGCGTCTTCGTATAAACGTCTGGCTTGTTGCAGTAACTTAACCTTTTCCCCACTACGACTTGGCCTTAGCCGAGACCTGTGCTGCAATGCTGCACCCCATCTGAAAAGAGCTGCAACATACAGAGATTCCAATAAAATAAGAATATATCTAACAAACCAAATATGGGATTCTTTTCTCTTCACCCTATATAAGACTATGGTGTCATGATGTGCAAAACAGAAATCTTGGTTGCAAATAAAACTGCAACATGTTTGATAGAAACAAAACCTTTAATATCTGCTTTTTTTTTCTTTCCCTTTTTAGAACTATGAAATGATAGGTTAATTCTCAGAATTAGTAAGAGCCACGACATGATATCTCTTTTATATAAAACCATTTTAATGTTGAGTAATGTTTATATGGAACATCAGCTACTCTGAATTAGCAGAAGCAAACATGGATGAGGCAGGTTCATCATACCATCAGATGCGTAAGTATTGCTTTTGGACATCATGGCATCAAATTTGTCTATTGCAGCCAAGAAAATCTTGTCAGCATCGCGAGCAGCAGTCTGTAGTATCAACAAAAAGGTCAACTCAAATTTTGAACGGAAAGATCAAAAAGGCTCCATTTAATAAATAGTTTTAAATATAGTGTCTTCTTGACAAGTGGTCGGATGGAAGTAATATCTGTTTGAGCTGCATACCAAGTTGGATCTTTTGTCCATTCATTTTCAATGCTACGCAGTAACTAAAAAACTGAAACAAAGCTTCATATTAGAGAATAATGCTTACTGGTCCGATATCTGCAATCAACTGGGCGCGAAAAGAAAGTGCAAGGCCCCAATTATACAAGGCTTTCATATCATTTCCATCAATTGACAAAGCCATTCTGTACTTTCTTCCTGCCTTAATGAGTAAATCTTCGCATTCTTCACAGGCACTCACCAGAGCAGATGCAATCAAGTCTTTATTATCAAGTGGATCATCAAACCCATTGCCAACCTTCTCCCACTCCTCAATCGAATGGGGATCAGTTCTCAAAAGCAGGGATCTCAAGTCCCTGCTCATTCTCAGTTTTAGTTCTCCGTGAAGGAGATATGTATTTCCCAACTGACCCACAGCTAATAAACTCATTGGCCTCATGTCTATTGCTTCTGAGAGTAGTATTGCAGACTTATGTAGCGCATGCTCCGCTCTACCATCATCATATTTTTTTGTAAAGCACCACTTTGCTTCTTTCAAAAGGTCATTAGCTTCTGCAAGATACCTATTGAATCTGAAATCATCACCCAGTACTGAAGGAGAAGAATTCTCGTGCTCAGATTCTTTATTGGCAGAGGGTCTCTTTTTGGGACTGAAAGTTCCCTTCTCAAAATATCTATCAAACTCCTGTAGGTCCTCCTCTGAGTTTTCAGGATGCAAATAATTTCTATTCATGGTTTCACGTTTCTTCTGGTGATTCGAAGAAGCAACAGTTTTTATATGGTTCATACTGATGCTAACATCCACAGAATCGTATGAATTATTGTGAGATGAAATTGTTTCAATCTCATCCTGATAATCTTTCAAATGAATTTGTTGATTGTTTACAAGTCTTGATGTCTTATTCTGGTAACTGTAGGTTGTACGGTCAAAAACTGTTTTAGCAGCATTATTTGTCTCACCTACATTCTTCTTCTTATCTTCAACGTCTATGTTTCCTATTCCAGCCCAATCAGCAACCCTTTCAGCTCTATCTCGAGCTCTACCACCGCTATTGAAAGGGTTATCAAACACACTCGCACTCTTATTTTCCAAACTTCCATTCAATGCAGAACTCGGATTTCTTTGTTTGACAGGAGAAGCTAAGATGTTTGCTAGTTTTTTATTATTTACTTCTCCATTCATCAGTTCCATCTTACTAGAGCCTTCTTTTTTACCATGCTTTGAAACATAAACCTTCCCTCCAAACAAACCACCAATATATTGAGAGAAATTCAACTTGTTTTCACCTGCTATCTTTCTTCTCCTGCTAGACTCATGATCAGAACCTCCCTCCTTTTCTTGGTTACCACCTAATATACCATGTATATAATTTTCTACAACATCTATCATGTTTCTTAAAGATATGTCTGCAGATTCTATAACATCAACATAGTCTTCTAAATCACTCACGGTAACTTGATTGCATTCAATGCTTCTTCTAATACCATTCTTTACGTTGAGAATCCTAGCATTGTACCCCTTTAACTTCTCAATGCAACCTCTTAAAGTCTCATCTGTAAGCTTTTTTCTGTTCCCACTTAATTTCAATTCTCCCAATTGACCCCCTTTTACCAATCCAACTGAAAATCCAACAGCACATACAATTGCACAAGCTGGAAATATCATAATCGAGGAAACCTTTACTCTAGATATTGCCAAGGCACAAACAAATCCAAACAGATACACAAATACATACTTCTTATCACCAATTCCAAATGAACTCAGAAGATTATGAAACTGATTTACCTCACCAGATTCGACTGCATCACCAATGAGTTGAAGATCATCCCAGCCTCCATAACTCAGTGATTTAGGAGATGCGGCGGAGCATAAACTCAGCGTCTTGAAACCATTTTTTGAGTGGATTCGAAGAAAATTCTGGTTATCATGTGATTGTAAGAAGAAGAAATTTGAGGGTGGGAGGTGGGAAGGAAATCGGAAAATTGGTTTCCTGTAAATTAGAGTTTGCATGGTAGGACTTGGGGGGAATTACTTCAACATTGGTAGAAATTGAACCCTGAACTATGTTGTCTTTGTCATCAATGTTTGAGCACAAATAGTTGAACTGGCTGTTCTGGATCCTTGATGCCTTGTTGGTGATATTGTTACAGACAAGGGTATTTTAGACTTTTAATCTTCCTTTCATCCTTTTTTTTTTTCCTCACACATAAGAAATTTTAGAATAAATTATTATATAAGTTTTTCCCTATTTCATTATTGGGTTGGTTTAAAGATATAAACATAAATTAATAGGCACTTAAAAAGAAAGTACTTTGGGCCTTGACCAATTCTGAGATTTTCTTCTTTAGGTAAAATTTCATTTGGTTTTCAAAAATTTGATGTAAATATATATATATACAAATCAATAAATATAATATGTTCGTATGGACGTAGCTCAATTGGTTCCTAAGTGGCAAATTCCTACAAGGACGTAGGATCGAGCCCTGAGGGATAGCTCCTTGTGGGTATCAGTCATTGGTCCTCCCACTTAATGGGCCGCTGAGTCACCATAATTTAATTCCCCCACCCTCATGATTTAATGGGCCGCTAAGTCACCATGATTTAATTCCTCCACCCTCTGAGTCATGGGGGATATTCTTCAATATGGGGATAGTTCCTTGTGGGCATCAGTCATTGGTCCTCCCACCTAATGGGTCGCTGAGTCACCATAATTTAATTCATCCACCCTCATGATTTACCTCTCACCTAATGGGCCGCTGAGTCACCATGATTTAATTCCTCCACCCTCATGATTTACCTCCCACCTAATGGGCCGCTGAGTCACCATAATTTAATTCCTCCACCCTCATGATTTATCCTCCCACACCTAATGGACCGCTAAGTCACTATAATTTAATTCCTACACCCTCATGATCCTCCCAATTCCTCCACCCTCATGATTTATTCTCTCATACCTAATGGGCCGCTAAATCACCATAATTTAATTCTTCCACCCTCATGATTTATCCTCCCACACCTAATGGGCCATGATTTAATTCTTCCACCCTCATGATTTATCATCTCACACCTAATGTACCATGATTTAATTCCTCCACCCTCATGATTTATCCTCCCACACCTAATGGGCCATTGAATCATCATGATTTAATTCCTCCATTACCATGATTTAATTCCTCTACCCTCATGATTTATTGTGGGCCGCTGAGTCACCATGATTTAATTCATCCACCCTTATGATTTAATTCCTCCATCACCATGATTTAATTCCTTCACCCTCATGATTTATCCTCCCACACCTAATGGGCTACTGAGTTACCATAATTTAATTCATCCACCCTCATGATTTAATTCCTCCACCACTCCCTGTCGGGTGGTCCTGAGTCACTATGATCTAATTTATGTCACTATGATTTAATTCCTCCACCAATCCATGTCAGGCGGCCCTGAGTCACCATAATTTAATTCCTTCATCAATCCATGTCGGGTCGGGGGTCGCTGAGTCACAATAATTTTTAATTCCTCCATCAATCCCTGTCGGTTGGCCTTGAGTCACCATGATTTAATTCCTCCACCAATCTCTGTCCACCCTCATGATTTAATTCCTCCACCAATCCCTGTCGGGTGGCCCTGAGTCACCATGATTTAATTCCTCCACCAATCCCTGTTGGGCAAGGGTGGGGAGATAAGTGTTATAAAGAAAAAATAACAAATTTCATAAATATATTAATTTCACGTGCATCCTATTATTTAGTACTCCATATAGTATTTAGTATATCATTGATGTTACCTAATCTTTTTACAACATTAATTATAAATAACTTTAAATATATAAGAAAAGAATAGTTTTTATGTGAGACGGTTTTATATGAGACCATATATAAAATAAAATTTATATAAATTAATAAAATCGAGTCAATCAATTCAACATGGTTGATAGTAGCTTCACATTATACACTCTGACTCACATAAGTTTTTATATGAGACAATCACATATCAGGAGAAAGTTAGGCTATGTTTTGAAGAGAAATCACATGACAAAATGTTGGAACTTCAAAATTGTAATGTATGTATTTTTTTTTGTATTTAAATAAATGATCACAAAATCCAAATAGGATAATTGCTTCCTAAATTACAATCAATAATCATTACCAAATATATTATTTCATAATAAATATTACATCATCCTATCTTTTCAACATTAATTTAAAATTTGATATTTACAATATAATTTTAAATTACTAAATTTTCAAATAAACATACATTTTTATCATTTACCATTACTATAAAATTCAAGATTTATCGAAAGGATTTCTTCAATCTTACATAATCCCTTCCCGAACATACCTTAACTAACCGAGTGTCAAAGGATTAAATATGGAAGCTCGTTCAATATAAAACTGAAAAACTTTGTAATTAAGTGGTGTCCTTAATAGGAAGGCACCTGGCAGCTATAAATTTCAATCCAACCATTAACAGAATTCCATAGTAATTTTTCAATCAAATGGCTTCTTTTAGCTTTGTCAATTTCCTCGTCTTTTCTCTTCGCTTTGGTATTCTCGTCGATCCTCATCAATGTTATTAGCATTACTGCCATATTCTCACATGCAAACATGCAAACCATACATGCAGAGATATAAAGCCATGTCATCATCTTGCTGTTAGTTTGTTATGCATTTGTTACAAGATTCCTTCGTCTAGATTGTTCTATCAGCTCTATATATACTTATGCATTATGATGTAATCTCTCAAGCTTTTCAATAATATTCTCATGGTTTCTTTTTATATCTCCTTTAGCATGGTATCAGGAGCTTAAGGTTGCTAAGCTTGGCTCCAATGGCAAACCTCGTTTTGCCTTCTTTTCCTACTCTTACCTTACGATTGGATCGGGCAAATTATGGCTATTGGCGATCACAAATCCTTGCGTCTGTCACTGCGCATGGTTTTGATTGTTTTTTACATGGAGATGAGGCAAGCATTCCTGAAGAGTTTACTTTGGATAGAGATTCTGGTATGCAAATTCGAAGTGCTGCATTTACTGATTGGATTCGCAAGGATCAATTACTCAAGAGCTGGCTCCTAAGTTCCATTTCAGATTCAATGCTTGGTTTTGTAAGCCGTTTTACTCATGCTTTTGAGATTTGGCGATCACTTGAACAGCAATTTCGTTCGCAATCTAAAGCTCGAGCTATGAATTTGAGATTTCAACTTCAGACTCAAAAGAAGGGTGATCTAGCTATCACTGATTATGTCATGCAGATGCAGAACTTAGCGGATCAACTTCGGGCGGCAGGTCATTGTATTGATGATGATGAACTGGTATTATATGTGCTTGGTGGTTTAGGTGCTGAATTTGAGAGTGTGGTTGTTAATCTAACTACACGTAGTGAGTCTCTTTCTATGGCTGAAGTCCAGTTTCTACTTCAAACGCATGAGATGCGGCTTCATCAACAAGCCGTTTTTTCTCCGAGTGTGAATTATGGTGTTGCTCGGGGTGTTTCTGATCGAGGCAGAGGTTATTTTCATCAGCGAGGACGTGGTAATTTTACCTCTCGAGGTAGAGGTGGTCGCTTCTTCAGAGGAGGACGTATTGTTTGTCAGATATGTGGTAAACCGAATCATGTAGCTATCAAATGTTTCAAGCGGTTTGATGTCTCCTTCAATGGATTGGAGAATTCTGCAGTTTCTCAGGTGCAAGCTAATCTATCTAGTGCTCCTATCTCTGCGTCTCAGGTCTCCAACTCTGGAAATTCACTTGTTGATCCTCACCTCTCTCATCAATCATCAAATTGGGTCATGGACAGTGGAGCTACACACCACGTTTCTTCGGCTCTTGAAAATCTTCATTTGGCAACTCCATATCAGGGTAAGCAAAGGCTGGTTGTAGGAAATGGTTCCTCTATTCCAATCTCTCATACTGGTTCTTCTTCTTTTCCTTCCTTATCATCTTCATCTATTCAACTTAACAATGTTTTGTTTGTTCCAGACATTACTAAAAACCTTCTTAGCATTTCACAGTTTCTTAAAGACAATCAAGCTTTTATTGAATTTCACTCTGATTGTTGTCTTGTTAAGGATCTGATATCTCATCAAATATTGTTGAGAGGAGCTCTTAAGGATGGCTTGTACCAGCTTGATCTTACTCACATTGGCTCTCATCTTCCATCGCATGCTATGCTCTCCACTTGTCACACTGAATCTTCTACTCCAACAAGCCTATGGCACTATAGATTAGGACATCCTTGTAATGCTACACTCTCTCATGTACTCAAGACAATAAAAGTTCCATGTTCTTCTTTGATAAACTTCTGTGAAGCATGTAAACAAGGCAAAATCCATCAAAAACATTTCTCCTCTATCACACACACTACATCCAAGCCTCTTGAAATTGTTCATACTGACTTATGGGGTCCAGCTTCTACTGCCACTAAGGAAGGGTACAAATATTATATACTTTTTGTTGATGATTTCACTAGATTTTCCTGGATATATCCTCTTCAATCCAAGTCTGAGGCTTCTAGCATTTTTCAAAAATTTCTTCCTTTAGTAGAGAGGTTATTTGGGACTAAACTTAAGGCTCTACAAAGTGATATGGGGGGAGAGTTCATAGCCTTGTCTTCGTTTCTTCAGAATCATGGCATAAGCATTAGGTATTCTTGTCCTTATACACACCATCAAAATGGTCTTGTAGAAAGAAAGCATCAACATGTCACTGAAATTGGGCTATCCTTGCTTAGTCATTCTCATCTTCCATTGTCTTTTTGGTGGCATGCCTTTCAAGCTGCCGTTTTCTTGATAAATTGTCTCCCTTCTCCTGTGCTTAAAGGTGTCTCTCCTTACTTCAAATTGTACAAAAAGCACCCTGATTACATGTTCTTAAGAGCTTTTGGTTGCTCATGTTTTCCCTACCTACGGCCTTATAACAATACCAAGCTTCAATTCAAGTCTCAAAAGTGCATCTTCATAGGATATAGTATGTCTCATCGAGGTTATAAGTGTCTGCATCCTAGTGGTCGTATCTACATTGCAAGATCAGTGGCATTCAATGAGCTGGAATTCCCTTATGGTCAGTTGTTTCCATCCACTACTTCTTCAGAATCGTCTCAAGTTTCATCTACTCTTCCCATACTACCAATCTCAATACCTACTGGTCCTACTATTTCTTCTTCAACTTCTCAAGGTGATTCAGGCCATTCTTCTTCTAGCTCCTCTCAATCCTCTTCATGTTCTCCTCATCCAGCCCCTCCTTTACCGTTACCACCTTCTACCTCTATACATCCTATGCAAACAAGGTCCAAGACTGGCGTATACAAACCAAAAGCTTATACTCTTAACCTTCTTGCTCATGAACCTGTATCTGTTGCTCAGGCCTTAGCTTCCCCTCACTGGAAACTTGCCATGCATGAAGAGTTCAAAGCCCTACAATCCAACCATACGTGGGATTTGGTTCCATACACTCCTGATCTCCATCCTATCACCAACAAGTGGATTTTCAGAGTTAAGAGAAAACCTGATGGCAGTGTTGGAAAGTACAAAGCTAGACTGGTTGCTCGGGGGTTTCAACAACATGCAGGGGTGGATTTTTTTGATACCTTCAGCCCGGTGGTGAAGCCATTAACTATACGGCTTGTCTTCACCATAGCAGTGACAAGAGGATGGTCTATACAACAGGTAGACATTAACAATGCTTTCCTAAATGGTGCACTTAAAGAAGTTGTTTACATGGCTCAGCCCGAGGGTTTCATAGATTCCTCTTATCCTCAACATGTTTGCAAACTGGTCAAGGCTATCTATGGTCTTAAACAGGCTCCCAAAGCATGGTATGAGACTCTCACTCGATTCCTTTTGTCTTTGGGCTTGATTCGATCGATGGCAGATAATTCTTTGTTTCACTACAACAAAGGTGGCAAAATGCTCATTGTACTAGTGTATGTGGATGATATATTAATCACTGGCGATGACTCTACTGCTATATCCGATCTAATTGGCAAGCTGCATTCCCGGTTCTCCTTGAAACACCTTGGGGATGTCAGTTACTTTCTAGGGACTGAAGCTCATCGAAGTACTCTTGGTATTCATCTTTCCCAGTCCAAGTATATCAGGGACATTCTTCATGCAGCTGGATTATCAGGTTGCAAACCAAGTCCTACTCCTTATCTTGCTGGTATGAAGCTATCTCTTGCCGATGGTCCTTTATTTGATCATCCTACCTTGTATAGAAGTGTTGTTGGCAGCCTGCAATATCTTACCCTTACTCGACCAGACATTGCATTCATTGTGAACAAATTGAGTCAATATCTTCACCAGCCCACCACCAAACACTGGTTAGCATGCAAGCGAGTACTCAGATATTTACAAGGTACACTATCTATGGGCATATTGTTCAAACCAGTAGCTCGAATGGTTCTTGAAGGTTATGCTGATGCTGACTTTGCCAGCAACCTTGATGACAGACGTAGTACAAGTGGTTATTGTATTTTTCTTGGTTCAAATCCTTTAACTTGGAGTAGTAAGAAGCAAAACGTAGTTGCTCGAAGCAGTACTGAGGCAGAGTATCGATCCTTAGCTCTAGCAACAACTGATCTTCTTTGGTTACAAAGTTTATTTGCTGAGTTAGGCATTACAATTGAGAAGCCTGCGGTTCTTTGGTGTGACAATATGGGTGCAATCAAACTTGCGTTTAATCCTGCTTTCCACTCTAGAACTAAGCATATTGAAATGGATGTTCATTTCTTGCGTGAGAAAGTGCACCAGAAGGAGGTTGATGTCAGATATGTGCCAACTGAATTTCAGATCGCTGATATACTTACCAAACCACTATCTGCTGCTCGTTTCTTATCTCTTCAGGCCAAGCTTTCTGTTCTACTTGATCCGGGTTAGCTGCGCGATGGAGCATATTAGCATTACTGCCATATTCTCACATGCAAACATGCAAACCATACATGCAGAGATATAAAGCCATGTCATCATCTTGCTGTTAGTTTGTTATGCATTTGTTACAAGATTCCTTCGTCTAGATTGTTCTATCAGCTCTATATATACTTATGCATTATGATGTAATCTCTCAAGCTTTTCAATAATATTCTCATGGTTTCTTTTTATATCTCCTTTAGCAAATGTGAGTGTTTTAATTAATTTTAAAGGCCACTTATAAATATTATTTTTAATTTTAATTTAGTTGGAATAATCACTTCTAAAATTATGAATTATAAAATATCAGTATTTATCTTTATTTTACAAACTTTATTTATTCAGATGTTTTTCAGACTCAATTAATCCACTACTCGTGGAATCCTAATGTTTGTAGTATGTATGTCTCTGTAATTTTTGGTTAATCGTTTGACGTACATATACTTAACAATTATATCATATATAATATTAAACACACTTACAAATTCTTAAATATTATTGTACGTATGTGAATTGATGGATGATGTTATTCTCATGATTTATTCCAAATTTATTTCAGCCAAAGCAAGCATTTGTTTTTTTATTTTCTGTTTTGGTTGCATATTGTTAGCATGACATATTAATCCTTGTTAATTAATTTAACTAACCCTTTTTTTTTTTGGTTGAATTGAAAAATAGGCATTGATTATAAAAACGAGAAGGTAGGAATGGAAATTAGGAAGGTGGGGAAAATGGTAAGCACAAAGGAGATATTACCATGTTCAAAGGAGAAGTGTCCTAATAATGATACAAATAAATGTTGGTGTTGTTATAAAGGGATAAGACCCTTATGTTGGTATACGAGAGTAGCGTGTGATAATTATTGTCAAGTGCAATGATCCTTATAACAACACTATATATCTTTCTACTCGAAATTTATATATCTTCAATGACAATGATTATCAATAATATTCTATCAAATTATTTGCACTTCCTATATCAATTTTTCATACTCATTACAACATTCTGCATTTTCTGGTTTTAAATAATTTTTATTAGATTTTCATGTAACTATCAAAATATGTCAAAAATAGAGAATAAGGGCTCCACATAATCAGGCGGTTTCATATACACTTCAATATAGATAATATTGTATATGTTTGAAAATGAAAAATGTGTTTATCTTATGAAGTTTTAATGATTATATGAGTTTGTAAATAATATATATATATATATATTATAAATAAAAACACTTTTTTTATAAAAAAATATGAATAAAATACAGTATGAAAATGAAAATGAGGCTAAAAAGGGGCTCTTTTCGGGGCTCCGTTTTAGACTTGAATTTTCTCAATTATATAAAATATTGATTGGTATGAGCATATGAGCAGATATTAATAATGTTTATATTTTTCTCTTCCCACCCAAGTAACTAAATTAAGAAATTCAGATTCGTAAAAAGTATCATCATTCTTAAATTTAAAAAAAAAAACTAAAAAAATAGTGAACAAGGGCTCGAGATAAAAGCTACGTTCATATATAATATACTTCGATGTAGATAATATTGTATGTGTTCTAATATGAAAATATATATGTTTATCTTATGAAGTTTTTAACATACCAATGAATATTTTGAAAATAAAAAATATATAACCTTATATTCGTTATATATATAAAAACACTTTTTTCATTAAAAATATGAATTCAATATAATTTGAAAATGAGGCCGAAAACGGACTCTTTTTCGGGGCTCCGTTTTAAAGCTTGAATTTCTCAATTATATAATATATTGTTGGTGTGAGCATATCAGCATGATTCATAACGTTTATATTTTTCTCTTCCCACACAAGTAACTAAATTCAGAAATTTAGACTCGTAAAAATATCATCGTAAAAAAATAAAATTAAACAAATGATTTGAAGAACTTTACCGATAAACATATGATAAAATATTACAATAATATTTCTATTTTAAATTAATAAAGTCATAGTATATATGTAAATCATATTTGTAATCTTAGTAGATTAATTATCTATGTTACCAGTTGGACCTCTACATGCAGTCATATATATAAGTGTTATCGAAATTTATTATCTTATTATTTATTAAAATTATTTACTTAACCTTTTATTTTAGAAAAAATTATCAATTTAACCTATTGACTCAAAGATCAAATTATATATGTAGAGAGTAAATAAATTAATGATTATATTAGATTTGTGAGACATGAACGGTTGACACATTAATATATACCCACAGTGAATAGAATAACAGTTGTGTGTATAAAATATATTTTACTAGTTTGTCAAGTATTAATTTAACAAAAAAATTACCATATTAAACCTCATTGTACGTAGTATAAAATATAATTAACTATAGTTCGAGACATGCGCGTCATGATTTATTAATTTGTAGTCGTAATAAATACCTATGGAGAAATGAGTAAATGACAACTGAATTTTCAATTTTTTGTTGAAGAAATAAATGTTGGTTTCATAAACAGAATTATAGTTGTCTCTTGATACTTAATATTTCATTTATTTTATAGAATGGATGTTTATTAAATTAAATTGGCTAATAACTTAACAATCGGAATTAATGTTTCCTCGCCTATATATATATATGAAAAAAGGAAAAAGAAAAGAGACAAAATAATTATGATATAGTGAGGGTTTGGACATTGACAAGTGTGTTGGAAAGCAACAGTCTATATCATTTCCCTACTTACTTTCCATCATACCCCATCCCCATGATATTTCATGAGGGAAAATATCAAAGAGATAAGCAACTCAATCTACCATTGTCCATATATGTAAATAGAATCATTCAATATAATAAAATATCCAAACTATTTAACTCAACTACCACACATTCCATCATAATAAAGGAAGTGGTAAAAATATGATATCTTTTATATTCATATAAGAAAATTGGTATATTGTTCGAATAGAAAATTGAGTATGTTGAGTATTCTGTAAATTAAGAGCATTATATTTCGAATCCGGTCATGCTTAGACGAAAATTATTGAAATTTAGAATTACACGAAAATTATGTAAATTTAGGAGTTACACAATAATTATTGAAATTTAGGATTATACGAAAAATAAATTAATTTTTTTATTAAACTGAATTAAATTAAAAAATTAACATAAAAAATAAATCAATACATTTAGGTTTTTTTTTCTTGTAAGCCTTAATTTTTAATTTTTTTTATGTTAATTTTGTAATTTAATTTATTTAAATATTAAACTATCCGGGTTGTCAGATTAAAGTAACTCAAAGTTGTTTTAATATTCAAACTAAATGTAATAAAGCAATATTTTCTATAAATTATAAAAATTCACTAATTAATAAAATTGTTAGATTATTTTTTAAATAACAGTTTTATATCTAAAAATAAAAATAGATTGCTATGTTATTATAATATTATTTTTTTCTCAAATAAGCACCATGCTTAAAAAAAAAAAAGAGCCAACATATGTTTGAATGTCAATTAAACAACATTGATTAAATTATCCTGTTATAATCTGTTAATCCACTAAACTCAAAATTATAGGACAAAAAAAAAAAAATCCAAGTTGGTAAAGGTGGAGAACTAAAAAAAGAAAATTTATTTTCCCAACTTGACTATAACTTTATTTATGTTATCCTAAGTAACTACTTCAAAAGCTTGATCTTTTATTCTTGCTATGAGATTTTTTTTAAAGTTGGAACTCTTTGACAATTAGTTGTAATTATAATATTTTAATACAATATTAAATTAAAAACCTTAAAATGGCTGACTGGTCAGAACATATCATAAATCCTTTTTCCTTCTGGAACAATTCAAAGTGAGGTTGCTCCCAAAATAAAACGATAATAGTTCACACTCATGTTCAGAATTTTTAAATCTATTTATTAAATGGGCAATTATATTTAAGCCAAAATCTTCCAATCAATGTCAATAATTATTTTTAGGTGTACCTGCAAGACAACTCATTTCAGCTTAAAACATTAACCAAATAAAAAAAATAGAATTATTCTGTGCAATCCGTGATTGGAAACTGTTAAGAGAAGCATCTAAGAAATAACTAGTAGACAAATATTTAATTCTTGTCGACTAGTTCTAAGATATTTAAAAATAAAAAAAATTGTGGGACCTATAAGATATAGAATACAACAATATTGTCTTTGTTAACATTGTGCAATTTTTCTTATCCATTTCATTTTGTCGGTTGCAAGTTTGTAACCCCTCTCCTCGTTGAAGACATTTCTACCATTAATCATGAAACATATTTAAAAAAAACATTGTGCAATTTTACTCTATTTAGAAAGAATATGAATCTTATGTGTAAAACAGTATTCATAATCTCATAGTATTGCAGTGAAAACAGTATTTATCAGTAAATAATTTAAGCATTTAAATATTTTTTTAGATAAATATTAAATATTATATAGTTTATATGCTCCGATATGCGTATATATACATATACAACCGTTTCTAATATACAGTCAAAATGCTTTTGTGTTTTTTTTACGGTTATGTTTATTTTATTTATGTGGTAAAAGTATTTTACTGTTTTGACTGCCTTTATGAATTGCACTTTCACCTTTTTTTTGTGTGTGTGTTTTACATAAATGAAATTGCACTTTCAAGAATATTAATTTTCAAGTATTAGTTTTTATTATGATGTTCATCCATTTCAAAACAACTATTTGGTCATTGTTTACAATCAAATTCTAATATCAGCATGTATGCTTCATTTATTTAAGTTTGAGTTTGTATAATAATTAGTGTGAGTTTGGTCATAAATATAACCAAACTGTATAGAAAATTTAAATTAAAAGTACATTAATCAAATACTTATTGAGTATTTGATTTTATTAAAGTCGACTTGTTCAGTATTTTTGTGTTCAACTATTCGAATAACTCAAATTAGTACAGAATAAAACCGATTATACACAAATATATATTATAATTAAATTTTTTATATTGTAATATTAAATTATTTATAAATTTGATAATTTTTTAAATATTATTTAATACTATTACTCCCTCCGTCCCGGATCACTTTGCACACTAAATTGGGCACACTTTTTAAGAAAAAGTAGATATTTGCTTTTTGGTTGAGGGTATAGTGGTCAAATTAGGTACAACTTTTAAGAAAAAGTTTGAATATTAAATGGTATTGTGTGAGAAAAAGTAATGGCATTCTTTGTAAATAAATGTGTATTGTGAAGGTGTTGATTATGTTAAAATTTGCCATTTTTGGGTGTGCAAAGTGTTTGAGGACAAATTAAAAAGGAAAGTGTGTAAAGTGTTAAGGGACGGAGGGAGTACTTATTTATGCTAATATAATTTTAAATTTCACAAAAAAAAGTTAAAATTTATGAGCCTAAATTCAGAACTAAAGTAGTTGACTGTAAATAAATAAAAGTATAGGGGCACAATGTGCAGCTAGTGAAAAACGTTACAATCAATGACCGAAAGCTACTCCCCACGGATTACAATGCAAATATAATTAAGAGAAAATAAAAGTGGCAGACACCAAAAAGGAGATACACACTATATATATATATATTTTGGAGAGAGAGAGAGAGAGACCATTAAAGAAAAGGAAGAAAAGATGGTGGAGCTGTGGGTTATGGATAAGGGCGTCAGCAGAAAAGTGACCCACTTGTCCATATTCATCATCAATATTTAATTGGACCATTATCTATTTGAAACGAAGTAGTGATGTGGCTCACTTTTTATATGTAAATAACATTTATATATTCACAAAAATGTTTACAAATCACATTTAAATACATTATAATAAGCATAAAATTTGACAGAGTGCACGTATTATCTTACTATAAATGCTATTGATTGAAGTATTTATGTGGAGCACATTTTTTAATACATGAAACGAAATA
Source organism: Scutellaria barbata (assembly GCA_028654395.1). Classification (NCBI taxonomy): domain Eukaryota; kingdom Viridiplantae; phylum Streptophyta; class Magnoliopsida; order Lamiales; family Lamiaceae; genus Scutellaria; species Scutellaria barbata. The sequence continues at coordinate 6,765,693 of CM053645.1, forward strand.
CCCTACATATACATTTATATCCCTAGACGTATTAATTTAAAGTTATTTGGAAAGTGATAAAAACAATACTCTAAGCTGCATAAAAATAAATAATTTTTTCTCTCAATAATTACAGATTAAGGATTTCCTACAAAAATGATAAAATAAAAAAGGGGAAGTTATCTCTACTCATCATCTCCTATCCACGTGTCCCCTTTTATCTCCTCCTTCTCGCATTGAAGAGAGAGAAATCAAATTTAGCGAGTCAGTCTCAGTCAGAGAGTTCTCTTCCCAAATTCTCCTATTTCAGAAAAGAATTAGAAAAAAATTAACTTCAGAAATATCTATCCATCCATCTAAATCATATTACAAAATTCAGAACTTTAATTTTTCCAGTTATTATCGATAGTGATGAGTCTTTGATTTCGAAAACATAGAAAAAAAATTGTTGAAGAAGTGATGTACGTAAGCGGCGGAGGTCCACTGCGGAAATCTTTCAAGGACTCGCTCAAAGTTCTCGAAGCCGATATTCAGCATGCTAATACTCTGTGAGTGAATTTTTTGTTTCCTTTTATCAGTTTTTTTTCGGAACAGTTTTTTCCGGTGATTTTTCATTTTCTTTTTTTGGTGATAATGTTTTTTTATGATCGGTCAAATTTTTTTTTTTTTTTTTTTTTTGTGTGTGTGTGTGGAATATATGTATTTATATTTCTGTTTTCTTCCGGAAACTTCTTAGTTTGTGCTGTTTGTGTTGGTCCGTTGGAGCTATAATTTTTACAACAGTGTAATAACTATTGATTCCCCCAACATACATAATTTAGGAGCTTTTTGTGGTATAATTGTGAGGATTTAGGTAGTGCGTATTGATTTAGAAAATTTGAAGCTGAAGATAGTTTGATTTTCACTTTATCTGTTGCTTCAGTGTGCAGTAAAAGTATCATTTTCTGGTTCAAGTGGCTATATTTTATGAACTTCTAAAATGTGTTGTTCCAATCATGAATTTTGGGAAGCTCTTCAACTTAATTAGTTTTTTATGAGCACAGATTATGTTAAGTTTAATAATAATATGGGAAATAATCCGTTGAATGAAATTGCAGTAACATTTAAAATTATCATTAATGTTATTAAAATTGGAAACGTTTCACCAAATCTTCTCATGATTTAAAATTTTAGAACCTTTAGCTAGCTTTTCCTCCTAAATTGTTGTGGTATTGGATAACCAGTCGTGTGAAACTGTTGTAGTATTCAAAATGTTTCATCAATGTAACTAAATTTGGAAATGAACACCTAAAGTCTCTCATTTTAAATTTTCACACCTTTAGCTAGATTTTCCTCCTATATTATGGCACTGGAATTTTGGGCTATCAGCTGTTTCTTCATTGATTTTAGTTGTTATTGACCAATTTATCCCTGAAAATTAATAATCTTATACTACCTTTGCAGGGCATCTGATTTTCCGAGGGAGTATGATGGCGCATGTCTGCAAATGAGAATGTCCTACAGTCCGGCTGCCCACTTTCTTCTCTTTCTAGTTCAATGGACTGACTGCCACCTTGCTGGAGCTCTTGGACTTTTGAGAATCTTGATTTATAAAGTTGGTCCTCTTTCTGTTTAATGTGATCTCAACATTATACCCCTCTCCCCTAAATGTAAACGCACAATATCGATCATGATGCTTTGGTACTTAGAGCAAACTTTGTCTTGTACAGGTATATGTTGATGGCACCACTACTATGTCCACTCATGAGAGAAAAGCGAGCATTCGAGAATTCTATGGTAAAATTCCTGGTTTCCTGGTTTCTAAATAGTTGCTATCTATGATTAGCAGTTCTGAAAAGAAACATATCTTGTGGCCAGCTGTTATTTATCCATCTTTACAGCAACTTCAAAGAGGTGTCTCGGATTCAGAAGATAAAAAACAGAAAGCTGTATGCTTGGAGAGATACAGGCGAAAGGATGAAGAGGAACACAGACAGTGCTCAGAATTTGATGTTGAAAGGGAAGAAGAATGTGGGATTTGCATGGAGATGAATAGTAAGATCGTCTTGCCAAACTGTAACCATGCCATTTGTCTGAAATGCTACAGAGATTGGTACTCTACCCCTCAACTTTTAAGTTCTTGAATACCTTTAAAAGTGTATATATGCATTTGGTTACTGGGTTTTTTGGGCCCATCATCTCTAACTGTATTTCCCTTGCACTTCCTAACCATATCATTAGTAAATCACATTCTTCCTAATGTAATATTTTGTGAAAGATCTGATTGGACTTAAAAGAGAATGGATTTCTGATGGGAGAATTGAGGACCTACTATTTGATTGTATCCTACAATTTCTACTCTTTAAAGTCTGATATAATTACATATTGGCTGGCATTCTGGTTTTACAATAACCTTGTCAATGGAATACATACTTGATAAATAGCTAGGTCATTCAAGCTTATTCCTTACCTTAAACCTCATTATTTCATTGAATGAGTTGAAATTTGACAGAAACATTGTTTCTTATCTCTGTTTGGCATGGCCTTGTCATTGCAGGCATTCACGATCACAATCATGCCCCTTTTGCCGTGACAGCTTAAAGAGGGTAAACTCTGGTGATCTATGGGTGCTTCTAGACAACAAGGATGCGATGGACATGGTGGCTATAACAAGGGAAAATTTGAAGAGGCTGTTCATGTATATAGATAAACTACCGTTGGTCATCCCTGATGACCTATTTGATGCCTACGATACCCATGTGAGGTAAATCAACTGATGAATATTTGATAACCTTATGCTGTGCTGGATCATGGGTCTTTCTCTTTCTCGTGTTTACCAGAGGACCAAAATTTTATCTTCTAAAAATTAGATTTAGAAACTGAGTGGTTGATTCCACTAATGGTTAGGAAAAAGAAAAAACCCAGCCCTGATTTATTGCGGGCAGAGGTTTAAGTTTAGTGTGGGGGGGGGGGGGGGAAGGGAAGGTACCTAATACCTATGTTATTGTGTTTGGAAAGTTGTAAATGCATGTACAGTTTGAAGTCTTCTGAGTAATTTGAGATTATGACGACCTAAAGAGGGAAGTCTTTTACTCCTTACATAATTTCTGAATGATGAGAGATTTGCGATGCTGTTTGTCTGTTGAATATAGGTTTTTATTTTGTGGATCAGTAACATTTAACTGATTCTGTGTTGTAAAACCTGTTGTGATTTAAAATGCAAAATATTACTAATATTTTGCATTTTATACAACACATGCTGTGAAATGCAGCTAAAATAAATGCCTTGTTCAGCCTCGCACAATGTGAACTAGTGTGGTTCACCAAATTTGTAAATTGTCATGGTTCTCATATGTTAGATTAAACTCAGGAATAGGTTCTTGTAGAGCTGAAAATCAAATTGAATTATTTGATTATCACATGTTAACAATTTTCTTGCACTGTGCTCTATAAGGCTTGACTCAGGCTTGTGAAAACTCACCTTGTCTGTGGACTAAATGAGACAAAACAAATAGAAGTCACAAAGTAATTGTTCTCATCTAATACATTGAGCTATAAACTATCATCTCCTTCAATATGTTAAGTCTTGTTGAGGCTTGTCTGATTTTCAGATCCTAGAATTATCTCTGCCAAAAACCAGTGTAGTTGCCCAGTTCACAGCCACATAAAACCTGTTTCTCCAGCTGATAACCCGAGTCAGATAAGCAGATCTCCAAATGAACCAGCTTATGAATCCTGCTAATGATACTCCTTTTGCATCCTGATAGGATAGGTCACCAAAATTGCAATGAAATCATCATTGCGAGTAAACAAATTGTTATGTGCAATCATATATCTGCTACTTACCCTGGACTGACGTAGATCAACCAGAGCCTTGTATCGCCCAACTGATGCCATGCTTCCGAGATGCTTGTAGACGAATGGATCGCCTAGAGAGATATCTTTTGCAGAGGAGGCTTTGCCTCCATTCTGCTTTCCAATTCTATTGAACAACTCGAATAGATACTTCCCTTGCCGTTCTGCAACCTGATCAACATTTTTCAACCTTATTTTAGATTGAATGAAGAGACATAAATCGTCAACTTAAAGGCAGGTAAGTAGAGATTTATCTGACCTGTGCTAGAGCTGGAAGCACTGGCCTTCCGCTCTGTTCAAGAAATCCAGCAGAGTCGCCAAGGGCATACACATCTTCGACTGATGGCACACGTAGCCATTCATCTACACCGAGCCTTTATTGCACCATTTCGTTTCAGGTCCAAGATTTTTACTAAGATGAATAGAAAGAAAAGGAGGACTCAGTTATATACCTTCCACCTGGCGACTTGGGGAGATTGAGTGATTTCACAAACTGTGAGGGACCAACCCCGGTAGACCAAACGAGGAGACCGTAAGGAACATCACTTCCATCGCTAAGAACAATCTTATTCTGGTGAACCTCTTTGACTACACCACGCACAAGGCGAACTCCACACTGATTAGGAGCATCGGCGATCAATTATTGAGTCGGGAAAAGAAGAATAAGAAAACACCCGTGTTTATTAAGGGAAGTGCCAGTATTACCTTTGTCAAGTGCTTTGTTGCATATTGCCTCAATCCAACATCAAAGGACGATAGAATCTCATTTGCCTGTTCAGATATGTGTTGTAAAAAGAGTAAGTGATCGTAACTGCACAGTTACTATCAAAAGACTGAGAAATGGAACACAACAAGTAGTGGCAATACCTCAATGAGAGTGACTCGAATGTAGTTTTTGACATGAGCATAGCGTTGCTGAACGTCTCTCATAATAAAATCACTCAACTCTCCACTAAACTCGACCCCAGTAGGTCCACCTCCAATAACAACACAATGCAACAGACGCTCCTTTTCTTCCTCCGACATGCCTGTAGTAAGGTTCATTATCAAAAAATAAACCAACCTCACTTTTAAAAAAAGAGAGAAAAATGCATTCTTTCCATAATGTCTATGCAATCTACCAAAAATTTTCTCTATAGAACCATAATGTTGGCTATTTCTAGTATAAATCACATATCTCAAGTACTGCAGCAAGAATCATCCACCACTACAGAAAGTCATTGTTTAATCAATTACACTTATAGCATAAGAGCAATTTTAAAATCACAAACATCCACTGAACATGCACATGCATTTAGGACATTAATGATCACCTGGATTTTCAGAGAGCATAAGATTTAGGAGGAGCTTCTTCCTTATTTCTTGGGCTTGAACAACCTCTCGCAGAAAAAAGGCGTGTTCTTTAACTCCCTTTATGCCAAAGGTCAACGGTTCAGCTCCGGAGGCAATAACCAGCTTGTCATATGAAACTCTAAAACGGTATGCATCGTCAGAAAGTCCATCATCTCCAGCTGTCTCACAGTACACCTGATTTAGTGAGGCAATTCAAATGTCATTATATTGTACTTGAGAATCAATTAAAATTGAAACAAATGGAGATGTTAAGTGTCATCATCTAGCTCTATGCTTGTATATACAAGTTTATCTAGATATGTAGACTATCATGCATATAATAACGTGTTTTTTGGGTTCAATGACAGGTTTCATGGAATTGTGCATATCAAGTTTATGTTGTCTATCTATATGCATGGAATATAAACAGAGCTACTTACTTCATGCTTGTCTATGTCGACACCAGTGCAAGAAGCAAGGAAGAAATACGAATTAGGATCCTTTGCTAAAGCTGTCTGAATCTGAGTGACGGGCTCTGCTACTGACCGGAATTCCAAGGTTCCAACGCAAGTTGAAGCGAGCAAAGGAGTGAAGACCATATGATTCCTTGGAGATATGCAAACAACATCATAAATCCTAGTATCTATTCCTTTAAGGAATCTACATGCTGCCCACCCACTGCCAAGAACAACTACTCTAGGCTTTTCACCCGGCTTTGTGGCTTCAAGAGTGGGATACTTGAGGCTTTCATTTTCTAAATCAGAGTCCTCGACAACTCTTTGTGCATGGCCAAATTCATATATAGGTGTACTTCTCATCCCCCTACTTAAAGAGAGGAATGGAAAGTTGCCTCGTGGAATAGCATGTTCTTGGAAAATTGTGAAGTTTCTACTAAAAGGTGAACGACATTTGTCCAGAGACATTTCATTACATAGCACATTTGTTACTTTAGTATAACTGCTAATGGCACCTGCAGATCGCTGGGAACTATATCTGGCGATTCTTGCCAATGCCATGTTGAGAATCAAGAATGGTTGATACACTTAATATCTTCTGATCACAGCAAGTTGACTGTTATGTTTCTCTTTAAGTTTCAGCTGTCTTATACACCAGTTCTGTAAGGGAAAATCAAAGATGTCATAATAGAAGAATAATGAACTCCAATGAACATGGAAGGCTAAGACAAGGACCAAGGCCTATGAAATTCCGTTAATAGAAGAAATCCTGCTTGTTTGTTGGAGTGAGACAAGTATTAACTAAATGACCCAAGGACCATAGTGTCACTAAATGTTGATGGAAGCTTCCAAGGAAAACCCTTCGAAAACTCCACTAAAACAATCTATGATCAACAAAGATGAGCTGGCAATCCCAGTATAAATCGATCCCTTTTTTTGTTTCTTAGTTGGAAACAAGACACATTCATTAACCAATAAAATTAAAGGCCAAGAAACAGAGGATTAATCAAGAATATATTTCGTTTCGTGGTTTCTCTATGTTATATTTCTTAGATTTAATTCTTAAGTACTTCTGATCTACAAATAGATACTTATGATTAAACGACATAGAGACAAGGTTGACATGTAGTCTGCAATGTCTAAAGGGATCTCAATCCTACGTATAAAAGGAGCATATATCAAGAATGCATATTCAATCAATAAAACAACGAAGCCATAGATTACGCCATGGAATGATAAAGCCAGATCAACATTTACAAAGGGGGAAAGAAACAACAAAAAACAAAAAAAAAAAAATTCAAGAACTCATGAATTTCAATTATTTGGTCCAAAAACAAAAAATTCGATAAGGCACAATAACTGAGCGGAAATCTACACCTGAGAGTCTCTGTTCATACATTCTTTGAAGATGTTAGTTAACACAGAATGTATGTGTATATGAACCAGTATTTGCATATATAGCTGATTGATTGCTCTTTGCTCACAAGGGTTTTAACGCAGGGTTTAAGCTAGAGAGAGAGAATCGGAAAATGCACATGCCTATGATTTTGGAAACTCTGAGACTTCCACATAAAAAAATTGAATAAACGTAAAGAAACAAATATCTAAGCAGGAAATCAGTAGAATATTAGTAAAAAGAATCATTGTTTTAACACATAAACATTAAACTATTGAAAGCAAAAGCTTGGTGAACAAGAAAGTTTGGTGTATACCTGCGTATACAGATGTAAATGTATACATACAAAAAGATGTTTGTGTAGGCGGCGCCCTAAATCAAGATTTTCGGGCTGTGTGTGTGTGTTTTTTTCTTTGTTTTAGTCTTACAAGATCTCTTTTAATACTGTCATCATGATCAAAACACGTTAATTCATGTTTGGTAACTCCTTATCTCTATTTTTTTTCCCCATCGAATGTGCCAATTTCAGAATACCTATCCATATGTAAGAGAAACAACCCTCTATTATATCCATCATAGACATAATAAGATGTGTTCACGGCTGATGTATTAAAAATTTAAAATGCCTATTAATTTCATTTTTTATATAATGAGGGGATAAGATCATTACATATTATCGATGAACATATGTTCACGAGGGACATTTTAGCATTTTCTATAAGAGAAATATTATTACTTCATTCACCTTTTATGTTTTTAAGTAACAGAACATATACACATCTCATGAATACCACATGTCATCTTTACAAAATTCACTAAACAATCTTGTGAAAATGTGAGAGGATGTGTATCACACACATTTGTTATTATTTCATTTACCTGCCGAATAAAATAACTTGATTTGACACATTTAAAATACTAAGAAAGGTAATGGAGAAAAAAAAATGAACACTTTAACAAACTGACCGTATAAACCGCGATTTATAACTGACATACAATATTTTATTTTCAGACGAACTAATAAAATTATGTCAAAATCCAGTTAGTCACTTTCGAACTTCTCTTCATTCCTTAAAATAGAAAATAGCGTATGAGTTGAGTAATTCTAACAAATGAGATTGCTACTATAATAATAATAATAATAATAATAATAATAATAATAATAATAAGTATCAAGATTCAAAAGCAAAGACTCCTCCTTTCTTTTCGCCTTCCTATCCTAACATTCCAAATTCCAAGATATCTGGAGCCGTCTGTTCCATTTGTTTGTTAATTAGATACTACACAAACACTAGTATATTTATCAATACAGTTTCTCCTCAAAAGAGAAAATAAATTCATCTTGTGAATTTCATATGAATAATACACCTGATGAGCTACGGATTTATTTATTGTCCATAATAGACATTAGATTTCATCTAAAAAGAAAACAATATTGATAAAAAATTATAGCATAAATTACTCCACAAAAAAGAAAAAAAAGAATGCAATATTTAGAATAATGAAGGCCCATTTAAAACTATGTACATTTAAAATTTAATTGAAAATAAGCCCACTAATTGATGAGCCCACTACAATTTACCTTGAAAACTCTTTACTGTAATACAAATTATAAACTCTAGATGCATTAATACACTTGGTATCTTCTAGAACTACCTCATATTTCATCTTTAAATACTATATTTAAATTCATCAATACACATTACATGTATGATGATAATTTCATAAGGTGAACTAGGTATATATATACACAAAAACAAAAAACACAAGATTGGAATACAATTGAAAAGAGAAGATCCGAAATGAATTGTTAGTATTATTCTACTATGTAGCAGCAACAGAATCTTCTTGGATATCCTCCTCACCAAACAACTGATTCAAAATCATGGCTAATCTCACTCCACCTTGAGCTATCCGTTTCTTAACAATGGGTAATCGTGAATCAAAGTAATCATCTGTAAACAGAAACCAAAAAAAGATCAAGAAAACGAGTTCCTAGAAGACACGAAAACGAGAGAGATGCCTCTCTTTTTTCATGTGTCTTGGATCGAAAACACCATGTATACCTGAAAGAGTGTCGCCCGATTTAACGTCTTTGTATCCCCATTTGCAAGCTATATGTATACTCTCAGTAGCATACCTGGAACAACATGAATTCAACATTAGAATGTAAGAAGGAAAGACACTCTGCAATAATGCACAGTTACATGGTATTAATAACATCGACCAATGTCTCGTTGTTTGTAATAGATTCTAGTTCTTGCATTTGTTGATACTTACTTCTTGACACAAGAATAGATGTCACCACATTCCCTCCAAGAAGCAAGATCGCTCGACCAGATTCCCTGTTTGCAACGTGGAATGTGGTGTATAACAATCAGTAGCATTTTGTAAGAAATTTTCTGGTACATTTCCAGCAAAATATCTTTTTGGTCATTCGTGGTTATATGGACATCATATTCATAAATTCCATAAAAGCTAATATTTCTGGTCTTTTTAAGGAAAGGAGGTCATAGAGTTGAACCATGTGTACTTACATTAGTGAAGTTTCCTTTGATGTCTTCTAGGAGGAGATTAATGTCCTTTCCATAGTAATCTGCTGCAGCAGTAAGGATTATTTCTCTATCCCACACCTGAACGCGTTACATGTTAAACATACTAGAAGTGCAACTTAAAATCAACTATGCAGTAAAAATAAGGTCATTAAAGGAAGACAAATTCTTAGCAAGATTATGCATCTTTTGAGATTTGTAACTGTTTTGTAGACCCATTGTAGATCATGGCTGGCTTAATTATTTGTTTAGTTAATGGATTAGAAGTCCACGGGCTTTGTCGTAGGCTTCGTTAGAGGGTTTAAGTAGTTCTTTTCGTATGTGGAAGGGTATCGAATACCTGGAGAATTGTGTTACTTACAGCGTAAGACGCTTGGGCAAGAGAGGTTTCTCTCTTGAGTAATTTTTTATTGAGTAATTCGTTCTTTACTCTAACAAATACACTATATAATATCACTTAGTTTCCCTTTAACAAATACACTATATAATATCACTAATCAGATAGATTGTTACAGTTTTATATGAAGGTTTAAAGCAGTTAAGAAAGTGTGACAAAAGTATCATTCTTAGCAAGAAAAGTAGCAAAAGTATCATCTTGTAATTGAGTACTCACATGGTGAAGATTCGACTTGTGTCTGAACCAGCGCAAGTTCACGGTGTTCCCTCCTTCATCACTTGTGAACCCAACATGCATTGGCTAAAAAAGAGGAACAGATACCAGCAAGAGAAAACCAACGAGATAAGGAAACTAATTAACCAACTATAAAACCAAGTTTTTACACAATCATCATCTTTTCTTGATATTTGTTTAGGTTACCTGATGGATGTCTCCCATGAAATGCGCTAGAAACAGCAAGGCTTCAGTCATGTTATCTGTGTGAATCATTTATAGAAGAAATCTTTCATTATTCTAACATGATTGCTTTTAAATGAAAACATTAAACTAAAACAAGAAAAAGAAATGAAAGAAGGGTGATGATCGATCTCTTACGTCTTCGATCAGAGGTTCCATGGCGGTAATGTGAAAGCTGATTTGTGAAATTTTGAATGGCGCCAGCAACGCACATATCCTCGACTCCATGTTGATCATGGCAGTCCCCTTTATCCATCCATCATCAACCAATATTATCATCAATCAGAAGAACAACCGATCACTTGATAACCAGAAAAATGAAGGACTTTTGGACTTACTCTGATAATTGAAGGTACAGGCTTGATCAGGCGTATCGATGAAGTGAAGAGGGCTCGTCCACCGGTACCTATACCAGTGGCGTACTTGGTCTGGCCACACACACAGAGCCGATAAATTGCCGTTAACATAGTCAGGTAATAGCCTTTCAACAGCATGCTTTGCCTCCGGTCCCAGCAAGTCCTATGTGTAAGGCAAAACAGGTAAGTTATTTTGTATATTTTCGAAACATTGAAGAAAAAATTTCCATGACGAATATTGTTCTTTCTGATATGATTCTGATGATATGAATGAAAGATTTAAGGCCATGGAAGCAGGGAGCTGAGTCTACCTGAGCAATTTTGCATGTCATAGCATGGCCTTCTTTGCTCCATGCTTGAACAGATGGTACACAAAAAACACATACAAGGAAAGCTAGAATAAATGCGGAAATACCTCGAAAAAACGGCATTTTTAGGACTCAAAAAAGGAACAATGTGACCCACCATGATGATAGGCTGGTTATATAAACAAATTATTGATAGTTGCCAATGCGTACAAGCTAAAATATTTTGCTTATCTTTGAAGAGCCCTCTAAGTTGTTTTTCTACAGAAGCAAGATGAGTAAGCAAATTCCTGAATAATATAGTAGTCCCAGCACTATAATCATGTGACTATAGAGACATAATATAAGTACATTTTCTTATGGCTACAAGCGATGTTGACTTGAGAGATAATCAACAACTTAATTAGGCAATTCATGGCTTGACGTGAAGTACAAGCCAAGGAAAATGCAAAGTATGGTCCATCTAAAGATGGTAACGACCACTTATGATTGTATTATTCTTCTGCGATTGATTTTTGTTCAGAAAAGATCCGGTTGAGAAGAGCAGCCAAGCGGAGCCCACCTTGGGCCAGTCTCGTCACGACAACGGGCCACCGAGAGAGGAAGTAATCATCTGCACACAAAAGGGGAAAGAGATTAGCAAATAAATGAACAGGCAAATATCAGAGTTTGGTAAAACCCAAGATTAGAGTTGTATGCAGGATAAATGGACCTAAGAGTTGTATGGAATCACAATGAAATATCAGCAAAGCATTTATTTATCATGAGAGATGCAGGAATGGCATTAGTTGGAAAGAGAATAACTACCATCCACTTCATACAAGAACACAATCACCCAGATAATTAGGTGTGAATTGCTCAAGCTCTATGGATAGAATCTATGGAACTCTAAATGTTTGGTGTCAAAATATGTGTGGCTGTTATAAAATGAAGATGAACAGAAGTGGCACAAGAACATCTTACCTCCCAAGGTGCTTCCAGGAGTAGCATTTCTGTATGCAAATTTACAAGCTAGTTTGATGCTTTCAGAAGCATACCTGCAAATAAATTAACATATAAAGCTAAAGGAGAAGAAGCAAGAAAGAGATAATCATTACATAGAGACAATTTATTCGTTCAATTTTCAGTTTGAAAGAGTATATACTTACGGGTCTGGACAAACTGTGTGATTGCAGTTATTCGAAGATGATGAATCAATAAAGGCATCCTATGGAACAAAGAAAAGAGCAATGGTAATTCGTAAATGCATGACTACATTACATTAAATCTCCCAAAATATTTAATTTCTGGAGAAAAAGCAAAAATGCAAGGGATACACTTAGAGATAAAAGAAATGAGAGCCATAAGAATTTGCACCTTTCGTAAAGAGGAAAACAAGAAAATGCATACAACTACAAAAAAAGGATCGATTAGTAATTTCATAAACATACCGTGATATTGCTCTGAATAGATTGTATCATTACATTGAGATCTGAGTTGTAGAATGTCTCTAGAGCAGAATCGATCATCATGGTGTCCCACACCTGAAATAGCAATATAAGATTGGATAAGATAAACAATTTAGTATCTAAAACATAAAACTAATATATCTGAATGTTTCAATGCCAAAATTACTAGTAACTGACATGGTGCAAATTAGTTTTCCTCTTGTACCAACGGACAGTAATTGTGTTACCACCTTCATCTCCAAGAAAGCCCACATGCAATGGCTGCCAACCAAAGTCAAATCTCAGTCGCTTGCACATGCTCACAGTCATTAAACTGTCCATAAAGATCACAACAGACGAGCACAGTACTATGTAAGCAAAAGAGAAATATGTAAACAAAATGAGTAACCTGATGGACATCACCAACAAAATGCGATAGAAACAGAAGTGCCTCTGTCAAGTTGTCTGCAATTGGAAGAAATTAGTTATCAATTTCCAGGGTGTGAGCAGCCCAGTCAAAAGTGGATGGATGCTTACATGAATCACGACTCTCTGACATGAGCTGCATTGTGTAGTTATTAATTGCTCCAGTGACACACCTGTCTTTGCGTTTCGCAGTGTCATGGCAGTCTCCTAACATGTATTACAAATGTGATCATTGCAGAAGTACAGGTCAGAATTCTTCTCTCAAGGATTTCTAAACTGCAAATTGGCTTATATATTATTCTTATGCATAAAGGACAAAAAAAGGGTGAAATGCTGCAAGAAGTGAAACAAAAAGTGATATTCATGGCTCAGATTGAGCAATTAAAATTATGAGATAATAATCATTTAGGCAAGAACATATAATATCAGCCAAGAAGCAACATTTGCAAAAGTGTCCAGTGACTAAATACAACTTAATAGATCATGAAATACAAGTGATTAATGAGTTGAACATCTTCAATAGCAATTGGCTGAGAGTTAAACGATAATAACCTAATACAGAAGAGACAACTTATACCATTACTGTGTTGGTAAAGCACCTCAAACAGGCACAATTACACATAATTGCATTGGCATAGATCACTTAACTGATATAAGCTGAATTCATCCTTTGGGAAAAACAATCAGAGTAATCAAACACAAAAAGATACACCAGAAAGTTGACAAATAAAAATAACGCAAAAGAGATCTGCTTACTGCAATACTCGTAGTTACACCTGAAATCAGGTGTATCTACATAATGCAAAGGGCTACTCCATCGATAGTGGAACCGAACCTGATCTGCCCAGGGGCAAAGTGAAGCAAGATCACCTTCAGCATGATCTGGAAGCAATGCTTTGACGGCAGCTAAAGCATTTTCAGTAAGATAACTCTATCACAAATAAAAACATTTCATCAGATTCCATTGAGAAATACTCTCTACATGGTACTTTTTAAATTCTTAAAAACCTGGCCTTGGTCCTCAAAACACTATTCTGTAATCAAAAACCTAGTGGACATCAGATTCCATTGAGAAATACTCTCTACATGGTACCTTTTAAATTCTTAAAAACCTGGCCTTGGTCCTCAAAACACTATTTAGTAATCAAAAACCCTATTTATACAACACCAAACTCAAGATTAGCAATTCATAGAGTTTCTTGGTTCAAACTCAAGCATCTTGGAAACATCCAAGAAACTCGCAAAAGGCAGCCAACAATTCACATGTAAAGCATCAAGATTTTAAAATCTTTAACCAGAAAATAAATTAAAAAACATAAAAAAGAAAAAGACCTCAGCAATCTTGCAAGTAGCATAGTGCCCATCTTTGCCCCATCCATGAATTCTTGAAATTACATTCAGAAACAGGATCATCCCCATTACCCACCACCGCCCGAATACAGCCATTTCTGCAAGTAAACAGTTCGTTGACGTCAAATCATAGAGCCCCACTCATTAACACAACTCCACGTTACGAGGAAAAAAAGGGACTTTACCACTTTACGTGCAGAGTGAGAGAGTTCTGGGGATGAGACTGAGAATGAATGAAAAGAAGAATAAATTCTTATTGACTGCTTCTAAGCGTATAAGCCTAGCGATCCATTAGACAACGGCCAACTCGAAACCTTTTTGAAAAAAATTAACCTTTTTTTTTTTTTATCTTTGAAAATAATAAAAGTAGTATAAGGGTCTCGTAATATACGAGATCTTATAAAAAATTAATTTAATTTGGTGAAATTTGTAAACTTTAAATATTATTTACATGTTAAACTTAATTTATGATTAGTGCAATATTGACCATCTAATTGAACATTAAATATAATATAATATGATTAAATAATTATATAATTATTGAAATATAAGTTGCATTGGTAAAGAATCATAAATATTTTTTTATTTATTATTTTGAAAAAGAATATATACATTGTTGTGCATATTATATTATTCAACCTATATACCATTGTTTTTAGTGTGCTTTCTATATTTAGAGTCTACAACAACTCTCAAATTTTCTTTTGAATTAAATGATAAAAAATGAAAGTACAGTTTTTATAAATAAATTTCATAATTTTTTTTGTAACACATATTCCAAAAAAAATTATTTATGTTCATTAATTAATAAGTTTGAACAATCATTTTCAATCATCCCCTTTTATTTTAGTTCTTTTTTCTTATTTATTTATTTTTTTTCTCTAAACTTTTAAATTTAACAAATTTCAAATATGTAAATAATTCAAAATATTGAAGTTTAGCATATTGTATTCATATAATACAATTAACATTTCTATATTATTTAATAAGTAATGTTTCTTAGTAACATAAGAATAATAATTGAAGTAATTAGTTAGTTATATTTAATGCGAAAATATTGTATACTTGTGTCCTTATATATATATATATATATTGTAAACATAAATTTAATCAATTTATCCAAGAGTTTAAAGTTATCTCACTTGTATAAGGAAAGAGAAGCTGCATCTCATCTAATTTAGGCAAATTGTTTGCGTGCGTGCATAATGAAAGAGACGTTTCATCTCATCTCATCTAGCCCTATTAGCAACGTGTTATGTTCTCTAGGCTATATGTTTGTTTCGTGTCTTAGCTTGATTGGGGAAAATCCACATTTTTTATATTTGAGTAGTGTTTGTGTGCACCAAGTGTATGAGTTATGATCCATACAATTGGATACGCGGGTCGGGTCGGGTTGGGTTCAGTCTAATCCGAATCCGCGCCTTTTTATTTATTTAGTTATAATTTATGTCATAACGTTTATGTTGTAATAATATAACCTTTATGTTCTAATAGTGTAACTTTTATGTACAGATTTCATAACATTTTCAGTGCATGACTTATACTTTTTTCACTATAAAAATTCATGTAATATAGTCAAAACCTTTATATTGTAATAATATAACATTTATGTTGTAATAATATAACTTTTATGTACAGATTTCATAACTTTTTCAATAAATAACTTATAGTTTTTTCACTATAAAAATTCAATATAGTCGAAACTTTTATGTTGTAATGATATAACTTTTATATTATAATACTATAACCTTTATGTACAAATTTCACAACCTTTTCAGTGAATAACTTATATTTTTTTCACTACTCAGCACTGCAAAAAATTATGTGCATATAACTAAAAGGTTATAAAGATAGAACTAAAATGTTAAGTTCGCTAAACTAAAAGATTATACCAATATACAGCAGAACTAGGGTTTGAGTTAGGGTTTGGATGCGTGGGGTGCGTGAAAGACACTTTCGGGTCGGGTTGATCAAGTTACACGAATCTATAATCCGTGCACTTGGTGTATAGAAATAATTGTGTATATATTTTGGTTGGAAAAATCGGATAAGTTTCATAATATAAATTAAATTTTAATTATAAATTTAAAATTTAAATTTTTTTAATAAGGGGTTTAAATTTTTTTTTGATTTAAATCTTGAAAATTAAGTTGAGTTTTCAATTCTACACAAAATTCAATTTTTTATTTATATTTATATTATATTTTAGATTAATTAAGATAAAATAGTGTAATTTTGGAATGATTTTCATTCGACTTGTATTAATATATATATATATAATTAATGTAATTCATAAAATTAAATTTCATTTTTTTTCTTTTTTTTTTTTTTAAGTATAGAAAATTAATTTTAATATTAATTAGTTTAATATGAATTATATTTTATGAATTAATTTAATTAAATATTTTTTCTTTTTCCTTATATAAATTAAGTCAAGTCGGATGAAAATTGTTCTTAAAGTGCACTAATTTATTTGTCTTAATTTATCCAAAATATGAATGCATATTGAAATATAAATAAATTTATAAATATAAATAAAAAAACGGAAATTTTGTCTTAAATTGAAAATTGAACCAGTATTGAGAAGTTTTAAAATTTGAATCTAAAATTGAAAATCAATCTATAAATTAATCTTATTATGGATTTTATCCTAAAAAAATCTATGAAGTATAAAATATTGTGTGTTTGTTTTTTTGGAAATGTGTATAATTGAATTAGTATAGAGATATGTTAAATCAATACTGCTGATATCTGTACTAGCATTACAAAAAATGTGTTATAAATGTGTAAATATATTGGGAATTGAAAAACTATGAGGAAGTGTTATAGGGTATATGATATGTTAGTATAACTTTGGAGGTGAATATTAAATTTTAGCTGGTTAAATCTTTTTTATTTTATTGAAAGCTGGTTAAATCCTAAAAAAGGAATAATGTAGATTGCAAAATTCTGGATTCTTTACGATGATGAGATTCAAACAAATACAACTTTACTTATTATATATATTAAAAAATATAAGTAATAATTTAAATAAATAAAATGATGAAACTAAAATATATAAGTAAATTTTTTTTTTAACTTCATATGAAATTCAAATTCTTCTTCATTTTTTTTTTATTCAAACATATTTCAACTGATCGCATATGTCCACGTGTCCATGTATATATATGTATCAGCACCACCACGTATTAATGCTTAAACTTTTCTCTCAGTGATCAATCGAGAGAACCCGATTGAACCAATCCTCAAAACCACAGCAAAATCCTCGACAGGAAATTATGAAGGCGATAGTGATCACGGAGGCTGGTGGGCCTGAAGTGTTGAAGCTACAAGAAGTGGAGGACCCAAAATTCAAAGACGATGAAGTTTTGATTAGAGTTGCAGCCACAGCACTCAACAGAGCCGATACCCTTCAGAGGCAGGGTAGATACCCTCCCCCTAAGGGTGACAGTCAGTATCCGGGTCTTGAATGCTCCGGTGTCGTTGAAGCCGTCGGCAATAATGTTCACCGCTGGAAGATTGGCGACCAGGTTTTTTAACCGTGCCTCTGCAATTTCACTTTGATTGCGAACTGTTTGATAAAATGACTCTGTGGTCAGCTATGTGATGGAAATTACTTTATTGGACTTCAAATTTACTTAACCATTGTGTAGATGGCTATGAAAATAGAAAATTTAGCTTAAAAGGTTTCGTTTTTATTGTGATTGTTGTGAGGTGTTGATTAATGATTGTGTTGAAAAGGTATGTGCTCTTGTTGGTGGAGGGGGATATGCAGAGAAAGTAGCTGTTCCTGCTGGGCAAGTTCTTCCTGTTCCACCGGGTGTTTCTTTGCAGGATGCAGCTGGTTTTCCAGAGGTAGCTTGCACGGTGTGGTCCACCGTGTTTATGATGAGCCACCTATCGAAAGGGGAAACTTTATTGGTAGGTTTTGCCTCACCTAATTTGTATTCTCAATCAGCATTCAAGTTGTAGTTGACATTTCTGATCAAGTGATAATGTTTAGATAGTGGGATTCTGTATCTATTTTACTGAAATGCATGTTTATAACACTATATCTCTTCTTTAACTAAGATTGGGCCCTTCTTAGACGTGACAAGTTTCATATCTGCAAGGTCTCCTGAGATTAGATAATAGCTCTTTTCTGAGGAAGTACAGTCGGGCCTTTGTGCATTATTCCACTCTTTGATTCGCTGTATCAACTTGGTTTACACATTTCAGTGCACATAAACAGATTGAAGATCATCAGTAGGGTGAATATAAGTACCATTCACTATTGTTTGTAAATCATGATATAAGTTGCTAGATGTCGTGACTTTTTCTTCCCTATGCAAGCTATTATTTCTCCGCATCTTACAAAGAAATGATAAAGGTTCACTGCCTAATTCAATCAATGAAGCCGTGAGGTTATTGATAGTATATATTGTGCTTTAATGAGTCCTAATAGTATTAGGTTTCTATTGATATTAGGTCTCAATTATTTATCTAAAGGTTATATATATTTTTATTTATTTATTATTATTGTGTTTATCTAGTTTTTTTTATAGAATTACTTAAGTACCATTTAAACTCATTGAGAATATTATAGGCACTACAAATTGGCTGAAACTAGTATTAGATATTAGATAAGATCTTATACAAGGCTTATCACAAATTTCTACTTAGCATAGTTGTTTCCATAATCTGTCATAACCTTTGACTGCAAATTCACAAGTAACCTCAGATACATGGCGGCTCCAGTGGAATCGGTACATTTGCTATTCAGCTGGCTAAATACCTTGGTATCAAAGTCTTTGTCACTGCAGGTCACTGCTAATATACCATTCACTGAATCATACTGGAGATTACCGAAACTTCTATTAAAAATAAAATAAAACTATTCTGTCATTTATAGGAAGTGAAGAAAAACTAGCTGCTTGCAAGGACCTTGGAGCTGATGTTTGCATCAATTATAAGACAGAGGATTTCGTTTCACGAGTAAAGCAAGAAACAGGAGGAAAAGGTTGATTGTCTTAGTCCAACTATTTAGTTTTAGTCGACAGTCCTTTCTTGGTGTGACATTAGCAAAACTGTCTCAACAATGATATCTTACTCCTGAGTTTCCCTTTCTTATCCACTCTTCATTGGTCTGAATGTCTAACTTGTTTCTGTTCAATAACAGGTGTTGATGTCATACTAGATAACATCGGTGCTTCATACTTACAGAGGAACCTGGAAAGTTTAAATTTCAATGGGAGGCTTTTCATAATAGGTTTTATGGGTGGAATAGTAGCTGAAATCAACCTCACTAGTTTGCTAGCAAGGCGCCTTACCGTGCAGGGTAACATGCTTGATCCTTGCATGTTTCTTTGTAATCTTTCCTTGTTCGCTCTCAATTCAGAGATGTTCTAATAGACTGAATACCCCAAATTCACCCATACGCCATAGTGCTCTTTTTCTTATTTTTTGTATTTCATCCATTTTTACCCTATCTCTTTACCCCCATTAGATTAACTTGATTACACACACACACACTTGTCTTTCAAACTATGTTAATACTGATAACCTTTTCTTTACACCTGGTTATAGCTGCCGGCCTACGAAATAGGGAGCCAGAAAACAAAGCTCAGATTGTGAGTGAGGTGGAGAAAAATGTGTGGCCAGCAATTGCTGCAGGCAATATAAAACCAGTTGTGTACAAGCGTCTTCCATTAGAAGAAGCTGCAGAAGCTCACCTTCTCATGGAAAGCAGCAAGCATATCGGAAAGATCATCCTCCTCGTTCCGTAAAGATTTACTTTTAGTTATTTGTAGTTTCAAATATTAGTAAATATGCAACAGAACAGAAAAAAAAAAAAAAAAGTTTTATGTTGAATGTGTATCTCGTTCGAATCATGTATCAGAACTACATACCTAATTGATATCTCAACCTTGATATAGAACTTCGACTGCTAAGGTTTTGAGAGCACTTGGACATGGATCTCCAAGTGTAACTGTTGACACAGGAATTGAGCATTCTTCCTTTCCAACACAGACCTGCACAATATAATCACACGCGTAGTTCAGAACTAGTGTAACGTAAATTTTTGCAGGTTAGAAAAGGCTAAATGCATAAAACTTATTATTGTTATTTATTTATTTATTTTTGATGAAAAGCTGGTTAAATCCTAAAAATGGAAATAATGTTTATTGCAAAATTCTAAATTGTTTACGTTGATGAGATTCAAACAAATACAAATTTAGGTGTTATACATATTTTATAAAGTTGCAGAAAGTAAAATTTAGTTAAATAAAATGTTGAAACTCAAAAATATGTGTCTTAATTTTATGCATCAGCAACCCAAGAATTATGCTTATATGTGTCATAATTTTATGCATCAGCAACCCAAGTATTATGCTTACACTTCACTGAGAGTGGTCAACGGAGAGAACCCGATAGAACCCATCCTCAAAACCACAGCAAAATCCTCGACAGAAAATTATGAAGGCGATAGTGATCACAGAGGCAGGTGGGCCCGAAGTCTTGAAGCTACAAGAAGTGGAGGACCCAAAAGTCAAAGACGATGAAGTTTTGATTAGAGTTGCAGCCACCGCACTCAACAGAGCCGATACCGAACAGAGGCAAGGTAGATACTCTCCCCCAAAGGGTGGCAGTCAGTATCCGGGTCTTGAATGTTCCGGTGTCGTTGAAGCCGTCGGCAAAAATGTTCACCGCTGGAAGATAGGCGACCAGGTTTTAATTGAGCTTCTGGAATTTTACTTTGATTGCGAACTGTTTGTTAAAATGACCCAGTCACTGATCAGCTATGTGATGGAAATTACTTGATTGATGGACTCGAAATTGACTTAACGATCTGTGAAAATAGAAAACTTATATATTGTGATTGCTGTGGAGTTTTGATATGTGGTTGTGTTGTGAAAAGGTATGTGCTCTTGTTGGTGGAGGGGGATATGCAGAGAAAGTAGCTGTTCCTGCGGGGCAAGTTCTTCCTGTTCCGCAGGGGGTTTCTTTGCAGGATGCAGCTAGTTTTCCAGAGGTAGCATGCTCGGTGTGGTCTACCGTGTTTATGATGAGCCGCCTATCGAAAGGGGAAACATTCCTGGTAGGTTTTCCTCACCTACTTTGTATTTTCAATCTGCCTTCGAGTTGTAGTTGACATTTCTGATCAAGTGACGAGGTTAAGATAGTGGGATTCTGTGTCTCTTGTTATGGAAATGTACGGGTATAACACTATGGGAAAAATGCTAAAAGCCCACCCGTGGGCAACTCTCAATATACCTATGATGTGTAATGATTTCATCCTCTCATTATATGAAAAATGAAATTTATATGTATGCTGGATATTTAACACACCAACAATGACACATATTCATATATACTCTTCTTTTGATCATGATTGGTCCCTTCATTGATGTGAGTAGTTTCATATTTGCAAGGGCTCCTGAGTTTAGATAATAGCTCCTTGCTGAGGAAGTACAGTTGGGCCTTCATAGATTATTCCTCTCTTTGATTCGTGGTACCGTTTTGCCTTAGACATTTCTATGAACGTATTGTTTGTAAATCATAATATATAAGTTGCCAGATTACGGTGACCATTTTCCTCTCTGCAAGATACTTTGTCTCTTCATCTGCCTAACTCAATCAATGAAGCTGTGAGGTTTGCTGAAGCCTTTAATGTTCAAACTTTCTGATAGTATAAAATCTTACACCAGCCTAACTCAGTCATAGCTTTTTGACTGGAAATTCACATGTGATCTCAGATACATGGAGGCTCTAGTGGAATTGGTACATTTGCTATTCAGCTGGCGAAATACCTTGGCAACAAAGTCTTTGTCACTGCAGGTTACTGCTAATATTACATTCATTGATTCTGTATATTAGAGATCAATTCAACTTCTATTAAAAATAGAACAAAACTATTCTGTCATTTATAGGAAGTGAAGAAAAACTAGCTGCTTGCAAGAACCTTGGAGCTGATGTTTGCATCAATTATAAGACACAGGATTTCGTTTCACGAGTAAAACAAGAAACAGGAGGAAAAGGTTGAATGGTTGATAGTCTGAGTCCAAATATTTAGTTTTAGTTGACAGTCAAATCTTGTTTTGACATTAGCACTGTCTCAACAATGATATCATACTCTCGAGTTTCCCTTTCTTATCCGCACTACATTGGTTTCTGTTCAATAACAGGCGTTGATGTCATACTAGATAACATTGGTGCTTCATACTTACAGAGGAACCTGGAAAGTTTAAATTTCAACGGGAGGCTTTTTATATTAGGTTTTATTGGTGGATCAGTAGCTGAAATCAACCTCACTAGTTTGCTAGCAAGACGCCTTACTGTGCAGGGTAACATGCTAACTTCTAATAGACTGAATAGCCACTTTTTCTAATTTATGTATTTCACCTATCTTTACCCCCATTAGATTAACTGATCACACACACATACACTGTTTAAAAATGTGTTATACTGATTACATATTCTTACACCTGATTATAGCTGCCGGTCTGCGAAGTAGGGACCCAGAAAACAAAGCTCAGATTGTGAGCGAGGTGGAGAAAAATGTGTGGCCAGCAATTGCTACAGGCAGTATAAAGCCAGTTGTATACAAGCGTCTTCCATTAGAAGAAGCTTCAGAAGCTCACCTTCTCATGGAAAGCAGCAAGCATATCGGAAAGATCATCCTCGTTCCGTAAAGATTTTGTTTCAGTTATTTCTAGTTTCAAATGTCCAGAAACATGCATCGAACAGAAAAAACAATGTTTTATGTTAAAAGTGTGTGTGTTATTAGTATCAGAACTACATACCCAACTGCTATCTCAACCTTGACATAGAGCTTCGACTGCTAGGGTTTTGAGAGCATTTGGACATGGATCTCCAAGTCTAGCTGTTGACACAGGAATTGAGCATTCTTCCTTTCCAACACAAATCTGCACAATATGATCACACAGTTCAGAAGTGTAAAGAGGATTTTTTGCAGGTTGTAAGAAAAGGCTAAATGCATCAAAATTACCTTCTGAATGACTGATGATACATTGGCTTCACAACTTCCTGAAAAGAAAGCTCCACAGTTTCCTTTAGGATTCCCAAAGCTAGCAAAACGAACCGAAGCAATACGCCGCCCTGCTTCACAGCTCAGTCGAAGCTCTGGTGTCCCCGACACAAAACCGACTCCTTGTTTCCACCCATCAGCAGGTGGATGGTCAGCCTCTGATACGCGGCCACAGATCACTTGCCCATTTCGAGTGACCACAGAGATTGTTGTGGGATCACCACCGAGTTCTTCATGAACAACGAGCAAGTTCTCACCGGATTGTAACCAAGACCGTGGAATATGATACCTTGATAAGATTTGATTTCATCAGCCATTGCAACAGCACACAGCATGTAAGAAGGAAAAGAAAATCTACTTACAATGTTTGAGCAGGTTGACCACATTTCTTGAGACATTTAGATGCATCATAAGATCCTCTATAGTCGCAATTCTCTGAGCATCCACTTGAAGGTGAGAGATAAGACAACCAATATCGCCCAATGCTCTGCCCGTTCACCCATGCTTGGCCTTTCCCCATGCCAGCAAGATTCAATGATACGGGACCCTTCCCTTTTGGAGCATGGAACAGAGTCTGATAACGAGACATTGAGTGTTGGATCAAGAAACAAGAAAAAACTAATTTCGCATATTGAATATTCATACTGAATCAAAAGCAGAGTAAATAAAACAAATAGCTTCAATGTCATCGGTAATAAAAACAACTCCAAGCTGCATGAAATTTACCTTGTACCATATCAGACTTTGATTAGTGGGAATAGCAGTCCCCTGAGTCCATATTGAACTGTTGGCCAGAGATACCTTCTCAAGTCCGAGGAATTCACCTTCAACTCCAACCTGAACATATGTGCATGCTTCCCAACATCATTTGTTGCAATAAAATGCTAAATTGGGTTATGGATGATGATGTCTGGACTAGTTTCAAGATTTAAGATTGATTTTGATTATGCGATTTCTAATATCAATTATGAATAATAAAGGTGGAAACAACTATAGTACCTGATGCGTCCATTGTAGGGAAGAAAGGTCCTGTTTGGAGCCCTTCAGATCAGCAAGAATAACTGAATTAACTCCAGCTCCTTGGATATCAAACCAGGGTCCGTAATTCTGAAAAATTTACACAACAATAGAGAATTGTGAATTTATTGACAGTCAAGACTACTCAAAGTATCTTACTAATGTGGAGAATACGAGCTCGATACAGATCATTCGGATTACTCCAAGGACTCACATCAAGAGCCAAGAAGTAAAGCTGGAATTCTGAACTCTCAAACTAATAGCTAATCTCCTTACACTCGAATAGTTTATGAAACACCGGTTCTCACTTAAAGTAACCTCCTCAAACACTACTTATATGTATTGCTCTTCTTATGAGTACATTAGTCATAAAAAAACAAATGTGAATCTATTCTGAAATAACAAATGTAAATGTTCTTGTCTGTGTACGCGTATGAGAGAGAAAGTAGGTACCTGTAAGCCAATCATCATACTCAGTATGTCTAATGTGTTGCTTCCGCTGTGAAGATTAACCTTAGCACTCAGCGAGAAATTAGCGTCATCATGATTACCATAGCCAAATCCTGAAAGATCAATTACTGAAAAAATCACAAAACAATTCTCAATCGACTATTCCAAGTCAAATATAATACCGAATGACTTACCTACTACTTTTTTGTTAACAAAGAGAAGAGCTGCATGTCCCAAGCTGCCGATAAGCAAACCTGCTTCTTCTGTTTGGTTTTGCTCAATATTTATGCTGCCGTACATAGCAATACAAAAAATAATAGTGAATTCAAATCCAGAGAGATAATTAATGGTCGGTAATGAGTTCATTCTAAAATAAAAGAAAACAAATAAATTTCTGAAAAGTTCTGCAACTAATAAGATAGCTAAAATCATCTCAAGATGCATGGTTGCCAAGGGAAAATGAAACAATTTACCTAGTCATATACCATAGAAAATCACTCGTATCTTTTGTTGTATTAATCTGCTCTAGTAAACCTGATGCCTCAAATGAGTTGTTACCCCAACTGCCCACCTTTTCTTCGTACCAACTCCAAGATGACGATGACAGAGAAGATTCATGCATGGTGAGGTTCCAAGTAAAAGCATCATCATCAAGAGTTGTTTGTGAAACAACCTATGTCCATGACAAATGCAAGAAATAATCTTCATAAGATGTTGCAGCTTAGGAAATATAACCAATAGAATTTCTAAATGTACCGAATCATATATTCCATGTTACCTCATAAAAGGAATATGTAAATGTTCCAAATATGACCAACAAAACATGGTGCTTTTTACCATTAAAATTTAAAAGGCCGATAGGAGGCAAGCGTTTGGAATATTCAACTCGCATTGGCAAAGGTAAACGAGGGGGAGAGAGGATACCTTAGCTGTGTTAAATACAACATTCTCACAGTCGGGAAGAATGCTCACAGACCAAGCAGGAAGCAAGTATGAATTCCCTTTGAAATCGACAGTTGCATCTGAAGAGCTACCATAATTGGCAAGAAAGGCTGCACAGTCATCGGAGGATTTGTAGTATACATGAGCCTGATTACAAATATGACGGTCAAATTCCCATCACACAATTTATCAAACTTCATCATGGATATTTCAAATCTCCACATAATTCTCAGTCCAATAAACAAATTGAAGACTATAAATATATTTTGTCAATAGAACTTTTCTGCTTTAACTAGATATCCTAAATTTAAACAGGGAAGTAAACTAAATTCCACCTGAAGACTGAAGTTCAAAAGTGCAATCACACATATACCCAATTTCTCAAACACTACAAGATATTTTTATTGCTAAGACAAACTATAAATAATAGATATTAGGTGCTAATTGAAGTTCAATAAACTCATAAACAGAGCAAATGTGCTATCTCCATCTTCTCCTAACTTTCAGTCTTCTCTTTCTTTCAAAATGAACACAGAAATTGAATCAAAAATATGAAAGAGGGAACAAATATTGGCTCGTAATTTTCACTAAGAATGCTTTGAACTGTTCCTAAAAAAATTATTCTACTTCACTTTTTTTACCTGCTAAGAGTCCAATCTACCACTCCACTAAAGTCTAAATAGTAGTAAAAGAGAGACATTAAACATACTTCAAGATTCTGACCGAGAGACATTTGAGTCGCATTGGCATTAACCAAATGCTCCTCACACAGTTTAATAGCAATGTGAAGGTCACGCAAGTGGCCCCACTTTGGCTGATTGATGAAACCTGCATAATTGCTTTAGTTAAATGAAGGTGACCAAGATAAGTGTTGTTAGCATGCCAATCCCAGTGGAAGGTACACGTCAAATTTGAACATCGTACCATACTCATCGAGTGGGGCATCATAGTCATAACTAGTTGCAACCAAAGGTCCTCCTGCTGTCCTACCAAAGTTGGTGCCACCGAAATACTGCAACAAGTATTCAGAAATATGGTATTAATCAGGTCATAAGCTGCAACTAAAAGACACCACCTACTGAAGCTCACCATGTAATAGTTTTGGAAAGTGCCACCTTTTTCGAAAAAGCGTGCAACAGCAAATGCCAGGTCTTCAACAGGTCGAAAAGGAACAGCATATCCAAATGCTAGGAACCTATAAAATTATAGATTGTTGTTCGACCCTTGGAAAACAAATGAAGATAGTAAAGGATTTCTAAACTAAGATGCAAAATCATATAGTTTTTACCATCCAACGTAGTTCTCAGTCCACATTGATGGCTTCAATGGTGAATTCGGAGAAAATCCATCACAGTAAAAACCGTTGCAAGTGTTTATCTGCATCATTATGTGTATCGTTTCATAAGTATGCAGTTCACATAAACAACTACCATTATCTATAGGATTCAAGTCATAAACATATAATATGTCTTCATTGTATCAACGAAGAACAACAAACTAAGAAACGGCATATAATCTACTTACAATTGGATCAGGTGCATCCTCTTGTGCACACATCACCCATGGAACAGATGTATTAAGATTGACAGCAGTTTGTGCAGCCCATTTGATGTATAACTCTCCTCCCACTCCATAAGCCCTTTCGACATTTCCATATTCATTCTCCACCTAAAACAAATCAACCTTCCCAAAATTAATAATTAAGCAAATAAAACAGAAGGAATAACTAATTGATTTAACACCAATTACATAAATATTCATTCACACAGATAACCAACGATTATTAAATGATTTTTACTTCAAAAATAATTGAGAAAGTGAAGATGAATCATTTCACTGCAAGTACTAGCAGGGCAGGTCTGTTAAATCCACCTAAATATTACCTGTTGAAACCCTTATGAAGGAACATTTACCATACAAAGGAAACGAAATAAAGAAGTGGAAGCAACCTGTGCGAGAATAATAGGCCCTCCTTGTGATGCAAATAGATTCTCATCCTTCATCAAGTTAACTATTTTTGCAAGAAAACGCTCCATTTCGCTCTGCATTGATGATAAGACATGCTTCATATGAAGTCTTTTAACTTTTGAATTGATTCATTAAGAAACTAACGAATACATTAGGTCCGCACCTGGAAAAGGTCATTCGTTGTTCGGAACTGTATTCCAGGAATGAAATGCAACCAAACAGGGAATCCCCTGTTCAGAAAAGATAAACAAAATGTTCTGAAAGGGCACATACACACGATTGCAACAGTCATCTTTAATGTAAGTAAGGTAGGACTTTCAAGTTGAAAAGGCTTCATTTTAACTTTTAATTCATTAAGGAGCTTCAAACTGTTATTCCGGGAAGACTAAGGCACAATTATAACCTTAGAAACAGCAGTGATATACCTATGGCACAGAGGTTGAATAGGAGACTAACCCATAGTTCCACTCAGCACAAGCATAGGGTCCGATTCTCAAATGCACAAAGAGACCGGCTTTATGTACTTCCTTCACGAACTGCACTAAGTCAAACCTGCCTCCAAAATAGTACTACATTTTGAAAGAGTCAGCATACGAAATACTAGTAACTTCCATACTGTTTTGAACTGACACTCTCAGTATTGGTTACGTAACCAACAAAGAAAAAAAACAAAACAACCAAAGAATGAAACATCACAACTGGAAAATCAAACTGCAAAAGCAACTGTAGAATGAAATATTATCAATCAAAATAAAAAAATATGATGACAAACTCGAGTTGGATTCAGATCTCCAACCATGAACTTCTATCCCAATTGATGCAGAAGGCTTAAAGGATCTCAGCTTCTATTTAACTCACTATATCAACCATGAAAAACCATAAAAGATGACAATAAACACTACCATCCAAAACAAT
Organism: Scutellaria barbata; assembly: GCA_028654395.1. Taxonomy (NCBI): domain Eukaryota; kingdom Viridiplantae; phylum Streptophyta; class Magnoliopsida; order Lamiales; family Lamiaceae; genus Scutellaria; species Scutellaria barbata. The sequence continues at coordinate 6,794,278 of CM053645.1, forward strand.
TAACTCGAATTTCCTAAACTCACTTACAAAAGCATTGTCCAAATATCTTGACAATGGAACCAATTCCAACTTGCATAATAAACAATGATTAACTCCTATACCTCTCCTCTCACGGGTTCATGGTAATTCCAAAAGACATAAGTCTCTATCACGTCAATCCCTCCATCCTTCGCCTTCCTAATGATTTCTGGCCATATCTTCAAGATACCAAAAACAAAACAAGATTTGCATCTTTTTGAATCAACATAAAGGATAAACCGAGAAAAGAACTAAAGAAACAAATAAAGAATCGAACTCACTTCTGGTGTAGTGCGTGGATAATGCACAGAACCTGACTGCAAGATTCTCCGTTTTCCATCGATTACCAATGCCTTACTATCATACGTCACACTTTCCGAAACTGCTGTTTGATAAAAACTACCTTCAAACAGTAAAATAGCCAAGAAAAATATAGACAACATATTGTTAGCTTCCAAGATTCAACAAGAAACACCACCACCAACGTAAAAGAGACAAAATCGAACCTTATATATGTGCAATAGATGTGTATGAACGTAGAATTGGGTGGTGCTGTTTTGGCGTTTTTGTTGCGACCCTTAATGACGGATAAGATTTAAACAATAATTCAGACTGCAATTCTTGGAATTATTCGACTGATAATTGCAAGACTAGAGAAATTGTCGGTTTCTTGAAACTGTTTCTCGCAAGAATGTTTCTTGATTCTTTTTTGGGTTTTTTCGAGTAATTCAAATTTGGAAGAATTTAAAAGGAAAAAAACTTGAAAATTTTGAAAGAACTTTAAAGGTGAAACTGAGAAACAACAACCTATGTTCTGCATGCGACACATAAATATATATATATATATATATATATATATATGTATAGACACGGTTTTGATAGATATGACAGTCGGAAACACGTTTTATCCGTAATTTTGGAAACATTAAAAAGCGCGTTAGGGCAACAACGTTGTACGGACTCTTGCTCCCATAAACAAGACGCTTGTCTGCTAGAGGCTAAAATTATCCTAAAGCTGTGTTTGGACGTGATGACCAAAACAATATATATCCGTTCCAAGTTTGAAGAAAAAATATTATTTAACATATTGAAAATGATTGAATTATCGTTAGGGTTTGGGGCGGTAAACACCCCACCATCTCCTTAACACTTCATAATTAAATAAATAAAAATAAAAAAACTAAAATATCCTAATTTTTAAATAAAAAAAACTCTTTCCTTTTCTATATCATCTTCTTCCCCATATTTCTTAAACTTTATGCTAAAAAAACTCATAAAAAATATTTATGAAATAAATAGTCAAAAGTAACATATGAAATATATAATCAAGTTTTTCATACATTTTTATAGTTTTATAAAGTATAGTTAAATATTTCGAAAATTGAAATGTATCAATTTTTTTTTTACTGAAAATACATCGTTCGATCTCTACAAGCTAAATATTATATTGTGTGTACAACCTCCACAGATCGAACATTTTTTAAAATGTTTGATTATAGGTAGAATGTTACAATGTATGTTCAACCTCTGGTAGTAGAACGTTATACAAAGGAAAGAAGTGACCTGAGTTTGAGTAAGAGAAATGAGAATCTTTTTTTTTTCTGGGAATTTTTTTTTTTTACTTTATTATTGAAAATATAATTGTAATATAGAGGGACGTGTTTAAAAGTTTTATAATTTAAAAATATTTAATGTAAATATATTTAGTAAATGAAGTGTTTAAAAAATGATGTGATTGTGTATAACCCACCCATAGCATTATTTAAGGTTTATATGAATAGGTGTTGTAAAATATTTTGAAATAAATATTTTTCCTTGATAGTTCATCTTCTTTTCTTTTCTTTTTTTTTTAATTTATTGAATCAACACCTAATATTAATTTTTTTTAAATGTTCCTATTATTCAAATAATTTTCAATCATTCTCATTTAAATTTAATCCTTTCTATCTAAAGGATCACAATTCTATACTAGATATTTTTATAGAGAAAATATCAATTTTACATACGAATATTTTCAATCCTTTAGAAAGCAGTTGTCCAAACAGACCCTTGACTTCTCTTTCTCAATGAATCATCAACAATACTCTCCTCAAAATCCGATTTTCCTTTCGCTCGGTTCTTGATTGAAGGCAAGTCTTTTCTTCTCTAGATTAGTATCCATTGAGTGATCATCTCGTTGACAATTTGTAGTTTCTTTCAGAAGAAGCACAACAGAGTTGCAGCAAACATGGATTTCAGAAAAATGGATCGGCAGCAATTGACGGTGGCTGGTGCAGGATTTTCAGTGATGGCTACTCTGCACTTCACATCTCAGCTCGCATCGCAACACCTTTTTTACTGGAAAACTCCCAAGGAGCAAAAGGCCATAATCATAATCATACTCACGGCCCCAGTTTTTGCTCTTTATTCCTTTGTTGGATTAATTGATATTAAAGGCAGCAAACCCTTCTTTATGCTCTTGGATTCTGTTAAAGAATGCTATGAGGCTCTGGTGTGTGCCCTTTCTCTCTCTTTATCTCTTGGTTAATTGGGCTTGTAGATGCTGAACTTTGAATTTTGAAATTCTTTATGAATAATTGATATTATAGGAGTGTGTTTTACCTAATGTAGCATCTACAGGGTCATGTTTAAGTATGATAATGTGGATTTTTGTTTGTTGTTTGTGGCCAGGCTATTGCAAAGTTTTTGGGTTTGATGTATAGCTATTTAAATATTTCCATGAGCAACAATATTGTTCCTGATGAGATAAAAGGGAGGGAGATTCATCATTCATTTCCCATGACTCTTTTCCAGGTGAGACTTTTCTCTGTTGTATGTAGTTTATATTTTCTGGTATTGGTTTTCAAGAATGTGTTATATGGTAATGGGGCAACATTTTTCGTGGGCGTTCCTCTGTGTATGTTATGATGAAGGAAAGCATATAGCTACTAAAACTGAGCGGGGGGGATTGAGTAATTGACTGCCTTACCAATTCTAATATATGACAATATATTTGCTTGGGTGGTAGATTTTGGACACTTGACTAAGGAAAGTTTCTTTCGGAAATATGCAGCCTAAAAAGACACATTTGAATCACCAGACATTGAAACTTCTCAAAAACTGGACATGGCAGTTTGTTGTCATTCGACCCATATGTTCTATCTTGATGATAGCATTGCAGATTATTGGGATGTATCCTAGTTGGCTCAGTTGGACATTCACCTTCATTCTCAGTTTATCCTTTTCATTGGCAATGTATTCGTTGATTGTATTCTACCATGTATTTGCCAAAGAATTGGAACCGCATAAGCCACTGGCGAAGTTTATCTGCATCAAAGGAATTGTTTTCTTCTGCTTTTGGCAGGTAAAGAACCATCTTCCTTTTACTCCTCCAACATGTCTCAGATTTATTTATTGTATTTGAATCGTTTATTGGCAAGAGCAGATGTTGTATATTTGAGTGTCGATTCATTTACATTACATGATGTATGCTTACCACATGTTTTGCATTATAAATAAGCGAAAGTCTGATTCATGCTTGGAGTGTAAGGCATCACTTCTTATATGCTTAAGATTAAAGTTTTAACCAAGTCCTTCACTTCTTATATTCTCACTTTTGCTGCTTATATGGAAATATATAGACAATAGCTACTAATCTTGCTACTGCTGAATTTCTGTTGGATGTTGGTGGATATGGATTAATCTACTTGTTACCTATCTTGGATCCTAATATCCATTTTCATCAATAGGAATCTTAACAATATTATTGTTGTTGCTTACCAATGATTTTATATAATGGTATTAAAAGTGATCATGTGTTGGACATCACAATTAAACTTTCTTTCGTAGATTATGACTCACTGATTTAGTTCTTATATCCAAAATAAGATGAATACTAAATGACAATTCTGCCATATAACAATGCCCTTGTCTTTTTTGGTAGAAGCTTGTACTATTTTGTTAGTTAAAATAATAGCTGTATTCTAGTCATTTTACTAAATGCCCTGATTGAATACAGGGAGTACTGCTTGACATCCTGGTTGCAAGGGGATTTATCCGATCTCATCATTTCTGGTTAGACACAGAACACGTGGAAGAAGCAATTCAGAATGTTCTAGTCTGTATTGAGATGGTCTTCTTCTCAGTTCTTCAGCAGTACGCATACCACGTTTCTCCTTACAGTGGAGACATTGAAGCAAAACTCAAATTGTCGAAAAGGAACAACTGATGTTTGATCAAGATTCATGGTATGCACATAGATTATCAACTTCTGCATAATGCTGACATGAAGCAAATCGTTAAAACAATGTACTCCTATCCTTTTGTAAGATGGTTTAAGCTATACAGTCTTGAAATTGATCCAACAGTGGTTAAGCCTCAGATCAGATGTTTTGTACAGCACAAATTTTGCTCAACTATGTTTGAAGAATGATATTTGCTTCTAGTCTACTATGTTTCCATATCCTGCTATACTCCATTACCATGAATTTGTATGCCCACAATGATGAAAACAGTACAGATAAAGAAACAAATACAACTTCTTTGTTTTAGCTTTAAATGAAGTTTTTCAAAGTCACCCCACAACTTTACAAAGAGCAAGAACCTGTTTACAGCTCTAATCAGAAGTTTTCTGCACCAACTTTGAACCCTCATAAGAGAAGAGGCTTACAGCATTTTTGTAGCTCAGTTCAGCCAGTTCCTTTTCCTCCATCTCAAGTAAATTCGCAACATAAGCAAGTATGTGATGAATATTCGCTGGATGATTGATGTTCTCTTCCGTTTCATCACTTGTGGATGAGATGTTTTCATCACTAGATAGCTCTTTCCGATTGGTAATCAAGAATAGAGAATCCAGATTAGCTAATTTTGGGCGAGCATCCGGTGCATCTGTCTCCAGCAGAATCCTCTCAGGAGGAATTGACTTCAACATTTTCTTCGCCTTGCTTTCCTTCATCGACATGAGAAACCCAGAAAACGAGAAGTAAGCACCGAGCTTGGATAATTCAGGGACCATCTCAGCAGAACCAAGAAATGAATGCAACACCAAACCAGCAGGAAATGGCCCCTCAGATTTAAGTATTTCAAGAAGATCACCAAAAGCTCGAACGCAGTGGATAGATGCTGGTTTTTTCAGCTCTTTAGCAAGTTGAAGCTGGTGGCGAAAGACTTCAACTTGATCAGTGAAATCTATATGTTTCGCCATAGAACCTTTATCCAAACCAATCTCTCCAACTGCAGCAGATGGAGTAGCTGCCAGGAAATCCTTCAAAGTCTTGAACCAATCGGGAGTTCTATCGGTTATAAACCAGGGGTGTAGACCAAAGTTGGGAACAACAGAGGGATAGTTATCACTCATCTCCTTCACCAAATGCCAATCTTTCTCAGACACTCCATTTACGGCGAAATAAACGACACCAGTATCAAGAGCCTCTTTGATGAGTCTAGGAGCCACATTCAAAACTCTTGAATCTTGTAAATGACAATGAGAATCAAATAGTCTAATCATTGCTCCAAAATCTGTCATTTAATAAAAGATGCAGTCTATGATTAGCAGAACAAAATCAATTACAGATAATCATGGGAAAAAGCAAAGCAATATCAACATTAATTGCTTCCCAAATTTTGCTTTACTCTCTCAATTTCCATTCTCCTTGTAGAAAATATCAAGGTCTATTTTGCATATAAAGTTTTTTTCCCCAAAATCTTTTACTTCTCACTGTCTACAATCGAATAATGCAGAATTATCATTGAATACCGTCAAATTATGAGAATTAAAAATATATTGACAAAAGAAAGCAGATGATAGAGAAACCTAGAGAGAGATGGAGTGCAATCGCCGACGATGCTACCGATACAGATGGATTCTGTTATGTAAAGAAACCGGGAGCTGTCGTCGTCAGTTGACTCTTCTGGAAAAATATTAACAAGAAAAAGAAAAACAAATATGAAATATTCGAATCAGGTAGTTTTGGTATGATTTTCTAACAAAGGAAAAAAAAAATTATGATTTTTGTGAACTATGATATGTGAATTTTGTTGATCGAATGAATTCTTTTGTGTTTACTTCGGATTGGACCTGGCCTCCTAAAGCCCAATTCTAATTTGGGCTTTATAAAAAAGATATAGACCAATTTTGTTGGAGGTTTCTTAATAAGTCAGTTTTGGGTATCCTAACCTTGGGGTAATGGGCTTATACTATTAACCTTTTTTTTTTTTTTTTAAGGAATAACTTCTTTTGTTTTGGATTTGAGTGATTTAAAATAAGATGATGAAATCTTATTAATAATACTATACTATATACTTTCTAAAGTCTTGATAATATAGGGGGTGTCAATTTTAGATTTCGAAAATTATAATAAACAGTGAATTTTTTTACTTGTTATGATATTTATTGGATGATTGGTAGTTAATATAAAAATAGATGGTAGAAGGTTTATTATCAGTCTGAGTTGAGATTTATTTAAATCAAATATGAGTTAACTTTATTTGTATCTTATTAAACAACCTTTCTTGATAAAACACCTGAACATTCGCTTAACTGCTAAATTTAATACAAAAATAAATAAAGAATAAAAACCTAAAATACATTGTTCTTTTTCCTATAAAATAGGGTTTCATTTTATATACCACCAATCTTAATACACCTCTCAAATGCGTTTATCAATGCTATAAATCATATCTATGCCACAGCATTTCTGGTGTTATTTTAAATCGGTTGAACAAACTAGAGGGGAAAAAACGCATGAAACATTAAATTAGTGACCTAAGTATCTACAGACGAATCACCTCATCTCCAATGAATGATCTTCCAAAGCTCCATACAAATGTTTGTGGCTATAAATAAATTCTGAAAATAAGAAGTTTTTTGTTAAGCAATATACTAATTAATTTGAGGTCCAAAACCTGTGTTATCATGAGAGGAACAAGCATCTATCATGAATCCTTGCAATCCTATCCAATCAAGCATCATCCAAACCCATAAATGTTTAGAGATTTGTGTCAAGTGGATGAGGCGTGTTTGGATAGCATGGCCTGGATTCTTCTCTCCATTAATTCAAGGTTCCAATAAATTTGAATTTCTTGATTTATATCAATGCATGTTGTTTATATATTGATACATCACCGATACATACGATGTGTATTAATAAAATGAAATATAAGATAATATAATATCATTTATATTGAATGACATAATTTCTATTATCCCTTTCGTTTTAATGATATTCCAATAGATATTGAATCAATTTTATAAATCCGACCCCTTGATACGTTTAAAAATGTTATTTTAAGTTTAAAATAATGCATTTTTAAGTTTGGTTTGTACATGTGATAATGTTAAATTTATTTCGTTATGCAACGACGAATTAATAAAATTTTATATTTGACCTAATTTTGGAAAGAAAAATGTTCCTGGGCCTGATGGAGAGTACCCCCACAAAGCTGTTCGAAAACAAAACATAAGTCGAATCAGTCAAATTAGGGCATAATGAGATGAAGAGAAACATCTGTAATAAAGCTTTTGGTCGGCGGCACCACTTCTTTCTTAGCCACCAAAACGTCCTTTTCAACCAAATTTTGTTCAAAATTGATCTTCACATTCAAATCAAATTCCACCGATTTTTTGGACTCAAAAGGTTTGAGAATATGCTAGCACCACTTGATTGATCAGCTTCAATTTTTATTTTTCTATTTTTATTTTTTATTTTTTTGGGTTCAAGAAAGAACAAGAGTATACATACAAGAGGGAAAGCCCTACAATTACAAATTATTAAGAATTTGTTGGAGTAGCCTTCAACCTAGGCTCTTTAATGTATTCTTAGGTCCATAACTATGCAATAAATTAAATACATCAAATGTCCTGTATATATCAGCTAGATTTGAATTATCTATAAGAGATCTACACAGTACATATGTAATTAATTGTGCATCCATTGGAAGAGAAAGCATGTTTCAATTAAATGAACACTAAATCTTAAATATATGTATATATATTATTTGCACTCAAATGAATGAGTCTTTACAAGCAAAAAAAAAAAAGGATTACATCATCGAAAAAAGTTATAAATTACATTTTAAGGTATGTACATGAAAAATTAGATATCAATGTTACACTGATTATAACATTTATACTTAAGAGGTTCAAAATGACTATGCTATTTGCTACGAGACTCTTATTAGAATAGCCCATGATTATAAACTTCAAGCAAGAAAATCCTTTTGTTTGATTGATCAAAATCTTAAAAAGATTTTCAGAAATAAAGCTCACTTTAGCAATTTTAATTTATTTTATTTTGAAGGAGATCTTACCTTTTGCAATGCACTTGATAGAAAAGGTTCCAAAAAAAAAAGTTTTATGATTTTATCCAACCATTGAACTTTTATCACCGTTAATCAACCATAACTTAATTGACTGTTACACTTATTTATAATTGTTGGAACCCCGACCCGAGCAAGCGCATTACTTGGTTGGTCTACAGAGGTGGTCTTCTGGAATCCGACTCAAACAATCCATTGAGCTCACCCACATGGCCCAGCCAAGATGTTTTACCTGGACGGCCTTTTGACAACCTAGTCAGGATCATTTTAATGGCGAATCCGTAGGAACATGGCCGACTCGGGCAGGATACCCCGAACAAGATATTCCTGATGGCAAGGAGATCGTGGGGTAACCAAACCGCCCACTCCCTTAAAAGTAGGCGAAAATCAAGGAAGTAGTGGGCATGATCCCCACTACTCGTACTCTTTTTAGGCTATAAATATGAGAATTTCCAACTTATATAGGGTTCGAGCATTTTTGTATTCATGCACAAGAAAGCTGATTTCTCTTATATAAATTACATAAGATTCTGGCCGGCCACATAAAACCGACCAAGATCAGCCGAACAAAATTTCCCGAGTAGGCTCCGGGCACAGTATTTTCTGCACTTTTGCACACATTTTTACTCTATTTTTGATCCGATTAACTTCATTTTAATCCAAATTCACTTAATTTGAGTGTTAGACTATAAATGAATCAATTTACAAATTCCGACGTCAACAATTTTGAGTGTTTGATTAGAAATTAAAGTATAAATCAAATTTCGAAGTCAATAATAATCAATTCCAATTTACGTTAAAGAGTCATGCCAGAACCACTAAGTGCACCTCATGTGCCCATACTCTCTATTGAATTACAATGCACAATATATATATTTTTTAACTTGATTCTTAGATATCGTGGCCCCTTATTTACATTTTTATGATGAAAATTTTCAATTTGATATCTATAATTTGATTAAACAATAATATAATTTAATTCATTACATCATTGATCATAACTCACAAGCATGCTCTTTTCCACATCTACGCCTAATTCCAATTTTCTTATTCAAATCTTAGGCTCTGCATCAACTGAGATGTGCAAAGTGTAGTCAAATTCATAAAGTCAGTGCTGTTAGTATCTTCGTCACGTCATGGGTGAATGACTTTCTCTACTTATCTTTGATTTGTTATTAGATTTGAGAAATAAGTAGGTATGGGTGATTATCACTTCTCAATTCAACCCTCTGAGTCCTATTCATTATTTGTAACACATGTATCTTGGATCCTTTTAATCTAAATTCTTATTTTACAGATCATACAACAATGCTACATATGTAAAATACAGAGTATTAAATTCAATATTTATTTGCAATTTTGTCGGTAACTTAAATAATTTCTTAGCCGCTCTAATAAATATCCACTACTATGTGGCCCAATAACATTTGCATTTTTATTTTATTGGATAGACCAATAATATTTCTGAAGGTGTGAACAAATTAAATGTTAACAAAGAGACAAGCTGGACAGATATAGACGCTAAGAGTAGTTTGACTTTGTTTATATTTCTAAATAAACCAGGAAATTAGGTATTAGAGGAATATTTTAGTCAATACTTTTGAGTGTACGCAAATTTACACTACATATATATAATTCAGCAAATCCTAATTAATTAATAAAATGTGAAACTCTTGTAAGATGAATGACAAATTTAATTCCATAAAATGAGTCAATTAATAATATATAATTTAAAAAATAGAGATTGATTTATAAAAATGGATTTAGGTTATGGATAGTGAATGAGACAGTGTCATTTAAATTTTTATGATTAATTAAATAAGATTATAGATCTTAGATGCAACTAATAATAATAATTTGTTTGCTTGAATTCCTTAATTTGACGAGGGAATTCTTAAGCCACCATATATAGTGAGATCTACAAAGTATCTAATTAATTACATAATCAGGTTGAACGAAGTTGCTGTTTTTCGGCCACGTTCACATCATTATTTTGCTTAATGACCTTCTGATGTGGTACTCTAATTATTATAAATGCTGGTACTTATAGATTGTATTAAATAATATTCAGGCAGCATGGAAATAATTTTGTGGTATTTCTAAATTAATAAAAGAATAAGTATCTTGTGTAGATGTTCTCTTATGTGGAGACATATAATTGTACGTTTCGTTACAAAATATCATCAGCTAATTAGATTGATGGCCCACATATATATTTTTTATATATAAAATGGTCGTTGTATTTGACTTAATTGAAGCCAAGCTAGTATTATGGAATAACTAGCAGTGTACCCGCGTGTTGCGCGTATTGTTATATAACGAAATAATTTTAATATAATTAAATTAAATTTATAAATACACACAATACATCAATATTGAATACAACTATTAAACATTAATATATATATATACACTATTAAATAATAACATAAACAACTAAATTAAATCATTGTTTCCAAATCATACATCGGATCCATCAAAAGATAAAGCATGATAAATTTCACAACATACTACAAATTATTAAAAATTTCCTTATAAACAACATTTATAAATTTCACAACATACTACAAATTATTAAAAATTTCCTTATAAACAACATTTATAGTACTATTACAGACAACATACAATCCGTCATCATCTCTAATCATTCTCAGCGCGTCATCACTTTTATTTCGATCACGCAACCACTATCTCCACTTTCAACCGTCATCACTTTTATATCGATCACGCAACCACTATCTCCACTTTCAGTCTCGCCCACTCTTCAGATTTGACCTGTTAGCTCAAACTGCCTTCCTCTTCTTCTTTCTTTTTCCTTTCATTTCTTCTTCCTGTTATCTTCTCTTAAAAAAAATATATATTATTTCATACATGTACATATACATACTTAAAAATATATAAAGAGATAGATGAAAATATATATTGAAAGACGTATAAAAATATGGATTAAAGTGTGGTGTATTTTTTTCCATCTCCATATTTTAAAAGTTTGCATATTTTTCTTCTTATTTTTCTTTCTCTCTTCTCCTTTCAATAGATCGGCAGTTTTCTTTCTTTCTTTTTTCTCTTTTTTTTTCTTTCTATGTCTCCTCCGACAGTTTTCTTTTTTTTGCTTTCTATGTCTCATCAACAAAACATCTTTGTTTAACAAAATATATATGCATGTTCCAATTTTATCGAATAAGATTGTATTCAACTCTGTACTATCTAAAAGTTAGATAAATTAATTAAAATTGTATTCTAATTTTGGGTTTCTCAAGTTTTAAGATTTTAGAAATGAATTTTGCTTATATATATATACACATCAATATTTTGAAGAAGAAGCAACAAAAGTGGATTTAATAGGAAACAAAATTCAAAAATCAAGAACACACATTTAATTTATTAATATATTTTTTATCAAATCAATTTTTTATTGGATAATTAATATGTAATACATTGGAATTAATAAAAAATGTCTTAAAATTCTCAAAAGTAAGCATTAACGCAATACAAAATGTCTTGAAATTCTCAATAGTAAGCATTAATAAAATAAACATGTCTTGAAATTCTTAAAAGTAAACATTGATATAATAAAAAATGTATTGGAATCCTCAAAAGTAAGCATTGATACAATAGAAAATGTCTTGAAATCCTCAAAAGTAAGTATTGATATAATAAAAATGTTTTGGAATCCTCAAAAGTAAATATTGATACAATAAAAAATATCTTGAAATTCTCAAAAGTAAGCATCGATACAATAAAAATGTATTGGAATCCTCAAAAGTAAGCATTGATACAATAAAAAATATCTTAAAATCCTCAAAAGTAAGCATCGATACAATGTATTGGAATCCTCAAAAGTAAGAATTGATACAATAAAAAATATCTTGAAATCCTCCAAAATAAGCATTGATACAATAGAAAATGTCTTGAAATCCTCAAAAGTAAGCATTGAAATCCTCAAAACTAAGCATTGATACAATAAAAATATTTTGGAATCCTCGAAAGTAAACATTGATACAATAAAAAATATCTTGAAATCCTCAAAAGTAAGCATCGATACAATAAAAATGTATTTGAATCCTCAAAAGTAAGCATTGATACAATAAAAAATATCTTTTATATTATATGTAATAATTATTTTTGAAAATTAACAAAACAATTAATAAAAAAAAATATACAACATTTATTGCATGACAGTTTGGGCGGGAAAATGACATTTTTGTAATTATTCTCAATTGTCATGTTATTAGTATAGTATAGATAAATATTAAATATTTTTTCAATTTTATTCTTAGTTTTTATATTTTCATCATAATTATTATTATCTATATATATATATTTAAATTAAATTTGCAATTTTACTTGTTTCACAAAAATTGTTTGCACTTAAAATTTTCATTTGAAGATGAAAATTTTAAGATGATATTAATGGGTCGTTGCTAAAAAAAAAAAAGAGAGCCCAATTGTTTCCTTAATAAACACAATTAAATAAATGGCCTTTTTTTTAAATTTAAATATACATTATTAAGTCCAATTGTATTAAGTTTTCAAATCAGTTGTCCATTTATATATCAGTACAATCTCGTAAAACCTTAAAACAAAACCAACCACCTCATACTGATGTTGAGCCGCCTCCTTATAAATGAATTTATCAATTTTTATTTTCAAATACCTTAATATAAATTTCATTATAAAATTATCTTAATATATTTATTTTTTAGATCCAACCGAATTCATATAAGTCATATATAGAATATAAATTGAAAATTTTATCTGACAACTAATAAAAATATGATATTTTTGATTTATTTTAAAAGTATTAAATGAACGAAGTCGGAGTTTTTGTTAATTTTTCATACCAATTTTCTTCATGTATTAGAACTAATCATTACATTATTTTATTCCATGTCATATAAACTAAGTTATTGCTGTTTTTTTTTTAAGTAACAGGAAAATAATAATCTAAGATGTACATTTTGTTGCACTCAATTTTTATTTCAAAGTATTAAAATTTGAAATTTGAAAATTAAACATAAAAATAATATATGAATATTAAATAACTTTATACAATATATTATACAAACATTGGACTTTACTAAAATATTATTCCATCTTATTAATCAAAAAGGCTCAATTAATTTATTATACTGTAAAAGCCCAAATTTGATTAATCAAATTAGCTCTCATTCATATATATATACACAAACTCTAATCCTCTACCCATTTTACATATCCTACCACCATCGGCGCTGTCTCCTTCTTTGCCCGTCGCCCTCCCAACACCTCATTTCTCTTCTCTTTCCACCACCACAACCCATTTCCTCTTTTTCTTCCTTTCTCTCCTCTCTATATCTGCTAAGCCATCTTCAACTTCAACTTTTCTCCCGCTGACAGCCGTCTTTTCCTTCATCTGGAATCCACTGCACTGTCATCTTCCAGTTCCACGGTGCCCAATTGTACCAACCGCCTGTCCCGCTGCCTTCGTTAGTCCAGCGGCCAGTCGTGTTACACCAACCAGTCAGTCGTCTAGTTTGCCGTACTCGTCAATCACCACCATCCATCCCACCATCGCTGCCGACACCAAAGCTTACATTCTCTCTCATAAGTCGTTGTGTCTTGTCTCCTCTTTTATTTGAAATCTCACACATTGAAATTTTGTACACATATATAAAGAAAATGAAAGAAAGAGTACGTTGTAAGCTTGTTTTCTCTCTTTTTTCTAGGCTTAGGCTACCTACATCTAGTTTTCTCTCTTTTCTAGGCATAGACTTCATGTAGCCTGTCATTTTGTAAGAAGATGAAGAAGCAACATTTTTTTCAATTTTTTTAACATTATTTTTATTGTAAGAAAATATTTTTTTATTGGAAGATAGTTTGGGCGGGAAAATGGCATTTTTGTAAATATCTCCAATTGTCCTGTTATTAGTATAATATAGATAATTTATAACAGCTTGTGAGAGTGGCAAACGAAATACAAAAATTAATTCAATTTAATATCACTACAAGAAAAATGCTAAACAATAACACCAATTTTACAACGGTTTTTCGAAAAATCGTTGTCGTAGACATCTTTTACAACGGTTTTCCGAAAAATCGTTGTCGTTGTACGAAAAAAATGCACAACGACAACGGTATAAAAAAACCGTTGTCCCAACCATGGCAAGTGATGTGGCGTTGACCGATGATTTGGCAGGTGACGTGGCGTTGACCCGATGCCGTGACAGGTGGCGTGGAGGTGACGTGGCGTTGACCCGATGACGTGGCGCTGACGTGGCAGATGGCTTGAAGACAACACTTCCTCAACCGTTGGCGTTGTGCCAACTGTTGTCGTAGATGTCTACGACGACGGTTAATAACCGTTGTGGAAAACAAACTCTTCGACAACAGTATTTTCGACAACGGTAAATTTGGTCTTTTGCAACGGTTATTAACCGTTGTCGTTGAAATTTGGTCTTTTACAACGGTTATTAACCGTTGTCGTAGACATCAACGACAACGGTTAATAACCGTTGTGGAAGATGGGGTCTACGACAACGCCATCTTCCACAACGGTTGAAATCTGGCTACGACAACGGTTAATAACCGTTGTCGTTGTGCGTTTTTCTTGTAGTGTATATATATATATATACACACACATACATATATATTTATTAAATTTCAATGTATCAAGTAATTTTGATCCTACTTATTTTTTAACCATATACTCTATTAATGGGGTTTATAAATACCCTTAATATTTTCCAATTATAGTATTTTTTTTAATCATAAATTTGATTTTTGAAAATTAATTATTTATATGAATATCGATAATACTCATAAGGTGCTCTGAATTAGAAATTTTGATTGTATCAATAATTGACTATGTGACACTAACTTGACAAAAACAGCCCCAATTTAAAATGCATAGATCAATTTCTCTCAATTTTGTATCACATATTTCAATTTTCCCTCCAAACAACCAAAATTTCTAACTTGAGGCATTATATTTACATTACCAACGATGTTTAATCAACAATGATCACCAAAGATCATATTTCCTTATAGGACTAAAATTGGAATTTGAAACTTGAAGAACTGTTGGAGAAACGAGTAAAAGTAAGCATTTTGGAAATGAAAAGGATTTAAAATATAGATAAAAATGAAAATTTATCTCCAATTTTTAAATTTAGTAATGCTTCATCTGCAAAACGACTGTTATGATTTATTTGTGCACAGCCAAAACCCTTCTTGAAGAGGATGCACCTGATTCCCACTTTTGCCCTTAAAAACTTAAATATTCTTTATATCCATATTATTTATGAGGGATAATTGATCAACTGATCAATTTTATTTTTATTATTATTATTATTATTATTATTATTATTATTATTTATTTATTTATTTTGGCTAAGAGTAGGTTCATTCCAACGTCATTATATTATTGATGGATCTGATCAACAGATTTTATAATTTTACTGGCTATCTGCTTAAGTTATCCCAGTTTCTGTAATTATATTCTGATATCATATTATTTGTGATCTAGAATCAAAAGTTTACAAAAACCAAACTGATAAAAACTTTGCTCCCAAATCACGTCATATCATTAATAGTAGAAAACAATTAATGTAATAGCACATATATTTGGACATATTGTGTTTCAATAATTACTCAATATTAATATATTCATAGCACAAACAATTGATGTAGACCCACTTAATACCTTCTCAAAAATAAAAATGAGATACCTAATTCATACTATTGGACATACCTTATTTAAAAAAAAAAAAAAAAAAACACACCTAATTAGAAACAAAAACTGAATTAAACATAGAGAAAATGGCCCAGTTTGCCCTAATTCACTATAAGAAATCCCTCAATGCCCTCAAAATAAAAAAAAAGTCTCCACTTACCCCATTTGTTATAATATTGTCCCCATATGCCTTTTTTCCTATCCGACTCATCAGTCCGTCCGACATCTCTGCAAATTCCGGTGATTCGCCTGACAGGGCCAGACAAATAAGCCATTTCTCATTTAATTAATAATTATTAAGAGTAATGTATTAATCTTTCGTGTAGGGAATTTAATTATTAATTATTTTTTAATCCAATTATTCCCTACACGAAAATGGCTAATTATGAAATATTATTTGTTGTACACGAAAATTGGATTAATTATTCCCTACATGAAAATTGGATTAATTACTAATTATTAATGTTGATTAATTATTAATTATTAATTATTACCTACACGAAAATGTTGATTAATTATTAACCCTACACGAAAATGTTGATTAATTATTAACCCTACACGAAAATGTTGATTAATTATTAATTATTAACCCTAGACGAAAATGTTTATTAATTATTAACCCTACACGAAAATGTTGATTAATTATATATTTTTTCAAAAATATATTCCCTACACGAAAATTGGTAATTAATAAATATTAAATATTCCTTACACGAAAATGGGTTTAAGTATTAAAATTGGATTAATTCCCTACACGAAAAGAATTAAATAATATTTATTAATTATTAATTATTATTTTTTGTGTAAGCTTGTTCATTTTTTTTTCAAAAATATATTCCCTACACGAAAATTTGTAATTAATAAATATTAATTATTCTCTACACGAAAATGGATTAATTATTAAATATTAATTGCTCCCTACACAAAAATTGGATTAATTATTAATTATTAATGAATTCCCTACACGAAAATTATTAAATATTAATTATTAATTATTAATTATTAAATTTTCGTGTAAGGAGTGTAATTGTTAATTATTTTTTCAAGTCAGTTATTTCCTACACGAAAATTTCAAATTATTAAATATTAATTATTCCCTACACGAAAATGGTTAATTATTAAATATTAATTGCTCCCTACACGAAAATTGCATTAAGTAGTAATTATTAATTAATTTCCTACACGAAAATTATTAAATATTAAATATTAATTATTAATTATTAAATTTTCGTGTGAGGAGTGTAATTGTTAATTATTTTTTCAAGTCAGTTATTCCCTACACGAAAATTTCAAATTATTAAATATTAATTATTCCCTACACGAAAATGGCTAATTATTAAATATTAATTGCTCCCTACACGAAAATTGCATTAAGTAGTAATTATTAATTAATTCCCTACACGAAAATTATTAAATATTAATTATTAAATTTTCGTGTAAGGAGTGTAATTAGAAATTAATTAATTAATGTAATTCGTGTAGGGAGTGTAATTCGTGTAAGGAGTGTAATTAGAAATTAATTAATTAATAATTACTACTTAATGTAATTTTCGTGTAGGGAGTGTAATTAGAAATTAATTAATTAATGTAATTCGTGTAGGGAGTGTAATTCGTGTAGGGAGTGTAATTAGTGTAATTCGTGTAAGGAGTGTAATTAGAAATTAATTAATTAATAATTACTACTTAATGCAATTTTCGTGTAGGAAGCAATTAATATTTAATAATTAGCCATTTTCGTGTAGGGAATAATTAATATTTAATAATTTGAAATTTTCGTGTAGGGAATAACTGACTTGAAAAAATAATTAACAATTACACTCCTTACACGAAAATTTAATATGATGGAAGGAATAATTAAAATTTATTAATTACAAATTTTCGTGTAGGGAATATATATTTGCAAAAATAATTAACAAGCTTACACGAAAAAAAATAAATAATAATTAATAAATATTATTTAATTCTTTTCGTGTAGGGAATTAATCCAATTTTAATACTTAATCAAGTTTTCGTGTAGGGAATACTTAATAATTAATAATTATCCATTTTCGTGTAGGGAATATTTATTAATTACCAATTTTCGTGTAGGGAATAGATTTTTGGCAAAAATAATTAACAAGCGTACACGAAAATTACTAATTGATAATTAATATTCAATAATTTTAGCTTACACGAAAATTAATAACTAATAATTAATAGTTAATAATTTTCGGGTAGGGAATTAATTAATAATTAATAATTATCCAATTTTCGTGTAGGGTTAAATTAACAATTAATAATTAATAATTATACAATTTTCGTGTAGGGAAGTTTAGTGTTCGAAAAAATAATTAATAAATAACTTAACTTACACGAAAAAGTTCGAAAATTACTAATTCATAATTAATATTCAATAATTTTCGCTTACACGAAAATTAATAACTAATAATTAATAGTTAATAATTTTCGTGTAGGGAATTAATTAATAATTAATAATTATCCAATTTTCGTGTAGGGTTAAATTAATAATTAATAAATTATCCAATTTTTGTGTAGGGTTAAATTAATAATGAATAATTATACAATTTTCGTGTAGGGAAGTTTGGTGTTCGAAAAAATAATTATTAAATAACTTAACTTACACGTTCGAAAATTACTAATTCATAATTAATATTCAATAATTTTCGCTTACATGAAAATTAATAACTAATAATTAATAGTTAATAATTTTCGTGTAGGGAATTAATTAATAATTAATAATTATCCAATTTTCGTGTACGGTTAAATTAATATTTAATACTTAGCCATTTTCGTGTAGGGAAGTTTAGTCAACGAAAAAATAATTAACAATTAGTAAACTTACACGAATAAACGAAAATGACCTACACGAAATTCCCTAGAAAGATATTAAATAAAAATATTTTTTTTTTATTTTTTCCCACACAAATTCGAAATTAACATGAATTCGTGTAAAAGGAATAGTTTACATTTTTTCGTCCAATAATTTATTAAAAAATGAATGAATTATCGCCTAAAAAATACCCTACACGAAATCTAGGGAAAAAATAAAAAAAATTAATTTTATTGGAATAAATGACCTACACGAAATTCCCTAGAAAGATATTAAATAAAAATATTTATTTTTATTTTTTCCCACACAAATTCGAAATTAACATATTTTCGTGTAAAAGGAATAGTTTACATTTTGTCGTCCAATAATTTATTAAAAAATGAATGAATTATCGCCTAAAAAATACCCTACACGAAATCTAGGGAAAAATGAAAAAAAATTAATTTTATTGGAATAAATGACCTACACGAAATTCCCTAGAAAGATATTAAATAAAATTAATTTTGTTTTATTTTTTCCCACACAAATTCGAAATTAACATGAATTCGTGTAAAAGGAATAGTTTAGATTTTTTCATCCAATAATTTATTAAAAAATGAATGAATTATCGCCTAAAAAATACTCTACACGAAATGTAGGGAAAAATGAAAAAAAAATTAATTTTATTGGAATAAATGACCTACACGAAATTCCCTAGAAAGACATTAAATAAAATTAATTTTGTTTTATTTTTTCCCACACAAATTCGAAATGAACATGAATTCGTGTAGAAGGAATAGTTTAGATGTTTTCATCCAATAATTACTACTTAATGCAATAATTTGAAGTTTTTTATTTAATAATATAGAATATTAATTGCTCCCTACACGAAAATTGCATTAAGTAGTAATTATTAATTATTTCCCTACACGAAAATTATTAAATATTAATTATTAATTATTAAATTTTCGTGTAAGGAGTGTAATTGTTAATTATTTTTTCATGTCAGTTATTCCCTACACTAAAATTGCATTAAGTAGTAATTATTAATTAATTTCCTACACGAAAATTTAATAATTAATAATTAATTGTTAATTATTTTTTCAAGTCAGTTATTCCCTACACGAAAACTTCAAATTATTAAATATTAATTATTTCCTACACGAAAATGGATAATTATTAATGTTTAATTATTCCCTACACAAAAATTGGATTAAATATTAATTATTAATTAATTCCCTACACGAAAATTATTAATTATTAATACTTTTGTCATGGAGTATAGGGAATTCGTGTAAGTCTTGGAGTATAGAGAATTATTAAATATTAATACACGAAAATTCGTGTAAGTCATGGATTAAGTATTAATTATTAATTAATTCCCTATACGAAAATTATTAAATATTAATTATCAATTTTCGTGTAAGCCCTTTCATTGTTAATTATTTTTTCATCCAATTATTCCCTACACGAAAATGGCTAATTATTAAATATTAATTATCCCCTACACGAAAATGGATAATTATTAATGTTTAATTATTCCCTACACGAAAATTGGATTAAATATTAATTATTAATTAATTCCCTATACTCCATGACTTACACGAATTTTCGTGTATTAATATTTAATAATTCCCTATACTTCATGACTTACACGAATTCCCTATACTCCATGACATAAGTATTAATATTTAATAATTTTCCATGACTTACACGAATTTTCATGTATTAATATTTAATAATTTTCCATGACTTACACGAATTTTCGTGTATTAATATTTAATAATTCCCTATACTCCATGACTTACACGAATTCCCTATACTCCATGACAAAAATATTAATATTTAATTATTTTCGTGTAGAGAATTAATTAATAATTAATACTTAATCCAATTTAGATTTCATGTAGGAAATAATTAAATATTAATAATTATCCATTTTTGTGTAGGGAATAATTAATATTTAATAATTAGTCATTTTCGTGTAGGGAATAATTGGATGGAAAAATAATTAACAAGCTTATACGAAAATTAATAATTAATAATTAATATTTAATTATTTTCGTGTAGGGAATTAATTAATAATTAATACTTAATCCAATTTTCGTGTAGGGAATAATTAAACATTAATAATTATCCATTTTCGTGTAGGGAATAATTAATATTTAATAATTTGAAGTTTTCGTGTAGGGAATAACTGACTTGAAAAAAAATTAACAATTACACTCCTTACACAAAAATTTAATAATTAATAATTAATAATTAATAATTTTCGTGTAGGGAATTAATTAATAATTACTACTTAATGCAATTTTCGTGTAGGGAATAATTAAACATTAATAATTAGCCATTTTCGTGTAGAAAATAATTAATATTTAATAATTTGAAGTTTTCGTGTAGGGAATAACTGACACGAAAACTTAATTTGTGGGAAAAAATAAAAAAAAATTAATTTTATTTAATATATTTGTAGTGAATTTTGTGTAGGTCATTTATTTCCAATAAAATTAATTTTTTTTATTTTTCCCTAGATTTCGTGTAGGGTATTTCCATAGGCGAAAATTCATTCATTTTTAAATAAATTATTGGATGAAAAAAAAAATTTATATTACACGAAAAAAATTTAATTTTGAATTTGTGTGGGAAAAAATAAAAAAAATAATTTTATTTAATATCTTTGTAGTGAATTTCGTGTAGGTCATTTATTTCCAATAAAATTAATTTTTTTTTTATTTTTCCCTAGATTTCGTGTAGGGTATTTTTTAGGCTATAATTCATTAATTTTTAAATAAATTACATTGAAGGAAAAATCAAAACAATTATATTACACGAAAATGATTGCATTTCCTATTTGTGTGGGAAAAAATAAATAAAAATTAATTTTATTTAATATCTTTTTAGGGAATTTCGTGTAGGTCATTTATTCCAAGAAAATTAATTTTTTTTAATTTTTCCCTAGATTTCGTGTAGGGTATTTCCATAGGCGAAAATGCATTCATTTTTAAATAAATTATTGGACGAAAAAATCAAAAAAATTTATATTACACGAAAATAATTTAATTTCGAATTTGTGTGGGAAAAAAATAAAAAAAATTAATTTTATTTAATATCTTTCTAGGGAATTTCGTGTAGGTGATATCTTCCCATTTTGATTAATTTTTTTTTTATTTTTGCTGCAGATTTCGTGTAGGTATTTTTTAGGCGTGCGTTCATTCATTTTTAAAAAAATAATTGGATGAAAAAATAAAAAAAATTATTTTACACGAAAATCATTTCATTTCGGATTTTGTGTGTGAAAAAAGAAAAAATAATAATTTCATTTTATATCTTTCAAGGAATTTCGTGTAGGTCATTTATTCCCATTTTGATTAATTTTTTTTTTGGTGCAGATTTCGTGTAGGTATTTTTTAGGCATGCGTTCATTCATTTTTAAAAAAATAATTTGATGAAAAAATAAAAAAATTTATTTTACACGAAAATCATTTCATTTCCAATTTTGTGTGGGAAAAAAGAAAAAAAAATTATTTTATTTAATATATTTCCTCCAATTTCGTGTAGGTGATATTTTAGACGTTAATTCATTAATTTTTAAATAAATTATTGGACGACAAAATAAATACAAATTATATTAAACGAAAATGGCTACTGTCAATTTCGTACGAATCCGGTGGGGGCGGCCAGGGCGATGTGATTGCTTCTTTGACTTGGATAAGAAATGGGGCATTTGGGACATATATTATAGCAAATGGGGTAATTTGGGGTTTTTTATTTTATTTTAGGGCATATGCGCCTATAATATAAAGAAAAAGGTCAAGTCAGGCCGATTTCTCATTAAACATATGTGGGCAATATGTGGTCCACAAGTACAAACCAATAAACATAACTGCTCTCTTTCCTTAAAAATAGTGGGATAATCTGAGAAAATTTAACATCGCTGCACAATAAGATAAAATAATAAATAGTGTGGGATGGTTAACCGTTGAAGGCCATATGATCTCATACGCTTTGGTGTGGTACACTCTGCTTTTCTTGTGGGACATAAGAAATAATAATCATTTTCACAATTATTTAAAAAAAAAAGTGCGAGTAAAAGCAATTCATCGCTTTTTCTTTTGGGAATGCAGACATATAATATTTTAATATGGATTTCCAGAATAAAAGGGCATCTCTTTTAGCTGCAAATAAGAAAAAGGGGAATGGTCGGTGAAGGGGCGGATCCACTAGGGTGTGGGCCCACCCGCAGCTCAAGGGCCGGTGCACCGGGATCTTCTCTCACCTCTCTGCCCTCTCCACCTCTTATGGTCTAAATATTTTAAACTATACAATTTATTTTTAAGAGTAATTAAATTTTGTTCTAAAAACTATATTCAGAGTTTAAATTGTGGGACAGATGATCTCATTTGGTATATGAAACATTTTACTTTTCACTTTTTTTTTTAGATATATAATTTGTGTATTTCTATCAAACTCATGTAGAATGTAATTAATGATATTCACATATCCATGAATACACAAATAGAAGAAAGGTTTGTAGTCAAATAAAACTCGATCTAATAGTATTGAGTTGGAGTTCCACTCACTTGAACTTTACATAGACTTAAGTTAAATGCTTTGACTTTTCAAGAAAAATATAACAAATGGTAAGAAAGAGGAACTACTCACGTAATTTGTAGAGATGGGACGTAAAATTAGTAAATTCACAATTCTTAGAAGGATAATTAATGAAGAAGATATCGTGGTTATCACTTCGCCGACCAGAACATGAAAAATCTATGGTTAGTTAGAAGTAGGAGAAAGAAAAAGAAAAACAAAAACCTTATAAAGTTGTCAAGTTTCACTTTTCACCATCAAAATCACTGTACTAACTTCACACTTGAGCGATTAAATTATGGTTTAAATAGGAAATCAATTAATATAATAGTATTCTTCGAGCCACTCGTGGGCCAACCTGTAGCCCACAACCTGTACTTGAACCCCATGCACCCATACGCACTGTTTTTGTCCAATTATCCAACGGCCAAGATTTCTCGAATTTTCACAAACCGCGTCCCCCCAACTACCTATATCTTGGAATATGCATCATTTTCCCCAGAATACTCCATTTATCCTCACTTCTCATCCATTCTCTCTCTAGTGATATACTCTCTCTCTCTCTCTCTCTCTCTCTCTCTCACACACATAAACAGGAATATTGAGAATAGAAAACAAGAGAAGCAGTATATTCATATGGTGTCGATGAGTGGTTGGATTTTGTCGATGAAGGCGATTCTTATTTCGGCTGGAGTTGTAACCTTGGCCGTAGGGTTAAAGTTTTCTATTCCGATTGCGGCGAATGGAATTCCGGCGATGTGGTCCATCCTTCTGTCCTGGATGAAGCCTCCTTATTTGTATATAATCATCAACGGCATCATCATCACCATCGCCGCCTCATCGCGCTTCCACCAAAGCCAATCGGAACCGCCGGCTGTTCGATCGGAGCGGTTGATTTCAGCTAAAACTCCTCCGGTGGAGGCTTTTGAATCGTTTCCGGCTCAGCTGGTCATACACAATGCCGTAGAGGAAGTGGTGCCGGAGACTGAAGATACGGTTGTTGAATTGAAACCTGTGGTGGTGAACGGTTCCAAGGTCGATATCACAACAGAAGAAGAAGAAGAAGAAGAAGACGACATTTCGGTTCAAACTGAAGGTAAAAGTGACGACGTGTTTGTCGATCACTCGACGATCACGTACAATACCGTGCCGCCAGAGATAATTACGTCGCCGGAAGTGCGATTGGAATCTCTTTTTCCGGTGAGGGAGAAACCGCTGGTTTCTTCTAGATTCGCACACCGGAAGCCAAACAGAAGTATTCCTGAAGGTAATTAATTTCACTGGATTTGTTGATTGGGTGAGCACAATTAGCAGAATCTTTTTGCAATTTTTTATTGCTGCTTTTAGGTCAATTTCCTTTACAGTGAGGCTGAGATTCCGGCGATTCGATCGCGGCTCCACGTGTCTTCTCTTTCAAACAAAACTTAACGGCGTCGTATTCGAATCTTTGCATTTTCGTTTGCCTTATGGGTTAAGCATGCAAATGTTACGTCAATATCCTTAGTTAATTTGATATTTTATTAATCTCTAATTATTATCTTTATCAGTTCCGGGTGGTCGGGCGCTGCGAGTGGCGAAGCCGAAGAAGCAGGAGACGCTGGAGAGCACATGGAAGATGATAACGGAGGGGCGTCACGTGCCGCTCACGAGGCACCTGAAGAAGTCGGACACGTGGGAGCACCACGCTCCGCCCGCGGCCGTGGATCAGGTGCCGAAATCGGCGACGTTCAAGGAGCGCAGCAATTACGAGGCGGGGCTGGCGAGGATCCGGAAAGAGCCGTCTCTGAGTCAGGACGAGTTGAATCGGAGAGTGGAGGCCTTCATCACCAAATTCAACGAGGATATGAGAATGCAGAGGCAAGAATCACTCAACCAGTACATGGAGATGATTAATCGTGGGGTCTAGTATCTATCTATACTTATTTCTTTTACTTGTGAAATCCTTTCTTTCAAGATACTGGAGTGAGTTTATGTTTAGGGAAAAAAACAATATTTTTTGACAATTTAAGTTGGGGTGGGGGAGTCCACAATTACACAAGGTTTTAGCATTTTTAGTTTGGTTGTTTACCGACTAACAGAAAAAGGAGAAAATTATGTGTATGTGATCATGTCTGTAAATGAAGAATTACAAATGTATTTCTTTTGTGTGTATATTAGTTGCTATTTTTGTACTTTACGATGTTATTGCATTGTAGATGACCATTTTTAAGTGGTAATATTTGCGATTCAGGCCATCTCCAAGACACTTCAATTTGCTGCAAGATTTCTTACAAGTATGTTTATTTTTATAAGGAAATTTATGAACCAATATGATGTAAAAATTGATGTTGGGGTTGACTTGAGAGTCCACACCAATCTTCACACCTAAATGATTATTTTTTGCACCACTTTAATGACAAAAATTATAAGAGATTGCCCCAAATCTCAATTTGAAAACTGAATTTTTGTCTCTTATTTTTAGTCATTAAATTGCTGTCACATCTACTCTAGAAACTACCAGTCACCATCTTATTTTAATTAACTAGCAGTCATCATTTTTTTAAGGAGAATTACTCAGTCATCGTGAATTTAGTGTGAAATTGAATTTTTAAATTTTTGTTTTTAAAATGAAGGTGGCAATTTAAAAACAGAGATAATAAAACAAAATACAGTTTTACAAAAATAGGTCTATAAAATTTGATACAAATAAAAATATTGAAATATGAAAATGAGAACTTTTGAATATTATGGGTGGACATCATACACAGCAATGTATTAAATATGTGAAATCAAATGTTTTCGTATTAATAGAGGATAAGATAGCTGTATACAACTCCTTTTTTTTTTGCTCTCCTTCTTAAACTAAAATTCATATTTTAAATTATATGATGGAATAAAATTAGAATTGATTGAGTAAAAAAGTAGACCTTTCATTACAAAATCGAAAAAAGTAGGCTGGTGATCTGAATTGAGTATCAAATGTTTGGTTTTTGGTCTAATGTCTTATCTGAATTAGGCTTCTTTTGGACCATTAATTTCTATGACTAATTAGCAAGAAAAATCCCAGTTTATAATTTTTTCAATAGAGTCATTATTGTTTTATTGAACTTCTCCTTTTATTTTGCCAGCTTAGCAATATATATATCATTAGTATGAAAATGTTACCCTATTCATTGTGGGTAATTTTTAATATATCCACTAATAACGTGCAATAATTTTCTCTTCTCATTATATAGAAAATGAAATTAATAAATTTTCATTAGTAATGATTATTTGAAGTCATCAGTTCTGTTCACCTACCTACGGTTGATGTGTCAAAAATTCAAAGTATCTGTTAATTTTATTTTTCATATAACGAGAGGATGTGATGATTACACGTCATCGATGAACATATTAAGAATTGTCCACAGTGGACATTGAGGTCATATAATTGCTATTATTTTGTTGTCCACGTAGGAGGCCTGGGCTCCACAAAAGCCCATTATGATTAACAAGCTCATTATAGTTTATTACAAATCACTAGCATAGGCACGTCTAATACACCGATTTTAAAAAAAACATTATGAATGAACTTAATAAAATAAGATATTTCTAAATATTAAGTTAGAAATATATATATATATATATATATATAGTTTTTCTATTTCCTATCATCTAATTTATAAATTTATTAATAGATATAAGATAAGTTGATTTGATTAATATATTATTTAATTATATTCTGGGTATGATTAGTATATTGACGATGACTAGATGATATTAGTCTTATATAAATAAATACCACCATGACAAGAAAATAGAGCATTAATGTTAGAATGGTTAAATTAATCATTTATATCTCTGTACCCATTAACCTGTACATTTATCTCCTAAACCACTAGTGATGAAATTTGTGTTATTTTCATAACTAATGATGAAAATTGGAAGAGTGATTAATCCCGAGTGGTCATTTGAGTTCAGAAATAATAGTGGGCTGACTGGTAAAATGGCAATTAGGGTTTACAAAGTGGCCCAAACATTATACATACTTTTCAATTACTGTTGTCCATATCTAAAAATATGCACACAATATTGAGTGATTAGAGACACTTAACCAAATAATATCCTTTTTCCATGTAACAACATCTATATTCGAATCTCATGCCACCCACTTTCCATGTCCACTCCACATGTATCATTCATTCATGCTCAATATCTACGAACAATACTTGTCCCACAACATGCTCACCCTCTTAATCATTTTTTGTGATTTAAATGATTAATTCTTCGTATTCAAACTGGTTCAGATATATTAATGTTTGTCACTTCAATGTCTCTTCTTCATGTTGGGCGATCCACTGGGTGATGCCTTTTTGTGAATTCTTCGGTTGGATGTAACCAACATGAGAAAACATTATAGCGTTTGGTGGGTGGATTCATTAGCATATTATACATATAAAAGATGAATCTTCACATGCAATAAGTTGTTGTATTGTACTTGTGATACAAAATACATAAAGCAAGCACAAGGAGTATAAGAAACATAGCAATTAGGGTTAATATTTTGTGATATCTGGTGAATTGTCAAGGGTATTTTCGACTTTGAGAAGCGCGATGATGAGTCCAATGACGATCACTAAAGATACTGCAATGGCAATGTACGATTGCTTTCGGGTCTCCCTTTCGTAATCATTCAGTCCCCCTGTCTTCATCCCTCCTCCGAATCCACCCGTCACTGGCGCCGCCGCCGGAAATGCTTCCACCGGACTGGGCGGGCCGCCGCCGCCTCTGATCTGTCCCTCCGGCGCCGGCGTTACCGGCGTGGCTATGCCTAATAACACCTGGTGCAATGCCATGAGGTTCCTTCGAACCTCTTTCATGGTTTCGCGCCTTTCCTGAATCTCCGCCACCATGTCTAGCACCGGTCCCCGCCCTAATTCCTGCATCGCCTGCTGCAGCGGACCCTCCGCCACCTCGCTTGCGATTAGGTTGTCGATCGCTTCCGCCGTTGCCTTCTCTCGTGTGATCGTGAAGTACCTGAAATTAGGTTGATTCCGGTGATTAATTGAATCCTCTGTTTCGATTGTGAATGGATTTGAGATTCGAATGTTGTTTTGGTTTGTTGTGGTTTTAAATAATCATGTTGAAACTGGTGTTTTCATAATTCAAACAGTTCGAACCTGGCCTCGATTAGCTGCCTGTGATCGGTTTCCATTTGGGTCCTAAGGGCCTGGAATTTGCGCATCATGGATTGGATGCCCTCCACCACTTGGGAAATCAGGGAGGCCCGAAATTGGTCGTCGGAGGAGCCAGCACCGCTGCCAGCAAACTTGCGCTGGGCGGCGTTGGCCCGAATGAGGCCGTCAAATTTCTTGTTGATTTGCTTGACCATCTTGAAGAGGTGATCCAGGTTCATGTTCAATCGAGCCCGGAGCTCCTTCATTGACGTTACATTCTGCACCGTTTTGATATCTTCATTGGATATTTGCAACCTGGTGTAGAGCTTTTCCAGATTCAGCAAATCCTCCTTCACATTGTCGACTTCCATGGAGAACATATCCAGGGTATGCGGGTCATCTCCAAACACCTTTCGGCCCGACTCCACCCCAATAGATCCTCGGGGGTTGATTTCGGGCTCCATGTAAATCTTGAAGGAACCATCGAATGTCTCGTTCATTTTTGTTCCAATTTTCTTCTGGAAATTTCCTATGAATTTCGGGGAAGAAAACTGGAAGTTTTCTTGTCAAGTTTACGAGGTTTGCCGGAGATGATGATGATGCTTCATCAGATGAACAAGGCAAGGCAGCAATGGAGATATGCCTTCTGTTTTTACTGCCAAATTTGGAACCAGACATTTGTCCAGTTGGACCACCTGAATTTTTTAGATTTGGTGGATTTAAATCAATGTAGATAATTTAAGTGATTGGTTAGAGCAACTTTAACCAAGTTTTATTTTTTAATTAGAATTTTTAATTTTTATCCAATAAGAATTATAATATAATTTTAATGTTTGAAACGGGGTTGGTAAGCCTGCAAAGAATGATGTAGGTGCATTATAATAAATAGTTAAGACCATATAATTACATCATACCAGTTATATCATCATCAATCTTTCTAGTCCTCAACATTATGCATTAAGACATTAGTGTGGTTAAAAAATAGGACTACCACAATTTATCTGTTATACTAATGGTTCCAACCTTCCAACTCCATCCCTACCTTTGATTATATACAGCATTGTCGATGCACCAGGGCAAAGCAGACGAGTAACAAAATTCCGACTCTGCCAATACACTTCCTACGATGTGATGATGCTCCGTATAAGAGTACCTTGTCGATGATATATTCTACATCTCTTCTAAGTAGTTATTTTTATGACCGCTATCTAGGCCCACACAGCTTAGGATCTTCACACCTCTGTCTTGCTGTATCGGCTTCACTAAGAAATTACCAATCACATCAGAGTCCACCGACCTCTTCTGCTTGAAAAGTCTATCTGCAGAACCTGGAATCGAGCATTTCATGGGTCCAGAGTCAGAGCCAGGTGACAGGTCTTCTTCCCGTTCCGGCTGGATGTTGAGGTCTATTTGGCCTTTCAAAGGTGAAGTTGAGAGTTTTCTCCCATTGGATTCCTCAAGATAGCCCCATTTACTCACCTCTCCCTGATTTAGTATGCTACTATTTCCAGTTTCATTGCCAGGATATGTATCAACATCCTGCACCTTTTCACATAGGTGTTGCGAGTTCTGGGATGAGGACTCGGCTTCTTTGTCCGACTGTTTCCTCCCCCGCCTCTCCATCAGAGTTATAAAACGACGCTTCAATGAACAACAAACAACACAATCACAAGACTCCTTGTGCTTAGTGCCTTTTCCACTGGGAGGTTGAAGGCAGACAATGCATGTACAGCCAGGTTTATGACGTGGGTGTTTTGTCCTGTTCTCGGATGAAGCTAGATGGCCCTCTCCCTCCCCATGAATAGCTAAATTAGCAAGGGCATCAAGTCCTTCCAGAGCCATAAATAGATCCACATCCCTTTCAGTGTTCTCATCTTTCTTAGGGGAATCTGCCCAATATTTAGAGAATTTTAAGAACGTAATAAACAACACTGAAGGATAAGAAAGAAAAAATGTGGACCTTCATTGATGGTAGGAAGCATTTGTTCTAGCTCTTCTTTAGTTAATTCCTCAGCAGATGAACACAGAGATCTGATGCAGAAAGGAAGCAAAAAATATTAAGAAATTAAATCAGCTATTCAAAATTTTGCTGGACCTTCACTACAAAGAACCTATCTATGTAGACTTGCCATGTTCATGGCTTACAAAGTAGTTATAATTCATCGAATTTTGCTGGACATCTTCACAACAGAGAACTGATGTAAAGATCAACACGATTACCTCCAAAAATGAGGAAACCAACATATATAAGTTATCACAAAAGTAAAAGGCATTGCTGATAAATAAATATCAAGAAGCTAAGACATGTCATCCATAACAAAAGTTTGCTATACCTGTGACGGTCCCATACATTATCGGAACAAGTCCACTTTGAAGGAACCAGAGCATCTGAAGGCACTCTGCGCCACTTAAAACAGTCCTCACACTGAACCCACTGGATCTTTTCACTTAGACAAGAAAGAACTTATCATTAACATTTCCCTATGCTAAGTAAATACAGTGTCTGTCTCAGAGAGACAGAGGGAAAAGTGAAAAGGCTGCTACTCTCAAGTCGCAAAAGCAAAGGCACACTTACCCAAGATGATCTATTCCCAGAATAGTAGGCCTCCCAATAACTGGCTCAGCTTCCTGAAAGAGATAATCAAATCAAGATCAGGAAGCTGCAGAATAAAGAGTTCACAATGTGAAGCTATATAGATCACAGAACCTCAAATTCTTCAAATTCACACCCTTCAACAACAAAAGATGACGGGACAACATTTGCCGGCGCACGCATCAGTCCTTGAGCTTCCTTCCAGGTGAGCTTCAGCTCAATCATCTCCTCATTTTCAATCCTGCGACGCTTACCTTTTGCACTGAAATTGCTGTTCTTCCTCTTACCATGAACGATTCGTTTGTCTAGTATTTTCTCTGCAATTAACCCAAATTTATCAATTTCAGACCAGGCACTTCTTGTGCCAACTAGGCCTCCTTGCCACACTGTCACATGCTTCTCAAAGACTTACCTTTCAAGTGACCATTTACAGAAATAACATCCCCAGATTTATTTCTAGCACTGCCATCACCTGGAGTTGAAGTTTCACTCCCTACAACAATAACTTCATCTCCCTGCAACCAAATAAAAATTTTCTTGAATGGATGGAATAGATATCCTAAAAAAAATGGTGAAGGATTTAACCTGATTATAATTAGTCTTAAATCAGCACACATGTTATAAAGAATAAACAGTAATCTAATATGTACTAGTGTTGAACTAGATTCATCTAATGGAGACATATATAAATGAACGGATACTCCAGTACGGCGAGAAGGGCAGATGAGGGTGAGGATGTTTTTCCCCCAAAATTATATGAAATGCAACTTTCCGGCGTTTCACATGTTAAATAGTTCTCCTACCCTTAGAACAGCTAGACATGGATGCATAAGGTTTTCCTTTCCTTGTTATGGGTTACTGTACCCTCAAAAGACGCTCTTCTTCAGCAAACCAATTTTTTTTAAAATTAAATATTGAAGTGAGTCAATACATTAACTTGATAGTAGGATCATATCAGCAGGGGCAATGATTATACATGTTATACAAAAAAAAAAGGGAGTAAATTAAAGAAAACATAGCTTGGAAGTAAAAAAAAATCCATTAGTTTTCTCCATTCAGTTTCTCATTAGCTTACCCCGTTCACATACTCAAAGTTAAGGGGGTGTGTGTGTTTGTGAACAAGCGAATGCACATGCTCTGTGTGACTGAGGAACAATAGTAGTGCACTTGTCAAGAAAATAATACCTTTTGTCATTTTTATCCACCAATAAGAACATTATATTGCATGTAATACCAGAGAACAAACCTGATCCAGTGATGGAATAGCAGAAGCCTTCCGGCCACCCATGACCAACTTTCCTTCTGGCTCCAGCCTACTAAATGTTACTGACAAGAAAAATCCTCAAATCATTTTGTTATTCAAAGACAAAGAATAGAGCAAGAACTCAGGTAAAAGATGGTACGACCAATCCCACTGCATGGATATGAGAAGCAAACAAACTGAGGGAAAACAATGACAGCGTTATGACAGAAAACAAGCAATGCAAACAGTTTGTCAAACCAAGCAGCTAAGAGTGATGTCAGAAAAATAAAATGGTATGATAGATCAAATGTGCAGTTATGAATACACCCCGATGTACTCGAAAAAAGTGATAATAACGAAAGAGAATGAAGGAAAATCTCTAAGCCGTAAAAGAAGTTAAGCAAGACATATAGGATGGTCATAAAGACAATATGAAAGGCATGTGGTACTGATGGTTTACCTACATCACCAGCTTGCAATTGCATTGATTGTATACAAGGAGTAATTCCTTCTAGGACATACATTCTGCTGTTGTTATTCGGCCAAAATCGAAATTGAAATACCCATTCCTTCCCTTTCACATCCTGTACTTTCAAAGGTAAACCTTCAGGATGGTCGATTTGTGGAAAGTAAGCCTGCTAGTTCATAAATGATGTACACTGTGTTAAAAGGAATCTTTGAAAGCATAGGCAACATCAGATAAGACCGGCAAAGTATTTGGAGTAGAATATTTTTCTTTGTTTTCTTTTACTAAATTTTCAAAGAACAAAGGTCTTCCTAGAACCAAAAGTGGAGGGCCAGGACATAAATACCAAATGCAACCATATACTCATCAAACATGAAAACCTTTGCTTTTAGTTCCTTCAATTACTTTTTATTCAAATGAAAAATTCAAGAAAATATCACCATTAAGCCTTTACTTATAACACCAAATGGAGAGTAGAATCCACTTTTAACGGGATCTCCTTGGTTTTCTATACCCTATTTCTTCTCGGAGCTTCAATGAACGCAATTTCTCAATGTATATTAAATGTTTCCATTAGTTCAATTTTCCAGTCAGTCAAGCATCAGCAAAGAAAAGCTAGCTTCCTACTCCTTTGCATCTTTCTGATTCCTCTAGAGGTTGAAAAGATAAGACCTGGCTCGAATAGGGTACTTGAACCACATGGCCAGCCAAAGTTTTGCAAAAGCAGTACAAGCAGCACCCGAACTCAATGCAACAACTCAGACACCACCTCAAAATCATGAGGAACTGAAATAAAAGGAGCTATGTCTTCTCACAGCCAGAAGCCATGTTGAAAAATAGATTATCAACTCTTCAACGATTTTTGCAACTATACTTACTCATATCATACACTTTCAGTCAACAAAACAGACACCACTCACAATTTTTCACAAATGATTAGAACACTGCCAGATTATCAGAGCAAGTTTCCATCTATATTTCCCAAGACCTATAACTTTGACAAGTAAAATATAAAAGGTCTATTAAGATGATTCCAGGATTTTTGAGATGCCAGAACATACGAGACCTCATTTCATAAATTACAGTTCAGAGGTATCCATGTACATTTTGCTCATAACTGCATGTTCTCAAGAGTAACTCTAATGCCTACAAGATGAATCCGTACTAATACGACATATCTATTTGACTGAAGCAAAATCTCTCAACATAAACTTTGAACAGTTGAAGTGGTTGATAGCACAAAATGCATGAAACTCACCTCTGCACACTTTTTTGGCAGGACTAGGCGCCCAATCCGTCCAGCATCACTAGCACTCAACATTTTCTCAAACAGTGGAGTAATAACTGATTTTGAGCTAAGAAGAAGCTAAGGTAAAATCTACTAATAAGAAATGCACAAGTGAACAGGATTTAAGGTTAGACTCAGTTGCATGCCAGCTTAACATATAATGAAAGCTCAAAACAGATCATTCATGAAAGCCCTACAAGCAGTTACCAAAAAGTTAGGATCATAAGGAAAATATGAGCTGTCATAGAACATTTTACCATGATCATTGAGAAACGAAATAAAATCAAAAAACTGCTACAGCCATAGGATACTCGCTTGAAATTTTTTGAAGCTCCTCATCAGTTATTTGGGGGCGATAGCGAGGAAGCAACTGATTTCGGCTTCTACCATCTCCACGAGACTTCCCATTACGTATTTGAGTCTCACCAGATGAATCTATTCCACTCTGACAACAGATATGTTTACCCACAGGAATTGAAACAGTTGATGGTTGTGAAAGAATAGCTGAAATCGGGACATCATCTGTTTCAATTTTGGATGAAGAGGCTGAGCCAATAACGAAGTTTGAAGAAGAAGAATCAGTTTTTGGGAAAACTTGCTTGAAATCATTGGAGAATGGATTATGTTGTTCCTTCACACTGAGTCCTGTAACAAAAAATGCAGAAATTTTTTAGGTGGGCGACAATACATATGTAAAGCACAAATTGCAAAATCCTAATTTCTCGAGAAGTATACAAACTTACCCATATTTCCATTCTGAAGTGTTTCAGATAAGCCAAGTCTCCACTTCCCATTAACTAGTCTTTCATAAAAGTGGTCTTGTTTTATCTCTGGTGAAGCTATAGATAATCTCTCACAAACACCATATCTATCAACGCCTCCCAATGCATCTATTTCAAAGGGCACTCTAAGCTGCGCATTAGCTTGGATGTCAGAACCATTAAACAATGTGGGAGCCTGACGCCATGGTACTGGACCTGAGCCAGCTATTGGACTCCAAGTTTTTAAAGAAATGTCCTTCATTCTTTCAGGCTGTGAAGGAAGGAAATGCAAAGGCGGTGGCCAAGCCGGGTTTGGTGTCTGAAACACAGAAAGATAATGAATCAGTGGCTACTCATGCCAAAACGTAGTAAGAAAACAAAAATAAGTTTGGTGAAAATGTAAGTACTCTCTGCAAACTTCAACTGCCCTGGAAGGCATTTGAAACTACTTATGGTTTTCGAAAGTATTTCATTTATATGAGAGCATATTCCGGTAACTTTCATCCACAACAAAGAAAATCAACCATGCTGCCTGGCAGTCAACATTATACAAGCTACACTGGCAAAATCATACTGTACAAGCAGGATGGATTGGGAGTCACAAGGTCCTTGGCCTAAACACATCTAGTGTTTAAGGTCAAAAACTGCGACTGCCAACTTAAAGACCTCCCTGTGTCAAACCAGGTCGAGCATCAAGGATGTATAAACACTAAGTTACGAAAATCAAAAAGGAGTTGAAACCTACCAATAAAGAGAACATTCCAATCTATCAGGGGTGCATCTCCACACGCAGTTTAAAGAGAATTCATATAACAAGATTAATACAATATGCAACAAACTTTGAAGAGCCTACATTCAATCAGAAAGGAGTAAATGAAAAATCTATCATCTAGGACCGAAGTAGAGGTGGTGTTTTATTTTTTTGTGGGGAGGGGGCAGGGGATTGAACATATGTGGAGCAAAAGAAATAAAGCAGAGAAGTAGAGAAAAATGATATCTCACCAAAATGTAACTTTTTCTGGCACATGTAAGGCATTCTATTCCTCCTGCATCCAACAGTACAAACATATGGAATGAAACAATACATCCGCAATGTATTTGCTGCACGAGAGATTCCATTATTCAGTATTTACACATAGATATCAATTTATCAGGTCTAACCACTCCTGGAAATTACTTATCTTGAAAGTAAAATCCGGAAATTTTGAAAGCTAAGTTACCTTTCCACAAGATTCACAGCATCTCCACCCAGAAGCGTTCAAGTGGAATGTCTCACAAAATTTCCCATCCTCATAAGCAGAACTAGATTGACATTAAATTACATCAACTTGAAAGACAGTAACAAAGTGCCTTCAAATAATATGAACAATTTGAGGTGATCTTCCAAATATATGGTCAGAGATCTGAAAGCATGATTCCACACCTCACTTAAGTTCCAACTTTAGTATGCCATCCGATTTTGGAATAAATCATAGCAGCTCCAACAACACATCAAAATCCATCTCATCCAACAAAATTTTATAAACATTTATCATGGCCTTTCAAGTTATCAATTTTGCACCAAGTCCTCTTGAAGCCATTACTGTTTGAAGATTGAAAAGATAATTCCATGTACTGAGAGTACCGATACTCAGGCACAGCCACTAAAAATTTATATTTCAAAAACCAGGTTATATTTCTAGATCATGTTATAAACATGGAAGCCACCAAGACAGTCTGATTAAAGAGATGTCCATTCTCTAGATTCTTTCGTTTCAAACTTCTCTTTCTAAGTTTAAACTCACCACTCCAATTACTGGACAAGGCTATGACATGGTTTTAAACAGATAATAAAAAAAACCATACATTACCACATTATGAACTCCACTATGGCAATAAAGTAACATTCATTGTACTGGGTAAACCGACTATTATTACCCAGACACTAGAATAGGATCAAGTAAAACGGAAGTATTAATCAAAAATTCCAAACAAACTACAATCTCTGAGGTTACTTAAAAAATAAAAATAAAAACTCATCCAACTTCAAACAACTTCCAAAAACACGGTAAGTCAACTCAACGGAGAGAAACAAAAAAAAGTTAGTATAAACTCTCTTACGCGCAGCGATCACAGAGGTGGGCGTACTCGCCGGTGCGGCGACGCCAGCCTCTTCTCCACTTCTCCGACGCCTCTTTGCAGTTCGAATTAAAACACACCTTAGTCGTCGACGACGACATCACATACACAAAACCCTAACAAGAGGGGGGGGGGGGGGGGGGGAGAAACCTTTGTATCTCTAAACAGTGTCCAAAAAATGTAGCCTTTTGTTAGCTCGAAAATAAATTCAGCAGTAAATTTCCATGGTCAGGTGTGGTATCAACAATAAAAGCGTAAAACCCTAGGTAAAGTAGAGAGAGAAAGTACGAAAGATGACAAGAAGACATGAAGTAATTTGAAAATCATTATAGGAATGACCTGCCAGGAGGATTGGGGTTTTAGAGAGAGAGTGAGTGACGCAGGAGTGAAGAGAAATTGAAGTTTGCAATACACACAAATAAATATAGTGTGTGTGTGTGAGCGCATGCGTGTGTAACTGTGCAAATACTCTCTCTCTCTCTCTCTAGATTCTCTCTCTGGAGTTGTGGATGATGGGTTTGAAAAGGAAGGCTGCGGCCCCCTCTCCCTCCTCTCCCCCTCTCTCTCTCTCTCGACCTGTCGCCTCTTCCTACTAACCAGATTCATTCTCTCAACCTTAAACCACTTTTTATATTGCTGTTTTGTTTTTTGTTTTTTTTTACCTTATTTCATCTACTATTATTTCCGTTGGGAACTGTAATTATATCATGTTCTTAATTTAAGCAACTTCCTTTTACAACTTTTTTTATATATCTCGCTTTACTCATTTCCATCCAACTAATTTTGGAAAACTGTTAAAATTTCATGTAAATCACGAAACGAAATGAACCTAAATAATTCGATTTTTGTGGACCTGAGTAATTTGATGTTGATGTTAGGATTGAAATCATTGATATTACTTTTAATATACATGAAACTTTTTACTTCCTAAAGTTCGTACATAAAATACTATTATTATTCATAAATACAAGATTGAAACATAACCAAACTAGTTCCATGCAGGAAAAAATATATTTATAAACTCATCACAGTTCTTGTTTAGTACATAAAAAGTAACAAGCACTTGAAGCACTGAGGTATTGTTGGGACAATATACATAAACTCCATTCATCTAACCATAGTCGTAAAGCTGGTGGAACTTGAGAACTTGAACCTGCCATGATAATGCTTAGCTGCACACACTATAAATCCAAAAGTATAATTAACTTGGTTTTTCCTGTCCCTTTAAAGCAATCAAAGAAAGCTCATCCCTGTCTGTTTCATGATATGCACGGTATAGATAAATCAATAAATCGATAACATTGGGACGATGCTAATTAGGGCCAAATATAGTAGCCAATCCTTGATCAACTTTTATGAGTAGTTTGTCATAACTCATTAGTGTCTTCTCTTTACATTTGTATGCTCCTTTTCCTCTGGCCAGAACCTCACCGTCTACGTCTATGATCCCAGCCTTGGTTGGGTCGTTGGCTCGTGTGCCCGGCTGCAAAATGAATGCCTTCACCTGTATCACAAATCAAAGTACATTTCAGAATATGAGTTGACTAACACAGTAATGGGGGTATGAAGAAGCGGAACTCATAGAAGAACTTTTCTTGTTTTTGTTATCTACAGAAGATCACATATGGTCTCTAAAGTAGTATCATTGAGGTGATGAAATAGCATCAAATGTTGCATTATCAAACAAAATACCTTGAGATAAGACACATGTGGGGATTTAACATGGCCTCCACTGTTCAATTCAGTCATTGACTTTAGCAAGGCTAATTTGGTACAATCCTTCATCATGATGAGGTCCAAACAACCATCAGAAAACTGCAGAGCAATTAGGGAATATAAAAATGAATCCAGCAAACCAAAAATAACAATGATGGCTGTGTGAGGAGATGATGAATACAACAAACCTCAGCATTAGGGGCTGCCATAGTATCTTCAGCTCCCCATGGTACATTATGAAGCCAGACTGAAACAAAAGGTCCATCAATCTTGCGCCAGCTTAAACTCTTTATATCAACTTTAGGACCCGGATAACCATACCCCGAATTACTTAGAGCTCCGTCCTCAGTTTTTGCTTCGCTTACATCGTCAATAATGATTTTCGTTTCCAGATCTAATGGCTCTCCATAAGATTCAAATCCAGGTGCTGGCACAAAAATTATGCTGCCATTATACCTCCTAAGACATAGTATTCGCTGAAGTGCCTGAAACAATAGTTAGAGAATCCCATTGTTCAGGTGAACAAAGATATTTCTTGGATAGTGTAGTTAGTAGTCAGGTAAGCTAGTAAATAAATAATTCCTAGGGATCAACAATCACATACACAACAATTAAAGCAGAAAACATAATTAAGTTCGGGCATACCCTGATTGAATTTTCGAAAGTGATACATATTAAGAGTGTGACAATAAACAATTCAAAGTCATCACAAATAAATAAATAAACACAGTAATACAAATGATTGATTACAGTCTATGAGTTCATAAAAATATAAAATTAATTAGAAGGAAAAGAAAAAAAAGATCAGTGTCGCTTCCTGGATGGAGTATGCAACACTTACAGTATATAAAATGTCTGGAAGAAAAATCAACGAACTCAGTGATACAAAAGATTGTTTATAGAGTCCCTCACTTCATTACATAATTCAAATTCTTCTTGAAAAAAGAAATCAAAAAACAATTCTTGTACGGAGCATGCAACACTTACAGTAGTCCACAATATCAAGTGGTACCAGTAATGCCAACACTAATATAGTAAACCTAGGAAACTTTTTGTTGAATAATGTTCGTTAATGATCTCAAGTCTGTAAATTCAGAAAACAACTACACCGATTGATTGCATCAGAGGAGGATGGGTAGGGATTACACAGACATGTTCATGGGAAAAAGAATACAGTGCAGCTTCAAACTAATTAGGGTAGTGGACTAAAAGACAAAATGAGAAAATTTTAAGACAAAGGAGAGCAGGAACATGAAGAAGGAAAAATCAAGCCAAACTAATGAGAACATACTAAACTTTCTATAGAATCTAATGCAATTACATCATAAAATATGATTTCAGTACCAGGCACCACCTCCAGAAGAAGTGCAGATCATGTAACTCAAAGATCATAAGAG
This sequence comes from Scutellaria barbata, assembly GCA_028654395.1. Lineage (NCBI taxonomy): Eukaryota > Viridiplantae > Streptophyta > Magnoliopsida > Lamiales > Lamiaceae > Scutellaria > Scutellaria barbata. The sequence continues at coordinate 6,834,421 of CM053645.1, forward strand.
TATATTTTATATTATTCAAACAGAGAATTATTATAAAAAGAACAAGGACATATTAAAAGTAAAAACAGAAATGACTGGAAATGTAGAGGCATAAAAGTGTACACTGTAGTGTTAGCTGGATGGCATGGGTAGTAAGTTTATTGTTCACTGGCTAATATCCAAGGATTGTATAGGTTAATAATTATGGTTGAACAATATGATTCCAAAGCAAACTCACATAGAAATCCAATCGTGCACTTCCCATCCACCTGTATTTCTCAGACTCAATATCAATATCAGCCACAAGACCTGCAGTGATACACCTCAACAATAAGTAAACCTCACCATAACTCACTGACACGGTCGACTACCATGAGCAAAAACTCAGGTTGCTAAGTTGAAGTAGTTATCCATATGTGTTGGTATTAGGAAAATACAGAGTGAAATATAAATTGTTGAGAACAGTGCATGAATCACATACCCCAAGCCAGCATTAACACGCTAAAAAACCTGGTGTCCCCTTGTGTTATAGTAGCCACGTCCAGTGAACGCTTATTCCCTGTCATGTCCGAGCAAGCAATAACTTCCTTAAATATAAATTTGATTCCCCCCCCCCCCCAAACCCCCCCCAAATAAAACTGCCATGAAGTAAAAAAGGAACTCCACATACCTCTAATAATATAAAGAGTAGCATTAGATGCTGCACAAGGCTCACCACATGAATCTAGAAGCGACTTCGCCATGCCATTTCCAGTTCCTATCAGAAGAATCGGAATTTCAATTTTAACAATTTGAACTCCCACACTCAGAATAATTGCATATACTCGAGGCATTATTGAAACAAAAAAAAAGCAAAAGAGACCAACCTGCAGGTACTACTCCAAGAGGTATCCTAATTGCATTATTCCAATCCTCCCTGATAAGCAGTCCATTTAATACCTACTAAGAGAACATATTAAGAAACAATTTGAGCGTTAGTTATTAGTGACCATTCAGACAGTATTAAGCATTTTCAGTTAGTTCTTCTCTATGAAGACTTATAGATCCATGTATTTATTGATGCTATGCACTTCCATTTCAATCCAAATCGAAGGGAGAATCATGCTCCATCAATCATAACAACCAATACCAAAAATATCATTTCTAGGAAGCTACAGCAAAGCACTATTTCTGAGTTTGTATTGGGATCCTGCACTTTGAAATCTACAGTTGAGAAGTTTAGCTAATATAGCATCTAAAGAAAGAAACACATAACATCAACTTGCCTGACATGCTCTGGATAACAAGTTGGAGAGATTAATTCCCTTAGGGTATGTTTGTTTCGGGTTTCACAAGTCTGGATTTGAGATTTTAAAATCTCAAATCCTTGTTTGTTTAAATACTTTTGTCAAGAATTATCAAATCTACCAAAAATCTATTCTATTACCATTACATCAACCTATAACCTATCAACATAACAAATTAATCATTATCATTACATCAAATAACAATATAATATTACACATACATACTTTTTCTAGCATTGATTTGACATCTACAGTAATAATCCTACCTACAAAATCTCATAACAAACACAAATTTTAACTATTCACCTTTATTTACAAATCTTAAGATTTTAAAATCGGATTTCCCCAATCCTACATAAACCCAAAACAAACATACCCTAGAAGTTAAACAGCAGGGCTGTTTGAAACCAAGTATGTATTTACAAGGCATAGCTTCATAAAACCATCCATAAATGTGTCATCATAAATGACCAACTTACCTCAACTAGAATCCCATCTCCACTAACACAAACAATTCCATCATACTTTGCAAGATCGAGTGTCTGAACGACTTCCTTCGCGTGAAGCTGATACTTGGTTTCTTGAAATATCGGAAAATAATAAAAAAATTCAAACAAATCAAGAAGGATACTTTAAGAATTCTCTCAACGAGAACCAACCTTGTAAAGTGTATTCCACACGAGCATCGTCAAGTAAGGGCTTCACATCATTTCGAAAAATCGTTGATGCCGATTTCTTCCCTCCATAAGGATTCACGAATATAAATAGCCTCTTTGGCCTACCTGATTCCGCAAACATTTATAAAACTTTAATAACAAATAAATTTTGATGAAAGCTGATCAAATTTGTAGTTCCAATCATTCAAATCACAGAAAAATTAACATGAACCGGGTGCTGCAATCAATCAAAGCACAAGAAATATCACAAAGAACTCATATCTATACAAACACGCACACACATTAAAATAACCAGAAATTTTACCAAGAGATTCTAGGTATTCTTGAAGTTTATGAGTCCAGATGCGAAGAGAATCAATAGATAACAGCTCTAAAGTATAGGTCTTTCTAATCAGAGTAATTTTCCCGTCGGAGCAGCAAATTCCAGCTTCAGACTCCACAACAGTTCGAAGTTTGATCTTGTTCCCCTCAACGGAGAAACCTAAGACCTGTTTGCCAATGTCCAGCCGCCGCTCGTCCCACCGCAATTGGCCTCCGGCAAACAAAGTCGCCACCGTAGTACGGCCGTTGGCGCGTACTTGGTCCGACAATATACATTCTTCCTTTTCCATTCAATCAATATTTACTCAGGATTTCCCAATAGTTTCGTTTCACGGGACTTCAATTTCTTAATTCTGATTGGCTTTCCCTGCTTGCAGACCTGAGATGATCTCAAGAAAAAAAAATTCCCAAGTGGAATTGGAATAGTATTGTTAATCTATTCATTTATTTGCCATTTAAGAAAAGTCTTAGCTTAACCTATAATTTGACGGTAATAGGTATGGTTAACGATTCACGTTCAAAAAATTAATACTTTGATTATTTATTAAATTTTTATATAATATATTTTCCGTTTGTGACAATTTGAAGTCATGATGTTTTAAAATAATAATTATGATAAAATGATAAAAAGATAGGAGTAAATAAGAAGAGGAGGAATTAGGAGTCAACACCAACGCGTTTCAATCTCAAATTAGTTGACTCCAAAGTCAAGAAAGCGTGACGATATGACTGGAAGTGTGGAAATATTTTGGAGGGCCCACCTCTATTCCATATACAAGTAATCTTAAACCAGCAAATACTCAATTCAATACATGGGGTGGTGTGGATTAGATATCATGAGAAATAGGAAAATTAAATTGTCGTGATAAGAAGATAAGAACAACAACCTCATTTTACTACAGAGCAAATTTAGAAAGATTATACCTATCTTAAAACACAAACAATAGGCACTTTTAAATTAATACTGTTATTCCCAAAATATTTTATCATTATATGTAAAATAAGAACTTACGAAAAAATAAGTGAAACCACATCTCATGCCTGCGATTTTGCTCTTTTCAGTATTTTTTTCTATTTTCATTTTATTTATTCTTATCAAAATAAGAAGATTAGTATCAGGTGTAACATGCTCGGATATCATTTTTAGGTATTTCAATCAAAATTATAAATATAATGGAAATAATCTGGAAATAACAAAAGAAACAATAAAATAGTTATGCTGCTTGTCACTTTACTTAATTTATTAAAGTCTCACTATTTATCATATTTTTATAAAAAAAAAAATTGAGATTTTCACAATATTTATTTAAATTAGCCAAAAATATAAGTTTCTTTATATTAAGTTTTTCCCCAACATTAGATGACATTCACAGCATTTTTTTTCATCCATTTTTTTTTTTTTATTTACCATCCATCCATCAAATTTTAATATTGTCTTTATCTTCGAAACACGAAAAGGGTCAAATTTGATATTTCTATTATATTGTATTAATATGTATTAATAAACAACGTGGGTTTATTATTGTTCTCTACAGTCTTCACAAATTGAAACTTAAATTTTCATTATATATACATAAAACTGATATATATATATATATATAATTGTTTCATAGATAAAATGCCTAAGAATTTTCGTTGTTCATAACTAAAATTTATTTTCATAAGTCGGACACTAATTTATGTATTACAAAAAATTTAACATGTGATATGTTATGATTCTATTGATAGTAATGTGTTAAAATCGTAAATATAATCTACTTGAGATTTTATCATATGCTAAAAGAATTGTATATTTGACAAGTTGAAATTTATCATATTCTAAAAAATATTATATTCAACTGAGATGGTAGGTGGAAAAAAGTATCAATTGATTAAAAAAAAATTAGACGAAAAAGTGATCACTCAACTGGAGCATTAAGTAAACTTAATTAAAAAAGGAAAAGGACGAGTCGAGCACACAGATAGATAAGTAGCCAGCGCCACTGAGTGTTGGTATGATCATAAATAATGAAAACAAGCACCGTGTCATTTTCTAGTGACATTTGAGATGGTGGATAAATTTATTTTTTATTATTATAAAATATTTAAAGTTTATAAGATATCCTATTTTTTCATTTTAAAAATAAGTTGTTAAAATATTTGAATAAAAAAAATATTGTACTTATAAGATATTAGTAATAATAATTGCATAACTTAAATGATGAAAAAATAAGATGAAGTGTACTTACTTCTTAAAAAACAGCTTATATATTTATAACATCTTATTTTATGATGAAATAAAATATTATTTTTAAATATTAACCATATAAATATTTTATAAAATATTTTAATAAATTCATAAGTTGAACCAAGTACACTGTACATTGTGAAAAGAACCAAACATCCTTCAATGTCTTAATATCTACACTTGTATTTTTATAAAGCAAATTGTGGTCATCAGTTTCATATAAAAATAAGATAAATAGGCAAATTGATCATGTGAGCCTAGCCGGCAGAAGTAATATTATTGTACCAGTAAACAAACACGGCATGCAGTGGGCCCATGCCACGTCATCGTTCATATAAAAAGCACGTGGGCGAAATCCATCTTACGGATGTTACTTTCAAGTCTCAACCGTTGAAGCGTGAAACGACGGCTCAGATCTATCCTCGTTGCCGTCCGACTTTGCCTTGTCGGATTTCGAATAGTTGCTATTTACACTCTGGTGCTGAAGTTTTTATGGACAGGTCAACATTGAATGGTGTTTGTTTATTTTATTATGGCCTATGGGAGCAAAATGCATATATCTATTAGGGATAAATATTTATATTAAATGGCTGATTTTAAACATACTATTGAAATTATCGTGTTTTGTAATTAAAATTTATTTATAGAATTCCATGACTATTAAAATAGATAACATCAGCACTGTTCTCATACACATTGTTGATACATATTAATATATTTATCGTAAATATATCATAAATTCAGAATAATTATTAGTTCCAATCAAAATATTTAAAGGGATTATATTTTTATATGTTAATTGTAGACATATTAAGTATTGTTCACGGTGGACATTTTATTATTTTCACATAAAATACATGAGTTTGAGTTTATTAAAATAGATGCACTTATTTTAGCCCCACAATTAATTAAATTAAACATACTTTCATGACCACTGATAAATTAAACTATAAAAAAGTTGAATTGAACACAAATAGAATATATAATTATGTTATTTATAGAAACAATTAATTGTTGACCAAATTTTCCCAATTAAATAAATTATATAGAAAAAAAAACTAATTCTTTACATAAATTAAACTAATTATATATGAAAATATAAATATTTATATACACTAAGTGTATGGAATATAATTCATACAATTTGGGTCATATGATTTGGCGTTGTTTTTCATACACCCTACGCACGCCTACGCGTGCACCCACGCGTCTCAAGGTCTGTGCTCATACCGTAGTTCTCATACCTAACATTTTAGTTATATTCGCATAACTTTTATGTCTATATTAGTTTAACATTTTACACTGTATTACAGACCTATAAACCTTTACATTATGATATATAACATTTATGTTATAATAATTTAATTTTTATGTTATAAAAATATGACTTTTATGCTATCTTTAAGTACATAAATAAATATTAAAATAATATAACATAAAGGATAAATTATTATAATATAAATATTTAGTTATACTATATGAATTTTTGTATTGAAAAAAGTTTAAGTTATTCACTTAAAAATTATGATATATGTATATAAAAATTATATTTAAAAAAATATGGATGTGGATTCAGGTCAAACCCAATCCGATCCATGCACACCCAATTACTCATGCATTTGATTCACAAAAATAATACTCCTATAAAAAAAAATGTTGGTCAAATAAGGTATATTGTTGTATTATGGTGCACTGTCTAATTAGACAATTTCCAACCCTACACTATTTAGTGTAGGGTTAAACTTTTTCAACAGTGCACTACTATTTGCACTGTTTTAGTGTATTTCCTATTTTTGCACTACTAGTAGTGCTGCACTATTTCATTGTCTTCTTCTTTTTATTCATAAATAATAATAAAAATAAAGTAGTGTTGAAAGTAGTGCGAACTGTTGGAGAAAAAATGTTGATTCTGCACTAGTATAGTACAAGCCTGCATTAAAGTGCAAACCCTTGAAGATACCTTTATAGAGCAATCCAAGCACTTATCATCTTTTAGAAAAATATTCATATAAAACTATTTTAATATATATTTTAATACATAGAAGGATAAGCAATCCTGATCAGTAAATTGACAAGCAGAACCCAAAGAAGAGGAACAATCAGACAAAGTCGATATCTTCACTATATGAAATACCAATAACAATACCCGATATATGATCGATCAGTGTACAAGTTTGTCATTTGTTAAACTATTTATCATTAAAAAACTTTTCAAAATAGGGATCGCCCTGTTTCTCCTTCAACTAATATAGAGTTGAGGTAAACTTATAGGATAATTAAAGAGGATTTTCTCAACAACTATCTCAAATTTTAGGGGATATTAATCAATTCAATATCAAATTAGGTATTTTAGATCATCAAATCAAGGAAAAATATATATCTTATCTCTATTTCGACTGCTATAAATAGAAAATTATTTGTAAGATAGGATGATTTTACAAAAAAACTCTTAATTAAGTAATAAAATTACCATAATCTGATCAAACTATTCTAACCGACCATGACTCAAAATAAAATTACCGGGGTGAAAGCTCATGAGCTGAAGGTATTTGTATTTTCTCTAATTTTAATTAATTGAGTAATCAAAGTCCACTTTATTGATTTACACGTTAACAATATATATTTCCTAAAGTAAAAATATAATTGGTTTATGTACTTCTATTTGAAATATAAAATCTTCTAATTTGAAAATCTTTATATGTATATTTTTATTCTTTAATCTCGATCAAAACAAAATAATATAAAAAATAACTATTATTATTTAGTTAGATAAATATATATTTTAAAAAAATTTAGAAGAAAAATAAACTTAAAATCAAGCAACTTAAAATCAAGCAAAAGTTTACTCCTAGCTCCACCGACTATTTGTAAAATAAATAATTATATTACCTTTAAAAATAATTTATATAGCCACCCCCACCAATCCACCAACAAGTAGGAGTGCCAATAGCAAAAACGGCCAACTTTGAGGTAGCATCATAATAGAAATATTTAAAAAAACGAAAAGAATAAATAAAACAATATTTTTAAGGATTTAAAGTGATATGAAGTTTCCAGGAGGCTTCTCTGAAGCTCCATAGAAACGTCTCTCGCGTTTCCCGGCTCTTTCAATTTTTCCCGCTTTCTATTTCTTCTTTCCGCTCCTTTTATTCTCCTTTTCACTATCCGAATCTTTCCATGTTCCTCTAATGTTTACTGAAATTTAGTTTACAGTTGACAATTATTGGAATCGGATCAGATCAGATCTGAATTAGAAATATTTATTTATATATCATTTTCGTGCTGAATTAATTACTATTTTTGGAGCTGCGGAATCTACAAAGAAAGAGAGGTGGAGATGCAGAGTCAGTATTTGGGAACATCCAGCAATATGGCGGCAAGAGAAAAACGGAGCTTGGATCCGAGTAGTAGCAAGGAAGGTCAACCCGATAGGAAACGCCCTGCTCTTGCTAGGTAACTTCATTTATTTATTGTGTGTATTATTTTTGGATAGTCGCGCCGAAATTGTCAAAGCTGGGTTGGATGTAACTGAAATGGTGACGATTTGGAGAGGTTGACTTTTGAGTGGCTCTCAGTTGTTAGCTCCGTGTTGAATTGTCTGTTTTCTTGTGCCTATATATGCTGCTGTTTGTATTGCGTATCCGTGATCAGTGTTCTTTATCTAATTGGTGATGATGAAACTTTTATATATATGCTCAATGCATATAGTTATGTTCAGTTCACTAGTATGTTGTTATTTAAACTAAGGTTGGTGTTATATCTAAACAGTTTGTTGAAGTTGATCTAATCTTGCATTGCTAGTAGTAAATTCAATCCATTATGCCTAATGCATACATTTTCTCTACAACCATTTTTTATTACAACATTACTGCAATTTCCAATCTTGACTAGGCTTTTCCTGATGTGGGTTTCATGTTTGATGCAGTGTTATTGTGGAGGCTCTAAAAGTAGACAGTCTACAGAAGCTTTGTTCATCTTTAGAACCAATCCTACGCAGAGTTGTAAGATTGTACTCTTATTTGCTAAATTTGTTTTTATTATTCATAAAATATCATGCACTGTCTCAGTCGATGCACCAATTATATGTAAAATTTAGTCAGATGTGTTCTGTAGTACTTAGATACAGGCTGTAGTTGGATGTCTTCTGCTGTTTCCTTTGACTTATATAATATCTCAGTAGTACTTAGATACATAGCTTTAGTTAGATTATTCTGCTGTTCACTTCTACTTTTGTAATATTTCACTAGTTCTTAGATACAGGGCTAGTCGGTATACATTCTAGATATTTATCTATAGCATTCTGCTTTCTTTCTTTCTTTCTTTCTTTTTTTTTTTTTTTTTGGATAACAGAAATATCGAGAAGTGCATAATCAATGGGTATTATCAATTTTAGACAATTCAGGGTATTCTGGAGGTTGTTTTAATCTATTTGATCATAAATGCTTGTCACGTGTCATTAAAACGCAAATACATCCAGATGTTCTCATGTACAGATGCTTACTCAACGTGCTGTACATATTTGCTGTATGCTTGTTTATTGAAAGTGATATTGTGATGCATTTATGGCCCATAATTTATAACTTAAATGGCATTTTGACTACCAGGTTAGTGAAGAAGTGGAGCGTGCTTTAGCAAAGTTGGGCCCTGCCAAACTAAATGGAAGGTATGCCTTACACCCTCTTAGCTAAGTTAAAAAATTCTCCTATTATTAATGTCATTCTTAGTAGTGCTGAAGTAGTTCCATGTGTAGAGTAATCCTTCAGTAACACCACTCTTTGTCAATGGGGAGCTGTGATCCTGATATTTATATGCGCAGTATTTTCAAGATTTATCCGTTTCTGTCTCTGTTGATAAAATTGTAGTATATTTGGACTGTATATACTAGCAAACTACTTTTTTTTTTTTTATGTTGTTGCTTAGCTTTTTAATTGTGGAACAGAAAAGTCTCTCAACAAATGAAATGACCTTCGTTTGCTGGTTTAGCTAAAAATATAAAAGCTTTTTCTATGGTGGCTGCCTCCTAACATTGTGTTGATCTCTACCATGAACATGCAGGGTTTCTCCCAAAAGAATTGAGGGTTCTGATGGAAGAAATTTGCAGCTTCAGTTCAGGTCCAAGCTGTCACTACCACTATATACGGGTGGAAAAGTAGAAGGAGAGCAGGGTGCTGCAATCCATATTGTGTTGGTTGATGCAGACAGAGGTCATCTAGTAACATCAGGTCCAGAGTCTTCAGTTAAATTAGATGTTGTTGTGCTTGAAGGCGATTTCAACAATGAGGATGATGATGACTGGACTCAGGAAATATTTGAGTCTCATATAGTAAAAGAGCGTGAGGGGAAGAGACCGCTACTTAATGGGGACTTGCAAGTGACCTTAAAGGAAGGTGTTGGTACCCTAGGGGAGTTGACATTTACTGATAATTCAAGTTGGATTAGAAGCAGGAAATTCAGACTTGGTCTTAAAATAGCCCCAGGAATTTGTGAAGGCATTCGAATCCGGGAAGCTAAAACAGATGCCTTCACAGTCAAGGATCACAGAGGGGAATGTAAGCTTATGATAGGCCAAGACACAAAAAGCAATAATTACTCTCTTATAATGCTCATCCATTAGGTGGTAAACTTGTAATTTTTTTACTTTTGTAGTATACAAGAAGCACTATCCCCCTGCACCTACTGATGAAGTTTGGAGATTGGAGAAGATAGGTAAAGATGGATCGTTTCATAAGAGGCTCAATAACGCTGGAATACAAACAGTGGAAGATTTCTTGCGGTTTGTAGTGAGGGACCCACAGAAACTTCGAACTGTGAGATAAAACTTCCATCTTCTTCCATATCCATTTCTCCATTTCAGTATTGCAGCATGTTCACGGGGTATTCTCCGCAATTTTTTTTTCAGATTTTAGGAAGTGGAATGTCAAATAAGATGTGGGATGTTCTCGTAGAGCACTCAAAGACCTGCGTCCTGAGTGGAAAACTCTATGTCTACTATCCTGAAGACCCAAGAGATGTGGGTGTCATATTTAATAATATTTATATCTTCAGTGGTTTGATTGTTGGTGGGCAATATCATTCAGTTGATTCACTTTCGGACAGTCAGAAGGTTAGTGATTCTAAAATTGCAGTGCCAATGGCCTCTCATTTGATTATCACTATTTGCATTTATTACTTTCAGATGATGTTATTTTCTCAGGGAAAGGATCAAAATTCTTTCTTTTGCTGGTATTATATTGTAGTTGCCTTTCTGTACTAGAGGCTAGGCATAGTTAGTTGGAAATAATTTGGAGCAAGGAACTTGGTTCACTTTGTCAAATTAAATGTGGAATTAAAAACATGTATCCATTTTTCCTTCCAGGTCTTTGTGGACACACTGGTAAAGAAGGCATATGACAACTGGATGCATGTCATAGAATATGATGGCAAATCTCTTCTTGGCTTCGATCAGAATAAGAGCTCAGGTGCTTCTCAGAATGATCTCAGGATACACTCACAAGAGCTCACAAACTCCTTTGATCCGCTCCTATCTAGTCTCCCAGGCTCAGTTCCCATTGAACATTCTCCTACGAACCCAGGATTGACCATTGGATTTGGAGGTAACTGATGACATGGCTCAAACAGAGATTTGCGCTAATTGAGTTTCATTGTATTTGTAACTTCCATTTATCATAAATGGGTTTAGAAAGCTTCTGCTCACAATGGAATACTTTTGTGCTTCACCAGGTCATAATGACAGTATTGGAGGTCGATATCCTACACAACAGCAAAACATGAACCTCAATGTCACTAAACAGTTAGATGGAACCTCATTTTCTCCTCATAACCAGATGATCAGTTCGGTCCACCAAGCTCAGCCATCTGGAAGTGAGAACATGTTGGCTCTTGGTCTACCACTCACAACCACACCTAGCTTCTCTACTGGTGTCACATCAAATCTCATTTCTTACAGAACTTTAGACGACATTCCTGAGGATGAAATTCGTGTAAGAAGTCATGAGATGCTTGAAAACGAAGATATGCAACATCTGCTTCGTATATTTAGCATGGGTGGGAATGGTAATGCTTTTAACACCAATGAGCATAACTTTCCATACTCAGCTTACACCCCCTTCACCCCACCTTCAGATTTCGGTTTTGGTGAGGATCGTACACGTTCATCTGGAAAAGCTGTTGTTGGGTGGCTCAAACTTAAAGCAGCTCTCAGATGGGGCATTTTCATCAGGAAGAAAGCTGCTGAGAGAAGAGCACAACTTATCGAGCTAGATGATTTTTAGATATTGATCTTCCATTGTTTTCCCTTCCTACTAAACAAAGGTCTCTCAATCTCTATGCGTCATCTAATCTGGAAATGTAGCAAGTGACCAATCTTCCTTGCTGCAAAACAATCGATTTTCTAAAGTATTGAATATCTGCCAAGTTAATCAGGCTGGGCTTGCCAACTATCAGACGCAGGGAAGTAATGTATCCTAACTCACTCAAAGGGATCTCTTAATGGCTGATTTGAGCATAAAACCACTATGAAAGGTATAGAAGGTTAGCAAACTCAAAGAAAACCGGTTTTTCCTTTATTGAGGTAGCTGGTGTGTTTTATTTGTTCAGTTTTTCTCCTCATAGGTTGTAGGTGTGGCGTGTAATCTAACATCACAAGAGCTTGATATCATATTTTGTAATAACATTCCTTGTAACTTAAAAGAATGTTACGTTTAGATTAGCTATAACAGAATAGTCTCCTGTTGTTTCTGAATACATATATGAATCCATTTTGCTTTTAAATTTAAATTTAAACTTCCTCTTTTCATGATCTACTGTGAATTTTCAAAATCCATGGCACCGTGTCCAGAATTATATATAGAGGGGAGACCTAGAGCAGCAGGCCAGCTAAAATAATGAAATACACTCTTTATATTCAAATCTAAAATAAATATAGGTACCAAGAGTAAGTAGAAAGATCACAAAAGGAATAAGTTTACAATAGGAATAAAACCTGATCAATGTAAATCTCCTTATCCCACAAAATTTAAAAAAAAAAAAAAAAAGCAACTCCCAATTAAGGATGTAAAACAGGCCGCAAAATTCTCTTTATATTTGTTGATTCTTCTAGTATTCAGAATGGTATAACACACATACGAAGATGGAAATAATGCAGCTCACATAAAATCGTACTCATCAAAATCATCGAATGAAGCCACAACGTCATCATCTGGCTTGCCAATGTGCAGCTGTTTCTTCTTACCAACTGTAAACAATGAAAAACACTCATAAAAGCTTTGCTTGGTGATCAACCAAATTCGCCAAAATATAATTGCACAACTGAGAAATGACAAACCTGTTTTCTTTTTTGTAGTAGCTTCTTTTTCTGCTTTTATCTTTTCATTTGCAATTGCAGTAATGGAAGATGCAACTTCTTTAGCATCTGCGCCTTTTAAAGAAGTCAATGACAATCTCATTACGGCTTTCAGCAATCCAATGTAGTGATAGCTTTTCTGTAATGGAGGAAATAGCCAGGTCACAATTCTACAATAACAGATACCGTAAGAAAATAACTCAAAAGTGAGGCAAATATCACAAACCTCATATAAACAAAGTTTATGAGCAATAAGTTCTGCGTATTCTACAAAGTCGTTTTCTGTTTTGGGAATGAAATTTTCCAGTGTCTTGTCATCTCCTTTCTTGGCAAACAATTCCGCAGTAGACTTAAAATCAGCTTCTTCAACAAGCCTGTAGAAATATAGCATGGGAGTTAATATATGTTTACAAACTGAATGTGTGTAGCATATCTGAGCAATGAATGTGCTTCAATCCAAGTGACGGTCAAAATACCAAAAGAAAAGGCAAAACAAGCTTCAATAGATTAAAGAAAATGTCACAAGATGAATGAGTGACAACAGAAACTGGAAGCCTGTACTCGAAAGAGAAACACTGTAATTTGAGTCATGTGCATGAATTAGTGACCGAGATGTGTCCGTTCAACATTATATTTCCACATCACCATTGTCAAGACATTAAAAAGCTTAGAAATTTAAGGTAAACTGGAAAATGAATAATGCAGCAATACTGAAACATAAAACTCACCTTTGCTGGCGAAGTTTTTCTTCTGTAGGATCTAAAGGTGCCTCGTTAGGGGCTTTAACATCTTTCCCTTTCTGTTCAACCAATTTTGATGCAGTCTTTTTAGGGGCCTTTTCAGAAGGTGGCGGCACAGCTTTAACTTCCTGATCACATCATTTGGAGTAATAAAACCCAATTTCAAGGTGAAACATATAAGACTCGGAGGCAAAATAGAATTCCATGAGCTTTACTCTTTCAAGCACCTCAGCAAACAAGAATAATAGATTAGGAACTTAATGGAATGGCAATTAAATTCCATACCTTAGCAGACTCCTCTTCATCTTCCCAAGATTCCTTCACATCGTCCAAATCTTCATCATCCCATTTATTATTTGGCAGCGCTTTTTTATTGAGAACATCCGGAATAAGCTCATCTTCTGAAACAAAAAAAAAAAATTGTTATAATCCAATAATTTTAGAAAGAGTAATAATAAAGAAAACCAACCTCATCATTCACTACTTGATAAGTCAAAGTGGGGAAGATAAGCCAAAGGGCATCGTAAGATATTATCAAGATGTAGAATTAACACAAACTCACAAAAATATAAATGAAAATCACAACTGTTTCCTTTCTCGCTAAATAAACCTACATTCACCAAGGGTATCAAGATTCAAGAACACTGGCTATTCAAAGTCAAACAGAAGCAAGCAATGCACAATCTAAAACATTTTCAGAGATCAAGTAAGTTTAAATCCACAACCAACAGATCAGCTATTCTCCCATGTATGAGAGAGAGAGAGAGAGAGAGAGAGAGAGAGAGAGAGAGAGCGCTCTGTATTAATCTGAGAGATAGCAGAGAGAGGCTCTGCTACGTTAAACTTTACAGGCCTGATCAATATCGATTTCAATTAACTTCTTTCCAAGTAAAATACACAAATCTTACATGCAAACACTGATAAATGTAACAGGCCATTAATAGTATAAAACAAATAATTAAAAATAAATAAAAACCGCCAGTAATAGTCAAAGCACAAGTACAAACATTTAGAGTTTGAAAAAAGAAAAAGTGGAGATTGAACAGCTACCCCAGTCCTCCATTTCCGGTTCTTCTGACCTCACAAAGACTTCAAATTTCGATTACTCCCTGAATTGGGGAAAAAAATTAATTAAATAAATAAGAAGAGTTTCTACATCGAGGGATTGCGAATGCATTAACCAATAAACCCAAACAAGAAGAAGAAATTCACACCCAAAATTGATAAAAACACATAGAGATAGAAAATTAAAGCAGTGTGTATCAATTACAGTTTCTTCATATAAAGACCATACCTTTTAATGGCGAAGAACCAACACTCAATCCAAATTTCGATGAGAAATAAAACTCCAACAAAACCTAAAACCTAATCAATCAGTAATGGTTGCACGCCGACAAGAACGAGCAAAGGACAGAGTCAGAGGGACAGAGCAGGAGAAGTCGAACCGGATCGAGATAACTTGTTCGACTTATTTAGGGTTTTTATTTTCGCCTTTTTCTCGAACACAAGAGAGGGTTTTTCCTTTTCTCTCTTTTATAAACTCACATGACCAAGTTGTTCTATATCAATGGAATTAATTCACTTCCAAAAAAAATATAAATTAATTAATTCCTTCTGAAAAATAACCGGAATTACTGTTTCTGCGTAAACATGCCC
This sequence comes from Scutellaria barbata, assembly GCA_028654395.1. NCBI lineage: Eukaryota > Viridiplantae > Streptophyta > Magnoliopsida > Lamiales > Lamiaceae > Scutellaria > Scutellaria barbata. Next base: position 6,849,648 of record CM053645.1, read on the forward strand.
CGTCGGTTCCGGTTTCGATTTGTCGGTTTGGAATCGACGATTTTTGGAATCGAGAGGAGCAAACCGGAACCGAACCGTAGCGGTTCCGATTTGAAAACCGATGGTTAACCGGAATTGACAGTTTCCCGAATTTTTTTTTTTTTTTAATTTTCTATCTCTATGTGTTTTTATCAATTTTGGGTGTGAATTTCTTCTTCTTGTTTGGGTTTATTGGTTAATGCATTCGCAATCCCTCTGCTTATTTCAAAAAAAAAATGTATACGTGCCGGTTCGAACCGGCGGTTCCAACGGTACTTTAACGTGAGCCGTTGATCACCAATGGTCAAAAGATCTCAGTCGTTCATGTGGCACTTTAAAAAATAAAAAATCGACGGTTCGAACTACCAGTTTCCGGTTTTCCTATGCTCGAACCAAAATCGAACCTTAGTACATACGATTGCTAGTTCGAATCGGCCCGATTCTGATTTTCTGAACCGATTGGACACGTATATTTCTGCATAAAAATAATGAAATCATATTTTCCTCTCGAAAGAAAAACAATGGAAATACTATTCATTCTAAAAAAGGAAATGGTATTTCTCTCTCAAAGAAAAGGAACAAATTTCTGAGTTTTTAAATTTGTAATTTATGTACTATCATCACTTCAAAAGAATAGTATTATTGGCGTTGAAATTTGTTTATAATTTACTTCCTAGTCAAACACTTAAATTAAGAAAATTCAATTAAAATGGACCGAATCGAACGAAGAAATCGAATAAAATGTGCAAAAAATATTGTGCCCAGAATCTACTAGAACGAATTTAATTGGTTAATCCTGGTAGATTTTATGTGACCGATCAAAATCGTATTTAATATATTATAGAGAAATGAACTCCCTAATGCTTGAATACAATAATGTTTGAATCATTCTAAGTTAAAAATTCTACTATTTATAGATAAAAAAAATATAAGTAGTGGAGGTTATATCCACCCCTCTACGACCTCTTCTTCAACCGCTTCCTATTTTCAAGAAAGTGGGAGTTGACTTGCTCCTACTACTCCCCTATCTGTTTTCTTGAGCTTTTTTGACAAATTTTGGCCGGGTCAGCAATCATCATTCCATAATCCTGTTAAAATGGTCCTGGATGGGTAGCCCAGTCGTCGGCCTGGTAAACTCTCCTAGTCGGGTCATACACCTCTACATAGGTTGGATCTTCAAAAACCAATCAAGTCATGTGTTTGGATCGAGCTCGAATCGAAGGTTTAACAAGTATAATTTAAATTTTAAAGTAGATATAATTACTTTTAGCATTCGGTATGTACATTTTTAGACTTTACTGGTCAAACTTTTATGTATCCTTTTATATAATAATTCAAATCATCTTGAGAAATTTAAAATTTATTTTTAAAATATGATAATTATTTTAAAAATATAAATATTATTTTTAAAGTTAAAATTTATTTCAAAAATCATACAATAATTAAAGTTGTAGAACTTAAATAATAAGATCATGACCCAAAAGTTAAATTTACAAAAACACAAATTCTTGGGACATAATGAAATTAACCAATTATTTATTATTGTTGTTTCTTAAGTTTAAATTTATGTATTAATATTAACTATATTCATAACTTTATTCATGTATCAATTAATGTTGTATATAAAGAAGTTTTGTGAGTTTTGTAATTATTATATTTTTAGTTATTATTATAGACATTATTTATTTTATATTATGTTGGTGTTTTTTTTTTATAACTTAGCAAATATAAAATTTTGAATCCATTTATCATGATTTTTAAAATCAACTATAAATATTATAATCCGTGCAACGCACTGTAGAAAATACTAGTTTATATAATAATTCAATCATCCAGGTCACTAACCAATACAATAATGCTAATTTTTTTTTTCAGGATAATAATTCTAATCCTTATAATTCCCAATTTCTTGAGTTGTCTAATGTGTCAAGTTGAAACTAGGGCTAAAGATTAGACATGTTACATAATCCTTCATTTCAAAATAAATTTTTCGTTTAGATTGTTTTATAATAATAAAAAAAACTGTATAAGTACAATAATGTGTATTAAATAACTACATTATCCAATATTTAATAAATATAATTAATATATAACATTAAATAAATATTTAGTAAAAAAGGAAAGGAATAAATTTGAAAAATTATATACTCTTCTTATTTATTTAAAAAAACAGATAAATCGAAATAAATTTTATTTTCTAAAACTGAAATATTTGAAAATGAATTGAGAATTTACAAATTACAAGTCCCTTAAATTGTCCATTAACATTGACTGAAAAATGCACATCATTTGAACATTTAATTATTTTCAATGGAATTAAATCGTACATAAATATGCAATTTTTATCTGCAAGACTTGTAAATAATATAAAACATTAAATACGATACGAAGCAATATTACTAAAAAAAACAAATTATATAAACACACATTGTAATATAAACAAATTATGGGGGCCCGTTGCACATGGGAATAAAGTGTAGACTTGTTAAGCCCAATGAATATGATTCCCACGTGACCGGCCTTATTATTACTAGTGAAAAAAATCATCTCTCATTCTTTTGGAACCATTTCAGGGAACACCTTTCCACCATCAATCCTTTCATTCTATTTTTCCATTTTCTATTAATTGAATTTGATAGGATTTGGATCGTTTTTCTCAGCGAAGGCGATATATTGTTAATTTGATTGTAATAGTACTAAGACGATGTTGTTTTTATTTAGATCTGAAATCCAAAGATATGAATTGTGTTGATTGTAGCTGTTGGATTAGGCTTCTCATCATTACACCCACTATATCCATGAAGGAGCAATGATCAAGATTATGGTATTTACCAAAATACCATAGATCCCCATAATTATAGCAACTAAAGATTGGCGACACTGTTAATACTCATTGATCCAACATTGATATAAATATAATAATCAATATTAGCATTACTGTAATCCTTTTCATTTTCTTTCCAGTGGCTGTCTTCACTACTGAAACAGGAGGACCTACAAGCCTGAAAATCTGAGATTCAGATAAAGCAAAAGCGGGGCAAAAAACAGAGCAAAGCTGTCTTAAATCTCACCAATACTACATTTCCCCAAACTCAAGTAAGCCAAAATTCAAAGCCATTCTTGCAGGGCCCGATCCTGGATTTCAGACAGCCAAGCATGTTGTATCAGAACTGCAGTGTCACTTCAAGATATGCCTTCTGTCATTTTATGGCAGCTTACGATATGAAGACATGGAAGCTTTCTGAGTGTTGAATCAAGCTGATATTTTTGTCATTTTTCAATGGTGGCTACAAATTCAATGGCCACTCGTAGCTCACTGGAGCTTATGCTGGATAAATTGCAGAAGCTGGATGATCGTCCCGAGAATGCTCCACCAGAGCTGCCTGTCAGGCCCGTTTCCAGGGCCCGGTTGCCCCGGGCTAGGAGGCCGTCGCAGCTTGATTCCCAGAGGAGAAATGCTGAAGAAAATGATGCAAGGAAAAAAATGAAGAATGGAGATTTCACTGAGTCATTTGATCAAGAAAATGGTGATCATTTTCAGAAGAGGGTAAGCTGATATTAATCGCTACTAGAATTTTTATTAGGTTTTTTCTTTGTTTTCACCTGCCTGTCTAAATTAGCATTGTTTTGGAGGCTCTTTAACATTGGATTATTACAGATGGAACTGTCGGAAAATTCAAAAGAAATCGAAGAAAAAGAAGCAATAACGAAGATCCAAAGATGGTATCAGGGCCACCAAGTTCAATGCTACTATAAGCACCTTAGAAGAGGAGTCATTGCCTTGCAATCATGTAAGCCATGTAATTCATAACCACAGTGATTTAGTTTCTACATATGATTCTGACTGTGCGTAGTTATTCGAGGCGAAAATGCAAGAAGAAGTTACCAGTGTAGAAGCAGAAGTCTTAAGGCTATAATTCTCATACAAAGCCAAACCAGAAAGTACTTCCAACGTAGAGTGCTTGAAGAGCATCAATCACAAAATGGTAAACAAAAATGTTAAATTAATGTTGTTGAAAAATGATTTTTCTGGTAAACTTAGCTTCAATCACTCTGCAGGTATTGGAGGTTCCAAGGATCAAACTCGTGTTCCATATAGTGTTGTCGTTGATCTTCAAAAGCGGGTTTTGAGGTCAGAGGCCAAAGTGAGGGAAAAGAAGGAGCAAAATGCTGCGTTGAAGAGACAACTGGAGGAGATGGAGAAGAAGTGGCAAAGAAACGAGGAAAGAATGAAATCCATGGAGAGAGAATGGCAGGATCAGTTTACATATATACAAGTGAGACTTAGTTCAACTTTCAATTCTTACTCAATTGCAATGGTCTCTAAATGTGTTCATTATTCAGGAATGCTTAACTGAATCAAAGAATAACCCCAACCGAAATCCCAATTCCAGTGGATTAATAGAGATTGAAAATGGGAATGTGAATGGTGAAGGTGAGCATGAGCAGGCCTGCTTGAAGTTGAATCCTCAGGAGGATCTTCGTAAACTCAAGCATAGGTTTAAAGTGTGGAAGAAAGAGTACAAGAATAAGCTAAGGGATGCACGATCTACCTTCAAAAACATTGGAAATTCTGAATCTGCAAAAAGCCACAAGAATTGGTGGGGAAGATTGTCACATTAAGACATTCTCACTTTCTTTGGATGTGAGAGATTCTATGTTGTCTGAAAAAACTGAAACTATCACAAATAAACTAATAAAAATAAAATTATATTTGTCATCTCCAATTTTTTTATTATTATTATTATATAATTTTTTTTCTCCCATACATACAAACTTGATATTTTGAGACTATAATAATAAATAATCAAGAATAGCAAGATGCAAAACAAAACCCTAATTTTATGAGTTGATAATAACTATTTTTTTGCTCTAAATTAGGTGGGGGGGGGGGGGGGGGAAGAATAATTGACGTAAGTAGTTAAACCCAACGAGCGGGTTTTCGATTTTCTCTAACCGCGTTTTGATATCCCTAATTAGTAATTAGTGAAGTATTAAAAACCAAACCCGACTGCAGTTCGGGTTGTGATTCGGGCGATCCACTGCAAAGCGGATTCTAATCCAGGAGTGTCTTGAAACAGTATATTCCAACTTCCAATTATAAGGGTATTTCAGAAGAAGGTAGCAGCCTCGACGGACGGCATCAAGTATGATTTCTTTTCATTGTTTTCCCCGATAATTATCTTCTTCATTCACTTCCTGTTTGATGAAACTTTTTCCGATTCTTGGTAGTGTCTTCTTTAGATGAAGAAACAACATCCTCTTCTTGTGTTTACGTGTTTTGGTGGATAAAGAAATCAAGAAACCTCTCCTAACGGTTGTGTGCGCGTGTGTGGCGGGTTGCGGTTGACGAATAAATTCCAGAAGCAAATTATTCAACTTGAGATTCTGGTAGGAAGCAAATTATTTAATCTGATATTTGCTTTGACGAATAAATTCCTCAAGGCTTGGGCTAGTGTTGAATACATATAGACCGAATTATTTATTGGAAAAATGGTTCTTTATATTCATTTTTATAAAATTTAATTTTATTTATTTATTAATATAATAATTGATTCTTAAATACCTTTAAATATAATAATTGATTTCAAAATACTCATTTTTGAGTCAAGTTAACTATCCAATGAATCTCATGAGTCCAATCAACCCAATGATTGACCACGCATCGTAATGCGATAAAATTATTTAATCTCTTTCCTAACATAATCACTAGTAGTTAGGGCAAGTCAGATGTCGATCCTACGGAGAATGCAAAATAAATTGTGTCACCTATACTCTAATTAGAAACTGAAAAGGTTTGGGGGTTTTGATTGAAAATCACTACTAACTATGAATCCAGAAAACGAATTAAATAAGAAATCAATATAAAAAACATCCCCGTTAATAGTTTGGTTATCCCAAAATCTCAATTATGTCTTAATCAATGTAACACATATCTCTCAAATTATCATGGAATTATCACCTCCTAGTCTAACAACAAGATTTGTTAAATTAGGATAAGATCGCTAATTAACCCTATTTAATTGAATAACCCAAAACAAGCTCTTCAAATTTAATTCAGCATTAATTACCAAGACGATATGGTGAACTAAACTCCGAATATACAAGCTCGATTCGATAATTTAGGATTATGCTACCCTAAAGATGCACAACCTCTAGTTTACCATTTATGAAAATTAAATCACAACAATTAGGATTCATAATTTAAAATTTTAGCAATCAATTATCAATTACTTAACCTATGTGGTCAATCCAAATTAAGCATCAACAATTGAAAACAATATTCACAGATAACACAATCAATTTCAATCAAATATCGAGAAGGGAATACAAAATTAATTAAAACATTAAAAAAATATGAGTTTAAACCTCCCGGCTAACTTGAATTAAAAAATTAGCCAATCATCCTTAAAATCAAATCCACAATAATTGTTAACCAATCCATCATCAAATTAATTTAGAAAATAAAAAGTATGTTTATCTCCCTAATCTCGTCTCTCTCTAAAACTATTCCTACCAATCATAAACTTTCTCTCTCTGAAACTCCTCTGTGGCTGCGTGAATCATGCTAAGTTTGTATTCTCTCCAATATGGAAAACTTCTCTTTTTCTTTGACAGATGCAAGTTTATGGAATTGGAGCCCTTTGGGCCAGACCCATTTCCTTCTCTTTGCTTCATTTTTTTTGTAAGTTCAAGTGGCTAAATTAGGCTTCATTTTCTTCTCTCTTTTGTCTTCTTTAATTCTTTTAGGCCTTAGAAATTAAATCGACTTAATTGATTTCTCCTCGTTCCATGATCATCTTTTTAACTCCAGAATACTTCAAAACATCCTAAAATAATCAAGAAAATAAGTTGTGAAGTATTTGGAGACACAAAACACATATATGTACAGAAACGGTGCATTTAATCATCTAAAAGATTATAAAATCACAAATATGTCCTCGATAAAATGCACAAATTTCCTACTTGTCAATGATTCTCACTCATCCACTTCATTTAATAGTTATTTATCTTATTATTATTTTGTTAAATAGAAAATTATTATTTTTGTTAAATACTAATAATAACATGGGAAAATGGTCAGATACTATTTTCGAACATTAAATTTAATACTATTTTCGAACTAATTAATTTAATATTATTTTATAACTAATACTATTTCATATTAGTAATTTATAATTTTTGAAAATTTAATGTTAGTGTTAGTAATTTAATTTTCGAACATTAAATGTGAATGTAAGAACATTTTCGAAAATTTAATGTTAGTAATTTATAATTTTGGAAAATTTAATGTTAGTGTTAGTAATTTAATTTTAGAACATTAAATGTGAATGTACTAAAATTTTCGAAAATTTAATGTTAGTAATTTATGATTTTCGAAAATACTATGTTTGATGTTAGTAATTTAATTTTTGAACATTAAATGTGAATGTAAGAAAATTTAATTTTCGAAACATTAATTTTGGAACATTAATATTCGAAACATTAAACATGAAAATTTTCGAAAATTAAATTCTTACACTAACATTTAATTTTCATGTTTTCGAAAATTAAAATTAAATGTTTATGTTTATAATTTTCGAAAATTTTCTTAAATTTAAACATAGTAATTTTCGAAAATTGTAATTGTTCGAAAATAGTAACTAATTGTAATTTTCGAAAATTGTAATGTTCAAAAATTAGTAACTAATTGTAATTTTTGAAATAGTAACTAATTGTAATTTTCCAACATTGTAATGTTCGAAAATTAGTTACTATGCAATTGTAATTGTTCGAAAATAGTAACTAATTATAATGTTCGAAAATTGCATAGTGAAATTACAATTTTCGAAAATTATAATTGCATAGTAACTAATTTTCGAACATTACATTTTTCCAACATTTCACAATTGTTCACTATGCAATATTAGTTACTATGCAATTGTAATTTTCACAATTATTAGTTACTAATTGTTAGTCACAATTTTCGAACATTTCACAATTATTCACTATGCAATAAAGTTATTAGTTAATAATAAAGTTAGTCACCATTTTCGAATATTTCACAATTGTTCACTATGCAATACAGTTATTAGTTACCAATAAAGTTAGTCACAATTTTCGAACATTTCACAATTATAATTTTCAAAAATTACTATGTTTAAAGTTAAGGAAATTTTCGAAAATTGTAAACATAAAAATTTAATTTTAATTTTCGGAAACATGGAAATTAAATGTGAATGTTCGAAAAGAAGAATACAAACATTAAATGTTAGTGTAAGAATTTAATTTTCGAAAATTTTCATGTTTAATGTTCAAAAATTTTAGTTTCTTACACTAACATTAAATATTCGAAAATTAAATTTTAGTGTAAACATAAAAATTAAAATTTAGTGTAAGCATAAACATTTAATTTTTGAATATTGTATTTTCATAAATTGTAAACATAACATTAAATGTGAACATAAATTTTCGAACATTTAATTAAATTTTCGAAAAATTTCAAGTTTAATGTTCGAAAATTTTAGTTTCTTACACTAACATTAAATATTCGAAAATTAAATTTTAGTGTAAACATAAACATTTAATTTTCAAAAATTGTAAACATAAACATTAAATGTGAACATAAATTTTCGAAAATTACAATTGTGAAATGTTCAAAAATTGTAATGTTCGAAAATTAGTTACCATACAGTTGTAATTTTCGAAAATTGTAATTTTACAATTAGTTACTATGAAATTTTCGAACATTATAATTAGTTACTGTTTTGGAACAATTACAATTTTGAAAAATTACAATTGCATAATAATTTTCGAAAACATGGTTATTATTTTTCGAAAACACTAATAATATTAATAATAATAATGTTTTCAAAAAATAATAATATTATTATGTAATTTTCGAAAGTAACAAATGTTCGAAAATTATTAATAATATTATTAGTGTTTTCGAAAAATAATAATAATATTTTCGAAAATTACTATGCAATGTTCGAAAATTAATAATCATGTTTTCAAAAATTATTAATAATATTATCAATGTTTTTGAACATTATTAAAGTTCGAAAAAATAATCTTCGAAAATTAGTTATGCAATTTCGAAAATTAATAACAATTTTTGGGAAAATTATTAATATTATTATTAATGTTTTCGAACATAATTATTTTCGAAAAAAAATATTTTTAAAAATTAATTATGCAATTTTTTAAAATTAATAACAATGTTTTCGAAAATTATTAATATTATTATTAATGTTTTCAAACATTATTATTAAAGTTCGAACAAATAATCTTCCAAAATTAATTATGCAATTTTTCGAAAATGATTAATAACATTAATTTTAAAAAATATTAATGCATTAATTTTCGAAAATGCATTAATGTTCGAAATTAATTTTCCAAAATACATTATTAATGTTTTCGGACATTGAACATTATGTATATTACTAATAAAATATGTATATTACTAAAGTTTTCGAACATAATGTATATAGTGAATAGTTTTCGAAAATAATGTTCGAAACATTAGTAACTTACATATTTAGTTATTATAGAATATTATTGCTATAATACATAATGTTTGAAAATAATTAGTAAATATTATTTTCGAAACACTATTTTTGAACTATAATTGGTATTATAATTATTTTCGAAACACTATTTTAAATTACTTTAATTTAAAATAACTATTAGTTAGTTATTAATTATATAATTACTTAAAATCACTAATTATATTACTAGTTACTTAAAATACCTATTAATTAGTTAAAATACCTATTAATTAGTTTCGAACATTATGTTTCGACATTAATTAGTTATTAATTAGTTTCGAACATTAAGTTATTAATTATTTTCGAAACACTATTTTAAGTTACTTAAAATAACTATTAAATAGTTATTAATTATTATTAATATAATTATAGGATCATCCAAAATAGTTATTACATATTATTATATTATTTTCGACCTTTAGTGCATTAATTATATAGTGTTTCGACCATTATTGTTATTTTCGACAATTGGTGCATTAATTATATTATTTTCGGCCATTATTGCTATTTTCGACCATTAGTGCATTAATTATATTATATTATTTTCGCAAATTGACTAATAATAGCCAAACATTACCATGCAATGTTCGAAAATTAATAATAATAGCCAATTCATTAATAATAGCCAAACATTAGGTTAGATAATGTTCGAAAATTAGTCAATTGGTGAAAATATGTATTTTTCGTAAGTAACAAATGTTTGAAAATATGTAATTTTCGAAAATAGGTAATTAGATTTTATAACTATATTTCGAATATTAATACTATTTGTTGGGTAATTGTCGAAAATGCATACTATTTGTTAGGTAAAGTTCGAAAATTTTGTAATGTTCAAAAATAGGTAATTAGATTTTATAACTATATTTCGAATATTAATACTACTTGTTAGGTAATTCTCGAAAATGCATACTACTTGTTAGGTAAAGGTCGAAAATTTTGTAATGTTCGAAAATATGTAATTTTTGAAATTAACTAATGTTCGAAAATAGGTAATTAGATTTTATAACTATATTTCGAATATTAATACTATTTGTTAGGTAATTCTCGAAAATGCATACTACTTGTTAAGTAATATTTGAAAATTTTATAATATTCCATTTATTATTATTTTTAAAAATAACTAATATTAACTAATGTTCGAACATTATTAATGTTTTTGGAACATTAATATTAAAAATGTTTGAAAATCAATAATGTTCGAAAAAATGTGATTTTCGAACATTAGTTAAATAATTATTTTCGAAAATAATAATTCTTAATGTTCAAAAACATTAAATTATTACTATAGTAATATTGCTAATATTTTGGAATATTACTAATTAATAATAATATCATTAATATTTAATAAAATAATAATTTTCTATTTAATAAAATAATAATAAAATAAATAAATAAGAGTTTGATTGAACTCGTAAGATTCATTTAAAAATTGACTTAATTTAAAAATGAATATTTTAAAATTAATTATTATATTTAAAAATATTTAAAGATCAATTATTATATAATTTTTATAAAAATGAATATAAAGGGCCGAGGGCTATTTTCCCATTACTTATATCCTTTTAGGCCCAATCATTAAATATTCGTTTGGGTCCATAGCCGCATTAGTATTTTGGCGGTAATTTATTTCTCTCCCAACTGGAGGAAGGGCATCATCTTCTGCAGAGGTGGATTAATGGGTGACGAAGCGGATGAGCATATGAGTCCTACTTCAGAGTCCGCCGCCGAAGTTAACGAAACTACCTCCGACGTTGTGAGCAATTTGCCGGCTGTACGGTACGACGTCGCTCCCTATAGAACCTACCATTTCTTTCAGCAGTTCAGAGATGCCGCTTCAAACCCTAATAATTTTCTCAAGGGCGTCAAATGGTAATTTTGCTTTCAATAATTTTTTTTTTTTTTTTTGTTGAGCTCCTGATATATTATTTCATTAATCGTTTCATTGTTCTGAGTATCACAACATTGGTCGACTTTTTTTAACCTTTCAATAGGTCTCCAGATGGTTCTTGCTTCCTAACTTGTTCGGAAGACAATGCCCTCCGACTTTTCAGTTTGTAAGCTTATTGACTAACTCTTTCTCCCTCTCTATCTCTCTCTCTCTCTCTCTCTCTCTGCTTCTCCGTGTTTGTCTGTTTCTAGTAGTTAGCCACATTCTGACCCCCTCCTCCCCAAATTAGGCCGTATGAAGACAGTGGCAGTCCTGTAAATGCTCCTACTTCCATCCCCGATTCTGGTAGGTTACTTCTCGTCAACTTTGGAGAATGCTGATTTTAAGAATTCAAGTAAAAATCTTTATTGTTTTTTAATTTTTAAGTTTTTTTAACTCCTAACGAGATGTTAATATCCGGTTCTTCATTGGAGTTGACCCTGCCAGTCAAGTTTAAACTTTATCATAATGCGATTGGTAAAATTCTCTATTTGTTAATAAGGTTAATTTCAAATCAACAATGTGTGTTGTAATGATTTTTTCACTTTGCAACCTAAAGAATTTTCATTTTCTTCAATTGCAAACTATAATCCTTTTTTTCGGACTACAACCCAGTCTTTGATTTTTGCAGTTGCAACCTATGATCAATTTTCTGTTCACTTTTCTCGTTGGATTCTGATTTCAAGGTCTTTTTAATACTTTGCAACCCAAGGTCATGTGTTTTTCCAATTTGCGATCTCCTATCAATTTTTTGACAATTTTTTTGCTGAAACCTGATTTTAAAGGTATTTTGGCATGAATTAGAGGATATATCTCCAATTTCGAAAAAAATAAAAATATATTAACTTTCTTTTAATGGAAAAAATCATAAAAAGCAATGGCAAAAATCCAAATTTCAGTCACGAAAATATCGGGTATTCATGAAAGGTGGCAAATAATTTCAGACCACTTAGATAAAATTTTCACTTAAAACTAATGTATGCAATGTATTATATTATTGGTGATAGAGTTCACTCAGTTACTCCCCTCCCCTTCTGCCGTCTTGCCTTGCAAGATTTCTTTTTGGGGACTTGCTCTAATGAATACAGCTTTTTTTTTTTTGCAGATTCATATGGGGCAAACATCGTTTTGAAAGAAGGAGAATCTGTATATGACTATTGCTGGTATCCTTACATGTCTGCTTCAAGTACATCTTCATGACATTCTTTTACTATTCCAATTGTTTTATAGTTTTTGAAATTATCAATCACTATATTGGCAGTTTGATATTTCAGATCCTGATCTATGTGTATTTGCGACTTCCACGCGGGACCATCCTATACATCTTTGGGATGCTATTTCTGGACAGGTGCTGTCATCTAGTGGCTATGTACTTAACGTGTTTGTTTGGGTTCTTAGTCAATTTGTTGGCTTGGTCTGTCGCGCTGTTTGCATTATGCTTCCTTGTGTACCGTTTGCTGCCAATAACAAGTACTCCTAAAATGGAAATTTCAGCTACGCTGCACATATCGTGCCTATGATGCCATGGATGAGATTACTGCTGCCTTTTCAATTGGCTTCAACCCTAATGGAAACAAGTAAGCACTAACTTAAGGGGGTGATGTGTGGACTTGTTATTGCATTTGTATTGTGAGATCTGATCCTCATGAGATATATATATATATATATATATATATATATATATATATTTATTTATTTATGTCATAGTTGTTATGATATTTTTGATAGGGCCTGTCTCAATATGGTTTGTTGCAAGAAATTTTTTTTCTTACTCAGAATGAAGCTCATTATTATAAGCTTGCTCTGCATAGCCTTCTTCAGTATTATTATTATTTTTTTTATAACCACTCACACATCATTCACATCTTTCTCTAGCATGATAGTAATTAAGAAGACAAGGTCTAGATGTATCAATGCATGTGTCATCATGTCTGATTATCTGATGAGGTCTATTTCTCAGGCTATAAGATTGAATTTTTCTGTAGGATGTGAAATACAAAGAACTTTGTTAGTCAAGAGGGCTTGCCAGCACCTAATCTTGTGTAGTGTTTGATGGGAAATTCTTCTCATTTTCTGACTCCTCTACTAGAGATCTTCAAGAAATATTGTTGGTTATGTTTGTTTTTAGAGTTTCTTCATCTATCAGAGCCCAAAGGTTTATATGTTGTATTCTTTGCCTATCATGGTTTCATGTCTTTGTCATATGATTACTTTATGTTCTTTCTGAAACTTTGTAAATTGTTTTATGCATCGCATTATGTTATACTACTTCTCTGATTGTTTTATTTCTAATTCAGGATATTTGCTGGATACAATAAAACTATCAGAATATTTGAGGTTCATCGCCCAGGGAGAGATTTCGAACAATATTCAACCGTTTTAGGAAACAAAGAAGGGCAATCAGGTGGTTTGAACCGACTTCTAGATCAGTGAAACTTCCAAATGCATTTTTACCAATAATGCCCTAATGTTTTAGTTGAGTATCCAATAAGTTGATTTGCTATAACTTATTAGTGTTTCATGACGTGGTTGACCATCTAGCTTTATGTATTGAACCTATTGAGTATCAGAAGGCTCTGTCTGAGCTTGTTCTTTCTTGTGGTCAGGTATTATATCTTCTATTGCTTTTTCTCTGTCTCACTCTGGGATGCTGGCTGCGGGTTCCTACAGCCAAACTAGTGCTATATACAGGGAAGACAATATGGAACTGTTGTATGTGTTGCATGGCCAAGAAGGTGGGGTTACACAAGTAGGTGGAATTCACAGTCTATCTGTTGATGTTTTTTTTTTTTTTTTGAATTTTTAGAAGAGGTAATTATTCAAAGCATGCATCTCTCAGGTTCAGTTTTCTAAGGATGGAAATTATCTGTACTCCGGGGGGCGTAAGGTAGCATACTACCTCTTTTATTTTGACGTGCATATGAAGGCAAAATTTTATTAGTTCGTGAATGTTGTCGCATATCTTGCAGGATCCTTACGTGCTATGCTGGGATGTTCGTAAAACTGTTGATATTGTTTACAAGTAGGTTTGTTGTTACCCTGTCGAACCTGCTATGAGAACTTGATATTTTATTGAATATCGGGATAATAAGAGCCCTTTAAAGTTTTTGGGTCAAAACAACTTGAAGTGTAGAAAAACATTTATGCAAATCATTTATATCTGAAAGTTCAGTTACTGGAGTACACCCTTACTTCGCAGAGTCCCTATACAAACTTTGAATTCTTGTTTTGCGGTTTTGGTCAAATTACTCATCTGTTGCAATGAACGTAAGAAGTGTGGACTGTGTTAAATTCTCACTTGTTTTCTACATATGGATAGACTTTATCGATCATCTGAAGGCACCAATCAGAGAATACATTTTGATATTGAGCCACTTGGTCGCTATCTTGGAACTGGTGGTCAGGTACCGATATAGCTTTTTCTGTATTTTCTTCACAGTCCATTTAACTACATTTATCCTTAATATTTTTATTAGTTTTTTGAAAGATCGTTTATGAGCTTAATTTTGTTAAATTCTTTTATGAAGGATGGTCTGGTGCACATTTATGATCTTCAGACGGGGGAGTGGGTATCAAGCTTTCAAGCCGCACTAGGTTTTATCATCTCCCCTCATCTTCTTGTCTTATGTTATGTATTTTCATATGAATGATTATATCTTCGATCTCTCTTCATCTTTCAGACACGGTAAATGGATTTGCTTTCCACCCCTTTCTACCAATGGCAGCCACTTCATCTGGACACCGGCGCTATGGTGGGTTGGATGATGACTCCGATGGGAATAATTGTTTGAGCGGTAATTCAGTTAATCCAATCCTCCAAAACATTTCCTTCATTATCCTTGATTTGTCCTAGAATACTTAATACATAGCAATCACATTTTTTGTTTATATGCATGTAGCCCATGATGTAACACCATCCTTTTCAAAACTATATTTCTTGACCTAGTTCGATGTATTTGATAATCTTGATCTATTGCAGACAATTGCACTATTAATTTAGCTTCGCCTTTCTCAAAATCTAAGTTGAACTGATCTCCTTTTCTTTTGTTATGTTTAGGTGATGAAAATTGTGCGTCCATATGGAGCTTTTATTCTTCAACAGCTGAGGATGATCTTGGAAATTGATTTCTTTGGCTATAATTGTACGCTGTACTCATCCAAGTACTGCACTTGATATTTGATTGCTTAATTATGAACATACATAGTTGCTTTCTAATTTTATAAAATGGCATATTTTACTCCGGAAATTTTTATCAAGAAATGTCTTGAATCCATTTGAAATCAAACTTAATGGGTCGAGTTATTGCTCCATTTCAATTAAGGACCCCATTTTTAGAAATTTATTACTTCTCTGATTTATTATTCTTTTAGTAATTTATTTACTAAATAATAATTAACCTAATATATTATTTTTTTGAACAATAAACTTGAAAATTTTGTTGGACCTCCATTCGATCTAATCAAACCTATTCAATCACCAATCAGGGGTGGTGGTAACGAGTTAAGCCGAGCCGACTACGGCTAAGGTCAAGCTCGATTGTAAAACTCAAAGCTCGAGCTTGACTCGAACTCGATCAAGCTTTTTTTTCTTTAAATTGAGCTCGAGCTCGGCTCGACTCGACTCGCTACTTGAAAAATGTTTTAACAAAATTCAAAACGAAAATTTTAATGTAAAAAAATTAAATTAGTAAGGGCAAAAGTGTAATTTTAACTTATGCTCGAATATGCTAAATTAGGCTTGCGAGCTTGTCGAGCCGAGTATTAATTTACTCGGGCTCAAGGCTGGAAGCTACTTGAGTAGCTCAAGTTCGGCTCGATTTTTTTTTTTTTTTGAGCTGAATTCTATTTTTTTATTTTTCAAGTCAATCCTGAGTAGCCCAGAGTTGTATTATCTCATTTACACTCCTAATCAGTAGTAAGACGACTTACCAGTTTTACATTGGTTCACTTGTGAAAATTTGGCCACCTTTTTTTCAAATTTTTTTCCTTTGGTCAAGATTTAGATTTTACAGTAATAATGTCTAGATATTGTAATATTGTTGTATTTCATATACAATTGCTTTAATCCTATTTTCCCGTTTTAAAATTTGAAGTCCATGTCAAATTATAACGTAAACTTCAGTCAAATACGACCGGGTTTCTTTCTTCGTACACCCAGTGCAATGCACCGGGTGTACGTTGGAAGTGACTAATATGGACCGTCTAGCAAATGCGGATAATTCCTATGGGAGATAATATAGGAAAATTGCAATCAATGTCATTGTCCTAAATATTTGTCGAGGGAAAATCTATTACTTCAGTTTACTTAAAATCTCAATGAAAATCTCATTTGAAGGCAATGAAAATTATGGTCATTAAATACGTGTTCGTTTTTCGGTAATGATTATTAATACCAGCTTTCCGATTGTATCAAAAATGAAAAATAAAATATCGATGTCATTAACTCCGTCTTTATGTGAACCCTCCTATATAAACCCCCCTGAGTTCTCTCATTTTGCATTGTCAAGAATTCTCCCAGTTTATTCAAACATATAGCATAAGATTTGTGTCCCCAGAAATGGCTGCATCCAACCAAACAAGCCTTGTTTCTCACAAGAGAATCAAAACCAGTCCTTACATTTCTGAGGATGTTGTTGACAAGATTCTCTCCTTTCTTCCAGTTAAAGAACTCTGTAGCCTATCTGTTCTAGCAAAAAGGTTTAGATATTCTTGGAAAATCTGTCGTGATCTTTCTTTTGACAAAAAATTTGCCCGGAATTTGTCAAAAGAAGAGTACAAAAACATTGTTAACAAAGTTTTGTGTGATCATATGAACACCTGCACGGATAAATTCAAGCTGTACTATGATGCAGCTAGAGAGCTGGCCCTCGTTTCCAAATGGATAGAAAGGGCAGTTAGTCTTGGCGTGAAGGAAGTTGAACTAGATTTCACTCCTTCAAACAGAAAGTTGAGGGTCGGGTTTCATGTTGCAGGTGTTGAGAGCATACAAATCTTAACGCTCGTCAGCTGTGAGCTTGCTTCGACATTCAACTCAAATGGCCTCCGCAATTTGAGAGAGATAACCTTGAGGAACACCTGGGCCCAGCCCGCTGCAATGCAAGCAATATTTGCTAATTGTGTTTTCTTGAGGACTATGCAACTGATAAAATGTAGAATTATTTATGATCTCAAGGCTTCTGCCCAAGATTTGAGAACATTGATCGTGAAGGATTGTTCTAATGTGGGTTCAATCGCGATTAATGCTCCTTTTCTCCGTACTTTCCATTACCATGGAAAGATAATGAAGCTCAGCTTTCACTGTGATCTGCCACATCTGAGCGATGTGATTCTCAAAATCGCTCATCCAAGATATTTTCAGTGGCACTCTCACAAGTGTATAGCGATAAGCCTCGCCTCTGTGGAGACCCTCACCGTTAGCAGCACTTTTTTTGAGGTATAACATTTATCCTACCTCTTCTTGGTTAATTATTACTATTAGTTGATGTATTTTTGTCTAACATTGCTATGTTGGTTTGAATATATATCCAGGGGCTCTCTGCTAGGTTTGATGGATATGGATACAGGGCAATGGAATTCTTCTTTTGGAGACTAAAGGAGTTTCATTTGCTTGTAGCACCAGAAAGCTTCATTAATCCTTCTGATGTTGCAAATTTCCTCAAAAACTGCCCTTGCATTGAGAGAGTTTTCATTGATGTAAGTTTTTATTTATTTATTTACTCAATTGAAAGTAAATGGCATAAACCATGTTTCTTTTTTTTCAGCTGGGGGACAATGCATTTGGGCACGACTGGGGATCTTATGGGAGGAACTATCTGGAAAAGTGCCAGGTAGTTTTTACATTTCTTAAGTATGTGAAGATAAAGGGCTTCACATTGAAGGAGTTGTCGATTTCCATGGTGAGATTCTTTTTGAAGAACGCAAAATACCTTCAAAGTTTAATCGTTGTGAATGCGAAGAACCATCTTCTTCCTGAATTCTATTCACCAGATTGCCTGAGTTGGGGGATAACATCAAATGCCATTATCGAAATTTATGATTATAAGAGAGACAGAAACACCTTCAAGCCTCAACATTTGCGTGGTGTCCGTGTTTGATTAGTAATAATCTGGATTTGGCGTTTTCTAAAGTGTGATTTTGATTTGTTTTTTCATATTGTTCTTTGCATATGTGCTTCCAGTTTTCAGATGCTATGAATTGAAGGTATGGAAATATTGGAAAACGGGAGTAGTTTGAGTATTAATTCTTAAGGTTAATGACATTTTATTATATGCAAAGATGCATGAATAGTTTTAAGGCATTTTGTTGCCAACAATTTATTTGGAGTTAATGATATTATGTTTGTTGTTTACATTCCTTCCCCTTCAGCAGTTCAATTAATGATGTGAATTAAAATTGAATACTCCATCCATTCTAAAATGGAAAATTTTATCAACCTTTTTTGTCTACCCCATTCATTCTAAAATGGAAAATTTTATTAACCTTTTTTGTCCCAAAAAATATTAATAAGTAGCAAAGCTAGTTATTAATAAATTTCTATTATTGTCCTTGTAGCAAACTTCTTATTATTATAGCAAACTCTAGATAATTGATGGTTTGACCATATAAATGAAATTTGATGGTTTAAAAAAGCTGTACTTTTATTTAATTGCCAAAAAAAAAGGGTTTAATTACATTAAAAAAAACACTAAATTAATATTTAATTTTAATTGCAACATGAATATTTAAATGTAACATCATAAAAATTTAATTTAATACTTGTTGCAATTAAGACACATTTGTGATTTTCAGACTCCAATTGCTTATTTGAAGCCCGAAATGTAAAATTGAAACAAAGTCATTTGAAACACAATCATCAATCCATGTGAAATTAAAAAAAAAATGTTAAAGAAAATGAATTACTACATCTTCTTTCGGCCACCGTCGGACAGCCATCAAACTGTCACTAAGAAATTCCAAATACTTCCCAAAGTTTACAAAATACTAATTCCAAAATCATTTTCCCTTCATAATTTTTAGAAAAATAACTTGTAAAACCATCATAAATCATCTTATCCTCAGCCACATCTCATCGGAAAACTCTATTGTTGACCATTAAATTTTCAAAATTCAATTTTCTTCGTTTCTCAACTAAAATGCACGAAATTTGAACCAAAACGTTCATCTATTCAATTCCAAACACATATCCATGTCGATTTATATAATACCATTCGATTTTGAATAAAATTGATTGAAATTCGTTCTATATTCCAATCATGAATAAAAATATTGCTGAAATTTCGATTTTTTGAGTATCCCGACATTATATATAGGTGCAGTTTTTTTGGTCAAAATGTCGGTAAATGTCGGAAATATCGATATCGATATCGTTGTCTGTAAAAAATAGGCAAATATCGTAGCGTATCGCCGATATATCGACGAAATGTCGGAAATATCGGTGTCGGTAAAAAATCGGTGAAAATATGATTTTTTTCTATTTTTTTATTTTTTTACCTCTTTTTGTTACTTGTAATATTTTGGAGTCTATATCTAATCAATTCTCCTTCATTGATATTATGTTTATTTATTTATTTTATAGTACATAGAATGTGTAAATACTTAAGAGATTTTATTGGAGAAAATGTGAAGAAAAACAACCACCAACATTTATATATCATTACACATGTTTCTAATATTAATTAAGGATATTTTAGAGAAATTAATTCTGCAATTAAAAAAAATAACTATAATATTGGATAGATAGAAATATATATTATACTGTTTTTATGGAATATATGAATATTAATTCTGTATAATACAATTTTTTGTGAGTACATATAAATCGCATCTTCGTGATTATACTCTAAATTGGTTTAATATCATCAGTTGATTTGTATGAATTTAGATAACATGTCATCTTATTCATTTGAACCTCATAGGAGTTCAAGTTACTACTAGTCCATATATTAATTTTGCACAAAATTTGTCATGTTTTCATAGCAGACAACGTTTATATAGTATTTTATCTATATATTTGTTGAAAATATATCATTTTATTTAAAACTATAAATTCAATATATGTATTAATGTCAGTTATAATAATTTATAAACTAATAAATATAATTTTTCAATTTTTTTAGAAAGTTTTCATATTTTTTTAAAAATGTCCAATATTTCCACCAAAACCGATACCGACATCGATATTTCCGTAAAATTAGGGTACCGATATATACATCGACACCGACATTTTCATCCTTGATTCCAATTCATTCTTGATTCTCATTTTAGTTACGTTTCATGTATTAAATTAGAAGTTTTGATCCCCGTTATGTATAAATTTAGTGATCTTTATATATAAATATTTTGATTTTTATGTATTGTAACTTCGAAAAAGAAAAAAAGAATTTGAGCAATTTTTGTACATAGATACTTTTATATGATATTCATGTAACCTTTATATACAAATATTCATACCTTGTATATGTACAATATTTACTGAAATTCTTTTTTTTTTTTTTTTAAATTATTGTTCCTAAAAGTCACCAAATTAATACATAAAGGTCATGAAATTTATATATAAAGTTCACCGAATTTGAATATAAAGGTTTTGACCTAAAGAAAAAAAAATTTGAAATAAAAAATACGCGAATTCGGATAGACCTGGATTGCATGTACACCAGTTACATAGTATACACACTCTAATTGCAATAATGAGTTTAAGTGGTTTTTTTTTTTTGGCTAAATGAAAAAAATCATGTTTCAATTGCAATTTTGTAAAAAAAGTGGTTATTATTTTTTGTTAAATTCACAAAATTGGATTAAATTACAATGTCGAAAAGGTTGGGGAAATAAATATATAATAGTTAAATCATTATATTCGGAAATTTATAATATAAGAAAAATAATTAGCAAATATACTTAAAAATATAAAACAAAATTACAATTAAAAAAAGCCACATAAATATATGAACTAAGCAGACATACAAGTTAAACTTTCTAATTGGAAAGAAAAACGAAAACTTGGTATAACTAAAAATAAAAATAATATAATCTGTTAGATATATTTGTTTTTTAATTTTCTTTTTGAGCCAATCAGAAGTGACTTATTTGAAACTAAAGTGGCGCCACAATGAAAGAGAAGTGATGGTCAAATTGGTACTTGGTTGCAAGATTTTCTCACTTTTCGCATTTAAAGAACAATCATTTAATTTCCTAAAAAAGAACCAAATAAGAACAGTTATTCAAATGTTTGAAAGGTATTACGTGTTCTTTAAAAACCGAAAGCTATTATGACAGTTTTATTATTTTATTGAATATTTTATGACTATTATGTGTGTTTAGAAATTCTTAATTATTATCTCAAATAAAAAATCTTAATTATATTACCAAGTATGTGAAGTAGTTGTAAGTTATTTATTTAGTTGGCCATCAACTAGAGGAAAAAAAAAATATTTGGACCCCTGTATTATAAAACAATTTATATTAAATCTGAATACTTTCTTTTGTAAATGTCAAATCCACATATATATATATATATATATACATACTTTAATTTGTTTGAATTGAGTCTTTGTACAATCATTCGTACAACATAGTCCATGTAATTCATTTATATATAGTTATTGGCTTACATGAGAAATTTTAGGGCCAAAAAAAAAAAAAATTTAAGATTTAAGTTTTAGAAATAAATTAAAAGAATATCGAAATTACAGGGACTTCCTTATAATGCATGAAATTTATAGGGATCCAGTGATTAAATATGAAAACATAAAAACCTAATCCTGTAAAATTTGAAAAATACATAAATATAAAAATATACAGTGTAACAAAATAGAATGTATTTTCCTTAGTTCAAACAAAACTAAATACTATGCACTAGACTTCAAATTGGGCCACAAATAAGATTGATAGGCCCACCAAGAACTCAATTGAATTGTCTGAGTCAGCTATGACTCACCAACCCCTTGCCATGACCATTCTTCAAATCAATTTTACGAAGCAGATTTGTGTAAAATGAGCATTCTAGGCAAGTCCAGGCAGTCTGTTAATTAATTAATCAAAATATTAGCTTCTGATTTCTTACAGTTAAAAAAATTGTCAAAAAATATGCTAGTAATTATAAATAGTGTTCTATTTAATATTTTGAATTGATTATAACAATCTAATAAAATTTATTAATAAAAGTGTCCCTCTAAATATACAAATTTGCTTATATCACCCAATATTTGTGGTATCTGACAACTATAGTTGCTAAGAGAATGTATTAAAAAATTAGGAATTTGATTTAAGATTAGATCTAATAAATTTAAAGAAGCTATTATAGTTCAAAAAATTTAATGTACATTTGGAAACATTTCTAAAATGAAAGCCCATTTGAAGATAAACTTTAAAAGTAGACTTTAAAAGTAATGTTTCTTAACAAGTCTTTTCACATTATTAAAATATGTTTGATAAAAACATGTTTTTTGAAGCAATGAAAACATGTTTCTGTAAGTTCTTTAATTTTTTTTAATTGAAATATATAAGCTCTTTAAATACATTCTTCACTTGAAACCATGATAATAAACTAATTGGAAAATGTACATATAGAAATTGCCCTCACTTATATAAAAAGATGAATTATAAGAGGATTAATATATGTAGTAATTTAAATAATAATTTTGAAGTCCTAAAAAAAGTATCAATATGATCCCAAGATCCGTCATTTAAATGAACCTTTGAGCTACCAAACATTTCTATTAAGTTATGAATTTAACTTTCGTATATAAATGCACCCAATGGAATTATTTTTCGTGGTAACCCAAATAGTAATTTAAAAAAAATATATAGTTTTTGAACCTTTCAAAATTTTAAAAAAGAATTTGAAATATATAATTAAGTGGGCGTTGGGGATAGGGCAGCAGGCAGCCCATAGTTGGGTTAACCAAATTCCAAAACCCAGCGTGTGAATACTGACCAACTCTTCCCTCCGCCGCCTATCGAGAATTATTCCCTCACCTCTTCGCTTGGTCCACGTAATATCTTGTCCATCCAAAACATCCACGTGTCTACATCTCAGAGTGCTGTAAGTCACAGTCGAGTAATTCTAGCAAACCCTCAAGACACGTCTATGTACAGAACACGTCTTCAAATCCATCGCTAGCCGACTAAGACCGACCACTACCTGCCACATCATCAGCACAAAGCAAGTTGCTTCCTCCGACCACTCCTTTGCCGTCACGTGTCCCTCCCAACGGCTAGTTTTCTTGATTCCTATATACACTGGAGTTACTCTCTGATAATTTTTTCGTCGGAAAATTCGAGCACTTTCTAGCCTAAACCATATCTTGATTGCTTTGCTTGGGATTCATTTAGATACTAATCCCTTGGAAACTGCGTTTCTGAAGAACACCCAGAAAAGAAGGAGAAGGGGAAATTTTTGTAATCGATTTATTTATTAATTTTTGGGAAAAAGGAACCCTGACTTTCTATAAAGAGGGAGGAATTACATATTCTCGCAGAATTTGTGTGTGAGTGCGTGTGGGGAATATATATAGAAGATAGTTGGAGGGCGGTTTTTGTTTCCTTCTTCAGTACAGCCGTTACATCAATCCCCCATTTACTTTCAATTAGGGTTTCTACACTTTTTTCATTCATCCGTAGTTACTTATTATTCCGTGCCGAATTAGGATTTGTGGCTCGGTTTTAGATTTTGATAATCTAAGTTCGTTGGATTCGTGATTTAGGTTTGCTTATTGAGATAATTTTGACTGCTGTTGGGCTGTTGAGAATCAGATCTCGGATTCTGAGTTTGACAAAAATGGCGTTTATGGAGAAGTGTGGTTCCAGGGGAAACGAAGAGTACGGAATAGGTTTGGTGAGAAGTACCTCGTTTGGGAGGAAGAGGGTTTTTCTGGAAAATTGTGGTATGGGATATGGAAACGATGAAGATTATATTGACACCACGCCATTGAAGAGACGGTGCTCTCAGGATTCATTTTTCTGTGAAGAAAAATCTGCACTTGAGGATTTGCCTCAAGAAATTGTGGTTAGTATATACCACTTTCTGCTTTTGATTTGATGATGAATCGAATGAATGCTTACGTTTTTGCCTATATTATCAAGCTCTGTTATTAATGATATGTGATTGTTTTCTTATTCAGAATAGGATACTGTGTGGAGTGGATCACGATGATTTGAGGAATCTGTTCTTTGTATCAAAAGCAATAAGAGAAGCGGTAAGCTTTCATCTTGAAGTTCTATCTTTAATCAATTCTGGTTTATTTTGATAACTTGTAAGAATAATCAATGGTGTTTTGTTTGAACAGACTTTAATCGCAAAGCAATCCCATTTTGCATATAGCACACCAAGGAAGACGGTGGGATTCCAAAATGTGGACAATCTTGGTGATTTGATTGAGATTGAAGCTCCGAATGCTCCAAAGCAATCGAGGGTGCCACGGAGTAGATTGAGTGTGAAGAAACTGGGTGAAATTTCAGTTGCCCTGTTTGCTTCTGGTGATGAAGAAGAAGGTTGGCCTAAAAGAGAGATGTTTGTTGATATGGAAACAGGGAATTGAACATAGTAGGATTATGCTTTTGTTTGGATTGTAGTTATGATGTGTAAATGATGAAACAGTAGTTTCAGGCAGGTTTATCTTCAACCCATTCCATTGAAGATGGGGCTTGCCTTGTTGTGTGTACATGAATGGCAATGTGGATTTGATTGACGTATATACGACATATAAGCATGTGTATGTTGTAATTCATTTCAGTGATCTAAATAAAATGTATTATTTCATCTCTCCCATTTTCTTGAATTATACTCTTTTGTTTTGCATACATTTCAGTACTTCATCTGTGTGCATTTCTGTACTTTTGTTAAAATGGTGAAAGTTAAGTAGCTGAAACTATCACTATCTTGCACAACAAAGTAACTAATAAATACTTAGGAATTAGATTCGTTAAACGGTCTCGGAATTAGATTCGCAAAACGGTTTTTATCATAAAACGGTTTATTTGTAAAACTATTTCTGTCAGCTAATTAATATTTATTAAAAAAAAATTGAAAACAAATTGGGAAAGAAGATGGGAAGATGGAATGTAGAGTCAATTAGCCAAATTGTGATAAATGGGCATTAAAATTTGTTAATGGTGTGTGGTGGAACCATTGAATTGAGTGGAGGGCTACATTAATTGTTTAAAAGTAAGTTTTACCGCCATAGACGGAACAAAAAGCATCATGGTTCTAGAATCTTGTCTCCTCGGATGCTCATTGTTAGGATGTTTGGGCCCAATAGCAGGTTTCTGAATTCTTAAACCATAAGGGCCCAATAAATGGCTCACAACCCAAAAATACATCAATTCTGTATTGGAATATTGAAATTAAAGTAATGGTTCTGGGTCATGGTTGGTTAGTCAAATGAGGAGGATGGATGCCTATACCAAAAATTATAAAAAAGAGCTTGATTAAAATAGTTAAATTTAAAAGGGGAAAGTTCAATTCAGTTTGAATTTTTAAATGCAAGTATGTTTTGCTAGAATTTGTATTTCTACAAAATGATTATGATATGGTTTTTGTGAAAAATTTTAGTTTATAATAAAAGTGGACTGTGTTTAGAAAATGGCTGAAAGCCTAAAATAATAAAACAAGAAAATAAATATAAGTGTTTTGTGGAAGCTGAATTTCAACTAATTCATTTATTGAAAATGTATGATGATTTACAATATTTCTAAAATCGCTTGAAAAGAGTAAATACATAATCGTAGATACATATTAAGGAAATGAAACTTATTAATATTAACTTAACAATATTAAGGAAATGATCTTATTGTAAATACATAATTGTAGATACAATAAAAAGTGATTCTTGTAAATACATAATATGTATTTATACTCTTCTTGTGTTTCTGTATTGAAGATAAGAGTGATTTGTCATTTGCAAAGGTGCTCTCTCTGGATAAATTGTACAGTTTGTTGCTAAATTGAAAGGCCTCTTTATAGATCAATTCTTCGAAAATTAATGTCATACATTGTTGGAGTAGTTGTTTCTGGATTAAATAGTAAAATTTTTGGGAATTGGAAGAAATTTCAGAGGGATCTTTTAAGTTTTCTTAAAAAAAATAATGACATTATAAAATAAATTTTAAATCTTAAAAGTGTTTTGGGCTATATTAGGGATATTCATTAGAACGTGGAAATCTAAAAACTCTAAAAAGGAAGTTATAAATATAACCACACTTTAAAAATTACAAATATACAATTTATCAAACATTGTTCTGGAAATCAAATATTTCCATAAAGTGTATAGGATTTTCTTTAAGATATAGGATTTTCATTTTTTAATAATTTTTTTAAAATAAAATTACATTGTATAAAAAAAAATCCAAATCTGGAAAAGGTGAAAAAAAAAACTGTGTTGTTTTCCTATTAAAATACACTTTCCAGTTTTTTTTTTTTTGGGTTACCTTTAAATTACATTACTTTTGGTGTATAAATGTTTGATTATTTTATTGATCATCAGTATTATTTTTCAAAAATTATGGACACCTTAACTTTGAGTTTTTTTAATTTTTATTTAAAGAGTAAATACATATTACATAGAGTATAAAACTTAATAATTTTCATTCATAATTACTTCTATATCCAGCACAATGAATATTCTCTAGTAATATTAATATTAATATATATAAAGATTTATAAATGACCGTGCATCGCAAGAGGGTTACTATCTAAACAAAGGAGAAATCAAATAAAATCGAAATAAGTTCGTACTAATCTCTTGAGACAAGGGCCAAAGAGTTGAGAGGGTGCTTAATTATGAATTAAAACAAGAAAAATAAAATGATAAATAATGGTAAATTCTTTAATTTTTTTTTTTTAGAGAAAATGGCCCCATATACCATTTTTTCTTAATTTTTTGCCTCAAATATCACAAAATTTAAATAGTAGTCCTCATATGCCATTTTTTCTATAATTTAATTTCCAAATACCACAAAATTTGAAAAAGTCAAAGAAGTAAGAGATTGATAAGACATGACTGATTGAATTAAATAATGAGGACTTTGACAGATTTAGTATCTATATTCACAATCAATTTTTACATGAAATTAATGAGACTCCAACAAAATATATTAATATAATTTTTTGTATATAGAAAACTGGTCAATTGTTACACTAAATTTTTGGTGGGTGAAATATGATTATAAAATTAAATTTCATACACAAATTAATTGTCATACCAATTTGTTACACGAAATTTTTGATGGATGAAATATGATTATAAAATTAATTTTCATACATAAATTAATTGTCATACCAATTGTTACACGAATTTTTTGTTAGGTAATACAATTTTTTTAATGATATCACAAAATTAATTTTCATGTAGGAAAAAAAAATTTAATTTTTTTCCTTACACGAAATTAATTAATTTTGATGTAGGGAAAAAAAATAAAATTTTTTATTTTTATTTTTTTCCCTATACGAAAATTGTAGGGAATTTTTTTTTTATTCTTTTTCTTTACACGAAATTAAATTAATTATTAATTTAGTGTAGAACTAATATCATTAAAAAAAATTATATTACCCATCAAAAATTTCGTGTAACAATTGGTATGACAATTAATTTGTGTATGAAAATTAATTTTATAATCATATTTCACCCACCAAAAATTTAGTGTAACAATTGACCAGTTTTCCATACACAAAAAATTATATTAATATATTTTGTTGGAGTCCCATTAATTTTGTGTAAGAATTGATTGTGAATATGGAGACTAAATTTGTTAGAATCCTCATTATTTAATTCAATCAATCATGTTCCATCAATTTCTTAATTCTTTGATTTTTTCAAATTTTGTGGTATTTGGAGATTAAATTATAACAAAAATGACATATAAAGACTATTATTTAAATTTTATGGTAGTTGTGGCAAAAATTTAAGAAAAAATGGCATGTGAGATCATTTTCTCGTTTTCTTTTGTTTTAATGGAATTATTTCTGGAGTATTCTCACCAAATAGAATTGAAACCATCACCTCAAATTTGGAAGACCACAATTGAAAAGTTGAACCCAATTCGTAGCCTGGAACTTGGAACCATTTCCTTACGCCGCCCACAATATCTCTTCCTTAATCTCTGCTAACTGTTGGGAGAAGGACATGGGTCGCGAACACAGTACAAGTGTCGCCGGCGAAACACAAATTACAATGGATTGATGAACCCCGACTCAGAGCCCTTTCAGTTACCTGCCTTTTTCAACCTCTGGTTAGTTCTAATGGCGTTGGAATTATAATTTATTCTCTTTTTTCTTGGAATTCTCGAGTACTTTTCGTCGCTCTAAGACCAACCTCTCGAAACTTTGGTAGTGAGACTCATGCTATTTGATGTCATCCAGGTGTTGCCGGCGCAAGTTTGCGCCGGCGTAGGGTGTTTGTCGTAAGTGTTTGTCATCCACTCATGATGTAGTAAGTGTTTCGAGATTTTATTAATTTGTATTGTATGTGTGTATCAAAATTATGATTCATAAACTAAAGGTTCAATGGAGTATACTGAATAATGTTTTTAGAATGGACCTTTGTGAGTTGAGTGTGCTATATGTTTTTTCGGTTTTTGGTATCTAATCGATAATTTGTTATCAATTTATGATGAATTGATCTCAATACTTCTTTTCTGACCTGTAGTTGCAACAGATTCAACCTCTGTGGTTGATGGAATCATAAAAAGCTCTGTTCTGGTATGCGTTTATGATATGTCTATGGCAAAGTCTTCTAGGAAGCTTGTGTCAAGCGTTATCCTGGATTTGGATGGAACACTTCTTAACACAGGTGGCATTATATATCTTTTGTATTTGATTGTTTATATGTGATCTTTCAGTGTATTATAACTATAATTTTCTTCAACAACTATATGACCACTCAATTCATACGAATGGCAAAGGATGTATTTTGACTAGAATTCTAAGTCTCTTTGCAATAAGCGGTATTTCATACTTGATATATGAACTTAGAAAGACTCATTGTCTTTATTCACCTTTCAAATGAAATTGACACCCGATCTGATAAGTGTCAATTGATACCGACACCTTTCTTATCACTTGCTTTGTTCTAGATGTTGTTTGCCTTACCTTTTGGTAAACCAAGTATGCAAATCTAAGTGATAATATATTTATGTTTTGGACATATGCTGGCATGTCTTTTGTGTTACAATTGTGATGTAAATGTTATTTATGTCAGATGGAATTGTGAGCGATGTAATGAGCACTTACTTCGTTAAGTATGGAAAGAAATGGGATGGAAGAACAACTCATAGAATTGTAGGAAAGACACCTTATGAAGCTGCAGCTGCAATTGTCGAAGATTACGGTCTTCCCATAACTACAGATGAACTTCTCTCTGAAGTTTCTCCAATGTTCTCCAAGAAGTAATATTACCTGTTTTTTTTTTTGCTTTGTGTTATTATTAAGTTGGCCATCCATTATAAACATATCATCTTGGGGTGATAGCTTCTTACGTATAATTTTGGTCTTACTTACAAATAAGTTCAGTCTTTCTGAGTTGAGAAACTCATGTGGCAACTTGCTCTTGTAGAGGTTTTCAAGTGTTTACTCTTAAGTAAATTTGTAAGGCAATTTCTATGTTCATTTTTCTGTGAAGGGAAAGAACATACTTGCATTTTCCATTACATTTTACAAAAGTGAGGTTTAAGAAGAAATGCAGAGCAGCATAAATGCGTAATATATGCCATATTTGTCTATGCAGATCATCTATTATAAGTAAAAGCATTTTAATTGCTTCCTCCTCCATTTTTCCTTGTTTTGTTATTTTTGTTTGTTTTCGTCCAAAGTACACATGATGTCAGAAATTGTGTATATCATGTGTGCATCATTTGAAGAAGCAATCCATCATTAAAATAGGTTTTAAGTTTTATTTATGATAAGATGTGCCTTCTTTCTCATTGAAAACTTCATAATGGTTATGCTTTAGATGCTATTTTTGAAGAGTGCATTTCTCTTTGCTTCACTGATTTGACCCAATTTTCATGGTAGATGGGGCAACATCAAAGCTCTGCCTGGTGCCAACAGGCTAATTAACCATTTAAGGTGTAACGGTGTGTCGATGGCTTTGGCTTCAAATTCTTCCAAGGAAAATGTTGAGACTAAGATTTCTTATCATCAGGGTACTTAGATGTAAAATCTCAGTTAAATATAAACTCTTCCTCTGTAAAGCTATTTCACTACAATTACATGGTACAAGTCTATGGTTTTTATTTCCATCTCCATCGATAATCTCTTTGACCAGCATTTAAAACTTGCAGGTTGGAGAGAATCATTCTCGGTTATTATAGGTGGTGATGAAGTCACTGAAGGAAAGCCATCTCCTGAAATGTAAGCTTGAATAGGATTAATGTGATCTTGTCATTTTGGATGCTTGGTTGTGCTTATACCTATTTGGTGCTTCATCATTGAAGATATCTGGAAGCTTCTAAGAGGCTTAAGGTGGATACTTCCAGCTGTCTTGTCATCGAAGATTCCATGTAAGTATCAACGAAGCCTGTTTGGTTTCCACACAAGTTGGCAATATTGTTGGTAAAATCACCATTGAATCTAATCCTAGAATCGACTTTTGCATACTAGGCCAGGTGTGACTGCTGGTAAAGCAGCTGGAATGGAAGTGGTTGCAGTTCCATCTCTTCCTAAGCAGTCCCACCTTTTCACCTCAGCAGACGAGGTGGTTAATTCTCTGCTAGATTTACGACCGGAGAAGTGGGGCCTACCTGCATTTGAAGATTGTGAGCCACTTTCCCTATTCTCAGTTTTGGCAACATTTTCTATTTCCTAAAAATTGATCAATCTATTGACTGCAGGGATAGAAGGCACTTTACCAATAGAACCTTGGTATATTGGTGGACCCGTCATCAAAGGCTTTGGCCGTGGTTCCAAGGTTCTTGGAATCCCTACAGGTTTTTCGACTTTCCATTCTCTTAAATCATTTCGATGCTCCATCTAGAATTCAGTTTCGACTGATATGTTACATTTTTTCCATATAACTTGGGAAATCCTCCAGCTAATTTGTCGTCCAAAGGATACTCGGATCTCCTCTCGCAACATGCTTCAGGTGTTTATTTTGGGTGGGCAGGATTAGCAAAACGAGGCATTTATAAGATGGTGATGAGCGTTGGTTGGAACCCTTACTTCAACAACTCCGAGAAGACAATTGTGAGTCATGCTCATCATTTATTACCAACTCTACTACCGTTTCTGCAATTCACTTCTCATTAGCAAATGCCATGTCCTTATTACAGGAGCCATGGTTGCTACACGATTTCAAAGAGGACTTCTATGGCGAGCACCTGCGTCTCGTTATTGTTGGCTATATACGGCCAGAGGTATATATATAACATGCATAGTCTGTACTCAAGAGTATTGGTTTTGTTTTATCGCAACGTGCAATTTTACAGGCCAACTTTGCGTCGCTTGAAAGCCTGGTAACGAAGATCCATGAGGACAGGGAAGTTGCCCAGAAAGCTCTTGAACTTCCCATGTATTTGAAGTACAGGGATGATCCATATTTGTAATTATTTCAAGTATGCAAACTCCATAAGAAATTTGATTTTGTTGAGGATTTGCACATGCAATGAATTCTAAATGAAATAACTTGTGCTCTAAAGCTCAGGATCTTCTTCTGTATGTCCATCTACGCTGTTTTTCGTTTCATTCTATTCGAATATCCAATATCGCATTATAATATTGAATACCCAACTTAAATAGTCACACTTGATTTATTTTGGTCCTTGCCAATAAATATACTCTTTCAGATTCTGTTATATACGATTTTAGGGTATATATATTTCTCTCAATTTTTTCCAAATTTAAATTTTATTTATATATAATTAAAAATTATATACGAATTAGATTTCTGTTTTGTAATTAAACTAAGAAAAAAAAAATCAAATTATTCAACTTGAAATTCTGGTAGGAAGCAAATTATTTAATCTGATATTTGCTTTGACTAATAAATTCCGGAAGGCTTGGGCTAGTGTGGAAATACATGTAAGCCCAATTATTATACTCTTAGGTCCAATCATTAAATATTCAATTGGGTCCATAGCCGCATTAGTATTTTGGCGGTAATTTATTTCTCTCTCAATAAGAGGAATGACATCATCTTCTGCAGAGGTGGATTAATGGGTGACGAAGCGGTTGAGCATATGAGTCCTACTTCAGAGTCCGCCGCCGAAGTTAATGAAACTGCCTCAGACATTGTGAGCAATTTGCCGGCGGTACGGTACGACGTCGCTCCCTATAGAACCTACCATTTCTTTCAGCAGTTCCGAGATGTGGCTTCAAACCCTAATAATTTTCTTAAGAGCGTCAAATGGTAATTTTGTTTTCAATAATCTTTTTTTTTTTTTTTTTTTTGGCGCTCTTGATATATTATTTCATTAATCGTTTCGTTTGTTCTGAATATCACAACGTTGGTCGCCTTTTTTTAACCTTTCAATAGATCTCCTGATGGTTCTTGCTTCCTAACTTGTTCAGAAGACAATGCCCTCCGACTTTTCAATTTGTAAGCTTATTGACTAATTCTTTCTCCCTCTCTATCTCTCTCTCTGCTTCTCTGTGTTTGTCTGTTTCTAGTAGTTAGCCACATTCTGACCCTCTCCTCCCCAAATTAGGCCTTATGAAGCCAGTGGCAGTCCTGTAAATGCTCCTACTCCCATGCCCGATTCTGGTAGCTTACTTCTCTTCAACTTTGGAGAATGCTGACTTTAAGAATTCAAGTAAAAATCTTTATTGCTTTTTAATCTTTAGGTTTTTTTAACTCCTAACGAGATGTTAATATCAGAGCCCTTTCAGTCGCCTGCCTTTTTCAACCTCTGGTTTGTTCTAATGGCGTTGGAATTATAATTTATTCTCTTTTTTCTTGGAATTCTTGATTGCTTTTCAGCGCTCTTAAGACCAACCACTTGAAACTTTGGTAGTGAGACTCAAGCTAGTTGATGTGATGTCGGTTTTTTTATCGCTGTGTCTCAGTGGGTTTTTAAGCTAAAAGGAGGAAAAAGAATAATAATTTGTAATTTAAGGAGATGCAGTGCTTTCCAGCTATTTTCTTGCAAGAAGTGATTCCTGATAATTTTCAGTGAAATCTTGGATTTGATTGCAGTCATATTTCAAGTATGTTACTTGAGGGTGGAATTATTCTATGTGGTGATTTGAATATAACCTTGAATGTGCTTGTATTGCTCTCGGTTATATTGGCCATTTTTTATCTTACTTTAAATGGTAAAGAAATGGTTTGTAATGTATGCTTACAAATTCATATCAGCATAAGGTTCTTTAGAAGCAGCAGATGTTTTGAGTTGCTTTTTAAATGAAATTTGAGTGACATGATGATGTACTAATCAGGCTGTATCTAATTATTAATTAGTAATCTGTGTGATTTTTTTTTTTTCTATTAGCAGTTGATGCCTATCCTGTGCTTGTCTTCCGGATACATAAAGATGTGTTCTCATTCTCTGAATGAATTGTTCATTAAATGTAATTTTTGGGGTTGAATCCTTGGGTGGATAGAGCCATGTGACTGAGGCACAAATGCTTGTGCTTCGAAAGTTTTTGGGCCCTATCTCCGGCACCAGCATTGTCAAATTTGTGAAACCTCTAACAACTGGAAACAATTTATTTCAAGACATTGGTGGTGGTAAAAATGCCAGAGGCTTACCCAGTGATGATTACTTTGCCACAATACACCACATTTCCAACATTGTCAGGCGAGATATCTACTTGGAGCGAACTCTCAACAAGATGAGCATATCAAGCATTGTCAATTCGGAGCTAGTTTATCGTGTCCTTCGTAGTTGCTGCAATTGCGGGATTGCATCCTTCCGCTTCTTCAATTGGGCACGAACACATCACCCTAATTATGAGCCAACCACTGTTGAATTCGAAGAGCTCCTCAAAATCCTAGCTGCGAACCGGAATTGGGAAACAATGTGGAAGGTAGCAGAGAATATGAAGTTCAAGAATTTTGCTATTTCTCCATCTGTTGTCTCTTTTATCATTGAACAGTATGGCAAGAGTGGTCTCATTGATCAAGCTGTTGACCTGTTTAACAGGCTTAAAAACTTTGATTGTCCTCAGACAACTGAAGTATACAATGCCTTGCTTTCTGCTCTTTGTGAGGTTAAGAACTTCCAGGGGCCGTATGATTTGATAAGGAGAATGATTAGAAAAGGGACTGTTCCAGACAAGAGGACTTATTCGGTTCTTGTTAATGGTTGGTGCTCAGCAGGGAAGATGAGAGAGGCCCAAGAATTCTTGGAGGAGATGAGTGAAAAGGGATTCAATCCGCCTGTGCGTGGCCGTGATTTACTGATTGACGGCTTGTTGAATGCAGGGTATCTCGAGTCAGCTCTAGGATTGGTTAGGAAAATGACCAAGGAAGGGTTTGTGCCAGATGTGGGCACTTTTAATTGTTTGGCTGAAGCTCTATGCAAGTCCGGGGAGGTTGAATTTTGCATTGATCTTTTTCGTGATGTTTGTGGATTGGGATTTTGTACTGATACGGGCACATATAAGATTATGATTACTGTGACATCAAAAGTCGGGAAAGTTGTTGAGGCTTTGAGGATACTTCATATGTCCATCGAGGATGGTCACCGTCCATTTCCCAGTCTATATGCTCCACTTTTAAAAGCTCTTTTTCGGAGGGGGCAGTTTGATGATGCATTCAGTTTTTTCGCTGATATGAAGGTGAAGGGGCATCCTCCAAACCGACCAGTGTATACTATGCTGATAAAGATGTGTGGACGAGGTGGCAGATTTGTTGAGGCTGCCAATTATTTGGTGGAGATGACTGAGTCTAATTTACTACCAATGTCACAAAGCTTTGATATGGTTACAGACGGCTTGAAGAACTGTGGGAAGCATGATTTAGCCAGAAGAATGGAGCAGTTAGAGATCTCTTTGCGCGGTACTTGATTCCTTGACTCTGTTCAGCATTGCTATATTCTTTATGCAAGCAAGGTGATTTCAACACACTTATACTTATTTTAGTACACTAATTTCTTCATAATATTATTTGCATTAAACAATTTGAGGTTTGGATACAATGTTTATTGCATCATATGATTGGAAAGGAGATGTTTTAAAAAGGATTTGGCAGCCCAAGACAAAGGGCTACAATTTTCATGTTTTAATTTTTTCTTAATCCTCAAGGGATCAGGGCCAAATCATGATTCTCAAGGCCACATGGCCGTGCAAGTACCCCTGTTCTGCGAATTTTGTGAAGTGTGTATTTCTTATGTCTAAATGTGTAATATTGACTTGGATGGCTTACTGAACAATCTAGGGTTTTGTTTTGGACTATAAACGTTTTCTGGACAACGTGCACGGTGATAAACTGTGCTCTAAGCATGGTTTTCTGTATTTCAAATCGAGGAATTTAGTTTTGGGCCTCAGCAACTGTTTTACCTTAGTGTTGAGCGACATTGCATTTTTTAATTGTTGAGTTATATTCGTTGTCCTAAAAGTCATCATACGAACAATGATTACTTTGATTGATCTGAAGAGATATTAGTCGAATGGTAGTGAGGCCTATTAAAGTTATGCAACTGCTTAAGCTTAACAAAGGTAGGTAGAGCATTAGCTGGACCCTATACTATAACATCATTGACCCACAACACTTGCAATGATATGTCTGTGAATGAGTCTAGTGGCACATCATGTGATCGTTCAACCAAGCGGTCTGATGGTCTGCTACGACATTCCCATTTGGGGTGCTATGTGACATTTTCTTTTTCTTGAACTAACATTAAATGCTCAGCCCGTCATGTGGATTTGTTCATTACTCTTATGCATAAGCATTGTCCTACCGTCAATAAATGCTTTTGATATTTAATGTTTTGTTATTTTTGTCCCTCATCCATTTCATTCTTTGTTTTTTTCTCTGTACAACATGTCAACATCTAATCTATGCCTTATCTCATAATTTACTAATATGAACTTCACTGCTGATCAATTCAGGTACATGAGAGGACAAATTCTGCATCCATCTCCGGTCATCAACGGAAATATGGATCGCATGATATCATCGAAATCAGGTACTCCCTTTCGTCCCTTAATCTAAAAAAGCAAACAATTTGTTTTGGTTTTGGCTTCGGCTTCGGCTTCGGCTTCGGCTTCTTACAATATGTTATTGCTGCCACAGGTAGAGTTGGTTTAATCTGAGGTATGGCGTTGTAGATTCACAGATTTGACGTGGGAATGGGACCTAAGGCACGTGAAATATGGTTTACTTAGATCACAAAATTGCTTTAGATATTTGGTCGTCCCCATGACTTTATTCTCTCTTCACAACGAAAATGAATTTCAGGCAGAGATTACGTTAGTTAAGTTTCAGAAAGAGAGAATTGAGGGCTGAGATTCGTTGTCTGCCACAACCACTCTGGTCCATACCCTATTCCTCACCCCACCCCACCCCTCTTTATCTTTGCCTTTGCGTACAACTTCAATTTTCCATTCCATGGTGGATTCTTGAAAATAAGATGCTTCTGTAAGATTTGACAAATACATTTGTAGCCAGCTTTAATAATACCTTTGAACCTTTGTCTCTTCAATAATGCAATCATCTCCGAGCCCCACTTCCAGCATCTAATTAGTAATTACAGAGGGTGTAGAATAATACTAGGGATGGCAGAATCCCCGTTCTCTGTGGGGATTCGCCTCCAACGGGGCGGGGATTCCCCGAAATGCATACCCGTGGGGTAGGGAAGGGGATCATATTCCCCGTCTTGCAGGAATTCCCGCCCCGTTCCCCGCGGACCCCGAATTATATATATATATATATATTTAAATAATATAATATAAATTATTATAAAAAATAAATATATTTTAATATATAAATCAAAAACTCAAAATTCTATTTCTCATTCTCTTCTATGAATTGGAGCATTGAAAAATGATGGAAATTCAATATTTTAATTATATTTTAATATATGTAATTATATGAATTATTTTTATATATTATAAAAAATTTATTAAAAAAAATACATGATAGGATGAGGATGGGGAAGAAATTTTCCCTGCGAAGCTAGCAGGGACGGGGATTGCTCCTCCGGCCCCACCCCGTTGCCATCCCTAAATAATACGCTGTGGTGGCGGCTACTACACTGCTTCGTTTAATTGCTCTTTTTCCTCAATTTGGTTGGTTGTTTCATCTGGGCCACCTTGCCTCTTTGGTACAGATAGGGAACCCTCATTCTTAGTACTCTACTAATGCATGTGCTATGTTACCACATTAATATAATAATATATGCATACTATTTTATAACTTAACGTACTCATTCTTAAGCCCCTGTTAAATAAATTTGGTTGTTTCATTTCACAGAATATGATCCATTATCCAAGTTTTTTCCTAATCATTAAAGGCTCGTTTGTTTTAAGTGATGAGTTTGATAAGATTGATAAGATTTTTGTTTTGAATGATGGGTTTGATAAGATTTATGGGATTGCACTGTTCAATAAAAACAAAAAAAAATGTTATTTGAGTGTTTGGTATGTAGGTTTTGTAGTAGGTTTGATTAAATTATATGTTTGATTTAAATAATTATGAGTTTATTAAAGTAGGTTTGTTTAAAAATCTTATTTGATGTATTGGTTAAGAATAAAAAAAAATGATAATTATTAAACTACCCTTTCAATTAAAAATCACAAGGCAAAAACTAATGTAGCAACTAGAAAAGAATCAAACAAATTTGAGTAGATAATTCTTGAAAATATTTCCCCAACATAGTCCATCATCTTGAACCTCCAACAAAGAAATTTGAAAAACTGAAAAACCAAAATTGAAATGGGGAAAATATCAACACTTTTGCCGTGTAACCCTACGAATTGACATGAATTTATGTTAAGCGGCCCTTGAGTTCTTCGTATATACAACAGAGAAAAGAATGGAAAATTGATGCGGCTAGGGTTCAGGTGAAAATGGAGTGTTGTTCCATTTCAAACAAGATATAACTTATTTATACGAGGACATTTTGTAAATAAAAAGCTGAGTAAGGGTAATTGCGTCATTAAACAGGTGGAAGATTATTAACTCGTCTGGCTTGGTGGGTTGAGTTGTCCTCTCTGTAAATATGGCTAATCCAATGTTTTATACATTTGTACTACCCGAACCCATAATCAAACTAAGTCACCATCCCACAATCGAAACAAAAAATTCATTGATTTAAGTGGGTTTATTTTCCTATCCCAATCCAAACCAGCCCTAAGCATACGTGTAATATAGTTAAATTTATAAAAAGAATGCCGATCATGTCAATCTGTAGCTCACCTGACATCCATAACATGGTAATATCAATAAATCCCACGTCCAAAATTCAACGGATACTCCATCTCCCTCAAGACCCTCTGAGTAGCAAAAGTAAAATCAAGCTTTCCTTGAATTAATATATTTTCTAGAAAAGTTAATTTCCTACTCCATCCATATACTAATATTTGTTGATACGAGTATGCTAGCAGATAAGCTAAATAAATATTATATTATTTTAAGAGTGATTATGATATTTTTGGAAGCTTAGGTGAAGCTTCATCTTCTCTTCTTCCCTCAATTCCACACACATATATTCGTGCATGGGATTAACAAACTAGAGTAAACTTCTAAAATCTGTTCATATTCAGTGTCCTACATTCATACATCTGAATCCACTAAAATTCATGCTCTTATATATATATAAAATCCCTAAATCCATTTTCTGCATCTCTTGAAAATCATGAATTGTTTGGAGGAAAATTCTCTCTTCTCAACCATTATCTCTCTCTACATTCTCATACTCCTCTACTTCCCTTGTCTTCTCCACCAATTCATTTTCTCCCCGATTATTCTCTCCACCTTCATACTCTTACTTTACCTTCTCAGATTAGGAGCCTCACAGAAGCCTACCATCGATCCAACTGAATCCAATTCCGCAGTATTGATCAATTCCATTCAACCGTTACCGTTGCCGTTACCGCAGCAAATTGAAGAGTTTCTCGATGGCGATCACAAGTCGGATTCGGACGTATCTAGGTATGAACCCGAGCCGAAGCAAAATCCGTGCCCGTTCTACGCGGATTCCTTTGTTGAATGGGACGTTAGAGCGCCACTGGAGGTTATATACGAAGAGTACGAAGGAGAAGATGCGGAGGAAAACGATTCCGAGGCGAAGAGAGAATCGCAGATGAATACTATCCAGAGGTACGCGTCCTTGTCGTTGTTTTACCCGGAATCCGATAGCGATGCTTCGTCGGAGGGGGATTTCGCCAGGGATGGAGATTGGGGATCGCCGGAGAATATGTGCTTCCGTTGGGAGGAGGAAGAAGACGACGACAGAGATGGCCTGATAGAGATTGCATTGGATGAGAAGAGGAATATTGAGGTTGATGAAGAGAATTTGATCGAGATCGATCTTTCACCGGCGAGATGACATGTGATTCTCGGCGAGTCATGGAGAAGGGTTTTTTAGGTACAGTTAATCAGGAAATTTTGTAAATAGTAATTAATTAGTGAGAAGGATGAGACGTTTTGTGAGGTTTTGGGTTTTAGTAAAGAGAGGTTTTACCGTTGTGTCAAATCAAGGATAAATGCGCGTTTGATCGCTAAATCCAAGGATTACTAATCATGAGCTGTTGTAATGACTGATATGCCCTCACACTATTCCTATGGCTATTTCCCGTCCTCGTGTTAAAATTAAACAAATACTTGCGTTTTCTACTTCCAATTTTAAATGTTTTTTTTTCTATTTATTTTTTGTGTTGTCATTGAAATTCACTAAAACGACATTAGCCATGAAATTGAAATGGTATTAATACAGTAGCAATTAATTGTTATATTATATGCAGCCTAAAATCTCATCTCCTTTTCTGGAAAGAAGGAGATAGAAAAAGAAAACTTTAAGGGAATGGAAGTAGTAGGCTTTTTTGATTATTGCGTTTTGGGCAGTGAGTTAAGATTTAAGATTAAAAAGTAGTGTGGATTTGGTGAAGGGAAGTTGGCATATGGATATCAACGTGGGTTGTAAAAGCTTTTAATGAAAGGGATAGTACAATGAACTCACTATAACATTTCCACTCCCATTATGAAATCATGACTTGCCTAATATGCCTGCTTTTCTGTTATATCATTCACAGGTTTCCTTTCATCATTGTTCGCTTTTTTTTTATTATTCTATTGATATATATTATGCTTCAAATATAAAATTTAAATGATATGAAACGTATATATTATGTTTGTTTTGGATTCATCTGTCCAGATTTTAGATTTTAACATTTCAATTTCATTTATTTTGATACTCAAAAAAATCGATTTAGAGTTATGCTATGATGCAGTCTCACCTGTATTCCAACAATCAGCAAATCATTATTCCACAATTTCCAACACAACCAACTTTATAATATAGAACATAAGATTAATTAATTTTTATTCACACTCATCTTATTATGCGATTGTTCGAGGACCAAAATATCGATTTCGGTGAAAATATCGATTACCTTAATTTTATGAAAATATCGTGCGATTTCAATGAAAATATAGGACATGTTTTTAAAAAATATGAAAATTTTCTAAAAAAATTGAAAAATATATCTACCAGTTATAATATCATTATAACTAATATTAATACATATATTGAACTTATAATTTCAAATAAAATGATATATTTTCAACAAACATATATAAAATACTATATAAACGTTGTTTGCTATAATAACATGACAAATTTTGTGTAAAAATATACTAATAAATAGAATAATGTAATAATTTTTGTACATACTTAATACCTAAGCAACGCCCAGACATTTTAACTTTTTTTTCGAGAAATATTTTCATATGTATTGATCAATTTTTTCAGCTTG
Organism: Scutellaria barbata; assembly: GCA_028654395.1. NCBI lineage: Eukaryota > Viridiplantae > Streptophyta > Magnoliopsida > Lamiales > Lamiaceae > Scutellaria > Scutellaria barbata. The sequence continues at coordinate 6,890,968 of CM053645.1, forward strand.
ATATGACATGCCTCGAAAAGAAAAAAGAAAAGACATATTAGTTTTATTTCAATCTCCCTAATATTATGGTAACAATTACAATTCAATATTGAAGAAAGAAAAAAAAGAAATATTTATTTTATTTCAATCTCTCAAATATTGATGGTATAATTAGTAGAAGATTAGACTAATTGTAATGTGCTTCATTTTTCATATTATTACAAACTCAATCTTATTTATGTACACTAATAAGATCATTTATCTTAAATAATATTTTATTATACTTTGGAGGCTACACTTGCAAAAAAAAAAAAAGGAAAAAAAAAAATTTCCATTGACATTTGAATAGAAACAATATTTCGCTGATATATCATCGATATTCCGTGAGAAATGCTCATTTTCCACCGATACAGAAACGATATCTACATTTTTCGAAATATCAATGATATTTCATCGATATTTTGAGAAAAAAAAAATGCAGACCATTATACTTTCGGTTATATGATTTTTGCGATATTTCGACGAAATATCGCTATATTTTTAACCCTACTCATAACAAACATATAATTTTATCATTTTCATATTACTTGATTGGTTGAAATAACTATAAATTACGCTACCAAATCTAACGACTATGTTATCTAGGTCTAAAGCAGAGTGTTGGATCTAATTCGAATCGATTTTTAACCTTAGAAAGAATATATAATCATCGTTATAATTAATACACGAGTTTTATAGTTCTATCATTCAATTACACATATTAACAAAAAATTGAAATTAAAAAATATATATAGATAGATATAAAAGGGCGAGTGGACAGAAGCAAGAACTACGCTATATTTGGCTTTTTTCTGATCAGATTTCTAATCAATCCACGTAATTAATAATTTTGTTTACTTTTTCCAGCAAAAGACAATTAATCATATTCAAATTCAAGTTAACTAAATATGACGATCAGAAAATTCTGTTTTCCTCTTCCAGTCATTCAACCATAAAATTAATAATTCGGTGCAATAAATGCATGCTACACCATGAACGTGACAACTAGTTTTATGCAAAACGGATTAATTTGAGCTGTGTCACCTTATAAATATTTGAGCATTGGGGTTAGTAGGCCCGTTTAGACTTACAGGTACAAAGCCTTTTATATGTGAAATATTTCTTAGATACAGGTGGGATTGGGCAAAGCCCACTGGACTCATGTTTGGTAATAGAAATGGTCTTTAATTTCTCGTTCTGACCTTCCATTAGCCGCCACGTTAATCTTTTTATTGCCACTTGAAATAAAGGTGACAAAGATACGAGAAAGAGGGTATTTAAGGAATACAAAAATTTGTATAAGATTGTTTTATGAAATATGAGATCATCTTATATAAGGTCTTATTATAAAGTTATATGTGAATCTGATTTGATCATATTAAGTGAGTTATATGTAAGATTGATTTGGTCATTTTGAGTGAGTTGACTATCCGTTTTTATTGATTCATGTGAACTTTGTTTTACATAAGGTCTCATGTAAGATTTATTTGTTGAAGAATTATAAATTATGTAGATTATTTATATTACAAATATAGAATACAATATATGACAATACTTCTTTTAATTATTTATTTTATTTCTAATCTTAATAAGATTCATTATCTATGACAGTAATATTCATAAAATATATAAGAATATTTTATTAATTTTTTTTAATGAGTTAGAGGAAATGAAGAGAAAGACAATAAAAACTATAAAAATTAAAAACACTTATGTAATTTGAATTCAAACTCTAATCATCACAATTTTATTGGATATTATTTAAATTATAAGTTATTTAAATTATAAGTTAGGCCGCCATTATGTGAAATTTTGAATTAGTGCCATAATTCCTATGGTTGTCTGGTGACGATATCAAGAATATTAATATTACAAAAAAACATAAATGTTTGATTGTTAATTTGTCATATCTTTACATTAACAAAAATACAATAAATTATGTCTGCGGTACATATCAAAACATTTTTTTAAATGAGATAGAGGAAATGGAAATCTGGAAAAAAAAAAAAATATATTACAAACTCTGATCAGCATAATCTTTAATTTTGTAAAAGTTGGGATAAGCTGCAACTTTATAAAATGTGTTAGAAAAATTTGCAAACTCTGATGAACATAATCTTCAATTTTATAAAAATTGGGTGTAACTTTATAAAATGTGAGATACCACTTAATTATATGACTTCTTGATAAAATATCAAATTTTTTTTAAACGAAAATATATCGAAATTGTTTCGATATTTCTTCAATATTTTCATTTTTTCAAATCAATAAATATTTATATCGATATTTTCCATTAATAAAGATATTTTCATGATATTTTTATAAAATTAAAATATCAATATTTTGAACAAAATTTTCTAGTTCATGCGGAAATAATATTATTTTACTAGCCAAGAAATTCAGATTCCCAGCGGAAACAACCAATTTGTCAGACACTAAATTTAGGAAAACGACATTTAAAAATGAGGAATTAAATGAAGCATGTATGTCAGTCAGACATTGCTAATTGCTATGTTAGCAGCCACCACATTTTTTATACCTTCTCTCATTCATTTGAGCTCCATGATTAACAGGTTAAATAATGCATTCTCCAGTTGGGGTCAACTGATGCATTACCAAATAATTTGAAGCTATAAAATTGCCAGATTATTCCATGATCGATTCAAGAGACTAATTAAAGTCAAAGGTATTTGAGCTGGTAATTAAATCTTACATAGGAATCTGAGTCCGCAACAATAATGACAATTTTATAATATCAAAAAATAACAATATATATTGTGTATATCCTACATAAAAGTCCTTACAATATTATAATGATATTAAATACAATATTAACATGAAAGGTCTTCTTTTTCCCAGACATTAACCCAGCAACGCTTGAATAATTATAACTATTCTCAAAGAAAAAAAAAGAATAGAAATAACGATGACTTGAAAACAAATTGTACGTAGAAACACCAAAGATTCAAATTCGTCGATGGCCAAGCTAATTGCAAGTTGCAACATAAATTCAAATGGGGCCCCCACCCTGAAAGAGAGAATAGTCAACGCCAAGTCATATAAGCGGGCTTTAAATAAGTGCTGAGTTAATTTCAATCCAACCCTCTCCTACTAACATGAAGCCAAGCTCAAGCATGGCGACAAGTAAACTGATGGAGCTTTTTCTTCATCAATTCATTTTGGTTGTTATTTGGCTCCCTTTTCTGTGTCTCACCTTAGACACAGACACCATCTCCTCCACCTCCAGTGTGGTGGTGAGAGATCCAGACAGCATCGTATCCCCCAAACAGGTTTTCAAACTGGGATTCTTCAGCCCCGAAAAGAGTTCCCACCGCTACCTCGGTGTCTTCCACACCTTGTCGGAAAACACAGCCGTCTGGACGGCCAACAGAGACAACCCCCTCAACGATTCTTTCAGCACTTTCTCTATATCCAAAGATGGCAACCTCGTACTCATCAACTCCAGAAATCAAACTGTCTGGTCAACCAATCTTCCTACTTCTTCCCCCATCAATACCACTCTTCAAATTCTCGACACCGGAAATATCCTTCTCCGGGACACTGCGACTGGGAACATAGTGTGGCAGTCCTTTTCAGTTCCTTCCAATTGCTTCCTACCCACTATGAACGTTTCTCACAACATAGTAACAGGGAAGAAGGTGTTCACATCGGCCTGGAAAAACCTGTCGGACCCACAACGAGGGAGCTACACCGGGGTGTTTGAGGTCGTACGGAACATCCCACAGTTCTTCATCATGAAGAATGGCCGTCCCCACTGGAGAAGCGGCCAATGGAATGGGATGTTCTTTCTCGGGATCCAGTCCATGTTCGATTCTTACCTGGATGTCTTCAGAGTGGTGAATGACCATGCGGGGACTTTCTTCTTCACGGCGCCTGAGGCGAAAACCCTGATGAAGATCTGCGTGAATTCTTCTGGAAGCTTGGTGCAATCGATGTGGAGTGATCAGAATAAGAGCTGGGTCACTGCATGGTGGGCCCCTGCAAACGAATGCGATTACTATGCCAAGTGTGGCTCTTTTGGAAGCTGTAACCCTAAGGATTCACCTATCTGTTCTTGTCCGAAAGGGTTTGAGCCTATGAATAGAGATGAATGGGAGAGGGGGAACTGGAGTGGTGGTTGCCAGAGGAAGAATCAGTTGCAGTGTAATAGTGATAGATTGTTGAGGCTGCAGTTTATGAAGATTCCAGACTTTGCAGAGGAGGTCTCTTCCACGACGAAAGATGAATGCATGTCTAAGTGTTCCAGGAACTGTTCTTGCATAGCTTGTGCTTATGAAGCTAACCTCGGTTGTCTGTTTTGGACCAATACTTTGATCGACATGCAGAAGTTTGCAGGTGTTGGTGTTGATCTTCATGTTCGTCTCTCTGACATGGATTTCGGTAATGGATTTAAGCCTGTCTTGATTAATCAGCGTTAACTAAATTCAAATGACTTATTATGTTATTCTGTTATCTCCAGATAACCCAAAGGACAGGAAGCTGTATATTATTATTCCAGTAGTTGTTGGTTCTGTTTCTGTATCCATTTTCGCCTTGGCTGCTTGGTGCTGGATAGCAAGGAGAAAAGGTTAGATTGGTCTGAGGAATAATAACATGGACATTGTTATTATATTCAACCCACTCTAACATTGTTGATATTGTTGTGAAATTAGGGGACCAAGCAAAAGTGGGAAATAATATAGTTGAAGCAGGGCACATGTTTTCACCAGATTCAGATGCAAACGTATTCAAATATGAATCAGAGAGTGCTAATATTGAAAAGTTGCCGTTATTCTCTTTCGAGACACTTGCAATTGCCACGGATCAATTCCATGAATACAATCTTCTTGGGAGGGGTGGTTTTGGCCCTGTTTACAAGGTTATATATTATTGATCTATCAATTTTGCGACCTGGGAATAACAAGAACTGACAATATGATTCTCTCTTCTTTTCGCTTAGGGAAATCTGGAAAATGGGAAAGAAATCGCGGTGAAGAGACTTTCAGAAGCTTCTGGACAAGGAGGGAAAGAATTCATGAATGAAGCAATTTTGATTTCCAAACTCCAACATAGGAATCTTGTCAGACTGCTGGGATGCTGTGTGGAGAAAGAAGAGAAGTTGCTGGTATATGAATACATGCCTAATAAAAGCTTGGATGTTTGTCTCTTTGGTCAGTTCCAACTCTTCAACATCAAAACCCAATCAGACACTCTTTCGATAGATTAAGTTCAAGTTGGGTTTTAATTCCAGCATTTGTTATTTTCTGCAGATCCTACATATCCATCACAAAAGGTTTTAGATTGGGCGAAACGTTTCAGTATAATCCAAGGCATTGGCCGAGGCCTTCTATATCTTCACAGGGACTCTAGACTTAGGATAATTCATCGAGACCTCAAGCCCAGTAACGTACTGCTGGATGAGGATTGGAACCCGAAAATATCTGATTTTGGCATGGCAAGAATGTTTGGAGGCAACCAAGATCATTGCAATACTGCAAGAGTTGTAGGAACATAGTAAGTGATCAATCTTGAATTCAGCCAATCACTCGCAGAATATTGTCATTAAGTATATATATTTACTAAAACGACATTTTTTTGCAGTGGATATATGGCACCTGAATACGCAATGGAAGGCAGATTTTCCGAAAAATCAGATGTCTATAGTTTTGGCGTGCTGATGTTGGAGATAGTAAAAGGAAAAAAGAACACGCATTATTACAACAATGAATGGTCTCTAAGCCTGATAGGAATTGTAAGCTCTTTAATTTCTAACAGTGTTTAGAATTCTATATAACCATGTTTTCTTAACCAAAGTATTAAACACAACATTCGATTATATTAGGCCTGGAAATTGTGGAGTGAAGAAAATGGATTGGCTTTTGCTGATGAAATGATGGAAAGTTCAAACATGGAACGGGAGATAGTAAGATGCATTCAGATAGCGTTGTTGTGTGTCCAAGATCTTGCAAAAGATAGACCTAGTATTCAGACAGTTCTTTCGATGCTGAGCAATGAAATCGTGGACCTGCCCGCACCTGATCAGCCCGTCTTCGAGGAGAAGTCAACAACACAGCCACCAAACAACCAAGTTGGATACTCCATTAATGAGCTCACTCTCACTGTGCTTGATGGCCGATGAATTGTTGTGTTTTAACTTTTTTTTTTTTTAATGAGTTTGGGGTGGAAGGGATGAGAATAAAAAAATTTCGAAAATTTGTATGATCCGGATTTGAAATCGAATCATCACAATCTGCACCTTTTATAATTATTGTGTTTTAACTTTGTTTGTTTCTGGTTATTGTGTTTTACTGGTCTTTGAATTTTGTTGAGAGAAATGTTTACGTCAATTTACTGTTTTATTCAATGTTGAATCGGTTTGAATTTAAATTTCAACAATACTTGTTCTGTTTTTAACAATTTGAATATTCGACATTTATTTTATATCTGGAAACACCAGATAATATAGAGTATATTACTTGGTAAGAAAATTTAATAATTGGATTAGAACACAATTGCATGTTACTTGGACAATGTTTCATGTTTTCATTGCCGTGAAATTTTTAGTTAAAGTTATAAAACAAAGGGTAGAATCAAGATACATTTATGAGTTGTTTTGACTATACTCTTTTCCATTTTCTGTGATATTGATTTCTATTATTTATATACGAATTGCACCAATAAACTTAATTTACTTATGTATATGATAATTTGAAAAACTCTAATCTGAATAAACAAATTATTAGGCCAGATGGTAAGAGGTTTAGTAAACAAACCCAAATTTTGCACAAAAAGAATCTTCCCGAATTTTAGAGTGTAACAGCGAAGCAACTGGTTTTGCTCAAATGTCCACCGTAAGCAATTCTTAATATGTTCACTGATAAAATATAATCATCTAATCTCCTCGTTATATAAAAAGTAAAATTAATAAATACTTTAAATTTTTGACACATCAATCGTGGTCACCTTGTTATGTGTTAAGTAAAATTAATAAATACTTTGAATTTTTAACACATCAACCATGAACACATATTAACGTGCCCACAGTGGGTAGGTGAACAGGACTGACACAACAATTTACCACTTATTCTATTTTATTTTATTTTTTAAATTATTTCGGGGTTATTATTGAATAATTATTTTCTTGAATTGGCAATGTTAGGTGTTGCCAAGGATGAAAATATCCGAAAATATCTCCGATATATCTCTGATATTTTCATTTTTTCACGTAACCAAAATAATAACTGTCTGCATATTTTTCCGATATTTATCGATATTTTTTCGATATTTCCCCAATATTTCACTATATAAAGTTTACAAGTTTTGTAGGTTACAAAATTTTAAACTGTCACGTTGTAAAATCTCATCGAAAATCACTCAAATGCATGATTTTAGAGGAATAAATTTGTTTTGAAGATGTCATTTACAATATTTTCGTTACTTAATTTATTTATTATTATTATTATGTAATGAAATGAAAAATTTTAAAGTTCATATATAATAAAATGTTAAATTGAATTACACTTGAAAAGTCTATTAGGAGATTTGATGATATGAGAGTCAGAAATATTGTAAGCAAGTTACAAAATTTATGTAATGAAATTAAAACTTTAAAAAATGTTATAGCAAAATTGTTAAGTCAGGTATACTTTATTTTACCCTTAATTAAATTATTCAAGGGCATGCATCTCAATAAACTTGTCCTCACCCCTCGTTTTATCTTTACCATAGTCAACCTTAAAATACCAATTAATACGTGAAGTATGATGCTTGAAATAATACTTAATTATCTTATTTTTATTTAATGAAGTGTTTGTAATACGACACATTATAAACCATTTTGAAATTTGCGAGTCAACATGCTTCAACTGTATCTAGATCTATCATGCATGTGTCTCAGTCACAATATTCATATATATATATATATATCGATTAATTAGTTTAGCCTTTCACATGGCTTTCGGAATCTTTGACTAAACTAATGATGACTAATCCACGCATCAGGTTGTAGATTTACCCCTGTTATGAATTGCATCAGTATACAATTGATTCATTCAATATGGGTTGGATCGAATTCGATGCGAATTTATATATATTTTTTCTAACATTTATATTATATTAATTATATTTTTATATTATATTAAACATATTTTTATATAATATTTTAATTTAAAAAAAAACTCTAATTTATACATATATACTTTTATATAAATATTACGTATACCTTTAAATAATATTGGTTATATAATTATATAATACATAAATGTATAACTAACACAATTAAAATGTATGACTAATATAACATAAAAGTATGTTTAATATAATATAAAGATATGCTTAACATAACATAAAATCATTAAGATATGCTTAATATAATATAAAAATATATTTAATGTTACATAAATGTATGCTTAATATAATATAAAAGCCCTAAATGTATGACTAACATAATATAAATGTATGTTTAATATAATATAAAGGTATAGCACCAAAAGTGAATTTGGGTGAGTTTGAGCCCAGACATGTGGGAGCACGTGCCCACGCGTGGACCTGGTCGTCCGTACACCAATTATATAAAAGTTTTTGTGAATTATTATTTATACAAATAACATATGTGAAAATGGATAATTGTATATTATGTTATTCTATTATTTATAATGTCAAAAATCCAATATAATTATTTAAATAAATGTGATCTTTACACATACATATTAAGATATATGTTCATGATAGATAAAGTAACATTATTTATTATTATATAGCATCCTGATGGCCCATATATAAATATTTCCAAAAAATAATTTTATAATTAGAAATACTTATATAAGACTCGTTTGTAAATATAATTTATATAATTTAATGAGATGATAAATCAAATTCATTTCATAACTTCAAAATTAGATAAGAGTTGCGAAATTTAGGTTGATTCAGCCCATAGGATTAGTTTTGTAATTGTCAAGTCTAATAATCTTTATTTAATATGTTTTTGGTGTCTTTCTGAATTTTGGTTTGTTTTGTTTTTGTTTCTTTTTATATCTCATCAGATATAAAAAGAATTTTATTCTTATATTTATACGTACAATAATTTGTAGCCGGCTAGAATTGTCGAAGCTTCCTGGGTATGAGTTGACTTCGAATTCAATATTTAGTTGGTACCTTATCCATCAAACAATAAATAAATAACTTATTGGTTATGTTTATAGGCAAACTATCAAAAAATTATCCCCACTTTTATATTTAAGGCGGTTACCCAGTACGAGAATTTAGCTGTTGGTGCAATATAATGCTATTTTTATATTTAATCATTTTAATTCTTAATTGATATACATCACAAAAATTTAGCCATTTAAATAATCCCCGTTGCTTAATATTATCAATCCCTTCTTCTGTTAAAACTATTGAGTTGGTAAATATGAGTTTTATGAAGTTTGATTTATGATTAAATATATATTGATAAATGTGTTCTTTCTAAATTGCTTTGTTATGGTTCGAATGATATACGATGGCTGTTATTAGAAAATAAAGAGTTAGTCAGGATGTGAAGGAGAAATTATAAATAGCTAATTATATAAAATTAATTTTTTTTTAATCAAGAGTGAGAAATTATTCATTTTTATTTAAAAAATATTTTTTGGATTATTGTATCATTAATGAAATTATGCATATACCAATTCGTATCATCATATTTCATGTCGTATTAATCCGTATCACCATAGTTTACTCCTATACCATAATAGATGTGGTTTGTCCCAACATATTACATCCACATACCATTAATAATATAAATTGTCCCACTATATTATACTCTCGTACCATTATTCATGTAGCTTACACCATCATATTATACATCAAATATTAGAACAGTATAGTTGACCAAAATCATTTTTCTTAATTAAAAAAGAATATGATTAATGTTGCCTGTATCCTACCACTTTGGTATTAATTCTTTATTGTATAAAATATCTGATGTTTGACATATTTAAAAGATTGAAAAAATTGATCACTGATTTTTTCATGCAATGCATATAACACTCTCTAAATTAGGACTATATCAAAGTGAAAATAATATAATGTAATTTCCCTATTTACCCATCGAGACGGACATTAGTGTCGTTTTCTAAAATTTTCTCCGATTTTTTCGAGTTCATATTGTACAACTAATAAAGAAATGTCGATACTTGAAAGAAGTAAAGCTTGAAATTTCTTGTATTGGTTTGCTATATCCCTTATAAATTTACGGAAGTGTTTTGTTTTTACCAAGGAAAAATAAGGGTTTTGTTGTTCAAGAATTGGTGCTAAAAAGGGTTTGATTTCTGCGATTCAGATGAACAGTTATTGGTTACGGCAGACGATTTTGAGTCGAAGTTCAGGGGCCGGCACAAGTAACCAAGAAGATGAATTAATGAATTGAATTTCATATTATTGACATGGACAAATTGTTGAAAATCGCTGAAAAATCATAATTGCTTGAAAGAGTCTTTTCAGAGGCATGGTATTTTTCAATCAAACTCGCAACTATTCTCTTGTGTTCACTGCCATTTTCCTTTACTGTGTGTGGCCCAGATTTTGCATAGCACAGAGCAACCCTTGCGAAACTTCTGGAAGGTGTGGAGCATTTGGAACCTGCGATCCACAGGATTCCCCAATTTGCAGGTGTTTGAAAGGATTTTACCCGCGAAATAGTGGGGAATGGGATTCAGGGAACTGGACAGGTGGGTGCGTGAGGAGGGTCCCCTTGAATTGCGATTCAGGGAATAATGGCACAAATCAGGATGGGTTTCTGAAGCTTCAGATCATGATGCTTACAGAAAACTCAGACCGGTGGTTTGGCCCTGAAACTCAGTGTGAAGGTCGATGTTTGAGCAACTGTTCTTGCCTAGCCTATGGATTTCACCCAGATTCTGGATGTATGATCTGGTCTGGGGCATTAATTGACATTCAGAAAATTTCCAGCGGCTCTGGCTCTAATATTTATGTTCGTGTCTCAAGTTCTGAACTAGGTGATTTTATTGCGTGATTGTTTGATTCGAGGATTGTGATTTGTGGGTAAATCTCATGTTCCTGTTGTTCCTTTTGTTGCAGATCAAAAGAAAGGCTCTAAGATCATCATAGTAATTGTTCTTGTTGTTGTTGGCTTTGTTGTCTTATTATCTGTTTCAGCGTATTTCTCTTGGAGATGGATTGGTGTACAGCGTAGAGGTAATATATTTTGTTTTCATTTTCTTGATTTAGTCAATGTTTGCATGTCTTGCATGGTTCAAAATAAAATTTCCTCATGAATTAGGCAAAAAAAAAAAAAAAAAACCATGGATTTTGCAGAAGCATGTGCACCCAGTCCAGTGGATACATCTCTTCGAGATGCATCGAGTCAAGTTAATCTTCAAGACTTACCAGGCTATGTATTTGCGACACTTGCAAATGCGACAAATAATTTCTCTGAAGCTAACAAGCTTGGGATGGGTGGTTTTGGCCCCGTTTACAAGGTTGTCACTCACGCTTATTCATTTCATGTGATCCTAATCATATATGAATCTCTCTGGTTGAGTGTAATGTGCTGAAACTGCTGCCAATCTAGGGAGAATTACCAAATGGAAGAGAAATTGCAGTTAAGAGGCTCTCGCAGACATCTAGACAAGGGATGCAAGAATTCATGAATGAAGTGGTACTAATTTCTACACTCCAACACAGGAATCTTGTCAGACTATTTGGCTGCTGTACAGAGAACAATGAGACTATGCTGATATATGAATACATGCCTAATAAAAGCTTGGACTTTTTCTTGTTTGGTCAGTTCAAGATTTTGTTTCTTGAATTTCATAGCTGGGGACATTGATACATTTTTATTGAAGAATACTGTGTTTATAATGAATATATGTTTTTCTTTCCTCTGCTAATTCTTAGATCCATCAAAAGATATCCTAGATTGGAGAAAGCGTTTCAACGTTATTGAAGGTATTTGTAGAGGCCTCCTTTACCTTCACAGGGATTCTAGATTGAAAATAATCCATCGAGACCTGAAGCCAAGCAACATATTGCTGGATAATGATTGGAATCCCAAGATTTCGGACTTTGGCATGGCCAGAATATTTGGAACCAAGCAAGATCATGTCAGCACCGTAAGAGTGGTAGGAACATAGTAAGTATATATTATTGACAACATACAAATTTGTCTGAATTATGCCAATGCATATTAAATCTAATATGGCTACCTAATTTGATTTTCTTGAAGTGGATATATGGCTCCCGAGTATGCAATGAAAGGAAAATTTTCAGAAAAAACGGATGTTTTTAGCTTTGGAGTTCTGATACTAGAGATTGCCACTGGGAGAAAGAACACAAGCTTCTACGATCAAGATGGCGATTTGAACCTTATGGGCCATGTAAGTTAACTTAAACTTACCCCTACTTTGAGTAACCAAGTAATCAGTTCTAATGGCAATCTATTTGTTTTATCATTTATGCTTTTAGTTGACTCGGGACTGTTTTTACTGTTACAACACCGTAAAAGGCCTGTAGCCTCATCAAACTGTTATCCATATCTGAGCATGAAAAACTGAAAAAGAGGATCTTATGATCCTCAGCCCTTAGCTCATTCTTGTTTAAACCAATTTCTGTATTTTCTGTGGATGCTATTCCCACATTGATTGCCTAGGGTTCTCCAAATTGGCCCTTTGACTTGACACTGAAACTTCAGGTATGGAAATTGTGGAATGAGGACAATGTTGCAGCTTCTATTGATCCAAGAATATCGAGTTCATGCAACAAGGCAGAGGTGATAAGGTGCATGCATATCGGGTTACTGTGTGTCCAAGAACTTCCTACAGACAGGCCATCTATTTCATCTGTGCTATCAATGCTGAGCAGTGAAATTGCAGACCTTCCTAAAACAAAGCAACCTGCTTTCACTATAAAGTCGAGCCATTCTAATGTAGGTACAAGTTCTTCCCAACAGAGCAAGAGTGGTTCTTCTTTGAATAATGTTACCATCACCATTGTTGATGGCCGCTGATTCTACTACTCACTAGTCACTATCTATCCCAATTTCTTAATTTAGTGAATTAGGTGTAAAGCGTTGAGTTCAATTAACCTATGCAATTTTGATGTAGATTATTATTTTATTTATTTATTTGGGGCTTTAGGTTGTAAAACTATTTTAATGCATGAATTATTCTAAAGTTAACAGAAGTATCTCTAACATAGCAGAATATGTACAGCATCGTACAACATCTTTAGCTGTGAACACACAAGACATGTATGTGTATTAATTAGAGAATATATTCTTCACGCACATAAACTGATTTACTCATAAATAAAGAGAGTCACAAAGAAGCTATATCTTATGATCACATTCATCTTCAAAAACCACACTTGCAAAACATAAAATTTGAAGGGATCAAGTTTGATGATGGCTGAAAAACATATGATCGATAAATGCAAGGAGATCGAAAACACAGGCGAAACTGATTGGGAGAAACACGTGATGGTGCTACACGGTGAAGACAGAGAAAGCCATATCTATGGCGGTGGCGAAGCTGCCATTCATAATTCTTCTTCTTCTTCTCCTCGTGTTTTCAGGCCAATACCAGCCTTTCTGCAGAAACTTTACGACATTTTGGAGAAAGACGAATTTAACCTTCATGTATCCTGGACCTGTTCAGGAACCAGCTTTGTCGTAAACAATCCTCACTCTTTTGCTGCTTGTATTCTTCCCACATACTTCAAACACAACAACTTTCAAAGCTTCATTTCCCAACTCAACTCATATGTAATCACGCTAATTCTTTCCTTTACCATCTATTTTAACTATTTCTAGTTAACCATCTGATGAATATTTTTTTTTTTTGGTGTTTGCATGCGAATTAGGGGTTCAAAAAGGTGAGTTGGGAGCAATGGGAATACAAGAACGAGTATTTTCGTAGAGGAGATAAGAGTTTGCTGAGAAACATCAAAAGAAAAGAACACTGTTTAACTAGAGGCTGGAAACAAAGCCAAAGCCCATCTTCAGACATGGAAACCTCATTGTCATGCAGCAGCAATACAGACAAGGAACTGGCTGTGTTGATGAAGGAGCATGGTCGAATGAAGGCTGAGATCATGAAGCTCAAGGAAAAACAGCATTGTTTTGAAGAAAAGTTGGTGTCCCTTGAAAGCCAAGCAATTAGCAATAGGGAGAAGCAAGAGAGACTAATGGTGGTTGCAGAGAGGATTGCGAAGAATGATGGAGTAGAGGAAGTTAGTAGAGAAGGAGACGAGAAGAAAGGGAAGAGGAAACTCGAAATGGGATCTGATCAGTTGGATGGAGATCAAGAGATGACGGCGAAGCATACATATTTTACATTTGAGGACTTGTTTGGAGAATCATATTGGGTTGACCACGACAAAGCAAAACATCTCAAATCTTGAACAGAGTTCAACTTATTAGATCACATGCAACTATCTTTAATTAGGTATAATGCACTACTTCTGCTATGTTCCATTCACTAATCTTTATTAGGTATAATGGCACCGTGTGAATTTAGGGGTTAGCCTAATCATGTTTGCTGCAAAATCAAACATTGACATAGGAGGTGGGTCCAGGAGTGCAATGTGATCGGGACACGTGTCAAGCCCCTGCAGGGTGGGTATGGAGAGAAGAAGTAGAGGAATTGGATAAGGATGTAAACATGAAAAAGGATGATTGTTGGTAACATGGGCTTTCTCAAACCTGGGGAGACAACATTTCTCTCTTCCAAATCACCCAACTAATCCCACTCTCTTACATTATTAATATATTAAAATTTCTCCCCCCCTCTCTCTCAATTTAACTAGAGGGGCCTGTTTTTTAAATTTCTAGTGATGTCTAGTCATCTCACCTTCTGTTTTGCACATCAATTCTTGGCCTCCTTCAATGTACGTACACTTTGATTTCATCTTTTTTTTTACTGGTTTAATTCGTACTCATCTCTTTCAACATCTAGATGTGGAAGTTTAGCTGACCTATAACCAATTCTAGGACTAGGAATCCATTATCCATCGTTATTAAAAGAACTAACTAGAAAACGATGATTAATTATTTAATAAAATTATGAGGTTTTGAAATTTTTGAACAATATTGAAAAATACAACCCCTCGTAAAAAACAAAAGTTGGATTAGGACACAACACCTACTTTAATTTGGTAACCATTTTTAGGGCGACTTCCACTAGTTTAATTTGAGATACTATTGATCATAGTACCCAAATGGATAATTCGAGCATCCACTAATTGTTGCCAATTTCTCTAGTCCCTATCATGTTTAACAATAATATTATGTACAAAATTAAACACTATATATACTGAATAGAGAATCAGAACTCATTCTTTGTAGGTATGAATTTAATCATGTTTCGGAAAAAAATATGATATATAAAGATGGGAGATTGTGAGTTAATCAAAAACTAGATCTCTATTGTGGAAACAGGTTCATGGTTTATTGATCTCATCACATATTGTTCATAAAAATTGTCATTTTTTTTCCCTTAAGAATACCTAGATTCTAATGGGCTAGTTATTTAATTAGTAGACGAGTTTAACATTAAAAATAAAAAAAGATAGTCAAGACTTTAGGTAGAATTATGCATCATAATTATAAAGGGAAAAGCATATCAGCACAGTAAGAAACAATAATTAGAATAGACAATGGTATTATAACTAACAATTAAACAACTTCCATTAAGCCTAATACCTCCAAATCTTTTCTAATCTTCGATATATTATAACTTATCACCGATGCAAAACGAATCAAATTACTTTAGGCTGATCATATATTTCGGCTAAAGGCTTTCCAAACTTTTTTCTTTATCAAAAAATTATAAGAAATAAAATTGTCTCATGATGAGCTATATTTGTAAGACGAAATGTTACTATCTGTAATTCAAATTATTTTTTACAAGACAATCTTTAATTTGTAGGTTATGGATTGTTGTTTGATCGATTCATTTCACAAAATTATATCCATAAGAATATCTTATGCAAGAGTCAATTTTCTTTTGGTTCACTATTTTTTATGTATCAAATTAAATAATTTATTAAAATAATAACCTCTAATTAACCATCTTGATCAAGACCCCACTAGACGACTAAGTTCAAGCCTGCGAACCTGTTCTCATGCACTCGTTTTTCATGATGGATTTCCAATGATTACATGGATTTATTTTATTTCGAGGGGTTGAAGAAGGTCTAGCTTCAAGGACCTTTTTAGGAAGAATATTTTTGCAAGACAAAATCATATGAATAATGTTTCAAGGGATAAAAAAAATACTACATTTTTTGTATTATTTTAATATAAAAATTGCCGCTCATCGTTGCACTATTTTTTTTTTTCACTACACATAATATTTCTTATTTTATTGTTTTGATTTTTTATTTATCATATATTAATAAGGATGAAATAAATCAGTCATATGATTGTATTTTTTATGGTTGAAATATATCAGTGATATATATTATTTTTTTAAGATTATGCAATATTGATACAAATGAATAAGTTTTTTTTTTTGCAATAAACATAATATTCCTTATAATTATTATAAATTTTTTTGATTTTTTATTTGTCATATATTATTATTTTTTATAGATATTCACATCCACAACTTATAGATATCAATATCAGTATCTATTTGTATCCACAACATATCAATATCTGATATATATCAATATTCACATCAGTTGTTAATTGTCATATGTATATATATTCACAGTCATTCATTTTATTACGAAAAATACTGTATGGTTAGGTTTAATTATTTATCATCAAATTTTAAATATTACAGGTAATTTTAATAATATTTATAATTTACGTAGTATTTAAAATTTTATAATATATTTATATAATCATGATTTTTAATATTATTCAAATAACATGTGGTATTATTTATTTAACATTTTAATTTGCATATAATAAAAGTTCTTTAAATATTAATATTTGATAGATTGATTGTAAAATATAATAATAATCAAAATATAAAAGAAAAGAATATATGAATGGAAAATAAATGATAAAAAGAAAAGGAAAAGGAAAAGGAAAAAAAAAAAGAGAAGATAAAAGAAAATTTTAATTAAGAGTTGACCGACATTAAATTCAGATTCACAATTAAAATTATTTACCGTGAACATTTGAAAAACTGCTGGAGTGGAGAAGATGCCCTAACTGTTTGATTACCAATTTATCCTCAAAGAAAAATAATATAGATTGTCAATTAAATTAAATTAATCACGTTTTTTAAGTCAAATATAGATTTTTTATATTTTTTTTATCACCTTTTTCTACTGATTGACTCAATCTTGAGTTCAAATCAAATTTTATCTCATCAATAGTACACACTTGTTTATGTTTACTAATAAGTTCAGACGATTAATGACAACTCAAGTATCGATTAATCGGTAAGATTTTCAATTATTAACTGACCCACAATTATGTAAAAATACACCCACGTTCTAGAATAACCTTTTGAAGCCTAGCTATAAAGATAATTATGGAAATGAATAAAAAAAAAAAAAAAAAAGGCCAAATAGGGTGACGGGTAGGTCAAAGTAATTGTGGAGCAAACAATTTTTCAACCCTGTATGAAAGCCTTATAAAATCAACGTGAGAATGTATTAAAGAGAGGTGCAGCGGCAGCGGCAGCGGCAGCAGCACCACCACCACCACCAATCAAAGTTGGACAAGAATGACTTACTGCAAAATCAAAACTTTCTTACTTTTTATAAAGCTCATCATATTTACCAACCAATCATATTTATCCTTTTCTTCTTTTCCCATTTTTAAATCGGTAATATATTTGACCTGTTTTTCATTAAATAATAAAAGAGAAAAGAAAAGAAGACCCTTATTGGACATTGATTGACCAATGTCAAATCCATAACCCTTATCCGATATTTTTCCCATTAGTGCAATTTTATGAGTATTTTCAATTCAATTCCTTATATATACCTTTTCATAAATAATGCTGAATGTAAAGTAATATTTTATCTTTCAATAAGTGTGTTTGTGTATATATATATTAATAAAATAAATGTAAATGAACTATTATTGTTTCGTGAAGAAAAGAAAGGTGTCACTGCCCAAAATCGGACCACTTGGAGTAGATTGTGTGAACGCAAGAAGTTTAGGGATGTGAATGTAAATAAATGATTTAAGTTTTTAATTTATGATTTAAGTTTTTAATTTATGATTACTTTTTTTAACATATTGTAGGGATGTTTTTTTTAGAATTTTATGATGTTATACTCAGGAGAAATCCGAAAAAAATAATTAATTTGTTATTCAACGTAATTAAAATAAGTGGGAATTTTTTTTCCTTCACAATGTACTTTATTATTAGGGATGACAATTTCACTTAGGACATAATTGATTAGTATTTAGGTTTGTTGCATATGCATTTCATTTTTGTATGAATTTGTTAAAATATGATTAATATTAACAAACGACTTAGTGACATGACACGTATTAAATATGTTACTATAGTAAATAAATTCTTCAAAATCATGATATAATCATATCAAAACCAAAATTAGGGCATTGTAAATCCCATTTTCTTATCATGCTGGTGTCTCAACTAGGAAGGAAGCTAAGATGCGCGGGGCGCAAAGAGGCGCAGGATAGGTGTTAAGACCAACGCCAGGTTAGGTGCTTGGCGTCCATTTCCAATTCCATTGTCTGTCAACTTCAGCAAAGGTGGACTGCCTAATAATTAAAAGCTTTACGTACATATACACTTGTTATTCGTATGGTATTCCTCATTAAATAATAAATAATACGTAATTGGGTTATAAATAGCCAAAATTTATTCTTTTTTTTGGTGCTCTTTTTATGTAGCAGTAGAAGAGTAGTAATTATTGTTTTCATGTTAATATTATTATTATTATAATAAAATATGCAAGTGGGATTGTCTGAGCTTTTCTTTGGCTCTTCGTTTCATCCAAGCATTCATCATACACAGGTAAATCTCCACTCTTCTTTCCTCTTCTTCTCTTTCTATTATTAGTTGTCTAATCCAATCTCTGTTACATACTTTGTATATTTGCTTTTATGTAATAATCTGAAAAGGCTCTGGATCTAAAACTTCTGTAAAAATACCTTCTTTTTTTTTTTTTTTTCTGTGGATCTCTGTTTTTAGTTCTGGGATTCAGCTACTTACTTGTTTCTCTGTGGAAATGTTGAGATGATTTTGCTTTCGCATTCTCGTTTAACATTTTTTTTAGGGCGTTAATTTTGGTTTTTAAGTAAAAGGGTGTCAGTGATTACAACTGAAAGGTGTTAGTGAGCCAACAGGATTTTTTTTTAAAATTATTAGTGAAGAGTACTTTGATCCATAATTCATTTTGAATTCTTCTGCCGATTTATTGAATCGGTTTAATGGATTTAGTTTAATGCTTTCCCTTTCTCCCTTTTTGGTGAAAGAGAAAATCTGTCAACCCTTTTCTTGAGATTTCTCTCCTAAACTTTTGGATTAACACTTCACCTTTACTAATTTCATATGCTAGTAATCCTATCTAATGAAAATGAATTCTGATTTTTTACAAGGCAGTTTGAAATTGAAAACTTCCCTTTCTACAGGATTTTCTTTACTTTTTTTCTTTGTTTTTTCTTTTTGTTGGGGAAAACAGTTAAAATCAAGATTTGTATGGATTACTGAACTATAGGATAAAATACATTTAGATGTAATGGGTTCTGATTTCTATATTCGTTATGTAAGAGCTTGCAGCTTATGTGGGTTTTGAGATCTTTCTGAGTAGTGAATCAAGTCATCCATCAAGACTCGAATGGATCCAGAGCCGAAGAAAGCAGACGACTCACCATCGAACTCTGCCAACTCCCATGTACCAACTCACCCTCAATCACCATTCCCAGATGAAGTGTTGGAAAAAGTCCTTTCGTTCATAGATTCACGTCAGGACAGGAGCTCAATCTCCCTTGTGCACAAAAGTTGGTATAACGCTGAGAGATGGACAAGATCAAAGCTTTTTATTGGGAACTGCTATGCTGTGTCACCAGAAATAGTAGCTAGAAGGTTCCCAAAAATTAAGAGTGTTACTCTTAAAGGGAAGCCGAGGTTTTCTGATTTTAATATGTTACCTCATGATTGGGGTGCTAGTGTGCATTCTTGGCTGGTCATGTTTGCCAAAGTCTATCCTTTTCTGGAGGAGCTGAGGCTTAAGAGGATGACTGTCACTGATGAGAGCTTGGAGCTCTTGGCCAAGTCGTTTCCAGAATTCAAGGCTTTATCTTTGTCCAGTTGTGATGGGTTTACTGAAAATGGGCTCAAAGCCATTGCCAGTCATTGCAGGTAAACGTGTTAATCTTTCATCAGATCAAACCGTGTTCCTGTTCATCATCATTGCAGTCTGTTTCATTTCTTCCTTACATGAATCTTATGGTTGTAACTCTGGTTACTATGTAGTCTTTTGTTTCTTGGAAGTGGATAGTACTAAAGCTTTGGATTAATTGTTTTAGCTTTCTATTAATGGCATTTGTAGCTAATATTTGGTATAGTATGTGACACCTGGATTAGGAAAGAAGAAGATAACATGCTATTTATGTACGCTTTTTCTTATTTTGAGATCAAACAAATGACTTTATTTCTTTAGAAATATCTGAAGCTACAAGTTTAAACACCCAAGTGGGATATAGGAGTGATGGACGAAAGAGCAAAACTAGAAACAAAATGAGCAACCCTTTTAGTCGAACTTTTAAATGTGAATACAATTATCATTCAGAGGCAATAATATTTTGACATCTACAGCCCAGTTGCCTGTATATTCGAGATGATCCTTAGAAATTGTGACTGCTTGCACAGCTCCTAAATTAGAGCCCGGTTTTTGAATTTCTGTTTGGGGACTTCTGCTTTATGCCAGCTTCTTGTTATTATCGTAAAACCAAATCTCTGTTTTAATACGGTGTCAAAAGCTATTTCAGCATTTTGCACTGCTAAACATCGATAAAAGATCCTATTCTAACCAAATGGAAACCAATAAGATGGACTGAAAGAGAGTTTTCTTGAATTAACTATAAAGGTAGTTTCTGTTATCATAATGTGTGTCCCAGACCTGGAGACTTTCCCATGACTGCATTTTTTAAATTCCTTATGATTCATGTGTTTATCTTATTTTTAGTGTCAAAGTCAAGTCAATGTAAAAAAACATGAATATGGAAGAAAATGAACTTGGAGAAACTTTTTCTTGGCATATGTTTTATTGTCATCTTTTATACCTCTATTTGTGAGTGACATTTTAAGAATATTGCCTTAAAATTTCTCTCAAGGAGATTATTTAATCAATATATTTCTTTGTAGGAGCTTGACTGAGCTCGACATACAGGACTGTGTAACAGAGGATGTTGGTGGAGTTTGGTTGGGTTGCTTCCCTGAGAACTTTGCTTCACTTGAAGTACTAAACTTTTCTAGTCTCAACGATGAGGTTAGTTTTGATGACCTGGAGAGACTCGTTAGTCGGTGCAAATCTTTAAGGGTTCTGAAGGTCAACGAGAGTATTACCTTGGACCAATTGCAACGCTTGCTCGTGCACAATCCTAGATTAGTGGAGCTCGGTACTGGCTCCTTTGTGCAAGAACTTACACCTCGCCAATATGAAGAGATCGTAATGGCATTCGGTAATTGTAAATATCTCCGAGTTCTTTCAGGTTTATGGGAAGCATCTTCTCTCTATCTCCCTGTTCTTTATGGAGCTTGTGCTGGTCTGACTTTCTTAAATTTAAGTGATGTGCCCCTTCAAAGTGGTGAATTTGCCAAGTTTCTTGATCAATGCCCTAATTTACGACGCCTTTGGGTAAGCATTAATAATTGAGATTGTTTATTACTTTTCCAATGTAGAGAAACTGATACTCATGTAATGTGGCTGAAAATAAAGCGCACTCGGAAGTAAGCCTAAAATTGTGAAAGTGCTCGGAATGTTGGAACTAATTATACATTCTTAATCTTCCAGCAGGAAAAGCACTTAAAGAAGTTGAAAATAAAGTAGATCTACCTCCAGTTCCATCTAGTTCATGTCTCTATATCCTACACGACGATAACCAACCTTGTTCTTTTAATATGTAGGTCATTGATACAGTTGAAGATAAGGGACTTGAGGCTGTTGGATCCAGCTGTCCCTTGCTCGAAGAACTCCGAGTATTTCCTGCTGACCCTTATGACCGGCATCATCGCGATGGGGTGACTGAATTGGGGTTCTTGGCTGTCTCTCGTGGCTGCCGCAAACTCCACTATGTTCTCTATTTCTGCCGAAGGATGACTAATGTTGCTGTTACAACCATTGTTCAAAACTGCCCCGATTTTACCCACTTTCGTCTTTGCATAATGACCCCAGGCCAACCGGATCACTTCACAAATGAACCTATGGATGAGGCCTTTGGTGCCGTGGCTAAAACTTGCTCTAAACTTAAAAGGCTTTCAGTTTCAGGCCTTCTAACTGATCTCACATTCAAGTATATCGGCAAGTATGCCAAAAATCTCGAGACACTTTCTGTGGCTTTTGCTGGGAACAGTGATTTGGGGATGCAGTGTGTTTTGGATGGTTGTCCTAAGCTGAGGAAGCTTGAGATAAGAGATTGTCCCTTTGGAGACGCCGCTCTGCTCTCTGGCAGAGAGAAATATGAAATGATGCGATCATTATGGATGTCATCTTGCAACTTAACTATGAACGGATGCAGGCAACTTGCAAGAGAGATGCCAAGATTGAATGTTGAAGTTATCAAAGATGAAGGAAGTGATGAAAATCAAGCTGATAAAGTTTATGTCTATCGTTCAGTAGCAGGACCAAGAAAAGATGGTCCACCATTTGTTCTCACACTTTAACAGTGAAGGAAAACAATATTGGTTCGTTTTTTCTGCCATCTTCTTATTACTTCCTCAGCTAAACTTTCTGGATCCTCTTGAATGATTTTGCTCCTATACTTGCAGGACAATTCTCCAATGTGGTTGGGATGATTGATAATCAAATGTAAAGTGTTTGCTAAAAGATACTTCTCTGGAAATGGAGCATCAAAAGAAAGTATAAATAAGAGAGGTACATATTTTTATGTCCATGAAGCCTGGATGTGAATTTGTATTCAAAGTCTTAACTGGGGGGATGATTCATGAAGCTATCCCAAAGGCTCGATTTCTTAATCATAGCACTATTTCCTTATTAATTCTTCGAATTGAGTAGAGAAATCACCTAAGAGGATATCAAGTCCTTATATTTCTTACACAAGAAGATCTCCCAGTTGATTTTTTCCCCCCATCTTTCTTGCTGTATTGTTAGTGGCTTAAGTCTGTTAGAACCGTATGAACGAACGATTAACATTGTTGACAGCAAGATGCATTCACGGTTGGGTTTCAACTTATTTGCAAACTCTTGTCTGAATAGATCATATTAGAGAGTTTGGATTGAGGTTGAAACTCGATGTAGTTATTTATGGTGTAAAAGAATGCTTCCAGTTTTAACATCATTTGTGAAATCCCATCAGATGTTCACTAATCTGGATTCAGGATAATGAGTTAATGTTGTTTAGGTTAAATGTTACTATGCTATTTGGCCTTCATCATCATGATCAAGATGTTTTGTTCCATATATATATATATATATGCATGAGTTTTCTATGAGGGATGGCAGTTTAATACTTAACTACTTGTAGCTATAGCCTATGGTAGTGCTAGCAGTTTGAATCTTCTATTTAGTTACAGATTGCATCTTGTATTATGTTAATCGTGTTAAATATTCATTAAAGTATTCGAAATGTAACATGAATTTAGATCGAAGTTTGGGGATTTTGAGGATGATGATTCAGGCGTGCAGTCTTTGTTTTGGGTGTGAAACTATAAACAAATCAAGTCAATGCACTGTCAGTTTCAAACTTGATCAAACTTAGTATTTTGAATTCGAGCTTGATTCCCTGACAAATTCTTGATTGGTTGGAATATTTCATTTTTAATAAACTAACAATTTATTTGGTACATTAAACAAATTAATATATATAACGTTTATAGAAAGGTGAAATAGACAGGACAATGGGGGATTATTTTAGTTTTATAATATTGAAACTAGGGCAAAATAGTAGTCTAAAAAAATATTAGGGATCAAGTTGGACCAAATAAAAAATCAGGCGCCATGTTGTACCCTCGGATAGGGTTGTAAACGAATCGAATCGATTCGAATATCATGATATTCTATTCATATTCGTTTAACTATTCGAATATTTGTATTTGTATTTTTTTATTATTTGAATTACAAAAGTAAATCATATTCGTATTCATTTAAATATTCGAATATATTCGCGAAAATATTTGAATATTTGTATTCGAAAATTTTAAACTTAAAATTTCAATTTTTTTTTAAATATATTTATTTTCAAATTAATATACCTACATAATACGTTGTCTAATATATATATATATATATATATATATACTTTTGGTAAGTATTTTTATTCTTCTGGTAATATATATATATATATATATATATATATATACCAAAAGAATAAAAATTGCTTATTTATATATATATATAAGTAACCAATTTTTATACTTCTTCTGGTAAGCATTTTTATTTTTCTGGTAATATATATATATATAAGTAACCAATTTTTATACTTCTTCTGGTAAACATTTTTATTCTTCTGGTAGTATATATATATATATATATATATATATATATATATATATATATATATATATATAAATAAGCAATTTTTATTCTTTTGGTAAACATTTATATATATATATATATAATAAAAAAAATTATATAGTTATAATTATTCGAATATATTTACAAATACTCGAATCGAATATGGTCATATTCGTATTCGGATAATATTCGAATTTGAAAATGTATTCTTATTTGTATTTTTCGAATTCGAATCACTATATTCGAATTCAAATATCGAATCGAATCAAAAAAGTTCGATTCTTTTACAACCCTACCCTAAGACTAGGTTGAGAGTCAAAAGTTATACCTTTTCAGTCTAACTTTTAGTTTATTTTTTTTTCTTTAAAGAAAGAGATAGTTCATTATTTATTATGCAATAAGGCACTCTATTAACTTAGCTAATAATTGGCCCTTTGCTCATAATAGATTAACCTTAATCCACACTCAAAGATGTCCAATTATTTAAACAATGGAAAATAAAATCACCAACAACCATATGTCACATATATCCCTTTTAATATCTAACCTAATCCTCCTTTCACTTTCTGGTACACGCATGCATGCAACTCAATCAATTAAGCAAAGATTTCGATTTTCAAATCTGCTAACAACTTATAGGAAAAAGGAATTAAATAATAAAAAAATGTGTGAAACATAAATATTAATTCTATAAATTGATTGACAGACACTGAAAGCTAACGTCCCATTTAACTTTCTGTGAAGACAACAAATTGATGAAAGGTGATGTAAAAAGGCAAGAAAGGGGGGGTCACATGGAAATGTCATCAATGCCCTAATGTATCTATCTTGAAACCACCACCTTTTTCGCCTAACTAAGAGGGTCCCAATATTTGCTTTTACTTCATCTTGTATCTAGATTTTTACCTAATGTATCTTGGATTGATTCAAACATTCAAATCAAACTTCCCGAAAGTATTAGCCAATGAAAATAGAATACTTTTAACAAACATGCAGTTAAAATACACTTTGGAATCTTTAACTAGCACATTTTAACATATATAAATGAAAAGGCAAAATAATGATATAAAAACCAACTTTTGAAAATAACAATATATTATTTGAAATTAAACTAACATACACATAGTGCCTGAATTACTATATAGAAGAAGTGAAAATAGTATATAGAAGAAGTGAAAATAGTAGCCTTGTAATGCCCATCAATGCTGAGAAAGGCATAGGGGCCAGCAATTGTTGATCTGAAAAGCTGGTCCATAATAATTCAATGCATACATATCTTTTAATGATCCAAGAATTGGATCACATATTTCTTGATGGGCCACCACTACTTCACTATAACTGCCCGATCCATTAATCATCTTCCAGGACTCTAATCCACACTCATTTCAAGAATATCATTTCTTTCTTCTATTGTAAAATATTCCTATTTCGTTTTATTACAACATTAATGGATTAAAATACAAGATGAGATATTATTGTTGTAACCGAACATGGAAGTGCATTTCAATAGTTCCATTTAAGAAATGAGAAATTTTTCTAACAACAGTAGAATTAAGGAACATGTATTAAGGGGCTTGGGATAATGCACAAAAACACTGATGGCATCATTCACATGCATTTCCAGTTCATGCCTTTCCCATGTGCAATGGCCACACTAACATACAACAATAGTTGCTACATATGACTCTTATGACAATCCATTTTATGACACTACAATCATGACAAAATGCATCTTTAGGTCTTTCTACTATTAACTTGTTTCAGTACATCCTTTTTACAGTTTTTATGTTTTAGTTGGTCCCCAAAAGTCTATATGTAGTTCTTGTGCTTTTGATTTATTTGATTCATGAGGTCCTGTTTTTTCATGGCAATTTTGCTAACTTGTCAGTGAAGAAGTGATATGATATTTTCAGAAGTTTAAAATCAACTAAAACACATAAACTGTACAAAGATCCATTTAAACAGAAATTAACCTATTGATATTTTATTGCCTTGAATGATAAAATGATGGAAAAAAAGCATTATTGAACTACATTTCAAGTTACAACCTAAATAAGGAAAAAAAAAAAAAAACTATATCCCTTTCAAATCTTGAAAATGCAGACGCCACACAAACGCAACTATGTTTACATTTACAAAACCACATTTCCTTGAAGAAAGATTTCAAAGAATCAAGAATGCCAGAAGCCATTGAAGATGCTGCTTAATGTATTGGAAGATAACTTTCTGACAATCTTTTTAGCATCAGAAACTTCAGCATCAGCAAGTTTCTCAATGTTTTTCAAGTACCCTGAATTCGATATCTTCTTCCTTGCACTAGTGCTACTTGTCAATGACATCAATATAGAAAGCAATAACTGTTTGTTACCTGAGTTTGACTTTCCAGGGTCAAGCATTTGCAATAGTAAACCT
Source organism: Scutellaria barbata (assembly GCA_028654395.1). Lineage (NCBI taxonomy): Eukaryota > Viridiplantae > Streptophyta > Magnoliopsida > Lamiales > Lamiaceae > Scutellaria > Scutellaria barbata. The sequence goes on from CM053645.1 coordinate 6,918,034, forward strand.
ACGTTCTGATCATTCTGCACGAATTTCTTTCGATTTTTAGCTACTGTGATCAAGCTTAATATTGTCTCTGCTGCCAGTTCTCTGATTTCGACCGATTTTGAATCGAGAAATCTAATAAGCACTGGCAGAAATCCTGCATCCCCCATCGCCTTCTTCCCTTCCTCTGATGTTCCTGATAACCAAAACGCCGCCTTTAAAGCCAGTTCTTGAACAGAAACATCTCCATATCGAAGGAAGTAAAGTATATGATCCATGAATCCATAGTTTATCAGTAAATTCAGTGAACTCTCTGATGAACAGCATAGGTTCACAATTCCTCTGAAAGCCATCTCTTTTGTCTTCGTTGAAAACGATGATTTGGGATCCAAAATACGAACTGATGCTCGGATTCCTCCTCCGTGGATTATCATCTCCCTGATTGAATCATCTCCACAAGCCAGAGTTTGCAGTAAATCAAGTGAGCTTCTTTTGATCACTTCATCTTTAGACCTCACGAGATTGACAAACTGAGAGATTGCCCCTTCCTCAATCACAAACCTCTTAATTTCTTCAACTCCAACAAGGTTTTTCAACACCCCACAAGCTAATCGAATCAATTCACCATCGCCATCGCGGTTGTTAATACATATATTTAACAGGGCTGTAACTCCACCGTGAGCAGAAACCAACCACGCATTGTTAGAGTTCTCTGTGACCTTCATCAAACACCTTGCTGCATATTCTTTACTCAGCGCACTCCCACACTCAAGAACTCTGATCAAAGGAGCAACTATCCCCGCATTAATCAACACACTCTTGTAACACTGAAACCCTGCAATCGAAGACACAGCCTTCGCAGCCTCTTCTTGAATCTCACCATCTTTAGAATCAAGAAAATTCACTAGAAATGTAATAAAATCATCAAGCTCTAGAGCAATCTTCAAGTACTCCTTATCTTCTTGAATGACATCGTTAAAAGCAACGAGGGCTTGTTTCTTCATATCAGTAATTCCAATCTTGAACCTTGACGATAAATCGACAACATAAAACCTCAGATCATCCCTCGAAGCTGGAACGCTAGGCCTCGACACCACGATAGCGTCGCTTTGTGTAAGCAATCCCACAGCATAAACATCGGATATATTCTTAATATGAACATCTATCTTTGCTGAAACAATATCGAGATCACTCTGCATGAGAAGCTTCCCACGATAAGAACGCTCCAAACATTGCTTTGCAAGCTCATCGCATTTCTTGAGAGTGGCCAAAATTGAGTCCACAGTAATGGGGAGGGAGAAACTGTCTGTGGATTCCCACTTTCCGATGGCGGTGAGGCTGGAGAAAAGCTCTTCGAGTTTGCATCTGATGGACCGCCATTTCACAGAGAAGACTTTGATTGAATGAGAGACAGAGTTTAATGAAAAAATTAGTAGAATAGCTTCGTGTAGTTTTATCTTTCCAGTGGATGACTGATCTCCAGAGCTCTTTTCTTCATCCATTTCTGATTTTTTTTTCTTTCAGTTATGAAGAAATCTTCTTCCCATTTGGCGGCAAGGTGGTAGTGGGTTTCGGGGGAGTGAGAATGTGAGATTGAAGATTAAGTGGGTCTTTTTTTTTTTTTTTGGGTTTAGGAGAATACGAGGAAGATTTATGATGATGTCATGATGATTCTTAAGACCAGGCCTATGTTATACGCTTATCTTTTGCGGTTTCTGTAACAGAATGTGGAACAAGTGCGTCACCTAACTGGGTACACACCAGGGTCATCGTGGTAACTTCCACATATCGTTTGTTAGTTGCAATGGTTATAACTTAATCAACAGTTATATATATTGAATGCAGATAACAACCGCATTGTGAATGAATTACGTTGTCCAACTTGAATACAATAAAACCAAAAAGATTGTAAGAAAGGGGTTGTAGGCCCAATCACATGACCCAGTTGGGAAAATGAGAAACTGAGATGGATAAATTCTAAACACAAGCCATTATTTTACTTTTTGTAGCCATATCACATGAATTAAATAAATAAAAAATCACATGATTTCTCAAATTTAAGCCCACTATTGTTATTTACCACCCCTAAATCCAAATGAAAACTCATTAACTCTTGTTTTCTAATTACAGCCACCATTTATAGTCCTCTCTATCAATGAAAACCCTCCTCCAAATCAATCCTTGATGGTGTTTATGATGACTTTTTAATCAGAGTCAAACTAATATTACAAAGAAATGGAGGACTTGTGGAAGTAATAGAGTCTAAAATCAGGAAGCCATGAATTAAGGGCTTGTTTTCGTGATGCAAAGAATCCTGCCCACATGGCGGCCCAAAAAGTAGGCCCGGTTCAGTTTATAGCCCATTAAAGGATAAAAGAGAGAAGCGCTGTCTGTGGGAATCGAACCCACGACCACATGGTTAAAAGCCATGCGCTTTACCAGGTAAGGAAATTTATTATTTATTTAATATATATACTATTAATAGTAAATTGAAGAATTTCATTTTTCCTTGTTCAAACTTCAACGATCATTTGAGATTTCCTTTTCTTTTACTCTCTCAAAAAATTCGCTTCTCATGTGCGAGAGACAACCCTAGGTGCAAGCTCGCAAATATATTATAATTTTGTCGTATCCTGAAAAAGGGTGAAATTTTACCTTTGATCGAAGATGCTGAGAGTAGCTGGGAGGAGGCTTTCTTCTCTCTCATGGCGGTCTGGTCAGACGTCGTCTGCCGCATTCGTATCTGGGAATCCTCTCATCGCCGTTGATCCATCCGCAGATGGACGCACGGGTCCCATTTATTCACCAGCTGATTCGTTTTCCCTCATCAACTCCTTTCCCAATCATATCAGAGGTTCGATGCCTTTTCTTTCTTCCTCTTTATTTCATGTTATTTTATTTTTGTCCCCTGATGCACTTTCAACCGCGGTAGTTTGTACCTTTCACTGTTGTAAAGATCGGATTGGTTATGAAATTAGGTGTTTGTGATTTCGGGCTTTTTTTTTTTTTTGCGCGAGGGATTATATATGGTATCTATCCTGGAGCTGCTTAGATTCCTGTTTTATATGTGTTATTGATTGAATTGCCTTGCCACCCCCTTTGGATTATTGCGTGACATTCAATTATGTATTGGGCCTTTTCAGTTTATGTGGCGTTTGATCTGAATATTGATTACTTTTGTATTAAAGCTTATAAGTCCCGATTTCATATTCATTTTGAGAAACTGGTTATGATTAATATATTGTGCATTTTGGAGAGTTATGCAGCTTATGCTATTTGTTTTGCCTGGGAGGGCTACAAGCTGAAAATGTTTACGCTGTGTACAGAAGTGGGGTTTCATAAATAGATAGTTTCTCTTTGATGACTACTGACTATCATATGATGATTCTGAATTACTGGTGAAAACTGAAAGTAGATTTTTTTTTAAAACATATGTAATCGGATAATTCATAAACCTGGCTAATTGCTTTCATAAACCTTACATTAACTTTTGGATATGACGGTTGATATGTTGAGCAGAAAATACAGTTTAATAGGATAAATTTTCTGGAGTCCTGTATTGTGTGGGTGATTTTGCCTACTTAATGAAATTTATGTTGAAGAAAGGTGTATTAAATAAGTGGAGAATATTATATTAAGCTTTCCAGAGTTATATTTGTCTCTCAATGTCAGCTTGGCCTAATTTCCCACTAGTGCTCTTTATTAAGGTGATTGATATTGTTTATTGGTGAATATATTGGTATTGCATTAGGGCCATGAATTAGACTCAGGTTTCTGTTGGACATCTCCACTGTACAGGTTTTCCATGTTCATTCAATTGGAGGACTTGTGATGATAACAGTGTATGTTTGAACTTTAATCAACACTTTTTTACTCAATTGTGTACATTGATGTGCTTATAGGCTTTTCATATTTCTGATTACTTGAGGTTAAAAGCTAACCAGTCTATATTTCTTCTTTTCCCTTCATTTTCTTCTCATTTTCCCCCTTCTCTCATTCTTATAGTCAGTCCTTTTGCTTTATGCTATTCTACATCTGATTGGATTCCTTCTAGACATCCTAATTTTACCCATCTTATATCATTGTATCCCCATGGATGGTTATTTATTGAGAGCTCAACTATAGACATTACAACATTGTCTTGTGAGATGCAATTTGTTTTTGTTCCTAATTGGTAGTAATTGCTGACAATCATACACATATCAGTGAATTTTAGCTGTACATCTATTTTCACCAATTCCTTATCTCCTCTTTGTTATGTTGTGGATATTAGAGGCTTCTGTCAAGTACCAATTGGCATCCAATATCTGGAAGAATTGTTGATCTGCTTTGCTGTAAAAGCCGGGCTGTACTTCTAATTTTTTCTTTTAGTACCTTTCAACTCTACAACTACCTCATGCAGGTGGCCACAGTTTATTAACCTTTTGCTGAACTTTTGTAGGGTTTTCTTCTAATTCCCTTGCACCAGGACAGGAGATCGGTATGATTTCAAATATCCCAGCTACAGTTGCAGCAATTAAGAATCCCAGTCCAAAGATTGTCTATGATGAGCACAACCATGAGCGATATCCTCCTGGTGATCCAAGCAAACGTGCATTTGCCTACTTCGTTTTGACGGGAGGCAGGTTTGTGTATGCATCATTGGCCCGTCTCCTGGTACTCAAATTTGTTCTAAGCATGTCTGCCAGTAAGGATGTCCTTGCTCTTGCTTCCATTGAGGTAGATCTATCTAGCATCGAACCTGGAACAACTGTTACTGTGAAGTGGCGTGGGAAGCCAGTTTTCATCAGGCGTCGAACTGAGGATGATATCAATTTGGCCAACAGTGTTGACGTAACCTCCCTCCGTGATCCACAAGAGGATGCTGTTAGGGTTAAGAATCCGGAATGGCTCGTTGTTATTGGGGTGTGCACCCATCTGGGGTGCATTCCTTTGCCAAATGCCGGAGACTTTGGTGGTTGGTTCTGCCCATGCCATGGCTCCCATTACGACATATCTGGTAGGATCCGTAAGGGACCAGCACCGTTCAATCTGGAGGTGCCCACCTACTCCTTCATGGAGGAGAATAAGTTGTTGATTGGGTGAGAAATTGCTTTATTAGGAGGGATCTCATAGACAGAATCCTCACGAGGTTTAAGTTTTTTGTGCTTATTTGTAATTTTGTCTCTGTTGCTATTCTTTCATGCTTCATTCAACTTGAATGGCCCTGAATTCTGAAAGAGGGCCTAGCTTTTTGAATAATGGTGGATACTTAATTCTTTTTTCCCTTTGAAAGAGCCGGTCGTAAGATTGTAATCTTTAGAACAAATACTTTGTCGAAGAATTCGCTTATTTCCATTAGAAATTTTGGAATACAAGTCATTGCCCAATTTGGTTACGTTCAATCAAAAAAAAAGAGGGAGAGTTCTTCATAAAGTGGGAACAAAACGCATGCTGTGTGTGATTCATTAAAAATACTTGAACTCAAAGAGGAAAAGAAAACCGCCGTCTGTGGGAATCGAACCCACGACCACATGGTTAAAAGCCATGCGCTCTACCAGCTGAGCTAAGACGGCATATGATTTTTAACGCTATATTATAATATATATATAAGTTTTAATTTAATAATTCTTGACCCTCAGCACAGTTTCGGATTTTTAGATTTATTTTTGTACTTTGCTCTTTCTGAAAATTCGCTTCGAGGGACAACCCTAGGTAAAGTTTTCAAATCAATCGCAATTGGCCATATCCCGAAAGAGGGAGAATTTTCCCATCGATCGAAGATGCTAAGAGTAGCTGCGAGGAGATTCTCTTCTCTTTCATGGCGGTCTGGCCATACGTCGTCCGCTGCATTCGTATCGAGGAATCCATTCACCGCCGTTGATTCTTCTTCAGATGGTGGACTCACCGCACCCTTTTCTTCACCCGCTCATTCATTTTCCCTCATCAGTTCCTTTTCCAATCCCATCAGAGGTTCGCTGTTTTTTTCTATTCTTTCTTTTAAGTTTACCTTCTATCAATCGGGGTAGTTTGTGCCTTGGACTGCTGTAAAGATCGGACTGGTAACGAAATTTGAAATTTCTGACAAAATGGTGTTTTTTAATTGCACAAATGGATCAAACGCGGAATCTGTGGGTGCTTCAGATGACATGAGCTTCTCTTCGTTTATGAATCTGAAACGATCTTGATCACATTCTTTTTTAAGTTGTGTTATTGTTTGAATTACTCCCAAAGTTTTGGATTTATTGCGTGACATTCTATTAAAAATTGGGGCTTTTCAATTTATGTGGCATACCATTTGAACTGAATATGGATTCACTGTGTATTAAAGCGAGTTAGTCCTGATCCACATTTACTTCGAGAAACTACTTGTGGTGTATACACTGTCCATTTGGAAAGTTCTGTTAATTTGTTGGCACTATGATGGTCAATCTTCTTGAGGGTCTCCACGAGCTAGCGGATGTGATTTTCTGCCCTTCTACTTGCAAATATTTTTTAGATTAATATGCTTCTGGACCATCTCAATAGTGGAATTAGGATTCTAGTTATTATAGATTGTCAAATAATAATGTAAGGTGAGCATGAGACACTTACATTATGAAGAATATAGCTTTTTAGTTAGTTGACATATGATAAATTTTATTATATAGAAACATCATGACACTGTTAAAAGCTAGTTATGGGGGATTTTACTGCCTTTGTACATGGTACCAAATTTTGCACTTTTAATTATTTGCTTGGGACATATGCAATCAGCATTTGTTTGGTCTTTGTTTATGAGTTGTTTAACTGGACCATTCCTTTCCATCCCCTTCTTTTACTAGATTGTGTAGAGTAACTATAATGAATCGGTTTTTTTTTCCGATTTATGTATTGACAAGAAGTAGGCTTTCTGATAGAGATAGTAATTTTAATTGATTATCCTGTTTCATCTTGAATAACTGGTGAGAGTCAAAACAGATAATTCATAAGCCTGGTTAAACTAGATAGCTCTATGTCATCTTTTGAATATTACCTTTGATATGGAGACTAGAAAAGAAGGATAAATTATTTGACCCGCGTTTGTTTTGGATAAAAGAACTTATTGACTGAATAGAATGAAGGAAGGAGTACTAACTAACTGGAGAATCTTAATTTAGGCTATGTGTTATGCTCGTTATGGATCATGTGATAAAGGAGGCAACAATCATGACAGTTTAAGTTTTCAGAGTTATATTTATCTCCCAGTGTCATCTTGGGCTAATTTCCCATGTAAGTTCATTAGTTAAGGTGATTGATAATCCCACTTATCACATGTTATCACCTTCATGGATTGTTACGTATAGAGTGTGCTCAGATATATGCTTTAGCGACATTTTTCTGCGGGATGCAAATTTTTTTATTTTTTATTTTGTTCCAAGTTAGTAAATTATTAGCGATCCTTCACATTTCAGTAAATTGTATCTGTTCATATATCTTCAACAAACATATAGCTGGTGTCCCTTATATCCTCTTTGTTATGTCAGGAGCGTCTGATGCTCTCAGGTCTCAATTGGCACCCGATTTCTTATAGAATTCCAACTTTAACTGTATAACTACCTAATGCAGGTAGCTAGAGTATATTAACATTTTGGTGAACTTTTGCAGGGTTTTCTTCTAATACCCTTGCACCAGGACAGGATATGGGTCTGATTCCAGATATCCCAGCTACAGTTGCAGCAATTAAGAATCCCAGTCCAAAGATTGTCTATGATGAGCACAACCACGAGCGATATCCTCCTGGTGATCCCAGCAAACGTGCATTTGCCTACTTCGTTTTGACGGGAGGCAGGTTTGTCTATGCATCATTGGCCCGTCTCCTGGTACTCAAATTTGTTCTAAGCATGTCTGCCAGTAAGGATGTCCTTGCCCTTGCTTCCATTGAGGTAGATCTATCTAGCATCGAACCTGGATCAACTGTTACTGTGAAGTGGCGTGGGAAGCCAGTTTTCATCAGGCGTCGAACTGAGGATGATGTCAATTTGGCCAACAGTGTTGACGTAGCCTCCCTCCGTGATCCACAAGAGGATGCTGTTAGGGTTAAGAATCCGGAATGGCTCGTTGTTATTGGTGTGTGCACCCATCTGGGATGCATTCCTTTGCCAAATGCCGGAGATTTTGGTGGTTGGTTCTGCCCATGCCATGGCTCTCATTACGACATATCTGGTAGAATACGCAAGGGGCCAGCACCGTACAATCTGGAGGTCCCAACTTACTCCTTCTTGGAGGAGAATAAGTTATTGATTGGGTGAGACGTTACTTTATTAGGGATCTCATACACCAAGCCTAGGGAAGCCACAAAGAACCTTGGGAGCTTTAGCTTCTTTTTTTGTGCTTATTTGTAACTTGTAATTTTGTCTCGGGTGCAGTTCTTTCATGCTTCATCATCAAACTTGAATGGCCCTGAACTCTCAAGGGGCCTTGCGATTTAAATAATGGTGGACACTTTAAAGAGTTTTTCTAAAGTTTTAAGCTTTAGAATAAATACTATGTCGAGGCTCTTTTCTTCATTGTAAACTTTTTTTGAATAATCTTGATACCTCATAATGTTTTTTTATTTGCTATCAAGAAATCAACTGACTAGTTTTCTGTAGGTGCAACACATTAAATTGTCTTTGCAAAAGGTGATATTATGTGGACATACTATTGATTTCTCCTGTAAGCATTACAGCATTAGATAATTTTTACTTGTACTAAGGTGTGAATATAGAATATATGTCATCCAGCGAATGCGAATGAATATCTCTGCAATGTTTTACAACACATCAACATTCATGAATGGGAACTAACTCAAGATCTCCTCCGTATGTATTGGGAAGTTGACCCTTATCGATGTCTTGGAGCAGAGCTGCTTCCACTTTGCTCTTCTCCACAAAGACAATCTGCATTTTGATTATCATAATTTACAACATGAATCTAATGGAAAAAAGATGTATTAGCAGGGAAAAGCAATACTGAAAAGGTTAATCTAAGTGACCTTTTTCTTTGTGTTTTTGTCAACAAACGGGTAAACCATCTTCCACGCAGTCATGAATATGTAAGGCACATTGACCATAAACAACTTGCCCAGCCTCTCGGGGTAGCAATCCTATCGAAAAATCAATACGAAGATGAGAAGAATACTTCATGTTCTACTATCGTACAATTGTTTCATTGCCAATCATGAATATCAACAACTAATTACCTGCAGAATAGATAGGGAAGCAAGATATCCACGAATATCACTGTTGACATAGCCCCATCCTTCTATGTCCGCAATGGCAAGGAACTTCTCATGTCCAGTCGGCATTCTGAAATAACAATGGCTAAGAATGAACATCGGTGCATTTGACAGTGGCTAAGAATGACACTAAATGAGACTAAAAATACGGGCTTGCTCCTAAGATATCCGATTTCTATATTTATAATGAGGATTTGAGTGATATATGCAACCAAATAAACTACCTTTCACAAATTTTATCCAGAACAAAAGTAACATAACCTGTCAAAATAAGGAAATAATAGTTAGCAGAACAGATATTACGTCATACTTGCATTAAAAGACTGGTAATGGAAAATAATTTTTAATCCCAAATAACAGAATTTTATGCTTTGATTTCTGTTTTTTCCCCCTCTAGAAGAAGACTACTTCAGGCCATTTCAATTAGACCCAAATTACTGCACTTAATTGCTTACGCTTAAACTCTTCCACAGTTGTTGGCTTATGGCGGGCAGCAAAGACAACGACAACAGGGCGTCCAGTTTTATCATATCCTTGCATAAATAACTTATTGTGGGCAATATCATTAGCAATTTCTGATGGAGATATGAAACCATACGGAACAAATTCTTTCCTCCATTTTAGATACTTCAAAAACATAGCTGATGCCTTTTCAACATCTAGATCACGAGCTCTGAGAAACCTACGGATCATCAAGTCATCCGCATCCTACAAACCCCAAAAAAATACGTCAATATTTCGGAGATGAGTAACAAGGGTGGGGATTTGATCTTATAACCCCCAAATCAATGAATAAGTAACTGAAAATTGAACCAACTTCCACAGGGCTTTAAAGCATCATGGTTATCTGAAAATTCCCCACTCATCTTTGGTAAATTAAAAAAAAAAAACATCATTCCTCTTGTTGTAATGTTCTTAAAAATGCTTATATCTGGATAGTTGCTGCACAGGAGTTGTATATTCGTTTACTATAGCTGCTAAAAGGGCAATGAGGAAAGTAATCCAGCAAACGGATAGACTAAAAATAAATCTTGAACTTGGCTAACTCCTAAGAAATACCTTACATCCTCGGAATATTTTGTGTCTTATAATCTAGCACAATCTTTTTTAGCAGAAAATTAAGCATCATAAGGAAACTAATGCAATTAACCCTTTTTCTCCTCAATAGAAAAGATCACTGATCAAGAACCATAACACTGAAATTAGATTCTATAGACAACCAGTGAAACAGATAAAAGCAGAAAATAAACAAAGCTCAATCATGAGTTCAATGATGAACAAAATAAAATTAAAGAAAAAGGAAGAATTAGAGTTGACCTTGGCAGATGGATCTTGCTTTAGAACAAGGGCCTTCATGGTTTCAATGTTTCTCCGCTCAATCTCTTCTCTGCTTTCGGATTTGAGGTCCTCTTCTTTTGCATCTTCCGTCCCAGAAGAGGACAGTGATGTTAGAGACTGAAACTTCTGCCGCAGATATGAACTCATCCCTCTTCTTCTTGTTTTCTCTCTCTAACAGCAATGATGAGAGAGAAACAAGGCTCAAAACTGTATGAACAGAAGAGAGCTCCGCCAGTGCATAAAAAGAGTAGGTGAGACAAGTAATGCGAAATAGAGGTCGTTATTCTGCCAAATTGTGTACCCTGTTTTATTCCTGCACTTGGATTTGTAATTCCATAACTCCATTCGTTGAATAATATTTATTACTGTTGCAGTTGATTTTTGACAGAATGAAGAATATTGTCCCCTTTTTCATTTTCTTTTTCTCCAAATCATAAGTCTTTTCATTTTTCATGGAAAAGTGATTGTAACTATGATTTTTTATACAAAAAAATAAATATAAAACTACAATATAACAAGTTAAACAACGACCACAGATATTAAAAGGCTATGGACAGCCAACAACTCTTTAAGATCTAAGAGAATAGGCAATTAATTGTAGATATAAATTAATTTGAATACATTAATTAATTAAGGGCCACAGAGTTTGAATTTTTACAGTTGTTTGATGATGCACAATTGCACAAATGCAAGTATATATTTGTCTTGTGAAGAAAATATAAATTAAGGTGTGATTTTAAAATAAAAGATAATTTAAGAGCCCAAAATCAAAATAATTTACATTTTGAAAACTCAGGGCCCAGTGGTTTTCATTTCTCCTGATAACATAACTATTAACAGAGCATAACGGAACTGGGCAACTTATGTTTGAGCTAATTTGTTGTTTATTAAAGTCCAAACAGAAATATATCTTCCAGATTCCAGTTGTTCCTTTCATGATATACATAAATCTACAAATATTGCAAAACACTCCATTCAGATTTTTCTTTTTCTATATACTAGATCAAAATAAAAATAAAAAAAGTTATAATTAACTGAATACGAGCAATATTAGTTCAAGGGGACAAGTGAATACGAACAATAATTAACAGAAAGTCATCAAAATTACTAAATTAATTTGTGGAAGAAAATAGAATACTTCCAATAATTTTATGCTAATATTAGTTGCGAAGGCACATGCATGATCATGTTTGAAAAAATTAGAAAATATATATGACTCTCTCTCCCTCCTTAAATTAGGATCGATTCTCGAAATTTAAGTTTGATTCAACTGAAAAACTGAAACCATTTGGATGGATGTAGACTGGTACAGTATTACATTTAGATTTAGGTGATACTTTACTCCATATAATATACTCAAAATAGATGTCTATTTTACCTAGTGATAGGGAGTAACCAAAAAAAAAAAAAAGGCTTGCCCTAATTAATTAGGTATTATGAAATTATGAATGATAATAAGCCACATCAGATGTGGATCAGATGTGAGAACAATGATCTTTAGAAGTAGATGAATTGTAAATGAGATAGTTGCAAATCATGTTGAACTTGAAAGCAGCATGAAATTAATTCAAAAAAAAACTAAATAAACTTTGTTCTCTCGTTAGTTAAGAAGTAAGGGTTATGTTAGTGAATCAAACTTTAAAAAAAAAAAAATAAAAAAAAAAAAAATCAGTCCGTTATATATTAGCTATTTACATAATAGCAATTTAAAGAAATGTTATTGTTATATCAAAATTAATTAGACGAAAGTTTGAAAACAAGCTCTTAAAAGAAAGAAAAAGAGGTAAACAAGAGAAGGGGTACGAATTCGGTTAACTGAAGAGAAGCTAGGTGAAACACATGAATTCACGAGGTATATTATATTCATCACTAGTGGTGTTCATTTGAATGTTAATAAATTCAAATGAATCAAACTGAATTTTCGATTAACCAATAAATTAGGTTAACAAAAATATTTTTGGCCAGTTTGGTTTTTTAATTAATCAAATTTATTTAAAATTTAAAAATCTTTTGATTGTTTTTGAAAAATTCAATAACCAAAACTATAGATTACAAGTGAATGATCATTCGATCAATCTTACAACCCAAAAGTGAGAATCCCATACAAGAAATCTAACCAACAGTTCAACAATCCAACTTCCAGCATCAGCAGTTCATTCAGTCCATCACTCTTCTATGATTTAGTAAATAAGAAATTCATATCACAAATTAAAATTCATTGTAATTCCACTTTCATCCCAAAAAAGGAAGAATAGTAAACCTAAAACATTTGACATTAATTTAAATGAATGTTAATAATATTATTTAGATTTTTGGTTCGCTCCGATCGGATTAACCAAACCCTACAAATCAAAACAGAAAGTTCGGAAATTTCAATTTTCGAAGACGATAAACAGAATTGAATAATCGATTAGATTCCAACGGTTAACTGACTCGTATCATATCCAAATCGGAAGGTCTTCCGTGTGGGGCCCAAGCCGCGTGTCCCAACCAGCCATGTTTTAATTGTGGGTGGTCGGTTCACAGTTTACTATCAATTTAATTTCTAAAAATTATATTACCTTTTTTTGCCTGAAAATAAAAAAAGGTGCTAGTTCATTAATGTCACACTACGTCATATTGATATCTTTCTTAAAAAAATTACGCTACTATAAAAAGTGTAGCATAACAATTATTACATTGGGGACAATCAACCGCAAAATTCACAGCATTTGTGTGTGGAATGATGTAGAAACACGCTTTTATGAAAGCTGTTTCTGATTTGTGTGATCTCCTTTTTTTTTTTTTTTTTTAAATTTATTAAACTACGATAAATAAATAAATAAATACCCACACTTTGGTTTATTCTCTAGTATAAAATAATCCGTTATAACTTTGAAGACTACAAAAGTGTGCTATTTTTACTGTTGAAATGCATTATTAGTACTTCAATAATAATAATAATAAGGTATGAAAATCATCCAATCGAAATTATAAAAAGAATGTTTGATGGATCGAGGGAGAGATAAAGAGTAGTTTAGGGGAGATAATATTTGACTTCAATAAAAACCTAAATTAGTGTTATTGTAGATATAAGTTAAGGATATACTTGATATGTATAATTTTAGGCGAAAAAGTCACACATTAAAAATGATATATGTCTTATTCTATGCAATCTCAATAAATGACGGACGAAAACTGACCGTAATATAAATATAAATATTTTTACAGAACTTTTAACATAAAATTTCAGGCACATTATGTAATTTATTTTGTAACATATGAGACACTATAAACTGGAGAATCTAATGTGTGATATGGCATAATGCCAAATTCAACCGTAGGAAAAAAAAAAAAGACGAACTATTATGGATAATTTTGAAGCTTACCAAACTTTCAGTACGTGACACAGCCTGGCAGAACATAATTTTAGTGTATAAATAAAATTGTAAAACATAATTTTAGTGTATAGATAAAATTGTAATCACATTCATTAGATACAACAAATTTGATCCACATTTATGTAAACAAATTTATACTGATGATGCATTCCCTTCTTTTACATCCCAATTAAAGTTCATTCTTCTTGTAAAGGCCGGTTACAGTTATAATTTCAATTAACAAACATTAAATTATGGCTGGAAATAAATTAAATGTGTGTCTTTTCTGCTACTTTCCATTTAAATAAGAAACACGTTATTGTATTTGAAAATTCCTAAGATACCCTTATATTGTGCTGTTGAATGAAATATCATAAATATGAATGGTTGGTTGATTTCAATTGACATAAATATGAATATATTAAGTAAAAAATCTTCTCATATAACTTTGACAAGGAAAGTAGTCTGTGATTTTGGAAGAAGCGAGAAAAGGGAGACTATATATATAAAGAGAATCTTCTTAAGTTTGTTTGAAAATTAAAACTGGATTGTATTAGTGGGTTAGGGGGGGTTTAAGGATAAATGAAACACTAACAAAATGGTAAGAAATTCATAGCTCCTTTGACTTTCACTCATCTTTTTCCACATTAACTGGACCGACGCAATCCGATTTCTTCCTTAAATCAAAGGAAACGTGGGACTCTTTGACCTTGGGATAAAGATAAAAATAAAATTATGGAATGAATATGGAACGTATATTCTTAAAATCATACACTTATATATGTGATTTTTACCATAATTATGTGACTTCTAATTTCAAGTTTGACCCATGGCATTCATTTCACACAGCAGAACTCATAATTAATGCTATTAATTGTATTTACGGACAGAATCGATATTTTTGGTATGCACTAAAAATCGTATCTCGAGGGAAAAAAAAAAAGGAGTGCAGGAAATTGTATTAAATTCACAATTGTATTTCGCAATAAACAAGAAAATCTCAATTACTGATTGTTGACTACAATACAAGTCCCTTGATGATTCCTTTAAACCTTATCCATAATCCATAATCCGTACACAATAAAAAGAAAAAAAAAATCTTAAATTTTGAGGGTCAGAAAAAGTCACAATTTTTTCTATATATAGTCTCACATTCTCTTCCATTCCGCTACATTTTTCGTTCACTTAAATCAAAAGTTGTCTTCTTTGAAACTTTGTATAGTTCCTTTGCAAAATAATCAGTGATTAGTGACTCTGTAATTGGTTTGAGTTTGAGAGTTAAAATGGCAGGTGGTGGAATTGGCAGTGGCCCTGGAAACGGGAAAGAGTATCCCGGCAATCTAACGCCGTATGTTATTGTAACCTGCATCATTGCCGGCATGGGTGGTCTTATTTTCGGTTACGATTTAGGAATTTCAGGTTAATTTCTTCATCTTTTTTATCTATTTCATCTATGTAAATGTTTTTTTTTTTTTTAAATCATGATTTTTAAGATTTTTTTATTTTTTTGGTGTTACAGGTGGAGTGACGTCAATGGATCCATTCCTGGAGAAATTCTTCGCATCTGTGTATAGGAAGGAGAAAGCCAATGACTCGACAAATCAGTACTGCAAATTCGACAGTGAAATTCTTACACTCTTCACATCTTCCTTGTACTTGGCTGCTCTTTTTTCGTCTCTTGTCGCTTCCACTGTGACGCGGAAATTCGGAAGAAAACTGTCAATGCTGTTCGGCGGACTCTTATTCTGCACCGGAGCATTGTTGAACGGCTTTGCTCAAGCTGTTTGGATGTTGATCGTTGGTCGCCTTTTTCTCGGTTGTGGAATCGGATTTGCTAATCAGGTTTACTCTTATTCCTATTTAATCTTTTATTTTCATGTCAATACACATCAAAAATTCATATTTGTAAATCTGATTGATGCAGTCAGTGCCACTCTACCTCTCAGAGATGGCTCCGTACAAGTACAGAGGCTCACTCAACATAGGGTTTCAACTATCCACCACATTAGGCATCCTCGTCGCCAATCTATTGAACTACGCATTCGACAAAATCGAGGGTGGTTGGGGGTGGCGGCTGAGCCTGGGTGGTGCTGTCGTCCCTGGTCTCATAATCACCCTCGGCTCATTAGTCCTGCCCGACACGCCCAATTCCATGATCGAACGCGGCAAGCAGGACGAAGCACGTGTCAAATTGGAAAGGATTCGTGGCGTATCGGATGTGGATGCAGAGTTCTACGACATAGTTGCTGCTAGTGAGGCCTCCCATAAGGTGAACCACCCATGGAAAAACCTGCTCCAGAGAAAATACAGGCCTCATCTCACCATGGCCATCTTCATTCCCCTTTTCCAGCAGTTTACAGGCATCAACGTTGTCGTCTTCTACGCCCCTGTCTTATTCAAGACCATCGGGTTTGGTAGCTCCGCCTCATTGATGTCTGCTGTGGTCATTGGTGTGGTCAATGTCGTTGGCACTATTGTTTCTATATACGGTGTTGATAATTGGGGAAGAAGGTTTCTCTTCTTTTTAGGAGGCACTTTAATGTTGTCATGCCAGGTAATAATCATGATTAATTCCTTATGATCAGTTATTTTTGCTTGCAAACATTACAATGTTTTTGTTTTGTGTTTTCAGATTGCTGTTTCGATTTGCATAGGCTTGAAATTTGGAGTGGATGGGAATGTGGTGTCATTGCCAAAGTGGTATGCAGTGATGGTGGTGACGTTTATATGTGTCTACGTGGCCGGGTTTTCTTGGTCGTGGGGTCCACTGGGGTGGCTAGTACCTAGTGAGATCTTCCCACTGGAAATTCGATCGGCTGCTCAGAGTTTAAATGTTGCAGTGAATATGATCTGCACATTTATTGTGGCTCAATTGTTCTTGACAATGCTCTGCCACTTGAAGTTCGGCTTGTTCTTGTTTTTTGGCTTTTTCGTGGTGGTGATGACTCTTTTCATTTTCCTGTTCTTGCCGGAGACAAAGAATATTCCGATCGAGGAGATGGTGCTGGTGTGGAAGAAGCACTGGTACTGGTCAAGGTTTATGACTCATGTGGATTATCCCAATGGATCCGTTGAAATTAATCAAAACCTCAAAGTGTGACTGGAAACTGCATTTCAGGCCTGGCAGGCTCACTAGTATTAGTAATATCTTATTGTTGATGATTTTATTGTTGCCTTTGCTTTTATTTTTTCGATTGCGATAACAGGAAGTAGGCTTAGTACTATACCAAAATATTTTATTGTTTTTTATTCTTATACCATTGGAATTCATATCCACTTATATTTGTGTTTTTAAATTTAAGTTGTCATTCCAATATCTCTCACTAAATTCATCCGTGAGCTATCATTAATATTCCATATACTAAAAGTTGGAGTCGAATCCACCACATATATTTTTTTTTCCCTAAACATTGCGACAAATAATTGTAAGAATAAATTTATAACAAGAACAAATCTACATTTTTATATCAAATTGATTGTAGATACTAATTTATATCAAAATTAGTCCTGGATTTATATTTTTATATCACGTTGTTTCCTTTTCACATTTAGACTCAATTTGAGTCAAGTGCTTTAGTTTTGTACATAATGTAAGTTTAATACTTAAGAGTAGTGTTTGTGTGCACCAGGTGTATGGGTCATGATCCATGCAACTGGGCATACGGGTCGGGTCGGGTCCAGTTTAATCTGGATCCGTACCCTTTTTTTTTTTATAATTTATGTCATAATCTTTATATTGTAATAATATAACCTTTATGTTGTAATAGTGTAACATTTATGTACAAATTTCATAACTTTTTCACTGAATGACTTATACTTTTTCACTATAAAAATTCATGCAATATAACTCAAACCTTTATGTTGTAATAATATAACATTTATGTTGTAATAGTATAACCTTTATGTACAGATTTCATAACTTTTTCAATAAATAACTTATAGTTTTTTCACTATAAAAATTCAATATAGCCGAAACCGTTATGTTGTAATGATATAACCTTTATACTGTAATACTATAACCTTTTATGTACAAATTTCATAACTTTTTCAGTAAATAACTTATACTTTTTTCACTACTCAGCACTGCAAAAGATTATGTGCATATAACTAAAAGGTTATAAGGATAGAACTAAAAGGTTAAGTTCACTAAATTAAAAGATTATGTCAATATACAGGAGAACTAGAATTTGAGTTAGGGTTTGGGCGCGTGAGGGGCGTGGGGACACGTGAAAAGCACTTTGGGTCGGGTTGACCCGATTGCACGGATTTAGAATGCGTGCACCTGGTGTATAGAAACAATTGTGAATTCTTAAATAGTTACAATTTTCATACGAGTTAAAATTTGATAAATTTTAAGATTTAATTTGATAGAAAACTTCATTTGGTACTAATTTCAACTTGATAACATAATTTAACATTCAATATGATTCAAGTAACGCTGTTTAATGATCACTTGTGCAAAAACCTCATATGTTTCACGCTCTCTCTCTCTTTTTTTTTTTTTTTTTTTTATATTTTGAAATCTCCTCATATGTTTCTTAAAATTTCAGGAAATGCTAAAGGGATAATGGATACAATCACGGTCTTGCAAGTGAAGGAGAAAAAGAGAGAAGAATGTGATGGTAATTTCTAGATTAACGTGGATCGTTTCCTCCTACTTTATTTTTTTTCCCTAATTTTTTAACTTATTAAATAAATTAATAAAAAAGAAGGTCACAAGAAAGGGAAGAATCATGAATCACAAGATACGTTAGATTAGGTATAAATAATAGGATAAAAAGTATGTATTTGAATGGGTACTTGTTTCTCCCCTTATTTCTTTATCTTCTACATTTTTTTCGAACAAAATACTCTATTCCATATTGGTATTTCATTATTGTTTCAAAATAACCATCACATGCCAAATGTAAAAAATGACATCATCAATTTACACGTGGTGTGAAAAAATACAATGGAATACAAGATGAAACACAACTTAAAATAAAAGATCCATTTTTTTTATCACTTTTCTCAACATTAATTCCTTCACTTTCCTTTTCTATGTATCATTCTACCATTCTTCTACCATTTCTAGATCTATGAATGAATATCAATATTTTCTAGCATTATGTTCTAAAAAAATTAAATAAATAAATAAATCTTGATGTGTAAAAAATCAATTAGGGATCTTATGTAAATCCTGTATTCTCTTATCACCTCTAACGTTCAACCCAAACCAACCATATCTTGTCTATTTGGATTTGATACAATCTGATTAATTGTATTTCACGAAATGGTATCAAACAAATTTGTGTAATGAAAATGATTTGGTTGATAAATGGATGCAAATCATTATGAATGATCAAGTTTTGAATTTATTTCAATTTACTCTAATATTAAACAATATTTATATACTAATAATTGGTTACTATACAAATTGATTGATTAAATAAACATGGGATTGGATTTGGGCCTTATCCGTGGGGAACATTAAGTGGAAATAAGGATGAAAATATCGGTATTGGTAGATATATCAGTATTTTAATTTTACGAAATATTGATGGATATATCAGTTTTCGTAGAAATATCGATTCGGTATCAATAGATATATCAGTACCTTAATTTTACGGAAATATCGATGGATATATCATTTTCAGTGGAAATATCGATTTGGAAAATATATCTGGCAGTATACAAAATAGAGAGACACTTGTGTGCCCCTGGAGCACGGATCCTAGATCCGTGCCCCCGACCCGCTCCACTCCTTTTTTTGTTTTTTTTTTTTAATTTTTTTGTTTTTTTTATCTCTCCTATTTGTTGCACTCTTTTTTTGTTTTTTTGTTTTTTTTATCTCTCTCCTATTTGTTGCACTCCTTTTTTGTTTTTTTTTTATTTTTTTCTTTTTTTTCTCTCTCCTATGCAAATACTCATTTTTTTTTCTTACCTCTTCCTGTGGTGCTATTCCTTCTTTTTTTTCTTTATTTCTTCTTAATTTCTTCACATGATTGCTACAAATTTAGGGTTCTTATTTTTCTAATATTTCAACAAGTTTTTTTCTTCTTAATGTGTATAAAAATCTAGGGTTTTTATTTTCCTATAACTTGAAACTCTTTCTATCTTAATCCGATTCATAGCAACATACAAGATAATTGATGCAACAAACACCATAGTTGGTTATTAATTGAGTAATATGATTTTGAATAAATTTTGTGGAAGAAGATGATGAAAATCTTATATTTAAAATTCTGATTTATTCTATAGGTATTATAAAAATTCTGATTGTTCATGATGTTATAAATTAGAATTATTCCAAAACATTGATATATGATCAGTGATACCTTTCAAGTATTACTAATATGATCTATAAGTACTACATATATACTCTTCAAGTATTATAAAATTACATGGTTGAATTATATGTAAGTAAAACCTTCAAGATATTATAAAAAAAAAGTATGAGGTATTATTAGTTTATTCTATAGGTATTATATATATGTTTTACAGGTATTACAAAAATTCTGACTGTTCATGATTTTATAAATCATAATTACCCTAAATCATAATTACCCTAAAGCATTGATATATGATTGCTCATGACCAGTGATACTTTTAAGGTATTACTGATATGATTTATAAGTACTAGATATATACTCTTCAGGTATTATAAAATTACATGTGTAATACTTATAAGGTAAGTGTAATATTTGAAAGGAACATGTGTAATACCTGTAAGGTATTTTTTAATACTTGAAAGAATATGTGTAATACCTTAAGAGTATACAACTAATATCTTCATTGAAAAATCTTAAAATTTCAAAAAAAAATCCTCAAAATCAACAAATCATGATTTCATATTGTTTGAAATAATTGATTTTCAATGTTTTAAAATTATTGTAATAAATTGTGATTTGAAATCAATTATCTAAATTTATGAAAATGAGTAAAAGAGAAGAGGAAGAAGAAAAAACTCCATAAATGACTTTATGAAGATTTGATGAAAAATAAGAATATAGAGAAGAATAATAATGTACAAAACAAATAAGAAAAATAACAAATTGATAAGAAAAGAGATTAAGAAGAAGAAGGAAGGAGAAGAAAAAAAAAAGAGGAAAAAAAAGAAAGCAGCGCTGTTTTTACATTAAAACCTGAAGGGTAACAGTGTGATACCTTAAGAATAAATGTGTGATACCTTAAGAGTAAATGAGTGATACCTTAAAATATAAAATTCAGGTGGTGCGCGGCGCACACCAGCTATGGTGTGGCCGCGCGTGGATGCGCGTAAAAGCGGCCCACGCGCCGGTTCGGGTTGGGGGTGCATATAAGTTTTTGCCTACAAAATATTATAACTAATATTAATACATATATTAAACTTAAAATTTCAAATGAAATGATATATTTACAATAAAGATAAACTACTATTATATAGTATATAAATTATATACATAATAATCCTTTTATTAAATTCAAAAAAAATTAACTAAACTTAATTAAAATATGAGAGGAACCTAAATGTTAGTATTGAATTTATTTCAACAATTCAACTAAAATTATTATTTGTTCCATTCATAGATAAAAATATAGATATAGAGGCATAGATAGAAAAAATATAGGTATAGGGAGATAGATGAAAACTGTGGCTGAAATTCATATAAGCATACTAGCTCATACATTTTGGATGAGCATACACCTTCATATAATTTCAATAGTAAAACCTTTTTTCTTTTTCTTTTTTTCCTATTTTGATATATTTTCAATATTCCTAATCTTCATATAATTTTTTTTTTGGAATATTTTAATAGTAAAACTGTGGCTGAATATCAAAAAAAACATTAACAAAATTAAAGAATAACAAAAAAATTTAGGAAATTCGTTGACATAATACACAACTGTACATTGTTGAATTATTTATACATTTTATTTTAAAATTTCCATCTAACTTCGTAATAATATCAACTATTTTAATGGAAAGTTAACTGCATTGACCTTTTTTGGATAAATATAAATCACCTAAAATTCTTGGAATCGATCTCAAATTTGTTACTTGTTATTTTATTTTCTCTATTTTGATTTAGCTGCTATTTTAGTCATTTCCAAGTCTTCTACTTTGCGATTGCGACCATGGTTCGCCGTAACGGTCGCAGTGCCTGTCGCGGTGTCCACCGTTAAGGTTACATTGCAATTTCGCGGCGATTTCGCGACCGTAACGGACAATTTTTCGAAAAAACTCAAAAATAGTCTAAAAGTTCTAGAAAATCACTTATCTATATGTTTTTACTAAATTAACATAAAAAACAATATTACAACTAGAATTAACATATGAAACATACAATTACATACATTATTAATACCAAGTGGAGTGTTGGGGTGGTTCAAAGTCATCATTATCTTCCCTTTCAGGATAAATAGGAAAATGTGCATAATCATAATGAGTAGGATGAGGTATAGGTTGTTCATGTGGATACTCATGATAATATCCAAATCCTCGATATCATGTACTGTCAGAAGATTCATAATGATGATCATGGTATCCAGCATTAGTAGGAAATGAGCTCACACTATGTCTCCCACTAGTATAACTAGATGATCCATATCCGAGACTAAGTTTGCGTACATATTATTACCAATTATTGTTTTTGTTGCTACAATTGCAACTTTAATTTCTCTACATCTTTAACCACCATTCAAGGTATAATAAACATGTATAAAGAATATTACATTCAATTGAAAAAAGAATACACAATATTCAAATTCAATCATCTATCCGTCGTTTTCGCTTTTATCGCCTTTTAAATCCGTTATGTCCGTTATAACGCCGTTACAATCCGTTATAACGCCAAATAACGCCGTTATGAGCGATATCGCGCCGATATCGCGCTCGATAATGTAGCCAACCGTTTTTAACAGAATCAGTGACGCGGAGGAGGTCGTTAAGGTTACGAAACGCCGTTATAACGGCCGTAACGGCCGTTACGGCGAACCATGATTGCGACTGCGATTGCGATTGAAATTTGATGAAAGGTTTCAAGTATTTATAGGATTTCCAAACACTCAGTGCCTGGATTTTACTAGTATACATAAATGAATTGACATACAAGCATGCACAGAATTCAAACAAGTTTTTTCTTGCTTTTTTTCTGAATTTCTATGAAGTTTTATTCCAAGATGCGAAACAGTCTTGGACTGAACCAAGTGACGATTTCTGAAAGAACTGCAATTCCTAAACCAATTAACTAAGATTTCTCAATGCATAGTCTCTTTGCATCTTTCTCTTGTTTCATATTTGAATTAAGATGAGAAAAGAAAATTAAGTTGTTAATTCCTTTACAACTGTTTCTGCTTTATAGAATGGTGGGTGGTGGAATTGTCGTTGTCCCTAATACATATCCAACCAATCTAACGCCGTTAGTCATTGTGATATGCATCGTTGCCTCCATGGGTGGTCTTCTTCTTGGTTACGAATCTGGAATTTCAGGTGTTGAATCTTCACTTTTTCGTCCATGTTTTAAATCATGTTTTAGGTCATGTTTTTCATTTAAAGATGGAGCGGCAATGTTTTTCCCATCTGTGTATAAGAAAGAGAAAGCATATCATCAAACAAAGTACGCATGTAATTATGAGAATGAAATATGTACTCGCTTTTGAACTTCCTTTTACTTGGCTGCGGGCCCGCGGCCATGTCCTCCCTCCTCGCTTTCACCGTGACCCGAAAATTCGGTAGAAAACTCTCAATGCTGTTCGGTGGTTTGTTATTCTCTACCGGAGCATTGTTGAATGGCTTTGCTCATTCCGCTTGGACGTTGATTGTTGGTCGTCTTTTTCTGGGTTTTGGAATTGGCTTTGCTAATCAGGTTCTTTACTCTTATTCTTAATCTTCTTTTGTTTTTCTCGTTAGTGAGTGATGTTTGTTCAATCTGTTTAATGCAGTCAGTGCCAATCTACCTCTCGGAGATGGCGCCATACAAGCATAGGGTTTCAACTATCCGTCACAATAAGAATCATAGTCTCCAGCATATTGAAATATAGTAATGGAGGGTGGATGGGATGGAGGCTGAGCCTGGGTGGTGCAGTCATCCCTGGTCTAATACTCACCGTCGCCTCATTAGTCCTGCCTGACACCCCCAAGTACTCCATTATCGAACGTGGCAAGAAGGATGAAGCCCGAGTCTTCCTAGAAACGATTCGTGGTGGACCAGATGTGGATGAAGAGTTCAATGACTTGATTGCCAGTGAGACCTCCAATGACGGGTACAACCCCTGCAGAAACTTTTCAAGAACAGCCATTACCCTCTTTCCATATTTACTATAATCTTAGGGTTTGGCCTCAATGTTGTGGTGTATTAAGGCCCTGTCCTTTTCAGGGCCATCGGGCTTGGTAGCGCCTCCTCGTTGGCAACGGCCGTGGTCCATATTATATGTAATATCATTGCCATTTATGGTGTTGATAAGTGGGGAAGAAAGTATCTTTTCCTCGTAGGAGGCATCCAAATGTCGATATGCCTGGTAATCATAATTAACTAATTTCATGTTGGTCGGCTTATTTAATTATGCTTGCAATGCAAACAAACGTTACATATGCTTGTTTTCGTTTCCAGATTGTGTTTTCGATCTGGATATCGTTAGGGTTCGACCCACCTGGAGTCGAAGATAAAGAAGTATTGGCAAAGTGGTATTTGTGTTGTTGTTAATATGTGTGTTTGTAGCGGGATATGCTTTGTCAATAGGGCCTCTGGGGTGGCTAGTCAGTGAAGGTTTCCCACTCCAAGTTCGATCTGCAGGGCAGAGTCTATTTGTTGCAGTTAGCAAGATCACTGCCTTTATAGTGGCCCATGTCTTGGTGCCTCTCATCTGCTTGATGACATTTATGTTCATCATCTATCCTTTCATCTTTTGTGTGGCGCATATGACCCGTGTCAGTTACTATTTCATCCCGGAGACTGCCAATGTTCCGATCGAGAAGATGGACTAGTTCATTTACCGAGACCCTCTTTCACACGGGTCAATCCAGAACCCACCACACTCCACTATTCACCTATCAATGTGTGACGTCCTGCATTACAAATTTTAATTTTCTTTTTAGTGCAACAATTTTTTGATGTTATAATTTCTTGGATTGAAAGGGCTCCAAGTTATCTATATAATGCTAATATATTTCCTTTTTTTTGTTTTTTGTATGTCAATGCAAAGCTACTACTCTTACTATTACAAACTTCTTTAACAAAGTGGGAATCGATCATCGAATCAAATCGAACTCACATTTATCTTTTCCTTTTTTTGTCGGTGAAACAATGCCACAAATAGCATGACTAATAAGCCCCGTTGGAAAACAAAATCCATGTCTAAGTACACAGGTATTTCTTGTCAATCAGCCAGCTCGATTAGCAGAGTTGTTCTTCATCGCTGATAATTGGGCAAAAAGGCTTCTTTTTTTAAACGTTGCAGTGCATATGATCTGCATTTACAAGTATATATTAGCAATATTTTTGTGTTGATGATTTTTTTTATTACAAAAACAGGAAGTAGGAGCCATGTTATTAATATTATACCAAAGTATTTAACTTCTTTTCATTCTTATATGTCACTGCAATACCTATCTACTTAACCTTTTTATTTTTATTTTTTATAATTCCAATTCTCCTTCCGATGTCTTCCACTAAATTTATCCTTGCGCAATCAATAAGTGTCTTAACACTATACTTCTTTACCAAAAGTTTGGAATCTAATCGATTAACTCATATACCAATATTGATTTGATATTTCCACTAGATTATCGGTAATTTTTATCTTTTTTTGTTATCTTCGGTATTCCTGATTATCATATGGATAAACAAGCTAACTATATCTTCCAAGATATCATTAAAATATCTGAAATATTGATATGATTGAGTTGTATTAGAAAAATCAGTTATTTTGTATGGACAAGATAATCATATCTTCCAACAATATCGTTAAAATATTTGAAATATTGATAGGGTAGATCTAGTCGTATTAGAACTTGTACCAAAAAAAATATGAGTTGCTTGATATTGTTGAGTCCTACATTAAAACTTGTATCAGAAAGAATATCAGTTGTAGATTTGGAGTGAATATTGGTTGAGTTCTATTAGAACTAGTATAAAAAAAATCAGTTGTAGATTTATAGTCAGTATTGCGTGGATATGATATAATTATAGACTTCTAATATTCTTAAAAAAAATTGGATATATTTTAGATATTTCTAATCTTCATGTAACTTTTGCGGGATATCTCAATGGTAAAACTAGGGCTGAATATCAAAGAATTTAGGGAAAATATCGAGAAATCAAACAATAACAAAATAAAATTAGGAAAGTGGCCGTCACAAATACTCACAATGCACAACTTTAGTTGATATTTAAAAATAACTGTCGTATATATATCTTAAGGTAAATTAGCAAAGTCACAATAAAAAATAGTTGTGGGTTGAATAATTATTTTAATCTTATAAATTGTGATTAAACTTCCTAAGAATAATATCAGCTTTATATATTTTGGTGAAGAGGAGACTGCAAGACCTTTTTTTTCGGATAGATATAATCGTCTCAAATTCTTTGAATCAATCTCAAATTCGTAACTATTTGTAAGGAATTCTTCTAGTTTTAGTTGGGGTGAAATTCGACGCGTATTTATATGATTACAAACACTCAGTGCTTGGGTATAGTTTTACTAGGGTTTTCACCTCGTGTTTGCAATCAAATATTATTGGAGGTTTTTTCCAATGGAGGGTGGTGGAATTTGCGGTGGGTGGAATAAATTGTATCGAGGCGATACAACGCCGTTGGTTATTGTGATATGCATCGCTGCTTCCATGGGTGGTCTTCTTCTCGGTTACGAATCTGGAAATTCAGGTCGATCTTCAGTTTTCCATCTATATATGTTTTGTATGTTTTTAGATGATGGCTTATTATTGGTGTTTACAGGTGGAGTGGGGCCAATGGATCCATACCTTGAGAGGTTCTTCCCATCTGTGTATAAGAAGGAGAAAGAGTATCCTCGACAAGACAACTCATGTGTCTATGACAACCAAGCTTTCACTATCTTTAAAACTTCCTTGTACTTGGCTGCGGCTATGTCCTCCCTCCTTGCTTCCACCGTGACTCGGAGATTCGGAAGAAAACTCTCTATGCTGTTCGGCGGTCTCTTTTTCTGCACTGGAGCATTGCTGAGTGGCTTTGCTCATTCTACTCACATGCTCATCTTTGGTCGTCTTTTTCTTGGTTTTGGAATTGGCTTTGCTAATCAGGTTTTACTCTTATTCTTACTTTTCTTTTCGTCTTACTACACAATAAAAATTAATTTGTTTGTTTGGTGCAGTCAGTGCCAATCTACCTCTCAGAGATGGCGCCATACAAGCATAGAGGGGCACTCCATGTAGGATTTCAACTATCCATCACAACAGGCTTTATAGTCGCCAGCATATTGAAATATAGTTTCGACAAAATGGAGGGTGGATGGGGATGGAGGCTGAGCCTGGGTGGTGCAGTCATCCCTGGTCTAATACTTACCATTGCCTCATTAGCCCTGCCTGACACCCCCAACTCCATGATCGAACGTGGCAAGATGCATGAAGCCCGAGTCCTTTTGGAAAGGATTCGTGGTGGGTCAGATGTCGATGAAGAGTACAATGATTTGGTTGCAGCCAGTAAGACCTCCAATGATGTACACAACCCGTGGAGAACACTTTTCAATAACAGATGCGACCCTCATTTCGTGATAGCTATAGTCTTGGGTATTGGCCAGCATATTAGTGGCCTCAATGTTGTCGTGTTTTACGCCCCTGTATATTTCGCGGCCATCGGGTTTGGTAGCGCCGCCTCGTTGGCCACTGCTGTGGTCTTCGGAGTGGTTTATATTATTGGTAATATCGTTGCCATTTATGGTGCTGATAAGTGGGGAAGAAAGTATCTTATCGGCTTAGGAGGCAGCTTAATGGTCCCAAGTGTGGTAATCATAATCAATTGATTTCATGTTTGTCAGATTATTAATTTATGCTTGCAAACAAACGTTACATATGCTTGTTTTTTGTTTGCAGATGCTGATTTTGATTTGGATATGGATGGGGTTAGATGCACCTGGAGAAGGAGGTGAATTGGGAATTGTGCATGTAGTGTTTGTGTTGTTGCTTATGTTTGTGTTTGTAGCAGGATATGCATTGTCAATAGGGCCTCTGGGGTGGCTAGTGCCCAGTGAAAGTTTCCCACTCGAATTTCGATCTGCAGGGCAGAGTCTATTTGTTGCAGTGAGCATGATCACTGCCTTTATAATGGCCCATGTCTTTGTGCCTCTCCTCTGCGCTGCCATGCCTGTTTTCATCCTATCTCTCGTCTATTCTGTGTTCTTGATTACCGCATACTCTTACACTACGATGCCGGAGACTGCCAATGTTCCGATTGAGAAGATCTGGGGTATGCACTATGAGAGTCGGAATAAGAGACTGTCCTTCGCAGAGATCTGCGGTATACAATATCGTGATCGGAATACGAGACCCACCCTCAGAGATGTCGACCCTGAACCCTCCACACTCCACACTGCATTAATCAGTGTGTGACCAGAAACTCAATTTCGGGCCTGCATAACAAATTTTGGTTTTTTTTTTTTTTTTTTTCCCTTGGATTGTAGAAACAGGAAATGTGCTACAAGCTATTTATCTATATTATGCCAAAATATCTCATTCTTTTTGTTCTTGTGTAACTGCAGAGTAATAACATTACACTCCTTTAACAAAAGTGGGAATCGAATTGAATCGAACATTTTTCTTTGTGTCCCTAAAACAGTGTGACAAATAGGCATTTTCTAAGGACATGACTAATAATTGCTGTTGGAAAACAATATCCATTTCTGACTGTAGAAAGTTTTTCTTGTCACTCTCTGTGTGCTTTAGTTATTCATCCAGCAATTCAAGTACATGACTTTCCGAAAGGTTTCATCCACCTGATTTCTCTTTTTCTTTTCCTCATCTCCACCCAAATAAGGTCGTTCGTCATTTGAGGAAGAAGGTAACCAGCTTGTTGAACGACAAGCTCGATTACCAGAAATGTTCTTCACTGACTGGCCACCATATTGGCCTTCCACCATAGCTACAGTTGCAGCCATGCAAACTCTGCTCAACTGTTCCATCTTTCTGCAACTTCGTATATCACTTGCTAACATGAATTTCAAATAATTTGCGTTTTTAATCGTTCAGCTATAGATGAATGTGGGTTGAAGTGAGAGCTCAGGTATGTATAAGCTGAGTGAAGAGCTTGTATCAGTTGGCGGGAGACGATGGTTTTAAGAGTTTTCTATTGGCGATAAATATGGATATCATTCTTTTATGGGATGCCCACAGAGAGTGGTCTCCACCATTCAGAAATCTATCAGCTATTTTGTCGAGCTCTTAATGTGCATTACATACAAGACATTCATGTCTGATTCAAGAATTATCATGTCTTAATAATGTATTTTGAAGCCTTAATATTATTGATCATTACATAATATTGTGGGCCAACCTCCGATGTATTTCCAGGTCGAAACGAATAATTCCATCCGATTACCAAACAGAATGAAAAGAAATTCCTAAGATATAATCGATTTAGATAAAGAATCAAATACCCACACGTAATCATAGACTATAACTGTGATGTCAGATGGAACTTGGATAACCCTACCTTCTTATAATCAATGTTAAATATTAGACCTAATGTAATTCATCGCGTTAAATTAGCGATAAATATTACATCCAATACAATCCACCGCTGTACTTGGAGTACAGCTCATGAGAGGTTGGAGCAATTATTTTTCGGTAGTCCCGAAATGGCATCATGACTAATGCAATCTGTTTGCATGGTGGTGATCCACACAAGTCAAAATTCTCCCACCAATCACCATCAAACTGGACTGAGAACTAAAAGTGGTCGTACGAACATTACGCATAAGACACTAGGGAATTGAGAGAGAGAGAGAGAAGAGGGAGAGATTCAGTAAATTTTATTTGACTATCAATGATCTCATCAGGCACTGCAGACATTGATATTGTGTCTTAGTATGAGTCATCTCTAAAGAACATTTATGCTGAGGAAAAAAGAAACAAGGAAAACAAACTAGATGGAATCATAGGAAGTTGAAAGGAGCTGCTGCCACAAGGAAGACATTGATTTCTCATTTCAGAAACAAAACCACATATCTACAGATATGTAAATGGCAATAAGCCAGATACCTAGCACCTCAAGTTACACATACAACTGGCGACACGAAGACTTGAATAGTTCATCATCTCCAACTCAGAATAGCCTTCATAAATAACTAAATACACCCATTGAAAGACAGTGCAGAAATCTTTACCCGGAAACATACAAGACTTTTTGGAAGAAAATTTAGTTATATAGAATCCACCCCTTCGACTTGTTGCCGAGCTAGGTATCTTTCTCTTCTTTCTTTCTGCATCCAAGAATTCAAGAGGAAGAGGATACAGATATATCAAAACTGACAGCAAACATCTTCCAAACAGAGATTATAAGATAAGATAGCTCACCCATTCATCAATCACGAGTCCTTCTCCAATAAACTTGGGTCCTGTGTCTTCTGAAGGCTTCTTGCGAGCTTCAAGTTCAGCCTCAGCTTCAGCTAACTGGCGCTTCAGTTTATCTAGAGCCTAAAAGAAGTATGTAAACAGGTATTGATCAACGTTTCTAGCTAAAACATTTGTTCAAAGAAACACAAGCTATAGATTACAACCAATAGTCAGTATACTGCATGGTACATGAGATGAAGAACTTGGAAATCATCACTTACAGGACAAGGACGTTCAACATCCAGAAAAACTACACGAAGTATCTGCTCGACGGCCACTTGATCCTTCTGCTCATCGAACTGTGCCATTACATATGAAACAGATTGTAATGCATAGATATAGAGTTCAATTGGGATTCATTCCACAACACAAGCAATGGGCCCAAAAAATGTATCAAATACATGATGTTTAAGAAACATTTCAGAAAAATCTAAAACTCTTTTCATTTGATAGTATTGTGCTTGCAATAAATCAGCCATTTTCAACTGAATATTTTCCTTGTAAAGTAATATTATAAAAGACAAGAGTAATGCTACAAACCAGTTCAGGCACGTAGTCCATTTGTTCCTTCACTTTTAGGCTCATTATTTTAAACTTCACCCTGCTTTTCTGATCCATTGGCTTTTCATTGCTCTCTGGAGGCTCTACAAACTTGAAGACTGATGGAAACATCAAGACCAAGAAGTAAAAGATAATAAGATTCCACATGTTGACCAGAAAAAATGAATACTTCAACTCATGTAAAAATCTCCACTTATTTCACAATTTTAGATATACAGGCTTATATCTTTCTAAAAAAAACAAAACAGGTTAGGAAGTTTCATGGCACGTAATTACCAGTTGCTATTATACTCTCTCCAGGAGAAAGAATGGCTCCAGGAGGACGCATGAAACAGCTTTTTGGTGCAGTTGTTTGGAACTAAAACAACAAAAACAAACACCATTCAGAATATAGAATATAAATAGTTGGCATATGATCATCAATAGCCTAAGCAAAAATCAAGGATATCTGACATTCTACATGAATTATTAGTCTATATCAGCCAAAAAGAATGTGTAGCAAGAATGATAAAATCAAATATGATTAATGCTTTGTATACCTTGAATGCTACATGGGACTTGCTTGTATTTTTTATTTTGATTGCACTTCGAACTTGCTTACCAGGCTCATCTGAAAGGAGTTGAGAAAAAAACAAAAGTTACGTGCGCAGATAAACAGAATTCTAGATTCACCCAATTAATGTTTTACTTGATACAGGACTTTAGGGAAATTTAAATGTTAAGACACCAATGCCAGCATTGAGAAAACAAAGCGCTTTGTGCATGTCTGAGTGTGGAGGTGCCTATGGCCAATCTGGAAGTGGATACCGAAAAAAGCATAATTTAACCATAAAAGAAAAGGCACCAGAAGATGTTTCTATTACACTTGCATCTTTTAGAACTACAAAGTGGCACATAGCCTAGTTTGTTGAAAATCTTATAAGAAAGATCAATTACTTCCTGCCATTAAGCTGTCTTACTTCTCCGGTGAGATGACAGGCAGACAAAGGACGTGGTTAATTTTGTAAAACACCTATATGTAACATTAAACAGTAGAAATCCCAATCGCCGATCTCCATATCTCACAACTCCAGCAGGTTGAAGAATACAAATAACATTCACTTGATTTGGTGTCTACCAGTTCACTATTACGGTTTTACACCCATCAAATTTTGGGCGAGATTAAAGGACAAGAAGCACTTCAAGTCAAAATCAATGTACAGTGCTTCAATTTTCTATAGAGTCTCTATTTATAGAAATTATCGGAGTTTGAAAAAAAATTCCGGATATCCAATATATATCATATCAACATCAAATTCAGTACTTAATCACAAAACCGAAATATTTGCGAAATCACAATTCAAAGTAATCCTCAAAAGGAAAAAAGAAATCAAGATCAAGATTAACTAAATTAGAAAAAAACGAAAGTAATACCAACATATAATATAAAGAATCAAGTCCACAGAACGCCAACAGAGAAGTTAAAAAACACTGTAATAGTTAACAGGAATATAAGACACATAGAGAGAGAGAAGCGTCCATACAAGGAAAATAGAGCTTATTAGAGGGATCAAGCTTCAGACGGCGGCGCGTGGGAAGCAGAGATCTGGCCACCGAAGAAACGGAGCTTGCAGCGTTGCCTTGAGCACCCGATCCCTCCACCTGAGAATGAGTAGTATTGTTTCCATGCCCGTAATTCTGCTGATAATGAGCGAAATTAGAGGAAGAGGACGTCGTGGATTGAGAGTTTCGAAAGGGCATCTTGAATAGCCCCCAAACCTTGCCGTCTGATTTGTCTTCGTCGATCGCCATAGATAAATACCGTCGCCGGAGCACCTAAAACGACGTCGCGTTGGGAGCGGAATTGATTTGGGTTTCTGGTTTTAGAGAGTGTGACTTTTGAAAAGTCCTTTGTTGGTGCTTTGTGGGGTACTTGAGGATTTGGAAATTTTTAACGGACCTTTTTTTTCTTTCCTTTTCTTTTCAACTTGCTAGGTACACACTTACCGGGTCGGGTTGTCAGAATTTAATTGGAGCGGAAGAAGTTTGAATTTGAAGTTCAAACATAAAATACAATTCTAATCTTAAATATATAAATATTAAAAAAAAAACTTTCAAACTATCATTTTTATTTTACAATTATAATTAAAAAAATAATCATCATTCCATTATGAACACATCTTAATATATTTATAATTGATTTGTGAAACTAATACTTTATATTGGAGAGTAAGTCTCTTGTACACTTGGTGTACATACAATCCGGGTCGATCTAAATCCACTCACTTTTTTTTTTTTTTCGCTTTCAGGCCAAAACTTTTATATACAAATTCCGTGAACTTTATATACAAATTTTGTGACACATAAATTCTGTAACCTTTATATTTAATAACTTAGAAAAAAATGAAAAATTTTAGCAAAATTTGTACATAAATACTTTTATGTTATATTCATATGACTCTTATATATATTCATATGATCTTTATGTACAAATATTCATACATTTATATACCTTTATATATTGCATAAAGGTATGGATATTTGTACATAAATATCACATGAATATACATATGGGTCACATGAATACCACATAAAGGTATTTATGTACAAATTTTGCTGAAATTCTCCATTTTTTTCTAAGTTCTAATGCATAAAGGTCACAACATTTATACATAAATGTCACAACATTTGTATATAAAAGTCACCAAATTTATACATAAAGGTCAAGACATAAAATAAAATAAAATAAAAATTGCCAGATTCGGGTCGAGTCGACCCAAATTGTACGGATCTAAAATCCGTGTACCAGATGCACAGAAGAATTTGTGTATATTGGAATATAAGTTACATTAATAATGATCACACAAATTATATGCACGGTGGGTAGAAGACAATAACTATATAGTTTGAGATAACATATTTGTTACTTTTTTATCTTGATAAAGACACTGTTATTGTAGTACACCAAAAATTAAATTCAACGTTATACTTTTCAAAATAAATATTCTCACATGTGGTTATAGATAATCATTTATTAAAACATAAGCGATGGACACATATGGTTAAAGATCGTCCTTACACTTTCACAAATATTTAAATGTCTAATTAGGATGAAAGATCTCTATATCTTGTATTTGGACAATGATATAAATCAATTTTCGAATCAATTTGTATTTGATCTCTCAAAACTAATAAATGTGTGATACTTAAAAACAAAACAAATATTCAAAAAAATATAGGATATTGGAAATGTGGTAGCTAACAAAAACCAAAATATATAGTATTGACATATGGTTTGAATAGTTGGTTATTCTAAAACTCTATTATGTTAGAGTAATTGAAGATGATGACAAAAGGAAAAGTAGTGTCTTTATTTAAAGGGGGTGAGGTACAAAGCCATATAAGATGGTAGCTGTCCAAATCCCATGTCAATTATGTAGTTATGCCTAAGCCCATGCCATCTAATACACCAGATCATTTATAAATTTAGGACGCGCCTTCACTATGAATGACCCTAAATTTATAACTCAATAATACAATATTTAACATATTCCTTTTTCTTTTGTCATTCTCATTCTTTAACTTTCTAGGGTATCATAAAACCTCCTTAATATAATCTAAAATTCATGTTCAATTAATCGTATTACATGTCAATCGTCTAAAAGAAAAAGGAAAAGATGTTAACAAATAATCAAATCTGCAAAAGTTATGGAGTAACAAAATACACTAATATTATTATATGGAGTGTGTTTCATGTGTACCTGTTGCACATGCAATTTGGGTCGATTCGAATCGGCGTATTTTTATTTATTTATTTATTTTTGCTTTAGGCCAAAATCTTTATGTACAAATTCAGTGACTTTATATATAAATTTTGTGACCTTTATGTAAAAATGAAGAATTTTAGTAAAATTTATACATAAATTCATTTATATTATATTCATATGACCCTTTATGTACAAATATCCAGTATATAAAGGTCATATAAATATCACATAAAAATATCTATTTACAGATTTTGCTAAAATTCTTTTTTCTTACCATGCATAAAAGTCATAATATTTGTACATAAAAATCACCGAATTTATACATAAAGGTCAAGATATTAAAAAAAGAAAAATATATATATGTATTAAGATCGAGTCAACCCAAATTACACGGATTTTAAATTCATGTACCAGGTGTACAAGAGAATTTGTCTATTATATATTGTCAAAGAAGAGCCTCAAGTCGTTGTCTTAGAATTACCAATACTTACTTACGTTGATTCTCTTTTTTGAGTTTTAAAAAATGGATCGCTGCATTTAAATGGAGGGATGGAAGAAGAAATTTGAAATTTCTAAATTCAGTTCAATTTAAATGAATTTATAATTTATTCATTTCAAAATTAGATTTAAAATTACTTTATTTAAATTGAAATAACTTTTCATTATTATCATTTGATTATTAGCTATTAATTATCGTCATTTGATTTTTAATCATTACGATACCGCATTCTATTTTTAAATTTGTTTTGTCGTATTACAACTTAATTTTTTTTTTTTTGGTTATTGAAAGAAACAAGACGGATCATAAATTGAAGGGTGAATAATAATAATAATAATAATAATAATAATAATAATAATAATAATAATAATAATAATAATAATAATAATAATAATAATAATAATAAAAATAAAAAAAGTAATAAATGATCAAATTTATGACTCCCGATATCCGGGTACTTATGATTGAGATATAAATTTTATTTTAGGAAACTCCTCAAGCCCGAAATAAAAGAGCAACTAATTGGATATCGGTGAAATATCCATGAAAATTTCAAGCCAATCAAGATAAATGGTTTTAATTATACTGATGTTAGGTAATGATGGAGTGGGTGAGCATGCATATTGACCTAAATCTTCCTGTTGACTTTGAAATTTAGATGAGGTGTATGTGGGTGCATGTCTCTAGTTTGTTGACTCGACTTTCACGATTGCGATATAAGAGAATTAAATTACTCCTTTTCTTTTCATTTATGAATTAAGATAATTAGTGGCATCATGTGATTAATTGGTAAATCATATTTAAACAGTTTCTTAATGATTAATGCGTCTAGGATGGGATGAAATTCTATTCAAATATTAGAGCCCGTAAAAGTGTGTTGACTTCCCCTTTTCATTTAGGTAGTACAATTGGAAAAGTCTTTTGAGAACAAAAATTAAAACCGTGTGGCTATTAGACCAGACTTAGTATTTATTTGATTTGGTAGGCCTGTAGGCCATCAGTATCGTTTCACAAGCATTATGAAATTTCTTACTTGAAAAAAGAAATAAAATAAATAGTAGAAAGAATCATAAAGGTAGTGACGAAAAAATCGGTAAAAATCGACAATATATCGTCGATATATCGATATTTTGCAAAGTCCGATATAATAATGTACAGCAGTTTTTTTTGTTAATATATCGGTGATATATTGCCTTATATCGCGATATATATCATCGATATTGCCGTATATCGTCGATATTGTCGATATATCGGTAAATATCGTTTTTTGGGTGAATAACTCCAAATACCCTAATTAATATAACACCTACTCTTTTATACCCCAAAACATATAACATTACACTTTTCTACCCATTTTTGGAAAAAAGACCAAAATACCCTTTGACATTACATGTGCAATGTTATTTCCACTCTAAATTTCTTAATTCCAAACCAATTGTGCTAAGCTTGAGGTTTAATGATTGGATATAATTATCTTAGTATCTTGGATGGAAACCTTTCTCGTGCCCCAAAAAACACTTGTATTTATACTTGTGATATGGTCTGAAAGGTCTAACAACGCCAAATACTGAGTAATTTTATCTAAAAAACAAAAAATAATTAAATGTTTTCCATGACTTATATTTATTGAGATCCGATGCATGAAATGGTATCAGAGCCTGGTTTTATTGAAGAAATAAATTAAATTATGTTGAACAATATTATTTTCTTGTGCCTAACGGAAGAGAAAATCAAGAAAAATGTATCCGAAAATATTTCGAGATAACACAAGTGCAGGATATCAGTAATGACATCCAACTCAGATTGGAACATAATTGTTCCAGACACATCTAAGGTCACACAAGACCTTAGGGAGATCCAGAAGACCATCATTTATTATGGTGGACAGATGGAGAAGATAGCCCGATCTCTATCAGAGATCCAAAAGGAAGTTTCAGATCTGAAACAAGAAATTGTAGATCTGAAGAAAAGATCATCCAGAGGAACGGGAAGATCAATGAACGAACGTATGAAAAATTCGTTCGGAGAGATTCCAATTATTTCCAAAGGAAAGGCTACGGAAGTTTCGAAGCCTAAAAGCAACGACGAACTCCTACTTGATCTCATAAGACAAGTCGGATGGAAGTCTCAAGAGTAGATCTTGCAGAGTTAACTGAATTCCTTTCCAATCTTGGAATTGTGGATCTAGTAAACCTCAGGATGAACGAGCCGATTCCAAAGAAGGAAGAGGAAAGCACAAGTACGCCAGTACCTGAAGCACCAGTACCTGAAGTACCGGTTCCTCCCGAACCCAGGTGGTGGCAGGACGGGGTTGAGTATGAAGAATACATAGCCCGACAAGCCAGAAGTAGACAGGGAAGGTTTAAAGGAGTATCCAAAAGCCCTTGGGCAAAAACGATGCTTGAACCAACTCATCCGTTTGGAGTGATGCTCACAACAGACATCATCGATTTCAGAAATATGGAAGTTTTGATCGATGAGTGGATGTCATCCATGAAAGTCGCTTCATCAACACTGGATGTTGATAACGATCATTTTTGCCAGATATTGGTAAATAGTTTGCAAGGTTCAGCCAAGAAGGCATGGGAGATGACCGAAGCCTCTCTCAAAAAAGAGATCCTATCCAACGAAAATGTTATAACAATTGTCGAAAGGATGGGTCATCTACTCAAAATATGTTTCCTAGGGGACGGATATTTTGAGGAAAGAAAAGACGAGAAGAAAAGAGAGTACACACAAGCTCTGTTTGCTCTCGAATTGAGAAATATATGTTATGCGGATGAATATATATATTGGTTCCGCAGATATTATTTCCAAGCAGATGTACCATGGAATGTGGCAACAGATTTATTCTTTGCAAAAATCTGCAGTCCATGGAGGGAGATGCTAATGCAAACATACAAGGTACCTACAGGCCGTGTCGATTCAGTGGCCAGAAGGATGTCATTTTTCAAGGACAGTATACGAGAATGGTGTCAACAAGCGACACTACAAAGGAACAAGAAGAAACTAAGAGGAATGGTGAAAAAGACCCCTCTTTGTTGCGACAACAATGATTTTCCGAGTATTATCGGAGAACCACAACGCGAAAGACACGGAAAGAGAAAGAAACACTTCAAGGGAAGGTTTCAATCTAAGTCCGGAGGATCATACAGGAGACCTTCCAAACAGGGAAGATCATGGTGGTCCAAATCAAAGGCTAGATCTTACAAATCTGGTCAAAAGTCTGGTCCTTCCAGGTTTTCTTCACAGGGATCTAGATCCACAGGGAAGCCAGCAGGAGGAACAACCCGGAAAAGAACTTTCAAACGAGCTCACACTCGTACAAATGAAAGTTTCAAGGATTGCAACTGTTGGACGTGCGGCGCGAGAGGCCATATTTCGCCGGATTGCCCACAAAAGCAAAAAGATGTGCGCCAGTTCGAGTACACAGACGACATCAGAGATGCTGTCTTCTATGGTGATTTGGTGCCAGTTTACAAGTTCAAGGACATCTCTTCAGATGAAAGCATCTATGAAGAAGAATTGGAATCTGTTTCAGAAGGATCCGATGGATCATCTACAGAATCAGACGAGTAGCTCCGGCAAACCAGAAGATAGACTCCAGACGACGGACAGTCTATCAGGATTCTTTTCAAAAATGACCATCTCAAACAAGACGATGGAAAGAATCATGCAACAAGATTCAGCTTTAGGTCCGTACGACGGATTTAAGATTGGAAGTCTTAATCGATTTTGTGACAAAATCGGAATAAGACAGCGCAAGCATCATATTATCTACCGGGTGAACTCAGGTGAGTTCTCTATTCCAATAGGGTTAACCGGTAATAACATTGAGATGCAACTTATCCCAAAAGAAGAAATTCTTGAGGAATTGAGTCGTATCAAAGAAGAAGTAGCGGTCACAATGAAATGGATTCATATTGGAACCATTGAAGTAGTGATTAAAGCTACCTTCAAAGAAGGAATTGATTCTGAATTACATCTATCTGTGATGGATAAAATAATCAATAATTTAAGCGAAAGTTGTCTTGGTACAATGGTAGGTAATTTATATGCTGGCAAACTTATGTTTGACATACATCCTAGGATTGCATATAACCTAACAGACCAAGATTTTAGTAGAGTCTTAACTCTTCATCAAGATTTTAAAAGACCTGATCTTATGAAAGAAGGAAATAGACCATATTCTATCACGTATAGAATTGCATATGCTCTTTCTAATACACATCATTCGGATATGTTTCTTAGGAAGGAGTATATAGAAATTCCTAGAATTTTCAAGGAATTCGCCAAAGTTATGACACCTGACCCAATTAAAATACCAAGGTTAGGAGGTGTCAATTTGCTAATTAAAGATCAACCTATTCTAAACAGTAGATCATTAAGGTTTGATTCTGAAATTAGTAACAGGTTGTCCTTTTCCGATGGTAGGATTTTAAGCCTAAAAGGAAAAGAACCAAGTGAGGATTTGTATCCACAAAAGATTAGGGTAAGAAATGTAAAAATCAAATGCCCTAATAATGAATGGAAAGAAATCCATATTGTTTTTGATATATCTAAAACTGATAATTTGTTTCCTTGTGAGGAGATATATCATTTACAACAACCAAGTATTAACAGATATGAAGACATGTTAGAAATAGCAGGATATCATGTATCTGTTACAGGAAGTGCAGGCATAACTAAAGGAATTATGACCCTAGGGTTAAGTTTCCTTGAGGAACATAAGCCCTGGAGAAGAGATGAGAAATGGATGGAGTTCGACCTTGATGGACATACAATCAGGGTAGAATAAAACCATTATGCCAGGAATCAAGTTAGATCAAGAGATCATTAATCTCACGATACAAAGAGACCAGACGATTGCTTTGTTAAGATCTTTGCGAGAGCAAAATCTACCAGAACAAAGAAGTATCCAAGACGTTATAAGGATACAAGAGGCTGCGTTAAGAATAAGTCAAATTAACGCACGAATAGACATGTTAGAACGCTGGAGGAGAAGGATTTATCCAAACAATTCAGACAGGTTCTAAATCATGCCCGGAAGGTGTATTGATGAAGAGATCCTGGATCTCAGAAAAGAGAAAGATGAGTTGACAGAACGCATTAGAGAAATGCGGGATAATGGACAGACTCATCAAGTAAGGTTTCAAGAGTTGATCCGTGAGCATAATGTTAGAAGCTCAAGGATAAACTTGTTAGAATCTTGGAAAAGAGGAATCTATCCAAACAATTCTGAATGACAAGTATTTTCTCTATATATATATCTGTAGGGATATTATATGAACAATATAAGACGGAATATTTTGCAGCTTATATTGATTCAGGTTCAGGCATTTGCACAGCAAAGCCAGGAGTTTTTCCCAACGAAGCAGTGGAAAAATTACCTCTTATTGCAGGAAGAGACTTCTCACAGAAGATCCTTATACTCAATAAAGGTATTCGAGAAATACGAATAATGATCGGAGGCGCATTCGATACCCCTTGGTATAAAGTAAGAATGCCACCAATCTATATTCATGATACAGGTGCTGATATTTTGCTTGATAACAATTTTATCCAAACTTTTGCAAAATATGAGCAGGATAATCACAAGAACCTGTTAACCTTTACTACTAACTGTGGTAGTATGATACAGGTTTTGCGGCGAGAAAAGGCCTTTAATAGGATCATACCTATTACTTTTCGCAGCAAACGTGGTGATAATGAAGCCAAGTTAACTCATCCAAAAATGCAGGATAAGAGGAAATTTGGTGAAGCTCTTTTGTCATACAGACAAGAGGGAATGGAGGAGGCACATGAAGAAGCTATTCAGTTTCTGAAAAATGCCTTACAAGAAGGACCACCCCAGATTGACATTAATGAGGAAAGTCTACTTTCTCTCGAAAATGTAAAAAGGCTAATTCAGAGGAACTACAATGAAAATCCTTTAGCCTGGTGGGACAAAAACCAGATCGAAGCAACGTTGAAGGTAAAAGAACAACACAGATATGAGTTGGTTCGATACAAGCCGATACAGATGAATCTTGAAGATCGAAAAGATATGCAAAAGATTATCAAAGAGCATATCGATCTCAAGCTGATCGAAGCAGGTATTTCTCCTTATAGTAGCCCAGGGTTTTTGGTAAGAAACCATGGCGAAATAAAGAGAGGAAAAGCAAGGTTAGTAATTAACTATCAAGGTATTAATAAGATTACCGAATTTGATGGTTATTACATTCCAAGTAGAGAACACTTAATTGATTGTATTAAAGGGTCAAAAGTGTTTTCAAAGTTTGATTGCAAGTCTGGATTTTACCAGATTAAGTTAGAAAAAGAGTCTAAGAAATTAACTGCTTTTTCTACACCACAAGGTCAGTATATCTGGAACGTAATGCCTATGGGTCTTGCGAATGCACCTCAGATATACCAACGAAAGATGGATAATCTATTTAAAGATTATTTTGAGTTTATGTTTGTTTACATAGACGATATCTTAATTGCCTCTAAGAATATGAAAGATCATTTAAAGCATCTTGAAATATTTTCAGAAGCATGTCATAAAGAAGGATTAGTACTCTCTGAAAAGAAGGCAATAATCGCGGTTAATAGAATCGAGTTTCTCGGTGTTATTATTGACCATGCAGGAATGGAACTACAGGAACATATTGTGGAGAAAATCTGCAATTTTCCAGATGTTCTTAGAGATAAGAAGCACCTTCAAAGCTTCTTAGGAGTGATTAATTTTGCAGGATCTTTCATTAAGGACTTGGCAAAATATCGAAAGGATTTCCGTCCTTTATTACAAAAGGATGAGAAGACCAAATGGAAATGGGAAGATATTCATTCCCAAAGAGTTCGTGAGCTAAAACAGGTTTGTAGTAACTTGCCAAAACTCGCGATTCCTCAAGATGAGGATCAGTTAGTCGTCTACACAGACGCTAATGATTTCAGATGGGCAGCAGTGCTCATGCGAAAGACATCTACGGGTGAAGAACCATGTAGATATACTGGAGGGTTGTTTACAGAACAACAGGCCAGAGTTTGGCATATTAACGAGAAAGAATTCTTTGCTGTTTGGAAGGCCTTTAAAAAATGGCCTTTATTTTTATTAGCTAAAGAATTTATATTAAAAGTTGATAATACTAACGTTAAAGCTTTTTTGAAAAACAAACTTGAATCCAAGATCGAAAAAGCACGTATTAT
The DNA here is from genome assembly GCA_028654395.1 of Scutellaria barbata. Taxonomy (NCBI): domain Eukaryota; kingdom Viridiplantae; phylum Streptophyta; class Magnoliopsida; order Lamiales; family Lamiaceae; genus Scutellaria; species Scutellaria barbata. The sequence goes on from CM053645.1 coordinate 6,960,461, forward strand.
CAGGTGGCAAGCAGAATGCCAATATTATCTTTTTGATATTGTCATTGTGAAATCTAATGAGAATGTTCTTGCAGATTTCTTAACAAGAGATGGATATCCTTGAAGCAGATTCCATCACAATACGAGCAAGGCACCTTAGGGAAAATCTTGAGATGCATTACAAGGCCTTTGAGGAATTAAGGGTAAGAGCTGAAGCGGCATCCTATGTCCAGAAAGCTGATTTGGACAAAGTCCAAAAGACTCTACGTGCAACCATAACTTCAAATAATGATTTGTGGAATGCATTAGTAGATCCTGTAAACAAGGTCTGTTCACCATCGGTGATGCAGAAAGAAATATACGAGAGAAGTTCATCATCGATGAACAAACAGGGTACTTTTATACCCGAAGCAGGACATCCTGCTGATAAAAGTTTTTGATCGGATATCGGTGAAAAGGCTGATAAGGCCGAACCAAGTGTTTTATCGGATTCCGATAAAATTATTAATTCGGAAGGTCAGGAAGTAATTCCAGACAACCCGAGTCAACCCAGCACCTCTGGGGTAAAAGAGGGAGAGGTTAACCTAAGGCCCCAAACTGGCCCTAGACAGGTTAACACTAATCAAGCTATTTCTCCTCTGCAGGTTTACCAAAAAATATGGGAGAAATTGATGACAAGAAATGGGATCAATCCAAACAGAATTACGGCTGATTGGTCTGGCAAGTATCCAAGACTTTGGATGCTCCCGGGGGTAAACCCTCATGATGTGCGGGAATGGTTCGATTTTGGAGCAATTGCTTCAATCTTTACTACCGCACCCAGCTTTCCGGAAATTTCCAAATTACCGGATTGGATTTCCACTGCTGTGCACGATTCATGGCAGAACAACCCATACTTGGGTCGAGGAGATATACTGGAGCTAAAAATTATCTCTGCTGCTCCAGAAATTACAGGAAAAGGGTCTCATCTAGTTTTTCAATTCATAAAACTACAGAGACCTGAGATGGGGGCGATTAACCGAGCCAAAACACCCCCAGAAAACAACCTTTTGGTAGTCGCCTTGACTGAAAATGATATATCTACAAGGCGAGCTTGAGGTCTTTGGGTCTGTCTCACCGAGATGGACAAAGTGAAGTATCCATTCAAAATATTTCATAATTCTGTGAATGGATCATTCCTGTTAAATTCCATGACAAGAACAACTACCGGATTTGCTGAAAACCTCTTTGAAAATAAGAGAAAATTAATCTGGGAAAACAAGGTTCCAGCCACGGAACAAACAAGGAAGAAGATATGTAATATGATACATATCGGGAGATGGGGAGAGCGGATATGCTCTTACTGTCAAACACAAGAGAAACCGCTGTTTGGACATGGTTTCAAAATAAAAAAGGACAAACCCGACTACTCAAAGAAAAAGGGAAAAGGGAAGGGTTTTTAGAAAATAAAAACCAAAAATGTAATAAAAGGAAACGGGTCTAATTAGACTCGATTGTAAACAAGCTATATTGTATTCTAAACAATGTAATAGGATACGGTATAATCAGCCTAGGATGCTTACATAAGATAGTGGTTGGTCCCGCCATCTTTGAAGAATCAGCATCTGGACTAAAGAGGACAAACGTGGAGGACCCCTCCACTCATCAAGAGATTCGTTGCCGACGCAAGAAGACAACGAAGGTGGTAGATGCACTTACCAAACGGTAGGTGAGAAATAAAGGAAGCTGGCCCATTACCCACTCATCTAATGGATTGCAAGCTGGCAAAGGCAATAATGCAACCTCAACAGGAGAACATTAAGGCCTATAAAAGGAGGCATTCAGCCTCAAATGAAGATCATCGAAAATCCACACCTTCTCTTTCATTCTAAGTTTTTCGAGAAATCTTCTCTCTAGTCTATAATAGTATAGCTTTCAAGCTTTCCTGTTTATGGGGGTTTCCCCTTCACAAGTCTTAGCCATGATAGGCTAATTCAAGTTTCTCTTCCAATGGCGGAGAAAATATATATTGTAAAATAGTTTAGTTTATTTTCTTCAATAAACAAGGCTTTTGCTTTCCGACATTCTGTCCAAAAATTTTATAATTCTGAGTGAAAAATTATCCAGTAGTGCGTCTCCCCGTGATCTCCTTGAAGGCTGGTGGCCGTTGAAAATGAGTGTGATCAGGGTTCCCAAGAAAATCGGTTTCAGAACCATAGACTGCGGGCGAGTGGTTGGATCTTTGATCCATAAAACCTGAACCGAGGTCCATGGGAACTTAAGAGACAAAGACGAGGTATGATTTAAACTCAGTTTTATTTTATTTACGGAAGCATGTTGGGCCTGATATTGATCAGAGGGCTAATCCGGATCTAATAAGTATAAGGATTGGAAAAAGAAAATTGCTAATGGCATAAATGGCATTTTGGAAATTTATAAAAATCAACAAGGGTGAAATAGTATATTTCTTTGAAAAAGGGGTATAAAACATACATGTTTATATTGATTGTGGTAGGAAAGAGATATTTTATATGGAATATGGTATAAAAGGGGATTGGTTATATATATTGGGGTAGGATGGGATATCAACCCATCGTTTTTTTGTCGATATCGGTAAGAACTTGTAATATCTCGTGGTATATGTGCGATATATCATCGACAATGTTTTGTATAATTTTTTTTTTTTTTGAAATATCATTAATGTTTTGTATAATTTTTTTTTTTTGAAATATCATTTTATTTCTGTTGTTGAGATGAGTGGCCGTGCTTTATGTACTAATTGTCCAGCTCAGTAAATTTCAACCCTTCATATCATTAAAAGTACAAGAAAGTAAAGAAACCTATGAAAGTTATTTCCATAATTACGCTGAAAATTGGTCTAGTACCTTAAGTTGGTATCAATATTATTTGACTCAAGATGACATGTCATCTTATTCATTTGAACTTCATAGTCTAGTATCTTAAGTTGGTGACTCAAGATGACATGACATCTTATTCATTTGAACCTCATAGGAGTTCAAGTTTGCTTATTCATTTGAACTTCATAAACTAGTATCTTAAGTTGGTATCAATATTGTATTTTAAGTTAGTATGAATATTATTTGACTCAAGATGGCATGTCATCTTATTTATTTAAATCTCATAGGAGTTCAAGTTTGTCATCTTATTTATTTAAACTTCATAGTCTAGTATCTTAAGTTGGTATCAATATTATTTGACTCAAGATAACATGTCATCTTATTTATTTGATCTTTAATTTGACATATAAACCAATATAAGACAACATTTATATAATAGTTTATCTCTTAATGTTGGTTGTAAACATATCTTTTTGTTTGAAATTTAACTTCAATATATATTAATATTCATTATAATATTATGTAAATTCATTATAATATTATGTAAAGGGCTAGATACATTTTTAAAAAAAAAATTCAATTTTTTTATTTTTTTCTTAAAATTACCGATATTTCCATCGATATCGATATATCCATCGATATATTCATAAAATTAAGATACCGATATATTCACAAGTACCGATATTTTTGTCCTTGCACAGAGGAGAGCAGAATATCAGAACATAGAACATATTAATGCAGGTGGATTTTATGTGGGATCAATATTATTAATGCAATAATAAAATAGTTATTGTGTTATTGAGGTGTTATAAACTCTCTATTAAAATTATATCGTGGATGTCAGATACTTTTACATTCTAAAAATTGTTTCGATATATAATAGATATATATATATATGTCTTATTTTGATTCTTCATTAATAATAATATAAACAAATAATATACAAGGTAGCTGTTTTGATAAGTTCAATATATTAAATCAATTACGGTATAGGCAAATAGGGTCGTAGTGATTTAAATAGTAAATATTCGAATAGTATAACATTAATATAAGAAAAGACTGAAATCAATTTATTTTTTTAACAGAAAAAAAATCCTTACTCTTTAATTAAATAAATATATGATTTTTTATATGAGAATTTGATGATAAAAAAATTGAAAAACAGCATATAAAGATTGTCCAATGTTAAGTGTAATATCCAAAATTAATTTCATAAACAAAAATTAAGCATATAGTTAAACTAATTAATATTGCTAATCTAAGTAACTAAGAATGTGACACCTCCTACTCTAATACAACACTTGGCAACATTTGGGGGAAAGAAAATTAAAAAAAAGGGAAAGTTCCATTTCTTTTTCTTCATTCTTGGTCACATCTCTCTCTCCCTCAACTCTCCTCCACCGCCATCTACACTGCTCATTATCCTCTTTCAATTAGCAAGATTTTCGGGCCAAACATTCCAGCTAAGGTATTTTTTTGACAAGCCCGACATAACTTCGAGCTCGATTTTGGGTTGGGCCGCTGCAAACGCAGCTCTTCTTTCTTATTTTTCTCTCGGCCTCTCTGTCTCTCTTCTCCCTCATTTCTGCCGCCGCGGGATCGTCGCTGTAGCCGGCGCTCGGTCGCGCCGGCGATGTATGTGGGAAGTGTGGTGGCCGACGCTTGTAGCGCCGGCGAAAATGGGTAAAGGCCGCCGCAGCTAGCGGCGGCGAAACTGGTGGATGTATATATATATGTATGAAATTGTATGTATATCTATATATATATATATATTGTGTGCTGTTTTTGTTGGGTGTTCGGTCGAGTTGGAGGTGAAGCCGGCGCCGGTTGCGCCGGCGGGCTGGAGGAGGAAGGCCGCCGCTTGCAGCGGCGGCGATGCTGGAAATTGTACTGTATGTATATGTATGTAAAATGGGTGTATATATATATTCTGTGTGTATATGGATGCATTGTGGGTGTAGTTGGGGTGAACGGTGGTGTTGCCGGCGACTCTGTCGCCGGCAGAGGAGGCGGCGGGCGGCAGCAGGGCCACAGCGGAGAAGGGGAGACAGGGGAGGTGTTTTTGGAAGCTTTTGGGTTGGAAATGGAAATTTGTTAAACTTAGGGACTTAGTTGCAAATCCCTGAGTTAGGTGATATAACAATTAAGTCCCTGTACCATTAAGAATTCATCAAATAGCCCTCAGACTTATGAAGACTATCAGATTAGACCTTAAACTTCACACAAGTTACAAAATTGCCCTCGGACTTTGATAAATTGATCGAATGACTATGTTATGACCTCCAAAGTTTAATAATTTCTATATTTTGAGTCCTAGATGTTATAAAATAATAAACAACAAGATAATTGACCCTTTTGGCGAGGAAACCCTAATTTTAGGGACGAAGTCCACAAACCCTAATTTTCAGTAAACTAAAAAATTAGGAATCCCGTCTATCGATTCTCTTCGGGATTTATTCCTTTATAGATTTTATTAGTCCTAAGTTATTTAAATTAGATCATAAACCCAATTTTTACTCTCTGTAGGAAATACACGTACGGGACCGAACTAGGAGTTGGATCGAACGCTTTTGGGCAGAGTTCTGAGAAAAGTTCAAGGTGGGGGTAAAATCTCATTTATGTTTTAAATTGTACACTTTTACGAAAAACTACGTGGCTATGTGATTTAAATTCTGTTGATATGTGACCTCGTTTTTAAACAGAATGTCTTTACTACATGAGTTTATTCGAGCAAATTATACGACTTTGGAAGTTATTTGTTTTTAAAGAGACTCACTTGAGTCGAGAGACAAGGTTTGAATTTATTAAATGATTTGGAGAACTATTGATTCAAACGAGACAAAAGAGACTGACTTTTTCTCTACTTACGTGTTATGTGAGTTATGTGGCCAACGTGAACGTGCTCAATGTGCATTATGTGCTTATGTGGAACCACTATGTGATATTTAACTGCGCATGCGCCTTCACGCCAAGTAGGGTATTCCTTGTCGGAAACCCATTAGAGCGGGGTATTCTTCGGAAACCCAACACAAGGGGGTGTAATAACCCAAAACGGGTCGGCTTGGGGCCCTAATAGGTATTCTTCGGAAACCTATCTAGAGTTCATTGGGACTACTTGGGAGTCCACAACGTGTTTTATGTTTATTTTTATTTGCAAAGAAAATACTATGTGTCCCCTTACTGCACAAATGGACCCCACTAAGTGTTCTTTGACACTTACCCCGTTTATGTTTTATTTTACAGAAAGCTTTGAATGGCAAGGAAGGGTGAACAGAAATGTCGTTATTTTTGCATATGTATATAAACAAAACCATGTATATGGATATTCTGCATTTCTGAAATCCTGAATATGTTCGGAACAAAGGCTGTGCGTTTTGATATAACTATGATCGTTTTCTACGTTGGGTTGTTATAGATCTGAGATGTTTCTATCAGATAATTCTAGAGCTTGCTTATTTTAAATATTCAACTGATTAGGTTTTTGCTGGACGCCCTGTGACCGTGCTGCGTATACTCTGTTTAAAGAAAAAAAAAAAAAACTTACTATTATTATTCGCGTTTCTATCTTTTATGGAAATGGGGCGTGACATTAAGAGTAAAATCTCTCCATATACCCTTCTATTATATAAAATATCAACCGATAAAAATTTAGTCGTTTATAGAATGTATTTTTCTCCTATTAAAAAAAAGAATGGTTTGTACAATGTAGGGATAAATTAACAAATCCTGAATTATATATAAATATGATAATGGTTGCAAGGGATGAAAGGACAATTATGTTCACTCGTCTTAATGATATGCAACGATTGAAACTTCCCAAAAGTCTTCCCCTCCTAACAAATTGGGCCTTCTATCAAAACGAATGCCAATAGGCCCAATCAGAAGGCCCGCAACGCACGAAAGTTTCCATGGCTCTGGGGCCAAACGCGGTATCCAAACAACCGATCTCCCTCGTTTGATTCCCGCCATGGTTGTTCTCATCCACTCCGCGGCTTCTCGACTCCCTGTTCCTGGTCTCCGCTGCCACCGTTTACGTACATCTCTCCGACGAGGTGTCATCTCTGTGAGGTCCAATGCACCCCATTCCAGCGTTGCTCGTATCCAACTGTCGCCTGTTCTAGGGTTTTGTGCGTTCTTGATTTTCATTTACCTGTATTTTTTTCAGGACGAGTTTTAGTCTTCCGTTTACGGAGCGGAAAGCAAAGTACCATGAACATCTGAAAGCGGCTGTTGATGTTGTCGAACGCGCCTGCCGTCTCTGCGTTGATGTAATTTATTCTCTCTCTCTCTCTCTCTATATATATATATATATATAATTATGACTTTTCGTTCTTTATTGTTATTGAAATTTATATTTTCTGAAGATAGGTGCAAAAATCACTGTTTTCAAGTGATGGAAAAATCGTTGAAAAAATTGATCAGACACCGGTCACTGTTGCTGATTTTGGAGTTCAAGCTCTTGTTAGCCTGGGTAACCTCTTTGACTCTGGAAAGAAAAAGAAAACTTGTTAATTACTCATTCTTCACATATTGTCAAAATATTTTGTTTGTTTTATTCTCTCTTTCCTCCGCTTTGATGCCGCAGAGATGAGCAAACTATATCCTTCAATCCCACTGGTAGCTGAGGAAGACTCAGGGTTTGTGCGCCAAAATAATCTAGTTGATGCTGTTTCTGCAGCTGTTACTGATAAATCATCTATCAGTGATCAAGAATTAAGTGAAGATGATGTTTTGAAGGCAATTGATAGAGGGGGAAAAGATGCCTATTTGTTTGGATCAGAGCCAGCTACCTATTGGGTTAGCTTCATCAAATACAGATTGAATTGTCTTTTTTAAGATATATTAAGATTAGAATTTGGGTAAAGGTTTTGCTATGATTTGTAGAGTCTACAGCATGTTGGTAATGGACAAAAGCATTCATCTTACATAATTATATTGGGAGAATTATGGTGGAAACAATCTGCTGCTGTCAAAAAACAATGTTTTGTGATATTGATTGACAGTATATTAAGGATTAATATCTGGGTATTGGGCATATGGATATAACCCTTTTTTTTTTTGGTTTGTAATCCTGGAACCTGTTACTTACATCATGGATATATACAGATATTGGATCCTATTGATGGGACACGAGGATTTGTCAAAGGTAGTCAGGCTCTGTATGTGGTATGTTCTCCTTTTGAGTTTCTCTTCCATCATGCTGTAGGATTTGGTGGTGTGAGCTTTTACTTTTTGGAATGCATTTTGTTTTGTGGCATCATGTTTTTATCATCATGTGTTAGTTTCCTTATGTTAGCAAATGAGACAAACCTGCACTCAATCTTGATATGTGGGATGGAGTAAAAGTAGTTCTATCGTGGTGTGTAAAAATGCTGATCCTCCTTCTTGTGATATTCCAGTGACAATGTTCTAGTGGTGCATCAGTAATTTCTTTCTTATGCAGCTTGTATCCTTTTCCTTATGCCAGTAATGATTGATAACTTACCCGCACTCAACTTTGAATACACTGGAAGGACTGGAAAGGATACCAGCATTATTACTGTGAAGTGTTAGCATGCTGTATTTTTATTAGGTTCTAGTGGTTTAAGTATAAATTTTTCTCATGTGATTGGTGCATGTGGTTTTCTATTTCTGAACTTTCTGTTTTTCCTTTTACGGGAATTTGACAAGACTTCCCTCTACTAATTCATTAGCTTGGACAGACCATCTTTTGAAGTTCAGAAGATGATACAATTTGAACTTATAAATGTTATCTGGAGACACATTCTGCTGGCCAAAAATTAAATTGCTATGATTCCTCACCCTGTTACTTGTGTCTTTTTCTAATATTGCAGTCAGGGGTTATGTGTTAGGTCTGAATGAAACTATTGTTCATTAATGTGCTGCTGAATTTTCAGGTAGGTCTGGCTCTAGTAGTTGAAGGGGAGATTGTTTTAGGTGTTATGGGATGCCCAAACTGGCAGGATGGGGGTTCTGATGAATTTGACACAGAGGTACAGGGAGATGAGAAAAGTGTTTCAAGATCAGGAATTATTATGATATCTCATGTTGGTTGTGGGACTTGGAGAACAAGATTGTGGGATCCACAAAGCAGCAATACCAAAATGGTTTGTGATTGGACCAGGTGCCTGGTTGACAGATTCCACCAAGTTCATGAAGCACGTTTTTGCATTCCAGAAAGTCAAACATGGGAGTCTTTTCCCCTGTCAACTCAGTTTAGTGCGTCAACTCTTGTTAGTAGTGTTGGGGAGAAACAAATTCTTCTTTTGCCTACTTGCTGTGGAAGGTTACCTTTTTAGTCTTGGGCAATATCTCCCATTCCCCTACCATCTTGCATATATCTTTCTATTTGTTTCATTTGGCATACCTTTTTCTTGCATATGGGGTAGAAGGTTCTTTGCGTCTGATTATGCCTTGTGAAGAACTTGTATGAGACTAAGAGCAGTAATAGGTTGTCTATAAATGCTTTAATTGAGTTAACAGCAGTGTGGGACTTGAATCATCTTCTTATTCAGTATCATCTCAATCTTTGAGAAGTATGTGAAATCAGCGTGTAAACTTATCTTGATGACATTTCAATTCCGTGAATAGTGTTGAACTCAAGTTGTTACTTTCCAATTCTTGGATTGCTTTGGTCGCATAACAATTGTTTCTTTACTAAAGTGTGTTGCGTGTTTCCCCCTAAGCTTGCTTACTCTCATTTTCATATTTGCCTTTTGTACAGTCTCTGTAAGTATCTCATGGTGGCGTCTGGAAGAGCATCCGTTTTTATTCTTCGTGCAAGGACCGAAAGAAGTATTAAGGTATATTTCATAGTTTTAGGTTGTGGCTAAGTAGCTAAAGCAACTTGAGTTCATTTCATACTTTCATTGCATGAATATATATAGGTATGGGATCACGCCGTTGGAGTCATATGTATCAACGAAGCCGGGGGAAAGGTATACCACTTACCAGCTCTGCATTCTATTCTGATATTTAAGCATATGACCTTGCACGCAAATGATTTTATTCGTGAATAAATGGGAATTTTATTTGAATGACAGTCGATCTTTAACACTGTCTATGGTAACAATCATCAAAGGCTACTTACACAGAAATAAAATTCTTCACTTTGCCAGTGGGGCCAACTTCCTTTGATAAATTCAGACAACCTTAATTGCTATTCTCACTCGTATACAAGAAAAGCTAAATGGAGCATACATTACATGTTATCCATCCCTAGAAAACATGTTGAAATGCTTTCTTATGGCAGAAATTTGTTGACCGGGTCTAAAATGATGGATTTTGAATGAGCAGGTGACTGACTGGAATGGCAATGAACTTGACTTCGCTGTCGACCAAAGTGAGCGAAGATTAATATTTCCTTCTGGAGGTGTTTTGGTGACAAATGATAGCTTACATAACCTGATATTGGAGATTATATCCAGCAGCTGATGAATACTTGATTTATTTATTAATTCACCAATAATATTACAATCATTTCATTGGTCTCCAATTTTTTATTTATTGCCACAATATATGTCGGGGAATTTGTCATTGTTTGAGTGCAGATCTTTGGTGGAGAAAAGTATTCTTAAAAGCTGTGATTTAATGTAAAGAATGTTGCTATTTTTTGTGGTCATATACTGTGACATCCACAGTTTGATATTCTTTACCTGGGGGGAGCAGTTGCATTAACAACATCACCAAGATTTTACAACTGATTTTTTTTGGTTGCAGGGATGTAAAGTGTTGAGTCAGAGATCTGCTTGCATCTGAAAAGAGTAAAATAGTGTCCTATGAGATGATGCCAGAATTTGAATCTAGACTAGTGCGTTTCATGGAGCTTATATGCTCATTAAATCTCTATAAAATGTTTAAAAGTTTGAGTTTTTCAAGAGTGTTCAGTAAAATGACCACACGTTTTGCTACCAAGTGTTATTTCATCTTTATAAAGATATAAATTATAGTGATTAGAGTTGAAACTCAAGTGTTATTTCATCTTTATAAAGATACAAATTGTAGTGATTAGAGTTGGAACTTCGATCATACAAGGTGTAGTCTCTGTTGTCTTCCTTTCTTTCCCTTCCCTAGTTCATAAAAAAACAAAAGTGTTTGATAAATATTTTTAAAATAAAATATTAGGAGTTTATTTTAAGCCTTTCTTTATAAAGAAATGAATTTCCATCTTATTTTAAAAATAAAATCTCATTTTGGCATTTCCAAATTTTATCATTCAAAGACATGATTGATTACAAGAATTTATGTCACTTCCAAATCTCATTCTGTTCAAATGTTTTAACTAACTTATGAGATCTATTTCAAAACCTCTTAAATACCTATTCTGAATCATTAGTTTAATTTCCAATATCAATTTTTTGAACGAGGGTTCAAAAACTACAAATAGGGGTGGATCAATATTTCACGTTGCAATTGCACGAAATTCTTGATTGACCTTGTTCCTAAAATTTTCACGGTACGTTGGTATCCAAAATTTCTTAGATCAATAAATTCTGCTGAAATGTTATGCAATGTTTTAGGATCAAAATATTAGAGCGAAAAAGGAAGGGTTGAAAAGAAAACTGCGATCAAACTGTTACTAGTATAATAAAAATAGTTTATGTTTTGACCCAATAATTAGCTAACACGTTAAAGTTTAAAAAAAAAAAAAAGTTTGTTCAAATGACTGAGATTCGTTCATACATGAGAAAGGAGATCAACAAGGCTTCGTGGGAGATCAAGTGAATTTAATATTTAATGCTATTTGCATACGTTAATCCCAAAATAATTTACTATACAATTAATATACGATTTAAATTAAGGTGTCCATTAATTAAATCGAAGTATCTCGAATTTCTATTGCCAGGTGTTCTAGTTTGTCTCATCAAAAACCTTAAAAAAATCCCACCCAATCAGTTGCATTGCATGGTTGCAAACATTGAAGCACGAAATCCACTTGTTAAACTAACAACTTCCATATAAAATATGAAAAATCGCATTTATTGGGAAAGCATCCACGAGTAATAAAGAATATAATATGCATGGAATAGCTGAGAATAGTAAACCTGGCATACCCATCCACAAATTCCTTTGATCTCGTATCCAAAAACAGCTTCAATCTAAATTAAAAAAATTGTTATGTCTAATTAAATCTAGTGTTTGTTGGAGGAAACGAACAGCTCACAACAGAAACAAACAGTTTTTTTAAAACATAATCTACTTCACAAGTCAACTTTGGAGCGTAAGCTGAACCAAATTCGATAAGTAGTCACTGATTATTAGATTATAATATTTATTACATGTAAATATTTTATTAGTATCAGCACACTAATTAAGCATTATTTGATTAATAAATGAGAGCGGATTTGCGGTCTTGACTCCAAGCATGGGGACAATTAACCTGAGATTAAGGTTCAATTCTAATTATTTAAACCGTACGTACGATGGTTTGCTTTTTAAGGTAATATTGCATAATTAGTAGGACAAATGGTTTAATAAATAATAAGCTAAGGCACATATATGTATATTGTCATTATATGACTAATATATGTATACAATCATACTCACCTATCCACCGTGAGAACAATTCATGGGTAGATGTGTCAAAAATCTAAAATATCTATTAATTTTACTTTCATATAATGAGGTGATAAGATCATTACACGTTATCGGTAGACATATTAAAAGTTGTCAACGGTGAACAATTGAGCATGTTTTCTATATGTATAAGGGTTATTATTATTTTTCAATTGTACTATAAGCGTCTTTTCACTTTGAAATCTAAAATAAATAAATAAAAACTCAATCACAACTTGTATTAAAGCTTTTTTTTTTAAATTTGCACTTGCAGCAAATTCCAATCAAAAAAGATCACATGTGATTTGCACATGCGCAACGATTGGAAGATATTTTTATCATTTTCTCTTTGAATAACTGATTGATCCCAAAATCGACATTAATCTCAATTTATTACTCGTTTCTAAAATCAGCCACAAACCCAAAACATTTAAGGTATGTTTGGAACAAATTTTAGTGGGTTTGGGGAAATCCTGACTTTGAAATCTGGATTTTGTAGTAAAGGTAAATAGTAAAAATGTATGTTTGTTTGAGGATTTAGTAGCGTAGTATTATATTGTAGATGTCAAATCAATGTTGGAAAATGTAGGTTGATATAATATTTTATTGTGAAAAAGTGGGTTGATGTGATATATTTTTATGAAAATGTATATTTGATAATGATTGATGATTGTAATATAGGTAGCAATGATTATGTCCAGATTTTATAATCCAAATTTAAATACAGAAACAAACATATATTGGAATTTTAAAGTTCAAAATCCTTCTATGTCAAATCCTTTCCAAACATAGCCTTATGTATTTCTTAACCATTGAAAACTAGTCGCAATACAAATTTTTCCACGTTTTAAAAGATAAAGTGATAAAAATATTCTCCAACTGTACATGTACAAAACACGTGTTTTTTCGTCAGAGGATTGTAAAATTTAAAAAAAAATCATATATTAAAAATTGTTATCGAAAAAAAAAAGGGTAATGTATATTTCAAAATGAAAAACACATATTACAAATTACCCTAAATTATAGAATTTTTACATGTGAGAAGGTTAGAGAAGCAAGAAGCATGATTCGTGAAAATGAAGAGTTAGGATAAAATAAAAAATGGTTTGACCTGAATCTAAAACTTTGATATATGTGAAGAATATGAAGAGAGGCACAGTAGTATGGAGACGCGTGTTATAATCTAGTAGCATCCTATTGACGTAGGAAATTAGATTAATTAATGTCCAAGGGATTGGAGTCACTCTCTCTTTAATTAATTTAATCATAAAAATTAAAGTTGAATAGACATGTTCCCCACTATACGAACCCAGCCACGTATATACTCTTATTATTTATCACCTTATTTTATACTACTTTAGTTTATGTTTATTGTTATATCTTTAACATTGAAGGATGGCGACTACTTAGTCTACTTAATCTCAAGAAGCAGGTTAGAAGATAAAGAAGATTTATATAATATAATATAGTTAAATATATATATATATATATATATATATACATGGTAATATTACTGTACTCATACTAATTGATTTTTTCTCTTATAATAAAGCCATAATAAGGTAAGAGCTAGGTGGATTTAATTGAATTCAGAATGGTGCGAGGCGTTGGGACCATAACAGCTATACCATATAGTGATGGTTAATCATTGATAATTAATCAAACTCGAAAACTTGATGCTCTTATTTTGGACTCCACAACCATATGTTTCATAGTAAAAGTTTCTTTAAATAAGATCGGATAAAAGAAAAGAGAAGCAAATAATGTGGTATGTTTAAAAAACCAATATAACTTTTTATATTTTAATCTTATGTTTTATTTTATTTGTGCACTTACATGACAATTAATAAATCATATGAGATGATATATTCTATATTATTGGCATATAAGAGGAAAAAAAAAAAAAAACCATCAAGACACACACACATATATATTCATTACATTGAAATTAGTATTTGAATAAGGGACAGGGTTATAATAATAATAATTAAAAAAAGATGCAAGTATAAAAATAACAATGACGCAAAGTGTGACGATATATGGATGAGTTAATTTCTTCTCTTGGTTGAAATGATGGTTTTTCTTTCTGTACAAGGATGGAAAAAGGCGCACACTAACTTATAATGGAAACTCATGCCATATATGTTTGACCCTATTAACTCGTCCATAGTTGCACATGAAATATTCTATTTTATTTTATATTTCATTTAATTTTTTTCCAAATTAATCAGAAAGTTATCAAGTCAAATCTTGATCTATTGCATATCATATTTCATATTATATTTTAGAATACATTATTTGTTAATCAGTGTGATAATCATTTCAACACAAGTCATGTCATGATTATTTTAAAATATTAGTTAAATATTTATTAAAATAGAAAATCTTGGGTGCAATTCTATAGATCTTAAATGTAATGTTATGTATTTAACTTTTATTACACGGATTTTTATTTTATTTTTGGAGTTAATTTTAATTAGCTTTAGTAGTGAATGGAAAATTACTTATATATAAAACGTACTAATATTATCTCTTCTATCGTATGTTTTCTATATAATGTTCTTATTATACGAAAATGACGAACATATTAATATTGCATATGTAATTATATGATCACTAAGAAGTTAGTCTAATTAAACTGCAGACACGGATGATATAATAATTATTATTATTATTAGAATTAGTTTAGAAATGTTATTTGCTCGTTGAATTTTGATGCATTATTGAATCTGCTATCTGATTAATTTCAAAAATATTTTATTTGCATAAAATAATTGATATTAATGTGATGTGAAATGTCTACAAAAAAAAAAAGTTATATATTCACGGGACATTAAAATAAACTATTTATATGTTAAGTCCATGCTACATAGATATACATATATATATATATACATATGTATTTCAGAAAATATATAAACATATACATACAGAAATACTTACAATAAATGCGCCCATTTTTCGGCAAACGCCAAACTCAATTATTGTAGCCATGAAATTAATGCCAGCTTCAAGTCCTCGAGGCATTTATTATTCGAGATAAAATGTCCAACCATAAAAGAGATGACCACCTGGCAATTTTTTTCTACTAATTTAAATAAGAAATTTAATGTGATATTATTTTTTTGTTCCTAATCCGACCCTTTCCATTCAAGTTATATCTTTATTTTTATAATTAAGGATGTTGATATTTAAAAAAAAAATAGGGATGTTGATTGAAATAGTTAGAATTCGAACCCCCAAACAGTCAAATTTTGCATTATTTATTACCTTTCCTGACCTCATCCCAACTCATTATATTACTTTATTTTGAAAAATTCTCTTAAACTTTTAAGTTTAATTTCAAATATTTATATTTGTTGTGTTTAATTAAATATCTAAAAAAATTTAACATTTATACTTATCCCTTTTACTTTATAAATTTGTTTTAGCGTATTAAGAAAATGAAAATATATTAGCTTAGTTAGAAAGAAATAAAAAGTGAAAAATCAAAAGGCATGTAGGAGTTAGGATGCAAGAAATATGTAAGGGTTGAGTAAAATAGAAAAATAAAAGTTGTAATAATTATTGGATTACTTATCGGAGAATGGGCGTACATGGCTTGATGAAAGCGGCTTGAGTTGAAGCCATGCAGGATTAGCCGTTAGCGTGAGAGAGGGAGGGGGTGTACGTGGCGTTTTAGCGTGTTGCAGCCAGCTAATATGAATCCAGAAAGCTAGGAGCTACACCCCGCCGAAATATGATATTTGATGTGAAGTGTGAAGATAATATATACCACTAAATTGCACAATTTCACTAATCCTTTAATTTGGTCAAACTATATATTAGGCCTAACAGTAATTTAAACGTACGTATTCCTTGTAGTATTTCCCATAATTTTCCATTTTAATATGGATTCTCCATTTTTGAATAAAATTTTAATTTCTTCCTTCTTTATTAAAATATCAAAATTATATATAATAAACTTGGAACACTCTTACTCTGGCCAACAAGCTCTGTCACTCGACTATTAATCACTCGACTATTTGTTGGATATATACCAACCATTGAATAAAAGGTGCAGTAAAATGTGAAACAAAAAGGTCATTATGAATTAACTGCAAGCTAAGCTGAAAAATTGACACATGTACAGAAAAAACATAACAACTGTTTAGCTGCCTCACGTAATAGAAATAGAGGTAGTAATGAAATAATTTTCACGACGAGATTGATTAGATGAAATGAAATTCACAATTTCTCCAAAGATAGGGGACACGTCGACTATGTGAGTAACAGGGACGGCACCGAATCCTTTTGACTTAAATTTGTTCTCTTCTACTTCTCCCCCACTATATATACATATCCTAACTCCTCTTTACATATGTTCTGGACCTACGTACTATCTCTTTCTCTCTCCTCTTAATTCACCAACACTTGAACAATTAATTCTGCAATGGGAAGAGCTCCTTGTTGTGAAAAAAATGGACTGAAAAAAGGGCCTTGGACCCCTGAAGAAGATCAGAAGCTCATTGATCATATTCAGAAAAATGGTTATGGAAATTGGAGAACCCTCCCCAAAAATGCTGGTTAGTACATATATATATATATATATATATATATATATTTTTTTTTTTTTTGCTTTTCATGTATGAACACTCTCCAATATCTGGACATTCGAATAATATTTTAAACATTGATTACAGGTTTACAAAGGTGTGGAAAGAGCTGTCGCCTACGTTGGACTAATTATCTCCGCCCTGATATCAAGCGAGGAAGATTTTCGTTCGAAGAAGAAGAGACAATTATACAGCTTCACAGCATCCTCGGAAACAAGTATGTTTAATTTTATTCAATTTGATTAATTAATTATCACCACAATATATATGTAGAAAAGTTGTGTAATATTTGTCTGAAAACAGGTGGTCTGCAATTGCTGCAAGGCTTCCAGGAAGAACCGACAATGAAATCAAGAACTACTGGAACACGCACATTAGAAAAAGGCTTCTGCGTATGGGAATTGATCCAGTAACTCACAGCCCTCGCCTCGACCTTCTAGATCTTTCCACTATCCTAAACTCACCTCTCTACAATAGCTCACAACCCCAAATCAACTTCTCCAGATTATTAGGGATGCAGAATTTGATTAATCCTGAGTTAATACGATTAGCCACTTCTCTATTATCCTCTGATCGCCGTAATCAAGAGCATTTCCTCATGCAAAACCAGCTAGACATCACCCATAATTCTCAATTCCATAACCAAACATGCCCTTCTTTAATCCAAACCCCGGGTCAAGATCCGACAACTTGTTTGGATCCGACACCGTCTGTTAACCACGCCCAAGCTCACCAGTACATGCAATACGACAGCGTTTCCGGATTCGGTTCACAAAATTGCCAGTTAAATGAGTGGCAACAAAGTAATAATGCCTCGCTTCTGTCTACTCTGACAGAAGATTATGTGCCTGCTACGACGGAGTATGGATATTACGGGTCGGATCAATCGGTGGTGGATCCTGCCCCGTCTTCTGAAACGTCAACGTTTCAATCTAACAGCAGCAACAACAACTTCAGCTTCCAGTCCGTTTTGTCCAACATATCAACGCCGTCGTCGAGTCCGACGCCGTTGCATTCGAATTCAACGTACAATGTAAACGGTGGCAGCACTGAAGATGAGAGAGAAAGCTATTGCAGCAGTAACATGTTGAAGTTTGAGATTCCAGATATCTTGGATGTTAACGATTTCATCTAATTTTTATGAAACCGTGTTAAGTGATGCGGAGATTTTTCTTTTTTCTCTCTTTTCTTTTTTCCCCTTATTTTATTTATGTGTTAATTTGGGCTTTGTTAAGTCTAATGTTTCTTGTAAAAATTAATTGCTATTGAAGTTAACTTGTGCCAAATTTTCCTTGCACAACTCTCCATCGTTTGCTTCATTGCGTACACAAGATTTCAATTATTGACATGTTCTTTCTCTTTCTTCTCCAAAAATCAATACCAGCCAATAATTAAAAATAATTGAATCCTTGATATAGTAAACAGACTTATCATATTTTTAGATAAAAAAAGAAAGGTACACAGAAATGAATATCAAAAGATTTAGTCATAATCACATCAAAGACTTCCATATCCATAAATGACAATTGCAATTACAATTATAGAGGAACATATATATAAAAATTGAATTTGGTAGCATGGGCCTAGAAGAAATATGATTTTAATTAGATCTTCTATGGAGGACAAATTAAGGAATTAATCACATATATCTGCATGGCCACAAAAAAGGGAATCCATGGTCACACCATATCAACAACTAGAACTTTCTTAATTTAAATAAATTAGCATATCTTGTTATTTTTAGTAATCTTCAAATCTGTTACATTATTAATTAATCGGAACCTGGATGTTGTCTCTTTAACTTGCTTAATCGGGAAATTCACACCGTGACTTATTGCTCATGCTAACTAAATTAATCTGAAGTTTGTAAAGACAGAGACGGAGAAACTTGGGATTCATCGATCCCGACAGAGGAGTTGCGGCGGCGGTAGCCCAGCGGCCGACAGTGCCGGAGATGGTGACGCGTGGTGGCGCAACCTGTATCACATAACTTTTTACGTACTAATAAAGTAATAGATATATTTATGTAAACAATGTGCATGGTTGTGCTAAGCCTCAGGGGTTTGACTTAAGGCTGTGCACGTGTCAAGATACTGAAGGTGGGAACCCATAGTGGGGACCACCCGAAAAAGGATCTCTCTATAGCTTTTCTGAAAAATCATGGCGTGGCTCTCGTGCAATTTCTTATCTTTTTCACAACCCAAAGCGCTTCGTCAAACACCCAATGACGTCAGCACCGGGACACGTGGTGTCAGCTGATGTGACTTGTGGTCCCCACACTTCAATGGTCACCAATTGGGCCTACTTGCCCAAGTCAGATCATCACTTATAAACAGCATTTTATCTCATATTTTTATATTTAATACAAATGGTTAGTAATTAAATGCAGTCTTAATATATATATATTTTTTCATTTGTGTCTAAACAAAAAGTAATAATTCAAATTATTACCCATACTTTTTTACAAAATTTCAAATTGTTATCTGAATTCAATTTTTTGATGTACTTCGGACCAAAAACAATTATTTAAAAACTTAAAAAACATAATAACTTTCAAGTATTAATCAAAATGAATGAATCATACTTAGAATGACACTGTTCAAAATTTCACGATTCTCGTCAATAATCATTTAAAATCCTAATTTATAAACATGATATTCGAATTTCAAACCGACATATATAATATTTGAATTGCTGTTTAAAATTTTAAAATCACGATCATATTATTATTTGATTATATAGTTTGAGGTAAGTTACTCAAATTTGTAATTTATCCTATATCAAGTCTCACGCTCAATTATTAGTAAATATGATAGCAAAATTAATTTGGGAAACAAGAAGATTAAAACTAGTGGCTAATGTATTTGGTTTCACATGATAAGATGTGTACCCTTTTGTTAGTGTTATCATAGTGTGTACACAATTTTTTTAGTCAAAGACGAATTTGAGCACAAATTAATTTAAGAGGATAGTATGCGCCAACTCTACCTTTTCATTAACCGTACGATCCGAAGATGTAAATTCCAAAGGTCAAACCTTCTTTGCGGCCATTAAAAGGCTCCATGCACGTCATTTATACGTAACTATTACTTCATCAAATATACATACTACAACTCTCTCCATGTATCTTAGGTAATTCTTTATTCTTTTTTTCATAAATTCTTAGTGGATTATTTTTCGAAATTGTTGATTCAAAGGCGTCCCCTTTAAATCTGGGTTCATTATACTTTGATCATTTAATTTTGCATTTATTTTCATGCATGTCTACTATATAAAATTATGATTAAACACTTTAATTACCATCTTAATTTTACATTGCACACTTGTTAATGCTAGAGACTATCCAAAATAGTTCAGTATGGTTAAATTAAAAAAATAAAAGATCGCAGAGTTCGATGATAAAATGTACTGACCCAACCAAATCTTGGAAAGGAAACTGTAAACTTCAACAAACTAATTTTACGGTCATCCCTAAGTTAATATGAATTGTTATTAAATTCTTAATTAACGTCTAATGTTAATTTGTAGCTGTCTCTTAGAAATTAATCAAGGAAAATTATTTGCGATTAGTGTAACAGTGTAGGACGTTCTAGATTATTGCAAATTTTAACAATTCAACAAAAACTATGAACTAGATAGAAAAGGTGATTTTGTAAATAAAAGAAAAACCTTAATTAAGTCAAATTAATGGTTTAAGGTGTGGAGAAATGAGAGTGTAAGTATTAATTGATGATAAAATGTAGGGTGGGCGTATGAACCGACCATTATCCAAAGGGGAAAAGTCAGTGTTTCTACGTTTACTATACCTCTCCCTTTCTTATCGACCGCCCAAAGAAAAAACCACTTGTATCTTTTGAATTGTTCATAAAGTGGGTTTATGTCTTTTCCATTTTTTATTTTCCTTCGATTAATTTATGTTTCTTTTTCCTATTTATTTCTTCTCAGGTTTATTGTTACAGTCCTTCACCCCAAGAAATTGAGCTCAAAATATGGAATTTTTGAACTTAAGAAAGGAGGAAATGGGGCCTCTAAAGCATTAATGGATTCAATTTAGTCTTTTGTCTTTGCATAATATATTTTTATAGTCGTTTGATTGACTTTTAATGCTGCTCCTTTCAGACAGCAATCAAATCGGAGATATTGATTTTCCAGGTGAATGATTGCAGTTTGATTAATCATGATTAGTCACTATTAGAAGCTTTAATTTTATGTGTAAATACTGGTTGGTTGCTCTTTTTGAGACTGTGGGGTTCGAGTTTGGCAAGACCCGAACCAAAAGTGTCAACAATCCTAGCTATTTGGTCTTCAGTTGGATTCAATTTATTAACTTTTTGAATAATCACACGTTATTTAAATTGTTGGTGCAACATTGCTCTCGTCACAAATTTAAAAAAAAAAAAAAACTATCTACGCTCCAAAAATAATGTATTTTTTAGATTCATTTTTTATTAAAAAAAAGTTGTGTTTAGTATTTTTTGTTTTGGGCTGTATATAGCCACTAAAAAAATAAACACTTCTTGATGTTTGTCAAGGATAATTTTGATCAACGGGATCTTCCCACTAAAGTTTGTCACACTTCTACATATACAAAAAAAAAAAAAACTGCATTTTTCACTAAACTACGAGTCTTGTAATTCAAATTCACATTTTACAAAATTACATATTATGAAAATTAGAGTTTGAATCTGAATCACGCAATTTTTTTAAGTATTTATCTTCTACATCTTTTTCACACTCTCTAACTCATTAAAAACATATATTATTTTTTTCACTTAATTAATTCTTTCATTCATCATCCCAAAAAAAAAAAAAAACACTTATACAGTGTTAAAATGAATCCTTCCATGGATGAGTGAGATCCATACAACGCAGGTTGGATAGAGACGAATCCGATTCGAATCTGCGTATTTTTTTTTATCCTAATATTTATGTTGTGTTAGTCATACCTTTATATTATATTAAACATACATTTATGTAATACTTTAACTTTTAAAAAAAATCCTAATTTTGACCAAAAAACTATAATTTCAGCACAAAAAACCCTTAATTTATACATATATACCTTCTATGTAAATATTACGCATACCTTTAATTAATATTAGTCATACTTTTATATAATACATAAAAATACAATTAACATAATTAAAAAATATGATTAAGGTAATATAAAGGTATATTTAATATAACATAAATGTATGCTTAATATAACATAAAAACCCTAAAGGTATGCTTAACATCACGTAAATGTATGATTAACATTACATATGCTTAATATAACATAAAAGTATGCTTAATATAACATAAAAATCCTAAATATATGCTTAACATAATATAAAGATCTTAAATGTATGCTTAACATAACATAAAAGTATGTTTAACGTTGCATAAATGTATATTTAATATAATATAAAGACTAAAGGTATGATTAATATAACATAAAGGTATATTTAACATAACATAAAAGTCTAGCATGTGGGGCAAATTTAGGTGAATTTGAACGCACCCACCAAGGCACGTGGAAACATGTGGAGTGACGCATGAATCGGGTCGGATCAGGTGTACGGAGTTGTATAAAAGTTTTTGTATCCATGGATATCCTAGTCTTTCAACTCAAAAACCCAATGGATATTTTGGTGCACTTTTATTTTAATTAGAATTTAAGCTAGCTATTTCTTATTTTCTTGTTAACTTAAGCATCGGTGTTGATTTGTTGTTACCGATGACTTTTGTGTTGAAATTTAACACTTATCCAACGAAGTTGGATCTCCTAATTCTCTCTTAAGCTCAAACTATAATCGAATACATTATAAAATATAATCTGATAGATAAGTTAATCATATAAAGTTATGAATTAGAAGAAATTAAATTGCTGTCAAAATAAATCACATAAATGACATTGGATAATCAATTTTCTGTCAATGATAATAATAGACATGAAGTTATGATTTTTGACAAACTGTAGAAACCCGCCTTCTGACTAAATGATTGCGACTGCCTGTGACAAATATGCTAGAATTCGTAGAAGCCCGTTGATTTTAAGGAAAGTCATAAAAAAATTATTCATGATTGTGAGTATAGTCGTGTATCGTATGCATATAAACACGATTATGGATGATAATTTGACAATTATTATTGGATAATATTTTCTAAAATTAATGACGGTAAAATTGTAATATCTATCAACCTACTAATCAAATTTTCATCCAGGATGGAAATATGTTCAAATTCATTGTATTACTGGTGTCCACACAACGTTGTCATAAGGAAAATGACCTTGTTTAATTAATTAAGGTTAGACAATCTCTGCACAAATTATAGATCTGATGACTATTAAGAATTACTGATTAAGAGAAGCAAAGATAAGTATCAACCTTCTTCTTATCTTTAACATTTGCGTCATTGTGACACGACACTGCCACGTTTTATTTTCTTGTAGAATTTTTGTATTTTGTCCTTTTTTTCCACGAAATATTTGATTTTATTTGTGTATGCAATTATTATCATTGATACTGCTTGATATAAGTTAATAAATCCACCATCAAAGTAATGATTCTTTTATTTTCATCATCTTAGTTGTGGGCTTGTTTTAAACCAACAGGTTCAAAAAATCTTGGTGGGATAAACGGAAATCAAATAATGCTCAATACAATGTTTTCGTTCATATTTAGGAACGGACGATTAAGGTTTGATGATACGAATAAATAATACTCGCATATGTTCAAGTCAGTTCAAAGACTTTGATATACAAATATGGAGTATAAGGTAGACAGATAAGCAACATGCCTTTAAGTGTGGGTATGATGATGAAATTGGACCATTTATTCCATTTTGATGTCTTATCACTCTTGTATTTCATTAATTTTAATTTTAATACATATCAAATGTTAAGTAATGATATTATTTATAGTTTCTGTTTATAATAATTATGTTTTTTTTTTTTTTTTTATCAATTTATAACGATTATGTTGGGCCTCTAGGAAGCTGGGATTCATAACTGTAGAAATTATTTAGTTGTTCTGACATTGAATTTTTTGAACTAGTCTGGCCCATTTCCAGCCTTATTAAATGTTTCCTTATTTGAGCCCGCCCAAATAGCCCAACTTTGCAGTGGCCCAGTTCTAGTCGATGTTTTTTTTTTAGTTAGGCCCTAAAGTTTTTTAACGTTTTACAAGAAAAATGTTGTAATTTTTTTCCACAAATATTGCATTAATTTTTCTGGGGCTACGATCTACCTTCACGAAGTGTAAGTAAGAAGAAAACCGAACCAAATTGAACAAAGTCGGCTAACATCAAGCTAAGGAGGCTTATTGGATTTTGAATAAGATAAGTCAAATAATAATACATGTAGTTTAAAGAAAATAAAGTCCAAATATAATCATAGTGCTATAAATCACATAATGAAAATCATATCATATACTTTTTTTTTTAATCGTTGTAAAAAATATGAAGATTTAAACATTTAAGTTTCTAAGGAAACCCAACTTAGCAGTGGTCCAGTTCAAAGTTTTTATATTATATAAGTAGTACACTATATAAAAAAAAACAAAACAACAACATTCATTTTTAATTAAAATTTTGAAATTATTTTTTAATCAAACCAAAAATCCCAACGATTTGATTCCGATTTGTCTATATTCGATTCATTGAATTGTTGATTTGAAACTGAAATCGGAGGTTCGAACCGTTTAATCATCATTAGGTATTATCGATAAAAATCATTTCTCTTAACTAAAAAATAATACTCTAATAACCTGACTGAAAAAATATTTACAAAGATAGATGGTGAAGAATAGGTTTACCACTATTATATCATTTATAAATTATAGCTATAAGTTATAACTTCAAACACTGATAGTTTAGAATTGTCTTGGAGTTCGAATTTCAATTATTATATTAGTAAAGTGTAATTTAGATTCTAAAATAACCATTCAAATGTCATTATATATACTATTGTTCTGAAAAGAAAGTAAAAGCTCTTAGAAAAAAAAATCCCCAAATTTAAATGAATTTATATAAGGATGAATTTCATAACAAGACTTAATTTATAAATTAGTTCTCAATTTTAGATTCAAATTTTAAAATATGCTCAATTTAACAATTTTTCTCAATTTAAGATTTGAAAATTATAGACAAAATCTTTTTTTCTTTTTCTTTTTATTTATTTTTATAGATTAAAATATATTTCAATATGCATTCATATTTTGGATAAATTAAGACAAATCTATGCATTTTAAGAACAATTTTCATCCAACTTATCTTAATTTATTTTTAAAAAGTTAAGAAAAAAGATATAATTAATTCAATTTATATAATATAATTTATATTAACTGATTAATATTAAAATCAATTTTTTATATTTTTATTCATAAACTTAAGAAAATAAAGATTCTTAATTTTATGAATTGCATTAATATTATATATATATATATATATATATTAATACAAGTCGGATGAAAATTATTCCAAATTTGTAATAACTTGTCTTAATTTATCTAAAATATAAATATATATTAAAATATAAAAAAATAAATAAATAAAAATTGAATTTTGTCTTGAATTGAAAACTCAATCTAATTTTCAAGTCTTTAATTGAGAAAAAAATTTAAATTGAGTCATTTATTAAAAAATTTTAAAATTTAAATTTAAAATTGAAAATTAATTTATAAATTATATTTTATTATGAAATTTATCTATTTATATAATTGATTCAAACACTACCTATTTTGGGATCAAAATTAATTTTTCTATTTTAGAAACGCATCTTTAATCTTATTTGTAAAAAGTAAGCTTCTAAACCCCAAATTAGCGAAGGGTATATTGAACTGGCCTTTTCCACACAACTCGCTTCTCTGCTTCTTCTTCTTCTTGGTTCATGCCTTTGATCTTTCACTGCATCCGCTTAGGTTAACAAAATAAGGGAAATTTCCTAATTTGTTTCTTTATCAATGAGTTCTCTCCTTAATTAATACGAGAATGATGTTGAGTAAACAACTTGCTGTATAAGTATAACTGGTTCTCTTGGCGGCGACGAATCTTGAATTTGTGAATGATATGATCCATATGGTTGAATCTTCATTAACTGGTAGAAAATGCGTGTCGGCTATTCACTCCGCCTCTTGCACGCGTTAGCCTATAATCTGTTCTCCGCTTCCCTGTTTTGCTATGTCAAGGTTCGTCTAATCTATCCCTTTCTCGGTTTACTATGGTTGCGTCCTTTATAAATTGCTAGTTGTTTCTTTATTGTTTCGATATTTTTATTATCAAAATTATCTTGACGATTTTATCGTTTTCTTGGCACTCAAGGATCTTCTATTTACTGAAATTTAGGTGTTTTGGTTAGTCCATGGAGAGGAATGTGAAATAGTCCAACATCAGATCCCAAAATGTTTGATCTATGCATTTTTTTATTATTGAGTTTATACATTTATGCAGTCGGAATGAACTTGCTGTTTGCCATCATATAAAAGTCTGGAAGTTGTTTTGCATCAGAATGTTGTTGTGTGTTCTCATGGATGATTATTTCACCTCCTTAAGATGTTGCAGATTGTTGACAGTTGGGGCAATCAGGAGAGTGCCATTGTCTTTGCTTACAAACCAGTGTGGCATCTGTTCGCAAAGGTCAAGCCATGGAACCCTTGTTCGAATCAGTATATTTTCTCCTCAATACAGGTCGTACTTGCATTACTTGTTTCCCAGCAGGAGACTTGCTTGGAATGCAACTCATGAAGCCGGAAAAGGTGTCTATAATAGTCACTTCAGGAGTTATTCAGCAATTCCAGCTTGTAATACTATAGCTCATCATGCACAGGTTGCTTGGAAGAGGTTGACACAATCATCTTCACATGGTGGGCAAACTCATCTCTCTTTATGCAAGATTGCTCAGGCAGTTAGCTTAGGGTTTAGCCGCTCTTACATCATTGTTCCTAGTATGTTTGCTTTCATGTGTGGAACCCAGTTAGCATGGACACAAGCTGCTCCAAGGACACATATCACCATTCAGCCCAATAATTCATTGTACATGCATGCTCAAGAAAGCCATCTTTATGTAACCAGATTGATAGTCTCGATACTTGATGCCATTATCTTGTTGCTCAGAGCTTTTTATTTGGCTGTTCTGTTCACTCCGAGCATTGCCATGGCTCCATTCGCAGATAGTTTTGGACCTCGTTTTAGGAAACTCTGGCTTCAAGTTGTTCATCGAACTCTGGAAAGAGCAGGTCCAGCATTTATTAAATGGGGCCAGTGGGCAGGTACACGGCCAGATCTGTTTCCTGGAGACATGTGCAGTGAACTGTCAAAGCTTCATATGAAAGCACCTGAACATAGCTTTGCCTATACAAGAAAGACAATTGAGAGAGCTTTTGGACGTGAAATTACCGAAATTTTTGATGACTTTGAGGAAGAACCTGTGGCTTCTGGAAGTATTGCTCAAGTTCATCGGGCCACATTACGATCTCGATATCCTGGTCGTCAGATTAAACCTATTCTAGTTGCTGTTAAGGTGAGACATCCAGGAGTTGGGGAATCCATAAAAAAGGATTTTGAGATAATTACTTTTGTAGCAAAGATTTCAGGCTTTATTCCTGCACTGAATTGGTTAAGATTGGATGAAAGTGTGCAGCAGTTTGCAGCTTTCATGATGTCTCAAGTTGATCTTGCCCGGGAAGCTGCTCATTTGAGCCGTTTCATATACAATTTTCGAAGTTGGAAAAATGTTTCCTTCCCAAAACCTGTATATCCTCTAGTACATCCAGCTGTTTTGGTGGAAACTTTTGAACATGGAGAAAGTGTTTCTTGCTATCTTGACGAGCGTGAGGGGAATGAACGAATTAAAAGTGCTGTTGCTCACATTGGAACCCATGCACTACTGAAAATGCTCCTGGTACCTCATATCATATGTCCTCATTTAGTACATCCATGTTATCATCCTCTTGCGTTTAAATTTTTACTGCCTCCTTTTTTTGGTGATTATATCTGTATAGGAACTTATGTTACTGTTCATCAGGTCTGATTATGTCATTGTAAAATAGCTCTAGTGAGACTGTTATAATTGGCTTTCATCCATTAGCTCTCAAACCTAGATGTGGTGTTTTGCATCTTTTAAATATTATATTGACTCATATGAGGAATATTACAGTGCTGGAGCACTTTTTTTTTATTCTTTGTAAGACAGTGATGAAACATATGACTTGATGCTCAGTTATTGCTAAATAAAAATATCAGCTTGATTCAAGAGGCAACAAGCATTATGCCTGATGGTCTTTCATGTGATGCCTTGTATCTAGGAGGTGGGAATGGGCTTGTTTTTCTGTTATTTTAATGACGTTTAATGATGGCCATTCAAGTAATTTATAATATGGCTGTCTAAAGAAACTTGTATTGTTTACTTGGATTATTTAATCTCTACATGATGATATATTGGATCTCTATTCTCTTTGCCTTTGCTGGGAAAGAGAAGACATGTAATTTTAGTGTTGACCAATATTTTATTAGTAAAGGATATTTCTGTTTTCATAAGCATTTTTCTTCGTTTTCTCAGGTTGACAACTTTGTTCATGCTGACATGCATCCTGGAAATGTCCTAGTTCGTGTCCCTGAGAGCAAGCGTTCTCGAAAAAAGCTCTTCAAAACCAAGCCTCACGTTATTTTCCTTGATGTAGGCATGACTGCTGAACTTTCTAATAATGATCGAGTTAATTTACTGGAGTTCTTTAAAGCTGTTGCTCGTAGAGATGGCCAAACTGCTGCAAAGTGTACACTGAATTTATCTAGGAAACAGAAATGCCCAAATACAGAGGCCTTTATCCAGGTGCAAAACTTTGAAATTTGAAAACAGAATCCTGGATGCAACCTTTGAATTTTTGAAACATCCTAGCCATTTTTACTACCAGTTTTAGAATGTCAATAGGGGTAAAATTTCAAATTATCTCTTTGGTGGAATAGTATTTATGTCTATAAATTAACTGTACTCTTAAATGTAATTGAGCTGACCTGCCTCTGACACTTCAATCATTATCTTTTCAATTGCATGAGCACTCTGCAAGTTGATGGACTTGCACTTATCTAGAATGAATGTAGGATACAACTTGTTTTTCATCCACTGTTTTTCTTACCTAGGTAGTTGAGGGGGAGACTTTTATTTTGTGACTTAAAATTTCATCTGTATATTGTTGAATCCAGGGTTTAATGTTGGTTTCCATAGAGGATTGCCTGGATGCTCATGCTTACAAGTTCTGTTCCCTTTTGTTTCCTATGTTTTCTTGTGTGCTATATTCCTAGTTACCTATTTGGTTGTGTTTGTGAAACACATTGCACGAGGAAATCTAAAATATCCAGTTGCATGTATAATCAAACCTTCTGTAAGGTTGACTGTCGTACCTCTTTAGTGGTTCCTCAGAACGCATGGTTAGAGAAAATAAATATCACATCTCATAAAGTACATTGATTTCTTTGCTTACAGGAAGTGAAAGAGTCATTTGATTTTTGGGGTACCCCTGAAGGCGATCTGGTCCATCCAGCTGACTGCATGCATCAACTACTTGAGAAAGTTAGGCGGCATAGAGTAAATGTCGATGGCAATGTTTGCACTGTGTTGGTGACTCTTTTAGTCCTTGAGGTACTCTCGATTAACTTTCAGTTAATTTAGCACACTAAACTTGAACTACTATATGTTTGATTGTGTATGTGAGTGTTCGCAGCAGGACATATAATGTCTATGAGTATTTTGACTAGTTAATGGATTAGATTTTAAATGAGAAATCCACCATGTCTTTTGGTTGAGAAAGAAAATCGTTTAGCAAAGAGTTTGTCATTCATATCTGTATTTATGGAAGAATGCAATAGTTTTTTGCCACCTATAGTTTTCTTAACTTTGTGTTTGTATTTGCTAGGGGTGGCAACGGAAGCTCGATCCAGATTACGATGTGATGCATACAATACAAACACTGGTTCTCAAAGTTGACTGGGCAAAGTCGTTTACTGATACGATCGAAGGACTTATGGCCCCATGAAAAATCGTCTTCAAAAAAGCATCACTGCATAACACGTTTTGAGAAGGTAGAAACACTTCAGTTGCACACCAGCCCTTTCAGTTTCAGTAATGAATTATCCCCCCCCCCCCCCCACCACAGAAGGTGTCACATTTAAGAAACTTTTTTTGTCATAAGAAAGGAATTTTGATTCAGAAGTCTGTTATTTTTTTGATTAAAAAATATATATTATCCTTGTAACTAATATATGATCAGTTATAACAAACTTTTAAAATGATGGATTTTATAAATAGATGGAGGGACAGAAATGAGACCCCATATTGGTATAAAAGGTTGTAAATTCTTTTTGCTGACAAAAAAAAAAAAATTGAAGCAAATTGTACAACTCTTGTGGGATATAATTCATTGACAATCTTCTATTGGCTCCCATCACCCATGCGTGCCGTGATACGATTTTGTTAGGATTGTAAGAACTTTTATTATTTATTAAATTTACTTGGCAAACCAGTTTCTAATTATTAAGTTTTGGGAATTTTTTTTTTTTTTTGACAGTTGGATATTGAGTTGGTATTTATAAGACAAGTATGAATCTCGGGTGCTCTTGAGGAACAGGGAGGATACATTATAATAATGTTGTGGGTTGCTAATCTTGGTGTTTGATGAATCGCATTAATTTTGGTCGCCAAACAATTATGTGACAAATTCGAACAAAAAATTGAAGATAAATTGGATTCATTCATATTTACGTATCCCTTTTAAATGGTTTAATTAATCTGGATTATGATCTAAGCTACGTATTTCATCGAGCACATAACAAAGACCACCTTCTCATGAATTCAGATCGATTATTTCGCTATTATTACATCACTCAAAGTCCATTTCATGCAATCACTAAAAAGTCATATTTATTGATCAATTAATGATGAGGAAAACGATGCATAGCACCATTGCTTAATTTCTTTGCTTACAGAAGTGAAAAGAGTCTTACCTTGACTCATTCTGATCATCTATACTATACAAAGTATAATTACAGAGTAACAAGTTTCAGACGCATTAAAACCCAAAAAAAAAGTAACAAACCTATACATTAAACAAGCTTCATAATTTTCTAATTACTCTTTGTAATCTATGTTCACGCCTTCAACGTCTATCGATTCCTAACAACATCAGGTAAATTTGAGGTGAAAAAACTATGTAAAATTAAACACAAAAATATGCATCATATCTGATCTATCTATCTTCTTCGGACAAATGTTTTACCCTGTGCATCGTCCTTAACTATGCACAGAACTTCATTTGGAGGAGCATGCCTCCAGATTTGAGGCTTCTTCAATTGATGCCCCATTTGTGCAAACTTATCAGCAGCTCTGTTGCCCTCTCTATAAGTATGTGTAAGAACACAGTTTTTTATTTCTGGTATGATCAAATTAATTCGTTCAACGTGCATTTGTACTTGTTTACATTTAGCCTCTCTTCTTTGAGAAATAACGTCGACCAGACTCTTGGAATCTCCTTCCAGCCATATGTCACTCCAACCATTTTCGACCACAATCTCGAGACCTTTTACCAGGGCTGCTACTTCTGCTATTGTGCTGTTGCTTTGACCAATCGACTCTGCGTAACCTAGCAAGAATTCAGCGTTATGGTCTCTGAATAAGCCTCCAATGCTGCATTTTCCTGTTTTGTACTTGCATGATCCGTCGAAGTTTAACTTTGTCCACCCTATTTCGGGTTTCTCCCATGTCACGTTTATTGCTTCCTTGTGCCACTTTCTGGCCAAGGCATAAAGAGGTCTGTGAATGGCTGTCCTATAACAGAATGATCTTGAAATTATTGGCAACATAATTTTATTGATGGAAATAATAATAAGGTATGTTTATGATGCAAACTTATATACGAACACTAGTTTATTCATGCATGTTATGCTGGAACGATGGAGTAGAGGGTAAGAAAGGTAGTTTGAGGAAAAACAACGCAAAGAGGTTAACTCAGGAAGGAAGTTAATTATGGGATTTTTAAATGGAATCTGTGTTCATTTTCTGCATGTTTAAGTAAGGATCAATTCTCGTATTATCTGGAAAAAATATAGGATTGTGTTTGTGGATATGTTTGTTTGAAATGCGTTTTAACCATTGTTTTATTAACTGTGGGAAATAACCGTGGTAATTTTTATATCCGTTTTAACTTTAACCATAAATATTGGAGATGTTAGCGCCGAGTTATCAGAAGCCAAGAACTTAGGGAATGGTTACTAAGTTTAAAATCCTGTCACATCCGACCAAATTAACTACCACAGATGGCTGCAATTAACTCAATGTTACATTGAAATATCTGTTTATGTGCTTGAAACATGTGAACTTGCAAGGTTATATGATCTTAGTTTAATGTGAATGTTGTATTCTCTATCGAGTTTTAATTTTATATTTCAGTTTATGAATAGGTGCATCGATGATTGGATTCGTAACTCTTTAATTAAAAAGATGATGATTTTTAATCAAATCTTACATGTTGCTATGCATAGGGTATTACATTTATTGATGCAGTTAGATGTTAGAGCTACGCGGTTAGTTATTTGAATGTGAAGATGGGCTGGGCTCATCACCAGTGTGAAACCCAATCTCAACCTTTTGGGCTTCTAAATTAAACAAACTGTACCAACATAAGAATTGGCCCATGAGTAGAGTGTTAGCTAATGGGTAGAGGTTTGAATTTTGCTCAAATCTGAGATGTTCATAGTGTTGTGTATACATATTGGTACGGTTACTTATATAATTGAATTTCAGTAAAGCTTTTATCAAATTCTTTCGTATGTTTTTTGCTACGACTTTGATAAAACCAAAGTAATTAAATATAATACAAAATTAATTTTTTTGATGAATAATAATCATCAAAACAAAACCACAGTGAGAAACTGAGACTACTTTTATGGTCAAACTTTGAAAAAACATTGACTAAATGAGACTACTTTTATGGTCAAATTCTGAAAAAACTTTGACTAAATGAGACTGAATTTCTGGTTGACCATGTTTCCAAAAAAAGGATACTTTCGAGAAAGGACGAGCACGACTAAAGTGGCTATACATACAAATCTATTTACGGATCTATATGCTTTGATTGGAACTGGAAATTCCAGAACAGGCGGTTGGTATACCACCATAATGAAACTTCCTTTTCTTTTTTTTATTCGGATCAGATTTATGTTGGCTTCGTTGGGAGACCTCGGGAGTTCTCATTTTTGAGGTTCGCTTTTCCATTATTTCGTATAGTAAAGTGTTTTCTAGAAAAGGTATTTAAACTATGTTATGTAAAAATCCCGTCTTTTTAGCATGATTGGACAATTTGACAGCGAAACTTGACTAAATGAGACTATTTTTATGGTCAAACTCTGAAAAAACCTTGACTAAATGAGACTACTTCGTGAATATTAGGGTTCAAATCTGGATCAACAAAGAATTATAATTTTCTATCACTTTTTTAAAAATAAAAAATAAATTTAGCTGTTATGATTTACAAAATGGAGAGAGAAAGAGACCTGAAAGTTTGTCTAAGCAAAGTGCATATTTTATTGGGTGAAGTTCAAAACTACCCATTTTCATAATGTGAGAAACTTTTTTATCCCATTTTTATGAAAATAATTTTTTACCAATTTTTAAGGTATTTTGCTAAATACATTTCAATACTACCCCTTAATTATATTTAAATTTTAATTATTAAATAAAATTCAAATACACTATTTAAATATAAAATTTAATATTTCAAAATATATAAAATTCTATAACCCAAAATTTTAAAAAGTTGAAAATTCATTTCCCTCCTCACCCCAAGAAAATCCTAGAACAGAGCTTGGATTTTATTGATGAATTTGAAGTTGTTTTGTTGGTCGAATTTGAAATGAGAATGAGGTTACTGGGAAATGAGAGAAACTGAGATGAGAATGAGGTTAAGAAGATGGAAGAAACAACGGTGATTCTTGTCGGAGATGGTAGATATCAGTCGACAAATCTAGATATTGGAGCATTGATGGTGGAAGCGCAACGTCACTTGCATTCGAAGATGATAGAAATTGAGATGAGAATAAGGTTAAGGAGATGGGAGAAACAACAGTAATTATTGTTGGAGATGGTAGATATCAGCCAACAAATCTAGATATTGGAGCGTTGATGGTGGAAGCGCAACGTCTCTCACATTCGAAGATGATAACATCAGGATAAACTAAGAAGGTTGGAGAAGGCGAATAATAGTTGATTTGCACGATATTCTGTGTTATCTAAACTTGAAAGTGAAACATCTGTTCAAAGAGAGAGACAAGAGTTTGAGTTACAATTTATTTATTATTTATTTATTTTATTTTTGATTTTGATGATTTGAATGTTTAATGAATAATTGTGAAATTTCTTGAATTTTTTGATTTTGTATAATTACAATCATAATCGTACATGCACGAGTATGAGAAAATCATCAAAATCATGCGTCATTTAATATTCTAATATATGTACACGATATGTATCTTACTGTACACGATAAATTGTAACTATTTAATATTTTGATATATGTACACGATAGATTTGTTACTGCGTGTATACAATTATTTTGATATATGTATACGATAGGTATGTTACTGTGTATACACGATAAATTGTGTACAGGATGATTATTGTCTATTGTGTAGACAATAATCATCGTGTACACGATATGTATCTTACAACGTGTACACGATTATAATATGTACACGATATATATTTTACAACGTGTACACCATATATATTTTACAAAGTATACACGATTATATTTTACGTGTACATGATTACACAGATATGTATTTTATAACATGTACACGATAATTATAATCCAAGTTATAATCGCATACACGTTATGAATCGTGTACACGATACCTACATACAATCACATAAAAAAATTGTGTACACGAGATAATCGGTGTACTCCATAAAATTTACTCGTATACAAAAAAACTAAAAATCCCCAAATGAGTTTGGTTGAAGCGCAATATTCAAATTTTAGATGATTTTTTCCAAATAGAGGATTTTGGTTGAAGTGTGGTGTTTAGATCTTCAAAATCTTTTTTTTCCCAAATAAATATATATTCACCCGATCAACAAATCTTAAATAATTTTCCCAAATAGAGGGTTTTGGTTGAAGTGCGGTGTTCAAATTTTCAAAATCTTTTTTCTCAAATATACATATCTTCATCGGATAAACAAATTTTTGAAATCTTTTTCCTAAATAAACAGATCTTTAAAAAAAAATTACTTGTGTTTAAAAAGTAATTATTAAAAACTTGTCTATCAAAGATATTTGTAGAAAAATTAAATATAAAATTTAATATAGTGTATTTAGATTTAAATTTTAAATACATAAATATAAAATACATTATAGGTGAAGTTGAGGGTAATTTAAATTTTTTTTATTAAAATTAAGTAAAAAAATGTTATTTTTATAAAAAATGATAGAAAAATTTATTGTCTTATAAAATGAGATAATAAAAGACATTTAGATTATTTTATTTTGACCGACATGTATGTTAAACTAATTAGAATTGCATTCAATTGATTAGGTTACAGCCATAATGATAATTTGAAAAGAATTAATTAAATAACAAAATGTCGTGAAGATTTGACTATTAGGGCTTGCCGAAATAATTTAAAAAGAAGGCAATTTTCCATAGTTGGTGGCTTTACAGACTTAGGCAGTGGCAGAGCTATCAGATTGAAAATAATAGTCCACCAAATTATTGTTATGTTTACCTTGAGTCCCTACAAACTAGCCTTGCAGTTTTACAGTCTCTCCAGCCATAACTTGTCTCCTCAATTTTAAGAAAATAGATTTTTTCAGAATCGCATTCCATCTTTGCTCGATTTCTATTTAGATTATTTTTTTCATAAATATGATTTTGGATTTTATAATCCAAAATTAATTTGTATTTTCGGTCTGCTTTATTTCCATCTTGATCATAAAATTAATTATTTTGGTTGATGTGTTTTTATTTTGTATTCAAAATACATCGATGATGTTATACTATTATACACGGTGGTATAAAATTAATTTAAATTAAATTGTATTAAGTTTGCTCTGCAGATTAGATGAAAAAAGATGCAAATAGATGAAAAGGCCAAAAATAAAAAATTAAAATTAAAATTAAAAAGAAAAAGGAAAGAGGATTGGGGGCAGGGAATGATATAGTAGTGCGTTCTGCAAGAACAATGATGGTGTTGTGTGCATGGGGTGAAGGCGTGAATCAAGCGGATTTTTATGATTTGATTTCAAGAAACACAAAATTATTTGATTTCATTATATCTCTAATTTTAGCTTTTTAGACGTTTTGCTGTAACATGTCGATATGACTCGAAGTTGTTTACAAGACGACATCCAAGCTTATGTATTATAATATATTTATTTTATCTCACGATGAATATTTGACTTTTGTATTAAAAAAAAAAAAAAAAGGTACAATGGTAATGTCATTATCTATTTTATGTTTCTTAAATATGTTTTAAATAATGTGTAATTGTTTTTTTACTTTGTTATGGGTAAGACGGATCCACCCTTGGACCGGGGCACTGGACCCTCCTGAAAATTTGCAAAAAAAAATTGGGGGTTTTTTTTTTTTGGGTATATTCGCATTTTAAAAATAAATAAATATATTTGTGAACTTGGTTTGTTCTCCGTCTGTAAAGGAGTCGGTTCCTTGTTTTGCATATTTTTTAATGTGATGAAACACTGCGTAAATGAGAATACAATTGTTTATATTACATTGACCTATTAGGAAGAACGTTGTTTTCAGGTAAATTTGGATGCAATTACAGTTTATTCACACTTGATATTAACATCTATGCTCTTTTGCCTTTACCACCATGTGATGCGCGTGGGAGCAATTCTGTTGCTATTATTCTACAAGGGATGGGAAGAAGAAACGTATATGATGAAAAGAAGAAAGCACAAGAAAGAAAGAAAAAGTGAAAGTCATTGATCTAATTCTTATTTAGTGGAAATCAAAATAGCCAAAGGCTTTCTCTTATATCAATGAAAAAGCTGAGAATAAAATGCAGTGTTAAAAGAAAGAATTAATAGACAAAAAATGAATAAGGAAGTCAAGCAAAGAATATATGCAAAAGAGCATACATAACTTGTTAATGGGGCAATATCATATGAGAGAAAGAGAGAGATATCATGGCTGCAACACTATAAAAGTGAGCTGTCTATTTCCTCTTCTTTATTGGCTAACCTAATAAAGTAAGTCTTGTTTGTTTCTCTACACTTAATTCAAGAAAAAAGATGAAGGTTATAATATACATAACAAAAAATTAAGTTTATTGAGATATCTTGAGGTTATAAATATAATACGATTAGATTGAGACATAATCTCGAAGGATAGTTATTTTAATGTCATTCGTTGAGATATATGTGGGAGTGCAAGAAAAGTTGCATGGTCGTGCCTCTTACTCAATGAGTTTAAGACATCACATTGCTATCTTCCTCCAGACTATGTTATCATTAATTTAATCAGCCACATTGATTTTATTTAAAAAAAAGAAAAACCAATAAACCTGGATATGAATGTGTAGGAGCAAGATAAGAGTTGTGTAAAAAATGTGGTAATTGTAGTGAGGGCTGTTCACGTCAATATACGAAGGACGGAGATGGGAGACATAAATGATTGATTTGAAATGTCTGAAAATCACACACAAAAAGTAGTGGTCACCAATCCTATTTCTCTCAAACTATTTAATCTTTACCTTAAGAACCTTGGACCTTGATGAATTTGGAACTTCAATTAATTGCAGTCACGTGAGTGTCGCATACTAGTAACTAGTAAGAAGGAGCTGCCAATATGTTTATTAATTTATATTAGAATATTGGAAACTCCACAAAAATGGGACTCCAAAGAGCCAGCTGCAAAACCGAACCAATTCCTACAACATGAATCACGTGACAGTCCGTCCCTACTTCCAGCTACGTATCAGGGACAGGGTTTCGTAATTCCGTAGCCTCATTTTGTCTCAGTAAAAACCACTTACTGCATCATCACTGCACACTTATTAATTAATACCTAAGTCTATAATTAGTACAGTCCATTGAAAGTCTCTAATTAATAATAACTCTAAACTTACTTATTATTCCAACTTTTACAGTCCATTGAAAGTCAAAAGGTACAGTATGAGTATTATTGCTGATAATGAGTACCTCATTCGTTTTTTTTTTCCTGTAGATTTGTTGTGTTTACTATTTTGGCCTCGTGCTTTCTGCTTTTATTGGTTCATTGCTGGATCTTCTGGATAATTGACACAGAATATATGTTGAGGCTGAGGCTGAGGCTGAGGCTGAGGCGTTGAATGTGAACACTCACCTATAATTGCTCTCTCTCACTCAAATTATTCCTTGCTCTTCTACTCAACCAAAGGATTTATTCCTTCTTTTCTGAAAAAGGAAACCGAGAAAAGAAGATGGAGCTGGATCTTCAGAATCCGTTGACGATTTACGAAGACATGCCATACGACGGCGTTTCTTCTCTCTTCGCCAACGAGACCGACCACATGCCTTCTCTTCTCACCTTCGACTCCTCTGATTTGCGCTTCACCATTCGCCGGAGTGCTCTCTCCCTCATTTCTCACGTAAATTTAACTTTCTTATTCTCACTCTGCATTTTCCTTCTTTCTTTTGGCTAGCGAACTTTCTTTGATTTCATGTTTTGATGTATATATTTGCGCAGGTGAAGTTCTCCTACGATTTGGAACCGTTTCTGGTCTATCTCTCTGTCAATTACGTCGATCGTTTTCTCTCTAAGCAGGAAATTCTGGTAATTTTGTGGAGTAATACACACGCATTGTTGTACAAGCGAGTCGCGTGGTGGTGTGTGTATTTTGAAT
The DNA here is from genome assembly GCA_028654395.1 of Scutellaria barbata. Lineage (NCBI taxonomy): Eukaryota > Viridiplantae > Streptophyta > Magnoliopsida > Lamiales > Lamiaceae > Scutellaria > Scutellaria barbata. Next base: position 6,999,298 of record CM053645.1, read on the forward strand.
TATGCATTGATAGTTGGTTATAAAATCAGGATAAAAGGCCGTGGATTCCGCATATTCTGGTTGTTGCAAGCCTTTCACTTGCCGCCAAGATGAGAAATTCTGATTTATCGGTTTCACCCTCCGTTCTACAGGTTTGGTTACAATTTACACATTCTAATTTCTTTTAGCTCGAAAACCTCTCTCATTTTATCTTTTTGAGGATACAATTGAAAGTAATTTTAATCTCAATTGGAACAGAGAGATGAAGGTTTTGAGTTCGACGCACAATCGGTTCATCGAATGGAGACAATTTTACTCTCGGCTCTGCAATGGCGAATGCGATCTATCACTCCTTTCTCATTTCTCCAATATTTCCTCTCTCTTCTCAAGATCGAAGACTCTTCTGTAGCTCAATCTCTCAAGCACCGAGCTTCAGATATTATTTTCTATATTCAACACGGTAATTCTATTTAAGTGTAATGTTAAATGCATATGCATCATCCACTTCATATACTCAATTTGATATTTGATATGCAGAATTGAAGAGTTTGGAGTACAAACCATCGATAATTTCAGCTTCCGCGCTACTCTGTGCTATTCAGGACTTGAATCCGCTAACATTTTCTTCTTCCAAAACCGTAATTTCTTCCTGTGAATATGTTGACAAAGTAAGCATGTAACCCACATATTTTCCACTGTTTCATTGAATGATATAGCTTATCTTGTTCCAAGTCATATTCATGAAATATGTATTACTACTGCAGGACGCATTGTTGGAATGCGTAGGTGTGATGCAGGAGATAACGAAGGAGGGGTACGTGGCAAGCGATGCTGATGCTGCGGCGAGTTGTACAGCGACTCCAGAAAAAGACAAGGTCAAGCGGCGGAGGTTAAACGGTTTATGCGACAGTAGAACATTCCAGGTCTCTCAGGTTCAGCAGTGTTAGCACCATCATCTTATGTGCGCGACACCATGTAAAACTCAAAAGTCAACATCTTCACCAACTTGTTGAAAAGATGAAAAAAGCAACTAATTTTGCTTCATTTTCAATCAAATATCATGTGAGGCCTACAATTATATTTAATACAGATCCTAGACCTTAAAGAATACAATTTACCCTTAAAAAAGTGGGACTGGGATAAGAAATTACGGAACAATGGGAATTTTGATTTAGGGAGAATAATGTGTCTCGAGCAAGTGGGGATAATTTTATTAGGAGACATTGTTGTCAATGAGTTTAATATGATGGGAGTATATTTGTCGAAGGAGTGCACTCATTAACATCCTTGAAAGCAACAGGCAATAAATTGCCAGTTGTGTCCCGATTCCTTTTTTTAGACAAAATATAATTTAATTGAGGGACCTAATTTCTTCGTTGTAATACTTCATTATTTTAATAATTAATGCTAGGATCGAAGTTTTAACAAATTAAGTCGGTAATGGGTAGGGATTCTTAGAAACTATAAGTCCAAACTCAAAAAGTGGTTAGCATTCGATAATAGTCCATCAAAAGCATCGTCAGTTTGCCAAGCGGAATCGCTACATCGAAAACATATATTTTCGATATCAGAATTTAAAAAAATTATTTAGGAATTAACGTTTCAACTTACATTTCTGGAAATATAATACAGACAATAAACTCGTCACAATATAAAGTTAGATAAAAATCGAAAAAGATTACTCATTATCGATAAACTTTTGAATTCAAACTTAACAAACGAAGGATCTTAAGGAATTCTTATGTACAAAGGCAAGATACTGTTGCTAAAGAGAGACTTGATATGGTGAGCAATATCATGTATCGTGTACTAGATACATGATATCATAAAAGATGGTGTGTAGCATGATTTGGGAATATTAGAGAAAAATGAAAGCTTGAATTGCAATATAAATGGTTGTTTTGAGTTGGAGACATTGTATGGGGTTCATCCCCTAATCTGAAACTGATCCCCCAGACCAAAATGAGCCATCAATAACCAAACAAGCGTTATAAGCTCACCTCCTTTGCTTAACTGCTGTGCATGAGAGTGTGCTCTGCAACGAATCGAGGCATAAGAAAGCATCTCTACCCAAACTTTGCTCATTACCTTCCACTTATCTTCTATGTCTTTCAACTTCTCCAGCTCTTTCAGCTCTTCTGCCAATCTGCACCCTTTGAACAACACTGATTTGTTTCCATCCCTTTTTACCCAACCTGGCCTCACTTCTTTACAAACATTGAGGATCACTTTGCAAGCTTTAACATGATCATTGTCCAATTCTATTTCACTTGAAAAGTATTGCACAAAAGATGAACAATACCTGCTGTCTCGTGCCCACCTCCCAACTTCAATACTTGTCATGGGGCATGTTACGTGCATCAAAGGTAGAAATATGGAGACGAACAAGAAAATAATCAAGGCTAAAATGGGAGAAAGCAACTTAACTATGAAAAAGAAAACGTATCTGGGGAAACTAATAACACCATAAATGATGGCTTTGAAATCTCTAGCCTTCTTTCTCTGATGAAACTCTGATCGTCCATGTAGAAGCTTTTGGGCCTCCAAACATGTATCCTGGAATCGGATTTGTCCCATCCCAGCCACTGCAGACGTCATTGTAGGCTTCATGATCAGAAGATATAGCATGTAGTCTGAAAGGAGCTTTGAGAAATCCCTATACTTATTTTTCGCCTTCCGATTCTCATCGGACATATCATCATAATAGCAAAGGTCAGTGGCGATATGCCACAACAGGACACTCTGATCATAGTCCACATCAAGAACATAAGGGAGCAACTTACTGCAACCCTCGACTCGAAGGACTAAATCGCCTTTCGCTGCACTTACCTCTTTGGCAGTTTCTTCATCATCCGCCATTTCAGATTTCTTCTGCAGCTCTTCGAAAATGTGATTCCTCAGCTCTTCTGTAAATGGCTTATGCCTCGCGTACTTGAGCCGATCAAAAAAGGCAGTCAATCCAAAGAAGTCAATGATCTTTTCTTTCATAGGTCTCCGACGATGCAGGCAATAGTGTATAAGGTTGTAAGTCGGGGCGGTTTCAGACCAGCGACGGTTGAGCAATCTCACAAGGCTGTTGAGCAATCTCACAAGCTTCCAACACAGGCCAAAACCTAGCCGCTTTTCTGAGGTTTCTTCAACACTAGTTTCTTGCATAAAGCTTTCATCATCAAGGTTAAGATCAGGCAGCTTATAAATGGCAACTTTAAGCCAATCAGATGAAATGAGCTTGATAAAAGCTATTACATCCAAGGCAAGTGCACCAAGGAGCAAGGTGTATGTAATGCCAACATCGGTTTCCTTGAAGGTTTTCTTGTCCACGATGTGGAAGAGCCCGAGTGAAGTAGTTACTAAAGCGAACGAAATGAATCTACAAGAGTATCCAAATTTTGTGTAGACAACACTAACCTTGGTAAATAGGACATCATAAATGAAACTCAGTTCGATTATTATCACGTTAAAAGCATCTTCTGCTGACCTCTTGAGGAAAAAATCTCTACTTATATTGCGTTCACTGAAGCTGAAAATGAGGTCGACGATGAGACCCTTGAAAGTTTCGAAAAATTGATGAGCATAAAGCACCACCTCTGTATCATTCAGTTTTCCTTCTTTCACCTTATTCACTTTTCTGGCTGGTTCAGCAATCATATCTATCTTGGTTGGAAGACTTTCCTCTTTCTTGGAACGATACTCGCCCATGAGCTTGGCATAATTGGGGTCCTTGAGCATGGAGTCTTGAAATCTGTTTAAGCTAGCAAGATAGAGTGACCTCGTCCTTTCAGCATACTTGATGATACCAGTGATGAACATGAGCATGGTGGGAATCCATAGATTGTTCTTAGGCAGGGATAGAAAGAAGACATATACTGTAGAAAATAGTTGAAATATGAGAGAAAGCAAATGCCTGAGCCATAGCTCATTATCTTCAAGAGCAAATGCGGTTATGGTGTCGGGCCCACCAAGATGCACCAAAAGAAACGGAGCCCAAAACGCTAGGAGATCGGAATTGTTGTGATCCGATTCACTTTTCTCCGGGTTGATTTGGCTGCTAGAGATTAGCCCAACTGCGAAATTAGCAGCGCAATCAGCCAGCAAATATGCAGACCAGAGGGGCATGATGATCCAATTACTAAAGGTTTGCCTCCTCAAAGGGGCGACTAAAATTAGAAAGCCTTGCAGAGAGAGGCTCAAGAGGATGAAGAGTCTCAGATCCCATATCCCCCAAAGATCCTTCCACGCCTTGGGAATCGGGTTTTCCATTCCCCACTTCCCTTAAGGCCTGTCAAGACTAATTCATAAGCATATACTGGTATTACTTGTTAGAACAATGAAATCATTATTAATAAGAGGGACTATGGCATCCAAGAAGCAAGCAAAAACTGGAAAGACACTCTTATTACCTGATTGGGAGACCCTTGAGAATGCAGTGGGCTAGTGGAGACTACTATTTGGTGTCTGGGAGCATTAACGTATGTTAGGTAAGAAACTTTTGGAATATTAGAGCATAAGCGGAGTTCCTATTTGCACGCGCCTATGCAAGTTGGATGCCTTAATTGAAGCAAGTGTTGAATAATATATGATATCGCATCTGAAAAAGAAAACGGGACACGATAGATTTGTAAGAAAGGACCCACCTTGACAAGATACGTTGTCATATATGGCCTCCTTCTTAGTGACATCACATCCATCACCTCTCTTTGAATAAACTTCGAAAAAAAGACCAAATGATCCAGAAAATCGAGTAAATTCATCTTTTTCTAGCATTGGAAGGGTGAGAAAGATGGCTGTTATAGGAAGTTATTGAAAAAAAAGTTTGCAACCGAAATATAGAATCTTCCTACTTCAAGGACTTCCTTTTCTTCGCTCCCGATTAGAATCTTCGAATGTTGAACCCAAACGCACAACCGCCATTTTCCAGAATAATTCTTCTTCTTCTTCTTCATGAATCGCAAAGGAGGCAATAATTGACAATCCTTCTTGAATAGTGATCTCGACGATGGTAAATTTATAGGTAAAAAAATCTGCAATCGAAATCTTCTAGAATTTGGCTACTCTCGATGCTTGTAGATATAGAAAACGTACTGTGGATTAGGCGCCCAAAGTATTGAAGGAACTGGGTTTATAGTTTATACCATGATGGACATCAGGGCAGTATGGTAATTTAACATTCGGCGGCCAACCGACTGACTAAGACTGTACGAGTACCTGCCTGTACGACTCATAAGTTGGCCCATGTTGGGCCCACGTCACAATCAACTAACATTTATTGTATTTTATAAATTTAGTCACCACTAAAAATAGATCAAATCAACACTAAAAATAGATAAAATCAATTTTAAGGTAAGGGTGGGCCTATACATATCATAGATCAAAATAACAGCGTTATAACAATCGTAACGACCGTTATGTAATGATAATGATCATATCCACATCATTGATTCTGTTAAAAATGGTTGGCTACATTATTGGGTATAATATCGGCGTGTAACACTGTTATGCGGCGTTATAACGAACCGTAACGACGTTGTAACGGGTTTTAACAGATATAAAAGCGGATTGACGGATAGATAATTAAATTTCAACACTGTATATTCTTTTTTCAATTAAATGTAATATTCTTTATACATGTTTATAATATATGGATATATTAATATGTATATAAATATACTGTATATTATTATAGATAAAAATAAATGAAGACTTGTATGTTATAATTGACAAGTGAAAGTTGTAAAATATTGAAAAATATAAAGCTCCAACATCCTGCAGGTGCTCACATGTCTTATATTATCTAATATGTTTGTAATATATTATCACATATCTTGCAAAAAAATAAAGTTGTAGCAATGGAATAAAATTACAAAAAAGAACAAAGCTTGAAATATTATCACATATCTATTTTACCTACTATAATGATAAAATTGAAAACTATAAGTTGAACTTATTAGTGTTTTGCCTCAGTAGACACCTACTACCACTCTTGAGAAAACTTCACCATATTTTCTTACCCTCTCTGCAAATTAGTTAAAAGAGAACGTGAAGTTGGAGGAGAGCTATCAAAAAAAAAAAGTAAACACGATATGTTGATCGAGATTTAGTCAATGCATATCATGAGTATCCACATGAACAACCTATACCTCGTCTAACTCATTGATTATGCACATTTTTCTATTCATCCTGAAAGGCAAGATAATGATGACTTTGAACCACCTCGACATTCCACATGGAATTAATAATGTATGTAATTGTATGTTTTATATGTTACTTCTAGTTGTAATATTATTTTTTGCGTTAATTTAGTAAAAACATATATATATATAAGTAATTTTCTTGAAACTTTAGGCTATTTTTTAGCGATTAATTGTTCGTTACAGTCATGAAATCTCCGCGAAATTATAATGTAACCTTAACGATGGTTATCGCGACAATGACTGCGACTGTTATTTTGAACCATGATGCATACTCACACACTCACATCATTTACTTAACGCACCCATATTAAATTATATATATAATATATATATATATATATATATATATATATATATATATATATAAAGACATAAATACTCTTAACATTGAATTAAAAAAGGTATAATAGTGATGCAGTGAATTGTGTTAAGAATTTTGATAGCTTTTAAATTATTTAAATTTGGATGTGCTTAAATTTTAGCATTTGAGAGGTGTGTAGCATTTATTTTATGTTTTTTTTTTCTTTTCTTAAATTATTGAACGTCTTAGGAAGGACCAAACAAAAATTGAGGATAGATACAATTGCAACTATAATTGTACAAATCTATACATATGTACATCAACTTTGGACCTTCTCAGCAACAATGGACTTTGAACTGGTTAATAAATATTTGAAGCATGTGGAACTCCAGTTATTTCTATTGGAGAGGCAATGTTGAGCATATTTTCAGCACAGATCAAAGCAACTTAGAACCCATTCATCTCCCTCCACATGTTAGTGTGTGCCATAAGAAAACACAAGACGAGATGAGACATCACTCAGGTGGTGAAGTTGAGAGAGGAACACTGTCGTTCGAGTCTTTCTGCATGCTAATGAATTCTGGAGACTGTGTGGACACAACAAAAGGTGGAATCGACTCCAAGTATGCTTTACTATCATCCGAGAAGCTCTGTATACATATGGTATCCCCTCTGCCATGCCAGATGCCATCTTGGACATTGTTCATCTCCAATGTCCTCGACTCCTGCTCAAGTTCACAACAATAGTAGATTTCTTAGGACAAGACAGAAAGTAGTGTGCCATGTTCCAATATTAAAGAAAACACTCATTTCTCTCTTTAAGTGTTGTGTTACATTCTACATTTTTGCATCTTGGCAATATAGTGATGGCAAGATGAGTTTGTGCTTAGCATATATTTTAGTCTTCTCAAATGTGGAAATAAATTTAACTTGTCAACGGACCTGAGATAAAGTGCAGCACGGGCAAATAAGATGGTAAACATAATCATCAAAAGAACTCTCACCACCCTGCATGAGAGCAAACTAGAAATTAGCTATCACATTTTGAAGAGACTGTGTTAAGAGAATATATAGCATTTATAACATCAATATATGCAAGCAAATGAGACACGATGTGAAAGAACATTAAATAGCAGATTAGTCTTATTAACTTAAAATCAACTTATGGTTTCTCCCAAGTATAAACTCATTGATGTCACCTATGCATGCAGTGAAATTTGTATACAGTTTCATATATATAGAATAAGACATATTAATTGAAGAAACAAATGTGATTGCCTAATCTAAAGCAGTTAGAGAAGTGAAATGCTTGCTTTTATATTGAACTTCTTCTTAATCTGCAGGCGGTGATATCCCAGATAAGCTCCAACAGAGAGAATGAATGATATAGCCAGATATAGAAAAGAGCATCTTCTGGTGATTGTGAATGCTAGAAGGTTGAAGAGAGCTACAATGACAAGAATCAAGTAAAAGGATCCCTGCACAATTCACGTACAACTCAATATTCAGCAATGTTAGAAACTCGTAATAGAAGTACCATGTATGTAAAGCAAAGATAAAACATCAACCTAGGAAGTTTCTAACTCCTTTCACCAGCATGATAGAATTTTACCCTTTTTGGTGAAAACTTTTACAGATCTTAAAGACAATGAGAAGACCTTCCACACAATCTCATAACCGATTTTGGTAGATGTATTTATGAAATTTATTCATAGCTGAAAGCATCTGGAGTTGTGGTGATTATAAATCTCCATTAGAAAGAATAGTATTTACCTGAAGAAAGCAGGAGCCAAATCCAGCTCGTTTCATATTGTTGCCGAATCTATAACATGGACAACTGCAATAAATGGCAATCTAGTTACCCACAATCACCAGATAGATTAAATATAGAGATTAGTGCAAAGATGCCATTTAAGTGAAAATTTATGTTGACTAAACTTTTAAATAAAGAAACCTATATTAATGGTAGAATCCTCAGTCAAAAGTCGAACAATTATATAATGGCAAAAATAAATTTTTAAACAAGCACTTGGTAGCATGAATAAGCAAGAATCATTGGAGCAGCAAGCAAATTTATCTTTAAGTTACTAAATCATATAATTGTACCCCCTTAAATATATAGAATTGTCTTCATCTCTTAACCATTAACGGAAATTCCATTTCACCCCTATTTAAAAATCATGGCTCCTCTTTGATTAGAACATCAAACATTCAATTTGATCATAATCAAGTCACAAAGAGGAACGGAAAGTGAAAAGCTAACCTTTCCAAATTCTAATAAACTGACGAAATCCAACAAGCGTCAAATTGAAGCTATGGTAAAACTGCTACAATTCTCATCAAAATAAATTGAGAAAAAAGAAAGAAAGAAAGGGAAACCAAAATGAACAGAAAGAAGAATATAATTCACATTGCAGAACCCCACAACAAATTAACACATAAATCGTAGCATTCAGAACCCCCCCCCCCCCCCAAAAAAAACCAAGGATATTCGAAATAGATTAGATAGCAGTAAAGAAACAATTTTAAGCAGTTGAGAACAATAAAATTATTATTACCAGGTGGATTGAAGAGCGAGGCTTCGATCATCGAAGAAATCATAAACGAGCTCACCTTCCCACATTCTGTGCACTCCCCCACCATATTGATGATTATTAGAGTCAAAATTAGCTTCTTCATTATCTCCATTTAGCTTTCCCCAATTCCCCTTCTCCGCCTGCATTGCAACCGTTGCGCAGAGCATGTCAAAATCCAGCATCGTCACTTCCTCCGCCAGCAACCTCTCCTCCTCCACCACCGCCGCCGCCTGTGCACCACCTCTCCTTTCCACCTCCGCCATAAATTTAAAAAATAATAATAATAATTGAACCGCCTCTGTCCTTGCAACGGCCCCTATGTCAGATAATATCTGCACGGGTTACCGATCAATCTGATAAAATCAACGACGACAGTATAATGGTGGGTTCTATTGGAGGTATAAAGGCAGTGATTAAAGAATGGTTGAACAGGGGTTGGCGCCAGTTTAATATGACGGTGGGCCAACGGATATATTAACGGCGCCTCTGTTGCCACGTAACTTGAGGGGTTTTATAATCTTTTTATTTGCTTTAGAGAAAAAATATATAGGGAAAATCAATAATCGCGGAGAATTATGATACGGAATCAGATAATGCAGAGAAAAAGAAAGGAAGGGCTTCCCTTTCGGATGATAATCATAAGCCAACGGAGTCTGACCTGTAAATGGACCCTAATAACTATTTTCGTGTCTATTATTCAATTGCAACTCTATTATTATAATTAGGTGTATATTAAATAATTGTGTTTATTTCAAAATAATAATAATAATAATTGTGATGGGGCGGGTGGTGGTGAGTTTTGATGCTTTCCGCTGCTCGTCAACTATGAACCACTACTGGTGTGGGCCTGCCTTTTAAGTTTTAACCAATTCTATATATATATATATTGGCTCGCCGCCATATTGTCAAATATATATAGTTATTATGTTAAATAAAACTTAAAAACAAATTTAATGTTAGAGAAAAAGAATGTGTGTGGTGCAGATTCTTGTGCGTATTCCTTTTCAATGAGTTATGAATGAGATAAGTATAATCTCAAACATTCTAAGAGATATATAGGGGTGTGTCCTGTGATTGTGAGTGTGAAAATCCCACGTGGCAAAAGGCACTCAGATAATGGTGATTTTGACCTTATCAAACTCCACGAGTTAATCCATCAACTGCTATCTCGTGCTCCATTATGATGGTAAAAGTTGATATCATTGGCCCACAAAATCCGGTTCAACCATATGTATGTGTAATTTCGGCTTTGAACTCTGTTATTTAATTTCTCATTGATTTATCAAATAATTGAAAACGTAAAGACGGTGATTGAGAAAATGTTTATGGTTTTCAGTGATGACAATAAAAAGATTTCTTGAATAATATAACTAATAATAAATAATGAATGACAAAGAACAAATTCCGGATGCATTTGTTGCTTTCTCAGTTACCCAGATTGCTAGCCTTCTAGGATGTACAGAATTAAAGCAATTGCCTAGGGATAGACCAACAGTTCATTCATTGAGAAGGATGATAAAACTAGCTGAGCCATTTCTTTCGTCTTAATCTCTCTTTGGGATGGAAAAGTATTTTTTTTAAAATTATTCTGTTACATGATTTATGAAATCTTTAGGTGATGTAGATTGTGTTAAAGAAACAAAAAGTGGATTTCACACACCAAAGAATCCATGACGACATGCGGGTGCTTTGCCTGAAGGAAACTGTGCAAGCACAAACTAAATGCTATTCAACAAACTTTTAGTTAAACACGACACTCAATCACCAACATGGATGAGCTTTCTCTTTCTCTACATCCATATCTAATGATAACAATCCAAGCATAACTTATAAAACAGGTATGATAAGTTAATAATGGCACTTCACATTGAAGCATTTCCAGATACAAGAACGATACTCATATAGCAAGTGGATAAGCTTTTTGGTGATGGATTTTAACATTTAACAACAAATACATTACAATTCATAAAAGAAAAAAAAGCAGTTATGAAGTACCAATGTTAACCATCAAAAAGACTGTAAAATAACAGGATAAACTGAACTTGTTGCATCTGAAGATCAAGTCTTCATGGGAGGCCTTACAAGCCCGAGGCCAGAACCACTTCCCAAGTGCTTGAAATCTTTTGCTTCAAGATGATCTCCATGACCAGCAAAGCCAGTTCCTCCCTTTGCCAAATTGACAAGATTCCTCTCTTTGCACGGCCTGTCACAGACTAGACAAACCTTGTCCACTGCCATGAATTTATCCGCACACTTCTTGCAGAAAACGTGCCCACAAGAACTCAGGGCTACAAGTGCTAGTGTGTTAGTTAGAGTGACCTTGCAGCTAGGACAAATGTAGGTCTTGTCAAGCGAACTTTTACGCTTCTGCTCACTTGTCGTGTCTTCCGTCAAATAGATTGGGAAAAGTGTCTTTAGCCTAAGTTTTTCATTCCCTTCAGGACAAACAGTATCTGTGGATGGTGCATCCACCTTTTTCGGAGCTTCCGGTGTTGCAGAAGGAAGCCAAAATGCCTTCATGGTACGGAGCGCTTCCTCTTCATATGAGGTGGTTTTTACACTGTTCGCCCCATGGAAACCATTCTTATCTCTGCTGTAGTTCTTATCATTGTACTGTGGTACTGCTCCATGGTTCTGTTGGTCAAATGCATCAAGCTCTCTAGCTTTTTCAAGCATTAACCTCTCCTCTTCTTCTTCTTCTTCCTGCTTCTGCTGGGCAACATGGGCTGCTTGCCTTCTGCAGGTAAATATAAATCTCTTTCAGCACAAAAACTAGAGCTTACACAAGGTTAGTTTGAAATCAAAGACATGACCTTAACATGCTTCAATCTGGTTATCATTGAGGGTAAAGTATTGTTATTTTATAGGGATAAAATGAGCTGAGTTCATTTAAGCAAAAAAAATTATATATTTATCAAATCAGATAGAAAGCAAGCAGCAAAATGTGAATGAAATCAATGCATGATCAATAAGACCACACACATGACACCAACTTTAGACAAATAGGATATTTGTTCTTTGATATTAGGAGCTCCAATCTTCCATCAGCTATCTCCTCAATGGTTGGTAGTATTGCATCCCAATGGTTCCAACAGCTGCATACGTGGATGCATTTTCATGATGATCATTTATAAGACCATTCTGAACTCATCTTATCTATATATATATATCTGTTGCACAACATGAAGTAGTCTCTCTGAAGATGTAGAAGTATGTCCGGGAACTCCACTTTTCTGTCCAATCTGAATTGTGACAAATTGGGCCAGCAGCAGGCTTGCCCAATCAACATCTTCTTTCTGCTTTTAATTGAGGATTCGTCGTAGTAATTCAGCAGAAAGCTATCCAAAATAAAAGTACTGCAAGCCTAGCTCTAGTGACAAGGAAAAAGAAAAAAGCACTCAACAGCTCCATTATACTAGGAGTCCTCCAATTAATCAAAGTAACCATCCAAAGACTCATGAAGGAACAAACTCACATTAAAACTTTTGAGCATGCATCTCTTAAATCTGACACAGAATTTACAGAAACCTTTACTCAAGACAGGGAGTTTTTAAATTATTTGAAGTTTTGGTTTATTAAGGTGTGCTAAATGATTAGCCTCTCGTGGGAAATGTTTGAAAAGTGAAAATTTTCCAACCTGAGCTTATGCCAGAATATCATTAATAACTATAGGTCCATATGCATTTGAAACTGGCTTCCCCCTTGTGTATCAATGAGAATTTTATTATCACTCTCAACTTTGATCTCAATGATACACTCTCAAATGTTATTCAAAGATCAAAGCAAACAGCCAACCCTCCACCAAAGTACTAGTTACTTATTCTCCAAAAATAAGTTATTTCCATCCTAAAGTGGGTCGACGGGAAGTACAATACTGCGATTGGAGCTTCAACTCAGATCACAACACTAATTCCTAAAAAATTCACCATCGAAACACACAACACATTAATTCACTTCTTCAATCAGTTTGGTCAGTTTATCAGAGTTTAAACTGACTAGCATCAATGACAACCTAATCCACATGAAACCACTCACATATATGAATAGTAAATTCCAACATAAAGCAAACACAAACTGTCGAGAAAATAAATAAATAGAATTAAATGCAGAGAAGTAAATAAGATCAAGAGAACAACCTGTGAATATCTTTCTTCTGGGCCAAAAGGCATTCGAGAATGCATTCTTTACAGAAAACATGACCCTTATTGCAGGACATAGGCTCTATCAACGGCTTCAAGCAAAGACTACATGCGTCAAACGGTTTAATCGAATCTTTGCCCAATCTCTCCTTCTGCGTCCCGTACCCTAACTTCCGCTTCTCATCATACGTGAAGAATGCTAAATCATTGTTGTTCTTCGAGTGTCTCTGAGGCATCTTCTCTACTGTGTGAAAGAAATTTCAAAAAATTGAAAATAAAACGATTTGGGGGATTTGGGGACGAGATTGGACGAGGTTTAAGAACAATTGATCCAATTTCGTTGTACGCTTGGGTTTTCTATTTAGCACAGGTCATAGGGGATTATCCCTTTTCCTTTTTTGCCCTTTCCCAAGTTGAATCGGTGAAGGCCGTGGGGTTATCGATAAAAAATAATTGATTATTTAAATACAATTATTATACGTAAACTTTTAATAATCACTTAATATATCATTAACTTGAGAAAAATAAATAAGGATGATCTTGATAGAATATAAGTAAATTTTTTGTTAAAATTGCTTGATGACATTAATTTAAAATATTTTTAATCAGGATGATATCTAATTTGAAGAAGATGAAATATTGTTAATTAATATTAAGATAAATGCATATTATTGTTAAACTCAATAGTGTTGGGGGGAGGGGGGTCGTTATGGGCCTAGCATGACAATAGCAAACTCATGTCTCCCATAAGGTGAACTTTGAAAGAAATCAGGACCGATAATTAAAAAAAATTATTTTGTTTAATTATCAAATTAGATAGAAAACATATATAGGTATGAGCAAAACCGATCTAAAATCAAATATCGAACCAGAATTTTTGGTTAGATTTGGTTTCATTTGGATACGGTTGTAAATTTTCGGATTGAAATTTATTTCGATCGATTTCATATTTTGAGAATTTTGATTATATTGAGTGAAGTAGAAATACTTATGTCTTATTTTCACGTTTGATACAGCTTTGTTCACATATCAAAATTCAAAAATCTTCAACAATCTCGTTTAAGAGGTGCTTTGAAATAAAATGCTTCGAATAAAGTAAATAAGTTTAGTGATGGGAGACAAATTGTTTAGTAGTGAAAGTGTGGGGTGTTTGAAATGAAAAGTAACTCTTTGTATAAACAACATTTATATGCAGAAAAAAGTTATTTTTAATACAATTTTATGGATCTCATTTCATGGGATGAGTTTGAGGTTTGAATCAGTCAATGATTAATGTGTCAAAACCAATCGATCTAATAGTCAAAGCCAATGTTAAAGTCAACGGTTAAAATCAACACTTAATCAACAAAATCAAAGATATATTTTTATATATATTAGACAATATTTTCGTATTATATAATATATTTTATGTGTATGAATTTAATACTTTTGATAAATTATAATTTAACAAATAATACTGTGTAATATTTCTGTGTATTTCATGAAATACGTTTACTTTGAAAATTCTAAACCATAATTAATTTGAAAGTAATACTTTTATTAATATAATGTAATACTTTTACATATAATATGTAATACTTTTAAAAAAATTATATTTTGATAAATCTATATAATACTTTTGTTTATGTAAAATAATATTGTTATATGTAATTAGTACTATTTTTTATTCTATAACTTTAAATCAATGTAATTTTATTATTATAATATAATATTTTTTTATATATTATGTGATACTTTTGAAAGTATCACATGATACACATAAAAGTATCATATAACATTTTTATGTGTATCATGTAATACTGTTTGAAAGTATCACATAATACATACAAAAATATTATATTATGATAATAAAAATATTATATTATGAGAGTAAAACACCTATAGTACTTTTATGTGTACTACATAATACTATTTGAAAGTATCACACAATACACATAAAAATATTTCATTATTGTTGACGTTGGAATTTGTAAATCAATAAATTCCTAGTCACACACTCGAAATAATAAAAAATTGATAAATTTGGTATAATTGAATGGAGAAATATCCTGAAAATGTGTAAAGAAAGTGCAAAAAACACTGGCCTAGAGCCTACTTGGGCAAATTAGATTGGTTGATCTTGGGCGGTTTTTAATAACCGAGCAGGACTTTAGAAAAATGAGCTCTCTAGTGCTTAGTACAAATGAGTTTCGAACCCTTTACAAGTTGAAAATGTTTCTATTTATAGCTAAGGAAGGGTATGAGTAATGGAAATCGTGGAGATCGTGACCACTTTCCCCTTGCTTTTCGATTATTTCTACGGTGTTGGGTGGTTTTATCACCCACGATCTCTTAGCAGTTGGTAACATTTCCCAATACGGTAAATCCTGCTTGGGATCAAGGACGAAAAAATCGGTATCGGTAAAAATATCGGTACCCTAATTTTACGGATATATCGGTATCGATATCGATATCGGTGGAAATATCGAACATTTTTTAAAAAAATATTAAAACTTTCTAAAAAAATTGAAAAATATATCTATTAATTATAATATCATTATAACTAAGATTAATATATATATTGAACTTATAATTTCAAATAAAATGATATATTTTCAACAAATATATAGATAAAATACTATATAAACGTTGTCTACTATGATAATATGACAAATTTTGTATAAAAAGATACTAATAAATAGAATAATTTAATAATTTTTACACATGCTTAATACCTAAGTAATATCAAGACATTTTAACTTATTTTTCGAGAAGTGTCTTTATATAACCAACATTAATACGTATATTGAATTTGAAATTTCAAATCAAATGATATATTTACAATAAATATATAAATAAACTATTATTATATAGTATATAACATATACATCATAATTCTCTTCTTAAAATAAAAAAAAATTAACTAAACTTAATTAAATATAGATAAAAATATATTTAAGCATGTGCAAATATATTTATAGATACTAAACTTAATCAAATATATAGATTCATTTCATTTAATATATAAAAAAGAAAAAAAAACAGAAAAAACAAGAGGGAAAAAAAGGGCAAAAAAAAAATATTCAAAAAAAACCTAGAATACCGATATTTAGATACAACCGATATATCGCCGATATATCGGCGATATAACACGAGAAATACACTAAACACTACCGATATCGATATTAATATCGATATTACCGATATATCGCCGATATATCGGTGATATTTTGATGAAAAAAAATTACGGTGGATATTTATATCGGTTCCCCATTTTTGGCGATATTTTGTTCCATGCTTGAGATAACCTGTCCAGCTCGACTAGCACTTTTAGGTTGTTTCTGGTTGGATCGTCTCGGTACCGTCCTGGACTTATTTTTTGGCCGGACCACATCGACAAGTTCAACTTCTGAATCTTCACACTCTAATGCTGGCAAGGTTGGTGACCAACTCAACTCGGGTCGGTTGGTTCAACAATATATATTATGAGAATAAAATATCATGTAATACTTTTATGTATATCATATAATATTTTTGGATCAACAACATTGATCAATTATAGAGTGACATTAATCATTGACTTTTAACTTATGATTGTTGAGTGATTAGATTGGTCTGTCTTATAAAATGAGATTCGGGACATAATTTTATACAAAACTCACTCAACATATGGATATTTGGTAAAAGAACAAATTGAATCAAATTTTGTTATTACTAACATATTTTGTGAGATAGAATTCTCCAAGAAACATTTGGATATTTAGATTTTAAATTCTATTAGTTCAAATTATTTTCCTTGAAACCTTATTCTGCATCACATAAATGTCAATTAGAAAACGAATTTATTTGACTATCATGAAATGTGTCTTTTAAAAGCAAAATAAATATGAATTTTATTATAGAAATAGATACAAATATATAAACTTAGAACTTAAACATAGTATGTATTACTCTATATAATTTATATATTAATTAGTAGGTTAATATCTCTTATAGTTAATAGATTTTGTATGCTTCCAAAATAGTTTATTATAAATATTGTACCTTGTTATTAACTATTAGTTTTCCTTACTAATTATAGTAGTATAGAATTATTAGAATTCAATCATATTTATTACTAATTAAATATCAAATACAAAAATACAAAAAAAAAAAAATATAGCACTTAGATTATTCACATTGATGAAGGTTAACCATATTCATTAATGTGGACTCACGTGTCATGGTTTTGTCTACCATAGTAATGTAAGTACTATCATAATTTAAAAGATGATGTATGGGATGTAGTAAATTAACATGAATAGTACACATCCTATATTAGATAAAAAAATCATATGAGTAGCATGAAATTACTCTAAATGAATATAGTTACATATATTTTACTACTAATAATCATTATGCGTGGATCTTATTATTCTATCAATATATTTTGATGAAATAAAACTACATCTATAAAATAAAATAAAAACCAAAAAGTTAATAACATGTGGTCCACTTTCTTTTATTAAGGAATTATTAACATCTTAATGCACTCATCAATATATGCATAGCCTTGGACCTGAGTGAGCTGAGTTGGGCCGGGTCCAACGGTCTGAATGGGCCGCATAAGGTAACACTAACGGGCGGCGAATTTAGTTTTGGGGAATATTCGAGCACGTGTCTTCTGGAAATGGATAGGCTTTCAGGCTCTTAATGCTCAGACGTGCAATTATTTCTTCCTTGTCTTAGACTTCTAGAGAATGAGGGAGTTTTCCTCTACTATGCAACCTGTGCACTCGATTCACCAATTTATCAAACAGTGTGATAGTTGATTAAAAAATAAAAACTATCTCTTCCTCCCACAAAATTTTGCACACCTTTAGCACAATTAATAAAAAAAATGTGTAGAATTTTTTGAGACGGAGGTAGTATTTATTACTCCATACAATAATACCAATCTATTTATAATTATATGAAAAATCGATCGTGACTGTTATATCATGATATAACTCAATATCAATAATCTATATAATTCCCATAATTAACATTAATTTTTATCTATTCTTTATTCTGTTGGAGAAAAGAATTAGATCACTTTAAATTTACTTTATACACGGACATATAAACTATTAAGTCTCATTTGATAAAAGAATACGGCAAAGATTTCCGAAAAAAAGAAAAAAAATAAAAGAAGAACAAAAGCTGTGATTGGATGAAATAGTCAACAGTTGAAAAAGTAAGTACACCCGAAACATCTGATACTATCCCCAAACCTTTCTGGTTCGGGAGGCGAATTCACACAGTGCTCCTACTCCTGCAATCAGAAGAAACAAAACCAGTCACCAAAATTCACAAAGAAATCACAAAATCCCATTCAGTTGCGAATTACATTCTTGACTGTTCACCACAAATCCTAAAAGCCCTAAACCATCCCACCCAAATTATACACCTCAATCAATCAATTTCACTGCATGGCATCCCCAAATAAACCTCGGGCGGACAACGAGCGTCAACCGGCCGCGATTCTTCATCAGCCAGCCTCTCCTCGCTATCCTTCTGGAACTCCCACCTCCGGCGCACAGCGCAGGATCGCCATCGCCGTTGATCTCAGTGACGAGAGCGCCTACGCCGTTAAGTGGGCTGTCCAAAATTATCTGCGCCCGGGCGACGCTGTCATTCTCCTACACGTACGCCCAACCTCCGTCCTATACGGTGCCGATTGGGGTGCCATCGACCTCTCCATCGACACCAGTGACGAGAAATCGCAGCAGAAACTCGAGGTTGATTTCGACAATTTCACTACCAGTAAAGCAAATGACTTGGCGCAGCCCTTGGTGGAAGCGAATATTCCGTTCAAGATTCATATTGTGAAGGATCATGATATGAAGGAAAGGCTGTGCTTGGAGGTGGAGAGGCTAGGGTTGAGTGCGGTGATCATGGGGAGCAGAGGATTTGGAGCGTCCAAGAGGAGTAGTAAAGGGAGGCTGGGGAGTGTGAGTGATTATTGCGTGCACCACTGTGTTTGCCCCGTGGTCGTGGTGAGGTTTCCCGACGACAAAGATGTGGATTCTGCTGATGTAAATGTGGGTTCGGCAAAATCTGCTGATAAAGATGCCTCTGGACTGCATCCGGTTCCCGAGGAGGAAGTGCCCGTGTATCTTGATGCTTCTGATAAGAATGCAGGTAAATTGAATGCATCAAAATTGCTTGTGGAATAATTTCTTATTATTTATTGTGAAATTTTAAGCAATTGATTTGGGAAGTTATTGATTTGGTCTTCTTGGGATTAGAATGGCTTCGAAGTTTTCAGCTTTGTTGTTGTATATTGTGCCTAAAAGTAAATGAAGTTTGAATACAACTGGTTTTGATATGTATGGTCTGTGTCATTTGGCTCCAGATATGGAATGTGCACCTGTATATTTTGGGGAAGATGAGTAAAACTGCGAGTTGCAGTTGGAGTAGACCTTAAATTCATAGTGTGGCTGCTGAGGTTTGGCGTTTGAGTTGAATGGAAGTTGAGATAGACAATAAACACATAGATGTTGAAGATTATTTGGGTCATAGAATCAAAGTAGAATTAATTGCAAATTTGCAAGTCCTCATTACTGATAGTTGAAACAATTGACATAAATCATTGAGCTTGTAGGATATTTCATAATTCACCTTATAGAATGCATATATGATACTGCTGGAGGTTATGTCATTTTGTCCTCCTGAATATTGTGTCTGAGCTGTTAATCTACCCATTCATAGAAGGAAACCAAACACATTCTGTCTACCTTGTTTTATTAGAAATCAGGGGGACAATTATTTCAATTAATACATTGGATCTTTTTAAATACTCTCCCAGCATGGATTTATATTGCACTATTTATGTTTTCGGTTGATACACATGTAGAGGAAAAAGAACCAAGTTAAACAAATTATGTCATGGAAGCATACATTAATCATCTGTTGATTAACATGGGAAATGATTTTGACTGAGGCAGAAGATGTGACGTACAAAGCCAGATTATAAGGCTTTCTTGAACTAAGTCGAATTTAAAAGTTCCACCATATATCTTCTGAGGAGCTATATATAATATGTGAGGCTCACTTCTGTGATATCAGTACCTAACATGAGGCGGTGGTTATGATTACATATCAAGGTAGCCTTGCTTTTAAATTGCATGCAGTACTAACAGCTAAATGGAAACTACCATTGAAAAGCATATTACCCTCTGTGTTATGTAGAAATTGTTGGAAACTCCCATTTTTCTTAGATGTGTTCAAAATCATTTGTGATGTTAAAGCGTCAATAGTGCATCGTCTCAAGATAATATCATCATAATGCTATTAGAATTTCACCAAAATCCAAAAACATAAAGCTTGAACTAAGTAGCTTATGCGAATTTCATCTATTGGTGATTTGGAGAAATGGATTCTCAGGTTGCAACAGAAGCATTGCCTTCTATACACAACTCAGACTTGAAGGAAGGCATGTCATTGGTGATTTGGTTTCATGAAGTGTTATGTAATGTAATGCTCAGTTTATCTGATAATATGATCAAGTATATTTCTGTTTTGACATTATTTGATTCAGCATCCTGACAAGTTCGCTATAATCAGAGATGAATATTAATGCATCCTGAAATATTTTGGGCTCTAGGTAGATCTGGTAAAATGGCTAGCATAGGGCCATTATTGTGGATGACTCACAATTTGAAAATTACTCTCCAGTTACTGGTCACTGCCCTAATAGTTCTTCTATCACATGTGCATCTTGAAAAACATCTTATGTTTGTCAATTCATAGCTGTCTCATTGTACTGGATTTTCTGCTTAGATCTTCACTGTTTGTTCATCAAATTTGTTTGTTTCAAGGAACAGTATGGTCCCTGTTAACAAAGAGTGGAGATTATTTATGTGCTGGTCATATATTGGGTTTCCTTCTGTTTATCTCTTTTAGTCTGTTCATTCTTTTGATGTTTATGTATGTTTAAGAATCCTTTTAGTGGAGCTTTTGGTTTTGGTTTTGTGAAACTATTATAATAACTGTGGGAATGGAAGATGTCTTGATCTGCTGTCTTCTTGAGAAGTGTCCTTGACCGAGCATAGTAGAAGAGAAATCATAAAGTAGGTTCAATTGATCAATTGAAATATGATAGGTCAAACAGGAAGTCCTATGTTAACTCACACCAACATGTTACCTAATACTAATTATTAGCTGGAATACAAAAATGTTGTGGTGGTCTAGAATTTCTTCAGACTAGAAAATTGTTATGGGTGAATTTTGCAGCAATCGATGCTTAAGATGTTTATCAGGGTTACTGATGCTTAAGATGTTTTTAGTATGAAAAATGGCAGAGGAATTGGTGCAGTGCAGGGATTGGGTGAAGTTTGGGAAGTCCTTCATTGTTTGGTGGGGGCATTTAAGGAAAAGATGTAATAAAATTATTTATCTATTTATTGCTGCACCTGTCTTGATCTTAGATGGCTACTTGATGGAGGATTTCGGTTGAGAGATGATATGAATATTATGAAGTTTTATGCCTAATGTCTTTCTTTCTTTATGTATGCATGAATGATTTGGTGTTTGAACTAATGTATTAAATTTATGCATGACACAGATGTGGGGAAGACTTCTTGAGCTGACAATTGAAAGGGATGGGTTTCCCAGAGATGGTGAAATGATCATCATGAATATATGTTAGTGAGAGAGAGAGAGATTGTGTGCTTGTGCCTGAGGTTTTACTTTGTGTTTATGCTTGAGCTGCTGTACTTTGTCTGTGAAGTTTGAATGATCATCATTGTTGATGAGCTTCGTTCTTTTGCTTTAGATCCTGAAATCATCGTACTGCTTTCAATGTGGTGTAAGTTAATCCTACAAACTATTTTGCGAAGCACTCTTGTGTTTCATTGCATCTAATGGAGATTATTGTAAAACGACTCTGTTTCTCCACCATTCCAGTTGGTTAAACTTTTAACTTTATTCCGTTTATTGTGGTTACATAGTTGGATAGCATAAAACATTAGGCTGTCTTACCTTGTGCCCATAGGTGGATCTGGCATATGGTGAAAAAATGCAGTGGCACAATATGGAGATTTAGGCTATGAAAATTATAAGCCTTGCAATTTTTATTTAGGCCATGGATATTAAAGTTGGGGCAGCTCAATTTTATTTTGGGCAAATCTGGATTAATATATGTTTGAAATTAATCTGTTCCATCATAAACTAATTTTCAAGTAGTGCGGTGGAAATGGGTTAGACAGGAATCTGCAAACTCTGCATAAACAAAAAAGTAATGTAATGTGTGGGATAATCAGAAGCGAATATAATCATTATTCTAAGCTTCATATTCTCAGCACACCACTGATTTCATACTAGTTCATCATCTGTAATTACTAATTATAAAAGCAAAGACGTAAAAAAAAAGACACGTGTAGAAAGGTGTGCTGAGATAGCGAATTAGAATAAATGGATGATGGCGCACAAAAGTCCACGTCAATGGTGGGTCCACCACAATTTACATAAGAATATGATAATGTGGAAGATAAACTGTCGTTAATTGTATAATGCTAGAAGTGTTAAGCACGTGGATGTGTCGGTCGTACACATTCTCCATGCATCCATTATTAGTCATCCAAGCCGAGGTGGGATTTGTTTGAAGAAACATATCAACCTCTTTTATGCCAACAATCTCATTACCTCAATCTAACCAATCTCTTTTTATCCCATTCCTACATCTCATCACCATGGCAACACTGGGATCAACCTAGACCCTAATGAGTGTGCGAAGTGACATCAATGCACGCAGACAAGTAATACAACAAAATAAGGACAAATGTCGAATGAGAAATCCAGCTTCAAGACTTTATTGTCCGATGTGAAACGAGCAGGTCCAGGTTCATGCACAGCTCCAACTACAATTGGCATGACATCTTTGACGTGGAGTTCTAAATACTCATCGATTAATGACCATCCGTCCACATTTTCTGAATCTATAAAACCTCGATAGTGATGGTTAGCGTCCCGTATGATTCTTGGAGTCAACATGACATGATGCAATTTGGATTGGTTAGAAATCCTATTTCATTTTCTTATTCGAGAAAAATATATAAGTACAAAAATTATGAGTGTGACACACCAAAGTAAGAAATATACTATCTTCTTGATACCAGAATAAACTAGGCCGCATGGTTTATTATACCTCTCAATTTAATCAGTTTTTGCAATCTTTGTTAGTAAAACCCTTTGAATTTCAGATTTTTTTTTTTCCATTCACTAGTTCTCTGTCACAATGTAAATCAGCAAACATAATATCTTCGCGACTTAAGGCCAGAATCCATACAGTCAACCTCATCCATTAGTCCCAAGCGGGCAGCATTTTTTGTGTGCACAAAATCAAGAAATGTTGAAACTTTGGCTTGATCGAATCATTGATTACCACACAGTTGGTAGGCCGTAGGTGCCTTGTCTCTACTGAGTGCTTTTTTTTTTTTTTGGCGGATCAGAGAGTGTAAGAAAATTAAGAAGATTCTTGAACCATGCCATAAGACAAGATACATAAAACAAGAAACTAGAAATGTTGAATTAAGTACAATATTGGTGGTTAAATAATGGAAGTTTACAAGAATGTAAGCTTTTAACATAATAGACATGGTTCTCTTCACTTTCAACTATCGCCATCTCCATGACCTCAGTTTTTGGCTTCCATTCTTCTCTTCCACCTTCTCCATTTCCTGATTTTAGCAATAAAGAAGATCAGTATCAAACTCGGACTAAAATGAATGGAAAACAGGGGAAGAAAGGGCATACCCCATAAGAAAACTTGGAACTTTTGGATGAGTCTGAACTTGAGCCGAAAAGGCTATCTCTTCTTCTAGAAGACTCTCCACTGCTCGAAGAAGTCGATGGTGGTAGAGACAAAGGAACTACTTGATTTTCACCATCATCATCATCATCACGATCATTTTCCTCATCATCATCATCATCACTATTATCATCTTCAACATCTCCATCTTCATCGTTTCTACAATTCATACATACCTCACAAACAGAAACAGTCGGGCCTAGCTTGGGCCCGGAGCCGGTCCACGGGGTCGGACTCTGGCAGGCGTGGCAGAGAAGAGTTCTCGTGTGTTTGGCCACGAGAAAATTCGCTGTGTGAACTCTGGAATCACAATCCCAGCACAAACTTGCTTGATCTGACTCGCAATACATTCTTGCAACCTTTTTGCACAATTCACATTTCTTCATCTTTTTATTTTTATTTTTTTCCCTTTTAATATAAGAATAATGGGTTTCACAGAATGGAAATACAGTGTACCGGGGGTAATGTTTTTTATAGTATTGGTTTCCTGATATACAGGCTGAAACGGAGGAAATGGGTTTAAGAAACAAGGGAATTTAATACACAGGAAGGAGTGCAAGTTGCAAATAGCAAATTGCTTGGGGTTTATTAGGTTTCTACATATGGAGAAAGTTATGACAACTTGAGCTCAAAGTTGTTTTCTTTCGTGAGGGGATTTGTAGGGATGAAAAAATAGAGTAGAGGACCCATACTATTTGTTATAGCATATATTGGTCTAATGTTTTGTCTCTTTTCTTCTTCCTTTTCTTGCTTCAAAATCGGTGTGACAGTGGACCATTTTGAGGAGAATTGAAATTAAATGCTCTCAAATTTGAATTTAGGATTAAAAAAAAAAGAATAAATTAAACGACACCCTCAATAAATGAGGTGTGAAATATTGAAATGTGCTTACTTTGCAAGTTGTAAAATAATTTGTTTAAGGTCTCAAATAGGCATATGTTATGATCATCAAGAGTAGAGATATGCGGCATAATTAGTTTTCCATTTAAAAATATTACATTACATGTGTGCATTATACCATGTTCTATATAATAAATATATGTCTACACATAATTTTGTTGATTTAAAATGTGTAACCGATATTCACGCATCACCCACTAAAATATAAAATGTATGATCAGAAACTAAATATATATTTGCAATGTAATTATTTTTGGCTTGTGTACTTTGATGTTTACGATGAACCTTTGGCAAACTTTGTAAATTGGTACTGCAGTCTGCAGCTAGAAGCCTAGAATCCCCAGTTACAAAATATAATTAATTTCGTATTTTTCCTTTATAAAAAAAGAAAAAGTAATGTACATTTTAACGGCCGAGAGTTAGTGCTAGATAAAGTCCTTGTCCGTTGTAGAGAGTGTGGGGTTAGTGGGCCTTTGATGTGATCCTGTCTTCAATTTTGGGCCTACTTTTTTAATAATTGTTTGTTCTTTACCCCATTTGGAAAGATGATCCAACCTAAGCCGGCCAATTCTAATCTCAATAATTGAATTGAAATTCGAGTAGTGAGAAAAAATATATTTATTTTTCCCAAATAAGATATTAACCTTTTGCACGATTGTTGGTCTTGCAAAGGAGCATTCTACCTACTCCATCCAATTAAACATAAGAAAACAGAAGAGATAAGTTACATTATTAGTAAACAGACTCGTTGTAGTTAGGGAAGTTGAGGTAGAGAGGCCCATGCTTCATGTAGACCAATTGACCAAAACAGATGACAAAAAAAAATATAATATCCAACTTTGTCTCAATAAGTTCTTTTGATACGTCCCAATCCACACAGTATTGCAATCTCATAAAATAATGCTACGGAGTCAGAAATTTATGTAAAAATAACTAAATTGCATCCATCCATGATTGTATGTTAAATTAAAAATTACAATAAGTTAAACGTGCACAAAGGACTCTGTCAATCAATTTTAAATTGATACCAAACCCAATTTGCTTTCTCATCTTCCCAGCTTGGTACTTAACATGATTAAAATAATTGTTGACTAATGAGGTTGGTAATTGGGCTTGGGCTGGCCCAATTACATACCATTAAATAGGATCAAAGTTTGGGTCGGATCTAGCTTTCATAATGTAACCCTGGCCCAAACCTGAGACCGTCGCATTTATTTATGATATATATATTTTTTAATTTATGAAATTTTGGGTTGTTTCAAAAAATTAAAATCGCCGTCGTCGGAATACTCGACGCCGTTCACTTCAATCGCGTCCACTACGCCGGCTCTTTCCGCAGCCCATGGGTACCTTTCTTCGAAATAAAATGTCAAGTTATTTACTTATCGGTACTTTTGTATCGTAAGTAAGTTTCTGAAGTTCAAAAAATTTCGATCACCTATACATACATATTTAATATTGAGGAGTCTATCCATATAGCATACTTACGAACACTTTCAGTATTTACTCAATATTTGTGTTGCATTGCTTCAAGAATATGTAATTATAGACGGAAAAATCCGATGTATTTTGTTGGAGTTCTCGTATTGGATATCATAAGTTGGAGAAAGGAACATCGGCCTCTATGTGGATGGAATTTGAGATACGTAAGTTGCTTTAAATTTGTTCATAATTCTTTGGTTTATATTCTTTTTCTACTTTTAGCAATTTAGACCCTGCTTTGGCTCTAATGTTACTATATGTTTATTATTTGATTGATTCTGAGAAAGTTATCAGTGAAATAATCTGTTAGTAAAGTTATAAAGTGTTTTCTTTTTTAAATCCTTGTTTAAAGATGATGACTTGTTGCCTCGTATTTCACACGGGTTCTTTTGTTCCAAATAGTTATAGGGTGCTTTGGAAAAAGAAGAGAAGTTGCTATTATGTGAATTCGTGGTTAATAGATTATAGAAGCCTGGATGTGCTACTTTTGGGTCAGCCTTACGTTGATTTTATGCAGTTATTGATTAAATTCATAATCATTACAAAACTCTTGATATATTTGTTTTTTTTGACAATAATATGATCATACAGATCATTCTCAGGAGGAAATGTTTTCAGATATTTGAAGGTACTGACCGCGGCCTCCATTGTCTCCACACCATTTTCAAAATTGAGGATTATTCACATTTCACATAGACTTACAGCTAAGCAATATGTTGCCAGTTGAAAGTTGAAATCTCGAAAAATTTCAATTTTGGCATGGCCATACTATACAGAGGAAGAGAAGTTGAAGCCAACACTCTTGAGAGTTGTTGGAACATAGTAATAAACTTTAAATTTACTCATTTAGTCAGCTTTTGTTGCAGTGAATATATGCACTAAAGAGGAAGATTCTTGGAAACAAAGTCTATTGTAGCTTTGGAGTTTCAGGGATGTACATTATTAATAAGTGGGAGAAGAAACACAAGTTTGGATATGAGTGGGATGACACCTACCCTTCTTGGATAGGTAAGCCAAGCCACTTTTCTTTATTTTTTTTAATTACCATCACCTGCCAATAAAGATATTAATTACAACTAGCCATTTTCTGCAGTCTGAAACAGAGAGGAAAAGATGAAAAGAAATAATAACAGAAATCGAGAAAAGGGAAAAGAGAGAATGTGTAGAAAAGTCTTAGATTGGAGCTTGTACTAGAAGCGTTATTGCAGAAAGTGACTAACCTCATTTTGCATCACTTTCTCAACCTCAAAGAACTAATTCGATTCCATATTAAGTAAAGCAGGTAACTAAAGAAGATTCTCATCCTCTGTTTTTATTCTCTGAGCTCAAAGCATGTTTCTTTTCTTTTAACCTTCTTGGATTTGTGTGCTCATTATTTAGGGTGGTAACATTGATATTGTATTTATACATTGTCAAAATATTCACGTGATGTGTATTAAGTTTTTGTGTTATTAGTTTTAGCATTCGAACAATTACTCATTTTAACCTCTTAATTGACATCGATTTTACAGGAATTAACCGACATTTTGAAGTTGAAACATTGAAAGGTAGTTGGTCGGTGGTTGGGCAGATGGATACTGTACGCCATTTGAATATTTGAATACTCAATTGGAAGTTAGATATTTACAGGCTTAAAAAAATAACACTGTTGCTAAAAGGAATTAGGAGTATCAATGAACAGAGTAAAAAGGAAAAGAAAAAGGTGGTCTAATGAAAAGAATCAATGCTTGTAGATATTTTCTTTTTTCGACATATTACCACAGATAGCTGCTCCAAAGGGAACTAAAACTAGGTATTTTCTAATACTGACTAGGTTCTTTTAAATAAACAAACTAGGTATGTTCCTAATACTACTAGAAAGTAGAACCACATATATTGATGTTAGGCCCCCCCATATTCCTTGTATTAGTACACCGTTGAGAAATAAGCATTTTGCTTTTAGCCCCTGCAAGAAGTTTCTGTTCTCATTTATTTTCTTTTCCTCTTTCTTCCTTTTGTTGCCTTCTCTTCTCTCCAAAACTTCCCTTTATTTTCCTTCTATCGACCACTCAAGAAAATACCATTTTCCTCACTAACATCTCTTTGTTCACTTTCAGATTTCTCTCACTGTTGTTTCCGAACAATAAAATTAGAAATTGTAATTCTAGAGTGACTTGATTAATTTATGTAACAACATTAGAAGATAGAGATTAGTGAATTTAACTCAAAAAATGATGACATCACTATCTGAATTAAGTATTGGTTGCAAGCACTTCAATTCTCATGGAGAGCAAGGAACTGAAGAAACCCGAAAGCTTCAAGAGTTTGTAGCTCATCTTGAAGAAGAAAAGCTCAAGATTGATGCTTTCAAGCATGAGCTTCCTCTTTGCATGCAACTTCTTACCAATGGTACGTAAATTTTCAACTCTTTGTCATACACTATTTAATAACCTGATTGTTAAATTTTTTTTTTTTTGGTTATTTTGATCAGCTATGCAGGCGTCATTGCAAAAGCTACAGTCAGAGAGGACCAACCCAGAGGCTAGGCCTGTACTGGAAGAATTCATGCCACTTAAAACCTCAAATTCATCAGAGCCTTCAGCAAATTTACCAGCAGATAAAGCTAAGTGGATGGCATCAGCACAACTATGGTATCAAGAAATTGATGGAGCCAATTTATCCCAATCTCCATCAGTGGCTTTGAATACCCAGCAGAGAATCAATGGAAGAGGAACTTTAAATCCTTTTTCATTGAAAGGTAGAATTTCTTCATCCCCTGATGCAGCATGTCCAGAATTAGCCCTTTCATCATCTTATAAAGGGGAGTTAGATGATAACAATAATTCATTAGAAAGAGTTTCAAGGAGAGATAACTCGGTTACTCAGACTCAGAGAAAGGCCCGGAGAACATGGTCTCCTGAACTGCACAGGCGTTTTGTTAATGCTCTTCACACGCTGGGTGGTCCCCAAGGTAACTAAATAGTATTTATACATCAAATTAAGATGTTAAATGGAAGATAAAACATTGTGGTCTTTACTATAAACTAATTCTGACTTCTGATGTTTTGCTTTGATTATGACCTTTATCCATTTTCTCTGCTAAATTCAATGCCAATGCCTGCAGTGGCTACTCCGAAACAAATTAGACAACTCATGAAAGTTGACGGCTTGACCAATGATGAAGTTAAAAGCCATTTGCAGGTGCATGTCCCTTCAACATCTCTTAAAAGTCCACATTTTTGTTATGCTATGTATAAAAAAAAGAAAAAGAGAAGTTTTCATCTTCCCATGCAAAGCCTGATTAACTAGCATAACCTGGATCGATCTTAAGACTAACACGAATTACAAAATCTTGTACTCAGAAATATAGGCTTCACACAAGATGCCCAAGTTCAAGCCCACAAACTGCAGTCACGGGCCAGTTGGTAGTCGTAGGTGGCATATGGCTCCCATCAGAATATGCAGCAGCTCAGAGTTTGTATGGAACGCACCACTCCACCCCTTGTAAAGTATCAGGATCACCTGCTTTATTTTCAACGGCACCACCATTTTCAAAAGAAACCTATCATGCAATAACACCACCACAACCTCCGCCTATGAACCCGCTGCGCCACCACTGCAATGTGGCGCTGGATACGAGTTGCTGGGAGGCTGGTAACAGTGGTGAAACTGGCGCAAGAGGACCTGAAATAGAAGTAAGCAATGGAGTCTTTGTTACTCAGTTTCTGAGATCTTGATATAAATATTAGTACGATCGTGATTGAATATTTAAATGTTAGGTATATTAATTATTATATGCTTTGACCCGCCATTGGATCTTTAGACAATGGAGAATTTATTGTGCAAGCTCCAGTAATTGATCTTAGAAGTTAGACAAGACAACTCTGTAGTACAAGGATTTGGGAGAATTTTTCAAATAAGGCCCACATGTTTCGTAGACGTGGGCCAATTAGACAGCCCATAGTTAATAATTTAAGTTATTGGTTCTAATTGGGCCCGATCCGTACAAGTTGTTGAAATTCGCCGAAGCCCAATTACTACAAAGCTTCCGGGAAATAAATGCTTTCATAATTCAGTATCTACAATTTGCCTACCAGAATCAAATGAAGATTGGGACATATTAACAAACAACTAAATTTGTCATAAGTGGTGGGCCAATATGATGAACATATCCACTGTGGCCCGTGATTCCTGCGTGGGTAGGTGGGTCGTCGATCCTCGTATGTGAAACGAGGTTGTGTGAATACAGTAAAAGCTTTTTATGTTTAAAATAAAAAAATTCTGGACCGAGTCAAATTTATAATTAAAAAATATTTTAAATAACTGATAATTAGTCAGATTAACATTTAAATAATATATATAAAGTTTATTTTCCTGCCTTCCCCAGTTCTTCATCATCATGGCTTTTAACTTTTTTCTTAGGTTGTGTCATTTTAAATAAACTTTTATCATATTTTTTGAAATTACAAAATTCCCATGAGATTTACATTTTTCTAAGGAGTACTCACTTCATATGTGTGATTCATGAAATAGAAATAAAAGTTAAAGATTTTTATTGTCTAACAATCTTAAAACAATTTACATTTAACTAAGAGAAATTTTTTTTACAAAAAGATAGTCTTGCTACACTACTAATCATGGGCGCATTAATATATATCTTTGCTATCCTATCAATCATGGACGCATTAATATATGTCTGTGTTAGATATCCAACACATATATATTTCACTTTATGTGTATTATAGGGTAAAATTTTTGTATGAAAAGAAAGAAGTAAAGCAATTAACAATTACAATTTACAACCAATTAATTCCAGGAACCACAATAATCCCTAATTGGTGGACCAGAGCACTACTGGCGTATGAGATTACCACGGATTAGCCGAACCAATGAGGATTTAGAAATTGAATAATGATAATCTGAACTTAGATTTCAGTTTCAGACTGAAACCCGTGTGCAAAGTCGTGAGTTGTTACCCCTTTCATGAGCAACGTATTTGATTGGCTAGCCCAGGCCATCTTCCTCAGTAGGTCCCACAAGCGAGAAATATTTTGTGGATATGAGAGTGAAGTGGGCATTGAGCCGACCCGACTCTCAGTCAACCCAGTCATATATTAATAAACAGCAAGTCGTCTCTAGTCAACCCACCACTACCACTTGCACTTAGTATTGAATATCAACACAAACACCATTCATCCAATTATAAATCCATCACTTGAGATTAATCTAAACGCCATAAGCTCTTCACTCATCTCAACAATCAACCATGACAAAAACGAAAACCATTCAACCCTTTGTTCTTCAATTCATTTTCTCTGTTATTTACCTCCCTTTTCTGTGTTTCTGCTTAGACACAGACACCATCTCCTCCGGCGTTGTCATCAGAGATCCCGACACCATAGTTTCCGGAAAGAAGATCTTCAAACTAGGATTCTTCACCCCTGAAAACACCACCAACCGCTATTTCGGTGTCTTCTACAACGTGTCTGAGAAAACTGTGATATGGATCGCCAACAGAGACAACCCTATTACTACACATTCTTCCGCCACTGCAACCAGAGACAACCCTATTACTACACATTCTTCAGCCACTGCAACTATATCGGAAAACGGCAATCTTGTGCTTCTCGACTCTACAAATCACTCTATCTGGTCAACCAATATTACCACCACTTCTCCGATCAATACCACCCTTCAGATTCTCGACACCGGAAATCTTCTTCTCCGTGACAGTTCAACTGGAGACACGATATGGGAGGCTTTTTCGCAGCCTTCTGATGTTTTCCTGCCGACCATGAAGATAATCGACAACATAAACACAGGCAAGAAGGTGACGGTGTCATCGTGGAGAAACGTGTCTGACCCTGAAATAGGAAGCTTCACGTCGGGGCTTGAAGCTCTGAATATCCCACAAATTTTCATCTGGAAAAATGGTAGCCCGCGATGGAGGAGTGGGCCGTGGAACGGGCAGATTCTGATCGGCGTACAGGATATGTATTCTCCATACCTGGATGGATTCAGCGTGGTGAATAATCACACAGGCAGCTTCTACTTCACGGCGCCTGAGGGGAATTTCTTGATGAAAATCAACCTGAATTCTTCTGGAAGCTTGGTGCAGACGCTTTGGGATGATCAGAAGAAGAGCTGGGACATTGTATGGTTGGCTCCTCAAAACGAATGCGATGTTTATGGGAGGTGTGGGCCCTTTGGAAGCTGTAATCCTCTGGCATCACCTATTTGTTCTTGTCTGAGAGGGTTTGAGCCCGCTAATGGAGATGAGTGGGAAAGGGGGAATTGGAGTAGTGGTTGTCAGAGGAAGACTCAGTTGCAGTGTAATAATGGAGATAGATTCTTCAGGCTGCAG
Organism: Scutellaria barbata; assembly: GCA_028654395.1. Taxonomy (NCBI): domain Eukaryota; kingdom Viridiplantae; phylum Streptophyta; class Magnoliopsida; order Lamiales; family Lamiaceae; genus Scutellaria; species Scutellaria barbata. The sequence continues at coordinate 7,032,019 of CM053645.1, forward strand.
TTTATGAAGGTTCCTGATTTTGCGGAGCAGTTGTCTTCTACGCCGGAAGATGAATGCAGGATTAGATGTTCCAGGAATTGTTCTTGCTTGGCTTATGCTCATGATCCGAATATCGGTTGCATGTTTTGGAGCAATACTTTGCTTGATATTCAGAAGTTCAATGGAGTTGGTGTTCATCTTTACCTTCGTCTTTCTGCTTCAGAATTGGGTATTTTCCTTGAAAACTTTTACAATCAGATAAAAACGCTATCATTTTTGACTGAATTTAAATGACTTGATCTCTCTGTTTTTTTAGATAAGAACAAAGACAAAAAGCTGTATATCATAATTCCAGTAGTAGCTGGTTTTGTTTCCATATGTCTTTTAATCCTCATTGCTTGGTGCTGGATGGTTAAGAGAAAAGGTGAGATTGATCCATGAACCCATTACTTGATATTATAATACTAATTTGTCATTCTTATGTTGAACAATTCCTTTTGAAATCAGGAAACAGAACAAAAGACAAAAAGGTGTTTGAAGCAGGGCAAACATTTTCATCAGAATCAAATGCACTTGTACTCAAAGATGAATCAGATAAAGTTAACATTGAAGAGTTACCATTGTTCAGTTTCGAGACGCTTGCCAATGCCACAGATCAGTTCCACGATAACAATCTTCTTGGAAAGGGTGGATTTGGTCCTGTTTACAAGGTACAATCTTTCATAACCCTGCTGCATCCAATTTTGCATCATTAGTAGTCCCTGACAGTTAGGGTTTCGTTCACAACAGGGAAATCTGGAAGACGGGAAAGAAATTGCTGTGAAGAGATTATCAGCAGCTTCCAGACAAGGAGCTCAAGAATTCATGAATGAAGTGGTTGTGATTTCCAAACTCCAACATAGGAATCTTGTCAGACTGCTGGGATGCTGTGTAGAGAAAGAAGAGAAGATGCTGGTATATGAATACATGCCTAATAAAAGTTTGGACGATTGTCTCTTCGGTCAGTTCAACATAAAAACAGAATCCCATTATTTCCATCTATACAGAGCATTTTCAGAAACAGAGTTTTTACTTTCTGCATATTTGTTCTATTCTGTAGATCCAACACATCCATCACAAAAGGATTTAGACTGGAAGCAGCGTTTCAGTGTTATTGAAGGCATTGGGCGAGGCCTCCTATATCTTCACAGGGACTCCAGACTCAGGATAATTCATCGAGACCTCAAGCCGAGCAATGTGTTGTTGGATGAGGATTGGAACCCAAAAATCTCTGATTTTGGAATGGCAAGAATATTCGGAGGGAACGAAGATCATGGCAATACTGCAAGAGTCGTAGGAACATAGTAAGTGATCAATCCTGAATACAGCCAATCATTCGTAGGTACTGTCATTAAGTATACATGTTTGCTAAAACGTCTTTTTTTGCAGTGGATATATGGCACCTGAATACGCAATGGAAGGCAGATTTTCCGAAAAATCAGATGTCTACAGTTTTGGCGTACTGATGTTAGAGATAGTGAAAGGGAAAAAGAACACTCATTATTACAACACTGAATGGTCTTTGAGCCTTTTAGGATGTGTAAGCACTTCCTTATCATATATCTTGAAAAATCCCAGGTTGTAATTTATTCATGAAAATTAAACTTTAATTCTTTCATGAAATTACAGGCCTGGAAACTGTGGAATGAGGACAATGGTTTGACGTTTGCTGATGAAAGCATAGCAGATTCAAATATCGGGACAGAGATAGTTAGATGCATTCAGATAGCACTATTGTGTGTTCAAGAGTTTCCTAAAGATAGACCAAGTATTCAGACAGTTCTGTCAATGCTCAGCCGTGAAATAGTGGAGTTGCCGGCGCCGGAGCAGCCAGTTTTTGCCGAGAAGTGGAATCGATCAGTTCTGCCGTCAACCCAAGTTGGATATTCCGTTAACGAGCTCACTGTCTCTGTGCTTGATGGCCGATGACACAAACACCATCCTTGTTTAGAAGTGTAATTTTCATGTTTTTTTTTAAGGTTTTCTTTTTTATTTAGTTTAATCTATATAGTACATACGCGCACTGCATGTGAAAGATTGTGATGCCATGATTATATAAAGAATCTAATTAAATTTTTTAATTATGTAGTAATTTTTGCTTTTGTATTTTTTTTTTTAAATTTTGTATACTTATATTCATAAAATATATCGTTAGGTAATTAGTGACTGCATATAAATAATCATGCAATTGAGCAAATGCTTAGAATAATTAAAGATGGCAATGAATGAATTTTTTTTGATTAAATTAAATTAAAGGTAAGTAGTTTAAGATACTAGAATGACTTATAGAAATGTAGGTTAATATTTTAACAAAGTAAAATTTTAGTCTCTAAACTAAAATTTTAATCTATAAATACTTGGTTTCTTCTATTCCTTAATTTTGACCACTGACCAACTTCTTCTTCTTTACATTTGAATTATAAAGCTATACTATTTTCCCAATTTTCATCCTAACTAATTTGCCAATTCAAACTTAGTAGTTGATTTGCAGTCTTAAAATTGAGGGTAGGTAGATATATATCAGGTTGATAAAGATTTCAAGTTCGACATTTTATTTTTCGTCTTTGTGTTGTAATTAAAAAAACTAAATTGAATAATATTTATGCTATGAACTAAGTGACAAACGATTAGTTCGTAGTTTCATATTCTTATACAAATCAATAGTGATGTTTTCTAATATTTTAAACTCATTAATTTAGGTACTTTAAATTTTCCATTTATATTTGAAGGGGTTTGACAAAGACATTATTTAAAAAGAGAGGGTCCCCCGCAATTATGATTGGGCCGAATAATAAGAAAATATTCAAGTGGAGTACCGGTTGGCTCTAGATAACCAAAGTGTGATGCACGCCACATCTATTAATAATGGCTATTGAATAATTGATTGAGCATAATAATTAATACAGTTATAGGCACTGTTGGTTATGTGGTATTTAATCTGTCATCGTGAATTTATCCGAGTTTGTTATTTGGTCAGCCGATGACCTCACACCTCATTAGAATCGCAAGTTGTCAAAAAAGGTGCACCGATCCTTGTTTCCTTTGTTTGGGAGAAAATTTATCATGTGAACACAAACTATTATATTTTATATTTTAACAATACTTGTTTCATCCGTAGCTAAATAAATCAATAAAGGTGAAATAGTAAATTTAATATAATATTAACGAGGCTCAACTGGAAACACAAAGCTAGTGGAATAGTTCTGGTTTGATTCAATCTCTCTTTTTTTCTTAACCGATCTCAAATGGTTCAAAAGCTGTATTAGGTGGTTTGTATGGCTAACTTGTAACTGAAAATTGGTGTAGTCGAGATGGGCTCAACGCCTCCACACGCTGATTACCCGGTCCATATATCAGCCAAAATTTGTAAATATGTTGTTCTGGTCTTTGTCTGAAACTAAGAAGCTTTTGTCTTTTGTTCCGGTCCGCTTTCAACACAAAATACTTCTAGTTCTCTTCTTTGTAATAATTTCACCTACAGCTCGAGGTTGGTAAGTTTCTTAGTTTCAGACAGCCCTCTGGTGGTGCCTATTCTCAACTCTAACTACCTGTTTGTGATCGAACAATATTGCACATGATTATGAAACAGGCAAAAAGTTCCAACTTTTTACCTGCTTTCACTGCCATCCTCCTCTTCTCTGTGGGGCCCAGATTTTGCAGAGCACAACGCAATCCGTGCGAAACTTTCGGCGTGTGTGGCTCATTTGGGAGCTGCGACTCACAAAGTTTCCCCATTTGCACTTGTTTGCAAGGGTTTTACCCAAGAAATAATCAGGAATGGGATTCAGGGAATTGGACCAGTGGGTGCGTGAGAAGAGTTCCTTTGAATTGTGATTCTGCGAATAACGCCACCACTAACGGCGGAAAACGAGATGGGTTTTTGAAGCTTCAGATGATGAAAATTTCGGGCTATACGGACCGGTGGTTCGGCCAGGAATCCCAGTGTGAAGATCGATGCTTGAGGAATTGTTCGTGCCTGGCTTATGGGTTTGACGTTGGTATTAGATGTATCTTCTGGAGTGGAACCTTAATCGACATTCAGAAATTTCCGGGCGGGTCGGGTTCTGATCTTTATATTCGCCTCTCAGATTCTGAACTGGGTAATTCTATTTGCCTGTCTGTTTTGATTTCTGATATCTTGGTGGAGAAAAGCTGCTTTAATGTTTTTGGACAAATTCGACCGTTTTCCATGCAACAAAAGGAAATCGTGAGGCTTGCAAGTTTGAATTTTGTTATTTGGCCCTTTGCTTGAGTATTTATTTGAGACTTGCTGCTATTTTGAGGGGATGATTTGATGAATAAAAATTAGGTTTTTTCCTTATTCCCTTTCTTGCCGGTATTCTTTTGAGAATCAACGTCTCGATAGAAGGTTTCTTCATTCATTCAGTACCCACTGCATCATATCTTCATCCTTGTAGTTGGGCTAATGCTTCTTGCTTCTTACTTGTGGACTAGTTAGTTTTGTACTTCTTATTCGGTTATCTGTAAATTTTTGATGTAGTTCAAATGCCTTTACACTATGTATTCGGGTAAGAAAATCTCAAGTTCCCTTACTCTGGGATGATTGTTCTTTTGTTGCAGATCAAAAGAAAGACTCTAAAAAGCTCATAATAATTCCGATTGTTGTTGGCTTGGTTATAATCTGTATTTTGGTATATTTCTCTTGGAGATTGATTGCTAAACACAAAGGTAATATTTGTATAATTAATCCCTTATTGTGGCATATATGTATACTTTTCGCTTGGTTATATGTTTCCTCATGAATCAGGCAAAAGAAAAACCGTTGAACTTGCAAGAGCAGGTGTATCAGGTTCAGTTGAGAGCACTGTTCATGATGCATTAAGTCAAGTTAATCTTGAAGACTTCCCGATATTTAAATTTGAGATACTTACAGTTGCAACCAACAATTTCTCTGAAGATAACAAGCTTGGGAAGGGTGGTTTTGGCCCTGTTTACAAGGTAACCTCGCATGCTTATTCGTCTCTTTCAATCTTACATCATCCTCATTCAATAGAAAGTGCTGAAACTGATGCAACTCCAGGGAGAACTGGTGAACGGAAGAGAAATTGCAGTTAAGAGACTCTCAAAGGCATCTGGACAAGGGTTGCAAGAATTTATGAATGAAGTGGTGCTAATTTCTAAACTTCAACACAGGAATCTTGTTAGGCTACTTGGGTGCTGTGTAGAAAATAAAGAGACAATGCTGATATATGAATACATGCCCAATAAAAGCTTGGACTTTTTCCTATTTGGTCAGTTTGTGTTCTACGTTTTCTTATCAATTTCTTAGCTGCAGAACATTTGAAAAAAAAAAAAAAAAAGTGAATGTTAATACTTTTTAAATATATATATATATTTCTTTGCTCTGCAATTCTGTCTAGATTTATCTCAAGAGGTCCTAGATTGGAGAAAACGCTTCAACATTATTGAAGGCATATGTCGAGGCCTGCTTTATCTTCACAGGGACTCTAGATTAAGGATAATCCATCGAGACCTCAAGCCAAGCAACATATTGTTGGATGACGACTGGAATCCAAAGATTTCAGACTTTGGCATGGCCAGAATATTTGGAACCAAGCAAGATCATGTCAGCACTGTAAGAGTGGTGGGAACATAGTAAGAATTTTTGTTGATGACAATTTGGCTTCATCTGAATTAGGTGGATATGTTAATGCATCTGAAAATAGAGATGGTAGCTAATTTGATTTTCTTGCAGTGGATATATGGCTCCTGAGTATGCATTGGAAGGAAGATTTTCAGAAAAATCAGATGTTTATAGCTTTGGAGTTCTAATGCTTGAAATTGCTTTTGGGAGACGGAACACAAGCTACAAGTGGAAAGATAGCTCTTTGAACCTTTTGGGACATGTAAGTCAACTTACGGTTTGAGATAACATCAAACAGTCAACTTTTGCAACCTCCAATTTGATCTGTTGCTTTTTTATTGTGACCATCTAATAAATGGGCTTCAGCATCAGATCATGAAAAACTGAAAAGGCCGCCAATCTTCTTGCTCTAAATATTGAATATAGTATGCATCCCTGTTGATATGATGTTCCCAAAGACGAACCATCTATGTATGTAATACTATGTAATTACTTCCATGTTTACTCACATAAATAACCTACTCATTTAACTGATGCATAAGGTGCTCCAAGATGGTCCTCTTACATGGTATTGAAACTTCAGGTATGGAAATTGTGGAATGAGGGTGATGTTGCAGAATTGATTGATCCAAGAATATCAAGTTCTAGCAACCGGGCAGAGGTGATAAGGTGCATACATATTGGGTTGCTGTGTGTCCAAGAACTACCTATAGACAGGCCATCTATTTCTGCTGTGCTGTCCATGTTGAGAACTGAGATTATAGAACTTCCTGAGCCAAAGCAGTTGGCATTTTCAGTAAAGTCGAGCCATTTTGACACAGGTGCAAGTTCTTCACAGCAGAGCAAGAGTAGCGCATCGTTGAACAATGTTACTATCACCATGATGGATGGCCGTTGATGCTACTCTTCACTACTTCACTTGATTCACTCACCCAATTGTAAATGCAGGAACTGGAAATTAGATCCGTAGATTTGCATATAGACTTGAGTTTTTCCCCCTCGGATGAGGTATCAGTTTTCAAGTGATAAAGGTACGTGTATATTCAGATACGGACCCATGTTGGGGCCAAGGGGGGCATTGGGTCCCCCTAAATTTTTTTAAAAAAAGTAGGGGTATTTTAGTCTTTTTACTATTTTAATTAAAAAATAAATTATACATTATAATTATTCTATACGTGAGTTTTCAAGACAATAAAAGAGATGATTTTTTCATCATCTTCTCTATCTCCCAATTAAATCCTAATTTCTCTTTCTCTCAATTGATTTTCCATCTAATTTCAAGGTAACATTTTATTATTATTTACTCTTATTTGCATTATACTTCATCATAATTGTTAATTTATGGTGCTTTAAATTGTATATGTGATTTATTGATTAATCAAAAAGGGTAATTTTTTCTTTTGAATTTCGTTTAAAATTTTCATATGCTTGAAATTATGGAAAATTTTCATTATTGTAGGAGATAAGAAAACTTATTTTATCAATTCCATTTTAATTTAGGAAGTTCTTGTACATTTAATTTATTTTTCAATACTTCTACTTTTTTTAGGAGCTTAATTACCATTTTGATGAAGTGAACATTGACAAAAACAAGCTACTTCACCTGAAAAAATTTTATCCATCCGAATTTTCTGCAATTGCTCTTATATGAACTTAAAAGTCAACTTGAGAACTTTATTTTTTATGTGCGTTTTGATAAAAACTTCTTAGAAGTAAATGGAGTATGAGGACTTGCTCAAAAGATGGTCTCTACAAGAAAACACATTATTTTTTCATTGGTTTACTTATTAATTAAATTGTCATTGATATTATCGGTTATCATTACCATAGTAGAAAGAGCTTTTTCGGCAATGAAGATAATCAAGAATTCTCTTTGCAATCGAATGAATGATACGCTATTGAATGATTGTCTTGTTGTATACATTGAAAATGATGTATTTAAAAATGTTAGCAATGTGATGTGGTTCCGATTTACCGTTCTCTTTTTGGAACTGAAACGCGAAACCTTGTATCTAAAAACCTGCAAAACAAACACCGGGAGAGGTTCCCGACGATGGGACTCCGACGCTCAAGTCAGTCAGATTGCTCAAATAGATCTCACAAATTATACAAGTGTATGTGTATAATAAATTATGTATGTATCATAAATTGTGTCTCCAAAGTGAACAGAATAAGGATATATATATATACTCCCTGATACTTGTTGTAGTAGAAATATGAATCTCAATTGTAGTTGAAGTAGGAGTCCTAGTTGTAGTTGGAATAGGAGTCCCAATTTCAGTTAAAGTAGGAGTTCATTTAGTTTGACCACATCAGTACTCCCCCCCTTTCATAGTGTATGTTGACATACACTAGTGGAGTTTACTAAATTTTGAAAAAAGATGTGAGTTTCCTCCATTATAAATAATTAATCACATAAGTATATCTGAAAGAAATAAACAGACGTATTTATTCGAACATTTGAATGAGATGTTTCAATTTAATCAAGACATTCTGAGGGAATATATCAGTTTGCTTCATCAGTTCGACATTCCGAGGGAATGTATCAATAAGACATTCGTTTTTATAGTTCGTTCGTCAGGACATTCGTCCTTTTAGTTCGTCGGGATATTCTGAATGAATTCATCAATCAGTCTATTCCCAGGGAATGTGTTGATCAGTTCGTTCGATCAGGACATTCCATGGGGATGTATCAATCAGTTCGTTCCAAGGGAATGTCGATCAGTTTGTTCGATCAAGACATTTCGAAGGAGTTCATCAATTAGTTCGTTCCAAGGGAAGTTTTTGATCAGTTCGGTCGATCAAAACGTTCCAAGGAGAAATCAATCAGTTCGTTCCTAGGAAGGTTCAGTTGATCAGTTCGGTCGATCAAAACGTTCCAAGGAGAAATCAATCAGTTCGTTCCTAGAAAGGTTCAGTTGATCAGTTCGGTCGATCAACCATTCCAAGGAGAAATCATTCAGTTCATTCCTAGGAAGGTTCAATTGATCAATTTGGTCGATCAACCTTTCCAAGGAGAAATCATTCAGTTCGTTCCTAGGAAGGTTCAGTTGATCAGTTCGGGCGATCAACCCTTCTAAGGAGAAATCATTCAGTTCGTTCCTAGGAAGGTTCAATTGATCAGTTCGGTCGATCAACCCTTCCAAGGAGAAATCATTCAGTTCGTTCTTAGGAAGGTTCAGTTGATCAGTTCGGTCGATCAACCCTTCCAAGAAGAAATCATATTAAAAAGAAAAAAAAAGACATTTGAATCTTTAGATAACCATAAATAATCATATTTTAATACTAAATAAATAATACTATTCCTAAGGAAATCATAGCAACAAAGTATTTTATTTTATTTTGTGATTTGGAATGAACATAGAAATGAGAATTCTAATCCAATTCATTCTTACATCATTAGCCCATAAGAATTGATCGGGTACCTATCACTTAGTAGTTTGGGTACTCTGTGACAAAGCTTAGGTAAATAAATTCGACCATAAGTTATAATCAATAGACACTCAACTGAAGTTGAGTTCTAGTGATCAAGCCAAATAACTTTTAGGTCATGCAAATTGAGCAGCTTATCAAGCCATGTAACTTCTCCGACATGAGGATGTATTCTCAAGTGTCTGGATTCAAAGATAATTCAGCTACTAATCGCTACTTCACAATCCAACAACTGCTACCTTCTTAGACCTAGATAGAGATTTTAATTGAAGTCCGGACTCCAAACAGTAACTAGTTACAGTTACATAAGTAATATTCAGATATATATATCAAGAAAATCAAATAAGTAGCACAAAAGCAATACTAGCAAATTCCAAAACTGAAACAGGGCTTCACTATCGAACTCATCATAAAATGCAAGTCCATGTGAAATAAGTAGAGAACCGAGAATCCCAGTTTTCTTCTCAAAGAATCCCAGTTTTTCTCAAAGATATAGAACTGCTAAATTTGAACAGATTGAAAACATAACATGATTTCCGTGCAACTAAATAAAGAAAGCAACATCGTTAAAAATCCTGAAAATATGAGTATAATGTATTTGTTATTACTATGAATCTCATAAACTTGAAGCCGTTCTTGAAACAATCATTGTAACCCAAAGTAGGGCAACAGTTGAAGAACCCACATTCGCCATTGGAATCATTCATATTACTCCATAAAATAAAATATCAGTATTAGAAATTGTAACGAAATGATAATTTCTGAAGCCATAAAACTTAGAAAAATCAGCCCATTTTAGTCTATAAAAAATTGCAGCATTCTTCAGATATACCTTCCACAACAAAAGGGTTTCAACAATTTTACATCCATAACCAACAATTTCGATGAAATAAATACCCAAAACAGCTGAGAAACTGGTTCAAGCAATCTATATAAGCAAATTCACTTCAAATCCGAAATGGTCAATAACCTATCTTCCAGCAACATGATCAAGACATTCCAAAGAAGTTTATCAATCAGTTCGCTTAATCATTAAGTATAACGGCAATCATATAAATTAGTATAAAAGAAAAGACACAACAATTTTAATTGCGGTTAGGCTAAATTAGCCTACGTCCACAGAGAGTGAATATTTCTCATTTTATCAAGGTGAAGAAAATTGAGGAAAAAGTAATAAGAAGCGTACATAAGTGTAGCTCATTAAATTGGTTCTTCTTGGCTGTTCTTTGCGTTCTTCTAATATTCACCATATTTGCTCTCAACGTCTTCACTCAAAATTTCCCACAGACGGCGCCAATTGATGTGGTTCCGATTTACCGTTCTCCTTTTGGAACTGAAACGCGAAACCTCGTATCCAAAAACCTGCAAAACAAACACCGGGAGGGGTTCCCGGCGATGGGACTCCGACGCTCAAGTCAGTCAGATTGCTCAAATAGATCTCACAAATTATACAAGTGTATGTGTATAATAAATTATGTATGTATCATAAATTGTGTCTCCAAAGTGAACAGAATAAGGATATATATATACTCCCTGATACTTGTTGTAGTAGAAATATGAATCTCAGTTGTAGTTGAAGTAGGAGTCCTAGTTGTAGTTGGAATAGGAGTCCCAATTTCAGTTAAAGTAGGAGTCCATTTAGTTTGACCACATCACAATAAAACAATCATGCATCGATTTCAGAATATTAAAAATAGAAGAAAAATGTTGTAATACACTAATTTTATCATATAATATATTTATATTATTGATTTAGAATTTGTGTATCTATATTTTTTATTAATCGATTTGGGCCCTCTGAACTAAAATTCTGGGTCCGTCACTGTGTATATTGGATGTGACTATGAAAGGGGCAAAAGTATGAACCATATTCTTGTATAACTTATACTTAGGGCAAGTTCGGGAGCTACAACTCACAAGATTCCCAACTCATACTTGTTAGATCAACCATTTTTTAATGCAATTACAATTTTACTATAAACTCATGAAATTTTCATGAAAGCTTACAAACCTACCCGACTAACTTATTTAAGTTAGCTGACTTGCTGTCAGTTAATCAAAGTAAAAAAAAAAAAGTATGAAATATGTACAAAAACATGTGTTCTGCTTTATTGTATGCATAACTCTAATGAAATTATTGTGAAAAGGACTTTTTTTCCCCCTATAAAGCATTCATTTGTTTATATTTCATTAAAAAAAAAAAATTGTTTGATAGATGATAGCATGCAGTTAATGTGGACAAATTAGTTGGACACATCCACAAATTTGACTTGATGATTATTATTTGAATTTTTATATAAAGTTGGTCTCTCGCTGAAAATGTTTTTTTTCTAGTAGCTGGCTATTTCTTATATTTGCCTTTTACCATCAATGGCTAAAACATTCAAGGGCTCAAACAAAATTATAATAAAATATTACATACAACATAGAAAACACAAGTTGGTTAAAATATTGATTTAAATTACAATATTGCCAAGAAGTACCAATTTCACGACAATAATTCAATAAATGATCGGAACTATCAATTGTTCCAGGTCCACAGATAGCAAAACAAAGAGAAAACTTTAAAGAAAAAAGAATGCCGTGTTCTTTATGGCACTACAACGACCTCTAATTCTATGTTTTGAATGTTCGGACAAGTGACAATATATAAAATTATTATTTACATATTTATATCAATTTTATAAAATGTAACACGAGCATCGAGATCAATTTGAAAGAAGTGGTGAACCTAAGTGTACACAGTGAACTAATAAACTTTTTTTTAGGTGGTTATAATATAATTTTTCTTATGTGTGTAATGGATATAAATTTCAACACTCAATTGTGACAATACTCTTGACAAAGAGAGATATACATGTTAACTTTATGGACTGCGTGATATACATCAGGTACAATAGTCAGTATGTATAGTTTATATATATGGAATATGTATTTTATTATAATCAAAGTAGTATTACATAAGATTAGTTGGTGTGTCATGGACAAGGTCATTTTTCTTGAACATAGGCTAAAGAACATAGGCTTCGAACCTTTGATATTTATGCTTAAATGCATTACGTCAGGGTAGTTGAGGACATTATTCTCTTGGGTCACTATTTTGATTTCTCTCTTTCTTTCTTGCTTGTTTGTTTGTTGACTTCTAGCTGGCGGCAATAATATTTAACCTGAAACGAACCAAATACAACAATAATAGATTAAAGTAATTTTTTTGTGAGTTTGGATCAAAATCGGGTCAAACTCGACTGACACGAAAACAAATGGGTTCAGGTTGACCCAGGTCGAGGTCGACCTGCTAACTTGTTTATTTTTAAAATTTCATATAGTATGTTTAAAGTTAAATTTATACATTAAATATTCAATTGATTAAATAATGGTAGATATTTGATGGCTATTAGTTTGTGATTTTGGAATAGAGGATCCTAATCCCTCTTTTATTACTAATTTGGAAATATCTCTTGATCTAAAATGTTATTATATTTTGAAAATCTAAATTTTTTTACATTTTTTACTTTTGTGTGAAACGAATCAAGTCATGTTGGCTGATGTAATATTCAATTCGTGTTGAAATTAGAACTTTTTACATGAAATGAAAATAGATTTAAATTTATATCGAAATTGTTACTATCATATCCCAACCCGACCCATCAACCTAAATCCCAACCTAGTTTTTTTCAAATTTGATAGCAACCCCTATTTGATTATGAGCAAATATTTAAAAATAATAAAATAAATCGGTAAGAAATTGTAGTATCCATAAAATTTTCTTTACCTTATTTTAATAACCTAGTTGTTTAATTTTTTTTTTAGGATAAAATTTCTTGACTTAATCCATCTTGCACACCATAGGAAATGAGACACATACCCTAGTCTATAGTACTAGCCTAGGTGATTGATATATATCAAGATGTATGGGCTTTTCTTCATTTTCCATCTTAGTTCTTCTCTTCCAAAAACACAGCCATCTCCATAGTTTCTTCTCGGACAGCAGCAGCCATATCTCCTTCTCTCAATCGGCGATTTTTCCGGCAAGAATTTATATGTTTTGCTCCGTTTATGTTGTAGTTTTTACTAGGGTTTTACGATTTTAAATCCTACGCTAGTTTTTGGCCGCCTTGTTCCTTCGATTGCTGCTGTGTTTATGCCGGCACTCGGTCGCGCCGGCGAAAGGTGTGTTTGGGCTGGCCGGCGCTCGATCGCGCCGGCAAGGGGTCGAGAAAAGCCGCCGCAGCTACCGGCGGCTGTGCTGGTTTTTATATATATATATGTATGTTGTGTATGTGCGTGAGGGTGCTGGATTTTGGTTGTTGTGTATGGCGGTTTGGGGGCTGGAGTTAAGAAGAGGCCGGCGCTGGGGTGGCACCGGCGTAGCTGAAGAGGAAGAGCCGCTGTTGGAAGCAGCGACAGTGGCTTATATATAAATGTATGTATTGAGTGTATATATATGTATGTCTTGGGTTGGGTTGTCTTGGTTGGAGCTGGATGAAGGTTGGTGAGGAGGCGGCGGTGGCGCCGGGCTGGCGCCGACGATGGAGAGGGGGGGGCCGCCGCAGCAGCGGCAGCAAAGCTGGAAGATATATATATATACGTATCTATATGTATAGGCTGTGTATATATATGTGTGTTAGGTGTGAGAGGCTTGGGAGAGGTGAGGGAGGTCGCCGGGGATATGGGTTGCCGGCAGTGGAGGTGGCGCGGCGGTGGCGAGCAGGCGGAGGGCAGGGGCGGTGGTGCAGGGGAGGTGTTTTAGGGTTGGGGTGCAATTGGAGAATTTAATAAACCCTAGGGACCTAATTGCAATCTCCAAGTTTAATTAATTAACAATTAAGTCCCTGAGACTTTGGATAGTCATGGTTTGGTCCCTGAACTTTTAAGCATATGCGATTTGACCCTAAAAAAAACTTTCTAAACTTGCACTATAGTCCCTAGAATTTCTAGAATTTATTATATGAACCCTAAATCCTATAGAAATTATCGACTCACCCCTAGATCTCGACAAAATGACAAAAATAACCTCTAAAATTTATAAAAATTATATGTTGACCCTAGAATTTGATAATTTTATATTTTATGTCCTATTACAGTATAAAATGATAATTCGACTTCAAAAGGGGATAGGACATGACAAAACGAAACCTTTAAGTGAGCAAATTCTAAGATAATTCTTAATAAACCCTAATTAAATTTAGAAACCCTAGCTATAGATTATTTCTCGAGAATTTATTTTATTTATAGGTTTTTATAGATTTTAAGATATTTAAGTCAGAAAATAAGTTATATTTCCATTTTTTTTTCTGTAGGAGGTTCACGTGGGGGACAGAACTAGATCGTATACTGAAAGCTTTTGCAGGAGTTTGTGCGTTATCCAAGGTGGGGGTTAAAATCCTTTTTCTGTTTTGAAAATCGTACAATTTTTATGAAAATTAACGTGACTACGTGATTTAAATTCCATAATTATGTGATGATATTTTTATTTAAACTGTTATTCGCTACCTGAACTGTTTTCGAATAAAGTATATGATTTTGAAAGCTATTGATTTCAAGTATCTCAATGAAAATAGTTTAAAGGATGAAAGTCGGGATAATACCCGCTAAGAAAGGTTTTTTCTGTACTTATGTGTTATGTGAATTATGTGGCCAATGTGAACGTGACCAATGTGCAATTTATGTGTTATGTGAGAATTATTATGTGAAACTTACTTGCGCATGCGCCTTCACGCCAAGTAGGGTATTCCTTTTTGGAAACCCATCTACAGGGGATATTCTTCGGAATTCCCAAAATAATGGGGTGTAACAGCCCAACTCGGATTGGCTTGGGGCCCTGATAGGTATTCTTCGGAAACCTATCCACAGTTATCATTGGGGCTCTTCGGGAGTCTACAACGTGTATTATATGTATAATATGCAAGCAATAGTATGTGTATATTATTATTATTATTATAAATTTCCCCTCCCTCACTAAGTGTTCTTTTGACACTTACCCCCTTATATGTGTTTTATTTTACAGAAAACCCTGAATGCAAGGAAGGTTGAACCAGAATGTCTGTGATTTTTGCTTGTGAATATTAATGTACATGGATGTTGAGATTTTTGAAACCCTAAGTTATGTACGAATCAAGAGTTACGTATTTTGATCGAAGCAAAAACGTTTTCCGCTGAACTGATAAATATCCATGTATTTTCTATAATTATCTTTTAAATTTTGTTTTGTTTAAAAGTCTTGATGGTTTCGTTTTCTTGCTGGACGCCCGATTTGTAAGGCCGCTCTTATACTCGGATTTAAGAAAAAAAAATCACTATTATAAATTAATTATGTTTTTAAACTTTGATATGAAAACGAGGCGTGACAGAAATTGTAATAATATCTATTTCAGAGTAAATTTGATCTACCCCTAATGCAAAAATTGTTGAACCATTCCAGGTAAAAGGATAGGTGACCGTCAAAAGATTCAATATCCGTTAGTCGATTGATATTCATATTACTTAACCTTTTAGGCTATGTTTGGAAGGAATTTGGTATGGTAGGATTTTGAACTTCAAAATCTCAATATGTTTGTTTTTGTATTTAAATTTGGATTATAAAATTCGTATATAAATATTACAATTATCAATCATTATCAAATATTTTTTTTTAAAAAATATCACACAACCCAAACTCACTTTTTCCAACATCGATTTAACATCTATAATATAATCCCACTCTACTAAATCCTCAAACAAACATATATTTTTATTATTTATCTTTACTACAAAATTCAAATTTCAAAGTCAAGATTTCCCCAAATTCATTAAAATCCATTCCAAACATGCCCTTAATTTTTATGAAATTGAATAGAATAATAATATGTTGACCAAAAAAAAAATTAATGAAGGGAGGAGTATCCTTGTAGCTTCCTCAGTTGGTCCCACATATTGAGGAAAATGACACAACTACAGATACTTTCATTAAATATTGACTCAGATTGGCTGGGACTCAAAATCCAACCACTCACGTCATTTTCCAATAAATACTTATATTAATATATTAATTCGAAAACTTGTTTTTATTTGCTTTTTAATCCAAGTGTCCAAAGTCAAAGTCAACGATGAAGAAGGACTTGGATAGACGATCATTTCCCAATTCCCCAAGTTGCTCGAAATAAAACCATACCACGAGTCATTAAACAACACATCCTGTTATTCTTGCAACCCAAACAATGAGTGCAAAAATCGCTGAATCTTTAGCTTATAAAATAACCTTGTTTGTTATCTTCCTTTCGTCTCTATGTTTCAGCCTAGAAACAGACACCATTTCGTCCACTATAGTTCTGAAAGATCCCGACAACATAGTATCCTCAGGGAAGGTGTTCAAGTTCGGATTCTTCAGCCCTCCCAACAACACGAATCGCTACTTAGGCATCTTCTACAACGTGTCTGAAAATACCGTGGTATGGGTCGCCAACAGAGACAATCCCCTCACCGATTCTTTCGGATCTGTAACCATATCGGAGGACGGAAATCTCGTCGTCGTCGACTCCAGAAATCAAACTGTGTGGTCAACCAATGCCACTATCACTTCTCCGGTGAACGTCACTGTTCAGATTGAGGACACCGGAAACCTAGTTCTCCGTCGCGGAGCTGGGAACGTGGTATGGGACTCGTTTTCGAATCCTACAGATACTTTCCTGGCGGGGATGAGGATCAGCCACAATCTGAGAACAGGCAAGAAGGTGTTCGTGTCGGCGTGGAAATCCGAGACGGATCCTGGAGTGGGAATCTTCACGGCGGGGGTGGACGCGTCGAACATGCCGGAAACTTCCATCTTGAAGAATGGGCAGATGTACTGGAGAACTGGGCCGTGGAATGGGCAGCTTTTTATGGGGATGGAGGATGGGTACTCACCCTACAACGATGGACTCACGGGGGTGCATAACGACAGTGATGGGACGTACTACTTCTACATGAAGCCTGTTGATGATTCCTTGTTTAGATTCCGCCTGAATTCCTCAGGCAGCTTGGTGCAGACGGTGTGGGATGATTCGAAGAAGACTTGGGATCCAATATACATGGCTCCCAAATCCACCAAAGAAGTTTATCGGACGTGTGGGCCATTCGGGCTCTGTAATCCGAGGGACGCGACTATTTGTTCTTGTTTGAGGGGATTTGAGCCTGTGAATAAGGATGAATGGCAGAGAGGGAATTGGAGCGGTGGTTGCCAGAGGAAGAAGCAGTTGCAGTGTAACAGGGGAAATAGTGATAAGTTTTCCAGGCAGCAGTTTATGAAGATTCCAGATTTTCCTGAAAGGTTTTACTCTGGGCAACAAGATGAATGTCGGCGTAGATGTTTGGGGAATTGTTCTTGCATAGCTTATACTCATGATTCTACCCTCGGTTGTCTCTTTTGGTCCAATACTTTGATTGATGTTCAGAAGTTTGATGGTGTTGGTCCTGATCTTTATGTTCGCCTCTCAGCTTCAGAATTTGGTACTTCCTCCTTAACTTTGCCTTAGAACAAATTTTTTTTTTTTTCTAGAATTTCAACTGCAATTAAATACCAATTAGATCCTGATTAATGTCTGTCTTTATCAGATAACCACAAAGACAAGAAGCTGTATATCATAATTCCAGTAGTCGTGGCTTTTGTTTGCATAGCCATTTTATTCTTCATTGCTCGGTGCTTGATGGCTAAGAGAAAAGGTGAGATTGATCCCACGGAACTACTTCTTGATCGTTATTCTTTGTGAAATTAGGAGACTAAACAGAACATTAAAATATATTTGAAGCAGGGAGATTGACATCAGATTCAACCGCAACTGAATATAAAGATGATCCAAAGAAAGTCTACATGGGAGAATTGCCGTTATTCACTCTCGAGGCGCTTGAAAATGCAACGAATCGATTCCATGAAAGCAATCATCTTGGGAAGGGTGGTTTTGGCCCTGTTTACAAGGTACAATCTTTTGCACTTTTCAACATCAATTTCACATCTTGGCTTGGATTTAATATAAAGAGCTGGAAATAACAGTTTTTCTTTGGTAGGGAAATCTGCCAAACGGAAAGGAAATTGCTGTGAAGAGACTTTCAGCAGCCTCTGGACAAGGCGTGCAAGAATTCATGAATGAAGTGATTCTGATTTCCAAGCTCCAACATAGAAATCTTGTCAGACTGCTGGGATGTTGTGTAGAAAAAGAGGAGAAGATGCTGGTATATGAATACATGCCTAACAAAAGCTTGGATATTTGTCTCTTTGGTAAGTTAAACATCAAAATCCAATTTCCATTCTTTCTGTTTAGAGTATTGGCACTAAACTTGGCATTATATTATATTATTTACTAAAAGATGGTCTTTATTTTGTGTAGATCCAACACATCCAGCACAAAAGATTCTAGATTGGACGAGACGTTTTAGTATTATCGAGGGCATTGGCAGGGGCCTCCTATATCTTCACAGGGACTCTAGACTCCGGATAATTCATCGAGACCTCAAGCCTAGCAATGTATTGCTAGATGAGTTCTGGAACCCAAAAATCTCTGACTTTGGCATGGCAAGAATATTTGGGGGCAATCAAGATCATGACAATACTGCAAGAGTCGTAGGAACATAGTAAGTGAATCTTGAATCAACACAACCTGCTCTATCTATCAAATACTACATATGTTAAAACGCTAATTAACATGATGGATGATTCTTGCAGTGGATACATGGCACCTGAGTACGCAATGGAAGGCAGATTTTCTGAAAAATCCGATGTATATAGCTTCGGGGTGCTGTTGTTAGAGATAATAAAAGGAAAAAAGAACACAACTTATTACAACCATGAATGGTCTTTGAGCCTTTTAGGATGTGTAAGCCCATCCCCCTTATCATCTTCAGAAATTCTTTTCAACGTATTTACTCACAGTTTCATCGAATTACAGGCCTGGAAATTGTGGAGTGAAGATAATGGGTTGGGTTTCGCGGACGAAAGCATAGCAAGTCCAGACATAAAGATGGAGATCTCAAGATGCATCCAGATAGGGCTATTGTGCGTCCAAGAATATCCTAAAGATAGACCAACCATTCAAACAGTTCTATCTATGCTGAGCTGTGAAATAGTGGACCTGCCGGAGCCGGAGCAGCCAGTCTCCGACGAGAATTGGGACGGGTTGACCACCAGATCCATGTTGCCAACTAACCAAGTTGGATATTCCAGTGTTGATGTCTCTCTCTCTGTCGTTGACGGCAGATGAGATACCTATCCAAACACGTTCACATCACTACAATAATGCTCTTTTTTCGCTCTTGTTTTTCATATACGCATTTGTATCCTGTGAAATTAACAAGTTTCCAGACACTTGTATCACTATAACATGTCTGGTAAGGTATCATCTATGGACTTTGTAAAATTTGTATTAAAAATATTATAATCTTTTCATCGATTTGCAATAGAAATTTTCACACTACTCTTACATCAAACTGGTGATAGATAACAACAAATTTTGGATAATTGATTTAATGTTTTTGGAGCTCAGCTGATAATTAAATCGGTTCTACTATTGATTTGTAGTTCACCGGATTGGATCGATTTAATAAAAAATGCATTTAATGAATAAGGCTTAAAGAGAAATCTTGTACGTGAAACAGTCAACTATACTGATTACATGTTCTACGGGCTGAATCCAAACTCCATCAAAATAAGGGGTAAGGGAAAGACATGAAGAAAAGATATTCATGATAATAAAAGAACATGTTAATTAAGGTATACGGTAAAATAAAAAATTTAAAATTTAAAATAATCACAGATTCATAACCTAGCAAATAAACTACACATTGTACTCTTTTTTTTTTTTTAAGTTATCTCCTAAGTTCTTACAAAATTATAATTAACAAAGTCAAAGGGAAATTTCTTTATTCTTTTTCAAGATTTTGAAGAGGGAATAAGAATAGCCCTAAATTATTAGCCAAATTCAAACCATATTAAACAAGTCCAACATGATGGCTGGCTGGCTGGTGGCTGGCGGCTAAAAACTGATTGTGTTTAGACTACATTTATCACTAGTAACCCAATTTAAAAATAAATATTAATTTTTTTTCTTCAATCTACATCATTCATAACTCAATCTAATTTCAATCTTTTCATAATTTATTCAATAATTTTTTTTCTTATTATTTAATAATGGTATATAATTTTGTGAGCATTGTGTATTTTTTTTTTTTTTATATATTAATTCTGCAATATATAAAATATTTTTTTATTAATAACACATTTTCATTTTTTTTATATATAAAATAACATACAAACACAATAACTACAAAATTACAATAATTGAAATATGAAATTGAAAAAAAATCAAACTACAAATAAATGCATACTAAATTACAAATTTAAAGATATAAATTATATATTTAAATATCAATATCAAATTTTTGATATATATATATATATATATTTAAATAAAATTTATTTTTAATATTAATATTTTAAATTATATCTAAAATAAATTAATTGAAATCAATAGAATAATAATATATGTCTTTTTTATGATTTCCACCTTTTCTTTTAATATTATATTATTATTTATGGTAATATTTGGTGATGTAAACAATAAATGTAGTCTTAGTCAGCCTCCCACACCAGCTTTCAATACCTGTCCTTGTTCATAACAAGTAACAACTAGTAATAATTGTCTTAAATGCCTTTTAACTTTAAATATAACAGTAGTATCTTTCATACAATCAGAATTATTGTATTCTTATAGCACGAAAATCCACATGGCTGTCTTTTTCTTCCATATTTATCACATAGTTGTGAGAATGCTAACCTCAGATTGGTAATAATAATATCTTCCATCGCCAAAGTGAATTTATTATTGGGTTAAGTCACACTCGTGTGGACGACTTTTCAAATTCCTTACTCCCATCGGTTTTCACATATTAGATACTGTTGTAGAAAGAGAAAGTGGGTTTGTTAATTCATGGGCGGTGGTGTTGTCTAGAGGGAAGAAGTGCGCATATGATCATGGTTGGTCCTAAAAACCTCAATTCTTATCTTCTGTTGTTGGCCATCCTTGTCTGCTCGTTGTGGGCGAGATGTTGCAGAGCACAAGGCAACAGCAGCGATCCTTGCCAAACTTCGGGCCGGTGTGGGCCTTTCGGGGTTTGCTACTCGCGAGGTTCTCCAACCTGTACTTGTTTGCGAGGGTTTGAGCCGCTGAATGTTATGGAATGGAATTCAGGGAACTGGTCGAGTGGGTGTAGGAGGAGTGTGCCTTTGAATTGTGGAGGGTCGATTAATGGGGGAAAACCAGATGGGTTTGTGAAGATTGACCGGGTGCAAATTGAGGGTTTGTCACAACGCTTGCCTGGCACCCAGGATCAGTGTCAAGGTCTATGCTTTGCCAATTGCTCCTGTTTAGGTTATGGCTTTGATCCCAATGTTGGATGTGTCGCCTGGGGTGGAGACTTGATGAACATTCACTATTTCTCTAGCGGCACGGGCTCAGATCTTCATCTTCGTGTAGCCAATTCTGAGCTAGGTATTTTTCTTTGATTTTCTTGAATTTATTTTGTTTGTATGTTGAGAAGAAATAAATATTTGATTCAGTGGTTTTATGTCATTTAAATGCCCTTTTATATTGGTCTTGCTTGAGTTTATGACAGAAATAGGTTGTTCTTTTTTATTGCAGATCAAAAGAAAGGCTCTAAGATCATCATAATAATTCCGGTTGTTATTGGCTTTGTTATCTTGTTATCAATATTGGCATACATCTATTGGAGAAGGATTGCTAAGCGGCGCAGAGGTAATATTTTTAGGTAGATTCAGCCCCTTTTTGTAATATATATTTACACCTTTCACTTAGTTAATGGTTCTTCTTCCTTGAATTAGGCAAGGAGAGAAGTATTGAACTTGGAAGACCGGAGGATTTTAGTCCATTAGATAACTCTCTTGATGAGGCATTAAGCCAAGCAAATCTTGAAGAGTTGCCATTGTATAAATTTGAGATACTTGCAATTGCGACCCACAATTTCTCTGATGCTAACAAGCTTGGCAAGGGTGGGTTTGGCACAGTTTACAAGGTAGTCTCTCTTGCTTATCCATCTCATCTGTTTTTCTATCTTATGTGTCTTGTTTGTGGAATAATTATAAGAGGAAAATGACCCATGTACCACTTTTCTTATAAGTTGAGCCCAAATATTATAATTGTTAAAATTTATGTTCCAAATATCACAATTGTTAAAATTTATGCCTAAAATACCACAATTTTGACTAGGCCAAATGTGTAAGTCTGATAGAACATGCTTAATGACATGTGTATCACACACTCAATTAATTTGGTGTAAAAAAAAAATTTGCTTACACAAAATTCGTGTTAGGAAAAAAAAAATTAAAAAAAATTTAAAATTTTTTTTTTTTTTCGAGTGTGTGATACATGTCACTGAGCAGTCATGTTCCATCAGACTTATACATTTGACCTAGTCAAAATTATGGTATTTGAGGCATAAATTTTAACAATTGTGGTATATGGGGATTAATCCTTGTATATTGTGGTATTTTGGGCAAAATTATAAGAAATTGTGGTAAATTGGGCCATTTTATCATAATTATGAAGTGCTAAAACTGGTCCAACTCTAGGGAGAATTCGGGGATGGAAGAGAAGTCGCAGTTAAGAGGCTTTCACAGGCATCTACACAAGGGATGCGTGAGTTTATGAACGAACTGGTGCTAATTTCTAAGCTCCAACACAGGAATCTTGTTAGACTACTTGGATTCTGTGTTGAGAATAAAGAGACAATCCTGATATATGAATACATGACTAATAAAAGCTTGGACTTTTATCTATTTGGTCAGTTCAAGGCTCACTCTACTTTATCATTATCATAGATGCTGAAGATTATGTTTGATATTAAATTTACATTTTGCTTCCTTATGTGGATTCTATCTAGATCCATCGCAAGAGATCCTAGATTGGGGAAAGCGTTTCAACATCATTGAAGGCATTTGTCGAGGCCTCCTTTATCTTCATAGAGATTCTATATTGACCATAATCCATAGAGACCTCAAACCAAGCAACATATTGTTGGATAATGATTGGAACCCAAAGATTTCGGACTTTGGCATGGCCAGAATATTTGGTAGCCAGCAAGATCATGTCAGTACTGTAAGAGTGGTGGGGACATAGTAAGTATCTTTTTTTTTTTGATGATGTAGAGTACTATCTGAATTCAGTGACTTAATGCATTTGAAATTAGAGATGTCTGGCTAATTAGATTTTCTTGCAGTGGATACATGGCTCCTGAGTATGCAAAAAAGGGGAGATTTTCAGAAAAATCAGATGTATTTAGCTTTGGAGTTCTAATTCTAGAGATTGCTACCGGGAGAAGAAACAGAAGTTTCTATCATCACGATGGCTCTTTGAACCTTTTGGGACATGTAAGTTAAACTTTAAATACATCTGGTTTGAGATAACTCCAAGTAGTCAACTTTAATTCGAATCTCTCCAAACTGAATCTGCATAACAAAGGGGCTGTAGACCCATTAAGCTATCCCATATACTCACATTTATGATCTATATATTTAACTGATGATGCATAAGCTCCTCTGACATGATATTGGAACTTCAGGTATGGAAATTGTGGAATGAAGACAATATTGCAGATTTGATAGATCCGAGAATATCAGATCCAAGTTATCGGCCAGAGGTGATGAGGTGCATACATATTGGGTTATTGTGTGTCCAAGAATCTTCTATAGACAGGCCATCAACTTCAAATGTGCTGTCATTGCTGAGCAGTGAAATTATAGAGCTTCCTGAGCCAAAGCAACCAGCATTTACTATAGACTCGAGCCGTTCTGATACAGGTACTAATTCTTCTCAGCTGAATAATGTTAGTATCACCATGGTTGATGGACGCTGATAGATACCACTCAAATCTTTACATCATTTATTCACCCAGTTGTGAATCTAATGATTGGAACTGAGGCCTTAGATGTTGTACATTATTTATATATTTATTTCATTCATTTGATGTGAGCATTAAGTGTTATCACATTAGGAGGTTGTGGTTCCTCAACAGATACAATTTAATGTAAATTCCTAATGTCATTTGCGTTAGAAATTTGAAACAGAAAAAGGTACAAGTGGTCAGAATTCTATTGGTTTAAGGTATGCTGTTCTTGACTTACATTTGTGAAAATGTCGTAAAGTGCTGAGAAACTTCTTCTATTGGTTCATCTCGATGGCGACATAAAAAGTTATTAAGAAGAAAATTATTTTAAAAAGAAAATGAGGGTCCTTTTAGATAGATAAATTTCTAGATCTTTCAATTAAAGATCCATTCTTTTAGAACCCCTTGTTTGGATAAGTGTGAATTTGTAAGCAAATCAATAGGTTTGGATTGTAGAAAAGATTGCAATCTTTACATGGCATGAGACCGAAGTTATTACATCTCATGTAATTTGATTTGGTTAGAATATAATAAGATTACTACTTCCATGATCATTCGGATTTTCCACGATAGAACAATATTAAGTCTATATGGTTTTGCTCAAATGTTCATTATAGACAACTTTTAATATTTCTATCGATGACATGTAATTATCTCATCCCCTCGTTATATGAAAAGTAAAATTAGTAGATGTTCTGGATTTTTGACACATCAATCGTTGACACATACTAATGTGCCCACGGTGGGTAGGTGAGCAAGACTTAAGGACAAAAATATCGATTTCGGTAAAAATATCGGTACCCTGAATTTATGGAAATATCGGTATCAGTATAAATTTTGGTGGAAATATCGAACATTTTTTAAAAAAATATGAAAATTTTTTAAAAAAATTGAAAAATTATATCTATTAGTTTATAAATTATCATAACTAATATTAATACATATATTGAATTTATAATTTCAAATAAAATGATATTTTTAACTAATATCTATACTAATATAAAAGGAGGACGATTGGAAAAAATTGCAAAAATGTCATTTTTCCTACCAAATCTGTCACTATCATAATAAAATATTAAAAAATTATATATTATGTATTCATGAAAATTGAGTTTGCCTTGAATAATTGGGCTTTAATAGTAATTTATCTCATATCCTCTTAATTAAACATAATTTTAGTGAAAGAGATCATAATAATTTGAATAATTCTTTTTTAAATATAACCATTTCATATAATTAAATTATAAGGTTTAAATATCAAAATTATAAAAAAATTAAAATAATGACATTAAAATTTTTATAATAAATAATCAGAAAAATTATTTTAAATATCTATACATAAATAAGTGAAATCTTAAAAAAGTTTTACAATAAAATTAATAAT
This sequence comes from Scutellaria barbata, assembly GCA_028654395.1. NCBI lineage: Eukaryota > Viridiplantae > Streptophyta > Magnoliopsida > Lamiales > Lamiaceae > Scutellaria > Scutellaria barbata. Next base: position 7,057,362 of record CM053645.1, read on the forward strand.
AATAAATTTAAAAGTGATTGATTTTAAAAATAAAATATTATAAATTTCAAAATTATTTGGAAATTTTAAGAAAAATAATTGAAATTAAAATAAAGATATAACTAATCCAAAATTTTCCTGAGAAATTTAAAATTTATTTTCGAAATATAATAATTATTTTAAAAATCTAAATATTATTTTTAAAGTTAAAATTTATTTTAAAAATCTTACAATAATTAAAACTGTAGAATTTAAATAATAAGACCATGACCCAAAAGTTAAGTCTACAAAAACATAAATCCTTGAGATATAATGAAATTAAAAAATTATGGTCTAATTATTTATTATTGTTGTTTCTTAGTTTTATATTTATGTATTAATATTAACTATATTCATAACTTTATTTATGTATCAATTAATGTTGTATATAAAGAAGTTTTGTGAGTTTTGTAATTATTATATTTTTAGTTATTATTATAGACATTATTTGTTTTATATTATATTGTTTTTTTCCTAACTTAGCGAATATAAAATTTGAATCCATTAATATCATGATTTTTAAAATCAACTATAAATATTATAATTCGTGCAATGCACATAACACATTATTCATTTAAAACACATATACATGGCTCATTTAGTACAATATAATACTTTGTATTTTAAATATTTCGAAAGAAATATAAATACCAACATAGTAATTTTTCCCACTTTTCATCATATGAATCCAGTCACATTTTTTCACTCGAAAACAATAGCTTTTAAAATCATATAATTTACTTAAATACTTTTCACACAGTGAAAACGATTCACTTAAAATCGACATCATACAATAACAAAATTTAAATCACATAGTCACTTTTTTTTTTCATAAAACTGTACGATTTAGTACGTAAATAAGATTTTACCCCCACCTTGGATACTCGACAATACTGAACAAAAGTTTTCGGTTTTATTTTCCCCTATTCTTTTCTTTTGCTTGTATTCCCTACAAAGTATGAAAACGTAACTTATTCTCTGATTTAATTGTTTAAAATCAATAAAATCTATAAGATTAACTCTTGAGAAGGTCAATAGATAGAGGTTCGAAATTTAAGGTTTATTGAAAATTAGGATTTGTGGATCACACCCCTAAAATTAGGATTTTCTTACTTAAAGGTTAGTTCGTCACGTTAAAGTCAATTTACGGTCAAACTACTATTTTATTATGTTGTAGGATACAAAATACAATAATTATTAAATTCTGGGGTCATACTATAATTTCTGCAAGTGCTAGGGGTCATTCTGTCATTTTATCAAAAACTAAGGTTGATTTTGTAATTTTTGTAAAGTTTAGGGTCCATTTTGTAATTTTTAGGAGTTTTGGGGGTCAGTCTGCTATTGTTCATACGTTTACGAGTCTTTTTACATATCTTATAAAGTTTAGGGATTATTTTATAATTACCCATAAATTCAGGGGCCTAAGTGCTATTTACCCTAAATCTAGGGTTTGCAATTTGGTCCCTAAGTTTTATCAAATTCTCAAAATTTAACCCCCACCCCCAAAACCCAATTCTGCCGCTGTCCCTCCGTCTCTCTGCCATGTCGCCGACGACACTAACACCCACCTCACAACACACACTCAGATATGTATACACACACGCATACATACATATATACATACACACCACTCGCCGCCGCTCACAACAGCGGCTCACAGCAGATATGCTGGTGCAACCCCCGGTGCCGGCCACCTCCCCAGCATACACACCCCCAACCTCTGCACACACGCACACTCAGATACATATATATATATATATATACAGATATATATATATATATATAAACATGCAGAAATTCATACACATGCCGTACGCGGTGGAGACGCGATCGGGTCAAAATTCAAGCTCGTACTTGTGACCAATTCGGCGAGAACTATATCTTAATCGGGTTACCTTGCCGGGAAGGCTTTGCGGGCACTGGTGGAAAAAGCGGCAGTGGTGCAGTGTGTTGGGGAAGAAGAAGAAAGAATTTTTCTTTTTCTTATTTTCTTTTCTAATTTTGCCAAATTATTATTATGTCATACTCAAGCATGAGGTGTTTCTCCCCCTTTCGTCATAAGGCCTTCAGTAAACTTTTTCTGCTTCTGCTTCTGAATCTGGATGGTTGACATGCAGGTCATGATGGACACCGCGATTCTTTCTTAGTAGGTGTCCAAGTGTTCTACTGAAGTTAGAGTGAGAAGAGTTGCTCTTGCTAGGGCGTGTGCCCGGAGAGATGATACGCTTATTCAGAAAGTACGCATTTATGGCTCTAAGTTTGCTGGGTAACCATTCCCCGAAAAGGGAGAGACGAGGAATCGTTCTTTGGGAGATGTGATTGAAGAATGTCTTCTAAAGACACTATTCAATTAAATAAACCTTCATTCCCATTCCCAACCCGATAAGAAGCTTTCCTCCTTGCACGAATCGAAGGGGAGACGGAGACTCTTTGCTCTAAAAACGAGACGTGGAAGAAAGAAATCCATTTCGTAGTCGTGTGCCCGATCGGTCGTGAGACAAAAGCGGAGCTCTCGTCCACCCTCCAAGTGTCTCCCAAGTATCGGAGAATTCCCCAGTAACTAAGGAGCTCTTGACCGGATGTCGAGTGCCCGCTAACCGAAAGAAAAGACACCATGTCTGCATTCGAACGCATTATCTTCTATTAATATTAAGTGAATTCCGCGAGACATTGCTCTAATCTTTCTTTTGCTTCTGCATTGCTATAGGGCTCAGTGACATGTCAAAAGATACGTCGAACTAGCCTTTCTTTGTAGTCTCAGTAGCCTTAACTCGAGCTCTTGTCTACTTTGTGACTGGTAATGTCGGGGAGGACGTTCGGGCTGGCCTAATTTGCTTTATCAACAGAATGGGGATCTCTCCCAATCCTTTTCATTTTTACTTACCCTTACTTAGGAGTCGTATGCAACTCATTCAGTTGAGTCTCGCACCAGTCTCCAGCGCACACTTCTTCCCCCACTCTCTCTATTGGCTCGTTTCGTAGGAATAGAGCCTCAAGCGAGTGAGTTCACGTCGAAAGAAAGAATCTACGGACCGGAGGGAACCGCAGCATGAGAAATGTCCGCGATCCTTTAAATTTTCGAAATATCAACGATTTTTTCTGAAATTTAGACTATTTTTTCATCCCTAGTAGGACTGTAAGTCTATATATAGATATATGAATATATGTATTTGGAATTATATGCTACTTTGAATTTCTAAATCGTCTAATAAACTTCGAAATTTGTCCAACATTTTGAAAAATAGCATCTCTAGTTTGAATTCGACGCTCATAGATACCTGCAGACTATTTTTATACTTTTAATAATTTTCATTGTAGTGATATCAATACATTAAAAAAAATAAAAATAAAAATGACGTGCAATATGTATTTGTCGTGGTCGCCTATCTTTCTATCTTGTTGGAAATTGGCACAATAATATAGATACATGATATCATATAGATAAAGCCAAAAAATATAAAAAAATGGTGGTTAATTTTGAATTTTTATATTACGTCAGTCAAAGGTATAGAAGCTTCCCAACCATTTTCTTTACTATGAAACGTGTAAACTCCTAAACTCTTTGGCCGGGGCTATATTTGGATGGAGAAAATGACAACAATATGAACTTAGTCAAGTCGTGGACTTCTGGTCCAACAATAATTTATTATTATTATTATTATTATTAAGGATTTAAATGATGAAATATAAAAAGAAACATTTAAAAACCCCACTAAAAGCAAATTCTCATCCTCGGTCAAAAAAGGCACATGCAACTGCCTAGAAAATTGCTTAACAACACCATAAGAAAATTTCCGCATCGTTTGTCGTACGAATTGGATTCTCTATTTTAATTTTGTGTTTTATTTTATATTTTATTATTTTTAATTTATATTATATATAAATTAATGATATCATTTTTTACACGTGATGTGTGGAGGTTATTTTAAAACATTGATAAAACACTAATGTGAAATCTTATTTGCTTGTTCTAATATATATTATAAACCAGTCACACCATATAGTATATAAAAACACTCATACACATGAATAATTTGTTGATACTTTAATTGCTTTATATATATATATATATATATATATATATATATATTCCACTACATGAATATAATGAATAAGTTTGATGGATAATTAAGTTTTCTACAAACTCAAAATATTAAACTCCATGTTAACTCATGTTTCTCATCATAATTAAATTAAAGGCTAAGGAAATTATTGTACGCATAAACATAGAAAGAAAAATTATTTACAAAATGTTGCAATTGCTTAAATATATGGAAAGACAAGTCAGAAAGATTCCAAAACATATTTATTAAAGAATTCAAATCTTATTAGATTGTTTTATATATGAATCTGATTTTATGAAATCCATCCAAAATCTATAATCCTTTGTGAAGATGAATTTAATTTATAATTAATAAAAAAATTCTCTAAAAAAGTATATTCGTATAATCGTCTTAAGTGAGGTTTATGTTTACTGAATTAGTTTTTTATATACAAATACCTAGATAGTCCATCAGTCTGCTACATAATATATTGCACATTTCCTCATATCTTATTGCCACAAATAATAATTAGGGTTTTATATCTAAGACTTGCAGTGTGGATTAATCATCATTAGTTTGGCCAAAGACTAGTCCAAACTAATCAGTATTTATGAATGTTGTGACTGAGACACGTTATAAATATATTGGAAATATGTACAATCATAAATTTCAAAACACAAAAACTTATACAAAATTATTCTATAAGAATTTGACTTATTTTACAATTGAGTTTTAATAAGATTAATATAATTTTTTTTTTTCAATTTGATCTTAATTTTACAATTATTGTCGTATGTTGACAAATTGAAAAAAAAAAAAACATATAACAAATATAGAAAATTTATATAAACCTCATTAAAACTCAATTGCACAACTGGAGGATATTTTATCATATTTTGAAAAAATATTACTGATTCACCCCAAAATCGACATTAACCTTACTTTGTTCCTCATTTCTAAAATCAACTCACAAATCTATAACATTTATATGTTTCTTTACCACTTAAAACTAACCGCAACACCAAATTTGTCCATGTCTTAAAAAGAAAAAATGACAAAAATTTCCTTCACTACACATGTGCAAATTATTGTACGTGTTTTTTTTATTGAAATTTGTTATTACTGGCTATAAAAAAAAAATGAATAATATAAGTTGTAATAAAAAAACGAATAATTAATATTTCAAAGTGAAAAATATAGTAAATATTTGAAAAATGATGTTAACCCACTATTAATGTGTCATCTTACAATCACTAAAAACATTAAGTTAGTTAGATATTTCATATATCATATATTATTTTTAGGTATTAGGTGCTTATGGTTGGTTGGGAGTGAAATGGCAAGGATAAAATGAGGAATAAGGATAGGTTTATTTCATATATGCTGGGATGGGATTGACTATAAGTATTCATACACCATTTACTTGGCAAGTCTTTCTCACGCGCCAACGTATGTGACGGAATAGAAGCTTCCAACTATGAAATGTGAAGTCCTCACCCCTTTGGCCATGGCTTATTGGCTGGAGAAAAATGACAAGAATACAATTCGTCAGTACAACAATTTTTCTTTGCTATTACCATTATTATTCTTTTAATGGGATGGCGGTCTTGACTCATCTTCCTATTGATCTAATTTTCCAGTAGTGGATTATCAGACAAACAGTGAGCATCCAACTATAAATCAAGCCAAAGCAGCACCAATATCAGAAGGTCGTCAACCATGAACACTAAAATCGCTCAACGTTGTCTTCATCATTTGATCTTCTTTGTTATTTCCCTTTCCTTTTCATGTTTGAGCTTAGAAACAGACAACATTACATCCAGTGTAATTCTGAGAGATCCCGACACCATAGTATCTTCGAAGCGGGTGTTCAAACTGGGATTCTTCTCCCCTCCCAACACCACCAACCGTTACCTAGGTGTCTTCTATGCCTTCTCAGAAGAAACTGTCGTGTGGGTTGCCAACAGAGACACACCCCTCAGTGATTCTTCCAGCACTGTTACCATATCCAATGACGGTAATCTTGTCCTCATCAACTCCAGTAACCAGACTGTCTGGTCAACCAATCTCACCACCACTTCTCCCGTTAATGCCACTCTTCAAATTGTTGACACTGGAAATCTTCTTCTGCGCAACGTTGCAACCGGAAACACGACTTGGGAGTCTTTCTCGTACCCCACTGATGTTTTCTTGCCGACTATGAGGCTGAGCTACAACTTAAGGACAGGGAAGAGGGTGAGCATTACGGCATGGAAAAATGCTACAGACCCTGGAATAGGAAGCTTCACTTCTGGGATCGACGACGCTCTGAGTGTCCCACAGACTATCATCTTGAATAATGGACGCAAGCACTGGAGAAGTGGGCCGTGGAATGGGCAGATATTTATCGGGGTACGAGATATGTATGCTGCAGCCTCAGATGGAATCATGGGGGTGAGGAACGAGAGTGATGGTACTTTCTACTACACAGTGCCTCAAAGGAGCTTCTTCTCTCAATTAGCCCTGAATTCTTCAGGAACCATTGTGGAAACCATATGGAGTGATCAGACAAGGACTTGGAATCGGGCATATACGGCTCCTAAAACTACGTGTGATGTTTATGCGAGGTGTGGGCCATTTGGGAGCTGTAATATTCAGAATACACCTATCTGTTCCTGTCTGAGAGGATTTGAGCCCGTGAATAGCGAGGAGTGGGAGACAGGGAATTGGACTAGTGGTTGCAGGAGGAGAAATCAATTGCAGTGTGATAGAAGTGGTGGCAGTGGCACTGGAGATGGTTTTTTAAGGCTGCAGTCTATGAAGGTTCCTGAATTTGCTCGATTCTTGTCAACTAGACAGGAGGGTGAATGTAGGAGTAGATGCTTGGGGAACTGTTCCTGCATAGCTTACGCTCAAGAACGTAATCTTGGTTGTATGCTTTGGAGTGATACCCTGATTGATACTCAAGAATTCAATGGTGTTGGTGTTGATCTTTACATTCGTCTCTCCGCTTTAGATTTGGGTAATTTTCTGCTTTTTTGGTTTATTAGTAGGAATATTTAGTAATGAATTAAGCCTGAGGAGCATGTCTTGTTAAATCCATGATAACTGATTTTTTTTTTTATCAGATAAAGATAAAGACAGGAAGTTGTACTATATAATTCCAGTGGTCGTGGGTTCTGTTTGCATAACCATTTTTATCTTTGTTGCTTGGTGCTGGATCGCAAAAAGAAAAGGTTAGTTTGGGCCATGGACCTCTTGCTTCACCACTAAGTATATTCAGCTAATTCATTCTCATATTGTACACCTTCTTTGTGAAATCAGGGGACAAAACAAAAGATAAAAATATTAATGAAGCAGGGCAAAAGTTACCATCAGATGCAGTAGCAATTGCGCTCAAAGATGAATTCAAGAAAGTTAATATTGAAGAGTTGCCATTGTTCACTTTCGAGATGCTTGCAAATGCGACCGATCAGTTTCAAGAAAGCAATCTTCTTGGAAGGGGTGGCTTTGGTCCTGTTTATAAGGTACAAACAATCTTTCATGATTTCCTACATGATGCTTTGCATGTTTGTGCTCATTGAATAGCTATTTTATATTTCTTTATTGGTAGGGAATTCTGGAAAAAGGGAAAGAAATTGCAGTGAAAAGGCTTTCAGCGGCTTCTGGACAGGGAATGGAACAATTCATGAATGAAGTGATTTTGATTTCCAAAGTCCAACATAAGAATCTTGTCAGACTGTTGGGGTGCTCTGTAGAGAAAGAAGAGAAGATGCTGGTATATGAATACATGCCTAACAAAAGCTTGGATGTTTGTCTCTTTGGTCTGTTCAACTCTTCACCATCAAGACTCAATCCTGTTTTTTTCTATGTATATACAGCACTTTCTGCTGTTGAGTTCTAATTTCAGTATTTCTTATGTTGTGTAGATCCAACACATCCATCACAGAAGGTTTTAGATTGGACTAAACGTTTCAGTATCATTGAGGGCATTGGCAGGGGCCTCCTATATCTTCACAGGGACTCTAGACTAAGGATAATTCATCGAGACCTCAAGCCAAGCAACGTATTGTTGGATGAGGATTGGAACCCAAAAATCTCTGATTTTGGCATGGCTAGAATATTTGGAGGCAACCAAGATCATGGCAATACTGCAAGAATCGTAGGAACATAGTAAGTGGATCTTGAACTAATTAGATCGTGAATTACTATATTCATGCTAATATAAATTGGAATTTTGCAGTGGATATATGGCTCCCGAATATGCAATGGAAGGTAGATTTTCTGAAAAATCCGATGTCTACAGCTTTGGAGTGCTCATGCTAGAGATAGTGAAAGGAAAAAAGAACGTAAATTATTACAACCATGATTGGTCTCTGGGCCTCTTAGGATGTGTAAGCCCTTTCTCCTTATCTTGAAAATTCTTCTGTTAAAATTTCTTCATTTAATATTATTGCAACATCGAATTCCAGGCCTGGAAATTGTGGAGTGAAGACAATGGTTTTGCATTTGCTGATGAAAGCATAGCAAGTCCAAATGTGGAGCCAGAGATCGTTAGATGCATTCAGATAGCCTTGTTGTGTGTCCAAGATTTTCCCAAACATAGACCTACAATTGAGACAGTTGTTTCAATGCTAAGCCGTGAAATCGTTGACCTGCCAACGCCGGAGCAACCAGTGTTTGCCGAGAAGTGGGACGGCAAAACCGTCGGATCGACACAGCTTAATAACCATGTTGGATACTCCGTTAACGAGCTCACCGTCACTGTTCTTGACGGCCGTTGAGATATACGTTAACATCACATGATATGAGATGTATCTATTCATATACAAATTTGATGTTTTACAGCCTTTTCCTATTGTCGTTACTATGTGGGAATACTTTAGTTTTTGTTGAATATGTCAGTCTCTTGAAAATGTATTTTGTATAAATAAATAATAAAATTAAAATTGGCCTGACTTGGAGTTTGCTGTGTTCCTGACTTCCAATGCTAGTAAATTCCACATTTCTCTATTGTGTTACTCATCAAATTCCACATTTCAGTTCTTATACTTGAAGGCTAAAGTTGGAATATGATACATTGATTTCAATGTTTGTCATCTGATTATATCAAGAACCAATTCATGTCCAAATCGTTTAGGGATAAAAAGTAGGATATATGATCAAACCATATTTAATCGGAATAAACAGTAATAATAGGGTGAAAATATTGAGAGAATTTAATCCTATGATAATGCCTTCCAAAATTGGAGGGAGAAAACTGAAACATGCATGCCTTCTTTGACCTGGCTCATATTTGGATGGACTCAATTGATATCATGTTTGCACTGAAACATACAAACCGTTAATTCTATCATATTCTTTTCTAATTTTTCTACAATTATCCATAACATTACCTACTTTTTCGATATTTTCTACAATTTTCAACAAATATTATAATGCTATTTACAACATCAATTTTCTCAATCTACTTTTTCTACAATTTTCAATAAATATTATAACATTATTTATAACATCAACTTTCTCTATGTAAAACTGGGTTTCATCTTAGTTGGGTGCTTCTCTAGATCCAACGTCAAGTTCAAAACAAATAGAAACCAACTAATCATTACATTTGAAGTATGTAAATTACATTATAAGGCTATTTACAAGTCACATGAGTCCGTTTTATAAGTCGCATGTATAAGAAATGAATCTGTCAGCGTTAAGTCAAAATGAGAGAAAAATAAAATAGGGTGAACACATGACCAAGCGTGGGTCCGTTTTTCTTTTTCTTTTTTTTTTTTTTTTTTTTTGAAGAAAAGCGTGGCTCCATGTTATACATATATAACTCAAAAAATAGAAATAAAAATAAAATTATTCAGTCAAATAAATTTATTGCTTAATGACATAGAAAGTCGTGACGTGAAAAAGAACAAGAACATTTGTAACAGTTTGGACTTCACACGGCATCTTGTCCGACCACACAACACGAACTTATCATTTAATTTTAAATTTTTTTCTTATATTTTATTATTTTTAATATAAATCATATGTTAATTAATAATACTATTTTTATTATATGATAGTTATTTAAAAACATGATATATAATATTAAATTAAAATAGAGGATCTATCATAATTATATTATAATCAATGATTTTTATCTATGTTTGGTAAAAACAGCATGAACATCAAATGATATTATTAGTGCATTTATCATGTGCGTATTATGCGCAGAGTAGTAAAACAATATAAAGGACAGATTTCACGACTTTGACCTTAATGAAAAAAAAGTTGCAATCTTTTATCCAGAAAAAAGAAATTCCGATCAACAAATTTTATTAATTTCTTGGATACAACAAATTAATGAATTTTCAATTCCTTGAATCCCTAAAGTATGAATTGTCATCGAGCCGTGGACTACCTTTTCCAAATCCCAATTTTGATGAGAGACAATTTTTTTTGCATATGATGATGTTTCGGGCTAAAATTCTCAACTTTTATCCTCTGTTATCTGCTATCGTCCTCTGTTCATCGTGGTTAAGATTTTGCAGAGCACAAAGCAACCCACCATCATCAAGCAATCCTTGCGACACTTATGGCAGTTGTGGGCCATATGGTGTCTGCAGCCGACAAGATTCTCGGATTTGTAGTTGTTTGCAAGGGTTTAATCCTCGGAATGATCAAGAATGGAATTCTGGGAACTGGACGGGTGGGTGTGTGAGGAGAACCCCTTTGGATTGTGACACTGGGAGTAACAGGACAAGTGATGGGTTTTTGAAGCTCAAGAAGATGAAACTTGCGGGCTACTCAGACATGTGGCCCGGCCCGGAAACTCAGTGTGAAGGTCGATGTTTGATCAACTGTTCGTGCCTGGCTTATGGGTATGACTTCAATGTTGGATGTGTGTTCTGGAGAGGAACCCTAATTGACATTCAGAAACAGCCAAGCGACGCAGCCAATGATCTTAGTGTTCGTGTCTCCAGTTCAGAACTAGGTGATTTTATTTGGGTTATGATTTTCTTGAATTGTTTCTTGTTTTTCCTTTACTTAATGGTGGTACTTCTTTGTGTTGCAGATCAAAAGAAAGGCTCTAAGAAGATTATAATAATTGTGGTCATAGTTGGCTTTGTTATACTATCCATGTGCACGTTTGTTTCTTGGAAATGGATTGCTAAGCGCAGACGTAGGTTTTGTACAATCAGATAGTTAATGTTAGTGAATATGTGCAGCTTTCACTTAGTTGTTCTTTTCCTTGTCAATTAGGCAAAAGAAAAACCATCCAGCTTGGAAACGCTGGTGCATCATCAGGTTCAGTTGATACCTTTATTCAGGAGGCATTGGGTCAAGTTAATCTTGAGGATTTGCCATTTTTAAAATTTGAGATACTTGCAATTGCAACGGACAATTTCTCCGAAGCTAAGATGCTTGGGAAGGGTGGATTTGGCCCTGTTTACAAGGTACCCTCTCATGCTTGTTCATCTCATGTGATGCTATATTAAGTTTAAGCATCATGATCTTTGAATGTAAAGTGCTGAAATTGCTGCAATTATAGGGCAGACTGGCAGATGGAAGTGAAATTGCAGTTAAGAGACTCGCTGAGGCATCTCGACAAGGGCTGCAAGAATTTGTGAATGAAGTGGTGCTAATTTCCAAACTCCAACATAGGAATCTTGTTAGACTACTTGGGTTCTGCGTCGAGGATAAAGAGACAATGTTGATATATGAATACATGCCTAATAAAAGCTTGGACTTTTTCCTATTTGGTCAGTTCATTGTCTCACATATTCTATTGACATCATGGCTGCAAAAGGTTTGAGAAATTAAATAATGTGAATTTTGTTTAGATCCATCAAAAAAGATCCTGGATTGGAGAAAGCGATTCATCATCATAGTAGGTATTTGTCGAGGCCTTCTTTATCTTCACAGGGATTCTAGATTGAAGATAATCCATAGAGACCTCAAGCCGAGCAACATATTGTTGGACAATGATTGGAATGCAAAGATTTCAGACTTCGGCACAGCCAGAATATTTGGAACCCAGCAAGAACATGTCAGCACCGCAAGAGTGGTAGGCACATAGTAAGTATATATTTTTTGACAAACCGACTTTACCTGTATTAGCTGATTCAGTGCATACCAAATTAAAGGTACTTTGCTTGTACTGCAGTGGATATTTAGCTCCAGAGTATGCAATGGGAGGAAGGTTTTCAGAAAAATCAGATGTTTTTAGCTTAGGAGTTTTAATACTAGAAATTGCCATTGGTAAAAGGAACACAAGCTTCTTGGATCAAGATGGCTCATTCAACCTGTTAGGACATGTAAGTAAAATTTAAACTGACCTCTTGTTTCAACATAATGAAACTCGGAAGTGGTGTTTTGACATGATGTTGAAACTTTAGGTACGGAAATTGTGGATTGAGGACAGTGTTGCATCATTGATAGATCCAAGAATATCAAGTTCAAGTTATCGAGGGGAGGTGATGAGATGCATGCATATAGGGCTATTGTGTGTGCAAGAATTAGCTAGAGACAGGCCATCTGTTTCAGATGTGTTGTCGATGCTCAACAGTGAAACGATAGAGCTTCCAGAGCCAAAGCAACCGGCATATGTAATAAAGCCGATTCACTCAGAAACAGGCACCACTTCTTCCCAGCAGAGTCACAGTAGCTTCTCTGTCAATGAACTCACCGTCACTGTCGTTGATGGCCGCTGAATTGGTATTTATGAACAATTTAGTAATACTGATTATGTATCAGTTTTGAGTGATCCCTAATTATTTATCTAATTATAAATTTTATTGATTCCCATCATTGGAGAATTCCACAAGTTTCACTATTCGTTGAGTTTTCTGCTATTTCATTCATCAGGCTCTTTTCAGTTTCCCATGTCTGTATGAAGGGCTTGTTCGGATTATCTGTGTTGATGTTCCTTGTTTCATCCAAGGATGAAAATATCAGTTTCAGAGAAAATATTAGTATCCTGATTTTACGAAGATGTCGATATCGGTTTCATGGAAATATCGGACATTTTTTGAAAAACTATTAAAAATTTTCTAAAAAAATTGAAAAATTATATCTATTACTTTATAGATTATTATAACTGACATTTATACATATATTGAATTTATAATTTTAAATAAAATGATATATTTTTAATAAATATAAAGATAAAATACTATATAAACATTATCTGTTATGATAACGTGATAAATTCTATCTAATATTTAAATATACTAACTTTTATTTGGATGATTTTTGTTGATATATGAAGGACAACTCTTTGATTGTGATTTAGAAGATGCAATGCAATTATGATATTGGAGCATATGAAGTATAATATTTATAAGTGAAAAGATAATTTTGATGATAACTTTGAAAAATCTATAAATGGAGATGAGATTGGATACTTTGATGATAAGGAATAATAAAAAATTTATTGCTATTTATAATGACTCAATAATGACACCTTCACTCAACTACAAAAATGTAAAAAAAAAATAAAATGAAATTGAAACATTTTTATAGACACCCAACAATTGCAAAGAGCCTATATTTTGGTGATATATCGGCGAAACACCACGACATTTAACATTTACCCAAAAAAACTGCATATTAATTTTATTTCGATTCCCTAATTATCGCACTATTTTGGTGAAATCACTGATTTCATCTGTATGTTATATGGAAAGTTAAGTAGTTTTGAACTAATATGAATTCCTCCATTTAACTGCTAATTTCTATCGCTGTTAATTAGTTATTCAAAACTATATAGTTCGAGGGATTGATCACCATGTTTTCCTGGGGCAGATGAACTTATGTATGTGGAACCCAAAACCTCATGTTGGGCTGGACCCATATTCATCTAAATAAGAAATTCAATGAGGTCCAATAAGACCAAACCCATTTACATGGCCCAAGTTATGGATCCGGGCTCTTCACGTGCAATGGTCATGGAAAGAACTATCAGGGGAATGCCGCATCTACAAGGTTATTGCGCCCAATTTCTCCACGACGTTATTTATTCATTCACTAATTTAGAAATAATCAGTTCAACTATTATTCAGAATATTAAGTTTATGACAAAGCCAGTGTTACACGGTACTTGTTAGCAATTCAACGATCTGTCTTACATTAAGGTATCCTAAATGCAAGTTAGATATGCTGATTTATTTTTGATTTGTTTCATGATTGGAGAGAGAGATTTACATTTTTAACATGTTATTGCTAAATTTTTATAAATTAGTACGAGATAATTTTATGGATCCTTGATATTTAAAATGATCAAAGTTAGTGTGATTGACATGAGTAAAAGTAAGTTAACATAATCAACTCAATTTCATATTTCATTTACTTGAATATTAATTTTTTACTTTTGAAACATGACCTCATAAAAAAATTAATTGGATTAATTAGCCTCCTTGCAAATAAATTCATTAACCTAATTTGATAAGGAAGAAGAAATAAAATTCATAATTCAAAATAAATTAATAGAGCTTATTTCCTAAACCAAAAAAAAAAAAAAAAAAAGAGGCATTGTTGCTTAGATGAAGCAATTGAGATATAAGGTATGGACGTCTTACTCATGGACTTGAAATATATATTTTCAGACTGGAAAATCTAAAGTCATGAGTGGTTGCCTGTTTGGCCAAGGAAGTGCAAGACTCGTGACATACGTGGCAGACTATAAGTCGACATACACAGTCATCAAAATCAATTATCAATGACTTTAATTTCACTCGTCAACAACGTCTGAAGAATGGCGTTGCGTCATATTTTAGTGGTCCCACATTTTTATTATGATTCTTGGAAGAGACAAGGGCTATATGTGACGTGACACTTAGACATCACCTCATTTCATAACAAATCAACCTTTTCTTTTAACCGATAATCATGATTTTGAGTTTAGATTCACGATTTAACTGTATAACACAAAATCGCAAACACCTTGGATTCATAACTTCAATATTCCGACCAGTTTCCTGAAATATACATACGACATCAGACAAATATAAACCAAATACATAACCACTCAGAAACAGCAATGATGAAAAGGAAAATGATTCAAGTTTTTGTTCATGGATTCCTTTTCCTTGTTATCTGCATTCCTTATCTGAGCTTCAGCTTAAAAACAGACATCATCTCGTCCAGTTCAGTAATCAAAGATCCGGACAGCATAGTATCCTCAGGGCAGGTATTCAAATTGGGATTCTTCACTCCTCCCAACAACACCAACCGTTACCTGGGTGTCTTCTACACCGTGTCTGAAAACACGGCGACATGGATCGCAAACAGGGACAATCCCCTCAATGATTCTTCCAACTCAGTAACTATATCCAAAGACGGCAACCTCGTACTCATCAACTCCAGAAACCAAACTGTCTGGTCAACCAATCTTCCCACCACTTCTCCCATCAATGCCACTCTGCAGATTCTGGACACTGGGAATCTTCTTCTCAGGGATACTGCAACAGGAAACACAATCTGGGAGTCCTTCTCACATCCTTCCGATGTTTTCATGCCGACTATGAAGTTAAGCCACAACATAAACACAGGTGAGAAGGTGGTGCTATCGTCGTGGAAAACTGAGACCGACCCAGAAGTAGGAAGCTTCAGTATGGGGCTTGAAGCATTGAATATCCCCCAAACGTTCATCTGGAATAGTGGCCGTCCCCACTGGAGAAGCGGGCCGTGGAACGGCCGTATACTCATCGGGATACAGAAAATGTACTCCTCGTACCTGGCTGGAACTGAGGTGAAGAACGACAGTGTGGGAGATTTCTACTACACGGAACCTGAGAAGAAGTTGTTGTTGAATGCGCGGTTGAATTCTTCAGGAACCTTAGTGAGAACAGTGTGGGATAATCAGAGGAAGAGTTGGGATACTGTATTTTTGTGTCCTGAAAATGTGTGTGATGTTTATGGGACTTGTGGGCCGTTTGGAAGCTGTAATGCTAAGGACTCACCTATCTGTTCTTGTCTGAAAGGGTTCGAACCCCTGAATAGAGATGAATGGGAGAGGGGGAATTGGAGTAGTGGTTGCCAGAGGAAGAATCAGTTGCAGTGTAATAATGGAGATGATGGGTTCTTGAGGCTGCAGTTTATGAAGGTTCCAGATTTTGCTGAAAGGTTCTACTCTGGGCAAGAAGATGAATGTAGGAGTAGATGTTTGGGGGATTGTTCTTGCATAGCTTATTCTCATGATTCTAACATCGGTTGTATGTTTTGGTCCGATACTTTGATTGATGTTCAGAAGTTCAATGGCGTTGGCCCTGATCTTTACATTCGCCTATCAGCTTCAGAATTGGGTACTTTCTTTCCCAATTTTGATATTCATTTTATAAGTTCTGCTTGTTTTTTAAGTTCTTATTAGATTTGACGAAAGAATTCTGATGAGAAATGAATTTAAGCCTGGAATCCATGCTATGATAACATGAAATAAAATGAGGTTCTTTTCTAGCAGAAGACCACAAGGACAAAAAGGTGATCATAATAATTCCAGTGGCTGTAGCTTTTGTTTGCATATCCATTTTCATCTTCATATTTTGGCGCTTGATGGCGAAAAGAAAAGGTGAGATTGGTCCAGGGATATATTACTTGAACTTCATAAGTATGGTTAGCTTCAATCTCATCATGTTGTACATACAGGAGACAATACAGAAGACATAAATATTTTTGAAGCAGGGCAAAAGTTTTCATCGGATTCAACAACAATTGTAGTAAAAGATGAATCAGAAAAGGTTTATATTGGAGATCTGCCATTATTCACTTTCGAGATGCTTGCAAACGCAACGGATAAATTCTGCCAAAACAATCTCCTTGGGAGGGGTGGTTTTGGACCTGTTTACAAGGTACCATTCACCAGAATTTCTTGCATTTGCTGAATAGCTAGATTTGAGCTGGCGATTGTGATATTTTTTTATTTTGGGGCAGGGAAATCTGGAAAATGGGAAAGAAATTGCTGTGAAGAGATTATCAGCAGCATCTGGACAAGGAATGAAAGAATTCATGAATGAAGTGGTTGTGATTTCAAAGCTCCAGCATAGGAATCTTGTCAAACTGCTGGGATGCTGTGTAGAGAAAGAAGAGAAGATGCTGATATATGAATACATGCCTAATAAAAGCTTGGATGTTTGTCTTTTTGGTTAGTTCAACATCAAAATCAATCCCATTCTTTAGCATTTCCTCAAAATTTATTATTTCAGCTATTCTTTATTTACATTATAACATTTATTTTCTGTAGATCCTTCACACCCATCACGAAAGATTTTAGATTGGATGAAACGATTCAGTATCATTGAGGGCATTGGGCGAGGCCTCCTATATCTTCACAAGGATTCTAGACTTAAGATAATTCACCGAGACCTCAAGCCCAGTAATGTACTGCTGGATGAAAATTGGAACCCAAAAATCTCTGATTTTGGCATGGCAAGAATATTTGGAGGCAACCAAGATCATTGTGATACTGCAAGAGTCGTAGGAACATAGTAAGCAATTTTGAATTTAGATCAACAGTGATTCATAGCCTGCTATCAATTTGTATGTTATACTAATATGATGATTTTGCAGCGGATATATGTCACCTGAATACGCAATGGAAGGCAGATTTTCTGAAAAATCTGATGTCTACAGCTTTGGGGTGCTTATGTTGGAGATAATAAAAGGAAAAAAGAACACACATTATTACAACCATGAATGGTCTTTGGGCCTTTTAGGATGTGTAAGTAAGCCCTTTTATCTGTCATAATTTCTCCACCAGAATTCAAGATTTAATGTCATTGCTTAACCAAATTTCAGGCCTGGAAATTGTGGAGTGAAGATAATGGATTTGCTTTTGCGGATGAAAGCATAGTAAGTTCAAACTTGCAGGAAGAAATCGTGAGATGCATTCAGATTGCCCTGTTGTGTGTCCAGGAATTTCCCAATGATAGACCTCCAATTCAAACAGTTCTGACGATGCTGAGTGGCGAAATCGACGACCTCCCAGCACCCAAGCAGCCAGTCTTTGCCGAGAAGTGGAACGACTTGACCACCGGTTCGACACAGCCTGCAAGCCAAGTTGGAGACTCCATTAATGAGCTCTCTCTCACTGTGTTTGATGGCCGATGAAATGGGGCCTCATACCTTGACATGACTAGCCTCTTCTTGTGAGGATGTAATTTATATTGTGTGAACAATCTTTAATTATGGCTAAAGTAATCTATAAATATTTATATAATAAACAAATTACTTTCTATAATTCGATTTTGCTCTCTATTGGTGAATTCTGGGTTAGGAGCATAACTCTTCCTTGAGTAGTTAGTTGAATTAAAAAAAAATGCAACCAAAATACAAAAAAAATTACAAAGTTAAATGATACATATATAATGGTTTTTATAATTCGACTTTGGACCCTTTATGAAAAGATTGAAGCTTGCGACTTCAATTAAAGTCGGTTAATGGATCTTCCCCTAAAAAAAAAAAAGAAGGAAAAAAAAGTGTAAAGACTAAGTCTAATTGAATTGATTTTTGGACACCCTAAAACATAAATGAAATTTCACTTATTAAATTATTATATTATTAAAAACATTTCTGAAGAATTGATCATAGAAAAGTGTTTCTAGACATCGATATTAATTAACATTTTTTTAAAATACTGAAAGCTCTTCCCACCCAAAAAAAAAAAAAAGGAAAGAAAAATCTGGGCCTCGTGCTTGAATTGGTCAATCTAATTAATTGTCTTTCAAGTCTCAACACTGAGTCCGATAGTTGCTTGGTCTCATTCTCTCAAAGTAATTCTTCTTCAGAGAGTAGAATTCTGGTTGCGATCATCATCATGATACGACCTAAATATCTCAAATTTCATCTTCTGCTTAGTGCCATCATTTTGTACAGTTTTTATCCCAGATTTTGCAGAGCACAAGGTCCATCAAGAGATCCATGCCAAACTTCTGGCGAGTGTGGACCATTTGGTATCTGCAACTCAAAAAATTCCCCAATTTGCAATTGTCTGCAAGGATTTAACCCACGAAATAATGGGGAATGGAATTCAGGCAACTGGACCGGTGGGTGTGTGAGGAGGCGCCCTTTGAATTGTGAAGCAGTGAATAATGGGAGTAGTAACGAAGATGGGTTCTTGAAGCTTCGATTGACCATTTCGTGGGACTACACGGACCTGTGGATTGGCCCCGAAAATGGGTGTCTTGGTCGTTGCTTGAGCAACTGTTCCTGCTTAGCCTACGCCTATGACGTCGGCGTTGGATGTATGTTCTGGAGAGATACCTTAATCGACTTGAGAGAAATCCCAGGTGGCTCCAATTCTGATATTTATATTCGTGTCTCTCATTCTGATCTCGGTAATTTTGTTTTCATTTATGTTATACTTTATATACAATTTGTGAATTATTGAGGTCTCAGATTTTACTCTATGATGGGTTTTCTCTTTGGTTGCAGATCAAATAAAAGAGCCCATGTCCTCTAAAAGGAACAAAGAGTCTAAGAAGATCATAATAATTCCTGTTGTTGTTGGCTTTGTGGTAATTTCCATTGTAGCATATTTCTCTTGGAAATGGATTGATAAGCACAGAGGTAATTTGAATTGTTAGTCTATTGAGTTGGTAAATATTTGCACCTTTCACTTAGTTATTCGTTTCCTCTTGCTTGAATTAGGCAAGAAGAGGGGCATTGATCTTGCAGAAGTGGTGGCTTACGATCCAGTTGACACCTCTCTTCAAGATGCACACAGTCAATTTAATCTTCAAGAGCTGCCATTATTTAAATGTGAGATACTCGCAAATGCAACCAACAATTTCTCTGAAGCTAACAAGCTTGGGAAGGGTGGTTTTGGCCCTGTTTACAAGGTAACCTCTCATTTTATCTGATCTTCATCTTACGTATTTCACTCATTGGGAAAAAGTATTGAAACTGCTGCAATTCTTAGGGGAAATTGGCGAATGGACAAGAAATAGCAATAAAGCAGCTTTCGAAGGCATCTTCACAGGGCGTGCAAGAGTTTATGAATGAATTGGTGCTTATTTCCAGACTCCAGCACAGGAATCTTGTTAGGTTACTTGGATGCTGTATAGAGAATAGAGAGACGACGCTGATATATGAATACATGCCTAATAAAAGCTTGGACTTTTACCTATTTGGTCAGTTCAAGGTCCATCTCTGTTCTGTGTTAGTGTACATTGTTGTTAATTAGGCTTGTTATTGAATACATATATTTTGGTTGCCTCTGCAAATACTGTCTAGATCCATCACAAGAAATCCTGGATTGGAGAAAGCGTTTCAACATTATCAAAGGTATTTGTAGAGGCCTTCTTTATCTTCACAGGGATTCTAGATTGAAGATAATCCATCGAGACCTCAAACCCAGCAACATATTATTGGACAATGATTGGAACCCAAAGATATCAGATTTTGGCATTGCCAGAATATTTGGAACCCAGCAAGATCATGTCAGCACCGCGAGAGTGGTGGGGACCTAGTAAGTATATTTACTGATGACGTATGTCCTATCTGAATTAGGTAATCCAATGCTCTTATCAATTAAAAATGGCTAACTATTTGATTTTCTTGCAGCGGATATATGGCTCCTGAATATGCATTAGAAGGAAAATTTTCAGAAAAATCGGATGTTTTTAGCTTTGGGGTTCTGATCCTCGAGATTGCTACTGGGAAAAAGAACAACAACTTCCATCAAGACGGCTGTTTGAACCTTCTGGGACATGTTGGTGAAATAAAACTTGAACCCCTCATTTTATGAACCAATTGCATCTATATTACTTTTTCAAGTTTCCTCTGACATGATATTGAAACTTCAGGTATGGAATATGTGGAGCGAGGACAATGTGGGAGCTCTGATAGATCCAAGAATATCGAGTTCAAGCTACAGGGCAGAGGTGATGAGGTGCATACATATCGGGTTGTTGTGTGTGCAAGAACTTCCCAAAGACAGGCCATCTGTTTCAGCTGTGCTCTCAATGCTAAGCAGTGAAATTCTAAAGCTGCCTGAGCCAAAGCAGCCCGCATTTGCTATAAAATCGAGTCATTCAGACACAGGTACAAGTTCTTCCCAGCAGAGCCAACAAAATAACTCATCAGTGAATGAGGTCACTTTCACCACTGTTGATGCCCGCTAAGTGCTACACAAGATTTTTTCACTCAACTGTAAATGCATTCAATGGAAATGAAGGCTTTGATATTTCCATTTCAAGAGGCCTCAGTTCCCATTATCTGGCCACAAATTTGTGGTTTCTTATGGACCACCACACCCCACTTGAGTATATAGCAATGGTGGTTATCACAATTTTTTAATAAATGTACACAATATGTTAGGCTAACAAAAGGTAGAAATTCGGGAAATTCTAAATACGGCCATACTTTTCTTTAAAGAAAAAAAGGTCACTTCAAATCATGGAAATTAGAATTAGAAAAATGACAGAAGATCTCATAATTATGACATTTTGACGAAATATAATTAAAAATATCATTATTATTATTATTATTAATATTTTATGTTTATAAAAATTCATAATATATCAATATGTACATGACGTGTATTTAAGCATATAATATTGATTTTATTATCAATTCAACCTATAAAGTTAAATAGGTATTTGTTCTGCTAATATATTATTTTATAATTTATTGACTCCAAGTCGATCGGGATAAAATTATTAAGGGACGAACTAAAGGCATCCCAACCTCTTTTAAGGGCACCCTAATTATTTAGGGCATCCCAATAAGTGAAAAAACTCTTGCATATATTTCTAAGCACACCCCATTAATTTCCCACCCTACCCTTCTCCCACAAACAAGTGATTTTTGACCAAAACTCTTCTTTTTTCACCAAACATTAAAATTTCGGCCGAAGCATACCGAATTATTGCTGGAGATTGAAGTTCATCACCAATTGTTTCGGTTGAAGTGGTCGAACATCTACTAGTATGGAACG
The DNA here is from genome assembly GCA_028654395.1 of Scutellaria barbata. Lineage (NCBI taxonomy): Eukaryota > Viridiplantae > Streptophyta > Magnoliopsida > Lamiales > Lamiaceae > Scutellaria > Scutellaria barbata. The sequence goes on from CM053645.1 coordinate 7,079,322, forward strand.
TCGAAGAAAAGCTTTTGGAATCGAATATACCGAACACAAATTTACAGGTAAGTTGATTTTCAACACTCTCGTTTAGTTGTGTTTTTCGTACATATTTGGTTAGAGTCATTTAGGATTAGCAATGAGTTAGTGAAATACCTGTTAGTACACATGAAATTTGCTGAAACATCATGTAATTTTGGAAGAAATTTAGACATTTTCCGTTCACTACCGTCGGTCCTGGTTGGCCGACATCTGTGTTGGACGTTCGGTCATGTCGGCCGAATGGAAAGCTTGAGTGTCGGCCATGTTGGCCGAACAGGACTTAGAAGTGTCGGCCATGTTGGTCGAACGGGAAGCTTCAGTATGCGAAAACTTACATTGTATATTTCGAATGAATCTTCGTTAATCATTTTGTGAAATTTGGGGGAAAGACAAGGAAGAAAATCGAAATGGAGTTGAAGTTGTATGTTTGGTAAAATGAAGAAAAACAACAATGGTAAAACTTATATGCTTGAGGTGCCCTTAGAAGTCAAGACATATTGAATGGGGTGCCCTTAGAAGAAAAATTCATTAAGGATATTTTGGTTTTTATTTATCTATTTTAATTTACATTTTTTTAATTGGGATGCCCTTAGAAGAGGTTGGAGTACCTTTAGTCCCTCCCAATTATTAAATAGTAAATGTTATTAATTATTATCTCAAGACTATCACTTTAGGACTTTACTGTTTACAAAACTAGAGGAGATAGTTTGTGAATGGAGACACTCCTCGAAGATGACAGAAAAGTCATTTGAATCATCTACATTTTGTTTACGTTTAAACATCAAATGTAAACATGGAATTAAGAAGAAGAAATGTTAGCAGTTATAAAAGTAACCTAGAGATGAGTGGCCCGATTCATGAGATTGGGACTCAATCTAAACATCAAAACACAAAATTCCATGAGATTGAGACATCCATCGCCGTCCAAATCACCCAGCTTCAACATAGACCGCAGATCTTCATCGTCTTCCTGCAAACCCAGAACTGCAGATTTCGTCTTCAAGCTCTCCAATGTGATAACTCCCTTGTCATCATCAACAAGCAACCTAAACCCTTTATACAGCTCATTCATAAACCCCTCACCCCCCAACTTCTCAACCATCGCCGGAAAGTAATCCTCGAATGCCACATTACTATCTGCACCTTTTCCCTTACACATTTGAGATGTATGTCCAAATCTGAAAATGTGTTGCGTGGTTAGAATGAAGGAAGATGTTTTATATATACATATATATGTGTGTGTGTGGTAAAGAGGAGGAAAGAGTACATGATTAATGGTGTGAAGGACGAAATTTCGTGTGGGATGAGAAATGATGCACTGTTCAGATGGGATTCTGTTGGTTGTTCATTGCCGGCATTAATTTTAATTATTATTATTTTAGGTTAAATTTCGTGTGTTGTTACTCATACTCTCCTTCCTCGAACTTGCATTGAAACGTATTCTACAATCTGCAGTACCATCCATCGTGCCCGCCATTAATTCCCCTTTATTCTTCCACCAACTAAATTAATCTACTCCTCCATGTTTATTAATTTCTTAATTTTTGCAGCGCTTCCATCTCAATGACTTGTCTCATATATTTTGTAAGAAAATGTCAATACGCTGACTGTCGACGTACGTTAATATGTCGATCATTATATTGAATTTATAACACATCATTGTTGGATAGATTAATATGTGTTACTAAACAAGTCTTTTTTTAATTTATCCCAAAGTTTTGGGATTATTTCAAATTGCAATCTAATATAATTTTCCAATCACATTTCGAATTAAAATTAATTTGTTGTCCAATTTTTTTAAATTAAGATACATTAAACTTATGTCAAAATAATCCACATTTCAAATTAAATAAAAATCTCAAATGAATTTTGCCCAATTAATAACGGTATGTAACAAATTGAAGCGGAAAAGTAAAAATGATTAGTAGTTGAGTAATTGAACCGACATACTTGATACTAGCCGCAACTACCGAGACCTTGGGGTCACAGCGGTAATTTTACTACATTTGAATCTGTCAATGTCAACAACTTTCCAAGAAATCACAATATTTGAAATTAGGGAAAGAAACCCGCATAAGGTTGCTGCTAACAAGAAATAATCTTGTGTTGATTTTGATGTGCAGAAATTGTGCAGTAGCTGGTGCAGATCACCTATACGTCTTCTTTCCCACTTTTTTGGAGGTTAAAATAATAGAGTGAAAGGTGAAAATTAAAAGGAATGTTTGTGTTTCATCTCTCTGTTACTTATTCCATTCTACACCTTTTCTTCAGCATAAGTGCCAATTGATCATCACTAATCCCCTCCACAAGAAAGATTACAAGTACTTAGTTTAAAATTCCTTTATGAAAAAACCAGACTCCGAGTTCTATAGTTGAACCAGAAACAGAGCTACATGTTTTCACTAATTCCACTAACCGACATTGTAATTTAAAATCAATCTTTTAAGGAAAAAAAAAAAGGAAGCAAAAAACATGTTGAACCTTGAAAAAAAAAAAAAAGATAAAAAAGTCATGGCACTCTCACAAATACTATAAAACATCCAGCCCGCTTTAAAATCAAATTTTTTTATATGGTAGTCAAGAGCCCTAAAAATAAATTCAACTTCATAGACGGAGAAGTTTAAAAAAGGAATTTAGGATCTTGATAACGGAGATGGTGAAAAATTCTCCCAATAGCAACGAGTCAAGACTCTTTTTAAAATATGAATTTTGTAATTGTTAATAATGTTGTTTCTAACACTGTCTAATTTAGACGACCATCTTGCCTAGTGAAGTCACTTACAGGCTATCAGTCCAAAATCCTAATAAGATGGGTAATGATAATTATAAATGGAAATGATGGATTTGGGAAAAAAAAATCTCATTAGGTTACCCAAATTCAAATAGGGTTGGTATGGATAATTATAAATGAGAATGAGACGAGATTGAGAGAAAAAAATCTTAATAGGAATTGTGAAAATGTGTCCGAATGTTCTTGTGCAAGACAAATGTTGTCTAATGTGAACAACATTATAAACAACATGAAGCAGAAAACTGAAATAATAAGAAGACGAGATAAAATATCCCCAATATATAAAAATACTTGTGGGATGCCTACAAATCATGCAGCTGAAAATTGAAATAATAAGAACACAGTATATAAAAATACTTGGATTTTATCTCCCAATATATAAAAATACTTGTGGGATGCCTACAAATCATGCAGCGGAAAACTGAAATAATAAGAATACAGTATATAAAAATCAGAATACAGTATATAAAAATATTTGTGGGATGCCTACAAATCACATAGAGATCTTTGAAAGACGACTTTCTTTGAAAAATCCTCAATACGTTCTATATATTTGATACCATGTGATAGGATCGTATATCCTCAATTGAGGAGTGCATATATTCTCACAGTATTAAATAGACACAGAAATTACAACAGAGCCTATAAACAAGGAAAGTCAGTAAAAGAATATTTACAAAGATATTATTTATTCTCTAGGCTAACAGTATCTATGAAAACTATGGACGTATACAAATACATGAAAAACAATTGACCACGTAACTATTAGAAAGTTATTGGAGTAGACATATTTTATGACTTTACGAAAAATAGGTGGACTAGTTAAAATACAGAGAAAAACACTGTACAATAGTCTAGACTTGAATGCACTTGTGCTTTCTCTGCTTTTCTCTCTCGTGTTTTCTTCAGGAATGGAATTCCTATTTATAGACCTTAAAGGACTTCATGATCATGTACACTTCTCTATGATCTTGGTGCTCCATGATCTCCACACTTCAAGCTCCCTCATCTCCATGATTTTAAAGTCATGTTCTCTTCTTCCTCTTCCTCTTCAAACTTTATGACAAGTTTTTTCTCTCTTTCTCAAGACTCATATTCTTGTTTATATTAGAGAAATGAAAATACACAAACAACTCTTTCCTATAAAATAGGAGAAGGTGTTTGAATGAGTCAAAACTCTTTCTCTTTAAAACTATGTGATTAAAAGAAAACATATTTTCAAAACAAATCTCCAAAATTATTATTAGTAAATCTTCTAGATTATCTCTACAAAAGATATAGATAACTACTCTCCTAAAATATCTCTAAGTTAAATATAGATAATTAATTTAATTTAAAAGAAAATAAAAAAATAATTATGTTGAAAAATTCAATATTAACAATACTGTTTGGGTAGAGTCTCCCTACCCCTAGTACCTGCCTATTAAAACTCATATATGTATGGTATGTGTTATATAGGAATTAATCTCCACATTTTTCATTAAAAAAAATATTTACAACTAAACTAGGTGGCATATGCTAAAATATTCATTAAGAATGTAAATATTTATTAATATACAAATTAAAAAAAATACAAAATACTTGTTTATGATTCAAATAAAAAATATTTATATTTGGTAAACAGGTATGAGTATGGGTTTCTGTCGGATAATGATAATCAGGAACAAGATGGATACAAATAGTTCATTCTAAAGGAGAATGTGATCGATTTGAAAACGATAAAATTAATAAAATTAGAATTTGAAATTCCCTAAACAATAGAATGCCGGATCGATTGTCATCCCTAATTTTATCACATTATTTTAATTTCTAGACTCTTTAAAGATAAAACAAAACATGATGGTCCTCGAAAGAAGAAAAAGAAAAAAAAAATTGATGGCACTCTTACAAATGTAATACATCTGATCCACTTTAAAATCAAGAATTATTGTATGGTAGCCCCAAAAATTTGATGAAAGAAACCTAAAAATCAAAATCAACTTCACACAGATAAGTTAGGATGTCCTTTTTTTTTTTAAATTGTAGTTAATGATTTTTAAACACTCGTCTTTGTTTTCAAATTAGTCGTTCAATATGACAGTTCTAACAACAAATCAATAAAAAATCACTATAAGTTATGAGATAAAATGTTCAAATGTTCACCGTGAATAACTAACTCTTAATATGTTTATTAATAACGTGTAATGATCTTATCCCCTTATTATATGAAAAGTGAAATTAATAAATATTTTAAATTTTTGACATATCAGTAGTAAATTGTACCTACGCTGGATAGGTGAGCAGGATTGAAGTTATGAGATGATAAAATTGCAATTTCTTTTTACCTTTCTTATGAAATTTGAAAATTTGAAAAGTCATAATTAAATTATAAAAGGAGCATAGTTCGTATAAAATTCTTTAGTAATTAACCTTCTCATAAGTAAATAAAAAAAAGGTCACTAAGGACACGTGTCGTAAGATGTTCAAATTATTATGTAATTTGATTTTGTATAATTTTAAAATATATACAAAATAAATAAATGCCTATAAGATGGTAAGGGGATTACATATACGTATCAGTAAAAACATCAACCAATTTTTTTATTTATTTCAAATCTAATAATAAATGATGGTATTACTAGATATTAATCAAAATTAGTCAAACAATAGAAAAAAAAAATCTCCTTGCTACATGAATCTTGTGTCAGTGTGTATATATGAATTACGTTTCTATTTTTATTTTAATACAGTAATTATACGCCTAATGTGTAATACGATACACAATATCAAGAGTATTATTAATGGTGTGTATATGAATAGTAGATATCTTATTTAAGTGTATTTCATCAATTGTGCACATTGAGGAAAAAATTAAAATGTTGACATGTTGTTAACGTATAAATAGGAAAAACAAAGTGGTGTCGAGCTGTCCGTTTTAAACCCCTTTTAATCATTCGAAGCATAAAAATGACTGCGCTGGCAACATTGAAAGCCTCCACAACGAGTTAAAAATATTTATTGCACGAAAGGCATGTTTTTCTCCTCTGTACTGCAGATTCACCAAACTAAAAATACACACGTGTTTCACATTACAATAATTATCAAGTGAGAAACCGAAAAAGAAAACGGTCAACGTGTGGGCGGGGGGAGCCAACCTTTACACTTTCTCTTTAGTGACGTCATTGTCAGAGCACAACAATTAGGCGGGATCGAAAGGGAACACAGATTTTTTTCCCCTGGAATTCAGAATACGACACGACATCTTTGTTTTATTTTGAACGTCGTCAAAGTTATAGATCAAGAGTGGTTATCAAAACTACCAATTTCAAGGTTTTATTCTCATTATTAATTTCTGGTAGGGTTGATCCGGAAAACGTAATTTGAGTGCAATCAGCGGGCCAGCAAAGAATCTTCAAGAAAAGAGAATTGGGAAGAGAGTCAATAACAATCTTCTGATCTCTACATTAAAATCAGCCATATCCATAAGAGAAGGCTTCAAGAGCCTTTCTTCTTTAAACCCTTGTCACTGAAACACATCAGATCCAAAAATGGCTTCTGATTTTACAAGTTACAAATGTATAGTTGTTTGGTCTTTCTTGATGACCAGCTATTGCTATTCTGTTTTTAGTGCCACGGATAGAATAACGAAAGATCTTTCATTAAGAGATGGAGAAACAATCGTTTCAACAGGGGAGATATTCGCGTTGGGATTCTTCAGCCCACAAGGTTCAGATTTTCGGTATGTTGGGATTTGGTATAACAAAGTTGAAATCCAATCAGTTGTGTGGGTGGCAAATAGGGAAAAGCCGATTTCAGGGAATGGCGGAGTTGTCACCATTGGAGATGATGGTAATTTAATGATTGTGCAAGAAAATGGGCAGATGATCTGGTCTAGTAATGTAACAGCTGTGTTGAGTAATTCAACAGCACTTCTCATGGATTCAGGCAACCTTGTACTCCTCGCAGGTGAAAATGCGAAGAGGCAGAATTACCTGTGGCAGAGCTTCGACCATCCAACAGATACGTATTTGCCTGATATGCGAGTCCACATGAACGTCCACGAAGGCGAGAGACGTGTTTTCACTTGCTGGAAAAGTGCCAGTGATCCTTCACCAGGAAACTACTCGTTGGGCGTTGATCCTCTGGGAGCACCACAGATAGTGATATGGGAAGGTCCCAATCGGCATTGGAGAAGTGGGCACTGGAACGGGCTCTCATTTATTGGAGTGCCTGAAGTGAGGACTACTTATCTGTTCGGGTTTAAGCTCACCAATGAGGGTGGTGGCAGGCTGTACTTCACATATACGCCTTCGGTTGGTGGTGATTTGATCAAATTCAAGATAAACTGGGAGGGAATTGAGAGACAGGAAAAGTGGATCCAGAAAGAGTGGAGTCTCATACAACAACACCCAGTTGATGAATGTGATCGGTATAATCATTGTGGGCCATTTGGAAAATGTAATCAGATGGATGGCCCGAGGTTGTGTAGCTGTATGGAAGGGTTTGTGCCTAAGGATAATGATGAGTGGAGTCAAGGGAACTGGTCCGGTGGGTGCACGAGGAGGAGAGAATTATATTGTGTAGAGGGTGATGATTTGTCTGTGGAGGATGGGAAAAGAGATGGTTTTGTGAGGGTTGAGAATGTGAAATTGCCCGACTTTGTGGGTCATGTGGGATTGGAAGACATTCAAGAGTGTAGAAATCTGTGCTTGCAGAACTGTACTTGCACTGCATATGCTTTTATAAGTGGACTTAACTGCATGATATGGAATCGGGATTTGGTTGATGTTCGACAGTTTGAGGAGGGTGGGAGCTCTTTCTTCATTCGCATCGCACATTCAGAACTAGGTGATGCATATCTATGCCTTTTTTCTTTACAAGTATTCATTTGGGTGTAAACTTGATCTTTTTCTGATTTGAAGTTATTACTTCTTCTTGTAGGTAATAACAATCATATGATCAAAGCTATCGTCATAACATCAGTTATCATTGGGACATTTCTTATCTGCGTCTCACTGTGGCTTCTCTTGCAGCGCAAAAGAAAACGTGATGGTGAGTTTTAATTACCATATTTAACCCCTCACTGCTTACATGTATTCAACTGATGTACAAAAATTGATCTTACTGCAGTGAATATAGAGAGAAATGAAATGCACAAAGTTGTTCCAAGTAAAGAACTATCCAGAAACTTCTCTGAAGCAAGTGACCTGGTTGTGGAAGGGCAGCAAGCAAATGGAACTGAACTAGCAATGTTCAGCTTCAGCTCTGTGGTAGCAGCTACAGACAACTTTTCCAATCAGAATAAACTTGGACAAGGAGGATTTGGTCATGTATACAAGGTAAAAAGTTTTTCAAGTGATGTAACAGAAAGCACAATGTTTTTCATGGACATCTCATAACGAGTTGATCAATCATGGTTTCAGGGCATACTACCAGGGGGCCAGGAAATAGCTGTGAAGAGGCTCTCAAGAAAATCAGGTCAAGGTGTACAGGAATTTACAAATGAAATTATGCTAATTGCTAAACTACAGCATAGGAACCTAGTTAGACTATTGGGGTGTTGCATCCAGGGAGAAGAAAAAATCCTGCTTTACGAGTACATGCCCAACAAAAGCCTGGATTCGTATATTTTTGGTTAGTCATCTACTTGTCAATAGACTGACTAGTCATTCTTAGATTTGAGGAAATAATTTCTGGTAAATTGCAAAAGGTTAACAACATTTTTTGGTCAGATCGTGATAAGAAAGCCCAACTAAATTGGAGTAAGCGATTTAGCATAATTGAAGGAATCGCAAGAGGACTTCTCTATCTGCACCGTGACTCCAGGCTGAGAATAATACACAGGGACCTAAAAGCCAGCAACATTTTGCTGGATGAAGAGATGAACCCAAAAATTTCAGATTTTGGAATGGCTAGAATATTTGGAGGCAACCAAAATGAAGCAAACACAAATATAGTAGTTGGTACATTGTAAGTAATATGTTTTACATCATTCTTATAATACAAAAACAAGTCCTTTATTTGTCTATCTGAAAAATAAATAAACTTGTGTGACAGTGGGTACATGGCACCTGAGTATGCTATGGAGGGCCTCTTTTCTCTCAAGTCAGATGTCTACAGTTTTGGAGTATTGCTCTTGGAGATTATAACGGGCCGAAGAAACACAAGCTTCCGCTTGACAGATTACTCAAATATGATTGCATATGTAAGTTTTAATCCATTCACAACCTCGCTTTTTTCATGCTTAGATTCGTAAAACCAGAACATGAAGAAGTGGTGGATCTAATCTTGAATTGTTATTACAGGCATGGGATCTTTGGGATAGAGGCAGAGCAATCGAGCTAGTGGACCCTTTAATCATGGAATCATGTTCTCGAGAACAAGTGGTAAGATGCATACATGTAGGCATGCTTTGTGTGCAAGACATGGCATCTCACAGACCAAACATGGCCTCTGTTATATTGATGCTGGAGAGTGAGAACACGAGCTTGCCTATGCCGAGTCAACCCACTTTTACATCAATGAGACATAACTTAGATGAGGATATGTGGAATGTAAATCAAGATGTTGTATCTTCAAACAATGTCACTATTAGTGTGATTCTTGGTAGGTAGTTCTTTATACATATATTTTAAAGTTTTCTTTGTATCTAAATTAATTGAGAAGTAAGTTTGTTGCCTCTGAACAACTGATGTGATTGCTAATAATGCAGCAGCTCATCACTCCTTGATTTTCATAACCAAACACCCATTTGAATAATTTTTGGGGTTGTACTTTTCAACAATGTACAACTCTGGCACACTTGGAAACAAAATGTTGTACATCACAGCTTTTGTTCATACGCTAACTTTAATCACTAATCAATCTAAAAATATCAAAATGGGCTGTTGAGCCACAAAGTCCATCCTACAAGGATAAATTTCATAATAAAATCTAATTTATAAATTAATTTTTAATTTTAAATCCGAATTTTAAAATTTTTTAATAAGAGGCTTAATTTAACATTTTCTCTTAATTCAAAATTTAGAATTTAGATTGAATTTTTAAGATGAATTTTTTTATTTATTAAATTTATAATTTATTTATATTTTAACATATATTTATTATTTAGATAAATTATGATAAGTCCGTACAATTTTGGAACGATCTTCATTCGACTTGTATATATTTGTATATATATATATATATTAATTTATATATATAATAAATGCAATTAAAAAAATAAAGATTCTTTTATTTTTTTAATTTTATGAATAAAAGTATAGAAAATTGATTTTAATATTTAATATAAATTATATTTTATGAATTAAATTGATTATATTTTTTTCTTTCTTTTTTCATATAAATTAAGATAAGTCGGATGAAAAATTTTCTTAAAGCGCACTAACTTGACTTAATTTATCCAAAATATGAATATATATTGACATATAAATAAATTTATAAATATAAATAAAAAAGAAAATGAAATTTTGTCTTGAATTGAGAACTCAATCTAAATTTCAAGCTTTAAATTGAGAAAAAATGTTAAATTGAGTCCCTTATTGAGAAGTTTTAAAATTTGAATTTAAAATTGAGAACTAATTTATAAATTAAGTCTTGTTATGAAATTTATTCATTCTACCACGTTAAAATTGTGGATTGGGTTGTGTATTTGGAAATCCATCTATTATGGACTTAATTGGTTGACCTGCTTCTACTATTTTTTATTAGTATGAATAATTAGAGTAACTATCATCACGGTACATTTGATGATGAATTGGTTTGAGAAATATGGAATCAACTATGAGTTTATATTAGATGATAAGAAACAAGTAGAAAGGCTCAACTTTCCACGTAAGGAACCTAAACAATATTTAAAGAAAATGATTTTGTAAAGCGATTGATCCTTTGACCCGATCCAAATTGCATAAAATAAGTATTTGTATACAGAATGATGGTAGGTTGGTTTCTAAATGTATTAATTTGTGGAATAAGTCACGGTATGAATGGACAAATATATAGAAAGCTTTTTTTCTTCGTTGTTTAAAATATACAAATAGTCAATAAGATGATCGCTGAATATTTTGGAGCTTAATAAATAAATGATATTGCTTTGCCATGACTAATTTTTTTTTCTTTTCTTTTCTCTGTTTGAAATAGAGCTGTTAGCCAATGTCAAAGCCCTCGACGTGTATAAATAATCTTTCTGACCTGATTAATTAGGTAGAAAACCAAGCAAGAAAAACGAACATAGCTCTGCAGAAAAGTAGTTGAATATGTACATAAGTTTAGGAATATGGAATGATATTTTCAAAGAGGTTTTGTACAATTAACCAATTTAAATTTAATTTTCAAATTGTCAATTTAATGTTTCTTAAGCAATATAAGAAAATACTATTAATAACCCTATAGTTTATGGAAAATACTCAAATGCCCACCAATAACGTGTAATAATCTCATCCCTATTATATGAAAATAGAAATTAATAAATATTTTAAATTTTTAACACATCAATAATGTAGCCAGGTGGATATATTTATATGCCGCAATTATGGTCCTAAACTATTTTTAGTTGGATCCTAAACTATCTTTACATAATTAAAGACGTAATACCGGGGGCCCATTTATATGTTGTAATTTCAACACAAACTTTAAATTAAGTAAAATAAATCATAAATTTAACTTATTATTTAATTCCAGTAGTACCAACTAAAATATATAAAGGGATCTTGTCAATTTGTCCACGTTGGTTGTCAAACTATCATTCAAACAATTTTTTTTTTTAAATTAATGAATAGTGAACAAAACTGTATTTCTTTGTAGAAAAAAAAAATATTGTTTTCTCACTTTCATTTTTCTAGGATTACATAGATAATAGATAATAAAGTAGAATGACGTCATTATGTCTTTTTTTTTTTAACTTTGTTCGGCTGACAAGATGATATGACACATGAACTAATTAGTTGGATAAGTCTCCTAATTTTATTAGAAAAAAACGAATCGTGGTGATTTGAATTGCAAAATAATATAAAGTTCATAATTTGTTTTGTTGAATTTGAAAGTCTCTGTTAAAACTTGTAATTTCACAAGTTCGTATTGAAGTTTTAATTTCATGTAATTACCGAATTATTTTCTTTCTTTGCAATTAAAACCATTAATTAAATGTAAATATAGTTTAGGGTCCAACATTTTATCAAAACATGTTTCTTTCTTTCTTTTTTTTCACTTTTTTTTTTATGAAAGATTTTGTTTCTTTCTTCTCCCTTTTTTTACCCACGTAGAATATAGTTTAGTGGTCATATTTGCACAAGGTCACAAACAAACTATAGTCATTTACACATTTTCTTAGTATTATATATAAACCATATAAAAAGTAAATAATTTATTGCATAAAATTATTTATAATTATAATTAATAACACGTAATTTGAAAATCTCAAATTAGATACTCCTTAAAATCCAGAAAATAAAATAAAACCATATTTCTTTAAAGTATAACCATTTTAACAACTAGATCAATGAAGAATCCTACCACATGATTACTCAAAAGTACTAATACCAAAATTACAAAATGATTTATTAAATCAAAAGTGAAAAAGTATTAATAAAAACTAAAGATTTGATATGGCCTGAAGATTTTATTTTTTGAATATTCTACTAATATAGAATGCTATAGTACATTTGTTGCGAAAAGTTATTTATTAGTATTCAACTTTTAAACATTTCATCCTTCAGAACTGTGAGCGGAGTCTCGTCAAAAAAGCCCGTCCTTCCAACAAAATCTCCATTCAATTAATGATATTATTATATATTAATCAAGCTACTATTATAGATTAATATATGAAAATAAACTGTTTTTCAAAAGATGTAAACACATATATTTTTGTCAAAAAAACGTTGCTTTATGTCTTTCAACTTTCTGTTTTGACAGATAATTGGGGCCCAATTTTTAATATTTGAATTCAAAAAAATTAAAAAATAATAAATTCCAAATTTACTCTTATAATTTTATTTTTTTCAAAAAGGAAAAATTCTTTCATTTCCCTTTCCCCTCCGGTCTGCTTCTCCCTTTTTTTTTTCTTTTTCATTTCCCTAATTTTTTAAGTTTGAGATCTAAGGAACAATATAAAAATGTGATTCAAAATCATTTTATGAGTTAATAAAATATACTCCCTTCGTCCCTTAACACTTTGCACACTTTCCTTTTTAGTTTGTCCCCAAACACTTTGTACACCCAAAAATGGTAAAATTTATCATAATTCTTACCCTCACAATACACACTTATTTACACACAATGCCATTACTTTTTCTCTCACAATGTCATTTAATATTAAACTAATCACTCCATTAGAAAAAGTAAATTTAACCATTATACTCTCAATCAAAAAGCAAATATTCACTTTTTTTTAAAAATTGTGCCCATGCAAAGTAATTCGTGACGGAGGGAGTATAATAATAGTATGAAATTTTTAAAAAAACAAAAAAAGTGAATCAACTCCGAGGATCTCATTCGACCCTCATTTTACATTAGATTTGAGAAGTAAATTTTTCATTTTTAACACGATGTCTACATATTTAGTTGATCTGTAAAATGATTTTCATTATATTATGATATTATTTTTTAAAATTTAAAGAAAAAAATTAGAAAAAATGAAAAAAAAAATGAATCATTTTTTAGGGTCCTATTCGATCTTGGTTGGTCGAACACACAAAGGTGTGTTCGCCCACCAATCATCGAACAAACTATAACTAGTTCGATGTCTGTTGGTTGAACACACATCTATGTGTTCGGTCAATCAGAATCAAACGAGACCTCAAATTTTATCTACTTTTTCATTTTTTTACACAATTTTTATATTATATTCATACGGATTTTATATTTTGTTGACCCGTGAAATAATATTCAATAATATTATGATGTTATTTTTCAAAACTTAAAGAATAAAAAAAGAAAAAATGAAAGGAAAAAAGAAGGAGAGAAAGACGCACGAGGGAGAGGAGGAATGGGAAGAATTTTAATTTTTTTAAAAATTTGAAGGTATAATTAGAATTTAATTAAAATTTCATTTTTTAATTAAAATATTTAAAAAAATGGGATGTGTTTAAAAAATCTTGAAGTGCAGATAGTTCTACCCTTTATGATTTACCTATGTTCTTATTAGCTACACAAATTTAATTTGAATCAACGGGTAGGAGATAACTTTATCAATGCAAATTATAAAACTAGTTATGGTATATAGAAAAATCATTTTTGATAGTCATCTCTCTCAATTTCAAAAAAAGTACTAAAATTTTGACTTTAAATTTTTATTTAAGAAAAATAGGAAATTGGATAATCAAATTAGCAAGATTTAGATATTAATCAACATGGAGGACAATAGAGTCACAAATATACAAACGAATGAAAGAGAGTATTTAATTGAGTTTTCCCGTCTTTAAACCAAACACCTCCATCTGTCTCCGTGACCCCCACCACCACCAGACGGCAAATGTCAGCCACCAAACCACGGCGGACATGAAAAACACCACCAAGCACCACCACTTCTGCCCGCTTTGGTGCTTCTTAATTGCATTCACTCTGTTTCCCGACCTCACAGCATCCATTGATCTTATTACCGAAACCCAGTTTCTCACTAGCCGTCAAACCTTACTCTCCGGCGAAGAAAAATTCGAGCTCGGCTTCTTCACCTCCGGCAGATCAAACAACACATACATCGGAATTTGGTACAAGGACATCGAAGAGAGAACCATTGTTTGGGTTGCCAACAGAGACTCACCTCTCAGGAACTCATCAGGAATCTTGAAAATCAACTCCTACGACGGCAACATAGTTCTGGTCGATGAAGCAGGAAAATCTGTTTGGTGGGCGAACCATTCCAGCAGGGCCGACGATCACACCGTGGCAGAGCTGCTAGACAACGGAAATTTCGTTCTCCGACATGAAAATGACCAAGACCCGACGAATTATCTGTGGCAAAGCTTTGATTATCCGACAGACACGTTGTTGCCAGGCATGAAGCTAGGGTGGGACTCGAAAACAGGGATAAATCGGTACATAACGTCGTGGAATCATCAAGATGATCCATCCACCGGGGACTACAGTTTCAGGCTCAACATCAATGGATTCCCTGAAATATATCTGACGGACAAGCAGACAATAGATTATCGAAGCGGGCCCTGGAACGGGCTCAGATTTAGTGGAGTGCCAGAAATGACACCAAAGAGCCCGCTTTTCTCGTTTGTCTTCGTAAGAAATCCCGATCAGGTCTATTACTCTTTTAATTTGAACAACGATTCAGTGTATTCAAGATTGATGATGAAACATTCCGGCGCGCTGCAGCGGTTAATCTACCTCCCGTCGAACAAAGTCTGGAATTTGTTCTGGTACGCTCCCAAAGACCAGTGCGATGATTACAGAGAATGTGGGGTTTACGGGATTTGTGATACGAATGCTTCGCCTATTTGCAAATGCTTGAGAGGATTCCAGCCCAGAAATCAACAGGCCTGGAATCTGCGAGACGGGTCGGGCGGGTGTGTGCGGGTCACCAAATTGGACTGCGAAACAGACGGGTTTCTTAGGATGAACAACGTTAAATTGCCGGAGAGTAGCTCGGCAAGTGTGGACACGAGAATGGGGTTGGATGAGTGCAGGGAAAAGTGCAGGAAAGATTGTTCGTGTCGAGGTTATTCCAGCGCCAATATCAGCGGCGCCGGCACCGGCTGCGTCCTTTGGGCCGAGGATCTTTATGATATGCGGCAGTACGCCGCCTCTGAAGGCGGCGGCCAGGACTTCTATTTTCGGGTGCCCGCGGCTGATTTAGGTATGTTAATAATCTCTTTCAATTTATCTTTTCCTAATTCCACTTATTTACTTATTATATTTACTTGCCACACTATCCTTAAACTTTTGAATTTATATTATTCAACTATTACTGTAGAAATAAAGACTTTTCGTGACATCTTTTATGAATTAAATTTTATAGAATCTATAATCTATAATCCACGAAATATAATTAGATATATGAAAATGAATTTGAATTAGGATATTAAATCAAAATTATATATTTTTTAGACCGTCTTCTAATTTGTATGATATATTTCTTCTATGGAGTCACTGTTGCATTTGAAAAACTTAATTAAAATAATGTCACGATCATCTGACCTAGTAGGTGAATAGTTGGTGGACAATTTTTATTTTTTTACTATAAAGAATTTCCCGGGTTGTTGGTCAAGAGTCAAGACAATTGGATTCGAATTCTTGGCTGCAAAATAATATTTTCTTTTATATTTTATTAAATTAGTAACTGTTAAAGTTTTATTATTATAATACATAGTATGATACAATATATGATTTAAATTATATCAAAAAACTAGAAAGTTTGAATTTGTATTGAATGAATTACATTGTGTTAATGTATATAGTGTTATAACCCAAAAAAAACAAAAAAAACAAAAACAGAGATATTTTGAACCTACCAATATAAAACAAATAATAACATATAAAGTCAACTGGACAGGTTCCGTTGCTAGTATTATTGTGTAGTAGATAAATATGGAATGCTGGGGTGATACAGGTACATTTATCGTTGAGAAAAAAATGAGGGGTAATTTAAAAAAAATATAGTGAAAATAAAAATAAAAATCTTGATAATTTTTTTAAAATTCTAAATGCTATTAAAAAATCTAACAATAATATTAAATAGTTTAAATCTATAAAATTATGATCATGTAATAAATTGTAAGATCATATATATTCCAAAAAGTTAAATTTATGAAAAAATAAATACTTAGAAAATATTAAAATAAAAAATCATGATCCACATATATATTAAAAAATTTATTCATTTAATTATTGGTATATTTTGTTATATTTATGTATTAATTATATTTGTAATTTCATTTTTAATAAATGTTATATCAAATTCATATCTACTTTAAAACTTATAATTTATTATTTACATTACATATAAAATTATGTCAAATTTAAAATGTTGAGCTTTAAAATTGTTTGAATTCCAAATTTCTAATTTTATCAAATACAATTATTTAAAATAACATAATTTTAAAGTTGAAATATCAACATTTTTATTAATATAAATATTAAAAACAATATACATCTTACATTTAAATGATATATCATTACATTATGTCATCAACTTTACAAATTATTAGATCTTATATAACAAATTGCTTGAGATTGTGCGAGTGTATTACTAGTTGCAGATAAATAATTAGAATAAATTATTCGCATACAATTCTCTTAAATGAATTTTAAAATTTGTGCATTCTTCAAACGAGTATTTGTGTCTTTTTTTAATCATAAAGCAACATTATTAACAATATTAACATTAAGTAGCTCTGATACATAAGATGACACAACATTTTAATCAGAAAAAGGAAAAACTAAAATATTCAAAATAGCAATTCAGTTTTAAATGATACATGCCTTAGAATCAATATCATAATCATTAAAGTAGTGTCATCAATATTTATCCAATACTACAGAATAAAGATATAACATTAAGGACAAAATTACATTTTTCAATGTTTGGAAATGAATGCAAAGTCAAATTAGG
Organism: Scutellaria barbata; assembly: GCA_028654395.1. Lineage (NCBI taxonomy): Eukaryota > Viridiplantae > Streptophyta > Magnoliopsida > Lamiales > Lamiaceae > Scutellaria > Scutellaria barbata. The sequence continues at coordinate 7,096,670 of CM053645.1, forward strand.
GATATAATTTAAAACAGAAATAGTATAAGCTATACATTCTTGATAGATAAGATTAAAAATACAAAAAGTAGAACACCAAGGTCGGTAAATGGATTAATTTATAGGTGGAGAATATCTCTAAGTGTCACGTTGTATGGACTATAGAGCAATAATTGAGAATAAATATTTAAAATAGAGTTGAAGGCCGGCAAAATAATGGGCCCAACGTGGAGATGTTTGGTCCAAGACTCCAAAGGCCTATGTTCCTAACCCGCCGACCTTATTCAAACGGGCCGTCTAGGTGGCCCAAATAGTAAATCTAATTCTATAACCGTCACTGTTTTTATTGAACCAATTACTGGGCCCTACACTCTTTTATGGGCTAATTTTCTGAAACAATATTTATGCTCTTTTTTTGCTATATGTGGTCTTTGTTCTTTGTGGCAAAAAAGAGTTGGAGTTTTGATTGTTCCTATTATTGTTGTTGCTTGATTGTGATAGTGATACATATAATTTAGAGGTAAATACACTGCATTCTTTAAACTAATAAGAATTGTATATTTCATCTTCTTCTTTTTTCATTGGTGTTGCACACAACCAATGTAAATTGCAATATGTTATATTCAATAAATTAAGCAATTAAAATGTTGTTTGTCTTTTGTTTTTAGACCCATCAGTAGCCGTAGGATCTGGAGATAAATCTAACAAGAGTAAGGAAATCATCAAGATTGCTGGAATTATTGCTGGAAGTGGCGCATTACTCATTGCCTTGGCCGTTTTTCTTGTATGGAAGAGGAGAAAATCGAAAAGTGCAAAAGGGGTCATTATACCTCGTAGAGGTAATAACATTCTTCGTATTGTCTTGTAAGAAAATTGTATGTACATTTGATGTTATCTTTCTCCCATCAAAATCAGGTCCAAGAGAAAGAAATGAAGACATTTTGATGAAATCACCCACTATCCCAAGCAAACGAGATCACTCTGGAGAAATAGCTGAAGATGACCTTGATTTACCTCTACTGGATATCAGTACTTTAGTGATTGCTACAGACAACTTCTCAAATAAGCTTGGTAAAGGTGGTTTTGGCATTGTTTACAAGGTAAATTTATATAGCAATGATTATAATTAGTAGGAAACATTCTGGGTGCGAGTAATTTATGGATTTATTTGGCATCAGGGTGTTCTGTCTGAGGGTCAGGAAATAGCAGTGAAGAGGCTATCCAAGACTTCAGTGCAGGGGATTGAGGAATTTAAGAATGAAGTTAAGTTGATTGCGAGACTCCAACATAGGAACCTCGTTCGCCTGCTAGGATGCTGCGTAGAAATGGAGGAGAAGATGTTGGTATACGAGTACTTGGAGAATAAGAGCCTTGATTCTATTTTGTTCAGTAAGTCCCACCTGCTTAAACTAAAACAAATCTATCTAGTTTTTTGGTAGTAATTAATCCAGTACTCTTTCTTCATCTAGAGAAAAACAGAAGTTCAATGCTGGATTGGCAAAGGCGATTCAACATCATATGTGGCATCACACGAGGCCTTCTCTATCTTCACCAGGATTCAAGATTTAGAATCATCCACAGGGATCTCAAGGCCAGCAACATTCTCCTTGATAAAGAAATGAACCCCAAAATATCAGATTTCGGCATGGCTAGAATCTTCGGAGGAGATCAGACCGAAGCTAACACCAAAAAAGTAGTCGGAACATAGTAAGCGCATTAAAACTTGTATTTCCCAATAACAAAAATCAATAATCACCACTAAATTCAACTTATTCTTGCAGTGGTTACATGTCCCCTGAATACGCAATGGATGGCCTCTTCTCCATAAAATCGGATGTCTTCAGCTTCGGAGTTCTAGTACTCGAGATAGTGAGCGGGATGAAGAACAGAGGATTCTACCAAACAAATAACCAGCTCAATCTTCTTGCATATGTAAGTGTGAGCATCTCACAAATGTTTTCATTGCCAGCAATACATAAGAGTAAAAAAGTAACATTGGAATCGTACAGGCCTGGAAACTATACAGGGAAGGAAGAGCACTGGAACTAGTGGACAAAGCAGCAGGTGAATCATACTCAGCAAGTGAAGTGATGAGATGCATACAAGTGGGGCTATTGTGCGTGCAAGAACATGCAGAAGACAGGCCAAACATGTCGAATGTAGTGTTGATGTTAAGCAGCGATTGTGTGTCGATGCCACAGCCAAAACATCCAGGATATTGCCTGGGACGACGCCCTGTGCACGACACCGATTCAACGTCGAGTAAAGTTGATGAAACATGCACCCTTAACCAACTCACCGTCACCGTTCTAGATGGCCGATAGTGCTTTTCTATGCCTTCACTTTTGTCTGTACATTTTCTCTTTTTTAGTTAGAAAGTGGTCATACTGGTAGGACTAGATTTTTTTTTCCCATTCAATTTAACCTGTATTTAACGTTTTGCCTTCGATTCTCTTACGAGTCATTAATTGAAAGTTTTAGTTTGATTCATAGAAAACTATAGCCTCACCAATCTAATTAAGAATATTCCTCCATTTTCACGAGTATAATGATTAGAATAAATGAAATCTGACTCGAATTTTTTTTATTACACATTTGCTACTTAAAGTACACAAGGTATGACATTTCCCAATATTCTTTCCAATAGGTAATTTAATTTTCCAAGAATATGCTAATATATTGAGAAAATGTCATTAAAATTGATATGACTTAATTATGCTAGAAATTAAGCCGAATATAGATATATCAAAACAGTATTGAACAATATCGACATATCTATTGTTAGGAGATTTAGCTTCGATAATTTTTCAAATTTATATCGATATCAACATTTGATATTGATGCAACATTCAATCATTGCATAATTGCTATTTTCCACATTTACTGTGTTATTTACACATTAGCAAAAATGGACAAGTATCCAATTAAATTAATGTTGTGACAATTAAGTGTGTTTTTCCAATAACTTTTTGAATTTCATCATAAATGGGAGTAAATTGAATTACATAATTTAGAGAATTATGAGGCCAAAAATTGCCACACTCTATTCCCCATAAGACTAAGTTTGAAGTCATCCCTTAATTATGTGCTAGAAATACAATTTTCCCATCTTCATTAGTTGATAAAAAAAATTTGTTGATTCCGACGAACCGTTAAAGAAATAGGTAGAAAGCACATGAGATTTAATTACCATTCAAATGTTTGTTTATTTTACAATAATCAGTAGATTATCTGTATTAAATAATATCATTAATTATTACATTTTTATTTAAAATAAGAAAACACTAAATAAAATACTAAATATGACAAACAATTCAAGCAGGGTAAAAGGGCATTCATGGGATATTGCCTCATTAAATAAGCTGTCGGGAAGAGGACACATAAAATTGATTGCTACAATCCTTTTAAATACAAAAAAAAAAAAAAAAAGGGAATTACGAAAATAGTGAGTTTATTTTATTATTATTATTAATTTTTTCTAAAACCAGAAAATAATGAGTTGATGCACCAAATCTCATAATTTATTTCCTGTGCAATTCCACGTGAGTGACCAAAAAAAACAATGCCACTTACCAATTACCATCGAAATAGATACCCATAATATTGCAATTTCTTATTACAGAAATATGGAACCAAATATATTGCATAATCTTATTGCGTACGATGACGTTTTGTAGAAGCGGTAACAAGGAGTTGTTTATTACCTTATTATTATTATTATTATTTTTTGACATTTATTCTCAAATTCCAATTTTATTCCCTGGATTAGTTTGCAGGGGAAAAACGAAAAAAACTAATTTGGGTTTTGACTTTTTTAATTCAACAAAATACAAAATATCACTCGAAAGTAATTGTTGGCCTATTTATCTCTTTAACAAAAAAAATAAAAATAAAAAACCTCGTCGTAATAAAAAAATAACAAGACATAATAAAACATTATTTGTAATAGAAAAAAATTGAACATCTATAAATTGTAGCCTTAATAAATTAGAAATTGTCAAACCCCTCCCAAGACAGCATCTTTTAAAAAAACCTCTGACATTGGCCTCCAAAACTCACTGCTTCCACAAAAGTAGAAAGATTTAGACACTGAAATCCACCGAACTGCACTTTCCTTTATCTCTCATCTCCAAGAAAATAAAGGGGAATAAAAAATTTAAGTTCCTTCAAATCCATAAAACCAGCGTCAACTCAAAAACCCTGGTCTCTTCTTCAATGGCTGTTTTCTACTCGCCACTCAAAATTTTTCTGTACGTTTCTCTATTCTCAATCATCACCATTGATGCTCAAAACTCGTTAGGCCTTCACCAGATTCTAAGAAATGGAGACACCTTAATCTCTCCTAACCAGCGATTCGAACTGGGATTTTTCAATGTATCTTGTACAAGAGATAGGAGTGGGAGCTTGTGGTACTTGGGCATATGGTATAAGGGAATCCAGCCTTTAACGGTGGTGTGGGTTGCTAACAGGTCGGATCCGTTGCGTGGGAATGGCGTCCAACTTCGAATGTCTTCATTTGGAGATGTCAGTATTGGAGACGATGAGGGGAACAAGGTTTGGATAGTGAGATTGAACCAGCCTGTTTACAGGCCTTTAATGCTCCTCCTGGATTCAGGCAACCTTGTCATTAAAGGTGGTAATATTAATGAAACTTCCAATATAAGCTATTTTTGGGAAAGTTTTAATATACCTGGAAATACACTGCTTCCAGGGATGAAGCTGGGTTGGGACAGGAAATCCAACACCAACGGAGTAATGACTTCATGGAGGTCGTCATGTGATCCATGGTATGGTGATTATGCTTTCAGACTACAATCACCAATGTCCCCTCAGTTGCTGCTGGAAAATAATGGCGTAACTCAATCCAGGTGGGGCCCATGGACTGGGAACGGGTTTAGCGGGATAAGAAAGAATCCTGTGTTCAGGGTTGTTTATCATTACAGTGATGACGAGGTTTATTTTATGTTTGAAATGTTGGATGACTCGGTTTTATTGAGGCTGGTGGTGAGCTCAATTGGGGCCTTACAGTTCTTGAAATGGGATGATAATTCCAATGATTGGGTTGCGATGGTGACATTGAACAAGGATACTTGTGATAGATATGGGGCGTGTGGGCCATATGGAATTTGCAATGCAGATGATCCAGGTTGCCACTGTCTCGAGGGTTTTCTGGCCAATTCACCTCATGATTGGCCTAGGTTTGATAGCTCCGGTGGATGCAGGAGAAAGTATCCTTTGAATTGTAGTGGTGATGATGCTTTTGTGAAGTACAAGGGTCTAAAATTGCCTGATAATTTCACTGTTATGAGGGGATTGAATATTGACCAGTGTGGGGATTTTTGTTTGAGGAACTGCACTTGCATGGCTTACACTAACATCAATTTATATGGACATCATCTACAGTGTGTAGTGTGGTTGGATAAACTTGTGGATATTAGGGCTTCTGCTCATGATGGGGATGAACTATATATTCGGATGGCACGTGCTGAATCAGGTATCTACTTCATTAATAATTGAATATAACATTTGTCGTTTATTTAAATATTGCGAATCTCTAAGACCATCCACAGCAGTTGGCACTACACTACAACAAAATTCGCACTACACTACAGCAAAATTCACACTACATTAAATTTATCTCCAGCAGTCAACACTACATTCTGCACTACATTTACTATTCTTATTTTTTATTGATTTAAAATTTATACAACGAGAAGAAAGAATTATGATGATTGATTTGGATAGCATTGGAGATTCACGACGACGTGAATATTTTTGAAAAAAAAAATTATACGAAAAAATGATGAACTTTCCCAATAACCACCAACAAATAATACTGTTGATATGTACAATGGATATTTTCCAGATCTCGGAGGGTCGGAAAGTAATCTCAGAGATTATTAATTAGGATATTTAAATTCTCGTATCGTACTTTTTTAAGCCTAATTGTTATTTAGATGTTTTATGTTTATTTTAATTTAGTTATTTTAGCCTAATTGCCTTGATGTATTTTGTGATTTATGTATTTTAATTTAATGTATTTTGTGATTTAATGTATTATGCTTACTTTTATATTATACACATGTAGTAAATAATATGTTTTTCATAAACAATAATATTGTTTCATGAAATGATGAAATGCAAATTCTATTAAAAATAAATTGTGAAATTAAAATTGTATTAAAAAAAATCATAAAGTAAAAATAAAAATGTAGTGTAGTGCAATAGTGCCCACTACATGTAGTGGTACACTATTCATTTATGTAATGTAGTGACACTGCTGGAGCAAAATCTCACACTACATATAGTGTAGTGTGAGATCTAGTGCAACTGCTATGTATGCCCTAACTATGTTATGTGATATTCTTATCATGACTATATTTCATCATATTTCCCGTATTTATGTAACTTAGATGCCCAACATGCTATGCACGTGTTCTCTATTAATTATTTATCTAAATAATATTTGAAAATAAATAGTCGATTAAAATAGCTAGTTTTAGCATGTATTTTGATGGAGATGAGATTGTGTTGGCATATTTGGACAATTTTGACCATTTGTGTTTAGTGAAGTCAAAGATAATTTCTAAGTAGTGTGATATTTTTGTATTTGCTTAGTTCATTTCTTTTATTTTGAACTTCATTTTTTTAGAACTATTTTATATACTATAGAGTATATTTGCATAGGTTTCACTATTTAGTGTTGTTTTCAAGTAATTGATGGTTGGTATTTGATTTTTATGAAAAAATTGGGGTTTTCTCCCTTTTTTTTTCTCAAATTGGTATCCTTACAATTTATGGGTTGTTAGTTGTGTAATCCTGTCATATCCTTTTAGTACTTTAGTGGGGTGTAGGATGATATTTTAATAACCCTTTTCCCTCCTATTGGGAAAAAAAAAAAAAAAATTTAGGATTCTCAACTCAAATCTTTGAACTCACTCTCTAAAAATATTATCTTGACTTTATTTGACCATGTTTCTCTTACTCATGCAACTTAGATTGTGCAATGCACATTTACTCTGTCAACTCGTATCTTTGGAACATAACTCACTCTTCTTAGCATGTTAGAAGGCCAAAATATATACTCGGCTTGTACAGTATCATTTTAGCTCCAGAATGTACAGTGTATGGTGTTCACTAAAGCTTCACTCACTATATCATTACTGATTGTGCCTTTTATGTGCATAACAAGACTCAGTTTCTCATACCAAGAACATAAAGGACATCATCATCACTTCCAGCATTGTTGTAGTGGGTTTTCTTGGAGCATTGATTTTGTGTTCTACAGCAAAATTTAGATCGCAGCTTTCCATCAACACAAATAACCAAGGTACTCAATCTTCTAATTACTTACTTATTTAAAAGCTTCAGCTTTTATGCCATTCTACATATTCATCAATACTCTAGTTTTATTCTCTAGTTACATATCGTACCATGATAAGCATGTTTAAGAATTTTCAGACTATTCCTTAGCATGTTGCTGGCTTTTGCTTGTCTATCTGGTACAACGTAAATTTAATCAATTTATTGTGGAGTAGATGAAATGCAAAAAAGGAAATCTATTCCAGTTGGGGGCGATGACCAGTGCGTTCGATTAATTGAAATGGGCGTTTTGTCAGCTGCTACCAATGGTTTTTCCAGGGAAAACAAGATTGGGCAAGGAGGTTTTGGTCCAGTTTATCAGGTAACTTCATTACACACACACACACAAAGAGGTAATTAACTTCATCACATTAATTTGCTAACTGGGGAAAGTTGTGTATCATGATCATATATATGCAGGGTCAATTACAAAATGGACAAAAGATAGCAGTGAAGAGGCTGTCAGAAAATTCGAAGCAAGGGCTCCAAGAATTCAAGAATGAGGTCAACCTGATTGCACAGCTTCAGCATCGTTGTCTGGTTAAGCTTTTAGGCTATTGTGTCCAAGGAGAAGAAAGAATGCTCATCTACGAATACATGCCAAACAAGAGCCTTGAAGATTTCATTTTTGGTAAATCCCTTGCCTGTGTATCAGTTTCACTTCCTCCACATTTCTTCTTGTAGATGCATGCCACATCTCTATTTATTTTTCCTAATTTTGATCTGCAGACCCAGCAAGAAAAAGCCACCTATGCTGGAAAAAGCGCTTCAGCATTCTCAAAGGAATTGCTAAGGGATTAGACTATCTTCATTTTGGCTCAAGATTTTCTGTGGTTCATCGGGACGTCAAGGCAAGTAACGTTTTGCTGGACCACGAAATGAACCCCAAAATATCAGATTTTGGCTTGGCTAGGAATTGCGAAAACGACAAGGAAGCAATTACCAAAAGAGTGGTTGGGACATAGTAAGCGAATTAAGACGTTAAGTGTTGTTTACTATTATAACAAACGCTTCTAATATTAAATCCCCTGACCCTGTCTCAACTGCAGCGGTTATATGTCACCTGAGTATCTGATAGATGGCCACTACTCAGCCAAATCAGATGTGTTCAGTTATGGCGTTGTCACACTTGAAGTCGTATCGGGCCAAAGAAACTGGGGTTTTCATCATCCAGATCATGACTTCAATCTTCTAGGACATGTAAGTCCATGACATACACCTCAATCTGGTCTCGATTCACTAAAACATGAATCGCACTTGAAATTATTAAAGTGATATACATATATATGTTGTAGGCATGGACTCTGAGGAATGAGGGAAAGGATTTGGAAATGATAGATGCAGTGTTAGAAGATTCGATTGTGGAGAGTGAGGTTAGAAGATGCATCCAAATTGGTCTGCTGTGCGTGCAACAAAACAGCGAAGCAAGGCCGACTATGTCTGAAGTGATATACATGTTAGAGAGTGATAATTTAAGATTATCAGAACCCCAAGAACCAGGGTTTTATACTCGAAGATCAACAGCAGGATTGTATTCATCCCTGGGATTTAGTTTATCTTTGGGATGGATGCAAGACGACAGTTGACAGTGACTGAATTAACAGCAAGACTGTAGAATGATAAACCCACCAGGATGAACGAGACTCTATACATGATCAGGAGTAGAAGTTCCTCACAGAAAAATAAAAATTGTTTTTACTTTCTTGCTCTTGTTTTACTACCCTAGGCGGCACAACTTCTCTGTTCATCCATGTGGTCGTCTTGCTACACTGTCATCTTTACGTTAAGATGTGTGCGAGCACAATTAATGTCGCTTTTTTAGATCTTAGTGCATGATTTCATTTTTTGAAAAATTAATGTCAGAACCATCCTTTTATACGAAGCTATTGCACGATATTTTACTTCATTTTCATATTGTTTGCATCTGCGAAATTAAACAAATGAGATAATACAAGATAATATAATTCCATTAGAAGATTCGAATTTCAAATTGCATAGCCTCAATTTTCAATTATAGCGTTCTTTTCGAACTATTGATAAGAAGATTTCACTCGTGAAGAAATAATGTTATACATTCTTCAAGATTTCTTTAAAAATTCTTCATATAAATTTTAAAAAAATAAACTTCTCACGTAACGTGCATTTCGTGTGTGTGTCTCGTGCGGGTCGTGCGTACGGGCATGCACATGTGGATCGTGCAAGACATGCAAACAGCTTGTGCGCATGGGTCGTGACCCTTCTTTCAATTATGGGTAGAAAAGTCAATTTTCACTAGTTTTTTTTAATGATTTTGCTAATTTTAATTTTTTGTTATATTATTTGACTAGTATTCAATTTGTTTCAGAATACTAAAAAATGTGATAATAGATGCAACCCGAGAGGGAATTGAATTTTGAGATTATTGATCGTTTCTATAAAATTCAAATTTTATATTAATCAAGTGAAAATGCAGGAATGACTAGGTTTGTGAATCATGAAATTTTTGCTATATGTATCAAATTGAATTAATACTTGATCTCTAAAAAAAAAAATCAATTTGTTCTCACTTACACATTCATAAGATTAATACTTTATAGAAAATCTTTATAATAAATAAGAAGGTATATGTCAAAGATTATAAAATAACTTGAAAGGGTATACGTCAATGGCCATTTTGTCTCAGCAAAATATAGATTGATGAACACACGAAAACTTTTCAGTTCACACCTTCTCCGATGCTGGCAGCGTAATATTTCCTTGACTAATTAAAGTCTAAGCTCCTATTAGTTTCCGAAAGTTTTGAATAATTATAAGTGAACATTTTTTTCATACAAACTATATTTGATGTATTTTTTTCATTCAAACATTTTTTTCCGAAAGTCTAAAGTTTAAATTGTTGAATTACGTCGTATACATTTTGAATTTGATGCATTGAATTGTATACGAAAAATTCTAAACATGTATGCATCAAAAATTCAAATTACCAATTAAAAATAAAATTTAAAGTTCATATGATAAAATAGAACGATTCAAATTTTATACAAAAAGACTATCAAAATGCGTGTAGTTTTGATAACAATTTGCTATGAACCCTAATAAGTATAATAATAGTTTATATTAATTTGTTGTAGAATTAAAATTTAAACTTTACTATAAATAAAATTATATTTTGAATATGTATGAGTGTAATTTATTACAATACTAGAACATGTTGGTTATTACCTTTTGTCATAATAAAAAAGATGAAGTGATTATATTCATGCCATTGTCCCGTGAAATAAATAATAATCACCTTTCATTATCCCAAAATGATACTCAACTTTTATTTATTAAAGTTGTATTAAATGCTACTTTCCCCATATACCATTGTTCAGATTCCTCGGAATTAACACTTACGTTCACCATCCCTTTAATTAACAAATCAAATGAGGGTATAATAGGAACTCCAGAGTACGTTTACGTTATGTATAATTTTATTATATTTTTTGACAAATCAATATTATACGTTTCTTTGATCTATATGCAAATGGAATTGGCTATTTCTTAGAATGGATGTGTTATATTATATCGAATTAAACCAAATATAGAATTCAACTCTAACAATGTGTCATTTCATTTTTATCATTGAAGTTCGTTCCTTATCACATTTAGAATTGTTGAGGTTTAAATATAATAGTTATTTCTTTTTTTGTCATTGAGGCTCGTTTATCAAATTTAAAATTATTGTGGTTTAAGTATAATTGTTATTTCTTCTTGCTCATTGAGGTTCGTTCTTTATCAAATTTAAAATTATTGAGGTTTAAGTATAATTGTTATTCTTCTTTGATATAATTTTACTTATTTTTACATACTTTTGGTTATTCATTAGGCAAAACAACATAGAGAATTGGATGAATAAAAGAACTTTTGGTTATTGATTTAGACAAAATGACGTAGATCGAGAATTGGATGAAAGAATGAGGACTAGAGAGAATTCTAAAAAAGGAAAATATCAGAGAATGAATGATTTGGGCAAAAAGTCCTCATTTTCCCTATTTGTATGAAAATTCAAATTAAAAAGTCCCTAATTGAACAAGGTTTATGGTTTGAGCCCAAATCCAAATTCATCCTAAGCATATCTACATCATTAAGGCATTTATCCATGCTATGTTGTAGATAGGGAAAATTCAGAATTTTTTGTTAAAAATTCAAGAATGAGAGTTTCACATGATGAGCGACTACTAAGTTCTAGAGGCGGACCATTAAACCTGTCGTTTACAATTAATCTATTCAAAATTGGGATCAGATTCCATATAGTAATTTCATTTTTTGTCACAGAGATTTAGGTTGCTCTTGATTATTTACTCCCCAATGACGAAATTATAGAAATATTAAGGTGTTTGCCTCTGTTTTTTCAAGTGTAGAAATATAATTGTGTATTCTTCAATTGTTAGACTGGTGCAAAATGCTAAAAATATATTGTGTATGTTCTGTTTCTATTTGATTCTATCATTGAATCTTGCACAACATCTGATTTAGTGGAGTCTCAGATTGAGAATAATTCACAGGGTTCTAGAAAGCACATTTGGAGCCGATCAATAAATAACAAGAAAACACAAAAAGATCATTGATTAAGCAACATGTCTCCTCTCTTATTGGAGTTGATGTCTTGTTATTAGTACATATTCTATTATCTTAATTATCATTAATTTATTTTATTGTATATATGCATGTTAATTCCGCAAGTATATCACTGATTAAGCAGCCACGTCTTTTTATTTCTTCGTTTTTTTATTTTTTATGTTCCGTTTCTTGTTAAGCCGTGACAGGTGGTATGTTAATAAATTAAGAATAATGAGGCGAATGGATAACGACCACAAAAAAAATAATAATTATAAAACTGAATGGTGAGCCATCGTTTTCAAAATTTATTTAAAAAAAAAAAAAAAACTTTCTTCAAATTCTCACTATTTCACGTCTCATTCAATAGTGCGTGCGACCTTCAAAACTCTCCTGCCCATCAGTTTCACTTTCCTCCATCAATATTACTAGCCATTCCTCTTTAAAAAATAAAAATAAAAAGGGAATGATATTATAGTCTTTAATTTTACAAAATGCATACTCAGGTCCTTAAACTTTCAAATTTGTTTCTAAAATATTTGTAAACTAGAAATTGATTTTATAAAAATTAACAACGTGTAAAAATCACAATGTTGTTTGCTGTAAAGTTAATTCTTAATTGTCCTAATTTTCTGTGGGCTCCTACCACCCACCTTTCGTAGATACAGCATTATATATAACTACTATTCAAGGCCAACACCAATGCACTTGTTATTTTGACCTGTTATAATAGGTTGTTAATCTTCTAATGGGTTCTATATATATTGTGTTTTGGATTTTAATATTTTGGGGGTATTTAGATGTGGACTTTAATGTTTTATCGATAATATTTTGGACCTTGCACATTCATGGACAATATGCATTATTATAATTGTGCTTGAAATATTGTTTATTTTAGGAAGAATCCAACTACTATTGTTAAATCTGATCCAAAATTCTTATACCATTATGCTATTTTAATTTTTACAAATTGTCTATTTAATATATTCCATAATTTTGATGTCAAATTTGTATATAAATAGAAAATTTTAATTAAGAACCTAAAACTTTGTATTATATATATAATGTATGTAAACAAACTTTCGATATAATATATCCCATATATGTTATGTACCTAAAACAAAATTTCCAAGTAAATTAATCAAATTTTTTATATCAAATAATATAAAAATTCAATGATATAATTAAGAACTTCAAATTTCTTATTATTATATATACAATTGATGGTATATTGGTTTGAAGCGGTTTTTCGTATATTCAAATTTGAATCATAACATCCACATATAAAAAAAACTAATGTAGATGATGGCTTCAAATAAGATTAACCTAAATTTTGTTCCTTAACACTTTAGTTAGTATTTTGAGTTAGAACTTGTCATGCCCAACACAATTTTGTCTTGTAGTTGTAATTTTTAAATCTAATATACAACCCCTTTTCGATGAACTTAATCTTTCCCGAAATACATGAAAAAAAGAAAAAAACAGCAAATATCACTGGAAAAAACACATTAACTTTTTTTTTTTAAATGAAACAAACCATCTTCACTATCTAAACAACTAATCAGATTTTGTTTTTCCAAATTCTTTTAGTGAACCATAATATTTCCAATAGATTAGGGTCACACAATAGTGTTACGAAATATTATTACTCTCAGCGAAAGGTAGGCGAATAAATCAATATTAATTTCACATAAATAATCAACAATTAATTGATTTTTTTTTAAAACTATTTTAGTAGGTCACGATATTTCCAATAAATTATGTGATTTAAAATAGTGTTACGAAATATTATTGGTCCCAACAAGAGGTAAATTAAGAAATTAAAATTAATTACACAAATATCTAACAAATAATTGAATTTTATTTTTTTCAAATTTATTTTAGTAAGCCATAATATTTTCAATAGATTAGGTGACACGAAATAGTGCTAAGAAATATCGTTGACTTTCAATGAGAGGTAGACGAATAAATCAAAATTAATTTCACAGAATTACTTAACAACAACTTGAATTATTTTTATTTTTTTTCAGATTATTTTAGTAACCTATAATAATTCCAATAGATTAGGTGAGACGAAATAGTATTACAAAATATTATTGGCCCCAATGAGAGATACATAGATGAAGAAATCACAATTAATTTCAAAGAAATACTTAACGACAACTTGAATATCGTTTTTTTTCAAATTATTTTAGTAAGCCATTATATTTCCAATAGATTATATCACACGAAATAGTGTTACACAATATTATTGGCCCTCTAAGAAGAGGTGGGCATAGAAATCAAAATTAATTTAACTGAAATATTAAACGACAACTCGAATTTCATTTTTTTCAATTTATTTCATTAACTTATAATATTTTCAATAAATTAGATGACACGAAATAGTGTTGCAAAATATTATTGACCCCCAACGAGAGGTAAGTCGATGAAGAAATCACAATTAATTTAAAAGAAATACTCAGCAACAACTCCAATATCATTTCTTTCAAATTATTTTATTAAGTCATAATATTTCCAATAGATTAGGAGATATGAAATTGTGTTACGCAACATTATTACCTCCTAACTAGAGGTAGACCAAGAAATCAAAATTAATTTCACTGAAATACTAAACGACAACTCGAATTCCGTTTTTTTCAAATTATTTTAGTAAATTTTAATTTTTTGAATGTATTAGGTGACACAAAATAATGCAACGGAATATTACTAGCCCCTAATGAGAGGTAGACAAAGAAATTGGAATTAATTTCATCAAAATACTTAACGACTAATCGAATTTCATTTTTTTTCTTTCAAAATTATTTTATACGAAATAATGTTACAAGATATTATTGACCCCAACCAGAGGTAGATGAAAACATCAGAATTGATATAACTGAAATACTTAACGATTAATTGAATTTTTTTTTAAATTATTTTAGTAAACCATGGTATTTTCAATAAATTAGGCGACAAAAATAGTGTTATAAAATTATATTGACTCCCAACGAAAGGTAGATAAAAAAAATCAATATTAATTTCACTGAAATACTAGACGATAATTTGTGTTCGATATTGGATGACTTTAAAAATAATTATAAAAGATAAAAATAAATTAGGGGGAAAAAAAGTATAGTATCACCCACTGAACAATTTATCAAATTATTTTAAAATTTTAAAATACAAATCAATTACAATTTTTTTTTTTTAAAATTAAAATAAAAAGGGAAAATTGAGGTCACCATTCTCCCAACCATCGTCTTCATCAATGATCTGTCTACCTGTGTATCTTGCACACAAAATCCAAGAACACCAATTTTTTTTCTTATCACCAAATCAAGAATTTGTTTGCAAAATTTAGAGAAACAAAGAAAAGAGCAAATCCACAATAAAACCCCCGTTATTATTTGTTCTCACTTCTCACACAGGGCAACGGAGTTGAGAAAGGGATGGCTTAGGATCGGAGTTCATGCCGATGATTATAACTAATCGGAGTTGAGTGAGCGACGACTTTAGCCTTCTTCATAGCCTAGGTGCTCCGTCCTCCTCATTCGCCGCCGTAGACTTTTTCATAACCTTTCCTTTGCCGGCCTTCAGAGACACCCTCGACGCCATTCGCAATCGGAGTTTCTGCAGGTTTTGGGGTTCAAATAGATGCTGCTCTGTCATGAAATATATAAAATTAACTGACAACCATCTTTAGGTGAACAAAAAATGCGAAAAATCAAGCTGAGGCACTTGGATAAATTAGACAATCGCCTTTACCAGTGAAAGTGATGAAAACTGGTGGTTGAAGAAATATTTTCGATGGTTTTAGTTGAAATAATGATCGGTTTCTGGTGGGAAGCAAGTTAGAGGGTGAATTTTGAGCTAAAATTGAAGATTTGGGAGAGGGGTAGAGTAAGATTGAGTTTTCCGGCGATGGTGGAGGTGCCGCCGGAGGTGGCGGCGGCGACAACGCCGGTTGTTGTGGTGGTGGGTTGATGTTAGGATCAAGTAGGCCTCCTTCGCCCGCCTATCGTATCGGCTCGGCTTCGTCCTAGAAGCTACTGCTTCCGCCTCTCTAGGCATGAGCTATCGCTTATGACTGGTATATGGATCTCTCTCTGTAGTGGTCGGCCTTCGTTAAGCTCCGGGGTTCTTCGCACCTGGATAGTACCAAGATCCCTGTGCCCCGGCCCTTGAGCCGATAAAGCTGCCCGCCCTATGACCCACAACTCAAAATGAGAGAGGAGGCAACTAAGAAGAATGTGTACGCTCCTGCCGGAACAGACAGGGGAACTTCCGAGGTACTTCGGGCTGTGCTGCCCTTTGATTCAATAGATTGGTCCCCATTAGCCTAGCCGATGAAAATATGCAACTTTGATTTTACGGATATATTAATGTATATATCGATATCGCAAAAAATTTAAAAAAACAACGGAAATCTTATTAAAATTTTGGAAATTTAATATGAAATTTTAGAAATTATTTTTATATATCATTACACATATATTCCACTCAAAATCACATTAAAATAATATATTTAAAACTAACATATAGATAATAAGCATTGTATTTCGAATGAAAACTGATAATATATTATATAATACAAGACAAAATTACTAAATTTACATCACACAATACATTAGTACCAAAAGGAATTGATAATATATTATATAATACAAGACAAAATTATTAATTTACATCACACAATACATTAGTACCAAAAGGATGATATATGAGGTTCAAACATAGTAGATGGAATATCATCTTGATCCAAACAGTACTGATACCAACTCGATGGAATATCATCTTGATTCAAACATCATTCATAAATTGTTCTATCTCGTCCAACTGTTTCACCATGAATTGGATAGTGTATATTAACTCAATCATATTGTTGATATTCATTTTGGCCTCCATGGGCATTTGAGGATGTGAGTGATAAAAAACATTGTAAACTTTTATAGATGTCAGGAACATATGAATTTTGAGACATATCACTATAATCATTACTACTCCTATTTATTGAATCAAAACTAACTGAAAGTTATTCAATATGTTCCCTCAATAATGGGACAAAAATAAATACTTTAAATTAGGAAAATAATGACAAAATCAACTTTTTTTTTATCAAAAATCGTGATTTTTGATGTTGTTGCGATATTTCGCGATATATTCACGATATTTTCCAATTTCCATCCAATTTTGTTCTACACTAAATCGATATCGATAGCGATATATCCGTGATACTCGGGAAAAAAAAATATATCCTCTAATATCCATATCGTAATATCCGTATTCACAATATATTTAGGATATATCGCGATATTTTCATCCTTGATTAAGATAAAGAAGTAGAATGAGGAAATAAAACTAGAAAAATATTAAAAATAATTTTTTTAAATAATGAAATCAGTTCTTGGAGATTGATTGGGTACGGTACGCCAGGTGCATCCTAGTGACCTCATTATTCAATCTAATGTAATAATACAATCACATTTTTTTTAAGGAAAAATGGTTCTTTATACCCATTTTTATAAAGTTTGATCTTTTTTTATCCATTAATATAATAATTGATTTCTAAATATCTTTAAATAAAACAATTGATCTCAAAATATCCATTTTTGAGTCAAGTCAACTTTCAAATGGGCTCCATGAGTCCAATCAACCAATGATTTAGTTATTTATCCTATTATTATTTTGTTAAATAAAAAATTATTATTTTGTTAAATACTAATAATAACATTATCAATTAGTAATGTTCCAAAATATTAGTAATATTACCATAGTAATAATTTAATGTTTTCGAACATTAAAAATTATTATTTTCGAAAATAATTATTTTACTAATGTTCGAAAATCACATCTTTTCGAACATTATAGATTTTTGAACATTTTTAATATTAATGTTCGAAGATTATTAATAATGTTCGAAAATGTTATTAGTAATATTAATATAGGAATAATTTAATGTTTTCGAACATTATTGATTTTTGAACATTTTTAATATTAATGTTCGAAAATTATTAATAATGTTCGAAAATGTTATTAGTAATATTAATATAGTAATAATTTAATGTTTTCGAACAATAAGAATTAATATTTTCGAAAATATAATGTTAGTGGAAAGATTTTCGCCAATTATAATGTTAGTATAATTTTCGAAAATATAATGTTAGTATAAAAAATTTCGCCAATTATCTATTCATGGTAATAATGTTCGAAAACTTTAGTTAGTATTAATGTTAACATTATAATATTAATTAGTTAATATTAAAGTAATGTTATAATGTTAAAGTTATATTTTCGAACATTATGTATTAATTGGCGAAAAAACACATTAATAGTATTAATAGTAATTGGTGAAAAAGAACATTAATATGCATTTTTGAAAAAGAATATTAATAGTATTAATAGTAATTTTTGAAAATTATAATGTTCGAAAACATAAACTATAATATTAATAATTTTCAAAAATGTTATTATTAATTTTCGATAATTCTTATGCAATTTTCGAAGATTATTATTTTTGAAAATAATAATGTTCGAAAATATTAATAATAATATTTGTTGACGTTAGAATCTCTATTTGATCGATTCCTAGTCAAACACCCAAATTGATATAAAACGGAACTAAATTGGAGGGCAAAAGGAATATGAAATGTGTGTATGCAGCTAACACTGTGCCCGGAGCCTACTCGGGCAATTTCAGTTCGGCTGATCCTGGACGGCAGAATAACCGAGCAGGACCTTATCTCATTAATTTAGAGAAATAAGCTCTCTAGTGCTGTTTACAGAATGAGAATTCGAATCCCTTTACAAGTACAAATTAGAGCTATTTATAGACAGAAAAAGATAGGTAGTGGGGATCGTGGTGGAGTGTGGAGGTTACATCCACTTCTTCCCTGTTTTTCGCCTATTTGTCCGGTATTATGCGGCGGTTTTACCACCCACGACCTCCTAACGGTTGGCTTGATGCTTGCTCGGCTACGTCAGCTCGGGATGACCCTCCTAGCTCGGCTACTGATTCACCTCGGTTGTCTTCGGAGTGGATGCTCTGGGCGTCGCCCAAGGGGAGCACCTGGCCGAGGTGCCTGGCCGGTTTCTGAGGTCCAAAGTACGACTGTCATCGTCCATACATACGATTTGTGCAGCTCGGGTGTCATCGTCACCTAGTTCGGACACCATGGTTCAACAATATTAAAAATTATCGAAAACATTATCCTTAACTTTCAAAAATTTCTATACAATTTTTGAAGATTATTATTTTCGTAAATAATAATGTTCGAAAATATTAATAATAATATTAATAATTTTCAAAAACATTGATGGCCATTTTCGAAAATTCATAGTTATAATATTAATAATTAAAGTCAATGTTCGAAACTTTATTAAGAATAGTCATCAATGTTTGAAAATAAAGTCAATGTTCGAAAATAAAATCAGTGACTTAATATCAATTTTTGAACCTTTTTGAATTTTATTAAGTCAATGTTCGAAAATTAAAGTTAATGGGCACAAATGAAATAATGTTGTCAGTAGCTACTATTTTATATTTTATAACTAGTGTTTTTCCATTTAATAATATTTGTTAAGTAACTCTTGAAAATTGCTACTATTTGTATAATAAAGTACGAAAATGTATATCAATGTAAAAAATGGGCTACTATTCCTATAGGGCCACAGGCTAAACGGGCTAGGGTCTTATTCGATTCAATCTTAACGGGCCTCTTATAGTGAGGATCTAACCCTAACCCTAGCGAGCCTCGGGTTAAACGGGCTTCTAACCGGGCTACGTAAAAAAAATGAATATAATATCTACCTTCCTAGTTGTACTCATTCCTAGTTCTAATTCTACTTTGTATAAACCGTATATATTAAGAGCTAAGGTCTAGCCCAATTTAATTAGGCCCAACAAATTTTCAAGGCACAAAGTACAAGTAAGGATGTTAGGATCAGTAGAGAAACAAAAATATAAGATTACAAGCTAAATTTCTCAATGAAAATGGACAAAGTTACATAATTGTTAAGTAATGTATACTATTTCTGTTTTAGATGGTTATTTTTCCTCTATTGATCGTGAGGTCAATTTTCATATTGTGATGTGTTGCTGCAATATTTTGTAAGGAAAAAAAAAGTTAATGTATCAAGATTCATTGAAATATTAGCATACAAAAGTTTCTGGTTTAAAAAGAAAAAAAAAACTCACCTATGATTTCTGGGCATCTGTAGTAAATGATATTAGAAAAGAAAGTAAGAAACCCTAAAATTCTTAATCGGGCTAATAGAGCCGGACCAAAAAGGCCCGGATTTAAACGGGTCTCTGGTATCTCGGAACTAACCCTGCATTTTTTAGGGCTAAACGGGCCAGCCCATTTAACCCGGCCCGGATTAACATCACTAATGGTGCTCCTTCAATAACTTCTAGAATAATTATGAAATTTTGATAAGAAAAAATATAAAAAAAAGATGTGTAAAAAAAATTATAAAAAACTTTTAGAATAATTTTAAAATTCAGATATGGGTTAACAATTTTAGGGTTAACATAAATAGAGGAAAAAAATGAGTTAACATAGTTGAAATGAAAAGTTTATTTATAAGGTAAAAAAATCAAATTGAATAGAAATATTAAATATAAATATAAAAATAAGTTTTTAAGAAGGAAATATATGGTGAAATGGTTTAAGTAAACCCATAAAATTATTATATATTTTAATAAAAGAATACTGTAATTTAAAAATATTTGTAAGTTAATTAATAATTTTAAAATATTTATCAATTCGAATCTTTGCCTTATCAAATAAATATTTGTAAAATAATCAATAATTTAAAAAAAAATTGTAAGTTAATTAATAATTTTAAAATATTTATCAATTCGAATCTTTTCCTTATCAAACAAATATTTGTAAAATAATTAATAATTTTAAAATATTTATCAAGTCAAATCTTCCTATTCATAATTCAAATTATTTGTAAGTTAATCAATAATTTTAAAATATTTATCAACTCAAATCTTCACACATTAAATAAATATTTGTAAGATAATTAATAATTTTAAAAAAAAATTCGAGTCAAATCTTCTTCATTATCAAACAAATATTTATACAATAATCAATAATTTTAAAATATTCATCAAGTCAAATTTTATATCTCCTCAAACAGACGCCTTAATTTTTTTTATGTAATTTATGACAATAAATTATGAAATTAGTGGAGAAAATATTGTTTTATTAATTAGTGGAGAGAGAAATATTGTTTTGGTTTCAAATTTGAAAATTTGATTGTATATATTTTCATTAAGGGTATGATTGTCATTTAACACACCATTTTAATTTTTAATTAATGCTCTACATTTTTCTCCCTAAACAGAATCTGCCCACGTAAAATTACCGTTGTCGAAAATGCATACTACTTGTTAGGTAAAGTTCGAAAATTAACATGTTTTTTCGAAAATTAATGCATTAATTTTTGAAAATTAATATATCTTTTCGAAAATTAATGCATTAATTTTTGAAATTAATATGTTTTTTGAAAAATTAATGCATTAATTTTAAAAAATTAATATTTTTCAAAAATTAATGTATTAATTTTTAAAAATTAATATGCATTTTCAAAAATTAATATTTTTTTTTTGAAAATTAATATGCTTTTTCGAAAATTAATGCATATGTTTTCTTAAAAATTAATATGCTTTTTCAAAAACTAATGCATTAATTTAAAAAAAAACATGTTAATTTTTGAAAATTAATGCATTAATTTTCGAAAAAACAATGCATTAATTTTCAAAAAAGTATATTAATTTTTGAAAAAGCATATTAATTTTCAAAAATTAATGCATTAATTTTTAAAATATCATATTATTTTCGAAAATTAATGTTAATTTTCAAAAATTACTATTATTACTATTAATATTCTTTTTCGAAAATACATATTAATGTTCTTTTTCGCTAATTACTATTAATATTATTAATGTGCTTTTTCGCCACTTAATAGATAATGTTCCAAAATATAACTTTAACATTAACATTATATTTTCGAAAATTATACTAACATTATAATTGGCGAAATTTTTTCCACTAACATTATATTTTCGAAAATATTAGTTCTTACTGTTCGAAAATATTAAATTATTACTATATTAATATTACTAATAACATTTTCGAATATTATTAATAATTTTCGAACATTAATATTAAAAATGTTCGAAAATCAATAATGTTCGAAAAGATGTGATTTTTGAACATTAGTAAAATAATTATTTTCGAAAATAATAATTTTTAATGTTCGAAAATATTAAATTATTACTATAGTAATATTACTAATATTTTGAAACATTACTAATTAATAATGTTATTATTAGTATTTAACAAAATAATAATTTTCTATTTAACAAAATAATAATAGAATAAATAACTAAATCATTGGTTGATTGGACTCGTGAGACCTATTTAAAAGTTGACTTGACTCAAAAATGGATATTTTGAGATGAATTGTTATATTTAGGAATATTTAGGGATCAATTATTATATTTATGGATCAAACTTTATAAAAATGAGTATAAAGACCATTTTCTCTTTTTTTTAATATAATAATGAAACTACACCATCTTCTTACACATACATGATTACAGTACAACAAAGTTGAGTTCTCCAAATTTTACTATAAATTATATTTATAGTAAAAACATAAAAAATTAGTTAATAATAAAGATAAAAACATAAAGTCTTGTAACTATCCAAAGTTGCAAAAAATAATTTTCCAAATGTTGAAACAGTAAAGTTGTCCCATGTTTTAGAAAAAGAAGAAAAGAAAAGGAGAGAAGGGATAAATATATAAATGTGTGGAAAGTCAAATTCTGACAATATAGGGAGGAAAATTTGAAAAAGGAACGCGTTTAATAAATAAGATTGATGGTACGGTACCATCTATTTTATAATTCAACCGTTGCGTTTCATCATCTCTCACACCACACGCAGCCCACGCCTTCTCACGTTACCCAAAACCTTCTCTTCCCAAAATACCCCTCCCATCCCTATTTCCTTCCTTTCCGCCAAAACCAACCGACAAATATCATCTTGATTTTCTTTTAATCATTCATTGTTTTTTGTTTCTATTTATTGATGGATTTTTATGAAGAAAATGTTTTTACTAAAGTTGAAATAACAAAGTAGGAGAAGAAACATATAGTATGGAGGAGGGCAATAGGGTAATTGAGAATGTGAATGCAGATAGTGTGAGGTTGAGCACCTCACAGACACATATTAATCCTCAGTTGCTCTTCTAAATTTCAGAAATCACAATTTCTCCGACGGAAATAGCCCACACCTAAACCTCATAAACCCAACCCACTCTTTAATCCAACGTATACATACATATTACTCACCAAGAAATTTGAAAAAAGAATATGGCCGCTCACTTGCCGGACGATTTCAAATGCCCGATTTCTTTAGAGATAATGTCCGACCCTGTCATCCTCTCGTCCGGTCACACCTTCGATCGCGCCTCCATTCAGCGGTGGTTGGACGCCGGTCACCGGACCTGCCCAATTACCAAACTGCCCTTGCCTGAACCCCCTTCCCTCATTCCCAACCACGCCCTCCGCAGCCTCATTTCTAATTACACCCTTGTCTCCTTGCCCAGACCCCAGCCCCAACCGCACCCTCCCAACCCGCAAACCCTAATCCAGCTATTGCTTTCTCCTTCCTCCCACCTCGAGGATAGGCTCAGGTCCCTCGACCAGCTGAGCCGGGTTTGCAAGTGTGACTCCGCGATTCGCCGACGACTCGCTGAGTCTGGGGCGGTATCGGCGGTTCTGAGCTGTGTTGACTCGGGCGACCCGGGGCTCCAAGAAAAGGCCCTTCATTTGCTTCTTAATTTGAGTCTGGATGACGACAGCAAGGTGGGGCTCGTGGCGGAGGGGGTTGTTGGGAAGGTGGTTTATGCTCTTCATTGCGGCGATGGGGACTCACGCGCCGTGGCGGCCACTGTGATGACCAGCCTTGCCGTTCTGGAAGTCAACAAGGTGACCATCGGGTCATACCCGGATGCGATTCCGGGTTTGGTGTCCCTCCTTCAGATGGGGAATTCAAGAGAGAGAAAAGAAGCAGCCACCGCATTGTTCACGCTTTGTTCTTTCCCTGATAATCGGCTTCGAGCAATTCAGTTCGGTGCCGTTCCCATTTTAATCCAGAATGCTAATTCGGGCCTTGAACGGGCTGTGGAGGTTCTGGGCCAATTGGCCAAATGTAAACTGGCGAGGGATGAAATGCTAAAATTTTGTGGGATTTTGGATATTTTGCTTGGAATTCTGAGGAATGGGAGTTCCAGAGGAGTGCAATACGCAGTGTTAACATTGAGCTCTCTTTGTTGTTATAGTGAAAAGATGTGCTTGGAAGCTTTAAGAGAAGGGTTGTTCGAAACTTGTGTTGGATTATTGGAGGATGATAATGAGAAGGTGAGGCGAAATGTGAAAACTTTGATTCAGGTGCTGCAAGGGAAGAGGAAAAATGTCTGATTATGAAGTAAATCCATTGAAAGAAAAAGAGTGAAAAAATTGCATCTTGGAGGTGAGTAGGTAGTCACTGTAATTTTTCATCCTGTTCTTGGATAGATTTTTGTATAAAGAATGACGTAGTAAGGAATCTGGTTCTTTTATTGTACATTTTCAATAATCGGATGATACATATGGCGCCTCCTGTTTTTTGATGCTTTACAGGATTTCAAAGTCAGAAGTTTGTGTCTGAATTGTCTTCTTCATCTGTTGAACTCGTTTTACTGGTCACTACACATGTGCTTGTATATAAGTGCCAGTATTAGAGACTTGTTGTAATTCAGATACCCTGCGGTTTTATATTTATTTGAGAGATGGATAATAGAGAGTTTATTCTAGTTTCTATAACTGAACTTAGTGGCTATAGTTTTGGTTGGTGCCATAAAACAGTGGAGTTGAAATATGATTTAGCTGTGTAAAGTTCAAGCTACATGAATCTGTTGTGGAAGAAGACTTGTGATTTTAGTGGATTGATTGAGTTTACAAAAGACTCTTTGTTGGTAAAAATGTGTAGTTGAAAGTGGATATTGTTCTCCTATAGAACTATAATAATATTATGTTTGTTCTTTTTGAAGATATATTTCTTTGCCTTATTCACTTGTCCTTTCTTATGGTATCTTTTATTTTTCCCTTCCTATATGCTGAATTTGTTTGATAGTACTTGTTTTCCCCCCCACTGAATCCTCTTTTTCATCACAAGAATGAACAATTTCCAAAGCATACAGCATACTTTGTCCTTTGTGCAGAATTTATTAGTCTCTTATGTAATTCTTGACACTATCTTTGCTTGATCTCCAATCTTAGGTAGATAGTTATCCCATTCTGATCAATGTGTTCTGTAATGATTCTTATTATGCAGTTCTTCGTATTTTTCAAAAAATTATTAACCCCATTTGCACGTGTGACTATTATCTCTCTGCAATTTTGATGTATCTTTCTCTCCATAAATAATAGTGAGAATATGGGTTGTGTGGTTGAACAATGCTACCAAAGCTCATTGAATAATATTAGGATCGTCTGACTTTGGATTGATCTTCTCTGTGGATATCATTATGCTGATGTGTTACCATTAGCTACCCTCCTCCTAACAAACCTACGTTTTATTTTAATATTATATCAATCAAATACTTGGTGATGGTCGGTATATTATATTTTCAATATTAGATTATAGTCATTTTCAATATGATTTGGTTGATGTGGAAGCAGCTTCCAGGAAATACCTAAATTTCACTGTTAATGTTATCTTTTGTCGATAAATCGTGCAGTAATATATTCTTATTGATTCTTATATTAGTACTGCAACTGGTACTTGATTGGCCCCTGAAATCACGACCCATCTCTTTAAAGATGCTTCTGCTAATTAATTAATTAATGATTTGTGGTCGTGTAATTTGAGGAATTCATTTTTTTTTAAAATTCAAAATTGTCATAATTTTGATAGCATTGGCAGGTAGGTGTCGTCTTCAGCTCTTTTGACTAAATTTTGTAGAGTGATGTGACCTCTCCAATGTGGAGGTGAAAATGGATATTTCCTTTAAGGTAATAAAAACACAAATGGTAGTAATTGGCAAAATTTCAATGACATCTTCATCAAATCATTTCTCTCACCTAACCATCTTATGACAATGTTCCAATTTCCAAACGTCAGATGCTCTCTGCTCACAATACACCCATTTCACTATTATATGTGTTTTTTTATTTCTGTCATTGTTTCACAAAAAAAAAAAAAAAATTGAAAAAGTGGGTGATAGATTTTTGCTAGTCATATGTAGTTGGGATGGGCAACTTCTGAATTATTAGGTGGTACTTGTAAAGAAGTTAGAAATTGCAAAGAAAGAAAGTAGAAGGCTGAGCCCTTTGATTGGTTTTGTTGTAAATTGGGATTGGAAAGAGAAAAGAAAGGGTTAATGGATTTAAGTACAGTTCCAAAGGTGGTGTGTTTGGGTAGACAGTAAGTTGCTGGTTTTGTGCCATAAATGGATGGCCTTCTTTGCTTTTGGCTTCTTTTCAATCAATCATTTTAGTTGCACAATTATGCTATTATACATGCATTAACCCAAAATATTCACAATTCACAAGTGTTGGTTGATTGGAATTTTTGTGGGGCCGATGGCTCTAATGATCTTGCGTTTTGACTAGAATGCCCTCAACCAATTCTTCTGGAAGAAAGATGAAAATCACTATTTGCACTCCATTTGTTCCCTTTAGTACTAATTCCATGCACGCTCATCCCATGCTTTTTCAGGCAGCCATTCATTGCCAATGTCTCTATTTTAACACCACCAGCAATCAATGTTTTATTAATGTCATTTTATGAATATTATTCGCTCATAATGTCAATTTGACTATTTCAAAAGGTAAATATAGTATAAGAAAACACTTTAAAACTTTAGGATCTTCAATTGTTAACATGAAGTCCCAAAATTTGTCAATTGTTTCATTCATTTACACACTTATTGTAAAAACACACTATTAACATGTTAGTAATTAATTATGTATAGTCCCAAAAGTTCGTTCATCCATGTATTGAATTTAAATTAAAGAAAATTTGATGAATTATTGTGTTGAGTTTAAATTTTATGTTGTAGAAAATGGATTCAAAGTTCATGAATCTATCTATATATAAAAGGAGGACAGTTGGTAAAATTTACAATTTTGCCATTTTCCCTCCTAAAAGTATCACATCATTATATTGGTTAATAAAAGAATTCCAAAAATTATTAGTTTTGTCAAGAAAATTGTTCATGTTATTTAGAACACTTTTCTCATATAATATATTGTTAATTATTATTATTATTATTATTAATTATTTGTTGTTGATGACGATCGTTATTTATTGTTGAACAATAATTTATTTCTTTTTTTAAATTTTACTTTAATTATTTAATGTTTATAATTATTCTCATTATCAATTTTAAAGTTAAAAAAAAATTTAAGATATTTTTTTGTAATTATGAGAAATATTGTATATAAATAATAGTTCAAAATTTCTATTGCTAATTGGTCTCTTTTTACCAACTCCAAAAATAATTGGTTTATCAAATTATCTATCAAACCATGAAAAAAATTCAGCAAAAGATAGAAATAAATAGAATGTAAGCTTTCAAATTTTTAATTTTTTTTAATTTTAATTACTTAATGTCTAGAATTATTCATATTATCAATTTGAAAGTTAAAAAGAAATTGTAATATACTTTTTGTAATTATGAGAAATGTTGTATATAAATAAATATTTCAAAACTTATATTATTAATTGGTCTTTTATAACTAACTTTTAAATTATTGACTTTTCAAATTATCTATTGAGTTATGAAAAAAATTTAACAAAAGACGAACAAATAGAATGTAAGCTTTCAAATTCGTCGTTTCAATTATTTATAAATTTTGTTCCAATTTTTTAATATTATCAAATATAATTTAGAAGAACATATATAATTTGTGTTATTTGAATTTAAAATAACACACAACCCAAAAACAAATAGAAGAACATGTACAATTTGTGTTATTTGAATTTAAAATAACATAAAATCAAAAAACAAATGCATAAGGAAACCTTAATGTATAGGAAAAATTTAACCAAATTCTACTTTTTTAAGTTAAAACTCTACTTTACCCAACAATTTTTTAAAATTATAAAATATAACTTAAAAATTAATAGGGATATGAAAATATATTTGTATATTATGTTAAAATTTGAATAATAAAAGATGTATGATTAACTTTATAATATAGCAATTTCATTATACAATTACAAATTGTATACTAACATAATAAATACTACCTCCGTCCCACAACACTTTGCACACCTTTAGTGTATTTACACTAAAGGCGTGCAAAGTGTTGTGGGACGGAGGGAGTAATAAATCGCGCATCACACGGGTGAATTACTAGAAATAAATAGAATGTAAGCTTTCAAATTTTTAATTCTTTTTTTTTAATTTTAATTACTTAATCTCTAGAATTATTCATATTATCAATTTGAAAGTTAAAAGAAATTGTTATCTACTTTTTGTTATTATGAGAAATGGTGTATATAAATAAATATTTCAAAACTTATATTGTTAATTAGTTTTTTATAACTAACTCTTAAAATCATTGGTTTATCAAATTATCTATCGAGTCATAAAAAAAATTCAATAAAAGACGAATAAATAGAATGTAAGCTTTCAAATTCGTCGTTTAAATTATTTATAAATTTTGTATTCCAACTTTTTAATATTATCAAACGGAGTATAATTTAGAAGAACATATACAATTTGTGTTATTTAAATTTAGAATAACACGCAATCCAAAAACAAATGCATAAAAAAGCCCTAATGTATAGGGGGAATTCAACCAAATTCTACTTTTTTAAGTTAAAACTCTACTTTATCCAACAATTTTTTTAAATTATAAAATATAATTTTAAGAATCAATAGAAATATGAAAATATATTTGTATATTATACAAAGTTTGAATAATAAAAGATGTGTGAATAACTTTATAATATAGTAATTTCATTATATAATTGTAAATTGTATACCATCACAACAAATAATAAATCGTGCATCGCGCGGGTGAATTACTAGTTTTAATATAATAGCCCAAACAATTACTGGTTCAAGGCTTGTTTGCATGACTGATTTTCAGTTGGGCCGATAGGGTCCAACTAAAAGACGGGTCGAAGGGATTTACGGCCCAAAACTGTCAGAAGTATCTTTGTACCTAGTTGTAACAGTTTAAATAAATAATGGACTAAGCATTTGATAATAAGTATTATTTTCTTATAATCTTCTTTAAACTACACAATTTAAATTTAAATCACATAGTTACCATTACTAACAGGTTACGGGTTCAATTATTTTATTAAATCAAATCCGGTTCCTTAACAATTTATTTTTAAAATAAAATAAAACATCTTAAAACTTTACAAACATTTTATAAGATATGAACTCATAATTAATTTAGTATAACAAAACACAGCATATGCGTTAGATTCTCTTTGCTGAACCTAATTTATATTCTCAAGATTTTTATCTTACTACAAACTATTCAGTATCAAAGTCTTTTTGAGGATTCAGCATCAAAGTACAAATAAAATAATAAAAATCATACTCACATTAACGTAAGTAACTTCCGAAAATTATTTCGATTTATGAAAGCTACCAACATACAGGGTGCATCAAAATAATTTTCAGTTATGAATTAATTCTGAAAAATAAATGATTAAAATGAATATTTTCAAATGTAACTGTTAAATCAACAGGTCTCTTATAAAGTGATTTAAATTCACAACACTCTAACAATCAAACCAAATCATGAGTTAGGTTTAATAAGGGTTAGGATTTGAACTCGATTTTATGAATAGTATGAGACGATCTAATAATATTTTTATTTAATTCGATAATCGGAATCATGTATAACAACAAACACCTAGATATTTCGGAAAACTAGCTCTTAAAAAGATTTCAAAGTATATTTAGAAGGAAAGTGAAAGCAAAATTGTGACATGGAAGTGAAGTCATTGTTTGGTCATGCTAACATAGGCCTAAGCATCCACATGAGAAATTCCATTTCAAGTACGTAACACGATTTCATATGACGAAACGACGACGTCATGTTCATCTAAGATTAACGAGGCGTAACTAAGGACACGAAATCAAAGTCCACATATTACTTGGTTCTAAAAATAAAAGCCCATAAAATACTAATACAAATGAATTAATACACACAAACACGACACTTTAATTGATTTGTCTTTCAGAAAAGTTCCATTAAAAATCACGGAAATTTGATGAAATTGATTGTGAAGTCTCATCCAATTTAATGCCCAATATCAATTAGAGTCTATAATACGCCAGTTAATAGTGAAGGAATAAATGATAAGTAATAATTAACGTACTATTATTAGAATTACAATAAGACTTGATAATATGAGTTCCCGATTGAATCATTTGAAATCTTGTATTTCCAATGAATACTTAGAATCCATCAAAATTATTAAGAAATATATTTGAAATAAAAATGATTGACTTCTTACATCAATTCAAACACGGTTAATAAATTTACTATTGTAAATTAGATTTTATATAAAAATATTTCTTTTTTTCTCGTAGGTATTATAAAATATACTATCTCCATTTGGGATTAAAAAAACATTTAATATCTTTTTAAAAAATCATTATGTTATTTGATGTTGTTTGAAAGATGATAAATATAAATTATGAGTTACAAAGATTACAAGGATGCGTAAAAACTATGATTTGTTTAGATAAATTCAGAATATGATGTTAAATTGCAATTTTAGAAAATATAATATCTTTATCAAATAGTTAGTTAATAATAAGGGTTGATTCAGGTATTAATTGGCAGTTAGGTTTGAATTGATGTAGTCCAGTAGACAAGCCAAACGGCATCTGGCCATCTTTTATCCTCTTCAAGAGAAGACCATTTTATTATTAATTTTATTTATCCTCTTCCAATGTCCAGGTCAGGTCAGGTCAACTTAAATGACGGTAAGCAAGCATCATTACAAGCATCATTCACTAACCTAAACTATGGTTTATTCATTTAACTCAGGTTATATAGAGCAAAAGCATTTTCAATTCTTCCGTAAAAAAGGAGGAAAAAACCATAAATATTTTAAGTTGTGTTTAAATAGAATGATTTAAAATTCTTTCATTGAATTCAACAAATTTTAAATACATTAAGTTAGAGTGTATTTAATTCACTTAAATTACTCAAAACTCAATTCAAAATAAAACTAATAGATTTTAAATCCATATATATCCAAACACCACCTATAAATTTATTATAATGAATTTCGAATTTGTTTATCCAAACACAATCTTTATTATTTTATTAACTAAGTATGTATCTAATCCGATTAATTTCATATAGCCATACAAAAATTCAAGCTATCTCCCAACTCTCTAGTCTCTTCCCGCCCTCCCTCCTAACCGGCTGCAAATTTGGGCCTAACCGGCTATGGGATCTAGTCTAGCCCAGAGCAGTAATCCATAGCCTCCGATAATACAAAGAAATAAGCTAAAAATAAAATAAAACTGATGTACACTACACAGCACATATATTAAGAATTAAAAGTGTAGTTTGCACTTTGTAGGGTGTGGGGAACATAAGAAGATGGACATGTATTTTTAAATAAGGTTATTAAATCTTAAACCGATACAATGAATCTTCAAATAATATTACTATAGCAGTATATATATTTCAAGAAGATGAACACAAATTGGATTGGCCAACTTATATAAAATTGGATGCTTTGCGTTTGAGATTTCAAGTTTAAATTTGCATAAATATATTATATGATTGAGCCCGTTGCACAATTTATCTAGATTTGGTTTTCCTAGGTTTTTGGTTTGACAAAATAAGGGGGAAAAAAATTAACAACCATTTTCCTTTTTGCAGATTAAACTTTACAGCGCATCACATGTGAGCCTAACCACCACTTTTCTAAATTACACAAACAAAAGGCTTGGGATGTCATAAGTAGAAGAGATGATTCCAGACTAGACAATCAACTAATAATTACAGTAATGATGATGATAAGCATGACATCAACGTAGAAAGCATCTAATTTTTTTTTTTTAAAAGATATATTCGTTTGATGAGAAAACAATTTCCACAAAAGACGATTTTAGGGCGGCGTACATGAGAAATTAACGAAAGAATTGAACCGGGTTTGTTTAGTCAACGGCTTCTCTTCCCATAATAACACTATATATATTGGAATCTTTCTTCTCTTCTACTTCATATTCATTCACCCAACTCTGATTTTAAAGAGCAAACAAAGGACAAGATCCTTTACTTCAATGGCGACCAAGGTCTACATAGTGTATGTATCTCTGCATATTTCTCATTTTTTTTTATAAATATTTTGGTGTATTTATTTGTTTGCAGAGTCCCCTGTTTCTTGAATTTATCAGAAGATTTTGATGCATAGTTTAGTTGCTGTTTGCCACATTTATACTGAATGATTTCGGTTTTATATTCAAGGGATCTTGAAGCTTTTCGAACTTTTATGCATTGCAAGAGATTTAAAGGGTTTAATTTTGTTGCTTTTATCCGAATTCTGTCCAATCTTGATTTTGTCTATTGGTTTGTCTGAAATCTGTTCTCCTGATTTGATGGTATACTTTGTAATTGCAAAGAAATCGGTGATTTCTAATGCTTCGTATAGGTTCAAAGCATCAGATGTGCATTGTCTTTTGAATTATCATCTTGAGTTGATTTTCAGTAAACCATGTAATAGTATATTATCTTTTGATCTCTTGAGCTATTGCACATGGTCAGATTTTAGTTGCAATTTCACTATTAGTTTGTTGATGATGATGCTGTCAAAGCGATTTCTATATTTTTTCTCGTACAATTTATACTTCATTGACTTCTCATTGGAAAGGAATCTTGTCATGTGATTCTATTAAATTTGCAATTCTTGCATCAAAGTAAGAGGGCTGATTAAGGAACTTCAATTTATTGTACAGTTACTATTCCATGTATGGGCATGTTGAGAAACTTGCTCAAGAGATCAAGAAAGGAGCAGAATCTGTCGAAGGAGTCGAGGCTAAACTGTGGCAGGTTTGTGATAACAGTGCTGCTCAATTCATTAACTCTAACAGTGAGACAAATTGAATCAGTAGTTATCAGACAAGCATTATTTCTAGCATTCTTGAATGATGTGGTTGAATAGGTTCCCGAAATTCTTTCGGGCGAGGTTCTAGCAAAGATGGGCGCCCCACCGAAGTGTGATGCACCAGTGATCACCCCAAACGAACTGGCCGAAGCTGATGGCCTCATATTTGGTTTCCCGACTAGATTTGGAATGATGGCTGCTCAATTCAAGGCCTTCTTCGATTCAACTGGAGGTTTGTGGAGGACTCAGGCACTAGCAGGCAAACCTGCTGGCATCTTTTACAGCACCGGATCTCAAGGAGGTGGTCAAGAAACAACACCGTAAGTTCATAGTCTAAGACATCCATCATTTTCATCTATATTATTATTACACTTAGAAATGCTGGTTGGATTGAAGAAGATGGTAATTGTGCAGGTTAACAGCTATTACTCAGCTGACTCATCACGGTATGATTTTCGTCCCAATTGGTTACACATTTGGAGCTGGTATGTTTGAGATGGAGCAGATTAAGGGTGGTAGTCCCTATGGGGCTGGAACATTTGCTGGAGATGGGTCGAGACAACCTTCAGAGATTGAACTAGGCCAAGCTTTCCACCAAGGAAAGCACATTGCAGCGATCACAAAGAAACTCAAAGCAACTGTCTGATTTCATCACTCAGTCAAGTGTCACATGCATTTTACACATACCTAGTTTTTGTTTCTATTCCTGTTCGGTTTGAGATATGTCTAGTGTTCAAATAAATGTCATTGTTTATTCAGAATACATTGATTTTTACAATTGTACTTCATTGGTTACACACCACTGAGTTGTTTTGTTATATTCCCTGTGTTCATGATCTTATTACATTAATGAACTTCCTTTTAAGCTGTATCATATCGCTTCTTCCAAATGCAAAGAACTGTTTATCAAAGATTGAACATGCCACTCAAGTAATACATATACTAAATTTATGATATTTTTCCAAGTAATTGGTTCGGAAAATTCATGTAATATAGCATTTCGATATCTTTCACTTGGTGCTCATGTTTATTCTTTTCGGATAGTACAATCAACCATAATATCTGCTAAACTTCCAGTGACAACAGTAACCAGTAGATTAATAGAATATGTACAATCCTATCCTATAGCTTAGAATTCAAAATTTTGCTTTCCTGATATTTTGGAACAAACTTCAATCTTACCTCTTAAAATATGATTGCAGTAAGTGGAGTTATTCGATGCAACTACTTTTCTGAAGCATGCCTGTCTGCTTTGACTGTGATGAATTTCATCAGCACCTATATAATGTGTAACTTCTTGCTCTGAATGGCTTATTTTTACATTCGTGATTTACATTTTTCTAAGAACATGACCCTCATTTTTGAATAGTCGCCTTTCGGGGCTCATTAGAATCTGATCTGACCGATTATGATAGGATCATTTTAGAGCAGTTCAATCAAATTGAAACTAAATGTAGGAAGTTTATCTTCAAGTCTATTGACAAAGTTGGATATATATGATGATCCACATGGGTTTTTCTGTTATTATATATTCAAGACATGAGACTCTGTTCAGAAACAACAACATAATTGGTTGTCTTGGGTCAAACAATGTTGTCTCAGGCTTGACAAAGGTTCGCAAAGTTTGTTATTTAAAAAAAAATAGTTAGATTTAGTTTGTAGGATTAAAAGTGTGACACTTAGCAAGCTAGAAAGAGAAGTGAAATAAAGAGTGTGTCCATGATTAGCCAAAACGGCTGAAGCAAAGTAAGACAGCAACTACAGTAGGTCTTACTTAATTGCCTTTTTTCTGCTTCAAGATGACGCTGCATGCTTTTATTACTTTTTACTTTTATTTAATTTCTTCCTGCATGTTAAAGTAAAACATGCCCCGATCCTTGCTAAAATTTCCCAATTAGATTGAGAATTTGATTCTATTTAGCAAAAGTGCATTCATTTTTGATGCGACAAGAGTGTGGTATAATGCCCATCAGCCCATCAAATTCGAGCCGATCATCGAAAAGATCAGAAAGCACATGTTGTAAATACTTACATACCATCAAGAAAAGTTTGCGTTTCATCAATTGTTGTCATTCACAAAATAAGGAAAAAGAGGGGAACTTAATTAGTTAGAAAACTATCAAAAGTCTATTTCATAACAATATGGATTCTTCATACTTAAGCTTCAATGTTCTCATCTTTTTAATCATCACATTAGTAAAATGATGACAGTTCGAGATTTTCATTGATGTGTATGAATCAAAAGTACTTTTTTATTTTTTATTTTTTTTTATTCTAGTATTTTATATGAAGTTGCTTTAGTGACTTTTTTGCCGAGTGTAAAAGTGATTCTCAGAATTCAGCATCCAGCATCATATTCTACTGCATTTTGGTTAGGCTTAAAGATATGATGAATCATTTTCTTATTACATATTTTTCAACTATATATCAAGTTGTTCTTTGTTGGATAAAGTACTGAAACTGTACTTCCAAGAATGAACATCGATCCCTCCACCAGATTAGAATCAGCATATACATATTTAATTATTACAAACTTAATTTTGTCAAAAAGACTTTTCAAGAGCAAGATACCAGGAGAACAATTCAATAAACAACAAAATTAGATTGTAACTAATATATGGCGTACATCAAGAAATGTTCTATTCGGATAAAAAGTGAGCAAAGCCAGACAATCTTGACTGGAAGAGGGTGAAGTTCATTTGTTCTTATTTTGATCCCTCATTTCAATGGATACTTGATTTTTTTATTTTTTTTATTTATTCGATCATTCATTGATGCCTTTTTTTTTTTTTTTTTTTTTTTCTAGGCCAACTTGAATTCAAATATATATCCTGGAAGACAGAGATGTTAATACTTTTTCTTCAAAAGGTATATAACCTTGTGTATTATATTCATCCTAAAAGTGCCTCTCAAAACAGAAACATGTGATGCACGTTAGCTTCTTCAATCCATTTAAAGATAATTAAAACTAGTTCTCAAATTGCATTGAATCCAATTCCTCACCAGATGAGACTCACCATCGTCTCATCGAATGATCATATCGAGGAATATATACCCTTTCGGCTAGTTTTTTTTACAGCCTTTTGTCCTTGTTTCATAAAAATATGAACAAAAAAGGATAAATAAACTTATATGGTTATATATAGCATGAATTAATGTATGCAAGATAACATTTTATAATGGGTGTGAAACCTAAGAGGCATGTAGAGTGGAGGCTTCTAACTTCCACTACAGCCTTCCTGACTAGTAAACTAATCAATAAGTTGACAATAATGCAAATTATAATCTACACAAATAATTTGTCTTTATATATATATATTCCCTTCTTTCAACTTTTACATAAATTAAAAGCTGGTGGTGGGTGCATGCCCTACATAAAATTATAAAGAAACAGGAACAAACATTAAGCTGCTAAATTTAGCTCAAGATAATGCATGACATATATATCCCCTAATTAATCAAACTAATTAATAAACCTAAAGCTAAATTTAGCATCTGTTCCTGTTCCTGTTCCTGAAACCACCCCTTAATCAAATTTAACCTAAAGTTTATTACAACTTTATGAAATGTTTGATTAGTCCTATGTCCATCTATCATCATATGTTGGCCTGGCTAACATGATATGGCCCAGAATGGGCTGTCTTCCTTGCACCATCACTTCTTTCCTATCTCTTTTTCCTTGCTTTCCCTTTCTCAATGCTTTTACTACGCAAGCTTCCGGTTTTCACTTTACCAATATCTTCTCTCTATCCATCTTAAATTATTGAAATCCCCCCCCCCCCCCCCCCCCTTTTTTTTCTTTTTTCTTTTTTGAACTTTCTTTTGCTTGCAAAGTTTGATCTCATCTCTATTTGAAGTTTCCTCCAAATGTAGGTGTCCAGAAATCTGAGGAAGTCTCCGAAGCAACGGGGAAAGTGCTCGATATAGGCACAAGGCATAGTCCTCGGCTTTTCAAGTCGCGTATTTGTCTCTCTTCATCCTTGTGTTTATCAGCAACCTGTATAGAATCAGCAATATGAGCTTTTCTAGACTAAAAGTTAATCTAATAAAAGTACCAAAATATAGCACAATGGAAATAATTGAAAGCAATTATCTTTAAGTCCTACCTGATGACGTTGCAGTGGAGGAGATCCATATTTCAAATACGGTGTACTTAATGTCTGGAATCAAACATGATCATTGATCTCAGTTATAAGATTCAAAGTAAAGCTTAAATTATTAGTGGATTAATTATGAGGAGTAACATCATGTTGTTGAACTTACATTGACTTGATCATGGAGAAACTTGATGTAATCAATGGCTTCATGGAGAACTGAAGCCGTATCAGTCTGGAAGAGTAACAATTTGATCAGCCATTAGAGAGTTCACAAAAAAAATTGTCAAAATGTTGAAAAGGATGTATGTCCAAATTCTTCTTTACCTTTCCAAAAGGTGAAACCAATTGCTGGAGGGCAGTTATTCGGTCCCCAAGTTTCTCTTTTCGAACCTGTTGAAAAAAGGTGAAAGCTAGTTATCATCCATTGCCTTGCCCAGATATCATGAATTTACACAAGAAAAGGACTAGAGATCCTAATTTATTTCAAAGCTAGCTTTAAATCAGATGGCTGTCTGTACCTTAAAGGTTGGTAATGGTGACGGGGTTTCAATTCGTTGACGCTTAAAAGCTGCTTCATTACTGCCTTTCTTTGCCACAGAAGCTGATTCCTTGCCCTCTTGATCATGTTGATGCTGAAATTTAATTTGTGAAAAATATAAGTCAAGTTAATCATGGAAACCCTATAAATATGAAAACTTGTAAATAAAACGACATGAAAGAAGCTTACAATACCTTAGAACCCAAGCTGGGAAGATTATTGGGAAGCTTCTTATCATTAAGAGATGACGGAAGAAACTGAGATTGTATCGAAGGGAGAAAGGTCGAACTAACGTTACTCAAACGATCATTAGTCTGCTGATTTGAAAACGAGGGATTCACCATGGGAGAGGCTTTAGGCAAACTAGCAAAGAATCCATTTAAATTCACCTGATAATTTTGATCAGCAGACGACGAGTAATTCAATATTGACTGGTTATCCAACAAAGACTGTTGGGATTGAGTATCAGTGTCGAACAAAGTTTGCAACAAGGAGGAAGTGTAGCCATAGGAGGCTGGATTCAAGGGAAAGGAAGCAGATAGGGCCGAGCAAGTTGCAGGACATTGATCAGTAGAAGTTGAGATGGAGTTCAATGGAATTTGGTCTAAAGGGAAGCTTTGATCCACTTGTTTGAATGAGGTAATCGATGAATCTTGAATAGAATTAGTGGAGCTCCAATCGTGCTGATAATTCATGCTTGAATCAAGTAGAAAGTTAGAATAATTTTCCTCCGATCTTCCACTATCATGCCTGCAACAAGACAAGAAGAAAACATGAGTTTCTTACATCAACTAGACTCCCTTTTGCATATGATTACAAAGGAAACAAGTCCAAAAACCCCCAGCTTTTTTAGCGCAGCAATGAATTTTATATTACAAGTTAGTGATTATAATTAGTGATAATATTATCCATCAAAATCAAATTACTCACAACAAATCCTGGTTCCACTCATCCGGAGCAGTGGAAGACGAAAGGCTTATCCCCATCATTTGGAAAGTCTGTTGTGGTTTTTGAACATCTTGGATCACTACACTGCTGCCGCCGCCGCCGCCGTCGGAGGCGGAACCGGCTGAGTCATCGCTTGATCTTGCAGCTTTCATGTCGATTATGAGGTCATGATGATTAGGCCAGCCAAAGCTTGGCATGTCGTGGGTTGCCAAGGAACATGGCGACGAAGCAAAGAGATTTCTTGATGAATTCCATGGCCACTTTCCTCCACAAACTCCGCCTCCGAATTCTTCTGCCATTTCCAGTTTCAAGTTTGAAAATTATTGTTTGATTTTTTCCCTTTGTCTCCTTCAATCTGTTAGTTATAGTTGAGATGGGTTGATGTATGATCAAAGTGATTGTGTGGGTGGTGATGTATATATATATACACACACATATAAATGTATACATGTGCAACAAATGGAGGGTACGGACGGGTAAATTGAACTACCGGAATCTTGTCCCCACTATTTTGTGTAAGAGAATGTGATTAGACGATCTATATTAAACTGACCAAATATACGGAGATAATTGTTTTAGATTAAAGAATTAATGTAAGAGAGGAAGTTGGGTTGAATTTTTTTACGAGGAATTCTTTGTTTATAGTATTATTGTTGAATAACTGCTACAGACACTTTAATAAGTATCTCAACCTTCTAAATTCACTTGAATTAGAATGAATATTATATATGTTTTAACTTGAATGAATTTTAAATACATTCATTTCAAATTTTATATTTTGAATCACTCAATATATATATATATATATATATAAAACCTTATTTATTTTTAAAAGGTCCACTTAAACAAAATAAAGATGAAGAAAATACACGTTGAAAACTGAATTAGAGTTACTGAAATAGAAGACTATCATTTCCATCTGCAAAAGTGGTTATAATTTAATCATTTAGTGTGTCGCGTTAAATTTCCAATTAATAAACCTTTTATTTTGGGATGGGTACATTTTCGATTATTTATTATTTATAAAAAAAATTAAATACGATTTAACATATAAGATATCATAGAGTATTTTTTTATTACTAAAACCCTACGCAGGACACGTTAGGGGAACCCTGGATTTCAGGACCATTTGTCCATTTCATTTCAAAATATTCAATTTGATTAAGATATATATATATATATATATATATATATATATATATATATATATATATATGATTCTGATAGGGGAATAACATATTTTTATTTATACCAATTAATTAGTTTTCAAAAATTAACTCCCAGCACCTGCCCAACTACATTTGCCATCCACAATTCGATACCTACGCATCTCATTAAAAAATTTCCCAAATTTTTTATGCTTCCGAATTTATTAAATTAATTCCTTCTTGCAATGTTTCAAAGTGATACTTTCATAGTTTATATAACTATTTATTTCTAAGATTACCCTGGTAATTCTTTTTTTTTTTTTGGTCGGTTTTATAATTACATGTAATGAATACGCATTAGTTGGGAGTTTTTTTTTTTTTTTAAATACGCCTCATTATATTAGTGTTACTTGACAAATGGTAAATTTTAAAATTTCAAGATTAATTATTGTTTTTGTTCGAGTTGATATTGCTCGGGAGTTGAGACAACGTTATAAAAGTGAGCTTATGTAACATAGATATTGAAGAATGTTTATAATGCCTTAAACATGACTTATGTATATGTGATCGTACAATACTTGATATTAAGTGCATAATGTTGTACTTACACTATGAAAATTAAATAGAAGATTTGTATTTGACTCCTTAATTAATCGGGTCGAACCATGAGTTTAATAGTTTTATGTTGATAATTTTAGTAGTTTTGAGCATAAATAGGTTAGTAAAAAAAATTCAAGATTTTTAAGTACACTAGGCATCAAATATTTAAAAAAAATCTAGAGATATATTCTCCTGTCAACTCAAGGAGGCAGTACCATATTACCAATATATTTTTTACTATTTATGGAAATTTGTTATTTTTTAATAAAAATCTGCCACAGTTGACGCAAATGACGGAATTTAGGCCGATTGGTTCATTAGTTTCCTAATCGAGACACTCTGAATAACCATTAAGTCAATTTATAACTAGATTTAATTGCAAAAGAAAATTTGTAAAAGGGAGTTGCAAAGTCGTGATTATTTTGACCTAGAAACTTAAAAATTGAATAATGTCTCAATAAGGCCCAATATCTTAATCAGAAACACGTTTTCTGGTATTTTCTTGCAAACACTCGTCAACATTTTTACTCATACTTTGAAGCAATAAAAATACAATTGCTGAGGCTACTCCGCGTTGACTTATGCAGATATGAAAAATATTTCAAAGGCATGTTAGGTCAGTTCCATAAGTCGCATTTTCTTTTCTTTCAAAATTTAATGAAAATGACGTTTTAACTCATTTTATTTTTTATGCCTCTTTCATCACCACCATGAATATGGATAACGGATGCTGTATATATATTTATCAATTATTAAATTACATGCAAACATTATTACATATACATATATATTCGTATACATGTGGGTGTATATTATTATACCGTTTATCAAACATAACATATAGAATATTAATTTACTTGTATTTGATACATAAGATAATCTAGAATCTAGAATCCAGAATATATGATATTCTAAGTCTTTTTTTAAATGCTAGTTCTTTATTTTAGTTATAAGACTTATGTTTCTAATTGAGACGATGTAATTAAATAATTTAACTTTTTTATTGGATCAAGAAATAAATTAGTTAAGAAACTCAAAAGTTACTCTGAAAAAAAAAAAGTTGTTCCCTCCACTAACACTAACACAAACACAATTCATTTTGTCAATTGCTTCTTTCAATTAGCAATTAAAAAATAAAAAATGAAAAATAAAAAATCATTTGGTATTAAAACAGGCGAGGCGGCTACGACGCCGTATTAGTGGCTGGTGGGTGGGTGGGGTTCTCCGAGTTGATGTTTTATGACCCGTGTGGTATATAAAATGAGTCAAAAGGCGGGTCCACTGTGGCACGCGCAGCAGGAGTCCATACAACACAAGGCCCTCTATTGGGCCCGGGTCAATACACTGATCGCGACTAATTTCCTTCTTTATTAATTAATTAATTCACTAATCTAGCATATACATATAATCATCTCTAATAACATGTTTTTAGATTAAGTCCCATCAAAATTATGCTATTGCATAATCGGTCTAAAATCTCGAATTCATCATTATCCAGAATATAAATTATACACACAAATAAAGAATTAAAGGCTAAGATATTGACCCTTTCAGAGTCAGGTCTATATAATATTATGTAATTTATTCTTTAATACAGTAGTTTATAATACCAATCACACTCCCTGGATCATCTATTTGTCTTCTTGTGTAGGTGGAATTTCAGAAAGGTGTGAAATGACCCAGATACCCCCAGGCTAATGTCATTGCCTATGACTATTCCTACCACCAGTGTTGTTGAAGAATGTCATAATAATGACATCTAGAATCCAGAATTATGCAGTAGACACAACTTGCAAAATAATGCATATTTGTTGCAAACTAATCAACATTTAACAATATCAAATTTGTTAGTTCGGAACAGGTTTAGTAGTGTACTCATGAACTAATTCCTAAAATAATAAATATTTTAACAGTATGATATTCTATTTATAATTTTTACACTTAGTGACAAATATACAAGTATCAAACTAAACTTATTTTTTTGAATAAAATAATATATTTTAATAATTTTTTTCAAATTTTAATGAATTCAGAAATTGTTTAATCTATAATATAATAAAGGGGAAATTTTAAGTTTTACAGTTTTTGTCTATGTGGATTAGAATATTGATGATGAGGATTTTCAAATTCTAATGATTTCCTAGACAAAAATTGACATTAATTTTTGAGCTAATTAAATCTGACCAAATTTTGGGGAAAAAAAAAAAGACAATTAGAGAGGACCAAATTTAAAATAATAAAAACTAGCCATAAAAAATACTGAAAAAACCAAAATTAATGAAAATTGAGATTTTGCCTTATAGTTATTAAACTTATGTAAATTTGATCAAACTCAAGTGATGAACTCACAAGTCATGAATAAATTCAATAAATGAATTTTGGAGTCAACTCAAAAATAAAGAAAGCAAACTAGTTAAATACTATGAACAAAAGAAAATTGGCTTCAGTGATCAGTTCGATTACAAGAATAATAATCATTAGAATTCACGAGAATGAATAGGTAGGATGATACTACATTGAGTCATGTCAGTTTAATGATATATATATATATATAATTTTTTTTTTTTCAATTTTTTTTTTTTTTTTGGATTTCAACAACCATCCCTATATTAATTTCCAGCGTAATTTGGGCATAATATCGCTGACTTTTGAAACGAGTCATGGTTCACTTTTCTTTAAAATGGAAAGAATTAGTGAAAGAACAAATGTTATTTTCACAATCTTTCTCTCTGATAATAGTTTTTACAACTATAAATAGATTTAACATTTATTACACTCATTTAAATCATATTTGATGCAGATTCATCGTTGATTTATACACATACACACATAAATCAACATATATGAGCCAATCAATAATTTCTTTTTTATACTAGTGTGAGATTAAACATTTTAAAAGTCCTATAAGTACTATGCATTTTAAACTAAAAGGGATAAATTCACGGATTGAGGATTTTTTTTTTTAGATTATGGTATGAAAAATTGTTGCACGCCATTATTAATTCTTAACTAACATATATATATATATATATATATAACGTGTTATAAATCTAAATTCTTACGTATAAATTAAAAATATGAAACCATATATCCTACATAAATACGATGGTCGAATTTAGCATTCTTACACCGATAATTCTAAATTCTAGCAATAAAACATTGTTTCCCAAAGTTTACAAATGAAAAGGATTTGAATTTGTTTGGTATAGTGACATCGTAATAAAAAATAAAGTAAATAAAAGCTTGTTTTCCATAAATATTTGATTATGATCCAGTTCAATGTGGCCACCACCGTCCTTTTGTTATTTTTCCAGATTCAACAATTTATTTTTAATAATAATAATAATAAAATGATATCAAGATGAGGTCATAATGATGTGTTGAAATAGACAAAAAGAATGAAAAAGGAAAAAAGAGCGGAATATGCAGATTAAGTAGAGAAGAAAAGGTTTGAGGAGGTACAAGTTAGTCACGTGGCAGTCACGTGGGAAAATGTGATTGAATGTCGTTTATGTCCCCACAGAATGAATGATGGCAACTGCGCCAAAGCATTACTCCAATGTAGGGAGGTCGGTTTCCTTGTTTTCTTAGCATCGCCACCCACATGTTTTATGCATCTTCATGTTTCTCTTTGCTTGTTATACATCATTTTACTATATCTGTCATTTAAATTTTAAAAATATTAAATAAATATACTTATATGTAAAAAAAATAATAATATTATTTTGTATTTAAGAGGCTATCGAAGAAAATATAAAACTATGAATGAAACTGAATAAGGCAGAACTTAAGAGAAAAGTGAGCATAAGTTGGTTTCTTAATTTTTTTTGAGTTACTATGCTTTCGGTCTTAGGTCTTCCTTTGAGTTATGTCTATATAGATCACATAATTCTATTAATGAAATTTGATTTTATTTTAATTTCATTTGCATTGAGATTTAGTTAATACATATACAATGACTTTTACATAAAAACCAAATGTTTAATGTAAATAAAAGTATAAGAAATCAGTTTTTAATGTAAATAAAAGTAGGAGAAATTTTTCGTGAGTTATATTCATAATGGCAAATAGTATGCTTTATTAAATAATAAATGTTAGCACTTGAAAAATAAGAAGAGAAAAGGTAGAGTTTCAATCAAACCCCATTTATATTTATGTAGGATAATATAATAGGTGCATGCTATGTGCATTAAATAGATATATTTAGGAGGAGGTTCATTTCATATTTCCATAGGTCTATACTGATATGTTTGTCTATGAATAGTCTCTATTACTTAATCAAATCATTATAACCCAATTTCATAAAGTATTTTTCCTATAAATTTCGACATCTATACTAGTGAAGCCGGTTAGGTGAGATGATTATCTTCATAATATGTGTACATATAGCAATAAGCACGCTTATCCATACCATGATTAAATAAATAAGAAATCAACCATTAGTCCTGTTTTTTCCACAACCGTCCTATATTTGCCATTAGCCTCACAAAGGGGTAA
This sequence comes from Scutellaria barbata, assembly GCA_028654395.1. NCBI lineage: Eukaryota > Viridiplantae > Streptophyta > Magnoliopsida > Lamiales > Lamiaceae > Scutellaria > Scutellaria barbata. The sequence goes on from CM053645.1 coordinate 7,141,566, forward strand.
TTTTAGCAATTTGAGTTATTTTTTCCTCTTAATTTTGAGAGATTGAAAGATTTCACTTCTATCCAATTTTAGTAATTCTAGTTAACATAAAAGAAAAAAAAGTGTGAAATGATTTTATAAATATATTTCTATAAAACGGAACTGTATTATCAATAAATCAAACTCACTTCATATACTCATAAATAAATTACAAGTTGACTCGTATCATGAAACTATATTTATAAATGGTGCTGTGAAAGTCAAACTCTCAACTTAAAGAAAAAAAATCAATCGATCTCATGATTTTATTCTTATGAATCAGAATTTTTAATTCCCTTAGTTTTACTTTTTTTTTTTTTCTTAACGCGTTTTCGTTATAGACGTAAAGAAAAAAATACTTGAATATTAAGATGGTATGTTGCCAAAAGAGGTCAAATAATAAATGAAAAACGAAAAGTTTAGTACCAAATTACGAAATGCCCCCTTCTCTAATGGGCAAATATCATTTCATTGACTTTAGGGAGTTGAAATTCCGTAAACTGAAAAGAAGTCTTCCTCTTTGTATAGAAATTGCAACTCATTAATCATACGACTTGTTGACTTTTATTACACCTACCTAATATAATGTAGTTTCCCCCTTTTCTCCATTGCTCAAATTCGCTTACTACACTATTTATAATTAACTGTTTTCTTTTCTACAAAATGCATTTCTAGCTGCACACCCTATTAACATCTGTTTCGAAAGATATTTGAAACATTATTTATTTCAAAGGATTCTAAAATATCAAAAAACATTATGTTTATATTTTTTTAATGACAGATTTTGTTAACTTCTGTAACAAATAGATCTGAACATTGTGTATGTATGTTTCTTTTTTTCGAAACCTTTAAAAATTAATAACATTTGATTCAAAAGCTCCTTTAGAAAATGTTAAGATCAAGATTTAAATATGAAGAATTAAAGTTAATGGTGTAAGATTAGCTACTAAGCACACCAAATTAAACAAGGAAGTTGCATATTTTGCATCATGCACTTTCATTTACAACACTTTTTTTTTTCTTTTTGGGAAACACATTAACTTCTCCACCCTTTTCCCCCTACATTTCTATTTCTATTAATTTTTGACCCTAAGGTGGGCCAAAAGTTGGAGAAAAATAGAACTAGGAAATAAAGTTAATAGCAAAAGAGTCAAAAGTGAATAAAAAAATAAAAAATACAAGGGTTAATGTAGAAATTAAAGTGCTATATTTGTTTTTTCCATTAATATTAAAATGATAGTGTATCAAATATCAACCGATGGGAAATTTTAATTTAGTTTGATCTCTGTGGGAAAGGAACCGCATTAGATAGAATACCAACTTCAACTCCATTTCCATATCGAAAGTAGGCCTTCGAAGAAAAATAATTGTTCATTGCCCCATTGGGTTTCAAAGAGCTTATTAGTGCTTGGGATGCATGTAAGAAGAAAGTAGGTAAACTCACATATATACATATATATAGTTTGAATAGTATATGTTTTTTTTTATGTTTATATATAAACAAACCTTAATATTATATTTATTATGCTTTTTATAGGGAAATGTTTTTAGAAATTTAGGATTAAACAAGTGGAAGAGATTCAAATTATTTTTTAAAAAGGGGGTTCCAATCAAGTGTAAGTTTTGGTCAAAACCCCATGTTAATGGAAAATATTAGATTTTTATGAAATGGAAATATGAATAATTTGGGAATAGGATTGAATATAAATATCTAAAATAACAAATAATTTGATATAAATTTTAATATCTAAAAAAGACACTTATTACAAATGGGAGGAAATAGTTTGGAAAAGTTAAAATTGGGTCCGTATTTAATAAAGTGAGAATTAAGAGCAGAAATGGCAAACTTGTCCTTGAATTACTTTTTAAAATCATAATAATTATTATTGGGGAAAGTGTAGTGTGGTGGGATTAAAAGGACTTGGGCTTATAAAACAGGTCGGTCACAGTTCACACGAGCATGTTATTTATTTATTATTATTTTTTAATTTTAGGCTCAAAGTGTGTATTATGGGGTTGAGGCGTTGAGCCATCACTTGGGCCCACCCATTCATTCATTTTCCCTATTTCTTTTTCATTTTCCAGGTAACCGCCTACACCTTTTTCTTTCATTTTTTTTTTCTTTTTCAATAAGTTTGAAATATTTTTAATTAGAATGTAGCCTTAATTTGCTGCTCTTATTTATCAGCAAAAATAATGTTTGTAATTTTATATCCTCATTTAATATATTCTGCCAATACTTATTATGAGCTTGTTTAATTATATTCTTTTCAATTAATAAAAATCATTTCACAAATATAATTTGATTAAATAAAATTTCACTACTTAAAATTCAAATTTATTTTCACACGTTGAACATTGTTACATGGTTATGAAATATAATTTTAATTTGATCAATTTCATAAAATTAAATTTGTCACATAGGTTCACATGAGTCATATTCTTCAACCAAATATTTTTTAAAGAGTTTGGAAATATGATTATTAGTTATAAATGTATTTTTTATACGTAAATCTATTTGATTTTGTTTTAATTGCACATAATTCTTTCGAACATTTCTTTGACCTTAGTTGATCCATGGTCGCTATATCTTCAAAAATAATTACTCAACAACTCAAGTCAATTTATTAACTTATTTTATCTTTATCGGTGACATCACATGCATTGTAATAATGTTATATCACATACATAATATATATTTTTGAAATATTATGATTTCTTTTTTGGTAAAGTAAATAAAAATTATAGAATTTTTCTATAATAGAACTTCCTTGAATGTAATATGCGTTACATTATAATATCATTAGAGATACTACAAAGTGTATATATATATGTACATTAAAAAAAAAGTCAACTTAGAAAAACAAATATGAATTATAAATAGTAAAATTTGACATTATCCATTTGAAGTTCATAATTGCAATTGCTGCCAAGAAACTAGATGCCAATCTACCGTTAAGGAAGGTTAAGCTGCTCTACTAAGTTTGTAGACAACACCAATGATGCTTTTCTAAGATGGGAATCTAAAAAAAAATTATTAATTTACCCAAATATGTCACGTTTTACGACCATTTTGACTATTGAACTCAACACTGATGTCTATACTTGACTAAACACGACACTTATTTTAGTTAGGATTCAACTCACTTCATCATTTAAAATATAATTCATTGTACCAAAAAATAAAATAAAAATAAAATAAAATAAAAACAGATTGAATTATAAATCGAGGTGATATGAGTAGCGGCTTCTTACTGAATTATGGTTTCGACAACAAAAAATATTTGACAATCATGCAATACTTGAATATATTATTTTACATACAATTATGTGTTAATAGAGAATAATTTGAAGTTTAAGATTTTATTTGGTTGACATAGTAGCAGTAACTAACAAGGATTTGGTTTTGTATAATTGCAAGTCAACCACTTGTAATTCCAACTCCCTAGGTTGATCTAAATATTTAATAAGGAATTAAGTTGGGGATAAATAACTAATCCCCTGGATGATTTCCTTTATGAAGAGACAAAGTTCTGTTGAACTACTGATTAAAGACGATATTTGGTCAAATAAAATAAGAAGGGTTTTATCGCTTTTAGAAAGAGTAGTTTGCACGATTAATCTGCTACAATTAAGTCAATTTTGGGTTTTTCTAATATTTGATGAGACACTGAGACATCATTACGTATCAAATGTAGGCCATCTTGATCCTTTCTCTTCCTGGATTTTCACCTAATCTTCTTGTAAGGGGTAAAATTCTTATAAAATTGTTTGATGTATCTAATTTCGTATGATAAGTAAACCAATAATGTACAATTAATTATTACCATGTACAGTTATATACTTTGTCCTTTATTCATTTTATTTTAATGTTAAAAGAGTCGGTGCATCCAAATAGATTAGACTCTTCTTTTGATGGAATGGATATATTGTTAATTTTTGTTGTTATAGGATGAGCCTCGACATTAGTCAAATCCATTTTTTTGGACTTAATTCCTAATAAGTATGGATTAATTAGCTTTCAACCTAAATAATCAAATTCTGAATCCTAAATAATCAAATTCTGAATCTTGATAGACTATATGTAATAAAGTGGATTTCCTAATTACATACAAGTACGTTTGTACATAATTTGTATATGCCTGTATAATAAACTTGGATCGACAATATTTAGTTTTCACTCAAAAAAATGTTTTATACCTTGCGTTATGATTTAATTCATATAACATTCACCATTTATTTAATTTTTTGAGGCTATACTTACGTCTTTCTTTCGTTGTTATTTTGTTTTGTTTTCTATTGTTTTTTCATTCTCTAAAAGTAGATAAAGAATCGGTCAACCATATTGAAATACAATATGGGCCTGGTCAGCTGGCTATCCAAATTAGGCCCAAATTGCAATGATCTAACCGGTAAATAGTGATATAAATTAGGCCCTGAAAGTCGAATCTAAAGGGCCATGAAAATAAGTTAAGCTTCGGCCTTTTGAACTCTACATACCACCAATTCACGATTTCTTTTCAACTTTGGGCCTAGTCGGTGACTCAGTATCAGGGGTTTGGGTCATTCATATTGGGCTAATTCTCCTTTTATGCGCTTCTTTAATTAAATAGTCAGTATAATAAATTGCACACAAGATATTATATGGACATTTATTCTATATTCTTTATTTTTTTATTTTTTACTTTCTAATTATATTTTCATAAATAGTTATTGAACAATAGAAGCACAAAAGAAATGGTAGAGAAAAATATTTTTCTTATTAATATCATATTTTGTTGACCAAATAATTTATAATCTCTTTATTTTACAGCTTTTTGTCATTTGATTTGTCGATTTTGGACATTTTAAAATATGAAATATTATTTAATTTTTGACACTTTTGCATTTGTATAATCATATAACTTACGAAAACCCACGCGAAATATTAATATATCCAATAAAAAAGATGTCAAAAACAAAAACAAAAAAATCTTATATTTGAGGCAGATAAGATATCTCCGTTATCGTCTTCTTGGTTAGGAGTTGAACAGTCTCTTGAAGAAATGGCCGGTCTGAATCTCTCTCTCCTTCCCAAAACCCTAAACCTTACCACCAAAACTCAAACCCCTCTTTTCTCATTTCATTCCACATCCTCCCTATCATTCCTTCCCTGCGCTCGCCCACACCCAATCAATTCAAGAAGTGCTGCTTTTCCGACCGTTAAAGCTTTGACCGATGGGTCATACTCTGCTAAAAGGAATAACAGTAATGAGGAAAGGGAGACGATAATGTTACCTGGCTGTGACTACAATCATTGGCTTATCGTTATGGAATTCCCCAAAGACCCTGCCCCCACCCGCGAACAGATGATTGACACTTATCTCAACACTCTTGCAACCGTTCTTGGAAGGTTTTCTTCTTCTTCCCTTTTCTTTTTTCCCTTACAGAAAATATACATTTCTGGATTCTTGGGGTATGGTTTTTTTCTCTTTAAATGTTTTCTTGATCTTTTCTTGCTCACATAATTTTTTTTGTATACAATGATTCTGATCTTGCTGTATCTGTTTGCGTGTGGTTCTAATAGATGGGGATGTTTTTATGATTCTATTTGCACAGCGTGAAAATAGTTATGATTTATTAACTGGTTCTAATAGATGGGGGGTTTTTTATGATTCTATTTGCACAGCGTGAAAATAGTTATGATTTATTAACTGTTGGTTTTTCTTTTGTTAAGTGAAGTTTCGAAAGTACCGGAAACAAAAGTAATCAGTTGTCAAGGTTTAACATAATTGTGAATTTTGGCCCCAAGATAGCTATTTTATTGCTACAAATTATGCCATCAAATTTTTTAAGTTTTGATGTGAAGACTTTTAGCAATAAGAATTACAGTAGATTTTTAGCTATCATCTTGAGTTATGAAATCATGCAACTTGAGTGACCTTATGTGTGGGTTCTTAAAAGGCGGTAGTGTGGATGTGGATTTTGAAGAATAACATAAGGTTGCACTGTGCAGTACAACCATTGAAGTTTCTTAGAAGAATATAGTGATATGTTTTCTGACCATTGAATTAAAATTGTTTGTGTTAGCATGGAAGAAGCAAAGAAGAATATGTATGCATTTAGTACCACTACATATACTGGGTTTCAGTGCACTGTATCTGAAGAAACATCTGAAAAATTCAAGGGTATGCTCTTTATTTCCTTCAATGAGTGTACAATTTTACATTTCACAGAGATTAGTTGAGTTTTGACATGTTTTCTTCATTGCAGGCCTACCTGGTGTTTTATGGGTCTTGCCTGATTCATATATAGATGTTAAGAACAAGGATTATGGAGGTTGGTTACTATTTAAGTCTTTCCTTTTCTTATGATCTAACACATATAAAAACATGCTGCTGTGTTGCCTTCTAACATCCTCCATGCTTCTCTCTATTTGTAGGAGATAAATACATTAATGGTGAGATAATTCCGTGCCAGTACCCAACTTATCAACCAAAACAGGCTAGAGGTTCAAAATTCAAGAGCAAGGCATACGTAAGACAGAGGGATGGCCCACCAGCTGAACGAAAGAGGCCGAAACAAGAATCAACACCAGAATCTGCCTCTCAATAACTAGGACAAGGTTCACGTCTCCTTCTAGGATTGGCTTATTTAATTTTAACCTTTCATCTATAATTCACGAGGAAGGAATTAAGCATAAGATCTGTGCTTCATTAGATAAGCTCTCAAAGTCTCAAGTCCTAATACTGCTGAATTGTTTAGTCTATTTTAATTTTGTTGTTGTTTCATGTTTCTCTAGGTTGCAAATTGGCATACATGGATGTTGTCGTGTCATTTATACCTTGAGATTGATGGTCAGTTTTCCAAAGATGAGAGTTTTGATTAAACATAGCAATCCTCATATCTCAAATCTCTAGCTTGGCCTGGGGCTGTTATTACCTGTTCTCCAGCTCAGCGTCTGTGTTAAGAAGGAACTATTATCAGATCAGTACGAGTATGTAGTCTAAAACTTGTTAGTCAGGATTCTATTGTCAAACAGCCTATATTTTCTTGTATAAGTAAAATGCTATTTATTGTCTCCCACCTTTCTCTTTGACTATGATTGTATGAACCACTGATATTTTTACACAAAAAAAAAAAAAAGGAGATTGGTTAAGTTTACAACTGCTAAATAGAAACTATAAGGAAGAAGAAGAAGAAGAAGAAGAAGAAGAAGAAGAAGAAGAAGAAGAAGAAGAAGAAGAAGAAGAAGAAGAAGAAGAAGAAGAAGAAGAAGAAGAGAAGTCTGAGCAATATGCTGGATTAGAAGACATGGGGCCAGCTAGTGAATTACATATGCATCAAGAATTTTACTACTGGATCATTTAACTTTTACGTATGCTACGACACTGGACCTGATAGATTGTTGAGATGGAGCAATGCTTAGCACTCATTTCTTTGTGAAATTCCTGAGCTTACACAATTGTTTTTATGCCCATCCATGTGTTGTAGCATACGATCACAAGGTTAGGATGTAATCTCAGTTAATGGATGCTTGGTTTAGTTTGAACCTGGAAAGCTTATACTATGTCAAGGCGATCAATAATATTTTTTTTATTTCTTTTGTTAGGCTACAGTTGCAGTAGTTTATGCCCTCCATATCAGTAAAATGCAGTTTCTTTCTGGAGAATCCCTCTCTGGTATTGTTAACCAGCTACTCAAAGTAGTTAGTATGTTGTGGACTAACCTGAAGAAATGGAGAAAAAAGCCAAAATTAGCCTAGCCTGTGCATGAGGAGAAGTAAACCCTTGCCAACTTGCCATTCCCTCGAAATCATACATTTATTTCTTTTAAGGTGAAGTGTCGTTGTCATGATTTTGACTTATTGGCCACATTCAATCAAAGTGCCGGATCACATGCACCAACTCACTCATTCTCCATTGAAATTACCAAAATACTCAGCTGTGAGATATCACCAGCCATCCCACTTTGAGGATAAGGATCAACTTGCTCATATGCAGGCCACCACATTTCTCTTTACTAGTTTCTTGCAATTAGATTGATTTTGTGGCTCAATGGCCTTCTATGGCTACGATGGAGATGCTGATCACTTCTACTCAACTCCTTACGACTATGACTATGGCCCGATTCCGGTTCCAGCGTCTTCGCAGTACTCTTCTCCATGTGAACTCGGTGAGCCTCAAGTACAGACTGAATATTATAGAGATGATTCTTTTGTAAATCCATTTGATTTGAATTACTCTGTTTATGCTGATCCGAATCCGATTGAGTATCATTCTTCGTACAGTCACTATGAATCTGCTGTAAATCCATCACAAGTACATTATATCGAGCCTAAATTTCTCCAGTTCGAGCCATCTGCTTACTCTCATGCTTATTTTCCTTCTGAGACTAGGTTCACAATCTCATATTCTAGTGTCGAATTCAATGAGCCTGATTTCGAAGAATACGATCCGACTCCTTATGGTGGCGGTTACGACCCTGTTACCACCTATGGTAAACCTCTTCCTCCTTCAAATGCCACCTGTTATCCTCGAACAGCGCCACAATCTGATAGCTCATCATTGGAAAATTTCTCGTATGCTTCGATTCCCTCACCGTATGTGAAAGATGAAGATCCCCCAAGAAAGCCTATAAAAGAAACCAAACCAATAGAAACCAAAAATGAAACTGAAAATGGAATTAAGGTTAGTAGTAATGATAAGGTTGTTGAGACTGTTGAGCCATCAGACATGATCCCAAGCGATAATTCTTCGTCTCTTGAACATCAAAATGGGTTTCAGAATGGAAAGAGAGGAGATCATTGCAATGAAAGTGATAGGCAGGTGACTCAAATTCCATATGGTTCTGGTTTGGAAGCTATAGACCTGTGTGAAAGTATATTTGGTTATTGGCCCTGCTTAGCCAAGAAAGCGAAGGAGGAGAAGGAGAGGGATAAATGTCGATCTTGCAATCAAGAAATGAGAAGGGATCCGTGGGAAAGTGCTGCAGATTATCTATTTGGGAGCCCTTTAGTGTACGATTACGAAAATCATCATCATCAGCCTCAATACCAGTATGATCTTTGATCAAAAATCATGGGTGCAAATTGTGAAAATTCTTGGTCATTTCTGGTACAGCTTTTCTCTTATTATTCTAACTTCATCTCTATGTGAATTACTGAGTGATGTGATGATAATGGAAGCAAAATAAGTATGTTGTTTTATTGCTTTGGCCGACAAAGCGTTGACTTTGGGCAAATATATATGGATTGTTGATCAACCATGGCAGGGCCAGCCATAGTTATTGTAGAAGCATTCTTGAAATCGAACTGTTTGAAGATTGGTGGACGGCAAAATCATGTTATTATTGGATATCTTCTTTTTTTTCCTTTTTCCTATTCTAGCTTTCTTCTTTCTAAAGGGATTAAAAACACACACTTAACTCTCTGTAATTATGTCCTCCAACTCACTTCATCCTTAGCCTCCGACAATTTACTATACATGGATACTTCAGAAATCAAACTGTATGGTATCCTATATCATTCCGTATTATTGTTTCACTATTTCAGTTTGTGCCCCTATAACTATAGCTCAACTTGTTGGGTATATGGTAAATTAATGCATGTTTAATATTTGTCATCTACGGCCAAATTACAAGTGTCCATACAACAGTATAGGATTTAATATTATATTGAACCATATTCCACAAAATCAAATGATATTCAAAAAAAAAAAAAACAAATAGAGAGAAAAATGCCAAAAAAATGCAGAAGAAATGAACAGAAAAGTCAACCTGGGAATAGGTGCAGGGGGAATTTCCAATCAAAACATGTACGAAAATGAAATTTAGGAAAAGCCTAAAAACTAATTAAAGCACAAAGTAAGTGGCTGTCTGAAATATAAATGTGAATCATATCAGTTGAAAAAATTAGGGTTTTCTCTGACTATATTCTCTCTCTATTAATATAGTCGAGAAAAGCTTTGTTTTATTCAGTGTCGAATTCCCTGTCGGGCTGCCCGTCACCCAGTTGAAGCTTCTGATGAAACTGTTGCTATGCAAATTCTGGCAAAAGGAATCTTTGGGAAGGTATCTCATAACATGTTACAAATAGAGATTCATCTTTTACTGTTGCATATCAAATAATAATCAGATTCCACAGAAAATAAATAAATATTTAATTAAAAGACGTTGAACAGGGAAGGTCGAGAAGTGCTTGCAGAAACCTCGTAATCTCCGTTGTCGTACAGAGAGATTAAAGTAAAGTCTGTCCTGCTTAATGATGTAGGGACTACGGCCATAATTCCTTTTGACATTTTTCTGGTCATGCACGATAAAAATCCAGTTACTGAAAATGTCACATCGAATCATGTGTTAAAATACAACATTTACTTTTCATATATGCAAAATAAAAATGATTACCGTATTCGGATTATTTGAGTGTATGGCGTTTGGTACTTACTGTTTAATCACCATTATTATTAACCTTCATTTGTGTTTTTAATCATTAACAGGTGACAATTTAGTAAAATTCAAGTAATTACTTGTGTCAAATGTAGAGATCACGACAAGAAATGACACGGTGTAGTGTATTAGCACAAAAATAATATTAATTAATACTTATAAAGAAAGAAATCAGGGATTGGAGTACAGTATGTGCAACAATAATTGGGTCTTAGGTAGATCTCTTCTGGCAAGACAATGCATTTTCATCTGTCAAAAAATGGCAGCTTTAATTAAATGAGGAGATTACAAAGAATAATACAAAAAATGTTTGGTAATAAAAGGAGGGTAATATGGGAAACAAAGAGAGAAATGATAAGATGTAGTCCCCACATTTGACACCATAAACCACCCTTAAATTCTTCATTTTTTCCTTCCAGCACCATTCTTCACATTTCACAAGCATCTCCAATGGCTATCATATTCAGACTCTTTCTCAATCTCTCTGTCTTCTCTTTGACTATAGCCTCAACCTCCATTCATGACCTGCTCATAAGCAGAGGCTTGCCAGCTGGCCTTTTCCCCAAGAATGGTGTCAAATCTTACCAACTTGGTGAAGATGGGCTGTTGCAGGTGTTCTTGGACACGCCCTGTGTTGCCAAGTTTGAAACCCGGGTTTTCTTCGAAAGCGTTGTTCGTGCTAATCTTAGCTACGGTGGATTGATCGGAGTTGAGGGCCTGTCCCAAGAAGAACTGTTTTTGTGGTTGCCTGTTAAAGATATCATTGTTTATGATCCTTCTTCTGGGATTATTCTCTTTGATATTGGAGTTGCTCATAAGCAGATGTCTCTTTCCCTCTTTGAAGATCCTCCTTTTTGCTATCCTCGTGGTTAGAATATATATAGTTAATGATTGATGCTGATGTTTTATTATTTATCAACCTGAGATGAGGTGAGATTCAATGTTAATCTTGTATTTGGTAATGCAGATGGAATGGTGGAGAAGAATCCGAGGAAGCAGTATGGGTTCGAATCCGAGAGATGAAAGTTGGATCGGATTGTGGTGTTTGTTACATCATGTTGTTGCGTGTTTCCGTTTTTTGAGCCAGAATGGAAGAGTGTTTTTCTAATTTGTAAAATTGTAAAAAGCTGGATACTAACTGCAACAATTTTGGAAAGAAATGAAAAGATTACTGATTTTGATTCCTAGTACTACTACCAATTAACCCTCATGTTTATAACATGACTGCGAATTCTAGTTCTAGTATCACACGTGCCAAAAATGTTGGGTCAATAGTTTTGGAGATGAAAATAACCAAGGAAGATTAAATCTTGACACTTTCTTCACTGGTTAAGTTATCATTAGATGGGCCCTATTTTTCTGCAAATATATTTCATGGAGCAAGAAAATCATTAAGGAAGTTTAAGGAGTCATTCCTTGCTGGCCAAATCATTTAGCTTCATAAATCAGATTATTAGAAGCAAGCAGTTTTTGACTTCTTGCTTTCACTGAATCGTCTTGATAGCCCTATTGTTTCAGATTATATTTTAATGTTTATTTTTACCAACATGCATGTATATTAGTAAAGGCTATTAAGGAATGATTTTATATATCATTCAATTCATATCTTTGTATGTATTTACCTTCTCTTGATCGTAGGCTTTTTTATAGGAGTTTGTTATGGGATTTGAATATTCTCATCTTTGTAATCTATAAATTGTATCTGTGATTAGTTCAATAGATAAGTCAATTCCTATAATTCCTTTACTCTTATATGGTATCAGATTAACGCCTCTCTCTCACGAGATCTTTTTTCGATCCTTTCCTTCAATGACTACCGGCGGCCAAACCACCACCACCGTTCCTACTATCAATGAGGCTGAAACTGCCATGACCACGGTTATTCCAATATCAGCCCACCACCATCTTCCCATCAAGCTATCCCAAACAAATTTCCCATCATGGCGTACCCATCTATGTGCCCTCCTGAATGGCTTCTCTCTGATCGGACATATTGATGGCTCATCCCCATCGCCAGATGCCACCATTGCTCCGGAAGCCTATCTCCGTTGGTTCAAACAGGACCAACTTCTTCTTGCGGCCATTCTAGGTTCGGTGTCACCTGATATCTTGCCTATTATTTCAGCCGCAACCACTGCTGCTGATGCATTTTCCATCCTCTCCGGTGCATTCGCTAGCACGTCCCGGGCACACGTGATGTTTCTGAAAACATCCCTCACCAATGCATCGTTGGATGGCAAGTCGATTTCTGATTATGTAAATCGTATTAAATCCTTGGCCGATGAACTCGGTCTTATTGATGGCCCCGTCAAGGCCGATGACCTCACCCTCTATATTGTTAATGGCCTCACACCGGAATATAGAGATATTGTCAGTGCGGTTCGTACCCGTGACACCTCCTTTCGTTTTGAGGAATTGCGTGATAGGCTTGTCGAACATGAGATGTACCTCAAGCAGATTGAATCCAAGACTGCATCCCTTGTTGCCACTGCCAATTTGGCACAATCTGGATCCTCCTCTTCTCAGCGGTCGGGTCAGAAAGCCTCGAGTGGAGGTCGAGGTCGTTCCAATTCCAACAGGGGTAATTCTGGCGGTAGTCGAGGCGGTAGCTCTTTCCAGGGTCGTGGCAATTCATCGAATAATCATAATCATGGACGTGGTGGCCGTGACTATTCGGTTGTGTGCCAAATTTGTGGTTTCAAAGGCCACATTGCTCCCTACTGCAGGCGTCTTCAGGCCTCGGCCAACTTTGCACAGTCACCAACTCATGGGACGCAATCTCCCTGGTTAATGGATTCCGGCGCCTCCTATAATCTTACAAGTGATCTAGGCAACCTTTCGATACACTCTGAATATGATGGCACGGACGAAATTCAAATTGCTGATGGCACAGGTTTATCTATATCTCATACTGGTTCCACTCAGATTCATACTCCTTCGCGTAATTTCTTATTATCTGATGTATTGTGTGTGCCGGGTGCGGCTAAGAATCTTATTTCTGTGCATCAATTTACTAAGGCAAATTGCGTATCTTTGGAATTCTTCCCTGATTTTTTCTTGATTAAGGATCCCACCACGGGGGCGGCACTAGCTCGAGGGCCATGCAGTAATGGTGTTTATCAGTTTCAACCCCAGATTACTGGTTCGATTGCTAAGGTTGCAGCACTTGGTGTGCGTACTACGGCCAATCACTGGCATTCTCGTCTTGGTCACCCCTCTGGCCGAACGAGTTCATTTATATTATCTACTTACAATTTGCCTATTTTGCACACTTCGGCGCATATGCCTGATAATTGTTTTTCATGTAATGTGAGCAAGTCTCACAAACTACCATTTTCGAACTCTGTTTTTATTGCTTCTCGTCCTTTGGACTATTTATATGCGGATGTTTGGGGCCCTGCGCCTACTTCTATTGATGGTTGCAAATATTTCCTACTTATTGTTGATTTATTTAGTAGATATTGTTGGGTGTATCTGTTAAATGCCAAGTCTCAGGTCCTCCCAATTTTTCGGCAATTTCGCACCCTTGTGGAGAAGCAATTTTCCTTGCCAATTCGAAATTTATACACCGATAATGGGGGTGAATTCTTGGCTCTTAAGCCATATCTTAGTGAGGCCGGCATTTCTTGGTTGACCACTGCACCGCATACTCCACAACAAAATGGAATTTCCGAGCGCCGTAATCGACATATTCTTGAAGTAACTCGTGCACTTCTTCATCATGCTAGTTTACCTCAGCATTTCTGGTCTTTTGCTGTCCAAACAGCGACTTATCTTATTAATCGCACTCCAACTTCGGTGCACTCAGCTAAGAGCCCGTTTGAGGTTTTATTTCGTTGCCAACCAAATTATCGAAAACTCCGCACATTTGGTTGCATTTGCTTCCCCTGGCTGCGACCATACCATTTGGGCAAGCTCAATTTTCCGTCAAAACCATGCATCTTCGTTGGCTATTCCACCAGTCAGAGCGCCTATCGCTGCTATGATCCTGATACTGGTCGGATTTTTATTTCCAGACACGTCAAATTCTCGGAGCACACTTTCTGGAATTTCACCAAACATATTCCTGCTGAACCAGCATCAAGACTTGATGTTTTACCACTCCTTGCTAATGTTACGGGTGCTCCAACTCCACAAGTTGAACCCTCCAATGCTTCTCAGCTGGTCACAACAGCCTTGCCATCGCCTTCTGCGACTCCGCCTTTCGACACTATTCCAGAGCAACCTGCTCCTCCACCCCCTCCTGACAGGACACATGTCATGCGTACCAGGGCTCAAAACAACATCTACAAACCTAAGAAACTCTATGCAGCAACCAAACATCCTTTGCCAACCGATGTCGAGCCTTCATGTGTATCTGCTGCCTTGGCATTGCCTCATTGGCGTCAAGCCATGACTGAGGAGTTTAATGCATTGCAACGCCATGGTACTTGGACCTTGGTTGTACCACCATCTCGTGCTAATATTATTGGGTGCAAATGGGTTTTTCGTATTAAACGGAACCCCGATGGGTCGATTGAGCGCTACAAAGCCCGTCTTGTGGCTAAGGGATTTCATCAACGTCCTGGAGTCGACTTTTTTGAAACTTTTAGTCCCGTGGTTAAACCTGTTACGATTCGAACCGTTCTTACCTTGGCTCTATCGGCTAATTGGCCACTTCGCCAACTTGACATAAATAACGCATTTCTTCATGGCTCTCTAAAAGTACCCGTATATATGTCGCAGCCGTCGGGATTCGTTGATCCTTCGCATCCTTCCTCAGTTTGTTTACTCCATAAATCTTTGTATGGTCTCCGTCAGGCTCCACGGGAATGGTATATTGCTCTCAGCTCCGCCCTCACATCCTTCGGGTTTGTGCAATCTCGAACGGACCATTCTCTTTTTACCTACACCAGTGGGGCTGTTCGGTTAATTGTTCTTGTCTATGTGGATGATTTGATCATCACCGGGTCCAGTCCCACTCACATTCAACGGGTTGTCTCACATTTGCAATCATCCTTTGCTCTCAAGGATTTAGGTCCCTTATTTTTCTTTTTGGGTGTTGAGGTTGCTAGTTGTAAGGAAGGCCTCTTCTTGTCACAACATAAGTACCTGGTTGATCTGCTTCGCCGTCACAATATGGATGGTGCTAAGTCTCTTCGCACACCTAGCAATCCAACAGCTGCGTCCTCAACTTCGTCGGTTAATCCGACTGAGTATCGCAGTGCTATTGGTGGACTTCAATACCTTGCCTTCACACGACCAGATATTTCCTTTACTGTGAACCGACTAGCTCAAAGAATGTCTACCCCATCTGGCTCTGATTGGTGTGAGGTCAAACGGCTATTTCGTTATCTTAAAGGGACTCTACATCACGGTCTTCTACTCCGTCGCCCATCCAATCTTCGGCTCACTGCATTCTCAGATTCTGATTTTGGGGGAGATCGTGTCGACTATAAATCAACTTCTGCCTATGTTTTGTTCCTTGGTGAGAATCCTATCTCTTGGTGTTCTCGTAAACAAACGGGTGTTGCTCGGTCCTCCACCGAGGCTGAATATCGCTCACTAGCCTCCGCTGCCTCAGAAGTTGCATGGGTTGTGAACCTGTTCAAGGAACTGCATATCCCTGTCTCTCTTACGCCCCGGCTCCTTTGTGACAATATGGGCGCCACACGTCTTGCTCTTCATCCGGTTCAGCACTCCCGTATGAAGCACATTGCCATTGACATCCACTTTGTGCGTGATCTTGCATCAAAGGGGGTTTTATCGGTTTCCTATGTTAACACAATTGATCAACTTGCCGACATCCTTACAAAACCGCTTCCACGTACACGCTTTGAGGCTCTTCGATCCAAAATCTCCGTTGCCGATGGCACGTCCATTTTGCAGGGGCGTATTAAGGAATGATTTTATATATCATTCAATTCATATCTTTGTATGTATTTACCTTCTCTTGATCGTAGGCTTTTTTATAGGAGTTTGTTATGGGATTTGAATATTCTCATCTTTGTAATCTATAAATTGTATCTGTGATTAGTTCAATAGATAAGTCAATTCCTATAATTCCTTTACTCTTATAAAGGCATTTGATACATATGGCATTGTAACGAAAAATCACAATATTTAAATTTTATCACCAACTTACTGCAACTAGTGATTTACGCCAGTTGATAAGACCAAATACTTAGACAATATTGATAAATTTTACCAAATGATGTTGACTTTGACTCAAATTATCTAAGGTGACAAAATATATATTTCAACACAATAAATTCTAGATCAACTGATAAAAATTATTAATCATAGTTGGTTGTGATAAACAATAAACTCAACAGTACACCATAGAATACCATTTTTTTTTCCATCTAATTAGTTGCATCCAACATTTGCTACATTCAATGACCCAAAGTAGTGAGTTTCACCTGGGGCCCACACATTTTGGTTTCTAAATCAAGCAGCTTTTAGTACAGACCATAGTTTGTGTGGATGCATATCTGTTTCAATAATGAACATTTACATGTTTGGGTCCACAGATTTGGTTGGAATAGTGAGATTTTAGAATAGGGTTTGGTTTAAATTGGAAAATTGAAGATGAAGATTTTCATTAATCAGTAATTGGACAAAAGATTAAAGTTGAGGGAAAAAACAAAAGGAAGTTCTTTCAAATCTGGTTTAAAGGTGGAATTGCTGGTGGAGGAAAGAGTGTGATGTTTGTTCCTAGCTCCCTTTTCAGGTTCCTTGTAAATCAATGAATACAATCTCCAAAAAGACATTAATATGCATATGAACTATGCAGGACAAAAATAAATCTGTAAATCATCTCCAGTGGGGCTTAATGTTTCTGGAAAGCATCATATTCTCAATTTCCATGCATTATGTATTAACACACTGATCATCATCCTAATTGGGCCCAACATCTGAGGCTTTATTTTATTTTTCAAGGCTCTGCTGGACCCTAATGAGGATGTTGATTCATACTTAGCAAAATGATGCTTCATCTCGTCTATCATTTGAAACATGTTGCATGATATGAATTGCCTGGTATAAATGCTTGCAATTTACTCTCTCACTGAGTATGAAAGTGCTGTAAACAAAAATAATCTGACCGTTAAAGCAGTTCCCCCCCCCCCCCCCTTTTAATTAGTTAAAGAAAAAGTTTTGTTCTTTCATAAGAGTCAAAAACAAATCCATCATTAAATCAACTTCTATAACTAATAAGATCAGATCAAGTTCATCTAAGTTAAACAGGTACCAGACAAGTAAACAAACAGAGTGATAAAAATTTCATTTTGGAGAATCAGTGCTTCTTCTTGTGATCCTTATGTAGCAGAAGATAGCAGCGACGAGAGCAGTGGCAAACCCTCCAAGAATCACATCTCCACCTGCAATTGATTTGTCAATAGAGTGATGCTGTGTGATCTCTTCATCTCCATGTGTTTCCACACTACCTGATGGGGCTGGACTTGGAATTCTACTAAATGCTTCTGTATTGCCCGGAGCCCGGCCCACAGATTCTAACATTCTGGAATCACAGGTTCTTCCATGGTAAAGGACTAGTGTGGCTGGCAATGCAAGCAGAAGAAGTAGAAGAAAACGAGCCATATGAAAATAGATATAATACTTGAGTTAGTAAAAATAGATATTCAGGCAGGGGTGGTGTTTATGTTTGTGTGAAGAGAAGAAAAATGGTGTTCTTTGTGGGAAATTTAAACTATTTTGAAAAATGCAATCTTAAATCAAATATTTAAACATATTGGGTCATGCATCAGCGCGTTACACGGGCCAAAGTTGGTGATGATTTCCGACATTGCCAAGTAGAGTGCATTACTTTTTTCCAGATCTGCTGCTAAAGAAGGGAGGTGTAATCCGGGAAAGGTTGTTTAAGAGTAGATCAAATATTCAAATGTTAACTAAGACTCACTTTTCTTAAACTTAGAGTCCAAGTTAAGGACAAATAAAAATTGTCAGAAACATAGATCCGTCTTTCTTTACTCATTCAATGTTGCGCATGTTGAAGATCATTCACTTTTTTTTATTAATGTTGTCTAATTATTCGTTTATAACTTCTCCAGATGCTTCTAACAATCTCCGTCAGGTGCTTCTTTATCTTGTTGGTGTCTGGCCTTTCGCCATGAATTCCCTGGAAGTTTAGTGAAGAGAAAAAGTTATTCACAACTCAGGACATTTTTACACTTTTAAACAAAAAATTACCTCAGCATATGAAAAGATCCGGCTGCTGATAGAAAAGATTAGCAGACAGATGAACAAAGACGGAAAAGAAGAATAAAAGATACCAGAGCATAATTGTCTCTAGAACTATACAGTTGTTCCTTGTTTCTTGGCTTCGGGTGCAGCATCATTCTCCTCTATAATGGTCGTCTCTCCATCAGCCTCCATTTCTTTTAGTTCGTCTCTAGAATCTTTGGCTCATTTTTTGCAGCTCCTCAATGTATGTAATTGCATCAGCGATTACCAATACAGCGCTTCTACTGAACTGAATTAGTCAGCAAACAAGTACTGCTTCAGTATGAAATCAACACTTGTTTCTAAACAAAAGCTAATTATCATCAAGTAGTAAATGTAAATAGTTAAAGAGGTTATAAGTTTGCATTAGTGGTATTTGAGACTGAACAATCATGTTTGATCAATTTCTCAACTTGTGTGGGAATGAATAGCTTATACAGGTTTTTCACAGAGGGGAGAGATGGAATCTTCTTGTTGGAGTTTGTTAGAATTCAGTTATCTTTGTTGAGTGTATGTGAGAGCGTCTTCTCGCTGCAGTTTGTTGACATACAACATCATCATATTTTGGGCTGTACAACCCGACCCCACCGCCCCACTAGTTTTTATTTATTTATTTGATTATCGAGTATTTTATTTTATATTTCAAACCCCTTTACAAACAAAATGTTTAGATTTTTTTATTGCAACTATTTTTTTTTCAAATATTTGAATAACTTAGTAATATATTTAGTATTAGAGTAAATTTCACAAGTTTGAGCTTGATTCGACTCCACTTATACCTGAATGATATTAATAAAAAAACCTAAATTTTTAAAAACATGTTTAAAAAATTTTTAATTTAAATTTATAAATAAATAACTATAAAGAGTAAAAAAGTATATGAGATTACCGAGTTGAGTATTAATGAACTCGACACTCAATCTAATCGATTTATTTTTGTAAGCGATCTCAAATAAGTGACCACTCACAAGTTATCTCATCTCATATAATTCACATTGCTACTCTAATGACAATTAAAGCCCAACAGTAATGGACCAGGCCTTGGTTGAACTAGTTTCCAATCGACACACATATAGCTCGGTCACTGGCCCAGTCTAATAGAAGGCCCGAAAGTTGAAACTGGGCTCTTGCCCCCAAGCACAACTAAACTCTCCCTAATTTTTCATTATTAATTATTTTATATACTTGACAAATAAATTATTTTATCTTAAGATTCATCTTATTTGTTTATTAGACATCATTTCTACGTTAAAATCAAATCAAACTATATAATACTTAATTATCAATGCAGCACCTATATTTTATATGAGTTCAATTAACCAGCGAACCCATTTAAATTTATTTTCGCATTAGGTAAATTTCAAATTTAGATTGTCTCCAACCCCCGCTCAATAAATAAAAATAAATATACATGATAAGAGTAAGAAAATAGAATTTCTTAAACTTGACTTTTATATGGCTCGATTAAAGCTCGTCCGAGCTTATAGAATACTGATAATCAAACAAGTCTAAATATATGGGGTGTTTATAGGTATCCACAAACTTATTGAAATGATATAAAACCATTTTCCAGTATGGCCCTAGTAATCTTATGATGCAGCATCTTGAAACTTTGAAGACTATATATTAAATGGTTTATTTCTGAATTAATGGAAAACAAAGCATACCTCAATCGTTTCTTATACATTGATATTATGAAAAAAAAAAAAAAACACAAATAATGACGCTTTAGAAAACTAATGATCAGTATTCTTGTGGAAATCAATGTGGAATCATCTTTATTGGTAATTCTGGGTATGAATCATTCAATTATGTCGAATTCTCCTTTGTAACTTGTCTAGATGCTCCGTACAATCTCCCACAGGAACCTCTTTATGTGGTCAGCATCCGATAATCCACCATGAATTCCCTGCAAGTTTCCAAGGAGCATTGAATTGAACTACATATTATGCAGGTAAAATGAGCAGCTCTATAAATGTGTGTATAAATATGAAGCAAAATTGGACCTCTCCAAATGAAGTGAAAAGAACAGCTCCTCTGGAAGTTGTAATGCAGGTATGGTTGAGATTGACTCCCAGAACATTAATGGCTTCCATCACTTTAGTAAGCAACCCTCTCTTCTTTTGGAAGACGATCTTTATCCATAGCTTCGTCCCTGAAATGTGGCTTACCTGAACTTCTGGCTGCTGAAAGTGATCAAACCAATTAGAAGACAGATTGGAAACAACATACAAGTTAAAGATGAAAAAAGTATCCTATAATTACTGTTATTCCCCATTTCTTCATCTCTTGTTCTTCGTCAATCTCTTTCAGTTTGATTTTCTCTTCATGATCAACACTAGTTGCCTCCATTTGCATCAGTTGGTTACTAAGTTCCTCCACCGATTTCTTTTGTTCTTCAATGTAAGTGATTGCATCAGTGATTATGGTCTCCCTTTTCATCTAAACCAACAATTTTTCAGTTAGGAACTAAAGGAGATTAAAAAAAAAAAAAGTCCTTTATTACAGAGAAGGAAATGGAAATGGAAATAATTGAAGAGGCTTCGATATCTTGCATTAGTGATGATTGGGACTAAAGAACGCAGCTCATGTTGTCTATCACTGAGTTTCTTGCGCCTTTTTCTTTCAGCTTTGAGGTTCTTCGATTTGAACTTTTCATCCTCATCTTCTTCTTGATCAACGTGCTTCCTCTTATCCATTCTTCTTCAGTTGTCTCTATCAAATGCAGTTAACACAATTCATTCTTGAATAATCAAGCATGCTATAACAACAACTGAGAGTGGAATAAGGTGGGCAACCTGAATTATTTTGTTGAAAAATGTAGATTGTTTGACAGGATACTACAAATGCTCAATTATGGCAGGTAAGAATTCGTTTATATAAGTGTTTTTCACAAATTTGACACTTGAAAGAAGAAAGAGAAGTGAAAGAGGTGACAGGGGTGGGAATCTTCTTGTTATAATAGTTTGTTAGGCATCCATTCAGCATACCCAATCATCAATGTCTTGGGCGTTCAAACCCTCATTTCTAGCATGAGAGAGAGAGAAAGAGAGAGTGTAGGATTGTGTACCTTAACTGTATATACAGGATAATTATAGTTGAAAATAAAAGCCAAAAGTGAAGAAAATTAGCAAGTTGCATTTTTTTTTTTCTCCCTTAATTTGATCACCCAAATAATCAATGTAGTTGTAGTAAAATAGTGGTAAAAAAAGCCCAAAATAGGCACTGGTTAATATGGTTGAAAGTCACAAGAGTGAGGATAGCTGTCAAGGCATGCAGAAGTCATATTCCATACCAAGTACATTATTCTCTTGTTATACATATGTATATGTATATATCTTCCTTGTCATTTACTCAATATAAATTATAAAGTAGTATAAAGCATCTTGTTATCTTATTATTTTTCTGGATTTCAGGCAATTTACCTTTTCGCTTTTGATAGCCCAAAATCAAGTTGGACAACGTATTCTTCAGTACTAATGTGATCATCATGGTGCTCCTTGGACTTGTAACTGTACATGAGATCAATCAGCATTACCAGAAAGCCTTTCAAAGATATCGAAAAATATTCATCATTTAGACTAAAACACCCTCTGTTGAAGCTTTTCCATTGGCTAATTGCTATCATGGCAATGGCATGGTATCTTGGTCAACTCTTTTACTCCTTGATGCTCTTTCCTGTAACACTCTATGTATGATCCATCTTCACATCTTGATGCTCATCCTATATCATATATTCTAAAATTTACTACTTTATTTGATCAAGAAAGTAAACAAAGATCAAATCCATGCTTTTTGTATATACCTTTAGGCCTCTCATTCATCGTATTGAGAAGGGATCTATAAGACATCTTCTTATATTCTGGTATAGTCCCATCTCAATATATGAAATATAATTCTGTATTAGTTTACACTCGTGTAGGCTAGGCTAAACTTCCTCTTCTTCCCTCTATTTCCTATATGTTACACTCCAAAATTGAAAAAAAAAAAAAAAAAATTTCCGATTTTGGGTCATCTACATACGCGGGGAGTCCTCTGTATCCTCGAAAATCCAATCTTTAAATTAAATAAATAAATAAATTTTATCATTTTCAATTTTTATATGAATATAAGAGCTCAAAAAAATAATTTACATCTAGAGGTGAAATAAATATGTCAAACTACTTATTGGAGGTATATGATCTAACCTAATATTGGATTGGTCCGACCTGAAATAATTTAGTAAATGAAGCTGATCAAAACCTATTATCAATCTTATTTATAGCTTATGTATAAAAAAATATAATATATTTTATAACTTTTTTTTATTTTGTATCAACACCAAATTTAGATTATATATATATATTGAATATCTAACACATTAGCGATTGACACATATTAATGTGTAATGATGGATAGGATTGTCATAATCCATGCAAACAATTGGATTATTTTTAATTTTAAAATATAAAAGAATATCTCTAAAATCATCAAAAAAAATAAAAATTAAACACCATACAAACAGTTAGATTGTTTTTAATTTCATAATATAAAAGAATATCTCAAAAATCTATCAAATTTTTTTTTTTATAGAAACTATTAGGTATTGATTGAGGAATTGATACCTAAAGATTGGTATTGTTGATACCATTAGTCTCAGGTTTGGCTCTAAAGCTGATCAATTGGTACCTAATTAGATTTGGAAATTATTATGTACAAAAAAAGACCAATCTTTAGGTATCAATTCCTCAATCAATACCAAATGGTAAACAAAAAACAAAAAAACAAAAAAAAAAGAAGTATTGATTGATTTTAGAGATATTCTTTACATTGTGAAATTAAAAACAATCTAACTGTTTGTATGGATTATGATCAGTTCTGCTATCCTATCAACCATGAATACATTGATATGTGTCCACCGTTGTGTTAGATATCCAATATTGTATTTTTTTGAGTTTAAATGGAAGTTTTTATTGTTTGAAAAAACAAAATCATACTAAATAGTTTTAACTTTTTAATAATTTTAGGTCAAACTTATGCACAAAACAATAAGTTAAAAAGATAGTGTATCATATATGAATGTATAAGTTTAATATTTACAATTTAGGCCAAACACATATTTCCAGTAATTAACTGAAAACATTTCAAAAATTATTCACTTTAATAAAATAATTAAATTTATTTACATGTTCTATCACTTTCTATGTTCACCTTGTATTTTAAAATAAATGATATGTACCAACATCACTAATTAATATCTAATTAATGTCTAATATTAGTAGGTATCGATGTAACAGTGACACAATATGAAATATGAAATATAACATTTTATTTGGACGGAATATTTATTGGGATGTGAATCTGCATCTGATGGATTAAGAATTGAAATAGAAACGAGATGCATTGGGCGGTGATGAATTTTGCCCTCGTTTTCTCAACTTGGCTTATTCACTAATCTGATCTTGTCTATGGAGATCCTCTTCCACGCAAATCAATTCACTTTAGTTCAGATCATCTACCTGTTTCGGAAACAGCACTATTGTTCAACGGATAAAATAATATACAAATTAAGTTCATAGCACCTTTCTTTTATTGCGATTAATGTCATTTTCATTTTTCTGGAAAACCAAAAATGTCTGAATTATAGTTTTAATAAAGACATAAATGCTAATATGTCCATCACTGATTATGTATTAATGTGCTTACTGTTTGATATATCATTATAGGTAAAAAACACTATTTCTTATGTTTTGCCAAGATTACTAGTTATGTAAAAATTGTGAAAATTAACTAGTGGTTTTTCTGACTTTTATTGTGATGAAAGAGCAATCTGCATTGTAGGGTGTATATAGGTAGAGGGAATATATCTATAAGCAAAGATTTATTTCGAGAAAATAGATTGTGAATAAATATGTGTTTGTTCCGGTACTATAGCCGAATTGATAAGATCTATAGTGATGTCGCGAGAAATTCTGCAGCAAAATTAGGTTAAAAAAAAAATGTGTTGAAGGTACGGCCAAATATCTAGAGGATCTCAAAAGATTTAGTACCTTCGACTTCGAGAATTGCAAAGATTATCAGCTTCGGCTTTCGAAATTTATTTTTGGATAACTTTTGGTCTATGACTGTCACAATAAAGCAATTTTCTTGAGAAAGGCGTTTATAGAGATTGGATCAATATGCATCTCAATAATGCTTATTTACAAAATTTTTGACAATTGTATAGAAGTAATAAATTATATATGATGTTTATTATATTCTCACGAACTTATATTCACGAGACGGGTGAATCAACGATTTATGCAATTTGTATTCATGAGTTTGATTTTATGATTAATGGGACTTTGTATCTTGAAATTCTATGACACAGTTAAAATCTTCAAAATCTCTATGCCCACCAACCTAAAAAGAAAAAAGAAAAAGAGGCAAAAATATATCTGCATTTTCCAAAATTTATGGCTAGCTAGTCTTTTTTAATAGTAAATTAATAAAGGCTTGAGGCCAAAATTGGATTATTAAAAATGCATAAATAAATAAAGGGTTGAGCCTAAAAAGTTTTTGGGAATTATAAATAGAGGAGTATGCATGCAAGAGTTTTCAGCAATAATAGCGTTGTAGCAGCGAGTCTTTTGTATCCCCAGAAAACATGTAATTTTCAGATTTGAAATACTCATTAGTGTTGCTCCAAGAATTCATGAGTTAACCTCGTACCTTGGATTCTTTTTGAGCTTGATTTTAAATTGAATATGGCAACTTGCAGCCTCATAATCACCCTTGCAAACATATTTCAAACAAGTTGCAGATTTTATTACTAGTCAATTAGTGATTTTTATTTCTCTATTTCTCTCAGAGTTTAATATATGGTGTTTAACTTAGAGCTTCTTTGATAGATGACGGAGGCAAGGAGGTCAGGCAATTTTGGAGCAAGTATATGGGATGACGATTACGTTCAATCCCTACACACTTCTCCATACAAGGTAGGGTATAATATCAACCATTTTTTCTTACCTAATTTTAATAAATCCACCAGCAAAAAATGGTGAAATCATAAACATTATTGATGCTATTTGTTTTGGTGTTTATATATATAAAATGATTATGTTGTGCCCGAGTAGGTTAGCATAGAATCCCCAACAGTGTATATTCAAAAAGAAATTAATCAAACATAAAAGAACTAAGTTATAATAGCTAAATATGGTTTAATTTACTGGACATGCAGCCTACAAGGTACTTGAAGGAGGAGGTGGAGAAGCTGAAAAGTGAGGTGAAAACAATCATGGACGACACCATAGATGAGTTGGACCAACTTGAGCTTATCGATAATTTGCAAAGGCTTGACATATCTCACCACTTGGAGCACACAGTGCAAATGATACTGGAGACATTTTATGAAAAAGAAAAATCATGTCCTGATATATATAAAGAACAAGATTTGCATGTAACAGCTCTCAAATTTAGATTGCTCAGACAACATGGATATCATGTCCCTATAGGTGCACACCTGCTCATAATAATACTATGATTGTGAAAACTAAGGTTCCATGTTTATGTACATATGATGATAGTTTTCTTTATTCCAGAGGTCTTCTGTAATTTCATGGACAAGGATGGGAATTTCAAGGCCTTTCTGGCTGATGACATCAAGGGACTTGTTTCACTTTATGAAGCTTCATTTTTATCCATGGAAGGTGAAACTATATTGGATTTAGCCAAATATTTCTCCATTCACCATCTCAAGGAAAGGCTAGAGCAAATTATGGACCCGATTTTAGCAGAGCAAGTGAAGCATGCTTTGGAGCTTCCACTTCACTGGAGAGTGCAGAAACTTGAAGCCAAATGGTTCATCCACGTCTACGAAAGTAGACCTGATGCCAACCTTGTATTGGTCCAACTAGCTAAATTGGATTTCAACATGGTACAATCCACATACCAGGATGAGCTCAAAGACTTGTCGAGGTTGAATCAGATCATTGTTCTATCATTCAAATTAAGAGACTCCTTATTGTTGTTTAGCAAGTTGTTCTTTTACGTGCAATTACAGGTGGTATAAAGCAACTGGTCTAGAAGAGAACTTGAAGTTTGCCAGGCACAGATTGGCAGAGTGTTTCTTGTGGGCTTTGGGATTTATTCGAGAGGCACATTTTGGATATCCTAGGGCCATTTTGACTAAGGTTGCTGTTCTTATTACCATAATTGATGACATATACGACGTGTATGGCACATTGGATGAGCTTGAGGTGTTTACTGAGACAATCAAGAGGTTGGTTGAATAAACAAAACATATTTCCTTATCCTTACTGCTATACTACTCCAAAGTTATACCAAGATAAATCTCACTTCATCAGGTGGGATATTAATGTGTTGGACCGCCTTCCCAAATACATGCGGATTTGTTTCCTAGCTCTCTTCAACTCCACCAATGAAATGGCTTATCATATTCTGAGGGACCAAGGTCTCAACATTATTTCAAACCTCAGGAAATTGGTATGTGTGCACTTTGTTGCTTTTACTGCATATTTTGATGTGTGTAAATTCTAACACTAGTTGTTGCATTGTTTCAGTGGGAAGAACTGACTGGAGCATACTACTTAGAAGCAAGATGGTATCACAGTGGGTATTTCCCAAGCACAAATGAGTACCTGAGTAAAGCTTGGGTTTCTATTTCGGGTCCTCTACTTCTTTTCTATGCTTACTTTTCCATCACAAATCCCATAAACCAGGAGGAGTTGCGGAGTTTGGAGGAATACCCTGGAATCATTCGTTGGCCATCCATGGTTCTTCGTCTAGCTGATGACTTAGGAACTACATCCGTAAGCAAATTACTGCTCCAGTATATATATTTACATATGCAAATGCATTAATGTTTTTTGATATCAAAATAAATGCAGGATGAAATCAAAAGAGGGGATGTTCCAAAATCAATTCAGTGTTATATGCGTGATACAGGGTGTTCTGAAGAAGAAGCACGTGAGTACTTGAAGCATATGATAGACGAGTTAATGAAGAAAATGAACAAAGAAATAATAATGGAGAAGCCCGTCAAGAATTTTGGCCCAACTACAATGAATCTTGCCCGAATATCTCTATGTTATTATCTGCATGGAGATGGTTTTGGGGTTCCTTATTATGACACCAAAAAGAATTTGGTCTCACTCATCGTTAACCCCATTCCTATGCCATGGCTTTGAAGACACCTTTCAACAGCAGATATGATAAGTGGAATGAGAAATAAATGTTTTAAATACAAAAATAAACCAATTCTCATTGTAGTATTTCTCTCTTATTTTCAATAAAAATAATCAGTGCGTCCTATATAAACTGTTTATAAACAAGACAGCCTGAGAGGACCTGAGCTGGAGATTGGATGTGGTTGAATGAAAATGAGTAGAAAAAACATGGGTTAATGATTAATACTCTGCATCAAACAAGATTTCATGTATGAATCAGATTGAGCAACCAGCAGGTTACTTGTGAAATTCATCTCACAAATGAACAACCTTCATCATTTGTTAATTATTCGTTGAAAATCTGAGTCTAATATAAATCTGTGATCAGCAACATAAAAGAAAAAAATGGTTTACGTCTGCTGTCTTCTTGTGAGTGCTTCCGGCTGGCTACAAGTTGCACGTCTCCAGATTTCAGGTACCCAATTTCGAAATTACACTTAAAGCATTCACTGCATATTTTGCAACGTAAGCATCAAGCTGCACAAGCTTTTCCTCCCATGTTTCACTCCACAACTTCTTGATTCAGTAACCATTAATCTGCGGCCTTGATGTGGGACCCGTTAGTCGAGAAAAAGGCATCTGACTGCGACTGGGAATGCCTCTAGGGCCTGAAAGTCGATCACCAACAGTTGGATCGGACACTGATTTGGAGAAGGCCTGGGCGAGCTCAACTGCAGATGCTGCTTTCCCATATCGAACAGGGGCATCTGGGGAGGCTGGCTTCACATGCTCGATGGGTTTGCGCCAAGTCTCCGGAGATGGAGGTCTGTCTAGCACCTGCTGCTTTTGTGGCTGATTACGAAGCTTCTCAGCATCCCTATTATTTCTCCAATTATCATTCTGCCTGTTCCTCCTATGAGGATCGATTTTGTCGCCATCCAGCTGGTGGTCTCGCTTATTAGAGAATTTAGCTATCCTTGGATCAGTAGGAATAATTTCAGATTTTTCACTGTGGCGTACAGAAGGGATATGCGTGAACGTATCAGCCTTTGGGGCGCCCTCCTTCACCCTATAAGTAGTTGTGAAATAAATAAAAAAAAAAAAGGTTGTTCTCACTAACATCTATAAATCAAGCAGTTGTGGACATTTAATACACCCAATGAAAGCTGTTTACAAGTAGGATAATTAAATTAGTACCTCAATGGAGGTTGACCCTCATAGTTGCTTACATCATCATCAATTCCTCGTGCCTTCAGAACCTGCGTCTTGATTGCCATTTTATGTCAAACATTTTTAGCCAAAGGTAAAGCAGAAGCAGCATACAACATATATCAACTGTTTAGACAAGAAGTGTAAACAGGAACAAGACACGCTGATTGCATCAGAAGATGATAGGGTAACCAGATCACCAATGTAAGAAGCATTTCATAGCAAGATCAAAGCAAAAGCACCAAATATTCGTAATAAAACATTTATCCTCCATTACTAGGAGGTGCACAAAAAGATTTGATCCTGAGCCACACTTTAAATGTAAATTTGAAGGAAAGGATATGCTTCCAAAACCAAGATAAAAATGAACTCACCGTTTCTCGTGGACGAGCTTCCCCAAACACAGTGCCTCTGGAGTGAAAAAAAAAAAAAAGAGAGAATGTGAACTCCTATTGCAAAGTATATAATTCAAATCGAATAATGTGTAAAAAGGTAAGGTGTTGTGGCAGAACAACAAAAATTTGCAGCATTCAAACCATTTTATCAGAGGAAAATTAGATCAAATACCCAACTTACACTCCACCAAGTTGGACCTACATGAATTGATCTGACTACTCACATGATTACGGAGCAGCAGCTCTTATTACTACAATGAACTATGAATTGTAGCAACAGCTACTAAACCATGTAGTATGATTCTATAGGTATCCATGTACACAATCAGAAACATCAAATAAGGTTTCCAGCTTCTTACTGCTCCAATGTTTTTTTATTTGATTTCTTTGCTGAACCCAGAAAAGGTTGTAACGGGTTGCAACAGTACCAAAATGAAACAAATACACCTAGCATCAGACACTGATAAGCTAGGAATGATATCAAGTGCAAAGTCTTGTGAAGTTAGAAAAATCTGAAAGTAACTGCAGGTAGCTATTAACTCTGAATCGATAAAGGAACACAAATTCAAAAATAAATTAAATTGAGAGAACCAGAAAGATATGCTTTTCATTGATCCTGTAAATAGAAATTCAAATGCAACTCAAGATTCCACAACATTCAATCTCCCTTTTCATATCAAAATTATTTGCTGGATAGGAGGGTAACATGCACATAATACAATTTTATGAGCTTAAAAACCTGCAATGCAAAATATACCCCAGTGATATGTCTTTTAGCCAACTGTACAAGCAACAAGTTCAGAAAGAACAGTCCAGCAACATGACACACTACACATTATTATAAAGATTTATGAAGAAAATGCTCCCTTTTTGGCTCTCTCAATTTCAATTTATCTCACTGAGCCCATTTTAACATTTAATAACTACTAGTAAAATATCCCGTATAAGTGCAATAGGAAGAGAGACCTCATATTCAGGTAGATAGCTCAATAAAAAAAAATCAAGATTAAGAACCAATACATGGAAAGAAAATAGCTAAAACACAAATAAATTCGAAGCCTGTGAACCTTTTAACTTCACTGTTTCCTTCGAATGACCGTGGCTTCAAATTCAGTTTCGGGCGGTCTGGAGCTCGATCGCCAATAGCAGAACCAGTAATACCAGATTCTGAAGGATTTTTAACTTCATGTAGAACATAGCTATTCTCCATTTGAAGATTATCACTTGTCCGTTCATATCTCTGGACTCAAAAAAGAAGAAAATATTTCAAGCTAAATCTTACCTACAAATTCAAAGAATATGATTCAGCTAAATTCACAAGTTTACCGGCTTATGATCAATTGGTGATCCTGAGATCTCCAATGGTTTGGACCTTGGAAGTAATTTGAGTTTTGGTCGTTCTGATGATTCTGGAGGCAATATAGACTGAACCTCCGACCCATCAGATTTTGTAGCAGGCCGAATCGACTGGTAACCGTTAGTAGTAACAGAAGCACTTCTCTCAAAAGGCTCCACACGAATAGTAGACATGGACCTCTCATAAGTTGGTGGCATCTCCTTTCCACCAGCATGAATCCTATCAGCAACAGCTAGACTTCTTTCAGCATGCATAACCAGACCGTCTTGATAGTTACTGTCACTCACCACATCTAGCCTATTGTAGGTTTTCTTACTGTGTGTATTGTTGGTACCATAATCAAACTCTCCCTCATTTCCCAAATGTCCAAAGGTTGCAGCATCTTTTGGAGGATGAACATGTTGTTTTGAGTTCCATCGACCAGATGAAACCTTCTCAAGAGCACTAGCATGAGCCAACTTTGTCTCAGCATCTGGAGCAGACCATGCAGTAGATGCAGGCTCTTTGATGCTAACAGTCTCCTTCCTCATTCCCCAGGCATTTGGATAAGACCCGACCACCGCCTGCCCAGCATTGCCACCCATGGTCGGATAGTTTGACCCATAACTGCGACTGCCACTGAAAGCCTGATTGTTAAATTTTGAATTATGCACCTCTGTCACCCTCCCTGCATAAGAGCTACCAGTTGAACCTCCTGAAATTTGATTGAAAGGAGCTGAAGCACTACTAACAACTCTAGCACCAGATAAATTATCAATTTTAGGCTCCACTATTCGACTAGGTTGGGCATGAAAGCTTTCATCAGCAACTGTTCGACGAGGGCCTGAAACCCCATCCAAAGGCTTGCGCTCATCCTCATCGAAATTCCTACCTATATGAGAACTATGACTTAAAAATGGAGATTTTTCATCAAGGTTCCTGGCAGAGCCAGCAGATGCAGGGCGTAAACGATGATCAGATCTTCCCAATGAATTGCCCCATGACATCTGCCGATCAAACCCACCACGATCAACAGGCCTCACAGTTCTGTCAAAATGTTCAAATATCAGAATAATTGAATGAATGATTTTCACAACCCAATCAACCAAACATTATCAGGGTTTCAGCAATCCAAAGATCCTAAGAGAAATCAATTATACCGAACAGTGAGATCAAGTGTGGAGCCTCAATTACGAAACCCTATCAGAACTTTTTTTGAATCTTTCTTCATTAAAGAAGTAATAATTAATCACTCATTTTTATTTTACCATATAAGATCTACACAAAAGGCTCAATCATGAACAAGTAGTAGTTCATGCCATGTAAATGGAAATAATTAGAAAGGCGGATTCAGAAGACAAGAATTGTGAAAAAGGGACAACATATTGAATAAAATTAAATGTTACTTACACGCCAGGTGCAGAGGGGAGAGGAAGATCGGAAGGAATGGAGCCGCCATGAAAGTCCTTCAGAGTCATCGTTGCCTTCTTCTTCGACATTGTCGCCTCACTCTCTCTTCCCAAAGAATATCGAATAAACGGATTCGTAAATTTTATAAGAATATATAAACGAAAAGAAAAAATTGAAGAAAGAACAAGAAAACCCTTCCCCCTTGTTCGATTTCTAGAACGAATGAATCTACAGAAATCAAATTACAAAAAAGAAAGAGAAGAAAGATCTGGGTTTTAGATAATTTATCTCTCTCGTCGACGTTATATCGAGAGATAAGCAAGTTTATTGAATCAGAACGAGGTCGGGGGAAGGGTTTCGAAACTCTAGAATTAGTGCACCACTCACGAATAAATCTAGCACCCACGCTTCCTCGTGTTGTACATTTAACAAGGGTTTGTCTTTCGTATGTTGTACCTTACTGTTTATGTGCTAATGGTCGCTCCTTTTAATTTTTTTTTTCCTTTTCTTTTTTCGGGAATAGTTCCCTTATCTTCTCTCCTTAATAAGACTCCTACAGGGTGGGAACTGGGAAGTGAAGGAAATCTACGAAATTAAAACGCTCCTGCATTAGTTTTTTCATTTAAATTATATTATTTTTTATTGAAATAATATCCATATATTATTATTCAATATATATCTATATGAACAAACGCTCACTCAAATCGTAAAAAAATATTTGTTATTATATGAATAATTTTGAGAACTTTTAATAATAGTTGGTTGTTATGTCTCAAAAGTTGCAATTATTATTTTGAGATTAAAGAAAGAAAAAAAAATTAGAAAGTACATTATTACGTGGAATTCATGTGCATGAATATTTAAAGTGTTTCAACAAGAAACTACTCATAGTTATAAGTTATATTACACACGAGTAAGTTGTTGAAAATTATACCTTCAGTTCCACAATTTTTAAATGCAATTCCACATTTTTTATCAATGATTTAACTAATATGAGAATAAATGAACTAAAAAATTAAAAATTTCATCACAATTTATATGTATATATATATATATATTATGCGATACTCATATATTTATGTAATATTACTTATACTTTTATATTAATATATTCATATTTTTATATAATATATAAAGGTAGAACTAACATAACTAAAAGGGTCTAGTCCAAAACTATCCCTTTTTATAATGCAAGGAACTTTTTTACCCCTTATTTATAAAAATAACTTTTTTACCCATTTTTAAGGTATTTTGTTAAATACATTCCAATACTACCTTTTAACTATATTTAAATTTTAATATTTCAAAATACATAAAATTCTATAACCCAAAATTTTGAAAATTGAAAATTCATTCCCCCCAACCCAAGCTCCACTGAAGCTCAATCTCCACCACTTCAACATCAATGGTCGAATCTGAGATGAGAATGAGGTTATAGAGAGATGAAAGAAACAGAGATGAGAATGGGTTAGGAAGATGGTAGAACACTCATCTCGATAAAAAAATTTGAACCGCCCGGGCAGAAATGACGGTGATTCTTATCGGAGATGGTAGATGTCAGATTTGCGCCTATGGTGGAAGCACGACGCCACTCACACTCGGAGATGATATCATCGGGATAAGCTAAGAAGGTTAGAGAAGGTGAATGAGAGTTGATTTGAGTTGATTTGCATAATCTGAACTTGGAGGTGGAACATCGAACTGTTCGAAGAGAGAGACAAGAGTTTTGGTTACAATTTTTTATTATTTATTTATTTTATTTTTGATTTTGATGATTTGAATGTTCAGTGAATAATTGTGAAATTTCTTGAATTTTTTGATTTTGTATATAATTACCATTATAATCGAGTATGTACATATACGAGTAGGAGAAAATCGCCAAAATTATGCGACATTTAATATTCTGATATGTGTACACGATATGTATCTTATTGTATATGATAAATCGTGTCTGTTAAA
This sequence comes from Scutellaria barbata, assembly GCA_028654395.1. Classification (NCBI taxonomy): domain Eukaryota; kingdom Viridiplantae; phylum Streptophyta; class Magnoliopsida; order Lamiales; family Lamiaceae; genus Scutellaria; species Scutellaria barbata. Next base: position 7,175,687 of record CM053645.1, read on the forward strand.
TATTCTTATCGTGTACACGTTGTAAGATATCTATCGTGTACACGATATATACGTGTACACAATATGTATCTTAATACGTGTATATGATTATAATATGTATATGATATACGTGTACACGATATTCGTGTACAAAATATGTATCTTAATACGTGTACATGATTATAATATGTATACGATATACGTGTACACGATTATAATATATACACGATATACGTGTACACGATATGTATTTTACAACGTGTACTCGATAATTATAATACATGTTATAATCGTGTACACGTTATGAATCGTGTACACGATACGTACATTGTGTACACGAAATAATCGTGTACTTCATAAAATGTACTCGTGTACAAAAAAATAAAAATCTCAGATGGGTCTGGTTAAAACGCAATACACAGATAAACATATTGTATAAACAAATCTAAAATGATTTTTCTAGATTTTCCCAAAAAAAATAAAAATCTCAAATGGGTTTGGTTGAAGCGTAATACACAGATGAACATATCGTATAAACAAATCCCAAATTATAATCGTGTACATGTTGAAGCGCATCAGATCTTCAAAATCTTTTTTCCCAAATAAACATATCTTCTACGGATAAATAAATTTCAGATGATTTTCCCAAATACAGGGTTTTGGTTGGAGTGTGGTGTTCAGATTTTCAAAATCGTTTTTTCCAGATAAACATATCTTCACCGGATAAACAAATTTTTGAAATCTTTTTCCTAAATAAACAGATTTTAAAAAAAAATTACATGTTGTATTTGAAGAGTGATTGTTAGAAACTTGTCTATCAAAGACATTTGTAGAAAAAATGGATATAAAATATAATATAGTGTATTTAGATTTAAATTTTTAATACAAAGACATAAAATACATTGTAAGTGAAGTTGAGGGCAACTTGGACTTTTTGCACATAAAATGGGTAAAAAAGTTATTTTGATAAAGAAGGGGTGCAAAAGTTCCTTGTACTATGAAAAGGGGTAATGAGAGGCATTTACACTAACTAAAATGTACAAAAAGAAATTACATAAATGTATGCTTATATTTATATAAATGTATATGTAATATCACATAAATTTATGAATAATACTCCCTCTGTCCCTTAACACTTTGCACACTTTCCTTTTTAGTTTGTCCCCAAACACTTTGCACACCCAAAAATGGCAAATTTTAACATAATCAACACCCTCACAATACACATTTATTTACAAAGAATGTCATTACTTTTTCTCACACAATATCATTTAATATTCAAACTTTTTCTTAAAAGTTATGCCTAATTTGACCACTATACCCTCAATCAAAAAGCAAATATCTACTTTTTCTTAAAAAGTGTGCCCAATTTAGTGTGCAAAGTGACGCGGGACGGAGGGAGTATCACATAAATGTATGTTGATCCAAAAAGACATTGAAACTTGATATTTTTATTAAGTTAAAAAATTACATAAAAGTTATGATATTTATACATAAAAATCATGCTAATATAACATATGAATAAAAAAGAACTAAAAATACGCGGATCTGAATTGGATCAACCCAATTAAATGAATCTAAATTCATATAACTCGTGAATAGGAGTATTTGCCTTTTGGAATATGGTTCCATATAAATTTAGAAAATTGGGTTTTGTTTTTTGTCATTTAGTTTTATTCAATTTATATAATTGTTTGGTATGTCTCAAAAGTTGTAATTATTAGTTTGAGATTAAAGAAAGAAAAAAAAATGTAATTAAAATAGTATATTATTAATGTGAAATTCACGTGCATAATTTGAAGTGTTTCATAAAATTAGAACTGAGAAATTACTCATAATTATTAGTTATAATTACATATTAATGTTGTTGAAAATTATACTTTTAGTTCCACAATTTTCAAATGCAATTCGTCTTTTCTTTTAGTTGATGTACTTTTGGCATTGAATTAATAGTTAGATAAATATATCAGTGACTTTATTTTCTTGATTTATTAAATTGATCATGATACCCAAAGGTTGTGATATATGATTTCATTCTCCAAGTAAAATTATTTGATAAGAAAGAATACTAATGTTCCATATATAAAGGATTTATATTAAATTAGAGTTTTAATATAATAGTGTCCTAATCATTATGTGATAAACTATTATGTATATTAACGTCATGGATACTAAATTACATATACATAGAGGGTTATGATTTTATAGAATTTTAGAATCTGGCTCTACATAAATTTGAAAAATTGGATATGTTTTTGTCATTTAAGTTTATACTATATATATATATATATATATATATATATATATATATATATCTTATATATAATAGTAATTTGTTTGGTATGTCTCCAAAGGTGCAATTATTATTTTGAGACTAAGGAAAGAAAAAATAAATAAAATTAAGATAGTACATTATAAACGTGAAATTCATGTGCATGATTTGAAGTGTTTCATAAAATTTTAAATGAAAAATTACTCATACTTATTAGTTATATATTATTACATATTAGTTATAGGTTGTTGAAAATTATACCTTTAGTTCCACAATTTTCAAATGCAATTCGTCTTTTTTGTTCGGCTGATGTACTTTTGGCATTGAAGTTATAGTTAGATAATTAAATATATTAGTGAATTAAAAAAATGTGGATTAGGAATAAAAATACTAAATTATTATTATTATATCCTTAAGTAATAATCTTTAATAAAAATACATTAAACAATTTATATTTTGTAAGATACATTTACTTTTATATATTAATAATAAATAATAGATATTTTTTTTTAATGTAAAAAAATCAACTTGAAGTATAGTCAATTTTCAATTTGTAATTATTTTTTATTTGATTGCAATCTAAAAGTTTTTTCAAAATACAATATTACATTTTTACAGAAAATACTTAAGCATGTAACTTTTATAAGGATAAATAAAGATTAAAATAAAACAAGAAAATCAGAAATATAACCCTCTTTAGATTTTTTTAAATGCAATTTTATGATTGGTCAAAACAATTAAAAAAAAACTGATAATCGAATAAAATGAGATATTTCTATTTTAAATGGCCAATTATATATATATATGGACTTTCTATTACATCTAGTATTTTATAACGTTATTTAGTACACAAGTTAATTAATAATGTAATTTAACTTGTGTTAATTAGATCCAGATGCTAGATTGGTCCTGATCATATGGATTAAAAACTTATAACTCGACATTTTGCAAGCAATGTAGATGCTCTAAGCAAAATTACTATTCCATTTCCACAATAAGAATGAAAATTAAAGCAGTCTTGTTTTCAATTATCATATGGTGGATCATATACAATAAGAGGAAGAGGGTGAATCAAGCATGATAACACTTGGGCTCTTGTCTCTCGATCTTGAACCCCAAACCCATCTCCATTCTGATATATAAAATTTGCAACTCTTGCTGTGTTCACTACATATCTCATCGTTGCTTGTTGCGTCCTACTAGTTTTCAGAAATAGCCCATTTATTTTCATCCATGAATCTGAGATGAGTTTCCTAATATGCCCTCGAGCTGCTTCTTCACTAGCATTTGCTTCTCTCATGTAACACAGGATTGATGATGCTGCATCACCTCTCTCCACTTCCGCCTGCCCTCGCATATATATAATTAATTATCAAATAAGATGATACCATATATATATATATATATATGGATCGAGATCAATGATTAATAGGTAAAGATAATGAATTATTTATTACTTTGGAAGTTCCTTGATCGTTGCAGAGACGAATGATGAGGGAGGCGTGGTGGATGATTTCTTTGTTGGTATTAAAAGCAGCCATTGTTTGTAGCATATGATCTTCACTAATACCCAGAAGTATATGAAGAGAAAGAACAGGGCCAGATGATGATGTCCAGCCATTTTCTAGGTACTCGTTAAGAGATGGAGTGTCGCCCATGTGGTACCACTTTGCTTCCACAAATAATGCTTTGCAAAAACCTGTCCACTGGTTTTAAGGAAACAAATTGAAACATTCTAAATGTAAGACTATATATTCGAATGAGACTGCAAGTTTTAAGACATGATCTAATAAATCTTGGAAATGCATTGTATACCACGTCCTTCAACTGAGGTAAAACTGAGGTGCATCCTTTTTCTTTCTGAACTTCGCGATCGATTTCATGTGCGGTGTCGTACAGTGTCCGAAAGCATATTTGAATTGCTTCTGGAAGCTTCTGAATCTCACTCGGATCCCACCTGAAATTGATGAGAAATTCAACTTAGAAATTAATGTCAAGCTGGTAGAAGGAGGAGTGATTATGGCCTATGGCAGCTACTTGCCTTTCAACTGCAGTGGTGAAGTGCTCCAATTCATGTATTGAGCCATAAATGTCATAGACATCGTCAATGATTAGTACCAACAAGATGGCTTTTGTAAGCCATTTTCTAAGACTTCCATATTGAGGTTCATAAGCCACTCCCACTGCCCACAGAAAACTTTCAACTACTCGATCTCTTGTGAAGTTTAACACTTGTAATAGCTCCAAATTCCTCCACCATCTGATCCAGTGAAAATAAATTAATTGTGTCGGAATTTTTACAGTTTTTCGATCAGTTAGTATAAGCAAAATAATTTGGTTATTTATAAGTCACCCTAAAATCTCCTTGAGATCCTTTTGGTGCTGAACTTGAATTATGTTAAAGCTGAGTCCTGCCAGTCTATGCAACGTATATTTGCTCGTCGAGTCTACGTGTTTCTTGGCATTAAACCAACTTACACCCCAATGGGATGGGCACTTGGCTGAATATATCTTCTTACAAGAACTGATCAATAATGCTTTTGTTCTGTCAAACAAGTCTTCATCCTCCAACGCGAGATGAGACGCTTCAAATATTTCATCCATGGCTTTCTCGTCCCAATTTGTGCCAAACTTCTTCTCACCTAATAGGTGAAGTATTTTATCTGCGTTTCATGCAAACATCACTTGATCTAAAATCATTTATTTTTACATGCAATACAAATAGAAAGAAGAAAAATTGAACCTTGTGGAACATGATAGCCATGTTGGCGTAGAATCCTCAAGTACAAAGCAGATGAGTATAAATCATGGCTGATGTTCTTCATGCAATCAATCTCCTCCACCAACTCACTGATTTCTTCCTCAAAGTAATGAGAAAGAGCTAGTTTGTTAATCCAATCTATAACCTCAAGCTTATGCAATGGATCTTCTAACCCATCAAGAATATCACAAACCTCCTCTCTCAGTATTTCAACTTCTCTCACGTACTTCTCTTCCTGATCATGCATGAACAATTATTACTAATAAATTTATTTTGTACTAAATAAAAAATAATAATTAAACTCACAACGTATTTGCTGGTAAGGGATTGTAACTGATCATAGTTCCAAATGTTTGGTTTGTAATTCGCTGTACGCCTCGGAATGTTAGCAAATTCCATCTCCATTTGGCTATTGGCAATTTTTCTGATTCACTAATTGGTCGCTTTCTCTAATACTTGTAGATTAGATTTATTGGTTATCTATCGATGTCTTTATATTCTACCATTAGGTATGGTATTTATAGAGAGATATTGGCTAAATTATTGCCTGAGCTAATAAACATTACAGTAATCGAATTATATCCACAAACTACAAGTGAAAAGGATGGAGATATTTTCATCTGGCAATTAATGTAATGTACACTCTTACTCTGCCGCGTGATGGGAACAACTCCTTCATATATACATTTAGTTAATTTAATTTACTTGCCTAAACTAATGACGAAGATGAAACCCAAGTAGGTTTATAATATGGATTTGCAATAAAATGTAGGTAAATAAAGATTGGGAGTTCAATGAGGCGGGTCAGAAATAGTTAAAAGGTAGTTTTGAGTTTTTTCTATATGATGCGTAAGTAAATTATATTTATTTCAGTGGAATTAACTAACCAAAATCTCATTTAGTATAACTGAAACTTACAAGATGTTAAACAACAAAATTTCACAATTTTTTTAAATAATTTTTTTGACACATGGCAGTTTAAAACATGTAAAACAAATATCATTAAATGGAAGATCGAATTTATAAGTTGGAATCAATAGATATAGCCAACCATTAAATTTATGGAAATATATATCACATGGGTAGGGTAGAGCATGTCTCGTGACTTGTTTTGTTGCAAGGCTAATCAACAAAACAAAATTGAATTCAGTACTAGGTATTACTGTATTAGGTAGGGAATGGTACTATACAAATCAAAGTTTTATACCTGATACATAATTGTCGGTACACCACAAATGTAATCGTTATCTTATTGTCATCATATTATCAAAAAGATTTGGTACACAGATTTTTAGATATGTGACGTAGTCAATGATTTTGTGTCATACCAAAACTTCGTGTTAACAAAAATTATTATTATATTGGAATTGATTTTATATTGAAATGAAAAATATAGATTTTTTTAATGCATCGATGAGAATATTTTTATAATGCAATTATTAATGTACTAATGGGAATATATATAGATATATGTTTTTTATTTAATATTAATATTTTCTGTATTTTGTCATACATAAAATGAAATTTTAAATCGTGGTTTTTGAGAGTCTATCATACGGTCAATAATTTTTATTTTTTAGGAGAAAAAGTTTTTTAATTTTTTATATTTGACCTATTAGATTTTTAATCCTCTATTTTTTCACTTTTTTATTTTTAATCATCTATATTTACAAAATATCATTTTTAGTCATTTTACCTATAATAGCAGAGAACTTTTTTTTTCTTTTTAATTACAATTCAATTTTAACATCAAATTTTTTTTTGTGCTCATCTAACATGTTTAAATAAATATTACTCCCTCCGTCCCTTAACACTTTGCACACTTTCCTTTTTAATTTGTCCCCAAACACTTTGCACACCCAAAAATGGTAAATTTTAACATAATCAACACCCTCACAATACACATTTATTTATAAAGAATGACATTACTTTTTCTCACACAATACCATTTAATATTCAAACTTTTTCTTAAAAGTTGTGCCTAATTTGACCACTATACCCTCAACCAAAAAACAAATATCTACTTTTTCTTAAAAAGTGTGCCAAATTTAATGTGCAAAGTGACGCGGGATGGAGGGAGTACTATCTTAAAATTATATTTTTCATTTCCATACGAATGAGTTAAAGTTTTGTAAGAGAAATAAGCAATAAGCAATAAATTTTGTGTCGGAAATAGATAACTGAAAAAAAAATGACATTAATTAGAAAGAAAATGTTTTATTTCTCATAATCACAGAACTCTAACTCACTCATATTAGGATAAAAAAATATAATTTTTAATTATTAATATTAATTTAGATATATTTAATAAAGTAAAAGGAAATTGATATTAAAATTAAATTGTAATTAAAAAGAAAAAGAAAGTTACCAGTTTTAACAAATTAAAGGACTAAAATGATATTTTGTAAATACAAAACATTAAAAATGGAAAGATGAAAAATAGAAGACTTAAAAATCTAATTAGCCACGTATAAAGAACTAAAAAACATTTTTTGCTCATTTTAATTTTAATTTTTGCAGAGCAGTGAGCACAAAACTTGTCAGACCAATTTTCGTGGTTGGAATGCAGTCCAACTTTCCAAGGAAACGCAGAAATGAATTACACGATGTGCTTTGCTTACGTCTGCACAAAACGTGATAAAGGTTTTTTGTACATAACATTAAAAAATATATATAGAAAAAGAAAAAAGAAAAAAGCACGACAAACTTTATTAATTTTTTTTTAGTGCATTAACTGCAGGATATAGAAGTTGAATAAATTATATTTGTCATTCTCAACATTTGATTGAATTTTGTAGAGAAATGTTTTGATTTTGTTGAAATCATAAATCAAAGTTTGTTATTACAGTATCTTTATAATACTCATTAATATCTCATTCTAAATTTCCAAAATTTTAATTAAGTTTTCATACTCTTTCAATTTTAGTGATATCAATATGATATATACATAGATATTTTCATAAACCTAAGGTATTGATATTTTTATTGATAGGATAATTTGGACTTGCTATAACAAAATGTTGTTTAATGGAGAAAAAAATGAAAATTAATAAAATCATTTACTTAAGCACAAATTCTTTTTAAAAAGAACTTAATGCATAAATAAATCGATAAAGTCAAATTAAACTATTATGAAAATATTTATCAAATGTAATTTTTTTTCTAGAATCCACAATATTTGAAAATATTATTTAAAATAATAATAATTCAATACATAAATAACAAATTTCCTAAAAAGATGTCTGATATATACTTGTGCATGGCATGAGCATCATCTAATATCTACAAATTATGCAAAAGTTGGAATTGAATTGAGTTGTGGATTGTGTAGGTGGAAGAGTGATAAATTAATATTTTATTTTTGAATTGAGTTGAGTGGGTGTCACTAATAAATATAATTTAAAAAGAATTGAAGTCCAATAATGTGACTCTGTCACCACTATGCTACCGAATCCATCTTTAACACGTCTTATGTGTTAAAAATTCAAAATATATATTAATTTTAATATAATAAAAAAATGAGATTATTACAGATCATTGATTCATATTTTATCATTTTTTGACTCTGCCAACCTTACTATGGAACCATTGCCCACCTAAATTCTATAACAACATTATATTTTCCTCAATTTGAACTTAGTGTTTATTTGATTATAAATGATGATTGACGAACGTCTCTTCTGTTAAAGCATTTTTTAATATTTCAAAGACTTTTAAGATGTGTTTTATAAAATTTGATATGCTCTATACGCAACTCCCAAACTATTCAAATATCGAAATCTATCCAAAATTATGAACAAATGATTGATAAGTTACGCGTAATGAAATGTCTAAAGCCCAAATACCAGGATCATCATGAATTGAAAGTTGACTGAAAAAACACCGCACATTTAAAATTACAAACACGATAAAAATAAAGTATATGAGGTTTGCATGATGAAAGAAACAGAAAGTTGAAGATATGTACGACTTTTCATTGAGATTAATCAATGGAGAAAGAATTGTCTGTATAGCAAAAGATGATTAAAAAATAAAGAAAATTATATGGTCTACCTTATTAGAGCTTAGAGGAAGGGGCCCTAAAACAGAAACAGAAGATTAAAGAGGAATTAAAGGAGTAATCGAAATGATGTAAAAGTGTGAAAACAATGAGCTTGTATTAAGGTCTGTAGATGACCACAAAGCAAGGAAGAAGAGCTCTAGGACTTAGCAAATACAGCTCTTCAATATTAGAGTGAAGACCCACTTTTCCTGCCAATGAATCGAACCCCGATTGACCTACAATTTCTTGTATATCGTCGAGAGGCTTATGCACTCTGCCTGCTATAACTCTGCACACTATCAAAGCTCTTCTTAAGGATGGATTACCATCCAAATCCAATGCTTGGATCGACTCGAAAGCTCTACCACTTGTTGAAGCTGTGAACACTCCAACGCCATTATTGGGCTCTTTTTTGGTTGAAAAACCATGTCTAAGAATCCTGCACACTCTGCATTGTTCCGATGTGCATAGGCTGGAGGAGCCCTTCATGCCTAGAGAGCATTCCACGGTAGCACCGTGGAATCTCAGCAGCTCGTTCCCATCGGCCAAGCAACGTGGATGTTTCTTGGGGAGTTTGCTGGCTTTGATCTTCACGACTTCTCGATATTCCTCGAATTGGGCTAGTGTTTTCGGCATGTTGTGAACTTTTAGAATCCTCTCTATTCCACCTTGGTGATTGTCGGGCCTGGAACAGTTTGCTCGACATATTATTTCCACGATCCTTCTCGACGAATCTCCCTCTCCTAGTTCAGTAACTTAATCAAACAGAAATATGTCGGTTCAGATGAAAGATTAGGACAAAAACTGTCAGAAATGAGAGATTGAAAGACAAACCAGCATGTTTGAAAAGATGATGTGCCTCAACATCGTCCCATCTGACAAATTGATCGCCACATTTATGGCAAAACAGGGCTCCATAAGGATCACTCCCAAAAGAAGATCTTGGCCTATTAGAACCAACACTAATTCCACTCCTCCTCCTTGACAGACTACTAGACGTCCTCCTCACCGGGCTGCCCAAGATTCCAGGCTTCTGACCCGGTCCGACCCGGAACCCTCTGGCCACCGGAGTGCCTGGCTTCAACATGCCCACAAAATTAGAAGCACCTTCATGAAAACCGCATCGGGCTGTTATCTTGAACTCACAGGTGGAATCATCAAGCACTACTTCATGATTGATCGGATTCAGGAGTTCACTGCTTCCGATGGATCTCGGACTGCAAATCGGGGGCTTTTCGGAGTGCCTCTTGCTTCCATGAATCATGACATCTTTGAGGTTTGCAATAGACCTAGAACAACCAGACCGGTTCGATTTCTTTGTCGAGATGTTGTTCTCTGGTTCGAATACATCATTCTGGTGTGATCTGCATTTCATGGACCTCTTTAAAGCAAACCAAACGGCAGGCATTTTGGCCCCCCACTTTTGATGCTTTAATCACCTTCTTAAAAAACCATCCATTGCCAGAAATTAGTACCTTTTTGTCAGCCAAGTATATATACATAACAGTGATCAATTGGCATCATCTTGTGTTTTACTGCCAAAATCACCATATGTGTGGCTTTCCTTATTTAATACGATTTTCTAGAACTCCAAAATCACAAGGATTTCGTATAAACAAAGATATTGATAAATAAGGTAATTGGTGAAGAATACAAGGAAGAAAGAGATCACCCAATTTTGGAACTGTTTAGGAAAGCCCAGATTTGTTGGAGGATTAGGGTTTACTTATGCTAAAGCATTGTAGATTCTATCTAGACCAAGATAGGCATTGAATCAATGGAAGAATTAGGGACCAAAACCCCAATCGTTTCCACCTAATTCATTAAATTGTAGAAAAAGATGTTTTCTTTTTGTGTGCAGATATGCAATGAAACAGAGAGGGATCAACCAATGGTCAAACCAAACGCTTTCATAGATATCCCCATTTGCATGTTCTATCTCGTGAGTAATTCAACCTTGAATTTTATCGCCAATCTGAATGATCTTCAAGAATTGCTTTTCTAATCAATGAAATCTTGCACTAAATGAAACGCCCACGTGATGTTATCAGACAAGTCATGCATGAATATCAATTTCAAATCTTTATGAAATTATGTCTAATACTAAAATGAGAAAAAAAAACAAGTCACTCTAATACCGTTTAGTCAGATACTGTTAACTGCATATTCACGTTTCAATGAAACAATGCCACGCTTTTAGGGGAAAACAAATCAAGCCATGTGTTGGAAAAATTATTCGAAATTCCCAGTGCCTAAGACATGACTTAATTAAAGCATTGATTTGATTTAAAAAAATAAATGCAATGTCTAGCATATCAATCAGAAATTGGTGGTGTTAATTTCAGATAAAATCAATCAATGGCAAATATCATTCAGATAAAATAATTTATAAATCTACAGTATCATTTATGTCACATTTAATTTCCCCTACCAACCTATTGTCATGCATCACATTTATTAAGCACATGCCTCCCACCCAGATGTTGGTGCAGATGGGGAAATGCTATAAGCACAATTTGCAGTATTTATTTAAAAAAAAAAGAGGCAAGGTCTTGTTAGTGACAAAAAAAATATATCACCAAGATTCATAATCAATTCAAATGCAAATTCTTGAATTTAATTCAGAGGCCATTCACCTAAACAAACAGCATATCAATTGTTATATTAATGTAATACAAAAGAAATGCGGCCGTCTTCCAGTCAAACAAACATTAAAGCAGAATAGGGAAAGAAATTGAGACATGGAATAAAGAAGAGTTTAGAGATTTCCTGCTTCTTATCCTTCTTGAGACCATCCAACTTCTGGTTATATATCATCAATCCACCAGGCCATGCAGAACATCGATCAACAAAATCTTCTAAGTTTTTTGTCTCAAACTGCAGTTGAAACAATCAAATCTTGAATTTCATTTCTGAATAAAGCCAAGGCTGCAGTTTTTCAAGCCAATCTTCATGGTCCTGCCACATGCCTTAATGTTTGAAACCTCACTTTGTACCTTTTGTTGACAAGTCAGGCAAACTTTTTGACTTCTACCTGCCTTGGATTTGAGAGGCATTCAATTACATAAGCACCAAAATTTGATATCAGCGTATCAGTATATTGCTAGGTACAACACACATACACATAATCATCAAGCGATTATTTAATGTAAATGCATTACAACAATATTCAGATACAAACTTTGAAGCTTTAGCTCTTGCACACATGAACTGCACAGGCTGCTGATACATGTTCTATCAACTATTTAATATAACATGATCCAAGACACACAAGAAAATAAGATGACAAGTCTTCTTTTTTAATAGATGAACATCAGCTTAAAACAGAAAATATGATGAACCAAGAACAGATGCATGGTCTTTGCCCAGATTACAACCGCGAAGACATTCCAGATCCATCACTTGCGAATGATCCACAAAAAGATTTACCTAGAGACATAGAAGAAACAGAGCTTAAAACTCTTTTACAGATTTAAATTGAGGGAAAAAAGAAAAAAATTGAATGAATAAACTTACTTTTGGACCATATTGTTTGATAAACCACTCAGATGCCTTAGGATTTGATGCTTCAAACATTGTCTTCTCAAGTCCTAACCGACCTATGACTTTTGCTATAATATCAGCCCTCACAGAATCGGCCTGTCTGCAAACATCATCAGCATCGATCATTATCATGTCCGCCCCAGCTTCAAGGCATCTCTCAGCCCTTCTAATTAATAGATCTACATCCTCAACAAACTCTGCAGAATAAGGAAACAAAATTAGGATCCCATTTGGCTTGCCTGATATTCCATCTAAAGCTTTTCTATTTATAGTCTGGATTCAGTCTAAATGTGCACGGGATTTATCCAAACTATTGTGCACCTTTTTTTTAGATGAAAACTCATCAATTTACAATTCTGTATTTCACTGTCAAAGCTGTTAAACACCTTATCGAGCATAAAAACTGACAACTGCATCGTGGCAACTGAAGTGAGTATATGATCAAGCTACCCAACTCCTCAACAAAATTAAAAGAGTTTCAGTGCTTCGTACTGTTAAACCCTTTTTGTGGGAGATGATCAAACATGTCTGAAATCATTAAACGACATCAAGTAAGTCAAAGGGAGGAAGGAGATGCACTCTTCTTAGGGCGCAGAAAAGGCTAGAAAAAGTTGAAGATGTTATTGTGTGTTTCCAGTAGTCTTACTTCATTCACCCTTGCTGTAGCTAGACATAAGCAAATATAGTCTCAATTATTAAACTATGCAGCAAACCAATCACACCAATAAAATACTTCCAGAAGGAACATTATAATGCTATCACTTACCACAAAAGAACTTAATAGAGTAATCCCATCTATCCGCCCTTAGAGCTATAATAAGAACCCTATCTTTGGACTAATTCCGAAACACAAAAAAAAATGTGACTTGACTAGCCAAAGAATCACACATCCTTGGCATTGAGAATCTAATAGCTCTAACTAATCAAATTGCTCACCTGAAGACCGAGGTGCCGGGACCATGTAAGATCCAAATGCTCTATCACCGTTCATGGGTATATCTGACTTATTAAACTTTACAGCAAACAAAGGCTTAGCTTGAAGACCCCCACTTTTAACAAGCCTCACATATCTCAAAAGAACCTCTTCAGGGACACCAAGTGATCCAGCATCTATCTCAATGGTATCAAAACCCAATTCTTTGCATTCCTGAGACATATTGCAAAATGATAATTATCACCAGGACAGTAGTAGCATTTTACATAATGGATTAATGTGGAAATAAACAATTTCAAAATTTCACCTCAATATAGTCTTTAAAGGCGGAAGGACCCCTGCGCTGTAGATGTTCAGCCCAGTCACCAGTGCTGACATACACATTGTGTTTATGTGCCAAGTTAGTCATTTCTTTCACATAACTCTTAGGCATCAAACTATGAGAGCCTCCAGAAAATTTCAAGCCATCAACAAACTGCCCCATAGAGTCAAAAATATCCTGTGCCACATGGATACATGCCGTTTTATTTAGACATAAATTATGCACAACGCTACAATGGAACTATGAGACATTTTCAAGTTATATTTATGATGAGAATTGGCAACACAGTACAAAGCTTCTACAAAGATTAAATATTTCGCACAAACTACTAGCCTAAGCCGTGGAAACAAACATTCAGCCAAGATACATATTTTTGAAACAGAATGCACAAACTACCATTATAAGCCATCGAAATTAGCTTCACCTAATAAATAGATACTTATCATTTCTATGGACATGTAATCTAACTGAAAGCAATCCTTCATAATAGTAACAACAAATTAATCGGTTCACTTAAGGTAGTCCAATAAGAAGAATTCTATTTTCTACACTGCACCAGAAAACTTTCTTCAAGCTGCACAGAATGTCTCTTGAAACATCACATGATAGACTACAGATCTTAATACGTATGAACACTTTCTCTCCAATCCATGAAGACCAAGTAATCTGGAAATTGAAGATAATGTGAAATAACAAAAGGAATTTTTTTTTTGCAAATCATCATGCGAATCGCCATCTGTAATTAATAAATAGAATCCGCTATTATCACGTATTAAGCCCGAGGAATCTCGAAGAACATGAGTTGCTTGCATTCTCAATGTTAAATGAACACTACTGTGATAGAAGCTATAAATTCTTACGTCCTACCAACACTAGCTAAAAAAAAAAAGAGAGAAGGAAGAATTCAAGATCGGAAATCAATTATTGTTTATGGAAAAGGGTAAAGAAAAGAAAGGAAAGCACCTGGATGAGATTCTGGGAGAAAAGAGAATAATGGGGTCCCCTCATCTCGGTGACGCCATATCTCCTCGGCTTCTCCGGACGATCCTCTTCTTCAAAGAAGGTCTTCCATCCGTAGCCGGCCATTTTCTTTGATATTCACACTGAATTTCGTAATATTGGAGAGATTTCAGTATAACAGAGGGGAGGAGGAGGAGGAAGGAAAGCCATCCTGGTTGGGGGCTAAATTGGCTGACGCGTCACGCTATACCGCTGTAGAAGTCTGGAGCACGTTCTCGAAATATGTATTGCCTCTTTTCTAATTATTTTTTCTTTACATAAATTTAGTTTGCTTTTCAAAATAATAATTATATTCATAAATTCTGTTTGCTTTCCAAATAAATTATTCAGTTGGAACGATTTTTTTTTCTCTGTTATTCCTATTTATTCTTACACTTTATTGGGATTGCCTCCTTGAAAGAAGAGTTCTTATTATAATAATAAAGATGTACTATTAAATAGATATCTTGGTCAGCAGAAAATTAATTAAGACTGTTAAAAATATATATTAAATAATTTATGTATCTAAGTATGTTAAAATTATAACATTTATAAGAAATAAGACTAAATGAATATATAATAATGAGTGATATAGAAAATTCAGTTTTAGTATAAAATTTAATGCAAGATGAGGACAGATTCTATACTTAAATAATGGCTAAAATTATTTTATTTTATTTTAATTTTTAATTTTATTTATTTTTTATTATTATTTTAGTTTTTTTAATAAAGCTAGTTTCTCACATGATCTAAGCCAATCACTTTTACTTAGAACGGTAGAAGGTGAAAATTACTTCTTATCCTTCAGTCACATACAAAATTTATTTATTGACATATTATCTAAGGGTAAAAAAGTTATTTCGCACGTGAAAATGAATATTAAATCAACTCGTTATATTGGAAACTTTAATATGCCCTAGATATTATTTTGTCATGATTATGTATACAATATTTATTTGTATAACGATTTATTTTGTTCACTATGATCAAATTGATCGGTTTTTATGTAAAACTTGGTACTCATCAAATAAGTTGAACTAATAGTTTCCTCAATATTATTATTGTCATGTCTTGTACACATAGATTGCATGCACAATGGTTTATTTTTCTCTTATAATCAAATTTGATCTATTTTTACTTAATAATATGTTCTCACCAAATACATTGTAATAACAATTTTTCCTAAATAATACTTTGTTCACATCATTTGCATGCATAAATACGCCCTATTTTACTTATTAGGTTGTTTAATTGATCTTCACACAAAACATCGTCCTCGCCAAATGAATTAGAAGTTAGAATTAATAATTTTTCGTAACAACGTATTATATCATCTGTATGTAAAATGATATCTTATCTATAATGATTGAATTTGGTCTTCTTCACATAAATAGACCTCATCTTAGAAAAATATACATTCCATGAGAATGCAATATTGCTGATTTATTTATAAGCTACGTTTGTTACACTAATAGATTTGGATCAAGAAGAAATTATTATTTCTCTAATATGAGAATGGCACCTTGCAAAGGATACATTATCAAAGAAGTGAATAAAGAATGGGAGCATCTCAATAAAGATGAAGTAGCATGCAAGAGAATATAACCAACCAAGCTGCATTTCATGCTCTGTGTATCCCTGGAGATGCACTGCTTTTCTTGTTTCCCATGAAAGGAATCTTTTCATGTTGAGAGAACCAAAACGAAGGGTAACATACTTCTTTTAGGACAAAAGAAACCTTTTACTCTAAGAATTTAACCAGCTAATCTCTCTCATAATTGAGGCATTTATCAACCTGTCTTTGTGGACAACATCCACTTTATTCAGATTCTCATTACTTCTTGGAACAATTTACTTTTCTTTCTCCATGTATATATGTAGGAGATCATGTTCTCCTGGACTAACACACAGTCTTCTCCTTTTGTGACTTTGTACCTTAATCATTGTCCATAAACTATGGTGAAAAACGTAGAATTCCTCATATGTTTTCTGATCATGTTTATGGATATCACAGCAGGGATTCTTGGCATACAGGGTGAGGTTGCTCAAAACAAGGTTTGTCCAATATGACTCAATTGAAATT
Source organism: Scutellaria barbata (assembly GCA_028654395.1). NCBI lineage: Eukaryota > Viridiplantae > Streptophyta > Magnoliopsida > Lamiales > Lamiaceae > Scutellaria > Scutellaria barbata. The sequence continues at coordinate 7,192,622 of CM053645.1, forward strand.
ATTTTGTTTATCTTTTTATTTGCTAAATAACTAACGTTAAAGACTGATATAATTGCATCTCTCAGGTTCAAAATTTTAAGGTGTGGATATTTGAATGCCGAGATCCAAGCAACGAAGCATTCAAACTCGGATTGGCTGCAGTGGTGGTGTTGTGCTTGGCACACGTTGTAACCAATCTGCTGGGAGGGTGTGTCTTCATTGGGTCCAAAGAAGAATTGGATCGAGCTTCAAATAACAAGCAACTTGCAGCTGCCTCCCTTATCATGTCATGGTACTTTACTCTCTCTCTCTCTCTCTCTCTCTCTCTCTCTCTCTCTCTCTCTCCCCCTCCCTCCCTCCCTCCCTCCTAACAGTGAACTGTGTTGATGATGACCCAGGATCATGTTGGGTATTGCATTTATCCTGCTAGTATCTGGAACGTTAGCAAACTCAAAAACCAGAAAAAACTGTGGAATATCCCACCAAAGGCAGCTCTCAATTGGAGGGATTTTGTGCTTTATTCATGGACTATTTGCGGTTGCTTATTATGTATCTGCAACTGCGGTTCTTCGAGAAGAAAAGAAACTGCATGGAAATGAAGCCCAACAAAACAAACCAACTCACCAAGAACCCCATCCCCCTCCTGCCTAACACATTAACCTTTTTCACCTTCAGTATTATAGCTTCAAATTTCAACCTTACATGATTTTTCAATTTGTGGTTTTATTTTATATATTTGATCTTGGATATGAAGGCAATCATGTTACGCTTCTAACAGCATGGAAAACATTTCTTCTCATGAATGAATTGCTTTTCTTTGTATTAAAAACCTGAGTTAAATTTGTAAGTTATCATCCAATTTAAATATTGAAACCCTGTTAAGTTGGTTCATGGAGACTGCATTGTCATAAACTAACCACAGAGAACAAAGAGCAACTCAATTTACACTATTTTCAATTCCTGTGAGCGAAATTGATTGAAATTAATCACAAAGGGCACCCTTTTGAGATGTTAAGGAGGGTTAACAATGGTAACTTAAACAACCAGCATACTGAATCAAGAAAGACTGGGAAACATCCTAGCACATGAGAATACAGAGAGACTTAAAAGTAGCAAAGGCAATGACTTCCACACTATCACAATCATAACTGCGGGCATGCAATCAGTTCAGACATTTTAGTGTAGTTTCCATCATGAAACACAAACAAGCACGAATGAGATCAAGATTACAATCCTTCAACAGTTTTATGCAACGGCATTGTTCCCACTGGAGAGCATCCAGATCCTGAAACCACAAGCGTACTCACAAACATCACATCTGCTACTCAGCAGAACCATTAAGATACTTGCATATAAAATCATGCTGTAAAAGCAATTTTCTCTTTTGGAAGACACATTCATTCATTGTTCATTGCCAAATAGATAAAAATGTACTTCTCCTAGCACAGTTAACTCACCAATTACCCAAGTAACAAGCACAAGCAATGATCAAATATTTTCCACAAAGAAGCATACTGAAGGCTATCTCCAACTTTCACATCCTCCGTAACCCCCATCTAACCTCAGGGTTGTGTTGTCCATCATCGAATAACAATACCAGAACAGATGTCCTAAAAAACTAGACAACAAAGTTAAGAGAAACCAAAAATAAGTAAAAATGCAACGAGTGCAATGACTAACCAATTATATCAACAACAGAAGTAGTTTTTCGTTAAGTGACACGTGCCATATCAAACGAAAGAAACAATTCCTTGAAAGTAAATCAATTATGGAATTTTTATGAACCATCTACAACAATGCATTACAAAATCGATAAAGGCAAAGGTAAAAAAGGCAACAGGAATATAAGCACAGATATGATATAGATGTCAATGGATACCAAAGGAGTTCATCATACACAGAACATAGAGTTCGACTCAACACAAAAATAAACTAGCCACCAACTAAGCAAGCTAAACTAAGACTACTAAATAGTGCAGAACCAATGTCATGCACACAAAGTAACCAAATTTCTAAACTTAACCAATATCATGAACACAAGTAACCAAACTTCTAAAGTAACACAAGAAGATGCATTATTAACGAGGTGGCACCAACAAAAAGTAACCTTTCCGCCCATCAGATCTGTTCGGATTTGAGAACATCCAAAACGAGCCTTGCTTGGGCTGCCCTCAGCTCAAACTGTTTGAGTAAGAGCTCAGTCTCATCCACCCTAAGCTTCTTCCACATTTTCTCACCCTCGAGCCCTTTCCCTGATTCAAATAACTCTACCCCAGCCATCAAAATCCTGTCCTCCCCAGACAACCCACCAAAACCCCCTTTACTTGCCAACATCTTCTCCCCCTCACTGGCACCCGCACCACCCTCAGCCAGCGCACTATCTTTAGGCTCTTCATTATCAACAGCAATGGCCTTCTTCGTCGCTGCCTTCCTCACTGTGCTACCACCATTGGCTTTTGGACTCCCTATCGCTTTTTCAATACCTTTTTCCTTCTCGTTTCCCCACACAAGTTTGGACAATTCATACGCTTTCTGCTCATGAGGCTTCGAGAAGGTCCTGTCTTTCCCACCCTTCTCTTTGTTTTTGTTGTTCACGTACTTCTTCCTGAGCCTTCGAATTTTATCCTGCAGCTGAGTCCTGGTGACGTCCACATGCAAATTCTTCTTAATGAATTCATGAAAAGCACTCAGATCAGCCACCGGGTCCAACTTCTTCTTGCTAAGATACTCAATCATCCCTTCCAAGATGACGATCTCATCATCCTCACTCCAAAGCCTCTGGAAAAGCAACTTCTTGGAATCATCGTTGGTCTTTTTCTCCGAAGTCTGGGGGTCAGGCTTCTTCTTCGCCTTCTTTGCATCCTTGGCCTCCGTTCCTTTGTCCTCCGCAGGGCGTTTTGCGGCGGTAGATTTCACCGGGGTGGCTGGCTCTGGGTCAATGGACCTGGATCTGGACTTGCTGGCGCCGCTGATTGGTTTCAGAGGACCCATTGGCCTGGAAGAAATGGGCCTCACATTCGAATCTGGTCGGTCAGATTCGGACCCTGATTCAGATCCGGACTCTTCTTCCTCTGAGGAAGAGTCGGCCTGTTGCATGGGTTTCGCGGACGGTTGGGTAGCTGGAGTTACCTTTTGGGCAACTTGCGTCAACGGGTGTTCTCCTTCTGATTCAGATTCGGACTCTTGTGAATCAACTTCTTCAGACGAGGACTCCGAAAGGGATTGCATGGGCTCACGCTTTTTAGACATCTTTTGGAGAGAGAAGCGGCAGAATTGAGAGAGGGGTAATTAAAACCTAGGGTTTGTGGAGAGGGATGAACAAGTATGATGAGATACCTGCTGCCTTTGCTTCTCTCGATTTATAGACGTTAGGATTTTTACAATCGGCCGCTGCTTTGCGGACTGCGGACGCGTCCTTATTTTTCTGGGCAAGCACTTGAATTTTTTTCTATTTTTGCAGCAAATTATTATCTCAAATCACCTCCTTACTCCAATTTTTAGGTTTTCAAATTTATTTCTTTTTGCAGCAAATAAATATCTCATCACCTCCTTTTTCCATATATTTTAGGTTTTCAAATTTATTTCTTTTTGCATTAAATAAATATTTCCTTATCTCAATTTTAGAATCAAATTTTGAATCTTCTTCACCCTCTAGTTCAGGTACGCTCACCTACCCACCGTAGTCTGTATTAATGTATTAATATTGTCCTAATCAATTCATTATTAATATGATACAAATCATATTAGGGAGTTTAAATTATATTATTCAAAATATATTAATATAATGTTGGTTAGTATACATGTTGGGTACGTGAGTATTTTACATGATCTATGTTTCTTTACCAAAGAGTGATGGTTAAATATGTCTTTATTAAGAAGATCAATAACTAACTTTACCTACTTCAATTATCGCAGTTCATTAAAAAATTGAAACTTAAAAAAAAAAAGTTAGGTGATGTTGAAATTTTGTTATAAGATTGGAGTACTTTCTTGGTGAGAAAATATATGTTCTTTTTAGTAATTTATGTTTTGTTATTAAGTTTTTAGACCTTAAATTTAAAAAATGATGTGGATATTTCTTGGCTTAAGATTGTGTTTTTGTTTAATAATTTCTCGAAATATAAGGTCTTACGTCTGCAAATTTATCTGAATTTGAACTCTGATATTTGTCGATTCCTCAGTTGAAGTTTGCTAGTCGATCAACCCTGTGCCTCAAAGCGGAAATTTGATAAAATGGATATAAATATGGTTTATTAGGACTCTAAAATGAGTCTCAATTTTAATGGGAGTTCCTTTTAGTTTAGGAGTCATCTGATAAAAGGTATAAACATGGATGAGAATATCTTCTATAAGATTATGTTAGCTTATTTATTTGAGACATAATATTCTCATCGTTTTCTCCTTATCATATATTTTTCTGATATATTGATTTAAGCTTAAAGTGCCTACGTCAAAATCCTTCTGACATAATTGAAAGTATCGTGATTTTAGGAAAAGAATCACGGTAGGATTAAACATGTTACATGAACTCAGATATTTATTCATGAGCAATATAAATTTACATCCATCGCGTAGTGTTGTTTGTGGATTACTATAAAGATATTTTTTTTTTTTCATTTTGCTTCAATATATAATTTTCTCCAACTAGTGTTGATTTTACCGAAGTTACTAATATAGCTAGAATACTCTAATAAATAATCACTTGATTTTATAAAATTTAATTGATGTCATATTATATATTTTAGAGAAAATGGTCCGCTGTGCCACAAATCCTTAAATTTTGGCTCAATATGCCACAAAATTTAAGGATTATCCACACTTACCACTTCCCTTATATTTTAGTCCTCATATGTCCCAATTTTCATAAAGTCAACCGCCATCACATTAGTATTCCTGGTCCACCAAAAGTGCACAGAAATTGACAAGATAGGTTGTAATTGAAATTCATCTCACTTGGCTTACATTTTTTCGTGTAAGGGTTGAAATGAGTCAATTTTTTTCATTATTTTTGTGTAAGGAAAAAAATTAAAAAATAAAAATAAAAAAAATTTCCCTACGAGGAAAAATAATAAAAATAAAAATTTCCCTACACGAAAATAATTTTGGTGTAGGAAAAAAAAATAAAAAATTTTTTTTATTTTTTTTCCTTATACGAAAATTAATTTTCGTGTAAGGAAAAAAAATAAAAAATTCGTGTAAGAATTTATCAAAGCCAAATGGATGGTCAAGACTTACACGAAAAGTTGCTTATGAGTGTCCCTATCTTATCAACTTCTGTGCACTTTTCAATGGTGGGCCGGGAATAGTGACATATTGAGACAAAATATAAGAATTTATGCACAGTTGATCATTTTCTCTTATATTTTAAGTGGTTTGAGTTCCTCGATAAATTACAAATTACTATAGGTTGGCATAAAAATGAAGTTCTTAAAATATTGTGAGTAAAAGATGTTTTTTTTTTTTTTTAACTTAAGGACCAAAAAATACATTATACCTCCATAATAAAATTAAAAAAAAAAAAACTAGACAATCCCTAAGTTTAATAATATATGAATTACCTCTTAAAAAATATAAGGCTCCATTTGAATATTTTAAATAACATGAGTGAATTTGAAATTCACTCTCATTGTTAAAAAATTAGTTTAAAATAAAAGTTTTGAACTTCAAATCTATATCTATTCAAACAACACCCATGAATATACAATTAGGAATTTCAAATTCTCCATTCAATGGAGTTTGAGTTTCATTTTTTAAAATTATAAATATATTCTTATAACTTATACGTGTTAAAGAAAAACCAATAAAAATATAAAAATGTGTCCTCATATTGATTAGCAATCTAATATGGTACTCAAATCTTGAGCTATAAACGATTTTAGTTATCCGATAATATCGTAATTACTACCATTAATACTTTAGTTATCCGATAATATCGTAATTACTACCATTAAGACCTAACGGTTTTTTTAAGGTGAGTTTGATGGTTTTTTCACAATTTTGATTGTGAAAACATTTTCAAACCATTTTTTATGGGAAAAGGCGGTCAAAAATCGAATCGAATTAGCTATAAAAAAATGAGTAGTGTTTTTGTGCACCAATTGCATGGGTCATGATCCATGCAACTAGGCACACGGGTCGGGTCGGGTCCGGTTTAACCCGGATCCGCGCCCTTTTTTTTTTATAATTTATGTCATAACCTTTATATTATAATAGTTTAACCTTTATGTACAAATTTCATAACATTTTCACTGAATGACTTATATTTTTTTCATTATAAAAATTCATGCAATATAACCCAAACCTTTATATTGTAATAATATAATCTTTATGTTGTAATAGTATAACCTTTATGTACAGATTTCATAACCTTTTCAATAAATAACTTATAGTTTTTTCACTATAAAAATTCAATATAGCCGAAACTTTTATGTTGTAATGATATAACCTTTATACTGTAATACTATAACATTTATGTACAAATTTCATAACTTTTTCAGTGAATAACTTATACTTTTTTCACTACACAGCACTGCAAAAGGTTATGTGCATAAAACTAAAAGGTTGAATTCGCTAAACTAAAAGGTTAAGTTCGCTAAACTAAAAGGTTATGCCAATATACAGCAGAACTAGAATTTGAGTTAGGGTTTGGGCGCGTGAGGCGCGCGTGGGGCGCGTGAAAGGCATTTTTGAGCGGGTTGACCCGGTTGCACGGATCTAGGATCCGTGCACCTGGTGTATAGAAATAATTGTGAAAAAAAATATAAATACAATGTAATTATGTGGCTATGCATTTGATATCAACCAATAAATGTTCAACATTTTGACATGTGAGATCTTTTATTACATTTAATATTACATCTTATATGTTAAAAAATCATCATATATCATGTGTACCAAATAACATGACTAATTAATAAGTGATATATATTATGTCATGAAACATGATAAGTATTATAAAATGTAATAGAGAACCCTGATTGTGTACTTAGTTCCCGATTACTTAAATTACCATTTCGCGCAGGATTATAATTATTTGTGTGAGTAAAATTTATGCAGCGGCTTTTTGATAAGTAAACATTGAGATCGTAGAATAATCTATTAATCAGAAAACCTTTTTAAATTAATAACATTTAATCTATATAGTGTATCTATGGTTAATTACACTATATTATCAAATTAATTAATTGAGTATAGAATAATCCACGTGTACCTATAATTTAACACGCATACTTCTAATCAATTTAAAATTAATTCTATTTTATTGTGAATAATTTAGGGTAAAATATTCACTATTTCACTATCATCATATTCATGATATAATAGTTTTTGTAAGTGCATAATTTATATTATTACACTTTATAGAATTCTCCTTTAAAATTAAACTGCAATTGTTATGTCATTTAAGTATTTTATAAATAAAACTAAGTGGCACATTTATTAACTAATAATATCGTGTAGTTTCAAAACTACAATCACCTTTTCTATTATACTTATTATTATAATTGCTTATTATTATAATTGCAATATATATCTCTTCCATTATTACTTCGTATTTCGTGTAATTTATATTACATTTTTATATTTTCATGAAATTGCTATGCAATTAATACAGTTTTTTGTTCATTATGTTAAAGAGACTAAAATAATTATTTCTTCACAATTTTTTTTATATAACTAGTACACGGATTTAGAATTCGTGCAATTGATCCAATTCGGCCCATGCGTCCTCCACACGCGCTCATACGTTCCCACGCGTTTGGGTGGGTGTGCTCAAACCCACCCAAATTCGCTCCAGACGTTATACTTTTGTGTTGTGTTAAACATACATTTATATTATGTTAAACATATTTTTATATTATGTTAGTTATACATTTAGTGTCTTTATGTTATTTAAGCATATATTAATGTAACGTTAAACATACATTTATGTTATGTTAAACATACCTTCTATGATTTTATATTATGTTAATCATATCTTTAGAGTTTTTATGTTATATTAAACATATTTTTAAGTTATATTAAACATACATTTATGTAACGTTAAACATACATTCACGTTATGTTAAGCATACATTTATAATTTTATGTTATGTTAAGCAATATCTTTAGGATTGATATGTTATGTTAAACGTATTTTTATGTTATGTTAGTCATACCTTTTAATTATGTTAGTTCTACTTTTATGTATTATATAAAAATATGACTAATGTTACTTAAAGGTGTGCATAATATTACATAAATGTATATATGTACAAATTATGATTTTTTTGGTCGAAATTGGGGTTTTTTTTTTGCCAAAATTAGAGTTTTTTTAAATTAAAATATTACATAAATGTATGCTTAATATAATATAAAGATTTGACTAACACAACATAAAAGTCATGATTAAAAAAAATGCGCAGATTTAAGTCGAATTCGACCCATCCCAACCCATATTGTATGAATCTAAAATCTATACAGCAGCACACAACTCACAAGTGCAAATTTTATTTCTTATATTCATTTGTAAAGAAGACATTTACTATATTATAAGTGGTAGATTAATTTTATCCCAATATATATGAATTTTTCGTTATTTGAGGACTAATTATTTTATACATGTGGAAAAAATGTTTATTATGTACTCATATTAAAGTAAGGAAAATAAGAAAGTAAAGTAATTAAATAAAGAAATTATAGACTTTCCACATGGAAAGTCATTGGACTCAAAATCAAGATTAAACTCAGAATTTCTCAATGGTAAATTAATGACTTCAATAAGAAAAATCATTTAGAAATTGTTGGTTGCAGATCACAACAAACACCAAAAAAACAATTCAAAGAACTCAAGAACACAAACACACTATCAAGAAATGCAATCTAAATGATTTGAGCAAGATAAAGAAATCAACACTCCAAGATTTAAAATGGTTCGACTTAACTATGCCTATATCCACTGTATGAGACTTTCACTAAATCGAATCAAACCAGAGTAGCAGATTTACAGCGTGAAAACACAAGAAAAGAAGAACAAATGAAACACTCTCAACTAGCCTCTCTTTCTTGTTGACTCACTCTCTCTACAATCAGAATCTCGCAAAACGTACAACTAGAGAAATAAACTACAAATGAAACACTCTCAACTAGCCTCTCTTTCTTGCTGACTCACTCTCTGTACAATCAGAATCTCGCAAAATGTACAACTAGAGAAATAAACTATGTCTTATATAGAAGCCTCAACAACTCGAATCATCCAATTTGGTTGAGTAACGGCTGAGATATCGCGCCCGCAAAATTACCTCTCCAAACTGCAAAACGAAAAAACAAGAAAATCAAGAAATGAGAAGTAACTAACTAAACTAACTTGAAATCGCATTTCTGGAACACTTTTTTATAAGTGACTCGTGACTTCTTGTATACTTAGACAAAAACGGGACTTTCTCTCTTTTCAAAGCTTTTCCTCCTTCTGCCATGCAACACTTATCAAGAACCATGCTATACACTAACAGAAATCGCAACGGTAAATTTAAGTGTACATAAGGAAAGTGGTTAGCCGTTATTATCTCTCAGGTCTATATAAGTCAAATGATCCCTATGAATATGATTTATTTTGTTGAGTCCTAAGATGAGAGAGTTAGAGACACACATATTTTGCTCTAATTTTTTGATGGGATTCCTCTTAATAGTCTCTTATAATAGTGTTAAACTTCGAGGAGAGTTAATCTTGATACATCAAGATACCTGATTCAAGTAGAATATGAAGAAGAAGATTCAAATAAGTTCACTGAATTTTAGGATTTTACATGTTGGCTGCTTAAAAATGTTTCTCCACTTATTAGTGCAGTGGAATGGAGATAAGGCATTCAATATACCTGATTCTTGAAATTTCAAGAATTTTAAGAAACAAGATTCAAGATAAGTTTATGGATAATTCTACTATACATTGATGGTATTGATACACCAATATTTTTTTATTGTGTTAAAAAAAATAAAGGTAATTTTTGAGTTTTGGGTTGGACTTTTAATTGTGGGCTGCATTGAGCCTTTTAACAAGATTGAAATGTATACGAGCCCTCTTCACATTATACCCATACAATTAATCCTATATTTGTGTTAATTAATTAATTTTTAAATAGTATTTAATTGAAACCATTACTGTTATGAAGATAATTAATATTGGTAATTTAGTATTTAATTAATTAATCAACACAGTTAATTTTAACACAAATATTAAATATGAAATTAAATTAATACTTGTAATATAGTATTACATTTAATATTTAATACTTGTAATGTAGTATTACACTTAATATTTAATACTTGTAATGTAGTATTAAATTAATTAATTTTATTTAATTAATTAGCAAAAATGTCATTATTGATATTAAATTAAATTAATACTTGCATCATTAAATTAATTAATCACACTCCTTTAAATTTAAATAGTAATATTAAATGTGAAAATAAATTATATTGTAACGGAAAAATGTAATTCAATATTTAACATTATTATTTAAATGGAAACTTATTAATTTTGTTAATGTTAATTGTGCACTTTTCTCATCAATATTGCATATAAAATCATTGATGCAATCATCTTGGGTTTTTTGTTCATGACACTTTTGTTAATACGAGAATTACATGTACACTAAACAAAACATATCGAATATGAGTTTCAAATCATTCGTCATCACAAGTTCTATAATATAAGAAGATTTAATAGTGCTTTTGTAGTTGCTATTGACGGATAAATACAATTGTTGGAGAAAGTAGATATAAACTATATTGATATGTGAAATTAGACTTTTTGGATGAATTTTTATAATTTACTGCAGTAACTTTTGAATCAAGATAAAAAGGGTAAATTGAAAATGAAGGATTATAATATAATGATGGAAAATTTAATAGTTAAAACCAATAATGTATCGATATCATTGATGTATTACAACATGATCTAAGTTTATTGAACTTTTTACTATTACTAGTGGGATTCTCCTTTGTTTTGCTTGCTATAGAATTATTATTATTATTTTCTTCGAAAAGAAACTTGGAATGTTTTGCAAGTGAGGATTTTGATAATTTATATATATAAAAATTGGGTTTGACTCTCTTAAATGTTGATAAGTGACACTCTTCAAAGATGTCACCTCAAAATCCATAGATACATACATCAATAATAAATGAAAAAAGAAATACAAATTAATTTACCAATGAGAAAAAAAAATAATCTTATGGAATGTGCAAACTTTAACCATGATGTAAAAAGGAAAGATAAATAGATACCTAATAGGAAAGAAACTAAAACATACTCATCACGAAAGGTACGATGGGAGCAAAACATAAAAAAAATTACTCATTACTTTTGCAAGATATTTATGAAAAACTACCACGATAATTAAATTAAATAAACTTTATCTATGATAAACTATTTGATTATTTTTACAAAAAATACAGAAATTTACCAAAATAATAAATTGATTAAACAAAAAACTACAATATATATACATAGAATAACAAATATATAAAACATAAATAAATAACAAATGTAAATTACACGAGTTAGGAAGCACGTGCAACGCACGGGTTCAAACCTAGTGATAATAAAAAGTGATCACATATTCATATTGTGGGGTCATGGGTTGCGGCTAGAGCATTTGATAGGTCGGTCATAGAATGGTGTAGTAGTATACAACTCAGACTGCCTCGTACCGTAATTGGATATTCGTAAATCGGTCAAACTGCTCATTATTTATTGTAGAGATGTTAAACGGGTTGGCCCTAGCCCTATAGGATCACGGGCTAAACGAGTTAGGACCTTATCCGATTCACTCTCAATGGCCTCTCATAATAAGGACCTAACCCTCGAGTTAAATGGACCACTAATCGGGCTACATAGAAAAAATCAATATAAAATCTAAAATATAAATCATAAAATTATATTTTTAAAATAAATAAAATATAAAATAATAAAACAATATTATTGATTTAGTTTCATGAATACATCTTATCTATATATATTATCAATTAATATATTTTAATTAATAAAGTTCAAGATGTATTTAATTAGAATAATTGATTTGAAACTATATTTGAAGAAGTTAACATTCTAATATCATCTACATTATTTAAATAATATTATAGAGGTAATTATTTGAAGCTTGCCTTAGCTCAGTTGGTAGAGCGGAGGACGTTGGCAAACCTCAGGTCGTGTTTATTTTGTTAATCGGGCCTCCGGATTTAAACGAGCTTCTTGTATTGAGGACCAACCCTGCATTTTGGGCTGCCCGTTTAAGCCCGGCCCGGTTTAACATTTCTAACCTATCGGCTCCACTAAATTAGTTTCTTGCCTTTTTTTATTTGTTCCCCCCACCTTTTATTTTTCCACGAAAAAGATATATAAGGCCACAAGTAGCACTGATTGAGAAAGAAAACAATACAAGACAGAGCGTGTTAGTGTGTCTGGAGAGAGAGAGAGAGTATGGAGTCTGGGAAATTGAAGATTCTTGCTCTGTTGCCAGTTCTTGCATCTCTTATTCTACTCTATTTCGATATTTTCTCTTATTCTACTCTATTTCGATATTTTTCCCCAGGTTTAGTTCCCTTCAATCTGTCTGCTTTAATAATCTTGATTTTCTTGATGCTTCTTTGATGGCCGTTAATGGAGAAAAGTTCATTTTCTACATGCCTTTCTTGGAACTTTTTGATGTTTATTACCAAATAAAATCTGTTTTTTTTTTCTTTCTTTTTTTAATATTCACATTATTCTTGGAAATCTTGGATACTCCCAACCAAGAAAAAACACAGTGGTCTAACGTCAGTGCACAAGTATCCAGGCTTTGTTTTTGCCGGATTCTTGGATGCCCACAATCCAAGATCAACATAGATTTAATTTCTTGGAGTTCTGGGCTTACCACTTATTCTATAACATAGTATCTTGTAAGATCTTTGATGCTTTTTGTGGCTTTCCAGGGAAGAACTATCTTTTGACCGTGCATGCATGTCTATTTGATGCTCAATCTGATAATTAGTGCTTGGTTGTTAATTCAAGAAAAGTGTTGATTGAGTTTTATAATTATCTGATTGTCTTGTGTACTAAAGAAACAATTTCGAGAATGGTGTAAAACAGAGTCTACTAGGTTGGACTAAAGAGCTTGATGTAAGTGTCTATCTATGATTCCACTTAATAATAATTAATATAGTCGAAGTGAAAATTAAAGCTTCTGATAAAAAATGCTTTTAATTACCTTGTCTTGATTCAATCAGTATACGACTCAGATTTCTTCTTTTATTTTTTGTCGTTGAAATTCTTCCAACTCTTAGCCATTGATGTTATTCAACATTGTTTATATTATGTTAATGAATTCCATACTGATTTATTGTACAGAGCTACAGAGAAAAGTGCAGCCTCGTACAGCATAGACACTACTGGATAGCTAGCAAGCGTATCGTGACAGCAAATGACATAGTTTCCTGTGCAGGTTAGTTGTGAAGATGATAACCAACAGTTGAAAAAAAAAAAAAGGCCAAGGCAATTGTTTTGATACTCAGACTAATATTTTGGTAAGCAGTTTATTTGGTACACTTAGTTTAGGTTTGTCGATGATAATCTATTTCTTGTTCGGATAGTTGAAGTAGAAGGAGGGAAGATCATAGCTGTTGTTGAAGGAGATGATTGGCGTGGGAATGCTTGGAGTCATCAAATTATTGACTATGGGGAGGCTGTTGTTATGCCTGGATTGGTCGATGTGTAAGATAATATAGCTATCTCATTTCTCCATTTCTCTTCCTATCTCATGGAAATTTACACAATAATATGCATCATTAGAAGTTCAACAATGATTAAAAACACAAGGACTTGTTAAACTTGTGTATTTCATATCTAGAGCAGATAACAGATTTTTATCTTTGCCTTTTCAATGATTAGATATGAAAGCTTTTTGGGCCATATATGTGATGCAGGCATGCACATCTTGATGATCCTGGAAGGTCAGAACTTGGTTGTTTTCACGCCGAAGGGCTCTTAACAATATTTAAGTTATAAAAAAAGAGTGCAAAAAAACCAAAATTTTCCCTTAGATCAAAAAGAAAACTTTGGGATTGCTGAATCATTCTGGAACAAGAGCAGCTGCTGCTGGTAAGAACAGATTTAGTTGTTTATTTTACCTTTTTTGTTGAAGTCGTGTGCTTACATGTTACATCCATAGGTGGAATCACAACATTGATCGACATGCCTTTGAATAGTGTCCCGTCTACAGTTTCAGAAGAGACACTAAAACTTAAGGTATGTTGAGGTTGTGTAAAGAATTTACCCCCTTTTCGAAAATTAAACACACATTTTCTGGGTTCCTAAGGTTGATTACTTACTGACCACGAGCTTTGAAGCTCAAGAGCTAATTGTGATGACTAGGGTTCAAATCTGGGTCACGCAAGTTTTCGAGTCTTTATCCCTTCCACTCCTCCCAATCTCATTTAAAAAGAAGGTTGATTACACTTTATTTCTGTGGTTATCTGACTCTTTGTGTCATTACATTCTTTTCTGCTGATGTATTCAGACCAGGGCTGCTCAGGGGAGGATCTTCGTTGATGTTGGTATGCTCTTTATACTTTCTACCATTTACGACCCTTCTGTATTGTAATTTTATTGTGTGTGTGGTTTCTGTAAACAGGTTTTTGTGGAGGTCTGGTTCCGGAAAATGCATTCAATGCAACAGCTTTGGAACGCCTTCTTGATGCTGGAGCACTCGGCTTGAAGGTTCAAATGTGTACTATTTATCTATGCATTTCCACAATTTCTATGGCTGTAAGGGAGTGTGCTTTAGCTATTAAGATTGTTTAAAAAAAAAAAAAAGAACTATTCAAGTATATAATAACCTGTGAAGTTGTCTATGCTTTAAGATTTGTCTTAAATTTTCCAACTACCATTGAAAGGATTTCTGAATCATCTAGAATGGTGGCCATTGTTACAATAATAATTTTCTCTGTTTCCATTGCTAATTCTCTGTCGCGCATCATCTGAATTTGTGGTGTTTTTTGTAGTCTTTCATGTGTCCATCAGGAATCAATGAGTTTCCCATGACAAATTCCAGCAATATAAAGATATCTACACAACTACTTCTGATTTATTTGCTACCATTTAATGATAACGAATTTTAGATCACGTGCGTTGCACGAGGAGATCATTTCAAATTAAGGATAAATAATACAAATACCTTATATATAACACTTTTATATTAGAGTTCTAATTATAATGAGATTCTATAAGATTTTGAATTAGCTATGATTCTAATATAAAGTTATTAAAATATGAAAATTCTAAATTACTATTATAACCTTAAATAATAATTTTTAATGGGGATATATTAGGCAATCCATATTTTATAAGAAACATCCACACTTTTATATAAGTAATAGATAAGTTTCTTTTTTGGATTTTAGGGTGTTGGCTACTCAAAAAAGTTTCTGGTGCAGTGGAATAAATAGTCGACTGATGAAATTTCGAGAACAAGATTCAAGATAAGTTTACTGATCAGACTTTTTCACGTTTGTGTTTTTTGGTTATATTGTTGTTTACTCGAAAATGTTTCTTTAGTTTATTATGCAGCGGAATGGAGATGATACATTAAAGAAACTTGATTCTTGAATTTCAAGAACAAGAACAAGATTCAATATAAGTTGGTTCAAGATTCAAGATTCAAGATAAGTTAGTTTTTGGGATTTTATGGTGTTGGCCACTCAAAAATGCTTGTCCACATTATTAGTGCAGTGGAATGGAGGCGGTACGATCTTATCTTTAATAGTTTGTCTCTAATATTATAGTAACAGTGTTTTGCTCGTAAAAGAAAAGAATCCCTTACAAAATTTCATGCTTATGTTTGACTTGCCGAGTTCAATGTCCAAATCAGTACAGAGAATGTGCAAGTGAAGTGAGGGCCATTCAAGTCTCTTGATTACAATTATCTTGAATTACCATTGGTTGCTTTGATTTAAATAAGAAGGAATCACAATAAGGACATTGAAGAATGTGCACTCTAGCATGGATAAAGACGAAGGAGTGTCATAAAATCTTGATTAACCAGGTTTATTTTCTTGGCCTGTGGCTCTCCTTAATTGCATAGCTATAAAGTGATTTCTCATGATTGTGCAATTATTCTGATATATATGCAGATTATCACACACCCAAATCTCACTGCTATTCATCCCCTGATCTTAATAGTTTGTAAATCTTTATGCAAGTGTTTATGTGCTGTGAAATATTTTCTTGGTTTTCTTTCTCTCATTGATTATGTTACTGTCTTTGTGAGCTTTTCAGGAAGAACGGAAAACCGGTGTTTGTCTGCAGTAAGTAAGCCCGTTTGGGATTAATTATTTTCAAGTTCTATTCTTACTTAGGCCTTTTTGGACACTGATGTTTGATGTTGAGGGGCATGCCAGTGTATCAATGGGTAGTTTGGATCATCTAAAAGAAAGCTTTTTTTATGATTGGCAACAGAAAAATCTCACAAGTCTCTTCCATTATATTTCATTCATTTCCTTTTAAATTTTCCTGCAGGTTTTAGTTTTCTTATTCCAGTTAAATGTGCTGCTGTCTTTTAACATATGTTTTAGGTTTGAAGGTTTTATTTTGAAAAGTAATCCTCTCCCAACAATCAAGAGCTCAAACTCAAAGAGAATTTATCAATGCAGCTTCTAGTCACCCTGAAGATGCAGTATGATATTTTATTTCATTGTCTACTTCTGAATAGTCCTTTTTTTTGTTTTCTGTTTTGTTTTCGCGCTTATATTTAATAGTTTATATTTAATAAAACAATAATAGTGTTTTACTTGTAAAAATATAAATGTATCCTTCAGAATATATCATATAAATGTGTTACCGCCGTCCCTTATTTATCTTGAATTATCACGATAACTCATCAGGAATTACAACAAGAAACCTTGGAGAATTTACTGATATAAGCAAATCTCATAGCAATTCATCAACTGATCTTACTAGTTTTGTCAGTCTTATGTTTGAACTTTTAATTGTTCTGAATTGATTTTGATAAAAAATAGCATGAAATCATAACCTTATCTGTGACCACTACTGCGAATTACGTTCAAATAACTTATTTAATGTCTACTGTTTCTCATTCACCGAGTGGGGTACATAATATATTTTAGTTTTGTCTAGATCTTAACCTAGAATATAGTATGTATATCTATAAGCTAATATACCTCAAGATTGCAAGTCATCTTATCTATCTTATTGTTTCTAAAGCTGAATTAAAAATTTCCCACCATCTATTGTTGATATCTTGCATCTCCAAGGTCGCATTGTTATCTTATCAGATATTGGTTGCCACCACTCTTTAGTTTGTCGGCCTGCTTTTCTTCATTCATGACATAAAAGGTTAACTAATTTCTTTTAAATCTTCATGTAGGACCATATTTGCCGTTAACTAATTTATACATCCTTTACTTTTCCCATTTTAAAATTTTCCAGGCAAGTGTGACAATTTGTATTGGTCTTGGGCTCCTCTTTCTTTCTATATGATAATGATGTACCATCCTTGCAGCCCTTTTCAGGAAGCACAAAAAATTCTGGTTTGCTTGCTAACGCCTAGCAGCACTAAGTTTGACTTTATGGGACTAATCATTCTCTTGTTCTGTTCTTAATTTGACCATGTTAAAGTCTGATATTTGTTACTGAGGGGCATAGCAGTTTAAGAGTGGGCAGATGGGTTGACAACCCAAAAGTTGCATGAGGATTCGGGCAGACATGGATGGTGTCTCATTCCCTTTAAATCTATTTTCATTCAGATATTTGTCAGAAAAGAATTATGATGAGTGATGAAGTAGAGCATGAGTGGTAGCTGAATTTGGATAATTGGAAATTTTAAGAACTCCTTGTTCAGCTCTATTATTTCTTATCACTCCTACCAACTTTTCGGTTTATTCGTCATGTTTATGTGCTTTGCCACAGCCGTTTTATTTTATGTTTGTGGTGTGGGGTTCCTCATATGAAATTGTTTTGTCTTTTTCTTGATTTTCTGTGTTTCACTTGATAGTAATGCATGCCATGTATTCTGTGTCTCATATGTTAATATTGTGTTGCTATCAATACACAATCACCTGTAGTTCTATAATGAGCTGTTGGAGAGAGATGGTTGCTTTTTTTTTTTTTTTATCAGTGATATTTTGTAGATTAATATATATTATCTACAATAATAGCCCAAAACTTCTATACATTCTACTGATCCTTAAAAATTATTGACTTTCAGTACTATGTAGCTCAGTAAATTTATAAAGTGTTCTTCTCTCACTTGTTGGATCTCTTTATTTATTCTTGCCACAATTTCAAATTTTATTACAGTGTTAAGAGTTAAGACTGCACCCTGCCATTAGAAAACCTGCTGGCTCCGGACTTCTTTTTCAGGTTGGTCCGACCATGAAATACTTTGTCATCGCCCATCACTCTTAATGCCTCTTTTTCTTTTTTTCTTTGCTATTCTTTTTTTTGTTTGCTAGTTATAATGCAAAACATCTGTAGTGTGTGTTGTTGGCACATTGGGGCGTGATTTCAATTTTGGGGTACAATTCAATGGTATGCAAATTTTAAAATTTTTAGTACACTAAAACACAATATTTTGGGATTTCGTAATCATCCATAGTTAACACACCTATTGTTGCATTCTTTTCTTTTGGTTTTCTATCAGTTACTGAATGGTCTAATGCTTCATTTGTCCAACTCTTTGAGCTTCTCTCTACTACTATGATGGAATATGATGGTGGTTCTCAGGAAATTCTCTTAATTTCTCTCATCTCTACTACTATTAGATTTTAATCAAGTCAAAGATGACAATAATTAGAAATGCTTCTCAGGTACTGACTGCTATGGACATCTTGAGGATTGAAGAAATGGAGATTTTTTTCTTGATGTTCAACCGTGGGGCCTTCACAAGTTCGGGATAGAATATAATTAGCAGCAAAGAAATTCTTTGCTTTATTATAAGTACCATATAATTCTTTGCTAAAGAGGAGAAGAGGCCTCGATGACGTTAACCTGTGTTGTTTATACCAAATTTGAGATCACAAAGAGTGTCAGAGATCGGATAGAGATATTTGATTGCACCATAGAGAATCCAACTGTTAAATACGCCTCAGATGAGCCTTACGATATAGGAGCTAAAAGAGTTGACTAGTCAGTGTATCTCATTCCTGTGCGGGATACATGATGTATAATATTTTCTGTCTACATCTTATCCTAGAGTATGATATGGTATGTATATCTATCTATGAGCAAATATAGTTCTATATTGTAATTCATCTTATCTTATTCTTTCAAAAGCAGAATTTTTTCTACATTTATTGCAGATATCCTGCATCTCCAAGGTCGCATTGTGATCATATCTGATATTGGTTACCACTGCTTTGTTTGTTGGCCTGCTTCTTTGTGATTTAGGACATAAAAGGTAAGATACTCTTTCATATTCTACATCTTTTACAATCTTATAAATATGGTTTAAATATTTGAGGCAAGTGTTAATGTGCTGTGAAAAATTTTCTTGGTTTCTGTCCTCATAGACCTTTCAGTATGAATGGAAAGAATCACTTAGCATGGGATTTTTAGATTTTAATTAATTCCCAATCTTCTAGATACAAGACCAATGGAAATAATCTTCCATTGTTTTTCATTCATTTCCTTTTAGTGTTTCCTACAGATTTTTAGTTTCTTTATTCGAATTAAATGTGCTGCTGCTGTCTTATAATATATCTTATAGGTTTAAATTTTTATTTTACAAAATTTTCTTCTCCCAACAATCAAGAGCTCAAACTCACACGAAGAGAAACTATCAATGCGTCTTCTAATCACCCTGAAGAGTCAGTATGATATTTTTCTTCACTGTCTACTTTTTAATAGTCATATTTTTGCGCATATCTTTTATAGTTTTTCTATGATAGCAAAATAATAATGTTTTGCTTGTAAAAATATAAAGGTATTCTTCAGAATATATAATGTAAAATGTTACTGCTGTCCCTTGCAAATTTCAATGTCTACATCATAACAAAGAAAACCACATTCATGAGTAAGTGAAATGAAAGCTTCTCAAGTCTTGTGATTACAATTCTCTTGAATTATCTCGATTACCTTGGTTTAACTCATCAGGAATTACAATAAGAAACCTTGGAGAAGTTGCTATTGTTACTGATGCATGCAAATGACCTCACAAGCAAATCTCATTGCAATTCATATACTGATCTTACTAGTTTGTAAGTCTATGTTTGAACTTTTAAGTGTTCTGAATTGATTTTGATAAAAATTGGCATAAAATCATAACCTTTTTCAGTGACCATCTCTTCAAATTACATTCATTGAGTGGGGTACATGATATATTTTAGTTTTGCGTAGATCTTACCATAGACTATGGTATGCATATCTATCTTAAAAATCATATACCTGATGAGATTGCAAGTCATCTTATCTATCTTTTTGTTTCTAAAGCTGAATTAAAAATTTCCTCTCATCTATTGAGATAGAGTCTGCATCTCCAATCCTTCTTCAGGTACTGTTTTTTAACTTTGTAGTTTGGATTTAGTTGCACGGTTTCACTTGATCCAAATTGTGTCCTAATATCACAGGTTTGGTGCAATGATAAGTATGAAAGTGTGGAGCATAAAGCGGTTGTCAATTCGGAGAAACTTTTCAATTCCTTTTTTTGTTAATCCATCTCATTATGTGGGGGTGGGAACCTCTGCAGGCATTGACCAATGAGGAAAATCCTGCCAAGTATAAAGGGTATAACTGGGGAAAGTTTTATGCAGCGCAAAAACCTAGCAATTGCAGGCAGAGCTTACCTCTGAAAACATTCAAGTGCATCATTTCAAGGTTTATAAATTCTACTGGTTATATTCAATGTAGGAATGGAAATGATACATTATTCAATAAACTTGATTCTTGAAATTTCAAGAACATGATTCAAGATGAGGTAGGTTTTGGATATTATGGTGTTGGCACTAAAAAATGTTTGTATTTACAAATTATTAGTGCAATGGAATGGAGAACAAGAAAGTGAAATGTTGTTGACTGACAACCAATGCTGCTTTTTAGTCACCTTGAAAGAGTCCAATGCTGCTTTTTAGTCACCTTGAATGAGTCGGTATAATTTGATCTTTATTTTCGACCTCTTCACAGTCACATTTCTTATCTTTTATAGTTTTCTGTAATATTATAGTAACAGTGTTTTGCTCATAAAAGAAAGGAGTCCCTCAGAAAATTTCATGCTTATGTTGTTGCCGTAACTTGCTGAGTTCAATGTCTAAATCAGTACAAAGAATGTGCCAGTGAAGTGAAGGCCGTTTCTTGATTACAATTATCTTGAATTACCATGATTGCCTTGATTTATAATCAGGAATCACAAAAAGCAATATTGAAGAATGTGCATTCTGGCATGGATGAAGATGAAGGAGTGTCGTGAAATCTTGTCCTGGAGTATGATATTGTATGTATATATAGGAGCAATATAGTTGTAATTTGTAATTTATCTTTTCTATCTTATTCTTTCAAAAGCTGAACTAAACATTTCAGATATCTTGCAGCTCCAAGCCTCCAAGGTCATATTCGGATATTGGTTACCTCTGCTTGGTTTGTTGTCCTGCTTCTTTGTGATTTAAGATGTAAAAGGTAAGATTAACTTTCATGTTCTACATCGTTTTCTGTCTTACAAACATGGTGTAAATCTTTAGGCAAGTGTTTATGTGCTGTGAAAATTTTCTTGGTCTTGGTCTTCTTTCTCTCATTGATTATGGTACTGTTTTTGTAGACAGTTTCTGGAAGAACGGAAAACCGGTATTTGTCTGCTAACCACCTCCAGTGGCAGTAAGTAGGCTTTTTGGGATAAATTGTTTTCAAGTTCTATTCTTAATTTGGCCATGGTGGTGTCTGATATTTGATGTTGAGGGGTATGGCAGTGTATCAGTGGGTAATTTGGATCATCTACAAGAACAATTAGCATGAGAAGGAAGCTTTTTTTGATGATTGGCAACAGAAAAAACTCATAAGTCTCTTCCATTGTTTTTCATTCATTTCCTTTTAATATTTCCTGCAGATTTTAGTTTTCTTATTCCAGTTAAATGTGCTGCTATCTTTTAACATATGTTTTAGGTTTGAAAGTTTTATTTTGAAAAGTAATCTTCTCCCAACAATCAAGAGCTCCAAAACTCAAAGAGAAACTATGAATGCAGCTTCTAGTCACCCTGAAGATGCAGTATGATATTTTATTTCATTGTCTACTTGTGAACAGTATTTTTTGTTTTTGTTTTTGTTTTTGTGCTTATCTTTAATAGTTTATATTTAATAAAACAATAATAGTGTTTTGCTTGTAAAAATATAAAGGTATCCTTTAGAATATATCATTTAAATGTGTTACCGCTGTCCCTTATTTATCTTGAATTATCACGATAACTCATCAGGAATTACGACAAGAAACCTTGGAGAATTTACAGTTATTACTGATATAAGCAAATCTCATAGCAATCCATCAACTTATCTTACTAGTTTGTCAGTCTATGTTTGAACTTCTAATTGTTCTTAATTGATTTTGATAAAAATAGCATGAAATCGTAACCTTATCTGTGACCACCTCTGCGAATTACATTCAAATAACTTATATTTTAGTTTTTCTGGATCTTAACCTAGAATATGGTATGTATATCTATATGCTAATATACATCAAGATTTCGAGTCATCTTATCTATCTTATTGTTTCTAAAGCTGAATTAAAAATCTCCCACTATCTATTGTAGATATCTTGCATCTCCAAGGTCGCATTGTCATCATATCAGATATTGGTTGCCACCACTCTTTAGTTTGTTGACCTGTTTGTTCTTCATTCAGGACATAAAAGGTAATAAACTTTATATCTATTTCTTTTTAAATCTTCAAGTATGACCATATTCACTGTTACCTAATATATACAGACCTTACTTCTCCGTTAAAATTTTCCAGGAAAGTGTGACAATTTGTATTGGTCTTGGGCACTTTCTCTCTTTGCTAATGCTGTACCGTCCTTGCAGCCCTTTTCAGGAAGTACTAAAAAATCTGGTTTGTTTGCTAACACGTAGCAGCACTAAGTATGTCTTTTTGGGATTAATTATTCTCTTCTGTTCTTAATTTGGCAATGTTAAAGTCTAATATTTGTTGCTGCGAGGCATACCAGTCTACGAGTACAACCCAAAAGTTGCAGGGATTCGGGCAGACATGGATGGGGTGTCTCAATCTGTTATCAGGGTTACCCCTCTAAATCTATATTCATTCAGACATTGCCAGAACAGAATTACGATGACTGATGTTGGGAGTTGAGCATGAGTGGTAGCTGAATTTGGACAAATAGCAAATTTAAGAACCTCTTGGTCAGCTCTATTATTTATTATCACTCTCCTACCATCTTTTCAGTTTATTCGTCATGTTTATGCACTTTGCCACTGCCTTTTTATTTTATTTTTGTGGTGTGGGTCCTCATATGAGAATATGTTTTGACTTTTCATGATTTTCTGCGTTTCACTTGATAGTAATGGATGCCATGAATTCTGATTCTCCTTTGATGGCTCTTTTCAATTTCATATGTTAATATTGTGTTGCTGAGAATACACAATCACCTTTATTTCTTAATTGAGCTATTGGAGAGAGATGGATGTTTTCCTTGTCAGTGATATTTAATCGATTTATATGTATTACCTACAATAATAACCCAAAAAATTCTATGCATTATACTGATCCTTAAAAATTATTGACTTTCAATAGCATGTAGCTCAATTTTATAAAGTATGTTCTTCTCTGGCTTCTCTTTATTTTCTTTTGCCACAATTTCAAATTTTATTACTTTGTTAAGACTGCACCCTGCCATTAGAAAACTTGCCTCCTCTGGACTCCTGTTTTAGGTTTCCCCGACCATGAAATGCTTTGCCATCGCAGACCACTCTTAAGGCCTCCTTTTTTTTCTTTGCTACACTTTTTCGTGTGCTAGTTTTAATTCATAACATCTGTTGTTTGTGTTGTTGGCACACTTTGGGTTCAAATCAATGGTATGCCAAAATCGAGATTTTTTAGTACAAAAAAAACATGTCATGTTGGGATTTTGCAATCATCCATAGTTAGCACGCCTATTGTGGCATGCTTTTCTTTTGCTTTCCTATCAGTTACTGAGTTTTCCAATGCTTCATTTGTCCAAGCTTTTGATCTTCTCTACTACTATGACAGGAATATGATAGTGCTTCTCAGGTATTTCTCTTTATTTGTCGCATCTCTACTGCTATTGATTTTAATAAAGTCAAAGATGACAGTTGTAAGAAATGCTTCTCAGTTACTGACGACTGCTATGGACATGTGGAGGATTGAAGAAATGGAGATTTTTCCAGATGAGCTTCACAAGTTCGTGATAGAATATAAGCTTTATTATAACTACCATATAGTTCTTTGGTAAAGAGGAGAAGAGGAAGGTGAGCCGGAATGAGGTGAACCTGTTTGTTTATACCAAATTTGAGATCACAAAGAGTGTCAGAGATCACAAAGAGATATTTGATTGCACCATAGAGAATCCAACTGTTGTATACACCTCAGATGAGCCTAATGATGAGCTGAAATAGTTGACTAATTATTGTATCTCATTCTCGTACGGGATACCTGATGTATATTATTTTCTGTCTACATCTTGTCCTAGAGTATGGTTATGTATATCTATGAGAAAATGTAGTTCTAGATTGTAATTCATCATTTATGTCTTATTCCTTCAAAAGCTGATTAAAAATTTCACTACATTTATTGAAGATATCCTGCAGCTCCAAGGTCGCATTGTGATCATATCAGATATTGGTTACCACTGCCTGGTTTGATGGCCTGCTTCTTTGTGATTTAGGACATAAAAGGTAAGATACTCTTTCATATTCTATGTATTTTTCTATCTTACAAACATGGTGTAAATCTTTGAGACGAGTCTGAAAATTTTCTTGGTCTTCTTTCTCTCACTGATTGTGGTAGTGTCCACGTAAACCTTTTCAGAATGAATGGAAAGAACCGATGAACATGGAATTTTTAGTTTCTAATTAATCCCCAATCATCTAGAGACAAGACTAATGGAAATAATCTTCCATTGTTCATGCTTCATACTCTATTTCTTTTTAGTTCTTCAAGTAGGTCCATATTCACCATTAACCTCTTTCTCTCATTGCTAAAGGTACCATCCTTGCAGCCCTTCTCAGGAAGTACGGAAAGCACGGGTTTGATTGCTGACGCCTAGCGGCACTAAGTATGATTTTTTTGTGATTTATTGCTCTATTGTTCTGTTCTTAATTAGGCCATGTTATTGAAGTCTAATATTTTGTCTACGTGTGGTAGTTTGGCTTACTACCCAAAATATGCATGAGGGATTCAGGCAGAATTGGCGTCTTCTTATTTTACCCCTTCAAATCTATATTCATTCAGACATTTCTCAGAACAAAATTATGATGACTGATGGAGTGGTAGCTTAATTTGGATAGTTGCCTTTTTTAAGAGCCTGTTGGTCAGTTCTATCATTTCTTATCACTCTCCTGCCATCTTTTTACTTTATTGCTCATGTTAATGTGCATTGCCACCACCTTTTTTTTTTTTTTTTTCAATTGTGTGCGTGAGTGGTACCTAACAACTAAAGAGAACAAGGTGAGAGTCCTCAAATGAAAATGTTGTCTTTTTCATGATTTTCTGTTTTACTTGATGGTAATGCGTGCCATGAATTTTGATTTTGCTTGTCCTTCGATTAGAGTAGAAATCCCATCCAAAAGATAGAGGTTTGGGTCTTTTCAATTTCATATGTTAATATTGTGTTGCTAAGAATAAATACATAGTCACCTTAGTTTCTTATATGAGCTATTGGAGATCAGATCCGCTTTTCTTGTCGGTGATATTTTATCAATTTATATATTATCTTCATTTTTTCAATAATAAGCCAAACATTCTGTGCATTCTGCTGATCCTTAAATATTATCGACTATCTTTTGTATGTAGCTCAATAAATATATAAAGAGTTCTTCTCTCACTTGTTGCTTCACTTTATTTTTCTTTTCCCACAATTTCAGATTTTATTACTGTGTTAAGCCTGCACCGTGCTATTAGATAACCTGCCCGCTTCATACTCCTGTTTCAGGTGGTCCTGACCATGGAATGCTCTGCCATCACCCATCACTCTAAAGACGCCTGCCTTATTTTTCCTTTGCTACACTTTTTCGTGTGCTGGTTTTGATGCAATACATCTGTGCTTTGTGTTCTTGGCAATTTGGGTATGATTTCAAGTTCAGGGTACATATCATTGTTCTGCAAAACTGCGATTTTTTAGTACAAAAGACACCGTATGTTGGGATTTTTCTAATCATCCATATTTTACACGCCTATTTGTGACATTGTTTCCTTTGCTTTTCTATCAGTTACTGAATGGGTCTACTGCTTCATTTGTCCAAGCCTTTGAACTTCTCTACTACTATGATATGAATAGGATAATGCTTGTCAGGTATTTCTTTTCATTCGTCCGATCTCTTCTACTATTAGATTTTCATAATGTCAAAGATGACAATCTGATGAAATGCTCTCAGGTATGGACATCTTGAGGATTCATGAAATGGGGATGTTTCCAGGTGAATCAACCATGGGGTGCCTTCGATGAGGTAAAATTAGCATTGAAGTAATTCTTTGCTTTACCTTAAAGAGAGGAGAAGAGGATGATGAGCCTAGTTGAGGTTAACTTCTTTGGTTTTTCTGACTTTGAGATCACAAAAAATTTCAGAGATCGGAAAGAGATATTTGATTGCACCATAGAGAATCCAACTGTTATATACACCTCAGATGAGCTGATGACGATAAGGAGCTAAAGGAGTTGACTAATCAGTGGCCTGGATATCCTCCAGACTTAAGGTAATAAACTCTGAACTAACTGAACTCAAAGATTGAATTCAGGCAGGTGTTTGAAGTTTACTTGGTGGAAATGCGAAAATTTGCATTCAAGTTACTAGAACTGATAGCCTTGAGCTTAGGATTACCAAGAGGTTGGTTTCTTGGATTCTTTAAGGATCAGACAAGATTATGATGCTAAATTACTACCCCTCCCCCCCTTGCCCTGCTAAATTTGCATACATAATTCAATAAACTTCATTCTTGAAATTTCAAGAACAAGATTCAAGATAGGGTAGTTTTTGGATTTTATGGAGTTGGCTACTAAAAAAATCAAGATTTAAGAAAGTGAATTGTTGTTTACTGACTATCAATGCTGCTTTAATAATCCTGAGAGAGAGAGAGAGGGGTGGTATGATTTTATCTTCATTTTCTACCTCTTAACAGTAGTCGTATTGCTCTTTTATAGTTTTTTTCTGAAATACTATAGTAACAGTATAGTTTACCTGCTTCTTGTGTTTTGGGACATAAAAGGTAAGGTACTGTTTCAATTTCTATATCTTTCTAAATCTTACTAATACGGTGTAACTATTTAAGGCAAGTGTTTATTTGCTGCGAGAATTTATCTTGGTCTTCTTTCTCTCATTGATTATGATACTGTCCTCTTAGATCTTTTCAGGAATAAAAGTAAGAACTGGTTTGACAGTTTATCACTAGATGGAAGGTTGAAACATACAATAGGCTTGTGTCTCTAGCCTTCCTTGTGCCAGTGCCTTTTGAGGTTCTAAGTATTCTGTGCTTTTTATTCAAATACATGACCAATGGGCATGAGAAGAAAGCTGATTTTGATGATTGGCAGCAGAAAAAAAAAAAAACTCATGTAAGTCTCTTCCATTGTTTTCATTCATTTCCTTTTAATGTTTCCTGCATAATCTAGTTTTTTATTTGTAGTAAATGTGTTGTTGTCTTATAATATATGTTATAGGTTAAATGCTGCTGCTAGTCACACTGAAGAGAATATGATATTTTTCTTCATTGTCTACTTGTTAATTGTCATATTTTTTTGCTTATCTTTAATAGTTTTTCTATAATAGCACAATAATAGTGATTTGCTTGTAAAAAGTAAGGTATCCTTCAAAATATATCACTGTAAAAATATAAAGGTATCTTTCAGAATATATCTTGTGAATGTGTTACTATCATCCTTTGCTGAGTTCAATTTGTACATCATTACAAAGAAAACCACATTCATGAGTAAGTAAAGTTAAAGCCACTCATGTCTACAGTTATCTTTAGTTATCACAATTACCTTTATTTGACTAATCAGGAATTACAATGAGAAACCTTGGACAAATTGCATTCTGGAATGGATGGAGACAAAATCATGATTCGATCTTGATTAATTCATAAGGTTTATATGCTAGGCCACGCCCCTCTGATTTATCCCTGTGGGATTGCAAAATAATAATGTGATTTTTAATGATGATGCAATTATCACTGATACATGCAAATTTATCTCACAGACAAATCACATTACAATTCATCAACTGATGTTACTAGTTTATAAGTCTATGTTTGAACTTTTAATTGTTCTGAATTGATTTTGATAAAAAAAAAATTGCATGAAATCTCAACCTTTTCTGTGACCACCTCTGCAAATTACATTCGAAGAACTTATTTTCCTGATCTTATCTTAGAATATGGAATGTTTATCTATGAGCTAATACACCTCAAGAGTGCAAATCATCTTTTCTATCTTATTGTTTCTAAAGCTGAATTATTTCCCACCATCTTATTACATATATTCTGCATCTCCAAAGGTCGCATGTGATTTCATGAGATATTAGTTGCCACTGCTTAGTTGGTCAACTTGCTTGTTTTTTCATTCTGGCCATAAAAGGTAATATACTTCATATTCTATTTCTTTGTAAATCTTCAAGTAGGACCATATTCACTGTTAACTAATTTATACATCTCTCTTTTTTTTTTTTTTTTTTTTTTTTTTAAATTTTCCAGGCAAGTGTGACAATTTGTATTGGTCTTGGGCTCCTCTTTCTCTCGTTGCTAATGGTACCATCCTTGCAGCCCTTCAGGAAGTAGGGGAAGAACCGGTTTGTTTGCTCACACACAGCAGCAGTAAGTAGGACTTTTTGGGATTAATTGTTCCTTTGTTCTTTTCTTAATCTGGCAAGGTTAAAGTTTGATATTTGTTGCTGTGGGGCATACCAGTCTACGAGTACAACCCAAAAGTTGCATGAGGGATTTGGGTAGACAAGTATGGTGTCTCATTATGTTACCCCTTTAAATAAATCTATATTCATTAAGACATTTGTTAGAACAGAATTACATTGACTGATGATGGAGTGGAGCATGAGTGGTAGCTGAATTTGGATAATTGGCAATTTTAAGAACTTAGGGCGGGGTCAGCTCTATTATTTCTTGTCACTCTCCTACCATTTTTTCTGTTTGTTACTCTTGTTTATGTGCTTTACTTACTGCCTCATTTTTTTATTTTTATTTTTTTAAATCTTTGCTATAATTTTTTGTGTTAGTTTTAATGTAAAATATGTGGTTTGTGTTGTTGGCACATTGGGGTATGATTTCAAGTTCCGGGTATAATTCATTAGTATGCTAGATGTAATTTTTTTAGAACAAAAAAACACTGTATGTTGGGATTCTGTAATCATCCATAGTTAACATGCCTATTGTGGCATTCTTTTCTTTCCTTTTCTATCAGTTACTGAATGGTTTAAATGTTCATCTGTCCAAGCCTTTGAGCTTCTCTACTGCTATGATAGGAATATGATAGTGCTTCTCAGGTATTGCTCTTTATTTGTCCCATCTTTACTACTATTAGATTTTAATAATGTCAAATATGACAATCATGAGAAATGCTTCTCAGCCAGGTGCTGACAGCTATGGACATTTTGAGGATTTAAGGAATTGGGATTTTTCCTGTTGATCAACCATTGGGGGGGGGGGGGGTGCCTTCACAAGTTCTTGATAGAATAGAATTAGCATCGAATAAATTCTGTGCTTTACCCAAAGAGAAGAGAAAGGCTATTCCAACTTTGAGATCACAAAGAGTGTCAGAGATTGGACAGAGTTATTTGATTGCACCATAGAGAATCCATCTGTTATATACGCCTCACATCATCCGGATGATAAGGAGCTAAAAGAGTTGACTAATCAATTGCCTGATTATCCTCCAGACTTGAGGTAATAAACTCTGAACTAAACTGAATTCAAAAATTGACGTATTGCATGACATGACATTCTTCACTAAATTCAGGGAGGTGTCTTGGATTCTTTTAGGATCAGACAAGCTTTATGAGGCTAAATTATTATCCCCCCTTGCCCTGCTCTCTGAACCAGGCTCTTGGGCTTGGGAGACACAAGGATGCCAGTGCAATGACAATCCTAGCTCAGGACGAGATAGGGGGACTTGAAGTGAGATGGGAATCAGATTGAGAGTGGATTTTTGTCGGACCAATGCCCTATGCTTATATAATCAATATTATCGGTGACCTTATTCAGGTACTGATTTTAGACATTGGATTCTAGTAACAGGGTTTTACTCGTAAAAGAAAGGAATCCCTCAGATGAAATTTTCCTGTTGATGTTGCTGCTGTAAGTCTCATAAGTCTCTTCCATTATTTCCTTCAGAATATGTCACCTATATATGTAAATTATCTCACAACAAATCTTATTGAAATTCATCAACTGATCTGACTCGTTTGTAAAAGTCTATATTTGAACTTTTAATTGCTCTGAATTGATTTTGATAAAAATCGGCGTGAAATCTTAACCTTTTCTGTGACCACCTCTTCAAATTACATTCAAACAACTTATTTGTCTGATCTAGTGTTTCTCATTCACTGAGTTGGGGTGGGGGTATGATATATTTTAGTTTCGTCTAGATCTTACCCTAGAATATGGTATGTTAATATACCTCAAGATTGCCAGTCATCTTATCTATCTTATTGTAGATATCCTGCATCTCCAAGGTCACATTGTGATCATA
This sequence comes from Scutellaria barbata, assembly GCA_028654395.1. Lineage (NCBI taxonomy): Eukaryota > Viridiplantae > Streptophyta > Magnoliopsida > Lamiales > Lamiaceae > Scutellaria > Scutellaria barbata. Next base: position 7,223,494 of record CM053645.1, read on the forward strand.
TCAGATTTTGGTTGCCACTGCTGAGTTGCATGTCTTCATTAAGACAGAAAAGGTAATATTATACTTCATATTCAATTTATTTTTATTGTTCTTTTCGGCTTCTCTGTCTCTCATTGCTAATTGTACCGCCATCCTTGCAGCCTTTCCATGAAGTATGGAAAGAACCAGTTTCTTTGCTAAGTATTGACTTTTTGGGATTAATTGTTCTCTTGTTATGCTCTTAATTTGCCCATGTTAAAGTCTTATATTTGTTATTGAGGGGCATACCCAAAAGTTGCATGAGGGATTTGGGCAGACATGGTGTCTCATTATGTCACCCCTTGAAGAAATCAAATATGTTGCAGAGTTCTAAACAAGTTCCTAAAATGTATGCATGCTTTATATGATCTCACTTTTGAACCCTTCTAGTTATCTCGTGTTGACTATTCTTTGCTTCCTTTTACATTTTATCACTAGATGGAAGTTTTGTCAATCATGCAATGATATTATGGAGTCTCTTGCCTTCACTGTAAGTATATATGTTCGTTCTAACAACTGAAACTTCAATAATCCTAAGTTCAATTATAATTATTATCATTATTCCATATCTGTCACTTGGTCAAGTTGTCTGCTTGACCAATGTCCCTCATTTATGTGACCAAGGCGCATCGCATCCATTTGTGTTTGCACATTGGGATAAGTTTTCAAGTTCAGGGTACAATTCATTGGTATGCATGATTTTTAAGTACAAAAAAGCACTGCATGTTGGGATTTTGTAAGAATCTTAAAACTCCTATTGTGGCATTTCTCAGTTACTGAATGGGGTCTAATGCTTCATTTGTCCAAGCCTTTGAGCTTCTCGACCACTACGACTACTACGATATGAAACGGATAGTCCTTCTCAGGTATATCTCTTCATTCGTCCCATCTCTACTGCTATAAATTTTCATAAAGTCAAAAATGACAATCATAAGAAACGCTTTTCCAGATACTGACTGCTATGGACATCATCTTGAGAATTTGCAAAAAAAAAAAGAAAACGCAGCTTTTCTACGAATCTTACATTGATGCAGGAATTTTTTATCTGTATCGCATTTATGTTCTGTATTGCTGCTTCATCATAAATATATATATATACACACGTGTCTATTTTATGGAATCTGCATTTGTGTGTGAAAGTGCACACACATATTTTGCGTCTTTTTTCCACCTTTTGGTCTTTTCATGTAGAAACATACATCATAGATTAGAGAATCTACAAAGCTTAGAGTTTTTTCTCTTGTATTGATATAATATAACAGGAACCTTTAACAACAGAGTGGCTGTAGTTTAGTGGTAAGAATTCCACGTTGTGGCCGTGGAGACCTGGGCTCGAATCCCAGCAGCCACACATGTATTATTATTATTTTTTGTTTTGCCCTTCACCTTAGCCCATACACTTTTTGTAATGGATAAATTTCATAACATGACCTAATTTTATAGATTAGTTTTTCATTTTAAACCCAAATTTTAAAGTTTCTGAATAAAGGATTTAATTTAATTTTTTTTTCCTGAATTTAATGTTTGAAAATTAAATTGAGTTTTCAATTAAAGACAAATTTTTTTTCTTTTTCTTTATATTTATAGATTTATTTATATTTCAATATGCATTTATATTTTAGATAAATTAGTGCAATTTTTGAATGATCTTCATTAGTTTATATTAATTTATATAAAAAAAGAAAATAGATAGAAAAATATAATAAATTCAATTCATAAAATATAATTTGTATTAAATTGATTAATATTAAAATCGGTTTTTTATACTTTTATGAATTGCATTAATTATATGTATATGTATAAATTAATATAAGTCGGATGAAGATCGTTTCAAAATTGCACTGACTTATCTTAATTTATCTTAAATAAATCTATAACTAAAAAGAAAAAGAAAATGAAATATTGTCTTTGAATTGTTCAACTTAATTTTCAAGTTTTAAATTGAGAAAAAATGTTAATTTCAGTTCCTTATTGAGAAATTTTAAAATTTGGGTTTGCAATTAAGAATTAATTTATAAATTGAGTCTTATTGTGAAATTTATCTTGATATAACATGTGTTACTTTTTTTGAGTGACTGAAGTCTCCTATCTTATTTTTATTTTTCATTAGCTTTTGAGATTTTGTTACGAATCAAAAATAAATTGTTGTGAAATAGAAAATAAATTATTGTTATGATTTGATCTCATAAAAAATAAGAGGGAGGGATAGCTACTTTTGAGCGACCGGAATTGTGTATTTTTCATTAATGAATTCTAATTCTTAAAAATAGACTCCCATACCCACTATAAAATGACCAACAGTTTGTGACTATAAAACTATGCCACTGCCAAAGCAAGACTAATAACTGGAACTCGACACGGAAGAACATTTTTTTGAATCTGAACCGTCATTAGTGGAATTAGGTTGATTGGATAAGGTTGTACTTGTTTTTTATTCCCATTACCGATTGCTGTCGCTCCTGTAAGTTGTTGAATTATAAAATGTAATGATAAATAATATTTCTAGTTATGCTAAAATATATTCCCTTTAATGACTGACTTCTTCTTGACCAATTAAATTATGTGGATACTGTTTCCGATTTCTGAACCAATAATATGCACATAGAAAATCCAGCTTTTGGTTTTTCATCTTTCTTGGTCTATCTGATTATTACTACAGCACACAATACAGTGGAAAAAAAGCAGGGAAAACTTATATGTGCCCAGTTTGCATACATTACACATCCCGTATAGAAATGATGGTACATTCTTGAAAATTATTACCGTGGATATAATTCGGTGACAGACATATCATTTTGAGATGAACCTTCGGATAATCCTGTCTTGACATTCGATGCATTGCTTGAGCCTGCCACCTCTGAATCATAATTCTGAAACATGGAAAATTCCGGACCATAGCGGCTAGCCATATAAAATGCAGGCTCTAAAGGTACTGGCAATGTTATGGTGGAGCTATTGAGCATTAGAACAACGGAAGCCATCGTTGGTCTGCTAGCAGTATTTTCTTGAACACACAGCAGCCCAATGTGAATGCATCTCACCATGTCTCGTATGGAACCTGCACCATTCCTCAGCTCAGGATCTATCATATTTTCAGCCGCGCCTTCTCGCCAATTTTTCCATGTCTGATGAGAATATGCTTTCATTAGTTGCAATAATATCACTGTATATAAATTGGCAAGTTAGAGAGAGACATCCAATTTATTCTATTTCATGTTATACTCACAAGAGTCAAGAGGTCCACCACATTGTCCCCATCTTGGATACAAGTATTTCTTCGACCGCTCACGATTTCCAGGACTAGCACCCCGAAACTAAAGATATCCGACTTAATTGAGAACTGCCCATGCATTGCGTATTCAGGTGACATATATCCACTACACGTTAGGGAGGAAATGGTTACTCAATAGAATGATTCATAATTACAAAGTTTGTAGTCTAACAGTGAGTATGAAACTTACTAAGTTCCAACAATCTTGCTTGTATTTCCCTGAGTTTCATCTTGGCCAAATAATCTTGCCATCCCAAAATCTGAGATTTTTGGGTTCATATCTCCATCTAAGAGTACATTGCTGGCTTTGAGATCACGATGGATGATCTTGAGTCGAGAATCTTCGTGCAGGTACAAAATTCCCCTTGCGGTACCCCCTATGATCTTGTAGCGTTTGCTCCAATCCAAGTGTGAGCGTTTGATTGGGTCTACAAGTCCAGTTAAGACCAATTACTGGAGCTCAAATGAACACATGAACTGTAATAACGAATTTTTTTGTAAATATTACCAAATATGAACTGGTCTAGGCTCCCATTCTGAATGAATTCGTACACTAGTATCCTCTCAGTTCCTTCCATGGAGAAACCTAAGAGTCTAACTAGATTTCTATGTTGAAGTTTGGCCATCAACAAGACCTCATTCTTGAATTCAGAATTGCCTTGCCCTGAATTCTTGGACAACCTTTTCACTGCTACTTCTTCACCAGTTTCAAGTGTTCCCTGAGTTCAAAGTAAAATATAACTATATTAACTAAACTGGGAATTGTGCTTTGTTCTATACATTGCAACCTAATAATATTCAATTACCTTATAAACTGCCCCAAATCCACCTTGCCCCAGCTTGTTAGCATCGTCGAAGTTTCTGGTTGCAGCTCTAATTTTGCCAAAATCATATTGCAAGCAATCAGCAGTGCCAAGCTCATCATTACCTAATTCACCAAACAAATAAATAAATGTCCATTCTGGCAAAATCAACACTGTAGAATACTATATAACAAGAGAAGCTTGTCTTAAGAAAACATAAATACTTACTCTCCGTGACTTCATACGACCTCCCCTTCCTTTTTTTTCTCATGTAAAAGACAACACAAGCAGCAAATACTAGACCCACGCCAACTGAGACTACAGTGATGATAACAACCTTTGTTCTGTCATCATTTTTCTTTTTTCTGGTATTATTACCATTGCTTCCTGCAAAATCCCAAGGCATTCTCCGTAAATAAGAATTGCTAAGAAAGGAAAGTTGATATTAGTTATTACAGTTACCCGGTGGCGGTGGTGCTGGTGCTGGTGGCAGCAAAACCCGGAGTTCCCTAAGCCTGGTTTCGTTGTAAAAGCTATATAGTTCATACCGTAAATTGCAGTTGGGCCCGAGGATTCTAATACCTCTCGAAATAACACTCTGCAAACCTCCGGCCTGGTTCAAGCATCTCCGGCAATCTTCTGTCGACAAATCAGGAACACACTGCACCAGCCCATAAATCATCTGCGACTCCGCATCCGATGTACTCATATTCCCTGCACCAATCTTGAGCTCAGAGCTGCCATTAGCCGCCTGGGCAGAAAGATCTTCGAGAAGCCTTCTCCGATCCTCCCTAAACTGATTGCCGTTTGAGACGTTGAAAGTATTGCGCAGCATAACTGTGGGATCATTCGTCTGGGTTCTGTATATGGGGTCGTTGGAGTATCGCAAGGTGCAGTACTCGTACCATATAACAGCCTGTCTTTGATTGGGGCACGACTGGAGTACCTCGCGCCTCGCAGATCGGACACAATCGCGACACTGGTCAACGGATTGGTCGCCTCTGCAGAGAGCAAAGCCGTTGGCAGTGTCTTGGCTCTGCCCCATGGATGAGCTGAAGAACCCGTAGTCGCTAATGTTTGAGGAGAGAGAGTCGAGTAGGGCGTTGAGATTGGCGCTGTATGTGCTGTTCCTTGTGTAGTTTCCATTGCTTGTACAACTGTAGGGATTGGCCTGGGCCTGGCATTTGGTGATGCCTATAAGGTTTATCAGAATCAATACAATCCCATACACTTTCTTGCTGTAACTTAAACTCATATCAAGATTCTATTTCTGTCCTTGATTGTTGTTAGAGAGATGAGTGTTTGCAGAAAATGGTTTAAGATGCTTTGGTGGGAATGGGATTTGATTTGATATAGACCTGAGTGGGTATAAGACATTCACTCACATAGGTTTGTTTCTCATAATCTCCACATAAGACCCCAAATTCTGTTTCTGGTTGGACCTTAAATTTTTTATGACTTTGGCGAGGACTTGGATTTAATGGTTTCACACTAGAGGACCTGTCTTCTTTGGATTGGTTGAAACTGAAAAGACAGGATTAGGTAAGGACAAGGCAAGTAAACGGCCTGGTCCGAACGGTGTTCGTACATGCTTCTGTTCTATGATTCTATCTCCTCATCACTCTTTGCTCCAATTTCAATTTAGGACTTGAGTATAATGCACTCAAACGTAGAGATTAATTTACATTACATGCGCGTTCGATTAAATCAGAAATATAATTTCGATTTATTCATTCTAAAATAAAAAAATTAACTGATAATCTCATACATACTTCAATCTTTGTCTCGTACAAAATCAAGATCCAACATTAGTATAAATCTGTATTCTGCACCCAATTTCTAAGAACATTAACTATTGATATATCATACTATCTCCGTCCCGCAAAACTCTGTACACTTTCTTTCACACTTTCTTTGTTAATTGTGCTAAAGGTGTGTAGAGTTTTGCGGGAGTATCACATATTACAGAAACTTAGTCTTCTTACAATTTTAGTTTCATGATATATTTAATAGACGAAAAAAAAAATTACAATAATAATTAAATGTGTCCTTGAAAATTACGGAGGATATAACTGAGTGACGGACATAGCATTTTTAGATAAACCTTCGGATATAACTGCAGTTGCATTTGATGTTTTGCTAGAGCCTTGTATATCAAGTTCCTGAGATTGTGCAACATTTGGTGCGAAGCGACTAGCCATGTAAAATGCAGTCTCGGAAGGTACCGCCAGTGTCATGGTGGAACTACTAAGCATTATACGAAGAGTTGAGAGTGGTGATGAGGTCTGCCCTATACGTGCTATTACTCGTGTAATTGCCATTGTTTTGGCAATAAGGTTGGGCCAAGGCTAAGAGGTCTGCGCTAATGAAGAAAATGAAGGAGATTATAAACAATTATCTTTGATAATTCATTATAACTTTTAGAGAGAATATGAAAGAATATGCTGAATGATATGTAGCGCATGCTACTCAGTTTCTTGCTTCAAATTTATAATGAAGAAGGCGTTGATGAAATGTGGTGCTATTCTTAGTTCACCATAATTAGTTACTCGAACTTTCAAACCCGTGGAGTGATTAAACACCACTTATTTGCTGTAGAAATCATCAACTTAATTTAATATGTGATTCTAACTAATCTTTTGAATATTAACACATGTGATATTCATTTTCAATATCTCATATGAGTGGAACTAATAGGCTCTCGTACTAATAGGCATATTCTAGCGCTGATGTGTCCGGGCAGGTGGGCACTTCATCTGCTAGCTTGCAATTTTTAAAGAGAAATAAAATTTTAATCTCACTTCATCAAATATTGCTGATAAAATCACATTCATTTCCTAAATCTCAATTTTAACCAAATTTTTAAATATTACAAAAATAATCACGATCATACATATGCATATAATTTTAACATCTACCAGTTTTTTGAATTGTTTTTCTCTGTAATTAAGTTGTCATACAGTGTCACTTAATGAGGATGGCATAATAGATCTTAACAGGTTGAAATTATACAATTTTGTTTTGAGCTACCATCTCACTTGATGAGTACTCTTAGTCACAAAGGAAAGCAATTTGGATTGTATGACGGTTTAACCTAATCGCTCGAAATATTAAAAATTCATGTTCTATTTATTAATATAAAAAATAAGTAAAATTGTAAATTAAATAAAATTTGTAATTTTTTACGGCAATTAGAAAGAAGAAAAAGAAGGTACAGCCAATTGCATTGATGATATGATATGTAATCTTAACCATATTTTATAAAGCCGATTCGAATTAATTAAAGTTACAACTCTCTATTACTTCATCTATAAACGCGTTTGTTATAGGAAATTCAATATAACAAATTAGTAACGATTACTAGGATTTAATAAGAAATTAGTGAAACAGCAAAAACTTATTAATTAAGAAAAGACAAATTCTCTTGTGCACTTATCCGGGTTGACCCGACCCAGATCCAACGAATTTTTTTATTTTATTTTATTTTATAAATTTTATGTCTTAATATTTATGTACAAATTTGATGACCTTTATGTACAAATATTATGACCTTTATGCATTGTAATTTAGAAAAAAAGGAAGAATTTCAACAAAATTTGTATATAGATATCTTTATGTAATATTCATGTGACCCTTATATATATTTATATAATCTTTATGCACAAATATTCATACCTTTTATGTAATATATAAATGTATGAATATTTATACATAAATGTCACATAAATATACATAAAGATCATATAATATATAAAGGTATGAATATTTATACATAAATGTCACATAAATATACATAAAAGTCATATGAATATAACATAAATGTATCTATATACAAATTTTGTTGAAATTTTTCATTTTTTTCTAAATTATTTAACATAAAGGTCACAAAATTTATACATAAAGGTCACAAAGTTTGTATATAAAGATCACCAATTTTGTACATAAAAGTTTTGATTTGGAACAAAAAAAAATCAAAAAAAAAAATTTTAAAAATTAAAAAACTCGTGGATTCAGGTCAACTCGAATCGCATGTACACCTAGTGTATGAGAGTCCTACTCATAAGAAAAACACCTGGAAGGGATAATTATCAAGAAAAATAATAAGTAACGTTGATGAATTTTAACAAGACTCGAATCCACATTTGATTAATTTAATTTTTATCTCTATTTTGGTTTCGACATCAAGATGGACTCTTCCTTCACTATCTTTTTTTTTTTTTATAAACGTGTTTCTCTCTGTTGAGTGACTCTTCCTTCACTTTCTATTCCCTTTCTTATATAGAGTAAAATATTTATAAATTAATACTTTATAAATTAATAAATAAAATTTTAAAATAATAATTTTCTCCATTCTTAATTTGGATCGATTCAAAAATTTATCAATTTCAATAAGATGATAAGAAAATATTTTTTAGAAAAAATAGAATTAATATCTTATCGGTTTGTACCGCTTGATATCACATCCTATTTGTAAGTTAGTCGAAAGATATTCAGATAATTTTTTTAGTATGTGTTAGATATTGTAGCTTTACTATTTGATATTTTTCATCAAATCACGATACCAAATCTTTTTGAGTGTATGTGGGGTGATCTCTTTTGTATTCACACAACGTTTTTATAAATTTAATTTGTCATTATTGATTTTGGAACAGTTTTTAGATGATAAATCATTGTCCTATATGATTTTTATGAACTTTTATTATGTTTATATAAATTTTCCTTGATTGATGGATATGATGTACAGTATATATTAATTAAATGCAATGGCTCTCAACTTCATATGTACATTGATGGATGTAATGGATGATGAATATATATTTATTATGTTAGGTACTATGAATATATTATTATACTAGTAGTTCAATGAATATAATGTATATATTAATTAAATGCACTCACTTTTATAAAAAAAAAAAATATTCATTATACTGGAAAAACACTCTTTAAATTAATAAATTATTATTTTATAAATAAAATAATACCTCTCTAAAATAATAAATTTTTTTGATTCCAACAATATTAATTTATATATATATAGCTATATATAGCTGAAGCTTCCCAATATTATTTTTCATTAGCTTTCAAGATTTTGTTACCGATAGAAAATAAATTGATGTGAGATTTTGTTGTATAGAAAATAAATTTTTGTTTCGATTCCAGTAAAATGTGTATCTAGAAAATTATAAGATGGATAAGGGATAATTATTTTTGACCAATTAAAATTTTGTATTTTTCATTAGGCTCGGCTATCCACACCCCATTTCTTTCTAAACATACCCATAAAATAAAATAAAATAAAATAAAAATAAAATATAATGTGTAAAGATAATTATACCCTTACTCTAAAATTAAAAAAATCTAAACTGTTAGACCACTAGTCGAACACATAACAAACCGTTTATCTAGTGATCGAACGCAACACAAAGTGTTCGACCACTGTCGAACACATCACACTATATCGGTCACTAGTCGAACACACTATACTATGTTCAACCAATCAGGATCGAACGAGACTTTTTCAGAAACGAAAAATACAAGCGCGAATCGATAAAAAAAATCGATTTCTCATCAAATCAAGCATTGTTGTTCATAAAGAAACATTCTAAACATGAATTTTAAACACTTACATTGTATTTCAAACAATATTAAACAAATTGAATACATCAAATTCATAATTTCATCTTCAAAATTTTTATAACTTTATTTATTTGGAATTTCATCTTGTTGTGAACCTATTGTAGACTTCTTTGTATGAAATCGAACTTATCAAAATTTGTTTGATTTGAGGTCAAACACTTTTCGATTCTAAGCTTTAATTTTTTTTTCTTCTTTTTCTTCCTCTCTTGTGTTAGGGTTTGAGTGTGGATAAGTGTTTGGGGATGTGATTAATATTTAATTTGTGTTTTATATTTTATTTAAATGTTTTATAATAAAGGGTATTTTTGTAATGTTGTGAGGTGTGTTTAAGAGTTGTAAGTTATTTTTGCATTTTAGTGGGTATGTTCAGAAATTGAGATGTGTTTAGAAAAAATGTGGAATGTCGGGTCTTTTCCATTAATAAATTTTAATTTATACAAACATTCTTGCTATTCTACGCACTATGGGACATTCATATGTGTTCACCGTATATTTAGTAAATTTATTAATTTCATTTTTTATATAATTAAAAAATAAAATCATTACATAATATCGATAGAGATATTAACATTTTCTTTTATACAAAACCCTCAAATAACTAATTGTTGAAAAATAGATTCCACACACCCGCTAACATAAATGACCAATTGACAAGTTTGTGCCCATAAAAGTACGCCACTTACAAAGACTCTTGACTTCATAAAATAGCAAGACTAATATGTGGAACTTGACCGAAGACTCGGCACGAGTTTCTCCATTATAGGTGTAACAGATTTGGTGCACAATTATTATTTTTCTTTTAATTTTTTAATTTTTAATTTTTTTATTATTTTTTTTTAATCTGGACCGTCATTAGTGGAATTAAATTGATTGGGTAAGGTTGTAGTTGTTTATTATTTCCATGAGTCCTAGGACTATCTCATTTTTATATGATTTTTCTTTTTAAACGATGTGGTAAAATCATGCACTTAATCTTTACAACTATTATTAGTATGTCAGGTTTATAAAGGTCGACTCTTGCATTAAGAAATTAAGAAATATTATGGAATATTCACTTTTTTTCGAAAATTAGTGCTGATTGTGGAAGATTGGTAACGGTTTTTCTAATAAAATAGTGTAAATTACAGTAAAAGGAGGTTTATTGTTGGAGATGATCTTATAGATTGTTGCTTGTGTAAATTGATGGATAAAAAAATGCAATGATTTGTCTTTTGTAAACTTTTTACTATTTAGTTTGAGGAAAAATAATATTTCTAGTTATGATAAAATATTCCCTTAATTCTGAAAGGAAGACGTTCAGCAGTTCTTAATTCGCTTCAAAGTTCAAATGACTGACTTCTTGATCAATTAAATTATATGACTTCTTCATTCTGAAAGGAAGACATTCAGCAGTTCTTAATTCGCTTCAAAATTCAAATGATTGACTTCTTGATCAATTAAATTATATGGATACTGTTTCCATTTTTTGAACCAATAAAATGTACATAGAAAATCCAGCTTTTGGTTTTTCATCTTTCTTGGTCTATCTGATTATTACTACAACACTCAATACATTGGAAAAAGAATCAGTGCAAACTTTTATATGTGCCCAGCTTGCATAGATTACACATCATGATGACAAATTATTGAAAATTATCGTGGATATAACTCAGTGACGGACATATCATTTCTAGATAAACCTTCAGATATAACTGCATTTGCATTTGAAGTTTTGCTAGAGTCTTCTGTATCAAGTTCCTGAGATTGTGCAACATCTGGTCCAAAGCGACTAGCCATGTAGAATGCAGGCTCTGAAGGTACTGTCAATGTCATGGTGGAACTACTAAGCATTAAAACAATAGAAGTCATTGTTGGCCTGTCTGTAGCATTTTCTTGGACGCACAACAACCCCATGTGAATACATCTCACCATCTCCCGCATTGACCCCGTACCATTGCTTAATAGTATAGGATCTATCGTATTTTCAAGTGTTCCTTGTACCCAATTTTTCCATATCTGAGAGAATGTAATATCCTTAGTTAGTTGCATGAATAATTCTAGACAAATTGACTTTTTTGGAAAAAAAAAATTTCAAATGTCATATCTAATCAAATTTTCATGTCCAATATACTTACAGTAGTCAACAGGTCCTCCACAATCTCTCCATTTCTAGTATAATTATTTCTCTGACCACTTATGATCTCCAATACCAACACTCCAAAACTAAATATATCTGATTTAATTTAACAGAGAAGTGGCCGTGCATTGCGTATTCTGGTGCCATGTATCCACTGCATATAAATGTAATGGAAATAATTGGGGAAAAAAATGAAGGATTATGTTGAATATATAGCCGAAAATATGATCCTGTCAATTAAGAAGAGACATAAAGTACTTATTCTCAAAAACCCTGTAGTCCGGTACTATACTATATATATAAAACTTACTATGTTCCGACAATCCTGTTAGTATTTCTTTGAGTTTCATCTTGCTCAAATAATTTTGCCAGGCCAAAATCTGCAATTTTTGGATTCATATCTGCATCTAAAAGTACGTTACTAGCTTTGAGATCACGATGAATTATCTTGAGTCGAGAATCTTCGTGCAAATACATCATTCCTCTTGCAATACCCAATATGATTTTGTAGCGTGTATCCCAATCCAAAGAGGACCGTTTTATTAGGTCTGTTGGGTTAAAATAAATCATAAACAAAGCTCAAGTAAGAATTATAGTACTAAAATGGGTGACAAACCTGCACAAAGATTGATGTATTGATGATATGAAAGAAAAGTATTACCAAATATGAATTGGTCCAGGCTTGCATTCTGAACAAATTCATATATTAGAGCTCTCTCCATTTTTTCCATGGAGAAACCTAAAAGCCTGACCAGGTTCCTATGCTGAAGTTTGGCGACTAACAACACCTCATTCTTGAATTCAATATCACCTTGCCCCGAGTTCACAGCCAACCTTTTCACTGCTATTTCTAGGCCGTTCAAAAGTCTCCCCTGCATTTAAAACAAATTAACTTACTTATGAACTACATGTGTTGTCATACACATTGCATCAGTATACTAAATTTTCACCCGATAAACTTCCCCAAATCCGCCCTGCCCCAGCTTGTTAGCTTCAGCAAAATCATCAGTTGCAGCTCTTATTTTGCCAAACTCATATTGCAGGGACTCGTGTTTGCTAATCACATCAGTAGCTAATTCACCAGAAAAAAAAAAGAAAGAGAGATTAAGGTTACACACCATTAAACTCAAACTTAAAAAAGAAGAAGAATAAACATCTTACTAAAGTGCTCGTGTTGTCTCTGCTTCATTCTTTTTCTCAGGAAAACCGAAGCACAAGCGGTACTTATTAACATACAGACACCAATTGGGATAGCAATGCTAACGACAAGTTTTGTCGTGTTACCACCCTTCTTTCCTGAAAATATGGAAGGAATTTTGTTTGGCCTTATATAAATAATGCTTATAATCAGCCATAACAGAAAGTATGATTACCTGGTGATGACCGTGCGGGCACAGGCACGGGCAGCCCAGCAGACTCGAATTCTTGGAGCGTGGTTCTATTGAAAAATTCAGAAATCTCAAAACGAATATTGCAGCTGGGCCAGAGGACTCTGCACCCCGTCTTCCTGTCGCAATACTCCGGTATCTCTCCTGCAGCACCAATTAAGCACGTGCTGCAATCCTCTCGAGATAAATCCGGGGTGCATTGAACCAAGGCAAAGATGTCTAGAAAATCAGGTCCGGTTATATTACCAGCTGCCACCTTTCTCTGAGAACCACCAGATGCAGCCTGGTTACGAAGATCGTCCAGCAACGTTGTCATAGCCTGCCGAAACTGAACAGGACTCGTGGCGTTATCTTGAGGACTAGGCCAGTGATCTGACGGCCTAGTCGCCAAGGTTCCATAGATGGTCTCGTTTGAGTAGCGTACCATGCAGAATTCGCCCCAACCAGTTGCTTGCTTTTCATTCTGGCATACTCTTAAAAGCTCAGCAGAAACCGTCCGCGTACAGTTGCGACATTGGTTGAGTGGAGTATCGCCTCTGCAGAGAACGAGGCCATTCACTCTATCTGTGCCCTGCCCAACAGACACGTTGTAGAAACCATTGTTATCAATATTCGTATACGAAGAGTTGACAACGGCGTTGATATTAGCACGGTACGTGCTATTACTCGTGTAATTCCAATTGATTTGGCAATGAGGTTGTGCCAAGGATAAGAGGTCTGTGTTAATCAAGAATATGAATGAGATTATAAACAATGATTTTTGATAATTCATCACCACTTCTAAGCAGAAGATGAAAAAGATTCTGAATGAAATTGAACATCAAAATGAAGAAGGTGTTGATTAATGTGGTACTGCTCTTAGTCCACGATCATTAGTTCTCTTAAATGTTAATTATATACTAAGTGAGCTGCTCAACTTTCAGACCCATAAAGTGGTTACGAGGAGAGGAAAAGAAACACGCGATTATTAGAATTTAATAAGATATTAGTGAATCATCAAAAAGGATTAATTAATTAAACGCTAATTTTTTTATGTTTTTGTTGGATGACTTGGGAGTTGGGAGTTGCAGATATCTATTGTTTTCGTAGCAGATATCTACTGACTTGGGAGTTGCCACAATTGATGATGTCAACAAGACTGTTCAATTCATTTACGACCATATACTTTCCTTTCTTTGCTTTGTATTTGTCTTTAAGAGCATATTTCTAGCTATTGTCCTGCCATGTATTATATATAGGGGGCTGCGCAAAAAAATATTCGTTTTCATTATACAGTATTAAAAAAATTGTCAAATCAAAAATTTCCATACATTATGGTACCATAAAAAAATATTCGAAATGGAATCAAATATGATACTGAATCATTAATAAATTAAAAAATAATATTTTTTATTTTGATATATAATCTTCATTTCGATATATATTTTTGGTATATAAAGTTTCGGTATATAATTAAAAATACATTTATTTCATATTAATAAATTAAAAAATAATATTTTTTCATTTCAATATTATCGATATACCAAATTTTGATATGACAAGCTCTGATTATGTGTGATATTGGATTTTTAAAATATTAATTTTTTATATACCAAAATTTAGATATGATATACTATATGTGATTTTGAGTATGGTACCACAACTAATCATAATCATCGCAAGATCCTCAACATGATGCGACACGAATTGCTGTTGACCATCTGAAAACGATTCTTCTATTCATTTACTACATATTTTTTTCTCTCTTTGTTTTTATTTTCTCAACAACATATTTCTAGATCATGCCATGCATGTTGTATCATGGTAATCGGGAACTTCAATCCATATTTCATATCTAACGCATATCTAAACCCTTCACAAATTCGTTGATTATTCAAATTACAAAATAATTTTATAAGTTCATTATTTATTTTTCTAAATTTGAAAGTTTATGTTCAAATCACAGTTTCGAATCTTTTAAATAAGGAAACTAATATCTTTTTTTTTTGTTTTGTTTAAATTCTATGAAAATTTTAAATTTGTGTAAACACATAAGATAAAATAGCAATTGCAAACATACAAGTTAGAAGAAAAAATATTGTGAATTATTACTCAATTTATTTATTACCTGTACATACATTCGTTTATATACATGTAAATAATGTGGGTAGATTACATCCTTTAAATATTATAATTTGAATTTGTAATATATCAATAGTGGTGTGCATGCATATTAATATGTGATTACGGTGGGCATGGTACCAAATCAGTATTTAACATATTGAAATTATAATTATTATTTGATTTCATTTATTCTAATATAAGAAATTAACTTATATCATTTGATCCCTATTTAACATATTGAATTTACTTAAAATTATTATTTTATTTTATTTATTCTAAAATAAGTATTTAGCTTATATATCATTTGATCCATATTATAATTTTTGTCTTGCGCAGATTCGGTATCCATTATCCAACGATAGTATCATTCTGCAGTCTGAATTCATTTTTTCAGAACATCTACTATGGATGCATCAAGTCGCATTCACAACAAACTTAAAGTTTTTTTTATTGACGTGTAGTTATTTATATATATTTTATCATCATAATTACTTTTAATAAATTATTGGATTTTATTATTTTCATATGAAGGAATGGAATTTGGTTGGTCTTGAAAGAAATTGGGCTTAAAATACTTACATTATGGAAGATGGACTTAAATGGGCCTGAGGAAGATTATATTTAATGGGCTCAAGTGACTTGATGGAAAGGATGGGCAAATAAGAGCTTAACTCCAATTTAGCTTTTATTTTTTGTAATAGAGTTTTATATCAATTAGTTTTGGTAATAAGAGTTAATAACTAGCTTTGATTGGATGATGATTTGATCAATTAATGAGGAAAATATGGACTTTTCTACGGCTTTTGTATTTAATTTAAGGTTAAATATTTGAACGTGCAAGATGATATTTGTAGTTTAAGATCGATGATGCAATTGAATGTTGTTATCCTTAAATTGTAATTTCATAAGATTATTTTCTCTCCTATTTATTTCATCGTTCGTGTTTGTTCATTCTTATGTTTATTTGATTATTTGCTTAGTTTAGTTTTAATTTCTCTAGTTTGAATATCAAAAATCTCCCTCTATTTATTTCATTTTTCTACTCAAAAAAATTAAGTCATGTTCATTGAAGATTGACCTTATACACAATTGCTCATTTCGAAGTAAGAATTTATCTTGTTGGTTTGACACGTCATCACTTACATCTTTATTTTCATAATCAATTTCCTCTATTTTTAATACACTTTTTTTTTTCTAAAGACATCCACAACAATGGGTGTTATTATCACTCATTTTTTGTGTGGATCTCATAATAT
Organism: Scutellaria barbata; assembly: GCA_028654395.1. Classification (NCBI taxonomy): domain Eukaryota; kingdom Viridiplantae; phylum Streptophyta; class Magnoliopsida; order Lamiales; family Lamiaceae; genus Scutellaria; species Scutellaria barbata. The sequence goes on from CM053645.1 coordinate 7,240,086, forward strand.
TACACATCCCAATTTTATTAACATTCAATTTTTAGAAATATATACTGACATCAGTTTCAACATTAGTAACATATCATCCACCAAATCATTCAGTTTTATAGTACATCAAGTAATTACATTTATATTTTTTTTAACAATTTAAAATAAAGGAATTGTTGAAAATATAATTTAGATCTATTTAAAAAAATCAAGCAAAATTTATTTATTAACACATGATCTGAATAATTTAAGAAAATATTAAGATGAACTAATAAACACACACACACATATATATATATATATATAATTAAACAATCATTGTCTATTTTAATTAAAAAAAAAAAAAAGAACAGTGATATAATTGATGAAAAGTGAAGCATAAAAAAAATTACATGAATCAAATACGACGATTATAGTTTTACTTATGATAAAAAAAAACGAATAAAAAGTATTTAATTAATCCCCAAAAGATAATCTTAATCTTTATAAATAAATTATTATTTAAACTATATGTAATATAATACAAAAAAATTTAAAATTGAAAAACAAAAAAAAAAATTGAAATGAAATTCAAATAAAAAAACAAATACAAGTGAAAAATAAGAAATCAACATCAAACAAGAAAATAAAAAACATTGAAACTTGTGACATCACATATATGACATAAATAAATAATGTTTTAAATTTTTCGAAAAAAAATCTTTAAAATAATATTTTGATTCTTTAAAGCAAATAATTATTTTTTCTAAAATATATTTAACATTTTTCTATCAATTTGCAGATTAACGTATCTTTACTTTTATTTCGAAAATTATATAAAATAAATTATTATTGCTGTTATTATTCAAATTTATTTTTTGATTTTTATATACTTTCCAACCATTAGTATTTCGATTTAATTTTTATAAATTACCCATTATTATTATTACCGTTAAAAGCTTTATATATTTAATATTTTATGTAGCTATTTAAATTAGTTTTTAAATTATATTTACTGGTTTTACATTCTTAAATTCAAACTTATGACCTTATTATCATAAAAAAACATTATTCGGTAGTTATAATTGAGATCATATTGGATTTTTAAATATTTTCTATTTCTTACTCAATTTTTTTGTTCTTAATTTTCTTTTTGTACTTTTAATAATTAATCTAAAATTTTGTAACTATTTATAAATTTCAAATTTGTTAATACATTCTCATTACTAAAGGTAAAAGCCTAATTAAGGAAGATAACTTTAAAAAAGTAATCCTAAGCTAAATTCAATTAGGCTAAGGCTCAATTCTATTAGTAAGTGCTTTTCTTAAGAGGGATTAATATAAATCTATTATCTTGTATAGATTCATACAATGCGGGTCGGGTCGGATTCTGGGTCGGGTCGAATCCAACCAAAATCCGCGCATTTTTTTATTCTAACATTTATGTTGTGTTAGTCATACCTTTGTATTATGTTAAACATATCTTTATGTAATACTTTAATTTTTAAAAAAAAAACCCTAATTTTGACCAAAAAAATCTTAATTTTGATTAAAAAACTATAATTTTAGCACAAAAAAACCCTAATTTGTAGATATATATACCTTTATGTAAATATTACGCATACTTTTAATTAATATTAGTCATATTTTTATATAATACATAAATGTACAACTAACATAATTAAAATGTATAACTAACATAACATAAAAGTATGTTTAACATAAACAAACATAAAAACCCTAAAAGTATGCTTAACATAACATAAAATCATAAAAGTATGTTTAACATAACATAAATGTATGTTTAATGTTACATAAATGTATGATTAATATAACATAAAAACCCTAAAGATATGCTTAATATAACATAAAACCATAAAGGTATGTTTAACATAATATAAAAGTATGTTTAACGTTGCATAAATGTATGTTTAATATAATATAAAGGCCCTAAAGGTATGACTATCATTACATAAAAGTATGCTTAATATAACATAAAAGTCTATTACCTGAAGCGAATTTGGGTAAGTTTGGGCGCACCCACCCAGGCGCGTGGAGGTGCGTGCACGCGCGTGGAGGACGCGTGAAATGACGCGTGGGCCGAGTCAGGTTAGGTGCACAGATCCTAGATCCATATACCAATTGTATAAAAAATTTTGTGTTTATTAACTACGGTCGTCAAATAATAGTTTCTTCTAATTAGTTTCATCACTCCAACCGCCTTCTTCTTCTTCTCCCACTTTTAAAATCAAAATTTTAATAATAAAGAAGAAAATCGAAGAATTTAAACCATTGAAAATTACTCAAAATTGAATGGTTTAGTGTAAATTGACATGAATATATATTGGTCTTGAGAAGAGGATTATTTTGGTATAAATTTTTTGTATTTTATTTGAAAAATAAAAAAAATTGAATTTTAAAAGTTTGGTGGCCAATATTGAAATTTTCCGGCGAGCGTTTGCTGCAAATAAGTAACTTTTTGATGAGTTTAACGATTATTTTTCTAAAAAAATTTGAAGGAAAAATGATTTTGAACTTCATATTGTAAAGTTTGGTAAAAGATGAGAAATTTTAGGAATTTTTCGGTGGTGGGATAGTTCGACGGCGGCGGGGGAAGGAAAAAGATGCTGACGTTGTTTTTTTCTTTTCTTTTTCCATTTTTTTTTACAATTTTTTTTTCATTTTTTGTTTACATTCCACATAGGTTGATGATATAGTTTTAATTGTATATTTTTGGTTTAATATTGAAGTCCGAAAAGATGAATCATGTTTTGAATTGAAATAAGTATTAAATTATGCATGTAATTGAAATTAAAATATAACAATCAAAAATTCATATTACAATTGAAATAAGATCCTAACTTCATTTTTTTTTAATTTAATTAATCTTAAACTAAAATATTAATTCTTACAAACTTGCGATGAACATAAATAATTTTAACTGTTTCAAAAATATTCATTTCATAACATAAAATTACAAAACATGCGATGAAAAAAAAAATTCAATCGTATCAAGAAAATCTATTTCCTAAAATATATTACAAAACACATGATGAAAAGAAAAATGTGCTAAATATTTTTTTTACCATTATCCGTAATATTGATCAAGTTAAAGAAAAAAGTACGGGTTAATTTTTTTTTTACGGTTGCAAAAATCATACCATATATAACATCCGTTCATCTTTATTATATGTGTTCGCCACCTTTTTTTTTCTTCCTATTTTTCAATTTTTGAAATTTCAATTCTTCTCTCTATCTTATTGCTTTCTCTTGGTGAATTCAAGTTTTGCAATGGCAGAAAATAGTCGACACATCTTATGAGTGGAACCTTTCGAAGTCTTTCTTAAAAGTTTGATTCAATCGTTTATTTGAAAACCGACTATTTGAATTCAATATCTTATAAATACTCAGTTGTAATTTATATTTTTTCCCCTAATGTAAAAGAATTTTGAAACTTTATTTAATACAATTTAAGTATTGTATTAAATCCCTTTATTTTTATTTTTATTTTTATTTTTTGATAAAAAAAATGAAGATCAATTATACAGCTCAAATTAGATACCAAAATTTATTAATCAAATTTAATATATAATTTTTTTTTCATTTAATGATGTCCAATCAAAACAAAGAGTAATAAATCCTTTTTTAATTCATATAAAACTCTTATAGTTAACTTTAACAAACTCTTATTTTATTCACCTTAAATACCTAAAAACTCCTTGATTTGATCAAAAACAAGATACACGTGGGTAAAAACAAAAAAAAACAAAAAATGACAAAAAGAAAAAGAACCGAGTTTGGGTTAAACACGTGGCTTTAAGAACCGACTTGGAAAACAAGAAACGTGTAGTTTCTTACCTAAATTATAAAATTAGTTGTAATTTATCCGTTGACAGAAATATATGGGGATCGTAATAGATATCACTTGAAATGGACCACAAACAATCTCTCTCCTTGATTCTTTTGTTTTTTCCTAATCCTTTGGCCACATGAAAGGAAGACATTCAGCAGTTCTTAATTCGCTTCAAAGTTCAAATGACTGACTTCTTGATCAATTAAATTATATGGATACTGTTTCCATTGTTTTGAACCAATAAAATGTACATAGAAAATCCAGCTTTTGGTTATTCATCTTTCTTGGTCTATCTGATTATCACTACAACACACAATACATTGGAAAAAGAATCAGGGCAAACTTTTATATGTGCCCAGCTTGCATAGATTACACATCATGATGGCACATTATTGGAAATTATCGTGGATATAACTCAGTGACGGACATATCATTATCTGTATTAAGTTCCTGAGGTTGTGCAACATCTGGTCCAAAGCGACTAGCCATGTAGAATGCAGGCTCTGAAGGTACTGTCAATGTCATGGTGGAACTAATAAGCATTAAAACAATAGAAGTCATTGTTGGCCTGTCTGTAGCATTTTCTTGAACGCACAACAACCCCATGTGAATGCATCTCAACATCTCACGCATTGACCCCCTACCATTGCTTAATAGTATAGGATCTATCGTATTTTCAAGTGTTCCTTGTAGCCAATTTTTCCATGTCTGAGAATGTAATATCCTTAGTTAGTTGCATGAATAATTCTAGACAATTTGACTTTTTTGGATTTTTTTTTAAATTTTTTTTAACATGTCATATCTAATCAAATTTTCATGTCCAATATACTTACAGTAGTCAACAGGTCCTCCACGATCTCTCCATTTCCAGTATAATTATTTCTCTGACCACTTATGATCTCCAATACCAACACTCCAAAACTAAATATATCTGATTTAACAGAGAAGTGGCCGTGCATTGCGTATTCTGGTGCCATGTATCCACTGCATATGAATGTAATAGAAATAATGGGGGTTAAAAATGAAGGATTATGTTGAATATATAGCCGAAAATATGATCCTGTCAATTAAGAAGAGACATAAAGTACTTATTCTCAAAAACCCTGTAGTCCGGTACTATACTATATATATAAAACTTACTATGTTCCGACAATCCTGTTAGTATTTCTTTGAGTTTCATCTTGCTCAAATAATTTTGCCAGGCCAAAATCTGCAATTTTTGGATTCATATCTGCATCTAAAAGTACGTTACTAGCTTTGAGATCACGATGAATTATCTTGAGTCGAGAATCTTCGTGCAAATACATCATTCCTCTTGCAATACCCAATATGATTTTGTAGCGTGTATCCCAATCCAAAGAGGACCGTTTTATTAGGTCTGTTGGGTTAAAATAAATCATAAACAAAGCTCAAGTAAGAATTATAGTACTAAAATGGGTGACAAACCTGCACAAAGATTGATGTATTGATGATATGAAAGAAAAGTATTACCAAATATGAATTGGTCCAGGCTTGCATTCTGAACAAATTCATATATTAGAGCTCTCTCCATTTTTTCCATGGAGAAACCTAAAAGCCTGACCAGGTTCCTATGCTGAAGTTTGGCGACTAACAACACCTCATTCTTGAATTCAATATCACCTTGCCCCGAGTTCACAGCCAACCTTTTCACTGCTATTTCTAGGCCGTTCAAAAGTCTCCCCTGCATTTATAACAAATTAACTTACTTATGAACTACATGTGTTGTCATACACATTGCATCAGTATACTAAATTTTCACCCGATAAACTTCCCCAAATCCGCCCTGCCCCAGCTTGTTAGCTTCAGCAAAATCATCAGTTGCAGCTCTTATTTCGCCAAACTCATATTGCAGGGACTCGTGTTTGCCAATCACATCAGTAGCTAATTCACCAGCAAAAAAAGAAAGAGAGTTTAAGGTTACACCCCATTAAACTCAAACTTAAAAAAAGAAGAAGAATAAACATCTTACTACTCAAGTGCTCGTGTTGTCTCTGCTTCATTCTTTTTCTCAGGAAAACCGAAGCACAAGCGGTACTTATTAACATACAGACACCAATTGGGATAGCAATGCTAACGACAAGTTTTGTCGTGTTCTTTCCTGAAAATATGGAAGGAATTTTGTTTGGCCTTATATAAATAATGCCTATAATCAGCCATAACAGAAAGTATGATTACCTGGTGATGACCGTGCGGGCACAGGCACGGGCAGCCCACCAGACTCGAATTCTTGGACCCTGGTTCTATTGAAAAATTCAGAAATCTCAAAACGAATATTGCAGCTGGGCCAGAGGACTCTGCACCCCGTCTTCCTGTCGCAATACTCCGGTATCTCTCCTGCAGCACCAATTAAGCACGTGCTGCAATCCTCTCGAGATAAATCCGGGGTGCATTGAACCAAGGCAAAGATGTCTAGAAAATCAGGTCCGGTTATATTACCAGCTGCCACCTTTCTCTGAGAACCACCAGATGCAGCCTGGTTACGAAGATCGTCCAGCAACGTTGTCATAGACTGCCGAAACTGAACAGGACTCGTGGCGTTATCTTGAGGACTAGGCCAGTGACCTGACGGCCTAGTCGCCAAGGTTCCATAGATGGTCTCGTTTGAGTAGCGTACCATGCAGAATTCGCCCCAACCAGTTGCTTGCTTTTCATTCTGGCATACTCTTAAAAGCTCAGCAGAAACTGTCTGCGTACAGTTGCGACATTGGTTGAGTGGAGTATCGCCTCTGCAGAGAACGAGGCCATTCACTCTATCTGTGCCCTGCCCAACAGACACGTTGTAGAAACCATTGTTATCAATATTCGTATACGAAGAGTTGACATAAGCTTGGATATTAGCACGGTACGTGCTATTACTCGTGTAATTCCAATTGATTTGGCAATGAGGTTGTGCCAAGGATAAGAGGTCTGTGTTAATCAAGAATATGAATGAGATTATAAACAATGATTTTTGATAATTCATCACCACTTCTAAGCAGAAGATGAAAAAGATTCTGAATGAAATTGAACATCAAAATGAAGAAGAAGGTGTTGATATAAAGTGGTACTGCTCTTAGTCCACCATCATTAGTTCTCTTAAATGTTAATTATATACTAAGTTGGCCCATAAAGTGGTTACGAGGAGAGGAAAAGAAACACACGATTATTAGAGTTTAATAAGATATTAGTGAATCATCAAAAAGGATTAATTAATTAAACGCTAATTTTTTTATGTTTTTGTTGGATGACTTGGGAGTTGGGAGTTGCAGATATCTATTGTTTTTGTAGCAGATATCTATTGACCTGATAGTTGCTACTGTTGACGATGTCAACAAGACCGTTCAATTCATTTACGACCATATACTTTCCTTTCTTTGCTTTGTATTTGTCTTTAAGAGCATATTTCTAGCTATTGTCCTGCCATCATATATAGGGCTTTTTTAACGGAATATTACAGTTCACAATTTTGTTTAACAAAAGAGGGTGCAAAAGTGTAAAATTGGAAGATTAATATAATAAGTGCAGTCGCCACCACGACTTCTGACATAAAGTGGCGGCTCCTTAGATTAAAATATTATTTTAATATCTTGGTCGCCACCGGTTAATTATTTAAACACTTTCTCTTTTCTTGGTCGCCACTGGCAACCATAATTAATTTCTCTCACCTGCTCGTAAGTTATTTCTCTCACAGATATCGATCATAGTTATTTTATATTACTTTCATTTTAATCGTTTCTCCCCTTAGTTGATCTTAATTATTTTAATAGTCGTCGTACGAAATGTATTTTAGTTAACATATTTCGTGTACTTTAAATATATACTCCTTAATTATTTTAATAGTCGTTGTCCAAAATATGTTTTAGCTAACATATTTCGTGTACTTTAAATATGTCAGTGTTAGTTATATTAATTAATTAGACAATATTATTATTGTCTGATTAATAATGAATAATATATAATGGAGAAATAAACATATCAAACAACTATAAATAAATACTACTAATAATAATGACCAGTTCCACAAAGACCTTTTTATTTGTTTCTATTTGCTCTACTTCGAGCCTCAATTACATCAAACTCACTATCTAATGCATATTATGTTTGATTATCATTTGTTGGGGGTGATATTCAAACTAAAAGTCGGACGATTTGATTATGATGTATATAACTAACACTTCGTATTTAAAATACATAAAATATATATAATCGATTTTGGCGACTAGTATTAAAAAATATACTTATGATAAATTTTATTTTTTAATTAATTTAATTATTTTTTAATACTAATCATCAAAATCGGTGGCGATCATCATAAAATTTAATATATTTAATGACTGATGACGAACACATATATTTCGATAATATTTAATTTAATACAAATTAATTTGTGTATTTTAAATACGTAAGTGTTAGTTATTTACATTATCATCAGATCGTCTGATTTGAATATCACCCTCAACAAATGATAATCAAACACAATATACATCAGATGGTGAGTCTGATATAATTGAGGCTCAAGGTATAGGAAAAAGAAACAGATAAAAAAAAACGTTGTGGAACTGATCATTATTATTAGTAATATTTATTTATAATTATTTGATATATTTATTTATCCATTATATATTATTCATTATTAATCAGACAATAATAATATTATCTAATTAATTAATATAACTAACATTTACATATTTAAAGTATACGAAATATGTTAGCTAAAATACATTTCGGGTGATGACTTATATTAAATATATTATTAAATTAAGGTTGGTCGCCACCGGTAATGGTAACTAATATTTGCCACCAGGTATTAGAAAATATTAAAATAATTATGATCACCAACGGTGATGACGATCAATGAGTAATTATATCAGAAATATTAGAAAATAGTAAAATAATTATGGTCACCACCGGTGGTGGCGACTAATAAATGTTCTCTCTCTCCTCTCACCTCTCTCATTCTCTCCTATTCTCGCCTCTCTTCTCTTTCCTCTCTCTTCTTCTCTCCTCTTTTCTATGTTTGATTCTCACTCCTCTCTCTCTTTTCTCTATCAGAAGTCGCCACCAACGGTGGTGACTTCACTTATTATTTTAATTCCATCATTTCCCACTATATTTCTTCAAAAAATTTCCTAAACTATAATATTGTGTTAAAATGGCTCATATATAGGGGGCTGCCGAAAAAATTATTTGTTTTCATTATATTAAAAAATTGTCAAATTAAAAATTTCGATAAATTATGGTACCATACAAAAATATTCGAAATGGAATCAAATATGATACTGAATCATTAATAAATTAAAAAAATAATATTTTTCATTTTGATATATAATCTTTATTTTGATATATATATATATATATTTTTGGTATATAAAGTTTCGGTATATAATTAAAAATATATTTATTTCATATTAATAGATTAAAAAATAATATTTTTTCATTTCAATATTATCGATGTACCAAATTTTGATATGACAAGCTCTGATTATGTGTGATATTGAATTTTTAAAATATTAATTTTTTATATACCAAAATTTAGAGATGATATACTATACTTCCTTCGTCCCTTAACACTTTGCACACTGTCCTTTTTAATTTGTTCTCAAACACTTTGCACACTCTAAAATGGTAAAATTTATCATAATTCTTACCCTAACAATACACACTTATTTACATACAATGTCATTACTTTTTCTCACATAATGCCATTTAATATTCAAATTTTTTTCTTAAAAATTATGCCCAATTTGATATACAAAGTAATATGAAACGGAGGGAGTATGTGATTTTGTGTATGGTACCACAACTGATCATAATCTTAGCAAGATCCTCAACATGATGCGACACGAATTGCTGTTGACCATCTGAACACGATTCTTCTATTCATTTACTACACATTTTTTTCTCTCTTTGTTTTTATTTTCTCAACAACATATTTCTAGATCATGCCATGCATGTCGTATCATGGTAATCGGGAATTTCAATACATATTTCATATCTAACGCATATCTAAACCCTTCACAAATTCGTTGATTATTCAAATTACAAAATAATTTTATAAGTTCATTATTTATTTTTCTAAATTTGAAAGTTTATGTTCAAATCACAGTTTCAAATCTTTTAAATAAGGAAACTAATTTTTTTTTTGTTTAAATTCTATGAAAATTTTAAATTTGTGTAAACACATAAGATAAAATAGCAATTGCAAACATACAAGTTAGAAGAAAAAATATTGTGAATTATTACTCAATTTATTTATTACCTGTACATAAATTCGTTTATATACATTTAAATAATGTGTGTAGATTACATTCTTTAAATATTATAATTTGAATTTGTAATATATCAATAGTGGTGTGCATGCATATTAATATGTGATTACGGTGAGCATGATACCAAATTAGTATTTAACATATTGAAATTAAAATTATTATTTGATTTCATTTATTCTAATATAAGAAATAAACTTATATCATTTGATCCCTATTTAACATATTGAATTTACTTAAAATTATTATTTTATTTTATTTATTCTAAAATAAGTATTTAACTTATATATCATTTGATCCATATTTTAATTTTTGTCTTGCGCAGATTCGGTATCCAACGATAGTATCATTCTGCAGTCTGAATTCATTTTTTCAGAACATCTACTATGGATGCATCAAGTCGCATTCACAAAAAACTTGAAGTCTTTTTTATTGACGTGTAGTTACTTATATATATTTTATCATCATAATTACTCTTAATAAATTGTTGGATTTTATTATTTTCATATGAAGGAATGGAATCTGGTTGGTCTTCAAAGAAATTGGGCTTAAAATACTTACATTATGGAAGATGGACTTAAATGGGTTTGAGGAAGATTATATTTAATGGGCTCAGATGACTGGATGGAAAGGAAGGGCAAATAAGAGCTTAACTCCAATTTAGCTTTTATTTTTTGTAATGGAGTTTTATATCAATTAGTTTTGGTAATAAGAGTTAATAACTAGTTTTGATTGGATGATGGTTTGATCAATTAATGAGGAAAATATGGACTTCTCTACGATATTTAGTCTAAGGTTGAATATTTGAATGTGCAAGATGATATTTGTAGTTTAGGATCGGTGATACAATTAAATGTTGTTATCCTTAAATTGTAGTTTCATAAGATTATTTTCTCTCTTATTTGTTTCATCGTTCGTGTTTGTTCATTCTTATTTTTATTTGATTATTTGCTTAGTTTAGTTTTAATTTCTCTAGTTTGAATATCAAAAATCCCCCTCTGTTTATTTCATTTTTCTAGTCAAAAGAATTAAGTCATGTTCATTGAGGATTGAACATCTTTATTTTGTTGATTTGACATGTCATCACTTACATCTTTATTTTCATAATAAATTTCCTCTATTTTTAATACACAATTTTTTTTCTAAGGACATCCACAGCAATGGGTGTTATTGTCACTCATTTTTTGTGGATCTCATAATATTACACATCCCAATTTTATTAACATTCAATTTTTAGAAATATATACTGACATCAGTTTCAACATTAGTAACATATCATCCACCAAATCATTCATGGCATGATTGATATGGTGGAATGGAATAAAATGTGAATGTAATGAATCTAAGAATCGAATGGTGATGAGAATGGAATGGTATTAAAATGTTTATTCCTATGATTGGTATGACAGAGGAATAAGAAATGAATGAAATAATCATTATAATTATATTTCATAATTGATAACTACAAATAAAACATTAAATCAATTTTTATTTGATCAAATTATCATTCACTATAATTTTATTTTAATATTCTTATTCCATTTAATTTAAATAATATGATATATTTAATTAATTAAAAAATTATAAAAAATTAATCATTGCACTAATTATAAGTTATACATACCTTCAAATTTTACTATAAAACGTATATTTATTTCACTTTTAAAATGAATAATTTCTAATGACCATTTATGAGATGTAGATTAAAAAGTTTTTGAAAAATAAAATTTAAAAAAAAATGAATGTAATTTATTATTTTTGAAAAAAGACGACTACTTTATTAAATTATCCAATTTATTTTATTAGTTTATGATTTGTTTGAGCAAATATTTATTTTATATTATAAAGTTCTTAATTTTCAAAATCCGAATTGATCCGATACGTAATACCTGAATCTCTGAAGGAACCGAACCGACGTGGCGGAGCAAGTTTGGAGATATTTTTTCCAATTTTCCAAAAATCTCTGAACTTTGAAGCAATTCCAGAGATTATCTTATTCTCAACTTGTTCTGAACCGTGCTCACCCTTATCACTAATATTAAGGTATATCATATTTAGATATTTTATTTTTTATTTTATTATTAATATATTAATTTTTTATTATTTATATATTCTTATAGTAGTTAATTATATTATATTTTATGATAATTTTATTAATTATTTTATATGATTTTGTGTTATTAAAATAATACTTTATATTATTTAAAAATATTTTAGTTAGTTATAATTTATTTATATATTTTTATATAAACTAGACTACACTTATTTGTACTAATATTATATTCATATTATCTCTATATTTTTTAAAAATTTATATTCATTTTTTATTTTTATTCTATTTATCTACTTAATTTTATTATTTATTTTCATTTTTTTTATTTTATATTAAATTTATATATTATATTTTTTTATAAATAATTTTATATTATTATACAATTTTATATAATAAATTAATTTTGGGAAGTCAACTTGTAAAAAATTAAATTAAATAATGATAAATAATCAAATTAATAAATATAATTCATTCATTTGTAGGTAAGGAATACATAATACCATGAGGGTAGGAATGAATGACCATTCCCTCATCCATGATAATGACAATTCCTAAATGAATGGTGATTCCCACTTATAAACCATACCAATCAAAGGAATGAGAATGCAGATAGGGATAATGATTTCATTCCCAACTCATTCCATCATACCAATCATGCCATCAGTTTTATAGTACATCAAGTAATTACAATTATATTTTTTTTAACAATTTAAAATAAAGGAATTGTTGAAAATATAATTTAGATCTATTTATAAAAATCAAGCAAAATTTATTTATTAACACATGATCTGAATAATTTAAGAAAATATTAAGATGGACTAATATATATATATATATATATATATATAATTAAACAATCATTGTCTTTTTTAATTAAAAAAAAAAGAACAGTGATATAATTGATGAAAAGTGAAACATAAAAAAAATTACATGAATCAAATACGACGATTATAGTTATACTTATGATATAAAAAAAAAAACGAATCAAAAGTATTTAATTAATCTCCAAAAGATATTCTTTATAAATAAATTATTATTCAAACTATATGTAATATAATATAAAAAAATTTAAAATTGAAAAACAAAAAAAAATTGAAATGAAATTCAAATAAAAAATCAAATACAAGTGAAAAATAAGAAATCAACATCAAACAAGAAAATAAAAAACATTGAACTTGTGCCATCACATATATGACATAAATAAATAATGTTTTAAATTTTTCGAAAAAAAATCTTTTAAAATAATATTTAGATTCTTTAAAGCAAATAATTATTTTTTCTAAAATATATTTAACATTTTTCTATCAATTTTCAGATTAACGTATCTTTACTTTTATTTCAAAAAATTATAAAAAATAAATTATTATTGCTGTTATTATTCAAATTTATTTTTTGATTTTTATATACTTTCCAACCATTAGTATTTCGATTTAATTTTTATAAATTACCCATTATTATTACTGTTAAAAACTTTTATATATTTAATATTTTATGTAGATATTTAAATTAGTTTTTAAATTATATTTACTGGATTTACACTCTGAAATTCAAACTTATGACCTTATTATCATAAAAAAAACATTATTCGGTAGTTATAATTGAGATCATATTGGATTTTTAAATATTTTCTATTTCTTACTCAATTTTTTTGTTCTTAATTTTTTTTTTTGTACTTTTAATAATTAATTTAAAATTTTGTAACTATTTACAAATTTCAAAATTGTTAATACATTCTCATTACTAAAGGTAAAAGCCTAATTAAGGAAGATAACTTTAAAATAGTAATCCTAAGCTAAATTCAATTACGCTAAGGCTCAATTCTATTAGTAAGTGCTTTTCTTCAAAGGGATTAATATAAATCTATTATTTATTATTTATTATACATATATAAATTAGGTTTCTAAAAAATAAGTGTTGCTGTTTTTATTAAAGAGTGAGACTTGTGTGCAACTGTTGTATGGATCCATACAACGCGGGTTGGGTCGGCCGCCGACCCGAATCCGACATTTTTTTTTATACTAACATTTATATTGTGTTAGTCATACATTTATATTATGTTAAACATACATTTATATTATGTTAAGTATATCTTTATGTAATACTTTAATTTTTAAAAAAAATCCTAATTAGTACACATATATACCTTTATGTAAATATTAAGCATACTTTTAATTAATATTAGTCATACTTTTATATAATATATAAAGGTACAACTAACATAATTAAAAGGTATAACATAACATAAATGTATGCTTAACAAACATAAAAACCCTAAAGGTATGCTTAACAAACATAAAAATTCTAAAGGTATGCTTAACATAATATAAAATCATAAAGGTATGCTTAATATAACATAAATGTATGTTTAATTTAACATAAATGTATGTTTAATATAACATAAAAATCCTAAAGATATGCTTAACATAATATAAAACGATAAAAGTATGTTTAACATAATATAAATGTATGCTTAATATAATATAAAGGCCCTACAAGTATGACTACCATAATATAAATGTACGCTTAACATAACATAAATGTCTAGCACCTGGAGCGAATTTAGGTAGGTTTGAACAGACCCACCCAGGTGCGTGGGCCAAGTTGGGTTAGATGTACGGATCCTAGATCCGTGCACATAATTGTATAAACGTTTTTGTGTTTATTAAATGCAGTCGTCAAAGAATAGTTTCTTCTAATCAGTTCCATCATTCCAGTCGCCTTCTTTCTCTTCTCGTCTCTGCCACAGTTTTCTTCTCCCACTTTTCAAATCAAAATTTTAATAATAAAGATGAAAATTGAAGAATTTAAACCATTGAAAATTACTCATAATTGACATGAATATATATTGGTCTTGAGAACATGATCGTTTTGGTATAAATTTCTTGTATTTTATTTGAAAAATAAAAGAAATTGAATTTTAAAAGCTTGGTGGCCAATAATGAAATTTTTCGACAGCATTTGCTACAAATAAGTAGCTTTTTCATGAGTTTAACGGTTATTTTTTTTTTAAAATTGAAGGAAAAATGATTTTGAGTTTCATCTTGTAAAGTTTCGTAAAAGTTGAGAAATTTTTGGAATTTTTCGGTGGTGGGATAGTTCGACGGCGGCGCCGATTACGGCGAGAAGGAAAAAGATGCTGAAGTTTTTTTCTTCTTTTCTTTTTCCATTTTCTTTTACATTTTTTTTCATTTTTTGTTTACATTCCACATGGGTTGATGATATAGTTTTAATTGTATATTTTTGGTTTAATATTGAAGTCCGAAAAGATCAATCATGTTTGGAATTGAAATAAGTATTAAATTATGCATGCAATTGAAATTAAAATATAACAATCAAAAATTCATATTACAATTGAAATAAGATCCTAACTTCATTTTTTAAAATTTAATTAATCTTAAACTAAAATATTAATTCTTACAAACTTGTGATGAACATAAATAACTTTGACTGTTTCAAAAATATCCATTTCATAACATAAAATTACAAAACATGCGATGAAAAAAAAAATTCAACCGTATCAAGAAAATCTATTTCCTAAAATATATTATAAAACACATGATGAAAAGAAAGATGTGCTAAATATTTTTTTTTACCATTATCCGTAACATTGATGGAGTTAAAGAAAAAAGTACGGGTTAAATTTTTTTTACGGTTGCAAAAATCATACCATTTATAACATCCGTTCATCTTTATATGTGCTCGCCACCTTTTTTTTTTTCTTTCTATTTTTCAATTATTGAAATTTCAATTCTTCTCTCTATCTTATTGCCTTCTCTTGGTGAATTCAAGTTCTGCAATGACGGAAAATAGTCGACACATCTTATGAGTGGAACCTTTCGATGTCTTTCTTAAAATTTTGATTCAGCCGTTTATTTGAAAACCGACTATTTGAATTCAATATCTTATAAATACTCAGTTGTAATTCCCTAATATAAAAGAATTATGAAACTTTATTTAATACAATTTAAGTATTGTATTAAATCCCTTTAATTTTATTTTTATTTTTATTTTTTGATAAAAAAAATGAAGATCAAATTATACAGTTCAAATTAGACACCAAAATTTATAAATCAAATTTAATATTTAATTTTTTTTTCATTTAATGATGTCAAATCAAAACAAAGAGTAATAAATCCTTTTTTAATTCTTATAAAAGAGTTTTATTTGAAAACTTTTTTAATTGCTATTTTTATAAATCTCTTATTGTTAACTTTAACAAACTTTTATTTTATTCACCTTAAATCCCTAAAAACTCCTTGATTTGATCAAAAACAAGATACACGTGGGTAAAAACAAAAAACAAAAAATGACAAAAAGAAAAAGAACCGAGTTTGGGCTAAACACGTGTTTAAGAACCGACTTGGAAAATAAGAAACGTGTAGTTTCTTACCTAAATTATAAAATTAGTTGTAATTTATCCGTTGACAGAAATATATGGGGCTCTTAAAAGATATCACTTGAAACGGACCACAAACAATCTCTCTCCTTGATTCTTTTGTTTTCTACATACGAATCATTTTCCTAATCCTTTGGCCACATGTTATATGCCCTCTTCTATGCAGCTGCAAATTCTGATCCCATTGGAAACTCTTTCCACATATTTCACACTACACCCTAACCTTTCTGTGTCTTTCTTGAAATTTCCTCTCTCCGAACTTTCCCAGTCTTCGGTAATTGCCCAACTTGAAAATTTAGTAGTAATGCCGTGTGATTGCGGGATTAATTCAAGAAAATAAGAAATCTAATACGTAATGTGGATACAGGTTTTCTAAATGGTGAAAATATTCATGGGTTGTGTGATTGAATATTCATATGTAGGATAACCAGGCTTGGTTTCTTGATATTGTTTCACCATTGGATTGGATTCAGGAATCGAGGGAAGCATTGGATTCATCTAGTGTTAAGATTGGTCCGTACGAGTTGCATATACAACTTGTATTGAAAGACGCTTCAATCAAGATAAGTTCTATCGACTCTCTTTTAATGGTATTTTCATATTGCATAGTATAAAAAGAATTTCAAGCAAACAGTATTGCCAC
Organism: Scutellaria barbata; assembly: GCA_028654395.1. Lineage (NCBI taxonomy): Eukaryota > Viridiplantae > Streptophyta > Magnoliopsida > Lamiales > Lamiaceae > Scutellaria > Scutellaria barbata. The sequence goes on from CM053645.1 coordinate 7,257,255, forward strand.
AGTTTTTTTTGGCATCATGCCTGAATGTTTATGACTTTCATTGAACTACTAGCATTCACTGATACGATTCTGATTGTTGAGACAATGAAATATCTCGCATACTTTTCATCAGTTTTGTTATTAATGTTGTTGAGGCTGTTTGTGTACGGTGCAGTAATGATGTCCAGTGTGTATGGCTAAATACCAAAATGATGAAATTTCCAGGATTATTGTGTTGATGCAAGTGCTGCTTATGGGTAATCTGAATGGGCAGGGTTAGGGTTGAGTTGAGACTCTCAATAGTGCCCTCTTGTGTTAAGGCTCCTTTATTCCTAATCTATGGCCTAATCTAATGACCCATTGCGGCTTTGTGGTGACCTGTTTCCATTGGATTCTAATGTCCCAAATGGCCCAAGCCAATAACCCTCCGGGGCACTATTGCTTTGGGCCCAATTTGTTGGACTTATTTACCGTTTGTGAGGTGGCCGTACATTCTGGACTCTTATGTACCTAATGGTGTTGCCCAACCTAAAAACTCGCTGGGCTATTGCTTTTATGTACCTAGAAATTCAAATAAAATTGTATTACCATGGCATTGGAATTATATATCTCATCATGTTTCAAAGTGTACGTTGCTTGCAATTGAAAATCACTTGTTGATATGGATACTTATATACACTTATGTGTTAGGCTGTGTGTTGTGCTCTTTTAAAGACTTGGGATTGCTTCCTTGTGATGAAGGACTTACCAAAGTGAATCGACAGCAATATGTGTGGCATGACTACTCAATTTTTTAATAATGTAAAGTAATGTATATGTGTTTCATGAGTCGTCTCTTAATTTTTTTTGCTTAACCTTGCCGTATAGGGCTCTATATATGCTGTATGTATTTGGATTCAAGAGTCTTGCCTATCGTGTGGTAAAATATTTGACAGTTCAAAATCATCTTTTAGGTCATAGATGCTGCTAACAGTAGACCAAATGTGCTAGTACAAGTTGGATTAGAATAAATATACATGCCACCTGTCTAAACTGAATGAGGAAGTTAAGGGTGGACTTCTGGGCAAGTCATCGATTCCCGTTTCTAGTCAAGGTACTTTTAGCCACTATGCATATCTGGCTTCACCTAGCAATATTCTTGACCCTTTTTTTTTGTTGTAGGTCAACGATTGGAACCGGTTCAACTGTAACACGGGGGTACCCTGGTAGATAAATGCTGCCACTTCTATGACCTCATGAGGCTATTTGCGGAATCTGGATCTATTGATGTTAATCATAAAGATGACACTTATGATGGGAAGGTAATAATACTCTTCCTGAAAATCTTTAGACATATGGTATTCATATCAGAAATCCTTACACATCTAATCTGTATTGTGGATACACATTTTCTTAATGGTGAAAATATTCATGAGTTGTGTGGTTGAATGGATATATGTAGGATAATCAGGCTTGGTTTCTTGATATTGTTTCACCATTGGATTGGATTCAGGAATCGAAGGAAGGATTGGATTCATCTAGTGTCAAGATTGGTCCGTACGAGTTGCATATACAACTTGAATTGAATTTGATGCTTCAATCAAGATAAGTTCTATCTACTCTCTTTTAATGGTATTTTCATATTGCATAGTATAAAAAGAATTTCAAGCAAACAGTATTGTCACAGTTTTTTTTGCATCGTGCATGAGTGTTTATGTCTTTCATTGAACTACTAGCATTCACTGATACGATTCTGATTGTTGAGACGATGAAATATCTTGCATACTTTGCATCAGTTTTGTTATTAATGTTGTGGCTGTTTGTGAACGGTGCAGTAATGATGTCTAGCATGTATGGCTAAATACCAAAATGATGAAATTTCCTGGATTATTGTGTTGATGCAAGTGCTGCTTATGGGTAATCTGAATGGGCCGGGTTAGGGTTGAGTTGAGACTCTCAATAGTGCCCTCTTGAGTTAGGCTCCTTTATTCCTAATCTATGGCCTAATCTAATGACCCATTGCGGCTTTGTGGTGACCTGTTTCCATTGGATTCTAACGGCCCAAATGACCCAAGCCAATAACCCTCCGGGGCACTATTGCTTTGGACTTGTTTACCGCTTGTGACTTTACTGGTGGTGGACGTACATGTTGGACTCTTATGTGCCTAATAAATCTCTGTGCTATTGCTTTTATGTATCTATAAATCAAAGAAAATTTTAATATCATAGCATTGGAATTAGATCTCTCACCATGTTTCAAAGTGTTACTTGCAATTGGAAAACACTTGTTGATATGGATACTTATATATATACACTAATGATGTTAGGCGGCTGTGTGTTATGCTCTTTTCAAGACTTGGAATTGCTTCCGTGATGAAGGAATTATCAAAGCGAATCAGCAGAAATAGGAGTGGTATGACTACTGAATTTTTTAATATTTTTTCCCCCTTCTATCTCATTTATTTAAAAATCTCGGGCTCTAATTACGGTCTTGATGTTGTTGAGACTGTTTGTTCTCTGTTAAAGGGCCTCTCTCCTAGCGTGAATGGTGCAGTAAACGATTCTGGTATGTGTTTTTAGGGTTTCAGATTGTAAATGGTAGAGGAATGTCGGGAATAGAGATACAGGAAGGTTGTTGTACAGTGGAAAATTATTGCAAGATTATATGATGAAGATTATGTGGAAAAAGGGTTTCATTCAGTTGATTCTTACAAGAGAAATTATTTGGATGCTGTTAATTCTTATCATTTTATTGTTTCATATTTGGTCTTGCCGATCTTCTGTTTTGTTTCTGGTAGGTGAGTTGTTCTTTACTAATACCTGCTATTTTATTGCCTTAGTTGTGTTTGTCTTCTTGAAAATATTCTTTAAATAAGTGTACTGAGTATGCCTTTTTGGCTTTGATTAGTTGGTTTTATGCTGATTGATTTGTCACTATTTTTACTGCTTCCCTCGTTTGTCACTTGCAAAAGACTATGAATTAGTTAGGAGATGATGTTTTTAAGGTGAAGTAAACTGCTAGTTGGTTTCCGTTGTTTGCTGCAATTGGAGTTCATAGGTCATATCCTAATAGGTCATTATTGCTCCAAAAAGGTCCTACTATTTTTCCTTCTGAATGAAGACAAATTATTAGTTACCTTTTATTTTAATTGTTTGATTTGCAGCTCTTTGTAACAAAGATGGCAAAGTGTATGAGATGTTAAACACAATGGGACTTGTGACACCACCACAACGTAAGATGAGATTTTTCTTCTTCTCTTTCTTTTCTAATAGTTGATGTTCATTGAACTTTTTTTTCTTATTTGCAATTAGGTTGTCCTATCCCTGTTGCAAATAATCCTGATATCATAGTCATTCCAAAGAAAAGAACACCGGAAAAGCTGGCCTAGAGACTATCTTATATTACGGAAGATGGTACCCCAGAAAATGGATCTCAATCTTTTCCTCTATTTATTGGGCATGGATCTCAGTCTTCTCTGTTTGGTGGTCATATTACTTGGCAGCAAAGAGAGGAAAGCTTCAAAATCAAACCAACGATGCAGGTAATAAGCTACTATTTTGTGAACATCGTCTATGTTTCTGCTTATGTTGTAACCCACACAACTTTAGTTCGAAGAGGTGGATAGTTTCCTTCGATTAATATATACATGATCATTCTTTGCTTTTCATATACACTCTGTTACTAAGGCTTAATGTAAAAAAAGGTCTCTATCAATTTTCTTTTAGTTTCTCTTTTGTTTGTTTCAGTCCTTAGTAGAAATGCTGGATCAACAGAATTAAGAGTTAATTATGCACTGTGTAGAGCAATACACCAATTGACTAGCTCTTATAAATTACCTGATGTTAACTACTAAAGATGTTTAATATCTTCAGTTGAATTGTGGATTTATGCGGGGTGGGGGTGAAGACATGGACCCTAAAGACATTGAATATGTGAAGAAATGCTGGTTTGTTGTTGCAACTGGCATATTCGATGCTTACAACTCGCCTCACCATCCATCAAATATTAGTAAACGGTCAGAGAGTCTATTTTGTTTTCTAATGGTGGTTGATGAAGCACAAGGTACATAATCTATGTTGTTTATTGCACACTTTTCCCAATCCTATACTAACAGCAATCCTATATGGTTGCTTGCAGAAACCTGTAACAAATTTTTAGCTACGTAATTACTCAGTTTATCTCTATTATGGATATGTCCTTTATATATGTTTATTTGGGTCCTGTTCATGTTCCACAGTCATATTCTACTGTCTCTTGTCTTCTCTTAGATTCACAGGTTTTAATGAGAATGAGACTTTTTAGTAAAACATGCTTGGCTTGATGATGATAATACTAATAGCTGCAAGTCTTGATTAGTGTGACACAAGTATGTCTTCAGATATGTGATGATGGGTTGACCTTTTATCCTTGTGATTGTTGCATGTCAAGTGTCTCATGTATGAATTCTTTTGATTCTTTTTAAATTTATATAATTTATTCCTTATGTTGCTTTTTTGTTATTTGGTGGATTGCAAAATTTAGTTCTTAATTTCCCGCTCAATGTTTTTTGTATACTGCAACCAACCATCCCATGTAATGCAAATACTTGTTGTCTAGGATATTTTGGATCTCAATTGGAATGAGGTTCTGTTGTACAAAGTTAAATTTTTGATGGGCTTGAACGTAAGTTACTTTCTATGTTCCAAGACTTCCTGCCATGCAACTACCCAGAGTAGATGGTAAGTTCAATTGTAATATTTAAATATCGATAGAGTTTTTTTCTCTGTATTCCGAGAATTTAATTCTCAAATTTTCTCTATTCATTTATGATTTTCAAATCTCTTTTATGTTAGCAATATAAACACGGACATGCCTTTAAATGTGCAGTATTTTTGGGTTTGTGGCCCATCCTATTAAATATTTACGTAAATGGTATTCCACTCCAAAAAAAGGGAAAATTCCTATGTTTGTATAATTTACCAGAAGCAGCAGAAGAATCTCTCTCTTGTTTATTCAAGAAACTGTCTCTTCTCTTTCTCTGTTGTTTCTGTAAGAATTCAAGAAACTTCCTCTCTTCTCTCTCTCATGTTTTTCTGCAAGAATTTCAAGAATTTGAGGGCATTTTGGCAGGTATATTAGTGTGGGAGAAAATGAAGAAAAGTGGATGTTTTACTACTTCATTGAGTCGGAGACGCCATGAAAGATCCTCTTCTGCTCTCCCTCACCGGTGCTCTGCTCTCTTTCTTTCTTTTTTTTTTTTTTTTTTGAATTCGGTTTCTTTTTATAATTTCCACTCTTTGATGAGAAAAAAACTTGTGAATTTTCATGTTAGTTAGTCTCGTCTATTTGTTGTTTTGCAAAAATAATTAAGGTAAGTTAATCAATTGTGTGTCTATGTGTGTTTGCTAACTGTTCATGTCCAAACATACTCTTAGAGAAGTACAGTAAAATGCGTGATGAAATGGTAATGGAGGACTGGCTTGTAGATAGATAGCGTCAATTTCTTATGATCTGTAATTTTCTTTTGAATGCTAATGCGTTTTTCTACAGGATTTGGGTGGATCTTGCAGTTCTATTCAACTTTACATCGTTTCAGGCTTTGATACACATCCGCTCTCGCCGGCGGTGGAAAGCCAATGTCTCTGCCAAATTTCCGGCAACTTGTCTCATTGGAAGTGATATTTGCTGTATTTTTACTTATAAATTTTTTCACTCATATGGTTTTGCCGCAGTCGGTGGATGAAAATCTGCCTAGTATTCCCGGAAACAAACTTCCATTCAAACTTGAAACTGGGTATACTTTGCCTAATTTTTTAATTAATTAAACTGCCTGTTCCATTTTTTTCTTCGCATTTCTTGTTGATTTATCTTTTCTTTTTTGATTTGATATTTATAAATAAAGGTATATTGGATTGGGAAATTCAGAAGAAATTCAAATATTCTACTGCTTTATTGAGTCTTAAAAACATCCGGAAAATGATCCTCTTCTTCTTTGGCTCACCGGAGGCCTGGCTGTTCTGGTTTTTCCAGCCTTGTTTATGAGATTGGTATCTTTTCATTTTGGCCCCTGATATTTTGTTTTTTCACTTCCAGCCCTGATATTTTTGCTTGAAACTTGCAATTGATGTTGTTCACATTTGTATGTAGGGCCAATCAACTTTGAATATTTCCCTATTCATGGACAAGGGTAATATTGTTTAAAATATTTCAATGCTTTGTTGGAAAACACAGATTATACCAACGAACATGTTTGTCTCATTAGACTGAAAGCAAAAGATTGAAAGCAAAACCAAACATAGATTCTCTATTCTCAGTCATTGTATTTGTAGGTACTGGAAAGGATGTTTTCTTGACTAAATTTCTTGTAACTATTTATAGGTGGCCAACGTTATATTCTTAGACCAACCTGCAGGCACTGGATTTCTTATGCAAAAACTCCTGAAGCTTATGAATGTAATGACACTCTTGCAGGGAAGCGCTTATCTAAATTCCTCAAAAAGGGGAGAAATTATGCTTTAAATGTACAGAAGCTTAACTGTATATGGTTTGATTGATGTTAAGAATAATCCCAATGGCTGAAAAAGTAGATAATAATTGAGTTTGGTTTTTCAGTTGCTTATAAACCATCCCAAATATATGGAGAATCCACTATCATAGGCGGTGGCATTTATGTTCCTCTTGTTCATAAGGAAGTATATGATGGTGATAGCACTTGTGCTCATCTAATCTTAACTGAATAAAAAGCATCATTTGAGCAAAAGAAAATATAAATAGAGGATAACACATTTTTTGTCTCTTTGTTTGATAGGCATTGAAGCTTGGAGCAAGCCGGTTTTGAATTTGAAAGTACTGGCAACTGTCTCCGAATTTTAGTTTGAATTTTTCATCAATTCTTTACATGTACAGTGAATATGCATGGGATTTACCTTTTACATTTCTGTTTTAATTGAGAGCAGGAATACATATCGAGAAATCCTATTACTGATGATTTTATAGACTCCAATGGAAAAGTTACTCACCGAATGGGACTCCTATCAGATGAACTCTACATGGCAATTCCTTTTCCGCTTTTCCTTATTTAGAGTATCAACATGAAATCATTAATTTCAGAATCCTGGTGTGATATTTTGTCCCTCGAGCAATGTGGTCTGTTACTGCATTCGTATGAAGAAACTGCTGGACATTCTCTACTATCTGTTCCTCTTCATGCAGGATCATGGTGTCGAGTAATTATTCCCTTCTTTCTCAAACTCAATCTAGTTTTTCTCTTCTCATTTCTTGAAACGTGTTTCCAAGCAGTCTATGAAATATGCTGTACTACAAGTGCGCAAATAGTAAACTCTTCTCAAAAGCTCTACACATTTGTGAGGTATGTCAATCAAGCAATATAATACCTCTCTTTAGTAATGTTTTTCTTTCCTTTTTTTGTTGGCTTGAGCCAGTGAAACCATTGTAATTTACAGGAAACCAAAACAGAATGGGCACTTTGTATAAGTATACCCTCAATGATGCGTACTTAAAAAATGTCAAATCCACTGTGGTTTATCATAAAAACCTCACTTATAAAGATTGTCGAGCTCTAATTTACAGGTAATTGGACGTTGCTATTCTTCTGCCTTTATCTAATTTAGAGTTATAGTTTTCGTTGACTGGTTATTCAAACTTGAAGTGGTAAAAGAAATAATGTTTGGACAGTGGTGATCATGAAATGCTTGCTCCGCAGTCCTCACAAAGCAACAGATGACCTTGGTTCTTATACACAATCTAACGAATTTTCGATCAAAATCATTACAACTTTCTTATTCGAAGCTAAAGTATTGGTTATTTTTCTCTTGCAAGGTATACAACTGCCTATTTCCAAGGTGACTGAGCTCACATATGCCACTGTGAAGGTAAGAAACTTTTGCTCATATGTACCAATTTTGCATTTTGCATTGTCAAGATTGTTACAAAAAGAGTAGCTTAAAAATCCCACGTGTGGCATATATAACAGAACCTCAGCTAGATATTGTGATGCTGACAACTATTAGCGCACACACACACACACACATATATATATATATATATATCATTCTGAAGAAGCAGCAGATCAGGAAGCTCTCTTTCTGAAATTGTACTCTCTCTCTATCTTTACATTTTACCGTTCTTTTTCTTCTTCTGAGCTCTGCAAAATCAGAGTCTATAATAAAAGTCTCCCAGGTTTTGATGGTGACCTCCCTTTCAAGCTCAAGACTGGGTCAGCTCTCTCTCTCATGCATGCATTATCATTAATATGATATGCATGCAGGTATATTAGCTTGGGGGATGAAAATGAAAAACAAGTATTTTACTACTTCATTAAGTCAGAGAGAGACACCCACAAAGACCCTCTGTTGTTGAGCATCCCAGGTGGTCCTGCTTCCTCTGCTTTCTTCACTATTGCTTTAGGTATATTATTTGGGATTCTTTATTTCGGGTTTAGTAAGTTATGCTTATTGACCTTATTTTTTATAAATTTTTAGGTATATTATATTTGAGATTCTTGTTCTGAAGATACTGATTGATTATTGTGAAACATCTAATCTGTTCAGATGTTTTTACAGGTTTTCTTTTAAAAGTAGGATGCAGTGCAATCATTGATGTTCAGGTGTTTTTAATCTGTTCTGTCACTGTTTTGTCTCACGGCTGCCATTTTTTCACTTTGGGTTACACTATATCCTGCATATTTTCTCCTATGCTTGGCATTATAACCCTTTGCATTTTGTCTCCTCTCTCTAGTTTGGAGTTTGCTTTGACTTACTGTTTACTGAACATGATGTGTGTTCTGATCAGCTTCTCATCCTCTGTCTAGAATTTTGATCATTCTTCGTCACTTTGCAACTAAAATGATATATTCTTCCCCGGGTCTGTTCATTCTGCTCTCTGCAACCCTGCTGTATGCTACGTGTTTTTCTTCATATTGTTTTTATTCTTCAAAAGCAATAGCTATAAATTTGAAGGTTGAACTTCCCTACGTTTAACTATGTTTGATACTTAAAATACAGCCCTGAATTGTTCAAAAATGATAAGACTGTCAACCTTTTACTGATGGAATTTGTGTTGCAAGCTGCTAATTCCTGATATCCCCCTCTGCGCTTTTGTTTGTATTTGATTTTTCTCTGTTGGCCTTCTCTGTAGTAGGGGTGAGCACGGCTCGGTTCGACTTGGTTTTAAGCCAAAACCGAAACCGAACCGAATTAATCGGTTTTTCGATTTTCACAAACCGTATATGTCCGGTTTTGAACGGTTTGATTTTTCGGTTTTCATATTTGGTTTTTCGGATTTTCGGTTCGTGTATCATACTAGTAAATAAATTTGAAATTTATCATCAATCAAGATATTAAACAAAAAATTTGGGCCACTCAACATTCAAAATTATAATCAATTGTCATTGAAAATTGAGACATTAATCCTTACCATTAACATGATTGTTATTGGAGAACATACATCAACATGAAAATGAAGAAACAAAATGGGCTCCTTTCTCAGTCTCCCACGTTAGGTTAGAAATTGGGTAGGAATTGGAAAAAACTTGGGTGGGAAATGGGAATTAGAAATTGGAAAATTGGATGAGAATTGGGAAAATATCAAAATAATATATATATATATATATCAAAATGTTACATAGTTAGAAACATAACTTATTTTTTTTAAATATACATATAATATAATTTATCTCAATTAAAATAAATATATAAATATAATATAATTCGGTTCGGTTTTTTCGGCACGGTATGTAGCCAAAAAACCGAACACGTACCAAAAAAATCGGTTTTTTAAAAATAACAAACCGTACCGGTTTTTCGGTTTCGGTTCGTTTTTTTTCGGCCCGATTTTTTCGGATTTTCGGTTTCGTTTTGGGTTTTTTGGTTTTTTTGCTCACCCCTACTCTATAGTGCATGTGCATCACATCTTTCGCTTAATCATTATGTATTTCTTGTTTTTCAGCACTCATTTATTTTGGATTCGTTATTTATTTTTTGACAAGCTTAAGGTGTATACATTCAAAGCTTCTTCATCTTTCAGAGGATAGAGACGCGGCATTAGGAGTCGCAATTCAAACCCGTATAGTGGTTTACAAAAAAATATTAAGTATTCTCCTCTCAAAAATAAATATAGTTTTAGATTATTCAATACAAATTAAAGAAGAAGATTATGATTATTTTTGTTATATTGAAACATTAAGTAAACCTGATAGTTTTAGATTTTTTATGTCAAAATTACAACAATAATATATAAGATTATGATTATTTTTCTTATATTAAAATATTTTGTTAAAATTGTAATATAGGAAAAAATTGTGATTTTATCAATAATATTTGACAAGAAGGAATTTTTTTTTTTTTTTTTAAATTATGAGCTGACATATGACATGTCAATTTGTCCTACACGTCAATACAGCCACACAACTCAAAATCTATCCACTGGTTGTAATCACTTGAAATATAATTTAAAATCATGTTCTATTTACTAATATTCAGAAGATTAGTTAAAATTGTAAATTAAGTGTTAAAATTGTAAATTAACTAAACTTAGATTTTTTCATGGAAACTAACTCCAAAAAAAAAAAAAAAAAAAAACACGGCCAATTGTATTGATAATGTGATATTGTATACTGACCAGTATACTAATATAAAAATAGGTCAAATCTTAACTATATTTATAAAGCCGATTCGAATTAGTTAAACTTAGGAGGAGTATGCGGTGATTTTTTTCAGAAAATCCCCAACGAAAAATGCATACTATTCCTTCCTTTCTATCAAATTGGTCATAACCACTACCTACATTCTAGGAAATTGTGTACCACAAATAGGAATTAATAAAGAGACCCACGATCCCATAGAAAGACATCACGATCCCTTATGGAAAAAATTCCTATTACTTCATTTGTAAACGCTGTTGTTATAAGAAATTCGATAAAACAAATTAGTGAGGATTATTATAGTTTACTAAGAAATTAGCGAATCAACAAAAAGGATTAATTAATACAAACCCTGGAAAGGCTAATTTTTTTTTTTTTTTTTTGGATGACTTGGGAGTGGACCGTGGACCTGGAAATGTTTAATTCTTAGTGGTGAGTGAGAGGGAAGGTGCATGCGATGCGGATTGGGAGTAGCCCACTATTGACCAAGTCAACAAGCACATATATTTTCCAATTTGCTAGCACATTATTTTCCTTTCTAATTTGCTTTTTATTTGTCTTAACATCATGTTTCTAGATCAAGTCGTCATGCCATGCTGTATCATACTCATCGGAAACTTCAATCCGTATTTCATATCCATCGCATTTCTCAACACTTCGCGAATAATTACAACTTTCAAACTATATTTTCTTTTTCCAAATAAAATTCAACTTGCAAACTTGTTACAAATGAGAAGTATGTGTAGTGAATGATCGCATCATTTCAAATTGTATCTCTGAGTTGGACAAATTCTTCATTCACAGAAAAAGGGAAAAAAAAAAAAATTCTAATTGACATAACAAGTATAATTTGAAATCAACTAAAAAGAATCACAAGATGGGAAAAAATGTAACTCCAATAATAAATAATCTTAGTCTTATTACAAGTTAAGGTTAAATGTAAATATCAATTTAAAATAATGATTTTTTAAATTAGTGGGGCTATTTACACTCACCTCAATTATTAAAAATACACATCTTAAAATTCAATACTATTAAATTTATGAAATCATCTCACAACATTATCATTTTATCCTTTCAATTATATAACATTAAATAAAATAAACAATAAATAGTAAATATATATAGGTCTTTTAACAAATATTTATTTTTTATTTATTTTTAATAAAGTGTGTTTAGGAAGGGATGGGTGTATATAACCCTACCATTTTTTAATTTGAAATTTAAAATTTATTTTTTTTAATTCAATTGTATCTAAATTTTTCAAATTGCAATTTCCAACTCATTTTTCAAAAAAATTATCATCAAATGATACATATGCACGCTGATCTGTGAAGGGTATATTCTTGTATTTTACTAAACATACTAAAAAAAAGGAAAAAAAAGGAAGAAATTAAATGAGTTTTAGAGAAATTAAACAATCACAAAAAAAAAAAAAAAAAAAAAAAGGGAGTGTGCAAAAACATTAAGGGTATGTTTGTTTCGGGTTTCACACATTCGAATTTGAGATTTTAAAATATCAAATCCATGTTTACTTGGAAGCTTTAGTTAAGAATTATCAAATCTACCAAAAACCTATTTTATTACCATTACATCATTCTATAACCTATCAACATAACAAATTAATTATTATCATTACATCAACTAACAATATAATATTATACATACATACATACATACATACTTTTTTCAGTATTGATTTGACATCTACAGTAATAATCCTACCTACAAAATCTCATAACAAACACAAATTTTGACTATTCACCTTTATTAATAAATCTCAAGATTTTAAAATCGGATTTCCCCAATCCTACATAAATCCGAAACAAACATACCCTAATATTATCATGCATTCTGCATTCTGAATTCATTTTCTCAAAAACATTCACACTATGACACATCGCGTCGCATTCACAATAACTCCAAGTTTTCTTTTTTAATGGAAAATTCATTATTAGTCAACTAAATTACAAGAAACTGTTAACAAATGCAAAATAAAAGAAAACATATTTTGATAAATATTGTATATGACTATCATAGAAACGAGTCTTCCTCGTTAAGTGAGCTGCTGCATTAACTTGTCAATAAATAAAACAAATTGAGTAATCGATTTATTGATGAAGAAGTCTTCGGCAAATCTGAATAATAAACAATTTTCACGATCTATTTCCTCTATGTTTTAATACACAATTTTTTATGCAAAAAAAAAAAGCAAATAATTAAATGTGTCGATTAATCTGCCTAATCTCTAAAGCATCAACATTCGATGAGAAGGACAAATTTAGCCGTGATGGATATATGGATGGCAAGTTCTTGGAAACTATCGTGGATATAACTCAGTGATAGACATATCATTTCGAGATGGATTATCAGATGAAATGATTGCGTTTGCATTTGATGCATTGCTAGAGTCGAACTCTTCTGTATCAAGTTGCTGAAATTGTGCAACATCTGAATTGAAGTAAAATGCAGGCTCTGAAGGTACTGCCAATGTCATGGTGGAACTACTAAGCATTAAAACAATAGAAGTCATTGTTGGCCTGTCTGTAGCATTTTCTTGGACGCACAACAACCCCATGCGAATACATCTCACCATCTCCCGCATTGAACCACTGTCATCCCTCAATAATACAGGATGTATAGTATTTTTAAGTGTTCCTTGTCGCCAATTTTTCCATGTCTGAGAATGTATATAAGTTGCATGAATAATTTTAGACAAATTGGCTTATTTGGAAAAAAATTGAGCATGTCCAGTATACTTACAGAAGTCAAGAGGTCCTCCATATTCTCTCCATTTCGAGTAGAGTTATTTCTCCGACCACTGATGATCTCCAAGACTAACACTCCAAAACTAAATACATCTGACTTAACAGAGAAGTGGCCGTGCATTGCGTATTCCGGTGCCATGTATCCACTGCATATGAATGTAATGTAGAATATTGTGGTTAGGAATGAAGGATTATTTTGGTATTATGTATAATTTTACGTTTGGTCCTATAGCTAAAAATATGATTAGAACAAACATAAATTACTTATTAGGGTATTAAACTTACTAAGTTCCAACAATCCTGTTAGTATCTCTATGAGTTTCTTCTTGGCCAAATAATCTTGCCATGCCAAAATCCGCAATTTTTGGGTTCATATCTCCATCTAAAAGCACGTTACTAGCTTTGAGATCACGATGAATTATCTTGAGTCGAGAATCTTCATGCAAGTACATAATTCCTCTCGCAATACCCAATATGATTCTGAAGCGTTTATCCCAATCCAAATAGGACCATCTTTCTGGGTCTGTCGGGTTAAAATAAAACATTATTTGAGGGCAAGAGAATTCAAATACTAGAATGATATTAAACCAAAAGCATTACCAAATATGAATTGGTCAAGGCTTGCATTCTGAACAAATTCATAAATTAGTGCCCTCTCCATTCTTTCAATGGAGAAACCTAAAAGTCTGACCAGATTCCTATGTTGTAGTTTGGCCACTAACAACACCTCATTCTTGAATTCTATATCGCCTTGCCCTGAGTTTTTAGCCAACCTCTTCACTGCTATATCTTGGCCGTTTAAAAGTCTTCCCTGCATTTAAAGCACAAAACAACCAAATTGAACTATTTATGAACTTACACATTGCAAAAGTATACTAAATTTTCACCTGATAAACTGCCCCAAATCCGCCCTGCCCCAGCTTGTTAGCATCAGCAAAATCATTAGTTGCAGCTCTTATTTTGCCGAAGTCATAGTGCAGGGATTCCTCCATGCTAATCACATCAGCACCTGATTCATCAGCTAAAAGAAAGAGAGTTTTAAGGTTACTTCCCTATTCCCATTTATCTCAACATAAAAATTAAATGTAAAAAAAAGAATAAACTTCTGACTCCACAAATGCTGTTGTTGTCTCTGCTTCGTTCTTTTTCTCAGGAAAACCAAAGCACAAGCAGCAAGTATTATTATACAGACACCAATCGGGACTACAATGCTAATAACAACTTTTGTCGTGTTATTATCTTTCCCTCTTCTTGTATTATCATTCTCATTTCCTGAAAATATTGAAGGACATTTATTAGGCCTTACATAGTGCTTATAATCATGAATGTGTAAAACTGCATTCAAATACGATACATTTAATCATAGTTTATAACAGAGAATATGATTACCCGGCACAGAATCAAGCTCCAATTCTTGGAGCCTAGTTTCATTGAAAAACGGAAAATTCTCAAAACGAAGATTGCAGCTTGGCCATAGGACTTTGCACCCTCTCCTCCTGTCACAGTGGATTGTTATTTCAGATGCAGCTTCAATCAAGCACCTGTTGCATTGCTCTCGAGACAAATCCGGGGTGCATTGAACCAGGGCGAATATAATTTGAAAATCAGGTCCAGTCATATTCCCAGCTGCGACCTTTCTCAGAGAACCACCAGATGCAGCCCGGTCGCGAAGATCTTCCAGCAGCGTTCTCACAACCTCCTGAAACCGCTCAGGGTTCGTGGCATTGACTCTAGGGTTCCTCATGTACCGCACCGGCCTATTCGCCACGGCTCCAATCATCGTCTCGTTTGAGTATCGTAACATGCAGCGTTCATTCAAACGAACTGCTTGCTTTTGATTCGGGCATGATATTAAAAGCTCAGCAGAACCTGCTTGTATACAGTCGCGACAGTCATTGAGTTGAGCATCGCCGCTGCAGAGAACGAGGCCGTTGACTCTATCTCTGCCCTCCCCAACAGACACATTGTAGAAACCGTTGTTTTCGACATTCGTATACAAAGAGGAGAGAGTGGCGTTGAGATTAGAACTGTACGTGCTATTACTCGTGTAGTTCCCATTGTTTATGCATGTAACTTGGGCCAAGGATAAGAGGTCTGCGTTAATGAAGAAAATGAAGGAGATTATCAACAATGGTCTTTGAAAGTTGTTCATTATCACTTTTAAAGAGAGAAGAAACAATGATGAATGTAATGTAGCGCAGGCTTCACGTTTCAGTTCATTGCTTCAATTCTGCAATGACGAAGCTGTTTTGTTGTAATGTGAACTTCTTTGGTACTTCTCTTATTCCGTCATAAATAATTATCTCCTAAAATCGTATGATCACACTGTAAGCTGTCGGAACTTTCAAACCCGTATGTGGTTTTGGAAAAATAACAAATGTAAGTTGACACTGTGGGCGGATTTAACACCACACGTCATCATATGTGGAAAGGATAGTTAATATAATTGAATAAAAAAGATCAAGGATAATTGCAATATTGATCTAGCAAAGTTCTATTGTGACCCAAGTTGTAACCAAGGACGAAAATATCCGGATATATCCGCGATATATCCCCAATATATCCGTAAAATCAATTTATGGATATCGATATGGGCTGATAAAATAATCTGTTGTAATATCCCCGATATATTTGGATATATCCGCGATATATCGAAGATATATCCTTATCGGTAAATAGTACACATATTCTGCAATATATCTCCGATATATCCGGATATATCCAGGATATATCGCCAATTTATCCCGGATATATCCGTGGACTAGTTTTTGTTGGTTTTTTTTTTCACTTTCTATAAGTCTTGATTCAATGAATATGAGTAATGATCGTCGTATTCTCACGACAGACATATCACTTCACAGCTTGATTGGTCTAGTCAAAATCCATTTTATAACCCAATACCTGAAATGTCCTATGGAGGTTCAAGCATGCATCAACATAGTCAATCATATTGGATCAATTCACATTACCAAATTCATGGAAACACAGTTGAAAGAAGTAAAAAAATATATGAAAGTTATCTCCATGATTAGCAAAGTATCTTTTGGTATCAATATTGTTTGACTCAAGATGACATGTCATCTTATACATTTGAACTCATAGGAGTTCAAGTTATTACTAGGTCATTTATTAATTGTCAATGATAATTTGACATGTAAACCAATATGATACAACATTTATATAATAGTTTATCTTTTAATGTTAGTTGTAAACATATATTTTTGTTTGAAATTTAATTTCAATATATATTAATATTCATTGTAATATTATGTAAAGTGTTAGATACATTTTTCAAAAAAAAAATTCAATTTTTTTATTTTTTTCGCGAAATTACCGATATTTCCACCGATATCGATATATCCGTCGATATATCCGTAAAATCAAGATACCAATATATCCGCAAACACGGATATTTTTGTCCTTGGTTGCAACAAACAATAAAATTATTCACTTAAAAGTTTATATTTATAAAGTCGATTTAAATTTAATAAGACAATTCTCTCCTAATCCATATATAAAACAGGATGTTATAAGAAATTTAATAAAACAAATTAGTAACGATTATTAGGGTTAAGTAACAAATTAATGAGTCAACAAAAATCTTACTTAATTAGACAAAACCATAGAAACGCTTTGTTTTTTTTTTTTTTTTTTTGCCCTTTTGGTGTTGGATGACTTGGGGATGGGAGCATGGAATTGGAAAAGTTTAATTTAATGGTGGTGAATGAGACAGGACAAGGTGTGACACGGATTGGAAGCTACCCTTTATTGACCAATTCAACAAGCTCTCTTGCCATGTATCATAGCCATCGGCAACTGCCATCCATATTTGTTTAAAAGTATATTATCCCCACTATTTTATAAGTTTCCTTCTAAAGTTTTTTTATAAATTAAAAATATTTTAACAAATTAA
Source organism: Scutellaria barbata (assembly GCA_028654395.1). Classification (NCBI taxonomy): domain Eukaryota; kingdom Viridiplantae; phylum Streptophyta; class Magnoliopsida; order Lamiales; family Lamiaceae; genus Scutellaria; species Scutellaria barbata. Next base: position 7,274,534 of record CM053645.1, read on the forward strand.
ATCATTTAGAATTTGAAATTTAAAATTGGAAAGAGGATCAAATTAATTTCATAAAAAAATATTATATTAAATTCATAAAAATTAACTAAGAAATATTAATAAAAATAATTGAGAATAAAATTATACAAAAATTTAAACCGACACTTAATTTAAAACAAAATTTAAATTTCAAAATAATATTTATTTTAAAATGAAAATAACAACAATCTATCACATAAAAAAAAAAAAAAACAACAATTTATCACATATGTGAATGGGGTAGTATCAATCTATCATATATCACAAATAGTAATGAACGGGGTAGTATCAATCTATCACATATCTCTAATCCTCACAAATATTAATGACTTTGGAGTTTTTTTTTTTCTCAATTTCATACTGTTCGAAATTGTTATTAATGAGAAGTGTACATATATAGGAAATGATTCCAATTCTCCACTTCCTCAATAATCAGGTTAGAATGTGCCCTTATATTTTTTTTCAAAGAAATAGCGATAAGTGAGAAAATATCAATGCATACATGAATTATTAACTCAAAAATACTCTTCTAATTATCACTAAATTCATGTACATTCTTTATTTACTCATTTGTTATGTATTTTAATTTTTTGAACGAAAATATTATTTTTCCGTCTTATAATCTCATCTTTTTCAATTTTGATTTTTCAATTATTGATTTTTTTTTTTAATTTCAATTCAATTGACCTCAATTTTGTTTTTTAAACTGACTTGGTTATCGAAATTGCTTAGGTGACATCCAAGTTGAAAATCCAGAAATTTTGGAAGAAAAACTGAATTTATATGGCAACTTTGACTGCCATGTCATAAAAAATCTATTAAAAGAAATTGAAAAGAAAATTCAAATCGTTGAAAAAATTAATTAAAAAAACAAATAATAGTGGGAAGAAGCCACGCACAGCCTTCGCTTCCTCATAGAATTCTTCTCGGCGGTGGACGACGAACACATGCAACACAAAATTTGGAAGAACTAAAATCAAACTTATTAAAGAAAATCTGATATCAAAATTTGGCCTGATTTTTTTGGTTTTAAGATTTCTTTAAAAAAAAAAAGAGAGAGAATTCAGTATTTTTGGGTTTGAGATTTGCTCTGGTTTTGATTAAATTTAGATTATGGTTCTAGTTCATCAAAATTTCATTTTCAATTTCTTTTACAATTTCTTTCTTAATTTTTTTAAGAAATCTGAAAATGAAAACTTTGATCTAAATTCTGCAAATCCAAAATAGAGCTTCAATGGCAGCTTGCTTAAAAAAAAAAAAATTGAAAGCCCTAACTCTTCCCTCTCATATATATATATATATATATATATATATATATATATATGAGTTTTAAATCACATGCAACACGTGAAAATTAATTCAAATTAATACAAATACTTTATATATAAGATTTTTATATTAAAATTTTAATTATAATAGAATTTAATAAGATTTTGAATTAATTAAAATTCTAATATAAAATTATTTAAATATGAAAATTTTAAATTACTATTATAACCTTAAATAATAATATTTAATAGGAATACATTAAGCAATTCATATTTTATAATAAATATCCACACTTTTATATAGATAAAAATAGATATAGATAACATATAATCATTAATTTATTATAAAATAAGAAATTAACTTGTCATTTGATATATACTTTAATATTTATCCTGCGTAAAATCAAAACGTAACATTAGTATCATTCTGCTTTCTGAATTCATTTTCTTAAAATAGTCACTGTGGATACATCAAATCTCATTCAAAAAAAACTTACATTCTTATATCTTTATTATCATCATCTATTTCCTCCATGTTTTAATACACAATGGTTAAAAAAAAAAAGTTAAGGTTATGATTGAAAGATATTTGGCATGGTAGAATTTTGGATTTCAAAATCTTAATATATGTTTGTTTTTATTATGTAAATTTGAATCACAGATATAATCATTATTACCTATATTATAATCATCAATCATTACAAAATACATTTTTTCATAAAAAAATATAATATCAACCCAAATTTTCACCATAAAATATTAAAGGATAAATTTCATAACAAGATTTAATTTATAGATTAGTTCTCAATTCTAAACCTAAATTTTAAAGTTTCTCAATAAAAGACTCAATTTTATATTTTTTCTTAATTTAAGGTTTGAAATTTAGATTGAGTTTTCAATTCAAGACAAAATTCAATTTCCTTTTTCTTTTTATTTATATTTTAATATATATTTATAATTTAGATAAATTAAGATAAGTTCATGCAATTTTGGAATGATCTTCATCCGACTTGTATTAATTTATATATATATATATATGCAATTCAAAAAATTAAGATTCCTTTAATTTATTAATTTTATGAATACAAGTATATAAAATCGATTTTAATATTAATCAGTTTAATATAATTTATATTTTATACATTAAATTAACTATATATATTTTTTTCATATTAAGATAAGTCGAATGAAAATTGTTCTTTAAGTGCACTAACTTGTCTTAATTTATCCCTGTAATATCCAAAATATTTGCTAAGCATATATTTTTTTTTATAACCTAAGTTGTTTAATTTTTGTAGGATAAGAAATGTTGACTAATCTTTCCACCAACTCACCACCACAATTTGGACAACAAGCCTAACCTATAGAGCTAGCCTAGAGTAGTATTGGACATCAAATAATGGAGCCTTTTCTTCATTTTTTTCCATTTCATCTTCTTCTTTTGCAAAACACAACCCTTTCCATAGCTTCTTTCACAAATAGCTGCAGCCATTTCCATAGTGCTTCTCGGACAGCAGCAGCCATATCTCTTTCTCTCCGGCGGTGGAAAATTTTCCGGCAAGGGTTTATTTATATGTTTTGATTCGTTTGTGTTGTAGCTCTTGCTATAATCTTATGATGTTAAAATTCTAAGCTAGAATCGTGCCCTGTTTTCATCCGCTCGCCGCTGGTCTTGTTGCTGTAGATGTGAGGTGTGTTTGGCTGGCCGGCGCTCGGTCGCGCCGGTAAGGAGTCGAGAAACGCCGCCGCAGCTAGCGGCGGCTGTGCTGGTTATATATATATGTATGCTTGTATGTTGTCTATGTGCGTATGTGTGCTGGTGGTTGGGGGATGTTTTGAGGCCGGAGTAGGGTGGAGCCGGCGCTGGTGTAGCGCCGGCGTAGCTGGAAAAGAAAGAGCCGCCGCTGGACGCGGCGGCAGTGCGATATATATATATGTATGGGTGCTAAAGTATATATGTATGTATGTGTATGGGCTGGTTTGGCGGGGTTGGAGGTGGACGGTGGCCGGTGGTGGTGGCGCCGGGCTGGCGCCGGCAGCGGTGGGAGGAGCCGCCGCAGCTGCGGCGGCGAAACAGTACAGTATATATATATATATGTATATGTATGTAACAGTGTATGTATATGTGTGTTATGGGTGTGTGAAGGGTGTGGGTGGTGTGCAGTGGTGTCGCCGGCGACTTGGGGTCGCCGGCCGGAGGCGGCGCGGCGGTGGAGCGACGGCGGCAGTGGCGGAGGGGAGCAGGGGAGGTAGGGTTAGGGTTTTGGGGTATTTTTAGGAAATTTATTAAAGCTAAGGACCTAATTGCAATTTCAAGTTTATGCTAAATGACCATTTAGTCCTTGAACCTTTAAATACTAATTTTTGAACCCTAAACTCTAAAGAAAGTATCGACTCACCTATAGATCTCGATAAAATGACGAAAAGTAACCCCTAAAATTTATAGAAAATTATATTTTGATCTTAGAGTTCAATAATTTTATATTTTATGTCATATTTTATTATAATATGATAGTTCGATTTCAAAATGAGATAAGATAGGATAAAACGAACCCTTTAAGTAAGAAAATTCTAAGATAATTATTAATAAACCCTAATTAAATTTAGAAACCCTAGCTATAGATTATTTCTCGAGAATTTTTATTTTATTTAATTTATAGGTTTTATAGATTTTAAAATACTTAAGTCAGAAAATAAGTTATATTTTTATTCTCTGTAGGAGGTTCACGTGGAGGATCGAGTTAGATCTTTTATTGAGAGCTTTTACAGAATATTACGAGACTTTCCAAGGTGGGGGTAAAATCCTTTTCTAGTTTTCAAATCGTACAATTTTATGAAAATTATGTGACTACGTGATTTAAATTTCAGTAATTATGTGATGATAGTTTACTTAAATTCTTATCGTTATTTGATCTAGTTACGAATAAAGCATATGACTCTGAAAGTTACTGAATTCAAGTATTTCAATGAAAAGGATTTAAAGGATGAAAGTCGGGATAATACCCGCTAAGAAAATGTTTTTCTATGCTTATGTGTTATGTGAATTATGTGGCCAACGTGAATGTGCTCAATGTGTATTATGTGTCTATGTGGAACCATTGTATGAAACTTAACTGCGCATGCGCCTGCACGCCAAGTAGGGTATTCCTTTTTGGAAACCCAACACTGGGGAATTCTACGGAATCCCAACAGGAAGAGGTTTTAAAAACCCAAATGGGGTCGGCTTGGGGCCCGATAGGTATTCTACGGAAACCTATCCAAAGTTGCATTGGGGCTCTTCGGGAGTCTACAACGTGTATTTTATGTATAATATGCAAGTTATAGTATGTGTATTTATTGTCATAATTATTCCCTCCCCACTAAGTGTTCTTTTGCCACTTACCCCAAATATGTGTTGTTTTTACAGAAAAATATTAATTGCAAGGAGGAAGAACAGAAATGTCTGTCATTTTGCCTGTAATTATTAACATTTATGGATGGATGATAATTATGAAGCTTTTATTATGTATAAGACAAAGTTTACACGTTTTGAACGAACAAGAAAGTTTCCGCTGATCAGAGAAAGTTTATGTAATTGCTATGCGTATTTTTGAAAATTTGTTTGTTTTAAAATCCTGATGGTTTTTGTTTCCCTGCTGGACGCCCGATTTTATAAAGCAGCGTTTATACTCTGGTATTTAAGAAAAAAAAAATCACTATTATACTTTTAATTATGTTTATAATTTCCGATAAGAAAATGGGGCGTGACAATCCCAAATATCAATACATACAATATTGAAATATTAATAAATCTATAAATATAAATAAAAAATAAAAAAAATATGAAATTTTGTATTGAATTGAGAACTCAATCTAAATTTCAAGCCTTAAATTGAGGAAAAAAATGTAAAATTTGGCCCTTGTTAAGAAACTTTAAAATTTGGATGTAAAATTGAAAATTAATCTATAAATTGGATATTGTTATGAAATTTATCCAATATTATATTAATTCATTTTTCTAGCATTGATTTGACACTTACAATATAATTCAACTTTACTAAATCCTCAAATATACATTTTCGCTATTCATCTCTACTATGAAATCCAAGATTTAAATGACAGGATTTTCTCAATCCCATATAATCCCGTTATAAACATACCCTCCAACTTGCCTAGTTTCTAAAGCACCAACCTCCTATGAGAACACATTTTTCCGAGATGGAAATATGGATGGCAACCCTTTGAAAATTATGGTGGATAAAATACGGTGACGGTTATATCATTTTGAGATGAACCTTTAGATATAACTTGTATATCAAGTTCTTGAAATTGTACAACTTTTTAATCGATGTAAAATGCAGGCTCAGAAGGTGTTGCCAATGTCATGGTGGGAGTATTGAGCATTGAAACAATAGAAGTCATAGTCGGCCTGTCTGCACCATTTTCTAGAACGCATAAAAATCCGGCCATGTGAATGCTTCTCAACATCTCACGCATTGAACCTGTACCCTGGGGCGGAGCTAGATAAATTATCTTGAGGGGTTGTTAATTTTAGGGGACTAAATTACTATAAATTGAGTATTTTAGTACTTAAAATAAAAAACAAAAAAAAATATACATAGAATTTTTTTTTTTTAAATAAATTTTTAGGGGGCTAAAGCCCCCACACAGCATAAGGAGGCTCCGCCCGTGCCTGTACCATTACTCAACAGTACAGGATCAATCGTATTTTCAAGTGTTCCGTGTAGCCAATTTTTCCATGTCTAAGAATGTAATATCCTTACTTTCATGAACAATTCTGGAAAAATTGATTTAAAAAGAAATGAAACATGGCATATCTAATCAAATTTTCATTTCCAATACTTACAGAAGAAGTCAAGAGGTAGTCCGCATTTCGGGTATAATTATTTCTTTGATAATTTTATGATCTATGATAAATCATTATAATTTTTAACTATAAAATGAAAAAGTTGCTGAATGAAAGGTTGGCTACATGTTTGGGGTTCTTGCATAAACTTTACAATGAAGAAGGTGTAGTATCCACAAACTTATTTAAAAGAAAACTTATTAACTCTAATTTAATTAAACTAAGTGAATTAATGGCATGAGGACAGCACATGCTTAAGTTAAATACACTTGGCAAAAGTTTGAAATGAGGAGCAATTGATTAAGATAGATTTGAAAAGAAAAAAATAATAATAATAAGAAGAAATAAAAACAGAGCCTCTCTCTCCCCAAACCATCTCCACCGCTACATTTACAACTGCCGTCCATCTCCACTCTCCGTCGGCAAGGTTTTCCGGCCAAATCTTCCGGTTAAGGTATATTTTGTCAAGCCCGTTGTGGGTCCGAGTCCAAAATTTTAAATCGACTTCATTTCTATCGCTCTATGTCTCTCGCACTCTATCTTTCTCTCTGCCATTTCTATCGTCCAATTTTCTGCCGTCGATTGTGTTGCCGGCGCTCGATGTTGCCGGCAAGGTGTGGGTGGTGTGTAGCTGGCGCTTGTAGTGCCGGCGAGTCTGTTTGAAGAGCTGCGGCGGTGCTGGATTTTATGTATATATATATATATAGGCTATGTAATTTGAAGTGGATGTATGTATATATGTTGTTGTTGAAGGTGTTGATTGGTGTGTGTGTTGAATGGGGTGTCGCCGGCGACGGGAGGTCGCCGGCAGCGGAGGCGGTGGGCGGCAGGGGCGGCTGGCAGCGGTGACAAGGGAGCAGGGGAGTTGATTTTGGGACTGGATATATAATTGAAAATTTGATTAAGTGCAGGGACTAAATTGCAAAATTTGGTAAATAGCATCTAGGTTCCTGGACTTATAGACAAACACAGTTTAGTCCCTAAATTTATGAACATTAGCAGAATGACCACTGGAACTTGCTGAAATTATATTATGATCCCTAAATTGGGTAATTATTGTATATTGTACTCTACAACTCCATAAAATGGTAGCTCGACCTCAAAATGATATAAGATCTGACGAGCGAACCCTTTAAGCAATAAAACATTAATTTTAGGGGTGTGATCCATAAACTCTAATTTTCAGTAAACCCTAAATCTAGAAGCCCTGTTTATCGACCTTCTCAAGAGTTAATTCTTTAATTATAGATTTTATTAGTTTTAAGCAATTAAATCAGAGAATAAGTCACGCTTTCATACTCTGTAGGAAATACAAGCAAAAGGCAAGAGTACGAGGAAATAAGACTGAAAGCTTTTGACCGGTCTTGTCGAGTATCCAAGGTGGGAGTAAAATTTTATTTAAGTTTTAAATTGTACAGTTTTATGAAAAACTACGTGACTATGTGTTTTGAATTCTGTCATTATGTAGCGTCGATTTAAAGTGAAATGTTTTCACTACTTGAACAGTAATCGAGTAAATTATATGATTTCGAAAGCTATTGATTTCAAGAGACATAAATGAAACTGGTTTCATGAGATGAAAGGACGGGGTAATTCCCGCATCAAAGGGGTTTTCAAGAGAGACCAACATATGACAAATGTTTTCTGTACTTATGTGTTATGTGAATTATGTGGCCAACGTGAACGTGACCAATGTGTACTGTGTGTTTATGTGGAAACATTATGTAATATTTTAACTGCGCATGCGCTTTCACGCCAAGTAGGGTATTCTTTGTTGGAAATCCATCAAAGGGGACATTCTTCGGATATCCCAATACGAAGGGGTGTAATAACCCAAATCAGGTCGGCTTGGGGCCCTAATAGATATTTTTCGAAAACCTATCTAGAGTTCATTGGGACTACTTGGGAGTCCACAACGTGTAATATGTTTATGATAAGCAAATGTTTTCACGGCAGTTAAGATCCGCATTTTTCATGACGGCTAAAAATCGTAAATAAAAAGATGTTACTGAGTGATGTTATTATGAGTACTCCCGTAGATCAACTCCACTGAGTGTCTTTGTACGCTCACCCCTTTTATGTAAAATGTTTTCAGTTTAAAGAGTTTAGAGCGTGGCGCGCGAGCGATGGATGCTGGTAGCCGATGATTAAAGGTCGAAAAAGGTTTTAATTTAAAATGATTTATTTCATAAATTTCGAAAATGTATATAATAAACAATAAATTTTCTTGAATTTATTTATCTTTATTTTTCTTGAAAGAGCGAATTTTACACGTGAGTAACGTCTCAGTCAAGGTTAACCTTAAAAAGAAAACAGGGCGTTACAGAAGGTGTTAGATGTTGTGTGGTACTGCTAAGGTCCACCATCATTAATTTTCTCTTAAAATGTTAAAGGGCTATGTTTGGAATGAATTTGGCACGACAGGATTTTGACTTCAAAATCTCAATGTAATGTTTGTTTTTGTATTTAAATTTGGATTACAAAATTTGGATATAATCATTACTACTTATATTATAATCATCTATCACTATTAAATATATTTTTTTATAAAAAAATATCACATCAACCCATATTTTCACAATAAAATATATCAACCCACCTTTTCCATTATTAATTTGACATATCCTACTTTACTAAATTCTCAAACAAATATACATTTTTACTATTCGTCTTTACTACAAAATTTAGATTTTAATGACAGGATTTCCCCAATCCTACATAATTCTCTTCCAAAGATACCCTAAAGACTTTGTACTCTGTCTGAACTTTCAACTATATGAGAAAAAGGATGCTCAATATTATCTAAAAGTCAATGTTATAAAATAATAAAAATAGATTGATAATAAGAATAATGTCGGAAACAATGTTAATAACCCGTTCAAAACAAACACTAAAAACAACTTATAAAACTATCTCCAAAACTAAACTTGATCAATTTCATGAGGAAACTGATTTACAAAATGAAAAATGGAAACATTATCAAAAAATGTCATTAACTCTCTCAGCACTCAGACTATCTAAGCAAACTGTTTTTGAACTCAAAAATCAGTCCCATCCAACTGAGACCAGGCTTGCTATTTACAAGCATTGGAATCTGACACTTTCCAGCTTTTAATAAATCAATATCATCAATTTTGGTAAATCAAACTAACAACGACACAAGAATCTAATCAAATCAATTCAAAGTTCTTTATTCTGGTTCATGTTTGCCGAGCTTGAAAGGAAGTGGATCACAAAAAAGCTTAATCAATACAAATTCTAGAAACGCTACTTCCTTTTGCTGTGGTTAGATGACTTGGGAGTGGGAACATGGATTTGGAAAAGTTGAATTTAGAGTGGAGTGGTGTATGAGAGGACTGGGGGCGACACGACTTGGAAGTTTCCCTTGTTGACCATTTCAACAAGGCTTTTCAATTCATTTACTAGCACATATTTTCAACAGAGAATCTTCAATTCTTCTACTTTGTCTTGGTTCTGATGTTGAAGAGAGAGAGGATAGAAGGGTGTTGAAGACTCGCTCTGTATGTGCTGTTACTTGTATAATTCCCACAAATATGACAAATAATCTGACCTTGGGCTCTTACAGAAGCTACGAGTATGAGTAGAATCACACAATGTTTCCATCTTTTACAACCCATAATTGGATTCTTCTGTCTTTGAGATCTCTCTCTTATATTCTTCTGTCTTTGAGATCTCTCTCTTGTATCAGCAAGAGAGATGAACGCAAAGATCAGAGCCACCTGGCAGTCGCAGTCATTTCACTCATTTTTGTTTTATAGACTTTTACATGCTAGATTGTTTACAATTTAAACACGCAGCTTCGTCTTGAAATTTAGTCATTTAAAGAGATAGGAGTTGTTAAAAGATTTGATCACGAATCTTCCTATTTCTTATGATGCCTTTGGATTTGTTAATTATTTCACTTCTGGACAATTTTTGTGAACAAATAGTCCATTTTCCAAGTTAGTCTTAAACCAAAAAATATAAGATTTGCCGTGATCAAATAAGGGGAAAAAAAAAACAGAATAACTGAATAATTTATTACAAAATGATCAGCATCAAGTGAACTAGCCCACATTTCACACCGAATCTTACATGCACTAAAAAAGGTAACAACAATATTTACCCAAACTTATCCAGCTTTCATACTCCGAACTAACAAATGCATCAGCATTTAAATTAAACAAATAATACACAGTTTGTGCTGTCGGAATCATCGCGGATATAACTCAGTGATTGATACATCATTTTTGGAAGAATTATGAACAGATATATCAGCTGGCCTGCTTGAATTCGATGAATCAGACTCCTCAACTGGCGGAGCATTTGAGCCAAAGCCACTGGAAAAATAAAATGCAGGCTGAGTGGGTGCAGCCATGGTTATGGAGAAGCTACTGAGCATCAGAATCACAGCAGCCATCGTTGGCCTATCTGCCGCATCTTCTTGAATGCATAGCAAACCAATATGAATGCATCTCAACATCTCAGTCGATGAACCTGAACCTGACCTCAAAAATGGATCCAACACATTTGAAGCTGTTCCATCGCGCCAGTTTTTCCAGGCCTGTTACATTATTTGGCATTTAGAATCACAAACAATTCAATCAGATTTCATTCAAATTTGTAAACATTTGCACTTACAAAACTCAAGAGGTCCTCTACAGTCTCCCCACTTTGAAATTTACTATTTTTTCGACCACTAATGATTTCCAGGACCAACACACCGAAGCTAAAAACATCAGACTTTAGAGAGAACAGTCCGTGAATTAAGTATTCAGGTGGCATGTATCCACTGCAATGTACAATTCTTTTAGTAATCAACAGGTAAAACAACCAACGAGTCAATGTAAAATCATGTAGTTTTACATGGCAATTTGAAACCAAGATCATATTCTTATCCATTGAAAGTCTGTAGTCTATTGTATACTTACTATGTTCCAACAACTCGGCTGGTATTTTGTTGAGTTTCATCTTGTCCGAATAATCTTGCCATACCAAAGTCTGCAATTTTGGGATTCATATCCTTGTCTAGAAGTATATTACTGGCTTTCAGATCACGGTGAATTATTCTCAACCGAGAATCTTCATGCAAGTAGAGAATCCCCCTAGCAATACCTCCTATGATCTTGTAACGACTGCCCCAATCCAAATATGAATGCTTGATTGGGTCTATAGATACAATGATAGTGTAAAATAAGATTAAAGCTCAAGTCATAAATAAGAAATAAACACACACTAAAATATGCTACGAAAAGAGAACAAAGCAAAAGTGTTACCAAAGAGAAAGAGATCCAGGCTTGCATTCTGAACGAATTCATATATGAGAAGCTTCTCCATTCCATCCAGAGCAAAACCCAAGAGTCTAACCAGATTCCTATGTTGAAGTTTGGCCAGTAATAGGACCTCATTTTTGAATTCCAAATCACCCTGTCCTGAATCCCTGGACAATCGTTTCACCGCAATTTCCAGGCCGTTTGCAAGTCTTCCCTAATATTATCAGATCACGAAATACACAAATGCGTTTACATGTTGTTACTTCTCTGTTGTTAACATAAGTATGTTCTAACACACTGCAAAGTGCAAACATATTTTTAATGACATACCTTGTAAACAGCCCCGAATCCTCCTTGGCCCAACTTCTTGTCATCTGAGAAATCATTTGTAGCAGCTTTGATTGTACTAAAAGAATATTGCAGAGATTCAGCTGTGCTAATCTCGTCTCGAGCTTCAATAGTAAAAGATAACATTTAAGTTGAGTATGTTCGGGACAAAAAAAGAATATAAATTATACATTTTGTCTTTCAAGAAAGATCAAACTCTTACTATCAGGAGTTTCAATTTGTTGTAGTCTCTTTCTCCTTCTGATCAAGATGATGAGAGCAAAGACAGCTAGTATCAGGCACACAACAGTCGGAACAACAATAGCAATGACAATTCGAGTTGTATTACCACCACCCTTTTCTGAAAGACATGGAAGGAAATTTTTGAGGCCTTATATAATGCTTATAATCAGATTACACAGGAATATAATAAAACAACCTGAATCATAGTTCATAAAAGAGAGTATGATTACCTGGCGATGACTGTGAAGGTGGATCTACGACAGGCACGGGCACAGGCACAGGCACAGGCACAGGCACAGGATCAGGCTCGAATTCTTGGAGCCTGGTTTTATTGAAAAATGGATAATCCTCAAAGCGAATATTGCAGCTGGGCCAGAGGACTCTGCACCCTTTCTTCCCGTCACAATGATTTGGTATTTCAGCTGTAGCTCCAAATAAGCACCTTGTGCATTCATCTCCAGACAAATCAGGGGTACACTGAACCAAGGCAAAGATGTCCTGAAATTCAGGTCCAGTTATATTTCCAGCTGCCACCTTTCTCTGAGAACCACCAGATACAGCCTGGTTACGAAGATTGTCTAACAGCATTCTCACGTTGTCCTGAAACCACTCAGGATTCGTGGCATTCCCTGGATTCCACCAGTAATATGCAGGCCTACTCTCCATGGTTCCATATATAGTCTCGTTTGAGTATCGTAACATGCAGCGTTCATCCCAACGAACTGCTTGCTTTTGATTCGGGCATGATCTTAAAAGCTCAGCAGAACCTGCTTGTATACAGTCGCGACAGTCGTTGAGTTGAGCATCGCCTCTGCAGAGAACGAGGCCGTTGGCTCTTTCTATGCCCTGCCCAACAGAGACGTTGTAGAAACCATTGTTATCGATATTCGTATACAAAGAGGAGAGAGTGGCGTTGAGATTAGAACTATAGGTGCTATTACTCGTGTAATTCCCATTGTTTAGGCATTGAATTTGTGCCAAGGCAAAGAGGTCTGCGTTAATGAAGAAAATGAAGGAGATCATAAACAATAATCTTTGATAATTCATTGTAACTTCACAGAAAAGGAAAAAAGATGTTGATTGAAATGTATCGCAGGCTACAAGTTTCAGTTTATTGCTTCAGCTTTACAATGAAGAAGGTGTTGATGTAATGTGGTACTGCTCTTGGTCTACCGTCATTAGTTCTCTAATAATGTTAAAAACAGGAACTTTCAAACCGGTACAGTCTGTAAAGTTGATTTTGTGTGAGGAATTTATACCAAACATTTATATGAGAAAAGGATAGTCAATATTATGGAACAAAGAGCATGCTCTAAAACCTAACCAAACTAAAAACCGAAAACTTTTATTTTAGTATAATGGAATGAACTGAGCTAGACATACACACAATAACCAAACCAAACCACTTGATATAGTTTGGTTTTTCTCTTCTATTGCCATTTATTTGGCTCGGTCTAAAATCTAATCAAACAGAATTGAAGAAACAAAAAACTGCAAATCATCTATTTTAGTAAATTGAATTAGACCGACACTTAGAATCAAACCGAACCAAATAATTCCATTAAATTCAACTTTTCGGTTCTCCCCTATAGTACCATTAATTTTTTATTTTTTGTTAGATGACTTGGGAGTGGGACCCTAGGCAGGATTAGGTGCACACGGATAGGAAGCTTCCTTTACTGACCATTTCAACAAGGCTCTTCTATTCATATACCCACACATATTTTTCTCAGTTTGCTTTTTACTTACCTTCACAACATATTTCAAGATCATGCCATGCAATGTATCATTTTCATCGCTATCCTCATCCATATTTGATTAGATGAAAATAAGAATTATATATCTTAACCCCCGTCCTCACGAACAGTTGTAACTTTCAAATTGTATTAGTATATATTGTTTTTTCGGAAACATATTTTTTATGATCATGTCTTATGATCTGTTTCTGATTCTACTTATGTTTATTTTAAAATTTTAATTTTAATTCTGATATTGATAAAAATAAGTCCAATTTAAATCTTTTTCGGGAGGATTTGCATTTCTAGGTGTTTTTTGAGCAAGGGAACTACATATGCCTTAATTTTCAATTTCCTATCAATTACAGTGACATGATAGTTTTGTGCTTTTATTACAATTTATTTAACCTTTTTTTTTTTCAACTAAAAACCACATCATATGACATATCATTATTACTTAAACAATAAAAGATACAAAATATAATGTAGGCCCAAGTGAATATATAGTGACTTTAAGCCCAAGTCAATCTGTAATAGAAGATGAATGGACCCAATTTTACCCCACAATACTTTTTCACAATAATTCTCTTTTTTTTTTTTTTTTGTTAGAAGACTTTCTCTTTCTTTTGTTTAGAAGACTTGGGAGAGTGACCGTGGACTTGGAAAAGTTAATTTAGACAGGAGTGGGACCGTGGACTTGGAAAAGAGTGGTGAATAAGACAGGACTAGGTGCGACACGGATAGGAAGCTTCCTTTACTGACCATTTCAACAAGACTCTTCTATTCACATACCAGCACATTGCTTTTTACTTCTCTTCACAACATATTTCAAGATCATGCCATGACATGTATCATTTTCATCGCTATATCCTCATCCATATTTGATTAGATAAAAATAAGAATTATATATCTTAACCCCGGCCCTCACGAATAGTTTTAACTTTCAAACTGTAGTAGTGTATTGTTTTTTTGGAAAAAATTATTTATGGTCCTTATGACTTTTGTTTGATTTTACTCATGCTTATTTTAAAGTTTTTAGTTTTGATATTGAAAAAAATAAGTCCAATTTAAATCTTTTTTATTGGAATTTACATTTCTGGGTGTTTTTTAAGCAAGTGAAATACATATGCCCCTAATTTTCAATTTCTAATCAATTATAGTGACTTGATAATTTTATTAAACACGCAGCTTTGTCTTGAAATTTAGTCAGTTTAAGAGATAAAGAGTTGTTAAAAGATCCGATCATGAATCCTCCTATTTCTTATGTTGCCTTTGGATTTGTTAGTTATTTCACTTCTGGACAAGTTTTATGAACAAATAGTCATTTTCCAAGTTAGTCGTAAACCAAAAAATATAAAATTTGCCGTGATCAAATAAGGGGATAAAAAAACAAAACAGAATAACTGAATAATTTATTACTAAATGATCAGCATCAAGTGAACTAGCCCACATTTCACACCGAATCTTACATGCACTAAAAAAAAAGGTAACAACAATATTTACCCAAACTTATCCAGCTTTCATACTCCGAACTAACAAATGCATCAGCGTTTAAATAGGTAAAACAAATAATACACAGTTTGTGTTGTCGGAATCATCGCGGATATAACTCAGTGATTGAGACATCATTTTTGGAAGAATTATGAACAGATATATCAGCTGGCCTGCTTGAATTCGATGAATCAGACTCCTCAACTGGCGGAGCATTTGAACCAAAGCCACTGGAAAAATAAAATGCAGGCTGAGTGGGTGCAGCCATGGTTATGGAGAAGCTACTGAGCATCAGAATCACAGCAGCCATCGTTGGCCTATCTGCCGCGTCTTCTTGAACGCATAGCAAACCAATATGAATGCATCTCAGCATCTCAGTCGATGAACCTGAACCTGACCTCAAAAATGGATCCAACACATTTGCAGCTGTTCCATCGCGCCAGTTTTTCCAGGCCTGTTACATTATTTGGCATTTAGAATCACAAACAATCCAATCAGATTTCGTTCAAATCTGTAAACATTTGCACTTACAAAACTCAAGAGGTCCTCTACAGTCTCCCCACTTTGAAATTTACTATTTTTTCGACCACTGATGATTTCCAGGACCAACACACCGAAGCTAAAAACATCAGACTTTAGAGAGAACTGTCCGTGAATTAAGTATTCAGGTGGCATGTATCCACTGCAATGTACAATTCTTTTAGTAATCAACAGGTAAAACAACCGACGAGTCAATGTAAAATCATGTAGTTTTACATGGCAATTTGAAACCAAGATCATATTCTTATCCATTGAAAGTCTGTAGTCTATTGTATACTTACTATGTTCCAACAACTCGGCTGGTATTTTGTTGAGTTTCATCTTGTCTGAATAATCTTGCCATACCAAAGTCCGCAATTTTGGGATTCATATCCTTGTCTAGAAGTATATTACTGGCTTTCAGATCACGGTGAATTATTCTCAACCGAGAATCTTCATGCAAGTAGAGAATCCCCCTAGCAATACCTCCTATGATCTTGTAACGACTGCCCCAATCCAAATATGAATGCTTGATTGGGTCTATAGATACAATGATAGTGTAAGATAAGATTAAAGCTCAAGTCATAAATAAGAAATAAACACACACTAAAATATGCTACGAAAAGAGAACAAAGCAAAAGTGTTACCAAAGAGAAAGAGATCTAGGCTTGCATTCTGAACGAATTCATATATGAGAAG
This sequence comes from Scutellaria barbata, assembly GCA_028654395.1. Taxonomy (NCBI): domain Eukaryota; kingdom Viridiplantae; phylum Streptophyta; class Magnoliopsida; order Lamiales; family Lamiaceae; genus Scutellaria; species Scutellaria barbata. The sequence goes on from CM053645.1 coordinate 7,290,954, forward strand.
CTTCTCCATTCCATCCAGAGCAAAACCCAAGAGTCTAACCAGATTCCTATGTTGAAGTTTGGCAAGTAATAGGACCTCATTTTTGAATTCCAAATCACCCTGTCCTGAATCCCTGGACAATCGTTTCACCGCAATTTCCAGGCCGTTTGCAAGTCTTCCCTAATATTATCAGATCACGAAATACACAAATGCGTTTACATGTTATTACTTCTCTGTTGTTAACATAAGTATGTTCTAACACACTGCAAAGTGCAAACATATTTTTAATGACATACCTTGTAAACAGCCCCGAATCCTCCTTGGCCCAACTTCTTGTCATCTGAGAAATCATTTGTAGCAGCTTTGATTGTACTAAAAGAATATTGCAGAGATTCAGCTGTGCTAATCTCGTCTCGAGCTTCAATAGTAAAAGATAACATTTAAGTTGAGTATGTTCGGGACAAAAAAAAGAATATAAATTATACATTTTGTCTTTCAAGAAAGATCAGACTCTTACTATCAGGAGTTTCAATTTGTTGTAGTCTCTTCCTCCTTCTGATCAAGATGATGAGAGCAAAGACAGCTAGTATCAGGCACACAACAGTCGGAACAACAATAGCAATGACAATTCGAGTTGTATTACCACCACCCTTCTCTGAAAGACATGGAAGGAAATTTTTGAGGCCTTATATAATGCTTATAATCAGATTACACAGGAATATAATAAAACAACCTGAATCATAGTTCATAAAAGAGAGTATGATTACCTGGCAATGACTGTGAAGGTGGATCTACGACAGGCACGGGCACAGGCACTGATAGTTTTAGATTTTTTATGTCAAAATTACAACAATAATATATAAGATTATGATTATTTTTCTTATATTAAAATATTTTGTTAAAATTGTAATATAGGAAAAAATTGTGATTTTATCAATAATATTTGACAAGAAGGAATCTTTTTTTTTTTTTTAAATTATGAGCTGACATATGACATGTCAATTTGTCCTACACGTCAATACAGCCACACAACTCAAAATCTATCCACTGGTTGTAGTCACTTGAAATATAATTTAAAATCATGTTCTATTTACTAATATTCAGAAGATTAGTTAAAATTGTAAATTAAGTGTTAAAATTGTAAATTAACTAAACTTAGATTTTTTCATGGAAACTAACTCCAAAAAAAAAAAAAAAAACACGGCCAATTGTATTGATAATGTGATATTGTATACTGACCAGTATACTAATATAAAAATAGGTCAAATCTTAACTATATTTATAAAGCCGATTCGAATTAGTTAAACTTAGGAGGAGTATGCGGTGATTTTTTTCAGAAAATCCCCAACGAAAAATGCATACTATTCCTTCCTTTCTATCAAATTGGTCATAACCACTACCTACATTCTAGGAAATTGTGTACCACAAATAGGAATTAATAAAGAGACCCACGATCCCATAGAAAGACATCACGATCCCTTATGGAAAAAATTCCTATTACTTCATTTGTAAACGCTGTTGTTATAAGAAATTCGATAAAACAAATTAGTGAGGATTATTATAGTTTACTAAGAAATTAGCGAATCAACAAAAAGGATTAATTAATACAAACCCTGGAAAGGCTAATTTTTTTTTTTTGGATGACTTGGGAGTGGACCGTGGACCTGGAAATGTTTAATTCTTAGTGGTGAGTGAGAGGGAAGGTGCATGCGATGCGGATTGGGAGTAGCCCACTATTGACCAAGTCAACAAGCACATATATTTTCCAATTTGCTAGCACATTATTTTCCTTTCTAATTTGCTTTTTATTTGTCTTAACATCATGTTTCTAGATCAAGTCGTCATGCCATGCTGTATCATACTCATCGGAAACTTCAATCCGTATTTCATATCCATCGCATTTCTCAACACTTCGCGAATAATTACAACTTTCATGTTGGATAACGCACATGCATGTGGCCTTGCGTCTTTATTAGTTAGGGTCTTTTTTGTATTTTCACAAATAAGCGCCTCTCACTTATGAAAGCGCAAGTTCTCTTTTACGTTTCTTCACGGGTTTTTCATTCCAGTTAGTTGCAATTCTGTTAGAGTTAGTTTTCTTGGATTCTGAGCTTATATATATAGCTCATCTTCTTCAGCTGTATACAGATGATTCATATGGAATAAATATCTGAGTTCTATCATTACTTTCTCTCTCTATATTTTCTACCTTCTTTTCATCATGGTATCTAGAGCCAATTAAGATGGCAGCTTGGCCGGCGCTGAATGTTGCTACGCGAGGGAGTGGATCTGGATCTGGATCCATTAGATCAATTGAGAATGAAGCATTTCATATATCAAATTCTGATAATCCTGGAATGATGCTGGTTTCGCATCAATTGAATGGTACGAACTATCTCTCATGGAAGACCTCGATGACTATAGCTCTAGGAGCTAAATCGAAGCTTGGTTTCATCAATGGAGTTATTACTGAGCCTTCTGAAACTGATGACACTTATGAGGTATGGAAGAGAAATGATTATATGGTTGTGTCTTGGATCTTAAATGCATTATCTAAAGAAATTGTAGAGAGTTTTGTTTACTCAAAGAATGCAAAGGATCTATGGGAGAGGATTGCAAAAAGATATGGACAATCGAATGGTCCACTTCTCTACAAGTTGCAGAGGGAGATTTCTAGCATAAGTCAAGGTAATGACTCTGTGATGATATATTTTTCACGCATGCAAAAATTATGGGATCAACTGGATAATTTGAAGTCTCTTACATTTTGTGAATGTCCTATGGGTAGAAATATGGCTGATTATGAGAAACAAACAAAGCTACTGCAGTTCCTAATGGGATTAAATGAAGTATATGAACCTATAAAATCTCAGATTCTTCTTATGGAACCATTGCCTGATATTGATAAAGCTTATTCACTATTGTTAAGAGTTGAACAACAAAAGTCTAGTGATATACTTTTCAATGAGGGATATGAGAGTGCTGCAATGGTGCATAGGAACTCTTTTGGAAGAGGTAATGGCAGATATAATACTGGCATAAATGGTAGAGGACAAGGTGGAAGAGGTCAATCTGGTATTCAGTCTTTTGGAAGGGGTAATGGAGGTAGAGCATATGTTAGAAGATCTAAGGAGGAGAAGGCTAAGTTGATCTGTCAGCATTGTTCTGGACCAGGCCATGAGATGTCGGATTGCTTCAAATTGCATGGGATTCCAGATTGGTATATAAAGTATAAAGAGCAGAGAAATAATGGAGGCCATACAAATGGATATGCAAACTACTCCAACACTCTGGACAGTACACAAGACACAACTGAAGATAAGAAAACTCCAATGGCAATGGCTGATTCTATTGGTTCAACTGATATATCAAAGATGATTCAGCAGGAACTAAAAAAATTCTTTGGAGGAAAGGATCACAACACAGACAATGAAGGAATGGAGAGTGACTATGTTCAGTTTGTGAACACTGCAGGTACATCTACACCTGTTTTTTATCCTATGTTGAATGTAGCTGATGGTGTTAGGAATGGTTCTTGGATATTAGATACTGGGGCAAGTAAGCATATGTGTTGTGACAAGTTACTCATGCATTCCATACATTCATTACCACATTCTATATCTGTTCACTTACCCAATGGTACCATAATATCTGTTACACATACAGGAAGTGTTACCATTAACCAAGACATTCTGCTAAATGATGTTCTCTATATCCCTTCATTCAAATACAATTTACTATCTATACCACAGCTTGCTCATGATTCTTCTATCAGTTGCCATTTCAATTCCCAAACATGCATTTTACAGGACCATACTAAGAAGATCATTGCTATGGGAAAGATGGTAGGGAAGCTATATATACTGGAAGGATCTTCAATCAATTCTTATTCCAATTCTGAAGTCACCTCCTGTAATTCTACATTGTATTTTTGGCATCAATCCTTAGGACATGCTCCTGTAGGTGTACTAGAACACTTGGACTTTATCAAACCTCTTTGTAATTCAGACTCTCTTTCATCAATAAAGTCTTGTACTTCTTGCTTGCAAGGTAAATTTCATAGACTTTCTTTCCATCATTCTCACACTGCTACATCAAGCATTTTTGAGCTCATTCATATTGATCTTTGGGGTCCATGTAAGGAAAATTCGATTACCAATACTTCATATTTCTTGACAATAGTGGATGATTACAGTAGAGCTACCTGGACATACCTTCTCAAACACAAAAGCCAAGTTCCAAACATTCTTAAAACCTTCATTCATATGACATATACTCAGTTTCAGAAGTCTGTCAAAACAATTAGGAGTGATAATGGACTTGAGTTTGTCAATTCTGATTGCTCTTCTTTCTTTAAGACACTTGGAATTCTTCATCAAACAACATGCTCCTATACACCACAACAAAATGGCATTGTAGAAAGAAAACATAGATCTATCCTTAACATTGCCAGATCCTTGATGTTCTCCTCTAAACTTCCAATCGATTTTTGGCCATATTCTATTCTATACTCCACTCATATCATCAATAGACTTCCTTGTTCTGTCATAGGATGGCAAACTCCTTTTGAAGTGTTGCATGGCCATAAACCTGATTATAGCAACATCTATCCTTTTGGGTGCTTAGCTTACTTTGCCAATATACAGCCATCCAAATCTAAATTCTCCCCTAGGTCTATCAAATCTGTCTTTCTTGGGTTCGTTTTGGGTAAAAAGGGATATTTGCTATATGATATTGATAAAGCCACCACCACAGTCTCTAGGGATGTCAAATTCTTCCCTACACAGTTTCCATATCTTCATGATTCCATTTCTGATTCATCACCTGTGGTTCCTATGATTGATGAGAATTCCAGTATAGATGGTGACCTACTTGATCATTCCATTACTCCATTACCTACCACACATCCTCCCAAACCAACTGAACCACCTCCCAAAGCACCTGTTAGAAGAAGAAATCAACCTCTTTGGCTTAAAGACTATGTTCTTAACCACATTCCCACCATATCTTCATCCACAGATACATTTCCACATATGCATGTTGTTCTTGATCCAGCATATACTTCATACTTAAACCATGTATCTAATGTCAAAGAACCTAGTACTTATGCTGAGGCTGCTGTTCAACCTGAATGGATAAAGGCTATGGATGATGAGTTAACAGCCTTAGAGAAGAATCACACATGGGAGATAACATCTTTACCTAAGGGTAAGAAAGCTATTGGTTGCAAATGGGTGTTTAAGGTAAAGCTAAAGTCTGATGGCAGCATTGAAAGGTACAAAGCCAGGCTTGTTGCCAAAGGCTTTAATCAAGTATATGGATTGGATTACAAAGAAAGCTTCTCACCTGTTGTTAAGTTGGTGACTGTGAGATTCCTCATTGCTCTTGCTACTCAAAGACATTGGCCTCTCCATCAAATCGATATCAATAATGCCTTTTTGCATGGGTTTTTGCACGATGAAGTTTACATGAAACCCCCTGAAGGGTATAAGGGTGCTCAGTCCGGTGAAGTCTGCAAATTAACCAGGAGTTTATATGGATTAAAACAGGCCTCTAGGGAATGGAACACTGAATTATCCATCAAGCTTCTCAATTATGGATTCAAGCAATCAGTGCATGATCATTGCCTCTATACTTTGGCTATTAATGATCAGTTTTTGGCATTATTGGTTTATGTTGATGATATTCTGATCACAGGTTCATTAACTTCTCTTATTCTTGATCTTAAGAAGTATTTAGATGATGCCTTTACTATCAAAGACCTTGGCTATGCAAAATATTTTCTTGGTGTGGAAATTGCTCGAGGTAGTGATGGCACCTATCTCTGCCAAAGGAAATACATATTAGATCTTTTGCGGGATTCAAATATGGAGGATTGCAAGATTGCTTCTACACCTCTTCCTCCGGGGTTACACTTGCAAGCCGAGGATGGTGATCCTTTGACTGATTCTGATCAATATAGGAGGGTGATTGGGAAACTCCTATATCTTGCTCTCACAAGACCTGACATTACTTACTCAGTACAGCAACTTTCACAATTTGTTAACAACCCGTATTCATCTCATTGGTCTGCTGCTCTTCATATTCTCAGATATCTCAAGGGCACTACATCTCTTGGTCTCTTCTATTCATCTGCGCAATCTTTGGATATTTCGGCTTTCAGTGATGCTGATTGGGCTGCGTGTAAGGACACTCGTCGTTCCATCACTGGATATTGTGTCTTCCTTGGTTCATCCCTGATATCATGGAAGAGCAAGAAACAGAATACCGTCTCCAAATCCACTGCCGAGGCTGAATATCGCTCACTTAGTGCCACTGTAAGTGAGCTTGAATGGATTTCATTCTTGTGCAAGGATTTTCTTCTTCCCATTCCGCTGCCGATTCCTCTTCATTGTGACAACCAAGCTGCGATTCATATTACTGCCAATCCAGTCTTCCATGAACGTACGAAGCACCTCGACATTGACTGTCATGTCGTCCGAAACAAGTTCAAAGAGGGTTTTATCACCTTGCTACATGTGTCTTCCTCGGATCAGCTTGCCGATCTCTTCACGAAGATTCTTGGTCCTGCTCGGTTTCGTTTTTTGGTGTTCAAGTTGGGAATGGTTCTTTTCTCCCCCATTCCCACTTGAGGGGGGGCTGTTGGATAACGCACATGCATGTGGCCTTGCGTCTTTATTAGTTAGGGTCTTTTTTGTATTTTCACAAATAAGCGCCTCTCACTTATGAAAGCGCAAGTTCTCTTTTACGTTTCTTCACGGGTTTTTCATTCCAGTTAGTTGCAATTCTGTTAGAGTTAGTTTTCTTGAATTCTGAGCTTATATATATAGCTCATCTTCTTCAGCTGTATACAGATGATTCATATGGAATAAATATCTGAGTTCTATCATTACTTTCTCTCTCTATATTTTCTACCTTCTTTTCATCATTTCAAACTATATTTTCTTTTTCCAAATAAAATTCAACTTGCAAACTTGTTACAAATGAGAAGTATGTGTAGTGAATGATCGCATCATTTCAAATTGTATCTCTGAGTTGGACAAATTCTTCATTCACAGAAAAAGGGAAAAAAAAAAAATTCTAATTGACATAACAAGTATAATTTGAAATCAACTAAAAAGAATCACAAGATGGGAAAAAATGTAACTCCAATAATAAATAATCTTAGTCTTATTACAAGTTAAGGTTAAATGTAAATATCAATTTAAAATAATGATTTTTTAAATTAGTTGGGCTATTTACACTCACCTCAATTATTAAAAATACACATCTTAAAAATTCAATACTATTAAATTTATGAAATCATCTCACAACATTATCATTTTATCCTTTCAATTATATAACATTAAATAAAATAAATAATAAATAGTAAATATATATAGGTCTTTTAACAAATATTTATTTTTTATTTATTTTTAATAAAGTGTGTTTAGGAAGGGATGGGTGTATATAACCCTACCATTTTTTAATTTGAAATTTAAATTTTATTTTTTTTAATTCAATTGTATCTAAATTTTTCAAATTGCAATTTCCAACTCATTTTTCAAAAAAATTATCATCAAATGATACATATGCACGCTGATCTGTGAAGGGTATATTCTTGTATTTTACTAAACATACTAAAAATAAGGAAAAAAAAGGAAGAAATTAAATGAGTTTTAGAGAAATTAAACAATCACAAAAAAAAAAAAAAAGGGAGTGGGCAAAAACATTAAGGGTATGTTTGTTTTGGGTTTTACACATTCGAATTTGAGATTTTAAAATATCAAATCCATGTTTACTTGGAAGCTTTAGTCAAGAATTATCAAATTTACCAAAAATCTATTTTATTACCATTACATCATTCTATAACCTATCAACATAACAAATTAATTATTATCATTACATCAACTAACAATATAATATTATACATACATATATACATACTTTTTTCAGCATTGATTTGACATCTACAATAATAATCCTACCTACAAAATCTCATAACAAACACATATTTTGACTATTCACCTTTATTAATAAATCTCAAGATTTCAAAATCGGATTTCCCCAATCCTACATAAACCCGAAACAAACATACCCTAATATTATCATGCATTCTGCATTCTGAATTCATTTTCTCAAAAACATTCACACTATGACACATCACGTCGCATTCACAATAACTCCAAGTTTTCTTTTATAATGGAAAATTCATTATTAGTCAACTAAATTACAAGAAACTGTTAACAAATGCAAAATAAAAGAAAACATATTTTGATAAATATTGTATATGACTATCATAGAAACGAGTCTCCCTCGTTAAGTGAGCTGCTGCATTAACTTGTCAATAAATAAAACAAATCGAGTCATCGATTTATTGATGAAGAAGTCTTCGGCAAATCTGAATAATAAACAATTTTCACGATCTATTTCCACTATGTTTTAATACACAATTTTTTATGCAAAAAAAAAAAAAAAAGAAAAGCAAATAATTAAATGTGTCGATTAATCTGCCTAATCTCTAAAGCATCAACATTCGATGAGAAGGACAAATTTAGCCGTGATGGACATATGGATGGCAAGTTCTTGGAAACTATCGAGGATATAACTCAGTGATAGACATATCATTTCGAGATGGATTATCAGATGAAATGATTGCGTTTGCACTTGATGCGTTGCTAGAGTCGAACTCTTCTGTATCAAGTTGCTGAAATTGTGCAATATCTGAATTGACGTAAAATGCAGGTTCTGAAGGTACTGCCAATGTCATGGTGGAACTACTAAGCATTAAAACAATAGAAGTCATTGTTGGCCTGTCTGTAGCATTTTCTTGGACGCACAACAACCCCATGTGAATACATCTCACCATCTCCCGCATTGAACCACTGTCATCCCTCAATAATACAGGATGTATAGTATTTTTAAGTGTTCCTTGTTGCCAATTTTTCCACGTCTGAGAATATATATAAGTTGCATGAATAATTTTAGACAAATTGGCTTATTTGGAAAAAAAATTGAACATGTCCAGTATACTTACAGAAGTCAAGAGGTCCTCCACATTCTCTCCATTTCGGGTAGAGTTATTTCTCTGACCACTGATGATCTCCAAGACTAACACTCCAAAGCTAAATACATCTGATTTAACAGAGAAGTGGCCGCGCATTGCGTATTCCGGTGCCATGTATCCACTGCATATGAATGTAATGTAGAATATTGTGGTTAGAAATGAAGGATTATTTTGGTATTATGTATAATTTTACTTTTGGTCCTATAGCTAAAAATATGATAGAACAAACATAAATTACTTATTAGGGTATTAAACTTACTAAGTTCCAACAATCCTGTTAGTATCTCTATGAGTTTCATCTTGGCCAAATAATCTTGCCATGCCAAAATCCGCAATTTTTGGTTTCATATCTCCATCTAAAAGCACATTACTAGCTTTGAGATCACGATGAATTATCTTGAGTCGAGAATCTTCATGCAAGTACATAATTCCTCTCGCAATACCCAATATGATTCTGAAGCGTTTATCCCAATCCAAATAGGACCATCTTTCTGGGTCTGTCGGGTTAAAATAAAACATTATTTGAGGGCAAGAGAATTCAAATACTAGAATGATATTAAAGCAAAAGCATTACCAAATATGAATTGGTCAAGGCTTGCATTCTCAACAAATTCATAAATTAGTGCCCTCTCCATTCTTTCAATGGAGAAACCTAAAAGCCTGACCAGATTCCTATGTTGTAGTTTGGCCAATAACAACACCTCATTCTTGAATTCTATATCGCCTTGCCCTGAGTTTTTAGCCAACCTCTTCACTGCTATATCTTGGCCGTTTGAAAGTCTTCCCTGCATTTAAAACACAAAACAACCAAATTAACCTACTTATGAACTTACACATTGCATCAGTATACCAAATTTTCACCTGATAAACTGCCCCAAATCCGCCCTGCCCCAGCTTGTTAGCATCAGCAAAATCATTAGTTGCAGCTCTTATTTTTCCGAAGTCATATTGCAGGGATTCCTCCTTGCTAATCACATCAGCACCTGATTCATCAGCTAAAAGAAAGAGAGTTTTAAGGTTACTTCCCTATTCCCATTTATCTCAACATAAAAATAAAAATAAAAAAAAGAATAAACTTCTGACTCCACAAATGCTGTTGTTGTCTCTGCTTCGTTCTTTTTCTCAGGAAAACCAAAGCACAAGCAGCAAGTATTATTAAACAGACACCAATCGGGACTACAATGCTAATAACAACTTTTGTCGTGTTATTATCTTTCCCTCTTCTTGTATTATCATTCTCATTTCCTGAAAATATTGACGGACATTTATTAGGCCTTACATAATGCTTATAATTATGAATGTGTAAAATTGCATTCAAATATGATACATTTAATCATAGTTTAAAACAGAGAATATGATTACCCGGTGACGACTGTAAAGGTGGATCTGCCCCAGGCACAGAATCAAGCTCGAATTCTTGGAGCCTAGTTTCATTGAAAAACGGATAACTCTCAAAACGAAGATTGCAGCTTGGCCATAGGACTCTGCACCCTCTCCTCCTGTCACAGAAGATTGATATTTCAGATGCAGCTTCAATCAAGCACCTGTCGCATTGCTCTCGAGACAAATCCGGGGTGCATTGAACCAGGGCGAATATAATTGTAAAATCAGGTCCAGTCATATTCCCAGCTGCCACCTTTCTCAGAGAACCACCAGATGCAGCCCGGTCGCGAAGATCTTCCAGCAGCGTTCTCACGACCTCCTGAAACCGGTCAGGGTTCGTGACATTGGCTCCAGGGTTCCACCAGTAATGCGCCGGCCTACTCCCTATGGCTCCAATCATCGTCTCGTTTGAGTATCGTAACATGCAGCGTTCATTCCAACGAACTGCTTGCTTTTGATTGGGGCATGTTGTCAAAAGCTCAGCAGAACCTGTTTGTATACACTCGCGACATGCGTTAAATTGAGTATCGCCTCTGCAGAGAACGAGGCCGTTGACTCTATCTGTGCCCTCCCCAACAGACACATTGTAGAAACCGTTGTTATCGACATTCGTATACAAAGAGGAGAGAGTCGCGTTGAGATTAGAACTGTACGTGCTATTACTCGTGTAGTTCCCATTGTTTACGCATACAACTTGGGCCAAGGCTAAGAGGTCTGCGTTAATGAAGAAAATGAAGGAGATTATCAACAATGGCCTTTGAAAGTCGTTCATTATCACTTTTAAAGAGAGATGAAACAATGATGAATGTAATGTAGCGCAGGCTTCACGTTTCAGTTCATTGCTTCAATTCTGCAATGACGAAGCTGTTTTGTTGTAATGTGAACTTCTTTGGTACTTCTCTTATTCCGCCATAAATAATTATATCCTAAAATCGTATGATCACACTGTAAGCTGTCGGAATTTTCAAACCCGTATGTGGGTTTGGAAAAATAACAAATGTAAGTTGACACTGTGGGCGGATTTAACACCACATGTCATCATATGTGGAAAGGATAGTTAATATACTTGAATAAAAAAAGATCAAGGACAATTGCAATATTGATCTAGCAAAGTTCTATTGTGACCCAAGTTGCGATAAAATAATTCACTTAAAAATCTATATTTATAAAGTCGATATAAATTTAATGCGACAATTCTCTCCTAATCCATATATAAAACAGGATGTTATAAGAAATTTAATAAAACAAATTAGTAACGATTATTAGGGTTAAGTAACAAATTAATGAGTCAACAAAAATCTTACTTAATTAGACAAAACCATGGAAACGCTTTTTTTTTTTTCTTTTTTTTTTTTTCTGCCCTTTTGGTGTTGGATGACTTGGGGATGGGAGCATGGAATTGGAAAAGTTTAATTTAATAGTGGTGAATGAGACAGGACTAGGTGTGACACGGATTGGAAACTACGCTTCATTGATCAATTCAACAAGCTCTCTTGCCATGTTGTATCATAGCCATCGGCAACTGCCATCCATATTTGTTTAAAAGTATATTATCCCCACTATTTTATAAGTTTCCTTCTAAAGTTTTTTTTATAAATTAAAAATATTTTAACAAATTAAATCATTTAGAATTAGAAATTTAAAATTGGAAAGAGGATCACATTAATTTCATAAAAAAATATCATATTAAATCCATAAAAATTAACTAAGAAATATTAATAAAAATAATTGAGAATAAAATTATACAAAAATTTAAACCGACACTTAATTTGAAATAAAATTTAAATTTCAAAATAATATTTATTTTAAAATGAAGATAACAACAATCTATCACATATGTGAATGGGGTAGTATCAATCTATCATATATCTCTAATGCTCACAAATAGTAATGAACGGGGTAGTATCAATCTATCACATATCTCTAATCCTCACAAATAGTAATGACTTTGGAGTTGTTTTTTTTTTTTTTTCTCAATTTCATACCGTTCGAAATTGTTATTAATGAGAAGTGTACATATATAGGAAATGATTCCAATTCTCCACTTCCTCAATAATCAGGTTAGAATGTGCCCTTATATTTTTTTCAAAGAAATAGCGATAAGTGAGAAAATATCAATGCATACATGAATTATTAACTCAAAAATACTCTTCTAATTATCACTAAATTCATGTACATTCTTTATTTACTTATTTGTTATGTATTTTAATTTTTTGTACGAAAATATTATTTTTCCGTCTTATAATCTCATCTTTTTCAATTTTGATTTTTCAATTATTGATTTTTTTTTTATTTCAATTCAATTGACCTCAATTTTGTTTTTTAAACTGACTTGGTTATCGAAATTGCTTAGGTGACATCCAAGTTGAAAATCCAGAAATTTTGGAAGAAAAACTGAACTTATATGGCAACTTTGACTGCCAAGTCATAAAAAATCTATTAAAAGAAATTGAAAAGAAAATTCAAATCGTTGAAAAAATTAATTAAAAAAACAAATAATAGTGGGAAGAAGCCACGCACAGCCTTCGCTTCCTCATAGAATTCTTCTCGGCGGTGGACGACGAACACAACACAAAATTTGGAAGAACTAAAATCAAACTTATTAAAGAAAATCTGATATCAAAATTTGGTCTGATTTTTTTGGTTTTAAGATTTCTTAAAAAAAAAAAAAAAGAGAATTCAGTATTTTTGGGTTTGAGATTTGCTCTGGTTTTGATTAAATTTAGATTATGGTTCTAGTTCATCAAAATTTCATTTTCAATTTCTTTTACAATTTCTTTCTTAATTTTTTTAAGAAATCTGAAAATGAAAACTTTGATCTAAATTCTGCAAATCCAAAATAGAGCTTCAATAGCAGCTTGCTTAAAAATAAAAAATAAAAATTGAAAGCCCTAACTCTTCCCTCTCTCATATATATATATATATATATATATATATATATATATATATATATATATATGACTTTTAAATCACGTACAACATATGAAGATTAATTTAAATTAATTAAAATTCTAATATAAATTTATTTAAGTATGAAAATTCTAAATTACTATTATAACCTTAAATAATAATATTTAATAGAAATATATTAATCAATTCATATTTTATAAGAAATATTCACACTTTTATATAGATAAGAATAGATATATATATATAACATATAATCATTAATTTATTATAAAATAAGAAATTAACTTGTCATTTGATATATACTTTAATATTTATCCTGCGTAAAATCAAAACGTAACATTAGTATCATTCTGCTTTCTGAATTCATTTTCTTAAAATAGTCACTGTGGATACATCAAATCTCATTCAAAAAAAACTTACATTCTTATATCTTTATTATCATCTATCTATTTCCTCTATGTTTTAATACACAATGGTTAAAAAAAAAAGTTAAGGTTATGTTTGAAAGATATTTGGCATGGTAGAATTTTGGATTTCAAAATCTTAATATATGTTTGTTTTTATTATGTAAATTTGAATCACAAAATTCAGACATAATCATTGTTACCTATATTATAATCATCAATCATTATCAAATACATTTTTTTATAAAAAAATATAATATCAACCCTGATAGGATGAAATGTAATAGATTTTGATGAGACAAAACGTGTAATAGACTAGATCTTTAGCTATCTGGATAAGTTTTACATGTAAATTTGCTAAGGCAAGGATGCTGGAAAGATTTGAAGATTCTGTCAAGCAGCCAAGAAGCCGAGTCCCTGCTACCTGCATACTGTATCAAGCAACCAGTAAGCAAAGCTCGAAAAGGATGCTACAAGGAATCTGGAGATAGTCAAGGAAGCTGACTTACTCGAAGAGGATACTACCAGATACATCAGAGTCAATGCAACCTGACTAGCCAATAGAGTCACTTCAGTTTCAACAAATCAGAATCTGCAATGTGTGAAAAAGCAGCAAGGACACAGTACAAGCAGTCTGCAGAATGAAGTTGCGCAGACAAAGGACAAACAGTTGCAGAACAGAATGAAGGCATTTCAGAACAGGTGTCAGAAGATCGGCAGAACCAATCAGGAAGAGACACCTCATCATGCAAAGGACTGCTTTCCCAATGGGCAGAAAAACTATCTGATGCCTATATATATAGAAGTCTGGTTTACAAAAGAAAAACAACACAGAATATACAACGAACAACACATACATCTAAGAGAGAACTAAGAAGCAAACAGACGCGAAGCAAATCTCTCACAAGCAAAGCTCATACACTCAAGTTAATCAGACTGAGCAAGCAGCAAGCCAGCTACCTTTGTGATCTTCTGAAGTTCAAGGAGCTTGCTGCATTTGATTGTGTTTAAATCTTTCACTTTATTCTAAGTCTGATAGGAATCGCTTAGGCAGGAATTGATACTGCTAAGTTGTAATCTCTTTGAAGAAGAGAAAGGATCCTGTGTGGGTCGGTTAATCTGTGTGGAGATCCTGTGTGGGTCGATAGTTGGTCACTGTGCAGCTACCTGTGTGAATAGAGCTGACAGTCTGTTTAGAGTATAGTTTGTGTTAGCTGAGTTTATTGTAAATCAAACTTGCTTTAACAAAGTTCCTCCTTGTGAAGGAGTAGAGAGGACGTAGAGGGATTACTCCACCCTTGAACCTCTATAAGCTTGCTTGTGCCATTTATAGTTTTCTATCTATCTATCTGCATCTAAGCATACTGCATTAAAAGCGTGTTTCCGCTGTGCATTACATTCTCTGTCTAAGTCCTGAGGTCACTGCCTGAGCAGGAACCTATCGAGCAGTAAGCTTACTAGCTACCTGTTCATTAGGGACTTAACATTCTTTGGAGCAAAAGTTGAAAATTTGATAAGGTTAATTCAACCCCCCTCTTAACCTTATACCACTGGGACCAACAAACCCAAATTTTCACCATAAAATATTGTAGGATAAATTTCATAACAAGATCTAATTTATAGATTAGTTCTCAATTCTAAACCTAAATTTTAAAGTTTCTCAATAAAAGACTCAATTTTACATTTTTTCTTAATTTAAAGCTTGAAATTTAGATTGAGTTTTCAATTCAAAACAAAATTCAATTTTCTTTTTCTTTTTATTTATATTTTAATATATATTTATAATTTAGATAAATTAAGATAAGTTCATGCAATTTTGGAATGATTTTCATGCAAAAAATTGAGATTCCTTTAATTTATTAATTTTATGAATAAAAGTATATAAAATCGATTTTAATATTAATCAGTTTAATATAATTTATATTTTATAAATTGAATTAACTATATATATATATATATATATATTTCATATTAAGATAAGTCGAATGAAAATTGTTCTTCAAGTGCACTAACTTGTCTTAATTTATCCAAAATATCAATACATACAATATTGAAATATTAATAAATTTATAAATATAAATAAAAAAAAAAGAATATGAAATTTTGTCTTAAATTGAGAACTCAATTTAAATTTCAAGCCTTAAATTGAGAAAAAAAAATGTAAAATTGGGCCCTTGTTGAGAAACTTTAAAATTTGGATGTAAAATTGAGAATTAATCTATAAATTGGATATTGTTATGAAATTTATCCAATATTATATTAATTCATTTTTCTAGCATTGATTTGACACTTACAATATAATTCAACCTTACTAAATCCTCAAATATACATTTTCGCTATTCATCTCTACTATGAAATCCAAGATTTAAATGACAGGATTTTCTCAATCTCATATAATCCCCTACAAACATACCCTCCAACTTGCCTAGTTTCTAAAGCATCAACCTCTTATGAGAACACATTTTTACGAGATGGAAATATGGATGGCAACTCTTTGAAAATTATGGTGGATAAAATACTGTGACGGTTATGTCATTTTGAGATGAACCTTTAGATATAACTTGTATATCAAGTTCTTGAAATTGTACAACTTTTTAATCGATGTAAAATGCAGGGTCAGAAGGTGTTGCCAATGTCATGGTGGGAGTATTGAGCATTGAAACAATAGAAGTCATAGTCGGCCTGTCTGCACCATTTTCTTGAACGCATAAAAATCCGGCCATGTGAATGCTTGTCAACATCTCACGCATTGAACTTGTACCCAGGACGGAGTTAGATAAATTATCTTGAGGGGTTCGTTAATTTTGAGAGGCTAAATTACCATAAATTGGATATTTTAATACTTAAAATAAAAAAAACTAAAAAAGATATACATAGAAATTTTTTTTTTAAATAAATTTTAGGGGGGGCTAAAGCCCCACACAGCATAAGAAGGCTCCGCCCTGCCTGTACCCAAGGACAAAAATATCCGTGTTTGCGGATATATCGATACTTTAATTTTACGGATATATCGACGGATATATCGATATTGGTGGAAATATCGATAATTTCGAGAAAAAAATAAAAAATTTGAATTTTTTTTAAAAAATATATCTAGCACTTTACATAATATTATAATGAATATTAATATATATTGAAGTTAAATTTCAAACAAAAAGATATGTTTACAACCAACATTAAAAGATAAACTATTATATAAATGTTGTCTCATATTGGTTTACATGTCAAATTGCCATTGACAATTAATACATGATCTAGTAATAAAATAACTTAAACTTCTATGAGGTTCAAATGTATAAGACATACATGATCTAGTAATAAAATAACTTGAACTTCTATGAGGTTCAAATGTATAAGACATGCCAATAACTTCAATTAATATATGACCTAGTAATAACTTGAACTTCTATGAGGTTCAAATGTCCTAGTAATAACTTGAACTTCTATGAGGCTTGAACTTCTATGAGGTTCAAATGTATAAGACATGCCAATAACTTGAACTTTTATGAGGTTCAAATGTATAAGACATGTCATTTTGAGTCAAATAATATTGATACCAACTTAAGATACTAGACCAATTTTCAGCTTAATCATGGAGATAACTTTCATATATTTCTTTACTTCTTCTGTTGACGTCGGAATTTGTAATTGAATAATTCCTAGTCGAAAACCCAAATTGATATAAAAGGAAATAAGATTTGAACGAAGAAATGAGGTTTAAAGTCTATGAATGCAGCAAATACTGTGCCCGGACAATTTTAGCTCGACTGGTCCTGGACGGTTTTAGTGACCGGACATGACCTTTTTTGATTATATTAGAGAAATGAGCTCTCTAGTGCTTTGTACAGAATAATAATTCAACCCCGTTACAAGTGAAAATTACAGCTATTTATAGACAAAGAAAGGTAAGTAGTGGGGGTCGTGGGGGAGTGTGGAGGTTATGCCCACTTTCCCCTTGTTTTCCGCCTATTTGTTCAGTGTTGTGCGGCTGTTTTATCACCCACGATCTCCTAACAGTTGGCTTGATCCTGCTCGGAATAATCTGCTTAGCTCGGCCATCTGTTCACCTCGGCTATCTTTGGGTTGGACGCCCTGGGTGTTGTCCAGGGTAGTTGTCCGGCCGAGGTGCCGGACCAGGTTTGGGTCCCGAGCTGACAACCTTTATCGACCAAGTATATTGAACCTCCATAGGACATTTTAGGTAGTGGGTTATAAAATGGATTTTGACTAGACCAATCAAGCTGTGAAGTATTATGTCTGCCGTGAGAATACGACGGTCGATATGCATCGTAAGGATCATTACTCATATTCATTGAATCAAAACTCCACTAATTGTAAAGCAAAGAAAATTTAGAAAAGAGCAAAAAATGTGAAAAAATAAACCAACAAAACTAGTCCACGGATATATTCGGGATAAATTGGCGATATATCCCGGATATAGCTGGATATATCGGAGATATATTGCAGATTAGGTGTACTATGTGGATATATCCGAATATATCGATATGCAGGTTTGGGTCCCGAGCTGACAACCTTTATCAACCAAGTATATTGAACCTCCATAGGACATTTTAGGTAGTGAGTTATAAAATGGATTTTGACTAGACCAATTAAGCTGTGAAGTACTATGTCTACCGTAAGAATACGACGGTCGATATGCATCGTAAGGATCATTACTCATATTCATTGAATCAAGACTCCACTAATTGTAAAGCAAAGAAAATTTAGAAAAGAGCAAAAAATGTGAAAAAAAAAACCAACAAAACTAGTCCACGGATATATTCGGGATAAATTGACGATATATCCCGGATATAGCTGCATATATATCGGAGATATATTGCAGATTAGGTGTATTATTTACCGATAAGGATATATCTTCGATATATTGTGGATATATCCGAATATATCGGGGATATTATAACAGATTATTTTGTCAGCCCATATCGATATCCATCAGTTGATTTTACGGATATATCCGGATATTTTCATCCTTGTACCATTACTCAACAGTACAGGATCAATCGTATTTTCAAGTGTTCCGTGTAGCCAATTTTTCCATGTCTGAGAATGTAATATCCTTACTTTCATAAACAACTCTGGAAAAATTGGTTTAAAAAGAAATGAAACATGGCATATCTAATCAAATTTTCATTTCCAATACTTACAGAAGAAGTCAAGAGGTAGTCCACATTTCGGGTATAATTATTTCTTTGATAATTTTATGATCTATGATAAATCATTATAATTTTTAACTATAAAATGAAAAAGTTGTTGAATGAAAGGTTGGCTACATGTTTGGGGTTCTTGCATAAACTTTACAATGAAGAAGGTGTTAGATGTTGTGTGGTACTGCTAGGTCCACCATCATTAATTTTCTCTTAAAATATTAAAGGGCTATGTTTGGAATGAATTTGGCATGATAGGATTTTGACTTCAAAATCTCAATGTAATGTTTGTTTTTGTATTTAAATTTGGATTATAAAATTTGGACATAATCATTACTACTTATATTATAATCATCTATCACTATTAAATATATTTTTTTATAAAAAAATATCACATCAACCCATATTTTCACAATAAAATATATCAACCCACCTTTTTCACTATTAATTTGACATCTGTAATATAATCCTACTTTACTAAATTCTCAAACAAACATACATTTTTACTATTCGCCTTTACTACAAAATTTAGATTTTAATGACAGGATTTCCCCGATCCTACATAATTCTCTTCCAAACATACCCTAAAGACTTTGTACTCTGTCTGAACTTTCAACTATATGAGAAAAAAGATGCTCAATATTATCTAAAAGTCAATGTTATAAAATAATAAAAATAGATTGATAATAAGAATAATGTTGGAAACAATGTTAATAACCCGTTCAAAACAAACACTAAAAACAACTTATAAAACTATCTCCAAATCTAAACTTGATCAATTTCATGAGGAAACTGATTTACAAAACGAAAAATGGAAACATTATCAAAAAATGTCATTAACTCTCTCAGCACTCAGACTATCTAAGCAAACTGTTTTTGAACTCAAAAATCAGTCCCATCCAACTGAGACCAGGCTTGCTATTTACAAGCATTGGAATCTGACACTTTCCAGCTTTTAATAAATCAATATCATCAATTTTGGTAAATCAAACTAACAACGACACAAGAATCTAATCAAATCAATTCAAAGTTCTTTATTCTGGTTCATGTTTGCCGAGCTTGAAAGGAAGTGGATCACAAAAAAGCTTAATCAATACAAATTCTGGAAACGCTACTTCCTTTTGCTGTGGTTAGATGACTTGGGAGTGGGAACATGGATTTGGAAAAGTTGAATTTAGAGTGGAGTGGTGTATGAGACAGGACTGGGGGCGACACGATTTGGAAGTTTCCCTTGTTGACCATTTCAACAAGGCTTTTCAATTCATTTACTAGCACATATTTTCAACAGAGACTCTTCAATTCTTCTACTTTGTCTTGGTTCTGATGTTGAAGAGAGAGAGGATAGAAGGGTGTTGAAGACTCGCTCTGTATGTGCTGTTACTTGTATAATTCCCACAAATATGACAAATAATCTGACCTTGGGCTCTTACAGAAGCTACGAGTATGAGTAGAATCACACAATGTTTCCATCTTTTACAAGGATTCTTCTGTCTTTGAGATCTCTCTCTTATATTCTTCTGTCTTTGAGATCTCTCTTGTATCAGCAAGAGAGATGAACGCAAAGATCAGAGCCACCTGGCAGTCGCAGTCATTTCACTCATTTTTGTTTTTATAGACTTTTACATGCTAGATTGTTTACAATTTAAACACGCAGCTTCGTCTTGAAATTTAGTCATTTAAAGAGATAGGAGTTGTTAAAAGATTTGATCACGAATCTTCCTATTTCTTATGATGCTTTGGATTTGTTAGTTATTTCACTTCTGGACAATTTTTGTGAACAAATAGTCCATTTTCCAAGTTAGTCTTAAACCAAAAAATATAAGATTTGCCGTGATCAAATAAGGGGAAAAAAAAAACAGAATAACTGAATAATTTATTACAAAATGATCTGCATCAAGTGAACTAGCCCACATTTCACACCGAATCTTACATGCACTAAAAAAGGTAACAACAATATTTACCCAAACTTATCCAGCTTTCATACTCCGAACTAACAAATGCATCAGCATTTAAATTAAACAAATAATACACAGTTTGTGTTGTCGGAATCATCGCGGATATAACTCAGTGATTGATACATCATTTTTGGAAGAATTATGAACAGATATATCAGCTGGCCTGCTTGAATTCGATGAATCAGACTCCTCAACTGACAGAGCATTTGAGCCAAAGCCACTGGAAAAATAAAATGCAGGCTGAGTGGGTGCAGCCATGGTTATGGAGAAGCTACTGAGCATCAGAATCACAGCAGCCATCGTTGGCCTATCTGCCGCATCTTCTTGAACGCATAGCAAACCAATATGAATGCATCTCAACATCTCAGTCGATGAACCTGAACCTGACCTCAAAAATGGATCCAACACATTTGAAGCTGTTCCATCGCGCCAGTTTTTCCAGGCCTGTTACATTATTTGGCATTTAGAATCACAAACAATTCAATCAGATTTCATTCAAATTTGTAAACATTTGCACTTACAAAACTCAAGAGGGGGAGGGTGGGTCACGCCCCACGTGATGTTCACGTGTCACCCTACCCCACCTCATGCTCATGTTCACGTGATGATGTAATGTGGTACTTCTCTTGGTCCACCATCATTAATTTTCTCTTAAAATGTTTAAGACTCTGAGCTGCCTGAACTTTCAAACCGGTACCATCTGAAATGTTGATTATGTGTGAGGATCTAACAAAACACATTTATATGAGAAAAGGATAGTCAATATTTGGAAAAACTTAAACGAATCAAAAACCGAAAAACTTTTTATTTTAGTAAAACCAGACATGCATACACAAAAACAAATCGAACCGCTTGATAATTCAGTTTTTCTAGCAACGTAGATCACAAAGAATATACTTGTAATTTAAACTGCAGTAATAACTGAATGTTGTGGCTTTTTTTGTTAATTATATAAAAAGTTAGGATTATATTGCAATTTTTAAATATATGGTAATTTATTTTGCAATTTGACCTTCAAATTTATTTTGTTAAAATTATGTGGCATGTATGAACTCCGATGGCCGGAAAATATAAATATGATCTATTTTTGGTTTTT
The DNA here is from genome assembly GCA_028654395.1 of Scutellaria barbata. NCBI lineage: Eukaryota > Viridiplantae > Streptophyta > Magnoliopsida > Lamiales > Lamiaceae > Scutellaria > Scutellaria barbata. The sequence goes on from CM053645.1 coordinate 7,312,892, forward strand.
TTTTTTACTAAATTCGAAAAATGGAGATTAATTTGCAATTTTTGAAGAAGTCGTGATTTTTTTTTACAACTAAGCAAATTTATATATTAAGTGTATATATATGTTAGTTGTAATCATTTTAATTTTACCTTATTTGAAATGTTGTTTACAATTAATGATGTTATTTTGCAAAAAAATTTAAAATTATTTCATAATAAATCTCATAATATAAAATTAAAATGATTATAACTAATTTATTTTTTGTATTTCTATATATATGTATATTATTAATATCAAAATGTATGAAGTTTTTAGGATTCGTCATTACTTTTTATCATTTTAACATTTTTAAAACAAAACTTATATGAATTGATTGAGACAAATATTTCAGATTCATCACAAAACGCGGTATAGAAGGTTCATTACAAAAGTGCAAAATGCAGTGTAGAAGATTCATTACAAGAGTGCAAGACGGGCATGGATATTCAATTAGCCAGCTTAGCTCATCCCATCGCATCCGGCCATCCCTATAGACGACTTGGGAATGGGTCCGTGGACTTGGAAAAGTTTAATTTTGACAAGACTAGGTGCGACACTCATTTATTGATCATAACAAGACTTGGGAATGGGTCCATGTCATGCCATGTATCACTCTCATCGCCAACCTCACACATATATTTGATTAGATAAAACTAAGAATTATATATCTTAACCTCTCACGACTAGTTTAACTTTCAATCTGTAATTTTTTTTTAGCAAAAATTATAAATAAGAAGTATTTGTAGGGAATGATTCGAATTCTTCATTTCCTCAAAAGTCATGTCAGAATGATTATTAATGTATAATGTGATGTATATTATATGCTAAAATCAAACATTCACAACAGCGTGCCCTAACTACTTATTAATTATTAATTTTCCATTTTTCAATAAACGATGGCATTGGGTTCACCTTTAATTTATATATATATATATATATATATATATATATATATATATATATTTTTGTCTGACCGAAAACATGACAATCCAACATTTGTGAGATTTCATAAGAAAAAAATCGAAGCTGATTTAAATTACAAAATAATGTTAGGGTGGGGTTATTAATATCTCTATTCTTATTAATACACTGTACCCCTATTGTTATTTTTTAATTTTTTTTTTAACTCAATACACCTCCTAAACTACCTACTCTTATGTATTAAAATATATATATATATATATAGGAATATCATCTCTATCCTTTCTTGCTGAAACTCCTTGCGGCCTTCCTTCTAGAATTTCAGCAATCCTTCCCAACCTGAATTCCATTAAAATAGAATAATTCTGTTGATAATAAATGGTTTTGAACATTGATATGCTATGCATCACGTTTTAAGTAATGTGGCCAAATACTAACTGGCCCATGGATATCCATCTAAGTTGAGAACTTTAACAAACGATAGTCTAATCAAATAGTAAAACAATGATCACATGTCAAGTTTATAAATTTTTCATGTTAAATTTTTTTTATAAATTAAATCCATAATAAATAGAATGTTAAAGCTAATTAATATGGCTAATTAATGATATCGAATTCAATGTTCATAATAAACATTACTAAATAATATAGAATTTTTTAACTAAATTTGTTAAAATATATATAACACATGCTAGACTATAGGTTCAAATCTTCCCTTGCTTCTCCATGTCCAAGAATCAAGATTCCTCCAAAATTAGGTAGTAATTCCTTGGCTTCTTCTACACTCTTCTCTTCCCATATGTGGGAGCCTCATTGTGCAGTTGAAATACCATTCTTTGCTTTGTTCCTTTCCCTTCATCCTCAGTTCACTACCAAGATCTTTAATAATTTTTTCTTCAATTTGCAGTTTTGTAAGTTTGAATTTTATTTAACCAGGTTTGAAGATGGAAGAAAATGACAGCAATTCAGGCTTTGGTTCAGCAAGGCTTTAGAGCCACCAAAAGACCTTATAAAAATGGAGTTGTTTTTGCATCAGAATGGAGGTCTGGATGATTGGTTAGTAGGGAGAACTCCAGAGAGTTTGGGTAGAGAAGAATGGGGTTTATGTGAGTGACATGGGCTAGTAGGGATCTATGTATCATTTGGTCCAGTTAGAGGTTAATGATATGGAGAAGATGACTGTGTATGAATAAAGAGCAACAAAAATGTAAACTGACGGGAGTGAGTGGAAATGTATCACAATCTTAAGAGTATATGAATCTCTTGATTAATTATCACGTGAAATTAGACGTGAGTCATGTAACCCCATGCAACGCAATGATCCAACCCTAGTCAAATTGATGAATTTTAACTTAATGGAAATGCTTGTTCTACGTAGGTGGTGGATGTTACCGTGAAGAATAGAAGACATGGAACCAAATTATTTCCTTTGAATTTTGTTATGTTTTACTTTAAAAAAAAAAAAAAAAACTGTTTTGTGATTTCAAGTTTCAACTAGAGGCTTTTAACATTGCAATTTTGTGGTTGATGCTTCCGTTGTATCTTGTATTAATAAATTGTATCGTCAATTTATTTGAGGGAAAAAATAGTAGACCAATATGCCTTATAACTCCTTCCCAACTGAAATCGGCGGTGCTCGGGTTCCGTTTGGTGGTGGTCACAACGGTGGGGATGATCCACAGTTAAAGTACTATGTTAACCGTGAAATTGAATTTTTTTTATTTTTTATTCTTAATTTATTAATACCTAAGGACATTAAAGGTAATTGAGGGTTTTGTATTAGACTATGCGTATCCCTAAATTTACTAAATACATCTAATTTTTTGAAAAATATAAAATTTGAGTGTTTATCACTTTTAAGGTGTGTATAACCTCATCAAATATAAAAAGAGTACATTTAAGAAGCTGGTGTTTTGTTAATAATCTATTTTGCTACACTTAAAGTTGACCTTTTTTCTTATAAAGCATTTGAAATTTCACGTTGAAATAATTTCATGAAATTTCAGGTAAGTCTAGTGAATAAGGAAAACTAATGAAATTTCCTTTAATAATTCAAAAATAATACAGAGTCAAGGAAATTTCAATTTGGTTAAAAAAAAAAACGAGCTTTTCTACAGCATAGAAAAAGTCTGGAAATCCCATTCGAAGTTGTACCTTCTTCTTCTTTGCGAAATTAAGGGTTTGCCAATGGCATTGCGCATTGCGAAATTAACTAAATTTTTCTCGGAAGCCAACTTTTCCCCATTGAGAAGCCACGGTTTGACGCTTGCAAGACGCAATATCCCTCTTCCCTTTTTCTTTAGACCAATATCAAACACATCCAGGTAAATCTGTAATTATTCATGTAGTTATAAGACACAGTTAATTCTGTTATCATGTCATATTTAACGCATAGTCAAGTATGGTTCTTAACCCTAAGCCCAATGCGTTAATCTATTTCTTGATGTTAACCTGTTTGTGAAAATGCCGCACAGAAGTGTTGGTATCATTTCTTGCTTGTACACACCCTCCAACCTGTTTGCAGTAATTCCGGTTAGATTCTTTTGTATTCCACCTTATATGCTTGTCTGTAGTGACACTATATAGGAATTGTGGTTTTCTTTCTTTTTTCCTTTTACCTTTTTTTTCGGGTCTTTCTTTCTTTTTTTTTTTTTTTTTTTGTTGATTAGCGATATAGCATTTCTGGAGAGGATCAAATTTTCGATTTACTTAATATGTATTCTGATATTCGTGTGTTTGTTTGTCCCTAGTGTATTTGTTATGTGGGATTTTGAAACTTTCGAAGCATGACGCTTTGGTTCTATCCATCTTCACTTTGTATTCAAGATTAGGAGGGGATGCCACGATTGATGATCAAGAATTTCGGAAATGGTGTAATGGGGGAGGCATGTTTCACAGATCTGCTTGTATTGATCCAACTGCTCGGATAGAGATTGGGGCATTAGTTCATTCAGAATCTGTTGTGGGTGCAAATGTCTCCATTGGGTCCGGAAGCATTGTTGGGCCCACTGTTACAGTTGGTCAATCAACAATAACAGGGTACAGTTATTTATTTAATATTCATAGATTGACATTGTGGTGCAATCTATCTGTCATATTAACATCATAATTTTTGACAAACTGAAGATTTCAGTAGCACATATTTTGGTTCACTGGAAATCTTTCATCCGGCTTTTAACGTGGCAAGATTATGGTATACTTTTCTGATGACATTGTGTTTTGATTCAATCAACATTCTTTGTCTAGTTACAACGTTGTACTGAGTAATTGCTCAATTGGTGATTTCTGTGTTATTCATCATGGGGTCTGCATTGGTCAAGATGGTAAGGCTTGCACACTGTGAATCTTTCCTGGTCGGAATTATCATTAACATCTTGATTTCCCTTAAACCACACCTTACGTTTTTCAATCATATATCACTGATTTTTTAACTGTAATATAAGTGGATTCCTATTGGCTTTGCTTGTAGGTTTTGGGTTTTTCGTTGATGAACAAGGGCTCATGGTGAAGAAGACTCAAGTTAGTTATTAAGTTATATTTTTACTATGATACTTGGCACAAAATCTTGCCTTCTGTATAGTAATTATTCGTGACTTGGATCCTGGGTAGTGTAAGATACATTCCACCTATAACTGGATTATTCCTTTGTATCTTGACATGTCTTTTTTTATTTTATTTAATCCTTTCTTTTCATGGTGTTCAAATGGGATGGGAGCTTGGGGTGATGTTGAGTAAAGGATGATGTAGAGTAAATTGTTTGTGCATACTTCCATTCTTTTTCATCTCTCAGTAAAGCTTATAGTTCTTCTGCGTCTGTAGTGCTTGAGAGCAAGGATAGGCGACCACGTGGAAATAGGTGCAAATACGTGCATTGACAGGGGCAGGTGAAATCTCTGATGACTTTAACAAGGTCTTTGTTGCTATTGTTACAGCTGCTAGAATGTGTAAACCTGTTCTAGTTATAGATTTTATATGATGATTATGCAACATTTTTTTCACTGTAGTTGGCGAGATACAATAATTGGGGATCATACCAAGATTGATAATTTGGTGCAGGTGTGATTCAATTTCTATTGGTATTCTAATTTTTCTTAAGTCAAGTCTTTTTTTTTATTTGTTTTTTCACTCGCAGATAGGTCACAATGTGGAAATAGGGAAAAATTGTATGTTATGTGGACAAGTTGGGATTGCAGGTTCAGTGACGTATGTGATCTTCTTTCTTCTTTTTCTGTTTTTTTGACACATACAAGCTATATTTATATTTAATCGCTATCTGTTCAAGACTTTGAACTTCAGGTTTTAAATAACTTTCAAAAGCTTTCAGAATCTGAAATATATTTATGTGATGTGTTTTTTCAGGATAGGAGATTATGTGACACTAGGGGGAAGAGTTTCGATACGCGATCATGTCTGCATAACATCAAAGGTGTAATTCTGGATGCTTCCTTCTACCACCTTATGAGTGTACTTCTTCCTCACTACACCTGCATCACAATATTGTGACATAATTTAGAATTATCCATGACTTCTTATTTCAGTGGTTGAATCTGTCTGCTTAAGCTTGCTGCATCATCCTTGGTAGGTTGCATAGTTAACACTATATTACGATTCATTTGGTCGTAAAAAGCATCCTGTTTATGTTTTCCATTCCATCACGAAATTTAATACTGTAGCCATGAATACTCCTGGCTGCCATCAGGAGTTGGTTTCATATTGAACTTCACTAGAAACATAATCTTTACCAAATTGCCCTAATTTGGATACTAATTTATACTCATGTGTTGATCCGGTTTGTTATTTGTTTCCATTGTAAGTTCTCAATTTGCCAGAAGCACTTTTTGCACATGTCAGAATTGACACATTTATTTCCGCCAATTTTGCTTTCATCCTGACATCACATTTAGCTATTATTATCATCCGCTAACATTGTTGATGACCTGGAGGCGCAGGTGAGGCTAGCTGCTAATAGCTGTGTCACTAAGAACATCTGTGAAGAAGGAGATTATGGTGGCTTCCCTGCTGTAAGAATATACTTCCATTCATATTTCCTACTTAGTTCCGTTAAATATCAAGTTTAGTGGCAATCACAAATTCATTACAATTAGTATTTTCGTTTCATTGTTGGAAATATTCTTCTTTCCAATGCAGATACCAATTCATGAATGGAGAAAGCAAGTCACTAGTGCCCGCCAAATTTCAAAGGAATTTTGGCACAATAAGAAGAAGAAGTTTGCTTCAAATATAACAAGTCCGAGTACATGATTTAACTCTCTATGGTATTTGTGGAGCTATTGCTCCAATTTTCTGCTTGACAAAAATATGAAAACGGAAAATCAATGTTCAAGATTTGACTCAATTGCCACTTTCTACATTGCTCAATAGCAATATCAGTTTCTAATATTAACTTTGAAGCATTTTGCAGCTCTGCATAATTCACTCCTGAAAAGGTCCCATTAAGATTGGTTTTAACCTTACTGAATTGTTCTAAGTTGCTAAAGATGAATATCATTAATATTTTAATAAAATTTGATGAATGATTGTACGAAGTAGGCGATGTTTTCAATTTCTCAACCAGTATATACGTGCATAAAAAAATCCAGCTTTTCATTTTTCTTGATGTATTTGTATACTTGGTACTAAGTACTAACACACAAAATTAATACAGTGGAAAAGAAAAGGGCAAAAACATATGTGGCCAGTTTGCAGGGATTGCACATTGTGTAGCGAATGATGGCTCATTCAATGCATCGCCGGAATTTGCATCTTGTGAATCAATTTCTGAAACATGCACTATACAATGCAGGCTCTGAAGGTACTGGCACTGTTATGGTGGAGCTATTTGAGCATTAGAACTGTAACGCCCTGATTTTTTTGAAAGTAAATTTTAATCGAGACGTTACTCACTTATAAAAATTCATTCTTTTAATAGAATAAAGATAAATAAAATCAAGGATAATTATAAAATATACATTTCTTAAATTTATGAAATTAATCATTTTAAATAAAAAGCTTTTGTAATCTTTGATCATCGACTACTAGCATCTATCACTCGTACTCCACGCCATAAAATCCTTAAACTGAAAACATTTTAAAAAGATGGGTGAGTGACAAAAGTACACTCAGTGGGGGGAACTCGGGATGACATAAAATAAATTCTAAAATAAATAAAACGTTTATCTTTCAATAAAAATCGTAGAAAATAGTTCACTTCAATATTGCAAGCATTCATCTCTTTCACATGCAAACATATCATTTTTCTTACAGGTTTTAGCCGCCATGAAAACGCAAACATATCATTTTTCTTACGGGTTTTAGCCGCCATGAAAACGCAAACATATCATTTTTCTTACGGGTTTTAGCCACCATGAAGATGCAGATCTCATTTGCCATAAAATTGTGGATCTTAACCACCATGAAAATCATATTTCATTTATGACATAATCTATCATAAAACACATAATAGGTACATTCAATTAGTCATCTCAATTAATCATCATTCACATTCAACCATATCACTTTCATTTACCACGAGTCTTGTAGCTTAAGTGGTATCACATCTTTATAAAGGTGCAAATTGTGATGACTAGGGTTCGAACTCGGGTCACGCAAGTTTTCTTGTTCTTATTATTCCCCTCTCTTCCACTCCCCTAAACTCAATAAAAAAAAACCATATCACTTTCATTTCCACGTTTACGGTTCTTAGCCGTCTTGCAAACATATGCGGATCTTAACTGTCGTGAAAACATATGCGGATCTTAACCGCCATGAAAATATTTTTACGGGTCTTAGCCGTCTTAATACAGTGATCAGCCGTCGTCATACGGGTCTTAGCCGTCTTGCATACACATGCACATGCACACATATTTATTTCACACATATACATATCAAACATACCTATGAAAGCACATTAATTTAGCATAATACTTAGTTGCAGTTCTCAACTGCCATGAAAACACATCTTATTCGCACATATGTAAATATTAACTTCACATCATTATTCACTTTTGCATTCATAGTAAAACGTTCACATTCCGAAAACAATCACAATCCATCATCTTGTACTTTAAATCATTCATCAATCACATAACATGAACTCTTTGATAATGCAAGTATTCGTCTCAATCATTCTTCAATCATCAAGATTTTCATCAAACAACTCAATCAATTAATAATCAAAATCCATCACTTAACCTTAATCATTCAGTAACCACATTCACATTCAATAATAATCTTAAAAGATTGCATATATTAATAGCATAAACTTTATAATAATATAATTTAAAGAATTTACCCCCACCTTGGATTACCCAAAAGATCATGTCCAAAAGCTTTTGATCTTATTTTTCCTTATTCCTGCCCTTTTTGCTTGTATTCCCTACAAGGTATAGGTGCTCGTTTTAAGACTTAGTCAAACCACTAATGAACGTGTTATGCAATTTCAGCAAGTTCAAGGGTTCAATTATAATTGTTCATAATTTCGGGGGTCTTTAAGCATACTCCGTAAAGTCACAGGTGAGTTGTGCAAAATCCATAACTGTTGGGATCAAAACTCAATTCCATTAACAATCGTATTTTGTGTGTTTTATGTGACTTAAACATGGACATCTAATTAATATAAATTCTTGTTTATTGAGAACATTATTGAATAATCCTATATCTTTTTGTATTATTTCAATTCTAATAAAACAGTTGATTCAAACTTTGATCAAGTTATTAATTTTCCCCTTTTATTTAAATCTTCAAATGGCTAACTCCATAGTAGATTATGCTTTCCTCCAAATTACTATGTGATCACCCAATATCATTATGAATTGGAACTTATCTAAGAATTTACCGAAACTGTAAATATAATTGTAATTTCATTCATTATTTATATAGAGATTAATGATAAAATTATCTTTATTTTCTTGGTTTACAATTAACGACTTGCATATATCTAGTTATTAATCGGATAATTAGATGATTGATTAAAATAAAATTATATGTATAGATATATAAAAAGAATATTGACAACATAAAATTAATTCATCAAATCCAATTACATCATTCCAATTTACTTCTGTGAGGTTGAGGTTGATCAAGGATATTAAGAACTTTATTATATAAATCTTAGGATTAAGGAATAATACATGTGAAATGAATCCATTCTTAGAATCCATTCTTGCTATCTCTCCTTGTAATTGAACTAATTTTTTTTCTTGTTTGTCTTCCATATTCATAATGGACACACGTCCACTTCCTTTTTCTCCCATCTTATGAGTCATCAATTCTAGCTTATTAATTATTAATTTATTTTATTAAATTTATTCGTAGGACATATGTATTATTTTATTGTTTAATTAGCTACATATATATGTATTTCTCTATATACACTTATACGCACACAACATATATATATATATATATTAATATTTGCACGTGTATATAAATACAAGTAGATATTATAACATTTTATTATTATTATTATTATTATTATTATTTATGTCTCCTATTAACCGTAGAAAATTCTCATTATATATTATATAGTTAAATTTTATTTTGGGGTGTTATGAGAACAATGGTTGTAACTCGTATGCAAACACCAATAACGGAAGGAGATGAGCGATGAGTACTCGGATTTAATGATTTCACAACGGAGGTTATGTTTCTGTGTGATGTGATGTTATCTTTATATTTGACGTATAATGGTTATTTTGGAATACCAAATTAGATATCAAAGTGGCATAATATTTAACGTAGTGAATTAAATCATAATTATTATTTCAATTAATTCATTCTAAAATATTAATAAATTAACTGATCATCTCATACATTAGTTTTTTTGTTTCATGGTCCTCCATTACTATAAATCTGCATTGTGAACTTAATTTCTCAAAACATTAACTATCGATATATCAAATCACGTATTACAAAAACGTAGTCTTCTTACAACTTTATTTTCATGATATATTTAGTACACAAAAAAATAAATTACAATAATAATTAAATGTGTCCAATTTGTCTAAGCACCAACCTCTCGGGAGATGAACACATCTTGCCGTCATGGATACATGGATGGATGGCAAGTCCTTGAAAATTACCTCGGAGAAAATTCAGTGATGGACGCATCATTTCGAGATAATCCTTCATATATAACTGTATTGTCATTTGATGTTTTGCTAGAGTCTTCTGTATCAAGTTCCCGAGATTGTACAACATCTGGTCCAAAGCGACTAGCCATGTAGAATGCAGGCTCCGAAGGTACTGCCAATGTCATGGTGGGACTACTAAGCATTAAAACAACAGAAGTCATTGTTGGCCTGTCTGTAGCATTTTCTTGGACGCACAACAACCCCATGTGAATACATCTCAACATCTCTCGCATTGAACCTGTACCATTGCTTAATAGTACAGGATCGATCGTACTTTCAAGTGTTCCTTGTAACCAATTATTCCATGTCTGAGAATGTAATATTCTTAGTCAGTTGCATGAATTATTCTAGACAATTTGGCTTTTCTGGGGAAAAAAATTTGGGCATGACATATCTAATCAAATTTCATGTCCAATATACTTACAGAAGTCAACAGGTCCTCCACATTCTCTCCTTTTCGGGTATTATTATTTCTTTGACCACTGATGATTTCCAAGACCAACACTCCAAAGCTAAATACATCTGATTTAACAGAGAAATGGCCGTGCATAACGTATTCCGGTGCCATATATCCGCTGCATAATTAATTGTGGTTAGAAAGGAAGAATTAAGTGGAATATATAGCCAAAAGTATGATTATGGCAATTAAGAAGAGACATAAATTAAGTATTTATTCTCATAGCCTTTGTAGCTAGCGGCGAACCTACATGGAGCAAGAGGTACAGCTGAATCCCAAAATTTCTTAGAAAATAGTAGATATAATAAATTATGCAAAAATTAACTATTATTTTATAGTAACTTAGCTGGTTTGATGTCATCTTTCAAAACTTGAGTTCAATTCTCCATGGCAACATGTGTAATATTTTTCATTATTTTTATTGTGATAAATCTTTTTTCTCATATCTTTAAAATGAAGATCAATTCATCTAAAAAAATTCTTTTATAGTGATTAAATAATAATTTTTGTATTATAAAATCTTCTAAAATAAGCAAACAAAATTTTAAAAAATCATATCAATTTTTTTTTTTGTAATGAATTTTTCCTCATATCTTTAAAATGACGATCAATTCATTTAAAAAACTTCTTTTAAAGTTGATTAAATAATAATTCTTGTATTATAACATCTTAAAAAAATAAAAAAAGCAAACAAAACTAGAAAAAAATCATATCTATTTTTTAAATTTTTGCAAACTTGGAGTTGTATAGATTTAAATTTTAAATAACATTTCATTTATATATATTTATAATTATTTTCCGCACCCCCAATTTCTAAATTCTGGGTCCGCCAGTATTTGTTTGTAGCACTCTAGTATATAAAACTTACCAAGTTCCAACAATCCTGCTAGTATTTCTTTGAGTTTCATCTTGCTCAAACAGTCTCGCCATGCCAAAATCTGCAATTTTTGGGTTCAGATCTCCATCTAAAAGTACGTTACTAGCTTTGAGATCACGATGAATTATCTTGAGTCGAGAATCTTCATGCAAATACATAAGTCCTCTCGCAATACCCAATATGATTCGGTATCGTTTATCACAATCCAAATAGTAACGTTTTATTGGGTCTGTCGAGTTAAAATAAATCATTATCGGAGCTCAAGTGAGAATTTATAATACTAAAATGATATTAAAAGAAAAGCATTACGAAATATGAATTGGTCAAGGCTTGCATTCTGAACAAATTCATAAATTAGTGCCCTCTCCATTCTTTCAATGGAGAAACCTAAAAGTCTGACCAGATTCCTATGTTGTAGTTTGGCGACTAACAACACCTCATTCTTGAATTCTATATCGCCTTGCCCTGAGTTCTTAGCCAACCTTTTCACTGCTACTTCTAGGCCGTTTAAAAGTCTCCCCTGCAGTTAAAACACAAAACAACCAAATTAACCTACTTATGAGCTACATGTGTTTCATCTTACACATCGCACCACTATACTAAATTTTCACCCGATAAACTGCCCCAAATCCGCCCTGCCCCAGCTTGTTAGCTTCTGTAAAATCATTAGTTGCGGCTCTTATTTTGCCAAACTCATATTGCAGGGCCTCATCATTGCTAATCGCATCGGTAGCTAATTCATCAGCTAAAAGAAAGAGAGTTTAAGGTTACTTACCAATAAACTCAATATCAAAAAGAAGACGAATAAACATCTTACTCCACAAGAGCTCGTGTTGTCTCTGCTTCATTCTTTTTCTCAGGAAAATGGAAGCAGAAACAGCAAGTATGATTATACAGACACCAATTGGGACAACAATGCTAACAACTTTTGTCTTATTACCATCATCCTTTCCTGAAGATATGGAAGGAAAATTGTTAGGCCTTATATAACGATTATAATCAGATTATAACAGAGACTAAGATTACCTGGCACAGGCACAGACACAGGCACAGGATCAGGCTCGAATTCCTGGAGCCTGGTTTCATTGAAAAATAAATAATTCTCATAACGAATATTGCAGCTGGGCCAGAAGAGTCTGCACCCTTTCTTCCAGTCACAATCGCCAAGTATTTCATCTGTAGCTTCAATTAAGCACCTGTTGCACTCCCCTCCAGACAAATCCGGGGTACACTGAACCAAGGCAAAGATGTATTGTAAATCAGGTCCAGTAATATTCCCAGCTGCCACCTTTCTCTGAGAACCACCAGATGCAGCCTTGTTAAGAAGATCGTCTAACAGCGTTCTCAAATCACGCTGAAACTGCTCGGGGCTCGTGGCGTTCCTTGCATTCTCCGTGTAACTTGCAGGCCGCCTTGCCATGGTTCCATATATAGTCTTGTTTGAGTATCGTAACATGCAGAGATCGTCCCAACTAACTGCTTGCTTTTGATTCGGGCATGATCTTAAAAGCTCAGCAGAACCTGCTTGTATACAGCCGCGACAGTCGTTGAGTTGAGCATCGCCTCTGCAGAGAGCGATGCCGTTGGCTCTATCCACGCCCTGCCCAACAGAGACGTTGTAGAAACCATTGTTATCGATATTCGTATACAAAGAGGAAAGAGTGGCGTTGAGATTAGAACTGTAGGTGCTATTACTCGTGTAATACCCATTGTTTAGGCATTGAATTTGGGCCAAGGCTAAGAGGTCTGCGTTAATGAAGAAAATGGAGGAGATCATAAGCAATGATCTTTGATAATTCATCGCAATCTCTGAACAGAAGACGAAAAAAATGTTGAATGAAATGTATCGCAGGCTACTAAGTTTCAGTTTACTGCTTCAGCTTTACAGTGAAGAAAAATGCTCTTGGTCCACCATCAATAATTATTGGGGTTATATATTGTATGTATTGTTAGGCCTAGGGTTGGGATTGGGTCGGGTTTCGGGGTCGGGTATCTCAAAGAATGCCACCTAAAAATATCCGTTTTTTTTTTTTTACTCATCGGTTGGGTCGGGTAAAAGAGAGAGAGAGTTTCACTTTATATAAGATAAACCTCTTATTGTTCAAAATAAGAGATATGAGAATTTGAGTAGAGGAGGTAGGACAAAATTTTACACTATATTCGGATACCCAAAACCCGATCGGGTAATAAATGAAATACCCAATCCGATACGAACTTTGCGGATACTCGATCTAAAACATCCAAACTTTTATGGATTTGTAATGAAATCAAATCCGATTGGATAATATCCGTATGGATCAGATCGGGTACCCGATACCTGAAAGAAAATTCTCACCCCTAATTAGGCCCAAGTGAATATATAGTGGCTTTAAGCCAAAGTCAATATGGAATATATAAACCTGTAATAGAAGATGAATGGACACAATTTTACCCCACAATAATTTTTCACAATAATTCTCTTTCTTTTTTTTTTTTTTTTTTTTTTTGTGTTTATAATACTTTCTCTTTGTTTTGGTTAGAAGACTTGGGAGTGTGACCGTGAACTTGGAAAAGTTAATTTAGACAGGAGTGATGATGAGACATGATTAGCTGCTCTTTTATTTTCTTTCTTTCTTTGCTTTAATTTTTTGTCTCATCTTGCCATGTATCATCATACTCATCGGCAGTGGCGGACACAAGTGAAGGCAACCCTTTAATTTTCCAACCTATTTACTAAAATGCCCTAAGATATTTTAATTTTCCATTATCAATTTTCTTTCTTTTTAACAAACATCGATCCCTTGAAGTGAATAGTAGTTTTTAGTAGACAAAATTAGCAAATACAGAAAGTTTTTGGGGTAACTTAGTGCAATTAAACCAAAGGTAGAGCACCATGGATACCCCACATTTGTATCTGATGCCATTCAAAGTTGTAAACAACATTATCATCAATTAAGAGCAAAACAAAAATTTTATCAAAATATTGGTAAAATATCGATATCGATTTTGATATTGGTGACTCCATCGTATAAATGATAGAAAAATAGGTGAAATATCGATAAATATCAGTAAATTATCGTATCAATTTCAATATCAATGATTTTATAATACAAATTATAGGAAAATCGGTGAAATATTAGGAAATATCGGTAAATAGGGTGGAATATCGGGAAAATATCTGTGAAAAATATAGATAAGTATGATGTATCAATATTTCTACTAATACCTATATTTCCGTAAAATTAAGATACCGATATTTTTATCAAGATAAAAAATTTTCATTATCAATTTGCATCATTAATTTAGTGGTTTATCTTGAAAAAAATATATTTAAGCATGTTATTAATGAAGCTATCATTTATAAGTTTCAAAATATGATGAACCGTAGAGGTCAATTGTGAACTAGATCTTTTCATTCATTTTTTGGTTCAAAAGGAATGCATAAAAGAATTTTCGAAATCACGTGTAAGTTACATTTTGTATATAAATTTAAATGTTTGTATATTACTTTTACTTGTGCCACTCCTTTGTCAATTTTCTGCGTCCGCCACTGCTCATCCGTGACCTCATCCATATATGATAAAATAAAAATAAGAAAAATACATCTTAACCCCTCACGAATAGTTTTACCTTTCAAACTGATGTTTATAACGAAAATTACAAATGAGAAGTATTTTTAGGGAATGATTCAAAAGATAGACTTATGAGTCATGCGGCCCATTCTTTCATCAAACAAATAATCAATTGTTTAATAATTACAATTTAGGTTATTAAATTTTTTTTTCTAACCAGACTTGATTAAGAATTATCTACATTTTAACAAAACTTTTTTTTCTCGAGTCTGCTAACTTATATCATGGACACATAAATACAATGTCCAAATATATAATATATTTAATTTCACACTTCATAAACAAATAATACACAGTTTGTGCTGTCGGAATCATCGCGGATATAACTCAGTGATTGATACATCATTTTTGGAAGAATTATGAACAGATATATCAGCTGGCCTGCTTGAATTCGATGAATCAGACTCCTCAACTGACAGAGCATTTGAGCCAAAGCCACTGGAAAAATAAAATGCAGGCTGAGTGGGTGCAGCCATGGTTATGGAGAAGCTACTGAGCATCAGAATCACAGCAGCCATCGTTGGCCTATCTGCCGCATCTTCTTGAACGCATAGCAAACCAATATGAATGCATCTCAACATCTCAGTCGATGAACCTGAACCTGACCTCAAAAATGGATCCAACACATTTGAAGCTGTTCCATCGCGCCAGTTTTTCCAGGCCTGTTACATTATTTGGCATTTAGAATCACAAACAATTCAATCAGATTTCATTCAAATTTGTAAACATTTGCACTTACAAAACTCAAGAGGGGGAGGGTGGGTCACGCCCCACGTGATGTTCACGTGTCACCCTACCCCACCTCATGCTCATGTTCACGTGATGATGTAATGTGGTACTTCTCTTGGTCCACCATCATTAATTTTCTCTTAAAATGTTTAAGACTCTGAGCTGCCTGAACTTTCAAACCGGTACCATCTGAAATGTTGATTATGTGTGAGGATCTAACAAAACACATTTATATGAGAAAAGGATAGTCAATATTTGGAAAAACTTAAACGAATCAAAAACCGAAAAACTTTTTATTTTAGTAAAACCAGACATGCATACACAAAAACAAATCGAACCGCTTGATAATTCAGTTTTTCTAGCAACGTAGATCACAAAGAATATACTTGTAATTTAAACTGCAGTAATAACTGAATGTTGTGGCTTTTTTTGTTAATTATATAAAAAGTTAGGATTATATTGCAATTTTTAAATATATGGTAATTTATTTTGCAATTTGACCTTCAAATTTATTTTGTTAAAATTATGTGGCATGTATGAACTCCGATGGCCGGAAAATATAAATATGATCTATTTTTGGTTTTTTTTTTTACTAAATTCGAAAAATGGAGATTAATTTGCAATTTTTGAAGAAGTCGTGATTTTTTTTTACAACTAAGCAAATTTATATATTAAGTGTATATATATGTTAGTTGTAATCATTTTAATTTTACCTTATTTGAAATGTTGTTTACAATTAATGATGTTATTTTGCAAAAAAATTTAAAATTATTTCATAATAAATCTCATAATATAAAATTAAAATGATTATAACTAATTTATTTTTTGTATTTCTATATATATGTATATTATTAATATCAAAATGTATGAAGTTTTTAGGATTCGTCATTACTTTTTATCATTTTAACATTTTTAAAACAAAACTTATATGAATTGATTGAGACAAATATTTCAGATTCATCACAAAACGCGGTATAGAAGGTTCATTACAAAAGTGCAAAATGCAGTGTAGAAGATTCATTACAAGAGTGCAAGACGGGCATGGATATTCAATTAGCCAGCTTAGCTCATCCCATCGCATCCGGCCATCCCTATAGACGACTTGGGAATGGGTCCGTGGACTTGGAAAAGTTTAATTTTGACAAGACTAGGTGCGACACTCATTTATTGATCATAACAAGACTTGGGAATGGGTCCATGTCATGCCATGTATCACTCTCATCGCCAACCTCACACATATATTTGATTAGATAAAACTAAGAATTATATATCTTAACCTCTCACGACTAGTTTAACTTTCAATCTGTAATTTTTTTTTAGCAAAAATTATAAATAAGAAGTATTTGTAGGGAATGATTCGAATTCTTCATTTCCTCAAAAGTCATGTCAGAATGATTATTAATGTATAATGTGATGTATATTATATGCTAAAATCAAACATTCACAACAGCGTGCCCTAACTACTTATTAATTATTAATTTTCCATTTTTCAATAAACGATGGCATTGGATAATGCAAGTATTCGTCTCAATCATTCTTCAATCATCAAGATTTTCATCAAACAACTCAATCAATTAATAATCAAAATCCATCACTTAACCTTAATCATTCAGTAACCACATTCACATTCAATAATAATCTTAAAAGATTGCATATATTAATAGCATAAACTTTATAATAATATAATTTAAAGAATTTACCCCCACCTTGGATTACCCAAAAGATCATGTCCAAAAGCTTTTGATCTTATTTTTCCTTATTCCTGCCCTTTTTGCTTGTATTCCCTACAAGGTATAGGTGCTCGTTTTAAGACTTAGTCAAACCACTAATGAACGTGTTATGCAATTTCAGCAAGTTCAAGGGTTCAATTATAATTGTTCATAATTTCGGGGGTCTTTAAGCATACTCCGTAAAGTCACAGGTGAGTTGTGCAAAATCCATAACTGTTGGGATCAAAACTCAATTCCATTAACAATCGTATTTTGTGTGTTTTATGTGACTTAAACATGGACATCTAATTAATATAAATTCTTGTTTATTGAGAACATTATTGAATAATCCTATATCTTTTTGTATTATTTCAATTCTAATAAAACAGTTGATTCAAACTTTGATCAAGTTATTAATTTTCCCCTTTTATTTAAATCTTCAAATGGCTAACTCCATAGTAGATTATGCTTTCCTCCAAATTACTATGTGATCACCCAATATCATTATGAATTGGAACTTATCTAAGAATTTACCGAAACTGTAAATATAATTGTAATTTCATTCATTATTTATATAGAGATTAATGATAAAATTATCTTTATTTTCTTGGTTTACAATTAACGACTTGCATATATCTAGTTATTAATCGGATAATTAGATGATTGATTAAAATAAAATTATATGTATAGATATATAAAAAGAATATTGACAACATAAAATTAATTCATCAAATCCAATTACATCATTCCAATTTACTTCTGTGAGGTTGAGGTTGATCAAGGATATTAAGAACTTTATTATATAAATCTTAGGATTAAGGAATAATACATGTGAAATGAATCCATTCTTAGAATCCATTCTTGCTATCTCTCCTTGTAATTGAACTAATTTTTTTTCTTGTTTGTCTTCCATATTCATAATGGACACACGTCCACTTCCTTTTTCTCCCATCTTATGAGTCATCAATTCTAGCTTATTAATTATTAATTTATTTTATTAAATTTATTCGTAGGACATATGTATTATTTTATTGTTTAATTAGCTACATATATATGTATTTCTCTATATACACTTATACGCACACAACATATATATATATATATTAATATTTGCACGTGTATATAAATACAAGTAGATATTATAACATTTTATTATTATTATTATTATTATTATTTATGTCTCCTATTAACCGTAGAAAATTCTCATTATATATTATATAGTTAAATTTTATTTTGGGGTGTTATGAGAACAATGGTTGTAACTCGTATGCAAACACCAATAACGGAAGGAGATGAGCGATGAGTACTCGGATTTAATGATTTCACAACGGAGGTTATGTTTCTGTGTGATGTGATGTTATCTTTATATTTGACGTATAATGGTTATTTTGGAATACCAAATTAGATATCAAAGTGGCATAATATTTAACGTAGTGAATTAAATCATAATTATTATTTCAATTAATTCATTCTAAAATATTAATAAATTAACTGATCATCTCATACATTAGTTTTTTTGTTTCATGGTCCTCCATTACTATAAATCTGCATTGTGAACTTAATTTCTCAAAACATTAACTATCGATATATCAAATCACGTATTACAAAAACGTAGTCTTCTTACAACTTTATTTTCATGATATATTTAGTACACAAAAAAATAAATTACAATAATAATTAAATGTGTCCAATTTGTCTAAGCACCAACCTCTCGGGAGATGAACACATCTTGCCGTCATGGATACATGGATGGATGGCAAGTCCTTGAAAATTACCTCGGAGAAAATTCAGTGATGGACGCATCATTTCGAGATAATCCTTCATATATAACTGTATTGTCATTTGATGTTTTGCTAGAGTCTTCTGTATCAAGTTCCCGAGATTGTACAACATCTGGTCCAAAGCGACTAGCCATGTAGAATGCAGGCTCCGAAGGTACTGCCAATGTCATGGTGGGACTACTAAGCATTAAAACAACAGAAGTCATTGTTGGCCTGTCTGTAGCATTTTCTTGGACGCACAACAACCCCATGTGAATACATCTCAACATCTCTCGCATTGAACCTGTACCATTGCTTAATAGTACAGGATCGATCGTACTTTCAAGTGTTCCTTGTAACCAATTATTCCATGTCTGAGAATGTAATATTCTTAGTCAGTTGCATGAATTATTCTAGACAATTTGGCTTTTCTGGGGAAAAAAATTTGGGCATGACATATCTAATCAAATTTCATGTCCAATATACTTACAGAAGTCAACAGGTCCTCCACATTCTCTCCTTTTCGGGTATTATTATTTCTTTGACCACTGATGATTTCCAAGACCAACACTCCAAAGCTAAATACATCTGATTTAACAGAGAAATGGCCGTGCATAACGTATTCCGGTGCCATATATCCGCTGCATAATTAATTGTGGTTAGAAAGGAAGAATTAAGTGGAATATATAGCCAAAAGTATGATTATGGCAATTAAGAAGAGACATAAATTAAGTATTTATTCTCATAGCCTTTGTAGCTAGCGGCGAACCTACATGGAGCAAGAGGTACAGCTGAATCCCAAAATTTCTTAGAAAATAGTAGATATAATAAATTATGCAAAAATTAACTATTATTTTATAGTAACTTAGCTGGTTTGATGTCATCTTTCAAAACTTGAGTTCAATTCTCCATGGCAACATGTGTAATATTTTTCATTATTTTTATTGTGATAAATCTTTTTTCTCATATCTTTAAAATGAAGATCAATTCATCTAAAAAAATTCTTTTATAGTGATTAAATAATAATTTTTGTATTATAAAATCTTCTAAAATAAGCAAACAAAATTTTAAAAAATCATATCAATTTTTTTTTTTGTAATGAATTTTTCCTCATATCTTTAAAATGACGATCAATTCATTTAAAAAACTTCTTTTAAAGTTGATTAAATAATAATTCTTGTATTATAACATCTTAAAAAAATAAAAAAAGCAAACAAAACTAGAAAAAAATCATATCTATTTTTTAAATTTTTGCAAACTTGGAGTTGTATAGATTTAAATTTTAAATAACATTTCATTTATATATATTTATAATTATTTTCCGCACCCCCAATTTCTAAATTCTGGGTCCGCCAGTATTTGTTTGTAGCACTCTAGTATATAAAACTTACCAAGTTCCAACAATCCTGCTAGTATTTCTTTGAGTTTCATCTTGCTCAAACAG
The DNA here is from genome assembly GCA_028654395.1 of Scutellaria barbata. Classification (NCBI taxonomy): domain Eukaryota; kingdom Viridiplantae; phylum Streptophyta; class Magnoliopsida; order Lamiales; family Lamiaceae; genus Scutellaria; species Scutellaria barbata. The sequence continues at coordinate 7,333,549 of CM053645.1, forward strand.
TCTCGCCATGCCAAAATCTGCAATTTTTGGGTTCAGATCTCCATCTAAAAGTACGTTACTAGCTTTGAGATCACGATGAATTATCTTGAGTCGAGAATCTTCATGCAAATACATAAGTCCTCTCGCAATACCCAATATGATTCGGTATCGTTTATCACAATCCAAATAGTAACGTTTTATTGGGTCTGTCGAGTTAAAATAAATCATTATCGGAGCTCAAGTGAGAATTTATAATACTAAAATGATATTAAAAGAAAAGCATTACGAAATATGAATTGGTCAAGGCTTGCATTCTGAACAAATTCATAAATTAGTGCCCTCTCCATTCTTTCAATGGAGAAACCTAAAAGTCTGACCAGATTCCTATGTTGTAGTTTGGCGACTAACAACACCTCATTCTTGAATTCTATATCGCCTTGCCCTGAGTTCTTAGCCAACCTTTTCACTGCTACTTCTAGGCCGTTTAAAAGTCTCCCCTGCAGTTAAAACACAAAACAACCAAATTAACCTACTTATGAGCTACATGTGTTTCATCTTACACATCGCACCACTATACTAAATTTTCACCCGATAAACTGCCCCAAATCCGCCCTGCCCCAGCTTGTTAGCTTCTGTAAAATCATTAGTTGCGGCTCTTATTTTGCCAAACTCATATTGCAGGGCCTCATCATTGCTAATCGCATCGGTAGCTAATTCATCAGCTAAAAGAAAGAGAGTTTAAGGTTACTTACCAATAAACTCAATATCAAAAAGAAGACGAATAAACATCTTACTCCACAAGAGCTCGTGTTGTCTCTGCTTCATTCTTTTTCTCAGGAAAATGGAAGCAGAAACAGCAAGTATGATTATACAGACACCAATTGGGACAACAATGCTAACAACTTTTGTCTTATTACCATCATCCTTTCCTGAAGATATGGAAGGAAAATTGTTAGGCCTTATATAACGATTATAATCAGATTATAACAGAGACTAAGATTACCTGGCACAGGCACAGACACAGGCACAGGATCAGGCTCGAATTCCTGGAGCCTGGTTTCATTGAAAAATAAATAATTCTCATAACGAATATTGCAGCTGGGCCAGAAGAGTCTGCACCCTTTCTTCCAGTCACAATCGCCAAGTATTTCATCTGTAGCTTCAATTAAGCACCTGTTGCACTCCCCTCCAGACAAATCCGGGGTACACTGAACCAAGGCAAAGATGTATTGTAAATCAGGTCCAGTAATATTCCCAGCTGCCACCTTTCTCTGAGAACCACCAGATGCAGCCTTGTTAAGAAGATCGTCTAACAGCGTTCTCAAATCACGCTGAAACTGCTCGGGGCTCGTGGCGTTCCTTGCATTCTCCGTGTAACTTGCAGGCCGCCTTGCCATGGTTCCATATATAGTCTTGTTTGAGTATCGTAACATGCAGAGATCGTCCCAACTAACTGCTTGCTTTTGATTCGGGCATGATCTTAAAAGCTCAGCAGAACCTGCTTGTATACAGCCGCGACAGTCGTTGAGTTGAGCATCGCCTCTGCAGAGAGCGATGCCGTTGGCTCTATCCACGCCCTGCCCAACAGAGACGTTGTAGAAACCATTGTTATCGATATTCGTATACAAAGAGGAAAGAGTGGCGTTGAGATTAGAACTGTAGGTGCTATTACTCGTGTAATACCCATTGTTTAGGCATTGAATTTGGGCCAAGGCTAAGAGGTCTGCGTTAATGAAGAAAATGGAGGAGATCATAAGCAATGATCTTTGATAATTCATCGCAATCTCTGAACAGAAGACGAAAAAAATGTTGAATGAAATGTATCGCAGGCTACTAAGTTTCAGTTTACTGCTTCAGCTTTACAGTGAAGAAAAATGCTCTTGGTCCACCATCAATAATTATTGGGGTTATATATTGTATGTATTGTTAGGCCTAGGGTTGGGATTGGGTCGGGTTTCGGGGTCGGGTATCTCAAAGAATGCCACCTAAAAATATCCGTTTTTTTTTTTTTACTCATCGGTTGGGTCGGGTAAAAGAGAGAGAGAGTTTCACTTTATATAAGATAAACCTCTTATTGTTCAAAATAAGAGATATGAGAATTTGAGTAGAGGAGGTAGGACAAAATTTTACACTATATTCGGATACCCAAAACCCGATCGGGTAATAAATGAAATACCCAATCCGATACGAACTTTGCGGATACTCGATCTAAAACATCCAAACTTTTATGGATTTGTAATGAAATCAAATCCGATTGGATAATATCCGTATGGATCAGATCGGGTACCCGATACCTGAAAGAAAATTCTCACCCCTAATTAGGCCCAAGTGAATATATAGTGGCTTTAAGCCAAAGTCAATATGGAATATATAAACCTGTAATAGAAGATGAATGGACACAATTTTACCCCACAATAATTTTTCACAATAATTCTCTTTCTTTTTTTTTTTTTTTTTTTTTTTTGTGTTTATAATACTTTCTCTTTGTTTTGGTTAGAAGACTTGGGAGTGTGACCGTGAACTTGGAAAAGTTAATTTAGACAGGAGTGATGATGAGACATGATTAGCTGCTCTTTTATTTTCTTTCTTTCTTTGCTTTAATTTTTTGTCTCATCTTGCCATGTATCATCATACTCATCGGCAGTGGCGGACACAAGTGAAGGCAACCCTTTAATTTTCCAACCTATTTACTAAAATGCCCTAAGATATTTTAATTTTCCATTATCAATTTTCTTTCTTTTTAACAAACATCGATCCCTTGAAGTGAATAGTAGTTTTTAGTAGACAAAATTAGCAAATACAGAAAGTTTTTGGGGTAACTTAGTGCAATTAAACCAAAGGTAGAGCACCATGGATACCCCACATTTGTATCTGATGCCATTCAAAGTTGTAAACAACATTATCATCAATTAAGAGCAAAACAAAAATTTTATCAAAATATTGGTAAAATATCGATATCGATTTTGATATTGGTGACTCCATCGTATAAATGATAGAAAAATAGGTGAAATATCGATAAATATCAGTAAATTATCGTATCAATTTCAATATCAATGATTTTATAATACAAATTATAGGAAAATCGGTGAAATATTAGGAAATATCGGTAAATAGGGTGGAATATCGGGAAAATATCTGTGAAAAATATAGATAAGTATGATGTATCAATATTTCTACTAATACCTATATTTCCGTAAAATTAAGATACCGATATTTTTATCAAGATAAAAAATTTTCATTATCAATTTGCATCATTAATTTAGTGGTTTATCTTGAAAAAAATATATTTAAGCATGTTATTAATGAAGCTATCATTTATAAGTTTCAAAATATGATGAACCGTAGAGGTCAATTGTGAACTAGATCTTTTCATTCATTTTTTGGTTCAAAAGGAATGCATAAAAGAATTTTCGAAATCACGTGTAAGTTACATTTTATATATAAATTTAAATGTTTGTATATTACTTTTACTTGTGCCACTCCTTTGTCAATTTTCTGCGTCCGCCACTGCTCATCCGTGACCTCATCCATATATGATAAAATAAAAATAAGAAAAATACATCTTAACCCCTCACGAATAGTTTTACCTTTCAAACTGATGTTTATAACGAAAATTACAAATGAGAAGTATTTTTAGGGAATGATTCAAATTATTCACTTCCTCGATAATCATGTTAGAATGATTATTAATGTATTATGTGAAACCACTAGTAATGCAATGTGTATTAGGTTAAAATCAAACATTCACAACAGTGTGCCCTAAATATTTTCAAGAAAAATAGCAAACCGTGAGTTTTTCAACTTATTAGTTATTCATTTTCATAATTTTTCATTTTTCATTTTTCCTTAGACAGCATTATTGGGTTCATCTTTAATTATTATTATTCTGTTTTATTTTGTTTGGCTGAAAACGTGACAATCCATATACATAAATTAGTCGAATACATTTGTAGGTTTACATAAGAAAAGAATCGACGCTAATTCAAACTAAAAAATAATGTTAAGTTTATAATGTATTTTATTAAATTTGAAAGTTCAAGTTGAAATTCCAATTTCATGAATTTTATATTATATTTTTTTTAAGTACTCTAACTAAGGAAACTTATTGATTTTCCTTTAATAATTCAAAAATAGTACAAATCTATGGAAATTTCAATTCGGTCAAAAAAATACACATGTTTTTCTACTGCATAAAAAAATCCCGGTGGAAGAAGTTGTACCTTCATGGCATTGCGCATTGCGAAATTAACTAAACTTTTCTCGAAAGCCAACTCTTTTCCGCATTGAGAAGCCAGGTTTGATGCTTGCAAAACGCAATATCCCTCTTCTCTTTTTCTTTAGATCAATATCAAACACATCTAGGTAAATCTGTTATGTTTCAAATAGTTGTGTGACACAATTAATTCGGTTATCATGCCATATTTAACGCATAAGTCAAATAGAGTTTTGAGTATACTTTTAAGTTCTAACAATGCACTAAAACGTATAGATTAATTTGCATTACATACACGTTCGATTTTTTTTTTTTTTTTGTTTAACATGTTGAATTCAATCAGAATTATTATTTCAATTTCGGATTTTGAGTTTTCGCACAATAAGAAGAAGAAGTTTGCTTCAACTATAACAAGTCCGAGTACATGATTTAACTCTCTATGGTATTTGTGGAGCTGTTGCTCCAATTTTCTGCTAGACAAAAATATGATAAAAGAAAATCAGTGTACAAAATTTGACTCAATTGCCATTTTCTGCATAGCTCTGTATCAATACCTCAATTTCTAATATTAACTTTTGAAGCATTTTGCAGCTCTGCATAATTCCCTCCGGAAAGAGTCCCATTAAGATTGGTTTTTACCTTACTGAATTGTTCATCATATGAAATCCTCCGCACCTTGGTCTTCCACTTGATAATCAGAAACCTGATAAAGGTTTCCAGCCTGATTCTGAAATGTACATTTCCACTATTCATAACTTGCCAAAATTCTTGTCTGGGGTGGATCAGTATCTGAAACAGAGTGGTGTTCTTGTATCCTTGATAAAAAGCTGGAATGGAATACGTCCCCATAACACCACCACTTGTGTACAGTTCCAAGCTGATGCCACTGTAATATATCCCCATTCGCTTGTTTGGATTAAAGATTTTGAGATCAAAGATTAAGGAGTTGTTTGGAACGGAGACATTGAGATGAATCGAATGATTGATGGTATCTCGAGCAGGAAAATGTGTATCTAAAACAGTGAAACTTGGATTTCTTGGAGTGAGACTTAGCCATGAAACAACACCAGCCAAACTAATAACAGTTATCACACATAAGAACCAGCAGCACATATGGAGTTGAGCTCCAATAAGTCTATGGTTACCCATTTGTAGATGAATGGATTATCAGAGAAGATGAAGGGATATATATGGATGGAAGTTACAAGGTCATAGTCCCTTGATTCCAAGTGATGAGACTGTTGTATAGGTTTATGTATGAATGGTGTATATACATATAAACTATGCAAGAATTAATGAGGGTTAGGAATAAATGCTGCAGCTTTAACAACTAGGTCGAGAATATGTGCTAATCAGTGGTAGGAGTTGGTTTTCACGCAGACGGTGAGCTGCCCTCACTTGGAAAGCTATTCCTTGGCAAGGAAGGATTGGTTGATTGATTACTCCCACAAAATATGCTGATCCAAAAGCAATTTTAGGTTTATAAATTTTTTTTTTTTTTTTTTAGCATGAAGAGTTTGGATAGAGAAGCACCGCCTGAAATAGTGATGGAAATCAAAGAGTTTTAGATATATATCACTTATGTGCCAATATATATATTAATGTCTACAATGAGAGCATAATCATTAATTTCAAATTACAACATTTTTTTCAGATTTTTATATATCTAATTATGATCATAGTGACTATGGATAGAAGATCACTATTTATATATCACCAATCTCGGTTTGGAGAATCAATACTACATTATATGACTCTACCTTTTATATATATATATATAAAGTAAAGAAAAAACATACCCTAATAATAGATTTTCATGCAAAATGAATAAGAATAAAATAAAAATAGACAAGAACAAATATATTTTTGTTAGAGAATGTTGGATAAATTTAAAATTCCCAATTTCAGAATTTAAAATTTACATAAACCTTGTAAACAGCCTTGAGGAAGAGGAAGAGGGTGGAAAAAAAATAACAAAAAAATAAAAATCAAAAGAAAAAGAAGAAAGAAAAAGAGAGTGCTAGCTGAAGTATAATCGACACCTCTTATCTTTGTAACTCGGCAATATCAGACCGTCCGGTCCAACTCCAACCGGACAATGAGCGTGCATCCCATGGCGCTTGCTATCCCAACTCCATATTCTAAATCGAATAATGGAGGAAATATCAAGCCGGAAAACCACCTCGCCCAGCCCCAGGTCCGCCATGAACTGCTGCCACCGCTGGCTACTCACCGTCAGGGTGGCGCCGCCGAGTTCTCCGGCGATCACCGTCGTATTTTTCGGCTTCTGGTAAAACGGAAACAACACCGGAGAACCGCCCACAGTTTGGTCCTGATAAAAGACCGTCAAATGCAGGGAATCATAGTACACACCAATATTCTGATTTGCATTACGCGCCGTGACGTTGTAAATCATTAGGGCATTTTCGAATCCACCCTGTTGGGCCAGAGCAGGGATGGAGAATTCCTGGACATGAAATCTGGGCCTATGGGGCCTTAAACTGAGCCACAGAATGAAAGCAGTGACCAACACAAGGAAGAAAAGGGTCAAAAATATGGCGCAGATGAGCTTGGAGACTCTTTTGCTGAAGCTTTCTTTGACGCGGTGGGCGTAGTAATGGGCGGTGTGGTGTCGATTCACGGCGGGCTCGATCGGAATCTGGGTACTCTCCGGCCACATTCCTCGGCTGGAAAGGAAGAAATGTGGGTTACGATGAAAGAAGGCATTGCTGGGGATCTTTTAATGTGTGGATTCTGTAATCGATTGGGTTGAAATTGGCGGAAAGGAACAAGTCTTCTTGGTAGCGGGAAAAGAATCAAAGGAAGGAATGGAAAAATAGTTGCTTGGGGATTAAGATATGTGCTACATTGAGTTTTCAATACGATAAGTATAGATGTGGTAGCTACTGAAATCAAGCTTTAATCTTGATGTGGTTTATTCACATATATCCTTCCAAATCAATTGTAAATAAACAAGATTTTAGTTAACAGTTTAAATTATCAATCAAACTAAGTGGTTTTGGTAGTGGTACATAAATGACAAATGAGAGAGGTAGTGACTTGTGAGATAAATGATCGTAATTGATAAAATAATTTTACTAATGTATACCACATCCACATGTAATATGCACCCATCATTTCATTTTGTACTTTTCCGAAGGAAAAAAAATAATTTGATGTTACATATTGTTCATATTATTCTTTATTTTTTACAACAAAAATATATGTTGCATATTGTTCATCTTCATAATCTAAATTGATGATAATACTTGCGGAATGTTGATGCTATGATTTCTAGATGCTGTTTCTATTCTATCAGATTCATTGTAAATTACGTCCAAGTGTAAGTGTATAATTCAAATTAATATATAACATGTAAATGTATTATTGAAGAATCAGCATCTTCAAAGATTTACTTTCTTTTGTTAAGCGGCGTCTCATAAATCATAAGTAAACACAGTTGTAATAGTTTGAATCTAACTAAATAGGCCCACTAGACAGGACAATTTTGAATTTGTTGATGAATTATCATCGAAAAGCCCAAATGTTAAGAGGCCCAAACTGATAACATTTTTTTCGATCCAATAGACGGCCTCTTTAAACATTAAACTGAAGCACAACCAGAATTCTTAATATGTTGAAGTATGTATTTACCACCAAATTGGATTTGTGTGCACAAATTACAGATTTGTTTTTGGTGAGTAATGGACAGCTCTGAACACACACAAAAAGTTAAAAAAAAATATCTACATCTATCCAAACAACATCAATAAATTTGTTATCATCTAATTTAATTCAATTCACCTATTCAAATATTGAATCCCCAGTGAATTTGAATCCATCAAATATGGAGGCAAGTATAAAAACTTTGTCAAAATCGTACTAAAATTAAATTCCGAATCTAATTGCAATTTGATTGGTTTAAAATCCAACTTAAATTGGATAGATGTACATTGGCATCCGATTTTGATCCACATTATCATCACTAGCTTTGCTGTCATTCTATCTGAAGTGAATGCCTATTGCCAAAAATCATTGTCATGTCATTAATCTACCTTCACTTGTCTTTATCTCTTATAATGCCTAAAAGACAGCAAACTAGTTACACCAACACCACAAACCCCCCGCCCCCCACACCCACACACACATAGAATAGCATAAGGTCCATGTAATACATGAGTTAAAAAATAAAGTAAATATTAGAAAAGTTTAAATATAATTAATTATATTTAAAAAAAATTATAATTTCATGTGGTATCTATCGTCAAGTTTAGTATCAATGATAATATAGTTTGACTAATATATTATTTGATTGTATATGTTGCATTAATAAGTAAAGAAAGATAAATATCTTGATTTATTATATTGAAAAAAATAATTGATATTGTGATCATAAGCAAACATTGGTGAGAATCCAATGCCCCAATTTTCAAGTTTTCTATTATGTCTTCTTATAAAATTATAAAAATTGAAGTTTAGAAAGATTCTCAAATTTTCATTTTAATAATTATGTAACAAAAAGTTAAAATAAAAAATTTATTTTGATTTCCACGGTTTAGTTTAAAACACATATTTGCAAAAATTATTTAATCTCATTAGTTAATTTATAGGTTTAAAATTTTTACTAATATTTACATCAACCCATGCAGCTTTATTATTATGTTTTTAGTTTTTATATTTCTTTTCCCTAATATTTAAAATTGAAATAAAGTAAAAATATATAAAGAATTTTCACTATCACTATATATATATAAAATTAGATCTCTCCAAGCTTTGCTCACCCAAAAAAAAAAAAAAGGAAAAAGAAAGTACAAACATAAAAGAGTGGAGACTTACCTATTTTGAATGAAGATCGTTGTCATGACATGCATAATGGTAAAATTAAATAACGATTGTCAAATTAAATCCCTAAAGTTCCAGCCCAGAACGATGAAATAAATATAAAATAATGGAATAGCGAGATTTTTATCAAGATAAATAAAAAATGAGTTGACTTAGGGTGCATGTGGTACAAACAATTTTTGGCTCATGAATTAATGAAGAAGTCAACGGTTTAGACAAGCACTTGCATAAGCATTTAATGTAAGTCTATACTGAATTCAATGTCATCAGTTCGCAACATCTGAGGAGAACAAGTGCATGAAAACAGTGTAACCTGTATTTCAATCTTAAAAGGAAAACTTGGAACCCCTCTAATAAATGAGGTTGGTTGAAGTTAATTAAATGAAAGATCATAAAAAACGCCAAGATTATTATTATTATTATTTTATTATTATTATTATTATTATAAAAAGTAGTAGTGAAGCTGAGGTGCACGGCTGTGGCATTGCATCAAGATGCCCGAGTTTATTCAGGCGTGGAGGAGAAGTGGTCCGTGGACCACTAACCAAACATGTCGGCATATAATCTTATTCCAATATTTATTTTATATATGAATATTTGCTATCTAACTTAATCTCATCTTTGTATCATTGACTTGATACCACATGTCACACATTAGAAATAAATAATGGAGTATAGGTTGCAATGCAAATTAAAGTATCCAAACTGTTAAATTGAGTCCACTTGAACTTTTGATTCACAAAATTTGAGGCATTACTATCAAGCCCAACCGTCTTAATTTGTCGAATATATTCAAGATTCATAAACTTATCTGAGAGTAATCGAATTTAATAAATATAAATTTTAAAGTAAACTGTAAATTCATTAATTTATTAGATATTCTATATATTTCATAATTAAGGCGATTTTTCTAAAATTAAACCCACTGTTAATTTTATATTTTACAGGTCAACTAACTAACCTATTCCGAGATTTGCTCATTTGCAAACAAACTCAATTCTTGTCCAACTGCAATTTCATTAGTTTGTTTTAATGAATACATTATAATTATAATGTAATTTTCTTACTTCAAAAACACCCAGCTTACATGTTCATAACCTTTTATTTTGCAATGAAATAAAATTTCTTTCCTAAAACTTTACCTAAACATTTATTAATAGTTTATAGGTTCTTAAATATCATATTATAAAAATATTTTAAGATGTTATAAAAAAGTTTATAAATTGAGTGAAACATCCAATTGAATAAATCTAGTGGAGCCGTTGGTGGGTGGTTTTGATGATAACTAAAATCAGGTATTGGGATTCTCAAACTTTATGCTATTCACTTTCACTCGCTCGGATTTAAAGAGAATCAGTTGATTCGTTGGATTTTCCCCCAATCTGGGACTCAATCATCATCCAACTTTTCTTTCTGTACTGTTTAATATTTTTCATTTTTTTTTTCTTGACAGTAACTTTTTTTTTTTATTTTTATTACTATATGATATGGCGAGAGTAGACTTAGTATAAAATGCCAATTATTTGAAGATAAAACGACATGCTAACTAATATGACGAATAACCAGTATAAACGTTCATACATTGGAACCTACTAAAATGGTCTCGTATGATAATTTATGTGAGATGAAATTTATATGAATCAATAGAACTGATCGATCTATTTATATAATCAATGTTGGATTTACATAAAATCATAAAATATATATATATCTCACATAAGAGTTAGATGAAACAGTCTCACATAAAAGTTCAATCGATCTAAACTTTAATTTTAGGCTGACAAAATCTTCTCAAATTGTTAATAAAATAAAATTACAAGTCCAATACATCGAAATTATCAAATACAAACTAATTGAAGGCAATTCGGATGTTGTATTACGTTTGCTGACGATTTAGTAATTTTAATTCGCATCTTGCATAAATTAATAAACTCATATATACATGATATGTGAGGAATAATTTGAAATATCAAATAAAATATAAGTTACTACAATTCACCAGTTTAATTACACATATATACATTTGGTTTATTTAATGTGATAATGTCTAAAATATTAGTTTTGATAGTTTTGGTGTGCCAGAAACACATCCAAAAATATCAAAATGATTAATATTATGTCAAATGTCACAACATCAACAAAAAACATAGTAAAATATAATTGAATTAAGAAAGTAAAACAGAGAATTTATCCACGAATATAAAATACTTTGTGGGAAGCAACAAAATTTATTACTTTAAGAAATAATTATAAAAACCACAAAGAGTTTATAAAAGACTTTTTGAAACAAACACACATCCTAAAAAACTAGCATATGAAACTCTATGGATGTAGAAACTAAGCTGATAATAACAAACATTTTTATCTAAATAAATCAATCAAGAGTTTACAAATTCAATGACTTCAACAAAAAAAAGACAAGAAATGTTATCTCTAATGTTCTCATAAATACTATTTTACTCTCAATCTTGCTCTTCATTTGTTTCTCCTTAATCGCAGTCTTCAACTTCGTATTTATAGACTTCTGCAAGAGCCACCTCTTGATCTTCTCCTCCAAATTCACCATAAGCTTCACGTCATGATCCATGATCTTCAAGTCACACTCCATACTCCTCTTTTCTACTTTTAATCTGTAAAAGAAAAAAAAAATTAGAAGCCAAATAACAAATATCTCTAGATTCTAGGGATTTGTTAAATAACTTAAAGTAAGACTTAATCAATAGAGTTAGTCATGTGGAAAACTCTCAACAACCTGCTAAATTGTCCTATTAAAATATTCAAACTAATTTGAATTAAAAGAAAAAAGGAAAAATTAAATTAGATTTACTTATGCAGTACTAGTCGACATAAATTCAATATCAATTTCCATTAACCATTTCTATTCTTTCATGAAATTATCAAATAAAAAATTTAAACGTGATTTTTCTCATAAATTATGTTATGTGAGAAAGCTCTGTTCCATCCAATACTTTGATCCTCACTATTAATTAGTCAACTTAATCTACATTCAAATTTTGTAAATAGGAGGGTGGCTCAATTATTAGACTTGAGATTCAATTTTTTTTTAAGCTCGTCTAAATTAAATCATTAATCTTGGAAATAAAATAAATTAAAGAATAGTCACAATAATTGTTGCAATAATTGTCCCCTTAAATATATCAGGAATTCAAAAATTGTTGTGCTTCTATTATAAAAGAAAGATTTCCATAATAAAACTCTTTTATTTTGAAAATATAGCTGTATTTAAAATGCTTTCACATAATTTAAAAAAAGAAAATATTTCATTAGAAATCATTATATTTTGTCAATATTATCGTAGAGCTAATCTAAAATATATATACATACATTATTCTACATACTTCCAAGAAAAAAAAAATGTCACTGTCTACATATTCTGTATTACTCCCTCCGTCCCACCTTATTTTGCCTACTTTCCATTTTTGCTTGTCCCAACTTATTTTGCCAGCCCAAAAATGGCAAAAAAAAAGCACTAAAAAAGCATAAAGTTAAACATTCAATCAACAATCAACTGTATTTTCTTAGGATCCGTGCCGGTCAAAGTAGGCAAAATAGCTCGGGACGGAGGGAGTATTTCTCTAAAATTACTATTTCTCGAAAAGGAAATTTTATATTTTAATAAGAGGTGAAATGTCACAAAATCATGCTTTAACTGTTATGATTCAACAGCGCTTCATTATTACACAGTAGACCCCTATCCACAAGAACACAGCTCAAAAAGGCAATCTTACGATAATAATTCCTAATATTAGTTATGGAGCTTTATAATAATGACAGATAATACCACTATAAATATAAAGAATCATACATTATACAAATCCATATTCCAAAATTTTAATAACAAGTAAAAAAGATTGTACTTCATATTTCTTGATCCTAAATTTTTATTTTTATTTTTGGCTTAAATTTCAAAGTAGTCGATCAGTTTAGGGAAAAAAGAAAAAAAAAAAACAATAATGGGAATGGAGATTAGAAATATTTGACGAAAATTTAAATAAATTTAATTTATAATTGTTATTAATATTTTTATGTTTAATTTTAGTTTTATCTTTTAAAATTTCAAATTTATATTTGTATATAAATATAGGGCGAAACTATACATGCCCCAACATTTACTTAATACACCCCATTTTTTAAAAATGAAAGACTTATAAACACAATTTTTAGATGTGTGTAGCCCCACTCATAAATATAAGATTATCTTATGAACAACTAATTGATTTATGAAATAAGAAAAATAAATTTTCTCCAAATTATATTATTTTCCTTCCCTTCTGAATATCACTATTTTAAACCAAAAGATAAAATACATCATTTTTAGACAAAATGACAATAATACCTCTGATGAAATGAATTCCACCATTTACATATTTCTTTTAACCGTCTTACACGCGAAAACACACATAATCCACACGACCTAGAAAAGAAGAAAAAAATGATACCAAGTGGTGAGTCTAAAACATCTAAGGAATATTTTTATCAAAATATCATTTTTTATTTTCTTGGGCTAAAAGAAACATCTTTTATATATTGCTAAAAAAGAAATTTCTATATGTTTAGCTATTTTAGGTCATCTTCATAATTTGTTTTGGGGCGAATTACATATTTAAGCCTAGGCCCAGTTGGTACTATATATACATACAGCTCTATTATATATCCATGATTAATATATTAATAATATAATAAATTTATTAATTTTATAAGGAATGAATTATTACATGTGAACATATTAAGAATTACCTATAATGGTATTTTAACATTTACACACATATATATATCGTACGTATATTAAGAATTGCTCACAGTAGTATTTTAGCATTTTTCTATATAAATGTGTTTAATGTAAACCAATTGCACATATAATTCAGGTCGACTCGGATCAGCGTGTTTTTTTTTTTTGCTTCATGCCAAAATCTTTATATACAAATTCGGTGACTTTAGAAAAAATAAAGAATTTCGGCAAAATTTGTACATAGATATATTTATGTTATATTAATATGTATATTCATATGACATTTATGTACAAATATCCATACATTTAAAATGTCAGATAGTATATATAAGGTCACATAAAAGTATTTATATACAAATTTTGTTGAATTTTTCTTTTTTTCTAAATTACAATATATAAAGCTCACAATATTTGTACATAAAAATTATTAAATTTGTACATAAAAATCAAGATATAAAATTAAAAAAAAAAAAAACCAAATATACAAATCCGAATTAGGTCGACCTAAAGTGTATGGATTTTAGATCCATACGCTCTGTAGAGGAGAATTTGTGTTATTATATATATATATATATATATATATATATATATATATATATATATAACTCCTAAACTCCCCACGCCACGCCTCTTTCTCCAACAGTAAGACAAATCTCAATTCTCATAATTATTTCATCCTGAAATCCCAAGTTTCTCTCTCCTTAATCATCCTTGAAATTCCCCCCAATTTGTCCCTTCTTCTCCAATCAACACTCCATTATATATCATTTTTACAGAATAAGCAACCACCGAAACTGTTGCATTAATCTTGAGGACGAATCAACAAGGCTCTGCTTTTCCTTTTGAGGTTTGAATTTCTCACCAAGTTTTCTGATCTCTAGCAACTCTGGGAGACACATAAATGGAGTCTTGCAAATGAAGTTATCTGTTTATATATCATCCTCAACAGTTCTTGCCACAAAACCGTGTTCTATTTTTAATACTGGCAAAACACAAGTTGACTAAAAGAGGTGCAGTTCGTTTTTTTATCAGATCAGAATTCATTTCCTGATTGGATACGTAGCCTCGTGATCACTACTCCCAATTCTATTTCCATCTGTATTTCCTCATCAGTGGTGAAACAATAACTGAAAGTTTCTCCTGTATTTCTTCACACTGTTTCATTTAATTTCAATGTAAATATGTGATTGTAATTTTTAATTATATCTATATTCAGGAGGATATGGGTTGTGATAATCTTAGTTCAAACTGTGAAGCCGGAGAATTGGGAGAGAATGGTGGCCGGAAAAATTCAGTTTCCGATCACGTGAATGGGTTGCAGCACTCCACCAATAAATCGGACAGCTTTGTGGTGGATATGGAACGATTTTCACATCTCATAGAGAGAGATCTTAACGCAAATTCTAGGATTAAAGTAAGTTTCTTCATGAAATTGAAATCAAACAGAGTTTGATATATGTCTTTTTTTGATCGGAAAACTTTATGTTATTTTAATGTTCTCCTGTATTTGAAAGTGACTGATTAAACTAATTTCCATATGATTTTGATGATGATGATGATGATTATAAGTAGATTATTCCGAAAAGTCCCACTTTATTTTACACACAATCTTTGTGATCCATTGTCTTTTAAGTTTGGTGTTATCCCATCAGAAAGAGACTTTTTTTTTTTTTCTGCCCAAAATTTCTGCCTTTTCTCAACTTTTCTTGTTTTTAACGTTCTTTTAAAAAATTAGATCTTTTAAACAATATATATTATTCTTTTTGTTAATACATGCTTGTTGGTGCATTAAAAGTTGCAGAGGAACCTTTCAAGAAAAGGATGTGGCCGAATCGGAGAAAGGAAAATCACTAGCAACGAAAGAGACACCAGTTTGCTTGCAACTTCACCGAGAGGTATCCGATCACTGCTTCTTTCAAATCATGTATTTCATTTCATCATGTTCATAGTAAGACTAAGCTTAAAATAAAATCTTATGTGATAAATTTTATTTACTCTAGTTAGTATAACATGCACTTTCAAATGGTAATATTCCTTCACATAAATATCTGGGAAATCCAAGTCTAAAGCCTATGTTGTTTCCTGCATTTAAATAGTCCACTTTGTGTGTACTGCATTGTGCTCATAGGGTGGGCTGTCTATAAGCATGCTATATGCCAAAAGAAAATATAAGTCCCAACCACTTTAGGTCACATTCGAGACCACCGTGGAAGGCATTGTCATTTATAGTCAACCATCTCTGTATTCACCTGCTAAATAGATTATTAATAAGGTCATGATTATACAGCTATTTATATATTAATAATTGCTAATAGGCTGCTCCTATATAGTTTTGGGTAGTAATCGTGCTCGATCATGAGCCACGTATCTTATCTTAGATTGAAAAACAAAAAAACGCACTATTAAGTCACGAACCATCTGTGACATAGCTGTGCCGTTGCTGTCCTTGTCTCTGCCCTATCAGTTTGCTACTTTAATTTAATTATTATAAGTAATTAAGTACGATGATCAGTTGAAATTGAACAGCATCTCTACAGCAGGGCTAGTAGAATTTTCTGGGCCTGATTCTTGAAAATGGACTAATTTTATTTCAAATATTATTTTACAACATAGCTCATGTGTTCACAATATTTAGAATAGAGGAAAAATATATTTTACACGGCTAGAAGTCTTCAACTCCAGCTGGTGGCAGTTAAAAGACCACGAAACTTCAGTTGTGCCGTATGAAATGGAATATATTTTGCATCACCGTGATCTACGGAATTTAACCCTCTACAAAAGCAATTTCACAAATAAAAATGACATATAATATATAATTAGGAGAAGGGTCGAATTTAGAGGTATTGATAATTTAGGACAACACTTTATATGAATGCATTTTGGAGCTTTTTCAAAGACTTTATTAGTTTGATATACTTCCACTACTTAGAGCCTATCTCTTTTTCCTTCTTTTCACCCATACAACAATTCATGCTGGACCGTCCACGCCTGTAGCTAGGTTAGGGAAATTTTCAATGTTTGTAGGCGTATACGTGTTGCCCGTTTTATACGTATATTCCTTGACCTTTGCTTGGTATGAAATCGGCAGCTACTTTCCATGGAGGCAGCATGCCTGAAAAGCCAACCATAGTGGGGGTGGGGGTGGGGGTGGGGGCCACTGATCAGTCTAGCAATCCTCAACTCCATCATCATCAAATCACCATCACTAATGGCAACCTGAGCAGCACGGTGGCTGCTCCTGAAACTAAATCCTTAGGCAGGAAATTCAGTTTCCGGCGCTCTAGTTCTCCCGCCTTGACTATTGATCCCAGAAGGATACTCTTCTTCTTCGCAACAATGTAAGTTCAAAAGAAGTATGGTTTCCTTGTCATGATTTTACCCATAAATTGTATAAGTAATGAATTTTAATTGCAATGTTATGTATTCTGTAACAGATCATGCATGGGGACTATTCTACTTATCTATTTCACCTTATCCATGGGCAAGCTGAATGGAGACGAGAACGCTCTGAATTGATCAAAAATTATAATACGAAATCTGAGAATTTCTACGTATTAGTATAAGAGCAACTTTTGAAGAGCGGCATGGTTGCAACGCACATGAAAAGATGCGAAACAAAAAAAGGAGAAACAGAGGATTACAACTTTAGGCAGAAAGGGAGTGTGTGTGTGTGAGGGCCTTAAGTACCTTTTTAATAAACAAAAGAGAAGAGGAGATAGCAGTGAGACAAGGATGGAGAATATTCATGTTTTAAGGTGAGTGGGAGATTTGGAAAACACATCATGTCTATACTTTTTTTTTTTTTGTTGTTGTTTATGTTTGTAAAAGTGCAGTGGAAATTAAGCCCGAAAGCTCCTCCACTTTTTCCCTTTCTTCCTCAATCTTTGTACCCCACTGCTACATGTTTCATTTTTTCATGTGACTGATCAAAAACAGACAACTTTGGAATTTCTGGTGCTTACACTAACTTTAAATACGAATCAGTTCAGAAAAGAAGCATGCCTTGTTCTTATATATTAACGCAGTGGAAATTTAATCTTTTTTATACATGATAATGAAATAAACATAATTATTTCATCCCAGATTTGAAGCGATTTTAAGATCTTGCCTATTTAATAGATTCAAGCGTCAAACAAATGCTTGTTATCTCTCACCATTTTTCCAATTTGAAATCATGTTGGTTATATCTGAAAATTATATTTCACCTAATAATAAGGAGCGGACTAGACATCTAATGTTAAGGAGGCTGGTTGGTTTTTGAGGGCTAAAAGAAAATTAAAAAATAATATCTAGATAATTAATATATAGATAATTAAAATTTTTAAAACTTCCCACATAACCTAAGGGGCAGAGCTGGACATCTAATGTTGCACAAAAACTTTACCTAACCCGACCCGGCCTCCATGCGCTTGCACACGCCCTACGTGTCTGGGTGGATCCGCTCAAACGCGTGTCTGGGTGGATCCGCTCAAACTCACTCAAATTCGCTTTAAGTGTTAGACCTTTATGTTATATTAAGCATACATTTATGTTATGTTAATCATACATTTAGGACATTTATATTATATTAAGCATACATTTATGCAACGTTAAACATATCTTTATGTTATGTTAAGTATACTATTATGGTTTTATATTATATTAAGCATACTTTTAAGATTTTTATATTATATTAAACATACATTTATGTTAAATTAACCATACATTTATGTAACGTTAAACATACCTTTATGTTATGTTAAGCATACATTTTGGGTTTTTATGTTATATTAAACATACATTTATGTTATGTTAGTCATATCTTTTAATTATGTTAGTTGTATATTTATATATTATATAAAAATATGACTAATATTAATTAAAGATATGCGTAATATTTACATAAAAATATATATGTACAAATTAGGGTTTTTTTGTGTTGATATTATAGTTTTTTTGTCAAAATTAGGATTTTTTAAAAAGTTAAAGTATTACATAAATGTATGATTAAACATAAAGGTATGTTTAATATAATATAAAGATACGACTAACACAGTATAAAGGTCAGGATAAAAAATAAATAAAAAAATGTATGGATCCAGTTTGGATTCAGCCCGACCAGCAAGCCTCACTCCTAATGTTGAGGAGGTTCGTTGGCTTTTGAGGGACTAAATTACCATAATGAAAATTTTAACACTTAAAAGAAAATTAAAATAATATATAGATAATTAAATATTTTAAAACCCCCCACATAACCTAAGACTACCCACATCAGCAACCCAACTCAACCCAACCTAAAATAAAATATTAATTTCTCTCTCATCCACCTATTCAATCCACAATTCAACCTAACTTTATTTTTTTTATATCCACATCCCCAACCCAACCCAACCCAACCTAAAATAATAATACTTATTTTATTTTTTACAATATTTAAAATGTACAAAAATTACATTAAGTAATTTAATATTCTAAATCTATAAGTATAATAAGGAAAATAATTTAAAATATATTTAGAATCAGATACAATAACGAAATTATAATTACAATAATTGAAATTCGAAATTGAAAAGAAATAAATCAAATGTGATAGAAAGAACACAATAGACTCATATGAGTCTATAGTGTGAAATGCATTTTGATTTAAAACTAATCTAATTATACATTGAAATAAAGATGGTTTATTTGAACATTGAAGTAATGAATAAATACATTTATTTGTGTAGAAAGAACACAATAGACTCATCTGAATCTATAATGTAAAATAAATTTTGATTTAAAACTAATCTAATTATACATTGAAATAAAGATAGTTTATTTGGACATTGAAGTAATGAATAAATACATTATTTGTGTACAAAGAACACAATAGACTCATCTGAGTCTATAGTGTAAAATAAATTTTAATTTAAAATTAATCTAATTATACACGAATTTTGGGACAAAATATAAGGAAAAATATGATAGTAAAATAAAAAATATAAGAGAAAATAGAGAATTTAAGATGTGTTCCAAAATATGTCAATATTGGTGTCTATTTATAGAGAATTAAAAAATACGAATTTTGATATATATATATATATATATTTATATTTTAAATACATATTATTCAAAATATTTACAATATACATTTTATCTTTATAAAATCTAGTGAACCAATCAAAAAATGACATGTGTCATTTTTTGATTGGACAACCTAAATTGCACTTGAGGTTGAGGTTGAGGCCCAAGACCATCTCGGTTGCAACCTCTATTTTCATTTACAATTTTTTTTTATTTATTATTTTTTGTCTTTTCTTTATTTGGGTTGCCAACCTGCACCGATGGAGATAGTCTAAGGAGGCTCCGCCCCGCTAAGTGCTAACAATGATTGCAACCTTAAACCTTTTCTGCACAATTCTAATACATGGAACTCTAGGTTTCTTTGAGAGAGAGAAGCAATTTACTAGTGTTGTGAAATTTTGTAGATATTTTTTCTTCACGCCCTATTATGTTCCTTATGTATGAGTTTTTAGTTATATATCTAGGCAAAGTTTTGGATGAGACCGTCTCACGGATCTCATTCCATGAGACAGGTCGGGTCGAACATAAGAAATTATGTAATACTTTTGAGTGTATTACGTAATACTTTTCTATATATTAGGTAATACTTTATATTATAAGATGTGTTTTGAGTTGAGTTGGACTATACGGAAAATATGTAATACTTTTATGTATATCAGGTAATACTTTTATGTATATCAGGTAATACTTTTGTTTTGAGTTGAGTCAGACTATAAGAAAATATATAATACTTTTATGTGTATCGGATAATACTTTTATGTGTATCAGATAATACTTTTATATTATAGAATATATGACTCGAATTGGGTCGGGTCGCGTCGGGTCTTAAAAAACACTCGGATCCTAGGATTTCCAGGTGCTCTCTTCTCCTCATGCAACATGTAATACTTTTGTGTATATTATGTAATACTTTTCTATATATCATGTAATACTTTTGTATTTTACATATATATTAAATAATATAATACAAAGTATTACTTGAAATATAAAAAAGTATTACCTAATACACACAAAAGTATTACTTAATTATTATGTTTGACCCGATCCGACTCGTCTCACGAAATGAGATCCGTGAGACGGTCTCACACAAAACCTACTCATATATCTAAGTTAAACCTAGTTTATTACTCATCGAATGCTCTATTTGAAAATAATTTATGGCTTGTGTGTTAATAATAAGTGCTCTTATTAAAAATTGCCCCTTATTGAAAATAATGGCTCCAACCGGGTCACATGCTAAAGGTCTGCCAAGACCCAACGGGCTAATGTAGGGTTTGGTCAAAGTCAATTATATGTTGGGCCGAACCAATTTGTTTTGATTTGCCAACAGCCCAGCACCTTATCTTTTCCCCCCATAAAAACTAGTTGGAATATAAAAAAAAAAAAAAAAAAAAAAAAAAAAACACCTCATCTTGTTTTACTAAAAACTTACACAATTTACTGTGTACAATTCTTTTATAACTTTTCATGATTTCATGCTATTTGAAATTTGATATGATTAAAATCTTCAATTAAGAAACCAATGGATTTTCTATAACATTTATCCATATTATCTTACAATCAAATTTCATACTGCAATAATTTAGTTTAGTCTATATCCTTGCCTTAATTTTTTTCTATTAGTTTTTATAACAAAATCATATGTCCCACATGTGTAATTCGATTGTAGTTGTATTTCTAATTTGAAATTACGTAGGTGTGTTCATGGATATAGTAACACCCCCACTCCTTAAATAATTTAGACAAAAGTAATCTTTTACAAATGGACTAAAATAACCCTATTAATAAACAAACAAAATTAAACTCATCCTCCCATGTTTGAACCGTACTTCTTGGTACTGCATCCATACAAATATCTCAGCTAGTTCTTCTTTTGATTCCATCAAACTTTAAATAACATAATAAAGTAATAATGAACCAAAAAAGACTTGATGGAAAAAAAAAAAAAAAAAAAAAAATCTTCACATCTACATATTACATATTGGTAGGACAATTTTGGTAAACCTTTCAATTCTAGTTCGTTAAAACAAAATTAATGTCGATCGGTAAATAATTGATGAACAAAATATACGTGTTTTTTCAAGAATTGTCAAATATTTAAAAAAAAAATTGATCTGATCTAATTTTTCTCCGCATCTTAACTTAGGTGTTGTTTTAGAAATTAAATCTACAATATTTTAGATGCTTGAATCTTTATATTTTCACATAGTTTTGACTATGCATAAGAACTATAAATTTTGTCAGAATTTTACTATATAATTCAAATGTTTAATGTAGTTTAAAATTTAATAATTAAGATTTTAATGTCATTGACTCGAAATCCTATTAGTACTGGTCAGTCTAACCTAAAGCTGGATATAAATAGGTGTTATAAAATTCATTGTTTATATGAGGCCGAGTAGTTTTGACTTCAAACTCACTAGTGTTTCTTGTACATTAAATGTAGGAGAAATATATGAATTTGAATATTCTATTATATTTGATATTACATCTTATATTACATAGAGTTATAAAAGAATTGAATTTTTTTGATATACATCTTGTATTACATAAAGTTGTAAAAGAATTGAATTTTTTTGATTCGATTCGATATTCGAATTAGAATATAGTGATTCAATATTCGAACTTGAAAAACTATATTCGAATTCGAAAAATGCGAATAAGAATTTAAATAAGAATATTTTTTTAAAATTTGAATATTATCTAAATACGAATATGAATATAATCCTATTAGATTCGAATATTTGTGAATATATTCAAATAATTATAAATGTATATAATTTTAATAAACTATTAAAAATATTTATTTAATATAATAAAATAATATATATATATATCTATATACTTACATATAATTATTTTTAGTTTCCATTTATTCTTCCCATCACAATTCCTGACCATATTTTGAATTTGATAAATATTTTGAATGTTAATTTGAAATTTTTTAGTTTATAAATTGTTGCATATTAATTTCAAATCTTTTAGTAGTTTATGAATGGTTAAAAAGAGTTGATAAACAATTTATTGTTTACTATGTATTATATAGATCGTGTCATATATGCATATGATATATATTTACAATTTCATATTAATAATTAAAAATAAACATAAATTTGAAAAAAAAATGAAATTTCAAAGTTCACATTTTCGAATACGAATTTCATATTTGATTCAAATAATAAATGAATACGAATATTCGCTAAATTATATGAATACGAATAGAATATCATGATATTCGAATCGATTCGATTATTTTACAACCTTAGTGTTATTGTTACATAATATTTAATTTACATAATATTTAATATACACCACGTATTAATTAGTGATGTTGTGGTGTGTACACGTATTAATTAGTGAAGTGATATATATATATATATATATATATATATATATATAATGTTACATAAAAATAATAGAATTACAAGAAACATGCACTACTTCTTACTATTCTTAAGACAAATTCTCGAATGGTTAATCAAATTAAGAATATTTAATATAGTTCTACTTCTACCTACTAGTTCAAATTGTGCATAACATAAGTTCCATATATCCTCACTCAACTTCCATATATCCTCACTCAACTGTTTATACAAGGAACCTTAAAAGTCCTATTTTGTATCCAAACATTTGAACATCATCCTTAAGCTGTTTCTTGGGAATTCCATATATCCTCACTCAACTGTTTACACAAGGAACCTTGAAAGCCCTACTTTGTATCCTAACATTTGAACATCATCCTTAACCTGTTTCTTGTATTCCCCAAAGCTAAAACTTCTGTAAACACTACTTTCATCATCCTCTCCACCCTCTATCACTGTCTCCACAGATGGACACAAGAAGTAAGCCGTCGAGAACCTATCGTTCACTCCATTTGACACAACTCTGTGTTCCACACTTTTATACACATCATTGCTCCATGCCTGTATTGATTGATTTTGAGTTAATTAATCTGAAATGCGTTCTAATGGATATATATATATATATATATATATATATATATATATATATATATATATAGTATACCTGAAACAAATCTCCAATGTTGACAACGAGGGCTTCAGGATTGGGTTTAACAGGAATCCAGGTTCCGTCTTTGACTAACTGCAATCCGCCAACATTGTCTTGGTGCAATACTGTAAGGAAGTCGCTGTCTGTGTGGGCTATTATTCCCATCATCCGATTGTATATCGGACAGGCCGGATATCTGTTCAACCGGAGATAGCAACTGGTCGGAACACACGTTTCTTTGAAGAAACCTGTCTCACCACGACCCATTTCCTCCGCTAATATATCTGCTAGTTGTTGTGCTATTTCTGAAACACTTGTCGAAAACTGCTCCATGATTGAGCTGGAATATTCATCATCCAAACAGGATATATATTTAATACAAGATTAGAGGCGAGAATTAACATTCCACAGTAATCTTACTAGGTACAAGTTAGGATTCAAATATTGGGGTTCATTAATTAGTATACGAACAAACCATTGTATTATTAATGCTACTAGGGTATATATATATATATATATTTATAGTTGGTAGGATATTTTTTCTGTGGCCTTGAATATGTGTAACTTGCATCCCCTCTTAAATGATCATATGCAAATATGGTCTTGCCAATTTTATTAATAAATGCCAAATCCTTATTTTTCAAAAACCCAATTATACCAAGGAATCAACATGAATTTTACATTTAAACTAAAATTTTATATTTAACGATCTTTAATAAAATATTCTCTGTTCAAATAGTGTTACATCTTTTACGATCCAATTACAATAGTATTATATAATCATAACACATATTGATAACATTGGAATAAGAAATAGATAGAAACATGATTATTATTACTATTTTGTAATTGAATTTATGTAATTAAAAAATTACCTGATGGTATCAAGGCTAGGGGAACCATATATATCAGTGAGCAGGACATGAAAGGCTTCAGACCAGGATAACTGCTTGATACAAGTAGCTGAAGGAGTCCCCCAACGGTAACTTCCAGGTGAGAAGTTCAAATCTTTGTAGGTTTTCTTCTCGTGATATGGTTTCTTGAACACCTCCACTTGTTCAGCCCTCATTATCTCCAATATCTCGCGGGAAATTCCATGGTTTATAACCTGGAAAAACCCCCATTCTTTTGAAGCTTGAGCAATCAGTTTCTTGCATGCTTGTCTTTGGAAATCTCCAAGGCCTAACTGCTTGAGGTCAATTAAGGGCAGCTCTCGTTCCTCCATAACTGGAAGCTCAGAAAAATTGTTTTCGAGGGTATCATGCTTGTCTAAGAGATCCTTGTAAGTGATCTCGAATGGTGGGTCTGGGGATTGATCTCCCATTCTTACAAGCTGAAAAAACAAGTTTAAACTATATTACGTTCCATCTAATTGTAACATTTTTTTAATCACGGAAAATGCGTAATTAAATAATTGTTATCTTCGACTTGTGTGGAGAGACACTTGGAGATATGAGACATGGAAATGGACAGGTTGGAGAAATAGGAGTACTGGAATGAAAGTTCAGTTGACTTCAGAAAGCTACATACGGATTTTTTAGTATAGTAATGAAATGTGACAAGGAGAAGCCGATGAAAGCATGTTTTTTATATGTTTTTTGCTTTTGTGTTTGATTAATTTGCTCTTTCCACTTGCCTATATCTGAAGACCAATTACCTATCCCTGTAATGATTGTGTAAAATATATGTCAGATACCACATTATAAACATGCGAGGGATTTCCAGATTAAAAACCAAAAGTTAAGTGTTTGATGGACACAAACTATACATAAACATGTGTAACATTAACCTTGATGTCATGAGATTCAATAGGTACTGAAGGACAAAGCTGCTCGAATAATTTGCTAATTTTAATAATTACTAAAATGAGTGATTAGTTGATGATGATCTTGAGTGTTATCACATCCAATGTAATGTACACCTTGTATACTTTCAACTAGTGTTTTTGTACACGAAAAAGTAGGCTTACTTAATTCACACAATGCTCTGAGTTGTAAGCAGACACCCCCATGATCTCTCGCGAAGATCTTGTCTTGGTCTCTTGCTGCTTTGATCCTGCAATTTCTAGTGCATTAAGAAAAACTTGGAAAGATCATTAGTATATACATTTTGGCAACTAATTGATCATGAGTTGATCGTTATATAAACATTGGTAACAACAGTACTCTTGCATTTCAACGACATGCAACCATGGCCATTCACATAGATATTGATGGAGGACGTTGTATATAAGAAACCAAGTATGTCCACAACCTAATACACATATCATATGTACTTCAAAAGAAAATGAATGGAAGGAATATAGAGCTCGTGTACGTGGGACCACACCAAATCCTCTATTACATTGTTTATTTTGGTCTTATATAAATTTTTTTTTTACCACTTATCTTACATATTTCAATTTAATCTTTTAATTATCAATTCGTTTTAAGTTTGGTCCGATTTCACTCAAAATGTCAATTTCTGTATATGTGGACATCAATATTGAAAAATTCATATCAGCAATTTCGATGTCCACGAAGCCAAAAATCAAAAATTTCGAGTAAAATCAAATGAAATTTGAAAAAAAAAAAATATTAGATGACCAAAATTAGATTATGTAAAATTGGTGGTCAAAAATTGGACAATGTCTAAGTTAACTGATGGAAATTACAAGTTTCTATTTTTCAAAGTAATCATCACATGTCACATGCAATAAATGACATCACTAATTAACATATTGTGTATCTCGTTTATATCTTTTTTTTTATGAGTTACAAGAGTAGAAGGAAGGAAATAAAGATTAAAAAACGTATTTGATCCAAGTTCAAACTTTGATTTATGACAATCTATATTTTTACAAAAATAGAATATCACTTAAATTACAAAGTTCATGATGGAAATAATGATACAAAATCAAATTTCAAAGATAATTGAGATGGGTCAAAAATAAAATTATGGAAAAAAGAAGAAAGTGGAGGTAGAGGATTGAGAATCTATGTTTATGAGTGGAACACGCGGCTTAGAACTCAATCACTAATTCATGAATGCGCTATTAAAGGGGAACAATAACTGTACACGTACATCTTTTTGACAGGTACATATATTTGGACACTTTGTGGTCTTCTTCTTCCGATCTCATTAATTCAATTGTACCATATAGTCTATATAGCCTAGATATGACATGGACGTCTTATCTTCCTCTCACATTATCATTCAATGATGTCTTTAAAAGATGGATTATTTGAATATTGCATCTTATATTTGATGGCATCTAATATTCTGAATGTATTAAATAATGATATTATATTATCGATTAATATATGGTAATTATTTTACATTATAAAAAAAATTGTAAATAAAAGATCTCATATGCTCATTTCATGATATCTCTAAAATAATAATACGTCTTAAACTTCAAAGAAGGAAAATTAATTCACATCAAACAATAGAGTTGTGATCATGATTATTGTGTCTGAGGCTTTATGAATTTACATATCAAGACACCCGGGAGTTTCACTAGGTTCTTTTCAAGTCTTGTTAGTGGCTTTCTCAGTTGAACACGTGGCCTACTTTAGAGACTTTCATATTTTGATATTTGTGTACTTTTCTATTTATTTATTTTTTTAATCGATGAGGGTGTGTTTGGTTTGAATTTAACTCATTCAGGTTTTGGATGAGTTCCACTTTCAATTTACAGAGACAGGCTATCAAAATAGACCTGTAGCAAATACAGTAATTTTGATCATTTCTTTGCATGTACCCACTTAGTTGATCCATGATTTATGTTTTATCTTTCGTTTCCTTTTCGTTTGTTTTGAGAAATCTATCGATCAAAAAAAGTTCTGATACATCTGGAAACCCGAAACCATGACTAGGCAATGAGAAAAAAAGAGAGAGAGGGATTCGAACTCTTGATAGTTCTTTGTTCAAAACTATACCGGTTTTCAAGATCGGGGCTATCAACCACTCAACCATCTCTCCGAAAGACAATTTTTATTTTATTCCTCCAAATAGAACATGGCCATGGGGGGTGGATACCACTACTATCTGTGGAAAGATCTCGGAACTTGTTGACGATCCTTTACTCCGACAGCATCTAGGGTTCCTCGAACAATGTGATATCTTACACCGGGTAAATCCTTAACCCTTCCCCCTCTTACTAAGACTGAAGAATGTTTTTGTGAATTATGGCCAATACCGGGTATATAAGCAGTGATTTCAAATCCAGAGGTTAATCGTACTCCCCCACGAATATTCTACTATAACGGGTATTCAAGAATCGGTCCACGAAATTATAATGAATTTGAAAGAAATTTCACCAAGGCCGACTTTCGTCCCTGCTCGACGGGTGGGTCTTTGGAGGTTTGGCTCTGTTATCGAGTATACCCCCCCAAAAAAAAGGGGGTAGGCTACTAGGACCTGGGTCTCTCTCTTGGGCGGGGCATCAAGTGCGGTAGCTTCATCGATATTACCTACTAAATATCTCATGCATGGTTTTGAATGAGAGAAAGAAATGAGGAATCCTCTTTTCTGCCATTTCTTGAAATCTCTCTTCTGATTCAAAATCCGGGCTATATATCCACGTTTAATTCTGGTCATTGAATAAATACTTTGTACAGACATTGTGGGGGTCGAACGCTAAGATGGAATAGTTTATTCAAATCCATATTTGAACAAGAATTCACAAATTTCTACATTAATAGTTTTTTTTAACAATTTCAATAAAAATATTTATTTTTTCTAATTTTTTGCAATTTCCAATAAACAATATTTAATTTTTCTACAATTCTCAACTTGAAAATGACATTTTAATTATAATTATGATACCCTACAAAATTTCAAAATAAATAATATTTTTAAAAATCATACTCACAGAATCCTCTTAAACCCCAAATTCAAACTTTCAAAAATCAATCTTAAATCCAATTCAAATATAATCCGATAGTTTACCAACTTCTTATTATTACTATTATTTTGAGAAACATATATTTATAATCATGCTAATTAATAACTTGTTATATATGTTTAAAAGAAATCGGACATCATCATAGCATCGTTAAAATGGACAAGATGAAGAGGATAGTTAGCACGGGCATTATGTGTAACTTTAAAATTTGAATTTCAAATGTTCTTTCTTAATATCTCATAAACTAATATTTTTTCCATTTCAAAATAACTGTAAACAATTTTTAAAAATTTATTTATCATTTTGTAGTTACTTAGAAGAATAATTATATTTTTCTTTTTCAGTATCACTTTATTCTTTTTTTTTTTTTTACTAGATATTATTATCGTAGACATAGTTGCTTTTTGTTAGAAACCTCATCTTTTGTACTTCAAAAACTACCCAGTATTGTTGTCATTTGACGCACATAATCGTAAATACTAAATACATATCTCTTCAGTGTGAGTGAAAAACACAGACTAAATGGAAACGAATTGAGTGTCAAAATGGGTGATCTCAAGACTAGAAACAACCTGGGGAATCAAATAATATATAATATTTATTTTATACAAATATATAATATAATATGTACATTTATTTGTTGAATACAAGTTCTCGTTGCTGTCTACTCTTCTCTCTATTGATTTAAACAATATTTTTATTAATTGGTAAGAATTATATGACTCATTAGAAGAATAATTTTATTCCAACTATTGTTCATTTCATATTTCAATATATATTTTAAATATATTTCATGTGTACAATTTTGTATTATTTAACTAGGAGTCTAAACGAGCCGAGTTTGAACAAACGAGGGTTGTTCATGTTTGCTTATTTATTTTAGCATAGTGTTCATGTTTATTTATTTAATAATCAAACATGTTCACGAAGTAACGAAAGGTTCACAAACATGTTTATTAATTTTTTGTGATGAAAAAATAGAAAATGTTCATAAAAAACTAAAAATATGTGTTAGATACTCAATTGAAAATAAATTAATAATATAATAAAATTAAATATAAATGAGTTATATATAAGAACTTAAACTCAAAATAATCCTAAATAAATATTGAATAAATAAGTACGTAAGTGTTTAACTAATAAATAAATATTAAACAAAAACTAAATGAATATGTCCGCGAACATGTTCATGAACATAACCAAACAAGTTTTCTTATTTATTTATGTTTATTTAGACTATCAGACAAACATTAACCAAATTCAATTACAAGTAGTTTGTCGAAGGAACGCTTTGTTCGTTTACACCCTCACATTTAGGGTATGAAAATGTATAATTTTAAAGAAATGCATGATTTACAGCAGAGGATCTGTAGAGTGAAAACAGTTTGGAGGGTCCCTACAATGTCAACTCACCCAGCCTTCTTCAAGTGTCTTTTGGCTGTGGTTCTCAATTCACACTCTCTTCCACCACAGCCTGATATCTGATTGATCATAGTCCATAGCTGAAGAAAGAATTCCACGTGTCGAAATATGAGTGGCTCCAACTATAATAACGGACATTAGCATCTGAATCCATGTCGGAATTCCTGTTCTCAGACACGTGGCCAATGCAAGTAATTATCCCTTGTCACATGCTATACCCCACTTGCCACGTGACTTTAGCGGGAAAAAAGCTTTAAGCCCACATGTGCGAACCTACATGGCTCAGTCCTGTCCCCCCTTAAAGCCTTGCCGTTTTTGTAATAGTGCACTTTCATGTGCATGTATTTATGGACTATATATGTGTATATATATTCATAATATTTTACATAAAAATCGTGCTACTATTGTGTGTGATATTTTTATGTCATAATTCTTGCTAGACTATTTTACATAATTAATTAATTTTATAAAATTGATCAATTTACAATTCACTACTCACATCTAAATATGTGTGAAAATGATTTGGTCAATTTTAGGCTACGTCTCAATTATTTTCATGAATTTATTTTCATCTCATGTAATTTTTGTATATTGTGAAATAGATACCCGTTTGTAAAATGCTCTCCTTAATCTTTTAAGAATTATCTCAATTAGCTGAAGTTAGAATTGCCAATAAGACACATAATGTTCACTTTTATGATCAATTCATAATACGCGACAAGATGGGAATTCGAATCTCATCAGTGGAGTGAAGGTCTCCTAATATGAGTTATTATTATATTTGATGTCAGCAAGTGGACGTGTAGGGCTTAGGCATTCGTGTAGCTTCTTAGCAGCATTACTGCTATCATTTCAGATGAATTTATTGTGAGGAAAAGCCAACTCTATTGCTGTTTCTAACTTTCTAGTGCATGTGATAGTCAATTAACTTTTCTCCAAGCTAATAGTAAATTCTTTTCACCAAAATCAACTGTGTTAATCTTTATTTGTTATTACCATCACATCTTAAAATGTTGTCATCTGTACATTTTTTATGTCATAAGTATATTTTTTTATTATTTAAAATGCATAATGCACATATGACAACATTTTAAAGTGTGATAGTAATACTTTCACAAATAGGGTGAAATTTTCAATTCCCACTCAAATTGAAACTGAATCAAATAAAATTCAGTAAATGTATATTTTCTTATATCAGAACATCATCTTCTCATGTCATAGTAATACTTCAAATCAATTTACTAAATATCAATTTGATTCAAGCTCATTTATTTTTAAAAAGTTCGAATTTGAAGGGACACACAACTTTGAACAAATTTATTTGAACTTGACTAAATTAAATGTTAATTTCAGAGTTGGAAAAAATAATTATCCAAAATTTGCCATTTTCCAAGACTTAAACCTTAAAAATAAAACTTTGCCCGTAAGTGACAGCGAAAAAGTCGATCTTTTTTGTTTCTTGCTCGAAAATATCTTAAACCTTATAAATAAAACCGGGCCCCTTAATTTATTGCAAAAAAATCAATCTTGTCAGTTTCTTGCTCGCTAATATTTTTCTTCTATTCAAGAGTAATGAAATCCAGAGCATTTTATAAAATCAATAGGGCCCAGAAGAATGACGTCTCCACATAATTGATACCTTTTGATTTTGATACTGATATTACTAATGGGCCAAAAAATATTTGGCCGACGTACGGACTATGTCAAACTGTATCTATTTTCTTAGTTGCTCATTAAATACCTAAAATACCTATTTGGTTATTTCAACTACTAAATGCCTTTGATTTTTTTTATTTTTTTTAATTCGGCTTCATTTGTTTTATGGAAATGCATGTTGTGTGATTATTTTTGTGACCAAATAGTCAAATTTTGATAATTGTGTATAAGAGGGAGGGATGTAGTTTTGGACAAAACGACATTAACTCTTATACTTTTCAATTAGGTTTTGTGCAAAACCGTTTTATGAATCTCATTTTATGAGATAGGTTGGATTGGATCGAATATAATAAAATTAGGTTATACTTTTATTTATATTGTGTAAGACTTTTCTATATTTCAGGTAATATTTTTGTATTATGTTATGTAGTATATATAAATATTATCTAATATACACAAAAGTATTACATATTGTACGAAAGAAAAAAACACCTAAATAACTAGGATCCGCTTGTTTTTTAGCTACCCGACTCGATTCAATTCGAATCATGTATCCTATAATACAAAAATATTACCTGATATACCGAAAAATATTATCTGATACATATAAAAATATTACATATTTTTTTATAATTCAACTCAACTCAAAACAAAAATATTATCTGATATATAAAAAAGTATTACCCGATATATATAAAATTATTACATATTTTTTTATAGTTCAACTCAACTCAAAACAAAAGTATTACCTGATATACAGAAAAATATTACCCGATACACATAAAAATATTATATATTTTTTATATTACCCGACACACATAAAAATATTATATATTTTTTTATAGTTCAACTCAACTCAAAACAAAAGTATTATCTAATATATAGAAAATTTTTACCCGATACACATAAAAATATTATATATTTTTTTATAGTTCAACTCAATTCAAAACAAAAGTACTACCTGATATATAGAAAAATATTACCTAATACATATAAAATATCACAAAAATTTTTGTATAACTGGTGTACGGATCTAGGATTCGTGCAACTGATCCGACCCGACCCAAGCACTGTCCACGTGTGCGCATGCATCCTCACGCGCCTGGTTGGGTGTACTCAAACTCACCCAAATTCGCTTCAAGTGTTATACATTTATGTTATGTCAAGCATATTTTATATTATGTTAAGCATAATTTTATATTATGTTAAGCATACTTTTATGACCTTTATGTTATATTAAACATACTTTTATGTAACGTTAAACATACATTTATGATTTTATGTTATGTTAAGCATACCTTTATGGCATGATTGGTATGATGGAATGAGTGAGGAATGGAATCATCATTCTTACCTTCATTCTCATTCCTTTGATTGGTATGGTTTATAAGTGAGAATCACCATTTCTTTAGAAATTGTCATTACCATGGATGAGGGAATGGTCATTCCTTCATACCCCCATGGTATTATGTATTCCTCACCTACAAATGAATGAATTATATTTATTAATTTGATTATTTATCATTATTTAATTTATTTTTTTACAAGTTGACTTCCCAAAATTAAATTATTATATAAAATTGTATAATAATATAAAATTATTTATAAAAAAATATAATATATAAATTTAATATAAAATAAAAAAATGAAAATATCAAATAAATAATAAAATTAAGTTGATAAATAAAATAAAAATAAAAATAAAGAATATAAATTTTTAAAAAATATAGAGATAATTTGAATATAATATTAGTATAAATAAGTGTAGTTTTATATAAAAATATATAAATAAATTATAACTAACTAAAATATTTTTTAAATAATATAAAGTATTATTTTAATGGCACAAAATCATATAAACTAATTAATAAAATTATCATAAAATATAATATAATTAACTACTATAAGAATATATAAATAATAAAAAATTAATATATTAATAATAAAATAAAAAATAAAATATCTAAATATGATATACCTTAATATTAGTGATAAGAGTGAGCACGGTTCAGAATAAGTTGAGGATAAGATAATCTCTGAAATTGCTTTAAAGTTCAGAGATTTTTAGAAAATTGTAAAAAATATCTCCAGACTTGCTCCATCATATTGGTTCGGTTCCTTCAAAGATTCAGGTATTACAGATCGGATCAATTCAGATTTTGGAAATTAAGAGCTTTATAATATAAAATAAATATTTGTTCAAACAAGTCATAAACTAATAAAATAAATTGGATAATTTACTAAAGTAGTCGTCTTTTTCCGAAAATAATAAATTATATTCAAATTTTTTTCAAATTTTATTTTTCAAAATCTTTTTAATCTACATCTCATAAATGATCATTAGAAATTATTCATTTTAAAAGTGAAATAAATATACGTTTTATAGTAAAATTTATAGTAAAATTTGAAGGTAGGTATAACCTATAATTAGTGCAATGATTAATTTTTTATAATTTTTTAATTAATTAAATATATCATATTATTTAAATTAAATGAAATAAGAATATTAAAATAAAATTATAGTGAATGATAATTTAATCAAATAAAAATTGATTTAATGTTTTATTTGTAGTTATCAATTATGAAATATAATTATAATGATTATTTCATTCATTTCCTATTCCTCTGCGATATCAATCATAGGAATAAACATTTTAATATCATTCCATTCCCATCACCATTCCATTCTTAAATTCATTCCATTCTTAAATTCATTTCATTCACACCTTATTTCATTCCACCATACCAATCATGTCATTAGGGTTTTGATGTTATGTTAAGCATACATTTATGTTATATTAAGCATATCTTAATGTAATGTTAAGCATAATTTTATTTATGTTAAGCATAATTTTATGATTTTATGTTATGTTAAACATATTTTTAGAATTTTTATGTTATATTAAACATATTTTTATGTTATGTTAAACATACATTTTAATTATGTTAGTTGTATTTTTATGTATTATATAAAGGTATGACTTATATTGTTTAAAGATATGCGTAATATTACATAAATGTATATATGTACAAATTAGGATTTTTTGTGCTAAAATTAAAGTTTTTTCGTTTAAATTAAAGTTTTTTTTGCCAAAATTAAAGTTTTTTTAAGTTAAAATATTATATAAAGGTATGTTTAACATAATATAAATATATGACTAACACAACATAAAAGTTAAGGTAAAAAAAGAAGAGAAAATGCGCGGATTCAGATTGGATTCAACCCGACCCGACCCCCACACAACAGTTGCACATAAGTGCAACTCTTGTATAAAAGTATTACATATTTTCTTATAATCCAACTCAACTCAAAATCATCTTATAATACAAAGTATTACCTAATATAAAAAAAAATATTACACAATTTCTTATATTCGACCCAACCCAATTCATTTTACGAAATAAAATTCGTGAGACGATCTCAACAAAAACTTTTCCTTCTTAAATTAGTATTTTTTTACTTACAAAATAAAGTGGGTTCTAACGTGGGGGGAATGTAGTTTCGGATTCATTATTGGTAAAGATGCTTATCTTTAACAATGAATAATTCAAATCGCAAACAAAGTGTAAACATCTAATAGTTTTAGTTATAGAATTATTTTGTTTTCATATTTAATTCATCAGAACAGAAATATATATAAGTGATCAATATTCTCATTTATATTTTAATTTTTCATCTGATATTGTTACATTAATTTCAATATATATCATATATTAATTAATAAAATCATTTATATTTATAATTTTATTTTAAAATATCAAATGAAACACGATCAAATAAAATGAGTTCATTTAAATTCCCATTATTATATTACATGACAGCTATTTAAAAAAAAAAATCAATGCCATGTAAAGTTAGGGATAATTAGATTTATGGAGGTTAAAATTGTAATTGCAGTCGCTCGAGTACTTGTCTCCGTCTTGCGCCGAGAAAAGACGAATCTCAAAATCCCAGTTCTCGGTGCAGATCCTCCGAGTAAATACGGCTTATGGAGCCGTTAGCTTCGATCCGCTGGAGCGTCCCTACATTAATTCTCGTGGTCTCGCTCCTAATTCAGCCGTCCGTCTCGATCTACTGCGACGAGGATGATTGCTACGATCTTTTAGGGTACGTGAACCTTGCTCCGGAATCCCTCTCTATAGTTCCCTTATCTCCAGTTCACCTGTTTCTTTCTTTCGTTGTTTCTTGTTCACTTTTGATTGTGAATGTGAAGGGTCACGCAAAGTGCCAATTCCTCCGAGATCAAGAAAGCCTACTATAAGCTGTCTCTTAAATAGTAAGTCCTGTTTTGTCTGACGATATAGAATTTTGTGCTGCAACTTTAATGGTTAATTTGTATTTCTTACTTCTGTTTTTTCCAATTATCATGTAGTCATCCGGATAAAAATCCCGATCCAGAATCGAGGAAGTTTTTTGTGAAAATCGCGAATGCTTATGAGGTAAGTTGACTGATTTTCAGGTCTCGAGGATTTATTTAATTCAATTGCACACTTATTTGTCAAACTTTATATATGCATTGTTAAGCTGACAAAATGATCAAACTGTGAGTTTGATTAGTACGACCTACATTTGTTTTACAAGCTGTACATTTCTTAAGTCTCAATGTTTTATTTGATTAAATTGTACACTTCTTTGACAAATTGTGTATATTTATTGTTCATCCGAAAGATGATCAAACTGTATATTTGTTTATTAAGACGAAAACAAACGATTAAATGAATGGAGAATACATAACCACGCTAGTTTTCATGTAATTTGGCTATAACAAGCCTATGGTCAAGGAGGTTCCTCTATAACAAAAATTAAAAGAGTTATGTAGAGAATGTGCTCTCTAATCATACCCAACACCGCAAGTGTTTCCCCAGTCTTAATCTCTAAACCTCAAAAATATCGCTAGAATTGTTTTCCAAAAATTACTCTTTAAAATGATACTGGAACTGTTGCTCTCAAGTTGATAGGTAGAAGCTCTCTTAGAGGTGTGTCGAATTGTGGGGAAGTTCTTGAGATGCAAAATGAAATGCATGGAAATAAATATTAGCAGCCACATATCAGTTGCGTGGATGATAATTAAATATAAGTTGGCTCAAGGCAAGAAGAAGAAACCACTAATCTTCATGTAGCCTTTATCCACACAAGTGTTGTAGGTATTGAATATTTATCATGCTTGGTTGAAAGATGGAAATTAGCCACATTAGAAACTTTACATTTGCAGGCCTTGTATGTGAGAAGAAATGAGCCATGGTTTTTTACCTTCCAAGCATTTTTTCTTTGGCACGGTTTTTCCATCAATCGAAAATTTCCTTGTGCCTCTAAATACTTGGCCTTTTTCCTCTGTTTTCAAATCAAATTGGTTATCAGTTTGAAGATCTATATTTGAAATGGATTTCTCTTCAAGGGTGCCGGGTTTCATTGAAGAACATATTCTCTAATTTTTGTAAACTTGAAACCTCTTTGTTCAATGTAATGTTCCCCTCCCTTGCCCATTGGCATAGGCTAGTTATTGTTCAGAGCATGTAAATAATGCTGTCAGTCTATTTTTCTCTGTTTATTCTCATTTACTGTCATCTTACTCAACAAATGTACAATTTCATCCTAATATCTATGCATAGATTTGTATGTTGACTTATGATATCAGTTTTAGTGTAACCATATGTTTGTGCATTTTTTCATGAATGTGAATTACTTTCACCGATCAAATTGAGAGAATAAATCATTTAATTAGAGACAAATTGCATCGATGCAGGTTAGATCAGCACTTGTCCAAGAATAAATTGTTGATGTACTTCTAATTTTTTTAGTTTGATATCAATTGGTTCACATATGAAGGTTCTCTGAAAATGTAAAACATATATTGTTATATTATTTTCTTGCGGTGCCCGTCATTGTTCAAGTTGGTAGAAAGTTATTTCACTGCCATGGACTGACTAGAATTAATTTTCCAGATTCTAAAAGATGAAGCCACGAGGGAGCAGTATGACTATGCAATTTTACATCCGGAAGAGGTTTGTCCATTCCTTGTGATTCTGTGAAGCCACAATTGTTTTTTAATAATACTTTTTTGGGTGTGGCTGTCTATATTCATTGAAAGATTGTCTTGTCATTTGTGTAAAAGGCCAGCCTAATAAGAGATAATACTTGGCACTTCACATATTTATACTTAATAGGATAAAAGGGGTGTCAAATCCCATTGAAGCAACAACATTCTAGTTCAGCATATATGTGGAGGAATTTTTAGCCAAGGAAATTCATCTTGTCATTATATTCCCTGTTATTGGAGTTGGTTGAGTTTCAGGTAGTTTGCCTTCCCCCACCTTCAAAAAAGGAACCACTTTTAACCCAGGTTATACATGTCAAGTACTCTCCTCTCCTTTGGGATCTGGCTCAATTATGGAAAACCAATATTTTCTTTTGTTGTCTGTTTATTTGGTTGAGGTTTAATGCAATATTTGATCATTAGGTATCTAGTCAGTTGGCAATGATGAGTTCTTATATCCCCTTTTATAGGTTTTTTTTTTTTTTTTTTTTTGTGAGTGGCATGCTTTTTATAGCCATAATTTTGATTACTGCATCCCTGGTCATCAGTGTTCTAAAAGGCCCAGCCCACCTAGATGCCAGCTGTCCCATGGCTGACCCTGCAATTTTCCAAATCGACCTGCACAACCCCACCTTAGACCCAACTAGGCACAAGGCCCAGTTTGCTGCCCACTTGGTGCCTTTTAGAACGTTGCTAATTTTGCCTCAATGTACTCACTCGAGCATTCAAACTCTTAATACTCTGTATTTGATGCGGAAATTGTCGTCAGAAATATATTCTGTCATGATGTCCTATAAAAAATTTCCAATAAGAGAAATTGATCTTTTCATTTATATTTATTTATTTTCATTTTCAATTATTCAGATGATATTCATAAGTTCTATACCTTTTACTCCCTTTTTAGGTATTCTACAACACAGCACGGTACTACCATGCTTATTACGGCCATAAGACAGTAAGATATTTTTCATTTTGTGGCTTCTATTTTTTTTAATCCTCTTATTCCACATCAGCACAATATTTTGAAATTTGCACCTATTTTATTTGTAATACTGCACATCTAAGTGCATTGGATACTAAATGTTTCCTTTTACTAGGACACTCGTGCTGTCCTCGTGGGTCTTCTTTTGGTGCTTTCAGGATTTCAGTATCTGAACCAATGGACAAGGTATAATCAGGTACTTGGAGGTGTTGTATTACTTTATGTGAACATCATTTACTATTGTCAAAATTACTGGAGAGAAGCTCTAGTTCCTGATTTACTCATTCATTGTCTGTCACTGATTCGACATGGTTCTCTCATTTCAGGCGGTTGATATGGTGAAGAAAACTCCAGCTTTTAAAAATAAGCTAAAAGCATTGGAACTTGAACGCACTGGGGCAGTGGCAAGTAAGAAGAAGGGTCACAAGCAGATAAACAAGTAAGATTCATCAAATACGGTTGTCCATTGATTCTACTTTAATCGTGCATTAATATATTTATGTCCTTTGATTTTTCTTTCTTTGGCCAATAACTGCATTATTGTCTACATTTTCTCTGATGTTATATCTATAGCTTTTACAGCTAATAGTGCCAATGCCTTTCCAAGTTAAACTGGATTTCTGTTTCCCTTGTAGGAAAATGGAGGATGATCTTAGCAAGGAACTTGAACTGCAAATAAAAGGAGCTGAAAAACCATCTGTGTGGGAACTTGTTGGTATTCGTGTTATTTTGCTTCCTTACACTGTGATAAAGGTTAGTATATGCGTTTTTCCCCCATTCTAACAAGTTGAATCATACAGAAAACCATTAGCTTTACTGATACCCCCCCACCCCACCCACAAAACCCAAACACACTCGCACACAGAAAATAGCCCCAACAACTTTTCTTCCACTGTTATAAAGTTTTCTGCACCCTACTAATTGTTTCGTCTGCAGCTGTTATTATGGTATGGGTGTTGGATTTGGCGGTATCAGGTGAAACATGCACCATATTCTTGGCAAGATGCCTCCTATCTTACAAGAAGATCTCTGGGGATACCTTTTGATTCATGGACATACATGGGTAATAACACTTAGTCATTAGTAATCCTGTTATGCTACTACTCTTAGACAGTCAGACAAGTTTGGGTCTTGTTTTTTTTTTAATTAACCAACTTATTTACTGAAATGATTTCCGTCTAAGATAATGGTTTACGTAACAATGATTGGTGTTTTCATTTACTAAAATGATGATTAGTGTGCTTTATGATGTTGCTTGGTTTTTCTGCCCATGCAAACACAAAACCTGGTGTAAATTTGTTTAGTTAGGCTGTCTTGACCATGACATGTTATGGCTGTCCAGATTAAGGAATTCATTGTTCTGGATCTAATCTACGTAGTGTTGAAGAACTTAACAATTTAACTAGCCTTATAAGTCTGAATTGCTTTTCTCTGTTCACCTCTGATATGGTTCAAGTGAAGATACTATTACAGTCCAGCACTTGACAACCTTCAACTAACTCCAGTTTTGGTGAATAATCAGATGAATCAACAAAGGATGATCTTGTTCATAGACGTCTATGGGAAAAACCCAACTTAGAGAACTACCTAGCTGATATGCGGAAAGAATCAAAGCGCCGAAGATAGATGATCTATATACACTCAAGCGAACCTGAATGCAGGACTGTTTTAAGATTTGATCCCTGGGTTGCATTCATTCTGATATGTTGAGAGAATTTTGATAGATGAGAATTACCTAATCATTCTTGTATACTGGACACGTGGCCGGATTTCTTTTCCAGCCTAGCAATCAATAGACTACGATGTTCATCGCAAGGATGTCATAATTATAGTTACTCAGAATGTTGTAATAGCTCTTGCCTGGACCAAACCAGGGACACTGTTATATACGGTCATTGGGAAGATGTTTACGGGTCTCAACTATGATGTAATGATTTTTGTTGGTTCTTGAATTACCACATGAAAGATGCTGAATTTAGCCTATATCTGCTTTTGCTTTCTGTCTCGGTGGCTGCAAGAGACAGGGTGCTACTCGAATCCATGATCCTTCCATGTAAAATCGGATCAAGTAGTCCTTATTAGGCCAAAAGGCCCAAAACATAATCAAACAAGCTTCGCTTATATTTTAATTTTCAAGTCCTTCCTCCCAAAAATATAGTCAAAAATGTACTTGTCGTTTTTCAAAGATTAGAACTTTTGTGGTGCAGTTTATTTGCGTGAGACGGATTTTTTTTTTTTTTTTTTAAAGAGGGGGTGTATTTAATTGGGATTTTATTGAATTTTTTTGAACTTTAAAAAGTCTGTAAATTTAGAAAATTTATAGTTTCCATGTAGAGTTTGGTTGACTTTTTTTATTGATTTATATGGATTTTCATAGATTTGACATGATTGTGGAATACACTTTTTTTATTGATTTACATGGATTTCCATAGACTCCGGCGTTGGAATTATATGGAACACACTTGTATATAAAAAAAGTTATCCAAATTATTTAGAAAAAATACAAAAAATACATTAGTTCAAAAAAATACATTATTATTCATCATTATTATTCTCATCTTCATTTCCATCACCGTTATACCTCGGCCTCATTTCCCACATAGCATTAGCAATATTCGTTCTCCATACATTAGCTTTCGTTCTTTTTTTGCAATATTCGTTCTCCATGCATTAGCTTCCGTTCTTTGTTGGGGTTGGCTTTGAGAGAGCAATTCCAAATTTTCGTCATTCATGCTGAGATGTGGTGAATCTTGATCTTCTTCATATTCGATTGGAAATTCATCAGAGCAGCATTCTTTTTGAAGAAAGTTGTGTAACCCTGCTTGTGTTTGAAATGAGAACGAAGGTGCGGTTTTGAAAATTGTGAATCGCGATTTGAAAATACAAAAAATTCTCTCAATCGCATTTCTTAATGATGCATGACAAAAATTAAATAACTCACTTGCATTTTTGGGTGACGACCTTGATCATCAAAATCTTTTAGATGATATCAAACACTACGTAATTGAGTTAAAAATTGACGTCGATTAGTAAATGCACAATCCACGAGAAAATATTTTCCTAAAAATACAATTTCTTTAATTAGTTAGCTTTAGATGATATCAAACACCAAGTAATTGAGCTAAAAATTGATGTCGATTAGCAAATCCACAATCCACGAGAATTTTTTTTCCTAAAAATACAATTTCTTTAATTAGTTAGCTTGTCCATTGTTCATAGGATGTCTTACTTTTTGTATCTTGTTGTGGATTCCTCATGATAATATTACTATATTAATCGATCGTGGGTGGATGGAGAGATCGACGGCGTTGAGACGGCTGGTGTGAGGTGTGTACATCGGTGGTGACACACAAAAACCACAAAGCAAACTATCCATACACATAACCTCAAAGTAAATTATTTATACACATAATCCAACAAAGTAATAGCAAATAGCTTCAATCAATTCATATACAAAATCCAAAACAAAGAGCAGCAAAAGATTTGTATAGTACCTTTGTTAAGATTTTTTTTTACAAAATTCAAAATAAAGAGCAACAAAAGATTTGTGTAGTACATTTGTTAGAAGAATAACAAATGTTTTTTTTTTTCTAACCTTTCGTCTTCAGAGTTTTCTGAAACAATACGTAGAAATCTTGTTAGAAGAGATTTTGAAAAGTGAAATCTATTTTATTTTTAGAAGAGAATCAAAGAAAATTCATAGAATATTAAAATCCTGAATACCCAAAATTTTTTTAAGACTTTTAAAATCCATATTGAATACCTCAGAATTTTTAAAGACTTTTAAAAATTCAAATTAAATACCCAAACTTTAAAAATCTAAAAAAATCCTACACTCTCCACAACCAATACACTCCCTAAATTTCTCAATACATTTTACTTTCTCATACAGTGAATCATGCATCACACACATTCCTAAAATAAATGTATCCAAATAAAAACAGTGCGGTCTTGGAGCGGAATTATTTTGACCTATTTAATAAGAGAGATGGGATAGCACTGTTAACTTATACAAGGAAACCTTTTCTCATAAACCCCAGACCCCAATTTCTCTTTCTCCTTATTTCCTTTTCCTATTTTTATTTTATTTACTTCATCTGCATGAACCTTTACTCCGGAATCAACTATGGCCGCCGCGTCACGGGTACACACCCCTTTTCTTTCTTCGTTTTCTTCTTATTATTTGACATACTTTTGATTATTTAATTTTTCTTGTGACAAGATTGGGTTCTTGATGCCTTTGAATGTTAATTTGGAGGAAGAAGACAACTCTTCCATTCCCAAAATCCCACTCTCGAAAGGCCTTACTTACGTAGGCCGCGATCGCATTCCCGGCACCGATAAGCGCCTCAGCAGGAGACATCTCGCAGTTAATACGTTTGCTAATGGCTCTGCTGATATCATCGTTGTACGACTCTCTCTCTCTATCAATCTTGATGAGCGTGTCTTTTTTTTTTTTTTTATCTTTCTTGACTGGCCATTCGCTAGGTTATGTGTTTTGGGATTGCTTAATGCTTTAACAATTTACAACTATCGATTCTTAAAGTACTACGAACTGATATTCTGCAAAATTCTTTTACTGTTTCTTGAAGTTTTCCCTTTTTTTGTAATTTCTTGGGTATATATATGTATGCTATGCTTTATTGAGCGTAAATGAGTTGTTAATCTTTTCTTTCTTTTGATCTGAACATTTTATCTTGTGAGTTCAATGTAGGAAGGATCAAACCCAGTCGTGTTGAGATCCAAAGGTCAAAGAAAGAAGCTTTTATCTGGAGAAAAGTGGAAAATTCGAACTGGTGATGTTATAGAGTTGATACCTGGGCATTACTTTTTCAAGTACGTATCTGTTTGTAATAACACGAATGAAAGTGCTCCAAAGACTACAGGAGAGAAAAGGTCTTTGAATGAAGAAAGTAGTATCAGCAAAGACTCTGCTCATAGTAGGAAGAGAATGCAAAAGGTTCAAAAGCA
The DNA here is from genome assembly GCA_028654395.1 of Scutellaria barbata. Classification (NCBI taxonomy): domain Eukaryota; kingdom Viridiplantae; phylum Streptophyta; class Magnoliopsida; order Lamiales; family Lamiaceae; genus Scutellaria; species Scutellaria barbata. Next base: position 7,377,340 of record CM053645.1, read on the forward strand.
AGAAGTTATTGGAATTTCAAATCTACTGCCTTTGTTTTTGGGTTTTCATTAAATTACTCACGTTTAGTAGTTTTCTCCAATTACTTCTTGTGTTAATCTTCAGGATGTGGTACACTGCAATGATCAAGCACCTAACACTTCCTCTGAGGGAATAAGGAATTTTCGAATTTCTAAGAACAATTTACCTTCAACTTTTAGACTATTGCGAGTGAAAGAATTGCCAGGATGGGCAAATACTAATGCAGTTTCCATCAGTGATGTGATTCAGGTAACCATTATACACCTTCTGAGCACGGTAATGAAGATGTTTCTAGTTAGAATATATTTCGGGACTGTCCTGTTTTATCACTATTTTGATGCATACGCAAGTTTTTCTTTTATAGGGGAATGTGCTGTTTGCTGTCCTATCAAATTACATGGTCGATGTTGATTGGCTACTTTCTGGTGGGTTTTCTTTCTTAAGCCTTAACCATTTGATTCTTGATGTTTCATTTTTCTCATCATCTCATGTAAGGTCTACAAATATCCTGTTATTGTATTTAGATAGCTGAACTGAACTTGCCTTAAAATAAGTGGTGGTATTTAGCATTCCGTAACAAGTAAAAGAAATACCGCAGTTCGTATATGAGCTTAATATGATTGTATCATGATATTGTTGGTCTTCTTCTTCGTCATCTTCTTTTCTCCCACTTGTAATCTTATCCATCTGATGTAACTCTGTGTGCCTGATTATATCACACTTTTCAAGGTCGATGTATTTATTGCCATTTATGATGCTGGCAATGCTAATATGGATCCTAACTTTCGTTTCAGTTCTACTATGCATTGTGCAATCTTTCAGACCATGAAACTGTAACCCGAATTTATCGAATAGGGGACTTTACCAATCCCCTTCTTCTGTACATTTTTTCACTGTGTTGCCAGCATCCATTTCCTCCTCCCCCTGATTAGCTAATTTACCTTTGATGTAGAGTGTCCGATGCTTAAGAAAGTCCCTCATGTTCTTGTTGTCCATGGGGAAGGCGATGGTACCCTCGAGTATATGAAGGTCGGCCTATGTCTTGTTATGAAATCTTAATGTTCTAGGTTCTTGTATGTGATTCAGTTTAATTTGTTGACACTTCTTAGAGAAACAAGCCTCCTAACTGGATTCTCCACAAACCCCCATTGCCTATATCATATGGCACACACCATTCAAAGGCCATGATCCTTGTCTATCCTCGAGGAGTTCGAGTTATCATACATACAGCAAACTTGATATATGTTGACTGGAACAACAAAACCCAGGGTTTATGGATGCAAGATTTCCCATGGAAAGATCAGAACAGTTCAAGTAATGGTTGTGGATTTGAAAATGACCTGATTGAATACCTGGGTGCATTAAAGGTACTGCTATCTGCATCCTATTATATGGAAGTATGGATAATAAATGAGGTGATGCTGATTAAGGTCTTCCTTCCATCAGCCAATTTTTAAATCACTGCTTTGTTTATTGGTGGAAGCTATTTATGAAATCCTTCAGAAAGTATATATAGTGTGCTATCAATAATTAGCCAAATAATACTGTCTCTTTGAAACTATTTTTCAACTATTAGCCATGTTTAATTTTGGTCTAACCTATTTGTTCCCTTTTTTTTTTTTTTTAAATTTGTTGGACTTGCCAAATTATACTGTCTCTTTGAAATTATGCCCCTATTGATTGTGGAAATCTCATTCTACTTTTTGTTTACCTGCAGTGGCCTGAATTCAATGCTAACTTACCAGCTATCGGCAGCTTCAATATAAATCCCTCTTTCTTCAAAAAATTTGATTATAGCTCTGCCATGGTAATTAATATTGCAGTCCCTGGGGATTGCAGGGAGGGTTTGGTTTGGGCCCGTAGAGATTGATATAGTTTTTTATATGACTTTGAATGTGCGCTTCTGTCCTATGTTCCAGAATCATGATACTCGCAGTATGCTAAATTTGGAGTGCATCTGTAATTTATTATACTGTACCCGAATAAATAAGTAAAATGAAGAAGAAGGTTGTATGTTGTTGGATGTTTAGATTGCAATTGATTGTGCACTGTCTGGATGAGGGTTTCATTTTGTTTAACAATGCTCTGTTAGGACCAAAGTTTCTTATTGAAGCATTATCGGTACATGACGAATGAGGAGTCTCTGAAACTACCTAATATCCGTGTTTTTTTTTAAATGTATGAGAGTTTTTTTAAGAATAAATTAACTTCCCAGGTTAGGCTCATTGCATCAGTTCCTGGGTATCATTCTGGCTCCAGTTTAAAGAAATGGGGACATATGAAGTTACGGACTGTTCTGCAGGAGTGTACCTTTGAGAAGCAGTTTGAGAAATCCAGTCTTATTTACCAGGTAATGATCTATTCACCTTGCATGTCCTGGATACTTATATGACTGCAAATTACGATTATACATTTAATTGTGCAGATAACATGAGATTTTTTGCATGTACTGAATCATTTTAAGATATGTAACCTATAATATTTGTCCTATGAACCATGAAGTGGCTGATACACAACAGTTTGGATTTGTCGTGGCAGGGTCAAAAGAGGATGATTATGTTTTTTTGATGTGCGCTAGTAATTGAGATGCTAAGAATAGTCTGCTTGGTGATTGCCGTCTCAGTCAATGAAATGACTGGATATTGGATGGTGGTGCATGTCAATGAAAAATAAAAAGATGTATGAATTTTGTTAGAAGGCTAAAATACTTGTGAATGTTGAGACAGATTGTCGTTCCCTCTCAGCCCAGATTTATGGGCTACCATTATGTGTAAATTTGAGTTCTCTCAATGTAAATTACTTAGCTAGTAAAGATACAATAGTTGTAAAATGATCGAATCTTTTAGGTTTCCTCTCATTTGGGTTAGATGCATGATTCTACATTTTACAATTTCTTCTTATTTCTGCCCCATTGCAGTTTTCTTCATTAGGTTCATTGGACGAGAAATGGATGACCGAGCTAGCATCGTCAATGTCAGCTGGAATGACAGACGACAAGAAGCCGTTGGGTCTGGGGAAGCCCTTGATAATATGGCCATCTGTAGAAGATGTCAGATGTTCCATAGAGGTAATACAAGCAAATGTTAACTGCAATCAATGCTCGGTCTTGAATTTGATGAAGGAAAGTGGATAAACGGTAAACTGGTTAAAGCCATTCTGCTACATAACACAATTTTATCCCCCCCCCCCCCCCCCCAAACACCCTCATTGAGGGATGAGGGGAGTAATTGTTAGGTATTAGCACCACTGCCCATCTTTTTTTTTTTTGAGCTAACTGATGATTAGATCGTATCTGGAGATGGAAAACATATGTGCTTAAGACCCCTTGCCCAGTGACCTTCAGCTTTATGAAAATGAGCTGGACACTTCACTTAAAAAGTCACTGCTTTTGCACCTTCTGTTATTAACAATGGTTTGTAAATATGCCTTGATTCTAAAGGGTTATGCTGCTGGGAATGCCATTCCAAGCCCTCTAAAGAATGTGGAGAAAGAGTTCCTAAAGAAGTATTGGGCTAAGTGGAAGGCAAGCCACACAGGTCACTGGTATAGATTGATATGCATTCATATCATTATACCCACCTAGGGTTAATTTCTCTTTGTGTGTTGAATTGATACTTTCTCTATTATTTGAATTGTTCCAGCCGTGCTATGCCTCATATAAAGACCTTCACACGTTATAATGGGCAAAACCTTGCGTAAGAGTCCTTGCCAGAGTTCACATATTGAACCTGTTACATTTCTCCTAGTGTTGCATTATCTTGCTCTCAACTGAGGGACACTTAGCTGTTGTTTTGTTGGAATAGATGGCTACTGCTTACTTCATCAAACCTCAGCAAAGCTGCCTGGGGAGCTCTTCAGAAAAACAATTCCCAGTTGATGATCCGTTCTTATGAGGTATTATGTTTCACATGGAACATTTTTCAAATTATTTATAAAGTAATTATGTTGTATAGTTAACATGGCAGTTCCAAGTTCTTCATCCGTTAATTCATATGCATGAAATGATGAAATTGACCTTGTCATTGTATTTTGTTAATCATCATAGCTAGGAGTGCTGTTTTTGCCTGTCTCCAGAAAACATGACTCCAGCTTCTCTTGCACAGATGATGGCCATATTTCAGGGGTAGTATATTATTAATATTTTTAAACATAATACCCAGTGTTCTGAGGAGAAAAGCTGATCATTCTGAGTTCCAGGATAAATTCATATCTACGAGTAGCTCTGAAGTGAAGAAGACGAAACTGGTCACGTTGGCTTGGAAAGAAGATGAGAATGAAGAAGTTGTACAATTGCCAGTGCCTTATGAACTTCCTCCAAGACCATACTCTGCTGGAGGTTTTTACTGTTTTGTTTCTCCAAGATGTCTGTCTATAAGCTATTTCGTATTGGTCTTAAGAGTTGAAAACCGTATATTTGCAGATGTACCCTGGTCGTGGGATCGTCGGTATATGGAGAAAGATGTATATGGTCAAGTTTGGCCCAGGCAGGTTAAGCTCTATGCCACTCAAGATTTCTGATGGTGCTGACCCGACCCGTTTAGGTAATTTCACTTGGTATGGTACAAGTTTGTAAATTCTTTCTCCATTTCCTAAAAATGATTCTTGAGGATATATTTATTACTCATCGTAATTTTTTTCCTCTCATCTTGTGGTTATTCTTTTCAGTAATTTTGGGTTTGATACCTACAAGAGGTGAAATATACCCAATATTTATGTCTAATATCCATGTACACAAGTACGAGTAAATGCTGAAGTACAAATCTATAATTATGTATATGATTAATGATATATCCTCCTTTTCTTATCGTGGAAAAAAGAAATATTAATCGAATATACTTTCAAAAATACCAAAGCAGCTGTTACTGTCCTACAAATTATTTATTATTTATTTAGTTTCTAAAAAAATTATTAACATTATTATTATTTCCATTCAATTTTAGTATTTATAATCCGTGAATTTTCAGAGGAACTGAAATTTTTGGACACAAATAAAAGCCCAAAACATGGAAAAAGAAATTAGGCGCAATTTACACGAGTAATGCACATTCGTCTACTATTATCAATACAAAACCGTACCTCAGATTCTCGATATGTTTCGTTACAAATTCTGTAATATATATATATATATATATATATATATGTGTATATATATATATATATATATGTGTGTGTGTGTGTATATATATGTATGTATATATATATATATATGTATATGTATGTATATATGTACTAGTTATAATATGGTTTTCCATGATAAATATGTTGTGGGTAATACTTTTGAACTCGTGATATTATCAATTATCACAAGTATAGAATGAGGGCTATTGTGTCATTGTAGCAAAGTCCAAAGCGATTCATTCATGAATATTAAATGTGTTCCTATTTCACGAGCAGTTTTACTCGAGTAAAATAAAAAAAAGTTTTCCATTGTGAGTATAATAATTACTTCATCCATTTTAAAATAGAAGTCTATTACAAAAAAAAATCGTGATTTAAAAAATTATTTATTTTATAATGAAAAGGTATAGATAAATTACACAAATTATATTTTTAAACGAAAGCTACAGTCATTTTAAAACAAAGGTAGTAACGTCTTAAGTGATCGTAAATCTATGCTCGAACTTTGCTAATTAATCTTATTTTCAGCTGATTCAATTTAAAACTAAAATTGTGTACATAAGTGAACATTGGATGTCCTCGAGACTTAGTGATTAAAAGCTTGATAACACATAAAAGAACGAATTTTCCTTTTTCCTTTTTGATCAAAGAGGACAGAAGTAAATTTTTGAACATCCAAAAAAAAAAAGAAAAAAATCACAATAAAATAATTAAGGAGTAACATTATAATTTAAAAAAAAAAGAAAAAAAAAAGCAATGGGTAAATCCGAAGATTGGAAGGAAAAGATGTATGGTGGATGGGATGTGTTCCATTTGCCTTTATATTGAGAGGAGCATCCCTTCTTTCATCTTTAATCACTAATTGCAAACTAATTTTTTCTCTTTATATTTTCTATATTACTTTCCATTTTCATATCTCATCAGGTAATTAACTCTGCCACCACCTTTTTTTTATTCCTTGTATAGTTTCATCATAATTGAGATTGCATGTATTCATTCATTCAATTGTTCTCCTGTTATCTTCCTTTTGAGCATTCTTGATTTTTGTTTTATCCTTGTGGTTGTTGTATACACCTTATGAGAGGTATAATCCTTGTGTTTTAATCCCTTTTTTCGCTGTATACAAATCAATCCATTATGGCACTTAATTCCATTCTCAAGATTGAAAGGAGAATATGTATGCATGAGAAGATTTCATTGTGATGCCTTTTTTTTTGCCATTAATTCTGGACAATGAATAACATAGGAATTCCTGAAAGCACCAACAAGGGCTCTATTGATGATATACATTGTTAATTTTTTGCTTATGATGATATAAAGAATGTTGTCCATATTAGGAGATAGTGGTGGATCTTTTTAGGTTTCTGGGCATGTTTGGATGATAACGTCGTTTTTTAGGCTAAAGACTCAAACTTTGGACTGCCATCTTCACCATGATTTGAATAGATTTTATTGATTGAGTTCTCTGCAAATTGGTAACCCTAATAAGTCATTTGTTCATTTAGGCTTATTCAGTTTTTCCATAAGTAATGAATGGAATCTGGCATGGGTCAAAACTGCACATAGCTTTAACATATAGTGGTCTTGATGGTGGCAATATGCCAAAATTGTTTTCATGTGTATTTTAATTTTCAACTTTGTGTGTTACTCTGCAGTGTTGGATTAATCTGTCAACTCTATTACAGCCAAGTTTCATGTCTGATTTTGAAATCCAAATTCCTAGCTCCTTCGGTAAGCCAAATGAATTTGAGCCATATATGATGCTAATTGCCCATCGATTTGTCTTTAAACTTGCGAATATCTTTGTGTTGGTATATAGATCCTTTTGCGGATGCAAAAGCTGAGGACTCAGGCGCGGGGTCAAAAGAATATGTGCATATACGAGTACAGCAACGTAATGGTAGGAAAAGTCTGACAACGGTCCAGGGCTTGAAGAAGGAGTTCAGCTATAATAAAATCCTCAAGGACCTTAAGAAGGAGTTTTGCTGCAATGGTACTGTAGTTCAAGACCCTGAGTTGGGCCAGGTCTCATTTCTACTTCACTCACTTCTTCATTTCTCACATTATATTCATCTTAATATGCATAATCCTTTACTCACATGTTGCAATGATCATAGGTCATACAACTCCAAGGTGATCAAAGGAAGAATGTTTCCACCTTTCTTGTTCAGGTATATCTAACAATTAATGTTGCTCAAAACAAAACACTTTTGTCTTGCACTTATCCTTATAAAATTGAAGGTTTTCTTTATTGTTATGTATCTCAGGCAGGCATAGTGAAGAAAGAACACATCAAGATTCATGGTTTCTGAGTAGTTGCAAAAGCAGCAGTAAATACATATGATTGGCTGCTGCTTTATGAACTGGCACTTGTTGTTTGTCTGAATGTTGTACATCACCATGCAGTTCTTAAATGGAGCTCATTTTGCACTCCATTCATTTACTGCTGGCTCTCAACTTCTTACCGCCCCTTTTTTTCTTCGGTTCGCAACGACTTAGCTATTATTTTATGTATTTAGTGCACTTTAGTTTTAGTTTCAATCAGGCTTCATGTCTCTTGCAATATAATCGACAATGCCATGTGTATTTCCCTGTTAGAATGCAATATTACTGTTGTTTGAAAGTGTTGCATGAATGCATGCATGTGATGAATGGGCCTTAAAGGACAATGATATTGAAGAAAATAATGAATTTGGTATATAATAGTGTGTATTAATGTTTCCGAGAAAATTTATAGCAATTCCTTAAACATATATATTGACAAGTTATATTCAAAATAAGATATAAATTTTATACAAGACTTTGTAATATCTTTTCTCTTTTGTATAAGTTTAAACAACACCCTCTCAAGTGTCAATGCAAAATGTCCCACGTAAGATGCTTGAGAACATCTATGGAGACCAAATTATTTATTACAAAATAATAATTCATTTTATAAATACATTTCGATGATAAGTTGTGTGTTTGACTCAGACCCATTACAGTGGGCTATACATAACACACACCTATCTTGGGTCTGATGAAAATAAGTAAATAAGCAAACATACATGATGATCTTCTTCATCGAATATACACGACTTGAATAAATAATGAAACAATGCATCAATAGAGATTGCTAGGCCCATGGATTTAGCCAGCACTCTTCAGGCAACTTAGGAAACCTGACAGTATCCTTGCAATAATCATATATCACAAGATTCCTCTGCACCCATCCATAATCCACCTTCTGATCATCTGATAAATGCCATGCATTGTATTGATCCCACCAGTTATCTGTCGTGGTCGATACACATGCTGGATAAGGGTCCTTCCATTGGCACCCTTCCACGCTAAAATCGGTGTACGTCGACACGAATGGCGACTTCTTCCAATCCGTCTTCTCTAGCCCTCCTCTCGTCGCCCAATCATCCGCGTTCCAAATGCTCGAAAACAGGTACATTGGCTTCTCGTTTGGGAAGAAATTGTTGGTGTAGTTGGCGTTCTTGAACACCCTGATCGGAACCTTATCCACGAAGAACCTGTTTTATATAACTCAGATCTTTTGTAATCAAAATACATGGCAATGGATGAGCTGGAAAGCTTACACTAGCTGGTGGTTGTTCCAGAGAATGGAATAGGTGTGGAAATCCTCAGTGGGATCGAACCATAGCACGTGCCTCATTTCACGATTACCAGTTCCGTTCTTGTACACATTCGTCTGTATCAGATAAGGCTGCCCGGTTCTGTTGCCCAAGAACTCGATGTCCACCTCATCTCTCTCCGGCCCTGCCCCGTTTTCCGAACACATCTGCGATCAATTCAGTACACATGATAAATCTCCATTTCTAAACAGGAAACAATTAAAATCAGGGCTTACATAGAAAGCAGTCACGACTCCAGCTGAATCTCCTCCGACAAGCTTAAGCTTCATGCTGAACCACCCGAATCTGTAGCTCTGCTTCGTCATAAACCCACAACCTGCATAAAAACCCATGGTGTTAAACTGCTAATGAAGATGAGAGCACATGTGAAATGGGGTGTAATGAGATTGAGTGAAAGGTAGCGTACCAGCTTCTTTGTCGAGGGAGAGGTACCAGATCTGCCCGTCTTCAGAAGTCTTGAAATGGGTGTCCGGGCAGCTCTTGCTGAAATTGTCATCGAATGAGCCCTTCACTTGTGCCCGTGAAAATGGAGTCAACACAGCTAGCAGAAACGAGGTGAAGATAAGGGAGGAGAAAACACTATCCCTTCTCTCCATTGTCTCAGAGAAGAAACTTATTACCACACCCCACAAAATGGCCCTTTCAGATGTATCTTGAAAAGGGATGACTAGAAACAGGGGATGCTTTTATGCGCTTCTTTTGCTTACTTTTTTTTCACAACTGGAAATTGAACAATTGATTTTGCCTATGTGGCCCAATATTTAATTTACAGCTAAATAATTGTTGTGTTTGTGCATCAATAATTTGTGAAATGGGCATTGGAAATTTTGGAAAATATAAAAGAGAATAGAATTTGCAAGAAAAGAATAGATTTGGTATTAAAGAGACCGACAGATAAAAAATTATAATATTGGGAGTGGAAGAATAAAAATGTGTGTTGGGGCCAACATGTTGCATGAAAGAACGTGATGGCATTTGATTGGATCAAAGATGTTGAACTTGACAACTGGAATTGGTGGGAGGGAGACACAATAGATCTACATTGGTAGTTTAAATTTCACTTTGCTGTGAAATTGGTGCTCAAGAAATGGTCTTTAAAAAACTGAAGAAACATTTTGACTTACCTGTTTTGGGCCATTATTAATTGACTTCCCTTTTCGACTTCAATTCATGTGAACACGGAAGCAATTAGTATAGTATGGCGTAAAAGTGGTGGAATCTATTGTGGAATGACCAAACATGCCACTGCCAAGTCACATTAACCAAAAAGATAAAATAAAATAAAAATAAAAAAAGGCCACCATGCATATATCTCTACATTTATAGTACTATTCTAAGATTCCTCACAGTGAACACCATCGTTTGAATATCATGTTATTTATTTGATCATTGTTATTGAACTAGTTCAATTTAATATTATTTTGTTACAGTTATAAAAATTTGTGATGTTAGGTCATAATTTAGTGTTCATCTAGCACCTTACAGTCTTGCACCTTTCAAAAGGTTTATTATATAACATTTCTAAGTTGGCATTTTATCAAGCCACTGATTTAACAATTGACTACTATTTATAAACAATTCATTGAAGATGATTATATGATTTGCTACATCAATTTGCATAAAAAAAATATTAATTTGGGCTCTGCATCATTACTTTATCCATGTGATAGAATAGAACATCGAATCGAAATGTATTAAACATAAAAATTCTCATATATGTTAAGAGTGTCCGTCACAAAGGAAATAATTGAGGATCTATGTAAGAAGTATACAAGTTTTTTTATCCGTGAAGTCTTCATAAAAATAATACACCTTGTTTAATTAGTTGGACCTTCATTTTAATTACTTGGATATGTGTATTGATGATTAATTTACATAATGTGACAAATTCACATGGCCTACAGCAGAGAATCACGTGCTGAAGAGTGTCGGCAATCACTGCTTGTATTTTTTATTTAAATAAAACGATCAAAAAAATATAAATTGACAGTTTGGCCGAGTGGTCTAAGGCGCCAGATTTAGGCTCTGGTCCGAAAGGGCGTGGGTTCAAATCCCACAGCTGTCATCGTTTTTTCTATTTTTAGAAAATAAAAAAAAAAAAATTCTCAAGTTTTCACCAATTAATACCTATCAATTTCAATTTAGAAAATCAAATTATATTTTCTGTTTTCACCAATCACTATACATCCATTTCTTTCACCTTTCTCAAAACTTATAAATTTGGAAAACCAACTCTATATTTTCTATTTTCATCCATGAATTTTCACCAATCACTATCCATCCATCTCAACCATTTCACACTTCTCAAAACTTTTTAATTTGGAAAACCAACTTTATTTTTCCTATTTTCATCTATGAAATTTCACCAAATCACTATCCATCCATCTCACTTTTCACTTTTCTCAAAACTGTAATTCAGAAAGCCAATTTTAATTTTTCTGTTTTCATCTATAACAATCCATCTGTTTCATTTTTCTCAAAATTATAACTTGAAAACCTACATTAATTTCACTTTCCTCAAAACTATAATCTAGAAATAGGGATGAAAATGAACTAAATCCAAATCTAAACCCGTCACAAACCTACCCGCATAGAGTGGGTTTGGACCCGATCAAACGGATCTTGGATAGGTTTAGACCGGGTTAAATATGATTCCATCAGATTTGAGATAGGTCATAATATTTGTTAGACTCGTCGCATATTATTTTATTTAATTTTTTAAATATTGCAATAAAATACAAATCAAGAACATTTGAATAGTTGAGATTGAGTTAAAATATTTCTAAATGTTTTTATATGTCATTTTTACATTGAACAATATGTATGATTTTAAAATTTTAATATGTCTTTAATCTTGGAATTCGGTTTAAATATTTCAATTTGATATATTGTAGAAAATATTACAAGTATGATATTCTTGTTATTATAGTTTAATTGATTAAAAACTTAAATTTATTGTATTTATAGTTTGAATAGTTATTATTCCAAAAAACTAAAAACATAAAAATAAATAAGAAAAAATAGCAAGACGAGGCGGATGGAGGCGGGGCGGGTTCAAGCAAGCTAGGATGAATCCTGGGTCTAAAAAAAATTCTATTTTCTTCCATGACTATCTATCTTTTCAATTTTTCTCAAAACTGAAATTTGGAAAACCTACTTTACTCTTTCTATTTTGCATGGCTATATTTTCTTTCATCAATTATTAATCATAGGAACCCCTATTTGTAACCATTTATATTTGTAAATATTGTGTTTTTTGTCAGGTTATTAAATTTTATATTTTTTTAATCAAGAAAAATGATTTTTATCCACTATATTCTTCTAATATTTGAAGTGTAATATAATGATACATGTTATATTAATATTTCTAACATTTGAAATGTAATATAATGGCACATGTTACATGAATGTTGATACCAAGGACGAAAATATCGGTGTCGGTGTAAATATCGGTATCTTAATTTTACGGAAATGTCGATGTCGGTATCGGTTTCAGTGGAAATATTGGACATTTTTTAAAAAATATGAAAAATTTCTAAAAAAATTATTCACTTGCATTTATTAATTTATAAATTATTATTTCTAAAATATTTCATTTGTTATTTTCAATCATTCAAATCCCAATTATTCGTACTTGGCTTGCCTCCAATACAGGGGATGAGACATTTGATGATTTATTTCTTAATTGGTTATAATAGAAATTTTAACATAAATTGCTACTAGTTCTTTCTCTCATAGTTTTTACTTTAATTGAGCCAAATTACATATAATTTAGTTGTTATTTGTCCTAACATCACACCCAAAGAAAAAATATAGATTATACTGTATTATTATCATCTCTCATCCCAAAGAAAAAATATAGATTATAACAAGAAATTAAATATCATGTAAAACATTTAAATTAACTAACTTTTATTTGGATGAATTTTCTTGATATATGAAGGAGAACTCTTTCTTTGGATGAATTTTTGCGTGGAGTTTTTTTTTTATATCGTATTTATAAGTGAGAAATGAACTTCATTTTGGAAATAAAATTGGTTGGATACATTGAATCAAGTAACTTTGAATAATTTGTAGCTATGTACAATGACAATAATGGTAAAGTAAAAGAGGCTCCATTAACTATAAAGCAAAGAAAATTTAGAAAAAAGTCAAAAAAGTGAAAAAAAAATTGAAATTCACATTTTCACCGATTTTTTTTCGATATCGACATCGACACCGATATTTCGTCGACATTTCATCGATATGCTACGATATTTGTCCATTTTTTACCGACAACGACATCGATACCGACATTTTGCCGACATTTTACGACATTTTGACGAAAAAAAACTGCATTCGTATATAATGTCGGGAGTCCCGAAAAACCGAAATTTCGGCAATAATATCTAAAAAATTGGTAATTTTTTCATACATGGTTGATACAAATGTGTAATATGATAGTACAAACTACATTAATAATGATACAGAAATGTAATATGATAGTACGGACCACCATCATTATGGTACGCAAATATAATATGATGATATGGGTGAAATATGATAGTGCGAGGTTAATTTCATTAATGAAACAATGATTCAAAAAAATATTCTTTTGACTAAAAAATAATAGTTTCAAAACTTTTAATTAAAAAAATATATTTCTTTTTACAATAAACTACTTATAATTTCATCCCTTATTTATCTATATAATATTATCTTTCCATTCATCGATAACTATCTATCTCTTTCACTTCTCATTATTCTCAAAACTAAAATCTAGAAAACTAACTTTAAATTTTCTTCTGTCAAAACTAAAATTTAGAAAACCAACTTTAATTTTCTATATTCATCTATGAATTTTCACCAATCACTGTCTATACATCTAACTTTTCACTTTTCTCAAATTTGGAATCTAGAAAACCAGCTTTCTTTTTTCTGCTTTCATCTAAAATTATCTATCGATGCTTCCCATTTCCCAAAACTATAATTTGGAAAACCTTCTTTAATTTTTCACTTTTCTTCCATGATTATCTATACATACAATTTTTTCTTAAAACTAAAATCTGGAAAACCAACTTTAATTTTCTATTTTCATTTATGACTATAGTTTTCTTCAGAAAATTATTTCGTAATTATGATTTATTAATATAATATTCTTATCAACCAAATTTAATCTTTCCGTTTCACTTTTCTCAAATTGCAATCTTAAAAACAATGCAAGCTTCCATTTCTTATTCGATATGTTAAGAAAAAAAGAAAGAATTTTTATTATTTATCTGAATAAAAAAATATATTTGATTTATTATCTATAATCTACGCCATCTATCTTTTCTCAAAACTAAAATCTGAAAAACAACTTAATTTTTTTTTTCTTGAAGAAATTATGCGTAACTTAAATCCGAAAAACCAACTAAAATAGAAAATCCTTCAAACTCCATCAATTTAATACATTTTACTTCATTACATGTATAATATGCTTATGAGTGATTAACAAAAAAATTATATACAGCCACAAATCTTGTAATTAATTTATTCTTTTTATAGTCGAAATTTAACATTTTACCATTCTCATCCATACCACTTACATTAGCTTGTATCATAAAAAATCCTATTTTGTATCAATAGGGTTGGGTCATTTTATCTACATCAACCAGCATTATTCGAAATTTAGATTGCATCATCCAAAACACCAGTTATATCACATCATCGATCTCTTATCATTGAAATTGATTGTTTTATTTTTTATTAGTTTGTATCATCCTATAAGTTGTACCATTCTATTCCATATCAATATATAGGGTAATTCTGCTATACATCAGTGATATTAATACATCAGTTTTTTTGACTGTGGTAAATAAAATTAAGGTAACGTTTGACTTTTGGACTGGGCTATCAATTGTGATCTTGTGGGTTGTATTGAGCCTCTTTACTAGGCTCAAATGCTCATAAACCCAAATGTACATAGCCCTTTCTTGTTATATGTATTTGATTTTGATTAAATCATATGACACAAACAATTGTGAATATTAAATTAAACCACACAATTAATTTTATATTTGTGTTAATTAAATATTTTTAAATTAATATTTAATTTAAATCAGTAGTGTTATCAAGATAATTAATAATTGTAACTTAGTACTTAACTAATTAATCAACATAATTAATTTTAATACTAATATTAAATATGAAATTAAATTAATACTTGTAATCTAAAATTTAATTAATTAATCACACTCTCCTTTTAATTTAAATAGTAATATTAAATGTGAAATTAAATTACATTGTAACATAAAAATTTATTTCAATATTTAATATTATCATTTAAATGAAAACATTTTTTTTTGTTAATGTTAATCGTGTATTAAGACATCACATCAAATTTAAAAACTGCTTAACATACAAAGTTCATCTAAATCGAAATGATTTATTTATATCAAAATTCATCCAAATCAACTACATATAAATGAAGAGATACGTGAAATTGATCAAAATCAATCCAACGTGCCTACCACACTAAATCTTATACAATGAATGAAGATATATCGTAATCTTTATAATCAAAAGATTGTGATATTACTAATTAATCATATACAAGTAGGATACAACAAATATCTAATTAAATAACATACAACCAACCAATCTTGATGACACGATATGCAATGAAATAATATTCAACTAACTAATATTGATGACCCAGCATGCTATCGATACAATAACCTAGCATGACAAGTTAATTAATAATAAACATTATCAAATAACCACACAACACCAACCAACCAATATTTATGGCATAACATGCAATCAATTGAATTAAAAATAATCATCACACAACACCGTAATATGATACAAATAATATACAATTAAACAACATTTACTATTTGTTTCGGCTGTAAATTAAATATTTGTAATTTAATATTTACTTTAAACTAGTGGCATGATAAAAAATAATTAATATTTTTTTTGGTTAAAATTAATATTTGTAATATCGTATTTAATTAAATTAATATTTATAATGTAGTATTTAATTAAATTAAGCAATATGATTAATTTAAATATTAATATAAAATATAAAATTAAATTAAACTGAAACATTAAAATTTATTTGAATATTTAATGTTAGTATTTAAATCAAAATGTATATATTTTCTTAATGTTAATTGTGTATTAAGATATCACATCAAATTAAAAAATAACTTCACAGATGAAATTTCATCTAAATTATACAATGGTGCTATAAATTAAATATTTTATAATTTAGTATTTACTTTAAACTAGTGGTGTGATCAAGATAATTAATATTTGTTTCTGCTAAAATTAATATTTGTAATGTAGTATTTAATTAAATTAAACAACACGATTAATTTAAATGCTAATATTACATATGAAATTAAATAAAACAGAAATATTATTATTTATTTTAATATTTAATATTATTATTTAAATCAAAATGCATATTGTTTTTAAAGTTAATTGTGCATACAAAATCATGACTGTAATGACTTTAGGTGTTATGTTCACGACAATTTTGTTAATAAGAGAATTACATATACATAAAATAAAACATATCGAATATGAGTCTTAAATGATTCGTCATCATATGCTCTATAATATAAGAAGATTTAATTGTATTTTTATGGTTGCTATTAATGGATAAATACAATTATTGAAGAAGAAGGTGGATATAGACTCATTATCTTGTGAAATTAGATTATTTGAGGAAATTTTTTATAATTTACTACAGTAACTTTTGAAATAAAATAAAAAAAGTAAATTGAAAATGAAGGATCAAAATGTAATGATGAAAAATTTAATGATTAAAACTATTGATGTATTAATACTAGTGATATGATAATCAATCAAAATGACTAAAAAAACAAAAGTTAAAAAGGGGGGGGGGGGGGGAAGGAAAAAAAAATCTCATGAGAGTCGGTTAGGAAGGAGGGTTACCATTTATAACATTCTCCCTCACACACATATACCATTTAATTCCAAACAAAAAATGTATAGAATCACAAGTTCGTGGCAAGATAATTGATATATTCGTCCATATCATGATATAAGCAACTCAACAAAAAATAAATTAAACCCAAAATTTTGAGAGTCTGATGCACGCGCGTGAACCTTTCCACAAAAAGATTATCAAACTACGACGATTAGGAAAAGAAAACAACTGAGAAAGTGACAATTAATAATAGGACTTGATTGTAAATTTTGTTTTCATCAGGACTAATATTGAAAAACCCTCTTTTCAGCATGATCAATTTTCTAAATTTCCTTCTCTCTCTTTCTCTACTTATTTTTCTTACTTTTATATCCCTCCCTTCACTTACATCTTTTATGTCGTATGTACAGACGGTACAGTGTGATTTGGTGATGATATTCGATACTAGTATTAACACAAGAACAACCTATTTTCAAAACTTAATTTTCAATTATAAATAGTAAACATAAACTGACAACGATATTTAATGGATTATTTCATATATATATATATATATGTCAGTTTATAGAGCCATATATTAAATTTGAAAGTCTACATGGTCCTTTGAATTTTAGTAAGACCCGTTAGAATTTTTTATGAAACATTGTTGATAGAAAAGGCAAACGCGACAAGATGATACATATAATTGAATTACGTCAAAATAAAATTATAATAGGAATAAGAAGATTCTAGTCTTAGAAGAGGTATTAGATCTGTTTTTACTTAAGTGGTGGAAATTGTTCCACTAATCAAATTTAGATACATGTATATGCATATAAATAATTGGGACCTAGATTGATTTGAAAGATAATAATGACACATATAGATAAAATACAAAATCTAAATGATTACGTTTCAGGTTATAATTTGATGAAAATGTAAATTGTATTTGATACATCAATATTTAATTTATGATTTATGAATTAGGAGGGTGGATTAACTCGTGTGAACCCCTCAAAAGTCATAATTTGTAGTCCAAAATAATTAGATGGCAAGTTGATATGGGATCTGAGTCCGAGAAAGAGAAGCAGAAGCATTGTGAATCGTTCAAATTCTATCTTACTCGCACTTTAAACCCCACATTCTCAGATCTTTTCTCCACAGATATTTTGAGCAACCTTCTTCTTTTCTTGTATATAAATATCCACTTGAACTTGATCAACCACCATCCCCACTCAATTATCACTACTCTTTGTTTTCTCATCTCCTAAACTAATCCTTTAATTCTTCATCAATGGCAGCCATGGCCACAACCCTCACCTCTTCTCTCTCCAAAACCCAATTCTTCGACAACAAATCCTCCTTCCATGGCTCCCCCTTATCCACACGCGCAGCCCAGCCCATCAAATCCGCCGCCCCCAACGCCTCCATCACCATGTCCACCACCCCCGGCTACAACCTCGACGACTTCAAATTCGCACCCATCAAAGAATCCATCGTCGCCCGTGAAATGACCAGACGCTACATGATGGACATGATCACCTACGCCGACACCGATGTCGTCGTCGTCGGCGCGGGCTCCGCCGGCCTCTCCTGCGCCTACGAGCTGAGCAAGAACCCTGACATCAACATCGCCATCATCGAGCAGTCCGTGAGCCCCGGCGGCGGCGCGTGGCTTGGCGGCCAGCTCTTCTCCGCCATGATTGTCCGGAAACCCGCCCACAAGTTCCTTGATGAGCTGGAGATCGAGTACGACGAGCAGGAGGACTACGTGGTCATCAAGCACGCCGCCCTCTTCACCTCCACCATCATGAGCAAGCTCCTGGCCCGCCCTAATGTCAAGCTCTTCAACGCCGTCGCCGCCGAGGACCTGATCGTGAAAAGCGGCAGAGTCGCCGGCGTTGTCACCAACTGGGCTTTGGTCTCCATGAACCACGACACACAGTCGTGCATGGACCCCAACGTCATGGAGGCGAAGGTGGTGGTCAGCTCCTGCGGCCACGACGGGCCCTTCGGCGCCACCGGAGTGAAGCGGCTGAGGAGCATCGGAATGATAGACAGCGTGCCTGGAATGAAGGCCCTGGACATGAACGCCGCCGAGGACGCCATCGTTAAGCTCACCAGGGAGATTGTGCCTGGAATGATTGTCACAGGCATGGAAGTTGCAGAAATCGATGGATCACCGAGAATGGTAATCAATTACGCCTGGTTTTGTTCAAAATGACAGTTTCTAGATTTAATTTCAAAATCTTGAACTAATTAGAGATTTGTGTGTTAACAGGGGCCAACATTCGGGGCGATGATGATGTCGGGCCAGAAAGCGGCACATTTGGCATTGCGGGCTTTGGGGCTGCCCAACGCTTTAGATGGAGTGAAAATTGGTGAGCCCGAATTTATTCTGGCCTCTGCCGATTCCGATGAGACCGTAGCTGCATAAATAATCGGGCTTCACTGAAATCGATCTTTAGAAATAAACTGTGAAATAAGTGACGATGTTTAAGGCTGCGACGAATCATGTGGGATTGCTGTATTGATTTTGCTTGACCACGCCATATTCGTGGCTTTTCCTCTTCATGATTTTTCTTCAATATCAGCCTCCCATTTCTTATCCCAATTATCTGTTTATTAAGCTTCTTTAGATTTTTCGATGTTTTGTTTCTTTATTTTATTCGATGAAACAAAAAATCTATAGGCCGGGAACCTGGGTGGTCCTTTCTTGTAGTTTTATGATTGCTTTTGCACCTTATATTCTATTTTATACCAAGGAAAAATAAAAATAATAAGCAATGAGAATTGGAATGATCAGGAACAAAGCCAAAATATCTCCAATAAGTAACAATTTCATGATTATGACTTGCATAAATTGACACAATCTCATTCATATACTAAGATATTTAATGTTAACAGTTATATTTAAAACAAAGAATTTAAAATATATTATTTTACATCCTACAAATTAACATATTGGACTATATAAAATATCGCTGACGGCACAAATGGAAAAATATTTCTCCTTTGATTTCAATGATGATAATTATTTTAGGTAAACGCATTATAAAATAATTCAAAACAT
Organism: Scutellaria barbata; assembly: GCA_028654395.1. Taxonomy (NCBI): domain Eukaryota; kingdom Viridiplantae; phylum Streptophyta; class Magnoliopsida; order Lamiales; family Lamiaceae; genus Scutellaria; species Scutellaria barbata. The sequence continues at coordinate 7,397,094 of CM053645.1, forward strand.
TTATAAAATCATGAACTTATTTTTACTTTAAACCCATTTTTTAAAATTATTTTAATTGCATATATTGCTAAATCAATTTTGTAGTAATATCCGGTCAGAAGCAGACTTGAATTTCCAGCGCCACGTTAGGAGATACTTAGGAAAACTTTCTGACATGGGGTTTTCCTGGTCAGGTTTTTAATATGTGGGACATTTTCGCAGATCTAGCAAAGTGCAAGGGTATTTTATGCAATTACACTATTTTTAATTTGAAGTAGTTTGGCCCTTTTCATCTCCTCCCCCTGTTTATCCCATTCTTCGCTCCGCAGCTGCAAAAATGCTTATAAATGAACAATCAGAAAAATCTACTGAACCCAAAATCTTCACAAATTCAAGAGTAAACCCTAATCCCAACTGGCGAATCCGAATCAAGCAAAGCCAACTAGTTTCGCAAGCATCCACAATTCTTTTACAAAGACACTCCAAATTCTGGGCTCCACTCCTCAACCCCCTCAAGCTTTCCTCCAATTTCACTTCGTCCCTGTTTTGCCAAATCTTGAACCGAATCCATAACCACCCGAAAATCTGTTTCGATTTCTTCAATTGGGCCCAGAAAAATCTTGATTTTAAGCCCGATTTCGGGGCCCGGTGCGTGGTGATCCGGATTCTATTCGGGTCGGAACTGTCTAAACTTGGACACCCACTCTTGAATTCGATTGTTCAAGATCACCCACCGACAAAGATTGTTTCCTTATTGCAACCGCGAAGAAGCGCAGACTCTCAGAGTATATCCCCGATTTTGAACTCTGTTATTGAATGTTATTGCAATAAACAAATGTATCTTCAAAGTCTCGAGTTTTATCAGATGGCTAAGCAGTATAGGGTTAGATTAAGTGTAGATACTTGTAACTCATTGCTGAGTTTGTTGGGTGATAAGAATGAGCCTAGATTAGCTTGGTGTTTTTATGCTTCGACTCTTAGAAATGGAATTTTTGGGGATAACCTTACATGGTCTGTGATTGCCCAGATTTTATATAAAGATGGGAAATTTGAAAGAGTTTCCAGGATTTTAGATATGGGAGTATGTGCTCCTGAGGTGTTCGATATAATGATTGCTGGTTATAGCAAAAGAGGAGATTTTGATGCTGCTTTTGATTATCTGAATGAATTATGCAGTAAGGGAATTGAGCCAAGCTTTAGTACTTATAGTGCAATGCTAGATGGGGCTTGTAGATATCGAAATAGAGAATTGACCGAAAGTATGATATCGAATATGGTAGAGAAGAGATTTATCATGAACCCTCCTGCTTTTGATTTGATTATTAAGAAGCTTTGTGGTATGGGAAGGACTTATGCTATGGATCTGTTTTTCAAGAGGGCTTCTGAGGATAACATTGAGCTAAAACACACGACATACGAGTGTATGTTAAGGGCATTGTTATGTGATAAAGGTAGGATTGAGGATGCATTTAAGTTGTATGGTATCATGCATGAAAAGAATGTATTAGTAAGTGAAAGTTGTTGCAATGAGTTTGTAATTGCTCTTTGCAAAGAGAATCCATCTCAGGAAATCAGCAACTTGTTGCTTGATATAGTGAGAAGGGGGTTCGTTTCTCATGTCGAAGATCTTTCTAACTATATCAGTAAACTGTGTGCAGAAGATGAATGGAGTGAAGCAGAGGAACTCTTGGACTCAATTCAGAATCAAGGACGGTTGCTTGATTCTCTCTGTTGTGGCTCATTCATTAGACATTACTGCTACAGTGGACAAATAGACAAGGCGATCGAGCTCCATAATAAATTGGAGGAATTGAAGGGTGGTTTGAATACACCTACTTATGATATACTTCTTGCTGCATTGTTGCGAGAGAAGAGAATTGAAGAAACAATGAAGGTGTTTGATTATATGAAAGAATGCAGAATAGTGAAGAGTGAAAGTTTCCAACTCATGATCAGAGGTCTGTGTCATGAAAAGGAACTGAGAAAAGCCATGAAATTGCATGATGAGATGTTGGAAATGGGTCTCAAACCTGATAAAACAACATATAAGAGGTTAATTTCTGGTTTCATATGATGATTCATTGCTGATTCTTCATAAAGAGTCATCCCTTTCAATATCAGTTAGGTTCATTGAATGAATTGTTTAGAGCTTCGCAATCTGTTGATATCTTATTCTTGTGACTAATAAATTCTCAATTGATTGTGATAATAAATTTCCAGAATTAAAACCGTAGGCTATGTGAACTTGTAGAAATTAAAAGGAAATTAATGGGAAAATTTTGGTAACAGAAACAAAGAACAAAGGATCAAGATCTGAATTAATTTTTAAAACTTATTTATGGATCTAAATTGTGAATTCGACCAAAATCAGGGCAAATTAGCAGAATACCAGCCATGACACCAACTGCTGCCGTTGTCATCGTACTCTCCGTTTTCTCTCTCATCAGACTCCATCATCGCGGAACTCTCCGGCCTCCGGTCCCAATCTCCGACCGGCGTTTTCCACCTCTCCGACGCCCTGCTCCACCGCATCCTCTCTCTCCCCACTCCCCGGCCCTTCCACTTCATCGTCTTCTTCGACGCTCAGAAGCTCCATTCCAAACCGCAGTTTTCTCTCTCCAATATCAAATCCGAATATTCCCTCGTTTCCTCTTCTTTTCTATCCAACAACCCTAACGAAAGTTCCAAGCTCTTCTTCTTCGAAGTTGAACTCGAAGAATCCCAGGCCACTTTCGCCCTCTTTGGAGTCAAATCTCTCCCCCACATCCGCCTAATCCCACCCTCCGCCATTGATCCTAAAACAGACTCGATCAAAATGGACGCCTCAGGTTTTCCCAAATTAGCCGACTCCATGGCCGAATTCATCGCATCCAGAACCAAGCTCTCCGTGGGCACCATCAATCGCCCGCCTGCCTTCTCCAAAGGACAGATTATCATAACGATCGTCATTGCACTGATTTCAACTCCGTTTCTCATAAAGAAGTTGATTCCCATCTTGCAGGAAAAGGGCATTTGGATGGCCGGGGCAATATTCATTTACTTGTTCAGTATTTCAGGGACGATGTACAACATTATCCAGAAAATGCCGATGTTCCTGGCGGATAGGCAGGATCCAGAGAGGGTGGTATACTTGTATAAAGGCAGGGGGGTGCAGTTGGGAGTGGAGGAGTTTGCTATTGGCTCATTGTACACCATGGTGGGGCTGTTGCTGGCCTATGTATGCCACGTGGTGGTAAGAGGTAAAAGCATGACATTGTAGAGACTGTTGATGATTTTTGCTCTGTTAGTTTCATACTGGGCGGTGAAGAAGGTGATTTTCTTGAATAATTGGAAGACGGGGTATCGTGTTCATGGATACTGGCCTTCCACCTCCCCATGATTCATATTACTGCATTTACCCACCACTTTTCTTTCAAACAATCACTAACTTTACCAATAAATTCTACTTTCATCATTTTTAACTTGTGTGCACTCTAGTGATGTTAATTCGGGTCGGGTTAAATAGGCTGGTCCGTTTAACCCTAAATCGAGCAGGGTTAGGTTCGACAAATCAGTGGCCCGTTTAAATTCCGGCTTTTTTGGCCCGGCCCTATTAACCCGAGGGCTAAATGAGCCAGCCCGTCGGTTAACCGGGCCAACCCATTTAGCCCGGTTAACAATTGTAGCTAGGTGGACCACGTGTGGGCCTACTTAAACCCACATCATTAATATTTAGCAAGCCACCTTATCAATACTGCTCAATAAAAAGATATAACCTAAAACCAAAAATATCATCGGGTTCTTAGCTCATATGATTAGGCTTAAATCTTCAAGCCCAAACTAAGAAGCAGTGCATTTGGTTGCATTTTAAATCAACCACAACTTGTGCCTCTGCTGATAGATCATTATTAAGTGTTTGAACATTTAGAATTATGTTGAACTTTTAAAATTATATTTAAATTATGTTTGAACATTTATAATTTTATGATCTTTATTTTAGATTTTATATTGATTTTTTTTACGTAGCCCGGTTAGTGGCCCGTTTAACCCGAGGTCCGCTAGAGTTAGGGTTAGGTCCTCACTATGAGAGGCCCGTTAAAAGCGAACCGGATAAGATTCTAGCCCGTTTAACCCGTAACCCTATAGGACTGGCCCTATAGAACTAGGGTCAGCCTGTTTAACATCTCTAGTGCACTATATTTAGGATTCATTTTTAATACCTTCAAAGGTAATCACTTAATTAACTAATAATTCTCTATTTATTTATTTTTCATAAATTAAGATGCATAAAAATTAGACAAACATATCATTTACTCTTATCAAATAATTTATAATTAAGAATTGGAAAGATAATCAAATTATTTACATATAATGTAATATTAAAATCCTAAATTTTAGTAAAAGAATGTTAATAGGGATGATTTTAGAATAAAATTGTATAAAAATCTAAAATGTCACTTAATTTGAAATAAAATTTAAACTTCAGAACATCACTTATTTTGAAACGAAGAGAGTATTAATTAATTTTGGGGTGTTTGCTTTGCAGTTTGTAAACCGAATTGAATGAATCAATGCTAAAATATTTGTGGGGATATTTTTGCAAATGATAAAAATTGATTAGATTATTAAAAGAACTAGAATAAGTGAATGACGACTCTACATAAACATATGCTTTTAAATAAATGAAAGTTGATCAACATTTTTAAACCTACTTTTGCTCAAGATATGACTATTTCACAAACACTTCAAATTTTTAATTTTGGTCGAATCACTTCTCTCATATATCATCATCTTTTCATTATAAGTGCTTTTTTTATGATAACCACCTCTTAAAAATAAAAACCAGTTGCAAGAAGCTTCTTCAAGTACTTTTTTATGAGAAGCGTAACAAGAAAGTTGGAAGTTAAATTCGCTAAAATATTCAATGCATCCAACCTAATACTACTACAATTAAAAGTCATAGCCAAACTAAATCATACTAAAATAAAGTCCTCACCAAAATGGTGGTGGGAAATTGAAAAATTGTCCAGACCTACTTTCCATTTATAAAAAGATTTGCAATTAAAAAAAAATCAAATCAAAAAAAGTGAATCAAAACATTCTAAAACAGCACACCTAGCTAGCACTACAAACCTGATATATTATATCTTCCTCAGAATAATCAAAGATACGCATTACAAATCAGCTGTCTGAAATGACCAACAAATTTCTATTTCCAGTTAATTGAATTATAAGACCATAGCACCAAAACGTGGTTGCAACAATGATAATTTTGAGATTATAAATATTAGGTTGGAATATGTGACAGAATTTGAACAACTGGCAATTATTGTGTGGTAATAGAAGCAGGGAATGATTGTGTAAGCAAGATGGTGATGTGGGCATGGAACCAATTTCTTTTAATGAAAAAATTGGTATATATATATATATATATATATATATATATATATATATATATATATATTTATTGATGATTTTGTGGAGAATGGATGACCATTAAAATTTAAGAGTCCAAAGAAATGGCCTTGGTATTGTTTTCTGACAGTTGGGATATGCCTTGCTGGTTGTATCTTTGTGGTTAGGTGATTTTCGCCCATTAGAAATTCTAAGAAATCTCCTCTATTGTATTTAGTATTTATTCAAATATTATTTTATGGATTCTAAAATGAATTGTAAATATGAAATTGTTGAAATTCATCCGATATTTCTTTTAAAAGAACATGTATAATTCCCACATATATTATTTCTTTATATTATCTCAACTTATTGCATTTGAAGAAAGGATTTTCAAACTGCGTTTTAGAATATCTAATTCTAGTTTTCTAGGAAAGAAAAAAAAATCTTGGCATTTTCTCCTAAACAAACGGGGAAAAATTCGATGGATACTTAGTCTTTTATTTTCAATAATTGACCTGACGATCATCACTTCATTAATTAAGTAGAACAATTAATTTCAAATGTAGTCAATTAATTGTAATGTAATGTTTTTGTAAGTAACCCGATTTCATGTGGTCACTAAACATTCTCTATTAAAGCTGGAAGCCAAACATAGATGGAGACTGGATAGTGTAGTTGCTTGGGAACTTATTATTAATTCTGATAATAATCTATTTTGTATATTTCCAGTTCTCCTTCTCCTTAGAAGAAAAAAAACACTTGAATCCTCAATTATATTTCATCTTATTTTACACTATAAAGTCTCAACGAATTCAAAATATTATAATATTCAAAAAATGACTCTGAGGATAACTTTCCTAAAATTGATGTTCAAACTAAGTAACGATTTTCTCAATTTGGTCCTAACTTGATCCGTTAGGTTATTTTAGTAATTTTAATACAATAACAAGATGATACTAAAAAAAAAAAACTTTTATTTAACCATATATGTCATGCTAATAACAGTAATACAGTAAAATTGCCAATATAATTTGCATACTCGTATAATTTAAACATAAAAGAATATTGTTTATACTAATTTATTGGATTTATTTGATCAAGAGATCTTCGATAAATATGTTTAGTCATAGAGTTATGAAATTTGTTCATGACTATAAAAAATGTTATATCGTACACTCATTCTACAAATTAATAAAACATTAATATATCTATTAACCTCTTTAAAATAATCGATTTAGTTTATCCCAAAATTATTAATTTGAAAAGTTTTACTGTAATATATTTTTATTTTTGAAAAAAATCACAAATAAATACTTTAACTTTTGCTGCATATTATGTTCTTATATATTTTTCTTCATGTGAAGTTTTGTGGCATTTTCAGCTGGAAAAAAAAACCTTAAATTTTAATTTCAATTAGACATTTAACCTAACCAAATTTGTAGTAAATTTCAATAAACCAACTATTATTTATTAATCTTTATGCTGAAATCATTAAATTTTAACAGAGCTAATATATATATATATATATATATATATATAATTCATTCGATTTTTTATTTTATTTTTTATGTAAAAATGTCAAAAAGTTAATATTGGATTATTTATTAAATGAAAAATTCAATTCAAACCCAGTTGCAATTATGGATTGGAAAACTTGTTCGTTTTAAATTTTCAATACCTCATAAAAACAGAAAGTATTTAATTCCAAAACTTCTTTTAGTAATATTATTATTATTAATATTTTAATTTTCATTGGTGGTGTGATATTTTCCCGCGTTTATGACAGCCTAAATCCTGTCTTGAGATTCTTAAGACAGGAAAAAGAGAAAATGACATTACAACCGATTCTCCAAAATCCTCCTACCACACCACTTACCTTTAATTTCATTTATAGTCCAAAAATATATTATATCCCACTCCTTAAATACATTACAAAATCAATTGACTATAGGACTTGTATTTTTGTTATTATTAATATTAATATTAATACTATAATTGATAATACCATTATAATTGTGTCTGTATATTTGAATATTCGTGAGTTTTCCTCTGTCCTTGCCTTCAAATCCATCCCCTCACCCTTATTTGGGGAGATTTTCGTGGTTGTCCAGTTCTCTCTCTCTCTACCCTCATTCTTTTTCTTCTTCTTCTCTCTCTCTGATTCTCGTTTCTCTCTCCTCAAAATCATCCCCCTAAAGCCAACCCTCTTACAACCCTATAATCTTGAAATCTAAAGCAACCCACAATTTATTTGTTTTCCAATTTCATGCACACAACTGTTGATGATTTCTATGTTTGGAATCTTGATTCTCTTTTAATTCGTAGAGGGCTTGATCCAATTGGGTTAGCGTGCATGTTCATTATAGCATATGTTTACCAACAATGTGTGAAGATATATGGGAATAGCAACAAAGGAGAAGGGAAAAACAAGCTTCTCTACTGAATCTACTTTTCCCCTCTTTCATCTCAATTCTTCTCTAAAAAGGCAATTTTTGCTTTTTTCTTTTTTATTCTTCTTCTTCTCTCTAGCTTTTAGGTTTCTGGGCACACTAAAAAGGTATTCTTGCATGTCTTTATGCTTTTCTTGAACTACATATCAAATTCCCCAAAATGCATACAGTTTCATGCACATTGTTGTGTTATCTATGACCTATTTTGATGCTGAGATTCTTTTCTTTTAGCTTTTTCAGATTCAGCAAAAAGGTTTATCAATTAATATCCCTTCAATTGGTTTGCTTTTGTGATAGACAAAGGTGCATATTTTCAACAATTTCGTGGTGCTTTCTTCTGCATTGTGCATTATTACACCCCAGAAAAGAGCAAGAGTTGAATTGGAGCCACCCTTTAAGAATGGGGACAACAATGAAAGGGATCTACAAAGGATTCAAATACACCCTCTCTCAAATCTTTGGTAGATGCTCTTCATTTGCAATCTTTTATGCCTTTTTTTTTTTCCTTGTTCTTTTTTTTTGTGGGCTAAGCAGAAAATTGATAATGCTATTGTAGTTGTGAAGGAGCGTGAAATAGAGATTGGATATCCAACAGATGTTAAGCATGTGGCCCATATTGGATGGGATGGCAACTCTGGCAGTGCTCCCAGTTGGGTATGCATATATCTCTCCTCCCAATTTTTTTTTTCTTTATATTTTATTCTATATAAACAATTTTAATGGTGATTCAAATGCAGATGAATGAGTTCAAGACAGGCCCAGATTTTGCCGCAACCTCAATCGGTAATACTGGTTCTGCACTTTCTCCATGGTCGTCTCAAGGTGTGTTTCTCTTTGCCTTTTCTTGTTGATTATCTCAGCTAGTCAACCACAGTCAATAGAAAAAATTATTACACTATAATTGGTAGAAGAATCTTGAACATTAGCAGATGGGGTGTTAAGAATTCAAGAAAGGGACATTTAATATATAAATTTCTATATCGCGTGTGGAATATCGATTCGGACAAATCTAGAGCTTTGTCACGGGCTGCACTCTTGACTGAAATGAAATGGTTATATGTCGTGTATATTGTCGTACTTGGACATAGTTTTGGATAGTAAAGTTCACATGATTCTTTGCCTCAAAGCAGGGGAAATTTTGGCTCATTTGTCACGAGATGATTTCACATTGGTGGGTTTTTTTTTTTTTTTTTAAATAGTACCCTCAAACTGTTGTCCTATCTAGAACACCTGAAGTACCACTACAAGGAGAGAAAAGGAACACAATGAACGAAAAAGAGAGAAAAATGGAAGTATGATAACAGAGTGTATTGATTCGAAGACAATTATGCTAGCGCAAGACTTGATTGTTATTAGATTCTGATTTGTGCTTTCTTGAAGATGGTTTTATTTGATTGTTCTCTAGACATAAATAACTGGTTTGATTCATTTATTTTTGTGTTTCAATTTTTAAACTAGATTTTGGAGATTCGATGAGGCAACAATCAGGATCAGAAATGTTTAAAGGCATACCCCAATCAGACCTTCTTCCTATCAAGAAGAAGCAGAAAAGGAAGAAGAGTAAGTCAACTTCCTCTCCAAAGTCTAATTCCAGCTCCACATCAAGGTCATCAAGAGCAGCAGCAAAGTCAAAAGCCAAATTTGTCGACAACAATGCAAATCCAACCAACATTGAAGTTGCATAATCACATATATATTTGAAGAAAGCAAGTTATAATCCATGGTTACTGGAGCTCATGAAACTCCTTTGGATCATCATGTGCAGAAGCTACAAAGAGAATAGAGGAGAGGTAGTAGTATATTTCCATAGTTTAGCTGGGTGAATGAATCGTGTGTGCCATTAAACGGGCTATTAAGACGAAAGGGGCTTCTATCAAAAGTTTGAACACTGCAGCCATGTGAGGAACTGATGAGTTTTCTTTCTCTTCCTTTGCTTTTTTTCAGTTTTCTCCTTCCTTGGAACTAACTTGGGGAGGGCTTTGTAAAAATATTTGAACAATATGTTAGATGTGATGAAGCAAATTATATGGGATTTGAACATGTGGTAGGCAACACATCTTTTTTACTATTTAATTGAGCTTGTTTATGTTTTCTTTAACCATGGTTTATTATACACTAATGAACTAAACAACATATTCTTTATGAGTGTTTTTTCTTACTTGTAATTCTTTCAACTTTTTGGAGTTCTTGTATATTCATATATAACAATTTAAAAACAAGATTCTACTATTTGAGAGAGACAAGATTTCAGACAATACTCAATTTATTTCAAAATAAGTGTGGTTCTAGAGTTTAAGTTTTGTTTCAGTTTAAGTGTCATGGTTCTAGAGTTTAAGTTTTGTTTCAGTTTAAGTGTCATTTTGGATTTTTAAGTAATTTTATTTCCAAATTATCCTTATCAATATTCTTTAGTTAAAATTATGGAATTAGTTTGATTATGTTTCCAATTTTGTATCGTAAATTCTTTGATTAGTTGAGGGTCTATTTATTCAATTTTGATGTTACTTAATTTATGATAAAATTTTCAAAATGACACTTATTTTGAAATGAAAGAAGTATAAAATTGAATTGTCGGGGCATAAGAAACAAAAACATATATCCCTGCATTGTAATCAACACTCGGAAGAGTTGTTTTCTCAGTAATGAAATAGACATTAACATTGAAACTATCTCCATCTTTGCCTCTTTGCAAAACCAGCAATCCATGCAAGATTCAGACAAATGGTATCCTTACAAATACTTTGATCAGTTTTATCAAATTCGTAACGCCCCACAAGTCATGAAAATCCCCAAAGCGTTGAAAATATGTTTAGTTGTAACAGCCATTCTCATAATAATCCTTGTAACAACAATACTAATCCTCTACTTCACACTACTCAAACCCAAACAGCCCAAAATAACAACTCAACAAGTCACCATGGAACATTTCCATCTGCTCATCAATCCCTTACATCTCAACATCACACTAGGCATATTATTCACTGTCGACAATCCTAACTACGGAAGCTTCAAGTACCATAACACGACGTCGTATGTAACTTACCGGGGTACCGCCGCGGCCGAAGCGCCGTTGAAGGAGGACACGATACCGGCGCGTGGCAAGGTCGATATCAGCACCGAGGTGCTCGTGATCGTCGACTATTTGGTTTCGAATCCGGATTTTCCGGCGGATTTTCTCTCCGGCAGCCTGAATTTCACGGCGACAACCACTTTCCACGGCCAAGCCAAGGTGCTGAATTTGTTCAAACTAAAGGCGACTACTTACAGCACGTGTGACATTTCTGTTTATATTGTATTTCAGAATGCTTCTTCTGTTTGCACGTCAAAGATCAAGTATTAGCTTGGCTTGTTTTTGTTAGAAATGGTTTCTTGGTAGGAGATGAGACATTAAAAAGGAGATCAAATTTGTGGATTCAAATGTAATTTCTTGAAAAAAGAAACAATAATTCTACCCTTCAGCCTAATTTGAGATTATGCATTCCTTTCCCCTAATTCAGAGTTGAGATTTATTACTTCTGCTGCTATTGTATCTAATATTTTATTTAAATTTTGTACGATAATTATTTCCGAATATATGATAAAGTATTTGAAACAGAGAATCATATGTGTCTAATATAAAGAATGCATTTCATGGTGACTTTCATTATGTGGGCTTTTTTTGAGATATATATGATCCAAATTGAATGAATCAATATATATATTTGATCATCTATATATGATTTCGGCATCGTACTTTTTCTTTTCTTTTAATTCTACGAAGTCATTTTTTAACATGTTTGTGTGTTAACTAGTCAGATGTTCTTGAGTCAATAATAGCAACGGCTAACTAATTTTCAAGACCAATTGCAGATTACTAAATTTTCCTTCACACATAAAAGAAAAACTATTACATGAACTTTTTAAATAAAGTTCAGAAAACAAATAAGGACTTACCAAAAAAAAGAGTCAATTTAACAAATAACAACATAAATCACCTACAAATTCTTCATAATAGAGTATGAAGTAGTACATTGTATCATAAATAAAGAATGGGCTTAGAAATGGGTGGGGGGGGGGGGGTGGATAATTGGAAAAGAGAATTAAGTGAAAAAGAGGTTTATTTCTGAAATAATATAAAGAAAAAATGTTGGACATTTTACAAACTAATTTAATATTAAAGGGAGAGGGGGGCCGGACCGCTCATATATCCCACGATTTTTGGGCCCATAATTCAGAAGTTCTTTAATCTAGTCTTGGGCCAGTTTGGATTTGGGTTTGGTCAAGACAAAAAGAAAATGAGAAGAGTTTTCTTCATAGCCCAAAAAAAGGTAAGAAAATGATAAAGAGTTTTTAATCTCCATTTGGACCATTTCTATTTCTTTGTTAAGATAGGCTTTTGTTTGTAGGGTAAGTGATATGGGCTTTTACCCAAGTGATGTATTATCATATATGGACTAGGGCTTCAAAATTTGACTCTGTCCATAGATGATAAAATAGGTGCCAAATTGGAGTCAGCAGAAATGTATCCGATGATGATTGCATCGTAAGTTAAATATTATAAAATGAAGTCAATAATAAAATTTTCAAAGTTGGTGAACATTACAATGACAAATAAAAGCTATTATTATAATTAAAATTTCACCTAAAATTCATAATTATTTTTATAAATAAATCTTTTTATATCATAGAGTTGGGGGGAAAAGGCCTTGAAGTAGCTGCAATCAGGTTTTTTTTCAACCACGTTTTTTTTTTTTGGAAATAATATCGCAAATCATATTAAATGAATTAAAAATAATATAATAAGAGATTAAATAACAAATCTAACGTAATATAGGATTCAGATGATTCGACCAAATTTTAGCCCATGGGTCATAGGTTTGTTCTTGGGTAATCTACAAGATTACCTATTATCGCCTAAAGTTAATCAAAAACTTTTGTTTTTTTTTTTAAATAGGCACTTAATACTTGACGAAGTACCATTAATGATAATGAATTGAGGCTTTTAGTTTGAGCAGTGTCTGTGTGCATTAAGTGCATGAGTCATGATCCATATAATTTGGCACACGGGTTCGATCCAGTCTGGTTTAACCCGTATCCGTGCCCTTTTTTTTTTATAATTTATGTCATAACCTTTATATTGTAATAATATAACATTTATGTTGTAATAGTGTAACCTTTATGTACATATTTCATAACCTTTTCAGTGCATAACTTATACTTTTTTCACTATAAAAATTCATGTAATATAGTCAAAACCTTTATGTTGTAATAATATAACATTTATGTTGTAATAGTATAACCTTTATGTACAGATTTCATAACATTTTCAATAAATAACTTATAGTTTTTTCACAATAAAAATTCAATATAGCCGAAACTTTTATGTTGTAATAATATAACATTTATGTTGTAATACTATAACTTTTATGTACAAATTTCATAATCTTTTCAGTGAATAACTTATACTTTTTTCACTACTCAACACTGCAAAAGGTTATGTGCATATAACTAAAAGGTTAAGTTCGCTAAACTAAAAGGTTATGTCAATATACAGCAGAACTAGGGTTTGAGTTAGAGTTTGAGCTAGGGTTTAGGTGCGAAAGGGCGCGTGGGGCGCATGAAAGACACTTTCGGATCGGGTTGACCCAATTGCACGGATTTAGGATCCATGCACTTGGTGTATAGAAACAATTGTGTTCATGTTTTAATAATATATGGTTTCCATATATTAGTAGGTAGCAAAAGACTTCTATTGATAAACTAGATTACATATCACATAGATACTTCAGTCGTTCAAAATAAAAATACTTTCAAATGTAATTTTTTTTATTTTTAAAACTGTACAACATTTTCTATTAAATAGGTCTCACTTAAAACTCTTTAGTTATTTATTAGGTCCATCATTTAAAGTTAGTTATAAATAGTGATAACAATGCCAACAAAAAAATGGTTTAATAAGGAAAACATAAGTGACATCGGCCAACTTATCAATTTACCCTCCACTAAATTGAATAATAAACAATATCCGTATATTGCAAAAAATATTGGTATTTTAATTTTGTTAAAATATCTCATGGAAATATGAACATTGATATCGTTAAAAACATTTAAAATTCCTTTTATAAATTTCATAAAAATAAAATCTTAATTCTTATTTCAACAAAAATACAAAATCACTACACTAAATGTCAAATTCAAAGTTGATTTCAAATAAATGAATTGAAGACTAAATCAGACAAAAAGTTTGAAAAAAAAAAAAATAATAATAAAAAGAAAAACCTACCCTCGCTAGTGACAAACCGTGGAGTTGCTTTTCACACGGAGGTATAATAAAGATTGAAAAATCCAAAGCACTGTTGTGCAGTTGGGATGTCAAGGCGAGATGATTCAATTAATGCCTTATAAATTAATAGATTTATATTTATATATATAATTACTTTTGTGGGGCAAACAACATGATAATAAATTCTTCATTATTTAATTTAATGATCAAAATTGATTTTAGAGGCTCGTTCGACATGCTCACATTAATTACTTATATAGTTTTGTTTTCTAAAAATGGTGATTTTCCTACTCCAAAGAGCAGAATAGGCAAGAATTAAATATTCGACATGCAATTCTTTTATAAAGGGGTGGACTTATCACATCAATACTTCATGCTAAATTTTATTTAAGACAAGAATTAATATGTCTCGGATTACGATATTGTATTATTGTTATGTCATATGTATGCATCTGGAATAGAAATATTAAGGTCCTACCCTAATTATTAGGAGGTATGTTGCCTTTGTGAGACAATTACATCTTGATTCATCACACTATTTGTGAAATCGATATTGAATATTTTGATGGGTTAATCCCTTTTAGGGATCTATATGAATTTCATATTATTTAAGTTCTCACGTAAGATCTATTCTATTCCAAATACTTATTATTAGGAGCATAAAATAATTATTGTCAATTGCTATATACATCCTCTTATCTATACTTCTATATTATATGTAAAAACATGAAAATTGACAAAATTTATTGATTTGACATTTTCCCTATCAAAAATATTTTATCAAAAAAAATGAAAAATACATAATTTTATTATTAAGCTATCAATATTTATAATAAAATACATAATATTTTATCAATGATTAATTAAGAACATCAATTTATGTAATTAAGACCGACTCACGAATATTATCTCATGAGATAGAAATTATGTTGTTTGCAACTAAAACTCATGATTTTCATAAAGTAAACTATATTTTATGAATTGTGAATTGATTTATTTTATAAAATTAAATTTATGAGACGATCCTACTAGAATTCTACATTAATTAATTGAGGGATACTTAATTTACGACTATTATAATTTTATGGGTGAATAAATTCTCAACTTGACAACCAGGTTTTCATTATATCTCTATACATAATGCAAGAAATTAAATAAATAAACCGTTGACGTCAAACAATTAGTTGTTTTGACGTAAAAAATAATGAAATTTTCCAAAAGTTTGCCTTGTGGATGTGGATTTTTTTCTTTCTTCTAACCACTTAACTTAAATTTCTTTTCTTTTACCCCCTTTTCTTTTCTATAATTTATATCTTTCTAGAATTTGTGGTATGAACTACGATGGAATAACTCATATTTAAATGGTTTGAATTGATGTAGATATATATTAGAACGACTTAATTATGTTATATGGAATATTTTGAAATTTAATGATATTAAATAGTTAGATGTGTGATACCGATAATAAAAGTACTAAAATTATCCAAAATAAATGAATTTTACATTGACATTGAATTTTCTTTTTATAAAATGAGATTATACACACCCCAAAATTTAATAGACATCTCCTTTAAAAAAAATAAAAATGAAAGGTAATAAACTAAAATACAATATTTGTCTGTGTTTAGTATTTTTAGACTGTGTACAATATTTTTTTCATAAATACAAACTGGTAGCTAAAAATAAAATATCCTGTAAATATCATTATATAGAACGCTCTAAGTCGAAAATAAATATCTCGATTCAGTGATCAAGAAGAATTATACATTGGAGTTGCAAAAAATTAATAAGTATGTAACTATATCCAATTTTTGGACTATTATTTTTATGGATTTTTTTTTTATAATGATTTATTAATTTTTTTTATTTTCTAATAATTTTATTTCCGACGAGAATTGCAAAATACCTAGGGCAGATTTGAACTCCAAATTGTGGATTTTTGTTTTATGAAGGTAAATGTGTTATTAAATGGAGTTAAAATTGATCTATCCATCCTTAGTGGGGGATTTTGTCAATTCAATGTAACATGAAAGTTAACATCTATGACAAATCAAATTTCTAATTAATTAAATTAGATTAAAATTGAAAAATACAACTTCAAGGTGATCATAAAACCTGTAAAATTAGTGGTCAACAAATAAACAGGACCAAGTTACATGATAGTTATTATTTTCATATATATATATATTGCAAACTTGATAAATTAAGAGTCGCATTATATTTGATTGGGATAAACTGGACCAGACATGGACAAATAGCAATATGGAGAGGAAAGTGTATACGTTTCTTATTCAAAGTGATGTGGATCACATAACGTCCATACAATTAATTCTTATTTTCGGGGGAAGACCTAGTTATTATCAGCCACTTTTATTCTATTTTGTTCCATTCTTAAAATAATTGGTTACTTCATTTAAATTTATAAGATCGTATTATAAACTATTCAATTCAATTCATTTTATCTTTCGTTAAACTTGTTTTACACATGCTATAAATCATTTAACAATTATGACTATATATAAAGTAAACAGTCTATTACTCTTCTTATCGTGAGCACATTAATATATATGTACTATTGATGTGTCGAATATCTAGTACTCCTTCCATCCCGAGTTATTTTGCTTACTTTGACCGGCACAGATCCTAAAAAAATACAGTTGACTGTTGATTGGATGTTTAAGTTTATGCTTTTTTTTGCCATTTTTGGGCTGGCAAAATAAGTTGGGACAAGAAAAAATGGAAAGTAGGCAAAATAAGGTGGAACGGAGGTAGTATATCTATTAATTTCATTTTCATAATTTTAAGAGATAAGATTATTACATATCATTGGTATGTATATATCAAGATTTGTCTACGATGAAACATTTTATCATTTTTGATAAAATAACTGCAATTTTTTATTTTTTATTTTTTGGAGTATTAACAGATGAGACTCCAATCATGATCAATCACAATAAATGAGAAATTAGTATAACGTACAAGACAAAAGAAAATTTGAAAGATAAAAATTGATTCTTCTTGATGATAAAAAGACCACAGATAAATTGAAACAACTTTTATTTTGTAAAACACTAATTATTGTCGAATTAGTGTTATTTGGAGGTATATATAGCCAAAGTTACTTCGTTCTTCTAGTCTTGGGACTCATTACTCCATCTTGTGAAAGAAGAGAAACACGAGAATTAAATAGCTTTGCATATGCCATGTTATATTTTTATTTTTTTAGGTTTAACAACCATCATTTTATACCAAAAACTTTGTAGTTGAAGTATTATCCCATATATATATATATAAAATTTAAAATAGTGATAAAAGTGGAAAGATTGTGTTTTTCCATCCAAATCGGCATGCCAAAAATAGAAAGTTAATTATTAAAACAAAGTGGTTTTTAGCTTTTTAGACAGCTTTTTGTTATGTGCATTGTGTGGGAGAGAGGAGAGGGTGTTTTAGGAAAACAAGATGGGGTAGTAGAAGGAATTTGATTCTTTCTTTATTTATTATATTTTTTTAATAAATTACTATATCCAAAATCACACAATTTTTTAATATCTAATTCATTTTTAACATACAATATATTAAAATAATCAAATCTATTGATTTTTCTAAATAATAATTATATTATACAAATTACAAATCTAATTATTTGAAAAAATAGCGAAATGCTTTTCTTAATAGAAAAATATAGTATTCTTTCTTTATTTTTTAATGATTCATTTTATTCTATTAATATTTTAGTATCTTATATATATATATATATATATATTATGTATAAAAAATGTTTGCTCTAAGAAGGTACAAAACGATAAAAATCATATATAAATTAAATAATTTATTTATTGAAAATTCATTTTCAATGATGTATCAAATACTAAATAATTTGATCACTAAATTTATCATTTTTTATTTAATTTGTAGTTTTGATTTTTATCTTTTTTTATTTCATATTTACCATTTTAATAAGAGTGGAGACAAGTAGGGTGGACGGGGGTGTTAGTTTTTTTTAAACTATAATTTCAAATTAGCGTCTTCATTGAAAATTCATTTTTTATATGTATCCTTTTTTATTTGTAATTTTATTTATTATTATTTTTATTTTGTACCTAATTTTGATATATGGTTGATTGTGGCCTATAGGGGTGGGTTGGGGTTATTAGGTTTTATTTAAACAAAATATAGTTTTAAGTTGAGTAACTTCTTCATTTGAAATTCATTTTTAATGCATGATATGCAAATTTTTTTTTATAAATTTTAATTTATTATTTACATGATTGTATTATACAAAACAAAAATATCAAATTTTAGTGCGTTTGAGTAATTTTTTAATTGATTTGTGATACTTTCAAAAATACATGTAATGTGGAATGTGCAAATTATAAAATAAGTAAATTAAGTTCAAATTACATATATGAAAAAGTTAAAAAAATTAATATAGCAATTTTTTTTCTAAAATTTTGATTATGGAAAAAAAAAAACTAAAAACAAACTTTTGATATAATAGTTTTGATCTATTTATTTTAATTTAAGTAGACTAAATACTAGGTTGAGTCCAAAATTGAATAATTTCACATTTAAATGTGAAATATCAATTCTAATAGTTAACCCTTGATGCATTTAATTTTTTTTATTGATGATAAGTACTTTTGACTGTAATAATTGACTAAAATATGAGAGTTAAAAATGTGTTATATGTTAAAATTTACATATATGAAATGCGGTTACAATAAATAAAATTACAAGTTAGACAATTAATAAAATAATATATTTGTAAATAAAAAAAATTGAGAAAAATACTGAAAACAAACTATTGATATAATAATTTGGTTTATATGTCTTTGTTAGTCCAATTTTCAATAATTTTGATATTTAACTAGATATTAAAAGAGTTTCAATAGTTCCAATCATGTAATATTATTTCACAATAAGTTCCAAAATTTATTATGGTTTTTTTTTTTTTTTGTGTGTGTGTAATTTATGGCAAGTTTTTCAAGTACTTATCTCCTTCTTCCACTCCTTTTAGGTCATTTAAAAAAAAAACCAATTTATGAACAAATTGATGATGGTTTCAAATTCGGGAAAAAGGCTAATTGCTTGATAATGGTATTTATTTGGTGCAGTTGCGTGGCTAGGAAGGGTTGGTGAAGTTTTTCAACATCACTATATATATATAGTATATGTAGACTATAGTTGCCATTCACGTTAAATATGTAAAAGGGGAAATGAGAAATCATTGCACTCATGTGCTTCATTCTTGGTATATATTTCTCTCTCTCTCTCTCTCAATAAATGTAATTTTTAGTTGAATATCTTATTCAAATTAAGTGTCTTATTGAATTTTAAGAAACATTTGCTTATACTTTATCAAAATTCCTCCTCATTTTCAACTCTCAAATTACATTATATATAAAAATGATTATTGAATATTTATTTATAATGGATGTAACAACTACTTACTAAATTAATCTTTTTATCAAATTTCTTAATTTATATGAAAAGTTTCATACGTAGTTAATTAATTTTGGGGTATTTTCATTTTTAGCTACTTGAGAGAGCAAAACTTTTTGACAAAAACTTATATATATAATTGATTAAAATGTAAAAAAAAGAAACAAAAGTAAAAAATGCAACGAACAAGGAAAAACTTCCAACTACATATGTGCATGTTGTAGATGGTGCATAAGACAAGTTAGTACGTATATGTGTATAGATGATGTATATGTGTATAAAAATGCAACAAAAGTTAGTAAATAGATGATGCATAAATATGTGTATGTATGTGCGAGCATTTTTTCTTTCTACACGTGTATATATATAATATAAAATAGAAAACTATATATAGCACCCATGTATATGTGAACATAAACTAAAAATATACTAATATCAATAACAACAATTTCTCAATCTCAATGATGAGTATGGGATATATATACCTTTCTATTAAAAAAAAAAAAAAACTTGCAATACCAATTATCTGCACATGAAAATAGAGAGAAGCGTTATTATTTATGATGGAGTTTTGTTTAAAAATCTCACATCCCAACCACAAAGAATGGGGACCTTGTTGGCTCAAACCAATGTTTCTAAGATGGGACCATATTATTTAAGGATCCCAATAAATAAGGGTTATTCCGCCGCTGTCATCATCTCATCTTATACTAGTATATCTATACATGCCATTATTTACTTGGGATAGGGGCCCAAAATACCCTAATTTATATAGGGGTGATTATTTTGTACCCTAATTGATATAGTGTGTATCTTTTCTACCCTAATTGATATAGTTTGGTTGTTTTTTACCCCTTTTTTTGACTTTTACACAAGACATGATTGATCACTTGAGTGTACTAATCATTGATGCATGCATGTGACTTGTGAATAGTGTATGTTTTTGTTGTTTATATTGCATTTTTACTTTATATTGCATTTTTACTTGCGGATCCTTCATTTCATCTCAACATACTACAAGTGAACAATTTTTTGCATTTGTAAAAATTAATTGCCGTGAAGAGATATCAGGTAATTTTTTTGCCCTAATTTTTTTCCTCAAATTTTGATAAATATGTTTGAAAACCCTAATTTTGGTTGTAAAGGCAATTTTGAAAAATGTTTAAGGTGTAAACGGCAATTTGACACTAATTGCCGTTGACCCCTAAAATGTTATTAAAATTGCCGTTTATCCATATATAGGTGCAAAATAGGTTGTAAATGGAAATTAAAGGATTAAAGGCAATTTTCGAAAATTTTTAAGGGGTAAACGGCAATTTACAATAATGGCCGTTTACCCCTTTATTTTTTGGAAAATAGCCGTTTAACCCTAATCTTGGGGGTTAAACGGCAATTAATTATGTTTTATGGGTTAAACGGCAATTAATGAATATTTTGAGGGTTAAACGGCAATTAGGGTAAATTGCCGTTTAACCCTAATTTTTTTTTGAAAAAATTGCCGTGTAATACCCTAATTTTTGTGAAAGGCTAAAAACGACAATTTTTTACGAAAATGTAGATTTAAACAATAGAAGTGTCAGTGTTTAGAATAATGAAGCAATAGACAACAGTGAAACAACCACAGTTTCAGTGAAACAACCACACTTTCACTGAATGAACCACACTTTCACTGAATATGTTGTTCTAGAATATAATTAAGCACTTTATATCTTCGACTGCATTTCGTTGTTTGAAATTAATTTTGCACTGCATACTGACGAATTTATTTGGTTATACTCGAATTGTGAAGAAGAAAATGAGTTTGAGAGTTGTTAATATTTGGTTTGGAGGTCATTGGCAAGGCTTAGAGTACGTAAATGGTTATCGAGAGGTGACTTATCTTCAAAGAATCACATTTTCTGATTTACTAGACGGTGTTCATGGAGTTGTACATGCAGACATGAATTGTTGGGGATATGTGATCCACTCGTTAGTGGAGATGAAGGAAAGAGTTAGAAAGATCAAAATAAAGAATGACTCTGATTTGGAAAGAATGTTATGCATATCTGGAGACGAACTTGTTGTTTATGTCTCCCTTCGAAGGATGGATGTTGGAGTATTCGATCCTGTTGTGTCAAGTACAAGTGATAATTACAGCGCTGGTGGTTTTTTGACCGAGCCCCGTAACGTAGGATCCTCTTATTCAGCGCAAAATAATACCGTTGATGAAGTATTTGATCCGGCCCGTCAAAGTGTTTGTTGGGACACAGGTCTCGGGTTAAATGTGCAGAAATCGGACCCTCATACGACCTTCAACTTGGAGAATTCAAATGTTCCCTTTGGGTTGAAAAATGACGAAGCTTTTTATGCAAGATGGGGTATACCTAATCAGAACGATGAGACCTACGGTAGATCAACAGGTGATGAGAATTGGATGGGAGGCCCGTCAAAAGGAAAAACTGCAGCTGAAACGTGGTCACCTTGGCCATCCGAAAGCGGTCGGGTAAACTATGGAGGATTCAACTTTCTAGACTTAAACGTGCCTCCGACATCCTATACTGGAAACGTAGAATGTCCTCCCGAAGAAGATCCATACACGTATGATTACGAACGAGGACAAGAATGGCGTGAGGATCGGCACCACTGGGCAGGTACTTTTAAATAGTTGTCACATATGAATTTATTATACGTATGAAATAATTGAATAATTGTTTAATTATACCTTCTTGTAGGTTCGAATACCGGAGATGATCATGTCGAGACGGTAGAACCGGACGAGATAATCAGTGACTTCGAGATGGATGAAGAAGATGAGGCCATTTTGGATCAGGAGCAGCGAGAGGCATATCAGGATTTTCTAACGTACATATTGAGATCTGAATGGAGCATCCCCGATATTCCACCATTCGAGCCGCCCGCTTCTTCAGATTTGGACAATAACAACCCAGAGCCGAGCGGTATTCAAAAAGGTGCCACTTTTTCCACCAAGGCTGAACTGCAGAACAAAGTCGGGTTTTACCACTTGGAGAATCGAGTTGGATATAGAGTGGAAAAGTCGGACACTAAGAAATGGTATGTTCGATGCAAACAAAAAGATTGTCCATTCAAGCTCCATGCACACCAGAAATATGGTATTTGGAAGATCTCCACAATAAAGTTGCCTCACAGTTGTAGCTATGATCTGGAAACATCTGCTCCAAGGCGACTTCCATCTGTGTTGATCGCAGAGTACTACGCTGATAGGCTACGAAATGATAATTCGGTGCTGAATCCTCGGGGCATCATTGAGGAAATGAACCATCGGCATGGTTTGCAGCTCACTTACAGGTTTGCATTAACAGCAAAACGTCGTGCCATGCAGCTCGCGTATGGTGACCCGAAGAGCTCATTTTCTATGCTTCCATCCTATTTAGAGGTCTTGAAAGAAACCAATCCAGGATCTTACACTGCTTTGGAAACTTACAGTAATGGAAAATTTAAGTATGTGTGTTTTGCTCTGGCCGCCTCCATTAATGGATTTCGTCGATATTCACGACCTGTTGTAGTAGTTGATGGGTGTCATTTAAAAGGTCAGTATAAGGGAATTGGATTTGTGGCAGTGACGAAAGATGGAAACGATCAGCTTTTCCCGTTGGCAGTCGGGATTGGAGATATAGAGAATGATGAGTCGTGGACATGGTTTTTGGGTCATGTGCGAAATGCCTTCGGATGCCCAAATGAGCTGCTTATCGTATCCGATCAACATAAAAGCATCGCAAGTGCCATCAGTAGAGTCTATCCAGATGCGTCTCATGGTTTATGTTGTTTCCACCTCCAACAAAATCTCGCGAAGCATGGTTCACATCTTGTGGGGATTTTCAAAAAAGCGGCATACTGTTACGACGAAACCCTGTTCGAGAAGTATGTTTTATAAAAGAATGTACTTATTTATTTTCTACACCTTTTTTGTTATCTAACATATCGAACATCTCAGGTACATGACGTTGCTTGTAGAAGCAAATATCCAAGGAGCACTGGATACATTGAGCAATGCAAAAGCTGAGAGATGGTCTCGGGTGAAATGTCCCGTCCGAAGATTTAACTTCATGACCTCTAATGCCGCTGAGACATGGAATGCTCGTCTCCTTTGGGCTCGGAAGCTACCAGTGTGTTCCTTCTTGGAGTGTGCAAGACGAATTCAAGAAAAGTGGTTTGTCGAGAGAAGGACGGTCGCTGAGGAAAGGGAAAATGAGCTGACAAAAGCCGCACATGATAGATTAGTTGACGCCGTGCGGCGGGGACGAGAAATGCATGTAGATAAGCTGGGTAAATACAAGTTCAAGGTGGTGGAAGGTAGAAAAAATTGGGTTGTCGAGCTCAACCATCAGAGCTGTACATGTTCAGTGTTCCAAAATGACTTGATACCGTGCGCCCACGCATGTGCAGCAATCAGGTAATTATTATGATTGGCAGATTAAATATTTCTGTATTAATTTAACTCTGTTAATTAATTTTTCCTCATCATACAGTTTTTCGAAAGAAGCAGTGACGTCTTACGTTGGCTCGTACTACACCACTGAGTCACTCAGAGGAATGTGGGCTGGTGAGGTTTGCCCTGTACCCGATCCACAAGATTGGGTCATATCTGATGACGTTCGAAGCATTTTTTGTCTTGCACCTGATCGACCAAGACAAGCCGGCCGGCCGAGAAGAAGTCGGATATCTAGTTTTGGAAGTCAACGAGCACCAGGAACATGTGGTCGGTGTGGCGGCACTGGACACAACAGAGCTACGTGCACAAATCCCATGCCGCCCGTTCAGCCAAGCGAGATTGATGATCTAGCTGGTGATACGGATGAGATTCCAACAGACGGACGTACGAAGCAAAGAAAAAAGAAACAGTGCTCATTGTGTGGATCAGACAGTCATACGAGAAGAAAGTGCCACTTGTACGGCAGTTCTTTTACTTTGTAGTAGATTATGGAATATTTTGTGAACCTACTTTGTTGTGAGGACGATTGAACATGAGGACGATCAAATATGAAGGCCAATATTGAAACAGTGCTCATAGAATGCCATCTGAATAAAATTCTGACATCTACATGTCATAAAATGAATAAAGACAATACATCATCCGAAAATACATAAAACAGTGAAATGAAAAATCGAAACAGGCTAATCGGCCATATCTTCAGCCGTGATGGTGCTCTCATCAGAGGAGTATCTGAAAACTGTCAACGCCATCTGCTGCCGTGCTCTCGTGAGACCCAACCGAAACAAATGGCTAGGCCACTCAAGTGTCAGTGCACTCTCGACGGCCATGAGGGCAAAGACACCGCATGTGTGGTCCTCGTGCTGCTCGTAACATAATGCATCAGAGCAGGACGAAAGCTCCAACTCGTCATCCAAAGGCTGCATCGGAGTACCCTCATTGGCCATCATGTCGTAGAAGCCTGTGTGCTTCAGCAAGGCAGGTATAACACGTCTAATGGGTATCGTCTGCCGATAACGCCTCTGCTCCTTGTTCTTGTCCCATGTCCAATGCAGGCTGTCGAAGAGTACTAATTTACGA
Source organism: Scutellaria barbata (assembly GCA_028654395.1). Taxonomy (NCBI): domain Eukaryota; kingdom Viridiplantae; phylum Streptophyta; class Magnoliopsida; order Lamiales; family Lamiaceae; genus Scutellaria; species Scutellaria barbata. Next base: position 7,422,133 of record CM053645.1, read on the forward strand.
GCACGCAGAAAAATGGAGCAAGCCACCCAGTGCCCATCCAGATTCATGACGGTGACGAGCTGTAAAATAATGCCGATCGAACATTTAGCATTTCAAAATGGTTGCTCCAACAAATCAAAAGTATACGAAAATTATTATTTGACCAGTAATAGGGACTTACATTTTTTGGCTTCTTCCACCAGGGCTTCACATGTCGCCATTTGGGCTTTTGTCCCAACACGTACGGGGCAAGTTGATCCAGGAGCTCCGGTGCAAAAGTCTCGTTGGTCGGACCTTTATACTTCTTGTAATCCGACTCTCCTCGATGACTGACGTTCCACACCTCCTGACAAGCACTCTGCATTACAAAGTTCAAATATTAATCACTAGGCAGGTATTTGGATATATATATATCGAAAATGCAATAAAGGGTGATGTTTATACTTACAAAAAAGTGGACGTCCAACACCTGGTACTTGTGAGCATTTTCCTCGTGGACCCGAATCCCTGCAAACAGTGCATTGCTCTGCATAATCCCCAAGTACGAGTCGAGATGCTGACATAAAACAAACGGTCAAATGTAAAAATATAGTAATAAGCAAGCAAAAAAATACATTCAAGTGATGAAAAATACCTCATGGGTCATGTCCGCCAGCGGATCCAAAAACGAGCTGAAGAAATCATGCCCAACACCATATCCAACTCCGACATTACGCCTGCAAAAACATGTGCCATGTCAATCACTGGACATAATCACCCAGCTAACGTAAATTAGAATATCATACGATTAATGAAGTACGACTTACATCTCATAGGCTTGCTTCTTCTCTGCCGCCAGGAGTCCTGCCTCAATGTATTTCTCCAGGTCAGCTTGCTTCAGACTCGGTCTACGTGGAGATCCATGAACGAATGGACTTCGAACATGTCGAGACGGAGCTCTCTGTCGTACAAGACGAATGCCGGCAGTCGTCTCGGGAATCCCAGCAATGGAGGATCCAGCATAATCACTAGTAGAATCTGGTGACTCTACGTCAAAACCGGTGCTGGGTCCTGCCTGAACCGGGGCCGCCCAAGTGCCCATATCAAATGGCACTGGAGTAGGATCCCAACCTCGATGACTGCCGGGCGGCTGAGCGTACGGAGTCTGTGAATAATGAGAACCACCAGCATGGGGATAGTAGGAGGCATGATATGATGGCCGGTGGCTGAAGAATGCTCTGAGCTCATCACCAACGATCTCCGGTATGCGCAACTCCAGCCTCTGCGTCTCCTCCCTCACTGCGGTCTGCACCAAGTCCTGAACCTGGCCCTGTACATCTGTATACTGCCGATCATAATGGCCTCGCAAGTCTGTGAACTGCTCATCGACGTGGCCTCGCAGGTCGGCATACTGCTCATCTACATGGCCTGATAAATCTGTGATACGACGATCAACGTAAGACCGCAACTGGTCGATCTGAGTACCAAAAAAACCAGTGAGGCGCTGAAACAAGCCATCCTGATCGGAGCTCTGATGTGGGTACGAAGGCTCTGGCGGTACAAAGTCGGAAGGAGGAATGTAGCTGATCGGCGAGGCATCCCGATACGGCTCATATCCATGCTGCTCGGCGTACGGCTCCTCGAAAACTGGGTCAGGCTGGCCGGTGGGGTGCTCCTCAGGCTGCTCATGCCCAGGATGCTCATGCCCATGCTGCTCGGCCTCCTGGTGCTGGAAACTATGACCGAAGTCTCGAACCGGGTGCTCCTCAGGAGGCTCGCTCGGAGGCATCGGTGGTCGTCTGGACCGTATGCTCCTCGATCGCCGAGCAGCTCGACGCTGACTCGTGGATGGACCGGGTGCATCCTGCTCAGGTGCAGGAGCTACAACCGTGGTCGGAGGACGACCACGCCTTCGTGGTGCAGCTTGCACGCCCTCATTCAATGAGCGATCAATATTCTGCCAATACGGCTGACAAATCTCCTCGGCTGTAGGAATGAGGGACTCGACGCCGTCAACCTACATAAAAAGACTGAAACATCAGTTTCGGTGCAAAAATTAACCATATGCAGTTTCGGCAGCAAGACTGAAAAAAATAATAGAATTACCTCGCCGGATAAAACATCAGTGACATCCACTACAGACTTCGCCGTGGACCACTTCAAGCACCTCGGAATGTGCAGTCCAGTATCCAATCGCCGGCCAGCCACAGTGGACGATACAGGGATGGCCTCGTACGCCCATATCTTCACAGTGAACAAATTTACGATATGTGTGAGCAAAGCACTGTAATAACATAAATTTAAAACGACCGAAAAGAGTAATTGAATGTTCAAATTAATTATACTTACCAGTAGAGCAACCGAGAATCCATAGAAGTGATACGCGGGGGTTCTATTGATGTTGGCCGGGACCAGAATATCCTTTGGCACTAGGTCCATATACTTAAGCAACGCCTGGAAAGAAAGCTTGCCCCATGGAAATGACTCCCAACGCTCTTCCTGCTCGACCAAAGCCCACACCCACATATCCACCGAGCATTTTCTGCAGTCGACCCCAAGTAAGATGTAGTAAACGAGTAGGATCTTCGAGATCTTCACCGTATCATCCATGCTCCCACGGAACTCCCCTCCCTGAAATCTATATAGGAGTTGTTGCAGCGTCACGTGTGCGGTCTCGGCATGCACTCTGTAGTACACGCCATCTTTTGGCGGACGATGATCCCCAGCCGGGCTGAAATCGGAGTCGCCAAACCTCAAACCGGTGACTAGAGCAAACTCTCTCCTCGAAAACTTACAAAGGTGATACTCCTCTCCAATTGCAAACCATCTCTCATCATCGGGGGTGGTCGGACCACTTATTTCCCTCGACATGAGAACATGAAGAAACGACTTGCATGTCTCAGCTGAGGTCTCCCACCGTAGAAAATGGCCAAAACATGTCCGTCCGAAATCCGCAACACACTCTCCCCCGTGCTCTCCCAAAGCACGTCTGATATCAGCTAGTATACTCAAACGAGTATACCCATTAATGTAGGCTAGCGTGCCCTGACAACGTCGGCGAACCCACTCAAAAGCCATCTACAACAAATGTACACAAATACAACATTACTTATTAATCACAAATGGTGTTATAAAACCAAAAAAAAATGGATCCCCTTTTTTGGCCGTTTAACCCTAAAACAGGGTTTTATAGCCAAAAAACCCTGTTTTAGGGCTAAACGGCCATTTAGCCAAAAAAAATAGGGCTAAACGGCTATTAGGGTTAATAGCCGTTTAGCCCTATTTTTTTTGCTAAATGGCCGTTTAACCCTAAAACAAGGTTTTTTGGCGATAAAACCCTATTTTAGGGTTAAACGGCTATTTAGCAAAAAAAATAGGGCTAAACGGCTATTAGGGTTAATAGCCGTTTAGCCCTATTTTTTTTGCTAAATAGCCGTTTAACCCTAAAATAGGGTTTTATCGCCAAAAAACCTTGTTTTAGGGTTAAACGGCCATTTAGCAAAAAAAATAGGGCTAAACGGCTATTAACCCTAATAGCCGTTTAGCCCTATTTTTTTTGGCTAAATGGCCGTTTAGCCCTAATTTCTCATTTTCAACCATGTAATTCCACATTTTAGGACTAATTACGATTTTTTCAGTCCTAAACCCTAATTATAAACTACATTGCAATTAACCCTAAACTATAAACAAAACCCTAATTCATCACAACAAATGCACAACAATATAACACAATTGCAGCCCTAATTCATCACCATAATTGCACACAAATATAACACAATTGCAGCCCTAATTCATCAAAAAAATTGCACAGAAAAATTGCTGAAATTGCAGCCCTAATTCATCACAAAACCCTAAACTATAAATTGCAGAACAATTCATAAACTTGCACCACTAATTCAAGCCAAAAATTGCAGAAAAAAATCTCACCATTGCAGCCTAATTGAATGAATAAATTGCACAACTTTGATCGAAAAAATAAGATACAAATAATTGCCGTTTACTAACCCGTACAATGTGTGCTAATCTTCACCAAATTTGGACGATTTTTGCAAGGGGAAACCTCTCCAAGCTTGAAGAAAATGGCCGTTTGTGTTGTTGAGGAAGAAATGGCCGTTTGAAGCTTTGAGGAAGAAGGGCAATTTTTTGAACAAGAGGCTACACGGCTAAAATGGGGTGGTTGAAAATAACTCACAAAATGCCAAAAAAAATTTATCACATGAAGCTAAAGTGTGTCATGCATGACACATTTTATGACATTGTACTTGTAATGTCAATCAATGTGGGTCCAATTGACCAATTGTACAAAAGGGGTAGAAAACATACAAATTATATGCATTAGGGTATTAAAATTTATTAACTATATGAATTGGGGTATTGTGGACACTTTCCCCTTATTTACTTCATTTACATTTACTCCCTATTTATATGCATTTTAAATGATTTTTAAGATCGTATCCACTATGATTCGAAAACATTTATGATTTTAAGAAATATATTTACAATTATTATGTGTCACTGAACGTACGTCACGCGATAATTTGAAGGGTTAATGTATATATTGTTTTATATTACCCGAAAATAATTTGAGAAAGTTTTGAGTGAGATTGTCTCGTGGATCCTATTTCGTGAGACGGGTCGGTCGAACATAAGAAATTATGTAATATTTTTGTTTGTATTAGGTAATATTTATCTGTATATTAAGTAATACTTTTTATAATAAAATGTGTTTTGAGTTGAGTTGGAATATAAAAAAAATATATAATATTTTTATGTTTATCAGATAATACTTTTGTATTATAGGATATAGGACCCGAATTGAGTCGCGTTGAGTCCTAAAAAAAGGTTGATCCTAGGGCTTTCAAGTACTCTTCTCCTCATGCAACATGTACTAGTTTTGAATGTATTAGGTAATATTTTTCTATATATCATATAATATCTTTGTATTATGTACAAATATTACATAATATAATACAAAAGTATTATCTGAAATATAAAAAAGTATTATCTAATACACACAAAAGTATTACTTAATTATTATACCAACTCGACCCGAGATCCATGAAACGATCTCACACAACCTACTCATATAATTTTTTGGAGAAACATATATTTTGAATCCCACCTTAGCTTTTTTTTACAAGGAAAAAAAAAATTGTTTCCTCGTACTTGGATTTACAAATTTTGGACTCTTGTTGATTAATCTGCATCAAAATCAGGTGTACGTTTATCCATAAACACCATAAAATCTTGATCCTTACATAACAATATGAATCATAAAACTTGATTCATACATTGGCCAAAATATAATTACATAAGTTTTATATTGTCTCTTTGTAGTTTCTCAATCTATCACTATTTATGTCATTGTAACGTAAACACATGATTCTTATAAATTATCCACCATTTCTTATAAATATGGTGTAATTTATTTATTCATCCTCATCGATGCAATTTTTGTCTTCCCATATTAGTTGTTGTGTAAGTTCATAATTAGTTCATTATTTATAGTACTTCATATGATTTATTCTTTACACTGCAGCCAAATTTGACCTGATTCTTTGTGGCCTTAAAAATTTAACTCAGCATTTATATATTTTGACAAATAAAAACAAAATATATCCAATGATTTGTAATCTGAATGACCATGTTTACAATTATATATGCATATACATATATATATATATATATTGGGTATGAAAAATACAATTTACTAGTATTTACTTATTATTTTTTGTACAATGAGATCTATATGTAACCAACAAAATTTTCTCTATATAATTTTTTTTATTCCATAAAACAATTTAAAAATATTGCTGTAAATATTTTATTTGGAATATGATCACAAAACTTTCATCACTTATTTAAATATTTACATATAACGTGAGATGCACAATGTTAAAACTAAACTACATATAAATAGAGGATATAATTTCAAAGGATTAACCGATCCATGAGCGTCTAAATGAAAAGAGAAGATTAAATTGTGATTTACCCTTTCTTTCTGTAATATCATCTGGTTTGTAGTTTTGTTTCTGGTATCATGAAATAGGGTGTTGCACATTACGAAGAGTGTGAGGTGAGCTGTTAATATGGCTGTGCTGTGCGATATCTGACAATTTAATACAGCTGGATGTTATTCAAAAATAAGTGGGAAAAAATCACGGTTATTTCTGGATATTTATTAAATGCTCTTGTCTATTCAATTATGAATAAGGTTTTGGTGAATGAATATTTCACTTGGGAGTCTAGAGATTGATTATTTTTTACGTGATGCCTTAAATTTATTGACAATTTTTTGGATTTTAAATGCAAGCCTTTACATCATCATCTGCACAGAGAGAGAGAGAGAGATATGTCATTTAAACCAATTCCATGCGCACCTGAACCGTATATATACATATTTTCCACAATTTATTATTTTATTTATTTATTTATATATTATTTTACAAGTACACACGAAATGAAGATATTACTCATGATTGTTAACATATCAATTTGTTACATACTGCATAATTTAGAGTATAATTTTCTTGGCTCAATCATTTATTCTACTTTCATGAGCAACTGAAACTTACTTTAGTATCATGGCACCTTTGTTACTAAAAAAGGTAAAATCACCACATAAATTATCGATAGCTAATTAATAACAATATGTACAATTATCAATTATGATAAATATTAGAACATTCTCTCATTTATCAATTATGAAATATGTGTGCCTGATACTCAATTTCTCCAAGGTTGTATTTGGATGGAAGTATTTGAGGAAGAATTTAAAATTTATAGTGATAAATTTATTTGTAATGTTTGGATATGAATTCGAAATAAATCACGTTCATTTGAACTAATTTTGTGAAAAAGTATGATAGAGTTTTGAATACATTTTAATTTAGATGAATTTGAAACATATACATTCATTTTAATTTTTTTTATAATTCTTAATTTAACTTTCCATTTTAGTTCATTAGTGTATATCATATACATGGTGCGTTACTGCTATATGCATGATGTGAATTGGACATAACAAAATATAAAACACATATACAATATTAATAGAGGATTTCATGTGAGAAACATATAACTTAATTTGAAGTATTAAAAAGAAACATATACTTAAAATTCAAAAGTAAAAGAGAATTAGTAAAATTGGATCCAGTGAGAGGTGAGTTGTTTGGAGAGTGAAGTAAAGAGAGAAGAAGAATTTAAGTGGTTTTGATTTGATTTCAGAAAGAGAGAGAGAAGAATATAAGTGGTTTTGATTTGATATGAGAGAGAGAGAGAGGAAATTAAAAGAAGAGATACCAACCGGAAGGGCGTTGTAATAAAACCAGCCCCCAACCCAACCTCGCCATAAATGCTATCGCACCCTCTCTATACGCCTGCAATAACTCCTTCCCTGCCACATCTTCTTCATCACCTCCTCTTCCCCTTTTTCTCTTCTTTCTTCATCTTCTCTCTCTCTCTCTCTCTCTCTCTTTCATCACCGTATGCCAACAATTCTTCTCTTAAATTCTAATCACAAGAAAAGCACCATCCGCAATAAACCTGAAAAGCCCCCATCCCTTAGCATCCAAAACTTGCTTTTCTGCAACCCCTCTTTACTCCCAAATACCAGATCTCCACTTTTCCTCTTCTTTGCCTAACCCTAATTTCACTCTCTTTTTGTTTCTTATATCAAACTTTCGACTACACTACGTAAGTTCACTCTTCCCTTTATATATATTTAGTAGTTATATATGTTGTTACATCTCTATGCTCCTAATTCTCTCCTTTCTTCTTCAAGTTTTTTTTTTTTATAACTTGTATTCTAATTTTGCAGTTCTCTCTCTCTCTCTCTCTCTCTCTCTCTCTCTCCTTGTTTGTTTTGGCAGGGAGCGGTAAGATTTGATTAGCAGTGCACCGAAGATCTCGTGGGCGTTATATGTAACTACAGCTTGGTGTGTCAAAGACCAGTTCACACTGCCAACTCTTTTGCGAGTCTTTTTTTCTTGTTTTAGTCTGTGGGCACGTACGACAGCATAGATGAAAAGTCTTGTTTGAAAACCCCAATTCATAAACTTTAAAAAAAAAAAAAAAAAAAAAGACATAAAAACAAGAAACCAAAAGTCCCCAGCTAATCTGTTGTTACATGTAACCATCCCATTTGTTTTTCTCAGACACTGCCAGAGAATCTATAAAACTCAACGCACTAACTTCTAAACACCCAGTATAATTGCACCAAATTAGAAGAAAGAAGAGAGAGAAAGGAACAAAGTTTTTTAGGGTTTCCTAGCAAATATGTGCAGATTCAAGTAGTGCGCGGTGGAATGAATTTTCCGGCGGGTCGGACAAGCTCCATTCTTGAATCCAACCACAAGGTCGGTGAGCTTTTAGGGTTTCCTTTCTTTCAAGATTTATAATTAAGGGCTAAATTCGAGTTAAATTCAATGAATCGTCTTTGGTTTCAACAGATAAATCCGATGAGGGTCAAAACAAACTGTTCAATTTCCTTTATCATTTAATTTTCTTTTACACTCCTTTGTTTCTTGGACCGTCGGCCATGAGCTATTTTATAGCATTAAATGTAAAATCCTTTGACATCAAACTGCTATAGAAGCATAGACGCCGTTAGACCTGTGTCAACGTAACAGTTTTTTCCATGGCCTATTTCTTATCTTATCAGAGAGAGTAGATGCAGATCTGTATCATTAACGTGTTAATCATTCAGATTTTCATTTTTGGTTTTCTTCTTAATTTTTTTCACTGAAAATTTCATGCTTAAATTAGTGTATTTCTTCCCCCTATAATTATTCTCAAGTAAAAAGCTGGTATAAGGTCAATTCCCCTAATAATAGTTCTTTTTCAACTTACATTTAGGCTAACTTGCAAGAAATAGATCTGTGTATATAACTCATATCACTAGGTAACTCGAACCTAAGACTTAAATTTAGGTATCAAGACACATTTACCATAAACCCAGGAATTCTTAAGACTACATTAGTTGATATGTCCTTGTGTTAATGAAATTCCAAACTTAATTACTTATGTTTGTTTTCACTTCCTTATTGTGGCAGATTGAAGAAGTTTAGCTTTCTGCAACCTCGAGTATAAGGAAGTAAAATATGTTTCAGCCAAACATGTTCGATAGCCACCATCACCTGCTTGATATGGGTCATAAAACCCCAGAAAATGAGATGGACCTGATAAGGGATGACGAGTATGAGAGTAAATCAGGTACTGATATCATGGAGGCACCATCTGGAGATGATCAAGATCCTAATCAGCGCCCCAAGAAGAAGAGATACCATCGCCACACGCAGCATCAAATCCAGGAAATGGAATCGTAAGCTCACACAATTTCATCTGACTGAAAATTTAAAAGTAAACAGTACCTGTTAGTGTATGTTTCTAACTTTTCCTTCATAAAATACTTCAAAGGTTTTTCAATGAATGCCCTCACCCTGATGACAAACAAAGGAAGGAGCTTGGCCGTAGATTAGGCTTGGAGCCTTTGCAGGTTAAATTTTGGTTTCAGAACAAACGTACCCAAATGAAGGTAATTTTGCATTTTTATTCTATAGTTTAATTGCCTTAGTTTCATTTTGATTTGGTCAAAAAAATTATTTGGAATTTCTTTTGTTGTAGTATTAATAGTGGCTATAATTATGAAACTTGCAGGCTCAACATGAACGCCATGAGAACACCCAACTGAGGAATGAAAACGAGAAGCTTCGGGCTGAGAATATTCGGTACAAAGAGGCTCTGAGTAATGCTACATGTCCAAACTGTGGAGGCCCGGCAGCCATTGGAGAGATGTCTTTTGATGAGCAGCATCTCAGGATCGAAAATGCTCGTTTAAGAGAAGAGGTTATAATCAAAGAAACTTTTATTATTCAAGTATTTATGTTCATCTATTAAATTTCTAAATTTATAATTAGGTCAATCACTGTAATGTAGCAATTCATTCTTGATTGATTGCTTGGTTTCATTGATTGCACATAAATCCTAATAAATGACTTTTAATGGAATGAGTAATTAAACAAATAAATAAGTTTTGAGGGGTTCGGTTATGCAATGCTGAAGTTGTGTTTATCCTGTGTTCTCCAGATTGATCGGATATCCGGGATAGCTGCAAAATATGTTGGCAAACCTATGCTTTCATATCCTCATCTTCCCACCGGAGCATCACGTTCGCTCGATCTTGGAGTTGGGAATTTCGGGCCTCAGACAGGCATGTCTGGGGAGGTTTATGGCGCAGCCGACCTTCTTAGGTCAGTGTCGGGCCCGACTGATGCGGACAAGCCCGTGATAATTGAGTTGGCAGTTGCAGCCATGGAGGAATTGATCAGAATGGCCCAAGCTGGAGAGCCCTTGTGGATTCCTAGCCCTGATAGTTCTGTTGAGATATTGAGTGAGGAGGAATATGGCCGGACATTCCCTCGTGGCATCGGCCCCAAACCAATTGGGTTGAAATCTGAAGCATCACGAGAGACATCTGTTGTGATTATGAATCACATCAACTTGGTTGAGATATTGATGGACGTGGTAGGATTTCATCTATAACATGTTTTTGACATTGATCAAAGTTGAAAAAAAATTCAATGAAACTTGGTGACTGATAAATGTTTACTGTGAATTTCCATTTCAGAATCAGTGGTCAAGTGTGTTTGCCAGCATAGTTTCCAGATCAGTGACTTTGGAAGTCTTATCTACTGGAGTAGCAGGCAATTATAATGGGGCTCTTCAAGTGGTATATATCTACATTTTCATGCTATATTTTTTAAATGCTAATATCATCGACTTATAATTCATGAGGAAATAAACATGATCTGTTCAAATAATTCTGTGATTTCAGATGACTGCAGAGTTCCAGGTCCCCTCGCCTTTGGTCCCGACCCGTGAAAATTACTTCGTGAGATATTGCAAGCAACACACCGATGGGACATGGGCAGTGGTTGATGTTTCTTTGGACAACCTAAGGCCAACATCCATATCAAGATGTAGACGACGACCATCTGGCTGCTTGATTCAAGAGTTGCCTAATGGTTACTCCAAGGTATACACTGTTATACAAATTAAATCAACCATTTTGGAATCTTGTAATTAAATTACAACTATTTGGCAGGTCACATGGGTTGAACATGTAGAGGTGGATGATAGAGCTGTTCACAGCATCTACAAACCATTAGTTAACTCAGGGCTCGCATTCGGAGCGAAACGTTGGGTGGCCACTCTGGATCGACAATGCGAACGACTTGCAAGTGTTATGGCTAACAACATTTCAGCTGGAGATGTTGGAGGTACAAGTTCTTCCACATCCCATAATACATAATATTCTGAATCAGTACTAATCGTAAAGAAAATGGTTACAGTAATATCCACCCCAGAAGGTAGAAAGAGTATGCTGAAGTTAGCAGAAAGGATGGTGATGAGCTTCTGCACTGGTGTCGGAGCTTCAACGGCTCATACATGGACGACTCTCTCAGGCAGCGGCGCTGATGACGTCAGGGTGATGACTAGGAAAAGCATGGACGATCCAGGCAGGCCACCTGGCATTGTTCTTAGTGCTGCAACTTCTTTCTGGCTCCCTGTTCCCCCAAAAAGGGTTTTCGATTTCCTCAGAGATGAGAATTCTAGAAGCGAGGTACAATTTTACTTTTTTCTACTTAATTTCTTTTCTTTTTTTCCCCTGGATTTGCACTCATCTTTTGATCTTCTACTTGTAATTATTAAAGTGGGACATCCTTTCCAACGGTGGCCTGGTTCAAGAAATGGCACATATTGCTAATGGCCGTGATCCAGGGAACTCAGTCTCTTTACTGCGTGTTAACGTAAGTTTATTTTATCACATTTTAAATCATGTCCAGCGATTGCATATCTGTTTACTTAATTAGTTTAATTTACTGAAATATGAAACTGTAATCTAGAGTGCAAATTCAAGCCAAAGCAACATGCTGATACTACAAGAGAGCAGCACAGACTCGACAGGCTCCTACGTCATCTACGCGCCGGTGGACATCGTGGCGATGAACGTCGTCCTAAGCGGTGGGGACCCAGATTACGTGGCACTCTTACCATCTGGCTTTGCAATCCTTCCAGATGGACCCAATAATCAGGCAACCGGAATTCCGGAGGTGGGCTCAGGCGGGTCCCTGCTCACCGTTGCCTTCCAGATCTTAGTCGACTCAGTTCCGACTGCAAAGCTTTCTCTGGGCTCAGTTGCAACTGTCAACAGCCTAATCAAATGCACCGTGGAAAGGATCAAAGGGGCTGTCCTTTGCGATGGTGCATGACAGAGTATCATCCCACCTGGTATGTCAGTCATTTCTTCGACCTAGTACTTACTAGTCCAATCAAATCCGGGGCTTTAATTTTTTGTTTACACGAGGTTGATGTCTGTTTGTAGAAGAAGAAGATGAAAGTGAAAATGGAAGAAGGGTTTGTTTACAGTGAAGGATATGGAAGAAAGGGGAGAAGTCAAGAACGCACCTTGGATGATCCTTTGGCTTGTGGTGTGAATCTTGGAAGAATGAAAATGAGAGTTTACACCACCGGACAAGGGTTGTAGGTTCGGGTATTGACTCTGCTCATTACTCAACAAGATATGAAGTAAACAAAAACCTTAGCTTTAATTGTCCAAGTTTCTGTCTATCTTTTGTTTTTTTAGTTTGCATCGATCTCTCAGGATTAGGGTTTTTATTTCCCTCTTCTATCTCGACTCATTAGTTCCTTTTGTTTTGTGAAAGAATTTTAATTTAGTTAGTAGGACCATGGATCCTCAACCTGGTTTTTTCTAACGAACAGTAATCTATTTTTAGTTGCATTTTGCCTCATGTCTCGTCTTTTTTGTTATTATTTTTTGAAATTTCGAATCTTTATATAAAATAAGTAAAACTCAACTGTCCGAACATTCTTCTAGTTAATAAAGACCAAATATTTGTTTTTCTAACAATAGTTTGTTGTTACAATATTATTTTACTTGATCAAAATAGTACCATATGTATCTTTTAACATTATCAAAGCTTCTGTATTTTAGATATACAAAAACAATTAAACATTATTAACATCCATCAATTGAAATAGAAAAATCATGTGGTCATATGATGATATTCTACTAGCAACATTTTCGTTATTTAATAAATTAACTAGTAACGTACCAGTGCATGTATAGAAAAAAAAAACGTTAAGGAAAATTGAAAACTATATTGTAGTTATTTACTTTATTGTAAAAAAAAAAAAAAAATTACATTTCAAATAAAATAACGTGTATAAAGTATTTCATTATTTTCTTTGTTACATATATATCTATTAAATATAGTAAATCAAAACAATAGACTTCAATACGTTTTTAAAATTGTCAAGAGCTTGGAAACTTAATCTTAATAGTGTAGTTGTGGGTAGTTCTAAATGGGAATTGAACGGTGTAGTTCTAAAAATGAGACGGATTTGAGAGAGAAAAAAACCTCAATAAATTACGGGTATAGGGATGACAATTACTAGTCGGTAAATTTTGATGATGTATTAACTAAAAATATATATAAATATATCAAATAATACAAATTAAAAAAAATACAAACTACTCATTTAAAATATTCGTTTAAATTCAAATAAAAGATATAATTATATTTGATAAACATGTATTTGGTAGGTACGAATACTCACCGAATAGTGGTTATTAAAAACGGAATGATTATTGATAGATCTAATTGAAAATATGACAAATACAAATAGTATAATATTAATGACATTAGGGTTTGGGATTCCCATAATTGTGGGGTAGAGACCTGTTGTCGTCCCTACTTCAAAGCTACAAACAGTTGAGGTGAGCACGATAGTATAAGTGGGATTAAAGACTTTATAAAGAAATAGAAGATAAAATGGAGTAATTGACGATACAATAACAAGGAGATTCTATTCAATATATAAATAAATAACAAAGTACTATCATTGAATATGATCTCTAGAGTGATTGATATAGGTAAATTTAACTTTAAAATTGATTTTTTTTTTATTTTTTAAACACATTCTTTGATTTATATGGTGATAATGTAGAGAGATTATTAAATTGTAACCCTCCAATTAATAAATTAGACCCTGAAAAATTCTGTTATAAATAAAAATTAAATCCAATTCATTTAGTTAAAGTTTGATGCGTTACATTCTGTAAGCATCATTTCTGTAAATTTTGTGAGGTACCCCAGTACAGCCCGGCCCGGACTGGCCCGGCCCTGCCAAACCACAACGTATTGCAATAAAACAAGAGACTAGTAAGTTGTTGGAAATTGAATATAATTGAGTAGTTGCCATTACTGCTGATTATTTTGTAGTAAATATCTGCTGTAAGAGTTTCCTTTTTATTTGGTAATTTCTGACGGGAAAATGATATTTCACTCCTCCATTTAGCGGCTAGCATAGGCCATTAAAGTCCCTTTTAATTTCTTTCATTTATATTTAAAATGGTGAATTTATTTACATAACCCTCATATATGTAGGTATATTAATTTATTTGGTTTGATTTTATAATTGAGATCGCAATTATTGCAACTGATATCTAGTGGCATGATTTCATGCTACATACCCCACTGATTGTATTAACATTGGTGGGTAGGCGATATATATGAACTTAAAAATTCTAACAATTAACTTTTCTTTTTCTATTTTTCTCAAATCAACATATATCATATATGTATCGGTACTATTGATATAGAATCAGGAATAGTATAAAATCTTGTTTTATGTGATGTGGTGATGGTTTTGGAATTTCATTGTCTTATCAATTATTTTGGGTCCAAATTATAGAAAATATGTGGGATAAATGAAAATTATTATTTAATTCACATGATACCTTTACCTTGTCAAGGTAACATGGAAGTTGTTAGAGGATTTGTTGGTTGTTTTTAATTCTAAATTAGCAAAATCTCATATTAAACGTTTAAAATGTGCACGATTCTATTTGATAACATTGGCGTATTGTGTAATGTGTATGGAATTAAAAACGATATGGTATTTTGATGTTGTAACCATTAATATTTTTAAATAGCTTATAAAAAGACATTTACAGATGAAACAAAACTGATCCTCATGCTTAATTAAAGAAACACTTGTTCTTTTGTATTTTTATAATTGCTAGCTGTACTCTAAGGTAGGGATGGCAAGCCGGCAAGGTATAAATACCCATTCCCACGTTCGTGAGGAATCTCCATTCTTGTCCCATTAACGAAATAGGAAAAAAAAATCATGCGCTTCACTTTTTGTTTTAAAATAAAATAAAATTATCTAATTAATGGATAAAAATAATTCATACAATCACATATAACTAAAATGTCAACAAAAAACATAAAATAAAGGTCCATAATCAAAATAAAAGATAAAAACACAATTAAATAAAAGGTTAATTTCAATATCGATCCTGTATGTAAGATGTTTTTCATTTTTTTACAATCAAATATATGTTTTCTAAATTTGGTCCTAAATGTTTCAATTTTTTTCAATTTTGATCCTATGTGTTTCAATTTTTTTCCAATTTTAGTCAAAATTTTCAATATTGGTCTTGTACATTTCAATATTTTTCAATTTCAATCCAATTTTGATTGGATGACTATCATAAAATCTCACATGGCATTGGCGATTTTGAGAATTCGAATCAAAATTGGACTAAATTTGAAAAACAAAGAAACTTACATGACCAAAATTGAAAAACTTGACTAAACTTGAAAAAAGTTAAAACATACCGAACCAAAATCAAAAAAATTATACTTGGTTGTCAAAAAATGAAAAAACTTACATATAGAACCAAAATTAAAATAAACCCTTAATAAAATAAGCTAAAACACAAAAATAAATTAACCTACTACATTTTCATTAATTCTAATCATTTTTCACTCAACTCTTCAATCTCCATATAATTTACTTTTTATATTAATTTAATTATTTTATTTCAAAAAAGTAATATATATAATTCTCGGGCCCCACCCACCCCGCAATTGGTGAAAAAAATTTCCATCCCCATTCCTACGGGATACATTTTGGGAAATCCCCATCCCGTTTGAGACAGATCCCCACAGAGAATGAGGAATTCCCACCTCAGTGTCAATCTTATATTATAGGGTATATTTGTATATTATTTAAGTGGGTCTCAGAAAATATTAGTTTTAGAATTTTGAAATTGTGAAATTCTAACAAACATTGAAACTATAAGTTTGTTATAAGTATATGATAAAATTTTAGTGTAAATGTGATATAAAAGATGGATGAATCTAGTAATATTATATTGTAGCAAGCAGGACATGTTTTGAAATGTTACTAAATAGGTGTGGGTAAGTATAATAAGGGGAAGATTTAATGATATTGAGAAACTAATTTACATTTGAAAATTGAGCATTTAACATTCGAAATCCATCCGAATAACGTTGTGATGGTTTTGAAATACGTACGTGAGGAAAGAGAAGATTTGATGCACGATAATCTCGATAAGAGAGCCCATAATATTAATATTCCGAAAGAAGAAATTGAAGATATAAATTAAGGTGAAACTAAAAACGAAGTAGATTCGGAGAAGAGAAGATGTGTGTGAAAAAGGTGAAGCATGGAGGGTCAGTGGGTTTGGTGATGTACAGACACATTCAGAGGCAATAAACTCATTTCAGCTCTTTGGTTGCTTTCCCACGTCTTTATCAGCAACCACTTCTCCCAATTGCTCTAACTCCATCACTTATTCTCATCCTATTTGCATTTATGTCAACATAATACCCATTTCTAACTAATCAACCTCCCCATTAATTCTCAAATATACTCTCTCATTTCCTTGTGTTTTTTATCTCTATTCTTTTCTTGGTTATATAAATTTAGGTGTCACATCAGATAATTATTCAACAAGCATTAATTTCCTCATTAAAAATGCCTGTCAAGATTAACTATAGCTTTTGCAAAAATAAACTATATATGCAAATTTTGAATAATAAAAATATTTTAGATTAGACAGGATACAAATTCACATGGTTGGTCAAGAGATAAAATGATTACAACATAGGATCCCGACTGAAACCAAAAGGCCAGGAAATGGCTAAATAAACACCAACATTTTTGTATTCAGCTTTAAGTGTGAGCTGAAATTTAGTATGAAATATATATTTTGAATCCCATAATGTGACCAAATCAAAAAAAAAAATCCATGAGTTCATTGATTACAGCATGCATGATATTGCTTTCTAACAACAAAAATCGATCAGTTTCCAGTGATTTTAGGCATCAATATTACCACTTAAATACATGCAGTTGATCGAGAGCACTATATGCATAAGAAATGTCCTCCACAATAACCAGAAAGAATCAATATATTCAATTTAGGATCCAAGTGGTTGATTGATATAAATGAAGCAAGCAATTAGGACCCTGCATGGAAATGGCAAACTTTCAATAAATTATAACGACGATGATGATGACGACTACGAGGAGGAGGAGCACACATTGCGACATGGTGTAACAATAAGTTGCAGAATTGATTTACTCATTTACTCTTTAGATTCCGACGATGACGCCATTTACATCTGTGGGGATGTAACTATTATCATAAATTGGGCTCTAATAAATTTGTCTATCAACCCAGAACTCTTCTCATTAAAAGTGATGGTTGTATTATGCAGAAACCTATTTATTTTTGCAGAAAATATAAATATTGATCCACCTTATATAAATTTTCTGAGCTGCCCCAAGAAATATTATTAATTGTAGGTGAACTGTTTTATTTATTTATAAGTAATATATGCCCACAGTTGAGAAAAGGAAAATTGATGCATTTATAATGCTACCAGCTTCTGTATATATTTTACGTATTTCCTTCTCTTTCCTTCTTATCCTCACATACTTATTATTTTCTCCAGATTTGTCATTTCGACAAATACCTTATATTATATTATGTTTCATCTTTTGATCTTCCAAAATAATATATTCTCAGACAATCAAATTAACGAACAAACACCAAATATAATAGAAGATCCGCATGATCCGAAAATGGGGGTGTTGAACTTAATTGTTGTGAATTTACGACATTAATGTGGACAGTAAAAATATGAGAAAAGTAAAAATGAAGCTAAAAGAAGAATGAAAAACGTGCATGCATGGATGGATGCATTTATAAGTAGCAGAAAATGGCAGTGAGCATTGATAAAAGGAAGAATCCGATGGCAATAATAGAATACTAATATCGGAATTTAACAAACTCGATCACTGGCTCCACGAATTCAATCGGAACACTGTTTTCTGATAAATTTGCCAGACGGGATATCATCATATCACTGTTGACGACACACGCTAGAAATTATTGCCCTGTGTCTTCAAGATTATAAGGATTGATGTTTTTTAAAACAAAAGAGAAAAATATGGGTTTTAATTTAAAGAGTAATCTAATAAACTCTTAAAAGTTTAGTTTACAAGGTTCAAATTTCAAGTTTAAAGTTTTTGTACAGAAACTACACCCTTCTCGTGTTGTTTTCATAATATATATGGATTGTTGCAGAATAATATCGATATGTATAATATTTTACTATATTCTATAGTACATATTGATAGCTCACAAATATTTAGTTACTATTGTTTAAATGTAAAGATATAAGTAGTGGAATACAACTATAGGTAATTACTTTGTAAGTATTTATACACAATTACTATATTGTGTAATATATATGGATCGTTGACAAAATATTTTCTTATTTTTTTTAATCTAATAGTTTTAAATTATTAAAAAACTAGATTGATAAGTTTTACCTTCCATACTACTCATTATTAATAGTTGATCTATCTTTTAAGTCTCAACATTTATAATCCCTACTTATTTATTTACTGTCTTCTATCCTACCTAGTGGTGTTAGACTTCGATTGCATGCAACCTAAAACGATGTGTATACACTTTATATACATGTGCCAGATATTGATATTAGCTATAAAAAAATAATTCGAAATTTAAAATAGAAATGGAAAAAGAAAAGACTAGCTATATAGATCGTCTATGCCGTCGACACAAGCATATCAACCGACAAAAATATTGAAAATTAAATAATATTTGTGGGCCTTCGCTAATGGGCTGAGCATTGAACCCCAACAATGAAAATTAAAATGGGCAAATCTAATTTTGGTGTCTCCACTCTTTTACCTCTTGCATTTTAACTTTTATTTTCTTACATCGTAAAATTTTAATTTTCTATATTTTACTTCCTACACTTTTATGCCTACTAATTATTGCTCATGTATTAATAAAGCAATAGAGCAAAATTATAGAAAATAATATAGGAGATCAAAAGCTATAAAAAATTAAAGGTCAAAAAAAAAAGTAAAAATCAAAATGTAGGAGATAATCCAAGAGGAAAAATCAATGAAAGTGCATGGGAAAAAAAAATTCAAATTTAATGCAAAAACATAAAGGCATAAACGAAGTAAAACTTATACGGCCTCGTAATGGTGTAGATTTGGCCTCAGTAATAACAGGCCAGGCCCTATTATATGGCAATGGACAAGTGGACGGGCCCCAGTTAATGTTTTTCCGAGAAAATTGTTAAAATAAGTTTCCTTAAAATCCCACATTACCTGAACCGGTATATTTATTTGTATTGTTTTGTAAAAAAGAGATTTTGTGGTAATGAATAAAATTAATTTCATTAAAAATATATAAAGAAGAAGAATCCAATTTTTACATCATTGAACATCGGACAACGTGGTGGTCCCACAGTGAGAAGGATAGGCACGTGGTGGTCGATGCACCTGAAATTTATTGATGATCATATGTTCTGTCACTAGGTGACTCAAATGCATACTTGACGGGCCTTAATCTTATTGGGCCATATAATTGTACTAAAGATTTTGGGCTTTATTTTATATAAAAAGAAAAAACTGACCCCAAACTTTTACCGCAAAACCCAAATTGGAAAGAACGAGACAACGGCAACCCCTACTTGCCGAATTAAAAGAATATCAAGACGAGTTGAGTATCATCAAGCTTAAATCAAACTTCAAGTTTGAGTTTGATTTAATTCGATTGAGCTAATTTTTTTAATACTTGAGCTCAATTCAAAAGATAAACTCAACCTCCTCTGACTCAATACCTAAATATATATATATATATATATATATATATATATATATATATAATGAAAATTTTAATGTGACTAAATTATTAATGAGAAAATACTCTCTAAATGGAATAATAAATATAGCACATTTGCTAGAATATGCTCGTTGGCTTGTCAAGCCAATAATAATAAAGGCTACTTGAATAGCTCGAGCTCACTTGACTCAATTATTTTTTAGTTGACTTTGATTTTATTTTATTTTTGAGATAATTGATCACAAATTGTATTCATTTACACTCTTACTACCGAGTATCCAAATAATTGTTTTACAATTGCTTCAGCAAGTATTATTATTATTATTATTATTATTATCATCATCATCATCATCGACATATTGAGTCATAATAGGACGGAGTGATTCTAAAAGGTATTGCTTAATAAAAATGGTGAATATTGTACTCATAGATCAACTTAAATAAGGTTCTAGGCTCGACAAATGGAAGTATAGAGTCATTGTATGCTTTCTCTTAATAGGGGCAAACAATTGAGATTTTATTCATCTAAGAGTTGTATTTGTGTACAATTGTTGTATGAATTTTAGATTCATACAACATGAGTTGGATCGGGTCAAATCCGATTGGAATCTACGGATTTTTTTTTTTTTCTTTTATCCTGACTTTTATATTATTTTAACCATACATTTATATTATATTAAATATACTTTTATACTATGTTATGCATATATTTATATAATACTTTAACTTAAAAAATAAACCCTAATTTTGGTCAAAAAAAATCTAATTTCGACGAAAAAATCCTAATTTCAGCATAAAAAACCTAATTTGTATATATATATTTTTATGTGATATTACTCATACATTTAAATAATATTAGTCATATATTTATATAATATATAAAAGTATAACTAACATAATTAAATGTATGACGACCATAACATAAATATATATTTAACATAATATAAAAACCCTAAAGATATGTGTAACATAACATAAAATCATAAAGATATATTTTAACATTACATAAATGTATATTTAATATAACATAAAAGCTCTATAGATATGACTAACATAACATAAAAATATATTTAACATAATATAAATATATACTTAATATAACATAAAAATATATCACTTGATGCGAATTTGAATGAGTTTGAGCATACCTACCCAAACATATGGGGTCACGTGCCCGCACATGAAGGACGCGTCGGCTGGATCTAACCTATCCATGCAGCAGTTTAACAAAAAAATTTGTGTTCATCTAATTATTTGTTTTTGTGTGAGTATTCACCTTTTAGTCTTAAGTTCTTCACATTCATGAATTTCGTATCCCATCTATATATATATATATATATATATATATATATAAAAGTTTTTACTCTTTCGTTTTTTAATATTATCATATTAGTAGGGTGTATCACGTCATGTGTGAGTGTATATATATATATATATATATATAAAAGTAGCAACCACATAATTAATGAACATTATCTCCATGCTTTCACGCTATGCCTATAAGAACCTGATATCTAATAGAGTCCACAAAATATAGTTCTACAACAACTGTTCTTGATCTAATATAGTCCACAAATAAAATATAGTACAAGATCACAAGAAGCACTATACCAATCACTTTTTTTTTTCTTGGATTTTTACTCTTCTTTCACATATGTATACGTCTGCTAATTAATATATCTATATGATATGTAATATTTTATATGTGGTATAATACCACATTTTGTATTAGAAATTAAGTTTTTTTTTGTTATAAATAATAATTTTGTTACTTTTCTTCCAGAAAAGTAGACAAAATTATTTTCTTAACAAAGTAAAAAATAAGTTTTGTATCGGATATTATACGATATAATATGATCATATTATTTCAAACATTGAGATTTAGACTCCGACACTTATCACATATATAGTGTATAACAAATCGCATCAATACTCTTAATTGATTTTGAGCATTCAATAATCAATATACATGCTTTGAAATTTGAACGACTGATGACTCAAGTCATGACGTCACAAACTCCATTAAAGAGAAGACGTAAGTTTAACATCAAAACAGAGGGGTAAGAGTGATATATAAATTTAAATTGAGATTTCTATATACATAGTACAATTTCGACAGAAAAATTATCAGAAAAATAAACAGAAAAGGAAAAGTTCAGATCCAGGGCCTTGAGTTTGTCATGTGAAGGAAACTTAAAAGGAATGATAAATGTGCATGCAAGGATGGATATCATATAGTAATCGTGATCATTAATAAGTTGCAGTTTTTTTGGTTAAAAAAGTTGGGAAAATTGTAATTTTCATCTTATAACTTAGCTCTCATATTTCTTTTCTTACCACGT
This sequence comes from Scutellaria barbata, assembly GCA_028654395.1. Classification (NCBI taxonomy): domain Eukaryota; kingdom Viridiplantae; phylum Streptophyta; class Magnoliopsida; order Lamiales; family Lamiaceae; genus Scutellaria; species Scutellaria barbata. The sequence goes on from CM053645.1 coordinate 7,444,507, forward strand.
TAAATTACGAATTTTGATTTTAATTCTCCAACTAGATTACAACTCTAATTGACACTCCGAAGTCCTAAAATAATATTATTCTATATATAACCAAGAAACATGCAGCCATATATCCTTTTCTATTATATCTTGTTATTTTCCAATTTCAAATTAAATATGCAATTATAAAATTCAGTTTATTATGACTTACGAGCATTTACATCCACACATTGGAACAAATTGATACCTGAACAGAAAAGCACCGACACCAAATGGCAATGCATATCTCTTATACATATGTTCCCCACTCATAACTCATACGTCTTAAATATTTGTATTGAAGAGTTCTTCAATCAATTTATAATTCTAAGGATAAACTTGCTATGTAAAAGGACTTCTTACAAATCAAACGAACTGAAGCCACAAGTTAATACTATTGATATTACTGGTATCTATCTTAATTAGCTACCAAATACTAATATTTGGTATAATATCCACTGGCCAACAAATATTAATAATTGGTATTTTTTTTTTTTTTGAGAGACAGTTAAAGGAGAGATTATATGATTTATTTTAGGGTATTTTTGGTTTGTATATATAAATACATATTTTAGAATAATTTGACGAAAAATGGAGGCTGTATTCGAAAATTGGGTTATAAAAGTAAATAGTGGAGTTGTATTTAAAACTCCACTTTTCATTTTCTTTTCGTACTATTTCTATTGATATCACAATGTGTAAAAAATTAATAATGATGAGGACTATCTCAACAAGTTTGCGATGTTCTCAAATGACCAACAACATATTATATTTATCAAAAATTAAGGAATATAAAAATTGGATAAATACATTCTTAATTAATCAATAAATTTAGAATTTAAAATTGAAAATAAATCAGATTAATTTCATAAAATGTATCATATTAAATCTTTAAATTTTAGGTAAAAAAATATTATTATGGATAATATTTCAAAAATAAAATTATATAAAAATCTAAAATAATACTTAATATAAAATAAAAATTAAACTTTAAAATTACACTTGTTTTGAAGTGGAGAGAGTATTAAGCAATATGAAATCAAAATTGCATACAAATTGAACAAAAATATGATGCATACAAATTATTTTTCATGCAATACACATTTCCTCATCATCGTATTGGTTCTGCACATTTTAAATTTGGTTACGTAAATTGAATGGATTGATTTTCCAGTCAGCAATTCACATACAGAAAAGCGTGCATGGCCGGCCCACCGGATGATGTCCTGTCTCTCTCTCTCTCTATGTTAGTTACAGATAACATAATATATGCCGTCAATAAGAATGTGTATTTGATAAATAGTTAACTACCATATTTTGCTTTAATAATTATTTAAGAGCGATATAATGGGTGAGTTATTATTTTATTTTTGTGTGTGGTTTAATTGGAGATTTTAACAATTCTTAAGTTTGTTACAGTTACCCTTAAACAATATATATCTGAGAGGGATATAGATAGAACGAAAAAACATAGAAACTTTTTTTTTTTTTTGAGATAATAACATAGAAACATAATAGAACTTTATAATGATATTAAATTAGATCAGATTAGAGTAATAAATAGAGTTTATTATCTTTTTTGTCCCGTAATTTAGGAGGTCTGATAATTTAAAACTTTAATTTTTTGGGCTGATAATTTAGGACTTTATCTTTCCGGCCTTCGCGAATTTTGTCCAATTTGAACCCGAATTGCTCAATTGGGCTCAAATTGCACGTGAATCGCACATGAGATCGCAAAATTGGACAATTCGAGCCAATTTTGCTGAGTTTTTGTTTATATATTATATATGGCATTTCAAATTAAAAAAAAAAAAAAAAAGACCATCCATGTGGCTTTTTAAATTAGAATTGAATACACCTCATTTTTTAAAAAATAAATTGAAATACATAATTAAAATAAAAATAAAAAAAAACAAAAAAATACAAAAATCCCCAAAAAATAATTAAAATAAAATTATAAAAATTGGACAAAATTCGCAAAGTCCTAAATTGTCAACCCAAAAAATTAAAATTTTAAATTGTGAGACTTCCTAAATTACGGGATAAAAACAATAATAAACTCCTTGGTCGTGAAAAACGTTTATCATGTATATCATGAATGTGGTGGCCTTTTTCTGAATTCTGTAGCTAGGTTGAAAGGAACATCAGCCAATAACAGTTGTGCGGTATTACTTGCTTGATAGGTATTTTCAGTCTGCCCAACTCATTTTACCCAAATAAAATATATTCAACATAACAAAATAAGTTAATGTTCAAAACCAGAACCATACATACATACAGACTCAAAAGTTATTTGACATTATCATACTCATATCAAAATCTTTGTTATCCATACCAAACTTGGAGTCGACATTTTATATTATTATGTCACTCTTATCTATATTTAATCAAAGTTGAACACATGTTAATTTAATATAATTTATTTCATACAACTATACAATCACGTTTATCATCCTTACTTCTATTTGTAATCGGTTTATTTATATTCACTCAATTTCAAAATAAGTGTCGCTTTAAAGTTTTTATCGTAGATAAATGCATCCTTAATTAATAAAAAAATTTAAGATTCAAAATTGGAAAGAAATGGAATCAAATTAATTCGATAAAAAGTGTCTTATTAATTCTCTCAGTTTTAACTAAGAAATATTAATAGAGATAATTTGAGAATAAAATTGAATAAAAACATTTAAAATAACACTTTAGACAACACTTTTATTTAATATTAATAGACTTTTAAACAACACTTTTATTTTGAAGTGGAAGGATAATATTTGTAAATGTCTACGAAATGGAATCCTCTATAAATAGCCAGCCACAGCACAAAATCATTTACAAGTACTACAAAGCTTAAGATCCTCTTACATATCTTTACTCCAGTCTAACAAAGATCAAACCTTTCACCTTAAACATGTCCTGCACCAATAACATTCACAACTACGTATCTTCTCATCATCATCACGCCATCTGCCCTAATTCATTTTCTCATCCAAAAACGTCGAGTAGACTAAGTTTCAGATTGGTTGAAGATAAACGTCGTCGTAATTCCATGATTAGCTCTGTGATGAGCCAAGATACATGGACGGCTCAACTTAAGAAATCAGACCTTCTCCGACAAATAGATCAAACTGAAGAATCGCTGTTATCTACCGGAAAATTCGGCAGATTTGGAGGTGTCTTCGTCCCTGAAACCCTAGTCACTTGCCTTGCCAAGCTTGTAGCTGAATTCAATCTAGTCCTACGTGATCCCCAGTTTCAGGTTCAATTATATTCATGAAATTCTTCTTTTTATTCTTTTTTCAGTGTTGGAAATAAAGGAAAAAAGACATGCAAGGCCTAATTGTTGGTTGTGAAAATTAAAATGTAAATTGGTGCAGGGTGAGCTAGCGATAGCGCTGAGAGACTACGTAGGGCGTGAAACTCCTCTTTATTTTGCTGAAAGGCTAACAGATCATTACAAGAACAGCAATGGAGAAGGCCCCCAAATTTACCTCAAGAGGGAAGATCTCAACCATGGCGGAGCACACAAGATCAACAACGCCATTGCGCAGGCCATGCTAGCCAAACGCATGGGCCGGAAAAGCGTGGTCGCCGCCACCGGCGCCGGCCAGCACGGCGTTGCAACGGCGGCTGTTTGTGCTAAGCTTGCCTTGGACTGTACCATATTCATGGGCGATGTAGATATGGAGAGACAGTCATCCAACGTCCTCTTAATCAAACATCTTGGCGCCCAGGTGCTTAATTGTACATATAATTACATGCATGTAAGACGAAAACTATAATAAAGTCACTAAAAAATGGAAATCCGTGCAGATAAAATCTGTCAGTGGAACATTCAAGGATGCGACATCGGAAGCAATAAGGAGTTGGGTGGGAGACTTGGAGAGAAGCTACTACTTGGCTGGGACGGCGGTGGGGCCGCACCCGTGTCCGAGCATGGTCCGAGAATTCCAATCAGTGATCGGAAAAGAGACAAGAAGACAGGCCATGGATAAGTGGGGTGGGAAGCCAGATGTGTTGGTTGCTTGTGTGGGAAGTGGATCGAACGCGCTGGGGATGTTTCATGAGTTCTTGAAAGATGAAGAAGTGAGGTTGATTGGAGTAGAGGCAGGAGGAACTGGCATAGATGGGGGTCACCATTCTGCAACTCTTGCTAAAGGAGAAATAGGGGTTTATCATGGGGCCATGAGCTATTTGCTGCAAGATGATGAGGGCCAAATTATCGGCCCTCATTCTGTAGGTGCTGGGTAAGTTGATTATGAGCTTCTGAATCTTGATCTTGGATTCTGGAAAAAGATATTGAATGTGTAGTGATTGCAATGCAGATTGGAATACCCAGGAGTTAGCCCGGAGCTGAGCTTTCTGAGAGACATTGGTCGTGCCGAGTTTCATGTGGTCACTGATGAAGAAGCTCTTGATGGTAGGCTTATGGACTATTTTTAACTGATGAGCATAAAAACCTTAAACTAATAATGGTGTGATTCTCATTTGATGGCAGCATACTCACTGTTGTGCCGATTAGAAGGCATATTTCCGGCCTTGGAGGCAGCTCATGCGTTGGCGTATCTTGGAAAACTTTGCCCAACCTTGCCTAATGGAACTAAGCTTGTGGTTAATTGCAGTGGTCGCGGGGATAAGGATGCCCACACTGTATTCAATTATCAACAACGTCACTTTCGAACCATCACTTAGCAATCGTAAATACTTAATAGGTATATGTGAATACACTTCCGCAAGGGTATATATGTTTACAAGGATTTGCGGAAATTAGAATACGATTATACGTAAATGCCGCATGAAAATTGATGTGGTTAGATATCTTAACATAGAGTGAAATAATTAGTTTATTATGTTAGGAAAGTCAAATATATATATTCATCGTAGGGGCCCAACAATCTCACTCTTGAATATATAAATCATCACATGTTAGCAGAAAAAGTCTCATTACCTTTTCCCCAGCCATTATTCAAAGCATTTCACTACTCGCCTAGAAAAGGAAATATTTGTATATCTATATATGAGAAAAACTCGAACAAATAATTATTCTAATGGTTTAAATCAAGAATCAAGAATTAAACTTCATGCAAAAGCTTAAATATGTGATGCCCTGGATCTTATGATGATTTAATTCAGGTGTCTCCAGCAAACTATACCAGATCCATCAACATAAATCAAAGCAAAAAATAGAACTACTCTGAACTAATAAATGCTTGCCAAGATTCGTGCAATATATACTGCAACCCCTGAACCTAATAAACAGTCATACTGTCAAGAAGCAATTCAACTTCATTGAGTCTCTTAACAAGATCTATAGCATTTCCTATTTCCTATGCAAATATAATCATAGAATTTCTTAACAGCTAGCAAACTTACTAATTCATGCAACTTGAGTTGTTCGTTCTCTTCCACTCACGGCGATAAAGGAGAATGATGATTCTATGCGACTTACAGTAAACAATAAAAGCAATCCATAGTTTCTACTTCCAAGAGTAACACAGACTACAAACAAAGGTCGAATCTGAATAGCTTACAATCTGTCACTAAAATGAACTATTAAGAGAATAAGCAAATGAATAAAGTCAATAGAGAGATGCAACCAACTTGCTCAATTCTTTTCATCTCCATAAATAGGATGGTGTATTCCCATAAGAAAAAACACAAATCACATTCAAAAATCCCTCGGTTCTTAGGCACACGACAAGATCAAAATGTCAACAACATCGCACCTTACAATACTTGTCTCAACCAAATTTATATTCAGCAGTTACAACGTGCATACTTAAATGTTGTAACATCAAACAAAATGTACCCATATATGTACAACCTTGACCTCATCCAGACAACTATGTCCCTTCCGTAGGCAATGCCGCCATAAATGAGTTGTAAGATGATTCCAAATCAAAGTGCAGCTGCCGAGCCTGCTGCTCAGTAAGCTCATCAGCCGCACCCATTTTAGACAGCCTGGCAATCCAGTCTCTCATCTTCGTCTTCCCCTCAAAATCAGGTGGCAATATTGACAGCTTATTGAGAGAAGCCAATAAATCAGACAACAATGGGTGAACTTGATCAACAGCAACCATGTTTAGTTTCAGAGAATCCATAGCAGTTATGAAATTCTGCACGCATTCAGCCACAACAGCAGCTGATGTGGTAGATGATGTAGACCCAGCTGCTCTGTGCTCAATAGTCGCAGGAACCCCGGATGTCACAAGGCGATTGAGGGCTGCTGGACAATCCATCTTATATGTATCATGAAACCGCTCAATACTAGGTACAATGTCTTTCAATGTGGAAGACAGAGTTTTAAAATGGGCAATCAATTTTAGACATTCATTTTCATACTCTGAAGGAGAGATTATGTCGCGGACATAGGCTTTCTCAAGTTTCTCTGTTGCTTTTATTATTGCGAAGAGCTCAGCAAAATTTTCATACATCTCTCTTTCGCGCTTGTCGTTCCATAGCTTAACCTCCATCTATTATATTAATCTATTATACGAATATTGGATTGGAGAAGAGTACGGGACACGCGCAAAGAGATCCAAGCTCTTATCACTGCACAAACTCAAAACATTCCAAGAAACTATCAGATCCATGAGACTCAATTAAATGTCACCTATTCAAAGAATTCAAAAGATTACATCCTCAACATAATTATAATCAATAAGCAAACATCAAGACAACAGAATCCCCCAATTTTGCCAGTGGCAATATGCATTGCAAATAGCAAAAGTGCAAACAATTATCCACCAGATCTCTACTGAAGTAAATTAGTAACTTTCTTCGTATCAAATTAACGAAAACAATAGCAGCCAAAAAAAACGAAAAACATAAACCGATCAGAAACCCTAAAATTCACCACATGATGAATCGAGACTTTTCAAACCCTAGTTTTGAGGACTAAAAACAATATGATGAAGAAATCATCACGAACAAACACAGGAAATCATCGCGAACAAGCACACGAAATAATGAAACGATGAAATCATTCAATCAGATCAAATCGTACCTCAGAACATCAATAGCATCAGCGAGAGACGAAAATCGAGCGGGGGGGGGAAGCGACAAATTAAAAAACTCGAAAAATAAGAGAATATGTAGAGAGACGAAAGCACTTACGGAGAATGGAAACGCGCTTTGAATGATGGGAAGAGTGTTGCAGAGGAGAGGAGAGCAGGTTGTCTGCCAGTCTGAGATTGCGTGTGGGGTTTACTCCAGAATACCACTATTTCACATTAAATTATTCACCCATCTGTTTTTCTTCCTCTTTTTTCTTTGCTCTGAAAACATTATTAAACTCTTTTTCAGATTTTTTTTTTTAAATCATCTCAAATAAATTTGCAGTCAAAACATTGTGTTATACACTGGTCCTCTGCGTTACACGTAATTTCTTAGAAAGATGAGTTATTATTAAAAACAATATTAGTTGGAGCTATAAAATTTTATTCATGTTTTGTTATGAATTGTCAACTTATACTCTCATTTAACAAATAAACATAATTGAAGCTAACAATATTGATTTTCCTGTTTAATTTTTCCTCATGTAAAACTTCAAATTTGAAATACGAAGGAGAATATTTTCAGAGTTTGAATAGAGACACAAAGGTAAAGAGAAAATAGTGGATGTCAATTTACCTTTCTTTTATGTTAATATCTAAAATGTATAAAGCTTTTGATGCAAGTTCTTTCATACTTTGATATGGTTTATATGTGTGTATATATATATATTAGATATTCTAATATCATTTAATTATTATGTAAAAATTGCCCAAGGTTAATTTCAATTGATTTGAGTTACTCCAGGTCTCTTTGGTTGGCCTAGTCCAATAAGGGATTTAATCAAATTTAACTATACTAATTTGAATGAGGACAATTAGTCGTCTTGGAAAAGTTGTTCATGATTTATTATTATTATTATTATTATTATTGATATGAGCATCATCATATTATATAATCATCATATTATATATATATATATATTCAAAATTTTAGAAAGTATGAACTTAAGTTGTTTACAACCATATAAAATAAAATTATGTAATGTCACGAGCTTTTCAAATACAAATTGTTATATATCGAAATAAATTAAGGGGTCCAGATTTGGGTTGGACAAAATCTTATTACTCTTTCTTCTTGATCTATTTTTTTTTTTTACAATTCCCAATAACAACATTAATTTTTATAAAATAAAATAATACAATATAATATTTTAACTATAATTTTACTCTATAAAATCTTAAAGCAAGTATAATATTATTAAAATCAATCGATCTACGAATATTAATAAAAATTTGAGTTACAATTGGATAAAACTCATTTTGACAAATACATATATACATTTGTGAATGTAGGTTATGAGTTAATATGTCTCTTGAAAATTAGATTAATAATATATTTTTACAAAAATGTTACTCAATTCTTATCATTCAATAACGTTTCCATATCCAAATTTCTCAATTTTATAATCCATAATTTAAAGGAATCAAGCGGAAACATCTTGTGAAGTATGCAAGAATTACAAAATAAATATATGCAAGTGAAAGTAAAACTTAACAAATAATAAGTATTATTTATATGAAATCATCTCATAAATTAATTTTTTAAAAACGAATCTACCAACTCTTTAAAAAACTAGATTTATGAAAATTGATTTGATTTATAACTTATAAGTAATTGAATTTCATCTCACACAATCACATTTTTTCTTTAATATGAGCAAAATAGGGGAAGTACGACTTGGTAGTACAATGTAACCCCCCCCCCCCCCCCCCCCAAAAAAAGCAGATTTTTTTTAACATTGACACATTTGCATTTTGCCCCAAAAAATAGGGAAAAGAAAATATTCAGCGAGTGACTGCGAATCTGGGCGAGAGTGGAGAGACATGGAGTGGTGTGTGTCGATGCCCAAGATTGAACTGCATGCCCATCTCAATGGGTCCATCAGAGATTCCACTTTACTGTACCTCCACTCTCACTTCCACTCTTTTAATTTGCATTTTCCGTTTGACAAACTTCAAATTGTAACACGGGTTTCAGTTATTGATGCTCAAATATATAAGTGAATTCTGAGTTTTCTCTTCAATTTTTAATACTGCTAAGTTAAGACGCCATTATTGTCTCTATCGTAAGAAAATATCTTGTGCAGGGAACTTGCAAGAGAATTGGGTGAAAAGGGCGTTATCGTCTTCTCAGACGTGGATCATGTTATATTGAACAGTATGTTGTATTTCGTTTTGGTTTTAGTCCTCGTGGTTTCATAACCTGTGGTTTCCTCATTATTAAGTTCGCTAGCCAATATGATGTGTTTTGGTTGGATTTCATCCAAAGCTTGTTTCTGGAGAATGTATTTTGGTAGTAGATTCAAAACAACCGAAATAAAACTCTGTTTTGGATGTTTTGCTGGAAAAAATGAAATGATATATACTTGGTTGACATATTTTATTGCAGATGTCTTGTTAGTATTATTTTGTTGGAGTTAGTGAAAACATCTTCACTTGTAGATGTCTTGTTTGTTTTTGTTTTTCATTTTGTTTTACTCCTTAAACCTCCAGTGTTTTACGATGACTAACAATTTTATAGTGCCTTGTGGGATTCAACTCACTCGATGTGCCCTTTTTTGTGTGCGTTAGGCAAGATCAATTTTGAATTTTTGAGGTGAGATGTAGTCCTGGAAGTGACAAACATTTTGTGTGCAGGTCATCGTGCTCTTAGTGAAGTGTTCAAGTTGTTTGATTTGATTCATATTCTTACAGCCGACCACGAAACTGTTACTAGGATAACCAAAGAGGTGGGGCTGCAAACATTTGGGGTTGTTGTTTTCCTGTATTCCCACTCATCAGGAACTCTTATTTACTGTTCATTTTCATGTATCATAGGTTATTGAGGATTTTGCTGCTGATAATGTTGTTTACTTAGAATTAAGAACAACTCCAAAGGTATATCTTTATCCTTTATTGCTTGAGTACTATTCATACTGATAAACTATGCACTTTACAAGTGTGATCAAGATAACCTTGTAATTATCGAAGAATTTATGGTAGTATTGACTTGTGGCTTGCAGAATATTATCATGCTAGCATGTCTCTGATGCTGCTGTTTTGATCTTGAATTGATATTCTTGGAATTTATGAATTCTTACATTAATAAAATACAGAAGAATGATTCCAAAGGGATGAGCAAGCGCTCATATATGAAAGCAGTTCTAAAGGGCATAAGATCTGTCACATCAGTTGAGGTAGATCTTTCTGATAACCTGAATGCGGATAGTTCTGAAGATTGTTATCATGTTGGTGATTTATGCAATGGAACTGAAAGCAAAAAGATATATGTGAGATTACTTCTAAGTATTGACCGCCGTGAGACAGCTGAAGCAGCAATGGAAACTGTAAGTTAATTAAGAAATGCAAGCAAAAAGAAACTTCAAGTTATGAATTGTTCAAATCTTAGAGCTCTTGGGATTTGTTATCTGTTTCTTAAAAGGTGGAGCTTGCTTTGGAAATGAGAGATTTTGGAGTTGTGGGCATTGATCTTTCAGGAAACCCGACTATTGGTGAATGGTACTTTGCACTACCTGTTCTCATACATGATAAACACCATCATTCTGTTCATGTGTAGATGATGAATTTTCTCGTTCATCCTTGTATTAGGCTGACATATTTACCAGCTTTAGAGTATGCTAAAATGCAAGGACTTCCAATTACCCTACACTGTGGCGAGGTGCATTTGATCAGTCCCTTTTATTTTCCTTTTCCTTGGCACCAAAATTGCTATTACTCAGAGTGCTTTATTCTGCAACTTAGTGATTGTAGGTGCCCAATCCAGTTGAAATCCATTCCATGCTAGACTTTCGTCCCAGGAGAATTGGCCACGCTTGCTGCTTTGAAGATGAAGAATGGAAACTTTTAATAAGGCTTGGGATTCCGGTTGGTGTTTTCATGTCCATTGCATCATTAATCTTATTATGCCTTAAGGGCTTGCTAATAAAACATGATTATATATGCAATACAATTACAGATATCCCACCCCATATTGTGATATTTGGCCACAAACTAGTTGTTCAATGAAGATAGTTTGTGTCAATGACGTTTCTGATCGGCTGTCCTTCATTCTAACAGGTGGAGATTTGTTTGACGTCCAACATTAGAACTGAAACAATTGCTTCAGCGGATGTTCACCATTTTGGTCAGATTTCCTTCCTGTTTGTGAACACTAACAATTTCCACATTGATGAAAAGAAGAGAAGATATACATTTCTAGCTCATAACAGCATTACTCTGCTTGCAGCTGATTTATACAAATCGAACCATTCTTTGATTTTGTGTACGGATGATTGTGGGGTTTTCTCCACCAGCCTATCTGCTGAGTACGCGCTTGCCTCATCTGCATTCGGTAGGTGTATTATGTTCTGTGGATGTATATCTAATACTGAAATGGCATTCACAATTTTCTCTTTTCTTGTCACTTTTTGATAACAAGGTCTTGGAAAGAGGGAAATGTTTGAGTTAGCACAGAAAGCCATCGACTTCATTTTTGCATGTGATAGAGTAAAAGAAGAGTTGAAGACGATATTTGCTACAGCTTTCGCGAAGCTTGATTTATAACCTGAATTTTCGTCCCAGGCTTTAGATGACTTTGCCTAGGAAAACATTAATTATACAAAGACCTTTAGTAATGTGAACTCTGTATTGCCTCCTTATGAAACAGAAATAATTTGTTCAGCTATCGTTCAAGTTTACTGCTAATCTTGAATCCAAGTATAGTTCTGTACATGGAAACAGGATTTTTATAGAAACTATGTTTGGGATTAGGGATCAAAGTTCATGCATCTTCATGATCGATTCTTGATGTGTGGTGACATTGTTCTGATCAAAAAGGCTAAAACCAAAGGAAGTGGGAAACAAAAGATTGTGAGAAAGAACCACCCACCGTTTGTGTTTACTTTTTAGATAAATTGGGCTACAAATATATGAGATTTTAAGAATATAGTATCTATTTGTTCATTTGTCCATGCAAATAAGTCTAATGTGGCACAATGAAATAGTTTTTGTATGAGCATGGAGTAATAGAATATGAGATTGATGCAATTCTAGTTGGAAATAGCCTATTGTTCGCTGTACTTTTTCACTAGCAGTATTCTGGAAGGATTTGGTTGGTCAATCCAATTTGGCTGTAAGTCTTAACTGTATCCCCATTTCACATGGAAGAATCCAGACTTTTTAATTCAGCATGGATTTGGAAGTCTCCTCTAATAAATTGTATAATTTTCTTCCTTTTTTTTAATAATTATGTTTTATCAAAGCCATCTTATATATTTATTTATTATATTTTTTATTTGGATTTTAAACTTTTTTTAGATATATTTTTAAATAATCATCTGATTTCTATGCATAATAATATTTATAATCTATCATATATGAAAAAGAGTCAAGTTTCTATTTGATTAGTTGAACCGCGCATACGGCATATAACTGATTGGACTAAGTTTAGTTATTGGTCTGATTATAAAAACATTTAATTATATATTAATATATTGTTAATTATCGGAAAAACTTCAAATTTTATTTAGTTATTTTAACCAAAATTTTCACTATTAATTAAAATAATATAACATGTAGTATGTTTTTGACCTTATTGAAAAAATAATTATCTGCAATATCCAATTTAATTTATTTTTTAAAAAAAAATTAAATTAAAATATGTGAACTTTTTGGCAGCGACATGTTTGCTCAGTTGAATACGTCAGCAATTTTTTCATTTTGTCAAAATTAATCAATGTAAAAGAAAAAACTACATTTATAAGAGGTTACATTATTTTAACCAACATTAAAAAGTTTAGTGAAAATAATAATTCATATAATTTTTTTTTTTTTGGGATATCAATCCTATATTATATATATATATATATATATATATATATATATATATATATATATTATATAAGGAAAGAAAATGGAAACGTAGATTGAGAGAGGCGGCAACTAGCTGGACTTAAAGATATGCCAAACTTTAATGAAATTTATACTTAAATTAACATTGGTTAAAGGGTGAAATCGATCCGGCGGCGTTTTATTCGTCAAGTTCACCGCCACGGACACAAGCAAAGCAATACAGAGTACTTATTTACATGCAATGCTGATCAGAGTTGATCGATATGATTGTATACGTATACGATTCCATCTAATCTCAAGAAATTCTTAATCTGTACTCAACCAGAGACCTTCGTAATTCACTTACAAGTTCGATGATTTATGTTTTAGTATCCCTCTCTGTTATAAGTATAGATCTTGATATCATCACACGGTAAGTTTTCGTTCTTGAATTCATCGAATGCAGAATCATTCAATCCGCATTCTTGAATTAATTTTCGCTGGATCTTGGTTTACTAATCCAAGAAATTCAAGAAAATATAGGAATAGATTTGAGGACACTCTGTTCTGATTTCGGGATCAATGTCGTGGGGGCTGGGATGGAAGCGCCCTACGGAAGTCTTCCACCTAACGTTGAGTTACGGCCCGGACGCGGACACCCTTGATGACGTCACTCCGACGTCATCACGGTCGTCATCCGCCGCCTCCCCGTTCTCAGGGTCATCCCCCACGTCTCAGGACGCCGCCATCAACAGCAATCAAGAGCAATTAGGGTTTAGGATTGACCTCGATTGGAACGCCGGCGATGACGAGGATCAAATCGCGTTGAAGCTGCAGTCGCAGGTGATGGTCGCCTTGCCTACGCCGCAGGACTTCGTGGAAATCGAATTGACGGAGAGGACGGAAAACGGGGGAGAGACTAATTTGGAGGAAAATCAAGTGGAGGGGATGAAGGTGGGGTTGGAGATGAGAGTGGTGAAGAAGAGGGAACCGTTAAAGGGGGTTTTGATGTGGAGAGCGGGGGGTTCTGGACAACAGAATGATGGTGGAATGGGGGTTTTGGTGAAGCTGATGAGGTCGAATTTTGCCAATGGGGTTGCGGATGGGGCGGCTGTGGGCTCTGGCTGTGCCGATCATTGGCAGAATGTTTCCGTTGTCAGCCTATGTGGTCTTGGATTGACTGTGAGCCCCTCTTTATCCAAACAATTTACAATGTTCATGTGTTTTGAATTTTTTACATCGTATATGTAATGCACCTCAATCCAGAGTTATTTGAATATGTTAGCAAGCTTTAGGGAATAGTGTGATAGTAAACTTAAAATCATATTCTTTGATGAGAGATTATGTCTAATGTCTTGCTTATCATTATGTCTCCTCTTTTTGAGTGACTATATCTGTGATTGTGCTTTGCTTGACTATTATCTGATTACTTTATTTTTGCATCTTAGTTCTCATATTCTGTTTTGGGCCTTTTGTACTGTTTGCGAATTATGGTTCTTGCATTACTATGTGATACCTATATACTCCCTTGCTTTTGTAACTAGTTATACTATCTACAACACTGTGCTCTTTGTTTGTAAAGATAGAGATGGACAGTTTGAATCTCTTTGATCCTTGTCTGAATTAAGAATGCTTAAACTGACTGATTGATGAGTGTTAGCTTCAGATTATTTTCATCAAGCATGTAGAGTGTCCCCTCAGGAGCAATTCCGCCTATATTTACATGTGTTTGTGTTGTACTCAGGCGTTGCCAGTTGAGATAACCCATCTTCCTCTTCTTGAGAAACTGTACCTGGATAATAACAAGCTTTCAGTTTTGCCACCTGAGCTTGGTGAGCTGAAAAACTTAAAAGTTCTTGCCGTAGACTATAACATGTTAGTTTCTGTGCCCGGTAAGATTTAGATGCTTTCTTGTGGTTCTTAACTTACTTTATGAGTTGATAATTTTGGTTATCCCTGAAACTTTATGAATACTTGAAAAATAAGTTATATGAATCAGAGAATATCCAACCAAGCTATTTGTCATAATATCCTCTTCTAATCTTTGTTGGGAATTATATGCAGTTGAATTAAGACAGTGCACGTGTCTTGTTGAATTGTCCCTGGAACACAACAAACTTGTTCGTCCTATTCTTGACTTCAGGTCATTTAATTTTCACCTGTAACTTTCTTTACTTTAAATCTATTAACTTCTTTAACATGGTCATGGATATTGTTCCAAAGCTTAATACTTCTCTTCAGCTTGTTGACAGGGCTATGGCAGAGTTACGTGTGTTAAGACTTTTCGGGAATCCCCTAGAATTTCTTCCTGATATTTTGCCATTAAATGAACTTCGCCACTTGTCTCTTGCAAATATTCGGATCGTGGCTGATGAAAACTTGGTATCAGTTAATGTCCAGATTGAGGTGTGTGATGATGAACTCTTCCAATGGTTAATTTGCAGGCCAAGTATATAAGCTGTTAAGTTGAATTATGCCTTTTCTGTTTGGTGGTTCATTCAGATGGAGAATAGTTCTTATTTTGTTGCGTCTCGGCATAAATTGAGTGCCTTCTTCTCTCTCATATTCCGATTTTCTTCTTGCCATCACCCTTTGCTGGCATCTGCGCTTGCAAAGATAATGCAAGATGAAGGAAACCGTGTTGTTGTTGGGAAGGATGAGAATGCAGTGCGGCAACTAATTAGTATGATAAGCAGTGAAAACCAGCACGTGGTATGCTTCACTTTATAATTAATTTGGTTGCATATTTCTGATTTTTTTAACTTACATTTTATGTCTTTTGTCAGGTTGAACAAGCTTGCTCTGCACTCTCAGCTCTTGCTTCAGATAGTTCTGTGGCAATTCAATTAATGAAATCTGACATCATGCAACCTATTGAGAGAGTGCTAAAATCGACACGGTCAAAAGAAGTTATTTCTGTCTTGCAAGTTGTGGTCAACTTGGCTTTTACATCTGATATTGTTGCTCAAAAGTTGTTGACCAAAGATGTATTGAAGTCGTTGAAGTTATTGTGCGCCCACAAGAATCCAGAGGTAAGCTTCATTGCGTTTTTCTTCATATGCTTATTGTACTTCAACCTTTGTGTTTGTATGTGCTAAAAGAAGATTTTTCTCATCTAGGTCCAAAGATTAGCTTTATTTGCTGTTGGGAATTTTGCCTTCTGTTTGGAAAACCGTCGTGCACTGGTTACTTCAGAAAGTCTGCGGGAACTTCTTTTGCGGTTGACAGCTGCACCAGAGCCTCGTGTGTGTAAAGCTGCAGCTCGTGCTCTGGCAATATTAGGTGAGTTCTTGCAGTAATTTTATACCGATCCAATATGGATTGGGGATACAGTCTTACATTACTTATTGTTTCAGGGGAGAACGAGATTCTGCGCCGTGCTATTAAAGGAAGACAGGTACCTAAACGAGGTTTGCGTATACTTGCAATGGATGGTGGTGGGATGAAAGGATTGGCAACCGTGGAGATTCTAAAAGAAATCGAGAAGGGTACTGGAAAGCAGATCCATGAGCTCTTTGACCTTATATGTGGAACATCCACAGGTGGTATGCTTGCTGTTGCTCTTGGAATAAAATTGATGTCTTTGGAAAAGTGTGAAGAAATATACAAAGAGCTTGGTAGGTTTTCTCCTTCCTGGATGGGTTCAAAACTTTTTATCATTAATATTTTCCTGCTCTCTTTTCTATAATTACTTCTTCTTACATTTTCCAAGGGAAACTTGTATTTGCTGAACCTGTTCCGAAGGAAAATGAAGCAGCAACATGGAGAGAAAAGTTGGATCAACTCTACAAGAGCTCGTCACAAAGTTTTCGTGTTGTTGTTCATGGATCTAAAGTATGTTGTATTGCTCCTCTTGTTTTCCTTTCCTTTGTCCACTCATACTATCTCCATATTTTTTTTCTAGTTGTTTCCTCTTAAACGGAAAGTACAATGTTTGGAAGAGTAATGAGAGAATACATGTATTGTACAACAAGAACAAAAAAGGGGTCGGCTATGCGTGAGAATACAGTTATGGTACTTAACAAAAATGTTTGACGTGTTAAAAGGCGTACTCTTATTTCTGTGTTTCATTTTCATTCCATCTCTAGCGCCTTTTCTTCTCCGGTTTTGGCACATTTTTCAATAAGAAACCATCTGGAACTTTCAGAAAAAAAATTATGTGTCACTAGATTACTTGTTAACTTGCTACTTCTTCCAGCACAGTGCAGATCAGTTTGAGAAGCTGCTGCAGGAGATGTGTGCTGAAGATGATGGAGATCTCCTAATAGAATCAGCTGTTAAAAAGATCCCCAAAGTTTTTGTTGTATCTACTCTGGTTAGCGTTGCACCAGCTCAGCCATTTATATTTCGAAATTATCAGGTTTGAGTTTTGATGTGATTTGCTTTTTCAGTCTTAGGTAGTTCTTCATTATCAATTTACAGAATTCTTTTGGTAGCTGCATTCTGACTTAATAAATGTGTTAATTGTAAGTGCAGTACCCTGCTGGGACACCAGAGAATTCTTCTGCAGTTTCTGAAAATGTGACAAATGGTGGACAAGGAGTAGCAACTACTGGAGCTCAGGTTGGATGTAAGCGCAGCGCTTTTATTGGAAGTTGTAAGCACCATATATGGCAAGCTATAAGAGCATCATCTGCAGCTCCATATTATTTAGATGATTACGCTGATGGTACTTATCTTTTAGTGCTTACCATGGGATCTTTCTTGGCGTTTATTGTTGTTATAGATGGATCTAACATTTGTTTTTCCTTCTCTTTTTTCTAAATTTAAATGTTACAGGCATTTATCGTTGGCAAGATGGGGCTATTGTAGCTAATAATCCTACAGTTTTCGCTATACGAGAAGCGCAACTGTTGTGGGCCGATTCTAAAGTTGATTGCTTAGTTTCAATTGGTTGTGGGTCTGTTCCAACAAAGGTATCAAGGCACTTTCATCATTTGTGGCAGAAAGTATGAAGGATATTTGTTTGCTTGTCGTTCTGTTTTCTATGTGATAGTTCTCTGACTATATCCTGATTTAACTAATAGGAGTTACTGATCTCATGTGTGCTATGGATATACTTATTGTGATAAGCCTTGTGGTAATGTTTTGATATTGAAGTCAAGTACGTTCAGAATTAGAGACGGAGCAAAGTCAAAGTTATCCATCAATACCATCACTTTTAAAACTACTTCCACCTTGATCACAAATGACTTATTTTGAAGAGATAGTCCTTTAAGTTTCATGACTGGTAGTACTTGAATTGCATCCTTTCAAGCTAAAGAATGATATTGGAGGGGTTCCATTATAACACATTTTCCAATAACAATCTACCCTCAGGATTTTACGTGTTTCAAATCAGACAAAAGTAGGGAACAAAAAAAAAAAAAACCATGTCAGCAGCTTTCCCTTACGATAGTTGTGAAGAATCAATTCTGACTACTGGTTAAGAATTACCATAATGTCGTGAAGTGCATGTACGATTTTCACTCTTGTAGCATATATGGAAGATAAACATGTAAGCCTTTAAGGTGGAGCATATTGTTGATTTTCTTTTGGATCCTCTGCCTTTCCCAGTATATCACCTCCATGAATACTACATTAATACCCAGTAGGCCATAAATGAACCACTCACCAATCTGATTTTCAGCTACAAGCATTTCAAAGGGAATGCCTGAGGTTTATGTCAGATCAGTTCTATGAGCTGATTATACTGAGTCATGAAATGTGCAATGCTTGTGGAGTTTGGCTTGCTCTAGGGCATTTCTAAATTCTTTTCTTTTTGGTTTTCTTTTGGCAAATGAATTGGTGTTTAGATTCTGGTGGTGCAGTTATTTATGGTTCAGTGCCATTGCCTTCTGTATGGTTCTTTAATTAGCTCCTCTCTTTCTCTGCTCTGTTAGGTTCGTAAGGGTGGCTGGCGTTATTTAGACACTGGGCAAGTGCTGATTGAAAGTGCTTGCTCTGTTGACCGGGTAGAGGAAGCTTTAAGTACATTGCTTCCTATGCTTCCAGATGTACACTATTTTCGCTTCAATCCAGGTGAGGTTTTGTGGAGAAATTTTAAAAAAGATAAATAAATTAATGATAATAAAGTTCACTGATGAAATTTTATTTAGGGACACTTATAAAAAATACTACTCTTTGTTAGAGTGTTAAAAAAGTTCTATCGCTATATTCATAGAACAACATTATTCCTTTTGGATTAAATCAGTGAATTCCTCAGTAAAATCTCTTCATAAAATAATTGAAGATCTTTCTTCTTTTCTCTAGGTTCATGGCATAAACTTTACTCTTTCTGACAGGAATATAAATTCATTCTGATCAGTAAAGATTGAACAACAATCTTGCAATGGATTCTGAAGTTTAACTTGTTTAGTGACCGAACAGAAATGCAACTTAACTGCAAGTTAGATATATAATGGAAAATTCTTTGGTGAACTGTACTTGGCTGCTGGTAGAGTGGTTTGTAACTTAACAACTGATTTTAACAATTAGTATGTCGAGATTAAGGAACATGGATGGGTAGGAGCAAAAAGTATTGTGGTTGGGAAGATAATAAAGAAATGAATAGTGCGAGAAAGATTTAATACATAGATTCCTTTCATTTTCTCATCTTGTTTATCATTGTGTAAAAATATTGAGGGGGACACAATAGAAGTGATGTTTTAATAATATGATCTGAGGAAAAAATAGCATAGCCTTCTCTTTCATACATGTTTTTAGGCATTCATAAACATCACTATGCAGTGACAGTTAATGTACCCCTAATGTCTTGAGGGTTACTTGTTTCTGTTTATCACTGTATCTGATTGCTTTTACAGTCGACGAACGCTGTGATATGGAATTGGATGAAACTGATCCTGCGGTCTGGTTAAAGTTAGAGGCTGCTACACATGAGTACATTAAGAATAATTCTATTGCATTCAAGACCCTTGCAGAAAGGTTGCTCGAGAGCACGCATGATGAGAAACTTGCAGATGGTTTAAAGTCTCAGCAAATGTTCAGAGCAAAGGGTACTAAAATCTCCTTTGACTTTCAATCCATCTTTTGTTGCTTCTTTCAACTTTTGTTGTTTTTCCATGATTACTGATTGAATTGATTTTCTGCCCCTGATAGTGTCAAACCAGAATAGCGCTTCTTTGGGCTGGAGACGTGGTGTACTTCTTGTGGAGGCTTCCAATAGTCCAGATTCTGGAAGAGTTTTTCACCATGCTCGAGCACTTGAGACATTCTGTGCTAGTAGTGGGATCAGATTATCACTCGCTAATGGGGCATCAGGAACAATTAAGGCAGCGCCAGGATCTGCTCTTCCAACTCCATTTTCATCACCTTTGTTTACTGGAAGCTTCTCATCAAGTCCCCTGATTTACAGCCCTGACCTTGGGGGCCAACGAATTGGTAGAATTGATTTAGTCCCACCTTTGAATTTGGATTCTGCAAAATCAGCTGCTTCACCCCCTGAATCACCTCCCAAGAGAAGGCAGCTTGCTATTCCCGTCCTATCTTTGCATGAGAAAATACAAAATTCACCTCAGGTTGGTTTAGTTCATTTGGCACTGCAAAATGACTCAAGAGGCTCCATTTTAAGGTATACTTTATTTTTACCCCATCATTGCTTCTCTATTTTAAGGTCTTGAATTATTTCTTGCATTCTTAAGTACTTTTTCGTATAGTTGGCAGAATGATGTATTCGTGGTGGCGGAACCGGGAGAATTAGCAGAAAAGTTTCTGCAGAATGTCAAATACAGCTTGTTATCAATGATGAAGGGCAGGAGGAGGAACTACACATCAGTCATTACCAATATTGCAACTATTGCTGATCTTGTGTCATGTAGGCCATATTTCCAAATTGGTGGTGTTGTTCACAGATACATAGGACGACAGACACAGGTATCCATCCACCTTCCCTTTGTATTGGTGAATTTTAGACATGTGCAATTAGGGGGAAAGTATCTGTATTGATGTATTTTGTGTGATGAAGGTTATGGAAGATGATCAAGAAATTGGTGCTTACATGTTCCGTAGAACTGTTCCTTCCCTGCACTTGACTCCAGAAGATATCCGTTGTATGGTACGTGCATTATGATCAACACCCCCCCCCCCCCCAAAGCATAAAATTTATTATGCCTTGAATTGAGTTGTTAAATCTCATCTAGGCTGTCATTTAATTGTTAGTCATTAGAAGATGTTTAACTCAAAATAAAGATATTGTTTACATGGTTATGCACTTCTTGGAATTGAGAAATCTAATAGAGGGAGTTTCAATGTTTTGTTGGATTCATTTTGACTGATCGTATTATTGATGCTGATTTCCATATCGTGCAGGTTGGGTCTTGGAGGGACAGGATTATAATCTTTACAGGAATATATGGACCTACCCGAGCAATGATCAAAGCATTTCTAGACTCCGGTGCTAAAGCTGTCATATGCCCTTCTTCCGAGCCTGAGGAACTGCAGTTAACATCCTTCTATGGGGCAGGCGAGTTTAGCAGTTACGAAAATGGAAAGTTTGAGATCGGAGATGAGGATGGAGAAGATGACGACACTGAACCCCCCAGTCCGACAAGTGATTGGGAAGACAGCGATCCTGATAAAAACGGGGAGTCCTCAATGAGTTTCTGGGATGACGATGAGAAAGAACTGTCCCAATTTGTGAGTAAGTTGTATGATACACTGTTCCAGGGTGGTGCAAGAGTGGATATTGCTCTTAAAGATGCACTTACATCTCACAGGAGCCTCAGATATTCATGCCACTTTCCGAGCAATCTGTAGATTAATTTGAATCGGAGGTGCACTAGTGGATACTGCTCTGTGACATGCCGTTGGACCGTTGCCTGTCCGAGGTATCTACTTCATCTGTCTGTAATATTTTGTGTTGTATAGAACATAAATGAGAAATTGTACGAAAATAACAGTGAATATATTTATAAGCTAAAGAACTATAGAGGAATTGAGAGAAGAAAGGGAAGAATAACAAGAGGAAATACATATTTTTGAGGCTGACCATTGTTTTATTAGTATTCTTATAAATCTTATTCGCGATACTAATTTAATATCTATAGAGCTGAGTTTTGCATCACCTTCACTTTCTGCTTCATTTTCTCATTATTTCTGCTATTGCTCACCAGAGCTATTGGTTAGTGAAAACTCACACTTAATTGCTACCAGGTCTCCTGTTTGAAACTAATAATAATAAATCCATTATGTCTCTGACCTGACTTGCTCATGGGATTATTTTTATGATAATAGAATAACAAATGTGTGCAAAATAATTAAGTAAAAAAGTTTGTGCATCAAATTATAACTTGAAAGAAATAATAAAGTTGTAATAAAGGTAGAAGGTTTTTTTTTTTTGGCAAGTAGATTTGAATGTCAATATTACAAATTAATGTTATGTTTAAAGTAATCACTTTAAAGTATGCCAGGCAGGCATGAACATCAATCCTATAATTAAATTATGATCCCCACTTGAACTTAAATGATTCGAATCACTATTGAAATGGTTCCCATCTATTGCAGGCTTCAAAACTCATCATCATTTCCGTATACAAGTGAGAATTAAAGAATACTATTCATAATGATAAAA
This sequence comes from Scutellaria barbata, assembly GCA_028654395.1. NCBI lineage: Eukaryota > Viridiplantae > Streptophyta > Magnoliopsida > Lamiales > Lamiaceae > Scutellaria > Scutellaria barbata. The sequence goes on from CM053645.1 coordinate 7,466,953, forward strand.
ATAAGTTAACACAACGTTCCTACTTAAATGCATAACATAAGGAAGTGAAGAAACTGTTTGGACCACTCACCTAAAATTAAATCGACTTGATTGATCACCAAAGACTCTTTAAAACCTCTCAACCAAACAAGAAAACGAGCTTAAGGCCTGACTTTATTAAGTAACTAAGTAAAGGAAATAAATCAATTTGGGATGCGTAATTCTTGCAATCTTGGATCCAATATGAGTGATTGATGGTGATAGTAATCATAATGCCAAAAAAAAAGTGGAGTGAAACAGATGATTAAACGCATCTCAATCAAACAGTTACAATCATGCAATATGTCACGCTGTCTACTTAAAGTAGAAACAAAAGTATGTCAAATAGTTGATTATAATAAGGCAAGAAGAAGATGATAATCAACATCACACAACACACATAGTTTGTGAATCACTGATATATATAAATAAATATATGCAGTATGCTATATCAAAAAAAGCACGAACCTAATGAACGAATGGCTGGGAGGGTTCCACTGGAAGTTGGGACGCGTGGAACCATCGGATCACTTCTCAAGAGGGAGATTGAGTACTTCAGAAAACTTGAAGTGGAGAGTGTTGAGAATCAGATGAATTCCGAGAGAAGCTCTGGAGAAACGGGGCAAGGAGGCCGTTTTTCTTGGCCTAGTTTCAGGTTTTCAATGGCATCTTGGAAAAGAAACAAGAGAAGGAATAGTAATGGGATCAAACCAGGGATTTGCTCCATGGTGGATGTTGCAGACAGTGAGTGTCTGAATGATATTCGTGGCTTCGGTTATCTCAATCTTAGAGCTGATTCTGAGAGATATGATGTCTAAACCCTGTAATTCTTGCAAGTTATTTCAACACTAATGAATAGCAATTGGTATAAGAAAACTTTTCTGCAACTGTTTTTCCATTACAAATACACAATCCTCAGTGATGATTTTGGCAATAATGGACATCATAATCCCATATGACACTCACAATGCACACAAGAAACTGCAGATTCAGATGTAACTTCATATGTTCTACTTATCATACTCATCAATGTCTGTAGCAACTTCATCTGTTCTGGTAGCTAAGTATTCAAGTGCAGTGACGACATCTCCAATGAGGGGTCGAGTGCTAGCCTCTTCTTGCAGACACATGGCTGCAACTGCAAGAGCCTGATACAGACACTTCTTCGGATAGTTCCCTTGGAGCAATGGATCTGCCATCAACATGAACTTTCTCCTGTCCTTGAATAGTGGTTTTGCCTGAAATTGTATTCACATGTCATTTCATTGTATTTTATCAAGAATCGTGATTGGAAAATCAAGTTAACTTACCCAAGCAACTAGATTCTCTTCTTCGGGTGGTTTTGTGCTATCAATAGCTCTTCTTCCTGAGATAATCTCCAGAAAAACCACCCCAAAACTGTAGACATCTGACTTAGTTGTGAGCTGACCAGTCTTAGCATACTCGGGTGCACAGTAGCCATACGTCCCCATAACTCTCGTGGACACGTGATCCTTTCCACCCGTTGGACCCAGCTTAGCAAGCCCAAAATCGGAAAGCTTAGGGTTGAAATTCTCATCCAATAGAATGTTGGATGCCTTAAAATCGCGGTAAATGATTGGAGGATTTGTTGTGTCATGCAAGTACTCTAGCCCCTGAGCTGCCCCTTTAGCTATCTGCATCCTAGTGTACCAATCCAGTGGCATTGCATTTGGAGGTAAATCTGAGAAATATGACAACACACAGATGAACACCTTCACTTGCAAAGGATTCAAGAATTGAATGTACACAAAACAATACCAAGAAGATGATCTTCTAAAGATCCATTCTGCATGAACTCGTAAACCAAAATCCTCTGGCGCCCATCAGCACAGTATCCAATCAGATTCACAAGATTCGGGTGGTGAACGAGGCTCAATGTTAAAACCTCTGCTAAGAACTCCCTGTTTCCTTGAACACCATTCCTGTCCAGCTGCTTAACAGCCACAATCTGGGAAACAAACGAGACGAAAAGGCATTGAAAACAAGAATGCAAAGAAGAATTATACTTTGATTCAAGAGGTTAGCATATATATATACTTGATTGGTTTTCTTGAGATAGCCCTTATAGACCCTCCCAAATCCACCTTCTCCCACGAGCAATTCGGGGTTGAAGTTTTGGGTGGAAGTTGCTACTTCTCTGAAAGTGAATACCTCAGTAGGAACTCTCATGTTTGCATGCTTAACTATATCTTCTGCTATTATTATCCTTTGATTGCTACCACCTAATCCTACACATATAACATTCAAGAAACTGCATTGTCATGGTTATCAAGAAAATACAACAAATCAGCATTGTTATGAATACACTAACCTGGATTCACTGATACACTTCTGGGAACACTGGCAAAGGCATTGTCATCATCGTACTTGTTGACCTGATGAAGACAGCTTTTTGAGTTTTTCAGACAAGAAGATTTCCTCATTGTCTCACTTCTTTTCATCCTGCAACAAGATAGAATGCTCATCTCCTTTTCTTTCTCTCTGCAATATCAATCCACTCTTATGACTCCAAAATCATCACCTGATTATTATGCTGCTTTTTCTTAAAAAAATGGCAAATTATTGATCATTAAAGAATTGTGTAGAGATTGGGCTAATGGAAAAACAGTTGAGAAAATTATTTACAGACGATTGAATGAGAATATTGAGAAAAAGATGAAAATATACCAATAAATCATGGGAACAACTACTTTTCAGGCCACCTTAATGACAACATACCACGTTGGACTCGGGATATTTGATGGTTCTATTTTCCTCATTACATTTTTTTATTTTTTATTTTTAGATGACACTTTTCTATAAGAATTGTTAAATGTATATGTTTCGATTTTGGACAAAAATTAAAAAATATAACATTAAAAATAAAGACATGTTATATATACCTGCTGGCAATTTTCATGTGGGAATCCAATTCTAATACTAAATGGCATGATTGGTATGGTGGAATGGAATAAGATGTGAATGGAATGAATCTAAGAATGGAATGGTGATGGGAATGGAATGGTATTAAAATATTTATTCTTATGATTGGTATCGCAGAAGAATAGGAAATGAATGAAATAATCATTATAATTATATTTCATAATTGATAACTACAAATAAAACATTAAATCAAATTTTATTTGATCAAATTATCATTTACTATAATTTTATTTTAATATTCTTATTCCATTTAATTTAAATAATATGATATATTTAATTAATTAAAAAATTATAAAAAATTAATCATGGCACTAATTATAGGTTATACCTACCTTCAAATTTTACTATAAAACGTATATTTATTTCACTTTTAAAATGAATAATTTCTAATGACCATTTATGAGATGTAGATTAAAAAGTTTTTGAAAAATAAAATTTGAAAAAAACTTGAATGTAATTTATTATTTTCGAAAAAAGACGACTACTTTATTAAATTATCCAATTTATTTTATTAGTTTATGACTTGTTTGAACAAATATTTATTTTATATTATAAAGTTCTTAATTTCCAAAATCCAAATTGATCTAATCCGTAATACCTGAATCTTTGAAGGAACTGAACTGATGTGACGGAGCAAGTCTGGAGATATTTTTTGCAATTTTTCAAAAATCTCCGAACTTTGAAGCAATTCCAGAGATTATCTTATTCTCAACTTATTCTGAACCGTGCTCACCCTTAACACTAATATTAAGGTATATCATACTTAGATATTTTATTTTTTATTATTAATATATTAATTTTTTATTATTTATATATTCTTATAGTAGTTAATTATATTATTTTTATGATAATTTTATTAATTATTTTATATGATTTTGTGCTATTAAAATAATACCTTATATTATTTAAAAATATTTTAGTTAGTTATAATTTATTTTTATATTTTTATATAAACTAGACTACACTTATTTGTACTAATATTATATTCATATTATCTCTATATTTTTTAAAAATTTATATTCATTTTTTATTTTTATTCTATTTATCTACTTAATTTTATTATTTATTTGATATTTTCATTTTTTTATTTTATATTAAATTTATATATTATAATTTTTTATAAATAATTTTATATTATTATACAATTTTTTATAATAAATTAATTTTGGGAAGTCAATTTGTAAAAAATTAAATTAAATAATGATATATAATCAAATTAATAAATATAAGGATGAGGAATACATAATACCATGGGGGTAGGAAGGAATGACCATTCCCTCATCCATGGTAATGACAATTCCTAAAGGAATGGTGATTCTCACTTATAAACCATACCAATCAAAGGAATGAGAATAAAGGTAGGAATGATGATTTCATTCCCAACTCATTCCATCATACCAATCATGCCATAAGAGCATTAATGGTATTGCATACCACAACTAACTTGTGACAGCTAGGATCATTTCAATATTTTTGTTTTCTTTCCATTTAAATTGATGATTTGTACGATCAAAGATTACTTGTTATATATGTAGATGGGAAGACCCCTACCCAACTCACATCCACTTTTGCCCCATTATTCCTTTCCATCTTAATTATGACTACTTATTGCTAATTTATTACCATAATTATTAGGTTTTATGTACTAGATGCCAATTTGCTTCTAAAGTGTTTCCCGTTAACAAGCCAATTTAAGTGTTTTATATTATAATCGTCTGTATTATTTTATTAGCAAATGCTACGGGATATATTATGAAAAATAATCGATTTGGTCAACTCTTTTGCAGACTTTATCTTGTACTTTAATATATTTCAGTAAATAGTAAATTAATATTTTAATTTAGTGATTATGGAGAAAAAGAAAAGGGGTTTGTTGGGGGGGGGGGGGGGTTGTGAGGTGGATGAATAGAAGACACGTGGCATTGCATGACCTTGCCACCTGTCACATTAATTTCTGTTCTTACCCCTCTCTTTTGTCCAAAACCCTGATCTTCCAATTCCTCCCAACAATGCAAATAAGAATCGTTAATGGCCATCTTCAGATCACTCAAAACCCTAATTTCCCAATCGATCAGAAAGCAATCCAATTCCGCCTCGTTCAGAGCCCTCACCTCTCTCTCTATCACCTCTCCATCCCCGATTCCAATTCATTTTTTTCTACCGAGTAACAGTTATATTCGCCGGCATTTTCTCTTTCGGTCGAGGTTTCTCTCGCCGGCGAGGGGCCCATTACTCCTCTTCAATCCTCCGTGGAAGCTCTCCCAGTCCGCCACCCCTCTCCTCCTACAATCTGACGCTGTCCTGAATATCCTTAAACTCCGTGCCCTAAATTTGCTTCACCAACCGGCATTTCCATACAATCTTCGTTATAATGTCCCGAGGCTGTTGAGTGAGAGTAAAAAAGAGGAGTATAGAAATAGGGCTGAAGTTGATGCTAGTGTTGGCGACAATGGAATAAGTGACAGCTACTTGAATATCCCTAACTGTATTTCAATCACTCGGTTGCTTTCTGGTCCCTTGCTTGGATGGTGAGGTTTTTTAACTTTGTTGTTAAGTATGTCTATTTTATATGGGTAATTAATCGGAGAGAATGGAAGTAATTTGGTGTGTTGATTGGCACAGGCACTCTATTTTATGAACTACCGCAGAGTGAGTGTATCGATTTATGTAGAAATGCCATAAGCTGCAGATGTTTTTGGCAGTGATTGTATGATTGAAGAGCATACAGGTTGAAAAACTAGCTAATTGTTGTCCTTGAGAGATAGAGACAAGGGAGAGATGAATGCACGTTAAGTGAACTCTGACCTAAAAGGACCATCATAATCTGAAGCCTCTAATGTTATCTGTCATATTGTTCACCAATACTAGAATGAAGGATAAGCAATCTTATGATTCACAAGAGTACAAGTTACTGAAAAAAAAAATGATATATGATATAATTAGTCATGCCAACTTTTGATCGAAACACTCTTTTGCAGGATGATCATACATGACATGTATTCCTCTGCATTTATTGGACTTGCTATATCCGGAGCTTCTGATTGGGTATGATGGTATTCTTTCCTTTGGGCGTTATCAATTGCAGCAGTAACAAAAGTTCTTTTTTAACACTATTAAATATCAATGGGAAGAAATCCTCACTATCACTTCTCTTGATTTCAGTTAGATGGTTACATGGCTAGGAAAATGGGAATTAATTCTGTAGTTGGGTCCTACCTTGATCCTCTTGCAGATAAGGTGAGTTTCAATTTTTATATTTGAAAATGGTAATGGATCCTTGATCTCCCTCAAAAACCATATGAGTTGTTTATATTTATTATGAGATTATTTACAGTCGCTTAATTTATCTACTGTTCTACATACAAAATCTATATAGGTTTTAATTGGATGTGTTGCTCTTGCAATGGTGGATAAGGATCTTCTGCATCGTAAGTGAATTTTGTTCTTTTGTTCCCAGTGTTTCCTTTTTACTTGTTGTGCTAATTGTTTGTGTAATATCAAATATGTTCCTAGCTACAAACTCTAGAGAGAGAGAGGTGCCCCCTTGTCTGTTGTTAGAATATCTTACTGACATGGATTGCTGCAAATAAAAGAGAGGAATGAGCTTAGTGGAATTTCATATTTTGTGTCACATTTGTATTACTCATTTTACTTCTATGGGTTTAAGATACCTTAGTGTCTTTATAGATAAAGCACAAGGTAGTTGTTGTCGGGGCTTGATTTATTTGGGATAAAAATATCTTTAGGTTGAGTGTTCATTGACTATGTGTTATTGTGATAATAAAGTATTGTAATTCTTCACTTACAGGAGATTTGGATTGTATTTGTTTGCCTGGAAGCTGCAACGGTTGCATGAATTAATGATTTACTTGCAGCTAGCTTCTAAAACCTTTTTTTTTTTTTTTTTGCATGAAGCTGGATTGGTTGCACTTGTTGTGCTGCGTGACATCGCTCTTGTTGGTGGTGCGGTCTATATAAGGGCTAACAGTTTTGATTGGAAGGTGAAAGGCCAATAAGAGTTAATATATCCGATTGGTTTGTTTTCTAAATCTCTTACTAACTTACATTTGTCATTTTATCACATACTAGGTGAACAGTTGGCGTGACTTCTTCAACCTTGATGGGGCCCAGGTCCAAAAGGTTGAGCCTCTCTTGATAAGCAAGGTACAGTTGGTTACCATACAAATTTGCTTTTGGTGCATTAAGATCAAACTAAAAGCTTGAAGGTTTATTCTGCTTAGACCATAGGTTGACCATTATGGCTCTTCCACTTTGACATAAAGGTCTTGGCCTTGCATGCATGATGATGTAGAAACATTTCGCAGAATTCAATGAGAAGAAGCATCCAAATGAGATTTGAAGTAATTTTCTTTTGTGCAAAATAAATAGGTGAATACAGTATTTCAGCTGGGTCTAGTGGCTGCAGCTATACTTCAACCAGCATTTGGAAATGAAGAAACTCAGATGTACATCAATTATTTGAGGTAATTTGCTTCAGCTAATTCTGGATCTACTTTTATAGGTGTTAAATTTGATGAGCTCATTTTTCTGGGGTTGGTGCAGTTGTTTAGTGGCTTCTACGACAGTAGCTTCAACCGCAGCATATGGGGTACAACATTGGAGGAATGGAGCTGTATTAATGAACAAGTCTAAGTTCCAAAGGTGAAGATACCCAAATTCTAGCCGAGACCAGAAATGATTTTCTTAGCATGAGATGTAAATTTTCTGTTTTATCTCCGCGTAAGATTAGATGTCTGTATAAATCCCCCCCTTATCTCGCTTTGCTGTTAACATCCGCTTAAAAATCAGGACATACCGCTCCTCTCTGATGATTGTGAACATTGTCTTTTTGTTGGCAGAGCGTGGTAATGGGTATGTTTTCAGATATTCTGACAAATCGTAAACCTCATATGCGGTAACAAAACATGTATACACAGGTCCCACACTAGATATCATTTCATGCCTTATTGTCTGTGATCATTTTTCATAAAAGGATCAGTTTTTAGGTCTTTGTACAATTGCCCTGTAAACATTAGATCTTTTATATTTTCAATCTTACTTGAATTGAATTCGGATAATTTGAATAGCAAATCTTTATGTTCGATTGACAGTATACTCCGACAGCATCGTTTACTGTGCACCTCAGCCACCTCCAACTCCCATACATTACTCGAAAGCAAAGAGAAATCCCGTGAAGCACTCTCTCTTATCAGGTTCGAGCAAAACCCTAATCGCATCCTTGATATCTGCCGATCCGCCGCCCTCTCGCACGACTCTCACCTCGACCGGATAGTCTTCTCAAGAGCCATCAGAAAACTCAGAGAATCGAACCATCATGAAGGCATTCGTGCCTTTATTAAAGAGTCCATGAACCAACTCAACTGCAAGTCCGAGCGCGCACTTTCACACTTAATCATTCTCTATGGCCACGGGGGCCTCATCACCGACGCTCTTAACCTGTTCGACGAAATGCGTACAATGGGTATTGATAGAAACACCAAGACTTTGAACTCTCTCCTCTTCTCCTGCCTTTTGGCCGGCGAATACACCGCAATGAAGAGGATTTTTCTCGAGTTCCCCAGAAAGTACGAGCTGGAGCCGAATCTGGAAACATACAACACTGTTCTAAAGGGGCTCTGCACCTCGGGCAGTGCGAATGAAGCGCATTCCGTTTTAGCTGAGATGATGAGGAAGGGCATAGAACCTACCAAGATGACGTTTGCCACTGTGATTGCAGGGTTTTACAGGGAGGAAAAATTCAGCGACGTGGGGAAGATGTTGCATTTGATGAAGGAATACAGTATTCAACCAGGGATCAGTATTTATAACGTCAGAATTCAGAGCTTATGCAAACTGGGAAGATGTTCTGAGGCAAAGGCATTGCTAGATGGGATGCTATGTAGGGGTATGAAACCGAATTGGGAGACTTATAGCCATTTGATTTACGGGTTTTGTCGCCAAGGAAAGCTGGACACTGCCAAGAGCTTGTTCAAGGAGATGGTGGATACGGGCATGAGTGCAGAAGCTGAGTGCTATTTCACATTGGTTTATTATCTATGTCAAGGACGAGATTTTGAGGCAGCATTGAGTATTTGTGTGGAGTGTATGTCTAAGGGTTGGATGCCAAATACTACAACGATGAGGTCTCTGGTGAATGGGTTGGTGAGCATAAGCAAGTTTGATGAGGCTAGGGAGATCATTGGAGAGGTGAGGAAGAGATTCTCGAGGAATGCTCACATTTGGAATGAGATTGAAGACAGATTACCTAAGTAGCCATGCCTTTGCTTTATTATTCTTCTTCCATGTTGTTCTAACCTACTCAGTCTGATGTTCCCATTATCCATTTCCTCAAAATCAAGTTCAGTTTTCTTCCTATGCATGTTGCATCCATTGGAATGTTCTTGTCCACTCTGGTGTTCAACCATCTATTGCAATAAATGCATACCTTCCGTTGTAAATAATAAATTCCTGTAGTTTGATATTTTTTTTAATCGATCTTATATTTTTAATTTTATTTAAATGGTCTCTATAAGTGAAAATTTGAAACTTGCAGAGCGACGCCATTGGAGTTGGATTTTAAGGTTTGGGAGATTAGAATGCGCAAATTCAAGTAAGAGATTGATTGCAAATAGAACTGAGAATTAAATAGGGTTTAACTTTGAAGATGGAAATTTTACAAAAACTTAAAAGATCCGATTAAGGGATTTGAACCCGACGTGAATCGAACACGCAGCCTTCTGATCTGGAGTCAGACGCGCTACCATTGCGCCACGGATCCCTGTTGGAAATATGTTGCACAAAAATTTATATATTAAAACATGTGGGTAAGGACTAAAGTAAGAAATTTAATTTAATTTCGATACAACATCTTCAACTAGGAAGAGAATTGGTGCATTATGATGTATAGAAAAATATGTAAGTATGTGTATCAAGATAAAAACTTTCAAAAATAATATTCCTTTCGTCAAATTTTTTTGAGTTAATAGTCTTTAACATCAAAAAATCAAATAATATATGATTTTTCTATCATCAAAGATAACTTTGTTATTTTTCTATCATACAAATTATGAAAATAGATAAAATTGTCCTTCTAATAAAGTCAAAAATCATTAAGTGACTTACACGATTTGTGTGGTAAAAAGGTAACAAAACTATCATTTATAGTAAAAAGTGAATCTCACGCATCAATTATGTATTATAATCATTTTATCCGTTTAACTCACTATACATATATGATTTTTTATATGAAGGAAGAAAATATATAATTTTTAGATGTGATATGTAACACTATTGAAACAATCTATGTACTTATAATTATATTGGAATAATAAATAATATTACACATAATGGAATAAAGGATTTTGGTATGCCTGAATATGAAACATTTGATTGATGTGTTAGGTAGCCGTTGGTCAACATCAACAGGCGCGCAAAACTAATATCAACAAAATAGAAAACAATTTACAGCTGTAAATTTCCATTTAGGATATGCTTTATTAAAATTACTGGACTCGTTTTCACAAATTTCTAATTCTGTAAAGTTGATTTAAAAATCCAACCACACGTTGGATTGTTTGTTTCGTTTTTTTTACAGTGGTGTTGGCAGTCCTATATTATCATTATTTGATCTCTTCCTCTGATTGGAAATATTATTATTCAACTACGAACCAGCTAATCAATTTTGACCTATTCTTCACTTCCTGCGAGTGGAGCCAGACACAGAGAGGGGGGGAGCAACTGCTTGCGGAGAAATGACGAGAATGCCACTCACCTTTCCGGCTATCCTCGTCGGAGCCGGGAATCTGTCGGCCAATTGGTGGGATGAGGTCAATGAGTCTGAGAAATGGCAAGACGGAATATTCTTCTCGCTCTGCGCCGCCTACGCCCTCGTTTCTTCCGTTGCCCTTGTTAGTCGATTTTATTCATATCTCTACGCCGTGCCATATGTTTGCATCCATCTTTATATGCTATTCAGTTTATGTTTGCGTTTGATTTCGAATTGTGATTAGGTTTGCTCAACCATGGGTTTCCTGATAACGAAGCTTATTGACTGTATATTTTGAGCTTGTTTAGTCCGCTGATCTGATTAGCTTTTCTGGCATTCTTTATTGTCTTTGTGTGTGTGTGTGTGAACGTATTTTTTGTGTTTTAACTCATTTTGTCTGTGAATCTTGCTGAAATTTGGGGCGAATTTTTAGGTGGGCGTAATTGTGCAGAGCTTGATAGATTTAATTCCTTTTTCACAATTTATCATTCCTATTTTATTGTTTGTTTTATAACCCACAATTTAAGTGGAGCTCTGTTTCCAGAACTAAATCTCACAACTTATTTGAGGAGAACCGGTATATTATCTTCCATAAGTCTTATCGGAATCTGTTGAACTATATCTCCATGATATTGAAGTGGATGGAATTTTTTTTGTTATTCAGCACTTGTGAGGTTAAGTGTAAGAAAGTGTAAGAATTCATCTGCTCGTCTTAATTGAATAATCAGATTTGCTTGTTAGTTTCAGTTTGCAACTGCTTTTGGGACATTTTAGGGTTGTGATTGTTGCTGGTTGTAGAACTTAGTGGTTGAAACCACTGTAGAGTTCTAATTTCAATACCTTGTATAACTTTGTTAAAAAGGTTTCAACATGATTATTTGTCAAATGTCATTATGAAATATCCCATATTCATCCTTACAATGTTACACCCTCAAGTAGCAGGAATGAAAAGTAGTAGATTCAGTTAATTGACCACAGTCATGCATGCTATATTTGTACTCCATATCATTGAGATTTCAAGCTTTCTCTTAACTACATGAAAAAAAAATTAAATCCATCTTTAATAAATGCAATTTAAGTTGGTAGTTGATTTGGCTTGAGGTACCCTGTCATTGGTGATTGACAGGTTGCATTCACCCTCTATCATTATGTTTCAGAAATAAGTATGACTGATTGTTTCCCATCTTGTGCTACTATTCTGATAACGTTATCGAGTGTTCTTTTGTATGAATTTGATCATTTATAGGGTGTTTCTCATAAATGTTGTTAATTAGATCAACATTTAAGAGCAGTCAGTATACCGGTCTTTTCACATAGAGAACTATGGTGGTGAATGATCTGAAATAGTCTCATTCTGCGTAAACTTTTTATTGATTATCTAATTGAGCTTGATTGCATTTGTGGACTATAAGGACTTTATTGCACGAATCAGCAGTTCCTAAGATGGAGTGAATTTACTTTTTGCAGGTTCAATTGATTAGAATTGAACTTAGGGTGCCTGAGTATGGTTGGACCACTCAAAAGGTTTTCCACCTCATGAACTTTATCGTAAATGGAGGTATGAAGTCTCTCAAATACCATGTGTCCACACACACACACACATATTTTATCTTTCTAGCTATTGGACTAATCATCAAATCACTTGTTGCAGTGCGTGCTATACTGTTTGGATTTCATATGCATGTGTTTCTTTTGCATCCCAAGGTAAGATTCCCCTTTCATACTGTTTAACATTCCTCCCTTTTACATTTCTGCTTGAAGCTCTTACAAAGCCTTTCTAAATCAGGATTCTTTCAAGAAAACAGTCTTAGATTAACTAGAAAAATACAAACAATACAGCTGATATTGTCAGTGATTGACTGGAGTTATATTAAGTTTGTTCACCTTTCTATCCCACTAGATGGATAGGACTGGCAAAATGTAGGAAATTTTCTCAACAGCTGAGGGGTGGAGGTGGGAGTGGGAGAAGTTCATTATGAATAAGTTTTTACCACTTTCTTGTTAATGTTTGGTTCAGATGAAAAGGTGTCAGCTTTTCAGATTTTTTTTTTCCTTTTAGGGTGTCTATATGGCCTGCTCCTCAATGGAAATGATCTTTGTGGATTTCCAGCATATTCCTTTTGCAACAAAATGCTTTAGTGACTTAAACAGTTTTCATGTTTTATTCTTATACCTCCAATTAATGTTTATTTTTTCCATTTTCAGGCACTGACTTTGATACTGCTGGATCTTCCTGGCCTGCTCTTCTTCTCCACATATACTCTTCTGGTTCTTTTTTGGGCAGAGATATATCATCAGGTATAACTTAAAAGTGATTGTTCAAGTTCATACTAAGGCATTTAAAATGTCGAATACTTGTAATGTAACAATTGTCTGGAGTGTTGCTAATATAAGATGCTTATGAGTTGTGATAGCAGTTATGCCACCTGAGGAATCACTAACAATTTCATCCTTATCATTGATCAGGCTAGAAGTTTACCCACAGATAAACTGAGAATTTTATATATTTCTATCAACGGTGCAATATACCTCATACAGGTGCATTACTGCACTCCTGCTTGCTACTGTTATCTCTTGGTTACTTATTACCCACATATACATGGGCTTTCTTTTATTCGTTTCCTTTCAGCTTCTATCTCAACTTTTCGTGTGTCAGTTAAGTGAAACATGTGATCTGGCTTCTCTCATCAGGGTTGTATTTGGGTGTACATCTGGATAGATGATAATAGCACTGTGGAATTCATCGGAAAGATATTTGTTGCAGGTTAAGCCACCCTAGTTCTATTGTTTCATATCCGAATATTCAAAGTTGAAGCCTTTGTGTTTCTTAGTTTACTTGTGTTATCCATAGACTTCTGGACTGATCTTGCATATCTCTTTCATCTCTGCAGTGGTGTCATTTGCAGCTGCATTAGGTTTTTTGCTGTATGGAGGAAGGTGAAAGTTATAAGTTTTCATGTTGGCTGTTCTTCATTTAAATCAGAAATATGGTTTTCATTGGATCCCCTTTCAGTCTGAATTTTAAATTTCTTTACCCTTCCGTGTGTCAAAATTCTCATTTTTCTTCTGCAGGTTATTTTTCATGCTACGACGCTTCCCTATTGAATCGAAAGGGAGGAGAAAGAAACTTCACGAGGTTTGTGTCTGCATCTCATATTAGGGAATGCTTGTTTCAGTAAAATCTTCATTCCTACTGTTGAGCTGCATGGATTCAACTGAAGTGTGACCTTATGGTCTTCTTATTATGCACTTACTTTTAGAATATATATATGCTGCCTGATGCAATGTCTTTCAGGGATTTGCAACTCTCTCTCTGTGTTTCTTTGATTGTTTCTTTCTTTTTTTTTTTTTTTTTTTTTGTGAGGGGGTGGGGGGAGGGGGGGTTCATTAAGTATGACTGCATGGTATTTACTTCAGCATCAATTTTCTAGATTATCCTAATGTAGTAGGTGCAACCATGTTTTGATATGTCCCTTCACACTAAAAGAGATTTAAGGATTCAATAGGTGTGCAATCTTGTTATATATTAAAAGAGATTTAAGGATTCAAAAGGGCACCCTCACTGAAGTTGGATTATCTTTCGATTCAAATTTTTTGCATGTTTTACACAGGTTCGAGCTTTTCTTCAACCAAAATGATAATCTCCAAATATATTATGTATTCATCATAATGTACTGCTAGTAGGATTGGAATAATTAATGACTTTTGAAATGGTAACTGAAGTTTTGTCTAGCATATACCAAATTTGGGTTTGTTATCTTTCAGAAATCAAATCATAATTAACTATTGGCCTCTCTGAACTGAAAAAAAAAACTAGTAAAAATCTAGACAGCCATGTCGAAAACAAGTTCTGAAGGGTAACAGTTGTCTGTAATAAATAGTCTCAGAAACTCTTCTATCGGAATGTACTGTGTGTGCTTATCCTTGCTTTCAATTTAGGCCTTCTTACTCCTTTAATGATTTGATATGAATTGACTGAAAGTTCGTTTACAGGTTGGATCTGTAACAGCTACATGCTTCATTTGTTTTCTTATAAGGTGCTTTGTGGTAAGATCTCAATTGCCTTTCACCTTGTTTTATATGAAAGTAATTTGAGTTAGATCTTGTTACTTGTCATAATTCATAAGTTCAGTAGTTAGTTGAACTTGTTAACTGAGTACTTTTTCACCTGAAGACACTGCCAAAGTTGATTCACATGTGAAAATGTCTATTTATTTCCACTCTTTTATCAAATACAAGTGTGTATTTATTTTTGTATCATTGTTGTGGTAGGCAACTTTCAATCTTCTGGCACTCAGCATACTGGATTTTAAAGGCTCTCTTCATAACTTCCCTTTGCCACTGGATTTAGTCACCTACAAAATTATTGGTAGCATCTTATTTTAGAAAACAAACCCGATTCAGGCTGTTTGGTTGCACACCAATACATTTACTAGCTGTTTGGTTTCATTTCAAATCCTCTTCTTATCCACAAACGAATATGCTTTTTTTAATTGCAATTTATTTTATATTTTAGTGTGCCTCATTAACTAAAATACAACATAACCAAGACATCTGGAAAATATATCATTTCATTACTTTCCAACAACACACCCTAAACACAAATTGTCAGCTCATTTTTCAATTCCACTACCTCAACAAAATTTTCCGTAATAAGGCTCAGTGTTGGTTTCTTCTTGACTCTCCTCATTTACATGAATCATGTCAATGGCGTTGCTTTCGGAGTGCAGAATTAACAGTGAAGTAAAAAAAAAAGAAAAAAAAAATCCTAGAATTGGCCTGTAGTTTGCTTAAGTTTCCTGAATATTTGATTTGATAATGAGGCTCCTTCTTCTGACACCCACTGCAGGTCATGCTATCAGCTTTTGATACGGATGCATCACTTGATGTATTGGACCATCCAGTCTTGAATTTAATCTACTACACGGTAATATCAACTCCTCTACTCTCTTTCTCTCTCAGAATACTATATAATCCCATGTGTTCTAATATTCGTTATGCAAGAACAGCTGGTTGAGATTCTTCCTTCAGCTCTTGTCCTTTACATCTTGCGCAAGCTGCCTCCGAAAAGAGTACCATCGGCACAGTATCACCCGATCCAGTAGTCCATGCAAAACCCCCGAATACCTCTGCCATATTGAATCCATCTTCAGGGTCCCAAGCTATGAAGTAGCTGAAAAGTACCAGATCAGAGCCTAGCGATAACCAGATTTATTATCATTCTGGGATGGCTATTTTCAGGATTTTCCTTTTGCCGGTATTTTGTGGAGTATGTACAATATGACAAAAATTAATTTGAATTCTTAAGTTTTGCATGCCATTTTGATGCTTCAAAGTTAAATAAGATTATCGATCTATTGACCTCCCGCTTTAAATTGCCTCACAATCAACAAGAAAATTATTGACTTTCCCAATATTCAGCAGGCAGTTGCATTCCTGATCGCTGTGGTGATTATACGCTTTGAGCAGTATAAGTACACAAAAACTTGATTGTACTGCAAAATAACGATGATTCATCTTTATACAGTCTAAAACTGAATAAGAGGGCTAAAGATAAAAAGAGAACAAATGTCATCAACACTATCAACACAGGATCTGAAATAGCTCCTCGTGCAAGTTGAAACCCCACTCAACATTCACTAGTTTCAGACACTATTTGACCTCACGATTTCATCGAGCGTCATCTACGGGTGGAGCAGCAAATCTCACATTTGCAGGCCTGGCTGCAACTACAGGCTCATCGGCAAATAATGATTTGATGAACGATGGAGTTCTCAGAGGCCGCCTACCGGTCATTCTTGGATATACATCTTCAAGAAAGTAGTATGCATGGCCAGCTATCATTCCCTGAGACAGAGGAATCTCTTGGTTAATAACATAAATAGCTACAATCCATAAAAATCAAGAAAAAATTAAGGGCAACATATCCCCATAAAAAATAACATATCAAGATAATGTTCCAGCAACTCAAGAATATTTAAAGTAATTAATAACTGAGAGAGAGAGAGAGAGAGAGTGCAGCCTAGGCAAGCCACATAATATAATGTGACCATTTAATCTACAAGTCAAAAGAATTCTGAAACAAAGGCCCGCATGGAAACTATTAGATGAGATGCCTTCCTACCTTCTTGTAGTAAATAAATTTAGCCACAACCAAACCGTGCAGAACAGAGATGAAAATCTTTACTTTACAAGATTGATAAATTAATATGATGCTCAGAAGAATAGTCTTTCATGACCCAAAAAAAAAAATATATATATATATATATATATACCCTAAAGTGTCAAATTTTTATCAAGAAGACAGTTAATTTCAATAGTGCAGACATACCAGTAGATCCACCCATGCACTGGCACCAACAAGGACAGAAAAGCCAAGAAGAACCTGCATAGGCCACATCACCATCAGATCTAAATGAAAAAATTACTTCTAAATAGAGCCAAAACATGCATACAAGTGCCCCAATTCTATGTATTGCATGCATACAATGCAGCTCATCTCAAGAGTTGAAATCTACATGTATCTTATGAAGCAGATATACATAGTATTCAGTAAGGCACTTAAGAATCCTTCCACAGGAGTAAATTCATTAGTAATCCAAAACATAATCAGCAACTGGAAAATCTAGCATCATACCAGGTAGCATATAATTGGGCACACTAGAAAAGCCCAACATACATGCATAAGATTAAATAAAAATCAAAATCACAGCAGAATCTGTGTTCATATAATTATGGCATGCACGGCGAGATAAGAAAGTATCTATAAGAAGATATGAGAATAAGGAAGCAATGCAAACTGATGGTTGATGTATGTAAAGTTACTAACCCATGGCAAATAGGCAGCTGTAAAAGTAAAAAGGCCCAAAAAGCTCATGTGAATGAATGGGTTCTGCTTACTCCACACATATACCTACAGAGACAGCAAAAAGAAACTGTTAACCAGCTTTGCGGTAAAACTATTAAATCACAACACCACCAAATTTAAAAAACTAACCATCATAAACGTTAGTGAATTGCTGAGGAATATAATCTTAGCAAAAGACTCTGAGACATAAGGAATCATTCCCCCAATAAGTACTATCCCAGTCAAAACAGTCGCACCAAACAACAACATGTAGAAGAAATCTGCAGTCCTCCCCCGGAAGGAGTTTTCTTCAAGAAGCTTGCAGTATCGAGCAAGAAAGAACATGTGAAACAAGAAGTCCAAATCTGTCATGAAACAGATCTAAAAGTATTAAGTGGAAGGATTAATCTATAAACTTATCAACCAATAAAGGATTAATCTATAAAATTATAATCTTATATAGACAGTTCTCTTAACTGGTTAATCAAATTCTCATGTCTTAACCCTGAATATTCAATCAGCTCAACAATACATGAGGAAACGAATTCTTTAATTAGATAATGTGTTACTACTTAAATGCATCTATCATCAAATAATACCGTACACTATATGCATGCGCTCTTATGCATGTATACAGTTGTGCTACAAACACGGAAAAAAAATATTGCAGAAAGCGTATGTGCACTCTAGGTAGAAGGCCGATATTTCAACCCACATGCTTCCACTTTCATTTATTTGTTGAGACCTCTAAAGAACAGGACAAAAAGTATTATGGGGTCGTGAAGCTCTAAGATATGCAAATTTGCACCAACAAAAAAAAATCTGAATATTATTTAACTTTAAAAATGAACAAAGCAATTACACTCCTGGACCCAATCTGCAGTAGAAATTAGTCAGGCAGTTTAGAGTTGAAATATCACCGTTAAGAGTTAAAGTATACTCAGAATCAGATAATGAATTGTCAAAAGAAAAAACTCTCTAACCAAACAGGCAAACAATGACAATCCAAGTTGACTCCAACTTTTAAAGAATAGATAGATAGTTACCCATCTTGCGGAAATACAGGAAATTGGTAATAACACGCCAGACTTGGTAGTTCTTCACAACAAGCTTCGGATGCAAGTACAAATCATAAGGTGATATTATCTGCAAATCGGCAAGGAAAAGAAACCCCACTCAGACAAGTTCCCTCTCAAAAAAAAAAAAAACAACCAAGTAATCAGAATTTCATTTTACTTTATCCCAATAAACAACAAGAAAAATAAGAATGCTCATTTCTATTTGGCATGAAAAGAATCCCAAATAGTGGCAATGTATTAACACCACAGACAAGCAGCACGACAAGCAGTTGAGTAAATCCAATAACTCATAACAAAATAAGAAAGATCACCACCAAAACACACACACACACACATGGCTTTCCACCCTTTTCCCAAAGACAAACAAGAATTCCACTCCATTCTCTCCTCCCCAAAAAACACGAAAGCAATCATCAAATTTCTTAAATCACGCCCCTGAATAGGAAAATTAAACTATTCCAAAATAGCGCCGAATTATATAAGAGAATAAATGATTACATCGAGTGAGCAGCCGATGGTGATGACAATTGCAGCTGTAAGGTATGAACGCGTAATGATCGGCATCTGCTTGTACCACTCTTCCACTGCTTGTGCCATCCTATATTTCCTTCGAAATTCTCCCAGTTAACCAACTAAAAAGCAAACAAGAAACCCTAGACAATTATCCTCGCGAAATAAGGGCAAACCTTGAGCCCGCAAAATGTTGAAAATCTGAAGGGAACCCGACAATATCAAAAGGGGATTAAAAATTGAAATCTCAACAATTAATTGTGTGTGTGTGTGCATATATATATATATATATATATATATATATATATATCTGCGGGTTTGTATATATTGTATGTATAGCTACACGAGATGGTAATTTCTCTCTCTTTGCTTTGCTTTCGTTTTTTTGTTCCTTTCCCCGGCTTTGTAATCAGAGCTGGCTGTTCTTTACACCTGTGGGATTGTCCACGCGCCTCTGAAGTTAGCGTGCGTTACACGGCCCAATAGAATGCTATCCGGACGAGTATTGACCAATAGGATTTATATTTGTGAGGCGGTGATGTCATTACGACGTCGTTGTACATTAGAATAGCTTTTCGCTCCTGGCTGTTATTACTAAGTAACGACTTCTGTGAACAACGTTTTCTTATATTAAACGAGGACAGTGCTAACGCTTTTACCATGTCTCCATTCTCACTTAGGGTTTGTTTGGAAGAAATTTTAAGGGTTTAGAGAAATTCTGTCATTAAAATTCTAGATTTTATAGTAAAAGTAAATAATAATATTATATATTTATTTGAGGATTTAGTAAAATAAGATTATATTGTAAATGTCAAATCAATGATGGAATGTGTGGATTGATATAATATTTTATTGTGAAAATATGGGTTGATGTGATATTTTATTATGAAATTTTGCATTTAATAATGCTTAAATTATTGTAATATAAGTAATAGTGATCGTGTCCAAAATTTGTAATCCTAATTTAATTATAAAAACAAACACACATTAAGACTTTCGAATCCAAAATCCTATTAAGAAAAATCTCTTCCAAACATCTCCTTAGTAAACTGGTTAAGATGGGGGATGCACAAAACTTAAAAGTTACATGGATATCCAAGTGTTACATAAAATGATCTTGTATCATGATATAATTTTTTTTATTTGACATATAATTTAATAAATTAATGGGTGAACCGTGACCATACTGGATTTGAATTTTTTATGATTATGCCGACGATGATGGGTGGATCTGGTAATTGATCTGTTCCGATTTTGGATTTTTTTTTTCCATCTTGAGATATTTAAGAAATATGTATTTTACCAACTAATATAACTTAAAAGGGCAATTTTACCATACATTGATGTATCCATACATCCATTCTTTTTAAATCTCTTTATCAAATAGGTAAATATTTTATTTGGTTGGGCTTTAATAAGTGAATTCTGTTGGGGTTTTTTTTTTTTTTTTTGGTAGAGGTTCGAATACATTTTAATCACTTGAGAGAGAGCATAGATGAAACGCTTGCATTAAACCAGTTTCGACATCATGTCATTAAACAACTTATGATGTCATGGCATTCATCAATTATATCTTCAATAAGCATACTATAGTAATCCAATCGCCCAATTACATTGCAATGCAATTGGATCATTAGACTCATCAAATTACTCCTTCTAATTGTACGTATAAGTGGATTAACCCATCTTTTGAAACATAATCACAGTGCTTAAAATTAGTTATCATTGTATAGTCATAATTATGGAATTGTACAATGAATTGACCAAACTGATCAGAACATGTATGATTTTAAAATATAACGGTATCATTATTCTAGTGGTTTCCACTATTGGAACCACACATTAAACTAGATTATCAAAACATTCGAATGAAATATACAAGTGAAAAACAATCGTAGGACTTACGAATCAATGTGTATCTACGACTCTGCTATTTCTTATATTCATCTACATTGATTAGCAACACCATAAATCCATAATATTTGAACAGAGTCATGTCTTTCGGAATGGGCAACGCGGGTTATGTCTTCATTCTTAATGAAGAAAACTAAACAATAAAATCAATAATATATAATACAAGTCTCCAATTATTTGACAGTAAAAGATTCACAATACGAATAAATTTGACTGTGATTGTATGCATTTTTAGTTATATGATAGGAGCGATATAAGTTAGTATATTTAATTTTAAAAGAAAGTAAATGATTAATTTTTTTTACGAAGGCTCATGATGCAATCATTGTAAATCCAACGATTGAAACCTTCGATAAATGGATACTATGGTGTCTTATGGAACAACACATTATTATTTATTTGTTAACTACTTTTTACTTTTAGAAAAAAAATTAATCTCTAATATATTTTTTTTTATCTTTGAGATGAAAAATGAATAAAATAATGATTTTCTATATTAATAGTTAAAAAGGAAGGGACCCCTATATAAAATGGAAAAAAAATTATTTCCAAAAATATTTCATTGGGGTTTCCAAAAAAATTTCAATGGGGCATTGTCAAGGAAGGGACCCCTATATAAAATGGAAAAAAAAAAAATTCCAAAAATATTTCAATGGGGCATGGTCAGACTCAGTCGGTCATGATCCTAAAGAAAAAAAAAAAAAAAGGAGGAGAATGTGAGGGCAATCCTGTCATTTTTGGGATGGATGGATGAGCCGCCATTTGAAATTCAAATAAAAACAGGTAAAAAAGTAAAAACACCTTTCTATTTCAA
Source organism: Scutellaria barbata (assembly GCA_028654395.1). NCBI lineage: Eukaryota > Viridiplantae > Streptophyta > Magnoliopsida > Lamiales > Lamiaceae > Scutellaria > Scutellaria barbata. Next base: position 7,488,843 of record CM053645.1, read on the forward strand.
AAATTAACCCTCTTCTTCTCACTCCTAACCAAAACGCTCCTTCAAAACACATTCAAGAAACCAAGAAGATTCAGAGAATTAATGGAGTCAAGAAAACGGAAACCCAATTTAAATTCTTACCCCGCTTCGCCATTGCCAAACCCCTCATCATCAATTTCAATCTTCAGAGACATTTCCAATTTCAAAACTCCCCAACACCCATCAAGAACTCCAAGTTTCCACGCTTCTCCCCAGTTCTTTACTGCGCTCAAACACACCCCCACGTCCTCTGTGCGCCGTGGCTTAAAACCATCGGCGTTGAAATCGAAAGCTGCCCGTAGATTAAAGGCCTTTGAACTCGAGCAATCCAAGTCTGCACGGAAGGTTCAAAATGAGAAAGAAAAATCAATCAAATCGCTAGCGAGGTCGCTCACTGTGTGGCTTAACTTTTTATTCGAGAACCCTAGTTCATGTGGCTGTGATCCGGCGAGCTTTAATGGAGAACTTGACGGTTCTGATTCTAGTTTGGGTGGTGGGACAGAGGAAGTAATAGTGAATAATGGGAAGAGGGAGAGTGGGCCGAGCCATAGGGTGGGAGTTGATGAGCCATGGAGAGGTCCAAAGAGGCAAAGGGGTTTGTTTTGGAGAGGTGAGGAGAATGATGAATCGGGGAAGAAGGGGTTTTCCAATTCCATGTTTTCCGGATTGAGGAATTCGTTGCATGATATATGTAGTTTTGAGGATTTGACGGAGAGAATGCGGATGTATTTTAACTTGGCTAGTTGCAAAGAAATTTTCGAAGCAATGACTCAAGTGACAAAGGTATGATGTTATATTCTCTGGAAAACATATTCATATTTTCCGGACGTGATTTTGGAAGTTTGATTTGGAGTAAACTTTTTTCATGTCTGGTGGAAGGATAGTATATTAGTGACGCTTAAGTTGAGCCATTTCACTTTTCATGTATATTGCAGAAATGATGCGTTAATTGCTTTGAGCAGGGCTATTTATGGAAATGTTTGTAGATTGACTTTACGCCTTCATGGATATTATTATCTGTTTTAGGTGGTGCTCACAATATATTAGACTTAAATCACTTGTTTTCAAGTTCTGCATAATGCCATGTCACCAAGCATTAAGACATAACAATAGCAAAACTGGGAAGTGAGTACGGTTGATTTTATAATTTTTCTTTGTATTGCATAGTTAAAGTCATGAAGATCCTGTGCTAAAACATATATTGCTTCAACTGGGTAACAGTTGTTATCTTTTGCAATTTTGAGCTAAAGAATGTGATTTTACTTCTTACACCGTCCAGCTAGTTAGATTCCAAAAAATGGTTTAAGCTGGTCCAAAGGCCCAAAATTGTGTTGTGATCGACCCAATTACTTTTTAATACAACATTCATTCAATTTATAGTGTGTGGTACTTGTTAAAGAATATATTGTGGATGTTAATTGAAGGGTACATTTGGTTTTGAAAACTTTGCTTTTGCTGGTGTTGAGAATGCAATTGTAGTCTAGAATTACCTGTTCTTGTTGTTTATTTGTGTCTCATTCCCATTAAAGTCTTTTCCTGCCTCATTACCGATTCCACAAATGTTATCATTTTGCAATTTGTTTTTGTCTTCCTTTTCAGAACATTGATGAAAGCCGTCTGAAAATGAGGGTAAGTTGCCCTGTAGTGAGTGATGTTGGGATGAAGGAGAAATCCATGAGGGTTCTCATGTCTTATAATCCAATTTGGCTGCGAATTGGTTTATACATAATCTTTGGTGGTGACTCCTTGTTGCCAAATGGTTATGCCAATTCTGAGCAAGAAAATGCATTCTTGAGGATGGTTCTAGAAAAGCAATTTTTCTCACACAGTGGTCTGGCCAAAGCCCATGCTTATAACAAGCAGGTTGAGGGTTTATACAGACCGGGTTACTACGAAAAGTTAGGGAATGTCATATTGAAGAGATTTTTGTTGCTTGTTATCATGCTTGACAGATCCAAGTGTCAGACAAGTCTTCCCCTTAAATATGGTATTGATGGACTAGATGGTGGATCTCCTCCTTTGTTCTCTGAAAAATCTAATATTAAATCAAGCCGGCAACTGATTATTGGTAATATCACTTTGTTCATATTCTGCATATGTTTGGACTTGTGCGCAGTTGTGCTGCTTGATTATTATTATTCTTACTGGTATGTGGGCCTGACTTTTTTTCTTTATCTTTTCTCAAATTAGAGTTTCTATCTACTGATGTGATGCATGGAGAAGGCAATCTTTTAGCACATCTTGTAATTGTTGGATATAAAGTAACTTACCAGCAAGTAAGAAACTTGACCTGTACAACTTTCTTTTTTAGGTTCTTCTGAGGAAATTTCTCCAAGCTTTGTATCTTGTAGGCAAATAGTTTTAATCATCACACTAATATGTAACATAATTATGATCATATATGTTCTATTGTACAGAATCCGTTGATTGAGTATGATTTCAAAGTCACTGATTTATCTGAAGATCTCCGTGATGGCGTCCGACTTTGCAGAGCCATTGGACTTTTAAAACATGATCCCTCCATTCTCATGGTTTACCAGATACAGAATATATTATTTAGTTGTCTAATATTTTTTGTCTTAACATAATGTAGTTAATTAATCCTGGGTTGATAGAATGGTTGCTTAACTCTATCGTGGCTTGTGCAGAAAGTGGTAGTTCCATCCGACACGCATAAGAAGAGTCTGGTTAACTGTGGAATTGCATTGCAATATCTAAGGCAAGCTGGTGTATCATTGCTTGATGAAGATGGAATGGAAATAATTGGAGAAGATGTAGTTAATGGTGACAAGGAGCTGACACTTTCCTTGCTCTGGAACATGTTTGTTCACCTACAGGTATGGTGATTATCCTCATCCATAATTTCAATTTCTTGTCTTGAATCTCATTGTTGTATTAAAATCAGCAGTTTTGTAATTGCTTACATTGGTAAAGATGTTCCATATGCAGCCATAATGATTTGCTGATTCATAACTTATATTTTCTTTTTTTGCAGTTGCCTCTCTTAATCAATGAAAAACTTTTATCAGAAGAAATTTCAAATATTCGAGGAGTTATGGTGGTATGATCAATTATGTCATTGTCGTTACTACTACCTGTTAGAGAAGGACTATCTATGTACTTATTCATAAGCTTTGGTTTATATGAAATGCATCTATTTTCCTAATATAGGAAAATGTAATTTAATAAGTGTGAGCGACTACAGTACCTTTTATGTTATCAATCTTTAGTTTGATTAGTGTCTGGAATTTTATGCAGGAGAGTTCAAGTGCACAGTTGCCTTTGGATTTGCTTCTTAACTGGATTCAGGTATTTAGTCACCTAAACGAATACTCTGTTCTTATGCTTTTAGTACATAAATGCCCTTCCACAGAGTCGACTGCAGAACCAAAAAAAAAAAAAATCTTTAAAATTGTTCTTTGCAAGGGGAGCAAGCCCAGAAACACATAATTTGGTAAAAAGGATAATAGGATCAGAATCATTATTTTATATAAGACTAAAAGCTAGTTTTCTGGACTGGAAGTCATCTGATCTCCTTGCTCATTCTGTCAAGCATATAAGTCTATGAAATACAATCATAGTAGACATGGTAGACTATAGACTGAAGCTCCTTGCTAAGAGCTATACAAGAACAAAAAAAAAAAAAAAAAAGGTCACTAGTGTGTGTTTGTGTGTTAAAATGGGTGAGAGATTTACAGGAGGACCAACAGAGGAAGCAAGTTAGCTCTTTATGTTCCATTTTTCAATATTTGTCTTCCTTGGTATCTTGGTACGTTTTCACCCTACAAGAAATGACATTCTTTCTTCCAGGCAATTTGTGCAACTTATGAGTTGAAGATTGAAAATCACTCTTCCTTATTGGATGGAAAAGCCATGTGGTGCTTGCTTGATTATTACTTTCGAAAAGAACATGACTGCTCTTGTTCTTTTAAGGTAATTTGCCTACATTTCTTATCCCTTGAAAATCTGATTAGCTTCATACTTATTCAACTATGGCTTGCACTTTGCAGGACCCTGATGGAACAAAGAGAGAAGTTTCGATCATGTCAGCAATTGAATATACAGATGCTGTTCACAACTTCATACTTTCTCAAAAATTAACGTCTTTGTTAGGGAACTTCCCTGAGGTAATGATATCCTCAGCTCCAGCATGCATTAATGAATTGGAAATAGCATTCACACAAAAAGCTGACTTTTTATCTTGCCAAGCCAGCAAAAATAGAGCTAGAATAGTTCAAGTCGAACATATTTGGTGCCTGAAAAATAATCAACTAAAATTTTTCTTAGCTTAATTATTATGTGAGTTTGCTGATATTAGTAAAAGTTTCATTTTGGTTTACCATATTCTCACATGCTAGTTCTTGTTCTGGACATTCTGTATTAATCACATGTCTCCTTAACACTTCAGAAATGAGTGCTTAAAATTTTTAAACTTAATTCTGAAAAGCTTCTGCCTTGCTGGTTATGACTAATAAACAACAGTAAATTATGTTAATTCTGTAGGCCACAAGTCATTATCTGACCTGTTCAGGTTAATAGACAAGCAGTTTATTTAGAGTTGCAGACGGTGTGGAATCAATGTGGTTTTTCTGTTTGCAATCTTGCTTTCCATAGATTGAAGAAGTATGATTGGATTCCCATGGTACATGAGATAACTAAACCAATTGCTTTCACATCAATACTGTGATCTACCAACAGGATTCTTTTAGCACCATCAGTTTTAATGACATTATTCTCTAAATATTTTTAGTATCATAGTAAAGTTGATATTGCTTCTGTAGCATGCCATTTTATTGGACTAATATTCATGAGACTTCCACCCAGGTTTTACAAGTCAGTGACATACTAGAACATAATGGTGCATGTAATGGACAGAGTGTAATTGTCCTCTTGGTGTTTCTCTCAGTTCAACTACTTGTGAAAAGAAATAAGGTAATATATGAAAGATGGTGCTTTACATATCTTTGTCAGTTACAGTTGGAGATAATTTGACATATTTCTTCTTTTTTCAGGATGAATTAAATTTTCATAAACTGCTGGGCTTTGGTTGCCAAAATCCAAACAACAGCCATTTGAGTAATCAAGAGAAAGGTCTCATTTGTGATATTATCTTTCTAGAATGTCACAGTTGATAATCCCATATATAATAAACATCATATGACATGAAATCTATATATCTAATTTTGTGACGTGAATTACAAGCCAAGAACTTAGTTAGCATGCCAATACTCTCACTGATCTTTGTATAATGTCATTCTCTAATATTATCACACAAAGGAATTTGTATCTTTGATAAGCTTGATAATGCTAAGTAGATCTTCAGATACTTCCACAAATAAGTTTGATTGTTTATGATAAGGTATAGTCAGGTCTTCTGTTTGCGATTTCACTCCATACCTTTGGGTTATAAAAAAAGAAACTTTAGAATATGTTTATTTTAAAAAATTGTCTAATTTTTTTTAAGTGCTTCCTCAAGAAGAAGTTTTAGTAACAAGTAATGGTCCTTTTACAATGGAAAATTTGTCTACTTGGTTTGTATGCATCATTCAACTGTCTAGATATACACTTCCCAAATTAGGAGAAGTTGACCTACGGTGAGAGTTTTTTTATTTTTTGCTCATGTCATATGTACTTGTTAGAGCAGATCCTACAAGAGATTTTAAGGCTATCATGTCTTGGTGGCAAGAAATGGCTCAACAGAATGGCAAGTGCAGCTTAAAGCCAGATGCTGTTTCTGTGCAATGCTTCTTAAGTGGCAGAAAGGACAGTTCTGTTCAAAGAGGTAACGTACTACAAGATCTTGCTGTTTTATGGGAAACATTTTTATTGTTTGTGAAGAGATGGTTCTACTGTTCTGTCGTTTTAAGTTTGTTAAAAGCTTGCTTGAGGTGTAAAATCTATTTGATTCCTTTTAGATAATTCTTAATTGAACATTAATTTTCATCGATTCTAAAGAAGTGTCCGGTTACTGTAGTGTGATTGTATGCAGCATAATACCTCATTCTGAAACGATGATACTGTTCTAGGCCTACAGTTATTTATGTATGTATGGCAGATCTAAAAGTAATAATAGAAGCCATTCTTCAGGTTCTTGGAATTGTTATGGAAGCGTTATTTTGTCCTTCAAATATTGCATTGGATTCTCGCATCTTCCCCACAAAACCTTTCCTACTTTGGTCGAACTAGAAAGAACAAAATTTGAGGGCTCGGCTTTTTTTTTTCTCACATTTAATTTTTTAGCTGAGTTGTCAATTAATAACTATCCTCACAGTCACATTTACTTTTTCAGAGAATGCAGCAACAATAATACAGTCTCACTATAGACGTTTTGTTGAACGTCGAAATTATATAAGAATCACAAATGCTGCTATGGTCTTGCAAAGTGTTACATTGGCTTGGTTATCAGTGAAGAAGAAACCTATAAAGGAGCTTATGGCGAGGGGTGAGCTAGAATCAACAACTTGTTCGTATTTCTTTTAAGTAAATTTGTCATATTTTGGTTTTTCTTTCATTTTGGCGTAGTCTGATTCATAGCTAACCTTGCAGCTAGAGGGAGCCACTCCGTAAAGTTTGGAATGTATGTTACATTTATGGCTGACAGGCACTACTTTGTCAACTTGAAAAAGTCCATCACAGTCATTCAGCTGGCCATAAAGGCCTGGATCGCTCAGAGGCATATCAAAGCAAGGATCATTTGCAATCAAAGGCAAATTCCAGACCCCGTCAATGTTGCCTTGGTCATTCAGAGTCGCAACCATGGACAGAGGGCAACATCTGTTTATGCTCAAAATGACACACCTAAAGAGAAAGCCTCAGTTGAATACAAAGAAGTTAGAGTGAATGGTCACCAGACAACAGCAGCAATTATAATTCAGAATTCCTGGAAAAACTACAGCGGTAGGAAGTCTATACAAAGTCAGCACAATGCCGCAACTAAAATCCAGAGTCATTATCGTGGTTGGTTGATGAGAAAGAGTTTTACATACAAGAAGCTAGCAATACGTATAATTCAAAGGAGTTTTCGGTATTCTAGAAGTAGAAGGGATTTTCAGATTCATAGAAAGGAAAATGTATCCGCTGTCATAATTCAGTCTCATATTCGTAGATGGATGGCTTGTAGAGACGTTTACAGACAAAAGAATCATGTTATTAGGATTCAAGTAAGTTGTATCCTAATGTTTGGTAATATTTATTCCTTTTTTTTTTTTTTTTGGTTGAACTCAGACTATGATATGACTATTTAATTTTCATCTGACTGTGGGATCACATACTCTAATTGATAGTCACAATAGATTTTTATTATTATTTTCATGTCCGGAGCCTTGTTTTGTCTTACAAGGAATCAGATAGGGAAATGAACTTAAATGATTTATCAAGATTTATTGCTTCAAATGGAAAAGAGGATTGTTAATGTAAAAAAAATGGTTTCCCGTTTGTTGACATGATTATAATCATAGTGTTATTTTGTGATATGGACCAGAGCTTCTACCGTGGGTGGATGCAAAGAAAGGAGTTCTTGCTTCATAAGGATGCTGCTATAAAAATTCAAAGTGTTCTCCGTTGCATGAATTGTCGCAGGGCATTTGTTTCTCAAAGGGATGCTGTAATTGACATCCAAAGTTTTATTAGAGGGCAGACCAGTAGGAGAAAACTTATAGGTAAATTTTCTTTTTAAGGAGGGCTTTCTCATCTGAATTTTCTTCATTTAACACTAAATTTTCTTAATATGCGTCGACATAGGAGATTTCTGCTCTCAGAAGGCCTTTAAGTATGGGGTTCAAGGTCTTGAATTGAAAATATTCCTTAAATCAGTTCAGAAGTTGCAAAGATGGTGGAGGTATGTTCTACAAGGTAGAGTAGAAAGAAAATCAGCAGTTGTTATCCAATCACATTTTCAAGGATGGGTAACCAGGCAAATGGCTAAGAGAGAAATGCAGTGTGTCCTTTTGATTCAAGTGAGTCTCTTTTCTACATCGATCTTTGCATGCTTTATTATGCTTTATTATGTGGAAATGGATGGGTTTTATTGATTGTTGTTTGACACTTGTTATAAAGGAACGCATGGTTGAGCCATCATATCTAGAACTTGAGAAAAATATTATTTATGTAGATGCTTGGTGGAAATATTGTTAAATTTCTCAACCAGTTTCATGTTCAGATATATGAATGTCAAGATTTTCTCATGACAAATAATATGATTCCTTCTTTTGTAAGAAGCATACAATAATCCATTTATGCACAATGACTTGTGTAAATCTTTGCAACATAATCAGGACTGCAACCTTTAAGGTCATGACAGCTCTCATTTTCTTCAACTACTCTTGAACTTTTATCCTTTGCAGTCAGCATGGAAGGGTTACCTTGCACGAAAAGAAGCAAGAGCTCTGCTACAGGACTTGCATTTAAGAATAAAATCTGCAGTTGTTATACAGTCACATTTTCGAGGTTGGAAATCAAGGCAAATGTCTAACAGAGAAAAGCCTTGTGTTGTTGTGATACAAGTGAGTCCTTTTCGTCATCAATCATTGTATGCTTCATAATGCATTGTTATGTGGAAAAGGGTGTTTTATTGATTGTTGTTTGACACTTTGGTACAAAGGAATGCATGACCGAGCCTTTTATAGCTGGGTTTACAATATTTCTGCATGCAGATATTAGTCTTCTGTGCTTAGCATTTGTCAAAGAATGTGTTTTCAACTAGGTTCAGATCTTCTCATGACAACAATATGGCACCTTTTATAAGAAGTCTAATTATTTGATTGTGCTAAATTGTTTGAGTAATGTTTGCAACGACATCAAGATTGCATCTTTAAGGTTGTGTCAGTTTTCATTTTTTTCCAGTACTCTTGAATTTTTGTTGTTTGTAGTCATACAGGAAGGGTTATCTTGCACAAAAAGATGCAAGAGGCCAGCTGCTGGGCTTGCAATTGAGGGCAAAATCAGCAGTTGTTATACAGTCGCATTTTCGAGGATGGGTAGCAAGGCAAATGGCTATGAAAGAAAAACAGCTTGTGATTCAGGTGAGTCCTTTTCACCATTGATCTTTTTTGCATGCTTCATTATGCTTTGTTATGTGGAAATGGGTGAATACTCTATTCTTTTATGCTTTAGTATGTAGGGCTACATGCCCAAGCCTTTTATAGCTAGAATTTGAGAAACATATTATTTCTGCATGCAGAACTTTAGTCGTTAAACACTCAGCTTGTGTTAAGAATGTTTTCTTAACCAGGCTCAGATCTTCTCATGACAGATAATTTGATCCTCCTTCTGTAAGAAGCACAAAATGATTTGATTTATGCTCCAATCATTTGAGTACATATTAGCAACCATAATCAGGAATTAAGGATTGCAGGTCGTGACAGTTTTCATTTTATTCATCTGCTCTTGATTTTTAATGTTTGGAATCATACTGGAAGAGTTACCTTGTGCAGAAAAATGCCAGAGACCAGCTGCTGGACCTGCAATTGAGAACAAAATCGGCAGTTGTTATCCAATCATATTTTCGAGGATGGATAGCAAGGCAAAAGGCTAAGAGAGAAAATCAGCATATTGTTGTGATTCAAGTGAGTTATTTTCTGATAGTTGTTTGAACCTATCATAGAGGATGCATGCTGGCCCTTCATAGCTAGTAATTGGGAAACATATCATTCCAGCAGATCTTTAGTCTTTAAACACATTTCAGCCTTAGTTATAGATTTTTTTCTCCACTGGGCTCACATTTTCTCATGACAAATAATTTGGATCCACCTTTTGTATAAAATGTACAACAATTTGCAAAAATTTAGGATTGCAACGTTGATATTGTGATTTCATTCATTTTCTTAAAAATTGAATTTTTATCATCCATAGTCACACTGGAAAGGTTACCTTGCACGAAAAGATGCGAAAATCCAGCTGCTTGACTTGCGATCGAGAATGCAAAAATCTGCTGCAAATGTAGTTGATAGCAGGCGGTTAATAAACAGGCTTGTTTCAGCACTGTTGGAACTTTTGAATATGAAAAGCGTCAGTAACATTTTGCATACCTGTGCTACCTTGGGTAACCACTAAACTTCTATTGTTTCCTTTTGTCAAGTCAGAATATCTTTCTTATGCTTCATACCTTTGCTAAAGCATGGATAATAGAAATGACATAGAACATGTCATGTTTCAAACAGATGTGGCCACAGAGCTATCACAAAGATGCTGTGAAGAGCTCGTTGCTGCTGGAGCCATCAGCACTTTGCTGAAGTTAATCCGCTCTGTTAGCCGTAGCATACCAGATCAGCAAATTCTAAAGCATGCACTCTCTACTCTCAGGAATCTTGCCCGTTATCCAAACCTCACAGAAGTATTGGTTGAGAGTCATGGATGTGTGGAAACTATTGTTTTGGAGTTCATACGGTGCATTTTTTGAGCTATGATTACGAGTAGGCACATCTCATTGTTTTACATGAATTGTAATCATTTTTGTTTTTCTGGCTTTTGGTTTTCTCATCAGAAACAAAGAGGAGGGATATTTCATTGCTGCTGAGCTGTTGAAGAGGATATGTAAAAACAAAAATGGTGCAAAAACTATTCGCAAGTCACCGGCCATTTTGAAGAGGTTGAACAATCTAACTGAAGAACTGAGTAGGAAGGCAGGAAATGATAAGAGGTTAGCACTCAGCTGGATCATTTTGTAACTGTTTCAATGTAAATTCTTTCTTATATGTTCTCCATTGATGTAAATTGGTGTTCACATTTGATGATCATAGGAATACAAAAAACTTGGCAGTGAAGGAAAACGCAGAGAGAAGACTAAAAGAGGTGGTTGAGCTCCTCAAAATCATTACAAATGCCTGAAGGCGACATCAGTCGCAGGTTCTCTCTCTCTCTCTCTGTATTTGTTTTGTGGTGAAGATTGGGGAATGAACATCGACGTGATTCAGTGTAGTTTGGCTAAAGCGTCCATACACTTGGTACATGTTTATGGTTTTTTTTTTCTAAGTTATTAGATATTAGATTTTGTTTTTGAGTTAAAATATTGAATTGTCAGGACAAAATTAGATTAGGAAACTTTTAAATATTAGTAATTAAATTAGTTGGAGAAAGAAAAGGAGGCAGGTGAGAGTTAAATTAATTGGGTGTGGGTTAATTTACACATCACCATAGTGAATATATTAAATTGGTATTTAACTCTACCACACATGATACATTTTTATAGGGTGTAATTATCTATAATATCTCCGGTTGTTGGCTGTGACCATTAAATTGAGTGCCTTGTCCAGTTATGCCGGCAAAATATCTCTCAGTTAGCAGTTATGACCAATTAAAATACTAAGATCTTTTTTAGAATATCATTTCTCCAATTCGTGGTTGATAATTTTCCCGTTTTTATTTTCTACTATAAATAAAAAAGTTTGAACTTTAATCTAATACAAAAAAAGCATTGTTCAAGTCTTCAATTAACATCTTTTGTTTTTGCAAAATATATATTATACAATACTGCAGTATATACGCAGAATATTACAATCTTCTTCTTAAAAGAAATTCAAGAATTAGATGATACATTAAAGAAATATAAGGCAGACAGAGTTTGTAATGACCAGTAAGTAAAAAAGAAAAGAGTATGGGTAAGAATCAAGCAGCCCTTGCAGGAAGATGATGCATGGTTTGAGGGGTATCAGCAGGATGGAAGAAGAGAGGCCTTCTAAGGAATGGTCTGGGCACTGTAACGGTCAATACTCCAGCCACGAACTCGGCGGTGATCCCGTTAACATCCACCTCTCGTGGCAGTCGGAATTTCCTATTAAAACTCCGGTGGGGGTCTTCAGCTGCAGCAGGCTGAGTAGTTCTTATGATGAGGTATATTGAGTCCTCTACTTCCACTCTTATTTCCTCTTTCCGCACACCTGCCATAATTATACAATCATTACATCGATCGAGCTTTCCAGAAAAGGAAGACAGAAATTGAGAGTAATGTATTAAATTAAACCTGGGATGTCGGCAGAGTAAATGTGGGATTCAGGGGTCTGAGTCCAGTGTACATAGTTTTCTGGGATGTAATGACGAGGAAATATTTGATGGGCTGAGGGGATGAAGTAGCTGCTGCTGGGATATGCCTCCAATTCTGTGATTTCCATATTCCCCCCTCTCTCTCTCAAGCAATTTGAGAATGAAATTGGAAGGAGGCTTCACTTTCACCAATTTATAGCGCTGCAACTTGCGGCTGCTGCTGCTTTTGCTTAAGACTCCAATATTATTGGTTTACCAAGTTGGCTGATTAAAATATCTAAGTAAAGAATCTTGTGTTCGCGTGATACCTGTTTCGTGATTTGACCACAAGATTATACGACTACTGTATATCAATATTTCTAGGCGATTTGTCCACAAAAATTCAATGAGAACACAAGTCAAAATTTTGATCTTCCAAAAGCTAAATCTTAATACCACCATCTTCCTCGTTCACTATCATCACAAACAAGAAAGAGAAGCAAGTGCTCCATATAAACATCGATTGGTTCAGCAAAAATTCGTGGAACCAGCGGAGCTGCTTCTCTCCTCGTAACCTTGATTGGGAGGATGCGACACCGTAACCGCCACAACACCATTCCCTTTGCTCATCTCGACAGGCCACTCAACATCAACAGTCTCAATCAAAGTCTCAAACAACACCAACCTCGAGTACTTGGACCCCCCTCCAACGTTCTCCTCCAGCAATGGGTGCATCAAAGCAACAGCCTTAAGAACAGCATACACAAACCTAAGCTCTTCAAATGTCGGATTCCTATACTCAAGCCCACACGAGGCCGTGCACCTAACCACATCGAACACAGGAAACCGGTCCTCGCCGGACTTCTCCAATCCCAGACACTTCACCATTCGCTTATTCGATACGAACATCACAGACTCTGTCTCATAAGTCACTCTCAGAAGCTCGACATTTGCAACTCTAATCGTCTCTCTAGAGCCTGTGCTCTTCATTGCATCATCTCGTGACCTAAACATGTAAATCCCCAAATCTCCGCCGTCTCCGCCGATGAATTGAATGTACGGAAATGGCTGTTTCCTGCCGTACCAATCCCAGTCCTTTCCAACCCTAACACTGAATAGGTGGCCTGGGCGCAATCGCCGCCATGGATCGGTTCTATAGAGAGATGCAGCAGCTTTATAGAGTGATCTCATGAAAGGGGGGCTAATCCCGTCTATCTTCATTAAACATGTTCCGGATCCGGGACCGAGCCCAGGTCCCGACCCGAACTGCTCCTGAAATCTAGAGAAGAGATTCTTTAAATGCTCGTCCATTTCGGTGCTCAACGCTACGAACAAACTAGATCTAAATTTTTTCTTTGAGAAAGCGATGAATCAACAGTTGGCGGTTCGTATGTACGCACAGTTGCAGAAAATTAATGAATCAAAATTGTAAAAAAAAGGGTGAGTTTGCAGCTTAGGACGACAGTTCAGATGACAGCAAGAAATCTTGAGAAAAGATTATTGAGATATACAATGGTTAATGATAGAAGAATTCATATGCGTCAATGGGGTTGACTGGAGATATGGAGTGTCGTACCGGATTTTGCGTTTCTGCTGTCTGAAGAAGAAGGGCATTGTCAAATTTGGTCAACAACAATGGCAGTTAAGAATATAGCAAACGGGCCCATGTTGGGCCATATTTAATTTTTGCAAGATGACTTTAGCCCAATAAGAAGACCTTTTTAACAAAGGTCTTTTTTTATTTTTCGTTTTTTAGGGGAAGCAGATGTTTGATTTGTAATGGTGACACATAATAGAATAGATCGATAAGGAGATTTTAATCTACAAATAATCAAAATCATCAAACGCACAAATTATTTTGATTAACTTTAACTATCTTGTAAAAAAAAAGTTCAAAGACACTCTGTTTATGTTAGAAAAAAAAATGGCCACCTCCTCCAAACTTATAATTTAAAATTTAAAGGTGTTTGAATCAACTTATAAACTCCTTGAAAGTGCTTATAAGATCCTAAAAAGTGTGTGACTAAATTTTTAAGATAAAATTTTATTGTAGGAGCTTATAGGATGTAAGGAGTTTATAAACTCTTTTTTAAAAAACAGGAAGTTCCCAATTATTTTTAAAATAAAAAGTTATTTTTTAAAACACCTTCAAATTTGATTACTAAAATTATACAAAATATTATTACTAACATCTTATAAGTTTCAACTTTTTATTTATTCAAATACTTCAACAACTTATTTCTAACTTATATTAAATATCTTATAAGTTTTAAAAATATCTTATAAGATACAAGAGCTTATAAGCTCTTAAAATAAGCTTAGTCAAACACCCTTAATCAGAATCTTTTCAATTTAACAAAATAAATTACCACATTTTCCAAATTTGTAATTTAATCATGATTTTTAAAAATTAGAATTTTTTTTAATAAATTATTGTAATTAAAAAAAAAATATTATAATTTATACTAGAAAATTAATACTTCAACATACGATTGCAATTCAACTTTAACAAAATACTTTAGTTAATACATGATTCGAATCGTCAAAAAATATAATTATTTTTTGAATTACAACAATGAAATAAAGTCATGTTTTTTTATTAAATTCAAAAAATTATGATTGAATTATAAATTTATAAAAAATAATATATTTTTATTAAATCAAAAGATTAAGATTAAATTACAATTCTGAAAAATTTTAGTATTATTATTTTTGAGCATTTATAACATGATGGTTGTCAAACCGCCTAAAATAATGTAGTCATTTGAGGAAACGTGAAGGCATTATATCGAAAAAGGACAAACATGACCCATATTTTCCGGATCTAGTGCGGCCCATATCCACAAAAATCTTACTGGTCAAAGGGGCAAAATTGGGTATTCCAATTTTATCGATGGATAACACTTGTGCTTTTAGGTCTCGGTTTGGGTGTGCGGTGGAGCCTTGGATGAGCTCATAGGCTTTTCAAATCCACCCAATTGGATTCTCTCTCTCATCATCATCATCCGCTCATCTACCGCTAATTAGGGTTCTGCTCCCATCACCCACATCCACTCACAATCAAATCTAGGGTTACGACGATGATGCAGCCGGCAACCACCATGGTCCCCCCTCCCATGGCACCACCACCGCAATACCAGCAACAACCGCCGCAGCAGCCATCTCAACAGTGGATGCCTCAGCAGCCCCTGCAACCCCAGTACCAGGTTCCTCCGCCGCAACAACCTCCCGCCACTGCTTATTACTACCAGCAGCCACAGGCTCCAGCAGCCTCTATCCCGCTGCAACAACCGCAGCAGTACGCTGCCGCACCGGCGCCCCAGCCTCCGGTAGTAGATGATGGTATCCGGAGTCTGTGGATCGGAGATCTGCAGTACTGGATGGACGAGCAGTATTTATATAGCTGTTTTGCCACCACTGGAGAGGTAAAGACGTATATTTGGAAAATAATCCCTTGTCTGATTTTTTTTTTTTTTTATACTGGCTGCTGATTAAATTATTAAATATTTAAAATCGAGTGTTTGGATGAAGCACGTGGATTAATTCTCATTGAGTCTGTCAAGTGATAAAATTTAATAGAAATTATTATTTCTCGTAACATTTTAAATGAAGTTCAATTGTATTATTTGGCATTTCAGTTTGGAGTTTTCTTTCATTGGCGTGTTGTTCTTATTAAGTTTTGTTTTGTTGATATAGTTTATCAAGATTCTAGTTTCATATTTTAGTTACTACTTCAGAAGCTTGACTATTTGAGTTTTCAGTGATTAATGGGCAAAATCATATTTTGTAGAGAAGATATAGTTCTACACTTAGATACTGTCCAGGATACACTGAGATATAGTTCATATTTTGGCTGAGATACTGTCCAGGACTAATTAGAGTTTATTTCGGAGTGAAGCGATGAATCGTTTGGTAAATATTTATTTGTTCCTGATGTTTCTAGAAAATCATTGGATATATGTGTTTATAGGTGGTCTCTGCTAAGGTTATCCGCAACAAGCAAAGTGCCCAATCAGAAGGTTATGGCTTCATCGAATTTTCCAGTCATGCTGCAGCAGAAAGGAACCTGCAGACATATAATGGGACTCTAATGCCAAATGTTGAGCAGACATTCAGATTGAACTGGGCATCAATGGGTGCTGGTGAAAAACGTGATGATGCTTCTGAATACACAATTTTCGTTGGCGATTTGGCAGCTGACGTTACTGATTACATGCTTCAAGAAACTTTTCGAGCAAATTATCCTTCAGTCAGGGGTGCAAAGGTTGTCACAGATAGGATAACAGGACGAACAAAGGGCTATGGGTTTGTGAGGTTTGGTGATGAAAGTGAACAATTACGTGCCATGACCGAGATGAATGGAAGGTTTTGTTCCACCAGGCCCATGAGAATTGGCCCAGCTGCTAACAAACAAAAAGTGGGTGGTCAGACCAAAGGTATCCCTGATTCTTCCAGCTTTTGGTGGCTCTTAGCCTCAAATTAAGTTTCACTGATGATTCTTTTTTTATACTTGTGTTATGATGGTTTTTTTTATTTATTAATTTGGCAGTGTCAATGCATTGATGGCTTTTTGTTTAGGATTATTTGGAGTATAGATGTCTCTTTGTTCAGAAATACTGTTAAGTTGCTTTCTTTGATTTCTTGAAGATAAGCACAGCTTACGACATCATTTCCTTCCAGTACTTTAAAAGTTTTAGGTTCTGAAGTATTAAAATTTGCATAATCTCATAAAAAACTCCGGTTGTCTCAAAGCAGGGTGTCAGGAGGCTCTATCATATATGGGCCTGGAGCCAATTTCAGCTGAAATGATAACCCTTTTAGTGCCTGGTTTTGTGTAGGTCAGTTTTATTTTAATGTTTCTTACTTTTTGGTTCCTTCAGGCATTAATTTTGCTACAAGTTTCATTTTCTTTCCCTCCAGCAGTCCCTTTACTTTCTAAGCTCCCAGTCAAATTTAAATTACATTTTATTCAAGCCTTTCTTTAATATTCAGTTTTAATTTCCGCTGCAATAATTATTCTATATCTTCATGTACCATTTTCCTTTTTGCCATTAGATAGTTTTTAGAATTTTTTGGGTTCTGGTCCTATTAATCTCTAAGCACTCATTCCTGGATCTATTCCTGTTAGAAAAAGCTCACCGTGGGAAGTGGGCGATGATCTAAGGTTGGTGAAACTGCTTACAGTACGCAGGTTTCAATGGTTTGTGCAGCAACCAATATTTTTATACAATTATCCAAGTTTTTGTCTCTTTTGGTTGAGTTGCTTTTATTCTACTTATATTCTATCTTTTCGTTTCCCCGCCAAGTCTTAAATCCATTAGGAAGAAATATTGTAAAGTTACATCTATCTTCAGTTCCTTAAGTTGATAAATCAAACTGCTTTTTTTGTTTTGCCAATTTCAAATATAGAATTCATCACTTTTCTTTTTTGTCCCCTTCCTTAATTAAGAAACAAAAATATTCTCCTGAGTGCTAAGCCATAATGCTCCTCCAGAGAGGTGTTGTGATGCTTTCCACTGAAGAACCATCTTCATCAATGTTTGACTTGATTTTTTTGACGGTATATATTAAGTCTGATATTTGTAACTTGCTTAAAGAAATGCATAAGCTCAGAAAAAAAACATTGGTATATAGTCCATGATTTCTCACTGTCTAGGCAATCATATTTTGAATATGACCTGTTTTGAATACTCTTTTTGTGCATATATCTCTCCTTGTATGACTTGTTCTGTTTATGTTGCATCTTGTCAGTGTTTATGACTTTCTTCTACCATATAAGGTAGATACAAATTGTGTTTCCTGATTTGTTGGCATAAATTTTGGATGCACTTATTGTTGCTTTCAGCCCTTTACCATAGAAGATTGGCTTGAGGTTTCTGTATAGATAGTTGTGGACTGTTTCTTATACGGTTTTAATTTTTGATACAGTATTCTAGTAACTTGTTTGTATACATTTTCGGACAATACAGTACTTTGCTTTGTCAGTCATGTCAAAGTTACTACTTTAGATTGACTCCTAACCTCTTCAAGTTTTTCCTCTTCCTCCTCACCTTCCTATGTTAAAACTGCAGCCTCATACCAGACTTCACAGGGAACTCCAAGTGAGGATGATCCAACCAATACGACGGTCAGTACATTTCCTGGATATTAGATTGTCTGTTCTTTTCTTTTCTAAAGTTTGTTTATGGTTAGTACATTTCATGAATATTAAAATATGTATTTCCTTTTCTTAACTCTGTTCATGCTTTTAATCTTTCTGCCCTCAGATCTTTGTTGGGAATTTGGACTCCAATGTAACCGATGAACATCTAAGGCAGGTGTTTGGACAGTATGGACAGTTGCTCCATGTAAAGATACCTGTAGGCAAGCGATGTGGTTTTGTTCAATTTGCGGACAGGTAAATTGGAATCCCAGCACTGTTTATCCCGTCGGTTTAAACACCAAAGAGTTTATTTTTTTCAGCTTTCTCATGTTTTATGCATAACAGAAGCTGTGCCGAGGAAGCATTGCGGACACTAAATGGAAATATGTTGGGAGGACAGAGCATTCGTCTCTCTTGGGGCCGTAGCCCTTCAAACAAACAGGTTCATCTCAACCAATTTTTGTCATTTATCTGAACCTATTTTGGAAGTTACGCTAATCCATCTAAAGTTCCAGCCTCAGATTGACCCAAATCAATGGGGTAGTGGGTATTATGGATATGCCCCTGGATATGAAACCTATGGGTATGCTCCAGCGGCACAGGATCCCAATTTATATTATGCAGGTTACCCTGGATATGGAAACTACCCACCACAACAGCAACAGCAGATGATGCAACAGCCTCAGGTGTGTATGTCAACATGCGACAAAAATATAGAGTACCTTATGGTTGGCTTGTTTAGTTATTGTCATCCCTTTGGTTACCTAGCTCATTTTTTTTTTTTTTCAATTGCATTGGCATACATTTAATCTCCTTTGATCTTCCTAGAGTGTGTGCAGATTGGCATAAACTTGTTTCTAGAATTTGTGTTGAGAAGTTATATATCTGTTGTGCAGTGATCTGTGGTGACGAAGAGAAATGGAGCAGCATTCGAGTTTACGATTTGAGATGGAGATGATTGGTCTTGTGTGATTCTAGCAGTTTCGGGGTCTGTAAGGCTATTGTTGCCTAGGTAGTGTTTTCAACTGAATGAGAGTTTATATTGAACGGATTTGGTGTTTGTCTTTTAACTTGCGTTGAAGGTTAAAGAACAAACAACTCTTACCCTACCTACCATCTGCCTTATTTTCATGACCAATTTTGTTTACTTCTTTTGATTTTTTGTCCTCTAAAAATCTTAAGGATGCAAGCACATATGCTAGATGCGTGATTGGGTTTTGTTTGGACTTGGTTAGTTACCCTTGTCCTGCTTTAGTCCAAACAAAACCCGATGTCATGCACTTGCAATTAATTGCCCAAATTTACATCAAATAAACCTACTTGTACATCTAGTATAGAAAATATTGGTCTCCAACAAGTCTAGAAAATGAAATCTTAAGTTATTTTGTGAGTCTGCAAGTCGATGCCATTTTTTATATTATTTTTAAATGGACACTTATATTCATTGTTTAATAATAAAGTGAAATGAATTGAATGACCGTGTCTCAGTCAAACCCAATGTTTGCCCACAAATTAGATCTTAAAGAACTTAAATGTTTAAATTGTTAAAGAAAATAAGCAAACCTTCTAACAATATCAATTGAACCGACCCTAAATTTTGCTAAACCTGGAAAATGTAACAAAATAAGGTACTATTTTCATAAAGTTTAAACAACCATACAACATATTAACAGAACGTCCTATCTCTGCAGTACAAGAAAAATTTATGTGAAAAATAAGCATAAACGAAGACATCCTGGTCATTACGGTTTAGTACATCCTAAGAACGAAAAAAGATTTTTCTACATCAAGGCATCAATCTGGTTTCTTTAAGTTCAAGCAGTTATCTGCTGCTTGGCCGAACAACTCCTGTACCTGCCTAAGCTCCTTTTCTGGTAAAATATCATTTTAATTGCGCACGTCAGAATAGAAATGCAGCTATGAATGAAATTAGTTCATCAATAAAAAATTATGTCTTTGTGGCAGGCACGATCTTATACACATTGCCTGAGTTTGACTAAATGGACAGAATTTTGAATTATTAAGAGTAACTTTTCTTGCCATCTTCTATTGAAATTTTTTCGAATGTGAAAGATTCTAGAAGCCACAGTTTTAATATAAACAGAAGTCTAGTCTCAATGCTTCCTTGGTGTAGATGTGATGCTCAAGTATTTTACATCAGCATATTATTTAGCATTGTGTTCTGTTCAGTGAGACATGGAAATGAAATGGCTAAAAGATATCTTCCCATTTGTTGCAACTATAGAGTAGGATAAAATTAAAATTCAAATGCTAATGCTAACATTCATCAATCAATCGTAGTTCTCTATTAAAAAAAGTAAAAAATCCTATACCTGCGGCTTCCAGTTGCTTTTGGAGATCCTGTCCAATTGCATCATTTTCAGCCTGCAAGTGCTTTTTTAGTAACGTTTGAACTAGTAACTGTAGATTTGATGTACATAACTGAGTCCACATCCATATGACCATTGTTTCAGGATGTTTTTCATTGACATGGTGAAAAGCAATTAAATAGCATGACTAGGGCCATATGACACTGAGTTGAAACTAGTTTCTGTTTTTGGTACACCAAAAAAAACAGTCCTCAACCACAGAGCAAATATAAAAGAAGCTGATGGTCATATATGTCAAGGTAATTCAACAACAACTGGATCATCATTCTGATAATCCTGCAATCAACAACAAAGACAAATGGCTTCATACCTGGAGTTCCACAATTCTTTTTAGTTGAGCTTCTTCACCACCCTCGCACAATGGAAGTACAGCAACTAAAGCATCAAACTGCAAAAAACCGAACTCAATAGAATGCTTCTCAAAATAAAGGAACTCAATAGAATACTTCTAAAAAGAAAGGGCCAAAGGAATTGAAGAAGCATCAGCTTCCCTAATGATGGTCTAGATGGTCAGTCATCGAGTTCACCAACAACCTATGAGAAATTGAGCAATAGGTAATGTTCGAAATTGCTCTAGAGCTCAAGAATAAAACGGAGTGTGCAATTAGGGGTAGAAATGGGATTAATTTTTTCTCTATTCTTGTAGTTACAATGAAACGCTTAACCCCAGCTTAAACCTAATCCAGGTTAAAAAAAAAAAAAAAAGGAACCCAAATCTCCCACCATGTAATTGAATATTGCTAAAATATAGAATATCAATATAATGATCTAAAGAAAATAACTCCAAAATATGAAAGAATCATACAGAATTCACAAATCGTACATATAAAGGGCAGCTCCTGATAACTAATTACATATTCCTCAAGAGATAAGCAAGCTTTTTTGTGAAAGGATTCGTTTTGCATGTGATTAATTAGCTAGACCAATCTAGATAGGAGTTTCTCACAACTACAAAGCACTTAAATTAATAAATAAATCGCCACAAAAAAAAAAAAAACCTGCTTGGCGGCTTTCACCAATTCAGCACTAAGAACCTTGGGCTGTTCAGCAAGATTAGTTGCGTCTTCTCCGCCGTTAGCATTGGCAGGAGGCTCCGGATAATTAGGCGAGAGCTGTACTGGAGTTGCATCTCTTTGAAGTGTGCCAAAGGTGTTGAACGCGAGAGATGCGATTGTATTCACTTGTTCTTGCAATTGAGATATTATATCCATCGTTCACTCTGTAAATCGCCGGAGCACGGTAGTGTGGGACCTCTCTTGCTTCTCCAGATGCGCTAATGGAGGAGATGCCGGATAATCAAAGAAGAAGGATTAAACAGGGGTTAATTGGATATGCAGTTCCATTTCAATTTAGGGCTTTTTTGTTTTCATTTTTCAACGCTGTGGTATTAATATTAAACATTATATGAAAAGATTATATTTATTGGTGACAATATTACTATAAATAATAATATAATAATAAAAAACAGAAGGTTGGTGTTATGATGATCATTATTATGGTACTCATTCAAAAGACACGTGTTATTATTTTATTGGTGTTGATTAATTTTTTTTAATATAGTTTAAAGTGTTTATATTGAGAATAATTTTTATTTAAATTTTTTTAGGAAAATTCATAAAAAAAATTCCCTATAATTAGAGTCCAATATTGACATATTTTTTCACCAATCCAAAATTTATTCTCACTTGTCTCACAATCTCAAGATTACACACAACATTCTTTTTTTCGATTTTGTCTCTCAATTATTGTAATTTCGATTTAGTTATTATGTGTGTATGTTATTTTATATATCAAAATAAAAATAAAAAGATGTCACTAATAAAAGATATTTTATATATTGAGGAATTAATATATCAAAAAATATATATAATAAAAAATGCTCATAAAATAATGTATAATTATTAAATAATGAGAAAAAAAATATTGGGTTGGGTTGAGTTGGTGTACTAATAAACTATGAAAATGTTGGAATTGTGTTGGGTTGTAAATTATGTAGGTGGAAGAAAAAAAAATTAATATTTTATTTTTAGGTTGAATTGATGGATATCACTGATAAATGGAGTCTAAGACGAGTATCTAATTATGTTTCTATTTAAATTGGGTACTATTATTAGTTATATCAAATAGTTTCCAATTCTATTTTTTTAATTGCCTAATTCCATATTAATTTCTAGTTAATTTTACTACTGTAGTAGTAATGGGATTAATCCCAATTTTGATTAATTTTTAGTACATTTATATATGTATCAAAATGAATATGAAATCTTCTTTATTTTTTTTCCTTCTAAAGAAGAAAAGGCTCTGATGAAACCCTTAGCAATAGGAAAATATAAATTTAGTTTCGAATTGATTAATGTTTCGGGCAATTTAATAAATAATATTATGAGTTTAGTACTCAATATAAATGTTTCACTTCATTAATATACATTTTCGTGCAACTTCATCGTCATGCAAATCACCTGTACTGGCATAATAAAATACGAAACAAACATCAATTCTCAGGAATCCAAATCGACCAAGTTATCAAAATGGTGACAAAAAAATGAATAATAGGAGACTAAATTGTCAATCAGAAGTGAATCTCTCTAATAAAAAACAGGAGACTATCCAAAACAAGAGGAACCATAATGGTAAAATGAATCCAAGTAAGTGTTTTGATAAATTATAGCTGCAAGTATCATCTACTTCCAGAGGGGCTGCATCGATGGCTATGCGATTCCGTAGGCCGAATAGTATCACTGAGACAAAAATCCATGTCATTGTTTAGAGCTGATTGTGGAGTATCAAGCTCTAACTTGTACGATGCAGATGCCAATGCTGGATTTTCACCACTCTCCATGTTACTTTGTTGATGATTCTTGCAGTTTTGAGGGGATTTCGGCTTTTCCATCATGAACTCGAGAGGCTCACTGATAATGTCTGGAGGCAGCAACAGAGGATTCCCATCTACCAATGCTTGGTGGTACCCAAAATTCGAGCTTTTCATTTGGACTGAGTAATTTGTTTCACCAGATGCAGCTTCTTGTGTTTCTGGTGTCAATGGCTTCTTTTCATGGACTGTGAAAGCCAAGTCTAGCTTCAGATCTGGGCTCTTTGAAATGCTATCAATGAAGTTGCTTTGATGAGATTGATTCGTGCCAAGATTTTGATTGTAATTCACATCCGAAGTTCTTGGTTTGTTGTAGTACACTGGCTGCATCTCTTCTTGCTGATTATCAGCTCTAAATGGAGGCATATCTTCCACAAGATTGTCGTGAAGTTGTTCTACATTTGACCCCACATCGTTACCATGGACTTGGTGTTCTTGAGTGATTGGTACGTTGTTTTTAGACCCGCCTGATGATGTTGAAACTTCAAAGGCCTGCATGACTTCATCTTCTTCTACCATTCTGAGACTGCTCATAGATGGGTGGACGTACGAAAACTGTTTACAAACTCCACTGTTTGGAGATTTAGGCACTGTGATTTGGGCTGCCATGTTAGAACATGAGCTAGTCCTAATCATCATGGGTTCAGACACCAGGAAAGAGGAGTGATTGGTTGGTGAATATGGGGGCACAGGCAGAGGCATTGAAGCTGGCAAAATGGGGCGCATAACTGCCTGTTTTGATGCCTGCAAAGGAGGAGTAAACGCAGTAGTGGTCTGGTTAAGGTTATCATAAACTGGAACTGGGAATTCTCTTCTATGATACATCTTAGCCTGTGGAGCTACGTCGTTTGCTGCTGTGATTGGGACGAACTTTTTGGGCTGGAAGACCAATCCTCGAAAGGGTGTTTGGTTGTTTCCAATTCTCACAGAGATCAAATAACCAGCATCGAATGTGCCCTCGATAACACCATAAACAATGCTCCCAACTAAGCCAACATCAACACTTTCATCTATGGAGTGAGTTTTTAGAGGAGAGGAATTGTGTGGTGATTGTAAGGTGCAGAGATTGCTATCCTTACGTGGACGTCCACGTTTCCGTTTGGCACGGAGGGAGACTGAAATGTCTGCCATCTGAAATACACTTAGTTCAAATGACCAACTTTATACACCAGCTTTACTAGAACTTTTCTCCTGCAAAATGTGTGATGTTAAAGAGACAAGATGATATGAGATTTCATTATTACAATGTTGTTATACCTGATGAGACTTTAATGCAAGAGGCACTGCTTTTGGGCTTCTCCTGCTTAGAAGGCTGCTCGATTATGTGGCTTAGAACATCGAAATATATATGCTCCGTTTGTTGGGACTGAAGCAGATGGAAGAATTGGAAAATGTTGAGCTTCAGTCGCCATAAGATCTATATGCATGATGGATCTCATTGACAGAGCTGGTAATAAGAGTGGTGTTAACTTGATGATGTTGTGATGCAATGGAAAACTATGATGTTAGGCAGATCAAGTTTCAGTTAATTAAAGCCTTTCTAGATTCTTAGTAGGAACCAAAGATGAAGAAAATCTAAGCATTTCCAAGATTCTTTCCCATGAAAAAAATCACAGGATGTAGCAAATAAATAGTATCAAACATTGTAAAAAAAGTTGATAAATTCAGACCTCAATTACCAGACAAGATGACTCAGCATCGATGGATAGATCGAAGCCTCGTGGCTAAAGGGAGGTGCACTTCACCTCTCTACATGCAAAATCAAATCCAATCATTAATGTTGAAATGGTAATAAGAGAATATAAAAAAGGTAATAAAATGAAGAATTCACCTCTGTTAAGGCTTCGAGATAAGTAGTGATGAAACTGATAATCGTAGCCTGAAATCCTCTCTCTGTGTGTGGCTTTTGTTTACACAAAGATATGAGTGATTTTGAAGAGAGAAACAATAGAAGAACAAAATTGCAATGAGTTGGGGTAAAAGTGTGAATGAGAGAGAGAGAGAATAAAGAGGAATATAAATAAATAAAAGAAATCTAGACCGCAAACAAGTGTTACTGGTTGCATGTTTATAGAATCACAAACAAGACCAAACCAAAATTGGATCCCATAATGGTGTGTGTAATTTACCATCACTCCATATTTGTGTATCCACCGCTCTAATCTCCTATTTCTTCACGCTTTTCATTACTTGTTTTACTATCTTTCTCTTACCCATTTTATCAATTCCATATCTAATTACATTTTTATTCATATGCATACAAATAGTATATCATTTATAAATCCATAATACTATTACATATTAACATTATTTTCACTGTTTTAGAGTAGACTTTCATTAAACCACAGCCCTTTCAAAACATATCCGTGGGATCTAATAAATTGATGGGTAATAATATATGGTTGGATTGAATCCATATCCAGGGCACGTGGTCTACATACGACAGTATTAAAAACGTAGCCACACAAATGGAACAAATGTCCAAAAATATTAAAAAGTCCAGAAATGATCAAATTTGGCTGCTAATTTGCTACTATTATATCCCCGAATTGATTAAAGTTTTGTCCCAGAAAAAGAAGAAGAAAAACAATAATTTGTTTTACGCCTAATCAGAACTCTCCACTACCACATCCCCTCAGTATGGCTTCGCTTCTCACCAACGGAATTCCGGCGTTTTCTTCCCAACACGGTTCCGATTTCTCTAGGCCTTCTTTATCTCACGCGAATCCCAAATCCCCTCTTTGCCGGAACCCTAATTCAAGAACTTCCTTCAAAATCAGGGCTGACGTCGGATATGAACCCAAGACCAGCGTCGACTCCCCAGGTAAGAAATCCTACAATTCATCATCGGATGACAACGACCCCCTTCAGAAATTCTTGAAAAGAGACTATAAGTGGGGGTTTAATCAAGAAATCGATTCGTTTACAATTCCCAAGGGGCTGTCTGAGGAATCTGTTAGGTTGATTTCTTCGAGAAAAAATGAACCCGATTGGATGCTGGAGTTCAGGTTAAAGTCTTACGAGAAATTTCTTAAAATGAAAGAGCCCTCATGGTCTGATAATAAGTACCCTAGAATTGATTTTCAGGATCTTTGTTATTATTCAGAGCCCAAAAACAAGCCTACTTTGAATAGTCTTGAAGAGGCTGATCCTGAGCTCGTTAGGTACTTCGATAAACTTGGGATTCCTTTGAATGAAAGGAATAGATTGGCTAATGTTGCAGTTGATGCTGTTCTAGATAGTGTTTCCATTGCCACTACGCATAGAAAGACTCTAGAAAAGTCTGGGGTTATCTTTTGCTCCATTTCAGAGGCTGTGAGGGAGTATCCTGATTTAGTTAGGAAGTATTTAGGCAGGGTTGTTCCTTCTGATGATAACTTCTATGCTGCTTTGAATGCCGCTGTGTTTAGTGATGGTTCATTTGTGTATATACCCAAAAACACAAAGTGCCCTATGCAAATTTCGACGTACTTTAGGATAAATGCAATGGAAACAGGGCAATTTGAAAGAACACTGATAGTGGCTGATGAAGGGAGTTTTGTGGAGTACTTAGAGGGTTGTACTGCTCCTTCTTATGATACTAATCAGTTGCACGCTGCGGTTGTGGAGTTGTATTGCCATGCTGGTGCTGAGATTAAGTATTCCACAGTTCAGAACTGGTATGCAGGTGATGAGGAGGGGAAAGGAGGGATCTATAATTTCGTTACCAAGAGGGGACTCTGTGCTGGGGCTCGATCGAAGATTTCATGGACACAAGTGGAGACGGGTTCAGCTATCACTTGGAAGTATCCGAGTGTTATTTTAGAGGGTGATGATTCTGTTGGTGAGTTTTATTCTGTGGCGTTGACCAATAACCATCAACAGGCTGACACGGGAACGAAGATGATACACAAGGGGAAGAATACTAGAAGTAGAATTATATCTAAAGGAATTTCAGCGGGACATTCGAGAAATTGTTATAGGGGTCTTGTCCAAGTAATGTCCAATGCAGATAATGCTAAGAATTCCTCGCAATGTGATTCGATGCTTATTGGGGACAAGGCTGCTGCCAATACTTATCCTTACATTCAGGTAAGCTCCTCAAATATGCTTTTGATAATAAGTTCTTGTTCTCTTTATTTATTTATTTACTATTAGCTGCAAATTTATAAGCAAAATCATTGCCTGAGTGAGAGGTTGGGATTTGTATGATGATTGGCCTCTTCCTGATTCTCTTGGTTACATTTGGAGTTTGAATGATCTTAAATAGTCGTTTCTCCAATTGTGGAAGTTCGATTTTGCCTATATGACAATTAAAGAAATAACATGTGATAGATGTTTTCCTTTTTCTTAAGCACAAGTATCAAGTAGTTCTATCAAATGATTAACTTTTCATTCCTGCAGAGTAACTCTCTTTATCAACCCGCTAGTTCTTGATATATATATCCATGACCTATTTACATTAGTTGTGGGCTCAAGTCCTTGCAACAATTCACAAGCTGGAGCTGGAAATATTCTGAAACTTAATGTCTTGAGGATGCCGAAAGTTGGGGTTTTTCATTTCTGCATTCTCTGGCATGCTAGTGTTAGAGACTAATAATGTCCATATATCCATTTTAGGTGTCTACTGTATACGTAGAAGCTCGGGTACTACATAGAAATACTGCTTTATGTCTCACTTTTTTCTCATGAATTACTCTTAACAAATTCAAGTTGGTTATTTATTGCTTTTTTAATTCCATCAACAGGCAAAAAACCCAACAGCCCGTATTGAACATGAAGCCACAACCTCAAAAATCGGTGAAGATCAACTATTCTACTTCCAACAGAGAGGAATTGACTACGAGAAAGCTATGGCGGCCATGATCTCTGGGTTTTGCCGTGATGTCTTCAATGAACTCCCAGATGAGTTTGGGGCTGAGGTGAACCAGTTGATGAGTTTGAAGCTTGAAGGATCTGTTGGTTAATGTGCTGCTGTTGCTGAAATTTTTAGATCTTCTAACTTTGTTTGTTGTGGTAGTATGTAAAAAACTGAAGCTCTTTTGGGTTGTGATTGTACACCTTCCCAAAATTTGTCCAATCCACGTGATTTGTAAAGGTATAAGCTATAATGTATCTTTCAGTTGAATGTAATATACAAAATAAATTCCTTGTTTTGTGCATTGCAATTTGCAGTTTCTTCAACATATTGTGGATGCGTGACAATATGTGACACATTTTGAAATAGATTTTTAAAGGTTATGTTTATTTGTAATAAAAATATCAAACGTAAGTAAATTTATTTTGCAAAACAGCAGAGTCGAGAAAATAGAAGTTGTGAGCAATGTTTTCATAACCGAACCAAGCCGGTTAACCGGTGGCCAAACCGGCTTGGCCACCGGTTGATGGTTCAACCGGTAAAATGATATTTGTTTATTTTTTTTCAATATTATTTATGTTACATTTCACTTATATGATTCATATTAAAATAAATACAATAAAGTCATAAAATGTCAAACTATATACGATCACCGTTTTCTTCACTTCTTTTAGTTTCTTTTTTAACTTTTGAAGCTCAATTTGGAAGCTCAAAGATGAAAGATTATTAATTCATAGCCCAAAACAATAAGTGGATGTAATTAAAAAAAAAAAAACTGATTTTTCGGTTTTCCGGTTCCCGGTTATAACCGATTCAATCAGTTTTTGACCGGTTCTTTCGGTTTAACCGAAAAAATGATTAATTGGATATATTTGGATCGATTTCTGTATCGCTTCCCGATTGAACCGGCCGGTCCGGTCCAGTTATGAAAATACTGGTTGTGAGCTTTGTAATTGGGCCTTTCTTGATTTTTTGGATGGGCTCTTCAAGAATTTCAGCCACGCCGGCCCAGCCTCTTAGACCCGTAAATACCCGCTCTCTCTCTCTCTAATTTTATTGTGTCATATTTTAGCTTTATTTTTTATTATTTTTATCTGTTCCGTGTATAGTATTCTGATTAGTGAATTTCTCATAATCAACATAATAAAATCACTATCATGTCAAAAAGCCGTCTTTATTATTATTTTATTATATTTCATCTCATATTTAATATGAGTGTAGAGTGTATATCATGAATAAAATAATGATATTATTAATATAAACAAATCAAAATATTAAAAAAAAAAAAAAAAGGAAGTATTTGTAAAGAGGTGATGAGACATTGGACATGAGGTAGTGGGGTCCCCTTGAAAAGGAGTAATGACACAAAAGTGTGGTGTGGAAAAAGTGTATGCTCTCTTTTGGCGAAGATGTAATTCCAATTTCCATATATATACAAACTACCAACTCTTCATCATATAGCATTAGCAGTTCGGTTGACTCTCCAAAAACCCATGCCCTCAACTCTTTCTAATTTGCCCCCTGAAATAAAAACATGCTTTGACTTTTTTTTTAATAAAAAATGACAAAATCACAAATTGGTGTGGGAAAACCTATACTAGTTTTTTATTTATTTTATTTTAGTCTCGTAAGTATAGTTCACTCTAACTACTTTTTGTTATTATTGTTTTACACTAGTATAAATAAAAAGTAAAAACTAATACAAAATGTAATTATGATATTAAAAGAAAATCAGACTTTCTTTCTTTCTTTATTATTTCTTTTTTAAGAAAAAACATATTTGGGACCCTATGTTTTCATTTTTCCAATTTGGTCTTTATATTTTTTATTTACGTCATTGAATCTATATGTCGTTGTTTCTTGTTTGTTAAATCAAGTTCTTTTATTTGCGCTAAAATGGGTCCTTATAAGATAAGTGACACATGTTTTAGACATAGATATCAATTTTAAATTTAATGAACACAAAAGTATATAAATTCAAATTTTATAAATAAAAATACATCCACACAATTTTTTTGGGGTGGGGTGGCTGGCAGCTTCATTGACTTTTAAGCGGGATGGGGTACTACCTTCTCATGATGTCAGAAGTCACAAGCACATTAACTAAACTAAATTAATTAAGTAATAATGCACAAGATAATGACGTTGGATGGGTAATATTATTTCATGGCTTATATAATATTAATTACATATTTGCTTAATTATTTTTGCAATGATGTTTTCTATGCAATGATAATGCCGCCCTGCCGGATCTTATTTTTAAATTGTTGTTACATAATGTTGTAACCGATATGATAATGTAAGAACCAAATCCGCAAGTTCATATTTTTTATCTTCTTTCTAATTAAATTACTTCTTCTTTTTTGTCCTTTTGGCGAAGGGGTGGGAATAAAATGTACATAATAAATTTTATTTAATATTATAAACTGCAAAGCATTCTATTTGGGTTATGTTAATATTCATCGGTTTAAAATTATAATAATTTGGTAATATTTTAAAATGACACTTAATTGTAGGATGGGAGGTGGGTTATATATAAATCAAAACATTAACAAATAGTTCCACCAACTAACCATTGAATTTGCATATACTAATAGTAAATGCTATATATAAATAAAATAAAATAAAATAAAAAGGTTAACTAGGAACACGCAGTGCAGTCCTTTACTGATTATTTTGCATATATATATTATTGCCACCGGCAATTTATAAAACGGAATATGTTGACCTTTTAATTTTAAATAAAGATTTATAAATTATCAGTCAGAATCAATCATTTAGTAACTCTTATTTTATCCACATTATTGACACCATGTTATCAGAATATATAATTGAAAATTGGTGTATATAATTAAAGCAAAATCCAAATTAAATTGAGGTGTATATAAATGAAACTAAAAGTAATAATTTTTTTGAACCAACTAAGAATAATAATTAAATAAGTGCAATCGAGGGTAGCAAGTATTGGTGTCCCATGGCCAGCTCAGTATTCAATTGAAATTCCGCCAAATAATAATTTGAAAGAAAAAGAAAGAAAGAAAAGGTGCACATGCACTGTTTCATCACAACACTCTTTGGTGACTTCAATTTCTACCATTTTATTACACTATAAATACTACACCAAAACACAAATTGTGAGTACTAAGCAACTCAATTTCTCTCTTTTCTTCTTTTCTTGATCTTCATACAAAGAAGAATACAAATGGCTGTTTTGAAGAGACCATATGGTTACTCGAAGATGGAGAATGAAGATCCAGAAGAGACGAGGCACCGTCTGGCCCAGTTCTTGATTTACAAGGCTATGCAGAAAGCCGATGGCAGAAGAAGGCCTTCATGGTTGAGAGTTAAGATATTTAAGTTGAAGATCAAGATTGGTAAGAGATTAAAGAAGTTGAAAAGGGGATTTTCTTCTGCAATCTTGTTTTCTCCTAACAAGATTGATTTCTGCAAGCAAATTGCTTCTCTATTGAAATCTTGCAAGCATTTGTTACATGCCAAACAGGAACCAATAGCCAGGGCTCTTCCACCAATATTTTGAATCTCTCTCTCTCTTATTTTTCGTTTTGGTCTCACAAGAAACTGGACACAAGTATAAAGGGGCAATATAATTAGTTCAAGTTTTTGTTGTATGATTTGAACCCAGTTTCTGAGGTTATATATATGATGTACTGAAGGGATTGTTCTGCTTTGCTGATTGATTCTTGTAATCAAGTAGTGTTGTGTAACAAATCAAAAGAAAAAAGGTTAAGATCATGTAATCGCCCTTTGAAATCTTTCAATTTGGAGAAGGAAGCAGAAGAAGATTTATTTCATTTCAATTAGTTGATGATTTAATGCACATGCTTACGTTTCTGCCATTTTCCCAATGATTTTGATATGGTGAGAAAATTATGCATATTAAAAGCACACACTAGGTATAGAAAGACCACTTCTTAAGGCAAGTAGATTGTAGCTAGAAACATGGTTTGCATGTAGTGCCTAGACAAATTCAGACCACTTCAATTTCTTATCTCAATTACTAATGTGTTTTGTACAGTAATGCCAACAATTCAACAAATACGTATTGTAAAAACGATATATATAATATTGTTGTATTAGAGAACTCCATTTGTATTATTGCAAAAGGTATAACTTCATTTGTTTTAAATAAAGTTCTTTTTCACAAAGTACAATATTTTGTATTTGGTCAACTCAATGAAATTACAATATGTTGTAAGTCCTTAATTCTCGTTTCTCACATACTCATATATAACTAGTTTTAAAACACGTGCGTTGCACGTGGAAATCAATTCAAATTAAAAAAAGAAATAATACAAATGTTGTATATACAACACTTTTATATTAGAGTTCTAATTATAATAGGATTTTATAAGATTTTGAATTAGCTAGAATTCTAATATAAAATTATTTAAATATGAAAATCTTAAATTATTGTTATAACCTTAAATAATAATCTATAATAGGGATATATTCGGTAATCCATATTTTATAAGAAATATTCACATTTTTATATAGGTAATAGATAGATATATACACCACTCAATTTTTAAATTTTTTTAATATTTATTATTATTAGAATGGAGGGAGTAATATAATAGAAAGAAAGGAGATGCATGATGTATAATGGTAGGCATGTAATAAGGTATGACTTATTATGAGTATTGTTTGAAAGTTTGGATGATGTGTGTGGCCATTCAATCTGCCTAATCTTTGGCCTGCTTTTCGACCCGCCTAACATCTTAGACATTAATGAATTAATTTCATTTTTTGATTAATTTTTTTATTCTTCTAATTAATAAAACTCTTGGCAGTTATAATTGGCCAGATTACGTGGACCTAATTGCATTGATCCATTCGATCTGAATGGATTCTTACCTTAGAAATTTTAATGAATCAAACATTTATTTACCAAGTAATTAATATTATTTTGATTGAATCCTCCTCAAAACTTATTAAACTTATATATTAGGTTATAAATCTATCTTGTGTTAAGTAATTACATAAAATTATGAATGTCATAGATTTGGTGGACTAATTACACATATATGATCAGTGTTTTTGCACTTATCATTATTTTGGACACTAACATTTTCTTTTCTTTTATATGTTGGATACATCTATTTTCATTTTGCTCAACTTTTACATTTATAGCTTTCATTTTTGTGACACCCCAAGTAATGCAAGAGGGGTGACGGTGAGCAATAGTTCCTTTTTTTTTTTTAGATAATAAATGAAATTAATAATGGTCTCCATTAATGAATATATGCAGTAAGGTACAGGTACAGCCGTACAGACAAATAATTAGAGAGACATTTATGATTTGAGCAGCTAATGTTTGGTTTCTCACTGAGACTTGCCTGTTTTTCTTGGCATGTTCCTATATTTATCTTCACACATAGTTATGAGTTATGACTTGTGTGCCTAAAATGTAAAGATCACGTGCCACGTGCTTCCAACTTGTACACTGCTGAACACAATCAAGCTAAGTACCAATCAACAATCATTTAATGCCGTGATTTTCGAAACATACTTTGATTTGGGACAACCCATTATAATCGAAATTGTATGAGGCTCATCTTGCTCATTGGTGTCTTTAATTCTATTAATTTAAAAATAATATTACATATTTTTAGAAGATGTGTTTTTAAAAGCTCTTTTCAAATAAGTTGCAGAACAAATATGCATGAATATAAGGCATACTTACTTTGGGCTTTGCATATTTTAGATAAATCATTGCAAGTAGTTTAAGTATAATAACTTCTATAATATTGTTAGGTTTAAGCACCTTTAATGTGAAAATTTAATGAGGCAAATGACGAAATTAATAATCCGATGAATGTCCAGAACGGGCTATTGCGTCGCAGGGTTGCTGCCTCACTGCCTTGGGTGATCCATTGCTAGTCTGATCATATAGCCCTGCTAGGATTTGGGCCGAAATAAACTGGCAAGAATGATGGCCCATTTATCAGGCCCAATTAAAAGGTGCCCTTACAAAACATTGAAGCACTTCGTCTCGCAATACTCTTGGATTTTATTCGTAATAAAGCGGAAATTATGAGATATAAAATATATACTTTATAAATGAGTTTTAAGTTTATATTTGACAGATAGGATTCAAAATGAATGATCTAATAACTAGATGGATGGATTTTTCAGGTCAACCCAAAACGATTTACTTGATCCATTTCATTAGTATAGAGAGTCAAAATGTTATTTTTAATTTAGAATAATTTAAAAGTTAACAAGATAGATTTGTTTTTTTGAAATGATAAAGCTAGATTTGTTAAAACCTAAAACATAGCATGACTAAAACCTAAATTAAATTGATATAGACTGTTATTTTTAAAAGTGATATAACTTATGGGGTCATTGCATTTTCATATGAATTATGAAACTTAGCATTTTACTTTCTAAACTTTATGATCCACCATTCTTTATTTTCTGGAAAATCATAAAATAAAGATAAGATAGCAATGAGAGGTTTGGAGTTATCATAGATTATAAAATGCAATAAATGACAAAATTAAGAGAATAAAATGTAAAATTTCATGATTTAATTATTTTTTAATAATTCGGTCGGTCCCTAAACGGCTAATTTTTCACAATTGTTTCTATACACCAGGTGCACGGATCCTAGATCCGTGCAACCGGGTCAACCCGCCAAAAAGTGCATTTCACGCGCCCCACGCGCGCCTCACGCGCCCCCACGCGCCCAAACCCTAATTCAAATTCTAGTTCTGCTGTATATTAACATAACCTTTTAGCTTAGCGAACTTAACCTTTTAGTTATATGCACATAACCTTTTGCAGTGTTGAGTAGTGAAAAAAGTATAAGTTATTCACTGAAAAGGTTATGAAATTTGTATATAAAGGTTATAGTATTACAGTATAAAGGTTATATCATTACAACATAAAGGTTTCAGCTATATTGAATTTTTATAGTGAAAAAACTACAAGTTATTTATTGAAAATGTTATGAAATCTGTACATAAAGGTTATACCATTACAATATAAAGGTTATATTATTACAACATAAAGGTTTTGGGTTATATTGCATGAATTTTTATAGTGAAAAAAGTATAAGTCATTCAGTGAAAAGGTTATGAAATCTATACATAAATGTTACACTATTACAACATAAATGTTATATTATTACAACATAAAGATTATGACATAAATTTTAAAAAAAAAAAAAAAAAGGGCGCGAATCTGGGTTAAACCGGACCCGACCCGACCCGATTGCATGGATTATGACCCATGCACCTGGTGTACAGAAACACTACTCCTAATTTTTTTGCCAGTGTGATTCTTTTCGGTAACGTCTCTCTAATTCTGATGAACAGTAAAAGTGTGACGAGATTTGGGATCAGGAGAAGTAGGAACTTTACCATAATAATAAATACATTTATTTATTTATAGAAATAACACGCAAACGTCATAACAAAAAGTTAAATTAGGTGTTCTTGTTATATTTAATGGATTATAATTTAATTACGTGAAAACAACAATAAATTATGCTCGTTAATTATTGTGCGTCTATATAGATAGCGGCATTTATAATCACTACGAGGTATATAATGATAGATCTTCGAAATATTCTCCGCTCTGAATTTGCAAGAATTTCGAGGAATTTGCGCAATCCATCTTCCAAGTTTTAGGGTTTCTCTGGTTGATTTCTCCAATATCTGGTTAAAGGTATGTTTCAAGTTGCAACCTCCCAACAAGTCTATTGCCAACGGAATTTTGTTTGTTGATTATACGTGATTGTCGTCTACATTTGTATAATTATGCTTGTTAATTTTCCATGTGAAGATGTTATGCTAATGCTGCATATTAATCATGATTTAGTCAAATTTGTTTTAAAGTTTTAGATTCTTTTCCTAATCCATGTGGTAACCATGA
This sequence comes from Scutellaria barbata, assembly GCA_028654395.1. NCBI lineage: Eukaryota > Viridiplantae > Streptophyta > Magnoliopsida > Lamiales > Lamiaceae > Scutellaria > Scutellaria barbata. Next base: position 7,524,956 of record CM053645.1, read on the forward strand.
TGAGATTATTGTGCGTGTAATCGCGTTTTCCTTTTGTGTTCGTGAGTTAGATGTTGTATTGGGATGGAGGTTTTTTTAATCAATAATTTGATTGGAGGTTTAAAATCTGTCGTTTGTTGAATTTCATGAAGTTATTACGACTTGAGGTTCCTGTGATTGTTGGGCTTTTAGCTGGAGATGAGCGTGGTCGGATTTGACATCGGAAATGAGAACTGTGTTATAGCAGTTGCTAAGCAACGAGGGATTGATGTCTTGTTGAATGATGAGTCAAAACGAGAAAATCCTGCAGTGGTTTCATTTGGCGAAAAGCAAAGGTTTATTGGTTCTGCTGGGGCTGCGTCTGCAACTATGCACCCAAAGTCAACCATATCTCAGGTTAAGAGATTGATCGGTCGAAGTTATAGTGAACCCGCTGTGCAGGATGACCTAAGATTGCTCCCGTTTGAGACATCTGAGGGACCTGATGGTGGAATCTTGATTCACCTGCATTACATGAATGAGAAGCAAACTTTTACCCCAGTTCAGATTTTGGCAATGCTGCTTGCACATTTAAAGCAGATCACAGAAAAGAATCTTGAGATGCATATTGCAAATTGTGTAATTGGCATACCATCTTACTTTACAGCTTTGCAAAGACGTGCATATTTGCATGCTGCAGAGATTGCAGGGTTAAAGCCAGTAAAATTGATGCATGACTGTACTGCTATTGGACTGGGCTATGGAATATACAAATCTGATTTCCCAAACAGGGGTCCAGCAAATGTTGTGTTCGTAGATATTGGCCATAGTGATACACAAGTTTCTGTTGTATCATTTGAGCCTGGACATATGAAGGTATTGTCCCATGCTTTTGACAGCAACTTAGGAGGAAGAGACTTTGATGAGGTTCTGTTCAGACATTTTGCTGCTCAGTTTAGGGAAGAGTACAAAATTGATGTTTATTCAAGTGCCCGGGCTTCTATAAGGCTGAGAGCATCATGTGAGAAACTGAAGAAAATGTTGAGTGCTAATGCAGAGGCACCGCTCACTATTGAGTGCTTGATGGAAGAGAAGGATGTCAAAGGATACATCAAAAGAGATGAATTTGAGAAACTGGCATCTGAATTACTGGAAAGGATTAGAATTCCATGTCGCAAAGCTTTGCTAGACTCTGGGCTGACTGTTGAGAAGATTCACACTGTTGAACTTGTTGGATCAGGTTCTCGGGTACCCGCCATTACAAAGATGCTGACTTCACTTTTTAGGAAAGAGCCCAGCCGCACATTGAATGCAAGTGAGTGTGTGGCTCGTGGCTGTGCCCTTCAGTGTGCAATGCTGAGCCCCATATTCCGAGTGAGAGAGTACGAGGTTTGTTTTCTGTGGTTATTGTTATCCAAATAAATCTTTCCATTAATAATCCATATTGAATTATTCTTTCGAGACACTTTGAGAGTTAGATCATGCTGCAGATTCCAGAGAAAGAAGAATCTCTATTTTCTGCCTGGATTAGTTGACTGTTGTAGTTTCTTGTAATTTACCTGCTTTGAAACCATAGTTCATTTAAAAACTTGTGGATATTCTTAAACAATAATATCTGCACTTAAAAAATACTATTTGAATAGTCCTTCACTTTTTTGGAGCTGCAGATAATTCTGGCTTTATCTTTCTGTGGAACTTTGAGGTTCTGTAATCCAGATGATAATGCAGAATAGCTGCAGAATTTACCAAAAATAATGTTTCACTTCTCACTTAGAGGATTCTAAATATTCACACCTTGCAGGTGGAGGACTGCTTTCCATTCTCAATTGCCTTTGCATCAGATGAAGGGCCAGTCCGCACATTAGCAGATGGAGTGTTGTTTCCTAAAGGCAGTTCTTTTCCAAGTACGAAGATTCTTACAGTGCACAGAAATGATATATTTAACATGGAAGCCTACTATTCAAATCAGAAGGAGCTGCCTTCTGGTGTCTCGACAAGAATCAGCTCTTTTAAGGTGTAGTTTCTATCAATTATTTAATTTATTTTTGGCCATTGTATCTTGGAATAGCAAAATAGGGTGCACAATGGTCCAGAACTGGTGCTTGTTGTTTACTATATGTTTAGATAGCAAAGGATTCACAGGATTTCCCTAGCTTCTAGTTGTTTTCTTCAGTTTTTTTCGCTTGACCTAATATATTACATGTGCCCCCCCCCCCCCCCAACAAAAAAAAACCCCCACACTCACATGCACACACACGAAACAAGTCAAAAGTTCAATCAATTTTTTATACTTTCTACATACACTACCTTAGAATGCTGCTTCCCAGAAAAGTGGAATATATTATTTACATGTAATGGTCAAGATTCTAATGTTTGTGACATTGTTTTGGAGAATATGTTGTTCAAAATATGTTGCAGTGTGTTGAGGAATCAAAACTGACAGGGTATAACTTCTAGGATCTCTACAGTACTTAGATAGAAAACATACATATAAGCACATATGACAATTCACACACTTGTTAATTTGATGGAAAATCTTATTATTCGAAGTAATTTCAAATCAAACATTGTTAAGCACTGAACCTCTGACAAATGAACTATAATGGGGAGCCTTTGAATTGTTAACTCATTGTTTATTAGTTGAAGCTTTTGAATATTAAGTTAGAGTGGATGACTCTACCTATATGGTATGGAATTTGAAGATGGTACAGTTCAAAGGGTTCAAATTGTTCTCATTATTCTGTATCTTCAATCTAGATGTAAGCTTTTTGTTTGCCTCTTTCATCTGTACTTTTTGAACAGTATATGGTCCAATATGTACTTTATTTTATCTGTACTTCTTTTTTGTTGCCTCTTTTATCTGTAGTTATTTGCATAATAAATTTCTTTATCCACATTGGTCTTGTTTTCAGATTGGACCATTCAGAGTTTCTCATGTGGGCAAGACGAAGATTAAAATTAAGGTTCAGCTAAACGTCCATGGAATTGTTTCTATAGTATCTGCATCTGTAAGTGTGGATCTGTATGTTGTTCTATTTGCTTATCAGATTAGGAGCTTTGACATTGTGATGCCCAATTTTATTTAAAATGTTGAATTATCTCTGTGCAGCAGGTAGATGATCAGGTGGATGATCCTACCTCAGACAACACTATTGATACCCATTCAGAAAATGTTGAGCCTAGCAATCATGAATCTTCCAATGGTCCTGTAAGTCTTCAACATATTTTGAGAGATTTTTGAACTGCAGATATGTTCATGGGTGAACCTGAACGGTTTGATGGTTCATAGTTGATTAAAAATATGACTTGGTTTCCTGCTTTATAGAGCTTTAGTTAATCTTATGTTACTGCTATTGGTTCTCTTGCCTGGCTTATTCCTACTTATTAAACCTGAAGCACTGGGACTTTGTAAAATTTCTCTACAGGGAATAACAAATCATTTCTCATGATACTTCAACGTTGTATCAACTAATATTGAAGTATTCAAAACATGAGTAAAAAAGCTTATTTCTAAGTACCACAACATTTGGACATGTTGAGTGTTCACATGATTACTCATGGAGAGCTTATGTTTTGTTTCACAATTTAATTTTCCTGAAAAGCTTATATGGTTGCCAAAACACTGTGATCACCTTTTGCAGGGTCATGAAATCAGACGGCTAAAGGCTATCAGAAGGCAGGACATATTCATCGATGAGAATGTATATGGTGGAATGACACTGGGGGAGCTCTGCCAAGCTCAAGAAAAAGAGCTTCAGTTGGCCCAGCAGGACATAAAGATAGAGAGGACGAAAGAGAAGAAAAATGCACTGGAGGCTTATGTATATGATACACGAAATAAGGTGAACTCATGCTTATCTTTGTTCATCGTTTCCTACTCTGATGTTGTTAATAGTTTGTTCAATCTAATTTAGTTAGCATGAAAAGGTTAAAATATTATTGATTTATGTAGAAGCACAAGTCTGTCAGCTTTTTGTCATTATTACCAACATTGAATGGCTAATTTATCCGAGGTTCCATCCTGTACTGTTCACGAGAAAATAGATGTTTCAAGATTCTGAAGACAGACTTATTCATTTGGTTCCAGTTCAGATTCCTAGGATGCTGTATCAACACATAAGACAGGCTCATTTTTTCTCCCTTTTATATAACTGTAGACATTAGTCAGTTTATATTTGGTTGCTTTGTATGTATGCAATGCTTTTGCATGGGATTTGAGATAATATGTTATGTCTTTATACTCTGGTTCAGTGCCGTTATTTGGTACTCTTTCCTTTTACCATTCTTAGAAATTTATATATTTCCGTGATACTGATGAATATATTAACAGCTCTTTGATACTTATCGGAGCTTTGCCACTGATTCTGAAAAAGAAGGGATTTCCAGTAACTTGCAACAAACTGAGGAGTGGCTCTATGAAGATGGAGATGATGAGTCTGAATATATTTATACCGAAAAATTAGAGGATCTGAAGAAGGTTCATTTAGTATTTTATATATATATATATATATATATATATATATATATATATTTTTTTTTTTTTTTCCTTCCTTAAATTCACTGTTTCCCATTTACTGATTCTTCCAACTGTTAACCAGATGGTGGGTCCAATTGAAAATCGATATAAAGATGAGGAAGCCAGGGTACTGGCAAGCAAAAACCTGCTAAACCGCACAGAGGAATACCGGAGGGCCGTAGGATCACTTCCATTGAGTGAAAGGGATGCAGTATGTTCCCTTTTAGCATAATAATATTTGGTTAAAAGAGGAAATATCACTTTGCCATATGAATCATGCGGGTTTTTACACTTTATCACCTAAACTTGTTGTCCAAAGTATACAAATTCCTGCACTTCAACTTTGCTGACTCGTGCATGATCAGCAAACTTTGTACCGCAAAATGTATATAACCTAGATTTTTTTTTTTTAAATGATAATATGCCCATTCAAATTAACGACTATCGTGGCTGTGATATTTGAAGGTCATTGGCGAATGTAATAACGCAGAGCAGTGGCTTAGAGAAAAAACCCAACAACAGGAATTGCTTCCTAAGAATGTGGATCCTGTACTTTGGTCCAGTGAAATCACAAGGAAAACTGAGGCTCTTGATGAGTATGTCTGGAAACCCATGTCGCCACTGAAAAATATAGTTCATACCAATGGATAAAATGGTTACTTGTATGTGGAGTGAAATGTTTTCTCTTATTTTCCACCTGCCTCAATGTTTGTGTGGTATATCCAGTCTGTAGAACCTGCAGTACATATTTTGAGGATTCAAATGCAAACCACCATGCTGTGCTTCCACATCATGTCCCCATCAAGTGCATTGTCTTAATACAAGCCTGCTGTTGTTGACTGCCTGGACTGCCTGGACTGTCTTTCAGTCATTAGCATATTGAGTTGATGTTGATGTTCAATATTAAAAGAAGGGATTTGTTGAACTTTGTTGAATTTATTTTGATGTTAATGTTCAATATTAAAAGAGGGCATATGTGTTGAACTTGTTGAATTTATTTTGATGTTGATGTTCATGTTTTCGTTTTGCAATCTTTATTCCAGTTTATTCACAGTTAGGGATTGCTTTTCAGGCTGTACAAACTTGCACTAGCATCCAAGTCATCGTCCCACAAACCAGAGGGTGCCAGAGAATCAGATACAAGAAACAAAAAGGATGATATGCAAGTTGATTGATGTGCATTTGAACAGGGCTTTGATTCTAAGAGCCAAGTTGAAGAAAGTTCGTGATTAATTACCGCTTGATTTGTGTGGATTTTGTGTGCCTACTCTGCATTGGTAGCCATCTGACTCTCTCAAAATCTGTAAGTTCTCTCTTCCATCTTTTGGGTTGGAATAGTAGGCTAATAAATATCTATCCAAACATGGCACAAACATTTCTGATGATTATTATTTCTCCTATTTGCAGTTGGTGTTTTTGGTTGCAAAACTCTTTTTACAGACACCAAAACAGTGATACACTAAGTTCCATTTCCAAGTGATACCATAGCAATTTGTCTCTTACGAGTAATCTTTTAACAAACGAATCCTTATATAGTCGAAGAATAATCTTATGGTGCAACATATTTATCAGGTAAGAGTTAGAAGCTCGACCCGTCATTTGAATACTCCTTCCCTGGTTAGTGATATTTGCATATGGGATAAAAACCCAAGTGGACGCACAATAGAAAGGCTTCATATCTCCTTTTTGCTCGATGCCTTGTTTGCCTTCATATATAGCTTCATTCTAATTGTATTTAACCACTTGCCATTAATATGAAATATTCTGTTAGATTTGTCTCTCTTTTCCTACAGAAACATCTTTTCAAAACTTATCCATCATCACTTGGTGTTAAAGGTGACTAATGCTGTAATGCATTATACTTAAGTTTCATTGCGAACGGATTAGTATGATATATCTTGAGTTTGCTTATTATTGAAGAAAAAAATCGAGATATTAATAATATGTGTATTTGGTTATATTTATTATAAAGCATGATCGAATTAACACAGTAATTGTGACAAGGGTAACATTTTAATATTTTGGTGACTTTATTATTTGGTAAAAGCCCTGTCAATCATTTGTGCCCACAAGTAGGAAAACGAATGTCTATAGAAGCATATATCTGAGAATAGGTTGGTTAATTGATTTACCATCCTTTTACATCATTAAATTGTTCCGACAACTTTTAGTCCTTGAGCAGAGGCTCTTTAATTTCTTCCCACTTGTCCAAACGCATCTTCGCTTTCTCCACCTGCACATCAAATCTCATTATTATTTTTGTTTTGTAAAAGATATTATCTCATATTTTATTTTAATCCAAACCGAGAAAGTTACCTCTTTGGTCCAATCGGTGTGAAATGTTACCCACAGTAAGATTAAAGTTTGCATCATTGTTCCTCCAATCATGCCAGACCAAATTCCCTATCATCATAACTATCATCATCATCAGCTACTAATATTTTGTCACTTGTAACGAATTTGTTTTATAGTCTTGTTGATAACAGCAACTTTTAATATTGCGATTATATAATCTATCTAAAGATGTATATGTAGGATAATTAATGTAGAGTTGTTACCTTGACACCAAGGTTGAATTTAAAGCCAAGAATACATCCTATTGGAATTCCAACCACGTAGTAACAACCTATGTTCACGTACGCCACAAATGCTTGCCAACCGCACCCCACTGCCACTCCTGAGTATGTATAATTTTTTTTTGTCAAATTCATATCAACAAGTAAAAATAGTAAGCCTCTCGCTGAATTTTAAATAGAAAAGACCACAGTTTAAATTTAAAATTTGGTGCTCTAATTTCAAAAAATTGCTATGTATTTTCATGAGAACCGTTGGAATAGAAAATTGCTGTGTTTAATAAAATATTGTTATATTCTTCTAGCATTTTGCTGCTTGTCTTGTACGTGGATAAATTCTCTACCCACTCCCTTAAATCTCTCTCTATTCGTTTATGCTCAGAAACGGAATACTCCATTTACTGACGACAAAAGCAGTGATCTAAGAACAAATAAAAGCAGCAAGTTTAGTAAGAAAAACACTGCAAAGATGAAGTACATAGAAGTATAATAAAGACATGCATTATATTATATTAAACCGCTGAATGCAAAATACTACAAGTATATTACCTGACAAAACTGGTTGGACGCCATTGAGGATGAGGGTGACAGCTAAGAATGGGCAGAGATCCGATACAGCATTGGCCACTGTTTCACCTTCCGTGAATATGTAGCTGATGACGTGGCGTTGCGACAACACCACCATCGCCTCCACCACCGCCACTATAAAAGATACTGAATTCACCACCACCACTGAGAACGCCGCCGCCTTCGCCTGCCCTGCTCCGATCTCATTGCCTACTCTCACACTGTTCTTTTCCAAATATTTATCACTACTCTAATTTTAAAGAACGAAACTAGCCAAAGTTCTCAAACGATGTGCAGAACAATGTATTGGGAAATAAATCAAAGCATGCATACAATTAGTGGGGAAGTCAGAAATTTTGTTAGGAGATCTAACTTATAATGTATAAAAGTTCAAAATATGTTTGAATTATATGTATATTTATATTTTGACAGTAAATATATGTTAAAACTTTGAAATTTTAATATTTTTTAATAAATTTTTATTAATAGTTTGATATCTAAAATGTTGAATACTTAAATAATATAAATATAGGTGATCAAAAATATAATTTACTCAAATAAGTTATTTAGAAAATTCTCACTGTCGATATTTTATTTTTATTATGAATTTAATACCTAAAATGATTAGAAAAAAAAAAGATTGAATAACAACTTATTACAAAATATAAAGATATGAAATTTATATTAAAAACCACTAATATATATATATATATATATTTCATAATTAATTTCACAATAAATATAATATATACTATAATTTTTTAAAATTTTGAGGGGACTACTGCCCCTGACCCTCATTTGTCTCCGTCACTACATGCGCTAATTTATTAGATAAATAGATATTCCTTAGACAAAATATATAGTGAAAGAGCCAACCTAGCAGCAGCATTGAATCCGATGGAGATCATGAACAGTAGCCCATTCACTGACATGCTGCACAAATAAGCGCATCAGTGATGCCAAAATATTTACACTAGATAAATTGTTTGTAAATTTTTATATGCCGACTTCAATAAACTAAGAACTATATGAGACACAAATAGAGTGATCATGTATTGTACAAATTTCTATTAGTTTTTATAAACATCTTATATTATACTTCATTTTACATCTCATGTTTTAAAATAATCAACATAAGTCACGTTTATCAAATAACATCATTAATTAACATGTAACATATATCAAATGTCATGAAATATGAGATATAACAACAAACGTACTAGAAAACCCGATCCGATTTTTATAAGCATTGATTCAACATAAATTAGGACGGAAAGATTTTACCTAACTTTCAGTTAACATATATATTTTTTGTGTAAATATTTCTTAATTCTATTTGAATAGAAGAAATTATTCTTCACCATATATAATCTGATACTACCTCTTTTTTTATTTTTTCATGTAAAGGCCAATACACTTACTAAATATCATGTTGTATGATTGGACAATTGTGAAACGAAACGGGGGAGTGGGCAGGTGCCATAAAGCTTTGTGACCATCATTTACACATGCTCTTTTGACTTGCAAATTTAGGCCAACTCTCATCCTAATAAAAGTTAATTTTTGTTGTACACTGAACTTTTGTTGATTTTGATGGATCCTACTTTTGATATGAATATGATTTTGATATGAGCTAAATTTGGATGTTAGAGTAACAAAAATAGATTAAAATATCATACTGAAAGAGAGATTACCATACTGAAAGAGCATCCAAGGAGAGTTCAGGATTTTCGAGCAATCCCGCAATCAAGACTAGTACCTGAAAGTACCAGGTCTCCAAGCACAGCATCACAGCTGATGCTATCGACAATTTGACGAAATCCCATATACCACTAAATGCCTCCCACTTGAATCCTCTCCACGTGTCCTTACATTTTTTGCTTCGCACAATGTATACAAACTGCGCCGTCACGATAATCCACCACGATAAGCTCAGCGTCAGCGACGCTCCAATCAACCCAAACCCAATCCTGTACACCGCGATCCAGCTCACCAAAAGATGCACCCCCAGCGTCGCGAGTGATATCAACGCGCTCGGCAGCACTATGCTCTGCGCCTGTAGAAACTTCTGTATCGGGAAATTTACTGTGTACGCCAACACCTGCGGGATCAGGCCGTACACGAACACCGCCGCCAGCGCCGCCACCTCCTCCGATTCGCCGATGAAGAGCAGGAGTTGCCTCGAGAACACGTACACCACCACGATCGGGAGGCTGAACAGCATCAGCACCACGGTGGCGCGTTGGAGGTACACGCCGAGCATCTCCAACCGGTGTGCGCCGTACGCCTGTCCACAGAGCGTTTCAACCGCGCTTCCCATTCCTAACTGCAAAAATACGTCGACGTTTTAGCTGGAAATTAATTAATATTTTTGCGGCGCTCAATTTTAGGTTTTTGACGTTGAGAGTACTTACGAGGAGGCCGTAGGCGAATAATTGGATGCCATTGTTGCCGAGACAAGCGGCGGCGAAATCGAGGTTGCTGAGATGGCCGGAGAAGATGCGAGTGGATATGGACATGGAGTTATTGATTAAGTACATCATGATGGCGGGTGCGGCGAGTTTGAAGAGGAGTTTTAACTCGATCCAAGTAGCCTTCTTGTATCGCGTGAGGCATGGCAGATCGGTGTCTGATAGCAGCTTATCGATCTCGGAACTGGCATGAGCCTTAGCGGCTGACGGCTTCGGTTCTAGAGATGGCTGTTGCATTGAGTAAAGAGCTTCTTGATTGTGCTCGTCTATAGACCTCTCCATGGCAGTATCGATCGTATAGTAAGACTGTAGATATATAAAGACTGGCAAATGAGTATGTTTCATTTCCTACGACTAGGATCTAGTATTGCCCAAGTATCAGACTGTCCTTCACACAATTTTCATTTTAGATTTTTTTCACATAAATTAGACAAGGTTGTAGAAAACTAACCTATTCTTATTTAAACTAGTAGTGTATCCTTGCTTAATTTGCTAAATTTAATAATTTCAAATTTATAATAACATTATATGATGATATAATATCTTAAAATACATATATAATTTTTTTGTTATTTATATTAATAAAACCTAGAAAATATAATTTTAAATTTTTTTTTTTGGACCTAATCTAACATTCTATAAACAAAATTATAAATAATAATTATAAATTTGATATATCATGCATAAATTAAGAATTAAATTTTAATAAACAAAATATTTAATTTGAAATTATGGTTTATAAAAAAAAGAAATCACCCCACCTGAGTCCACTTCCAACAAAATTATAAATATGAAAAAAAAATTCAAATTAGAATGATAAATATAAACATATGCATTAAAAATGAGTTGAAATGAAGAAATTGATTGGTTTGCAATAATATATGTATAAATATTTCCTATTTCTACATTTTAATTAATTTTAATTTATAATAAATTACTCAAAAAAAACTTGTAACTTATTATATGAATGTTTAAAGTAAATAAAAAAATCATTCAACCCACAAAACATACATTTCAAATTATTGTTATTTTTTACCCTTCCCCAATCTCTTGTTATCTTTTTATTTATTTTGTTTTTAAGTTTATATACAATAAATGTAAATGAAATATTATAAATATGATTTCCATATAATATATTAAAAAAAAAATTATTGTGTTGTGGGAAGTGGAAGGGAGGAACACAATAAAGATTAGAAAGCTTATGTAACCCATGTTTAAATCTAAAATCCTGATCGTCATACAATTTGCACATTTATAAAAAATATGATACCATTTAAGCTACAAAGTTGTGGTTACAATAAATGCAAAATAAAATGTTATAAATAGGATTTCTTAAAATATAAACTTAAAAGGGGGGAACACTCTTATCTTTTTTAGCATATAATGCTGCTTTTATATATATATATATATAGATAGATAAATTTTCAGTAATCATTTTATCTTATTTAATTTTATAGAAGTAGATGAAATAGTTTTGATAGAAGATGAGTAAATTTTCATTTGAAAAATTCCATAATAACATTTATTTTTGAGATTTGTTTAACTAAAACCTTTTTTATTTTTTTATTTTTATGGATGTCATACTTTTCATGAATATTCAAACAAAACAAATAGGTACATTTTTTTATTTTTTTTCTTTTTGGATTTTTTTAATCATTTTCAACTAGAGTAATAACTATTAAATGAAACTTTTAACACAATTTCAAAGTAGGAAATTCTACCCGAAATAAGACAGCAAGCTGTTCCCAGATTATTTGAAATAATTACATACTATATTTTGTGCATTGTACATTAATAGGAGTGGTTTGAAAATATTTTATTTTATAGAAAATTAAACGTGAACACTAGAATCTAGATATATAATCATCCAACATTCACTATCTTAAGAAGATATAGATAATACAAAGAGGATTGACCTTTATATTCTATTTATGATCGATTCATAAAAGAATATACATAATAATCTTTTCCCCACACACATTTCTAAAATGGGCAAATAGCCAAAAAAATTCAAATTTTTTTGATTTTTTTATTTTAATCAATTCTTTAAAAATTGTTAATTTAGTCATATTATAGCCAATTAATTACAATTTTAATCAAATTTCAATTTTAGTCAAAACTAAATAATACATATCTTACATGACGGACATATGGATAAAAAAATCATTTATACCTCATCAAAAATAAAAATAAAAATAATAAAATAATAAACATATTATCTTGAATTTATAAATAAAATAAAATAAAAAGGATTGGATTTGAGTATTGTGGAGAGTAAAATAAAAAAACAATTGATGAGATATTTAGTTTCTTTTATTTATTTATTTATTTATTTTCATTTTCGATGAAATGTAAATGATTTCTCTATTTATGTGTCCATCACATATGACATATACAATTAATTTTGACTAAAATTAAAATTTGGTTAAAATTACAACTAATTTACTATAATATAAATAAATTGACAACTTTTAAAAAATTAGTTAAAATAGTAAAATTTTTAAAAGGTTTGGAATTTTTTTTACTGTTTTGTAAGATATATATACGTCCTGAAATTCCTTTTAAGCCTCGTTTTAAGAGTTTGCTATTGTTGACCTATAGTTCCACTTTTCTTCCGTATTCACCTGAAACCATTATTTCCAAAATAAATTCTTAATTTATGTACTTAACTACATATCCTATTCAATTTATTTACATATTTATTCGACAAATTAATTAAGATTTTACAATCTTCCTTAATTTTTAAAAATCATAAGATATCTTAAGAGAGTTTTTTTTTTTTCCCCTGCAATTTTAATATTTTTTTAAATAAATGATGCGAAATTATATAACAACTCGACAAAAAGAGAGTGAGATTCAGAGAAATAGCCCAACAGATGGCTAACAAAGAAACACTAACCTTGTTAAAACCTTGATATTGAAAAACCCAATGCAAAAAACATATACTCCCTCCGTTCCTTAACACTTTGCATACTTTTCTTTTTAATTTGTCCCTAAACACTTTGCACACCCTAAAATGGTAAAATTTATCATAATTCTTACCCTCACAATACACACTTATTTATACACAACGTCATTACTTTTTTTCACACAATACCATTTAATATTCAAACTTTTTCTTAAAAATTATGCCCAATTTGACAATTATACTCTCAATCATAAAGCAAATATTCACTTTTTTTTTAAAAATTGTGCCCAATTTGATGTGCAAAGTAATATGAGACGGAGTGAGTATTAGGGAAAAAGGGGATAAATCAATGAAACCTATAAATAAATAGCCACAGAATTGTTGAATAAAAATAGGTGTTCCACGAAATTAGATTAAAAAAACTAAAGTGGATTTAAAAAAAAAAAAAAAAAGGACATTCCACGAATTTGGTTAATAACAAGCTATTCCATGAAATTTTCTATTAAATTTAAGTATTCCACTAAATTTTTAGTTAATAGGCTTAAATTCATAGAACATACAAATTTGTTATACTATTTAATACTATTTCGTGGAACATATAAATAGTTAATACTATTTCACTACAAATAAATAATATTATTTAATAAGCTTAAATACGTAGAACATACATATAAGCTTAATATCGTGGAATATACAAATAGATACATACAAATTCTAATAATATTTAATAGTACTTTTTATTATTTAACAATTTCATGGAACATATAAATAGTTAATACTAATTTGTATTTATTACTTAACATATAGTAATACTATTTAACAATTTTGTGGAACAATTTGTACTATTTAATAATATCGTGGGACATATAAATATTTAATAGTACTTATTACTATTTAAAATTTGTACAATTGTGTGGCTTAAATTATACAAATTGATTATGGAACATACAAATAGTTAGTATTATTTAATTAAGATCTATTAAATAAAATGTAGGAAATCGTGAACATACAAATTCGTGGAAGGCACATACAAATTCTAATAAAATGTTGCAAAAATACTATTTAATTATTATCAATTAAATTTGTGGAAGACATTAAATACATACATTTAAAAATCGTGGATTATATAAAAAATTCGTGAAACATTATATACATAATTTGTGGATTAAATAGATAGAGGTAGTTTTTTACACTATGTGCATGTAAGTCTAACATATTAGACATCAATCACATTTTAACCACTATTCGAATGTGAGGTGCAGGATATTTTTGACAAAACACTTTTGTTTGTGGTAAAGGGGATAAAATTATGATATTTTGGTAGAAAATAGATTAAACTATATGTTTGGTGGAATTTGGGACCAATTCCCCTGATTATAAATATTTTAACAGTATTAACAAAAATAAATAACAAATCCGATATTAAAAAAAAAAAAAAAAAAAGCACACACATTTCATGAAATTAATATCACAACATGGCATTAAATTTGGCAAAAGTGAAACAGATGTACCACCAACCACAGGTCCACAATTGAATGCAATCTACATCGTTCTCAGTCAAATACGATAAAACAATATTTTATAGGTCACAAAATAAATGTTGATTTCAAATTTTATATAAATAACATAGAGAAAAAGATAAGAAGAGTATAAAAAATCAAACATTTATCAAAAATTACAATAAAAATATGTTCTATATGTAGTATCTCATTAATATCATATCAGTAAAAGTGTAAGGGAGAGATTAAAGATACTCTACACATTTTTAAGGGCATCCCATTTATTATGTACAGTAAAACCTTTATAAATTAATATTCTATAAATTAATAAACTCTTTAAAATAATCAAATCTTCCGGTCCCGACTTGAGTTTTTGTAAAAAATCATCAAATTCGATAAGATAATAAGATAATAATTTTTAGAAAAATCTCTTTCTAAATATTAGGTCCCATTAAAACTCTAAACTAATAATTCATAAACACAATTGTTTCTATACACCAGGTGCACGGATCCTAGATCCGTGCAACCGGATCAACCCGTCCAAAAATGTCTTTCACGCGCGCCTCACGCGCCCCCACGCGCCCAAACCCTAACTCAAATTCTAGTTCTGCTGTATATTGGCATAACCTTTTAATTTAGCGAACTTAACCTTTTAGTTTAGCGAACTCAACATTTTAGTTATATGCACATAACCTTTTGCAGTGCTGAGTAGTGAGAAAAGTATAAGTTATTCACTGAAAAGGTTATGAAATTTGTACATAAAGGTTATAGTATTACAGTATAAAGGTTATATCATTACAACATAAAGGTTTCGGCTATATTGAATTTTTATAGTGAAAAAACTATAAGCTATTTATTGAAAAAGTTATGAAATCTGTACATAAAGGTTATACTATTACAACATAAAGGTTATATTATTATAATATAAAGGTTTGGATTATATTGCATGAATTTTTATAGTGAAAAAAATATAAGTCATTCAGTGAAAAGGTTATGAAATTTGTACATTAAGGTTACACTATTACAACATAAAGGTTATATTATTACAACATAAAGGTTATGACATAAATTATAAAAAAAAAAAAAAGGGCACGGATTCGGGTTAAACCGAACCCGACCCAACCCGCATGCCCAGTTGCATGGATCATGACTCATGCAACTGGTGCACACAAACACTACTCATTCATAAATATTACAATTATAAATATTATGGTAATTTGCTAAAATATAAATCTATTGTTACTTGATTTTTCTTAAAATTTAAGTGCAACAAATTAATGTAAACATGTATATTTAAGTAATTCCAATGAATTGATACATGCATCTATGAATATAATAGTTAATTTTATATAATGAATTGATATTATACATAAATATATTTAATTAGTTACAAAGAATTGGTTGATGTATGAATATAATCAATGAAACATGTACATGAATTCATTTATTTTCAATACATATGTACTAAATTTGCTGAATTTAAAAAATCTCTCTTAATTAATAAAATATTAATTTATCGATATATTAATATCTCTTGAAATTAATATAATTTCATGGTCCCAAGATTATTAATTTATAAAGGTTTTACTGTATATATGCTACATTATTTATCCATAAATGAGATGTCCTTAAAAATGTGTGAGATGTCTTTAGTCTCTCCCAAATATAACCACCAAATTTGATTTCCATTAATCTCAACATTTACTTCAGATATCTATTAAAGTAAAGGTGATTGTTCTCAAATAAATGTATTCACAATAATAACAATTGCTAACTTCATTTTATAGCCAATTCAAATTATTCCGCAATTCTCATCATTTTTCTCCTTTTTTTTTCATTTTACTGTTTTTCAACATTATGTTAAATCCAGCCTCATTTACATAAAAACTATTGTAAAAATCCGATTTTGAAATCCTGAATTTTTAAAATAAAAGTGAATAATTAAAATATGTGTTTGTTTAGAAATTTTATAGGGTACAATTAGTACTGTAAATGTCAAATCAATATTGAAAAAAAATATTGTTATGTAAAATTATATTATTCGTTAATGTAATGGTAATGATTGAATGATTGTTGTTGGACCATTAAGCGTATTACCGCTACATCAAAAGGATATCCAATAGGTATATGGTGCAATTTTAATGTCTTATACTTATATAGTTTTGCGCCCAACAACCTTGAAATCCTCTCGACATCTCCATGACTCGGTATTAACATGTCTTCTCGCCACGCTTGATGTCACCGTAACTCAACGACTCGCCTCGTGCCACCACCATGACGCGGTGTCTCGCCACCCAGACCTAGACCGCTCCACCATACAGGTTCCGCTGCCACCCAGGCGCCACCTAGGCCGCTCCGTCACACGGGTTCCGCTGCCACCCAGACGCCACCCAGGCCGCTTCAAAAGGATATCCAATGGGCATATGACGCAATTTTAATGTCTTATGCTTATGTAGCTTTGCGCTCACGGATTCGAACCTGACAGAGCCGTGCCTCGCTTAAGCTCCGACCCAAGGTAGGGTGCTGGGAAAATTCCCAACAATTGTAGTAATAGAAATTTAGGTGTGTATTGAAATTTGTGTATTAATAGGATATAGTATAAGGTTAATGATTTTTTTTTTAATAAAGTAGGATTTTGATAGATTATATAATGAATAAATTTCATAATAAGACCCAATTTATAGATTGATTTTCAATTCTAAACCAAAATTTTAAAGCTTCTCAATAAGGGGCTAAATTTTACATTTTTTTCTCAATTTAAGATTTGAAAATTAGATTGAGTTCTCAATTCAAGACAAAATTTCATTTTATTTGTATTTATATTTATAATTTATTTATATTTTAATATGTATATAGTTTAGATAAATTAAGATAAGTTTGTGTAATTTTGGAATGATCTTTAGCTCACTTGTATTAATATATATATATATATATATATATAATAAATGCAATTCAAAAAATTAAGATTCCTTTATTTTCTTAATTTTATGAATAAAAGTATAGACAATCGATTTTAATATTAATTAGTTTAATATAAATTATATTTTATAAATTTAATTAATTATATTTTTTATTTCTTTTTATTTTTTATAAATTAAAATAAATCGGATGAAAATTATTCTTAAACAAGCGCGCTAACTTGTTTAAATTTATCCAAAATATGAATACATATTGAAATATAAATAAATCTTTAAATATAAAAAAAAATCTTCTTGAATTAACAAATCAATCTAAATTTCAAACTTTAAATTAAGAAAAAATGTTAAATTAAGTCATTTATTGAAAAACATAAAATCTGGGATCATAATTGAGAATTAATTAATAAATTGGGTCTTGTTATGAAATTTATCCATTATAATATTTTGTAAACTCAAAATCAACAGGATTTAAGATTTTTTAAATCCCAAATCTCACTCACAAACACTGGTCCAAACACTTTAACTAAAATCTCACCTAAATTAATGGGAACATTAAAAAAAATGAAATTCAAGAAAAATATTGGAGAAATTTCTAAGAAACAACGAGAGAGGGTATCCCACTTTCAAAATTTGATTCAATGATGTGGCATAGAGCATCATGTGTATCAAAATTTTTATCCCATTTTTTATTTTATTTGAAACATAGGGGCGAAATTAAATGTTTGTAATGTTTTGATTAGTGGTGAAAATTGGAACGGAAATTTTCGATATCTGCCGAATTCGATTCGAAATTTTTTGATTTTGAAATGAATATTTTTAATCCGAAATCCAAAAATCCGAATTCCAATTTTTCCAAAAAATTTCGGATGGAAATCGGAATTAGTTTTGAAATTTTTGGAAATTTCGAAATCCGATCCGAAATATTTCTAAAATTCAATTTTCAAAAATTCCGATTTCTAATCTGATTTTCGATTTATTTCCGAAATTTTTGTCAATGATCCTTAGTATGATTTGTTAACTTTTACTACTGCATTTTTGTGTATTGTCTATCATGTGTTTTATATGAATATTGTACATCAGCAGAATAATTAATCTCTCATGTCTTTGGTAGATATTATATTGATGTTAAATGTTTGAAATATCAGATTCGAGGTCGTATTATTTTTTAGGATATTAGAAAAGAATATTTAGCTAATAGACCAACTAATTAATTTCGAAATTTTCTAAATTTTTTAATTTCTGAAAATTCCGAATTTTTTTTCCAAAATTTCCAAAAAAATTCCGAAATTTCCAAAATCGGATTGGATTTCACATTTCCAAAAATTTTTGGATGGAAATTGGAATTGGTTTTACATTTCCGAAATTTTTTGGAATTTTTCCGAAATACCCTATTTGCGATTCGATCCGTCCGATTTCCACCCCTAGTTTTGATGTAAAAATGTTAAATATGAAAGTATATTTTTAATATTATAACAATTTTAAAGATGAAATATTTTTACATCTTACTATTTTTCTTAGTTTTTTTTTTTTTTTGGCATTTATTAATTTGAAGGTGAAATACAACTTTAGGTGTTTAAGATAATAATAATATTTTTCATGTCAACGAGTAAATATAAAATATATTAGTAAATAATTGTTTATAATTACTAATTGGGTTCGGACTATTTCCTTCGTAATTTAAATGTGGCGGTGAATATAGTGATACTGATTTTTAGAAATGTTTTTAGCTTGTGAAGTTAATAAAATAAAATTTTAGAAGCGCACTCTTCAGCCATATCATTATGACAAAAAATAAATAAATAAATAAATAAATAAAAAATAATAATAATAATTCATGCGGCTTATTATGTTATTTTTATCACTAAAATTAATTCATTTATAAAGCAATTAAACATTATGAATCAAAATCTTAAATATCCCTATACGTCCGCTATTGGCTTATTGCTACGTTTAACTTGTACATGTGCAATAATTTGTGGGGCCGACTTGATGTTGGCATGGCCCATTTATGACTATTCATTTGACGAGCATCAATCCTCCGTAAAGATTAAAGGCATTTCCTTTTGTTACCATTAATGACGAATATTATTTTACTTTAATTACCAGCAACTAACCATTTTCTTTCTATGTTTTTCTGATCTAAATTCTAAAGTTCCCTAATCCCTATCAAAGTCAGCCTCTGCCTCACTATATTTGATGCCTATCTAATTGCACTATACTTTCATTTATTAATTGTGACATATTAATCATTCATTCATGAGTAAGAAATTTATAATTTAAATTTATTAAAACAAATTAATCATAATGCATAACTCACAATCTACATATTAAATTCGTAAAAATTGATTTAATTTGTGAATAATTGGACTTTGTTTCATAAAATTATATTCATGAGTTAGTCTTATATGAGATTTCGTATTCAATTATTATTGACATGTGTCTTATCTTTATAATAAATGTGGATCCCCGATATTTTACTTTAGGATGAAAATGTCATGATATTTTGGTAAAATATCTTATGTGAGATTGTTTTTATATTGATTCAAATAATCAAGTAAATTTAATTAACTTAAAATAAATTACTTCAAAAAAACATAATCAGCCCAAAATCGAGTGCTGTTTTATCTGTTAGTTGGATTTAGGAACTCTTTTCTTACCAATTTCTCCTATTTTTTAAAAGGAGAAATTGATATATTTTACGTGAAGGCCCATGCGGGATTTGATACCACTTTTCTGCAGATCTAATCCAACAAAATATTGATTTTTTTTTAACAAATAATACAAATTTAATTCATTTATTGGTACGTAATGTTGATTCGAAGTCCATTATAAATTCATGAACAATGAATGCAATCCTACTATATTCAATCAATCTCACCTAATAAACCACGAGTGTTGTAGTTCAAGTGGTATTTCACTTTTGTAAAAGTGCAGATTGTGATGACTAGAATTCGAATCGGGTGACCCAAATTTTCTAATTCTTATTATTCCCCTCCCTTCCACTCCACCAAACTCATTAAAACAAAAATCAATCTCATTTAATACCTTTCAAAAATAAAATCCCACTCTCTGATTTAAAAACTAAGGTTCGAAATCTCACTTAATACCTTCCAAAAATAAAATCTCACCCTCTGATTTAAAAACTAGGATTCTCACTCTCTGATCTAAAAATTAGGGTTCGAAATCTCACTTAATACGTTCCAAAAATAAAATCTCACGCTCTGATTTAAAAACTAGGATTCGAACCCGAATCACGCAAGTTTTCTAATTCTTATTGTTCCCTTCCCTCACACTCCCCCAAACTCATTAAAATCTCACTTAATACCTTCCAAAAATAAAATTTCACTTTCTGATTTAAAAACAAAAACAAACGCATTCAATTCTCAAAAGATGGAAATTTGATTCGACTTTCCAATTTGAACTCGTAACTCGTTATTCTTTGACGAAATATTAATTTATGGAAACTTAATGTATCACAATTTTAAAATTGAGTAGGTTTAGTGTGCAATTGGTGCATATATATAATTTCGGTCGATTCAGATTTGCATGCTTTTTTTTTTTTTTTTTTTGCTTTAGGTTTAAATTTTTATATTATATTGGTGTGACATTTTATGTTGCATTGTTATGATCCTTATGGAAAAAATTTGTGAAATAAAAGTATAAATATTTATATATAAATGTCACATAAATATATATAAAGATCACGTGAATATATATATAAAAGTCATATGAATATCGTATAAATACATCTATATATAAATTATGCTGAAATTCATCTTTTTTATTATAAATTACCGTATATAAAGGTCACACATTTATAACATAAAAATCAACACATAAAATAAAATAAAAAACAAAACAAAATTCGTGGATTCGGATCAGATCGATCCAGATGACATGAATCTAAGATCCATACACTTGATGCACATGAGAATTTATGTTTAAAATTTGGCACAATCGATTCAAATCTTGTATAATTATAGTATAACAATTTACAATTATATAAATAAATCCAAGCCCATGCACAAAATCAAAAAAAGGTTATAGCCCTATAAATAAAAATATTGATTTTTTCAAAATACAAGTTTTCCACCGATTATCATTCGTGTGAATCTCCTTTTATATTTATTTAATGTTTCATTTCATATTTTATTACCTAATATACATTACAAGTTAATTTGAGTGAAATCTAAACACACAAAAATGCAAAAATGTAGATAATGAAGTAAATCAATTCATTGAATAAAGAAATCAAAGAAGAAGGCAACATGAAATGCAAGAAAATTCATTGCTTTCATGACATTCCAAACTAATATACATTGTGGGTAAATTAAGTAGAGATACTTACACGAACTTCCTCATCCACTTGAATTCTTTACAAAATTTCTTATTACACCAGCACACAAGATAAATAAATGTTAATTGTAAGAAATTTAAATCTGAAATAACCTTCCGAGTCTATCTTCGACTGAAGGATGGTTCGAACCTAAGTTGTGTTTGAATCCTTTTGCCTCGAATTCGAGCATTTTCTTCAACCTCATGGGTTAACCTTTAGGTCAATCAAGCAACACAAATGTGTGGACAATCAGCTTATCATGACTATTTCTCTGTTAAGATCTACATGAGAATCAAGAGTGCAATGGAGGCTATCAAAGAGACCACGTAATTCATGTCTCTGCTATGAAACCCTGAAATAAGAAAGTTTTCATGTCAACCAATAGTAATTGGAGAAACTAGGATGCTTTGACCGATATTGTTAATATTGGTATTATAAAAAAATACCAAATTTTACGATGAAAAGGGTACTTACTGCTTTGCCCGGAAGCTGCTGCAGGGAGGGCAGGAATTTTGACGGCTGCAGTTAAAAAAAAGTTACGTTTGTGAGTGGTTCTGAAGAGGAATGAACACTCTTCAAAGTGTTTAGTAATTTACGATGAAGTAAAAGTGAATAAGCAAACGTACTTTTGTTGCATGACGAAGCAGGTAACTGAGTGGAAGGAGGCCAAGGAGCTGGAATGTTATCATTTAAATCACAGAGAAAACTGACCCCTGCAGATTGGTCAAACACTACATCTGAAGGCAAGCTGGGCAAAAGGCATCCAGACTCTGAATATTGAAATTGGAATGAGATCAAGTGAGAGATAGTCAATAAACGACATAACTATCAACTTTATTAGTAAGGGTCAAATTGCAAAGAACACTAGTTTGCACAATGATAGATGTTTGCATTTGTTAAAGAACAAACAAGCTTAGAAATTAGCTGCATTTTCAACATGGTTTACCCAATTTCTAACCTGTTAAAAAAAAAAAAACAATGAAACCTAACAATTTGGTTAAATTGAAAGGACATACTGAGAGTAAAAGGTTAGAAAATTACCCTGAGAACCAACTGGAGCAGTGACGTGATAATTCCCAGAGCAGATCAGAATGAGAACACAACAAAGTGATCAGATCAGGTTTATTTGCATTTACATTGGAATCACAAGTAGGAGCATAGGACCAAACTGACCTTGGAGGGAGAAGTCTTTGAGGCTAATACGACATTGGCTGTAAACGTTGTTGGTAATGTTAGCTTTCCGTAATTTTACACCAAGTGATGCAGCACAATTTAAAGCTTGCAAGTTTGTGACAAAACTCTGCCTTTGCAAGTGAGAGACATAGCTCCCAAGGGAACTGCAACATGCTGTTTGGTTACTTATTCCGCCACCACACCCTTCTATAACATGGCTACTGTTCGGAAAATTCAAAGGGCATACTGAAGTGGCAGTCAAAGCGAAGAAGAGAAGTTAAATTCTCTAAAAACAAATAACAAGATTTAGACAATTAACAAAGAATATGGAGATGTAACAGAAGCAAAGATGACTTGTTTTTTCATCATATTTGTGTAGACTACGATACAAGGAACCTAAAGCCTTGAGTAAATTCACGTTGACTCTCACAGAAATTCTTGCTGTCATGAGAAGCTAGATTATGTTACAACAAGTGATACTCCACTTTCATGATGTATAGATGAAGAACAAAGACTGAGGAGGTGATAGTTTAAAGAGCTACTGAACATAAAGTAATTGTTGAAAAAATGAATGTCCAACACAGAATGCCCTCGTCTTTTATTTAAATCCTCTGTTTCTGAAATTTCAATACCAATCTATCCATGCACCAAGTATGTAGAATGTAGAAATTTTCGATCAAAAGGAAACATAATGCTAAAAGGAGTAGAGAGCAAAGATAAATGTAACCACAAGTCACCTTTGTTAATTCTGCAATTAGATAGTCCTCGAAGAACATCTTTTGCATGAGAAGGCTCAAGTTTACTTCCAAGCCATCGTAGTACAATACTTTTGCAGTCATTGATTCTAGTTGAATGATCCGACAACACATGGGAACCATCCAGGCTTAGAAGATTATATGCTTTTTGAGCAAGTTTTCTGGCAGCATCCAGTATGGCATTCTGACAAACTTGCTCACAGCATTCGTTCACAGTATCAATTTTCCCACAGGCAGCAAGAAGGTTAGATGAATCGACTATGCTCTCAAATTCGGAAACATCACTAACTGGGCAAGAACCTTCAGTAAGATTTGATGAATGAATCGAGCATAACTTAGATAGACTATCATTGGCTCCCTGACCCACCAATATTTTCTGAAAATCGGAAAGGCAATGTGCAGAAAGTGTCCCATTTAAGGCAAGTGTATTGGTATATTTACTAGATTGACCAATGAGAATAACCAATGTGGCCTCCACTTGCGGACAGCACACTACATTAGCCAAAACCGGTGCAAATGCAGCCATACAATCAGTCGATGTTACCATCATCATGTTTGAGAGACCAGTAAAGTTCATCACACAAAGTCCTGTAAAGAAGCAAGTTGAATTAGTACATAAATGATTACAAGGATTAGATAACACGTGGATTTGAAATATGAACAGAGGATGGGACGAACCAGATAATTTGGGTATTGTGCTGTTTGTGAATGGGGTCAATGGAGATGGTGCAAGAAGAGGAAGAAATGGCTGAGGAGCTGTGGTCGGGGAAATTTCAGGTAAAAGTAAATCTGCTCGTCTATCATCCAGCGTAGAATTTCTGGCATAACCCAAGAAGATGAAAGAGGATTCATGTATGCCTGTAAAGGTAGCACACATCCAATATAAAGGTTTGTAAATGACATTATCTTTGAAGTGGAAGGTACAGACCGTACGTATTTACTATAAGCGCACACAATGCAGGTGGAATTGATGACTTAATCCTGACTTAGAGCATAACTCTTTCCTTATTTTTTTTAAAATAAACACAACAAACCACAAAACAGAGACAGGGAGTCTATTATGCAAAATAGAAACTCGTAAAAACTTCAATTCTATAAAGACTTGATAATCACTTTAAAATGAAATCTTTAGAACGTTGCTCATTAGCTTAGTTTGGGGTGTTGGAATTTTTATGAAATTCTCATTCTCTAAGATTCTTGAATAAAGTATAAGGATCAGGAGCATATCAAAGTGTTCAAAATTTCCAGCAAACTGATTATACACCAATTTCTCAAGAAATACCTCAAAAAAAAAAAGGCACTACGCACCACTAACTTATCTAAAAAATACCTCAAATTAGTATAAATGTGTGCATCGAAATCTTTTTGAATTCAGACAAGAAGCTCAAAAACAGAGAAAAAAAATATGCAGCAATTTTTTATGCCTCTGAAAGCGTCCAACAACAGGCTACCACTAAGTTGTCTTTCCTACTTAGTGTGTTAAGATTAAATGTCCTGATTAAAGTTTTGGATGATGATCTTTTCCTCATTGTTTCCAGATAAAATGTCATGATTTCCCGTGAGACTAAAAAGAGACCAGCTCATGAAAATTGTGATAATGACCGGTGAGGCTAATAACAGACAAATTCATGAAATTCCTAACTAAAAAGCCTAATAAGTTATCTTGCAAAACTACAAGTCACATTGTCAAACACAATAAAAGATGGGCCAGAGCTTTTATAAGCAAACATGAAGGGAAAAAAATAAAAAATAAAAATCAATCCTTCAAGGAACCTTAGCAGTCATCACAGTAAAAAAACTACTGAAGTACAATAATTGAGATAGCCAATGCAGGAATCCACAATATAAAGATTAAAAATCCCAGTAAAATCACAGCTAACACTTAAAGCCCCTTGAGCAGAATGTTCCAAAACTCAAATCTTGGAAAGACTAATTTCCTCAAACCCCACTCAGATCACAAAGCAACCCCAGTTAGTTTCTTGAAACCCCATGAAATTCCAAGATTGAAGACAGGTCCATAACCAACAGATCATTCAAAACAGAGCAAAACCAGTAAAGAAATCAAAAAAGAAAGGAGTAGATTCTCACAGAGTAGAAACAGAAGCAGAATTAAAGCATCAAAGTGGAAACTTCGAGCCGGCTCTCCCCTCATCCCTGGTCGCCGTTTAGCTGCAACAAAATTGGCAAACAATGCTCCAAAAGAAAAGGCGAAGAGTAATTTAAAGGGGAAAAAAAAGATATAGACGTGAATGTGAAAGAAAAAAGGAAATGGGGGGAAAATGAGTGGAGTAAAGAGAGGGGAAGAGGGTTGGGGCAGCCATGAATGAGCTGCTTAAGTGAGTGGGGACAAAGGCAGTAATCAACAAGCTGTGAATAAATTGTGAAGAGGACCCACTGTTGGAGAAAATATTGGTGAAAATCGTGATTTCTTGCTATGAAATCTCTTATTACACATACATTCACATGAGAGGGAGAGAGCATAGGCTACTAAATCAACCACCAAAAGGCGAAGGGCATATGATGCATTAAAGTCCATGGACTGCCCCCCTCCCCCTCGCACGCTTTCAAGGCTCACATGCACGGCACGTGACGAGCGTACCCCTCGCTTCTCTTTCTGCCTTTTTTTTTTTTTCCTTTTCCATCAAAAGCTTATCTATAGTAATGAGACTAATGTCCATACATAATGATATGATTATTTTCACATAATCCGATCACATGAAGTGTTATTGTCACTGGTAAAAACATAAAAAATCATTTACAATGATATGATTTTTTTCACATAATCCATCACTAGTAAAAACACAAAAAACCATTTACAATCTGCGTGTTTTATTTGAGTAGCAATTTAATTGAATTATTGCATTATATTATTAAAATAATTTTGTGATTTTGTAATAGTGATGCACCTTTCAACTTTTACACAGTATTTATTATTTCTTAATATAATGATGTAAAAATGGTCTAAATAATTAGAACAATAGTATTAATGTGTTTAAAAGGTGACAGTTCGCTCAAGATATCTATGTAGATTTACAATATAAACATTCTTTTACAAAGTGGCTGGATCTTAAATGGGTAAAATTAAAATGGGGAAATTTTTGAGTCTAAGGCTTAATAAATGATATATATATTTGGAGTAAAATCTTCTATTACACTTAATGTTACATCTTCTATTTCAAATCAATCATCATATATCACGTATATTTAATGATATCACTAATTAATATGTAACGTATAATATTATATCTTATAATATCGAATATAATAAAAAATTCCAAGTCATATATTCTGGGTCAAACTTTCAAAGACCTATACTAGTTTTTAACTGTATGGCATTAATGAAACTTTGAAAGACCTATACTAGTTTTTAACTGTATGGCATTAATGAATCGGATGTTAACACACTATTTCCTTGTATTGCTTATATAAATATGAAGTAAGACATAGAAACATTCAATAATCCCAATCTTTTGCTATTATATCTGTCTTTCTTCATGAATTTAATAAGCCTGGCCCATGATTAATATAAAAGAACTATAAAATAGTTTGAACAAATGTCTGTCACTGAATAGACGGTACAATAGTGGGTTGCTATTCAAAAGTGGACTTGTCTGGTGTAGATCTGGCCCAAAAAATAATGGCTAGCTTATAGCTAAGTGGGCCTAATATATTTATAAGCAGTTGAAAATATTTATTCTTTCGGTTATGTAATTACTCTTTTCGGAATTGAGCTATTTATTTAAATGTTAATATATATTGTTGTCACATTAAAATGAGGTAGTCTAACTATTTTAAACCCAACAACTAACATTTATATTTTTTTAGACTTTAATTAAAACATTATTCCACGGCAAAAAAATTGGTGTAGATATGATGTAAATTGCAATTCAAATTTTAATTTTTTTCATTATAGGTATACCTTATATCACATGAATTGATGTGATAAATGTGTAACAGGTTTATTTTATATCTTTTGTTTGGCTAGTTTATTATTCTAGTATTTTCTTAGTGTATAATAAAATTATGCTTAATTGCAAAAAAAAATCCAAAACTTTACAATTTTTTTCTATTTTAACCAATTATTTTAAAATTATCAATTTTAACCATAATTTATTAAATTCATTTCAATTTTTACCCAATTTGTGATTTTGATCCAATAATTTGATTGTGTGGTGATGTGGATGACAAGTAGATAGTAGGTAACTCATCTATGTTAGACGATAAAAAAATTAAATGATATATCAATGTTAGAAGATAAAACAATGAAAACAACGCAATATGGCAAAAAATTAATCATATGTATCAATTTTAGACGATAAAAAAATTAAATGAGTTGTATCTTAAGTAGAAACAAGATTAGAACAATTAGATGGATACATGATTTTTTATTGTATTGCATTGTGTTCATCATTTATTTTATTTTTTATTTTTATTTAGTTTAAAGCGCGGGTCAACTCACGGTTAATCAACCTTGGTTAATTTTAAATGATGTATCATTTAAATATTATCTACATGACATCTGTATCATCTTACAATAATATAATTTTGATCAAAATCATAAATTATCTAAAATTGAAATCAATTAATCTAATTGTGGTCGAAATTGATAATTATGTAAAGTTTTGGATTATTGTTGCAATTAAGCCTAAAAATTATTTTAAAAAAAGTTTTGGGTTACAAATCAATATTAATAAATAGATAATCTACAGTTAACTAGGTTAACCTGAAATGTTAGATGGACTGGGCCGTAACGTATGCCTCTATGGGCCTATGGCTCTATAGAGGCCCATAGAATTGGGCTCGGCCTGAAGGAACGTATATTGATACGACGCTGATATAGTCATATTATCCAGGTTTGTAATTAGGCAGCGCATTTCCAAACCAAGATGAATGGTGCTGTCTCCGTTTTTGAAACATGCCCCACTTTTGTTGCTCGTATTTTACTGTAATGATTTTTCATAGCAGAGAAAAAAACAAAGAATGATAAATGAGCAGTTCCAACTTCCATGCGCAATTTAATTTGGTGGGGATACCTATTTGTCACTTCACCTCTACCACAAGAACGTAGGCCACATATTCCTTTAAACAAAAATTATTGTATTGTGTGTATGTGAATAATAGTATCGTATATGATATAAGGCATATATGACTGATAAAATGAAACATCGGAATCATTTGCTATTCATTTTAATTACACCTTTGAGATTTCATAGATATTGACATTGTAAGAGTAGTGTACATTAATGTTACTAAGTAAAGTTTTTACATCATTCATAGACATCCATACTATTGAATTACACCAAGAATAAAATTTTAAATTGAATTACACCAAGAATAGCATTTTAACAATGGAGTCTTATAATTTTGAAGAATGCAGAGGTGAGTGTTGTCCTTGAATGGGTTTGTACATACTTAAGTAATGTGACAGAAGCAAATAAAAATAAAATAGAGAAAGTGGACCCAATAAAATAGAAAAGGAAAAAGGTTAAAAAAAATAGTGCAGAATGAAAGGAGTGGTGAGGCCAATACATTCACATTCACATCCCTTTCTTGAAAAAGGTAGGCAAGAAGGTATCTACCCTTCAAATATGTTTGCTTCTTCCACCTTTTAATCTACATACAAACAGCATCTCTCCACTTGCTCACCCTCTGGCCCTACTTCATCTATCACCTTCCAATTAAACACTTTTTTTTTTTCTTTCTTTTTTTTTTTTTTTGTGTGTGGTTTTCCCCATTTCTTGGGACTTAGGGTTTCGAGATCATGATAGTTAGCTCAAATTGTAGTTATCACACCTTCCTTTTTTAAAGGTTTTTAAAGTATTGTTTCCTTTCAAATGTCACTAAAGTATTCCAAAGTATATATTAATATCATATAACACTTTCTAGAATTAGTGCTGTGGACTTTTGAAAATGATGTGATATTAAAGAAATTTTCAAAACAGACGGCGATGGTTTTACAGGTTTTTTAAGTACTGAAAAATGTTATGTTCATAAAAATGTAAGAACAGGAGTATAATGCATGGTTTTCTATGCGTTCAAATAAATATAAATATTTTAGGGACCAAAATGCATTGTGCTTTCAATTTCAGTATATCAGCGTTGATAAGATGATAACGATATATGTAGATGAAATTATAAAAGATGCACTAGGAAACCAAACTGCATTATCACCTCTGAAGTTTATTAATAGAGAAGGCCAAAATATTACTAGTAAACAAGCAGGGAGTAGTCACTTTCCCATATGGATGTGGCATGGGATGGGAAGGTTAAACCAAATTTCCTGGTCCAATAATATGGGAGTAAATGTAGTACTGTATTGCTTGCTCTCGATAAGTGTTTCATTTTTTAACATTTCATCATCAATTTCGTCGAACATCTCTGACACGAGGGAAATTGCATTATCCTGTTTCCTACATTCGTGTCTCAAGGGTTTTCTGATTAAAAAAGATGTCATGGGTTTTAGGGTCAATTTGAGCTAATTTTATTATATCCATGTGAGTATTTAGTTTTACTTTATGACGTGTGATGTATGGTATCTTATAAAAAAATTAATTGTAATGTTTTTTTGTTTTAAATGTTCTCATGTATCACACATTATTAGGATTATACTTTAGTAGACCGTTATAAGTTTGTGAATTGGGAGATATACTAGGACCACAATCAAATATGGGAGAAAATTGAGGATGAAGCACAACTATTTAATGATTTGATGCAATCATGCGTTGTTTTAAAAATTAATTTTAATGGAATTATACAGTTTAAATGCTTAATTAATCCAAAATGACAACATAGTTTCTACTGCAGCACAACAAAGACCAAAATCAGGAAACCAGTCTAAATATGGTACGGGCTCAATCGCTCCCAAGCTAACTCACCTGGTCTGACTCATTGCCCATTAAGAAATAATAATTATGATTATAATAATTCAAACTAAAAACACTTCCAAGTTCCAACCCAGCTCCAGCTCCAGCTCCTACTTAGCCATCGAACCCGGTTTGGCTCCACACTGCGTCCCGGACCCGGCTCATGTCCCGGCCTTTGAGAGTTCGACCCACCCCCTCAAACACCGAATTGGCGGCTATTTTCCCGCTGCGTGCATATTCACGCGCCAAGTACTCGTGTGGCGGAACAAGCTCAGTGTCGTTCAAGCCCTCGTCAGAGTCATGCAATGATTCAACTGAGTCGACTCGATAGATCTTTGACCAATCAGGTACGTTAACTGGGGCTGATGTGGCGACGTGGCGGCCACGTGGAGACTCCGCCACGCTGTCGCGCAGCTGGTGGACAATCCTCTGCGAGGAGGTGTTGCTGGAATCATCGAAAGCCAATGACAGGCCGCCAACCTGATGGTGGTCGGAGCGTGGCGGCGGGTGGCGGCTCCGGTAGCTACCGAAGCTTCTGTTACCCCAGTCTCCGTGATCATCGCCGTTGACGGCGCCGTCAACCACCGACCAGACGTCTTCTTCTATCAGCTCCGATGCACTGGACCCTGCCCCTTGGCCCTGACTGTAATTGCCAAAACTTCCTAAATAGTGTTCGCTGCGACTGCTCGTTAATTTTCGACCCTTTGCCATTAATTACAAACAAGGCCTAGGCCTAGCAATATTCTCAACCAAAAACAAAAATTGAATTCACGGCGAATTGTTCGCCGGAATTTGATTTTGTATCAGCTCCAATTGAAAGAGGGGGCCGAGGGGCTGGGGTTGCCGGTGTTGGGTTTCCGGCGACCCGAACGAGAAACAAACAAACAAAAAAAACAGAAGAAGGAAAAGAAAAAAAAAAAAGAAAACAAAAAAGGAAAGAATGATGATATTTAAATGTATATTTGTGTCTACGTAAGTGAAATATAGATATTGTGACCATGTACACAGGCTCAACTTGGGTGGCTGCGATTGTATATATAACGTTTAATTACATAATGGGTGGCCCCACCTTAATTTCATTTGAATTTGAATTTCATTTTGTCTGAATTTCATGAATTTGGCGAAAGAGGACAATGCAAGCGTGTTGAGAATGGGAAGATGAGCACGAAACTGTAAAATAAAAAAACTACTTCCATGTCCTACTACTGCACTCTGTATCAGAGAGCGCGTGGCTCGCACTTGCGTGTTGCTAGAAGAAAGCTTGTCTTGAAATGGAAAGCTATTCATAAAAATGGATGGGGATTTATGATGACGTGATTTAATGAAATCAAATCGGATGAGGTGAAATGGAAGTATAATATTAACACATTAATACTTATAGCAATTATTATTATTAGTCTCGTACCATTATTAAATTATGGATCAAAAATTAATGTTACCTGAATCACACCTTTTGACTTATGGAGTATAATTTCTTAGCTTGGCCCACATAATAAAACTAGGCTAATCTGTTCTAATTAATGTATGAAATGAATCCAGATATAGATGTAAAGAATTGTTTGAAACAGTGAAATTCTATAAAATGGTCCCCTTCAAATTTTTATCTATTCAATAATTAAGTTGGATGAATATTATCGGTTTTGTTCTCACTCGTGAAGCCCATCAAAGCCCATTAGAATCTTCATAAATAATTCTGTGTTATCGACGTTACCATACAAATTAAACACTGACTTCTAATAGTATTGCTTTTTTTTTTTTTTACTCAAGTTCATGTTTACATCTAATTAATCTGTCTCAATGTCTAACTAATCTAGGACAATTATTTATAAATTTAACCCCAGAACTTGAGACTCCCTAATTTCTTCTTTTTTCCTTCTTTCCCCCACAATTTATATTTTAAAATATCATGCCCTAAAAAAAATACACTTACAATATTATGATTTTGTTTAGAATGAACATACGACATAAATATTAAAAATAAAGTGACAAAGATTAGAAAATCCGGACCGTACATTCATTTCCTAAATTCTGACATTTGGCATTTCAAGGATATAACGGAGAAATCATGAAAAAATTAACAGTGTTTATCCTTGTTTGATGGAAATTGAGAGTACATTGCTTTTATTGAAACATGAGAAGATTTGGTAGTATAATTTTTTGGACACATTTAAAGGTTCAAGGGAGAATTTTGAAAACATGTGGGGTTTGGTGCAATTTGCAGAAATATATGTTATTGACTTAGCAAGTGCTTAATTCTTAAGTTGAAACCCCACAACCCACATGGACATAGGACCCACATCTCTTGTTTGTAAGTCCTTTCATAATCCGACACGTAGATGGTAGGGTCCACATGCACAGGTCACACTCTGTGCCACGTCTGTTTGGCAGTTGAATGGAAAAAGTTTGGGATGTGACCTTGATCTGCACTTAGACTTGCTAAATATATAGTTTTATGTTAATTAGTCACTCACCAAATTTTTTGCTGAGAGAGATGGCTTCGTTTAACTTATTGGATTTATTTTAATTATTATATTCTCTATTAAACTAAAGCTTACATGTATTATCAATAATCATGATCCATTTACAATTTATATAAATTTTGGGTGTGTCATCACTCTTACAAATACAAGTACAATGTTCGAATTGTTTCATATTTATTTTGGATTTTTAAATGATTGTTCGGTAAAATTTACTCCCTTCATTCCATTGTATAGATGCTTCAGCTAAAAATTATAATATTGTCTCAGAAAAGCTAATGCTTTAGAAATTCATTGGGAAATTAATTATGTTTTTTTTTTAAAGCTAATGTTTTAGAAATTCATTGTATATTTTACTCCGGTAAAATAGTTTTTTTAACGATGCAATCAATATATATTAAAGTATTTAAAATATGATAGTAATTAATATACAGTTGGGTTAGTCATGCAAATTACAAACTCCAAATTTAGTATATGACAAGTATGTTAATTCTCTTCATTTAACAAATTGTAACTAACAAACAATAGTAAAATTTTGTTCGATAAAAATCTGATTGTAAAGCATTTTATGTCATAGTAATATAAGTAGGATGTAATTGTTACAGTATATTTCATAATGTATAGTAACATCTATAAAATCATTGCCCCCTATTTTTGGACATAGACGTAGCGACATATGAAGAGAATAGAGGAAATAATGGGCAGATTAATCCATGAGATAAAAGAAAAGGATAGTGCAATTAAGTTAAATAAAAGCAAGTGGTTAGATTAATTGTATGTGCAGAAATAAAAAAGAAGAGTCTCTTTCGAGAGGCATATTGGACGGCTGAGAATTAGTTGGCGGGTCCATAAAAGAAAATTGGGGTTGTCCTCTTCATAAATAATAATCGAAAAACCTTATCGTGATTTCACCGTCACAGGAAGCACTCAACCATCAAACTCACTGGGTCCCACACCTGCCATTACTCTACTCTCTTAATCTCATCACTAATTATCTATTGCTTTAACCTCTTGGTTAATTACCTTCTTAAACGGACTGGGTCCCACCCTTCCGATAATTATCTCTCTTCAAAATGGATTGGACTTGCCGCCCCGCCCCAAAGGATGTGGTCGACCATTTAGAGGTCCACCAGAACCCATTTTCGTCGTTGATTTTGATTTGATTTTGCTGCTAATTTGGAGTTTGGAATTTGTGATCCTCTATTTAATAATGATTGATGATTTTTGGTGAAATGAGAATAATATATATTTAAATAAAAGGTTGAATTATGTGAAATAGAAAATATTGAATGTTATAATTCACAAGGACTGTGTGTCATTAACCACCAATTAGTAAGAATTATATAATTAATGAGTGAGTCGTGGAATGTGATGATACAGATATGAATTGAATAATTCCAACTGTCAAGTACTTGAAGATACTTCTTGTTTCTCTTCTTTTGGGTAATGAATCCAGTGCTAAATAACTTTTTCACATATAGTGATATTTGAATGGGAAAATTGGATGAATTAATATACAAAGCGGTGGTGCTT
Organism: Scutellaria barbata; assembly: GCA_028654395.1. Classification (NCBI taxonomy): domain Eukaryota; kingdom Viridiplantae; phylum Streptophyta; class Magnoliopsida; order Lamiales; family Lamiaceae; genus Scutellaria; species Scutellaria barbata. Next base: position 7,559,503 of record CM053645.1, read on the forward strand.
CAACTTTTCTTATTCCTGAATGTCTCCGCCAAGGGAGCAGTAATTTCTATAGAATTTTATTTTGAATCGTTTGCTGTAAATATTTAAGAGTGTTTGTCATTACATTTATTAATATTAAATATTTTATTAAAATACAAAGAACACTTGGTTCTTAACATTTCATGGATGCTATATCAAATACATTCCACCAATTAAGTATGTGAGTTTGTAGTATAATTCACACTAGTTGAAATTAGGATGGGGTAGACAGTTTTTAACATATCATTTCTTTGAGATAATATATGTTTCACATGATGAATTCATTTAACTGCAATTTGTAGCGTTTATTTACATATAAACAAACAAATACTTCATACAACTCAAGTTAAGTACCTTTTCAGAAGTCCAATTTTTTTTTTTTTAACTATATTCTCATTTATTCCAAGTTTACCCTTAGTGTGTGTGTGTGAATATATATATATATATATATCTTAATTTCCAATTTACTGTTATTCTACAATAAGATTATAGAGTACAATTTTTTTAATTAGTGTATACCGTAAGTTTTCTTAAACATATTTGTTGTCCTAATTTATGCTAAAAATATTCTAAAAATCCTATAAATTCAGTAATAAATAGTAAATTAAATGTAGTTAACTGAATATCGACCTCGGTAAAGATGTTTGGGTTCAATAAACGTAATCCAGGTGGCCATTGAAAATAACTTGAGTCCTTTTTAGTTTCTAATATATTTATTGTTATTATTTTTTGTTTTTCCCACAATCTTGGACCTCTTATTATTGATTCCTAGATATTTTTAGATACGTACATATGTACCGTCCAATTAGAACTTCTCTACAACAACGACATTACATTTACTCTTTCTTCGGTTTTTTTTTTTTTTTAATAATATGTAGTTTATCTTTTTGGATTTACAAATATTGATGTCTTTTTCTTTCTAACTTTTTTTATTTTTTGGTCGATTGATTTGTTCAAATTTTCGCATTAAAATTGTGAGAATTACCCAATTAACGTATAAGTGTATTGCCATAAATGAGTAGATTTTTGACAATATTTATAGCCATGATTGAATTAGATATAATTCTCATCTCAATAACAAAAATTGGAATTGTGGCGCATCAGTGACAAAATAGTTGCGAATTGCAATGGAGTAATTAATGATTTAATTTTGGTTGCAATGCTTATATATGTATATATGTGCTCGTGTGTATGTAATGTATATTTTGTCAATAATAATAATAGTAATGATACATAAAATAATTAATTAATTAGAGAGGAAACAGAAATGGAATGGAAAGGGAAAGAGATGACCCACCAATGGTGTCCACACATATGACATGACATCCTAAATGAACAAGCACCCAATCACTATGCATACTCAGTGTTCACATTCATCCCATCATACAATACACATATAGTATACTTATATATAATCGAATATTTATTATTGAGAGTGATAAATTTATATTTGTTTTTCTCCCTAAAGTTTGAAACTATGTTTGGAAGAGTATTTGTTAATTTGTTCGGATTTTGATTTTCAAAAATTGGGGTATGTTTGTCTAGTAAAATGAAATTGGATATCATCTTCTTACATTAGTGAGTGGATAGATATATATATAAGGGAAAAAGAAGTTAGTTTCTACTTTAGTAATGTTTATTTATAGGAAAATAGGATTAGAAAATACAGTTCATCATATAATAAATATCATTTAGTTAAAAAAATCACCTTGAAATAAATCTTATATAAGATTTTAAGAAACATTTGTCTATATATTATTAAAATTAACATCATTTAGTATTAATAAATAAAAATAAGAATAGAACGTTTATTTATTTAATCTATATGAAAAATCTTAATTAAAATGATATTTATTCGGACGTGGAAGTATTGGCCGTGCATCAATTTTAGAGAAATACAATCAGAATCCCTCCTGCTATATGTGCCTCCATATATCCCCATGTGAAATCATGATTTAAAATATATTGTTTCCTTATTATCATTCAATTAAATTATTGAAGTATTTGGGTATAGTAAGGTTTATTTTTTTAAGATATTTTGTTAGATATTTATTAAATCTATAAGATTACAGAATTAGTTTTAAATAAATTATTGAAATGATAATTGGCTAAAATAAAATAATGAAGTTTAATTTTAAGACGTGATAATAATTGTATAATATTATGTCATATAGAATATTTATAAATTCCATCTCATATACTCTAAAAATAAATTGTTTGCTTAACCTAATTGTTTAATATACGAAATAGAAGAACAAAATCCGTTGAATAATTAAAAATTATACATTATTTGATACAACATTGTTCCAAGTTTCCAACCGATGAGATCATGTGAATGGGCCCACTTCCTGAATCATTACTCTCTTTTTTTATATCATATGATTGATGGTTAAAAATTGACTGATTAACAATAGCCATCAAATGATAGTACTATGATTAGATCATTGTTGGAACGAAAAATAAAATATTTATCAGATTTTATCATTTAAATTTAGATGAGCAATATTTTTTTAAAATGTATAATTTAATTTTTCAAGAAAATTGTTTGAAATAGTTTCAATTATAAAATAAGTTTAACAGATCTAAATCATTAGGTTACACATGGATTTGAATCTTCAACAACTAAATTGGTGTTTTGCCGAGAAGAGATAATGGGTTTCGACAATATCCAACTTATACTAACTCATTGCCAACTTAGTGCAGCTTTGAACTAAAATAATGTTGATTAAGGAATAAATAAATAATAGTTATTCAGTTCCTTTGCTAATGATTAGACATTAAATACTATTTAGCTATGTTCAGTCCCAGGCTTTATGACGATGAAGATTCCATTTTTTGTGGTCTAAATATGCCGGGTTGATCCATCAAATCTTTTTTTTTTTCTTTGTTTCTTCTGCAGCAATACAAATCTCATTAAATAATATTTCGCCGATTTCATTTAAATGTTGTTTTAGAATTTTGTTAAAAATTAAAGAATATAAATTAGACTTATTATACTCTTAATTAATTAAGAAAATCAGGATTAAAAATTTGAACGAAGATCAAATTAATAAAAAGAAAAAGATGTTTCCAACCAAATTACTAAAAAATCACATCTTAGGTTGAAAATTGATGGATTTTTAAGAAATGATAATAAATACAATTTTGAAATAAAATTATGTAAAGTCTAAAAATGTAATTATAAATAATATAAATGCTTAAATGTCCATCGTGGACAACTCTTAATATGCTCATTGATAATATGTAATGATCTAATCCCCTCATTATATAAAAAATAAAATTAATAAATATTTTAAATTTTTAATACATTAATAATAAATTGTACACACCGTGGTCAGCAGGATTGTTCTAAATAAATTGAACTTTAAAACAACATTTAATAAATCAATAGGTGGGGGTAATAATTTTTGTACGACGGGATCATGAGATTCTATTTAAATCAGAAGCGTTACAAGAAAGTTGATGTCAGAGTGTGTAGATTCCTCTTTTAAATAATATTTGAAAGTTAATGATTAGTTAATACTTTGGGAAAAATCAGAATGTTGACCTTTAATTCTGGGCTAATAAAAGTATTTTAATATTTTTTTGACCCAAGTGGATCGTTTGTTTCATCTGTTCCAATTAACAACTCTATTATTTTATCCACCTAAATATATTAAAATATGTTTACAATTAATGTGTCAAAAATTTTAAATATCTATATTAATTTTATTTTACAAATAATGAGAAGATGAAATTATTATACGTTATCATTGGACATATTAAGAGTTGTCTGTGATGGACATTTTAATATTTTTTTCTTCTAATTAAATTAATTTGGATTTTTAATGCTAGATATAAATTTTGAAATATTTGTATTTGGTGCGTGGTACTATACGTATGACATATTTTGTATATAGGGTATGATTTCTGTGGATTTAATTTCATTAGAAAACATCAATCTACAACTAATAATCCATATATAAGTTTGTGAATATAGGGTCCTTTAATGATAATGAGCTCCACCTTACATATTTATATTTATGAAACTCAGTGTTAGGTGAATTTTTTTATTATTCTCTATTTTCTTAATAATCATTATACATTTTAATTTTTAGGTTAATGATAGTAGTCTTATAATTAATAGAAAGAATTGATGAAATCTTTAAAACATACTTAAATATCTCAAATCCATTTTCATGTGTCTTGAATTATTTACTAAGTTATAACATCATATGATTGTTAAACAACAATGTTATTAATTTCAATCAACTTTTAAATCTGGTGAATTTTGAATCCGGCTTGATGATGATCAAATATTGTTTAAAGTAGATACTCTCCCATCTCATAAAAAAATGTGTTCAAAAAGAAGAAGAAGAAGTTATGTTTCAAAAGTTGAAATTAGTTTTTGAATGAATATATTACTCTCCTAAGTTCGTAGCTAACTTGTAAGTAGATATAAAAAAATAAAATTGAATGATGAATTTAATGAGTTAACAGATTTGAGATTTCATGTCTTACACAAAATTATACATTTTCCAGAATAAAAACTGCAGTTTCATGAAATAGGACACGGAGGGAATGCTAAAATATCACAATCCATAATTGACTAAAACTCATTAAGGAAAAAAAAAAAAAAACAAAATCTCAATCAACCTATTTCTATCAATTATATATGATTAAGTTGTCAGATATGCAAAACCATATTGTCTGTATCCTGTTTTAAGCAAAACTTGAAGATGGGAAACATATAAATAAGTAAGATCCATAAATAAAAATAATAATTCGTAACAAAATTGAAAAGTGAGTTAAGCGATATTTGCCAGTTAACCTATTTAACAGTGACAGTTAACAGAAAGATAGTGTGGCTCTGTGAATTTCAGCTTTCATTAATTAATGATAGTCTCAATCAATAATCATTCATATTTTCTGCTCTCTCACCTCTTTTTTCACTACGTTGTTAAGGGCAGATTAGTCTTTTAATATATGCTCGTAATGCCACTTTTAGTTTTCTTCGATTCCTTGTATTTCATTACTCTATGGACTAACACAATATAGTACATTCAAATTGCTATTGCATTAATTTCTGACAAAAGATTTTGGTTTTTTTGTTCCCTGAAAAGTGAAATGTAATGATTTGGTAGATCTCTGAGGCATGATGGAGAGCCACTCTCTCTCTAGATTTAGAGTAATGTTTGTTAGCAAGTGTGACTAGGTTGTCATCTTCAAACAAAGCTTTTGGGATCACTTATGTTGTCATTCTCGTGGCCAAACGCCTTTGTATGAGTATAAAGGCTTTTTTCGCTAACTTTTTTGTGATTTGAATTACTATTTCAGCTTTCACTATGAGTTTCAAGGGACAAAAGAACATGCATAGTTTCCATTTTTTTTTTCGAAATGGGGTCCAATTATCGACTTGTGGGCTGCGTGACAAAACTTATGATTTTAAAGATAAAACTATCAATTCAAAACTGACAACATTAAAATTTTATTTCATACCTTACGATTCATGATTATCAAATATTTTAAAATTGATAAAACCCAAAATAGATGAACTTAAGAAAAACAAATAAAATTTTAAAAAATATATAAAATAATAACGTCACCTACTTTTATAGGTATTTAGAGAAAAAGTATAGTTAGTTTTGGAGATTCCAAATTCCAATCCATTGGGGTTAGTGTCCTTCAAGAACTTTACCTTTTCGTTATATAGACATTGGGCCGGGCCATTAGCCTTTAGAGTTGGGCTCTGACCTAGCCAGACAACTGACACGAATCCAACACTCAAAACACACCCGATCCCGGATCCGGACCCAACGAATCGGACCATTTATACAAAAATTGTTACAAAGATCTAGTTTATGGGAAAAACGTTTACAATCAATGTTTAATTATGAAAAAACATATCATTGTTAAGACTGCCATATGTTTTTTTAGAAAACTGGAGCACATGAAAAAGAACAGGAGTAGAACTGAAGATCAGGTCAAACATTATACATCGGATCATAGGTTCTCAAGGAAGACAAAAATATGGATCAATAATATTTTTTTCATAATATCTTTGTAACAAAAGTTTGAGGGCAAGCGACCACATTAATAATGCCAAAACGAAAAATAAATAAATAAAATGGTATTGTATGAAAAAACAAACAAAAATGCACAGAGTCAGCATTCAGACATCTCAAACTGCAAAAGTCTATTATGAATCTATCATGATTTGAAACCATTTTTCCATCATAGCTACTCCCACTATGCCCTATGGGTATCAGCCGTTAAAAACCTGGTAACATTGCATCATAACCCAAACAAAACAGGTAGAGTAGAATAATTTACCTATTTAGAAGTAAGATGAAAAACTACTATGATTTCAGTTGATTTTGAAGAACTTAAACCTCAACTCCCTCGTTGATTAGGCCGCGGTTTCTGACTCTGGAACTTGGTTTTGAGAAGGTTAGCAGCTACGCCGTTCCTTGTGATGCCTCGTGGCCACTCAACATGACCTTTCATAGCTCGAACAACATGTGGATTTTTCCCAACATCACGTTCAATACCACTCAACTCTCCTTTTGGGGAGTCCATAGATTCGGTTGAGGATTTTGACCTGTCTGAAATCTCATTGATCATAATTGGCTTATCAGTTATACAAGCAGATAAGCCTTTCTTCTTTGATTGCATCAATGATGCTGAGGAACTTTCACTAGCCTCTGGTTTCTGAGATCCAAGATTTGCTTCATCGTGAGTAATGCAATGATCAGCTCTTCTTTCAGTTTCACTTGTTTGAGAGTCTTTGGTAATGGGGAACCTGTAATCAGATCTTGGAAGCCTACATGCAAAATTCCTCGGACCTTTTGCTTTGCTCATCACATTCACATCTTCAGTTAAGTTTAATCTTCGTAAAAGTGCCTTAAGATCAGTTAAGGCATTGTTTATATGAGCACACTTTTCTTCCAAAATAAACTTTGCATCAGCTAACTTCATTAGCACCTGTTCTTCCCTCAAAACCTCAGCTATTTGCAGCATTTTTCTCTCTTCATCCACTTCCAGTTGAATTTTCCTTTGCTGATTCCTTAGCGCCCCGATTTCTGCTTTATTGCCTTGGATTTCTTTAGCTAAATTCCTGCACATATTCTCCAACTTTTCTCTAGCTTTCTTCTCTTCTTCAAGATTCTGAATGATCCTCCTAGCTGATAGCTTAGCGTCAGCAATAGCACGCTGCATTTTCGAATTCATTGTATCCATCTTTTTACAATTTTTTTTTTCCCTTTCATCACTATCAGCTATGTTCTTGATCAGAGAACACATCTTCTGGTGTTCTGTTCTCATGCATGATGCCATTTCTTCAAGATCATCCACTCTTTTTCGGGTTTGAAATAATTCAGCCTGCTTAGCATATGCAGTTGAGTTGAGATTCACATTGCCATGAATATGACTAGCATTATCCCATGCTCTCCAGTAATAGTCCCATTTGTTTACTCCCTCGGTTGCAAATTTAGGAATCGGCACTGATGAACAAAACTAAGACCACACGGAAAAGGCCACATAATTACAAATACAGGATTTCGACAAATACAAAAAGAACTACAGCATTAGAATTTGCCTGTTGATATAAAATCATTAGAGATAATTGTTGAAAATTCAACAAGCATTCCAAATAACAAGTTTTTTTTTTTTTTTTTAGTGATTACAAATGGTAATCTCATAATTACATATAGTGGCATAATTTTTGGGCTTAGTAAATAGAATTGTAATAAGATTAGACGAAAATGATAAAATATCCACCGCGGACAGTTCTTAACATGCACACTGATAATGTGTAATAATCTATTTTCCTGATTATATGAAAAGTAAAATTAACAGGTATAATAATCTCTTTCCTATTATATGAAGAGTGAAATCAATAGAAATACTACATTTCTGACACAAAAGCAGTGAACACACATTAATATACTCACGGTGGATAGTATAACACAACTGTAAGATTAGAATCACATTTTACTTATTAGGCTAAATCTATTGTATCATCAATATCCTACTCAAAGTTTGGATCTACTTACAAGAGATCCAAAGTGAGTAAATAATTTATCTTACTGAATATTGCCTTAGCTATTTTTGGATTACTTTGTGTAGTCTAGAAAACAGAGAAATATTATGTAAAAAAAATTATTTTTTGTCAACTTAATTAGATTAGTAATATTTATAATCCATCAATTCTTTAATACATCCCTTTTTTATTTCTTCTCTGCTTTTAGCTATAAGTGCATTGTCATGAGAGTAGGAATTCAAAGCATTTTTTGTGATATGGGTATTATAAAATTGTCACCTAGAAAATCTTTGAATTTTCAAATGACTTTTTTATGGAATAAAAACTATTTTGGTAACATGATTGTATCCTGCTGTCTCTCAATTTTTTTTTATTTTTTTTTAAGTAAGAGAATACTCCCTCCGTCCCGAGTTATTTTGCCTACTTTGACCGGCACAAATCCTAAGAAAATACAGTTGACTGTTGATTGAATGTTTAAGTTTATGCTTTTTTAGTGCTTTTTTTTTGCCATTTTTGGGCTGACAAAATAAATTGAGACAAGAAAAAATAGAAATTAGGCAAAATAAGGTGGGATGGAGGTAGTATCATTTATCACATCCAGAAAAAAAATTAAAACAGAAAACAAAAGCCGGAGGAGCCGATTTTTCTAAGAAAAACAAAAAAAGAAGAATAAGGGAGTGTTAACAAAAAGTTGTCCTTTTAAGGAAGTAAAAAAAAATTAGGCTGGGCCATACACAACTCAACCATTATTATAGACACCTCAATTACTAAATACATCGACTTTAAAATATTTAATTGCATCAAATTTCTAAACACACCCCATAATAATATTATTATTTCTCTTGTAATTATACAATATAAAATTAAATAAATAGTAAAGGTATTTTTGATTTTTAATGTATATTTATTTTTAATTTAATTTTAATATGGTTGGGTTTACTAATGAATCGGGTGTGTATAGACCCTCCCTAATTTTAGGGAAGGTATTTAATAGCAATTGTGGCAGGTGTTTAATAGTCAAAATTTTGAGTAAATTGTCAAACGTGCCCTTAATGAACATATCTGTTCAATTAAAAGTTCATTTATTTGTTTGTCTCGAATGGAAGGGTAAAATTGATTTTCAATAAAATTTGTGGGGACATCAATGTTTTGAAAAATAAATTGCATCAATGCGCAAACACCCCCAAAAAGGGCAAAACGGCTTAGAATACTTTAAACTTTAAAATCAAGCCTACTTGAGAATGACTTAATTTCGATTTCGATCAAAATTTTGATATTTTAATTTTATGAAAATATCGTAAAAATATAGATATCGGTCAAATATCGATACATCGTACTTATCGATATTTACCTAATATTTATCGATATTTTCCTGATATTTGATTTTCATATGATTTATAAGACCGATAGAAATCAATATCAATATTTTATCATTTATTTTCCTATCATTTATACCATAAAGTCACCGATAAATCGATTGTATCCTGCTGTCTCTCTAATTTTTTTTTTTTAAGTAAGGGAATATCATTTATCACGTCGAGGAAAAAAATTAAAACAGAAAACAAAAGTGGGAGCCGATTTTTCTAAGAAAAAAAAAAAAAAAAAATAAGGGAGTGTTAACAAAAAAATTGTGCTTTTAAGGAAGTAAAAAGTTTTAGGCGGGGCCTATACACAGCTCAACCACTATTATAGACACCTCAATTACTAAATACACTCACTTTAAAATATTTTATTGTATCATATTTTTAAACACACCTCATAATAGTATTATTATTTTACTCTGATAATTATACAATACAAAATTATATAAATAATAAACAGTAAAGGTATTTTTGATTTTTAATGTATATTTATTTTTAATTTAATTTTAATATGGTTGAGTTTACTAATGAGTCCTGTGTGTATAGACCTACCTAATTTTAGAAATTGTGGAAGGTATTTAATAGCAATTGTGGCAGGTGTTTAATAGTCAAAATTTTGAGTAAATTGTCAAACGTGCCCTTATGAACATATCTGTTCAATTAACAGTTCATTTATTTGTTTGTCTTGAATTGAAGGGTAAAATTGATTTTCAATAATTTGTGGGGACATCAATGTTTTGAAAAATAATTTGCATCAATGCGCAAACACCCCAAAAAGGGCAAAACCGCTTATAAAATCAGAATACTTTAAAATCAAGCACTCCAGCCTACGGGCGGGATTGGGTCGGGTTTTTGCGGATTTCGGGTTTTTTTGGTGGGTTTCCGTTTTAATCGGGTATCCGACTAGTATCACCCTAAAATATCCATTTTTTTCGAGTATTCATTAATCGGGTACCCGTCGGGTTGGATAGAGAGAGCTCCACCTTATACAAGATAAGCCTATTATCGTTCAAAGCAAGAGAAATGAGAATTTAAGTAGGGAAGATATGACAAAATTTTAAACTTTATTCGGGTACCCAAAACTCGATCGGGTAATACCCGACCCGACCTTTGCGGGCACCGGACCCGAAATACCCAAAAGTTTACAAAATTATAATGAAACCCGACCCGATCGGATAATACCTGTATGGGTCGGGTACCCGATACCCGAAAGAAAATTCCCACCCATACTCCGGCCTACTTGAGAATAGCTTCTTAACTTTGCTAATACAAACTTTGTTATCGGTGGAAGAGGGGAGACCATGAAAATTTCAATACAACCTTTTTTATTCGTCGAAGGGGAGACCACCAAAATTTTGATTTTGATGAAAATATCAATATTTTAATTTTACGAAAATATCGTGAAAATACAGATATCGATGAACTATTGATACACATACTTACTTATCGATATTTACCCGATATTTAATTTTCCTATAATTTATAGAACCTATATTCAAATCGATATCGATATTTTATCGTTTATTTTCCTACCATTTATACCATAAAACCATTTGATATTTATCAATATCGATAAGAGAAAAAAATATATTAAGAGAAATATAGGAGATGTATCACTGATTGTGAAAAAATGAAAATATTGCCCACCGATATCAAAATCCATCCCGATATTTTTCAATACCGATAAAAAAAAATTATAGAAGACATATTACTGAGTGAAAAAAATAGAAATATCGGAGTTATTTCCCGATTTTTTCATTCTGGTTTGAAATTGAACTCTGTGATATGAAAAGTCGCGACTCATCCAAATGTGAAAAAATAATTTTGAACAACTGATTAATTAAGCAGAGACATTTACATTTTTCTGTATCAATTGAAGTAATTGAATCATGTTTTCGTTCATTACTTCTTACAATTTCACTTAATATGAATTCAAGTTTTCCCTCAAAATCGATGTTCAATTACTTTCTATATACGTTTTTAACAATTTTCTAATAATCAACGTTATTGAAAAATTAATTATGAATCAAAAGTTGATATACCAGTATTACCTCCAATCCGAGCCGATCATGAAATGAAAGCTCACATTGCCAGCTGACGCTGCTTCCACTGCCATCGGTCGTAACAGCCAACCGCCACAGCGAGGCGGCGAGCTTCCTGGCGGAAACCGCTCCACCGACTGAGCCGCCACCACGGTGTTTCCACTCCAGAAAAGGAGTGGCGGCGATCTCGCTTCCACTCCACCCCCTCCTGCCGTCAATTCCCCTCCGCCGCCGCCTGGGAACGGCATCAACCTGCTCATCTGAAAGCACCATCAATGACTGCGCACGAAATTAATTGGATTCCATGGGTGAGATTGGGGGAAAGCAGAAATTTTAAAATTGTAGAATGCCTGAGAAACAAACACGTATGGATGTGAGTGGTGATTCAGAGAAGAAGGTGAAGGTGTCGAGGGAGATTGTCTGGTAATGCATTAAGTACAGACGTCACAAGGAGAAGAAAAAGCAAATTGTATGTGTGTGAGAGCGCGTGTGAGTCTCAGAGGGATGTCTTGCGTATCCTACTGTGTGCACAGTGCACTGAATTTTATGCGCCATCTAACGATTTTTAGGGTTCTGTTTGTTACAATCCTAATAAAAAAAGGAAAATATATCATTTATGGTATCATTGCTTGTAAAATAATTAAAATATTAGTCTCAAAATAAATATCACTTTTTTAAAATAAATTTATTATAAAAAATAAATATAATTTTCGGATTTCAAAACATAATTATCAATAATCTACTAAAAATGCTTCTATTTACTCTTATCAAATTAAAGAGTATTGTTAAAAGGGAAGAAAAAAAACTTCTACAATAAATATACTTAAATAAAGATAAATCGGTTATTATATCATTTTTCTTAATTCGTGTGAAAATATAAAAATCAACATTTATTGAGTGTTTTTTATTTATAAATTTCCAAAATATTTAATATACATAATTAAGTGTGTAAAGTAACTATAACATAGCATTTAATAGTCATAATTTGTGTAGTTCGTTTTTGGTAATAAAAAAAATTTACAATTAATTTTTTGTTTAATGCATCTTTCTTGTGATTGTCAAATCAATTTATAATATAATAATAAAAGATGGAAAAAATATTAATACATAACATCAATAACAAAATTATATATATTTCAAAATTACTAACAATAAGTTAACATTAAGAACATTTTATGAGCCAAAAAATTATAGAAGTATTTTTTTATTATAAAAGCTAACATAAATAAATACATGCAAAAAAAAAAATCATAATGGTTGTATATTAAAGATAATTTCCAAGACTTTTTAATAGTTGATTTATACGTGTTCATAATTATCTCTTACTTACAATATTTATCTTTATATATACTCACTATGTTTCATAATAAGTTGTTCTGAAAATTTTGTCATAAGTCATGGAAAGCAACATAAGAAGTGAATAAATATATTTTTAACTAATTAAAAATTTATAATTCAAAATTAAAAAGATAATCAAATTAATTTCATAAAATATGTTATATTAAATTACTAAATTTTAATTAAAAGATATTAATAGAAAATAATTTGAAAATCAAATTGCATAAAGTCTAAAACAACATCTATTAATTATTATAAATAAAATTTAGACTCTAAAAGAATATTTATTATGAAATTGAGGGAGTATAAAATAATAACGGGATGTCATGTGTCATCCTCTTAATAACTAAAAAAATATTAATATAATTATATTAATTAATTTTATTGTAAAAACAATCTTTCTAAAACCACATCAATAATTTATTATCATTTAAAAATCAACAATCTCACGACAATATTTTATTGCTCTTTTAAAATCAAGTCAATCCCAAATCATTATATTAATTAAGAATCTTTCTACTCAATTGCAAATTATTAGATATAATTATGTGGACATGCATAGAAATTGAAAGTATTACAAACATATTACAAATCAATCTTTATTAATAGTTGTCAAACCAATTGAGATGAGATTGACGTCAATATGAATACGCAAGGTAAAAATCTGCACATTTCTAATTATTTTCTTATAATATATAGTAATATCTTTATTATATAAAAAAGAATGGCCCATATGCCACACATCAAGCCTATAAATCTTTCATATTAAATATTGGTTTACAAATGAAATCCATAATATTAATATGACTAATTAATGATATAAAATTTAATGTTCATTATGAACATTACTAAATAATATTAAAATTTTAGCTGAATTTGTTAAAATATATAATACATGCTAGACTTTAAATATAGAAATCACCTATACATTTGAAATATTTTATTTTAAAAAACTATAGTCAAATGTAACTAAATAAAGAAGGGGGAAAAAGGTGGAATGATTAAAAAGGATTATTTAAACTTTCCAAAATTTTGAAACTTATTAATTAATTAAAAGTGAATAGCAATTTTGCGAATATATATTTTAAACTAATCTATGAAATTTATTTGAAAAACTTTAACTTTTTTTATTTTATCATTTAATTGAAAAGAAAATTTGAGCGTCATTCTAAATTTTAACAATATCAAACTAACAAAATGATGGGTTGTTGAATCATATAAGAGACATACTAATTTTTTTAATCAAATGGTGTTATATTTAATGCTAATTTGGTGTGTAAAACCATAAATATATGTTTTCTTATATAAATAATATTAATTTTTTTAAAATTTTACTAACTTTAATTTAAGTTATTTTAAATCCCGCTTATTACGCAGGTCATATACGGAGTAATATATATAAAAGACATTGCTCATACTCTATATGACCTTAATTTAGATTCACTAAAGACAATTAATGTATAGAGTATCTGTATTTTTAATTATGACCTTTAAATTTAATAAGACATAGTTTAAATTATACATATTGCATACTTGCTAAGATGATCTTGAAAATGCAAAAACTTTAAACTACCAATACGATTGTCGAATTAAATTGGATCATCTCTTATATTTGATGTTGCATCTCATGTTTCATAATATTTAATACATTTATATTTTAAATAGTAATGTTATTAAATAATATGACGTGTGATGATTATTTTAAAATAAAAGATGTAACATGAAGTGTTATAAAACATCTCATAATTTTATTTTTCAAGCCATATATATAAAACAAAAACCTTTTTGAGTGAAAATACATATTACCTCACAATGAAATGGGCACTCTAAAACGACTTGCTCCATCCTGCACCCGATGACATATACTGGGTGGATCTGTGCATGACATAAGTCTCATTTTTCAATGTTTTTTTCTTTTTTTTTTATTTATTTTTACATTTTAAGAATTTTAATGGACATGTAAAATACAAAGGAGCACCCGGTGAAATAAATCCCCCGAAATTCTCTTCTCACACATTTCACGATTGGTTTGCACATTTTACCCATTTTAACGGAAAAGCAACCCCCATTTCACGAAACTCTCTCAAAATTTCAATTGGAATTAAACACATAATTAAAATATTCATGAAAAATTAGATAATTTACGATATAGATAGAGTCGTGACGTAGTTACTAACCAATTTTACAACATATTTATCTTCTTTTGGTATATTCATATAATACTTCCACCATTTCAAAGTAATATATGTTAAATTTTGTTTAAAAAACATTTAATAGCTATAATTGTTTGTACAAAATGAGTATATAACTCAATATTAAAAAAAGACATAATTAAGAAATCAAATTTACAAGACAGTGTCGTATAAAAACCTCTCTTATATAATCAAATTGAAGATTATGAAAATTGTGGTTATATTTGAAGAAATTAAATGGGCTAAAACTTTCAACTCTATATACTTTCCTGGAACCAGGGTTAATGACTAGGGAATTAGGTTGGTCTAACGAGAACACCTCTGTTAAGGCTTCCTTTGTCGATTTCAAATAAAAGTCCAAATTCTAGACGCAAAGACACCATTTAATATATTGACTATTTCAAAATATTATTGCAGTTATTTCGTTCCATTCCTTAGCAAGATTTATCAAAAAAAAAAAAAAAAAAATATATATATATATATATATATATATATATATAAGTAAACGACCATGAAATGGTGCACAACTACAAATCAGTAGTTTCTACTTTATAGGATGACTCCAAGTGACGAGGAAAGGAACAAAAAAATGAAACGGTAATTCTATGTGGGCAGATTCTGCCCAGACAGAAAAGTAGAAATCATTAATTGAAATTTAAAATAGTATGTTAAATGACAATTATATTGTTAATGAAAATATATACAATCAAATTTTTAAATTTCAAACCAAAACAATATTTCTTTCTCCACTCATTAATGAAACAATATTTTCTCCACTAATTCATAATTTATTGTCATAAATTACATAAAAAAAACTAAGACGTCTATTTGAGAAGATATAAAATTTGACTTGATAAATATTTTAAAATTATTGATTATTGTACAAATATTTGTTTGATGATGAAGAAGATTTGACCTGAAAAATATTTTAAATTATTAATTATCTTACAAATATTTGTTTAATGTGTGAAGATTCGAGTTGATAAATATTTTAAAATTATTGATTAACTTACAAATATTTTTGAATTATGAAAAAGAAGATTTGACTTGATTAGGGGTGGAGATTGGAACGAAAATTTCAGATATCCGCCTAATCCGATCCGAAATTTTTCAATTTTGGAACGAATATTTTTAATCCGAAATCTGAAAATACAAATTCCGATTTTTTCGAAAATTTTTGGATGGAAATCGGAATTAGTTTTGAATTTTTTGGAAAATTCCGAAATCCGATCTGAAATATTTCCGAAATTCAATTTTCGAAAATTCCAATTTCCGATCCGATCCGAAATTCCAATCTGATTTTCGATTTATTTTCAAAATTTAATAATACTATATACTATATACTATATAATATATTTTATATACTTTATACTATATGATAGTATATAAATATATTATATACTATAATCTATAGTTTATACTGTAGTATCTGTAGTTGTTTATTATTATTTTATAATATATACTATATATTATAGTTTATACTGTAGTTTTTTAATTATATTATATTATGTACTACATATTATATACTATATACTATATATTATATACTTTATTACATATAGTATAGTTTATACTATAATTTTATTTTATTCTATATACTATAGTTTATACTGTATACTATATACTATATGTATATAGTATAGTTTATACTATAGTTTTATTTTATACTATATACTATATAGAAGAATACCATATACTATATATTATATACTTTATTACATATAGTATAGTTTATACTATAGTTTTATTTTATTCTATATCCTATAGTTTATACTGTATATTATATACTATATGTATATAATATAGTTTATACTATAATTTTATTTTATACTTTATACTATAGTTTATGTTGTAGTTGTTTAACATTATTTTATAATATATACTATATATTATGATAATTTGCTAAAATATGAAACATGTATATGAATTCATTTATTTTCAATACTAGGATATTAGAAAAGGCTATATAGCTAATAGACCAACTAATTAATTCCAAAAATTTCTGAATTTCTGAATTTTTTAATTTTCGAAAATTTCGAAAAAAATTTCGAAGATTTCTGAAAAAAATTCTGAAAATTTCCGAAAAATTCCAAAAACATAGATACGGTAGATAGATAAAGATTACGGTAGATAAAGATGATTATAGAAAAATATAGATACGGTAGATAAAGATTTTCGCTTCAATTTCTGCTGGTAATACTTTTATTTTTATTTTTTATTTTTAATGAAAATCTCAATTTATTTTAAAAAAACAGAAAGATTATAGAATTTTTTTTTAAAGTTAATAGAAATATTATAAAAAAAATTTAGAGATGAAGAAAAAAAAGCGTTAATATAGTTGAAATAAAAAGTTTATTTATAAGGTAAAAAAATATTAAATTATTATATATTTTACTAAAAGAATACTGTAATTCAAAAATATTTGTAAGTTAATTAATAATTTTAAAATATTTATCAATTCGAATATTTTCCTTATCAAACAAATATTTGTAAGATTATCAATAATTTTAAAATATTTATTTAATTATTATTTGCATACCTTTTAATATTTATATCAATTCAATATGAACAATTCATATAGAACTTGTTCAAGTTATGACATCAATAATATCAATTGAAATATCTATATATATCAATATTTAACTTTTTTAGAACATGTCGATATTAATAATATTAATCATATCAATATTTAATTTTTTTTGAACTTGTCGATATTACAAACATCAATGATATATATTTATATATATTATTGAAATATCTATATATTGATATTAACAAAATCAATCATATATATTATTGAAATATCTATATATTAATATTTAACTTTTATAGAACTTGTCGATATTAACGACATCAATCATATCAGTATATAACTGTTTTTTTAGAACTTGTCGATATTAACGACTCAATATTTAACTTTTTTATAACTTGTCGATATTAATGACATAAATCATATATATTATTGAAATATCTATATATTAATATTTAATTTTTTTAGAACTTATCGATATTAAACACATTAATCATATCAATATTTATATTTTTTAGAATATTAATGACATGAATCATATAAATATTTAAATTTTTTAGAATTGGTCCATATTAATGAAATTATTCTATATATTAATATTTAACTTTTTTTTTTAGAACTTGTCCATATTTTCATTACATTGTATATTTCCTTTTTAAAAACTTATATTTATATTTATATTTAATATTTCTATTCAATTTGATTTTTTTATCTTATAAATAAACCTTTCATTTCAACTATATTAACTCATATTTTTTCTCCACTCTAAAAGTTTTCTATAATATTTATGTTAACCATAAATTTTTTTTTATAATGTTTCTGTTTTTTTTTTTTGAAATAAATAGAGATTTTCATTAAGATTAAAAATAAAAGTGTTACGAGCAGATCTTTCTATTAAATATTATAATATTTCTGTTAATCCATAACTATTCTTATTTTAAAAGTTTTTCCATAATTTTTTTGTTAACATTTCAAAATTGTTCTAAAAGATTTTTATAATTTTTTTATCAAAATTTCATAATTATTCTAGGAGTTATTGGAGAAGCACCACTTTCAAAGGTATGCAAATAATAATTAAATAAAGATCAACTTAATTGAAAATGTAAATAATAATTAAATAAATAACAACTTAATTAAAGTATGCAAATATTAATTAAAATAAAGAGCAAGTTAATTAAATTTAGCTATTGTTTTAATAGCTGTATTGTATTTAGCGGGAATAAGTAGAAAACAAGCGCCATATCCATTATTATGGAGCCAAATTATATTAGAATTAGAATAGTCATTTAATAATATTAATAACATTTTTATTTAAATTTTTTTCACTTTCTGCCATGGCAGAATCTGCCATTTAGCACGTCCCATCCCAAAATGAAATTCTTAACCTCTATTTTAGATGGTCCGTTGATCAAACTTAGTCTCAGTTTCCTGAAATCAAAGCAACCTTATCATATATTGAGGAAATCGATATTGTTAATATTAATAAGATCGGCGAAGTTGTATAGTAATGATTTGATAACTGTCATCGCATTTATGATTTTAAATTCGTCCATCATTTAAGTTCTAAAAAAAAAATCTTTATCTATTAATCTATTACTGTTTTTCACATAAAAATAGTCCACTAAAGATAGTAAATTCTTTTATTAGATGGGTATAATTTTTCTAAAATACCGCTCAAAATCCATGAAGTTTGTGTAAGGGATTTTTGGAGAATACTATTTCTTATAGTAATATTTTTTTAAGTGATAAATAAGGGTTTGAAAGGAAAATTATGGGTAAAATTTGTTCTCCCAAATACATTTAAACATGTTATCTTAACTTGTATGTGGAATGAATGAAAATAAACTTCTTTGTAGGATGGAGGTAGGCTTGACAATGGTGCGGTGACAATTCCGTCCCTGTCCCCTTCCCCATTCATGTTCCCGTTGATGTATTGGGAAGAAAGTTTCCCACTCCCATCCCATGGGGATCCTTGATTTCCACGTTAAATTTTTTATTTTAAATTTTTTTTTAGCATTAGTGTTGATAAATATTTCAGAGGGTGTTTGTTTTGGGTTCATGTAGAATAGGAGAAATCCAACTTTCAAACCTGAATTTTTGGAATAAAGGTGAATAGATTAAATCTGTGTTTATTTAGAAATTTTGTAGGGTATGATTACCACTGTAAAAGTCAAATCAATATGGAAAAAAAATTATTATGTAATATTATATTATTAGTTAATGTTATGATAATGATTGGATGATTGTAAAGTAAAAATTTAGGTGTGTATTGATTTGTGTATTAATAGATTAAAATACATGGCTAATGATTGTGTTTTTTTTATTTAAATAAAATAAAATTTTAATAGATTATATAATCATTTTACAAACTAACTTCAATCCAAACACCCCTTAAAGAATTTCATAAAATTACATTAAAAAATATAATATATAAGACGTGTTCAAAGTACATAAAAAAAAAATTACTCTGATTAAATGATGAAAGTGTATACTGATATAACTAAATAAGCCAATTTTAATTAAAATATAAAGATAAGTATTCAATTACTTTACAAGCCAATATACTTAAAATATAAAGATAAATATTCAGAACAGACCCCCGCTCCACTGCCAAGCTTAGATAAAGTGAGTAAATTTCAAATAAATCATAGATATTGAATTGTATTTGGTAGATATACTCTATGAAATGCAACGGTTTTAATAAATGCCTTTAATTTGAGGACATGAAAATATCTATACATAGAACACTTATGACCACCACGGCCGATCCAATTTCTATAAAAAGCCTACAAGCTGTACCATAAATCACAATACTGCACCCCTCCTCTCTCTTTCTCTCCCATCCACTCTCTCTCTCTATATATACATACACATAAAACGTATACGTATAGAGCAGATCAGACAGTGTAGGCTTAATAGGAAAGAGAGAAGATGGGAAACTGTTGTAGACATGAATCATCGACGGTATGGGCATCACCGGTGGATGAGTGGGAGGAGCTGATTCCACGTAAGCATCCTGTGATGGCAAAACAATGCTCTGCGGGTGGTCATAACACACCTCCTGCAACTCTATCCCAAGACCAGCTCAAGATCACCATTACTAAGAGAGAATTGGAGGAATTGCTGGCAACCGCTCGCCTGCAACAGGTCCCTGTGCACCGACTCTTGTCCCGTTTGATCACCGCCGTTGATCATTCTCATCTTCCACGTCAACGTTCTTGGTCACCCTCTCTCTACAGCATCGCCGAAGTAGATTAGTCTTTTTTTTCTTTTTTTTTTAATTCTTTTAGTTTTAATTTTTTTAAATCTTTCTGTTATTATTAATTTATTTTTTTTCAAATTTTATTGGTCTATTACTGGATGAATACTGTTAGCCTCAGTTTACTACATTTATGGTTGATTTTACTATATTTATATTCGTGTTTTGGTTTAAACACAGCAACATAAATGTGTACATCTTTGTAAATGATGGAACCTTCATGTGTTCAATTTAATCAAAACAAATGTCTTTCTTGTAATTAATATCCTAGATTGTGGCCAATTATGTTGAAATCAGTAGATAAACTTAAAATTAATCGAGGAAAAAAAAAAACATAGAAAGAAGCAGAAATAAAGAATATAATATTAGTTAGTTTACCGACTCGAAGATTGCTCAAATTTGTCGCTATTTCCCCTAAAAACGTGTTTCTTGTATGAGTGAAAAAGAAATGCAAAAGGAAGTGAGCCAGGTATAGAAGTCAACACACACGCAGAAGTCTGAATTCGCCATTGCGGAAGCCTCTTGGAAGCTCTACTGAAACGATTCGTGAATATTTCTTATTTCTTTGTTTTCAATTCCAATCGCAGATTTCTAGGTTTCAATAAGTAGCATTTAATCCCTAGTTGGAGCCTTTAAACAACCCTTTTTCAATCGCAAAATACAAGTTTTCTAGGTTTTGTTTTTACTTCTTCGAGAAATCCAATCATAAATTTGCGATCATGATTGCGCTCACATAATTTGCGAGAAAGATAGAAACAATGGGTGGCTGTTTCAGCAAGAACAAGTTCTCGAGCCGAGACGTCAATGGCTATAGATCAGAAAGGGCAAGCAACACCGGATATGAGCAAATCCACCACAATTATCAAAAACCATCAACTCGATCTGAAACCCAACCCCATACCCAACCCGATGGCGGGCGCCACCACCCGCCGCCACAAACCCAGCATCAGCCACCAATTCCAGCTCCGTACAGACCAGCTCAACAATCACCGACCGCTGTCCAAAAATTAGAGCCAAACAACATTTTGGGGAAACCCCTTGAAGATGTGAAATCCAGATACACAATCGGGAAAGAATTAGGGAGGGGCCAATTTGGGGTTACTTACACTTGTACTGAGATTGCCACTGGGCACCAGTATGCGTGCAAGTCGATTCTGAAGAGGAAACTTGTGAGTAAGAATGATAGGGAGGATATGAAGAGAGAGGTTCATATTATGCAGCACCTAAGTGGGCAGCCAAATATAGTGGAATTCAAGGGTGCTTATGAGGATAGGCTATCTGTGCATCTAGTAATGGAGCTTTGTGGTGGGGGGGAGCTGTTTGATAGGATTATCGCTCAGGGGCATTATTCGGAGAAAGATGCTGCTGATCTTTGTAGGCAGATTGTGAATGTGGTTCACCATTGTCATTTTATGGGGGTGATGCATAGGGATCTCAAGCCTGAAAATTTCTTGCTTTCTAGTAAGGATGAGAAGGCTATGTTGAAAGCAACTGATTTTGGGCTCTCTGTCTTTATCGAAGAAGGTGATTATCACTTTATGGTTTTCAATCAAGAATTTCGTATGTTAAACTAGTGAGGATTCTGTCAACTTGTCAGTTGTCTGATTGTTGTTTAAGTCCTTTCGTGTTAGTATATTTCACTCGTTCTGATTTCAGTGGATAGATTTTCATTATACTAAATTACTTCCAAAGATAAATGGCAGGCTCTTTTTCCTGGAAGAGGCTTTCAACAGCAATCGGTTTATGTGATACAAATCAAGTCATGTACTTAAATAATGTAAACTGTGAAGAGTTCTCCTTTCATTTTAATTGCACAAGTTGTAGACTCATGATAACCAGTACTCCATTATATAAATTTTGGTGTGGTTACTGCAGCCCCAATCCCCTAAGGTGCCGTGCTCAATATATGGTTCATCGACATTATAATGGTGGTTATCCTAGCATGCCTGAACTTTGTGCTGCTAGTGCATCTGGGTACTGGAGAAGCATTCCTTTTACCCCCCTGGACTTGAAGATTGACAAAACTGTGTAGTGCCGCACATTCTTTACATATTTTCAGTAAAAATGAATATCTAATTTTATTTTATTTTTTCTCTTAGGATTACATATTTTTGTTTCATATCCCATATTTTGGCACTTAGTATTTTGTGCACGTATTTATAGGAAAAGAAAATGTCTCTCCTTGGAGAAGGTTGTTTTGTTTAAACTGGTTAAGTAATCTAAACTGTTCGATGATGATTTAGCATTTTAGCAATGCAAAAGTTTTTGTCATTGTGAAGAAGGACGAAAAAGAAATTGTAGGCAATCCTTTTGCGTAACGGGATAACAAGATGGTACAGACAAGTGGTCGCATATTTTTGAGTACTAGACCTTGGGGACAATCATTAAATTATAAGTATGCCTACTTGCAATTAGCTGTATTCTAGTAGTTTATGTATTTGCTTTTGAGAATTTTCATACTGATTTTCTGTGTTTTATACATCTCCCGTTTTACTGCATTATATTATTATTTCATTGATAATTCCAGGAAAGGTATACCGAGATATAGTTGGCAGTGCATACTATGTTGCTCCCGAAGTGTTGCGGCGCAGTTATGGAAAAGAAATAGATGTATGGAGTGCTGGTGTTATTTTGTACATCCTCCTCAGTGGCGTGCCTCCATTTTGGGCTGGTAAGACCAACTTTTTGTTGGAATATTGCAGTGTTTCTGATATCAATTCTTCTCTAAGTGCTTTATGGAAATTTTCTGCAGAAACTGAAAAGGGTATATTTGATGCTATACTGAAAGAAGAAGTTGATTTCGACAGCCAGCCATGGCCCATCATATCAAACAGTGCCAAAGATCTTGTTCGTAAAATGCTGACAAAGGAACCAAAAAAGAGAATTACTTCAACAGAAGTGCTTGGTAATATATGGCATCTTTAGCTGCAGTTTGTGTATATATATGGCATCTAATCTTCTTATATTGCTTTGTTGCTGCGTGTTTGTTTTTACAGATGTCTACAACTATAGCTCTTCGAACAATTGTGCATTTACCTATTTTTTCCTGGACTCTATGTTCTAATGCTGCACAAATGAGAACCGTAGCATAGCCTCCTCTAGAGCTGACATTGGTGGATTAAGAAAACTATGGTGTGTCAATGCAGAAATAACTTGATAAAGAAAATTATAACAATCTGCAACATACCTAATGAAATATTGCTGAACTTCTTTATTGAGGCAAAACACATATTGAAGAAATTTCATATTTGTTCCAATTGTTGGGTGAGATACTAGGGATATAGGTGGGTAGATTTGAAGAACCATAAAAAATTAAAGGCATTGAGTCATCTTGTTGGAGATTCATGTTTTGTGAGTACATTTTGCTGCTTACATTAGTTATTTCTGGTTGAGTTGGTTTTCAGATTGTCTTCTTGGGATGACTTTTTATGCAATCCTCAAGTTGTGCATTTCCCATTGAAGAGCATAACAACCAACTAAATAGTTGTTCTTTCCTCTGCAACAAAGCCCTAATTGTACAATGGTCTTCATAATAATTTGTAACTAAATCGTGTTTCTTGTTGTTTCTGAAGAGCACCCCTGGATTAAGGGACAAGCACCTGACAAGCGGATAGATAGTGCAGTTCTCTCTAGAATGAAGCAGTTCAGGGCAATGAACAAGCTCAAGAAACTTGCATTAAAGGTAAAATCTTCTTTTGCGTGCTGTTTTCAAATAGATTTGTGCTTTAAACTTTATACTTCGCCATCAGATCTTAATCTGGCATTGGGAAAAGGTAGACTTTGAGGGGCACATTCTGAGCACTGGCTGGCTAGTTTAGATGGACTAAGATAGGAATAGAAAGTATCAAGCTTCAGTCAACCTAGATAGGTACTAATTTAGCAATATTTCCTGATCTGTTCTCAATTATAAGGCCACCTTTCTTGCTTAGCTGCATTAGAATTTCAAGACTCAAATTCTCCAATACTGCAACTGCAGGCATCGATTGCTAAATCATGTACTGGAGCAATATTTGTCCAATCCTAAATTTAAATTTTATACTATCAAAGGGCTTCTCCAACCCAATAGTTTACCTCAACTTGGCCCCCCAAGAATCGCAGCCCTTGGCCCACTATTGCCAGTATCCTGAAGTTAGTATGTCCACATTTGTTATAGAAATTTAAGCACAGATCAGATTACATGCCTCATAGAGGGAGGATGGGAGAAAAATTTTACAGAAAATATGCTGGTTTAATTCTGGTTTGTCCCATGTACAAGTTTCTTGTGAAAATCATCCATCATGTATATAATTAAGTGAATTTAGTGAAAATTTTATTTACTTTCCTTTCCATGTTTTACTTAATTGGAAAATAACTGCAGGTAATTGCACAAAGTTTATCAGAAGAAGAAATTAAAGGTCTTAAAGCGATGTTCATGAATATGGACACAGACAATAGTGGCTCAATCACTTATGAAGAATTGAAATCTGGATTAGCTCGGGTAGGGTCAAAACTGTCAGAAACTGAAGTACAGCAACTCATGGAAGCTGTAAGCATCACTTTTATGTAGGGTTTAGCCTTTATTTGGTTTGACATCTTCCTGCTTTAATGACTTCTATGTTAATACAGGCTGATGTGGATGGTAATGGGACCATCGACTATGATGAATTTATCACTGCTACGATGCACAGGCATAAACTGGAAAGGGATGAACATTTGTTTAGTGCATTTCAATATTTTGACAGGGATGGGAGTGGGTAAGCTAAGATAATGGATTCATTTGCCGCGTCGCTATTGACTGAATAGAGCATTTGTTTCCTTTTAAATGCTTAAAAATACTTGACAATTCCGTTCTAATACCAATTATAATGTAGCATAATTCAGTTCTTCTACAGTTTACCCGTAATTAACTTGTCATCTACATTTTAATTGCTTTCAGTTATATCACGAGGGATGAACTCGAAACTGCTATGAAGGAGTATGGTATAGGGGATGAGGCAAGCATCAAGGAAATAATTTCAGAGGTGGATACAGATAATGTAAGTTGGCTTAAATTTAGATGTCACTCGTATGTTGTTTCTATGAATTGATATTGAGCTTATGAGGTTGCATTTAATAGGATGGGAGAATCAACTATGAGGAGTTCTGTGCAATGATGAGAAGTGGAACAGCACCACAACCAGTAAAGCTCTTTTAGAGGATCAAAACAAATGCCTTTGAGCTTTTTATTTTCGGACTCGGACTTCTGCTTAGTATAACGAAATATTGATAAAGAGTGTACAGTAGCATAATCTCTTGGATTCCTCCATGGTTCATTTCTTGTGTTTAAATGACTTCAACCAGAGTTCCATTAGAGTTTGTGGTGCTTCTCACTTCTGAGTGGTTGTTATTGTTGGGTTGTTTGGTACTCTGTTTTAAATTATCAATTTGTTAATCCTTTCATGTGCTTGAAACTCATTGTCTTAATCTTAATATACATCTGTTTTCTATTGTCTGATACTCTAAGAAGGCAATACCTGAATCTGTTCCACCACTTTCATTTTTGTGTTCTCCAGAACAAGGTTTTCTGCAGCATCTTTCTTTATTATTTATGAAAAAAATTGTAATTTTATATGCTGTTCTTAGTATGATCATGATGAAGAAATATCTTGTTTGGAGCTACTTCGATAGATTGCTACTTACAGAGCTTTATTCAGCAATAGCCCACTTGCAGTAACAATTTAGGCCATTGCTTTGTAATCTTCTTGTCAGTGTATTTTCAACATTGCAAATTTTACCAGGTATTGAATTTACTATCATTTTTATGTATATTTACATATATAAATGTGGTTATATAATGTCACATCCTATTTACTCATTGGACATTACATAATTTACATCTACCGTGACCTACTTTTCTATTTTCATGGTTAATTACTTTAATTATGACTTTCATGGTTATCACTTATGTGTGTACTTTGTACAGATAAACTGAATCTTTACCAAATTGAGAAAAAACAGTCAATTTTCACTTAAGATTCTGGGATTTCCACGTTGGCTATTTATGATTAATTTCTCTTCTGGAAATTGACACCGCAAGAAGCACTTAAATTAGCATTAATTTCACACACACGCCAGGGGCCACATGTGCTTATCTAAATCTTTGGAATTTCATCTTCACGTGATGTACTTACCATTCATTCATCTTTCATACGGTGGCCATGGTTTTGGTTTTTCTTCATTATATTGGATTACTCAAACTCCACTTGTGACTAGTTGAAATAAAGGACAAGTGTCTAGTGCTGTGTCATCATGTCCAAAAAGTGTCACTGTTGGTGTTAAAAATTGTGCTACCCAACTCTTTACATGGATATTAGTTGTATGGTCTAATGTTGAAACTTGATTAAACATTAAACAACACATGAATACAAGCATGCATCATACACCATCAACACCCCCATTAGTTACAACATTCCTCACAGCCCTTACAAAAAACAGGATAATTCTGCAACACAAACAGGGCAGAAATTAACAAGCAACAACTCTTCTTATTTTGTCCACTCTCACTCTGTTCTTCCCAAACATGCTAAAGAAGAAAAGGTGGTTACTAGCAACCATCTTAATGGAGCTTATTAGCAAGATTGCACTGCTTTCTGATCTCTCCCTTTGTGCCAGTGAGAGGGTTGTTTTCAGACAGGAGAGTGATGGCTCTAGCAAACTCCTTGAAGAAATAATCTTGGCTCTTAGCCATCTTCTTCACAAATGGCTTGGTCCTCTTATCTGTTGCTAGTTGGTGATCCACAATCAACAGCCCCTTGTTATCCAATATGTTTCTATAGTAATTGTTGTCGAGTTTCATCGGTGTGCCCCGATCGTTCCTCACGTACTGCACGGCCTTAGGGTCGGGGATTGCGTCTGGGCATTTGTATAGCATGTGCTCAACATGCTGAGGGTTCAGAGCTGGATCCACCTCTGGATAGAGACGGTGAACCAGCTTCACACAGTGGGTTCTGCCTACACTGTGAGCACCTGTTTTAACATGGTTAGTTAAACATAAATCCTATGTTTTGAATGTTGTGAATGAAGGTTGTTCTGATTACATAATGTGGGATTGTTTGTACCTAGTAAAGCAACAACTCCAGGGGTATCAATTCCAATGTTGGAAAACCTTTCAAGAACAACATTCATGCTTTCATTGTGATCTGGTAGATGCTGTTCTAGTATGTCTGCTCTGCTTTTTCTGCCATCTCTTCTGCCTGTTTTCAGGGGGATGTAGGGCCCTCCAACCTGCAGAGATTCCCCATGAATTTAAGGGGAAACGATAAGGTTTTGAGTCAGCTAACTTTCTTTTTCAACTTCAAAAAATATCATCACAAGTGAGTATTACTAAAAGATGAGATTTTGAGGTAAGTGGAAAGAAAGCTTACAGAAGCAATGCCATCTCTTGCAGATAAGACAAGAATGTCTGAGCAGGAAACAACACCAGGACACTCTCTCTCTAGAGCTTCCTTAATAGTCTCAATGTACCTAAAATTTCTCATTCCAAAGCTCCTATCAGTCTCCTTCTCAGAGAGCATCCTCCTTGTTGAATCCAGCAGTAGGGAAGCATCACATGACTGCAACACATCAAGAAAACATCAGTAACTCTTGAAGAGAGATAGAGAGAGAGAGAGAGAGAGAGAGAGAGAGAGAGACGAAAGGGTTGTTATACCTCAACAAAGCAGTCATGGAAGATGTTTCTGAGCCAAGAGAAAGCAGTGTTCTTGTGGCGCTTGTAAAGGAGCTGAACTTGTTCTTTGATGATATCTTCAGCTTGAGGACATGAGTCCTTGTAATAGTTCATAGAAAGGCCTGAGTTTTCATCTTCTGCAAATGCAAAAGCTGATGAAAAGTAGATCAGGACTGCAAGGAAGAAGAGAGCCCTGCAAATGGATGACATTATTGTTTTTTTCTCTCTTTCTTTCTGCACACTAAAGGGTCAATAACACTATGCTCTCTTGGATGGCTACTTTAAATAAAGAGGGAAGAGAGAGAGAATGAGCTTAGAGTGCTGATAAAGAGTTGGACTTTTCTACCCTTTATTGAAGGCAGTTATTATCAATGCTGATGCTTTTGCCTCCTTTTGACATCTGTTTTTTTTTACTAATTCTACCCTACCTATATGGTATTATTTAGTGTTTCTTTCTACCTCAAAGTGAGATACATAACCCATACTGTGCGGGTTATTGTTTTAGCCATATGGATTGAATATAATTTCCTTTGTTTTAGTGCAGCATTTAATGTAGTTTTAGGAGGATTTGAATTTGGGATTTAGGAGAATTTTGAAAGTATTTTGTAAGTATGAATTTTAAAAAATTTGTATTTGTTTTGGGATTTTGTAAGATAATATTATAGTTAAGATGATATTTTTATATTGGGAATTGTAGAAAAAATAAACGTTGTTTGTTGGAATTTATAGGAAAAATGGAAAAGGTAGATTTTTTTTATTAGAAATTGTAGAAAAAGTAGAAAAAATATAATAAAATTGTAGGATTTTACAAATTCTTTTCCATACATGGATTGGATTAAACTCATCTAATATTTGTGTCAAATCCAGTCCAAACATAGCCTAAGGTTTGTTTGGACTGTGATTTAGAGAGAGTTAATTTGGATTAGGATATAAGTGGATTTTGAAAAAGGTGGATTTTAATAAATTTATATTTATTTTGAGATTTTATAGGGTGACTTATAGTTAAGACGTCATAATCATATTGAAAATTGTAAAAAAAAAATATATGATATATTATTTTATTTTAAAAATGAAGATGATATGATTGAGAATTACAAAAAATAGAAAAATAGGATAGAAAGATATAGAATATTTGAGATCTTATAACAAATATGAATTGAAACTTGACGCATTCCAAATTCGAGTGGACTAGTCCCAATCAAAACAAAACCTAATTGTCAATATTGTGTATACGATGAACTTTGAGAAGCTGGCTGCAATAAATTTCCTAAACATTATAATAACATTCGTTGCAATCATTATTTTTTCATTTAAAAAACCAAAATACCTTAGAAAATAACTTACAAAGATGTTTCTTTATATTTATAGGTATAAAATATTTTACTATTTGTAAATGGGTATTTTAGTTTTTGGTTGGGAAAGAAAAGTATATACTTAAGCTGCAAAAGTTTCGAGATCTGGATGTTCGTAAATTCATATCCAGTAAGATTCATTTTTTGAAAAAATTTAAATATTATGTTCACAGTAAGTAAATAATTCACTTGAATACTTCATGTCAATCAATTCTAAACTTGCAAAGGATTAGATTTAAATTGAATTCATTTTAGATTATGTGCACTTAAAATAACATATATATGTATACATCTTCCAAAACCCACTTGTTGATTTAGTATAAATTTTAAAACTTTAAGAATCTGACGACATAAAAAATTAGTAAATCTGCTATTTTCTATTATGTGTTCTGAACGTTACGATGAGAAAAGAATTTCTTACAAGGAGCTGTTGACCCTACTTTTTGGCTTTTTACCCTTCTTACAGCAGGGATTCTGGATTCTGGGGATAGGTATCCATTTTTTATTCTTAATACGTTTTTTTAATATATTCAACTGTAATTAATGAGAGAGTACTATGCTTTAAAAGGGTACTCTGAATGAGTGAAAGTTATATTTTCACAGAAAAATAATAATAAGTAAAGAGTGAGGATAAATACAACTCAATTAGACAATTATTACTAAGCACATCAATTTATATCAATTTCAATTTAAAAAATATAAAATACCAATTTTACTCTTTAATAAATAATAATAAAATAATTTTGAAACCCTATTAGCTTTATTCGGTCATGATGGTCTAATGTACTTCCACGTGTTCGATCACAATAATCGAATATAATATATTTTTACATGTCTGATCAATCAGGATTGAATGGAACTAATCAGATTTGATCGATATTTTTATATTTTTTCATACTATTTTCACACAATTTTCATATATTTAATTTATTTATGAAATGTTTCTCATTATGTTCATATTTCATTTTTCAAGAAATTCAGCAAAGAAGCAATAAAGATGAAATAGAGAGAGAAAATGACAGGGAGAAAGAGATGTAGGGTCTAAAATATTATTTTTTCTAAAGGATAAAATTTTTAATTTTTAAATTTTTTTAATTGAAATATGTTTAAATTTGGGACTTAGTAAAGGAATGTGTAAACGAAGCTCTAGAAATATATTGAGACTGGTATCTCATTAAAACCCAGGGGATTATTAAAAAGATGATTATACGTAAATTATATTATAACAAATGATCCAAATTAGACAATGATGATTGATGATGGTAGCAAGAACTTCACATTTTATTTAAAGCATTTTGAGGTGTTTTGAAATTTACCAAACATAATTAAGATTACGTATGTATTATATACTACCTCACAATTCTAAACGAAATTCCAAAGTGTGAGTATTGTGTAAAATCGGATGTCATTTCGTAAGATGAATTGGGTTATAATAAAATATGTAATATTTTTATATATTAGATAATATTTTGTTATATATCAAATAATATTTTTATATATTAAATAATATTATTATGTATATTATAATATTTTTTTTATTATGAGATTTAAGAGGCAGGTTAGATTGGGTCAATCATTAAAAAATACATAAATCCAATTATTTTGTCTTACCTGTAGGTTGCGTAACATGTAATATTATTTTGTATATCACATAATACCTGTGTATTATATACATATATTACATAATATTATTTATCAAAACTATAATTTTTCATAAATATTATATAATACATACAAAAGTATTACGTGACCCTGCATTGATCGACTTATCTCATCACACGAAATAAGATCTGTGAGATAGTCTAGCTCGAAACTTTGCCAACTCCAAATTGATGGTCAAAATGAAATTGATCATACATTTATATTGTAACCGGAAATTAATAAAAAATAATTTGATATTTTGGAATTCCAAGGGATAATGGATAGTTAGCAAGAAAAGAAAAAGAGAATGGAAGCAAGTTTGTTGTCCAAAGTGAGTCCCAAAAGTTGGCAATTTGCTGGTAAGAAGTTGCTAT
Source organism: Scutellaria barbata (assembly GCA_028654395.1). Classification (NCBI taxonomy): domain Eukaryota; kingdom Viridiplantae; phylum Streptophyta; class Magnoliopsida; order Lamiales; family Lamiaceae; genus Scutellaria; species Scutellaria barbata. The sequence continues at coordinate 7,591,314 of CM053645.1, forward strand.
CATTTTACAGAAAAGAAAAGTAGAAAACAAAAAAAAGGGGGGCCTCTATACATCACTACTAATCAAATCATTTATCAATGAAAAGAAAGTGTCTTTATTTTCTTTATCAATTAAAATATTACAAGTTGAAGAAGAATCACATTATTTTATTTGAATGATTTGAGTTACAATAATGCAGGATTAAGTTGTTAGCAGGTCAAAACTATACCTATGTCATAACAATTTGTAGCAGGCGAAGAACGAAATAATAGAGGTTTATTTTCATTTAATAGTGTTTTTATTTTCAATAAACCTCATTGCTTTTATTTTCATTTAATAGAGTGTTTTTTTTCCCTTGTGTGATTCAGCATCAATATCATTTATCACTTTTTTTTAATGAACTATTGTATCAACAGTCTCTTTATTAGTGAAACTTCAAACCAAAACCATTAATTATATTAAGAATTTATCTCTACAATCACACAGAATATGAGAGAATCTACCAAATATATCTACTTATATGTGTGAATTAATTGAGAAAAATATGATAAATAATGTATTTTTTTTATCTAATATAGTTTAGAAAATCTAATTAAAATGGAGGACAAGTGGCACGAAACAGTCTGCTTTGCCTCCTCCCCGGTGCTACCGACACTCTTGTATTGTCCGTACATACACAACACTCAATCACCTTATTAAATTACATGACAAATAAGTCTTACTTTTTAACTAATTTTTTTGTCTGTCGTTTTCTATTGCAATCCAAAAAAGACGTAGACCTCATACTCTTTATACCATACGATATTTGTTACAGAATCTATTCATCTCCATCAGATTCCTTAAATAATTTTAAGGGCAAAAGATCTTTGTGAGCTTACCAGACAATTTTATCTTGATGGTTTTTAAAGTATTCAAATCTAGTATTTTTATATGAAATTTTGGTGAATCTAAAATTATGATACTCCCCTTGACTAAATAAAAATGATGGTTGTATGGTACCAATTTGAACAAAATTAGCTATTAAAATTTTGTGTGCCCTAAATTTAACCTAGTTCAGAGTGGTTTTCCAAATTTGTGAAATGTTTGAATTTTTCAACCTTTAGCAGCAAGTCTAAGCAAAAATATGAGCATGTAGGTGAACTAGAATGCCAATGAGCAATACATATGCGGCCCCATACTGACAGTGAATACACTCGTGGCTTGTTTTTCAAACTTATTAATTATGTATGATGGCAAAACTGAAAGACAAGAACACTGGTAAATTGTTTTTCAAACTTATTAATTATGTATGATGGCAAAACTGAAAGACAAGAACACTGGTAAAATCTTATAACTCAAGTGGTATCCCCATCTTTATAAAGGGCAGATTAAAACAAGTTGGAACCTCAAATCATCCAAGTAGAATCAGTTCATTCCATTTCCATACAATCCAAACTCATATAGTACTATTAATGAAGAATTGTATAATTGAGCAAAATTACTATTATCAAAAATAGAAGTGGCTAAGAATATGGATTCCCATCCAGTTTTTGAACTCTATAAGGAAACAAATAAGAAAGCCAGGAGAGCAAGGCAGTGGGGGGCCTCCAAGACTCCAATCAACAAAGATGGGGTTGGCATTATGTAATTTGTTGGATAATAATACATATTGAAGACCTTCCTAGGGAGAATTTCTCTCAACAATACGAACCATTGTTCTTACGGAGACCACCCCATTTTCAGATCATATCAAACTAATGAATGATTTGGATAATACCATGACCATGCTGTCATTTCTTTTTTGTTTAATGCTATTAAAAAAAAAAAGCATCTTATAGACAAGCTGATAAAATGACAAGCCTTTTGATTCAGTCACCTCAGGAGGCAGCTCCTTTCCTAGTCGCCCACTTCATATGAATTGTTGACCCTAATTGGCAAGAAACAATGTTCTTCGAAAGCAGCAGCCTAACTTGTCTTATGAAGTGGCATTTTGAGTGCAGAGGGTAAACATGTCAAGTTTCACGTGTTGCTTAGTTTGCACCTCATGTCTACAACAAGATGGCGAATGTGAGGAGCGTACCATTTTACTCTCTCTATGTGCTCGACTGAGACTTCCCAAAAATGACCTGCAAGTAGCCACATATATTATAATCCTCATGCATGAACTGGGAAGTTGAGGTAAAAAATGACGCAGCTTTAGTTGAGAAAAGATACCTTCCGATTTAGCAATCTCAGAAATGGACTGCAAAACATGGTTTGTCCACAAACTCTCCTCCGTATCCTTCACATTCCCATGGATATGTAGCATTCCACCCTCATCTCTGCAATTTTAGTGGTGCATGAAAACTTAGTAAAAGAAGAGGCAAACAAGATTCTAATAACATTGGCTTGATTGAGCAGGCATTGACAGTTGATATTTTTGTGGATCATGAAAATCACAAAAAACATTAAAGCTAATATATTGCTTCAAAAGACACGGTAGATGCATGTATCATTCAAGTTATGTATGCTTCTCCTCTGCAAGAACATTCAATTAGATTTGAAAAGGCGCTTTCTCTTTTAGTCTAACATTTGAAGAACAGTTGATCAACAGCTATAAGTTAGTTTTCTTTTCTTTCTCTTTTTAGCGAATTCAGCATTCATGCCAAGAATATCGAGCATGCTACAGAAAATAAATAAACACAACCTGAAATTTACAAAATGCCTTAATATTCAGAATAAGGGGATGTAACACACCTTAAGGCTCTGACAGCAGTCACCCAACTACACTCACTTGATGGTATGAGGCCAAGGCAGACTCGGTCAGCAACTCCCTGGGTCAAATATTTTATTTTTTTCAACAAAACTAAAGTAAAACCACAGGGCAAACCATGAAAACCCCCAAAATTGGTTACACGTAAATTGAAGAATTTTTTTTTAATAATAATAGTAATGATAACTTTTATTATTATTATTATTACAAATGCAGCCTTGCAGGACAGAAATATCATACTTTAGGAGCTGTAACTATATTATCTCCTTCCAGTACAACGCAACGAGCAGCCACAGAATTTGCATGAAGATTACGATTTAGTGCCTCCACAGCATGGGGATTCCACTCACAGGCATAAACCATTTTCGCATTTGCCCTGATTAGCCATGTCACGTGAATATACAGTAATCACATTATGAAACCAAACAATCAAGTAAAATTAAGACTACGGTTAGGACAGGTTTTTGTAAGACTCTTTGATTAAAGTCAGCAGTAAGGTCATTTGATATCTAAGTATGGAACTGGAGGATTTCAGGAAAAAACACACCTCACAAGGAATGGTAGTACAAAATATCCTATGCCAGCAAACAAATCTACAACCACTTGATCTCTACAGTCAAGTCGAGCCATACGCAGCTTCTCAGAAAGATTGCCCCAAGAGAACATACACTTGGTAGCATCAAAAGAATAAAGTATACCATTTTCACGATGATCAACCCATCCATCATCTCCAACAAGGATCTCCAACTTACTGTCTCTAGTTCCTGTTTGGGCAATTCGGCCCTAAATATTATCAGCAGATTTCATTAGCAAATAGCTCTTTTATTAAGCCCTTTAGATGTGCTATGGCGATCCACACTTAATTAAAAAGGTAAAATTCAGCTCAACAAAGTACGTGATGATTTGGTTGAAAAAATAGTGGCAGAACAAATTCTGTAACACAATTGCATTTTTAGTAAAAGTAAAAAAAAGCCTTTGCTGTCAGATAAATGCATATAATTTTTTTGTACCACAAAATTCAATTATGATTTTCTTGTAACTACTTTCACTCCCTATAAAAACTAAAAGATCTCTCCTGAGATATTTCCCCACTCCCTCAGAATCAGAAACTAGATTGGATTTCCAAGAGGGCCAGAGGCATCATGAATAATCAGCCCTACAATTGATAAAGTTTACATGTCTTACTTGCCGTGCTAGACGTTCAGTCCCAAGAGCCCGTGCAACAAGAGGCCAAAGCTCCTCTTCGATTAAATTCCATGCTTGATCCTTGAATGAATTTACAGGAAGCACGGTAATATCCCCTAGTCGCTCCCATCTGCCAAAAGGAAAGAATAATATGGAACTTATAATGAGAGGATAATAATTTACCCTCATGATCCTAATATCACAGGAACAGAAATTATTACAAGAATTACCACCTTGAAGGCAGCTGTTCTATAAGTTCGTCTGGTAGACCATGATGTATCAACAAAGAGGCTACAGCTTCCTTCATCACTTTGAAAGGAGAATTTGAAGTTTTCTTGACTTTAACAACTTCATCCACGATCTTGGTTGCACCATGTTCTATAAGAAGATTCAGAGCTGCTGAGGTGGAGAGATCTTCAAACAAAATCTTCCGGAAGTTGGACTTCAACAACTGGAGATCAGTTAGTGGTTCAAATTTATCAGCTAAGTTCTGCTTGTCTTCTAACACTGTGCAGAAATATTTAGTAACAGGAAGACATATAAGCATGCCACCATCCTGGGAATAAACCTTCCTTTCAAGATCTAACCAACCAAATTTCTTCAATATGTCTTTTGCCAATTTTGCATACTGTTTTTGAATCTGAAGGACACGAGGAACATCTAGCATCAAACCTCCCCTAGTTACCCTTGGTTCTTCAAACTCAGGATCTAGGCTAGCACATCCATTGACATTTTGTTCACTACTACTTTGGGAACATAGAGGGGCGCCACTCCTGTGGTCCATTTGATGAGTCACTGGCTTCTCTCCAATTGGTTTATGTTCTGTACTATCACACAAGGACATCAACCGGAGCATGCTAATCTTCATCGGTTCACTGAACTTTGTCCCAAATGCATAACAAGAAGCACCACCACCAATTATAATCAGATCATTCCCAATCACAGTTATTGTGCTTCGAACAAATAGGCTTTCTTTAATAGACTTCACCGATATATTCTTCCAGGATCCAGACTGAAGATTGAGTAAGAACAGGTTCTGATGTTCACTGACGGGACAACCCCCTAATATACCGAGAAAATCTGAATACATGAACATCAAGTGCGAAAACCTAGCATTTGGGGACTGCCCATTTGTCTTTAGCTTACTCCAAAAACCAGTTTGAATATCAAAAGTGTACAAATCCCCAAGAGCTTTCTCCCCATTGTATCCACCAAACATATATAACTTAGACCCCTTTGCAACAATTGAGTGCGAATGACGGGGACCTGGCTGGTCTCCATGAGATTCTATCTCTGACCACACCAATGTGTCTGTATCAAGGACGTAAACAGACGATAGAACTACATCATTATGAATTCCACCAACGACAAATATCTTTGAACCAACAACAACAGCTGCATGTCGATGCCTGTGAAATGTTGAAATGAATGTAAGCCCAAAATGAGGTGCATGTGAGAGTTTAATAGTGAGCTGAACAAAATTTCCTAGATGGATTCTTTACCATATAAATAGAAAACTACATTTATAGTAATCTCATTTCTCAAATTGAGCAGTCGTGCCTCAATCAAGGTGAACATAGTAAGCACAATGATCAAAGTTGATAGTTTTTCCAAACTAAATAGCTTTACAAGCTTGAATCACTAAACAACTACCTTGGAGGGAACAAACTGCCAGTGCATTGCAAAAGCTTCCACTGTTTATTGGTCACATTGAATACCCAAACTTCATTCAATATATTTGTAGGATCAGCCCTACCCCCAATTACATACATGAAATCTCCTACGAGTGAAGATGTGTGACCTAGTCGTGGAGATGGGGCACCAGAACCAGCAATTACCTCCATAAATCCAGATTCTGTATTAAAAATCAATACATCATTTCTACGTGCATGTCTTCCGATACCTCCAAAGCCACCAAAAATGATAATCTTCTTTTGGGTCAGAGAACATGCCGAATGACCCCACAAGAAGAGTCTCTCAACAGTTTCACCAACTACTTCAACAAGAGAGAGACCAACATCATACACTTCCCCAGATCCTGTCAATCATTTAAATATTTAAACTCCTGACACATTAAGGGAAAGCAGTCCTGCAGCAGACATTTATTAGTTGGTAACAGTATTACCATGCATTTATACCAATTCACCAAAAACATCTATAAGGCTACTAAAATATTGGAGTGCGTAAAAGAAACTGCATTAGTTTCAGCTAATGCGTATCAATGTGCAACCCCATGAAAGGTGGATATTCAATATAATCCAATTCAAGACAAGTGTGTTTAAATCACATAAGTATTGAACAACATGGTTTCCAATCGCCGAATTTGCGCAGCAATTGTACATTCAATGCAGGTTGCTTTAATAAAGAACATGTAAATCACATGCAATCATGCAGCTAGTTAATTCATATTCATATCACTAATCCTCAACAGCATTCCTTAAGGATCAATCTAGGAAAAACATGATAATAGTTATTCTAGTGGAAGCACACCCCAGACATTGAAGTTTACCTAAGCGAAAATATTCCACAAAATCAATTCAACAACAGTTCAAAATTCTACCTATACATCAACATTACCAAATCATACTCAAAAATTATTCATATTTAACAATTACCATACTCAGAATTATGAGCATATTTGCTTTCTGACCCCACCTCTCCCTCCAGGACCTCCCTTGAGTTCTCCACAGAATTTCCTGCAAAACTTTTAGCCTCAATACACGTATCATCATCATTTCTATTTATTTCACCGTTCACCCGAATCTCATGTCCATGAAATCCATTTTCCGTCAACTTATTAAAAAAAAGATCAGTTCTTTTCCTGTTAGCCTCCATTTTTTCATTAGCAATCTCAACAAGGTACTCTACATAATCAGGAAACACCATAAGCTTATGCATGTCACCCAGCGGCACTTCCAATCGTATCGAACACCGTATAGCAATAATCGTTCTCTTGCTCACACTTGTAATGCCACTCTCTCGGAACCCACACGAAATGGCAAGAGAAACCAGTGATTGAGCCGCCGCTATGTTTTCACACTCCACCGCAATTATCAACGGCTCGAACCTAAAGACAACACTCTGTTTCTCTAGAGGATCGTGGAGCGCCAAGTCGCTCGAATCGGCTCGGCGACCTGCATCAATAGCAGAGGTGAAGAGGAGGGCGGACACTGTGGAGGGATGCACAGGTTCGTGAGAGACTAAGAGCCAAGAGCCGCCCCTGGCCTTTTTCTTAGCGGTGGAGTGAGAGGCGGTTGGCTGAGAGAGGATAGAGATGCGGCCGGAGCAAGAGCTGGTGGTGAAGAAAGAGGGGTGAGAGTTGATGGCTGTTAAGAGAGGGATGATGGGCGCATCTATGGTGCCTTTAGGGGATTTGTCGAGCGCCGCCGAGTCCATGGCGGCAAGGGCCGCGCTCTTCCTCTTCTGAAACTCCATTCTCTCCCGTTATGCGTGCGCTCGGCGGCGTGGGTTTCGGAGGGTTTTAGATCCCTTATTATGGGTTTCGAGAAAAATACTATTTTCAGGGGAAATTGCATTTTTGCTCAAAATAAATTATAATTATAATTATAATACAATTACTATTTTCGTCAATGCTTTCTGCTAAAAATATTTCTTAAATTCCCGGCCCAATATTTACTCAGCCCAATACTCCGTAATATTTTGTTTCCAGGCCCAATAATAGATTGTAGAATAAAATTCAATTTTTTGGGGGCTAGTTGTATTCTGAAGACGTTCATTTTCTATGAGGGACCTGGTCAGGTTTTAGTCGCATTTTTTTGGAATAATTATTATTATAATATTATGATTGACTTCCTGCAAATTCGGATTATTTGAGCATGCAAAGCATTTTTGAGTGTTGTGCTCTATTAGGGTCGTACTCCAAATTTTGTTTAGCAAACAACATTATTGGCAAACCTTAGCAATGAGAGCACTTATGAATCAATTGTTCACCCATCCACTAGTTAAAGATGCAACTTCTGAATTTTATGAGTGGCAGAATGCTACTAATTGTAATTGTAAAGCACGGATTGATTTTTTTTATTTTTTATTTTTTGAAAAAAAATATTCTGCTGATAACCAATCAAAGGCATTATGATGTTGAATTAAACAGCATGTTGATTGAATTTTGGCCTCATTACATTCATATAAATTATAGTTTTACGAGAAGGCAATCTCTCTTGACTAGATATTTTAACTTGCAATCATATATGAAAAATATCATCTTCAGTGTACCACATATTATTTATCTATTTCTGAATATGATTGATTCTCCATCAAACGATTTAAGATGAAAATAATTAATGAAAATCCTTATCCTAAAACCTCATCCAATGACTCTCCCTCGACCTCTCATTTCACTCCACTCTCCACCACCAACAGAATTCACCCACAAAAGCCCACATCATACAGATAACACAGAAACCACCATCACTTGTCTTCTTCTCTTCCCTCCATAGCCAGCCACCTTTGTGCAGAGCTTCAAGAACGTTGCAGAAAACCATGTCTTGCTCAAATCTGACAATGTGGGTCTCCTCAAAACCTTCTCTCTCAGACCCTTCAGCTCTCTCTTCTCGCTCTTTCATCGCCCCTTTCCAGCTCCCAAGCTCCAACTCTGGCACCCCTTCTCGATCCTCAACTTCCACCCAAATCCAGTGTGGCCTTCGTGAACTTCGTGAGCGTATTGATTCAGTGAAGAACACACAGAAGATCACAGAGGCTATGAAGCTTGTTGCTGCTGCTAAGGTGAGAAGAGCACAAGAAGCTGTTGTCAATGCCAGGCCCTTCTCGGAAACTCTTGTTGAAGTTCTCTACAACATCAACGAGCAGCTCATGACAGACGATATCGATATTCCTCTCACCAAGGTCAGGCCGGTGAAGAAGGTGGCTCTTGTCGTGGTAACCGGTGATCGTGGACTGTGTGGTGGATTCAATAATGCCATCATCAAAAAGGCTGAGACTCGTATCAAAGAACTCAAGGTACTTGGCCTTGATTACACTGTGATCAGTGTTGGTAAGAAGGGTAACTCATACTTTCTTCGTAGGCCTTACATTCCATTGGATAAGTTCTTTGACGGCAGCAATCTTCCCACTGCAAAAGAAGCCCAAGCAATCGCCGATGATGTGTTCTCCTTATTTGTAAGCGAAGAGGTTGACAAGGTGGAGCTGCTATACACCAAGTTCGTCTCATTGGTCAAGTCCGATCCAGTGATCCATACATTGCTTCCACTATCACCCAAAGGAGAAATCTGTGATATCAATGGTGTGTGTGTTGATGCAGCAGAGGATGAGTTCTTCAGGCTGACGACAAAGGAAGGGAAGCTGACGGTGGAGAGAGATATTGTGAGGACTCAAACAGCAGATTTTTCCCCCATCTTGCAATTCGAGCAGGACCCTGTGCAGATTCTTGATGCATTGCTGCCACTTTACCTGAACAGTCAGATCTTGAGAGCACTGCAAGAATCATTGGCCAGTGAGCTTGCTGCTAGGATGAGTGCAATGAGCAATGCTTCTGATAATGCTAGTGAATTGAAGAAAACTTTGTCTATAGCTTACAATAGAGAGCGTCAAGCTAAGATTACCGGGGAGATTTTGGAGATTGTCGCCGGAGCTGCCGCCTTAACCTAATAATGGGGTTCGATCTCATTGTCTATTTCATTATGCTTGTTAAGAACAATGATTTCAGTATAGACACACTGCAATTGTGATTCTCACCTGCGTACAAATTTCCTGCAAATATGAGAACCACCATTTTAATGTGTAACACAAGGCATATTACTCACATTTAATATATATTGTGAATTTTTTCCTATCCTATTTCAATGATTTCCTCCATATGCTTGTTTATTTTTTCTGTCTTTGTCAGCTGTATGAATACCATATTCGCCGATTTTGCAACGCATAATTGCTTATCTTATGGTGCTTTCAATGAAGTTTTTAAAGACTAAAGAACATTAAATATGAACTTCGGTGCTACTTACCTGTTCGAACAGAGTTTTAACCATGCTTGGTGTCTACACGAAATTTTCTCTGCAAATAAATAAATGATTTGCGATCAAGGACAGAGACCTGCAAAACTGATAAAATTATGCTCTGTTGATTAAATGTGCGTTTGTGATTAAAAACCTGAGATAATCCATACTTTCTTTATATACTTACATGCCTATTGACAGCCTAACTAGCAGATTCTTACATCTGTCTTGTGCAAAAAGGAACCCACAAAGAGTTCGCGAAGCAAATAAACCTGAACTTAGTTTACTTCAGGTGAGAAGGTGCATCATAAGCTTAGTACAATTGCTTCATAATTCATATACTTATGCATGACTTTATATTAATTGTATCACCATGTTCACTGGAAAGAACGTAGAGGTAGATGGTACAGAAACTTATATCTGTTAGTCATTCTTGATATACCAACAGTTTGATTAAATGAGTCAAAACGTCATATGCTGTTTTAAGCACTAACTTTTCTCTAGGATGGAAACCGACTTTTCCAATCCAATCATATGGGAAACAAGCAGACATCTTTCTGTTATTATAACATGCAACTAAATCCAGTCAAAGATGAACCACAGAATATAAATACATGCAAAACTGTTCATAAGATTTCTACACAGATGCCTTCCAGTTTGAACAGGTAAGTAGGATCATAGTTTTTGGCTCAGTTATTATGGGAAGAATTTAACAAGTTGTTTGAAGTTAAAACTCTAGCTTTTGATCCAAATAAAACGCTTTACTATATTACATAATCAGAGTTTAGGTAATGCGGAGCAGAAAACATTCTTACTGAACTTCACATAAAGCATATATGTTTACTCTGGAAATCAATTCAAGTAGAACATTGAGTAGATAATACAAATATAAATCTTGCAAGAATTTAAAAAGACAGCGAAAGACAAGAATCTTGGTGTTGAAGGAGATCCTCTTTCCACTTTCTTATTGGACTGAGATGGCATCACAAAATCTTTGAAAATAAAAACTCATAAGCAGAGCCTTTCATGTCTCTTCTTACTACACACAAGTGAACTGGTAAGTTCTTACCATAATAACCAAGCACAAAACTATGATGTGCCAAAAAGAGTTTCTTGAGCTCTATTGACTAGGCAGAAGTAATAAACCTATTCTGCCAAAGTACATGACACGATGCTAAAGAACTACAATGCATAAAACTGTCGAATAAGAACCAACATGTTCAATTCTGGTTGGAACATCAAGATGGTCCTAATTCATTAATTTGTTTATTCTCAGAAAGATATCCATTTTATCACTCTCATAAGACAAAACAATTCATGCAAACATAGATTTGTAAAAAAAAATACTCTACTTTTCTAGATGGATCAGTGCTAACCACATACTATATTCATCATGCCACATAATAATAAGTTACCTAAGATAGACCAACAGGATAACAAGAGTGTGCATAATTGAACTGCAACAATGTTTCTTCAGCAAATCTATATTGGTGTATTAATTCTCTATTTCTAACTGTCTTCGTTTAAATGGTTAAGGCATCCATGTAGGACCAATAGAAAGTTCCCCAAATCTAATAGAAAGTTCTCTAAATCTGATCATTGATGGGAATAGAGAAAGAACACTGTACATCCAAGATTTTACATGCTAATAAAATCCAGTCAAAGGAAACTTGAATATGAAAACTTACAGAAAATGAGTACTAAGATAGTTAAGAAAATGGATAGTTTTCCTCAAACCCCCGCACAGTAAATATCATGGTGGTCTACATATCTAGCTTTTGATCCATATGTGTTCTACAACAAGTCGTTATGTAAAAGTCAGTTTTCAAAATTATGGACAAATATTGCTGTCTTAGTTTCAGACCTCACAGGCAGAAAAACATAATAACCTAAAATATGAGAATTCATCATAGAATTTTAATAGCGATGAGTTTCAGCTTCATTAAAAGGAGAACAGAGCTCAGATGAACAACTGAATAAACAATCACATAAGAATCATAGAAGATGCTAGACCACATTTTATACAACAGAGATCTTACAAAAATCAATATATTGTAAAAGGCATTAGGAGCTTGCAAACTGGGGTCTGGCCCGCCTTGTTGGGGTTTGGCAGAGCCAACTCATGAGAAGCAGAGGCCACCACCACATTGAGGACATTCTCAGGACTGATATAGTCTTCATACATAAACAGCATCAGAAGACACTATAAGGATAAGTTGCCTAACTATACAGATCAATACATATAAATTCAATCTACTATATATACTTGTGGAATTCCCATATAGCTAAACAAGGAACAAATCTAACAAGACCAATGAGTTTATCTTGATTTGAACTGCAGAACGATCCAATGTGCAAATCTTTCTTCATCAAACATTAACAAATAATAATTACTAACCCAATGTTTCCAATTCAAATCCGAGAAGACCATATCAAGTAATAACAGCTAATCAACTAAAATGACCAAAACAAAAATAAGCTCCTGCAAACAACAATTATTTCATTTTATTCATCTGAAATTCTCCTACACTTCTGTGTGGTCAATTACAAAAAAGAAAAAAAAAAAACCCTAAAAATCAGAAACTGAAAAAGATAAACCCTAAACACATATTCAGGCTTTTGATATATGCATTGGATGAACAGCTACAATAGAAATAGAGATCATGTCTGAGTCTCCGAAAAAAACGGCGTAACAGCTAACAGTTTTTTGCGTTGAAGGCAGCGGGGAAAAGCCTTAACCCTAAAATTGAAGCACGGAAGTCCATCCATGGCCAAGTGAGGCTGAGCAAATGCAGAATCCGAACTCGATTCCAGTTGACACAGAGCAAGCAGAGTCTGCGCACCGATTTGTTTAGATCTAGCCGTGATTTTCGAGTATCTGAGTTGAGCAAGTTCTCCCGGCTTGAGGTACTTGTAAAACGACGGCGTGGGCGGTGATGAACCGAGACCGCTGCTTCGCACTCTGGTTTTCATGTTGTGGAAGCAAGAGTTGAAAGTAGAAACCCTAGACAGAGAGGGGCAGAGAGAGAGGGACGAGATGAGGAAGAGTGGGGAGAGAGATAGGGTTTTAAAGTAGGGGATTGAGAGGCGGGAAAAGAATAGAGGCGGCCAAGTGTAGTGGCGCGGCTCATTTTCAAGATTTAATTTTGGGCGGGCCACTTCACTAACCCTCACTACTTTTTTTTTTTTTTTTTTTTTTTTTTTTTACTTTTATATTTTCTTTGGTAACTCACAAAAGGGAAAACTTTGTCTTTACTACATTTCATTGTTTTTTACTTTAATTTATTGCCATTTTTTTTTTATGTTCTTTATTCAAATATATATCATTTCTTTCTATATGAAATACATAAATATAATGAAAAGATATAAAACATAAATCAATCATAAAAAATTCTTCATTAAAATGGTGATTACCCGTATTATTAAAGTAAACTGATAAAAAGTCATTTCAACAAGAAATATTGATTACTAGTAATTTATTTTTAGATGTGATCTTTAATAATATCATAATCAAAACATAAATACAACAATCTCATGTAGGTATAAACAATTTTCAATAATGAAACAAACAAGCACTACATAAAATAAAGAATCTTGAATGATCTTACAAATATTATGCTAGATATGTTGTCCAAAAAAAAAAACAACTATGGCAGAAAAAATCTACAATTAAAATGCATTATTAAGCCCTTAAATTGTCAAATTTTGCTCCATTAAATCTATGCTTCTATGTTCCTGATTTTTATTTTCGTAATGCATTTAAAATACACCTTTGATAGTCGGAGAGAAAGCAGTTCACTATTTCACACATTATCGACTTTAAAAGTGTTGATATTACCATGCGATTAGGCAAAATCCAAATGCATGCATTTAACATTAAAACAAATAAATTTACTTTTTTGAGCAAAAGAAAAGGATGGAGATTTATATAAAAATAGCATGATGATATTTATTATAAATATCAATATTGTTAATCATTATTTTAGTTTTTGTATTATTTTCAAAATATTTTTTAAACTTGATTAATGTTAAAAATATAAAATGAACTATATATACATATATTTGTGTCATTGTGTGTTTCAAATGAATTGATAATGTAAGTGTTGAGTTAGGTGGATTGAAGCATATAATAACCTCAATTATCTTTATTTTTGCAAACAAGTATATATAGGGTTTATTATAACAATATTCTTGCAATTTTAAGTACGTAGAAGCAAGCCCCGTTTCTTTCGAGGGTTTGGGTCTGATTAGATTTTTAAACTAACACAAACCTTTGTTCACTTTATGAGTTTAAGGTCCGGAAAAATTGTATGATGGGACCAATTTTTTGGCTTTAGTTGATTTATATAAACCTATCAAAATTGGGGATTTATGTTAAGCCCAACAATAGCAATATTTTCCTCGGATTATGTCCCCAAAATGAAAGATAATAATACCCCTCAATTACACAAATTTACAAATAAATGTGTACGGAATGAGTGAATGAAATTTTTTTACACAAATGTTTTATGTTGATAAATTAGGGAAAAAAAATTCCCTATATGAAATTGATTGATATTCTGATAGATTATTATTTTTACTTTTTTTGAAATTGTTGTGGATTCTCATTGTAATAGTGAATTTTTATTATAAAATTGAAGTTACATCAATATTCCAATTTTACTGAATTAAAGAAGATAAATTCATATTAATCATATTTTTATGTTATATTAGGCATACAATATTTATATATAAATATCATAAATTTTATATAATATTTTAATTTAAAAAAACCAATTTTAATTTTCAACACAATTTGTATCATATACCTTTATGTGATATTACTCATACATTTATGTGATATTACTTATAAACCCACAATTTTTTATGGGATTAAATTAATTCTAATAGTAAAGTCATTGAAATTACCAATATATCCTCATTTTTTTGGTAGTTTAGTAATTTCATTTTTTACCAATGCAACTTGAATTTTTCATTGTAAGGGTAGTTTAGTAATTTTATTTTTTATCATTTTTAATCAATACACCAAACAAGATTTTATAAACAAACCTACTTTAATAAATTAATAATCATTCAAACCAAACACATAATTTATTCAAATCTACTATAAAACCTACCTATCAAACACGTAACTAGTATCATTTTTGTTTTAATAAACAGTGCAATTTCATAAATTTTATCAAACTCATCACTCGAAGCAAACCAACTTGCAGAGTATTAATTATTGATTTGCAAGATATTGTATGCCCAATAAATTAGTTTCAAATTTAAAGCTTCACCACTGTTTAGGGGGAAGAAAACGGAAATTTGTAAAAAAATAATAATAATAGTAATAAAAATGGCAAGTGTGTGGTGAAGCAACCCAAGCCACAACAGCTCCTCTCTTCAGGATTTTCCGTTATCTTGCAGATCTTATCTTTCTTTCTTTTTTTTGTTTTGGCACAAAATTCGGTAACGTTATTTTTATTGGTGTACAAGTTTTGTTATTTAAGGGAATTTCATTAATTACAGAAATCAGTCATATACGGGTTTGGAGACTTCCGAGTTCCAATCAGAAAACTAGCATAATATTTTAAATGATCTTACATATAAAATCTTGAATCATATTGTACAAAAGAGATTCTAACATTTATTAATGGATAAAATCTTAAATGAAATCGTCTCATAAATTTTATTTTATGAAATATGTTGGATTGGGTTAAATATAAGAAATTATATAATATTTTTGTGTATTTTTTAGGTAATATTTTTCTTTATTATAAAATTTGTTTTGAGTTGAGTTTGATTATAAAAAAAATATGTAATATTTTTATGTATATTAGGTAATATTTTTATTTTTAGTTGAGTCAAACTGTAAGAAAATATGTAATATTTTTATATGTATCAAGTAATACTTTTGTATTATCAGGTAATACTTTTATTTTTTTAGTTGAATCAGATCGTAAGAAAATATGTAATATTTTATGTGTATCAAGTAATATTTTTATATTATAGGATACATGATTCGAATTGAGTAGGGTCTGATTTAAAAAAAAACACGCGGATCTTAGGGCTTCCAGGTGCTCTTTTCCTCGTGCAACGTGTAAATTTTTATATATATTAGGTAATATTTTTCTAAATATCATGTAATATTTTTGTATTATATACATGTATTGCCTGAAATATAGAAATGTATTAATAATACATACAAAAATATTACCTAATTATTATGTCCGATCCAACCTGACCTCTTTCACAAAATAAAATTTGTAAAACGATCTCACACAAGACGTACTCTTATTAAAGATATTAAAAGTTACATTTCTCAATAATCATATAGAATTATGAGATATTATGTAATGAATTATTAACGACGAGTGTGACTGCTGTACACCTGGTGTACATATAATCCGGATCGATCCGGATCCGCGCACTTTTGCTTTTTTTTTTTTTGATTTTTTTATTTCAGGGCAAAACCTTTATGTACAAAGTTGGTGACCTTTATATACAAATTGTGTGACCTTTATGTATAAATTATGTGACCTTTATGTTAAATAACTTAGAAAAAAATGAAGAATTTCAGCAAAATTTGTACATAGATACCTTTATGTTATATTCATATGACCTTTATGTATATTTATGTGACCTTTATGTATAAATATTCATACATTTATATACTTTTTATATATTACATAAAAGTATGAATATTTGTACATAAAGGTCATATAAAATATATATAAAGGTCACATGAATATTACATAAAGGTATTATGTACAAATTTGGCTGAAATTCTTCCTTTTTTTCTAAGTTATAATGCATAAAGGTCACAACATTTATACATAAAGGTCACAACATTTGTACATAAAGGTCACCAAATTTGTACATAAAGGTCAAGGCATAAAATTTATAAAAAAATAAAAAAATAAAAATTCCTGGATCCGGGTCGACCCGACCCGGATTGCACGGATTTTAGATCCGTGCACCAGGTGCACAGGAGAATTTGTGATTAATGACATCCACATACTTTTAGAATCAAGCTTCACAATAATATTTTGTAGACAACTTTTTGTATTTGTTTATTTGGTTGTTCTTTAAAATATTTTTATGATTGTATGGTCCCAGATGTGATTGTAATTTCTATCTTATATATATAATATTTTATTCTTACTATATGTACATAATATCCATCTTCTATAATTATATACATTTAATCACACTGCATAAATTTAAAAATTAATACTATATTTTCTCTACTTGAGATAAAATCGTGAATGCATTCGAGTTTGTTGTCTTTCCTAATTCATTTATTCAAGAAAATTAATTTTATTTTATGAATAACAAATGATGATAATATTAGTGAATCATGGTGATTAAAGTGGTATTCAATTGACAATCAATTATATGTTATCCTAACAACAACATGAGCAATATGTTGGTTTAAAAGAGTAAAAAGTGAATTAGATGTTGGAATTTTTTAGATATCATATACCACATATCCACTGATGTTAATATATAACTATGGTACATAGAATCGCCCTTAATGAACATAAATATTAACTTTTAAGCGTAGCTTACCCAAATATAAAATATAGTGACTTTAAGAAAAAAAAAATCCCATTGTGGATAAAATTAGTAGGGTTTATACTTGATTTGACGCTATTTTTCATAAATTGATGAAATGTTTTAATTTGAATAATCAACTTCAAATTTGATACATTTATTACATCGGACAAACCACTATCATACATTATCTGAAATTAATAATTATTATTTATTTAATATCATAAAAATGTATCACACTTAAATTTAATATGACAAGATATTAACTTTTCAGACTTTATGTGAAAGAGTTTCAAATTATACACAATGAAAAATAAAGTGCTTCTCACATTTTTACTATGCAGCTATTGCAGCTTTCTTTTAGATCCAAGGTGTGCAGCATGGGGTCACAGATCCTAATATGATTTTTTTTTATTTGATAATGAGTCACGAACAAATCATATCTAAATAATCATTATTCAAATTTTAAGATTTGATTGACTCGTGATTTTATAAATACAAATTGGTTAAGATTGTAATAAAAGTATTGATTATAAAATAAAACATAAATTTTACTTAATTTATAATTTTAACCAACTTTTTGAATATTATCAAATATAATCCAAACTTTCATATTATTTACAATTTTAATTAATTTTTTTACAATTTTCATCAATGGACAAAAATTAAGTAGTCTGCTTTGAAATCACAAGGCCTTTAAAGATGACCATCTTCCTTTGCTCTTTGGAAATGATTGTGGCGGTTAGGTTCTTGTGTTAGCTTAAGAGTAGTATGTTGAGA
This sequence comes from Scutellaria barbata, assembly GCA_028654395.1. NCBI lineage: Eukaryota > Viridiplantae > Streptophyta > Magnoliopsida > Lamiales > Lamiaceae > Scutellaria > Scutellaria barbata. The sequence goes on from CM053645.1 coordinate 7,609,497, forward strand.
AAGACATAATATCTAATAAAAACGTTTTTCATTTCTGCTTGTTGGATAATATAAGAGATGTCAAATTCTTGTTTTGTTAATATAGAAGGTGTGAACTCTTTCTATATTGGAAGGATGTGAGTACCTCTTCTACTCTACATTTTTGCAATAAATTTTTATTTGACCTTTAAAAAAAAATGATACACGAAAGACATAATTTTGTTTACTATTTATGATTTTACAGCATGGTCAGACAATATGAAAAATATTCAAAGACAAATCCATAGATTATGGTCAAATTAATGGTGATTTGAATTGTAAATTAATGTTAAATTCGTAATTTATTTATGAAATTTGAATATTGATATTAAAAATTAAAATTGTAAGATTATGTTTGAATAGAAATATTTGAAATTTCTAATCTTAAATTTATCGATGGTATTTGAAATGAATAATTGTTAATTTGAAATTTATCATTTTTATTTTAAACTAATTTTTAAGTAATATGAATGAATTTCAAGTTCTCTATCACTTGAGTAGATTGAAAATTAACTTTAAATACTGGATTTTAAATTACTCCAACGAAATGGATCCTAAATGTTTTTTTTATTAAGGCAAGAAATGAAGATTAGTGTTCGTTCTTGGTTTAGAAAGTGGCGCACCATAACGGCCATTGAAAAGCGAAAATCAAACGGTCAACCATAGTCAAACGTAGTGCACATAAATAGATTTTATGGCTGAGAATGGCGTTGAGGCAACAGAAGTTAATCAGAAAACAAATTACAATTGACACAGCGCGCCCTCAACTTTCCATAATTTATCTCGTGCACACACACTACTATATATTATGATATATATCACATAATTCAAGAAACCTAGAATGAAACAGAATTGGAGAGATCCGAGGTTATGCTCCCAAGTTAATCTCCGCAGACCTTGAAACCCAAGTAATTATTCCGTCTCACATTGATTCCTTTAGGAGTAGACGAAGATGGAGATTTCTTTGCCCCTGCCGAGGTCTCTGAACTGCAGAACGGCGTCGTCTCACAGAACCCATTTCAAGATCAAGCCCTTTCTTGGATTCTTTCCTCATGGAACCACACAAGTAACTCCCTATTTTCACATGAACTTGTCTCTTACTGACCGTGTATGAATGTATGCGTTCTTTATTCTCTTTGTTCAAACGGTGGATGAATCAATTATTCAAGAAACACAAAGAATGGTGTTTATAATTTGCGGACGTTGATTTTCATCTATATATGTATACGTTCTTTCTTTCTTTTTATGTTTGTTCAAACGGTGGATGAATCGATTATTCAAGAAACACCAAGAATGGTGTTTATAATTGCTGATGTTGATTTTCATTATGTGTGTATGTGTCTATGTATGTACAAGTTCTTTCTTTTTCTTTGTTCAAACGGTGGATGAAACAACTATTCAAGAAACAGCAAAAAATGTTGTTTGAGCCAGTTGAATTATTGAGTATATCTTATATACAGTTGCTCAGATAAGGTGGTCGCATTCCTCTTATACATATTTGAATATCTTGATTGATGTTGGACACTTAAATGTTTCCGTGGACAGTGCTTGGATTGGGAAGATTTTTTTATATTTTTAGAAACCTTCATTGCAGTGTTTGGAGTGGAGAATGGATCGTGGGGCAGCAAAGGTTTCATATAGAATTACTGCAAGTTCGGGTTGGTTGCTTTGATTGATAGGTAATACATAATTTTTTTGGTAATGGAAAACCAGTTTTGTATTATCTGTATGTTTGTGTCATGTAGATTTTTCAAGAAGGCGGTCTAAGAAAAATTCCACACCAAGGTCTAAAGATTCTACACCTAGGGGTTTTATGCCAAAAACGCAGGTCCCTACAAGTACTCAGAGGAGGGGACGAAAGAGTAATGAAGAAAAAGGAGGCTCAGATAGGTCAGCATCCAAGGAGCTTGGGAGCTTCGATACCGAAACCTCTCAAATAAAAATTGAGTTTGGTGAGGAAGAGGTATCTGATGTTAATCCAGCAGCAAAATTTGATAATGAAAGTGATGATGAAAGTAATGGTATTGACATAGAGATTGCATCAAAGAACGATTCATTATTGGATGATAAAATCAATCAAATTGAAGAAAATGAGCGAGTTCCTGAAGTTGATGCTAGTGCAATGGAATCAAAAGATTCAGAAAGAATCACTAAGAGTGAGGTCAGTAGTGATGCAGGTAGATTACAAATAGTAAAGAAGCCTCTGGATATTATAAAGGATCAAGAGCATAAATGAACTAACAACATCAAGTTTGATGATTTTCAGGGAAAGGTGACAACAGCTGAAGATGTTGATGTTTCAGTGTATGGAAGTGTTATTGAAGGAGAATGGATATCTGCTGCAAGTATTGAAAATCAACATGAAAACATCGAGAAAGAGAAGCCCCTAGAGGAAAATAGAATATTTAAAGCTGGAAAGAAGGCACCAGATGGAACAGGTTCAAGTTTAGATGATATTGAAGGTATTGTAAATAAAGTAGAGCGGGTTGAGAGCTTTGGAACCACTGATGACAGTTATACCTCAATCTGTAAGGATAAAATGAAGGAAGATGAGTTTCTAAAGCTAAAATTGGAGAGTGAAGAGATTTTGCGTATGAAGGCATTGAACAGGCTTGCTGAGGATAATTTCAAGAAAGGGAACAAATTGTTTTATTACCCTGAGCTGGTAAAACCTGATCAAGATATAGAGATATTTTTTAACAGAAGTTTCTCCCCTTTGAAAAATGAACCAGATGTTCTGATCATGGGAGCCTTTAATGACTGGAAATGGAAATCGTTTACCGTAGAGTTGAGGAAGAGCCATCTAAAAGGCGATTGGTGGTCTTGCCAGGTCTATGTCCCTAAGGAAGCATACAAAATTGATTTTGTGTTGTATAATGGGAAAGATGTCTATGACAACAATGACAAACAAGATTTCTGCATACTTGTGGAGGGTGGCATGAATGAGTTTGATTTTGAAGATTTTTTGCTTGAAGAGAAACGCAGGGAACAGGTGGAGTTGATGAGACAAAAAGCTGAAAGGGAAAGACAAGAGGAAGAGCAAAGGCGTATAGAAGCAGAAAGAGTGGCAACTGAAGCTGATAGAGCTCAAGCTAGGGAGGAAGCTGCAAAGACAAGGGAGAAGCTGCAAGAGTCGATGAAAAAGGCTATGATATCAGCTAAAAATGTCTGGTACATAGAGCCTAGTGAATTTGAAGCCAATGACATGGTCAAGTTATACTACAACAGGAGCTCAGGCCCGCTCTATCATGCTAAAGAGATATGGATTCATGGGGGGCATAATAATTGGAAGGATGGACTGTCTATTGTTTCAAAGCTCATCAAATCCGAGAAGGATGGAGACTGGTGGTTTGCAGATGGTCAGTATGTTTATGATTTGCTTCTTACTTTAAGTTTGATAAAATGCTTTTAGTTCGTTGGGACTTGTGGTAATATGCGAAGGTCTTAAAATTTCTACTGTGTGAATTTAGAATGCAGCCATGGCTGCCACTAGTTGAATTGGAGTCCAATATCCTGGTGCTAATGACTTTTACAAGAATTTTTGACTTTTTGTTTCAATTTATTTTCTGGAACCATCAAATGGCCTCCTTGCTTTCGCTGGTAGATCAGTCATATGTGTGATTTGGAAGTTCAAGTGCAAACAGTTGAAAAATTTAGATTTTGGATGAACAGCTATTTGAGCATTTTGAGGTGTGAATCAGTTTCATATTTTATTGAAATTGAGAGTATTATTTCATTCTATGTGGCATCTAGGTCATCTTCCTTTGGAACTGACTTGAATTGCCTTTTCATGCACCACTATTTTGCCTTTGTATGCAGTTTTCTCTTTTATTTGGTGCCATCCTGTGAAATTTTAAATATGGAGGATTCTGTTTAGGTCAACATTTTAATTTATCAATGGGATAATCATTGGAGTTGTTGATGATATTTTTTTCATGATCTTTGTGGAAATATGATTGCATATTGACTGGCTTTAAATTTCTGCATGATATTTTGAAAGGGCCCGGCTATACACACCACGGGCCCTTCTAAACACACCCCAAAAAAATAATGGAAAAAGAAATATAAGGAGAAATGTCCAAAATGCCCTTATCATTTAAAAAAAAACATAATCAAACTAATTATCTAAACACACCCACCAAATGTGATTGCTCAACACACCCCACTTCTCTCTTCTTCTTCACCAACCAAAAAAAAAATTTGTGCAAAAACCCTACCCAAAACCCTACTACATTTGTGCAAAAAAAGATAATGGATCAAGATAGAGCACGGGAAATGGATAATGTAAGTCATTTAACATAGTTTTACCGATTTATTTTTCAGTGTTGTTCGAAAAAAAAAAATCGCGCAGTTCCCGATCGGCTAATGAATTTAGGTTTTTTTTGTTGTGGATCAATGTATTTACACATGCTCTTTTTTGATAGGAATATGGCTCCAACGAAACGCAATTGGTAGATTTTATGTTGCAACATTGTAGTCCATTTGTTTAGGGATTGGTCGATTGTTCGGTGATTGAATTAGATTGAATTGACTACTACATATATAGACGAATTGATTAAATTGTTCATGAATATTGCAAGATAGGATATTCTTTACACTAGGAGGACACGTCCGACCGCATCGAACCGACGGGCTGAGGAGGCTTGCACCACTCATCCTCCGATCGCTTCGACATCTATTAAAGAACTGTCTCTTTCTGTATTACACATTTCACATTTGAACAACTTTTGTCGAACAGTTACGCATGTTATCTTTTATTTTGTGTTTTTGATTAATTTAAACCAAGTTCTTGTGTGCATTACAAGTTGTTTTTCACAGCAATATCGAATTGGTTTCTGTTAGGGATAGTAAGAACTCCGAATGTTGTCAAATCGAGGTTGCTCATACATCGGGTCAATAACGTTCAAAACACTCAATCGTGTTTCATTGGAGCCATATTCCTATAAAAAAAGAGCATGCGTAAATACATTGACCACATCAAAAAACCTAAATTCAATCGACTATTTACTCCCGCAATACCTCAAACATATGCAATATGTTCGACCATTACTAGACAAACATTTTGCATATGTTCGACCAGAACCAACCGAACACATTGCATAACGTTCGACCAGAGTCAGTCGAACATTACCTAGATGTTCGACCAGTGCTGAATGAACATTATACTACATGTTCGGCCAATACAGGTCGAACACACTGCACATTGTTCGGCCTGTATTGGCCGATCGGGAACTGCGCGATTTTTTTTTTTCGAACAACACTGAAAAATAAATCGGTAAAACTATGTCAAATGACTTACATTATCCATTTCCCGTGCTCTATCTTGATCCATGATCTTTTTTTGCACAAATGTAGTAGGGTTTTGGGTAGGGTTTTTGCACAATTTTTTTTTTTGGTTGGTGAAGAAGAAGAGAGAAATGGGGTGTGTTTAGCAATCATATTTGGTGGGTGTGTTTAGATAATTAGTTTGATTATGTTTTTTTTTTTAAATGGTAAGGGCATTTTGGACATTTCTCCTTATATTTTTTTTTCCATTATTTTTTTGGGGTGTGTTTAGAAGGGCCCGGGGTGTGTATAGCCGGGCCCATTTTGAAATTTAAACTGCATGCTTCTAGCACCCATGTTATGTACTTAGAAAATAATCAGGTTCCTGCTTCAGAATTTTCTTAAGTTGAATTACATTTCTTTGTTCTGTCATCTCTTTCAAGTAATTATTCACACTCAATTTATTGCCTGTAGTTTCTGTACCTGACCGAGCCCTTGTTTTGGACTGGGTTTTTGCTGATGGTCCACCTAAGCAAGCCGTTGTTTATGACAATAATAGTTTCAAAGATTTTCATGCCATAGTCCCTAAATCTGTTCCTGAGGAACTGTATTGGGTTGAAGAAGAACAAAGAAATTTTAGAAGACTTCAGACAGAACGGAAATTAAGAGAAGAAGCAGTGCGAGCTAAGGTCAGTTCTAGAAGCCTTATAGTAATTACATTGTTGCGGTTCTGTTAACTTTTAATGTTCTAATCTCTTTCTGTTGAAAACTGCTCTTTTGGGCTATGAAGTATAGATTTCCTGCTTCTCACTGTACTCCCAAATTTTCTGTTAATTTTGTCTTTCGATCTTCCTTGTACAGGCTGAAAAAACTGCACGCTTGAAAGCCGAAGCAAAGGAAAGAACTTTGAGAGCATATTTGTTGTCTCAGAAGGATGTAGTCTATACTGACCCCCTTGATGTCTGTGCTGGAAGCACAGTGACTTTATTTTACAATCCTGCGAACACTGTCCTAAATGGAAAATCTGAAGTCTGGTTGAGATGTTCATTCAATCGCTGGACACATCGCATAGGTCTGTTGCCACCTCAGAAAATGATTCCTGCCGAAAATGGTTCTCATCTTAAAGCAACTGGTAAGATAGAGCATTTTAATATAATGTCAATCATTTCACCATTCATGTTGCTGTGAGCGTCTTCTATTTTTTTTTGACATTGTTCAGTTGTGGAATATAATTCATAAAAAGTACTAATAGCACTGCAATTTCCATATGCAAACTGCTTCTATCTTTGACTGGGAAACTCTCCTTTAGCTTCCCTATGGATGATGGAACATGCCTGATAAATTTAACTTTTAGTCTTAATTTGGAGGGCAAGATCTCATTGACACTATGGTTTGAGGCCACATAAAAAACTCATGGGATATTCTCTAGGGCTTTTTTATGCTGCAGTCGCTTGTTTGGGAAGTCTTTTTAAATCTTAGTACATCCCATTTTCTTTATCTTGCAGTCAAAGTTCCGCTGGATGCATATATGATGGACTTTGTGTTCTCTGAGAATGAAGACGGCGGGATTTTCGACAACAAGAATGGTATGGATTACCACATACCTGTGTTTGGAGGAGTTGTGAAGGAGCCCCCCATGAACATTGTACATATAGCAGTTGAAATGGCACCCATTGCAAAGGTAATTAATTAGCTGTATCTTGGTAAATCTTTATTGATAATTGTTTTTTTTCCCTTACCATTTGAATTGGGTTTATCACTACTTAGATATATATATATATATTTTTTTGAGGTATGCTTTGAATTCTTATTTGATTTCAATTTTTTGGTTTCTTGTTGAGAATTTCATCCCAAGCTACACCTTCTGGATGATGTACTTTGGCCTAGTGAAGCATGCCATTCTCATATCATATCAAAATTTACATTAGCCTGTTACAACTGATGGGTTACATTTTTCGCATATTAAGGGACTCGTATTTATCTACAGAAACTTGTGTCTCTTGATTACGTTAATCTTAATTGGTCTACAAGTCCGTTAAGTCATCTCTTCTTGTTAGCTAAAAAATCTATTCAACTCTTTTGAGATAAAATAACCCAAAATTAGTCAATAAGTTTACTATGTCGTTGATTTGACAGTTAGTTTTCAGCCACATGCACAATAAAACATAAGTGCCATCAAATTCGCAGAAATCAATAGATTTCTTGGCATTCGACGAAGATTTTACCATTGGTTGGTATCTGGGTTTTTGGAGATTTAGGATAATGGACATATATGGTCCATGATTTTCTTGACACTTATAATTCAATCTAGTCTGGGAGGATAATAATCTGATGTGCAATATATGACTGAAAGCTGTTCTTTTGTGATTGCTTTGTCCTGGAAGTGAGGAATGACTTTTCCCTTTTTCCTTAAGCAAAGGAACAAAACTGCATGGCTATAGATCCTTGCATAGTTTGCTTATTCTACTCAGCTAGTGGTGTTTATTTATTCTATTTTTACAGGTGGGGGGTCTTGGAGATGTTGTCACCAGTCTTTCTCGAGCTGTTCAGGATATGAACCATAATGTGGAAATCATTCTCCCAAAATATGACTGTTTGAATTTCACCCATGTAAGTTATAATTTGTCTTTTTCCCCACAATTTAAGTTTTGATAAACTTTCATACAACAAAATCTCCTCATATTTCTTATAGTGTTTAAATTAGAGTTTGAGCCATGCCTCTTTATTATGCTTCAAAATATTTTTAATGGAATTGTGTATTCTTGAAGAACAATATCTGCATGGATACGGATATGCATTTCATTATTTGTATTCTGAAGTCCATGCTTTTTCGACTTAAATTGTAATCATTAAAAAGCATGAAATTAACACTTTAATAACTTGGGACCAGTGAGTTCTTCATATGGATTTTTGTTCTGTAAATTAATTTCAAATTCTTTCTTCAATTTTAACTCCTATATATTTACAAACACCACATTCATTGGATAGGTGAAGAATTTGCAGTTCCATAAGAGCTATTCATGGGGTGGGACTGAAATTAAAGTTTGGCTTGGGAAGGTGGAAGGCCTTTCTGTCTACTTTTTGGAGCCTCAAAATGGGTAATTTCGAGCGCTGCCCTTTATCTTCAGCATAGACTGTGGATTTATTTTATCAAATTTGCTGGTCATAAACACCATTGGCAGTTTTACACCTGCTGCTATATTGTGTTTTAAATAATGAGAAGGTTTTTGTTCATCTATAAGAGTGTTGTAGTTGTCTATGTGGTTCTCCATGCAACTGAGGAAAAGCTTAAACAGTATTTCAAGTTTTCTTCTTTATACTGCAAAGTTGCCATTCAAAACTTGATGCTTCTGGAAGATTTTTGAGGACTTAGAAGCTGCATTTTTAAGCATTTGTGTTTTCTTCCCCGAATAGTTTACATGATACAAGTTCTGTATTTCTAATATTTACATACTCTTCACATTCTAAGTTAAATTGTGATAGTCATTATCATCTCACACAGGCTTGAGTATTGCAAATCGATTTGTTTCTTACGTAACTCTATTTCACTTTATAATTATATGCCTTTACAGAGTTGTCCATTTCTTGTGCATTAAACATGGATGCTTCTGAAATCAGGAGAGCCTACATATATGCGGGAAAGTAGAAGTAAACCTCATTCACTATACCTCTTTGGCTTCATATGGCTCTTTCACGTTTTTCCCCTCTTGAAAGGAAGAATAATTAAATGTATAGCTCTTGTAACCTTTAGTTTGATTCAGGAGAAATAAGGAAAATCCCCTCAATTGTAGGACTAATAGTTACATTATATCTGTATTCATTGAGGACCCCATATGAAATTATATTTTCAGGTTCTAATGCGCGACCATGAGGGTACAATTGCCACATCATGGTTACCATATAATCCTAATTACACCATGCGGAGCACCTAAAAATTTGTGGCAGTAATGACTTAGCTTGTTCTTCAGCTAAATAAAGCTTTTACTTTAAGTCGATATTTGAGCACCCACAATTCACTGTTCTTGAAGCTCCTCTCCAAAAATCAAAGGCTCTAATTATGATAAGTTAATTTTATGTTATGTTTCTCTTCCAGATTATTTTGGGTTGGTTGCATTTATGGACGTGCTAATGACGGGGAAAGATTTGGTTTCTTTTGCCATGCAGCTCTTGAGTTTCTTCTGCAAAGTGGATCCCATCCGGTAAGCTCGTTGCTAAAAGTATCGAATTTGATGTCTGTATTCATGAGTTAGTCTTAATGTCAATTATTGCAACTAAGTATCTGATCTCGACGGTAATGATGGGACATAGTGGATGCTATTCTATCAAGATTGGTTTATTGAATGGGGGGTGCAGGTTTTCTTTGCCTATTTGTACCTTTATGCTTATTTATATTTGTATTGGCTTCAATTCTATATGTAGCCATACGTATCTGCCATCTGGAGTCTCTCGGTATTAGCGAGCTGCACATAACATGCAATGGATATGCACGCAGCGATATATTTTTGTCTTGATCTATTAGAGTCGTGTTAGGTCTCAAAATTTTCTGTCATATTTTTTGACCTTTCTGTAAGCAAATTTGTTTCCTTAAGTCTCAGCTTATTCATTTGCTTGTCCTTTTCTATGGTTTATTTAAGAAAAAGAATGTAGTCAAATGAAACTGCAATTCTTGTCTCTCGACTTTGATCTCCTGGATGTGTATTGTGGTTGCAGTTGATGTTATTTCTTTATCAACATTTGATTAAAAGGTTTTTGTGGTTATACCAGGATATAATTCATTGTCATGATTGGTCTAGTGCTCCAGTTGCATGGTTATTCAAAGAACAATACATGCATTATGGCCTCACTAAAGCCCGTATTGTCTTCACCATACACAACCTTGAATTTGGAGCACAGTTGATTGCAAAAGCCATGGCATTCTCAGACAAGGCTACTACTGTAAGTTCCTGCAGTCCTCTGATGAAGCATGTGCACACAAGGCTTGATTAGTTTGGTTTGGTGATTAGTAGCTCAGCAATTAGTAGCAGATAATACATGCTGTATGTAAATCTTGTCTTGGCAATGAACTTTATTTTTTCTGCAGGTATCACCTACTTATTCCCAGGAAGTTTCTGGACATCCTGGAATTGCCCCTTACCTTTTCAAGTTTCATGGTATTCTAAATGGAATCGACCCAGACATATGGGACCCGTATAATGATAAATTTATTCCTGTAAGTAAATTACATTTGTCTGCTTACCTTGAGGATAAACTTGCTATATGATTTATCTCTTTGCTAATCATGGACTGGTCTCTGATGTGTCTGATGTTTGGATGCATAAGTTGGAACAGGACAAGAAAGCTCTGATCCTTAAAAAGTGCTGATGTTAATAACTGTAATTTTGAGAAGTGGACTGACTTGTTGACATAGAAACTCTTGAGAAGGCAAACGTCTGGAAAAAATTATAGGGAACTGGGGTTCTTGACTATTTCTCTAGCAAAACCCAAGTCATTGTTGGATAGCTGTTTTGCATCAATTTCTTTCTATAGAAATAAAAGTAATTGATGATTTAGTTATGAATAGAAATTGACTTTCTATCTTCTAGGGTGGGGGTGGTTGATGGTGTTTTGGAAGGTTGTGTGATGTGGATTTCTTTTGGTTTTATGGATCAATTATCAAACTCATGCATGTATAAAGTAGAAATTCTCTTATTCCCACATCCAGATCATGTAATTTAAAAGGGGCAAGGGTGAAATTATATGGTTGATATCTGTTTTACCATGGATACAGTGGGAGAAGGACCTAAAGTTGGTCTAGCAATGGCAAGCTAAAATGAAAATACTCAACCAAGGATGAAAGAAAGCTGACTAGGGGTTCCGTGTGGGGGGGGGGGGGGTGTTAGGGGCTGATTTATACATACACATTCAAGAAATCCAGCAGCATATCCTAAATTTTTGTGATCTTAGGATGAAGAAAAGCCATCTCAAAGTTCATAAAAGATTGTAAAGAGATGAAATGGTCAAGGAACTCCTTATTGTGCTGAGCACAGCAGAATGAGAGTTGTGGGGATCATTTCTTGAGGCCACATTTAAGACTTGGAGAGCAACGTCACCAAGCAGTTGCCCACCTGTTTAAAACTTTTGAAACGTTTTGAATTTCAGTTCAGGCAACATGGAAATTTCTTGCATTGTCATCAGGATTATTGCAATGATGTTTTAGTTTCCCATAGTCACCGGGTTATAGCAATCATGTTTGTAAATGATCTTCCTCTGTGGCTTTGGTTTCATTGTGGTGTCCGATTTAATACTGATATGGCAATCCATGATCCATCTTTAATTTTCAAATTTTAATCCTCGTCTTCGTTGCCATAGGATTCCCTTCATCTTTTATGAGATTAGTAAAAATGCTGTCAGGCCTTTATATAATCAGAAGGAAAGTGGTAAGGACTCCCATAAACTGCAGTGACTGTGGGATTGGGGTGTGCTAGATGGGGTTCATATTCTGTATACCCGGTCCCTGCTGGAATCCTTTATGCAAAGCCGATCCACTTCACCTGTTCCCAAACCCTGTCAATAGGAGAGAGCAAGAAAGCAAGAAGGGGGGAGGGGGAGCAGTGATTAAGTGTACCTTCCGCCTTCATTTATTTGACACAGTTTCTGTTTAGGAAAGTATATGAAATAATTCACCACCAAAATGTGAAGGTCTGTTCTAGATGTTAGCAGTTGAGATTTCTGAAGAATGGAAAGCATGTGGAAAATGGTAAATGAGTCAGGGAACTGAAATTCAGGCAAACAAATGTTATGCATGGGAGTGCTATTTTTAGATGGTATGCCTGAAGAGGCAGGACAATGTAATCCAGAAAGGTTGAATAACGATGTAAATAAATCAAAAGTAAAAAAACTTCTATTATTTTAATCTGGTAATGGATTGCGAAGTTATAGTTGGAGTACCTGAACTAGGAGGAGGTGTTTGCTGATATAGAAGTTTACTGCTGTGTGGTTACATGTGAAGCCGATATTTTTACTTTTCTACTACTAATACACGCATTCCTTTACAGGTATGTTATACTTCAGAAAATGTTGTTGAAGGCAAAAGAGCTGCCAAAGAAGCTTTGCAGCAAAGACTTGGGCTGAAAAATGCTGATATGCCCTTGGTAGGGATCATTACTCGCTTGACTCACCAGAAAGGAATCCACCTCATCAAGCATGCCATCTGGCGAACTTTGGAACGCAATGGCCAAGTTTGTCTTATTTCTACCTCTATTCTATTTTGCCAAAACATACAAGTTAAGAAAAATAATGATTTAGAGTTCCTTGATTCCAATATTGAACATTGGAACATGATTTATGTGCAGACATGACAGTCTTTCGTGACCAACTGCTATTTACTTGACATCACATATTCTTTTGTAAAGTGTACCTGATCCTTTTATGCTTAACCTTCTTTCAGTTCATTCTGCACTTTAATGTATATTCCATACATGGTGTGTGGAATTTGCTGATTGAGCATTTTTTTGTAGGTGGTACTGTTGGGTTCAGCTCCTGATCCTAGGATCCAGAATGATTTTGTTAACTTGGCAAATAAATTGCTTTCTTCACATAATGATAGTGCACGACTATGTCTGACCTATGATGAGCCTCTCTCACACTTGGTACTTTCTCATGGAATCAAGCTGTTTCCGGGTGGTGGTAATTACTTGTGTTGTTTGTGTGCCTTTAACTATTGATGTTTAATGTTATGCAGATATATGCTGGTTCAGATTTCATTCTGGTCCCTTCAATATTTGAACCATGTGGACTAACTCAACTCACAGCAATGAGATTCGGCTCAATTCCTGTTGTGCGTAAAACTGGAGGTGAGAAAATTGTCCTTGTTGCTTTCTCAGCTGCATAAAATTATAACATGCAAGAAGCTTATTACCTAGTGTCTTGGCAGAAATATATTTGATATTGAGATAAGGCGTCTAACTGATGTTGGAAGCTGTGCTATGCAAACTCATTCATCTTTTCCCTCCATCTTTTTGCGTGCACCTAGTGACCAGTTGTAACATAGTTAGATGACTATGAAAAAACTGGAACCCTCTTCGTTGAACTCCTGTTTCCATCAGTGGTGCCAATATTTTATGAAAAAGGTCCAAATTCAGTTGCAATTTATACTTGGCACCCCTCCTTATATAGGGTTGGTTTACTTCACATTATGTGAAGGGACAAGGTATCTCATTAGTTGGTTCTCACACCCTAAAGGCAGTATAATCAACAAATGGGAAAAGTAGCATATGGCTGTTTGGTGTCCAATGAGTGCATACTACAAATTATATTGCCTTAAATGTGTCTGTAAATAGACCACCTTATGTGACCTTTAAGAAGAGATATCTATCATATGTTGGTAATTGCTCCTGAAAGTAAGCATGAAGAATTAACTAGTTTTCCATAATATATGATTCTAGCCTTCATTTAAAAGCTCACCAATTTACCCCTGCAGGACTCTATGATACTGTCTTTGATGTTGACCATGATATTGAAAGAGCACAAGCATGTGGGCTCGAACCGAATGGATTTAACTTTGATGGAGCTGATGCTGCTGGTGTTGATTATGCTCTGAATAGGTAAGAATGAGCTGCACAATATCGAGACTTTCCTTCTCCTTTTTAGTCCGAGGCTTTATTAGTCTCAAGGGAGATTGTTTTCTCAAGAAATTTCCATGCTAAAATTGGCATAAAATGAATTTGCAAAAAAGTTTTACATTATCAAGTAAGATGATTGGCTGTGTTCAATCACATTTAAAGAATTAAAAGACTATAGAAGGCACAGCTCAAGACCAATCTGAATCTCTTATGAAATAGTATTATCAGATTTCAGAGGCAACGACCCTAAGGTTCTCTGTCTACCTTTACTATTCTCTCAGTTCATTGGTATGATAGATATACGCTTACTCAAGTTTTATTGCTGCTAGAGCAATATCTGCTTGGTACGATGGAAGGGAGTGGTTCAATTCGTTATGCAGGCGTGTTATGGAACAAGATTGGTCTTGGAACCGACCTGCACTCGATTACTTGGAGCTCTACCATGCTGCCCGCAAGTGAGACGACATCTTGAAACAGTTTTGTACAGGTTTAGTGGCTAGCTTCAGATCACTTTATTATTTTGAACCGGTCACACAACAATACCGAAAAAACCAGTACGTTTTCAAATAATTTAATCTCTTGTTAATATGAATCATGTTTACATCAGTAATACATGACAAGTTTTTCTCAATAATAAATATACTGTGCCCTTATTCACAAATTTGCATTATGTTCATTGCTCATTGGCTTTACATTTCGGAACAATATTATTAACAATCAAATGTTAATTATTGTTAAATAATGCTTTGAGCATAATAACATAGTGAGTGAAGCTCTAATGACCACATAGATTGGTTTGATCCTAGGCTGTCACTGGAGTTGATAACATATCTGTAGTTGAAATGATAGTTTAGTGTTACTAAATAAATTGGTTGTGGTATACTGGTACTCTTTTTTTCCCCTTAAATTTTGAAATTTGTTTAGTGGTGGTTGCTTGGGATTTAGGATACATACTTAGTGGAGCAAAATCAAAAGTAGAGTTATTGAAATGGGACAGTGATTTGTGAATTCTGTGGTGATGTGTTATCATCACCTTCTCATCAGATTTATCTGATCTTGGAGGGTTTGAAAAACAGTAAGATATCTTCAAAATCATCTTATGAATCTAATTTCGAGGCAGGTCAATCCAATTGACTTGTGAAAATGAGTTTAAGTTGCGGACAACAGTTTTTTGCCTTGCGGAATAATGTCCATGAGACGGTTTTACATACGTTTTTGTGTTTGAAAGAAGAATGATTGGTTTCCAAAGTCGGGTTATCTTACTTTGGACTGTTCCTTTCAAATTTGCCCCTCTACTTGAAGCCAAATTAGGACAGTTCTTGAATACTCCTTTTTATCTTTAAAACTTTTTAGCAGAAATTATGAAAAGTCGGCCCATCTTGGACTACTACTAGATTCTTTTGAAGCACTTGAGAAAATAAATAAATAAATATTTGATTTTAGGTTGTATGTGTTGTTCATAATTGAACTCAGTAATCTTTATGCTTTGTTAAGGGTGAGTGATGTAAGTTGAGAGGGGTTCAGTTTACATGCATTGATATTAGTGGGGTGTTGGGCCCCAATGTGGGCCTGTTTGATTTCATAGCCTTTTCTAGGCCCACTAAGAAACGACACTTCCGTCACATCATATTTTATGTGGTCATCTTCCTACTTGCATTTCGAAAATACATGGATTTTTTTTTTAATAAAATGATTTCGTTTATTATTCTACAATTACCATCTTTCCTTTTTTTTAAATAAAATATTATCTGGTTAGTAAAGTGTTTTGATCCTGTATATTATTTTTATATTAATGAAACTAATACATGAATTTATATTTTCATGATTGCTTTCAAGTGAATAGTTTTAACTTTACGAAAATGATGCAGACTTATGGGTGACTTATTTGACTTCTTCTCACATAAAATTTTTTTCTTTTTTTTTGGTTTAGGGAAAAAAAAAAAAAAGGCCTTGACATCATCCCCACAATACATATGAAAAAAATTATTACCATAGTTAAGATTCTGTGGGCGGATTTATTCAGATAGTAAACAAATACATGAATTGTTTATTTTTCTTTTTACATGATGTGTCAAATCTGACCACCCCACTCGAGTGTACTCCACACGATCAATTTTTTTTTTTGTTCGTTTTTTAACTCTTAATAGAAGACTAGTAAAAACATTCAGAAAATGTATAGATGTTTTGCTTGAATTTTTTCATGATTTTCTCTCAAGATATAATCACATGTATTATGTTTTCTAAAACTATTTCGAATAAAATCTTCATTTCTCAATTTACTGGATTTCAATTTCTCTTAAAAAAAAAAAACTTATATAGCTTTCAAAGATTCCCAAATCATATAATTTTCATGAAAAAAATTACACAAAATAAACAAACTTTTTTGGCTCATTGAGATATGTTGGATGGCAAAAACTGGTGGGTGCAAATCATGTTAGGAGATGATTAGTATGAATTATAGCAGAAACAAAATAAGAACTTTGTTACATCTTTTTTTTTTTTTTACTTTTCAACTCAACTAAATATAATGCAAAATATAATGAATACATGTTGGAAGACCTTCTAAAAACTAAATCTTACTGATGAAATGGAAATTTTATATTTGCGATGTTGATAATTTTCTTCACGCATGCATATGAAGTGTATATATACCGTGTAGAGGCATTTTTTCAATTAAAAATAAAGAAAACTATAATGAAGTACAAAATCCTGAAATTCTTTCTTTTTATTTTTTTTGCACAATAATGCTAGCTTCTTACTCGTTCTCTTTTTTGAACAAAAAAAGTCCATCATTTGCAGTTTGATTTGTTATTTCCACAATAATTATTAAGATATGATTTAGTAAAATGAAGTAGCAAATGGAAATACAATAAAAAGTTTGTAGCAAATATTAAACATGCATGCATTAAATCCTGATAATTCGTGGCCACCAACCTGAGTGAAATTGACAAAAAATAGGCAGTAAGGTTTGCCCAATATTTGGGGCACTCAGATAAATCAATTCATCACATAAAATATTCAAATTGATGATTTGCTTTCACTATCACTGCGCAATTAGAGATAACATTTAATATGTCTTTTCTTTTATCATTTGATGTCACAACACAGTCGACATGATTAGCATGACCCAACAATCACAATTTCTTAAAATTAATCTAATCCATCAATTATTTGATAAGCACTACTGACATGACTTGATTTGCTATTAAACTTTGACAAAGTTCAAAAAATATAATAACCAAGCTGTATATCATGTTGCTCATGAAATAATACCATGTCGCTTTTTTTTTTTTTTCTTTTTTCATCCCTTTACTAACAATGATTTAAAGCATAGTCTTTACCCTTTGGGGAGCCTAAATTACTGAAGAAACTTAGTCTTGTCATATCTATTTTTGTGAGATGGTTAACTACATTCATATTAAAATAAGTTATGTTGTTGGGTTGTCCCGATAAAAATCATATCTAAGTCAGCAATATTGAGGCGAACCATTTATTTTCTAGGAATAAATAACTTTTTAATGAAAGAACAATAGTCTTAAAGTGTTTCCGCATTTTATGTGCAATTGAATGCATTGACAAGTTAGTAAAATTTATAAAAAAAATACATTTGTCACTTATTTTCTTTAATTAAAAAAAAGAAAAGGCTTGTTTTCCAGCCAGCCTAGCCCGTAGCAAGTCGATGGGTTGGGATTTTTCAGACCCATAAAAAATGGCGGTCGGCCCACCAACCTGCCGTAAGGGCAGTCGCATCAATTGTTTTATTGAGTATATTTAGTTGATAAAATAATATTTTTGTAGGGCGTCGGTATTTCGTTTCTCTTCAAGAATGTCTTTAGAAGAAAGAGAATGAGTGGAAAACACTATAAGACTATATACAAAATAAATAAATTATATCTAGTATTTTTTTAAATATATTATTCACACTCTAAAACAAATAGATTTAGATGCTTTAAAAACAAAAGAGAATTGAAAATCACAAAATTTGGTGGAAATTGTATTTGATATGTAGAGTGAGGTCTTTTTCCATATAAATTAGGTGTAAGAGAATTGAAAAGGAAAGGGAAAAAACAAAATAGAAGCAGGACAAGGAAGTGATAAAAAAAGAAGATATAGTTAGAAGAATTAGAAGGTGGGAAGGAAAGAAAAAGAAGAAAAGTAGAGTCCCTAAAGTGCCTCTCCTCTCTCTCTCTCTCTCTCTCTCCGTTTCCATGTCAGTTTATTACTACACACAGAGTAGAATACATATACATATAATTGCTACTGCTACTGCTACTGCAATCATTCAAACCCTACAACCCCACCTGCCTATGCTTTATACCAAGACAAAAAAGTACTCGTCTCTTTTCTAATAGCCTCTCCGCACTCCAGGAGATCATTCATTAATTCACTCATTAATAATATTATAGTATAGATAAGCATATTAATAACACTAATATCAAGTTATTAGCAGCTTGTCCTAGGTACACTGATAATATCCGCCTTTACTTTTCTCTGCTAGCTCCACTTAAAGTGTTGTACGTACACTTGGATTGGATAACCCTCTTCTTCAATAATCCTTCTCCCCATTGCCAATGCCCAATCAAAACCCCCCACTTCACTCTTGTCAACTACTCTAAGCAACCACTTCTATGTTTTTACATTTAAATATATACCCTCACCTATACCCATACATTCAATGTAGATTACCCTACTTCAAGATTATCTCTTTCTTGGATATCCGAGCTTCTATCCTTTTTTCACTTTGGAATAACCAAACACGATGCTCTTTGTATCATCTTTCTTTCCTGTGGGCGAGTGAATTTGTTGTGACTTGTGTGAGTGAGCTTGGTTAAATATTAATTAGTATTTGTTGTTTCAGAAATTTGCCATTTTGAGAGTGAGTATATATATGGGTGGGGTGGGGTGTTTTGTCCTGATCCCTGCAAGGACTCGTTTATTCAGTCCTTGATATCTGTAATTTGGTTTCCAATTTGGAATTTTGCACTATATATACATATATATCTCACATTAACCCTGCAGCCTAACTATCTTTTTAGAGGTGGTTCTTGAGGGGACTTACTTTACACAGTTCCTATTTGAGATAAAACTGAGAAAAAGACTAGTTTCTTTTTGGAGGCGTTTAATCAAACGCATGGTAGATTCCTGATATTATTCTCTTACACTCACAACCCCTATTTTCCTCGCATTGATTCCCTTTATTATTACCTCTACATATTTCTATCCAAACCCCCCCACCCCCACCTTATCTATTCTCTCTTTTCACATACATATTATATAGTGTCGCTGAGTCTTCCCAAGCTCCTCGTCCATGGCGGATTTCCACGGCGGCAGAATGCCGGCATTCCACACCGAAGATTTTCAAGAAGATGAGGTGTGGGCCATGATGAAGGCAAGACAAGGCTCAAACTCTAAGTCCAAAGTAAGAAAATCTTCATCTGCTTCATCTTCCTCATCCTCATCCACTTGGCGCTTCACCGCCACCTCAAGGACCATCCCGAGATCCTCCTCCTCCTCCTCCGACAAGTCACACTCATCGGCGCCGGTGAGCATCCCTGATTGGTCCAAGATTCTGAAGAAGAAGCCTAAGAAGAACCTGTGGGATGATGCACGTGATGCTCATAACGACGATGATGGGAGGAAACCTGGGCATGGCTTAACCAGTGAAGAAGAAGAAGAGGGTGATGAGATGCTGCCACCGCATGAGTATCTGGCAAGGAGGCTTGCGAGCACGCAGATAGCTTCCTTCTCCATGTGCGAAGGAGTTGGAAGAACACTTAAAGGAAGAGATTTGAGCAATCTGAGAAATGCGATCTTAACTAAGACAGGATTTCTTGAATAAATATAGTCTAGTGTGGTTGATGATCCATGCATGTATTGTATGTATGCTCATTTTTGTGGTAAGTAAATCTTTGCTTGTCAGAGAACTCCCTTTTGGGGCAATTTTGTATCCCAGATTTCTGTTTTTTGCGCCAATACACTCTTTCCTATTTCACTCCATTTTACTATTCTTTTTTACAACACCCCCAGATATTTAATCTTTAATTTAGTATTAATTATTTAAATTATTATTTTAAAAAACTTTGGTTTAACATCTCCAAAATAACATCATCTTCAAATCTGAAAGAGGTGGGAAAAAAAAGACTTTGTGTTGTTTTCCTACTAAAATACGCTTTCCAATAAACTTTTTTGGTCATCTTTAAATTACATTACTTTTTGGTGTATGAATATTTGTTTAATTATTTTAATACTTATCAGTATTATGTTTCAAAAATTATGTACACTTGAAATTTGAGTTTTTTCTAACATCATATTTAAATTCATATTAAAACTTAAGCAATATTCACTCATAATTACTTCTATATCCAACGGAATGAATATTCTATAATAATATTAATCCACTGAAAATGCAAATTTATGACACAATAAGCCACCTCACTCATCACAGATTGATAATTATGTTTATTCTTAGTAAATATGATCACGAGCAATTACCTTTTCTTTTTTTGGGTGGTGTAGAGAGGGGTGCCATAAATTTGCCCTTCTCCAGTCTAGCATGAGTTTTTGGTCCTACCCTTTTACCTAGTAGACATTGATAGCCAAGTACTTGCCAGAAAGTAGGAACTACTACGAATTTCAATATTTCATGTATGGTAACGACTTGTGGATGGAAATCTAAGATCAAAGGATCATTTATAATTTGGTTTTTATTTTTATTTTTTATTATTGATTTTATTCACCTCGTAATTTCGAGAAAAAATATTCCAATAAATTCGTGCATCTCCATATGGTACGAGGATGTTCAAAATTTATTATCTGAAACAACTGAAATAAACGAGTTACAGTTATTTATTTTGAGACCTAGATATAAAAATAAACGGCAAGAAGTTAGGACATTCAAATAACTTTTGGGTTAGGCCCAAAAGTTCAACTGCAGTAAAAAACTTTTGGGCTAGGCCCAATAGTATAACGGCTACGCCTAGTAGGCGCAATACACGATTTGTCAATTTCTGTATTTTAGAGATTCTCTTGTTCATAACACGTTGCGTCATCTTGAATTCAAGCCAAATTTCCCAATTTCAAATTCCAATTAGGCGCCCTAATTCGACCAACGACTCCGTTTCCTTTATAGCTAAAATGTCGTCGTTTTGTACCTTTTCTGTTACAGCATTAGGTGTACTTTGCTTACACGTACAGCGTACTGTTGTGTTGTCGAGTATAAATGGAGTCGAGTTTTCCCCCTTTCCGGTGCCAAGTCGTTGGATTTCATTTGAATGGATTTAAATGCAAGGTTTGATTTACAGAAAGCGATTGATGAGTGAAGGAGTGAACAGGTTTGGAGAAGAAGAAGGGTTGTTAAGAGTAAATCTCCAGGCCCTCTGTTTCTTTTACATGTGTATTTCGTGTTGTGATTTTCACTTGCTGTAGTTACCGTTTTCCAGAGGATATTGTAAAACTGTGTTTGTTGGAGTTATGTATGCAGCTAAACAAATTTTCCTGTGCTACGTCCTTAAGGGATCGATTACTTAGTAGTGTTAAGTATGTAAATGAGAGATTTAACTGAGCATTTACGATCACATCAATTGCCATTAATACTCTATTCTTCATCCTTTTGCTGCACCATTCCTTAGTCTCTCCACCTTCAATCAAATCCTATGTGGTATATCAAATGAATATTATATGAGCTCCCTATAAGGAGTCCAAGTAATGGACTTACTGACAAGATGAGTTCCTTTCAGAATGGTTCAAAATATGTAATCCAGCTCTCTCTTCTGTAGTACTTTTTTATTTTGCAGTGAAGGAATTTACTCTGCTAATGAAGATGTTTAGTGGGAAGCATGATTGCATGATGGTGCTGGTGGTGGAAGAAATCTTTCAGGTAAGCTCTTATTGCCTTTTGATTTCATCATCTTTACTTTCTGAAGAGGAGGTTGCCTGACGATATTTTTGGTCTACAAAGATACATGAGAGTTTATATTTTAGTTATCTGAGGCATTTCCCTGATAGTCGAAACCAGCCAGATTTTCAGATTCCACAAGTCAAGGAAAGATTTTCAGATCTCATAAATTTGAATTTTTCGAGGAAAGAAGTTCCCGAGTGTTACATTAAAAAAAAAAATATCAGCTCCCTGGAGTGTATGTTTAATGTTGATATTCATTTTATCTTGCTAGCATGGTGACAATTTCAAATTTACTAGTGAAACATCTGGGATTTGGGCCTACGTATTCCATACTTCAAAGGTGTGTAGAGTTGTGATCTACTTATGTTTTCCTTTTACTTCAACCTTAGTCTGCACAATTTATTTGACACAAGGATCCTTCGTTTATTATGTTTTTGACATTAGTACCCTCAACGAGTTGTTGATACTTTTTCAACATGTGCCTGCGAGTTCTTGTTTGGTATGCATGTGCTAATTAAATTCTTCAATGGGTTCCAGCATTTGCTTAAGCTTCCATACGATGTGGCATGAAATCACATATGGAAAAAAAAAAAATTACCATAACTAGTAAAGAAATGCATCCATTAGGGTGATGCTTACATGTAGAGGCCTCATTTAAATCATGTGCTTATTTATGTAACAACTAGTATTTAAGCAAATCTTAAATTGATTATTCAACGGATTTATGTTCGATAAATATATCTATGATATCAAAGATACTTGTGAAGTTGTTAGAAAAAAGAATGAAAAGAACTCATAGTCGAAACTGGGTTAATGCTCCTTTTGAGAGCATTTATGATGAGATTGAAAAGTGGACACTTTTACAACTACCACAATACTTCGTCAATAAAGTAGGAAGCCTTTAGGTAGAGGTAAGTAAATGCAATGTGACAAATTTCTTCTTCTTCGTCTCTTCTTCTTTTTGACATATTCACATACAAAGATCTCTTCAAACATCATCAAGTCCAATCCTTGATTATAGTAAAGATAAACTAAAGTTAGATAGGTTAATCATGTATTAGAGTGTGGTTTTACCGGAACCTATTCTAAAGTGATAAAGTAACAGCAGGCTGCTTTGCAGCTGTACTAGGTTTTTCCTAACAAAAGTACCTAATGTGGACAAAAAGCATAACTTAGTGATATCCTTCACATAACAACCTTAGCACAAGTACAGTTTTGGATGCTAGTTAACATATATGCGGCATTTCTTGAAAATGTAGAGAGAAGATTATCTGTCATATCGGAGCCTACTTGCCGTCAATCGGCTTGCAAGATGTTTTGTTTACCTGTTACATTTTGGGTCATCTTTTTGCCAAAGAAAAGAGAGAAATATATATGGTAATAGCTAGAAAAAGATATCTAATAAGTTAACCTGTTTTTGGACTGCATGGAAAGAAAGAGTGATATGGGGAACCATAGCAACAGTATATATACGTGATATTGGCACGGCTCAATCAAATAACCGAGCTCTACGCCTATGGAGCACGGCTTTCTAATTGAACCGCACCAATATCTCGTATGCCTCTATCCCTCAAATGTTTCCATTAGGGATGACCGAGTAAAACTCCATATTAGGAATTGTCCTTCTTCTAGAGAACAGAAAAACACCAATAAATTTCACTGTTATCTCCCAGTGAAGAGTACTGCTCCATGAGAGAACAAAAGAGAATATGTTAAAGAAAATTTCAGAGACTTGCTGTAGTTGAGAATTTGATTGATACTCACTCCATGAGGATTAGAACCAATATATAAGAGAGAGAGGGAGAGAGGAGAGAGAGAGAGAGAGATGGAAGTCATGAGGGGTGGGGGTGGAGATATACATAAGCAGGCATTGAATTTGCCAACAACCCAAACAACAAAAAGGAGGGTATATTTACTCAAAAGCAATGTAACGATGAAAAAGGTCACTGGAGCAAATCTGGAGCCTTCAATATGCATTTATGAGGTCGGGGAAAAGGCGTGTTAACGCCATCACTACCTGCATTTGAATTTCAAAACCCCTATATTTCTTTGTCAATATTTTCATTTCTTCATGCCTAAATTTTGTCTAGTTATTCAGGAAATTAAATCTTTCATCAGTAGTTTTGGAGATTATAAATAAATGCCATCACTGTCTTTTGACATTGATTATGTTTCTAATTTCTCCAGTGTGAGTGGATTTCCTCTCATTATTATGGCTTTTGTTGTTTTCAAGTTTTATATTTATTTATTTCCTTAAGAGACTTCACCAAGTCTTCTTTCTTTCCTTTTCTGCTTTTTTACCCTATGAAGCCTGAATTATTTTGGTGAAATAATTTATACTTAAATAAAGAGTGCTGTAGTTATGAATACCAGAGGACCATTTGATTTATTTCTTTCTCTGTGGACCATTTTTCTGCATCATCATAACCAACGAATTGTCCCAGTTTTGATCTGGTAGATGCTATTCTCCTTTTTTAGAAGTCGTAGATACTATACTAAGCTTATATTTACCATTCTGTTTACATATGATAACTATATAACTTCATGTTCCATCAACTATATACATATATATTTAATATTCTTTTAAAATAATATCCCATTATATATTCACGTTTAGTTTTGACTAGATACTAAATTGAACATTGAATTTGCTTATGGGCAGATGACATCAAACTTTTCTTTTCCTTTCCTTTGATTTTCTTGTAGATTATGAGTAGCATTTAACGTGAGGAGACAAAATAAATTGTACAATGGAGCATTGTGCTTGAAAGAAGCCACCAACTACCCCTGCCCTTAACCCCCCCTTATTATACTGTTGGAGAAATAGGCTGCAAAATTAATAAAATATGGCCCATGCAATGACCAAAATGATTCTTTAAAAATGTATATATAATTGTGACTCTGTACATATATACTGTATATAGTATAAAATGAAAGAAGTTGGCAAAAATTATTGATTTATCATTAATCACCTAATTAGTAAAAATTACTGATTTGTCATTAATTATCTAAATTTATCTTTTATTTTTTTTTTGCATTCAAGGGAAAATTGTTATAATTTATTTAATTTAATTTCATGATTTCAGAAAATGGTTTCACCAGTGTGCAAGTGTGGGTCAACTTTTTGATTATTTCTATTTAGTTTACTCAAACATATAAATATTAATTTCAATTAATTTAATTCATGTAAAATGGATATGACTGGCTACACCTCTCTTTTGCCCAATGAGCTTTATTTTTTTTAATTCTACAATTTACATGCAAAAACCTACTTATTTAGGCAATGATGATTTGCTTGAGAAAATAAGATTATATTTGGCCAATGAGCTTTATTTTTTTTTAATTCTACAATTTGCATGCAAAAACCTACTTGTTTAGGCAATGATGATTTACTTGAGAAAATCTATACTATATATATACAATGAAAGAAGTTGGTAAATTTTACTGATTTGCCATTTTCCCTCTTAAAATATCACATTAAAATGCTGACTGTATAAATATTTTATTTTTGATTTTTTTAGGCTTTAAAAAATTAATATTTTATATGAATCATATGTTTTTTTTTATTTACAAGAAAATGTTATGATTATAATATTTAAAAATTCAATTGTGAGCCCTAGGGGTGGAGATCGGACGGATCGAATCGAAAATAGGGTGTTTCGAAAAATTTTCAAAAAATTTTGGAAATGAAAAACCAATTCCAATTTCCATCCAAAAAATTTCGGAAATGTGAAATGCAATCCGATTTCGGAAATTTCGGAAATTTCGGAATTCCAAAATTTCGAAATTTTCGGAATTTTTTTCGAAAATTTTCGGAAATTTTTGAAATTTTTTTCGGAATTTTCAGAAATTAAATTTTTTTCAAAATTAATTAGTTGGTCTATTAGCTATATTACCTTTTCTAATATCCTAAGAAATAATACGACCTAAGATACTACAGTATAAACTATGGTATATAATATATATTATAAAATAATACTAAAAAACTACAATATAAACTATAGACTATAGTATATAGTATAAAATAAAACTATACTATATACATATAGTATATAATATATTTATATACTATCATATAGTATAAAGTATATAAAATATATTATATAGTATTATAAAGTATATTACAATAAATATATTTATATTTACACATAGTATAAAGTATATAAAATATATTATATAGTATATAGAATATAATATTATAAAATATACTATAATATGTATATTTATATTTACATATAGTAAATGTATATAAAATATATTATATTATATAATATAATTCAAACATTTTATACTATATACTATTTGCTATAGAAGAATCCTATATACTATTATTTCGGAAATAAATTAAAAATCGGATCGGAATTTTGGATCGGATCGGAAATCGGAATTTTCGAAAATTGAATTTCGAAAACATTTCGGATCGGATTTCGGAATTTCCAAAAATTTCAAAACTAATTCCAATTTCCATCCAAAAATTTTCGGAACAATCGGAATTCGGATTTTGGATTAAAAATTTTCGTTCCAAAATCGGAAAATTTCGGATCGGATTCGGCGGATATCAGAAATTTCCGTTTCAATCTCCACCCCTAGTGAGCCCTAATAATTCCAATAGAATTCACTTCCTTGCATCTTAATTTTGAATTCACTCAATATACTTTTTAGAAAATAAAAAAGAACACGAAGAGTACTATACAAGATTTGTCCACATCTATAAATTGTGGAAAAGTTTAGCACCATACACCAACATAGATCACATAAAAAAAGAAAATCCTATTTCAAATAGATATAATTAATCAAAAAGTTGTTTTAAAAAAACAAGAATTTGTTCTAAAATAATTCGAAACATGGTTTAAAAAATCTAAAAAATATTATTTTAAAATGTAAAAATAATTTGGAAGCTAAATTTTATAAATATAAACTAAAAGTTGGAATAAATTTTTTTTTTTTTAACAAATCCATCTAAAAACAATGTAGAAAATTATCTACACATTCTAAAAATAATTCTAAAATATAAAAGAACAAAAATATGAACAAAACATATTAGCAAGTTTAGTAAATTACTTCTTAATTCACTACAAGAATTTTTGTCTTTAACAACCCCTCTTTAACAACCCTTTTAATGAATTTGTGTTGTCTTTTGGGTTTTTACAACCATTTTTCAGAAAAGCGTTGTCTTTTTTTCAAAAATTCGCCATACGACAATGGTCAAAAATTAAACGACAACGCTTTTTAAGAAGGGTTATTAAATGGCCTTTTTTTCGCTATACGACAACCCTTTTTCGCAACGCTTTTGAGCGTTGTCTTTTCTTAGAATTTTTTTTTTTTTTTTACAACCCATTATGCAACCCTTTTTAAGTAGGGTTGTTAAATGACATTTTTTTGGCTATACGACAACCCTTTTTTGCAACGCTTTTGAGCGTTGTCTTTTCTTAAAACATTTTTTTTTTACAACCCATTATGCAATAATTGTTTTTTAATATAATTATTTTTTAATTAACTTAAATTTAATACATTTAATTAATTTATAATGTTATCTTATATTACATTATTTGCATTAATATTATCTTATATGAACAAATTCATTATTTTAGAAAATAGTATTTTTATAAAATACTATTTTGAATTAATTAACAAATTAATTACACCTAATTAAGTATTACTCTCATCCTATTATATAATAATACAAAATTTGAATATTATTTTAAAACATGATTCGAAAATTGTATTTTATAATTCATAATTCATAAATTATGAATGTTTTTTGTAAAAAAAAATAAAGATAAAATTATTGTGTTTTAAAATTAATACAAAAAACATAAAAAAAGATACATATATATATATATCAATTAATTAAGAATATATAAAAAATTTAATTATACAAGGATAAAAAAAATATACATTTATTTATTTGAAAAATATAAAAATTTGTATTACATAATAATATAAAAATTATATATTATTATTTTAGAAAATAAAGATAAAATGAGTTTGGTTTTAATTTGAATCAAAAATTATTTCACAAAAAAAAAAAACAATACATATATTAATTTGAAAAATATAAAAATTTGTATTACATAATAATATAAAAATTATATATTATTATTTTAGAAAATAAAGATAAAATGAGTTTGGTTTTAATTTGAACCAAAAATTATTTTACAACAAAAAAAAAAAAACAATACATATATTAATTTGAAAAATATAAAAATTTGAATTACATAATAATATAAAAATTATATATTATTATTTTAGAAAATAAAGATAAAATGAGTTTGGTTTTAATTTGAATCAAAAATTATTTTACAAAAAAAAAAAACAATACATATATTAATTTGAAAAATAAAAAAATTTGTATTACATAATAATGTAAAAATTATATATTATTATTTTAGAAAATAAAGATAAAATGAGTTTGATTTTAATTTGAACCAAAAATTATTTTACAACAAAAAAAAAAAACAATACATATATTAATTTGAAAAATAAAAAAATTTGTATTACATAATAATATAAAAATTATATATTATTATTTTAGAAAATAAAGATAAAATGAGTTTGGTTTTAATTTGAACCAAAAATTATTTTACAACAAAAAAAACAATACATATATTAATTTGAAAAATAAAAAAATTTGTATTACATAATAATATAAAAATTATATATTATTATATTAGAAAATAAATATAAATTAGTTTGGTTTTAAAATTAATACTAAAAAAACATAAATTATTTGAAAAAATTATTTTATAAAATAAAAAAAGGATATAAAAATGATTAATTAAAAGAATAATATGAAAAAAAAATTTAAATATGTGTAATTGAACGATAAACTATTTTTCAAAATAAAAAAACATACATATATTAATTGGTCAATACAATTTTTTTTATATAATAATACAAAATTTATATATTATTTTAATTAAATTACAGTTGAAATTTTTAATTATTTTATGATGTTATTTTATATTATTTGCATTAATATTATCTTATATATATGAACAAACTTAAAATTTAAAAAAATTAGTATGTTTATAACATATATTAAAAATATGCACTAGTATACTTTATAATTGTCTTAATATGAAATTAGATTAAATATTATTAAACATATTAATTATTCATTAATCTTCCAATTATATATTAATTAGTAATTAATTATATATGTATATATATATATATATAATTAGTTAATAAAAGAAATACATATATAATATAAACACAAAAGCATTAGTAGCCTAGTGGTTCAAGGTCTTACAAAGGTCACGAGTTCGAATTCTGGACAACGCACATTTATTTCTCATGATGTGGCAATGATGTGTCCAAAATATGCTGATGATGTGTCATTTTTTCGTTTTTTTTTAGGATATGACAACGCTTTTTACAACGCACCAAAAAGCGTTGTAAAATAGGAAAAGACAACGCTTTTTAAGCGTTGTAAAAAAAATTCAAAAATGGCGGAAAAGACAACCCTTTTTTGCAACGCACCAAAAAGCGTTGTCGACAACGCTTTTTGGTGCGTTGTCGTTGTGCGAAATTTTGTTTGCAACCCTGCCTACGACAACGGTAAAAATTCCTCTTTAACAACGGTTTTTAACCGTTGTTAAAGCCCGAAATTCTTGTAGTGATTATTCAGAAATTAAAACCCACAAACACAAAACTATTATTATTATTTTATATTGTGTTCAATTTTATTTTCAAATTGAATTGTTGAATATTGATTTCATATTTATTATTTTATTATTTTTAATATTGATGTTCAATTTATTATTTTATTGTTCAAATTTTATTATTTTATATTATATTGTGTTATATTCATGAATTAATTATATTTGTAATTTAATTTAGATTTCATTTTTAATACATATTATATCAAATTTAAATGTTGAATTTCAAAATTGATTGCATTCAAAATTTCTAATTATATTAAATACATTTTTTAAAATAACATAATTTTAAAGTTGAAATATTAACATTTTTAATTAATATAAATATTATAAACAATATATATATTTATATATTATATTTAAATGATATATCATTACATTATATTATCAATATTAAAAAAATATAGATTTTATATTAAAAACTGCGCATCGCGCAGGTGTATGCTAGTATACATACACACAAGCTTCTGAGTCTTCTGACTTCTCCCAATTGCGTATTACGATATTTACTCCTATGCGTAAAATCTCTCTCTCTCGTCTTTTATGTTTTCCAGAAGCTTTTATTCCCTTTACCACCAAAGGGTTTTTGTGCAAATCTGTGGATGTTTGTGACAAAATTTTCTTCAAGTTACAAAAAAAACTCAAATAAATACACTTAGATAACGTTTTATTACTATTCATTTTATTTATATATAAAGTAAATGCCACATTTCAACAAGTGATGACATAAATTTTGAATTTAATCGTGTCTTGTTACTTCAGATTCAACAATAAATCAAATCACACACAACCTGTAATTATTTAAACAAATATAAATTATATATATAGAATACACTCATTTGTAAGATATTACACGTCATAACATTTAATCAAACATTTCATATGAAGCATACTCTCATTTAAATGAGGCTAGTAACATACGTCCCTCCCTCCTAACCCTAAGAGTCTCCTCCATAATTTTTTTTTTTTTTTAAGTTAGCTCCATTTCTTCCATTGCTTGATAATTGAGAGGATGGTTTTTTGTTTTTTAATGAGTCAGAAGAAGTGCAAGAGAGAAATCATAAATGTTAGAAAACTTAGGTGATTTAGATTTGAACACTAATCTTCACACATTAATATAGATGAGTATCATTTGAACTATAAGACTATAATCATTCTTTCAATACAATTTTATTTTGCGAACAAGTCACATTAATCAGAATCACCTTTTTCATGTCCATTCAGAAATGTAAATTTTCGTAAAAAAGAAGAATGTGAGGAAAACACAAGCAATGAGGACGTAGGTGGAGTTGATATATGTGTATATTAGATGGAGTTTGGAGAAATGAAGAGATAAAAATAGGAAGAGGAGAATAGAGTGGGAAAAGGTAGGGCCCACAAAGTGTCCCTCTCTTCATGTGGGTTGGGTTGGGACCTGTAAGTAATGCTCCACCATTAAAAACTATGTTTTGATTTCAACCAACATTAACATCCCCACTCACAGTTTTCACGTGAAATTAAAGAAACGATGATCCATGAAAATCATCCAACTTGTATCATCTTTGCTCTTTAAGGAGGGAGGATTGGGTGTGGATGGTGCAGAGTAATAACAGTGGTCATGAATAGAGTCGATCTTGTATTATAATAATGGGAGTAAATAAAAGGCTGTAGCCAAGGAATGAAGATGATACCTACCTAAACACCATGGCCCACTACATCTTTCCCACTTTTTTTAACTGCAACGTAAATATTTACCGACTTATTTTCATCTATTTTGCTATCATACTATTATCATAATAACATTACCTACTTGTAATTTAGTTTTACATTTCAAAAACTGAATCATTTATTAATATAGATTGTTTTCTCGTATCATAACAATCGACAAATTTACATGACCAAAAAGAATCCAAAAATATGGTTTCACAATTTTACTGCTAAAATAGTTATGTAGATGTATGCATTTCGAATAGAATCTATCGAGTAAATGCATACGTTGACTTTAATAAATTTTCAAATTTAAATAGCAATTATGAGCTGGGAATAACAAAATGTGAATAAGGAGGAGCCCCCCTAACAAACTTTTTTTGGGGAAATGAAAGCAATGCTTATTTATTTTATGAAAATGTCGTTTTCTGTGACAGTAAATTTTAATGGTATAATTGATTAA
The DNA here is from genome assembly GCA_028654395.1 of Scutellaria barbata. Taxonomy (NCBI): domain Eukaryota; kingdom Viridiplantae; phylum Streptophyta; class Magnoliopsida; order Lamiales; family Lamiaceae; genus Scutellaria; species Scutellaria barbata. The sequence goes on from CM053645.1 coordinate 7,641,090, forward strand.
GAGTTTCACAAATTCAATTTGATGAAATTATGAACAATGGGGCTTTGTCTCACAGAATCTCCTATAAATTTATGATTGTGTTTCCAATTATCGCAGCCACCATGTAAGAGAAAAAGAAAAAGAATAACTGTCCTATAATTGTTGGGCTGATGTTTGCCTTTTGGCCAAATAGCTATAATTGGTGGGGTTGGTATATAAATCTTTACTTTGTCAACAACTTGAAATTGAGATATCAATTCGTATTAGAGTCATATATGGGTTAGATATGGAAGCCCATTTAAAATGGGCCTTAAATGTTGGTATAGAACTTAGAAGTAGAGTTTGCAGTTCAAGTTTCTTTTATTTTCCTTATAAAAATAATATACATGGGAGCTAAATTGAGATTAGTTATAACAAATTATTAATTAGTTGTATACATTTAAAAAAAAATATTTACTTTAGTAATACAGTTATTAACAAAACGTCATTAATAAAATGTACACGAGAGAGATAAACATGTGGATACCTTTATTTGAAAACTTAGAATATAGTTATGATCAACTACTTGTACTACCAAATAGACATATCCCTTTTTTACTAGAAAAACATAAATTAAACCATATGGCTTTCTATATTTTCACCAAAGATTTAATTCGAAATTATTTATTATAAGTATTGTTAGAGAAGAAACCAATCATGTATTCAATCATTATGTAGTTTGCTTTTAGCTTTGACTTTTGATTGTGCAACGATTCTTTTTTCATTTTTTTATTGTAATGTTTCCATATTAATAATGAACTTTGGTTTTCAAGTGTGTATTATTATTATTATTATTTTTTTAAATTTAAGGGGAAGATGTAACATCATTTAAAAATAGTAGAATGAGACATTGGAATAATAGTGTGGTTAGTACTAGTGCCTTGTGAAAGTGATAGGGATCAAACAGTATATTCTTTCCTAGGAAACTATTTTCATTAAACCTCCCAAATCCCAATTCGCAATTGATACTTTATCAAAAAATAATACAATAAACATTTTTAAATAGATTAAATATTAGGAAAGAAAAAAGGAAAACCAGAAAAATCTGAATTTGTACCAACAATAAGTTAAATAATATATTGGCGAGAAATATCCGCAAAATAAATCACACGAGATTGCCTAGCCTAACCACCCTTGAATGCTTCCCGACGTCGTTTAACTGCTGACGTCGTTGGATACAATCGATTCAAGTCTTATCAGCTTTGCAGAGTTTCTTTGTTGATGCGAACCTTATAAAATCCAGTTTCGTGTACGAATCGCAAACCTATTTCTGTTTCTATCGCAAATACCATATTGTTTTCTTCTTTACCTTTAATTAATCCGTTTTTCTGATCTTTGATCTGATTTTGACTCCCTTCTTTAGTTCAATTGCTAGGAATAGGATCAATCCAATCATATCAAGGCTCCATTTTGAATTCTTGAGGTTATAGCTTCTTTGGTAAGTTTTGGACGAACCCTTTGCGTGAATTTCTGTTTTACTTCTTCTCTTTACGCAAAATATGCATGTATTGTATAATAAAACCCAGATGTCTGGTGTACTTGAGTTTTATATTTATGGTGGTGTAATGGATTGTAATATTTTGTAAAATAAGTTCGTTGGTTTCTGATGTTGTTTCGATGTCTGGGATTCACAGTCGGAGATAGAAACTCGAATCTTGCCATGGCGAAGAGTTCTTTCAAGCTAGATCACCCTTTGGGTATGTTGTTTGTTCTCAACGTAATTTGATCATGTGGATAGGTTTGAAGTGAATCCACAAAAAAAGTCAATTGAAAAAAAATGATATGTTCTGCTGATTCGTCGTGTAATTGTTGCTCAGTTGAATACTTATTTCAAGAATAGGTATATTGGTGTCTCTAACCTGGGAGATTTGTATTTGGGGATGTGAATATTTTCTGATCCTTTTTATAATTGGTGATGATCATATACCTTTAATGGGTTTTATTTTGATAATTGTGATATTTTTGTTGGCTTTGTTTTTATGTAATTAAAAGGATCATTGCGACCATGTACTGGTAAACATGATATGGACATGACACTTATCCTGTCTGATATGAAACACTTAGTGAGCTTTAGTTTTTCAATTCTAACTTTGATTATATGTTGAGTTTCGGTGAGCACAGACCGTTCAACTTTCATCTTTCTTTTTTCCTTAATGTGGTGGGACTGAATCTGTTCAATATTTAGGTTTCTCAAGTTTTTTTTTGGGGGCTGGGGGGGTGTGCTGGGTTGTAATTTGGAACTTTGAGCATGCAAATATTGGTTGCTTCAACTGATTCTCTTCTATCATCGCTGATATTTCATATTCCATTACTGCAGAGAGAAGACAGGCCGAATCTACTCGCATCAGAGAGAAGTATCCCGATAGAATTCCAGTGAGATATTATTTGAATTCATTGTTTATTGAAGCTAAAACCTCTACTCTGTTAGCCTACTCATTTTCTGTTATCATACCTTTTCAGGTCATTGTTGAGAAGGCAGATAAAAGTGAAGTTCCCGACATTGATAAGAAGAAGTAAGTGCATCGACTTAACTGTAGTTTAAAGAGAACTTTCTAATCTAACCTTTAATGTGTACAGCTCTGTAAAACTCGGTGATAATTAGTCTGCAAAAGTCTCAGTTGCAGTTTTACTAAATATTTTCATATTATGAAATTCATATATGGTCATCGGTTTAGAATTTTAAAGAGTAGCATATCCTGGAAAAGGATTAGGTGCTTTTTTTGAGTATGTATTATTCTTCAGCTATATTTGTGGCTAGTTGATGCTAGAAACTTTTACTGACCTGTAGTTCATAATGTCCTTCTTGGCATTATAAGTAATAGGTGACTAGTTTCTGTGCTTCATTATTCATATGCTAAGCCATTATATTACATGAAATGAATTTGAGCCAACATTGGACACTCAAATCTTTTTTGGGTCAATCAGTCTTAATGTCGACATGGATTTTGTGATTGGCTGTAGTTAATGTACACAAAAGAATCTTGTGGACGCCCTTATACTTTCTCTTAGCAAGTGTATTTATCCCATTTCACAATAGGAAGTGTGTAAAAGCTTGCTTTGTCACCTTGCAGCCACCATTATCTCTTCCTGGGGGATATGAATCATATGATAAAGCATTTCAGTTATGAATTTGGATTTATATGACTAATGGAAAATGATCGGGCTAGTTTTCGTGGGTGGGGCAAGTAAGAAAGACATATCACTTTTTTTTCTTTGATTTACAGATACCTTGTTCCTGCTGATTTGACTGTGGGACAGCTTGTTTATGTGGTTCGGAAAAGGATCAAGCTGAGTGCCGAGAAAGCTATCTTCATCTTTGTTAATAACGTGTTGCCTCCAACTGGTGAGTGGGATCCTTATGTTGAATTGTCCTCTATATACTTTTGTCTTTTTTTCTTACAACATACTTTGATTGGTATAGCTGCATTAATGTCTGCCATCTATGATGAATACAAGGATGAAGATGGGTTTCTCTACATGACTTACAGCGGCGAGAACACATTTGGTTTTTATGAAGGGCAGTGAAAAGTCTATTTCCTCCAATAAACTATCAAGTGTGAATTTATCTCCGATTCTGCCATGTTTTCGTGACTATTGCCTTACCCTTTTAGGTTCATATTAGTCAAGATCATTCAATAAGAAATCTGCTGGTACATTATTATCCTTGTGGATTATAATCTCTGTTTATATTAATTCAATTTCTTGTTCTGGTGTACAGGCATTATTCTTCTGCTATATTGTGTCAGTAAGCCAATAAATCTTTGATAACTCTAATACCTTCAATACATATGTTTCTATATATAGTATGTTATAGTTCTTTCATAGAATGATAAAACGATATCATGCTAAAATCAATGAAGCAGCGGAGATTTTATGCTTGCCTTGAATAGCTGAGTAGTAGTCTAATGTTGAGGTACATAGATAGGGTGAACAATTTTACATAATTGACCATACATTATCTGCTGTGATCACGTGGATGAGGTTTTCTTTTGGCATTTATTTTTGACCCACTTAATCCCCATTGATGTGCTGTTCTTGACCTTGTTGGCACCTGCCATCGCTGCTGCTTTAGCCTTACCTAATCCACCTGAGGTGGCTTTCTTATCGGCTACTGCATCCTTGTTGCTTTTAGCGCTGTCATCCGGAATAGCACCGATGCCTCCCTCTCCCCACTGATCTGCCCAACTCGGGCCGTCACTGGCCATACTTGTTTGCCTGCATATAGATTTTTTACAATGAATTTATGCTGTTGGCTTTGATATAAGTTTCATCTACATAAGACTAGGAAGAATCTAAAGATAGAGATCCCAGACAGAAGGACATGAGAGAGAGAGAGAAAGAGATATTACCTTGAGTGGGGGTAAGAGAGAGATTTAGAAGAAATGAATGAAGAAAGAGATGATAGTTAAGGGAAGATATAATGGGGAATTAGAGTGAGAAAGCATGTGGAGATAGGCTGTCTAATTCCAATTCCCTCTTCTTTAAGAAGAAATGCCAACTCATACCTTGCTGTCCCTCTAAGCAATGTTTTGCCATACCATATATTATTATTATTATTAGTAGTAGTAGTAGTAGTACTGCTTGCCAACCTGCCTTCTCTCATTTTCTATTTATTTTATTTAACTCACTCTGTTTGGACCTTAAATTTGTTTTTATGGTCTCAATTGCGTAAAATTGTCATCTTTTGTTGAATTGTGTGAGTCTTTCACATTAGCTTCAAACACATAAGCCATGCCCAAAATCTATAACAAGTGAATTAATATTATTCAGACAAAATGTTTACATTATTCTAAAGAGAGATCATAGAAAACTAAATTTCTTCAACTAAAATATAAATCATTACGAGGATTATCATTAATAAAATAAAGGTGCATCGTGTCACGTTTTCGTTTTCTAATCTACCCTACATCTACATGGGTTCTGTCTAATCCTGCTTAGCCCACATTAAATTGTTCGTCTTAACACCTTCTAAACCATTGGTATTAGTTTGAATGTTGAGGTTGATTTGCATTTTGAGCAAATAGAGGAACTTGAGAGTGAAGCTTCAAGCAGTCACAATGACTGCAGATTTCAATTTAAATAGCTGGATTACTTTCTACACTCTTTGATTTGCGTGCAAAACACTTTGATACTTTGATGAGAGAAGATCATGTTTCCTAGTTTTCCCAGATTTGATTTGCCGTTACTCTTTTTCACCTTTACCTTTTCCTCTCAACATCTTTATTTGGAATTGAATTACCTAGTTATCTGTGTGTGTAAACAAAATTGGAGGACATGAACTTTAATTAAATAAATAAAGAATCGAAAGAGGTTTTCACAATCAGCTAACAACAACGATATTTGTTGCAAGACCAATAAATGATCTTTATTCCAAAATCAACTTTTTATTTGTATACCAACAAAATGTGAAAGTGGAATTAGGTCATGATTTTCACCATCGATTCACATCTATTGTAATTAGGCATACAACAAAGTAATTAAAGGTGTAGACGTGACAGAGAATGAAGAGACGTTGATAGAAACTGGAAAGTATAGTTTATAGAGCATAACACAAATGTGTCTTGTTTTTAAAACTCCTCCTATCTGCTAACAATTAAGGCATCAATCAAATATGAAATGAAATGGTAATTGACATTCAAGAAAAATGCACAATTCACTTGCTTCTCTTAGTAGACGACTTGGACTTCTTCAGTTTCCTACTATTCTTCTCATCAAAACTACTCCAACTATAACCACTAGGGATCACAAAGGGATCCATTGGCTGCCGGTGGTGGTGGTGGTGGCGGCTGCCGCCCCCCCTCAGCCATGAGGATGAGAGGGAGAAGTATCCATTGTTACTGCCACCACTCGTAGTACTAGTCTCTTCTTCACTGACTATGACACTAGAAAATTGCCTAGGACTTGACAATGGAGTGTAGAAGTTTTCAATTGGCTGAAGCTGGACAAATTTAGTGAATGTAATCACGACTCTCACTGTAGGAACCACAGGGATGGCAACCTGAGTCAAAAAAGATTGAAAATGGATGAGATGATGAGGGGGCCCACATGCGAGAGAGCATCGAACAAGCCTTATTAAAAGCAAAGCAAAGGGCGTTCGTTACTTATCATGCATGAAAAGAATGAATTAAAAGCAAGCAAAGCAAATCACAATCTAATCTTTCACTGAATCAGAAATACCATGTGGGGCCCATAGAAAGTAGTGTGTTGTCGATTTTGACCCTCACCTTAACGGGAAATGTCCCCGGGGGAAACGTCGTCGTCAGAATCTCCCGCATGCGCCTGACGGCCTTAACTTTATTCACCAGGATATCCAGTAACGGCAGTAACTCCTCCGTCTTCAACGGGAACTGCTCCGTCAGCCATACCATCGGCCGCAAACTCTTCGCGTACTCCTTCTCCTTTGTCGGCGGCGGCGCCACCAATCTGTCTGGCGGCTTCCCTAGTCTCCTTGAATCAACTGGGATTATATCCACACTCTTCCGAGACACCGTCACGAATTCCCTGTCATCTCTGACGAAACTACTGTGCCGCCGCTGCTGCCTGTCGCGGGACACGCTGAATCTCGGATTCTCTGCTACGATGAAACCCTCGTCAGACTCCTCATCGATCTCCAACGGCAACACGCACGTCGGCGAGAACGGATCGTCCCTGTTTTCAGCGGCGTTCACCTTACGAGAGCGGAAAGTGAACAATACATTGTGCATTTCGTAAACTCTGGCTTTCCACTCTCCCACATTTTCCGTTTTCTCTTGGCGTCGCCAATTTGTACGGCCGATTAATTCCGCTTTAGTCACGTCCATTCCGGGACGGTAAACGCTGGTTTGATTACAGAAATTGGAAACGTCGGAGTCCGATAATGGATTCCCGGCATTCTCAAACGCGTCGTAGATTTTCTTCTCGTCGTGGTTGAGGATGAGAAGGGAGCCCTGGGGTATGTCTATATCAATGGGGTTACTGTTATTAAAATCGTTCAGGAAAAGAAAGCTCTGATTGGCGCGTTGAATTTTGAGTCCGTCGTAGCCGGCGAGTGAGGTGTCGGCCCGTAGGTTGCCATCGCGCTTCCAGATTTTGTAAGTGTCGGAGGGAGCAATTTTCCCGACGAACGGTACAATAGAGCTCTCGAAATGAAAGGAAATCTCCATATAGAAATCGCGCATTCTGCGCAGGGCGGCGACGAGGCGGGGGAGGCGTCGCCGCCACTTAGACCACGCGGCGACATGGTGGTGTTGGACGAGTGGGGCGACGATCTCCGGGCAGCGGCGGAGGAGGGCTTCTTGAAGCGGATTCCACCCAGCGGCATTCTGAAGGGATATGTTAGCTCCGGCGGCGGCGAGTGCGCGAGCGGCGGAAGCGTCGTTGAGGCGGACGGCGAGGTGTAATGGGGTTTCTCTGAGGCGGTTTTCGCGACTATCAAGGGCGGCGGCGATTTGTTCGGCGATGCGTTCTTGAGCGAGGGATTCGGATTCGGTGTGAATTAGAGTGGGATCGGGCAATTTGGGTAGGGAAGAGAGTAATTTGTTTAGGGTAAAGTGATCGCCGATAGCGACGGCGTAGTGGACGGGGCTGTCGGCGAAATCTTGAGGGCGAATTACGGCGGCCGTCGGCGAAGACGACGTCGTAGCAGTGGATGACTTGGACATTTGGTTGTCACTCTCCGCCGGTTTCCCGGTGGTCAGTATTCAGAAATTTACCCCTCCTTTGTTTTTTTGTCTAGGTTTTAAGTAGTGAAATGCTTCCCCAAGTCTTCCATGGATGCTAGAATAGGGTAGGGTAGGGTAGGGTAGGGTGGGGGTTAAAGTTTAGTCCGTCAAATTTCTCTTTTTTCTTACCCCTTTTCTTCTTTATCATTTTCTTTTCTTCCTTTTGAATGTTAATTTCCGCGCTCTATTTTCTTTTCCTTTTATTTTCTCTCTTTAAAGGAGCAACTTGTCCTTTCAATGGAAATACAAATATTGAATAATTCATGCTATTCCAAAATTACATGGCCTAATAACAACTTTCGAGTAAGTTGAGAATAGACTTTCACCTTTCATAAGTTTGTATTTGGAATTTATGAGGATTTTAATAAATATGGATCATGTAGAATATAATTATAGTTAATATGTCATTTTTATATTGAAATTGTAAAAAAAAAAAAAGAGTAAAATTATAAAAAAGTAAATCGTTGAACAAACATATGGTGGACTAAAGTCTGAACTCAATTCAAAATTTGGATGAACTCAAGTTCAGTCCAAATTGAGTTGGATTTTTTTATTTCAATTTGATATTTCATTTTGTATTACATTATTATTAGTTCATGATATACGTAAATTAATAACGTCATCTTTACACGTAATGGATGTTGGTTATTTTAAAATATCGGATAAAATATCAAATGATGTCATCTTTACACTTAATGGATGTTGGTTATTTTAAAACATCAAAATAAAATTAAGTATGTAGCTTGAGTACAAACACCCCCTTAGTGATAATTATTTGAGTGCGATGCAAGGGAATAGGATGATATTAGTTAGGTTTCGTTTAGTTTGTGCAGTTTGGCCAAATTAGTGTCAACCTTAATTGGTTATTTGGACTCAGATTACCAAAACTTTAGGTTCATCTCCCTAAATTACATTTTTGATTGGGATTTGTCGTCTCCCTCAACATTATATATGTTCCAATTAATTTGGCCTTTTTTTAGCTACTTCAAAGTTATATATATTTTAAAGTTATATTTTAAATTTTGCCTTTTTTAATATTACTCATCCACGAAACTTAAAATGCAAGTCAGTTTCAAAAAAATAGTTACGAACTATGAAGAATCACTAATATTAATGTTGGAAAGTGATAGTGTAAGAAGTTGATATTTTTAAACACAATACTTTAAGTGTGTTAATTTCATAAAATAATTGTTAAATATACAAATTGGAGTGAATAAAAGGCATTTCACCGAGTTTTATGGACTCATTTCATTTCCGATTTAAACTTTCCCAAATAAGACAAGTTTGTTGTAGGATCCAATTTAATTCTAATTGATTTGACATTGCTTATTTGCTATTTAATGCTTATCGGGTTATCATGTCTGATTACATGGTTAAGTCTCATCCCATAAATAAACAAATATGTATGCATGGTGGTTTTAATATCTTTAATAATTAGTGAAAGAAAATTCATCTAAGGATACCATGATTTTATTTTATTTTTATTTTTATTTTTAATAGGTAAGGTTAATCCGATGAAAATTTTACAATTAACTATGCCTACATGTTATATAATCAAGTAAATAACAACTAAATACTATTAATTGTTCCATTCCATTATTAAATTTTATTTGTATATTAGAATTGATTTTATTATGTTGTACACTATTTTAGAATTTAATCGGATAAGACAATTGATTGCTCACTTCCATAGTTCATATATTTGGTCCTTCCTTCAAAACCCTTAGGCCTCAATATAGATGAGCAAGTTCGATTTTTCGCGCATCAAATTTGAACTAGTTTTTAATTTTAGTATGTTCCAACAAAAGAAGTTTAATTACATTGTACTAAAAGTCCATCAAGATGTTTGCATGAAAATTAATCATACTTATTTCATAAGTATTCACAATAAATACTTAAATTATGGAGTATTTATAGTAAATAAGAATCCAGTTAAAAAAAATTAATAATAATAATAATTGAAAGGTTAATTGGAAATGAAAGGACTATAAAGTAGAACGTTGGGTTCTCATAAATTTCATTGACCATTAGATCCACCAAATTTCTAATATATCCATCAAGTTGTCCAGAGGTCTTTTTTGACATTTTAACAACACTAGCTATCACTCTAACTGACAAGCAAGCCAATATATATATTTTATATCATCATCATAGAAGAAAAAAAAATTGAAAATAGATTCGACAATGGCACCGACAAATAAATACAATGGTCGTAGAAAAACGAAAAATGTTTGCCATCAATCATGAGGCTAACAGTTGACATTCTTTCATCAACAATCTCAGTTTTTTATTTGGGGGTAGGAACGGAAAATACCCATTTTGAAATACCATGTATTATTTATACTCTATATTAATTTTATTATATTTATTGTATCTAATTTTAAATAATAATACTCCAAACTACTCATTTTTTAGATCAACCATCATTTCTCTTGATGTAGACACCTTTCAATATCACTCAATACAATTAATATAATTAAATATATATTGAAGTCAAAAAAGACATTTGTGTATTGTTTTTTTATTAATTTCTTGTTGGAATAAAGTTGTTACAATATGGACTTAAACATAGACTTACACGATTTTAATCACATTTTTTAATTATAGGTTTACACGAAATACTTAACTCTAGACCTATACGAAATCCCCAACTATAAGCTTACACGAAATAACTATTTATAGGCTTACACGAAATATTATTTTTTAGGCTTACACGAAATAACTTTTTTTAGAATTATACGAAATATGTGTTTTAGACTTATACGAAATAACTTTTTTAAGCTTACACGAAATTCAAATTCACAATTACAGGTTTACGTGAAATAATATTTATAGGGTTACACGAAATTCACAAAAGTATAGCCTTACACAAATTTCAGAAAGTTTTTGGGTAACTTGAATTTAGTTTATTAGTCTGGACCTTATTCCCATATTTTAGGCTTACACGAATTTCTCAATTAATACGTGAAATACCCATTTTCGATCTTTTTGTTCATTTAATTTTTGTTCATTTTTCGTTTTATAAATTATATGAAATTCATGTATTGAATAGGCCACATTTTTACTGTTTATCTTGTGAAAAAAAAAATTCTTACTCTTTCCAATGTCATCTCATCATATCCCATCACCATGTGGTTCATTGACTCAAATGTGTAATTTTGAATAATTTAGAATAAAAATATAATGACTTGAGTATATTTGACACATTCTTAAATATTTTTGGATATTTTAATACACATTTAAATGTTTTTGACTATTTAGGATCATTTCCTCTTTTATTTGCCACTTTCAAAAATAATTTACTAGCATTCCTTAGAAAAAAAACTTCAATTTCACTTTGTAAAATTAATATTATAACTTGTATTTCATTGTATTATTAAATATTGTTTTTAATATTATATTATACTATACATCTTACATTCTAAAAACACAAAATAGATGGCTATTTTAACATAAGAAAATAAAATCATATATTATTTGCAGAATATTTAAGATTTGATCTATACAGATCACAAATTGCCGTCCAAGTCGGAAATTGAAGAATTATAATAATTAAAAAAAAAAATCCCATCTCATTTTATTGTTTTGTAATCTATATTGGATATAAATATAGGCAAACAAGACTAGAAAATGTCTGCATTAGTACAGATATTCAGCTTCTTCTGCTTTCTGGTTCTAGTACACTGTCTCCCCCTTCCTCCGCCGTCGGTTGAAGATCCAACGGCCCACATCCCTCCATCTCACATGCAAACACAGTAGAGGAAGGAGGAAGCGTAACAAACAACATTTTCCTCAACCACCTCTCTTTTTCTCCCCTGCTTTCCGCAATTGGTTTTCTACATTTCTTTCTCTTCTTTCTCTCTCATGAATCTCGGTTCTTCTGAGTTCGTCGCTTCGTATTGGGATACGTGGAGCAGAAAGCCATGGCTTTTGAAGAAAATTGGCCCAAATTCTCTGTTGGGTTTTTCAGATTTCGCGAGGCCCATTTTTTTGAATTTGAGGATTACAAGTGAATGGGAGTGTTTTTCTCATAGGGCAATCACCCCTGTGGAAGATGAGATCCCTTTGTCTGCTGATGTTGTTCAAGAAGATACCCTGATTGCTATTGCCACTGGCTTTCACCAGGATTTAAACTCTCTCCCAAGTGAGTGAATCATGATTTTTTGGTTAATTCTTTTGCTGATTCAATTTTTATGTGTGAATTTTACTGTCTCAAGTGAATGATTCTTATTGCTTTCTCGACAAAATTGAGAGCATTATACCTTTTTTTTTTTTTTTTCTGAACAGTTGTTGATTAGTGAATTGATCGCATGATATCTGTTAAATGTTAATTTGATTGTGTATTAAAACGTGTGCTTGGTTATGACAATGACAGATACTTTTACATATAATTTGTACTGTTCATCTTATTATAATAAAGCTGGAATATTGCTTTCCAGAGCGGGTTTAGTTTACAATTTGGAGTTTCTAATGATTAGTCAAGTTCCTTTGACGTTAATTAGTGCATTTTGTTGTTTCTAATTAGCAGAAGGTGCAAATGTTTCTATCATGCTTTATATCCACTCGTTCGGTGTGATTTTAATCCGATATATTTCATGAGCTTCGGTGTGATTTTGAGATGATTCGGTCAAATAAGAAGTTATGATTTTGTCATTTCTTGATGTGTAAATAAGACAATCACACATAACTTATGCTTATAGTCGGTGATATGCCACTTGTCAACAAAATATGATCGGATCCGTGGCTAAGGCTTTCAAGTTATGAACCACTCTGGATTGTCATTAACCAGTCATATATATCACATCCATCATATCATTTTGTTACCTTTTATTTTTGTATGGACCTTCACAATAATGCTTAAAATGTAGAACCCTTGTCTGCATCCAATCTATCCTCTTCGGTTAATGGTGGTACAAAGGTTCGTGTAGCATATCAGGTATGTGACCGATAGTTCTGATATCAATTTTACTTATTTTTGGTCTATTTGCTTAGAGTAAGTTGCTTGTATCACATAGGGGGTTCCAGGAGCATATAGTGAGGCTGCTGCACTAAAAGCTTACCCTAATTGTGAGACTGTACCATGTGACGAATATGAGGCCGTTTTCAAGGTTATAATGTTTCTCAAAATATGGATTTACCTTTTCAATTGTTTCATCTTTTCTTTATACTTGTATTGTTGACTTCCATTTCAGGCTGTTGAATTGTGGTTGGTAGACAAGGCAGTACTTCCCATTGAGAATTCTGTTGGTGGGAGCATCCATCGTAATTATGACTTGCTGCTTCGTCATAGGCTTCACATAGTTGGGGAAGTTCAGTTGATAGTCAGTCACTGTCTTCTGGGATTGCCTGGGGTTAGAAAGGAGGAATTAAAGCGTGTCTTGAGCCATCCACAGGTGAACAATCGTGCCTTCATATCTCTTCCACACACATACTCCAAAGCCTTATTTCTTCATTAAGAGAATAGTAATGCTATAATTCACATTTCACAAGTCTACAAGTCTTCGGCTTTTAAATATACCTAAGAATTGCAATACTCATGTTAGTGAAACTATTCAAGGTCCAATATAATGAGACTATTTTCTTGATTTATTTTATGTCACTGTTATTGTCTGATTAGTGTTTCATACAAATGCCGTCCATTTCCTTTGAACGTATTAAAGAAATAATTGTGGTGGTTTTAGGCACTTGATCAGTGTGAGATCATGCTGAACAAATTGGGCGTTACCAGAATCAATGCTGTTGATAGTGCAGGTGCTGCTCAGGTAAGTTCACAAAGTTTTATTCCCTTTTGCAAATTACGTCACATTTAACATTAGAACAGATGGTAGCCTCTGAAGGTGTGAGAGAGACGGGAGCAATTGCAAGCGCTCGAGCTGCAGATATTTATGGACTTGATATTCTTGCTGACGGAATACAGGTGAGGTGTCTCACTGATTCTATTGGTCATAGTTCTTGTTCCTTTTTCTGTGCTTCATGCTCTTTCCTTGCTTATCATGTGTTTTTAACTTGGGAAGTTTACTTATGATTTTATGCATTAACCTTATTATAGTAAAACATGCATATTCCTTTCCTTCTTAGTGGAAGGATGATGATGGTTATATCAAAAAAGAAAACAGATAAGGAAATATAAAAAAAAAGGAGAGAATAGATCATCATGGATTAGTTATCTTAAGGCTTCGTACTCACATTTGGTCTGCGTTATGCAGAAGACTTGGCGTAGCTCACTGAAAATTCTAAACAATAATTCTAAATACTTGAAATCTCTTGGAGCAGGTCTTCTGGAAATTAAAACTGCTGAAATAAGAAAACAAAGCTTATGACCCATTACTCTTGCCTTTCTATATGGATAAAACTTGATTGAAAGTTGTCATGAATGCACTGGCTTGAATGGATTAAGCATGTGGAAAGTTGAACAGAGTGTGCAGTACCTTTACAGCTTTCATTTAGATTCTGCATGCCCAAATGTTAAGGGAAAAGCCTCAATAATCAAAGCTACAGTGACTTTAGTGATTGTGTGGAATTTAAATCCTTCTCTCTAAAAGGAGTAACACCTCTTGTTGGACTTGAAGAGGATCATTTCTATGAATTTTGAAGTAAAAGAAAATGTGGGTCCCTTTGATATCTTGTGACTTACCATTTAAGGGTTCGTGTAAGAGTGCCACGTTTCAAACTCAAAAGTTTTTTGAAATAAAATTACCGAGTGGTCTGGTTTTCTCAGTTATTTCTCACCTCTACATTTGGTTTTGCTGGAAACTCCATGGTTTACCATAAATTGTTCCTGTTAAAAGATATTTAAGTTGTAATCTCATCTCCCAAATTTAAGCTGATTCTTTACAATGACATTTCCCAGGCAAAATATTCTATATTCCATCTCTTACCTAACTGCTTTACCTTCTTTTACTCTCACCAACTGACAAGTTTGAAATGAATATACTATGGAACTCAGCCTGTGTAATAAAAATTGTCACAATTATATTAATAAGACTTCTTAATCAGGCTTATCACATCTGTTCTTTCATATCTTTACATTTCATTTAAAAAATGAAGGTTATGTAACAGTTTCTGAATTAATTCGGTTCACTGATCCAACAAACAGGATGATTCTGACAATGTGACCCGTTTTCTGATGCTTGCAAGGGAACCTATAATCCCAGGAACAGAGAGACCTCATAAGGTACTCTTCTTGTGCCAGAACACTCCTCCCTATATGACATAAAAGAATGTTGTTCTTCCTTGTAGACTAGCATTGTCTTCTCTTTGGAAGAAGGGCCTGGCGTTCTATTCAAGGCCTTGGCAGTGTTTTCTATGAGGAGCATTAATTTAACTAAGGTAATTAATAATAAAATTGATATTTTCCTGTGTGCCTTTTGACTCTATCTTACTGTTTACTAATATTTTACTGTTATAATTACAGATTGAGAGCCGTCCGCAGAAAAGGCGACCGTTGAGGGTTGTGGATGACTCCAACAGTGGGAAGGCCATGTGAGTGTTTTGTTTGTCCAAGTTTATCACCGCTCTTTGTAAATGAGATTCTATGGTGGATTTAGGAATATAATTGAAGCCTTTTTGACTCTGAGCTTACAAATGTTTGGCTAATGATGACAAAAAATGTGATTTATAGGTTTATCTTAAGATTTTCATAAATTGATTTACTCAGGTAGAAGATAAAAAAAGGAAAAACACAAAAAATAGATACGAAGGAAACACATCCTTATACTCTTATTGTCCCACCTGCAGATACTTTGATTACCTCTTCTACATTGATTTTGAAGCTTCTATGGCAGAGCCCCGTGCCCAAAATGCACTTGGACATCTTCAGGTTCCTTTTCTTTCTTCATTATTGGCATAAATTAGTTAATAGCATCCAACAGAGACAACTTTATGATCATAAAATCTTCCTTTATTTTACCTGTTTTATGGGTTACATGTTTTCTATTTGTCATACAGGAGTTTGCAAGATATATTCGAGTGCTTGGTTGTTATCCTAAGGATACAATTTTGGATAATGAGCAGTAACAAGCAAGAGAAAGGACTAATCAAATTTGTACATGATCATAAATCTACTTAAATCAGCTATTGAAAGAGATTTCCTTGGATTTGGTGGGAGCCAGATGTGTTAGTTGTTTCTTGTCGTCCCATTCATCTTTCCCTGTTCGTTCACCTTCCTTCAGAGGCATCGGCTCTCAGTACACAAGATATCCCTACATGAAGAAGGTTCTTTTTTGGGTATTCGAGTTCAATCAAAACTGAGCTTTGCAGAGACTTTGGGCCAAAACAAATAAATTGGTTTTATAATTTCTCATTCTTACTTAAAAAGTACCATGTTGTCATGCATTTCTCATTACTTGTAAATTTATTAAAAAATTTACTAGTTGAAGATTTTAGTAGATGCAAGGCATCATCTACTTACCTCAGTTTTCCTTCATTTCCTCATTCACCAGAAAGAAGAAAACAATGTAATTTCAAACCGCTGACCATAATCACAGGTGCTCGTATACGGGGTAATCCAAATATGTCGATTATTTGGCAAATAGTAGAGAGTTTTATACATGACAAGTTTAGATTGGCATATCTGGCTTTCACTTAATACTAAGAATATGCGCATAAGGCTACATCCATATTTTAACCATAGCAGAAACAGAAACAGCATATTGTGAGATACACATCTCAATCAATTTGGCCTCTTCTAGTTTCCCTCAAGTTCCTTCAGAAAATCCGCATTGTCCACCAACACCTGCATACAACACAAATGTTCATCAGTTCCACATCTTAACCGTGTATAGAACAAGGCAGAGGGGAAAATTTAGGTTGTGGCCAATGATATATGAGCTCTATCTATAGCTAACTCCATACAAACTTTAAATTAGAAGTTTGCAATAGCTTAGAACAATATAGCATCATATGTAAAGAAGGTTTAACTTAGCAAAATTGTTTTAAAACAAATGGTTCTGGAGATTCATATTTAAAGGTTTATATTATTGTAGATCCCACATTTCAATGTGGTAAATCTTGGAAGCATGTGGTTATAATCTTAGTTTAGGCCAAGTAAACTTACAGTTTTCCACCCATCTGGATCCAGGAAAGAAGTGATCTTAGTGTTAAGTCCAGGAATTGGTCCTGGTTGTCGAGTTACCTTTCCTCCAAGCTCTTGGATCACATGGTTCACAACCTCGGCACTCTTATATACATCATTAGTACTAATTGCAACCTGCAATGGAGATTACATCCACAATGAGGACAATAAGGAAATTGATGATGCCGAGGAGAATGTTGATGAAGCATTAAGCTAACCTGTGCATATGCATTTCCTTTGGTATATTCAGTTACACCATAGTTGTATGTCAGTTCCAGAACAATAGTCTCATATTCATCAGCATACCCCATCATGGCTATGGTGTACTGCAAATTATAGAAGGTGGTGTCACTTCAAAACCTGAACAAAAGTGTAAGACGCCTAAATAGATCTGCATTTTCATTTAAGCCTGATACCTTTTGCTCTGGTCTGTCAGTTTTCTTCAAGACTCTCATTCCTAGTGCCTGCATGGACAAAATAGTAAAAAATCAGCTCAAATGTTATTTATACGTTGCGTACATGTAGGCTATCTCTTACTCCCAAGATTTAATGAGCATGTTGAAATATCTCAAGTATACGTCATATTCAGGGAGAAACATTTCATACAGTTTGCTGAAATCAAGAAGATGTAAAGACGAAATTAGAACTACATACAATAACAACAGAACTAGAACTTGAGAAGCAAAGTGAAAAGGTAGAGATAGACATGCAAGTCAGGCTTCACAGACAACTGATTCCCAGAGCAGGGTTAAACAAATAGGTCAATTTAAGACAGCTCAAATCAAGAAGACTTAAGAGTTCACCTTCTCATAGAATTTGATGGAACGATCAAGATCACCCACACGAAGCATCACTTGGCAGAGTGGTTCAGGAGTTGGACCTTGCTGAATTATTTCGAAAAGGTAGCCATCTGGATCCTTAACAAAAGCAATGACAGATGATCCACCCTTAACTGGACCTGGCTCTCTAGTGACAGTTCCACCTTTGGCCTTTATGTCTTCGACCAATTTGTAAACCTTAAGAATGCAAAATAAAAGGTTGGAAAAGCATTATGAACATTAGCAGCCAACAGAAAAGTACTCAGCTCTTGTCAAAGAAGAAGAAAGGAATGGATGAGAGCTTACATCTTGAGTTGCAATGGCAAAATGTCCAAAGCCCGTTCCAATGTCATATTTATCAACTCCATAATCTGTTTAATTTATATGAAGAATGTCAAGTAGCAGGCAGGGTTTGTTAATAGTTGCGGCGAATCAATGCTTCAAATATAATTTTCTTCTCAAGATAAACACATAGAAAGATGTAGAGATTGTCTTAATAGAAGGTCCCATAGGGCCATAGTCACTCTGCTACTATGTCTGTTTCATCCTGACTTAAATCTTCTTTTTCCTCTCTAGAGACGAGGAAAAAGAAAACCAGACTAATTGAAAACCAAGCATATGCACGCGCTCGTTAGGTTCAGAAGGAAAGGGGAATGAGTAAGCATAAGGCTTACAATGAACTCCATGCTCATATCCTGACATGCAGCTAGTAACTAGAAAGCAAAATTTGGGATGAATATTAATTTTGGCCTTATATATATTTCATATTTTTGGCCTCTAATAATCTCATATTCTGAATGGATCCTGAAAGAAAAGAAGTACTACACATAATAACTGATAACATACTGTAAGTCAATTCCACCGCAAAGTGCGAATCTTCAGGGCCAAACCCAAGAAAAGCATTGGCATATTTTTCTTCGGGAACATCTCTTTTTCTCAATAGCTTCATCCCAAAGCATTCAGTGTAAAACCTAGCAGGCAAGAAAGTATAAGCAACTTGGAAAAACAAGAGAATCTCAGTCCACAAACATAATATCTCAAAATGGACAGCATACTTGATGGTGCGATCGAGGTCTCCCACTCGATACACGGCATGTAAAAATCTACGCTTGTCCTGCTTTGGCCATTCCAACAGCTCATGGCTTGGTACGACTGGGTTTGCTCCATCAGCCATTTATCTGCATTCCAGGGCAGAATAAGTTCATTAGTTCATTATGAAATTTTATTGTTTTCTTCCGAAACATAGAAAGGTCTTTGGCTAAGCTTACACAAAAGATTTCATATGCTCTTACTTACAAGCTGCTTTTTGAGCTCATAAAATGATATAAGATGGTCAAGGTTTCAGAATACAAGGTCCTATCATAATGAAATAAGATCTTCCAAAACACCCTCATAAATCAAATTAAACAAAAAAAAAACCACACAATGTTGCCCATTTCCCTCCTGGGAATGAGTGGGTAAAGAAAATAACAATCACCACTAGATCCAAAGAATAAACTAAGAGAACTATTTCACCTTTGTGTTTCATAAAAAATATGAGAAAATAAATTCTCATATTGAACATGGGAGATAACTATAAGTTCTCCAACAAAAACGTGAAAAATATAAGATAGAGGTGATTTAAATTCTTTCCTAATGAGAAAAAGAGACGAAATGGCTCTAATTTCCTCCACTAACCCTGGACCTAAGCCGATCACCACTTTAGGTTGTAAAAAAATTGAAGAGAGGAAAACAGGCCCCAGAAACCACACAGATCAGTGGGGTTTCCTTTTCCTCCCTTAAGGATGAGAGACGAAAAAATAGATCGATTGCGCGGTTGCAAAAGTTGAGAGATTTATATGAGATCAACTAGTAGAACTCAATGAGAGGTCGGGAATTTGATCGATTAAAAAATTTAGCAGTTTCATAGCTGATAAACAAAATTGATTCAGACAGCGGGTAAAAAAGCATGAAATATATCGAACAAATCAAGCACAAATTGCGATGAAAAGCAGAACAGGAGGGAGGATATGAAGAAGGTACCGGAATGAGTGATCTGGGTTCTGAAGAAACGTCTAGAAACACACTCTCACTAAAACTATACTGATTTGTGTTCCGTATATGCGCATATATATGCAGAATAGAAGGACTGGAAAATAAATTACCAATAAACTTTTGCCTATATATTACTCCCTCTCTCCCTTTAACACTTTACACACTTTTCTTTTTAATTTGTTCTCAAACACTTTGCACACCCAAAAATGGTAAAATTTATCATAATTCTTACCCTCACAATACACACTTATTTACACATAATATCATTATTTTTTCTCACACAATGTCATTTAATATTAAATTAATCACTCCATTAGAAAAGGTAAATTTGACCATTATTTCCTCAATTAAAAAACAAATATTCACTTTTTTTTTTTAAATTGTGCCTAATTTGATGTGCAAAGTAATTCGGGATGGAGGGAGTATATTTTTGCCTCCAACTATATAAGTGCATCCATATTAATTGTGTTATAAACGTTCAATTTTTTGATCTATAATCATTTTATTAACATCTCAATTATTTGGGAGTGTTTTTTTCAAAATGGATGTAAAATAAAGTTATTGACACTACTTTCGGTTCATGGTGAGATCGAATTTGACAACATTATCAAATCTTACAAGCATCTCTTGAGTTCTAATTCGAAATTAATGTTACTTCTCATCATCTTGTTAGTGACTCAATTTTTCATTTAAGTTCAACTGATTTGACTGTGGTCACCATATAATGTGGTGGATATACTTCAAATTATGTGTTCTACTTGTATTTCATGATAATATTTCTTTTCAAAAAAAAAAAAATTTAAAACACACATCTACATTAATTTAACATTAATTATCATTATAATCTCATTATTCATCAAATCATCTTTATTCATTATTTATATCAACTAAAAATATTTATATTTAATTTACATTTTAAAATGATGTATTCAATTGATACATTTTAAGTATATTTATCAGCAAACTCAACATTTTAATAAAATGTTGATTTATATCTTATTTACATGCACAACCTACAACTCAACACAACTCCAATTTTGTTTATATTTTATTATCAAACCAATTCAACCCAATTTTTTAATAAATAAAAAAATTTATCTATCATCCACGTACACAACTTAGAATAAGAATTTTTTTTTACCATACACTTAAAATAATATATTAACACAATAGCTAAATTAAAATCATAGTAGTTGAAATATGAAATTGAAAAAAAAAATTCAAGCTATAAATAATTTGGATAGTTTGGATTCATAATAAAAAAAAATGATAGAAATTATATGAGAAAAGAGAGAATTTGAGATTGTGAGAAAATGGAGAATTTCAAATTGTACTTCATAATATATCAATATTAGATTCCATTATAGAGAAAAAGAATACGAATTTTCATAAATTTTTTAAATTTAATAAAAATATATCCAACATCAACAATCTAAATTATATATATAATAATTTATACAATCAATAAAAATATTACAGGATAAAATGAGGGTGATAGATTAGGTTGTGATATGGGTTGGTCGACGAACCCAAAATCGATTGGGTCATGGTATTTTATTTTATTTTTCTTTTAATTAAATGTTTTGTCTTTAAACATGATCAAATGATATTTTTTTTGGTAACATACATATGTACCAAAAATTCATATAAATTTAACTTTTTTCCACAATATATAATTGATATATATTTATACCATAATTTAAAAAAAAAAAAAAAAAAGAGAGAGTCAGAGAACCTTTAGTAACAATAATGATGGTGGGAAGATACACGTGATTAGATATCGTGTGTAAATTGTAGTATTGTTTTTCATAACATTAGACAATTTCATCATATCATATATTCTTACGTAATATTAGTAATTTTTATAGAGTTACATGATATCATATAAGGATTACATATATATAAATTTTGTTTATATTATGTAATCATTTATAGATTAAATTGTATAAATTTCAGTGTTTTTTTATTTATTTATTTATAAAGTTATACGATATGATTTATATAAGATTACACAATATAAACCACATGCATCACGACATGACATACACAAATTGATTTTTTTTTCTTTTATCGGAATCATACTTAATGACAAATTTTGATTTTTTTTTCTTTTATCGGAATCATACTTAATGACAAATTTGTTAATTTTTTTGAATTGTGGTGGAAAAATATATTTTTTATTTTATGGTAGAAAATTAAGTTATTATATGCATTGAAACAGAAAATTCATAGAACCTCACTTTTTTTTTAATGAATTTTTTTATTTTTAGAAAAAAAAAACTATTTCAATTAAAATTAAATCATATGAGAAAAATATATCTTTTTAGATACTTCTGAAAAAATGTTTCAATCCGTTAATAAAAAGATGTTAAAAAGAATATGAGTTCTTATATTTGTTGTTAGAAAAGATAAATCTTTAATCTATACTATATATAAAATGAAAGAAATTGGCAAAAATTACTAATTTGCCATTAATCACCTAATTGTTAAAAATTACTGATTTGCCACTAATCATCTAAATTTATCTTTTTTTTTTTGGATTCAAGGGAAAATTGTTATAATTTATTTAATTTAATTTCATAATTTCAGAAAATGGTTTCAGGAGTGTGCAAGTGTGGGTCAACTTTTTGATTATTCCTATGTAGTTTACTTAAACACATAAATTTTAATTTCAATCAATTTAATTCATGTAAAATGGATATGACGGATACACCTCTCTTTTGGCCAATGAACTTTATTTTTTTTAATTCTACAATTTGCATGCAAAAACCTACTTAGGCAATGATGATTTGCTTGAGAAAATAAGATTATATTTGGCCAATGAGCTTTATTTTTTTTAATTCTACAATTTGCATGCAAAAACCTACTTGCTTAGGCAATGATGATTTGCTTGAGAAAATCTATACTATACTAATAGCAAGACAGTTGAAAATATTTACAATAATGCCATTTTCCCACCCAAAAATGTCATGTCATTAAAAATATTAAAAAAATAGAATTTTTCTTAATAAGCTATTTGTATGTTGTTCAATATTCTAAATCTTGCAAAGTAAGTTATATTATAAATCTTCCTGAGTAAGCTATATTATAAATCTTTCTAAATAAGCTATGTGTACATTATATAAGATTGGTAAGAAAAAAAAAAAAAAAAATTTAGAGAACAAAGTTCTTGGTATAGGCTACCACATCCATCATAGTCAATCTAGGCCACTATCGACGGAATCCAGTCGACCCTGACGTTCAAACTGGAGAGCTCTCCATCTCCATCATTTTCGATGCCGACGTCTAACTTAATTAGTATGAATACATCTCGAATATATGTATTTCAAGGGAGATGATGAAGATGGAAGCTTGTGGGCAATGAGAGAATGATTAGAGATGATGGTGGATGGTATGTTGTTTATAATACTACTATAAATGTATGGATATGATGTATGATTTGAAAAAAATGATTTATTTTAGTTGTTTATGTTGTTATTTAATAGTGTATATATATTAATGTTTAATAGTTGTATTCAATATTAATGTGTTGTGTATTTATAAATTTAATTTAATTATATTAAAATTATTTTGTTATATAACAATACGCACAACGCGCGGGTACACTGCTAGTATATATACAATGAAAGTAGTTGGTAAATTTGACTGATTTGCCATTTTCCCTCTTAAAAGTATCACATCAAAATGCTGACTGTATAAATATTTTATTTTTTTTATTTTTTTAGGCTTTAAAAAATTAATATTTTATATGAAATCATATGTTTTTTTTTTTATTTACAAGAAAATGTTATGATTATAATATTTAAAAATTCAATTGTGAGCCCTAATAATTCCAATAGAATTCACTTCCTTGCATCTTAATTTTGAATTCACTCAACATTTTTTTAGAAAATAAAAAAGAGCAAGAAGAGTACTATACAAGATTTGTCCACATCTATAAATTGTGGAAAAGTTTAGCACCATACACCAACATAGATCACATAAAAAAGAAAATTTTATTTCAAATAGATATAATTAATTTAAAAGTTGTTTTAAAAAAACAAGAATTTGTTCTAAAATAATTCGAAACATGGTTTAAAAAATCTAAAAAATATTATTTTAAAATGTAAAAATAATTTGGAAGCTAAATTTTATAAATATAAACTAAAAGTTGGAATAAATTTTTTTTTTTTTAACAAATCCATCTAAAAACAATGTAGAAAATTATCTACACATTCTAAAAATAATTCTAAAATATAAAAGAACAAAAATATGAACAAAACATATTAGCAAGTTTAGTAAATTACTTCTTAATTATTCAGAAATTAAAACCCACAAACACAAAATTATTATTATTATTTTATATTGTGTTCAATTTTATTTTCAAATTGAATTGTTGAATATTGATTTCATATTTATTATTTTACTATTTTTTAATATTGATGTTCAATTTAATATTTTATTGTTTAAATTTTATTCTTTTATATTATATTGTGTTGTATTCATGAATTAATTATATTCGTAATTTAATTTAGATTTCATTTTTAATACATATTATATCAAATTTAAAATGTTGAATTTTAAGATTGTTTGCATTCAAAATTTCTAATTATATCAAATACATTTTTTAAAATAACATAATTTTAAAGTTGAAAAATTAACATTTTTAATTAATATAGATATTATAAGCAATATATATATTTATATATTATATTTAAATAATATATCATTACATTATGTTATCAATATTAAAAAAATATAGATTTTATATCAAAAACTGCACGTCACGCGGGTGTACTGCTAGTATATAGAAGTGGTAGAAAGTGGACTCTAATATTTTATTTCCCAGAATAGTAGCATGTGTGTGATACTTTTGACCAGGGTCAAATTTGGAACCACATGCCTCAAAATAATAGGATTAAACTTACACCCAACAACATTAACGGAGTTAAGGAAGATTCCAAGAATCCAACACAAGTTATTCTCGCCGTGAAAGATTTCGATTCTATCCCTCCCTCTCTCTCTCTCTGCCACATGACGAATGCGCTGACTCAAGTCATAATTCCACGTACCCAATAATTCACAGCCACGTCGGATCATCACAAGCCCGAAATACGTCCAGATTCAATGAACCTGCATTGGCCGCCGTTCTCCTTCATTTTCCCCTCCTATATAATTTCCGCTCATTCATTCTCTAACCACTGCAAACTGCAAACAAATTCTCCAGAACCCAGATTCCATACTCTGTTTTGTTTTCAGATTCCATTTCTCTCTATTATTTGTAAGTTAAACAAAGAGATACAACAATGGCTTTCTCGGTTGCCTCCTCTTCTGCTCTCCACAGCTCTTCTTTGTCTTCTTCTCTAGAGCATACAAAAGGTGACATTCAATGTTCAATACCTGCATTTTTGTTTTTTAAAAATTGTTTTATTTACTTCTTTCCCTGTATTGCATGTATGAATTACACCCGTTTGATATTCTGATCCTTTTCTGCAGCCGCACAATTCGGTGCATTTCAGCCGTTGGATAAGCCTCATCTCCCATCGTCGACCGTGAATTTTTCACGCAGGCGTTGCTCCGTGAAGCCGTTGAACGCTGAGCCAAAGAGAAATGATTCAATTGTTCCATCAGCGGCAACCTTGTTTTCTCCTGGTACGTGAAGATTTTCTTTTGAATTTTCTGCATGTAAAATTTCAGGTTGGGGATAATATTGGTTGTTGGAAAATGATAGTTTCGCTGATTTTATTGATATGTTGAATCAGCAGAGATTGCCGAAAAGGTAGAGGTAGAGGACTATGGAATTTTGGAAAAGGAGCTCGAAAATGCTTCCCCGCTTGAGATTATGGATAAAGCCCTTGAGAAGTTCGGAAACGATATTGCAATTGCTTTTAGGTAATTCCCAAAATTTATCAGTCATTTATACGATTACATGATTTAAATGTCCTACTTTTGCTTGAATGAATAATGATAATGATGGTTTGGTAACACCAATGTGGTTTTCGATATCTTTTAATTATAATCCTTGCCCTGTGGTTTTACAGGAATGTACTTTGCCTGTATTATGATTTAAGGATTTTGCCTCGAACTTTTTCTTTGGTTAGCAACTAAATATTGAATAGGGATATTATCAGCAGCTGTTCTTGATTTTAAATAACAGTAACAAGTAAGATCCAAATCTCACCTCACCTCTAAAAGACTAATCTACATTTCAACTGGAAATGAGCAAAAAAAATGTAAATAGTGTTGAAGAAATGTCACTGGAAGTACTGTATTCATAATCAGTTTATTTGTGTTTAAATTTAGCAATTAGATACAGGGCACCTAAAAATACAAGGATGAATAATGGTTCGTTCTTAGGACTATTGTTAAGGCTTCTTTTTGGGTCTTTTACTTGTGACATCTTGTAAGTTTGTAATACTTGTTTACATATTTTGTTCACTATTATTTCTCCTTAGACATGCTTATCAGTTATAAGAGCCTCCTCAAAATTAGGTTACTGATCAAATGGTTGAATTTTGCAGTGGCGCAGAAGACGTTGCTTTAATTGAATATGCACATTTAACTGGACGACCATTCAGAGTTTTCAGCTTGGACACTGGGAGGTTGAATCCAGAGACATACAAATTTTTCGATGAAGTGGAGAAGCACTACGGCATTCGTATTGAATACATGTTTCCTGATGCTGTTGAAGTTCAGGATTTGGTTAGAAGCAAGGGTCTATTCTCTTTCTACGAAGATGGACACCAGGAGTGCTGCCGGGTGAGGAAGGTTAGGCCCCTGAGAAGGGCCCTCAAAGGGTTGCGTGCTTGGATAACTGGCCAGCGAAAGGACCAATCCCCTGGCACTCGATCAGAAATCCCTGTTGTCCAGGTTGACCCTGTTTTTGAGGGGTTGGATGGTGGGATTGGCAGCTTGGTGAAATGGAATCCAGTTGCGAATGTAAAGGGTAATGATATATGGAATTTCCTGAGAGCAATGAATGTGCCTGTTAACTCATTGCATGCAAAAGGTTACATCTCGATTGGATGTGAACCATGCACGAGAGCTGTACTGCCTGGTCAACACGAGCGAGAAGGAAGGTGGTGGTGGGAAGATGCCAAGGCCAAGGAGTGTGGCCTGCACAAGGGCAACATTAAGGAGGAGAATGTAAACGGTGTTCATGTAAATGGAGCGGCCATCCATGCTGATATTTTCAACACGAAGAGCATTGTGAGGTTGAGCAGGCCTGGAATCGAGAATTTGTTGAAATTGGAGCATAGGAATGAGGCTTGGATGGTAGTTGTGTATGCACCTTGGTGCCCATATTGCCAGGCAATGGAAGAGTCGTATGTGGAATTAGCAGAGAAGCTTGTGGATTCAGGAATAAAGGTGGGGAAGTTCAATGGTGATGGAGATGAGAAAGCATTTGCACAGAGGGAATTGCAATTGGGGAGTTTTCCTACTATACTGTATTTCCCAAAGCATTCATCACGCCCAATCAAATATTCATCTGAGAAGAGAGACGTGGAGTCATTGTTGGCTTTTGTGAATGCCCTCCATTGATGCATCATACCACACAATATATATTGAGATGGATGGAAGTACAATGGTTTCTACTTCTTCTCCCTCCTTTTCCTTTCATGTTAAATATTAAATTTAACATGCTCAAATATTCTTTTCTCTTTAAATAATAACAAGCACTATAGATACGGTGACCTGTTTTACTAGTTATTTATGCTTCAAGATTTTGGAGAAGAATTTTCTCTATGAAATTTTGGAAAAGCTTCAATATATGACATGGAGCCCAAATGTTGAAAAGGTGTTGGAGGTGGCAAATCAGGTTGTTTGGCTCAATCTGTTTTCAGACTGGTTAAGTCCAACAATTTTAGTGTCAAATCTAAGTCATTTTTAAAGTTTAGATATTTTTATGATGTGGCCATTCATTCATCCATTGAGTTGGGCCAAATGGACTCGACTCTTATTTGGTCCAATATATTGATATTAATTTTTCAACTTGTTTCGACATTTTTAGATAATGTGTTAATTGGTTTGAGCGGTTTGCATCTATCTATGCATGTCTCATCCTCTTAACTAATAGCTTGGATTTGATTTGAGACACATCGATTCGTTTTGAATTGTAATAAATAAAATTATAAATATATAAAATAAAAAATGTACGATATATATTCATGAAGAATATTATTTAACAAACCCCAACACAAAGGAAAAAATTAATAAACTTTCACAGAATGAAGAAAATCTAATGTTAGAAGAAATCACGTTCTAAATTTGTTAACCTTAAATATTTTCATTTATGTGAATAACCTTAAACAACAATTATATATATGTAAAATATATCATATAAGAAGGGTAGGTGCAGACAGCGATAATGTTACTACATATGCCAAATAAAAAAAGTAGTCCCCATGTGCATAAGTTTTTTTTTTAAATGTTACAGATATATAGTACACTTCTTATAAATTACTTAGTTTATTTACTAACTTTAAATTATCTGTATTTTTTTTTTGAAAAAATATATATTTTTGAATATGAAATGATATATAAGAGAATATAGTACTCATTAAATATGTGCATATTAAATAATTGACTAGTTTCATTGAATTTTCCAGCGACTTTCTTAATCCGTGCGAAAATTCCAATAAATTTAAATTGTATGGTAACCTTGCATTAATAAAATACAAAAACAAAATAAATATTCCTACAATTTATTAATAAAAAAAACAGAGAATCCGAGATGGATTGAATGAATAAACTTTAGTGATGTCAGTGAGGGTAGCATTGTCATTTGGGTAAAGACAAAGTAATCTGAAGGATCCAACCTGGAATTTCAGAAGAATCCGAGGACTACAAGTTTAAAATCTCTAGTAAATAATAATAGCATGCCCTCAGCCCCCACCACACCACACACACCACACCACACCGGCATAAAACTCCACAAAAAGTACCCTTTTCCTTTCTTTTAAGCGCCCTTTTATTAAAGTACTATTTTCTCCTTTATTATTTTCGAGGACATTTTCCGAACTTTATGCACCAAACCCACCAATCTTCCATTCCCTCATAACTTGAAACATGAATTTCATTGTCGGTCCACGAGGCCATTATGGTCATTTTGAAACCTAAACTCAAAATCTACCACTGCAAATACGAGTGACTCGTTTTGCTTCTTCACTTGTTCAACTATGTCGCTTCTCTTTCCCTCTCATCCCCGGATCTCACCTGTTCAAATTAAACCCCCAATCACTCAAAATTTACGTAAACCGTAGCTTATGCTGACGCACAATCCAGAAGATGATTCGAGAGACCTTTGAATCTTTCTACAATGGAATATCACAAGCTAATTCCCTCCTTTGTTCTCCTCCTTAGCATTGCATCGGTTTTTTCAGGTAACCTCATCGATTCTATCATTTATGCTCAAGTTTTGCCGAGTGTGAGTAATTTTCGAGGTTTCTGTTTGCAGTAATCAAGGCTCAGCAGGACAGAGATGAGCCTTTTGTGGGGGTGAACATAGGCACAGATGTTTCTAATTTGGTTTCAGCATCAAATTTGGTTGCGTTTCTGCAATTACAAAAGATAGCCCATATTAGGCTCTATGATGCCAACGCTGAGATTCTCAAGGCGCTTGCTAAAACCAAAATTAGAGTCATCGTCAGTGTCCCCAACAACCAGCTTCTAGCTATTGGCTCCTCCAACGCCACCGCCGCCACCTGGATTGCCCGCAATGTGGCGACGTACTACCCTGAAACCCTCATCACAGGCATTGCCGTTGGTGATGAGGTACTGACCACCGTACCTTCCTCAGCCCCTATGCTTATGCCCGCGATTGAGTCTCTCTACAGTGCACTAGTTGCTTCAAATTTGCATACTCAAATCAAGATTTCTACTCCCAACTCCGCTTCCATTATTCTGGACCCTTTTCCCCCTTCTCAAGCCTTCTTTAATCAGAGTTTAAGCTCTGTTGTCACCCAAATGCTGAAGTTTTTGTCGAGGACTCAGTCGCCTCTGATGATGAATTTGTATCCTTACTATGTGTTTATGCAGAACAAAGGGGTTGTGCCTTTAGACAACTCTCTTTTCAAGCCGTTGACACCCTCTAAAGAAATGGTTGATCCAAATACTTTGCTGCATTATACCAATGTTCTTGATGCCATGATTGATTCAGTCTACTTCTCGATGAAGAATCTTAATGTCACTGATGTGGCAGTGCTCGTTTCTGAAACCGGTTGGCCTTCAAAGGCGGATTCTAAGGAGCCTTATGCAACAATTGATAATGCTGATACATATAATTCAAACTTGATTAAGCATGTTTTTGATCGTAGTGGGACACCAATGCACCCTGAAATTACATCCAGTGTCTACATATATGAGCTGTTCAATGAAGACTTGAGGTCACCTCCGGCTTCTGAGGCGAACTGGGGTCTATTCTATGGGAATTCAACTCCGGTTTACTTGCTTCATGTATCGGGGAGTGGTACATTTTTGGCAAACGACACTACAAATCAAACGTATTGCATAGCATCGGATGGCATAGATGTGAAGACATTGCAGACAGCTTTGGATTGGGCTTGTGGGCCAGGGAGGTCAAATTGCTCGGAGATTCAGCCTGGGGAGAGCTGTTATCAGCCTAATAATGTAAAGAATCATGCTTCGTATGCATTTGATAGCTATTATCAGAAGGAAGGAAGGTCCCCTGGATCTTGTGATTTCAAGGGTGCTGCCATGATCACCACATCTGATCCTAGTAAGAGTTTTCCCACTTTGATTAATTGATGGTATATTTACAGTTTTTTCAGATGAAATTGTAGGCATTTGATACTATGTTTGGCTGGTAATATGTGAATAAACTATGGATTGGATATCTTGGATTGAATGGAGTAATCTTTAGTGAAAAGTGACATTTCCTTGATCTTTTTGTTAGTTTAAGGACATAATGTGACAACATGATAAATTGTGTCAATTTGCTATTTTCTTTAGCTAGTTGATGTGGTTTTTTGTAGGTAATTTTTATCAGATGAGATATTTGTAGGAAGTAAATATTGTAGCTTGTCAATTGTGGATCAACTTCATTCATATATACTCTCAGATGTGTCATCACCTGAAGATGCCTTTTATCTTTGTGGTAATGGTTGCAGGTCACGGGGATTGCGTATTTCCAGGAAGGTATGCAAAATTTCTCTGCTGCATTGTCGAATTGTTTCTCGTTTCCCAATGAAAAACCGCAATTCCACCGATAATTTGATGAATTAGTAGAGAATAAGTTGTTGATATCAATGTTTCACATATGCAGCAAACTGGTGAGCAATAAGACAAGTGAGGTAGTGAACTCAACCCAAGCAAGTGATGCAGTGAGGACAGATGTGGGCTTCCATTTCAGCTCAATAAGTGGTGTTGCAAAGGTTGTGCACATGCTCTGCGGTGTCGTTTCGTGTTTGTTTTATTACTTAGTCCTTTCATAATTAAGTGTAAAGGGTATCAATAAAGTTACTAGGTGTTGGGTAGATGAAATACTTGTCTCTTGTACTCGTAATAATTGATAGTTTTAGCTAGGCTATTTCCGGCTTCTTCTAATGTTTAGAGGGGGACTAGTTTATTCTTTGATGCTTCGTTTTTCTTTGTAAAAACTATTGTCACCTTATTTATTCATGATGAGGGAAACCTATTGTCTTGATTTTGTGGATTAATGATATCATTGTCCGAAAATCATGAGTTTGCTGTTAATGATTTATTGTCCCACTGTCTCTGGTGGAATGTCTTTCCCCCTTCATATAAGTTGTCAGTTTTGTAATTTTTTTTTTTTTGTATTTTATTTTGTAGTTGTACATTTTGTAGTGCATTGTCAAATGAAACACTATTTAGAAATTCATAAAGTTCGTGAAGCACTTAAATGATGTAATACTTTCAGAAGTTACTTTTTTTTATTTTACCAAAATTAAAATTATTATTTTTTACCAGAAAAAAAATTATGATTGTACTTGTGTTTAGGGCATCTCCCACTATTACACAAATCCTATATTTTACACCTAATTTAGGTGTTTTTAACCTTTCAAGCTAAATCACCAAATCACCATTATACCTAAAATTATGGTGATTTTGGTTTAATCTCTCATCTTAGTCAAACCCTATATCACCAAAATTTCAAATCCTATATTTTCACCAAATTTTTTGGTGAAGGAATTTTAATCTCCCACCTTACCACCATTTTAACATAATTTTCACTAAATCCTATTTTTCATATCAAATATAGGATTGAATATAGGATTTGATGTAATCACCACCATTTTTTAATTAGCATATAAAATGATTATATTAATTAATTTGATGTGATTACCAACTTATTAACATATTCTTGGTAAATATATTAATGTTGGTTAATGAATTTGTTTTTCAATAAATAAATATATTTATTATTATTAATAAATTAATTAATAAATATAAATATATTTAGCCAAAATAAATTATAGGTTAAAACGATAAATACATTTACTATCATAAATAAACAAAAACATAATACATTTGAGTAACATAATAAACTAAAAGATAAATTATATAAATGAAAAACTCATAAACTACTTAATAATCTTGCTTTTTTTTACTAAAAAATGTTGATTCAAAGGGGTCTCGTTAAAACCTTATTTGGCCTAATAAGGAAAGAGTACCCCTTATTTTCTCTAATTAATAGTCTTGACTGTCATAATTCAAATTAGAGAAATAACCATCACCAGTAGGTTCATCATAGTTGCATTCTGTGTTGTTGTTTGGAGACTGCGGGATATAAACATCTTTATCATTTCCTCCACTTTCCCCTACACTAAAATTCAAACTCCTAATAGCACATGACATGTTTCCATGATCAATGATGGTTTGTTTCTTATTACTCTAGAATTGTTTACTACAAGGTGTGAGATTACTCAAATCATTTCTTATAACCTTCATATCTTGTTCATCAGCCTTTAATTTTAGTTTTTTTTCCTTTATGTCTATTTTTTTCTACTTAAGGCTCATCATTAAATCTGCACGTACTTTTCTTTTTCTCTGGATATTTAAATACTCTTCATGCTGCTTTTGCATAAGATCTTGGCTCTTTCCAACACTGCTCATCATTTCCTGCCACATAGGATCTTTTTCCTTTGAAAGTCTTCTTTTTGCCTTCGTTGCTTTTATTCCAATTGGTCTCTCCGGTGAGCCACTATATCCAAGAGGAGATGTTGAATTATCTCCAAGAGGAGATGATGTACTATTCGACTGAATAGGTTCAGACCATTTCACATGGTATTTTAGTATTTTTCAAGTATGATCGAACTTAAATGATTAATTTTTTGGTTCTTTGATGATATATAATTCTTTGACCTCTGCAAGCTGTAAAAATGAGTAATAAAATGTTTGTAATTATTAGAGGAGCGACTCGATTTTGGAAGAAGAAAAACTTACATGAAGTCATGTTTGCATACACTATTATGCATAATATGATAGTCGAGGAAGAACGCAGTGGATATCAAAACGCCAACTTTGACTATGAAAGTTCACCCACTGTCCCATTTGCTGAGATTTTAAGAGATTTTAATAATACGAATTATGTTAGTTTTCTTGGTCGACATCGAAATCTGATAAATCAAGGAGAGCATAATGAACTAAGAAGAAGATTGGTAGCACATTTGTAGAGCAAACGTGGTCAAATCGATGATGTTGAAGACGATGATGATGATGGTGAATGAGATTTTTTTTATGATTTTAGATTAATATATGTTGTAACGTTATTTATTTGAGTTAATTTTCTTTCATGTTGTAACGTTATCATGTTGTAATGTTTTTATGATTAATTTATGTTGTAATGTTTTATGCAATAATTTATGAAATTATTGTTTATGTGTGATTTAAGTATATGTATTATAATTTAAGTTGAATTGCTTTCATGTTGAAATAGTTTTTTGAAATTTATCATCATTGTTGAAATTATATAGTTAAGAAAATTAATATTTAAAATCAGATTTATAATCAATATTTTGGAAATAAAATAGACCAAAATTATGATTAATATTAAATTTATAATTTGGTGATATATTTGGTGAAATATCATGGGAGACCAAACCAAATTATATCTTTATAAATTGTGCAATATGGTGAAATGGTGACATATTAGTATTTTATTATTTGGTGGAAAATTTGATGAAATAGGTGGGAGATTAAACACATTATTTTTTTTTTATCAAAAATGGTGAAATAAGGAAATTGTGTGCTACTGGTGAGAGATAAACCCATTTTTTCACCAAAAAAAATGGAATTTGGTGAAAAAATGATGTCAACGGTGAAAGATGCTCTTAGGCTGACCAACATTGACCTATCAATGGTCGTATCGATTGACCTATTTACTTTTATATAGACCTCCATCTCACATCCTATCTTATACAAGTTTTTTGCCAAAATTTTAATATTTTAAACAATAATTAAACAATATGTGGTTTATTTATACAATAACTCAAGTATACAGATTATTAACGGTTTTTATATCTGGGGTTTTATTTTTACTAAACTATAATTATGCAACTGTTTTGCAAGTATACTGATTATTGACGATTTATAGGTTGTATTACTTTATCTCAAGTAGCAAAATTCTAGTGGAGCATTTATGTTATAAAATCCAAACAATGATGCCTAATTTAAAGTTCTGATTTTCAATAACATTTGCAGGAACCCCCCAAATTTCAAAAAAAAAATATATATCAAAGTGAGCACAAATTTTATAAAAGATATCGCTTACAAAAATTACAAATATTTTCATTGATATTACTTTTATTATTAATTGCATCTCAATTTTTTGAAAGTACTGGGGAAACAAATTTCAGATAGATACAAATAAAATCTCGAAGAGCTATTTGCAAATTTAAAATGGAAAAAGACCAAACTTTTTTGAAAACCCAAAAAAAGGAAAAAAAAGAAAGAAGAATTATAAGACGAAAAAATCTGGGCGATTGGAATGGAATTCCCATAGGGTTGAAAAGCGGCAAACATCAAATGATTTCATTTTCAAACAGAACAATTATCCGTTTTCTCTCTTCACCGGTTAAAATCTCCCAAGAAACCCCCAAAACCCTTTCTTTAATTTCAAAAATGTCATCTTGGACATGCTCCAAGTGCACCTTCATCAACCCACCCACGCAGAAATCACGTTGCGAAATCTGTCTCTCCTCCCAACCGCAACCACAGTCGCAGTCGCTCCTATCATCATCAACTACAACTTCATCGTCGCCGTCTAACCCTAAGTGGTCATGTGCCTCCTGCACATTCTTGAACCCATATTGCAGAACCATCTGCGAAGTGTGTGGCGCTAGGGTCTCTGCCTCTCTGACTCTTGAAGTCGACGATGACGATCTTGATGAAGCCCACCTGACCTCCTCCCTCGGCACCGTTTTCTTGCCCTTGCAAGGCTGTAGCAATGTCAAGAAAGATAGTAATGGTTCTGGTAATCATAGTGCTGTAACTTGTTTGCCGCTTCAAGAAAATGCCGATCTTGGGAACAGTGAGAGCCAATGTGTGGAAAATGGTGGTGGAAAACGTGATTCTACAGAGAATAAGAGATTTCTCGCTGCATTTCAGCCTTGCTCTAATAAGAGGAAAGATAGGGAGGAGGGTGGCTCTTCCGTGTTTGGAGCTGTTAAGGCTTCAGGTAAGGCTATTGAGGCTAAACCATTGGGTATGTTTCCGTTTCTTGATCATGATTATAGATTTCTGTCTGTGTTGGATTTGGGGTTTTTCTAAGTCTCAGCACATTTGTTGTTTTATTGTAATTTTGAACGCAGTGTTATTGCTAAAAAATGATGGTTTGTTATGGTTTTCTGTTAATTTAGGTGAAGTTGTGTTTATTACTAGGCAATCATTGAATGCCAAGGTTTAGGTACATAGATGAGTTCATTCTTTTAATTAAATATTCAGTGTGCCTTTCTCTCATTCATGCTAGGATGTCCATTTCTGATATTTAAGAAAGCTGTAAATGAGCAGGTGAAATTCATTTGTCATCCGAAACTAAACTATGGAAAATTTTGAGCTACAATGTTTGGTTCCGTGAAGATCTTGAGATGCACAATAGGATGCGAGCACTTGGCAACCTTATACAACTGCATTCACCAGATGTTATATGTTTGCAGGTTTTGTTTTTTTCTTTTTTGATCTTTCATTGTTGTTTCCAGATCATAAGTTATCATCCAGTTTCCGTTTTTCTTATAGCTATGCCAATGCAATGTATGCAGGAGATGACTCCTAGTTTTTATGAGATCTTCCAGCGATCAAATTGGTGGAAAGGGTACCAATGCTCGATTTCAGATAAGACTGGATTTCCAGGAGGGTACTTTTGCATGCAGGTGAAGTGGTATATGCCTGTGATCTACCAGTTTTCAAGAATCACTAACATTTGGTTTGAATACAAGCTTGAAATAATTCCAATTCTCCAAATTTACTCTTTTCCAATATGGACTTAATGGGGATATGTGGTTTATCTAAATATCCATTCAAATCTCACCAGACTAACATGTTAACACTTTATTGCTGCATGTCATGGGGCTATTCATCTTTATTGCTGTTGCATTGCAATGTGAAGAAATCATGCATAAATTTAAAAAAAGGTTTCTCTTTTATTGTCTTTGCATACTGACTCTTGTTCTGAAACTAACTGAGAGAAGTGTCTTGTAGTTATCCAAACTGCCAGTTAAATCCTATAGCTCCCTGCCCTTCCACAATTCCATCATGGGACGAGAACTTTGTATAGCAGAAGTCGAAGTGCAGCCAAAGACAAAAATGGTTGTTGCTACGAGCCATCTGGAAAGTCCTTGCCCTGGCCCTCCGACTTGGGATCAGATGTTCAGCAAAGAACGCGTGGAGCAGGCCAACGAGGCTCTGAAGTTTCTTGACAAGAATCAGAATGTCATATTCTGTGGGGATATGAACTGGGACGATAAATCAGATGGCCCTTTCCCTTTGTGCGATGGATGGACAGATGCCTGGACAGAGCTAAGGCCCGGTGAAGTTGGATGGACGTATGACACTAAATCGAACAAGATGCTGAGTGGCAACAGGGCTCTACAAAAACGGCTGGACCGATTCATATGCAAGTTGAAGGACTTCAAGATATGTAGAATTGAAATGATTGGGAGAGAAGAGATCCCGGGATTATCGTATATAAAGGAGAAGAAAGTGAAAGGGCAGGTGAAGGAGTTGGAGCTTCCTGTTTTACCCAGTGATCACTATGGACTGCTCTTATCAATCTGTCCCAGTGATTTAACTTAGTATCTTTCCCTTCTCCAAATGCCTGCAATGGTGGTTGCAGCATTATTTTGCAAATATAACAGAATTGACTGTACACCCTCTTTTTTGAGCTAATTCTCAAATCACGGTTTTTATTATCACTCTTTTTGCTCATCATGCATTGTTTCTTGAATATTGGGTCTGTTTTCTTGTTAGTTACTGCGTATTGATTGATCTTCACTCTGCAGTCTTTAGCTTTGCATCTAGGTTTCTTCAATGTATTCCATCTTCATCCTGCTTCTTGAACCACCTCATTTCTTTTTTTTTGAAAATTTGAATGGTGAATAATTTTAAATCATGTTATTAGGGGAAGAATATTACAAAATCCAATGTTAAACATTTGAGAAAAAACTCGAGTGTACGTGGAAACAAATGAAACTAGACAATGAGACTGCGATATGAATGAAAGCTGATAACATTGCATTATCAGTAATGTATCCTCGAGAAAAATGAATCTAATTTTCTTTTTGATAATAAAAAAAATGAAAATTATTATAGTGAAGACGACGAAAACTTGTGAGAGAGATCAGAAGTCGTGACTTAATTTGTCAGTACCAAAGCTCTAAATCATTTCATTTTACCAATAAATTCAGGGACAGGTAGCTATTGCCCAGCTGGTATCATATGCCATGTTTCTCCCTTTTTTTTTTTTTTTTAATATAAATTTATACCTGCAATCAAGGCGTTGGTGGGGGGTAAAATTCCGAAAATACACTTTTGCCCTTGCCATATAATTTGAAATAACTTGGGTTACTCAGGTTTTGTAGGGTAGATCAAATATTGATTGCAGAATAGATACCATATTTCACAAGTTGTATAGCATTTACGTGACATTCAAATTTATGTGCTCCAATTTCAGATAACTTGTTTATTGCATTAATGTACTAAATAAGTCTGATGTCGTTCATGATATATACACCAAATTATTTGAATTTGCAGTTAACTTGATCTTTAGTTAGACATTTAAGACAAACTACATATGCAACTTCTTCTGTCTCATTCTCCTCTCCATACATTATTTATCATAATAAAAATTGGAAAGTTTAATTTCAATTTCTCAGTGGCTTACGATTATGGGATATCAGCCACCGTCGCCTTAATGATTACAGACAAATCATTAAAATAGAAAATAAAAAACCCAAAAAATAGTACATTAATTGCAATCACATGCTTTTTACCTCATTTCTTGCATGTAATCAAGGCTCAACTTCTTCCACCGCGTTTGTTAAATTCTCTAATCATGTCTCAATTTTTTTGTTAAGTCAATTGTATGTCCACTGCCTTTTTTTTTTAATTTTTTATTTAGTCAACGTCGCCAACGTTTCACGCATTTTGATTGGTCGAATTTATATTTTTTCTTTTTCTAATAAGTAAAATAAAAGTATTATTGGTTCAACTAAACAACCTCTATGAAAACCTACACCAGTATCCCAGTTTTCCAAGATTAAAATTTCTCATTTGACTAAAGTATTCATAATTCGTTTGTAAACAGGCATTCATATATATATATATATATATATATATATATATTTATATTCGTGTATGAGAGAGATGATCCATCTTCACATGATGTATAGTTCATTGGATCATGAATGTGTCCAGTCCACTGAATATTTTAGAATAAACATAATCATATATCCCCTTGATATATCCAAATTTTAAGTACAATTTTTGATAAGATAATTGATTTTTCTACTTTATGATTACAATAGTAGTTCATGATGAGTATGTAATTATTTCAATTGTTGTCTTATTTTTTATCGAAATATTAAATTTCTTTAAAAATAATATTTCATTTGAATCTGTGTATTGCTTATATAGTTGTATTAAGTCTATCTATACTTGTCTTAACTAATGCATACATGTACAATAAAAAAATCACCAAAATGGAATCAAAACTCAAATTGAAACATATTTTAACCAGATCAACTATTAGAATTTTCTCCAACCATGAGAGATTTTAATATTACTTACGTTAAGATTAACCGAACTGAATTATATGGAACCTAACTACTTAAAAATCAGTTTTAAATTACGGAGTATTAAGACAATAATTTAATATATAGTTGGAATGTATTTTCATCGTGGTACTATGTTTACAAAATATGATCGGTAAGAAAATGTCAATTATTAACTAGTATTAGCATGTAATAACAGAAAAATAAATGATATATTGAGAGTAAAATAAAAGCTGGCAAGTATTGGAGGATGAGCACGTGAGAGTGGCAAAAGCGTCATTTGACAAGGACGCAGAGGAACTGGTCCGAATGAAATGCCATTGTTCTTGTTGAAACAATATTATATATTCTTCATTCGCATTCCCATTTTATCGTACATTCTCCTTTAATCTCGTCTCGACAAAAAGCCTTCCGAAAGAGAAAAGGCTTTAACAAATGAGAGGACACTACGGCGCTTCTTCTGTCGTAACAGTTTTAGCACTGCTACTTGCTTTAAATGGCGTCAAGGGCGACAACCCTTACAGATATTACACTTGGAAAATCACCTATGGCGACATTTATCCTCTCGGCGTCAAACAACAGGTACCGATGTTTGATTTTCTACTGCAAATCGCAATGTTGATTGGTGCTCTGTTTTTTGAAATGGTGTTGTTTGGTGGTGCAGGGGATTTTGATTAATGGCCAGTTTCCGGGGCCGACCATTGATTGTGTGACCAATGATAACTTGATTATTAGTGTTTACAACTACTTAAATGAGCCATTTCTTCTATCTTGGTAACCACACTCTTTCCCACATTCAATGCTGCATTCTCTACCTAATCTTCTCTTTCTGCTCTAGATCTACGAGTAGTTTGCTTGTTTGATTTCTTACATATATTAAACCTGTCTTTTGCCTAGATTTGGTTTTTGGCTCAGAATATATGAATTTCACCTGTCAAAATGTTCGAGTTGTTTGAAGTTGGATTTGTCTCGCAGAGTAAAATATGTTTTTCTGGAAATTATTGCTTAAACTTGTGCTGGACTTTTACCTCAAGAATGGTGGTGCTTAATAGATTCTATAGTTATTTGGAGTTTATATGTTTTTAATGATGTTTTTATTTTTAGTTTAAGAAAAGCTCAATCAGCAAATAAATATGTCCATTATGTTTGTCGCCACTTGGCACGTGCTAGATCTGTAGATCTCTGATATTTATAACATCTTTTATTATCATATACTAGTATCAATAAGCATGTATTTTGGTAACACACCTCATGATAGAGTTGAAACCGCGTGAGTGTAATGCTTATGTAGGCCCAGAATTGTGCCTCATTTATTAACTCTTTATCTCTCCTTGTATTCTTGGAAATCAATGGCTGCTTTAAATAATGTATTGTATTTATGAAATCACCTAATTGATGTCTTTACTCAGGGTGTCTCATTGGAGTAATTGCTTTCTTTAAACGAATTCATTAGAATCTAATGAGATACAAGTGTCTCCAGGTGC
Source organism: Scutellaria barbata (assembly GCA_028654395.1). NCBI lineage: Eukaryota > Viridiplantae > Streptophyta > Magnoliopsida > Lamiales > Lamiaceae > Scutellaria > Scutellaria barbata. The sequence continues at coordinate 7,681,443 of CM053645.1, forward strand.
TAGCTCGTATAGAAGCTATGCTTAAATGAGTAAAAAACACTTCCTTCAGAAGTATTATACAGATCAACAACAGATTAAACTAGCTATCACTGCCTTGAAATAGCTTGTGCCTCTATGCCTAATGTGGCGTGGCATTAGGTTCTTTAATGTTGCTCGCTATACTTCATGCAGTTGAACTTGAGCAGCCATTCTTGATTTTCCTGATATTCACCGTTTTGTCTTTCAGGGATGGGTTGCAGCAAAGAAGGAATTCCTGGCAGGACGGTGTATACGGCACCACCTGTCCTATCCTTCCAGGGAAAAACTTCACTTATGCCCTCCAAGCAAAAGACCAGATTGGGACTTACTTCTACTTCCCCTCACTTTCACTCCAAAAGGCTGCTGGAGGATATGGGAGCATCAAAGTCTATAGTCGTCCACAAATTCCTGTCCCTTTTCCCCCTCCTGCTGGGGATCATGTCGTACTTGCTGGGGATTGGTTCAAGAGAAGTCACAGAGTAAGCCAATAATATTAACCCGACATTGGCATTAAGTTGAACTGATAACATCACCGTCATGTATGATGATTTCCTATTCTGTTCTTGCAGCAACTGAAGTACTTCTTGGATGGTGGTCACAATCTTCCCTCCCCTGATGGCCTTATCATCAATGGCCATGGCTGGAATGGATATACATTCACTGTTGAACAAGGTCGCTTAATCAGCTAATGCAAACCAAGTACTCATATATGTGGTGTATTCAACATCCTTACCAATCAAAAGTTTATTTTGCAGGTAAAACATACAGGTTTAGGATATCCAACGTTGGGATTGCAACTTCCATTAATTTCAGAATCCAGGGACACGTGATGAAATTGATTGAAGTAGAAGGATCTCACACTGTCCAAAATACCTACACCTCCTTGGATGTCCATCTAGGCCAATCTATCTCAGTCTTGGTCACAGCTAACCAACCACCAAAGGATTACTATGTTGTAGTATCTTCGCGCTTCACCACTAAAGTCCTCACCACAACTGCTGTTCTCCATTATCGCAACTCATTCACAAAAGTGTCCGGTTTTCTCCCTGGTGGCCCCACCACACAGATTGATTGGTCCATCAACCAGGCTAGAACCATACGGTATATTATGTCCCTACAGCTATGTCTGTTATTGATAATGTTAACTCCTTTAATATCAAAATTCTGACTCTGGTGTTCTTGATCAGCCGAAACCTGACAGCCAGTGGGCCGAGGCCCAACCCACAAGGCTCCTACCATTATGGACTGGTGAAGCCTGTTAAGACCATCATTCTTGCCAACTCTGCTCCATATATTAACAACAAACTCAGATATGCTGTTAACGGTGTATCGTACACATCCCCGGATACTCCCTTGAAATTGGCCGACCACTTCAACATCGGAGGAGTGTTTAACATTGGGAGTATCCCCGACAGGCCCAACTCAGGCAACGCCTATCTTGCTGCCTCTGTCATGCACGCTGATTTCCGATCTTTTGTAGAGATAGTGTTCCAAAACTGGGAGAACACAGTACAGTCATGGCACATTGATGGATACTCTTTCTTTGTAGTGGGGTGAGTTTCGTCATCTCATATTTAATAGTAAAAACATATATACAGTTTTCTTACAATGTAAATGAAACAGAATGGAGGGTGGACAGTGGACCGAAGCAAGCAGATTAAAATACAATCTGAGAGATGCAGTTTCTCGTTGCACTACTCAGGTATGTAGACTACAAACACTAATCAATGGTAAGACTGGTTTCGTCTTTGTTCACCACTTATTTTCTGGGTTTTGTCACACAGGTGTACCCGAGATCTTGGACAGCGATATACATTGCTTTCGACAATGTAGGAATGTGGAATGTAAGATCAGAGGATTGGGCAAGACAGTATTTGGGGCAGCAGTTCTACATGAGGGTTTACACCGGATCAAAATCGTATAGAGACGAGCTCCCGATTCCGAGGAATGCTCTCCGTTGTGGCCGAGCAAGAGGGCATCGCACTAGACCTCTTTGAACCATTGGCGTAGATTATTAAACTCTGTCACGAGAGGGTGACAGATTTTCTGATACGTAGATGAGATAGGAAAGTTGGGGTAATAGGTGAAGTAGCTCTGCTTGAGCTGCTGCGTTGTATTTGATTCATTTTCTTACAAATTTTCGGAATTTCTTTTGTAACCAACTTTGCCACGAATCAATTTATGTCTTTGCGAAATACTATCATATCCAAAATTCATGAAGAATGTATTGATGGAAGTTGGAACTAAATTTGAGACAAAGTACAACACTTTTGTAACACTTATTTATGTCTTTATCAAATTGAGTACTAAAAGGTGGACGCCAACTTTATATTTTTTGTACAATTAATGGTTTATATCAAATTTCACCTCAATTTTAACCTATGTAATGGAATCTTTCAAAAATATTATTACACATTCCAGTTTTTTATTTATGTTTTGCATTTAATTTGATATAAAAATATAAGTTCAGTATAATAAGAATATTTGTAATGGGCACAAGATATGAATGTTTTGTAGCGTTTAGTGTACAATTTGATACAAGTCGCAGTTTAGTTTCGGTTTGTGCAATAGTTCCTTTAAAAAAAAAACATTCAAACAATTTCAAAAATAAATGTTTTTAGTCATTGCACTTTTTTTCCTCACATCTACACTTCTATATGCTACTTTCAATATATATTTTTCACATTTCCAACAAGAAAAATTCTCATCCATATAATTATGGGTAATTCTGCTATCACCAGTGGTATTAATACACCAACTTTTTTTACTATGATAAATAAAATTAAGGTAACTTTTGATTTTTGGGTTGAGCTGTTAATTGTGGTCTTGTGGGTTGTATTGAGCTTCTTTACTAGGCTCAAATGCACATAAACTCAAATGTACATAGGCCCTTTCTTGCTATATGTATTTGATTTTGATTAAATCACATGACACAAATAATTGTGAGTATTAAATTAAACCACATAATTAATTTTATATTTGTGTTAATTAAATATTTTTAAATTAGTATTTAATTTAAATCAGTAGTGTTATCAAGATAATTAATAATTATAATTTAGTATTTAATTAATTAATCAACACGATTAATTTTAATACTAATATTAAATATAAAATTAAATTAATACTTGTAATCTAATATTTAATTAATTAATTAATCACACTCTCCTTTTAATTTAAATAGTAATATTAAATGTAAAATTAAGACATATTTTTTTAATATTAAACGTAAAAATTTATTTCAATATTTAATATTGACATTTAAATGGAAACATATTTTTTTTTAATGTTAATCGTGTATTAAGACATCATATCAAATTTAAAAATTGCTTAACATACGAAAGTTCATCTAAATCTAAATGATTTATTTATATCAAAATTCATCTAACTACGTATAAATAAAGAGATACGTGAAATCGATCAAAATTAATCCAACATACCTACCATACTAAACTTAAACAATGGATGAAGATATATCCAAATCATAATCTTTATAATCAAAAGATTGTGATATTACTAATTAATCATATACAAGTAGGATGCAACAAATATCCAATTAAATAGCATACAACCAACCAATCTTGATGACACGACATGCAATGAAATAACATTCAACTAACCAATATCCATGACCCAACATGCTGTCGATACAGTGACCTAATATGACAAGTCAATTAATAATAAACATTATCAAGTAACCACACAACATCAACCAACCAACCAATATTTATGACATAACATGCAATCAACTGAATTAAAAATAATTATCACACAATACCATAATAGGATGCAAATAATATACAATTAAATAACATTTAATATTTGTTTCAACTATAAATTAAATATTTTATAATTTAGTATTTACTTTAAACTAGTGGCATGATCAAAATAATTAATATTTGTTTTGGCTAAAATTAATATTTGTAATATAGTATTTAATTAAATTAATATTTGTAATGTAGTATTTAATTAAATTAAGCAATATGATTAATTTAAATATTAATATTAAATATAAAATTAAATTAAATTGAAACATTAAAATTTATTTGAATATTTAATGTTATTATTTAAATTGAAATGTATATATTTTCTTAATGTTAATCGTGTATTAAGACATTATATCAAATCAAAAAATGACTTCACATATGAAATTTCATACAGATTATACAATGGTGCTATAAATTAAATATTTTATAATTTAATATTTATTTTAAATTAGTGGTGTGATCAAGATAATTAATATTTGTTTTGGCTAAAATTAATATTTGTAATGTAGTATTTAATTCAATTAAACAACACTATTAATATTAAATATGAAATTAAATTAAACATAAATGTCATAATTTATTTTAATATTTAATATTATTATTTAAATAGAAATGCATATTTTTTCTTAAAGTTAATTGTACATACAAAACCATGGTTGCAATAACTTTAGGTGTTATGTTCATAACAATTTTGTTAATAAGAGAATTACATCTACACAAAATAAAATATATCTAATATGAGTTTCAAATGATTCGTCATCACATGCTCTATAATACAAGAAAATTTAATTGTGTTTTTATGGTTGTTATTGATGGATAAATACAATTATTGGAGAGTGTGGATATAGACTTATTATCTTGTGAAATTAGACTATTTGGGGGAATTTTTATAATTTACTGCAGTAACTTTTGAAATAAGGTAAAAAAGGTAAATTGAAAATGAAGGATTAAGATGTAATGATGGAAAATCTAATAGTTAAGATTATTGATGTATTAATACCACTGGTGTGACCCTATAATTATATATCTAATCTTACATCTAATTCCACCTTAAAAATGTTTTCAAAATCCTTTTTTTTTTTTTTTTTCAGTTTTTATTTATTTACTTTAAAACTATCATATGAAATAAGAAATCTTAAAAGTTTAGCCCATTTTAGATGTCCACTTCTGTATATTCAAATAGCCCATCTAAGAAGTCTACATACACCAAACCCTAATTCGGCCCATTTAGGAAGCCCGTTAACATCTTCTGCTTCAATCTCCCTCGACACTTCTTCGTTTTTCCCTTTCAACGCGCGCAGAAAATCGGCGACGGCCACCTTTCCCTGCAACAATGGCCGACGTGGTTCAGTTCAAGCTCGAGCGCATGCTCGATGAGCTAGAAGACCTAGAGCAACGCGGCTTGTTCAGCCGTCGAGAGATAGCCGAGATAGTCAAAAAGCGTCGCAAATTCGAATACCGTCTCAAGAGACCGAGTCCTCTGAAGGAAGATTTCTTGGCCTACATAGACTACGAAAAGCAACTCGACGCCCTACGCGTCCTCCGTAAAAAATCTTTTGAAAGAAAATCCGGCGGCAAAGAGTCGAAAAAAACCATCTCAGATTATGCCGGCGTGAAAAAGATTATTGAAATCTACCGGCATGCCACGAGCCGGTTTAAGGGAGATATTGAGCTGTGGTTTCAGTACTTGGAATTTTGTAGAGCGCGAGGTCATGGCAGGATGAAAAAGGTATGTGGAAGACTAACTTTTTATATTCAATGCCATGAGAAGTGAAATTCTATTGTTTTTTTTTTCATTAGTTATATATAGCTAAAGAAACTTTACAAGATAGGGATTTTTTAACTGTCGACGATTGATTACTGCGGATCAATGTTGTACCATTTGTTCCATGAGTCGTGAGTGTAAAGTGCTCACATTTTTTTGGTGCAACAGATGAAAGAAATTTCTTGTGTTTAAATCATAAACCATAAACGAAGTTGATAATTTGGGTGATGCGCAATATGTTTAGGCACCATTTACTGTTGCTAGTTTCGCTTCTCCTTTTGGTCTTACCATTCACATGTTCTTTGGAATTTGAATGCATAAAATCTTATTTGTGGTGTAATCATGTTAGGCTCTGGCTCAGTTGGTCAGATTCCATCCAAAAGTTCCCGGTGTATGGATTTATGCTGCAGCTTGGCAGTTCGACAACAATCTTAATGTTGCAGCTGCACGTGCTCTTATGCTAAATGGTTTGAGAGCATGCCCGACTTCTCAGGACCTATGGGTGGAGTATCTTCGTATGGAACTCACATACATTAACAAGTTGAAAGCTCGAAAAATTGCCTTAGGGGAGGATAAGGGAAACCCACCTCATGGACTCAAGGACACCGATGAGAAACATTGGAGAGATGAGAACAAGGATTTATTTATGGCCCTCAATGAGAATGGGGATGTTGATAAGAAATCTAGTTCTCAAGATGGTGAGTCTGAGGGCAAGGTGGATGTGTTCAGGGAACAGGGGTTGGGCACACTTCAAACTATTTATAGTGGTGCGGTCGAGGCCATACCTACTGATTTCAGTCTCAGAACACGGTTTCTGGATATACTAGAGGCAACGGGGTTGGTTTATTCAGAAGACATGCGACAAAAGATACTTGATGACATGAAAAGGGACTTTTCAAAGGAGCCACTGTACTGGGACTGGCTTGCAAGAGTTGAAATAGCAAACACCAAAGGAGTAAATCCTACGCAGTTAGGCAAAGCAGCTCAGGTATTAACTTACGACAATGTTTGGTATTGCAAATAGATGAAGCTTGTCTTACATTTTTTATCTTGCTAGGTTTTGCTAAAGTATTTAACTCATACTTGTCCTTTGAATCTGCTGTGGCTGGGTATTATGTTTAAATCAAATTACATGTAGGCTGTTATTTTTTCAATAATATGCATGCAATAGTACTATGGTCACAATTATGACAAGACTCTTGATATGTCTGATCTGTCAACCCTACTATTCTGCACCCTCACCCGCAAAGAAAGAATAGACATGAAAGAATGAAATGAAATTTGTTAACTAGCATATGGGTCTAGTTGAGTCTGCTCCTTGTGTGATTATCTATTTTATACTATTTGATACTATTTGTCTCTAATGATATCCACCTTGCATATTTGCCCCTTTCTAGGTTTATGATGAGGGTTTGACGTCTGTTCCATCATCTACTATGATTGAGCTTTATGTAAAGTTTCTCATGGACATAGTCAGTAATGACAACAGAGATGAAGATGAGGCCATTCATTTCAACTCTAATGGTCAAGCCATTGAACTTGTTTCACATATTCAGAAAGTATTTGAAAAGGCTGAGAGCCTGGGCTGCATTACTGAAGATCTTGCGTGCCAACATGTTTCATTCCTTTTACACCTAGGGAATTTGAATGAAGCTAAGATTCTGGCAGAAAAGCTTTGCTCTGATAAATTTCAAGATGCGGCGTGCTTATGGACTCTACGTGTCTCCATAGAAATTAGATATATTCAGAATAAATCTCTTTCACCAGGAAAGGCTGATGTTCAGTATATCTTTGAGCTTTTGAGAAATATTCTGGTGAAAATCAGTGTGTCAGAAGCAGAGAACTTGTGGATTATGGTAAGCCGAAATTTCTAATGTTTATTGTCTTTTTTATGTGATTTTTCTCAAACAAAACAAGACCGGGTTTATCTTGCCTATTATATGTTCTGAAATAAGCTCTTCTAGTTCTCCAACTTAGTTTTACAAATGATTGTACTATGTATGAGTTCAAGTGGGCTCTTTGATGATTTAGTTTCTATTCCTTACCGGCTTAAATCACTTAAAAGAGCAGACTCTACTGTGGGGCAGGGGTTCTTGCTTTCTTTGCATGGGGAATGTGTTTATTATTTGTAAAGCTATTATTCTTCACTCATTCAAAATGTGTGATTTACCACACACTTAAGGATGTAATATCTGCATCTCTTATGCCCTTTATAAGAAATAATCATATCTTTAGTGTTGTTAATTTTACTAATAATTGTTGCTATAGGGCCTGAAATATTTTGCGAATCATAGACGTCATTTTGACAAGCTTGTGGAGATATCATATCTTTTATTGGCTAAAGATGGTGGAAATGATAGTGGGTTTTCACTCTCATCAACAATTTTAAATTATATTTTTCAAAGGGATGGACTTGAAAAGGCAAGAGAGATCTCTAAACGGTGAGTTCTGGTGTGTTTTTTATTCTTTTCAGTGTTGATGCGGTTTGTGGTATGCCTGCACTCGGTATTTGACATGTTATGGTTTCTGAGACGTCATTTGTGTCAATTGCAGATTTCTTGCTTTACCTCATCCAGGACTCTCTATATACAGAAATTGTATTGAGCTAGAGTCAAACCTTCTGGCTACTGGTGACAAGACTGGTCTAGCTAATGCTAGGAAATTGTATGAATCTGCACTTGCAACTTATGATCAAGATGCAAGCTTGTGGCAAGATTATCACGCCATGGAGAGCAAGGTAAACCTGAATCTTCCCTCTTTTTCTTTCTTTTTTTGATCTCTGATGCACTTAACAACATTCAGAGGGAAAAAGGTAGCATGCCTGAAAATTCAGATTAGCAGATTTTATGGCAATCTTGATCAACTGTTTGTGGTGGCATCAGCATATTAATCTTGTTCCTTTTGAGTTGTTTCGATTGTACTTTCTAATACTCAATTAATCTCGATAACCAGATGGGAACTTCTGAAACTGCTGCAGCTGTCCATTGGCGAGCTAGGAAAGCACTTAAAAACAATATTGCCCTTCCTCAGCCTTCAAAGTCGTGATGGATTTGCTTGTATGTGCCAATCATATTTGTTGGACTTACCATGGGGTTTGCATTTTCTCAACCCATTTAATTTTGACACCTTTTTGTAATTCGGTGTTGTTCAAGTCGGGTGTTAATTATACATGAGAAAACATTAAGCTAGAAATGTGAGTCATTTTTGGGCAAAAGAAATGTCTGAATATCATCATTTGTATTTTGCATCAGTTTTCCAACACCTGGAAAGGACTATATCAGCGTTGGTCAATTACAAAGTGGTGTTGACTTACAGAACAGAACTGTGTTATAAACGAAACAATGAAAAGAGGCATTTCCTACGCTTGTATAAATAACCTGCTTGTATAAATAACCTTTTCATAGTAGTTTGCTTCTCGTTCCCCTTTCCACGATGGAAGAAACGAGCTATATTAGGCAGACGGGCAGAATTTTGCAATAAGGTGTGTCAAGAGTAGTCGAGGAACATGTCATACTCTTGGCCACTGTGGACTCACAACCTGCAACAACAAATCAAAGAATTGAACCAGCGTAAGTAAAGCTCCTCCATTAATATATTCTACAACAGTTTTCCCAAAGGACTAAACAAGCATATGGAATCAAAATGTAGGAACTGACCTCAAGCGTGCTGAATACTAGTCTCATTCGGCTGGCTACAAGTGAGGGCTCTTCAGCATGCCCCATTATTGCCATTTGCTCCAGCTGGAGAGTCTTCACTGGAAGCCTTCATTTGCGTCGTACATGCAACCAAAGCACACCATTCTTAGTCTCAGCCTTTTGTGTTTTCTAACATCAAAACCAAAAGCATTCATGCTGCCTCTGGCTCTTAGATTGAACCATGCGCGGTAATAATCACAAAAGGATATACAATGTCTACATGATGATGATATATAATGAATATGGGATGTCACCAGGCCATTCCTCTCATGTAGTAGGCATTTGCAATGATTGCACAGAAGCCCTTCCAATGGACCAGCATTTCCTCCGACACCGGAGGGCTGGATGACCATCGAACTATAGTTGGTTGTGGCGTACAAAGAATTGTGATAAACACGATGCTCAGCCACATTATACATTCCTCAACCTGCACAAGAAAACTCATATTTGTACAAGAACATGAAACAGCATGTGTTGGTGAAAAGCTAGTGAAATATAGAGTGGCCCACCTCCTGTGAGATAATCTTGGACTTGAGACCTGTATTTCCACCATAGCCTTGCATTGCTTCAATTTCAACACCAGTTTCCTTCATATCAAGAAGCTCTTTCTTCAAGCCTTCATCAGTGCATCCCAATTCATATGCATTAACACCAGCGCTGATGAACTCCTAAGAATCATTTCATTAGCATCTCATCCATCAAGAAATAAACTGACATGACATGAAAGAAGACCAGTAGAATATACTTTTAAGTTGTCTCCACCTCCACGCTCAACAAAATTTCGGTATCGCCTAAACAAACTGATAGCTATATTGCGTGATGATCGATACTCATTCTCAGGAGAAATTGAATCTTGTGAACGGCACTAGAAAAACATGAGAAATATTATTTCTCCTTAATTAATGTGTATGCTTCGCTTGCTGAATGGTGTAAAGAGTTAAAAGTAAATGCTCACTAGCCATCTGTTTGAAGGGATTTGGTGTGACAAATTTCGGAGTTTGAGTTGATTTTTGAAATTCCACGAGACAGACCAGCTGGACCATCCCTTGTGACAACATAGAACCTTAAATGAAGCTCTAGGATTGATGAACTGAATCAAGGGACTTATATGCATCAATTTGGTATTAGTTGCATCTTGCATCATCTTCATGTCTGTATGTGCTTGGCAACTATTAACCGTCAACATACTTCAAAATCTGAAACCTTTCAAATAGTTTCTTTCAAAAGACCACTTAAGTAGAAGGACGTAACGATAGCCAACAAAAGCAACAAGTTTAAGGTATCTCTCCAAGTACTAAAAATAGCATATATACATACCCCTTCAGAGAAATCACTACAAAGAATAAACATTCCCATACAGTGTCCAAAAAACAGCACAAAACATAAACAGATCAAGGTAGCTAAAATTTTAATTCTTTTCCAAAATGAAAACAAATAGGGAATATCCAACAAAATCCCAAGTCTCATATGATGATTTGATCCATCCATAAAACAAGCACATAAAAACGATGGTCGCAGCAAAAAAAACCAACTTAATGAAAGTAGAATAATCTAGAGTTGAACTAACCTTAATAGTTTCGAGATGATTTCATCTGAAAGAAAAGAAACAGAAAGCTTCGTAAAAAAAAAAAAAAAAAAACAGGAGAAGTGATCGTTTGTTTGGATTCAAAAACAAAAGGAAAGTGGATATGTCGGAGGAATCTAATAAGAGAATGAGATTGGGGCCACGAATTTGTTGAATGGCTCCAAAGATTGCCGCAATTGATCACAGAAACGTAGACGATAATCCAAACACTATTTTTCTGGCTCCTCACGTTTTGCACTTTGAACTTCCAACCGCGACTAGAAACACAATCATACGACGTCGTCTAGACGAAATTAATCCTAGTGCCCCCTACACTTTGCTCTCCATCTCACTTCAGTCCTTGGAATCTACAAAGTTTGACAAAGCAGTTTGAAATTCATTTTGGATACAACATTGTCAACAAAAATCGTATTACAACCTTAGTTTCAAGGACGTTTGGATACACTCCATTTGAGTATGGTTGGATGTCCTAGTTTCATCAACTTCCATTACATTGTGTTAAATGAGTCAAAAGTAAATAAACAAGATTAATCAAAAGTCTAGATTAATTATAAATTAAATCTTCATTCATCTTTTAATTCGAGTATGTATAGTTATACAAATTCGTCACATTGAGATTGCAAAAACATTGGAGCATGTACATATTTAATGTGAATCTTAATAAACTCTATCAAGTTATATTAAAAGTTGTTGTTGTTCTATTAATGATCTGGTTAACTTAATAACTTGTAAGCACATTAAAATATATTGAATAACTATGAAACAAACTTTTCTTATTCATATAGTAGCTACTGTTGGGGTTTAAATTTTATTTTGTAGTGATCGATTTTTTAAAAGAATGGTAAGTTAATGAAGTGGCACTCATAATATGCTTAGGTTGGCATTAGATGCATATAAAAATTCGATATTTTATATGAGGGAAAGATATATATAAAAGGAAAATGAATTTACCTTCTTACCCTCAGAAGTCCTATCCAAGCAGCCAATAAGAAGAGAGAGAGAGAGAAATAGGGTAATTGAAAATCGTATCACCACTCACTGAGGATGGGTCTTGATTTTGGGTGAGAAAGCCTCCTCCACCCACTAAACCCTTTTTTTTTCTTCTTTTTTTTTTTAACCAAATTCCCATTACTGTATAATCATAATTTATTCGTTTGGCCTTGTTTTTCTTCAAATCCACTTCACACACACATAAACCTACTACCTTATACGCCTCGATAAGGACACTTTTCTCTCTCCACATATATACTTATTGGTTCCCACATTACTATTTTCAAGAATAAGGCATCCTTCAGTTATTCAGGTACTGTGAGTGTTCTTCGTTCTCTCCTTTCAATCTTGAATGCATGCATTTCCATACTTAGATTCTAGTAATTGATCCAAGATTTGGTTTTCCTGCTCATGCGCTCTTTTATGTCGATTTTGTTTCATTCTCGTAATGGGTTGGTGATTACGATGCTCCCTTGGGAGTAGATTGGATCTGGTTTGGTAGGATGTCTGATAAGACAGTTTCATTTGATCGGTTATGAAGTGGTGTATATGCTGGAATTTGAATTGTATGATTTCATACTGAAGAGAAAGTTTGGATTTTGATTGTGGTTTTGCAATCATTCATTAGATTTTATTTTGTTTCTATTTGTTGAACTCCGAAAGGTGTATTTGTGCTGCATATGAAGTGTATGCTCTAATGACTCAATGAATCCAAGGCTGACTAACTAATGAATCCAATAACTCAGAAGGCACTATATTGCTATTTGTTTATTTTCATTTTCGCTTGATGAATGATGACCTTTATCTTTAGTTTTTATTTATTTATTTATATGATTTGAGAACCACATTATAATCATGGTGTTGCATTTGCTATAAGAGGTGTAAATGTTTTTTCCAGAGAAGAACAATCGTTGAATTAATCATTAATGCTATTAAGAAGTTTCAGTACCCTTGTTCCATTTATTCCTTATCTTTTTTTAATAACTTCATTATCTTTTCAGGTATTTAAAAAGATGAGGGGAGGGGGGTTGTGGCAACTAGGTCAATCAATCACTCGTCGTTTGGCTCAGGCTGATAAGAAGACAGTTTCTCGTCGGTGCTTTGCATCGGAAGCGGATCTCAAGAAGACTGTTCTCTATGACTTCCATGTTGCCAATGGAGGGAAGATGGTTCCTTTTGCAGGTTGGAGCATGCCAATTCAGTACAAAGACTCGATTATGGACTCTACAGTGAACTGCAGGGAGAATGGCAGCCTCTTTGATGTTTCACATATGTGTGGTCTCTCTCTGAAAGGAAAAGACAGCATTCCTTTTCTTGAAAAGCTTGTGATTGCTGATGTTGCCGGTCTTGCACCTGGGACGGGGACTTTGACTGTCTTCACAAATGAGAAGGGAGGTGCAATTGATGATTCAGTGATTACCAAGGTGACTGATGACCACATATACCTGGTTGTGAATGCTGGATGCAGAGACAAGGATCTTGCCCATATTGAGGAACACATGAAAGCATTCACATCAAAAGGTGGTGATGTTTCATGGCACATCCATGACGAGCGCTCCCTTCTGGCTCTCCAGGTCAATTTTTATAATTTCTCGTTTCCTCTTAAATATAGAATGCTTGATGGCATTGTTAATGAGACCGATCATTTCAGGAGCTTGTATTTGTTTATAAAATGATTGCTTAGGATGGTATCACACATCAACCCTGCTACTAGAACCAGTACTGTGGTATTTTTTGCTTCTCTGTCATAAATTGTGAGGAAAGATCTTCTATGAATGTTTGGATAATATTAGATGGAAACAAATACGCTTCTTAGGTTCCTCATATATAAGCTTTTGGGCATGCTGTCATTTAAATCAAGTAACTATAAAAAACATGTATACTAAATTATGTAATAACTTTTAATGTGACAGAATGTCATCTTTTCTATGCCTAACAAACTCCTGAATTGTTGGTGTAACTTTTATGATCCAGTATACATTTTATGAATATCTTGTGACTGCTATGAGACTTGTGTTGATTCTATTTAAATCTTGGTGCAGGGTCCACTTGCTGCCCCAGTTCTGCAGCATTTGATGAAAGAGGATTTGAGCAAGATATACTTTGGTGACTTCCGGATTTTGGATATCAATGGGTCATCCTGCTACCTCACAAGAACAGGGTATGTATGTTGTTTTAACACATCTTTCTAAGTATATAAATGACTGATGTGAAGAGTTGAAACCATGAAAAAACTCTCTCAATGCAGTTCTCACTTCCCAGCAATAGTCATGTTAATATGTACGAATGGTTAACTTGATGAACTTTCAGGTACACTGGTGAAGACGGTTTCGAAATCTCAGTTCCTTCAGAAAATGCAGTTGATCTTGCAAAAGCCATTCTGGACAAATCAGAAGGAAAGGTGAGGCTGACAGGGTTAGGTGCTAGAGACAGTCTTCGTCTAGAAGCAGGTTTGTGCTTGTACGGAAACGACATGGAGCAACACACAACGCCTATAGAAGCAGGACTTACATGGGCTGTTGGAAAGAGAAGAAGGGCAGAAGGGGGATTCCTGGGTGCAGAAGTAATACTGAAGCAAATCGCAGAAGGGCCATCCATCAGGAGAGTCGGCTTGTTCTCTGCTGGTCCGCCTGCTAGAGGTCACAGTGAGATTCAAGACGAGAATGGACAAAGCATTGGGGAAGTTACAAGTGGTGGATTTAGTCCCTGTCTTAAGAAGAACATAGCCATGGGCTATGTCAAGTCTGGTCTCCACAAGGCTGGCACCAAAGTTAAGATTCTCGTTCGAGGGAAGCCTTATGATGGAAATGTCACCAAAATGCCTTTTGTTCCCACCAAGTATTACAAGCCATAACTTTTTTATTCTTCTTCAAATTTGTTGAATAACTGTTGCCTCTAAATTGTTTTTTTTTTGGTAAACTCAAAATGCTGCAATCGACAGTCATCTTCTTTATCTTGGGAGAGTTGTTTGTGTGTATTTGTGTTTTTTTTTTAATAATTAGGGGATGAAATTTAATGCCTACATTTTTCATTTCCATTCATTTTCTCATTCCTTAAAGATTACCAAGAATCCCTTGGTTGAAATATGGGGACTGGCAATCAAAATTTATAAACATGTATTAGTGTAATAAAAAAAAATATGATATTGCAAGAGAGGACAAACGACCAAATTAATTGATTATAGGCTTGAGATATTTTTCCTAAACTGGGTCATGTTTACGAATTCCAGTCAACCATTATATGTCGTATACTGAAAACTTTGGGGTTTCCAATTATCTAGGATTAACTCATGAAATAAAATAATGTGTTTGAATTGATCATAAGTTAACATTGATTTAGTTGAATAAACCTGGTTTTAAAATCTTTCATCCATGTGAGCATGACAACCTTTTCCAATTAAATTTTTTTTAATTTTCTATTACAAAATATTCTATTTACATTAATGACGTCATGGTTGTATAGTTAGCATGCTAAAATATATATTAAGTTTTCTGTAGATATGGTCTTAACTAATTAATTAAGTAAACAATATATATTAAGTTTTCTGTAGATATGGTCTTAACTAATTAATTAAGTAAACAATTTGGATAGACATGCAAACAAGATCTTCTAATCCACTTTGGTGTTTCATTTAATATTTTAAAATAATCACCACATGTAAAAATGACATTACTAATAAAATTTGACGCAAATTAAAAATAATAAAATATATGATGAAATATCAAATTGAAATAAAAATTCCAATTTCTACGACATGTGATCAATTTAGTTATTGTATTTGGATCCTCAGACATTTCCTTATTGTATTTTTTGTAAATTTCAAAAAGAGAAAGACAGACACATAAATCCCAGATCATGTGAGTTTCATTTTTTTCTATCTTCACCCAACTTCTCTATTATTTCCCCAAATTTCACAAGAAATTCATCAAAAAGAAATGAAGAGGATCCATTTTGCATTTTTTTACCAGCTTAACCGCAAAACTAATCTTAACTAATCCCTGCTTACCCAATCAATTATTTGGCCCTCATCGCAAGAAAACAAGATAATTTAAACAAGAAAATAGAGTGTTTGGTTTTTACTAAATAACAATATGTGTGTATATATGTATATATGTATAACCTACTTTTTCTGGAATTTATCCATTCACATATACGACTTAAAAAATGATGAACATCTCAAGCACCAGAAAAAACTGTCGCCAGCTTTAAGTTTTTTGTGCATGCATCAACTAGTGGAGAAATAATGTAAGTCATTCAACTCAGTTTATTCCATCTTTTTTTGTTTATATAAGAGTTGGTATTTCTCAATATTTCCTTCGTTGAGTGGAGTGATAAACACATAAACATGGTGAAAATTACAGTCCAACTAAAAAGTTATGAAGTAGAAATTACACCTAAATACAAATAATTATTTTAATTAGAAAAAATGACAAAGATGTGGAGATTTGATCGACTCCCTCAAACAGATTTACATTGAATATTAAAGAGAAAATAAGGCCAAAAAAATAAATAAATAAATAAAATAAAAATGTGTTATGTACTAGAAACATTACTATTAACAATCAGAATAACTTGCTAGCAAATTCATCAATGGAATTCCCATCTTTACGCGATGAAGATGACACCATTGCCAACTCTTTTAGCTGTGATAAACTCCTTCCCAACTGCAAACTCACCTTCATTTCCATCAACTCACTGTTTTCTTCATTCGACGATTCAATAGATTCCTCCATAAATCGAAAAAATCCAGCATTATTTCTGTACATCTCCACCACCATTCCCACCTGTCCACCATGCTCGATACTATTCACTATAGTAGACAATGCACCACCCCCTACTGCAACTGCCATTGCCACAACTCCGAGAGACGACGAAGAATCTGAGATTACAGATCCAGTTGCAGCCATGGCTGTTAAAAGAGGGCCTAATTTCGACAACACTTTGTTCATCTTCAAAGTTTTGTTGCCTAATCTGATATATTCATGTTTATCCTTTTCCTTCAAAACACGAACAATCTCCTTCATCTCGAATTTCATTTCATCATCATCATCATCATCATCCTCTCTCTTTTGAGATCGATTCAAAGGCCACCACACAGACGGTTCTAATTTTTCTGGAAACTTCTCTAGCATCACTCCTATGAGAGGAAGAGGATACGCTTTATCCAGTGCTAGAACTCTTTCCATCATATATTTCACATCCATTTCAGTCACACAATCGCGTAGAGCCATCATCGCCTGGATTTCTTCGTGCAGTTGTTTGAACAATCTCGTGGCGTTGCGCTGTTCTTCCACGAGCTGTGATGGTTGGAGCTTGTTCATCACCGTAAGCAGACCTGTGGCGGCCGCGAACAGCACAGCCGACGACAGTTTCAGCTCAGGAACAGGCTGCGCCGCCTTGAGAGCGGCCATGGTGGTGGCTGTGAGGGTGATCATGTTGATCGAGCTCAAGAGAAGTGAATTCCAGTTATTTCGCTGTTCGCCAACGTTTGTGTGCATTTCTACTCTATCAGCCACCGCCTCCAAAACAGCGTAAAGCTTGGCGGTGGCTGCGGCGGTTTCAGTGAGGCGGCTGCGCGGCTCGGGGATGACCGGGTTAGTGACGTCATTTTTGGAGGAAACTGTGTAGGTCAAGAGTTCATTAGGTTTGTTGAAATCTTGGGACAAAACAGGAGTATCAAGTTTTCCGGAATTGGTTACATTTGTAATCACTGTACTTCTTTTAATTGAAGGATAATAATAGATGGAATTATAAGCAGAAGACATTGATGAAATAATTGAAGATTGTGAAGCCATTGATTAACAATAGTAACTAGTTTTGATATGTTGCAGTTTGTGAAAATAGGAAGTTTTAGTTTCTGTAAAGTTATTATTTGCATGGTACTATATTTATAGTGAAAAGAATAGTAATAATAGAAGACTAGAAAAACTTGACCTGGCTGCTGGGTTGACCCATTCTTGATTTCTTGTGTTTCAATTTTAGACCAAATGGTTCGCGGGTCATCCACTAAGACCCGTTAAATGAAGTAAAATTGGGTAACCTATTTTGTGCATGCTATTGCGTCAACCTGATTTGTGTGATGATGCACTCCCAACATTAATTCAAAATAAATATGCTGTTGTTTTGATTTCAAAGTTGAATTTATTTTGGTTTTGCCAGTCAAATGTGTTTTGCATCTCTAATTATATTGTATGTATGTAATGTAGATATACGTACTTAATTAGTGCAAAATAATAAATATTTAAATATTATGAAAATGTCTCCCACTACTCATTTCCATCGGATTTCTTTTTCATAATATTAATAAACAATTTTTCTATTGATAGAATTAAATGTCTAAATTACTATTAGTGAAAAGTTAGCTAAAAAATAGATTAAAAAAAAAGTTTGTTTTTATAAGCATGTGTAGTTTTGTAAACCTCCCTATAAGAGGGTTGAAATAACTTATTCATTAAATATTTATATGTTCAAGTACAATAACTTGATATAGACTAGGGATAGATACGGGTCAAATATGCAGGTAGTGTTTAGTCTAGGATGACAATTTTGTCCCGTCTCGTGGGTACTCGACTTGACCCGAAATATACGGGATGGGCCGAGCGGGTCCATGGGTGGGGCGGAGCGGGGTGAACCTGCCCCTTGAGTGGGGTGGGGTGGGGCGGGGCGGGCCGGGTCTGGGTCCTCCTCATGCCCCGCGACCTGTTCTTTCCCCTCTATATTTTATATATATATATATATATATATAATATGCTATAAAAATATATTTTTTAATATATATATGTGCATATATTTAAGATACATATATTTAGAAAAATAAATTTAAATTAATTATAATCATTTTAATTTTATCTTATTTGAGAAGTGCTCGTTATGATTAAAGATGTGATTATACGAATAAATTAAAATTATTTTATAATGAATCTCATAAGATAAAATTAAAATAATTATAATTAATTTATTTTTATAATTTTAAATATATGTATCAATGTATGAAATTTTGGAATATATTAAATTTTTCATAATTTTAAAATTTAAAAAAAAAAAATTGAACGGGGCGCGGGGCAATCATTCTTACCCCGTCGCGGGTCCGAAACAGGCATGAGTCTTCTAAACAGAGCGCTTTTTTTTAAATATTATTTCTATCATTGTTATTAGTGTAAATAATAATTAATATATTTATATTTGAACTTTATAAATCGATACATGTTCGAGCTTACGACATAAACTTTTGTTGGTTGTTTATATTATGATCATATGAAATTTAGTTATATCAATGGATTAATAGATTAGAAATTAATTAATTATATTTAAATAAACTATAAATTGTATATTTTTATAGTTTTTAATTATATGAAGTAATAACAATTGTTGTTATCTTCATCATAATCTACACTATGCACTTAACCCTTATACATACTGTAAAACTTAATTCAATCAAAATTTTAATTTATATAATAATTTTTTAAAATTATAAAATATAACTTTAAAAGACAATAAAAATATAGAAAAATATTTTATATATTATATATTTTTTGAAATAATGAAAAATGATGTGAACAACTTAATTGTATTATCAAAATTTTATATATTTATCATAATAAATAAGAAAACTGCACATGACGGGATAAACTACTAATAAATAGTAAAAGTATTTATGTGTTTAATTAATTTTAGTAAAACGTATATAGTAATTGATGAGCCGTGTATAGCCCAGCCTAACAATAGGAATTGAGTAATAGAGAAGGAGGATATGTTAGGAAAATACTTAAATATTTAGACAATTTTTTATATGTTTATTATATAAAAAATAAAATTAATAAATATTTTAAATTTTTGACAGATGGATATGTGTGAAACACGAGCAGGTGAAGAGGACTGGGATATGCTATTTCTAGTGTAAATGTATAGACAGGACAGGACCAGCAACGTAGCAGGCAGCGGCTGAAACTCAAGCATATTAGTGTTTTCCTCTCTCTCTCTCTCCCGAAATTGAAAGAGAGAGAAAGCGAGCAGCAGGAAGAGATGGGATCAGTAGCGAAGAAGGGCTTACAACAGTATCTCACACAACTCCAACTACATCCTTTAAGAACCAAAGTCTCTGCTTTCCTTCACTTCCTCATTTAATGACTTTTATTTTTGTTTTTATCTTCTGGTGATTGCTTCATTTTCTAATTATCTTGTTTTGATATTTTCCCCCCTTTCTGATTCTTGAGTTGATTTGCTATCAAACACGATGTTCTTACTGTGTAGTCTTGAGTTTGAGATGTTTTAACTTTTGTAGGCGATAACGGCGGGAGTATTGTCTGCGATTAGTGATATAGTGGCGCAGAAGCTTTCTGGCATTCAGAAACTTCAACTCAAGCGCCTTCTTCTTAAAGTGGTACTTCTTTCTCACTCTGTTTTTAACTTGAAGATTCGGTTTTAATTTCACGATTTACTCTCTGATGATTTTTTTATATAAATTTTTTTTTATTTCAATTTGAGCTTCGGAGGCAGAGTAAGGCAGATAATTATTAACTAGACAATAAACTGAATCAATTTAGCCCCTTGTGAACACTTGACTGTGATGATTTCTTGTGTTCCTCTTAAGAGATTCTTGAATTTCTTTGAATCATGATTTACCTTATCATATTCCTGAAGTATTGGATGTTGTTTTACTGATTTAAATGCATCATATATTAGTGGCCGCAACTACTGTATTGGTTGTTAGGCAGAGAAGATAATAAATGATCTGTCTAATATCTTTTAGGGGTAAGTGGATATTTATGGAGGGTTCACCTTTGATCTGATGTAATGCCCTTTCTTCTATGGTATGCAACGAGATCTTGTGAGTTTAATCCCACGAACTTGGGAAAATGAAAGTAGACTTTAATCACGTCGTTGGAGAGCCATTAGACTAGAAATGCATTTGGCTATTTGACTTGAAATGCCTTGGAAATTTTTTGCAAATACTTGTTATTTGACTTGAAATGCCTGAATGCAGATATTTGGGGCAGCCTATCTGGGTCCATTTGGGCACTTTTTCCACATATTGCTAGATAAGATTTTCAAGGGGAAGAAAGACAGCACAACTGTAGCAAAGAAGGTGTTCCTCACTTAGTTGTTGTCTGCTTCTTTGTCGTATCTTTTATGAATATGTCCATCCGTCGGATTATTATGTAACATTTTTATATGACATCATCACATGCAAGTTCTGGGATAGTTGGATAGCTGAGGTGTGACTATTCTGAACAACATTAAAATACCGAGTAAAATCATTTCAGGTGGCGCTGGAGCAACTGACATCTTCTCCTTTGAACAACATGCTTTTCATGATTTACTATGGGTTAGTTATTGAGGGTGAGTCTATTACACAGCTTCTCTCAGCTTTCAATCCTGTTGGTCATACTTTTAATACCTTTTTTTTGGTAGCTGGAAAAACAAATAGAGATTTTGGAAGATGATTGTTGCCATAGTCCTCATTGTTTTCTGCATGATTGAAAGCACATATCATGTCTTGCTCAATTGGTTTCTGAGAACTCATAAGCTAGTATTTGATCTGCTAAGGATTTCAACAAGCTTAATTTTATGGTGCGCACAGGAAGACCCTGGATCCATGTGAAATCTAAAATCAGGAAGGAATATCCAACTATCCAGTACACATCATGGACAGTAAGTGATGGTTAAATAGTTGAACTTATAACATCTGTTGACCTTTTCTCAAATAAAATGGGAATAATATTGGGAAAGGTGTATTTACTTTCTGTGCTTGTTATATGCAGTTCTGGCCTGTTGTTGGATGGGTAAATCATCAGTATGTGCCTCTGCAGTTTCGTGTAATACTCCATAGTGTCGTTGCCTGTTTGTGGTACGATTATTTCCTTTCCCATTGGATCACGTATACTTCGTTGGAAATTTACTCCAGATATTGAATTCTGGTTTGTAGCTTAGCTTTCTTGTATGTTTTTTCAGGGGAATATTTCTTAATCTAAGAGCAAGGTCTATGACACTGACTAAAGGTTAAACTCATACTCGAGGAGGAATCTGCTGCAATCTTCTATGGTAAGACATTGACTGCTTCATTCAACGTCTTTTATACCCTCAATTGGATCCCTTTAATACAACTAATGTCCTATTTTCTATTTCATTACTTTTCATGTATTTATTGGTGATACCATTTTATACATAATATAATAGAATATCTCACTATTATGAGTATGAGAAATTTCGAAATAAAAGAGCTAATGTTAGTCTTTTCTCCATTTTCTCTGAAACTGCAGATTTGTTGTATTGTTTTAACTGTAATGATTTAAAGGTAATTGTATAAATAATCATGACTTTTATCTACCAAAATTATTTTAGTGACGACCTTTTAACTTTTAATTTCAAACGCAATATTTTCAACAGTTTTGATCAGGCATGTACATGAAGAATGTGCGTACTTTTATAAGATTTTTTTTTTTTACTTTTTTATATTTTATATTATAAATAAAATCTTTTTTCATGCTACATTTTACTTATAACCCCTCATCAACAATCCGCATCTCACATATATACCTTCTTCCGAAATTTCATCCATATAGATACTACCATTCAATATTCTTTCAATTCTCATCCACACAGAAGCTAGCATCAAAAATATTGAAAATCAATTAAATAAAATAATGAAAAATATTCAATTAATTAATATTGAAAATCAATTAAATGAAACAATGAAAAATATTCAATTAATCAATTCACGTAGTTTTTTTTGGTGATGTTATAGTATTTAATATAACATATAACACAAACAAGTATAGTATGATTTTTGCTCCAATAACCGGATCAACACCAAACAATCATACTTGGATGTTTGGTCAATGGAAGCACAAATGATAAAGATATACACAAGGAAAAATTTCAACTTTTTTCAGGAAGTAATGTGTCAAAGTCATGCTTATTTTGTGAATTTGAAATGTGATGATGAGTTGAACAATTTATACTATATTGAGGACTGATACAAGTTCAACATTATGGGAGCTTATATACACCAAGAGTTCAGATGCATTAACATGTTGTTTACAATTTGAGTTCAAAGGAATTGTTTGTAGAAACAGATCTTTAAACATCCATCTAAATATATTCTACCAGAGTGAACGATAATCATGAAAAGTGGAAGAGTGAACGATAATCATGGTGCTGACATTAATAATAAATCTCTTCTGACAAGACATTCAAAATGTTACAAATGACTTCTATCACAAATGATTTCTATTGTAGTAGATGATGCATGTCTTATTAAAGATGTTCTAACAACAATTAGAACATGTGTATGAAAGAGTGCAATGATCTTCTGTATCAAAAAAGAATATGATTGATATTAATGATCTTTCACAAGTGAGAGTAAAAGATGTGGAAAAAGGTATAAATCATCAAAGGAAAAAGTAATTCTAAAAACAAGAGTTTGTAGTGGTTGTGATATTAGTGGGCATGATAGGACAGGAGAAATTGTTCCACATCATTGGAATGATATAATATTTTCTTATCTTTTTCTTTTCTCAAAGTTTTTACATTTATAAAATTATAATACTGATTTTTTTTTTTTTTTTTGTCAATATGTAGATTCATTATAGTTTGTCGTGGTTGTGGCATTAGTGGGTATGATAGGAAAAATTGTTCCACATTACTGAAATGGTATAATATTTTCTTATCTTTTTTCTTTTTGAAAAGTTTTTATATTTAGAAAATTATAATAATGATTTTTTTAATTTTTTTTATATGTGTAGATTCATTATATTTGACAATACAAAAAAAAACTTAGGATTTTGAGGATTAATTGAAGATTTCTTGGATATTTTGAGAATTGATTGAAAACTTCTTGATAATTTATAATTGAGTTGGAGGATATGATTTGTTTATTTTGAAAATTTGTTGAGAATTTATTATCTTTATTGCTCAATTTGTATTTTAATTTTTATGGTTAATTTTGAGAATTTCTCGAATATTGATTATGATTTGTTGAGAATTGATTAATTAAATATTTTTCATTATTTCATTTTTCTTCACATGTGTAGATTTATTGTATTTAAGGTATAAAAATGGCAATATTGTGAGAATTGATTGAAGATATCTTGGTAATTGATGACTTGAGATTTTGAGGATTGATTGTGATGTTGCTCCGGTTTAACGTGCGTCTTCTCGGAACCAAAAACTCGAAATTTCCGACGCTCAAGTCAGTCGAAAAGCTCTGAAATCTCTCAAGTAATATAATCTCTGAATTTTGTGTATTGCGTGTGTGTAAAGTGTAAAAGAATAAGGATATATATACTCCCTGATACTTGTTGCAGTAGAAATAGGAGTCCTAACTGTGTTGGGCGTGGGAGTCCTCCAGAAATCAAGGGTTAGCTCGATATCAGTCTAGAAATCAGGGATATGGGTAACAAACCCGTGGAAATAGCGGGCAGTTAAGATCATTTTGCTTTCATCTGATCATTTAGCTTGTAGAATCATGCCGAGCTAATGTAGTTCGCCTATTAAAGTAGTTCGCCGGGACAGGCGTAGTTCGACCTAAACTAAGTAAGAAATCCGGTTTGGATGAATTCGGTCGTGGTTAGTTCGGTTCGGTTTGAGGAATTCAGTTCGATCACATCAGTACTCCCCCCCTTTTCGAAGTGTATGTAATACACTGGGGAGGTTCACTAAGGCGGTGATCGAACTGAACCGACGCTCCTTTCCAAAGCAAAACGTCATTTCCATGTCTTTTCAGCTGACATCGCTCTGTTCGCGCGACACGTGGCGAAAAACTGTTCCCGCCCAATGCCTTTTCGTTTTCCGCCGTTAGATTTCGCTTCATCCAACGGCGGACAGATCGCGTCTCTTCGGATTTTCCCCCCAAAATCAAGATCTTCCTCTCTATATATACGTTATTACCTTCAACCTTCGAAAATTTCTGAGCTCATCTCCTGTAGGCACTCATCTTCTCCGATTCTCTTCCTCCATTTAAATTTCTTCTCTTAATCCCAGGTACCCCTTCCTCTCTCTTCTAATCTTTAATATTTCAATGGCATCTTCTTCGGAAAGATCAAAGAGGAAAAGATCTGTAGAAGATGCCTTTTCTTCTACCAAGGTCACTCCGACCCATACTGTGTTCCTGAGTTCGCTGATGGCGGGGGCTATATATGGTGGTGATCCCGGATCCTGAGGATCGACCCCATCGAGCACCGCCTGGACATCAGTCATGGTTGTCACCCTAGGGTTAGTTCCTCCCATCCATCCTTTTTTCTTAGACGTTAGTGCGGAGTTCGGGATATGTCCGAACCAACTCCACCCGAACTCCATTAGCTACATAGTTTCTTTCTACATGGTTTGTAAATGGATGGAGGTCGAGCCCTCTGTAACCCGTTTTTGATCTTGTTTTGTGTTAAAAAATTCCAATCCTTTTCGTTTCTATCTGAGTCCTCGGAGTGGTGCGAGGCGAGCTTATTTCCTATCTCCCGGGGATGATAAAATCAGTTTCTGGGAGAAATATTATTTCTTTGTGAAAGCACCGATAGGTCGGCCCTTTCGTTCGCTTCCTTGGGCCTATCAGTTCCTGGGAGAAATATTATTTCTTTGTGAAAGCGCCGATAGGTCGGCCCTTTTGTTCGCTTCCTTGGGCCCAGCGTTCGGGTTCGGATAGAACCCCCAGAAAGATAACAGCTCAGTACAGGAACTCAGCTTGGCAATGTCGAACCAACCCTTTGCAAAAATTTCGTTCAGGGTGGTGATTTGGTAATTTGGGGCAGGAGCAGGGTCGGTTTGACCCGAACGCTGGGCCCAAAAAAGCGAACGAAAGGGCTGACCTATCGGCGCTTTCACAAAGAAATAATATTTCTCCCAGGAACTGATTTTATCATCCCCGGGAGATAGGAAATAAGCTCGGCGCTTTCACAAAGAAATAATATTTCTCCTAGGAACTGATTTTATCATCCCCGGGAGATAGGAAATAAGCTCGCCTCGCACCACTCCGAGGACTCAGATAGAAACGAAAAGGATTGGAATTTTTTAACACAAAACAAGATCGAAAACGGGTTACAGAGGGCTCGACCCCCATCCATTTACAAACCATGTAGAAAGAAACTATGTAGCTAATGGAGTTCGGGTGGAATTGGTTCGGACATATCCCGAACTCCGCACTAACGTCTAAGAAGAAAGGATGGATGAGAGGAACTAACCCTAGGGTGACAACCATGACTGATGTCCAGGCGGTGCTCGATGGGGTCGATCCTCAGGACCCGGGATCACCACCATATAGCCCCCGTCATCAGCGAACTCAGGAACACAGTATGGGTCGGAGTGACCTTGGTAGAAGAAAAGACATCTTCTACAGATCTTTTCCTCTTGGATCTTTCCGAAGAAGATGCCATTGAAATATTAAAGATTAGAAGAGAGAGGAAGAGGTACCTGGGATTAAGAGAAGAAATCTAAATGGAGGAAGAGAATCGGAGAAGATGAGTGCCTACAGGAGATGAGCTCAGAAATTTTCGAAGGTTGAAGGTAATAACGTATATATAGAGAGGAAGATCTTGATTTTGGGGGGAAAATCCAAAGAGACGCGATCTGTCCGTCGTTGGATGAAGCGAAATCTAATGGCGGAAAACGAAAAGGCATTGAGCGGGAACAGTTTTTCGCCACGTGTCGCGCGAACAGAGCGATGTCAGCTGAAAAGACATGGAAATGACGTTTTGCTTTGGAAAGGGGCGTCGGTTCAGTTCGATCACCGCCTTAGCAAACTATCACCGCCTTAGCGAACATCCCCAGTGTATTACATACACTTCGAAAATGGGGGGAGTACTGATGTGATCGAACTGAATTTCTAAAACCGAACCGAACTAACCACGACCGAATTCATCCAGACCGGATTTCTTACTTAGTTTAGGTCGAACTACGCCTGTCCCGGCGAACTACATTAGCTCGGCATGATTCTATGAGCTAAATGATCAGATGAAAGCAAAATGATCTTAACTGCCCGCTATTTCCACGAGTTTGTTACCCATATCCCTGATTTCTAGGCTGATATCGAGCTAACCCTTGATTTCCGGAGGACTCCCACGCCCAACACAGTTAGGACTCCTATTTCTACTGCAACAAGTATCAGAGAGTATATATATCCTTATTCTTTTACACTTTACACACACGCAATACACAAAATTCAGAGATTATATTACTTGAGAGATTTCAGAGCTTTTCGACTGACTTGAGCGTCGGAGTCCCTTCGCCGGGAACCCCTCCCGGTGTCTGTTTTGCAGGTTCGTTGGATCCGATCGTTCGAGATTTCGAGTTTTTGGTCCAAAAAGGAGAACGGTAAATCGGAACCACATCAGATTGAAAATTTGTTGGTAATTAATGATTGAGTTGGAGGATATCATTTGTTGATTTTGAAAATTTGTTGAGAATTTATTCTCTTTGTTGCTCAATTTGTATTTTAATTTTTATGTCGAATATTGATTAGAATTTATGATTTCTTGAGAATTGATTGATTGAATATTTTTTGTTGCTTCATTTAATTGATTTTCAATATTGATTAATTTTAATATTTTTCATTACTTCATTTAATTGATTTCAATATTTTTCCTGATAGCTTTTGTGTGGATGAGAATTGGAAGAATATTGATTAATTCAATATTTTTCATAGTAGTATTTGTATGGATGAGAATTGGGAAGAAAGAGTATGTGTGAGATGCGAAAAATGTCTATGTTGATGAGGGGTTATGAGCGTGTCTATGTTGATGAGGGGTTATAAGCGAAGTGTAGTGTGAAAAAAAGATTTTATTTATAATATAAAATATAAAAAATTAAAAAAAAAATCTTATAAAAATACACACGGTACGCATTCTTTAGATGCATGCCTAATCAAAACTGATATTTTCAATATTTGTAATTTAAAGTATAAGAAACTTTTCTTTACTTTTGTTGTGAATGTGAACCGTTTGTGCTGGCAATGCTTGCCACATAGGATGCCACATTGGTGGGTTATTAAATGGATCAACTAAATTTAATCAGACGTTTTATTCATTTTCACAATTTAAATATTTACATTTCAAAATCGTATTATATATTTTAATTTAACAAAAATATTGGAAAAATATGACCTTGATTAAATTAAAATATATACTTTTTTTCCCTCCAATATGTGGTTTTTTGTTTTTTTATCTAATAAAACTATTTAATTTTTAAATAGATGGGTATTTAAATTTTTAAAGGGATGAAAGGCTTTGGTTGAACTATGTGAACCTGGTCCACTTGGTATCTTTTATGGTAGAGATTGCTACTCTGATGGATGGTCTACATTGATTAAATAAATCCTTGTAAAATTATTTAGTGTTTCGAATTGTTAAAATTTAAAAGTTTTTTCTTAAATTTGTAAAAACTAAAAAAGTGGGGATTAAATTAGAAATTTGGCAAAAGTTGGTAATTTAATGCAATTAATCCTTCAAACTTACAAGTTAGTCCAATGATGTGTGTGTGTGCCGCTGGATTGAAGATTCAACAGACAATCTTTTGGTCAGACCATTTCATGCAGTAAGAGTTGAATCCTTTATTCTATGCAATATTGTTTTTTATAACATTCTAATCCAGTGGTACGTAAATATAAACACAAGTACTCTTTACTGAAAAAAATAGGTAGAGATATATATATTTTTTTTAAATCTTTTGTATTGGCTTGTTAAGTTTTTTATATTACCAAATGTCAAAATAAATAAATAAATAAAATAAAATATTTTTACACACTCCAAAATCGACCTTTTGGTCCTCAAGTTTGCAGAGAAAGTGAGAAACACATTTGCACGCCCATTATGTTTTAGAAAAATGTTTTTTATCCTCAACTTTTTTGTAATTGGAAATATTCAACTAATCCTTATTACATCGAAAATAACTAAGATGACAAATCAAGATCAATTATAATTTGTCTGAAATCAGATAACATAATGTTTAAATATGATTTTTCAATAAAAATGATAAGTGGTAGCAACATTAGGATAAAAAATTCAACATTATTCGATAAAAATATCCGTTGTAGCAATATTAGGACTTTTTTTTTTTGGCAACCATAAAGGAAGTATAAGTGTGTTTTTAAACCTGGCTAAAAAAAACTTAAGCATCTACGCAGTTTAATTTTACTATTTGTCCATCTATTTTCCCTTAAAGAAAAAAGGTGTAAACATAATTTTTTTTTGGGAGTATAAACATAAATTTTGGATTATTCTTAAGAGTGCGTGCGACACGCATTCTAATGTTAAATGAAAAAAAACATATTAACATGTTAAAATGTGATATATATTTAATTCAGACTTTCAGTACAAAGAGCCAAATACTACCAAAATAAAAAAGTAAAGAAGAAAGAAATACACACAACACGCGTAGTACAATATTTATTAAATTAAACCATGCAACGAGTGCAGCAACAATTAACGATACAGACACACATAGATTATTAAATTTAATTATTTTCTTGTCTTGGGTTTTTTTTTTTTAAATCTTTTTGGCCTTGTATTCAGTGACCACATTTTAAATTCGCATCCACTCTGTATCGATTAAAGTTTTATTTAGGTCTTGCAAATCAAATTGTATATGTACTTTCAAGTAAACCACCAAAATTAGCTGATATTTAATCAATTATATTTTTCAATTCTATTCTATTAATGACGTGAGTGATGGCATTTCTCTTAGCATTAGAAAGAAAGAAGAATGGAGTCGGGAACAATACATTCAGTTTTGAATTTTTGTACATGGCATATAATTTGTGCTCTTAGTAATCAAATATTTGCAGTACAAAATTCAAATTTGAAGGGTTTAAGGCTATATGTTAAAAGGTCAAATTTTAAATTTTGATATTCAATTTTGGGAAAGAAGTCTGAAGACTGAAGTGGTGTTTGAGTTGAAAGTCAATTTTAATCCCAAAATACAAAAACAATAGGTACAATTACGACCACGAGAAACAGTCTCATTCTATTACCCGTTCAAAGCTTTGAATAATTTATACATTTCTTCACTTGTCATTTATCAACATTCAAACCATGTCTTTGTCTATATATACCACTCACTCCATGCATTCTAACCATTGGTCTTTCATTCTTTCAACACTCCACCATTTAATATATTCTTACTCACACAAAACCAACAACAAATAACAATGGCAGCCATGGATGCATCGAGCTTGATCTTGAACTCATCAATTTCTTCTTCTTCCTCAAAGCAAAGAGGAACAGTTAAGGCCACCATCAATATCCCGACGCGGGTCGCCCGTATTTCCCTTCCGGGGCTCCGAACCGGAGGATTCGTGGAGGATTTGGAACTGCAGAAGTTTACAGAGAAACAGCTGAGCCCTGTGAAGATCAGTACCACGATCAAGAGAAACCAAAATGATGGACCCGACCCGGTTGTGATGGCAAAGCTTTACGCGATCCTGGAAGCGGTTGCAGATAGGGTTGAGATGCACAAGAACATTGGAGATCAAAGAACCAATTGGAACTGTCTTCTGTTGACGTCAATCAACGCCATCACTCTCGCCGCCGCCACCATGGCAGGCATTGCCGCCATCAGCGGCGGCGCTCCGGCGGTGGCGCTAAAGCTCTCCTCCACCGTCATGTACGTGGCGGCGACTGGTATGCTCTCGATTGTGAACAAAATCCAGCCCTCACAGCTGGCTGAGGAACAGAGAAACGCCACCAGGCTGTTCAAGCAGCTTCAGAATCAGATCCAGACCACAATATCGGTCGGAAATCCGACGGTTGTCGACGTGAAGGAGATGATGGAGAAAGTGCTGGCCCTGGATAAGGCTTACCCTCTTCCTCTCCTCGGCGCCATGCTCGAGAAGTTTCCGGCAACCGTGGAGCCCGCAGTCTGGTGGCCGGAGGAGAGAAGAAAGCTATCGAAGGGAAACACAGGCTACAATGGGTGGAACGGGAAGTTGGAGGAAGAGATGAGGGAAATAGTCAACGTTTTAAGAATAAAAGACAGAGAAGACTACCTGCGATTGGGTGAGAAAGCATTGAAGCTGAACAAATGTCTCGCTATCGCCGGGCCCGTGCTGACGGGTTTGGCCGCCGTGGGGAGTGCTCTTGTGGGGTCGCCTTCTCAAGGTGGCTGGGCGGTGGGGATGGCGGTTGTGGGCGGCGCGTTGGCGAGTGTGGTGAACACGTTTGAACACGGCGGACAAGTGGGAATGGTGTTCGAAATGTACAGAAGCAACGCCGGATTCTTTAAGATGATGGAAGAATCTATTGAATCAAATCTGAGAGAAGAGGATATGGAGAAGAGGGAGAAAGGAGAGGTGTTTGAAATGAAGGTGGCTTTGCAGCTGGGGAGGAGTTTGTCGCAGCTCAGAGATCTCGCCGCCGCCGCCGCCGTTAAAGGGGCGGACATTGATGAGTTTGCAAGCAAGCTTTTCTGATCATCGGTCACTGCAATTTTGTGGATAAGTGTAAAGCTAATTAACTTAGTTTCTGCAGTTTTAGTTCATGTTATTATAACTTAAAAGTGTACATCAAAGCAATGACAAATAACACAATCTATGCAATTAATCATTAATTCAATGTCAATTTTGACGCATATATATATTATATATATATCAATGCTAAAAACAGTTCTTTGTGTCAACAAAAAGTTAATGCAAAATGATCAATGCCGAATGCAAGAAATAATTTGAACACAAGTCTGTCATTAGCTACATAATTACATTGACATAGAAAATGACGAATCTTTTATGTCTTTATACGTACCTTTTTTTTTTTTAGTTCATTTTTGTAAAATTGAATTTTAAACATTATTTAATACTTCAAACGTTTCAAACCAATACTATTTATTATAAAATAGAGTGTGTTTCAATTTAGCTATAGTTTTTTTAATTATCAATAAGAAATAATTTTTAATTTCTCTCTAATTCACACTTGTACTTTCTAGTTTTACTGATATCATTTATTGTAGATATCTATACCCTATAGGAATATTATGATCATTACATCCATTAATTTATTTAATAAAACCTTAAATAAATTGAAATAGACAGACCAAATCGTTATGTTATACGAAGCATCCATCTATTTATCATTGGTGCATGGTAGTGGTTTTGGACCTTTTGGGAATGAAAGGAATGGAAAATTAATGATGAATTGATATGTGCTACTAGTTCAAACCTATTCTAATTTCCAAGTCTCATATGATTCTGCTTGGATGGATGGACTTGAAAACTTCAAGATTATACTTCCAAACGTTTGGTCAAACTCATTTTAATTTTGTTTTGTAAATAATATCAACCAAATACGACCTTAAAAAAATAAATATCGACGCCGAATATAAATTGGGTAATGGACTCTTAGGGCCAAAAGAGTTAATGGGCTCGATAAATTGGACCGGATAGCAATAATAAGAAAAGAATTGGTTCACAAGTCCTGCCATGGACTGTATCGAAATTCCCTAACATCCTAAATTTAATACGTGTTATCAACTTATAATCTTGTTTATTTTAGTATACATGTACAATTATGACATCCAATCAAACTTCATAAATAATTAGAGAGATGAAAGTCCTAGAGGCTCAAACTCATGAGTCCATTTAGAAGTAAACTTCAAATAAAATAATTAAAATAATAATTCTACTGTGGAAGATCCACAGTATTTCTCTCTATAGCTATAATATATTTAATTTCTCAATTATACACTTAATCTATATATCTATATATATTTTTAATTTTTTTACAACATCATATTACTCATATTTCCACCTCCTTCATCACCCCAACTATTGACTCCTCTAAAAACAAAAACAAAAAAATCTTTTCATTTTTCATTCTTTTATAAATTATGAATTTCGACGATTTAACATGTAAATACTTAGATTGAATGCATAAATTTTTCATTAATCTCCATATATATTTTATGATGATTGTATAGAGATATAGGTAGTAGTTTGATGATCTTATTTAATTTAAACGTCATCCAATAGCTTATTTTAAAAAAAAAAAACTACCATCTTATTTAGGGACAAGACTTTATTAACTCAAAATTTGGTATACCCCCAATCTCAGGCAGTAGGCAGGGAGGCTTTTTAACACTACTTTATGTTTACAAAAAAATGGAGTTTATTGTCTATCTTTAATATGCATGTGGGTGTATATTTATAAACAGTATATAATATATTGAAAATATTTTACCTAATATAACAGCAGTAAGATAAAATGATTTAGGATTTAGATTATTACAATAGTTATAGTACAAGAGAGTAAGTAATTTAACTCGTAATATAGGATGGATTTGGCAAGATATTTAATTGCTAGCAACATGTAGTTGAGATAAAGTGTCTGTTATTTGAGAATATTCATTTATTCACAATACATTCCATCCGGTTGAAAAATGTTCGAACTTAATTATCACGATCTGTACTTTTATAAAGGTGGGATACCACTTGAGTTACAAAACTCGTGATGAAAAATCTACGATTCGACGGAGAGTTATTCACCCATCCTTCATAAAAACAAGTGAAATGCAGTAATTTGTGATCATAATTGCACAGCTGCCATAAAAGCATATGGATTGGTATTATTATCTCTGCAGAAAATAAATAATGAAATTAGGACCATACTGCACCCATTTCCAACTCTACTGAAGCTCTCCAATAATAATGTATGCCCTATTGTCTTATTAGATGACTTTTTATTGTAATTATTATTTTTTCCAATATAAGCAAAAGTTGAAAGTATCTCGATTTTCTTATATTCGATATAAGGGATAGTATTTATAAAAGTTTTTACGTTTCTGGAACAAGGGAATGAAAGAAAAAATATGAATCCAGATGAAAAAAATATTAGTTCATTATCCATTTTATCGTGTAACTTAGGAGATTAAGATTAAAATTTCAAACCAACAGCTTAGAATAGCAACTACTAAATTACCACAATTTGAGGATAATTTTGGTCCCAACATCCCAATTGGACCTAAATGTCAGTGGGGAGAAATTCGGATTTCTTTAGATGAATTTGTTGGATGGAGATATGTACATGACTTAAGTCACACAACCATCCTACTTGATAATTGAGTAAGAAATTATAAAAAATATATTTAAAATTTTGAAAATTGCCAAAAATATTTTTAGTTTTTTTAACAAAATATTTTAATAGAATCTGAAATTTTGTTTAGTAAAATTGTATAAATTCATAAAAAAACTGAAGTTTGTTTCTAAAATCAAAAAAAAAAATTGAATAAATTTGAAAGAATTCACTATATCTGAAAACTATTTTAAAATTAAAAAAAAAAATTCTGATGATATTACATGGTGTATTGAACTTTAACTGAAAGTTTACTCCATGTTTATATAATAATCTGACAAAATAATTTAGTACAAACGGTTGGGATATTTTCTCCAACTTGATAATGAATGGATTAATAATATTTTTTGTCCGTGATGATGATGATTTACAACTACTAATAATAATACCGATAAATGGAGATTATGAGATTTGAAACCTGTCTAGTGTTGATATGTTGGATAAGGAAAGTGCATGAAAAGTGCAAAGACTCAGTTTCGAAAAAATAATAATTAAAAATGATGAAACTCAAATATGTTTTTTTTCCTCAATAATCAGACAAAAATGAGTTGAATAAGGTGAGATTCTTAACTACAGAATTGTAAACAATCTTATTCAAATTGTGGAATAATAGTTATCTTCTCAAAAAAAAAAAAAAGCAGCAGAATAGTAGTAAATGAATATAATTTAATTATAAATAACTAATAAGTAGTTTTTAATAACAAAATCATCTGTAATAAATTAATAATTCTCATTTTTACAAGCTTCACCTACCTACATGTCTATCTACCTATCATAAGTACATTAATACATATTATGTTTAATGTATTAAAAATCCAAAATAATTATTAATTTCACTTCTCATACAATAAAAAAAAAATTAAAAATTACCCACCATAAACATTCGAAGACTTTTCTTTACAAGTTCGAAAACAAACAATAAAATCCCTTCTTAATGGCACGTCGGCAGCACTCCGTGGGATCGGTGTGTAAATATAAGGAAGTGAAAGCCCCAAATTGCAAATAGTATGAAACAAATCTTCCAATTCAAATATAGAGGGGAAGTGTTGGGAATTGGATCGAAGGAATTAAAAACCCCATTCTTCTTTCTCTGTAACCCTCCCTGCCTTCCCCATAACATCACAAATCTTGTTTCGTAGCTAAAATCCTGTTGAAATCTCTTCAACCATTGCAAATATAAGAAAAGAAGATGATCCAGTTACTGTTCACCCTTATATTCACGGAGATGGCGCTGATCGTGTTGTTCGTCTTCAAAACTCCGCTCAGAAAGCTCATTATTATGGGCCTGGACCGGGTCAAGCGTGGACGCGCCCCAATCGTTGTCAAGACCGTCACCGGTACAGTATTTGTGGTGATGATGACCTCCGTGTACAATGTCGTCGCGATCCAGAGGCGTTGGATCCAAGATGCTGAAGTCAATCCCACCGATCAGGTTCTCCTTGCTAAACACCTTCTTGAAGCTTCTCTCATGGGTAATTATCTCCTCAACAAATCTCATCTCTTTTCCTGTTTGTGTTTCAGAATTCTCTCAACTACGGATGTCAGTTTTCTGGTTTTCTGTTAGTTTTGATTGTTTGTTTTGTGTTGTCTATATTTTGAGATGCTGCATCATCAGTGTGGCTTGAAGCTGCATGAGAGTATTTCTCGATTTTTCTGTGATGCTTTTTTTTCTTTTTGTCGGATGACACTTTTGGAAATAAGTATAATTTTTTATAAAGGAAAAAAAGGGCGGGGGTTGATTGATTATATGTAACTGAATCCTTTGATTTCTATGCCCTTAACTGGTCTTCAGTTTCAATGCCTTCCTCTAGATTACATCTATTTATGAGATTCGGTTAATTATTTTACTGGATTGTGGAGATATTTTGTGTTTTCTTTGTATGTTAATGGAGTACTCTTCGTTCTTTTATGTGAAGAGAACTAGATCGATGGTGGTATTGTATGTAATGTATCCAGATGCATGCTTTTAAGATACACTGTTGTGTCTTTTTTTCAAGGTTTTGGTACTATAGTTTAAGATAGTGAATTTTTGAAGTCTCATCACTGATAGTTTTTTGCTCTTTTTTTCCTCGAAATTAAACCATTTGACATTTGTTGGTTTCATCCAAAAACAACTACAAAATTGTTTAAAGTGCCTATAAACTCCCTAACAAAAAAGTGCCGTAGACTTTGACAAACAAGTATGATGAAATAAGATAAAAGTTCTAAAATGGCATGTTCATTGTTTCATTAAAACATGGACCCATCATATGATATTCTCCATTAAAACTATGGTTGATTGTCATAATCAGATCTTCTTTCTTATTGTGAACAAACAACCATGTGCGGTGCAGATATATTGCCAGCATAAATGTCTTAGTATGCTCATATGGCCACTTCTTGTTAAAGGGTTGAATGGATGTGCATGGATTACAAAAATTGGTTCAGTTGCATCTTGTGGCACTAAACTAATTTACTAGATTCAAATATTTGATCATGTGTTACCAAAAACAAAGTGCTAGATCAGATGTAGGGGCCAAAATTTTCCAGTTCTAAAAGTGTTAATTGCAAAATACAGGGTGAATTTGCACTCTGCAGTAAGCTTTAATTTGAGTACGCCTTATTAATCAAAATTCTCCCAGTCTGGCAAATAGTTGCCCCTATATGAATTTAGCATTGTTCAGTCTGTCTTTGGAATGTTGATGAACCTAGGTTTTACTCTTCTGATCATGAATATGACAATTGGATCACTCCTAACTGTGCAAAGTCTTCTATCCATTTATGCAATCTCTGGGACTTGAGTATAGACCTTAGTTATTTGGTTTTATCTTCACGATTTGGTTTTTCATCATCCCTTTCTCATCAATCTACTTGTGCTCCTAAACATTAAAAGAAAGGGAATACTCATTAAACTTGAAACTCACTCATTGTTTAATGTTAGCAGCCTTAGCCTTTTGAACTTGAAAACTAACATTTTCCAAACATGCAATATGCGTAAATTAATTTTCCCCAAATCTTATAGTTTTCAATAATACTTTTTTTTTTTCCTTTGTGAATGCTCTGGTGATAAGGGATAGCCCTTTAAAGAATGATGAATACTCTGATGATAAGGGATAGCACTTTAAAGAATGATTAACAATACATTCCTTGAGGGTGGTGCAACAAGTCCGCAAGCGAGTACCTCAGCCTGGCTCGATCCATCATTGGTTAAGGCTTCCAAGTGGCTTTACAAACTACAATCTACAATATAAAGAACCCAATGACTGATCCTGGGTTCAGTACATGTACAATGCCTGATTGTTGGTTGTCCAATCTGGCGAAAAGATTCCATTTCTCTTTACATTCCTTGAGGCTACCACCCTGCCATTTGAATTTTCTTTCACTTTTACACACTGTTGCATGCTTCATGTTACTGTAATGGTCTTTTTGCTTTTCTGCTTTACACATCCTTTTTCAACTGTCTAAGCACACGATTGTACCTGGTTAAAGAGAGTATGCATCAAACATTCTATTCCCTTTCGGTTTCCTTTTTTTTTTTTTTTCTTTTGTTATTTGATATGCAGTGTCATTTTATTCTTTATTGATTTGGGATTTAATTTGTATATCATTCATGTGCAGGATTTTCTCTGTTCCTCGCCCTGATGATTGACAGACTACATCATTATATCCGAGAATTGCGTATAAGAAGGAAGAGCATGGAAGCTGTGAAGAAGCAAAACCGAGTCTTTGAGGATGGTAAGCCTCCAGTGGCTGAGGAAATGAAAGTACTGGAAGAAGAGACTATTAAATTGCGTGGAAGGATCAAGCAGCTGGAGACACAGCTTGAAGATAAGAGTAAAGAGGCAAGCAGTGCAGAAGCCAATGCAATGGCTTTGAAAAAGCAATCAGAAGGGTTTCTTCTTGAATATGATCGGTTGCTTGAAGAAAATCAGAACCTTCGAAGCCAATTGCAATCTCTAGATCGAAAATTTTCATATTCTGAGAACAAAAAATTCATGTAAGGGACCAGTAAATTTTGGATCATGCATTTTTGTGTTGTTATTATACCTTAGCAGTTTTTCGAGGAAATCCTCCCGTGCTCAAAGTAAAGTTTTAGGAGAAAGAATTCCAATTTTGTGTGATGCGACTCTACTGAAGATGCAATGAATTGGAGAGATCTAAATAGTGAGATATTACTTTTTGGCTGAGTTGTGAGTGTCATCAAATTTGACATAAAAGATAATGCCATTGTTGTGGTCAACAGGGCAAGTGTACAATAGCAGAGTACACAGAACATCATTAGTGTCAAATTAGCTATGACCTGATTGACCTTTGAAGGTTGGCTGTTCAAGAAAAAAACCCTCTCCATGCTTTCTGATATTTCGTATGGGATTTATACAATTAGTAGGATTGTAGTAGACCTTATACCATAATTCAACACCTTAAATTAAACTGGCTAGAAATCCAGGTTATATCCAGATTCACACAAGGTTAGGAAGTGAACATATATTTACACATTCTGTTCAGTCAGCACTCAACACCATAAAAAAGTGGTTATCAACAATGTCTGATCACATATAAAAGGAAACCATTCTTATTAACTAGAAGCAGAAGGTGCAGAGCATCTAAGCAGCTTCAGCAAATCCCACTCTGAGTTTGCCATAGTCAAACACAGTGTGGTAGCGCCCCATAAACATATCTCCCAATATCCTGCATTTTACATTCACATCACAATCCTCATCAAACCAACATCAAAACGAATACCAAGGAAATCCGTAAGGGAGAAAATTACCAAAGAGGTCCACGTGGAGGCGGGATGTCAAGACCTGTGAAGCCACTAATGCATTGTGCAGCAGCACCCTCCCCTACCTTCAATATGTACTGAATACACCGTCATAAAATTACCATTGTTAGCAAGCTTAAGAGAACCTGTGGGTAAATTACTAAGAAAATGAAAAACAGCAGCAAGCTACAATTACTCATTAAATGTGTACCTCTTCTGGGGAGAGATCAAAAACATTTCCACCAATTGTGAAGGAAACAGTCGGCAACGAAGAAGTGCTTCCACAATCAACAGCTGATTGTCCCATGGGACTTGGGAGCCGCTCACAAAGCTGCAATGTCGTCAGAACCACAACTACAGAAAAATTAGAAACTACAGAATTACGTGGGAGTGTACAAGCATACCTCATTGACATAATTCAAGATACGATCTTGCGTCTGATTCTGTCTAAGTTGGTTTTGCATCCAAACAACAGCCATTTCACAAGCAGAACACATAGCATCACTCAAGCCAGATGACCTGCCAGCCTTTTCATCCACCACACTCTCAATACCCGCACTAAACAAAGCCACCAAAAAACAAAAATCAGAACTCAACACAACACACTCAGAAGTATCATCAAGAATCATTAGTTCATAAGTAGGATCCATGAACTAGCCAACAAGATGAACATATCTCTGTTTCTTCTTCATTTCCATCAATATTTTATTTTATTACTTGTTTTTTGCATAAAATGAAAACGACTCACCTAACACCACGTGTTCCATCAAATGTGCATAAACCAACTTGGGAGCATATTTTCTTTGGTTGAGCCTGTCAGAATTAAATCCAAATTAGTGAAGGTACACAAATTAGTCTCTTTAAAAAACTTTAAGTAATATGTGAAATAAAAGAATTTGTCAAAAGACATTAGATAGCAAAGCATACCTCTGACATAAGAAGATCCATGATTGTCTGCCCATACTGTTCGACCACAGCCTTACATTCTTGGCTAACGACTCCAGCAGCCCCAATAGCATGGTTAATCATTGCCACCACAGTCTACAAACATTTAAAGAAACAAACATCAACACGCATGTATGGTCTAACAAAAATAAACATTAGAAAGCATACATGGTTTAGCAGACAAAGATACTAACCAAAACAATTTTTTTTATGTAGTAGTAAAGAATGAAAAAAAAAAATCCATTTTGTTGCTTCACTTTCCATGAATGTTGGGATCAAACACCAAAGAAGGCAATGAATGGTTCCAATTTTTCTGGAGTTAATCAAAAGTTGGTGCATAATATGAAAAGGAACTGGAAGAATCACTCAAAACAGTTATAGTTTCAGGATGATGCAGACATACTGTTGGACCAGCCAAGAGAGAAGTTCCAGAATCCGCAATTGCTGAACATCCACCACTGCAGTACCCTAGAAAACACAAAACATTTAGAATACTTCATCAATGAAAGGCATAATATGAAGTTCTGCATTGACAAGAGGACTCCAAAATCACAAACTATTGTATTTCTGTCTCATCTCATTCTTCATTGCAACAAAATAGAAGCACCGGAACAGTACATACCACTTTCTCTTCCATCAATGAGTACGTCACCCATCTCAAACTATAAACAGACAATCCAGAGTTAGAAATTATACAAGCATTTTATATAAGCATTTAGTGGAAAGATTCTGAGGACAACCAACCTGCCAGTACCCTTTTTGTGACACGGGAACATATGTATGTTTACCCTTATAATGATTTGGATCAACTCCACCAAAGACTAGTTCACCACCCTCCTCTTCCTTCAAATTTCGGTTGAGCCAAAATGAGAACACAGGCTCCTTAACAAGACCTTGTTTGACCATGTTGTACCTGAAAGAAACACAACTTTTGGATGAGTATAATGTGGACATGCCGTTAAAATAATGTCAAAAAGACACCACATGCAAGAACAAGAAGGACAGCCCAAGTCCCCGAAATTATCTGTTCCACAAATTATTGTAATAACAACCATAACTCATCCCTCATGAAAATGGTCCACCTCCACCCCCCTCAAGCAAATTGAAACATGAAAAACAATCCAACTCACACCCATATTGAGGAAAAAAAACAAAATGCTCCAGACCACAAAGAGGAGGGGGGAAACATCACTAGATCATACCATACTGGGGTTGCATTTCCAACTGATATCTCTTTGAAACCAAGTCCCAATATGCCATCAAACTTGGCCACCAAAAATGTAACACTAGGTTCTCTAGTTGCCTCAATAAATTCCTGAACAAATCACCACTGCTGTAAGTCACAGCAGTTAATTGCTAATCATAGAACAGTAACTTAAAGTAGAAGGTAACAACCTGCTTCTTAACAACTAGGTCCCCAACTTTGACATTATCATCACTGAAGAATCCAGAGATAGCTCCAGTCCCATAGTGAATTGCAGCAGATTTTCCTGATAATTAAAATTTTCAATCATTGCCTAGATTAAAACATCTTCCACATAAGAAAATAAACCATGCCAGTGATTGCAAAATCATGACATAATGGAGACAGTATAGTCTGCAAACTTGTTTCTTGGTCAAAAGAAGAATGTTAAATTAGTGTATAGAAATCAACGTCAACCAAAAAAAAAAAAAAAAAACACTACGGCCCTACTACAAGTAGATGTTACATATGTTATACCAATTCGGAAAACCTTAAAACACAATCAATTTAACTTCCAAAAAGTCCCAAATGTATGAAAGCAAGCAAAGGTGAAGTTCACACATTAAGTTAAGTTCAAATCCCAAGAAAAAATAAGTACTGAAGAAAGACACAAACCATTCTTTCTGTAAGTACTCGACTGGCTGGACTTGTACTTGGAATGGAAGTAACAAGGAACCTACACAAAGGAGCAATAGTACTTCAATTTTCATCCATTTACAACAAATCAAAGGACAGTAGATAGTTCTCATTT
This sequence comes from Scutellaria barbata, assembly GCA_028654395.1. Classification (NCBI taxonomy): domain Eukaryota; kingdom Viridiplantae; phylum Streptophyta; class Magnoliopsida; order Lamiales; family Lamiaceae; genus Scutellaria; species Scutellaria barbata. The sequence goes on from CM053645.1 coordinate 7,722,980, forward strand.
CACTTCCATATAAAATCAATCAAAAGTCGAAACTTACAGAAAAGTAACATTTTGCAGATGGCACCCATAGATTGGAGCTACCGGTATCAAAAATTACAGTAAATTTCTGAGGGGGAGTGCCAATACCAATCTCTCCAAAGTACTGGGCATCCATGTAGTTCTTCAACACGACAATGTCAGTGTCCGCAGCATCTCCAAGCTTACCTCGGAAGCTATACTTCCTAATTGAGGCTTTCAATTCCTTAGCTTCCTTCGACTCAAGCTGAGCAGCAAGCCGATTGTTTTGATCCAACTTTAACTTTTTAAGTCCTATCCTTAGCAATCCATCATTTGATGTAGATAATGAGAGAGAGAAAAACAGGCTTGAAAGGAAAAAGGTTAAGGCAACAGCTCTGAATCCGACTCCCATTTTCCCTGCAACAACAGATTAACTATGTTAGCTTGTTGTTCACCCAAAACCAAGACGATGATGCCACTAAACAGTATTCCAATTCATCTCTCCCACAATGTGAGGTATATATCCAAACACGCGAACGATAGAACACATCTATAAATGTGAATCCATCCCTTAATTTTACAAGACATATTTAACGATTTTAATGAATCATGCAGTCAAAAGTAAAATATGGCTCATTTATTTTACACCGATAAATATCACTTTAAAAAAAAAAAAAAAAAGAAGAAGAAGAAGATCCTTTTACAGACATGCAAAAACATATATCGCAAGCAGAGGATAAAACAAAGTACTACACCCAAAAAAAAAAAAAAAAAACCACCAAGAAGTACACAAAACTCAAGGGTAAGATCCAGAAATTGATACTCATAACATCGAAATCCTGTATGAGAAGGCACATTCAAATCAAAGAAAAAATCTTGTAAAAAAATCATAGTTAAAATCAGAAACCCAAAACCTCAAAACTTCTACCTTTTTTTCTAAATGTTTGGTTTTAACAGTAGTAATAAGGTTTAGCAGATTAAACCCTCAAATCGTTAACAAGAAACACTATAAAAGAATTTTAAAAAATAGAAGATGGCTGCAAAATACACGCACCGGATCGTTGAAGAGAAACAGGAAAAAACGCAAAATCTTAAAAAAGAGAAGCGGTGACAGAAATAATGAACAGAAAGGTGGTGAATAAATAGAAGAAAACCAGAGCTTCAGTCTTATGAAAATTCTAGCCGTTGATTAATTTCAAGACTTGTTATTAGAGCCGTTGGATTGTCAATAATCAGAAGATGCTCGTAGTGGGGATGCTAAATAGTGGAATCGCGAGTATCGCGGCCCATGAAATTATGATGCGCAGCCCAATCTGAGGCGCTTATGTTTGATCAAACGGTAGATAAGATCATAAAGGTAAAGGACATACAAGAAAAAGGTAGGTCGGTGATAAGGATGGAATATCTTGAAAACGACATCGTTGGGGAGAGGTTTGAGGCAAAGGTGTAACGGAACGTTTACGTGTTAACAAAGCATGCGAGGTAGCTTGACACGCGACATCATCTCTCTCTCTCTCTCTCTCTCTCTCTCTCTCTCTCTCTCTCTCTCCCCCCTTTTCTTTTTATCTTTATTTATTATTTTGATTTGATTTTGATATTAATGAAAATTAATAACAATTCGCCCAAATACATCGTAGACATATAATTTTTCAACAATATTTACTGAAGAGGGGGTTCTTTTGCTTTCTGTAACTGTTGCAGATTGTTTCCAAATTTGGCCAGATTATTAAGTAAGATTTGATAAATAATGCAATAATTTCATTAATTCACTTGTCATGCTAATTTAAAGTCTTATGCATCACTATATTACGGCATATCTCATAATTAGATTGTAGTGTTTAATTCATTTACTCTTCTCAAGTTCTGAGTAATGATATTACAAGTGTAAATTTTAAAGTAATTTATTTATTTTATTATAAATAATCGTTTGGATAATATGATAATCCGTAACATTTGATACTTTTATTTGATTTCTGAGAAATGGGAGAACAATGTGGTTTCAGTTATTGGGTTGTCAATGAAATCTAACCTGTGCTTATGGGCTGTAGAGAAGTGGGCTCAGCTTGATTTTTTTGGGCCAAAGAGTGGGCTTGATATGATTTCTTTTCCTCTGAATTTTGGACTATGATCTGATAATGTTGCGAGTCTAGATTTTCTCCCACACAAAAGAGTGAAGCAATTATTTATTAGGCTATTTTGGGCCCATAAAGAATAATTAATTTCTTGAAACATCCATATCATAATCCAATAAAAAATGTAAGAATTAAAAAAAAAAAAAAAAATAGAAGTGGTGAGCTGGAAGCATGTGGACTTGATAAAGTCCAAATGAGTGGTAAAAGGTACTTGTACGGTTTATATAGTACGGTGGTCCGCCCACTTTTCTTCTTCATCTTCTTTTTTAATAAAAAAAAATTACTAATTTAATGAATGATTATTGGTGGGATTTTCCAGTTCATTTTGAGTATGCACGCAACTCAAATAAATCACATTTTAATCACAAATGGGTCAATCAAATAAATTCATTTCATAAACACTTCTCATGACCTCATTCTACCAACTAAATGAGGCATCTTTACCATTTAAATAGTTTTGGTAATCAAATAAAATCATTTTATGATTTGTTGACATAAATAATAAGATACAATATAAAATATGTCATCAAATCACCAATAATCAATCAAATTATGGCATTCAATGAAATAAATATACCAAAAAATATTGTTATGCCGGAGTGCAATATAAATAAAGATTGTTATTGACAATTCCAAACCATAACATAAGTGAATAAATTGGATTTAAATTTAAGATGAAATTGTCACAACCATTCAAGATAACATCAAAACGGATTTAAAGACTCTTTTTGTAAAGTCCATAATAAATGTGCTTCAAGAATCAGATTCAAAACCTCTCAAAAAGTGAAATCGGCTTAAAAGACTTGGAAAAGTAGAGGCTATTTCTAAATTCTCAATCTCATCCAAATAAATTCAAATTGTACATTTTTTTGTGTTTTCATGAAATTTGTTGTAACATGTCCATTGATAACATTAATTCTGTTAAATACAATAAATTAGAAATAAAAGCGTATGTATTTTTTAGTAAAATAGTTTGGTTGTGTATGGTACATAATTATACATCCGTAACTAAAGAATTAAAATTAAAACATATTTCAGAAGTGTTTCTCAAATGATCCAATATTTCAAATGAAATTAATGTGTTATACACATTTTTTTTTGCATATTGCTTATTCTTCGATGTTGATAACGATCTCGTTATATAATTTATTATATTAATATCATGTGAATAAAAATAAATACATTGCATGTGCCTTCATTCAAATTGTAAATCAATTTTCATGAAACCCTTTAAAAAATGTATTATTCATTTATTACTCAGCCCTATTCCACGAAACGCGCAATTTATTTAATGAATATTATTACTAACTTCCCATGATTAAGATCAATTTATTTAATGAATATTATTACCAACTTCCCACGATTAAGATCAACCCTTTCCACTGATTCACCAAACTCTATGTTAATTTAATTATCTATTCTTCAACTCTATTAATAGAACAACAGCTACTTTATCTCCATTTATTGACGAGGATTTTACTGACATATCAGAACTTTGAAAATAAGCTATATGCCATTCAGTCACATATATAAAAATTCACACGAGCCGTTAATATCTGTGGAAAGAAGTTCTACTACAAACAAATCATAGTCAATTTCTCAAATTTATTTATGATCGTTTGTGGGTCCTGGATTAGCCCGTCTCAATAAATTCAATTTTCAAAATCGGATTTATTAGAAGAGAATAACAAGTAGGGTGTTTAGAAAGTAATTACACAACGAATACAGATGTTTGTAATTGAGTTCAAAAGATTTAGAAGGTTCAATTCAATTAACTAAAGTCAGGCGACTAAAAAAACCTTTATGACAATTTTTTCTTATGTATAAATATTCGGTCGTTACATAAGGGAAGTATTTAGAGGGTTTTATTGTTTTTATTTTAATTAGACTCCCATTCACTTATAGCCCAAAAGAAAAATTATAAATAATATCACAAAATAAGACTTTGTTTGACAATCTCTAATTATTTAAAAAAAAATTCAGATGAGTTCAAAATTTATAATTAAGGATTTTTTTGGGCAAAAAATAAAAATATAAGATTAATTTGCTAAAAAGTAAAATATCAAAGAAACACTTACTTGCTATACATGATTAATGAATAATATTAAGAGTTGTTCGCTTTAAATATTTTAATATTTTTGAGTCTTTAATATTTTGATCTTGCAATTTTACCTGAAGATAGTTGAAGGATTTGATTTTATTGAAAGTCAATTTTGTTATACTGAAAATCATAAATAGGTGAAGATTATTAATATTTGGTAGCATTAAGAAAAAAGTGTGAATTATTAAGAGGAGCGCCGCAAGCTTGTAAGCGAGGTGTCAACAGAGGTAGGCCTCATCACATATTCACATCACCAATTAAACCTCTATTAATTAATCTTAGCTAACTATATATATAATATTAATAATAATGTTAATATATGTGATTCTCTTGACATTATTGGATTGCAAAATATCAAGGAAGTTGCCTTGAAATGGTGTTAAGGAAAGTCTAATATCTTACACACATTGTCAAGTCTGTCCAACTTTGTTGTCATCACTCTTTACGTGTCAAACTTACATGGCTGCAGTTTTTGACCACTCCGATGGTATATACCTTTTCAAACGTCTCATTGTCTAATTCCAATTCTCCACTTGTCTACCTCTCTTTTGTAATTATCACAAGCAAACCAAATTGGAAACTCTTTTATAATTTCGAGATAATAAAACAATAAAATAAAATAAATGTGTTTTTTTGATCCTAAACAATTTCCCCGGCTATTACATGAAAACGAAAAAAAAAATATACATGTAAAAATTTCTGTAGTGTATCTACGTCCCAGAAATTTAATTAACAAAGTTACAAGAAAAGAAAGAAAGAACAATGAAGAAAACTATCTGACACATGGATGGAATTGTGTGTATGTAATAACATTTAAAAGAAGGAAAACTCTAATTAATTCCCCGGAAAACTGCCTGGTGTTTTGTTGCTATTACTGGTATTTACCTTGGGGTTATTCGGAGTAGAATGGTTGCTGCTATTCGGGTGACCGCCGCCGCCGATAATGGAAGAGATGGCGGCGGCGAGAGCCGCCGTGAAGTTCGGATCAGCGGTGATCGCCGCCGTTGCCGCGCTGAGAGTGTCGGCGAAGGACGGATGGCTCGGATTTTGGGATGATTGTCCTTGCACTTGTGCTGCATCATTGAAATCGTTAGACATTTGGAGACCCGAAAACTTGGACTGATTGTAGATTGCTTGTCCGAAAGCTTGAGGAACCGACGAGGTTCCGACCGGAAATGGGACCTGGAATTGCGCCGGCGGTCTCTGGTATTGTAGAGGATTCGGCGATTGGGTGAGGTCGAGTGTGACGGTGGGGAAAGGAGCGGAAGCTGAGATTGTGGCCATGTTTGATGAACATGGAAGAATGGTTCTTGCTAAGAAATTGGGATTCATCATGGCGTCGGCGCTGGGCATGGAGCCGGAGAGAAGCATGCTGGCTGCGGCGGAGGTGGTGGAGGCCATGGCCATGGCGGCGGGGGGAAGTGGGTGGTTGTGGGTCCCTTCGTAGGTGGTGATCAAGATTGTTCGGTCATCGGCGCATCTTTGAACCTGAGATTAATTCCATAAAAAAGGAAGAAAGAATAAGCACAAATTTGATTGAAATTAATTCCAAGAGAAATTAACATGAGTAATTGAATGTGAAACATACTTGTTTTCGGACAGGACAACCGACCGCCATTGTACACCGGTAATAAGCTCGAGGACATGGATTCCCCTTGGCCATCTTTTGTCCGTACTTTCTCCATTGACATCCATCGGAAATCTGTACGCAGAAGGATTAATTAGTTAGCATTAGCACCCAAACTTTATAATTCAATAGTTGACCAAATGAAGTGTTTGATTGATGATTAATAATAGTAGGAACCATGGGAGCTTCGGATCGTGCTCGAACGGAGACACGTGCTTTGCGCATGGTTGCTTCAGTAGTTTGGTCGAGGGGCTTGGTCGGATTAGGATTAGGATTAGGATTGGGATTGGGATTCAACTTAGGAAGCTTCTGTGGGCCCCAGCCTTGGGATTCCGGGCTCTCGTCGCGGCCACTTCTCTTATTCCTCGACAATTCCAGGTTGTTTGGAGGTGTTTCTGAAAGTGTTCTTTCTTCTGATGAAGAGTTTGACTGTTCACCACTCGGCCCCAAGTCCAAGAACTGTCGTGGAACTATGGCTCCTCCATTTTCCTTTTTCTCTTCTGATTTTCTTTCAACAATCTGAGCCCAGTACACAATAATAATTCACATCCGATCGTAAACAGAAAGAATTAATCAATTTTGTTTGGAATATTGAATCGGTAAAATAAATTACCTCTTGTTCTTGGGTTCTATCAGTTGTTGAATTTTGTTGCATCAGCGTAACCAGATGCATCTGCAAAGCCGAGTAATTATTGCTCGCCTGAGACAGCATCCCTCTTAACCTCCGATTCTCCGAATTCATTCTCTCCAGTTCAACTTGAAGCTGTGCCACCTTAATTAAACCACAAACAATTTTTTATTACCAATCATCACATAACATTCACAACACCAAACCCATCAACATCTTAATAAAAAAATATTACACACCTCATTCTTGGCTCTCTTATCTTCTGCATCATAAGACATCCCATCGTCCACCATGGATTGATCACTTCCGGTGTTAGCAATCACAAGCTGCAAACCAGTCTAAACAAGAAAGGAAAACAACACTCAATACAAAGTAATCAAAAAGGCAATATCAAATACATACATATATATATATATATGTATAATTAAACTCACGTTGACATCCAATTCTCTGGAAGTGGAGGCTTCGGCATGTGACTCTTCCTTCTTGATGACGGCATTAACAGGCCTTTTCTTCTCAGCAAAAAAGTCTACTTCACCTAACACTGCCCTCTTCGGCGAAGAAGACAAAGCAGCAGCTTGATCTTCCTTGCCTCTTGAGTTCACCGGAAACATGATCAGACCGTTGCTCCGATGATCCAACCTCGGACTTAAATTGACTCCAAAAGCAGGCTTGTTTCCGAAAAACCTAGCTTGATCGGAGTTATCAAGGGTGAGCCCCCATCCTCTGTCCATAAATTAGAGGGAGAAATGAAGAAGGGAGCGTGCAATAACACTGAAATATCAGGAAATTCAATCTACCAATCTTCAAAATTATGATAATGAAAACGATGCGAATTCTGCGATTGGTTATTTCAATGAAGAGAGAGAGAGAGAGAGGGAAAATGTCAAGAATCTGAGAAGTCTTCAACAAGTGTATTGTAAGAGTCTATATAAAAGAATTGGGGCTGCTTGTCGCAGCTGGGAACGTTGAAAACTAGTTTTACATTGGACCACGATTATTTGGAGTCTTTTTTTTTTTTTTTTTTTAAATAAGTTTGAAAAAAAAAATTGTACGTGTATTGTGTGTGTAAAGTGACTAAACCGGAGGAGATATGATAAAGATGCCTAAGGGACCCACTTTCCCCTTCCATTCCATTCCAAAATAATATCCCTTCAATTCTCTATAAAAAAGATGAAATTTGTTTTTTTTATGGGTTTAATGAATAAGATCGATAGGACATTATGTTATCAATCATTACTCATTTCCATTCATTTATTCGCCAAATACATTGTTTTAATTTGTTATGAAATATGACTTTTTTTTTTATTAGCATATTAAGAGCTATACATTTTTAGATGGAAAACATTACAAAAAATTGGAGTTTAAATTCTGACATGATGAAAATTAAATGTCAACAAATTATGATATACCATAGTCCAATTTATCTAAAAAACTAACAAGGAAATATTATCCTCTGTGAGAATAGATTGAGTGAAGCTCTAAATATGTGAATTATTTAAAAGAAGAAAAACGTAAGATGGTGCGTCATGTTAGAAGCCAGGTGGCATTGGTAGCAGACAATAGAGTAGGAGAAAAATGGGGAGGGTTTCGTCCAAATTTCGTCAAGACTACGTTTGACTGATTCCTATTAAAAAAAAAAAATGGTAATACAGAAAGAAAAATAAAAGAGACTAAAAAGGGTAGACTAGAGCGAATAGAAATCCACCGGCCCGAGCAATGCGGCGCTTACCACGTGATGAAAATGAAGGATAAGAGGCAAAGTCAACGAATTTGACGGCCCGATCTAATGCCGGTGACTCACCGCTTGTTGAGATTAGCTTAGACCATGGTTATGGCTATGAATGAAGGCACTTCTATGTATTAAATGCTAATGACTTTTTCGCGATAGTGTTACCATATGCCTTTTTTTCTTTTTTTCATTTCCTTTTTTTTTTTTAAATCACGAAAACTTATATTAGATGAAAACTTATATTAGATGATCTCTGTTTTGGATTTTTAATATCCTCAAATAAAATTTATTTTCATAAATTCATGCATCAATTATAATATGTATTTCATAGATTGACGATCTTATAAAATAAATTTATGAAATGATCTTACACTGAAACCACTGATACTAATAGTATCTTATTATATTGCTCTAGATGGTTTGGCAAATGTATATCCAACCTAGAATAATATAATAGGAGAAAAAATGTATAAGTTTTTCAGAACTAGTACTGCCCCACAAATTAAGTTTTTCTTTCGAAAAATTTAATCAAAAGTTTTATTTTTTCCTTTTGAAAAAAATAATTGAAGATATAGCTGTTCCAGTATAAATTTGGAATTAGTTATTCATAAATTTTAAGATATATTTAAACTGTAAGATTTTGTTTCTACTATAATTAGTTACTAAATTTTACAGTTTTAATTATTTCTTCATTTTTAATAATTAATCGATTTAAGAAAATACAATAAATCTCCATACACACAAAAATACATAATTTTGGAAAATCTAATTGCGTCCCCCGTAGTGTAATACCAATTCCGACCCTATTTCAATAACCGAGATTTACAATGCTATAGATTAACCTTCATATTAGTTTTTTAAATTTATGTGAAAAAACATCTAAATTATCTAAAAAGATAAAATATTAAGATTAGTATCCTGATTTGATGGATGCGACCATAATTTAGGATAGGTCATAGGTGGTGTGAAAAGTGTAAAAGTGAGAGCATTAGCATAGGTGGGGAAATTTGTGTGCGTGCGGATTTGTGAGCTACACAAGAGGCAGGAAGCTACTGCTACCCGCTAGGGTTTTGACCTTTCACTTTGGCTCACATTTTCTTTTTGAAAAATATTCTTTTGTACTACAAAATCAAATTATTTACTCCCTCTCGTCCCAAATTATTTTACACATCAAATTGGATATAATTTTTAAGAAAAAATGAATATTTATTTTTTGATTGAGGGTATAATGGTTAAAATTTACTTTTTTTAATGGAGTGATTAGTTTAATATTAAATGACATTGTGTGAGAAAAAGTAATGACATTGTGTGTAATTAAATGTGTATTGTGAGGGTAAGAATTATGATAAATTTTACCATTTTTAGGTGTGCAAAGTATTTGAGGACAAATTAAAAAGGAAAGTGTGCAAAGTGTTAAGGGATGGAGGGAGTATTACTTTTCTCTTATTAAAGATAGTTTTGATAAAAATTGATAAGTAATTCCTTTTGATAAAAGATTTGATTTTTGTGTAATTCTATAATTTTCAAGGTACACATCTTTTCGTGTAATCCTACTATTTTCAAGAGCTACACGATTATTTATTTTCATGGGATTACACGATTTTGTAATTATTTGAATATCATTGTGATTTTTTTTACTTTTATCAAAAAAATAATTTTGTGTATTTTTTTTATTTATGATAGAAAAATAATAAAATTATCATTAATAGTTAAAAACATATCAATTATATATTATAACCACCACATCCTTTTCTTTGTAAACATAATCATAATCCCACCTAACACTACATGATAAATTCAAATATTTAATAACTTTTAAACCAACAATTATTTTAAAATGGAGAAAATAAATAATATGATCATATATACACTATAACTAACATATAATAATATATTATTATATGACTGAAAATTTAATACGCATAAATAGTATACAACATTAAAATATAGAAGTTTAGTAAAAAAAATTAAGATTGGGATAAATTTGAAACAAAACAAAAACTTTCTTTTAGTTTATACCAAATGATTGATAAATTATAATAAATCTAATTTTCTTAGACGACCATTATCTTAATACGAAGATTAATGTATAAGTCGGTAATTTAGTCAATGACTTGAGCAGTTGGGGAGGCACGGGTGGACTCGGACTTGTCCCTATTTGTATATTCCATATAATTAATCTGCATATTAACTCACATCGTTATCACCATTAATTAACATAATGAGAGGGATACATCTAATTTTAATTGTTCATTTTCCAACTTCTAACTAATTTAAAAGTTAACTATAAATGCATTTGATGCCCCATTTTCTATACACATTTAAAAATCTAATTTATTATGTATCTTGATAGACCCTAGACCACGACGCCGTCTCATCACCACCAAACATCAACAAACCTAAGTTTTTGAATTTTTTTTTTCAATTTTTTATTTAATTGAAGTATTGTTATCTTAAATGATTGTCCGAATATAAAACTAAAATATACATTTTATAAAAATAGTAATAAAAAAAAGATAAATAAAATATGTCTTTATTTTCAGTAGTGATTCAATCCAAGAATCTATAATCAGTCTATATATATCATTGAGTAAGCATAGGTCAATTCATTTATTGTTAAGTAACGTGGATTTATTTTATCAGTGTCGCAATCCGGATGTCACTCGATTGAATTTTCGGCCAAGTGATGCAAAAAGCTTGAATTATAATTAAGTTAGTTGATGATTAAAATCATATAAATAAATTAGATGAAAGTAGTAGAAACATAATGAATGGACATTTAGGAAGTTTATTCAAGAGTGGGCCTAACATTCGTCTCATATTGACGGCAGTAGGTTTTTGTAACCACGACTCTTGATTTGCCACTTTTCTACCAAATAAATCGTACTTGTTTACGCAACTAACCAATTTTTCCACCATTTTGTGATTCAAATTTCGCACTTGATTTTCTTGTGAATGTAAACAATGGGCTACTTCTCCTTGCACCGTGTAAGTTGTATAAGTTTTCGTGCAAATTTATGTATCTGTGTAAATTTCTATTTATTTAATTAATAAATCTTTCTTTCTTTTCTTTTCTTCTTTTGGGACTTAAAGATCACTTTTGTCCATGGTGTTATATACACGTGATTAGAATTTTGATATATATTAAAATGTGACGAAATAGCAATGACTTTTACAAAAAGATAAAATGTGTTGGGAACTGATCAATTACCAATAAAGTGAGAATATTTTAATTTTACAGTGACTAATAACAATATAGTATAAGTTATAATAGGTGATTAAAGAGTTTGGTAGTTAAAACACTGCATTTCATATAAGGATGAAGGATAGTTCTGTATTACTTTTTCTTTATCATAAATTAGGAATTTTGATGAAATTGTCTTCTTGAAAAAAAAAAAAAAAAAAGGTTAGTTTTGTACATGTTAAAGTTTACACGATATGATCATATTGTATAATCCTATTGAAAACACATACCTATAATACTAATACCCGATAAAATACAGATTTATATTAGTTTTATGATTACAAAGACAAATTTATACATTTTCCTACTTTGTAGCAAATAAATGACAAAACTATTATTTATGGTAGAAATATTGTCTTAGACATGTGGTGTTTTTGGTTATTATTATAACATGACTAAAAGCAAACTTGTAGTTACAAAATTGATTAATTTTTTTACCCAAGTGTTATAAATAGTTGATGGACGTAGAATAGATACATTATTGAGTAAGGGGTTGTTTGGTTGGGGTGATATCCATGAAAATCCGATATTAACTTCGTATAGCTTTTTTTTACTGTTCCAACTAATTAAAAATTTATACAATAAGCCAACCAAACACACAAAACGTTATCTCTTTTGACTGTGCACTTATTCCTCTCGTGCATGTGTAAAGGAAAACGATCAACAAAAGCTCTTTTTTCATTTATTTTTTTCAGAGAGAATCATGGGGCGGCTGTTACTTTTAATTTGTCCAATTTTATTCTTTGTTCGAATTATATTCATTTCTTGTGTCGGCTGAATCTATTCAAAGAAATGTAAACACAATTTTCCTGCTACATGAGTTGAATATACATGCAACTTTTTTCCTCAACAAAGACTTTCCCAGCCATGTAGACCTGTATTTAATCAATTTCTCATTATAAAATAAATTTCCAAAATATATTACTTTTAGTGTAAAACTTATTATAGACAAACATTATTTTCTAAACCCACAATGTCTTTAAGTAGAAATTAATTAATTAATGTATAGTTTTATCTGAATAAAAAGATTTAACTTGTGAAATAAAGTTTGAATTAATTGCAGTCGCGATATGCAGATAACTAACACATGTACATCGTGTGGATTTGTGGCTCCCATTTCAAAATTCAGTAGACACCTTTGCCTTTCCCCTTTTATAGGGTTTCCATTAATGGGCTACACCATGGCCCCAACTTGCTTTTCTTTATAGTATATATGATCACTTTTGTTTTGGCTCTTTCTTTTACATTATATTCCATAAAATGGCAATTATATGAACCCAGATTCAGTTTGAAAGAAATGTTCATTCTTCATAATGCAAGTAGTATATATCTCACATTCAATGCAAGATGTATGGAGTTTATATCTAGTGCAAATTAATCTTTAGTGTAGAATACGAGTAAGAAATACGTAACTTGTATTCTCTGTTACTTATAATATTAAAACATATATATTTTGACAAATTTTTTTAAGATTTTTTCTTTTAGTGGTGAACTTTTACGTTACCACTATGTCCGGATCTCAAATTGACACCAAGACTTATTTGCACATCATTATCTATAAATATAAACAATGTTATCCTAGTTAGGAAAATGTTATCCTTTTTCTCGGAAAACCAGAAACTATAGTTTCAGAAAAATAAAAACAATGAATATCTGGAAAAAAAAATTAACAATTTCAATTAAAAAAGAGTGAAACTATCCGTACCCCACTCATTTCTAACCATACTTCATTTTCTGTTCACACACCACATCATTAATTTTATAATTTAATTTTCTTTAACCACACCCCACACAATTCCAATTATACCATTTGAAAAATTAAACAATTCACACATTCCACTACAATACATATTCCAAACCCAATTCCAAACAAACCCCCAATACTAGGGTTTAGAGAGAAAGAGAAGAGAGAACACATTGAAAGAATCGAACAACCCACCCAACCTTAATCCTAGAGAAATTGAACGACTACAATGGATTCCACGAATCAAAATTAGTGTTTACCCTTTAACATTGTTGTTTGATTTAGTTGATTTTATGGAGTTCATTAATTAGTAGATATTAGTTGGTAATTTTCTGTGCAAAATCGAACATTTTAGTATTTAGATATGATTATTAGGATATTCGTAGTAGTATGTGGACAAAAATCACGTTGTTAATCGAATTTGTAAAATGCACATCGTCAATTCTGCCCTAGTTGGTTCGGCGTTCCTCTATGCCGTTCAACCGTAAGGGTTGAACATTTGTGATGGTGTTTGATCATACCGTTTGAATAGGACGTGATGGTATTCGGCCTTTTCCAGTCGACGAATTTAATGATTGTTCGACTATGTGAATCGAACGACCTATTGATTGTTCGACTACTTCAAGTCGAACACTTTGTGCTGAGTTTGGCCTAATGTGATCGAACGCGACTGTTCGAATGGAATTTTTTTTCCTAAATCCTAAAACTTAATTTTTCAAACTACACTATTAAAAACTCTAAAAAATGAATGAGAAATCTTACATTGCTCATTTCGCATATCTCTTTCTGTTCCATTAATATTTTTTACTCAAAAATTGATTGGTATGTAGTAATTTTTGCTTTGAAAATTTAAAGTGAGTTTGAAAAATGAAGAAGAAAAAGTTGAATAGGAAAAATAAGTGATAATGGATGTACTTAAAAAATATGAAATATGCTTAATAGTGTTTATTTCATATTGAAAACTTAAATTTTTTTTAGATATTTAATATATAATTATTTTTAATTTATTTAATTATAAGATGTGGTTAGAAATAAGTAAGACACCTTAAAAGAAAAGTTGGAAGCAATGTCAATAAAGCGGCGCTAAATGTCAAAACAAAGTAATAAAAAGAACAAAATGGCGTGTAAGACAAAACAAGAGTTGACTGAGATTGTATGTTTGACCAATATCCCACGCCCATGTGGCCTACTTTATGACGTAGAAATTTGGGGCATGGGGTTAGGTGTGATTGGACCATTATGATTAAATAAAAGAAACACATCTATTCAAATTATGAAATTAAATGCTCTTTTTTCGTTAAAAAAAAAAAAGTAATATGCATAATAAAAAAAAAAAAAGTAATATGCATAATAAACCAAATTTTTTTTTTTTCAAGAAGATCGAAGGATCTCACTCTAATACATTGATTCATGCCACATGTGTTGGTATTTGATCTTGTTATAAGAAATGCGTTATTCTCATCTCTAGTGTTATTTGTTATATCCGTTCTCCATTTATATTATACACATATACTTAATTTAATGGTTTTTAGATTTAAAATAAATAAATAAACTTAAAATAAAACTAATCTGGACTTAAAATTAAAATAAAAGTAAGTTTATGATCATTAAAATGATTGTATATAATCAGTCAAAACATAAGGCAAGAAAAAAATATGCTGAACAACATCCTTCAATTTATTTCTTGCAGAATTATAATATGGGTAAATAATTGGGAATGTATATGAATATAACATATATTTAAATCTAAAAAATTTGTGCTGTTAGAAGAAAGAACAAAGTTTATTTTTCATCAAAAATTTAGTAGTTAATTTTGTGAAGGCTAAAGTCGTGTTTGGAGTGGTGAAAGAAGGATTCAAATTTCCATAATTTGGGTACGTGAAAGACTAACGTGGATGGCTGGTGGCCCTAAACTTTATAATTTAGTCAAAATTCGTTTGCTATGACTTCCTTTTTAATTCAACAAACTTCAATTTCATTTCTCTTATTTTCAAACCCCTTTTAGACCGAAACATCCATGGCTTTGATTACCCATGCAACTTGCATCTACGTACAACTAATCGATTACTTAGGGTTCAATCAATCATTTTCTACTTTTTTTCTTTTTGCATGTATTTTTATATTTTAATAAGTTCTGAACTTTATTTTGAACTTTAATTTAATAAATCCTTCTACTTCTAGGACTAGCTCTATCACAGGGTATTTCAAAATAAAGTAATATCAGTTTGGTCAAATACATTCATATAAAATATACAAATACATGTCATATGAACTTGAATATAGGGATAATGATTGAGAAATTTTGTTAAAAGATTTCCCATGCTCCATGTGAGGAGGACTCCAAACTGAACAAGTCATTGACTTGGAGTTAATTTCCTACACCTAACCTCTGAGCTAACATCAACATAACTGGATAAACTAATCAACAAATTAAAGTGGTTGTTATGTTGTTATTTAGAATTCATGCAAGACTAGATTTATTACCAGCAAGACGTGCTTTTAAAATAGTTGAATTTTTTAATTGGAAGTATTTGAATCAGTGCACATATTGATTGTTCATGTGCCATCAACACACACGACGTAACAAATTATCATAAATAATACTCCATAAAAATAGAGTATTTAATTTATTTTTATTTGTTGTTATCTTAGTATATATGAAGGATTGAAATTACAATTTTGCACCAACAAAGATAGAAATATCCTAATTTTCTTCGATCTATGATTAGAAGTAATTTGAGCATCAGAGATCTTTGTTAGAATTGGACCCATCTTGAAGTTTTTCGAGTATCAAATATTTTTAGTTAGAAGAATTATCGTAACAAGCCTACACTGATCTATTGAAAGTCTTTTTAAAATTCAAGTATTTCACGAACACAGATACATCTATATGTATATAGCTATCAAAAAGTAATATACAATTATCGAAAAATGATGAAACATAATCATTATATCAAAATATTAATATATATATATATATATTTATTTATTTATATATAACTCAAAATAAAGTAAGTTTGTTTCGTAACTATCTAGGTCAAAAAGTTTAATATTCCAATTCAAAATCCCTCTTTTGTTTTTTTCAGCTTCTAATCAGCGAAAGCTAGCCAGCTGTTTAAGTTGAAATTTGTAAGTCTAATGAAAGGAAAAATAATTATTACACAGAACCCTTCATGTGGGAAGTCTTCCTGCGATTAATTGTAGTAATTACGAAAGATACGTTTCACACTACACTATATGTAGATTTTAATTATTTGATTATGACTAATCCTAAATTTTCTGGTTCTATACAGAAATTTCGATTCTGATATATATATGGTGGTCGCTAGCTGGGTGATGGATGTTTTTCCAGACTAAATTCTACGGTCTTATTGTCTAATATATTGTACTCTTCTAGAATCTGAAAAACAATCTCTACTTGGAAACCGGATTCTTTTCACCATCATCATCACTATATTAATTCTGTTCAAATTAAATACTAATAACTTCCATATCATGTGGATTTGATGAGAGACATGTTTCTTCGATAGATTTGAGTTTCAAATCCAATATTTTCAGTTTGAACTAATTTTGAGTCATTTGAATGAATTTCAAATTCATTCTAACTCGGATACATGTATTTCAAAGCTCGATATTAAATCACTCTATCCACAATTTTAATTCTTTAAGACAGATATTACAGAAATATCGTTGAATCATGCAGTCTCCCGCCTTTACCTTATAAAATAATTTTGCTTTTCTTGGTCACCAAATCTCACTCAGACCCTCTCAAATCCATCTGAAAATTTGTATAACTAAGTACTATTTTTTTTAAATATATTATAGAAATTTCTTTTCTCGGATAACTTTTAATTTTATTTCTGAAACAGGGTTTTTATATTTATAGAGG
Organism: Scutellaria barbata; assembly: GCA_028654395.1. Lineage (NCBI taxonomy): Eukaryota > Viridiplantae > Streptophyta > Magnoliopsida > Lamiales > Lamiaceae > Scutellaria > Scutellaria barbata. Next base: position 7,740,074 of record CM053645.1, read on the forward strand.
ATTGTTGGTTTTTTCATTTTTTTTCTTTTGGGATGGTGTGTGCGCGATGTTATAAAGCTAGTGAAATTTTGATGGGAAAGAGATAAACCATGATCTCAGCCTTACGCCATGTTTATTCATGTAAAGTTTTAACCCACTTTTTCTTTTTTGATCCAATCATATAATAACTTCATTTAACAAGGGCATAATAAAAAAAAAAAGAAATTAAAAACAAAATGTTATTTCACAAAATAACAATGCCTTTTCAACCATTATTAATTTTATTTGACTAATATGATAAGTCAATATTATTGAATTTTTTTTTCCATAAACATCCATATATTTTAGTTGGAAAATCATGACTGATGATTCAAATTATATAATAAGATTAAATTCATGATTTTTATGTTGTTAAAATTTGAAATTTAGTGGTGAAATTACAATTTTGTGAGAGTTAATGTTTTCATTTGCAATTTAACACAAGTACTACTCATGATAAATAGAATAGTTCGGTTCACCCCTGATTAATTGACATATCAGAAACAAAACTTGACAATAATGCATATAAATTTGAACAATAAAATTAATGTGATTCACATGCAAAGATAACGGCAGTTTTCATACACTACATAAAATCAAGAACCCAAATTGGTTATTACTCAAAAGGGGGTTTTAAGGCAACAAATTAATTAAATGATCTAATTATGAGAAACACCAGTAAATTTAACTCGATAATTTAGTCTCCGTCCCAAATCTAATCACATTTTTCATCATTCATATTTCACCCTATCTGAAATGGCCAAAAATAAAAAATAATAAAAATCGACCCGTTATAGATGAGATTATATCAAGTTATAGTATATATATTTGTACAAAATTTCAAACCAATGACAGTCACAATGTTGACAATTCCATTGTCTCAGAGGAAATTTTGTAACTCATGCTATCATGCAATAGGACGTCCTAATATTTTATTGCATCAGTTTCGACTTCAGAATCGTATAGAAATTTTATTGTTAATCATATATTTGTTATTCTCTTTTATAAACCTTCAGAATATATGTATTTGTTATTCATACTACTATATAATGGTTTTAATACACTTATTTAATAGTTGAAACATATCTTATATTCGTAATATAAAACAGGCAAATAAAAAAAAAAAATTCATGTCTGAAGACTCTGAACTTTATCAATATTTTAAATTATTATTTTTATTCAATATTATCTCTCTCTCTCTCTCTCTCTCTCTCTTAATTTAAGTTATTATTAGTTTTTTTGACCAATATTTGTTGATTTTAAAAAAAAATGATTTTTATTCTTTCCATACTTAATTAACACTTCCATTCAATATTAGAGTAATTAAATTAAGTTAGCAAATATGTATAATTTAGATATATATTAATTATTCAGTAGTATGATATATATTTTGGTTTCAATTAGTCACAACACTATTGGAATAACCTATATCTACACTTTTAGTTAATAAAAAAAAAAGGTATAATTATAGAATCTTTGCACTTGTAACAAAATTAATGGCTCATCATAATCTGGTAAAACAATAATAGGCCTAATCGAATTTAACTTGCAAATAATTCAACATGAGATCAATGCATCACTATCCCCGTCACTTGCATCAGCGACGTCGGATCATATTGTACAAGGAGAAAGAAGAAAATAAACGTGAGCAAGAACCCTAGATAAAGATTGAATTAAATAAGTGATAATAATAGAAAATTAAATGGTAAAATTTTGAGAACACAATTAACTTACGCATTGCAATCGATATTTGGATCAATAGGCACTGGCACTTGAATATGACACAGTATCAGGAAGAGACTTAGCTCTGGATGCAATAACATGAAAGTTGTTGGCAGCATTTAATTAAGACACACACACAAGTCTTTAAGATCTGGTTTGCCATGAATCATGCCATTGAGTGCACTAGCACCTTGACAACACTGAGCTGTCAAGCTATTCGATTGCCCAACTAGGTAATCCTTGCAAGCAACAACTTACGATCGCTAGTGGGCATTGGATCGCGTCGCCATGGCTCGAAACCACTGCCAAAACCAACAATCCCACAAGCCATGATGATTTGCAACCCACATTTCTAGCCATTATATTTCCTAGCAAGTAATTGATGATTGTACTACTAATTAAGGTCTCTAGTTGGTGTTTTTCTGTGAGTTGAGTGTGTGTTATTTATAGTGGGTGTATATCCTCTTGTGGATCTCAAAATCATCTCAAACTGAAGAAAATTAAATTAAATTTTTTGGTGTAAAATGGTTAATGCAGATGAGGTTTGGGGTATGAGAATTTAATTATAACTGCCTTATTTTTTTTTATATTTTTTTTGGGACTGAAAAATAAATTCTTTTTTCCATGGATGGATGAAATAGATTGCCTTGAATTAATTATTTTGGCACAGATGAGGTTTGGTGTATGAGAATCTAATTATTACTGCATGCTAATTTTAAGAGTCGTTTCCTCTTTTTTATTTTAGGACTGAAGTATAAATTTGATTTCCATGGATGGATGAAATAGATAGCTTTGAGTTATTATTTTTTGGTGTGAAATGGTTAATGCATATAAAGGTTTGGTGTCTCAGAATCTAATTAGTAATTACACATGCTTAATTTCATAGTCTACCCTTTTTTTTTCTAGGATTGCATGGAAAACAAATTTGTTCTCCCAATTACAATTTCATTCCATTTTGTTTTTTTAATTTTTAATTTTATAACTGCTAGTTTTTAGTTCTTCGAATTTTATCTCTTGATCATACACAAATTATTAATATCATATAAAAATAATAATAAAATCACATCCACATTTTCAAATATAATCATACAACCACACCAGTGTTTTCTAATATAATAATAAAACACACAGAGTAAAGTTTTTTTTTTTTTTTTTGTAACCCAAGTTTCCTCAAATTAAAAAACAAATAGAGATTAAACAGAAACCACTAAATGCAACTCAATAGTTAATACTTTATACATCTAAAACAATAAATGAATCTTACATAAAATTTAGTTTATTTGAGTTAGAATCTCTCCAACCGGATTGGCCCATTTTAGTAAAATTGATGTAGTACAATCAAAATTAGTTTTCTTCTTCCAAACCAACGGCTTGGACTGTTGGACACTACTTATTGGGCTGAGGCTCAATTGTCTCTACTGTTCAATTTGATTTCTTTAGATTGGGCCTTAGTCATGGGCTGGGACCAATTGTTGAATCTAATTTAGAACTACAGATTACGGGCCCATTGCTCATGAGATATTGAATACAATGAAAAATAGTACAAGACTTATTCAACGATATTTTTTGCTAAATTCAGGTTAATAAGTTTAGAATTTTTGAGTCTCCTTAGCAAAGAAGGAAGTTGGGATTGTTTTAAATGTTTTAAATAAAACAAAAAAAAAAAAGTGAAAACTCACTTTAACAAAAATTCTTAAATATCGAACGATCTATTCAAATATTCTTGGCGAAGAAGTAATGAGTTATCTTTCAAATAGGCTCTAAATGAAGAGAAAAAGTGGAATACCGGCATGTTTGTATTATTGAATTTCTTGATACGATGAACAAATAAAGTAAAGAAAATTTTCGCGGAATCACTATTAAATAGAACATACCTATGAAATAAAAAAAAAGAAAAGAAAAGAGAAAACGTTAAGATGTTAATTTATTAAGAATAAAGAAAGTTGATGAGTGTTGGAAATTAAATAATACACATCGTTTTTTTTATGTAGATGTTTATAAAGATATAACTTTGGATAGTGGCTGCGAGTTATTTGAAATTTTATTAAAATAAATGAGGGGCACTTATGTAACCGGGGGAACCCTTCCCCACCCGACCCCGCCATCCCTGTGTTGTAAAAAAAAAATGCTACCTTGTCCAACTTAATTTATTGAACAATCAACTTGTTACTAATTTGTAAGTTAATCTTGTCAAACTTAGATTTGAATATGTTCAACTCGACACATATCAAAGTCATTGTAACCTTCGATCCAGAATTGGTTTTAGGATTGAGTTGCAATGGCTTCCCAATAAAAAACGCAATAGAAAACAAACATTATGATCATATAAATGAATCGAAAAACCTGGTAAACGAATCCAATCAAGCATGATCGAGGCTTCAACCCTCGATGTAAAACTTGACATCCATTTAATTATTCGAACCTCATGAGTAGAAATTTGGATAAAAGCATCTAACCACAATTTGTTATAATATTCTTGACACGCCAAGTTTTTTTCTTCTTTTTCTGCGAATTTCGTCTCTTCATTATGCCCTACTTCTCTTCACCATCATTTTCTCTTCATCGTTTCCTATTTCTTTTTCTTTTCACCACAACCTCTTCTCTTCATCAACACTGATATTCTTCTCTTTTTCATCATGGTTGTATTTTTTTCTTATCCTCCATTCTTCTTCTTCTTCTTGATTTTTTATGTTAGATCACAACTTATTCAATTGAGTTTCTTAAGAATGTTTTTGTGTGTTGATTATTTATGAAATTCCGTTTGTTTTTACCTAAAAGTATGGTGAAAATTGAGTTCTTTAAGATTATTTGTAGAAAATTTGAGGAAGAAGATGATGAAAATGACGTATTTCAGACTTTAAAATGTTAAACTTACACTCCCGCTATCTTTTGAGTACATGATTATTGCCTTAATATTATATGAATAATACCTTACATAACTCTTAAAAATAAATTTTAAGATTCAAAACTTTCGCTCTACAATACACTGATACTTTTGAGTATATGAGTAATACCTTTAATTATACGATAAATATATTTACGTAGAACTAATAATTTAAGTAATATCTTTCACTAATAAAGTAATTAATACCTTATGTATACTTTATGAGTATGCAACTGATACTTTATAAATAAACAAAATAATACATTTTAGATATATAAATTATACTTTTAAACCTTTGTCATAAACAAGTAATACTTCTACATATAACAAGTAATACCTTTAAGTAAAATAAATAATATTATTCACTAAAAATAAAGTAATACTTTTAGATAAAACAAGTAATATCTTTACATAAAACAAGTAAATATCTTATGAGAATACAACTAATACATTTTACTTTATTCAATAAAGTAATACATTTTATTTAATAAAGTAAAATACAAATAATATCTTGCAAGTAATATCTTATAAGTATATAACCAATGTCTTTATTAAAAGAATTTATGCAGATAGGATGGTGCGTGGACATACACCAATTATGATGTGGTGGCGCGTGAACTTGATCTACATGTAAGGGTTGGGCTGGGGCCGTACTCCTGAAGTACATAAGTTTTTGTGAAAATAAATTCACATTATATTGTTGGGTTGGTTCAATTATGATGGATAATCGGATTATATTGTTAATCCAAAACCAAACCAAATTCTAATTAAATTTTAAAAATAAAATCAATAATCATCAATGAAGCAACATAAATCATCATTTTCATTTTGTATTTTAAAGTGAATTGAATAAATTTAGTTTCGTCTATTTAGTTAAAATGTGTGCAGCTAAGAGTGAATGATGCTAAGAACACGAGAGATGGGTGCAATCTTTATCTTTATGAGAAAAAATCATAAGCAAATCTCATAATAAGGGTTCATAATCTTTAGACAAAAAATCTTACTAAATTTAAGATTTGGCAGACAGAGAAAAACAGACCCCTAATTTAGGACCGGAAATCGCGGCACATAATTTTAACCCCTCAACCTAACTAGAGTTGATCTTTTATTAACAAGTGATCAATTCTCAGTATTTAATCCTTTTATTGATATCATTTTGTGAATGTTAGTCAATATTGACGTGAGATTAGCAAAGAAAATGAATAATTCGATATGCATGTTAAAGTATCACTGTACATATTTAAACATTACTTGTTAATGTTAAAATATCATTTAGTATATATCAAAATTTATTTATTTTTAATATTTTATATTTGAAGGGTACGTTAAAATATAACGACATATATGCCAAAATATGATTTAGTATATGTTAAATTATCAATTATAGTTAAAATCTTATTTGTTATACATTAAAATATCAATGGTTATAATATAAAGTATCACTTGGTTAAATATTAAATAAATCTCACTTGATATATTTTAAAATAACGCTTGTTATATATTAAAGTGTTATCAATATATTGAAATTGAGAAATGACTAAAATTTCTCCAATGAAGGTTTCTTCTCAACATTCAAAATTCAACAATAATAGTGAAATGCAAAGGTGAGGGTTCAGAGATATTCTATTAGTATTCTAAAATAATCAATATATATATATATATATATATATATATATATATATATATAGTATGAAAATAACATCAATATATGACATGTATTTTGAGATTAAAAATACAATGGATGATTATATTACTCAAACCTTGTAATTTTCCATCTCAATAACCCATCAAATTCCTATTAAGCATAAATCCACAAATTTTGAAGTTGGAAATACCGGCATGAAATTGTGGGAGGGAAAAAAGTCAAAATTAATTACCAATTCTTTAACCTCAATTCATCGAATTCCTGAACAAATAGCCGGAAATACCCACAATTCCACGCAATAATTTTCAAAAGAAGAAATTGCAGAAACCAAGTGAAACCAGGGTTCAAGACAAGGAAAGGGTAATATAAAGAAGGAAGAAAAAGTAATAGATGCGAAGAAGAAACACGATTCAGAGATCTTACCAGATACTAACTTTGAACAAAAAGTGTAAGCAAACGATGAGATGAAATGGGTTGTAAAAACAATATTACAGCTCAATGAAAGCGGATATCCCACGTGGTTGGTATTTGTTTTATGGAAATATCCAACCATATAATATATGATTTCATGGCATGGATTGGATAGTTGGCACAATCCCTTCTCTTTTGATTCTTATAATCTCCATGATCTGGTCGGTATAACCTAGAGTGCTACTTAATCTTTCTTCTTTTCTTTAACTATACCAAATCCCAGATTCCAATTCCCTCTTCTTTACTACCATCTCTTGCCTCTTCATATACCATTTCCTATTTTTTTTATTATACATGTAATCTCGATACAAGTGATTTCGATTTTACCCTTATAAAATATTGGTTTCCATCTTTAATTTTATCGTCATATATGTAGTAACCATATTATTGTTTCAATCCATAACCGTAATCATCTCTCCCTCTCTCTCTATCTCTCAAACCCATAAGATATTTGAGAAACCCAAGAAATAGCAGTTGACTTCCCAAGCATTATTGCCATTGCCACTGCTCTCTATATAATACTATCATATTTTCAATTCCCAATCTCAGAAATGCACAGAGGAAAACGAGTAAGAGAGAGACAAGAAAAAATGATATGTATATATGCAGAATCCCCTCTATGCACATTTACTTTTATCTTCTACACTGGAATATGCATCCCTTTTCTCCAAACAGCTCAATCAATCCTCAAAATCTTTAACTTCCTTCTTAACCCACACGAACAGCCCCAATTCGAAGAGGCTCCAATAACCGAGCTAGATCTTCCTGTTTCATGCTATCAGGATTTGCAAACAGGCGATGCAAACAGGGGAGAGGCCATGAACCATGAAGAAGAAACGTGTGCGATTTGCCTAACAGAGTTCGACAAGGAAGATTTGGTGAACAAATTGAGGAGATGTGGGCACGTGTTCCACATGGAATGTATGGAGAAATGGATGGATAGATGCCAATTCACCTGCCCATTGTGCAGGTCCATGGTGTTGCAGCCTACTACTTCACAACCATGCAAAATATGGGACTCTGCTTATTGTACTCTGCCTCCTGCCCACCTTTCCTAGTTTCTTTCTTTAACTCATGATGTATTCTGAGACATGTATTGATGTATATACACAAGATTTTTTGCAATTCTTTTCTTGTTCCCTTTCAGGCCAGTGATGCAATATTTGTACTCAATTTATAACCATAAATGCACAATCAAGTCTGTGTGCAACGCTAAAAAATAACCAAGTCAAAAATAATAGGAACTGGAGCTGGACTTTCATCTACAGAGTCTCAACTTGGGTCTAACACTATAATGTGAAACAAATGTTTGATATCCACAATGTTGCACCTTACTCGCCACAGATCAACAGAAAATTACACTCTAAAGACAATATCTGCTCATTCAATAAGTAATACCTCGAAAAATTTATCTTTGCTTGTATAGTACGAATGATCCAAGCAGCTTCGAGTCCATGATGCTTGGAACAGAGGTGTGCCTGTTAGATGGATTCGAGCAAGTCCCACTTCTCCTACAGAGATTAGAGCACTCCGAGATCCTGAAACCAAATACAGTGATTACTAGTCCAGAAATGTGAGAATCTAACTTATGGCAAACTACAAAATCGAAAAGGCTTCAAGACATACACTCCAAATCATGGATTAGTTGGTTTATGGAAAACATAGGCTAACTTCAGAGAACTCAAGTAATTTTTAGAAGTTTGATAGCTCGTTCACATAAACTAAGTCAACTGAAACACAAGGTCATATGACATAATTCTTCAGACAGCTCAAAATAGGTTGACACAAAATCTTGGATCTTTTTAATGGATACAAAGGTTATCAACTTCAATCACGAGAAAGAAATCATTGTCAGCAATGACAGGACTCAAGAAAATGTTTAATAAAAACTAAGGAAGCATTTTTAAAGTTTGTGAGGTTGCCATTTTCAGTCAGATTTGTATGAAAACCAGAAACTCAAACAAAGAACAGTAGTGGAGCTTTGAAAAAACACAAACCTTATCGTAATCCAAAAATCTCTTCTGGAGGATCATAAACACGTTGATCAGGAAAAATTTCCTCAAAATCTTGTTTAACCTTGTTCCTCAACAAGGGATGTGGCAGAAGCCCCTTCAGCAATACCCTAAATGGCAATTGATCTGGAGGATCTGGAGACGTTTTCATATCCTCAAAAATGTTCATGGCATCAGCAGGAGAACCATAGTGTAAGAAACCACGAATAACTTCAGTATACGTCTGAGTGTCTGGAAACAAATTCTCCTCTCTCATATTTTTCCATAATTCCATTGCATCATCCATCTTTTTGAGTCTAGCCAATGCAACTATTAAATCCTTGTACAAGTAAACATCAGGTCTGTACCAGTCTTGTTTTTGAATCACTCTAAACATCTGAAAATATTGACGGAATAACGGTAAACAAAGCTTATCATCATATCATTACAAAGTATTGAGATAATAAAGGGTGGGAGAGCTATTAAACAAATAAAATAGTCAATGCAGTTACATGCCGCAGGGAAAATACAAGAGCTTTGATGAATTGACTGGCGGTACATAATACCTCATCCAGTTTCCAAGAACCCTGTTATACAAAACACATGCACAAAAACATACACAAAGACAATGGAAAAGTAACATTCAATCACTAATCAACACTTAAGAAAGAATCCTCTTTCTGGTAAGTACAATACTGAAAAAAGACTACAAATTGAAAAAATAAAATGAAGTAGCAATAACCTCTTCTCGATAGAAGGGAGCAAAAAAAAAAAAAAAAACCATATGTAAAGGATCAAGTACTTAATATTCTCATAATCTCAAACTACATAACTTAATTAATTCCTAACTCGTATACAGTTTAACACATATATCTCAGGTTCATAACATCCATAGTTGTTAGATTATCATGCTTATTAATTCCTCAAGCAAAAAGCGTGCCAACACCAACAAATACAAAACAACCGAACAAGTAATAAACGGCAGATGAATTTCACAGTACAGAGTTTAATTTAGTTATATAATTGACATACAAGTGAAAATGAAAACCACAAACAACCAAGGTAAAACTAGCGAAGAACAAAGCACAACAAAAAATAAATCACCTTGACGGCAAGAGCAACCTCCCCTTGGCGTTCGAGTTCAGTGAGAACAGCAACCATATCCAATTTGAGAAGCCTGAGAGCGTGGGTCTTGATGAATTTATCGACCTTCTCGTTATCGTCTTTGAATCGCTTCATGCCGAGTATAACGAAAATCGCCTCTTTTCCGATGAGTTTCTTCCCCCTCCACAACGGCCCTCTAGGCCTTCCGTCGTGGTAGGCCCGGTCGAAGCCCGATGTCCGCGGAAATGTACCACTGAGAAAATTTGGTAGCGGAGATGGAGAAACTAGAACAGAGGCTTTAACGCTGTCGAGAGTTTTGGAAAACAAGGGGAAATTGGCCAATATGGATGAGCAAGAGAAATAGCGTGCTTTGGATCTTGAAATTATGCCGGCGATTTGCATTTTCCGGTGGTGGGGGAATAGGAAAAGCGGAGAACAGAGGACAAGGGGTTTAAGAGTACGAGAATTGGGGGTTTTGACTTTTGACCTTTCAGAAAGTGAAAATTATGTACCACTAATAATTAATATTAGTGATGCCATTTATGAGACAAATAATAGTAAGAGATAATATATCATAAAAATCTTCAATCCAACAATTTGAAGCATGAAAACACTCTATAACATATAAAAGATTCTTTATGGTGTTGTGGTTTATTAATAATGCTATTTTTTCAATATGCAATACTATGATATTGCCAATATTGATATCTATCAAATATTGATAAAATGAAAGACAATTGAAATATGATACATATAATGAAGGGTCTAAGTGCAATAGACAAGATGACGGACATTTTATGGTCCGGCGAGGAAGTTTTTGATCTAAATTATATGCAAAGCAGTTCAAATTTCTTGAATTTATATTGTCCCCATTCAAATATTATAATGTGTTACTCCGATTTATATCTTCAGTTCAATTTCTTCATTCCTTGTACAAAAGTTCAACACTTCCAACCACACAGTGCTTGTTAGTTTCCAGGTTTATGTTTGAAATTTTGAATGGCATCAGTTATTAATAATTAAGAAATCGAAATTGGTACTCCTAATTCTAAGAATCGAAACTGCAAACAAATAGATACAAGAAATAAATGAATTAAGTAGATGAACAAGCATAATTGGGTGTGCAGTTTAAAGGGCCAGCATGAGATGTTAAAGCAGGAACCATGGATCCATCTGCCACCTTAAACGACTGCGTTTCAGTGTATCCAGGGTCTGAGCTTCCATATCCCGACGCTACAAAATAAGCCCCATTCATGAATCTATCTCTCCAACTCCTCCATTTCCATTTCTTCCAACCTTTCTGAGCTTCTCTCTTCGTCACCTGGTTTTTTTTTTTTTTTTTTCCATTAATAACAATTTTGACCAGCTTTCTTAAATAAGTTCGATGTATTTCACTTCATTACCTGTTTTCCTTCTGGACGATTTGGGGCCATGAAGTAATTTCCTTCACTGAAGATGGTCGGATTAGCACTTCCACCAATTGCATACATCTCCCACTCATCATATCTGTTATTCGCCACGTGTGCATATCCTAGCCTAACCCTGCTCCACATGTCATTATATTATTCGTTCAAATTAATTAATACCAAAATATATATAATATATATGTGGTATATTGATGATTTACCTTGGCATTCGTTGAACTAATCCAGGGCCGAAATGGTTGAAAGCTACAGTCACTTTCATATCCTTGTCCACCAGATTGTTGTCATCATGTCCTAACAACATAACCTGCGCACCCATGATATTGTCCAATATTAATGACATTTCAAATCATAACTATCGATAATTCTGAAATGAATTTTATTGTTCACTTTATCGTGATGGGAAAAGAAGTTGTTGGAAACGGTTATGGCTGTGGAAGCATGAATGACATCAATAAGCCCATCGTAGCAACGAGCAAGGTAGCAATGATCGATCCACACATCTGAGGAAGCAAATATATCAATAGCATCACCATCGGAGCCCCCGCGATGGCCCACATGGGCCAGGCTGTTCCGAACGAGGCCCGCTTTCCCGGGCTTGCAATCATGAATACTAATCCCATGTACGATAATATGGCTAACATTCTGGATAGTGATGCACGGCCCATAGGCTATCTCCACGTTGGCACCTCTTCCATCTATGGTCTTGTAGCTATTTATCATCAGCTCATTCTTGAGTTTAATTACCATGCTTTTCGCGAATATGATCCATGTTGGCTGTTCTTGGATCACACCGAACCGAAGGGTGCCCGGCTTTGGGTCAACCGGGTCATCCGACGGGTCAGTGACAACGTAGGTGGCTCCAAACTTGCCACCGATGGCATTTTGACCATACCCGACTGCACAATCAGCTAATGTGTGTCGATATGTGGCCCAATCGGGTTGGGTCCTCCAACAGGAGTCTATTGAGTTCATGATGACTTTCTTGTTACTAGAGTTGTAAGATTGACATAGAAGTGTTGGTAATAATAAACTGAAAACTAGATAAGAAATTAGTGTGATTAGTGAGAGAGAGGTTGAGGAGGACATAGCTAGCTGATGTAGTTGAAGTTTTAGGTTAAGAACTTTGGTCTGTAAATTTGTATTTATAAGATGTTAATTGAGGACCGTTTCTACAGTTTTGTCCAAGATTATTGAGGGACAATAAGATGTGATTGCACGAGTTGTGGGTTCTTGACTTCCCCCATGTCTAATCCATAGCCTCAAAACCTGGGATTAATTGAGAAAAATACTTCTGTTTCTATATTTTTAGCCTATATTTAAGGTATGAAATTAAAAATAATTGCAATCATAAACCGGAATATTGCATGATGAGCTTTATTTTAGCAGGAAAAATAGGTCGTGTTTCATGCTACATATGGTTGAGATAAAATCTAAGGATTCACTTTGCGTGACATAAAAGTTTCAGGCAGACAAAGCTTGTGTGGCAGTGAAATTTGGGGTTTGCAGGCATTGAGGACAATCTAATCGCATTTTTATAAGATGGTACTTAGTTAATTCCTTAATAAAGATTAATTCGATATATTTTATTAATCATGATACTAATGAGACCGGTACGAATTTTCAATAAAATACTAATTATTTTGTCAAGTTCAGAATATGCATACAATCTTCATACCCTGATTAGCCAAATAATATAACAAAAAATTACAAATTGGTGTAAAATCATAAGAAATAAGTTTTGTCAGCCGAATTGACTCTTCTACCCTTAATGAAAAAAAGGCCCACGGTGCCACCAAGCAAGCAAGACCCGCAGGATGCACGCACACTAGCCACACGAAAAGTTTATTTTCGAAAATTCATATGAATGATTCTTAAGGAATTTCAGAAGAATTCTTGAGTGATGAGTGAAAAAAATCTTAAGGAATGTATTACTTTTCTCCTCGATAAGTGAAATCTTCACATCAACAGTTACAATCTTGAGAAATGAGTGAAAATTTATCAAAAAAATTTGAGGTATTATGTTAAAATTTCAGAAGAGAATAGAAATGAGAAGAAAATAAGGGATGAGATTAATGAAGGAGAGGGGTAGTGGGTGTCCAAAACCAAATTTTTGGACAAAAAAAATCTATTTCTTATACTTTCACTAATTTAAATTTTTGTTATCCCTATTTAGCTAGAAATGCCAATTTACTCTTTCAATAATGTAATTTAAGGGACTTATTAATTATCACGTATTGCCCAAACAAACATTATTATTTGAATAACGCTTTTGACTCCTCTTGATCACCATATATGATCATGATCGATCAGCATATATGGAAAATATATAAATAACTGTATTGAAAATACGAAGATAGCCAAGAATTGAGCGGATAGGTGCTAACATTATAGCACAATCAGTTGCTAAAGATAATGCTAATAATGAAATTTACAAAAATATGTGCAGAAATTAAATAAATCAACATGGTTTATAGGGTGTGCAAGTTAAAGGACCAGCATCAGATGTTAAAGCAGGAACCATGGATCCATCCGCCACTCTAAACGACTGCGTTTTAGTGTAGCCTGGAGCTGAGCTCCCATATCCAGATGGAACAAAATAAGCCCCGTTGTTGAATCTATCTCTCGATGTCCTCCATTTCCAATTCTGCCAACCATTCTTGTTGTTCTCTCTCTTCGTAACCTGTTCAATATCCACGTTTATTTTTTTCCGTTTCCACAAATATATATTGAAATTGTCTTCATAAGAAACTGAACCACACAATCGTGAACTTACTTGTTTTGCGTCTGCATGATTTGAGGCCAAGAAGTAGTTTCCTTCACTCACAATAGTTGGATTAGCACTTCCACCAATTGCATACATCTCCCATGGATCGTATCTATTGTTAGCCACGTGGGCATACCCAAACCTAACCCTGATTTGGCAGTAATTAATTCTATAGCTTGTCAAAAACTATATGAATTAAAAAAATCACATATATATGCATGATTGAAGATTATTAATTAATCTACGTACCTTGGCATTCTTTGAACTAATCCAGGACCAAAATGGTTGAAAGCTACTGTCACTTTGATGTTCTTGTCCTCTACGTTGCTATCATCGTGTCCAAACAACATAACCTGCGTACACATTTTTTCATTCCATCAATGATCATCGAAACTCCAAGTGATTATCATGAAGTTAAAATCATTTTTCATCTTAACTATGGTGTATTCCGATTTTGTTCTCATAATTGTCATTATTTTTAATTTAATCGAATAATTTAAAAATTCATCCGATTGTAGTCCAATTTCTTTAAATTTGGGCTTTTTGATGACCTAAAAAGAACATGACGACACATGTCAAATTTTTATTAATTGACATGTATTGTCATGTCACTTTTAAGTCACCAAAAAGTTATTTTCCGACGAAATTTGGATTTTTTGGTCAAAATTAGACTAAATTTGAATTAGACTAAAATCAGATATATTTTAAATTGTGAAATTATATTGGAAAACATAATACTTATGAAATTAAAATCGAAAGATACATAAGATGAAAAATGATTTTAACCTAATTACTATGATACAAAATGGTGGATAATTCATTGATAGAACTTACTTTATCATGATTGGAAAAGAAGTTGTTGGAAATGGTAATGGCTGTGGAAGCATGAATGACATCAATAAGCCCATCAGAGCAACGAGATAAGCTGCAATGATCGATCCATACATGTGATGAAGCAAACACATCAATAGCATCACCGTCGGAGCCGCGGCGGTGGCCCGCATGGACCGGGCTGTCCCGAACAATGCCCGATTTCCCGGGCTTACAATCATGAATGCTAATCCCATGTATGATAACATGGCTAACATGCTGGATAGTGATGCACGGCCCATAAGCTATCTCCACTTTGGCACCTCTCCCATCTATAGTCTTGTAGCTGTTTATCATCAGCTCATTCTTGAGTGTAATAACCATGCTTTTCGCGAATATGATCCACAGCGGTTTTGCTTGGATCACACCGAACCGGAGTGAACCGGGTTTAGGGTTTGCGGGGTCGTCCGATGGGTTGGTGACAACGTAGGTGGCTCCGAGCTTGCCTCCGACGGCATTTTTTCCGAACCCGACGGCACAATCGGCTAAGGCACGGCGGTTTGTGGCCCAATTGGATTTAGACCTCCAACATGAGTCAATTGGGTTCAGTACTTTGGTTTGGTAATAAGAAGCACAGTGAGATGTTGATAATAAATTGAAAATAATTAGAGTGAGGGTTAGTGTAGTTAGTGGGAGAGAGGCCATAGCTGGTGGTGTTGAAGTGAGGATTTGAGGGTTCTTTGATTTTGATTTATATTGGTTTTAAGTGAGGTTTGGATAAATTAATGGTGACATCCACGTTATATTTTAGGACTGTGTCTTGGGAATTTTTTCCAAGATTCTTTGGGGACAATAGACGTGATTGCACGAGCTCAGAGCTCTTGACTTTTGTCATATGACTCATATCTAATGCTTCTTTAAACTGTAGAGAGTTGAGCAAGTGTAATTGACTTGGGAATATTTATAATTGTTTACTGTATTTTTGGTTCGATGAATGTTGTTGATATGAAAAAAAATGCTAAGAAAATAATCAAACTAATCCTGCCTTACTGATACTAATTTTGATTCATCAATCATTAGAATAGTGGGATTATAATATACTTGTTGGTAATTCCAGTAATGATTTATTTACAATTAAGGAAATTTCACACATTGACGTGTGAATAAAAAACAGTGGTTGACAAATTTAAATAAATTTTGTAATTATCATAGGGTATTCTTGTGTTTGGAATTTTATTGGATTACTCGATAATAAAAAAGTTTAAACAAGAGCCCATAGTCATACGGCCCACTACTTTAACAAGAGTACTTTGACCTTAACAATAATGGGCTGGGCCCAGATATTTCCGACTCAATAAAAATATAATCATGGGCCTCAACAGAGGTATTGATGAATGAATCATCACATTTCAATTTATATCTTATAGTAACTTGCATAAGAGTTATGGTCATATTAACTCCAAACAAATAGTTCCTAGTTTATGCTGAGATGTTAGAAAATACCCATATAAAATGATATGTTTGACTTTTTGCTTGGTGAAAAAATAGATCATATATTGAAAAAGTTATTATCCAAAATCTAGCAACTAGAATAGTAATTTTTATTCATTACAAACACGAGACATCCAAAACTTAAAATTACAAATAAAATTAATAACTAATGTAAAAATTGACACGTGAGAGTAAACTGCGTGACACGGTATTCCAAAGTATATCTCTATTTTCCACTACATGCATATTGTAGACGACGAATGAATACAAATGAATTAGCCTGATTTAAGCATAGCTGCACATTCCATACTGACATTTGCTCCCTTTCTTGCACTTATAGTTGCAACCTCCACAGTGGTTCTTATCAGTCAAGAGGTTTACACATTTTCCTTTGCAACAAATCTCTGAATACTTACACTTATTCCCACATTTTCCACAATTCAATCTATCTTTAGCAACGTTGACACATCTTTTCTTGCAACAATCAGGCCCTGGACTGCCCTTAACGCGACAAATCCTAGGGTATTTGTTGCACTTCATTGAAATGACTCGTGTTTTTTGTGCAAGAAAACGGCTAACACCACCAAGTGAAGTGGGCTCTTCATCATCATCGGACAATGGCTTCACTTCTACTGATTCTGCTAAAATATAAATTAGCATTAATGTTAGGAAGAAGATAAATTTGAGGTACTTCATGGCTTATATATTGGTTAGAGTATGGTTATATCTGGTGTGTATGATTAGATGATTTAGAGAGAGAAAATGATTAGAAGTTGTGAGGAGTTAATTGGAGCTAAGAATGGAGAAGTGAGAAGTACTTATATAGGTTGATGCATGGAGAATTTGGTAATAAAAATTTAAATTTGGAAGTGGTGTAGTCTTTATTCAACAGCCACATAGAAAGTCAATTAGTTATCTAATGTTAGGCACTGTGAATATAATACTAAGATTTCACAAATATTTCGTACGACTTTTTCAGATTTTTGCTTTTATATATGTACGTACTTGCTTGTCCGATTCTATTGATAAATAAAAATTTGTTCACTGTATTAATTATACTTATTTTTCATGGACCATTTTCCATAAAATTAGATTGATAAATCCATTTATCAAGAATTATGCAAGATAAACATTGACCAAATTTGTTATATAGATTACTGACATTTGACATTTGAAATCAAGAAGTTGGAAAAAGAAAGACAGGTAGGGGCGCACTTATACAGTTTTAACATCCTCAATGCTTTGTACATCCATCATTAATTTTCTCAGATCCTACCCTTTGACCTTTTTTTTTATTGAAAATATTGTTATTCTCCAATGTGCCTCCAGTTTCTTGTTTCCTCGTATTTCAAAAACAACAAATATATTTATCAAAAAGACAAAAAGAAAAAAAATATTCATCTAAAGATCCACTGTCCATTAACAAATTTATTTTCATAGAGATGAGATCAAAAATGTTCGTATTTGGTTTACTTTGTATTTCCTTACATTTTAAAGGCAATGTTACGATGGTTTTTTGGTTGCTGAGAGAGATTTGAATAGAAAAGATGAATGTGTTTTTGATTGTAATTTTTTGAAGAAAAGATGAGAACAAATATGACTTTTGGGTGGTGATGAACTTAAACAGTTGTATTCTGATGTTGATTTATCTTATAAACCAATCAATCCACAAACAAAATCTACATCAACATAAAGTTGGACGAAATGCACATATCCACTACATCAAAATAATATCACATTTGTGATCTTTATTTTTGACAAGTAATGAAATTGAAAATTTCTATGTACATTAATAAAATAAAACATAAAATTTGATATACGTAAGAGACTCGAACTGAGTTATTACCAACCCTACTTTGAATCTTCTCTTTGTTCCAAAAGGGGAAGTTGATAATTGATATCTCTATGTACCAAAATTAAAAGATTGCGTTAAACTTATGAAAAAAGAAAAAAAAAGAGAGATTTGCAGTTTTAAAGGTCAAGGATACGCACTCTGAAATTCGAACCCTATACCTCCCCTATTTACTTCATTGTTTTGAGTTTATTGCAAGAAAACAAATTTTGTTAAAACTGCAAATCTACTCCCACCACCCAAAATTTCATTTTTTTGTTGTTTTTTTTTTTTGGCCTTTTAATCTTTATTTATTTATTATTATTATTATTTTTTAATAAATGATATGGTGCTTAAATTGCATATCTCCATCTGTGCACTTCCAAGGCAAGGACAGTGATACCCAAGACTCCCAATATAGCACCATAAAAGCAGTCCCATCTTTTAGCTGCATTTTGATTGTTGATCCCTTCAAATATATTTGCAATGATAAGAGCAATGAGGGCATAGCCTATAACTTGATGATAAATCACCCAGTATTTTCTCCACTTCTCTTCTTCGTCTGCCTGTAAACACAGTGCTAGCAACTGATCTAATAATATAAGATGCCTATTTCAATTTTACTCTAATCACACAAAAATGAAAATATTGTAATGTCACATACCTGAAGTGTAGCCAATGCAAATATAACAGTTCCAAGAATTCCATGAGTGCTCATACTGTGTTCTTTGGCTTCATTCTTGATTGATATACCAAGCCCCCATCCAAGTGTGCCCAATAGGAACCCTGATAACTGGCACAAAATGTGAAGAGAGTACCAATCATTCAGTGCTTTTCTCATGTATCTTGCTATGATAGCCCCAATGGGCAAGAGGACTCCCCATCCTATGATGTTTACTGTTCCATGCACCTGTTAATGTTTGATGAGGTTACGTAATAAAGCTATTTGAACCCATTGAAGTAAATAGGAGTTATTGCTTTATGAATGAGTTATGGGCCACATATAGATGAATTAGAGTTAGATATTGATCTAATGGTCTTACACTTCTAAAGGCTTGATGCTTTTGATGTTGCTTCCATTGCCCTGGTCCTGTGATTCTGTTGCCTCGATTCTCGAGATATGTATTCTGACTTATCATTTGCTGCTTTTGAGCATTGAGGGTTGAGAGTGAAGAGTAGCATATTATGCAGATTAGTAAGAGATAAGGGGAATTCATGAATAGGGCTACCTATTTTTAGTGGCTGTGTGTTTATCTTGTTTTTGGCTTTCGTATAGGTTAGGATCACAACTATTGTTGAATTACAGTTTCTGCTGCTAAAAGTGCACAGGGCTTGAGAATCCTCTACTGGTATTTGTACTATGTATGCCCTTTGTTTGATTGTTTCTTTCCCATTAAAATGGCCTCACAAGAATATATTCTTTGCTTGTTAGTTTTGGACAATGTTTCTTATTAATCATTGTATCAGATTTTATTCTAATCTTCAGCAGTTCTTTTGTCTCATCTTTCCCAAATGATGTTCTCAATGTGTATTGCCACCTCTTTTACTAGTATCTTAATTTACTAATAAAATGATTTTAACACAAGATAAATGTTCAAAAAGGATACCTCTCTTTAACAATTTAATTTTTTTAATTGATATATATATATATATATATATATATATATATATATATATATTTGGTTAATTGCTGAAGGCTATTTTGTGCCGTTAGCTTAACAAGAAGGGTACAGATCCTCTAATGAGTAACTTTTCTTGAATTGCAGTCAACCAAATCTTCCTTGTTAAAATAGAAAAAAGTTTCTGTAAAATAGAAGCATTCAATTGAACCAAGATCATCCAGAAAAAGCAATGCTTGAAACTTCAATTTCCTAAAGTCCACTATCCCTCTTATAAGTTCCACCCTCATCAACACCACAAACCATTCCCCTCTGCCTTCTGAGACTAAAGCAATGAAGTTCCTAATCATACTTTTGGTGTTTCTTTTGATGTCAACAACAAGGGCTTCTAGCAATGATCTTACAATGCCTGAAATCAACAGAAGAAGTGTTTCTTTGAGAGGGATAAGCCGGTTTCTAGCACAGCAGAAGCTGCAAGCAAACTATACTTGTAATAAATTTCCAAGAGTGTGCCGTTTGGAGGGCAGTGGTGGCCCAGATTGCTGCAACAAGAAATGTGTTAAGGTGAAGACAGATCGACTCAACTGTGGTATGTGTGGTTACAAGTGTAAATATACGGAGATTTGCTGTTAAGGGAAAATGTGTGAATGCATCTTTTGATAGGAAGCATTGTGGAGGATGTGATAGGAAATGCAAGAAGGGGGGACTTTGTGCATATGGGATGTGTAGTTATGCATGAATTCATCTGCCCAAAACTCAAGACTCAATCATTTTGGTTTGTTTCTAAGTTTATATTATTTTCACACTTTCAAGTGTAAACTATACACTAATTGTACAATGAACTAATGTGAGTTGTGAAATTCGAATATTACAAAAGCAATCATTGGTTAGGCAACTTGAGTGATGACTTTATAATTGGCCCACATGTTTATAATCTGAAAAAATGATGAGGGAACTGACAGGAAAATCCAATGAATAACTGATGTAACACAAACATATTGTTGGCCCAGTTACTGCACTAAAACAGGAATGCAATTCATCATCTTACTGAGGTAAAAAAGCTAGTCAGAGAAGACCTAATTTAGGGCATATGCAATACAAGGCATTTTTGCCTTTTCATTTATTGGAATTTCACCTCAATTTCAGCTAGCTTGTTAGGCAGGTTAACGATATTCGACATCCTTGAACTGGAAAATAGTTGAAATATGCAGTCAAAATTGGATGTCAATGATCTAGAGGTTACAGATCATGTAAGCATATGACATTCAATTTTCAAATGAGGCATTCTATAAAATCGTCAAAAAATTATTCAAGTATAAACAAATGATTATGAATCATATTTAGTTCGGTCACATTCCTCTTAAAATTTTTGAATAAAAAAATACGTGTTAGACCATCAAATTACACCTATTGCGAAATTTAACTAAGCCTTAAAAATTTAATTTCAAATTCATAGGGTCTGAAAAAAAGTAATCATTTTATTAGCACTTATTTTGTCCTTGCTAAACTTGTGTTTTTTTTTTTTAAAAGCAACTATTACTTGATTGTGCCTGTGATCCCAATCTTCAGACCCATCAGGGACAGGGGAGAGATGCTTTAATGCATGAACGATAAGCAAAAACACAAATATCAAAACAAATTGTTTTACCATTATAAGTATAAGGAAATTTTTGGAAACTGGAAAATGGAAAAAGATTGTTGGCAACCTTCACAAAACGTCTCCAATAGGCAACACTTCAAGGCATCTTGAAGTGTTTGTATAACCAAATTTAGTCATATATATTCCTAAAATTCTTGAGTAGCTCGGGGATGTCATAGCCAAGCATGTCATCAACAGCCTGAATCATCTTTGGCTTCAACTTCTCAAAATCATCAATGCTATAACGACTCAACACTTCCCTGAACTGCTCCACATTCGGAAAGTCTCCAGCCGGTAGATGATGTTCTCTTTGAACCTGTATTTCCAAAATTGAAATCATTAAACGTTTGAACCACACATATTTGTATCTCATGGGTCAGGAAGATGTACCTTTTCGAATACACTTTCAAGATTATCCATCAGCCGTTTCTGAGCTTTAGATTTGCCCATTAATGCCGGCATCTCCTTTTTGAGATGGCTCATTATGTAAGCATGGATCTTTGCAGCTCTAGCACGTTTTACAAATTCATTGATCTGGCAAAATATTTATATTAAATATCAAGTACTGCTTTTATATTTACCGAGCACCAAGGATAACATATTGTTAAAGTTAAGTAGAAGTTTTGAGTACCCGACGATCACAAGCCTTCTTGGGTATATCTATCAAGTCGACAAGGAGGTCATCTTGCTCTTTCTCAAAAAGGTCCTTTCCCATAGGCCCAGTAACTGCTTCGTTCACAGGCTTGTCGTTGAATGATCTGGAATTCGCAACAAAAGATAATTGTTGTAAAGCTAATCATTTTAGAAAGCGGTATATAGCAAATATAGCCAAACAAACAACGAAATAGGATTGAACTAGTTGAGAAAGACTCAAACAATAGAAAACATAGATAGGCTGACAAAGCATACAGGACATTGTGAGGTTAAAACGAAATAAAACAGGCCTCATTAAAGGGAGGACCAAGCATAATTGACTAGAGACCATGTATCTAGTATTTGTTCAACCCTCACAAACCAAATGGAAGAGGGCCATGTAGATGGACGGAAGAAGGAATAGGGCAAATGAACCTACCCAATGTAGACACGAGCTACCTCTGGAGTATTCAGGACTTTTCCAAGTGACCACATAAGTGCACCATAAACTCTCATTAACTGCAATCAGGTAAAGGAAAATATGAGGTAGCAGGAGATAGTATGCCCTACAGCTAACCCACAAGAGAAAAACTCAACTAGAAAGGAAAACAGGGACGCATGGAAATGATGATCCACATATTTCTGTTAGTGAACTTACCTGTTGAGTGTCCACTTGATCAGCCTTATTCAAAACGACACGTATTTTGTCATCATGACCACGTAGTGATGAAATTACCCGTTTGAACTCATCACTAATGTCAAGTTTATGGGGATCAAATAGGAGGAGTATTACATCGCATTTTGCTGCAAACCATGAAATGACACCTGTGAAATCATAGCTTCTCTGTGTCCGTTGCTTTTCTCCAGATAAGACCCCGGGAGTATCCACAAATGTTATGTGTTCTAGCAGCTATACATAAATGAAGTTGTATCAAATAAGCGAAGAGAATATTACAAAATGCAATATGCTAGCATGACAAAATATTTAACTCACTGAATGTGGCATTTGAGAACACTCGAACTTAGATAAAAATGATCCACCGAAAGAAGTTAAACCAGTAAATGGCAAGTCCGCATGAACAGCAATGGTGTTTCCAGGTATGCTCCTTTCATCTGGACCAGACTGAAAACATGACCGGGAAGCACACAAAAGTGAGAAAAAAAAAAAGGATGAATAAACACCAAAAAAATAGACTACAACAACCAGATTATTGAAGCATCATAGTAAAACTTAGATGTTCAAGCATAAAAGAGAAATTTGGCAAACCAATACCACATCAGAATGATGTATCAGTATAGCATTACTGGCTGAACATGACATAGGCAAAAAACTGAGAAAACTAAACATGAACACCTAGTAATCACTCAGTACTGCTTTAAAGAAGTTGTCCACACACCACAGATTTAAGTTATATTATTTCCTAGTATTTGATTATAATCAATACCCCATGTGCTTTTTTTTTTTTTTTTGTTGATTAATGCACATACATCTTTAACCAGATTAAAAAGAGACTCACAGAAACAGTTGGAAATACAAAAAAAAAAAAAACAAATTCATGCGTTGATGTACCATAACAGCAATAAATCGGTCAGTAGTTGGCTCAGGTCCAATATGAGCACCTACAGAGAAAAGAAAAGCGATGCTAAATTAGATAAAAGAATATAATTTATCACTGACGTCATTTAAGGTAATGAGAAATATTAAGACTTTACCTGGATAGCTGCATTGGAGCAAGTGCTTGATAAAAGTGGTTTTTCCAGTTGAGTACTGACCCAAAAGCATAACCATAGGTTTCGCATCAAAATCACTACTTGTCTGGAGAGAATGAGAATACTACTACGTCAACCACATTCTTATCAAGAACTATGCTAGGCAAAATAATTTTATCTGTGTTATACAAGAATGTCTATTGAATTACTCACCAAAAAAGGAGATACAAAATCATTAAAACGGTAAGTGGCTTCTAGTGGCTTTAACTTCTCATTGTACAATAGCTTCAAACCATCAATCACTGAAGTAACTGATTTGAGAGATGTATGGTTCTGTAAAAATTAACAATTACAACAGGTCAGATGATCTTTCTATGTTGAATGTATATGTGTGCATGAGCATGAAGACTAACTAACATGGTCGAAACTCTCCAACATATAATGTTAGTTGAGGAAGGGGAAAAAAAATCAACATTAAAGACCCAGATACTTCAAACTAATACTTGTTTACAGATGCACTGGACTTATGAAATTGATTCTCTTAAACAATTTCAAAGTGACGGTTGCTAAACGTCTGAACACATTGTCATCATATATAATATGTGCTCTTCATTTTGAGAAAAGGCACAATCAATCAATGCTGTAAGAAGAAAGAATAGTGACATTTATCAAATTAAAAGATACGGGCACCTTCTTTTTAGACTTTGTGCTAAACAAACCCATCGGTGGTGGTGTTGGTTGCAATTGTGTATTTCCTGCATCATATTGTTTGTTATATCATATGAATCAAGCTAGAGCAATCCATATAAAAAATTAAAAAAGAAATATAATCACTATCACTAACCATTGGTTTCATAATTGCCATTCGACACTGCATTCCTTTTCTTCTGTTTGACACATGTGAAAGATTGAATGTCAATGGAACATACTTTCTAACAAAAACATAGAAACAAGAAGGTATCGTTCTTACTTCCATTAAGCTATCCAAACCTTCCATATGTGGAGGATTTGCTGACTCCAAATTAACTGCAAGAGCAGAAGATCCAATTTTAACTTCAAAAATCAGAAATAATGGAAGCACAAACAAGATTACACATTATCTCCACTTGCCTGTGCTTTTTAGGAGATCTGATGTCAGTTCATGTCCTTCCTGTGCCAAAGATATCAGCTGACAAAAAATGAAGAATTGACCAGACGAAGAAATTACATCAGTATTTTGGACTCCTTTATATATATTATATTTCTTAAGATTTTCTTTTCTTTAATGAGTAGAACCTGCATAGCAGTGATAAATTCCTTCAAACCTAAAAATCCTTGTCGCTTGGTATCAGCAATTGCCCAAACCTTAAACCATAAACATATAACATAAAAGATGTCAAAAGAAGAAAATTGATAGTAACCTCCTGAAAATCAACTGCTGTGCAGAAAAACAGAGTGATAAACCAAGTGGATGAGTAAGATATCAATAAGCCAGGATACAGTTCATCAGGACCATAAAGAAAATGAGCACTAATTGATACCCAAATTCATTATAGGATTTGATAGGAAACTGTTATGAATTTTCTCATTTACATTTGATAATTAGAAACTTAAATGCATGGTCCATGTACATCAACTTAAACAGAAGAAGCAAACTTATATGTGTTCCTAATTCATAATCCGAATCAACAGGAAGACTACTTCTTTTGCAACACCAAAAGGTTGAAGATTAGCCAAGCCAAGAGGAAAAATGTCCAGCAAACCATTAAAGTTGAAACAACTTCAATCCATCCAAAAATTGATAGAAAAACGACCAATACATATAATCACGAATGTTAGTCATGCAGTACAGAGCAAGTTTAAGTAGCTTCTAAAGAATTAGCAAATAAAAATACTAATGCCTGCCCAAAAATAACTGAACACAAAAGTAAAATAAGTTATAATCTTATGCACCCTCCATTCCTCCTAATAGATCAATAATACCTAAAGGCGGAACTCAGACTCTCTCAACACATCAAACACACAAGTATACACAGACCATACAAAAATCGTCATTTTGATATTAGACCTGCTTTAGTTTCTGCTTTGTTAAACCAGCCATGCCAAACAAGTTTGTCGCATCATTTCCAGTCAAACGGCCATCCCGATCTGCAAATGCAAAATCAATCAACATATTCGATATAAAACCTCCATATATTGAGGATTAGACTAGAAACAGGCATTCAAAGAAAAGAAACAATGAAAAAGCGAAAAAAGCCTAACCTGAATCAGCGAAGTTGAACCAAGTTTGATAGATTTTGAGTTGTTCTTTGGAACATGTACTCATTGGACCTGAAACGATTTCCATTAATCCGAGGCGTATTTCCTGTGATTTTCTATGTGGTCTGTGTGCTGATAAGAACAATTGGGAATTTGAAAACCGTGAAAGAGGGAATTCAATTACAAATTTTATATTCTCTTTCCTCCGTTTCTATAGTTAGATACTCCAATTTTTCATACAGTTTCTACAAAAAGCGTTAATAGACAGACAAAATTTTAAATTAATTCATACATAAATGAATATTTTAAAATGGGAAGAAGTAAACCCACTCCACCTAGTTTTAAGCCCATCCTATAATAAAAATATATAAAATTAAATAAATAGTAAAAAATTAAAATGTTTTATACTCTTTTTTAGGGAATAATATGTTTCGTTTGATCGAGACAGTTGAACACATTTCTACTCGTTTGGTCGAGGTGATAGAATACATTCTTACTTGTTCGGTCGAAATAGTCGAACAACCTCAAACAGTGTTGGCCAACCAAGATCGTCTGTGTTGTTCGTTTTTCTCAAATTTTCTCCCAACAACTTACGATTTTTCATAAAATTTCATCAAAATCAAGTAGTATTTCACTAACTCATTACTAATCCATTAACTTACACTTAAAAATTTGTTCTCTATGTTGCATTCCAAATACCTTTTGACGACATTTGATTGTAGAAAATGTTCGGACGAATCAACCGAATAAAATTGAAGATAGTGAAGTTATGAAAATAGTGAAATTTCGATCAAAGAGACCAAATAAGGAGAAAAATGATATATATTTTTTTTAGCACAAGAATAGAGTAGAAATGTTACAGGATATATTTGGAATATTTTTAAAATATGCTTTTTATTTTTGGAATGCTCTAAATAAATGAGGTGGACTTAGAAGTAGGTGGTGTGGTTTTAGTTATTCCTTTTTAAAATACTAATCCCTTTCACAATTAAATTAAAATATTTTTTTATATATGTATAAATAAATATCTATAAATTTTTTTACAACATGATATATATATATATATATGATCAGATACGTGTTGTGCACTTTCATATTTTTATTTTAATATTTCATATTTTACATAAAAAAATTTCTCACTTCTTTAGTATTCCATCTATACTACGAGACCTTCTCCCCACTCATCTTACATGGACTTTTCACCGGGAAAATTTGATTACCCTTAGAACCATTCCTTTTATAACCTACAATTAAATTTTCTAAGAAATCATAAACTCTAGTCAATCAATATTCAAGAAATTCTTAAAATCAAATCAATCATAAAATTATTTTTTATGATTAACAGGAAATAATAAAAAATATCCTTTTTGTTATGCAATTCATATTTTACAATTTTTAACAAGATTTCATAATGATTAATTAATTGAATATTTTTTATTATTTCTTTTAATTGATTAATTGTATTTTTTATAATTGTGTTTTACAAGAGAGTTGGTTGTGATTGATTGATTAATTGAATATTTTTTATTATTTCATTTAATTGAATATTTTTTATTATTTCTTTTAATTGATTAATAGAATGTAAGTTTTCAAGTTCGTTGTTTAAGTTATTTATAAATTTTGTATTTCAAATTCTTAATATTATCAAATATAATTTAAAATGACATATACAATTTATTTTATTTGAATTCAGAATAACACTTCACTCCAAAACAAATGCACAAAGAACTCCTAAAAAACACAGGTGGAGACGTGGGGTAATCCAACCAAATTCTACTTTTTTCAATTAAAACTCTACTTTACACAGCTTTAAAAATCAATAGAGATATGAAAAATATATTTATATATTTTATAAAATTTGAAATAATAAAAGATGCATGAATAATATTTTAATATAGCAACTTCATTATATAATTACAAATTATATATACCATCGCGCAAGGGTGAATTATTAGTTCAATCATAAATACCATATCTAAAAATTAATATATTAAAAATATGAAAAGGTCCTTTTATTTTTACCTTAATCTGTGAATCATTTATGTTTTTTTTTTTTTTCTTCTATCTATTAACATCAGATTAAATTAGTTGAGCCAGAATAAACTGGAATTCAATATAAAAAAGTACATAAATTTGTTCGCATAAGCCCTTCCTTTTTTTTTTTCCCCTAATCTTGTGAATGAATTATTTTTAGTATTGATTTTAGAAAATAGTATGTTATAATGTAAACTAAATCTATTAGATTGCTGTCATGTTATTCAAATTTTGAGCTCACAACGTATATTGTATTATCGTAATTCGATATGACATGCTGTCGAAGAGAAAATTGGGCACAACTCTTTTTGTGTGTATTATTTAGTAACGTAACATTGCTAGCTAATAGACAGACATGACCCACCCAGGCTTTAAATACAAGCTATATTCTAAAAAGCAATTTTCAAAATTTGAATGGATTAGAGGATCAAGTTATATGTGTTTTGCATCTGGAACAATTATGCTAAGAATATATTAAAATAATACATAAAAAGTTAAGAAAAGAAAAAAAAAAGGCAATATTTTATATTTAATTATTAAGAATGTTCTTGCAGGAAATTTTGACACCTTGCAAGAACACCTTTTACATATTTTATTATTATTATTATTTTTAATTTATAAACACCTTTTAAATGTACCATTGCAAATGCCCTTATGAAAGAGATTTAAGTCGGTTTGACAAAGCCCAGATTTCAAAATTTTAAGATTGATCCTTTCAAAAAAAAAAAAAAAAAATTTGAGATTGATAAATAAAAGGTAATGTTTTAAAAATATTAGTCGCGTGATGCACGATTTATTTTTTATTTTGATAGTGTATAATTTATAATTATATAATGAAATTATTATATTATAAAATTATTCATACATCTTTTATTATTCAAACTTGGTATAATATACAAATATATTTTCATATCTCTATTGATTTTTAAAGTTATATTTTATAATTTTTAAAAATTGTTGGGTAAAATAGAGTTTTAACTTAAGAAAGTAGAATTTGATTGAATTTCCTCTATACATTAGGGCTTCCTTATACATTTGTGTTTGTGTTGAGTGTTATTCTAAATTCAAATAACACAAATTATATATGTTCTTCTAAATTATATTTGATAATATTAAAAAATTGGAATACAAAATTTATAAATAATTTAAATGACGAACTTGAAAGCTTACATTCTTTTTGTTCGTCTTTTGTAGAATTTTTTTCATGACTCGATATATAATTTGATAAGCTAATGATTTGAAGAGTTAGTTATAAGAGACCAATTAACAATATAAGTTTTGAAATATTTATTTATATACAACATTGCTCATAATTATAAAAAGTATATTACAATTTCTTTTAACTTTCAAATTGATAATATGAATAATTCTAGACATTAAGTCATTATGTTAACAAAAAAAAAGAATTAAAAACTTGAAAGCTTACATTCTATTTATTTCTATCTTTTGCTATATTTTTTTCATGGTTCGATAGATAATTTGATAAGCCAATGATTTTTTGAGTTGGTTAAAAGTGACCAATTAACAATATAGATTTTGAAATATTATTTATATACAATATTTCTTATAATTACAAAAAATATTATAATTTTTTTTAACTTTAAAATTGATAATGAAAATAATTATAGATATTAAATAATTAAAGTTAACAAAATTTAAAAAAAGAAATAAATTATTGTTCAACAATGAATAACCGTCATTGTGAACAAATAATAATAATAATAATAATAATAATAATAGTTAACAAAATTTTATATGGAAAAAGTGTTTTAAATAACATGAACAATTTTCTTGACAAAATTAATAATTTTTGAAATTTTTTTATTAACCAATATAATGATGCGACATTTTTACGAGGGAAAGTGGCAAAATTGTAAATTTCACCAACTGTTCTTCTTCTATGTATAGATAGATAGATATTATGATATGATTATAATATAGTATTATGGTTTTGTTCAAATGTCCACCGTGGACAATTCTTAATATACCCACCGATGACATGTAATCATCTCATCCCTTCGTTATATGAAAAATAAAATTAATAGATACTCTGGATTTTTGACACATCAACCATGGACACATATTAATGTGCTTAAGGGTGAATAGGTGAGTAGAATGTGTTATATTAATGTTGGAAGAAGTAGTTAAGCATCATTATATTGGGAAAGTTAGTACTAATAATAATTGAATGACTCTGAAATAATAGGTTTTAATAGACGATTAAATAGATATTTTAAGGATATTTGATTGAATAGTCATTTATAGTGATATGTAAAAATAGTGGATGATTGTATTTGGGTATTGTGATGTAATTTTGAACCAAAAAAAACATGCTTAAACTCTTCCAAACATAGTATAAACACTATCATATTTAAATTGTATATTAGTGAAATTTATTTTGGGAACTTTCATAATTTTGTTCCAAAAATAAGTGAAAAAATGTACTTGAAAGAGATAGGTGTATTAGAAAGTGTGATACATAGTAGAGAAATGTGGTGAAGAAATAAGTTAATGGAGTTTGCTATTGGGGAGAATGAATACTGATTTGATGAAGATTGCTCAACCATATATTAATACCAAGGGGGTTTTCATCAAAGAGAATCAAATTACTCTGAGAGCTGAAAATTTGATGTCTCATGTGGAAGATGTTTTCTTACAGAATTTGCAAAAGAAAGTCGAGCTAGAGAATATCGACAGCTGGTGCATATTCGCTCCTCCGAGGAACGATCACCACCAACAGGTAGACACACGATAAATAATCAAACAAAATCTCCATGCTTTGCTCTTCAAAACAGGCAGCAGCAAAATCTCTGCATGTTTGGAAAAATGAGAGAATCAGTTCGAGTGTGAAATCCTTTCACTAAACATATATGAACTTTAGAGTGCAATTCAAATGTACCTTTCTAGTCTCTTTTTCCTGGCTAATCTGATAATTGCTTGTAGTCTGCGATGGCACAGGAGGGAACTTAGTAGCAGCTATTTGCTTTTCCTCCTTCACTTTGTTGAAAATGACGGTAAATCCATCTGCTGATCTCGGATCATTTTCATCCCATTGCCCGAACTTTGGGACGGATGCTGATCTGTAAGACTGCCACAATGGTTCTTACATTATTATAGGCTTATGCCAGGACTAAAACTAAAAGACAGATAACTTTCTGGATTTATTCAAATTTCTAGTCAGACCATTGTCTGACACATCTAATTTGAATTTTTCAATAATCATGTATAGTTTCTTGAATTAACATGAAACAAGAGGAGAATATACTCACAAAGTCATCAGCACTGTATTTACTTAGGTCGGATTTCTTTTGCAGGTGTTTAGGCTTAAAGACTGGAGTCACTGAACTATCGGATGGGCTTTTATCACTGCTTGATTCTGAAGCCATGATCTTACGACTATCACTCATCTTCTGCTGCTCGTAAATGCTTCTCTGATTAGCAAACCTTCGTGGGGCCACCTTTGTATCAGGACTAACCGAAGCTGGAACAGCATGATGAGCATTACTGCTTCCACCTCTAGGTCCTCCAATACTGAAGGCCTCTGGATTCTGCTCTGGATCGTTAGGGTTTATCCTAACCCCTCCTACTTTTTCTTTACGAGCATTCTCAAAGTAGGCCGTGTAAGGTACATTGTCCCCATCCCAGTTCCCAAACTTAGGCACATGTGATAGCTGCTGCGATTGGAGAAAGACTATTCTCTTCAGGAAGATAAATAAAAAATCACACACATCTCTCTCCTCTGCGTACACTTAGATGGAAGGAAATAAAACCAATGCCTATAGGGCAATGATGTTGGAACATATGAAACATATTAAACCAATTAGAGGCACACAATCGTTTCTTTGTTATCCCAAGATTAGTCAGACGTAAACGTGAACTGGGTTATCAAAATAAATCTTACATAAAACTTGTGAAAATTTCAACGGAACAATGGAATTTGAGTTGTGGTAAGTCTTTAAGCAAGCAGTTGGAGAGTGATTTACAGCTTCTCTCTCTGTCCATATATGTACTTACAAATTATGCTTACGATTGCAGCGAATAAAATAAATAAAAGTAAACCTAAAGATTAGTGGTAACAACAACATAAGATGAAGCAAGCAACTCCTGATCACTTTGCTTTTAAGACATTCAAACACATTTACAAGAATGCAGTCGACATTATAACCATGACAATTCATCGAGCATGTAATGTGCAGAAGCTTTTAAATTTGCAATATCATAATCAGATTAAAAGAAGTAGAGTCTTATCAAACACTTACAGCCATCAATCCTTAATGAAAAAAACCTCTCCTCTTCTCTCTCTCTCTCTCTCTCTCTCTCTCTCTCTCTCTCTCGCTCTCTCTATATCTGAAATGAAATTTGCAAGTAGTCCAAGATAAAGAGGGAAAGATAAATAGATATTCCAAAATAAAGAACAAAATCATCATGAAGAAACCTCCTGGAGTTTGCGAGTGGGGCCATTCCATTACAAAGTAAGGTTTTCGGAGATACCAATTAACTGGTTTGCATCTATTGGTCGATGTTTACAAGATTTTGTCTGAAAGCCATAGAAAAATATAGTAATCGAAAATTACTCGACGCGCGAAAGTATGTTCTTGAGATACGAAATTGTGAATGCAAGTTAGACTTAGACTACCCAATTAGAAACAATCTGATATCTTCTCTCTACAATCTTGTAAAGGATTTTACGATCGATGAGTTTGAGTCAGGAATAATTGCAAAATCAAGGCACTTTTTTTTTTTTTTTTTAACCCAATTCCAGACTTAATATTGGTTGTGGGGATGCCTCTCAATGATCAGTTTCATGATCTGTAGTCACATTTTTATCATGTTGTCATGTTATGTTCCATAGCGAACGACACTTTTATTTTTAACTACTTATGATGGACAAAGTTCTTTTTTTACAAAAACCGAATTTTCGTCTTTTATTTTGTCACATTAAGCTTGAATTGTAGGAAAATTAAAAAAATTGATTTAGAGCTTTAATTAGTTTAGTTTAAGATGAAAGTAATTTGGCGTATGTTTTATTGGTTAAAAAAAAAAAGTTTGGATGGAAACATCATTTTGGTTGGAAAAATGATCAGAAAACATAATTTGATTTTAAAGAGAAAAACTTGTAAACTTTTAGATGGGCGCAATTGAAAAAAATGGTAAATTTTAAGTTGTAAATTGCATAAAGCGTCATACTTAAAGGTTTTTATTTTTTAATTTCCACCCATTATTATGGTAAGCACTTTGTTTCAAGCCTTCAATATTGAGAATGGTTGTTCGATGTTAGAAAGTTCAATTTATTTTTCTTATTTTAAACGTGAGTTTGAGCTTATTATTAAAATATTATTTTATGTCTCATAAAAAAAATAGTATATGCAATTGTTGTTCAAGTATTTATGTTTTTTAAAACTTGATTTTATTGGTTTTGTTGTAATCTCTCATATGTCTTATATACCATTTGAAACCAATCTTTGAATATAATCTTTATATGGTTTTAATGTAATCTTCTTCATGAATTATGTATACCCATGTATGATTAAGTTGTATTCTAAAGATCAGCCCAAGACATAAAACAACCATATTTTTTTTTGTAAGTGACCTTTTATTTTAGAATTTGAGTACATGATCCAAATTAGATTTACTCAATTTGAGATGAATTTGAAATGTTGAGGAGGCTACACAACCACTATAAATAACGCACCAACAACTCACCAAAAAAAATCAAAGAGAAACATTAGTAATCCAATTTATAATCAATTACTTACTAGGAAACATAATGGCTAGAAATGTGGGTTGCAAATCACCATGGCTTGTGGGATTGTTGGTTTTGGCAGTGGTTTCGAGCCATGGCAACGCGATCCAATGCCCACAAGTGATCGTAATGTTGTTGCCTTGCAAGGATTACCTAGTTGGGCAATCGAATAGCTTGACAGCTCAGTGTTGTCAAGGTGCTAGTGCACTCAATGGCATGATTCATGGCAAACCAGATCTCAAAGACTTGTGTGTGTGTCTTAAAAATGCTGCCAACAACTTTCATGTTATTGCATCCAGAGCTAAGTCTCTTCCTGATATGTGTCATATCCAAGTCCCAGTGCCTATTGACCCGAATATCGATTGCAATGCGTAAGTTAATTCTGTTATAAATTGACTCAGTTAATTTATATGTTCTTATTATATTTGATTGTAGCTCACATTATTTGTTCCTTCTTTCTCTTTGCAGGATATGATGGCCTGAGTCAAGTGACGAGATAGTGATGCATATGTCGAATTAATCAGTTTGGCCGATATTTGGGTGAATAATAATAATTGGAGATTTTTTTTTTCTGAGTATGATATGGTATTGATTATGTTATGGATGACAACGTCAAATTACATGAATTAATATAAAATAAAATTTAATGATTGTTGGCATTCTGTGAATGATTTATCCATCTATTTTCTCTATCGATCCCTCGCAAATATTTAGCGTCAAGAAGTCGTGGAAATCATAAGACAATGAGATAAGTTATAGAAAAAAACACGTTGTATAAGATATAATATATTACTGCTTTTATTTTTAAAATATAATAATATTAGAAACGAATGAAATATATAAATCTATCGAAAATATCATAATAACTAATATTTTTAAAATTCAGACAATCTAATAATTTTATTTTATTGCTACTTTTTTAATAGCCGGTGCAGTAGACCAATTTATAATTGATCTACCTTTTCAAAACCCTCAAAATGGGCATGAATCAGAATCACTTAACAAAACTCCAAGTTTAATTCAATTTGAATTCTGTCTTGCAAAATAATTAATCCGCCTTTTCAAAACCCTTAAAATCTGCAGTTTTTAATTCTCCAGATCTTAACGATTCTCATCTGATTCAACATTCAAACAAATGATTGAAAACGATTCCCAAATCTCTCATAAACGGAATAAATAGTTATTCGCATTCACACCCAAAATCAAACAATTATAATCCACATTAATTACAATTTACCAAAATCCACCTTCAATATCCATGCACGAAATCCTCAATTCTCTATAAATTGAGCACAATTTGACAACCATTTCATCACACACACCTCAGTTTCATCAGAGATTAAAATTAATACAGAAAAAGAAAATGTCTGGAAAAATGGCCAACTATGGCTCACTATGGATGGTTGGATTGATGATTTTAGCCACGGCTACAGAGCGAGTGAATGGGATCAGCTGCTTGGAAGCCATAACAAAGCTGATGCCATGTCAGCCATTTCTGGTGGGGACAAGCAGTAGCATATCGGTGCCCTGTTGCCAGGGAGCCGCGTCGCTAAATCAGCTCGTTGGGACGAATCCAGGGGAGCTGAAAGGCTTGTGTGAGTGTCTCAAGCAAACAGCCACATCCATTGGAGTTATCACTGAGAGGGCTAAGCAGATTCCTCAGCTTTGCAATATCACTGTCCCTGTGCCTATTGATCCTAATGTCAACTGTGCCAAGTAAAATTTATAAAAAAATTTAAAAATAAAAAATTGTTATTTGACTTACATTGTTAATTAAGAACTGATTTGAAAATTATTTTGTGTAAACATTAATCCTATTATTTATGTTTTGTGCAGTCTGGGATGAGGGTGGATGTGATCAAGGCATATAAGGAGTTAAGTGCAAAGAGGAAGGCAAGAAGGATGTGTTTGCTATTTAATTTCTTTAGCCAATATATTTAGTTTTGGCTAATTTTTACATAATAGAAAAAGTAATTTACTAAGCAATAAAGGTTATATGAATTCCAAGAATTGTTGTGCTTCTATGGCAATAATTATCTTCGATTATTAAATTTTATTTTATATATTACTTCTATAATAATAATATATCTTTCTATTATAAAAGAATATTCAGATACTACACGATACTTACTGTTTCAAAGATAGACTTTGAAACCATTGTATTTTGAGTCAATAAAAATTATATATATATAAACAAGATGAAAATGAGTTATAATTGCTAAAATAAGTTATATTTGATGCATAATTATTGTCAAAGCTTTCATATAATTTGAATTTATCAGTTTTGATCTAGACGCACTTTTCTGTGCATCTAATTTGTGTGCGCATTTTAATGAATCTTGTGTAATAGACTTGCACAGCTGCACTGTGTGTGTGTGCGCGCGAAACATCGTAAGTACGAAATCGTATTCTTTTATGTACTTTTTTTTTTGGTAAATTTGAAGTAAAAAAAAAAACCCTAATGTGAGTTCCACTTTCCTATATCCACCCAACCATTTGTTTTTTGTTTTCTTTTTTCGCTTTTCAAATTAAATAAAAAAACACAAATCAAATAAATGAAGAGATCCATTTTCATACACCATACATATTTTCAAGGTTATTTTATTTAGTTGTTCTAAATATATAAATCTTGAGGGGTTTTTAAAATAAAATTAAAAATAATCCCCGAATGTGTAAATTAAAGTATTCACATATGTGTCCTACTTTTCTGCGGTATCAATATCCAAGTTTTATAAAATGTTAATTTAAATTATTATTGATCAAAAGAAAGGTCAAAATATAGCTTGATAACTATAGAAAATTCGAAAAAGATTCACATATAAGCTTTCTTTTACTAAGTGAATCATTTGTGAGATTGTCTCATGAATTTACTTACGTAAGACGTGTCAACTCACAGCCTATATTTTATAATTCACATGTAAACTTGTTAAAATGAATTTGATTTTTGAGTAATTAAATATATACTATATAAGTAATGTTTGTGTCTCTTAATTAGATAGTGTATATAGTGGACTGGATGCATAGTCTGCTGCCTATCTTATTGGTAAAAAGATTTTTTCATTAAAAAAAAAAGTTACAAAAACAATCTTATAAACAAACAATTGGGATCATAAAAGGAGGGGTAGTTCTACAATACACTAGTTTATCAACAACTAAAATTTGACACTAACAAGTCATTTTTTATCTTTTATACAAATTGAATGTGGGTTCAATACTTCATTTCACCCATATCAAAACCCTTCATTTTTATTCACGTGGCCTATTTCATATTTTTCTATCTCTACCAATAAAACAAATTTTGGATCTTACTTTTTTAGAAGAATCAAATCTTCCAACTTGAAACTACATTATTGCTGCCCGAGAAATGAACTCCATTATTTATTAAAATTGCACTATCTATTATATATTTCTTAGAATTAAACTAATTTTAACCATGTACATCTAATATTTTAACATATTATAATATATAATATTTGGGTTTGTACCCGTGTATGACACGAGATTCTCCAAAATGAATAATTTAATAAAATGTATAAAAAAGTATACATACAATAACAAATTAAAAATGTGAGTCTCATAGTTAAATCCTAATTAATAAAGAATAATAAATAATCTCAAGTATAATAAATTCTTATGCACAATTTTAATTAACATAGTTATACAATCTTTTTTTATGAATAGATGTTTTACATAAAAGATATATGTATTTAGAGAATTTAATTTCCAATTATTATTGTTACTATGTAAGAAATGAAAAGGGGTAGATATATTTTTTAATATTAATTAAAAGCTACAATGGTGTAATAAATTAATAAATTATGAATAATCTTTTAATTATGATTAATTTATTTTTAGGAGGGAAAATTTTCAACCACAGTATACATGTTTCAATCTTGGACTCCCTTTTAATATATATTATACTATTAGTATACGTCACGTGTAATGCACAAATTTTAATTTTTACAAACTTTAATTCTGTGAGACGAATTAATCCATAATTTAATGTATGAATCTGTAAAAATAATTTGATTTATTAATTGTAGAACTCTTTCTCTTGAATATACTTACCGTCTTATATGAAATTTTTGTTATTATTTTCGAATTCATATATCTACTCTGAACTTGTTATATTGTACCGTCTTATATGAAATTTTTGTTATTATTTTTGAATTCATATATCTACCCTGATCTTGTGTCACGAGATCACATAACATAGTATGTGGTTAATTCTCTACTCTAAAATCCATGCAAGTAATATTAATTAACATTCTAGAGAGTATCATCATCTTCCTATAAACATCAATTGATCCACCTCATTTATAACATCAAAATCCAAAATAACTCAATCGGCAAAAATGAATAATGAGAAAAGAATGAAATTTAAATTGGTAATTGAGAAAATTTCATTCGCTACTTTTGGGTCGGACAATTGAATTTAACTTTCCTTCAATACTCAATATTCATATATTGTAAGTGGAAAAAAAAAATTAAATTATTTTATACCCTTTTCTTACTGTATCAAAATCAAACAATTAATATCATTCTTATCTGGGTTCTTAAATCACACAATTTTCATTTAAAACTTCTTTTAATTTCTTACTTCCCAAATATAAAAACTCCAAATGCATTAAAACGTGAAATTAGTATAATCATAAGAATTTATGATATTTTCTATTTTCTCTATTTCAAAATAATTTTCGTGTCATAAATGATACTTGTTTTCAGATTACTAACAATAAGAATTAAAACATTTATTCCAATTTCCCAATTATTAATATTTTTCTTAGATACAGTATTATATGAGGTGTAACAACAACCTGGTAAGCAAGTAATCAAGCATTAAATTTATTTAATCCCACGGATATCAAGCTCCATGCTTTGATTAAAATTCTATAAACAATATACTGAAATCACAATGATATAAATCTATAATTAATTAATTACCATAAATATGTGTAAATTAATAGTGGATGGGTGCAGAAATCTACACCATTAATCTTGAGCAAATAAATTGCCATAATGGTTTCCAGTAATTTATTTACCTTAATTAGATGTGAAATTTGAGTGACAAGTGAGGTCTCACACTATAAATAGAGGCAGATTCGTGTAAGAAAAAACAGTGTGTGTAGAATTATGTGGACGATGCTGCTCTCTTTGGTGGCTCTTCTTCTACTGAGTACGAATCCAGCAAATG
Source organism: Scutellaria barbata (assembly GCA_028654395.1). NCBI lineage: Eukaryota > Viridiplantae > Streptophyta > Magnoliopsida > Lamiales > Lamiaceae > Scutellaria > Scutellaria barbata. The sequence goes on from CM053645.1 coordinate 7,779,042, forward strand.
GGTTGTCGTGTTTTAGTGCTGTTAAGGGTTTATCTTCTTGCACAAGCTTCCTTCGAAACCCTAGTCCCGTCGTCCCTGATTCTCAATGCTGCCATGCTGCTGTCTCTCTTCATTTCGTCCAAGATCCGTGCGAGTGTCTCCGATCACAAGCCTTTCTCCCTTCCAAACTTCAACAGCTTCCCCATCTCTGCAATCTCAACATCCCATACCAATGCTAGTAAGCCTCTCTCAATTTAACAATTGATTGTTTATTTTACCTATGAATGATGGATGACTCTTTTGAATGTTTTTGTGTATGCAGTCCGTCGCTTGACGCCGTCCCTAACGACCTTTTAACGCCGCTGTCGATGCCGCCGCTTGAGTCACCGGAAGCCGTCCCCGGCGGCGTTGAGCCACCGCAGCCTGATTCTCCTCTTCAGCCGCTACCTAACTTTCCGTTTCCGCCGTTTCCAAATTTTCCTCTTCCGCCGTTTCCGAACTTCCCTCTGCCGCCGTTTCCGAACTTCCCTCTGCCGCCGCTGCCGAATTTCCCCTTCCCCCCTTTCCCGAGCTTTCCTATTCCGCCGCTGCCGAATTTTCCGATTCCGCCACTGCCCTTCGTTCCCCCGCCGGCAAATCTGGAACTGCAGAAAACGTAGGGGAATAGGCTGATTTTGTTTTTCCTTTTATTCTGCTTTTTTTTTGTCATCTGTTTATGTTTGTGTATGCAGTGCTCAATCGTCTGACGTGGCCACTGATGGCCTTCTTCCTCTTCCGCCGCTGCCAAATCTTCCCCTTCCGCCGCTGCCAAAGCTTCCCCTTCCGCCATTGATTCCTGTTCCACCGTTGGCCAATCTTGAAGAGAAGAACTAGGCGGGAAGGCTGAGTTTACAGAAAAATTGTTTCGTGGCATTCTTTGTATCAGCTATAATTATGTGAAATAATATTTAATAGCTGTTGCCTTGGAATTTTGTCTTCAACTTTAATGGATTCTTGAATTCATCCTGATATGATCAATTCGTTTGAGAAAGTTGTACCTTAACAATCCTGGGCCAATGGAAATGGGATACTTTCGTGCTTAATCATGTATTAAATTAGAAATTTATTTGGTATATGCTTTATTAAAATCCAAAGTTCATATATAATTTTTAATGTTCTCTTATAAGATTTAAATATGTGGAGCAACAATAAAAATAAGTTAATAAGATAAGGAAAATCCTTTTATGGACGGAGACTCCGGATTATATGTACGCATGTCTTATGAATTTTTGCTTAAATATTTATCATAAATAAAATTTGTTTTTTTAATAAATATTGATCATAAATATATATATATATATATATATATATATAGTAAGAAAAAAATTAATATACTGGGATATCATGTCATAAACCACAAAGTATTGATGTAAAAAAACTTATTGGTTGCAATTAATAATTAAACTGAAAAATTATTTCCATTCAAATTTAACTACTTAGTTTTGATGGAATACTTAATTGCTTAATCTTATTCTAAATTAGAAATTTATTTGTTATGTTGTTTGTTAAAATCTGAAGTTCAAATATAATTCTAAATTTTCTGAGATCAAAATATTTCTTTTTTTGGTTAGTTTATACTTCATTGGATGTTGAAAGATAAGGAATAAATTGATGGCATTGCATATTTTACTAATATGTTATGGTTACGATTTAGGGTCAAAATTAATTAAAATATAATTTTCCATGTTCACAGTTAGTAAAATATTCCATTGTAGAGAATATAAAAATTCTTAATGACATATTATTATAATTATTATTTTTTCAGAAAAAGGAGAATAAAGATTAAAAAATTTGTTGGATTTAGATTCGAATATTGGTCATCACAATTTGTAGATTTATAAGGGTGAGACACCACTTAAACTACAAGATACGTGGTAATGACAAATTTCTTATTTTATTTGACTAAATTTCTAATTGATTTTAAATTTCATTATTATACTATTCTTTGAATAATTTGATCGGATGTTGAGTAAGATTGATCCTGAAATTCATTGGTCTGACTCATGAGCCTCAGAAACTGTAAGAGCATTGCTCCTTTATTTATTTCGAATTTAATAAGTTTCAGGGCTACATCTGAAATATTAATGACAATATAGTCAATTCATCCATATTTATTGTCCAAAATTAGTAAAAACAAAAAAGACGTATTTCTTGATATATATATATAGATAAAAAAAACAGCAAGCCTGAAACCTGTTGTCACCAAAAACTTACACACCGACACTTTCATTGACAGGGTCATAGGGTTATTACTCACTGTACAAATAAACCCCAAATTCCTACAGCTCTTCTTACATACATGCAATGGTTCTAACCTACATTCATGAAATCTTCCAAAATTGAACTCCTAATTACCAGATGACGAAATCAAGAAATCCCAATTGTCTTGTTCAATATCCAGAGCGTAAGAGAAAGCTGGATTGCAAATATTGTATGTAGCCAAGTCCTGTCCAGCATAAACCCATACACTGTGATTCCAGCTCTATTGTGCTCAAAATACGTCACTGCAATGCCAGTTCATTAATCAGTAAACAATCATTAGTTTGCAAATGCATAATCAAAATGTATTAAAAAAAAAAAGTAGTTTTGACAAAACAATACTCACCTAGAGCTTGTCTCTTCTGATAGGAAATAGTATTCGCGTAGACTGGAACCATCCTCGTATTGTCCAGCACATCATCTCCGTCGCCTTCCTCATTGTCCGTATCAGGATCAGGATCAGGATCTGGCAGGGCTAGATATCCTGCTTGAGGCGAAGCAATCTGAGCCGTTGATGTTTCATCATCCAATTCATCAAAAGAGTTGATTGTAGCACAGGCATGCCATTTTGCTGCCAAAGACGTCACAGACTGTGCTTTGTGCGTTATTTTAGCTGCACTTCTTAAGCAGATAAAAAGCCCTGTTACCAGCGTAACGGAGCATAGCTGCAAAGTTACACACACATTCAAATATACTGAATATTTGAACAAATATGTAGAAATTAATAAGTAGGTAATGAAGAATTAATTAATTAATTACCGCGAGTTCTCCAGCAGTGGAGATGTTGATTTTGGTCCTGGATCTTGGTTCGGTTGTGATAAGCAAGGAAGCGAATTGGCTTATCGTCACTAAGATCAAAGTCGAGAGAATAAAGAGCCTGAAACGGTGGCTAATAACTCGCAGATTTCTTCTGATCCTGAGATGTTCTTTCAGGATTGAAGCAACATCAGATTTTCTCTCAAATACCTCAGCAAAGTCATCCAGTCGTAGTATTTGGAGGAAACAGGTGAGGCGGAAAAGGACGCAGACAAGAAAGCAGATTGAGATTCTGTACAGCCAGGAACACATTAATAGTATGCACACTACTACCTTGCTTATGTAGATGTTGTACAGATAAGGAATTTGGTTTCCCCCTGTACTAAACCACCATATCTTGTACACACTGTCTGCCAGGAAACAGGGCAGAACAAAAGCTGAAAGTAGCTTCATTGATCTCTGTAAATATTATGGAAACAAAATATAGAATTTCAATCCAAGCAAAATAAAAACCAGAGAGAGAGAGAGAGAGAGATCTACATGAAGCTGTTGGGTATATCCTTGTCGAACCTTCTCGCTTTCATCCGACAACATATTAAGAAACAAAAACCTACGAAGACCATATTTTCGGGCAAAAGAAGAGATGCTAAGAAAAGAAATAGTTGCAAATAGGGAGAGGGAGAGTTGAATAATTGCATCGAAGGGCCTCTGATGATCGGAATCACAATCGGAGCAGGAAAAGAGGACGTGGGATACGAGTGGAATCCCAATATTTAGCAGAAAAAAGATCGACCATGAAAGCCCAGCTCTCCACACACTTGAGTAATCAAGAAATACCCATTTTAGCCCCGAACCATGACTCGATTTCAAATCATAATTTCCTTCATCCCATATTTCTTTGTTTCTATGCATAAGAATCTCTGCCAACTCACCCTCCATCTCAACGATCTATGAATCTATATCTGTATCTAATCAAGATACTATATTTATTGCTGCTTGTCAATTAATAGAAAGAAAGAAAAACAATCACGGCTATTTTAAGCATTTGACAATGTTGATTGAACTTAATATAATAGTTTATTAATTAAGATAATCTAGCCGCCCCTTTTTCTCCTACTTTTCCTCACCCAAATAATTAAGAAATAGGCCAAGAAAATGATGTCCCAATTGTCCAAAATCCATAAAACACAAAGGCCAACCCCTTTTCACAGGTTCCACGGTGTGTCCCCCCAATGGAACGAATAGGTAGTAGTTACACCTCAGACAGAAAACGAAAGCACACGTGTCCCAACATAAGAGGCCTGGCCTGCTGCCACGTGTTTGACTATTTAAGGTGCAACAAAAATTTTCCTGCTCTATACTAGTAGAGTACCCCGTTCGTATCAAATACTATGAATTAAAGATAAATAAGCAGATCAGCTTCCCAAAAAAAATTAATAATTGAAACTTATCTGATTTATTACAAATGATATTCGTAAGTAGTAATAAGTCTAAAATTAAACTCAATTACTAGTTGATTAGTATATGAGTCAAAAAATTAGCATATGATTATGGTGGTAGATGATGGTTTTGGTTGTGGTACTTGTGGTGCAATGCATTCATTACTGATATTAATCACAGATTTGGCTCCAATATTGTCCATTGAAAGCCCACATCAGAGGCCCAATTGGTGGCCCATTTCCCAGAGAATATGCCGTGTGCGGGTGAATCCACTAGTGGTCGAAAAAAGCAACGTAAATATGTTAGAGTATCCACATTGGTTAGTTATTAACACACAATTTTAGTGTGAGCCCTATATGCCACCATATTAATTAAAAATATTTATTTTTTTAAAACACACATCTACATTAATTTAACATAAATTTCAATCAATTTAACATAAATACAATCATTACATGTGGGTCCCATAATTCATTAATTTTTATTCTTTATTTTTATTTATATCAATTTAAAGTAATTATTTATTACTTGTACGTTGGATAAATTAATTATGATATTAATAATTTTCAATTCACATTAAAATATAATTAATAATATTTAAATATTATTTTAAAAAATTAATTATCTAAAAAAAGACATAGATATAGCTAGCAATTAATTGAAAATAAGCAATTGACATTACAATATATTGAACATACAATTAATATAAATGAACAATTAAATTTTACAAGTTTCCAAATCGTGGAGTAATAAATTTGACCAATTGAATTACCTTTTGTAGTTTGAACCACAATTTCAATTTCTACCAAATTCAAAGAAATGGTGGTTACTATATATCTACCATTCTTATTCTATTATTTATATCAATTCAAATTAATTCTTTATTTGTTATATTAATTTTAGTGTAAATTGTATAGAGAATTTTTTAATTATTACATTAAAAAATTTCAACTCACATTAAAATGTATAAATAATACAAAAATGATAAATTGTTTGTATAGGAAAGAAAAGAAAATAATTTATTTGTATAGAAAAAGTAAAGAAAATAAATATATTGAGATGAGATGAGAAAAAAAAAGCAAAAGATATTAATTGATGATGTGTCATTATATTAATTATTGGTCAATTATTAAAGTAGGGGACAAAAATGCATTCTTTAAACTTAACACACACACTAACTACACAAAAACACACACTTAAAAATACACCTACATTAATTAATACACCTTTTGTTTTAATTAATAACACACTAAAATGAATTGATGCACATGCCTTTATATATGCTAGAAAGGACAAAATTCAAGGATAGTTTCAAAATTGACCCCCTATATCATAGTTTTCTGACATCAAAGTCCCTTACCTTTTGTTTCTGCGTTGTTGTGACGGTAATTCTGGGTGCAATTTTGCAGTTGTTTCCTATTCGAGGAAAAGTCGCCCACTGAACTCAATTCTGGTTTGGATTTATCCAAGTCCCTCCATAAAATGGGCAATTTTTAGCCTTTAAGCAGGAAGGAGCAATTAATGGCGATTTCTATCTCTCCCTCCATTTCTTCCCGGATTTTAGTACCGGCGCCGTTTCTCCATAAATCGAAGGGCTTGGGATTTTCTTCAGGTTTTTACAATTCTGTAAACCATCTTCGTCTGAATAATTGTGCTATCTATCACTCTGCGTCACTTTCGCGGCTCTCCAGGTAGAATCAATTGTTGATAGTTCTCTTTGATACGAGTATTTGTTTTGATTGAGGTTTTTTATTGGAATTCAGATTGATTTGCTTTGAACTCTGTGATGATAGAATTAAATTAGAAGTGTTACGTGTATAAAAAAAGTTTTAGATTGGCTCTGATGGCAAATTCTGAGTTTCGAATGAAACAAAGGGAAAACCTACACATGGGGGTAGCATACTGCATACCTATGTTTCCCACCTATGTTTCCCCCTGTCAATTAGATAAACAGAACATGTCATGATTTTTGATGTAATGTGCTGGTCAGTTGGATCTTCTATCACCTGCTTAATGAATGGGAAAAAGCGATTTTAAATCCTTGATTGCTTTTAGTGTTTTACACTCCTATTGTTGTTCTGAATTATGTGTTGAGTGTCTTGTTCATGATTTGAAAGTAATAGGTTGTTTCAAGTTCAAGCTACAATATTGCAAGAGGATGAAGAGGAAGTGGTTGTGGAGAAGTCATTTGATCCAAAGAGTTTCCCAGAAAAGGAAGGAGAAGGAACATCGGGCCAGTTGCCCGATTATGGTTCACCGCCCTCTAGTGGGTTGGAGAAGTGGATTATAAATTTGGAGCAATCAGTCAATATATTTCTGACAGTACGTATAGGGTCATGTTAATTTCTTTGATTTGCAGCTAGACTAAGAAATAATAAAATGTTTGCTGATTATTGTCTTTGTTTGATGAACAAATCCATAAACATGCCTGATCTGGTAGTGGAAGTATTTCTTTCATACCTATATAATGTTAGTCCATTAGAAGTTAGAACATCTGGCATAAGTCTTATGCTGTTTCCTATGGATGGCATTATATTCCTTTCCTGATCATAACTGAGTTTCATTGACCATTTCAGGATTCAGTTATAAAGATCCTTGACACCTTCTACCGTGATCGTGATTATGCAAGGTTTTATGTTCTGGAAACCATTGCAAGGGTTCCGTATTTTGGTAATTACTTGAGTTTTACTTCATAGTTTTGGAAGTTTGTAGATGTGGACCTGTGGTTATAGTTTAGGAACATCTTTGGCGGAATTATTTTTTCCCTTATGGTTCTTAAAGAACATGTGAGTACTTAAAACGCTAGAGTCATGCTCGTCACTTTCTTCCTGTCATTATTCAGGCTTTTTTTTTTTTGCTTTTTTTTCTTTTTCCAAACATCTCTAAAAATGTTGTAGGACTCAGTTGTACTGGAGATCAATCATTGGTATCAAATTAGAGGTAGCTAATGAAGAGCACTAAACATCATTGGTGATGGGCTAGGAATGACATTTTTATTTACATAGTACAAAACTTATTTGGATTACAAAAAGTAGCTTGCAGTTGTTCATATCTAATTTGGTTCAATTTTCTCTGAAATTTTTTAATGAGATGTTGTGGTTCCGATTTTGTGTCATGGCAGCATTCATGTCTGTGCTGCACTTGTATGAGAGTTTTGGTTGGTGGCGAAGAGCAGACTACTTGAAAGTCCATTTTGCTGAGAGTTGGAATGAGATGCATCATTTGCTCATCATGGAAGTAATACTCCATTGCTTAGGCTCTTTATTCCCTTTCTTCCAGTTGAACTTGTTATGTATTTATTCATTCCAGTAAGCTTCATCTACAAACATATTGAGTTACATAGTGACAGTGTGTCCATAATCCATGTAAGTTATACACATTAAACAATTTGAAGACTGTTGCAAGGAAAGCAACTTCATTGTTAGTTTGCATATGACTAAATAATATGAAGATAGTGTTTGGTTTCCTGGACAGATTTAATTTGATCAATCCATTATTTCTACTTACTGAACTTTTTTCTCTGTTCCCCTGTTTTACAGGAATTAGGGGGAAATTCTTGGTGGGTTGATCGGTTTCTTGCTCAACACATTGCAGTCTTTTATTATTTTATGTCGGTGTTTATATATGCTTTGAGTCCAAGAATGGCATGTAAGTATTTGGTGCTTATAATTCATTGTATACCAGGTCGTTTATCTGTTGCATGGCATATCTTGCATATTTTTAGGATTTTCCATGTTTCAAGCTCTTAAGTTTCTTAGATCCTCACCTTTTCCAGTAAATGTGACTATGGAGATTTGGTAAGTGACATTAGTTATTTTCTTGCAGATCACTTCTCAGAATGTGTAGAGAGTCATGCATTTGAAACTTACGACAAGTTTATCAAGGCTCAAGGAGGTATGCCCTGTGCAAGTTTATAGTCTTTCTAGCTCTACATATAAATTAGCAATAATCCTCAACCTATTAGATCAATATCTCTGGTGTATATTTTGATTGAACATCTGTCACCACACACGATATCTGCTTATGGAAGATTAAAAAGGAACATTCTAATTTTCGTTTTGTTTTATACTCTAACCTTAATTTTCTCACAATGTGCTTATGATGATAATATCATAGAGGAGTTAAAGAAATTGCCTCCGGCCTCAGTTGCAGTGAAATATTACACTGAAGGCGACTTTTACTTGTTTGGTGAGTCGAGTTTCAGCTTTACTCCTATTCTACTTTACAACCATACGCGTTGAGGTCTAACAATTTTCAAATGCTATGTCGCTTCATCAGATGAATTCCAAACTTCAAGACCTCCTAATTCTCGACGGCCCAAAATAGGTAAGGAAACTTGTACTCCTCTTTTCTGTTTGAACCTACTCTATCTGTTTAAAATCATAATCCCTTCAAGATTATGTATCCATCATTCACTCATACTAGTCTTACTGGAGATTGTTCCAAGAAAAGCTAACAAAGGTATCTCTTCTCTTGATTCCAGAGAATCTGTATGATGTATTTGTGAATATTAGAGACGACGAAGCAGAACACTGTAAGACAATGAAGGCCTGTCAAACTCACGGTAACCTCCACTCACCTCACTCGTATTATCGTGACGATGTTTTGGAAGACGAACAGGGGTGTAACCTGCCTCAAGCAGATTGTGAAGGCATTGTTGATTGTATAAAGAAGTCTGTTAGGGATCCTCCAGTGAATTAAAATTTGCTGCAGTTGAATTATTCTGAATAGGACATACATATATAGGAAAAGTTCAAAATTTTTACAATAATAATTTTACTTTTTTTTTCCCCCAATTATTTCCGGTACGATATGATATTCCAACAATAGTTCTGTTTCTATATAATATCAAAACAAACATTTCTCTTTTTTTTTTTTTTCTTGATATTCATCTGAACTTATTATAGACAACAAACATATGTCTGAAGACTCTGAACTAGAGTTAAAAGTCTTGAAGATACTTTGTTGTAAATGGACACCGACTTATCTTTATGCACTATAACTTATTATTGTTATTTTCTGTTTAGACTTGGAATAAGAAACTCAACAAATTTTTTAGTTGATGAGTACATTTCGCGATAATGTTTGTTGTGTGTCGAGGTCTTGTCAATTTGGACCGCATTGATATTAAATTGTGATGCATTCAATTATTGATCCCTTTTTTGGGGATCGACTTATGGTTTATCTGTGTTGATGCTATTAAGAAAGTTATATTGTCTGAAATAGTGAACACTAAATAAGCTGATTGTAAATTATTCCTAAAATTGAATAAAAAAATTTACATTTAAATCATCCACACTCTTATTTTATTTTATTACATTTAAATAATTGATGCTATCAAATGTCTTATTTTAAATTTACATAATTTTTATCAATGTTGGAAAATTTTCTAATATCAACTATTCATTTTGTCTTCAATTCACTATTTATTATTGTATCAAAATGTTATTGCTATCGACATTTGATATCTACATATCTATTGATAGTTTCGTAGTTAAATTTAAAATATCAATATTTATATCGATACATGTATTTTTAATTTGTGTTATCATAATTCAAATTACATTTTCATTTCTTAAATATCAATTTTAATTTAATTAAAAAGTATATACAAAGTATATTCAATATATATAAGACATCTATGTATTATATCGAAGTAGATTAAAGTGATTTAACTGTGTTGTACCCCTAACCCAAGCCAAACAAAATCGAACATATGGAGGACTAGAAACGGTCGATCAGAAATCGAATCGGCCATAACTCTAAGTAAGAAGGCCGACCATAAGTGGACGAGCCGAATAGAAGAGTTCGACTCGATCGGGCTCTTAGCCAGCTAAGAAGGCCGACCAGAAGTGGACAAGTCGATCGACTCAACCGAACTCTTAGCCAACTGAGGAGGCCGATCAGAAGTGGACGGGCCGACCAAAAGAACTCGACTTGACCGGACTCTTAGTTAGCTAAGGAGGCCGACCAGAAACGATCGAGTCGACTATAAATGAATCTTCAAATGACCAATTTAGGACTCGACCGACCAGAGATGATCGAGTCGATCAAAGATAATTGGCTCGATTAGAGATACAAAAACTTAAAAGGCCTGAAAATACTCAGCCGATTAGAAAATCGACAGTCCGTATAAGTCATCTAAGGAAAAGTTAAAGCCATGAAGAACTCAGATAAGCAGAGAGCACAAAATCAATCTCATTTGAGAAGAGCTCATTGGACCCTCAATCCGAGCTCGATTAGGATATAAAACCAGTTAGGTAACCGGGAAGAGCCAACTACCGAAATGACTTAGTGTCAGTCCCGAAATGACAATTACCATTCTAACAACCATCTTACAAAATAGGAAGTAGTGGAAGCAAATCAACTCTCCACTTCCTTAAAGATAGGAGGCTGCTGAAAAAGAGATTATTAAGAAGTGGAAGTCATCCCGTCAACTTGTACTTTTTAGCCTATAAATAATAAAAAGTCAGATGTAAAAATGGATGGTTTTTTGGTTGGAAAATTATTATATTCAAGCATAAAAGAGCTTACTTCTCTTACATTAATTAAATACGATTTTGGTCGGCCACTACAAATCGACTAGGATCAGTCAACCTAATTTGTCCAAGTAGGCTTCGAGCACAGTGTTTTCTATATTTTTTATACATTTTTTTAATCCAATTTAACTTATTTAATCAGAATTTGATCAATTTAAGTGTTCGACTAGAAATTTAATCATTAAACAAATTACAACGTCAACAAACTGTATTTTGGTTAAATAAATAAAAGAATAAAATATATGAGTTTTTTAAAACAATGTATTAAGTTATAACTTATATGATTAAAGGCAATTACATTTTCATTAATAATAAAATATTTTTTAATTATAAATGCTATACAACATACTTAAAAATATATATATATAATAACAGAATATATTTTAAATATTATTAAAACCCGTACATCGCCCGATTGGTATACTAATAATGGATAATAAATTAAAAAAAAATTATTAATCCAGACTCTAAAACGCATTAGGAAAAAGATATTGTTGCTTCACCAATCAATATTTTCATTTTTTATTTACAATAAAGTGGAGTTTTATTGAAAAAATATAAAAACATTAGTATCATGATTAACAATAAATTATATATATAATTAGACATGAATAAAAAAATAAATCTTAATTCAAAGAATTTTACTTAGTCTCAATAGGGGGAGATTGATTCCATCTTAAATTTTGCCTTGCCTGCTGATGTGAGAAGTATTTTTAAGAAAGTAAGTTGACATTGGAAGAAGATGAGGAAACAGGAGATGATCGGCTAACAGTGTCCGATTTGGGCATCCAATGAGATGGCTTCAGTTTTTTTATTTGCACACCCATCATCTACTAATTGCAATATATGTGTGTAAAATTGAAAGAGAGAACATAACTCAAAGTGAGATTTGTGAATAAAAAAAGACGCGAGAGAAAGAGAGGTTTATATTAATATTAATATTAATATAGGATTCGAAAAATAAACACCCGCCTAACGTGGTCAGTTTATACCCATACAATAACCGTCTCCTCCACCCCTTCTTTTCTTCTCCTCCCAAAAAAACACACCAACATCCACCCCTTCTTTTCTTCAATCCTACGCATATTCAACCTATCCATCTCCGCCCCATAACTCTACTCCGACCGGAATCCAAAATTCTGCGCGGATTCTGACCTCATGGGTTCCCAAACCACTTCAATTGGCGCTCTAGTTCCGACGGTCAAGTCCGAGCCGCTTGATTCCGCCGACGAAGCTCCGCCGGAGATTCCTCCCTCGCCGTCGCCTGAGCTCGAGTCGGATAAGGATGTCCTCTGCCCTATATGCATGCAAATCATAAAGGATGCCTTTTTGACGGCGTGTGGCCATAGCTTTTGTTACATGTGTATCGTCACTCATCTTCAGAACAAGAGCGACTGCCCTTGTTGCTCTCATTTCCTCACCACCAAACATCTCTACCCTAATTTCCTGCTCAATAAGGTTTAATTTCTTATTATTTTACTAAGGAAAGTTTGATCAGTCTATCATCAGTTTGGTCCAGGTTGATTCTTTTTAAGGGGAATTGAATGCTTACGGTTTTGTATTCCTCATTCCTTGGGAGATGATTAAGATGTATGACAGTCAAAAGGGAACTGTTATTGGGTATCTTCATAAAATTGCACTGGGAATACCGAGAGTGTTTCTTATAAGTGATATAAAGTTGTTAATCACCGTAGAGTAGTTTCTTCTTAGCGCAGAGCAGCATAGCAGCAGGCTTTTAGCCAATTCTGTATAATTAGGTTGTGATCTTGATTCATGCTAATTGAAAGCCTCACATCTGATTTCTTGGACTTTATTACTCATTTTATGATTTTTATGTAATTCATGCTAATTAGGCTGTGATCTTGATTCATGCTAATTGAATAAGGCTGGTATTGTTACTGCTCTCTCTTACCTAGAACATTCCATGTGTTATGTGAGATTATTTACTCTTGCACCGCTCTTATGATGTGCTATGTCTAAACCTGAATTGAGATCATGGTGTCGTATGCTTATTATTTGTAGTTATTGATGAAGACATCTGCTCGTCAACTTTCTAAAACTGCCACCCCTTTGGAGCTACTTCGCCAGGCACTTGAACGGGTCAGTTATTTGCTGATTAAGATCTATTTTTTATAGGAATCTTGGCTACTGATGTTTTTTTGATGATGTGATAGTAACATTTTTTTCTTTTCGATAGAAGCATGCGACAAGTGCAGAAGCCTATATTACCATTTCTTTATGATGTACATTGTCTTTTATGATCTAGGAAAAGACTCTGGTTACCGGTTAGAAGTGTATACTGGTAATTATTCATACTTCTCCAGTTCTCCTAACACAGGTCCAGTTTCTTCGGCCTCTTTATAGTCCTTAGACGTCCTAGTTAGAAGGACTCCAATTGTTTGGAATTACAGTTTAAATTTCAGGGCTTAATTATCTTCTCTGAAGGCAATTAATAATCTCGGAACACTCAGGCTGTTCAGTCAGTATGCTGTTCCGATAAAAGTCCACCAGTTACTCTTCATGATGGTCCGGCTCTACATGAAAATACTTTTTTCTTTGGCTTTCATTATTCATCTAATTAATGCACATTTACTTAGGTAAGATTATGGCTCTAATATGCTATTTAGACAGGGATGTGAAGCGTCGGTTAAGGACCTTGAGAGCCTCATGTCTCTTCTCTCAGAAAAGAAAAGTAAAATGGAGCAAGAAGAAGCTGAAACAAATCTACAGATTCTAATTGATTTTATGCATTGTCTGAGAATGAAAAAACTTGATGAGCTCAATGAGGTGATTGCTCTTGATTCATTTGTTTTATGGATTAGTGTTCTTATCTTTTATTGGCCTGCTAACTAATTGGTCAATAATCATTCTGTTTCCATATGTAACATTTTAAATTCTTAGCCTGCTAACTAATTGGTCAATAATCATTCTGTTTTCATGCTGTTAATTGGTAGTAGTTTGTGCAACATTGTTTAGAGGAATACAAGCCAATCTAATTTCCTAGGTTTCATGCTAGGGTGCATGGAATGTGCAAGTATGTTGACCTAACATCATCTTATGCTTTCCAGTCATTTGGAATCTTGGATCCTAGCTGCGAAATTCAGAAACAGAAGAATGCTTTTTAGTTATATGTAATGTCTTAAGCTACAAAGTAATTAATTTCATGGTCTGGTGATTTTTCAATATTTCTCTATGTGATGTTTCGAGTTATAACAGATTGAGAATCATCTCTGTGAATTCTTCTAGGATTTTCTACAGTGCCAGCAACTAAAAACAGTGGGGGGGTGGATGTTTTCTGTTTTAACTTTCTAATTTCCCAATTGTCTTGTAGATATAATTGGACCTGCGTTATGTTAAATATGACTTTTTTTTTGTTGAGCTACTGAATGATACTTATCTTGGTCTGTAGATGCATCAATAATTCTGCCTGTGATATTTGCAAAGTTAATGGACTGGGTGACTCGGTATCACCTCTGTCAAACCCATTATGGATTTTCATTTTTTCTGTCAGCATGTATACTATAGTTAGCTTACAGTGCCATTAACCTTTAAAATTAATATTTTTCTTTTAGTTGTTCATTTTCCTATTATCTTGCAGATACAATCAGACATGCAGTACATTAAAGAAGATATTCATGCAGTGGAGAGACGTCGAATAGAGTTGTATCGAAGAAGGGATAGATACAATGCAAAACTAAGAATGCTTGGTGCTGACCCTTCTTCAAAATCAGCATGGCCTTCAGTGATTGACAAACATAGTGGAGCGGCTGTCTCTAGACCTGCTCTTGCACCAGGCGAGTGCCACATTAGTTCAAGTGATCTGCAAAACAGGAAAAGTGATGCAAGATCTTCTGCTAGTCATTTATTGCTAAGGAAGGATTCTTACGGAGGGTCTGATGCCCAAAATCTTACTCAATCAGGACTGGTATTGGCAAGAAAGAGACGAGTTCATGCGCAGGTGAGCAGTCCATTCTTATTAACCTCTGCTTTTGAGATGTAAGTTATAATGTTGTCTTGATTTTGTGGAGCACTTTTACGTAGATGCTCTGGGGGAAATCAGTCATTCATATACAGTAATAACCAGAATTTTTGATTGCTGGAAAGAAAATTTGAAAACAATTAGCTGGATTAATTTTAGATCTATGTTCATTTAGGGTTCCATGTTTGCATATACAAATATTTTGGCAATGATTGGCCAACTTATACTGCTGCATTGCTTCTGAAACATCATTGCGGTATACCTGTCATGTTATCATGGAAAATGTCATAACATGATCTGCTTCAGTGTTTAGGTATATTCCCCCTCAATTAACGATTTATATAATTATATTGTAACAGTTCAGCGACCTGCAAGATTGTTACTTACAAAAACGTCGATATTGGGCGAGACAAATGCCAGAGCAGCAAGAACGTGATTCACATGGTTTATATAGAGAAGGTTATTCTGTAGGGCTTGATGATTTCCAGTCTGTTCTGTCAACCTACACAAGATATAGGTACAAATTTCTTGCAGGTAATCTTAGACTCAGTTTTGTAATGCATACTCACTTTCTAATTGAGTTTGGTTGGTTCTTTAGCCGGTTGCGGGTTGTTGCTGAACTTAGGCATGCAGATCTGTTTCACTCAGCTAATATTGTGTCAAGGTAAGTGTGGTTTGCTGCATATAGCATGGAATTTAGTTCTTGATGTTATCATTCCAACTTTCATTTAGAAGCAAGAGTCCACAGTCAATAGAAATTGGCCCTTGTTTATTTTAGAAAACCTTTTTTTTTTTTTAATAGTTGGCAGTTTTCAGTTTTCCAATTCTCATTGTGGGATCCACTACTCAACTACCTGTCTACAAACAATTTAATATTGTGTCTATCATTCAATCTAATATAATAAATAAATCACACCATTGTTTCCTAGAATAACAACCCCACCAACTTTTTCTAATATGATAATAAAACCACACTAACTTTTCTTGACATGACTTGACAAATATAATGAAGTTTAATTCTCCCAATTCTACAATAAACACAAGCTTTTACTATTATCTGAAACTCCCAGGACCAATTCTCCCAATTTCCAAATAGTAAAACGCCCCGTTCTAATACAAATGGGGGCATATTTGTTTGCACAGTGCACTTCAAGCATGATTACAAAGGGCCACTAGTCAGTATCAGTATTATATGGACTAGTAAATTTGAGAAGTTTTACTATAACAAAATGGAGATATTTAAGGTTTATTTTCGGTGAGCCCATTTTCATGCCGTCATATGGCTGCTAGTACCTGCAGTAGTTTCATTATGAAATTAGGCGTTGAACAAAATATTGGCTTGAATACAATTCTAGATAGATCTGTGATTTATTGTTATCATTTCTGCTCTTTTGTATCTTATAGTACATTGAAAATATAATGATCTGTTCCTCTAATGTTCATTTTTAGAAATCTTGAAATATGAATTACTTAGATATATGCTTTTGGAGATTGTTTGGTTTATGCATAATATTCGACCCAGTTTTGGACGGAGAGATTGCTACATGTATTTGTGCTCATGGACCATGTGTTTTAATTTTCTACTTACGTTCTTATGTGCAGCATAGAATTTGATCGAGATGATGAATTATTTGCTACAGCTGGAGTATCACGACGCATCAAGATTTTTGAGTTTTCATCTGTAAGTGTTTGTTGCTTCAAGTTTCTACTGGAGGGTGCAATTTGTGCATGCTGACATGATTTGATGCACCATGCTGTAGTCACATGCTTGAGTAATATTTGTAGAATCGACTTCCCTATAGGAGTTCAACTATACTGTAGGTTGTATGCCATTTTGTCAACTTAGTAGATACATAATTTATTTATTTACAGTATATTTACAGTATACTTAGGATACCATGAAAATGTTGTTATCACGTAATGCATTAATTAGAATTCAGGGCATTGTGATGTTTTCTTTAAGTATGGTTCTTAGGCATCTCTTTTGAATTGATTCATGAGATCTTCTGGCATTTCTCAAATTTTAATGACAATTAATCTCCAGGTGGTTAATGAACCAGCTGATGGGCAATGTCCTTTAGCTGAAATGTCCACGAGATCAAAACTAAGCTGTGTGAGCTGGAACAAATATGCTAAAAATCACATTGCCAGCAGTGACTACGAAGGCATAGTAACTGTTTGGGATGTGACTACTCGACAGGTAATACCTATGTCAGTCAATTTGTCTGTTTTCCCATTTTAGTATTTCCGAGTGGATCATTCTGATATGTATATTCTTGGACTTTATTACTCATTTTAGAGTATTATGGAGTATGAAGAGCATGAGAAACGTGCCTGGAGTGTTGATTTTTCATGTACAGAACCTTCGATGCTTGTATCTGGGAGTGATGATTGCAAGGTATTTGAAATTTGGACTTAATAGTTTGTAGTAAAGCTACAACACTCTCATTACTACTGCTTATGAAAATGTGGTTCCAGTCTACCTTGAGGGAGCAGCTCAGTGTAACCCATGAACTACCCAAAATATGTCCCCACTTGCTGTGTTTTCAATTGCTTTTTTTTTTTTTTGTTGCCTTGCTATTTTTTGATATGCATTATTTTGCTGACATTGCTTTAACAGTCAAACTGCTCATACATGAGTTGAAATTTAAAGACCAAATTTGATTGAGAATTAGGAAATTAGCAATATTAAGGGGATTTATTCGTCTTCTCGAGTGAGTCTTCTGAGAGATCTCATTTTAAGTCCATGAAAAAGGATGTCACATTACAATTTTAGCTAGCCAAGTAGTGGGCTTCATCATCAGCAGAGGAGTAGGGTTGAATGGTTATTCATCTTGTGAATGAAGTTTCATATATTTGGACTGACTTTAACTTATTTCAGATGGATTGATCCTAAACCAAGCAGAGTCTCTGCTATCCTGATCAAGAGTTCTTTGGACAGATCTTGAACATTGAGACTGATTACCTTCTAACATCTTGGGGCAAGGCTTCTAATATCATATAGTTAGCTGACTTCAGTTTGGCAACCATTCTAGTTTTGCTTCTTATGATGCTTCAGCCTTGCAATATTCCCACTACATGCAATCCTTAATCCATTTCTCTTATTTGTATAAAAAGCATTGCTGGCTATATTGCACGCATCTAATTAGATTCTCCTTAGAAAAGTTTTAATGGGACAATGGCAGTTTGTCCATGGCAGGGTTTTATTTCAGTGTCAATCAAACTCTATGATTGTGCTGGGGGGAGGGAGCAGGGTGGTTGTGTGAGGGATATAATGGTCGATTGGAATGTTAGGTCAACAGTTTAAAAATATATCTCCCTGTTCTTGAATGACCTAGTAATTTGCACTGGTTACTACTTAGGTCATTGTTAGTTGCTTTAAACTTTTCTTTGTAATATGCAGTTATTTATTATATGTTATTCTCAAAATAATCATTATACATAGTCTAACGTCAAATATTTATAGGTGAAAGTATGGTGTACAAAACAGGAGGCAAGTGTCCTAAATATCGACATGAAAGCCAATATATGCTCAGTCAAATATAACCCTGGATCCAGCTTCCATGTAGCGGTATGCTCATTTTCTGTTTACTTACAGGAGGAGTTCATATTTTTTTCTTTCTTCCTCTACTGCCATATGAATCGGTTTTGAGTTTGTATATTCATGTCTTTCGCAGGTTGGTTCTGCAGATCATCATATCCATTACTATGACTTGAGAAAACCCAGCCAGCCGTTACATATTTTCAGCGGGCACAGGAAGGCTGTCTCATATGTGAAATTTCTATCTAACAATGAGCTTGCTTCTGCATCTACAGACAGTACGGTGCGCCTATGGGATGTTAAAGAAAATGCTCCAGTAAGTTCTGATTTTGTTAAGGCTTTGTTTGTGTGTGTTTCATAATTTAATACTTAAAATTAACATGCACTTATTCAATCTGTTCAGATACTGCAGAATTTTTAAGTTTGATCTTATCTTTGCTCTCTTGATACTTTTCTTCAGCTACGCATGTTTAGAGGCCATACAAATGAGAAAAATTTTGTGGGTTTAAGCGTAAACAGCGAATACATTGCATGTGGCAGTGAAACAAATGAAGTATTCGCATATCACAAGGTATCCTTGTAGTTATATGTATCTTGATTAGCTCATCTTTCTACAATTATATTGTTGATTATTCTGGGACTTGTGTAGGCAATTTCAAAGCCAGCAGCATGGCACAAATTCAGTTCCGAAGCAGAAGAGGCCGAGGAAGGAAGCAGCTCCTACTTCATAAGTGCAGTGTGTTGGAAAAGTGACAGCCCAACTATGGTAACAGCAAACAGTCAAGGGACCATAAAAGTCCTCGTCCTCGCTCCTTGATTCATAAAACTCAAATCACAGAGATAAAATAATACAAGTGAGAAACAAGAGGAGGCACGTCTGAACAGGTTTCTTTCCCTCATTCCTTCTTTTTTGTGTGGTGGGACAATGCTGACAGATATAGTGGGTAGAAGGTGTGTGATCATTGTTTATAAATGAATTCATTCATTTTTGGAGACATTATGTGGGAGATGCATTCTAGTTGGTAATGTGGAGGGAGCTGGTAAATGAAACAAACGTTTTGTATGCTGGCAACGATAGTTGATAATGCCTCAAAGTGGGACTGAATGTGTGATCCATGCTTTTGTCTAATAATTATTCAATACCAAAACAGGCGTGATTGAGGAATGTCTAGTTTTTTTTTTTTTTTTCTAATTTCAATCCAATTCTAATATGTTTAAAAGATACTCTTATTCTTTTTAAGTGTCGTTTTGAGGGTTATTTTCAAAATTGCCCCTTAATTATTTATTTATTTATTGTACGTTCATTCCCATATTTTGAAAAAATGCATGCACTTTGAGGAATTGAACAATAATTGAGTAGTCAAGAACTAATTAAACTCTTATGCATGAATACTTTGTCATGGTATATAATTATAAATATAACAAATCTATCTTTTTAATTTCAAAATTGTCCCTATACTTAATTAATTATTTATTTATTGTATGCTCATTCCTATATTTTGAAAAAATGCATGCACTTTGAGTAATTGAACAATAATTGAGTAGTCAAGAACTAATTAAACTCTCATGCATGAACACTTTGTCATGGTATATAACTATAAATATAACAAATATAATCTTAAAAATTTCACGGTAAAAATTTCACAATTTGTCGTGAACCATAAGAATAAGATACAGTCCTTTTGAATATGAATAACAAGATGCGACATTATCTTTTTATGGGTATGCAATTCCTGTAAGGCATTTGCAGTAATATAATTAAGTACTTCTATTTTACTACATTTTTCGTTTGTACTTATTTTTTTTGTTTTTCAAGGTGTTGCACCATGTCTTGGTACATTTACATAAATAATCTAAGCGTTTAATCCTCAAATTAATTATGAATTAGATTAATTATGAATTAATCTGAGTATATATTGAGTTTGAGATATGCATGGAAGAATATTTGTCGATGAATTAGATTAATTATGAATTAATCTGGGTATATATTGAGTTTGAGATATGCATGGAAGAATATTTGTCGATATTTTACTTTTCCTTGTATTTGTTGATATTTTCCAATATCTTTTGTATAGTTGGCAAGATTGTTTCTTATTCCTAAATTAAAGGATGCAATCCAATATTGAAGGGATCCTCCTTCTTTGTAGTTGTATATATATCAGGTATTGAATCGTATGCCAACTATACAAAAAGATATTGAAAAATATCGACAAATACAAGGAAACAAATCAAAGGAAAATATCGACAAATATTTTTCCATGAATATCTCAATCTCGTTAGATGACACATAACTTTGTGTCAAAGATATAAAATAAACTAACTCATAAAATTTAATCTCATGCAAAATTCACTTCATAAAATAGACTAACTCATAAAATTTAATCTCATGCAAAGTTCACTTCATTATGTATTGATTATTTAATTATAGTTGAATGAGAAATAAATTACACATTTATTAATATTTAATTATAATTGAATGAAAATGAAATGGTTAAAAGATAAAAATAATAAATAAAGGATATAATAAGAAAATAAATTGATTCTTAATTTGTATGTAGAGTTGGAGCACGACACTTATTTTAAATCAAAAGGAGTATTAAATATTATGAATGTTGTATTCGTGAGATTGACAAAAGCGCGCGTGCCAACTTTTACCAAAGTTCACGAAGAGCTCATGTATTCAAAACTTTATCATAATTCTATTTTATTTCCGCACTCATCTTCTAAGGAAATATTAAATTATTTTCGTTAATACTTTTCACTCCACGTTAGAAACTTCTTCATCTTAGTCAACTTGTAAATTTTTATTATTATCTTAAATTAATAATATATATTATTAAATTTTTATTTTATATATATATATATATATATATATATATCTTCTTGCCATGAAAATGATGAAACACTTAGAAGACAAATGTGTCTAAGAAATATTTTTCCTCCAAAAACACACATTATAACTAATAATTTGTGATTGGGTTATAAAAGTTATCATAATTTTGAATGATTAAGGAAATGAATAAATAGAGAAGCATAAGTAATATTTCATCCCTCATGACATACAATAAGATTATACATATTAAAAAAGAAAAGAAAAAGATACATTATTATAAAATATTACAATTTAATTTTTATTGGGAAACAGGGTGTGCATATTTTGAAAAGGAGATAAAAGTAAAGTAAAAGAAGTCGACATATTATTTGGGGTCACAATATAAAGAATGAGAATCCAGATTCATATCATCTTTTCTTTCTCTTTCATTTCTCTGTTTTGGCAAATTGGATCTTCAAAGATTCCGTGGAATCATACCCTTTCTCTATTTTCAGAATCCTCTCTCTAATATTTATATATATATATATATATATATATATATATATATATTCAACTTTTAGGACTAGCCGATTAGGATACTTCTTTTATTAGGAGGATAATTAGGATTCTCTCTCTCCTTTCCCCGATTCTGATCATGCGATTTTTCGCGTTCATGATATGAGCAGCTTCTACAATTTCCACGCTCCAATGTGCCTCAAAAAGGTTCGTTCGCCGGATACTTCTATGACGGCCGCTCTCGACGGTGACGACCATCGCTTTCTGCCGCCTATCGCCACCGCTGATATGCTGCCCGATAAACCTATTACGGCTGCTCTCGACGGTGAAGACCATCGCTTTGTGCCGCCTCTCAACTTCTCTATGGTCGATTATGGAATTTACCGCTCTGGATTCCCCGACTGTCCTAACTTTCCCTTCTTGAAAACCCTAGGCCTCCGATCCATCATGTTCGTTCAATTTCAGCACCTCTCTCTTTCTCCTTTTTTCCTCCAATTTTTTAAATTTGTTATGATGATGTTGCAGATACTTGTGTCCGGAGCCCTATCCTGAAGCAAATATGCAGTTCCTCAATGCGAATGGAATTCGTCTTTTCCAGTTTGGCCTCGAAGGATCTAAGGTAGTTTCATTTCCAGATATCACGTATCAGTATTTGTTTCATGTTTGGAGTGTCATTAAGGTGAATAGTGTGGTTTGACAAAAGAAATAAAAGAGGATCTTTTGGTTCAAGATGCTCTGTGAATTTTGTTTCTTTCGAGGAAGTTCTGTAATGGTGTTACTTATGACTTTTCGACCCAAAAATTTTGTGTACGATTAAGGTTATGTGATCAAATTTTCAACCAAAAAAATGTTATTTCATAGCATCATATATGGAATGTTACATGAAGTGTTAATGGATATTGGAAACCATAACTTTGGGGAATTTTCCGTATCTGAAGCATGCTATATAATATCAAATAATGGAGATAATTCTCTTTACCATGGAAACGTATAACAAATTTCAATATTTTGCTGTATGGCTTTTAGTTTAATTAAGTCAGCAGGTTATAGCTTCACGGCTTGAAAACTATTTTCTTTTAGTTTTCCTGCTTCCAGCAGCCATTGCTATCCTGGATATTCTTTTCCCCTTCTCAATTTAATGATGAGAAGCATTTTATGTTGTTTTGAGTTCTTGAACAGAATCATCTTATTGAATCAATGTTATAATTCCCCAAGATAGTTATTATTACTACTTGTCTTGTTTTAATAGATGGTTTCATCTTACATAGCTCAAAACAATGAATGGGCAATTTTAGGAATGATATATGTAATCTGCTTATCCACAAGTGGGGACAACTTTCATGAACTACTAATGGAATTGGAGATCCATTTTGCAAAGTTATCGTGCCTTCAAAAGTCTTTTGTGTTTGCTACTACGCAATTGAGTGAAATAGTGCAGTTCCATCTCTCCTATGAATTATTTTCATTATTTTTACATTTTTAACTATTTGTTATATGCAGGAACCATTCATAAATATTCCAGAGGATGTAGTTCATTGTGCGTTACAAGTGCTATTAGGTCCATCTGCTTATGAATCATTCTTTACTGTTATTCTTTATTTCTTCCTCTGAGATGTTTTTTAACTGAATATTCTGTATGTATGCAGATGAAAGAAATCTTCCGCTCTTAATCCACTGCAAACGAGGAAAGGTACTTACATATTTCCTCTCTTTTTCAAATGCTTCCACACAACTTGATGAGTATGGCCTATTGATTTCACTAGTAACCAATAAGATGTTCGTGTGAAAATTAGGTAATGTCCAATATAAGTTGGGTATTAGAAATTAGGTGTAGAAAAAGCAGAAATCTTTATTTCTCCTAAGCAAAGACTTTCCTAGTCGAGCGTTTCGAGTTATGATTTCTCAGCCTCTTAACACGTACATCTTTCTCCTAAACAGCATCGGACAGGTTGTCTTGTGGGATGCCTTAGGAAATGGCAAAATTGGTGTTTAGCTTCAATTTTTGATGAGTATCAGAGGTTTGCTGCTGATAAGGCTAGAATATCGGACCAAAGATTTATGGAGGTGTTCGACATTTCCAGAATGAAGCAGTTGCCACCCTCAGGTCCAAGGAGGACGAGTTGAAGCCTGTGATGCTTCCTACTCTTGGAGATGGATAATTGCTGTTTCTTCTGAAACCACCCCTTTTTTTTTGGCCATTACAGAAAGAGATTATTCCTTGATTTTTAGGGATCATTACTTTCTAAATGAAATCATTGGTTACATATTCTCAGTTCTGCCATTGTTTGCCGCATTTTGTGCGGCTTACGAGTAAAAAAAGAGCTTTATGTAGAGATGAAAACCAATTGATGATTATTTGATTTCAGTTGGCGAATATAAGAAACAAATGTTGACATTTTTAACTTCGGGATGAAAGAGAGAATCTAGGGAATTATTGCAAAAATTATTCTTGAGGTTTGAGAAGTTCACAAATAAAATATTACTATATTTATATATTGTACTAAATTAAGTTGAGGTAACTATTTTATTGAGAAAATGGCCTCGATTATCACATTTTCTTATATTTTGGTCTAAAATACCACAAAATATAAGATGTAGTTTCTATCTACCATTTTTCTTTATATTTATGTCTTAATTACCATTTTTTAGAATAGGTCAAATATAGATGGGACATGCCTTCATTTTAATCGATTAAATATAGATGGGATTAGGGGTGTAATTCAAATCAAATCCTGACGATTCGATTCGTGATTCGAATTCGTTTAGATCGATTCGATTCGGTAAAATTTGAATTCGAATTCGAATCCGAATCAATTTTTAAGTTCGTATAACTATCAAATCGAATTCGAATATGCATATATTCGATTCGATTAATATATATATATATATATGTATTAAATTAAATATATATTTTGATTATTATTTTCTATTTTAACAGCATTTTGAATTGTGTCTTTTGCTGTTTGAGATAAATAGTTTCAGAGCCATGTTAAAAAGAAAACAGTAGTAATTATCTAACACATCTTCATTAAAAATGAATCCTTTCAAGGTAAAAGATACTGTTAAAAACAGTATGACAGAGGAATATGATATTCCACAAAATTTAGAATTATTGAATAATTGGACTATTCCTAAAGTTAAACCTAATAAAATATACCAAATAGGTACTTTTGAAAAATTAGGATTTAAACAATTAGTTAAAACTACGGAATCATCCATTCCTCTTGATAATCAAGAAATAATATTAAATTTACTTGATAAAAAAGATATATTACCTTTTATAAAAACACATAATTATTTACATATAGGTTTAGTGCAAATTGCATTCAGACCTTTAACTTTAAAAGGATTACCCGAAAGCTTTATAGCAGCTTTAAGAGATGGTAGAAATAAAGCTTGGAATAAATCCCTTATGGGAATAATTCAATCAAGTCTGGCCCATGAACCAGTATATTTTGATGTTTATCCTGACTTATGTTTATCTCTTACTGATAGTAACATATTAAGTGCTTTAACATTAAATGTTAAAACTCATGGATATGATTATATTCCAGGGTCAGAAATAATTTGTATATGTTATAGAATTTACTATAAACCTTTATATACAATGAATCCAGGATGTAAAATAATGGATAAAAGCATAAATGAAACAATTCTTATTGAAACAAATTTCAATAGATCTAATATATCTACTAGAAGAGCTATTAAATGGGAAGAAATAAATTTTCCAGAAAAATGGATAATAGAACAAGAGGTTTATAAAGAACCTTTAATAAATAATAATTTGAAAAATATAATTCAAACAGAAGAAGGAACTGTTCAAATTCAATTTTCAAATGAACAGAAAAATTTATTACTTCCATCTTCAATATCTAGAAATAATTCTATGTTTAAAACAAGAACAACAGATTCATATATTTCACCTTTAGATTATTGGGTAGATTTACCACAAACATCTAGAACTTCAACTTCTCAAATAAGAGAAGAATTAGAATCTGAAAGAAATAAAAATAAAGAAGAAGTCTATATTGACAGAAATAAAATTGTTAGAGATTTTAATCGTGGAAATATCCAAAAAGATAGTGACACTATGTCAGATGCCCCATTTAGTCTTCATGATTGATACACCAATCAATTTTGAAAAAGGATCACCTGCTAGGCAGGAAATTTGTAAGGAATTTAAAAATTCTAAATGGAAACCTTTTAGAAAATGGTTTTTTGAAAACCTATCAAATAATCTTGAACAAATTCAAGAAGAATTTTACAAAAATTGTAAAGAAAAAAATACAAAAATATATTTTGTTCCTTGGTTTATAAATAATTATATTATAAATCAAATTTCTGTTTTAGAAAGAACATATAAATTAACTACTGGACAAGAACAAAAATCTTTGTATCCTCCCAGTACTTCATTTCAAATGGAAAAAAATAATAAAATTATGAGTTTTACAGCATTTTCAAAATTAATTGAAAATGAAACTTTACAAGTAACCATAAAACACATAAATATTTTAATGGAAAAACAAAATTATACTAATTTATATCTTAACATACTAGGTGAAGAATTGAATTCTCTTCATAATAAAATTGAAGATTTAAATTCTCTTCAAAGTAAAATTGAAAACATTATTTCAGTTATAAAAACCATTAAACCTGATGTTCATATTGAAGTAAAGAAAGAAACAGATATAGTTTCTATTGCCTCATCATCTATACAACCACCGCCAGAAATAAAAGATTTTAAATTAAAATCAACAAAAAATAATCTGGAAGAATTAATTGTGGAATTAACAGAAAAATTTAAAGGTCAGAATATTTCTACTTTAAATAATGAGGAAGGAACATCTGAACCTTCGAAAGATAAAATAAATAAAATTAAATGGGCTGATAGGCCTACTCAGCAAAGATATTATTTAACTAAACCAACTCCCATAGATGTTTTACATGAGGAAAAAGAATTTTTCTCAGAAACAAGTTATAATGGAAAAAGTATTTATGAATGGAATCTAGATGAATTCACAGATACACATATTCATAATATGGCCCATAGAATGCTTATGTATAGTACTGTCTGTATGACAGCAGGAAATAATGATAAAAATATTGCTAAAATGATTATAGCAGGTTTTACGGGACAACTTAAAGGTTGGTGGGATAACTATTTATCTCAAACAGCAAAAGACACAATTCAAAATGCTGTTAAAATAGAAAATAATAATCAAAATAGTAATGTTGTCTATACTTTAATAATGACAATAATTGAACATTTTACTGGAAGATTTTCTGATAATAGCGAAAATATTCGTACTCTTCTTAGTAATACAAGATGTAGAACTTTGACAGATTTTAGATGGTATAAAGATACTTATCTATCTAGAGTCTTTGAATTACCTGATTGTAATAATATTCATTGGAAAGCCAAATTTATAGATGGTCTTCCAAGTCTTTTCGCTGAAAGAATTAAAATAATTCTTAGGAAAGAACATTTAAATATTCCTTATGATAATTATACATATGGAAATTTAATAAATGTTTGTATTCAAGAAGGGTTATCCCTTTGTAATGAACTTAAATTAAACAAACAGATTAAAAATCAAAGTATGATAGAAAGAAAACAATTAGGACATTTCTGTGACCAATTTGGTATGGAAACGTCAAGAAGAGATAGGAATGATACCTATTCTAAAAACAAGAAACACTCTAAAAATTTTAGAGATAAAAATGGCTTTGATACCATTTCTTATCCCAGGACACACGAATACTAAAGGCGTAAGGATATCTAATAATTATTCTCAGTATATGGTATTGTTACACCACATCGATCCCCTATACCAAAGTATAGCATTGGATACGCAGGGTTTCCAACCAAAACTTTAAATAATTATATATGATATATTTTTACCAGACATTTAAACTCTTAGGAATGTTACTGAGCATTTAAGACTTATATGTATTATCAAATCCCCTTCAACCCACAAATGCCTCAAACGCCTTCCTGGCTAAAACGGCTAACAAGGGTGAACATTAGGATTGTATAATACATCGTAGTACTTAAGCCTCAACCCTGAGTGTCTTAACCTTTCATTAGTATTCATGTTTCCTTAAATCTAAAAACAAACAGACATGTTTAAAAGATTCAGCAGCATTTATCTAACACATTAATATCTAGCCTATCATTGATAGGCCTTTGACAAACATATAAAATAAAAACTTAAAAACAGAAATTTAAATACTTACAGAGTCTGGAGAACACCAATAACACAAAAGATTTATATTATACAAGATTATAACTAAGAAAGATTAAATAAATATATATATATATATATATTAAATTGTTAATAATTTAATTGAAAAAACAATAATAATAATATATTGTAAATTGTATCTAAAATTGAAACCACTCATCAAATCCCCAAATTGGAAGATAAAATATGAATTTTTTAATTTTTAGTCTCTCATTCGAATCAAACCGAATCTTGAAATCGAATCGAATCTTGAGATTGAATCGAATTTTGAGATCGAATCGAATCAATAGAAATTTACATCTTGAAAACAAACCGAATCTCGAATCGAATCGAATACATCTAAAAATTTGTTACGAACCGAATTCGAATCGGATTTGAAATTCGATCATCGAATCGAATCGAATTCGAATCGAACCTAAATTTCACGAATTCGAATCGAATATCTTACTATTCGCTTCGATTTGCTTCGTTTACATCCCTAGATGGGACATTCCTTCACTTCAATCGATTAAATAATAATAAAATATTCAACGCATACACTATCAATTGTTACACGAAAATAATGGAAACACTAATACAAGTAATATATTAATATTATTTTTTCAAAAATAAAGAAAAAGAAATCAATTGTTACACAAAAATATATAATTTTGGCCGAAATTTAATCCTACACGAAAAAAAAATGCACATCTTGTTATTTCAATATAGTGCCCAAATTTTTCGTGTAAAGGAAAAAAAAATTACATACTCGAAATTAATTAATTTCGTGTACGGAAAAAAATATTAAATTTTTTATATTTTTTTTTTCTTACACGAAATTAATTTTTTATTTATTTTTACTTACATAAAAATTTTGGGCACTATATTAAAATAACAAGATGTACATTTTTTTGTATTTTAATATAAGACTAAGTTCCGGCCAAAATTGTGTATTTTCGTATAACAATTGATTTTTTGTTTTTTTTGAAAAATAATATTAATATATTACTTGTGTCAGTGTTTCGATTATTTTCGTGTAACAATTCATAGTGTATGTGCATTGATTATTTTATTATTATTTAATTGATTGAAGTGAAGACATATTACATCTCTATTTGACTTATTCCAAAAAGTGGTAATTGAGGCACAAATATAAGAAAACGTGGTAGATTGAGACATAAATATAAAAGAATAAAAAAATGGTGAATAGGGATTAAATTTTGTGATATTTTGGGTCAAAATATAAGAAAATGTGGTAATTGGGGCTATTTTCTCATTTTATTAATCAGTTTTAAATTCACTTTTGTTATACAATGAGCTTAAATATAATATTTAAGTTTGAATAAAGTCAAATTAATTCTAAACTAGTATCTTGGCTTAACTTGATTCATTTATGTTAAACTTAATTGAATTAATATCAGATTTTGATGTATTCTTGCAGAACCAAATGCCATACCAGTGGTATACGAAACACCCAGCAGTTAGTTGCCTTTCAAATGGCAACTTTCATTTCTAATAACTTTTAATTAACTTAATTATGTGTAATACAAAAATGCGATATCGGTCCGAAAATTAAGCTGCAAACCTGTAATCACGTATAACATTTTTCTATAGTCAATAAAACATACTAGTCCGTTGGACTTAATAAAAGGATTATTTTTCAGACATATACTGAAGAATATAATTAACCTAAATGAAAATAAAATATTCTACTATGTTACCAATCATGTCAAGTTTCTTAATCAACATACCAACTTGTGTCAACTCGGAACAAAGATAGAATTTCATTCGTTGGCAAAAACTTTTAAACATTAACATTGAATAATGGCACTTAGAGCATCCACGTTAATTTATTTTGGAGCATTTTTAATTAAAACAAAAGAAGTGTTAGTTAATTTATTTTGGACTATTTTTAATTAAAACGAAAGGAGTGTTAATTAATGTAGATGTGTTAGGGCATGTGCATCAATTCATTTTAGTGTATTATTAATTAAAACAAAAGGTGTATTAATTAATGTAGGTGTGTTTTTAAGTGTGTGTTTTTGTGTAGTTAGTGTGTGTGTTAAGTTTGAAGAATGCATTTTTGTCCCATACTTTTATAATTGTCCAATGATTAATATAATGACACATCATCAATTAATGTCTTTTGCTTTTTTTTTTCTCATCTCATCTCAATATATTTATTTTCTTTACTTTTTCTATACAAATAAATTATTTTCTTTTCTTTCCTATACAAACAATTTATCATTTTTGTATTATTTATACATTTTAATGTGAGTTGAAATTTTTTAATGTAATAATTAAAAAATTATCTATACAATTTACACTAAAATTAATACAACAAATAAAGAATTAATTTGAATTGATATAAATAATAGAATAAGAATGGTAGATAGTAACCACCCTTTCTTTGAATTTGGTAGATATAAATTTAATTGTTCATTTATATTAATTGTATGTTCAATGTATTGTAATGTCAATTGCTTATTTTCAATTAATTGCTAGCTATATCTATGTCTTTTTTTAGATAATTAATTTTTTAAAATAATATTTAAATATTATTAATTATATTTTAATGTGAATTGAAAATTATTAATATCATAATTAATTAATCCAACATACAAGCAATAAATAATTACTTTAAATTGATATAAATAAAAATAAAGAATAAAAATTAGTGAATCATGGGACCCACATGTAATGATTGTATTTGTGTTAAATTGATTGAAATTTGTATTAAATTGATGTGGAGGTGTGTTTTAAAAAAATAGATGTTTTTAATTAATGTGGTGGCATGTGGGTCCCACACTAAAATGGTGTGCTAATAATTCACTAATGTGGATGCTCTTATAAAGTGTGTATTTTTATGTTATTATGCATGTATTAAGATGTAAGAATGACATTCTTATCCTTTTTTTTAATTATTAGCTAATGATTGATATTCTCTCTCCTCTTCAATTAATGCATTTTACTTTTTTTTTTTCTCATCTCAATATATTTATTTTCTTTACTTTTTCTATATAAACAAATTATTGTCTTTTCTTTCCTATACAAATAATTTATCATTTTTGTATTATTTATACATTTTAATGTGAGTTAAAAATATTTAATGTAATAATTAAAAAATTCTCTATACAATTTACACTAAAATTAATATAACAAATAAAGAATTAATTTGAATTAATTGATATAAATAATAGAATAAGAATATTAATTTGAATTACTTGATATAAATAATAGAATAAAAATGGTAGATAATAACCACCATTCTTTTGAATTTGGTAGAAATTGAAATGGTGGTTCAATTAATTGCTAGCTATATATATATGTTTTTTTTATATAATTAATCTAAAAAAATACAAAGATTTGAACTAAAAATATTAATTTATTATTAACTAGATTTTAATGTGAATTGAAAATTATTAATATCATAATTAATTAATTCAACATACAATTTTGAATATAAGTAAAAATAATTACTTTAAATTGATATAAATAAAAATAAAGAATAAAAATTAATTGATTATAAGACCTACATGTAATGATGGTATTTATGTTAGCTAAAATTTGATAAATAATTAAAATATATATTTAATATAAATTTAAAATAAATACCATAACTTATGAATACCTCAGAAAAACGATTTAAAATAAGAAATATGTATACAAATAAACTGATAAATTTTCAGTTGCAATTAGCAGCTAAAACTTATTCAGTCAAAATTTTCTTTCCAAATTGTTCGCTCTCTGAGTGAATTTACCTATTCTTTATTTACTAAAATACAGTGAGCTTAGTTTCATTGACCTCTTCCATGGAGAAAGAATTTCAGGTCACCGGAGCAAAAACTACTACATCATTCGATCTTACTATACAAGTCTGGAATGATAAAGGTTTTTCACCAAAATAATAATAATAATAATAATAATTAAGAAAAGATGAATTTGGATAAACATTATTGACCACAATACTTAAACAGAAAATTGAAATGTGGACGAGCAACAATCAAATCGTCAATGGAGAAAATGACGAGTGAAACGATATCTCGCCGTCATCATTATACCTCCCTTCCTCGATGACGAGACGGAATTAAGATACCATCTCATTCATGAATTCGAGCGGAGAACTGAATATGAAATTAAAATAACAATTCAAAAAAACAAATTAATCGCTTGTTTTCGTCGGATTGTGATGGCGGATCTCGGCGCCGGGTAGCGGTTGCTGCCGTGCGGGGTATCGCCGCCTTAACTATTGCAGTGCTCGTGAGAGATTAAAATCAGAGCAGTTTAGCTTTTATATAGAGATGGCTGCTGATAGGGTAAAAACCCTAATCAGTATATTTACTATAGTACCCTTACCGTATTAGTATCTGCTATAATTTAATATTTTTCATTGACCCTCGGACTTTGATTTCTCTCATTTTGCTCCCAACACCTTCTTTTTCTCTTTTCTTTTACCCCCTTCAAGTATTTTCTAATATACTTTCTTTTATTAATATTTGCTCCCTTAATTAACAAAGTCAACGGAAAACATTATAGGAATAAGCACAATAAAATAAAATGCAATAAATTAGTGTTTGA
The DNA here is from genome assembly GCA_028654395.1 of Scutellaria barbata. Classification (NCBI taxonomy): domain Eukaryota; kingdom Viridiplantae; phylum Streptophyta; class Magnoliopsida; order Lamiales; family Lamiaceae; genus Scutellaria; species Scutellaria barbata. Next base: position 7,811,704 of record CM053645.1, read on the forward strand.
TTTATATAATTAAACACTATTAGTTGCTAAAAAGAACTATGACAAATGCAAAATCAGATTCATAACAAAAAGGTAATTCATAGTTCTCTAGATTTTACATTGTTGATGCTTTTTCACCAAGTCTTAGGGCATCCACACTAATGGGAAAAAAATTCACAGTACACTACATGTAGTGTTAGATTTTGTTTTAGCAGTACCACTATATTTTACACTACACTATAGAAATGAATAGTGTACCACCACATGTAGTGGTCACTATTACACTACACTACATTTTTATTTTTATTTTATGATTTTTTTAATACAATTTTAATTTCACAATTTATTTTTAATAAAATTTGTATTTCATTATTTCATGAAACAATATTATTGTTTATGAAAAAATTATTATTTACTACATGTGTATAATATAAAAGTAAACATAATACATTCAATCACAAAGTACATTAAATTAAAATACATAAATTACAAAATACATCAAGACAATTAGGCTAAAATAACTAAATTAAAATAAACATAAAACATCTAGATTACGATTAAGCTTGAAAAAGTACAATACGAGAATTTAAATGTCCTAATTAATAATCTCCGAGATTACTTCCCGACCCTCCGAGATCTGGAAAATATCCGTTGTACATATTAAAAATATTATTTGTTGGTGGTTGTTGGAAAAGTTCTTCATTTTTTCGTATAATTTGTTGTTTTTTTCGAAAATATTCATGTCGACTTAGATCTCCAATGCTATCCAAATCAATCATCATAATTCTTTCATCTCGTGCTTCTCTTCTATAATTTTTGTCTTTTTACATTCACATATTTTTACAAAATAACTAATAAAAATAATTATATTCAATAATCAATATAAAATTTCAAGAAAAAAAATTATGCAATTAATAAGTTTAAACTTGTATAAATTTTAAATCAATAAAAAATAAGAATAATAAATGTAGTGCAGAATGTAGTGTTGACTGGTGCAACAAAATTTAATGTAGTGTGAGTTTTGCTGTAGTATAGTGTGAATTTTGCTGTAGTATAGTGCAAATTGGTGTGGATGGTCTTATATCTACCTCTTCTCTTTAATATTTCGTTTCTAGTTAATAACCAATCATATACATGTAAACAGCGTTGTACCTAGAAATTTAAAAAATAGAGCGTTAATTTATTTTGAAAATAATTCTCATCATTTTAAAATAGAATAATAATTTAATAATATAAAAATTTATTTTAATAATATGTATAATATATGTAGTTAATTATGATTTTTATTATTAATTAAGTAAAATATAATATTATTTAATATTTTAATTGTATATAATTAAAGTAACTTAAAAATATTATAATTTGATAGATTAATTATGAAATATAATAACAATTAAAATTTAAAGAAAATAAAATAAAAAAGAATAGAAAAAGAGAGAAAAGAAAATGAATAAAAAAAGAAAAAAGAAAAAAAAATGATTTAATATACTGCTCTTAAATTTTTAGGATTTCATTGCATTGGGGAGATGCACTTAAATCAGTGTTTTCATAATCGGATCGGATCGGCCGGTTCAACAGGAAATCGACACCGAAACCGGTCCAAATACACCCAATTAACCGTTTTTTTCGATTAAACCGAAAAGAATCGGTCAAAAACCGGATGAACCGGTTATAACCGGGAATTGAAAAATTCGAAAAATCAATTTTTTTTATTTATTACATCCACTTCTTGTTTTAGGCTATGAAATAATGATCTTTCATCTTTGGGCTTCAAAAGTTAAAAAAGAAACTAAAAGAACTAAAGAAAACGGCGATCCTTTGTAATATGATCATCCAAATTCAAAATATTTTACTTTGTCATTTTATCTATCTTAAATTTTAGTATTTAATATTTTAATTTTTAGTTTGAGACTTCATTATGGATTATGGGGTATATAGCTTGACATTTTATGACTTTATTGTATTTATTTTAATATGAATCATATAAGTGCATAACTTTTTTAATGTAACATAAATAATATTAAAAAAAAAATTGACAAAGATCATTTTACCGGTTGAACCGGTGGTTCAACTGATCCGACTGATTGAACCATCAACGGTGGCCAGGCCGGTTTGACCACCGGTTCGATTATGAAAATATTGACTTAAACATTCGAAAATATACTTGAATGTTTATGTTTATCCACTAAAAATGCTATAGAAATTTCATAAGCCATGAATTTGCATTTCTGCAAAATTAATTTTCAAATAAGTCACTTTTTTGTAAGAAAATAAAAATCCACAAATAAAATCACCAAACATGAAATATTTTTAAAAATACTTTTATGTCAAATGTCCATTTGAAATATAATGTATGTATGTAGTTCGTATCACACAAATCATGTGTCTAAGTGTATGTTTGAGACCCATTTTAATAATGATATTTTAGTTAATACTGCTAAAATTCTGATTTTAATATCTTTTGACTATTACATTGTTTTTAATGAATTTTATGACAACTATAATTAAAAGTCTATATAGTTGGCGAGGAGTCAAGATTTGCCAAAAATCATGGAGACGACAAGGATTCAACAAAAGTAATTTTCTTCCAAGGTTGGGCAAAAACCAAAATCGGGTTTGTCATGTTGGGAAAATTTTAATGGAACAGTAGTTTTCTAATAAAGGAGAAGATTGAATCAAATGTAATCCATGGCTTCTTGATAACTCCTTCTCCAATAATAATAATAATAATAATAATATTATTATTATTATTTAAGCTTGTGGTGTAGAAGAGCCTGCATATTGTTGAAATCCAGATTCAGTGTCCCATCAATGGTGGGGACTCACCATGAACGAGGGATCAAGATTGATGGAGGTATCAGTATTACCTGCCCACCAAAAAAAAGAAGAAATCAAAGCATCCAAATTTGCAGATATGATTTGTAAATTATTCTCAACAAAATTGAGGTCAAACTATAAATGTGATTGACGAACCCATTAACCAAAGGTTTCGAGTTTTGATGTTGATTTATCTTGTATGTGTCTCAATCTTCTATTTCATTTTTTAAGTAAATGTCACTTAGCTAATGTGATAGATGGTATTGTTTTAGATAGGAAACACTGTATATTGGTTTTGTAATTGAAGAGGTTTGAAGTTTTAGGACCACCACAACCACAAGAAGACAGGTCAAGGTTAAGTTGCATTTTTTGTTCCATTATATTGGGGGATGTTGATTTTTTTTAGTCTCGTAAATTCATGTGGTAACAGTTTTAGTCATATAATTATAAAAAAAAATTGCATGATTGGAAGATATTGGCCATATTACCAAATCGACAATTCAAATTAGAAATTTCTGGTGAAACAAAAAAGGGGAATAGTATTTTTTTGTCCCACGACATTAAGATGGTTGAATTTTCTAACATCTAAGAACTATTTAATAAAATCAGAAATTATCCAAAAAACTTATGTAATTTTATAAATAATAGTTCATAAGATTGTAATTATAAATTTATTTCTTTTAATACTTAAAAACATTTTATAATAACAAATGGTCAATCGCCAAAAAGTTATGGTACCAAATTTGCTATTTTCTAAGTTCTATTTAAATATTCAATCTGATGAAAATTGAAATTTCCAACCAACTTTTCATCAAATCTAACATTTTTATGAAGGCTAAAATGACCATCATCTGAATTTAAGGGAATGAAGTTGACACCCTAAAAATTAGGATACCAAAAATGCAATTTTCTCGAGAATTTAATAACATTATTTTCTGATTTGACGCAATTGTAAAAATCCCAAATTTTAGTCAAGAAATTTGCTGGAATTCTAAAGTCACTTTGATACGTGACAAGGGAATGTTCAAATCTTGCAAGATAAGTAAGCGACCAATTTATAATTTCATATACATACATATATATATGACCTGTGTTGTTTAAAAAAATATATAAAAATTGAAATATGTTAGACAAAATATTTAGAGAAAAAATAGTGTCGCCTGATGTGCAAAGGGGGTCCATGCCCCATGGGTTCTAGCAGTTTCCATCAATTATTTGCCATGTTTTTCGCAAATGATTGGTGGATTGACAGTCAGATTGCATTTGGATCTGAGGATTCCAAGAATTATGTCAAATTCATAAAACAAATTTCTTGGTTAGGTTTGAACTGTTGTTATGCAGTAGAACTCCATCAATTTCTTTTAGATTATTTTTTTAGTATTCTCGGTGGACTTATGAATACACTCGTGGATTTAAAATATATCCAGTCGAACACAACCTAAGGTTTCATTTTTCTGAGAAATGTTGGTTAAATATGTGGATAAGATTATGCTGACAAGTTGGAGCATTGAGAACAAAGTAATTGTAATAATTGATTTGCCAACCACTCAACTCGTAATGCCAACTTACCAATTTATTCTTGAAAAAATGCTCACAGACCCATCAAGGACATATTTGTTCATTACTAACATGTTAAAGATGTTATTCCTCTATGATTATAAATTATTAATCGCATTGGATTTGTAACACATTTTTATTGTGGTAGGAAAGGAGACATATCTAGTCTTCCTACTTAATATTAATCGCATTGGATTTGTAACACATTATGACTGATGAATCTATGGTTTTCAATTAAATCTAAAATAGAATTTTTAATTAATATTATTACCGCTATCTGCATTTGTCTTCAAACATCAGTTAGCTACGGTACAAAATTGTAACAAGTAGCCTATATCCTCAACATTCACCTTTTCTTTTCTTTTCTTCTTTTTCTTTTTTAACCTATTTACTCCACTAATGAACATTTGGCATTACACAAAGGTTTGAATTTTTATAATCCTTATTGTTCCCGATCTCATGTTTTTATCATTGTTCTTTATCGATCTCCAATTTATCTTCTTATACATTACTTCTATCAAATTAAATTATATCTATTTATAGGGTAGTAATATTTTCTGGTATATATGTATGCTTGGAGTAAATCTTGGTACAAATTCACAAAAATTTAACAAATTATATAAGTTATTATTAGTGTATAATATGTATCATATATATTAATCATAGGTGAATTAACACAAAGAAATATTCCTTAATGCTGAATCAGGACGCACACACTAATCTATCAAAGCACAAAGCAAACGCATACGATCTCTAAACAGCTTTATAAACGCAACATCAGACCATAAAACCTCACATAATTAACTAATCAAGCGAACGCAACCTGTCCGAGACTAGGAGTAGGAGCAGTTCCATTCTTAAAAGCTTCGAACCTGGGCTCCTTGGCCTGGAACTTGAGGCCTGCATAGAGCTTCATGTAGTCTTCGAAGACGAACTTGGGGTAGAGATTCTTGGTGTCTTCTTTCTCCACCAATGCGGAGGCTGGATAGATGACTGCATCGCTTCCAGGGTTGTAGAAGGACGCAAGAGACATTCTCCCACTCCCATCCGTCTGCGCGATCACTCTGTGCATCACACTCTTGTACTTGCCATTGGTTATCACCTCAAGCTGATCGCCAATGTTGATGACGATGGAGTGACGCATGGGCGGCACGTCCACCCACTCCCCCTCCTTGAGAAGCTGGAGGCCGCTGACCTTGTCGTCCTGGAAGAGGAGGATGATGCCGCCGGCGTCGGTGTGGGCCCGGAGCCCCTTTATCAGCTCCGGCTTCGGGCACGGCGGGTAGTTGCTCACCTTTGTTCCGAAAGTGGGGCCCTTGGAGCCGTGGAAGACCTTCTTCAGATAGCCTTTCTCCAGGCCCAGATTCTCACACAGCAAATCCAGGAGGTGTTCTGCCAGCTTCTCCAGCTGACCTGCGAATTCCTTCATCACCTTCCTGTTTGATTTGTTTAGGTTAGCTAGAGTCTATATGTATATGATAGAGAAAGCAAATTGATCAAAATTACCTGTACTCATCATCGAGATCAGGGATTTCAGAGATGTTTGAAACGGGGAGATGACGTAGGAAGAAGGTGCTTTCCCAATCCAAATCATCGATCTCGGATTTAACAGCGTCGAGGCCTTTGCTGGCCACCATTTCCTGGAATCGTTGCTCCATACATTTCTTGTAGTGCTCTTTAGTCAGCCTCTCCACAGTGTCCATAAACTCAGGAGAAATTCCATGGTCCACCAGCTGAGAATCATCAAAATCATTACTACAAGATTACCTATATATATATATATATATATATCATGTTTTGATCATGTACTACTTACCTCGAAGAAACCCCAGTTTTCGCAGGCATCTTTGATCTTCTCCATTGTTGCAGCTCTTTCTTCTCCGTCCAGCTTCCCCAAGTTGATCACTGGAAAATCAGTAGTTGCCATCTTTTCACTCTCTTTCTAAGGGTCTTAGGAACTAATGAAGCTTGTTTATGAATGAATTGGCTGTGTAGAGAGAGGAGTTCTTGGAGGGATATTTATAGGGGTGTGGGGGCCTCTGCTTTTCCAATTCTTATTATGTGTCACTATACAATTAATTCTTTTTTATCTTAACTAACATTTAATGGTAGATTTAATTTACAGCATATTAATTAAAACTATACTTAATCGTCTATGTAATAAAATCCAAGTCCGCCGTTTCAATTTTATAATAAAATATTTAATAGACATAATTACATGTATTAAGAGATTAAAATTCATGAAACAAATCTCATAACAAGATTGTCAGGATCTCATCTAATTAGGGAAAAGATTCATGAATTAAATGATCTTTTAAGAATTTTGAATTCACTGAGTCAAGTTGGTCAATCGCGGATTTTATTTTTCCCTTTTCAAATCCCAAGTTAATTCTTTTCCAAACTAATAAAGAAACTATAAAAAACCACTTGTTTTTTATTCGAAAAGAAAAAGTAGTGGATAGATCATGTGTATTGGACCAATTATTTTGGTTGTACTGACAGTAAATATACTATAATCTGAAAATGGAATTCTTTTTGACCTAGTTACTAATAACGACACAAAGTCCCATTTATGGAATAAAATCGTGACCATTAATTAGCAAATTAGAAAGGCACATGAATTGTTTTTCCACCGGATATAGAAATTCAATACATATATATATATACTATTTTATATTATATATCGTACATAAAAACACATTAAATATATATATATATATAAAATAAAGTATTATAATCAAAACTATCAAGAAATAGATGGTTTTTTTGAGTTAAATATGGAGTGAATGACTGGAACCTAAAACCTTACTTAAACTAAGAGATGTAGACATCGTTAGGTTAAACTCAATAAATAGATGATATTTATATTAGTATTATTGATTTAATTTATAAAATATGATAATAGTTGTATGCATATCCAAATAAAAAGTGAGTGGGAACATGAGTCGTGTAGCATGCATGTTGATCACATCTTATGGACCCCTACTCACTTTGGATCAACTCCTTCCCTTGTTTGGTGGGGGAGGTATTGTGGGCCCCATCTACTCATGACACTTCTATTTTGCACCCCCTAAATTCCCCTTTCTACCCCTCTTTCTTTTTTCAATTTAATTAATTCATGAATACGACATTTACTGCTTTAATTATCATATTGTCATCCTCCGACATACCTATTTTTCAAATTTTTTATTGCCTTTGGATCTATTTTTGAACGTTATCAACGAAATTATTTGGTTTGTGTATTATAAACGGTTCGAGTTGGGCTTTTTATTCTTAAACAAATTTGTTTGGTATACTTATCAAGTGTTCCTACCTTAAAAGTGGAAATTATTTTTTTACTTAAAATATCTATTTTAGTTGTCGTATATAAAAAATTCAGCTAATGATGAATTAAAAGTATTTTGATATATAATATTTCTTTGACTGTAGTATATAGTTAATAGTGGTATAACGAAATATAAAATTATACAAGCTTTCTGGTAAATAGTAAAAAGAAAATACTCTTTTCAAAAAACTGAAAAAGACAACAAACATGTGTCTGATTTTGTACAAAAACACCTAAGTATTATGCAAAGTAAATAAGATTGGGCAGCTTGAAAAGTAGATGGAGAATTGGAGGAATGGTTGACAGGTCTGATGAAATTTCGGCTAAGTGATATATCTAGTAGCTATTCCTAATAATTATGCAATTCTTTTTAACTTTCAACTTGCTTAATTAATAGCTCAATAATTATAATTATCAAACGTGCAACTGCGATTTAGGCTTATAAGGCGGCAGCCATTAGGCATGATTATTACTAATTAATTAACCAATTTGCTAGCAAAAGATTATATAACGTCGGCAGCGCAATCTTTGTGACCTATAATAGAACAATTTTTTTTAATCAAGTTTCTTAAGAATTTTTTTTATTGGCTTGTATTTTTTTATTTTTTTTAAATCTAGCGATGGTACGACTACGAATTTGCTTGGTTCAGGTTGATGAAAATGAAATAATGTAAGAGAGGAGTATAACCTAAGTTTGAATGATATTGTCTAATGTAAATTGAATGACACAATTCGGTTGATAAGGAATAAGGTGATACGAACTAAATTTTGATGGAACGGATTAGTATAGGTAATTCAAATAAATATGATTAAAAAAAATTAAAAAAATCAATTTTTAACTATAAAAAAAATATATTGTATCCATAGACTTATCCTAAGAGCAAGTACATATCTCACCTTAAGTAAAGTCTCATACTCTTCCATCCCCATTCTAACTTTAAAAAAAAAAAAACACTGTATATGGTTATAAATAAAATTACCCCTTTAGATTTTAGTTCCGAAGCACAATGTCTCTATGCCACATATTTATTTATTTTTCTCGTCCTCCTGAAAAGAGCAAGTAGAATTAAAGTAGTACTATTCAGTCCAAATTTAGACCATTCAACAAGATACACGAAACGACTAGTAAGACAAAATTATCGAAGAATATTTCAAATTTAGTTTTACATTAAAATAGACAAACTGGAAAAATCAGTCCTTGTTTGACAGCTTGATATTTAGACTCAAATAAATTACTTGTTCCTATCATCCAATGCATAACTCATTTGAACAACATATACATATAAATTCAATCACAGTTTAAATATGCAAAATTCATGTTCTGTTTCTGGTCCAAGAGATGACCTTCGATTCAAAAGCCATCAAAGAATAAATAAACGAATATCAGCACGGGGATAAGATTGATATTTGTTAAAAGTCATGGTCCAACTTTAATTTAGTTCATTTGACAAAAAAAAAATGAATATTGATGCTTGAAATAACTTTTTAAATATTGTTATTCTTAATATTGCCCAGATGTAACAAATTATTACAAATTTAGATGGCTTACTGATGACCATAGATTGATGATTCGATTCTCCATTTTTTAATGTGGTTTAACCTCATTTTATTTCTATCTATAATACATTTTCTTAAAATTCAAACACTTTAATTGGATTATAGTTGACTATAGAATTTGAACCTTTAACTTTACTTCCAATAAAATTAGGTAAGATCCCAACTATATATATATATATATATATATTGAAACCCCAATAATTAGCTTTATTTAGAAATTCTTGAATGCAGGCCAATCTTTAACCATCATGGTAAGAGGGAAAAGGGAATAAGCAATAATATTTTCCAGAAAAGAAACACACAATAAATGGGAAAAAGACAAGACCTTGAACACAACTAAGCTTAAGTGGGTCATTCTCTTAAATTCGTGTCAGAGTGTGTATCATATCTACCTGTTACACATACAATTTGGATCGATCGAAGTCGACTCGGACCACATGTTTTTAATTTTTTTTTTTTCAGGCCAAAATTTTTATATATAAATTTGGTAACTTTTATGTACAAATTCTGTAACTTTTATGTATAAATTATGTGACTTTTTGTTAAATAACTTTAAAAAAAATGAAGAATTTCAATAAAATTTGTATATAGATATTTTTATGTTATATTCATATAACCCTTTATGTGTGTTTATATGACATTTATGTACAAATATCTATACATTTATATATTACATAAAAGTATGGATATTTATATATAAAAGTCGCCCGAATACATATAAAAGTCACATGAATATCACATAAAAGTATTTATGTACAAATTTTGTTGAAATTCTTCATTTTTTTTCTAAGTTATAATGCATAAAGGTCATAACATTTATACATAAATGTCACAATATTTATATATAAAAATTAAGATATAAAATTAAAAATAAAATAAAAGGTAAATTCGTGGATTTGAGTCGAATCGATTCGAATTGCATGGATTTTAGATTTGTGTGTTAAGTGTATAGAAGAATTTGTCTTCGTGACAATCAACATGCATTATATTTCAACTCTTTAAAACCGAATTTTAATAAATGAGAAATTAATACATTCAATTGATCTGATCACGCGTTTAATATTTTTGTGTTGAATATGAGGCTCAAATATCTCGTTACATATTGTTCATTTATTGATCTTAGTTCCATTATAAATATTAGAAAATTTAATGCGTATATATATGTATATATATTAAATATGGAAAAAAAGTCTTTTGGTACTCTAAATTTGCTTTATTCCCGTGCTTAAAAATGTCATTTTTAGTCATTTAGCAAATGTCACATGTTCATGCCTTATTTGATTTGGTGATTTTTTTTTAATCATAAATTTTTATTTTAAACATAAATAAAATGACATTTTTCATACTATTATATGTTATTTATACCAAAGAATGAAGTAAATTTATATGTGTTTTTATCTAACATACCTAATTTAATATTAACAATTATAAATTTAATTTTCATCCCCAATATGTAGGTTAGAGTTTTGTGACCATGAGAAATAAAATATTTTAGCATGATAAATATTAAGCAACTAGCAAATTTCTGTTTGACAAATTATATACATTTTTTTCCATGCCGGAAAATAGATAATACAATAAAAATTGTGTTCACTCAATATATATATATATATATATTTTTTTTTGTCTCTCAATTATTAATTTTTTTTTTTGGTTAAGAGTCTTAAGATTAAAGATGTAATTTAAAAAATAAAATTATCTATTATAGTAGATTCAAGGATTAAAAAAGTAATATTTTTTAAATAGAGATGATTAAAAATAAAAGAATGAAAGATTCGATCAAACAAATTTCTAGGACATAAAAACATTTTTTGGTATTAAATATTATACAACAATGGGTCATCTCAGGTGTACATCACACACGTGTCTGCGGTCTGAGCGGATCTAGCTGGGCAGTTTGGTGGGCCTGTTATTGGCCGTGCCCGTGCTGCAACCCAGTGGGCAGTGGGTCATATTAATATATGTTCTTTAAGTCCTCCTAATCATCGGTGCATTGTATCAAATTCTACTGTTATTTTCTTGCCATGATAGTAAGTATGGTGAAAAGATTTCCAGTTGATTAATTGGGCAAAAAAGATAAAACAATAAAGCAGAAAAAAAAGTATTGGAGAAAAACAGCTGTACTTACTGTAGGCTGTGGCATTGCACGGGGTAGGGTACGGTACATTCACTTTGTGTCATATGCATCGCACATTTCTTACCTTTTTTTAGGGTTGTGCTTTGTGCACCCGATATTATCGAAATCAGACCAAGATGTGAATCCAAAATATTTGTTCACTCTTTATTTTTTTCCCAACTGAATTGAACCGATTTTTTTCGATTTTATTTCAGAGATTTTTCAATAATCTAAATTGAAAACGAATTGATATGATACAGAATTGTACCGTATCGAAGAATTGAATTTAAAAGAGTTATTTATATGTGAATATGTTATTTTTTTATATTGACATAATTACATAATACCTATTTAGTTAAGTTAATGATTTATTATGCTATAGATAATTTCAATTTAATTAATTTAATAGTGAGTAATATAAACTATATTTTAATGGCCTTGTTAAGATTTTTTTTTTTTTTAAATTATGAAACTTTTCATGTGAATTATTTTGAAGTACTGAAATATTTGATTTTTATAGTTAATGAAACTTTGTTGGTACATGTTAAATTCGTTTTTAATTATTTATTTTTCTAATTTATTGCACTTCATCTAAAATAAATTTCCCTTTCCTTATCTTTCTCTTATTGATTTTTTTTTTAAATCTCTGAATATTTGGCTGAACTGATTCACACTAGGAAACCCGAACTCCAGCCTGAATCCAACTAAAATTTGATTTGGTTTGATTCTGGAGATTTTTTTATTTTAATTCGGTTCCAAAGAATCATTTTTAGAATTCTAATTAAATCTTCAAACCAACTTAAACCGTGCACGCGACTATCTTTTTTTGAAGCTATAAATTCTTAAACTGAAAGGAGTATTACATATGGAATGAATTTCACATAAATGACAAATTAGTACCTGGACAACACATGAACACTCCATTCAAAATTTCACCCCCATAAAGAAATGTGTTTAGTTGCACGAATTTAATTCAGGCCAAACATTATCACTTGTTTGTATTACTTCACCTTTTCCGTTTTTATTTATCTCCGTATTAACTTTTTACCAACCATCACAATTTATTTATTTTTGTGTGACATTTGACTAAGTTGTGTAGGAGAAATTCCAACTTAGAACATCTTTTAGTGGCTAATAGTTGCGCAGCAGTGGAATACTACTGGACTTTGACCATAATTTTCCAGTCAAGTTTGAAATTCTTCTAAAATTTCCATAAATTCTCAATTCATGAAAAGAGGTAAAGTTACATAATTGGTTGTTGAAATGTTACTCACGAAGTTATATTAGGGTAGATTTATCGTTGATTGATATAATAGATATGTGACTGTTGATGTGTGAATCAGTGTGGATATGTATGAATATGTGCAAATCAATGATAAATTTACACTCGATGTAACTTCACTAGATTTTACGATTGGAAATACACTTTCGAATGACAATACAATTTATAAAATTTAAATTGTAAATTATTAATCCAGAACCTTTGATAAAATATACGATTTGAAAGATCCTTAATCAGATATTGAACACTAGATAAGTCTAAATCAAATGAAAAAAAAAATTTGATTCTTTTGTCATTTCTTTCCTCATGGTAGAGCTATCATTATCAATAAGTTGGGAGTTGCGATTGTTCTTTGTATTTGAATGATGTTTCAAAAAAAGCAAACCATGATTGAATACGACCAACACAGAAAAGTTTGTTTCCATGAAGTATAATCCTTCAAAAGAAAAAGGCGTATTTGTCGATTTTGGATTTCGTCTAAGGTTCTATGAATTTCTCTACAAAACTGAGCAAGTTTTCACTTCATTTTTTGGCGAGGTCACCAAATTTGGGATATATGCCACATTAAATTGTGGGCATTACTGTACTACAGGCTCCACCATTGTAACAAGCCAATCAAGAATTGAATCTCATGCCCATTATCTTTTGTAGGGTACTTCCTGTTTGAACCCTAATTAATCCATATGTTAGATTCTCAATTTTAATTTGATTAGCTAATTAACTCATAGAATGAACGTAACATTCCTTTCAAATTAAGTTCAATATATAAGCAACATTGAATATAGGACATAAATGAGGTCTGTATAAGTTGAATTTAGATAGCATAAGACTTGAGAGCAATATTACAAATAGGACAGCCTATAAACAACGAAAAATGGTCCACTGGGTTCTGGCCATATAAAACAACTACATGGAATATCGAAAAATTTGTTAGGGGTGTAAAAGTTTCAATCCCCCAATATTGATATCTCAAGCGTTTAGTTGTTATTGTACCATTTTATATTGGAGCACTGATATATTTTTAAAAAAATATTAGTTTGAATAATTTGTAGAATACAATGTAATTGGAGAAAAAATAAACACCCTAATTAATATACTATATAAAATTGTATGTGCCCTACTCCATTTCTTGGTATATACTATATGGAATTAATGTATCTAGTTATGCATCATGAGGCGATGACTAACTCATTCATTTGACACTCAATCCACAAAAAAAAAGCTAGATTAAGACGAACTTAGAAAGAAGTCTCTTTAAATAAATAAAAAATAAAAAAACCACAATTTGTTTTACCAAATATGAATATTTAAAAAACAAACTCTTATGTCCAATGTCCATTTGAAATGTGTTAAAAAAATGAGATTTTTTAATTTATTTTACTCCTACGGAAAATAATTAAAAGGCTATATAGTTGGGTGAGGACTCAAGATTTTGCCAAAAATCGTGAACACGACAAAGATTGAATAAAAAGTGGTATATTTCCAAGGTTAGGCAGAAACTAAAATGGGTTTGTCATGCTGGGAAATTTTGAATGGAACAGTTGTTTTCTTATAAAAGGAAAAGATTGGATCAAATGCAATCCATGGCTTCTTGATAACTTCTTCCCCAATTTGTTTTTTTTTTTAAATAAAAAAAAATAGTGGTGTAGGAGAGCCATAATGTTGAAGTCCAGATACAGTGTCCTATCAATGGTGGGGAGTGGGGACTCACCATGAAAGAGGGATCAAGATTGATGGAGGTATCAGTATCACCTGCCCACCAAAAGAGAAGAATAAAGGCACCCAAATTTTCAGATATTCCTAAATTATTTTGAAGAAATATGAGCTAGATTGACGATCCACATTAAGCTTAGATTTCGAGTCTTGATGACATGGAGCCAATTAAACTCCTAATTTCCTTTTCAATTCAAAAAAATCAAATCATATATAAATTCCATGGTAATTATGAACGCATTCAAAAATATTTACAACTAGCAAACAATATTCAGGATAATATTTATGATATGTCCTAAAAGTTAATTGGACCCAAGGTGTAATACACAGTCACCTCATGATTCTTTCAATTTAATCAGTTATGTAAATAAATATAGTGGATATGATTGTGTGAATTCATCTAACAAATTTAATTTTGTGAAATGGATCGATCCAAAATTTATAATTCAGTAATAAAAAATTGACTCATAAAAAATGTAATATTTTAGTGGACAATAGGACGGAATAATATCGATGAAACTAACTATTGCATATAAAAAAAATTGGTATGTTGATTGCATCTACTTTATTATACGGTGGTCCAATTTCAAAATGCATGTGGAGTGTCTTTGTGGACACATATGTATCTATGTTCGAATTTTTGAAAGTAGCTGCTTCATCTTCTTTAAACATGAATTAAGGATGACAATTAGTCCGGTTTGAACCTAATCCCTTAAAACATTACAACCTTTCCCAGTTGGTTGTTATCCACTCTCAAAATACATTCATGATTTCAAATATATTTGGTTTTAGTTTATTAACCTTTAAAATGAAGGGAGAGAAAAAGAAAAGTAAAAAATTGAGAGTTAATTGGGCCACTTGAGCATAATTCATGGGTGGCGTGCAACACAAACACTTAATGGGCTGGGCTCCCATATAAAATTAAAGCAAAAACCCGATTCTGGTTCAGGCTCGATCATTAGAAATGGGTTACAGCATTCTGGCCCACTTAAACATATGAAGCACGCTGATTTGAATAGATCTTTCAAAATTGGTAACTGTAGTGGATTTGGCTTAAAGGAAGTGGCCCAATCAGAATTCAATAAAGGCTTAAAAGCTCTACCTAAGATTCTCTTTCGTCTGAACAAATAAAGGTACGTATCTCTGATCCCACTCCTTTGACTCGATAAAGGGTACAGTTTCATCTTTGCTTCAATTTGCATTTTTTAACAAACTGAATCGTAAGTTGTTGATGTATATATATATAACATATTCGATGTGAAGTTATTAAGAGAAATTTAAATCAAAGCCAACACAAATACGAGGAACTTCATTACAACATGATTGTACTGATTTCTCTTAGAGTATAATGGTTTTATGTTTTAGGTAAATTTTAATGTGTTTTTTTTATCACAACCATAAATCGACTTAATAATAAACACAAACACGGCCCAATAATTTATTTTGCCACTCCTAATTTTATCCACCTAATGTAGAGGATGTACATTTATTGTTTTACCATCAATAACACCAATCATTCACCATTATACACTAAGAAGGAAGAAAACAAGGAAATTGTTCTTGAAAAATAAATAATCCCAAGTAAAAGCATTGTAAGTATATATCACACAAGATAATTAATGTTTTCTTAATGCAAGAAATTACATGTGCAAAAGAGGCAAAAGTGTGAATTTTGCAGCAAAATATAATGTGTTGAGAGAGCAACAATGATTAGACCTTGGTCCATATTTGTCAATTAGCTAAATTTATTAAACAAAATCTCAATATATGTCGAGAATCTCAAGAATGGAACGGTTGCAAAGGGGACAAGAACCTCGGTTCAACCACAACTCCCTCGAACACACTCTGCAAAAAGTGTGACCACATGGTATCAGCGCTGCACCCTTTTTCCTTCCCATGCACACGCAGCACACCCAATCACACCCCGCCCCGTCCTCCTCTCTCTTCATCTCCCCATCGTAGCCGTCCGTTTCCTCCAGCAATCTCAGCAACGATACTCTCGACGGCGTCTCCGGCGCAGTTCCGACAATCACAGGACTTCTCGGTCTCGGGCTCGGGCTAACTGCAGCTCCTCCGTTATCAGAATCCAGCACCGCCCTCAACTGCCTCTCGGCGGCCAGCGCCGCCGCTAGGTTCATCCCGCTGGTCGCCGGTGATCGAACCACACACGACAGAATTGGCCCGTTTTCGACTGGGTTCTCGGCGGCGTCAACGATCACGATTTGTGGGCCCAGTGGACCTTCTCCATCTTCTTCTCCGTTATCCCTCACGCTCATGGTGGTGGGCCCCAGCCCCAGCCCCAGGCCCCAGGTCGCTCCACAACAGCCCAAGCCCTTCAATCCCAGCCGTTCTTTCAGACTGGGCCTTCTCACCGTCCGATGATCAACGCCGTCCATTCTCTCTCTTAAGAGCTCCACTACTGTTCTCGCTCCTCTCTCTACTCGCAATCCCAAGGCCAAGATTTCGCCTATTTGACCCATTATCAGACAGTAAAACAAAGACATGAATAAACAAGAAATTTACATGTATCTATATATATATATATATACGTAGTAGTAATAATTAAATGCAAACAAAAGAAGGTTGTGAAGAGAATTATATATAGGAGCAGAGACTTAAAGCATTGTAGTCACGTGAATTGCATCCATGTTTTCATTCTTGACCACCATCAAAGCTGCCACCACCACCTCTGTGAATCAATATGTACACAAATTAAAGAAAGCAAGAGAAGGGATAATACTATGAAAGAGGATTAATAAGTAGAGGTTAACATAAAGCGGGCATTTGGAGGTCAATCAAAGTAGCGTTTTTATGATCTCATCTCTTGCCCAGGGAAGAGAGAGGGAATATTTTTGTACAAGGAGGTTTGAGGTTTGAAGAAGATAAAAACAAACAAAGACAAAATAGAACAAGTGGAAAGAGAGGAAATAGACAACAAATTTGTGGGGTACATATTTTTTAAATATTACAACACAAACTGTTCTTGTCATATGTATACTTTCCTTGCTTCTTTCACGATAACTCTAAAAATTTTATTCCATAATTAGTTCATAGTACAAGAACGAGATGGCCCACATAAATTAATTATACAGTATATATAATTCCAATATCTAGATTATTTCTTGATTGGTATTGGAAAAAAAAAATGATATTTTGATTTGTTTGCAGATACTAAGAGTAAACTCTTGTTAAATTATTAATATTGATGTGTAGAGTTTAGTGCTATATATGCTAGTGTGGTCTCCCCCATTAATAATACATATATATTGCTTTCGTTAGCAATTTAATTTTGTAGTATTTAATTTCTTGAAAATGTCGCCGGCCATAACTAAGTCAAAAGCCATTGAAGCAACAAGGCACTTTCATCGAGGCTTTGCCATTTCCCTTTGCCTTTCTACTTCACACACTTGCAACCATACCTGCACTCAATTCTTGTATTTTTGTCTTTTCCTTCTTGTTGCAATATACATTGCAAGACAACTGCTTCAATGAATATACCATAATGCTACAAAAGATTGATTCTACCTCACTTTTTTTTTGGTTTGTTTATTTGTGTTTTCTTGTTGGACTTCTTTTAAGTAAATCCTTATACAACACTTGTTAACATGTATGTTAAAATCTATTTTTTAACCATATTTTAAAATAACCATCATACATAATATATTATATATTAAAAATATCGAAACATGTCGTTCATAAGAAATGCAAGTGAAATCTAGTTAATTTGACATAATTTATTAGGATGATGTATATTTATTTATTTGAGTTGTAAATGAAATGAACTTGAACCCAAAATATTGCTCAAGATGAGAGATGTATCCATCATTAAACTAAACTTATGAATATTTATTTTATTATTTGAAACCAGTTTAATGTCTCCACACGAAAATTGTTTGTATGATTTATACCAATTTTGGCAAATAACACGGTTTAGTTGTTCTTAATATCTTGAATTAGTTCTCTCCATTAAATTGGTCTCTATATTCAAGAGCATCTAGATCACTCCCTCCCTATATATATATTAAGATAGGATAGTTGGAAAAAAATAATAGACATATTGTTGTGATGAGTGAAACATATTTATTGCTCATATTATATAGAACACTTGAGCGAAATTAAGACAGAAAAGAGACGCAATGGAATATATTAAAACGACAGCAGAGCAGAGGAATTTGAAACCAAATACCGACTAATAAAAGCTCTCGTTCATGAACCCATAATTCTTTTATTTTTCTCCAGTGACTTTGAATTAATTTTGGCAAACGGATTGATTAATCAACAACAGCTAATCCAATTTTATATTTAATAAGTTGTATTTGGGGCCCCACTTAATCAATCATTGATCTACTTAATAGATGCACCACTTCCACTGTAACTAAAATTCTGTGTTTCCCAGTCTACCTCATCTCCACGTAATTTTGACTAAGTTTAATTAGGAATACAATCAAGTTGACCCAATATATTCATTCCAACTCAACTGAAAACCTTGGAATAAATTCTTTTTTAGCCGAATCTCAACTTAAGCTATTTAAAATTATTATAATATACTCCCTTCATCAATCAAGGGATATGTGATGTAGGCTCCAAATTTTAATAATAATATGTTATTACATTCATGATTGCACGTAAGAGTACTTTTTTGACTTATAAGCTGTATTTCTGTTTAATTTCTTGATTTATCTCTCGAATCATACATATACTTCCTCCACCTCCATTAAAATATACTTTTTTCCTATTTTTGTTTACTCTTTACTTCTTTATTAAGAGTATGATTTTTTTCACGATTGACATATTTACAGTATCCGTTCAATTAATGAAATATTAATTTCAAACCTACTTACTTAGTGCAAGGATAGAATAGGAACAACGTATACCAATTCGCAATTTTAACTAAATTAAATATTTTTTAATTAGTAAAACTGTGGCTATCTATTTTAATGGGACAGAAGGATTAGATATTTAGCCATATTAATGCTACTAACATGCTCATTGCATATTTTTTTCTTTCAGTTGTTTGTGAATCGATCAATTTCATTACATGATACATTAAAGATCCAATAAAGTTTATATGAAATGCATAATTTTAAGAAACATAAAATTACCAACGCATCAATGAAAATTACTTTTAAGAATATACAAATAAATCAGTACAAACTTCATGAAATACCTCAAGTATAGTCCCTCGAAACTCCTCAGAATTCATGGACACATAATAATTCAGCAGTCTACGCAAATCCTTAGTTTCTCGAATCCTGTTTGTAAGAATCATCTTCTCCATTGATTCTCTGAAATCCTCTCTAGGATCATAAGATGACTTCTCCATTGCCACCATCAAAACCAACCTCCTTTCTTCCTGTCTTTTTGCTTTCTTGTTTTCTCTGATCATTTCATCAAGCCTTTCTTGCACCATGGCATGTGTCATTCTGGAAATTGTCTGAAATCTATCCGAATTATACGAGCTTTCAGATGAAGATACACTAGGCCTACAAGGACAGCACAATGCCTCTGAATAATGTCTAGTTTGAAGCTTCTTCTGATTCTGGTTTACTTGCCCATTTCTTTGCATCCTTAATGATGTATAAGGGTTATGTACACTTGATATTAAAGTTGAGGCCTGTCTGGATTTGGATAATAGAAACTGATACAAAAGGGACATTGGGTTGGTTTATCACATGATGTGATCTGATTTTAGTTTAATTTCTTTTATGGGAATGTTGTATTAGGTGGCCTGCTTTTCTAATTGTGGTTGGAGTTTAAAGAACACATGTTCCATTATTCTAAAAAGTATAAGGATTCTTGATGATTAATGATGTTAAAGAGAAACTATCATCAACTATAAAGCTTTAATATCTTTTATATGTAATAATGAAACCTTGCAACTTTAGTCTAACCAATATTTGGGATTGGAAGTGATGTGAGAATCAGAACCCTATAATTATAATTGCTATATTGTACAGACTTTATGTATGTATATATATGCCAAGTGAAAATTGTAAAAGTATTGTAATTTTAATTTTTATTTGTTTATTTATTTATTATTGTGAAGTTTGCATTCATGTACATTTGTCAATTTAGATTTTTGTATATTTATTCAATAGATATTAACTAATCGATGGAATTTTTTTGATAAGAAAATAAGTACTCATATATGGGTGGGATTGGGAACGAAGAATTTGGCCCTAACCAATTGCCAAGCCAAATATTCAAATGTTAATGGAATAGTTTTTCGACACTGATTAATAGATGATCTCAATCTTAAAGAAATACTTCATATTGAAGTGCACTTATGCCAATCAATGAACTTAGTCTATAGTCTTGGTGCAAAGAATGTTATTATGGATTTTTTTTTTTTTTTTTTGGAGATGTTATTATGCCTTTTCTGTTATGAAATTATTAATTTGCTGATTGCTGCGCCCAATAGATTAATTAGGAGAACAACTTTGTAATTGTATAAGATCAGAAAATCTAATTTGGGTACAATACATGTGATTCTATTATATGCTAGTTGAAGATCATTTTTCATATTAATGTATTACTAATATATAGTAGAGGCTCAATGCCTTAAAACTGGATTATTATGATGTATCTCACAATTTACATGATAATAATTTAGAAATCCAGTTATTATCCTTAAATTAATTAAATGTAAGTTACTTTGGAATTGGGTTAATAAAAAAACCAATGAAGAGATTCTTGTATGTAATTATTTTAGCAAATTTAATAATATTGTCTTAATTAATGGCTATTAACTTTCAGTATTTTAATTACTTAATAATATAAATAATTAATTGAAACTTATATGTGACTATCTCGTGTCTGGTTATTGGGCTTGACCCACTAAATTTTTAACAGACTATCTACCAACATCTTGAATTGTTTACATCGCAATATGACGGATTTTAGGCCCAATTAGTGGAGGCCGAGGCCTGCTACAACAAATGGTGAACTACTCCAAAGACTTCACTTGATGCTTTTTTTTTTTCTTTTTTCTTTCAAGAATAAAGAATGTGATGCTGGAATATACTTTTCTCTCTGATCCTTTTCTGAATCCACCTACCAATCAACAACAATCAACAAAATGCTATAATTTAAAGATGACTAAGGTCTTTGGTGAGCTTGTATCATATGCATCATGTATGATCACATATGTGCGATCATGTCCTGGAACATGATTGTACGCCCCACATATGTTATTATATTTTTGTACGCGATTGGATTGTATTCCGATACAAGAGTGTATGAAAAAAATAAAAATATATACTTATAATATATAGATAAAAAATACGTATTTATTATCTGCATAATCAATCATATTCGAAAACATAATTATACACGATATCATCATACGTGAGACCGTCTCACTTAAATTTTTGTGTTTTAAGAATCATCCTAACAATAAATTATTTGTTTCTAATCAACTTTTCCTTCACCCATATATAAATATATATATATATATATATATATAATTAACATATGGCATGTGTAGTGTATGAGTTTAAAAGAAATTGTACATAATAAAATTACAAAATTTAAATGTTAATTATATAGAAAAGTTTGCAATATTATATTATATACGTATCATTTAATTTAACATTAAATATAATATACTTTGATTAGTATTAATATATTTTATGGTTGTTTCAACTACTCTATAGTGACACAACTTTGTACACCAAAAGAAAAATGATAAAAAGACTTTAATAAAACATTTTCTAATTTTCGTTATAATTTAATCTCATAATTTGTTTTGTTAATTTATATACTTGCATAATATAAATCATACTATATAACTTATATTTAAATGAAAACAATTAAAAAAAAAAAAAAACGAATTAGGCGCTTCGGTTAGGTGAAAGTTGAAGATCGGAGATTGCAAATGATGTGATGCTCCACCGTCATAAGTTATAACTAAGTCTCAACTAAACCCTAATTACCTAAAATAAAAAAATAAAAAAATTGTCCATTAATCACGTGCATTATACTTGTACACACTAGATTACCATAAACACCCTGCATAAACAACAACCCTTTCTCGGCGGAGCTTCCCAGGACATATTTACCCCTGAATTAAAAACAATATTACTAAATTAGAGAAAAGAAAAGACCGATCCCACAAACAAAGGTTCTTCCCAAAAGATCTGAGGCTTGGTCACTCCGAAGTCAAGTGTTTGAGAACCAGTGTTTTCTGATGGCGGCTACTGCATTTGTTGCTAACGGAGATTACGCCACCGTTAAAACTCCGGCCACTGGTCGATGCGCCTCTATTTACAGCGAAGTACAGAACAGCCGCCTCGATCATCCCCTCACCTTACCCTCCGTCCTCAAGAACCCTTTCAAAATCGTCAACGGTCCACGTAGCTCCGCCGCAGGCAATCCAGGTATACATACACATTCACGAAAGTGTTAGCGGATATAACACGCTTCTATGAATGAAATATGAGTGTTCGATTTATTTCTTGAGTGGAGATCTTTTGTGATCTAGTTGCTGGAACACTTAGAAGGACAGTTTGAATTTGGTGATGAAGGTTGCTTGCTTTCAGAAAAATTTAGCTGTCTTTTTCTTTGAGCAGGGTTCACTGTTTTAATTTTTTAAATATTTTTGTTACTTCCATTTTCTGGTACATTCTTGGAATTGGATCCTTAAAATTGGGATCCGGAAATTTCGATTCAGTTTTCAAAAAAAATGTTAGTTGTTCTTGAGTCTTAGGATAATCTTGTAAGTTTTTTGTCAATTGATGTGAGTTCTCCACACCCAATATCATTGTATAAATGTGTGATGGATTCATGTATATATTTTTCTTTTAATGCTTGGATTAGTAAAATCTTCGAGTTGCAGGCGGATTTTGTCATGTAGCAGTATGATTTACTTGATTTTGACGAAAGTTTCAAAGTTTGGAATTTAGAGATATTATAATGATTTTTGTTTATTTCTTAAAATTATCGGTTGGATCGAGATAGATGCTTTTTTTTTTTTTTTGTGTGTGTGTGGATTGGATATCATGGTAATTTACCCAAATGCTCTTGACTTAGTCTGTTTTAATTCAGTTATGCTATTAGTCTACAGATTGACCTAAAGTTGACTGAATACGAATTGAATTGGTGGATATTAATTTTCTGGTTGGTTGAAATGCAGATGAGATTGCAAAACTGTTTCCTTGCGTCTTCGGACAACCATCAGCAAAATTGGTTCCAGGAGATTTCCCCAGTGAGTTGTCGCCTGCGAAATTAAAGATTGGTGTGGTTTTATCTGGAGGACAAGCACCCGGAGGGCACAATGTTATATCTGGAATTTTTGGTTAGTGGTTGAATTACTCTATTGTTGTGTGATTAAGTTGTTGTGGAAATAGATTTAATTCATACTTCTATATGGATTATAGATTACTTGCAGGATCGTTGCAAAGGGAGCACATTGTATGGATTCCGAGGCGGTCCAGCTGGAATAATGAAGGGCAAGTATGTAGTATTGACCCCTGAGTTTATCTATCCTTACAGAAATCAGGTAATTTTATACCCTCAATGTGACCCTCTACTGTATTAATTGTTGGTGGTGTTCAAGTCACGATGCCTTATTTTGTTCAGCTTGTCCGCATTTATAAAAATATATGTGAAGAGAAATCCATGAAAATTTATGTTTTTGTAGTTGTAACATCTCTTTGGATTTAAGAAATATGTTTAAAATATTGGTTAACCTTTCTTTGGACAAATGTTATTGGTTTTCTCCTTTTGTTCTATTGCTCATGTTTTTGGTATCAATATGGTCTCCTCACGTTGTCTATGGGATTGCATTTATTTATGTTGAGCGATCAAAGGCGCTTGTTCAATTACAACTGTTACGGGAGTGAATATCTATTACTGCTTTCTCTTTTATCAATATTTTTTGCTGTTATAAATTGGTCATGATGGTTGACATTAATCTATTTGTATCATGTCTTGAGCTGTGTTTCTTATCGTGTCATTCAGGGTGGATTTGATATGATTTGTAGTGGGAGAGACAAAATTGAGACCCCAGAACAGGTACCAATTGATTCCATGTATGCCCATACTGTTTCTTAGAATGGCTTTATGTTGAATGTAAGCTGACGGAAGGTGCAACATCCTATTTCAGTTTAAACAAGCTGAAGAAACATCAGTTAAGCTTGATCTAGATGGGCTGCTTGTAATTGGTGGAGATGACTCAAACACAAATGCCTGCCTTCTGGCTGAAAACTTTAGGTAATCGATCTCCTAAGTATAATTATTTGATGTTATTATTATTTTTAGATTCCTTTTTCTCAAAGTATATGTTATTACATAACCATTGACTTAACGTGCATTTCTCTTTCCATATCATTGTAATCTTTTCAGGAGCAAAAATTTGAAAACTAGGGTCATTGGATGTCCGAAGACCATTGATGGTGATTTGAAATGCAAGGAGGTTCCCACAAGTTTTGGGTTTGATACTGCATGCAAGGTAATTTTGTCTATGATAAAATCAAGTTGTCAATTCTAATATTATATGGAGCGGCTGTTTTTGTCCTTTTGGGTGTTTGAATCAAGTAGTTTGAATTACAATCCTCACATCTCTGGCAGCCAGGTCTCTCATGCCAGTTATATTTTGTGAGAATAGGCAGAAGACCGTAATTCTGATGTTGTCCATTTGCCTAGTAACTCACCATTAAATTCATGTTTTAGGGGTTAAAAATAATTCGAATTATTCAATGTGAAAATATGTGCTTTCAGTGACACCTTTGCTTGATCATAAATGTCTTTCAATCTCTCCAGCCTTTGCAAACCCAAGCTTTGCCATGTGGACAATAGATATCCTGCATAGTATGCATATTCCATCAATTTCTTGTTAATATAAAATGCACTTTCATCATGACAGTAGTTTGTTTACTTTCAGTAGGAGAAATAATCTCTGATATCATGGCATTCTACTCTTTCTGCAGATATACGCTGAAATGATTGGCAATGTCATGGTAGATGCTCGTTCAACTGGAAAATACTATCACTGTAAGTAATTGGAGTTACAATGAATCAGGAATGAATTCTGGGTTCTCTGTTTCAGTGTTTCTGCCTTCTTTACACACCTATGTGCGCATGTGTGCGTACACTAGTCTATTTTTCCTTTATTTTATTAAGAGGTTGTATCTCTTAATTTTTAAGAATTCCCTTGTTACATTTTACAGTCAAAGAATGCTCAATCATTTTACCATCTTCATTCCTGAGCTTTTGTTCTCTTGTCAGAATATTCTTTGGTCTTCGGGATACTCTAATGAAAGTTATAATATGTTTACTCCACGTGAGTGGATATATTTTCTCCAAAGAAAATTCTCTCTTGATTTTTATTTTATACTGTCATGGGTCTTGACTTTCTTTATTTCTGGGTCTCTAGATCTCTGGTTACTTCTCTAGGTATCATTTTTCTTGATGTTCTTTTGTGGACAGTCTTGATAAGACATCCCTATTTCACTTTTATCGACTAAAATGGCATGACCTCATAGTGCTGTCTGATGAAAAATTATTGGAAGTTTTTTATTAAACCTAAGAAATTGCACCAAACAATAATATTCTATTTGGGGTGGATGGCCTGTTAATTAAACTGCACACTAGCTGGAATCTTCTGCATCTATTGAAATTGATTCAACCATTTCAGCTTGTGTTTTGATTAGTCTTCTGTATTGGTAAAACAAGTTACTGAAGTCATGTTACCATCAGTTGATTTTCTTGTACATTTATAACTTTCCTTACGGTGGTCTTCGTGGAAATCACTTAGTAACTGCAGTTTCTAGTTTGTCATCTTTTAATTTAACAGTCATTTAAATTTCTGTATAGTTTCAGTTTCCTCAGCCCAGAGAACATTTCCTTTCAACTGTGATTTCCTTTGGATTGTCAGCTTCTAGATTTGTCAGCTGAAGGATGTTTATATGATTTTTTTTTTACATTTTACATGTGATCTATGAAGTAATTAAGTATCTTATTGTGTACAGTTGTTCGACTTATGGGACGTGCTGCTTCTCACATTACATTAGAGTGTGCTTTGCAAACTCATCCTAATATCACTCTTATTGGAGAAGAGGTTAGTTAGGATTTTGTAGTTCTTCTTCCTCATTTATCTAGTTTTGTATCTTCTAATGCTGCTTCTTCTCATACTTGCATGATGCACATTCTAAAGAGACTTAAGAAGTATGGATTGATATGGTGTTTAGTAGAAGCTTAATTTGTTTATGAGAAACATAATCATGTAAAGAGTGACAAAAGATGACAGGAAAATCCGTAACTGAATCCCTTGATCAGCAAAAGTAAGTATGGAGCAATGTAGAACCATCTGTAGCTGTAAAGCTCAGTGCATTCCTAAAGAAATTATGTTTCACTGTTCTAATTTTCTTGCATTATAAAGTTGCTTCTCAGTAGTATGTGATTCCGGCAAACTACAAAATCAGTTTTTTTGTTGATCTGTTCAGGTTGCTGCAAAGAAACTGACCCTTAAAAACGTGACTAACTACATGGCTGATGTGATCTGCAAACGTGCAGACCTTGGTTATAATTATGGTGTCATACTCATACCTGAAGGGCTTATAGATTTCATTCCAGAGGTAATCTATGTTTTCTCAATTATTGCATCTCTTTGTTGGTTGTCTTTGGTAAGCAACGATTTGATCATGATACACTGTTAGATTAACCTTAAAGAACCTTATTATGTTTTCTCCTTGCTCATTATAGATTATACTGATCCGATATTTCATTTGCAGGTTCAGCAGCTCATTGCGGAACTGAATGAGATTTTGGCACATGACGTTGTTGATGATGCTGGTGTTTGGAAAAAGAAACTGACCTCTCAGTGTCTTCAGCTTTTTGATATCCTACCCCCAGCTATCCAGGAACAATTGATGCTTGAGAGAGATCCACATGGAAATGTTCAGGTATGCTTGGTGCATCAGGTTTAAGTTTCTTGATTCCAACTTTTGCAAAGTTTTTGTTCTCTTCATATATTCTTTTATACCTGCAGGTTGCCAAAATTGAAACTGAGAAAATGCTTATTCAAATGGTTGAAACTGAGTTGGAGAAGAGGAAGCAAATTGGTCAATACCTGGGTCAATTCAAAGGGCAGTCTCATTTTTTTGGGTACTTCTCACCTCTGCCTTTTCTCATTTATAAGGATAAGATTGTTACATGAGATGTCTGAACCAATTACACCTATTTCTCATTTGATTTTGACCTCTCAGATATGAAGGAAGATGTGGTTTACCATCTAATTTTGATGCCACATACTGCTATGCTTTGGGTTATGCTGCTGGTGTATTACTTCATAGTGGGAAAACAGGATTGATATCCTCGGTTTGTGCCCTTCTATTATATTTGTGAACATTGTAAAATGGATTTCCTATAGTCAAACATCTAGAGGATCTATTGGGATAAGCTTAACAATTTATATTCCTACTTATTGTTTGTCTGCAGGTGGGAAACTTGGCTGCGCCTGTGTCTGAATGGACTGTTAGTGGAACAGCACTGACTTCCCTAATGGATGTCGAAAGGAGGCATGGTATGCCATTTTTTTTTCCATCCTGTCATGGTTTTAAATGCCAAATTGCATTGCAAATTGTCCCTACCTTCACTCTGGGGGGTTGACATTCGGTTCTTTGTTAAGAGTAATCGGGCATATTATCAACCATGAAGGGTTTCTTGTTGGCTGTTTTCTATTTCTTGTTCTAACTTTTAATCCTTCCTTTGAAACCATATTTTCATTGCAGGTAAGTTCAAGCCCGTGATAAAGAAGGCAATGGTTGAGCTAGAAGGTCCGAATTTTTATCCACATTCTTTCATCCCTCACTAAGTGCCTCAGAATTTAACTTAAGTTTACCCAAGTGTTTGTAGCTCTAGCATAATGCATCAAAACTGCACTTGGTTATGCTTGAACAAATCTGAACTAGTGTATCAATGATTGTTTCAGGGGCGCCATTCAAGAAATTTGCCTCTATGAGGGAAGAGTGGGCTATTAAAAACCGATATCTGAATCCTGGTACGCTTATGTATAAAGATGACTAGTTTGAATCCATTGTGCATTGCCTGCCACTTTGCTAGACCAAACAAGATGATTTCGGCATTTGATAGACCTCAACCTTCTCTTATTAGCACCCTTTTACCTTTTGACACTAAGTAACCGTGCATTGATTTGTCTAAATAGGTCCTATTCAATTCATCGGCCCAGCATCTGATAATGTCAATCACACCTTGTTGCTGGAACTCGGAGCTCAAGTATAAATGTGAGTGTATTGATCTTTATTGTAACTCTCACAAATTTGTTGAATTTTGCAACCATTTAGATTTGAACTCCCAGTGCTCTTCCTTCATTTCCTTTCTTCTTTTTAATTCCCCCTAGTTTATTATTCTCTTCAGTGGATTAAATGTTTGTTTAAAATGTTACGTATCTTTCTGGCTTCTTTCTTGACTAATAAGTGAATAATTTATTGTCAAAATTATTCTGAATATTTCCAAATTGTGCTTATTTCTACCTTTTAATGAAGTGGTTACAATATGTGCACACAAAGCGCTGTCTATCTCTCTCTCTGTACAACATCGATGATAGGATCAAAACAAATCCGAAAAGTAGTTGGCGAACATTTGATAGTCGTCTTTTTTTTTAATTTTTTCCTTAAGGTAAGGTGTTGTGTCCTTTTCTTTTTTTATAGAGCATTTATTTGTGTCCTTTTGGTTATGCTTTTAAACTGAAACTTCTTTATAAATTGACTTTTTCATAAAGAATCCGACAATCACGTGCTCCTATTTTGTTTTTGCCTCGTTCCTATTTCCAAGAATTTTATATGTATTATTGTCATTCACTTTCGTATTCATGGACTTGTATTATTGCCACGTTACTTCATTAATTTACTTCCATTCTTTCCTAGTCACCTGCCATTACATGGACTTTTGATTTATTGAGAGAAGGTAATGCTTTAATGATTCTTAGGCTACACAAGCAACTTCTCTATCAATATATGTTTTGACTTAGGTAGCTATTAATTTATTGAAAATGAGTGAGAACGAATTATATATATGAACAATGAGTGAAATTTGTGTGTAACTGTTGTACGGGTTGGGTTGGGTCGAATTCGATCCGGATTCGCACATTTTTTTTTATCCTGATCTTTATGTTGTGTTAGTCATATCTTTATATTACGTTAAGCATACATTTATGTAATACTCTAACTTTTAAAAAAAATCCTAATTTTGGTAAAAAAGAACCTTAATTTTGATCAAAAAATTATAATTTCAATACAAAAAAATCTTAATTTGTACATATATACCTTTATGTAAATATTATGCATATCTTTAATTAATATTAGTCATATTTTTATATATAATACATAAAGGTACAACTAACATAATTAAAAGATATGACTAACATAACATAAAAGTATGTTTAACATAATATAAAGGTATGTTTAACATAACATTATAATCCTAAAGGTATACTTAACATAATATAAAATTATAAAGATATGCTTTATATAACATAAATGTATGGTTAATTTAATATAATATAAAAATTTTAAAGGTATGCTTAACATAACATAAAATCATAAATGTATGTTTAACATAACATAAATGTATGCTTAACGTTGCATAAATGTATGCTTAATATAATATAAAGGCTCTAAATGTATGACTAACATAACATAAAGATATGTCTAACAATATATAAAAGTCTAGCATCTAGAGCGAATTTGAGTGGGTTTGAGCGCACCCATCCAAACACGTACGCGCGTGGAGGATGCATAGAAATCGAGTCGAGTCAGGTGTATGAATTCTAAATCCGTATCAATTATATAAAAAAATTTGTGATGAACAATAATTGAGATGCACCAAAATTATCTGTCTTTTCTTTTTCGTCTACCCAAAATATTTTTGTCTCCGCCTTGTCGAAGGTGTACTTCATTTTTCTGGTAACAAGCCGTAATAAATGTTCATTGTAATTTGTAACTATCCATATAAATTCATCAACTTCCAATAAAAAATATTAGATAAGTGTACGATATGGATTTTTATATACATTTAATGTCTTTTCTTAGTTTGTGTACAAAGTATAAATAAATAAACCACTCCATCCATTTTTATTTAGCTGTCATTTCACAGGAACAAAAATTTAATCAACTGTTATTTTTTCACCTTGTTATTATCAAGTAGAAGTAATGATATTTTTTCAACTTTGTTCCTATCTTGTTTTTTACAATAGACATTAATTTACTTATTATACATTTTTAAACAAAATACTCATTTACACACAATTTAATCTAATTAGTGTTGTATTAATATGTATGAAAGAATGTTAAAATATAAAAAAGGAGGGTTATTTGTTGTGAGCATAATGCGCGAAAGGCAATTGGATGGGCTGAGTAAAAGATGGATGCATGATAAATGGGTAAAAGATGGATGCATAATAAATGGGTGGGTGTGCGTCACATCCTAACAATCCTTATCCAATGGAATTAAGAGCTTTGGAAATATAAAATATGGAGGTTGTATTTGTAGAGAAACTTGAAAGAACTCAATTAATTCCACCGTCCACAATGCTAAATCACTGGCAAAAGTTTTGGGTAAAATCGTTTCACGAATCTCGATCAAGTTGGTCGAACGTAAAAATTTATGTATTATTTTTGTATTTATTAAGTAATTTTTTTATGTATTAAGTAATATTTCATATTATAAGATATGTTTTAAGTTGAGTCAGATTATAAAAAAATATGTAATATTTTTATATGTATTATATAATATTTTTTTATATATCAAGTAAAATTTTTGTATTATAAGATTAAAAAACATGCGAATCTTAAGACCTTAAGGTGTTCTTTTCTCTTGTGCAACATGTAATATTTTTGTGTATTTTAGGTAATATTTTTCTATATCATGTAATACTTTTATATTATATAATATAATACAAATATTACTCGATATATAGAAAATATTACTTAATATATATAAAAAATATTATATAATTTATTATATTCAATCAAATCCAATCCATCTCATGAATAAAATTCATGAAATGGTCTCGTTGAAGACGTACTTTTATATAATACAGCATGCACGTTTTCACTCACTCTCTAACATAGTCATAAGTGAAATTGTGAAATTCTATTGAAGAAAGATGAAGTGGCTGAAACTGAGCACCAATAAAAAGAGCCCTTTTACATGGGGCTCGAAATTTCATATTTGGAAAACCCCTTCTTTATCAAGACTACTTTATCTATTTCCCAAAAAAAAATTAATTATATATATTATATATATAGTGAGAGAGTTTGTGCAAACTTTCAATCTTAAGTGGAATTAATAAGATCGGTGGTGAAATGGGGAGAAATTTGGAGCGTAAGACATAATTTCATTGAAATATTATGAAGATTTGTCCTAAATCTTATACTTTGTTTGACCCTCTCTCATAGATGTTTATCATTTTGACACACTTCTCGATTTACATCTTTATTGTCTCTTTCTTAGACAAAGTGGAATGGAGAGTACTCATCATTGATCATATGCATGCATGTGGGAGTGATGGATGAGGCCATCAGAGTGGCTCTCCTTTCCTAGCTAGTATATTCTTGCATGAATTAGTAGAAAATCCCCTAATTTCTTATCATTTGAAACATTGATCAAAAACATTAATATCAAACATGGAAAAAAAAAAAAAGGCTCTGATATTTTTCAGGAAACAACATGCATGATGCACACAGAAAGTTTAATTCATCGAAAACAATAGTGAAAAACCTAACTTCAGTTACCTAAATCCTTAATTTAATATAAAACCAAATAAGTTATATTTTTAGGAAATATATGTGGTATGGGAAGTTGTATTTAGGAACTCTATCGACTGGTACATATCGTTCAATATCCGTTTCATGTTAAGTTTATGATTGAGGAGGCCAAAGTTAGGATTTTGTTAATCATTAATTTTAATTATGATTGTGATGAAATGAAAGTTCTTTTTTTCTTTTTTAATAATATCAGATTCAAAGGGGGAAAAAGTGATCGAAAAGTTGATTGAAGGCTGAAATGAAAAAAAAAAAAAAAACTTAAAATCGAAATTTGATGAGCAAGCAATCGAAGAAATGATCTGAATTTGCCTAATGCAAAAAAAAAAAAAAAAGAAGTCGGAGAAAAACATATAACTAAATTGCAAAATAGAAAAGAAAAAAATCATGATAATATTAGTTGCAAATAGAAGTTAAGTGGAAGTTAATATTTGCATAGATATGAGGATGGTGATGAATGTGTAATAAAATAGGCAGTTGGAGGTAGGGATGTAAACGAAGCAAATCGAAGCGAATATTAAGATATTCGATTCGAATTTGTGAAATTTAGGTTCGATTCGAATTCGATTCGATTCGATGATCGAATTTCAAATCTGATTCGAATTCGGTTCGTAACAAATTTTTAGATGTATTCGATTCGATTCGAGATTCGGTTTGTTTTCAAGATGTAAATTTCTATTGATTCGATTCGATCTCAAAATTCGATTCAATCTCAAGATTCGATTCGATTTCAAGATTCGGTTTGATTCGAATGAGAGACTAAAAATTAAAAAATTCATATTTTATCTTCCAATTTGGGGATTTGATGAGTGGTTTCAATTTTAGATACAATTTACAATATATTATTATTATTGTTTTTTCAATTAAATTATTAACAATTTAATATATATATATATTTATTATTATATTATATATTTAATTTAATACATATATATATATATATATATATATTAATCGAATCGAATTTTTGAATTTAACGAATCGAATATATGCATATTCGAATTCGATTTGATAGTTATACGAACTTAAAAATTGATTCGGATTCGAATTCGAATTCAAATTTTACCGAATCGAATCGATCTAAACGAATTCGAATCACGAATCGAATCGTCAGGATTTGATTTGAATTACACCCCTAGTTGGAGGGTTTAGGACCAACCTAGTTTCATTGTCAGACAACCTAGCTTCCATTGCATATGATGATGATATAACATAGTTTTCGCTAAAGCACCACATTTTTTGGACAATTAATTAACTTATTTTTAATCATCTGATTGTGATTGTTCTCTATATACATAGCTGCCCCTATAATCTCTTCTTACATTTAATGTATCAAAAATATATATATATAGAAAACTGAAAATCAAATGTTCTGGTCTGCTTCTGGTTCATGACTAAAGTACATTTTTAAGTAGGGAAAAAAGTTTTTTTTGTAACTTTGAGACTTTGAGTTTATGTTTTTGGATATTTTATCATTTATTTTTTACATTTTCATTTTTAATTCTCTATATTTAAGAAATACCATTTTGTAGTCTCTAACTTGTTATAGCAAGTAACTTTTTTTTAATTAATTTTAAATTTTAACGCAAAAAAAAGTATTTTTTTTTAATTGAGAGAGTGTTATTTTTATTAATCACAAGTTTATATTTTTCCATCTAGCGACTAACAATAACTAAATTAATATTTATATTAAAAAAAATTTATTTTTATCCCAACATGTGGGTTACTAGATTGGATTTTTTTATTAATTATTAATATTTATAATTCACGCATCCCAAACCTAGGCATATTAATTGATGAGTTTATCTTTTAATTATTAATATTATTTAAGTATGTTAGATGAAGAATACAAATTTTTGATTAAAATTATTTTTAGTGTTCTCTTAATTAAAAGAACTATTTTATGTTAAAATCAAATTTAAAAAAGATAACTTACCTACTATAGCAGATCATTAGAGAATTAAAAAATAGTAAATCTTAAATATAGAGGACTTAAAATTAATAGATGAAAGATAAATATGAAAAATCTAATAAAACAAACTTAGATGATAAATTTTTTTTTGTCCCTTTTAAGTATTATAGATTCTGTTTTTATATAAAATAAAAGGTGTGTTACAATTTGTTAAGAGTGTGTTGTGTGTGTGTGTGTTTACATGCCCTTCTGACTCTATTAAATCTTACTTTACATATGAGTTTAGTATAACAACATTCGATAGTGACTTGAAACTTTCAAGAGCTAGTGAAACCAAAACAATAAACAAAAAGTTTTAAGGGCTTGATTTTAAAAATTAAATGAGAGTTTTTTTTTTATATTAAGTAATTGCTTTTTAATTCTTCCAAACTGTTTAAGTACTATTTATCCATCATCCATTAATTATTTATTATTAATAC
The DNA here is from genome assembly GCA_028654395.1 of Scutellaria barbata. NCBI lineage: Eukaryota > Viridiplantae > Streptophyta > Magnoliopsida > Lamiales > Lamiaceae > Scutellaria > Scutellaria barbata. Next base: position 7,846,224 of record CM053645.1, read on the forward strand.
TTAAGGTTAATAAATAACCACTATGGTCACGACTCTTGCAGAAGTCATTTATGAAATGTCAAAATAATAAAGAACTTTAATAAACTTTTCAAGTTATAAGTTTATTTTTCATAGGGGTAAAAAAGCATTGTAGCATACCTAGTCCTAATTTATTGTTCTTTATAACTTAGTAATAATGCAACAATGATTGTGACTGGATATTATTCGTAACAAGGACCACTAATAAGTGACAAATAAATAATAATACAAAGTTCTAGATTAATAATACTTGATACAAAAGCAATGCTCGATCATGTGTTGTTTCAACTCATTTTCATGATCTTGCTGAATTTGGGATCATTATCAATTTATGTAAGTTTCATTTTGATTACAGCAATTATTACTTGATTTGTTAATTCGTTCTCTAACAAGCAAATTTTTTTTTCATGTAATAATAGAATTTCGTTTAAGTACTAATCAATTTATTTCTTTGATGGTCTCAGTTTTCTTGAACAATAATTATTTTAATAATGAGTTTTGCAATATTTCCTATGATGAATAATATGTTTCGAGAAATAATAATAACAGTAAAAACCTACAATACGTAAATTTTCCAATTTAAATAATATGAGATATATAATAGGAACATAGGAGTAGTAATTATGCTTCGACAATTCATGATAAGCGAGGTCGAACTTTCATTCACAAGCCCTATTTTATTTGTATAAAATGTTGGAATTTAAATAATAATAGTTAATATTTTATTTAGTAAATACAAAAAAGAAAATGATACTGTCATATGGCACGTGGCAGTTGCTATCAGAAGAGGGGCCTGTTTGGTGTGGTGGCCTAAAAAGCGATAATAAATTATGGCAGATTTAAAGCTGTAGTCGTCAGTTTTTGAAGTCTTAGCTTACAAACAAACACCATAAAACAAATGAAGAATAGCAAATAATAATAAGTGAGTAAATTAAATTAAATTAAATATTATTCAGCAATCTGCATGAACAGCATCACTTGCTTTTCTTCCCAAACGGGCCCTCTTAAAGCTGTCCTTTTGGACATTCTTATTTATCATCTTATGTTCTTTCTCCCATCTTATAACTTCAGTACTTTGTTTCTACCCTAAAAACTATTTCATTTGCATTCTGGATAATACAAAGTTTGTTTATATTATTAAATATTCTTGGAATTACAAAAATAATATTGTTCTATTTCTGGTATGGCTAGATGTCACTGTTGGTTGCTAGAAAGACATTAGTATATATTAAAAGAGTTCCCATGTTGGATTGACATGGATAAACAATTGTGACAGCGCTAGCAAAAGTATGGAAAAAACTTCTGTACATCCGGAGTACAAATCTTAGACCCTACTTGGCACGTGGATCGTGTTTATGTGTGTTCATACACAGTTATATTATAGTTGGTGTACGTTATTCGTCACCTGATTCCATATAATTCATTTTGCGAAAGATATTGGTTGTATATTCTTAAGGCATTAGTTACTCATTCAATAAAAGACATTAATTTTATACTCTTATGGCATGATTGATATGATGGAATGAGTTGGGAATGGAATCACCATTCCTAACTTCATTCTCATTCCTTTGATTGGTATGATTTATAAGTGGGAATCACCATTCCTTTAGGAATTGTCATTACCATAGATGAGGGAATGATCATTCCTTCTCATCCCCATGGTATTATGTATTCCTCCTCACCTACAAATGAATGAACTATGTTTATTAATTCGATTATTTATCATTATTTAGTTTAATTTTTTACAAATTGACTTTTCAAAATTAAATTATTATATAAAATTATATAATAATATAAAATTATTTATAAAAAATATAATATATAAAATTGTTATAAAAAATAAAAAAATAAAAAAATCAAATAAATAATAAAATTAAGTAGATAAATAGAATAAAAATAAAAAATTAATATAATTTTTAAAAAAATATAGAAATAATATGAATATAATATTAATACAAATAAGTGTAGTTTAGTTTATATAAAAATATATAAATAAATTATAACTAACTAAAATATTTTTTAAATAATATAAAGTATTATTTTAATAGCATAAAATCATATAAAATAATTAATAAAATTATCATAAAATATAATATAATTAACTACTATAAGAATATGTAAATAATAAAAAATTAATATATTAATAATAAAATAAAAAATAAAATATCTAAATATGATATATCTTAATATTAGTGATAATGGTGAGCACGGTTCAATGCAAGTTGAGGATAAGATAATCTCTGGATTTGCTTCAAAATTCGGAGATTTTTGAAAAATTGCAAAAAATAATCTCCAGACTTGCTCCGGCACATCGGTTTGGTTTTTTAAAAAATTTAGGTATTACGGATTGGATCAATTCAGATTTTGAAAATTCAGAACTTTATAATATAAAATAAATATTTGTTCAAACAATTTATAAACTAATAAAATAAATTGGATAATTTACTAAAGTAGTCGTCTTTGCTCGATATTAATAAATTACATTCAAGTTTTTTTCAAATTTTATTTTTCAAAATCTTTTTAATCTACATCTCATAAATGGTCATTAGAAATTATTTATTTTAAAAGTGAAATAAATATACGTTTTATAGTAAAATTTGAAGGTAGGTATAACCTATAATTAGTGCAATGATTAATATTTTATAATTTTTAATTAATTAAATATATCATATTATTTAAATTAAATGAAATAAGAATATTAAAATAAAATTATAGTGAATGATAATTTGATTAAATAAAAATTAATTTAATATTTTATTTGTAGTTATCAATTATGAAATATAATTGTAATGATTATTTCATTCATTTCCTATTCCTCTGCGATACCAATCATAAGAATAAACATTTTAATATCATTCAATTCCTATCACCATTCCATTCTTAGGTTTATTCCATTCACACCTTATTCCATTCCACCATACCAATCATGCCATTAAAGTATTAATTGTACATTCATAAAGTATCGCTTGCTCATTTAGTAAAATATATTATTTTTAGGGAATCAATGTACTATAGAATGTGAGTTTCTTTCAAACGTGCAATTTCATTATCTTCTTCCCTAATGTCATTTTTTAACATTCCACTATAAGTTATTTCAAATTTTGAAATAATTAATTCTTCAATCTAGATCATTGAAATAAAATAATCATCAATTTTATGTAATTATGATGAGATTTAAAATCAAATATAATAGATTAACAAAAAGAAGAAGAAGGAGAAATTGATTGAATCAAAACATATGAGTTGGGATCTAACATATGAATCATGAAAAAGGGAGGAAAAGAAGAAAAAAATATGGACATGGTGAAAAAGAGAAGAACAACAGCAAGAAAGGGAGAAGCAGACAACAGTAAATAAGATGACCAAGAGAAGAACATTAACGGTGAAGAAGAAGAGACTAAGGGGTGTTTGGGTGAGCTTATAAGCTTCTTCAAAGAGCTTATAAGATCCTAAAAAATATTTGGTTAATTTTTTTAAATAAGATCTTATTTTAGGAGCTTATAAGCTCTTTTTTTAAAAGTAGGAGAATCCAAACTTATTTTTAAAATAAGAGCTTATTTTTTAAAACACCTTTAAATTTGATCATTTAAATTACACAAATGTCATTATTAACATCTTATAAGCTTCATCATGTTATTTATCCAAACGCTTCAACAACATATTTTTAACTTAAATTAAACATCTTACAAGTTCTAAAAACATCTTATAAGATACAAGAGCTTATAAGCTCTAAAAATAAGCTTAGTCAAACACCTCCTAAAAGAAGAACAATAATGACGAAGGAAATAGGACAATAAGCAGTGAAGAAAAAAAAAAGAATATTAGGGCCGCATGTAGGAAGAAACAAAATTTTGAAAAAAATATTCGAGGCATATGAGTGGATCGGGTCAGAAACACGAATTCTAAGTCCATATTTTCGATGTACATAAAACTCACTCTAAAAGTATATATTAAAAGAGTTGTTTGTGATATCAAATAAAAAAAAGGACTTTATAATCTGATTATAATAGTTCAAAACGAGCAATTTATTGTGTGATTGTGAGTTCATATTTTGTGGTTTATCTCTCATTCTTAAAATATGATCTAAAGACATAAGTTGATATTGTTGTGTTTTGATCTTGCACGAATGCTTTTGGAGACACAATTCATAAATTCACCGTCAAAGCAAATATTTATCTTAAGTGATGCAGAGAAACTGTCAATCATTTGCAACAATGTATTATTTGTTTATTTCAGTCACAAATATTACTAGGGATAGTAACGGGTCGGGCGGGTCGGGTAGTTGACTACCCAGACCCGCTCCATACACAAATCTGCAGACATGTTTTCGTTTCGTGTCCCGTCCGGGTCTAGCTTAACGCCCTGCGCCCCGTCTTATCCCACATTGCATTGTTTCTATATTTTTTTTTCTAGGTTGGAATTAAGTTCAGATCATAAGTCAAACTCATTCTGTTTTGTCTTATCAGCAAAATGCAGTAATGATATTTTGTAATACGAAATAGAAATGAAATTAATATAAAAAATAAATTCTCACATGTAATTTTTCAAACTATCACATCCTTTTTGCATGCAACATATTATGTACAAAAGCTATTTTATATTTAATGATATTATAATCATATATTTTTGACCTTTTCTAAAATAATTAAAATTCCACATACTATTAGAATTGATGTATATATTAGGCTGGACAGGGCAATGGGGCGGGGCGTATGTGGTACCCGAACCCGCTCCACTCCGTTTTACGGGTTGAGGTGGACCCACCCCATTTCTAGCGAGGGGGGTAAAATATAATGGGTCAAGTCGTACCTGCGAGTCAGATCAAAATTGTCATCCCTAAATATTACATGATTTTGAACAGAGATTTATATTTAGGTTGATTTAAATATACACTAATAACTTTGTTATATAATATGGGGTAGTTTTAATTTTGGTTATAACTTTGATATATAATATGGGGGTAATTTCAATTTCGATCATGTATGTAAGATGTTTTACATTTTTTTATAATCAAATATTTGTCTTCCAATTTTGATCTCTATATTTCATCCCAAACAATTCAAATGCAAATCAATACCACGAGTTTTGTAACTCAAAAATTCAAGTGGTATCTCAACTTCATTATAAATATACAAATTGTGATAATCAGAGTTTCAATGTTAATCATACAAATTTTTTATTTTCTTATTCTTCTCCATTTCACGTCTCCAAATTCATTAAAAAAAAAAAAAGAAATTTGTGAATAAATTTATTCCCTCGATTCAACTTGCCTGGAACAAGAGTTGATAATAACTTGAATGGAACAATTAATATTCCAAATTCATCCAAATGATCAGCAACCTCATCTACAATTTATACATAAATAACACTTCTATATAAATTTGCATATTTATAATATCATTAAACTTTTCCCACTGAGTCTTTTATTTATTTATTTTTTTAATTCAAACGAATTTTAATTTTTGCCGACCTTTTTTGTGTTACCCCCAGTAGCTGTTTTCTTCATGGCTTTTCCTAGTGTCCAAAGCTTAGTTTAATAAATAGACAGGGTTAAAAGTGATTCAATTGATTACAAAGGGATTACAACATATATAATGGTCCAGATACAAGATCATAATCAAAATGAAAATAAAATCAATCTAATGCCTAATAAATACATGGGACAAGATATTTTCTGATAGAAGACCAAATCAAATATATTATCCTAGAAAATGAGAGATATCCTTAATATATCATAATATTGCTGATTAAGCATAGAGTGGTTGTAATGAAGACAGTAAATGTAGTGAATGATCACAACTCACAAGTCACGACGTGTCCACTACACTAACCCCAAATGACTCGACATCACTCCCTTTCTCAATTATCAATAACATTATTATACAATCTCCAATATTCATGCCAATCATCTACAAAACATTCTTCTCTTTCAAAGATTAATAAACGATTTGATATATTTCGATGGCAAAAGTTGTGTTTGCAACTTGCAAATCATGCTCGTTATTATCATGGGAAAGAAAATATAAATAAATGTTATGTTTTTTATGTGAGATGATCTCATGTAAATTTATATTCAAGATATAAGCTTGAAACTAAGTTGTAAAAAAAAAAAAAAAATTGAGGAAATATATATATACTGCATACAAGTGCTTTAATTAATAGTTTTGGAAATAAAAAAGACTTTGATCTGATATTATCCTGTTAATTGTAATTTAAATATCGTTTTCTTTCATCAATCATGACTTTTACTTGCTATCAAATCCCTGATGCAAAGGAGCTGGAAATATGTTCCTATCTGCGGGAATTTGGCTGCTCATAATTATTTAAGCCTTGAATTTAATATCAACCATTTTTATTTTCTTTAATAAAATGATGAGGTCCTCCATTAGTACTGCTGAATCTAAAAGATAAATATTATTGCAATTTTGAATTCATGCTGCTTGGTATAGTGATTGGTTGGTGTATGTTAATTCTCTAAAATCATTAATTTAATTTTAGAATGGAAATGAAATCCCCCAAACTTTACCTGAAATGACAAGATGCCTTCTGAAATTCTAAAATGAAACGCAGTTACTTAGGACATTGTTAAAATATGGATTATATTTGAATTTTTTGAGGTAAATATTAGTGATTGTATTTAAAAGATAGTATGTAATTTTGAATTTACATTATTATTATATTTTGAAAGCTTAAAATAAATAAATGGAGGTAGCTCTGCAAGAAATTATATTTACTAAATAATTGTAGGTTATGGTTTTTTTTTGTTTTGATATATCTTTTTTTTTTAATCAAGAAGATCTAATGATTTTTGTTCAAATCCATTATTATCTTTATACTTTTATTATATTTTTTTTTATTAGATACATTATATTATATTATGGGACAACCAAAAAACTAGCCAAATAGGATAGGAAAAAATATAAACTAACCAAAACATAACGGAAACTGTTTTTATAATCAAATTGATTGGAATGCTTATCATGAAATAAGTCACAATCTTTACATAACGCACATATTTAATATACATGTGTGCATTTATATTTCGTACATTTTATAATCCACAAAAACTACAAAATTCGTGAAATGTACCAACCACACCACAAACACTCACATGTACTCATTATATTTGAGTAAGGGTATTTGTGTAGCTTAAAAAAATATGTTTCTTATTAATTTGGCCAAAATAATATTTTTATTATCTTATTACTATTTCCATCGATTGTCACTGATATTAAATATAGCATTTATAATTTATGATAGAAATAGAAAATCGGCTATTGAGAGCCCAAGTATCATAAATTCTGTTGGCCAATAGTTGGTAAAGATAGTAGTTGAATAACTGATCGGAAGTCCGAACATTAAATAAATAAATAAATAAAAAAGGAAAAGGAGGAGAAATTAAATAAATAGGTGCTGCGTTCTCTACCTGTTTTATGGGAATTTATACCAAGCGTCCGTGCACGGCGATTTCTTCTACCCTACACCTGATGGAATGTACTTGATGTGTCAGATTATGATACGCGTTTTATTTTTATTATTATTATTATTATTATTATTATTATTATTAAATACCATGAGAATTGTGAGGAAATAGTAAATCTCATATCCATGATAATACCAATTTTTTATGAATGGTGATTTCAACTTCTGTTATAGAAATACATTTCCCACTGCAACCATACCATACCCATTCTCCTTCAACTTAAAACCAACAAATTTAAAATAAAGTTGAAAAATGTAAGAACTAAATAAATATAATCATCAAACAAAACGTAAGGAACTAAACACTTAAAAATGCATAATACCTTGTCTATAATTCAAAATATCAAAATGCTTGGACGAATTTTGGGAGGCGACAAAATAATTTATTTGAATTCAGCTTCTAGATAAACGTGAATGTCTTCTAACAGCAATTGGCTTTCGACTTCCAACATTAACTTTTACCACCATGTGTTGCAATCTTGCAATTAGGCTTTACTTTACTTGTAGACTCAACAACATTTAATTTTATTAATTCTCATTATTGCGTCATATGCTTGCAAGGATTAATTTTATTTTAAAATTAAATATTTGTCAATAATATCTACATTTTTAATGAGGATATTAATGGGCGACAGAAAATCGGGTGTCATTTACCTCTCATGCCCTTCCGCCATTGATCTCGCGAATGAATCCACCTTTCTCTCTCTTCATTACTCTAAATATCATTTCTCATTCCCAATTTCTTCCACTTTTTCATCCTCTCTTTCACCATATATTAACCCACTGAATCAGAGAGTTTCTTCTTCTTCGTTTCCAGTTTCAAGAAAATGAAGGAAGCAGAGCCACTTCCTCAAAAACTCAGTCCTTGCAGCAGTGGAAGAAGACCGAGTTGTGCCGATTCCAACTCACCCGAGTTCGAGTTTTGGATGGTCCGAAACCCCTCTTTCCCTCAGCCCAATCTTCTCTCCGCCGACCAGCTCTTCTCCGGCGGCGTCCTCCTCCCCCTCCACCACCTCCACCTCTCCGACGGGACTCCCACGCCCCCGCCAACCCAGCCCGAGCCATCCGGATCGGGTCAAGCCCCGGACCCGGAGCCTGAAACTGAATCCGCTGAATTGTCGGCCACTTCTTCGTTGACTTCCTCCAAGCGTTGGAGAGATATTTTCAGAAAGAATGACACCAAAACCTCCAAGGACGATCACAGCACCAAGGAGAAAGACGTTACCAGTGTTAAAGAGAAGAGGAGAGAGAAGAAGAGTGGCACCGGTAATGGAGCCAGCGCGGCGGAGCTGAACATTAACATATGGCCATTCTCAAGGAGTAGATCCGCCGGCAACGGCGGAACCCGGCCGCGATCGTCGGCGTCTCGGAAAGTGAGCAGCGCGCCGTGTTCGAGGAGCAACTCACGGGGTGAGTCGAAGTCGAGGAAGTGGCCGAGTAGCCCCGGCAGAGCAGGAGTTCACTTAGGAAGAAGCAGTCCTGTTTGGCAGGTCCGCCGCACCAGCGGCGGAGGGCGGATCACCGAGGTCTCCGGAAAGAGTGGTGATGGGGTTGTTAAGAAAGATGGAAACGAGGGTCGCCGGAAAATCCCGATCGCCGGTGGTTCCAAGGGTAGGGTGTTGAGTTTGAACGTGCCTATGTGTATTGGCTACCGGCAGCAGTTGAGCTGCAGGAGTGACGAGAGTAGTGCAGATGGTATAGCTGCGGCGGCGGCGGCCGTCAGCGGCGGACAGAATGGTGGAGGCGCGGCCGGTGAAGCGGTACGAGGAAGTAATTTATTTAACTTTAAAGGTCTCTTTACCAGGAAAGTCTATTGATCACTTTTACAGACAAGACAAGTATAGATAAATTTAGTACTTTTATTTGCTGTAAGAAATTTTATCTTCACAGTGATTTTCCATCCCTAAAATATAATATATATGTTCTATGTACTTAACCATATATGAAATGAGTAATTTTCTGAAATTTCTTGGCTGTTTCTTGTGTCCTTTCTCAATTATGGAAAATAGGAAACTTGTATTTATTCTGTTTTTTTTTTTTTTTTTAAATAGCAGATGAATAATAGGAATGAAAAAATTAAAAGCATTAGAAATCCATTATCCGTGTTGTTGTTGTTGTTTTTTTTTGTTTTTTAAATCCAATTATGTTGATTTTAAACCACAACGAAAAAAAATAGTGGTAGTTTCTTTAACGTAAATAAAATTTAATTATCTTAAATCTCATTTATAGAGAGGAAAATGTTGTATGATTTCAAGATTGAGCGAATGGGGTCAGTTCAAATTTCAAATCCAACCCACCTTTCGAAATAAATTTAAAATGTATTAAATAGCTCGAATGTATATTTTATCTATTTTCCCACTCCAAGCTAATTTCTCTCTTTAACAAATACAATATATGGGATAGGGGCCCAAAATACCCTAATTTATATAGGGGTGATTATTTTGTACCCTAATTGATATAGTGTGTATCTTTTCTACCCTAATTGATATAGTTTGGTTGTTTTTTACCCCTTTTTTTGACTTTTACACAAGACATGATTGATCACTTGAATGTACTAATCATTGATGCATGCATGTGACTTGTGAATAGTGTATGTTTTTGTTGTTTATATTGCATTTTTACTTTATATTGCATTTTTACTTGCGGATCCTTCATTTCATCTCAACATACTACAAGTGAACAATTTTTTGCATTTGTAAAAATTAATTGCCGTGAAGAGATATCAGGTAATTTTTTTGCCCTAATTTTTTTCCTCAAATTTTGATAAATATGTTTGAAAACCCTAATTTTGGTTGTAAAGGCAATTTTGAAAAATGTTTAAGGTGTAAACGGCAATTTGACACTAATTGCCGTTGACCCCTAAAATTTTATTAAAATTGCCGTTTATCCATATATAGGTGCAAAATAGGTTGTAAATGGAAATTAAAGGATTAAAGGCAATTTTCGAAAATTTTTAAGGGGTAAACGGCAATTTACAATAATGGCCGTTTACCCCTTTATTTTTTGGAAAATAGCCGTTTAACCCTAATCTTGGGGGTTAAACGGCAATTAATTATGTTTTATGGGTTAAACGGCAATTAATGAATATTTTGAGGGTTAAACGGCAATTAGGGTAAATTGCCGTTTAACCCTAATTTTTTTTTGAAAAAATTGCCGTGTAATACCCTAATTTTTGTGAAAGGCTAAAAACGACAATTTTTTACGAAAATGTAGATTTAAACAATAGAAGTGTCAGTGTTTAGAATAATGAAGCAATAGACAACAGTGAAACAACCACAGTTTCAGTGAAACAACCACACTTTCACTGAATGAACCACACTTTCACTGAATATGTTGTTCTAGAATATAATTAAGCACTTTATATCTTCGACTGCATTTCGTTGTTTGAAATTAATTTTGCACTGCATACTGACGAATTTATTTGGTTATACTCGAATTGTGAAGAAGAAAATGAGTTTGAGAGTTGTTAATATTTGGTTTGGAGGTCATTGGCAAGGCTTAGAGTACGTAAATGGTTATCGAGAGGTGACTTATCTTCAAAGAATCACATTTTCTGATTTACTAGACGGTGTTCATGGAGTTGTACATGCAGACATGAATTGTTGGGGATATGTGATCCACTCGTTAGTGGAGATGAAGGAAAGAGTTAGAAAGATCAAAATAAAGAATGACTCTGATTTGGAAAGAATGTTATGCATATCTGGAGACGAACTTGTTGTTTATGTCTCCCTTCGAAGGATGGATGTTGGAGTATTCGATCCTGTTGTGTCAAGTACAAGTGATAATTACAGCGCTGGTGGTTTTTTGACCGAGCCCCGTAACGTAGGATCCTCTTATTCAGCGCAAAATAATACCGTTGATGAAGTATTTGATCCGGCCCGTCAAAGTGTTTGTTGGGACACAGGTCTCGGGTTAAATGTGCAGAAATCGGACCCTCATACGACCTTCAACTTGGAGAATTCAAATGTTCCCTTTGGGTTGAAAAATGACGAAGCTTTTTATGCAAGATGGGGTATACCTAATCAGAACGATGAGACCTACGGTAGATCAACAGGTGATGAGAATTGGATGGGAGGCCCGTCAAAAGGAAAAACTGCAGCTGAAACGTGGTCACCTTGGCCATCCGAAAGCGGTCGGGTAAACTATGGAGGATTCAACTTTCTAGACTTAAACGTGCCTCCGACATCCTATACTGGAAACGTAGAATGTCCTCCCGAAGAAGATCCATACACGTATGATTACGAACGAGGACAAGAATGGCGTGAGGATCGGCACCACTGGGCAGGTACTTTTAAATAGTTGTCACATATGAATTTATTATACGTATGAAATAATTGAATAATTGTTTAATTATACCTTCTTGTAGGTTCGAATACCGGAGATGATCATGTCGAGACGGTAGAACCGGACGAGATAATCAGTGACTTCGAGATGGATGAAGAAGATGAGGCCATTTTGGATCAGGAGCAGCGAGAGGCATATCAGGATTTTCTAACGTACATATTGAGATCTGAATGGAGCATCCCCGATATTCCACCATTCGAGCCGCCCGCTTCTTCAGATTTGGACAATAACAACCCAGAGCCGAGCGGTATTCAAAAAGGTGCCACTTTTTCCACCAAGGCTGAACTGCAGAACAAAGTCGGGTTTTACCACTTGGAGAATCGAGTTGGATATAGAGTGGAAAAGTCGGACACTAAGAAATGGTATGTTCGATGCAAACAAAAAGATTGTCCATTCAAGCTCCATGCACACCAGAAATATGGTATTTGGAAGATCTCCACAATAAAGTTGCCTCACAGTTGTAGCTATGATCTGGAAACATCTGCTCCAAGGCGACTTCCATCTGTGTTGATCGCAGAGTACTACGCTGATAGGCTACGAAATGATAATTCGGTGCTGAATCCTCGGGGCATCATCGAGGAAATGAACCATCGGCATGGTTTGCAGCTCACTTACAGGTTTGCATTAACAGCAAAACGTCGTGCCATGCAGCTCGCGTATGGTGACCCGAAGAGCTCATTTTCTATGCTTCCATCCTATTTAGAGGTCTTGAAAGAAACCAATCCAGGATCTTACACTGCTTTGGAAACTTACAGTAATGGAAAATTTAAGTATGTGTGTTTTGCTCTGGCCGCCTCCATTAATGGATTTCGTCGATATTCACGACCTGTTGTAGTAGTTGATGGGTGTCATTTAAAAGGTCAGTATAAGGGAATTGGATTTGTGGCAGTGACGAAGGATGGAAACGATCAGATTTTCCCGTTGGCAGTCGGGATTGGAGATATAGAGAATGATGAGTCGTGGACATGGTTTTTGGGTCATGTGCGAAATGCCTTCGGATGCCCAAATGAGCTGCTTATCGTATCCGATCAACATAAAAGCATCGCAAGTGCCATCAGTAGAGTCTATCCAGATGCGTCTCATGGTTTATGTTGTTTCCACCTCCAACAAAATCTCGCGAAGCATGGTTCACATCTTGTGGGGATTTTCAAAAAAGCGGCATACTGTTACGACGAAACCCTGTTCGAGCAGTATGTTTTATAAAAGAATGTACTTATTTATTTTCTACACCTTTTTTGTTATCTAACATATCGAACATCTCAGGTACATGACGTTGCTTGTAGAAGCAAATATCCAAGGAGCACTGGATACATTGAGCAATGCAAAAGCTGAGAGATGGTCTCGGGTGAAATGTCCCGTCCGAAGATTTAACTTCATGACCTCTAATGCCGCTGAGACATGGAATGCTCGTCTCCTTTGGGCTCGGAAGCTACCAGTGTGTTCCTTCTTGGAGTGTGCAAGACGAATTCAAGAAAAGTGGTTTGTCGAGAGAAGGACGGTCGCTGAGGAAAGGGAAAATGAGCTGACAAAAGCCGCACATGATAGATTAGTTGACGCCGTGCGGCGGGGACGAGAAATGCATGTAGATAAGCTGGGTAAATACAAGTTCAAGGTGGTGGAAGGTAGAAAAAATTGGGTTGTCGAGCTCAACCATCAGAGCTGTACATGTTTAGTGTTCCAAAATGACTTGATACCGTGCGCCCACGCATGTGCAGCAATCAGGTAATTATTATGATTGGCAGATTAAATATTTCTGTATTAATTTAACTCTGTTAATTAATTTTTCCTCATCATACAGTTTTTCGAAAGAAGCAGTGACGTCTTACGTTGGCTCGTACTACACCACTGAGTCACTCAGAGGAATGTGGGCTGGTGAGGTTTGCCCTGTACCCGATCCACAAGATTGGGTCATATCTGATGACGTTCGAAGCATTTTTTGTCTTGCACCTGATCGACCAAGACAAGCCGGCCGGCCGAGAAGAAGTCGGATATCTAGTTTTGGAAGTCAACGAGCACCAGGAACATGTGGTCGGTGTGGCGGCACTGGACACAACAGAGCTACGTGCACAAATCCCATGCCGCCCGTTCAGCCAAGCGAGATTGATGATCTAGCTGGTGATACAGATGAGATTCCAACAGACGGACGTACGAAGCAAAGAAAAAAGAAACAATGCTCATTGTGTGGATCAGACAGTCATACGAGAAGAAAGTGCCACTTGTACGACAGTTCTTTTACTTTGTAGTAGATTATGGAATATTTTGTGAACCTACTTTGTTGTGAGGACGATCGAACATGAGGACGATCAAATATGAAGGCCAATATTGAAACAGTGCTCATAGAATGCCATCTGAATAAAATTCTGACATCTACATGTCATAAAATAAATAAAGACAATACATCATCCGAAAATACATAAAACAGTGAAATGAAAAATCGAAACAGGCTAATCGGCCATATCTTCAGCCGTGATGGTGCTCTCATCAGAGGAGTATCTGAAAACTGTCAACGCCATCTGCTGCCGTGCTCTCGTGAGACCCAACCGAAACAAATGGCTAGGCCACTCAAGTGTCAGTGCACTCTCGACGGCCATGAGGGCAAAGACACCGCATGTGTGGTCCTCGTGCTGCTCGTAACATAATGCATCAGAGCAGGACGAAAGCTCCAACTCGTCATCCAAAGGCTGCATCGGAGTACCCTCACTGGCCATCATGTCGTAGAAGCCTGTGTGCTTCAGCAAGGCAGGTATGACACGTCTAATGGGTATCGTCTGCCGATAACGCCTCTGCTCCTTGTTCTTGTCCCATGTCCAATGCAGGCTGTCGAAGAGTACTAATTTACGAGCACGCAGAAAAATGGAGCAAGCCACCCAGTGCCCATCCAGATTCATGACGGTGACGAGCTGTAAAATAATGCCGATCGAACATTTAGCATTTCAAAATGGTTGCTCCAACAAATCAAAAGTATACGAAAATTATTATTTGACCAGTAATAGGGACTTACATTTTTTGGCTTCTTCCACCAGGGCTTCACATGTCGCCATTTGGGCTTTTGTCCCAACACGTACGGGGCAAGTTGATCCAGGAGCTCCGGTGCAAAAGTCTCGTTGGTCGGACCTTTATACTTCTTGTAATCCGACTCTCCTCGATGACTGACGTTCCACACCTCCTGACAAGCACTCTGCATTACAAAGTTCAAATATTAATCACTAGGCAGGTATTTGGATATATATATATCGAAAATGCAATAAAGGGTGATGTTTATACTTACAAAAAAGTGGACGTCCAACACCTGGTACTTGTGAGCATTTTCCTCGTGGACCCGAATCCCTGCAAACAGTGCATTGCTCTGCATAATCCCCAAGTACGAGTCGAGATGCTGACATAAAACAAACGGTCAAATGTAAAAATATAGTAATAAGCAAGCAAAAAAATACATTCAAGTGATGAAAAATACCTCATGGGTCATGTCCGCCAGCGGATCCAAAAACGAGCTGAAGAAATCATGCCCAACACCATATCCAACTCCGACATTACGCCTGCAAAAACATGTGCCATGTCAATCACTGGACATAATCACCCAGCTAACGTAAATTAGAATATCATACGATTAATGAAGTACGACTTACATCTCATAGGCTTGCTTCTTCTCTGCCGCCAGGAGTCCTGCCTCAATGTATTTCTCCAGGTCAGCTTGCTTCAGACTCGGTCTACGTACAGATCCATGGACGAATGGACTTCGAACATGTCGAGACGGAGCTCTCTGTCGTACAAGACGAATGCCGGCAGTCGTCTCGGGAATCCCAGCAATGGAGGATCCAGCATAATCACTAGTAGAATCTGGTGACTCTACGTCAAAACCGGTGCTGGGTCCTGCCTGAACCGGGGCTGCCCAAGTGCCCATATCAAATGGCACTGGAGTAGGATCCCAACCTCGATGACTGCCGGGCGGCTGAGCGTACGGAGTCTGTGAATAATGAGAACCACCAGCATGGGGATAGTAGGAGGCATGATATGATGGCCGGTGGCTGAAGAATGCTCTGAGCTCATCACCAACGATCTCCGGTATGCGCAACTCCAGCCTCTGCGTCTCCTCCCTCACTGCGGTCTGCACCAAGTCCTGAACCTGGCCCTGTACATCTGTATACTGCCGATCATAATGGCCTCGCAAGTCTGTGAACTGCTCATCGACGTGGCCTCGCAGGTCGGCATACTGCTCATCTACATGGCCTGACAAATCTGTGATACGACGATCAACGTAAGACCGCAACTGGTCGATCTGAGTACCAAAAAAACCAGTGAGGCGCTGAAACAAGCCATCCTGATCGGAGCTCTGATGTGGGTACGAAGGCTCTGGCGGTACAAAGTCGGAAGGAGGAATGTAGCTGATCGGCGAGGCATCCCGATACGGCTCATATCCATGCTGCTCGGCGTACGGCTCCTCGAAAACCGGGTCAGGCTGGCCGGTGGGGTCCTCCTCAGGCTGCTCATGCCCAGGATGCTCATGCCCAGGCTGCTCGGCCTCCTGGTGCTCGAAACTATGACCGAAGTCTCGAACCGGGTGCTCCTCAGGAGGCTCGCTCGGAGGTATCGGTGGTCGTCTGGACCGTATGGTCCTCGATCGCCGAGCAGCTCGACGCTGACTCGTGGATGGACCGGGTGCATCCTGCTCAGGTGCAGGAGCTACAACCGTCGTCGGAGGACGACCACGCCTTCGTGGTGCAGCTTGCACGCCCTCATTCAATGAGCGATCAATGTTCTGCCAATACGGCTGACAAATCTCCTCGGCTGTAGGAATGAGGGACTCGACGCCGTCAACCTACATAAAAAGTCTGAAACATCAGTTTCGGTGCAAAAATTAACCATATGCAGTTTCGGCAGCAAGACTGAAAAAAATAATAGAATTACCTCGCCGGATAAA
Organism: Scutellaria barbata; assembly: GCA_028654395.1. Taxonomy (NCBI): domain Eukaryota; kingdom Viridiplantae; phylum Streptophyta; class Magnoliopsida; order Lamiales; family Lamiaceae; genus Scutellaria; species Scutellaria barbata. Next base: position 7,862,986 of record CM053645.1, read on the forward strand.
ACATCAGTGACATCCACTACAGACTTCGCCGTGGACCACTTCAAGCACCTCGGAATGTGCAGTCCAGTATCCAATCGCCGGCCAGCCACAGTGGACGATACAGGGATGGCCTCGTACGCCCATATCTTCACAGTGAACAAATTTACGATATGTGTGAGCAAAGCACTGTAATAACATAAATTTAAAACGACCGAAAAGAGTAATTGAATGTTCAAATTAATTATACTTACCAGTAGAGCAACCGAGAATCCATAGAAGTGATACGCGGGGGTTCTATTGATGTTGGCCGGGACCAGAATATCCTTTGGCACTAGGTCCATATACTTAAGCAACGCCTGGAAAGAAAGCTTGCCCCATGGAAATGACTCCCAACGCTCTTCCTGCTCGACCAAAGCCCACACCCACATATCCACCGAGCATTTTCTGCAGTCGACCCCAAGTAAGATGTAGTAAACGAGTAGGATCTTCGAGATCTTCACCGTATCATCCATGCTCCCACGGAACTCCCCTCCCTGAAATCTATATAGGAGTTGTTGCAGCGTCACGTGTGCGGTCTCGGCATGCACTCTGTAGTACACGCCATCTCTTGGCGGACGATGATCCCCAGCCGGGCTGAAATCGGAGTCGCCAAACCTCAAACCGGTGACTAGAGCAAACTCTCTCCTCGAAAACTTACAAAGGTGATACTCCTCTCCAATTGCAAACCATCTCTCATCATCGGGGGTGGTCGGACCACTTATTTCCCTCGACATGAGAACATGAAGAAACGACTTGCATGTCTCAGCCGAGGTCTCCCACCGTAGAAAATGGCCAAAACATGTCCGTCCGAAATCCGCAACACACTCTCCCCCGTGCTCTCCCAAAGCACGTCTGATATCAGCTAGTATACTCAAACGAGTATACCCATTAATATAGGCTAGCGTGCCCTGACAACGTCGGCGAACCCACTCAAAAGCCATCTACAACAAATGTACACAAATACAACATTACTTATTAATCACAAATGGTGTTATAAAACCAAAAATAAATGGATCCCCTTTTTTGGCCGTTTAACCCTAAAACAGGGTTTTATCGCCAAAAAACCCTGTTTTAGGGCTAAACGGCCATTTAGCCAAAAAAAATAGGGCTAAACGGCTATTAGGGTTAATAGCCGTTTAGCCCTATTTTTTTTGCTAAATGGCCGTTTAACCCTAAAACAGGGTTTTTTGGCGATAAAACCCTGTTTTAGGGTTAAACGGCTATTTAGCAAAAAAAATAGGGCTAAACGGCTATTAGGGTTAATAGCCGTTTAGCCCTATTTTTTTTGCTAAATAGCCGTTTAACCCTAAAACAGGGTTTTATCGCCAAAAAACCCTGTTTTAGGGTTAAACGGCCATTTAGCAAAAAAAATAGGGCTAAACGGCTATTAACCCTAATAGCCGTTTAGCCCTATTTTTTTTGGCTAAATGGCCGTTTAGCCCTAATTTCTCATTTTCAACCATGTAATTCCACATTTTAGGACTAATTACGATTTTTTCAGTCCTAAACCCTAATTATAAACTACATTGCAATTAACCCTAAACTATAAACAAAACCCTAATTCATCACAACAAATGCACAACAATATAACACAATTGCAGCCCTAATTCATCACCATAATTGCACAAAAATATAACACAATTGCAGCCCTAATTCATCACAAAAATTGCACAAAAATGCATCACAATTGCAGCCCTAATTCTTCACAAAAATTGCAGAAAAATACATCACAATTGCAGCCCTAATTCTTCACAAAAATTGCAGAAAAATACATCATTATTGCAGCCCTAATTTAATGAATACATTGCAAAATTTTGGTAAAAAAAAAATTGCCGTTTACTAACCTTCTTCACCAAATAATGTACGATTTTTGATGACAAAACCTCTCAAACCTTCTTCACCAAATTGCCGTGCAGTTTGAGGGAGGAAGATATGGAAATGTTTTCCAAACCAAGGCAAATGGCCGTGTACTTCAATGGAGAAAGAGGGTGAAGTATTTTTGATGGGCAATCTCACAAAATGGCCGTGTAGTTCAATACAGGAAGAGGGTGAATTTTTTTTTTTATTTCATCTCACAAAATGGCCGTTTGAAGAAGAAATGGAAATGGAGGTTCTTGCCTAATTCTAAACGGCAATAATGGTGAAGGAAATGTTCAAAAATTGAACACATATCACATGTGACATAATGCCAAAATTTTGTGTCATGCATGCAACACTTTGTGTCATATGTGTCATAGAATTTTTGACTTTTTTGTACTTGAAGTGACCAATCACTATTTCAATTGTACTTTGGGGCATTTAACATACAAGTTATATTTATTAGGGTAGAAAAATGTATTGATTATATCTATTGTGGTATTTTGATCACATCTCTCTACAATATATTAATCCCATTTTGGATTAAATTATTGAGTAATCTCAAATTGACTTTATTTTGGGCCAGTTTTCCACCCCCTCTATTATTGCGTGAAATTATCGTTTAGTTACTGTTGTTATTGAGAGAACGAATTATTAGACATCATGTGATAATACGTATCACACGATTTTAACATCTCCATACATTATCACCATCATGTATATAAAATGACATGATGAATGACACATTATATAATAATAATATTAATAAAAGTCATGGACATTAAAATTGATAGCTTTTTTATCCATTGAGTGTCGTAACTCTTTGATTGTTGTTGACATGTGGTCGTTAAATATGCGAGTTGAGTTTTTTCTTAGTTGAGTGATTAGGTGTAGACACTCCAAAAGTCACATCATCAAAATTTCATTACAAAGTCAATCATCATTTAATAAAATATTTGCAGTAAACTACAACTCTTAAAAGAGGTGATTCTTAACTTTTTTTTTTTTCCTTATTAACCCAAATCACTAATAAACGAGAACTGGGGAAAAATAAAAAACTCGTCAAAAAAACAAATGTATCTCTTTTCATAACGATTGATGCATCTAAACTATTTTTTTTTTAAGTCTATTGTACCACTTCACGAAGTATATAATAGGTTAGATTAAAAAAATAAAACAAGTACTATATATTGCAAGTTGTGTATGACACAGGAAAATCATAATTTGTATTAATTAAAAAAAAAAACTTGCATTAAAAGAATACCAAATAACAGACAAAATATTACAAACACTAACAAAAAATTGATTGCTTCTAATGTAGGATCTTGTAAATGCTACATTGATAAAACAACTTGAACATTTATCTTGAAGTAAGATATATAATATACACATTCGAATATGTGTATAATTGTGTATACATTAATAGATACTATACTTGAAGTATTTAACCGTACATAGTATCCACAAGATAGTAGTATGAGTGCATTCCCATTATATTTGGTAGAGAACGTGCAATTAATAATGATGCATGATGATAGTACAACTCACATCTTGGTTTTTTCATTCCATTCCTCCCACTGATTTATATTAGATTGAATTGACATTAGCCCACATTCTTGACTGTTAAGCCTATTTATATACTCTTCATTAATTCTACTCTTATGCATAACCCAGAGATGATAAAGCATCTATAAGTTTGTTCTCATTTCGTTTAACATCCACAATTGACTTTTTGTTTGTTTATTAATTCTTTCAATTATTTTTAGACTACAAAATCATTTGAATTACAGATGAGTTTGAATTAACAAAATCCATAAATACCTCCTCACTATGGTTGACCTCTAGGGGGATCCGCCACGATTTTCTACCTTTCTTTCCCAATTTCTTAATTTTTTTTTCCCACTTTGAATTGAGTATTATTTGTGGATTAGGTGCAAGGGTCTAGATCCGTGCAATTGGGCACTAATGAGTTTGGTCGAGTTCGGTTTGCCCCGAATTCATGCTCAATTTTTTTTTTAAATTTATACAGTACCCTTTATATTATACAGGTATGACATTTATATTATATTAGTATAACATTTATGTACATATATCATAATTTTTAAGTGAATATCTTAAACTTTTTTCAATATAAAAATTCATGTATTATAGATGAACCTTTATGTTATAATAATTTAGCTTTTATATTATATTAGTACAACTTTTACATATAAATATCATAACTTTTATGTAGTTAAATAATAATATAAAGATTATATTATTATAACTTAAATGTTATATTATATAACATAAATGTTTAAAAGAGATTATAGGTTTGTAATACATTGTAAAATGTTAAAACTAATATAAACATAAAAGTTATGCAACCAATACTAAAAGATTATACGAACATAACTTTGAGGGCAAACTTGAGGCCCTTGTGAATATGTGAAGCATGCGTGGACGCGTGAAAAGCACCATTGAATTGGATAGATCCAGTTGCACGATTCCTAACCGTACAACCTGATGCACTTGTAATTTTACTCGATAACTTGCGATTGGTTTTGTTTTTTCTTAAACATTATTAGTCTCTCTTTTACTAATTCTTTTATCCTATCTTATCAAATTCATTAATACACTGGAGAGGTAGCATAATTTAGTTGAGGTATCTTTAGATTATTATTATTAATATTGAACTAAAACAATCCATTCGTGATTTTAATTGATAATTGAAAAATGAGATTTAAGGGTAAAAATTCTTTAAAAAAGTAAAACAATTAAAGAGACTCAAAAGAAGATTTTTATACTTCCAAGGTTAATTCTAGATGCAACTCCAAAATTTTCAATATCCGTTTACTTTTATTCTAGGGATATATGATTTTTTTTGTTTGTTTGATATTTGGCTACATATTTGTGTACTTGTGGGCCGTTAATAGCTGCACAATGGAGAGTGGATTTTGAGCTGTTTACAGAAATGAAATCAAGTTTCATAATGGGCCCTCTATTTTTTTCCCAAAATATATTATTCCTTGTACGGATATTTAAGGCAGTTCAATTTCTTCAATTTGTGTTTTTTTGAAGTTAGTTCAATCATTTATACTTATCTATATAGTTTCAGTTTTGTATTTCATTACACCTTCTTACATAATCTAGAGTTTGTTGATTCCCTATTCGTTCAAGACATAACCAGAGGTTTTTTATTTATTTATTTTAAACTACAGTTTGATTTTTGATTTAAGAATAGAACATGTCTTCTATATGATATTTTATTACAAGAAAAGATAATGACCTTTTTCATTCTTATTTTCTTTTTTGTATTTAGTCACATATATTAGTTATATTTATTCAACATTGTGCTAACATGGACATATATTAAATGCTTCATCACTCTATACACAAAATTATGTAATTAGATAAATTTGAATTAACCCATCTAGCATATCACATCAAGTCAAGATTCATCTTCGCTGAATTTATTCCACTATATTATTTAATCAAAACAGGATTCATTGACATGTAATTTTTTTTTATTTTATGAAATCGAGATGTAAAACTATTAAAAATAATTGTTTTACGAATCAGAAACGTGCGAGGATATTTTAGGGAAAAAGAAGTCCAAAACTGAATGTATGGAGTAGTTAAGGGTGTTCGCGTTATTTCCAAAACTGTCCTTTTTTACTTCATATCAATTTACCATAATTATTGTTTGTATCTACTTTTAATTTTTATTTTTTTTACATATGAAGATTTTGACAGCTATTAACAGACTTGTTGCCGTTGGAGAGTAAAGAGCTTCTATTCCCTGATTTCTTGCGCGCCACGAAGACGCACCACCGTCTTCCGCCGCCTGAGAAGGAGCGAATTCCTCGCCATGGCGTCACTTTGGCGTATCGCTGGAACACTCCGGACCTGCCGTACGATCGCCTCCGCCAAAACCCTAAACCCTCGTACTCGCTGCTCTCCGTCTCCTCGCCTCCCATTCATACTGCCTCTATATAATCGTACGCGTCACCTTCTTTCTGCTTCTTTTTATTAATCTTGTGCATTCTTTCATGTCGTTAGTGGTTATCCCGGTCTTGTGTTTCGTCGATTTTCATAATTGATCTTGTATTATTGAAGGTTGGGAATAGTCTCTGCAATGTTTCACTCCAAGATTCTCGTTACTGGAGTTGAGCACTGAGTTCTACTGAATTTTTTTTACCTAAATATTAGAAGATTTTGACGAATGAAGAATGAGTTTCTTGCTACACAAATGTTGTCTTATGGTTCTTCTCTTTGTTTCGGGTAAACTTTATGAATGCAATTGTTCTTAGGGATATATAAGGCACTTGAACAATTTTAACTCATCTATGGGTTGTTATAGTTCGGATGGATAATGAAGAAGAGGAATTAGGAAATGATGACATTGAGGTAATGAAGATCAATGTCTGTATGTTCATATCGGGTGACTCGTCCTCCGAAGTAATCGCATCTAGTTGTGATGGCCGATAAATTCCTTATATGAAGAATTGATTCCACTAGACACTTCATGTTATTTAAAGCCTTAGACTCAAATGCCAAAACTTTGAGAAGTTATCTTTTTTATTTTTATTTAACTTCATCTACTATTTGATTTTATAGATTATGGAGTAAGCATCCTTCTCATAGGTAATGTTAGGTGTTAAATCCGTTCTTTTATAAGCTCATCATATGTCTGAGAGGCTCATTTTTATTTATTCTTACATCTAAATTACTATGTGTGAATTGCAATATAATTGTTTGATCTTTGTTTGTGGTATTCATCCCAGGTTTTTTTTTGATAAAGTTTCCTTGCATCATGCATTGGATATTGATCCCTCATTACAATTCACCATAGCTCTCTAATTTTGTATAATCAGGGATTTTTGAACAGCACAAATCATATGGATCTGAAAGCCCGGGACCAAAAGAGGTGCCTAAATTATTTATTCACACCGCATTAGCTGGATTGCTTGGATTTGGATTGTTGGATGTGGCCTTAGCTGATGGTGACGAGGTTAGCATTTTGGTTTCATTTTCATGCCCTCAACTAACCTGATTTAAAAAAGGCCTGTGGATATTTATTTCTAAAATGAAGTGGAACTGGAAATGCTTGAAGGGGTCTATTCCATGAAATGAGATCCTCTTGTTCAGTTGAAATTGGTGCCGATGGCAATATGAAGTCAAACTCTGGAAGGGGCAGAAAGCTATCTGCCTTTTCTTCTTTATGTTCTATTTTGTGCCATCTGTAGAAGCAATTTAAAACATTTCAGGAGTATTTAATATTTAAATCGTTCCTTCTCACTCTCTCTCTGTTTTTGTTTTTCGTGCATTTTCCCCCTTTTTAAAGATTTGCCTCCCACTCAAATGTCCCCAGCCCATTTTCTTGGGTTCTCAGTGTCCGTTGGTTCAAACTCCTCCTCCCCTATTTTGTTGAGTTGCAGTCCAAGTCCTCTTTGGTTATCTCATTCAGTACCCACTTTAGGTGGCAAGCTGTATTCTAGCTGCCTTTCTTACTTTTTTTTATGTGTGTTGCTAAGCCTCATTTATTCTCTGAATGAGTTCAATGGATGTCTCCGGTTTCTCCTTTTAAATTGTGGATGGCATAGTAGATTAAGTAGAAAATCTCACAAGACAGAACAACGATTTGTCATGCATGTAAATTCATGATATCAACAAATAATTTAAGTATGAAATGCTATCATTAAATTGATATGGCTCATTGAATCCCCTCTCCCCACTGAGAAAGAAAAACCACACAAAACATGGACACAGATATAGAGGTTTCTCTTTATTCTGTGGCAGCTGCACTCTTCTATTAATTTTTGTATGAATATAACATATTTACAGGCAGCAGCTAAAGCAATGCCTCCACCTGAATCTGCTGAAACTTCTCCTCTGCCTGAATCTGCTAAAACTTCGCCTCTACCTGAATCTGCTAAAATTTCTCCACCACTGGAATCTCCTCCTGCTGTAAGCCATCATAACCTGGAGGAAATCGCAAGGAAAGAGAAAGCTCGACTAGAAGAATTGCTCAAGAGCAAAGGAGGCCAAACTGGTTCTTATCCTCGTTTTTCTGTTTCTGTTAAGGGACAAAAGGTTGGTAGGTCTTTCCATATTTGTTGGGTTGATGTTTAAATTTTTGTGCCTCCTTTGTTTAAATAGTGGTGGAGACATCAATATCTTCACGTGATTCTTGTGATTTTGTTTCAAACTGTGAGACTTCAAACTGGTGGACATATCAATATCTTCACATATGATGTTATTGGCAGGTGACAATAAAGTTCCAAGTTCCTCCATCCTCTGAAATTCCATTTCTAATTGCAAACCTTGTTACGCGTCTTGGAGTCAAGGCTGAAGATGATGGTGTTGGATCGGATATGATATTACGTGCTTGGGACAGGTTATTAAGTATTGTCTGCTGCTGACTTTTTCTTTCTGTTTTGAGTTCACTGAAACCCTATTTCCTTGTGGAATATAAATACTGGGATAGGTTCTGTTTCTATCACACACCTCTTTAGTCTCTATTACTTGTTGATAATTGTTGTGAACCTTTTGATCAGCGGGGTTGCCTGGCAGCTAATACTCAGTCGTCCAAATGCTGCAAAAGGATCAAGTGAAGATCGAGTTAAAGCAAAGGATAATAGTTCAAATGATGGAGATTTTTGCATTCTCTTGTTTCGTCCACTCATTAGCTCTGACAAAGCTGTCAGTTCTTGAACTGAACAATGCACTCATTAAATATCTGAAGTTTCCATATCATAGCATAACCTCTAACTTTTCCGCCAATTAGTTAATGAATCATCATCTATTGGCACCAAGGTTTTAGTAACAGGTAGCTCGCCTATGTGCAGGAAATTGAGTTCATGAAGCAGGGTAGTTTTACTTTGGAGGAGCTTGATGCTTTGGCATCTGTCTTAAAATTAGCAGGGCAACCAAAAAACTTAGGATTAAGGCCAAGGGGAGATGCTGCCGTACAGGTTCCAACAACAGACAAAACAATTGCTAGTCTGGAGGGGATGGGAGTTAAAATTTATGGACTTAAACAACCCAACCAGGAAGATCCGAATGTTGATATATCTTGGGATAATATTGCTGGCTATGATGATCAGAAGCGGTACTTAGAATTTCTGGACCCTTGCTTCTTTGTGTTATGATTCTACTTGAACCTCTAAATTACTAAACTCGGACGAGGTTTTACTTGCATAAAGAAGCAACATGTTTTCAAGTACATATTTTATACCTCTAGATTACAATATATGGATGGAGTGGGTTTTGGTGGGTACTTGTACCTTTACTTGTTTTGATGTTTGCACATCTTATTATGCGTGTTATCTTGGCAGAGGCAAGTCCCTTCATGAGTGGAAGAGTGGAAATTCTCATTTGGCAGATGCATGCAGGCCACTTGAATGCATTGCCTTACTTAGTAATTGTTTGTAAAAATATTGTAGTGTTTTGATAAACTTCTTGTTTGTTGGTGATTGCCTTAAGCTTCATCTTCTGTCTTGTGCCAGTGCCACTTTGGAGAAAAATGAAAACAATTTACTATCCTTAAGTTATCCTTTTGTCATTGGAAAAGTTATTTCATATTTCCTCCAAACTATTTTATCATCAGTAAGCATTATGCCATGGGAGTTTTTTTTTTTTTTTTTCATTATTCTCTACTTGATTTCATTTCCTTGCCAGTAAGATATAAAAGTGTCTACACAATTACCTTCTGCCATTGGTTTTTTTCTTTCAGGGAAATAGAAGATACTATATTACTGGCTCTAAAGAGTCCTGAAGTGTATGATGATATTGCTCGTGGTACTCGGTGTAAGTTTGAGACAAACAGACCACGTGCAGTGCTCTTTGAAGGCCCACCAGGTGTGCGGAGACATCTAAAGTAGGAAATACCAGTTTAGAATAGTTCATCGAAATGCATCACATGATTAAAGTGAACACATTGGAACAAATTATCATCTTGGCTGTGATATTGAATGCATCTAGTTAACTTGGAAGTCCTGCCTGCTGTAATATTGATATTGTAATTGTTCTTCTGTTGGGAGGGAGTGCAAGTTCCTTGTGCATGCATATTTCTGTTGGGACAAATTTATGTTCCAAAATTTCTCATTTTTTACTGTTTTTTATGCATAATATAAAAAGAAGCACCTTTGAATTTATTTTACTGTTTAGAGCTATCAAACACTCAAATGTAGCTTACAATTTGAATTTGGTCTCAGGTACAGGGAAAACATCTTGTGCTCGTGTAATTGCTAATCAAGCGGTATGCAATTTTCTACATCTTGATGCTTGCTGTTGACTAAGTTTTCACATTTTTTCATTGTGGCACGGTGTATGGTTTTTGTGTTCTGTTAAGTAATCATTTAATGTCTTGTTAAGTAAAAATTTAATGTCTGTAAGTCCTAACACGTGGTGAATTATTGTATTATTTATGACTTTTCACTTGCTAGGGTGATATTTCCTGTTGTATCTGCATCCATCTGTGTGCTTGATCAGAATTTTTTATTTAAATGAAGAGCATGTTTGTTCCTTGGCAGCGGGTCCCATTATTGTATGTCCCATTGGAAATAGTGATGTCTAAATATTATGGTGAAAGCGAGCGTTTGTTGGGAAAGGTGTTTTCACTTGCTAATAGTCTCCTTGATGGCGCCATAATTTTCCTAGATGAGGTAATTTGGAAGAGCTTGAGATTATGCATGGTTTATGACATATATTCTAATGTATGGCTGTCAATCTATCACTCATTCAATGGACTTGTTGCAGGTTGATTCACTTGCAACTTCTCGTGATAGTGACATACATGAGGCTACACGAAGAATTTTATCTGTGTTGTTACGACAGGTAAAATTGGGTTTATATGATAGCTTTAAATTTAAGAAAGAGATTTAGAGTTTTTATTGAGCCATGGAGTGTGTTTGATGTTTGGTACTTTATAGAATCAAGTTTTGGGTAATCAGTTAAGGGACTGAATCGAGGCCAAGGGAGCTTAAGTTCACATGTCAATGCCTTGAGAAGTGTATTGACCCAGCTTATGGTGATTTGATTGTTAGAGTAGTTGAAATGAGTAGTTGAAATGCTTTTATTATATGCTGCTGCATGATCCTTCCTGCGTTTAGACCAATTATGTTGCATTTACTCTATTCCCATTGAAAAACTTTCTAATATTTCACTTAACATGTGTGCCAGGCAACCACCCCTGGTGGAATTTTTTTCCTTTTTGTGTCAAAGAGACCTAAAATGTAATCATTTTCTGATTTTAACTCTTCCTTGGTTCTCTCTCTGCAAGTAATATACATATACAATATTATATGTTGTGTGTATCTTTCACTTGTTATCAAATTGGATTCAATATGCTTAGTATAGCGACTATTCAACATGGAGCTCATCCTTGATGATATTATTATTATTATTTTTTTTGTCATAACATTGTAAGATTGGCATTTTGCAGATTGATGGATTTGAGCAGGAGAAGAAAGTAGTGATTATTGCTGCAACCAATAGAAAACAAGACCTTGATCCAGCTTTGGTTAGGTAACAAGAATTGCTCTGTGCCATTTGCACTTGGAAGCATGACTGCTTTTAATGTTTTATGGACTTATCAACTCTCCTTTTTTTACTCCTTTCAGTCGATTTGATTCTATGATCTCTTTTGGTCTACCCGATCAGCAGATTCGTGAAGCAATAGTGGCTCAATATGCAAAGCACTTGACCAAATCTGAAATGGCTGAACTTGCCACAGCCACTGAAGAGTAAGTCTGATGGATCCTATCGACCTCAATACTGCATTTTTTCTTAGATAACATTCTCTGCGAAAATCTGTTTCACTGGTTACTAAAAGAAGTATTTCTTATGTGGTCTTGTCATCTATTGATTGGTACATGCAGAATGTCTGGCCGCGATATAAGAGATGTATGCCAGCAGGCGGAGAGGCATTGGGCATCAAAGGTATACATACACACATATTATATATGCTCGTGGAATGTGAATGAGTAATTAATCTGTCTTATAATAGATTATACGAGGACAAGCAGGGAAAAGCGAACAGAGCCCACTTCCTCCTCTTCATGAGTATATTCAAAGTGCTCTGAAACGGCGAACTGCTATGCTTGGTGCTGCAAATCAGAATCGAAATCCTAACCCTCTTTCAAAGAAGCCTCAGTTTGATTTTATATGAAGTCACATTATTTATAACAGTCGGAGAACTTTCCATTATCTATATATCAAATTCGTACATAATTATAACATCCCTACATTGAGCTCTCTTCTTGCGTTGCATTCATGTGATAACAATAGTAGGCAATTAAAAAACTTCGACTCACTCTTTCTCGAGTGGATTTCTTCAATGGTAAGAAATACCTTTCCCCATCGGAGCCAGCCTTCCCCATTATATTGTACTGCAGTTGAGCAGACTTAGAATCAGAGCTCCCTCCCTGCATTCAACAAGAGAAGACATGTTAATTAACTATCACTGTAGAAGACAGGTGCGTTGAAACTAGTACGTGTTTGTCCCTGAAGTGCTAAGTTCATCATCAAGACTCGGACTTTTCCTCTTTCGGCCGGAGCTATTCCTAGAGATTAATGAAGCAATATGTGACTGCGTCTGCAGCATCATCTGAGTCATCTCATTTTCCAACTCGGATTGCCGCCTCTGAGCTTCCAGCCTGGCACTCTCCCTTTTCTTCATCATCTCCAGTTCAGCAAGTTCCATTCTCAACATGGTGTTGCTGATGATTTGGAAGCTCGTAGCTATAGTCATGACCCGACTACGAGCTGAGTATTCTGATTCAGAGCTGTCTCTGGTTTCAGAGATAGTATGGTTGGATCCTGTTGTTTTAGAAGTGTCATCATCAGGAGGTGTTTTGGGTAAGAAATGGCCATCGAAGGCGTACTTTAGCAAATTTCTAGGTTTTCTTCCTTCTTTGGCCGTGTTTGGTTGAGTTGGATGATCCATGACAGAGTTTAATGGGCAAAGGGGGAGATTGGTTTATTGCACTTGAAAAGCCTTCAAAAGGGGGTGAGTGCTTTCCAACTTTTTCTACCACCACTGGATAAAGCTCTTTATGCTCCCATGCCTATTTCTTGTTGCTTTACCCAATTTTGAGTTTAACACACAAAGGAGGCTGCTTTCGGATTGAATGGCTTGTCGATTGATTATAATTTTTGATAGTAGATTCATTACTCTCATTTTGAACTATTTTCTTGTTTTTCGGTGGAGGTACGAAGTTTGAGCTGTAATATTTAGAATTGATTGATTATGAATTCAAATGAAACTAATTTAAAACGAGAGTGAGATGACATTGATCAATTTCATATTTATATAAATCTATATAATCATCAAATTCATCTGTTAAGCGAATTTGAAATTCGCTCTAGTTCAGATTGAAATCCCTTGATTCAATTTGAAATGGCTGATTCTGACATAACCTGGCATTAGGTTATATATAAGTTAATCCCTTAATTCAGATATAAACGTGTGCACACGCATGTTAGTGTATATATTATTACAAGAATAAAAACAAACAACTATACAATACATTTCGTGTATCAACGATTTATGCTTTTTTTTGTTGTTGATAATTTTTGAGAAAATGATTTTTTAAATCTTGTAATTTAGACTTTATCCAGAAAATTATCTGTACGTTTGATATGTCCAATTACTGAGCATTGGATTTTGAATTTTTGATTCTTGTATTTTATGAAGCTGGGGGTTGTGTATTGATGCGACCCTCTGAGAAGAATTCGCCACCTTATGTGGCATGTGTGGAGAAGATTGAGGCTGATAAGTGTAATATTGTACAATCTGGTATGTACAATAAAATATTCAATTTAAGGATTCCGGTCAAAGTCGACCATTTAAATAAAATATTGAAATTAAGGATTTCGGTCAAAGTCGACCATTTAAGTTGCCAGATTTTGGTAGGTGAGAGACACGCAACCAATTTAATTGAGAATTTCTGACAAAATAACTGACATGACATATTTATTTTTGGTATACTTGGATGTCGACCTATAATAAAGAGATTTTTCTTTTTTTCAAATTTCAATATTGCACTTGTTAGGACTAGAAATTTCATATTATTATTATAACATAATAAATATTATTAATGTGAGTAAATTCAAGTAGGTAAAATCCAAAAAAAAAAAAAAAGAGCTAATGCGGTATATATTTGAAAAAAAATAACTAATATATTATTATAGGTGGACGTCCAAATATAATAAAAAATGTCATATCAATTATTTAGTCGAAAATTTTCAATTAAATTGATCGCGTGTCAAAATTTAAAGATTAACCGGTCGACGATGATTGAAATCTTTAAATTGAATATTTTATTATACATACATGAATAAAATTAAACATGTCAAACTTACAAATTCTTAAATTAAATATTTTATTATATATACAAGATTAAAATTAAACATCTCAAACTTACATATAATTTTCTACACAAAAGCTAAGTTACTGGATTTAAAAAATCATTTTCGCATAATTTTCCACCCATTTTGTAATATATCTTGTTTAAAAAGCCATCCATCTTAATATCTCTCAAAAAGTCAATTTCTTTAGTATCAAATGTGGATAAAAATACGAATGAAAAAGGGAGAGAGATATATATATTATAATAAAACAAAAAAACTAAAAGCAGAAATCGCAATCGACTTTAATCCTGGCTGGGTTCTTCTGCTCTTTGTTTTCTTGTGCTAAAAACTAATATCTCAAATTCCGATCGCAAAGCAAAATATCAACCTAAATCAAGAAAAAATGTCTTCGCGCGACAAGAAACCCTCAAAATCCTCCAGCAGCCGAGCCGGTGGAATCCGAACGCTTTCCGACCTGAACCGGCCATCCGCCCACGATTCCGACAGCGATTCCGATGCCCCGCAGGAGTACTACACCGGTGGGGAAAAAAGGTTCGTTCCTTTGATTCATAGAATTTTGTCGTTATTATCAAAGCCCTAAGTTGCTCTTTCGTGCTGTTTATATCTCTACGTGATTTGCGATGGCTTTGAATTGATGTTGCTGGTTTGTCCTAATTTATTGGATTCTGTTGGTGATGGTGCCGTATTCAGGTCTTGAATTTTTTTCACTTCCATTTAATCGGAGTAGAGATGCCGTTCTTTAGGATTTAGGATTCAATAACGTATCGCCGGAGATTTTTTTTGATCCTTTTTTTTTTTTTTGTGTGTGTGGGTTTATTTTTCTGGCGAATTTTGGTATGTGGTTTACTTTGATTTTAATTGGTTGCTTCTAAGTGCTTTACGATCCTTTGTAAGATCAATTTTTGATAGTGAGTAATAAAGGATAACACGTGTATCCTTCACTGATTTGTTAAGAGAGGAGTTCATATTATATGTCAAGTTCGTGGTCTAGTATAATGGTACCGATCAAGTCCAGCTTTTTACTCGATCCCTTTAATTCCACATATATTTCCTCATTGTATTCTTCCTCTGGCTGAAAATGCTTATAGTAGAAGACAGTTTATCTTATTAAATACATTAAATGCTTATAGTAGAAGACCGTTTATCTTACTAAATACATTACTTTCAGTGGTATGCTTGTCCAAGATCCAACCAAGGGTAATGATGTTGATGCAATTTTTGATCAAGCTCGACAGCTGGGTGCTGTGCAAGGGCCCTTGGAGAATCTTCAGCCATCTTCAAGCTCGAGAAGCTTCACAGGGACAGGAAGGCTGCTTTCAGGTGAAACTGTACCGACTGCTCCACAGCAGCCTGAGTCAGTTGTGCACAACATTGTTTTCTGGAGAAATGGTTTCACTGTTAATGATGGCCCTTTGAGGATGTTGGATGATCCAGAAAATGCTACTTTTCTTGAGGTAAGAGACAATGGTATGAATATTAAAAAGGTTAAAATGGAAGGATGTAAACTGAAACTGGATGGGCCTCAAGCTAAATCTGCTTGTGGAAGCTGTATTTTGTGATCTTGTATTGACTAAAATATGAAGCCTTCCTTTTTCATGATGTGTAAATGACTTTCCCTCTTTGCCTTTCGGTAATGATTCTTGTTGCAGAGCATCAGAAAATCTGAGTGCCCGAAAGAGCTAGAACCTGCAAACAGGAGATCCTCTGTTCATGTCAATCTCATAAGGAGGGATGAAAACTGCCCTGTAAGTGCTGTCTGAATTTTCCTGTATTTTTCTTTTGCCCTCCCTCTCTTTTGTTGGTACAATTCGTATTTGTTCCTTTTCTTTAAGCAATTGCTTACTTTCAGGTTGCTTTAACATAACTAGTTGCCTTGTGTTAAGGTCATTTTGGCACAAAAAATAAAAATAAAGAATAAGGTTTGGATTTGATAGAATTGGAAAAGCTAATCATCTCTATGGCCTACTTTGTTAAAGAAACTGAGGAAATTGAGAGAGTAGATGGAGTAATTGACAGCCAATTGAAAACCTTGTGACCTCTATGCACAACATATGTGTACAGAACACATATATATCATGAAAAAGGCAATACTGCACTATCATTCAACTATTCAAGTAACTTATCATTGGTAGAGGAAGAAAACAAACAAAGCTTAGATAGATCTGCATGTAAATTTTACTCACAACTTTATTGGAAGAAAAAAATTGAATTTTTTAAGAGTGATGATAGATTGCCAACCTTATCAGTCAGTCACCCCATGTCATGCTGTCTTACTTTGATGGATGTCTATTATTCTTTTAATTGGCTGCTAGTTTTTATTCAGTTCGTCTCTGTTTAAAATCGCCGTGGCCTCATCAGTTAACCTTGTGTTTGGAACAATCCTCTAATATGGAAAGTTCTTCTTTTGGCTGATTTTCAGGAACCAGAAGTAAGCCATGTTCCATTTCAAGGAGTGGGCAGAACTCTAGGAAGTAGCTCTGCAACTGAATCAGACCCCGAGAAAACTGTCAGTGCAGACCCCATCCACAGTGCCCCATCCCCTTCAGCTGGCCTTGTGGTGGATAAATCACTTCCATCCACTTCGATTCAACTTAGGCTGGCTGATGGAACCCGAATGGTTGCACACTTCAACTACCATCACACAATAGCTGATATACATTCCTTCATTAATGCATCTAGGCCTGGGGGATCCAGTTCATATCAGTTGCAGACTGTTGGATTTCCTCCCAAGGTCCTTAGCGATCTTAACCAGACAATTGAACAAGCAGGGTTGTTGAATTCAGTGGTCATTCAGAAACTCTAAGCATCTGCGATATCTATGCTTGTCTTCTTCAAGTTTAATTTCTTACTGTCCTTGCTAAAAAGGGAAAAAAAAAAAAACATTTGTTTGAGCTATATGCATAGAGAGAGATTCTAAAACATAAACTTGTTTAAAGCGAGTTATTTTCAAGTTTCCATCAAAGCTCAGACCATTACTGGTGTTGGCATTTCTACTTGTTTGTTCGGAATATGTTATGCAGTCTGTTATTAGTTTGGTTCCTGCCCCCGTAAAATGCACTTGTCTTTCAATACTTGATGATGTGTTTCTGCATTTGTTCTCTTGTTCTTAATGTGGGGGGGCTGTATTTGTTCTGTTGTTCTTAATGTGGGATGGGGGGAAGAGAGAGAGTATTTTGTTAATTTTTATGTATACAGTCTTATACCAAGGTTTAGGACTAATTTTAATTTGCTACTTAAATTATTGTAATTTTTTTTTCAGTAGGTGTATTTCAATTTCTTCAAAAAAATTCGGTTGCTGGAAAACTCTAAAATTCATGATTCATATGCCAAAATTCAATACTAGTCAATCTCCAAAAAATTTCGGTTGCTGGAAAATTAAAAAGTTTATAATTTATGTGCCAAAATTCAATCATTAGTCAATTTCTTAAAAAAAAAAACAATTTCTTAGAAATAAAAAATCGATTGTTGGAAAACTCAAAAATTCATGATTCATATGATAAAATAATCTACCTTTGAAATCAAATTATAATCCTATAAATGAAAATCATGAAATTGATATAGAGTTATAATTTTCATTTTGAATGTGGATCATTTTAACATATGAGTTATGTATTTTTCATTAGAGTAGTGTTTGTGTGCACCAAGTGCATGAGTCATGATCCATGCAACTGGGTATGCGGGTTGGGTCGGGTCTGGTTTAACCCGGATCCACCCCTTTTTTTTATTTTTATAATTTATGTCATAATTTTTATGTTGTAATAATATAAATTTTATGTTGTAATAGTATAACCTTTATATACAGATTTCATAACATTTTCAATGCATGACTTATACTTTTTTCACTATAAAAATTCATATAATATAGCCAAAATCTTTATGTTGTAATAGTATAACCTTTATGTACATATTTCATAACTTTTTCAATAAATAACTTATAGTTTTTTCATTATAAAAATTCAATATAGCCGAAACCTTTATGTTGTAATATTATAACCTTTATGCTGTAATATTATAACTTTGATGTACAAATTTCATAACATTTTCAGTGAATAACTTATACTTTTTTCACTACTCAGCACTGCAAAAGATTATGTACATATAACTAAAAGGTTATAAGGATAGAACTAAAAGGTTAAGTTCGCTAAACTAAAAGGTTATGTCAATATACAGCACAACTAGGGTTTAAGTTAGGGTTTGGGCGTGTGAGGTGCGTGTGGGGACTCGTGAAAGACACTTTCAGATTGGGTTGACCCTAAATCTGTGCACTTGGTGTATAAAAACAATTGTGTTTTCATTAATATTTGGAGGTGAATTGTTTTTATGAGTTTTCCATAAATGTGGTCGAAAAATATTACTCCCTCCGTCCCTTAACACTTTGCACACTTTCCTTTTTAGTTTGTCCCCAAACACTTTGCACACCCAAAAATGGCAAATTTTAACATAATCAACACCCTCACAATACACATTTATTTACAAAAAATGCCATTACTTTTTCTCACACAATACCATTTAATATTCAAACTTTTTCTTAAAAGTTGTGCCTAATTTGACCACTATACCCTCAACCAAAAAACAAATATCTATTTTTTCTTAAAATAATCACAATTTCTTTTTATATCCCCATTTACACGCTATCCGCAGTCATTAGTCATTACTGGTGGTAAGCAAATTTATAAGTGTTACTTGTCACACACATATAGCATTTGATTATACGAGACCACTCTTTTACAACAATCTATAAAGATTTTGTGTACTTTCTTTTTTTGCTTTACGATAATCATTTTTTTGCCACATTTTTTGTAGTCATTTTTTTTTCCAAAACATACATAAACGTTTGTTGGTATAATTTATGGTGTCCCTTGTGGGATCCCTTCAAGGTTAGTATAACATTAGCATCCATTTGCGTATACACATATATCATATATATATATACAAATGGATTATAGATAATGTAACTAATGTAATTTATTAAGTGTAGTATTTATAAGACTACGATATTTCAAATTAGCGAATAACCCAAAACGAAAGAAGAGACTTCTTCCACACATAGTATGACACTTTTTTTTGTGTGATGTTGTAGATTAGATCTTGTCTATGTTCATGCAATATAATTTAATTCTATTTTTATTGTATACATACATTGCACATATATATCTATAAAAAAAAAAGAAATCAAACAATATAGACGAGAGAATGCTGCGCAGTATCTCTGAGCGTGGAGTGAGAAATCATAATTTTCTTGTTGATTTTATTTAATTATTTTATATATCTTATGGAGTATTTGGAATATAAATAATATATTGATTATTGACAGTTTTACTTACCAAAAAAAAAAAAAAAGTCAAAATAGATAGTGAAATTTATCCATAATTTTATTTATATTTTATTTCGTGATCCACAATATTTTGTCAATAAAATAGTAACTAGAAAATAGAAGACCCGTATTACAAATAATTGCAGCATGTATCTAATGTGTTTATCATCACCACAGCAGGTGCAATCGACCTCAATAACCAGAACTGTAGCATAGGGAACTGCAGAGAAATTGGAGCTAGTTTGTCAATCACTGCAACTCCCTCCTCTAGGGTTTGTTTTACCGCAAATATTTGCCCCGAAAATCTAGGGTTTTGTAAAATGTCTATTACTGCGATCTAGATTTTGCCCCAGTAATTCAACTTGAATTTTCGTGGATTCCGTTGAAACTCACCTTTCAACGGCATTTATCTCTTTACCCGTTCGAAGATTTTGGTGTGAATCCCGCAATTTAGAGAAAAGGAAAGATCCTTGTACCGAGTTTTCAAACTCACTCCGGAGATTGGAGATTAAGAAGGCTCTTTAATGATCCATGGCGAAAACAAGGCTTGGTATAAGAGAAGTTACTTCTTACGCCATTAAAGGCACAAACAAAGTGGTTAAAGGTATATAGATAGTCCGCTCGCTCTCTCTCTCTCTCTCTCTCTCTCTCTCTCTCTCTCTCTCTCTCTCTCTCACGCTCACACTCATAGCATATGATTATATGAATATTTTTCTTTACTGAAATATATATCGGTGGTGAAGATGTTTCCGTAATTGTAATCCTCTGGAGTGGTATTCTATTCTTTTATTTTTACCTTTTAGTTTAATTTTAATGTGCCTGATTGTTCTTTGTATGCATGCATGTTTTTGCATCATATATATTATTTAAATATTAAATTTGCGAAAACCTTCCATTCTATCCCAATTTTTTTTTAATACAAAATCCTCATTTATTTGAAGCTATGGTCCATCGATTCATGTTTTCTGCTGGGCTGATAAAGATCCATAGCTCAAAACTTACACGCACAAATTCGGTGGTTAAGTTTCTAGAAAAAATGAAATCTTTCTGTTGTTTTATCCCTCCTTGATTTTAATCTTATGGGAGTAATGATAATTTTCTTGTAGATATTTTTGGTGTAGATTCATGAAATTGTGCCTCTTGGCTGTTTATGCTATGTCCTTTTGGTGGGAGTTACTGAGCATTGGATTTTGAATTTTTGATTCTTGTATTTTATGAAGCTGGGGATTGTGTATTGATGCGACCCTCTGAGAAGAATTCGCCACCTTATGTGGCATGCGTGGAGAAGATTGAGGCTGATAAGTGTAATAATGTCAGAGTTCAAGTAAGGTGGTATTACAGGCCTGAAGAAACTCTTGGAGGGCGGAGAGAATTCCATGGAGCTAAGGAGTTATTTCTGTCAGATCACTACGATATTCAGAGTGCTTGCACCATTGAAGGCAAATGTACCGTACACACTTTTGAGAGTTATACTAACTTGGAGCATATTAGGGATGAGGACTATTATTGTCGATTTGAATACCGCCCTGCCTCTGGAGCTCTCTTACCGATTCTTGTCGCAGTGTAAGTGCTACTTGTATGATGATTTTCTTGCATCATCTGTTTCAATAATGATGATGTTCCTATGTCAAATGAATAGATATTGCAAATGTGAGCAGCCCTATAATCCAGATGACCTGATGATAATGTGTGATGAATGCGAAGATTGGTATGCAGATTTATGTTTTTGGTAGTCTTTTTTAATGCATTCATAAAATCATCATCTTGTGCAATCTTTTACCTGCGTTTGTTGCAGGTATCATCCTCGTTGTGTAGATATGACAAAAGAACAGGTCAGGCAATTAGATCGTTTTGTTTGCTCTCAACATGAGGGTATGAAGAAACCTCTTAATAGCTCACGTGTGAATGGAAATGTAAACCTACTTGACACCAACTTCTTATCATTGCTTTCATTTGTATCTTGTTTTGTTTTTTTGATGTGACAAGAATTGGAGCATATGGTTTTTTCTGTTCTTTGGGCTTGATCATGTATCCAATATATCTTCTGCTGATGCATCTCATGAACTCTGTCATGATTTACAGTGTTGTAGCCATTATAAGGATATTGCTCCTGTATTGATAATCATGGTTTAAGATTTCAATTTCTTTCTCTTGTTACATCTTTGATAATAAATTTTCACTTCTCGTTGCCCTGCAGGCAGTGTTTAAGCGCCAGAAGAAGTAATCCATCCAAGAGTGATGACCTTTTGCTTGTAATATGGTATTGTTCTTTTCAGTTTGTAGAACAGATGTAGAGACTGGCATCTTTTTAGCCGCCATTGTCTTTAGACTTTAGTGAAGAGCATGCAGACTTTGGAGGACATGTTTTGCAAAAAGATTGATGTATTCAGTATTCAACTTGCCGGATGGCACTTCAGAGTTTCTTTGCTAATTAATTTCATCTCTTGTTCAACAGTGAGAGCTCTGTAACACGTTATTAACACGGGATTAGTTCAATCAGGCTGTGCATGAAATCTTCTTTTAGTTTTCATATCTTCTTCCCAATGGAATTGAGTCTCGTAACTAACAATATTTATCTAAAAACTTAGTTCTATCATTACCACCAGAAATGTCGATTTAGGCTGACTTTCTTCAATCAACTTGAGTAGTGACTTTTGCAGGAAAAGATCGAAGTTAAGGAATATTCAATTCTGCAATGTGTTTACTTTTAGAAAGAACACTTTGATACGTAGATATCTCCAACTGAAAATTCATGACTTGTTTCAGAAATACCATAAAAATTGCAGTAAACAAGAGTAAAGGAGAGGCGATTGTGGAAGAGATTAGCTGTGGTGACAGTTTCTTGTATTCAGTTTGGCGTGAACACCCGAAATTTATGGTTTTGCACAGAAAAAATAAAATTAAAAAGCAACTGATTCTTCACCAAGATTTGTTTTTTCCTCATTAAAGCAGATAAATCCAGCTTTACCCACGTTAACAGCGTGCTTATCTGCTAAATTTGTTTTGCATGGTATAGTTAATGCATCTCGTTAACTGTTAAGCAAGAATATTTCCATATAAACCCAATTAGAATCTCTCAGATTCATGCCGAACAATGGAAGAAATTAATATACTTGTGATTTTCTTTGCCATTAATCTTGTTTCTTGCATAGCAGAAGACCGAAACATCTACTTGGTTTTACTTGAAGGCCACCCTGTTGCATTCCTCCATGAAGATAAACAAGCAAATGCAACTTTCTCCAACAGGTAAGAATTCATAATCAAAATTCAGAGAGAGAGAGAGAGAGATGGAAATCAACCTTAGTGAAGCTAATCGATATCATTTTTAATTCTCAGTAAAGCTTCAAAGGCTCATGCAAAGCACTTGATCAGCTTTCACGACCAGTTTCTGCAAAGCAATCTAGATGCAGGGAGTTATAGCAAGCTTTACAGCTTTAAACACATTGTCAATGGATTCGCAGTTCACACCACCCCATCTCAGGTTACTTACCTTAATCCTTTTACTGCTCAATCACGACCACAGACCACAAAAACCTCATGTTTTTTTAACAAAAGCTTTTAATGTTTCAAGGTTGGAAAGATCAAAGGTGTCCATGGCGTAAGGCTGGTGGAGAAAGATAGGGGAGTAAAATTGACAACAAGTTACACTCCAGAGTTTTTAGGGTTACCAGCAGTTTGGACACAGCAAGGAGGGAATAGGAATGCAGGAGAAGGGATTGTGATTGGTTTTGTGGATTCAGGCATCAATCCTGTGCATCCCAGCTTTTCTTATGATCCGTTCAATCCAGGGAGTTTGAATACTTCTCGTTTTTCTGGAGCTTGTGAGCGAGGACCTCGATTTCCCAGGATTTCTTGCAATGGTAAGATCATTTCTGCTCGGTTTTTTGCTAGCGGGGCTCAAGCTGCAGCCACCCTTGATCCTAGGGTTGATATTCTATCACCCTACGATACAGTTGGACATGGCAGGTTAGTACAGATAATTCTCTCTCTCTCTCTCTCTCTCTCTCTCTCTCAAATATGCTGACAGAAAATTGTTCCACCTTGTTGTGTAGTCATGTTGCTGCAACTGCTGCTGGAAATTATGGAGTTCCAGTGGTTGTGAATGGATTCTTCTATGGTCGAGCCAGTGGGATGGCGCCTCGTGCAAGGTCCAGCATTCTCTATAATTTACAATTCAGGGAAAGCAGGACATGATGAAGATAATAACTATT
The DNA here is from genome assembly GCA_028654395.1 of Scutellaria barbata. NCBI lineage: Eukaryota > Viridiplantae > Streptophyta > Magnoliopsida > Lamiales > Lamiaceae > Scutellaria > Scutellaria barbata. Next base: position 7,886,743 of record CM053645.1, read on the forward strand.
AATGACAAAATTGAATTTACTAGTATTTTAAATTTAAACATAGAATTCTGTCACAATAATCATTTTGTATTTTTTGAGTAGATCATACACATACAGAAAGATGATATCTTGTCTAATTATCGTTATTTGTCTGAACTTATTAAACAGGATTGCAATGTATAAAGCTATTTATCCTACAATTGGAACTTTAGCAGATGTATTAGCAGCAATCGATCAAGTAAGCATCTCCACACTAAAACACACACACAAAAGCTCACAAGACACATAAATCTACAAAACATGGTCTACTGGTCTACTGAATGCATGTATTTTTCAAGATTTTTATTATCTTCAGTGCAAAATCTTTCACAGGCAGCATTAGATGGGGTGGATATCTTATCACTCTCCATAGGACCTGATGGACCACCAGACGACACATTCACGTTCTTGAGCGCCTTTGATATCTTCATGTTATCTGCACACAAGGCTGGAGTTTTTGTGGCTCAGGCAGTTGGCAACATGGGCCCCAGTCCTTACACGGTCGTTTCCTACAGCCCTTGGACTGTTGGTGTTGCCTCCTGTGGCACTGACAGAACTTACCCTGGCACCCTCATCCTAGGAGACGGTCAGAAAATAGGTGGCATAGGATTGTCAGGTATGGCACTTTGTCTATCTAGTACTGAAACTTTAGGAATTATTCAAATATCTGTGTTCCAAAGTTTATTAATATTGCTGTCAGGTCCTAGTTTTGGGAATGGATTACTTCAGTATAGATTGGTGCTAGCTAAAGATGCAGTTAAGGTTGATGGAACGTTTCCTAGGACTCCACAGTACATAGAAGAGTGTCAATACCCAGAGGCCCTGGATCCTAATAAGGTTTTAGGCAGTGTAGTTATCTGCACCTTCTCAGGAGGTTTCTACAATGGAACATCGAGTCTAACAGCCATTATAGAGACCGCAAGGGCCCTTGGATTCATGGGATTTGTGCTCGTTGCAAATCCCAATTATGGAGACTTCATAGCAGAACCTATTCCTTTCTCTGTTCCCGGGATAATGATCCCAAGAACTAGTGATGCACAGGTGAGTAAACTAATTAAGGTAACAGAATCAAGAATTCGGTTTAAAATGATTTTGTTTTTGTTGCAGATCATATCTCAATATTACGAACACCAAACACATAGAGATGATAAAGGGCAGGTTATAACATACAGTGGGAGGGCATCCATAGGTGAGGGCAGAATCGCTACTTACATGGAGAGAGCGCCTGTTGTTAGCCGATTCTCTTCCAGGGGCCCCGATTACATCAACCAAAGGAGAAGTCCTGCTGATGTGCTTAAGCCTGATATCTTAGCTCCTGGCCACCAAATTTGGGCTGCTTGGAGTCCCATGAGTGTTCTCAACCCCATGCTATCTGGTACCTCAGATAAACGAGAATGCTCTCTGTTATTCAATTATTTGACAATTTTAGTCCCACTGTTTATGCAATTGTTTGGTTTCTCTCAGGTCACAATTTCGCGCTAATATCTGGAACCAGCATGGCAACCCCTCACATTGCAGGCATAGCTGCACTTATCAAGCAAAATAATCCTTCATGGACTCCTTCAATGATTGCTTCAGCCATGTCAACCACGGCCACCAAGCACGATAACAACGGTGAACCCATAATGGCTGAAGGGTTTTCTGCCTCCACGTTGTATCCAGCAGCCCCGTTCGGTTATGGGTCTGGCCTTGTGGATCCTATCCGTGCTTTGGACCCAGGACTCGTCTTTTCTACTGGTAATTTCCTTCAGTAACTTACATGCTTCCATAATTGTCAGCAGTTAATTTTACTTACATTTACTCTGAAAATGATCTTCAAACAGGATATGAAGATTTCCTCAGTTTCTTGTGCTCACTTCCCAATACCAATCCGGAAAAAATCAGAATCGCCACTGGAGGAACATGTGCAGGCTCTTTCAGCAACCCATCTGACCTGAACCAACCTTCAGTGACAATGACTGCACTTTCTGGAACACGGGTGACACACAGAGTCGTAACGAATGTAAATAGCAAATCAGAAACGTACCTGAGTGCTGTGCTGCCACCGAACGGAGTCAATGTCAGTGTGGATCCAGCCTGGTTCACTATAGCTCCTGGAGAAGCCCAAACCCTGGAAATAAGACTTGTTGTGACCCAGGTGCTCGACGACTTTAGCTTTGGAGAAGTTGTTCTCACAGGCAGCTTGAACCACATTGTCAGGATGCCCTTGTCAATTTTACCCATTTCTTTGTAAGCTGGAAATGGCCTTCTCTTTATCATCTATCTTCAACTTGATCGAGCCAAATCACCAGTGGAGATAAAAAGTGACGAAATTCAGACAACAAAATTGAAGATAAACTATGGAATCACCAGGAGAGAAAATGTAAAAGCAGTACATTGTATGCCATACATAGAAAAAATTTAAACACTATCAAGAGTTACAAGCAGTGTTCCTTGAACATGAAATGTAATAAATAATCTAATAAATAAAAGAAAAGTTCATCAGAATATAGGATGATACACAATTACTCTATGCATCTACACTACTATTAGGAATTGTTGGTCTTATTTCTTGACCTGTTTTATATGTCATGAAAATCCTCACAAACTTATATTCACTTCCATTGAAGTTCTAATCCATAAACAGAGCTCATGACAGGTAATTCAAGTATGAAAAAATGGGACCTTATATATGTTGAAAGTAAATTCATGCAACCAAATGAATGAAATGGACTCTATGAACCTCAGATGGCTAGCATACAAAAGCTACAAACAGAAAAATATCATAACTGTAGATTATGTTCATGTTACCACAGAACTTAATCAGTATAGCACATGCAATCCCTACATCGAGGAAATCTATATACACTCCTTCCAACAGGCCGTGAAAATACTCGTTTGTTTTGTCTCACTGCCTTCCTCACTCTTGTCTCAAAAACCTTCCATTCTATAGTGTTGTTTTTTACAAAGATGTCAGCAAGCCGTCGTTTGTTTGGGCGTATTGTAGGCATTTTTCCACCGCCATAATAGATTCGGTAACCAGCTACTAAAGAAGAAAATTGACTTCCTGAGTCTGTCATGGCAAATACATCAGCAGCAGTGCTTGCTATGAAGTCGAGTGCCGCCAACTGCAAAATATACGGCTTATAAGATCATTGACCGTATCTAACACACCCAAAAGGCAAGAACTGAACAGGATACATGTAAATCATTCCAAAACGATATTGATCTTTAACAAAATAATAAAAGCTGAATGAAAAGGTAGGCAGAATTAACCTGAGATGAGGAATTCACAAATGGTCCGATTTCAGTTGAAGAAAGCAAGTTTTCTTTGGTGACCATATTAGGAAACAAGGTAGTCAAGACTGCCAATCGTGAACTCCCTCCATAAATATGTGCACCCGCTAGGTATATATGGGTTCTCCGATTGAAACCAAGGCCAGCAAGCATAAGCACTGTCTCCTCTGGCATCAATGGACATAGCCCTTCAGATTTCAGTTCTGTTGGGGACGGAAATCTGCATAAAAATCATTGGCCAAAAAAAAAAAAAAAAATAGTGATAGATGAGATCAATAGAATCTTCAAATACTGCAACTACCCATGCAATCAGACCTGAAAACAGCACATTTTATATTCTCATATGAAAATAAAATCAGGGTAGTCCAGTTCTCTCAAGTACTTACCGGTGGGAAACTTTAGGGCGAGGTAAATATTGGTGTATAAATAAAGTCAGAGAACTTAAATGGGAAATCATTTTTCAAGTTAAAGCTTCACTTTGATCTCAGGAAAGACGATATTCTGACACAATTTACCAGACCCGAATAACATTTTTCCTTTCATCCAGTCAGGAGTATAACTGTCTAAAGGTAATATTAAACTTTCATTAATGAGGTAATGAAACTAATAATGCAGACACATACTTTTTCGTCTTTTTCAGCTCCACCAATGCAGGGAAATGGATTTCTCGGTAAGCCTCTAATTCAGTCCTTTCCTCTTCACCTCCACCAAATTCGCACAAAGAATGAGCTACCATGTCAATTTCAAATCTAAGATGTAAGGCTACGTATCTCGATTTTTTAGCTACTCGAACTTTTTGCCCTTTCATCTTTGACTGTGCAAATGAACCGACAAGATAATGGTCCACATGCCCCAAACCCGTATCATTTTGACGCATCCTTTGAATAAGCAAAGCACCAGCTTCTTGTATTTTGGAAACAAATCTTAGTGCATGAAAATTGCATCTGCATCGAAGTCTCTAGATGAAGTTCTTTAATTAGGGAGCAAAATGGAGAGACATGCATAAAAATGAATCAAGATTGAGAACTTTGATGAATTTAAAGCATGTGCATATTCATAACTGGTGTTAATTAATGAATCAAAGGCTTAAAGTTACCTGTAACTGATGAGGTATTGGATCAGATGCCAATCTGTTCCCAAACCCAATAAAATGAACGACTCTGTTAAGATGTAAAATGGGAAGAATGTACTTCAAGTAAAAGCTAGGCTTAGCTTCTTTCATAACGTCCGTGTCTGTAATCTGAAATGCAAATCCAGAAAAACACTGTAGCAATTAGCATGTCACAGAGCAAATTCTGTGTTGGGGTCAACGTAGAATCTAGTGTAGATAGATTTGAATCGCACCATACTACCAATTGCCTCTAGATCTAGTGACTGTAATTCCATTGGAAGATCCTTAACAATATGAATATCAGGCTTCATGTAGTCGATGAAATACTCCTCCTGATAAATATCGCCAAACTGACTAAGAAATAACAGAATTTGACCATCAATTTCCCACTAAGAATATATTAGATGCTTAAGATTACAGCAGATGGAGACAGGTTTTACCCAGTAAGATAAATAAATACCAGAATTACCAAGAGCAAAGCACCATTAGTATATTCAGAGAGATATAGTTTGCTGAACAGATAACAAAAACAGGCATAAGATACTTCTAATCTATTCTTCCCATGGACAATTCTATATACAGATGAATTCAAAAATCAAAGTAACTATATATGCAGTTCATCAAAAAAGAAAGAATACAACTGCACTGCTGTGCAGGAAGAAGTTAAAATGACAGTAAAACTTTGCATGTGAGATATATATATATATATATATATATATATATATATATATATATATTACCTATATAAAAGTGTGAATGTTTCTTATAAAATATGGATTGTCGAATATATCCCTATTAAAGATTATTATTTAAGGTTATGATAGTAATTTAGAATTTTCATATTAAATAATTTTATATTAGAATCCTACTTAATTCAAAGTCTTATAGAAGTCCATTATAATTAGAACTCTAATATAAAAGTGTTATATATATATATATATATATATATGATATTTGTATTATTTTTTTCCTTAATTTGAAGTAATCTCCATGTGCAACGCACGTGATCTAAAGTCGTATATATATATATATATATATATATATATATTCACATCAAGTTACAGGGATAGAAAGAAGTACAAAGAAGAGAACTCTACATTAACAGACATACTGCACAGGCATTTGAGAAATCTAGACATCATCAAGTAAAAAAGTGTTTCACCTTGAATCTCTCCATACACTGCTGAACATAAATCTGGGAAGAACAAGAGTTGCATTAAGCAATCTAGCAACAGCAACAGCATTGCACACCTGTTGGCAACCAAGAACAAAGCAATTATCATTATCATAACAAACTCAGCTGATTTCCAAAATTTAAAAAAAAAAAAAATATATCACCAGGAAATTAGACATAGACTTACAGCAACTCGCTGCTGATTTATTCCACCATTTGCTGTGACCATTAGAAAGCCATTTATACCCTCTGGAATTGGTAGAAAACATTAGCTTTCAAGAGGTCATACAATATTAGGAAACTATTGGGTTCAGCCAACACTCAAACACATCATCCAAGCACATGAAGACACACAAATGCAAGGATGAACACATATAATACACACACAAAAAGAAACCGTACACTCATGGTGAATAGAGAAAAGAGAAACAGTACCACTCGGTTTCAAATTGCGTTTATGAGCACAAGGCATCCAGGAAGACGCACGAGCATAAGGTTCCACCCACAAATCCTTAGGCTCGGGCCTGTTCTCTCCCTGAATGTACAATAATGAATATAAGAAGGAAAATGAACACATTTACAAAACCAATAGTTTTCTATCCAATCAGAGTTTTACTATATTTACACATTAAAATGGTGAGCCTACCTCAGCCAATGCATGAGCAGCCTTAGCCAAAAGTCTTGCATATATAGTTTTCTGTGGTTTTTTCCCTCTACCAAGTTTTTGTAGTTCTTCCTGCATCCACAGAATACACCTCTTATATTGACTTGTTTGTGATGAAACTTATAACACGGTAAAGAGAGAGCATCCAATCATCCACAGTAAACATGTTTGTGATGTTATTGGCTTTTCTTTTGGCTGATTTGCACCATGCATGAGAACATTAAAACAGGCATCAGCGTGGAGGAAAAAAATGAAAAAGGGGAACTAATTCCATGCACCATGAATCCCACCCACAAAAACTAAGAATGGTTAATACTGTTATTGAAGCCCTGGTAAAACAACATCCTGAGTGGATACATTAAACTTCATCTGTTGTCAGTTATCAGTAGTATGTCCACTCAAACTCACTACTTTGGACATTGAATTTAAGTAACAACCCTTTTGCTATTGACTGAAACCATAATTATAAATGCTAGTACAAATATAACTGTGAGACATTCTTCCCATTTCTCACATCAAGATCGTTTCTTTACATACGTACTTAGCTACACTCGAAGAAGTTTCAAGATTCAAGATTGATGCTTATTTTGTCTTAAAGAAACCATTGTAAGTCCAATTTCCGTGCTTTTCAGCTTGCTCTTTTCACTTCCCTCTTCTATATCTTAGATCACAGCATTAAAGAAAAAACAAGATAGCCTAATAATGTTGATAACAAGCAAAAGCTTATCTTTTAACGAATGCATCTAGAATCCACCTATGAATCTAATTCAGAAAACCACAAAAACTACATGAAAAGTAGAGAGTAAGAAAATGAACATCAAAGCATACCCGGATGAACACGGTGGTAGAGTTTGCTCTCAAAGATTTCACCTTGATATGCCCACGAGTCCGACCCGGTAGTTGGATCCGATAAAGCATCCACCAATTCATCAAGAAAAAGAAACCCATCAGCACCATCAATCCAATCATAACCCTTTTCTTATACCAAGACTTCCTTTTAGATTTCCTCGTTTTCCTGGGTTCATATACATAGCCATTCGTCGAAGACGCCGGCGAGAGGGGCGGCGATCGTAACGGCGAAGAATAGCTCAACCGGGAGCTGATTGAAATTCGACCCGGAATTGAATACCCAATGTCTTTTCCGTTATCTTCGTCGTCATCGTTGCTGGATATGCTGCCGCCAACAACGTTAATTTCAGAAGAATCGGAGTAGGCCATAGTTCTGTAAGAAATGGGATTGGATTACAGTCGGAAATAAATTTGAAGCAGGTTGAATGCGGGAAAGAGAAGAAAGGGCGACTCGAGGCCAAGGGAAACAAGAATGTTTGGAGGTGTCATCGGATTCTGGGTATCGGAGTATGAATTTGGTTAGTTCTAGTTTGTCAAGGCTTACAAACTTCTATTTTGGTGAACTCATGTCCTAAATCACCACAACTAGCAGACTTGAATTTATGTTTTATAATTTGTATATTTATTTTGTAAAATTAATATTTTATTAAGATGTGAATTTCAAAAGTGTTTTGAGAAAAATTCATTATAATTGTTCAAATATTAGTAATTATAATTAAAATAGTTCAATTAAAAAAAATTGTCGGATATAATCTTATTCCAGGAAAAAAAAAATCCTAATCCTTCCTTTTCAAAAAAATAAAATAAAGACTTATAAATTTATAATGTCTTATTAAAAGTAAACATCTTATGTAATGTAGTTTTATTTGGTTGTAAAAAATTAAGCTTTCACGGATGTTGGGTTATAATTATCCGAAATCAATATATATACATAAATGTTGACATATATGATTGATTGATCTTGTGTTCCTATACATGCATGAAATTTTTAGACATGTTCTTTAAAAAAATTAAGAAACAGATAGAATCCACTCCAATATATGATTTAGGTTAGGGACCATAATAAGACCATGCAGTGTATTGTCCATTTGGTCATTAGAATTCTTCTCGAGGATGAAGTGAAGGTTCTTGAATATTTCCACCCATCAATGTCAAATGTTTAAATAGTGGGTAGGTGCTTAGTGAGAATTTCAAATAGTTATGGGGCAAAGGAGAAAAACTCTCTAATAACTAATACTCCCTCCGTCCCTTAACACTTTGCACACTTTCCTTTTTAGTTTGTCCCCAAACACTTTGCACACCCAAAAATGACAAATTTTAACATAATCAACACCCTCACAATACACATTTATTTACAAAAAATGCCATTACTTTTTCTCACACAATATCATTTAATATTCAAATTTTTTCTTAAAAGTTGTGCCTAATTTGACCACTATACCCTCAACCAAAATACAAATATCTATTTTTTCTTAAAAAGTGTGCCCAATTTAGTGTGCAAAGTGACGTGGGACGAAGGGAGTAATATTTTATCCATATTTAATAATCAAAAGAAAAATTTCCCCATGACACACCGTTAATGATGCGGCACACACGTGATACACCAGCCTGGTGTGATCCATTAAATTCGTCTTTAGCTCCAACTCACGTGACACAGCCTGGTGACTGGACTTGTTGACTGGGCCTATGAGTATTGGGCCATCTTAACGACCCAATAAACAAATGGGCTATTGAGGAATCCAATTGGGCCATTTATTTCGGCTGGAAGAGATACAAGAGATCACTAATTTGCTGGCAAGGCTACACAACACTCAAGTTGTAAAATCTTTGCTTCATTTCAATTATTTCATAACTTGTACATAAAATTAATATACGCACTGTGCATATATGTGTGAATAAATCATGTATATTGTACTAAATAAGAATACCATAATAGTACTTAACCTGTATATCTTTAATAATTGATGTTTTCAAATTGTAACATTTGCATTACATAATTGGATAGCTATAATTTGAACTAATGATGCTCTGATTTATATATTTATATCATCATAATTATTATATAACATTTACACACTCATTACTTGTCGTTTTCATTTTGGGACTTCATAGGACTTGTTTCCGAGACATAATCTCTCATGAGTCTTGTATTGTGATCCTCCACCATCTGCTAATTACAAGTACACAACTATGTAATTAGTAGAGTATAATATTTGGATATTGAAAGACATTCAAAAATCAGTTAGTTGACCTTTGATGCCAATTTTTTCAAGTTGTCCCATTCAAAATCAGTTTGGCAATATGCAGAACGAACCTTCAATAACATAACAATACTTGATTGAGTAATTCAGAAACAGAAAAATTTATAATTTACACAAGAAACATTAATCGAAACGTATAGTAGCACTGACCTCTAATATGCGCAGAGCTGCAGAGGCTCGGTATATGAGAAACAGCATAAAAACATGAGTACGTATGTTTGTCATATAAGAATGGTAATAATATATGCGTAATAAATGTGTACCTAAGCTTTTATGGTGTGAAGATTCCCGCATCAAATCAGCACAAAACTTATCCCCATCATTGGGAGAATGATTTTCCAGAAATTGCATCAAATCTGCGTAAGCCTCTGGATTGTAGTCCTGTTAGGGCAAGACAAGCTCTCAATACTAAATATGTATTATTAAAATCAACAAATTAAAACTGGTTTTGATAAGAAATAGGAGAGACCTGAAGCTGCGCGGTTACAATTTTAACAGCAACGTAGGTGAAAAAGTCGTGCAGGTGTTTTGCTGCTTTGGCTTCTGGAGAAGCTTCTCCAAATCCTGCATCATCAAATATAATTTGATCGGATAAATCATTCACACAAAGAGAGAGATAGAGAGAGAGAGAGAGAGAGAGAGAGAGATTAGGACAGACCAGGTACATACATCTTGTGACATTGGAGAGTAGTGGAATGAGAAGGTCTTTGTCTGAATAGAAGATGTGTGTTTCTGGTATGGAGGAAAAGGGAAGAGGAGTAGTCTATCGAAAACATTCCCGCGCGCAACTAAGTGTTGCTCTCTTTCTCTGATTTCTGAGACACTTTCAATCTCTTATCTCTTCTTGGGGGTGGGTTGGTTACTCAGCTTTGCCTAAAAATCTAAGAATCAAAAAATCTTATGCTGACGTGGATTTATACATTATATATATATATATATATATATATATATTTTTTTTTTTTTTTTTTTTTTTGTTTGCATATGTCATCTTATAACATAGTTTTATTATACATTGTGTTTTTTTTTAGTTTTCTATGTTATATCTTCCAGTAATTCCAAAAGTTTATGACTTCTATGATAACATGTGTGTATACTGATAAGTTTTAGTTTTAGTAACAAATATTATTAAATACTATATATCAGAACTCATATATATATATATATATATATATATATTGGACTCAAACCCATGAGTTTGGTTCCACCAACTCACCAAGCCATGGATGCTATTTTTATATGGCCCCATCAACTTATAAGAAATTTTATTGTGATACTTTCATTTTTAGTTTTTGGAAATTCTTTTCTATCCATAACTTAACATCCATTCTTTATTAGTTAAATTTATATATGTTAACCCTTCTTGCACATATCATCTGAATTAAATATGAGTATATAAGAGAATATAATTTTTATTAAGTATGCGTACATAGATGGATCTATGTGTCCTCTTCTAGGGAACATATTCCCGTAATAAAAAAAATGGGTTATATATTATATATAATGTTGATTTATTCTATCCCAAAAAGTGTCTCCAATTTCAACAACGTGTCCATCAGTTTAAGTTAAATTAGGTTATTAAAAAAATAGATTTACTATTCATAAGTGAGTCTTCAATTAAAATGGGCTTTAACTAACTTTATTTAGTAGTTAATGGATATTAAAATAATAGGAACAAGAAGTAAAATAGAAGTCTATGAAACCTCGTAGGTTATAATTATACTAATTGCTATGTTGTTTTACAATAAAGACGTTTTTATATTGTTTATTTGTTTATAGTGTATTTGTGCCGTTTGAAAATTTTCAGGATCACATACATAGTAAAATTGTGACTAGTTTAATTAATTATATTAGCTTTCTTGATTGTTGTGAAAAAATCCAATAAACTCATATACATAAAAAAAAATATTGGAACCTATTTTTGCGTGGAAACAGGAAACACAAAGAAGTGTCTTCAATAAATGAAGCGTTGGGCATGGTCTTCTCATTTAATAAATTCGAGTTTAAGAATCCCATAACTTGTTGGGTCATCTTGTTTCTAGGCCCATTACTATTATCCACTAAACAAATTAAATGTCACCAACCTTATCAACAAGTGGGCCATACTTTGTGTGGTCTACAACAAAAAATACCCAACTTTGATATCCACATGGATCCCTTCTCTCTCCTGTTAATAATTGTGCCAATTGCAGCAAATCACTTTTGCATTACTCTCGTAAATTCCTCAAAATTTCAAGTCACGTTTATACACGTGGCATATTAATTGTCTTTGCACTAATGTGGCCCAATTGGCTTGTTAATGTCCATTCGTATGTTATAGACAAGTTGAACTAAAATAGTACAAAGGTGAATTATTGTTTAACAACTACATCCATTTGTGCTTATTGGTCAACCTACATGTTTATTGATGATCACGCATACTTAGACTTTACTTCAAACTCACATAAAAAAGTCTTGGAAAAAATAATTAGAAAGATGGATCTATCATTAGCTAATTCACTACAAAAAATATAGTAATAAAATTTTCTAAAGACACTTTATGATGAGACAAACTTAATATTAAGGTGTAATAAAATGAGTGAAACAGAGTCTTATAAAATGTTGTCTATTTCACCTAAATTTTAGCAACTTTCTAAAAGAAAGTCAGTCTTGGGTTCCCCCCCCCCCCAAACATACATTTAAGGTAACGATACTTTTATTTCAATGAAAGAGAACTTAACTATTTCCCTCAAAAAAGAACTTAAATTCTTTGTTGCGTTTTAATTTTATGTTTTACAACATCTAGAATTTATTCTTATTTGTATATAAGGAAAAAAAAGTTTTTTTCTTTTTTTTTTTCAATTTGCACTTTAATCACATCTTCTAAATTACAATTTTATGCATGATTTTTTTTTTATTCGATGCAAGATTTAAATTTTAAATGAAATTTTGGTGACATAACTCTAGAAACTCGACACTCATTGGCATATAAGATACAATCTAATTCAAGGTATATAGATTACTAAAAATAATTGTACACATGACATATTAGATTTTGTAATGTTAGCTTTTAATTCTTATTCTTTTTAAATATATGAGTCTGAGTTTTTTTTTTGGTTAAGTTACATAATGTCTACCATGACAATGAATGTAGTGTTGTACAAACCACTTCATAAAATCTATTCGTATAAAAGGTTGTATATCAAATTACATTTCCTAAAAAGATGGGAAAACTATTTTTTCTTTTTTTCTTGAATCAATCCATCATATAAAACAATAAATAAATCTCAATTTCATATTAATATAAATCTAACATCTCAATTGATAAAGATAAAATTAACATAAAAATATTAACACAAAAACTTTTATACAAATGGTGTACGGATCTAGGATCCGTACACCTAACCCGACCCGATCCACGGGCTCCCACGCGCCCCCACGTGCCTGGATGGGTGGGCTCAAACTCATCCAAATTCGCTCCAGGTGCTAGACCTTTATGTTATGTTAAGCATACATTTATATTATGTTAGTCATACCTTTATGTTATGTTAGTCATACCTTTAGAACCTTTATATTATATTAAGCATACATTTATACAACGTTAATCATACCTTTATTTAACGTTAATCATACCTTTATATTATGCTAAGTATACATTTATGATTTTATGTTGTATTAAGCATACCTTTAGGATTTTTATGTTATGTTAAGCATACATTTATATTATGTTAAACATACATTTTAATTATGTTAGTCATACATTTTAATTATATTAGTTATACCTTATATATTATATAAAAGTATGACTAATATTAATTAAAGGTATGCATAATATTTACATAAAAGTATATATGTACAAATTAGAATTTTTTTTGTGCTGAAATTATAGTTTTTTCGTCAAAATTAGAGTTTTTTTACCAAAATTAGGGTTTTTTTAAAAAGTTAAAGTATTACATAAATGTATGTTTAACATAATATAAAAGTATGTTTAACATAATATAAAGGTACGACTAACACAACATAAAGGTCAGGATAAAAAAAAAAAAAAAAAAGTGCGCGGATCCGAGTCGAATTCGGCCCTACCCAACCCACGTTGTATGGATCTAAGATCCATACAACACATGCACACAAGCCTCACTCAAATATTAATAATAATAAAATATATCTAAACACGCATCAAATACATATAATCTTCACCAATGCAACAATATTGTAAAAGGTAATAAAAGTTGTGCATTTTGTTTTTAATCCTATCTTTAGATTGTCTATTTTGTGATTTGAGTGAGAAAAAAATACTAGGAAAATAATAATTTAATATCCTAGACTTTAAATGATAATGATTGGTACTTTTATTTCATAATGTTCTATGTTCTGTTCTTTTTAATGTACCAAAATTCAACGAATGAGATATATTGAGTTTGTCGTCGGTGACTGTTCACATGTTTCAGTTGATCTCACGTTTGTCTGAATTGGTCTTCCTAATCGCAATTCCCAGCTGTCTGGCTTTATCCTTTATGCCCTCACCTATCCAACATTTGGGATAAACTATAAACACTTCTTTTTCTCCTAACCTTTTTAATAGTAATTATATATTGATGAAAGTCGAAAAATAAAATATGAAAATAATAAATAATAACCTTTATACTACAAAATCAAATAAAATTAATTTTTTTTCTATAAAATATAATTTATTACTTTTCTACTATCATTTAGATGAAGAATCTAAAATAATTATTCGACTCACATATATCGTACAATATTTTTGATTAATGTTATGAGAGATAATATTTATATTTTATCAACAATAATGAAATTATCATTTTTCTTATATTTATGATAATTAACTATTTTAATTATATATTACCATAGCAAAATATTTCACTATATATCCTAACTATGGTAGAATTAGGATATATCCCTATGAAATAAAGTAATGATGAATTCAGCAGAACAAATTATTCAGTCTGACCAAATTTGAGGATCATAATAAGAACAACGCATTATATTCAGACTTTGCATTTTCTATTATCAATGTCCCACTTTGTAATTCCCAACTAGCCAAAAGTATGGACAATTATATACGTAGATATCAACTTTGAATTTCATTAAATATTATATTTGATAATGTATATTTATAAAATCAATTATTTCCTCCACAAGCATCTTTTATTTTTTATTTTTTTGCATATATATTAATCATTTTGTGCATATATCGAGTTGAAATATTACATTCATAGGTATATCTAAAATATATTTATTTTTAAAAGTTCATTAGTTCATTATTGATATATATATGAGAAGTGTGGAGGATGATTTAAATCTGAATGATCTCTCATAAAGAAGGCTAACTACCATATTTGAATTGGTATGAAAAATATTTATTTATTCATTTAGATAACTAATATACTAGTTTGAGATAAAACAATTTGGAATATCTATTTTACTTTTTCATGTGTCGTTTATATCCAGCTATGAGAACATATAAATTTTGATAGCGAATTAAAATTACTACAAAAACTACTACTTATACAAATGAGAAACGAAAAAATGAGATGATTGGTACAGATCTTTTAAATCTTAGGAGAGTTAAAAAAAATAAAAAAAGTGAACACAAAACATAATATACACTATTGGTACTTTGGCAAAAAGGCGTAGATTGGCATTAGTTCGGCTAGCCTACCTACTTAATTAGGTCAAAATTAAGCATAATAAACCTTTTCAAACTTGAGAACATTGAAAAATATTACTTTTTTTAGAATAAAGGGATGAAAATTAAAAAAATTCAAACCTAATCTTAAGGTAGAAGTTCAACTAATTTTATTCTTTTTCTGTCAAAAAATGATTGGCAATAGAGAATAAAACAATAATCACATATTAACCTATGATATGAATTCAATATTATATATCCACGTCTGAAGTTTAAAAACAAAGTAATTTTATTTCAGGATATAGTTTGATTAATGCATAGGACAAAAAAACAGGACATTTTGGTACCTAAAACTATTCTGTCTATTTGACAATAATATTTTATACTTTTTGTTGTACATGATATTTTTTATAATTTATAATTAAAATTTGATTTTTTTTTTTTGAATACGTACAAAACCAAGACGATGAGGACTGTACTATATTAACAGTGTTTTCAGTAATTTTTGTGGTTGAAAATCTTAAAATAAATTAACTGCATTTAATATTCAATTAGTTTTAATATATTTTAAATTTATATCTTCATTCAAACAATTGGTTATTCTATTTTTGTGCCGAAAATGATTATTCTTAATATTTTTAATTATATCTTTTTTAGATTTTTAATCCTTTATCTATCCATTTTTATTTTATATACGAGTTTCCTTTAAGGGAAAGGTTTTACAAATCAATTTCTCTGAAGCTTTCATGCTTCTACTTTCAGTCATGCAACTTTAACTTTTTTTTTTTTTGCAAATTTAGTTAACTTGCCTGCTATAACAAATTAAAGGGACTTGACAATGTTGACATCAAACTTTATATACTTATATATTTATTTATTATCTAATAAAGCCTATTTGAAATTTTGATGGGAGAAAGAATGTTACTCTTTTAGGGAAGACTTATTCCAAATCAACAAAAATGTAGTTAATAACAAGACTTAAATGAATAAATGTTCTTAGTAATTAGGTTAATAATATAAATTACTTCCTTTTGTTTTTTTGTTTTTTTTTCGTTTACCATGGTATATTATTCATACATTTATATTACATTAGTCAAATATCATAATTTTTATATAATATTTTAACTTAAAAAAAAGATAAATTTCAACACGTTTTGTACATATACATCTTTAGGTGATATTACTTATACATTTATATTAACATAATCATGCCTTAATGTAATATATATAGATACAACTAATATAACTAAAAAATATGACTAACATAACTAAAATGTATGAAATGTATTAATGTATGTCTATAAAAATATTAAAGTACAATTAATATTAATTAAATATATGACTAACTCAACATAAATATATGACTAATATTACAAAAAAATATAACCAACATAACATAAAGAGTTGCACTTGTGTGCAACTGTTATATAGATTTAGATCCATATAATGCGGGTTGGGTCGGGTCAAATCCGTACTTTTTTTTCTGATTTTTATGTTGTTTTAGTTATGCATTTATATTATATTAAGCAATACTTTATGTAGTACTTTAACTTAAAAAACAAACCCTAATTTTTGTAAAAAAAACCCTAATTTATACATATATATCTTTATGTGATATTACACATACCTTTAAGTACTATTAGTCATACCTTTATATAATACATAAAGATACACCAAATATAATTAAAATGTATTACTAATATCGTATAAAAGTATGCTTAATATAACATAAAAACTCTAAACGTATGTTTAATATAATATAAAACTATATATATATATATATTTAACATAATATAAAAATATGTTTAATATTACATAAAGATATGCTTAATATAATCCTAAAATTATGATTAATATAATATAAATGTATATTTAATATAATATAAAAATATAACACTTAAAATAAATTTAAGTAGATTTGAACTCACTCATCCAAATATGTCGGACATGTAAAAGATATATAGAATAGTACATGAATTGAATCGAATCAGATATTCAAATTTATGCATCAACTACATAAAAAAAATTATTTAACATAAAAATATAAAATTTGAGAACAAGTTTGTGCGGGTTCCATGAGCTTAAGCGTTAAGGAAAAAAAGGAACTATTCTTAACCTTAATGCCACGCACCAGTCCAGCGCGTGGTGGTCTCTACGGAAACCGTCCTTATCCTGCTGGCAAAGGCACAAGTAGCCGTTGCAATATTAGACTAGCACGTGGGGCCTTGCCGACAATTTACCCCAAGCGCGTGGTGTGCACGATACAGAGCATCAACCGAAACGCGCAATTAACACAGCTCTAAAAGTTATAATCAAAGGTATTAGTGGAAATACTTCCTAAAATATACTCTCTAAACATCATTTATTACAAACTCCACATCTGGGAATACGGAAAACGTAACCGTCAATCATTCAAGAAAATCAGGGAAAATAAGAACTTCACTCCAAAAATTTCAGTCGATATCTCAACAGAATCACACCGTTGCAGACAGTCTTTCCTTTTGTCCTAGTTCCAACCGAAACAGACACGCATACCACACATCTTCTACAAATATCCCACACTCACCCCCCCCCCCCCCGCTCTCTCTCACTGCAATTGTGTATAAGTGTATGCATCGTGTATGTATAGGTGGGTGGCTTGTGGTTTAGTTTTATCTTAATTGAAGGATTTGTGGGGAATGTTCTTTGGCTTTTGTTCCACTCTGAAGATATTCTATTCACCTTCTCCTTCTCCTTCTCCTCTTTCCATTATGTCTTAAATTTCTTTTGCCTTTTCTTCTCGGTTTTCGCAGAGCTCACAGCCTGCATCGTTAATTATTGTGACGGTATGCTTCTTTTTTTTTTTTTTAAATATATTTTTTCTCATTATTATGTGCTTGTTGGATTGTGTTCTCTTTCTGGGATACATATTGATTTGCGTTGTCTGTTGAATTGAGATGAACTTGTTTTGTTTGGAGTGCATCAGGGTAAAGTAGTGGTCGTTCTTGGTGTGGTTTAGCCTTTTAGGTAATATGCAATCTTTTCCTGTCTTTGCTTGGTCCCTTTCTTTGTCTTTATTTTTGGTGGATGTGTAATTCTGGTCTAAACGATTTTCAACATGACTGAAGAAATTATGATTTTCAATAGTGGCCACTTATTACTTGATTTTAGTGTGATAATGGGTTTTACACGATCCAGTTTTATGTGAAGCATAGTCTCTTAAGTTGATGTTTTGTTCTATTTGGTGTTATATTAAACCATTTAGCTGTTGAAATCCATGAAAATATATGTAATTTTTCTACTGTAAAACTTTATGATTATCTTGTAAAGTAATATGTGGCTACATTATGTGGTAATATTGGAGATGATGTACTTGAAATCCATTTTTTATGGTGTGGAATCATGTTCTTAGTTGGTGTCAAATGTGCCTATTTGTGACAGGAGGTTCAGATAATCTAGTAGAAGCAGGAGATGGCAACATTTGGGGATATAGGGCTTTCAGCAGGAGTCAACATTCTCAGTGCATTGATTTTTCTTATAGCATTTGCAATCCTAAGGCTTCAGCCAGTAAATGATAGAGTATATTTCCCGAAATGGTACCTCAAGGGTTTGAGAAGCAGTCCGCCGCGCTCAGGTGCTCTCGTAAGCAAAATTGTTAATCTGGATTGGAGATCATATATTAGGTTTCTGAATTGGGTGCCTGAGGCGCTAAAGATGCCTGAGCCTGAGCTCATTGATCATGCAGGGCTGGATTCGGCCGTCTATTTGCGCATTTACTTGCTAGGGTAAGGTTACATATTATATTGCCTTGATTACGTTGATTTTTACTGCTAGATATCAGATATAATTTTTCTCAGTATGGATAGCACACGTCTCTGTGTTTGGGGTTTTGATAATATTCAAAAAAACACATTCATTCTCTGCGTGCTTATTCTGCATTTTGATAATACAGACTTAAGATCTTTGTTCCAATGACACTGTTTGCATGGGCCATCCTAGTGCCTGTCAACTGGACCAACAACACCTTGGCCGCATCCACTGATAATTTAGACTTCAGTGACATCGACAAGCTTTCTATTTCTAATGTTCCACATGGATCACCCAGGTTAGGAGCTCTTTACTTCCACAGTGTGTTTTAAATTATCCTCAGTATGTGAACTATTATTTCAGTCATCTAATTCTATAAATGGGTTGAAAATACAATTTACTCAATCAACCCTTTTTGGGCTTTTCTAAGGCTTGGGTATATTTCAGATTTTTGTTTCGTGGGATTTTTTTGGGTCATGTGAGTGAATTATTGTGTTCTTATTGGTGAAATTTGAGGTATGATTATGAATTTTATTTCGAGGTTTCGTTAGTATATAGTTTGCTGAGTAGCAATATGCGGGGAGTAACCTTGGGTGTCAGGGACAAATATTTCTTTTAGTGATGCTTCGAGATCATTTTGTGTTGTGATTTCCTGCTGCTGCAGCTTTGGGAATCGAGATTGAACTACTCTGCAGTCGTCTAAATCCATCCAACATGAAGAAAGTGAAAACCAAGAGAAGGGGACTTGGGCCAGAAAAGAAAAACAGAAGTAGTTGATACCATTAAGCACATACATAAACTTTTCTTGTACAGTCAGAGTTCAGAGTCTAGGAAGACTGTTGATGAGAGTCATTATAAAACTGTGCTCTCTATTGTATGTTCTTATGTCTAACAGTTAACAGGCAACCTTTGCTTTACATAGGTGTGTGCTTGAAATAACAATGATCTTTTCCATGTCTTTTTACAGGTTTTGGACTCATATAGTAATGGCCTATGCCTTTACCTTTTGGACATGCTATGCCTTGCGAAAAGAGTATGAAACGATTGCCAGAATGCGCTTGCACTTCCTTGCTTCAGAAAAAAGACGTCCTGATCAGTTCACGGTAACTACTCTAGAGCATCTAGTGGTTTATTTTGATGTCCTGAAAAATATAAGTGTTTTTAATGCACATAGTTCGTGAACATGCAAATGTAATATAAAATTTGATTTGGTTATCTTAATTCAAAGTTATCCAGTTCATTTACTTTCCTCGTCATTTTCCTTTCTCTCTTACTTGGCATCTTATAGAGCTTCTTTTGGAAAGTGCCTTTGTTGAGAAATATAGTGATGTGAGTTTCTGCTGCATATAGACCCAAGACAACTACTTTTTAGATGACAAAATCACATTGTACCTTTGTAGTGCCCTTTTCTACACCTTTTGGTTTTCCATCAGACCAACATTTTTAGAATGCATTTATGTATGAGGGGTGCTGATGAATTATTTTGAGCAAACTTCCTTACATATGTAGAAGCAACTTCCGACGTGCATGTTAAAGATAACTTTGGTTTATGCATGGGCAAACTTAAATTGATCATTCTATGTTTGTTCCCAGGTATTGTTCAATTGTTGGTCAGAAATATTTGCTCTTTTTATGATTTTCATGTAGATTACTTTCCAATTTGAGTTCCCCTTCTCTTTTGCTGGTCTATTTTTTAGTTAGTAGTTTCTTTTGAATATCAAGCCATTGCTTCCTTTTTCTTTGTAAACTATCAGGAGTACTCAAACTTGGTTTTGCAGGTTCTTGTTAGAAATGTGCCACCTGACACTGACGAATCAGTGACCGAGTGTGTGGAGCATTTTTTCTTGGTCAACCATCAAGATCACTATCTAACTCATCAGGTTTTCTTCATTTTGAGTTTGCTTGCAAATTTTGGATTTGGGTGTGCAAACAACTAAAAGTAATAAGACCTTTAGAGGAGATTGTTTTTTAAGATATTTTATCTGTGATGTATAATGTATTTGTTCTTGTACCTATGTGATGTGTCTTTTAAAATGTGCTCTCCTTCAACTTAAGTTTTTCTTCTTCTTCTTCTTCTTCTTCTTCTTCTTCTTCTTCTTCTTCTTCTTCTGCTTTTTTATTTTATTTTTTTATTTTATTTTTAAATTTTGTTAAATTCTAGGAATCATGGCATTCACCCTGTTTGGGATGTTCCTGTTTTGACACGTTTTGGGGATACAAGCGACTATACAATTAAAACAAAAAAAATGTTTTTTGATTTTTTTGTTTTGCAGTAAAAGTGATATGTAATGTTTTCAGAATCAAAATGGCTTGAAAACAAAGATGGATCGGTCAAGTTTTATATGAACATATATGAGTCTAAAAGTCAAAACATATATAATCAGTTGAAGAGATACGCCTTAAAAGTGAAAGCTTATAATGCCTTTTAATGACTTCCTCATTTTTCCTTGACACTTGATGTGCTTTTCAAATTGTTTCTTTAAGGCTTCAAATATCACTTAAAAAAAAAAAAAAAGAAAATCAACCTGAGTGACTCTTTGATTATACTCAAATTGAAACAAAATGAGGGAATATGCTAATGTAAATACTTTTATTTTGTGGCTGTGCGTTTCATTGGGGCCTCTCTTGAATTCCTCTGTAGGTCTCCAGTTTATGTTGTATATTGCATTTTTTGTTGTTGATTTATAGTATAATTAACAAACTATAGGCTACTCCAACATTATACATGTCTATATGACTCCAAACCTGTGGCACACATCTTTCTTATCATAATATATATGCAGGTTGTGGTCAATGCCAATAAACTTGCAAAACTGGTCAAGGAGAAGGAAAAGAAGGAAAACTGGCTTGACTATTACCAATTGAAATTATCAAGAAATCCATCACAGCGGCCAATGACCAAGGTACAATATGTGCCACAATGTTTCTTAAGTCATGCCTCTCTTGAATCTATTGTTAGAGATTTGTCTTTAGTTGTAATATATGCATCAATCAAGAGGGTTAGGTGGCTAATTCCGTTTACTCTTTATGAACTTGCAGACTGGATTTCTTGGCCTTTGTGGAGATAAAGTAGATGCAATTGAGTATAAAACAGCTGAAATACAGAAACTATCAAAAGAAGTGAGTACAAGTACACAAATTCTTCTTCTAGATGCATCTCACTTTTTTCGTCATGCATACTCATTAATATATAGCAGAGTTGCTCTTATTGATAACTGGAAACCCATTTAACTTATTGTTATTATTGTCTTTGAATTCTGCAAAGTAAGTCCTAATCATCAAAATCTTGCAATTCTGAGCTTCCTTGTTCAGCAACGCATTTCTGGTATATTCAAAATCACCATCATAATGGAACTGATTCTGTTCTATTATGGTGAACTAATTCCATTCTATCATCAAAATCTAGCAATTCTAAGCTTCCTTGTTCAGCGAAACATTTCTTGCATATTCGAGCTGACCATCGTAATGAACTAATTCAGTTTAGTAAGGTGAATCAAGAGTAAGCTGAATTTATGAGTATACATACTTCCTGTTCTTCCCCTAAATTGCAAATGAAGAACAGAAGTTTGCATAGTTCATGAACTTCTTGTCACTGAGGATTATGGGGAGAGTGAGATGCATATACTAATACAAAACATGATTTTTTTTTGCCACAATTTGAACTTGTAACCTCCAGGCATCAACGATCCATTTACTCCTGAGCCAAGTGAAAATTGTATCTTCCTTATTATGCTGTACTTGAGATGAACGAAGGAAAATGAGCACACTCCTTTGTCTTCCACACCAGCAAAAAGAGACCTCCAGCCTGATTGATCTTGATAATATTGATAGTGACCAGAATAATAATTATCTATTTATGATAGAATATGTGCAATTTATTATGCTGATTAAACATCATTTGCTTTTGCACAAGCATAACATCTTCAAATAGCACTTCGCCACTGAGAAGGTTTTGAAACGTGGACATGACTCTATTCATCTAACTATTCAAGAATCACTATCTGTTATTGATAACTTCTAATCTTTTAGTTGTACAAATATGGATCTAGAGATTTAAGATTACCCGATTTTGTTTTTTATGTATTCATCTTGTGCTACAGAGAAGTTACTGATCTTGTTTATTCTTAAAATATATTGATGGGTTCTTAAACTTACTTTGGCTATAATTTACACATGGCATTCACATGCAGATAGCTGAAGAGCGGGAGAGGGTAAGAAATGATCCATCATGTATCATGCCAGCGGCCTTTGTCTCATTCAAAACTCGGTGGGGTGCTGCTGTGTGCGCACAAACACAACAGTCCAGAAACCCAACGGCGTGGTTAACTGATTGGGCTACTGAGCCACGTGATGTATTTTGGGCTAACCTGGCAATTCCTTATGTCTCACTGACCATTAGAAGGCTTATCATTGCTGTTGTTTTCTTCTTCCTTACATTCTTCTTCATAATTCCGGTTACTGCTGTGCAATCTCTTGCAAATATTGAGAGTATTGAAAAGAAGGCACCCTTTCTCAAGCCAATTACTGAACAGTGAGTACTACTTCTGAAATCAATTTGCAATCATCATATAACACTATTTCACTTAATACATATTTATTACATTGAGTGGGGATAATTACATTGGCTTTGATTTTTTTAAATTAGTTCTAAGAAGTTTCTGCCCTGTATGCTGACTTTTCTTTACATTAAACTGAAACTGAAAGCTTCAAGAAACTTCGAGTTGAAATCTTTCTATCAGCTATGTAACACAGATAGAAATGTAATTTGTGATGTGCTGGAGAAGATCTTTCAGATTTAGGACGTGGGAAGTCAGATAGTTTGGCATCCTATAAATCAAGTGAAATAGAAGTTTATGGTGGTAAAATACACAATCTAATAATAAGGAAAATCAACATTCTTTTGCTTAGACCTTTTTAACAAGTTGTTTCTAGATTAGTTACTCATTTGATATTCTCAACTTCATGCATATCATAATTTATTTCAACATTTCTATTGATATTTTGATCTTTCAGTGCGGGTACCTACTGAATTTTTGTGTTGCTGCATGAAGGGGTAGTAACCAATATTTGACAGAATGGTTTTCTAATGATATTTTAGGATTAGAAAACCTTCTTGGTGATAATTTCCATTTTCTAAATATTTATATAGATTGTAGGCAGTACTGTATGGAGCTTTATTTCACTTTTCATTTTATAGACATACGAATTTGAGGTTTTCTATATTACCCCCATGCTTTGAGCTTCGAGTTTCAGTTGTTCTCTTAGAAAAATGTTTTCTTGTTCTATGT
Organism: Scutellaria barbata; assembly: GCA_028654395.1. Taxonomy (NCBI): domain Eukaryota; kingdom Viridiplantae; phylum Streptophyta; class Magnoliopsida; order Lamiales; family Lamiaceae; genus Scutellaria; species Scutellaria barbata. Next base: position 7,910,793 of record CM053645.1, read on the forward strand.
ATATGTTCAAGGAACACATTGGTACTTATTATTGGTATCCATTGACGCATTGCCATTTCCCCACTAATGTTAATATAATGTTTATAATGCAGACCTTTCATCAAGTCTTTGATTCAAGGTGTTTTGCCTGGGATTGCTTTGAAGATTTTTCTTATAGTGCTACCAACAATATTGATGATGATGTCCAAGTTTGAGGGCTATCTGTCAATATCAGCTCTGGAGAGGAGATCTGCAACAAGATATTATTTTTTCAACTTCATCAATGTTTTCCTTGTGAGTGTAATAGCAGGAAGTGCAATTCAACAACTCAATAGCTTTTATAAAGACTCGCCAAAAGAGTACGTTCTTTGACATAAACCACACCACTTTGTTTTTTTCTTACGCTGTCAATAGCCAAAATATTTTTAATCTTACTTTTCTGCAAATCCAGTAACTTTACATATTGTCATCTTGTATGGCAGTCTCCCAATGAAAATTGGTATTGCAATCCCTATGAAAGCAACTTTCTTTATCACTTACGTAATGATTGATGGGTGGGCTGGTGTTGCCGGAGAGATCTTGAGACTGAAACCACTTATATTCTTCCATTTGAAGAACTTCTTCCTTGTCAAGACTGAGAAGGATCGAGAAGAGGCCATGGATCCAGGAAGCATTGGTTTCAACACAGGCGAACCTCAAATTCAATTATATTTTCTTCTTGGCCTTGTCTATGCTGTCGTTACTCCAGTTTTCCTTCCTTTCATACTCGTTTTCTTTGCCTTGGCGTTTGTGGTTTTCCGCCACCAGGTACAACCACTCTCTCTATCTTTTGGAAACATTTAGAAGGTTTATATGGGGTTTTCCGAATAATGCTTTTTAGGACACATTGCTGAGAATACAATCCTTTATGCAGATAATAAATGTATACAATCAAGAATACGAAAGCGCTGGGGCATTTTGGCCAGACGTACATGGACGTATACTATTTGCCTTGATCTTCTCACAGATAGTTCTGATGGGATTAATGGGTACAAAAGGGATAGTTCAGGCCCCACCACTCCTTATTGTGCTACCAGTGTTGACAATCTTTTTCCATAGGTACTGCAAAGGCCGTTACGAGCCAGCTTTCGTTAAATTTCCTCTACAGGTTTGTGCCACTTCCCTTTATATACGAAACCTCTCATTTAGACATTTCATTTAGACCAATTTTTTCATTCGGTTCAAATTGTGGTACCTCAGGAAGCGATGATGAAAGATACACTCGAACGTGCAAGAGAGCCTAACCTAAACCTGAAAGGCTATCTCCAAAACGCTTATATCCACCCAGTTTTCAAAGATGACGATGATGATGAAGATTATGATGGAAATTTTATCAACCAAAAACTGGATGAGAGTGTGATAGTAGCTACAAAGAGACAGTCTCGAAGAAACACACCAGTTCCCAGCAAAGTCAGCGGTGCATCCTCACCATCGCTGCCAGATGTCCAAGAAAGCTATCAGTCATAGGTGCTGGTATACGAACCTGTAAATTAGACGAGAGAAAGTAGCTAAAGTTTCGTAAGTGAAGAGGAAGATACGTGAAGAAAGATGTATGTATGGTTTTCCAACTTCAAAGTTAGCTTGTAGAGGATGCAGGATGTGAATAGCCACCATGAATGATGTGCATGTGCTACGAATCTGCAAAAACTTCAAGTTAGGATTATACTATAGTGCAGGTTGTACTTGCTGGAATGAGAATTATACTGTCCTTAAATGTTTTCCACTTAAAATAATGGTTCTTGTAGTTTTGCAAATTTAATCTTTTTGGTGTGGTTGCATCATGCTTGTATGCTAATTGCTCTGGGATTGATGATTTGAGTTTTTTGCATTTGGAGGATTCATGTTTTTGCTCAAGGTATATATCAGATAATTTGTGTAGAATTTTTTCAAAGTTTTGTATATATATGCAACGCTATATTATTACATTTATATTTTAAAATCTTGTCATTTATTTGCCATTATTAAAGAAAAAAGGTTCATGGCATATGTTAAAAAGTTTTAGGTATCATCCACAGGACAAAGACTGACTGGCTTAAGAAATTTGAGTTGTGAGTGGTGTAGCTCTTTCTTAAGGATTTGTATATTTGTTAGATGGTTTACATAAGTTTTTGTGAGCATATATTATTGTTTCAACTAATGTTAATTTTAAGTCAAAAAAACTTATATAAAATCACTTCATAAAGTCAAAAAGTAATATGTTGTCTAGTTCATTGCTATATTGTCCACAAATTGATTCTATTAACCTGTGTTGGACTGTTTGATTGAGACGGTGACATAATTATGATGCATCCAATTATGGGAGGATTCAAAATTTAATAAATGGGGTGGACTGAAAGTAAGATTTGAACACATTCAAATTTATGTATAATAAAATATTTCGATATTTATTTATGTTTTGCTCTATGAAAATTACGTTAAAAACTTAAACTTAAGTTTTTATAAGATAAGATTATAATCATATGAAAATAAAAATTTAATAACTAACTAATAATTCAAAGTAATGTGTCAAAATTTATTTCTTGCACTTTAAATTAAATGAAGTGGTACGGGTAATCACACGTTGATTTAATAACTATTTAACTAAATGAATTTTTTAATTGAATTCAAAGGATTCAAAGTTTCCTAACCTAATTAAATTTACAATTCAAACCGAATCTTAATATAATTGAAAATACTAATTATATAACTAACTAAATTAATAATGAATTCAAAAGATATAACAAATAAAAATATATATTATCCATCTATATTTTAAGACACGAATATATGAGAGTTATATGACATTATTCATACATATTTATTGTTAATGAAGATTCTCCAATATTTATATTTTGTGTTTGGAAAAGGAAAACATAAGAAGAAATCTGGACATAATTCATAAGAGTGTTAAATTTTGGGTTGATTTTATTTTTTAGTGGGTTAGTGTAATTTTTGAATTGAATTCACTTAAAATATAATTTTGAACCTCTCAAGAAAATATTGTGGGCATGCACCCATGCATCTCATACATGCAAAATTCCGTTTCAATCTCAAACCTAATTATTTTGTTTGGGGACACTGTTAGAGTTTCAATTTCATCAATTCTTTCAATTCTTTTACCCTATTCATCGTGTGCACATTAATATGTATTCATTATTAATAAATTAGATATCCAATATACTTTATATATTATTAATAAATATATTAAAAATTACTCACAATTTACGTTTTATCATTTTTGGCAATTTCATACCTAAATAAGTCAATTTCCCCTCAAAAGGAAAAAGAGAGTGACATTAAATACCACATACCATAAATAAGTAATGAAAATCCAACATAATAATTACTTAAAAATATATTGTTTTCACTTTTCCCAGATTCAAGAGGACATGTAAGTATATCTACCAATAATTGTCACGTGGAATTTTATTTATTCTTATTTTAAAAATCCTAATTAAGTGTAAAGACTAAATATTTGTAATTTAAATGACCTTAGAATCAATATTTAACTATTTATTAATAAAAGGATAGAATAGAGACCTAATTTAGACAAACAAGACACCTAATTTTCTTTTCACTGTTTCGCAGCCCACAATATAATAAAGCATAAGTAATGCCGCTTTTTTGACGGGCATCTGTATTTCAGTTAGTTTCCTTGTCATGGGACTATTTTTTCCTATCTCGAATACAATTCATTTACAAAGCCGTGTTCTTCAGATAAAGTTATATTCTTCCCATCCTGATCGCTGTTTTCCTTCATATGAATTTCGATTTCATCTCCTCACCAATTCAACGAACCAGCAATAGCTAAATTTATTGAATTCGCCGTGAATTGTTCTGTTTATTGATCAGGTGAGTTGAAAAACATCGGCTGTTTTTCTCCACTGGTTTTTTAGTCCGTTTGTGATTTTTTTTTCTTTCTGTGAACTCGCTCCTTCGATTGAGTTTTTTTTTTTAATCCATTTTCAATAGTTTCCGATTTCTTGATTGATTAGGAGATGAATGTGCTTGAATTGATTTATGATTTTTTATTTATTTAAATTTTGGAAATTGATTGATTTGGTGGTCGGTTTTCGTGATTAATATCTGTAGTTGTGATGAAGTGGTGTAGGTTGAATGAATGCATTGACTCGGTATTAGTTGACTCCGCGTCAATCTCTAATTATCTGAATTCAAGAGCTGAGCCTGTTACTATCAATTCATTTATATCAATTAATGAATGATCCGGTAGCTTGTGTTTGAGTGAGGAAATTGAATTGAATTTTGTTAGAGAAAAAAAACTATATAATCTTTGATCCAGTAACAGCACTACAAAGAAACGCATGCTTTCGGTTGGCTATCTGTTGAGTGCGCTTCGACCTTGATTATGGTGCATTAGACACAGTCTCTCAAAGGTTTATTCTGTGATTTGAATGATTTTGTGAACTGTTGCTTCTTATGAAAAGTTGTCTTTCAGAAGGTTTTCTGAATGTGTTTATAACCTAGGCTTATATTGGCACGTGCATTTGTAGTGTGGCGATGTCAGTAGTAATTACGAAGCAAGGAACGCACAGCTGTTGCACAAACAACAAAATGCCATTGATACCAAGAAGCCTAGAACATATGCCTGCAAGGAAGAGGAGGAAGTTTATCCTTAACTCAGAGGATGAGGAAGAAGTTGAGGAAAGTGTAAAATTATTGCCCACAGAGTCGAGAGATTTGGATAATCTGAAAGCAAAACCATTTGGAAGCAGCACTGTTTCACGTGATCTGATAACACTAACTAGACATCAGAGGGTTTTATGCGTAAGAGATTCACAGCAGGTAAAGAGTTCTAGTTCCATGAAGAAAGGAATGGGAACTCAGAGTGTAGAACATGAGACTGATGATAGCTCATCCTTAAAACACTCAAAGAAAGTTCTCAAGATACCAATTCAGAAGAAGATCCAAAAAAACAAACTTAGAAGGAGAAAATGTGAAAGTGAGAGTGAAGAAGAGTGGGATGACTGCAAGAAGAAACAGAGGCCACTGGTGGCCATGTCTAGCAACAAGAAAAAACAAACCGTGGATATGGATAATCAGAGAGCATCAAAAAGGCGTTCTGTTTTTTCAAACAAGTATTTGGAGGCAAATTTCATTCTCTGTGATTGGGTGGATGATGAAGAAGATATAGTTTCATTAACAGACACTAGGATTGGAGGTAGTGATATAATGAATGTCTCAAGTGCCCAAAGTAGTGATACTGATACCACAAAGGCAAAAATAATTTCAAAGGGAGCAAAAAGGAAATGTAATGAATCTGGATGTGATTTAATGAATGTATCAAGAGCCGCAAGTACTGATATTGATACCACAAATGCAAAAAGAAATTCAAGGGAAGCAAAAAGGAAATGGGATGGTTCTGCCACACATTCTTCATCTAATTTATCCTCCTCCTCCTCAGCAAATTTATCAATTCCAAAATTTGATATACAAACTGTACAAAAGTCTGCAGTTAAAAACATAAAGGTACACTCTCTTGATCTTTCTTTCAGAGATTTAAGTATGTGCCTTGGTGTAGATTGCTTAATTGTTTTCTAATGAGATTATGATTTCTTTTTTCAGAAACAGCTACATGAAAAGAAGGCCATTAAGTGTCATCAATGTTGCAGAGTTGATAGAAGAATTGTGGTTCCATGCAAAAAGTGTCAAGAGAAATTTTACTGCATCCAGTGTATCAAGCAATGGTACCCATCTAACTATACTAGCTATACACTTTGCAACTCAAGAAGTCATGAATTCAATATCATCAGTCTGTATACTCGTACTCAGGTACCCTACATTTTTGGAAGAGGAAGTCTCTGAGGCTTGTCCATATTGCCGAAAGAATTGCAACTGCAACTTGTGCTTGCATTCAACTTGCACATTGAAGGTTTGTGTATTGGTTAGTACAGTAAACTGACTATATTACTGTTTCATATACTAAAATTTAAATATTCCATTATTTATTTTTAGACATCTAAAAGAGACATTGGTGATGATGAGAAGATTCAGCATCTGCATTATCTCATCAGCAAACTTTATCCATTTTTGGAACATATTCATCAACAACAAATTAGAGAGATTGAGATGGAGTCTAAAATTCAAGGTATGTTTTATTTTAATTCAAGATGGTATGTGTATTTGAAACCACTCTTTTTTACTCATAGAATATTTTGCATTGGCAGGGGTAACATCGTCTTCAGTTGAAGTAAAACGTGCAGTTTGCTACATTGATGAGCGTGTATATTGGTAAGTGTTTGTCATTTGCATTTGTACTCCATTATTCATAGATATACAATTTTCTTTATTGTCTTCCTTGCTTTGCTGCAGCAACCACTGTTCGACTTCAATTGTTGATCTTCATAGAAGTTGCGCAAGTTGCTCTTACGAGCTCTGCATTAGTTGTTTCCAGGAGATCCGTGCAGGTCAGCTGCCAGGAAACTGCAGGACAAAAACTCTTCAATATGTTAATAGAGGCTCTGATTACATGCATGGTGGAGATCCACTACCAGAATCATGTCATACAGATACTTTAGGTAGAAGTTCTGAAATGCCTGTTGAGTGGTTTTCTGACAAAGATGGGAATGTCTTTTGTCCCCCCAATGAAATGGGTGGTTGTGGTGGTTGCAAGTTGGAGCTCAAGTGTCTCCTTCCAGAACACTGGATCTCAAGTTTAAAGAAACGAGCTGAAGAAGTCATGAGTAAATGTAAAGCTATATTTAGTAACAGTGAGCCTGAAGACCCATGCAAGGCAGCTTGTGGAGAAGGCAACTGCCTGTATTGTCCAGATTCAAAGGATACCCTGAATGAAGATGAGCTTCTTCACTTCCGCAGGCATTGGACTAAAGGAGAACCAGTGATTGTAAAGAACGTTCTTGATCTCACAAGTGGATTAAGTTGGGAACCAATGGTTATGTGGCGTGCATTGTCAGAGCACACCAATTCCGGGATCAATTCAAAAATGTGTGATGTGAAGGCTATTGATTGCCTAGCTGGTTGTGAGGTTATATTCAGTTTTCTTCTTCTAATTACACATTCGAATAATCTCTATGTTTTTTGCAGCCCACAAATTTCAACAAAAAACCATGTAATTGAGTACTTTTCCATGCACCCATGGAATTATCATCTTTAATCATTTTTGTGTGGTATAAGAACCTTACTTTTAGTATCTTTTGGAGATGCAATTGAAAATCAGGTCATTGGGACATAGGGGACGAGTAGGTGTGCTAGAAGTGGAGTCTGTTGTATTGCATTTGCAGCTATAGACTAACATTCATTTCTTTGCAGGTGGAGATTAACACTCGAAAATTCTTCAGAGGCTACATGGAAGGGAGACGATATGCAAATTTTTGGCCTGAGATGCTTAAGCTCAAGGATTGGCCACCGTCAGACAAGTTTGAGGATTTGTTACCCCGCCATTGCAATGAGTTCATTCATGCATTGCCATTCCAGGAATACACTGATCTAAGGGAGGGAATTCTTAACCTTGCTATAAAGTTGCCAGCTTCTGTCATAAAACCTGATATGGGTCCAAAGACATACATTGCCTATGGAGTGATGGAGGAACTTGGAAGAGGGGATTCTGTAACTAAGCTTCACTGTGACATGTCTGATGCGGTACAAACCTTATTTGTTGCACATTTCATTTGGGGTGTGTACTTTAGAAAATAATTTTTGGCAGCCTTGATTAACTTCACAAAATCTGAAACATTATTCTCTGGAAGAAATAAAATCGGGGCTGTTTTTTGTGAAAATCCATCTAAATTTCTGTAATCAGTATGAACATCTACATTATTCAACGTATCTTGAATTAGCAACTGAATCTGATCGGAAAGAGTACACACATCAGAGAAGGTTACTGACTAAAAGTTTGCCTTCTCATTGTTCAGAAGGTACCCTTTTTGTGCACAATAAACTCAGATTCTTTATAATCTGAATTGGTTCAGGTAAATATTTTGACGCATACAGCAGACGTGGCCTTAAGTGAGGAGCAATACCAAGCAATTGAGTTGTTGAAAGAGAAGCATAGAGCCCAAGATGAAGAAGAATCCAGGGCCAGAAGTAAAAATGAAAATGCATGTACCACAATTAAGCAAACTGATACTCACAAAGCAACCTGTCAACAGCAAACAAAACAGTCAGAAGACAGAGGCGGCGCTCTGTGGGATATTTTCAGAAGGGAAGATGTGCCAAAATTGAAGGAGTATCTCATCAAGCATTCAAATGAATTCAGACACACCTACTGCTGTCCAGTTGATCAGGTAAATTCACAATTCTTAAAAAACTTGAGGTTCACTTAAAGTATTACTGTGAAATAAACTGTCTATTTGCCTTCTTGCTTTTCTAGGTCATTCATCCTATTCATGACCAAACCTTCTATTTGACTGAAGCACATAAAATCAAGCTGAAGGAAGAATATGGTATGCTCACATTATTCACGACCAAACCTTCTATTTGACTAAAGCACATAAAATGTCTCTTTGTAACTGAAGCAACCTATTATATCATTTCAGGCATAGAACCTTGGACGTTTGAACAGAAGCTTGGAGAGGCGGTTTTTATTCCTGCAGGTTGCCCACATCAAGTGAGGAATCTAAAGGTAGAGGGAGGGGGATTTTTGAGTTTACTTCTTTGTTTCTTCCTAAGTATGACCTAAGGATGTTTGCTGACTTGTTTCATGCTCGTGCAGTCATGCACCAAAGTTGCCGCTGACTTTGTTTCTCCAGAAAATTTATCCGAATGCCTCAAATTAAGTGAGGAATTTAGAAAGCTCCCCAAGGAGCATAGAGCTAGAGAAGACAAATTAGAGGTATGTAGTTGTCATATTTCCAGATTTCATAGTTGAAAAACTTAAAACTATCAGATAATAAATACCTGATTATATTGTGCAGGTCAAGAAGATGATCCTTCATGCGGTTAACCAAGCTATTGAAGATCTTGAAAAACTGCTCTAGAAGACGCTGCAATGTCGCCTTTTCAATTTTGAAAGCCTGAATTAATGCGAAAATTGGGGTGGTCAGAATGTTTGCCTGCTGCTCAGGTCCATAGAAAAATAAGCAGTTTTTTGTTACCCTCCTCTCCATGAAATCCAACAGGAGAATAGTAGTAGAATGCAAAAATTTTGTCTAGTAAAATCTGTCTGAAACTGAGATACACTGCTAGGGATTGAGAAAAAACACAATGTGTTGCTAATTTTGAGAAAACACAAATGTGTTTGCTCGTTTTCAATGTGAAGCTGATTTCCCTGGTAGGATTACTACATACATCAGATTAATAAATAAATTTATTATGCTCTTAATTCACATACTTTGCAGCACAACATTTTAGAATCAAATTCTCAGAAGATGAAGCTCTATGTGCTATATCTATTACTACAATAAAAGTATAAATAAGTTTATGTTTTGTCCATATTTCGTAATGTCTAGTTAACGCTCTCATATATTATAAGTTAATTATACCGTATTAGTAATTCCAAGTTCAATTAGGAATCTAATTTAATAGTCTAACCACCTAAAAAAATTGATCTACTTCCATGTATAATGTACAAGATCTAAAACTAGTATATATACACACACACATGTTCAAGAAAGCAGAAAGCAAGCATACCTGTTGAGGTTCTTCCATTTTTCAATCATCAATTCCTCTAAAAACAAGTTAGGGCTTAAACTTGCCGGAAGTTCCTCTTTATCTTCACTATCCATACACTCATTTCTCCTGTTGTCAATCAATCAGTTCCTTCAAAGAAGTTTGGGCTTAAACTTGCTAGAAGTTGCTCTTTATCTTCATTGTCCATAGGAGCATACATGCTAATTTTCGAGGAGAATGAACTTCTTGTTTCTAGAAAATCCAAATGCAATCACATCTTGTTAATACTTGCAGTGAATAGTCCTTGGTCTTCCACTCAAGTGGATCTGAATTTTAATAATCCATCTGCAAAAATAAATAAATAAATAAATGTCTTATTTCACTAAAATACAAACTTTATTCCTGAAAATATAAAACCCATGAAACCATATAATCAAACTCATATTTTTAGTAACCATGCTTGTGACATCCAACTTCTCCCATTTGATACCTGGGCATCCAAAGACACAGTGCACCTACAATGGCCAATGCACTTCACACTCGTGTACACAAACAACACCCATTTTGGCCCAATGTGTACACCATAACCCATGGATTCTCTAGAAAGTGGTGGAAACAAAATAATAGAAAATGATAGAAATATTAACAAGAGTACATCTCCTAGGTTAAATAGATCCCCCAACATCAAATAAACCGTGATTTTCTGGAAAATGGTAGAAACATTAAGGAGAGACATCTCACCACCATTAGATTAAATACATCCTACCATCCATTAAGGAATGAATACTATAATTTTGAGCTCATATCATCTCACCAAATACATGAAAGTCAGGCAGAAAACCAAGTTCATCAGGTCAGGAAATTCAAGGAAAAAAAACCTTTATAATATACAATGTCTACTATGTGACCTCAACTTCAAGATACTGGATGTCAACGTGACGTGACATGACATGACATGACATGATATCATAATATCAACCTTGAGTTAGATCCTAGATATTTGTGTCATCCTCAAACATCAAGATCCTTCCTAAATGTCTATGCCAACCTCAAACTTAGAGATCCTATAGGTCAAACTCTCGACAATGACTTTGAGATTCTACTTGAACTTTGAGCGAGATCCTAGATGGCAACCTGGAGGTCAAACTTTGAAATCCTATATGTCAAACTCTCTACAGTGACTTCAAGATTAGACCATGACCTCAACTTCGAGTGAGATCCAATATGCCTACCTCAAGGTCAAATTTCAAACTTCAAAATCCTATATGTCAAACTCTCAACACCGACTTTGAGATTCAACCATGAACTCAACTTCGAGCAAGATCATAGATGTCAACCTCGACGAGGTCAAACTTCGAGCTTCAACCATTATGGTGTCACTGACATGATCCTCAAACCTCCCTCGACATCTTTCGATTCAATGATGTCACACCTATATCACGCTATTATCAACCATACGTCATCGTATTTTTTATCAACAATATTTCACCATATTTTTGACTATTTGACCCTTTAGATATCTACTTCAACATCTTCATCCTAGATGTCATCCTTCAATCTTTCCGACAACTATTTGACCCCCTAGATATGTACTTCAACATCTTCAATGAGGTCCTAGATGTCATCTTTCAGTCTTTTCGACTATCTTACCATCGATACATCTGAAGATCGATATCACATCTCAACTATCTTCCCATCGATATTACATATTTTCAACTATCTTTTGATCAATATCGGATGTTTTCGACTATCTTCTCTTCTGATTGATATCATATATTTCGTTCAATATCACAATTTTTCAACTATTTCCATTTCGATAATAACCTCAACTTTGAAGTCCTAGATGTCATACTTAACATCTTTTCAACTACTTCCGATTAATCATCTAATAGTTATCAATCAGCATCAACTTGTCATACTCAACATCTCTTCGACTATCTTTCGATCGATCTTCTAATCGATATTAATATTAAGTTGTCATACTCAACATCTTTTCAATGACTATCTTCCGATGGACATAGCTTCTCTTTAACAAAGACATCTTTTCGACTATCTTCCGACCGACATAGCATCTTTTTAACAATCTTCAACTTGTCATACTAATATCTTTTTGACTATCTTTGACGCACTTTTTGACGATCTTTGACTTGTTATACTCAGAAGATGCGGAGTACCAACGGCTAGATGATAAGACCCCGTGCACCTTAACTAACAGTAATGGAGCTTCCGACATCAAGGATGGTTAAGGCTTGGGTGGGGCTGGCAGGACTGACGGATGAAACATATTTTCGACTATCTTCCAATCAACATCACATTTTTTTTTGACTACTTTTAACTTGTCATACTTGTGGTAGAGAGGTCCCCCACTTCGATTCCCACCCTGTTAGCATCTTCGATCCAAGAACATCTTTTTGACTATCTTTAACTTGTCATACTCAACATGTTTTCGACTATCTTCCGACGGACAACACATCTTTTGACTACTTTTAACTAATCATACTTATCATCTTTTTGACCATCGTTGACTTGTCATACTCAACATCTTTTCAACTATCCCAACATCTTTTTGACTATTTTTCAATCAACATCACATCTTTTTGACTATCTTCGACTTGTCATATTCAACATTAACATCACATAACATTTTTTTACCTTTACAACTATCTTCAATCTTCTTTTTGAGCATCTTCGACTTGTCATACTCAACATCTCTTCAACTATATTACAATCAACATCACATCATTTTGACTATTTTAACTTGTCTTACTCAACATCCTTTTAACCATCTTCGACTTATCTTTTTGACTATCTTCAACTTATCATACTCAACATTAACATCTTTTTGACCTTTTAACTAGGGTAAAAAAACATTTTTCTATCTAAATTATACGTGATTTCACAATATGTGATTTTGCATTAAAATGTTTCATTTTGCCATATGAACTTTAAATTTCAAGCATTTTATGATATCAAACAAATTCTAGCCATTGATTTTGGATATATGTATGGTTAGGATTTGTTGAATACCGTAAAATAATTCAAATTTAAAGTTCATATGACAAAATGAAACATTTCAAAAAATTTACCAAAAAGTATAAAATCACGTATAGTTCAGAAGAGAAAATGTTTTTAACCCTTTAAACCATCTTCAAACTTCTTATGAGTATCTTCGACTTGTCATACTCAACATCTCATAAAATCTTTTTGACCTTTTAACTATCTTCAAACTTCTTTTTGAGTATCGTTGACTTGTCATACTCAACATCTCATAACATCTTTTTGACAATGTTCAACTACTTGTCATATTCAATATATCATAACATCTTTTGACCATCTCCGATTACTTGTCATACTTAACATCTCTTCCGATTCGATTACTTATCAAATCCAACATCTCTTTCGATCAATGTCAACTCACTTCAACATCTTCCAATCGGCCGACTATTTTTAACTTCTTGTCTTGCTCAATATCTCTTCCGGTTCGACTACTTGTCATACTTAATATCTTTTCCACTCTCTTTCTCAACTCACTTCAACATCTTCCAATCGACCAACTATTTTTTAACTTCTTGTCATGCTCAATATCTCTTCTCGTTCAACTACTTGTCATACTCAATATCTTTTCCAATTGTTGTCAACTCACTTCAACATCTTCCAATCGTCCGACTATTTTTAACTTCTTGTCATGCTCAAAATCTCTTCCGATTCAACTACTTGTCATACTCAATATCTTTTCCACTCGTTGTCAACTCACTTTTAACATCTTCCAATCCGTCGATAATGTTCAATCATTAAAAAATGAACATAATTACTTATAAAATTCTACTACAAAATAAAATTTTGCATACCATTCCATATAAAATTCTACTACAAAATAAATCATTTATTTTCTACTAATATTTCCCAATTTTCAACAATTTGTCCTGTATAGCCACCGATATTGACACCAACATTTTACACAACATCGATATTTAATTGAAATTTTTATAGAATTTCATGACACTTAAAAATTTCAAAATTTCATCAATATTTTGCAATATTTTCATTCTTGCATCTAAACTAACTAGTTAAATAATAATAATATATCAACAAAAATATCATTTTTTTTCAAGTTGCTTATATCATAATTAAATTTCATTCAATCTTTTTTCAAACAATCAACAAATTTAACTTTAATATAATTTTAAAGTATAATTAAATACCAAATCAAATAGAACAATAACATATTCAAAATAGAGATATTTTTCTTTATTAAGAACTTACCCATGAACTTTTGTTAGATCTCAATGAAGAAAGCTTTGAATCTATCAAACTTCTCACTTTCATACTTCACCTTTCCTCCCTTATGTTGCTTATGAGTTCCTTCCTCATATTGATTATGAGAAGAAGTTACTTCAAAGGAAGAAAGTGCAAATTCTTCCTTCAGGTAGAATAAATATAGGGTTTGAAAGATGAAAGGAAATTTTGATGTATTGACAAGTGTGATGTATGCAAAATAATGAATATATCTTAAAAATTAAGAGAAGAGAACACATGCTTTTGATCTAAATTTTGAGTCTAAATCTTGAAGAAGTAATCAAACCCAGTTATCATTTTATAGAGGCTGCGAAAGCCAAAAGGAAACCAGGACTTAGGGTTCCGTTGAATTTACAACAATACCCTTTTCATTATTATAGATAAAAGGAAAGATTCACGTATATAAATTCCCGGATGTTGCGGGTAGTCACCATCTTATCGGTTTCCTCCTGTGGAATGCATTGGCTAGTTTTTTTAAAACTAAATTGTTTTTATGGATTAGTGTGGATGAGAATTAGAAAGAAGATTTATGAGAAAAAAAAATTATATGTGAGATAATAATATAAAAAAAGAATTATATATATAATATGAAATATTAAAAAATAAAATTTTAAAGAATTACATTGTATGTAGATTTATATATAGAGAGATTATTACCTTATCAAGTGTTGGTATGTATCAAGCGATGACGTGTTAAAAATTCAATATAATTATTAATTTTAAATTATAAAATTTAATAAATAAGATTTTTATACATCAGTGTAGGTCATGTTTAAAATATGTTCACAATGGGTAAGGGATCATTTTTCATAAAATAAAAAGTATTCAAAATTTTAATATTACAAAATAAAGGGTATAATATAAAAAATATATGCAAATTTACTGATGTAAATTCAGATATTTTAATAATAAATACTTAAAAACATTCATGTAACCAATAATGTCATATGACAAATCATACATATGACAAATCATACAATGCACGAGAGAACAACTAGTATCATAAAGAAAATTCAGACTTGTCATATGGCGATCATATAAATGGTTTGACCCATTTCATAGCCTCAAGTCAAGTCAATGACCAAATTATAACAAATATGAATGGTTTTGATTGAATTTTTTTTTTTTTAATATTCAACGGATATCCACATATTGGGTCCAATTTCTCATCCATAACAATACACTAAGGCTAATATATACATTTCAAACCTAATCTAACCACAAGTCTAGTGTGACCTAACTTATTTCCATCTTATTTGCGAAATTAGAATTTATGTTTGATTTCATATTTAGTTTATAATTTTGTAATTTGTAAATAAATAAAAAAATAGAAGACTCACAAGCTCGAACCAATTATCACACATCAATCATTAGTTTGAATGATGTATTGTGAGTTGATTCATCTAA
Source organism: Scutellaria barbata (assembly GCA_028654395.1). Classification (NCBI taxonomy): domain Eukaryota; kingdom Viridiplantae; phylum Streptophyta; class Magnoliopsida; order Lamiales; family Lamiaceae; genus Scutellaria; species Scutellaria barbata. The sequence continues at coordinate 7,926,078 of CM053645.1, forward strand.
CTTAAGTCAATTTTTTTGTAAATATACAATATTTTGTAAAGACATGATGTTTTATTTACTTTTTATTAATTCTTTAAATCTATAATTCAAAAGTTTGTTACTAACGATAAATTAATTGTCAGGGGCACTATAAATTTTTTTAATTTAAAATAAATTACAACTTTTGAAACATAATATTTTTTATGGAAATTTTTTTATTTTTGAAATATGTTATTTTTAATTTTAATGAAATTGATAAATAGTAGAATTGTGTTGGATTCAATTTCAATAACTTTTGAGAGAGTTTGCCAACTCTAGTTAGAATTCTAGAATATATCAAACATCTTTTTTATTCCTAACAATTTCCTCATGTATTCCTTATAGATTGAAATGTGTACAATTTGACAAGTCAATACTGATAAATACAAATTTAACATATATATTTAATATCAAATTCAATTTTTATTTTTATTTTGAAACCAATTCAATTTTTTTGAACACTCACTTTCTACTCGTTTTCATTAGAGTTTGAATTTGAAACTATAAAATCATTGTATAATTTACCGTGACATTTGTATTCGAGTTTCGATATTTAGTTTGAGAAAATTACATGTATTGTTTTCTCATTTGGAATTAGTTGTTTTAGAGGCCAATGATAGATGGCGGATTCCCTTCAACAATTTAATATTTGTTTCTTTATATGTAATTTTGTATTCTACTTTATTTATTTACCTCAATTCATGTATTATAGATGAAATCGATGATATTTGAGTTTCACTTTGTTTGCAATTGAAGTTCCTTCCACTAGTTTAGTATATTTGAAATCAATGATATTTGATGACTATTTTGGATTAGTAGATTTAATATATATTAGTCCAATTTATCTTAATAATATTGTCTTTTTAAAATAGATGTTGTTTGTAAAGTGCCTAAAAACAAAAACAAAACAAAAAAAATTATGTCCACAACACTTATTTGAGAAAAAAATAGAAACAACAATAAAATTAAAATAACGGCATACTAGGTTCAGGATCTCAATTAAAATACGTTTGGATTTATCCAAACACCGAGTAAAGCAATTGTCCATGTTTATCTCGTTTATATATATAAAGAAGGCATTTTCTAAAAAAAAATCTAGGGAAAATGGCCCAAATTACCCATTTTTTTAAACTTTTATCCCATTCTATCCATTGATATAGTAATACACCCCTAAATAATCATAAATATAGTTTTTGATCCCAAAATATCCATTTTTTGGAAAGTCAATTGATATTGTGGGCCCATGTGAGATGAGACACATTGACAATTGTCATTTTGTTGACTTTAATGTTCCAATACACTATTTTAATTTATTTATTAATTTGGACATTCTGTTTCCAAATACAGTATTATTAATTAATTAATTGTTAATTTATTCACAGTTTGTTATTAATTTATAATACTAACTAATAGTTTATAATACTAATTAATAGTACTAATTAGAATTGGGAAAATATTGTTTCGAAAAATAATATTTACTAATTATTTTCGAACATCATGTATTATAGCAATAATATTGTATAATAATGTTTCGAATATTATTTTCGAAAACTATTCACTAAACAATAATTTAATTAATTATTTTACTCATGCTCAAGTGATACCAATTATTATTTATTGATTAATGTAGGCAACAATTATATAATTTATTTTCGAAGATTACATGAAAATTATATCTTCGAAAACTTTAATTTCTTAATGTTCAAAAAATTTGACCTGCACTTTTAATAATATTTTATTCATTTAAACCTATTATTAATTAATTAATTATTAATTAATTAATTAATGTAGGCATGATTTATTTTCGAAAATTAGCAAAATTGACTTAATTTTCGAAAATTAGTGCAATTGGCTTAATTTTCGAAAACTTGAATTTGTTAATCTTCGAAAATAAAGACATGCACTTGTAATAATATTTTATTCATTGACACGTATTAGTAATTAATTATTTATTTATTAATTAATTTATGCATCAAATTGCATGACTTATTTTCGACAATTAGTTAATGTTCGAAAACTCTACTTGCTTAATGTTCGAAAATATGGTATTCTTAATGTTCGAAAATAAAGACATGCCCTTGTAATAATATTTTATTTTATTCATTGACTCCTATTAGGTTTTAATTATTTATTTATTAATTAGTTACTTTGGAAATTGCATGACTTATTTTCGACAATTAGTTAATGTTCGAAAACTCTACTTGCTTAATGTTCGAAAATATGGTATTCTTAATTTTCGAAAATGAAGACCAATACTTGTAATAATATTTTATTTTATTCATTGACTCCTATTAGGTTTTAATTATTTATTTATTAATTAATTACTTTTGGCATACTTTGTTTTCGAAAATTAGCAAAGTTGACTACATTTTCGAAGATTAGTGCTTTGTTAATAATTTTCGAAATTTTCGAAGTTGACTACAATTAGTGCTTTGTTTATTCATTGCATTTTTTAATAATTTTCGAAATTTTCCAAAGAAATGTTTTTCATTTTCGAAAATTCCTTTAAAAATTTTCGAACATTTTTTTCTTTACAATTTTAATGTTCGAAAATACTAATAATTATTTTAAAATTAGTGTCATACTTTATTAGTATTTTTCGAAAATTATATATTGTTATATATCATAGTGTTTTCCAACATAATTTAAATTTCGAAAATTAATTGAAGTACTAATCTTCGAAAATTTATTTGGACATGAGCTTGTAATATTATTTTATTGTTTTTTGAGTAATTTTTTGAATTTTTTTAAATATTATTATTTAATAATTTATTTTCGAACATTAACATAGCTACAACTTTTTCGACAATTCCCTAGAACTACTAATCTTCGAAACTGACTCCTAATGTTCGAAAATGTGAGGCATGACCTTTTAATAATATTTTATTGTTCTTTGTAAAACACTATTATTTTTTAATTATATAATAATATTAAAAAAATTCGAAAACATTATAATTAATTGTCCATATTGCATAATTAAGTTTCGAAGATTATTTTTTCGACAATATCAATTTTCGAAAACATTAATAATAATATTATAAATTTTCAAAAATATTGCTATTAATTTTCGAAAATTGCATAATGTTTTCGAACATTGTTAATCAAAACATTGTTAATTAAAACATTGTTATAAATTTTTGAACATAATTAATAATAATTTATAACAATTTTCGAAAACCTTTTTTCGAAAATAATAATTACATAATGTTTTCGAACATTGTTAATTGCTGTAATTTTCGAAAATACATCATTATTAAATTAATGCAATGTAATTTTCGAAACATGTAATCATGCAATGTTAATCAAAACATTGTTATAAATTTTCGAAAAAAATATTATGCAATTAATGTTATGACAATGTTTCGAAAACCTTTTTATGACAATGATTAACCTTTTTTCGAAATTATGCTATTTTTCGAAACATTGTTAATCATAACATAATTTAATCATTATGCAATTAAAAATAATTTTCGAAAAGGTTATAATTAATTATGTTTCGAAAACCTTTTTTAATTGCATAATGTTATGATTAATGTTTCGAAGATTAATAAATTGCAGTTTTCAAAAATTAGGCCAATTCTTAAAAAATTTCGAAAATAAAGTCTAGTTTTCGAAAACAAAGTATGCCAAAATGAAATAATAAATAAATAAATAATTAATAAATTACTAATAGGTGTGAATGATTAAAATATTATTAAAAGTGCATCGATTAATGTTTCGAAGATTAACAAATAGCTGTTTTCGAAAATTAGGCCAATTCTTATAAATTTTCGAAAATAAAGTCTAATTTTCGAAAACAAAGTATGCCAAAATGAAATAATAAATAAATAAATAATTAAATAATTACTAATAGGTGTGATTGATTAAAATATTATTAAAAGTGCATGGATTAATGTTTCGAAGATTAACAAATTTAAGTTTTCGAAAATTCAGCCATTTGTTATAAATTTTCGAAAACATTGATGGCCATTTTCGAAAATTCCTAGTTATGATATTAATAACTAAAGTCAATGTTCGAAACTTTATTAAGAATAGTCATCAATGTTTGAAAATAAAGTAGTATAGATTTTTCGACATTTTCGTCCATTACTATTACTATGTAACATTATTAATAATACTAATTAGTTATAACAATTAGTTAATAATATTATTAATATTGCTAATTTTCGCCAATTATATTAGAAAATATTTTCGCCAATTATTACTATTATAAAATATAAAATGGATGAAAATTATTTTCTAATATTAAAAATTAGCTTCTTTCGAAATCAACTTAATTTTCGGAAATAAACTATTCGTATTAATATTCGAAATATAGTCGGAATATGTATTTAGCTATTTTCGAACATTTGTTACTTTCGAAAATTACATGTTTTCGAACATTGCATAATTTTCGAAAATTACTTGACAAGTTGTATTAATTTTCGAGAATTACCTAACAAATAGTATTAATATTCGAAATATAGTTATAATATGTAATTAGCTATTTTCGAACATTTGTTACTTTCGAAAATTATTATAGTAATTTTCGCCCATTTCTGCATATAGTAATTTTCGCCCATTATTAATAAATAGTAACTAAAATTTTCGAAAATTAAATGGGTAACATTAAATTTTCGAAAATTGCAATATAGTATAACTATTAATAAATAATAATTTGAAAATGCCCTTTATACCACTATTTTCGCCAATTACTAATTTTCGAACATTAATTAGTTAATAAGGACTTTCGAACATAGTGCATAGTGCAATTGGCGAAAATTAGTTATACTATATTATTTATTTATTATATTATATTTATTAATATTATAGTGCTTTAAAATTAGTTATACTATATTAATATTATAGTGCATAGTGCAATTGGCCAACATAGTGCATAGTGCAATTTTCGAAAATATTATTAAGTATTTATTTTCGAATATAGTGCATAGTGCAATTGGCGAAAATTAGTTCTACTATATTATTTATTTATTAATATTATAGTGCTTTAAAATTAGTTATACTATATTAATATTATAGTGCATAGTGCAATTGGGCAACATAGTGCATAGGGCAATTTTCGAAAATATTATTAAGTATTTATTTTCGAATATAGTGCATAGTGCAATTGGCGAATATTGTGGTAAGTTTGATAGTTATACTATATTGCAGTTGGCGAAAATTAATTTATTATTAATGTATTTGGAACAATAATATTCGAAAATTGTATATGTTCGAAAACTACTAATTTGTATTATTGAATGTTTATTATTAGTTTAATAACATTAATCGAAAACTTGGTATGACATTAAAATTTTTGAAAACTTGGTATGACACAACAATAAAATATTGGTTTAAACTTGGTAATAACTTAGTGAATTTTTCGAAAAAACCAACCTAAATAAATAAATAAATAAATAAATAATAAGGGGAAATGAATAAAATATTATTAAAGTAATAAAGTGCCAGACAAAGTTTTCGAAAATTAACAAATTAGGATTTCCGAACAATAAAAAAATCATATTTTCAAAAATTTAGGCCAATTCACTAATTTTCGAAAAAACCAGCCTAAATTAATTAATTAATTAATAAGGGAAAATGAATAAAATATTATTAAAAGTGCATGTCTATATTTTCGAAAATTAACAAATCATAGTTTTCGAAAATTCTGTCAATTCACTAATTTTCGAAAATTAGTCAACTTTGCTAATTGTCGAAAATAAGTCATGGCATTTCCAAAGTAATTAATTAATAAATAAATAATTAAAATCAATGAATAAAATAAAATATAATTACAAGTGCATGTCTTCATTTTCGAACATTAAGAAAACCAACTTTTCGAAAATTAAGAAAGTAGTTTTCGAACATTAGTTAATTGTCGAAAATAAGTCATGGCATTTCCAAAGTAATTAATTAATAAATAAATAAATAATTAAAATCAATGAATAAAATAAAATATAATTACAAGTGCATGTCTTCAGTTTCGAACATTAAGAAAACCAACTTTTCGAAAATTAAGCAAGTAGTTTTCGAACATTAGTTAATTGTCGAAAATAAGTCATGGCATTTTCAAAGTAATTAATTAATAAATAAATAATTAAAACCTAATACAAGTCAATGAATAAAATAAAATATAATTACAAGTGCATGTCTTCATTTTCGAACATTAAGAAAACCTAATTTTCGAAAATTAAGCAAGTAGAGTTTTCGAACATTAGTTAATTGTCGAAAATAAGTCATGCAACTTGATGCTTAAATTAATTAATAAATAAATAATTAATTACTAATACGTGTCAAATGAATAAAATATTATTACAAGTGCATGTCTCTATTTTCGAAGATTAACAAATTCAAGTTTTCGAAAATTAAGTCAATTTTACTAATTTTTGAAAATAAATCATGCCTAATTAATTAATAATTAATTAATTAATTAATAATTAATTAATTAATTAATAATAGGTTTAAATGAATAAAATATTATTAACAGTGCATGTCAAATTAATTCGAACATTAAATAACAGTTTTCGAAGATTAGGAAAACATAATTTTCGAAAATTAATAGTGGCTAATTTTCGACAATAATTAATTAAAAATGGTGTCATATATATTAATTAATATATTAATCTAACACATAATCTTCGAAAATAAATAACAAACTATGAATAAATTAATAATTAATTAATAATACTGTATTTCAAAACAGTGATCAAATGTCAAAATTCATAAATAATTGAAAATGGTGTATTCGAATATTAAATTTCAATGTCAATGTGGTCAGCCTGACATGGGCCCACATTTATCCATTGACTTGAGCAAAAATAAGTATTTTGGGCTCAAAAATTATATTTAATGTCATTTAGGGATCATTTATTATATCAATGAGTATAATGGGATTAAAATTTAAAAAAATGGATAAAAAGTACCATTTTCCCAAAAAAGGGAATCTATGTAAATAAGGTAAGATAATAAAAGTGAAAGCCTGTCATTCTGGGCCGGGCCTCACTAGCAAATAGGCCTTGGCGCCAGGCCCATCAAAACTCTATCTACATATATATCCGTTCATTCTTAACTCTTACCCCCAACGGTCAATTCCCACCAGCATCTCTCACCGACGCCGATGTTCACCCAAATTCAACCCTCTCCGCCGCTTCAATTCCTGCCAACGCCGAGTTCTCCACTCCGCCTCCCGCTCCTTTTCCAGTGCCGCCGTTCCTGCGCCTTTCTCCGTCGCCTCCGAGTACTCAACTGCTCCAAAGTTACCGCCAATGGAAAAAGTAATACTTCTGTTATAAAAAGTGAAGAATATAGTGGGAGTGAAGAAGATGAAGTTAGGAGAGCGTACCCTTTTCATGAGATAGAGCCAAAGTGGCAGCGTTATTGGGAGGATAACAAGACTTTTCGGACGCCGGATGAGATTGATACTTCGAAGCCTAAATTCTACGTTCTTGACATGTTTCCTTATCCCAGGTCCCCTTTTCTCTCATGTTCTTGTCTTCCTGATTATGTGCTAAGGGTCAGTTCTCTGTTCTTGAATGTTTCTTCATCCTAGGCCAAGAATATGGCACGTTCTTGAATTATTGGTTTGCTTGTCAGCGTGCTTGACGTGTTTTTTTTTAGTCAAGAATTGGATTCTTGATTTTGATTATGGTTTTTTGTTGCAAGAATTGGAAGTAATTCCATCTTGAAATGATTGGATTCTTGAAATGATTGTTGAAAACAGATGTTAATACGTTTTTTTTATCCACTGTTCTTTGCCCTTAGTTATATCTTATATGGCAATTAAATATTGTATACAAATGGGTGGTTTCTTGACAGTGCTGAAGGGGATTCATTAGGATTGGCAAGGAAAATATAATCTTCAGCATGCTAAGAAGACCGACTATTTCAATGCTGAAATAATTTGTGTCATTTTAGGCCAATGCTAACGCAAATGAATTAGTATCTGTTGGGGGGGTCTTGACTATCCAATCCAGTATATTTCTTAAACATCATAATTAAATTGCAGTTCTATTGTTGCAGTGGAGCTGGTTTACATGTGGGCCATCCTCTTGGTTATACTGCCACTGATATACTTGCTAGACTTAAACGGATGCAAGGTTTCAATGTGTTGCATCCAATGGGATGGGATGCATTTGGTTTACCTGCAGAGCAATATGCAATTGATGTACTTACTCCTGCCTCAATATGATTTCCTATTCAGTGAACCCCCCACCCCCCAATCCTCCTCCATAATATGATATCATCACTTCTTGTTGACAGACAGGAACGCACCCAAAGACCACGACGATAAAAAACATTAATCGGTTCCGCTCTCAGGTCAAACATTTATTTCTTGTATTGGTGATTATTGAGTGGCAAATTCTTTCAAAACCTTTTTATTTTCTTCTGTTTTTCATGTCTAATTTGTGTAATTGAGACTCTTTCCCAAATATTTTGGTATTTCATGTAAGGAAATAGATCTTTTCATCTGTTTGGTGTTGATGAGGTAACATAATAATTTCAAAAAGTTTCTCTTTTTTGGGGGGAATTGGTCTGAACAAATGAGCAGTCTCCACTGGATTGTGTACTTAGTTTTCTTTGTTGTTTTTAAGCAATATCAATATTCCATTTTGAAGAGTACATTTGATGAGAAGAAGCAAAAGATAATGGTAAGAGTGTGGTCCAAGGCACTAAATGTTGGTCTCTTAATTGTAAAATGGCTTAATCATATTGGCATCATTAGTGGTTGACAACATCAATTAATGGTCCTTTCATTTATTAGACTACTTTTTTTTCCTTTTTTTTTTTGTTTTTGTTTGTTCACCACGGCACGACATCATAAAGAAACGAAATTGGACCTTGAGTCGAGGCGCTAAAGTTAAAAGAATTATTTACTAATACCAGTATTTGTTTCCAGCTTAAATTGTTAGGCTTTTCATACGACTGGGACCGCGAAATCTCTACAACAGAGCCTGAATATTATAGATGGACGCAGTGGATATTTCTGCAGCTTTTGAAGAGAGGATTGGCATATCAGGTTAGAATTTCCCAAAAATAATATTTTGATCATATGAGTACATATGGATATATAGTGCTCTAAGAAATTTATGACATAGGCTGAAGTTCCAGTCAACTGGTGCCCTGCACTTGGCACTGTGTTGGCAAATGAAGAAGTAGTGGATGGAGTAAGCGAGCGTGGAGGACACCCAGTAATTAGAAAAGTACGATTATTATTTCATTGTTTAATATTTCTGCAATGTTCTGATGTGAAACTTTTTGCTACATTCCTTATTTTCATTTGTTGGATGGTTTCATGATTTTACAGTTCATTGTTTATTGCCGAGCAGCCTATGCGGCAGTGGATGCTGAAGATTACTGCATATGCTGACCGACTTCTTGAAGATTTAGATGGCCTTGATTGGCCTGAAAGTGTTAAGGAAATGCAAAGGAACTGGATAGGGAAATCAGAAGGAGCAGAACTGCAATTCAGTGTTCTGGATGTTGATGGTCAGGAAAGAGATGTTAAAATTACTGTTTACACCACGAGGCCAGATACAATATTTGGTGCAACGTACATGCTTTAATTCTCATATTATATTTTTTTCTTCTGTCTCCCTAATTACAACTGTGATTGCTCACTACTTTTGTCTTACTATACAGTTACTTGGTCCTGGCACCTGAACATGCCTTATTGTCAGCCATATCTTCAGATGCCCAAAGAAAAGATGTACATCCATTTTTCATTTTGTACTTCCAATTGTGAAAATTATATATCAGTGGGCCTAATGAAACAAATTTCTTTAGTACAGGTTGAAGATTACAAAGAACTTGCCTCAAGAAAGAGTGATCTTGAGAGGACTGAGCTACAAAAGGAAAAAACCGGAGTCTTTAGTGGCTGTTATGCAAGAAATCCAGCTAATGGGGTAGCTATTCCAATTTGGGTAGCTGACTACGTTTTGGGAAGGTCTGCTTACTGTCACTTTGTCTCTCATGACTCTGGCCTGATGGTGTTTAGCTCACAATCTTAGCATGCGCTTAATCTATTTTCTGTAAAAGGTGCATCCATGTTTATCCAGTCACTTTTGAGAATTTTGATTGATATAGTGATGTTTTCAAATTGATGTGATATAGCTATGGTACGGGAGCTATAATGGCTGTACCTGCACATGACACACGTGACCATGAGTTTGCTTTGAAGTATAATATCCCAATTTGTGGGGTTGTGACTCCAGAAAATGGAAGTTTCAGTTACTTTGAAGAGGCATATGCTGGTGAAGGTACTATGATAAATTCATCAAGTCCAACATTAGGACTTGACATTAATGGCCTACCTAGCAAAAATGCTGCTTCTGAAGTCATTGAGTGGCTTGAGAAAACTGGAAATGGGATGAGAAAGGTACATGTTCTGCGTTCTGGGTGGATTACCTATTTAACCACATTGCTTCATCTCAGGCATTAGTTTTCTTTCTGCACTTCATTTTTGTGTTGGACAAGTTTTACAATTTTTGCAAATTTATTTACTTATAGGTTAACTATAGGTTAAGGGACTGGCTATTCGCTCGGCAGCGTTATTGGGGAGAGCCTATACCTGTTGTGTTTCGAGATGATACTGGTGAATGCATACCAATTTCTGAAGCTGAGCTGCCCCTTACTCTCCCTGACTTGGATGATTATACTCCAACAGGGACAGGGGAGCCACCACTCGCAAAGGCTCTGTCGTGGGTATGTTTATCTACTTTCAAGAATTCACGAGTCAGATTTTTGTGCAGTGACGTGTTCCCATAAGATGTGTGATATTGCTAGATGAGGGCTCAACTCTTTGAATTTTAGTGTTCTCTGCACTATCAGAGCTCAGAGTGAATCATATATATCTTCCTGTTCTGTATTTTTTTTTCTTCATGAGAACTATTGATGGATGATCAATTTCAGGTGCAAACAATCGACCCGGCTTCTAAGGGATCTGCTCGGCGGGAGACAAACACTATGCCACAATGGGCTGGCTCTTGCTGGTGTGACTAATCTCTATGGCTAAGTAGCCTAAAATAGTATTGGACTAGTTTTATGATTATTTTTTTAACATTTATTTAAGTTTTACATAGTATAAAAAAAAAAAAATTTGCTTTCTGCTATAGTTTCTTTGGTGTGATCAAGAATACTCATTGTTGAGCTAGTGAATCTCCAAACATTTGTTCGGGCTTAGTGAATAGCACTTAAAATATTTTTCATGCATGCAATGGCATTTTAAAGATTTATTTACTGTATTCATATCAGGTACTACCTGAGGTTCATGGACCCCAGAAACTCCAATGCATTGGTAGACAAAGAGAAAGAAAAGTAAGTTTAGCATCTACCTTTGCACATCTTCATAGATTCATAGGAATAAGTGTTTGTTTCGTGTCATAATCTTGGATGACTTTTTAGCCCTCTCAAAATTTGTTCTTATGCAGGTATTGGAGCCCTGTTGATGTGTATGTTGGAGGTGCTGAACATGCAGTTCTTCATTTACTCTATGCTAGGTTCTGGCACAAGGTGCATAATCCATTTAGAATTGAATTGCTCTACGTAGTTCCCACTGTTTCTTTTTTTTTTTTTTTTCCTATTGCATGCAAATTATTTTCCGAGTAGTAAGGTTTTATTTTTGAATGTGAGAAACCTTAAGAGCATCTATTGGTAAAGCTGAAGGCAAACACTTTGAGCTAAGCCATTGTAGAGGTATCAATTTTCAGGACATTGTTAAGCAGATATTATAAATCTTAAATTTGCATTTCTTTTGGTTGGGTGTAATTATTTTGATGTCTTTCGATTCTTGGTGTTAATATTATAACCTTACCTGGAAAATGAAGGAAATTTGACGGGTTTGTATGCTAGTTGCCTCTAACTGGGTTGGTGTGATCATAAATTTATGGATGGTATCTTTTCTTTAGTTTCTTTTATCTGTTATACTTCTGGATAAGGACGCACTACTCTATTTCAGGTTCTTTATGATGTTGGTGTTGTATCAACTAAGGAACCTTTTCAATGTGTCATAAACCAGGGGATTATTCTTGGAGAAGTAAGTACATTTTGTTCAATTCTTGTTACATAATATTCCACTTGTGTACAAGAATTAATGGCTTGGGTGTCAGGTTCAATACACAGCATTCAGAGATTCAGATGGGAATTTAGTCTCTTCTGATTCTATTGATGATACGAGCAACATCAGTCAAGAAAGTGTACCCGAGGACAAGGCATGTAGTTTTCTAAATGCTTTCAGTCTCTCTCTCTATCATATTTCTTTTGGAATGATGCAATTTAGTTCAGAATCTCTCCTTTTGGTCCCCCATAACTCTTTCAAAATTAGATTGTAAATGATGTTCTTTCAATTGAAACCATTGTTTTATGTTCTTCAATAGGTCATGAAATCTGGTGATTCATTTGTGCTGAAAGACAATCCCGGAATCCGTTTGATTGCCCGAGCTCACAAGATGAGTAAAAGCAGAGGAAATGTTGTTAACCCAGATGATGTTGTTTCACAATATGGTGCAGATTCTCTTCGTTTATATGAAATGTTCATGGGCCCATTCAGGTTGTTTTCCCCTATTCTCCGTATATTTTCCTGATAAACTGATTTTATTTCCTCAGATTTCACAAATGAGAATTTTCTGCTGGCTTTTTGTTTCCTTTGACCATAATTGCTTCCATATTTCACTTGCAGGGACTCAAAAACATGGAGCACAAGTGGTATTGATGGTGTTCATCGCTTTTTAGCAAGAGTGTGGAGATTGGTTGTCGGTTCACCATCAGTTGATGGTAAATTCAAGCCTGGAACAGTTGATCTCATTGATGATGAACCTTCAATAGAACAGCTTCGTTCTCTTCATAGATGCATTAGTAAGGTAATTAATTATGTTTATTTTCAAATGAGGTTTCTGTTTTCTATTGATATTAACGTCTTAGGTTGTTCTCTCAAAATTGGTGAAATACAAAAGAAAAAACAACACTATACTAAATGTTTTGCATAGTCATTTTCTAAAGTTCAGTCTTTTTTTATATTTTCCCTCACGTGGTAACCATTTTGATAGTGGAAATATGTTTGATTTATAAATATGTAATAAGTTGGAGTTGCTTAATTTAAAGTCTCTTCAAATGGGATTATTTGATTTCTCTTTCTGGTAATTTCTGGTGCCACCAATTTTCTTGATTGACTCACTCAAACATGCGAACTGTTGTTTATTACGTTAGGTATCAGAAGAAATTGAAGGAACACGATTCAATACGGGAATTTCTGCAATGATGGAATTCATTAATGCAGCATATAAGGTACCCCCCCCCCCCAAACCCCCGGTTTGACAATACTTGGGCTGTTGATTGAAGAGAATGCCGATAACAAGCACGGATAAGGAGAAGTTAACCTTTTGAAAATTCTATTACGAAAAAAAATAAGCTTCCAATTACAACCATGCAATGTTTAATTAATGTTGGATAGCTGAGTTAAATGGGCCAAAGATTTGATACATATTTTCACATTCTTGTTTTCAGTGGGACAAACTTCCCAGATCAGTCATCGAACAATTTGTTTTATTGCTCTCGCCCTATGCACCTCACATGACAGAGGAGCTGTGGTCCCGCCTGGGTCACTCAACTTCACTCGCTTACGAGCCTTTCCCCAAGGTTAGAATCCGGCTCCTTTTATTAACTATTTCAAGATAGTTCATGTTGATTGCATTCTCATTGAATCTGGGCCCCATCATAACATACATATGTCTATATGTTCTCTCGAGCTTCTTGGTTATATCTAGTAATTGCAGGTGAACCCCGATTACTTAAAGGAGTCCACGGTTGTTCTGCCCGTTCAAATCAACGGGAAGACAAGAGGCACCATAAATGTCGAGAAAACATGCACAGAGGAGGATGCTATCAAACTAGCTTCAATCGATTCCAAACTGTCCAAATATCTCGATGGAAAAACGATCAAGAAGAGGATTTTTGTTCCTGGTAAGATTTTGAACATTATCCTTGACGCACAGAGCATCAAGGTGGGCCAATGGTAACACCCGTTGGCCAGCAGAGCGAATCTATATCCGTTTTTTCTATACATTTTTTAACTTCGACTACTGAACACGTGGCACCACCTGGGAGAGATCCCTTTTCACGTTTCGATGAGATTAATGAAGAAAGCAGAGATGTTTCTCTTAGTAGGAATGCTTTTATGAGAGCCGGAGCTGTTACTTGTGTAACTTGTAAGTATACTTTGAGATATCTGAATTGTATATCTGTATTATTGATAATTATTTTGTCATGTACGGGTGAATATTGATGAGATGTATTACCTTTCTGTTTTTTATTTTATAATGATAAATAATTTGTCACTTTTTTTACCCCTATAATTTGATGAAATAAATGTGGGGACGTTCCATGCTTGAATTGAAACATGTGTGTAACTAACTTTGGCAGAGAGAAATTAGGTTAAGAACATGCTTTCACTCCCTATTTTATTTGATTAATATACATCATAAATATGGTTAGGATGATGTTGATGTTGATGTTGATTGTTCATTGTTGATAGTTGATACCTGTTAGCTTCATGAACGCTCTAAAAGATTTATGTTGATGTTTTTGCTGTTATTATAATTATTATTCTATGTTGATGTTTTTGCTGTTATTATAATTATTATTCTTTGTTGTATTTTTAGGCTTATTAGCTATAAACTGTTTTCTGACCCTAATTTTCTTCTCAAGATTTACAAATAATATTTTGTCAGGTAGTTTTACAGACGATAAAAATAGGTGTAATTTACAAATTTACTTGAAATATTTACGATATAATACGTGTAAAAATAGGTTGAAGTCGGCAGATTAGGTTGACTAATGGAACAATTAAAAAGATTATAGTGTAGCTGTATATGGAGAAAGGTGTTGACTTTGAAGGTTCATTTAACCACCACAATTAAGGTAATCCTATTTGTTTCAAGTAATTATTCCATAGTGCTTACATTATGAAATCAATTATTTCATTTTATCAAAAAAATAAGATTTCTATATACAAATGTTTTGGGGTAGAAATTCTTTCCGTCATTTTCACATAGTTTTTTTAAAGAGTAAATTTTCATTTAAATGACAATAAAAGCTTAAATGGGCTGAAAACAACGTTATCATATATTTTTTAAAATTAAATTAAAAAAATTATTTTTATCAAAAAAATATAAAAATCCAAGGCTTCTATAGTTTTCCCCGGAAAAACAAGTATGTAGTGTTTTTTTTCTAAATTAGGGAATACTAATAATCTGTAGGGTCAATGATTGTTGTTTTATAATATAAACTAAAAAAAGTAATTAATTTATTTTTGCGAGGATTAGTAAAGTTGATGGGCACGAATTGAGTTGCAAATATGGGATTGGGCAAAATATGAAATGTGGAGAAAGGGTAAACAAAACGACATCGTTGAGAGTTGTCATCTCAGCTGCAATTCTTCAGCAAGAAACAAAAAGGAGCACCCCAACTGAATCACCGCCTGGAAGCTTCTGTTCATATCAAACATTTCCTTTCAAAATTTATAATAAATAATCCTTAATTCAATTCTGTAATTGAGTTTAATTGCTTATTCTACTCCAAATCCTTCGCTCTCTTCATTTACAATGTACATGTACTCTCTCTCTCTCTCTCTCTGATTCACAATTTACCTTCCATATTTTTTCTATGCTTTTGTTTATTTAGTTACTGTTGAATTACAGGAAGAGGAAGAAGAGGAGGAGTAGGATTTAGAGAAGAAAAACTACACAAGTAATTTGTCTGTATATATGTAAGCGGCGATGACGAAGAAGGCACAGACATCGATGAAACCGGGGCTGTCGATGCGCCACGTATTGTGTATAGGGTGGAAGGTGGTGATACTTGTGTCTGTCATTGTCTGTATCCTCGCGTTTCTCAGAATTCAGCAGTATTCTCAGTCCACGGCCTCGCCTTTTTCGGCGAGGAAATCTCGTGTTCTTAGCTATCACTTCAGTGGCAATCCCAAGATCGCTTTTGTATTTCTGGTTCGTAGAAACTTGCCACTTGATTTCCTTTGGGAGAGCTTTTTCGAGGTGCGTTCTATTTTGCTCGGTTTGCCACAGAGTTAATGAGGAAGTTAATTGAAGTTTATAGTCTTCCGGTGTTGAAGTTCTGAGTTTGATTAATCTTTTAGAAGGAATTTGCTATTGTTCTTTTAGCGTGTTCTTCTGATCTTCTTTCTCTAACCTGCCGAAATGATTATATTTCTGCTTGATTTGGATTTCATTTCGCCTTTCTTATTTTTAGTGTCCTTTTCCAGAACGTTGACAGGACAAAATTTTCGATATATATACATTCAGAGCCTGGTTTTGTGTTCAATGAATCTACTACAAGATCGGCATTCTTTTTTGACAGGCAATTGAAAAACAGCATTAAGGTAACTTCATCTCGTTATACCATTGTTTGAATATGGAGATAAGTTGAGGAAATAGTTCTTGAATATGATTGATTGATTTGGTGAATAATAAGTTTTCCATGAAAAGTGTTTCGGTTACACTTCAAAGTTTGACTTTTAGCTGAAATAGAGTTTTTCTTAATGACTTCTAGAATGTGCCTCTGGATGACAATTAAGTCGTGCAGCTATTTGAAGTGTTCTTTTCCTAATCAGTTCAGTATATTGATAGTAGGGATGATGGTGTAGGTAGCCTGGGGAGAAGCAAGCATGATTGAAGCTGAGAGGTTATTATTTGAAGAAGCCCTTCTGGATCCTGCAAATCAAAGATTTGTTCTCTTATCAGACAGGTTATCTTCTTTACAGCCCCAAAACAGCATTGTAAATTATTTGAAGTTTCATGCTTATTTGTTTGTATCATCTCTATATGGTACTCTATTTTGTATGTGATACTAGTTGACAAAAAAATTCTTTGGTAGTTAAGCTAAGAGTCTTTCTTTGTATTTGAGGTTGTGGCTAAATTAGTGGCATACTGATGTAGTGGTGCTCTTATAGAATTATTAGCTTTCATCTATCATGATTATGACTAAAGCTTCGCCGTGCTAGTAAAAATATAGAATGGATGGAAAATGCTAAGATCCAGCTTCATACCTAGTCTGTGACTTGCAATACTGAGAGGAATCTCACTTTACATTGGAGAGTGGAGAAAGAGAATATATAGTTAGTGACTGCAAAGTGTAAAGATGAATAGCTCATTCTTAAGAGAATATATATGCAATGTGCCTTCATATTCTAAGGTGAATAGCTCATTCATTGGATATTGTTGCATAAACTGTAGAGTCTTAGTGAAGATTGGTCCCTGTAACAGGATCAGAAATTAATTTTTCATATAGGTAACAATTGATATCTTCCTTGTGTGATTTCCTCTCATGAATCTTCTTTGGGCCTATTGAGCTTCTTGTCATCATATTGAATTTTTGGATCTTATCCCCCCCCCCCCTGTATCAGCACCTACTGTTCATAATATTGCATATGCGAGTTTGTGCAAAACTTTATCTATCATATTACATATGTATATCAGTTGGGTAACTGTTTTCTGATTTAAATATTATGCTGTCACTTGAGCATTGATAGTTATCTGACATAGGGTGTTTCAACTCAAACAGTTGTGTCCCTTTGTACAACTTCAGCTATATTTATGACTATCTGATGGATTCTCCTAGAAGTTTTGTGGACAGGTAAATGAGGCTTGCTGGACTTTTGTCCTGCTGGCTTGTTTACTATATAAGTTAGGGCCATTTGGTGCCCTTCATATTTATAAATAACTAAACTGTGAGTTTCTTGGACCAGCTTTCTTGATAAGAAAGATGCTCGTTACAACCCCAAGATGTCACCAGTTATACCCAAGAGCAAATGGCGAAAAGGATCACAGGTAATGTTTTGTTATGTGATGACGATTTGCCTCATGGTCAGACAAACTGATGGCTGTTTCATATTTACTTTACCTTGAGCATCAAAATGTTCTCGATTAATTACAAGTCCATGCATAGGATGTTGATCTCTCTCTCTCTCTCTCTCTCTCTCTCTCTCTCTCTCTCTCTCTCTCTCACACACACACACACACACAAGAATGAAATTGGGATGACATTCAACCATTTTACCTGTATTAATGGAAATATCAGTTTCTCTTGTATTGGCATATGCTTGCTTTCTCAACCTTGATTGAAATTCCACAAAGTCCTAATGGATGGTTCTGCCATCGTATGTAACATGGATGCTAAACCCATCTTATAGCTACTCTTCAAACATAGCTTTACATGAATTTAATTAGTTAATTATTCCAGTGGGTCACCTTAATTCGAAGACATGCAGAAGTTGTCGTCGATGATGAAATTGTTTTTCCAGTCTTCAGGAAGTTCTGCAAGGTACATAATAGTTTTGTTTGCTTCAGTGGTTTGGATGCTGTTCATTGGTCCTTTTTTAAGAAAATTTATATCAGACGAACCCCCCACCCCCCAGCTTGTGTAGTTAAAATAGTATTGCTCTGAACAAATGCTATTTCTGATGAATCATTGCTGCATTTTATATAGACAGAAACTTATGGTTTTTAGTATTGCAGAGACGTCCACAGGTTGATGTGAGTAAGGGCAGGAAAAATCTTGTAAGTTTCCGTTGCTGCAGCTTTAGATACAATCATGAACCTTCATTTGGAAAATCATACTCAAGTTCCTTAGATGATTATATTTTGCTTATGATATCACTTCTTATCATTCATACATTTATTATTTTGGAATGAGATTTGCTGACTTTTCACATGCATTGTTGCAGAAGCTTCAGAAACAACACAACTGTATACCGGACGAACATTATATGCAGACGTTACTTTCCGTAAGCAAAAATATCCACATATAGCACACCAGCATCATTGCCATTTGACTTTTGGTTGACTTATACATTGTTTTCTTGTAGACAATAGCTTTATAATTTGCCTGTAATACCGATGGAGTTGACTATTCTCTTCCCTTTTTGTGTTTATAGATGAATGATCTCGAACATGAGCTTGAAAGAAGAACAGTTACCTACACTTTATGGAACCAATCCACAGCAAATACAGATAATGGGGCTTGGCATCCTTTTACATTTAGCTATGCAGATTCAGGGCCTCAGCAAATAAAAAGAATAAGGGTTTGATATGTTTTTCCTCTATCCTATTACATATTGGATCTGTTTTCTTTTTCTTTATTATTTATATTGCTGCTTCGTTTGACTGTGGTAATGTCTTGTCCAATGTATATTTCCAGGACATCAACCATGTATACTATGAAACAGAGTTCAGAACGGAGTGGTGCAGTAAAAATTCTACGTCTGTTCCCTGTTTCTTATTTGCAAGAAAATTTTCTCAAGCAGCTGCCATGCACATTTTAAGTCAAGCGATAGTCGGTAACTTTGACATTTCTGCATTACTGGAGGCACCACCCTGATTTTTTTGCCAGGTTATGATCACTTGTATTTGGTGTTTCACTCCTAATTCATGTTATATAGTCGATGTGCGATAAAATAGATATTACTTCAACTGAGAGGTTAAATGTCAAAGAAAGTGATGCGTGCATAACAGACAGGTGGAGAAACAGTATGATATAATATTGACTCAGAGATGGCTCCTTTTTAAGCATAGACTAGAGAAAAGGTTGAATAGATAATGCTTTAGACATTGCTATGCTGACTATGAGACTATGTAACGTAAGTGCATGATGTATGATTGTAGGACAGTCCTTCCCATTTCTTCTCTGCATTTAGTAGTTAAATATCTGAAAGTAATATTGGAGTCCATATTCTACATCTAAATTAGAGGAAAGCGAGGGTTGTTTAAATCAAGAAAATTTGTGTAGAGATCTTCTCAATTTTTTGTATGTGCTATAAGATCAAAGTTTTTGTTGCTGCAGAAATGCTGAAGCTCGTTCCTTGCAAGTTGTTGTTACATTTGATTTTGGTGTGTATTATCTATGTTTACATAAATCGGGTTCGGTGCCCAGATACCTGAATTAAAAATATCTTCTAGCCATAAAAACATAAAAAGGTATGTTTTCTATCCAATTTTTTATTTTTTAACCAAAATACCCTTTATAATAATTTAACAAAATGTAAGGTAACGTCTTTTATACCCACTTTTCAGTGGTACGTTGGTTTTTTAGATTAAAAATTATTTTTTCTTATGTTTGCAGGTAAAAAAACATGTTCTTTTTATGTGAAAGTGGTATAATCCCATATAAATCGCATCACTTTGTGTAAATGAGAGGGAAATACTAGCATTATTTGTAGCAGTCCATCCATCAAGTATATTACTTCTTTTACCTATTACAAAGTTGCAATCTCGGGTAACCCCAAAACTAAGATGCAATCTAACATGAAACATATAGCCCAAAAGGGAAATATTATTAAGAGTACTAAAAGAATAAAAAACACTAACCAGTTTGGGTGAGTAGAATTTATCCTATTGAAAAATGGAACCGAATGTAAAAATATGACTTGATATTTAACAAATATTATTAGACAAAAGTAGGCCGATATTAATTCACATTTGATTTGATGGGAGGAAAATAAGAGATGGATGATATATGCAGAAAGCTAATTGGGGGCGACGGCAGGCAGACTGACAACTTCTATACAACGACTGATTAATTAATTTGATGAAAGCTCACTTTGCTCAGAGGGAACTTTCCCCCTTACCATGATGTGCATATCTACCCAAGCATATGGAGGATATTTTTACAAGATCTTGTTCTTCATCCAGGAAAAGAATATGCTGTGGACTCGCCAGATTCTTCTTTCTCGTACACTCCACTATTTACGTGTTTTTTTCAAACCAACGATGAAAAAAAAAAAAGATCACTCATCTATACAGGAATCACGTCTGCGCTTTGAGTTTCATCGCACGTCAAAATAAGGCCTTCTATGTATGTGGGGAGAAGGCAACATGGCCAACGACAGCCTGTTGAAACAGGTTCGGTGGGTGGAACAATCATGAGCACATTGTCATGACGTCGAACCATCCCCATTACACTCACTGTACTTCCTTCTTTGATATACCTGCAAGGAGAATGAAACATATATATTGAGACTATGCCTTACTGGTCTCAGATTCCCCTCTTGACAGCTGAGGCCACATGTATATTGGAATTAGAGATGGGTGATGATCTTATAGCTAAATAGATGCCGAAGGCCAAGTATCTTACCCTTCTTTCAGCCGCATTACTCGGTCATCACTTGACAAACTATGGTCCGAAAGCCACTTTAGAAAGTTTGGAGACAACGTTTTGGTATCCTTGGTGACATCAACGACTACAGTTGGTTTAACAAAAGGTGCAACCTTGGCGCCATAGCCTGCTTTTACTAAAGCTCTTAAACCAGACTGAAAATCTGATATATAGAAATCTGCAACATATTTCTGTTAACACAAGGAAACAAAGGCAAAGAATTAGATTACAGATGGGACATTGTCCACTTAATCAATAACACCAAGCTTCTTAACTATATACATCCACCGGCAAAAGGCCAATGAATACTGCTGCACTCTAGCACGTGGTGGAGTAATAACGGAAATGTTTGTTTGGATAAAGCATTCCTGAAATTCTTTTTAATTTGAAGACAGGGAAGTTTTAAAATATTAATTTAATGAAATGCTTGTTGTATATCAAGTATTGGCGAAAGTCTTTTTGATTTGATGACAAGGAGGAAGTTCTGAAAGGTCAATGCTAAAATTCTGATCAAACTTGAAACAAAGACCAAGATGCATATGCAACATTCAGTTAAATAGCGAAGCCACTAGAAGGATGTTTTAAAAGTGGGCTTGTCACGATATATGGATGATTTCAAGATCATTAAACAGTATATTCTCCTATAAACTTATCTTTCAGTTCCATAATAAGTAAGCAAAATGACCTCTGAATATCGGGATCCCCAAGAGAAGAACCTCTGTTTTGCATTTGCTGGCTTTCCACCACACCCCCTGTATTCAAATAATTCTGAGGATGCATATACGCATCTTTGTACCCTCTGGAAAGAAGTCTCAAGAGGTATGCTGCCACAAGTGACAACCTACACAATGAACAATGCAACAACTAAATAAATACAAGTCTTTTGAGACTTGAGATGATAAATAGTTTTAAGGAAACCAACACAATTAACAGCAATGGGTAATTGCAAGTAACAATTACCGGTCACGACAAAACTCATTTTAGCTATGGTTCCCACAATAACTCAAGAAGCAAATAGCTAAACTAAAATTGTTGACAACACATAAAACACACATTACCTTTGACAAGGAAAATTCTCGTAGTCTAAAGTGTTTACAATTATCCACTGAGATCCAGCAACTAAGTCTAAAGCTTGGCATGGTGTTTTTGTCTTCATGTCTCTTAAAAGGTTTAGATGGAAAAGGGACAAAAGAAAATTTTCTTTTAGTTTAGGTGTTACTGTTTTTTCCTCTAAACATACATCAGCAGGAAACTAAAATCAGCTTTCTTCTGAAACATGAATATTCTAGAAGTCAAGAAATTAGAGAGAACTTCAAAAAACAAAAACAAAAAGGAGCAGAAAAAGACGCAGATTGGAAATGCGCCAGCAAAGTTTATCACTAAAGACAGTTGCTGCCCCAGTACTGGCAAAACGGTATATGTATACATCAGAAAGGATCCAAACTAAACCATGTCCACTCTGTTCCCCCCAGTTATGGTTTCCTATTTTTTTACAATCATGAATGTGGCCTAGGCATTTTATGTCACTAAAATTTGACAATGAAATACACAACTTGCCTCATACAGAAGGTGAGTAAAACTGAGGTCAATGTAAGCAGAAATTTACAACAGTTGAGCTCCCCTGAGGGTTACTTTTGTATCTATACTGTCATTTGAACATCCAAATTGCAATATGACTTTTTTTTTATACACTGCACTTACTTCCGAGCTAACATGGTCGGTGAAATAAGGTTCACTAATACCAAATTAAGAGGTGAAGGTACCCATTCTCAGCTACACAACCCCCAAAAAAAAAAAAAATTATAGCTAAGTTGTCACTAACCAACATATGAAGGTAAAACTAGTGGACAAAGGTAATGTCTCAGTAACTCATATCATTCTTTCAGCATAATTTCACTCCACAGTATCGTTATTGGCAGAGTGATTGCCAAATCTCCAATACAAAGGTTTTACATTTATAGTCTTTCAGAGGAGCATAGCCACAGTCCACATGGCAATTTCCCCACACCATGGAAGTTGTTATATTGTTGTGTGAAAGAAAACATGGACCAGAAACTATACTTCTTCTAATTGACTACAAAAAAGTTGAATTTCTTCGAAGTGCGTGGTAGCCTTATTTAAAGCTATACTACCTGCAATTACTCTACAACTACCTAAATTACAGCATACAGGAATCAAACAGCTATAAAAGGAAAGGAAACTCATCAGAGTCTAAGGCTCACATGGATTGAAATCTGAAATTTCCAGATCCATAAAGGTTGAAAGAATTTCTCGGTCACTGACTCTCACTTCCCCCAATTTTTAATGAAATGTGGCCACACTGAATCACAAACCATAAAAAATACATTCTATTAGGATTTAACCAGGTCCTCAGCCTACTTTTAAATCAAAAACTAAAATTCGTATTCCCAGATGTCCTATAAAATAATCCATTAGTCAAACTGGTCCCAAATAAAATAAAAATAAAAAAGAACCCAAAGAAAAAGGCAAAGGAAAAAGAGTTCAACCGAGAGCCATAAATAACATGAAGAACCAAATGGCGTAATTAAGTAATTAAATACCACCAAAAACTCCATATATTTTTTAACAGTTTCAATTAAAACCAAAAAATTGTGAAAAGACAACCGAGAGCCATAAATAACATGAAGAACCAAATGGCGTAATTAAGTAATTAAATACCACCAAAAACTCAATATATTTTTTAACAGTTTCAATTAAAACCAAAAAATTGTGAAAAGACAAACTTGTTGTATTCATACTTACCCCGGTGACTTTGACAAACTGTCCGTCAATGGCGCCCCTCAGCTCAGCATCAGGATATTTCTTCAAGAATCCCAAAACGCCACGCTTTTTATAGGCATAGTTCCATATAAAAATCACCACGGCAGGGACTAACACCGCCACCACCGCCACCAGAATCAATGGCTTCTTCACTGCGGCCATGAGAAACGCCCCCACCACTAGCCCCATCACCACCACCACCAGAAATACCCACATTGCCACCCTCGAAACCCTAAACCCTAACCTCACCTCATCACTCAAACTCGTAACCGCGGAGCCGTAAACAGCCTTGTTGAATGAGCTTGGAGCAGACGGCACATCCAGCTGCCCCGACCTACGGTTCGAGCTCGACGAACCTAGTGGCCCTGACGTGATGAGTCCGGTGGGTTGAATCGGCGTCATCGGCCCGGAGAACGAAGAGGACGAGGATTTCTTGTTTATTGGGCCGGAGTTCGTAGCTTTCGGGCCCATTTGGCCGGAATTCGGGCCGGATCTGGCAGATCCGCTGTTATGCTGAGAAGATGAAGGGTGGCGAGAGGGTAGCTTAGGTGGGCCCACTGGCGGGGGGTGGTGGTGCTCCACACTGGAAAGGTCGATGCCGTACATTTTCCCCAGCTCGCCGGATTTCTTAACGTCGCCGCCGGTGTATGGAACGGCGCGTGAGCCCATTGTGGGTTGCCGCTCTTTGAGCTGTTCGGGTCGACCCGATACCATGAGCCCGTTGCTTAGCTGGTGCGACCCGGTTCGAGTAGTCATTTCTGTGGCTTCCTTGAGAGAGAGGAAATGGGAGTGTCTGCGTTTAGAAGGAGAGAGAAGATGAAGAAGGCTTTTAGTGTGGGGGAGTGAGAGTGTAGGTGAGAAGGAGAAGGTAGTGGAGGTGGGGGTGAATGAAATGACGATAATGGGTCTGGGAAATGACGCCGTTATCCTTTGTCTCTGCAACACTTTCCTCTCTCATTTGCTGTCATCTCCCGTATTCTTAATTTCACAAACTCCTCTCATTCCCTAATTTTTTTATTTTATTTTATATACATAATATATTTATTTCCTCATATTCTACAATAATACACCCCCAAATTAATATTCAAGAAAATTAGTTTTTTTTCCTCTAAATTTATTTTATTGGATTTTTTTATTTTTTATCTTTCCTCTAAATAAAATGTATGCGATTAAAGCAGTCTTTAGATGGGAAAAAATGAACTACCATGGTCCGATTATTCTTACCCAAAATTTTCTTTAAAATATATGAAAAATAATGATAAGGATTTTATATTCTTATTGTCATCCACACGTCATTTTTTTATACATAAAATGATAGTTTAATATAACATCATTTTGAGTTAATAACAATTCAAAGTAGAAATATGCATCATCGGACTAATAAATATAAACATTATAAAATAGTGCATGATATATTTGATTTTAATGATACGCTATATATACAAGTGATTTTGGTTTTAGTTTTTCATTAAATTCGAAAATGTAATCACATGGCTATTTTTAAATCGGCTAGATTTTTTTGTTTACTGAAATAATTTTTAAAATAGAAAAAATTTACTATGATTAATTATAATTATTGAGAAAATTTCTTACTATTCTGTTGTTTTAGAAAGAACAAAAAAAAAAAAAGAATTTCTGATAAATCTTGCTTGGAATGGACAATGTACTGAAAAAGAAAGTTGCGTGTGCATATTCTAATAGAAACACTGATGTGGTGTAATATTATTTATTAGCAATAAAAGAAAACATTGCAAATGTAGATATCTTATCAATATAATTAATTGATGGATATTGGACTCTAAATATTTCATCAAAGCTATTATGTAATACTCCATTACTTAGTGGGTTATGTTAGAATATAAAAGTATCTAGATATTATTACAAATAATCGAATTAATGAAGGAGATAAATCTCTATATAAAGAAAACACACACATACAAAATACAAACATTCCTCTTCTTTTTTTAACCAACATTCTTATTCTTTACGAAGGGGGGAAATAAAAAAGGACTAAATGGACCCATACATTGAGTAAGATTGTAATCATAATAGTATATATATATATATATATATATATATATATATATATTTGTGATATAATTTTATGAGACGAATTAAGTAAATCCATAATTCATAATTTATATAATAGAAATTAATCCATAAAAGTTATATATATATTATGGATAATAAATTTTCAACTCATGAAATCAATTATATTTCCAAATTCAACTTATAGAAGTTTTTTTCTTGAGATAAAATTATATACTTATATAAGTTTTTGTGTGGATAAATAAAATAAATAGATGAACCACCTTTCCGTTGAGTATTTATTAAGATGAATAGACATTTTGATTCTATAATTCAGTTCTTCATCATTTTGTTTTTAGTGATGGAGAGTGTCGGTGAGAATAAGGTTTTGGGTATGACTATGAGTGGTGGTGCCACAACTAAACTAACTACCTATACAAAAATATGGAGTATATCAAATCCGAAAATGATCTGAAATCTGAAGCGACAGCTGGGTTTTCTGACCAAATAAATTGATTTATGTTAATTTTATACACTGCCCATCACCTTGTATAAATGGGTATATTATATTATTCAAATTATTTAATGGTCCATATATATGTCGTTATAATATTTCTATATTCTATGAACCTTTGATATTATGTATTTTCTTTTTATGTGTATCATTATCTATTTTCAGTTGGATTGGGTTCATGGATTCCATTTCACTGGCTCACTGAATCTATGATTCTAATAACAACTAAATACAAATTTGCTATACAATTATGATTTAGTTAAATATTATATTGTATTTGTATACAATGACTTGAAATTCAGAATTTTAAAGTATCGATTTTAAATTCACATGTTGCATTAAGATTTCTAACTGTAAATTTATCGATGGTGTTTAGATAGATGTAGATTTGAAATCGATGAGTTTCATTTCGAATTAATTTTTGAGCAATGATGGTGGATTTGAAATGCATTTATTTCAAATATTAGATTTTAAATCATTTTATCCAAATGAAGCGTCAAGTTAGAATGCATATAAATCCACTCATATTATTAAAAAACAGTTTAAAATGTAAATGGTCGATTTCAAATTCACACATATCAAAATAATATTAATAAATTTGTCATTATGGATTTCAAATCCCTTCATCTAAACACATAAAAATATTTACTTTTTAAATTGAATTTGGATTGAAGGATTTGAGAAATAATTTGAAATTCAATGTAGTAAATTCATTCATGAAATTTTGGTTGATCTGAATTCAATATTATATCAGTTTCATTATAAACATATTTTGAACCATTTGAATGAATTTAAATACAATAATCTCAAATCAGCCAATCCAAACACATGCAATCTTGATTTTATTAGAGTAAGTATTGGTAAATGTTTGTTTTTAGAGGAAGTATTGGTAAATGTTTGTTTTTTAGAGGAAATATTATTAAATGTTTAATGAAAATGTCGGTGGATAATTTTAATAAGTGGAAGAGACTTTACTCAAAAGCGTGTTTTGAGAGTGAAGTTATTACAGTCATTTTCAAGATCTTGTGTGCAAGGAAGCAAGGGGGTATATATATATATATATTAGGTGATCTTTTGCTTTCTTAAGTAATGCTAAACAAATAAAATAAAATAATGGGTTTTTGTCCTAAATTAATGCCGTAGTATCATAGTATATGAGATCACGAAAAGCGACTTCTTACTAATTGTTTACGTTAAATATTCAACCAATCATTGTTTGGCTTATTTAATATATCTAACTAATTGATTAAGATTATGGCAATGATGAAAGGGAATCAGGGGATTACTATATTAAGAAAGAATCAATGTTAGAATTGCCTTATTCAAAGCTTAATGATTCTCTTCACTTCATACAACTTATAGTACTACTAAAATATAACCGTGGAATCCTCTCAATATCAAATTTCCACCACTCCTACTAAACTTATTTATTAACACACATATATATTCCCACCACAAAAAATAAAATTGTGCTTGTTATAAAATATTATTGTGAGTTTTTAAATAATTGCGGATGTGATTGATTATAAGTACAAAATGTTTTCTAACCACCGTCGGTTTATATATGTGTAAAGATTCATCCTTTTAAATAATATAATTTAAAATTAATAATTATGTAAGATTTCGACATATCAACAATTGACATATTAATATATATTTATAATTGATATTGAAGCGAACCCAATTAATTACATAGTATGCATAAATTGTTTGTAGTTATTATATTTGTCGATGCATTTATAGATAAATATCTATACTATATATAAAATGAGAGAAGTTGACAAATTTTACAGGTTTACCATTTTCCTTCCGAAAAATATCACATCAAATTGTTAATTGTGTAGATATATTTTTTATATCTTTTTTTCAAGGTTTGATTTGAATTTTCTAAATCACAGACTTAATATTGAATCTGACTTCCTCTTCAAACTTTTTGAATCAAGCTTCCCTTCGAAACCACTTAACTATATAAGCAATTTATTCAACAAATTTCATTAAAAAAAAATTCATGGAGACTGAAAATATCAAAAAAAGAATCAGAAATGAAAGAAGAAAATAAGCTTTTCGGATTTAATGAGATATTAACAATATAAATTTGATTGTTATCAGCTCGATCCAACAATCCTATAATAAGGAATAACATTAAAAAAAGAAAGAAAAAATACATGTGAGAAAGGGAGAAGAGGGGGCTGTTGGCATTGCTGTTTTTCCAGCATATTTAATAGCCTTTACCACCTTCTTTTCCTTCAATGTGTATTTTCTGCAACTCCATCCCTATTTCTACCTTATCAACCTACGCATAATAATTATATTTGAATAATTTTTTACATTTTTTGTAATTTGAACTCATATCCGTTTGCTTGCGTAGAGAGCTTTTCTAAGTTTCGCAGCTCATCCCTTACAATCCAAGTTGATGAGGGAGAAAGGAAGGAAAAAGAAGAGGGATTGTCGGAGAGGGGCTACGGTGATTGATGGCGGCTTAACAGGAGCGAGAAAAAGAGAGAAAACGGAAGGAGGAGAAAAAGAATATTTTAACTTATTTTAATACATTAACGAAGTTGGAATAACAATCCAAAAAATTCCTATATCATTTTGTTCAGTACATTAAAAAAAAAATATATATCATGTTTTTATTATTTTGTCACATGAAATTTTGATTTTATCACCAATAACATAGATATTTATATTGAAGCTAAAAGAAAATGCATTATGATATATTAATAGTTTCATAGCAAAATTTATAATTACTGTATTAATTTGTACTTCAAAATATAGTTGTTATATTGATTTATTAATTTGTGCAAAATAACAAATAAAGTAATTATTTAAATGTTGAATTTTAATTTTTGTTGGATATTAGTTTATAGTAATGGTAAACTTGTCCAATTATATTATATGGTCAATTGAACAAATTTACAAATTTTAAGCAATAAATTAACATTTGTGTCTCTTGATTCATTTGTGCATCAAATATTGGATGGCGTTAGGCTATGTAGGTAGGTAGCGTAGAATTAGGCGTGTTTGGATTGGTAAAACCTCATCTAGAGATTTTGAAAAATGCCCCTTTGGAACTTAATTTGATGAATTTTTGCATTTTCTCAGTTTTTTCATGAGAAAATTGTTCATATTATATATGTGAAAAGACAATGATGTCCCTAATTCATAGCGCCATGATTGACATGGTAGTAGGAAGATGTGGGAAAGGTGGTGGTGGGTTTGATAAAGAGGCAGAACGGTGGGCAACAACAACGAGTAATAAATTCATATACAATGATTAGTGTTAAAAAACAATCTATTTGTTTTTAATATTTACATTCTTTTCTATTTTGATAAAATGACGTTTTTAATTTACTTTGATAGAACATGACTTTTAATTTAAAATAAAATATTTAAAGGTCCAACTAATTACCACACGTAAATATGCAGTTATGACCAATCCAGCGATAGTAATAGGAAATGTGACAAACTGACAATACATACAAAACCAAGCGTAAGTCTTGTATTCCTTCTTTTGAGTTCAATATTATTATTAACGTGCCTACATTTCTATCCATCTTCTACCCATCATAATTATGCGTGATATATTTTTATTTAATTATTATAATATTCAATTTTTTATTATGGATTTATCCATCATTCTACCAACTATTATGCTTACCTCTCCATCTATCGTTAAATCCACCCGTCAATCATCTTCATATATTTTGGGTTTTACAATAAATATCTGGGAAAATGATTCAAAATATCCATTTTTTAAACTTTGATCTCATTTTACCCATTAATATAATAATACATTTTTAAATTACCCTAAATATAGTTTTTGATCCCAAAATACCCATTTTTCTTCAAGTCAACTGATCAACAAACTTGTCAGACTGACTCACATGACATTTGTCACATTTTCACCAATTAAGTTATTTTCCCAATTAGTTTAATTAGTGGACTTTTTAATTTTCAAAAACTATGATTGTAATGTTCGAAAATGTTATACCCAAGAATTTTAATATTATTATATTATATACTATTATGTAATAACTAATTTTCAAACATTATGTAATAACAATTATTTTCGAAAACTATTATCTAATAACTAATTTTAAAAAATATGTACTAACTGTTTTTGATGATCCTATAATTAAGTAACTATAATAATATTTCGAAAATAATTAATAACTAGTTACTTAAAATAACTAGTTAATGTTGGAAACTAATTAATAGTTATTTTAAGTAATTAGTAATATAATTAGTAATTTTAAGTGACTATATAACTATACCTACCTTTTTGTCCACCATTAAATATATATATATTTATTTATTTATTTATATATTGAATTTTAGTTATTATGCATATGTCTAAATTTAAAAAAAGAAAAATCTACCTTACTAGGTGCCAGCTATCATTCTGGTCACCATGTTCTAATTTCTACCCAGCTTCAATCCGGATCATGTGCATCATAATATCACTGAACAAATGGATGATTTTGTGAGAGAAAAAGGATTGGGACAAAAGTCGTTAACTTGTCTGAACATATAAAACCTGGCAATTATTTCTAACAGAGAGAGCGAGGGAGAGATGTGAGAGTTACTAAGAAATGGCGATTCACATGATTAGGGTGCTGGCTTTCAGAATCAGTGGTCATTATCTATAGTGGACTTCCTTGACATCTGATTTTTTCGCGTCAAAATGATGACAGATAAGCTAGGTTTTCTTCTTCTCTCCTGCGCCAAATCAAAGGACCTTAGACGTGGGCTTTCACTCCACGCTGCAGCAGTCAAAACAGGAACACTAGCAGAAACCTTTATAGGTAACCATGTTGTTAACTTTTATGCGAAATGTGGACGAATTGACTCCGCTCACCACCTGTTTGACGAAATGTTGCATCGAAATTTGGTTACGTGGTCTGCATTGATATCGGGTTATGACCAATCGAATAAACCCCATTTAGCACTTCGAGTTTTCAGTCAAATGAACAAGTGTTTCAAACCCAACGATTTTGTTTTTGCTAGTGCTCTTAGTTCTTGTGCTCGCATGAAGAACTTATATCTTGGGCAGCAAATTCATGCACATGCATTGAAGCTGAGCCACTGTTACGTTAGTTTTGTTCTCAATTCGTTAATTTTGGTGTACATGAAATGTGGTGTGTGTGCTGATGCCTTGTTGGTTTTTACTGATAGTAACTCTGAGTTTCCAACTTTGGTTTCTTACAATATTGTAATTACTGGGCTTGTCGAAAATAGGCAGCACGAAAGGGGAATTGAGATGTTTGCTGTTATGTGTAGAAAAGGTCTGATTCCTGATCGCTTTACTTTTGCTGGGTTATTAGGCCCTGGTGAACCCATATATAATCTACTAGTAATTAAGCAATTACATTGTCAAATGGCTAAGTGTGGACTCGATTATACTGCATTTTCTGGGAATGTTTTGATCACATTATACGCGAAATTTGATTTAACAGAAGATTCAGAGAAGGCATTCAGGATGATCGTGGAAAGAGATGTTGTTTCTTGGAATACAGTTATTACTGCTTCTTGTCACTCTGATAATAAATCAAAGGCTTTAAATCTTTTCAGGGAGATGATGAAGGATCATAAAGTGGGTCCAGATGATTACACGTATGCTAGTGTGCTTTCCGCAGCTGCTGCCCAGGCTTCTATGAGAGTCGGGTTGGAGATTCATGCTCATCTAATTAGGACAAGACTAAGATTAGATGTTGGTGTTGGCAATGCACTTATTAACATGTATGCTAAAAGTGGGGACATCAGTTCAGTGTACACTATATTTGAGCAAATGGAGACTCGTAATCTTGTTTCATGGAACAGCATGATTGCTGCGTTTGCAAATCACGGGCTTGCCAGTAAAGCTATTGCATTGTTTGAGGAGATGATGAGAGCAGGCCTCCAACCGGATTCCATCACGTTTCTTGAACTTTTGACAGCTTGCAATCATTCTGGGCTTGCAAATGAGGGCAAAGCACTTTTAAACTCTATGAGCAATTACAGAATCACCCCTAGCATCGAGCATCTGTGTTGCCTCGTTGATTTACTGGGGCGATCTGGAAGAGTGACCGAGGCTGAAGATTACACAAATAATCATTGCATAGGTGATGATGAATTTGTTCTAAGCTCCTTGCTTTCTGCATATAGATTGCATGGAGGCATTAGTGATGGAGAACGGATAGCTAAAAGGCTTGAAAGGCTTCATCCTGTTAATATCGCTTCTCCTTACGTTCTATTATCCAACTTATATGCATCGCATAGAAAGTGGTATGGTGTTTTAGAGGCAAGAAACTTGCTGCATGTTAGTGGATTGAAAAAGGAGGCTGCCTATAGTGTGATTGATATAAAGGGGTGCATAGAGAAGTTTATAGTTGGAGATTTTTCTCATTCCAGAATCGATGAGATACTCAACCTGCTTGCAACCTTGACTCGGATGAAAGATGAAGATCTGCTGGTTTATTGATTCAACTACACTGAAAAAATGAAGATTTACTGTTTTGTTTGGATTAAGCTTCTGCTTTATAGTCTTGTATGTATCTTACTTTTTGATCCTTTTGTTGTTGAATACAATGTGACTGATGTGAAATTGTAATTAGAACTATCAATATTGGAACTATCATAAGTTACCAAAAGCGTAAGTATATTGAGCAGTCCCTTCGTATGAGACCAAGATAGTAATAGACAAATAAAAGTACAAGCTAAGTCCCTTAAAAAACTACAAGTCATTAAATTTTTGTTTTCACAGTGCCAAAATTTAGAGAGATAAAATACAGTCAATAATAGTGATCCAGTAAAGTACTATAATACGGAGACATTATCAGCGAAAAGTTCCATCAGAAAACCCATATAGTCATGGAAAACCGGGCCGGCCCAGTTTAATCTTACTCCAAACTCAGAGTAAGCAACAAATGGGCTTCGGCCCAAAAAGTGCACTTCAATGTGAAATCAATATTTCATACTCTATCCACAGTTCACACTAGCCCCACTCCAAAAAAAAAATATATATATTTCTTTTACCAGTATATTTTTTATTTTTATACTTTTACACTATCCTATGTTGTTCTGGGATAGAGGAATTATTTTAATAGTACAGATTTTAAAATAGAAAACACGAAACATCAAATGATTTAAATGTTAACTGAGTGTAAAGCTCATGGTTGATAACCAATGTTAATATATATAGAGAATACCTCTTGTAAAGTCGTGGAATAAATCTAATTTCATGACATTAATTAATCCACATATCATAATTCACAAAACATAATTGACTTTTAAAAATAAGATTAAATTATAAATAAAAGATCTCATATAAAATTTTAAGTCTAATTTTCATCAAGAATACATTTGCTTGTTGAACAAATTCAGAAGAAGTAGATTTTCTACAAACATGTGAACTGTTGAGGTCACTATCACTTCTAAATTTGACTAATTCATGTGATTGCTTATTACACGTCGAAGAATAATTTATTCCACTCAGTTTCAGTATTTTTATAATGAGAAAGGTCAACAATTGTAAATTGAAAATTAGACAGAAAGGATTATTCAAATAACATAGGCAGGTAAGGTTGTAATGAGCAAAGGGTGAAGTCGCTGTCTGATGACAAGGCCAAAATATATTTGTTGAATTTCCAAGTCTTGTTTTGTAAGGATTATTAACTTAAACCCACCAATATTTACTCAAATAAGTCAAACTATTTGATTTCCTCTTCTTGAATCATTCAACCCATCCTGAATATGACCTAATGCGTGACAAATTGTGACCCCTTTCTAAAATTATCTCGTTTTAATATGCCACACAAAATTACGTATTTAATATTCAAATATATTATATTTAGTTGAGTTTGCTTGCCATAGTAAATACATGTTAATAATCAACTGTTGATATATTATATATGTAATACTTCTGAAATTTTTACACATCAATAATAAATATATTTATATTTATCGTAAAATTATCTGTTTAAATATTTTTACTCTTGCACAAGTTGCACAAAATTCTAGTTATCCTTTTTAAGTATCTACTCATTATTGTTCCATAAGTGAAATTCCTCAATGATCAGTTATAAGTTCAATATGATTAAATACATTAAATTTAAAATTTATATGAAGGATATAATGTTTTAAAGTTTATAAAAAATAATCAAATCAGGAAGAAATACTGCTTATAACAAAACATGACAAAGGTTCAGATATAAAATAAAAAATAATAAATATAGAAGATAGAAACAGACATGATTAGTAGCTTTTTGAATGGTGTAAAAGTATCAGACTAGACCATTTAAAATTTTCACATTAGTTACTAATCAATAATGCTACATATTTAATTATGCATATAATCATAAAGTGGGGAGCCACCATACTGTAAAAATTCCCAGGATAGGCAAGGTTAGCTGGATTGGATATGGCAGTTTTTATGGAAAGTGATATAACAAAGCCTAAAGTTCTCAGATTTCACAATTTTCACCAATTGTAACTCATGTGTGGCATGTGATTGCTTTTTACTAAGGATGTAAGTGAATTTAAGTTAATTGAATTTTCCTATATAACTATACAAAGTTTCATATATAACCTAGAAATTTATATTTAGATTTAAGGTGTTTTTAAAACAAATCATATTCAAAAGAATTTAATGTGGTATAAACGCAAAACCGAACATTATTAATGAGTAAGGCACAAGCCTAATGCAAAACAAAGTCTGCTTGAATTGAAGTCCAAAAACAAATAATCCCTTTGTGGCTTAAGTTTCTTCTTCTTCTTTTTTTTTTCAGAAAAATACTAAATTCGAGTGGATCTAATTCTGTCACTATAAATACTCAGTTCTTATTTGTTCTGACTTTTAATAACACTTCATAGGGAGCAAAGGAAGCTTAACTACCAAGAGAATTAATTGACATTCATTAGAACCACATCATTATTTCAATTTAATTGAGCACAATCTAGTTTAAATGACATTTTCTTTTAGTTCTCTCTTTTTACTTGAATTTGAAATATTACTTATTTTGATTAGAGAGACGAAGAATTCCAACAGTTTTCAAATTCTAAATGATCCTCCACAATATTTCAGTTAAATTTTCGTTGTTGAATGATTTCTTCCTACATCACTATGAGCCTTACCAAGTTGGTTGTACACCACCTTGGAGCTTTTGAAACATTACTTAAATTTTATATTTGATTTACTAATAGTTTTACAATTTAAGTGTATTTTCAATTATTGATGTTGAGTAGAATCTAGTTTGTTCTTTGAACATTGTCTTCAACTATTGGGTAATGCTTTGTTTCACAAAATGTAATCTGTTTCAATCTGTGAAATGACCTCATTCAAATTTTTGACAAGATCAATTTCATAGGTAGCCAAACAGAGCCTTGGTAAGACTCCCAAAAAAATGTGAAAAGAAGAGAGAGCTTTTACTTTAGGAGAAAAACTGTTTGGACACAAGTCCTTAAACAAGTATCCATTCACATAACCAAGCAAACAAATGTCCCATTTTTGCTTCACCACTAACATTCGTCACATTCATTCCCCTCTTCTTTTAATTGCTGACAAAGCCACAACAAGTATCCTTTATTTATTCACATAACCAACACATCATTGCATGTTATAAAAATTTAAAGCATCACTAAAAATATCTACCTATATTACAAAGTGGGATCTGCCTAATCTTCTTTTCCCATTTGCTGTAATAAACTTTGGCAGAAAAACACTTTGTCCCTAAAATGGTGTTTGATCAGAAGAGAGAAAAGCTGTTTTGGCAGCATTCACCACAAAACAGGGGACCCTTTTTCATAGCCTCCATTCTTTTTCAGACCATACACATTATCCCACATTATGTACCAATCACCAATGGCTTTCATTGGATGTATCATTCAAGAAACATAGTATTGAGTCCATGGACACTGAGGTTGGACTTGTAAATGGATTCAAGACTTGTATGTAATTATTGAGAGTGAAGAGGATATTGTATCTCTAAGAAAGCACTGATGAGAGACAACTTTTCAAAGCTGCATTGAAACACCAAGGACAAGAGTTGTTTCTTTTTGCACTGATATAGAAACTTGTATTAGGCCCACTTCTTGCCCAGTTAAACTAGCAACCCCTCAAAATTCTCTCTTTACTCTTTAATACTCAGTTTCAGACAAAGAAATGCATCATGAATTAAGGTTTCAAAGATTACAGCAGTAAACTGGGGGGTAAAAGAATGAAGAAGTAAAGTGAGGAAGCAGTATATTGTGTGACAGAAAAAGATAGATGAAATCGGACAAGGGAAAAAGGGAAGTGTTCGAAAAGGTACAAATAATGCAGGGGAGAAAACAAAGAGTGGCAATATTAGTAGCAGAAGATATAAAGAAGAAACCAACAAAAGTTTGTCACATTTTTTAATGCCACTCAACCAATACTTCCAAGAAGTAGCCACACCATTCGAAGAAGAATGTTAATCATGTAATCTGTATGGGCCAATCAAGGCAGCAAATGAAAGAACCAAACCTTATTCTTGTATGGACATTTCTTTATTTCAACAAATATTACCACAAATTTGAAACTATGTTCAAGCTTGATTCATGGTCAGCTTAATTTAACTTTTCTAGTATAATTCAATTGAAAACTACATAGACTTGAATATAATACTTGGAAATTAATGATAATTCAGACAATCTTGAAATAGTTGAGAGAAACTGGAACATGCTGAAAATGGGATGTGAATAGTAAAGAAATAAATGAAGTTAAGCTAATAAAGCTTAAAAAAAAGAAGAAACTGATCTTTTGTGTACAAAATATATCTGCTGCTATAAATTAAACAAGCTGAGCTCATGGAAATGGAAACTTGATCAAGAAACAAGAAATTAGCAGAAATTAAGGAAAGTGATGAGAAGTAGATGATGTAATTTACACTGAAGAAGGGCTTCAAAAACAGATATCATTACAGCAAAAATGAAAATTTGCTTGGATTGTATAAGCAAAGAGTAAAACAAAACAAACCTTTAATCTAACTTTAATCTTCCCCCAATTTGTTCAACCCCAAACGCCCCATATCCTCTCCCCAAGAAAACTTACAAACCTCCTAACCGAACCCTTCTCTGAATCCTCTTCCTCCTCCTCCACATTTTCCTCCTCACCTCGAGCGGCGCCGCCGGTCTCGCCGCCGATCTCCGCCGCTGAGTTGGACTCGCCAAAGAAAACATCTTCTTGGGTCATGGTCAAACTCACCTCAGAGTTCTTGGGCTCATTCAATCCGAGACTAATATTGGGCTTGACGTTCTTGCCCTTTCTCCGCTCCTTCTTGTTCTTTTCTTTCTTGCTTTCCTTCGAAAGGCTCTCTTCAAAAGCATCAATTATCTCGTGTATGAGTTGGCGGTTCGGCGATGAATCCCACTTCACCCAATAGCTCATGTAGCAGCGGAAGCAGTTGCAGTTAAAGCAGGACGGGTGGTCGTCGCCGCCCTTGGAGCTGGAGCCGGTGGCTGTGGCGGCGGCGGTCTTGCGGTGGCTGTTGGAGAAGTTGGCGGAGGAGCAGGATATGAGGTAGGCCAAGACCTCCCTATCTCCCGGCGATAGGGCCGCAGTCAAAGTCAATATCGCCGCCGGTAGAAATGAGAGGAGTTGTTCTGAAACAGCCGACGGCGAAGGGTGGACCGTGCTTTTCCGGTAGAGCTTCTTCATAGTTGAATATTTAGTACTTCCAGAGAGAGAGAAAGGGATTGATAAATGCTATTTTAGGTTAACAGATTAACGATGAGAGGAGGGGGGAGGGGAGAGAGAGAGGGAGAGAGGCTTTTGATGTAGTCCTGATGCTGGAGCATAGAAATTGGTGACGTATATTTGGGCTAGTTGGGGAATGATCGCATGTGACGCAGGAGTATGTGTAGGGTCATGCATGAACAATGGCATTGGGAAAAGGATGAGATTTGATTGGTGGGAGAGGCGCGCAGTAGGCAATATGATGAGAGGGTCCCGCAGAGAATCTCTTGGTCATATCTACTTTTCAGAAATTATCACTCTCTGTCTGTTTCAGAGCAACATCTCTGCAAATTTCAAGGACATCATCGGATTTTGGGCCTCATTGGCCCAAACTTTTAACTTATGGGCCTTTTTCATTTGGATAGGGCCCATGTCAATTTCCTTGCAGAAATGCTGAAATTTTGATACATACTAAAAATTTTGTTGGTCCGATATTTTATTGTAAAAAAATGTATGATGGATTGAATGATCATAAAAGTATATCTAAATATAGATTATATATTCATCAGAAGTTAAATTGTGATCCCAATAATATAGATTATATACTCAGTCAGTAATATGATATGGTGGAAATAATTGGATAGACATGCAAAATTAATTAGTGAATGAAATAATAGAATGATGAAGTCATGTGAGGTTTTGGTTTAATGGCGATGCAATCATGTTTATAATTGATCATTATCCATTCCGAATAACCTTTACCTTTACATGATGATAATAATTAATAACGTAGTTAACTCAATTCAGATTCTTGAAAACTATGATTAGACATAAATTGGAATTCACACACCCACTTCCTACTTTATAAATTATACCACACTATTTTAAACAATAAAAATCTGTCTCCCCCATTTTGTCACGACTTAATCACAGTATATTTGTTAGGTCACTAGCTAAATTTTGACCACGTTTAAGAAGATTTTCTCCCTTTTTGTTTCTATCCCGTCATAACGACAATATTCCTCATTGAAAAGGGTTTCCTTTCTTTCTATTTTTATTTTTTAAAAATTGATTTCCTTTACTTTTATTTGTAAACACTAGGCTGTTCTGTATATATTTGTGTGTTTTCCTTATATGACACCCATAGTTTAAATTTTGTTTGATATAGATCCATGTACTACAATTCGTAAAAAATTAACCTATGTAAATCTACATCTATAGGTCATTTTGTAAGCCAAAAAATACATGAACCAAATAATCCTTTTATTACAAATGAAAACATAAGAACTTAATTTTTACAAACAAAAGTCTAAGAGCTTCATGGTAACACAATTAAAGTATAAGAACCTAATTTTCAAGAAGAGGAATCCACATGTACTTGTTCCCACTATTCAAATGACAATCTATAAGTCGACCACTTATTTCATGCCTCATATGGCATTCGAATGCTGAAAAAATAATTAAGTAGCATGGAACATACCGATCAAAACAAATGACCAAAATTGGTAACAACCAAAATTTAATAAATCTAGTGACAGAGATATTAAACCAACATATAAGTGGTTGAAGGGCAGTGAAGAACTGAAATGGTGATTAAAGAAAGGGAAGGGATGTTCACGACGAACTCTGTAGACGGGACTTAATCCAGGATTCGAGATCACTGAGCTCCTCATTACTTATAGAGTGAGCAAGAGCAGGGTAAGCCTGAAGTTCAAATCACATGAGCAGATTTTAGATAACAGATATATACAAATGATTGCATGAACAAATAGGGCGGCAAGGATTATGCAAACAATAAGATACTAAAAATGGAGGAGTAGAGTACCTTGAATTCACATGTTACACCAGCTTTTTGAAGAAAGGGAGGAGCAGCTTGTCCAGCTTCAAAGAGTACAGTTTTGTCAGCCATTCCATGAGACCACAAGATAGGTGTCTGCGCAAAAGAGATATCCATTCACAAATTGGATGCTGTTTTGGAAATTTCTTATGTTTTGATGTGGTATTATCTGGATCTCAACATGTTAACTATGCATCACTTTCTTGGTTTTGCAAATGGAAAATTACAGAAACCACTGAAGAAAAACCAAATCTTAAGCTTATGGTCTGCACAATCTACATAACAATATCGAATATAAACGTTGTTATGGACATTGAAACAAGTATTACATGCACATAAACCTGTCGTCCAGCAGTTTGGTGGCCTTCAACAAACATACAAGACCAGCTATACTCAACATCATTACATCATAAAGTATCCCAAATTTGATAAGATGCAGAAAGGAAAACAAACACCAATTCTGGTTGAGTAATGTCTTTTACTGTAGAAGAGTTTCGCCAATGAAACAGGGCTGCATGCATTGATATTTCCAGTTCAATGAAACCTCATAATCTAACTTGATCAATTCAGCTTAGCCAAACCATGCGGCATGTAAAGAAAAATATCATGCACAAAACAGTAGGCTGTAGCATGACGGTAAACGAGGAATATTCAACCAAATACATAAGAAAATACCAAGTAAAGGAGGAAATAACCTTTTTTGCATCTGATGTAACTCTTTCTAAAATTGAAGAGTTAAATGGAACCCACCCACTAAACACTGCACCTCCACCCAGAGTTTTTGGATACAGCAGAACGCTTGCCAATGTCAACGCACCTACAATATGACATTTTTAATTAACAGAAGAATCAACACCACTAAGATATGCTTCATCAGTACGATAGATAATCAATAAATGGCTTTAGAAGAACAGACAGACCTCCTTGACTGAACCCACATATAAATACATTGTTAGGACTGGTGCCTGCAGCTATCTCCTTGTCTATCATTGCGTGGACATTCTGAACTGCTTTGACCACGCTACTTTCATCTTTTGGAGAATCCTGCCATTCAAATTTTATCTTTACTTATTTTAATAAAGACATTGTTTTGAAGTTATGACCAATTGATTGAAGTGGCAGATCACTGTCTTTTGGGAATCATGTTATTCAAAAGTAAGGACATCAGTGACCAACTGATTGAAATGATAGATCACTGTAAGAGTAATTTCAGGGCAATGATCAAGTGTACAAAGAAACAAGAGCAAACATATGGCAATAGGGGTGAGCATTTGGTCGGGTAGGTCTAGAACCAAACTGAACCCAAAAAAATTGAAAACTGAATTCAATAATGTTATCGACAGAACTGAACTAAGGTATAGTGGAACACCGAACCAAACTGAACAAAAGTATTTTGGCTTGATTCGGTTCGGTTTCTAGTTTTTAACAAAATTGTTCTTCTATGCTGAATCTGAATCCCCAAGACTAAGTACATGATATTCATTAATCAAGGATATGTTAAAACAGGAGAAAACATAGAACCCTGTTAGGACTTCCACGATTCCAAGTTTCAATAAACATTCTTGAAAATGAGTAAAACCATAACTCACAGCTGTCACGGGTATCTCATGAATGTCAAACCAAGAAGGCATCACAGCACCATCTAGAAGAAAGAATAAATTAACAAATGGTGAAAAGGGATGCATCATATGAAAAGATTTAAGCTAAACATGGATAAATATATACCAATCAGGCTAGCTCTGCCTACAAAACATTCATCTAAAACACATCTCAGTTTTCATCACTGAATTATATAGTGCAGATTTATTATTTGTTAAGATCAATATACATGGTTGCAGCAAGCTCATTCACTTAAGGAGTTGTGGAACAATTTCATAGAGAACATGGTTTTGATCAGAAGAGAGAAAGCAAAGTCACTAGAGTTGCTTTTTTGCTTTTCAGGGGAACACAATGCACATTGGACCTAGAATCAACCAGTGTTACTGGAAGACAAAGTATCAGACATCCACAACTAAAAGGATGTGATTTTCAAGAAAGGATTTAGAGGTAAGTATATATGAAGTGACTAATGATATGGTGATTGGAAAAGGCTTCAAACCATCCATTCCATTTTGCCTATACCACTGTGTATTCCATTACTCGTTCACGACATATTTGAGTGGTGTTAAGTATAGATCACTGAATATTCTGAATTAATCCCATAGTAATAATCCAAGGTGGAAATAAAAAATATGAAATAGAAGATTTGAAGCACTTTAAAGCCACCTTGATTGTTGGAAAAGCTCAAAAATCATTGCCAAAACCTTTTAAATACATAGTAACTCAAAATCACCATGTAAGCTCAATAGGATGAACCTCTTAACTCCCAAACTATTCAACCCAAATGCAACCAAAGGGATACATTTTTGCTCCTCTTCAATAACCTTTGCCTTTTCACATCACATACATGTAATGGCTACATTTGGTTTTTTTGCACTGGCAGAATTTTCTTCCCAATTTCTTCTCCAAAAACACAACCAGCAAGACTCAAAATTTTCAAATCTTTTTCTTAATCATACACCACATTTAGATACACTCAATTTCTATTTCTTCCCCCAAACACCCAGAAGACATTCAAATAACATATCAAATGATACCTGAAACATGTTTCAGTATTGATAGCAACCTCCATTTCCAACTAGAATCTACATAACTAATTCTAAGGAAACAATTTGTGAGGTTAAATTAGAAAATTTTACAGTCAATTTTTATCATAAAGATGACGATGGTGTCATCAAATTATAACTGTGACAAGCTGATATTGCACTGCAATTCACTGCTCCAAACCCCCCAACAAAGTTCATGTTAGTAACACACAAGGATAAAAATATCGGTATCGATAGAAATATCGGTATCTCAATTTTACGGAAATATCGGTAAATATCGGAAAAATATCGGTAAATATCGAAAAAATATACATGCCGTTATTATATCGGTTACATGAAAAAAAGGAAATATCGGAGATATATCGGAGATATTTCCGGATATTTTCATCCTTGGTAACACATAGTATATAATCCCTTTAACATCATACATTTTGTGATCAGAATGCTCGTTCTGATCTCTCTTGTTGATACAGATAAAATCCACGCATTTCAATCCAATTATTCAGCAGCAATTGGAAAAATACAAATTGGACACAAATACACGCGATCCCACAAAGAAAACCACAATTTTCAGAGAAATACATACAAATGAACACAGCAGATAACTTACAATTGCAAGTGACGGGATTAGAAGGGGCAGAAGGGAAGGACCATTTAGTGTTAGCGAAAACCTGGGAAGTGAAAAAGGTCTTGATGGGTTCGTTGGCAGGGCCCGAATCGCCCAGCCCATGCAGCCACAATACGAAGCTCCGGGCCATCCGGTCGGGCTTAACAGGATACGGGTTACTGTGATTGAGAAGCAGGAATGAAATGGTGATACTGAAAGTGACTGCTAAAAGCGCAATTGACTTGGCTGACACAGCGAAGAACTTCATTGCCCCCGCCCTCATATACTCTTCTGCGCAGTCTCGACTTTGAACACGACTTTTTTTTTTTTTCCTTTTTTTTGGACAGAAACGCGATTTGTGTTTCGGTTTATGAAATCAGGTAAAAAGCGTCGGATGTGACTGGCGTTTATTGCCCCATGTAATACAATATTTCCTACCACGTAAGATATATGATATATTTTTCTACTATAATCTAATAATATGATAAATTTACTCTTGCAATCCATTTTACGCTATTCAACATGTGAACAATGATTATTTTTAACAACTCACCAAAATTATAATAAAAGGGAGAAAACAAAATTGCATAGTAAAAAAATTTCTTTATTTAATTTAATGGTATTTTAGTACATTTTACTTGGTATAAAAATGTAAGAATATCAATAGCTCTTGCTATATGGAAAATGGAGTGGGGAAGGAGTTTGTCAAAACTCCACGGTTGTGTATTAAATAGGTATACTAAAGGAAGGTGAAACTTTTTTTGTGGTAATAATAAAATTTTCAAACTTCATGTATGAAACGACAAAAATAAAATAGTTGTGACTAAATCAATTTTTTTCTAAATTTCATGTATGATATCAATTTCCTTTAATGATTAAATTGTCATTTGGCACACGTCAAATTTTTTTTTTTTTTTTTCAAGCCCCGATAACGTTCGACCTCTTTAATAATGGACAACTCATGCTTTGACAAACTTTGGCTTTGGATATCCAACATTCTCCATTTACTTCACTTTTCCTTAGGCTTTGTTTGGATTGGGACCAACCCATCCGATTTGGGATGAGTCAAGTCCCAATTTATATTTGTTATGAAATCTCAAAATCCTATTAATTTATTATATTTTTTGCAATTCCCAACAATATCTACTTTTTCAAAATAAAATAATACATGATTTACTTTTTCTACATTTTTCAATATGATTACGACATTTTAACTATAATTTTATCCGATAAAATTCCAAAATAAATATAAAGTTGTAAAATCTATCTTTTCAAAATCCACTTAAAATACCAAATCTAAACTCATTAGATCCATTTAAATCTCAGTCCAAACAAAACCTTAGGCTGGAATCAGGATTGATTAGCAGAAGCATACCAAATATTATTTTATTTAACATCGACGTTGGTCAAAGTTATAGTATGAAACCAATTTCACCTAATTAGAATTAAGATATTGATGTCCTCCCTCCAAGTTGATACTGTAGTTTTGGTCATATCAGACCTACAATAGTTAACCAAAATGAATCTTCAAAATGAAAAT
Organism: Scutellaria barbata; assembly: GCA_028654395.1. NCBI lineage: Eukaryota > Viridiplantae > Streptophyta > Magnoliopsida > Lamiales > Lamiaceae > Scutellaria > Scutellaria barbata. The sequence goes on from CM053645.1 coordinate 7,970,851, forward strand.
GGTTTTTCACTCAAGTTACCTTGTGCAAAGAGGCATTTCATCATGAGTAACATTTATGTGCCCCTTCCCCTAACTCGATCCAGTGCCCATATAAATATTATTATTTTTTTTTTCTTTCCTACTTCTTCTTCACGTTGTTGCTTTTTTTTTTTTTCTTTTTTTTCTCTAACCTTTTCTTTTCTTTGTATCATCTTCTTTCTTTCTTCTTCTTCCTTTTTTTTCTTTCTTCTTCTCTTCAGCCATATGATTTATGAATAGATTTACTTAATAATTTTTTTATCCTTCCATCTTTTTCTTCCTTCTTTTTCTTTCTTCTTCTCAACCATATGATTTATGAATAGATTTGTTCAATCATTTTTTTGTCTTGATTTATAGTCTTATTATTACAATTTTCTGTTTCTGGAAATGATCTTGAGAGTATAGACAAGTTGTGCAAATTTAAAATTTAAACTAAAAATCCCAAGAAGTGAGGTTGATGTCGTTGATGACTAGATACCAATTTTTTGATCTCTTTCTCATGCTTTTATATTATCTTTATCATATAACTATGTTGTTTAATATAACTCATTTTGAGGATCATACCTCCATACATATATGAATTTGTGTATTGAATATATATGTAAGTAACACTTTTGAGGTATTATTGGTTTGTTCTAAATGTATTAGACATATGCTTTATAGGTATTTACAAAATTACCTTCAAGATATTATGAAAATACTTTTGAGGTATTATTGATTTGTAATACTTATAAGGTGTTTATGTAATATTTGAAAGGAACATATGCAATACCTATAAGGAAATTATGTAATACTTAAATGAAACATGTGTAATACCTATAAGATACTTATAAAATACCTGAAATGAACATGTTTAATACCTGTAAGGTATTTATGTAATACTTGAAAGAAAAATGTGTAATACCTATAAGGTACTTATGTAATACTTGAAATAAATATATTTAATATCTGTAAGGTAATTATGTAATACCTGAAATGAACATGTGTAATACATGTAAGATAAGTGTAATATTTGAAAAGAACATATGTAATATATGTAAGGTATTTATGTGATGCTTGAAAAAACATGTAATATCTGAAATGAACATACATAATACTTGTAAGGTATTTATATAATACCTTAAAAGCATATAATTAATATCTTCATTGAAAATTTTAGAATTTCAAATGTTTTATTTTCTTCTTCAAAATCAACAAATTATGATGTCATATTGTTTGAAATAATTGATTTTCAATATTTCAAAATTATTGTAATAAATTGTGATTTGAATCAATTATCTAAATTTATAAAAATGAGTAAAGAGAAAAGAAAGAAGAAAAAACTTCATAAACATCTTCATGAAAATTTGAAGAAAAATAAGAATAAGAAGACAAATAAGAAGAATGTACAAAACATATAAGAAGAATAACAAATTAATAAAAAAAGATATTAAGGAGAAGAATGAGAGAAAAGGAAGAAAAAAGAGGAAGAAGAAGATCGTATATCTGTTGATTAATAATACCTGAAGGATAATCATGTGATATCTTAAGAGTAACTATATGATACCTTAAAAATAAATATATAATATTTTAAAATATAAAATTCAGATGGTGTGCGACTCACGCCAGCTATAGTGTAGCCGTGAGCCGCACGTAGAAATATATGGGCGCACATGAAGACGATCCACACTCCAGATTGAGTTGAGGACATGAACCTAACATCCATATAGATGATTAGGGTTGGTTTGGTACGGTATACCCAAAAAAAATGTCCATATCGTATATCGTACCGAAAATTTCGGTATGCCAAAAAACATACCGATACCGTACCGAAATTTTCGGTATACCGAATTTTCGGTATATTGATAGCCTATACCGTTGGATATCGAATTACCGAATTTTTCGGTATACCGAAATTTACCGTTATACCATACCGAAAATTACCGAAATTTACCGAAAATACCGAAATATATCTGTATATATAATAATAATAATATATATATATTATTAATATTAATATATTTCGGTATATACCGAAATATTGAAATACCGAAAAATTCTAAATCCCTATACCGATATCGTAATCAAAATTTTCAACATTTTCGATATTTTTCGATACGATATGCACGATATACCGTAATTTTCGGTATTTTGCTCAGCCTATATAGATGATGTATATAAGTTTTGGTGTTTCACCATTGTACTAAGATTCTGGAAAATGTGGTAAAAATCTAATTCGCAATCATTTGGTTATGAAAAGAACCTGGAATTTCAGCCTTTGGAAAACTTCCAATTTGCCACAAAATCCCATGGGCTTAAAATAAGCTTTAGAGGGACAGTTGTCTAAAATAATATTTAACTTTGACCACCACCATCATCTATCAGTCATGACATGACCTATTTAAGATTTTGTGGCTGGGCCCCACATTGCTAGTATTTATATGCGTCCAAAGTCCCAAAAGAAAGATTCAGAAATAAAAAAATCTTCCAAGAATGAGTTGGATGAGAATGATGGTTGTGATATGGTGCCTTTTGGTGGAAGCACAAGGGACCAGATTCATCAGCTATGAAGCACTGGCAAGAGGGGATCCAACTGATGTTGGAGCAATTGCACCAATTGCACAGCCTCTGAAGAAGCTGCCACAAGATGACGACGATGATGGTGGGCCCCTTCATGCCTTACCACCTAATCACCATGTTTCTTGATTATGTATCTTTTTTTTTTTATGAATAACTCTTGCTTATGCTTACAGAATCAATTATTCTTTCTATTTCTTTACATTATGGATTATATATTATTCCACCGTTACAAACATGAAAATTTTAGAAAAAAATATCCTTTTTCAATTACAGATTGTTACAGATGTGTAGACAAGTCCGATTGATTTTTATAAATCAAGAAGTCACTTTCTACTTTTCTGATAAAATCACTCGATTAATTAAAATAATAATAATAAGGGAATGTTTGTTTTATCAATTATTTCAGGGATATTTTGATCTTTTAAATAAAAATTAGGTAAAAATTGAACACTGTTTTGATGTTACTTTTGAATTCTTATGGAGAACACAGTTCAACATATAACGAAACAATGGTTTATGAGTTGATGACCACTGATTTGATTGTAAATCAAAGCAAATATGCCAATTTTATAAAGGGGGCGCCAGATATATATGAAAGATTGATTATAATAAATAAGACATCCAAAAATGAAAGAACATTTTCGTGACATAATGTACATGCCCAATTAGTATATATCGGTTGATAGGAATTAATTAGAAAGGAAAAAGACATTAATCTCTGGCTTATTCTCCTGGTCAGTGATCACCCAGGAATTGATGACCATATCTCCAAAGGAGAAAAAAGAAACTGTGGAATTCTACCAATTTTATTTTATTTTCATTTTTTATTTTTCCTATTTCTTCTTATTCTTTTATCACCTTAAAATTATACGTAAGGCCGTGTTTGAAATCTTGTGTAATTTATTTTTGAACCAAATATTAATTAGTTTGTTAAAATTAAAAAATTAGTGAAAACTTTTTACTGTATTTGACATATAATTAATTAAATAGTCTGTAATTTAATAATAATAATAATAAAGTTTACCAAACCAAATTTCCTTCAAATAATATTCATTACATAACCAAAAAATAATTAATTTGACATAATGGTGTCATTGCATGAATTAGGAAAAAAAATTAGCTTTGGAAATTGGAATGCAGCATACCGCCCAATGAGCGGGCGCGAGAGTGAGGACAGCCGTCCACACTCCACACTCTACAAAAGCTCAAGTGTATTTATTTAAAAATTTCCCAAAATTTTTCATTAAATTTGTTCATTTCCCTTATTTGACACTTCTCTTTAGTTTGATACCCCTTTTACTTTTGTCAATAGATCTACTAATTTAATGAGTTACGATCTTGTTACTTACTTAATTTTGCTACATTAAATTAATAAATTTAATGTGTTATAACTTTGGCAAACTTAATTTGTTACATTAAATTTATTACCTTCTCTGACCAACATGTGCTGTAATATTTATATTAACTAAATGATTCATTAATAGTTAAATAAAAAAATAAATATAATTTTTAATGTAAAATATAAATAAAGATGGATTGACAAATAATACAAACATCAAATAATGAGTCTTGATAATTAGTGAACAATTATGAACAATCCTGAATCATAAAATCTGAGAAGTATGAAATTGGGACAGTTGTTCAACTAGACTTGAACAATACAGCTATGACACAAACAAACAAACAGACAATTGGAAGTATGGCTAAACAGTAAAAGAAATCAAATGAGCTGTCTTTTAACAAATATTGAAAAATAGAATATACTTTTTTTTTTTAGAAGGATGGGCACACAGTGTAGGAAATCATATGAAGTGCCTTTTAAGTGTCAATACTAAGAATTTGACACACTAAGAATTTCACCACCTTAAAACCTTAATTTCCCCAAACAGAACAAGATTGATAGGACCCAAACAAATATTCCTCGACAGATTGATTCACTGGAGCATAAAAAACTAAACACCTCATCCCAATTTAACATTTGCAAAATGCAAAAGCATCACATGGAAAGACAAGCAACCAATCAACATGAGGCAAGCAGACATTCAACAAAAGTAAGAAACAGCCCTCCTTGTATGTGTCTTCTATGGCAGTATAAGATAAATGTGTAGACAAATCAAATATTACGAGGGGTCTAGGATCAAACATAGCTACGAGAATTCCACATGACGCAATGCCATGGGGATTTCTTTCTGCAGAGTGCAGGTAAAGGATAAGTGAAACAGTCTGGAATTTGAAATGCATAAAGGAGGAAGAGATAACATTAAGCAAGATAAAAACTTATAACTTATGTAATTGTAAATAAGATATTCTCATCTCAATAAGGTCATAAATAAATCTTGTTGAACTTCAATTCCTAAAACATTTCTACATTTAGTAGCACAAGCATGAGTTCATACATCTTCAAACCAAACTAGAAAGCATTCTCTTGTCCTCAAAGCCGGCTGACATTTATACATATCAATCAATGCTGCCAAATCGATCCGACACAACCACCATTGCAATAGCCCCAAAAAGAATAGATATAGATCTACTCACAATTTCCACAGTGCATGATCTCAAGCTGCACCATCATATTCCTCAATTGTTTGCTTCATCTCATCTACTTGTGCAATGACATATTCCAATTTCTTGCAACAAATCTCGTTAGTAATTCTTGGAACATAATCACACTTCTCGAATGGACGATACTCACAAGCGCTCTTAATTTCCTCTCTAAGCGTCATCTGGATGTCCTATGTGAACACAAAATAAAAAAATAAAAAGTTCGTAAACCTCCATAAGATCAAAAATCCCTAATTACACCGAATTAAAATTTCTAGTATTTCTTCACTCGCGATTGTAATTGGAAAACAAAAGGAGTAAGACCTTGACTAATTGCATGAACTCACTGCAATGGCTGTTGACGAGCTCCTTCCTAGGGCCACTAGGGTTTGCCATTTCCTCCATTATTCCACCGGCAAGCTCTAATACCCTCACTATTCTCTGTATATACGGAAAAAAGGCAAATTTCATACTTGAAATTATTGAATTAGCTACACTAATCAAGAGGGTAGACTTTGTAAATCAATATACATAATGGTGTATGGAGAAATTACCTTTTCAACGTTTTGAAGTCGTTGGAGGGAAGTGGTCTGGCTCTGTGGATCCATGGCGGCAGAGATCAGATTCAGGGATATTTGCTCCGACGACTATTAATCTGATCTATTTTGAATAGCTGAGAACTCTCAATTATATCCATTTATGTTCAGTTCAATACTTGCTACTATGTTTGACCATGGCATCATTGACATCACGCCAATATGAGTTCATGAATGAGTTTTTCTTAAACTATTTATAAATTCATCTTAAAATATTAATTAATTATTTATTGATTATAATGATAATCAGAGTTTGAATTAAATTATTATGAGTCATTGATATAAGTTTGGATACTTAAATATATACAATTTTGATCACATACCGTGTGCATTTCTTTAATATATATATATATATTTTTTAAATTTTATATTATATACAAAAAAAAAAAATTTGGCACTAATACTTCACATATGAATTTTTTTATTCATTTTCATCTCAAACACCTACCCTTATCAATAAGACTTTTATCAATTATCATCTCAAACATACATCTAACCTCTCATCAACATTAGCATTGTACACATCAAATATACATATTCTTCTCAATTTTCATCCACACACACCAAACATACACATTCTTCCCAATTTTCATCCACATAAAATATTGAAGTAATTAATTAAATCAAATAATGAAAAATATTTAATTAATCAATTCTCAATAAATTTTAAATCCTAATCAATGTTCGAGAAATCCCTAAAATATGATTTTAGCAATATTCATTAGAATATTCAATGTTCCACTAATAAGAAAATGTTGTTAAACTAATAATTGATTAGTTGTCTATAATAATATAAAGAACATGAATATTGATGAAAAGTGCAAATTGAGATTAATTAGCAAAATGATGTGGTAAAATGATATAAATCATCAAAGGAAAAACAAGCATTGGTGGACATGACAACATAAATTGTACACGTCATTAGAATGGTATAATATTTTCTTATCTTTTTTCTTTTTTGAATGTTTTTAATTTAGAAAATTATGGTACTGATTTTTATTTTTTATTTTTTTCAGATTCATTATATTGGACGATACAAAAGGATAGTAATTAAATAGGGATTTTGAGGATTGATTGAAAACTTCTTTTATAATATTTTCTTATCTTTTTTCTTTTCCGAGAGTTTTTAATTTAGAAAATCATGGTACTGATTTATTTTAATTTTTTTCAAATTCATTATATTTGACGAAACAAAAAAGATACAAAAAAGAACATGTGTATATTCATTAAATTTGACGATACAAAAAAGACAGTAATTAAACAGAGTTAGGGATTTTGAGGATTGATTGAAAACTTTTGGGGAATTGATGACTTGGATTTTGAGGATTGATTGAAGACTTTTTGTAGTTGATAATTGAGTTAGAGGATACTATTGGTTGATTTTGAAAATTTGTTTTATTTTCTTTGTTGCTAAATCCATATTTTAATTTTTATAGTTAATTTTGTTTATGGAATATTGATTAGGATTTAAGATTTCTTGAAAATTGATTAATTGAATATTTTTCATTATTTCATATAATTGATTAATGAAATATTTTTCATGATAGCATCTTTGTGAATGAGAATTGAGAAAAATGTGTATGATTGATGTATGACATGCGATTTGTTAAAAAAGTCTATATTGATGAGAGATTAGGGGCTAAGTGTCTAAGATGTGAATTGATAAGAAAATCCATATATGAAGTGATAGGGGCGAAAAAAAAATTATGTGTATAATATAAAATATTAAATATTAAAAAAATATTTAAAATAAATTGAGAATAATTAAAAGATTAAGGATTCAGGGCCAATACTGTATTTTCCCCTAAAAACTTCACTCCAATATAAATTTGTAGAGTACTATATTATTTTAGGCTGGATCCTCTATATGTATCTTATTTTGTGTACCACATCAAAATTAAGTAATTTTAATAATTTTTTATATATTATAATTATTTTATTTTAAAAATTAATATAACTAGTTTTGAGATGTAATACACATATGATATAGGAATATTTGGTACGAAGGATGTCATTTGATATGATTTAGGGGGAAAGAAAGAATCGGAAAAAAAAAATAATAATGTCAAATTGGTGGTCTAGTGAACCCACCTTATTAGATAAATTCTGAGGAGACAAAAGCCCGGTGCCGCAGCAGAAAAACTCGAGAGGGAGAGGGATAGAGGAGATTCAATGGCGACATCGAAACTGCAAGCTCTATGGAATCATCCTGCTGGCCCTAAAACCAGTCAGTTATATTTGATCCTCTTTTTTTTTTTTTTTAAATAACGTATGCTCTCTTTCTGTTATATTTTGTTTCTTTCTTTTTCGCATAATTGTGGATTTATAAGATCCTAGTTTGCTATGCAATCATATAAATGTATTCAAATAAAATATGTATCTTGTATGATATTGCTTCCCTTTCTGTGGGTACTTGTGTTGTCCCAATTATGGATGTCAACAAAGATTGTATTTTGCAACTGTTTTAATTGGGCTTTTCTTGCATCCTCACCTCAGATATTTCCGGTGTGGCTCTGTAAATCTGTTCAGGGATGAGGTTAGATTAAGAGAAAATTAAAAGGTAGTCAAATCAGAAGATGGAGAGAGATATTATTATTATTATTTTCTAGTAATCTGCAAAAGATAGATAGTCAGTTGCTGTGCATTATTAGCACTCATATGCATCTCCGACTTCAAATGACACAACAATTAAGAGGAAATCTTCACTGATTGGGGAACATAATTCTGTCTTGAGCATCCTGATAAGGTTGACCATTGATAATGTTTGGAATAGAACATGTATTACAACACAAGTTTAGAACTTTCTCAAAATGTGGTAGCTGTTTAGTTTATAACTTTTTTTTTATATTCATATATTATTGTTTCTGACTCAAACTGGAAAATATTCTGCTTTGATTTGTTTGGGGAGTTTGATTTTATGTATAGGCTTAACTTTTGTTACAACCTTGATCTGTGTTTCCATTTACACGTGGATAATTTATGCTTTTACGTTTGTCTTGTAGTTCATTTCTGGGCGCCAACTTTCAAGTGGGGCATTAGCATAGCTAATCTTGCTGATTCCGCTAAACCTCCAGAGAAAGTTTCATACCCCCAGCAGATTGGTAAGCGATGATCTATGATCTTCCTGCTCTCTGTGTTCTTAGATGACCCAACTGATTTTGTTTTCTGGGCTTGTAAATATTACACCAATGGCACCTATAATGACTTCTGTTTAGGGTGTATACAGCTGGATATTGTTCTCTTTGGGTTCTCGTGGAACTGATCTCTTTAACTTTGTTTTGCAGCTGTTACAGCTACTGGAATTATCTGGTCGCGCTACAGCACTGTTATTACTCCTGTAAGTTCAATTTCAACATAATATGACTTGACTGATCCTTTGGGTCTGATAACTTATATCTGTTTTTTCTGCCATTGAATGTCTTATCTGCACTTCAATATAAAGATTTCTCTTTGTATGTGTGATGACTAGAAAAAGAATATGTAGTTGTAGAAAACCTGAAACATTATAACCATATATGTCGAGTATTGGTTCAGATTTCTGATCCTAATACTGGAAGAAAAAAGGATGGCAAAAAAATTATTATATGTTTAGAGACAACACTGATTATCACGTGAAGATCCTAGAATATTTAAGTACCTCAGTGACTTATAAAACATCTCTCTTTATTACCAAGAATAAACTTTTCAGGAATTTTTTCCAGTAAAACTCTTTTAGTGGATCTATTTTGGTCAAAACAAATCAAGTCACTGGATCATAATAAGACCCAAGGGTTGTTCTTGAGATGCCTTACACGAAGTAGATATCCTGATTCAGAGTTCCATGTTTTGTCTTGTAGCTATGTGACTTGTTATTTGGACAAATGAATTCACTAATGTTGGTGTCTACTTCATCAAAACTTAATCTAGTTTAAGATATTGCACTGCTGTGATTTGGCTCCGAAGAAAGTGGATTGCCTCTTTTCTTTTTTTTCTTTGATTCTGTTTTGGGATGATACAAGTACCTTCTTTTTCCCATAGTCATCTTAGAAAACTATATATTGTTACTAGCAATGTGCCTACTTTGGTCCACTTGTTGAGGAAATAAGGAATTGTTTAAGTGTAATATGATCTTCTGAAGGATGGATAATCATCTGAACTCTCCTCATCATTTGATTCTCAAATCAAGCATCCCCAATCCGCGTGCATGTGTGTCCATGTTCCCTTTTATTTGAATTTGAATTTGTGAATGGGAAAATGTGCATCTGGTTGTCAAGGAGTGGGAGAGAATTTCTATAGGGGATGTACACAGAAATCTGGAAGATATATAAACCCTGTTGTGAAGTAACCATTGTTTTGCTTCTAACAATTGCTCTTTTCTTTAATGTGGTATCAATGTTGTGGACTGCAGAAGAACTGGAATCTTTTTAGTGTAAACATTGTGATGGCTGGTACCGGCATTTACCAGCTTACCCGAAAGATACGGTGAGTGGGTTTGAGTAATCCTGTTGTCTTTCGATATTGTCAATTGAGGCATGCCAATATTGTTAATACATCGGCTTTCATCCTAACAGGCACGACTACTTCAATGAGGAGCAAGCTGCTGTGGCCAAAGAATGAATGACTAAAAATCACCCTAGCTAGACTCTGTTTGCCTGCTTGGTTTAACTTTGTGTTCTTCATTTCCTTTTCATCTTAAGAGTAACCATTCATCTTGGATCATTTTGTGTCATCCCCAAATCATTCAAGAATTATTTGTATATGTTGTCTTTGCCCTAAATTCTGATTTCAAATGTCATCTTAATATTGCCAAAGTCAACTCTCTCTCTCTCTGGATGTTTAAGAAACATTGGAGGGAGGAAGAAGAAGAAAAAAAACCAATTTAATGAGTAAAGTCAATCTGGTAAAACAAATTTTCATTACATAACATCCAACGCAAGAGAATCTCTGAAATGCGGCAGAAAATTATAAATTTCACTATAATAAAAAATAGTGATTGCAATTCCCAGGAGATGGAACAAATGCTAACTCAATCGCCTCTCGACATGGGAAGCAATAAATGAAGTTACCATCATAAAGATTAACTTGTAATGTGCATCAATGCACCGGTAGTTTAAAAAAAAGTGAAAACAAGAGAGTTCATTTGGAGCCTGACTGAATGCACCTACATCCTCATGCTTCACAGCAACTATGCCTATAATACACGACACCTCATTCATTCAGGCTGGTCGTCTTTAATTTGGTCAGCTCTTGGCTCGGATTTGTTTTTTCCCTCGTGAGCATTCAAGCCCAAGCTCAAATCCAACGTGCTTTCATTTAGGTCCTGCCGTTCCACAGGACTATTCTCTGTAGCCTGCTCACACGAGTAGAATTCAATTATTCATAGTCAATAGAATTGATTGATGATATCAATAAACAGGCATCTTTCTCTCTCTGCAATCGTCTCTCCCCCAAGTCATCCAGGACAACAGATTATTCTAGGGTTTTTTTCAGTAAACAGAAGAAATGGCTTTGAAAAGGAAGGTTAATCCAAAAACATAAAATCATACTTAAAAAGATGTTTATATAAGATTATGCATTTTATAAGACATTTTAAACTCTCCTAATAGCACTCAATTAACATGTAAATGTTTCTAGGATGCATGTTAATCACCTGGCTTTCATCCATCGGTACATCATTCATATCAGGCTTTTCATCAGATCCATCACTCTTGGAGGTTGCCTCCCCTGTGCTTGCATCATTCTCAATTAGATTAGTTTCATCCTCAATCTGTTCTGATGACTCATTCCTTTGTTCTTCAAGCACAATTATCTACAAATCATGCCAAATAAAAAAGATTAAACTACTACTTAAAATTGGGACCTATACATAATTAAAAATAGCAATATGTCTGAACTGTAACCTAAAAGTCATTAAAATTTGAGTCAAAATTATAGAAAATTCCATCCACCAACCTATGGAATATCTCTTTTTTACTTCTCAACAATAAAATTTAAGTTCCAATGTACTCAAAATTTTATCAAAATACCGTAAAATCAGACAGCAATATATACAATGTTTAAATTGTCATAAACACTAGGACATGCATATGGAAAAAAATCTTCATATGCAATTACATCCCAACTTAAGGATCATTCAACCATGGAGCAGAGAGGGGGGGGGGGGGGAGTAACTGATACAATACATCAACAACAGTCACATAAAGCAGGAAATAAGCCAAACAAGGACCAAGATTGGAATATATTGGGAGGAGCCCCACCCCAGAGCATCTCAAATAATATTGTATTTTAAGAATTTGGGCATCGCTCCATTTGGTTTCTACCCTAAATTCCCCTTCATGTTCCTCTGGTTCTGTGTTTAGTAAGTGGAACCGTCTTCCTTCTAAAACTGAAACCTTAAATTAGCTCATGAGATGACACCCACCTGGGTACTAGTAAGTTGAGGTTGTGCACCACTAGATAGCAAATTTGCACCTGATATCAACTTGCTCAAGATATCAGCATATTACTTTATTACATCGTAAGCATATCCAAATTCAAAGGGTTCACAAAGTCACAATCCCACTTGCTACAAGTCCGATCGCAGGCAATATCAGCCCTTTTATCAGATAATTCCACACCACCGAAAGAAATTTTATAAAAGAACATACCCTAAACAATGATCTAAATAGGCAGGAGCTCTGTAATTGGAATTCCTATACACCTCAGTCAGTGAGTTCAAATTGATCCCCAATTCCAAACCTCTAGAATGAGACCAAAACCCTAATCCATACAATTAAAAACCTTGAGGCAAAGTTCAGAGCTGGAGTTTTCCACGAACAATTACCAATTCCAATTCAAGAACTTTCCTCAACAAATCATAAAGACAACACCACGCATCTATACGTATAAAAGCGCGGACAAAAAGAGGTGACAAAATCTAAATGAAATCAAGTTAAATTACGGAAAAATACCGGAATATACTTGAATTTTTTCTTCGGAGGCTCCTCTACTGCGACGGCGTCGTCTTTATTTGAAAGATTGGAATCAGCATTGCCACTATTACCATCATTGCTCCCGTTATAATTATTACTGTCCTTGTTTTGGGTGGGAGTGATCGGCGTCCACTTGTAGAACAAGAGATGGGAGGAGCCGTTACTGCCGTTGACGGTTCCGTTCGCCGCCGCGTGATGGTGGTTGTTGGAGTTTGACGGCGGCACGTGAACCCAGTTCTTCTTCCACTTGCGAACCGGACCAGTGAAGACGGTCGCGGGGCCGTACCGAGTCGAGGATCGCCCGAGTCTAGCCCCTACTCCCTCCATTTCAAAAAATCCGGTGTCCGACGCGGCGATCCTGTGGCGGATTGGCCGATTGGTTATATCAGCGATGAGCTATGGGATTATATGCCTGAAAAATTAGGCTTTATGACAGTCAACATTATCAGGCGTGTTTTCCGTTTTATTAGGTTTGTATGCATAAAGTGCTACGCGGTTTTACAGCGGTGACAAACGATTATACCACAACGCCGAAAAACTTTTTTTAACTCGACACGACACAACCCGGTCCGAACTGACCGATCCGGATCCTATATAAAAATTTAATTAATTAATTAATTTTTTTTTTTCCGATTATACACATTTCACAATTTACTTTACACACCCTATTTACTAAACACACCTCAAATAAATATATTTTAATCTAAAATTTTCTACACACACTCCACCACATTACAACTATACCCTTTATAAATATAACATTAAATTAAATATAAAATATATTGCAAACCATAAATTTTTCACCTCAATTCAAACTCTAATCACCCCATTTCATTCCAAAATTTCAATTCACAAATCCTAAATTAAGTTTGATGTGAGTTATGTTAATTTGTTTCGAAATTATTTAGTATTCATGAATATGAAATTTTAAAATGAAAAACACAAGAGAACATAGAAAACAAGTAGATAAAAATGTAATTTTTTTTTGTTATGTTAATTTGTTCCGAAATTATTTAGTAATCATGGATATGAAGTTTTCATATAAAAAACACAACAAATCATAGAAAACAAGTAGTTGTGAATTTTTTTGTTAAGGTATGTTCGACCCTGATTTACCGACATAACTTTGACCTATGATCAAACACAACTCAATAAGTTCAACCCTGATTTAGTGTCACGACTTCGACCTATGATCAAACATAACTCAACAAGTTTAACCCTAATTTAGTGTCACGACTACAACAAGTTCGACCTATAATTGAACGTAACTCAATATGTTCAACCATTCGTCGTATGTTCAACCATTAGTCCATCGTGTTTTTCGTGAATTTTTTGGAAAAAACTTATCACTTTCATATAACCCACACTACTAAAAAAATTGAAAAAATAAAAATGAAAGTTCTTTTAGAACTTATATTCTTGGTCTCAAGTAATTTTTTTGTTTTGATTTTTCTTAACTAAAAAAATGAAGTTTCAATGGTGTTGGAGAATAAAGAAGATGAGAGTGGTAAAGAAAGAAGATGTGTTAATTAGAATGTGTTTGAAATTTTTTAAATAATAAAGGCATAATTATCTTTGTATATATAATTATAGAGAAAATGACTCAATTTACCATAATTCTCAATAATTTTGTTCAAAATACCACAAAAATATAAGGATTAATCCTTATATACCATAATTATTAAAATTTATGCCCTAAATACCACAAAAATATAAGGATTGATCCTCATATACCATAATTATTAAAACTTATGCCCCAAATACCATAATTTTTTTTATTAGTTCAAATGTGTAAGTTTGATGAGATATTACTGCTCGTGATATGTCTAATATATTAATGTTTATATAGAAAAAATAATCATCACACACTCAATTGTTACACGAAATTGTTTGTAATATATCAAACAATTCACTCAATTAAATAGTGAACAGTTTCATACGCAAAATTAAATTTAAAGTCAGTTTTAATTTAAATTTAAAGTCAGTTTTAATTTAGTTTCGTATAAGCCCTTTTTGAGTGAACAGTTTCATACACGAAATTAAATTTAAGGTAGTTTTAATTTAATTTTGTGTATGTCCTTTTTTAAATGATTTTACAGAAGTTGAGATCCCTAGGACTAAAAACTGTTTGCAACTGATATGATCGATATTGATAAATTAAAAAAAAAAATATATATATAGATAGATTTTGAAGCTGATATAATTGACGACGTTGATAATACCGACAAGTCTAGTCTAAATAAGTTAGATGAACAACGTTAATAATACCGACAAGTCTAGTCTAAATAAGTTAGATGAACATGAATATGACATAATATGACATCTATTTATAGAGAATGTGAACTAATTATTAAGAATGATATATATCGTTATATTGATATTGCATATGATAGCCAATATTGATATCGATAATTTATATATTGATTTATGCATATTGCAACTGATATGATCGGTATTCATAAATAATATATATATATATATATATATATATATATATATATATATATATATATATATTGTAACTGATATAATTGACGTCGATATTAACAAATCTAAATTCCATCAATGATATATCTTCTATTTTCAACGTAATTGGTTCTCAAGTGTACTAAACTTGAGTAAATGACTAAAATTTAAAATGTAACTCAAATTCATGAAATGGTCAATTCTTGTGTGTTGACAGCTTAAACATTGAAAATTTATAAATTTTATATGTTGACAAGCACTTGAAAATTTATAAATTTTAAGTGTATAGTATTATTATATTTGTAGGCTTTTAATAAACTTTAAATAGGTTTCATGACGGGTTTATGTATAAAATAGATCGGATTTAGATAAAAAAAAAAAAATTTATTATATATAATAAAACAGACTTAAACCTTATATTTAAAATTTAGGTTTGGACCGATTAAAAAAAAAAAAAAAAAAAAAACTCAATCTAGCCTAGCGTATTTCCACCCAACTCACAGTCGAAGAGCTCGGAAACCCCTAATACATCGGCACTTCTGCTATATTCTATTCCAATGGAAGCTCAAAACGTTATTCTTCGAGCCTATGTTCATGGAGCCATTTCCTCCATTCAAACCCTCAAGTTACCCACAGTTTTTTCACCCCAAATCGGTTCTTCTAAAGGCGTTTCTGTGAAAAGTCATCGTATTTGTTATTCAAGTCCTTCAATTAGTAGGAGAAAATTTCAATGTAGAAATAGTGTTGAGAAACCTGAATGTAAAGGGGTTTCTGATTTAGAAGAAGATAAGCCAAGAGAAAAAATTCGAAGGAAGAGTTTGGCGGTGTTCGTTTCCGGTGGAGGCTCCAATTTCAGGTCGATTTATGAGGCAACTCTTAATGATTCTGTGTATGGTGATGTGGTTGTGCTTGTCACCAGTAAACATGGTATTCAATTCATCTTCTACTTCTGTATTGTAGAGGACTCTTATTGGTGAAAGCTCTCAACTTAATTGTGATTAATTCGAATATGAGTTATTAATAGCGAAAGCTATCAAGAATGCACAGTTTCATGGTGTTACTCTTTTCCTGATTTGCTAATCTGCTTTTTGTATATGATGCAGGTTGTGGAGGTGCAGAGTATGCACGCGAAAAGGGTATTCCTGTTCTTGTTTTTCCAAGAAAGAAAGACAGTAAAGAGGTGTTTTCTGCTGAAGACCTTGTGACTGCTTTGAGGTTGGACTTTTATTTTATTAAAAGCTATTATCTAGTGTTTGTTAACATCTAGAATTGTTTTGCTGACATTGTTGAGATATTGCACTGGAGCAACTAAATGTCTCTATTATCAAAGCTTCTGGTCCTTCTCAGCTACTACAGCTGGTTGTGTTTCTTTTTCCACATATAGGGTGCAAGATTATTACTGGTATTAATGACAATCCTATAATTTTGTCTGTTGCTATTCTGAATACAATAGCTTATTTCAAAGGACATGGTTTAAAATGATATTCTTTAGTTTGATATGCATTCTAAGAAACTACTGTTGGAACCCCTGACTAGTGACTATCCATTATATTTCCCAAGTCTTAATATTGTGATCAAGAAAAATTCGTTTCCCTCATTTTCAAATTTTCGAAGTGACAGAGCATGTCACTTATTACACGTGTTGTTTTTCGACATTCATTTTGACTGGCACTTAAGTTGTAGCTGAAGACCAAAAGAAGAGATCTCTACTTAATGGACTCTATAAGAAACTGTTTGCTAGTCTGATTAACTAATGAACTTCATAAGAGACATCTAGTCTGATTAAAAAGTTTCTTCTTACAATCTCTTATTTTCTTGTACTTAGCTTATCCGCAACTTTTATACTTCCATTTGGTTCTGTAGCCTTTTGTTTATCAGCATCATTTCTGGATGATACATACCAATGTTGTAATGCTAATGCAAATCCTTTTTAATGTCCAGAACATTGTTTGTCCCAATATATCACTAGTTTCAATGTTATGCTACCTTATGCACAGATCCTTTAAGGTTGACTTCGTTCTGTTAGCTGGTTATCTCAAGCTTATTCCTGCCGAATTGGTCCAAGCTTATCCAAAGGCCATATTGAATATACATCCATCACTTCTTCCAGCATTTGGCGGGAAAGGGTATTATGGCATGAAGGTGCATAAAGCAGTAATTGCTTCTGGAGCAAGGTAAAAATACCAATTAACTACTTCTTCGTTGTCGCATGATTCCATTTCTTTCCCTTTTCTTTACTTAATGTAATACTGGAGAGACATTTTCGCAAAATACCTTGCATGACTATTTATCTGTTTATGCCAAAGCATTCACTCTGTATATGGTGCAGGTCCAGTAAATAATGGTAAATACACTAGTCTTCTGAATATAGAATTCTCCGAGCCTTCATGACTACACATGCACTCACATAGTCATTTGAACATTTCAATACATGATTCAAATAACTTTTGTTGGTTATTGAGCTTCTGTGGCTTTTGTAAATTGCTTGTTTGTCTTCCTTTTATCCTTGTTATTTTGTTCATCCCAAGCTCTGAATTCAACATGAAGTCTCAGTTCTGTTCCAAAGGCTTACATTTTTAGCGACAGCTCATATATATAGCCTGTAATTATATTCTCTTTGTGTTGTATACAGATATTCTGGTCCTACAATCCACTATGTTGATGAGCATTATGACACTGGTCGTATCATTGCTCAAAGGGTTGTGCCTGTTCTTGCAATGGACACCGCTGAGGAGTTAGCTGCCAGAGTTCTTCATGAGGTCTTCCAAATTTATAATTAACAATTTTTTCAAATGTTGATACAAAATGTCTTCTTTGCCATGCCATATTCATATGATGATACAAAATTATTTATATCAGGAGCATGAATTATACGTGGAGGTATGTGCAGCATTATGTGAAGAACGAATTAGATGGCGTGAAGATGGTGTCCCACTGATTCAAAGCAGGGAAAACCCCAATGATTATCGGTAGCACGTAGGGCAATGTAGCATTAACTGACTATTTTTAGATGGCTCATCAGTGAGAAATTTTTGTATTGGATTTCACCTGATTTGCATTGGAAGAAGGGTGTAGTGCTTATTTAAATCAATTGCTTACATATTAGAGTTGAGACTTTGAGTAATTCCTTTTGGTCCATTCTGGTGTTGAAAAAGCAATATAGTCAATAGAGTAGATTTGATAGTATAACATATTGACATGTATTATGACTTTGTATTGTTCTCTCTTACTGGGTTGCTCATTCTTGTCATGATTCCTTAACCCCTTTGGGCTAAAGATGTGGACTACAGGTACACAAGCACTAAAGATTTATTACAGAATGGGTCCAACCAATGTGGATTGTATAATGAATGCAGAATCAAGTGGGGCTTAATTGACACTCAAACTGTTAGAAATGCACTAATGATCCATTTGGATTGGTGAATTTGAGAAGAGATTTGAAATCCATGGTAGCAAATCCATGGATGGTATTTGGATGGACGTGGATTTCAAATCTACCACTTTTATTTTGAACTAATTTTGAAATCATTTTGATGGATTTCAAATTCTGAATTTCACTCAATCAAAATATAACCTAAGATAATTGATGGTTGTGAATGGGTTGGAAACTTGAAATGCACTAAGAAACCATTACTAAACCAACCTAGGGGTAAAATGGAGAGTTTTTAAATTTTGGATGGGCTTGACCAATTCTCAACCATCTTTCTCACTAAACCAACCTAGGGACAAAATAGACATTTTCAAATTTTTGAGGGACTTAATTGACCCATTTTCCATTTTCGCGCAGGTATTTGATTGACCAAATTTTAAAAAATTGGAACTTTTTTGGAACCTAGTAAAACTTAAAAGGTTGAATTGACAATTTAATGAAAGATGGGTCAAATTGTTAGTTAGAAAAACCTAGGCCCAATTATTCGACCGATAGATAATTGGGCCCAAAAGGGCTTGTTTAGCATACAATGTCTTCCTATTTATAGGGACTAGGGTTTCAAGATGTTCTCTTGCAATTCTCCTTCCATCTAAAATCGATATGGAGAAGAATTCCAATTATGTGTGTCTACACCGTGTTTGTGTGTGTGTGTGTGTTTTTTTTTCCTTTGATTATCGTTTAATGATTTGTTGTTGAAAATTATATGGTGTATTAGAAGAAGGGCTACATGTACTCCAAGGAAGGGTGAATAAAATACCCTTAAATCTTGAATTGCCGTAATCGGCTGTAGCCATAATAATCTGAGAAGTTATCTGGCCGGTTGTTGTTCTGAGGATCTTTGATTCTCACCCGTCGATATATCTGCTTACCGAATTTCTCACATTTTTGTTCATTCATTCTTTTGTCCCTTCTTTCCAATCAATCTTCCATTGCCATTGTATTTTTTCCGATATGAATTGGAGCCAATTCTGTTTTCTTCTAGCTTCCATCGAATTTTTGAAGTTTTGATTTTTGTTTTTTTTGTCTGCTATCATTTCACCTTCTACTTTCTTTGTATAATTGTATATGATAATTAATATTATATGTATGTTTGGTATAATTTGACTATAGAACACCGAGGAAATGCTGAATTTGTAGATTTCGTTAATGTCGAAATTTACAAAGTAATTACAGAAACTTTTCGGAAGAATGTTGTTTTGCTTTATTCCTGGTGTTTAATTCGATAACATTGAGATTTGTGTTCTTGATTTTGCTCCATCATTTTCCCCTTGATTTGAAATTTGAATCTCCTTTAATTTCCAAAATTTTATTATTTTTATTATTCAATTAACTTGCCGTAATTGAAGGACATATCCTCATATCCTAGTTCTTCTGAGTGATTCCAGGTTCCCTTTTTGTATACACTAAGGCTGCGTTTACTTGGAGGGATGAAGTGGGATAAGACTAAATTATCCCACTTATCCCATGTTTACTTTGTTGGATGCAAAAAATGAAGCCCATCACTTGGCTCGGGATAATGAGAGAAAAATGGATAAACCTTTCCACTAGGGATAAAATTTATCCCTCAATTTTTTTTGTAAATATTTAAATAAATATAAAAATTATAAAATCTGAAAAGTATTTAAAAGTAAATAATAGATAATATATTTTGAAAAATATTCTAATAAATAAAAATATATAATTATTATTTTTGTTAAATAAATTTTAAGTTAACTGAAAGTTTTATTAATTAATTTGTAGATTTTAAGATAATTTTTTATTTAATTGTATATTTTTTAAAATTTTATTAGTTACTTTGTACACTTAAAAAAACTTTCCATGTCATTTAATTTCTGATTTTAGTTTTGTTTGAATAATTTTCAATTTCAATTATAATTCTTTATATTTTTTTGATTTTTTATTTTATTTCAATTATAATTATTTATATTTTTTTGATCTTTTATTTTATTTCAATAATAATTCTTTATAATTTTAATTAATTGAATCATTCAATATATTTTAATCATTTTGAAATAAACAATTAAAATTGATAGATGCTATTTATTTTTCATATTTAATCATACAAAGTAAACAATTGATAATTTTTTCAAACTTATCCTTATCCTATTCTCATCCTATTTTTATCCCGATACCTATCATATCCTAGTTAATCCCATACATCCCAAGTAAACGCAGCCTAAAAGGATTAAAAAAAGTTAACCTTGAAGCTAAAAAATAAAATCCTCTGAAAAAGGTTGATTTAAGATTCCTATTGAAAAGTAAAAAACTAGAAAATAATATGAAAAATGAAAGACTAGATTTTGAATCAAATAAAATAGTTGAAGCAAGTAAAACCATGGCCATCGTGACATTTCGAAACTGGACCCAACTTTAGCTGGGTCTCAAACTCTCGAACTAAATATGGGCTTTAGCCCAGATAAAAACTCATTAGCCAACACTACAACCCAAAGCAAAAGGGGTGTGCATAGACTTGAGAGTTGAGAATGACATCACAAAATTTTAATACCATAATGGAGTTTGTTTAGGAGTAGGAGGTTCCACAGAGACTATGATTTTGGAAGATGATTTTTCTTATTGTAGACAAAGTCACCTACATGAATTCAGTCTCTCAATAGGCATGTCAATTTCATTGTCTTTATTTTTTTTTTTGGTTAGTATGGAAAGATCTTTTTCATTAAATCTAATATCATAAAAAAATATAATTCTTATTAAATAACTATTTTTAACACATATATAATACATAGTGGTACTTTAACCTGTAATGATTCACGTTAAATAACTAACTATTCATTCATTATGAAATAGGATCAACAAAACAAAATCTCATACGAGAAATTAGGTATGCCAAATGATATAACCATAATCACTTAAAAAACCAACCCAACAATATTTCTTATTTCCTCAGAATTTTGTGCTACAAATATTACTTGAAATTTCATCACATTGGAATGCATATAATTAAACTAAAAAATATATTTACAAAATTATGCAATCAGAATATAAAAACTAGGTACATACACCTTGTAAACTACACTCAATGAGAGAATTGTCATCATTTTCCTTAGGATGAAAATCACCAAATTTATGAGCAAAACAATGGCAGCTGAGGTGAGAAGTTGAGGGGCGACACAAATCCCACCAATCTATTCCCATTAAACTCATTGTAAGCCTTTGAGCTTGGGATTTCATTAATGGTTCGTTTATATGACCCAAACCACTTGGCTTCCATGTACGCAAGGCGGCGCCACGGTGGCACGTTTAACTCACCGCTCTTCAACGACTTTCTCATCGCCTTCGACATATTCTTCACCACCTTCTTAAGCTCCTCCGCCTTCCCCACAAATATAACCGGAAATACATTCAGCAATGACGCGTAGCACCCTGTCGGACGCGCTATTCTGAATTCTCCGGCCAGATTTACCTCCACTATGTAGTGCTCATCGCCAGCGTTAACGTCGATGTACTCGTATTTCCCCGACGGATTACGCCCGTTTTTCTCCCACTTCGATTTGCAAAGGCCTGTATATTAATGCAGGATTAATTTTAGATTAAAATTGACATAACTAATTATGGTGATCAATAAAATGCAGAATATATGGATTACACTCACCGGCGTCGAAGCCACGGCAGCGCAGCAGAGTCATGAGCCGCCGTTTGAATTCCGGCGATGAGCTGTTTTCGTCGGAGACAACTTCCAACGCCTTCTCCACCGCGGCGTAAATACTTCTCTTGACGTCATCCTTCTCGCAATCAAATAGTTGCCTTAAAGAATCCTGCAATTCGAAATCAGGAGAATTACTCTCAGATCCATCGTCAATCTCATCGCCGTTTCTATCGTGATCAACCTCTTGATCCACACGCTGTTCCTCAATTTCTCTCTCAAAAAAGGAGTTGACGAGATCAGAGAGATCGGCCGAGTGCTCGCTGCCGCTGCTCTCGCAAGACCTAACCCTGGACATCTCATCGAATGCGGCGGCCACCCTTTTGAACTTCACCGGAATATTCACCATCTCCCCAGGGGTATTTCCGGTATTTCACTATTGTGTCTCTCTACAACTTTCGAGCGAGAACGATGCAGCGGAAGACGACTCTTCTGGATGCTTTATGGCTTTGTAGAGAGAGAAAAAGAGTGATTATGGCAGAAAGATGTTAACATCTATTACTGTTTATAGAAACTGAATGGAGTCACTTTGTGTATGGATGAAGACACACTGTCGATATATATGTTTGTGTCTGTGTGTATATATATATAATTATAATATATAATACGTTTGTGTGTGTTGACATGAGTAGTTTATAAGCACACGAGAAATTCATTTTTCAGGTTATTAAAGAGTTAAGATAAGGGCCAATGTACCTGTAGAGGAAAATTAGACCAGGTTCAGTAGGTGATTCTAAAAGCTTTATGAAAATAACTCAATAAATGAGTCAGAATTCCAGATTTACACTCCGATAAGTCCTATCCAATTTCATTAATTTTCTCACTGTATAACACAATAATTGATAAAATAAACCCAATATATAATAATATAAAACTAAGAATATAAAATGCCAAATCTTTTAGATTAAAAATCAAAATATGAAAGATAAATATTGAAAATTTTAATGAAGTAAATTTACATGATCAAAAAACTTTTTTTTTCCTAAGTATTTTAAGTGTTATTTTTAATAAGATGTCAGCAATAATATTTTTTTTTCATGAGAGTTTGTAAATTTAATAGGTTATATTTCAATGTTCAGATGGAAAAGATTCGAAAATTGATTTATTTTAAATTATTCATTCTCTAATGAATTTCAAATAAATTACTTTTAAGATCACTTTAATTATAATATTTGTTTTGTTGCATCATAATTTAAGTTGAATATTGGCGCAGCACGCCCTTATTGATCAACGATCTGTCCAATCTAATTTGTTCTGGTATACGTAATAAAATGCAATGATAATTATTAAAATGATGTGTTTCTTAATGTAATATTGATAATATCACAAGAGTTGGGACAAAAATGCCAACAATAAATTTAAAAAATTAATTATTAACAAATAATACTAGAAGTGAGTTTGCAATCTTACTAAAAAAAAGAAGGCCGATAAACTCAAAAGCGTTAACTACATATATACATATTAAATGATCGAGTATGTTTCATTACCATTTTGGGTCTTTCCATTTGGGACAAGGGATGTGGAGACTCGAGACCGCTCATTGAATCATAATTATGTCCACATTCATTGAATCTTGTAGGATTAATAAAACTTACCGCTAATCACAGTTAAAACAAAATTAATAATAAGAAAGAAAACATATGATTTGTATCCAGAAATCGTATTTGTCCTCATTTACGGGATAGATGCATTTTAATTGAATTTTGATCTTTATATTTGCAATAATCGAGTGTAAAAAATGTACGATAAACATTTTTTTGTTGTGGAGGCTATGAACTTGGACTAGTTATAGTCTAGATACAGTCTTGTGTCATCTATATATTGTAGATCTTTCAAATAAGGTACGTGCATTCTTCACTCGATGATGATAGAAAGGGATTTATATCTTCAGCAGCCTAAATACACTGCTCACAATCGACACATTAATATGTGTTCACGGTTGATGTGTTAAAAATTTAATAAATTTATTAATTTTAATTTTCATATTAAGAGTTGTCCATCGTAAATATTTTAACATTTTCTATATACAATTTTGCTACCCTACTTACCGTGGGCATATATTAATGTGTCAATTGCTAATGTATTAGATATCTAACATACATATAAATTTCACTTTCAATATAATTAATAAATGAGATCATTATATATCATTGATTGATATATTAAGAGTCAATTCGCAAGGTTTTTTAAATCTATCGATGAAGGTGAATACCAGTACATTCAATGCTGGGCATAATGAGTACAAGACCCTGAAAAAATCTCTTTTCGTCCTATGAATTTGAAGGTGTATGAAGTTTCATATTAGATTTTTTAAGCCGAACAATAGAAACTTGATGATTGATATATAAAAGTTGCCAACGGTAGTTAGAGTAACATTATATTATAGTAAGCTATATATAGAAAGAGTTTATCAAACATATATAGTATTTTAGCTAATCACCAAAAAAATATATTATGTTTTGAAATGTTTAAAAATGAACTTTTTGATAAAAACAAGAAACTCGGAAATGAAACAACTTTTATTGCAACCAGGGACAAAACCACAACTTTGGTATATAATTAGAGCGTCCCACCAACAATTAAAAAAAATTACTGTAATCTTTACATTATTTTCATATAAAAACTATCATACGTTTTTAGTAGTGTGCATTGTTATATTTACATTAAAAATTAATATTTTATAAAAACAAAAGAAAAAACTTTTAATACAAAATTTGATTTGCGTTGGATCGATCGAATATAAGAATGACAATTGAGATGATTTACTGTGATAATTTAATGCATTATTAAAGTGAAAAAAAATTAAACTGTGAAAAATTCTTGGCATCGATGCACGATATTATATAGATGGTGGATATATTTAAAATAGAGAACTATACTTTTATATTATTTGAAAAAATATATATGAAGTTGATAATTTATTTAATTAAAGACAAAATAATTTAATTATTTAAGATGGAAATGGTTATAAAACTTTATTCGTGTATATACATGCATTAATAATATATAAATTTTTCAAATTGTATTTTATTTTAGATTTCAACTTAAATAAAATATATACATCTATATAATAATATAACCAACAAGTTAAAAAAACATTAATGTCACCATAAATGCGTTGCTTATACTATAAAAACTGAAATAGAAAGTAGAACATAATTTGGAAAACGTTACCAACCATACCCACACACCAAAAAAAAAAAAAAAAAAAAAAAAAGGATATGCATGTATAAATTGGAGCGATGATGAAATTCTTTTGCAAATTCAAATTCTTAATACATTAAAACACAAGAGTCTAACATGATAAGGTTAATCAATCCAATTGGAAAGTCCAACTATGTATCCAAAATTATCCAACTGATTAATTACACAAATGGAGAGTACAAAGCACTGTGATAGTGACTATTATCACTAATTATATCCTCACCCAAGTCACACATAACCAAATTAAAGAGAAGAGCAATGCAAAAGTGATAACGTTTACTACAAAAATAGACAAAACGATGTTTTAAGTTTGTGGTGAAAATGACAAATACGTATGTGCTTGTCTAAATCATAGGAACCCTAATTATTCATACAACACCAAACGCCAAGTTCTGGCCACGTTATGTTGATCGAATTTTCAAGAGAAACGTCTTTGACAACTCTTGATCGGCTCTACTGCAATTATCCTATATATCACAAACCTCAGGCATGCGTACAAAAATTAATAACGTATACGTCTCCGTTAATACTACATGATACAATATGCTCGATGTTTTTGTCCATAATTATATTTTGTTTCAACGCACATTAAGCCGATAGTGATGAAGATATAATCATACATGATCGATGGTGTTTGAGTAGATGTCTTAGTTTGGGTTGTCAAAGATTGGGCAATTAATTTGATTGTCATTGACCATATATAAAACTCTACCTTTAAGTATATATGGCTCAATCTAAATATAATGGCTAACTTATTAGTAACACTTTTAGATCTTAAGTCACAATATCAAGATAGAGAAAATTAGCCTGAACTGACAATATGAAACTAGATAACTACGTAATGGTAACAAAGAGTAGGTAGAAATTTACAATTATTATTAAATATTTATTGGCTGTCAAATGATCGATGCTCATTGTGCAAACTTATTTCAACATGTTCTTTAAAAAAAAAACTTAGAAATTAAAAAAATTACATAAATATTTAAAATGAAAAGAGTTATATGTGTTGAGATATAATTTATAAACAAACATTATTTTGAATCATTGTTCATATCGCCACATTTGTCATGATTGTGATGCACAATTCGCAAAACTCATAGTCACCGACTCAGCAACGACCGTTTACATGATTAAAAAACCACAAAAAAATTGTCACACACCAAACTCTTGTCAAAAAGATTCTAAACAGTCATTTTAGTATCTTCCGAATACTAAGACTATATTAAGCTTAGTATCTGAACATCATAGTATCCGAGCATAGATCCAAAATTTCCATGGATTCCATCGTTCAAATCTATCTTTATAATCCACTCAAAAACAAGACATATCTTCATTATATTGATGGGATGAATCAAAATTCAATCTTTTTACCGTTTTATTAATATATATATCTGGGGTTTGGATAAATGATCAAATTATGGGACAAAACCTATGTTGCTTTAGGCCACCATCATCAAGAACAGAAAATCGGAAACAGAATCATGTCCCCAGAAACCCTAAACCTAAAGAAAAGAACTCTTCTGATAGTATGATGACTTTGGAGGATTATCTTATCCGTTCACCTGCATTGCCTGCTGATCAAATAATCCCCGTTTTGAAACAGCCCAAGAAAAGGGTTTATCCTTCTTCCTCGGATTCGGAGTTTACTCCTTATTACACCCCAAGAATGAGCTTCTCAACAGGGAATTCGCTGGAAAAGATCAGTGAGGGTAATGAAGAAGCTGATGATAAAGTGGACGTAGTGGATAATAATACCATGAAGAAGAAGGTGCACTTCAAGTTGCCTCATGAAGCTGATATGATCATATATTAATTACTCACCACAACAAACATTTGATTCAATAACTGTCCATGCTTGAATGGATATCCTATTTTTCAGCTCTTTATATTCACCCTTAATTTGTTTCATTCAGTATTTCAATCTTAAAGATTGTGTAATTGATGACGTCATCTATGTTTGTATGGAATATGGGAGGAATACTGTATGAAACAACGTACATTCTTGTTTTGCCAGTCAACTGTGTTACTTTTGTAAAACTGATGGCTTTTATTGTTTTCCATTTAATTTTTTTTTAAGACTGTGATTGGGATGGTGAGTGAATCAAATTAAACGAGATGATCTTATTTTAATTGTTATCTAAAGTATATATGTAGAGTAATTAGATCCAACTTGAAATAGTTTTAAACAATTTGATTTTTTTTTTCTTTAATTCTTACATAACGTGTTTTAATTTGGTCCGAGTTTTACATTTTTATCAATTTTACTAAAAAGTAATAATAATGCGTTCAATTTTTTTAATTTTTTTTATCATATATTTAGCAAACTGATCAGTTCAATTGAATTTTTACGTCATCGAGAATGACTAATTTGAGACCAAAATGAAAAGGGAGAAAATGAAGATATAATAACAAATCGAGGCCCAAGATACCCGAACCGAGCCCAATCTATTCACCCAACAGATGTGCTCAAATATTTTGGCCCAAAAACTATTTAAGGGCAGATGATGATGTCGGAAAGAGTAACAACTTCGATTTCCTAAATTCATATTATTCTCTTCAGTCATTTTATTCTAAAACTAATTTAACTTTATTCACTATGATTACATATTAATTAAACTATATTATGATATTATCTTACTTTATATATCAGTAATGGATCGTAGTCATATTGATATATATGGCTAGGTGGATTAATTTGCTTGTGAAGAGGAGTAATTCATTAAGAATGAAAGTTTCCATCAACCTCAATATTGTGGTTCCTATGAAGAGACAATTGTATTAATTCTGATGTAGAAAATGCACCTTATAAAGATCATATTGATCTTAGTTAATGAAAGGCATTATTAATTATAACTTGTGAAGCCACAAAGTGTCCTAGCAATAAGTAAGTCGCATTGATCCTAGAACTTCGAAGTCCAATTTTTATTTTTTTAAAGTACAGTAATTATGAATTTAATTGTCAAAGAGATTGTGGGTATCGGAGGTGGGCCCAAGCAGCTAGCTAACGTGCCAGAATCTCGCGTAGAAAGAGTGTTGCAAATCCATATACGAAATGTCAAACTGGTAGAACACGTGTCTTCTTCTTGTCTTTATCTTTTTCAATTGTCTGATAATTACAGCATTAATATAAGTTTATATCGTCGAATTTAACGCATAACACCCTCCAAAAATAATTATCATTTTCTCAAAAAAAAATAAAAAAAACATAAATAATTATTATACTTAATGTATATTAAATATCATCATTAATTAATACATACTATGTATAAAGATATATAGTGAAATAGATTATGAAAGATAATATAAAATATGATAAAGGATCAACCACTGTATGTTTAATGTGCTGCTTTAGTTATCACGCTACATTACTATCGTATACTTTATTGAATTAAGACAGTGTTATATGGGCTTTATAGATTAGGTTTCACATTGAAGAAACAAATATGGGTTAATAGCTAAGATTGTCCAAAAAACTATAACAAAAAATCAAAATACCCACTACACTATAATAATATCCCAATATACCCAAATCCAAGTCAACACCTTAAGACCCACATAAAAAATGCTTTGGCCACTCCTTTTTTATCAATGCCAAACTTTTTCATTAAAATCATGTTTTATATCTTTAATTTTTAGTTCGGATATATTGACTGAAAACCTCTCCCGTGCCCCAAAAAACACTTGTATTCATACTGGTGATCTGGTCTGAGAGGTATAACAATGGTCATGTATTCACTAATAATTAAGATATTTAAAGAAAAAACCAATCCACATAGTTATTTGATTACGGATGCGATCCTTCGAGAAAATGGTATCAAAGCCAGGTTTTATTGAAGAAATAAATTAAATTATGTTGAACAATATTATTTTCTTGTGCCTAACGGATGAGAAAATCAAGAAAATGTATCCGAAAATCTTTCGAGATAACACAAGTGCAGGATATCAATAATGACATCCAACTCAAATTGGAACATAATTGTTCCAGACACATCTAAGGTCACGCAAGACCTTAGGGAGATCCAGAAGACCATCATTTTTTATGGTGGATAGATGGAGAAGATAATCCGATCTCTATCCGAGATCCGAAAAGAACTTTCAGATCTAAAACAAGAAATTATAGATCTGAAGAAAAGACCATCCAAAGGAACTGGAAGATCAATGAACGAACGTATGAAAAATTCGTTCGGAGAAATTCCAATCATTTCCAAAGGAAAGGCTACGGAAGTTTCGAAGCCTAAAAGCAACGACGAACTCCTACTTGATATCATAAGACAAGTCGGATGGAAGTCTCAAGAGTAGACCTTGCAGAATTAACTGAATCCCTTTCCAATCTCGGAATTGTGGATCTGGTAAACCTTAGGATGAACGAGCCGATTCCGCCGATTCCGAAGAAGGAAGAGGAAAGCACAAGTACGCCAGTACCTGAAGCACCAGTACCTGAAGTACCGGTTCCTCCTGAACCCAGGTGGTGGCAAGACGGGGTTGAGTATGAAGAATACATAGCTCGACAAGCCAAAACCCGACCGGAAAGGTTTAAAGGAGTATCCAAAAGCCCTTGGGCAAAAACGATGCTAGAACCAACCCATCCATTTGGAGTGATGCTCACAACAGACATCATCGATTTCAGAAATATGGAAGTTTTGATCGATGAGTGGATGTCATCCATGAAAGTTGCTTCATCAACACTGGATGTTGATAACGATCATTTTTGCCAGATACTGGTAAATAGTTTGCAAGGTTCAGCCAAAAAGGCATGGGAGATGACCGAAGCCTCTTTCAAAAAAGAGATCTTATCCAACGAGAATGTTATAACAATTGTCGAAAGGATGGGTCACCTGCTCAAAATATGTTTCCTTGGGGACGAATATTTTGAGGAAAGAAAAGACGAGAAGAAAAGAGAGTATACGCAAGCTCTGTTTGCTCTCGAACTAAGAAATATATGTTATGCGGATGAATATATATATTGGTTCCGCAAATATTATTTCCAAGCAGATGTACCATGGAACGTGGCAACAGATTTATTCTTTGCAAAAATCTGCAGTCCATTGAGGGAGATGCTTATGCAAACCTACAAGGTACCTACAGGCCGAGTCGATTAAGTGGCCAGGAGGATGTCCTTCTTTAAGGACAGTATACGAGAATGGTGTCAACAGGCGACACTACAAAGGAACAAGAAGAAACTAAAAGGAATGGTAAAGAAGACCCCTCTTTGTTGCGACAACAATGATTTTCCGAGTATCATCGGAGAACCACAACGTGAAAGACACGGAAAGAGAAATAAACACTTCAAGGGAAGGTTTCAATCCAAGTCCGGAGGATCATACAGGAGACCTTCCAAACAAGGAAGATCATGGTGGTCCAAATCAAAGGCTAGATCTTACAAATCTGGTCAAAAGTCTGGTCCTTCCAGGTTTTCTTTACAGGGATCTAAATCCACAGGGAAACCAACAGGAGGAACAACCCGAAAAAGAACTTTCAAACGAGCTCACACTCGTGCAAATGAAAGTTTCAAGGATTGCAACTGTTGGACATGCGGAGCGAGAGGCCATATTTCGCCCGATTGCCCACAAAAGCAAAAAGATGTGCGCCAGTTCGAATACACAGACGACATCCGAGATGCTGTCTTCTATGGTAATTTGGTGCCAGTTTACAAGTTCGAGGACATCTCTTCAGATGAAAGCATATATGAAGAAGAGTTTGAATCTGATTCAGAAGGATCTGATGGATCATCTACAGAATCAGACGAATAGCTCCGGTGAACCAGAAGATAGACTCCAAACGACGGATAGTCTATCAGGATTCTTCTCAAAAATGACCATCTCTAAAAAGACGATGGAAAAGATCATGAGACAGGATTCAACATTAGGTCCATATGATGGATTTAAGAAAGGAAGTCTTAATCGATTTTGTGACAAGATCGGGATAAGACAGCGCAAGCACCATATCATTTACCGGGTAAACTCAGGTGAGTTTTCTCTTCCAATAGATCTAACCGGTAATAAAGTTGAGATGCAACTTATTCCAAAAGAAGAAATTCTTGAGGAACTGAGTCATCTTAAAGAAGAAGTAGCGGTCACGATGAAATGGATCCATATTGGAACCATTGAAGTAGTGATTAAAGCTACCTTCAAAGAAGGAATTGATTCTGAATTACATTTATCTGTAATGGATAAAAGAATCAATGACTTAAGAGAAAATTGTCTTGGTACAATGGTAGGTAATTTGTATGCTGGCAAACTTATGTTTGACATTCATCCTAGGATTGCATACAACCTAGCTGACCAAGATTTTAGTAGAGTCTTAACCCTTCATCAGGATTTTAAAAGACCTGATCTTATGAAAGAAGGAAATAGTCCATATTCTATTACGTATAGAATTGCATATGCGCTTTCCAACACACATCATTCAGATATGTTTCTTAGGAAAGAGTATATAGAAATTCCTATAATTTTTAAGGAATTTGCAAAGGTTAGAATACCAGACCCAATCCAGATACCAAGGTTAGGGGGTGTTAATTTGCTAATTAAGGATCAACCTATCTTACACAATAGATCATTAAGGTTTGATTCAAAAATTAGTAACAAGTTGTCCTTTTCCGAAGGTAGGATTCTAAGCCTAAAAGGAAAAGAACCATGTGAGGATTTATATCCACAAAAAATTAGGGTAAGAAATGTAAAAATCAAATGCCCTAATAATGAATGGAAAGAAATCCATATTGTTTTTGATATATCTAAAACTGATAATTTGTTTCCTTGTGAGGAGATATATCATTTACAACAACCAAATATTAATAGATACGAAGGCATGTTAGAAATAGCAGGTTATCATGTATCTGTTACAGGAAGTGCAAGCATAACTAAAGGAGTTATGACCCTAGGGTTAAGTTTCCTTGATGAACATAAGCCCTGGAGAAGAGATGAAAAATGGATGGAGTTCGACCTTGATGGACATACAATCAGGGTAGAATAAAATCATTATGCCAGGAATCAAGCTAGATCAAGAGATCATTGATATCACGATACAAAGAGACCAAGCGATAACTTTGTTAAGATCTTTGCGAGAGCAAAATCTACCAGAACAAAGAAGTATCCAAGATGTCATAAGGATACAAGAGGCTGCGTTAAAAATTAGTCAAATAAACGCACGAATGGACATGCTAGAACGCTGGAGGAGAAGGATTTATCCAAACAATCCAGACAGGTTCTAAATTATGCCAGGAAGGTGTATTGATGAAGAGATCCAGGATCTCAGAAAAGAGAAAGATGAGTTGACGGAACGCATTAGAGAAATGCGGGATAATGGACAGACTCATCAAGTAAGGTTTTAAGAAGTGATCCGTGAGCATAATGTTAGAAGCTCAAGGATAAACTTGTTAGAATCTTGGAAAAGAAGAATCTATCCAAACGATTCTGAATGGCAAGTATTTTCTCTATATATATATATCTGTAGGGATATTATATGACCAATATAAGACGGAATATTTTGCAGCTTATATTGACTCAGGTTCAGGCATTTGCACAGCAAAGCCAGGAGTTTTTCCCAGCGAAGCAGTGGAAAAATTACCTCTTATTGCAGGAAGAGACTTCTCACAGAAGATCCTTATACTCAATAAAGGTATTCGAGAAACACGAATAATGATCGGAGGCGCATTCGATACCCCTTGGTATAAAGTAAGAATGCCACCAATCTATATTCATGATACAGGTGCTGATATTTTGCTTGGTAACAATTTTATCCAAACTTTTGCAAAATATGAGCAGGATAATCACAAGAACCTGTTAACCTTTACTACTAACTGTGGTAGTATGATACAGGTTTTGCGGCGAGAAAAGGCTTTTAATAGGATCATGCCTATTAATTTTCGCAGCAAACGTGGTGATAATGAAGCCAAGTTAACTCATCCAAAAATGCAGGATAAGAGGAAATTTGGTGAAGCTCTTTTGTCATACAGACAAGAGGGAATGAAGGAGGCACATGAAGAAGCTATTCAGTTTTTGAAAAATACCTTACAAGAAGAACCATCCCAGATTGACATTGATGAGGAAAGTCTACTTTCTCTCGAAAATGTTAAAAGGCTAATTCAGAGGAACTACAATGAAAGTCCTTTAGCCTGGTGGGACAAAAACCAGATCGAAGCAACGTTGAAGGTAAAAGAACAACACAGATACGAGTTGGTTCGATACAAGCCGATCCAGATGAATCTTGAAGATCGAAAGGATATGCAAAAGATTATCAAAGAGCATATCGATCTCAAGCTGATCGAAGCAGGTATTTCTCCTTATAGTAGCCCAGGGTTTTTGGTAAGAAACCATGGCGAAATAAAAAGAGGAAAAGCAAGGTTAGTAATTAACTATCAAGGTATTAATAAGATTACCGAATTTGATGGTTATTACATTCCAAGTAGAGAACACTTAATTGATTGTATTAAAGGGTCAAAGGTGTTTTCAAAGTTTGATTGTAAGTCTGGATTTTACCAGATTAAGTTAGAAAAAGAGTCTAAGAAATTAACTGTTTTTTCTACACCACAAGGTCAGTATATTTGGAACGTAATGCCTATTGGTCTTGCGAATGCACCTCAGATATACCAACGAAAGAGGGATAATCTATTTAAAGACTATTTTGAGTTTATGTTTGTTTACATAGACGATATCTTAATTGCCTCTAAAAATATGAAAGATCATTTAAAGCATCTTGAAATATTTTCAGAAGCATGTCATAAAGAAGGATTAGTGCTCTCTGAAAAAAAAAGGCAATAATCGCGGTTAATAGAATCGAGTTTCTCGGTGTTATTATTGACCATGCAGGAATGGAACTACAGGAACATATTGTGGAGAAAATCTGTAATTTTCCAGATGTTCTTAGAGATAAGAAGCACCTTCAAAGCTTCTTAGGAGTGATTAATTTTGCAGGTTCATTCATTAAGGACTTGGCAAAATATCGAAAGGATTTCCGTCCTTTATTACAAAAGGATGAGAAGACCAAATGGAAATGGGAAGATATTCATTTCCAAAGAGTTCGTGAGTTAAAACAGGTTTGTCGTAACTTGCCAAAACTCGCGATTCCTCAAGATGAGGATCAGTTAGTCGTCTACACAGACGCTAATGATTTTAGATGGGCAGCAGTACTCATATGAAAGACATCTACGGGTGAAGAACCATGTAGATACACTGGAGGGTTGTTTACAGAACAACAAGCCAGAGTTTGGCATATCAACGAGAAAGAATTCTTTGCTGTTTGGAAGGCCTTTAAAAAATGACCTTTATTTTTATTAGCTAAAGAATTTATATTAAAAGTTGATAATACTAACGTTAAAGCTTTTTTGAAAAACAAACTTGAATCAAAGATCGAAAAAGGACGTATTATCAGGTGGCAAGCAGAATGCCAATATTATCTTTTTGATATTGTCATAGTGAAATCTAATAAAAATGTTCTTGCAGATTTCTTAACAAGAGATGGATATCCTTGAAGCAGATTCCATCACAATACGAGCAAGACACCTTAGGGAAAACCTTGAGGTGCATTACAAGGTCTTTGAGGAACTAAGGGTAAGAGCCGAAGCGGCATCTTATGTCCAGAAAGCTGATTTGGACAAAGTCCAAATGACTCTACGTGCAGCCATAACTTCAAATAATGATTTGTGGAATGCATTAGTAGAACCTGTTAACAAGGTTTGTTCACCATCGGTGATGCAGAAAGAATTATACGAGAGGAGTTCATCATCGATGAACAAACATGGTACTTTTATACCCGAAGCAGGACATCCTGCTGATAAAAATTTTTCATCGGATATCGGTGAAAAGGCTGATAAGGCCGAACCAAGTGTTTTATCGGATTCCGATAAAATTATTAATTCGGAAGGTCAGGAAGCAATTCCAGACAACCCGAGTCAACCCAGCACCTTTGGGGTAAAAGAGGGAGAGGTTAACCTAAGGCCCCAGACTGGCCCTAGACAGGTTAACACTAATCAAACTATTTCTGCTCTGCAGGTTTACCAAAAGATATGGGAGAAATTGGTAACAAGAAATGGGATCAATTCAAACAGAATTACTGCTGATTGGTCTGGCAAGTATCCAAGACTTTGGATGCTCCCGGGGGTAAACCCTCATGATGTGCGGGAATGGTTCGATTTTGGAGCAATTGCTTCAGTCTTTACTACCGCACCCAGCTTTTCGGAGATTTCCAAATTACCGGACTGGATATCCACTGCTGTGCACGATTCATGACAGAACAACCCATACTTGGGTCGAGGAGATATACTGGAGCTAAAAATTATCTCTGTTGCTCCAGAAATTACAGGAAAAGGGTCTCATCCATTTTTTCAATTCATAAAACTACAGAGACCTGAGATGGGGGCGATAAACCGAGCTAAAACACCCCCAGAAAATAGCCCTTTGGTAGTCGCCTTGACTGAAAATGATATATCTACGAGACGAGCTTGGGGTCTTTGGGTCTGTCTCACCGAGATGGACAAAGTGAAGTATCCATTCAAAATATTTCATAACTCTATGAATGGATCATTCCTGTTAAATTCCATGACAGGAACAACTACCGGATTTGCTGAAAACCTCTTTGAAAATAAGATAAAATTAATTTGGGAAAACAAGGTTCCAGCCACGGAACAAACAAGGAAGAAGATATGTAATATGATACATATCGGAAGATGGGGTGAGCGGTTATGCTCTTACTGTCAAATACAAGAGAAACCACTGTTTGGACAGGGTTTCAAAATAAAAAAGGACAAACCCGACTACCCAAAGAAAAAGGGAAAAGGGAAGGGTTTTTAGAAAATAAAAACAAAAAATGTAATAAGAGGAAACGGGTCTAATTAGACTCTATTAAAAACAAGCTGTATTGTATTCAATGTAATAGGATAGGAATACAGTATTATCAAGCATTGGATGCTAATTTAGATAAGGGATAGTAGTAGGTCCCGCTATCTTAAAGAATCAGCATCTGGTCGAAAAGAACAAAAGTGGAGGACCCCTCCACTCACCAAGAGAGTAGTTGCCGACACAAGAAGACAACGAAGGTGGTAGATACACTTACCAAGCGGTAAGTGGGAAATAAAGAAGGTTGGCCCATTCCCCACTAACCAAGTGGAATGCAAGCTGGCAAGGCAATAATGGATCCACACAGGAGCACATTGATGCCTATAAAAGGAGGCCTTCAGCCTCAGAAGAAGATCATCGAAAATACACAACACTTCTCTCTTCATAAGCTTTTCGAAATCTTCTCTCTAGTTTTGTAATAGTTTAACTTTCAAGCTTTCCTGTTCATGGGGGTTTCCCCTTCACGAGTCTTAGCCATGATTGGCTAATTCAAGTTTCTCTTCCAATGGCGGAGAAAATTTATATTGTAAAATAGTTTAGTTTATTTTCTTCAATAAACAAGGCTTTTGCTTTCCGACATTCTGTCCAAAAATTTATAATTCTGAGTGAAATACATCCAGCAGTGAGTCTCCCCATGATCTCCTTAAAGGCAAGTTGCCGTTGAAAAGGATTGCGATCTGGATTCCCAAGAAAATCGGTTTCAGAACCATAAACTGCGGGCGAGTGGTTGGATCTTGGATCCGTAAAACCTGAACCGAGGACCAAGGGAATTTAAGAGACAAATGCGATGTATGTTTTAAACTCAGCTTTATTTTATTTACGGAAGCATGTTGGGCCTGATTACTGAAATCAGAGAAGTATTAATCCGGATCAAATTAAGATAATGGATTGGAAGATTTAAATTGCTAATGAAAGGTTGGGTTTTTGGTAATATGTTGAGGTCAATAAGGGTATTAAGGTAAAATTGCATGAAAATGGGTAGAAAGTGATAGTGTGATGGGTATTTTTGTATATGTTATGTGGGATTTGGGTACATTTGGTTGCTGACCCAAACAAATATCCTTATTATTTTGAAAAAGATATATGGTATTTACTATTCATATTCCAAATGTGAGTATAAAAAATGTTATCTGCTCCAATAATAATTTGACTATTTTGTCGTGTCCCATGGCTAGTAGTTTTAATTTGAATCTAGTTCTATCATACTTTGGCGATGTATATTATAGTGTAGTTGATACATCAAAGTTTATATGATAAAGAGTTTCAAGTAAGCCAAAAATAAATTTCAGCCAGCAAATTTGGAGACTAATAAGTAATATAATTACTTGCAAAATGGGGTATGATAATATTCATCACTCCCAATACTAGTAGATAATTATAACCACTTCCACTAGAATTAATGTTTCTATTATGTTAAAAAAAAAAATTAGTTCTTTAATTTTACTCTCTTAAATTTTTTATCTTTAATCTATTCATTTTTTTTAAAATCATATAATTAAATAAAATTCTTATTGCAAGTCATGTCAATTTTTGTAGTTGTATTAATAATGATCTAATGTTGCTTATTAGACATCCAAGAATTAAATGACACCATAAATTACATGTAACATATATAAATAAAACAGCAACATATAATTCTAACAATCTTTTCAGAAAAGCTTAATAATAAATTCGATGGTACAATCTATATGTATTGATGATACAAGTCACAACATAAGGTGAGTGAAACATAAAAGACAAAAGCAGCAGTACTGAGAATAAACGAAAGGCGTGGACAGTATCCACGTTTCCAGTAGCTACTGATTAATGAAAAGCATTACTACAATACTCTACAACTGCAACAATCTTATTATCTCATTAATTAAAGTAGCAACATCGCCGTTAAAAGAGGCAGCTACATGACGGATATGTAGAACAAGAACCAGCCTGCAGACAATACGGCAGAAAATACATCCAAATGTCCGGCGGCGGAGGGTGGCGGCGGCTCATGATGTGGAGGCGGCTCATGTGGAGGTGACGGCGGCGGGCGAACGGGAAACGGTGGCGGATCAAACGGCGGGTTCGGCGTAGCAGGCGGGTGTGGCTCAAATGGAGGGTAATGGTCGTATACAAAAGCGGGCTGGACGGGCAGGGGCAGCTTCAGCCCGTTTTTGCAGTTCTCAGGGTTTCCACTGGTGAAGTATCTGACCCCTTCTTTCTCAAGGGCTACGTGTTGGATGGGGTCAGTGTACATCTTAATAGGGTTTGAGAGGTTGCATGATAGGAAATCTTCCAACTCCTCAAGCTCTACTATGCTCTCATCACTTCCTGCATACTTGAACCCTGCTCCTCCAAACCCAACACCATAATTAAATTTGGAAAAAACAAAACCCTCAGCATCTTTCAGTTCCGACCAGAACAGGAAACACAGAAAAAAAATAAAGCGTGCATATATTTGGAAAACGAGGACTTACATATTTTGTCGCCAACAGTGAAGACCCGGCCCAAGAGCCAAGATCCGACATCCAAATCGGGTCCCCAATCAGCGACGACGTGGTGGGTCTGAGCAGAAACCCTAGGCCCAGTCAGAAGGGCAACCACCAGAAAGACGGGGGCGAAGAGCTTCAAGAGAGCAGCCATAAGTTAAGGAAAAGATGGAAGAGTATAAGTGGGGGAGTTTCCCATAAATAAGCGTGAAAGTGGGCGACTGGTCCTTCAAACGGCACCTGTATCCATGCATTCAATATTTTAGCTTTGATATGTAGCCACGTGCCTCCTCTTTTTCTCACCTACCACTTTTCTCTTTTGCCCTTTCCACTATGCTATTTTTACTTTCTCCAGCTAACTCAATTTTTTATCTTTTGGTCAGATTGTTACCCTATATGTATCTCTATATGTTGAAAATGATTTGCATTATAATTGCACTCTTATTGTGATTTGGGGCCTATATTGACGATCGTATCTTAACAAGTGGATTCTCATTCGAATTAAGTAATACAAAAAAATACATGATTTGATTTTAATGTAATAACTATATAAAAATCAATATTTATAAATAATATAAAATAGGAGTGTAGAAACAAATTCTTTCGAAATTAAAATAAGTTTTCCAATCAACTGCTTTCTTTCCATCAATAACAGTCCTTTGGAATGGAACCAGA
Organism: Scutellaria barbata; assembly: GCA_028654395.1. Classification (NCBI taxonomy): domain Eukaryota; kingdom Viridiplantae; phylum Streptophyta; class Magnoliopsida; order Lamiales; family Lamiaceae; genus Scutellaria; species Scutellaria barbata. Next base: position 8,010,245 of record CM053645.1, read on the forward strand.
TAACCAGACGCACAAAAAAAGGTTTAGAAGATGAATAGGGTATAGAGCCAGCGATAATGGTTACTTGTACCAAAGTCTGATGAGAAATAAGAAGAAAAATAAACGGGTTAAACGATTTGTACCCCGTGTTATCTGTATTCAAGTTAAAAAGTCGGTCTTGTCTTTCTTTGTTCTAACCAACGCGTTTCATATGATTGATGTGAATATGTGCTAGGTGGAGCGATTTGGTTAGTTTTAGTCCCACATACCACATCACTATCTCATTACACAGGAGATCGAAGAATCATGCGAGTACTCTAATTGTTGCACTTGATAAATATATTCCTAACATGGATCTTATGTTCTATATGCTATCAAGAAGGAATGCAAACCACCCTATTTATGTGCTTGCAGAAATGAACTCATAATGTGACGAGGTGCGTCAAAATTGTCCATCTAGAAAGTGCAAGGGTACATCAATATATAAAAAGTACAAAAAAAAAAAGAAAAAGAAACATGTAACACTATATTATTACAAGTATACAACAGGTGTAAGGACATTTAACAAACACCTCATTCTCAGTCTTGTATGGAAAGGCTAGCTTTTCCATCTTATAGTGACACTGATCATCGCAAGCTACAATTTTTCCATCTTATCCGTTTTCTCATTTTTTACTCAAAGCTGCTGTTTTTTTTGTTCTTTTCATGTTCACTTTCTATCATCTCTTCTCCTTCTTAGGGAAGAGGGGAGAGGGTGAGAGATGATGGCTCTGACCTATAATTTTTTTTGCTCCATTCTTTCTACAGCAGAATAAATATCCAGAAATGCTAACCTGTAATGTTATTCTAGAGAAGGAAGTGCTGTCAATGTCCAAATGGTTTCCTGAGTTTAGCCAATCTAAGTACTAGATAGAACATGCAAGGAAGGATATGTAAAGGAACACCCATCATAGGTTAACATATTATCTCTCTCTCAGAACTACAAAGTTTGCTCCATTTGTCTTCTGAATCTTTGATATCCTCCTTAATATGGCTGCAAAGGCATCCTTGTCCTGCGTTCACAAAACTTTACTTACTACACAACAGATGTGGATATGAAACAGCTATGCTGGCACTGTAATAAACTAATAATACATGAATTAATAGCAGTACATAATTGAGAAAGTTGATTCTAGATATATATATATATTACCTATATAAAAGTATGGATATTTATTACAAAATATGGATTGCCGAATATTTCCCTATTATAGATTATTATTTAAGGTTATAACAGTAATTTAAGATTTTCATACTTAAATAATTTTATATTAAAATTCTAGCTAATTCAAAATCTTATAGAATCATATTATAATTAGAACTCTAAATATAAAAGTTATATACAATATTTGTATTTCTTTCTTTAATTTGAATTGATTTCTTCGTGCAACGCACGTGCTCTAAAACTCGTATGATAAAATGTATACCATCCTACAAACTCCAAACACAATGCCGACCATGACATATAACAAGGCACGAGCCCACTGTTATCCATTATGCATGAAGTAATATTTATAAGACTTTTTTACCAACAGTGTGGAGTACAATTAGATTCACATTAACTTTATAGAAGTACACCTTTAACACATAACCCTTATGCCAGGGTTAAATTGCCAACCTACATCCGCATTCAGAACAGAGTAAATTTTATGGACTGCTTTTTTTACCCTGCTGGAGCAGTAGTGTCAAATACCAACAGTAAAGGTTTACTCATTTATTCAAACACACGGCCAAGAGAGAGAATGGCCATGAGAAACTATGCACTTCCACTATTTTTAAGGAGGCGAGACATTTTAGCTAATGAAGAACTGATGTGCAATTAATTAGAAGGACCAAGATGATTTCTTACATACTGAGGCTTATTTTATTTAAATTCATCAGGTATCTAGTAGAGTTTGACCAATCCAACTCAAACAAGGAAAAGAAAAGTACGAACATGAGGAAGAGTAAAGACCAATATCCCATAATCAGTCAGCTAATCAGAAACTCCCAATATATTCCAAGAATTCAACTCTTAAGAAGTTGACAAAGTAAAATATATTCAAGAGAATGAAAAATATGAAATATGCAATGCAAGGCAACAGCTGAAGGGAACAAAAAATGATAAAAGCAATTTTTACCTCTTTCAACTTTAGCCTAGATTTGAATTTGGCCACAAGATCCTGAGTCGTCACTGGTGTCTTCTGTAACAGAACAGCCCTAATTTCATCTTCAGTAACTGGTCCAGTTGGCGGTGCTGGTCCACTTTTCGATGATGCTGATGGTGTTGCGCCTTTAGTAGGTGCACTGCTTTTTGTTGATGAAGCAGCCTCATCTTTCACAGGTTTTACGTCCTGAATCACAAAGAAACTATCTAATGAGTAAAGAATAAAGTAAAGAGAAGGGAAAAAGAATATTGACCCAAAAACAGAGAAAATTCAAAGGACATAAGAATACATCAAGGCTGTTTAATAAACTGAATCAATCTCACATTGTCGGTTTTCATCTTCTTCAGAGGTGCACTATTAGGTGTTTTTGAATCCTCGCCATTACTTTTTCTCTTCGCCTTTGAAGACTTTGAAGTAGATGGTGTCCCGCGACCAGCCGCAGTAGTAGTTGATTTAAGAGGACTGCCATCAACTGGCTCTTCTTTCGGAGCCTCCTTCTTTGGGGCCAGTACAGGTGATATATCATCTTCCGTCTAAAAATATAGAGAATACATGTTGATGATGAGCTTGTGCAAGGAATTGTATTGAAAATAACAAATGTGTCGGGATACTTCGGTTGTTTCACTGTTTTGGGAGAAGGTATATGAAGGGATGGCTTCTGGTAGAAACCATCCAAACGTTTTCTTTCAAATTTCACATTGCTATACATATCAAATTTATGATTATTAAGATAAAATTAGGAATAGAGGCATCAGAGGACATACATCATCGTCGTCGTCGTCATCCTCTGCGTCAGAGTCATTTAGCCCATTAGCTCGCCCAAGTAGCTTTTTCAGCTCTTTTCCAGATTTGCTTAGCCCCCCCTCCTCTTCCTCATTTTCATCTTCATCCTCATCATCCTAAAATATATGAATACAGAGAGAATGATATTTCATTCAGATTGTAGCTTAACGTCCACAACAAGATCATATGAGATGATGTGATTGCAAACACAAAATTTAATTAGCATTTCAAAGACATTTCTAATCTCCATTCAGATATATATAAGATAATAAAAGAGAGTATTGCCTAAAAGAATTATTTCCCTCTCAAAGCAAGAGGGAGAGATTAAAGAATACTGGATATATTACATCTCATCATCCAGCAGACTCCCAACCTCCACGAAAGTTTCTAAATCCTTACAAAGAGAGATATGACAGATTGAACCAAACAAATAGTCCAGAATTACTTTCTCAAAATTCAAAAACATTTGACTACATCAACCCCCCGGGGCACATGTTCTGTTCTTGGAGATGGGTTACCAAATAAAAAAGTCAAGAACTATCCAGGCTCTCTAAAATCTGAGGCAGTAAGAATCTATAATGATGCTGTAAACTAACTTCTCCTTTAAATGTCAAGCACCAGCTTGACAGTGTACTATCAAAACTTCCAGATAGACAACATCTTGGGACAGTTGTCTCAATCTGTACATAAAAGATCAATGGATACTCTTGATACTCAGTGGGTGATGTGATATCAAATCTTTTGCAGAATAAAGAGCAATCAAAACCATGGATTTAGCAATTTCCTTGTTTCTGCTCATCAATTGCAATATGGTATGTTGAGAAAGAATCCCAGTTCTTCAAAGTACTCCTAACAGATAATTTTACACAGAGGCGAAGGCTTTAGGCATCAACTGCACGTATATTTTTTATGTTTCAAGTAACATAGTATAATTTCACATGGAACTGAATGGAGGAAATGTAAACAATGACCTGCTTGATTTCAGGAGGAGCAGGAATTTCAGGGGCCAAGTCTTCCCGCTCCTCAGGATCATTACCAACTGCTTCGTCATCATCAGTGAAAATCTCTTCATGCTCCCAATCATCACCTAAAGACGGTGAAAAGAATTAGAAAGGGAAACCCAATTTTTTTCTGGATAATAGCTACACCATCATTCTGGCAACTGAGTCCCATTTACACTGTATGGATGTTCACTAAGTAGAAAAGGCGAGAATTTTGATAATCATAACAATTCCCTTGGAAAGTAGCAGTAGCGAATTTGCAGTATTAAACTCTTCATTTTTAGTTCACAATGTAAGTTAGTACAGAAGTTTTACAAATTTTAGGACTCAAGTCCTATTGTGAAATGTCTCATAAATGGCATAAAACTTACGATATAAATTATTGCATATAGTGAAATCTCTCTTACAAGGAATAAAAGTGACAACTCTTAACACATGAACCCACATGATCTATCACAGAAGAGTGACATAAAGCATAAAATCTTGGAATGGAAGAAATGCAGATGAAGTGACATTGCTTGGCATTCCTAAATGATGACATAGTGGGTAGTAATAAGTAGAATAAATGATCATTTCAGCAATTAATAAAAAAGACAAATTCCTAAAAAGCACTAATTATATGAAACAAAATGCATATGGACAAACCCAGTAATAAAGACTCGAGCCCAGAAAAATCATATTCTCCAACAACAAATCTAAATAAGATTTGCAGCTCTAAAAAGTAGAAACCCAACCAAATAAAAAATAGGTGAATTCTCACCCTTCTCGATATCATCATCATCGAAGTCAAGGTCACCACCTCTTGGCCCTTCTTCATCATCATCACCAGTTTTCTTGTTTAGCCCTAACCTACTTTTTCTGGTTGCCTCTTCTTCTTCGTCTTCCTCTCCTCTATCTGAAACATTTGCTTCATCATCGTCCCCTGTTGGTTTTTTCCGTCCCTTACCACCACCACCACCAACACCACCAGCTGCACCATCCCGATCATCGAACTTCTCAACTTCACCAAAGGCTGCGGCTCCATTGTGTGCTGCTTTCATCATCCACCTCTGGTAGCCATCAGCTGTTTTCCTTCTATTTTTCATCTTCTCTTCGGCTTCCTCCAGAGTTAGCTGCTTATATTGTGCTACTTTGTTAAAACTGTACCTGCAATCAATAGAAATTTTAGACGGATTTGCAACCGAGCAATAATTTAGGCAACTGTAACACTGATTACCAGGAACCAGCAGGTATAGCAACAAATTCCTTTCCTTGAAGCATTAGAAGGTAATATGTCGCTGACTGTGAGCCCTCAGGGTGCCCATGGTACTGAAACTGGCCAGTTTCATCCTCCAGCAACCAAGGTTTATTCTTGTACTTCTCCTATGCAATGAAAAAAATCATGATGATAGCAAGCAGTTTACAATAAGTCAAAAGGAGATTTACTGGCCACCGCTTCCAAAATAGAGTAAATCAACCAATTATACTTTTATGATTGCAATAATTCTTTTCCAAAGGAACATCGGTCCAAGAAAAAAGGATTTATACAGAACCAGATTCCTTGGGAAAGTGGAGTGACTTGAGAAACTACAGATACGCTTTCATGACAACATGACACAATCCTTGTTGCATCTTAATCTCTAGTCAGAATAACATGTGGAGCTCCATCCCATATCTTAAAACAAGGTTCAAGTACCTTGACTAAAGAATTTAGTAGAAGACATGTCCATGTCATTTTATTGAGAGAAATATTATGTATTCAGCGACTGTGAAAAATGAGTACGTGAAATAAAATTAGTTCAGAGCAGTACCCGCAAGGCATCAGAAACTTGGCGCCCCTGCAGACCTTCTTTCTGCAATGACCATTTATTCTCGTTCTTCTTCTTAAAATTTGGTAATCCTGAGGCAAATCTTCCAATGAAATAATTTTTGTCGCTACTGGAACTTGCTCGAACATTATATTCCTATATACGACAAATAATAACCACTTAAAATTAAATTCCAAAAAAAAAAAAAAAAGGTTCACGCGATATAACATAATTTTAAATGCCATTAAATTGGTAGAATCCATCACAGATGACCAACTTCTTCAGTTTCATGTTTTAGCAAAAGTTAGTTCCTATTCATATACTTCCACTTTTGTTCACATAACTGCACATCTAGAATCACCATAACCTGGTAGCCTGTGGAAGCAAAACCCATTGAATAGAAAAATGACAAAAGAAAAAGATCCTTCATGTTTTACTACAGCTGCAAAATCACACCAGCTGTCTAAAGTTCACCAACATTGAAATATTTCATAGGGAGTAAAATTAGATTCAACAAAAGCAAATAATCCCATTCTTTTATTCCATAAAGAGAGAAAATCTACCAAATGAATAAAATCACTAATGCTCTCTCAGGTGGCTCAAGTTTAAGCAAGAGCACAGAAAAATTCTTTTCCAGGAGTACATATGCAAGCTAATCCAGCCTTGTGAAAAATAACCACCATCTACTACAAAGATCTCAAACTGACAAAAAAACTAAAGCACAAAAGTTCAAAGACCAGCAAACAAGCTGAAACTTCACATTTCCAATCACCTAACAACCTCAGACTTATCTCCAATTTGATAAACCAGATAATCTATTCCAGAGGAGACACAAGTTATAAAATTAATATTAACACTTCTAGTTGGCTGTTGCTGCAGGTCATTCATTAATGTTACTTTCAATATTTCGGCATCAATCTGACATTAATCTTCAGCTTAAGTCAATGGTGCTTACTTAGTGATACAAATGTATGCCACTCAATGCGTGTACACATCTCATTGTTGATGAAAAATATCAATAAAATTTTTGAACTTGTGAATTAACTGCGAACCCTAATCAGGTGAGTGATTGGAGTGCCACACTCGTAGCACTTAGAACGTTTCTCAGCCATAGATTTGCCACAATTCACACAAAGCGTCAGGTGCTTGCACGTGCTGCCATACAGTTCCACCGTCGACCCACAACCGCTGCACGACGGCTTCAGTATCAAATCCGCCGACATTTTTTTTTCTTCGGTCTGTTCCCTATCTTCCCTGCATCACACACGAGCGCTCTTGCAGTTAAAAACCACAATTACGAACGAAGAAGAACTAAAACTCAAGGATCGACGGAAAATCAAAAGCCGAAATCCTAGGGTTTGATTTCGATAAATTTGGGAACAAAATCAGTCGAATTCGGAATAAAGTCTTAAAATTCAACCTTGAGGATGGTAGATAATCGATTTTCTATCAGCGTTAAATCTGAATTTGGGTTTTGGTGTCCTGATTTTACCCTCGATCGCGTATTTTTCGTGCAAATGTGTAGAGAACCCTGCGTAGTGCGTATCACACCCTTTCGACCCCGATAACTAAATTAATATGGCCGCGGTAGGTGGAGTTATATATGGGTGGGAAGGGTTCGATTGTCATTTCATCTGATCCGGAACATTAAATTTTTTCATTCAATAGTTTTGAAAAGTATTTTGTAAAAAGAAAAAACAGTTCGAGTCAAATAGAGGAAATGACAATCCATTCGTCTTCTCGCCAATATATAAGAAATAAAATGTAATAATTATTTTCAAATTTGATTTTCAAATGTTGTTAAATATTTTACCTTAGGCAAAGAAGAATTCTTAATGATTTAGTAAAATTAAATTTATGTAAAAGATTTAAACATTGGAAAATATTCAATTATGATTATGATGGATCCTTTTTGGCATACCCATTGAGTAATTTGTACAAGCAATTTTTTCTTTTTAACAGACTACCCAAAGTAAAAATTATTAATTTTTATCAACCAAATGAAAATGTAAATTTCAATGAGATTATTATATTAGATTATCACCAATTAAACCAAAATACATACATTTTTTACCGTCGTGGATTATGGTATATGCCTCGTGACCACAACTTTTTGTTAATATTAGGGGGAAAAAGAATAGTTTTATATTTTTAAAAAAAAATCCTTGTTTGGTTCCAAAAAAAAAAAATCTTGTTCAATTTATCATCATTTATTTTTTACATTGTATTTTTCAATCATTTATGTTTAATAAAATGACTCTATTCAAATTAAAAAAATAAACTGCAAAATGCATTTTGATTTAGTTTTTGAAATTCAATTCAGTTTCGATTTTGAAATTTAAAGAATCTATTATTTCGATTCGATTTTGAGAGAAAACTAATCAAAACAAACGAACCAAATCGACCCAAAAATTAGGTTGTATTTGTAGATTGAGGTTCAATACTACAATTTAAGAATTATCAATTTGAGCTTGAAAAACTAAAATTTAAAAAATGTTTTCCAAAATATGAGATTCTAAAATTTCAATTAATTTTTTTGTTTGATTTTCGATTTTATAATTCTCTTGTCGATTCAGTTGGTTTCGATTTTTTAAAATAACTACAATACGATATTATGATTTCAATTATTTCAATTCAGTATGAAACAAACTGACCAATTAATGCTCCTATCTACAACAAGTTAATGTCCTTTCTTTTTCAATTTAATTAAATGTTGAATTACATCTATAACCATCGAACATTCCATAAAATTAGTAATCTGATTATGAGATTTGTGAAATCGCAATTAGAGAATTTCAACTATCAATTCTTCTACATAGTATGATATTAACAAACATGAATTAGGTAATCTGAGAAAAAATATAAATTTTACTAAAAAATTATCCCAATTCAGAGATGCTCGTGTTCAAACACATTTTAAGATCATTTGGCTTTAATAGACTTTCATTACATATGTGGCGAAGCAGAGAAATTATTGAGAATAGTCTCATCATTTTGAACTACTTGAATACTTGAACTACTTAAAAGTTCTGATTTCACTACCATCTTGCACAAATAATCTACCAGTTGGAGACATTATCAAACAAGCAAGTAAAAAGAGAGAATATACCCTTCAATATCCATTTTATTTCCTCCGCATCACCCGACAATCATCCCCTCCCCATCACCACCCTGCAGTAGCCCTATAGAGCCTCGTCACCACCATTGTGTAACCCCTTGTGAAGAGGAACCATAATGTTTGGATTGGTGTTTTGTGAATTAGAATCTCCTTTGGTTTGAGCATATAAAAGGATTATATAATATATTAAAATCCTATTATATTTAAATAAAAAAATTATTAATCATATATTATAACCTATTAATACACAAATTTCAATACATTTCTAAATTTTTACTAATACAATCATTTAAATTTCAATCATCATAATTACATCAACTTACAATATAATATTACACAATAATATTTTTTTGCAACGTTGATTTGACATTTACAATATTTATTCTACCCAACAAAATATCTAAACAAATACAGATTTTAACTATTCTCCTTTATTTCAAAAACTCAAGATTTTAAAGTCGAAATTCCACAATCTTACGTAAACCCAAAACAAACCCGAAAGGTAATTTATATTCTATAACCTATTTAACTTTACTTTTGTGAAAAAGTAGAGGGAAGTTTGAGAAGAAAAATTGATAGGAGAAAACCCTAAAAATCATCCAAATTTTCATTAAAATTTCAAAAGTATTTGTTACTTTTACGTTTTTAACCAACAAGATATACCATCCTACCAAATTAATGAATTATTTTTAACCAACAAGATATATCATCCTACCAAATTAATGAATTAGATATAGCAAGTGAATTAATCACTTTATTTCCTAAAAAAAAAAAAACTCCAAATTAATTAATGAGAAAAATACCTCAATTACCACATTTTTTTATATTTTAGGTCCAAAATACCACAAAATATAAGATCTAATCCCCATATACCATTTTTCCTTATAATTGTGCCTCAATTACCAAGTCAAACACTTAAGTAAATAACGAGACATGACTGATTGAGACCTAGTCTACATATACCATTTTTCCTTATAATTGTGCCTCAATTACCATATTTTTGAATAGGTCAAACACTTAAATAAGCAATGAGACATGATTGATTGAATGTCACTAACATGTGTAATAGTATAGAAAAATAATGAATGCACAAAATCAATTATTACACAAAATATTGGGTGAGATACTTATGAAGACATTCAATCAATTAAATAATAAAATAATAATCAATCCACAATCAATTTTTACACGAAAATAATGGACACACTAGCAGAAGAATATATTAATATTATTTATATAGAAAAATAATCAATTGTTACACGAAATTGTTGGTATATAATATATAATTTTATTTTAATTGTCATACACGAAATGAATTGTCATACACAAAAATACACAATTTTGATCGGAACTTAGTCTTACACGAAAATACAAAAAAAAAAAAAAAACACCTTGTTATTTTAATATAGTGTCCAAAATTTTTCGTGTAAGGAAAAAAAATTATTTTTTTTACTTACACGTAATTAATAATTTATTTCATGTTAGGAAAAAAATTCCTGATGATTTAATTTCGTGTAAGGAAAAAAAATTAATTTTTTTTTACAATTTCGTGTAAGTAATTTTTTTTTTTCTTACACGAAAAATTTGGGCATTATATTAAAATAACAAGATGTGTATTTTTTGTGTAGGACTAAGTTCCGACCAAAATTATATATTTTCGTATATGACAATTAAAATAAAATCATATATTACACACCAACAATTTCGTGTAACAATTGATTATTTTTCTATACAAATAATATTAATATATTACTTCTATCAGTGTGTCCATTATTTTCGTGTAAGAATTGATTGTGCATTAATTATTATTTTATTATATAATTGATTGAATGCCTTCGTAAGTACTTCACCCAATATTTCGTGTAAGAATTGATTTTGTGCATTCATTATTTTTTTATACTATTACACATGTCAATGACATTCAATCAGTCATGTCCCATCACTCATTTAAGTGTTTGATCTATTTAAAAATGTGATAATTGAAGTACAATTATAAAAAAAATGATATATAAAAAGTAAATCTTATATTTTATAATATTTTGATTCAGAATATAAGAGCATCCACATCAATGTGTTCTTAGCACACCATTTTAGTGTGAGCCCCACATGCCACCACACTAATTAAAAACATCTACTTTTTTAAAACACACATCTACATCAATTTAACATAAATTTCAATCAATTTTACACAAATACAATCATTACATGTGAGTCCCATGATCCACTAATTTTTATTCTTTATTTTTATTTATATCAATTTAAAATAATTATTTATTGCTTGTATATTGGATTAATTAATTATGATATTAATAATTTTCAATTCACATTAAAATATAATTAATAATATTTAAATATTATTTTAAAAAATTAATTATATAAAAAAAGATATAGATATAGCTAGCAATTAATTGAAAATAAGCAATTAACATTATAATACATTTAACATACAATTAATATAAATGAACAATTAAATTTTACAAGTTCCCAAATCGTGTCCAAATATGTTCAACTAAATCCCCTCGAAGTTGGTGATGAATTTGATTATCACGGAGCTCGAAATTCATTCGAAGAAAATTTCGAAATTCTTGGGGTGGTCACTATCTACCATTCTTATTCTATTATTTATATCAATTCAAATTAATTCTTTATTTGTTGTATTAATTTTAGTGCAAATTGTATAGAGAATTTTTAATTATTACATTAAAAAATTTCAACTCACATTAAAATGTATAAATAATATAAAAATGATAAATTGTTTGTATAGGAAAGAAAAAAAAAATTTATTTATATAGAAAAAATAAAGAAAATAAATATATTGAGATGAAATGAGAAAAAAAAAAAGCAAAAGGTATTAATTGATGATGTGTCATTATATAAATGATTGGCCAATTATTAAAGTAGGGGACAAAAATGCATTCTTCAAATTTAACATACACACTACCTACACAAAAATACACCTACATTAATTAATACATATTTTATGTTAATTAATAACATACCAAAATGAATTGATGTACATGCCCTAAGGAAATAATCCATATCAAACCAGCATTGTAGACAATTACACGAAATATAATGTAGGATTGATTGACGTGTTGGACTCTTTATCCTAAACTAATGTAGGTAGCACCAACCTTTCTCACATTAAAAGTAAATGACTTCCATTTAGCCCCGAAACCGTCTCCAGCTACCCGTCATCCCCAACTGCTCTTTCTACAAATATCTTTCCTTTTCAACACTTCACTAATTACTCTTACTGTTTCATATATCCAGAGCTCTGCCCTTGCTCCTAGCGACGTCGTTTGATCCCTCCTGCTTTTGCCATGGTGCTCAAGTCATTCATTGAAGTCCATCCTGACTCGCACTTCCCCATTCAGAACCTGCCGTACGGCGTCTTCAAGACCGAACCGGGTTCGGATCCCAAACCGGGAGTTGCGATCGGAGACTATGTGCTCGACCTCTCCGTGGTTGCACTGGCCGGTCTCTTCGATGGTCCGTGTCTCAGAAACTCCGATTGCTTCAATCAGGTCCGTTATCTTTCATTTTCGAAGCTTGGTTTTACCTTCTTCTTTCACCATTGATGCGGATAAAGTTAGAGCATTGCTAGAAATTACAAATTGCGAACTGCGAAGCATGAGATTTTTGTTGTATTTGAGTTGAATATTATTGCTGTGTGGTCAAAAAGAACAACACATGTATATTTATGTTTGTGTTGGACTATTTGCCTATTTCATGCGTCCTCTGTGAGCGATTACATCATCTAGATTTCAAGCTATCAGAGGAGAGTTCGAATTGAACCGATTTAAAAAAAAAAGTAAATTAGACGAGTAACATTTGAAATTGATTGAACACACTTTTTGTATGAATATAATGTTTAAAATGATTTTGGTTTTTTATTTTTTTTTAATAATAATTACAAAACTGGCTTGATTGATCGAACCCATTCCACTTGTTTTGACTGGGAGAAAAGGAATTGTTTCCATTTTATTCCCTTTGAAAGTTTATTCTAAACTATAATAGAAACCAATATAGTGAAGTCTAGTTAATGCTGGCAAAATGTCATATTAATATATTATGCAGCCTAATCTTAACAAGTTCTTGGAATTGGGACGTCCGGCATGGAAGGAAGCTCGTGCAATGTTGCAAAAGCTACTATCAGGTTTGCTGTTCATATTTCTCTCTTTATGCATATGTTAGGTTCCCAGTCTTTGGATTTGCTGTTTTTATGTAGGGAAGTAACATTAAAATATCTGGTCACGTGAGTTCACTAAAGATCATTTTAACTTGCATCTGAGAAAAGAGAAGAAGCAAGTTCCTTTTCTCATTTTGCTTTTGTCATATCCAGAGACAGAACCTACTTTGCGTGATAATTCCAGTTTAAGGGAGAAAGCACTTGTGCCTATGGTATGCCTGTACACAGTTTTGGTTTTGCATAATTGATTCTACTTTTGTTTTGCTGTTTTGATCCATGCTGATGGTACAGGGCAAGACCCAAATGCTGCTTCCTATTGCAATAGGGGACTACACCGACTTCTTTGCATCAAAGCATCATGCGAAGAACTGTGGAGTTATGTTTCGAGGCCCAGAAAACCCCATCAACCCCAATTGGTTAGGCACTTTAGAATATTGTTGGACAACTGAATCATCTATCTCCTCTCTCTCACAAATTTTCCCATATATCTTTCTGTCTGCATATTTTTCAGGTTTCACATTCCTATTGCTTACCATGGGCGTGCATCATCTATTGTCATCTCTGGCACTGATATAATCAGACCAAGGTTACAAAACTGAGTCATTTTCTGTAGAGTCGAACTCTTATCTATTTTAGAAAGCCCATTCGCTTCCACTATTTGTAGTGCATGTTCTCATATGAAGAGGAACACTCACATCTTAATTGTGTGCATATAGTAACGGCTGGCATTTTTGTACTATAGAGTGAATTCATAATGAACAACTACAGTAAATTCATGAATCGTAAAGGATATTGTTGTTATAAGAAAGAAGTTTGCTGTATCATCTTTCCCTCCATACTTGAATGGGAGACCCAAACTGATATGATAAGGTTTATTTAGTTCCATGGCTGCTAATGAAGTTAAGTTGCAATAGAAACTTTTTTTTGGAAACCATGTTTACTTGGTGCTTTAATGAAATTGAGAAGCATATTGCCTGACAATGGAATGTTGTCTATTACAGCGGCCAAGGCCATCCAACTGCCAATTCTCTTCCTTATTTTGGGCCATCTCGTAAGTTGGATTTTGAACTGGAAATGGTAAGAGCTATACCAAGAGTTGGATATTTTGTCTTATGTCAAGTTACTTACTAGATTCATCCTTTTTTTTTTTGTAATTTTATACTATAGATATAATTACCACGGCCTACTAGTTTTGAAATTGAATACCATATTTGGTTCTTTGTGCAAAATGCATTTAGGCTGCTATAGTTGGTCCTGGAAATGAACTGGGGAAGCCTGTGGATGTAAATGAGGCCGCTGATCATATCTTTGGACTTGTCTTGATGAATGACTGGAGTGGTATGGATGATTGATGAACACTTCCAAATCGTATTAATTCATCAGGCCGAATCTCATTGAAGTATGTCCATTTGATTTTTTTTTTTGCTGTTTCTGGTTTTGACAGCAAGAGATATTCAGGCATGGGAGTATATCCCTCTTGGTCCTTTTCTGGGCAAAAGTTTTGGTAAGAAATCATCTCTGCTGCTTACATGAATTCTAATAAAAATGTCGTAAAGTTTTCTAAATGGCCCAATGGATGTAGGTAATTTATTTATACTGTGATGGACTCATCTGGTGCAAATTGAGTCTTGATAATAACATTTATAATGTGTTAAAACCTGTTGCACTCTGACCAATAGTTGCAGGAACTTAACTAATGTTTCTGAATCCACTGCAGGCACGACTATATCCCCATGGATTGTGACCTTAGATGCTTTAGAACAATTTGCTTTAGATGCTCCAGAGCAGGTACATTATCCCTCATGAATTGGATTGCAATGTTTGCCTGTTCTTTCCATAAATATAAATATAATGTTTGCATTATTTTTAATTGCAGAATCCTCCTCCACTGCCATATCTTGCAGAGAAGGAATCCAAAAACTACGATATTTCCTTGCAGGTGCTTAGCTACTCCAACTCTGCAAAAAATATTTCTTTTTCACACACATGATGTGAACTATGAACTCTGATCAATTGATATGCCTTTTCCGACACCAGGTTTCTATTGTACCATCTGGAAAAGAAGAAGCACATGTTGTTGCAAAAAGCAACTTCAAACACCTGTAAGAGTTCATCAACTTTTTGTTGTGTTTGATTATTTCCTTCACTTGATTGATGAAAGAAAACCTTTCGAGCTGGGACATAACACTTTCCTGCTTTCTGTGGTACAGATATTGGACGATAACTCAGCAACTTGCTCACCACACTATCAATGGTTGCAACTTAAGGCCGGGTGACCTCCTTGGGACTGGAACTATAAGTGGCCCTGTAAGATTTAACTGTATTTGTTCCTTTTGGCTTTCATAATTAATGAATTGCGGTAGTTAAAAGTTGCATTCCAGTGGTTGATCATCCTTATAATACCTAAATTTCAGGAGCCCGAGTCTTATGGATGCTTACTAGAGTTAACCTGGAACGGACAAAAGAATTTATCGTTAGGTGGAACTACTCGTACATTTCTAGAAGACGGAGATGAAGTCATTCTCACTGGCTGCTGCAAGGTTGAGTTTCTATGGGCATAAATTACTTGCAATTGTATTTTTGTGGCCATTTCATCAATAACTGGTCTGACTGAATTGCAGGGAGATGGTTACAATGTTGGCTTCGGAAAGTGCTCTGGAAAAATTATTCCTTCGTCCCAGTGAAAACATGTTTTCATGTCCTAGTATCATATTGCGAGGCTTTTGTTGGCCATACCTTATGGTTAGGTAAAGAATTCATGCCGTAATCTTTGCAAAGATTGCAAATAAGTCGGATCAGCATATTGTACGTGGTGTTTCATCAGTAGACAATAAACCCGATTTTTGTTTTTTAATGAAACCGGATCTTATGGTGTAGTACAAGATGCAGAGTGAGGAGCATGGGACATTCTTGTATTGTATAGCCTAAATCCACAAGATATGTGCATTTGGCACTTTTGGAAAAAGCTGACAATACTTTTTTAATCTTTCAGACCTGACATGTCACATATTTTTGTCAGCTTCATACACTATAAAATTGGATGGTATATAATTTCTCACTGGGCCCGACAGAATCCTATTAATAAGATCCCTGATTAAGCGCACTCAAAATTAAGTTGAATATTGTAACTCTATCCGTTCTGAAACCCTATGGCTATTATGATCAATATATTGAGTTTTAAAATAATATGTGGATGCGAGTAGGGAATTTTCTTGCTAAATTTGCAAGACTGAATTTAATATATAATTGCCTAGTAAGAAAGGGAATAATCACTCCAAGGTGAGTCTAAATTTGAAGCGATAAGACAGGTTTTGTTTCCGAACCAAACAAAAATAACATTGTAAACCAGATCTAAATAAATCAAACAAATCTTCCGTGGGTCTTGAACGTGTCACTACTATAAAACTAAGCATATTTAATATTTATTGTTAATATACAATGTTTAACTGAATAAGTCATTACGATTGATCTTATTATCTCACCGTTAGTATGCTAATTTTCTCTCCATGAAATTTTGATGGAATTAATAATATTGAATGTAAATAAAAAGTGATTGTTCAACAAATATGTGACCACTAAATTATTAAACTTTTACATGAACAAATATAAATTCTATAAAGTCATATATTTAATATGGTCAGCGTTGGTTTCACGTAAAAACGCAACGCTCATGAATTTTTGCAAAGTTGTATTGAGCCCCTCTCAGTAACGGACGGTGGTGAAGGGTGAAGGCGATGCGAAACAGGCGGCATGCGGCAAAATAAAATATAGAAACGTCCACATACAGCAACGTCACTCTCACTTACTCTTTTCCTCCTTTACTCTTTCCTTTTACTTTCTCTGCTCTGCTAAGTATGAAGTCCTCTCGCAGGTCTCGATTTTCCTCCTCCTCCACCGCCGCCGCCACCGCCACCACAGTTTTTTACACTGTCCAGAATGACCAGTCTGCCCCTGAGCCCGACTCCAAAGTTACTGAAATCCCCGTCGTGTCTCCCCCTGATAAACAACCTACCTCTAAACCAATCCCCATTACTGTTCACCTCTCCGCACATCCCCCATCCCCAGAATCATCGGCGGCTGTTACAATACAATCCGCCTACAGATCTCACGTGGTCCGCGCCCTTGTCAGGAAGATCTCCGCCGTCAATTCTGAAGCCAATTACTGGCAGAGAATCATCCAACGCCAGGCATGATTTCCAATTCCCACTTTACTGCTTCCGATTTTTAGTCTTAGTTGGCGATCTCATGTCAAATGGTTTAGTTTATGAAATTGTTCTTTCCCAAAAAGTTGAGCAATGGATTAGATTTGTACTCACAAATTAAACATAGCAGGAGACAGTTGATGCTGTGCGTGTGAGTGATCGGGAGAGGATTAAGATCAACGAAGCATTGATGGGGTTGTTATTCAGGCTCGATTCAGTGCCTGGAGTTGATCCCAATGTAAGGGAGCTGAGGAGGCATGTGAGCCGCAAGATCGTGGGGTTGCAGGAGATCCTCGATGCAGTTTCGGATACTAGGGTTGAACATTGGGATGGATTTTTGAGGGATTGGGACGATATTATTGCTGGAATTGAGAATGAAGCTTGCAGAGAAAAAGGCGGTGGGAAGGAAATGGAGAGATTCTGTGCTGAGCATTTGGGCTTCCAGTGTCTGCAGAGGTTTCTTCGAGATCAATAATATATCTTTGCTACACATACAAATATCATATATAATAAATCTTTAAATGCTATTACTAACCCTTTGCTGATACTACTAAATTGCTCTTTAATCCCATATTTCATTATAGAGTGTATTAATTAATGTGTGCAGTAAAACTGTCATTTTATCTACCAAGCTGAGGTCTTGCATATTTTCTTGGTAGTTGAACTTCATTAGATATTGATCAAAATTTCTTTATTCTTCATTCATGTTATCAATCTTTGTCTGGAAATTGACCACTCAAATCACTCTTGTAAATGCTGTGAATTTGTTTGACCTTTCCTCCTCATTATATATGTTGAACTGCATCCTGTTTTGTTTTCGTACCCTTCTTAGTTTTCATGTTCCGTCAAACTTGTACTTTTACTTCTTAATTTAATGTGTAATTATTTAGTTTTAAATACTATACTTAAAATTAAACGCACCAGCAGTTTGATAAATAAATCATCGTACATAAATTCTGACGAAAACATCCTGTTAAAATATTCTAAGAATTACATTCTGGTTCAATCATTAAATCTGCAGGCTTCCTTATTTTTAAAAGAAAGCAAAACAAAATGAGAATCATTGTGTTTCATGAACATCTCAATTAGTTGATATTTAAGTTTAACATTTTGTATAAATTTTTATTATATATTATTTTCAACATCATTGCTCACGAGATTTCTCATTGCAAAATTATACAATAATTCAAGTTTCTAATTTTATTGTATCAGTGAGTACGATGGTGTATAGATTCAGGACAAATTCCTGCTGCTATTATATCCTTAAACTATATATTAAAATTTTACAGTAGCAGAGGGTTAGTCCCTTCCCCTTCAATAGACTTTATAACAATCTGATAGATGATTCACAAATAAAAATCAATGAGGTAACATCTTTAGAAAGAAATAAAAGAATTGAAATTGTTTGAAAGGAAAAATTAAATCGAAAATTAAAATGACCCAAAATAAAAGATGATATATGATTAATCTAAGTAAAAGAAATGAATTCCAATTCAGAAACAAAACAAAAGTTTTGGGAAGTGGACTAAAATAATAAATAATTTTGATTCCCGTTTTGAGAAAGATGTACGATTGATTGACTGCAAATAATAGAAAAGGACAAGATCACGTAGAGCCGGTGCGGTTAGAGAGCAACGTCACCGACACTAAATTTAAGGTTGCCTAATCCATTGCCTCCACACCTCTTCCTTGGCAACTACTCATCTTCATCTCATGGGTTTCAATATAATAGCAAACACAAAAGCATAGGAAAAGGAAAGGGTGCATGCTCAAGTCCAATGGACCCGCAATGGAGGCAGACAAAATTGTTCCCAATTATTGGCATCTTGGCCATTTCTTGCTTCCTTTATCTCAACTTGTACGATGATCTCAGTTTAGACTTCCCGGTTGTGTCATGGAGGCTGCCCGCGATGAGTTTCCTGGGGGTGAACCACACCAGATTCGTGCTCCTGGAGGAGAAATCAGGTGAGGCGGTGAAAGAGGTGTATGTGAACGGGTGGAATTCCTATTGGTTGATGGAGGAGAGCATGGGGGGGGGGGGGGGGGCATCAAGGCGCAAGGCGCAGAAGGGTTTCTCAGATGCTCAAGACTGGGGCTCAAATGGGCCTCACCGTTTGTAGGACTTGGGCTTTCAGTGATGGGCCTGGCCCTGACACCCTTCAGGTCCGCCCTCATCTCTTCAATCAAAACCTCTTCAAGGATTTTTCTTTTTTGGTGAAAAAAGATTAATTGTCAGAATTTCTATTACTTGGACAAATGATTGTGTTTGAATGCTATCAATTTCTATTTCTTCTTTAGGCATTGGACTATGTAATAGTTGAAGCAAGAAAACATGGGATAAGATTAATACTCAGCCTTGTGAACAATTTGAATGCATATGGTGGAAAAGCGCAGTATGTGCAGTGGGCAATGTTTCTTCTTCTAGTGATTCATTTTTTTCTGACCCAATTATAAAAGGTTATTACAGAGATTATGTTAAGGTATATTCAGTGTTTGGCTCTCATGTCTATCTTGGAACCCTTATTTTTGTTTATCCCATATTCTTATATCAACTATTGCAGGCAAATGTAGGCAGAAAGAATTCTTTCACTGGAGTCAAGTATTCTGAGGAACCATCCATATTTGCCTGGGAACTCATCAATGAGCCTCGATGTGAATCCATTTCATCTTCTTCTGCTCTTCAGGTAATAGTAATAGCAAAGGTTGAAAAGAGCTGATTAAATGCATATAAATAGGGTCTATTGTACTTGAATGAGTTGAATAGCTTTGTAATGGCTTCAAACACAGGCTTGGATTACAGAGATGTCTGCATTTGTAAAGAGTTTGGACAAGAAACATCTCGTAACCGTCGGACTAGAAGGGTTTTATGGTTCAAAATCAACCGAGAATTATGGAGCAAATCCAGGGAAATGGGCTTCCTCACTTGGATCCGATTTCATAAACAACTCAGCTGTTAAAGACATTGATTTTGCTTCAGTTCATGCTTACACTCACACCTGGTAATTAGTTACACACACTATATACCCCTCTTATCTAGTCAAGAATATCATCATCTACAACAAGGCAAAATTAGTCATATTTTGGGGTTTAAATGTGTAGGATCCCAGAGGCAGATTTGGAGACAAAAGTGAAGTACCTTACAAGTTGGGTGGATGCTCATATAAGTGACAGTGAAAATGTGTTGAAGAAGTCTGTTCTTTTTACAGAACTGGGTGTTCCTTCGACTCTTCAGACACGAGGATCGCACGATAGAGACATTTTATTGAAGATTGTCTGTGACAAGATTTACGAGTCTGCAAAGAAAAGAGGAGCAGGTGCTGGAGTTCTTATTTGGCAGTTGTTGGTTGAGGGAGTTGAAGAATATAGAGACAGGTTTTCCTTAGTAGCTTCGAAATATCCTTCCACGTATAAACTGATGTTGGAGCAATCATGCAGGCTTAGAAATATGTCTTCTGAGGCCCAAACAAAGAATCCACTTCTTAATAAAGATCCCTGTTTCAGCCAGATGGGTTAGTAAGAGTGCTGGATTTGAATAATTGATATGTTGACTAAAATTATCCTAAATGAATCGAAAACTGAGCTCTTTAAAGGTCTTTTAGTCAAATTATGACTGAAGATTGAACAAGAAGAAAAATCTCTGGTGATTCGACTTGTACAATATACTATATTTTTTCATTATTATACATAAGTTTAGGATCATTTTATTTATTGTATATAAAAGCCATGTAATATTGCATAGAAGTAATGATTTGTTATTAGTTCTGTGAAAAACACTTTCATTAAAAAAATTGTCGCATCAGCCTTGTACATGTAAAATTGTGATCATTGTGGGCCTTGTGGCCCCGAATGGAAAAAAAAATTGAAGAAAAAAGATGTAAAGAATTGTTTAATATCATTCCACAAATGAAAAGTTAAAAAAGTAAGATTGAGAATTAGATCAAGAGTGCTAACATAATTGTTTTTATTAATTTCTTCTTTCACTATTCATTATTGAATTTGACGACACAATTGACAGTTTTTCTTAAATAAAATCCTCACAGTATAGTGTTATTGGGCTGAAAATAGTGTTGTCGCCCATTTGACTTTAAACAAGGCCCAAATCCTTCCAGAATTGAACAAAAGCTGCATATTCTTCAAGTACTCTATCAACAACATTTAGCTCCAGCAATTCTGGTAGGACCATCCACATAAATGAGCAGATTGCAAATCCAAAAATCAACGGCCCAGTAATTATTTGGGGTAATCTCAACTTAAAATCTAATTTTCTCTCAATTGCAACAAGAAACCCATGTAAAAGGAAGAACAATGGGATGCCCCATCCAAACTTCTTACGGCCCAAATACACAAACATGACTTCATGCATTTTATCCGACACGGTAAAAGTAACCACCAGGCCCAGAAAGGCGGCCCAGTTCCGGCCCAATACTCGAGACGTGTAGCTAAATGTGGGGTGGAAAACTGAGGATCGTAGATAATTTGAGGACACACGGTTCCACCTGCGGCCCCAAAAGTCATGCAATGAGGTCGACAAATATGGGCTGTCGAAAGGTGGATCGATCGCAATGTTAGGCCCAAGTAAGATTCGGCCCACAATGGCGGTCCCTCCTAGCAACACTTCTAGCCCGATATAAACATAAATGAATACCATGAACAAATAGATGTTTTGAGGACATTTGTCCTTGTATTTACCCATATTAACCAAGAAAATTAGAAGCAAGACATTTATAATATAGTGTAAAAGGGAATTAGTTAGGGTAGTATTGTAGGTATTACTATTGGTCTTGTGATGTGGGTCCTTCTTGGGGGGGCTTTTTTCTTTGATAGGATGGGTTATTGGGATTTCTTGGAAAAAAATGGGCAAAAAGAAAATGATGACAAATTGGTTGAAAGGGAGAGATGAGTTGGATAATGGGCCATTGCCAAAAGCCAAGAGTAGAAGCTTAAATGAGGTTATCCAAGTTATTAAGAAGGCAGTTGGGATAGAGAAAGTGATAGTGTTCAATTGGAGAGGAATATGTAGGAAAAGACATAGCATTGGAAGGAACATCAAGAATCTGATTGCACCTTTAGAGACCAATTTACTTGTACCATAGCAATAGCATGATGACATAAAAACTTTGCAGATTACCATGATCAGATTGTTTATCTCTCCCTCCATTTACCTCTCTCTCTCTCTCTCCCCAATTGTTTCAACAACAGTATGATAAAAAATGAGAGAAATTTGTGATGAAATGTAAACAAGTCATGCATTGTTTGAGGGCCTGAATTTATGTGGGTTGATTGCCGTAATTCAGGTGTAGATGCTACCTAACCATTGCGTAATTAACACTGGTAATATCTTGAACGTTTTTAATCGTGTTAATTTCGTGTTTCCTTCGTTCTCTAGAATTTTAGTGGTTTTCGTTCATTCTCCTAATATTATTTTTTATTGAGTTGAATGTTAGAGTGAACATATTCAAACTCCTTCCAATATGTTCTTTAGGTCTTTTCTAGACAACATCAGCAATGGAGGAAATAATTTGGACGTGCGATGAAAGTATTATTTGGTAGATTTGTGAGAAGTTATATACTTTCTCTATTTCAAAATATGTATCATTTCAAAGTATAAATTTTGTTTTAAATTAAATATCATTTTAGACTTTCATGGGATTTTATTCTCAAATCATCTATATTAATATTTTTTAGTTAAAATGTAGGGATTTAATATGATCAATTTGTGGAATTAGTTTGAATTTCTTATTGGATTTTAAATTTCTTAATTAACTAATGGTATATTTGTTTTGAAACAAACCGAGTATAAAAGAACACGACAAAAATAGAAAAAGTGGTATTTGAAGTAAACTGCGAGTATTAAGCTGGATTTTCCGCCTAAACATCCTTACTAAATTTGGAAATAAAAAAAATCATAAAATTGTGAAATTACGTGATAAAAATAATATTTACATATTTGGAAGATATCCATCGAAATATTTTCCATAATTTGAATTTAGTAATTTTTTCTAGTTAAATTAGGTAATAAGTAAGGGTTTGCAAGAAATATAAGGGAAATCGTGTTATAATTCAGCATGTAAATTGCTTACTGGTAGCCGGTAGGTAGTTAGATGATTTCATTCCTTTATAATCCTTTGGTAGTACAATTTAAATTTTGTGTTTCTTTAATCTGATAATCAAATAATCTTTATTCAAAATCTTTTTAAAATTCAAATTAAAAAAATACATTATGTCATAATGTAATATTTCGGGTCATGATTTTAATACTCTGTTCATAGGCAATTTCAAAATAAATTATTTTAATGATTGATTTTTTTTAATTGTTTTTGGCATAGTGCAATGATTCAGGTGTCTTGAGACATTCTTATATTGTTGCATGGTTTTTAAGACTATACTGTACCTAGAAATAATTAAAAATTATTTTTTTGAGTTGGTCGATGTTCTTTATTTCTTTTAGACGTTTCAAGTATTTTTTTTTTTTAAATTCATTCTTATAATAAGTTTAGATTAAGTTCATTTATTGTACATGTAATACTTGAAGAAGATTATATTTATTGTACATTTTTTGAAATCTATCCAACATAAAAGAGGTTGATAAGTTGTTTGAAATCATTCCACGTAATGAAAAGTTAGAAGCCAAGATTGAGAATTAGATGAGAGCACTAACAGAATACTCTACTTACAGTGAAGATATTAATTAGGTATGTTTTTTTATCATAATAAACATATATTAATTTATTTAATATATTTATTGTTGATATATTATATATTTAATATAATTATTAATTTTAAATTATAAAATTTAAAGAAATAAAATCTTTTATATATAGATAATTGATATATTAGAACATACTTATGCCGGCATGTGATCATTATTTATACTTTTCATTTCTTTCTTCTTACAATTTATATATTCATGAGGCATAATGACAGTCTTTCTTCAATAAAATACTCAACAGCCAGTGGTATTGGGCTGAAAATAGTGTTTCAGCCCATTTAACTTTAAACACGGCCCAAATTCTTCCAAAACTGAACTAAAGCTGCATACTCTTCAAGAACTCTATCAGCAACATCTAGCTCCAGCAATTCTGGTAGGACCATCCACATAAATGAGCAGATTGAAAATCCAAATATCAAGGGCCCAATAATTATTTGGGGCAATCTTAACTTAATATCTAATTTTCTCTCAATGGCAACAAGAAGCCCATGTAAAAGGAAGAACAATGGGGTTCCCCATCCAAACCTCACCCGGCCCAAATACACAAAGATGACCTCATGCATAATATCCGACACGGAAAAACTAACCATCAGGCCCAAAAAGGCGGCCCAATTTCGGCCCAATACTCGATACGTGTAGTTAAAGGTGGGGTGGAAAACAGAGGATCGTAGACAACTTGAGGACACACGGTTCCACCTGCGGCCCCAAAAGTCATTCAACGAGGTCGACAAATATGGGCTGTCGAAAGGTTGGTCCACCTCAATGTTGGGCCCGAGTAAGATTCGGCCCAAAATGGCGGCCCCTCCTAGCAACACTTCAAGGCCAATATAAACATAAATGCATATCAAGAACAAATAGACGTTTCGAGGAACTATGTCCTTGTATTTACTCAAAACAACCAAGAAAGTTAGAAGCAGAATGTTTTTAACATGGTGTAAAAGGGATTTAATTAGCGTAATAGTGTAGGTATTGCTATTGGGCTTGTGATGTGGGCCCTTCTTGGGAGGCCTTTTTTCTTTGATAGGATGGGGTGTTGCGGTTTCTTGGAGAATAATGGGCAAAGAGAAAATGATGACAAAATGTTTGAAAGGGAGAGAGGGTTTGGATAATGGGCCATATCCAAAAACCAAGAGTAGAATCTTAAATGAGGCTATCCAAGTTATAAAGAAGGCAGTTGGAATAGAGAAATTGATAAAGTTCAATTGAAGAGGAAGATGTAAGAAAAGGCACAGCACTGGAAGGAACATCAAGAATCTGATTGTACCTTTAGACACCAATTTACTTGTACCATAGCAATAGCATGATGACATAAGAATTTTGCACCATACCATTATCAGAGTCTTCATTTCGCCCATCCTCTCTCTCTCTCTCTCTCTCTCTCTCTCTCTCTCTCTCTCTCTCTCTCTCTCTCTCTCTCTCTCTCTCTCTCTCTCTCACACCCCAAAATAGAATGATAAGAAACGAGAGAAATTTGTGATGTAAATATATTAGATGTAAACAAGTCATGCATTGTTTGAGAGGGCTGAATTTCTGATTGTTGATTGCCGTAATTCAGGTTTAAATTAACTAACCATTATTTGATTTATTAGTACTCAAATATTTTCCCCGTTTCTCATCATGTTAAGTTCATGTTTAATTTTTTCCCACATGTAAGTATACTGATAATATATAGGGAATTAATCCCAAGAAGTTCTCTCCAATCTATTTTACAGCAAATGCAAATTTATTTTATTTTATTTATTTGCAAAACACAAGCCATCATGTAACATTTTTATTTAATGTGATAATGGGTAGGAATAGCCAAATACTTTTGTGGTTGTCCCTAATTTTGAATTATGATTTATTATACTCTACTTTGTGAAATATTAAGAAACATTATTAAGTAATCAAAACCAATATTTAAATTAATCTATATAAATGAATACTATAATTATGAGATACTGTACATGGTATTAAAAGATTGAATTAGATGTAGTTTGGGAACTATATTTACCACACTCAATTTAGTATGGATGAATAGCGTAAGTATTACACCAAATATTCATCACACACAAAATGGTATAGGAAATAGAGTTTGGTTGGAGAAGAATGTCAGTAAAACTCATACAAATTTTAGTGATGTAGCAATGTTTTTATTACTGAACCATGATTAAGTTGGTCTTACTTGCAATTAGTGTTTCAAATGGTGGCATTAGATCAACGTTAATATTTTAATTTATTTCATTTTGAGAAAGGGAACCATTTATGAGTCAATGTTTTCGAAGGGAGATTAATAATTTTGATTATTGGTCATTATAAGAAGGCGCCCAAAGAAATATGGGAATAATAAATGTGATGTTTTTACCAACCACTTTTGACTTTGAGAAGCGACGGTCATTCCTCCACTGTAATTAATTGAAAGATTGCCACTCACCTTTCATAATTATAAATGGGAAAAGAAGTATATCACTTTCATTGATTTAAATTCTAAAAGCACCAAAATCATTGCTCTATAGCTTTCAACAATTGAAATAAAATATTCGGTGATTTGTTCTCGCCGTTAAAATACAATTTACTTCAAACAATGACAGAATAGAGAACCTTGAAAAGATTATTTGTACAAATTTATATATGGTATAGATACAATAAGTGTGCACATGTGACAACGTGTGTATATTTTATAGATGTCTTGCTCTTTGGAGTATATATACGGTTTAGGTAAGATTTGATAGGGTTTTGAATGATAGTTTTAATCTTGTTTTTGTAGGTTTTTTCTGAACGATATTAGCACCAATGGAGATAATTCGGATTATCATTATCATCTTTGGACATGAAGAATTCATTTGTAGATTCACGGGAAGTTCTATTCACACTTTGCAATATTATATGTATATATATTCATTTATCTCTTACTAAAGATATTTGTGAATATTTAGTCGTTACGTGAATAGTAACTTATACAGTAATGAACTTATATTTTTCAACTCTAGATTAATAGCTACAAAGATAATAATGACGACTAACACTAAATTTAATATGACACAACCATGTATTATTTTACAATCAAATAAATTAACCTATATTTTAATTCCACAAATATTTGTTTTTTCTTTTTTTCTTGGCAACTTCTAAGAAATACATACTTACCACTTAAAAATTTAACTATGGAAACATTAAAATATTTGTCAAGAGTGTAATCAAACAAATAAAAGAAATTAAGAAGAAAAGACAGGCACTGAGTTGACTGAGAAATAGAACGCCGCCGGAATAAGGTCTTTGACGAAGGCGGCGACCGCCGCGATCTCGGCCAGCCCCCTCTCGTAACCCCTGCACCGTAGCAACTGAGGAAAAAACAGCCACGATGACGTCACCAACACGAATCCAACGATCAGGATCGTTCCGACGACCCTCGGCAGCCGCCATCTGCCGTTTACCGCCTTCTTCACAGCTATCTCCGCCATTAAAGAAGCCCCGTGCAACAGAAAGAACCACGTAATTTCCCACGTGGGCCTCACGCGGCCCAAGTAGTAGAACATGAGCTCGTGCATCAGGCCCGAAACAAAGAATGTACCCATAACGGCCGGCAGCGGGGCCCATTTCCGCCCCACGATCGTACTCGACCACTCCAGCACGGGGAGGTATACAGTGGGGCGCAGTATACGCGTTACCATGAGGTTCCACCGACGACTCCAAAAATCCTGCAGTGAAGACGAGAGATACGGCTCGTTGAACTGCGGCTCCAGCTCGGCGCCGAGCAAGCCGCGACCAATGGCGCCGGCAATGGCTAGTATAATCTCCAAGCATAAATATATGTGAAAGCTATATACCACCACAATAAGCCATGGATGAATATATTCTCCATAATCATAAACCTTGAGCAACAAAGCAAACAACAGTGCCTTAACAACGTAGTTCAACAGTGATACACGCCCTTCCTTGGAGATTTTCTTTTCCTTTTCTTGGTATTTCGAAGATGGCTCTTGTTGTTGAATCTTGATCGGAAGACAAGCAACGGCTAGAAATCTTGGAAGAGAAATGGAAGGTGTGGATAAAGGACCTTTATCAAAAGCTAACATTAGGAGCTTGAAGTTGGCAAGCCAGCCGAGGAAGAAGGCAGTGGTGCCGCCGAGGTGCATGGAGTGGAGCTGCAAGGGGAGAAGGAGGAAGAGGCCCACCACCGGGATGAAGGCGGAGAGCCTGGCGGCGCCGCTGGGGATCATTTTTCCGGCAAAATAACAGTAGCATAAAGATATATAAGCCGATAGCCATACCTTGATGAAACTGTTGATTTCTCCTTCCATCCAATACATGATCACGTTCTTCACGCCTCTCTCCATTGTTCAACGCCAGGGAGGTAGGAGATTTCTGATCAAATATTCATGTGGTCGATGTTGAATCCACGAGTTGAACTAAATAATTATGTATTAAATGAATTGTTGTAGAGTTGCCAACCTGAATATGCCATGTGCAAATTTGACTTATGAATTGATTAGTATCGAGGAAATATCGCTTCCGTGTGGAATCATTGGTATTAATATGGTGTCTATTTTATTAAACATAAACTACCTAAGTTCGAAACGTAATTGTCTCGTGGAATATGCGTCGATTATTTAATCCAGTGGTCATAAGTTGGCAATGAAAATAAAGAGGGACTACCTTTGGTGAAGAATTGAAGGAACAGTCTATAATACCCGAACATTGTCTAAAGTTATAGGATGTAAGATGTGGTATATTTGGAAAAAAAAAAAAAACAGCATGCTTTTCTTTTTTAACGATTTCATTTTTCAATTTTCCAGCACATTATGTAAGCTTCAAAATTATAAATAGATGGAGACACTGTAATTCCATTATGACTCAAATTGTGAAAATTAATAGTAGATTCAGCTTATACGTAACAGAATCTACTAGATTTTAATGGTGAGGATACGGCTTCTAGTCTCTGTCTCTGTCTCTCTCTCTCTCTCTCGGAAAATAGTTTCTTCTATGTTTGGTGGCGGGAGAGATGGGTGGAACCGTTAAAGAGATCTTCCAAGGCTAGACCACGTTTCAATTTTCAAGTGTTCCAAATTTCAGTACCATTTTGTGGATTTAGTACCTCTCGTTTGGAGATAATTTGCACAAGTGGGCCAGGTTTACTAATTGTACAATACAACATTTCTAGAAGTTTTCAACCGACCATTGCTTCAATACCAGAAAATAAATAAACTAATAAAAGAAACAAATCGACTTTTCACCGGTTAAGAATCTTCACCATTCACTATTGAAAGAGGAGGCTAAGTTTCTGCAATGGATAGCCACTGGGCCCACTACTATTGAAAGTCGTTAGCAGCACCCGTCAATTCAAGGGGAAAGCCTAACCTATTTTGGCAAAAATCATTAAAAAGTTATTGGATGAGTAAAAAATGCGAAAACCTAATGTCATGATTAAATTACAAAAAGTATCACAGTTCATGTACTACTTATAGTTTAGCACTACATAAAAAGCAAGTCGATGATTTCCTTTGTAAATAATTTCCTTGCGCTAACAACATAGTACATCCCTTGTTTACAATATTTAAGAGTTCACCTGAACAAAGTCTTATAGATGCAAATGGCACATATGTATGTGTCCATAGTTCTGCCCCACAATATTTTTAAAAAATAGGCATTAGAGCAAGGAATATTATCATCAACACACTCCTTAGTCTTGATACATTCTTGAAATGTTAAAAGTCTCGACAGCATATACCACTTACTAAAAATGTCTTAAAAGTTGAAAACCATCTAAGCAAACAAAACAATGGGCACCAAAAGTGTACCTGTTTGAGGAATTCTTTTCTACATAATGATGCATGTGAACCCACTTTCAGCTTCCTTAAGCTGGCCATATTAGAAACTCTTTTCCAAATCATACATAAAAGAGGTTGCCAACTTTGATTCTATTATTGTCCTTTTCCCTGTCCGATGCAATTGACCCTTAGATCGAACACAATTTTTTTCTCCTTTGACAAAATTGTTGAGCATAGTTCAGAGATGGAAGGGGTAGAAAATCTCCGAAAGCATTTTAAACCATATGGAACAACAAACAAGAATATATAATATAAGACAAAATTTAGAATTTTAAACTTCCTTTGTCAGTTCTACCACTCAGTATTCTCTAATCATGCTTGATAGATGAACAAAGGAAAAACCTCTTGCTTCAAGTGAAGTTAGATGCAAGTCATTGCTGCTGCTCATATATCTGCATATATGCTTCGGAGAGTGCAACCATCTGGGGCAATGTTTCTGACACGTGAAGGTCCTGCATCTCGTACCTGGGGAGGCAGAAGATGAGTTGAGGGTTGGGAAAATACTGTCTCAACCATATTGGTTGGAAAAAAAAATTAAGTGTTACCATAGCTCTTCAGACTTCCGCTGCACAAAAACTCTATAGGATCCTTCGCCTGGCTTACCATCATGCATAATATTAGCAATTAAATCATACTTGGATCGTAACTTTTCATTTTCATTCCGCACAGGAAGAGGGATGTAATCCTTCAGTTCAAGATTCTTCACAGGGAAGTTGACTAGGACAAAGAAAAATTCTCATTAGGCCAGATATTAAGAAACATAGTCGAGTTATGGTAAACATGGTTCAAGACAAAAGATTTAGAGTCCTATGTATACAAAAAAAAGGGAACATCAATAGTCATTCCTGCTTAAACAGAAACTTGGAATTTGGCTCACCTACATTTTGTTTGTGCTTGGCACACAATACAAAAAATGAGAAATACATATAGACTGCATGAATTATGGTTAAAACAAGAGTATCATTGACTATAACTTTTACCTTTGCAGACAAAACCGACATCAACAAGCAAGTAAAATAAGAAATTATATTCCATGAAAATTATAAACTAAAATAATAAAAAGGTCAAAAAAAAAAACAAGAGTGAGATTGTCAAATTAGAGTTCAGTTACTTCTACAAGATATAGATGTAACTCATAAGACAATAAAAATGCATGAAATGACTGAAGCACAAGTTGTTACTTGTTAGACAATAGATCCATTCAACCAATCCAACAATGGTCCACTCAGCATATAATAATTACTCACCAAGGGTAGGGTTTTTCTCTACAAAAAAGTTGTTTTTTGTAAACCGGCGCATGTGGAGGATAAGATATTGAGGCAATTTGGTAACACGATATCTCATCCTTGCTGTACGAGGACGGACAACTTCAGTCACAGTTTCCCCGTCAAACTTCTTCAGTATGTTGAAAAGTGGAACCTAGAAATACTCAGTAAGATCATTACTTAGTTCATTTTTTAATTCAGTTGGTCAACAAAAATGTATAATCTACAAAGAGGTATAAATGCAAGGAAGACAGAAACAGTGAAATGTGCCAGAAATGAAGGTCATGCAGAAAAAAATATCCTTGCACTTGTCCATGGAAATACATGCAAATACACTCGTACTACAATGACCACCACATACTGAAAAGCAAACACAGGACTGTAGTCTTCATTTGTTACTACAAATAGAAACAATGGAAATTTTGGTTGGTTGACAATTTGAAAGGAAAAGACTTTGGTCCTAACTGGGTAAGTGGTCCCAATCTCAAACATTCAGCCCCCAAGCAGCACCTAGAAGTGGTAGAAGACCAAAATAATAGAGCAACTGAAGAAAACTTAGCCTAGCATAAAAATTATTAGATGTACATCTCAAACTAGAACACGAGACAGTTTCAATATCACGGTTCAGGAATAATTAAAAATTGATTAGATATTCTCTAAGGAACAATATTCAAAAATGTGAGAAATAAAAATTTCGAACCTGTGGAATAATATTTTTCTCCATTATGTCCTTAAACAGAGGAGGCGGTGGCAAGTCCAGCCCAAGCATTAGAAAGGGCATTTTGCTTGTTTCCATGAGTGCATTATCCACTTCATTTCCACCATCGTCTCCATTCTCATTGCTCTGGTTATCCCCATTTTCTTTTTTCTCTACAATTGACCTGCCATGAAGCTCTTTCACAACCTCCAGTTCACCCTGAAAGAGACTCATTCATGCATAAATTGGAGGGGAAAACACAATAAAGAGCATATTACACTAAAAAATAAAAGAGGGGGGGGGGGGGGGGAGTACCTGAAAGCACTGGTGAATGATGCTGTTACCCCTTTTTGGACTTTTAAGATCTCCATGCAATGTATTAAGAAGCCACGACATAAATTCAACAGGATCCGACTGTGCACCTATCCGAAAACGTTTTTTACTAGCTTTCATAACGGCTTGCAGAAATTCATGTGGACTGACCTGAAAAATCCTTAGCATCAGAATATGATGGTTGAAACCAAAATATAGCAGTTACGAATGAATTCAAAATACAACCTGTCCTTTAAAGTTTCTAGCATGCCAGATCTTTCTAGTTAGCTCCCCAAATCGAAGAACAAGTTGGGATTTGCAGTGGGCATAATTCTCAGGGATAAGAAAGAAGTTCCTCAATGGAGTAACACGCATCAAAGATTGAATGGTAACATTAACAAAATCAGTCTCTTTGATATTATTTAATCCCACCTACAAACATTTCAAACAGAAAGGAGCAAAATAATGAAACTATGTTTCAGCATGCATAATGAGAAACATTGTGGCTTTAAGAAAACACGAAAAAAATATTCAAATGAAATACCATGCCAGGAAGATAATCAGAACCATCCAGAGCCCTGGACCATTGGCGATTCTGGTCAATCTGCTTAACTTGTTCTCTTGAAAACCTGTACCATTCACAAGAAAATAAAAATGAAGAATCCATGAAAACATAGAAAGAGAAACATGGACAACAAAAATTGAACTTACCAAAAAAAAAAAAAAAAATCTAATAAAAACCATAAACCACTTGAAAAATGTTCCCTCTTCATGGGCATCACAAGCAAGTGATGATATTTTCAACCAAAAAAGGGGGAAAAGACTACTGATGGATAATTTAAAAAAAAAAAAAAGAATCATGCATCGAACATACCTTGGGTTGAGTACATGTCGAATGTCATCAAGTGATGGATCAATAACTTCATATCCATCAGGAAGACAGTAAACTTTCTCCGTTCGGAGATTAATGTAGACATGGTGATCAGCTTCAAGACTATGTGTATATGCATGAGATTTCGGTCCTCTTCCTTGGAAATACTTCCCACACACCAAACATGCATACACATTCAAGTTTGAAAGAGAGACAGAGCAAAATTTCTCGAAGTCAAAATCTAAAACCTGGAAAGGATTAAAAAGGCTTCAATTCAGAGATCAAAATTATGAGCAAAAAAGATATTGGTTTTTCAAACAACTATGAAGATGATGAACTTGTTACACTATTTGAGTCAGATCAAAATATGAACAAGAGAAGTCATACGTTTTTCTATAATCTATGTCATCGTAATGATGATGCGGATTTTGTTAACAAATTGATGGGTAGATCTTCAGTACACCAATGGTGTCGAATTATAAAAAAAAAAAAAAATAGAAATTCAGACATCATAGTGATGGTATAAACATTTAGTAGAAACCTTAAAATATTTCTTTATAGATTCTTCTTTAAGTAATATCCATGTTTGCCATTTACAACCTACCAACTTGATTTAGGTAGCCTTATCCTGGTTCTGGAGAGAACAATTTTATCCCAGGCAAGCAACCAAACTACCAAAGTAGATTTCTTATGATTGATTAATCCTATTAAGTAACATAACAGAATAAGCTTTGCCATCGATGCAAAGTTGATGAAAAGGTATTCTGAAGTTTGAATATTCAAAAGTTACTCTCTGTTTATGTATGGTTCAACAACATGATTTAAGAATCTTGTCTAACAAAGCATTTAAACAAAACACGAATCATTTCTGGTGTGATTTGTTCAAGAAGCAGACAATGTGTCAGATGAGAAAGACATATTAGGAAGAATTTCAGGAGTGTAAAGTAAGGTTAACAAAATATGACACAAATCCGAGTCTTAAGACTAATTCATCACAAATTCACTAGTATCTTGTTTAGAAGTTCAGATAAATTCATCACAAAATATCTAACATCATAAGATAAAATACAAATAAATAACTTTATTAAAGAATCCTTGCCACATTAATTTCAGAATAAACCAAACAATAAGGGAATTAGAAGCAATCATTATATAGCTGACAATGTGCGGATGGAAATCAACTCAAATCAGAATACAATATCTTGAATTTAGCATCACCTTAGAGGCTTAGATACAATTAAAAATCAGAGCCAAACAAAAAAAACATAAGAAGATAACAAATGCACAAGCTTTGAAGTGAGTACCTGTCTATTAACAGTATCGAGATACGGGCAGTCCCGTCTTACTTCAATAGAGCGACTGCGCTTTCCTTGCCCTGCTTTGCTTTCATCGTCATCATCATCATCATCGTCATCATCTTCATCATTTCTTTCTTCTTCATAGTGGTTATGACCATTTTTCACTGCCCTTCTTCCATCATTTACGACCCCACCGCCGTCTCTCTTATCATCTTCTTCTTCATCGTCATCATCATAAGAAGCCAGCGGCAGGAGCGGATTATCAAATGCGAGCTGCGGCGAAGGCTGATCGAGTAGCTTCTGCCTCTTCGCAGCCCCCTCTTCGTTCGCTGTCGCGGATTCTTCTCGCTCTGTTTTCATACCTACTAGGGTTTTCGATCCTAATTCGAGATGAAATCCCCCAAAATTGCAAGTTTGAGTATAATTTTATTTCTTATTATTATTCATCTGCAATTATTATACCGACGTATAACGTACCCATTACTGGGCTCCGAAATCGGTAAATAATCTTATTGGGTCGTTAAAGTAGCCGTTGGGGATTTGAGTGCCTCCAGCCCATTTCTGTCCTTGCTACTAGGCCCAATTGAACGTTTCTTAATATATTATTTTTTAATTGGGAAATTTAGATAAAGCATTTTAGGTCCTCCCATGTAAATGAAACCATTTTTATTGTTTTTTTTGTAGAGAATGGATAATGGAATCTTAAAATGGATCTAGAGAAGAAACTTTATTTATTCCCAACTCGCGTCGAAACAAGAGAAGCCATTGGTGGATAATGGAATATTTTTTTAACCATGGTGGGTAATGGATTTAGCAGCCGAGATTTGCGGAAATTAAGGAAAATTTGATTGGAATTCGGAGAATTTTGACAGTTTCACCTAAATATATTAATTAAAAGTTAAAAAATAATTAAACGCTGATCGAAGTTCGGATCCTCTGATCGACACACAATTTGCACCTTTATAAATTTGAAATACCACTTAAACTGCAAGACAAATGGTAATTTATTAAACTCTCTATAACAATTCACTATGTTGTCAAGTTCCACTTTTTCTACAGAAATGTAAAAAATTATATGAGATCGTCTCACATTAAACCTTACATGAGACGGAACTTCATTTAATTTTATGAAAGACATATCGATTGGGTTGCCTGAATTGCCTCATTTTGATTAATTTATATAAACTCCTAGTGATGTAATGTGAGATAACATCTACTCCTTTAGAAATTATATTTTATGCCGTCAACACAATCATGTCAATAATACATAGATCACTTTTACATATAATACATTAACACTAAACACCAGATGAAGTACCATTTTTTCACGTAGAACTTTTTAGAAGACGCAAACATACAATTACTAAGAAAAAACACATCAAAGCAGAACGAGAGAGAGAAAAAAATTTGTCAAATTATTGCATGACAATCAAACAAGAAGACAACAAATGAGATCTTGTAAGAAAATGAACCCACCACTCTGCCATCTCAAAAAACAAACCACAGGTCCTGATTCTGTCATCTCATCACATATGCATAGCAACAATGGACAAAAGATACTTAAAAGAACACGGATACATTTTCAAATATATGGAGCCACCCTTGGTTTGTTATGTTGACTGCCAATCTTTCCTGATCTCAAAAGTATAATTCAGCTCCAAG
The DNA here is from genome assembly GCA_028654395.1 of Scutellaria barbata. Lineage (NCBI taxonomy): Eukaryota > Viridiplantae > Streptophyta > Magnoliopsida > Lamiales > Lamiaceae > Scutellaria > Scutellaria barbata. Next base: position 8,046,114 of record CM053645.1, read on the forward strand.
TAACATCTGTTATCATCGTCCAGAAACTGCAAGCATAAAAGATTAATAGTTATAACGTGGGGCATTTCATTATCCAGGTTCATAAAGAGGTGGTCCTTCTATAACCTATCTCCTTAGATATTTAATGAAAAGTAAAGAAGCTAATTAATTTAACACATGTGATGAGTAGATGTGATTCTAAGTTTCTTTACCTTAAGTTCTGATTTTGTGTACTTAAACAGATTAACTTGCTGCATATTATGTAAATGAACTAATATTTTACCATCGTTGTTTAAAAGGTTCGAGAAAAATGTACAATTCAAAGTTTCATGACAAGAGATTAATGGTTCAAAAGAACCTGAGTTTTTGCTGAATATGACCCTCTAGCGAAAATTCCAGAAGGGGTAGTTTCTTCCGGCATTTCATGTGTATAAAGTTCCGGCTGAGGACTGAAAGTTCCAATCATCTCTTTTGTGTTATCAACTGAAAAAAATGTATAAAGAAACACCGGCTTTAGTCTCCTCTCTTTTTGTCTTTTCTTTTCTTGTCTAAATGGCAATTATACACAGACAAGATAACATGAAACAAACCTTTAATGCCAGTTTTCCAAACATTGTTCTTGTACTTGAGACCCGATACAATGTTGTTGCTGACCTGGAAAGTAAATACAAGTTTATAACGGCTTCCCTCTTTCAAAGTAAACCATGGGCTTTTCGGGTTCCCAGCCTCAGGGATCGGAAGAACAATGTTTTCCCTCCCACCTGTTTTGATTGCCAGGCTCAAGATTTTCACTTCTGGATCAAGTGTTTCTACAATACACAATTGAATGAGGAGTTCAGTTTATCGGTCATCTCTAAAGATTCCATATTCTCTTACTATAGATTAGAAAGATACAAGATAGCCTCACCACATTGTATTTTTGTGCTCGGAAAAAAAGGATTTACAATAATAGTGAATGATGAAAACATAACTTTATTACAAAAAAAAGAGATCTGCCTACAATTAACTTGCAAAATTTATATTTATAAAAAAAGATCTACTATAATGGTGAATGGTGACCCTATGGAACATTTATATTTGTCACCAATTTTTATCAGTATACCAAATTTTCCAAAATAATCATCCCATTACTAAGAAAAGTTCATTAGAAAAAAATGACAGAACCACTGGACAACACATTCTGCAAGGGATCTTTTACATAACTAGGTGTAGGAATATGAAGTAATTCCTAAAAAAGCACATTAAAGAAAAGTGGGGAATATGGACATATTAAATCAGTGAAACAAAAAATCTTAAAGTTAACAATGGTTTAGTTCCAAGTCCTTTACTAAACCCTCTCTGATTTTCTACCCCTTTCTGAATCTTGTTCTATTTATTGCAAGATCTAACAGCATTTGAGTTTAAAGATACAGAATTGACCAAATTTTATGAAAGAACAGAAACATACAGAGGATTCAGAGAATTCTTGGTTTACAGCATTAATAGAGTAAGCATTGTCATTTAAATATGATCGCAAGTAAATGATTACCTCCAACAGAGTTAATATCCACACTTCCCAGAAGTTGTTCCTTCCACCTCCTCAAACTCTCATCATCCTAAATCCTCAAAGCAAGACAACATCAAAATAGAGGACAAATCACACACACGCATACAAGTAGGAAAGTTAAAAAGACAAACCTTGTCCTTCTCAGACAGTTCTTTGAGAGTGCATTTAGGGCCCAACTGTAACTTGGATTCAGAATCATCATCATCTTCATCCTCAGTGGCATAGATAGAACTCTCACTCATCTGCCTGCCAATCCTACCACCAGTGTCGGGCACGATTTCAGGGTCGGCATGATTTTCAGACACAGCTCCTCCATCCCCCTTCTTCTCCTCAAATCCCATGTTCTTGGAAGTTGTAGCAACTCCAACAGCCAAAGACATCAACAATAGAGAGAGAATTCACAGTTTGGTCTAGAAAGGAGTACCAAAAGGCAGATAAAGAGAGCCTCTGATTGCTTCCTCCCCACCCAATGTAACAAGAATAACGAGAACTGAAACAAGAGGCCAGAGAGGAAAAGAAAGCACGCAGAAAGCTAAAGCATGAATTTTTATGTAAGAGTAAGATAAATTGAACCAAAGTTATTACAGTAGATAATTCAAAGTGCAGAACCCAATAAAGGATAAAGAAGAAACAAAAGAAAAAACACACCCCACCAAGGATAAGGCCCCTAAAAAACTAACTAGAAAACGACATCAAGAACCCAACAAAGAAACCAAAATTGAAAGATGAGTGAGAGAGAGAAGAGAGAGATTTTAGGAGGTTTAAGTAGGTTAAGAAACAGTCCTGTGGTTATCCGGGATTGTAAATAAATGGAGAATGAATGTGGGAGAAAATTTCCCTTAAAAAAATGAAAATTAAGAGAGAGGGTGGGGAGATCGTGAAGGTCACTCAGGTGCACTTCTTTCAAAGGAAATTCTGGACAGCCTAGGATTGGGTGGACTTTCCCAAACCTTGACCTGATCCGATTGGCCAATCATTGTAAGTGGCGTACATGCACCCACATGCAATTTGAAAAAACCCATCCTCGCCGTTGTACTACTTCATATGAGGCCCATTAAGGTTCACATGGCCAACATTAAGTTCTGTACTTTTACCAACTGAGTTTAACTATTTCCAAGGATATACCACTTGCTGTCGCTTTAGCAGCACCAGTCAAAATTTTCTGTTTTCTCATTTCGGGATTTACTGGGAAAATATATAGGAACGAAGATAAAAGTTGGTTGCTTGTTGGAAGAATGTCAATGTTGACTATGTCATATCATACCATTTCCCTACTTTTTGCAGTCAAATCAATCCGTTGTAACAATTTTTATTTTTATTTTTTTATGTAATGTGATGAGAAAATAAGAAATATTATGCGCCCACAATTATTTGCATTGATGAGCGTATCACGAGGGACACCTCCCTGTTGAATCTTTCATTATCACGAGTGTTTTATCTTCTTTCTGTGAATGTTTGAGAATTCTGCTTTTTTTTCTTCCATAAAAGGATGATGGAGGAAAATGATACGAATAATATTAATATGAAAAAAACTATAATTTATGTGATTATCTTACTCAATTGATATGTTTCAACAATAGTGGACATATTAGAATGAATATAATATACACTATGTGTAAAGAAATAGCCATGAGATAGTTGGACAATAATGGTTGAGAGTTTAAGAGTACAGATTGCAGAAGCTAGGGATGAGTTGTACTCTAATTTTAGTTTTTTCTTTATAGATAAAAGCATCATTAAGATGAAAAAAAAAAGGCATCTGGATAATCCTATTTGTACACATTTTTATGTTTGGCATTCAATTTTTGGGTTAGTTGCATAAAAATTCGTGAATTTTGGGTCGATTACAACTACAACACATAGCTTTTACTTATAACAACGTTGTTCCATTTTTTTTTTTTAAATTACAATTTCAATATATTGGTATCTTAAACTATTTCTATATGAAACACCTGAAAATATTTACAAACACTTACTAATCTTAAGTATGAAATTCCATCGTAAAAGTGACACCAAACATACTAAGAAAACCCAAATTACATGTTTAACGAAGACCAAAGTACATGACAAAGTGACGTTCAAATCAAATGCTTCTTCAAGATGTTATCAAATTCAAATGGACACGAGAAAATTGCCTTCAGTAATTATTATATTGATTAATGGGCCCCAGAGAATTATTTCGCAGCATGTTCAACTGTTTGGACTATTCTAATGCATGAATTGAATAGTGGGGGTATAATGAAGGCCTGTGTGTATGTGTAAATTGTAATGTAATGAGGCACGATTTCTCATCATTTTGTGGTCAATTATGCAAACATATTTCATTTTGATGGCTTATGTCGGAGAAAAATGTAGAGCAAAACAAGGTTATGATGACAGTTATCTAGGCCATCATGCAGAAACAATGAAAAATAGTTCATAACCTCAAAATGAACTCAAATATCACCAACCTTAATTGGAATTAAAAAAGAAAAAAAATATCATCTCCAAATATTCCCAAACTTTAGCTTGTTTGTTCCTCATCCCAAAAATATTTTCCTTCTCAATTCCTATCCCTGGAAACAAAATTAGTCCAATTCAAGGTTCTCAATGCATTTTCTTACATCATATTTTTCAATATACTAGGAAATTTCTCCTAGAATCTCGTCTCAAAAGACATCCAACCATATTCTACAACATGTGTCTCAGAGTGCCAATGTCAAGCATGGTATCTTCAGAGTCGATAAATCAAATAATAGATATAAGAATCTGGTAGTGTGTGGTGGTGTGAGATCACGGATAAAGAAGATTTTCACCAGCAGCACCTCAATCTGAAATCCAGTTCAGGCATGTATGTATTCCCAGAGCGAATTCTGTGTTGTTCTGCATTCATTATAGATCAACACCAGATAGAGATTCAGACATATGTTAAAAGGAAGAAAAAGGAAAGAACTAAGCCATCAGCATACACAGTATAAGGAGCCTCCGTCAAAGTACGATAGAACAACAAAATTGCCACAACCCTTAGAAAATTTTATAATAAACTGTAGGTCAAAATGATCAAACCCTGGTAGTAGTTATATCTTTGTGTTCATAGTCCCTCTACAATTATGCTGCATTCAAAATTCAATCGCCACAAAATACAAATGCCTGTTTTATGCAAGATATTATTAAATATATCACATACATGATGTTTCTTTTAATCAAAACTGAAAGCAGTTGGCCAAGAAAAGTTCCAGTTCAAATTAACAAAAACTATCAGCAGAGAAATCATAGCAGAACTTGGTGTTACTTATACTTGATCACCAAAAAGTCAGAAGCACTTAAAAATGCTCTAGAATGTAAGGCTTCCATCAAATAACATGCAGATAAAGGGAAAACTTGGTATCAAGGATATTCTTATATTTTGGAGAAGATAACACATATTCTATTGGGAACACAAAATTTACCTGAAATAAAATTAACTGCTTCCCCATTTTCCCACCACTCGCTCTTTTGCAGAAACACCTACAGCCACTTCCTCTTGTGGTGTAGCAAGATTTTGCCCATTTCCATATCTTCCATTTGTAATCTTTGATGTCAAAAAGGTAAATGCAGACCGTGTCCCTCGCAAAGCATACAACAGAGGATTGAAAATGACAGCAAGCATTAAATCCCCTTTTGCCACGATCAGGTACTGTTTAAGTAAGACTATATATAAGACAGCATGTACAAGCATAAACATACAGTGTAAAAATTTCCAGCAAAAGATACAAAGTTTCCTCCAGAAAATGTTTTAGATGGATATGCCAAATATTATTACCATGACAAGAATGCCTAAAATTGCAAGACTTGCTTGTTGTGCTTCCTGCCAGAAGTGGTCACCATCAGATCCACCAAACCATCTAAACCAACCACCTCCCCCAGAATTTCCTCCACCGCCTGCTTCCTCTCTCCTTTTAATTTCTTTGTTCCAATTCTCAAATTCCGTTTTCTTTCCACCAAGAGCACTTTCCAAGGCTTTCCGAGCTTGTTCCTGTAATCAACAATATATATGAAAAAAATGATAGTATGACTGAAAAAAATTGTGGAAGAAAGGTACTGTGTGAAATTTATGCTCACTGCATTGAAATCTAGAAGTATCATTCGTGATCCCCTAATCCCATATTTGGGCAACCCAAATTCTATAGGTTCTTTCCTTATTATATCATATAATGTGACTTCTCATACATATCAGTTGTATGTATGGTAATTCCTCCATCAGTAACAACCTCAAAAGGCCAGTAAAATCACTTATTTTTGGATTTTGGAAATAAGATCTGAATTTCCAACACAGGTAGTTAGCATGAATAGCGTCATAGTATAAGTCCTTTTCTCCAATGATACATTAAACAAACAGATGAATTCTTATAGAAAATGAACATCAATTCCTTTACGTTTTTAGTCATTAGAATTAACAACAATTAGCATAAACTTAGTTATCAGGTAAGTCTTGCCTGGAACAAAAAAACAACACAAATAAGAATTCATGCACAATAATTTTATCCAAAGGAGTACGATGGTCTCACTTAATCCTGTAAATATAATGTATGAAGTTTACATCTTAAGTACCCCATTCATGACTCTTTGCTTAGAGTCTCTGGAACTTCCAATTCTGATGATATCAGGAGACATGCCCACATCCAGACAAATCGATTTGCTTAACAATATAAATGAAAATAATTGAATAAGGGTAAAAACTTTCAATTCAAAATCTAAATATGTAACAGAATTAGAGCTGATTTAAGTGCAAAAGACTACTTTCAACAAGAAACCCTAACCCGTGCACCAAATAAACCTCCTGACGGTTTTTGCCAAATCCTGTGTCATCAGAGTAACATTACAGGCATTAAAGGACCTGAAAGTTAAATTTATGCGCAGGCTATAAACTAATTAGTTGATAAATCATCCCCACTTTCCCTTTACTCCACTTCTCTCTTCATGCCCAGACACATACGAAAATCATTTTTTATACTTAACATCACAAGTATCTGAAGTCCAGATATAAAACACATGCTAATTCCTAACTGTGACTGTAAGTTCTTCACTTCCACTCCCTCCTATTCCCCAATTATCCTCGTTCGTGGCCTATTTTTTTGTAATTAAAGAAAATAGGCCAAACCTTTCTCTTTCGCTTATCTAAAGACACTCAAAAGCAAATCGATTCCCAAATTATGCCAAACAACTAAATTTCTTCTTTGTGGATAAATAGTCTAAGGTGGATAAATGAGAAAGTGAAAGTAGATAACCTGTTTGCGATTGTCGGAGAAGAGGCAGGAAAATCTACCGTTGCACTTAAGGGAATGTGAAAGAGAAGTCCAGTGGCGAGTTGAGGTGGTCGGAGAAGCGAGGCCCCGCCGAGTAGAGTGGTGCTGGTGGCACGTTGTCTTAGTTTTGTAACCTGGGTTTGGTGGCGGAAGACTCAAAATCTGCGCCATTTGTCCTGTATACTACTACTCTCGCTACATCTCAAATAGAGGTGTACAAAACTAGGAAAAATGGGTTTCGAAATCAAAAGTCCGAACCCAATCAACCCGCCCGCCGAACAACAAACCCGATCCTTTTTTTTTCTTTTTTTTTTTTCTATATTAATATGATATGTATAGAATATTAATGATACTGTCAAAATGAGTTAGGTTCATTGGACAGACCCAACCCACCACATCAAAATGATCTATTGTGCATTTAGAGATCTGTTTTGTTGTGGATTGGTCCATTGGTGGGATCAAGTAACAAAAAATCGCGATATATCGCCGAAATATCGCGAAAAATTGGAAACCGATATAAATATCCATCGTAATTTTTTTTCGTTAAAATATCGGCGATATATCGGTGATATCGATATCGGTGGTGTCCAGTGTATTTTTCGTGCTATATCAGCGATATATCGACGATATATCGCTGTATCAAAATATCGATCAACAAGATATTTTTTGACTTTTTTTTTTTGGCTGCATTATGCATAAAATGCAATAATTCTTCCTTGGCTTGATGATATAGTACGTCTAGAGGATCAATATTTTGACTTTTTTTTTTTTGCCTGCATTATGCATAAAATGCAATAATTCTTCCTTGGCTTGATGATATAGTACGTCTAGAGGCTCAAAATATTGATGATAGGCTGTATCAAAAAATTCGTGATGTTATCATTAAATACAACGCTTATATAATCTTTTATCTATATATTAGTTGTATCATTTTTTAAATTATATGTTCAATATATGTATTAATGTCAGTTATAATAATCTATAAACTAGTAGATATAATTTTTCAATTTTAATATTTTTTAAAAAAAATGTCCGATATTTCCACCGATATCGATATCGATACCGATATATCCATAAAATTAGGGTACCGATATTTTTATCGATATCGATTTTTTCGTCCGTCCTTGGGTGGGACGGACTTTTGGTGGACTTGACCTTTTTTTTCCATAAATTATAAATGAGATTTGAGTAATTATGATAATTTTTTTATTCATGTAATTAATGATGTAAAATTGATGTTGGTCGCTTCTCTATTGGAATAAATAAACTTTAAAGAATAACTATTTTTAACAAATTGCTTTCATATTTTATATGTAATTAAAAGTAAAATATATAAAATATCACATGTATCATATTTTCCTTTTAAAATAGAATAATATAAATTAAATAAAATATTCTTGGTAGGTCAGCCACCTAGCCCATGGTTCGCCGATGAGTTGGACAACGTTGGGATTTTAATGGTCCACCACCGTAAGTTCATTCTTACTTCGTCCCGTCAAATGATGAATTGTGCTTTGGGATTTTAATGGTCCACCACTGTAAGTTTATTCTTACTTCGTCCCGTCAAATGATGAATTGTGCGTTAGGTCGATCACTCCAACCCACCTTGACATCTCTAAATATTGGAGATAAGGTTGAGTTAAGCTAAGGTAGGTGGGATTTCAAATAAAAAAATTCAAAAATAAATAATGTTTTCAGGTAAATTATTTTTTAGTACATGATAAATCATTTTTTAGTTATAAAATTTACTATTCTTATCACATATAAAAAGTAAATATCAAATTTAAAATATCTAAAGTATGATGCATTTAAGTATTTCTCTTAATGATATATAACTAGCACAATGTCCGAGTCTTACACGAGTTTAAATAAATTAAATTTAGTAAAAGTAAAAAAAAAAATTAAATATTAATTTTTTTAAAAAATATTTATGATTTTATATTATAACTATCATTTAAGTTAATTTGATGTTAAATATAATGTTATTTTGATTAATATATAATTAACTATTGAAATAAATATTTTATAATTATATGTAAAAATAAATAATATTTTATACATATCAAATAATATTTAATATTTTATTTGTGGAAATTTGTAATTTTAAATTTTAATATGTTAAAATTTAGAATAACACCCCATTTCTTTTCAATTAAATGGTAAAAAAAATGAAAATCAAAATTTCTCAAATAATTTTCTTCATTTATTTTAAAACACATATTCACAAAATCTATTTACTTTCATTAGTAATAAGTTTCATTAATCATTTTTAATTAACTCACCTTTATTTTATTTTTCCTTTTCTTAAAATATTTTTCTCTAACAATTTTAAACTAAACTAATTTAAAATATATAAATGATTTCTATATTTGAAATCAAGCATGTGTTATTTTAATAATATAATTAGAATTTCATATATTTTTTAGTAATGTCTATTATCAACTTAGTTAAATTGATATCATTAAATAACCACATTAATTAGCTTTAAAATTATATTTATTATATATTAGTTTGTAAAATTGAAGTAAAATTAATATGAAAAACTGTATGGTTTACATGTGTCTGATCTTAGTTTTTTATATATAAAAATTTAAGTTATAATAGTAGACTAATATGAGGGTGCTAAAAAATATCAATAAGGAAATTAATATAATAGTTTTTTTAGATAAAATATTTAGATTGGTTGAAGAAAAAAATTATTATAATTTTATAAAAATTATGTTCATTTATTTTATTTATTAATCTTTTAAAAATCTTACCAATATTTTATTTTACTAAAATGTTCAGATTTGACAAAGAAAAAAAGTTCAACATCCAAATGGAAAATTGTTGTTTAGATTTCGATACTCAACATATAATAGTTAGTTTTTAAGTATAAAAACGAAAAATTATTGTACATCCCTTGCTCAACTTGGCAACAGTGTTAAATAAATCAATATTTAATCATAAACAACACGAGGTTAATATAATCGAGTTCAGACAGTAATACGAGAGTAGGTAGGCTTATAAGCATTATATAGCTTAAGGTATTCTAGTACTTTACATTTAATAAATTTAGTTATATATATGAGTAATAGAGTCGTGCCTTAATAAATAATTTTTAATTGAACTGCCACATGTTAAGACTATCTATATAAGTATTCAAGATTAATTTAAATTAAACTTGAACTCAATTGAGTTCAACTGTAACCAGCGACGAAGTTATAAATTTTGTTGAGGGGTCCGATTGAAAGTGATAAAAAAAAGATGAGATATATATAAATTATATATGTATTTAAGTACCTTATCATTCACAGTAAACACATGTAGAACTTTAAATTTGTAATATGTTTTTAACAACTTTGCTTTAATAATTCATTGTTAAAATGATAAAACTTAAATATTTGATATTTAAAAACTATAAAAATAAGTCACAAATATAATTTAACAATTTTAATTGTTTAGAAAACTCATATCAACATTCTATTATTATTATGAATTTGATACCTAAAGTGATTTTTCTTTTTAATCAAATGTTGAATATAATAATTTATTATAAATTTAAAATTATATGAATCATGTATAATTAAGAGAAATAATATATATTGACTCAATAAAAAATAAAATTGACAATTAATATAATATGGAAATGATTTTCAAAATTTGAAGGGGCCCCCGTCCCCTTGGCCCCAACGTGGCTTCATCTCTGAGTGTAACCATTATATAAACTCGGTTTGACTATTATATTTGTATGTTATGACGGATTGTTAATATATGATTTAGTATATGATCTGATATTTAATTCCAAAATTGTTATGTTTGGATATGATGGCAATCAAGTATCTTATTTAATATTTAACTAGTTATCATAAAAATAAAACAAAATCCAACAAGATGTTTAAACCCCACTAAACATTTCAGTTGTTGAGCAAACCTTACTTATCCACTCACATCTCAACGCCAAAGCTTCACCAAGAATATAGTTCCTCGAGAGTCCAAAACAGCAACGCAAGAATTCCTTACATTACGAACACGAAAAGCATGGGCACCACAGTCATTTCAACATAACTTAAAATCAAGCGTTAACCTCTCATCTGACCATTGTTTTTTTTATTCTCTCCATCGTCTTCATTTTATTTTCTTTTATTTATAGGACACGTATTTTATTGTTTGCACTTATTTTTAAAGCCTTTGTCCCCTACGTTTTATTCACAAAAACATGGAGTACCACCGCTCAGAATTAAAACTCATTTTTTACAAATCAAATTTTAATTTATGAATTATAATTAACACTTGATCTACTCACATGATTAGATTTTGATACGGTTTTATAAGTGCTACTCCATTTATTTTTAACTTTCTTGCCCACCAACACTTTTTTTTCGTTTTACTCCTGCCTTTTTACTTTGTCTTCTATGTACTTTATTTATGTAAAGTTTAACTATATTTTTTGCCCCTATTTTATGGATGAATGTTACAATTTAATTAATTGAAATAAATGTATACTGAGTAAAAACGTAGAATTAAAATGCAAGGGAAAGTTATGCATTTTCCTTTTATTTTTCGGTTTATTTTTATTTAAAAGGGGTATTAAATGCATTTTTTTCTTAATATACCCGACTTAATATTTTTTTGGACTAACATATAGTATTATCATCTCTCAAACAACCAATTTAAATAAAGTATAAAAGGAGTTTTCGAATATATTAAGTTTTTTAAAATTCGAATAAAATTAAGAAACGGCATATATTTGTATAATACACATAATATTAATTCATTCCATGCTTTAACCTTAGACCTTGACATAGTTTTGAATATTATTTTTCCTAAAAAATAACAAAACCCAACTGCTGTAGCCGTACATCCGATCTTACCCTCATCCACCTGAGTATTTCCACTTATCCCGTGGGGATACTCTGGTCATTTCAGTTTATCTGAAACGAGGGCAATTTCGTGATTCGATGACACTGTAGTATATTTAGAAAGCGAGTGAGATAGAGAGAGAGAGAGAGTTACATTGAAGAGAGAGATAGAGAGAGGAAGAAGAAGAGAGGGAAGAGCCGTTTGAGTGGTCCGTTAACTTTCCGTTAAAGAAAGTATATGAGGGCAGAAGCACAAGCGTAACCATGGTGTCGGACCAAGAGATAGCGAAAGGCGTGGAGACAGTGCTCCGTCAGTCAGACCCCAACGCCGTCACTTCGTTGAACAATGTCGTCCAGCAGCTCGAAGCCCAACTAGGGTTGAACCTGTCCCATAAAACGGAGTTTATCAGAGACCAGATTACCTTCCTCCTCCGCTCCCACCCCGTTCCAAAAGACCACTTTGCCCCTCAGCCTCACCCACAATACCCAAATAGCCCTCATCCTCAGCCATTCCATCAGCCCCATTTCGCTCTCCAGCAGCAGCAGCAGTCCCCGAGCCACCAACAACAAACCAATCCTGCCTATCCGCCGCCGCTACAGACGCAAGTGCAACACCAGCAGCCACCGCCGCCACGGCCTCTGGTTCAGACGGTGAAAGACCATGATGCAGCGGGAAATGTATCTGAACCGCCGAAAGGAAGGTACGAGTTGCCTTTCTGATGTTACGGAGCTCCAGTATTTACGTTTTGTTTAGTGTGCAAATTAATTGGCTAAATAAAACAGGCGTTCATGGAAATTTTAACAATGATATTAAGCAGGGACTGTAGGTTACTCGGTTCTGTTTTATGTTTTTCTGGTAGAGACATAGATTAGGGCTAGACTCTCTGTTTAATGGACTGAGGTTTATAATTCGACTTCGTAGCAGCTCTTCGAGTGTATTTGCTCGAAGATGTTAAACTTCCGAATTAATGATACCGTCATTTTTCTTGGTGGTAATTAGGGCTAAATTGGAGTAGTTGTTTTACCTTTTTTATTCTTAATGATTGTTTTTAAAATTTTACTTGTAAATCTGAGGTTATTCAAACTGTCTTGGTCTTATAACCTTAACGTTGCCTCCTCAGCTGATAAAATTACTAGATGTATAGATGCCATACTTCTTCTACCCTAGACTATAATATGTATCAGCGGCCATTTTAGGGTTTAAATGTCCAGGGATTTTCAACCTAGGAGAAGTTAACAGTAGTTTTCAACTTCGTATTGGTGTGGTTCTGTTTATAATCATAGGAATGGTGGGTAGTAAAATTATTGTCATTATTCAGCATGCAATTTAGTCTTTCATCCAACATGCAAGTTATCTTTGTTGTGGAAATTAGTCTTTATTTGGAAGGCCACATAGGGGGTAGGGTTCTTTAATTTCAGTAAACTTATTGTTGACATCTAATTTTCTTGTGAAATCACTTGGGTCCTGCGAACAAGAGACCTTAATTCTGTGAGTTGGAATGAGAGATAGGACATCTTCTGAATTTAATATTTCTCATCTAATTGTTGCAGAGCCCCAACTGGAACCAAAAGAAGAGGCGGTCCGGGAGGTCTAAACAAAGTATGTGGTGTTACACCTAAATTACAGGCGATTGTTGGGGAGCCAGCATTACCAAGGACAGAGGTTTGGATCCAAAGAGCAAGCTGCTTAACTAGTCTCTCGATTTCTCTCTCTCTCTTTATATATCTATCTATCTCGGCTTCGTAGATTTTATTCTGAAAATAAAGCAATTGTTTTGTTTTCTATACAGATAGTAAAGCAGCTATGGGCATATATTAGAAAACACAATCTTCAGGATCCAGGGAACAAGAGAAAAATCATATGTGATGATGCTCTGCGGTTGGTCTTTGAAACAGACTGCACTGACATGTTCAAGATGAATAAGCTGTTGGCAAAACACATTCTGCCGCTTGATCCAACGCGTATGCAAGATGAAAATGAATGTCTTATACATGGTCTTCTAAAATAATAATTTTATTCATTTTATGCTTCAACTACTCGCAGAACAATCAGTTCAAGCAAGGAAATCAAAAGTTGAAGATGAGTCTGCGATGCAAAGTCCTGATCCCAGCCTCCTTCGTGTGGTAATATCAGATGCACTTGCAAAATTTTTTGGAACTGGAGAAAGAGAGATGCTTCAGTCTGAGGCTTTGGGGCGTGTCTGGGAGTACATCAAGGTTAACCAACTGGAGGTCAGTGGTCCATGATATATATTGTATGCAAGTTTACTTTGTGTGGTTTGAGTTTCATGCATGTGTTAGGTTGGCAGATTAATCTTTTTCCCAATTTGAACTATTCTAAATAAGCATATTTTCATTCTTCATCCCAAGATGGTCAAGCCTAACACGTGTTGAACTCTATATAAGGAAACTAAGATATTTTGATCAATGAGATAAATCTTAACGTCTATCCTTCTTTGTTATGATTCTACTCTCTGTAAGGTATTAGAATTTATTTCTTGCGATGAGTTGACGTTTCACGTTTGTCAACCTGATCAATTGTAGCGATTCATTCAAAAGTTAATACTTTTTCTTAACTCACACGAAAATCTAGTTCATATATGTCAAGAAGAACTTGTGTTTTATTGCCCTTTCTTGTTAATGTGAAGGGTGCAGCATAAATCAATGTATAATCATGCATATGGATGCAGTAAACATGGAAGAAAAAGGGTCAGTTATTTTTTCTCGTATTTGTTGTTTTGGACTGTTGCAGTTTTAAGGAAATTCCTTCAACCCTTTTTATTCACTTCTGACTGCATTGTTGATCAGGTTATATGATGGAATACCTTTGTTAGATATATCATTTTTTTTGCGATTTATTTACATGACTTAAGTACTGCTGATCTTGTTTAAAATTAATGAGCAGGATTTATAATTTAGTTAATACCTCTGCATTTGATGGAAGTCATATTTGCCTATAGACGACATTTATTTGTGCGAATAAAAAGATTGGCATAGGTACATACTCATCTTAGCGATAAAACTTATACAGCGCTATAGTTCCAAGGTTGAATCTAAGTATCTAATCACAGAGTCATTAGTCATTATGATAATAGATTCACACTTAACAAGTTTCTATTCTGTTATGTGATCATTCCTTTTCAGCACTTGGTACGTTCTGTCCTGTACATGTGTTTCTCCCTTATATACATTTACTTTTGCAAACTTCTAGCTTAGTTTATGTCTTGTTTGGTTTCGTATGAGCAAAACTGTTTTATTTTCCACTACTTATTACTACAATTAGAAGTTCTTCTTGTCATTGATTCTCTTTATAGGATCCACTGAGTTCTATGGTCATTCATTGCGATGCGAAGCTTCAGGAGCTTATAGGGTGTGAAAGCATTTCTGCTTTGGGAATTCAGGAGATGCTTGTGCGCCATCATTTATTGAAGCAATGATAATGTTTTCTTGTGTGAATGGTGAGAAATTTACCTTGGATGATCATATCATGCACACAAATTTGGCATATCTTTTACTGATATACCTGCAACTTTGTTACTCTTTTTAAGGGCCTTGGTTCAGTAACCAGATTATATTATCCCACTCCCTATTGTCAGGGGAGGGGCACCTTTTTATATTATTTACATCAGAAGCTATCGATTAGTGATTTCATATAATTGGTTGATGATCTATTTGTACTCAGTTCTGACCTAATTTCCCTACTAGACTCCCTTCTGTACTATGAGACTGCATTTGGCGAATTTAGTATCTTTTAAGTACTGGCAACCCGCTGTCAATAACCATATCTCTCTGAAATGATTCCCTAATTAAACAGATGAATAACTCCATAAAAAGGTAATTCTTGAGTCCCTCCATGAACACCATCAATCAGCCTATTCCACTATTTCTCCGAAATCAGCATATATCACCAGTGCCAATTTTATCAGCATTTTTTGCACACACCATAAACATCAAGGGTTCAAAAATAATATTTTTGGTACATTGATGGTAGATAGCCGCTTATTACATTAGGTTCTAAAGTAACTGTAAGATTATTTCACCAAAAAAAAAAAAAAAAAAGAGAGTTTTCCAATTATGATAGCAATTGCACTGCTGATGCCATATTCTTGGTTGGATTGTGATGAGGCGATTCTGCTACTTGAGTCTAGTTGAATGAAATATTACAATGTAACAGGAAATAATGTGGTTTTTTTTTTGTTATTATTATTATTATTATTTAATATTTATATTTTGAGGATGATTTTGAGGGATAGAAATTTTTTCCATATCTAGTTTTTTTTTTTTTTTAACTGAAAATTTGTTTGACTTTATGGGATTTGTCACATTAAAGATGGCCACATTGGCAAAATTTGACAGGTTTTTTTTGTTCAACTCTTTCAGGTAATCTGTAGCCTGCTAATTGACATGACTGGGTGCCAAATGAAGATGTAATTTAGTTTCTTTTGGTTTTTCTAGTGTTTAGATGCTATGGTGTTGCTCGCTGTTAGCTACTATGATCAGTATGACCTAGTGGTAGTATCTTGACCGTGGGTAGCCTATAATTGTTTTGTAATTATGCTGCCATGGCCTTAGTTTGGGTGTCTTTAATCTCTTTTGGCTTCCTACTCTTGACTGATGTTGTAATTGACAGAAAACTCAAGACACATGATAAGACACTACGAACACCTTGTGATCGGTGTACATATGCCATTGGTATCATACTTGGCAGACTTAATTTTCCAGTTGTTTACTACATATGGTATCTGTTTTCGTATTCTTTGTTTAATCGAAATTGAAGTCATCATCCCTTACATGTATTTTCAGACCATTTCATTGTTTGATGGAGTTGAAATCAGTCTTTACGCTATTACAAAAATAATGGAGATGCTGTACTGATTCAGCAGTTGATAGTTGTTGAAAATGTCTGTGAAATTGGAACCTCTAATTGGTTGCTACTGCTCATTCAAATCCTCAGCAATCAGCATTGAACTATACGGTCTTGGTTGTCAATGAACTGTAAGCAGTTTGACCCGTATATGTTTTATGTTTGTATCCTGAATTTGAGCAAGTAAAGGAAGAGAAGAATGAAGAGAAGAATGAAGAAAAGGATGATGCTGGCCCTTCTCTTGTTCTTAAACATAGCCTTAGGATTAATCTTTCCCATGGCAGTCATTACGTGGGAGATCATTTTCTGTAGAGATTTGAATACAAACATGGTGTTCATGTGAGAATTCTTTCATCAAAACAAACAATTTAAACTTTACCTTTGTCTGAATGCGCACCAGTCTTAGAGGTTCAACGTGAAGAATTGGCTCCAAGAAAATCTCCACATTCCTACATCATGATCCAAAGCAGTGATATAGTAAACAACCAATCAAATTCAATTACTTGCAATTTTCAGCATTACTTACTTTATCATCACCTTCCCCTGGTAAACATGGCACATGTAGATGCTGAAACCTTTTCCAAGTGCTATTGGGACCTCATTCCACTCTGACCAAATTAGAAATATAATCAGCACCTTTACACTTGCAACTTACACATCTTGTCTATGATCAAACTCTTGCATGAAATGTACAAAAGGAACGGAAGATTTCAAGAGCAAACCTAGTTTCCACGACACACTAACCACCATTCCATCATCCGAGGTTTGTTGCACCACAAATTGTATGTCATTACCCAAGTTTTTCATTAAACAACAGAAGAAAGCCAATACTTGCTGCATTGGAAAAAATCCCAGAAATTTTTATTGCAACAATAATAACAACTAACAAACCAATGAATGTCTTAGCTATACAAGAGTAACAAACAAGACCAACTCACCTTCTTACCAAGAAAAGGTTGGAATGCAGAAACAAAGTTGGAAA
Source organism: Scutellaria barbata (assembly GCA_028654395.1). Lineage (NCBI taxonomy): Eukaryota > Viridiplantae > Streptophyta > Magnoliopsida > Lamiales > Lamiaceae > Scutellaria > Scutellaria barbata. The sequence continues at coordinate 8,063,590 of CM053645.1, forward strand.
CACACAGGCATTCTTCTGCTATTATATCAGAAAGCTCACTAACATTCTTATTCTTGATTGCTTTATAAAGCTTAAGCACTGTTTCCAGAGCCCCGTGTTCCTCACCCGCCCCCCCTGAGTCGTTGGCATGGCAAGCCACCACCATGCTGGAGGTTCTCGTGGAGCCATTGCAGTTGAAAGAAGCTTTATGGAAGTGCATTCCCTGTGAGATATTATATGACAATTTTGAACTGTAGAGATTCATTTTTTGAACATAATTGTGAGCAATTTTTGGCGCACATACTGATGAAGGAGAAATTGTGAACATTTTGTGGAGAAGTAATGATCTAGCAACAAGTATGAAAGTGATTATCAAGAAATGGATGTTTCCAAATGAAAAGGAATGTTGGGTTGCAGCATGGAAGGAATAAAGATATGGTGTCTACGCCAAGCTTAGAATCTTGTCAGTTGTCAATATCTTCGGATGAATTTTAACTAATCTTGGACTATTATTTATTAAGCCTTTCTTTTTTTTTCTTTCCTTTTTTCGTTTTTACAAGTGAACAAGTCCTTTGGGCCCAACTTGTATTGGGCCTGATTTGGGCCATCTAGATGTTAGAACCCATTATTAAACTTCAGGGTGTAAAATGGCCCAAAGATAGATTAGGCGTTCACCGTTGTTGACTGTTGAGCACCCGCGTCTTGGGAACTCAGAACTCATCTGAAGTTCGAAAGAAGCTGGTAACTAGTGCGTGAGCAAGATCCAAGATATTCCAAAAGAGGACGATGGCGGAAGATTTGGTGTTGGATACGGCGATCAGAGATTGGGTATTGATACCGTTGTCAGTGGTGATGGTACTCATCGGAGTACTCCGTTATTTCGTATCCAAACTCATGCGCTCCGATCAAATTCCCGATCTCAAAATCGTCAAAGAAGGGTAATTTTTGGCTTTTCTGTGTTATTTGTTGCAGTATTTCATTCTTGAAGTTTTTGAATCGGTTCTTGTTCACAGGCAAGTAGTAATTAGGGCAAGGAATCTTAGGGCGTCCGCTAATTTCATTCCTCCTAAGTCGTTTCGCGCTCGTAGGCACTATTACAGCAATGAGGTGAGAAATTATTTTCATAATGATTTTTGTATTGATGCGTGTAGTTTGTTTCAAGTGACTTACTGTTTTTGGAGTGAATATGCATTAAGGAAAGCATAAGTATAGAATCTTACTGCGTAGAATTGTTGGAAATTCTGTTTTAGATCTTCCAAAATTTTCCAGGACGATCAATAAGAGATGAACATGCATATTTTGACGAGTTGTGAGTAAACTGTTATGGTTTTCCAAATGCTGTGGCTAAAAACAGAATGAAGTGCCTTAGAAGCAAGATAGCTGTACTGTACTCCTCTATATAATTTCCTAAGATACATTGCTTGATGCCTTACAGACTTTACAAAGTGATGCGTTGATATGTTGGAAAGAAAATTATCTATCAATTTGGGTGAATACAACACTTTGGAGTTGATCTATGTGTTTGATTTTTTGCTCTTGATTATATACACAAAAATGATAGTCAGTGGGATCTGAATGTTTGTTTATGATTTTGGATGCTGTTTGAACCTAGACTTGAAAAATGCACATTGTGTCTTGATCAATCATATAAGATATGAGGCTCCAGTTTTATATATCTGAAAATCACCGTCATGCTTCCAAGCACATGCCATGTACAAGCAAGAGATTGAATCTATATATGACAGGCAGGAATATGTATGTCTATTTTGTTTTGCTAGCATTCAAGAAAAAAGGCATGATGTATGGAAACATTGAGTCTCTAGTGGAAACTTTAGCATTTGATCATATATCTTCTTTAATGATCTTTTCCATGGCTCATCTGAGCCGAGGCTTACCAGGAATGACCTGTGAAGTAGTTTTTAAAGGTGAAATATCTGATTTGAAATTACAGGAGAATGGGTTATTACATGTACCTAAAGGCCAAGCTCAGAATCCACAGGCACAGATGTTCTCTGATCCAAACATGGCCATGGATATGATGAAAAAAAATCTTTCCATGATCATTCCACAGGTGTGGTTGCTGCATAATTCAATGTTCAATAAATCCATATATTTGGGGTATCAATTTTAATATACTTATATTTTCTTGTACAGACACTTACTTTTGCATGGGTCAACTTCTTCTTCTCTGGATTTGTAGCAGGTTTGGTTTTTTGCTCTCTTTTCTCCTTCTTTTCTCACGTAAGATATGCAATTTATTGCTTGACTCTTAGATGCTCAACCTTTTTGTTCTTCATTTATTCCCTCTTTAGAATGACAATACTATTAAATGTTGGAACCTTTTATGCTTAAATAAATAATCATGTGTCATTAGTGAATTTTTCAGTCTTGGTTATCCTTATTCCAGCAAGACTTGCATTAATAGGTCTTGTCTTGCAGCAAAAATTCCATTTCCTCTAACTCAGAGATTCAGGGCAATGCTGCAAAACGGTATAGACTTGAGCACTGTTGATGTCAGCTATGTCAGTAGTCGCTCCTGGTATTCTCACTACTCAATTAGCAAACAACTTTTTAATACCACCAATTAACTCTAGGTGCTTATTGGTTGGTTTTGAGATTGTCAATGATGCATATAATGATTAAGTTTTATTTGTCAGGTATTTCCTCAATCTATTTGGACTAAGGGGCCTCTTTAGCCTTATTCTTGGAGAAGATAATGGTCAGTCTTCATGACACATTTCCTATTTAGCATATTTGCCTATTCCTTGATTGTTGGAAAAAAAAAAAAAGAAGATAAATAATCTCATGGGTGGATAAATATCTAATATTATGATGGAGAAGGTACTCTTTATTTGTTGAGTACTGACATGCATACTTGATTTTGATCAGCCACTGATGACACACAACGCATGATGCAAATGGGTGGATTTGGATTTGACCCTACTAGGGTAAGCCTCTACCTTCTATGTTTTTAAGAGACATGGACAAAAGCAGTTCTTTATGTCCCCAAAACACTTTTTACATTATATGAACTATGAAGGTCTGTTCCCAAAGTAAAAACTTTGTACATTAGGAATGTTCCTTTCGAATTGGTTGCAAAATAAAATAAAATCACGATATTTACATGTTTCTGCAAATTTAATGTGAACTTCCAATTTTGGCAAAAAAAAAAAAAGGACATAAATTTGTGTTCTGTTGCAATTGGAATCACGGATGAGATTAATTCCGGCATGCTTGACATAATTCCAAATAACATCATTCCAGCTTTGCACCTACATGGGATTATGGTCAGACATGGTGTAGGGCTCTCACTAGATTTTGGGTTGCAAGATGTTTGTAAATTTCTTGATAAAACTGAATGTTTCGCATTAAATTTGCAAAAACATATAAAATTCATGATTTTTTCAATTAAACCCTTTTCTTTTCTATAGAGGTTTCACATGTCCACATAATGTTTATGTTCAGATTCCATTGGAATAATAATCTTTTTAAAATTGATATATAACAACTGTTCTACGTTCATACTAATTCAATTGCAACTTCAGTTATTGTCAACTAACAAGTTCTGAAGTGAAACTGCTGTTATGAACATGCAAAACACTATATGATCTCCTTGCCTTGGAATTAAATTGTATATTGTTTTGAGGAGTTGCTTTTGTTGTTGATGGGTCAGAGTTTGGGCGCGGAGAAGGATAATCTGGACATTGTTCAACATGAATGGGTGATGCCAAAATTCGAGCAACGAGCAGAAGCAGTACTGAAGAAACTGGTCAAAAGTTGATTTGAGTGTAGAGCCTTACATCATTGCTACTTCTCTCCACCATGCTCTCCTCTTGGTATTGGATGTCAAGTACCTAGCAAAACAAGGTCTATCTTTTATTGCATGTCCCCTTTGTCACTTTACTTTAGGTGAAGGATCTGGTTTTCTGTTCCTACCAAGTTACTATTGCTCTTGGTTGCGTTATTTAAATACTACCAACATCTGTGTCAAGGATTAGAATATTGTTATTTCCGAGGAGAATCTTCCTCGAGGTATTACCCCGATCATAGATGTACAAGTTTATTTTCTTTTTCTTCAAAACACATACTACATATGAGTAGTTATTGTTTTAGTTTCTGGTGATGCATGATATTAAAACAAAGGTACTGTAAGGAATGGCACAGTTCATGAAGTTTTGTATGAATATGATTCGTATTTCAACCCAAATATATAGATAAATGTATCAAAGAAAAAAACAAAAAACTGATTTAGTGGCTGAAATGATTATATTAAATTTGAAGTTAATTAATATTAGCTCCTGTATAAGGCTCGTGCTTTTGGCTCAAATTAAGTGTTAAGGATTGTGAAAGGCAACCTCGTATGGTATCTCACCAAACAGGCCTTCAAAGGCGGACCCGGATTAGATGTAAAGATGTTTGCTTGACTGCTGACAATCTAGAAAGAAAAGAGTGCACCATTAATCATGCTGTAAAATCATCCTCTGTTCAAGATTCGACGACGCCGATGTTGTAATCTTCTTCTTAATATACGTTATATAATTGTGATGTCATTATTATAGACTTAGATATAGTATATAAGAAATTTGATTATATGTAATAGAACACCAGACTATATCTTCAGGGATGGTACTTGTTTGATTCTTGAAAAGCTAATACTACTACCTGTCATTTGCCCCTTGGTTATACACTTGGTGCGTGGCCTTTCATAATCTAGAAGAAATCAAAGACAAACAAAAGAGTGGAGATGGATATTTCAATAAAATCACTACTTTATTATCCCTGGCCAGTATTGAAAATGTCGAAAAAGGATATGCCCTGGCCTATGTGTTTTCACTCGTCTCGATCTTAGTGTACTAGAAAAGCATCGAACAAGTGGCATGTATTGCTAGAAGACATAGAGGACACGTGGCTTGCTTGGCTTGAGGAGGGGAGGAATGGAGTGTACAATTTAGTGTACACGACTTGCACCAAATTGGGATTGGGTCGGGACCTTTCTCCTTAACTAATTCTTGATATGAAATGACTTAATTTTGTGCATATTTCTCAATCTGAAAAAGTAGTATGTACTTCAAAAAGCTATAAATATTAACAATATATTATCTCAATAGTCGTAATTCTAACGTTTTAAGTACTCATTTATCTTTATTACTATCTAAATTTATATTCCTACAAAATTACTGTCGTAAAAACCCCTTCTTAACTCTACTCTGGCTTACCTTTTTTTTTCCAAAAGTCTCAACAGATATCATGATGTCAAACATCACTAATTTTTTTTATTTTTTCTTTCAGAAAATAGACCCGATTTAGTATCATATAATAAATATATCTTGGGAAGTAGTATATATGGTATATAGTATTTGAGTAGACAAGAAAAGAGAGATGATGAAGTTGAGACGTGAAAGAGAGTAATATTAGAATGTGAAAGGTCTTTCTTCTCCTCCGATAAAACAAGATCCTTATACTTTCCGTCCTTTTCGCCATTCCCTTACCAATCACCAACATCCCAACTGGAATCTCTGTTTGATCACATATACTAATTTCCCAACATCACTTTCTCACATTTAGATTCCTTTAATACAATTTACAATATATAATGCTCAACTAAATGAATGAATTATTGCATTACAGAATACGGTACTTGCTATTTTAAGTCACTTTTTTATTAGCCAATTAAAAAAGAAAAAAAAAAAAAACCACACAACCTCACGCTATAATGTTTTTATTTTATTTATTACTTTTTATTTAATTGTACTAAAAATTACAAACAATGCGTATAATTTTACTTATTTCATTGCAAGTAGAAATGTTTGATACGTAATCTCAAAACGTCCTTAAATATTCAAAAGTGACAATTGACATGACTTATATCCATATTTGTCAATTTTTCATTCTATGAACTCTAGCTTAAGTTTTGTCAAACTAAATCATATCACTAGTGGCCTTATCAGATCATACATTATACACTATAGGGTATATCATTAATTTGGGGTTTTAGGAGAATCAGGAAAGTAGCAATTTATATTGAAAAAAAAAATTTCCGATCATAAAACATAAGTTTTAGTGGATGTGTCCCATTCAATTTTATTTAGTAATTTTAAAAAAAATAATGGAGTGATATTACAACATTTGAGTTTCAAAAAAAGCAAAAGAAAGCACACCAAAGCTTAAATAGGAGCATTATTTACAATACCTGATATTCTTAATTGGTTGTAGAATTCAAATTTCTATACACTTATGTGGATTTGTATGTGCGGTAATTAGTAAATAAATTATACATGCTACCGTGTTAGTTGATTAAGCTAACTCAAGCATATTGAGATACAAATTGAAAATAAAATAAACTATCGGATTAGTTAGACTTATTGGACCCATAAACCGATTGTCAAATTCGATAAATGATGTATTTGTAAGATATTATATACACACTTAATTTAGTAATTATAGAAGAATTGCTCAATACTAAAAGTGAAAATTGTTCGAAATAAGAAGTTACACTATAGTATTTGATTGAAAATTAGATGGAAAAAACGCTAAAATATTTAATTACATCAGAGTAGGGCCCATATGTAAACCAAATGGCAGTGCACAGCCCTCTTTATAGCACGATTAGTCGGGTCCACGTGGCAGGTCCTTATAAAAGATAAAGAGGGTCAGCATCAAATCATAAAATGCACGAAAGCCATGTGGGCCAATATGTTGGGCCCATCTACCGCCCGGCCCATCAATATCAACTTTTTCATCTTTACTGTAGAAGTATATACGCTTTACACAGAGCCCATAGCCCAAAAGGCATATATAGTATAGTAGGTGCCACTCACTCAAGCTACATAAAATACTGAATTATAAAATTACAGTAATGATAATAATTTCAAAAATTAGAAATTATACTATTTAACTTATAATTCTTTTGAAATGTTAACATATATGAATTGTTATTTTAATTAGCATTAACTTCATTCAATTAATCATATTATCAATTTTATTAAATTGAAAATATAAAGTGGAAATAAGTATTTTGGTAAAAATATTATATTAAATACGTTTACAGATGTGTATATGTTAATAAATTATAATATAATAAGTAATGAAATTAAACGAATACATTAATTAGCATTTTGCAATATTCTCTACTGTAAAATTTAGTATGAACGGTTGCAGACACCAAAATTTAGCATTAATTAGTATAAATAATTTCTATTTTCTATTTTCGTATTAAAATAATATTATATCTACACCAAAGCTGTACTCATTGATAGGCATGCTCATATTGTATTACTATTACTAATATATTGAGGTTCATTAAGTTGTTGGACATAAATTAGGACATTTTTATTGATAATATAGGGGCTTTAAAATTCAAGCTCAATGATGTGTAGACTATATTTCATTTATTTACGTTTGGTGATGTAGAACTTTGCATGTATTAAAGAAGACATTTGGGATTTGATCTCTTATATTTGTATTTGTTCCAATAAGTGATCAAACTTTAGTAAGAGAGTGAGTGTATTTAGCATGTATTTATATTTGATAACACTAGTTACAACACCATTTCATTTGCGTCCATATGTATTATATACCATAGATGAAGCCACCCTAGCCCCTCAAATTTTAAAAATTAATTCTATATTATACTAATTTTGAAATTATTTATAGAAAAAAATTCAAGAAATTTTATTTTTATCAAGATATAGTTGAGTTACATTTATAATAAATTATTATGTTCAATATTTGATTAAGAAGAAAAATCACCTTAGTTATCAAATAATAATAATAATAATAATAATAATAATAATAATAACAGAATGTTGATGTGAGTTTTCTAAACAATTGAAATGAGTAAATTATATTTGTGATATATCTTTACATTTTGTAAGTATCAAACATTTAAATTTTATTATTTTAGCAATCCAACCATTAACATAAACTTGTTGAAAGTAAATTAAAATTTTAAAATTTAATATGTATTCTTTATGAATGATAAAATATCTTAATACATATATCAACCATTAACATTTATGACTTTATCTCTTCGTCTCAGTTACACTCGTCTAATGTTTCAAAAGTTATTTCAATCATGATTGCTTTAGTAAATATAACTATATCATGTTACTTCTTTCTAATAAATTAATATTTACCTAAATCTTAAAATCAAAAGATCCGGATCTATAAATTAATAAATGCTTATAATTATGTTACCAACATGATTGATTAGATGTTTCTAGCACCATGCACCTCAATTTTTATTTTCTGACCAGATTGATACGCATAATTGTGCTATTATAATTATCATCGTCGAATCATGCATCTTATTTTATTAATTTTATTTGTATTTTACAAAAAAAAAAAAAAAACTATTTACGAGATTGACATATCAAATATAGAATTTATAAAACAATCAACAATATTTATACAATATAATGGATGTAGAAACACATGTTGTCCATATACATCTCATTTTTTCTGATAATATTTGAATACTTTCATTTATTTATATTATATATTTGGATATAAAATAGAGTATTTATTGAGATTGATGAGAAAAAAACCAAAGAAATGAGGGAGACAACTGACAAGATGAGATATTTAGCGGTGATGACTGTGATCCAGCGTGGCACGAAACGCACGTGGGCCCAAGCACGAGTGTACTTCTGTCGTTGGGTCCCATCACGGCGTGGCAGTTTAAGAATAAATGAAGCTCTTTTCATGTATTAAAATTTGAAAAGGACGCCACGTCGGCACAGGGGACCCTCCTTCTAAATTATCAAGCTGGCAGTGTGGGTCCCATGGCGCCGACCTCTTTCCCGTCACTTGGGTCCCACCAACCCAAAATATACACACATATTACTTAAACATTCTCATTTTGACTCTTTCATATTGTTTTATGGATTTTAGTCTCTAACTGGAATTTTATTCAGAAAATTCGGATATAAATAATAATTTTACACTATATTTTATAATATGATTCGTAAAATGATCTTACTTAAACTTTTATTTTTCATTTATATATGATTTTAAATTGGTAAATTATGGCAAGAAATGTTAATTTGGACCTTTGCTAATTTTCAAATATATTTTCCTTTCCATACTGTGGCCTTTTAACAAATTATATCCTACTTTGAGTTACAATCTAATTTCATATTATAATTTTATTTTATTAATCTATGTCACATTTATGATAACCATAAGATTAATCTACTTATTAGTAGACAAAATAAATTACTAATATACCTTAAAAAATCCATTATTAACTTGAACCTAAGACTTGATAGAATTATAAGGTTGCACTCAAATAAGAAAAAAGTGAAAATGAATTTGAAATTTATAATTAGAAATGCAGTTTTCCCTAGTTATTATAGATTTCAAACCATATAGTTTTCATTTTAAATATTGTTTTGAGTAGCAAAAATAAATAGTACAGTTCATATTAGATAGTTTAAAAATTCATTAATTTCAATCCATCAATCTAATACAAGCTATTTATATAGAAGAAGTTAAATTTCAGAAATGAAACATATGAATGGTGAAATGATGAAGATTGATGTTGTGTTAGCTGATTTAAAGACCGTATGTATTCGATTGCCAAAAAAGTGTTTATGTAAAAACGTAATCCTCACGGCTCTGCGATTCTACATAGGATCAAACAATTCTAACCCCTATAAAATTATACAAATTTTTGATTTAACAAAACTGTGTATTGAAATACCTAGCTACTTCAAGTAATTTCATTTTCGTTTTTTAATAAAAACGTAATATGATATATTGGAATTTGGAAACTATCTTTCCACAGTAGACTTTTATTTAAATATCGATTAATGTATTTTGTCAATATTAGACTCACTCTCTCTGTCCTTTAAATTATTTAAAATTATAGATAGTAAGCAATAATTTTCCCTGAAATGAAGCAACAAACTCGTTTTCATGTTGAAAGCAAATGAAGTGGAAAAATTAAACAAAATTTCAATGTAATATAAAAGATTAATTGGTAGCACATGAAAGCATAATAATAAGAATAATAATAATCTCGTAAATGCCCAATAACATGGCCTACTGCCCAAAGTAGAGAAGATTACATTGAAGAAATAGATAATAAACAGGAAAAATGCAAAAATGGGCTCCACCATGTGCCTTTGCTCTTTCAAAATCTGGGAAAATCAATCTACATTTATAAAAATTAGTTATTTAATTCAATTTTCTTGTAAAGTATAGTCAGTGACAGGTAGGCACATATGTGGATGTTGCCCTTTGCATCACCATCATCTTGCGTGTCATCTTGTCCCCGTCCTTTATTAATTAATTATGATATTTTACTCCTAATTTGTGTAGTATAAATACCTCCTAAAATCCATCATTTCCCATCATCACATTCACTAAAGCATTAGCATTCTACTTTTCCTGTTTAATTTCTTCAGTTTTTACTACTCCCCATCTTTTCTCTTCTTCATACTACAATGTCAACAGCTCAGGTATATTCATATAATTCATTTCTGTGATCTCTTGATCTAATTCATATTTAAATACTTTTGGTCTATGTAGACTTCCTTCCAATTTGTGTGCATGAGGTTAATTTAAGATCCAATTTGAATGTTGATTAGCATTTGATGATCAAAAAATCCAATTCGATTAGCCTATATATTCTTCTTTTTCTTAATAATGATCTCCATCGTATATATTTGAGTTGCATGATTTTGAAACCAATCAAAAAAACATTATTTTAAACGACGTTCCCTTGTTTTCTGCTAAATGTGAAAGAAGAGGATCGATATGATCAAGTATTGATCATGCTGCAAAAGTACGTATATTGATGGTAGAAACAGTGATCACTCAATGTGTAAATTAAACATGTATAATCATCTTCCATTCAAATGCAAATCAACTGATTAATACAAATAAATTAAAATCTTGATATTTGCACGCAGGTTGATTCATTTCCAGAGACAGTTGTTCCAACTGAGAAAGTGATCAGCACCACCCCTGAGACGACGGAGGAGGTGGTAGAGACACCAGCTCCTGAGACGGAGACTAACGGAGCAGCCGAGGAGCCAGCCTCTGAAGCCGAGCCTGAAAAGGAAGTCACGGAGGAGCCAGCCGCTGAAGCCGAGCCTGAGAAAGTTGTCGAAGAGGAGCCAGCTGCTGAAGCCGATCCACCAGTCGAAGTCGAGACCAAGGAAGTTGCAGCTGAAGAAACAGCACCTGAGGCTGAGCTGGAAGCAACAGAAGAGGCTGTTCCATTGAAGGAGCCAGAAGAAGCCGAGGCTCCAGTTGAGGAGCCGGAGGCTGAAGCCGCAGCTCCGGCTGAGGAAGCCGCCGCCTACACAGAAGAGGTGGCTCCAGCCGAAGTCCCAGTTGAGAAAACTGAGGAGTGAGGTGATAACATGAGAAGGTGATGGCAGTATTTGAAGTCTTTTGGTCTATTAATTATTTATTTCTTTTTTGTTTTCTTTAAAAAATTATGTTTCTATTACTAGTTGGTTATTACGATAAAAAATATGTATTGAGGTGTTTTAAAGCAGAAAATTATGTGAAGCAAGTGGGTCAGTTATTTCCAGAGGAGTGAAGATGTCTGCTGAGATTGATGGAGTTTGATAATCCTCACCTTTGAGTGAAATGATTTTTAAATTATTATTACATTATGGTATACATTATTCTTATTATGTGTCTTGTCTTGCACTAGATTATGTTTGACCCTATTATCATGTATGAGAAACAATCCAACCACAAAAAATAAAAATAAATGTATAACATCTATAAAATAATCTGATTATAATACAACTTTTCGGTAGCACATACCGTGGAGGATATAAATACACCATGGGTCCATGACTTGCCATTCGAAATAGAAAACCCATATAGATCGTAAAATAAATTTTTCATATTGCATTTCAAAGTTTAAATTTTATCGTAGAAGGAAAAATGCTTCTTTTTTTATTTAATAATGATGGTGCTGTACTTTAATTTATAAATATTAAATCATTTTACTTTTCATTAAAATCTGGACATCAAATCAGAAAGATAGCAAATGAAAGTGCAAGAAAGCACATGAATCCAATCCAAAGCAAATAAACAAAATTATACAAATAAACAAGCAACGGATATATATATTTGACAGAAGCTTTCCTTCAACAATAAATCTCCACAAAGTTAAAAAAACAATTCTTGCCCTGCACCCCTTCAAAACATTCACCAATATTGATCCATAAAATATTGCAATTTTTCTATAATCTTCGGTCAAACAAATCATGCCCCATCAGCAAGTTCTATGAACCAAATAGATTACTAACACATAAGTTTTACAATTAGGAGACTAGTAATTCACTTCTTGAATACACACATCAAGAACAACACAGACAACAAAATAAATTACGAATACATAAATTTTACAATTGCAAGACTAGTAATTCGCTTCTTGAATACACACAGCAAAAACATCACAGCCAACAAATTATGCTAAAAAAAATACACTAACTTATATAAACATGGTGGGGGTTAAACATAAGCATCACTCTTTTCAGATCCAATGCTCATCTCCTCAAGAAGCAAAGCCCAGAATGTAAACAAAAAAGAATTTCATTTCACCATTCCCTCCATTCTATATACTTAATAAGTTAACCCATATTAACAGTTAAGAAAGCGGATGCTGTAGAAGTTACAATCGTCATAAAAGACACAATGGTCACTACACTTGCTCGGACAGTCTAGTGCCTTAACAGTCAAAGGGCCACCTATCATTTACAAACTAATACAAATTCTATATTATGTGCACAACACCAAAATCACATATTTTTCACCAAGTGCCAAAGCTGCAACCTACATGCTCCTGAGTGATGATGTTAAGACGATCTTGCATAACAGCATCTGAAGGGTAAGCAGGGAAACATAACCGGTAAAAGCATGTGTGAGACGAAGGCAGTCGATCAGAAGATTCACAAGTCTTATAGATGTAAAGACGCGAAGCCAAACCACTGAAACCTTCCATGGGTAAATACTTAATTGAGGTCCAGAAGAATAGAAGAACCTTTTTCTGCTCCGTCGTCATATTCCCAACAGCCTGGAAGTTGAAATTATCATTGCTAATTATGGTAAAGAAGTGAACCCTTTTAAGAAAGGAGCACTATGCCATATATAAAATGAATTGTTTCCAATAAAAAATGTACATACGTACTTGTACACAGGTATGAAAGTAGCTTTACACAAGTATAATATATACCACTTTTTCTAAACATGATATTGTTGAAGAGTGCATTTTCTCATTTATTATAAAACAAATGTAAAAATATTGTTTATAATCTGTACTTTCAAAGCAATTGTGTTCCACCCCACGTGAGATTAGGGCGCTAAAACCACAGTTTTTAAGACCTAAAAGGCAAGGCATTCTACTTTGACTATCTTATTCACTTGGAAGAAAGGAGAAATCCTCACACAAACTTCGAAATCAACATTCAATCAAAAATCATATATAGTCACCCAAAATACTACCAGGAACTCTTTTCCAAAATTAAAGCAAAATCCATACAAAGAAGTTGAAGTTAGAAACTCGGTGGGATTTCACAACTAGATATTATAACACTAATTCATTCTACATCGAACTACAATACTTTCTGTGAACTAGCATTTGCACGCTATAAACGATATCTGGAACAATACAGTGTTAATTGCTGCCCAACTATAAGTTAGTCAACTGATACATATACTTCTCGTGTTATTCAATGTCACATACATGATGCAAGTGTTCTCACACCATTTTTCAGATCACCGCAGCCCATGGAAAGAGATTGCACTATTTGCATAAATATGAATATGCTAACAACAAATTCAAAAACTTTAGAACATCCAGAGGAACATGAAGAGAGAGGAGCACATAGGGATGGTTTTGAATACACACATACACACTAAAAGAAGAATAAGAACAGACAGCCAATTTACCTTCCAAAACCAAGATATCTGAGAATCAGTTTCTTTAAAACCATGATACTCCGTATGTGCTTTCCAATCATCCACAGAGATTTCACTTTCACTGCCATATAGCATCCCATCAAGATCTTCTGGATCCAGACACTGGAAAAACGATCTCTGGAGCCGTCTGCAGCTCAAAATGTCAGCAAAACCTCGAGAAAAATGGTCTACCTGTTCAGTAATAGCTATGACAAACCGATGCTGTATAAGGGAATCAACATACTGTCTCCTATTTTTACTATTCACAACTATGCTTCTCCCATCAGGGCAGAGCTCAACCACCTTCCTTGTTCCCAGCTCCTCAATTTCATGAATGAATGTTAGACCTAAGGTATCTTGGTCAATGGCCTCGGGATCCATCTCCAAAATTTGCTTGCAGCTACTATATATGTAGGGATCAGCATCCCTTATATCTTCTAGCGTAATAGCAAGCCCAGCCAATTGCAAAAAGAACACACGATCGAATACAATACCAACTTGTATCTTATGCATCAAGGCTAAGGCAATCACTTTGCCAGAGAATTTAAAATACTCAAGGTGCAAAGGATCCACCTTAGACGCTGCAATAGCAAAACAATTCACTAAATGAAATCATCAAGTTCATTGAATTAAAATTATGTAATACACGGACAGGAAAAAGCTATGTGCAGTCAAAAGTATGTCATCAATTAATGATATTTGATCGATTCAATCATTAGCTAGAGAAAAGTAGTGGAAGGTATTATAAGTTATAGCCGTAGAGATTTTTTTAAGTGCTTTTTTTTTTTTTCATCTTTAGTATGCTAATTTACTGAAAGACTCAATACAACTAGACATTCTAATTATGCCAAATCAAAGAAAATACCTTTCCATAGATTTGTTCAGAGACCCATAGTTACCAAGAAAAAGACTGAAAACAGTATGTTTCTGATAAAATCAGCTAAAACCCTGATTCATTAAGCAGGGATCGACTTGTTAAGGGTTCAGTTATTTTGGCCAATTCGGCTGTCCCCTCATCATTCTCTAGAAACACAAATCAAAAACTGAATTATTGCACCTCTAGCGACAAACACAAACCCAATTGATGAATATATGAACCATATACACCAAATTATTTGTATTTGATATTTTTCTTACCACTAGACTTCAGACAGTCTTACCAACCGACAAGAGAGGAAAACACAATATAGCATATCCATCATACATATGTAACTGATAGTGTTTCCTATCTACAACAACATGATTTACTAAGTAGGACATGATTCCTGGACAGCCATTGGACTATAGACATTAGTTTTTTTATGTTATTTCTGGACCATATCAACTAAGCTACGCCAGATATCATCTTGGCTCTTATTCAGATTTTATTGCACAAACTCATTGCATTCAGAGAGATTCTTAAAATATGTATCCCAGCCCCTGGAAATGAAACTTCACATTTGATTCATTAATGTACTATGTTTCAACAAAACATAAAATTAAGGGTGGGTAGCGAGAGAGATTGGTCCATAATGGTCTAGTTCAGTCTTTAGTACAATTTTGAAATCTAGGAATTAGAAGGCTTGGTTACACAAGGTTTGTCCAAAGATTTGGATCCAGTATATCTTTGGAGTTATTTTAGTTGTAAAGAAACAGTAGCTGATTAAACACAGTTCATCACTGTTCAATCTATAACATCCAGGCTTCCATGTAAAACATATACTTCAATGTCGTCCTGGTAAAAGAAAAAAACCCGCAAACAATAAAAAGGAGTAACAATAATATTCAAATCATATTGCATGATCCATGTTTATTAAGTGAGCCCCACCACCTTCACCGTCACATCCGTCAAATTTCAAAGTCAAAGCACTTAAACAGCCATACCATACATAAAAGCAAATTAATGTCAAGAGCATGATAAGACTTCAAAAGAGATTTAGAAATTGTGACAAAAAGTAGAGTTACATTTCTTAACAGTTATGAAAAAAGTTGATTTTGACAAAAGAAAGGAACCCTGTGCAGTCGCAAAGCTCAGACTTGGTCTATATAGAACTCCAAACTGTTCATCATATTTTGCATTATGTTCAGCTGGCATTACCAGGTGCCTAATACACAATTTCAAGTATCTACATGACATCCCGGAAAGGAGACTCTTCCGATTATGCATCCAAATCTTAACCTATCTCATTGCCAACAGCCAGGCAAATTCATATCTTATGTCCCTATCCGATTCATATTACAGTAAAGAAAAACCCTACAGTATATGTCCAAGACCTTTGTTTATCATTTTTTTCAGACTATTTAGCATGTAAGAACAGAAGAACTCCATTACATAGTTGACAAGAATAAAACATTAAAGTTCACTAGTCGGGAAAAAATAGATATATGCATAATGTGACCTATAGTTTACCTTTTGCATGCAGTTCTAAGCAGATATATAGAGTATACATATCTAGATTTCAGCAGTTTGCAGAAGCATGAAACAGAAAATAAGATATTCCTACAAGGAAGCACATTATAATTGTCAGAGGAACACAGAGTAGAATATGGAATTCATACCTGGATTTGGAAAGAACCTTCTACGGTCATTAGGACAAGCTACAAAGAGAGCATTTTGAGGGTTGAAGATCGCCTGGCATACCAAGAAAAACCATTCTCGTAGGACACCAGGGCCAGTAGCTTCCTCATTCTTGAACTCCATGAATAAACCAGCACGTAAGGATTCTGCATCTGCCCGTGCAATGTACTCATACGACTCTTCCAACAAGTGGGAGCGGTCAATGAGCATTTCATGCAGCTCCTCATATTCATCCTTCACCTCAGGTAGCATCAACATTGCTAAATGTCTTCTTGCCTCAAAATTAGTCACTTCCTTGCACTCAAGAATCCACTTATGATCCTCGCTCCTCTTCGCATACCTGACAATAAGATAGCACAAAGCACTCTTTCTACGCTTCATGGCCTCCCAAAATAAGCCTTCGCAACCATAGTAAAGTTTTGAAATTTTATTAAGCTCTTTTAAGATAGAAAGATGATGGGAAGATCCAACTGAAAGGGTCTCATCACCCTTATTCGGCACCTTGTCGATATGATCCTGAATTTTCACCAAACACTTCTCTGATTTACTCAACATATCAACAAATATCTCATGCAAATTTACAATCTCATCTGCAAAACACAGGGGTAGGTTGCCATGCTCCTCACTAAAGGGAACTCGAATAGGACCACGAAATCCTACATCTTTCTGAATCTCATTCCTCACTGGTGCCACAAATGAAGAGAAATCGCTTATGTCGCCCAATGAAGACCCTGGAAGAGAAGTAGACTCTGCACTTAACACCAAATCATGGGATAATTTAGCTGCTAATTCACTAACAAACGGAAATATATCACGAAGCCCAATCAAACTCCTCTTATCTCCCATCTCAACATATTCCACCATAGCTCCCAAACTACTTCGACACAAGCAATACAATGGATCGTCAATTCCTGCTGCCCTCTTCAATAACTTACAGAAGTCCAAAACAATGGGCACACAATGACGATAGATATGCTTAGGCAAAACAGTCTTCCCAGAGGTAATAAACTGTTTAATGGCATCATCTGCTGCCTCCCTGTTAGGTTTATGAGAAGACATATAAAGCATTACCAGAGCGGCAGGTGCAGACGAGGCATGGAAAATCTGCAAATGTCCAGCAGCTTGCTCAGATTCCTTTCTTGAAGTCATTGTCAAAAACTCCACCAGCATCGATTTCACGGTTTTAGGGGTCGATGAGGGTGGAGGGTTGGTCTTGCAGAGGTAAAAGATCAAAGAAACGACGTCGTTGATCAACTGCCACGCCTGAGGATACTCTGTGCTCCGCATACGGCCGACCATGTGAAGACCGGCATCATTCTGAACTTTACAGTCGGCCAGAGTCTGCTCCAACTGCAGCTGCTTGCCGCGGTAAATCAACCTCTGTTCGATGACGGGAATTCCGGTGATGGAGTAAATTTTCTCGTGGACTGATCTGATGGTGTCGGCGGGGTCGGCGTGGACGACGAGGGTGTGCTCGGAGAGAATACGGACGAAGAATTGGAGGCGAGAGAGGGAGCGAGAGGGGCCGGCGAGGGGTGATCGGGGGCGGGGGCGGAGGGGGCGGGGGGAGGGAGGGGAGACAGAGGAGGAGGGGAGGGCAGTATGGTCCTTTCGCATTCTGGTAGGGTTTATGGGGAGAAAGGCGTCGTCTTCGGCGGCGTAATCATCGAGCTTACGCTTGGAGAGCGATGACGACATCTGGGCTTTATCACGGGGGGGCTGAGCCCATGGAATCGTAAACCCCCCCTCTTCCACAACAAAACCCCAGTTTCTCTCTCTCTCTCTCCCACACTATTTCTACTTTCCTTCCTTTCTTCTCTCTCAACAGATTTTCTTCAATCAACCTGCCAACCCTGAATTCTGTCAAATCATATTTGCCTTCTCTCTGAAATCGCCTGATTGTGAATAGGGTCTCTCTCTTTCTCTCTCTGTGACTACTGTTGCTGGGTGGGTACAAATATATGAAGCGCTCTCTCTCACGCTATCTGCGTATAATGACTTTTCTAGGCTTCCACTCCCGCGGATATATCATGTTTCCGCCCCCGCCCCCCCCCCCCCCCCCCCCTCCTTTTTTTATTGTAATAAAAAAATTAGGTTTTTTAGATTTAAGTAGAGTTTTAGATACGTACACAATTAATAAAATCTTATTGTTAAAAAAAGGAAAATTAAATCTTGATAAGGATGTGTTGCGGGCCATGCTGCTCAATGACCAACTCAGTCTCAGCTCTACACTAACTTTTTTTATTATTATTGATTTTTTGTTAAAATTCCACAAAAATAATATTATCCATATCATTTCAAATGGCGAGAATAAATGATTCATGTATGTTTCTCGTTATCGTACCCGAACGTACCAATGCCCATTAGCTTTACTTATATTTAATATCTTTTATTGGCATCTAGATGGATATATATACAGATCATTATCCTTTTTTTTTATAAATGAATAACAAATAACTATATTTGTTTTAAAGAAGAATAAATGATTACTTTTTATCTCAACGTATGAGACCATAACCATATTTACTTTGCACAATAGCTTTGAAATATATGTTAAATACTAGAACATATGATGCAATCTTGTATGATGTTATATGGTTGAGTATTTGTAACATAAACTTAGTTAAATTTTAGATATTTCAAGACATGCTTTCAAATTTTACACAAATCCTAATTGAAATTTATTTTTTTGTAAATACATATCAAATCCATACAAAATTATTTGGATCGATCCTACGAGGATTTAAGTGTATATACATGATAATTTGATGATTGAAAAAGTGTATTGAAGTTCCACATATTGAATTGAGTTAGAAGTTTTTTTATCATTATATGAGTATTTGTTTTCTAATAGAAAATGCACTAGAATGACTCAATTCATAATATGTGTGAAATCTAGTAAATATGTTTAGATTCTAATAAGATTCCTATGGTTTTGAGAAAAAAAGATAGAAAAGAAAGAAAGAAAGATGAAATCTACTAAAATTGTTATAATTCTGCCCGTGCAATGTACTCATGTATGTGAAATCAGAATGAAATTGTTATAATTTTGAAAAAAAAAAAAGCCTTTTCATTTGATATATAAAATAAATTATACGAATACATGATATCATTAATACATATTATACATGATATAGAAAAAGTTCACATCCGATTACTTGTGTTTGGTTGGAAAGAAAAAAAAAATCTCTCATTTTTGCTTTCAATCAAAAAAATCTGAGAACAAAGTGTGAATGATTATGAAAAGAGATAGCGAACTACACTATTGATTTCAGTTTCTATGATGATTTTTCTGAAATGATTAAAGATGTCGTTTTTCTTATTTTTCCTCGATATACATCATTTCTTCATGATTGATCTCACTTGCTATTACTCTTTTACATTGGGGAAAAACAGAAAATACTAATAAATACGCTAAATCAGAAATTGAGAATCAAAATAGAACTGCAGATTTTTTAATAAAGGTTACAAATGTGACATGAAAATTGGAAGAAAATTGAAAATATCATTATCGCATGTCGTATCGCAACTTTAATTTTACGGATATATTAATGGATATATCGATATCGCATATCGATATCGCAAAAAATTTGAAAAAACAACAGAAATCATATTAAAATTTTGGAAATTTAATATGAAATTTTAGGGATTATTTTTACACATCATTACACATATATTGCACTCAAAATCACATTAAAAAAATATATTTAAAACTAAAATATAGATAATAAACATTATAAATATTGTATTTCATTATTAAAATTACATCACACAATACATTACTACCAAAAGGATGACCTATAGAGTTCAAACATAGTAGATTGAATGTCATCTTAATCTAAACAGTACTGATATCAACTCATCATAATAGAGTACTTATTAATATAGTTATGCACATATCATTCATAAGTTGCTCTATCTCATCAAACTGTTTTACCATGAATTTGATAGTGTATATTAATCCAATGATATTATTGATATTCATTTTGGCCTTAGGACATTTGAGGATGTGGATGATCAAAAACATCTCGAATAGTCCAACCAAATTGTGAACTTTCATATATGTTAGGAACATATGAATTTTAAAACATATCACTATGATTATTGCTACTCAAATTAAGAAAATAATGACAAAATCAACTTTTTTTTATCAAAAATCACGATTTTTGATGTTGTTGCGATATTTCACGATATATCCGCGATATTTTCCGATTTCCATCCAATTTCATTCTACATTGAACCGATATCGATACTTCGCGATATATCCGTGATATATTAGCGATATCAGGGAAAAAAAATTACCTCCAATATCCATATTACAATATCCGTATCCGCGATATATCCATAATATATCCACAATATATTGCGATATTTTCATCCTTGCATATATATATATATATATATATATATATATACTCAGTGGATGATTAAAGCATAAATATGATTACATGAGTTCCAAGAAATGTTGTGGATCCACAATATATAAATAAATATTTTCAGCATGCAAAAGAATATCTTTCACCCAAGGACGAAAAAATCGCGAAATATCGTCGATTTATCGCCGAAATGTCGTTGGAAAGGCCGGGTCGATATTATATACGGATGTTGTTTTTTTTCGTCCAAAAAATCGGTAAAATGTCGGTAAATGTCGACAAATATCGTTGTCGATGTCGAAGAAAATGGGTAATTTTTGAGTCCATGTCACCGAAATGTCGATGGAAATCGGTAAAATGTCGGTAGAGTTTCGATGTTGGCCAAGTTTCGGTGGAAACTATAAAAATCAGCATTTTTTTTGTATTTTTCTGCTTTTTCTCTCATTTTTTGCTGGCAAGTAGCATTTTTTTTTGAAATGTCCTATGAAGGTTCAAGCATGCGTCAACATAACCAACCATATTGGGTCAATCCACATTACCAAATTCATGGAAACACAGTTGGAAGAAGTAAAGAAATATATGAAAGTTATGTTCATGATTACGCTGAAAATTGGTCTACTATCTTGAGTCTACTATCTTAAGTTGGCATCAATATTGTTCGACTCAAGATGACATGTCATCTTATTCATTTGAACCTCATAGGAGTTCAAGTTATTGCTAGATCAAGTATTAATTGTCAATGATAATTTCACATGTAAACCAATATGAGATAACATTTATATAACCAATATGATATAACCAATATGAGATAACATTTATATAATAGTTTATCTCTTAATATTGGTTGTAAACATATCTTTTTGTTTGAAATTTAACTTCAATATATATTAATATTCATTATAATATTATGTAAAATGCTAGATACATTTTTCAAATTTTTTTTTCAAATTTTTTATTTTTTTCTCGAAATTACCGATATTTCCACCGATATCGATATATCCGTCGATATATCCGTAAAATCAAGGTACCGATATATCCGTAATTACCGATATTTTTGTCCTTGCTTTCACCATACAAAATAATAATTTAAATAAAAAAAATGAAAAAATGTAAACAAAGCAAAATAACACATTTCAAATATATCGTGTCAAATAGCGAATCAGATTGAACGAAAATCCGTGTTGCTGGTACAAATGTCTGTGTTGAATCATTGGTTAGTGGAATTTGCTAGTTAAAGATAATCACTACAAAATCTTGATGCCCTTGAAAACAATTCATCTCAAAATGATAATATATAATTGCTTTATCCTATTATTTACATTCTTAATCATTGCATGCAGTCAGATAAGCAGTAAGCAGTAATATAGAGGGATACCGTGTCTCCTCCATATACTTTGTAAACTTTGAGCTCGGTTGGGCGAAAATATAATAGCAGATTAAGCAAACGTAGTATTGATTTGTAATAACCACAATATTTGTGGTTGAACTAGGTTAACACATTTTGGAAAACAAAAGATACCCTAATTTAAAAACATCATCTTTTAAAAGAAGTGAAGAGCTCTCATCAGTGACATTACCAGCCAAGTGATTCCCAACACTGGTTGCTCCGTCTCTTAGTTAACAGCCAAGTTGTCCCCAAAGTTAACCCCCTGAATGCAGGTCGGTAATGCTCGTAAAGTAAGCACCACAAACATAAACTTTGACAGAAGAATCGAGCGAGCCTTTTCCAGTTAATTCTTCAGCACCTGACCCTTTTTCCTATTCTGCAGTCTAGTTACATTTCACAAGAATGTTTGAAGTAACCCATTTTGAGACAACAGAACTCTCAAAATACATGGCGAAATCTATACAGTTACAGGATATGTATCAGTCTTTCGATTAAGGTTAAAAGTCCAGTATATAAGAAGGTCAGCAAACCTAATGATTTCTTAGTTGGGTTCTGCATAACTAGGGATTAAAGAGGTATGAACAATAGCTGCAACCCAAACCAGCTTTGTACAAGTGAAATCTGCCAACTGTTTCAGGGGGAAATCCTCAACTTCAGATACAAGGAAAACACAAGGATCCGAAGTACAATGGCATGTAAACCCAGTAAGGTTCTTTTCGTTGATGAGAGATACATAACTACGTAAAACACGATAAGTTAATTAGTTCTTGACAAAACAGAGAATGAGGAACAGAAAATAACTATCACCAATTGCTCTCAATAGAGAAGAGGTAGGTGAAGCATACTCAATATCTCCAAGACATATAAGTTGCTCATCATCAATGTTAATCCTGGAGTGTATGTTAGGCATCCCAAGAAGAGTCTGAATTAGAATTTATCTCCAAAATTCAATTCTTTGTTAGGCAATAATCTCTAATAATTACAGACCAAAATTATTGTGATGCAGAGGATTAGGATTGTGTAGTATGTTGTGCATCACATTGAAATAGCTGTGTCCAGTTATATGAAAATTTATAATTCAGTTCAGATTTGGAGTATATGCAAAAAAAATTTCATACATGACATATTCTTTTTATTAATAAGAACCTGAAAGCAATATCTTTGATAAAAATAAGCTACCCCCTTCATTCCAGATTAAGAGTTCTGTTTCTATAAATGGCATGAAAGAACTAATAATTCAAGAGACTAATGTTATATAGAGTAAGGTAGAATGTCAAAATCAATGGCATCCAAATTATACCTTGACACATTTGGAATGGATTTTTTTCATACATGACATATTCTTTTTATTAATAAGAACCTGAAAGCAATATCTTTGATAAAAATAAGCTACCCCCTTCATTCCAGATTAAGAGTTCTGTTTCTATAAATGGCATGAAAGAACTAATAATTCAAGAGACTAATGTTATATAGAGTAAGGTAGAATGTCAAAATCAATGGCATCCAAATTATTCCTTGACACATTTGGAATGGATTTTAAAGCAACTGAAAACTTTTGATGTTCTACCTCACATAGTATCGGACCTTGGCATCTCAATTTTTTTGAAATACACTGATAATACCAGAAACTCTTTCTCCCATCACTCTTAAGAGTTAAAAAGAACTATCTTTTTTTTTTTTTAATAAGGGGCACACCAATCCGATACTTTACCAAATGCTTGGTCTGCCCCTGATTAGGGAAAAAAAAAAAGGCCTAAAACAATTACTTCACTCATCAGACTATGAACAGCAGTACATGATTCAAGGTCATAACCATTAATGACTGAAAGAAACCAAGCAATTATGTTATCAAGTAAATAGTGGTGGACAAAGATAGTTTAACTCACCTCTTTTGTCTTGTCGATTTGCTGCTTTTCCTTCACTTCTTTCTTTTTCTTCTGCCCCATTACTAGAGCACCAATTTGAATCCCTCCGACAAGAAATCATCCCTGATGAAAGGAGAAGTGAGAAAAGAGTTCAGGGTCTGGTTATTACAAAATCATTGAGGCAACACTAGTTCATGCTTTGTGTGTTAACTATTCCCAGCTCAGTCATATTTTCAAGGCATTTGCCCAACAAAATCCCTAACTTAATCATTAGTGTGAAAAGGGAAAATTTCTACAACCAAGTAACAAAGATTTTTCTCTTCTCTTTTTTTTTTTTTTTAAATGAAACCAAAGTTGATGGCTTTTCTATGATGAGGCAAACCGTATGATCCAAAGCTGCAAGTAATCCGCAGAGAACAAGTTCTATAGTTGACTTACAAAATATTATACAAGTCAACACCAGACATGAGAGATAAATGGCTATAACATAAGGAAGGGTAATATTTATTATATACTTTTCATAAGAAACCAATACCCATAATACTTCACCTTTTATTTCTGATCTTTTTTGCCTTGTTATTCTGTTGCCCCTTTTTCTTAACCGTGGCTGAGCCATTAGGCGAAATGAGGGTCTGAACACAAGCTTCAGCATAAAACACGAAAGGCAAACCATCTACAGCAACATCTTCAATAGTTCCCTTTCCTAAATCAAACCAAATCAACCTCTTATCACTGCAATTAAGCAGAATCTTATCACCTTCTCTTGAAAAAACAAGTGGCTTTACAAAATCATCCACCTCGATAGCAGGAGGGCAAATTGAAAGCAATTTAGTCCACGATTCTTTCGCACCATACTCTTTCATCACCCAAATGACAACCCGAGATCGGTAAGAACAAACCAAAGAAAGGCATCCGTCAATCATATCCAAGCTCGGATCAGCACGTCTTATCTTAATCCCCGGAGGCATCGCCACCTCATAATGCTCCTCGCTTTCAAGGCTAAAAGCCATGATTTTCACTGTAAATAACTGATCTGATTGAACGAGGGTATGCAGCGCTCCGTTAGTATGTACGCGCCAGTGTCCCCTCAAGAAAGGTAACTGATAAGGAAAAGGCTGAATTCTCCTCCAAGAGTTCGATTTGAGGCTATAGATTCTAACCTCTGAATGCATCAAAACATAGGTTAATTCGCTCCTGATTTCCATAACCCTAACAACCTTATAATCATCATTTCTCGAATCATACCCAAATCCGTATGTAGTTTTGGGATAACATGCCAACTGATTTGGATCATCGCACACCGGTAAAACCTTGTAATCCCTTGAAAAAGGGTTCCACAAAACAGGGGGCTCGCTCATCACAAGAACAATTCCGTTGCAGGAATTAGAGATTGCATCACTGCTCTTGTAATAAAACGGCTGCTTGATGACGCGGGCCTCGTCGAGCGAATCCAAATCGATCGAGTAAACGCCAAGTCCGCCGGCGATGAGATTTCGATGGGAATTTGAAATTAAGGACTGGCGCAAGTGCAATTTGGCGAAACCTCTACTGTCAATCAGAAAACACCACGATTTCGCGACGGCGCGAAACCGCTTCAGAGTTCTCACCGGCAGGCGGCAGAGGACATCCTCGATCAGTTCAAACGGTAGAGCGGTCATACTTTCACAGTGAAATTTAGGGTTTGTGAAAATTGTTTTGAATTGTTAGCATATAGGTTATGAGGTTATATAGAAGACGTTGCGTAAGGTGAGAGGCTGAGGATTCTCTCTTTATCTACATGGCAATCAACACTGAGTTGTATCGCTCAAAAAGATTGAGAGAAAGGAGTTTTAGAAATTAACTAAATATAACTCCTGCTTTTTCTTTCTCAAAATAAATAATAATAATAATAATAATAATAATAATAATAATAATAATAATAATAATAATAATTTTTCTATTCTATATATATAACTCCTGCTTTCTACTAATAAGAAGAATATTTACTGTTTATTTTCTATTTTTTCTTTCAAGCAAATTCATTTCTTTACATTTAAAAAATGGGTGGGGTTATCCAAATCCTAAAAATATTAAACACAACTCAAAAAATGAAATTTTACATTTGTGAATTTCGGATGTGTTTAGTATTTTACGGGTGTGTATAATTTCTTTCTTAAAAAATATGAGAAATAGTGAATAATAAATAATAATAATTACCCAGAGAGAAATAGCATGATTAGACATATAGTAGTGGGTATTATTTTTCTTTGTAGATAATGATATAGGTTTGATACACGAATACTACATTTGATGTTGAACTTTCTTTTCTGTTGTTTTTCCTTTTCCCTGTGTTTGAAGCTACTTTTATTTATTTAAAGTTTGGCCTTCACACAAATCAGATGATTGGTTCTGTTGACGTCGGAATTTGTAATTGAATAATTCTTAGTCGAACACCCAAATTGATATAAAAGGAAATAAGATTTGAACGAAGAAATGAAGTTTAAAATGTATGAATGCAGCAAACACTGTGCCCGGAGCCTACTCGGGCAATTTTAGCTCGGCTGATCCTGAACGGTTTTAGTGACCGAACAGGACCTTTTTTGATTATATTAGAGAAATGAGCTCTCTAGTGCTTTGTATGATTCAGCCCCTTTTATAAGTTAAAATTACAGCTATTTATAGACAAAGAAATGTAAGTAGTGGAGATCGTGGGGGAGTGTGGAGGTTACGCCCACTTTCCCCTTGTTTTCCACCTATTCATCCGGTATTGTGCAACGGTTTTATCTCCCACGATCTCTTAACGGTTGGCTTGATCCTCCTCGGTTGTCCCTGCTTGGAATATCCTGCTTAGCTCGGCCATCTGTTCAGCTCGGCTATTCTTGAATTGGATGCCCCGGATATTGCCCAGAATGGTTGTCCGGCCGAGGTGCCTGACCAGCTTCATGTCCCGAGCTGACAATCTTCATCGACCAAGTATATGACCTGAGCAGCTCGGATACGTCGGTCCAACAGGTTCAATAAAAGGTTGGTTGGATGCATTGATGATGTTTAACCAAATAAATAAAGGAGAAATAAAGTTGCCAACTCCTACTTGTTAGCTTGGAAAACACAACATTGCTAATCTTTTATATAAATAAATGAAGAGGGGAATCTCCAATTTCCAAGAAATCAAGCATAAAGGGTGATTTCATCATTTTTTTTATTTTAATAATAAAAAGATAATGTTGAAAGTGAAGGTGGAATCGATTCTTTATCTTTGGATTAAAAAAATAACCATAACCAAATTCATGAGATGGAATAAAAAAAAAAATTTGACCCAAATTTACAGGGGAAAACATTTTTTTTTAAACACATGCATAGGGAAAAAAATAACCATAACCAAATTCATGAGATGGAAAAAAAAATTAAAAAAATTGGTTCTGATTTTGAAGGTCTCAGAATATGGAAATGCATTTGAAAGATTGGAATTGTAATATAATTATTAATATTTTCTAACACAATGAGGAATAATATTCATATTTTAATTGAGCTAAAAAATGTATGTAAATTGTGATTGGATGGAGTCATGGAGATGGCAAATACTTGTGTTATTAGGGATTGATTTATGACTTTGTGTCAAGATAAACAAAGTTCTCATATGATACATAAGAAAGGGGCTAAATTTTAGATTGAACTAACTGAATTCTCTGATAATTTTTCATGATATAATATATGTGAGAAAAGTATGTTTGATTGGAAAATGTAGAATAAGTAAAATCTAGAGATTGGAAATTGTGAGGAATTAAGGTCCAATAGTAGGCCCAATAAAGATATATTCTTAAAGGGGCCAGGCCTAGCCCACCACAGCTGTTGCCTTTCCTATCTATAGTCATAGCCAGAATTGTTCTTCCCACGGCCCATGTCAACACTAAAATCTAATATTTATTGGGACTAAAATTAAATTATCAATAGGTTTTTTTGATTTTTCTTTTATAATGTAGTCTTTTACCTTGAAAAGAAAAGAAAAAAAAAAAAAGCAAAGTGGTCTATACTTTCATTTAGTACAGAAAGATTTTTTATGCATTTTTTAACAAATAAATATTATGCTATCCACTTTTTTATTTAAAAATCTAAGCGCATATGGTTCGGAATGAATTTTACAAGTTTGAATTTGACAAGATTTTGATATCCACACCTTTATTTTATAAATATGTATTTTTTTAAAAAAAATTTTTTTTTACCAAATTGTGTAACATTTGTAACACTTGAAAAGATTCAAAACAAAAAAATCTATAACACCTATTTACCTAATTGAAGAAAATTTTAAAGATCTAAGTCCAATATTAAATAAACACTATAAGGATTAAAGTGCTAATATATTACAGCATAAACTTGAATAAAACTGAAAGAACAATATGGACAACCCAAAGAAGAAAAGAAGAGAGAACAAATTGCACCGGGTCCAGGCAGTTTATACACAATGTGTGAGCTCTTGCAATTCATCGAAAAGATAAAAGCGCACAAAATCAAACACCACAACAAAACAAAACCAATCAACCTCATGCCCTAGTTCCCTTCCATAGTTGATAATTCTTCAGAGCTTTAACTTGAATCCAACTGAAAGAAAATCATCCCTGCAAACACGTCACAAACACCCCAATTATGAATAAACGAAACAAGATACATCATTGTATCATTGTTAAGTAATGAAGAGTTCCACATTTCACCTTTTCTTGTTAATCTCTTTGCCCTTGTTTCCCTTTCCATCCTTTTGTTTCTGAGTTGCCACTCGACTCGGACAAAAAGGCGAAACAAGGCTCTCAACACAAGCTTCAGCATGAAACGGGGGTTCAAGAGGCGAAGCATCAAACATTGCATTCAAACCACTTTCACTGGCAATTGTAAGTGGATCAATTTGCTTCCGCAGATTATACCAAGTAAGGCACATTCCATCATAGTTCAACAGAACCTCATCACCACTCTTAGAATAACCCAATGGACACAGATATATAAAAACATCAGGGACTGGTGGCTCGAAGCACAGTAGTTTATTCCAAGAATCCTTCACCCCATATTCTTTCATCAACCAAATCTCACCACAGTCCACACCGGGGATAACCGCCGTAATATACCCTCCCATTACCTCCACAGATGATTTACCACAGCTTACACAACTTCCAAATGGCGGCATCGACACCTCGTAGTGAACCTCCTTTCCAATATCAAACGCCATGATTGATTCAGAGTTATCACTACGTTTCACAACGGTATGCAGAGCATCATTTGAACAAACCCCCCACCTTCTATCATTTGGCAACAAATATGGAAAATTCTCGATCCTTTTCCAGGAATTTGCATTTAGACTATAAATCTTAGTCTCCCAGGATGCTGCAGCCACCCGATCAGTAGCCTCGAACTGGACCACCCTAACAACCTTATAGTCATCATTCTTAGAATCATAGCCTATGGCAAAATAAACCTCATACGATTTAGGGCACTCCAGCGGTGCCTCCGGCAATATGTTCATCTTTCTTGTGGCAGGATTCAACAGAGCAATCTCGTCAGTATCGGACACTATTAGAGCGAGCCCATTGCAAGCGCCTGCAATACCGTAGCCGATCAATCGGGTATCGTCAATATCCAATCGCTCCAAGGAATCCAGATCTAGGTAGAAAAACCGAGTTGATTTCACTAAAAGTGTGCGATTGGAGTTGGTTTTAGAGGATTGACGCAAATGCAGTTTGATGAAATCTTTGGCGTCGATCAAAGAGCGCCATGATTTGGAAACGCAGCGGAAACGCAACAGACATTTCACCGGAAGGCGGCTGAGGATTTCGGTGATGATTTCTGGAGGTAGATCAGACATTAGTTGAGAGGATTTTGGATTCTAGGGTTCGTTTCCGAATTCAATTTCAAAGTGTATGGAATTCCAAAAGACTTGGAGAAGAAGCATTGCTGTGGTTGATATATTAGTTTTAAACTTTTAGATCCCCAGACTTTTGCCGCCTGGATGTTTTAACAGTTATATTATCATACTCTCTCCGTTAACATTTTACACACTTTCCTTTTTAATTTGTCCTCAAACACTTTGCACACCCCAAAATGGTAAAATTTATCATAATTCTACCCTCACAATACACACTTATTTACACACAATGTCATTTCTTTTCCTCACACAATGTCATTTAATATTTAAACTTTTTCTTAACAATTGTGCCCAATTTGACCATTATACCCTCAATCATAAAATAAATATTTACTTTTTCTTAAAAATTGTGTCTAATTTGATGTATAAAGTAATATGGGACGGAGGGAGTATTATTTAAAAAAAATCATATTATTATCTAATTAATTCATTTATTGTTTATTTTTTCTGAAATTAAGTTTAGGTTTGGTTAGAATTTGAATTTAATTACATAATTTAATATGCCCGAATTATGGCAATTAATTATTAATAATTAAAACATTAGTATAAATTGCGTGCATGCACTAACTAATAAAAATTACAATTAAAAAATTTTAAAAAATATAATATTTTGTTGATCCTATTCGTTTTATCATCAAATTATTTCACCAATTATTGCTATCTAATTAAAATCTGAATTTAAGATCTTTTCTTGGACGGATTAATGTAAATAATAAACAGTGGCTAAAATACTAAAATAAGTTGTTGCACAAAACAAAATCCCAATATAAAATTTAGCTATACTATCTGTTGGCATGCAAATTTTTACGAACGGGTCAAGCCATATATCATGGGTAAGGCTCTATTAATTGCCTTAAAATGTGTTTTTTCTTGAGGCAATTCTTACCTGACACTTTATTATTTTATTAATATTTATGTTTTTGCAGGTTGCTAGAATTAAATTGCAAGAACGGTGTTCTTAAGAGAGAGAGAAGAGTAGAGGGAGAGAGAAAGTGGCAGCCAAGATGACAAAGTGTGTCAGAAAGCCTTTTTTTAATTTTTCTATTATCTTATTTTATTATATTAATAACACCGTATGTCAGAATTGATGTGGGTGCTCTTAGAGGAGAAAAATCTGAGTACATTGGTTTAAATCTCGGACAATTCGGTCAGTTTTAGTCAATGATGGATTCAGTGTCCTGCAACATTCAGCCTCCTAGTCGGGTTGACCTTGATCAACTCTAGAGGTCAAGTGTCGATTGATCATGCTCAATCCGTATGGTCAACGATTTGAGTCAAGTCTGTTCGTATGTACAACACAACTAAAATTCTTACACAATTAAAATAATATTTATATTATTTTTTAAGAGTAAATAAAATATTAAAAAAAAGGTATGAATTTTGGTACGAGAGAGTAGATTTTCAGGTCTTCCTACTTAGCACATAGATTTTGGTAAATTATGTACGTTATTTGATTATTTGTCAATCGATTGTGATTGATCGTGGATTTAGAATTTACGTTCTCATTAGTAAAAATTAAAGAATGCCTTTCATATGTCATAACTCACAGAATTATTTTTCCGTGGATACGTTTAAATTTTTTGAATGATTCTGCACTATAACTCTCTAATTTTCTTTTCTATCATCTCAATAAACAAATAGATACCTTATAAAAATGTGAGTAAATCCGTGAAAAATACAAATATATATTTTCGAGAAATTAATATAAATAAAATGTTGATAATACTGAAAATCTTGATTCTTGAAAAGCGAAACAAAGTGCTTTATACTTGAGTGAGAGTACGTAGTGCACCAGTCCAGATATAGTCACACTAAATTCACCTGTTCCTATGAAACTGAAGAAAATAAGGAAGAGAGAATATATAAATTTATAAAGAATGAAGAAAGAAATAATGTACAAATACAGCATGTTTCTTAAATTGAATATAATTAATCCTTGCAAGTATACAAATATTGTTGGTAGTCTACATTCTAATGGATCTCTATGCTTCAACATATCTTGGTTCAACCGAGGTCATATCTTGGAACGGAGATGGCAGTGTCGTGCGTTTAAACGGAACCAATGTCGATTCCAAGATTGTCGGAATCGGGGATTTCGCTGTTGATGAGTACAACAGATTAAGTAAAAGCCATCTGAAATTGCAGAGTGTGGTTAGAGGTATGTTTGTGCAGTCAAACTATATTCTGTTAATCCAGGTTACGGATACAATTATCTCGCAATCCAAACACTACGCTCTCATTGTTCAAGTGCACAAGGAATAAGGATGCGATGAGACTTATTGCATGTCAGGAATATAAGTATTTTGATATTCAAAATTGAATGATACAGCTTATGAACTGATTTCTAAAATTCCAATCAGAATGTTCTTTTATAGGAAGTTTTATTTTGTTATTTTAAATATTGTATGTAAATATGTAATAACTTGGATTTAAAAAAATATTCTATATAGTAACTAAATATTGTGAAATGGGAATTCATTCTGTTTTAGTTGTTGTATATAATTACTTGGAAATTTTGAAATTATGACGAAAGATAAATTTCATTTTCTAAAAAAAAATAAAAATTGAAACTTAAAAATCGTATAACAAGTTAATTTTCCACAAGGTTATCCAATTATTTATTTTTTGACTATTTATTATTTATATAAAGTAATATTACTGTTTATAGCCCCAATAGCCTATTTAAAAGTCTGGACGAGTAAGATCCATGGGCTTCATCAATTAATTCAACTAGTCCACCAAAAAAATTTCGACCTTATTTTTAGTGATCATGGATAATTAAAATCTCCAAAATCATATGTATATATAAAAAAAAAGCTGATACAATTTGTTCGAAGCTTACTAATTTTGAATTTCATTCAGTCCTGATAATTTTCAATACTTTGGGTTACATTTTACCCATCATTAATCTATATATTTCTCCTCGTTAAAAAAAAAAAAAAAAAAAAACAAATTTCTGGCAGTTGAGTGACGAACTTAAGCTCGTTATTAAAGAATAAAAGTAAGGTTTGAGGCCTACAGTATATTAACAATTGGTATATATGGTGACTATGATCTGACATGACAGGATTAGAACGAAACCCAGAGACAAACTTGGAGTGCTAATCACCATACTAATTCAAAACAATTTAATTTATTTGAAACTATCAGAAGGGAGTCCATTTTTTTGGGAATATGAGTCCAAGCAGAAATAAAAAAAATTTTAATGGAACAATAGACCGTCAAGTAAAATACAATCCATAAAAGAATTTGACCTATGAATAGAAGTTACAAGATAATTATGGTAAAGATTGTAATATCAGAAAAATCATTATTTCTTATTAATCGGATTGATGAAAAACCTTATTTGAATTTTTGTAACATAACAAAATAAAATTGAGTCAAATGGATAGGTGCCGGACGACTTTAATTAATTATTAGAAAGAACCAAAGTTTTACTTTGTAAGCTAACAAGTAACAAAATAGCTTTTGGATTTGATTAGGATGATAATGAATGAATCAGCAATACATATCCGATCTTTATGAAGATGACCTGTACACAAATGTAATAGCAAGGTTTTACTAAGTAGAATGTATTTTAGAGAAAAAATAAATAAAAATTTGATGGCAAATCTCATTACTCTGTTATAACTTATAATTCATGAAACAATCAATTAATTCCATATCAAACGTATTGACATGGTTAATATACGTGTCGACTAGTTGTTGGTTGTTAGCGTGCAAGATTTATAAGCATTAATTCCCATGGATTTTGTTCAAGTTCTTATTACTAGTCTTATAAATATCGTGTTTGGATAATTAAGTTGAATATACTTGTGAATTTTACATACATAAATACATAGATGCGTGTAAAATGCATTTATTTCATCCATCCAGGCAAAGATATTTTAATTTTATATAGTTAAAACCATGTTTGAAAAGTCAATGTTAATCATTAACTGAATATCCTTAAGAACAAACCTTAATCAAGCTAAATGTGTTGGATAATTAAGTACTAACTCCGTCTAAAAACTTAGCACATTTTAACTAGCATGTAGATATATTTATATTTTTTAAAAGTATTTAAGATACACTCTTTATAAGTAACTTAGACAAAATGTGGACTACTTTTTGGGATGTGGGTAGTATAATTTTATTAACTATAATAAAGAATGTGGAATCTTAAGGAATAAATCTATTTTCATTTAAGTTTAATTATTAAGTATATTTTTTCTTTATTCACAATACTCATGTGAAATAGTGTAACATTCAATTTAATATTGGCACGTATGGCCTATGGGCAGAGGCAATGTAGTCTCTTTCAAGAAAATCCAGGAAAATAAAAAAATAAAACCTCTCTTACAAATAAAAAGCTTTAGATCTAATAGCATCATATTCTTAGCCACAATTGAGGTTGATGCCTGTTGGAGTGTAGAGGTGTGGATTGGCAGTTGTGGCGATTTTCCATCTAACTGTCAAATTTCAACACCTAATTGTGATGACGTGGCCCCACTTGGCCATGCATTATTGGATTAGGATTATTTGTCTTCTATTTTCCTCCTCCATACACATTGATGCTTGCTATTCTACAACTCCCAAAAATCTGTGTGTCTCAACATCCTTCTTAATTATTTGATTTTTCTGATGTCACAAACATATTAATCTACATATAATAATATTTAAAAGAAATTATTTGGATGCGTATGTAAATTGCAGTTGGAATGATACAAAATCATACTATTTAGCTGCATTATTGAGCTAGTTGGTGTCCTTGGAGTTGATAAGAGTAATCGGTGGCTGATGGATTAGGACAGGTGAGTTTCTACCTGAGGGAGGCCATATGTAGCAAGAACTTAATAATGAAAATTAAATAAAAACAAAACATGGAGAAATTAAATTGATTATAAAAAAAATAGGAAAAAAAGAAAAAGAAATGGACAGATGGAGGATTTTACCCCTCTTTTGTATACGGATCAAGCTTTTAATATTACCGACATCCCTCTAAACGACCATTCATTTTCTGCCGCGTTAATGGCCTTTTTTTGGACGAATAAATTAAAGACTATTAGGATTCTTATCACGTCCTATGTATATAAAATTTAATGTAAAACAACTTTCACGTGTAGAGCAATTAAAATGAGTTGGGTTGGTTAGGTCACTTCGTCCTATCATATATAAAAAATGGATTGGATCAAAGATTTAATAATTTGTTAAAAAATAGATTTATATGGGTTGGTCCATTTAGGTCGTGGGTTTAGACGGGTGGGTTAACCCATCTAATATTTCTAATAATTAATATTAATTAAATCATTATTGATTAAGAGACAGAATTAGAAACAACAAATACATGTATTACCATTTATTTTCTCTAAATTTCTCGTCATTTTTCTATTGAAACGTCAAATCATAGTTCATGTTCAACAAATTAACTCACATTTGTCTCAGTGGTTTTCTTCTTGTTCTTATATCAAGATTTTAAACTTTTGTATCAAGATTCTAAACGTTTGATTTTCTAGCGTTTCTACTCTCCTTGGACATCAATGACGTCTAGTTCCAATCAGTGTGTAAAAAATAGGTAAATCAAATTCATATTGTAATTTCATTTTTGCAGATTTGAAGAAAAACAAATGGATTCTAGCATTTTGAACGAAATTATTAATTTGAATGATAATGAACGTGGAAGTGAAAATATTAAGTCTGATGGGAAATGTAAAATTAGAGAATATTCTGAAATTTGGAATTATTTTACAAAAAAAAATGGTTGGAAAAGATACAATTTGTGAATGCAAGGGGTGTAAGAATGATGGGAAATGTAAGATTAGAGAATATTCTCATGTTTGGAATTATTTTTAAAAAAATGGTTGGAAAAGTTACAATTTGTGAATGCAAGGGGTGTAAGAAAGTGTATAAGAGTGGAGGCAAAAGATATGGGACTTGTACACCAAGACATCACATGGAAAATTGTAAAAATTTTGAAATTTTATGATGTGGGACAAATGTTTGTTGATCATGATGGTAAGTTAAAGAATAGAAAGATAAATTCAAAAATTGCACGTGAGTTACTAGCCAGTGCAGTTATTAAGCATGACTTACCATTTGCCTTTGTTGAATATGAAGGTATTAGAGTTTGACAACATTATGTAAATCTTATGCTTCCACTTAAATAAGTTTTGGCTAATGTTAATCATGACTTACCATTTGTGAAGGTATTAGAGCTTGACAACATTAAGCATCACTTACCATTTGCCTTTGTTGAATATGAAGATATTAGAGCTTGAGAACATTATGTAAATCTCACACTTCCACTTAAACAAGTTTTGGCTAATGTTAAACATAGGGTGTGTTTGACTTCAGATGTGTGGACATTTTAGCATCAGTAGCTTGATGACATTATGTAAATCTCACACTTCCACTTAAACAAGTTTTGGCTAATGTTAATCATAGGGTATGTTTGACTTCAGATGTGTGGACATCTTGCATCAGTGAGGGTTATATTTGCTTGACAGCCCATTTTGTTGATGAAAATTAGAATTTGAATTGCAAGATCCTTAATTTTGATAGTATGCCTCCTCCACATTTTGGAGTTGAGTTAGCAGCAAAAATATTTCAATTTTTGAAGGAATGAGGGATTGAGAAGGAAATGAAGATGATTTTGATGATCTAAACTCAGCAAAAATATTTCAGTTTTTGAAGGAATTAGGGATTGAGAAGGAAATGAAGATGATTTTGATGATCTAAATGTTGATGAATCATAATTTTCAAGGAACTTACATGTTGTATTTGAGATTTGTTATTCAAACTATTTGCTAGACTATTTAAAATTATCATGTTGTATTTGAGATTTGTTATTCAAATGAATGTTATCCAATTCAACTTTAATGTTTAGGTTTTGTGTTTTATATCATTGTATGTTTATTTTATCTATTTATTACATTTGGTTAGAGATTATATTTTTCATAATTTTAATTTTATGATCTTGAAGGTTTGAACTAAATTTCACATGGATACATAATTTGAATTGGGGTGTTTATTGTCAATTATTTAAGAAACTAACTAAATATTTTAGAATTATCTAGAAACTACTTAAATGTTTTAGAATAATCCAACAAACTATATCAATGTTCAACAAGTTACCAAGTTTATAAATTAATGCAATCATACCTAGAAAGTTATCTGTTGGTTTTTATGTAAAATTCTTTAATTTTAAAAATTCCTGTAAAAATCTATATAAAAAAAAAATGATGAGTTGGTCTATCTAACCCACAAACCGCAGTGGATTGGCTGAGCTGGGATTTCTTAAGCCCACCAAAATGGTGGCGTGGGGCAGATGGCTATGGGTCAGTCCACCCCACCAACCCATCTTGACAGTACTATTTATATGTATTAATAAATGAGTCAACTCATTCAATATAATTCATGTTAATTTCACATATGATTATATAACACTCTATCTCACGAGATGGTCTAAAATGAATTTTTGCATTTTGTGAAACAAATGTATATGACATATATAATAAATATTAATTTATAAAATCCATGTATTTGATTTGTGGGTAGTTAAGAACTATCCAAGGATGAAAATATCAGTTTCGCTAAAAATATTGGCATCTTAATTTTAAGAAAATATCGATTTTGGTATCGGTTTCGGTAGAAATATCGGATATTTAAAAAAAAAACTTTGTAAAAAAATTGAAAAATATATCTATTAGTTTACAGATTATTATAACTGACATCAATATATATATTGAACTTAAAATTTCAAATAAAATAATATACTTACAACAAATATATAAATAAATTACTATATAAACATTGTCTGCTATGATAATATGACAAATTTTGTATAAAATTTTGTGGTTTAAAAGTTTTTACGAGCTGATAATATTCATTTTTGCTATATAAGGGTAATCTTTATTTTAATTTATATTTCTTTTCAAATATAAACAATGACTGTTTGGTAATAACATTAATATAAACGTAAAACAACAATATAGATAATGAGTGGATTTTCGTGATATGAGATTTTATAATTATAAAAGAAACTACAATTTTAAATTCAATAATTTAAATATTTGGAGAGCTGGTTTCTTTAACAATGTAATAATGAAATGTTTGATAAATGGGATAAATAATTGATCAGATGGGCGTCGCAAAAGGACAAAATTGAATCATCTCCAAACATTTTGGACTATATACAATAATAATATAAATATCTGGTGAATTCAATAGTTGAATGAGTGAGCAAGAATTTAGCTGGATAAGAAGCATCCCACGTGTTAATCATTCATTTTATCAAATCCATTAAGACACAGCAGGACAGAACGCAAGGAATATACTCATCTTGCAATCTCTTATATTAATTTTCAAGTCAAAAGCATTCTTTTATGTTAATTTTAAAAGGAATAGTAACACAATGCTTTAATGACGAAATAATAATTTCTAAGGTTAAAACTAATAATTTAACTTAGTTTAAGAGATAGGAAGTAATATTTATGAAGTGTAAAGTAATAGTTTCAAAACTTTAGCTTTAATTTGAGCCAGTAATATATAATATTTTTCAGATAAATGAAAAAATTCATTTTTAAATTGACAAAATTGACCCGTATCATAAAGATTGTTTCATTGTTTCATAATGCATGATCGATTTTCACATTCTCTATACATGTGTGTCCAAAGAAAATTAGGCCACCTGTCAATTTCCTTAATTTTTTCTTTGTCTTTTGGGATTTTTTCTCTTACATATATTTTAGAGTTTTTGTTTTTTAAATTTAAAATTTATGGTGATTATCCAGTCATTATTAAACGCGCATCAATTAAATATACTCACTTTAAAATGATCGAATATTATCAAATGTCTAAACACACCCAATAACATTATTAATTCAATTATAAAACATAAAATGAAATAAATAATAAATAGTAAAATATTTATACGTGAGGATATGTATACTGTATAGTAGTATCCCCACACAAAAATTTATTACACACGTCAAAGAAGAGATCCCATTTCAAGCTTCCAACTGAAAGAACAAGGTAAAAGAGATCAAAACATTTCACTACTGTTTGTTGAAATCGACTATATAAACCATCATTTCAGTTACACTTGTCATTCGGAAAAAGTCTAGGCACCAAGTTCACATCCCTTCGCCAGAATCTTCATTCATAAATAATATTTTCTCTCTCCTCCGTAATGAACGGCGGCGATACAGTTGGTGAAGATGACCCGAAAGCGCCCCTTCTTCCGATCCACGACCCAATCCACAGGTCAGGGAGCTTCAAATCATGTGTAAAATCCGTTTTCACGTTGAATAACTTCTTCATCCTTCTCGGACCGTTGCTGTGCGCGGTGGTTTGCCTGTGCGTGAAGTTGAATGGCGGCGGCGACGCCAGCCGGAATATGCTGGGGGTGGTGGCGTGGATGTTCGCGTGGTGGATGACGGAGGCGGTGCCAATGCCTGTAACTTCAATGGCGCCGCTATTCCTCTTCCCGCTGTTCGGAATCTCGTCCTCCGATGACGTGGCCAGTGCTTACATGGACGATGTCATCGCGCTTGTGCTTGGTAGTTTCATACTCGCGCTTGCTGTGGAGCATTACAACATACACAGGAGATTAGCCCTCAATGTAAGCGCTCTATCTTCTCTTTCTTATCAGATTTTCATTTTATATGATTTCATCTACGTGTAGTTTTAGAGTTTGTAACAATTAAAGTAATATAATTTTTTTGACTAATATATTATCTTAATAATTAAGAAATTTAGTATTCAGATTTTGAAAAAGAATCAAATAAATTGTAGCTGAAAATATACATGTTAAGTTAAAATTAATAGATTAATAACGAATAATGATATGGATAATTTTGAAATATAGTTGCAAAATTAAAAAGATAAATAATTGAAGTCAAACATATAGAACATAAATTTGTCGTTAGTTATGGTATGTTAATTAAAATTATATAATCCTTAAATTTTGGCAAAAAATTTAAATGACTTACATGAAAGTGAAACGAATAAACCTTACACTTTAGGAATGGCTGTTATATTGCTACCCTAATCACAGTTGTCAATTTGTATGCCAGCAATAGAATCATTGACCGTGATTGATTTTAACATTATTGGGCCATCACAAATAAAACTTGTGCTTTGGACATTTGGTCGCCACATAGTAAATATTTTTTATTTCATATTTCACTTTATTTGTTTTAGATATATTATTGTTCTAAATATACTCCACAAATAGAGTATATCAACAGAATCTTTTTGAAGTAAAATTTTTCAAATTATATGTTACGTAATTATATTTTGTTATACCCATGAGGCCATGACGTTCCGTCTCAGATCTTTTGATATTTCAAATAAAATTGTTGATTTTTGAAAATTTAGTTACGTGTCCTACTTAACTCACCAATTTTTATATATTTAATTTTCGAAAAAAGGTTTACAATCCTGCCACGCTTGTGACTCGTCAGTACAGTTCAAGGTTTTGTTTAGGTTCCTGCACTGTCAATCCTAATCTAAAGCCCAATTCGTTTCATCATCCAAAACTAATGTTCATCTCTTTGCGTGTTCTTTCCAAACTAAATTAATAGTTATGAAATTTGCCTCAAATAATTCACAAAAATATAAACTCTTTACCTTTACATATATGTTTCAGATTGAAAATTTATTTTAGATCCTCTATGTAACTTGTTGAGTGGTTTATAATTGCACTCTTTACGGATTTATAATAAATAATATTATCCGACATTTGTATGAGGGAATTTTTCCATGAACATGATATTGAGTTTAGAATAAAAATATAAAATCAATTTTGAGCCATCATCAGTTTTGAACCCTCACCTAATCCAATAATTCCACATTGCTTCTTTTATTTGCCTTTAAGGACTTGGTTAGGAGTGATGTACTTGAAACAAAAAATGATTATAGACATATAATAATCATTAAATGTGTGTGGCCTGAATTAAAAAAAGGAAGAGAAAATGACACGTGGAAGTGGGGCCCAATGCAGATAACACTTGTGTTCTGTGGCGAACCGCTGAACCCACCGCTCCTCCTGCTGGGAATATGCGGCACCACCGCATTCGTTAGCATGTGGATGCACAACGTGGCAGCTGCTGTGATGATGATGCCAGTGGCCACCGGCATCCTCCAGAGATTGCCGACGGGGCCCACGCGGTCAGTCCTGGTCACCAAGTTCTGCAAGGCGGTGGTTCTCGGCGTCATCTACTCCGCCGCCGTGGGAGGGATGAGCACCCTCACCGGGACAGGTGTCAACCTCATACTGGTTGGGATGTGGAAGAGCTATTTTCCTGAAGCCGGGCCCATCAGCTTCAGCACCTGGTCCCTATTCGGGATTCCACTTGCTCTTATTATTTTTCTCTGCCTGTGGGCCATACTTTGCTTGCTCTATTGCAGAAGAGGGTCCAGTCAAGCTCTATCTGCCTATTTGGACAAGGCCCATTTGAGGAGGGAGCTTCTTTTGCTTGGTAGGCCCATTTTCAGTATATAATTATCACCTTAAATATGACCAAGTTTAATCCATATAAACCTGTCAATCTATTTTAATTCTGATTTATTAATTTTGATTTAAAAATTATTGAGAACTTTGTTGCTACACTGCAGGTCCCATGGCTTTTGCTGAAAAAATGGTCCTAGCTGTATTCTCGGTTCGTCACACCTCACTTGTTTGATTTACTATTTATTGTTTAACAATTAATCTTAGTGAATTAACTGGCAATTATATTTATGGCAACAGATATTGATAGTGTTGTGGATGACTAGAGAAATTACAGATGACACACCTGGTTGGGGATCTCTGTTCAATGGTCGTGCTGGTGATGGTACTGTCAGTGTAAGTATCATTCTTTTTTTCTTTTTTCTATTGTAGACGTAAACATAATGAATTGATAACTTTAAAAGATAGATTAATGCTCTAAAATTATTAAATTATTGACACTTAGAGGGAGTTAAAAAACAAATGATGATGATGATGATGATGATAAAAATAATGTATATAATTGAGTACACTTCCCATATTTATTGGAAGTTAAACATCAGCAGAGACAATAAATTCCCATTTCCCAACTTGTTCCAATTAGTCTATATACTATAGTCTCACGATGACAACAGTCGAACACTATTCTCATTTTTATGGAGAGATATTATAAGAAGTCCTTTTCATATAAGAAATTATGGTTTTTCCTCATTTCATTTAAAAAAAAAAAGAAATTAGTTGAACTAAAAAAAGATGTTTCCATGATGGCAGGTAATGATGGCAACACTACTGTTCATAATTCCAAACAAGAAGCAGGCAGGGGAGAAGCTAATGGACTGGAACAAATGCAAGAAACTCCCATGGAACATCATCCTGCTCCTCGGCGCCGGCTTCGCCATTGCCGACGGCGTCCGAACCAGCGGCCTCGCCGACGTGCTGTCGGAATCCCTCAGCTTTCTCGAAAATGTTCCGTACTGGGCCATCGCTCCGGCGATCGGAGTGATGAGCAGCACCATAACGGAGTTCACGTCCAACAACGCCACCACCACCCTGGTGGTTCCGCTACTGATTCAGATAGCAAAAACGATGCATCTGCATCCATTGCTGCTTATGATCCCTGGTGCTATTGGGGCCCAGTTCGCATTCCTGCTGCCAACTGGAACGCCCTCCAATATTGTTGGCTTCACGACTGGTCATATAGACATTAAGGATATGTTGGTGGTGGGGACACCACTCAAGATTGCTGGCATTGCTGTGCTCTCTGTTCTTATGCCTACACTTGGTAATTTTATTTTATTTTTGTGTTGTTTGATCTTTCTGTGTGCTGCTGGTTTACGTTGAAGTGTGTGTTATTAATCTGGAAGTGTTGTCTTCTTGCAGGGGCATATGTTTTCCAAACAGATGAGCCATTACTGGGTTTTACAAGGAGTTAGATACATTGCTATCTAAATTTTGGGCATTTTCAAGTTCAACTACTCTCTCTCTCTCTCTCTCTCTCTCTCTGTTTTTTGTATTGTAAAGAGTGTCCAATTCAATTTGGACTAGTATATAATAGTCAAAATTGTCTCAATTTTATTGTACTGTGGTAATTAGTAGTGTTCAGTTTTGTCGTCTCATGTATAGTATTGTTCATGAATATAATCTTTCCCTTCCAACATTTGATCTTACATTATTCTCTTTTATCTACAATACTTAACTTGTTGAAATGCGTATTATATTCACATAAATAGATATTTTCGAGTTAGAATTTAATTTAATATTTATTACATTGTACATATATACGTGGCATGTGTGATGAATTAAAACACGAAAATGTTCACTCTTCAAGAAGAAAACATAAAATCTAATCATAACATATAAAACACAAAATATAAATTTAATTAATCTTATAACAAATTAACCTATTCAAATGTTGCACGTTTGACTACAAATTGTAACACATAATTAATACTATCTATAAAATATTTCTTCCAATTTAAATTAAATGTATTTCTTAATATTGTTTGTGGAATTGGATTGGTGATCAAATCGGCATGACCACCAATTCAAGATACAACAGGAAGTCAGATCGCTTAAATAATTTAAAAACAAATTAAATTGTCACATTGTGTTGTTTTCTATAAAATTGTAGGTGATGATGATACAAAATCATTTTTAGTAATAATGATGATAAATTGAATATCTTTGTTAATAATATCTACAACATTATTCAAAATAGCACATAACATATAAAATTATATATATGTATATATAATAAAATATCAAAATTGTATATCCTCAATTTTTTGTAAACCAAGTAAACTTATTTACTTATAATTTTCTCTTAAAAAATAAATATGTTTTTAATCTCTTATAAATTATTCACAACATGGTATAAGAAAGTTATCTCACATTGAATAAAAAATGAGAGTATAAAATATATAAGTTTGTATTGAAAGTTATCGCATATTGAAAAAATACTAAAAAAATATGAAAATTTATAGTATAAAATATAAAAGTTTATCACATATTAATTAGCCAACTAGAATGATATTGAAATTATCTAT
Source organism: Scutellaria barbata (assembly GCA_028654395.1). Taxonomy (NCBI): domain Eukaryota; kingdom Viridiplantae; phylum Streptophyta; class Magnoliopsida; order Lamiales; family Lamiaceae; genus Scutellaria; species Scutellaria barbata. The sequence goes on from CM053645.1 coordinate 8,107,580, forward strand.
TATAAATATTGCAAATCCATGGCCTCATAAATAATATTTACTATTCCTCTAATTGAAAATAAGTATCGTCCTTTAACTTTACACACAAATTAAGAATGATTTTATTTTCCTATTATACCCTTCATTTATTATTTTTGTCTTTTAACCATTTCATTTTCATTCAACTATAATTAAATATTAACCAATGCATAATTTATTTTTCATTCAACTATAATTAAATAACCAATGCAAAATTTATTTCTCATTCAACTATAATTAAATACTAACATATGAAGTATGCAACGTTTCGATATATAAGACTCTCATATTCATCCTATATGAATTTGATGATGATGAAAGTGAGAAATTAGCAAGTTTAACACCAAAATTTTTAAAAGTAAAACACCAAAATTTCTCATTATTCATATTCAAAAAGGACCTAATATTGTTCTTATGGTTCATGACAAATTGTAAAATTTTAAGATTAGATTTGCTATATTTATTCTTATGGTTCACGACAAATTGTAAAATTTTAAGATTAGATTTACTATATTTATAGTCATATAACATGACGTTCATATATGAGAATTTAATTAATTCTTAATTGTTCAATTATTCAAAATGCATACATTTTTTCAAAACATGAGAATGTGCATACAATAAATAATTAATTAATTAAGTATAAAGACAATTTTAAAAATAATTTTCAAAATAACACTTTAAAAAAAATCACAAAATTTTAAAATGATATTTATTTTAAATTGGAGGAAGTATTTAGTAGTCAAATATCCAAGGAGACAAAGCCATATTAAATACTACTGCTTCTAGGAAGACAAAGGAAAAGTCGTTATAATGTCGGATCAGGAAATCGGACTGCAGTGCTGGTGTAGAAACATGGCACGTTTACTTGTTAAATTTGGTATGGTATCTCCAAAATCATATGTTCACTTGCAAAAAATAGACGGCATGACCCCAAATATCTACAAACATTTAAGGGTGTATTTAAATATTTAAAATATTTAAGTATGTATTAAATATATTCAAGTTATTATATTTTTATTTCAAATTATCTAAAAGTATAAATTTGAGTTAAAAGTGTACTTGGTGATGGTATGGGATGAGATGGACGTGTATGAAAAAGTAAACGAATTTGTTGTGTTTTGTTCACAAATTTAATAGTAAAATTGTTGTCTATTTAATACACAAATTTCATTAGTTTATAAATACACGAATTTTATTAAATTATAAATACATGAAATTCTAAAATTCGGTAATAACACGGTTATTGCATATTAGATTATAACATTTTCGTATAGTAATGTTGAACCGTAAATAATGATATAATTATTGCTATCAATGCAGCTTAAGTTTCAGTTTAAGAGCTACACAAAATTCGAACAAATGGCTTCATGAAATTCGTATATAGGACTACACGAAAAATGGATGTTTCAATTTAACTTTTGACTTTGACTATACATTTAATTATATTGAGTGATATGAGAACAGTCTACATCAAAAGAGAGGGGTGATTATTGAAAAATTGAATAGTTTGAAATATTTTTATTTGATATTGGATAAAATAAATATTATTAAAATAATGTTGGATATTAATAATACATACTGTTTTAATTTGGGTAGTTCAGGTTGCTATCTCCAAAAATATGATTGGAAGTTAAATTTATGTAAAGGTATGTCAATTTCCATCTTTCAAGGCGTAAATGCAGAAAGAATGTTGGATCATGAAATAATTTTGATTATGATAATGAAACTATTTAAAAAACATATCTAAGAAATATATCAATTAATTTTAAAAAGAGAGATTTGATATTTAAAATTTAAAGGTATGTTTAGAAGAAGATTATGTAAGTTTGGGAAAATTCAATGTTGAAATCTGAGATTTTGTGAATAAAGGTGAATAGTTAAAATTTATGTTATTAAATTTTATAAGAATAATTATTACTTTAAATGTCAAATTAATGTTAAAAAAAGTATGTATATGTAATATTATATTTTTAGTTGATGTATAGTAATGATTTGGTGATTGTAATAACAGAAAATTTGTGTGTATTAAAATTTTTGTATTAATAGATTTGAATGTATGAATAATCGTAGTTTTTCATAAAATATGATAGTATCTGAACGAATTTTATAATCTTCATCAAAATTTTCTAATAAATAAGAAATCTTAAATCTTAACTCATGAATCTCCTAACAAGAATGAAAAAATTAATTTGGGGGCCTACCATAATCAAATTATGCAAATTATGACACAAACTTGAATTTTATTGATATCTAATATTCATGTAATAAAGCATTGATTATTTTTTTCTTTTTGAGTTTTTCTTTATTTTATTTTATACAAAATTATTTAAATATAATTAAATAATGACAAAAAAAACCATAATTAATACTTTTAGAGGAAAAAATATTTCAACCACCAGGCACCAACCACTCAAGATAAAACAGTAATTAAAACGAGACAAGTGAACAATTAATGTATATTTCCTTCTTCGTGGGCCCGCATCCCTACCATAAATATTATACGCTCCCTACTCCCTAATCTACACTATAAATATAGGCCACACCCACACAATCCAGCATAGGAAATCATGGCACCCAAATCTCTCCCGATTTTGTTCACATTTCTCTCCATTCTGGTGGTTGCGCTTCCCGTTTTCGCCGCCTCTCGAGGCGGCCTTGTCGGCGGTTATAAGCCAATCCCTAACCTGAACGATCCGGAGGTGGTGAAGGCCGCGAAATTCGCGGTGACGGAACACAACAAGGAGACTAAATCGTCCTTGAAATTTGAAAAAGTGGTCAGCGGAGAGTCGCAGGTGGTTTCAGGTACGAATTACAGGCTCGTCATCTCCGCCACAGACGGCGGCGCTTCCAAAACCTATAAGGCGCTTGTTTATGACAAGCCGTGGCAAAATATCCTTCAACTCGTTTCCTTTGAAGAAATTAAGGCTTAATTATGGATTTTTGGTTAATGGCGGTGCCCGATCGGGAGAAGTTTTATGTTTATAATTATTGTAATGTTTTATGCCAGAATGGCCGGAGTTGTCTATCAGTTTATGGAATAAATTAATTTGGATATTTCTTCTGTTGCTGATTTGCAATTTTTAATATTTTATTGCTTTTCCAGATGATGGATGGATTAAACAATTTTTTTTTCTCTGTTAATAATTAGGTTTTTAATTTTAAAATTGGACATTGAAATGTAAATGAATCTTTTATCCCATTTTTTCTTCTTCTATCTTTAAGTGACATGCCAAAAAATTAAATTATTATAAACACAAAGTTTAGCATACCATATAAATTCTTATACCGAAAAAAGTTAAATATATTACTTAAAAGTTATGATATATATATGTAAATATTATACTAATATAATATAAATGTTGTATTCGTATAATATAAAGATTATGACCAAAATAAAAATAAAAATTGGGCACGAAGCTGGATCAGACCTGACCCGCGCATGTCCAATTACATGTTGAGGTTCTTAGTATTTAAGAACAAAAAAAAAAAATATATATATATATACAGTAAAACCTCTATATATTAATAATTTTTGGGACCATAAAATTTTATTAATTTAAAGAGATATTAATATATCGATAAATTAATATTTTATTAATTAAAAAAAGATTATTTAAATTCAGCAAATTTAATACATATGTATTGAAAATAAATGAATTCATATACATGTTTCATTGATTATATTCATGCATCAACCAATCCTTTGTAACTAATTAAATATATTCATGTATAATATCAATTCATTGTATTATAATACTTCACAATAACTCTTCACAATTTTTTGTTGCAACTAGAGAATTCGACACCGGAACTCTTGACTGCAATTAAAAAAGTTAGAGATGAAATCCAATTAGATTTAAATTTTAAGAAAAATTAAGTAACAATAGATTCATATTTTAGCAAATTACCATAATATTTATAATTGTAATATTTGTGAATTATTAATTTAGAGTTTTAATGGGATCTAATATTTATAAAGGGATTTTTCGAAAAATTATTATCTTATTATCTTATCGAATTTGATGATTTTTTACAAAGGCCCAAGTCGGGACCGGAAGATTTTATTATTTTAAAGAGTTTATTAATTTATAAAGTATTAATTTATAGAGGTTTTACTATATATAAATTATTTCATAGTATACTATAAAGAGATAGGCGCGTGAGTTTTTTTTAAATGTCTGCCCTTGCCTATCTTGATAATAAATATCTTTGGTCCGAGTTTGTTACTAAATAGATCGAGTCGAATTGGAAAAAACCAATATTATGCGGAGTCATGAACCTCTTTTGAGTAGCTTGACCTATTCATATCCTACTTTTATCCCCTCCTTTCTTCTTCTTAACTTTTGTTAGCGGCAAGTAGCTAGTGAAATACCAAAAATGGGATTTACGATTTGTATCATGGGAAAGTTTAAATTTTTTTGTTGTACTGCCAGTGAAATTCCAAAAATGGCATCGACAATTTGATTTTTATGATGGGAAACTTTAGATTTTTTGTTTGTTGAAAATTTCCAATTTTCACGTGAAGTCAACTGGTCCGGAGAAGTTTGTTTCTGAATCTCTGATTAAGAAAAGAAAAATACCTATGTTCCCAATATTATATGCAACAAAATCATGTTTATCATGTTTTATCCATTTTCATTTCCTTTGATATGGTATATACAATCAATGATATATTTACAAGGTATGTTTGGAATGGAAAATGTCCTTTTCATGGACAAAATCTTAATCATTGTTTGTTATAAGATGTTGGAGAAATTCATAAGAGATGTAACAAATTTTCAATTTTCGTTTGTTATAAGATGCTGGGATTTAGCAAATACTTATATCTAGCTTATTTTTTCTGCAGTTGTTAATAAAAATATTTAATTTTTAATTTTTAAAAAAATATATTTTTAAAACAGTTCTTCTGATGATATCTTAACTATAATTATATCTTATAAAACCTCAAGACAAAAACAAAATTATTAGAATCTAATATATATATATATATATATTTTTTTTTTTTTTTTTTTTTAATGTAGGGAGTGTATATTGAAATAGTGCAATACACTACTATTAATTATTATCATGAGATAACAATATGGTGTTCCAAAATCTCAAAAGATATCATAGATAAGATTATTAAGGCGGTTCAAGCATCTGATCAAATTGTTTAGTGAGATGAATTTTTAAATTTTTTTTTAGATAACTTAATACTCTAACCACACTTATAAATCTAAAATCATTTTCATTGAGTCTATTAGTTTTTGCAACTTATTCAATCAAATCAACAATAAAGTATGTGTGTATTGATTCATGTGTAATAAATTGGTGGATTTTACGATGAATATAATATACAAAAAATAAAATATATCGAACGTGAAAATATTTAAACCATCAAATTTTATTAAAATAATGATGAAGCATCATATCGATTTATAAATGTGAGTTATCATCAAATCGGATAGAAAACTTGAAGGAGATTGAGTAATAAATTATGTAAAAATCCAAGTAAAAAGAGAAAAGGGGGAGATCTATAATTGAAGATTGAGAGGTGGAAGGTGTACATGTAATAAAATAGAGACAACAATGCATGTGAGTTTAAAGGTGGAAAGCTTCAACCTTTTTTTTTGAAAGCACACTTTCTTTCCTTCCAATCCAATGATCCATCATAAGTTCATGTAGAAGGTTGAACATTAACCCACTTCTTCTTTATCTCATAAAGTTTTTGCCTCATCCTGTCTTCAAGGGACACACTCACAACCATGTCTCTGCCAAATTAAAATTTCACTAAATCCTTCCTTTTGAGGATAACAATATCAGATGTTTGGATTAATGTACAATTTTTGCTGTAGTTAAGGTTTACTTTATCTTAAGAAAACCCATCAATTTTTAGGATATGCCTATAAATTTTATTTTAGTTATAAATTCTAAATTTTTAGGATATGCCTCTAAAATAGATTATGTTAGGAAAACCCATCAAAAAGTTGGGCATATAAATCAAGTTTCAATATGCTCATTTTTCTATTTTAAATGTTGAAAAATACAATATCTATAAATATAAAAGCAAAAATAATTTTTCAATTATTATTGAAAATACCTAAATCTTCTAACATCATGAGAAGCAAAATCATCAACAAAGTTTTTATGATCAAGTATTTTTAGCACCCCGTTTCTATACATAAAATTATTAATCATTTAATCTTTTTAAAATCATAGTTGAATGTAAATAGGATTCTATTTTTAGTTCTGAAAATTACTCTCTGATGATGCTAAAGTAATTGGTATTGTTAACACAACTCTAAGTTCAAAAAAATGTAAGGAAAACAATCCAAAATCTTCACAAATTCAATAATATCAATGACTGATTTTGTAACATTTTGTAACACTTGCAATTTAGAAAATAAATCATCAACATCAATATCAGGTTTTTTAAGTGTAAGAACAACTTGAAAATTAATACAAACTCATGCAATCTCCTATTATCTAGTAAAAACCATTTATTAGGATCAAACAAAAAATCAAAAATATTTTTAAAAATGTCTAATTGTTTAAATTTACTATTTGGAGATTAAATAGCTATATCAATTACAATAAAAAAATAATGATCATAAAAGATTTTTTAGCGGACTAAATTCTTCTCCTATGAATTTTATGTTTTTAGGAAATATAAGATCAACTGGTATATTGAATAAAATACAATAAATGTATTATAATTAAATAAACTACTTAGTGTTTGATGAAAATTTATGACCTTTTAAAAAATGGGATCCTAGATTATCGTCCTTATCCCCCCAACTGAAGACCGAACCTGCCTCCAATGTTAAACTTTCAATTGAGATTGGGGGATGTTCTTAGATATCCCGAATATTTGGGTCTAATGATTTAATTTTATCTAATAACTTTTTGTTAACCAAAATTACAAATATTCATTATCTTTTCCCATTTAAAGGGTAGAAAACAAAACCTCATCTCGAGTATACATCAATCACCACTTTACTATATCATTTTAAATGTTTTTATTTCATTATATAAACTATAAGAATTTTGTAAGTTATAATATTTTCAATTGTCATGTCATTAAATCACGTCAGAGATTTTTTAGGTGCATTTTAATTTAACACTTTACTATATGATTATACACATATTTTGCATATTATATTATTTAGGTTGCAACAACGTAAAATATTATTATACATTATAATAAAGGAGTATAATTAGGATTCATATATATATATATGTTTATCTACCCATCGTGAACACATTAATATGTGTCAACGACTGATGTGTCAAAAATCCAATATATCTATTATTTTCACTTTTCATATAATGAATGTGTAAGATCATTACACATATATTAAGAGTTGTCCACAACATTTTTCATATATATATATAACTATTTTTTTGTAATAAAGGAGTATAAATATGATTCATATATTATATTTTATAGGTTTTTGTTCCCATTGATTCTTTTTATGGTATCTTTAATGTTATAAACAGAAAAAGAAGTTAGTGTTTAATTCGTTACTCGGAAAAAGACGATCTAAGAAGAATTAATCAACATTGAAAAATTAGTTTGACTTAATTTTTTTTTAGGGAGACTTAATTAATATTTGAATAATAAAGTTAATTAGTTGTATATTATATGGTGAAAATAAATAATAGAAACTTGGTAAAATGAGGGCAGAGCCACACAACACAAGATGATATGGGTGGGATGAGTGATCCAATGAGCGTGGGTGTGATACACATATATAAATAAAAATTCAAAAACCCACACGATTACATCTCCTCCCAATCCATAACCCCAATCCAAATTTCTGGTTAAATATACCCCGAAATATCAGCTTTGGTGAATCCGAAGCCCCATGCCATAAAACCTAATTCACCACGCCGGTACTCGCCAATTAATCAAGGGTAAAGACCTGGGAAATTAACAGTTATCGAAAATAGGAGGCTGTTTCTCAACCGGCGGCAAACCGGCGCCGCAGCGGGCCCCGGCGCCGCATGCCGTTTCTGTTTCCGTTTCCCGGAGGCTCCCGCTGACTGATAACAACGACGGCGGTGCCGATAACGGCAAAATGAAGAGTCTGTTCAAGTCCAAGCCTAGGACTCCCGCCGATATTGTGCGCCAGGCGCGTGATCTGCTCATCTTCGCCGATGGCGGTGGCACCGATACAAAGGAGAGCAAGCGAGAGGAGAAGGTCTCGTTCTTATTCTCGTGATGCGTGATTTGCCTTATTCGTCGTTATATTTTTCCTTGATCTGGCCGTGCTTGTGTTTGACATTGTGATGGAATATCTATATAATAGAAGGCGAATAGTTTCTCTGCAATTTGTGGGAAATCATGGATACTAATGAATGTCGATATGCTATTTTATTTACTATCTATTAATGTGATCTATATCTTTTATTTTCATTTTCACGTCTGTTTGATTCGGATTCCATATGCTTTGTATGTGATAATCTAAATGCTTTCAATTGTTTTGGTTATTGCCATTGCATCGGTAGGAATTGGAATGCTGTGGGGCATTTAATCCATCTATCTTTTCTTTCAATCGTGTTAAATTCTTTGTATCAATTATCCTGTGTAGATGGTGGAGCTGGGAAAACTTATCAGAGACATGAAACAAGTTCTTTATGGGGACAGTGAATCTGAGCCAATTGCTGAAGCCTGTGCACAATTAACACAAGAGTTTTTCAAAGAGAACACTCTCCGTCTGCTAATTATATGTCTTCCCAAGTTGAGCTTGGAGGTAGTTCAAGATTGCTCTTGATTTTGTTTCCACAAGCTATGACATATTATGCTTTGTGCATCTAGCCTTATCATTGTATTGAAAGGGGATAACTATTTTAGAAGTAATATTATAACTCTTGGTTCGGGATGTTTAGAACTTATATAGCTGTTTCAGCTAGTTTTGTTACGGTGAAGAATTGCATGAGTAATTATGTTGACTGATAAGATAATTTTGTGCAGACCCGTAAAGATGCTACGCAGGTTGTTGCAAATCTGCAGAGGCAACAGGTTCAATCAAAGTTGATTGCATGTGATTACTTGGAAAAGAATCTAGATCTCATGGATATCTTAGTATCAGGGTAAGATAGCATGGAAGAATTTGCACTAATTTGGCAAAATCTCTCTTTTTAAGATTCAGACTCCAATTGGTATTCGGGACTTACAATCTGATTACTGTGAAATACTCAAGAAATTATTTCTTTCTTATATTTTGAAAGATGGGAATTTAAGATTAAACTTTGACATACACTTCCCTTTATGTAGTTTTATTAATTTGATGATCTCGGAAATTTAATGTCTTCCGAGTATTCAAGGATCCCTGACAGCAGAACTTTTGGATTATTTTATGAGAAGAATGGATATACAAATTTCTTCTCCTCAGCCTTCTTTTATAATCTCCTTTACTGTGATATATGCCTTGTTTACTGAGGAGCTTAGTTTTGCGTTTTATGAATGTTTAGAAAACCGACTCTTTATTATTATTCCAAGAAAACGTGGCAGATGTGTAATTCTGACTTGGATTATGTGTGTTCAACATCAAGATGTATACATATGAGGACTGTAATGAATATTCTCATTCTCTTATATGTGTTGGCTTCTGTCTTATGATTTCAATCATCATCTGTCATTACTAATGCATTCAGTAAGAAAATTCTGTTACATGTAAAACCTTGTAAACATGTTACTGCATGAAATGAAAAGGACGTGTTTATTATTATCGTAAAATCCTTTTGATTCATTATTTCTTTTTGGGGCAATTGTACTTCTTACCTTGAGAGATCAGGGAACAAGTTTATGACTTCATGAGTCAATATCTTCTGTTACTCTTTCTTTCATTTCCTTTTTCTTTTTTATTAATTAGTACAAGTTATTTTATTGTATTATTGACTTTAGTTTGCTTTTCTATTGGGGATTAGTTATGAGAATACTGATCTGGCATTACATTATGGTGCAATGTTGAGGGAATGCATACGCCACCAAAGTGTTGCGAGGTGAGTGAATGTCTTACATTCTCTGCTCTTTGAGTTTTTTGTATATATTATCAATTCCAAAAACAAGAATGCTACAGAAGCAGCTTCTCTATTTTAATGCCTCATTCAAGTCAATCAAGATAACTTACATCCCAACAATACTTATGTATTCTTATTGTGGGGAAAACAAATCTGAATTTCATTTTCTGATTCTTTTGGTCACTTATAGTCTGGATACTGGATTGGGTAAATCAACTCATATTTCAAGGGGATGGAATTAAGAGTGTTGCTCCCTCCCAGCTTAAACACATTATTGATTAGATAGATTGATCCATGTTCTTGGCTGTAAGTTGCTGTACAGGGAGATAGTAAGCAGATGACATGTTTTCTTTTACCTACAAACTCCACGCCTAGGATGCACCATGTATCATTTCAACACTCAATAGCTCTTTGTCTGTAGTTGCTGATGCAAATACGGGTCATGCTGTCGTATAGTCGGCCACTGACTGTTGTATGCGATTTTGGTTCCCATTGGTGCTTAAGTCGACACTGATGCTTGTTGCAGATGTATAAATGTGGTTTATTAGTTCTAAAATTTTCTTTGCTCTGTAGATACGTCTTGGAATCAGAGCATGTGAAGAAATTTTTTGGTTACATACAACTCCCAAATTTTGACATTGCTTCTGATGCTGCTGCCACTTTCAAGGTGATTGAAGTAGGAAATGTCTACACATTAGTCTGTTTTCTATTTGAATTTGTTTGTCAATTTTTTCTGTGCTACATTAGATATGCTTTGTAGTAGAAGATTCTGTGGTTGTTTGACAATTGGCAGTCTGGTACTTTGTTGTTGATCCATGTTTATATCTCTCTCTTCTTATATATATATATATATAGAAAATGAAATATTAAGTTCATGTTAACATTCTAGGATGATAAATAAAAAGGCAAATGTAATTTTTCCATCAGGTGCTTTTCTTGTCTCAAATGAAGCCTTGGACATGAATGTTTTGGTATCCTCCTGGTATTCAAGTGTTGCTAACGGGTTTGACATCTTTATGCAGGAACTGATGACAAGACATAAGTCAACTGTTGCTGAGTTTCTTTCTAAAAATTATGACTGGGTAAGTATTTTGCTCTGATAGTCTCGTAACCATGAATATGCCACTCCACGAGCCTTATTTTTTCCAGTGATCATTTAGTGCTCCCTTTTCCTTAATGATTACGTTGGCTGTTAAACATTATGTTCATGTATGCTTTGAGAAACCCTATTTATGCCACCTTGTTAATTCTTTTGAATCTAGCAGTGGATTAATCACTTTTTTTTCTGTTTCTTGAATTCTTGATGAGTTCCACTTCTGATCATGATTTTCTTGATACCTTTTCATTGATAGTTCTTTGCGGAGTATAACTCAAAGTTGCTTGAATCAACTAATTACATCACCAGAAGGCAGGCTGTCAAGGTAATAATGCATACTCGATTCTCTCTTTTGGCATACTTGAGCACTGACTAGTATGCTGAACCGATCCCCATTCCCCTATTGGAAACATGGCAACATGACAAACAATAATGAAAACACTTGAAGGGTGGAAAGAAATGATTGCAGGATACTATTCTTTGATAGGTGCGCCATCTTTTGCTCTTTTGTTTCTGTGCTGTTGACTGTGAATTTTGATCCTTCCAGTTGTTGGGAGATATGTTGCTAGATCGTTCAAATTCGGCTGTGATGACTCAGTATGTTAGCTCAAGGGACAATTTGAGGATACTCATGAATCTTCTCAGAGTATGGTTGCTTTCTTTGACTATGATTAATTTTTTACGTTTTCCTTCTTTCCCTTGTAAATGATTGGAGAAGTGTTGGAATAAAAAAAAAAAAAAGAAGATGTTTTAACTTGCTAGGCCTAGTCCTAGATCATATATTAAGTGTTGCACTTTTGCCTTCTTCAGGAGTCAAGCAAGAGCATACAGATTGAAGCATTTCATGTTTTCAAGGTACAGTTCTATGTCACAGCTTAGCTTGTAATAGATACATGGAGAATTCGCCCACTTATAATAGCCTATTCTGACAACACAATATTTGCAGTTATTTGTAGCTAATCAGAACAAACCCCAAGACATCGTTGGCATCCTTGTCGCAAATAGAAGCAAGCTTCTACGTCTTTTTGCTGATTTGAAGACCACCGAGAAAGGTAAGTGAGGAATTGATCTACGGACAAAGACAACCTTTGAGTCTAATTGTTTTCAGTATTTTGAGTTACAATTTGTTGTTGCAGATGACAAACCATTTGAAGCTGATAAAGCACAAGTCGTCAGAGAAATTTCTGCTCTCGAGCCCAAAGAACAGCTCTGAATTCAGCTCTTGTTTAGCTTACGAGCTGGCGTTGCTGCTGTCTTGTACCAGAAAATATAAGTTGGTGTTTTTTTGCCACATATATAATCAGCTTTTCTCAAGCTCAGTATTGTGAAGTGTATTGAGAAACACTCTGGAAAGTGCTCTCTGTTTTATCTTTAAATTAACCCATAGTTTACAGACGATGATTGTTGAATAAACTGATTATTTCTGAACAAGATATATCTTAGGAATTTGTCCTATAACACGTTCTCCTATCTTGTGGCCCTTTCTCTTGGAGATGGTGTTTATTAACGACGTCGATACATTCTACTTTTAGCACATATTCTTGATTTAATATTAAACCAAATTTAACCAAATGATGTTCTCTGATGATGAGAATTTTTTGAGGTTCCCTTTTGAATGTTCTGCAATATGTCTGCATGTTTTCCATTCAACTATAACTCTGGCACAATGTTTTTTGTCTGGTGTATCTCATGAGATGTTTTCTCTGCAATTATTTGTGATTGTGATGATACACGAGTATTCTCAATCGTTTATTCGATTAACAAACCGGCATATTCCGTCTACCCACCATTTCAATTTCTTCATTATATTTTATTAATTAGTTCAAGATAATTTGTTCAAAGGAAATTAACAACAAAATTTTGCATAATTGGAATCATTTCGTAAACTCACGTTAGATGTCAAAATCTTGTTACGGAAAAAGTATCCACCATTTAGGGGAATTAAATTAAAAACAATAATTTTCATACTGCCGCCGTGAGAGTCCGTTATGGGAATAAGTTGTCAGAGCTCGGGTATAAATAACAGGCATCTGCAATCAGTTTTATCAGCTCATGTGCGACGTGAAATAGAAAAACCTCCAACCATCAACTTCACCACCCAATCCGAATTATGGCACCCAAAGGTTTTGTGCTCTCTCTTCAGAATTGACGCATAAACACTCACCACCACTGATATCGATTTATGTGCACATTTACATATTTTAAATGTTTGTGAATTCTTCAATTTCAGGTTCAGTAGAAGATTTCAAGGACATGGCGGTAGATGCTGCCAAAAAAGCTGGAGAGGTTCATTCTCTCTGATACCCGAAGTCCTGTTTACCACCATTCATTCATGTATTTGGTCAGTTTCTGCGTTTTAATTTTTAGTAATTTAATCGTATCAGAACTCATTGGGTTGCAGATCATTCGCCGTGGGTTCTATGAGACAAAGAGCGTGGAGCACAAAGGCCTGGTAGAATTCTTCATTTATAATGATTTTGTTGATTTTGAGAAATTTATAGAATGGTGATTGATTTTTTATGATCAGGCTTTAGATTTTGCTGAGAAAATCGGTTACTAAGCTATATCTCGCTTGATTTGCTTGCTATGGAATGATGAAATGTTTCACGGTTATTACTTCTTTAAGGATATTGCTTGAGGAGTGCTAATTATGATTTCTGAATTTGGGAATAGTGTTTGGAAAAATGTGGTAATACTTTGATTTGTTTATGCGTGTAGGTGGATTTGGTTACGGAGACTGATAAGGCATGTGAAGATTTAATATTCAATCTTCTCAAACAACATTACCCTGACCATAAGGTTAGCTCCGAGTTTTCCTGGTTTAGAGTCATGTACTGAGTTTTCCTCGACATTGTGTAGTAGAATGTTTCTCCCTTGTGGTTTGCAAGTCTGATGTTTATCTCTGTTAATCTTAGTTCATTGGGGAAGAAACAACTGCTGCTTTTGGTGCCACAGAATTGACAGATGAACCAACTTGGATTGTCGATCCTCTGGATGGAACGACCAACTTTGTGCATGGGCAAGTCTCATATGCCAGTTTCATTTGTTTTTTTGAGAAGTTTTATAGCTTCCAAAAATGTACTGATAGTTGTTATAAGTGACCTAATGCAGGTTTCCATTTGTCTGTGTGTCTATCGGACTCACAATTGGACGAATTCCAACAGTGGGTGTGATCTTCAATCCTGTAATGGATGAGGTAAAATTCTTCAATCTGTTAAATGATATATTAGTCTGCAACTTAACACATTGTTCAGATTTAGTATGAAATCTTGAAATTGATAATCTTACAAAATTTCCCTTTAACTGTCAAGTTATTAGGTGATGTACTGCTTGTAAGAAACTCGCGATGCTAGCTATTGTACTCATGCTCTAAGTGTCATTAGCCATTCAGTGATCACTAGTTCTATTTTCAATTTCTAGAAATCCCTTCTACACACCTTTACTGCCTATTGGTATAGAAACATATAGACCTCAGAGTGCTGTTTCAGTAAAGTTTCTATTCGTAAGATACTTAATCTTGCTTTTCAATATGCAGCTTTATACCGCCATTCGTGGAAAAGGTGCTTTCCTCAATGGAAAACCCATTAAAGGTAATTTGATTCTCCATCCAATATATTTAGGGCATGTAAATTTTATGTTTGCTGAGTTAACCGCTATCAGTTTTTTAATCTGCAGCATCTTCCCAGACAGAGCTTGTGAAGTCCCTTCTTGCCACAGAGGTACTCAGCTAATTACATTGCTGAACAGAGCTTCTTCCCATGAACTTGGGTGTTGGTCAATGGAATTTCAATTAATTAAATCTATAAGAATCATAGAGTCCTGGCTTTTGAATAAAAAATCAGTCAGTTAGAACTTTAAGTTCTGGCCTATTCAATTTTGGTAGTTTATTCATGGAATTTCTTTCTTTTTTATATTTCTGGAATATGTGTTATAATTGATTCTGTAGATAGTGTGAATAATAGGACCATGGCCAAGAAAAAACTTACTTTTTTTTTTTTTTTTTGGTTATTTTATCTTCCAATTAATGGAATGTGTTATGAACCATTGGTTCTACTCAGGGTTGGGTTAGCTTATGATTTTTTTACAACTTCAGGCATCTTTACTTGATGAAGAATTCATCTCTTTATTCAGTCATGCAGTTAAAGTTTTGAAATTAGAAAATTACTCATGTAATTCTAGGATGTAAGAAGCTTATCAGTTTGAGTACACTGTAATGATAGGCGGGGACAAAGCGCGACAAGTCTACCCTGGATGCCTCTACAAATAGGATCAATAGCTTACTGTTCAAGGTAACGATGACTGTCAGAATTATTATAGTTATTTATTTATTTGGGTTTTGGGTGGTAAAGAAAGCTGAGTATGGGTTCTTACTCGATCAGGTTAGGTCTCTTCGAATGAGTGGCTCTTGTGCATTAAATCTCTGTGGGGTTGCATGTGGAAGGCTTGAGCTGTTCTATGAAGTAGGTTTTGGAGGCCCTTGGTAAGATCCAAACATATGACTTAATTAATCTATGATCTCATATGTTAATGAAAATTGAGTAACTATCTCTGTTCAGGGATGTGGCAGCCGGAGCTGTAATCGTAACCGAAGCAGGAGGACTTGTATATGATCCGTAAGTATCAAGTATTCAAACTCTGAGAAAAGACAACAGATAATTCTTTCTTGCCAATCCTGCAATGCGCTAATGGTAGCTAGTACCAAATGTTACAGAGTTTTCATATTTAAATTATGATATCTTTTTCTGTAACAGCTCCGGCAAGGACTTTGATATCACCGCTCAGCGAATAGCAGCTTCGAATCCTTTCCTAAAGGATGCATTTATTGATGTATTGCAACAATCAGAATAGAGAAACTCCAGATCAGTTAAGTTTCTTCTTACTTTCTGAGAGAATTATTCTGAGCCCTGTTGCGACATTAAAGAGCAGTACACGTATTTTCTAAGACTTCTAACTGGCTTGAGGCCTGGATCCATGCCATTTTCTTATATTGTTGCTATGGAAATTTTCTATTTGGTTTATATAATCCTGTTCTATGAATTGTAATTTACTCTTAAGAAATCGAATGCGAAGAATGAAAAACTTAATCTATGAAGAATGAAAAACATAATGTATGATCAACTAAAGAACAATAAAATCTACATAAAAACTGGGGAAAAGGGGGCAGGAAAACAAATATCAGTCTCTCAGCTGCCCAAGTAGAACGCCCTGAACATCATCACACACCTCCTAACTAGAATGACATAATAATATTTGAAAAAAGAGACAAAAAAAACAAGAGCCAAATAGAACCATCTTTACATGAAAGTGTGTGTGTATATATATATATATATCTCCTTCATACTCTGTCATGTGTCCTTCCTCCATATCCTCCATTGTAACCATTTGTTCCATTAACCCCATTCGACATCTTATGAGGATGGTTCGACTTTTTCCTCTTCACCACTACAAACCATGTGAAAATTTCCAGCGTGGCAGCAACAATAGCCAGACCTATTAGTACTCCAATGTATGCTCTCTTCCATTTCTGATCTGGATCTAAAATGTTGAAACCCTTGAAAATGTTGATTATGCTAAGGACTATGACAGAGTATCCGATAAAGTGGTGATAGACGTTCCAGTAGAATCTTAATTTGTGCTCCTTTTTTGGCCTTAGAAGCAAAGCAGACACCTGTTCCAAACAACACCTTCTCGTCATGATTTCACATTTCACTATCAGAATATTATCATCTAGCTAAAATACTGTTGGATCAGGACTATACCTGGAGGGTTGCAAGACAAAAAATTACAATGCCAATGATCCTGTGGGTTGTGTATTGAACACCGGGAGACTGGCTTCCAAGTCGGAGACCAGTAGCCCAGCCTGCTACTCCGACGATGTAGGCTGAGGTTTGACAAATGGCATGAAGGTAAAACCATGCAGGGTCTGCCGAATGGAACACTTTTAAGTATCTTGCAGTCACCGCGCCAACTGGCAATAGGATACCCCAGCTTACAGCATTCAGAATTCCGTGTATCTGCATGTTCACAAGAATGTTCAGATGTTAAGGCAATGATTCCATTGATAGATAACTACTTAGGACTTTTTAAGATGATCAAGATGTTGCTTCAAATTCCGTACTAATTCCAGTCTAAAAGGTTTTCTTGCCATGGGAATGAAAACAGAGCATGCAACTATGAAAATTTTCTACTATTTGGTGGAGGTGACATTCAAATTAAACAAGATTATCAAAGTTTTTGCTCCACTATCAGCCCTGAATGATATAAGCTTTGTCTATCTTAATCGCAAAGCAACAACGAATAGCAGAAATATATAAACATCAAAACAAAAGGTGCATATTAAATACAAGAAGAGGACCAAATCCATGAGCCAGAGCACGAGAAGAATTCAGTTATAAAGTAGCCATCCAAGAAGAAGATAGTTTTAAGTAATGATCACCACTCACATTCTTTTTCTTAGTTCTCGAGTCTGCTGCTCCTGCTGTTTTCCCTGTCTGTCCCGAAAGAAGATCCAAACTTGCGGTTGATTGGACGTTAGGACCCGAAGTAGGATGGGCTGCCGGAGAGTCACCGGAAAGGGGACCTTCTTGCCACACCTGATTAACTATAGAGCTGAGATTGTCAAGCTTTAAGGTAGCAAATATTATCAACTCATTTCTTGCATAAGTTGCTGTTAAATCGGAAACCGGGAAACTCAAATCTCCTTCCTGCATCTGAGTTTGGTAACCGGCAATAGGTGCTGTGTAAGCTCTGATTGTCCCATCTGATCTCTGGTAAGCAACAAGTGCCTGTGCACCAACCATGCCTCGACCCGTGGGGTTGATAGCCCATGCCACCCATCTAGACGATGAAACTCCAGAGTGTCTATACGCCATTTTAACTGATTTTGTTGATCGATCATAGTTCCAATGAAGAAATGAGTTCAGGTTTGGGAGATCACTGCAGTGAGTGAAAACTTGGTTGCTTGCAAAGTTGTAGTTGTTACAAGATTGAGCATGGGATGATATGTGGAGAGAGAATAGAATAGCAATGATGAAAAGAGGAGTCAACATTCTGGGTGGTTTGATTTGATGAAGAAAGCTCCTAGCTTGGGTTGAAGAAAAGAAGGTGGTGGAGACAAGGGTTTTATAAAAGAATGGTGGGGCATGAGTGGTTACAGTTTGGTAAAGGAATCTTCTTTTGCCCAAGTGTTACTACCTCCATCTTTAGGTTTCAACTTTCAACAACCTTCTCCTTCTCACACCAATTTTGTGTCTAACTCCAACTAAATTGTACCATTTATTATAAGACTTGTTTTTTTTTTTTTCTTTTTATTTGTATAGTCTTTGATTCTTGACCAATTCACCAATAATAATTGCTACAATCATCTTCATCATCACTTCAAATATTGAATGAAAATGAGGAGGGGATATTCACTATTGATTTACACACAATAATGAACACTTGCCTATGTTTAAGTATCCACACATTATAAATTTACTATTATTACTAATTGATACATGTATATTTATAAAATTGTAATGGAAAAGATTTGTTTACCAAGTCCTATGACCTTTTCGAGGGCTAACAACTTCACCATTTTAACAAGTGAGAGTAAAAAAGCTGGAGCATTATTATGTTGCTTTAATGATATGATAAGTTTATCTGTATCCATAACCACTTCACCGCATAAAAACAAATCTCATTCCATATTCAAAAGGGCATGTGAAACACTGTATTATATGTTGGATTAGGTGCATGATTTGTAGCACCCTACACTAATTGGTCAAACCGAATCCAACTTCTACCACCCGTATTAAACGACATATATTTATATACTTTGTTCATTATATGCAGCACATTACCAACGTAACTAGGGGTGAAAATTTTCTTTCAGGTATCAGGTACCCGACCCAATCCGTACAAGTATTATTCGATTGGGTCGAGTTTCATTATAGATTTATAAAATTTCGGGTATTTCGAGTCGGGTATTCGTAAAGTTCGGGTCGAGTCAGGTATTTCATTTATTATCCGATCGGGTTTTGGGTACCCGAATATAACGTAAAATTATGTCCTACCTTCTTTGTTTAAATTCTCATCTCTCTTACTTTGAACGATGAGAAACTTATATTATACAATGTGGAGCTCTCCTACCCAACCCGACCTGATGAATACCCAATATGTCGGGTACCTGATTATAGGATATCCGAAAAAACCGAATATTTTCTAATGGCATTATTCAACTATCTGACCTAAAAAACCCGAAATCCACCAAAACCCGACCCGACCCGATCCCACCCTTAAACGTAACAATAACATATGAAGAAATTGATTTTCTCGCCTAAATTTAAGGGATGGGAAAAGACTTTCACTGTTCATATCATCTTCTTACATCAACTACTAGTACATTAAATTATATGGGTGTTGGAGAAAACAACAACTGGAAGTGTTACAGCCTTGATTTAGTACAGATGGACCCATTGATAGTGATTTGTCGGGTAGTTTATGTAATAATCGCTCATATTCAATTCAAATTACCTTGATTATTTCAAGCCATGTTCCTGTTACTGAGGCTCTTGACGCAAGGTTCAAGAAGATTAAATTCCTTCTCAAAGTACTATTTCTCACCACTACACATCTTTTTATGTATGAATAAATATTCAAACATTGATATGTTTGATTAAATGCATCATTAATATCCCATATCGTCTTATTTTGTGGTTATTGGTAATAATCTTTGTGTTTGCGAAAGATGTATTTCAATTTTTTATTTTTTTTAATTAGGGAGAGATGAAAACTTCCCCACCCAATTATAATTGGGATGTAAATCGAGGGATATATCTGATATTTCAATGAAAATTTGATTAACGAAAGGTTTGAGCCTGCATTCTCTATACATCACCACAAATCTTACCAATTCAATTGTGTCATCTTGTAAAAAGTAATATGGATTAATTCTTTATTATATGAAAGTGAATTATTTCGTATTTCATATCATTGTATAATATAATATTATGATGACATTATAAAAGCATTTGAGGGCTATAGCAATACTACGAAAGAAAAGATTTAAGATTATTTTAGGACATAAGCCCAAACAACTAGTTAAAAGTGACTATGTTTTTAAAGAAGATAATATATATATATATATATATATATATATATATACGTTTATAATACTTGAATTTTTTGGTGGACACACGTATGAGAAAGACCTGGTGTATTAGTACGTTACTTAATTTGAAACAATAAAATATAGAAGCTGATATTTATAGGATGAAATTGTGGGCAGATGTTATGTAAGCATTACTGAGCAATGACGAATTGAAATGCAAATTATATAAGATAAATGAACAGAAGAATAAAGTCATAATCACGTATACAAATAAATAAATATAGAGAACCAAACGACGCTGTTTGAAATATGTATGGGCATATAAAATCTTGGTTGGTGTCGACGTTTGCATTAATTTAGCTATTTATTTATTATGCAAAATGGTTGGTAAGATTATGACTTCTTTGCAGGGATGAAAAGAAGAAGGCACGTAGCATAGCATGCAATTTTGATTTCATTTGTCCATTTGTGATTGTGGGTATTAATATCTTCTCAAAACAATATAAGTTTAATAATAAGTATTATCAATGATGTTCCAAAAGGTTGTACGAAGTAATATAGATCCCAAATATCATGATGAATTCTCTATTTATTTATCATGGGATTTTTATTTTTTTCAAATGTAATTGGAGAGTCAGCAAGAATAAGAAGTGAAAATGCCCATAAATAATGAGTTAGATCCTCCATTCCTAGTTGGAAACATAAATAAATAATTGGATAAAGATAATAAAGAATAAATAATTTTAATGATGTGGTGTCTATTGAAAGAGAGTATTCAATGAGAAGAGGGTTTTTTCTTTTTTCTTTTTTTTTTCCTTCCCAAAAACGCTGCAGTTTTGCGTTATTGATATGGAGTCCAGCATGGCGGGTCCAACGTGGAATTAGATCTCTCTCCAACGCCACGTCATTTTAAGCCTTACGTGCATTTTTTAGTTATTTAAAAAATCGATTAAAATGCAAAACTCGCTAAAATTTGTGTTTTTTGGGGTAGATTAACACTAAAAATATAATATTTTTGATTAATTATTAAATAAATTTCAAATCAAGTTAAAATGGAGATGAGTGGTTATGGCACATCTTAAAAAGATCCCATGATTTTTTTTTAAAATAATACTTATAAAATAAGTACGCATGTCATACGCATAAGGATGGTAGTTGTTAATATGAGTAGATCAACATTAATTCAAAATAAGGTTTCGTGAATAACTTGTATAAATTATTTTCAAAATATGTCTTAATCACTAGAGACACTCAACTATCCCAACTACTCCCACATTTTCTGGAAGAATTTTCGCTCTTGCAGTTCCTTTACTCATAATCAAAACACTAATTTTGCAAACTTTTCAGTTCTATTTTTGCTTAATTATTTCATACTTTCAGGCTGTATATTAGTTTTTATTTAACCATAGAACTCATCATGCTTCAAAAGGAAATTACTTTACAGTAATCATTTTCTCTATATTCGGTTTTGTCTCATTGGAGAATTGACAAAACACTTGTTTTCATTGGGATCTTATTAATTCACATAAATAGGCTCAAAACTAGGCCTAGGCCCATTTATCTAAAAATTATTTTGGGCTAGCTAACAAATAAACAACTAAAATATGGGCCTACTACAAAGTTTAGCAGAACACAAGGTATTAATAAAGAGTAGAACATTGGGCTCTAGATTTTATGATGAAACTTGGGTAGATTAAATCTTTAACAACCAAAGTTTAGTCCAAAACAAACCTTACTGATTTCAGATGGGCCATTTTTTGGAACCCCAATTTCGGCACGAATTAAATCCATTTTTTTTCTAATGGAAGGGTTTGGGTAATGTATTAATATAATTCAATATTCATATCGAAATATAATTCGAGTACAAAATCCAAGTTATGAATTTGGACAACGAGTAGTCAATATTGATGTCAAATTATAAATACAAAAATTTCAACTTTTTTATTATATAATTTTATACTCTAAAGTTGTTTAGTAATATTCTTTGCGTTAGTAATATTCTTGTTTAGTAATATAAAAAGTAATTTATTTAGTTTGTAACATTACTTGAGTTAAAACTAAATAAATTAGACTTTTTAGAATATTTCTAAAAACTCAAGTAATTGGGGATTTGGCAAAAAAGTCTAATTTATTTAGTTTTAACTCAAGAAAATAAAGTTAAATGATTACAAATTATTTTATCAATTTTATTTAGACAAAAACTCTTATACACAAGGTATACGGGGATCGGGTCAGCTGAAACGCGCCTCAACGCATCCCCACGTTCTAAAAGAGGTACCACATAATTTATTTATTTTTGTATTTTTTAGAAAAAAATATGTATACCTTTTAATTATAACTTTCATACCTTTATGTCATGATATTCAAAATACTTGTCTTATGCTATGATATTTATACATTTATATTTTTTTAAATAGATATCAATACATATCATACATTTTAGTTATGTAATCATACCTTTTAGTTAAGGGTAGTTGTTCATTTATATATTATATAAAAGTATATAACTATAATATAAATAAATAACTAATCTTACATAAAAATATGAGTAAATTATGTTGAAATTCTTCTTCTTTTTAAAAAAAAATATTATATAAAAATAAAACTATATGTATATAAATATTATATTAATATAATTTAAAAATAACACATGAAGAAAAACATTCACGCATTAAAATCAATTTAGATCGATCCAATTACGTGCACGGGAGAGTGACTCTTCTATCTAATATTGGAGGTAGGACAAAAAAAATTAAAAAAAAAAAAATATTGGAGGTTAAGGAATCGGCGGAGAATAATCCCATTCTTTGCTTGTTTCATAACAAAAAGACGGTAGCGTACAACACCACAATGCTACTAAAAGGCGGTAGTGTACAACACCACAATGCAACAACTAACTCAGGGAATAATTCCCTGTTTCCCTTCCCTACCTAATTAATAATGTTCCTCATATATTAACGGCCAGTCCATTGAATTTGAACCACATAACTACCACATTCTTTATATTTCATCGCATTTAAGTTGTTTTGTTTTATTTCATTAACACAATTTATGTATTCTCATCATCCCAATATAAATATAATTTTATATATAGACTAAAAATTTGATAAAAAAACCAATCCATCCATATTTAATTAAATTGATAATTGATAAATTTCAAAATCATTATAATATGACTGACACCCCCGGTTAATGTGCCTATTTCCCTACAGTATGGTATTTGTTTTATGTGTGAAATATATAATAAAAATTTAAATACACTAGCAAAAAAATCGAACGGTTTGTAGATCTCACTCCTGTTTACTCTAACTTAAAGATATCGTAACTGTTGGAATAGGAATTCCCAATCACCGTCAGACGTCCACTTCCAATTGTTAAGTCAACATTTTCGTTTTTTTTTTTTTTAAATTTATTTTGGATGGATGATGATGCCCAGAAATAATATCCAAAAATGATAAATGCACCTAGAATTTATTATCTGTCCACCAAAATCATTAAATTTGGTCAGAAACCTCATGAAAGCAGAAACTATTAAACCATGTGACACTTTCTTCTACATATTTTGCCAAAATTCAGAATTATGATGGAACATGCCACTTTGCCACTAGAGTAAATTAATAATGTTGGTTTTTTACTGTAACGTTTTCTTTTTAGTTTATTGAACCTTATTGAATTTTATATGAATAATGTGTATAAATAATATATTTATTGTATATACATTAATATGTATGTTTGAACTTCTAGTTGAATATAATAATGGACAAATTTGAACTCACCCCAAAACACACTCGTTATGATATGGTTTCAAATATGATCAAAATGAATTATATTGATGGGTGAAAAGTTTAATCAAACGTTGTTTTGGTTGGTAAGTAGTCTTGTCTAACCGTTCCATCGAATAAAATAGTGTTGTGAGAAAAGAAACTGGAATTACTTATCCAAAGACATAATAAATAAATATGAAAAAATAGTTTATGGATTCAAGTATCAAAGTAAATTGGGCCGGTAGGGCAAATAAGGGATAACGACGATTTTTTTATTTAATGGATCTTGAATTTGGCAAATATTGATTTCAAATTCACACATTGTCGTTTCCAATACAGAATTACAGATACCACAAAACATCAAAAAAATAAAATAAATAAATAAATAAAGACATTTTTGTGGCATGTGTCATTAGCAAAATTAAATTAAAGCTGCCGGCTTTTAGCTGTAGATAATTTTAACACTGTTTAAAAGGGTGAATTGGCAATTAATTAATTGGATAAAAAAATAATTGAGATCATGACTACACCTTTTTTTTGTAATAGGGAAAGACATGGCAACTTGAGAATTTGTGGTTTCAATTAATTGTTTTTGATTCCTACTACGTTGGATTGGCTGAGATTGCCATTAATCTATGTCATAATTTTTATTTTATTTTTGTTCCTGTAGAAAAATAGAGAAATATCTCCAATACTCTGGTATGTCTTGTTAATTTAATTATTGTGGATACGTTAAATTACGTGATTGATACGGCTTCTCTAAGTTACAAGATAGATTTGTTATGTATTCTATTACATAATGGTTTCAAAAGTTATCATATTTATCAAACATATGATTTTTTTTATTTTTTGTTAACTTAATAAATACACAACATATAATCCATGAATTCTCTAATATATTCCTTCACTTTTATTTTTATTCTTCTCTACTTTTAGCATAATGGATGTGTATAAAGTAAAATGGCTACTTCAAATCAGTTTCTTAACAAATGCATTGTAGAAATTTTACCTAAAAATAATCATTCAATTTTCAAACATAATGTCATTTTTGGGAAAAAAATATTTTATAAACATGATTCTTTTTTTAGATGGAATAAGTAACAGATTGAAGTGTGTGTTTTGAGTTTCTTAAAAATGAATTATACTTAAAGATCGATGGGAGGGATTGATGGGATTTGGAAAGCTACTACTCAAATTTAATTAGGCAATCTTCTTAGGTCAACAACTTGAGAGATTTTGGCACGACCAAGAAATAAATCATTCCGATCAAATTAATTTACTATTAATCTCTGTGGTCAAACTTAGTTGGCTTTTCAAACCCCAATTAAGTCTATTTAATTGTTTGTTCTACACTTTAATAGTTTATCATACTATATATTAATAAATAGTGAATGCGATGCTTATCAAATGATCGTTTTATTCTTCACATATACTCCAAAATGACCAAATAAAATAAAATATTGTGGCTACTTGTTATTTTGAACCTAATTTAATTTCAATATTACATTTTGAACAAGTGATGCAAACTATATATATATATATTGATGATGTGTAACATTTGGGTAATTCAATTAAATATCAACTATGACTTAAATATCATTTGATAATACTCAATTTGTTGAGGACAAATTTGAGAATATATAATATAATCTTATATTATTAGTTAAGGTTATAGTTGTCAAACTTCAGTTTACTAATCTGATGTTTCATAAATTGAGAATGGTGAAATTAATCATTTAAATGATCAAATTAAATTTCGCTCAAATTAATAATCCAGTTACGCTTCTGCCTTTAAAATCATTATTTCAATTAGTCATTGTAGATTGTATATTTTATTGCAGTATCTATATATCTTAAAGCATGTCAATTTAATATTAAGCACGTTATTCGTTGGTTAATTTCTAACATCGGGTTGCTAGATTATATTTTTTATTTTAAGTAATATTTTTTGTATTAATGTTGGTCTTTAGTGTGTGTGTCATTATTAACATCTTGAACTAAAATCAAGTGCGTGTGTCAACTGGTGGATGTTAATGTGTCAGTAGACTAGATAATTTTATGTACCAAACAAGCCAATAAGTTTTGTAATGAGCTTAAAACGTGTTATAAATTTTTTCTGAAATTCGTGTAAGTAATTAACATTATGATGGCATGACATTCTAGATAGTATTAGCAAATCACCACTACCAATACCATCAACTCTTCTTAAATACAAAAATTAATGATTAAGCTCACTAATTACCAATTATCAACTCTCGCTACCACTTCTATTAATCTAATTTGTAATATAAACCGTTGGTCTTAGGGCAAGCTTCTAGCAAGAAAAAAACATTAAAAAAATTATCGATTAACGTATCAAATATTGATTAAACAATTATTTTATTAATACATACAAATTTTAACTAAATAGACATCATTTTAACTAATTAGTGATGTCTATTGATACATATTGTTGGACATCCGACCCGAGTTGAGTAAAACATTACACCTGGACGGCTTAATGAAGACCATCACTCCATCTGGCCAGCCAGGATGGTATGGAATATTCCCCCGACTGACTGTCCAGACCAATTGAGAGGAATCCTCGACAAATTAGTTTGGCCGGCCAGAACCGATGCAGCCGCCCAGGTAAGAGTTAACCGTCAAGAGATCGTGGGTGATGAAACCACTCGACGCCGCATAAATATGCAAAAATCAAAGAGAAAGTGGGCTCAACTTCCACGACCTCCACGATCTCCACCTTTTAAGTTGTCTTCATAGCTATAAATAGATCCAATTTCAACATGTAAAAGGTCGAATTCCGATTCTGTAAGCAGCACTAGAGAGCTTATTTCTCTAAGTTAATATTATAAGGTCCTGTCCGTCACATTAACCGTCCAGGATCAGCCGAGCTAAATTGCCCGAGTAGGTTCTGGGCACAGTCTTTTTGCACTTTACACTTCATTTCACATACTTTTGGGTGTTAGACTAGAAATTAACCAATTACAAATTTCGACGTCAACACATATGATATAAAATAGAAATTTTGTAATATCATTTGAAACATATAATGAAATAGAAGATTTCATATGATCATTATTTAGTGGTCTAATGTTAAAAAGACTGTTATTAACAACATTTGATCCTAGGAGATTTTGACATGATCTCTTATTTCAATCTTTAATTAGTGATTAATTAGATCAATTAAATAATAAATATAATTGAAGTGATATTTTAGTGGGGTTTAAAATGGAAAATCGTCATCGTTTATGGTGGAGTTCCTGCACCTTTAATTATAGAACATATATATATATATAGAGTAAGGCTTGTATGCATGTGTTACATGGATCTTAGATCCATGCAATGCGGGTCGGGTCGGGCTGAATCCGACCCGGATCCGCGCACTTTTTTTATTTTTTTATTTTTTTTTATCCTGACCTTTATATTGTGTTAGTGGTACCTTTATATTATGTTAAGTATACCTTTATATTATGTTAAGTATACCTTTATATAACAGTTTAGTTTTTAAAAAAAACCCTAATTTTGGCAAAAAAATCCTAATTTTGGCGAAAAAATTATAATTTCAACACAAAAAAATCCTAATTTGTATATATATACCTTTATTTAAATATTACGCATATCTTTAATTAATATTAGTCATACTTTTATATAATATATAAAGGTATAACTAACATAATTAAAAGGTATCACTAACATAGCATAAAGGTATATTTAACATAATATAAAGGTATGTTTAACATAACATTATAACTCTAAAGGTATGCTTAACATAACATAAAATTATAAAGGTATGACTAATATAACATAAAGGTATACTTAACATAACATAAAGGTATACTTAACATAACATAAAGGTCTAATGTAAAAGGCTTGCATAAAAGTATGCTTCATATAATATAAAAGGTCTTAAAGGTACACTTAACATAATATAAAGGTATACTTAACATAACATAAAGGTGCACTTAACATAACATAAAGGTCTAGCACCTGGAGCGAATTTGGGTCGGTTTGAGCGCACCCACCCAGGCGCGTGGGGGCGCGTGGGAGCGCGTGGAGACGCGTGGAGGGCGCGTGAACCGGGTCGGATTGTTGTGCATGGATCTAAGATCCATGCACAAGGTGTACAAAAGTTTTTGTGATATATATATATAGACGACGACGTATTGGATTAGTTTTGAGTGTTTAAGCTGATTTTTATTTTTCAAAGCTTGGTATATTCCTTTCATTTTTTATAATTATCTTTAATTATCTGAACATAACTTCCTTTAAACAATATTAATCTCTTACTCTTTTTGGTAAGAAAGGAGTAAAATATTTTGCGATCCTGTTTTGCAACTTGTAAAATTTATGTTCATGGTTTATGGTTGCGTGACTTTGAAGGATTTTATTCACATTAATTCTCAAAGATTTTACTTCTAAATTAATGTGTCGTATAGAAGGATTATATATTATTATTATTATTATTATTATTATTATTATTATTATTATTATTATTATTATTTTCATCTCATCTCATTAGCATAACTTCATTAAGGGTCTAACGAAATGATTATAATACGCTTATTAATTAAATAAAGAGCCATGTATTTAATATTGACTTTACGTAATTATCATATTATCTTTCTTATGCGAACAATAGTTTCTTTCACTATACGCCAACAGGTATAGCAAAAGTGCATCAAATGTTGATATTTATAATTCACATCATGTTGGTTCAATGTACTTTTCTTTCTATATTTTTCTATTTCTTTCTATATTTTTCTATTTTAATAATGATGCATTCAGGGCGAAACCAGCCACACACCCCCCCCCCCCCCCCCAAATTTTTTTATTTTTGTATTAGTCTTTAAATAATTGCTTAGATTTAATTAATCATATACCATGCTCCTCCAACTTGTTATCATAAATATTATACCATCTAATATTATATCGTTGAAGTTGATACTTGAATTTGATGATGCAACTTATATATTCAACCTAATATAATAACAAGAAAGCTAGTAGAGTATATTTTAAAACTTGTAACAAAGTAACTAGAAGCTTCCCTGAGAGTAGATAATTTACCTTCACTCAACTGGTCCAGGAATAAAAGCCCTTCATTTTTTGAAGTAATGGGACAAAAATTGAAAAAAAAAAAAAAAGGAATCAAAAGTGTACGTAAAAAAAACAATCCTTAATCTTCGTTTATGTATCGAATTAACATGACCTTAAAATTGTTAAGTTACAGTACTAACGTTCAAAATCCACTTAAATTAGATGTAATTAACCCATAAAAGCATATATATATATATATATATATATATATATATATATGTGTATCGTATCGATTTAGAAACTGATTAAATATTATTCTTTTTATTGAAGTACATGACTATTTTTTACGCCTTTTAATAAAAAAAGTATTCACTTTTTGAGACCTCTCTTTTTGCACCAACTCAGTTTATTTCGGACATCCTAAATGTTTATATAAAATATCTGAGTTTATGTATATAGTATCACCTATATTTACCTTATAAGATAATATTTAACACTTACAAGATACTAGACCTTAATTTAAGAGTAGTCCATTGAAATTACTTTTTAAATGAAATGAACCAATTGAATTTTGAAATTTTAAGTAAACATTAGTTAATTTTTAATATCAATCGTATTGACTGATTAATTAAATAACTTTATTATCAAAATAAATTAACACCTTGTTAAAAATAACTAGAATGGTACGATGTTTTGATGAAAAAAATATTAAACTCAAAGCATATGTTTAATAATTATATAGTTTTATTAGTACGAATTTTTTTTAATCTTTAACTATCTTAATTTTTTGTAATTCTTGCAAGTAAAAACTATATGACCAACTTAAGTTAATCTTGGAAATATTACTAACTTATAAATCCATATGTTACATGAGCTCTATCAAATTAGATTTCTGATTTTTCATACAATTCAAATTCAATGTAAGCAAATATTGAACAAAATATTTGATTGTGAACAATACAGTGATTATAAATGAATTTAGGTTGCAAAACTGAAAATTTTGTTAGAATTTAAAATGTAATTGCATAAAAAAAAAGGTTTTGGTGTATATTTTTTTTTTTTTTAAATGAGCTTTGTGAAAGTGAAAGGGAGTGAGACAATAAAAATTAGAAAATTTACGTGAATCAAATTTGAATCTTAACCATCCATCTTTATAAAGGTGATATGTCATTTGAACTATAAGGCTCATAATATTTAAGTTGGAAAGTGCAAAATGAGTCATACTTCATATTTTTATTTTATTTAACCCTAATTATTTAATGGAAACATATTACTTACACAGTAGAGAAATGTTACTTATTTTGTGAAAGTTATTGCTTGTTTATTTGGAAAGATATTATTTATATAATCAAAATGTATTAATTGTTTTATTAAAATATATTACTAATTTTCTTATAGGGTATTTCTTATTTATTGAAAGATATTACTCATATTACTTAATAATATTAGTTTAAAATGCAATTTAAACAATAAGTAAAATATGTGATTTCATGCTTACCTTTTCATCTTTCCTCATTATTTTTAGTATGTTTCTCCTTGTTGAATATTCAACTTGATTTTCAATGCTTAACATTGTTGCTTCAAAATAATTTTCCACAACACATTACTTTTTACATGGTTTTTCATTATTTGTAAGTAATACATTTGAATTTTGGGGGAAAAAAAATGCAATTATAGAAGAAGAAGAAAGAGTGTAATAAAAAAAAAAGCTACAATACACAAAAAGTGAAGAAACACACCGAATTTGAATGAAAATTGGGTCATATTTATAGTCCCAACAAGTGGTGTCTAAGAGTTGTATTCTTATAAAAATAATACATCTTAGAAGAAATGAAAAAAATCACCCATATATATATATATAGATATTTTTTAATAAAAACATAACTATCGAAAAGAAATAATTGCTGTCTAAAAATAAAGTTTAAAACTTGGAAATACTTAATTAAAAATGTAAAAATAAATAGGTCTTATGCAAGATGGTAAATTTTTTTACGTATATTAAGTGATATTTTTTTATATATTGAATAATATTTTTATATTATAATATATAATAAATATATATAATATAAAAATATTACTTGATATATTAAAAAATATTATATTTTACACAAATAAGAATTTGAGATTTTAAAATCCCATAAAACCACAAACAAACATACCAAAAGGATTGGGCAGTTGACCAATTGCTCGGAATCTAATAAGTGGAGTGGCAGAGGCAGGAGTTGTTGATCGCCCAATGGCTTATTTTGTCGGCGCCCCAATGCAAATGTAAAAGCATATACCTCATCATGATTTTTATTTTTATTTTTGTCTCTACACACATTATAACTGTACATGGTTTAGGCAATGACATGTTAATATCATAAATATCGAGTGTGTACTCTCTTATATAGATGGAGCTTTTTTTAATCAATTTCAAAATTATTGATTACTTAATGATTTATATCCTGTCATCAACTCATTAAAATTATGATTAGTTGTCATTTTTAATCCAAGGCTACTTGTGAATATATGAGAGTAATGAGTATTACGATTCTTTCACTTCGATTTTTATATATTTTGCCATTTTTTTCCCTTTATTATGACGTTTTAGTTACCTAAAATTGAAATAAACTGATACCAAACACAGCACAAAGCGCTACTAAAAAGCTTAAAAAAGCATCCGAACGACGTCGTGGAGGCATCGCCGACAGCGGCTAAGGGTTGGCTAGCGTGACCGTACCTCAAATTCTGTGACGTAAAATACCCAAAAGGTGTGCGACTCGTGTATGAAGGAGCCCACACAAGGTACACACACACGCATAAAGCAATTCCAGGAAGATGTGGGCCCAACACTGAACCCTCCAGCTGTGACTTTAGAACAAGCCCGAAACCCATGTCCCACCCGCAAAACCAACCAAATCCACTCACTCATCCATCATCTAAATAAATTCCTCCTCCTCTCTCCCTCTCTCAAAAAAAGAAAAAGAGAGAATTTTTTTTTTTTTTTTTATAAAAATAATTATCATCTCCTCTATATATCCACCATTATCATCTCTCTCTTAACCTGTTTTCTCTCACTACTGCCAGCCATGAAAATCTCCTAAACCATACATACTCAGACTCAGCACTACTGAAAACTTAAGGCTTCGTTTGGTTCAGTTACAGTTAATCACCATGGTCTCTGTAGACGACTCTCACTCTCATTCTCACTCACACTCCAACCCCAACATCTCTGCTCGCTACAACCAAACTCGGCCTTACTACTACTACACTCCGCCGCCGTCTTCCGCCAAGATAAGCCGCTCCATGGGTCGCTCCATGCGCACAATCCGCTCCACCATCTTCAACACCGATCAATCCGGTCCAATCTACGAGGAATCGCTTAACGTCTCGGAGAATCTCACCGACTCGGTTATCGACCTACGACTCGGTGAGCTCGCCAATAAATCCTCTAGTAATTCGAAAAGCGCATCCTCCGCTGAAATCGACGATATGTTGGATATCTCTCGAGCCTTCAGCGATTTCTCGGCGTGCTCCAGCGATATTTCTGGCGAGCTACAGCGTCTTGCCTGTCTACCTGACCCCGGTCTGAATGAGGGCCCTAACTCCGAGTCCGAGCCCGAACCTTGTAACGGATTTTTGCAAAGAGAGACGTTTTCTACTGAAATTATTGAAAGCATCTCGCCGGAAGACCTTCAGCCTACCGTGAAACTCTGTGTCGATGGGTTACAATCGTCGTCAACTGCAGTGAAAAGGTCGGCAGCGGCAAAACTACGATTATTGGCGAAAAATCGGGCCGATAATCGGGCTTTGATTGGGGAATCCGGTGCAGTACCCGCCCTGATTCCGCTTCTTGGTTGCTCTGATCCTATGACGCAGGAACACGCAGTCACGGCTTTGCTTAATCTCTCCCTCCATGAAAGCAACAAGAGCGTGATAACGAAAGCCGGTGCCATCAAATCCCTAATCTATGTTCTAAAAACAGGCACGGAGACTTCCAAGCAGAACGCCGCCTGTGCGCTGCTGAGCTTAGCTTTGGTCGATGAGTATAAATTATCGATTGGGGCTTGCGGTGCGATACCTCCATTGGTTGCGTTGTTGATAAACGGGTCTATTAGGGGGAAAAAAGACGCGCTCACAACGCTTTACAAGTTGTGCTCGGTGACGTTGAACAAGGAGCGAGCGGTGAGTGCCGGTGCTGTTAGACCGCTGGTTGGGCTTGTGGGAGAACAAGGCACTGGATTGGCTGAGAAGGCAATGGTGGTGTTGAGTAGCTTGGCGGCGATTGAGTTGGGGAGAGAGGCAATCATTGAGGAAGGTGGGTTTGCGGCGTTGGTGGAGGCGATTGAGGATGGGAGCAACAAAGGCAAGGAGTTTGCAGTTTTAACTCTTCTGCAACTCTGTGCGGAGAGTGTAAGAAACAGGGGATTGCTTGTGAGAGAGGGGGGGATTCCGCCATTGGTGGCCCTGTCCCAGGCAGGGACTGCTAAAGCTAAGCATAAGGTTAGTTTCTCCACCTAGCTGTATTTCTCCTAAATTTCTTTAATTAAATCTGAGATATTTTTCTAACGATGCATTATGTGGGTTATCTTCTTCGATTTCAAATTTCAATTTCTAGCAGATGTAGTTGGTTAACTTGTGTTTGGCCTTCATTCTCTGCACTAATCATTTCAGATCATTCATTTAAAATTCTTGCTCAAAATCAGTTCTGTGTTTTTTGGTTCATTCTGCTTCACCAAATTGCTTTTAATGCTTTGATAATTGTTCGGTTCCTTTATTACACATCGCATTTGATCCTTGTCGAATTATAGGCAGATTCAATTATTGATTGTGTACAAATTGTAGCCTAATTATCTTAATTATTGAGGATGATTGCGAAACTAGGGACATAGTTGATCAATCCTACTAGTTGCTCAATTATATTGATGAAATTTAAGTCTCTAAAAGAGTAGATAATAATTTTGGTTTTATGTCCTAATCTTGCTGTATATTTATTAGCAACTTAATCATAATTGATGGCCGATTGTTATCCATAATTGGGCATGTAGCAGACCTAGTGCTTTAGCAATCTTCTTGCATAATTTGAAGGATCCATAACTGCTGAAGGATGCTTTCATTGACGATGATGTTCTACTATAATGTTCCTGTTGTTTTTCAGTCTTTGAATTAAACGCCCGGAAAATTCTTCACGTTCTTATGAGTGGTGTGTGTTCTTTTCTGTCAGGCTGAAAGGCTTCTTGGTTACTTAAGAGAACCAAGGCAGGAAGCTTCTTCTTCAAGTCCATAAAGGAGGTAATATAGATGGTGCATTATTATATAAGTTGCTTTTGTAATGGCTTGCTGTTGGCTGTATATAGCAAGTGTTTCTTGGACTTGTACAGAGTGGTTAAGTAATTTGAGAGTTTAAGGATTAAAAAAAAAAAAAAAAAAAAGTCAATATATATTAAGAAGCTCCTAGCTAGTAAGAAGGAGCTGCTGACCTATTAGTTGTATTGTGATTTGGTAGATGGGGTTCTTTTCCGGGGTGGTTCTCTACACTCCCGTTTCCCACCTTTGCTGACTGCCTGGCGTTTGTATTTGTCTAGTGGTTTGTTTTGGCTTATCAAGAATTCGGGTTAATCACCTTTAGTTTTGTTAGGTGAGATCCGAATTCCTTAGAAGGTTTTGCTAATTGTCTGATTCAACTACATAAAAGCGTAATATGTAGTATGTTTGGGCTTGGTTTGTTATAATTATGATCTACTACAACAGGGTGTGTATTTTCTTGCTTTATCTTTTTCACCTGAGGAGGTCAGCTTAGATGTATCTGAGTCTTGACCTGTAGTGCGGTTTGTTTTAAGCTTGAACATATTGTTAAATAAACAAAGGTTAACAAGTAGTTGAAGTGTTAGATTAAGAGGAAATGATGTTAGACAATGATATGAATTAGGATTAAAACATAAGCATATGAGAGTGTTGGGTGTAAAGTTGAGTAGGAAGGACCTACCAACATGCAATGTACAAATTAACATGATGGATCCAGCCAGCCAACCAGCCACCAAATCCACACCCAGATTTTTTGTAGTTTGGTGAAATATTTTCTATCTTTCTTGCCTTTGTCTTGTTACTATTGCCTTAGCTGGCAGAGCAGGTTTGTTAATGTTTTGTCCTAATGCTGCTTCCACCCCCACCCCCCCCCCCCCCCCCCCGCCCTTCCTGGTATGATGGAGAAGAAAGTGTCGGTGTAACTTGATGGCCAAAAGTAGGGAGAGAGAGATGGTCATATTATTCTCAACAACTTGTCAGATTCTAAATAAAGGAATTTCCGATCATTCACTTTTGCAATTCATATCTAAGCTTGCTACTCATCGGACAACTTCCTCTTCCTCCTGCTCATGACTCATTACACTAATTAAATCTGAGTTCCACCTTACAAGATCGATAGCTTTTTAAATATGTTCAAACTATCCATCTCAATAAATTGTTTCTTATATGTTAACCAAAAGATACAAGCTAATATATAAAATGATTATATTTTTCCATCCAATATAGACCCTTTTTTTTTTGACACTTTACCACTTCCACTATCTCCTTAGATTTAGAGACAAGTGCCCGTCCAAGATAAAACTCCAGACAATGGATCATTACCAATCCTGTAATTTTAGGGGTAAAGTAACCAATGAAATTAAATTAAATGTCTAGTACAAGAGGGGGGTCACAGTTCAAATAAAATAGTCTAATTTACCACCAAATTAATTAATTAATCTGTGAAAGTCTGGCATATAGCCAGCCATATATTCTAAAGATTTATCAAAGAAAAACAGAGCCTCACATAAACAAATATCCTGCTTCATTATAATTGAAAAGAAAGACAGAAGCGGGGTTGAGATTTAATTTGTCCTTAAAACCAGGCAATGATGAAGTTGAATCACCACTGCCAAGCTCCAATAAATCCAAGTATGAACATAACTTGCCAATTATCAAAAAAGAGAAAAACAAAAAGAAAAAAAAAAACTTGAACACTCCTGCTAAATAGTATAAACTAAAACAAGCAAAATAAAGTCTTTATTTAGAAACATCCTCTTCGTCATCCTTGGAACCGCAACAGAGTCTGGGTTTGAATCCCTTCTCGAGCATCTTTTCCACCTCCTCGAACTTGAGCCCCTTCGTCTCCGGTACTAAGAAGTATATCGCAATGAGTCCCATCGTTGAAAATCCAGCAAACAACAGAAATGTTCCGGATGAACCAAGAACCTCCGTCAGGGTTAAAAACGTCTCACTCACGATAAGATTGGACACCCAATTAAAAACCGCTGCAATCCCTCCTCCAATCCCTCTATACTTTAACGGATATATCTCAGAGTTAACAATCCAAGGCGCGGTTCCCATCCCAGGCGAGTAAGATATGATATACAATCCTAATAGCAGAACAGCAAAAATCCCAAACTTGGTCGGACAACCATTTGTGTACCATGTACGCCTTGCAGCTTTACACATCCCCTCTACACCATCAGTCACGACCAAGCAGGCCCCGGCATGATACTACAAAGACAACAACAATGTCAAGAAGGGTTAATTCATATGAAACAGGAACTTGAATGATATGTAAGAAAACACTTGAATTCTTACTTTGCTATCTCCATTGGCACAGAAGGCACAGTCAGAGGATGCTTTCAAGCATGACATACAGTTCCAGGATGATGGCTGTGAGGCTTCCAAGAACTTATGACATGTGGCGTTTCTTCCAAAGTGGAGGGAATCAGAAGTTCCGATCAGTGGGGCGTGTTGTGAGACTTCATAAAATATGATTGATAATGCTATAAGACAAGTTATGATTCCAAACATGGATATGATCATCAGTTTTCTTCGCCCGGATCTGTCTACGAAAGCCATGCTGACTATAGAGCCTAGAGCATTCAGACCGGACGTGATAAGAGAGAGTGCCAGAGCTGTCTGGTTCGAGGCAAATCCTGCGAGTTGTACTATAGTGGGACTATAGTACATGACAGTGTTGATGCCAACAAATTGTTGAGCAACTTGGACTGTTATTCCCGCGTAGAGGCCCCTACGTACAACTTTGTTTGCCCAAACATTCTTGAGCTTTGAAACAAGATCATTCCCAATAGATCCTTCATCAGCCTTCTCAGCCTCCACCGAGGATTGTAAAGCCTTCATTTCATCTTCAACTTCATTGGGAGGGTAGATTTTCTCCAAAATAGCCCTAGCCTCTTTTATCTTGTCCTGATCAAGATTGAGAAGTTAACATTTTACTTATAGGGTTCCTCTTAAGCACGTCTTTCTGCTGGAAACGACTAAATAACATTAACACTGTATGTTACCTGACGATATAGCCATCTAGGAGACTCGGGAAGTGATAACATTAGAAAGAACTGAAGAACGGCTGGTACTCCAGCTACTCCGAGCATCCAACGCCATGTTCCAGTTGTCTTTAAACACATTCATACATTTAGAACATTTTAGATTTATAGATGTGTTGTCATTAATTAATTACCTTGGTGAATGCTAAGTTGATAAGATACGACAAAAATTGTCCTCCTGTGATTAGCAACCCATTGGTGCTGACTAATGCACCTCTGATTCTGGCCGGAGATGTCTCGGAAATATATAGTGGAGATGTCATGGATGCCATTCCAACTCCAAGACCGACAAATATTCTTCCAAGGATTATCATCCAAGGAGCCACGGAAGCAGCCATAATAACAGCACCAATAAAGAACAACATATCAGCCAAAAGGATGGACTTTCTCCTCCCATACTTGTCGTTGATCCAACCGCCGAATGCAGCACCAACAATGGCTCCTGCCACAGCCATGCTAACAATTGTTTCCTGTGCACAGATAAGAACAATGATAACCACATCATTGAGACATATGGAAACGATAATTGTAAAAAAAATGGATATTATTTTACCTGCAACAAAGTGTGCTTGTCGACAGTTTTAAAGTCTTTGCGAATATAGAGTAGGGCTCCTGAAATAACACCTAGCAAGCAAAACAAATACATGAGTTCATAGAACCAGAGTAGAGGGTGTTGTTTGGGGTAAAGGTGGCAACATTCTACTAAATAAAGTATACGGAATTTCATATACAATCAATAAGCAAAAGGGTGCACCTGTATCATAACCAAACAATAGCCCTCCGATACCGGCTGAGAAGGCTAGCCGCATAATATAAGGTGTTTTCCAGCTCGTGCGCCAGCATTCTGTGAATTCTGTTTTATCCGGTTTAACCACACCCCCTTCCATCTTTCGTTGATCTGCTCACAATCACCTATGCACAAGAAGTCAAATGCAACTCAAATCATTGTTTAATTGTCACCACAAAATTGCTCCAAAAGTACTGACACCATACTAATTCATATGCTTGTTTAATCACTTCATAATGAATTCTCTTTTCTTTTACAGTTATAACTAAGTTTTGTACACAAAGCACGGAAGAATCAGTACAGATCATAAAGGGCATGAATTGGATTGAGATGAATGATAGGGACATTATGAATTTGGGCAAAAAATAGACTCCAAGTGAAGACAAGTGAGCAAAAAATAAGAATTCTAATGAGATTCATTAGTCACAATGAACAAGAACAAAGATTACTCTGTCGCAGAACCTTGAATAGAAATCTAAAGGAAACTACTCTGTAATCCAGAAAGCCTTTTTCTGAATCGTCATCGGTATCTATGTTCTGCATTATACCCATCAAATTCCACCATCACTTCATACAACAAAAAACACGAATTACCCCTTAAATCAATATAACTGCATTCGAGAATTCGAAATTCAATTTCCAGAAACTGGTGCGACCAGAATCCTCGTCCACAAGACAGAATTATTAAATAAAATAAAGTGTTCATAGTACAGAGATAGAGAGAGAATCTTGTTGAATACAGACAAATTCAGAACAGCAAATGAACAACATTGGAGATGATACAAAGACAAAATTCAAGAAGGCACATGCAGATTCTCGACAAGAATAACAAGAAAGCGTTAAAAAAAATTGGAAGCAAAACCTGAGAAAACGTTTAGTCTGCGCTTCAGCTTCTTTGTAATGGCCAAATAATAAGAGAATCAATGGAATAGAAGAGGAGAGAAAGAGACTTAAATAGAGTGCATTCACTACTCCTTTTGGACTCTTTTGCGTTTCCTTTATCAAATATATGACTTTGGATTTTGACGTGAACCAGCAATTATTCATCCTATTTTTATAATAATTATAATTAATTCTGAAAATTGAGTCCTCTTTTTTTTGTAGCAGTTAGTTACTTAATTATCCATCCCCTAGAATTAAGGATGTCGTAATTTCATGTCCGAAAAGATTCATTAGAACCTTAAAAAGTCAAAATATTCTTATTTAGATGGTTAAAAGTTTAATATAGGAGACAATCTTTTTTCCTTAACAGCTTCGAGTTTTACCCATTTGATCACAAGAAAATCAATTCTTATCCGAATCTTGGCTAATATTGGTAATCTGTTTTTTCATTCTTATCCTGTATTTTCTCTCCTTTATATATTTACTATTATATATACACACAAATATGGAAAATAGAGAAATATTATCTCATTTTATTATAAAAAGGCCCACCACACTATCTCGAACAATATTTGTGGAATGTTATTAGTATTTTTATGTTAATTTAATGTTATTATTGGTAAGTAATATTAGTTACTCTAAAAGTTTTGTTTTTTTTTAAATATATTTGAAAAAGTAATTTTAATTTCTCTCATTTCTCAAGTTTTAGGATTTTTTAAGTTTCGAATACTGGTATATATAAAAGTGTTCTTTATTGTTTAGGCCATTGATTTATATATATATAAGAAAAATGGGTGTCTTCCAAAATGATTATAATTTTCTGGATATTTTCCAAATCGACTTAGTTACAGTTTCATCACCCTTCTCTCTACATCACACAAAATCATTAAATTTGAATTTGGGAGTAAAATACTATATTTGCATTTGACTATATGGTCTAATGGTGGGGTCAGGTTATTGTCATCGTTAGAATATCCAGTTCATCATCTTTGACCTTTCTCTCTTTTATTTGAATGGGCTTGAATTATAAAAATGTAATCCAAATTACAATGAAATTAAATCTTGGAAAATCCAAATTACAATGAAATTAAATCCATCCAAGAGTAGATATTATGTAAGACCGTCTCAAGGATCTCATTTCGTGAGACGGTTCGGATTGGGTAGAATATAATAATTAAATAATATTTTTATGTGTATTAGATAATATTTTTCTATATTTCAAGTAATATTTTGTATTATATTATTTATTATATATGCAAAATACAAAAGTATTACACGATACATAGAAAAGTATTACATGTTGCATGAGGAGAAGAGAGCACCGAGAAGCCCTAGGATCCATGTGTTTTTTAAGACCGGA
Organism: Scutellaria barbata; assembly: GCA_028654395.1. Lineage (NCBI taxonomy): Eukaryota > Viridiplantae > Streptophyta > Magnoliopsida > Lamiales > Lamiaceae > Scutellaria > Scutellaria barbata. The sequence continues at coordinate 8,147,959 of CM053645.1, forward strand.
CCTGACTCAATTCGGGTCATATATCCTATAATACAAAAGTATTACCTGATACACATAAAAGTATTACCCGATACACATAAAAGTATTACCCGATACACATAAAGGTATTACATATTTTTTTATATTCTGACTCAACTCAAAACAAAAGTATTACCTAATATACATAAAAGTATTACATATTTTTCATATGATCCAACTCAACTCAAAACACATCCTATAATATAAAGTATTACCTAATATATATAATATTACATATTTTTCATATGGTCCAATATTACGTAATACACTCAAAAGTATTACATAATTTCTTATGTTCAACCCGACCTGACCCGTCTCACAACATGGGATCCATGAGACGGTCTCACCCAAAACTTTGCCTAAATCAAAACATTAGATAATCCCAAGGACAAAAATATCTGTATTTGTGGATATATCGGTATCTTGATTTTACGGATATATCGATATCGGTGGAAATATCGATAATTTCGAGAAAAAAATAAAAAAATTGAAATTTTTTTTTGAAAATTATATCTAGCATTTTACATAATATTATAATTAATATTAATATATATTGAAGTTAAATTTCAAAGAAAAAGATATGTTTACAACCAACATTAAGAGATAAACTATTATATAAATGTTGTCTCATATTGGTTTACATGTCAAATTACCATTGACAATTAATAAATGACCTAATAATAACGTGAACTCATTTATCTCATATAAATGTTGTCTCATATTGGTTTACATGTCAAATTACCATTGACAATTAATAAATGACCTAATAATAACTTGAACTTCTATGAGGTTCAAATGTATAAGATGACATGCGAGTCAAACAATATTGATATCAACTTAAAATACTAGATCAATTTTCAGCGTAATCATGCAGATAACTTTCATATATTTCTTTACTTCTTCCAACTGTATTTCCATGAATTTGATAATGTAGATTGATCCAATATGATTGACTATGTTGATGCATGTTTGAACCTTTATAAGATCGTATGGATCATTACTCATATTCATTGAATCAAAAGTGGCTTCCACTAAAAAAAACCAACAAAAACTAGTCCACCGATATATTGGGGATAAATTGGCGATATATCCCGGATATATCCGAATGTATCGGAGATATTATAACGGATTATTTTCTCAACCCATATCATATCGATATTCATAAACTGATTTTACAGATATATCGAAAATATATCACGAATATATCCGAATATTTTCGTTCTTGGATAATCCCTTGACTCCACATGGGTTATTAATTCTTTTTATACTAGTCAGGTGCAAGAGGTCTTTATCAGATTCAGATTACCTTTTATCTTAATATATTTTAATATTCTATATTATTAATCTAAATACGTTTTACATTTAATGAGGGTTAATCATAGGCAAATCATGTGTAATTGTAAAACGAAGATAAAATTAAAAGTGTAAATGTCTCTCATTACCCCTTTTTATAAGACAAGAAACTTTTCTACCCCTGTTTTATAACAATAACTTTTTTACCCATTTTATGTGCAAAAAGTCCAATTTGCCCTCAACTTCACCTATAATGTATTTCATATCTATGTATTTAAAATTTAAATCTAAATACACTATATTATATTTTATATCCAATTTTTCTACAAATGTCTTTCATAGATAAGTTTCTAACAATCACTCTTCAAATACAACATGTAATTTTTTTTAAATATCTCACACTCCAACCAAAACTCTGTATTTGGGGAAAATCATTTGAAATTTGTTTATCCGTAGAAGATATGTTTATCTGGGAATTTTTTTCTTAAGATCTGAATGCCTTCAACATGTACACGATTATAATTAGGGATTTATTTATACGATATGGTTATCAGTGTATTGCGCTTCAACCAAACCCATTTGAGATTTTTATTTTTTTGGAAAAATTTGGGAAAATCATCTGAGATTTGTTTATACGATATATCGTGTACACGATTCATAACGTGTACACGATTATAACATGAATTATAATTATTGAGTACACATTGTAAAATACAAATCGTGTACACATATATCGTATATATATATATATTATAATCATGTACACGTATTAAAATACATATCTTATACATGAGTATCGTGTACACGTATATCATATATATATTATAATCATGTACACGTATTAAGATACATATCGTGTACACGTATATTATACGTGTAATCGTGTACACGTTGTAAGATATCTATCGTATACATGATATATACGTGTACACAATGATTGTAATTAGGGATTTGTTTATATGATATGGTGTACACAATGATTATAATTAGGGATTTGTTTATACGATATGGTTATCAGTGTATTGCGCTTCAACCAAACCCATTTGAGATTTTTATTTTTTTGGGAAAATTTGGGAAAATCATCTGAGATTTGTTTATACCATATATTTATCTATATATTGCGCTTCAACCAAATCTATCTGGGATTTTTTTTTTTTGGGAAAATTTGTGAAAATCATCTGAGATTTGTTTATCCGATATGTTTACCTGTGTATTGCGCTTCAACCAAACCCATCTGTGATTTTAATTTTTTTTGTACACGAGTATATTTTATGGAGTACACGATTATCTCGTGTACACAATGTGAGTATCGTGTACACGATTCATAACGTGTACACGATTATAACATGAATTATAATTATCGAGTACATGTTGTAAAATACATATCGTGTACACGTATATCGTATATATATATATTATAATAATGTACACGTATTAAAATACATATCTTGTACATGAGTATCGTGTACACGTATATCATATATATTATAATCATGTACACGTATTAAGATACATATCGTGTACACGTATATTACCCCCGAACCGTACAAGATCGTTTCCACCTATCATACGGCTTTCTAACTTAACTTCTTCAGTTTGAAGCTACCGTTGGAATAGTCCTACTCCAAGGTGTAACTGGTTTTTCAAAACCTTTCAAAGCTTCCGGTATTCAACTGTCCTAAAACTCCATGCGCCTTCCTTCATGGCTGGCTGGCTAAGCTGGTAAGGCTGGAAAGTAAGCTAGCTCGACCGGAGGTATAGGTCAGGTCAGAGTCAAGGGGCATCAGCGGACATAAGGGCAGTGTACTTCGTGGACAACTACCAGTGCTGGGTGAGTACCGCTATGCGCCCTACATGAACGTATCGGCTCACGCCTCTGATCCTGCCCCCCTCTCTACGGCACAAAACCTGAGCTCCCATCCTGCGTATTCCGATGCTGCCATTACGCTACCAGATCTTCGATCTTTTAGATAGTTCAGACAGTGTCAAGGTCAATCCTGCTACGGTTCAACGTTCTCCTCCTAAGGCTACGGTTTCCTCTATGCCAATCGTGTACACGTTGTAAGATATCTATCGTGTACATGATATATACGTGTACACAATGATTATGATATGTACACAGTATATATCATAATCATCGTGTACACGTATAAATCGTGTACACGATTTATCGTGTATCGTGTACACGTATATCAGAATATTTAACAAACATGATTTATCGTGTACATATATCAGAATATTAAATGTCGCATGATTTTGACGATTTTCTTCTACTCGTGTATGTACATACTCGATTATGATGGTAATTATATACAATCAAAAAATCCAAGAAATTTCACAATTATTCACTGAACATTCAAATCATCAAAATCAAAAATAAAATAAATAAATAATAAAAAATTGTAACCAAAACTCTTGTCTCTCTCTTCGAACAGTTCGATGTTCCACCTCCAAGTTCAGATTGTGCAAATCAACTCTCATTCACCTTCTCTAACCTTCTTAGCTTATTTTGATGCTATCATTTCCGAGTGCGAGCGACGTTGTGCTTCCACCATAGGCGCAAATCTGACATCTACCATCTCCAACAAGAATCACCGTCATTTCTCCCATCTTCCTAACCCATTCTCATCTCAATTTATCTCATCTCAGATTCGACCATTGATGTTGAAGTGGTGGAGATTGAGTTTCGGTGGAGTTTGGATTGGGGGGAATGAATTTTCAAGCTTGGGTTGGGGGGAATGAATTTTCAATTTTCAAAATTTTGGGTTATAGAATTTTATATATTTTGAAATATTAAAATTTAAATATAGTTAAAGGGTAGTATTGGAATGTATTTAACAAAATACCTTAAAAATGGATAAAAAAGTTATTTTTATAAAAGAGGGGTAGAAAAGTTCCTTGCATTATAAAAATGGGTAGTTTTGGACTTGGCCCAAATTAAAATATGACAAATAACAACAGATTTTTATATTTTATATAGATGAATGAGCAGATCATTGAACTTTATATATGGAATTAAAATATGACAAATGACCAATATTATTTTATAAAAGTTACAGTTACAAGATAATGTAATCTTTTAAATTTTTGTGTCATGAAGTGCAATTAATAAAGGGCCAAGTCCAAAACTACCCCTTTTTATAATGCAATGAACTTTTCTACTCCTCTTTTATAAAAATAACTTTTTTACCCATTTTTAAGGTATTTTGTTAAATACATTCCAATACTACCCTTTAACTATATTTAAATTTTAATATTTCAAAATATATAAAATTCTATAATCCAAAATTTTGAAAATTGAAAATTCATTCCCCCAACCCAAGCTTGAAAATTCATTCCCCCCAATCCAAACTCCACCGAAACTCAATCTCCACCACTTCAACATCAATGGTCGAATCTGAGATGAGATAAATTGAGATGAGAATGGGTTAGGAAGATGGGAGAAATGACGGTGATTCTTGTTGGAGATGGTAGATGTCAGATTTGCGCCTATGGTGGAAGCACAACGTCGCTCGCACTCGGAAATGATAGCATCAAAATAAGCTAAGAAGGTTAGAGAAGGTGAATGAGAGTTGATTTGCACAATCTGAACTTGGAGGTGGAATATCGAACTGTTCGAAGAGAGAGACAAGAGTTTTGGTTACAATTTTTTATTATTTATTTATTTTATTTTTGATTTTGATGATTTGAATGTTCAATGAATAATTGTGAAATTTCTTGAATTTTTTGATTGTATATAATTACCATCATAATCGAGTATGTACATACACGAGTAGAAGAAAATCGTCAAAATCATGCGACATTTAATATTCTGATATATGTACACGATAAATCATGTCTGTTAAATATTTTGATATACGTGTACACGATACTCGATAAATCGTGTACACGATTTATACGTGTACACGATGATTATGATATATACTGTGTACATATCATAATCATTGTGTACACGTATATATCATGTACACGATAGATATCTTACAACGTGTACACGATTACACGTATATTATAATATACGTGTACACGATATGTATCTTAATACGTGTACATGATTATAATATATATGATATACGTGTACACGATACTCATGTACAAGATATGTATTTTAATACGTGTACATGATTATAATATATATATATACGATATACGTGTACACGATATGTATTTTACAACATGTACTCGATAATTATAATTCATGTTATAATCGTGTACATGTTATGAATCGTGTACACGATACGCACATTGTGTACACGAGATAATCGTGTACTCCATAAAATATACTCGTGTACAAAAAAAATTAAAATCACAGATGGGTTTGGTTGAAGCGCAATACACAGATAAACATATCGGATAAACAAATCTCAGATGATTTTCACAAATTTTCCCAAAAAAATAAAAATCCCAGATAGATTTGGTTGAAGCGCAATATACAGATAAATATATCGTATAAACAAATCTCAGATGATTTTCCCAAATTTTCCCAAAAAAATAAAAATCTCAAATGGGTCTGTATAAATATATCGTATAAACAAATCTCAGATGATTTTCCCAAATTTTCCCAAAAAAATAAAAATCTCAAATGGGTTTGGTTGAAGCGCAATACACTGATAACCATATCGTATAAACAAATCCCTAATTATAATCATTGTGTACACCATATCGTATAAACAAATCTCTAATTATAATCATTGTGTACACGTATATATCATGTATACGATAGATATCTTACAACGTGTACACGTATAATATACGTGTACACGATATGTATCTTAATACATGTACATGATTATAATATATATATGATATACGTGTACACGATACTCATGTACAAGATATGTATTTTAATACGTGTACATAATTATAATATATATATACGATATATGTGTACACGATATGTATTTTACAATGTGTACTCAATAATTATAATTCATGTTATAATCGTGTACACGTTATGAATCGTGTACACGATATATCGTATAAACAAATCTCAGATGATTTTCCCAAATTTTCCCAAAAAAATAAAAATCTCAAATGGGTTTGGTTGAAGCGCAATACACTGATAACCATATCGTATAAACAAATCCCTAATTATAATCGTGTACATGTTGAAGGCATTCAGATCTTAAGAAAAAAATTCCCAGATAAACATATCTTCTACGGATAAACAAATTTCAGATGATTTTCCCCAAATACAGAGTTTTGGTTGGAGTGTGAGATATTTAAAAAAAATTACATGTTGTATTTGAAGAGTGATTGTTAGAAACTTATCTATGAAAGACATTTGTAGAAAAATTGAATATAAAATATAATATAGTGTATTTAGATTTAAATTTTAAATATATAGATATGAAATACATTGTAGGTGAAGTTGAGGGCAAATTGGACTTTTTGCACATAAAATGGGTAAAAAAGTTATTGTTATAAAACAGGGGTAGAAAAGTTTCTTATCTTATAAAAAGGGGTAATGAGAGATATTTACACATTAATAAATATAGAAATGCGCAACGTTGTGAACAATACAAAACAAGATTCTCCAAAACATTAAAGGCAAATACCACGAAGTTTGTTGAGGATACAACGTTTGCCCTTTTAAATTAAATTCAATGCATATCAATAAATTATAGGATTGATTTTTTTATTTAAAATAAATTATAAATATTATAATTTCAATACAAATCGTTAAAAACTTGTAACTTGAATCAACATCGATAAAAGTTACACACATTTCGGACTAATCTGTTAATATTTGTTGGTTGAGATTCAGTCAAACAAAATTAAAAGAAAACAAATCATGAGAGGTGAATAAAATGACGACGTCGTACTGTAACAATTGTGCGATCTAAACAACATTAAAGTGAATAATAAAATGTTTTGTCGCAAATTTATGACGTTTTGTTAACCTATCATTATTATTTTTTAAATGTTTGACCAGCTACGTAACAGTCCAATATGGATAAATTGATTGGATAAATCTCATGTTTTTTTTCTTCTGAAAAACAATGGTGATTCAAACTAAACCTGTATTATTAATGTGAATACCAAATAAATTAGGAAATGTATTTAATATGCTTTGAAATTTTCGTTATCTTTCTCATTCAATGTTGGTAAATTAAGGAAAGTAAATTATAAATGTAGGATTATATGTGTGTGTGTGTGGGTAGAAAGATGGACTGTTTTTTTGGGAAGATGAAGTAACTTTAATAGTGATACTGCCAACTTGTTTGCCATAAAAAATACGTGAATCAAAGATAAATTAGTAGCTGGCTGTAAAGTTGAAATCGAGTCACTTTTTTTAACTTAGTGAAAAAATTAGTAAAATAGATGAAACGGAATAAGACCCAAATTTTATTTTAAACTATTTGTTTTAAAAGTTAATAAGGGAATTTTTGCTTTTTACCGAAGGAAGAAGAATTTTCCGCAACACATTACAAATAAGGAAAACAGAGAGAAAGAGAGTACAACATATTCCAAGCAACCATGGTTTCTTTGTATTTTATTTTAGAGTGAGATTTATGTATTCTTGAGACACAAATTTAGGATCCGTATCCTTAACCCAATTCACTTAACCCAATCCACTTAATCCAGATCCATATTTATACATAGGTTAAATAGCGAAAAAAATCTAAACTTTTTCGAGTTTTTGTTGTTTTAGTCAATTCTTTAAAAGTTGTCAATTTAGCCATATTATAGTATATTAGATGCAATTTTAGCCAATTTTAGTGAGAACTAAATAATATATATTCTACGTGGCAGACACATAGATAAAAAAATCATTTATACATCATTTAAAATGAAAAAAATAAAATAATAAACATATTATCATGAATTTACAGATTAAAGAAATTAAAGAAAATTGGATTTGAGTGTTGTGGAGAGTAAAATAAAAAACAATTGATGAGATATTTAATTTTTTTTATTTTCATTTTTCATTTTTGATGAGGTGTAAATAATTTCTCTATCCATGTATCCGCCACATAAGACATATACAATTAATTTGGATTGAAATTGAAATTTGGCTAAAATTGCAACTAATTTGCTATAATATGACTAAATTGACAGCTTTTAAAGAATTGATTAAAATAGCAAAAACTTTAAAAAGTTTGGATTTTTTTCACTATTTGGCCATATATATATATATGGCCTTATTAACTTTTATAAAACAAATAGTTTAAAATAAAAAGCATTAGGTTAAATTTTCTCCATTTTTTACCTCTCATTCCTCCTTCTCCTTCTCCGCTTCTTCTCTCTCTTTTTTTCTTTTTCCATTCTCAATTATTTTTTCTCATCTTCTTCTCTTTTATTTCAATTGTCCTTTCCATTTGAGAAATCATAAAATTTACATATCAGAAAGTAAACTTCGTATAGCAACAAATCCTTAAACGCTAGATCAAACTATAGCAGTTGCAAGAGATTGGATAGTTTAGATAAAGAAATTAAAGATGGTGTTCAAAGATTTGAAGATTTATTGGGATTTCATGTCTCAAATCTCTTTCTTACACCATTTGAAAGCTACGAAGATATTAACTTCCCATATATTCTCTCTAAATTTGGAGCAAGAGATGATACAAGATGTTAACTTCTTTGTCGAAATGGTGAAGAAGTTGAAGAAGGATGATGATGAAACAACCGCTTCATCTTGATCATGGTAAATCAATGATTGAATTTTCGGACAATAAAGAGTGTGATATTTATACTGATATCTTTAGAATATATGATTAATAGCTTTAAGTTTTGTGAGTAATAATTTACTCTTAAAATAAATATTAGGATTTTAAGCTTATTCTACATTACACTAATATCTTTTAACTATATGAGTAATACCATCAAGTTATATGAACAACACATTTACATTTAACAAGTAATATCTTAAGCCATATATTTCATTAAAACAAAGTAACTAACAACTTAAGTAATGTCTTATGAGTATACAACTAATACCTTTTGATTATATACCATCACTGTTTTTTTAACTTTTATCTTTAATACCTTGAAGATAACAATGTAATATTTTAAACAAGTGTATGTAATGTCTCATATGTATGTAATATCAAAAAGGTAAATATGCAATATTTTAAAGGTATTTTATATAATACTTTAAAGGTAAAAATATAATACCTTAAACGTATGTATGTAAAATGTATTTATCTAAGATTTTAAAGATTAATATGTAATATCTTAAATGTATGTGTTTGATACCTTAAATGTATTTATATGATACCTTATAGGAAAATAGTGTGATAGAAAGGTGTGTCCTGGATACGCATTGGCTTTGTTGCAATTTGAAGTATTTTGTTGCAAATCTGATATGAAAATTTAAATGGAGAAATGTAGAAGGAGACGACGATGATATTAGTGAGAAGCAAGATTTCATGACTGTTAGTAGAAAAGAATGGAGAAAAAAGAATGTCTGTAGGGAATGGAGAAAGAAGAAGAAGATACGAAATGAGATAATAACATATAAAATTAGAGAGAAATATCAAATAAGTGAGTTTTAGGGAAATAATAATAATAATAATAATAATAATAATAATAATAATAATAATAATAATAATAATAATAATAATAAAGATTTGGGTAAGCGTTAAAAATGATAGAATATATGGAGACAATCTATTTATTCTATTAAAATTAAGAAATTCGTTCGCATATTTGTCATTTTCAATGCTATTATTAATCAAAGTAGGCAAAACGACTCAGTTGTAGATTTTTATTTTTTTTCATGTATATGTTGATAATAAACGAAGTAATAAAAATAGTAGCGATTACATATTGATTGAAATAGTTCAGCTTTCTTTCATTTTCCAAACCTTTTGTCACGATCATGATAGGCATGTGAGAGTGAGAAATTGATTCTAGTCTTTTCACATTACTTTTGGTAAAGTTTTTTGCACAATAATCATAATGAAAGAATGTAAGTATATCTCGAGGATCCAATCAAATTAGGAACTGCAAAAAGCTCTGATTCTTTCTCTTGTTCTTGTTCTTTTGCTTTTAAAATAAAATCCCAAAAGATATGGCTGCTAATCAAAGAGGAGAAAGCAAATTGACTTCAAAAGTTCAAGTCTCTTCATCTTTCACCAAAAAAATTAATATTTAAACAAAATAAATTAGGTTCTTGGCTGAGGGTTTAACTTGTCCAAAAACTTATAAGATCTTATTTCGACTAAGAAACCACACCATCTTATTTTATGAACATAGTTTAATGATATGCTTTTTCTTAAACAAAATTCTAACATCTTATGAGTTTCAATTACGTCTCTTGCTGGTTCTTAACACCCCGCAAAAACAAAACTTAAAGAAAAAAAGTTTAGATTTATTTATTTTAGTTTTTTAATAAACCTAATTAGGTTGTCTGTCATTTTAATTTTTTAACTCTTAAGAGATACAATTAATGATTTGACCAATTGATTTATAAAGATATTTCAGGTGAAGTCAACATGCTTACAAGTATTATCACATTTCCTAAGTAACAATTTAAGACGGAGTTTGATTGTTTCGATTTTTATTTTATGTAATTTCAAACTCTATCCGTTATAATTAGGCCTGTTTCTGGGTTGCTTTAATTGATACAAGCATATGTCAAAATCAAATCCACTCTTTGCTTTCAAAATAAAAGAAATCGAAACTAAATAAATACTAGGTCATAACAATGGTTTCGAGTTGGTTTGGTTATTGTTAAAACTAAATTAGTTTCGATTTGGATAATATTTGTTTAGATGAACAACTTGAACTAAATTGTTTTTTAACCTATTAATAAAATACATTTTTCTGAAAAAAAGAAAATTAGAAGGGTTAGTGTGCGTGGAAACTAAGAAGATAATTTTGCCATAAAGTAGAAAACAAATGGGCCATATGATACGCATGTTTAAGAAAGATACTTGTTCGGTCCATTTCAAGTTGCACAAGTTGGGCTCAGTATGCTTTCGTTTCCAATTATTTGTTATCTTTTTTGAAAATAATTTCATTCTATATATTTTTTTTTCTTCTTCCAATTTTACAAGTAAATAGTTTAGATCGCAAAAGCTGACATAAGATGACCTCACAAATAAAATTTCTTGAAATGGAAACCCATTACTATAAATCAAATTGATTTTCTCAAACTCATACATGGATTGTGATTTGATCTGACTCACATAATTAAATAATATGTGAGTCGATTTTACAAGAATATTATCAAGATGAATCTAGAATTTTATTTTGAGGAGGACAAATTTATTTCATATCAAAATATAAAGCAGCCCGGAGGCTATGTTTTACATAACAACCATATATTTATGATGTAGAGGGACGGATTCTTATATATTAATAAAATAAATAAAAAATATAAAAAAATTACATTTTCAAGAGGTGGATGACTGCTCTTAAATCCGTACGAGAGTAGTACAATTCAAATATAGAAATTAAAAAAACAATGGTATGGTTATTCATCTTCCAAGTAGCTTAATTAGGCATTTTAAGATGTAATATACTCGAAACAAAATAGATTTGGACCACCAAGAAAAGTGAAAACTATTGGAATATGGAGGCTAAATTAAGCCCTTTGAATTAGCTTGGTGACCCATTTCTTCTTTTGATTACTTGAGAATATTACGACAAAAATGTTGTTTCTCTATTTTCAATCATTTTCTTACAACTTCTCGATCTATATTGATCCCTTAATAATATCTTGTATTTTTCTGGAGTAAAATTACATCATATAGTATCTAGCATTCATTAAGACATAATAAATTATATAGTTATAGATTATATAAATGTATGTGGAATAAAATGAAAATAGTAGTGAAATTTACCGGTATATCTTGCTCCACTAACCTACTTTAGACTTTAGAGTCTGTTTTGATTTAAGTTATTCTGATGAATTCAGACTATTCAAATTCAAAAACTTTCAAAGTGAAATTTATTATTGGAGCACATCTTTCTCTCCTGGGCTGGGCACTTTTAAAAGATATAGCCATGATTGTACTAAATTTAAATCTATTTTGATGAATTAGGGCTTGGGGTATTAATGTTGTAAAATTGGGCCACCTTCAACTAACGATCTTGGGCTTGTCTGGTTCCCTACTGGCTACTGCTCTATTTCTTTTCTTGTTTTAATATTTGAGTTTTTTAACCAGGGCAATATGGTATTTTCATTTATCCCTCTTCAAGTGTACACTTATATCAAAACTCAAATCAAGTTAAAATATAATTAAATAAGTTAGACATAGAGGGTGTTTGATTGAATTTATAAATTTTTTAACTATTTTATATATAAGATATTTTGGAAATGTAAGAACTTATAAAATTATTTAAATGAACTTATCAAAAACACCATCTAAGATTAAACTCCTGACATTTTATGAGATGCACTTATAACTTACAATATAATGTATCTTGTTTTGAAAATAAGTTTATAAAGCGTTTATACAAATATGATGATAAAGTTTATAAAATATATGTTAGTAATGATAATTTTATAAGTAAATTACAAATTTCAAAAAGTTCTTGAAAAATAAGATCTAGTTCAATTTCTTAAAATCTTACAAAATAAAAGAATTTCGTAAATTATTCAATAAAAAAAAAAAATCCCCCCACGTTTTCTTTTTAACTTAAAAAGGGTGGAGGTTTATATAAGAAGAGAGAGTGTGATTTAAATGAAATGGTGAAAATAATGATTAAGAGAAAGTAGAAATCATGTACAGTTACTCAATCATCTTGTATTGTATATGGATCTAATCAATCAACCTCTATATCTAAATGTGGGATCACATGGCAGTGGAGATATTGCTAGCGCCACACCCTCATCCGTTGATTCATATTTGTTGTTATCCAATCCATCTTCTCGTACTTAATTGGGCTCGCCAATTGATAACGGCCGCTTAAGCCAAATTAGGCCCGTCATTGTTTCTTGATTCCGCCATTTATTTCTACTGTGCTAAAACTGTAAATCTGTTCTCTCTCTCTCTCTCTCTCTCCCTCTCTCCCCATTTTCTTCTCTCCTCAAATCTTGAAACCTAACCCTAGTCTCTTCTAAACCCAGAACCGTTAAGATTGATTCGATCCCTTTTCCCCCCTCAGTTTTATGGCAAAATCTGTTATAGTTTCGCCTGTGTTGTATCATCTTTTGATCTGCATTTGAAACGGTTCTGATTTGACCAAAAGAGGTTTCAGGAAATAAAATCGAGGGCAAGTGCCGCATTTATTATTTATAGAAGTGAGTATGTATCAATCTTTTTTTCTTTTTGTTGTTGTTTCATTCTCCTTGTTTTGGATTTCTGTGTTCTGGAAATTGGTGAGATGAATTTATGCGTGTTCTTTGCATTCTTGTATAGTTATAGATGATTGCTCTTTTACATAACTCCTTTTGAATTTGAAAGTTCAATATGTTTGCTTTCTTTTTCTGGGTAATAAAGAAATCACCACCAGTATTTGGTGGGTTTGGCAGAAGGAAATGTTGTTTCTTGTATTTGATTTGATGCTTCTTGTTTTGTGTAGTTTTGAGACACAATCTTATTTCTCACTGAATGATTTGGTCAACAGACCGTAGAATTTGAGTGGAAAAAGATTGTGGAACTGGAAACTGTATGAGATGTACTAGAAACAATCTCAACCACCAAAAAGAAGCTGTTTTTCCCTTTTAGTTACCATATTCTGGGAGTGTTTGGAAAAATGTCCAATAGTAAGTCATTAGTGTATATTGGTATGAGCTGAAATTAGGTGGATTGATGATCTGTCATGATATTATTGCTGTGACATTCATCATGAAAATATTCCTCATTTCTAAACTTTACTTTGTTTGGATAAGATAATGTGTTTGGATCAGCAGTATGGATCAAAAGAATTGCACTTGAAGAATGTCTATGTTCAATTCATTGACATCAATCATAAGTGGATCCTGAATGGTGTTTATTGTTATGTGGGTCCTACAAAGAATTAATGCTATATCCTTCACATTTCATGGCTACAACTTGTTGCAATTGACTTTGATGTAGGACTTGCAGCTGATCTGAAAACTGGAAAATTTATAGATTTTGACATTTCATCAGAAATTGTTATGACTGGAATAGTATTTGCTCATTTTTGCATTTACTATATTGAAATGTGGTTGATCACTAGTTTAGAGGAGAATTATTATCTGTTCTTTCTGAAATGAGTTGTGTATTAAAGTAATGACATGAGAACATATAACCATGCGAGTCAAACAGTGCATCACATTCTAGAGCAGTCAGGACATGTTTGTTAGCTGGCTTTCAATTATGTGAACATTATCATGGAACAAGGTTCTTTTGCTATAAAGAGCATTTGAATAAAGAGCTTTTTGCTATTTTTAAGGACAAGATTTCTTTTTCACTTTATATTTATAAGGACAACGTTTCTTGTTCACTTTATATATATGTAAGGACAACGTTTCTTGTTCACTTTATATCATGAATTTCCTAAATTGCATGCCGCATTAATTAATGCTTTGAATTATAAGTAGCTATATATTTCATTTAAGTTATTGGGCAGCAAAGCTTCTTGTTCACTTTTTATTTGTGTCTGGAGTGTGCCTATATTTTTCGTTGTTTCTATTCTTGTGAGTAGGTGAGGAAATTAATCTTTTCTATCTTTTTTTTTTTGGTTTACCTTCTCTACTTTAAAGTTAATGTTTGAAACCATAGGTATTTCGTTGGTTCATAAGAGTAAGCATCAAACTAATCAAAAATACCAAGAGCAGGGATATGTTGCTAACAATAATTTTGATGAAACTATTTCACCACATCAAAAAATAACCAGAAATAGGAACAAAAATCATTTTGATTTACTTGTTCCCGAAAATATTTTAGCCTTTAAGCCGTTTTATTTCACTCATATAACTATTTGGTTTAATTCATCAACCCAATGATGAATAAAAAAATAAAAATTCAAAAAAAAAAAAAAAAAGCAAATGGGGCTTGTGGGATTTCAATTATGAAAATATAACAATCTGAGCTGTGATTGACTGCTCTCCTCCATCTTGTCTCTCACCAATCATAATAGAAATAAGTTTCTCAGGCTCATCTTGCATATGTTAACATTCCTTTCACGAATTTTTTTTTCCTTCTTCGGAAAATATTATTTGCTTGATGTTAGCTATGATTGGTAATTTGAGATGCCTTATATATTACCTTTACTTCACATGTTTAAGTTCAAAAGAAGAGGGATGCTGAAGGCAGATTTGGTATGATGATGGATTTGGGCATCACACTGTATAGGCTATCAAGAAGTGGTTGGAGGAGTAATACATGTTAAGCTATGTTAAATATCGTGTAAAAATATACTATCTTCTCTCTGTAATATGACTCTAAACAGAGAGAAGACTTGTTTTGTATAACTATAAGAGTGTTCAGTTGAACTGCCTGCAATCTTTTTTTTACTAATGCTTCTTGATTATGCAGGTGCATTTGCCATTAACCTTTTCCTCAAGGGGTGATCTGAGATTGGGGAGAGAAGCTTTTACTTGCAGTTCTGGCTAGTTGGAGAGCCGCCATTTCAGGGTTGAGTATCAAGCAATTGGGTCATCTTCGTGTTTCATATGCACATATAAATTGCAGACCCCTTTCTTAAGTGCTGGAGCACTGCCCTTTCATCATATACCTGATTGGCCTTACATACTTCCTTTGAAGACCAACAAAAGCACGCATCTAGTTATTCCCAAGGATACTGATTTTATTAATATCTATACTCCAGCACGGTATGGTATAGTAGCTGTGACTAGAGAGTGAAAGATGGCAGAAGAGGAACAAACGGAGGATTACCTTTTCAAGATTGTTCTTATTGGTGATTCAGCTGTTGGTAAATCAAACTTGCTTGCAAGGTTTGCAAGAGATGAGTTTTACCCTAATTCAAAATCTACCATTGGGGTAGAATTTCAGACCCAGAAGATGGAGATCAACAAAAAGGAAGTTAAGGCACAGATATGGGACACAGCTGGCCAGGAGCGGTTTAGGGCTGTTACATCTGCATATTATAGAGGTGCCGTTGGAGCACTTCTTGTTTATGACATCAGCCGACGCCAGACTTTTGAAAGTGTTGGTCGATGGCTTAACGAACTACATGGTAAACAAATGACATCACAGTGCTCTTTCTATTCTTCAATTTGTAGCATTATCAAGGGTGTATCAGCAGTGTGATTGTTTTAGTGTCCCATTTATTTCTTGAAGATGATCAAGAACTTCAACTTTATGCTATATTTTTTGAACAGCTCACTCGGACATGAACGTTGTAACAATCTTAGTGGGAAACAAATCGGATCTGAAAGATGCTCGTGAGGTGACAACTGCAGAGGGAAAATCCCTGGCAGAGGCACAGGGTCTGTTCTTCATAGAAACTTCAGCTCTGGATTCGTCCAACGTTGCTGCCGCCTTTCAAACGGTTGTGAAGGAGATCTACAACATCCTTAGTAGGAAAGTTATTCAATCTCAAGAACTCAAATTAAAAGATCCCAGCTGGATGGCAGATGGGAAAACGGTAGTCTTACAGTCTGATGATGCAAATCAAGATGCAGAACAAGGTAAAAAGGGTGGGTGCTGTTCCTCATGATTGGCCCCCTAATAATTTAATTTCCCATTTCATTTCCATGGCTCAGATTGTTTGAAGCTCTTTCACATGGTTCTCTTGTAGCTTCTTTTTCTTTTTGAAACTTTAGATGTTAAAGCGGAGCCTTCGTTTTTTCTTCCTTCTTCCGCTTCATTTAGTGTCTGGGGGAGAATGAATTTGTTCTGTTAAAATCTGTAAATGACTTGAAAGGTGTTAGAAATTTTTTTGATCTATTTGATGTTGTACTGAACTATTTTCCACGAAGGTAATGGAACTTGGAAGTGGTATTTCACCTACACTTTAGAATCACATCCCATATCCTATCCTTTTCCTTGTGTTTGGGTTCTTTTTGGGGTTAAGTATTTCTGTTTTGCAGTATATGGGCACTACTCTTTCAGGCAAATTTTACTTCCCAGATCAAGCTCACACTCTGTTGAGAATTTCAGATACACGTGTTTCTTGGGAATTGGTTCCACGTGGTAAAATATTTACTTCTGAATCTCCCAAGCTTGCTAAGGTGTACTGAAATTATATTTTGACGGCGTAATATAAAAGAAAAAGAAATCTATCACCTTCTTGAGAATTACATTTTAATACCTATTTTTGGAAATTTGTATAAAATAAAATCGCCATCTTTATTTATTCAAATTACAAAACAAACTATCATCTTTTCAAAAATTGCAATATAATCTTAACTGTTTGTAAAATTAGCAAAAAAAAGGTCACAACCTTTACTCATTGATTCAATTCAAATTACGAGTCTTTTTTTTTTTTTTTTTTTTTTTGTCGAACTAAGTTTATGTGTTCAAATCATTTCCATGTGAGAAGTAATTATTTATATCAAAACGATGTTGTTTCAAATATATTTTAATTTAAACAATTTTCTTTAACTTGAAAGGACATTGTTTGGATGTAGATTAAAGGACATCGTTTTAATGCAGATAATTTTTGTAAAGATTATGTGGTTTCTGTAATGTCTCACGTGAAAATTTATTTGGACACATCTAAATAAATTTGAATTTCAACAATGGCTGAAAATTGTGAATTTTTTTTTTTTTGCTAATTTTACGAAATGTAAGGATTATATTGCAACTTTTGAAAATATGTTTGTTTTACAATTTGACCTTCAAATTTATTTTTTGTTGCGAATTAGGGGTCACAGTGATTTGTTAGTTTATTTCTTTGTTGAGAATTACGTGTCATTCGATGTGACATGTGATGTGTCATGTTTGTCAAACATGTGGACTCCAATCACCGGAAAATATAAATATGGTTTACATTGTAATAGAGAGAATAAAGAAATTGATTTTTTTATTTTTGTAAAATTAAAAAAAAATGAAGATTTAAATTTCTATTTGTAAAAGGTAGGTGGTCTTTTTTGCAATTTCCCCTATATTGAATTAATGGTTTGCAGTTTGTTTGCGGCAGCTAAAACCTAGAGCTGGTGAGGCTGAGGCCTGTGAAAAGTTCATTTTCTTAGGCATGTTCTTTTCAGTTTATTATTATTATTATTATTATTATTTTTTTTAATTATTCAATTTCAGACCATTTGACAGAGAAAAAAGTTAGGACAGGTTTGCGCCGCATTGACAAGGCGAGTAATTCTCACCTAAAAACGACGTCACATAATCAGAATAAGAAACCATGGACTGGCTTTAAACGTGATAATAAGTCAGTTTATGATTTAATAATTATATTAGAGGTCTATTTGAAAACTCACTAAAATTAATCAAAAACTATTAATTTAGAATGGGAAATCATATATTTTGTTAAAGTTATATTGGGTCCATGGTGTGGGCCATGGGGGATAAGAAAGGTGAGTAGGTGATGACAAGACAAGAAACCACCTTTCCTTTGTTTTCTAGCCAAAAATGTGGAAACAGTACACACATTTTTGCTCTGTTCTTGATCAATATATTTGATTACCGACTTTTAACTTTCTTTAAATCCCAATTCCATGTCTCTTTGGTTATATATAATATGACTTTGGTTCTTGTGCTTTCAGTTTTATTTGAACAAGGTTCATATTTGATCTTTTATGTAATCAATAAATTTTAATATAAATCAAAGTATAAGAATTCCATTTTTCTATATAGAAATACATGAAACATAATGAAACAAAATTATAAGTACATGAACCTAGATGCAAGAACATAATCCCAATAAAAGAATGTGTGAGTAAAGGGTCTCAAATATGCTTCTTCTTCTTCTTCTTTTTCCCACTCGTTTAGTAATAGTTTCATAGATAAAGGGGATGGGTGCTTCCAAAACTGAGGTGTCATACATGTTAATACAATTTTTACCACCTAAATTGATACTTATCTCACCAAATATAGCATCTAGAAGATAAAGTTGAAAAAACATGATGATGAGATTCAGAAAAACACAGCTAAATCAAGGCATAGAAAAATGACTTTACAATATGGAGAAAAAAAAAACGAAAAAAAAGAAATACTTAATATCAGTAAAGTGGAAATGCCAAAAGGCTTAGCCAAGTGAACATAATGTGTTGTTCAGAGCCAAGAAAGAGGTTATAGTGGAGTTACAGCACAAAAATAATATAACGTCTACACAAAAGAATGGAAGCCTCTTATGTCTCACCATTTCAATGGTAATATCCTTTTTTTTTTTGAGTATATATCCTGCAACCCAATTCCACTTCTCAAAACATATAACAAAAAACGAAAGCCTATACCGAAAAGCTCAACTCAAAGCTTACTTAAAATCCTTTGCAACGACTTCTCTAGGAACAAGTATTTCCAAGTACTTCTAGGCTGAAGAATCCATCTCCTCTTCTCCAAGGAACCATGTGCAAATCATGCTCCCCTGTTTTTGATTCCACTTGTATATATGGCCTAATATAATCTTTATGTATCCATACAGTAAATATGTCCTAGGCTGCAATTCCTGTTTCAGTTAAACAATGAATAGTTCACTATCCATGGCAGATTCAGAAAACATTAAGACAACTTAGAAATATTTAAGCAAAGGTGATATTATTACCTCTATTTGATCTAGCATTAACACTATAACCACCAACATAACCAACAGAGTTGTTAGGTGTTACGTCTGCAGCTGCACCAAGCTCGTAATCAAAAGGGGTGGGACCCTCTAGCTCAGGAGAAGATGAACGCCACACGTGATCAGCATATAATGATTCACTCTCATATAAATTTCTCAGACCTCCATCACGAATATTGTTTGTGACAGAATATGATGGAGTTGTGCCAATATTGCCCCCGATGTTTCTACTATAACCTGCAGCCCTGCCACCAAAATTGTTTGCGTAGAAATTTCCATTGCTCAAGGAAGGACTGGCCCCACCAGCAGGAGATGAACCCCAAATTTCTCCGATACTTCCAAAACTACTGGTTAAACCTGTATTTCCAGTTCCTGAGTTGGCAAAGGCATTCGACATCATTGAGCTTGTACCATAATTAAGATTTGCATTGGCCCACAAATTCCGATTTGCAGCATTTGATAGAGGCCCAGAAACACCCACATCGTAGTTAATGGGACTACCAAAACGATTTGTATTTCCAGTGTAGTAAGAGTTCATACCACGTCCATAGCCCAAGCCAGAATCATTGGTTGCTCCATAGTTTAAACCAAATCCAGAGTCTGAATTCAGTCCCATGCTATAATTTGAGGGGCTGTACAGAGGATAACCACTTCGACCTACAGATACGGGACTAAATCGACCTTCCATTCTCATGCCATAGCCACTTGGAGAGCTAGAATTAAACCCTTGAGTATAAGCATTAAGGAAACTGCTTACTCTGTTGAGGCCGTAGTTGTAGCCACCTGGTTGGTTTCGTGTTGGTCCTGGAGATAATTCTTTTGGGACGGCCCGCTTAACCTCAACCATTTTACCATTGAGTTCGTGAAAAGTTTTGATCAGAACTTTCTCCACTGCTTCCTCTGAGTCGTAAGTGATGAAGCCAAAACCTCTAGGCCTTTGAGTATTGTGATCATACATCACAACCACGTCTGTTATTGTCCCAAATTGATCAAAGTACCTCTTGAAATCACTTTCCATAACTGTGGATGCTAAACCTCCTACGAATATCTTTTTTGTACGGGTGGGACCAGGGGATCCCTGAATGCTGCCATTGTTTCTGTTAAAGTTTTGATGATCATCCCTAGGAACAGCCTTCTTTGCCTCCACCTGATGAATAATAGAAGACAATGAAACATATTATCGCCAAGATTTCACATAACAAATGGAAGAGTGAGTATTTTGATTTCTAAAATGGCTGGCATATAGCAGTGATGAATTAAAGATTACCTTCTCCACCAATAAAGACAATGTGGGTTGTAACAGTTAAGTTACCAGTCCACAGAAACTGCTAATCCAATCCAAACTTAATGAACAAGTAAAATGAGATAACAATACATTTTGTTGAATAAGTTCTTAATATACTATTTATGATCAATCATAAGAGATATTGAAGCATGCTACAACACAAAGTGTTTGGTTTATGACAAAGGAACTAAGTTAACTGTCAGCATTGAGGTGCTAGTTATCTTTAACTAATATTTCCAAATATGCAACAACTTTAAGGACTTTATGGTATCATATATTACTAAGTTTACTCCTATTTTAGACATCCAAGGTTCCTCTCAGTTTATCTGATTATTCTGCATGACTTAGTGACATCATATGTGTATTTAATAATATGATTGCTGTTGAGACAAACTAAAATCCGCTACCTTGTCCTAATAGATACAATGCATTTCAAGTCCTGTTCTTGATTCCTAGACATCTTTATCTATTTCCTGAACTAAATTATTTGGTCATGTGAATACTCCATTTTTTCTAAAGGCAAAGATACTAAATTCAGACATCATCTAAAGCCATCAGAACAGTAAAACAACAAAAGGTCATACAAGAATCCACTTTCTACACATGAGAGTGCATAAAGCAATGGAAATGCCATCATAATGTATATCCACTGCATTGCAACTAAGATGTCATATACAGCACACAAACGGAAACACTTATATCTTATCTTTTCCATGCTTATGATTGTGCATAAAATAACTCAATATGCTTTCTGTAACTAATAAATATGTACATATTTTTCTTAATTGAAAGAATTTTCACCAACAAATTGCGCATAATCTGACTGGCATCGAATGATTTCAACAAATAAACTGCACAGAAATGCAGAGCAGAATGATGATGCATGACTTACGGTTCTTCCATCTATGATGTGCTTTTCCCTGACAACTTTCTCAGCAACAGAAGCATTGGCAAAAACGATGAATCCAAAACCACGGGCACGACCAGTAGTGCGATCTTTCATTATCACAGCTTCCACTACTTTGCCAAAAGCTTCGAAATACTCTTTCAGACGCTCTTCACTGGTATCCCAAGAAATACCACCAATGAATAGTTTCCCAGGTTCCATCATTTCCATTCTGAGCACACCTGATTTCCAATCAAACAGTCAATTTGCAGTCAAAATTTATTATACTACAACTAGTAGCAGAAGCTTTTCCATATCTATTTAAATACGTACACATATTTTCAGAATCATAGATTCAATGACCACAAACTGATAAATGTAAAGAGCAAACGATGGATCCACAAGCAAGTAAAGCTAGATCAGAGAACTACTCGATATAACGACTAAATTTTGTATAGCACACGCCTTACTCAATATATAATCAATATAGATAAAATCCAATCATTAGAAAAGATGATAATGTAGATTAGTAAAGAAGAGCATACCTTAAAGATACAAAATACAACAGAAACCTGAGATTGTCCTAGTTAGATGAGAAATGGGCAATTGGTTAGGTTCAACAGGAGACCATCTGATCTTTAACAGATCGATAATCAACAGCATCCACACTCCAAAACCCCCTGAAAATGGATACAAAGATTCAATTTTTGAGTAGAAACAAGCAAGAAAGATGAAAACCCAGAAAATATGTGACGGTCTATACCAAAAAATCAAGGCCCAGAACAAAAAATGATTAAAATCAAGATCTGAGAGGAGGCATAGATACGGAAGCAAGAGGGCGGAAGGCCCTCTTCTTTTCTTCTCTTTTTCTTTTTCTTGTTTACCAAAATTCAGTCCTTGTTAGAATTGCCAGAGATTATATATATTTATTAGTATATGTTATGTGAATGAGAGAGAAAACCAAAGATAGTGTGGCCCGTGGAGATCGATTTTCACATCCAAATATGGGTAGATATAGAGTTTTTTTTTTTTTTTTTTACTAGGAAAAATATAGAGTTGATATAAGCGTGTGGTGTGTGTGAAATATATATATATATATAAGTATTTGTGTTATATATAGCTTCTTATATTATGAGAGAGAGAGAGAGAGAGAGAGAGAGAGAGAGGGCTCTTTAGCTATCCTCTCTCGTGTGAGAAATGGAGGAAGAGGAGGACGATGAGAGTGGTGACTAGGCTGGTTTTGAGATTTTTGAAAATTTCCAATGGGAATTAAACGAATATATAAAATAGTAGATGTTGAATTGTAATGTGGCCCATCAATTTCTGATTATTTTCTTTCCGTGCCTTTTACTTTTGCAATTACATCACCAAGGCTCAGCCCTTTCCAAGATTGATGGCAAATCTAATGGACAATGTGCATTATAGTAATTAAAACATACATTGGTGAATTTATTACATCCATGGAATGGACCATGAGCACCAAAAATGTTTGATAAATCATATTTCATTTTATATTTTTATAGGCAAATGTCAAGTTTTAATTATTTTGGTTCTTAAATCTAGCTATAAAGACATTTGTGGATCAATTGTTCTTTAAGTTCCACTTGACACTTTTTGTTGGTTGATCACTTTTGTGCAATGCTGAAAATATATGTACTACACACTGCAAGCAACATATCAGGTAAAAAACATCTTATGAGTGTATATTTATCTATTATTATCTATATAAAAGTGTGGATATTTCTTACAAAATATGAATTGTCAAATATATTCCTATTAAAAATTATTATTTAAGGTTATAATAGTAGTTTAGAGTTTTCATACTTAAAGATTTTATATTATAATCTTAGCTAATTCAAAATCTTATAAAATCTCATTATGATTACAACTCTAATATAAAAATGTTATATATAAGGTATTTGTATTATTATTATTTTTAATTTAAATTGATCTCCACATACAACGCACGTGATCTACAACTTATTATGCAATAAATAGGAAAAACATTAACTAGCATTTTAGAATGACTTTACGTGATCTCTTCTCTTTTCAATAAAACTTATTTATTGTTCACAATTTCCTGAATGTTTGAATCTCATAGGTGATGTTTATTTTGGGTTTACGTAGGATTGGTGAACTTCGATTTTGAAATCCTAAATTTTTGAAATAAAGGTGAATGGTAAAAAAGTTTATTTAGAAAAAGATCTCATAAGCCTTCAAACGAATATCTAGATTTTGTAGGATATGATTAATATTGTAGATATCAAATCAATGTTGGAAAAAATGTTATTACATAATTATATTATTAGTTAATGTAATTGTAATGATTGAATGGTTGTAATAGTAAAAATTTAGGTGTATATTTAAATTCGTCTATCAAAAGATAATAGTATAGGGCTAATGATTGTATTTTTTTCTTTTTATAAATAAAGTATGATTTTGATTGATTATATAATCCTTTTATAAATTCAAAACAAACGATATTTGAGATTTTTTAAATTTCAAATTCTAACTCACGAACATCAATTCAAACACCCCATAAATTTTTCTTTTTCATAATTGCTGAAAGCATATACCAAAAAGTTTATTTGGAAAAAAAAAAATAAGAAGAAGAAGAAAGAATAAAATGACAAAAAAGTTACGAAATACTAATACTGTTATTTAGTTTGTTCTATATCTATGCGCAATACAGATTTCAAACTTGATTTTTTTAGCGTGGATAACAAGTTAGACCTACCACCACAAATAGAATAATATTTTATAAATTATATGAGCCAAGTTCATAGGGGTAAAAGTTCAATTTGTAGTTAAGGGAACAATTAATCAAATCTGATTATTTACGTGACCTCAGATGTATTTATAGCCAAGTTTTAAGAGAGGTAAAATATATTCAAACTAAAGTTGATAAGTCAAATTGATCAAACTTGACAAACTCAAGGGCTATACATTTATTTTACCTATTTCAATATCATCATTTAATACATGTCAATATATACAAAGAAAAAAAAACTATAATAATAATAATGTTAAAAATTGAAGATGACAAATATGGACTTACTATATAGGTCCTTAATTGATAACAAAATGTTTGAAACTCTAAATCAATAGTTTTTTTTAATTCAAATTCCGAATGAATTAAGGTTTGAAGTCGAAACCTTTATATATATTAAAAAAAAAAAAAAAAGAGAGAGATGGTTTCTTGACGTGGAGGCGACGCGCGTAGGCTAGATAAAATGGACGGTGGCACTCTGTCCTCACAAGCTGTTAATTAAATCTGTGTCACCCACTTTCTCTATATACCCCAAACTCCGTAAATTGCATAAACCACTGCATTTTTCGAATTGTCACTAAAATATTATTATAATATGAATGAATTTATTAGGAGGCAAAAACAAAATAAAATTAAAACTAGTAACACTGAAATTAGCCACATTTGGAAAGTTGGGTTGAGGAATTTACTTTAGTTTTACACATATATATTTGTTAAAGTAAAGTGGGAGGGTTGGAGGGTGTGTGGAGGACAGATGGAATCGCATGTTAGGCCATTCGAGACCATCATCATCAATATTAACTCTTTTCTTTTCTAATTTCTTAAAAAATAAAAATAAAATCATCATACATATTTAATTTTATATATATATTGCATAATGCTGAGTGCACATGCATCACGTCACTCAAATCCAATCTAGATCCTACATTAATAGTTTCACGTTGTGATTTTTTTCTTTTTTTGTTATTCAGTATAATTCATTTAAATAATAACATTATTATTATTATTATACAAGTAAGTATAAAATATTAGTGTACTCTAATTACCCCAAATTACAAACTAACCCTCTCTTTATTATCATCAAATATTGACCCTAAACCCAAAAAGTCAATTAAGAGCTTAATTCAATACTTCAAGATGATAGTGCTTAAATCTAGCTGAGTGATGAGCAACAATGAACCTAAACCTCTTTAATATAAAGAATATTAAACACCTCCTCATGATATAAAGAGACGTATTTTGTCATATTTCTTATGAAATTGATCTTACTGTAATTTATTTCATTCCATCATCAATATCTAAGTAATTATATTATGTACACTACCAAACTTCAGCAACGGGCAGTTGGAAGGTATTTTCATATCCAATTTCGCTGCTTGCATTATTATTATTATTAACTTTCTTATATTTTTAAGTAATGCATCGACTAGATGATAATATATTTTAATCTTTTTCATGATTAGAATTCTTATCATGTCTTTATATTATTCCACGATAAAACTAAATACCTTTACGCCAACAAAAATTCTCACATTTTTGTTATTATTATTATAGTACAAAGCTAATACCTTAAAACCCAAAAAATTAAAAATAAAATTAGAGTTTTTGTTAAGTACAATCCTAACAAATCCTAGATATACTCATTTTCAAGCCAACTTAAACTCAAAGTTTGATATGTATTGAATCTTTAATACATCGTATTTAATTCAAAGGAATTTGAACCTAGATCTACAATATACAACACAATTGATTACTGAAAACCAGTATCATAATCAAATAATAAGAAGAAAAGGTATAAAAGAAAGGGAATCAAGATATATATATGGGTCCTCAATATTTTGTATCTGATCTCAACTCAACTCTCATCCAAATGCGAAACCGATTACACACTTTTCTCACTTTATACTTTATAGGTTGCTGCCTTTTCTATTTCAAAACAAACAAGCAATGGGATATTAATATTAGGAAAATGAAACCCATTTTAATAATATTGCATCGTGTCCTGATTTGATCTGTTATCTCTTGTACCAAACATAAGACAGCAACATTTATGTATTCATGTCATTCTCAATTGCCCCGAATCAATTACTCCCCATCCTACTTTATTATAATTTTTTTCCAATATTATGTTCCAACAATAATGTATGATATGTATCAAGGGACATATTCATTATAATTTCCGGCAACTAATAAATATTGTGCATGAGTTATGTTAGTGGACCAAACTCAAACAATATCGATACTCATAATTGATAAGTTGATTTTAAAGGAATTATAAGCTATTATCCAGAAAAACAAAGAAGGCATCCTCTTCTTATTAAATGATCAATTTTCAAACAAGATTCATATAAGCTTCTTTTTTTGTTAGGTGTATATACAACTCTTGTAATCTACTATCACAAGCACATATATCATAATATTTAAATGAATTAAATTTTATATATTAATGATAGACATATATTTGGGTTGAGGTGTAAATTTACACCTTTTTTTTTTTTTGGGAGCAAAAATACATAAATGTCATCTTTTTTGAGCATTTAATCATTAAATAGATGAGTAGTGTTTGTGTGCATCAAGTATACGGGTCATGATCTATACAACTGGATACGAGAGTCGGATCGGGTCTCGTCTAACCCGGATTCGTGCCATTTTTTTTTTTAATGTTATAATAATATAACCTTCATGTTGTAATAGTATAACATTTATGTACAAATTTCATAATTTTTTCAGTGTATAACTTATATTTTTTTCCACTATAAAAATTCATGTAATATAGCCAAAACCTTTATGTTGTAATAATATAACTTTATGTATAAATTTCATAATCTTTTCAATGAATAACTTATATTTGTTTCACTATAAAAATTCAATTTAGCCAAAATCTTTTATGTTATAATGATATAACCTTTATGTTGTAATAGTATAATCTTTATGTACAAATTTCATAACCTTTTAAGTGAATAACTTATACTTTTTTCACTATTTGCACTGCAAAAGGTTATGTGTATATAACTAAAAGATTAAGTTCGTTAAACTAAAATGTTATGTCAATATAACAGCAGAATTAGGGGTTGGGTTACGATTTGGACGCATGGGGACGTGTCTAGGTGCGTGAGGCGCGCATGAGATGCATAAAATATACTCTCGAATCGAATCAACCTAATTGAATGGATCTAAAATCAACGCATTTGATATATAGAAATAATTATGTAAATAGATATATTTACTCATCAACTAACAGCTAAAGATATTGTTAGATGAATATATAATATTTTTGTTGCTAGTTATGATTATATTTTTGTGATCAGATAATTTCAAATAAAAATTTACAATCAATTAAATTAATTAAATTAAAAATGAAATATATAACGAAATTTTGATAATAGATTATACCATTAATTTAATTATAAAACATATAAAAGTAACACGTCCGTCTCAATAATATAAGCCAGTCATAGATTTTCTATTTTTTTCTAAACTACATGACAAAAGAAATTATTGGAACTAATAAGATTAATCTTTGTTGATGATATAATAATTAAAAATCCCATTAACAAATTTTCATTATATGCTTAATTTTTTATTTAATTAATTTAATTGATTGAAATTTTTTATTAAAAATTAGTTGACCACATAAAAAATAGAATAATTATAACTTGAAAAAAAAAAATCATTTAAAACAAGATTTTTTATAACTGTTGTTAGTTGATGAACAAATATATTTATTTAGTCGGATGAAGATCATTTCAAAATTGCACAAACTTTCTTAATTTATTTAAATTATATATATATTAAAATATAAAAAAATTATTAAAAAAAAAAAAGGAAATTGATTTTTATCTTAAACTGAAAATTCAATCTAATGTCAAATCTTAAATTAAGAAAAAATGTAAAATTGAGTATCATATTAAAAAAAATTAATAAATTTAAAATTAAAATTAATTTTAAATTGGGTCTCAAATTACATAAAGTTTTATTTTAAAATCTTCCAACTTCACTTGCTTTTTTGATTGACAATATTAATTTACATTAGCAAGAAATAGCACGTTGAACATTGAGGTGGGGCCCCCTTCGTTTCCCTCCAAGCCAAAACCCCTAAGCCCTAAAAGAGCCTCCATTTCTGAGAACTCTAAACCCTTTCAAGTTTCACCTGCACTTCTTACCATTATTGAAGCTCAAATCCATTCTAATGAGATACGCATCACACTGTAAACTCTTTCCTCTGTAATTTCTCATAAATGTTTCAAGTTTCACGAATGAAATCACTTCTCACTCTAACCCCGTTTCTCTCCAATTCCACCGCCGCTGCCCCTCTCTCTCTCTACTTCCGCTCCAATTTCTCCGTTCTTCTTCGCATTCAAACCAAGATTAAACCCCTTCAAAACCTTAAACTTGTTCCTGTAATATCTCAAATTAATTCTGTCGCTAATTATACAAAGCCCTCTAATACTAGTCAAAGTCGAGGCTTGTGCACTGAGGGCGGACCGCCGGGGGAGATTCATGTTATTGTGGGACCCATGTTCGCCGGGAAGACCACCACCCTTCTTAAGAGAATGAAGACCGAAAGCAGTAATGGCAGGTTCGTTGCATATTCTTTTGATTCGCGTTAATTTGTGTTTGCTAATGCTTTGCTTCTGAACTGCTATGATTTAGTTAGCTTAATTACTATTTGAGTTGCAGTTCTCCACTTATTTGAATTACAATGCATATGTGGGTAGGAAATTTTGTCCTGACATGTTCATAGTTTTTACGGTAAGATGATCTGTTTGAGTAATGTTGGATATTGGGAGCAATAGAATTGATCATATGCACCCGAAGATGCCCCTTTGTTATTTGCTGTTGGGCCATTGATAAGTTTGGATGCATATCCTTTAGTTCAGAAGATAAGATTGGACACTATTTTGAGTTTAATGGTTGGATTAATTATCACTATTGAGATGTTACCAGATTTCAGGGCAGCACCATAAAGAACTCTTGCCAGTTGGATAGAACAATTAAAGATCTTTGTTTCACTGGCCGAATTAAAGAAGCTGTTGGAATATTGTGCTGCACAGGAATGCAAGTGCATTCTGAAACCTATTCGCTTGTCTTGCAAGAATGTATTTACAGGAAGGAATATAAGAAGGGAAGAAGAGTTCATTGGCAAATGGTGGTTGTGGGATATATTCCTGATGAGTATCTGAAGATCAAGCTCCTGATATTATATGCAAAATCTGGAGATTTGGATGCAGCACACATTCTTTTTGACAAGTTGCTTGCAAAAAATTTAATTTCATGGAATGCATTAATTGCAGGATATGTGCAAAAGGGGCTGGAAGAGGTGGGCTTAAGTCTATATCATAGAATGAGACAATATGGTTGGATGCCAGACCAGTATACATTTGCATCTGTATTTAGGGCCTGTTCCTCCTTAGCCATCTCGGAACAAGGCAAACAAGCTCATGGCATATTGATTAAGAGTCAGATTAATGGAAATGTTGTAGTTAATAGTGCCCTTATGGATATGTATTTCAAATGCAGTAGCCCCAATGATGGGTTTCGAGTATTTAATAAGTCTTTGGAGAGGAATGTTATAACTTGGACTTCGTTGATATCTGGGTATGGCCTGCACGGGAGAGTGTATGAGGTTTTAAATTCTTTCCATCAGATGATAAATGAAGGTATTAAGCCAAACCAAATCACATTTCTTGCTGTACTTTCTGCATGTAGCCATGGAGGGCTGGTGGATGAGGGGCGGGAATATTTTTCATCTATGATGAGAGACTATGGTGTCCAACCAAGAGGAAAACATTATGCAGTCATGGTTGATCTTTTGGGCCGTGCTGGTAGAATAGAGGAGGCTTACGCATTTGTCCAAATGTCACCTTATAAAGAGCACCCAGCTGTATGGGGTGCTTTACTTGGTTCATGTAAAATTCATGGAAATGTTGATATGGTGAAACTTGCTGCAAAAAACTTTTTTGAATTGGAACCAGAAAATGCTGGGAAGTATGTAGTATTATCCAATGCTTATGCATCTTTTGGTATGTGGAAAAATGTTGCAGAGACTAGGAGTGCAATGAAGGGATGTGGGATAAAGAAAGAACCTGGTTATAGCATGATAGAGGTACAAAACGAGGTCCATTTCTTCTTTATGGGACATAATACTCATAGGCAGACTGAAGAAATACATGGGTTGATTAGAGAAATGACTTTTATGCTGAAAGATGCTGGTGATGTTCTGGACTTGAGTATTGAATAAACTATAGTTGCCTACGGTGATCAACTCTCTACTAGTATTTGGTATGTAAGATAGTTGAGGATTTCAATTGAGCTCCATTTTTATCAGTAGCTTAAGTGCTCATCATTGGTGAGACACTGGAAGCTACATTTTGTCAGTAACCTAAATGCTTATTAGCGGCGAGACATGATAAATGGCATATATACGTGCCACCTTTTCAGTAAGCCACTAATCAATCTCAACAGCAGTTGGACTACAATGTTGAACAGAGAAACAAGATCTTTGCATCATTGTTCTAAATTATCAAGAAAGGCAAACATGATGGTTATCAAGGTAGGGGGATTGATGATTTAAATGCTTGGCCTTCTCAGTTTTGGCATGAGTGTTACTTTATGTGCAGTATGCTAATTAAAAAGTAGCTGGTATGGAGTTACTGTGAGATGATTCGGCGAAAGGCAGAATGTCTGACATCTTTTTAGATGGCCAGAACTTTTGTTTGATAAATGTTCAAAGATTGCTAGCTTTATTAATAACATCTTTCCAGTTGGATGTTTGGTAAGAATGTAATAAGCCCTTTGTTGAAGTAAAATATATCTGATCGTCACTTAGGACGAGAATTGTACCTTAAATCTGCCAACTTTGACATGCATGTTTCATCGTACTTGATGCCGTAGTATTCCTCTAATATGTATCTGGTAAGTGTGATTCTATTGGTCTGTTTCAACTTATGTTCAATATATTATTTTGCAGAAATATAGTCATATTAAAATCAAATAAAGATAATAGGTATGGATTAGACTCTATTGTGACGCATGACGGAGAAAAGTTGCCATGCTTGCCATTAGCATATTTGTCATCAATCAAAGAAAAACTTGGTGCTGAAGTGTATGATAAGGTATTGCTCTTGACTACTATCATTGCAGTTTTACAGTATTATTTATCCTCATTGGATGTTTGTCTGTTTCTTTTAACCTGGAAATACTTGGCAGTTTCTACATGAAATTAAAGCACATTAAATTTGCAGCATTCTTCTCAAATGTTTTGTGTGATAATATATATATATATATATATATATATATATATATATATATATATATATATATATATATATGTGTGTGTGTGTGTGTGTGTGTGTGATAATATTTTCTCATTGCCTGACCACAGCTAGAAGTGATTGGTATTGATGAAGCTCAGTTTTTCGGCGACTTGTATGATTTCTGCTGCAAAGCTGCTGATCATGATGGGAAGACCGTGATCGTTGCTGGTTTGGATGGTGACTATTTGAGGTAGCACAAAATAGTCATAAATTGACTCAACACAAATATGCACAATAGCAGTCATCAATTAATGGAAACTGGAGATGCCATACAATTTGGCAATAGAAGATCCAGCTTTATATTCTTTTGTTCTATACACTTACTGTTCAAGCTCATAATTACTGTAACTTGATTTCTATAACTTTTGTTCACTGGCAGAAGGAGCTTCGGTTCTGTGCTTGATGTAATCCCGATTGCTGATTCAGTTACTAAGTTAACAGCTCGATGTGAGGTATGTGGCAAACGGGCTTCCTTTACATTGAGGAAGACAGACGAGACAAAAACGGAGCTGATTGCTGGGGCAGAGGTATACATGCCAGTGTGCCGGAAGCACTATGTGAGTGGCCAAGTGGTTAAAGAAGCTACAAAGGCTGTTCTTGAGTCTCAGAACATGAAGATTAAATCGGTTTTATAATAGTGTAACAAATCTGCCTGCCTTTATTAAGGTTGTGATTAGAGCTCAGGGATGCTTCAATTCTATTGGAACTCTGTATTACTTCTTCAAATTGGTGATACCTACTGCTTAATATATTCTACTGTGAGTGAAGTTGTTTTATATCCCAAAACTAAGCTACATTTTGAGTAGACTCGCTTTATATTGAATCAAATCAAATGTGTTGTTGATATCATGAGTTTATATATTATACTGTAGAAAATGGGACATTTAAGTTGAGCTATACTTTCTACACTCGTTTGAGTGCATATAACGAGTAAATATTACATAAGTAGAAAAAGTCAATACAAAAGAGTATATATAATGAGTAAATATTATATAAGTAGAACAAGTCAATAAAAATAACATTGCAAAGGTAGGTTATAAAAAGAATAAGGTGATTGCTTTCATTGAGAGTCGAACTCAAGACCTCCCGCTTACTAAACGGGTGCTCTAACCAACTGAGCTATGAAAGCGATTCTATAATAAAATCTTTTTATTTTAAAAAATAACAAAAGTTAGCATCAAATATACAACCTCTGCCTTAGGCAAAAGACAAAAGTGACCTATTGTTTTGTCTAATTTATTTACCTTATCTGGAGGTAGGGTTGTAATATAACCGATTTTTTTGATTTGATTCTATATTTAAATTCGAAAAATATAAATAAAAATATGAATAAGAATATTTTTTACATTCGAATATTATCCGAATACGAATATGAATATAATCATATTCGATTCGAATATTCATGAATATATTTGAATAATTATAAATGTATATAATTTTAATAAACTATTAAAAATATTTATTTAATAATATATATATATATATATATATAATTATTTTTACTTTCCATTTATTCTTCCCATCACAAGTATTTTGGAATGTTTTGATAAATATTTTTGATGTTAATTTGAAATTTTTTAGTTTATGAATTGTTGGATTGATAAATATTCATGTTTTGATAATATTTTAGATGTTAATTTGAAATTTTTTTAGTTTATGAATTGTTGCATGCAAATAATTGATGAAAGAACAATTTATTATTTCTTATATAGGATTTATTATTTATTATGTATTATTATTGTTTAATATGACGAAAGATTTATTATTTATTAAGTATTATTATAGTTTATTATTATGTATTATTATTGTTTAATATGATGAAAGATTTATTATTTATTATGTATTATTATTGTTTATTATGATGAAAGATTTATTATTTATTATGTATTATATAGATTGTGTTATCCAGTATTTGTAATTTTATATTATTAATTAAAAATGAACATATATTTGAAAGAAAAAAAATTCAAAGTCCACATTATAGGATTCAACGAATATTTGAATGTATTCGAATACGAATATAAATTTCATATTTGATTCGAATAATAAACGAATATGAATACGAATATTCGGTATATTAAATGAATATTGATATTCAAATCGATTCGATTTTTACAATCCTACCACTGAAAATCATTTTAAATGAGGTAAGTTGTGATCCCATCCGTATTTATCATTGTCAAACTTCAAATATAGTTACTACAGTTTATCTATAGAATTAAAATAAAAGGTAAAGAAGAAGAAGAAGAAGTCAAAAACATTCACTAAACTACATTCGAACAAATACACCAAACACTTTAAAGTGTCGCCACGTCATCCAACCCTCATTTCTTACCACCTCATCCAACCCTCATTTCTCATAAGATGGAGCACTTTCTTCCCACCTGCCGTCTGGTGAAGCTGTTCAAGATAAGGCTGAAGACGTCTCACAAGACAATGGTATAGATCCTTAAATCCACGTTCCTGAAAACATAATAATATGAGCGAGCTTAGTAGATGCTACCAAAAACACCCATGTAAAACATAATAATATGAGTACCAAAAAACACCCATGTAATAGTAGTATTAGTATTCTCAACCTATCACCTTAGTCATCTTCAAAGCTTTCTGAATCACATAGTTTCCGAACTCATCTAGAGCTAGGCCCAAAGGTGCTCTAGGATCCTCCAATATTTCCTCAACCACTGACACCATTCCATAGTCCGAAGATTCAATACATTTCTCTACAACATGACTCCCTCCTGTTGTCTTCGCTAGTTCTACAAACAAACCTCGGAGTCTTACCATTATCCTCTCGTTAACATCTCCCTTCTGAAGGGAGATAACCGTCTGCACGACATAATTCCTAAACAAGAAGGCCATGATTATATTAAAAAACCGTAATCAAGTTTTACGTAAGGAGAGTTGTGTTAATTAGTACCCATATTGATCATTTGAGAGATAAGCTGAGTGGTCTGCTATATTATGGAGAAGTCTACTTCTTTGGTCACTAGCAATTGTGTTGATGACTTCATTGAGGGCTCTGCATCCCACTTTATTTACTGCCAATTCTAGGAAATGGGATATTGCTTCTTCGTAAAGTATCTGAGAGATCAAACCTCATCACATTGTATCATTCTAAGAAATCAAATAAATCAAGAATCATGTATATACCTTATTGGGCTGATGTTGATAATGGATGAAGCAATCTTGAACCACCCTTCTCGCAATATCATTAGTCATTATTGCCCAAAATCGTGTTGATAGAAGTTTCGTCACACTAAAGGCATAACGCGACCTCTTTATCTTCTCGATGAGTCTACAAATCGAACTAGCTCTGCCAAAACAATTCCATTACTTGACAGTTTCATCGTAGAATCTCAAAAGTATTAACGACAACGGAATACAAGAAAAGTACCCTGGATAGCAAAATGCAGCATCTACGAACATTTGGCCGGATGACAGGACATCTTCGACAATTATTTGCAACTGTTCATCGCTGCACGCATCAACAATCTTTTGGAAGACAATGGACATCTTGTGATCTGTCATCAACAATAGGAACCGGCCTCGGAACAACTGAATCATAGTTTCAATCCACTCATAATTTCCCCCTTCCAGATTGGGCTTTGGAAAAGTGTCCATCTCTTGTTGATTCCACTTGCTGTTAGAACTCAGATCATTGTTCGTAGTGCTATAATAGTTACCATAACAGAGTCCTCTGCTTGCTGTTTGCATGAATCCACCACTCACATGGTCGCATATCGGCATAATACACCTATTGTTTTTTAATTGGCTCAAACAATTAGACTGTGATGGAAAATTGCAGAAGGGCTCCATTGTTGGTGGTTGATTTGAACATCCAAAATCGCAAGTTTCTTCTTTAAAATAATCTACAGAAAAATCTTCTTTAACAGTGGCGTTTGAAGCAGAGTCTTCACCTATAAAAGAAAATCAAGAAAATCTATGATCATCTTCTCTTCCTTTTTTTCCCAACAACATATGAAAACTGAATAATCGAGTAATAAGTTATTACCATCTGTGTAAAAGAATGTATGACCCCAGATGCTGCGAGGAGAAGAGACAGGGTTTTCTTGATTTTCTTGGCTCTGGTTCTTGATTTTCTTGATGTCTTTAGTGGCCATGGAAACCGATGAAGAAGAAGCAGCATTGTTTTTTGACGTTTGAGAAGGAGGCTCCCAATTGCCATCAGTTCCCAATTTAAGTCTTCCAAAGTACATGACAAAATCTTCAGCACCATCCATTTGACTAGGGTTTTTCAGACCATTGGAGAAACTCGAATATCTGTCCATGCATGCAGTGAGGAGGAAGAAGAAGGATGAAGAAACAAAAATCTGATGATTACGTATTCTTATACATGTCTTACCAATTACTTCCCAGTTGGATTCGGATTCAGATAATCATGAAACTGTTATTTCGATGTTAGAAGAGTTATAGTGACTTTGAAGTTCTATTATAACAAATTACCTTATTTTAATTTGGTATATATATATATATATATATATATATATATTACCTTATTTTAATTTGGTATATATATATATATATATATATATATAGAGAGAGAGAGAGAGAGAGAGAGAGAGAGAGAGAGAGAGTTGATATCGTTGTGCAACTCATGGATTAATATTAGGTTTTTCTTGGCTAAATTACTACCTTATTTAGATTTGGTATATAACGATGAGAGAGAGAGTAAAATCTTGCTATGCAAGACTTAAATTAACATTAATTAATTATTGAAGTCACTATTTTTTTTTCTTTCAATCACTATTTTTTTTTCTTTCAAAATTATGTCTTTAAACTGTAGGAATCAAGAATATTCAATTAATAAAGTAATTAAATATTGTTATGCAAGCCGTAAATCAATATTAGCTAATTATTATGAAATCACAATTTTTTTTTCTTTTTTCAAAATTGTCTTTAATTCAATGTAGGAATCACGAGTACCCAATTAATAAATAAAGTTTCTGATTGCTAGTGTATTTTCTAATGGTTGGACTCTAATTTGTCTAGCTTGATATTAGAAAGGATTTTGGAAATTAAACCGCCAAAAATTGCATCTTCCATTATTACGAAGGACAAAACCAACTTATGTCATTCGTGTGATGGAATGAAATTATATAAGAATCAAATGAACTTAAAAATTAAATAATAATAAAAATGAAATGACATAAAAATACTTATTCTTATGATTATATAAAAAAAAATAATAATAAGTGAGATAATCATTATAATTATATTTTATAATTTATGACTACAATTAAAATGCATAAATATTAAATCAATTTTTGTTTGACAAAATTACATTTCACTATAATTTTTTTTTTAAATTCTTGTTCCATATATCATTCAAATTTACATTATTTAATATATTTAAATTAAAAAAAACTTTTATGGTCATTACACTAATATTAAGTTACATTATATTTAAATATTTTATTCTTTTATTATTAGTTTACTAATTTTGTATTATTTAGATATTCTTAAAATAGTTAAATTAAATTATATTCATCATAAATTTTATTAATTATTTATATGATTTTATATTATTAAAATAATTGTTTATATTATAATTAGTTACAATTTATTTATATATTTTTATATAAATTATTATTTCTTCTAATATTTATATATTGTATTTGTATATATTTACAAAAAAAAAATCAGATAAATCTTATACTAGAATTAAAATTATTTGTATTAGCAATATTATACTCATTATCATTATGTTTTTAAGATTTTACATCCATTTATTATTTTTATACTATTTATTTGTTTATACTAATATGAACTTTTTTTTATAAGGAGATACTAATATAAACCTAGAATACTAAAAAAATAAAGATAAAATTAATATAAAAATATTAATAATAATAAAATCTATCAATCATTATCAAATATATCCAATCTCCATCAGATGTTGAGTATGAAAGCTGCTTTCTACAAAACCTGCAACTGGAAATTATAATTATATAAATAAAAAAACTTCATTATATATTCAAAGAATTGTTGAAATTAATGGACCAAAAGATACTCCAATTTTTTTTCTATCAAAGTCGTTATCTTTTTAATCCCAAAAAAAAAAAAAAAGGAAAAAAAAAATGTTATGGGATAAACCAAAAGTTGAGAGATGAATATATAGGCAATGCAACATCATAGATAAGAAGAAGAAAAAACAAGATGGTACACAACACACGGACTGACATATATATCTCTATTACCATCGTGTGATGGAACATAGAAGATTTCTACAAGTCAGAATAAAGCTCTCAAATAAAAGTATACATTTACTTTACAAGAAATATCAACTCTCTATCATCAAACTACCTTTTTATGATGAAATATCAACTCTCTATCATCAAACTACCTTTTTATGAAGACCACTTCCCTAGAATCATTATTTTCATCATTATCTCCATGCTGAAGTTGTTGATAAAGCTCTGTTTTTCCATCCAAGATACAGAGCACCATTGCCCTCTCCTACTCTGTAATTTGAGCTATAATCTTTCAGCATGTCTCTCACAGCATTGTTAACCGATGAACTCAGTTGAAGTTGGGAGAATCCAGCCATCATAAGTCTCAATCTCCACTTACCGAAAAGCTCATGCCTCTCAACCCGATCCGTCCCTTCACAAGCTATGATGTTGACTATGTCCCTAGCCACACAGTGTTCCTCTGCACTGATCCGTTGTCTGTCATCCCTTGACCGTGCTGCATCAATAGACTCGAACATTGCTGTATAGTATTCTAGAGTTTCCAGAAATCGTTGAGAGAAAGTTGAAGTGTTGGTGTTGGATTCTTGTTCCACAACTGTCACCACCTTGGGCGACAAGCTTTTAACAAGTCTGAGCAGACGATCACGATGATTTGCAGTGCTCACACTCTCATCCGGCATGTGATGCAGTATGTAGGGAAAATTCACAGCCAAGGCTTCTCCGGGTCGAATTTCAAGATGCTCCAGCTGGACTTCACAACCTGACATGGCCGCACCACGAAATTCGAATGGTACTCCACATGACTCAGCTACTTTTGCTAATTTCTGACCAACTAAGTGAAGTCCTCCACCTCGAGCATGAGCGGATTGTGAGTCATCAACACCTGTAATGCGAACATACGGAGCCCTACCGGCCCTATGTGAAAGAGCTTGAATGAAGGATACCCATTGACTGCCCTGGGCAATCTGAAAATCGATTATGTGAATCCGGTTCTCATTTTCCATAGCTTCCCCAATAACAACATTAGCAGACATATAAGCGAACTTCCAGTACGGGCAGATCTGATAAAGCACGCCCATGTAAGACATCAACTCAGAGCTTGTTGGTTCCTTGCACTTCAACTTCTTGTAAATTATGCTTCCCGAGGATAACAACCTTGCCCTGAGTCCTTCCAGTAAGTATGCACCTAGTCTCTGTGAGGGCTCACCAGATACAGACACCATCTTCTCTAATATATCCATCAAAGCTTCTGCAGCTGATATTGCGACCTGTCTGTCTGACAGCGATATGGTACCAGCTTCTGACACTACTTCAGCACAGGCAATAAGCAATTCGTTCAAGTCCATCTGAGGGGCCATTTCCAGGATTCTGTTGTATCTTGTGAAGGAAGAAGGTTGAGTGACTATGCCGTTGAAGGATCCACTATCATCAGTGTCGGATTCAGGCCCAAGCAGTTCATTCCTCAATACCCATAATGCATGCAACAACTTGTTTTCATCTTCAACCACAGAAGACCCACTCAAAGGTGAACCATAGGTATTTTCAGATTGCTGATGTAGATCAGACGCATATGAATGAGAACCATGGGGAGAAACTGGACTCCTGTTGGAAGAAACACTTACTGCTGAAGGTGAATTGTAAACAGCAAAATCAGCCACTGGTGTTGATTCCAGAGTGAAGAATTGTTCAGTGTAAGTTTGAAAAGACACTTCAGTCCCCTGGCTTCTGCTACCAGTTGAGGCATTGTTCAAAACCTGATAATTTGAACTGCCGTATGGGTCGATCTGCTGCATAGGCTGATTGTAGTGGCTGTAGAAATGAGAAGATGTTTGAGACTGTTGCGAGGCTTGCATCACAAGAAAAGCTGGAATCAACTTTAGCTAATGTTCGATGATGGAAGATTAATACCAGAAACTTAGACTTGAAGCTTTCTTTTGTGTGATACTTGGGCAAAGGGAACAGTGATATGACACAGCCTACGTCATTTAAGCATAAGGGAATGCAGTCCCTAAATTGATAGCAAGAACTCTTGCGGCAAATAAGGAAACACTGCAGCAAATTAGGTATATCTACTCAAACACTTGCAACGTTTCTGGGGGATGAGGACCACAAAATCTGCAAAAATAGAACAAACAAATAGGTCAATATTGCATCAGCACAGGTCTTCGTATGAAGTTAAATCACACATTTCTTAAAACTTGCAAAAGCCAACATGATGGTTTATCATGGAAGTTGAAGTTACAAAAGACTATAAATATT
Source organism: Scutellaria barbata (assembly GCA_028654395.1). NCBI lineage: Eukaryota > Viridiplantae > Streptophyta > Magnoliopsida > Lamiales > Lamiaceae > Scutellaria > Scutellaria barbata. Next base: position 8,188,562 of record CM053645.1, read on the forward strand.
AAATCTTCCATTAGCAATTATTCAGTGAAAATAATAAAGTTGTTATAATGAAGATAGTCTCACAAACTTTAGTAGACAATAAGGGCCAACAAAGAAAAGCCGGCAAATAAATATGACTATGAAACCTATGAAAAAAACAATGTAATTAATAACATAGTCAGCTAGACATATCAGAATCTAGTAGAGCCTACACTCAATAAATACCTTTTGAATTTACCACTTCCACTTTCACCACAATTATAATGTAGAAATACATCAAAGTGCAAGCAAAAATGATTAGATATCAGTAGAAATTCAAGGAAACCCTCTGATGTGAGAGGTCCCAGTTCTACTCCCACCAAACGTGTGTAGGTTTGATATTCAAACAAAATCCAACTAGCTATGAAGTTCCAGACTATCTATCTAAATTCAAAATTTAAGAGTATCATAGAAAATCTTTGGCATATAATGAATCCCAAGCAAAAAAAAGAAGGATAAACAGTAGCACATTAATGAGGAAAGAATACTTCATACGGCCATCTAAATTCTGAAAATCATTTCACTATAACTACCTAATAGACGTAAACAATACACCACACAGCAAATCTATAACAGGACCGTCAAGCAAGTTATCTGAACCCAAAAAGTCAAACCCAGATTTCGGCTACACCCTGGAGAAAATATAAACTAATTACATGGAAAAATCAGAACAAATTCTGATTCGAAGAGTAATTCCTCGGGACCTCGCAGGTAAATCTCAGAATAAGTATAAAAACCAAAAGGTACACTTTAATGAGAACTTCTAAATTCCAAGTAAAAACATCATCTTTAAAGGGAAAAGAAAAGGAAAAGCAAACGGATTATCGCAAAAACACATAACAGAACTGAAAAAAGAAAATAATTTAACAAACTTAACTTAACAGAGACATATAGAAATCCATGGAAGCTAAAACGATAGTCACCAAAACACAATTTTATTCGTAATCATCAGGTTAATTCATGACTCACAAGTACACAGAAGACGAGAAATTAAATTAAGAGAGGTCGTGTTCTTAAAAAAAAAAACACAAGATTGCAGTTGAATTGCATACCTGAACAAAAATTCGAAGAGCTTTGGATGGAGGGGAAGGGGGAGAGGGAAAGGCCTTTTGTCCTTTGAGAAGAAATGAAAGCATAGTGTTCATTAAAGTATGTTTTGCTATATAGTCGAAGAAGAATTAATTACCCTTCACTTATTGAATTACTACGTAAATGCCATTGGTAGCGTGTAGACCCTGACTGATGCTTGACTTTACCATTTTGCCCCTGAGCAAATATTCATTCGTCCCTTGCTATTTGCTAAAAAGACCTTGAAAGTGTCCAAACATTTATGTGGCTCCTTTTCAATTCTGCTCCGACAAATAATATAAATAATAATTATAACGAAAAATAAGAATTTTTTTGTGGAGAATATTACCGACAGATGAGACTCGTTAACTTGGTGGAACTTATACAATTTCAATATATATTTTAGTGGTTAATCACAACACACCCACTAAATTACATTGGTTTTAAATTCTATTTACTAAACTTTTTTTCCGTACAATTTACTAAATTCTACAATTTTGGCTATTTACATCTGATATCTTATAAAGATCTACCTTAAACAGAAAATTGTCCGATTTTGATTAGTTTTAATAGATAAATTGCAATGAATTGTATAGTTAAGAAGTTGTTCGATGAGAGAGAATTTGATGGATAAAGTACACAACCATGCATAATTTGATTGGTGGATTCACATTAGCCAGTTATTCATATAATTTTTTATTTTACCAATAGGTGATTTCTTATGTGGTCTACTTATTGGGTAAATTAGCTTGTTTCCCTGATGCTATCTAAAGTCATAATTTATATATCAAGTTAATATTGTAGATTAAATGTAGTTTCTAAATAATAATTTTTTAAATATATATTTATTTTTCAACTAAATGTTTTGGTCCTTTATTATATTTGTACATTGAGACCCTAAAATTGAAATATAATGTATTGTGTAGACTGCCATATGAGTCATGTACGATTAGAAGAGTAGAAAAATTTAGATCGAAACACATCAAAATACTTAATGCATGATCAATAAACTAATGATTTCTACGAGGAAAGCTATGTTGGTGGTGTTTCATATTTTAGTCTTTGGGTGTATGCATGAGATCAACACAACAATAATCAAGTCACTTAAGGAAAAAAAGGACAAAAGGCACAAGTCAAGTTTTCCTCCACCTTGGATGTAATCAATTTTGCAATAAGGACTGGAAGGAATAGATTGAATTGAATCATATGTACGTAGAAAAAGTAAAATGTTTTTTCTACTCTAGTTTTGGATTCATATTGTATATTTTCTGCATCTATATTAAATCATCATGACTTTGTAAGGGTAAAAATATGATATCTCTATATTGTATTGTAAATATTATTGCGAAAAAAAGTATTTATGCAATACGTATAAATATATTGGACAAAAAAAGGGTCCAACAAGGCAAAAACATTAATTTAATGTACGGTTAAGTCTGTTTTACATGATAGTTTATATGTAATACATAATATATTTAGTTAGTGTGTTCAAAATTATTTTTAGATGTTTTAAAAAATTATAGTGACACTCACATCAATCGTAAACAGAAATAAGGAATTCGATCGTCAGTTGTCAAGTGGGACAAACTTTGTAGGTGAAAAACTTAATCTTGATAAAAGATTAAAAAGTTGGTATTAATTTTCTTAATGAAAATTGGTGTATTTAAAGGAAATATTAAAAAAGGGATGGTATTAAATTTTTTAATGAAAATTGGTGTATTTAAAGGATGACAATTCCCATCATTTATGGCTCACAATAGGAGTTTTACGTCTTCAATTATCTACACCAGTATAAACTACTTTTTAGACAATAGGTTTAATGAAAAAAAAAAAATCAAAGGTTTTATAGTTTTTTTAGTTAAATTTTTTTAAGTTATCAAAATTAACAATGAATTGACCAATTAATTTCAATTTTACCTAATTCATAATTTATGTCAAATTTGGATTATGTGTGTTATAATGTGAATGTTACGTATATAATATATAAATGATACATCATAATTTAAGTCTATTTAATTATAATTTAACTACGTTAACCTAAACAAATTAAAATAATATGAAAGAAAAATTAATAAAACAAAATCACCTATACAACAAAAGCAATTACTTCAAAACATTGTCAATAACATTTTCCTGCACAAAAATTTGGCTTGTAAGTATTAGAATACAACAAACGATATGAACTGCTCAATACTCACAGAGCTTCGAAATTGCTTTTTTTTTAATTAATTTAGGATTTGGATTTTATAAGATAATTTTTTAATTAATTTAAGATTTAGATTTTATAAAAGAGTTTTAGTTTTTCTATTAATTTAAGATTTGGATTTTATAAAAGAGTTTTTTCAGTTGTTTATATTTAAAATATTGGTTACCTTTTCTTTTTGTATCTATATTTTTTAAACATAATTTCTTTGAAATTTATATTATTTTTCTATTAAAATTTTGAATTTGTTTGTATAAGTTAATAAAGCTACAGTTAATTTCTTACTTTAAATTTTTGTTATATTGTGTTGTTTTCCTAAATTATTATTTCTATTCTTTTTCATTTGTTTAGATTACGGTGGATTAATTCATAATTAATTAAACTTAATTAATTTTAAATTATATATTATCTAAGTGTCACACCACACAAATAATCTGATTTTGACAAAATCATGAATTAATTAAAATTAAAATTAATTGATTAATTTATAATTAAAATTGTTAATTTTAAAAGAATTGATTAAAATAGAAAAACAATGTAAAACTTTGAAATTTTCTTTTCTTATTAAGTCTAAAATATAGGATGAGTTTATATACACCCCACTTAATACTAAACACATCCACTATATAATGATTAAATATTATTAAGTCTCTAAACACATTCCAAAACATTATCGTTCCACCATTTCAATTATATAAAATAAAATTAAATAAATAATAAATAGTAAGAATATTTATATATTTATTTATATTTGATTTAGTTTAAATGAATTGTGTTTAATAATGAACGAGATGTATATAGCAGATACTAAATTATATTTTGTCATGCTTCCAAAAATAAGTGGTAAGTTTGAGAAACTGTGGGCGGGTCCATTCCGTACTCGTGGTAGACAAATAAATAGGTCAAATGGCAGATGTGTAAATTAATGCAAAAGAAGGGTCTCTTAATAAGGGGCCGCGTTTTGACGATAGCATCTGCTGTGACGTCGTTTTGACGGCCTTCCTAGTTCGAGGAAGCAACATCGAATTCATCATATGTTTCACTCTCCTTTTTTATGACTATAATAATAATTGATTGATTACCTTTCTTTTTATTGCTACTATCTATTTTCTTTTCTTAGAATAACGCGGAAATAACGGAGCGCCTCCTTCGTCTTCCTTCCTTCCTTCCTTCCTTATTTCACCGTCACCGTCTGACGTTATTTATCCACTTAAACCTTTTTTGCTTAATAAATGATCTACATAATTAGGCCCACAACATTATTGCAAAAATTCCCTACTTCTATTTAAATTTATTTGTAGAATTTTATTTAAAATTAGTTTAGTGATATAGTATAATAAATAAACTTAGCATTTGGTAAACTCTTCATTAAGTGGAAAATAAATATAAAAGGTAAATTATCAAATAATTCATGTTTGGATCATACCTAACTCGATTAAACTTGTTTAATACTCAATAACTTCAAATATTTACTTCCTTCCAATTCAGATAGATGTCTTTCTAAAAAATAATTTTTTACTCCAATCTCAACCCTTATAAAAATCTTATCTCTTTTTTTTTTTTTTAATTCTCTTTTATATTATCTCATCTCATATTGATTTACAAATGAGAATGAGAGAGTGTATTGTCTATGGGGTTTTATTTTTAGTTTTGCTATTTATAAATCAATCACAAAAATTACAAAGTGACATTTATTTTTAAATGGGAAGAAATATTTTTTAAACTTCGTAGCAAAAACAAATGAAATCAAATAGTAGTATGATCAATTTATATTTATCACTTAAATTATGGGCAGAGAGATTAAATTTATAACTTGTATTTCACTCCAATTTTTCTTTTATTTAACTTGAGTATTGTGTCGCAAACAACATCTCTTATTCCATATTAGTGTTTTATTGGTGTTTAAAAAATAACCACCACATGTCAAGTGTAAAAGATGACATTACCAATTTACACATGACATAGATTAAAAGTAATTAAATAGAAGATGAAACACCAACTTGAAATAAATGAATTTTGTGGAGGTGTTAAAGTAAAACATTATATTTAGACATATCAGTTGATTATATTTATCAGTAAAGATTTTATCGTGTTAATGTTGTTCATGATTGTAATAATCATCCAAATTGTGTAAATACATTATTATTGATAATTTAGACATAAAATAATTGAGTAAAATTAGTCACTATTTTAATTTTCACTTTATTTCACAAGAATTGTCACTGTTGGTAATTTTATTCGACGATGGTGTTATGATTAATAGAAAATATTTTGTAGGTCTGTGGCTAAATATAATTGGACAATGATACTTGTATACATAACATTATCATCAAATAGATATGAGTTCACGTGAAAGGATAGGTTTCAAAATATGCAAAGTGCTTTTGTAGTTAAAAAAATAAATATAGTGTTTTTTATTATAAAATTTCGAGGCACATAATATTTGCAATGATATTTTTTTAATTATTATTATTATTACTATTATTTTGAATGAATGAGTGGTAATTAATCAAAACGTACAATAGATAATTATTTGAAAAGTATATTAATTAAGATTCATAACATTCATTACATTAAAAGATTCAAATCTTTTAATGTAATGTTGTATTAATGAAAATATTCATAAAATTAAGGCAAAACTAACTGACGATAATCATCTAGAGTATTAAGATTATTACATCCAACCTGGGATGAAATACGTCGACATAAGGATTAATTAAGCTTATCTGTTCTACACTTTGTCATGGAAGTCACAGATCACAAAAGTAGACATTTGGTAGGATTTGGTCGTTGATTCAAGAATTGTTTAAGAGCAATAAAAATAAGTGAAAATAGTTTAAACGATTACAACAAAATGATAAAATATGCATTATACATGTTACAAAAGCAGACAATTTGATAGATCTAGTTGTTCATTCAAGACATATTTGAACGATAAAAAACATACGAAAGTAGTTTACATAATTGTAATAAAGTGATAAAACATAAATTATCAAAATTGAGAACTCAGAATTTAATCTTTATTGTGACCACTATGTGGAAAATGACATGAGTGATTCAGGAAATATTGAGCAATAAAAATAAAGATGATGGGAGTTGAAATCCAAAAGTGATCTTTAATCAAAATGAATATGTGGAAAAAGAGATGGGAACTCTCATCTTGGAATAAAGAGCATCGAAGATGAAAAACACTAGTAACTTTTCCCAGACAAAAAGAAAAAGTAAAGACCATTCTTTCCATTTATTCCTTTTTATCCTAAAAACAATATCGTCATTAAAGAGATAACGATCGATTTGATGCGACCAATGTATAATAAAACTTTCTCATTTAAATTTCCCACATTTTACTTTTTTAATTAATTGGATACCATTCCTCTTAAATTGTAGTATTACAGATCTAAATTAATCCAAAATTCACTATCTATGATTAACATATTACTTATCAAAATAAATTTGATTTGTAGGTAACGAAATACTATCTCACATAATTATAATTATATCTGTACAATATATTGATTCATACAAATATAAGTGTTTCTGATTTTGTTTACTGCCATATCTTCTTCCAAGACATGATTATTAAAGAGCAGTAATATATATATATATATATATATATATATATATATATATATATATATAGTTTCAAGAAAATGGACAGCTTGAACATAATTACATTTGGAATTTTAGAAAATTATGACCCCTAACTCCAATTCTATTACTCTTATATTATCATCAGTACTTGTTAATATTCATTGAATATATATCTATTACCTATATAAAAATGTGGATATTTCTTACAAAATATGGATTGTGGAATATATCTTTATTAAAAATTATTATTTAAGATTATAATAGTAATTTAGAATATATATTAGAATTCTAACTAATTCAAAATCTTATAAAATTCTATTATATTAATATATATAAAATATTTATATTAATTTGAATTGATCTTCACGTGCAACGCACGTGATCTAAAACTAGTTACACTAAAAGGTGGCAAAATGTCGGTAAACTTTTGTTTTTGGACCTTTTTATTCAATTTATATATACTTAATTATAAATACATCCTCAAAGAAAATATATTATAAATAATTAATTTATTCTAGTTAGCATTTATAAATATAACAATATACATAAATATGTCGATAGCTTTTGAAATTCATGCATGTATCAACCTTTCAATATACTTGCATGATCTACTTTATACACATGTATGTAAAGATGTTAGAAATTTATGATTAGTCACATTGTAAATTATGAAACTCACGTCAAATTAGTTTTAAAATTCAACCCAGCTTTTTACAAACACTCCAAATTGTATAGTTTTTTTTAATCCATAAACATTTGTGTATTAACCTCACTACGTTTGTTTAATAACCATTAATTTATCAACAACATAAATTATTTCTTTTATAATCATCAATATAAATCATTTCTTCCAATATTACCAGTGTAAATACTTTATTTTTATTCTTTTGTGTGTTGTATGTGATTTATCAATTTTCTTTTACGGTCAAATTTGGTGTTTTGTAATTTAAATTACAAGTGGGTGACAAAGTATCGACATGCCATGTTTTCCACATGTTATATAATTTTTTGTTGTACAACCAAATTCTTTTGCAACCAACAAAAATTTCTCCATATTTATTTATTAAGTCCATGAAACTATATTCAATTTTAAAAAAATTATATAAAGAAAATGACAAAACTTTAATTTATTAAAGTTTATATTTATATATCATATTTTTGAATCTAGTTTCATAAAAATATAGAAGTACAATTCAACGTTGAGATTGGGGTTACTAGAAATAGAAAAAAAAGAAAAAACTGATAGCCTTGAAAAAGGAAAACAACCTCCTTGCGTCAAGTCATTAACAACCAAATCAACACTTTAGACTTTTAAATTAAAATTCCAGGACATGGGGTCACTTTTTTTATGTCAATTTTATTTAAAAAAAAGAACTCAACTAACATTATTCTTCGTAATAAATTAACTTTATATTTTGTGGGGTCCATTATAAAATTGAAGCATTGTCTTAATTAAGTCTGAAGTGGCATCATTAAAAAGCTCAAATGGTGAGGTGTGATTGAGGAGCTAGGTGTGGAAGAATCTTCTTTCTGCCTCCAAAATAGTAAATAAAAAGCACTTAAAAGATCGAAGCATAAACTTGGTGGGATCAACACTCGTAATTATCTTCTAATCTACTTTCTTAATTAATATTTAAATGTGTGGAATGACATTTTTCTCCATGGAATTTTGAGAAATATCAAAAAGCTCCACGATGTCCAGATTCATATACTTACTCAATTTAAGGTTATTTGGGTTGTAATGATATTGAAATAATATGATTAGTTGACGCTCGGTATATGCGAGATCTTGTATGATCATCACAATTAACAAAAGACAATTCTGATTTTAATTGTATCTTCCATCAAATATTTACATGATTTTCCTGAATTAAATACAATTAATCAAATCTAAAAGATATTGATATGTGGCTAACTTTAGTCTTTGTTTTTTCTTGATAGAAGATGTCCTATGCCATTAGATAAAATCTCCTTATACGGTCAATGCAAGAAATCAGATTTTGTCCCATAACCAATAAAATCTTTTTAAATTTAAAAATGTCAATAGAGCAGCAAACAATGAGAAATTTCTCAAGTATTAAACAATATTTCCATATTAAGAGGATTCATTTTGACCCAATTTCACCCAGTGACCCACTTTCCATATATAATTGGAAAAGAAAAAAAAAACACTTGACCACTTGACCACTCATATCTATGTTAAAACTTGAAAATTCATTTTTCAAGAAAAACTATTAATTAAGGAACTCTATAATCTAATTTTGAGATGAAGAAAGAGAAAAATCATGAAACTATTGACAAATAAATAAATATAATAATCTAGGGAGCCACTCAATTGGACATCTGCAATGTGGAGCAAAGATTTCTGACCTGGATTTATTTTTGTCAGAATCTATATATATATATATATATATATATATATATGGCTATGAGTTCGTTGAATATATATAAGTAATAAATAATATATTCTAGAATTTACATTTATTTTTAATTTGAGACACATTTTTATTAAACTGTTCCAATATTTCAATCCTTATATTCAACGATCGACTCCATGTTGTGGAAACAACTAAATAAAAGAAAAAGAATAAGTTAATTAGAATTCAGGTATGATTTTTATGAGATTATCTTACAAATTTAATTTCGTGATATAAGTTAACTTATAATCTATAGAGATATATTTATGAAAATAAATTTGAGTTGCTCATCATGTATTATACCTTACAAAATTATACCCTTTAAAACGGTCATAACTTGTAAGTTGATTTGGCTGTTTGGATTTGTGCAGTATTTTCAAGTTTGTTTTCTTTAGCAGCTTATGAAATATGGTTGGGGTCTTAAATTGACCTGGAAATCCGGTAGAAGAAATCATGAATAAGAAAGAAACAATAAATTATATAAATTAATAAAAGTATTTATATATTTGGCATTTCTAACTAAGTTAAAAGAAAACAGTACTGGGTACGAGTCCGACAAATGGATACATGAAAAATCTATGTGGATGTCGTCTTGATACGGGCCAGTTTGGGGTTTCGTGGACTCTTTTAAGTTTTTCATTTTTTAATGGGCCAGTAGAAATAGCAAATATGGGCTGGATTTAGTTTAAATGAAGTGCAATTGGAAGCTTTTCCAAATGTGAAGGCCCATTAAAATCCATATCTTACCATAGTTCGTTCCTATTCTTCTTATTTATTATGAGTCTATGACAACATTAACGCGTTCTTTCAAAAAATAGAAAAATAAACGTTGTGTTCGTGAATCATTTATCACACGTTTTTTTAATTGATTCAAGAATATATATAACCGTTATCTCTCAGACTTGGATTTGGACCCAACTTACATAGGGATGATAATGAGATAGGGTTTCCATTTTTTACGGGGATCCGCTTGGGATGGGGATTCCTCGAAATGCATTTCACGAGAATGAGGATGGGGACGATTTTTTTTTTTGAATGGAAGGACGGGACGGGGATGGGAATCATATTTCCCGTCCTATTCCCTGCGACGCCTCAAATTTTATATATATATATATATATTAAAATTAATATAATATAAATTATTATAAAAAAAAATATTTTTTAATATACATATCAAAAATTCAAAACCCTATTTCTCATTATCTTCTAAGTGAATTGAATTATTTTTGAAAAATATGAAAATTAATGAAATGTAATAGAATAATTTATCTTTGTGTTTTAGTTTAGCTTGATAAAATTATATTTTATCTTATATTCGGATTATAGGTTATTTTTTATGTTTTTGTTTTGACATTTTAGCTATATGTAATTATATTAATTATTTTTATGTATTATGAAAAAAAATTCAAAAAAAAATATGGTGGGATGGGGAGGAAATTTTTCCCACATAACTGGTGAGGACGGGGATTCCCCACAAACATGAGGATGTGGATGACTCCCTCGACCCCACCCCACCCTGTTTCCATCCCTAAACTTACATGAGTCCTGGTGAGGACGGAGATTCCCCACAAACATGAGGATGTGGATGACTCCCTCGACCCCACCCCACCCTGTTTCCATCCCTAAACTTACATGAGTCATGAAATTTTATTTTTACTTATAGGCATATAAGATTATTATAAGAGATATTTAAAAATTACTCATGTATGTATTATTATCACTATAATAAGAGTGTGAATAATTTTATATTTCGTCCATTTTTCATAATTCTTATTTAATTTTCCTTATATTATTTAATTTAATTAAAACTTATAATTAGGTTTTCAAATTCAACTAGAATTTGAATAAAAAATTTAACCAATCAAAAAAATTAATTAACTACATGATCTAAAATTAGTCACTACAAATGAACACATACTAATAGTACATTGGTTATTTGATCAAGTAAATATGGTAAAAAATCGTATAAGACCTATAAATAAAGGTATATTTTCATACATAATGACAAATCATTTTTTAAAGGAATTGAAGACAAATTTTAAACTCAAGAAGTCGAATTTTTCCTACAAAGTAATATACTTAACCTCTCCAATCTACGTTTTTCAAATAAATAATCGATCAGATGAATTCTAAAGATTTGTATTCATTTTATTTGAGTTGAATAAAATATTCAATTTGTATTATTATTATTTTTTAATCATATACTTCACTATAAGAAAATTCACCGGCTGTGACGGATTTTAGTGACGGAATTTTTCCGTCAAAAATTTATTACAGAATAGTGACAGAATAGTGACGGAAAATTTTTTGTGACCGATTTGTGACGGATAATCCGTCACAAATGAATTCTTATTTTAAAAAAATTATAAATTTGGATATTTATCTTTGTGACGGAATTTTCCGTCACAATTATGTAGTGACGGATTTTATCCGTCACTATTTTGTGACGGAATAATCCGTCACAAATGAATTTCCTATTTAAAAAAAATAAAAAATTTGGATATTTGTCTTAGTGACGGAAAATTCCGTCACTATAGTGGAAATATTAAAAATACTTATAAAATAAATAAATGTAGAACTTTATTACATAAAGTATAATGGCCTAGTGGTTAACCTACCACAGTAGGTCTTGGATTCGAATCCCAAACAATGCATAATATTTGGTGTTGATACGTGGCATTGGGTGATGACGTGGCCGACACGTGGCAGGTATGAAGCTGTGTCAGCTGATGTGGCTGACACGTTGCGGGTGCGGGTGATGATGCTGCTGATACGTGGCATTGGGTGATGACGGGGCTGACACGTGGCAGGTATGATGACGTGTCAGCTGATGTGGCTGACATGTCATCGTGATGTGACGGAAAAATTCCGTCACTACCCTTTAGTGATAGAAATTTCCGTCACAAAATTTTAGTGACGGATTAATGATGGAATAATATCCGTCACTAAAATTTTGTGACAAAGCTCCTTTTGATAGAATTTTTCCGTCACAAATCCGTCACAAACTTGATTAATGACAAAATTTTTGGTTCTGTCGGTGAGTTTTCTTGTAGTGACTCATACCGGTAAAAATACCTGAATAATGAATCTTCAACTCTATTCAATTCTTTAATATTCTATGTACATTATGGGGAAAAAAAAAAGACAAAAAATCATTCTACAATAGTTTCATATCATGAGGTTCTTATAATTGACTTTTTTTTTTTTTTTTAAAAGTGATTAAATCTAAAAATTAAAAAATAGTCTGAAGCATTTGAGATCAAACATCGGTATATTATCCAAAATTTGAGTTTTTACCAAAGTTAAGTTGCATTTATTTATCGAAGCAAACCACATTGAAGCTTAAAATGCAAACATTTAAAAAACAGCTTTTATTAGGAATATATATATATATATATATATATATATATATATATATATATCTTACTTAATCTTTGCTAAAATCAGTTGCAAACATCAGTTTGAATAGAAGATCTCAGTTGGAGTACTAACACAATAGAATTTTTAATTAACGTTTAAATTAAATTAGATGGAAAGAGTTGAAGCAGTGGCAAATAGAGTCAATCAAAAAAATATAAAAGGAAAAGGTCATCCTTTTTGAACCAACCCACACCCACAAATAAAATTAAAGGTGATTGAAAGAATTGTGATGAGGGAACAAGTGTAGAATCAGTACATATATACAAAGACAAAGCCATCACGCCACACCACTACTCTTCCTTAAAAACAAGTTAAATTCTTGCAGTTTTTTTTTCTTCTCATTTGCCACTCAAATTATATATAATATTTATATTCATTTCTAACTTTATTTATTTGCTTAGGATTTCAACTCTGCTTCTTTGAACTGCAAATTTGCCACATTATTGGAGTGATGCATACACTTGCTCCACAATAATATTGTTTAATCAAATTTAAAGTTTTTGCTTTTAGCAATCATATATAGTTTTTACTTTTAATCTAGGACAAAATTTCGAACTTATTTGGTCTTCGAGTATAATAAATTTTCAAAAGTTAGAAATGATGCGCAAACATATGTATACTCCCGACTCTAGTTTTATGGTGATATGAAACAAATCAAACTTTAAAATTCATATGTGATAGTTTGAGTCAGATCTCTCTACGTCCTAATTACGTTTTCAAATAAAATACTGAATGTAAATTCATATTAATTTTTGTTTTTAAGAACTCAAATGTTTGAACTTTCTTCTATAAACGTGGTGCCATGCAAAAAAAAACATTGCATCTCAATACGAGACATATCTTCTAACAAGACGTTGCATATCTTAATATATGGAGTGTTGTATAAACTATGTAGATTAAAGAGTGGTTAAAAAACATAGAAGCATGCATCCTATCATGAACAGGTTCATCCTGCATGCCATAAACTGCCAAAAGGAGGAGGACAAGAAAATGGATGGAGAAATGGAGAGAGAGAATGTTTGTATGTAATTCCAGTTATCAATGCGATAGAGCTAGGGAATGTTGGTCATATATATATATATTCTTCAATCACAACCTCTTTACATTGTATTGGTCCTTCATTTCTTCCAAACACTACATTCCAACTCTAGCTCTTACCACTTCCTAAACTCTTTTTATTTAATATATATAGGCTTTTTTAATTTCATCGGTTTTTAACCATTTTGAATGCATTCACAATATTAAATCAATGATTAATATGAGTGTGGAAGAGAAAAGTTGATGTATTCCACAAAAAATATAAACATGTGTTGTTGAAAAAAATCAAATTATAAAGAGGGGCCTGGCCTAAGTCTAAACTATTAATATTCCTCCAAACACAGCCTTCCATGTGCTAGTTTTGGAGTTTCTCCAAAACCATTTTCTTCTTTACCTCTCCTCCACCAAACACTTTGCAAGATTGGGTTCTCATCCTTTTCCTCTTGGATTCTTCTACTTTGCTTCCCGATTCTCACTTCTTCTTTTCTTGAAACCCCGCAAATATATTTTATTCAATTTTTAACAAAAGGAAAAGAGAAACCCTATTTAACCACGCTCTCTTTCTATATATATGTGTAAAGCCATGCAACACTTGCTATTAGTTTCTTGATCAAATTAATTTCCTCCCACTAGTTTCTTTCTTTTTGAATCATAAGTAGTAATCGAATAAAATGGTGAGGGAAAATGATGGGGTTAGCACTCTCTCAGTGGTCCCTTTATTGCAAGAGAGATTCAGACAATTGCAAAGAATGAAAGAATTGCGACAAGAAAAAGAGGTCTTAAGAATGTTGTCTGAATCGGATAAGTTTTCAGGCTCCCAACTGAGGCTGTTATTTCCGGCTCCTAAACCACATTGCCACCTTTCACTCTCTCTCTGCACCCCAGATTCATTCAAACAAGCTCATCCTTCAACCTCCTACGCGCATTTGCCCAACAAGCTTCATCAAAACTCTGCTGCCTTTGATCATATCGATACTTCCCTTCGTCTCTGAAATATATATATATATATATATATATATATATATTTCTTCTTTTTGGAGAATTCAGATATGTAGTAACGTGATTGAAGCATGCATCTATATATATGTGCGTGTTTTATGGATCTCTATGGAGTATGAGCTTTAGTGTCAAGGATTTTGATGAATATATATAGATATATGATCATGTTTTGTTTCAAGATATGTTGCATAATTCCGAGAATACTCTTAAATAGAACATTTAATCATCACATAAAAATATTAGTTCTAGGTATTTTCTGTTCTTGAATTCACTACAATGTATATGTTTCATTCCTTTTGGTTTTTTTGATATATAGGACAATGTACATTAATCTTAGAACAATACAAAAATCCTGTTGGCTTTCCAGAAATTATGATAACGAACTCTCAGAATTAAATGTATGATAATAGAAATTAATGAGTCAATTGACATTTCACTTTATAAAACTTTATTTTACTAATGGATGTCAATTCTCATCAACACTTTCAACAACTATTCAAATAAAATGAGAAGAGCCAATGTACCCATGGTATATCTGTACCCAACTCAAATTCTAAATCTTTAAATAATATGGTTAATACTTTTATATATAACAAATAATATCTTAATAATATTTTTTATCAGGACACATATTTCAGTTATACAAGTAAATATTTAAGTAAACAACTAATAACTAATATCTTATGAGTATACATTAATATGTTTTATTATAACATATATTTTCGTTATATAAGTAATATCTCATGAATATGTAATTAATAATATAGAACTAATACCTTTAATCACTAATATATAATGGATATATAACTAATATCAAACTAATAATACTTTTAAGATAGAGTAAATTGGGGTAGATAAGTTTTTGTCAAATAAAATAGCATATACACTCGCTTTCAAATAATTGACTCCTTAATATATACATTATACGAAATATGAGATGGATTAGAAAACTCTAATTGGATGTGTGTGTATATATATATAAATGAAGAAAAACCTATATTTCAAAATTAAAAAGCCTATTGGGCTCCAATAGCTGATCCACCCTTCGAAGCCGTTATCAAATGGGCTGCAGTGAGTCATCAACTCCTGTATACTATTCCTCAAGTATTTGATTTCTCATCCAGTATAATTTATGAAGGGTAAATGTCTCTCACTACTCCTTTTCATAGTACAAGGAATTTTTATATTTCTTTTTTATCAAAATAATTTTTTAATCCATTTTATGTGGAAAAAGTCCAAGTTGCCCTCAACTTTATTTACAATGTATTTTATGTCTTTGTATTAAAAATTTAAATCTAAATACACTATATTATATTTTATATCTATTTTTTCTACAAATGTCTTTGATAGACAAGTTTCTAACAATCACTCTTCAAATACAACATGTAATTTTTTTTAAAGATCTGTTTATTTAGGAAAAAAAATTCAAAAATTTGTTTATCCGGTGAAGATATGTTTATCTGGGAAAAAAGATTTTGAAAATCTGAACACCACACTCCAACCAAAACCCTGTATTTGGGAAAATCATCTAAAATTTGTTTATCCGTAGAAGATATGTTTATTTGGGAAAAAAGATTTTGAAGATTTGATGCGCGATTTGTTTATACGATATATATGTTTATCTGTGTATTGCGCTTTAACCAAACCCATTTGAGATTTTTATTGTTTTTGGGAAAATCTAGAAAAATCATCTGAGATTTGTTTATACAATATGTTTATCTGTGTATTGGGTTTCCACCAAATCCATCTGAAATTTTTATTTTTTTGGGAAAATTTGGGAAAATCATCTGAGATTTGTTTATATCATATGGAGTTTTTATTTTTTTGGGAAAATTTGGGAAAATCATCTGAAATTTGTTTATACGATATGTTTATCTGTGTATTGCGCTTCAATCAGACTCATCTGAGATTTTTATTTTTTTGTACACGAGTATAATTTATAAAGTACACGATTATCTCGTGTACACAATGTACGTATTGTGTACATGATTCATAACGTGTACACGATTATAACATGGATTATAATTATCGAGTACACGTTGTAAAATACATATCGTGTACACATATATCGTATATATATTATAATCGTGTACACATATTAAGATACATATCTTGTACACGTATATCGTATACATATTATAATCGTGTACACGTATTAAGATACATATTTTGTACACAAATATCATGTACACGTATATCGTATATATATTATAATCATATACACGTATTAAGATACATATCGTGTACACGTATATCTCGTGTACACGATAGATATCTTACAACGTGTACACGTATATCAGAATATTTAACAGACATGATTTATTGTGTACAATAAGATACATATCGTGTACACATATCAGAATATTAAATGTCACATAATTTTGACGATTTTCTCCTACTCGTGTATGTACATACTCGATTATAATGGTAATTATATACAAAATCAAAAAATTCAAGAAATTTCACAATTATTCATTGAACATTCAAATCATCAAAATCAAAAATAAAATAAATAAATAATAAAAAATTGTAACCAAAACTCTTGTCTCTCTCTTCGAACAGTTCGATGTTCCACCTCCAAGTTCAGATTATGCAAATCAACTCTCATTCACCTTCTCTAACCTTCTTAACTTATCCCGATGATATCATCTCCGAGTGCGAGTGACGTCGTGCTTCCACCATAGGCACAAATCTGACATCTACCATCTCCGATAAGAATCACCGTCATTTCTCTCATCTTCCTAACCCATTCTCATCTCTGTTTCTCTCATCTCTTTATAACCTCATTCTCATCTCAGATTCGACCATTGATGTTGAAGTGGTGGAGATTGAGTTTCGGTGGAGCTTGGGTTGAGGGGAATGAATTTTCAATTTTCAAAATTTTGGGTTATAGAATTTTATGTATTTTGAAATATTAAAATTTAAATATAGTTAAAGGATAGTATTGGAATGTATTTAACAAAATACCTTAAAAATGGGTAAAAAAGTTATTTTTATAAACAAGGAGTAGAAAAGTTCCTTGCATTATAAAAATGGGTAGTTTTGGACTTCTCCCATTTATTAATATTCTTTCTATGCTAGCTTTTGAATGTCTTATTCTGTTTCAATATGTTTTATTTTATTAATGCATATATTTTTAGTTTATTGCCACCAAATACAAAATATTTTATAAGATTAACATCCATAAGCCAAGCGAAACTAATCTTAATGGCAATCCTCCACTATTATCAACCTATTTAGGTTTTTTTTTTTAAATTCCTCAAGATTTTATATTGCGTCATCTTATAAATTAAAAAGATAAAACGAACATTTGATAACATAATTTTTTGTTAGACGGAATTTTATTATCCAATTATTTATATACAAAATGTATATTAAAATTAATGTATTTATACTAAAATGTTCCCCTAGCTATCCGTTATGAAGAAAAATATTGCCTTAACTTTACAGCTAATGTAACACACATCTGTATGTTTATTGGTATCTTAATTTGAAATTAAAATACCCATAACTTTGACATGTTATTTTTACTAATATTTTACATAAATATCAACATTTATGATAATATGGGTTTTAGATCACGTACGTTGCACGTGAATATCAAAATATCTTATATATAACATTTTTATATTAGAACTTTAATTATAATTAAATTTTGTAGGATTATAAATTAATTATAATTCTAATATACAATTATTTAAATATAAAAATATTAAATTATTATTTTAATTTTAAATAATAATTATTAACAAAAATATAATCAAAAATTCATATTTTATAAAAAATATCCTCGCTTTTATAGTTTGCGAAGAGAAAAAGAGGGGTCTGATTATGAAAAGTCAACACGCGGGAATGAGAAATGAGAAACGTTGCATGATGGGCCCCGCCATTCGTCTGAGTACCGCCAACCCACCAACCCGGTCATCGTATTCTCACAACTTGAATTTTTATTTATTCCTCGGTGGGTCAAACAGGTTAAACCAGTTGAGTTTCGGACAAACAAGATCACGAAGTGCTCTGGACTAGGGCTTTGGTTTTTCAAACGGAGAGAAAGGAGTAATTTTTGAGTTGAATTTTACCTTAATTCTGTGGAAGAGCCTTCTTTTCAGGTAAGAATCGGATCTTTATTTCTTTTGATGGTGCTTAATTTCATATCACTGGCCCTAGATCTTGTTTTTGATGTGATCAATTGTGTACGGTTTGGGGATTTTCGTTGATTGCATTTTTGAGGCTTTGGAGTTTGTCTTTTGTTCGTTATGCGGTATTGAACTTACAAAATTCTCTTTTACCCTGAGCAGCTGTGAAGGCATTTGTTTGTTGATGAATTTATTTAATTTTGCTTTGGTAATTCAAATTGGGTAAAATTGGTGAACGGGAAGCATCGGAATGCATGCTAGAAATTTTTTTCCTTCGAGAGGTTTTTTCTTTTTTTTTTGAGTCGTGATGTTTCCAGTATTTATGCTTTCAGAAAAAATGTTCTGAAATCTCTCCGATTTCTGCGTTTAATTACAAGTAATTGGCCGTACAATTTTTAGTTTTGGTTCCTTTCCATTGTTAGACTGTGTAGTGCAACTAGCCTTCTATGTAAGTGCAAAATTTCCAGTTTATGAGATTGATCTAAACTCCAAACTGCTACCCCTGTGATGGATGTTTGAAGTTATTTGTTAAATTGAAAAAGTGCACAGCGGATGATCGTTTAGACCATATTGTTGATTCTTATGCTTCAATTTTTGCTCCCCCAGATGGGAACATCTTCTGGATCTCACTTTAACCACCAAGCCTCAATGCTGCCTCCTCGGAAACAACCACGGCCTGGAGGAGGAGGGCTTCAGACATCTCTCTCCTTGGTCTCCCCAGATGCCTGTGGATCTCCAAATCTTCATGAGCGTGGCTCAAATTCTGATCAGGTCCGTGAATCCCCATCAGAAAGTGCCAGTTCACGAGAAACCTGGCCCACTACTGATGCAAAGAAACCGGAGAAGGAGAAAGTAAGAGACGATGGTTTTGCTGAGCACTCTGTTGTTCGTCATGTCTCCAGCTCTGATAAGCTGTCTCTTAGGGATGTGGCTGGAGAAAGAGTGGATGTTATAGCAGAAAGAATGCAGAATCTCCCAGATGAGTATCTGGACAAGTTTAAGAATGAACTTCGGGCTTTTCTTGAAGGGTTAGGTGGTACTCAGCAAAGAGATGAATTCCTATTTTTTCAGAAGCTGGTCCAGAGTAGGAGTGATTTGACAGAGAAAACACTGGTTTTGGCGCACAGGGTTCAGCTAGAGATTCTTGTTGCAATGAAATTTGGAATTCAGGCATTTTTGCATCCAAGTGTTAGCCTCTCTCAGGCTTCCCTCATTGATATATTCTTATACAAGAGGTGCAGAAACATAGCATGTGGAAGTGCATTGCCTGCCGAGGACTGTACCTGTGATTTGTGCTCAAAGAGAAATGGTTTCTGCAACCTTTGCATGTGTGTGATTTGCAACACTTTTGATTTTGAGGTTAACACATGCCGCTGGGTCGGATGTGATCTGTGCTCTCACTGGACTCACACTGACTGTGCCATTCGAAATGGCCAGATTGGCATGGGTCCTTGTGTTAAAAATGGCTTAACCTCAGCAGAGATGCTCTTTAAGTGCCGAGCATGCAGTCGGACATCTGAGCTATTTGGTTGGGTAAAAGATATATTTCAGCATTGTGCGCCAAGCTGGGATAAGGATGCTTTAATTAGAGAACTTGACTATGTAAGAAGAATTTTCCAGGGGAGTGAGGATCCAAGAGGCAGGAATCTGTTCTGGAAATGTGAGGAGCTCATAGAGAAATTGAAAAGTGGGGCCCCAGAACCTATTCCATTTAAAGTAATCTTAATGTTCTTTCAAGGTAAAGCTTTGTTCATGGGTTTATATTATCATCATGCTTATTGACTGCATTGATTGTCTCATGTGCTTTTTGCGGTTTTTTAAAGAATTGAACTAAAATCCAGGTGAATTAAAAGTTAACTAGGCTCTGATTGTTTAACCAATCAATGGAGCTCACATCTTCAGCATGAATAATTCCATTTGTTTGCTGTGTCCAATCATTTATTTTGGTGTTCAACTTGGTATTTAGTGATCTTAACAGAAATTCACTGAGGTTTACTAGTTCTACCCGAGGAGTATATGTGCTGAAATTAGAGTGTGATCTCCTGGTTCCATCAACCTCTTATTTTAGGGGGTGTGGATGAATCAGATCAAGTTGAAGACAATCAAATACACTATTAGGCTATTTTAAAAATTTCAAGCTTGAACAAGCTTATAGAGATAGATACCTGGTGCAGTTTTCAACTACGAATTTCGATTAATTCCTAAAAATCATGTTTCTTTTCAGAGCTTGACGACCCTTTAAAGAATCAAGACAGTGAGGAAGCTGGGAGGATGATATCCCCCCAGGAAGCATTCAATAAGATAGCTGAGGTAGTGCAGGAAGCTGTTAGGAAGATGGAAGTGGTCTCTGAGGAGAAAATGAGGATGGTTAAAAAGGCCCGTTTAGCTGTAGAGGGTTGTGACCAAGAGATCAAGGATAAAGCTAGAGAAGTCACTGCACTGAAGATGGAAAGGCAGAAAAAAAAGATGCAAATCGATGAGCTTGAAAGTATTGTAAGACTTAAACAGGCTGAGGCTGACATGTTCGAGATGAAGGCCAACGAGGCTCGAAGAGAAGCTGAGAGGCTTCGAAGAATTGCACTTGCAAAGACCGAGAAAACAGAGGATGATTATGCTAGTAGGTATCTCAAGCAAAGATTGCATGAGGCTGAAGCCGAGAAGCAGTATTTATTCGAAAAAATCAAGCTCCAGGAAAGTTCTAGAACCTCACAGAGCAGTGGCGGAGCAAATGACATAATGTACAACAAAATTCAGGACCTCCTCAAGAACATGTCAACAAAATCAAACGATCTTCATTAATGTTTTTCCGTGTGAATTATTGCTGTCAAACGTTATTGTTGTATTAGTTTCTTTGTTTGTTGGCTCGGATGATTGTGAAGTTAAGTTGTAAAGAGCAGTCTCATGGTATGTTGGGCAGAAAAGTGGGTTGATTATCTGGAAATGAGGAGACAAAGAAAAGAAGGGCTGTAAGAGAATCGTTGCTTTTGCTACTTTGGTGTTTCCTTGGGGATGAAGGTGGTGTTGATTCTTGATGCTGTCCCACTACAAGATTTTGATGATCTGTCCCAAATCTTTCTCATGATGTAACTGTAGAAGATATGACACTAGTTCATATTCTATGACATTAAATTGATAAGATTTAATGAATTTCTAGTTGATTATGTAGCAATTTTGAAATTTCAAAATCCAAAGTCAAATGTCAAACCTTTTCATAAATATTGTAAAATAATTTTATCATAATACCCCTTTAAATGTAAATTATGTGTTACTTTTTTATTTGTGCTTACCTGCTGAATTTAACCCTATAAATAGGGGGTTTAGTTAGATACATACAATTCTCATTCTTTTAAGTCATAAATCATGACATAATTGTCAATAGTATGTTAAGGATTATTAATATTTATTGTTGAGGAAAAAAAACTCCAAAATAAATTAAATAACCAATCAATAACTTAATGAATTATTAAAATTTAGAAAGGTTTCACAATATAAAGAATCCCATTTCGTGTTGACTATATTTTGATAATCTTTTTTCTCTTATAGATTGATAAGGTTGTCCTTGGGGACCATAAGTATTGCATATGCAGCAAGGATAGGATTGGGATTTTGATAACATTATATAGTCCCATGATCCAAATAAGGCTAATATTATAATTTAAGCTTAAACTTTTATAAAGATGGAATAAATCCACGTTCACATATCAAACATATTTACCTTTTCCACTTGTTCATAAACACTGCCTATGCCAATCCCCCAATGCCAATGATGTTGTTGAAAATTCTCATTACCCTCATTTTCTTCCTCACAATCTTACAAAATTCTGGTAATAATCTAATCTCCAATTTTTATCGACTTTTATGTCTCTTTTGCATAATTATTTAACGTAGAAAACTTGTTTGGTTAGATGGACAATTTGAAGATTACTGCATAGCAGATGAGCAAACCCCAGACGAGGAGCTGATGGGAGCTATGAAGTGGGCTTGCAGCAATGGGGCCGACTGCGGCCCGATTCAAGAAAATCGGGCCTGCTATCTCCCCAACACCATAAAGGATCATGCCTCTTATGCCTTCAACAATTATTATCAGAATATGAAGCATAAAGGAGGCACCTGCTATTTCAATGCTGCTGCTCTTTTGTCTGATCTTGATCCAAGTATGATTATTATTCCTCATTCATTTATTTATCACATATCATCTTGCTTCCATTCATTCTTCATATCATGCTTTTTAATATCATCAAACTAAAACTATTGAATAATATTATTATAGATTTTAAATTTATCTTCAAATCCTTGGATCGAAATGCAGATGTTTGAACTTAGGTTTACAAGTTTTTAGTGAATTTCGTTGCGTAAATTGGATGACAAGAATATCCATGTGGCTAAGCACATGCAGTTTGTGAAAAATGAAGGAACCTTCCTTCTTTTCTGGATCTTGAAGCCCATTCCTCCACAACACCAATTGAAAAAATATATATAGGGTTATTCATAATTACTTTTACTTTGAAATAAATAATTAATTCTACCGGAATTAATAAATTTGCTCTACCCCACCAATTTATAGTCTCTTGAAAAGAATGTTATTACTTATTATGATCCCTCAATCAGATAGAAAGGAATTGATATATTGAGATCTCTTGACATAAAAATAATAATTCTGATGCTCAATTTAAAAGGAAGTAAAATACAATTGAAACAATTCTTGGGTTGCTCATATATATTTCTAATCGATTGATGTGTAATTAAACGTGTTTTATTATGAATATTGTCAGGTCATGATTCCTGCAAGTTTGAGTATCTGCCTTGACTGACTCTACTTCTCAACAAAGAGGCCTTCTTTCATACAACATCTACACATTTCATATTTCTCTTTACACAAAAACAAAAGAGAACATTGAATTCTACTCCAATCCATACATGTATGTCTGAAACTTTTGTATTATAAATTTTCGGAGAAATTTTAGCAAATGATAATATACCTTTCTCTACTTTTGATTCTTCTAAAGAAAGATATTATCTAGATTAGGCAATTTAGGCTTCCTCCACATCAGCGAAGTAGCCCAAATTGATCTATTGGGCTTTAAAATTTGGAATTAATTCAGCCCAAGCCAATATATTTTCAGCCCAACTCAGTATTCTTACATCTTTTTTATTTTCTAAATTGCGGAGCCTGTAATTTGGTTTCACAATGGTAATCCTATCAATCATGTACATAAGAGTGATGTAAGCATGACTCACTATACGTCTTATAATTAAATTTCATTTTTAATGGATTTTTTAATGTATGTTATAATATATTTTGTACTAACATATTATGAATATATTGTATAATTATTAAATTAAATATGAGATTGAAATGTTGTGAAAAACATCAAATTATTATACATTTTGACATTCCAATTTTTATCAAAGTCAAAGTTGTTAAAGAGCATTAGAAGAACGGAAAAGTAAGTACTTCGTATTTTCATAGATGAATAACTAAAGATGTATACAACGTATTCAAGTGTTTTTGGTCTTGAATTCTATGAGCTTTATCAGCCTTCAAGATTTCATATTACCTATTAATCAAGTTTGTTTTACAAGGTTTAAGTCTTCATCTGCTCATATCTCATTTATAAACCAAGTCCAACAAAAAATTTAAACAAAATAATTATAAAACTAAAACTACAAACTAAAAATATAATGCCAACATTTAAAAAAAAAAAGTTTTACTTTGATTATGAGTTAATTGATTGAGACACACAATCTTTTTATGGAATGATTTTCTTAAATAAAAATATTTCAGCAATAAAAATTATTAATCGAACACATCATTTCAAATCTTCAGTATTAATTGTGGCCATGTTAATCATTATAATGGAACGCAACATGCATCAACTAACCCATTAGTATCTCCCATCCAACACAATAATCCAACACGTGTAATTAATAACAACACCACCACTACATGTCCCCTCTCTCTCTCTCTCTCTCCGCGCAATGGCTCATCATTAATTATACCATTAAAACTAATATGAACTCACCTTATTAAATGATATGAGAAAAGACTCAAAAGGTTTTGGAAATGCTACTTTGGGCAGATTTATACTGATACATTATCTTCCATTATCATTTATTCATAAACCCCCATTTACCTATTCAAACTGAAAACAACTGTATCTAAGTTCTAACATTGCAAGAAAGAAAATATTTCCCCTTTCCCATGAAAACGGTTTCAAGATCTCGGTTTAATTCAGACTTCATGTGGTTCACAATAATTGTTGATTTAATTTTTTTTCAATAAAAAATGGATTTCAAATAAAGATCCATTCTTTAGTCATAACGTCACTTTACTGGTGAATTAGAAAGTGGAAGATATGTTTTGAGATTAAATTAGAGATAATCTTGAAAATAATTAAAATTATTCTACTACAAATTTTACCTTTAAAACAACAATTATTATGAATGTGATGTTTAATCTAAAACAAAATCTTAGACCTATATTCATAAATGGTGTCTCAGATAACCCCTCATTGAATGCCTAATTTAGGTTAGGCTATTAAACGCATCATCAATTCTTGAAGCAAGTGGCCTATGCTGTCCATTTCCTTACACATAACAGGCATAACCCATCTAAATAAAAAAGGTTCAGAATTTAACCTTTTTTATTTTTATTTTTCATAATGGTGGTAGGACCACCATCTCTCAAACTTGGCACTCGTATAGAAGCAAACCCGTGTATCCCTTTTTGTGTGGTTAGCATAGTTAAAAAAAAAAAAACCCATAATTATAAAATGAAAAAAAGCAGTCTTGGTTTAGTGGTGTCTTTCTATATAGTGTTGAAATGTAGGTAGGTGAGGGAATTCAATTCAGTATTGCTGTCTTTGTTGGGAGTTGTGTGTGTGTGTGTGGTGTGTGCAAGAAAAAAGAAAAAATGAATTACCTTGGTGTTGGTGTGAGCCCTGGTAATGTACCTGTGTACCATGGGAGCAATTTGAAGGTGATTGATCGGAGAGTGAGGCTTGCAGAGCTGATTTTGCGCTGTCTAATCTGTGGTTTAGCCATTGTTTCTGCTGTTCTTATAGGGACAGATTCGCAGGTTAAGGAAATCTTCTCAATTCGAAAGAGGGCCAAATTTACAGACATGAAAGCTCTTGTGTAAGAGCTTGTGAAGTTTTCTTCTCTGGTGAAGTTGTTTTCTTGGATTTGGGTCTCATGCTTTGTTGTTTTGGGTCTTTGCAGATTCTTGGTAATAGCCAATGGGTTAGCTGCTGCATACTCATTTGTCCAGATTTTGAGATGTGTTGTGAGTATGATCAGAGGGAGTGTGCTCTTTAACAAGCCCTTGGCATGGGCTATTTTCTCTGGAGATCAGGTACTCTGTTTTGCTTGATTTTTGAAGCCCTTTTTAGTGTTGTCTTCGGGTTGATTGATTGCATCTTGATTGGAGATATTTGCTGTTGGCTGAGATAATGTTCTGGGTGTTGGTTTCTTTCAAGTTTATTGCTTATTTTGTTGTTGCTTGAGTTTTGGGAAAAGGGGGCCAATTTTCTGGGAGGAAGTGAGGTAGGAGAGTACTTGTTTAGCTTATAGTTCCATTAGAGTTAAATTTTGCTAATCCGAGAAGAATGGTCTCGGTGCTCGTGTGTAATTATGCAGTTGGGATCCTCTATTTCCTATTGTGTGTTCGAATAGAAGATTTTGGGTGGTAATTTCAACTTTTTTGAAGTTTTAGATTGTAATAGTGTTACAATATATGTGATCTTGTTAAACACCAAAAGTTGAATTGCATATGCTCTTTGTATTCAAGAACTCGGACTTTTTTAAGCTTACAACTAATAGCAACTGGTACTTAGCCTGGGAGACATTCCAAAGTGAGATAGTGGGTGTATTGGTTTTCGTGTTGAAACTGAAGATACGTTTTGGTATGCGTTTTGTATGAGAAAAAACAGTCTATAGAGTGAGATTATGCTTGCTTGGATGTGAGTTTATGTTGTTTTGACTATGAGTAATCGAGTAAGTAGAAAAGATTTCTGTTCTTTTTTCCCTAGCCATTAGAATCGGGTGAAAAGTTTTCTCATTGTCATTGGAAACAATGCTTTAAATGAAAAATTGAGCTCAAACAAGTTTCTAGTGGGAGTTAATATTTTTCAACAGAAGTATAATCAAACAAGGCAATTTGTTTGGATAAGTTCAAAGTAAAGGCAAGCACCTACTTTAAACTGTGTCAAGTCAAGTGGATATCATCATTTCAAACTGGAAATATTATCATTTAGATTAAACAATCGCTATGACCTGAATGAAGATGTGACGAATTGCGTAGCTCGCCACAAAACCCAAATACCAAATGACTTAGGTCTCAATTTATAACTTGAGTTTGTATTGGTAAGCCAGCAAAAGGTCATAATAATATGCTGAAGGGTTAAATCTCGCTGAATATCATTTTACCTTGAGTAAAGCAATGGTGTGTGTATTGTTAATTGTTTGATGCAGAAGTTGCCCTTCTAGTAACAGCATGCAAGTTGCTGTTACATCGTGTACATAAATATAATTGGAAGAAAACTGTATGAAGCATTACTGTACAGAGTGGTATTCATAGTTGTTCTAACATGTTTGTAATGACTCGCTTGTTCCAGGTAATGGCCTACTTGACATTGTCAGCTGTAGCAGCGGCTGCACAATCTGCGGTTTTTGCCAAATTTGGGCAAATGGAACTCCAGTGGATGAAAACGTGCACTATGTATGGGAAGTTTTGCAACCAAATAGGGGAAGGCGTAGCCAGCGCAGTGCTTGCAAGCCTCTCGTTGGTGGTCCTCTCAGCTATATCCGCGTTCAGTCTCTTTCGATTGTATGGAGACAATAAAGGAAAGAGCAGTGGAGGATGGTAAAACTATGATCATGAAAATATTAGTGTAGGAAGTTCCACGGCGGTCCTTTCAGTTGTATAATAAGAATTACGTTTGGGTTTTGTGAAGATTTCTGATATTAGATGTCAGTTTTGGGTATTCTATTCTGTATCGTATTCTGATATGGTTTTATATGTCATAGTGAGTGTTATATTGTCATATACATGGATTGCTTTAATGAATTGAAACGTGGGATATTTTGACGTTGAAGATAGCATGTTTGTCAGTGTGTTTTTGGACAGTAAGAATGGGAAACTTGACTCAGTTAAAACAATGCAAAAAATTGAACTTTGTTGTTGGGTTTTGTTGACGTCGGAATTTGTATTTGATCGACCAAATGTAATGAAGATAAAGTGGAAAGTATGAAAAAGACTGACCCGGAGCCTACTCGGGCAATTTAGCTCGGCTGATCCTAGACGGTTTATTGTAGCCGGCCAGAATCTTATGTAATTTATTTGAGAGAAAGTAGCTCTCTCGTGCTTTTATACAATTGTTGGGGGCCTTACAAGTTGAAATTACATCTATTTATAGCTGAAAAATAACCTAAGTATTGGAGATCGTGGAGATCGTGGAGGTTGTGGAAGTTGAGCCCACTTTCTCCTTGATTTTCGCTTATTTACTGACATTTGGCGGTTTTGTCACCCACGATCTCTTGGTGGTTAGCTATAACCTGGGCAGCAAGATCAGCTCGGGCCGGCCATCCTGGTCTATCGGGTTGGACGTCCAATGTGTTTTTTTAATGTGCCCACGATGATAGGTGAGCAGGACTGTATTTTTTTAATGGATAAATTTCATAACAAGACTCAATTTATAAATTAGTTCTCAATTTTAAACCCGAATTTTAACATTTTTTTCTTAATTTAATGCTTGAAATTTAGATTGAATTCTCAATTCAAAACAAAATTTCATTTTCTTTTCTATTTATATTTATAAATTTATTTATATTTCAATATATATTCATATTTTGGATAAATTAAGTCAAATTAGTGCGTTTTAAGAACAATTTTCATCCGACCTATCTTAATTTATACGAAAAAAAGAAAAAAATATATAATTAATTTAATTTATAAAATATAATTTATATTAAATATTAAAATCGATTTTCTATATTTTTATTCATAAATTAAGAAAATAAAAGAATGTTTATTTTTTTAATTACATTTATTATATATATATATAAATTAATACAAGTCGAATGAAAATCATTCCAAAATTACACTGACTTGTCTTAATTTATCTAAATTATAAATATATATTAAAATATAAATAAATTATAAATTTAATAAAAAAAATGAAATTTTATCTTGAATTGAGAACTCAATCTAAATTTCAAGTTTTAAATTAAGAAAAAAATATTAAATTGAGTCTCTTATTAAAAAATTTTAAAATTCAAATTCAAAATTAAAAATTAACCTATAAATTCTATCTTATTATGATTTTTTTTTTTTTTTTAAATAGGCATAGATAGAGTAGTTGTTGAACAGTGGACTTCCATGTTAAGAGAGATCTACCTCCTTTTTCTATTATTCCGGTTTTCTCCGTATTCGTCATCTCAACTTTTATCCCTTCAACCCATTCTTCGTATTCAGAGAAATCGTAGTACGCGAGTTTAGGTCTCTTGATGAGCAGTAGCGTATTGGGGATTTCATTTTGACCGATACGGTGTAGTTTTGAAGGTGAGAGTCCAGGGTTGGCGGTTGCGGTATCCCAATTGAATTAAACCCTATTCCACCGCCTCATAATTCTCTCTTTTACAATTCTTTAAATCCCCGATTTCTTGTCCACCGAAACACTGCTGAAAAACAAAGATTGAATTTTTGCATCATAATTTTCATTATTACCCATACAAGGACCGCGGAAATGTCGTCGAAATTTTCGGCTACGTTGAGAATTGGTGACTTGAACGATTACATAGCACCATCGCAGGGTTGTGTCGTTAAAACTGAGGTAACTCATTGTCTCTATTGGATAGCCTGTGATTCTGTATTTTAAATTAATTTTGATCTTGATATGATATATGATTTTGAGTGCTTAGTTTATTTGCTCTCATTTCGAGGAAAATATCAAGTTAGGGTGAAGATTGGTGAAAAAATATTTATGTTCTGCTCGAGGACATACTTGTGTGATTGTTTTATTTCTATTTGTTGCATTGTTTTATTTAGTCATGGTGTTTGTAGTAATTGTGGTCTCTGTTGGTGAACAGAGTTCCGGGAATTCTAGGTTGCCTTCAAAAGCAGTTCAAACTGAGCCTGTGAAGATCTCGCTCAAAGACTGCTTAGCTTGCAGGTAAAAAACTGGTTTTTTTATTTTATTTTAGGTCCAGGGTAAATGGATTTGTTTGTTGATCACTACTGCTGCGAGATACATAATCACTCATATGCATAATCTATTAGGGCCTCATCTGCACTCATATGTATTTGTGTATATGAGTAAGTGCGAGGGGTGTAGGGATGGAGAGAAATTCAAAGAGAAGAGTGAAACACTAATGTTCATGATTCTCATGCAGCGGGTGCATAACTTCTGCAGAGACGGTTATGCTTGAGAAGCAGAGTTTAGATGAGTTTCTTTGGAACCTTGACAAAGGAAAAGCTGTAATAGTCTCCCTCGCTCCCCAATCTAGAGCTTCTCTTGCTGTTCATTTTGGCCTATCTCCCCTTCAGGTAGTTTGTTCGATATAGAAGATCATATTGTTGTCCTTACAATTTAGTATTATTTCCACAATGTTGGATGGATGAATTGGTGGTTCGTCTACATAGGGTACGTGTTCCTGGTATTACCAGATTCTTATTTTTTTTTTCAGGTCTTTCAGAAACTCTCAACATTGTTGAAGTCTTTGGGGGTGAGAGCCATTTTTGATACCAGCAGCAGTCGCGATTTAACACTTATCGAGTCTTGTAATGAATTCCTTGCACGTTATAGACAAATGGAGTCAGCTGATGATAAAAAGTCAAAATCATCACTTCCCATGATTTCATCAGCATGTCCTGGTATGTGATACATTTTACCATTGGAGTTAATATGATGGTCTATTTCAACATGTCATAAATGCATCCCCCCTCCCCCCTCTGTCTGTGTGTGTAAGCACGCATCTTGCATGTGCTAACAGATTTAGTTTATTGGAGGGAACAAATTGTAACCTGGGATGTTTTCCCTGATTGTGACTGACTTTTCCATGATATGCAATGGCAGGTTGGATATGCTATGCAGAAAAAACTCTTGGATCTTATATTCTTCCACATATATCTTCAGTGAAGAGTCCCCAACAAACAATGGGAGCTGCCATTAAAAAGCACCTATGCCAAGAATTATGTATGAGGTGATTGATCAATTTTATCATTGTTATGTACATTCACTTATTTAGATGATTATTGCACATATGATTTCAATTTCATAGTTTTTTGTCTTTGTATGGTCATGTATTGGACCTTAGTCTTTTCTAAGAATTGGTGCAATGAGTTTCAATAGACTAACCATTAATGAAATTTGTTAGCTGAAGTGGGCATTTAGAAGCCTCTTGTGTACTGCTTGTATATCAAAGTGTGAATGAACATATGAGGACTAATTTGTGGATATATTGTATATGGTATCAGGCCAGAAGAGATATATCATGTGACTGTGATGCCTTGTTATGACAAAAAGCTTGAGGCTTCTCGAGATGACTTTGTGTTTCAAGTGGATTCTGATGGTGAAAGAATTACAGAGGTTGACTCAGTATTGACAACTGGAGAGGTTTTAGATTTAATTCAGGTAATCTTTTGGTGATAGCAATTATAATATCCGACATTTCTCATTTTTCATTTCTGTATTTCTTTGTCAAAAAATAGATGACCTATCATTGTTGCAGATGAAATCAGTTGATTTCACGACCTTAGAGGAATCTCCAGTGGATAAACTGTAAGGGTTTACTTTTTATAGGTTACCTAAAACACACTTTGGTGACTTGGGATTAAGAATGATAACTTCTTACTTTCATGCACAGATTGTCGAATGTAGATGAAGAAGGCCGTCTCCATGGTGTTCGAGGAAGCTCTGGAGGATATGCTGACACAGTTTTCCGATATGCTGCAAAGGAGCTTTTTGGGAAGGAAGTTGAAGGTCCACTTGAGTATAAGATTATAAAGAATGCAGATTTTCGTGAATTGACTCTTGAAGTAAGTCTCAACTGCACTCAATAAGCTCACTCCTTCTAATTTATTTCACTTAAACTTAGGCTGATTTCAAGTCTTAATGTTTCTTATCCCTTGTTCAATGAAGCTTTATACAACTTTACTTGTCTTAACTTACCCTGAAAAAGAAATGCAAATATTCAAATTATTAACTTTGTACTGTTTCCTAAGAGGACAATTCTCCTTCCTGTAATGCAGGTAGAGGGTAAAGTAGTGTTGAGATTTGCACTGTGTTATGGATTCAGGAACCTAAGAAACATTGTTACAAAAATCAAATCTGGAAAGTGTGAATATCACTTTTTGGAGATTATGGCATGCCCTTCAGGTATATTTTCTGTTAATTAAGTAGTGCCAACTGACAAATTATTCTTGACTTGTTATATATGCACCTACACAGGATGTTTGAATGGTGGAGGCCAAATCAAGCCCAAACCTGGGCAGTCTGCAAAAGATTTGATTCAATTGTTGGAGACAACGTATTCTGAAAATGTAAGTCACCAAGTTTGAGGTTCCATTTGTTTGCTAAATATATGGAAAGTGAGTGGCAACATGGAGCAATAGCTTATCTATTCTCATAGGCTGATTGTTTTGGTTATTAGATGTTTTGAAGTATAATAGATGTGGCAACTTTTCAGGTATTGGTGATGGATCCTTTTGAAAATACAAAAATCAAAAGGCTATACGATGGGTGGCTAGGTGAACCTGGCTCAGAGAAAGCAAAGAGACATATTCACACTGAATACCACCCTATGGTGAAAACCATTTCCTCTCAGTTGCAAAACTGGTAACAATGGCCTCATGCAAGTGTTTTGTACCAATTGTATGATATGATCAAATTATGTTAAATTGTTTTCTTTATAGGTAATTTTTGTTGTATCGCCTACATTTGTTGCTTGTATTAGTAAGGTTCTAAACCTTCCAAGAGCCATGGTCCATATTTCGCATCTCTCTTTTTCTTTTTTTACATTATTACTGCATAATTGTATGTTAACAATGGTAAATCTATAAAATATAACTCAACTCGAAATTCTTCCAATTATAGCTGTAGAATATAGATTAAAAAAAAAATTTGTTGGTCAAATATTATTTACGTGAATTTTGAAACATTTCTATGTCATCTCATTTATTCTACAAATTTTTATCTTCCGATTCCAATATATCAGATAAATGGGAACAATGTTAATCAATTATCCATGATGAAGACTACGTTATCTAAAACATTGTACTTATAGTAAAATAAAACAATATCCAAGACCAAGAATAAATTGTTTTAGGGTGAGACTTTTTTTTTATTTTTTATTCTGACATCAAAATAAAACAATTTTTAGGATGTATTTAGTATTTTTACGTGTGCCCGCCCATATTAACAACATATGTAAGCATGAATGTATGTATCTTTATTCGCGTGACTATTTGAATTAGATTTCTTGGAAAAGCGTGAGCATTTCTGTAGCCGAAATTTTGGGTAACAAATCTTTGTTTTCTAAAGATAGTTCCACTATTATCACTTCAAATTGTCCAAATTTTGCACAATTCATTACATACATATTGACAATTTAAATTTCGTAATTTTATTTTTTGAATTTTTAAGTTGTCCCTTTTTTAACCTGTCTTGTAGAAAGTATCAATTATTTTGAAACATAATATGTGTTTTTTGGGATTAATTACATAAAAAAAAAATTGAACTTTGTGTCAAATTTTAAGATAAATTTCATAACAAGACCCAATTTATAAATTAATTTTCAATTTTGGACCCGGATTTTAAAGTTTCTCAATAAGGGGCTCAATTTAACATTTTTTCTCAATTCAAGGCTTGAAATTTAAATTGAGTTCTCAATTCAAGACAAAATTTCATTTTTTCTTCTTTTTTATTATATTTATAATATATTTATATTTTAATATGTATTTATAATTTAGATAAATTAAGACAAATCCGTGCAATTTTGAAACGATCTTCATCCAACTTGTATTAATATATATATATATATATATATTAATTTATATATATATAATTATAGAAAATTGATTTTAATATTTAATATAAATTATATTTTATAAATTAAATTAATTATATTTTTTTCTTTCTTTTTTCGTATAAATTAAAATAAGTTGGATGAAAATTATTCTTAAAGCGCACTAACTTGACTTAATTTATCCAAAGTATGAATACATATTGAAATATAAATAAATTTATAAATATAAATAAAAAAGAAAATGAAATTTTGTCTTGAATTGAAAATTCAATTTAAATTTCAAGTCTTGAATTGAGAAAAAATGTTAAATTGAGTCCCTTATTGGGAAATTTTAAAATCTGAATCTAGAATTAAGAATTAATTTATAAATTGAATCTTGTTATGAAATTTATCCCAAATTTTATTACAATACAAATTTTGTTTGTAAGAATATTATTCATAAAGCATTATAATTTTACAACTATAATATTAACATCATGTTTCAACACCTAATTATGAGGCTACCATCATTATTACATGTCTCGATGAGGTTATTCTTAATCCACGATTTGACGTTGACACCATTTTAAATCAAGAGTGAGAATTAAGTTTGTTTCATTCTCACGAACTATAAAATTGGTGATGAGTTTGAGATGAACTTGTGGAGGTATGCCCTATGTGGCGACCAATTTCGAATGTGAAAATACTACTCATATAATTTGCCTTTTCGTCTAAATATTATCATTGACCAATTGTATATCCCTCCATGTAAACGTGCTCCTTATTTTCATCATATTTAATTCCGTTGGCAAAGGAAAAAAATATCGTCTTCTTTTTCATTATAATATAACATTAATAAAATCTTATAATCGAATAGCACAAAAGGAAAATTAATAAAAAAGACATATCCCGATAAATACTCAAGGGAATTTGAAAAGGGAAAAAAAAAAAAAAAAAGAGTGGGTCCATTTAAGAAGAGAATTATTACAAAAAAATAGTATATAAAATCCTAGGTTTCCTTCGTCAAAAGAAAAAGACTTTATTGTACCTTCTGACAGGAGAAAAGGCTGCTTTGTACGGTGTACTCAAATCAAACATTCGACTCCAACAACAATGGTAATCCTCATCTCTCTACCTTTGCCACACTGCTGCTTCTCTTCCCTTTAATTCAATCTCTCTCTCTCCTGTAATTGAATGATGTTCTTCAATGTTGAAACTACTGCGATTTTCTTTTTCTTTTCAAGATAAGTTTTGTTTTCAAATGTAGATATGGATGCACTTATGTCTGTTACATGTAATAAGCATAAACATTTGTTTTGTTTGTGTTATTCTCCTCGGAATCGAATGTTTTTCGCTTCCTGTACAGCCGTTACTCGTTTGTTGCTGCTGCTGCTGCGCTCTCTCTCTCTCTCTCTCTCTCTCTCTCTCTCTATATATATATATATATATATATATCTTTCTCTCTCTCTCTCTCTCTCTGAATTAAGATTAAGATTAATTGTGTGTTGTGTGAACGAAAGAAGTAGAGATGGGGTGTGGAGGAAACAAAGAGGTGATTATTAAGGTGGAGGGCCGGGTGAGATACATTGGGAGGGGAGGCGTTGTTTTCTTGATTTGGTAGCTAAATTAGGGTTTACGACTTTTCACTTTCTTTACTTTCTTTTCAATTCAGACCGCCAAATCTCCTTCTTTAACACAATCTTTGAACATCCAAGATACAAATTTGCTAAAACATAATTTCTGATTTCAATATCCTTCAAACACAACACATAATTGTCCAAGCTAAGACAAATGTGGACTTTAGTGTTGCACACATAGTCACGTATAAAATTTGTAATCTTGGTCCATTACTTATAACTATACACATTGGCACGTATAAAATTTCTAATCTTGGTCCATTGTGTGATGTTGATTATATATAACAAAATGTGGGTTGTAGACTGTGTCAAAGCGGGTAGCGGAGAAAAAGGTGGCCAAGTTTGAGAAGAACATCAGTAAGAGAGGAATGTCTTCTTGTCTCTCTTCCAAAAAGGCCTTCGAACCTGCCCACGTTGTTCTTATTCTCTTTGCTGTCTTGGTCGTCGCCTCCTGTATGTTTTCATTACTCTTTTCGATTCTACCCACATTCATTTCACTTCTTGATCTACTATAATTAACAATCTATTTCATTGTACCAATCGCAGTTATCTTTCAGGTTGTGAGGATGGCCATGAATGGTGGAATTCCGGAAGAAAATGGATCGGATTATTCTTAAAATGATTAATGTTTCTGCCTTGTATTACCAGACTACTCTTCCTACAAAGCCTGATTTTGCACTTCCCCTATTGAACTATAAATTAATTAAATAAAATGGTAGAAATTTTATTAGAAAGATTAGTTTTCTATGCTTAATAATTCCTTCTTCTTGTCACTCCATCCTTACCGATCCATGAAGGCACTATAAAAGGAGAAATCAGTGTATGATATATCCTTTCATTTATTCCAACAACACAACTTTACTCTCGGTTTTTATCTTCCCAATTGGTAGCCTGTTTCGTACTAACTCTTTGGTAGACAAAAGACAGGCCAGTATTGTCTCTTCAATTTCTTTTTCAATTAAAGAATAAATGATAAGACCACTTTGATCTAGTCAAAGATCGATCCTTTTCGTGTTAGTCTTGAACAGAATTATATGCTAAAAGCCCTCCACAACCAAATATTTACATCTCACCATAAATTTATGAGACTGTTGTTTGGTTTTATTTATGCTTTTAGATCATAAAGCAAATTGAATATGCACAAAGCATACATGAAGACATGACATGTATTATCTTTTCTAGTTGCCGTACATCTTATAAAAAACAAATAACTCAAACGTTTAAGATAAACAAATAACTCAAACGTTCCAACACACCGAGGATCCGAGAAATTTGGAGCGGTAGATTATATTGGAGCCAAAGCAAAAATGCTTTTCAAGAAAGGTCTGCAGGACTTCAAAAATCAGAAGATTTTTTGATGCATTTGCTTTCCTAATGTGCTTCTGCTATCACCAGACCTCGTAGCTGTGTGAACTACACCTTTTCGTGCCTTGGAAGATTGGCAACAGTCGGAACTTCTTGACAGCTTTGCACAAAAATTGACAACATTCTCAGGAGATGATTGCTTAATACTATCAGATGATCCAACATCAGTGGGGGAACCATAAACATCAAATTCCTACAATAGATAGCACATTGACAATGCCTGTGTTAAAATTTGGTTCCAATTAATATGGTAAAGGGACTTACTTGCCTTTGGATGGTTATGAGGTCATTAGGACAAGTACCTTGGACTTCATTTTGGAATAAGGAGTTAGACAGGGATTCAAATCTTTCAGGAACATGTCGTCTGGAGTCTGTGGGGTTGTGTAGTCCCCAGAGCTGTATTCATCGTCCAACTGTTCAAGAGGAGACGAGACAGATTATTGGACGTGAGAATGGATATTATTAGACTGAAGAACCAATGCTCTTATAGTGAACTAAATCTATGCCATGTAATAATAATTTCAGAAGAAAGAGCCAAAATGAATTCATGATTAGAAACTCAAAGCAGAATAATGTGTTGTGATGCATTTGAACATTTATCTATGTAAATTTCTCATCTAAACCTCATGCATGAGGATTGAGGCATTTCCGAGATCAGCAGCTTTTTATATACTTCTTCTACTTGATAATTTGGATATACGTACAATATAAAATGTTTTACCATAAAATTATCTGCATCTTCTTGATCATATGATGGTGTCCTTGGAGAGCTGAAATGATTATCACAGAATGCTCTTCCAGAATACTTGTCCGCCTTTACCTGAGACCAAAAAGGTAGAGATGACCCACAATGACTGCACACAATACCATCTTTATAGTGGTATGGAATTAATTACATACATGTAATCAATGCTCAACAATTAAATGGCAGCATTTTGTCCTCATTATATGCTAAAATTAAACCAAAGCGATGCACACTAATTTTGTATTGGCAGAACTTTAAGTCAGTAATGTGATACTAAAGAATCACATTTTATAATTGTCTATACCTCCAAGCCAGGAGGCAACCAATGCTTGTGTAATGTGTCATGGGAAAAAAGAACAATGAAAATAAAAAAGACAACTACAAATAGAACAAAAGAATAAAAAAGACAACTACAAATATAACAAAAGATTTAGAACAAGGGTATGATGGATACCTCTGCAAGATCATCGGCAAGACATTGTAGTTGCCCAGTAAGAGAAGAGACCTGTCTCTGAAGACTAGGAATGAGCTGTTTAGCCTGCTTTAGTTCTGATCCCTGCTTCTCCAAAATGTCCTGAAATTGTGAATTCATGACATCTGGGAAGAGAACCGCATTTTTTAGTGACTTTATCTCCTCTCTTTGCTTCAAGCATAAATCTTTCAGTTTTTCAACCTGAAAATTGCAGAACAAATAGTAACATTGAGAAATGGCCTTGTCACTTGTCAGTGAGCATGTATAACGTTGACGGAGAAATTGTAACTCAACAAAGAAATAGCAAATCAAGAATGATGCAGATGTCATGTTGTTACCGCAGCTATATTGAACCAACACTCAATAAACAAATATCATAATTTCTTCATGAAGAGATCTAATAATTGGTTTCAATTCCAAAAACTCCATCTAGGTAATGCCTCAAGTTTTTGATCTAACAATCTTCAGCATATAGCTTTAAGAAATGCCATGTAACCAAACATTAGTTCAAAATATACTCGACAAAATAAGCACACACTCACAAAAGAAATTCAAAAACATGTACACATCCATTGTTTCATCCAATCAATCACAAGTAAATATTATCAATCAACGCATACACACACATCCAATCTCCTTGACATCAACAAAAGAAATAAACCAACTAAAATCACAATACATTTCAATTAACAAGAAAATCACACATAAGAAGAAAAAGATTACAAAAATTTACCTCTCTGTTTTTCTCCTCTAGCAAAACCTTGAGGTCAGAAATCTGCTGCTCCTGTTCCTTATTCATACTCAATAACTCTCTCTCACTCCTCAACACCATTGCAAGAGTCCTCGTATTACTTTTCACCTCAGTCAGAGCCTTCTTCGAAATCTCATCAGCCCGTTTTGCCCCTGACGATCCCGATGACCCCTTAAACAGCTTCTTGTGGAGCCCACTCAATCCGGTGCTCCTTTTCGCATTCTTCTTCAAATCCTCCGCCAGAAAATCGGAGGCGACCACGAATTTCGGGCCCTTGTCGAAGTTTTTGGTCTTCTTATTCTCCACAAATTTCTTGACCATGGAGCTGAAATTGATCTGGGCGGCGGCGTCGTTCTTCTTGGTGAGGGCACGTGATTTGTCACGTGACGTCGAGAATTCGGCGGACGAGGAGGGGTCGGATTTCGTCGAGCTGTTTAGGCTGTTGGTGTAGCGAGTCGCGGACCTGATTGACGCCGCCATTAATGCTGCTGGAGAAATTTGCTCCCTTTTGATTTGCTTTTTGGGAAGTTAGAGTGATTAAGGTTTGAAGTGGAGAATTAAGAAGTGAGGGAGGGAGGATTTTGTAGGGTTCTTTGCAAGAGAAGAGAGTATCTATTCTACGTGTTGGATTTTGTCTGAGGATAATTGAAGGAGAGCTGTCTGAATTCAAATTTTTGGGGCTGCTATTGACGAAAATGACCCCTTAGAGGGCGGGATTTTGATTTTTGATTCTTCAGAACGACACCGTTTCTGTATACTGCGGCTGGGGTTAGAAATGTCAATTGGACATCCCCATTTTGACTGTCCAATTTAAACTAGCTAATAATTACTCACTTATTAGGAAAATCCCACCCCAAAATAGGAGATGATCCAGCTTCAGAATTTATTCGAGCGAAAAAAATTAAACAAGTTTTGACCCTGTGGATTGTGTCTCGACTAGTTAATCACAATCAAATTCAATTTA
Organism: Scutellaria barbata; assembly: GCA_028654395.1. Lineage (NCBI taxonomy): Eukaryota > Viridiplantae > Streptophyta > Magnoliopsida > Lamiales > Lamiaceae > Scutellaria > Scutellaria barbata. The sequence goes on from CM053645.1 coordinate 8,228,389, forward strand.
AATATTTGATTTGTTAAGTCAATGAATTTAGTCTCAATTAATTGGTCACAATCAAATTCAATTCAAATGCTCGACTTGTTAAGTCATTGAATTCGATCTCTACTAATGTGTGAGTCACAATCAAAAGCTATTCACATACTCAATTTGTTAGATGAATACTCAATTCAGTTATGAAATCAAAGATTTATAATATTTGGAAGTTTTTTAAATGTATCTTTTTTATGAGTTTACATTTATTTATTTTAATTTAGCAAATTCAAGATTCATATTAAATTTGAAGACTTTCGACTTAAAATTGAAGATGATCATGTAAAATATGCTATCATTATGTAAATAAATGTAGATACACAAGTTAACATAAGAAAATGAAAGACAACAGGTGATTGACATCCAAAATCTTATAGTACAGTGTATGCAGGCTAGAGCCTCGCCTCGCCTCGCCTCGCCTCACCTCATCTGGGTCCGACTAATCTTGCAGGATTTCCGACGGCGGTGGCCCCCGCCGGAACTTCCTTCAGGACAAGGGAGGCAGCACCAATCTTGGCATAGTCTCCAACTCTAATATTCCCCAGAAGTTTAGCCCCAGCACCAATCAACACTCCATCTCCAATCTTGGGATGCCTATCCCCCTCAACCTTCCCTGTTCCCCCCAACGTCACGCTATGCAGAATGGTGACGTCATTTCCGACAACAGCTGTCTCTCCGATGACAATCCCTGTTCCATGATCAAACACTATTCCACTCCCAATCTTTGCCCCTGGATGTATGTCCACTGCAAAAACCTCTGAAACTCTGTTTTGAATAAGCAGTGCCAGCTGGATTCTACCTTGTAGCCATAGCTTATGTGCTAGCCTGTGGGCTTGGCATGCTAGGAACCCTTTGAAGTTCATGAAGCAATGAAGATAACTTATGCAAGCAGGATCACGATCCTTAACAGCCTTCAGATCATCTCTGACGTGGCGCTGGATTTCGTCATCTTCAACTAAGGCATTCAAGAAAAGGGTGTAAAGGGCTTCGCTTGATAGATTTGTGTTGCATAGCTTTGTGGCTAAGTGATTCGATAACGCGGCTTCGAGTGAAGTGTGAGATAGTATTGTGGAGTGATAGAAGTTTGATAAGATGGGCTCTTGAATTGAACCAGACTCTGCCTCTTCTCTGATTTCCAGCCATAGTTTATCACTGCAATCTTGTGGACTTACTTTACATGGATTCTTGAAGTAGTTAGAGCTTTGCTTGCAGCGCCTAACTAGCCTGCTTCGAGAGTTACATGTGATGTATATATCATGTGTGGTTGAATTGTCAAGACAAGTTGCCATGGCTTTTGAATTGATGCAGAAATGGAAGAAATATTAGGTTTTTTAGTTGTTGTGGATTCATGAGTATTGCTTGTGTTATATACAAATGAAGATGGATAGTGTTTCTTGAAAGGTCCACCAAAAATGTATATGAAACTTCCGTGAAATCAGTTTCCAGTAGTAAACTATGTAGTCAATTCAATTATGTGGAGACTTTTGCTTTGAAATTCAATGGTAATTTATCTGTTTCATTAATGGTGAAACGAGTATAATTAATTAGATGACGTATGGTGTGACAATTTAATTTGGTAATTATGGGAGTGGGGACATAAAAATAAAGAAAGGAAGTCAAATGAGACATATGTTTACATCACTGCTGACAACTTGTCTGAGAATGTTAAGCTATACTAAGACTGGTCAAATGAAAAAAGTAGCACCAATCTTGCCGTACTTGCAATTTTAAAAATATACGTATATTAGAAGAAACTTATATAATATATTATATGCAGGAATTAGTTTTAATATATAAATAAAATATAATTATGGAATGGAGCAATCAATTTTTATTTCCTCATTTAATTAACATCGATACGTACAGTTTAGTAAAATCCATTTCAATATATAAATAAAATATAATTATGAAATGGAGCAATCAACTATTTGGTTCCTCATTTAATTAGGATAGAACATACAGTTCAATAAATTCATTCCATTATACAAATAAAATGTAATTATGGAATGGAGCAATTAATTATATTGTCCTCATTTAATTAAAATAGAATCTACAATTTAATGATTCATTTCAATATATAAATAAATGGACTAGAGCAATTATCTTTTCCCCATTTATTTATCATAGAATGTACAGTTTGATAAAATAAAAAAAAAATCATTCCAATATATAAATAAAATATAGTTATGGAATGGAACAATAAATTATTTTTTCTTCATTTAATTATCATAAATGCACAAATTAATAACATTCATTTCAATAAAAAAGATATATAATTATGAAATGGAGCAATCAATTATCTTTCCTCGTGTAATTAACATGTAATCTACAGTTTGATAAACTTCAAACTAATACAATATATAAATAAAATATAAGATTTCCAACGGTACTATTCCGTTGGAATAAATATTCCGTTGGAAATTCCAACGCCCTAAATTTCGATTGAATCATCGTTGGAATAAGAAATTCCAACGGAAAAATTTAGAATTCCAACAAAAATTGTGTCATTAGAATTTTGCTGTTTTCTTGTAGTGTATCTGTTCTACATTTAAGTAGCATTGATACATATACAGTTTGGTAAAATCGATTTCAATATATATATATATATATATATATATATATAATATAATATAATATAATATAATTATGGAATAGAGCAATCAATTACCTTTTCTTCATTTAATTAACATAGAATGTACAATTTAGTAAAATTCATTTCAGTATATAAATAAAGTATAACTATGAATGGAACAATCAATTGACTTTTCCTCGTTCATTTGAAAAGTTTAAAAAATTCTAAACAAAATATAGTTTTGGAATGGAACAATCAACCATCTTTTCCTCATTTAATTAAACATAGAATGTAATTCATTCCAATATATAAATAAAATATAATTTTGGAATTGAGCAATTAATTATTAATTAACATAGAATGTACAATTTAATAAAATTCATTTTAATATATAAATGAAAATATAATCATGGAGTGGAGCAATCAATTGTCTTTTCCTCATGTTATTAACATAGAATGTAAAGCTTGATAAAATTCATCCCATTATATAAATAAAATATAATTATGGAATGATCAAACAATTAATTATTTTTTCTTCATTTATCTATCATAGAATGTACAATTTACTAATATTCTTTTCAATACATAAATAAAAATATAATTATGGAATTAATGGAACAATCGATTATCTTTTCCTCATTTAATTGATATAGAGTCTACAGTTTGAATAAAAAATATATAATTATGGAATGGAACAATCAATTATATATATATATATATAATAAAGGATTAAATGTAAAAAATTAGCATTAAATGTAAAAATTAATAAAATTCACTCCAATTCATTCCTTTAATATAATAAAGGACTGAAGTAATCAATTATCGTCCACTCATTTAATTATGGAACAGTTTAGGCAACCAAATGACTTAAAAAAATTAACTTCATTACCTATTTAATCTAGCATATAAAATAATACAAAATCTGATATATATATATATATATATATATATATATATATATATATATAAATAAAATATAATTATGGAATGAAGCAATCAATAGTCATTTCATGTTTAAATTAACATGGAATGTAAAATTTAATAAAATTGATTACAATATATATACATATATAGATACAATATAATCATGGAATTAATTAGCAATCAATTGTTTTTTAACTATTTAAATTTTTACCCTACAAAATTCAAAAATAAATTTAATTTAGCATTAAAGTTCATGGTTTGGGTGTGAAACGGGAACGTCCATGCTTAACACTGTGTCCTTACTAAGACAGATTCTTTTTTAATAGTTATTAAAGATGATTTATTATGATATAGAGCAATTAATTGATTTAAAATTGTAATTTATCTATTTAATAAAACTCATACAATAAATTGAATTAATCCAAATATATATATACACACATATATAATATAATATAATTATGGAAAGGAACAATCAAATTTTTTTTTTTTTTTTTGCTGTTTATCCCAATGATTACATTACAACAAAAAGTATTTTATTATTCAATTTATGGAGTAGAATACCATTCGTGATAAACAAGTAGTCTGATGATGTTTCTTGATCATTAAGGAGCTTGTAATTTCTTATCTATATTATCTAAACACATATATCATATCATCTGGGAAGAAAAGATAGACAAGAGAGTACACTTCTTTTTTATTAGAGAATCACTGTGCATTTGCACATGAATGAATAAATTGGTTGCGACTTGCAACATGTAAACACATATATCTACTCTCATCCTATGCAAAATTTTCACCACTATGGTTATATAACTCTAATCCTCCGACGCAAAATCCTGCTAAGATGTTCAGTTTTTGCCTCTTTTACGTAAACCTTTGCGTCTCCAGGTTACGTTTTCTTGAATCGTAAGCAGTTGCTTTATCTGCAGATCTTCCACACCTAATTTCTTGCTATCTGAAGAAGATGGGATGGTTGTGGAATTATCAACACTGCCACCAGAGACTGGCCGTATGGGAAGTGACACATTCGACAGTGGGTCGAGCCTTGCTGTCACAACAGAGAGAATATCAGGCCTTGGCATGATGTCCACCCATTTATCATCAATCCAATCCCTTGAAATTCTAATGTTTTTCCTTGCAACTGTTATCGACTTGTTTTCGCCTGCCGATATACATGACCGGATCAAATAAGTTGAATCAAACAGTGAGAACTAATGGATGAAAGGAGGATTGGAATTTGCATTACATACCAGGAAAGTAAACCTGAAGGTTAGGTCCGGCTGATGGGTTGCATCCGATCACAAATCCTTCCCACCAGCCATCGCACCACCATGCATCAACAGCGGCTCCTACATCTAATCTAAAGTCAGAAGAGTCCCAATGAGGCCAAGGTCTGACTGTGAGGCGGCCGCTATGTCTTATTCCCAGTATATCAGGAGCTGCTTCTCTTGATGCTAGGACCCACTCCTACAAGTCTCATGTAAATTAGTCGAGGGTTCAATAGTATGAAAATCTTTAAGTAATCTAGCTATGTCTAGTACCTCGAGTTTTCCAGGTCCTTCAATGTCTTGGACATCATGATACTGAACCTTGAGAAGCTTTGTTGATGACTGCAGGATCTTGCATCTGAACCAGCATCCTCTCAAACCACTGTCCTGGGAAAGAAGCTCTATGTTTTTATCGACCATGGCCATATGACTCCGTGGTTCACATTTTTCTGCTTCATTGCTCTTGACCAAATCATTCACATGAGCAGGACCACCATTCTTCGTTCCTTTTCTGGGGGGGTCTTGTTTGTGCTTCCTTGGCCTGAGCACACGGCCTTTCAGAGCTGACAATATCGGTTGTGAAGAATAGTCCCGTAATTTATTTAAACTGAATGCCCTAATGCTGTTTCTTTTCATTTCTCTATGGCACATAAAACACTTAAATGCCAAACTCTGGGGAAGTAATTCATCACACCTCTTGAAATGGCCAGGTGCAAGAACTGCAGCTAGACCATCGATGGTTTCTGCATTAATCTGCTCCTCGTTCGATGTGATGAAAACTTCCCTAGACTGGGGACAGAGCTTAGGAATCAGGCCCTCAACGTCCTCACGGAAGAGGAACCTTTTCACTTGGACCATTTTGTCCCCCTGCCTACTCTCGTATAAATCTTCAACATAGCCGAGGTAGTCTTTCCCCTCCTCACCCAGGACCCATACAATGGAATACAACTGAGGACAGAACAAAAACATAGGAAGGCTAAGTTATAAATGGCAATTAACAAATGAAATGTGGGGCACTTTTAGACTCACATTTATGTTCGTATCATTCCTGCAAAAGCCTGGATAGTGCTTAAGCTTCTTATTACATATCCAAGCATCACCAGACCATACAATTTCTGACTTCTGTGGCACCAATTGAGTTGTGGACCCTTGGATCTGAAATTGAAGTCTTTTGTGAGTAATTAAAATGCCAAGACTCTATGTTTTAGCAAAGCTATTAAGAATATACACGGGCTAGAATAAATAAAAATTACCTTCTCATCCAATAAACGGCTACGCTGAGAGAAACGGGTCATCAGGAACATAAGATGCTGCAGATGTGGTGCTGATTCCATTTGCTGCTGATCTGCCAAAAACATAGTGCGAAAAGTTAAATTTTGTTTCAAGGAAAATAAAAAATCCATAAGTATATTCTGATATACATACAAAATCCTTTTGTTATTTATACAAGCTTAATTAGATCCAAATGCTTAATAGCATTTTTGGATTGGTAGAGTCACAGAAACAATTTTAAGAACATCAGAAGAAATTACAGAATAGGCAGTACCAGAAGAGGATTACTAAAAGAAAGTTTTATTTGAATGACTATGCAAGAAGTTACTCTAGTAAAAATCGCAAGAGGCTCAAGGCACTTAGATAGTCGCCTTGAAATTGATAAAGAATGAGGCGCCGGCTCCAAAGAAGAGAAAGTTATTTGCAAAGAATAGAAGAGGAGAAACCTCTATTTATAGCCGCGGAACATTAATTCATTTTACCTAATGCTGACGTGTGACCTACACATCATAATTTTGATACGTTACAAGATAATCCTCTCCTCAAAACATGTCAGATTGAGGTCAGCAACGAACACGTCAGATTGAGTCAGCATCGAGAAAGAGATAAAAGGTAAGTAGGATGTTTGGTGGCAGCTTTCTGGAGCTTTGAGCCTCTGCAGAGAGTGTTGTGCACCAAAACGACGTTGTTTTGGCTGCGATGACACCAGAACGACATCGTTTTGGTGTTGTTACAAGGTGCAACACCTATACTGTAACTTTCAAGCATATTCAAGTATCCAAATTCTTTTGAGTCATTGCATCATTCCATATTGAGTTCAAGGCAGCAAACTGTCAAAGCTACTTTTGATGGAATAATTTCTTGCGCAACAAACTCTTTGTAAACAACATGTTGTTCAAAAAGACCAAAAGTCATCGACAAACTATTGCGGCGACATGGCATCCAAAAATTTCATGTCACCGCAAAAATATCGTCTCCTTCTAACGGTAACCAATATATAGATCTCTAAGCCATTTTGTATTGATCATGGTAAAGGAAGCAATAGAGATAGTCAACATGGAAACCACATATCCATGCACACCAATATGTTTAACAATTCAATTTGATACAAGAAAGTGCTGCAAGAGGAAATGAAGAATTGCAGCTCTTTCTTGAAGTTTTACAGGGATCTTTTCACATTTGCATTCTACCCTTTCTCTTCTAGAAATTTGAGAATGGTAAGAGTGAAAAGGATATGTCCATCATTAGGATTTTTGATACAAGCCTAAATATAGCATTCTCCTACATATAGATAAATAAATAAATAAATAATTATTTTCCAGTAAACCATAAGATTTTCTAGCTTTTACTGAGCCAATTACTTGAAAGAGAGAACGTATCAAAGTATCCTACGACTAAAGAGATGCCAAGTTAAATGCTTGGTCTGAGCTTTCCAAAGAGATCACAAAAAAGATTCTGAATTATCTTAACTTTTAGGCACATCAAACACTGTGCTGATTACCCAAGATATGCTTCTATTGATGTTATAATAAGAATGTCATGGCAACTGCCAACGATAACTCACATGAGAAATCAAAATCTAACAGAACACTGATATTCTACACTTATCCATATAAATCAACAACGCGAGAGAATGAAACTATTCGATACTATAGGAACAAGTACATACTTGAATTAGCAAAGATCGGGCCGCCTCTTTTGGCTATTGATCCAAGAAACTCTATAACATCTTTTCTTGACTTCCACCTTGTTGCAGTATGGACCGTGCTCGTGGACCCAAACACACGTAGGTAGTCCTCTGTCACCGAATAGACTGCATGCCTTCTACTCCTCTCTATTCCCACGACAGCAAGGAGAGAATTTGCAGTTGAGTCCCTGAAGATATAGTGAATGACACGGCTACCCTTTTCCTGAGAAATCAGACGCTCTTCCCATACTCTCTGCACCTGATTGCTAGACATCCTATCAAGCAGAACACGACATGCATTTCATCTAAGACACCTTCCATTAAAATAGCTATCCGAGTTATGATTTTGAAGAATTAAAGCAAACCTGTCAGGTGAAACTGCTGAAAGCGAAATCCCACAAAACCTGGAGAAATTCGAAGAGATAAAATCAACAGCCCAAGCCAAATAAAGAGAAGCAATTAGATAAAGATCAAATTAAAGAGACAAAAATTTGAAATAAAAAAAAAGGTTTAATCTTTTCACAGAATCGGAGAAGGGTTTTACTAGATAATTCAAACCCATCCACATACAATGGCTAAATAAACGAAGGGATTTCGACCAGCCATGTAAGCATAACAAGAATGCAAAGAAACACACACACACAGGCGCAAGAGGTGATTTTAAGCAGACCTTAAAAAGCATGTGGGATTGAGCTCAGCGACGAGAAAATAGACAAAAAGTGAGTAGGATGGTTGGTGGCACATATTGGCGGTTAAGGGTTAAGTGAGTGAAGAGAAGAAGTGGTAACGGAAGGGAGTGAATAATAAGAGAGAGAAAAAAGAAAAGATGGTGTTGGCATGGCGGGCAAAGGTAGAAGCCAGGTGCCGTTCCTCTGCAATCATTCATGCCTTTCGAATCCTTTTTTTTTTTTTTCTTTTTTCTTTCCTCCATATGCGCTGCTTATGTTTCATCTTGCTTTTATTATGTTGGATTATGGATCTTGCTCGTTTATGTAACATCTCATCTTTTACTCATTCTTGATGAATTGAATCAATAAATCTGTATTTGTTAGTTGAATCAATAAATCTGTATTTGTTAGTTTTCGATCATATCAATTTCTTCGTAATTGTTCTAACTTATTAATAAATAAATGATTGTGGAATCTAATCTATAATCAAACCGACTTAATCATCGATTTAAGGTAAAATTGATCGGTTTGGATTGAAAGGTCTGATCGATTAAAAAAAAATTAACAATATATTTTTAATTTTTTTTATTATATAATATTTAGTAAATTTGTAGACGATGATGATTGTGAAACAAAGAAATAATAATAAATCCAATATCATTTTTAATATATTTTAAAATATAGTTTAAAATAACCATAAATACACAACATAGAACATAAAATTACGTACTATAAATGTAAAAGAATATCAATTCTATATGTTTTCAATTAAAAAAATTAAATTTAAGTATATGAATTCTTCCCTTAAAAATATGATTTCTCCTTAAAAAAATATTAATATAATTTGTTTAATTTATATAAAATATAGTATTAGAAGTTGTCCCACATCAAAAAAAAACTCAAAGATCATATAAAAGATTATGTATGAGTTTGTCCCATATAGATTAACAAACTCAAATGTAAATGAAACCATGCATTATAAATAATGTAGTGTGTCATGCACTATATTTTAGTTGAATAAGTTGATCCCACACTGATTAGTTACTAGAATGACATTGAAGCTATCATTATAAATGATGTTAATGACTAGCAGTGCATTTATCCCATAATACTTAGGTTATGTTTGTAAAGAAAAAGAAAATTAATAGAATTTTCATAACATACTGTCGTTGAGTTTCAAAAAAAACAAAAGTTAAATAATTATTAAAAGAAAAGGCTCAAATAGGTTCCCTTTTTTTTAACTGATTTTGAAAGATTTGACCAGGTATTGACTTGTTTGACAGCAAAAGCTCTTTAATGGGCTAATTGGATCCGACCAATGTTCGGTTTCCAGGTGTCCAGTTCCACAAACAAAGCTTTTAGGGAAAAATGGCCTCATTTACCATGTTTTCCTATTTTTACCCCTCATATATCCTTAAATATAGATTTTAATCCCCAATTATTCATTTTTTTATAATTTGAGTCTTAAATATCCTTGTTTTTTACTGGTCCAATATTTTTAATATTAGTCAAATGCAGCCCTGACAAGTACATGAAAAAACAGCGACAACTTCTGAAAAAAAGGCCCCCACATTGCTGAAAAGTGCACCCACCTTTACTGCAAATTCGTGTATATTAACTTAACAATTTTGTTTGTATTAGGAAAAATAATGAAATGTTACACGAATTTGTGTTATAGGCAATATATGTTTGTATTAACTTAAATTTTGTGTAAGGCAAAAAAAAAAAAAAAAATTTGACCTTTGCCTTACACGAAATTAAATTTCATGTTGTCTTACACGGAATTTAAGTTAATACTTCATTTTTTCGTGTAAAGGTTTGATTGTGCACATTCAGATTTTTCTCTATTATTTAATTGAATATTTCATTCATGTCCCATTAACATTTTTTTTTATATTTTTGTATTAGATCAAAAAAAATGGACATTTAAGGCTCAAACTATAAGAGAATGAATAATTGGGGACTAAAATCTATATTTAAGAACATATGGAGCATAAAAATAGAAAAAAATGATAAATTGGGCCATCCTCTCAAGCTTTTAATGTTAGAAGCAATTTGTGGTCGAATTAATTTTACTAACAGTTCGATTAATAAGACCAATTTTATAGTTTTCTTTTTTTGATTGGGTCGGACTTTTGATTTTTTTTCCTTCACTAAATTGGACTAATAGCCGGTATTCTAATTCAAATAGTCGATTCAACTCAATTTCACAAAATGAATGAGTTTGTTTATGTTGGATTGTTTATTTAAATAATCATATCAAATACAACATTATAAGTTACTTTTGAAAAATGAGATGGTCTCCTATATACCCGTGTATGGATTTAGGGTCGGGTCGAATCCACATGTTTTTTTTCTTGACTTTCATGTTATATTAATCATATTTTTATATTACATTAAATATACATTTATGTACATATATCATATTTTTAGTATAATATTTTAACTTAAAAAAATCGTTAACTTTTATATTATATTAGTATACATTTACGTAATATTAATCATACATTTATATTATATATTAGTCACATGACTCACATCTTTATATATAATATAGATTACACATACATTTATGTGATATTATTTATACATTTATATTAACATAATCATACATTTATATAATATGTAAATGTACAATTAATATAACTAAAAGGTATGATTATAACTAATACTATAACATAAATGTATGACTAGCATAATATAAAAATACAACACTTGAGATCAGTTTTGGATGAGTTTGGGTACATCCACCCAGATGCATGGAGGTATATGACCGGCATGTTTTAACAAATTTGAACCGGATCAAATTGAGTACATGGATCCATACACTTAATGCATAACAGTTTTTGTCTTGAAAAAATAAAATATGAATTTGATTTCCATCGCAAAATAAAATTATGATCCTCAAATTAAAGAGAGAATTGGATTTAGTTAGATAATGTGAAACAAATAATAAACACAAAAACTTTTGTACACCTTATGTATGGATCCTAGATCCATACACAACAATCCGACCCGTCCCACGCGCCCTCACGCGCCTGGGTAGGTGCGCTCAAACCCACCCAAAATTCGTTTCAGGTGCTTGACATTTATATTATGTTAAGTGTACCTTTATGTTATGTTAGGTATACCTTTATGTTATGTTAGTCATACCTTTAGGACCTTTTATATTATATTAAACATACCTTTATGCAAGTCTTTTACATTATATTAATCATATCTTTATGCAACGTTAAGCATACATTTATACAACGTTAAGCATACATTTATGTTATGTTAAGCATACCTTTATGATTTTATGTTATGTTAAGCATACTTTTAGGGTTATAATGTTATGTTAAACATACATTTATATTATGGTAAACATACATTTATGTTATATTAGTCATACATTTTAATTATATTAGTTGTACCTTTATATATTATATAAAAGTATGACTAATATTAATTAAAGGTATGCGTAATATTTATATAAAGGTATATATGTACAAATTAGGGTTTTTTATGCTGAAATTATAATTTTTTTTCATTAAAAATAGGGTTTTTTTGCCAAAATTAGGGTTTTTTTTTAAAAGCTAAACTGTTACATAAAGGTATGCTTAACATAATATAAAGGTATGCTTAATATAATATAAAGGTATGACTAACACAACATAAAGATCATGATAAAAAAAAAAAAAGGAAATACGCGAATTCGGGTCGGATTCAGCCCGATCCGACCCGCGTTACATGGATCTAAGATCCATGCAACAGTTACACACAAGTCTTACTCAATAATAAATAGTTAAGTAAAAAACTAAATCAACATTTGGCTATATTTGTTAAGAGAAGGACTTATGTGCATCGGGGGTACGGATCCAGGATCCATGCTCCAACCCGCTCCGTCAGCTCATGGATCACTTTATTTTTATTTTTTTTAATTTTTTTTCCTCTCCAGCCCCCTTTTTTTTTCTGTCTTCCTTCTTCCTACGCGTACTGTTCTCTTCCTTCTTTTTTCTTCTTTTTCTTTTTTTCTCTCCCTTTTCAATTTATTCATATGATTGTTTTTCAATTTTTGTTTAATTTCTTTTCAATTTTTACCCTTGATCAACAATACTACAAATTTATCCTTCTAAATATTTAGAATTCTTATCATTCTAATATTTAGGGTTCCTTTAATGTTGCAATCAAAAATACTCTATAGATTTGAACAATGAGTAAGGTAAAATATTTTGATGAAAACAGTTTCAAGAATTTATAACATCAACTTTTCTAAATTATATTGTTGAGACAATAAATTAATGTAATAGACCGATTTTGTTTCATTTCAGTGATTTTCTGAAATTTTATTGACTTTACTTTTGAGGTATTAGTATTACTGATTTGTTCAACAAGTATTACGCATATGATTTACAAGTATTACAAAATTATATGCTTGAATGATATATAAGTAATACCTTCAAGATATTATAAAAATACTTTTGAGGTATTATTAATTTGTTCAACAGGTATTACACTTATGCTCTACAAGTATTATAAAATTACATGCTTGAATGCTATATAAATAATACCTTCAAGATATTATGAAAATATTTTTGAGGTAGTACTAATTTGTTCAACATGTATTAGACATAGCTCTACAGTTATTACAAAATTACATGCTTGAATGATATGTAAATAATACCTTCAATATATTATGAAATTACTTTTGAGGTATTACTGATTTGTAATACCTAAAAGAAACATATGTAATACCTATAAGATACTTATGTAATACCTCATAAATGACTTCATGGAGATTTGAAGAAGAATAAGAGTAAAAAGATAAAGAAGAAGAATAATGTACAAAACAAATAAGAAGAATAACAAATTGATAAGAAAAGAGATTAAGAAGAAGAAGGAGAGAGAAGAAAAAAAAAAGAGGAAAAAGAAGAAAGCAACGCTGCTTTTACATTAATACCTGAAGTGATATCTTAAGAGTAAATGTGTGATACCTTAAGAGTAAATGAGTGATACCTTAAAGTATAAAATTTAGGTGGTGCCAGCTATGGTGTGGCCGCGCGTGGGGGCACGTGGATGTGCGTAAAAGCGGCCCACTCGCCGATTCGAGTTGGGGCCACGGATTTAAGATCCATACCCCTGATACATATAAGTTTTAGTAATTTGTTAAAATCAGAAACAACACAAACACCAATAACAAACTTGTACATTAATCTTCTCCATATCTTTATCAAAATTTTCACGGTAATCTAGGAAAATTGAATATGTTTTAATCATCTTTTACCAAAATTATAAGAATACTTGAAATTATGTGCGACAATAATTTGCAAACTTTCCATTTTCTAAAAACTAGTCGGCGTAGTTAATATGAAAAAAATCACCCAAATATTTTCATCACTAGGATTTCCTAATTATAATGATACCTTTTTTAGCATTGCAAACTTTTCTGAATTGATTAACTTACCATTTATTTTGAAACAATGTAGATTTTTAATTTTATTTATTGGTTGGAATATTATTTATGGTTAAAATGTTTTAATCAAATTTTAAAATTTCAAGTTTTTTTTGGGGAATTTATGGTTAAAACTCATTTATTTAACGATCAAGCTATAGTTTAAAAAAAAAATATATATATATATATATATATATCCACCGTGAGCAACTCTTAATATGTTCGTGTAATGATATAATATCCTCATTATATGGAAAGTGAAATTAATAAATTTATTAAATTTTTGATATGCTCACGATGAATAGGGTAGCAATAATTTTTTAATAATGTAATAAGCAGTATTCTTAAAATCAATTTAGGCGACCGTCTAACTGCACCAATTTTTACATATTCAACCACCTTAGGTGTTAGGCGGTTGTAGGTGAGGCTAGGTGGAACTATTTAACCCTAAGTGGATGGCAGTCTTGAGCGCCAAATAAATTTGTTTTTTTCTTTTCTACTTTGTAGTAAAACGATAATGTTTTTAAAGTATTATGAATTTCTATCAAATTATTATTATTGTTTAATTAGATATTGAATAGAAAATTAATGATTGAAAAATACAAATAAAAAATAATGTTATAATCATTGAATAAGTTATATATAAATATACTTCAAATATATTAAATTTTTACTTGTCCTCCAACATAAACTATAAAATAAAATAATATAAGAATTCTGAAAATATTTCGTGAAGATAAAAATTTAAGAAAATTAACTAAAATAACAAAAAGAAAAAAAAAATTGGACACCACTTTTAGGCTTCGATCAGGCATACTAGGCACTATTTTATAAACACACATAAACGAACATCTTTCTTAGTCGGCTACATTTGTTAAAATGAAGAAACAACATAAAATAAGTAAATAACAATAACAAACTTGTACATTAGTCTTCTCCATTTCTTTATCAATATTTTTATGGTAATACAGGAAAATTGAATATGGCTTAAAGATCTTTTACCAAAATTAGAAGAATACCTCAAATTATGTGCTGGCGCCAATAATTTGTAAACTTTCCCATCTCTAAAAAGAAGTCAGAGTAATTAATATGGAAAAAACCACCCAAATACTTGCATCACTAGGATTTCCTAATTATAATAATACCTTTTCTAGCCTGCAAATTTTCTGAATCGATTAACTTACCAATTATTTTGAAAAAACATGGATTTTTTTCTATCTATTCGTTGGATTATGTAATAATGTAATAAGAACTATTTTGAGCAGCAAGATTTGAGCAGCGCGAGTAACGGTTAAGTCGCAAAAACATACCAACAACGTTGTTAGTGCCCAACGCTTTCCAAATGCGGGATGCCCAGCAAATATAAAACTCGCGTTTAATATCAAACACGATAAGGTTTTCTAAAACAGTAGACACAAATTTAACCCAACAACATCCTACTAATTAGAAAATAAATAATTTGTTGATAATCCTTTCAGCAGAGCTCAATAAATTATAAAAACAGGGGAAGGAGTTGCAAAGCTGCTGCATAATTTAGGTAGCAGTTAGGACGCTCTAAAGCTCAGTCGAGCTGCTTAACATGCACATCTTCCTTGCTGGCTGAGGAAGATGAAGATGCTGCCAAATGCCGGTCATCAGGTATGGAAGAATCTGGTGGTCCGCTAGCGGCAGGTAGAGGAGAGCCACCAAGAATTGGAAGAGACACCATTGGCATGGAAATTGGGTTGAGCAATGAGGTTATGATAGAGAGTATATCAGGCTTTGCCATCACATCTACCCATTTGTTGTTAATCCAATCTTTCGATTTTCTTATATTTTTCATCTCCACTGTCATGAACTTGTTCTCACCTGCCAATGTACATGTATGGGCATCAATAATCATCCTAAATGCAAAAGAAACAATGACTTATAACTCTCACTTTATTATAAGAAACACTGATACTTACCAGGGAGGTAAACTTGAAGGTTAGTTTCTGCAGATGGGTCTCGTCCAATTACAACACCTTCCCACCAACCATCACACCACCATGCATCGACTGCTGTTCCTACCTCAAACCTTACACTGGAAGAATCCCAATCAGGCCAAGGCCGAACTGTGAGTCGACCACATCTCACACCCAGTTTATCAGCAGCTGCTTCCCTGTCTCCCCGCACCCATTCCTGCAAAACCCACACAAAGTAATCGAGATTCTTACACATGCAATTCAAGTCCATGATGTATCATGTAATTGGAATTTCGCACTGATGAAAGTAACAAAAAAAAAAGGGAAAAGAGAGAAAAGAAATGACATTCTATGTTTTATTTACCTCCAATTGCCCTTGTCCATCAGCATCAGTGACATCATAGTATTGGACCTTGAGAAGCTTTTTTGATAAACGTAAGATCTTGCACCTAAACCAGCATCCACGCATACCACTGTCTTGAGATAGAACCTCAATATTGTCATTGACCTTGTTCAATAATTGATTCCCTGATTCATTCACAAGCTTATTTTCAACAGGCTTGTTGTTGCTTGAATTAGCAAAGATTGGACCTCCTTTTAAGGTTACTGAGATGAGAAACTCTACAACATCTTTTCTTGATTTCCACCTCAGTCCACTATTGACAGTGCTTGTGGACCCAAAAATACGCAAGTAGTCCTCTGTCACTGAATAGGTCATATGTTTTATATGCTTCCCTGTCCCCACTACAGCTTGAAGAGAATTGCCAGTGGAGTCCCTTAAGATATAGTGTACAATGTGGCTGCCCTTTTTCTGAGAAATCACACACTCTTCCCAAACTCGGAGCACTGGATTGTTTGACATCCTGATCAAGCATAACAAGATGAAGGGATAAATATTGTAACAAAATATGCATTTCATCAGTTAACTCTTTCATGAAATAAGCAGTTCAAATCCAGAGATATGGTAAAACATCTGGATATAGCAAGCAAGTCTTGTAAATAAGACATCCATTTCATCATGATCATTTTCATGAAAAACGTAGTATTAATCATCTAGAATTATAAAAAACCTTTCCAGTGAAACAGCTAAAAGCAAATTCGAGGCTATATTTGGAAGAGTTTTTTCCAAGCTAGGATTTTGGATATCAAAATCTAAACACATGTTTGTTTCTGGCTTAAGAAATAGACCAACAATCCAGACACAAATCCTACATTTTTACTACCGATCCCCTATAAATACCAATTTTAACACCTATTTAAACACACTATTTCACAATTATTCAATCATTGCCAACACTACCTTTCACAATATAAATTTCATCCAATCACATTTTCCAACATTGATTTAACATCTATGATATAGCCCTACCCAAAAAATTCCAAAAAAACAAATATGCATTTTACAATTCACATTTAGTATAAAATCCTGGATTTCAAAGTTAGGATTTCCCCAAACCCACTTAAAACCACTTCTAAATATAGCCTAAGAAATTCTTGAAAACAAAAATCAACAGCCAAAAAAAAAAAACAATGCTAAGGGCGGTTAGAAAAGATCTAGAAAAAGAGAAACAAGGACTAAAAGCAGAAAGAACAACCTGCAGATGCCTAGTCTGAACAAAAAGACCGAATCTATGTACAAAATCGAAAAATGGATTTTGCTAGATTTAAAATTTTTATTCGAAACCATCCACATACAAAATATAAACCAGAATCTATGCACAAAATCAAAAAGATTTGAATAGTTTTAACTGGTTCATTCAAAACCATCACATACAATGGCTATGTAAGCAAGTATCCACAACCAAGAAGACACTGATCAATCAAACAGATTTCGACGAACCTGGTAGGGTATGAAGCAAATTATCCAAGATTGACAAAGCAATGAGAACCAAAAACAAAGTGCAGAGAAACACACAAATGAGTATTTTAAATAGACCTAAAAAACAGGTGAGGTTGAGCTCAGCACAAAGAAAGAGACAAAATGTGAGTAGTGGCTAAAGGTCAAATGACAGTAGAAAAATAGTAACTGAAGAGAGTGCATTAATACACTTCAATTTCTCATCAAATAGCATTTTCTCTTCTATTCCTAAAATGTCATGATGCACCAGGTGTATTAAATAACATTATCGGCAAAATCGGACTTCATTCAACAACTTATCTTCGGTTTGAAAGCAAGAATCCTAGACGAAACAACTTTTGAAATAGAGTAATCCAACTAATAAATATGAGAGAGAAACAAGAGAAAGTGGTGTTGGCATGCATAAGCACAATGATGGTGACAAAATTGGCGTTAAATTTTCATCTATTTCCATAAAATACAAGGTTGACTAATAATTGTTTCTTTAAATTACTGAATCCAATTACATGATTGTGCCATTAAGACTTGTAATTGCCATATAAGTTTATTTCATTGAGATTAATCTAAAATCCATTAACTTAATGTATATTCTATAAAAGCTAGATTTTTTTTCCATTTGCAATTGATAATTCTGTAGTTCAAAAAGTATATAGAATTTAAAATTCCAAACTTGTTTATTGAAAGGCCAAACTTTATTTTGGTTTTTCTTAACTATTATATGCGCATGCAATATTATATCATTGATATACTTCGAAACCAATCCAAAATAATATAGATTCATCTCTCAATAAAGCAACAATGTTATTTCAATATCGGAGACCAGGGAGTTATCAAATATAATAGAAACAACAACAATTTCCAAATCAGGAATTGAATAGAAGAGAAACATACTCTAGGAACTGCGCGCAATTATTTTTCCATGAGCTCATAAGAGACAACACTTGCAGTGTTGAGCCGCAACCCTGCAGAAAATTGCACATGATAATTATCAAGGAAAATTCAAACATCATATTATAACACATGCAACAATCTTATGCTTAATTTTAACAGAGGGGATTAGAAAAAGGAGAAAAAGATCATCTGAGCAATATAATCTAATTGCATTTCATAATAATCTGAACAAAAGCTAATATAGGGTAGAATAATATCAAAGGGAAAAAGAAGGTTGCGAAGGTTCACGCAATAAGATTAGTAGCTCTATCAAGATTTGATTCAACAAAGAATTAGCCATCACAACCTTCAACTATCACATTACAATTTTAACCACCATCAAAACTGATTGTTGGAGGAAGAAGTAGTTATCTTGACTCCAAAGAATGAGTTTTTGTCTTGGTGATACATATTAGTCAGATTCAAAGAATTCCAGCAATTTCCAACATTAACAAACACGAACGCAAAGTACAGAGAACTTTATTAAAAGAAAATATAGATATCCTTAAACGTAACACCCAACAGTAATTGAACACTGTTATGCATAAAATTGGAAGATGACGTGGAACACAAATATTTAAACTAAAATATATGATGATGGATGTCCACAGAGACTTTGAAAATAAAGAGGGGTGATGTGCCTAACCAAATTATAATGCTAAGAAAAGAATGTTGGTAAACCTTGTAACTTCAGAATTGATGTCCTAACTATACTTTCAAAGAAATCGTGCTAGGTTTTACAGAAGATACACACAAAATGAGTTAACTCCACATTTCGACATTGGCCAGCGAAAAAAAAACTTCGTGATTTTTCAATCCCCATTTCCTAGATATCATTGAAACAAAAATCTATACATATAAAAGTTGGGTTGACACCCTTCCATTGTGACACCTAAGTGTTTCCTAGATCTGCCACGCATTTAACAAAATAAAAGCTTAACAATATAACAAACTTCAATATTAAGAATCAATAAATCGCAAGAAGATCAGGGGTCCTTTTTATACAAAGTGAACAAAGAATGCAGTCCAAGATTTTATTTAAAAAAATTAACTAAATGTTGAATATATTACGACAAATCATTTAACCTTGATTGAGATGCACAAGTTGCCATACACAATCCAGAGTGTTATACTTGCAAGCTATGTTTTTTAAATACAAGTTCCTGTTTTCTCAGGAAATAAATAATAAAAACCATATAATAGGCAAAATGAGTAAGTAAAAGTTCACATTTAAATGGATATATAGTAGAGATGAAAAGAAATTCAACTATATGCAGTGCAAAAGAATACGAAGCTAGTTAACATACATAAAAGTCACCCTAATACTTCTTAAAAATCCTTTCCCATCTTCCTCTCTCGTGATGTACATTGCACGAATACCTACAAAAGAAAGCACATACAAACACCATATATATGTGGATAGAAGAATGCACAGATGCCTTCATAAGTATGCACATACACTGCACATATGAGAATTTTGAAGTTATTTGTGAAAATCAGTAAATATGCAAGCTGTCTTTTTGCACATATATTGATGATTTTCATGTGCAAAAATCAAATGAAGCTGCATCCTAGATTTTAAGCCTGTGATGTATATTTAAATTGGATTTTGACTTTAAACTAGAAAGGAAAAGGAATGCCATGATGTTTATATACCTCCAATTTCCAGGTCCATCAACATCTACAACATCGTAATATCAAACCTTGAGAGCCTTTTTTTATGACATAGAGTTCCAGACCAGCAGGGTCACCAGCAGCAGTTTGACCCACTCTGACATTTTTAACTTTACTTGGGAACTTCAGATGCAGGTTCTGTAGACCAGGGTCTTCTGCTGCTCTAGTTGAATTTTGTGCATTGTTGCTTGACCTAGAGACACAGTATTTACTTAATGTGAAGCCATTAACACTGTTGTTTTGAAATTTTGATGGCACAGAATACTTTTAAGTTGCAAACTTTGTGAAAGAAATTCATCACATTTCTTGAACTGACTAAGCAACGGAGCTGCAGATAGACCATGAATGAGTTCTGCACAAATCTGCTCCTCAGTAGATGTGACGAAAATTTCTCAAATTCTCAAACTAAGGTTATAGAGCATAGGAATGACACTCATAATGCTGTCACAGAAGAGAAACCTTCTCAATCGGACCATTTTATCCCTAATCCCCCTGCTCTGCTTCTCATACAAATTACAAACCTTCCACATAACCAAGGCAGAGATTTTTATCTCTTCACCCAAGATCCATTCTATGGAATATACTTGAAGGACAGAAATACAAGTACAACAGAAATAGTAATGAAGGCCCTGTTGCAAAATGCAAGATTTTCGGAACCCAATATGACCCACAGGTATATTAGTTTCACGTCTACAAAAGGCTGGATAATACTTCAGCTGCTTACTGTATTTCGAAGCATAAGCTGACCACACAATTTCTGTATTTTGTACAATAAATTGTCTGAAGAATCCCAAAAATACGTATTCTATGAGTAATCCAATGCTAAGACCGTTATTTTGAACATCGTCTTACTACTTCTCATAAATTCTTTTCTTTCTTTTCCATTCAACTGCACGTGCAATGCATAAACATATTAATAATTATGCACACTAGCACACTTTTTATATGTGGACAGATGAAAGCACAGATACTAACATAAGTATGCACATACACTGCGCATATGAGAGTTTTTCATATGAAAGTTAATTTTGAAAATCATTGTCATTTGCAGCATATTGGTGATTTACGTGCACAAATATCAAATGATAACTTGTATGGTACATTTTACATTTATGAAGTTTCTTTAAATTGGATACCGATTTGAAACAAAAAGAAAAAGGTTTGCCATGATGTTTATATACCTCCAGTTTCCCAGACCCGTCAACATCTGGACTCTTGGTATAGCTTAGGAATCAGACTCTGAACATCCTCACAGAAGAGGAGCATTCACACTCTAAACCATTTGTCCCCCTGCTGAATCTTGTATGAATCTTCCACGTAACCAGGGTAGGCTTTCCTCTCATCACCCAAATCCATATGATGAAATATAACTGAAGGACAAACACACAAAAATAGTGAGACCATTTATAAAGGTCAATTACCAAATGAAAATTAGCAGCCCCTTGAGACTCACAAATATGTCAGTTTTATACCTGCAAAGTTAAAGTCTTCGATGAGTGATACAATGTCAAGACCTCCATTTTAAACATCATATGTATAAACAGCATCCCAGTACTTCTCATAAATCCTTTCCCTTTTTTCCTCATTTCCATGCATGTACAATGCATAAAGACTTAAATAAGAATGCACATAAGTACAAACATGCATAAATAGACACTGCAACAGCTAAATGAAGTTAAAAACAAATAACGGACAAATCATGCTGAACAAATGGAGAAACGTTAGAATTTGCAACCCCACATTGGTAAGATGAATCCCATTACACTTCAGCATCACCTATCTCTAAATGGAAGATTAAGCATCGCCTCGATCCATCACTAAAAGAACAGAACGAAGGCATAAGTATTGTAAACAAAACATGCATTTCAGCAGTAAATCCTTTCATGAAATGAGGAGTTCAAACTGATTTTCCGAAGATAGTAAAACACCCTGATAAGCAGAACATAATGAAGCAGCAATTTTTGTAAACATAAAAATGCATTTCACCAATGACCCTTGCATGAACTTTCAAGTTACAATCATCTAGATAGTAGCAAAACCTGTATAGTGAAATTGTTAAAAGCAAATACCCAAAATAATCCCTATACGCGGAAATATAACCAATAACCCAAAAAAGGGAAGAAATATAAAAACGACAACAAGAATTACATAAAGTCAGGACGGTTGAGAACTGAAAGCAGATAGAAGAACCTTCAGATTTCTGAAATTAAAAAAAAAAGAAAAAAAGATCGAGTCTTTTCACAAAATCACAATGTATTTGCTAATTTTAGCAACTTAAAACCATCCACACAAGCAGCATTCACAACCCGAAAAATGAGTTATCGGTGAATCACACGGAATGATTTCGAGAAACCTAGAGTTTATGATGAAAAAACTCTAAGAGTAATGAAACAAGTATAAGATAAACAAGAAGAAGGGATGATTAAAAACTGACCTTTAAAAGGCAGCTCTTGGACTTCGGCAGTAATTGGCGAATACGGATTACATGATTTGAGATGAAGTTGTAAGGGAGAGAGTGCATAAACATGGGGAAATTGTTGAAGATGGGTTGCACTCTCGAGAGATGTATCAAATATTTCTATACCATATTTTAAAATTAGTTATATTAATTTTTAAAATAAAATAATTATAATATAAGAGAAATAAATCAATATCAAAATTATATAATTTTAATGTGACATGCAAAATAAAACACAAATTTTAATATAGATGATCCAATCTGCATTTTCCATCCCATCTAAATAAGATATGCTAATTTTTTATGATGTATTAATTGATACAAAATTACACTAACTCTTTAACAAAAAGATATTTTTTAATTTTAGTATCTCAAATAAATTACTTTTAAATTTAAATTTTAATATTGTAAATAACTTTGATTTTTTGAAATAAAAAATGCTTAGAACAACTTAGAATTTTATAGAACAATTATGTTTACATTTTATTATTTAAAAAGAAAAATATATTTTGTAAAGGGCATTTTAAGAAATTCGCGGATTAAAAACAAAATATAACAATTTAATTAATTTGAATGGACACGTGTGCAACCTAAAAAAAAAGTTTTGATAAATAAAATGAAAAAATTTGTCTAGTTTGTAATTTTGTATGATTAAGTGGAATACACAAGTCTCTTATTCCACTCACCCATTATTAACATATATAACAGCTTAACCGCGCAACGTGCATTATTATATAACAAAATAATTTTAATATAATTAAATTAAATTTATAAATAATTGAATATAATTATTAAACATTAATATATATATATATATTATTAAATAATAATATAAATAATTAAATTAAATCATTATTTTCAAATTATACATCAGATCTATAATATAATAAATTTCACAACATACTGCAAATTATTAAAAACTTTTCTATAAACAATATATCATCTGCCATCATCTCTAATCATTCTCGTCGGCGACCCACCTCCAATTCATTCGGAGCTTCGTCTCGGCCGCCATTATTCATATCGATATCTCTAATCATTCTCGTCGACAACCCACCCCCAATCCATCCGGTGAACTCAACCTCGTCTCGCCCGCCTCGATCAACCTCATCTTTGTTCCATTTCCAGCATTTTCGGCCTGTTCAACCACAGTGCCTCTAGTGCATTCTTTCTCACCGTCTCTACTCCTATCTTCTAGCGAGTCATCACTTCATATCGATCGCGCAACCACTATCTTTATCTTTAGTCTCGCCACCTTTAGTCTTGCCCATTTTCCAAATTTGATCCGTCAACTCAAACCGCCTTCCTCTTCTTCTTTCCCTTTCCTTTCATATCTTCTTCTTGTAAATTTATATTATTTCATACATGTATATATATATATATATTTAAAGATATATAAAGAGATAGATGAAAATATATATTGAAAGAGATATAAAGATATATATTAGAGTTTGCGTATTTTTTTCTTCTTGTTCTTCTTTCTCTCTTCTCCTTTCAAAAGATCGACAGTTTTCTTTCTTTTTTTTTTCTCTTTTTTTTCTTTCCTTTCTATGTCTTCTCAACAAAACATTTTTGTTTAACAAAACTTATATGTCTCTTCCAATCTTATCGAATAAGATTGTATTCAACTCTATACTATCTAAAAATTAGAGAAATTATTTAAACTTGTATTCTAATTTTGGGTTTTTCAAGTTTTAAGGTCTTAAAAATGAGTTTTACTTATATATATATATACATCAATATCTTGAAGAAGAAGCAACAAAAGTGGATTGAATAGGAAGCCAAATTAAAAAATCAAGAACACACATTTAATTTATTAAAATATTTTATCAAAATTAATTTTTTATTGGATAATTAATACGTAATTTATTGAAATCCTCAAAAATAAGCGTTGATGTAATAAAAAATGTTTTGGAATCCTTAATGTTTTAGAATCCTCAAAAGTGAGCATTAATACAATAAAAATATCTTTAAATTCTCAAAAGTAAGCATTAATACAATAAAAATAATCTTAGAATCCAATGTTTTGGAATCCTCAAAAATAAATATTAATACAATAAAAAATATCTTTTATATTATATGATATAATTATTCTTGAAAACTAACAAAACAATTAATAAAAAAAAATATACAACATTTATTACAATATAATTTGAATGGGAAGCTGTTAGTATAGTATAGATTAAATCAATCATATTAAATGAATATTTTACACCTCAATGGTGGATCAGACAGGCCTACCGCTATATGAGATTCTTAAAGTAATCTAAAAGGCCCAAAAAGCCCATTTAGAATTTTTGTTTTGATTTTTAGAAACCAACCCATTTTAGATGTAGATAAGGCAAAGCAAGAAATATCTAAACCGATATCCACCACCACCACCCATCTAATTTCAGAGAGCTACTCTAAGAATCATGTTCTAACTTGTAATTTCAACCTCTGCAACGCAACAAAGATGGCCACATTCTTGAGGCTTCACCTCCAATTCACCCCCACATATTTGAGCAATCGAACCAGCAACATCCCACCAATTTTCCCAATCAAAGCCAAATCCAATGTTAATTCAGAAACCACAAAGAAAATAAGCCATCTGACAACGTCTCCAAGATCCAAGAGAGTGGGTGTAATAAAAAGCTCTAATAAAGAGCAGTCAAGAATGGTGATGGTTGGGGCTATGTCAGTTGGAATCGCACTTTTGTTAATGGGGTTTGAGGATCACAGGGCTTTGGCGTTGGGGCCAGAGGGCCCATTAATGGAAGAATTCTGGGACAATATGAGAAGATATGCGCTGTATGCGTTGACAGTGAGCACTGGTGCTATCTACGCTCTGTTGGAGCCAATAGTGGAGGCATTGAAGAATCCAATATCTGGCATTCTCATCATCCTCATTCTTGGAGGTGGTGCTTTCATGGTTTCTCAGGTCGTCACGGCTATGGTTGGCTTGACTGATTTTTCTTATGATTATAGCTACTAGATCTAGATATATACTTGGATTCCTCTGTTGCAATTAATGTTATTACACGACTGCACTGCAGTCATGATGTAAAATTATTGACATGAATACATATATATATATATATATATATATATATATGTGATGTCTGTTTGATTTATATAGTTGTTATAATTCACGATACACAAAAAACGCACAGCTTGATAGAAATTAATTACTAACACAAATATAACAGTGGGCACATATTACCCGTGGACTGTAAAAAATTTAATAAAATTATTAATTTTACTTTTTATATAATTAAAAAAATGAGATTTTTATATGTTATTAATAAGCATATTAAGAATAATTTATAATAAATATTTTAGCATTTTCTTATATAATATCATTCCAAAATCAAAGTGTCAAACAGTGTCAAATTGTTAGTCCTTTGAGTTGATCAATATTAATTAAAATTAATAATCTTCCACAAGATTATCCATAATTAAACTTAAAAAAGAAAAAAAATATTAAAAAAGGATAATTTATGTTTCATGATATAAGCTACTTCCATCAAACCCAATCCAGAAGAGTTGTATTTGTGCACAACTGTTGTATGGATATAATGTGAGTCGGATAAGACCAAAACTGACAGGATCACGCATTTTTTCTTTTTCCCCCCTAATTTTTATGTTTTTTAGTCATATCTTTATATTATGTTAAATATACATTTATATAATACTTTAACTTAAAACATAAACCCTAATTTCGACAAAAAATCCCTAATTTTGATGAAAAAAATCATAATTTCAATACAAAAAATCCTAATTTGTACATATATACCATTAGGTGATATTGCACATGTCTTTAAGTAATATTAATCATACCATTATATAATACATAAATGTACAACTAATATAATTAAAAGATATGACCAACATAACATAAAAATTCTAAAGGTGTGTTTAGCATAACATAAAACCCTAAATATATGCTTAACATAACATAAAGATATATTTAACATAATATAAAGGCCTTAAAAGTATGACTAATATAATATAAATATATGTTTAACATAATATAAATGTATAGCACCGAAGCGAATATGAATGTATTTGAGTGCATCCATCAAGGTGCGTGGAACCCGTGCGAATGCGTGGATTGAGTCGGATCAATTGTACAAATCCTAAATCCATGCATCAATTACATAAAATAAAAATGTGAATCCAAAATTTAATATTCTATTCTATAGTAAATAAATAATAAAATAGTATATGGAAAAAGTAAGAATCCAACCAAGTGGTGGCCAGCAAATACTAGAAACTTCAATAGCATCAGCCTTTTATTTCCCCAAATGGATATTTATTCACATCTCCATTGTCTCAATTTACTCATGCAAATACCCATTCTCGCATAACAACCTAGACTTTCTTCAAACTATCATACTTAAATATTCTTGTAAATTCTTTTTTCATCTTTCCAAGATTTCTGTTAAACTAGAAACAAATAATGGATCCATGGGTTGTAGGGTCACCCGTTCGAGTTCACAAGTGGCGTCATCCCTTCATGAACAAGACACTCGAGTTTCTACTTCTGTTTTCTTTCTCTTTCTTTCTCTATTCTTACTTTTCAGGTTTCCCCTTCTTCTTCTCCTATAATATACAACTTTCAACTATCATCTTCCCATTTTTTGCTCGCGCCCTTGATAGGAAGTACATGTTCCTCATATGCAATGGCATCCTTGCGTTTCTTGCCAAAAACTTAAACTACAGCTCCTCCAGATTGAACTACACTGGAATCATCGAGAGTGATGGAGATGGCTTGAAGCAAATCACAAAACTGCAAACAATTGAAGAAAACATGGCATCCATAGAATATGCACCCAAGATGACAGCTGCACAAGAAGAAGAAGAAGAAGAAGAAGAAACAGAACAAGATTATGGAGCTAAAGAAATGAAGGTGGAAGGTATAACTTTAGAGAGTGAGGAATGGGAAGACGGGGAAGAAGAAGAAGAAGAAGATGACGAATTAGAACTCAAAGAAAGTAAAGATGTGGAGGGTTCACTGCTAATGGAGGATGCAAGTGTAAGTACTGAGGAGTTGAATCAGAAGTTTGAAGAATTTATTAGAAAGATGAAGGAAGAAATTAGGATAGAAGCCCAGTAACAAGTCATCACAATGTAACTCTCTCTGTTCTTAAAAGAAATGCAGCAGCTTCTAGTACATCTTCTATTTTTTTCCTTAGACAATTAATCGCACACTTCTCTATGTTCTGCACAAATGAATTCCATAAATTTACTAATAGAAACTTCAACTATCAGAATCACAAGCGTTTACGTATAAACAACATACTATTTCAATAATAACATTCTAACATCTGCTGTCTAAAGAAATGGCTTAATAATACATCATACAGCTCACAGGCTTTACAAACAAATGCAGATTATGCTTCGTTAGGAACTTATTCGAGTACTGAACTCAGATTGATACCTTGATTTGAAAACTAGGTGCCTGATATAGTCTTTCAAAGGCATGAAATAGAACTGTAAGTTGTAGCTTTTCTAAATTAAAACAATATACTGTTGAATAAAAATAGGTTTTCTGGTACATCTCTGAATTCTGGAAAATTGTTCATTCAAGAATGTTGACACGCAAAATGATTCTATACTGTTGATCCTAACTACTGTGCCAATTGGCATAAATATCTCCTAATTACAACATTATTTTAATAATGAAAGCGTAAGTTAGAATAACTTGGATCCATTTCTCTCATACAAATCAACAAAAAATGTAGTTTCAGATTGCCAATAATTGACATGGTAGGGCCACAAGAAGAAATGCATCAAAGCTGAGACTCTTGGTAGCCCACCACAAAATAAAATGGGGTCTCACATATTAATTGAGCAACAAAATGAGGCAATCATAACATTTCTGCAAAAAGAATATCTATATGTTAGAAGAATGGAACACGGAGGCCATGGTAATTCATTGACAATAACGTGTCAGCGGTTTATTCTCTTGTCCTCACTCTATAAACTGCACAGTACTACGGACTCCATAACGAGGAGGATCTCGAATTCTATAATCCAAAGTGGGGTTTCATTTAGTTAATGTCATCTCCTATTAGATTGTACAGTGAGAAGGAATCAGCTGTTGGATTTTTTATTTTGATTTTAATCTATGTTTTGTGGTGGGGTGGGGGTGCAAGAAATTTAAATTGAATGATCTTTCCTCAATGCTTACCAGAAATTTGAATAACAGAAGGAAGAGAGAGATCTAGAAGCCATAGCCATCAAAGAAAGCAAGAAGTGTGCATCTGCACATGGACAAAAACAGTGAAATATGAAAGCAATAATTCAAATAAATAAATGATCTTTGTACGGACCAACATTTATTAAATCAAGACAAATTGCAAAACCATGAATTGTGATAGATCATAAGAATGTAGCCACACATCTATTTCCTGAAATGGTGGCAGCACACCACGCAGAAATCTGGACCATCCAAACAAAAAGCCCTTAAGCTTGTGAAGCGATAACAATAGTGAAAAATAAGTCAACTAATAGATCAAAGAAAATAGAAACTGCCACTGTCATGATGCTTAACTTACTTTCAAGATACTTCTGTACTTGCAATGCAGCAGATGCATTGTCATGCTCTGCATTTAAAGTCGGAACACCAAAGCAACAAATCACTTGTTGTAAACTAGAATCCAATTTACTCAGTGAATCTATAGTTTGTATAAGAGGTTTAGGGGCAAAAAAAAATTACCTGATAAATCGAGCCAAGAACAGCCAGTTTTTTCACCTTCAAAAGAAACTGAAAACCAATAGCATCCGCAAAAAATAAGGTACAGGGACCTAGAGAATTGAAGGCAGCATCAGAAATTTAGAGTCCATTGCAGAGTCATCATATTTTACTTTTTTATGACCTTCTCATTCATCATCTCTCAATCCTAGTGAAAGTTACAACTAAAGCTAATGATCAGCTAGCAATAATATTCAAGAAAGGATCATGATAGATCTCAAGTATTTAAGCGCCAACAATTCATAGCTAATAAAAAGTATCTCCTTTCTAATTCAATTCAATATGATATCAACAGTGTAGTATATAAGTAAATGCTAAACTGTGATGGAAAAAAGAGAAGAATTAAAAACAATGGCTCTCCCCAGTAAAAAATTAGGGTCAATCAAAGACATTACAGGCAGAGCTGGTCGAAGAAGCAGCAGATTCATAATCGGGATGATTTTAAAACAAGGAATCTTTTTAAATCATAAACTCACCCAAGGGAGATTACAAATATCCTCTCAAGGATTGTATTTATCTTTTACAAATACCCCTTCAATCTAAGCAATTTGTAAAATTTAAACAAATGAAAAGGGAATATATGTAATTTACGAACTCACTATATTTTTTTCATTTTGTGAATTCACCAAAATTCAAGGGTAATTGTTGTAATTGATCTTATTTCTTTTGGAGGGAAAGCTCTAGCCTAAGGGAGGAAAAAGAGCAAGGAAGGGGGATCTCAACCACTGAAACACACACGTGATTCCAGGCCAACGTGACAACAAATGGGAAGAAGGTCCACTGACTGCAGGCAATAGTTTGATAGTCAAAAACAACCATTTAAATGAATAAAGAGTTAAATCAAGATAACAATTTAGTTCATATCTTAGTAAACTAGCCTTACATTACCTACAAGATGATACTTCATCAAGAGTATGTCTCTTCTTCACTGCTTTCAACACTCAATCATCAAATGCAACCATGACGTTGTGGATGAGGGCAACTTTCCCAGCATCCCAATCATTTGTCTTTCTGCTAATATTTTAAAAAATCTTTCTGTGTTCGTTGCACAAACGCAGTCTTCAGGGGAGACAGCTTTCTCCAGTCATAAAAGACAAACTGCTGAATATAACAGCTACAGTCTTTTAAACAGGAGTTCTTACAATGCACTGGTGGGTGAAAGAGTAACATCCGTAACAACTTCATCAACAGCTGGTATACCTCTCACTTGACTAATAAGTCTTGTAAGTTCTCTATGAACAAGATCAGATCTCTCTTTTGTCAGCATTGCTTCAGAGAACAAAGTCCCAGTAAGAGAATTGAACTCCTGATACCATTCATCCTTCATTTTTATGTTACTTTGTCCACTGCAACAGAAAAGCGAGCTTTCTAGGCGCCATCGATTCAAAAGATATTTGCTTGGAAGTTGAAAATAGTTCTTAAATAACAGCAAGCGAAGTGCATGCCTGCATAAAATACCAGTGGACTCAAATTCTTTGCAAGAGCAATGAATTTGTTCATCTTCTGGCATCCATATTACAAGACGCTCTCCATCAACCTTCTTGAAATGGTGTACAAGATATGAACCATTAGCCATTTCAGATGCAGCATATTGCATTGCTAAGACCATTTCTTGTTGTATCCGGTCAAATGCAAAAGGTGTAAGAACACTACGTGCGTGCTCTTCAATAGGTAAGCATGTTTTGAGGTGCATATACTGTGTCACATCATGTAACTGCATTTTATAATTTGACGACAATCCTGTCTACAGAGTGAAAACAGGAAATCAAGTTAATACACACCACAAAAGACAGAGCTGAAGATGGTTACAACTGCTCAAAAACTAATAACATACCTGCTCCAGGAAGCCACGCAAACAGGTCTCAGTTTTGATTATTCCTTTCATAAAAACATCTAGGGATTTCAAGTATGTCGGACAATCCATTAGTGCAAGAAAGCAACCTCTAATATAAGGTAAAGCCCAACACATGCGGAGAGAAAAGAGTAAAGCAATGTGCTTATCCGAATTAATTCCAAAGCGGGAAACCATCTGATTCCACCGAAATTCAAATTCATCAATATTTTCTAGATGGCACAGCTCTTCAAACTCATTTTTAAACTCAGGGAACCTTGGGCCAAGTGGAAGAGAGAACCAGCTGGATGTCCTAGGCAGGATGTTGTAAAGGGAAATAATATGCTTCGTATTTGGCATTTCACTTTTTATGGCTTCTCTGAGACCAGGGTCAATATCAGTAATAATTGTTTGGGGATATCTTCCTTTCATAAACCGGAGAAAAGCCTATAACAGCATTCCAAAATATAAACAAACAAATAATATGCATATATAATAAGAATATAAAGCCAAAAATAATTGGTGGAAACCTGTAAACTCCAAGAAAATGACTGGGGGGTCTCATCCTGCAATAAAACACAGCCAAACAAGAGAAGTTTTCCATGGTTATTAATGCCGAGCCAAGCCCCAAAAATCATACTGTAAGCCATTGAACAATATGTAGACTCAAAGTAAACAACATCACCAAACATGTTGTAGGCGTGAACAGAATCCCCGAAGGACCAAGCAACATTCTCAACTTTATCATTTTCGTCAACAGTAACATCGTAGACAAAATATTGGTCGGTCTCTTTTCTAGCCCTGCAGCCCTCAAGAAGATCTACAAAATCATTCTCTCTTTTCTCATTTAATAAAGCATCATTCTCTTGTACTGCTTTCTTGCGGTTCTGGATGAAATTTCTTACATCTCTTTCCAAAAATGATAGGTGTCCACCTTGAATTCCCCTTTCCAGCTCAAGAACCTTGACTATTCGGTGTATAGGAAAACCAGCTTTCGAAAGCAAAAGAATTCTCTCTTGATCTGCCTCATGAATTTTGCGATAAGCTGGCAGCAAGCGAACTTGGTCATCCTCTAACAGCTCGTGATTATGCACATTACTGAATTGCACAACAAACCACTGAGAAACCCCATCTACAACCTCTTTTGACAAGTACATTTTTGCATCACATCCACACCTAACAGATTTCCTGTCCCTATGATGCTCTCCCATTTGTTTCTTTCTTGCAGGTGCAAACCCTGACCTATAGCAAACGAAATCCCTCTTATAAATACCCAATTGAGGACTCAACCGAGACCTCTCTTTCCTGATAGAAAATCCATTTCTTCTAGCAAAATTCCCATAATACTCAAATGCTTCATCGTCACTCTTAAACACCATTCCCACATAAGGGGAAACCATTGTTTCTATGGTTTCTGTATCATTCTGGATCGATTGGGATCCCATATTACCTTCACCCATCTCTCTCTCATGTGTTATAAAGCATTTCCAATCCCCACACGGGCATTGCTGCCTTTTCATCCAAACAATTTTCGATTGTACAGACTCCATAATCATTAACCACAATCGACAAATTCACATAAGAGTTTTTAATCAATTAACTACAGAAACTTCCTAAAAGAAACTGAAGCTAACAACCAGAGAAACCCAAGAACTTAAGAAATCATCAAAGCAGTCTATAAAAACATTACAAGACTCAAGAATTTCGTGCAAAAACTACTCGCGGACATTTTAACGGCACATAGAATAACAATTTAAGAGATTGTCGAACAACCAGATACTAGCACTGCATAAACCTCAACATTTCAACAGGGAATTCAATTGTTGATTACCGATATAAGTTATTGTATGGTTTCTAAGCAGTTAACAATTAGAATGAAATAAAATTCTCTGAAGCCATAAACAGAGGTACATACATAGAAGATTTTAAGGACACAAAATGTCAAAAACGGAGAGCTGGTGGTAGAGGATTATGAAATTGGGTTACCATAAAAGAAAGGTCTGATGGTTTACTCGTATTTCTTCCGCAGTTTAGTGACCCTTGAGTTAGAACCAAGAGTGTTCTTGAATTGCCATTCAATCTTCTTTCGTCAATGAAAAGGGAAGCTTGGGGATGGCAATTTGACCGGCCGTGGATACCAACCTGATCCGAGATCTTTGGGGCGGGTCAGACCCGTATACAGACGATCTGGATCTCTTCTACGTCAGTGTTATTCCGTCCCTGTTCCGTAATGTTTTTTAATTTTTTTTATGATATATATATATATATATATATATATATTAACAGATTTGATCCAATTCTTTTTTCATTTTATCACTTCGCACATGCTTTCTTTCCAACCTTCTCAATTCTATTCTCGCACAAATGCTCTTTCCTTAATTCTAATTTCACACAGATACTTTACTCGAATCTCACACAAATGCTTTCCCCTTAAATCTAATCTCACATAAATGCTCTACCCATTTTATCGATACAAACATTTTTCTCAATTTGCATATGAAACATATCTTCTTTTCAATTATCAACTCATATAATATTCCACATCTAATCAATTTACTATTTCTTCTCAATTCTCATCATCCAAAACTACACCATCCAAACCCTTCTTAGACTTTCTTCTCAATTTTACATTTTAATCTTACTTAGATATTTTTTCTGTTTATCAACATAGACCTTTTTTCCAATTTACATTTCAAACATTTTTTTCTCAATTATCAACTCACATACGATTTCACCATCTAATTAACATTGACCTTCTCAATTCTCATTTCATACAAATATAGCACCATCTAAGTCATTCATCGATATATATTTTCTTTCAATTCACATCCCACACAAACATCATCCTTAATCCTTCATCAATACACAACTCTTCCAATTCACATCCCATACATATACTCTTCTAGGTGTAGTTCAAGAAGGCCAGATTATTCATACATATAGAATTCTTCTCAATTCTCATTCCATAGCACCATTTAAGTCATTCATGGATATAGATCTTCTTTCAATTTACATCCCACCAAGGATGAAAATATCGATATCGCATGTCGTATCGCAACTTTGATTTTACGGATATATCGATGGATATATCGATATCGCATATCGATATCGCAAAAAAATTGAAAAAACAACGGAAATCATATTAAAATTTTGGAAATTTAATATGAAATTTTAGGGATTATTTTTACACATCATTACACAATTATTCCACTCAAAATCACAGTAAAATAATATATTTAAAACTAACATATAGATAATAAGCATTATAAATACTGTATTTCGAATGAAAATTGACAATATATTACATAATACAAGACAAAATTACTAAAATTACATCACATAATACATTAGTACCAAAAGGATGACCTATGAGGTTCAAACATAGTAAATGGAATGTCATCTTGATCCAAACAGTACTGATATTAACTCATCACATTAGAATACTTATTAGGGAAAATGTTCAAATAAGCCACTAATATTTACTTTCAAGTTCATATATCCCACTAAAGTATGTTTAAGTACAAAAACACAATTAATGTTTATTCTCAGGTTCATAAATCTCATTGAAGTATTTTAAAGTACAAAAACACAACTAATGTTTACCTCTAAATACATATAACCCACTTAAGATTTATTTATAATATAATACACCAATAATGTTGTAAAATTAAAATATATATTTACACA
Organism: Scutellaria barbata; assembly: GCA_028654395.1. Lineage (NCBI taxonomy): Eukaryota > Viridiplantae > Streptophyta > Magnoliopsida > Lamiales > Lamiaceae > Scutellaria > Scutellaria barbata. The sequence continues at coordinate 8,263,361 of CM053645.1, forward strand.
TTTTAATTTTTATTTCCTATTTGGACCTCATGTTTTTTTACATATTTTAGAACAAAAATTTATTCATGAAAACATAATATAATATCTTATTATATATATGTGTGAATATAAATATTATTATTAATAATTATTATTAATTACACTTTTTAATTTTGAAGACTAAAACTATTAAACAACTAGAGTTATTTGAAATAATAATTTCATTATGATATTATTTTTTAATTTAAATACAAATTAACCTATATATTTTATGAAATGTCATGTGAAAGAAAATATCATAGTTAATTTTTTTTTATTTCAAATCAACCTAATTGTTTATTTAGTCTTTAAAAGTAAAAAAAAAAATATATATATATATATATAATAATAATATAATAATAATTAATGGTAATAATAATAATAATAATAATATATTTACATATATATAATAAGGTATTATATTAATGTTTTCATGACTAGTTTTTTTGTTATAAAATATGTAAAAGATATGATGTCTAAATAAAAAATAAAAAATAAAATGTGCAAATAAATATTTTAATTTTATAATATTATTGGTGTATTATATTATAAATATATCTTAAGTGAGTTATATGTATTTAGAGGTAAACATTAGTGGTGTTTTTATACCTTAAAATAATTTAATGAGATTTTTGAACTTGAGAATAAACATTAATGGTGTTTTTGTACCTAAACATATTTTAGTGGGATATATGAACTTGAAAGTAAACATCAGTGGCTTATTTAAACGTTTTCCCTACTTATTAATATAGTTATGCACATATCATTCATAAGTTGTTCTATCTCGTCCAACTGCTTCATCATGAATTAGATAGTGTATATTAATCCAATCATATTGTTGATATTCATTTTGGCCTTCATAGGATATTTGAGGGTGTGGGTGATCAAAAACATCTCGAGTAGTCCAACCAAATTGTAAACTTTTATAAATATAAAAAACATATGAATTTTGAGACATATCACTATGATTATTGCTATTCAAATTATGAAAATAATGACAAAATCAACTTTTTTTCATCAAAAATGCGATTTTTGATGTTGTTGCGATATTTCGCGATATATCCGCGATATATCGCGATTTCCATCCAATTTTGTTCTACACCGAACCGATATCGATAGCGATATCGATACTCTGCGATATATCCGCGATACCCGGGAAAAAAAAACATTACCCCCCAATATCCGTATCACAATATCCGTATCCGCGATATATCGCGATATTTTCATCCCTGCATCCCACACAAACGTCATCCTTGATCCTTCATCGACACACCACTCTTCCAATTCACATTCCATACAGATTCTCTTGTAGGTGTAGTTCAAGAAGGCCAGATTATTCATACACTCTCCACCTATCAAGGGGATAATTAATTATTTATGTATTCAAGTTCTTACAACTATATTGACATTTAAGTGTGCTTCTTTTGACTTAAGAGAGAGTTTTATGTTAGCAACCTTATACATTAACAATAATTGTATGAGAAAATGGCCCAGTATAACCTAATTCCCTATATTAAGTGTCAATATGTCCCCTCCTTATAATTTTTGCCCCATATACCCTATTCGTTATATTAATATACCCATCTACCCTTTTTTTTTAAAAAAATCGACATGTGGACCCCGATCACTGATTGTGTCAGTTGCGCATGTTTGACTTCTTATTTTGTGTATTTTGCCCATGTATTTCGTTATTTATTTTGTTTATTTTGTGTATTTGGTTATTTGTATGTTATTTAATTATTTTATTATAATTGCCGTGTATTTTATTTTATTTTAATTACATCTTATATTATTTAATACATTATATTTAAATGAAAAATAATAATAATACTTATAAAATATTGGCAATAATATGGATTTAGTGGGAACGGCAATTTTTTTTAATATTTAAGGGGTGCACGGCAATTTTGAAAATAATTGCCGTGCCCCCCTTTATTTTTTGAAAAAAATTTGTAAAATTTTATTTAGTGTTATAATTAGTGAGAAAATTATAAAAAAGCTAATTTTGAAAGTTGCATTGTAATTATTAATAATTTTAAATGATTAGTATTAAATTTCCTGTTTTTTCAAAATTGCCGTTCCCCCTATATTTTTTCAAAAAAATTTCTAAAATTTTCTTAAGTGTTATAATTTGTGAAAAAATTATGAAAAACCTAATTTTGAAATTAGCATTGTAATTATTCATAATTTTAAATGATTAGTTTTAATTTCCCAATTTTTGCAAAATTGCCGTTCCCCCCTACATTTATATATTTTTTTTCAAATTAAATAATTTTTGCAATAATTATTTATTTCTTGTTATATTAGATTATATTACATTTTGTTATGCAAATTGTTATCTTATTTCATTATATTGTATTATATATTATAATGTAATAATTATTATTATTTTCTACTTATTTTGCTAATTACATATTATATTATTTAACACATTATATTCAAATCCAAAATAATAATAAACTTATAAAATAGTGTCAATAACATGTATGTAGCTTGAACGGCAATTTTCTTTTTTTTTTAGGGGGTGCACGGCAATTTTGAAAATAATTGTCGTGCCCCCCTATATTTTTTCAAAAAAATTTCTAAAATTTTCTTAAGTGTTATAATTTGTGAAAAAATTATGAAAAACCTAATTTTGAAATTTCCATTGTAATTATTCATAATTTTAAATGATTAGTTTTAATTTCCCAATTTTTGCAAAATTGTCGTTCCCCCCCTATATTTATATTTTTTTTTTCAAATTAAATAATTTATGAATAAATCGACATGGTGAGACCCAATCACTGATTGTGTCAGTTACCCATGTTGACTTCTTTATTTTGTGTATTTCGTTCGTATTTTGGGTTATTTTTGTACTAATGAAATGAATAAATAAGCAATATATCAATTTATTTATTCGTTTAATTATTTTAAATTTGCATCACTAATTATTTATCTCTTATTATATTATATATAATTACAAGAATGGTAATTTTATGCAAATTGTTATGTTATTTAATTATTTTATTATAATTGTCGTGTATTTTATTTTATTTTACGCTAATTACATCTTATATTATTTAATACATTATATTTAAATCAAAAATAATAATAATACTTATAAAATATTGGCACTAATATATATTGGGTGGGAACAACAATTTTGGTACATGTTTAGGGGGTGCACGACAATTTTTTCAATAATTGCCGTGCCCCACTATATTTTTGCAAAAAAAATTGTAAAATTATTTTTAGTGTTATAATTAGGGAAAAATTTATTCAAAAGCTAATTTTGAAATTTGCATTGTAATTATTCATAATTTTAAATGATTAGTATTAATTTTCCAATTCTTTCAAAATTGCCGTTCCCCCCTATATTTATATGTATTTTATACAAATTAAATAATTATTTATTTCTTATTATATTAGATTATATTACAAGTGGGAACGGCAATTTTTTTCAAATTGATATCTTATTTAATTATTATATTATAATTGCAAATTGTAAATTGCCGTGTAGTTTTAAATATATTTTTTTTACTTATTTTGCTAATTACATCTTATATTATAATAATAATAACACTTATAAAATATTGTCAATAATATGTATTTAGTGGGAACGGCAATTTTTTTTAATATTTAGGGGTTGCACGGCAATTTTGAAAATAATTGCCATGCCCCCCTATATTTTTTCAAAAAAAATTGTAAATTTTTTTTAAGTGTTATTAATATAGTGGGAACGGCAATTATTAATATAGTAATATAGTTACTATAATATAATATATATAGTATGTAACATTAGTAACTATATATTAACTATATATTAATATATTAATATAATATATTAATTAGTGCATAGTGCACTATGCAATTATTTGCCGTGCACATTATATAATATATAACATTAATAAAATATATAATATATATGCATATGTGCACTATGCACTAACATTATAATTGCCGTGCACTATGCACCCCTATATTATATATTATATATTACATATTAGTGGCACAAAATATATTAATATATATAATTTATATATATTGTTAATATATATATATATATATATTATAAAAAATATAGTATAACAAGTCAACCCTATTATATAGGGAACGGCAATTTAACATATATAATATATTAATATATTAATTAGTGCATGGTGTATATAATATAATTAATATATTAGTGCATAGTGCATGGCATATAATATGTTAATTAGTGCACGACAATTAATTATATAATATATATTAATTTACATTAGTGTAAATTGCCGTTCCCACTATAGAATGCATATTATATATATATATATATATATATATATATATATATATAATTGTCGTTCCCATTATATTAATATATATAATGTGTACACGGCAATTATGGTTAACAATTAATATATATTATGTAAATTATATATATATATATATTATATAACTAATTGCCGTGTACACGGAAATTTTATATATATATATAATATGCATTATGTAATATATTAATATGCATTATAATATATATAATTTATAATTTATTACAAATTATATAATAATTTATATTATCATACACGGCAATTATGAACATTATATATAATATATTATAAATTATGAACGTTATAAATTAGTGGAACATTATATAATAATTTATATTATCATTACATGGCAATTATAAACGGCAATTATGAACATTATATATAATATATTATAAATTATGAACTTATATTATATTATGAACGGCAATTATATACATATATTATATTATAATACATATTACATTACATATTGCCGTTTACATAATATAATATAATATATTAGCATTACATATTATAATATAATATATTATATTAGCATTACATAATTGCCATTTACATATATTATATTATAATTGCCGTGTACAATAGTAATTAAATATAATATTAATATATTAAATTAAATTAAATTATAATATAATATAAACGGCAATTAATATAATATTAATTTAATTAATATTAAACGGCAATATAATACTCAAGGTATACGGTAATTGCCGTTTATATTATATTTAATTAATATAAATCAAATTAATATAATATTAAAAATTAATATTGTATAATACGATAATTTTAAAAATAATTTTGTAAATAATTTTGTAATAAACGGCAATTTTAAAAAAAAATTAGGGGTACACGGCAATTATTGAAATAATTGTCGTGTACCCTTAAAAAAATTTTTAAAATTGCCGTTTTTGCTTAATAATTGTATTATATATATAATAGTATTATATTATGTAATTTAGATTAGTATTTACATTAATATAATTAATTTAGGGTTATTTTTAAAATTTGCCATGTAGCACTACTATAGGTTTGTAATTAATATTGTATTAAAAATTAATATTGTATAATACAATAATTTTAAAAATAATATTGTAAATAATTTTGTAATAAACGGCAATTTTAAAAAAAAAATTATGGGTACACGGCAATTATTGAAATAATTGCCGTGCACCTTTAAATTTTTTTTTAAAATTACCGTTTTTCTTAATAATTGTATTATATATAATAGTATTATATTATATAATTTAGATTAGTATTTACATTAATATAAGCAATTTAGGGTTATTTTTAAAATTTACCGTGTAGCACTACTATAATCCAAAGTAGGTTTGTAATTAATATTGTAATTTTTAATACAATATTTAATTACAATATTATATTATACGGTAATTAATTACCGTTCATAAACGGCAATTATATATATTAATATATTAATTATATATATTAATTAGTAATATAAACGGCAATATGTATTATAATATAATATATGTACACGGCAATTATGTAATGCTAATATACTATATTATATTATAATATGTAATGCTAATATATTATATTATATTATGTCAACGGCAATATGTAATGCAATATGTATTATAATATAATATATGTAAATGGCAATTATGTAATGCTAATATAATATATTATATTATAATATGTAATGCTAATATATTATATTATATTATGTAAACGGCAATATGTAATGTAATATGTATTATAATATAATATATGTATATAATTGCCGTTCATAATATAATATAAGTTCATAATTGCCGTTCACTAATTTATAATATATTATATATAATGTTCATAATTACCGTGTATGATAATATAAATTATTTTTTATTTAATTTGTAAAAAAATATATAAATAAAGAGGGGGAACGGCAATTTTGCAAAAATTGGGAAATTAAATCTAATCATTTAAACATATTAATAATTATAATATTAATTTCAAAATTAGTTTTTTCATAATTTTTTAAGAAATTATAACACTTAAGAAAATTTTAGAAATTTTTTTGAAAAAAACTAGGGGGGCACGGCAATTATTTTCAAAATTGCCGTGCACCCCCTAAAAAAAAAAAATTGCCGTTCCCTAGTTAAAAATGTTATTGAAAATATTTTATAAGTGTTATTATTATTTTTGATTTGAATTTAATGTGTTAAATAATATAACATGTAATTAGCAAAAATAAGTAAAAAAAAAATTATTAATAATAATTACACGACAATTATAATATAATATAATTAAATAAGATAACAATTTGCATAACAAAATGTAATATAATGTAATATAACAAGAAATAAATAATTATTGCAATAATTATTTAATTTGTATAAAATATATATAAATATAGGGTGGCACGGCAATTTTGCAAAAATTGGGAAATTAAAACTAATCATTTAAAATTATGAATAATTACAATGCAAATTTCAAAATTAGCTTTAGAATAAATTTTTCCCTAATTATAACACTAAAAATAATTTTACAATTTTTTTTTGCAAAAATATAGGGGGGCACGGCAATTATTGAAAAAATTGCCGTGCACCCCCTAAACATGTACCAAAATTGCCGTTCCCACCCAATATATATTAGTGACAATATTTTATAAGTATTATTGTTATTTTTGATTTAAATATAATGTATTAAATAATATAAGATGTAATTAGAATAAAATAAAATACACGGCAATTATAATAAAATAATTAAATAACATAACAATTTGCATAAAATTGTCATTCTTGTAATTATATATAATATAATAAGAGATAAATAATTAGTGATGCAAATTTAAAATAATTAAACGAATAAATAAATTGATATATTGCTTATTTATTCATTTGATTAGTATAAAAATAACCCAAAATACGAATGAAATACACAAATAAAAGAAGTCAACATGAGCGACTGTCACAATCAGTGATCGGGTCCCACCATGTCGATTTTTTCAAAAAAAAGGGGTAGATTGGTATATTAATATAAGGAATAGGATATATAGGGCAAAAAAATAAGGAGGAGGTTAGATTGGCCATTAATATAGTGAATTAGGGCAATTCAGGCCATTTTCTCATAATTGTATTAGCTTATTAAGGCTTTGATACGAAATTGCACTACTGGATTTAAAATTTATAAATTATAATTTTTGTTTGTTTTGAGATTGATAAATATAAATTTAAATTTATATTGAGTATGATTCCACTCTTATCTTAAAAAATTATCTGATCACTGATTCATAATAACATCATATAATATATATACTGCTTTATATAAATATATATATATATATATACAATTTTGATCAGCCACGCACCTGAAGAATGCACACTATGTGCATTTTTTTAAATTCCTTTTATTTTTATTTTTTTTATATTATAAATAGAACATTTTTTTCACGCTACACTTCACTCATAACCCCTCATTAATATAGATATTTTTAACAATTCGTATCTCACACATATACATTCTTCCCAATTCTCATCCACACAGATACTATCATAAAAATATTGAATATTCTTCCAAGTTGAATTAATCAATATTCTTCTCATTCTCATCCACACAGCTACCATGAAAAATATTAAAAATCAATTAAATGAAGTAATGAAAAATATTCAATTAATTAATTCTCAAGAAATCTTAAATTTTAATCAATATTCGACATAAAAATTAAAATACGAATTGAGCAACAAAGAAAATAAATTGTCAACAAATCATATCCTCCAACTCAATCATTAATTACCAACAAGTCTTCAATCAATCTTCAAAATCTCAAGTCATCAATTATCAAAAAAAATTCAATCAATCCTCAAAATACTGTTTTTTTATCTCAAATATAATGAATCTACACATATAAAAAAAATAAAGCAATGAAAAATATATAATTAATCAATTCTCAACATATCCTAAATTCTAATCAATATTCGAGAAATCCTCAAAACTAATCATAAAAATTAAAATGCCAAAATACTAATCAATATTCGAGAAATTCTCAAAATTTAGCCATAAAAATTAAAATACAAATTGAACAACAAAGAGAATACATTCTCACCAAATTTTCTAAATCAACAAATCATGTCCTTCAACTCAATTATTAATTACCAAGAAATCTTCAATCAATCCTCAAAATACTCAAGAAGTCTTTAATCAATTCTCAAAATCCCAAGTTTTTTTTTTTGTATCGTCAAATATAATGAATTTACATATGTGAAATTTTTAAAAAAAAAAAATCAATACTATAATTTTCTAAATGAAAAACTTTCAGAAAAGAAAAAAGATAAAAAAATATTATACCATTCCAATGATGTGGAACAATTTTTCCCGTCATCCCATTAATGCAACAATCACGACAAACTATAATGAATCTACACATGTGAAAAAAAATTAAAAAAATCTGTACTATAATTTTCTAAATGTAAAAACTTTCAAAAAAGAAAAAAATTAGTATTATACTTTTCTAAATGTAAAAACTTTTAGAAAAGAAAAAAAGATAAGAAAATATTATACAATTCCAATGATGTGCAACAATTTCTCCTATCATGCCCACTAATACCACAACCACGACAAACTCTTGCTATTGGAATTGCTTTTTCCTATAATGATTTATACCTTTTACCACATCATTAATCTCAATTATATATATATTTTGTTGGTAAAGAAGATTGTTGCACTCTTTAAGCATTGTACACTGTTAGAACCATGTTCAATAAAACATGCATTATATACTACAATAATAACAATTTTGAATGTGTTGTCAGAAGAGATTTATTATAAATGTCAATATTGTTCACTCTTCCAATTTTCATGATTATGGTTCTCTCTTCCACTCTTTGCACTTATTGTCCATCTTCGTAAAATATATTTAAATGAAAGTTCAAAAATCTGTTTCACACGAAAACATGCTCTACAAACAATTCTTTTGAGTTCTGTAAACAACTACATATGCACCTGAACTCTTGATGTATATAAGCTCCCGTTGTTTTAGTGTTGAACTTGTATCAGTCCTGAATATAGTATAGATTGTTTGGAACTCATTATCACATTTCATATTCACAAAATAAGCACGACTTTAACACATTTCTTCCTGAAAAAAGTTGAAATTTTTCTATATTTTTGGCATTTGTGCTCCCATTGACTAAACATCCAAGTATGATTGTTTAGCCATGGTGGTTGATCCGCTTATTGAAGCAAAAATCATGCTATACTTATTTGTGTTATATGTTATATCAAATATTATAACATCACTAAAAAAAAACTACGCGAATTGATTAATTGAATATTTTTCATTACTTCATTTAATTGATTTTTAATATTTTTCATGATAGCTTCTATGTGGATGAGAATTGAAAAAATATTGATTAATTCAATATTTTTCATGATAGTATATGTATAAATGAGAATTGGGAAGAAGGTGTATGTGCGAGATGTAAATTGTTAATGAGAGGTTATGAGTGAAGTGTAACGTGAAAAAAAGATTTTAAGTATAATATAAAATATAAAAAATTGATAAAAAAAATCTTTAAGAAATGCGCATGATCTATATATATATATATATATATATATTTTTTTTTTTTTTTTTTTTATAGAAACTTTTCAAATTAAATTTAAAATTAGAATAGTTTCTTCCGCCAATCCTTAAATCAACTCGTGAGGGTGGGACATATTTTCATAGATTTTTGAAAGGGAACTACATTATGAATTGAGTCCTAATTGATGGGCTACAAACTCGGGGATTGAAAAGAGGCGTTATTCTTCATTCCCCAAATGGCAAATTCTCTACTCTAATTTTCTATAAATTCTACTCTCAAGATGAACTCATCTATAATTTTGTTTTTTTTCTTTCCAATTTTACTAATGTTTTCCCACTTTTTGCTCTCTCTGTTGCTTCGATTCCTATTTATAGCTCATTATATTCATGGCCATCTATTTCATGATTTCTCTCGAAAAACGAAGCAGCAGAATTCTGCAGATCCTTCAGGTATGCCATTTCTTCCCCATGTATATGCGATTTTATGTCCTTAATTTCCATGTCTTTTTCTCTGGAAGTGATACGATGCATTGCAGTTCACCTATTTTTATTTATTGTTTCGTTATTTTTATTTTATTACAGAAGGCTTATGTTAATTTTGCAATTTAGCAATTTAGGAAGAGAGACTCCTAGGATTGGAGAAAATCCCATGTTGTATTGCTGCTTTGTTTGTATATGAATTCGATTCAGTCTCTTTATTAGTAGTATCTATGCTATCAAGATTTAGTGAATGCTTCTTCCACTGAAATAAAAAAAACTTGTTGGAATCAGAATTAGGGATAGCAAAGAAAAGAATTTTTCAGTCTCTTATTTATATCTTTCTGTATGTATGGAAATGTATCAATATCATTTATCTGATCCGATTACAAAATGTAGAAATGTCATGCTTTCACATACATTATGCTTATCATCTGTTTCTTTTTTTATTTTTTTATTTTATAAATTCGATCTAATAGTTGCATTGGCTGGTGGAAAGAATAAATCATTTGACTCTTTCTTGTGGCGGACAAAGGAGGCCTTAATCAGAGTTGCATCATTAATAGGAGTGATTCCTCTATTATCTGGGAATAGAAGGCTTATTCCTAATTCTGGTAACTTTTTTTTAAAGGCATTTGATTCCCTCATAGACTGATTAAAGTAGCTACAATCTTCTTACTGTATAATCAATTCCCATCTTTTAAATTAAAGTGACAGAGTGGTGCCAAAAGAAAGCAAGGTTCACTGAGTAACTTTCTTTTAATTAAACATTGATCAAACTTATTAAAAAACATCTAGCTCTGGAAGAGTGCAATGGCCAAGAGTGATGCTGAAGATCCATTACTAGAACAAGCTATGGACTCTTCACATCGTTCAAATCAGAACAATGCCTTAACAAATAGAAGATATCGCCGTTGCAAGACTGTTTCTGGGGAAATCTGTTATCCAGAGCAGAACTGTTCATCAGCATTTCATCCCCCTGAGTCGGATTTTGGTAATAGACTTGATTTCAAGCTAGTTCTCCTGCTCTTGTTGGCATATGCTGGTGCAGGTGCCCTTTGCTTCTTTCTGGTGAGGCATGAGATCAAGGGAAATAAGACAAATGGATTTGTTGATGCTATTTATTTATGTATTGTTACGATGACAACTGTTGGATATGGAGATCTTGTACCTGATAGCACTGTGGCAAAAATGCTTGCTTGTGTTTTCGTGTTCGTTGGGATGGCACTAGTTGGACTTCTCCTAAGCAAAGCAGCCGATAAAATAGTCGAAAATCAGGAAATTCTTTTGGTTAAGGTGATACACATGCGGGAAAAATGTAGTCCGGTTGAGATACTTAAGTTAGTTGAAACCAACAGAGCTAACTACAAGTTTTTTACTGTCCTAGCTTTACTTGTGATGTTCATAATTTCTGGAACACTTTTCTTGTATCAGAAAGAGGGATTGGATCTTTTTGATGCTTTCTATTGTGTGTGTGCAACTATCACTACTCTTGGGTATGGGGACAAGAGCTTTTCAACTAAAGGGGGCCGTATATTTGCTACTTTCTGGATATTGATGAGCACCATTTGTTTAGCTCAGTTCTTTTATTCACTTGCTGAATTATATACTGAACGACGAAGAAAATCACTGGTAAAATGGGTTCTATCGAGGAAGTTTACCACTTCAGATCTTGAGGCAGCAGATTTGGATAATGATAAAGTTGTAAGGCAAGTTAAAATCACATTTGTCATGACGTTTATCTCTTTTTGATTCATAACTTCCTCTTCTCTTGTTAGTTTTGAGTTACATCCAAAAGAAATTGACAGTGTGTTTTAACATCATCCAGTGCAGCAGAATTTATCCTTTATAAACTCAAGGAGATGGGGAAAATAAACGAGGAAGATATTGCAGTGGTGATGGACTGGTTCAAGATTCTTGATGTCGATCAATCAGGTACACTAACAAAAGCTGACTTGGGGAATCCCGGATCATCCAATACTTAGGAAGGGAAGATTACTCGTATCCGATTTTCTCAACTGACCATTTTACAACACCTTGATTGCAGCATGCAGTTCTTGAAAGTAGATGGTAAGTCTTTATGATAGACTAGCTTTCATGACAATGATTTTGGTTCAAAAATTATAGCATTTGAAAAGTATAAATGGTGAAAGTGCCCAAAACCAACAATAGAGATGTTTGAGCAATGGGAAGCAGCTTCTCTTGATGAGAAATAAGGTTATCAAGTAGCAATAAGATCAAATGTACATATACTATGAAAATTGCTCAGACATGTAGATTGCAAAGATGATAGGGTGGATATTGCATGAATGATGAGTTGTTCATCAAATTAATTCAGTAAGCTTGAAGTTAGGATTATCAAAACCCTTGAGATTTCACTTCTTGTTGATTGGTAATTCTAGTGCAACATAAACAACTGATGCATGCTTTTAAGCTGAGGCCTCATCTGGAAAACTTTGGTGCAGTGCGAATTGGATTCTCTATTCTAAGTTGGTGTTTCATCTTATATTTCATTGTTTTTAATTTATATCATATGTAAATGTCATTTTTTTACATTTGACATAATAAGCTGATTATTTTGAAATACCAATAAAACACCATGGAATAAAGAATCTTGTATGGATTCAGTGGAGCTATTGCTTAAAGTATTAACTCTAAAATTGTCATTTTTCATTAGATGACGTGTAGTGTCTTTGTGCATCTATGTTTTATGTTATTGTATCACATACTCTATTAAACACAATAGTGTTTTTTTTTTTGACCCGGCATGTTAAAGTAACATGCCCGGTAACGATATTATTTCTCCTTTGTAAATATCGAAGACATTAAAGACAATATTGCATAAAAACATGGTCTCCTTCCCTCAATTCATTATAATGATTGGCTATGGGCCGAATAGTGGGCCATGTTATAGGACTTGGGCCAGCATTAATTAATTTAGGAAAAGGAAAATATAATTCTAACTAGGCTAAACACATGATTGTATTCACATCAGAAATATTTCTTTTATGCAACATACCAGTCTAGTGAAAATATATACACATGATTGTTTTCGAATTTTTATGTATATATTTGAAACCTGATTGAAATGTCAAAAAAATTTAGTAAAGAAATCTCCTAATTTCATATGATACTTGTTTAGACCATATCCGAATTTCACAATTAGTTTTTCATATTGCAAACTAAAACAATTTAGTTTAGTTTATATATTTTCATACGCATACTATGTTTATATTAGTTTTGAGAAAGAGAAAATTATAACAACACGATTATAGATTTCCTATTGAGTTATTAAATTATTTTTCAATTTCTGTTAATATTGCAAGTTATATATGTATAACTTCTTTTAAGTAATTGTAGGTATAACTGTGAGTTGGATTTTGACTAAAAAAAAATTATATTTCTCGTCCTATCCCCATTTATTATCCTTGTCTCCACCCTATATCAATTGAGTATGTACTTTACATCTCATCCCCATAATGCACAAAATATTCTTAAAGGAATTACATGATGAAAAGAAAAAAAATTAAAGAAGAAAATTTTGTAAACAAGTAAATATCATAAAACAAAATACAAAAGAAAGTGAAAGAAGAATAGCATCGTTGGTTGGGGGAGAAAAGATTTAATGAAATCAGTATTAGGGTTTTCAAAACAAAAAATCATTCCTTGATTTAGACAGTATAGTAGATTCTTGAAAGAAAATGAAATTGTTTAACTCATTTATTATCTCTAACTCAACCCACTCGTTGGGTATTAATTCAACCACTTTTTATTTGTAAAAATAGTTGCTTACCTACTAAACCCGCCCAAAGAAAACTGCTAATCCCAATTTAAGTCACTTTCCAGAACCTATTCCATTAATGCCTAAATAATAATTCGAGCCCAGAAATAAAATAATGAAATGATAATCAAGAATGGTTTGAGCATTGTATTTATTCTACTCCACTATCTTTGTCGACTCGTGTATTTATTACAAACGATTATTATACAATGGTGTTGGTAGATATGGAGTCTTCCCTTTGTCGCCTCACCATAACACCCTGTTTTTACTTAATATTTGCCATATGGCAAGTCTCCATAGTCATAAGAAATCTTTTATTTCAAATTTTCTTTTTTTAACTCTAATACATGTTATGTTATGTATATTTAATAATATCAACAATATTAAATATCATGTGTATACACTAAATAACATCATCAATATATAAATGATCTTTAAAGATATAAGATGAAACAATTTGTTGTAATAAATATAGTACATTTAAATTTGAATTTTTGTATCTATCCAAATATACTTCAAAGCAAAGATGATTTGGGGATAAATCTTGATATTCTTTAAAAGGAAAAAGGATTTAGCTTATACTTATAAGCCACTTCATAAAAACCCTTTTGAATTTAGGGGGTTTTGATGCATGATATGCATCATTTTCTCAAGTGTGATTCAAATGCACATTTGAATGAAAGAGTTCCCACTAAGCACTTAGTCAGTAGTTTAGGAGGGTTTAACGCTTAAGCAATTCATTTATTCCTAAACAACTGCTTTCCATCAACATTAGCAGATATGACCACACTAATTAATCTCCCTATTCTTATCCATTACAATTATGCTTTGTGGGACCATTTTTAAAAGCTTACACGAATTTAGTGGTTGTCAATGACAAGTTTTATTCATTTTAATAATTAAATTCCTTCCCCCCCCCCCCCCCCCCCCCCCCCTCCCCCAAACACACAAATCTTTATATTCTAGATATAAGTAGGAGTTTGGTTTCCTATATCTCTACTCTTTTAAAAAAAATCTGTATAAACATGGCCCATATGATAAAAATACTACTTCTCATCTTGTTGTTTAAGGTCTTGAAATTAGATGTGAAAAAAAAAATAAAAAAATCAGACTGTGTGTTTATTAAAGATGTAGCGATTAATGTAAGGGTTGATGAAATGCCGGCTGGGCCGGCATGGGTTGCTTTCTCGAGTTTGCTTCAAAAGACGGGGAAATGAAAATCCCTCTCTTTACGGTCAATTCCTTGCAAGAATGGGTTCTAGAATTATGGAGTTGGACAAATTATTGTTTCTTTTTTGTCTCTGTCCTTAACATACTAAACCCATAACAACAACAACAACAACTCCACCCCCCTTTATAATACTCCATAAAACCCCTCTTCCGGGTTGTGGTGTTATTCAGACATTTGGTAGAGAGAGAAGCAAAGCCCAAGAATCTAAGATGCCTGAATTTGGTGGAGAAGATGTTTCTCTTGTTTCTCATCCAGACCCTCTCGTGTTAGAGCTCAACAGATTGCAGAATCAACTTAAAGGTTCTTTCTTTTCTCTCCTTTTGCATGCTTTACAAGTTTTCTTGCTTAACACTTTTTCATCTTACAACGTTCCTAGTTGATAATATGTGGCTTCTTATCATCAAGAATCAGTTCTAGTATTTATTGTGAAGAATAATCAACTATTATAACTGTTGTCATGATACCCTTATATGCTGTATTTTCTCTACTTGGGAGTTGGTCTATACTGTTTCTTGTGGTGATCTGCTTCAAGAAAATTCAAGATTCTTCAACCATGCTTGTAGAATTGTTTTGATGCTAACTGCTAGCGATATTTAGATGGAAACAATCTTCTCTAACTAGGATTTTTTTGCGTTAAGTTTTTTCTTTTGATTGTTCTGTGAAAATGTTGCTTTATGTTTGTAATTTAGTTTAGTAATTATGGAGCCTAAAACTTAAACAAGAGCTTGGTTTTCTTTCATTTTCTTCATTTGTTTTCTTACACCATTTTTAAGCTAGTAGATGAATTGATGAAAATCCTTAACTGTCTCCAAAACATAGTGATGTGGCATTTTTCACTGTTTTGGTTTTTCGTGTCCATCACGAGAGTAGATAGATTGGAGCAAGCATTCCTCAATGAAATATTAGCCGATAACTGTTAAAGAATTCGATAGATGGAGGTTGTCAAAGTTGTTGTTATAATAATTTTAGGTCCTAACTGTCTTATTCAGCTACAGATTACTTTTATTCTGTAAAGCATGCTATTAAAATAACATTTAAATCTTTATGTTTGTTAATGATCTGGCTTTTTTATGGGATTATTGTAGCATAATATATGAACTTTTGTCATTTCAAGTACCTACTTTTTGTTTTGGGTGAGGTAGTCAGCATACCAAATGATTATCCTATAAAGTGAAATTGACTTGATACCATTGGTCATTTGGGTCCCATTAATCTTCAATAGGCATTATTCTCAAATGGTTTGACTCTGCTTCCCTAGCATTTGACAATCCCTTTTCATGATCCAGTGTTGATTCTCGATTTATTTTTGCTGACATTTTGTTAACTGTCAGATTTCTTGACTTTACTTTAAGGTTCAGGTTGAAGAAAAGCCATAAGCTATCTAATCATCAAGTTTCGTTTGGACAAAAAATTGTAGTACAATCTCAGTGGCATTTTGTTACCATAAGCCTAATTGAGTTGGAACATGCTGCGAAATGTTGATTTCGCTATTTTATTTGACGCATTTATGGATTTTTTTTGACGCTTTGGCTGGATTTCATCTGTATGTAACTCTAAAAACCGATCAACGAAATTTCCTATCTTAACTTATGGAGTTTGAATATTTGACCTTAATTTATTTTATTATAAGGTAAGAAATGTGATTGTAATCTTTTGGGTGGTAAAAAATCACACATTTTGGAGGACTTGACATGGATGATTCCATGTGACAGACATAACAAGATTAATTTCATGTGATTGTAGAGAAGGAGAGGGAAGTGGGGAAATCTCAAAGTGAAATTCGGGCACTCCGAGCAACTGAAGCCTTGAAGGATAAGGCTCTCGAGGAGGTATTTTAAATCAGTTTCCTGTTTCTGATGTAACTATGCAGTTATGCATACAGAAAAGTCATTTTTAACGCAAATGAAGCATTAAATTTATCTGCAATGCAATATCAGTAGTGGCACACAGTACAGCTGATCTGGCATAATCTTTTGATCATGGTGTTAGTATTGAATTATGAAAAAAAGGAGAAGGAAGATTTGATGAGTAGCAGTTACAGTTGCAGTTAGTATTGAATTATGAAAAAAGGAGAAGGAAGATTTGATGAGTTGTTCACCTGGCTAGTTACAGTTTTAACATGTCATTTGTATCTGTATTGTCTTTCTCACGTTTACTGTACTGTTCTACAGATTGCGAGTGAAGCTAAAAGGTTGGAAGAGAAGTTAAGATCCAGTGAAAACCATCTTCAACAGAAGGTCTGAAAAGATTTGTGGATACACCATGCATTCTGTTTTCTTGTTTCTTTTCACCATAAACATTAAACTAAGTCAAGTGTTTGGTTCTGATTTATGCAGAATCTTGATATCAAGAAGCTTACAGATGAGAAGAAGGAGGCAATGACGGCACAATATGCAGCTGAAGCGACTCTCAGAAGAGTTTATGCCAATCAAAAAGACGATGATTCTATTCCCATTGAGCTCGTCGTTGCTCCTCTAGAGGCAGAACTTAAGATACGTAAGAACGAGGTAATAACACAAATTCTAAGAAAAGTTTTTCTTGTGTCAATAATATAATATACGTGTCAATTGTCGAATCAAAGCTCATGTCTGATGCCCCACTCCACTATGAAAAACCAGAATACTGATATATATATATATATATATATATATATATATATATATATATATATTCAATTGTTATGCACTTTTAACCTATTGTCTCGGGCATTTCAGATTGCAGCACTACAGGAGGATAAGAGGGCGTTGGAACGTCTTACAAAATCGAAAGAAGCAGCACTGCTTGAGGCAGAGAGAATCTTGAGAAGTGCTTTGGAAAGGGCACTAATAGTTGAGGAGGTTCAAAATCAAAACTTTGAGCTTAGGAGGCAGATTGAGATATGCCAGGTTATGATTTACATCAATTCAATGGGGAATATCTATGAATTCCAAATCACTAACTTGCATGCATATGTGTATGTTCACAGGAGGAGAATAAAATACTTGAAAAGACAAATAGGCAGAAGGTTTTAGAGGTTGAAAAGCTAAGCCAGACCATCAATGAGCTCGAGGAGGCCATACTGGCTGGTGGAGCAGCAGCCAACACTATTCGTGATTATAAACGAAAGATCTCAGAACTGAATGTAAGAACTTATGTTAATTTCAGCCCAGTCCCTCAGTCACCAAGCATCCTTATCAGGGCAATCTATACAATTAGTAAACTTCAACATTGGATATAACCTGACCCTTAGTTTTCTTGAACTTCATAGGAGGAGAAGAGGACTCTGGAAAGGGAACTAGCAAGGGTCAAGGTTTCTGCAAACAGAGTAGCAACGGTGGTGGCTAATGAGTGGAAAGATGAGAAAGACAAAGTTATGCCTGTAAAGCAATGGCTAGAAGAGAGGAGGCTATTGCAGGTATGCCCATGAAACAGTCACGCGAGCATCAATCTGCTTAAATACCCCATAATGCTGAACGTATTGAATGTTTTGGTTTATGTCTTGACATTGGTATGACCCCTGTTTTGTAGGCAGAGATTCAGAAGTTAAAAGACAAACTAGCAATCTCAGAGAGAGCTGCTAAGGCAGAAGCACAAGTCAAGGTAAAACCTCAAACCTTGTTCTGCAAATTTTATGTCTATTAAGCTCTTGTCTTGGTGAGATAAAGATGCTAAAACATTATGGTACAGGAGAAGTTGAAGTTGAGGCTGAAGACACTCGAAGAAGGCTTAAAGCATCCATCTACTTTCTCTAGTGGATCCCCCAAGAATGACAAGTCTATCAACTTCTTTGGAATCCTATCAAGTAATACCAAAACAAAAAAGAGATATGCATCACAGCCAAGGGCATCCACCATCACTAAAAGCGCATTGGGGGTGATGGATGGAAAACAGAGTTCATGGGAGACTGCAGAAACGAAGCCTATTAGTGATTTAATGAGTAAAAGTCCTTCTGGAGAAGGTTTTTCAAGAAAGAGCTTGTGGGCTTCTCGGAATGGGATCATTGACAATAGCCAAAAGGAAAATACAGAGATGAACAAAAATGGTATGATTGATGATACTGCGGAAATGGGAAATGCAAAGGGTACAAATGGAAGTAACAAAGAGACGAAAGGCTTGGAGATAGTTGATATCAACTGTGAAGACATGGTATCAGGAGTTTTCTATGACAGGCTTCAAAAAGAAGTCATAAATCTGAGGAAGTCCTCTGAGTTGAAAAACATCACATTGCATTCTAAAGATGAAGAAATCAAGGTCGGTGGAACACCCCCCCCCCCCCCGGGCCATATACATGTATGCTTATTTGTATTTGTAATGCAGGGTCGTCACACAAGGTATATTGTTTTCTTTTCAGATGCTAATGAAGAAGATTGAAACACTGACTAAAGCTTTAGAGGTGGAGTTGAAGAAAGTGAGAAGAGAAGCGGTAATAAGGGAGAAGGATTCAGCATCAACAAAGATGGATGAGAAGACACGCAACACAAACTCAACCAGAAGGTCAATTAATGCCTCTTGAAGATACATTAAAATAGACAGGGCCTCAAGATTTCTACAATGTAAATAGCAAAAGCCCATTTGGATGATAACAGAAATAATGTTAGAATTGTGAAATGATGAGCACCTAGCCACTAGCTTCGTGAGTTGTAAAAATTCTTGTCATAATTTATCTGATTTCCTTGTATGCTTGTACAAAAATATTCTGCTGGGCAAAGTATTTAATAAAATATTTGTTTATTTATTTGGCAAACAGATTTGTCATACATTTAAGTATTATTTATAATAGATTCAACAGATGGACGACGCATAAAATTAAACCCCAAAAATGGTAGATTCATCATATATCAATACACCCAAATCTCTATCAGATATCAGCAAATCTCGAACATTTTCTTCAGATGCTCTTTTGTATAAAAAGTACAATACAGAGCAAGCTACCTCACCTCTCAATCTTCCATACACCATTGAATGGAAAACAGGGGTTGCTAAGCTACACTAGCTGAATAAAACAAGAAATACTCTACAGTTCTGGGATCGTAGCTAAAGACGGCCTCCATTTCTTACGCCTTTTTCCCATCGCCCGAATCACATAATGTCTCAGTTTCAGCTCCTCCATGCTTCTCATTAGCAGCTGCAACTGCTTCTTAGTCAACACTATCTTCACTCTTTCGCCATTGCAAACTTCTCCAGATTTAAGCAGAGCAGCTAAAGGCATAGGCCCGTTGCATTGCTTTGAAACGGGGCTGATCATTCGGGCAGCCATTTCCGAAGCCTTGAACTCTTGATCTTCATCATCATGGCTGTCTTTCTTGTCGTTGTAAGAAAATGCAAATGATGAGCCAATGCAATTCCCCATTTTGAGTATGAAGCAAAATAAGTAAGCACATATATATATATATATATATATATGTGAGTGTGTGTGCTGCATATTACCTACATCACGTTTCAAGAACGTGCAGCCCACCTTACAGTTTCTATAACTGGAGAAGAAAATAATCAGCTAAGTACGGTTTTTTATTAAAATATTTTGCAATGAAACAGTGTTTAAACAGTGTAGGTTGTGAGCCAAATTAAATTCCGCAACTGGACATAATTAGAGGGGCTCTGCACCACACAGGTTGACTCTTGAACTATTATTTAGTAGCATTATTCTTCTAGAAAGTCAAAGTCTCACTTCAAGGTTGGCTACAATGCACATGAAAAGTTGGAGCTCCTAACTTTCTAAGTCAACTCCGTGCATTGATTCATATTAAATGATATAAATCATATAATATTACTATGTGTATGTTTTTTTAAATTGTAAACAGTTCTAAAATTCGACACGCGCCTTAACTAACGCCCAACCTAGCTACCACACAGAAATTAAGCACGGGCTGATCCAGCCTTGTAAGAAACGGTACCGTTTAGTTAAGTTTTTTTTTTTTTATATAAAAATTAAGCGCACTGACTTACCCAAGATCATTTATTTCACGATGGTGTTTTGTTCTAAAATAATCACAACACCAAGTCTTAAAATAATATCATTAATTAACATTTGACATGCATAAGAAAATATCAAATGAAATATCAAATTGGAATTAAAAAATTGTGTTTCATCTGATACTCAAAACAAAATTTCAATGATTGAGTTACATTTAATGTGGCCTAGATCAATTTTCAGCCCACCAATATGTAAATATATCTAATGGTTCGATGAATTTGTCTTTGTCTTGAGTTAATTGAGGCCTCATAACCCTAACAAGATTCATGAAACATTGATGGCCACAAGTAGTATTTAATTCGATCATCATAAACAGAAGATATTATATTGATTCTTGATATTGATCACTCTTTTTATACATGTGGAGTGTTATTAGTGATTTCATGATTAAGTTATTACTTGATATATATGAAAATGATTGAATTTCGTGGAGATTTGACTGAATATTACTTGAGGTATTGAAATTGGAATGTTGAAGACAAGTGCAAAAATCCATTAACAAAGGTAGAAGACAAAATGTCATCAATTATTTGGACGTGACATCTATGCACGAACAACTAATTACAATAGTGATCGTATTGTTTCTATACTCGGGATCACAATTAACAATTGGATACAAGTTTATGAGTATAACAAAATAATTAAGAGGTTAATCGTATACCAAAATGATTGAACATGCATCATCATGATCACATGATGGAGCAAGCTTGAGGGTTCTCTTCACTAAAATAATAATCGCATCTGCTGACGTGGCAGGGCCTGTCATAACCGTAGCCATGACCATAACCATCAAAGCATGGCTGTGGCTGTGGCTGTGGCGGCGGCGGAACTCCATAGCCATGGTAACATGGGCCCCCACCATAACCTTCGTAGCATGTCCCACAGCATGTCCGAACCGGAAAAGCCGGTGGACAGATTGGTCCGGGCCCCATCACTGGCTCCTTGGGCTTCTCGGGCTCTTTGGGTTTGACGGGCTCTTTAGGCTTTTCGGGTTCTTTGGGTTTGACGGGCTCTTTAGGCTTTTCGGGCTCTTTGGGTTTGACAGGCTCTTTAGGCTTTTCAGGCTCTTTGGGTTTGACGGGCTCCTTAGGCTTTTCGGGCTCTTTGGGCTTAGGCTTTTCGGGTTCTTTGATTTCAATACTTTTAATGACCTTGGAACCTTTACAGCATAATTTATCTCGAATCTTTTCAGGATTGCAGCATACCACAGTGATTGTGACTGTGTTGGCCTTCTCATTGTATATCTGGTCTCTAATTTCTCTTGTCCCAAATATTATTAACATCACAAAAATATACTTAGCTCAGCTTTTCTCCCCAAAAAAAAGATTGGAAAAGAATAGAACAAAAGGGACGAAGTAAAGAAATATGAGCATTGATAATTTGATGCATAATAAAAGAAGTCATCAATTATTGCCACCACACACATATATATATATATATATATATATAGTTGAAATCAATCAATAAATAAATATTGGTAGTAAAAGTACAAATTTGTACGTATGCAAATACATAATGCGGATCAATATTGTCATGAATTGCACATATATAGAGAATATTGTTAATATAGAAAGATTAATAGAGATGACTCACGGGGGAATTTGCAGAGAATTTTCTTGACTTTCTTGTAACAGCAAGGGCACTGCAGATCAACCTTGAGTACCATAACTGTTACCTGTCAAGGGCATAGAAATACGTATGATAATTATTCATGATTCTTGAAAGTTTTGAAACCAAATTTATTATTAAGGCCGTGATCAAGCAAAAGAAATGATCAAGAACTACCCTGAATTTCCTTTTGAGAGAGATATTAAATTAAATTAAATTGATCGAGATATAAGAGGGAGGGGATTTTGCGTACCTTCTCAGCCATAGCTAACAGAGCAATTGAGATCTGGAGTCACAAACCTGATGAGAGAGACTTTTTGGGAGGAAAAGATAGGAAGACTTTGGAAGAAGAAGGAGAAGAATATGAAGAAGAAAGTGGGAATTATAAGTAAAAATAAAATTAAAAAGAATAATTTTGTTGAAAATAGAAGTTGAATTTTCATGAAATCATCAATTTTGTCTCTCTCTCTCTCTCTCTCTCTCTCGAGAGAGAGATGGGGGGGGGGGGGGGTTGGAGAGGCCTAAATTGCTGATTCTTTACTCCGTGTACGCATGTGGCTGACTTTGATAGCCACTGCTCACCTTCTGTGAATCTGATCACCTTTATTCCTTTCATTTCATTCATATACAAGCAAATATCAGCTTTGATTGTGTTTAGGTTATTGTTTGGTGAGAGGGAGTTGTAAGTATGTTATGTATGTACCCCACATGGCCAACCATTGAAGATCCATCAATCATCTTAAAGAGTTTAAACTTGTGTTTGGATCAAAAGCTTTGATGAAGAGTAGATTTTCGATTCGAATCCATTACGTTTATTTTAAATTAATTTTAAAGCAATTTGAAAAGATTTTAAAAACATTTTAATTTCGAAGGATTATTTCAAATCTTGTATTTCGAGATCTGTAATGGTAGTGTCTTTAAGTTATTAAACTTACTTTAATTTTCATAATTTATTTTGTTGACAAGGTATAAATTTAATTTGGTGTTTGATGTGAGTGAGCTATATAACTACTGCAATTAGGCTCTCACCTAATTTTACTTAAGAGCTGTCAATTCCATATTGGCCATCTAATCGAAATTCAACATCGACTTTTGATAGAATAAGATAAGATTAGTCTATTATTTTGGCACATCAAGCTTTAACAACATTTCAAGGATAAGAAGCATGGCAGATAGAAACCGTCTCAATTCAACAAATATGAAAAAATTAATCAATTATGAATTAGTTAAACCATATGCATGTAGAGGTGGGAATTTTCTTTCGGGTATCGGGTACCCGACCCGACCCATACGAATATTATCCGATCGGGTTTTATTACAATTTCTTAAACTTTCGGGTATTTCGGGTCGGGTCGGGTATTGCCCCCGATCAGATTTTGGGTACCCGAATAAAGTTTAAAATTTTGTCCTACCTTCTCTACTTAGATTCTCATTTCTCTTGTTTTAAACGATAATAGACTTATCTTGTATAAGGTGAAACTCTCTCTACTCGACCCGACCCGGCCTGATGGTTACCCGATTAATAGGTATCCGAAAAAAGCGGGTATTTTTCGATGGCACTAGTCGGGGCACCCGACCAAAACGGATATCCGACCCGAAAATCCGAAGCCCGCCAAAATCCGACCCGATTCCACCCCTATATGCATGTATTAATTAATTTATTTTTCAAAAAAAAAAACCCAACATAATTTGATATATCATTTAATACAAAATTATGAAACTGTCTCATGATCGGTCTCACTAACCATAATTTAAATCAATCTTCAAAAGTCAATCTCTATTACCTAATTATCTCATCTTACAAATTTAAATTCTAAAAACAATCTCACAAGAATTATACTCATTTTTAGTGTATTTTATCCTATTTTAGAAATATTATTGTCCCGTTGAACCCATATATTCGGTGCTTCATTAATCATGCAATTGTTGCCACGTTATTAGGAAAACAAATAGAAGATAATGATAATAATTAATAGGACAGGGAACTCTTAGTATTTCTATTTCAACAACCACATAACCAAAACCAATGATAAATATTTGAAGAAAACAGAGTAATGATTGATTTCTACACCTAAAACTACTATTTCCATCAATCAATAATTATTATTATCCAAATAAGATTGTAAACCGTCCATAATATTTTACATAATAGTATTAGCTGAGCATGAAAAATTCATCCAATCTTGAGGATATGATTTATACATTTATTAGACAAATTTTTCTTCTGTTTTCATCATGCATATTCCAAATATTCTTTTGGTTATATTTAGGACCCACTTTTTTAAACATTTGATTCATCAAGATTCAAAAAATGTGATATGCTAAAACGTACACGTACTGATATAATAATAACACTTAGCCAAACCAAACTGATAAATGTTATGTTGATCTTAATACTGTCGAACATAACTTACAATCAATTACACTATGTGCTTATATTACCAAATGTCTAAAAATATCTTTTTTCCAATACCATAACATATTAATAAGTAATATTCAACACGCGGTTTATAAAAAATCGATTGGGGAATAAAATGGTGTCATCAAAGAACTTTTCATATATAATTTAACGGTCCATAAATTTTATTTTAAGTCGACATGAAACGAGCATATACTAAAATATAGATAGAGAATAAAAAAAGCTTATTGAAGTATGAGGTCCAAATTGAATCAATTTCCCATTTTTTAGCTCTTATTTTCAGGTTGTCTTCAACCCACTTATCTGCATGAAAGAGAAAGCTATATCACTTTTTAATGCCCTAAAAAAAGTGATGATGAAGATGCATAAAAAAAAAAAAAAAGTGATGAAGATATTTATTTCAATTTATTTGTATTTATATATGTCGGTCTAATTTATAACTTAACACAAAAATTTATATAAAATCATTGTATGGATAATCATTATTCACAATGGAAATTAGAAAAAACAGAAAATATTTATTTTTAAAGCCGTCTCACTGATTTAGTTATGTAAGGTTAATTCACAATTCAAATCCATAAAATAGAGATTAGTTTGTAAAAAATAATTTAAGTGTATAATAAAACATAATTTAATGAAATTATATTCGTAAAATGTTCTAGTATAAGTTTTTGCGACAATAAAAAATACTGGTGGTTGAAAATTATATTTCCTTAGTCCTTGCTTGAATGAGATTAAAATGGGCCGAAGCAGGTGAATTGGAAAGCCCTGTCTATTTTGCCATTGTAGGCCCAATTAGTGCGTCCAAAATATCCACTGCTCAACTAACCCATGGAAAAAAGCCAAGAGTGAATGATAAATCCTAGTTGAATTCCATTTCAAAACTGTAGTCAAACTTATATTAAATTAGCTTTTCCAATGAAAATTTGTACACTTTAGAAATTGTTGTCTGGATAAAAATTATTTACCCTCTTCTACTATGGTGTAGTTATCGGCGAACTCTTCCAAAATACATATATAAATTTATATATGTGGAAGATTGAAAGTAACAAAAAAAATTAGCCCCCTCTATAACTCAAATCTTGTTACTATTCAATACTTGATCTTATAGAATAATTTAAACCACAATCAAATTTAAAGTTAGTATAAATAGAATTCAAAAGTTAGCACGTCACAAATAAACATATGCTTATCTTAAATCCTCCAGTGCTTTTTTTCTCTTCCTTATTTTGCATTTTAGGGATGACAAATGAGTGGGACATGATGCATACCTAAAAACTCTTGATTTCAAAGGCATAAAATATAATAAATTAATTAAAATATAAAATAATTTAATGAATATTCTGCAAGATATTATTCTCATAATCCAATATACTGTTAATAAGTAAAAAATAAATGATATATGATAATCATGCATCATATATACTTATTCCGTACATTTCTTTAGTCTCTAGTAAACGATTACGAAAGTTAGCTTTATTTTTATTTTATTTTAGAAAAATGAGAGTTTTCTCTTCCCTATTATTGGTAAAAGCATCCTTTCATTTGGTGAATTGAAGAT
Source organism: Scutellaria barbata (assembly GCA_028654395.1). Taxonomy (NCBI): domain Eukaryota; kingdom Viridiplantae; phylum Streptophyta; class Magnoliopsida; order Lamiales; family Lamiaceae; genus Scutellaria; species Scutellaria barbata. The sequence continues at coordinate 8,290,219 of CM053645.1, forward strand.
TCAGGTTTGTTGGAGGACTTTGGATCTTTTTATGCTCATACTTTTTGTCAGATTCTTCCCATTATTGCACGTTTGTAAAGCTGCCTCTTTTGTAATGATTTATTTTCTATTTTGAAGAAGATTATATACACTAAATTAATATTGTGTTTACGGTTTTCCTATCTGCTATTTAATACAATTATTTGAAGGAAATTTTCTCTTACACGATTATCGTCATAGAATTTGGGTGAAAAGTCCTTTTTGTTTTTGTCGTTTCCAGGATTTATGGAGTGGAATCTCTTATGATTTTTTATTTTTGTTTAATTAAGATTCTGTTAAAATTTTAAAATCCCTACCTTATCTCTCTAAATGGAAAGGCTCACATGAGCCATCGACAGACTAGAAGGTCCCCCACTCTTTTTAAAAATAAACAAACACAAAATGTGGGAATTTTTTTGTTTTTCATAATTGGCTAAGAATCTGGAAATTGCGTAATTCTTAATTCATCAATTTCCAGTAAATAATAATAATAATAATAATAATAATAATAATAATAATAATAATAATAATAATAATAATAATAATAATAATAATAATTCAAGTCACAGTTTCTTTTTTCAACTTAATAAAGTTATGACATTATAGGTCATCAAATTTTACTTACTCTCATTTATTTAGCAAATACTCCATCCGATTCCATTTAAATGTTACTTTAGAGGTTGAATGTTGTTTTCAAATTTTTGCTTTTTTACATTATACAACTCTATTACAAAATATCCACGTCACTATTTCTTAAAAATCTACTAATTTTCCATGTGAAAATTTTAGCTAAAATTTTAGGAATTTAATAGGAATTCTAAAAAAATTAAATTGATTTTATTTTGAAATCTCAAATTTTTTGATTAGTTAAAAATATTAATCCCAATTTATGTTACTTGGTTCTTTCCAAAAACTTTAAAACAACACTTAAATGAAGGGGAATATCATAATTAAAGTTTCTTATAACTAAATACAAGCTGTTTATGAGAAGGACTTTATAAAAAAAAATATCACCAAAAATAACTGAATTTCCAAATAAAAAATCAGAAAAAGAAAATTTGAATTATGAATTTATTTAGAGATGGAGGAACTTTGTCTGTTTTCTGAACATGGGACAAATAAAAAGTGCGCATCTATATTGCATTGATTTGTAATGAAACTTATTTAACATACAAGAAGCATAGATTAATCATAGGGTGTGTTTGGATTATGGATCTTGTGTGTGAAACTGGATATTCTGTTGTAAGAGAGCAGTTTGGGTACTTTAAGACACCAAACAAAACATCAATCACTTGTCATATCTCTACTCATTTTCTTCCATGCAATCACACGATCCACATCATTTTGTTGAGACCTGATGAGGTTTCAAATTATCATAATTATAATTGAAATTTCAAAATAATGTAATAACAATAACCAAAATAAAAAAGCATAATACTTAAGGGTACGTTTAAGGGTACGTTTGTTTAAGGATTATGTAGGATAGGGGAAATTCGGATTTTGAAATCCTGGGATTTGGTAATAAATGTGAATAGTTAAAATATGTATTTGTTATAAGATTTTATATATAGGATTATTACTGTAAATGTCAAATCAATATTGGAAAAAGTAGTGGTGTGTAGTATTATATTTTTAGTTGATGTGTAATAGGTTTTAAATATAGGGTTAATTATAGTGCTTTTTTAGATAAAATAAGTTTTTAATAGATTTGATAATTCTTGATAAAATGCTCTAAACAAACACGGATTTGAGATTTTAAAATCTCAAATTCGATGGGGTGAATCCTTAAACAAACATACCCTTAAACTATTAATCATAACATCACATTTTTATAATAAATTTAAACCAACATGATAACTTTATAATGTTAAATTAAACTCTTGATACTCGATTCGTAATTCATCGTTGTAATTCATTATTTATTTTGATGTTTTGATATTTCAAGAATCGAATTAGAACTGTATATTTATATAATTTAAATTATTTTGCTAATAATGACATTTTCAGTAATATATGGTAAAATAAATTTCAAACAAAAAAAATCAAATGATATCAATAGGATAAAACATTTGTGAAAATAGTAACTCCTCCAATCTAAGCGTCAGTTTTATAGATTCAATTTATTTTTAATTATCTGTCTTTTTATACCTTCATAAAATTTTATTTCAAATTTATTTCTATCATAATTTTTAACTTGACATGTGAATTTTTAACTAAAAATAATAGTTTATATAGGAAATAATTCAAGTTTTTTAAACTACTTGATTAATTGGTGGTGTGAACCAAAATTTTATATATCTTAGTTTTTGACAAAACTTTAAATGAATATTTTAAATAAAATTGAAGAGATAAACAAGGGGATCTGGAGTTTAATGTGCCGACTCAATTGGCAGTGCCTGCTAACAGGTAGGCGGCTGCCTGGGTGGTGATTAAAAGATGGTGACGATGCTTATCTGACACGCGTCGCTTCTTCATTGGCTTCCATTATGGGCCTGGACCTACCAAATTCTGCTCGTGGATCCCTCACGTTTAGTCTTGTCGGCCCCCATTGACTGCTAATTGGGCCGCCCCACAATCACATTAATTGAGAGAGAGAGTCCGTTGTATATAACGTGTGTATATATCTTTTTTTCCCCTTGACATATACTTGTGCATACAACTTCAAATTTTTAATTTACATATGTTTTTATCTTTTTGCACTCAATTGATACCATATTTTTCTGCAAGATGCAAGATGTTTGAAAAAAAAAACCCCAAAATATTGCTGAAACTTAAACTCTTTTTGTAGGGGTATTTAAAAATTTTTGCTAAATCATGTACCTTTTTGTTTATTATTTATATATTTTTCTTCTACTAAAAAATTAAGTAAATAACGATTAATCTTTTATAAGCTCATTAAAAAATTTAATAGATTCGACAGCTATGTAATTTATTTAGCGGGTCTCGAGTTTTGATACTCAATTAGTTATCTGTTGTTTGATGATCATTATGCAATTACCCAATTTTCTTATTAAAACAAAAGGGGAAAAAAAAAGGCTTACACTATGCTCACTGATGTATAGTACTAAATATAGCTTGTAAACTCAATCATTGTGCAGATTCACCATTAAATTCGATCAATTTCTATTTGCAAATCTGAAATTTTAAGCCTAATAATTAATGTGGTAACTGTCATCAAATATTTTTTAATTAAAATATCATTTTCTTATTGAAAACTGAAAAGATTTGTAGAAAAAATAAAAAAGATAAATATTTTTATTGAAAATTATAGAAAAAATAGACAAAAGAAGATAAGATATGATATAGAATTTTATAATTTTTTTATTAAATCGAGATAATAAAACTCATAAATTTCATTGGAATGGAACATGTCCAATCCAAATATCATCGTGAAAATGTGAATGACAACAGAAACAAAGAAGATTGATTTTTGTCAGAAAAAATGTAATTACGGTGATTTTATATAGCAAATGATATGCAACATTTTGCTGGTGACTATTTGATTCATGTATATATTGATGAGAATGGTGTATAATGTTATCGCCATATTTCCAATATACGACTATATGTAGGATTTTTTTTTACTAAAAAAATCATCACTTATATTTAAAAGTGTATCACCAGGTTGTTGATGTGAAGTTACATTAATTATAAGTACACATAATTAAAAAAACACGAGATAAGTTTTGAATATCACTTTTAAAAAATTCAAATTCAAAGTTGAATGAAAATTTCTATTATTAGCAGTTAAAACTGTATGAATGCAGGTGCAGTTTGCAGACTGCATCTTTTGTGCTATTCTTCTTACACTCCAAACAGTAGGAAGATAAACGAGAGAGGGGTGGTGGCCTTGCCCCCAAATAATTAGACGCTGACTCAGCAACGGGAAATTTTTTCTCACTCGCATTGAATACTGACACGTCAGATATCACACTCTCTCTCCTCCTATATATTTGCTCTGATTCTCTACTCCCTCTCTCTCTCTCGCACACACAACACAAGTTTAAACAAGAAAGAGCGTATTAAAGAGAAGATATGGGTGAAGTAAGCGCTGTTTCCTATTATTTTCTCCGTTACGATTTTCTTGAAAAATGTTACTGTTTTAAGGCATGCAGAGCCATATTTTGTGATTGAAATTGAAGGGTTTGCGTTTTTATAGTGGTTCTTCTGATATAGCGATTAATCCTCTGTGAATGCACACAGGAGAAGAAAGAGGAGGGAAAGGAGGAGGTGCAGAAGAAAGAAGAAGAAGAAAAGGAAAAGGTTAAAGAAGAGGAAAAAAAAGATGAGAAGAAAGATGAAGAGGCTCAAGAAATCGTGCTCAAAGTCGAAATGCATTGTGTGGCTTGCGCCAGAAAAGTTTCCAGAGCCCTCAAAGGATTTCAAGGTTAAATCTTTTCTTTTTTCTTGACATTTATTCATTCTTGTTTTTTTCTGAAAAAATATACTCTTTTAGATTCAAAGTTTTTATTGAGACCTGTGATGTGGGATATTGTAAGATTATTACAACATTCTCCTTTCCTAAACCTCGTATTATATCGGTATGTTTTACGTAGTGGACCTAGTGGTTTAGTCCGAAAAAAATTGTAGGGAAAAAGGCAGTGGGCCGACTTGATTAAAGAATTCCAGTCTTAGCACGTTTTCCAATTCAATTAGTCACCCTTCAATGTAGTATAACTATAATATATTAGCCTACTTATATCACCAGATTTGCTTTAGAATTTAATGGTGCAATGCCAAAAAAACCATGAAAACAGACAAAAGTAATATTTGAATAAAAAACAAAAGGAAGAGAGTTGATGTGGTTGATGATGTTGTGAAATAGGAGTGGAGGAAGTGAGGGCGGATTGCAAGGCTAGCAAAGTGGTGGTGAAAGGGAAGGGTGCAGATCCTATAAAGGTGTGCCAAAGAATTCAAAAGAAAAGTGGGCGTAAAGTCGAAATCATTTCACCCATACCAAAGCTGCAGCAGCAAGATGATGATAAGCCGCAAGAAACCAAACTTGAGAAGAAGCAAGATGATGAGGTATACTATTTCTTTGTGTTTGGATGTTTATGAATTGTAGAATATATTTCATTTGATGAATCATTTAGGAACTTAACTTTAAAACCCTTTTGCATTATGGTTGATTAACTATTATTAAATCTAGCTTGTGAATAAATGGGTGAAACTTGTGGTGTATGTTTGGTGAGATGATAACCAGAGAAGAAGGGAAATGGGGAAAGGGAAATGGCACATTTAACGATGATATAAACAAGAATGGTTTGGTGGGTGAGTCATAGTGTGCTGTCTTATAGTATGGAGTAATGTCTATCCAATGAATCACGTACCCCACTTTTCTATGGATTTACCTGCATGCATGCTTTCCACTTATTTCCTCTACAAATGGGGTCAACATTATTTCACGTTTTACTCGATATTCATATCTTACTCTCTACTATATTTTACAAACAACATAAAGGGTTCCATTTTTCTTGAAATTAACCTTCTCTTTTTCCAACTCAATTAATTCCTTCCTTTTTTTGGGACCAAAGAGTTTTTGAAACAAGACTGACTATTTACATTTTTATAAATTGCAAGAATATTTTTTTTTCTTGAAAAATTACTCTATTCAAGTATTGAATTTTGGGCCATGGGGGATGTCTCCACCTTGCTAATCAAGCATATAAATTTTGGGACAATTATAATCTTCTCTGAATCTCCAACGATAATTTTAATTTTTTTGGTTTGATGTTTTTAGGATAGAAAAGTTTAAGTAAATTATTTAGTACTCTGTTTGTTCCAAATTATGATTGGTTTGTTTCAATTTTCAAAGAATCAATCTTTTGTTAAATGAATATTTTGGATGGCAGAATAGATAATAGTTTGGAGTTTATGTATTAATTGATGTGATATCATGTTTTACTTCCTATATGGGATGTATCTAGAGTTTAGATTAATGTACTAAACTGTGTTAAAGTTTTCGTCTTTTACTGATAACTCCGACCAAAAATGCCAGCAAGGTCCTCTATTTTTTTTATCATGTTCACGGCTCATATTATACTTAAAAGTTAGTTGCCTCTTGTTATTTATATCCAACTACTGAACGGCTGAACAGGGCGAAATTTGCTATTTGATACTAAATATGTCTAGTATACAATTTGATACTACTTACTCAATCCATTTCAATTTAATTGTTGTCTTGCATAAATTAATAAACACTTAATACATGAGTATAGTATACAGATTACTTCAATTTTAGTGCTAAAAATATGTGAAATAAACCCGTTTTTGTACTAAGACCAGTTGAGCCACAGGAATTTTGATATTGTTATTTGCATGATTTTGTAGTAGTATTATATAGAGGAAACATGTTCTTATTGTAAAAACAGATTTTATTTTTGATTTTTTTTTTTTTTTTTTTTGCAATCTACATTATTGTGGAATATTGTTTGAGGGAAAAATTGTTGTTATAGTAAAAATCAAAGCCTATGATGAATGTGATGACTTCTCACATCTTTCTCAATCTCAATTCTTTGAATAATTTTCTTTGTATCCTCCTCTCTTTCTGTTATTCTCTTGTGTGGTTCTAACAGAAGTTTAATATTGCTTGTTGACTAATATATTGTCACACTGCAGCCTCCCGCTGTGATAACAGTGGTGTTACAAGTTCGAATGCATTGTGAAGCATGTGCTCTGGTGCTGCAGAAGAAGATTGGAAAAATTCGAGGTAAATTATATCTTTTGTATGACATTTCCACAAGTTGCTATTACCCTTTGATATTCTGTTATTACATTCTTTTTAAGAGGCAAGTTGAGAGGGCATATAATTCTAATACTATAGTTGAATATGAATATTTGGTCCTGTTTAGCTGTAAATTGGCATGACATATTTGAGATTCATATTTTTCCTCAAAGCTACTTAGTTATGGGCTACAATGTTTCATCAATGGAGGCATAGATCGCATTGTAATGATATCACTAATGTGGTGATATTGTCTATTTTGTTTCCTGACAGAAGAGTAAATAAGAAAGCACATGTTTATTCATCAAAAGCTGCATGCATGCATATAGTCTACATGTTGTATAGGAGTGAGGCTCTTCAAGAATAAGAAATTCATAGCTCAGTTTGTTCATCATATAATCTGAGATACAGTTGTTATAGCAATAAAGAATACACCAGGATTCTTAATAAAGGACCATCTCAAGATCAGAATTATCTACCCTTTAAGCGATTGAGGTAAAATTAGCAACTTTATTGTATCATATTTCAGATTTGGAGTACGTATACTAATGACAATAGGATGCATTGCAGGCATAGAGTCAGTCACGACAGATATTGCAAATGATAAGGTGACAGTGAAGGGTGTTGTCGATCCAGATAAGCTGGTGAATGATGTGTACAAGAGAACCGGAAAACAAGCATCAATAGTGAAGGATGAAGAAAAGAAAGAGGAGAAGAAAGATGATGAAAAGAAGGACGAAAAGAAAGAGGCAGAAGAAAGCAAGGAAGATGATGATAAGAAAACCGATATCAAGAAAATGGAACATTGGCCTCCAAAGCACTACATGGAGTATTCTTATGCCCCTCAATTGTTCAGCGATGAGAACCCTAATGCTTGCTTTGTTATGTAATCGAATCTTTTCCATTTTCATGTCGTTTAGTAGTTGTGTCTTGAAATCTCTCAAGGCACTCAAATATGTCAATAATCGAGCGGCGAATGAGGTTCATGTCCCGGTTTATGTACATAATCAAATTGGTTATTGCTTTGTCTTTCCGTTGGTTGTATTTTTTTAGCTCAAAGCAGGGCTTGTATGATTTGAATAACTAGTATTATTCCAGAATTTTAATCTTTGATTTTGATTGAGAAATAACATCTATTTGTTCTTCCACCATTGATGGTGCCGAGTTGATATATTAACACTTTAGTAATGCTTTTATATTCGCCGCATATTATATGTCCAAATTTCCGATTTTAATGATGGTGATTATTACCAGTATTCACAGTCTCTTGTTGCTCTGTAGCCACGTTTGTGATGGATTTTTGTTCTTTTGAGCATCTTTTTATCTGTTTGAATGATCATGGTGTCACTGTTTTTTGGCTTTGGAAATGGGCTTAATCTGATTTCAGAATAAGAATCTCAACAACTAGTGTTGTTTGAGAAACCACCTTTTTTTTTGTATGGCTACTTTTCTTAATTGAGAGAACCTTGCTCTTTCGAATTCACTAAGTGTTGACTTTGGTCTTCTTTTTTCTCTTCCCAACATTGAAAATACGAGACTGTCTATATTTTAAAGATATTTCTAGTTAGGTCCACTGACCAAATTATTCATCTTAGATGGTCCATCATATAAGGATTGTGAATAAGATAGGTGAAGATTCTTGTACAGGCAGATATTAGATAGCAGAAGGTTTTGGTAGTACGAAATTAGCCCCCACAAACCCACATTTAGATAGCAAGAAATTGGTCCATAATAATCTAGTGTACTAGAGGATCATTCTCCTCCACTCTATGAGCCTCTCACATGCTTTTCATTATTTCCTCTCTCATTCTCTTCACCATCACCTCCTTTATTTTCGATTAGATTAGGAAATGTTACTTAAAAAGCCATGATACACCACTTTGTTTAAGTCAACATTGAGCAATATGCTTCAACATAGCTGATTCACATGTCTTAAATAGGATTTTGGCTCAAATCGAACATACATAAATGAAATCAAATATGAAATAAAATGAAGTAGGAAAATATATATACATAAATTAAATTAAATGATGTAGGAATATACACATAGATAAATCCAAACCCCTAACTTTCAGGTGGGCGGACAAGCATGCATGTTATATCGCACTCATAAGCCATAATTCCAAAATTTACATGATATTACATATTATCTTACACTGAATTCAATACATCCTACGTGTTAATTAGTGATGTCATTTGATACACGTGACCTATGATAATTATTTTAAAATATGAAATATATCGTTAAATGTAATAGAAGATCGTATGCGTATTGAAGTCATACATACATGATTTCTAATGCTTTTGTCTAAGCAATTTTTTCTTTTAAAAGGAATTTCATTATTAAAAAAATTGAGGATACAAGGAGACGGAAAATTTCAATCCAAATACAAAAGAAAGAAACATTAATTAATACCAATCATACTAAACTCTGAGGTATTATGTAATGAATTATCAACGATGTTACCATTCATCTAGCATCAAACTCCAAAATAATATTTTGTAAATTGAGAGTTGGAAATAGCTTTTTGGGTCAACTTATGTACTGTGGTCACTGCATTCACCCACTCTTTAAAGCAAAACCAAACTATTCATTAATCCAAAACAAAGAGAAGTTCCACTTTTTCACCTTCTTCCCCCCTACATTCGACCATGTTGAATTTTCTATCATTATATAATTACTGTTTTATTTCATTATTGCATATCCATTATGTAGATATTACAGATACATATTAGTTTCATATCTCATTTTATTAATGTATAAACATTGCCTAAAGTGGACTACCAAGATAAGTGTCCAAAAATAATACACTAGTGTCATTTATACAAATTGCACAAAATCATTAGGGCTATGTCCTAGATATATGGGTATGTTGATGATCTACTTAAAGAGATACATAAAAAGTAAAATATATTTATAAATTGAACGTGTTTCAATAACATAATTGAGACCAAAATTATGTCGAGGTAATATATAAAGAAAAAAAGATATAGTTTTGGAAGTGAAATGCAGGCCCAAAAAAGTGGGTCCAACAGAAATGTGACAACGTTCGGTTGGCAGAAGTCGTCCAGTAGGTGGGGCCACATTCGCCTAGAAGTCTGTGTAGTCAAATTTGTGGGACCTCTTTTATCAAAAAGTGTTTTGCAACAACAATCAACTTGAAAATAAAACACACACTTGGCATTTTGTACTTTACCCCTTTCTCCCATTTTCTTTAAAACAAAACAAACAATTCAAATTCCCAATAAAACTACACTTCATTGTTTACAGATAACAAAAAAAATTCCTTTTTTTTTTCAAACATTTTTATTAATATAATTTTATAAGATTTTACTGCATAATTAATTTTACAACTAATTTTGTTTTTTAGAAATGAAGAATATATATATCGAGAGATATGTTGGAGTGACAGTGAATTGTAAAAGAGAACCAAATATTGTATTTTAGAACAAATTTTTATAATATTTAAACTTGTATTATCGAAATATTTCTTTCCACATCACCACATTATTAAATCTTTTTATTTTATTAATTATAAAACTGAATCTGTGAGATGATTTCATAATCTTAATTTTTTTAATTTTTTATGAGGGGATCCTCATATATTAATGATATTATTATATACATATAGTTCACAATGATACTTCATCTTTCAAAAAGTTTAAGTTTTTAGAAGAAAAATTGTTGTAAAAATCATAATTCAAATTTGAAAATTAATTGTAATTTAAATTTTCATTGTCTTTACAGGCAAATGCAAAATTAAACCAACAATACATGAAAATTCATAAGTTAACGAATAACGTCTTTAGTTGATTAGATGAGAAGAATTATATATTAAAAAATGAAAGATGAAATGAGAGTGTTTCGTATCAACAGATAAACTATTAAGAAAAATCAAAGCCAGCTCCGAACATTTTCTTGTTGGGTGCAGACATAAACACCCCCACTTATTACTAAACACAATTTATTAAAAATAATATATATATATATATATATATATTAAAAGATATAAATACTTTTATTATTTATTTAATTTTATACATGTTGTATAATTGAATGGGAAAAATGATAATATAATTGGTGTGTTTAGAAATTTGATGAAATTAAATATTTTAAAATGAATTTATTTAGTAATTGAGATGCGTTTATTGATAATAATAAGTGGAGAGTGTAAAGACCCTACTTTTCTTGTTTTACATGGACTTTTATTAAATTACGTAACAGAGTAGAAAAGTCAGATTGAAGAATCAATTGTCTTTTCTTATAAATATGAAATGAGATACACAGACTTTAAGAGACTAATATTCTTATTTTCTTGGTTAAAAAAAAAAAAAAACAAAGCTCATTTTTCTACAAAAGTTTATTTATAATCTATGTTAGTTGTCCCAGTTAGTCCCAGTCCGATCCTTCTTATATTAAAAAGATTTCGTTTGGGTAACGAACTTTCTTAATGTTTATATTTTGAATATCCGTTATATGACGGTATTACAACTTTATTAAATGTTTTCAGTATTCTCAGACCTTCATTCCTTTTTAGTTAAAACAATCGAGTGCTTTTAGGAATTTAATTTGAAGTTATGAGGCGATAAGTACAGATTTTTTTGAGTCAAATGAGATGATTAATACTTGATTCACAAAATTTTGTGATTATTACGGGGTTTACTTTCTTTTATTAAAGAAATGAGGCTTGTGTACAACTGTTTTATAAATCTTAAATCCATATAATATGGGTTTGATCGGGTTGAATCCGACCTAAATTTGTGCATTTTTTTTATCCTAATCTTTATGTTCATTTAGTCTTATCTTTATATTATGTTAAATATACTTTTATGTTATACTTTAACTTTTAAAAAAATCATAATTTTAACGAAAAAACTATAATTTCAACACAAAAAAACTCTAATTTGTACATATATACTTTTATGTAAATATTATGTATATCTTTAATTAATATTAATCATACTTTTATATAATACATAAAGGTACAACTATCATAATTAAAAAGTATGACTAACATAACATAAAAATCCTAAAGATATGATTAACATAACATAAATGTACATTTAATATTATATAAAAATATACTTAATATAACATAAAAACCCTAAAGACATACTTAACATAACATAAAATCATAAAAGTATATGTTTAATATAACATAAATGTATACTTAACGTTGCACAAATATATGTTTAATATAATATAAAGGTCCGTATGACTATCATAACATAAAGATATATTTAACATAACATAAAGGTCTAACATCTGAAGCGAATTTGGGTGGGTTTGAGCGCACTAACCCAAGCGCGTGGAGCACATGTATGAAGGACGCGTGAAGTGGTGCGTGAATCGGGTCGGATCAGAATCCATACATTGGTTGTATAAAAAAATTTATGTTATTAAATAAATCACTTATATTGCATCCAAAGAAATAATTGGAAATTTGAAAATTTCCTTCATCATCCAATTCCAATATCAAAATTTAAAAGGAAAATAGCATGACGTGGCAATAAAGGGAATGGTTTAGATGGTCCAGATTTGCTTGAATTTTAGAAAATTTAGCACTAACAGCATTCTGTGAGGCGCATACCAACCACGCACGCCCCCATGTGGTACTCACACTTATGTGGATCCCACACTAACCACTCCGTCTGCTAGGTGACTACAATTCACCACTCAACGTAACGACGTCAAACACGCCGTTGTTCCCCTGACCCCAAACCATGGGCTGCATGTCTGACATGGCAACATCGTCGTGGGGCCCAAGAAAATTCCACGGGTCCAGCTGATGTGGCATTTCGTGACTAGTGTACAAAAGTGTGTCAGATTCCGGACAGCACGTGACTGTCTCACGCTTCATAAAGTTTTATTAACAAAGTGGTTTCCTTTTTGCAATTTATTTTAAATTTAAATATATAATTTGCATAAGGGACGTGCAATGTGCACAAAGTAAAAAAAGAAAAAATTAGGAATGCTACTAATATTATTAAATAATTATTTTAATTTTAATATAATTTGGTTTTATGATAATGAAGATGACGCTTATTTTTTATTAATTTTCATTAATTTCAATACAATTGTTAAAACAACAGTTAAATTTAATTAACTTGTTCTTTATTTTAATTATTATTTGCATACTTTAATTAAATTGATATTTATTTAATTATTATTTACTTCTTTAATTAAGTTGGTTTTTATTTAATTATTATTTGTATTCTTTTTAAAGTGTTGCTCCTCCAATAACTTTTAGAATAATTATGAAATTTTGATAAAAAAAATTATAAAAATCTTTTAGAACAATTTTGAAATTCAAATATGGGTTAACAAAAAAATTATGGAAAAACTTTTAAAATAAGAATAATTATGAAATTTTGATAACAAAAATTATAAAAATCTTTTAGAACAATTTTGAAATTCAGATATGGGTTAACAAAAAAATTATGGAACAACTTTTAAAATAAGAACATATATGGATTAACAGAAATACTATAACGGTTAACAGAAAGATCGTCGTTTGCATTTCTGCTGGTAGCACTTTTATTTTTTATTTTAATGAAAATCTCTATTTATTTCAAAAATAAATAAATAAACAGAAAGATTATAGAATTTTTTTTATGGTTAACATAAATATTATAGAAAATTTTTAGAGTGGAAAAAAAATATGAGTTAATATAGTTGAAATGAAAGGTTTATTTATAAGATAAAAACATCAAATTGAATCGAAATATTAAACATAAATATAAAAATAAGTTTTTAAAAAGGAAATATATAGTATAATGAAAATATGGACAAGTTCAAAAAAAAAAGTTAAATATTAATATATAGATTAATTTCATTAATATGGACCAATTCTAAAAAATGTAAATATTGATATAATTCATGTCATTACTATTCTAAAAAATGTAAATATTGATATGATTAATGTTCTTAATATCGATAAGTTCTAAAAAAATATTAAATATTAATATATAAATATTTCAATAATATATATGATTTATGTCGTTAATATCTACAAGTTATAAAAAAGTTAAATATTGAGTCGTTAATATCGACAAGTTCTAAAAAAACAGTTAAATACTGATATGATTGATGTCGTTAATATCGACTAGTTCTACAAAAGTTAAATATTAATATATAGATATTTCAATAATATATATTATTAATATCGTTAATATCGACATATTCTAAAAAAGTTAAATATTGATATGATTGATATTTGTAATATCGACAAGTTTTAAAAAATTTAAATATTGATATGATTATCGACAAATTCTAAAAAAGTTAAATATTGATATATATATATATATATAGATATTTCAACTGATATTATTGATGTCATACTTGGACAAGTTCTATATGAATTGTTCATATTGAATTGATATGAATATTGAAAGGTATGCAAATAATAATTAAATAAAGACCACCTTAATTGAAAATGTTAATAATAATTAAATAAATATCATAAATTAAAATAAAGATCAACCTAATTAAATTAAGTTGCTGTTTTGACTTCACAAATATTTTAAAATTATTGATTATCTTACAAATATTTGTTTGATAAGGGAAAGATTCGAGTCGATAAATATTTTAAAATTATTAATTAACTTACAAATATTTTTGAATTACAGTATTCTTTTAGTAAAATATAATCAATAATTTTAAAATATTTATCAAGTCAAATCTTCCTCTTCATAATTCAAAAATATTTGTAAGTTAATCAATAATTTTAAAATATTTATCAACTCCAATCTTCACACATTAAACAAATATTTGTAAGATAATTAATAATTTAAAATATTTTTCTAGTCAAATCTTCTTCATCATCAAACAAATATTTGTATAATAATCAATAATTTTAAAATATTTATCAAATCAAATTTTATATCTCCTCAAATAGACGTCTTAGTTTTTTTTTATGTAATTTATAACAATAAATTATGAAATTAATGGAGAAAATATTGTTTTATTAATGAGTTGAGAGAGAAATATTGTTTTGGTTTCAAATTTGATTGTATATATTTTCATTAAGGATAGAATTGTCATTTAACGCACCATTTTGATTTTCAATTAATGTTCTATGCTTTTCTGCTTGGGCAGAATTTGCTCACGTAGAATTACCGTTTGCATAAATATAACATGGAAAATATTTTTTTGTAAAATTGAATATGATTTTTCTTATTTTGAAATACTTCGTTACTAAAGTATCTATTTTTATTTTAAAAAATATCAGTAACCATACTATTTGATAGCATGAAATTAATTATGATTTGTTCATACAGTGTATTATACTAAAAATATGAATCTCATACTTGCCATTGTGGTTTTGATAGACAGGAACATCATATACTTTGAATTTTGATTGTACGAAGCTTTATAATTCATAAAGTTTCTTCATAACAACTTTCCTTACCACATTAAAAGAAGTGTTGTTGAATGAATAATTAGATATTGATATTTCAATATGTACAAACGAAGGAAACTTAAGTTCGTGAACAAGTTCAAAAACACATAAACAATTTTATCTTGAGCTTACGTTTAGGAATATGTTTGTCAATGCATAAAAGGGTAGGTTCGCGAGCTAACAAATAAGATACTATCAAACTCGAACTCAAGTTGATATAAGTCCCGAACTTGAAATTGCACTTGAGCTCAATTTATTCAGTACTTTATAATCAATTTTGAACAAATCGTGTTTCGAATTGAAATTTGAATAGTTTATGAACACATTAATGATTTTTACATATACCTAAGCAAGTGTTAATACACAATTCGAAATTAGTAAAATCCTTAAGAACTTTGTTTAATTTATGCTTCATGAGAACAACATAACATTAGTCTAAGTTATCAAGAAATAACTGATGCATACTTAGGTTGTCTTGTACTGTTATACATAAATGGTGAAGGTTTCAACTTTGAAGAATATTGATCAAAAAAAACTTTAAATAATGAACCCTAACCTAAAGCACCTGCACCGCACAATAGACAATCCATTACATAATTAACCCATTTTTAAAATGTTGCTACCACTACGTAGACAAACTTGTTATTGTACTTTATAGGTGGTAATTGTCTTCTTTTAATTATTGACTTAGGAAAATAATTTAATATTTTGCACGAAAATATAATGTTCTATTTATATCGAAATTTTGTTAGGATAATCTTTGCTGTGCGACATTTTTAATAACGGACATTTTCTTCTAAAAAAAAATATTTTCCATATTATTCTTTATTTGAAATAGTATTTTAGTTATTATTTAAATTACAGTTATATCACTATATATTTTAAGCGACATTTACAAATATATACATATAGTATTGAATATAAAATAAAATTTGTCATAAAACAATCCGACTTAAAATTCTCAAATACATATAAATCAATTATTAGAATTATTAACACTTCCCGCAATAGAGGGAATAAATATACGGACATTCTCCGAGGTAATTAAAATAGACTAGTATTTTCTCCCGTGCGTTGCACGAATTATAATATTTATAATTGATTTTAAAAATTATGATAGTAATGAATTCAAAATTTAATATTTACTAAATTAGAAAAAAAAAAACATCATATAAAACAAATAATGTCTGCAATAAAAATTAAAATATAATAATTACAAAACTCATAAAACTTCTTTATATACAATATTAATTGATACATAAATAAAGTTATGAATATAGTTAATATTAATACATAAATATAAAACTAAGAAACAACAATAATAAATAATTGGACCATAATTTTTCAATTTCATTATGTCCTAAAGATTTGTATTTTTATAGATTTAACTTTTGGGTCATGGTCTTATTATTTAAATTCTACAGTTTTAATTATTGTAAGATTTTTGAAATAAGTTTTAACTTTAAAAATAATATTTAAAATTTTAAAATAATTGTCAGATTTTGAAAATAAATTTCAAATTTCTCAAGAAAATTGTTGATTAGTTATATCTTTATTTTAATTTCAATTAATTTTCTTAAAATTTCCAAATAATTTTGAAATTTTTAATATTTTATTTTTAAAATCAATCACTTTTAAATTTATTATTATTAATTTTATTGTAAAACTTTTTTAAGATTTCACTTGTTTATGTGTAGATAGTTAAAATAACTTTTCTGATTATTTATTATGAAAATTTTAATGTCATTATTTTAATTCTTTTATAATTTTGATATTTAAACCTTACAATTTAATTATATGAAATGGTTATATTTAAAAAAGAGTTATTCAAATTATTATGGTCTTTTTCACTAAAATTATGTTTAATTAAGAGGATATGATTTTATCAATTACTATTAAAGCTCAATTATTCAATGCAAGCCCAATTAGCTCTTTCATTAAATATATACACAAATAAACCCAATTATTCAAGGCAAGCCCCTGAATACATAATATATAATTTTTTAATATTTTATTATGATAGTGACATTTTTAGGAGGAAAAATGGCATTCTTGTAATATCTTCCAACTGTCTTACTTTTATATAAGTATAGATTTGGCAGTCAAGTAGTGACAACTATCAGAATTTTTTAAAATGGAGAAAAAGTTTAAATAAGCCACTAATATTTACTTTTAAGTTTATATATCACATTAAAATATCTTTAGGTATAAAAACATTATTAATATTTATTTTCAAATTCATAAATCTCATTGAAGTATTTTAAGGTACAAAAACATCACTAATGTCTAACTTTAAATCCATATAACCTAATTAAAATTTATTTATAATATAATATACCAATAATGTTGTAAAATTAAAATATATATTTATACATTTTAATTTTTATTTCTTATTTGGATCTCATATTTTTTTACATATTTTAGAACAAAAATCTATTTATGAAAACATTAATATAATAGCTTATTATATATATATATATATATATATATATATGTGTGAATATAAATATTATTAACAATAATTATTATTATTTACACTTTTTTTATTTTGAAGACTAAAACTATTAAACAACTAGATTTATTTGAAATAATAATTTCACTATGATATTATTTTTAAATTTAAAGAACTTAAACCTCTATATTTTATGAAATGTTATGTGAAAGAAAATATCATAGTTAAAAAAAATTATTTCAAATCAACCTAATTGTTTATTTAGTCTTTAAAAGTAAAAAAAAAAATGTAAATAATAATAATAATATAATAATAATTAATGGTAATAATAATAATAATAATATATTTACATATATATAAAAAGGTATTATATTAATGTTTTCATAACTAGTTTTTTGTTATAAAATATATAAAAGATATGAGGTTTAAATAAGAAATTAAAATTAAAATGTGTAAATAAATATTTTAATTTTATAATATTATTGATATATTATATTATAAATAAATCTTAAGTGGGTTTTATGTATTTAGAGATAAACATTAGTGGTGTTTTTGTACTTTAAAATAATTTAGTGAGATTTATAAATTTAAAAATAAACATTAATAATGTTTTTATAGCTAAACATACTTTAATAACATATATAAATTTAAAAGCAAACATCAGTAACTTATTTTAACTTTTTCCCTTTAAAATTAACACAAGGTTGAGTTGTCAAGTGCTGCTAACCTTTGAACCTTTTCCCTTTAAAATTAACACAATGTTGAGTTGTCAAGTGCTGCTAACCTGGTATCCAATTCAATATAATAATATTTTAGATAATAATGCTATATAATATTAAACAAGCTACATTAGTTTGGTCATTTTCTGAGTTGATCTCTAAGGGATGCCGCTCCGATCTTACAGATTAGTTGGGATATCGTGACTTATTAACTTATCTTTTGAATTTATTAGGATACCATGATTTATTAATTTATCTAATTGAATTGTCGCACAAAACTTCACCAACGGATGTAAGACTTTTGTAAGTCTAAGTCTTTAAATGCTAGTATGATATTGTAATGGCTAATATGTCATCGGTGTATGTCCCTGTAGCTAATATTATAGGGAGACATGATACAGAAAAAACTTTCAAGCAACGTTGATTAGAGCCTCTCCTAGCAATAATTGTAAACACATCGTATCACATATTGTAATTACTATCACATTTAATACAATGGAATTTCCCATTTTTTATGTTGTTGTGCCACAAAAATGTCTTTGGCATGATTATATTGTATCAACTTGTGTTTCTCAACAAACTACTAGTAATTTAGATGGAAGTAATCGGACAAGCCGATTAGTAACCACACGATTGCACTCTCTTTATATATACTAGAAATTGGTTACGTATGCCTAAACTCAACTATCAAAATGTATGAGTATCTTAATATAATATAATATAACTATTTTGTATTAAATACTATTTTTTTTTTTTAAGGAATGTCAAGCTTAATGAATATGGAGTGAGCATATAATGAACTGTAATATATCCTCTTTTTATTTTTGAATGATACTCTTTTTAAATAGTTTCATTCTATTCACGATTTTGGTTCTATATTAATGTAATTAGACAATCAAAAGTATTGAACTTTTTTTTTAAATGAATATATACCATACATGAAAATAATTATGTTTGATATAATATGAGAGATTTGGAAATAACACTAATTAATATGTCCATTATTAATATATCATAAATCTAACATAATTATTAATTTTGAATTACAATTTTAATACATTATTGATTGAGATATTATGATATATTTACGGTGGGTAAGGATAATTAGTTTCTATAATCTTTGATGATTTGGACAGCTACATCATACTTCCACATCATTTATTTCCAAAGCCAATCAATTGCAATGAAAAATCAATTTAGAAATTAACACATAATCAAGAAAATCAAAGCCTCCTCACCCCAACCCTCATCCACCCACTCCTTCATGTTCTATATATGTCGCGACAACCAAAGTACAGCGGAGAGATATTATCAGAACAGAAATCCTTCTCTCTATTCTTGCATCCGACTACAAACATTGACGCCAATGGTTTCCAACCCTCCCCCCACCGTACCCGCCGCCTCCAACGGCGAGGAGAGATGCTCGGTGGAGGAGGTGGCGCTTGTGGTGCCGGAAACCGACGACCCCAGTCTCCCCGTCATGACATTCCGTTCATGGGTCCTGGGCCTCGTCTCATGCATAATCTTGATTTTCCTCAACACTTTCTTCATCTATAGAACACAGCCCCTCGCCATTTCCGCCATTCTCATGCAGATAGCGGTGCTCCCCGTCGGCAAGTTCATGGCGGCGACGCTTCCGGTTAAGGAGTACTCCGTGATTGGGCGGTGGAGGTTTACCCTCAACCCGGGACCCTTTAATATCAAGGAGCACGTGATTGCTACTGTCATAGCTAATTGTGGGGTGTCCATGGGTGGTGGCGATGCCTACTCCATTGGCGCCATTACTGTTATGAAGGGCTATTACAAGCAGAACTTGAATTTCCTCTGCGCTCTTCTGATTGTCTTGACCACTCAGGTACTTGTTTTTTTTGTAATAAATAATCTTGAACTGCGTGTAACAACATTAATAGCAAGCCAGCTGTCATAATTAGAGCTCTGAAAGTCAGTGAAAACGTGAAATTTCATAACACTATTTGGCTCTGATTTGAATGATGTTGAATTGTTGCGTAATTGCAGATAGTGGGGTATGGATGGGCTGGGATGTTGCGAAGATATTTGGTGGATCCAGTTGAGATGTGGTGGCCTTCCAATCTTGCCCAAGTTTCTTTCTTTAGGTCTGTTTTTCATTAACTGGCCAATTTTATCATCAAGAATTCAAGATTCATTTTTATCATTAGTTTCTATGTTCCATACTTTGCTTATTGTTCAATTTCTTGAGAAAGACTGGTGATTTAGACTCAGTCTACTTAAGATCCCTCAAGTTTTTATAGCTGATCACAGTTTAGTCTGCCTTGTCTACCTTTTCATTTGGAAAGAAAGAACCTGTAATTATGTGTTGAATTTTCCTATGATTATTGTTTGATTAGATTTTTTGATGCCTGTATTGTAAAAGAAAGAGTTAGATACTGAGATTATAGTGGCTGTAATTTGAAATTCTCATGATGTAATATATTCTGTAAAGAATGTGTAGAATAAAGCTTATGCATCTGTATCCACTAGTCAGTCCACTTTGGACAGTAACTCATGACTGATTGTATGGAGAATATGTGTTCAAGTAGTCTTCCTTTTTCTTCATGTTTCTTATTGCATTTCAGGGCACTTCATGAAAGAGAATCCAAGACAATGGGGATGACAAGGATGAAATTCTTCCTGATTTGCATGACAGCAAGTTTTATCTACTACTTATTCCCTGGTTACCTATTTCAAATCTTGACCTTCTTCTCTTGGGTATGTTGGGTGTGGCCTCACAGCATCACGGCCCAGCAAATCGGTTCTGGATACCATGGACTCGGTGTGGGGGCCTTCACCCTTGATTGGGCTGGCATTTCAGCCTATCACGGCAGCCCATTGGTCACACCCTTTTCCTCCATTCTCAATGTCATGATTGGATTCATCATGTTTATATACATCATCGTCCCTATATGTTACTGGAAGTTCAATACTTTTGATGCTCGTAGATTCCCCATATTTTCGAACCAGCTGTTCACTTCCAGTGGCCACAAATACGATACTACTAAAATCTTGACCCCCCAATTTGATCTGAATGTCTCGGCCTATGAAAGCTATAGCAAGCTCTACCTTAGCCCTCTGTTTGCCCTTTCAATCGGATCAGGATTCGCTAGATTCACAGCAACTCTCACTCATGTTGCACTCTTTCATGGCAGGTTGGCACCTCTGAAAGATTTTATTCATATGTGTTTGATGTGTCAATTATATCTATTTCAATTGCATAATTGGAGAATTCACGTGATTTCTGTTAGCCAGTGATATTTGGAAGCAAAGTAAGTCTGCTGTGAAGAACATCAAAGTCGACATACATGCCAAGTTGATGAAAAGGTACAAGCAAGTGCCTCAATGGTGGTTCCTCGTGTTGCTACTAGGAAGCATCATCTTATCCCTGGTAATGTCGTTCGTTTGGAAAGAAGACGTGCAGCTTCCATGGTGGGGGATGCTCTTTGCATTTGTTTTAGCTTGGCTCGTTACACTCCCTATTGGAGTCATTCAAGCAACAACCAACCAGGTTATTTGAGTCTGTCAATTTATATATAAATTGCATCATAGCTTATAAACCTTCATTAAATTGTGTGATTTCTCTTATGCAGCAACCTGGATATGACATCATTGCTCAGTTCATTATCGGGTATATCCTTCCAGGGAAACCGATTGCAAATCTGCTTTTCAAGATATACGGGCGAATCAGTACGATCCATGCTCTTTCCTTCCTAGCTGATCTCAAACTCGGACACTACATGAAAATCCCACCACGAGCCATGTTCACCGCTCAGGTTCTACCTCTAACTACATGAATGAATTCATTAACATCTCATGGTGAAACTCCCCTCATTTCCAAGTTTTCCCCTTTGCAGCTCATGGGAACACTCGTTGCTGGCACAGTCAACCTCGGAGTGGCATGGTGGATGTTGGAAAACATCGAGAACATCTGTGATATCGATGCATTACATCCCGAGAGCCCATGGACATGTCCCAAGTTCAGAGTCACCTTTGATGCATCAGTCATTTGGGGTCTAATCGGGCCTCAAAGGCTGTTCGGGCCCGGTGGATTGTATCGTAACCTGGTTTGGTTATTCCTGATAGGAGCAGTCTTGCCAGTTCCAGTTTGGGTACTCAGCAAAATCTTCCCAGAGAAGAAATGGATCCCACTGATTAACATTCCGGTTATCTCTTATGGTTTCGCTGGAATGCCCCCGGCCACCCCGACCAACATAGCCAGCTGGATCATCACTGGAACCATCTTCAATTACTTTGTGTTCAAGTATCGAAAAACATGGTGGCAAAGATACAACTATGTCCTATCAGCTGCACTGGACGCGGGGACGGCTTTCATGGGTGTTTTGCTGTTTTTCGCTCTGCAAAACGAGGGGAAGAACGTGAAATGGTGGGGCTCGGAGCCAGACCACTGCCCGTTGGCTTCGTGCCCAACAGCACCTGGAATTGTTGTCCAAGGTTGTCCTGTTTTCAGCTGAACAAGATAATGTATTTGTAATTTAAAAAAAGGAAATGGAGATGCTAAAGCTGGTGATTTACAATTTTGAGTAAACCAAATAGCTTTGGTCTTTCTTTTTTTACAATGTAATTGTTAGATTGCTTCAACATGACACCTGTAACTTTTACATAATTCACAGTGGCTGAAACAGTATCACAGTTTGGCATCTTAGATTGTTTGTCTAATTACAGCATAAATTCACAATCTTTAAAGGTGGATGGACCAATTTGTGATAGCATTGTCAGCTCCTCTTGTGATGGAATACATTACAGGGGGACCAAGAGAAGAGAGATTGGCTAAGATCTTGGATATTATTCTCTTTTCTTTCTAAGCTGTTTTCGTTTTCAGTTGGGAGTGTTCATTCGCAGAGGAATCTGATGCGCTTGCCCATTCATCCAATGCTATATATACAACGCCGTTGTTTTGAGAATGTATTCTTTTTGATCCATGAGCTAGGGGTGAACTGCTTTGATCGTCTTTCCAAAAAAATAATAACAATGTTCTCTTTTCAAAGGTCAGATTTGTAAGGTGCAATGTGCAATCTGCAGAGCTGCAAACAGGGCACTATTATCGTTGTTGTTGTTATTATTATTATTTCAAATCTTTTTTTATATTTTACTACACATCAATAATTGACACATTAAATTATGTTACGATGTATAAAGTAACATTTCATTTTTAACTAAATGGATTTCTAAATTAGGTTAAATATTTGAACTTGAACCATCCAATTTTTTTAAGTCTTTATTGTCTCCTTTTCCTCACACCCCCAACTAGTTTAAAAAAAATATGCGAGTGCAAGAAAAAGACAGTTTAATGAAAACATTTGCGATTCAAGAATTTAATCTCATCTTTATATAAAATTATATCATTGAACTTGTTTGAACAAGTTCTTGGTACAAATTTATAGTCTCTCTCTCTCACTCATATTTTTTAGTTTTCACTTACGATTCAACAGTATAACAGAACAAATACTAGGCGGGAAGAACACATCATATTAAGCTAAGAAGGAGGTATAAAAAAGTACAGCAACAAGAAACCAAATAAGTGATTTAATTGCACATGAAAATGGACTTCTAAGTATTCCTTGTATGGCTATTTCTGAATCCAACATAAGCAATTTACGTGCCTCTGTTACTTTGATTTTTATCAATTACATCAAGAAATCAAGACTAATCTTCTTATGCAGAGTTTTACCTCTGTATCGACTTGTAGAGAACCACCGTCACATATTTTGAAAGAAACCGATTGGTAGAACCAAGTGCCACGACAGATGGACGTGTCCTATCTCTATGCATGTAGAGATGGTTCAGCACCACATGCTGCGGCCTTGAATAAGGTGGCGGAATCTCCAGCTGAGGCGATGGGGCATTAAGCAATGTCAAATTTAGATGTGGGGGAACCATTGGTGGTTCCTTTGCAAAATCCTCTTGACCAAGTTGTGTATTGTTGTAGCTCGAGTCTGGGGATTGAGGTGGCTCAAAACCAGAAATGCTATCAATATCTTCCGGAACATAATCCTGCAAACATGAGATACAAACAAATGTCATGTCATTAAGTATCTCTAGAATGAGTCCACCATTGATCATTTTCCATGTGTCTGGAGGTTCCAATCCTTAAATGACAAAAGGAATAAACTGCAATGACAATCCAATATTTTGTGGTCATGATCAATCATTTAATTGTGCTTGCGATAATAATGTGTTCTTTTCTCGTTCATTGCAAGGACAATGATCCAATAAAACAGTAACCCATTTGAAAGAACATTTATCACCAATCATTATTTACTCCAGAGACATGTTAATAAAGAAGCACTAATAGTACTTGATGTATTTTCTTTTACATAATCATGTTGAGGCACTAGAATGACAGGTGGGACTAGGTACCGCTACAATCTGGTAATAGGACAGTGAAAAAACAAAGGATTATATAACTAGTTTCTTGTGGTATTAATAATTTGGCCACCTTAGTGACTGAAAAGTAAAATGTAGAAACTTGGCGAAGAGATCACCATGTATGTTTAACACGAACTGCAACCATTGTATCATTATCTATTAACACTATACATGGACCGTGATTTTTCTACAATTTAAAATTCAACAGGAAACTGGAAACAAAATATGTCAATGAATCATAGATTTAACACAAGGGATATATGTAAAATTTTGTGCAACATTGTTTTAATTCCAAAATCTCTGAGCTACATTTGGGTTCATTTTCTAACCTCTTCTTTTAAAATAAACCAAAGGTAATAATTTTCTCAATACATTTTCCTACTTCCATCACATTTTTCAATAAAGCTTCCATCACATTCTCTCAAAACATTCAACAAACCAATGTTTTTGGGCATGATGTTTGAGGTCCAATAAAAAGGAAATCAAAGCTACATGATAAGCTGAGTTTTCCACGCTCTCTTAATTACTTCAATGACATACTATTAACATACTAAACCTTGTTTTTTGACATGGACCACTAGCAAGTAGCTTGTTTTCATGACTCTTACACAAGTGAGGATCATATTAGCTCTATCTATTCACTAAGAACCCCGGGGTTGGCAGCTCTGTCTGGTCATCCTAATATCCAATATGCTCATTACAATCAGCATATATCAATTTTTACTCAACTATACTTCATTTGAGCTTCTTGTAACTTTCAGTTGTATCACTAGAAACTCTTAGATAGAGTAGAAGTTGGTTCTGCCAACTTTAAACAGCATTCACGACTGAGTTAAGTGAAGGTACTGAAGGGATAAATTGTAGCTGCTAAACCACCAGTGGGTGCAGTAAAAGGACAATTAAAAAGGACCAAAAGCACATACGTCTCTTGTAAATAAACCAAAAGGACATGGTAGTTATACTTGACATTATTAACTAAACCCATAGTTATCATACGTTATAAGGAGCACATCACACCATAAAGGACAAACATTAAAGTAAGAACACACATACTTTTGTGTTTCAAACCTGTAAAATGAGCAATCATAACCATTAAAGATGCAAAAAAAAAAAAAAAAAAAAAATATATATATATATATATATAAGTGATAAGATAGTAACTAATGTACTCGAAAAAGGGAAAAAGAACATGAAGTGATTAAAATAAATAGCTGCTGGTCCTGCCAATATGATTTGGAAAAATTTCCAGTTATTTGTTGTGTTCATGCATATACTTGTACATTGTTTAACATCAAGCTTCGACGTCAACCCTTGCGTGCTTTTGTGCAATTAAGAAATAAGATAATTTTTTCTGAAAACAAAACACAAAAGATAAGTGTACCAAGTTTTAGAAAATACCAGACTTAGCAGAGGGAAGACAGGATTCAAAGATATAATGAGCATGTCTGGGAGCACTTCCGGAATGGAATTATGGAAGTTCATTTTTAAAAGACTTTGTAAGCAAGGACCTTCTAAAAATAGCTTAAAATTTTCAGGTGTTTGGTAGGAGAACATTTTATTGTACTTTCACTGCAAGAAAAATAAAATCAGAAGCTACAAATTTGCACTTTTAAAAAATGAACCATTACTTGTTCTAAGAGTTAATTTAGAAATAACTAGCAAACTCAATATTTTCCACAAATGGACTCCCATGTCCAAAAGTCCATTTGAAATGGGTTTCAAGACAAGCATTACATTTCTCTCGCTCTCTCCCAAATAGAATCCATGTCATCATGTGTAAAATCTTTTTAGTAGTTTGTCATTTTTTCAGAACACACAGATGGACAGACAGAAGCGAGAAAAGCTTTCAGGAAATCATAAGTCATATGGAAAAATGTTGAAGGAGAAAACAAGCAGTACCTGCAAGTCTAAAATGTTGTAAGTACGTCCTGAATCATCCTGGTCCCATGGCTGATCAGGGGAGTGCCTCCACTGTCCATCTACAAGAAACCTGTACTGATAAACTCCTGAAGGAAGTACCTTCATGATGGTGAAGTCTTTCCCTGCTCTCTGCAAGGGCTTTCTGTGGAAGATAAACTAATATGTCATAATCTTTAACACTTAATAAAGAAATGGGTTTTAAAATCCAAGAAACAAGCAATAACCTTGATTTCCAGCCATCCCATGACCCCTCTACAGAAACTTCCTTGCCATCATAGCTCCATGTGATCATAGTAGGAATACATTGCTCATTATATGTGTCTTCATTACTTGAGACAGTCTGCATCCATGAAGGGCTAGGGATGTTCAACTCATCAGGTCTTTGTAAAGGAACCACTGGCATCTGAAAAACAAAGAATGGAATTTCACTTCTACTCTGCGAAAGCCTTCTAGAGTAGAGAACCATTTAAGGGATTGCCACATCATAACAATGCTAATGCAAACTAATGATCCTATGCATTATTTTGTTGGTTGAGATTACCAATCCATAATGAAAACCGAAAATAAAAGCAGAGACACCTCATAACAGA
This sequence comes from Scutellaria barbata, assembly GCA_028654395.1. Lineage (NCBI taxonomy): Eukaryota > Viridiplantae > Streptophyta > Magnoliopsida > Lamiales > Lamiaceae > Scutellaria > Scutellaria barbata. The sequence continues at coordinate 8,317,443 of CM053645.1, forward strand.
AAGATCCAAGATGAAACACTGAGTTGAGTCCACAATGCCAATTTTATGATGAGACCGTTAGTGGATCCAACTTTGTGTCAAAGCAATCTATGCAAATAACAACCAAATAACTTAGTTAACATTTAAGAAAAATGATCACCAAAAAATCGATCCGGAAGACCCAACTCCTTCTTGGTATCTATATAATTACTATCGCGAATACGTCATCTATAGCATAGAATTCTTTAAGAGAGCAACCATTTGGCACAAGTTTCAGTGGACATATGAAACATTAAAATATATATATCAGAAGAAAAAGGAACCCCATAACTAACTGCAGCACGCTAAATCATAGAAACAAAGCAATTTATAATCATGTAGGAACCGACCATCAAAATCTATGGATCTAATCTAATTATTACAGCAATGCTACAGTTGCCCATGCATATATCATATATGACACGGTAATCCAAATGATAGCAGAGTCTGATACCATAAAATTCACTCAATCCAAAGGAGAAATCTATTCTTCAAATACCACAATAACAAAAAGAAGAAATCTTTAACGCATAAAAAAATAAAAATAAAGAGTTTATGTAAATGAAATTAAAGAAGAAATCAAGAGAACCAACCTGAGGTCTGAACATCATAGGAGATTGAGAAGCCCTAGGACTGGAAGGGGGGGACTGGCCAGCCATATAATCAGAAACGTGCGCACCATCTTGATCGGCCATGCTAACCTGCGCGGCAGCAGGGTCCTCAGCCCCCAATTGGGTGTCGCTGCCACCTTCCTCCCTTCCATTCGCATTCCCCATTCGTATTCTCCTTGTAACCAAACACGGCAGAAGAAAAGCCAGAATCTGTGGTCACAGATTCTTCTTCAATGCAGTATGTGCATCCTCGCCGGAAACAGGAAAAATAAATAAAAAGCGGGGAAGAGAATTGGTGAGGTGTTATTGATAGATTGGATTGATTGAGAAGAAGAAGAAGAAGAAGAAGAAGAATCAGATTAAGAAGAGCATCTGATAGTTACTGTGAAATTGCAAAATGGGGAAAAGTAAGTGGAAGGGTAATATACAATCCTGTGAGTTTGGAACTATCTATCATTGTATCTGTGGGTTTAATCTGCTGTGGGTCCCAACATCCCCCACCCCCCCACCTCTCTCCCCTCCCCCTCCCCCTCCCCCCCCCCCCAAATCTTTTTTTTTTTTCTTTTTTCTTTTCATCAAAATCTATGGGCTTGGTGGATATTTAGTTTCTTATTATTTTGTTTTACGATATTATATTTTTATTTGAAGATGAGAATATGAATGGAAAAGAAAAGGAGGACTAGACGCGTTCATTATTTTGGGAAAAAAATCATGAATATTTTGAATGCATTAAATAATAACGGATAAATATGGGTATGATATTCAATATAAATTAGTAATGGGTTGGTACATGAGTTTGGAATATAAGAAGAAAAGAGTTCATTATTTTTAGAAAAAAAAATCTACAAGTAATAAATAAAATAAAAGGTAAAACCCCTTATTCAGTAAAGTAAATTTCATGAGTTTGCTGTATAATGTCTTGGAGCATGTTTGGGAAATCTTTTCAATGAAAGCATAATTTTTAATTTTAGTTTCCAAGCATAGACTTTCTAAAAATAGATCACAAATATTATTGCATGTTTGGTAGAAAAGCACTCTAACATCCATCCATTGAAAAGGTAAGGAAAAATAAAGCTACAAATTTGCAGAGTATTGGAGAAGTCGCATACATATAAATTAAACACTTCTAAAAATAATAACTAAATACAATTCATTTTCATAAATAGATTTTCATATCTAGAACACTCTTTGATATGAATTAATAAACAAGCACTTGGCATGTCCAATAGACATGAAAACAATTTATAGTGTATCTATTTGTTGTCTTAAGTAAAAGATAAGTAGGAAATACTTCAACTTTGTTATTTGGGCAAGGCTTATGAGTTATGCCCTAAGTACCTCAGGATATCGCTTAATTTTAAAGTAAGTGATATATATATATATATATATATATATATATATTTATTTATTTATTTTGCTTTAGGCATTATAAAATCTTCACTAAAACGTACAATTTTATTGGTATGGTACTGACTGATTTCCTGACATTGATTTCTATAACAGGTAGCAGCCACATAAAATTTGATTTGTCCACATCACATTAATTTGGTTTGAATTAAACACAAAAGTTGAAAATCTACCTCAATTTTATTGGCACATTACAAAATTATTGATATATAAAGAAATCAAATCGTTATGTTAGGTCTGTGAAGAAGAAACTCAATTAACCTGCTAATAGTTGATTATAAATAGACATGCTTGTCACAATTTGAGAAGGTACAACCATTTAAAAGAAGATATTAAATATATTACGGTCTTTATGTCATTATTGTCATTAATATGCTACACTTATGTTGGTATTCACAAGACAACATTTCCAACGACTTGTACTTTAATCCGATCATTAATGAATGGTTTATAAATATATGCATAAACAATTTACATAGCTAAATGTCTATTAATATTTAAGGGATACCCACTCAATATACCACAAAATATATAAGAAATACATTTTTCTACCATCTCATATAAGAAAATACCTTAAAATATCACTTTTTCAGAAAAACACTGACTTTTTTCCAGATATGATCCAACCATCTAAATCAAATCAACATCAATGTCTCTTTTATCCATATTTTTTAAAAATATCAAAATCATTTAAACACCCCAAAAAATTTCGTTTGGAAGCCATTGACAAACGAAGTTAAAAATTATTAAATGAAGATTATTAAATATATTTTAACATATTAAATTGGAATTATTAAACGAAAATTATTAAATTAATTGGAAGCATAATCATTAAACGAAGATTATTCTAACATACTATTAATTAGAATTATTAAACGAAAATTAATTGGAATTATTAAACAAATATTATTAAATTAATTGGTAGCATAATCATTAAACGAAGATTATTCTAACATATTCTAACATATTATTAATTGGAATTATTAAATGAAAATTAATTGGAATTATTAAACCAACGTTGTTTTGCAACATAATCTTTGTTTAACCCTAAACTAGAACTATTCACTTATTTTTTCACAAATCAGGGTTAAATGATGATTTCTATAAATTAGAATTATTCACTTAATTTTCTAGAAATTAGGATTAAACGATGATTTCAAAAAAATTCGTTTAATATTGTTTTGTAGCATTGAGACATTGTTTAGTCTCGTCACATTGTACAAAATATAAATCACAAATCAATCTTATCCCATCATACACGATTTAAATTTGATTCAATCAAAGAAAATGATAAAAAAGAACTCAAACTTAAATTTTGTGGTAGAATGAATTACCAGACTTATAATATAAGGTACAAATGGTTTAACTTATCTGTTTTGTGACATGTTAGGATTCCTCTAATATTTCCCTTTCCTCTAATCCAAAAGTCAGAGAGTCTGCAATCAACAACAAGACGTTTTCATTAAATATTAATATAATAAAAGCATTATAGAAGATAAATATAGTGTTTAATTCAACTATATATGGATTCCAAACCTATTTTATAACCTATCTACATCTGACTGCATTTATACTCTAATGACTAATCTTTATCATACTATTACTGATAATACTTCAAATGTATAAAATAGTATTATTAATGTATTGGTAACTGGCATGCACTAATGTATAATGTCAATTATAAAATGCAGACTAATGTAAAAGTAATGCACAAATCTCCTACTTACCCATCCAATTTCAAAATAATAACTCCATTTCTGCTAAATAATAGATCAATTTTGGATTGGAAAAAAAAAATCATTGCATATATGAATGTATGTCTTAACGTAACATAAGTGTGGTTAGGTTGAAAAGATTTCATACTAAATGGATTTTAATTCCAGGAAAACAATGCAATTAAACCTAATTATTAAGAGGAAATGAAGAAGAGGGTAAACGCTTTCAAAGCACAACCGAATTGGTAAGGTTTCTCGTGATGTGAGGAGAAATTTCTCGATAACATAGACTCAAACCTCGTGTGTGGTAAAGATATTGTGGAAGTTTGTCATATAGTTCGTAACATGTTGATGCTCTCGATGTCTATCTATCGAACATGTTTCTTACGAAAATCCAACCCAATTGAGATGTTTACAATCAAGTGAGATAAGTTCTTCAATTCTTTCTAATCAAGAGATATGGCTAAAGCAATTAAAAAGATGAGGAAAACAAAATGGAGGTAATGATTTAGAGGAGCAAAACTTGATGTCGAAAGGGTGGTTATATGTCTTTGTCATGATGATATAAAAAGGTTAGAGAAAAATATGTAATAAAATAGAGGGGAAATTAAGTGGAAACAAAGATGAAATTTTGGAGCATTCAACTTAGCTTGTCGTGGGGGCCTAAAGTTGCAACTCTTATTGGCTACGTTTTTTCATCATTCATATTTACTGTTTAATTGCTATTCACGCTTTTGTTCTATCTTGGTAATGAATGATGATGAGATATTATCATAACACAAACTTGTTACCTTTTTTCTTTTTCTTTTTTTTGTGAAATTATAATCACTTTTGAAGTGAAGACCCATCTCAATTTTCCATATTATCTCGATTCTCCATATTACTCTTACATGCTTATCATTATATCGTGTTTATAAAGATTATTTCATGTCAAAATATCATATCAAATTTGTCCCTTTTTTTCTTTTTTGATAGCAATAATGAATAATTGAATATGATTGTGTTTCAGTTTATGTCCCAAGTCGACTGCCATTTGATTTGATCTAAATACATTTTATCGTTTAATTATAATTGTTGTATTTTTAGTGGTGAAGTTTTATTTTAGTAAGTACTTTTAACGTGGCTTTTTAGTTTCTGAAATAGGATATCAAATTTGATGAAAAATGTATTGTATGAATTATAAGAACTTTCTTAGGGCTAATACAATTTAGTAAATACATTATTTAATGTAGTTGAAATTACTTCAATCTAATAAAAGTAATACTCAAATGCACGAGAATGTGATATTATTCTTTAATGCAATCTAAACTAAAAAATAGTAAATCATTATAAATTGAAAGAAAAATTATTCAAGTTTAAACTATAATATATTAAAAAAAATAACTCAAACTCACACCCTACCCTATACCACAACCACATTAGCAAATCGCAACAGACCCTTGCCCCACCCAATTCATTGCAGCAGCAACACAACCTTTAAGATAATTTTTTATTTATTTTTATATGTCAAACATAGTTTTCACATAATTGTTATTATTACTTTTTGGACCTTATCTCTTTTTATTTAATTTTAATTTTTTTATTTTACATTTTAGATTTATTCTTATCACCTTATTTTATTTTAGATTTTATTATTAGTTTTAGATTTTTATAATTGTTTCTAGATTTATAATACATTTTCAAATATTTAGTTTATATTTTTATTTTTGTACTTCTTAATTTTTTAGATCTTAAAACTATTTTTAAAATTATTTTCTCAGATTTTCTAAAATAATTTTAAAATTTGTTAATTTTTAAATTCAACTTTTTTTTTCAAAAAGATGATACACTAAAAACAAAAAAAATATATATATATATACATATACATGCATATATATATATATAATGTTTTGCTATATGAGTTGATAGGGAGATGGCGTGAGGAAAACTCCTCGTATTTCACATTCATTGTTTCTTGCAAAAAGCAAAAAATAGCCATACAAATAATTTCTTATTATGATAAAATATCTAAATTGACATTTTCTAAAATATCCTTATAATTTAGGTGGGAAAATGACAACCTTTTAAATATCTCCAAAGGTTTTATATATATATATATATATATGTATATATGTATATATAGATAGATACGAGCAATTCGGGCCACATAAATAATATCTGTGTTTTTCTGAAAAAAAAATATGTATAGGTGTCAATTTTTAACGTGCATCATTATAATAATTAATTTGCTAAATAATTGGGCCGTCTTAAATTAATTATCGAGCTTTAAACAGTCCATTATTGGCAATACAGGCCCATTAGTCCGCGGCCTTTTAAGTAAAATAAAACCTCATCCATCAAATTACATATGATAGTCTTCAACTCGGATATCATACCTCCTATAAATAAATAAGGTAATGTACAAAAAGTCCTCATTTGTTTCTTTACTGAAGTTATCACATACAATCCATATTTAACAAAAAAAAGAAAAAATCATTTATATTGTGGATGGAGGTTACATTTTTCCACTATCAAACAATAATAAACTATAGCAAATTATACATGATTATAAGTTTATATGTAACACTATGAATTTCCTTTTTTTTTTTTTTCAATTAAATAAAATTTACATTGCAACTTACAATGTGACTGAGCGCCATCATAGTAGCTGCAGCCAACTCTCACTCCTCAATATGTTCCATCCATCTTATTATAAGACGAGGATGTTGTTCAAATATGTTTACGTGGCATCAAATGTACGTTGTGGGCGGTGTAACTACGAATACCTTCACCAATTGAAGTCAATTTTATCCCTTTATGTTTTCCTTGTTGACAAGCAGAAGTTTGTGGAAGATGAACGACGTTAACACAACATATTTTTTCCAGATTTGGAATAGCATGGAGATGTGAAGGAAGATCTATTAGGAAGTTTCCAGAACTATCTGTGCTGCCCTTTGCCTGTGTCTTCCCCTCCGCGCCACATTGGACAACCACTGTTGCGCCTGTAATAAGATTACATATATCATCTTTAAATATTTATATCTCCTTTATCATACGCATGATCAATTTATAATGGATTAAACCTTGTTTTTGTTTAAGAATTTCTTATGTGGCCTATGATTTAATTTGACATTGTCATCTTTATAATCAGTCAATGTTGGCGGCAATGGGGTATTCGATCTTAAATATGAATCTCCCATTTGTTTCCCATGTTTAGCAGTTTTCTACTCCATTTATAGGCATACTTTTAAGTAAATTAACAAATTGCTTGTTCATCACGTGTCTATTAATATAATATAATGTCCTCATTAAATGCCACGTCAACATTTATTTATTTTTAAATGGGAGAGAACAAACAAGTAGACAAAAAAAGAAATATTGAAGCATTTAAAAGAGAGCATAAAGAGATGAAAAAAGAAAGGGTGAAGGCACACAGGACAGGAAACGTGTGCGCAACACTCGCCCGTCCATTGGGCGATCTCTTACATGGCCCTCAATGTTGTTTTCTTGACAATATTAATGTTGTTAAATGAACTTGTGAGACTCTTGATTAATGAAGTTGAATGAACTTGTGAGACTCTTCATTATTAAAAAGGTCATTTTCTCAATAAAAATTTTCACATCATCATTAGTGACACCCTTAACGAAGCCATTGGAATATGGACTTTTCCGATTATTGGCAATAACCGAAAAATCACGGAATTATATGAAGAAGAAAGTAAGAAGGTGTGTGTTGCAATTTGGTAGCAGATAAATAGAGAAGACTGAAAAGTGAGTCGTGTGGGAAAAGACAGATTAAGAAGAAAAAGAATAAGAGGGGTTGCTCCTACCCCCTTATAGCCTAAGTGGATCTAATCACCAAATCCATCACATGCTTCATATTTACCAGCAAATTCAAATTCTCTTTTTTGAACTCTTCTCAAATTTAGTTAAAAGTACGAGCAATATATACATCTCTTAATTTTAGTCTCCACTCTTTCCAAATTATAGCTCAATAACTTAGGGATATTTGTAATATATTTGGACAAATTTGAATTTTGGATAAATTCAAATTAGTCGATTTACACAATCCTATATTTGTACACTGTTTTTTTTTTTTTTTTTTTAATTCTCAATACAAATATAAAAAAAAAAATTCATTTTTTCTACAAATTCCAATAAAAACATCTAAATTTTCTACAATTCACAATGTGAAAAATAACATTTTAATTATAATACTATCCTACAAAATCTCAAAACAAATACAGGATTTTAAAATCCATGCTCACAAAATCTTCCTAAATCTCAAATCCAAATTAACTTACAAAAATCATTTTAAATCCAAAACAATCGTGGCCTCATTCACCATGACATTTCATAATAAATAACTCTTCTATTGAATCAGTTAGCCGGTCCCAAATAGATTAGGATTGTGAAGGAAAAAAAAAACAGAGAGAAACCTAACAAATTAATTATGAGTACGCAAATATGCTATCAATTGATCATTTTTTTTTCATTTTGCTTAACATTATTATTATGTTTATGTATTATATCTAGTACAAAATATAAAATTAATAAAATTATAATAAATGTAATATAAATTTTCTTTTCTAAACCAATAACATGGATTAAAAAACTATTTCCAAATTATTTTCCTTTAAATTTTTTTTAAAATTTCCCAGTTTTTCCGACTTTTCATTTAAATCCATTTTTCCCGGTTCAATTGTATTTCAGGAAACTTTTCAAAAGAAGAAGTAGTAGAATCGAACCTGAAACAGGATATGGATGAACAGAAGTTTTGTCTTGTGCATGGGCTCCATGGCAAAGAATCTTGCCATCGATTATTACAGTGGAGAGCTTGTCTTCGCCATAACCAGCCCACTTCACCAGCTCGTCTCTTCCCGTTAACTCAGCCACGTCTAATTTTCCGGCAGAGCTCTCAAACAATACGACAATGAAGAATACGAAGACGATCATCATCTTGACAGAATAGCTCATAATCTTTGGTGTTCTTAGCAATCTTGTAATAAAACTTTGTATCAAAGCAAAAAGAGAGTTAGAGGAAAACGAGGTTGAAGCTACCGACACCACCTTAGCTTGGGCTATATATATAACTACAAGGGGCCTTGCATGGTTTACATGCCCTTTTCTTGTATTTTTTTATTACATTTATGGGTTTCACCAAACTCTTTATTGATGTTTGCCTCCCCAACTTTCTTTCATTTTCATGCTTCAAATGTAATCAATATAGGAATTCTAGCCCTTTCAGACTGAGATGTTTACTATTAGGGGTGTTTTGGTCTAATCCAATATTAGTCTATGGTAAAAGGTTTTGTCAAATTTTTTTTCTTTTTTTTGTGGGTTTTAAGAAATAATAAAATTGGAAGTTGGGAAATGGAAAGAGAACTGTTTGGGTTGGTAGCCTAATCTTACCTCCTACGAATTCCTTATAAAAATATCAAAACTAATCCTAAATTAGGACCCATCCACGTGAGCGGCCTTTGGTAAACTAGCATTAGAATTTTAGTCAATAAGTCAAATGTCAAGCCTGCCCCAACTATTTCCATCTATAATCCATATTTGTTTTATATTATGAAATATGTAATACACTATTATATTATTATATGTGTGACACATATTGATGTTAATCAGATGTAATATGATTACTTAACACACTAGTTTAGAGATTGCATATCAAAATGGATTAGACGAACACAGTCCATACACTACTATACTTCGAAATAAGTTATTTTGAGGAGTTGTTAATTTACCCATTTGCATTGCAGAATAAAGTCAAAGAATATTATAATAGATCAGAAGTCTCCTATATCGTATTTTGAAGAAAATAAATCAAAAGAAGTTTTGAATTAACTAAGAAATAATAATTAACGTAATTTATTTTTTCAAAAGTTAAATTAAATTAACTGTAAAAGGTAAAAAAAGGAAATTAATATTTAATAATGAATTTTAAAATGATTAGAGTATAAAGTAATAAGTGTTTAGTTTGTACTATAATAAAATAATTGTTTTAGTTATAATAGTACGTGAAAATTGATTTATAGTTTAAAGGTCCAAATCCATGGGTACCATATTAAACAAAATACAATGACGGGAAATCTTCCATCTTGTTGCCTTTTTCTAGGTAAAAGTATAATTAGTTGCCAAAAGATTCCATTATAGATTTTATTGTCACTAAAAAGACTAATAGAAAAATGTCATCCTTAATTATTATATTCCTATAATACTATCTCCGTTTCATTATATATATGGTTTTATAATTTAATTTTTTTTCAAATTAAATAACATTTTAGACTTTTTTGTATTCCCAAATTATCTTCATTAATATTTCTTAGCTAAAATTTAGGATTTAATATGATATTTTTTTTAGAATAATTTTATTTAATTCTAAATTCATTAATTAATTAAAACAATATTTATCTAATTTCTATATTCCTTTATTTATGAAAAAAGCTCGGAACTAGCTTGGTATAAACAAAGGTAGTTATATTTTTCACAACAAAATTCATATTTCACACAATTGTACAGGTGCCACCAATTTTCGTTGATTGTCCAAAAAATAAAAAAGAGGTCAATTTAAAATGTATGGACCAGCGTGGGGTGGGCCCGAAAATACAACTGTCTATTGGGCTGAGCTAATGAATATTTGAAGGGTTTAACATAGTAAAATTTAAAACCATTGCAAGGCCTTTAAAACTCATAAATTGTATTTTATTTTGGAGATAATTAATTTAAGAGTTTGGAATTCCTTGGATTCTCGGCCCACTAAAACCAGATAATTACATAGCACTATAAATATCAAATTATAATCATTTTTTGCGAGATAATTAATGTTTACATAATAATGCCTTCAAAAGTAAGTTTATTTCGCAATTACATTATTCAACTCGATTTGATTTCAACATAGAAAGGATCTTTTAAAATAACTCAATTATTAATTCAGAGAACATTAATTTTTCTTAATAATCTAATAACATCAAAATAAAGAAATTATATTTCGTATGAAAACAACAAATATATTGAAAAGAATTGGAAATGCAAATGTACCTGAGGTTTTAGAGAGTTGTACGTTTTAAATGTGCAGATCGAAAGATTACAAGGCTAATTAATACCTGGATTAGTGTGAAAACATAGTAGGAAAGTTTATAATCTAAAGTAATTGGTAGTAAAACAATGTGACATATATAAAATTGAAAAATCGTTGATAAATTGAGAAATAACGTATATATATGACGTCAAAATGAGTTGGGCGATTCTTACATCACAAAAGTATGCATATATACGTAATTTATAAAACTTTTGCTCCCCATAAATGCAGATTTCTAGAATAGCATCACATAAATACAAATGCACCACATTATTTAATTAATTTCTGATATTTATGTTCTTCCTATACATAAAAAATATACAGATAAGGTCTTCTCTCTCACTCTCTCTCTCTCTCTCTCTCTCTCTCTCTAGATCGCAGAGTGTGCATCAATGGCGTTCGATCAGAAAGGATGTGCAGCGATATCGATGATTCTGCTGTTTGTGTTGGCAATGGCCATATTTCCTTACTACATGCAACCTGAGCCTCCTCTTTCCATGGCCCTCCTGTTGTCTGTTATTCCTATGTCTGTTCTCATCTACTCTTTCTTCATGGTGCTTTTTATTTGGTAATTTCTTCTCTAATCATATATATAATTAATTGCTTCCTTTTACATCCTTAAAGCATGCAATATATGTATTCTATGGTGGCAACTCTCATATATATGACTGTCTTGTCTTAATTCTATGCTGATAATGCAATCAATTTCTAGTACATGTATTGTCTGATATATTGTGATGACTTTGTTTTATTTTGATATTGATTTTATAAGATCTCATTTTATAATGAAGTTTTTCAAATTGAGGGTGAAGCCCGTGGAAATTAATTGGAATGGGTTTTTCGCGGGAAATTAATTGACTTCCAATCACTTTAAATTTAATAGTTTATATTCGTGTTTTATGTTCTCTTAAAAAAAAAAATTCTAAATAAACTCATATTTATAGCTACTTAAAGCCATAATAAAACACATGTTAGATTATATTTATCAGTAACACTCATTCAACCCAACCCAACAATTCTCTATCTTCCACCCGCACAATCCACAATCCAACTCAATTCCAATATTTTCATAGTTTATTAGTGACACGAACTCAACTCAACTCAATCCAATATATTTTTCTCATTATTTAATAATTGTATATTATTTTGTCAGCATATTTTTTATTATATATTTATTAATTCCGCAATAAACTATTTTTTATTAGTGACACATTTTCATTTTTTTCATATATAAAATAACATACAAACACAATAACTAAATCGAAATTACAATAATTGAAATACGAAATAGAAAATACAATAATCACAATATTTTTCCCCCTTGTGATTTGTATTTGTCTCTCAAATATTTTGGAATAAATTTCGAGAGATATTTTGTGTTGTTTGACTAGGAACTTGATTGAGATTTGGAGAAAATTGAGAGTTTTCATAATATTGAGAGTTTGGAAAATCTTCAGAGTTCAAAAAAAATTGAAAACTTAGGTAATTTTGGGAATTTGAAAAATAATTTGGATCATTAGGATCTATAATAAGAAAAAAGAGAACTTCAGATTGTGAGACAAGTGAAAATAAATTTTGGATTAGTGGGTAAATATATCAATATAGGACTCTATTTATAGAGAAATTTTTTTATGAATTTTGATATTAAAAAAATATATATTATTTTCAATATCAACATTTTAAATTATATTAAAAAAAAATTAATCGAAACCAATAGAAAAATAACACGTGTATAATTTGTTCCAAAAGTAAGTGTCATAATGTGACCAATATTCTCTTTTTAATATAATAATATTATTTATGATGACATTTGGTGATCACATCCACCGTACCAATAAATATGATCAAAGACAACTTTTTGACTACAATTAATTTGTTATGCTTTAGGTTGTAATTCAAAATTGTGTTTTCACAAAACTTGAAAAAAGTTGTTAAATTAAGTTGGTATGATTCATTCTCTATATATATATCAATTAAGTCAACCGTTAATATAATTTTTATATATGAAATTAATCTTTGTCTTACAAATATAGAGGACTGTAAATGTATATAATATACTTCCAATTCTTTCCAATTGAATATTTTATATGGATGAAAATAAAAAAATTAATTTTTTTATATATATGGAATTCCAAATTGGTCTATTTCTGCGGTTCGAATATATAATGGCATTGCATAATCTTACTCTTTGGAGGAATTAAACCTCATAATTCATAAGGAATATTGAAACTCACAAAATTGAACAACTTGTGGGGATGTTGAACATATTTGTTCATTTCCAAAACTGAAATTATGTTGGGGCCTAATATTTGTTTTAGTTTTAAGAAATTTTTTATTCAAGTATTTCTTTTTTTTTTTTTTTTTTTGTGAAGAGGAAAAATCATCTCTTCTTACAAATGTTGACCTCTTTCAAATATATATATTAATCTCAATGGTAAAAACATATTCTGGTATGGAACAACTTCTTTATTATAGTATATTTTGGTGTGCACACCAGTCAGTATATTGACTAATTAGTTTTCACAAAGATTAAAATACTTCATCTTTTAAAATAAAAAATTACTAAATAAATATGAATTGCGTGCATAAAATTTAATGTTAAACACCAAATATGATCTGAATTTATGTTGTGGCTCTTTACTAGTGGCGCTAACACATTACGAAAAGAAATGTAAGCAAAGTATTACATAGATTGCGTGGAAGATGCAAGATTAAATGGGTATATATGTTTTTTTTTGACATTGTATATTCTGAGATGAGAATTAATTTATACTCCAAAAAATTTAGGTGTTGTTCGTAATTAATTTCATAATAATCAAATTAAAAAAAAAAAAAAAGTCCAGCAATTAGAGAAATTGTTCACATTTTGATCCTAACTTTTTTAGAACTTCTCCATATTAACGATATAAATCATATATATTATTCAAATATCTATATATTAATATTTAACTTTTTTAGAACTTATCGATTTTAACGACATTAATCATATCAATATTTAATTTTTTTAGAATTTGTCCATATTAACAACATCAATTATATCAATATTTAATCTTTTTAGAACTGGTCGATATTAACGAAATCAATCATATATATTATTAAAATATCTATATATTAATATTTAACTTTTTTAAAATTTATCGATATTAACGACATCAATCATATCAATATTTAAATTTTTTTGAACTTTATTAATATTTAAAATCATTGGGCAGTAATTTGGTTATTTGTTGATATTTAATTAACTTATTAATTAAATATTAAAAAATAAATAACCAAATTATTTATTAATTAAATATTTGAAAAAAATAACTTATTACTTAAATAAATAAGAAACCTGAGAATAGTGTTTGGCAAAACTTCCATTAATACAATGCTTTCACATTGATCAGTTATTAATGCTTTCAATCAGTTAGCATTGCTCTAGGTTTCATCCCTGATTGCTTGAATACAATTTTCAAAAGGTTTTTGTGAAAGGTTTTTATAGTAGAATTAACTTAAAAATTTGAACAGTTTATTGAAATTAGTAGAGAATGAGCGTCATCCCAATTAATATTAGCGTTATAATGGTTATTTAATAATATTAATAATATTGATAATTAATTTTTTTGACTTTTTTATTTGAACAAAATCTATGCACATAGCACGTTATTTAAAATAAATTATAATGGTATATTAGGATTAATATATTTGAGAAATAAATAATTATATAAAACGAGCGAGCATTGTTTTTCAGAGTCGTCCACTCAAACAACATTGAATTGGAACTCTAAAAACTGACTATCAGAAAAGTAAAACATCATCAATGTTAAGAAAGAAAGAAAGTCCAATAAAATTACACAGAGGCTAAAAAAACATTGAATTGGAACTCTAAAAACTGACTACTGATTATCAGAAAAGCAAAACATCATTAATGTTAAGAAAGAAAGAAAATATCATTAATATTAAAAAAGAAAGAAAGGCAATAAAATTAGAGAGGGAGGAACATAAATGTTGTGTGGCGGTCAAGGTTGGAGCAGTGGTGTCCAACTGTGAAGCCTTATTTCTCGAGGAAGGTGTGGCGGTCAAGGATGTGGTGTGGCGGTCAAGGCTGGACCAGTGGTGCCCAACTATGAAGCCTTATTTCTCACCGGCGAATGCCCTTCTCTCGTTCACAACGCCCTTCTTGCCACGTGTTCTTTATTTCTTTCCCGTTTTCCCTTTTCTTGTTTTTTGTTTGGCTCTATATATAAATCTGCCTTTTAATCCTCTCTTTGCTTTTGGTTTCAAACATATTCTCTCTCTTAGTTTGTGTGAGAGAGAGGGTGATATGGAACTCGGAGGAAATAATGGAGGCTTCCATGACTACCGCAGGCTCCCCAGATCATCCTCTGGTAAAACCTTCTTTTAGGGTTTCATTTTTCTTTTTCCCCTCCATCTCTCTATCTGTGTTTTCACATTGAATGATCTCCTTAAACCCTCATCTTCATCTGCATGCAAATGTGCTTCCATGGTTCTTCTCTTGCAACCATAATCTTTAACTTAGATTACCATGATTAATGTATCGTTACCATAATCTTATAATAATAGGTTTCGGTTATTTTC
This sequence comes from Scutellaria barbata, assembly GCA_028654395.1. Lineage (NCBI taxonomy): Eukaryota > Viridiplantae > Streptophyta > Magnoliopsida > Lamiales > Lamiaceae > Scutellaria > Scutellaria barbata. The sequence goes on from CM053645.1 coordinate 8,332,838, forward strand.
TTTATTACATTATTATGTAATCTGAAGGCTGCAAGCAGCTAGCATTGACTCTTCTTAGAGCTCATGTATGGATTCACTTGACATTAATGATCATCAAAATGTAACTGCAAAGTTGTGCAGCAATAGCATGCTGTAAAAGAAGACAAAACTAAGATACAAGTGGCATACATGCAGTGTTCGACCACATCACACATGTCACTCATGAACCGGATTCTCTATTTCAAACTCTATTTTTTAAGACCCAATTTATATTTCAACATTGAAATAGAAGATGAAACACATTTGTTTGAGACATTCAATTCATGTGAGTTAAATTTATGTACTGGATTATAGTCGTTTTCATAACTCGGGGAGAAGATTCTTTTTTTCCGCATCCAGGCATCAATCTTAAAGCAATACTTTTTTTTAGTACTTTAAACAGAGAAACATCTGAGAGGTTTTTTATAGCAATATTCATAAATATCTTGTTATTTTGTTAATGACATTGGCGGGGCATGGATATAATTATACTGCTGCTGCTCTTTGAAAAATGTATACTTAACTCATTTATTGTTTATATAATTGAGTATTTTGATTTAATGTGAAGGGGTAGGAACGTAATTTTAAGATTGCTAAGGGCAGAGGAAACGCATTTAAATTGATGGAGTAGAAAACAAAATTTAAAGAGCACAACAAAAATCTGCCCCTTCTCTCTGCTTTTTTACCTATTCTTTTGTCTTACTGTTTGTTTTGGACCCTCCCGAGCTGCCCTCCAGGTTTTTTATGTTTTTTTGTCTTCTTCTAATTTTCTTATGGGCCTCACATCTTTTCTGTCCCATGGACCATTAGCATCTATTAGCCCATTGGGCCTAAAGCTGGAGTTAAGAACAATTGTTCTATCTTTTATTTGAAATTGGAATATATATATATATATATATATATATATATATATATATATATATATATATATATATCTGTGTGTAAAATTTAATCACTCAATTTTAATTTTAATATGGGTGAGAGGTTATCCACGCTCCAAACACACTCCAATAAATGCATTTTTGTAGTTATAATTTTTTCGGAAATCTTGAATTTGTTTAAAAAATACGTTTCTTGTTTTTTTTTTTTTATATATATTCATTAAGTTAAATGAAAGGTTATTTTTGTCCAGAAAGTAGAAAATATATTTGATTTCATTTATAGGTAGAAAACATTTTTATTATACGTAAATGAGTAGAAAATCCACTTGACCCATTTCTCTGTCTTTGATCTTTCTATTTGTAAATTTTTTGTTAACTTTTTACTCCATTTAATTTCGTACTTGCACATTCATGTTTTGGTACAACTAAATGAGCAATTTCATGCACAGATATGAAAGCACCAGACATCAACATGGGACTGCCGAGTCCTCAAACAAACCAGCAACCTTCTGCTTCCTCCGGCAATGCCGCAACCACCGAGGAAACAGAATGCATTGTCCGCGAGCAAGACCGCTTCATGCCCATCGCCAACGTCATCAGAATCATGCGTAAAATCCTCCCCCCACACGCCAAAATATCCGACGATGCCAAGGAGACGATCCAAGAATGCGTCTCCGAGTACATTAGTTTCATCACCAGCGAAGCCAACGATCGCTGCCAGCGTGAGCAGAGGAAGACCATCACGGCCGAGGACGTGCTCTGGGCCATGAGCAAGCTCGGCTTCGATGACTACATTGAGCCCCTCACTGTCTACCTGCACCGTTACCGTGAGTTTGATGGTGGTGAGCGTGGCTCGTTGAGAGGGGACCCTCTGGTTAAGAGAATGGTTGATCATGGCTCTCTTGGTTTTCCGGGTTTCCCACCCGCGGCTTTTCACCACATGGCTCATCATCATGGCTTCTTTGGAGCTGCGCCCATGAATTTCTTCAAGGATTCAGTGAATGCTGGTCCATCACAAGCTGCCATGGCCTGCGTTGAGCCCTTTCCACAGCACAAGGAGCAGTTGTAGAGTTGGTTGGAAGCTGTGGGAGATTGTGAAATGACTTGGAATGGGTGTTTATTGTTGTTTTAGGTTTTTTAAATGTTAACTGTAAACAAAGATGGTCTTCTGCCTTAACTTTCTGTGTGCAATTTCCAGATTTCAATTTCCTGATGATAACTGCTGTTTCTTCTAAATTTGAGCAAATAGGGTGGATTGGAAATACATTAATACATTCATTTGAAACCTTGTATTGAATATCAACCAATCCAAACACAATCCTACGTTTTTCAATCAGCCAAATTTTTGAACTTGAGGCAAATAAGATACATTGAGTTTACCAGAATTTGGGACCAAAATTTATAACTTCTTCCTGGCTCTGCTTTCTGTCACGAAACAAGAAATATCCTCTTAAGTTTTTAGTCGTTTTTTCTCCGGCAAGTAAAAGAATCAAGGTTGAATCTATGAGTCAATGCATTGTCTCTTTGGCTTCTGATCATCTACCTCTACACTGTCTTCCTCTTCTAGGTTTAGTATGTTATCATGGTTTTTAGCATCTTTGTTGTCTGCCTCTTCCTTCATATCACCCTCATCGTCTCTCCTTTCAACCACATCTGTATTGTCCTCTGAACCAGCTTCACATATTTTCCTTTGAGGAATCACCTGGAAAAAAGAATCTTTCCAATCTTTTGTTTCCAAGAACTTGAGTAGTATTTCCACAACTTGATTCACAGTAAGAACCTGCACCCAAGTACTCAAATTAACATACTCTTATTAATTAGGTCTTCTTCCATTGTCTATAAGTATGGAAAGAATGTTGGTGATAATGATGTCCATTTAGGACTAGTAGTGAGAAGAACACACCTGAGAACTAGACATCTTCATGTAAGCTCCAATGGGAAGTTTAGCTGTTTTAATCCCTTGCTCTATTGCTTTATTCATGGTAATGCCTTTCCAACGGTTCCGATCCACCAAACCACCAATGATGTAAATTGATTTTGGGTCAAGTTCATCCAGAACATTATCAGAATCCGCTGTAAGATAGACCAATTTTTCTTTCTGATCATGAAATGCTTCAACATAGGATCGATCCTCCTTCTCAATTATCCACTTATCATATCCTGGGATCCGCTTAAGCTGATTTTGCATTTCACCGTTGCAGCCTGTCAGCCAAATATGGGCTGGCAAGGAACATCTTCCGTTTATGGCGTAGCAATACATAATCTGCAGGTAATATCAACAGTAACTACCTTAATAATGAAAAGTTTGATGGTATATGTCAATCAAACAGGATCAGCTTTGTAAAGAAAGGGAGAATGGCGGCAAAATCTATTCAATCATCATATAACCGTAAAACATACTAGAATGAACTCAAAAATATATAGCAACAGATGCAATAAACAATAAACTCAACATATAATAATGTCTGATAGTTGTTAATATACAATAAACAAGAAATTGGAAAATTCCACTATTATGTTCAATAATTTTTACCAATATATTGTTCGAGAAAATCTTCTTATCCAACAGATCAACACCTACCCTCCCAAATCCTTCAAAGGAATGGGAAATTACAGAAGATATTTAAGCAACTCAACAAGACCAAAGGTATAATAAACCCTTAATCAGCCAGTGGATAAAGCCTCTTTGCCTTAATTTTATCTTCATACAACCACTCAGAAACAACAATATGAGAATGACAAAATTGTCACCCATATTTCATGCTTAAAATCCATAATCATTTCATTGGACCAATGTCGCATAAATCTCTAAAATTACCTACATCCAACACGTGGAACAATCTCTGTGTGTAGTAACTTTTGTTATAACTTTGAAGTAGTTGCAAAGTGCCTTCTTACTTTGGTTGCTGAAAGACCTGGACCAGTTATGGTGAAGCATTGTACAACTGAAAATTCCTATATTGTCTTCTTAGTTTTTACTGTGGTTTTGGTTGCTGCTAAATCATTTCTCTTCATAGGTGCAGTGGTCAGCATGTCCTAGATGAAAGCTGCATTTTTTTGAAGCGTCACAGAAACACGAGTATTGCAACATAGCTTTATCCAATTAAAATGGTGTGCACTATCAAATTCAAAGAAGATGTAACAGCATATTGGAGGGAATAGACGAAAACTCAGGGCCATCAAAACTAGTATGCCTTGGAATACATATCAAACTCTTTTATCTATGAATCATAAGTTTCCTAAGATTTTTGAACGTAATGTGGATTATCTGATGAGGCGAAGGTAAGAGCTCTCCTCAAATTGGACTTTTTGAACCGACAGTCGTACTAATTAGATTGCATTTCATGAGGAAAATTAAGTGAAAGCCAGTAGAGGATGAGATGAAAGAGAAAATAAGAGAGAGAAAGAAACCTGTTGAACGAGGCTATTGAGTTCATTCGGATTCATGAGATGAGCGAATTGAAGATCGATAACGACATTCTGGCCACTAATCCTCGCTTCTTGCAGCCTCTCGATTTTCTTCCCCCTTTCCTCCGACCGCTTCTCCATGCGCTCTTTCCTAAGATCTTTTCTCGCTTCGATTATCTTTTCCCTCTCCTCCTCGCCGACGCTCGCCAATTTCTCCTGCCACTCCTTCCGCTTGCGCTCGGCCTCCCTCTTCTTGTGCTCCTTCATCTGCGCCTTCTTCTCCACTTTCTTCGCCTCGTACCTCTGCTGCTTGAGCAGCCGTTTCTGGGCGTTCTTCGACATAGTTTGGGTGGCGGCGGGGGCAGTTAGGTCATTCTGTGGAGACTCCATTGCTGTTTCTATTTGCAGAGAATCAATCAGAGTAATTCGTGGTGAGATAAGATGGGCAGATGGAGGAGAGGGTTTCACTCGAAGCTGCAATAAACGACGTCGTAATGAGCTTTTCCAGCTTTCGCAGAGTACCACCCGAGAGGACGACGCAGAAATGCGACAGAACCAGCAAACCATACGACGTCGGACAATTGTCGCTCTTTCCACTTTTAAATTAAAGTTATTTTCGGATCCAATAATTAACGGTTGTTCCGAAACAATTCTTATGATATGAGTATATTTCCACATACTAAACACAGCCCCATTTCACCCCCCCTTTTTCATCTTTTTCCTCATTTCATATATGCATAATACTCCATAATTAACTTCAAATTCCACTTAAAAAACTTTCTCTTTAAATATTTTCGACACAGTTTACTAAATTGTATTCATTTTTATGTTAAAAAAAGAATAGATAGAACCCACATTTTAAATATTTTGACTATAAATTCTACTCCAATTAAATTGTGATGTTTGAAATTCATTATATTATATAAAATTGATTTGATATAGGTGGGTCCTTTTAAATATTTTAAATATGTTATATTAAATAACTTGACGATGATTTGATTTATTATAAATCTTTAATTTTAATAATCACGGATTTGAAAATGAATTTAAGTGAAAATATTTAAAACAAACATGATTATAGTGTCACGTAGTAAAATATTTGGAAGATGCTTTCTGAAATGAAATACAAACATCATTCCTCTCAAAATGATAGTAGTATTTAACTGTGATGATTAAAAATGAGTAAAATGATTTCTGAGCAACTTAGAATAAAAAACTTAAATGCATTTGATACCTAAACCATAAAATTGTCGTGAGAGTGAAGAAAAACAAACAAACAGAAAATGCAACACTAAAAATATGTATTATTTATATGATAAATTTCATAACAAAAGACTCATTTTATATATTTCATAACAAAAGATTCATTTTATATATTAGTTTTTAATTGTAAACTCAATTTTTGAAAATTTTCAAACATGATTTAATTTAATCTTATTTTTTAATTAAAAACTTTAAATTAATTAGATTGAATTATCAATTCAAAAATAGATAAAAGGTTAAGATCTTTCAAAATCTACACTAATTTGTCTTAATTCATCAAAAAATTCAAATATATATTGAAATTTAAATGAATATATGAAGATAAATAAAAAGAAAAGATAAATGAAAAATAAAAGAAATTTTTGTTTTTAACAGATAACTCAATTTAATTTGAAACCTTAAATTGAGTTCAAGAAATTTTAGAATTTGAGTCTTGTTATACTCTTGATTGAAAAAAAAAAATCAATTTAATTAACTAATTAGTTTTTTTTTTTTTGGTGGGTATTGATATTGTGCACATTACAATTTTGCACTTGAGAAGTTTGGAGAAGCCCACGGATTGAAGTATGACTTGAAGAGATCAAGAACCCAAAATGAAATCAATCTTCTATTTTATTGGAAATGTCCAACTAATATCTATTCATCTAGAAGTCATATATGGTACAAACTTCATGACTAAGTGTACAAAGCAATATGTTTGTGTTTTTTAAGTTTATCCACTAAGCAGTTCACACAAACATTCAATGATTTCTATGTCTGAATCTATTGATGTTGATAAATCGTGATTATTGAGTTAGTGGACCCTATAAAATTTCATGCAAGTTATCATAAATCATATTTAAAATATTAAAATATAAATCATACTTGTCATTGTAATAGTTTATATTTATATAATATATGTGAATATTAATCATTTAATTTCCAACAACAATGTAATTATTTAGAAAGGAATTGTCACTCCGTACTTAACTTATTTATTTTAAAGAATCTTAGTAGAAATATTAGATAAAAAATATAAGTATGATGTTTTGATAAAAGTTGAAGGTTGCACCGTTATTTTTAAAGAAAATAATATAAAATAGTGATATTTGCTCCATTTCACCTTATTTTGTTATTATCGTGAATCCTCATGTAACGGGATGGAAATGCCAAAATTTGTTCAGCTCCATCCCATTACAACGACTATATATGAAACTGTAATTGTGTGATCGATGGTAAAAAATTATCATGCATATAATTCAACAACGTATATAAAAAATAAAAATAAAAAAGAATAAGAAGATGAGGAAGAAGAACATACATTATATAATGATACTATGAATTAATTTTAATAGTGGGTCAATTAAAAAGAATATTATTAATATTACATATACTTAAATTAAATCAAAATATAATACCATCACGACACATCTCACCAGGCTTTTCTTTCGAGCTTGAGCCCGTACAATTGTTATTTTTGAGATGGGCCTATTCTCAAAAAATAATCTTCTATGCCTGTAAAATCATGATCGTTTATTATCTAATTTATGAGATCTTGACGACATAAAAATAATATGCATAATATTCAAATTTCAAACACACCAGAAAAAAAAAGTAAAAATAACAAAATATTTTGTGTACTAAACCAACCAAAAAAATACATGCACTATGACAACAATGATAATAATAAAGAATGGTGCACCCAATATGTCGATGGTGTATTGTGTACTAATTTTAATAGGGTTGGTCATTTCAAAAATATATTACTTGTAGTTAAATCGAAATAAAATATTATTAACAAGTCCTACCAAGCATCACTATGGGCTATGGGCTTGAGGCCTAATGGTTGAACATGTATTTTAGGCTTTCCAATGGACGATCCGATCTAACTCGTTATTAACTTGTTAAATAATACTATTAAAAAGTATCTTTTATATTATAATGTTATTAGTTTACGATTTAGCGCAACATAAAGAAAACTCTTATATATAAAAGAGAAATCGATACATATAATCCTAATACTTAGAAAAACAAAGACTTTTAGAGAAACTAAAATTACTTCCTAATAATTAGCTTAGAACAACAAGACGTCTAAATAAACTAAAATTACTTCCTTATATTTATATTAAATTAACGTAAAAATATTAGTAGATTAAGAAAACAGATAAGTTAGTTTGATTAAACCAGGTTACTGATACCAATTGATGATAATTGATGTACCACAACATAGGACACATTAATTCAACTCGAAAATTTTGAATACAAGGAACACGATGATTGTATTAAAAATATAAAAAATTAATTAAGAAAATTATTTGATATTTGAATCTAATTTTGAAAAGTATGTATACAAATTAAAAACATAAACCGAAAGTCTGATAAGAATGCTTAAAAATTATCTTGGGTTACATTGTAATATGATATTATTGAATTCATATAATCTTGCTATTTAAATTCCCTACAGATATACAAATAAAAAAAAAAAAAAAGCAACGTAAGAGATAACATATAGACAATCCAAGTATTTCTTAAAAAATTAACAAACAATTTCTCAACATGCCATCACTGTGAAATAGACTACAATGTAACTCAACGATCAAGTCATCATATAATATATCTTCTCATTTGCTGACAGTGAAAACAATTCACAACATTTTATTTTATTTCAATGTAGTTTTTTTAATGCCTGCATATTTTAACTCATCTATAATCTGAATTGGGGGGACAAAAGGTCAAGTGAGTTATTATGTTCAAAATTCAAACAGAAGAGAATTGCAAAAGTAGTATATTCGTGATCACTCAATCAAATAAATTACTACAGTCAAACACATATATTGAACAAATGAAATACATTCAAATAATTTTTTGTGAAAACATTTTAATTAATACCACTAGATTCATACAATCTTACTACTTTAATTTCCATATAAGTTATTATTGGCTTTGAATGAAAAAATACAACGTAAAAATAACATGCACATAATTGAAGACAACTGGAAAGGAAAAAAAACATGTACTCAAAATGCAAACAATGTAAATTTGAAGACCATATTGTGGATTAATGTATAATTAACTTAACATAGCCAATTTTCTCATTTGCTAAAAATAAAATAAAATAATTTCATAACAATTTTCTTTGCACAGTTCAAACACTTGTAAGTTGGCTTCAATATACGAATCATTAGAGGGAACCGTCATTATATCCAAATCAAAGCAATGCATTAATAATCAAATGAACTATATTAAATTCAAAGCAAATTTATTTATTATCAAATGTAATTTAACACAATTGGATTCCAATAATTACAATTAGATTCATGAAATCTCTTATTAAATTTTCAACAACTTTTTACAGGTGTTGAAGGAACGAAAAAAGCAAAACAAACTAAATATCATGCATATAATTCAACACCCGTCACAAAGTAAATAACACGTGTGTGAACATGCAAATAGAGAAAATTAGGAGCCCCTGGGTGCAAAAAAAAAAAACCTGTCCCCAAAACATAAATCTGGAGTGGCGTAGGCTCGCAAGGGCGCTTATTTCACCTGTTTATATTTCTAACAAAGAGCTATTTCTCGCTTCATTGTTCGAAACAACAAAAACAAAAGAAAAAAGAAAACCCCCAAATTCACACATACGCGCAGAGGAAAACACATTGCGAACGCAGTAGACGGTAGTTTTCATGTGAATATTTGTCTTCGCTTTGGAGTTTGAGGAAATTCGGTGAATTTGTTTCAATGGCTCACAAGCTCCAGCAACAGCTGGAGGAACTGGGATCGAAGTTGGAGAGTCCTCCAGCTTCGAAAGACGCTCTCGTTAAGCTCTTAAAGGTGAGAACCCCTCCTTTTATGTCTTGTTTGTGCGCCAATTTTATTTTGAATGAGTGTTTTAGTGTTTGGTAATCAATTTGTGTTCGTTTTGGAGTTCCGTTTGTCGATGCATGCTTGGAATTTGTGAAAGTTACGGAGACGTTACAAATTGGGGTTGAATTAGGGTTCGTTCAAGGTGCTGTTTGGCCTTTTTGTTTCCCTGGCTGAGCCGAAAGTCTGTGCCTTTTTGTTTCTAGATTTTAAGACTGTTTAAGTTGTGAATTTGAAAATTTGTGCGCCTGAGTTCAATTTACATGTGCATGTGACTGCATTGCGCAAGCTGTGAGTTTGTGGATATTGGGATTGAATTAGGGTTCGTTTAGGGTCTGTGGACACTTTATTAAGTCTTTCCTTTAAACATTTTCTAGAAAAATAATTAGCTTATTTGGACTGGTACTTTAATTTGTCTTTAAGTGGTGAAATACAGAAAGTATGTGCCATCTCAATAATTTTAATTAAAATTTAAAAATTATTCAAAACAATTCTCTGCCCGTATTTTTTTACATTATATTGCTACAATTTAGTATGAACAGTCGGCCACCGTTGTTATTCTTTTTTTTTTTTGGTGAAGTTCTCTCAGTATTTTTCTTCTTTGCCCTTCACAGCATTGTGAAGATTATACATGTTATATACACAAGGGAAAATATTTGGTTTTGAAATTGTTATCTTTCCAGATTTCTTTCATAAACTTTCCTTATATGAACACATGTATATTCATATGCTTATATTGGTTACGCTAATACATGTGCATGGCTGTATAAGTGAAAAAAAGCAGCACATACATATATAGGATCATATTAGTTTTCAGTGAAGTACAGAACACATTAGTTACTCAGTTTCCTTCCTCCTATTATCTTACTGAACAACAATGAAAACATCATGTTGGATTTACTGCAACACTTATGTTTGCTAAACAATACTGGCTATCGAAATTGCACCTGGGAGTAGCTATAGTGTAATGATGTTTTGAATTTTTGGTGGCTGCCTGGCGTGTTATTCTGGACACTCAATTGATCGCTTCTTAGTAATTCGAAACTATCCTCCTCATGCAGCAAGGTGTGACATGCCTATCTGAGTTAGATCAGTCACTATCAAAACCAATGCTAGAGGCTTTGGAGCCTTTCTTGAATGCTATCGTGAAGCCAGAACTATTGAAACATGATGATAAAGAAGTAAAGCTTTTCGTAGCTGCATGTATCTGCGAAATAACTCGAATTACTGCACCCGAGGCTCCTTACGAAGATGATGTCTTGAAGGTATATCTTTATTTCGAATAATAAATTACTAATAGAGATAACAGCTTTAGTGGGTGCTTGATTCTTTTACACAAATAGCTTGGGTTTTGATTTTATCCATATGATCTGTTACAGGATGTTTTTAAGTTGACCGTGAGTACTTTCAGTGGCTTAAGTGACACGAATAGCCCATCATTTGGGAGGAGAGTTGTTATTCTTGAAACATTGGCAAGATACAGATCCTGTGTTGTTATGCTTGATCTTGAATGTGATGATCTCATAAATGAAATGTTCAATACTTTCTTTGCTGTTGCCAGGTATTCCTTTTCATACTGGGCCTATTTCATCAATTGTGAAGCAAGTTTATTCATGTTGTTTATGCCAGCTTATCTTTTCTATACTTTTGGTGATATTTATTATTGGAATGTTTGATTAATACTCACTTGTTTTCATGTTCTCTGTGTGGTGATGAGGGTGAGTGGTGAGGAATGCTTAATGAAGTTGAGGTTTCAATCTTGCAAAGTCTGTGGAGATATGGTAACGAGAGAAAATACAAACGATATCTGCACGAGTATTATTGTTGAACCTCCTTGGAAACCCCAATTAAAAAAATAAAATGAAAAATAAAGTCAGTCAGACAAATCTGAATTTCTTTTCATCCTTCCAGTTCCTATACTGTAAAAGAGACTAAGATGTTGGATTATCGTAATACATCTGATATATCTAGGAATCATGGAGTAATTAACAGGAAGGTGGGTTAGTACTATTTTTGACTTCTTATGCTAAGTGGTTTACCATTTATAGGAGATGGATTGGGTGCATACTGTAAAATCTACTGCTGCTAATCCTATTTTTCACCTCACTACCATTTTCTGGCTTTCTGATCACAGAAAATCCTAAATATGCTAACGCCCTTTGAATGTTGTGACTATATTCTGTCCTTTAATGTCTGTATTTATGGAATTGATGCCACTAGTAATTGTATTAGAAAAGAAGGCCGCCTGTATGAACATAGTTGATCTGGATGCTTTGCTCTCTTGATATAATACTTGAGTTTCACCTGCAGAGATGAGCATCCCGAGAATGTTTTGACTTCAATGCAAACGATTATGGAAGTTCTTTTAGAAGAAAGTGAGGATATACCAGAAAGCCTTTTACTTACAGTGTTGTCTGTTTTAGGGCGTGATAAGGAGGTAAACATCTCTTTCCTTGCTGGATTTTATGGATTTGAGTGCCTCTCTCTTAGCTTTTAATTTCAGGATGTCACCATGGCTGCAAGGCGGGTTGCTTTGAATGTGGTAGAGCATTGTGCTGGAAAACTGGAACCTGGCATAAAGGAGTTTCTCGTGTCCTCAATGTCAGGAGACAGCAGTTCCTTGAAATCTGAAATTAACTACCATGGCGTTCTTTATAATATCTATCGTTCTGCTCCTCAAATCTTATCAGGAGTTGTTCCTTATATTACTGGAGAGCTACTGGTAATTATATTCGGCTGCTTTAAATGTTAACTTTTACCTTACGCTTACTAGGATGACAAGCCAAACTGTATGTCTTCGTGGGTGTGAACACCTGATGTCATGTGCACTAATATTGAATATCAATCTCCATTTTCGGGGTTGTGTACACCTAGTTTACAATTGCTTTGGGATCTCTTCACCTTCTGCGGCCATTTTCTCCTTTTTCATTGTCAAGTTGCTAAGCAGCTTTACACCCACTTTACACTTGGCACTATTGATTTTTTCATTAGTCAGATATGTTTGACAATGCATCTGGTTTCCATCTTGACATAAGCAGAGTGATCAATTGGACATTCGTTTGAAAGCAGTGAGGTTGGTTGGTGATCTCTTTGCTCTGCCTGAATCTACAATTTCTGGAGCATTCCAGCCAGTATTTTCAGAGTTTCTGAAAAGGCTGACCGACAGAGTGGCAGAGGTTAGAATGGCTGTCCTTGAGCATGTAAAGAATTGTCTTCTAGTGAATCCTTTCAGAGCTGAATCTCCTCAAATAATCTGTAAGGAATTCGAGTCCATTTGTCTGAAATATTATGGTCCCAAGTCCTTTAATTTTAATAATAATAATAATAATAATAATCATAATAATAATAATCAATTTCCAGCTGCTCTCTGTGACCGGTTGTTGGACTATGATGAAAATGTTCGTAAACAAGTTGTATCTGTGGTCTGTGATGTGGTATGTCATGCCCTCACGTCCATTTCAGTTGAAACTATTAAGCTGGTCTCAGAACGCCTTCGAGACAAATCTGTATGTGTATCTGTCTCTGCCTGTTTTATAAATTTTTCTCATTTCATTCTTGCCATCTGTCATGCCCTATTGTGATAACTTTTGTTGCTTGCAGCTTATTGTTAAAAGGTATACAATGGAGAGGTTAGCAGACATATATAGAGCATCTTGCATGAATCGGTCTAGCAGCTCAATAGAGAATGATGAATTTGATTGGATTGTTGGGAAGATTTTGAGATGCTTCTATGATAAAGATTTCAGGTAACTCATTGAATTTGTGGTTGTAACGCATTTGTCTATTTGGTGTGAAAATATATGATGAATCAAAATAATTTCTTAAGTTTGGCGATTAACTCTCATTAGGGGCAGTTTATTTTTTGTTGAAAACTAGTACCACTTTGATGCTCCTCAAAATGTAAATCAATCTCCTAAAATTAGTAGAAGATGCTTATAGAGATAAGCACAGAGCACTGGCTGCAATTGATTGCTAGTTAAGATATTTCACCATTTTTTTGTTTGTGACTTCTGATATATCAATCATATTGGAGACTTTATCTCTTGTTGCAGATCAGATACAATTGAGCCCATCCTCTCTCTATCCTTGTTCCCAGCTGATTTTTCTGTCAAAGATAAGGTGAAAAAGTGGGTTAGCATTTTCTCTGGGTTCGACAAAATTGATGTTAAGGCTCTTGAGAAGATACTAGAGCAGAAGCAAAGGTTTGTGAAACTGCAAGTATTAACATTATTATTCCTTTTTCCCTTCCTGGGTGAGGTTTGCAGATCAACATTAAATCACTTAAATCCTCATGATACCAATTTACCTCTCATGGAGTTAACAATGTGGTGCAGGTTACAACTAGAGATGCAAAAGTACCTTTCCCTCAAACACTTGTCTGAGGTTGTAATAATTGGTTCCATATTTCCTAATCTTTTGCTACTGGAATTATTAGGCAGGATCTTTTGATGAAAGTACTATCTCTATGTCAATTTACAGGATGGCGACACCACTGAGACGCAAAAGAAAGTTATGTTTTGCTTCCGTGCCATGTCTCGCTGTTTTACTGATCCTGCAGAAGCAGAGGAAAACTTTCAGATTCTTGACCAGTTAAAAGACTCAAATATTTCGAAACTTCTAATGCATCTTCTTGAGCCAAACACTAGCTCACTTGAAGCCAGTACTTTACGGGTGTGTCTCACATCTGATAATGATGCAGTTTTTCCCCCTTTTTATTATTTCCCCCTTCTTTGATGATAAGCTGAACTTCAAATGCTATACAGGATGATTTGCTGAAAATCCTTGGTGAGAAGCATCAGCTCTATGAGTTCCTGAGCAGTCTTTCTTTGAAATGCTCTTATCTACTTTTTGACAAGGATCATGTCAAAGAAATCGTTCTGGAGGCTGGTGTACACAAATCTATGGGGAATAATGATTTGATTTTGTCCTGCATGACCATTCTTGTGGTAGGCAATATTTTATTATAAATTCCGCAGACAATATATGTCAATGACTGCTGCTGAGTGATATATTGACTCTCTGTTTATATGATCGCTATTGACTATTTAATAGTGGAGTCAAAAATGCTCATGCACGTTTAAACCTGACCTCAATGATTACTGAAATATCTTGAGTGGCTGACTGTGACTTAATAATATGTTACAATTGCGATTGGTTTCGAACTTTGTAATTTAGAGATGCAGAAATCTTTCTAATGCATGTTTGGTTGCATTGGAATCAAGTCTTCAAATAAATGCACCCTTCTTGAATTGGATTTATATTAACTTGTATCAAAGCTAGTAGCCTAATGGTTATATTATTATCCTAAGATGGTTTGTTAGTTACATTTCTACATAAAAGGATGAAATGCCTAGTGATTGTACTGCTTGCACCATCTGTTCCTGGAAAGAATTGAACTTGACTATAATGTCAAATCATTTGTTACAACAGAATTGGAAAATATTGATTTACTTTGATATTCTTAAAGGTCTCCTTTACCTCCGAAGAATTGCTTTGAATATTGACAATGTGCAACCTAAATTTTTGAATCTCTTCTCTTGGGTCATGCATTGGGCTCTCAGATTCTTGCTCGATTTTGTCCTTTGCTGCTTCGTGGGATTGAAGAGGAACTGGTACATTTTCTCGAGGATGACAATGAAATAATAAAGGAAGGCACTTTGCATATCCTTGCAAAGGCTGGGGGAACTATCCGGGAACAACTTGGTGTCTCATCAAGGTTATAGACTAACACAAAATTCATCTTAATTGTTTTGCCTTTTTTTATGTTTGCCTTATTTGGCTGAAACTTTACTCTCTTTTAACAGATCATTGGACCTTATTCTTGAGCGTATATGTTTTGAGGGTAACCGAAGGCAGGCCAAGTATGCTGTTCATGCCCTGGCATCCATTACAAAAGATGATGGACTCATGTCACTCTCTGTTCTTTACAAGGTTTCCCTTTGGTCTTACTTTTATTTATTATCTTTGGCTTATTGTTGATTGTAATCTTCTGCATCACTCAGTTCATTTTTTGGCATTCTATGTTGCTAAAATTTGATGGTTTCCTTATTGCCTTATTAATTTTATTTTGTGTGTTTTGGTTTCAAATGAATAGAGGCTTGTTGATATGCTTGAAGAGAAGGCCAATTTGCCAGCTGTACTACAGTCTCTTGGGTGCATTGCACAAGCTGCAATGCCAGTCTTTGAAACAAGAGAATGTGTGATTGTGAAGTTCATTCGGGAAAACATACTTGAGCTTGGACATGTATGACTTTTTAAATGCACAAGAATTTCATGATTCATTGTTCTCTTTATTATTGTGGTTATATGGAAAGTGCTTCACCTGCAGACTACGGAAGACAAAGTGCCTGATTGTTGGGATGATAGAAGTGAACTTTGTTCCCTAAAGGTTCTCTGCTGCACACTTTTATATCATCTCTAAATAGTTCAGATCTTGGAGAATCTCTATAGGCTAAATGAGCTCCAAATTGTGTCTGCAGATTTTTGGAGTTAAAGCTCTGGTGAAGAGCTATTTACCTGTTAAGGATGCTCAACTTCGTTCTGGAATTGATGGCCTATTTGACATCCTGAAAAATATACTCTCTTTTGGTGATATCTCAAAAGAGATTGAATCTAGGTGATTTGGCAGTAGTTTGTCTAAAAAGTTCTTAAAGGAGGGTTTTCTACATTTGCCTGAGTATTTTTTAACATTTTCTGGTATTGATATAATTTCTCTTTTCTTGTTTTCAGTTTAGTTGATAGGGCACATTTGAAGCTTGCTGCAGCTAAGGCTGTTCTTCGCCTATCCAAGTATTGGGAGCACAAAATTCCTATTGATGTCTTTTACCTTACATTAAGAACTTCAGAGGTAGAGTTCACTTGCCTAGGAGTATGTGGTTATTTGTGAATTAAATCTTCTAATTCTGTAATACTTTAAACAGTTGACCGATTTTTTTGTTTTAATACTATTTCATCCTTTTGTTTCGTAGGAAAATTTTCCTGAGGTAAAGAAACTGCTACTCAACAAGATTCATCAATACGTCAAGGATCGTGCTTTAGACCCCAAGTATGCTTGTGCTTTCCTTTTTGAAATTTCATCCCAGCAGGCAGATTCTGAAGAGGTAAAGAGTACTTAAGGCTATGTCTAGTTTCTTTTTCCAAACCCATTTTCATTCTAAACTTATTTTTTCAAAATTAAAATCAGATATTCATCACATCTCAATACATAAAACTAAACACATTTTCCCCGCACACTTCCCCCAAAGCACCCAAAAGGGCCAAAACAGATCCTAACACTCTTTAATTTTACCTTATCACTAGGTCTTTCATGTATTATGCCACATATAACAGTTGGGAGTTTCACATATATATTACATACAATCATCCTAAATTATTTGGCAGAACAAACGCAATCTGAATGACATCATCCAGATGTGTCGACAAGGAAGGGGACGCCAAATATCTTCACAGACTGATACAAATTCTCCACCACACTATCCAGAATACATGCTCCCATATGTGGTGCATTCTCTTGCTCATCATCCTTCATTTCCAAACATTGGAGAATGCAGAGATGCTAAATCATTTGAAGCAATGTACAGGTATCTTAGATTGACAATTCTAGTTGTTAAATGACACTTAAAGTGATCAAGAAAATCACATGCAGTTGTAATATATGTTTCAGAGTTGTTATTATGTTTAATTACTCTCAGCAACGATAGTACTTTGAAGCCAGTATGCCCATTCACACTCTTTTAGTTGTCTTGGTCAAAAATAGGCATGCATAATGGCCATGCTTTTTGCTTCAATATTGTCATGCATTCTGCTTTGTCTGGATTTACGCACATTTTAAGTTCAGTTGGATAATGTACATGACTATGTAAAACCACTTAATACAATCTGAAATATGTTGATGCAGTTACAGAGAACTGAATTAACTGTTATTTCAATCGGACATTTACGAGTGTAGTCGCTATTTAAATTTTCAATTCTTTTGGTCGAAGAAGTTGGGTTTTACTTGTGTCAGGTGTTTTAAACTTTTACCTGATATGCCTCTAATAATTGTTGTATGAAGTCCTTTTTTTTTTTTTTGGAAATAATATGAAGTCCTAAAAATTCACCAAAACAAACTGGCATTAAATGCAACTACCTAGATGGTATAGGGGTGTGTATGTTAAACATGTTAAATATGATGATCTGTGTGATTTGAGTCCATTTATGGTCCGGGATTAGTTGTTAGTTGAAACGAATAAGTGCAATTGAATATGAATTGTGATTCCACCTAATACTGATATTTTTGGAGCTTATAATGTCCTTAAGATTTTTTGTCTGTAAATTATTTTAAGTACAAAGGTCATGGGTACTCAAAAGTTTGGTCTAGTGGTCAATTTTGTCACAACAGTTTCGATAATTATCAAAATTTACCCCCATTCATTAATCTTTTAACAATATATTATCATTGAAAGTTTAGGTGATTTTAAAATGATAATCTTCCCTTGATAAAAATGGTAGTTTTAATGACTGTATAGTGTTAAAATTGAAATTATTTCTGATAAAATAAGGGATTAGGGTAAATTTGGGCACTGACAATTTTTTGGGGCAAAATTGTATGTTTGATAAAACTTTTAGGGAACAATGTCCCCATCCCCTAGTCCAAAAATCAGAAATAAGAAAAAGAAGGTTGTAAAAATATCATCCCCTGTTGGAAGTGGAAAATATTTCAGACTAAAGGAAAGAGAATCATGTCATATCAAGACAATCACTGATAATAACCAAAGGTGTCGGGGTACTTGAAAATAATTGGCTGATGTAGATGAGAGAGCTTATAAAGATCAACTTTATAATATCTAATTTTCTGATGGAAGGCCAAAACTGAAACTTTTTACGTGTTTATGAATATTTCCATATGTCCTATTGTTTGGTTCTGCTGTCATGTGTGTTAAAGGAGCATTGGCTAATGCCTAAGCCGACAGTTAACAAGCCATGTAACGTCTGTCTTGCAAAAGTAGGCTGCAATTAGCAAGATTAGTTGCTATAAAAGCAGCGTGCTTTATTAATTTCTGGCTGTGAGTCCGTAAAAGACATATCACCAACTATGATGCCCAAATCAGTCGTGACTTAGAGGCCTTTGTACCTTGGTTCACTTCGCACATCTATTAGATACAAAGAATGATTAAAGAAAGGAAAGCGTAACTTAAATTTTTACGGAGAAACATAACATGACATTTATTTAGAGATGCTTTATGCTTTAAAGATTTGCGACGACCTATTTATTTTTCAGATAATCGTAACAGGCTGGGGGAAAACATATAGCAATTATCATGCTTATGTGTATAATGGAATGCACTAATCGTGGTGTATATACACACACATATATATATTTAAATATTTAATATTTTGTTTTAGAGTTGATTGGGTAAGATTTTCTTGGTTAATACTTGCTCAGGATGATAATTAGACTTGAAAAGCATTTATTCAGATTGTTTGTGATGGCAAAAAGGGCACATAAGTTTTCAAGTTTTCTATGTATCATTATAAAATATGCTTATTTACATGCTCATAAATTATTTGCTTTTAGAAAATGGTTATTGTTGGATCTATAATGTAGAGACTTGTTTAAGCAATAACTGAATTTATTTTAGATGATTCGTCCGCATCAAATGTGGGCACGTAAGAGTATATAAAGAATATGTTTGGTGGCTCTCAAGAGGTTGCATTAATTACGTAATTTATTTATGTGAAAAGACATATCTCCCCTTGGTAAAATGCAATTGATTAAATGTACTCTTGTAGTACAGATATCGCACCTTTTGACAAGAACTGCCAATTTATATAATTTGTCATATCTGCAAGAAATTGTAATACTTGGGAAATTCCGTGAGTGCATAAAGTTTTCTTTTTTCTGCATCCATTTAATATATGTATATCTTCTTCAGGCAGTTGCATCTGATCCTGTCAATGCTGGTGCACGGAGATGCAGATGGAAAAGAAGATGTCAGTATTAACAAGGAGAAGGAGGTTGTTTCATTGCTGAATTCGGTTTTTCTATGTATCAAGCACTCTGAGGATGCTTTTGACGCAGCTAAGTCCAAGGTTTGATAATTGACTCTACTAGTTTGTGTATTTATCTTGTGGTGCTATTTGTTCTGGTTAAATTCTACATTTCTTGACGAGATGAAACATATTCCCAGACAGAGAAAGAACCATGTGTTGATCTATCAGATAAAATACAATGCCTTAAATAGAATGTTTCTGAGACTAATGTTTTTCAATGCCATGAAATTTCCAAAATCATGTATTACAGAATCTGTATGCTCTGTGCGACCTTGGTATGTCAATATTGAGGCGATTAGCTCCAAAGCAAGTCGATTTTCAAGACTCAAGTGCATCCGTGACCCTACCTTCTGCTCTTTTTAAACAACTTGCGAGGAAAGATGAAAATGACTCACTGGTATGGATGGTCAAATTCCCTTCATCTTTATATGAATATTCGTATCTGCCTTGATAAAGTGATACCTGGAAAGAGGAAGAAGTGACTAGTCCTCCTACCTGATTTGTTTACTGTCTGTTTTTGGAAGAAAGTCACGTTCAAGTGAAAAAATGGTTTTTTTTTTTCTTTTGGTATGTTGCAGTAATGAGTTGCCATTGGCCCTATATGTTCTATGCTATATTCAGAAGTTGCTGCACTAGCCTTGGATCTAATACCTGTCAAACCTAATGCCTTCAGATTTTTCGCAACGAAGCCATCTTGTCCTAGTATATTTGTTATTTATGATTGACAGCAGTTCTGCAGAGTTATGGATCAATAATCAGTTTTGAATCTTTTTTCACATCCTTCCTAGTACTCGTCCTGCTTGCAGGCATGCAAGACACCTATAAATCTCAATTTGCTGATCTAAGTTCTGATCTTATCTGTATCAGGACCTCTTCTATGGATCTAATTCTAGAGCTTTGCTCCAACTCGAATTTCTCTATATCAGCCTACTAGACCTAGATTATCAGATATGCCAATTTGTTCTACAATGTGGTCATCTGCCTTGACTCCTACCCTTTGCACATGACTTTTTCTTTGCCCAAGCACATTTAGTTACTTTGCAGCAAATATCAATAAGAGACATGCTTTCCTTGCTATGTGCTTTGAATTTTTCCATTTTCTTCCGGTTCTGTTCATATTTGTATTTTCCCTCTCTTTCTGATAACATAAAGGGGGTGACTGAGTTCAGGTCCTCTTGCAGATATAAACCTGAAAAGTTGAACTAGTATGTTGAGACTGAATACTGTATATAATGTGTAGAACTAGAAATCTTTTAAGAGTTTTTTCGAATGTTTGGTTTATATCATAGCTGTGTAAGGGTCATTTAATTTTGTCTAGCTCAAAATCTTGTAGGTGTTCCATGGCGTTTGTATCTGAATGATTTTTATTTTTCTTAATAAATTAGGTTGGTGAAGAGAAGACATGGCTGGCAGATGACGGTGTCTTGGCATACTTTGAGTCACTTGAATTGGAAGCTAATGATATTGTAAGATTTGTAAATAATTTTCACCTACCGGCGTAAGATATTCCATCTAAGCCTTGCAAGGTAATTAAAATTTTAATCATATGGTACTTTACCCACTTCAGGTTAATTCAGTACCTGCTGAGGATGAAATCATGAAGGACAGTGACGCAGAGGGCAGTGAGATACCATTGGGGAAGCTGATGAAACGACTCAAAGCTAAAGGAGCTAAGGCAAGAAAAGAGGTGAAGATTGAGTCTGCACCAGCCAGAGTGTCAGATGAAAATGATTTTGATATCTTGAAAATGGTGAAGGAAATAAACTCTGATAATCTTGGAATAGCTGGCAAGATTGGATCTAGTAACGACCACGAACATGTTCACAAAAAGAGGAGAAGCGTCCACAAGCTTCAGAAAAGGAAAACATTGTTCAATGAATCCAAGGATGTTCCTGTGCCAAAACGCAGGAGAACATCATCTGGTCAGGCTCACAGGTCCCTCCAAACAAGTCCTTCAAAGAGTTCAAAGAGGTCTGGTAAAATAAATCAGGAAAATTTTAGTGATAACTCTGACAAAGTGGATGAGGAACCTCAAACTACTTCAGAAGATAAACTTACAAAAGAAAAAATGGCAGAGTCTGACTTGTTAGCTAAATCTATAAGGAAGAAATCCAATGCCTCTTCTAAGCAGAAAGGAAAACGATCTGACAGAGACTTTTCTGAGGCCCTCCATAACTCCCCTGATGCTAAGGTATGGTTCTAAGTAATGAAACTGATTGAGACTATGGTGGTTGATTAAATTTGAAAATTCCACGTACTCTTCTTATATTGCAGAAACCTAAGAAAGTCGCAGAAACTGATGACACACACTCATTCGTCTTTTCCAAGTCGGCATCTCTGAAGAAGCAAAAGAGGAAAAGTGTTACCGGATTAACAAAGGTTAGTGTGTCCTTTCTTGCAATTTCTTGTGAAATGTCTTGAGGTTTGGTTGCAAACATGCTATTGATATCCTCAAATAGGCACTACTTGTGATACTTCACGGGTGCCATAGCACCGAAGAAGCATATTAATGGAACTATATACAATATGCAACCACCTGTTAGAAGTGAGAAATATGGTCAATCAAGAAATTACATAGGATGCATTTGGAGCATTGAACTTCTTATGCTTGATGCCATGCTCAATTGTGAGGTTCTCTCCTGGATTTCTCTATGCCCGAAATCAAGATGCTCAATATCTGTGAAGCTTTCCAGAATTCTGTAGCTTATTTGGCTGAGGACCTTCCTGTCTTAGAATCTTTTACTTGCTCATTTTTTAATGTTTATAAAATAAATGCTTGCAAAATATATCTTTAACATGTATGTATCCTTAATTTAATTATAACATGGTTTACACTCTGTTATGTCTTCAGTGCACAAGCAAGGACAGTGGAAGTTCCAGCACTGACTTAATTGGTTCCAGACTAAAAGTTTGGTGGCCCATGGATAAGAAGTAAGTGTTTATTGATTTGATCTGTTATTTTAATATTGTAAAAAATTTAAAGGAAACACTAATACATGAGTTCTATTTTAGGCATCAAATTTGTTGAGCAATCTCAGTTTACTAAAATAATTTGTACTTCCACTCTCTTTTTATCTGAAAAGTAAATGCTGGGCTTATAGATCTCTCTCTCTCTCTCTCACACACACACACACATAAGGAAACCATGGAAAAATAAGGAAAATAAAATACAGAGTGGACGGCAATCAAAAGTTTAAATGAGTGAGTGAATAGAAGACAAATTCTCCTCTTTCCTAGTAGTTTCTTCATATTTATGTCACATAGTATGGTTGTACAGATCTTTCTTCCAACTTTGTTAAACATATTCTGAAGACTGCCTTCAGCACTATTGTTATTGTCAATCAAAAGATAGAATGGCATTTTTTAACCAAATAAGAGTACATTTTTTCGTGGTGTTCATGGAATTTTTTGTGTAATCCAAGAGCGTTTCATGCCATTAATGATGCACTTCTCTGACTTACACAGGTTTTATGAAGGTGTGGTGAAGTCGTTTGATACCCAGAAAAAGAAACACGTGGTAAAGTGCATTTTAATTGTCTCTTTTTTCTTTCTGTTTTGCTACGGAACTCATTGAGAATTTTGTTCTTATAAATTCTCAATCCTTACTTCGATTTTTATTAATTCAGTTTTTCTCAAAAAAATTGTCTTTCAATCCATTTTTTTGCAGATACTATATGATGATGGAGATGTGGAAGTTCTTCAATTGGATAGGGAACGCTGGGAGCTTGTTGAGAAAGATCATAAATCCGAAAAGGTATAAACAATACTAATTTTTTCTCTCATTACAAATGTGTCACTGGTTAAGCATAAGATCTGACAATGTCACTACATTTACAGAGAACTGGCTCATCAAAGGGCTCCCATCCTAAAGTGGAGTAAGTGCTGCCTTCACCGACACACTTGTTAATTTGTAGCTTTGTATTCTATTATGTACCTGTAACTTCTTTTCCAATATGCGTTCATTTATGCATACACACTTAATTGTCCCCATGTGTATGCATATGTAAAGTAACATATTGTAGATTGAGATGGAAGCCTGATTAAACCCCTGCCAGAGAAAACTGTCTAGGTTGTGTCATAGAATTCTTTCCATACAATATCGGCATAAGATAACATGAAAGAAGAATGCAATATGTGGAAGCCCTAGGGACATGAATCACCTCTATGTGTAGTGTTGCCATGATGAACTTAAGGTTTTCTGGAATAAAAGCTAGCCTGGTGACATGGTTAAGCCTACTTATATGTGTTTATTCCTAATAGCAGAGTTCTACTGGCCACTTTAATCAAGTCAATCTATTTGAGAAAGATAACAGGACTGTCACTGCTATACTAATAGGTTGGACCTTTTGGACTAGCTGAGGATTTGAAGTGCACTGTCTTGAAAAATATAGCCAAGCTGGCTACTGCTGCAACATAAAAGCTTCAGTTTTCCTTGATTTCATTGATTTCAACCACTTAAAGCTTTCTCTGGATATCCTTTTGCTGTAGGTACACTG
This sequence comes from Scutellaria barbata, assembly GCA_028654395.1. Taxonomy (NCBI): domain Eukaryota; kingdom Viridiplantae; phylum Streptophyta; class Magnoliopsida; order Lamiales; family Lamiaceae; genus Scutellaria; species Scutellaria barbata. Next base: position 8,356,776 of record CM053645.1, read on the forward strand.
GTATTTACTCACTGAAATTATGATATAGGTACAATATCCTGTGTCTAGCTTACTATAATAAACCTTTTATTCCATTCTAGTTAAGCAGCCTTATCGTTGTGTATATACTTTTAGGAACCCTTTAAACATTTTCATACATTGTATATGACGTAATCAGGGATCTTAAAAGAAGAAAATGGTTTTTTGTTTGTATACTTGGGAAATCAATATATAACACCTGGGACCTTTCTATATAACCCAGTTATGGTGGCAAATGCTTTTAGTAAAGTGGATCTTTTTGAGGCATTTCCCCCGACTGTCTAGAAGATAATTACATCTTATGTCAACACTAACATATTCTGTAATTATCTATTATCTTAGTTAATTGTTTACCTCACATTTGCATGCCTTTGCTGTTCAAAAAGACTAATACTTGGATATCTACTCATTTAATTGATCATCAGATCATCTAGGCAGAGAGGGAAATCGGTTGGAGGTTTAGAACAGGATAAAAAAATCAGTTTGAAGTAAGTTGGTTTTATACAGACCAGAGGAATTGACATGCTTATTTTTTTTTTTTGTTAAGAGCTTATGTAATTTAACTGACTGGCAGATCTCCATCATCTCAAGTAAAACGAAAAAGAACTCCGCGCAAAAGTCCAAAAGATAGGCAAAAAGGTTCGTGGAAGAGAGATTCCTCCATCGAAGAAAAAGAAAGGCCAGAAGTTGCAGAACCTGATTCCACCATGAAGTTTGCGGCTGATAATTCAGACTCTGGTGAGGGATCATGCCACTTTGTCCTTTATCTCCTGAGTTCTAGCAGATCAATATTTCAATATACAAAGGCTATTCTGCAAATTGTAGTTTGCCTTATTCCAATTTGACATCTTTATTGTGACTTGTGAAAGGCCTCTTCAAAGTTTAAGTGCTTTCTGAGTTGATTTGTCTTTGCTGTCAATTCTGTACACGGATTTTAACATCGCAACTTGTGTGTTTTTTTGGCAATTCAGAGAAGGAACAGAATGAGAGGATTGATAAGAATGTGTCTGATGAGGAGCTATCTGACAAGGACAAGGCACCAGAGGAAGATGTTAAGGAGGTGAGTGAAGCAGAAGACCACAAAGAGGAAGAAGGCGATGACTCTGAAAATACTCAGAGTGATCAAGTTGGAGGCTCTCCACATGATGCTCATGGATCAGACGACGAAGCAGTCTCTTCTTCAGATGTTAAGCATTTAGATGAGGACAAGGAAGGTTCTGAAGAGGATGCAGGGGAAGCAAAGGAGGACATGGACAGCCAACCAACAGCTCCAAATAAGCCTGATAAGAAGACTTCTGTTACTGGTTCTGTAGATGCTGAGGTTTCTGATGATGAGCTTCTGGTACTCAGCTTTATCCATTTTATTTATTTCTTAAAAATATTTGACACTGAGAGATGCACTTACACTGGTTTCTCGAAATGCAGAGTACGTGGAGACGACGTGCAGCAAAGAAATAAGGACATTAGTCAGTTGTAAACAAGCTGCTGCTCTTTGATGATTGTGATTTGAAAAGCGAAGTTAGTGGAGCAAAACTGACTTCGAGAGAGACCGATTAGCTGTTGACATGAATAAATTAGCGCTTTTGCCTTCTGAAGATGTGTTAGCGCCATAGAAATATAGCATTATTGGTAAGACTTTTGGTTCATATTGTTGCCAGATAAGTTTATCTACATTGGGTTGTAGCTATTAACTCTGGACCTCTGCTTTATGTTTATGATTTATAACTTCTGTATAGCTATAAATCATACTTAAACATCTGGTTGGTTATTCAGTTTTGTAGCTCAGCTTTCTGATTTGAATTTGTTTCTAAATTGCACTGGGAAATGTTCAGTTTAATCAGGAATTCTTTCAAAAATTTCATCCGTGTGTTAGTTTCTAAGTCATTATTTTAAATCAAATTAGAATATCTTGCAAGTATAAACTTCTTGTTAAGGGCTGCTTTTTACAGTCATTTTGACATTATTATAAGATTTTTGGTGACTTATCTAATATGGACTTTATGTTCGGTAGTCAGTAATTCATGGGAAGTTGGGCAATGTGATTTTTTTTATAATTAAAAATAAATATGTAAAGATAAATTACCAAACATCTAAAAAATTTGTAAACATACCATGTTGAAAACTCAATTTCTAAAGTTTTACCAGTTTCAATCTCAAAATTATAGGTCAAAATCTTTGATTTCTCAATGTTGGTTGATATGTGAAATCTTAATCTATTCATTTTCTAATTTAGCATTGTAGTTTTTTACAACTCTTCTATTTTAGTTTATATAATAAAAAATAATTTTCTAAAATATTTACAAATATATATTGGTTGGTAAATAAATAAAAAAAGTCTATGTATTATTTTAAAATAACTGTTTTGTCTTTTAAATTTAAAATTAAAATCGATAATTATATTGTTCTCACTATAACCTTTCCATTTTTAAAATCATTCGAAATTCAAATAAGTACCATGTAAAAAAAATTGCCAACATTTAATTTTGATGGATTAAGTAAACAAAAAATCACCATAACCTGACATTTATATTCATTTGTAATTCCTAAAAAAACCATCTAATTTTTTTACCATCTCAATAAATACACATTTTTACAAAAACACTCAAATCCCAAATCCACCAAACACACCCTTATTTTGTGAAAAGTGAAAACTACTGAGATGAAATAGAGGTGGGGAAATGCGAGGCGGCAAGTTGAAGTCGAAAGAGACGTCATCATCGGAATTCATGGCGGTCCGGTCATTCTGATGCCATAACATTCAGATGATGTCTGGCGGCGTTCTGAAGTTGAAAAACCTGGAGGCAGATCCTGACCCAGAAATAGATGATGAGAAACCCAAGAGAGTAGTGGAGGTGGATTTGGGTAACGGAAGTCAGGTTATACACATGCCTCGATTCATCTCATACCAACATTCATGGAACTTTTTCAATTACCTCAATCAAAATATCCCTTGGACCCGACCCACTATCCACGTCTTCGCCCGATCCCATCTCCAGGTTTAAATCTAATTTATCTTTAGAGTGATGGATTTGTACAAGAAAATAAATGTCCTCTGGGAGAATGATAATCTGGGATTAAATGAAATTGTGCTTTACTGATTGTTGAGTTTAGATTCGTATTTCATATTTCTTTCTTCTTTAATGCCATTTTATTATCTTTTTAATATCATTCTTATCCATCTGAAAAGCCCAGAGACACATGCTATGTTGCTAGTGAAGGTTTGACTCAGCTAGCATACAGTGGGTATCGACCTCATGCTTATTCCTGGGTCGAATTCCCACCTTTGAAAGAAATTCTGGATATGGTGAGACTATTTTCAGACACATTGTACATAATACCAGCATTCAATTTTGTATTTTATTAAATGAATTCATTCCTGATGATTATATGCTGCAACTCTAGGTCCATAAAGCTCTTCCTGGGAGCAATTTCAACAGCTTACTCTTAAATAGATACAAAGGAGGCAATGATTATGTTGGTTGGCATGCTGATGATGAGAAACTTTATGGACCAACTCCCCAAATTGCTTCAGTGTCATTTGGATGTGAACGTGATTTTCTCTTGAAGAGGAAGCCGATTAAAGGCGTTCAAGGTACAGGACAATCCACTCTTGTGGGATTTGCTATGTGTCTGTGTTAGATGACTCATGTCATGTCCGTTAGTGTTGTAGCTGTGATTGATGATTTTTTTTTTTGGTTCCATATCTTTTACTTTGCCAATCTGTACTGCAGTAAACTGAGAAATCTCACTTATGCTTGTGCGCAAACATGGATGATTTAACAATGCCTAGTTGGTTTGGATGCCTCTTCAGATTTAGTGGCTGTTATTGTTTATTACATCATACTCTGTCACTGGAATAATGTGTTTCTCAACATGGCAATGGTGCTATTGTTTGGAGCCATTTAGGTGTTGAGGGCAGGCATCTGGCTCTTTGGGTTGTCAATCTAGTTGAGCCAACTAAGGTAGCTCCACTTGACCTAATATCTGAGTCTTTCCCCAAGGTCTGAACTCTGAACCTAATCATTAGGTTCCCTAGTTCACATCAAATTTCCTTCAGAGATGCTCTTTATTTAAGGAACAATTGTAGCTGCTAAGTTATTAGTATACTTTACTTTAAGCAACACCAATTGCTAATTTAAATGGGACTTGTATGGGGAAGAAAAGAAACGACCTTATTTGCTCTGTTAAGTACTATTAAAAAGAGAAGGGTGATTTTATGGAAGAAAGAGGAAGAAGTTCTACTTTTCTTGTTTATTTTGTAAGTTATAAGCCAACCAACCATCTCACCTGGATGGAGGAATTTTTTCAGTCAATTTGTATATATATTACTGAATGTATTTACTTTGAATCGGAACTTATTTAAACTGATCTTTTGCACAGCCAAGTCAGCTAGAAGATGTGAGAATGAGCCTCCTCGCAAGAGATCAAAGAAGCTCAACAATAATGATCAACATGCGTTTGTATTAAAGCATGGGTCTCTGCTGGTAATGAGTGGCCACACTCAAAGGGACTGGCTCCATTCAGTGCCCAAACGCATGAAGGCAGAGTCTGTAAGAATTAATCTCACTTTCAGACGCATTTTATGATAACCATTGCAGAAACATACGATCACAAGATTTTGGAGGATGCTCGTTGGTTTTGATTTGATCAGATCAGTTGAAGTTCAGACTTTTTTATTGCTGATTATTGGTAGCTAGCCTATGCTTATACTCATCATGTTCCCGTTGCTGAAGATGGGTTTTTGGCACAGCAACGTCAGACGTGATGAAATTTAGAGTTGAGGCCTTCCTTTTGAAGTTTTGGAGAAATTTTCCTGTGAGCTTGGTCAAGGTGTTGGCCTTTATGTTACTCCGGATCCTGTTATGTCAATGATGTTCATGCTAACTAGGACTCTCATTTTACTGGAATGCATCTTAGAGATTTTCAGTGTTCAAGTTGAAGGTGTAATGGAGTGGCACGTGAGTGTGCTGTTGTAAATCTTGATCACACCTCTCTTGTTAGTTGTTACAAAGGATTTTGTTCTTCCCCATTGAATAGAGTTTGTTAGTTATGGAGTAAATAGATGAAAACAAAAGCTTTAGTATTGATGCAAGGAAAATATCTTTGAAGTGACATGGTTGTAGCTTTTTTTTTTTTTCTTTTCATTTTCATTCTCTGTTTTTCTTTCTTCAGAGATCAAATATATTTGTTAAGTACATCTTTCAAAAGTTACATATCCATCTTCTTAAAGTATCAATTATAGTTATTAATATTCAAATAACATTCATATAATGTCCATAGTTGAAAGTCTACTAACCACGTTATATAATTGACGTACTAAATTTGGAACTTTTTTGTAGCATCAAAATGTTAATAAATGAATCAATACAAAAATAAGTGGTATCCTACTTCTATAAACAAGCAAATTCTAATGTCTAGGTTCACGTTCATTAAAAAAATGAATCAATATAAAAAAAGTGAAAAAGGGAAATCACAAATCAGCGCAATCATTTCTTTTTTCTCTTTTGAGATATACTACCACTCAAAACTATCATGTCATTACCATTTTAATACTTTATGTACTCAACTCTTTCTATATCACTTTAATTTTATTTTTAGTAGATACACTTTATTTATAGTAATAGTAACATCTACCAAAAATATAATTCAGATTAGTCTTGCAAAAGAAAAAAATAAAGAGGTGACGTCATAAATAATTAACGGACAATGATCATTAAAGGCGGCAATATATGAAAACGGTAAAAGTGGAACGGTAAAATAACAAAGAAAAAGGGAAATAAAATAGGCAAAATATCAAAAAAAGAATAAGTGGAACGGTAAAATATATAAATAAAAAAGGAAATAGGGAAAAATATCAAAACAGAATAAGTGGAACAGTAAAATATATAAATAAAAAAGGAAATAAAATCGGCAAAATAGCGCATGTACTTTTACATAAAATGAGAAAATGAAAAAAAAATCAATAAACACGCTTTTCTATGCACTTCCACCGCCGCTCTGCTAACTTATATTACAGTATAAATATGAAAACTTACTATCATCATAGTGTATATACAGTGACAGACTAAATCAAAGAGGAGAAGAAGACAGTGATCTTTTGCGACCAAGGTTCTGATTTTCTGGTATTTGATTTGAGGAAATCTTCCCCGGTCTGTTTTTTCCGTTTGGCCGTTTCTTCCTTGATTTTATCCTTTTGTTCTTTTACAAATTTGGTTCTTGATCGTGTTCTGAATATTATTTCTTGCAGACTTTCATGGCTTCAGTAGCAGATACTTCTTCTCTTAATCCTCGAGGTGATTAGGTTTTTCCTCACTCATGGTATCAAAGATAAAGATTTATGTTCTGAACTCATCGTATCTTCTGTAGTTGCTGCTGCCCTGAAAATCACTGGTTCTTAATGTCTTGGTCTGAATAAGCACCAATTGTCTTTTTTATCTTTCTTATTTTGCCTTTTCTGCAAACTTTTGATGAACCCAAACTGTTCACATGGTATATGCCACTAATATTACGGTCAATTAAAATCGATCAGATGTTTACATTGTTGGTGTTGCAAGAACACCTATGGGGAGCTTTCTTGGTTCTCTTTCATCTTTGCCTGCTACAAAGCTTGGTTCCATAGCTATTGAATGTAAGATCTCCTTGAAGTATATCTAGCTTTCTTGAATGCAATTCAAGTGAGTCTTTCTTGCCTTTCTAAAATTTTGCCACATGTTTGAAGGTGCTCTTAAGAGGGCAGGAGTACATCCATCTTTGGTGCAAGAAGTTTTCTTTGGGAATGTACTTAGTGCTAATTTAGGCCAAGCCCCGGCTAGACAGGCTGCACTACGTGCAGGTATACCTAACTCAGTAATCTGCACCGCCATAAATAAAGTTTGTGCATCAGGGATGAAAGGTTGGTTGGCATCTATATATTACCATGCTTTGCAACTTGGATGGAACTTGCAGTAACACGTTTTCATATATTCAGCTACAATGATTGGTGCACAAACCATAAAATTAGGTATCAATGATGTCGTAGTTACTGGTGGTATGGAAAGTATGTCTAATGCGCCAAAGTATCTCACTGTTGGAAGGTGGGTATTATGGTTACTGAATAGATGTGCAATACATGTTCCTTTTTAATTGATCTTCATAAGTGAATGCATAATAAAATGTTCACGTGTTCCCATATCAATATATGGAAGAACCTTGGATTTATTCTTTGTTGATTTGAGGTTTACATATCTACCATTGTCATCACATGCTTTCTTTAACAGGACAGGCTCTCGTCTTGGACATGATACTATTACTGATGGCATGCTCAAAGATGGCCTTTGGGATGTCTACAATGATTTTGGAATGGGTGTTTGTGCAGAGCTATGTGCTGATCAATATAACATAACAAGAGAAGAACAGGTAATTTTCATTGGATGCCTCTTATATATGTCTTCTGCTTGGAAGTTATTTTAAGGTGACATATTTTTCATTATGATACGGTTTCAAGAGATCACAACAGACTTTATACCTATAATTTGTCCCTAGCCCTCTGTCTCAACTTAATATCACACTTTTCTTTCTTATTCTACTTGTGTCATGTAGTCCTGGTCAATTTTGTAACTAATTGGTTTTGTTGTGTGTATTCTTGGAATATTATCGATTTCTTAACAAATCACACGCCATATAATTGTGCTGTGGAAAAGCTGGAATACTGCTTATGTATATTCCTAATTATTATTATTTTTCATTATTATCATTTCTTGATGTTCATCATGGATTGTATTTCTTATAGGTTGTAATATTACCGAACCCATTATTCATTTACACTAGACATGGACCACTTTATCTATCTATTGAACTTTATATTTGTCTTTAATTTGTTGTTGGCCTGAAATATAACAGGCTGTTCTTTAAGTCTTTTGAACATGGCATTATAAGTTTCTTTAAAGCGTCTCATTACTTCAGTCTCCGATATGTCTTTGTATGCCTCTTATCTATCATATACTGTTTAGTTGTGAAAGGCATCCACAGTCATTCAGTTTTTGTGGTTTTGAGTGATAGTGGTCATATAAGTGATGGTATGATGATTTTTGACTTGTCATTATATGCGTATTTCTAGGATTCTTATGCAATTCAAAGTTTTGAACGAGGTATTACTGCACAATCCTCTGGTGCATTGTCATGGGAGATTGCTCCGGTGAGTGTTCAAGTTTTTTTCTCAGAAGAATATGCTATCTATGAATTTCTAAACATGACAGATCTTTTGTGAATGCAGGTTGAAATTCCTGGTGGCAGGGGGAAACCACCAACAATCATTGACAAGGATGGTTCCTTAGAAAAGGTGAATAAATATATGAGGGGAATATGAGATTTAGTGAAAATGGACAAAAAGTTTGAAATCTATACGCCATATTTCTTACATGCTCAATTGTCAAATTGATAATTTTATTCAAAGACAAAAATTGGCTTCTTTGATGCCAACTTTTTTTGAATCTCTTAATATTTTCCCTTATTCTTCTTTTTACTTTAAATTGATAATGCACTGTCCATATTCTTTAGTAGAAAAACCACATTTTTATTATTGTCATTTTTTTTGTTTTGCAATTCATTAAGTAAATTTATTTATTATTTGGTATAGCTTGGTCCTTCTTTCTTTTTTTGTTGAAAAGTAATTGATAAGAAATGCTATTTGCTATTCTAATTTACGAGTGTTCCTTTGTTATCTCGTAAAAGCTTCTATTTCCCTTACTTGCATGTTGTAGTTTGATGCATCTCGGTTAAGAAAGCTCAGACCAAGTTTCAAGGAGAATGGTTCTGTAACTGCTGGCAATGCTTCTGTTATAAGGTAGGGATTATTCAATGCTTTCCTCTGTGAGCCTCTCTTCTCTCTCTGCCCTTCTAGAACCTTGATACCTCACTTTTGGCCCTCCTAAATGGGAACAACATAATGAAATCCATTCACCACTAATTCCCATCTCCTTCTGCTTTAAATTAAGCACCTCGTTATGTTGTTAGTGCCATTAAGCACTCGTGAATGAACATTCCCTGATCTGAATTCTGTGTTCTGTCTAGTGATGGGGCTGCTGCTCTAGTCTTGGTGAGTGGAGCAATGGCAGTTAAACTTGGATTGAAAGTTATTGCCAAAATCAGAGGTTATGCTGATGCTGCACAGGTAATTTGAATCTTATTATGCCTACAATCTGTTGGACTTTGTTTAACAATGCTGTCATTGGATTGGTTGGGCAGGCACCTGAGTTGTTTACGACTGCTCCAGCCATTGCCATACCGAAAGCAATCTCAAATTCTGGCTTGAAAGCATCAAATATTGATTTCTATGAAATAAATGAAGCCTTCTCTGTAAGAATTTATAGCTCACTATACTGTTTGGGCCGTATGTAGCTTATCCAGAAAGCATCTTAACTTCAATGTTGCAGGTTGTGGCTCTTGCAAACCAGAGACTGCTTGATATTGATCCTGTAAGTCTTGTTAAATCTGTCCACATCTCATTTAAGCAACCTTATTATTATTATACATGTTCCAATTTCCTTCAGTGGTATGCATGGTGTGTTTCATGGGCTCCATTTTTCTACTTCAATAAGTATAAGACTGTTATTCCTTCTTTCGTTCACACATTATGTTTTTATTAAAGGGAAGGTTAAATGTTCATGGTGGTGCTGTGTCCTTGGGACATCCATTAGGCTGCAGTGGAGCACGGATCCTGGTCACACTTTTAGGGGTATGCTTGCTTGCTGCCTTTAAAGATGGTTGCTTTAGTATTATTGTAATTTCTTCGAGTCTAGTTCACGATTGATCAATTGAAGAATTGTGTTGTCTTACTCCTAAACCGATGGTGTCTTAGGTGCTGAGGCAAAGAAACGGGAAGTTTGGTGTTGCTGGAATCTGCAATGGTGGAGGAGGTGCATCTGCTGTTGTTCTAGAGCTCATTGATGACTGGTACGGTTCATGAGTAAATCATGCCTTTTAGTCATGAAAGTAATCTAATACGAGTATAGTGTTCTTTGAGTGATTTTTCTCTTCACTAGAAAACTATCGTTTATTTTTTGGGACAAGAATTGGAGGTAGTATACCACCCGATAACTGGCTTCTGAAGTACTCAAGAAATTCTAAATATTGGAGATTTGTGTATATTGCAGGCCTGTTACAAGGGTGGCACGCTCTGCGCTTTGAAATCAACAAGTTGCCGTTGTACTATAATGTTGTAGTAAAAATAATCGTGGTTATCTAGTTTGCATGCCGGGCGGTACCTCTTAAATTTCTCCAAAGGAATAATGTAATTGCATTATCTGTGCTGGTATGCTTTCTTGCAATCATTAATCTATTCCTGTTTTGCAACTCGTATGCAGACATTCACTTCTGATGTGATGCTGCAGACTGACTACCCGCCTGAGTAATGTAAACTTCCATAGAAATCTCTTTGCTTTTTATCTGTAGAGTTCATCACTTATACTTGTCCATTTAGCCCGCAAATGTAACACAAACACACATATACTTTCCATAAATATCATTCTTTTGTGATGTTATCATTGTACTTTGGATACTGCGCAAATGCAATGTTTATGGAAGTGGCAGCTATCTTCTTGAATAATAGGTGTTCACTATTTATTGGAATCTCTCTTATAGTTAATAGATATCACGTGTTTCTATAATTATCATTATAATTTATTATTTTATTAGTAATTATAATTTCTTTGACGAAATTTAAAGCGAGACAGATTCAATAGTGTTTTTACTCCTAAATATACCTTTTTGTATTCCTATCTTAGCATTGTGTGAATAAATTTGCATGCATGTCCCTATTTTGCGCGAATTTTCTCACCAGAATCATTCTAAGCAGTGTTTTCATAACCGAACCGATGGCCAAACCGGCCTGACCACCGGTTCGCGGTTCAACCAGTCGGATCGATTGAACCGGTGGTTCAACCGGTAAAATGATATTTGTCTATTTTTTTTCAATAATATTTATACTACATTAAAAAAGTTATATATTTATATGATTTATATTAAAATAAATATAATAAAGTTATAAAATATCAAACTACATATCCCATAATCCATAATGAAGTCTCAAACTAAAAATTAAAATATTAAATACTAAAATTTAAGATAGATAAAATGACAAAGTAAAATATTGTAAATCTTGATGATCATATCATAGTATATATTGAGATTGAGATATGCATAGAAGAATATATGTCGATATTTTCCTTTTGATTTGTTTCCTTGTATTTGTCGATATTTTTCAATATCTTCTATATAGTTGGCAATATTGTTTCTTATTCCTAAATTAAAGCATCCGATCTAATATTGAAGGGATCTTTCTTCTTTGTAATTGTATATGGTATTGAATCAGATCCTTTAATTTAGGAATAAGAAACAATCTTGCCATATTGGAAAATATCGACAAATACAAGAAAATAAATTAAAGAAAAATATCAAAGAAAAATATCGACAAATATTCTTCCATACATATCTCAATCTCAATAATATAGGTTAGATGACACATAACTTTGTGGTAGTTGAATGACAAATAAATTTTGCATTTGTTATTTAATTATAGTCGAATAAGAAATAAATTATGCATTGGTTCATGAAAAAAAAAATTTGGAAATTTCATAGCCCAAATTTTTTTTATTTTCCGGTTCCCGATTATAACCGGTTCAACCGATTTTTGACCGGTTCTTTTCAATTTAACCGAAAAAACGGTTAATTGGAGGTAATCGGACCGGTTTCCATGCCGGTTCCCGGTTGAACCGGCCGGTTCGATCCGGTTATGAAAACACTGATTCTAAGCTCTTTTATCTCACATGGACATTTGTGATTTACAAATTTAGGAATATAAATTGACAAAACTTTGAATTTATTTTAAGGCCAGTAATTTATATTTATATACTTAGGTGGCGAATAAAAAGGGAGTGGAGAGGAATGAAGAGAAAAGATGGCGGTTTAATCGGATTTCCACAGAAGACAAATGGAGTAGAATAGGAAGAAAGGCAATGAAAAAGATGGCGGTTTAATCGGATTTCCACAGAAGACAAATGGAGTAGAATAGGAAGAAAGGCAATGAAACCAATGGAGCAAAATCCGGACAACGTTAATCCTATACATTGCTAAACATATACATCCTTAATTTTCCAACGTATTGGTCCTACCCACATTTTCTTCATTTTATTCCTCTGCTGCAATAAACAGTAGTAGCAGAGGAAAAAGGAAAGAAAATTGATTGATTCAAAAGATAAAAAGAGTTCCCTTAAGCCAAAAAACAATTAATTAATAAAGGGAACATCTGCTTCTTGTTTTGAAATAAAGAGGGGGCTGTTTGCCATTCAATTTCCATTCCTTTCACTGTCTCCTTCCTTCCATTCTCTTCCCTTGCCAGATTCGTATTTTCAGGTACCTTTAATCATGATTTGCATATCTATATATTTGTTTTTTTTTTTCCATTAAATTGTAATCATGAATAAATCCCCTAAGAAAATGTGGTGATCTTAAGATTGTATTACAAGTTGGATTTGTGTTATATTGTCATACTATTTTGCTCTTCTTCATCATTGTCATAATTATTATCATGAACATTGCCTCATTCTTGAATTGTTTAATATTTGGGAACATTAAGGTTTGTTTCCTGATTCCTTGTATTTGTCTGCAACCACTCCTCCACCATGAAACCGTACTCTTCTTTTTCATAAAAAGATGTCAATTTGATAAATTTTACAGCTCGAAAGAGACGTAATACGATGATGGGTTTAACTGTGAGAGCACACGAAAACGGGGCGGGATCTCCCAAGGCAGCAGTCTCTCCAAGAGCAGATGTTGGAGAAATCGACACCAGAGCGCCTTTCCAATCCGTGAAGGCTGCTGTTACTTTGTTTGCGGATGTTGTCCCGCCCAAAGCAACAGCCGCCATCATAAAGAAGTCGAAAGCTGAAGAGGTATATATCCATATCTAACCCTGGATTGTACATTGATGCTTTGAATGCAAATGATTTACTTTGTTGATGCAGAGAGTGCTAGAGAAGGAGACACAACATGGCATTATGCTTCGAGAACGAGGTTACTACACGAACCAGATGAGAAACGCAGAAGCCGCTAAAACTCAAGCGTTGCGCGAGCTTCAGATCGCCAATAGAACCCTACAACAGCTCACTAACAAGCTCCAAGCTCTCAATGAATCCAAGCAAGCATCCATCAAAGCCACCGAGGATGCCAAAATCAGAGTGAAAGAACTGGAAGATGAACGAACTCGAAGAGCTCAACTGGGTGACGAGGTGTGGAAAGTGGATGTAAACAGAGAGAGAGAACGTTACAGGGTGACGACTCTAGAACTCGTTGATTGCAAACAAGAGCTTGCGAATTTAAGGCGGGAATTCGATACAGTCTCAGCACAGAAACTGGCCGTGGTTCAGAAAGCAGAAGAAGCTGAACAGAAAACGTGGACAGATGATGAGAGGCAGAGCCAGCTATCTAAAGAAGTCGATGAACTACGTGCAACACTTGAGCAGGTGAAGATCGCGACGATTCAGGCTCAAGAAGAATACTCGAAGCTTATGGCAGAGAAGGAGAATTCCTTGATGAGCCATAAATTAGCCAGGGAAGAAGCCGAGAAGGAAATCGAGCGTTTGAAGGAAGAGTACATGCCTACTGAAACTCTTGAGGAGAAGCTGCAAGAAACGACACAGGAAATCGAGGTTTTGCAGGCTCAACTGAAAGAGATCCAATCTACAGATCTGTACATCTTATATAAACTGGGTATGGAGCTTGGCAAAGCGAAAAAAGCCCTGGAAGAAGCAGTTGCAGAAGAGAATTCACTCCAAGTGACTGTTGGTTCATTGAAACAACAAGTGGAGGAGGTGAAGATGGAGCATTCGGAATCAGAGAACAAGGCATTAGAAGCAGAATCCATGATCGAGAAAATGCAGGTTGAAATCGAGAAGAGGAAGGCTCAACTCGAGGCAGCTGTTTCAGGATCAGCTTTTGTTATGCAATCGTCTCGTGACAAGCTTCTAGAAGAAGCTAAGAAGGCTAAACACAAGGCCGGAGATATTAAGAAGAATGCCAAGACAGTAAAGCATGAAGCAGATGCTGCAAAAACTGCAACAAAAGAAGCCAAGGGAAAGCTGAAGATTGCCCAAAAGGAGGCTGAAGCAGCAAAGGCTGCAGAGAAGCATGCAGTCGAACGACTCTATAACTATTCAGGATCCGTTAGGAAGATCAGATTGTCAGTTGAGGAATACGAGTTGATAAATAAGAAGATTGAGGAGTTCAGAAACCAGGCTGATTTGAAGGTGGCCGCTGCTAATGCTGAAGTAGAGGCTATAGCTGCAAGAGAAAAGAAGATTTCGAAGAAATTGGAGATGATGATGAAAGAAAACGAGGCTATACAATCAGAAATCGAGGATGCTCTAAAGAGGGCAGAAAATGCAGAGGCTGCTAAAAGGATGGTGCAGAGTGAACTCGAGATATATCAAAACGAAAAGCGCCAAGTTAGGAAACTATCTAAAAGAAGAATACTTATCGGTCATTAGATATTTGAGAATTCAATGTTTCATTAAAGGTATTCAGGAAAGGAATTGCAAACTCCACCACCTCTTGTATGTTTTGGAATAGATTATATTTTGCCTACATGACTCGATAATCGGAGACAAAAATGAATATCAGATCAGCAAGAGTCTTTCTATGCTGCTTTCTTAGACAGATTCATAGAATTGGCCTCAAAAACCAAAACTATATAGTCTAACAATGTAGAAGCGCATAGAATTTCTAGATTCGTACTACTTCAAATACCAAATTTTCGTTCTTACTCCATAAAACTCATATTATGCAATAATAGTTCTTGCAAGTATAAGAAGATTAAATCATACTTGATATATTTCCTCCACAAATGTCTACATATATATGATGGGATGGTTATACTAGAACAGTTATCATTGTCTCCTTACATTCATCATTTTATGTTCCCAGCAACACATGTACTCATTTTTGATATAGTTAATATAGGATAGCTAGAATAGTTAGAATATTTAGAACAGTAGATTATGTGCATTGCATAGTTTTAAGTACCTCAAAACTCAGGATGCATGATACCGTCTAGCACTTGTCGTCATTGATTTTCAGGCCCTTCAATGATTCTGGATATCGCTCTAGATCCTCGAATTCCCCTAATTGAGATTCCAAAATCTTGGCAATCTCTTCTTTATCAGCATCTTCGGGTAAAGTCACATGCACGGATCCCTGTTTTACTGGCTCGATAGGTCTATGAACCAAGGATTGCTTCTTAATGTAATCGTAAAGTTGTTGATGAAACGGATGGTCCAAGGAATAGCAATTTTCTGCATACTTGTCTAAATGTTTTGAGGATCCAGAAGATCTCTTACGGCAGAAATGTGGGAGGGAGGAATAATCCATTATCTGCACAAAATACATCAAAAAAGGTTAGAAGTTATATCCAAGCTTTTGAGATCTAAACAAGAATGTCAGAGAATATGAAAATCCAAGACAGCAATTTATACATTTAACGAAGAATAGGACAAAGAAATTACCTTCAATAGATCGTCCTGTCCACAACCGGCCAATACATTTATTTTCCTTCTCGTCCTCTCCTGTAGAAGTGGCTTAACAACCTGATAAAAGCTGAAAGGTTATGAATATGGTTTAACGAAGATATATGAATTTCAGTTTCATAGTTAACACCAAGGGCCAGAAATCGGGACAAACCTTCCAACAAGCTGAAAAGACATATGGGGCATTCACTATGTAATAAGTTAGTGTTTTCTCTGGATAATTCAGATCATCAATAGAAGAAATAATTGTCATTAGCTGCAACAGAACAAAATATTCAGTGTTATACTTGGCGATAATCAATAAACAAATAATTCTAGTAAAGATTTTATGATCACTATCCAGAAAGGAGTCAAGTGATTGAACTAGGAATCTCTTACTAATGTACCTTTATCTGGTTTAACGCTGAGAGCTTTAAGCCAGTCATATCTAGAACCTTTATACATTTCATAATATGCCTGCCATACTTTTTTGTTGCCGCTGGCTAAAAAAAATGTGACAATATAATCAGAAGCGCAAATAAATGTAGGATAGAATCATAAAAATAAGTATGAGTATGCTCACCAAAATTACACGATCTCGGTATTCATTAATCTGAATGTGGGATTGTACATAATAATGAACCTAAAAGTGAAGATAAATACCGTCAAAGACGAAAAAATGGTATTATTGAGCAAGGTCAGTTTATTTTCAAAGATTTTGAAGTTAAAATGTCGCAATGATGTGCGTTTGAAATAAATGGTACTTACAGATGCTCGATCCAATGTGCTTAAGCCTACTCCAACAGCAAAGACGGGAAGGCCCTATAAGAAAAATAGGCAATTATTGTAAGGGCGCCGATATTCATATATCAGAGGAAACAGTGAATTTCTTATATGTAATTGAATTTATTCCTGCTCCATTAAACGCTCACCTCATTTGTGTAACCCGACAATCCTATAAGCTGTGAATCACGTATTCCTCTGTATCGCTCCTCAGGAACAATGGGTTTCTGTAATACAGAGAGCACGACACCAAAATGAACTTAGACAGGACTGAACAGAAAGAAGAAGTAAATCACCTTGTTTATCCAAATCAAAAGATAAAATCTGAACGTTAGTCTTGTACATATACACACATCAAATCAGATACAACTCACGAAAATATCATATAACCATGATCTATACAACATGAGCATTGCACTACTTACCGCTAGCATACCATCAATGTCATTTTCCACTCTCCACTTCAAACAATCAACTAACTGCAACATCACACTATCAGCAATTGAGTAATTCAGGATTTAGCATTATTTCAGATGCTAAAAAGCAACTTGGGTAGTAAAAGTAATTGTCTGACCATCTTGTGGGCCTTTGTCACGTTTCCTTCTCTTGCCTTCAGAAAGCGTATTAAAGTTTCATGAGGATATCCTTGATGCATATTCTGCACGTTGATGGGGTCATAAGAAAGACCGAAAAGATTGCTAATATCTTTTGCTCAAGTTGTTTTGTGTGTGCTGTGTATGTATGCGTGCAGCAAGATCTGTAAATAGACATCGATAAAAATGTAATACGATAATTTCAAAGGTTCATTTGCAAAGACAGGATTAAAACAGAAATAGTGATTCCTACAAGAACAAGAAGCAACAGAAAATTTGAGTAGCTTATCCTTAAGATGCTCAAAAGTCAAAACACAGATGTCATTTGCTAAAAGATTTATGCCATGAAATCTGAGCTTATAAAGAAGGCAAGGAGACTCCACCATAAACTTCTTGATCTTAACAAAATCTATTATTAGTGAATCAAGGAGCATAATTGATATGATTGACAGATCTGGCTGTGTGAAGTCCTAATTCACAAGTAAAATTACTGAGCTGATTCCCCATCAATCTTTATTTCAGTTCAAAATTTATGCCCTTCCAAAGTTCAAAGACAGATAAATGAAAGTAACATTGCAACATCAAACAGACAAGCAGGAATGTTGCTACAGTTGCATAATTACAAAAGAAAAATTGCATCTTTTGACAAGAGATCTTAAGCAGAAAATACGAACCTTGAATGTTCTTTTAAGTGGGTCATCAACTGCACAGAATTCCACAAAATAAGTAATGGGGCCATAAAAGAAAGATCAAGAACCAGTGTATGCAAGAACAAGGTCAAGCTAGTTTTACCTTCCTCCATTAAAGCTTCAAACTGATTGACAGCTTCTTGTGGAACCACAGCCATTTCTTCTTCTCCTTCTTCACAATCAACAACAAAATTTAGATGATGGGCTGTCACTGCAACCAATTAATAGCATATTCCAGAAAATCAATTCTCTCTTCTGTTGAGAGAGAGAGAGAGAGAGAGAGAGAGAGAGGTAAAGATTCCACCTTTATTAGAAGAAGAAAAGAGAAAGCTGGGGATCAAAATTCAAGAAAGGAAACCCCTTCCCCATTTGCCTAGTTTATTTTCTCCTTAGCAAGTTTAGTACTTAGATTGTAAAACAGATTTGATTAATAGACTACCGACAAAATATACTAGTTGTTGGTTTCTTTACAAGGAAATGGTTATTTAGAGTGCTCTCATATGTCAGCACCACCTCTTCTTCTCTTTTGGGTGTGAAAAAATAAAATACAAGATAAAATCATCATATAACAAACAACATGGTGTCAAAATAAAACCAAGAGATCGATGATGCTATAATAACAAACATTGCAATATTTACACCCCCCACCTACTTACCTGTTTCACAAAATCCAAACAAAGAAGAGGAATGAGAGATTATTAGATTACGGAATTCACTCTTTAAGTCAAGATATTTAGAGAGAGAAGAGGCGAGAGAGAGAGGCCCAGATTCCGTGTTATGTCATTTCCAAGAACTGTTAAAAAGGACACAAAAAGAAACGACAGATGAAGAATTAAATAAGGCTCAAATCCCAATTACTCTGAAACTAAATTAAACTTAAACTTTTCTACATTATTACTGTTCGTCTTTCAATTTATTTGCCTCTCACCCAGACTTGTTTCATTCAAAATTTTGGAAATATTTATTTAATAATTATATAACTAAAATATTGTTTCATTGAAAAATGAAGATTTCACGAAGGTTCTGAAAGATTCATAATAAATAAAGATCAAGTACATTATGAAAGGGTTAAATTGGAGCAATATAATAAATTAATTTTGGTAATAAAAATTTGACAACTTAAAACAAAAGGCAACAAATATTTTTAAAACACAAAAACTTTTATATAATTGGTGTACAGATCCGTACACCTGATCCGATGCGACCTTCACGCGCCCTCCACGCGGGCGCACGCACCCCACACGTCTGGATGGGTGTGCTGAAACCCACTCAAAATTCGCTTCAAGTGCTAGACCTTTATGTTATGTTAAATATATCTTTATGTTATATTAGTCATACCTTTAGGGCTTTTTATATTATATTAAACATACCTTTATACAAGCCTTTTATATTATATTAATCATATCTTTATGCAACTTTAAGCATACATTTATGCAATGTTAAACATATCTTTATGATTTTATGTTATGTTAAGCATACTTTTAGGGTTATAATATTATATTAAATATACTTTTATATTATGTTAAACATACATTTATGTTATATTAGTCATATCTTTTAATTATATTAGTTGTACCTTTATGTATTATATAAAAGTATGACTAATATTAATTAAAGGTATGTGTAATATTTATATAAAGGTATATATGTACAAATTAGGATTTTTTGTGATGAAATTATAATTTTTTTGTCAAAATTAGGGTTTTTTTGTCAAAATTAGGGTTTTTTTTAAAAAACTAAACTGTTACATAAAGGTATGCTTAATATAGTATAAATGTATGTTTAACATAATGTAAAGATATGACTAACACAACATAAAGGTTAGGAAAAAAAAAAAATATACGGATCCGGGTCGGATTCAACCCGACCAGACCCTCGTTGTATGGATTTTAAATCCATACAACAGTCACACACAAGGCTCACTCTATTTTCAAACAATAATCACACTTCAAAATCACCTCATTAAATGAGTAAATCATTGCCTAAAAGATGAAAGATCTTGATAGGTTTTTAAACAAGACAAGCTGGACAAATGAAGGTTGTTGTATTCATATTAAAAATCTAATTCTTTAATATAATTTCCGTTATTTTTTTCAAAAACTTTCTGATGTGGATATGTGTATTTATATATCTGTAAAATTTGAATATCGATATTCCTAACAATTGATATTTTTAACACTGTTTAGTGTGTTTAAAACTAATAAACGAATAATAATAAATACTAACCAAAATCGATCACAAACTTTCACTGAATTTCTCAGAGCTGAGATGAGGGCGAAGTGGAAGAAGAAGCGAATGAGGAGGTTGAAGAGGAAGCGCAGAAAGATGAGACAAAGATCCAAGTAAGAGAATTGACACGGTCGATCAGAGATGATTCTTCTGCACGGACTGCTTCTTCATCTGCTACTTTGCTATACAGATTAGTGGAAGCAAGTTCTGTACAGGGATATCTTTGTTGCCTGTTCGGCTCTGATTAGGGACCTAGTTGTGGTTCTTTACGACTTGTTCTTAGTCAAGTTTGGGTTGATTTATAAGGTTTTGACTGTTTTTCTTGTTTTGATCGGAAACAAAAGCAACTTGTTAGAACTTATTTTGTTCACTCTACTCATCTAAACTCTATTATGGATGAATGCAGGCTATGCAGTATTTCATTTAAAAAAAAAAAAAAAAGTCTTTGTTTACTTTTCTTGCCAATGCCTATCCTTTAATAATCTAACCATTTAATGAGTTGATTTTAGAGCGCGATTTGTATTTATTGTGACGTTTTTAGTTAGTAGAAGAGTTACTGGGACGTGAACTCTACTTTGAGAGAACTTTATTCCTTTTCCTATTATAAATGCACATAGTGGTTAAATAACCCCATCAAATTATTTGCGATTGTACACATAAATCGCCAAATATTTTTTATGTTATCGATATACATAAATTATATGAATTTAATATTTAAATCATCAAATTATTTTTTTAGTCATTTTTTATCAAATTTTGATACATAACTTGCACGTGACATATTTTTTAGGATTTTTTGTTCAAACACTTGAGTCGTTGTATTCGAAAAAACATTAAGTATTTAACTAGAATAAAACGATTCAATTGTTCGAACAAAAAACTCTTAAAATTATGTCAGGTACAAATGATCACATGCCAAAATATGATAAAAATTTGTCAAAAATATTAATTTTATTGTTTGAGTATCAAATTCGTATAATTTATATTGGTGTCATTTAAAAAAATCAATGATTAAGTGGGTCTCATGTTAGACTGTGTCACGAATCTTATTATGTGAAATGAGTCAACCCACAACTCACATTTTAAAATTTATATTCACATATGAATTTATAAAAATTAAGTTTTATTTATAAATAATAAAAATTTATTTTCTGATAACTATCTATAAATGTTTCATATAATTTTTTATATCAATGATTTATATGTAAAAACGTTGATAGTTTAATGTAGTTACTGCAATTTACTCTTACACATATTTGATTAGTTTTCTTTAGAAATTCTTATCTAAAAGACTAAACCTAGGTCAAATTTTCATGACGAAAAATGAAATATTATTTTAAAAAGTGCCAACTTTCAGTTTGACTTCATTTTCTCTATTTGAACATATTGATATATAATTGCTATATCGAGTCTTATAGAATCGAAGTCAATTTGTCGATAAGTCGTCTTCAATCTTCATATACTCAATAAATTATATAAATTATTTTATTGAAGCTAAATTAATTTCGACACAGATTTTGATAATTTTTGTGAACCTTCCAAAATAAAGATGACTTTCTCAATATTCTTCATTTTCTTAATTTACCGATTTCACCTTGTCTCAAAACCTCAAATCAAATTAGATTTAATTCTATTTAAGTTTAAAAGTTATTTCTATCTTAACGATGAATATCAAAAATTATTGTCCTAATTAGACAATTTTGCCTATAAATATATTGGGTTATAACATATTTTAGAAAAAATTGATCGCATGTTTACTAACCCCCATTAATATGTAAAAATCTCAATTCTAGAGATCATATAATCGGAAAAAATAATTTAGCCATAGATCTGTGCTAGATTTATGATGAATTTATATCAGTATAGGTTTATAGTCTAATACAACATTAATGTAATTAATTAATTAATTAATTAATTAATTAATTAATTAATTAATTAATGCATATGGGATCGATAATCTTTATTATTCCGTCATAAGATTAGAAGACAGCGTAGTTGAGAGGGGCCCGTCTCAATAAATTGCAATATTTTCTAATTTGACTTTTTAGGCTAGGTAGTTATTAAGACAATAGAAAGATAACAATATTTCATTTAATAAATCAGTGAAACAAACTACTCCTATTTAATGATGGCATCATGTATGCATCAACATATTCAAATTATTAGCTACTACACATTAAAAAATTGTGAGATTCGAATCCCTCGTTACTTTTTGACCAATATAGTTCATGCATCTATGTATTTTATGAATTTTTTTACATGTTGATTATTATGTGATATTCGAATTTAACATTTATTAAATTTATATGTATATATATTTAATCTTTCGAGTGTCTGTATTAATATTAGTAGTTAAGGACCATCAACCTAGATCATGAAAATTTCAATTGAATAAATGGAAATTACATATGTTTTTTTTTATGATGATATGACGTATGTAGAAGTGTGAGGGTAGAATGAGAATAATCGACAGATTATTAGGAAAATGGTTGAATGAAATTAGTATTATATACACGTTAATCATGTCATAAAAATAACTAACTCAAGAAATTCAATCAAAGATATAGTATTCTACAGAAGTTGAGATTTAGAAACCACGATGTAGTCTAATCTAGAAAACTAATAGCACATCAATTAGAATTCAAACAATTATTATTTAATTTTATGTATATATTTATAAGCAAAAAAAAAAGAGAAATAAAAATGTTGCAATCTTTTATATTGCACATGAATCCATACGAGGAATAGTGGATTAGTGGCATATTTACATATGTTATGTGGTGCATAATTTACGTCAAAATAGAAAGAGAATATATCTTATTAATAAGAATGCACTCATATGTAAGAAATATAACAATAAATAAATAAATGGGGGAATAAGGTGACGAAAGTGGAGAAGTTCAGGTATTCTTTTCATACACTTTAATATGAATAATTAAGGTAGAGATTTATGATTATCTTCTTCATAGTTGGAACAATTTCATGAATTAATAAATAGTTAATCTCTTAATCAAATATATACGTTTTAAGAATAATGGATTATGATATAATTAGTAATTTGAGATTTCATACATTAGTTCGTATAATTAGTAATATGAGATTACCTATATCAGTTCAACAATATATGCGTATTTATATTTATGAAAAATAAAATTTAATAATAGAATTCACAATTTAATGGAAAATTAATTATTAATTAAAAGTATAGTTACTGTTATTGTTATTAGTAACTAAGTTTTGATGATTAGTAAATTCAATAATCTAAGTAATTATATATACTTATAATATATACTTATAATATTAAATTTTTGATTCTTAGTGGGTATAATTTATTCTATAATCTGTTATTAAAGTCATTGATTGAAATGTTATATCTAACAATTTGTGTAATTAATCAAATTGATAAAATATGTTAAGAGTTAAAAAAAAAATGTTATTAATTTGATTTATTTATATTTATCATTCTAATTAATTGTAGTTTACATGAAAAAAATAGGAATTTGCAGACACTCACTTTTGAGTTGGAATTTACTTCGTGTATATCAAATATATAAGGAGTAGTGTCTCATCTTTTGAGTATAGGATATTATAGTATAATGCATGGTTTTCTCAAATATGTATGGTGCGATAGGATCTGCATTCATGAGTTCTAGAATCTTTTTAAGTTTGCCACGTAAGATAGCCATGTCATCTTTTCTGTTATGGTTTGTTATAGGCAGTTAAAGATATTTTGAGGAAATCTGTTCTTCCTCTATATAATGTTGTATTTTTTTTTTCAAACAATTGGAAAACATCCTTTATTTTACTCTCTCTCTCTCTCTTCATTTCATAATATGGTATCCAGAGCCTCACGACATCTTCTCTTTTTTTCTTGAGCTTCAATCTTGCTGCGTTCTTTCATTGCGGTGATCTCTCTCCCGTCATTTCCTACTCTCACGCTTCGTCTAGATTGGACAAATTTCTCATACTGGAGGTCTCAAATTGTAGCCTCAGTTACTGCACATGGTTTTGATTCCTATCTTTATGGCAATGAAGATATGATTCCTACTGAATTTGTTTCGGATGGTGATGACACACATATACGAAGTTCTTACTTCATTGAATGGATTAGGCGTGATCAACTATTGAAGAGCTGGCTTTTCAGCTCAATTTCCGACTCGATGCTTGGATTTCTTAGTCGGTTTACTCATGCATTTCAGATTTGGAGAGCTCTCGAGCAATTGTTCAGATCTCAGTCCAAGACTCGTACTATAAGTTTACGGTTTCAGTTGCAAACATTGAAGAAGGGGGATCTCAGAATTGCAGATTATATAATGCAAGTTCAAAATATTGCGGATCAGTTGCGAGCAGCAGGTCAAAATGTTGATGAGGATGAGTTGGTTCTCTATGTGCTGGGTGGTCTAGCTCCGAATATGAAAGTATTATTGTCAATCTCACTACCAGAAGTGATTCCTTATCATTATCTGAGGTTCAGTTCATGCTTCAAACGCATGAAATACGTTTACATCAATTAGCATCTCTATCTGCACATCTCAGCACTGGTCCTCCAAGTACGAATTATGCTTGAGGCTCTTCTGATCGATCTCGTGGTGGTTATGGTTTTCGAGATCGTGATCGCGACAGGTCTTTTCGAGGTAGCCGTGTGTTTTGCTAGATTTGTGGCAAAGCAAATCATGTAGTTACTGAGTGCTACAAATGATTTGATGTGTCTTTTCAAGGTGTTGAACATGTTGTTGGGTCTATACAGGCTAATGTGCTAAGTACTACTGCTGCTCCTTCTAATGCCTCTTTCTCTGGAAATTCACACACTACCTTACCTCCATTAGATTGGATCTTGGACAGTGGTGTAACTCATCATGTAACTTCTGCTCTTGAAAACCTCCACATGCAACTACCATATCAAGATAAGCACAAACTTGTTGTTGGCAATGGTAATTCTCTTCATATTTCTCACACTGGTTCTACTACTCTTCTCTCACTGTTTTTCTCTTCTCTCATGCTGAAACACCTCATTTGTGTTCCTGATATCACTAAAAATTTGCTAAGTATTTCTCAGTTTCTCAAAGATAATAATGCTCTTATTGAGTTTTATCCTTCTTTTTGTGTGGTCAAGGATCTGAAGTCACACAATATTCTATTGAGAGGAGCTCTTAAAGATGGCTTATACCAGATCGATTTCTCTCACCTCCATCAGCATAATTCACATAGCTTCATTCCTCCATCTTCTTGTGTTGTCTCTTCTACTTTGGCTAATTCTAGTGTTGTTGTTACCAGCTTGGTTCATTTGTGGCACCATAGGTTAGGCCATCCTTGTAATGCCACATTAACTCATGTTCTTAAATCAATAAATATTCCTACTACTATTTCTGGTTTTCAGTTTTATGATGCATGTAAGCAAGGGAAACTCCACAAAAAACATTTACCTTCAGTTGCACATACTACTAGAAAACCCTTAAAACTTGTTCATGTTGATGTTTGGGGTCCTACTCCTCATATGACTAGAGATGGATATAGATATTATGTTCTTTTTGTGGATGATTTTACTAGATACTCCTGGTTCTATCCTATTTGCAAGAAATCTGATGTTGCCATTATTTTTAAACAATTTTTGCCATTAGTTGAAAGGATTTTTTGTACTAAATTACAAACATTGCAAAGTGATATGGGTGGAGAATTTTTAGCTCTATCTTCTTTTCTTAAAACCCATAGTATTAGGCTTAGGCATTCTTGTCCTTATGTGCATGCTCAAAATGGATTAGTGGAAAGAAAACACCAACACATCACTGACATTGACCTTACTTTACTAAGTTATTCTCATTTACCTTTCTCTTTTTGGGGTGATGCATTTCAAACAACTATTTTCTTATAAATCAACTTCATACTCCTGTGTTACAAGGTCTTTCTTCGTATTATAAAATTCACAATAAGCATCCTAATTATAAATTCTTAAAAACTTTTGGATGTGTTTGTTTCCCATTTCTAAGACCGTATAACACCACTAAGTTACAATTTATGAGTCAAAAATGTGTGTTTATAGGCTATAACATGACTCACAAAGGTTATAGGTGTTTACATCCTAGTGGTAGGATTTATATTGCTAGAACTGTGGAGTTCAATGAGTATGAATTTCCATATCAAAATTTGTTTGCTAATGACACTAGTCTCACAAAGTCATCTCAAGTCTGTTCCATTTTGCCATCTCTTCCTATCAATACATGTCCAATTTCTATATCAAGTCCAGATTCTCATCAATCCTCTTCCAATTCTAATCGGCCATCTCAAGACTTCTCTCCAGGTAATTCTCCACATTCTCCTACTACTACATCCACTTCTCAAACAATACATATTCTCAATAACTCTTCTGCTCCCCAAATCCTACCATCCTCACTTGCCACTTCTTCTATTCATCCAATGATCACTCGATCCAAAAGAGGAATTTTTAAACCAAAATGCTTTAGCATTAATCTCGTTGAGCATGAACCATCCAGTGTCTCACAAGCTTTGGTCTCACCTCATTGGAAAATTGCTATGAAGGAGGAATTCAGGGCACTTCAGTCCAATCACACATGGGAGTTGGTTCCTCCTAGTCCAGATTTTAATCCCATTTCAAACAAATGGATTTTTAGAGTTAAGAGGCAACCAGATGTGAGTATAAGGCACGGTTAGTTTGTAGGGATTTTCAGCAACATGCTGGTGTGGACTACTTTGACACCTTTAGTCTAGTGATCAAGCCGTTCACCATCCGACTCATGTTTACTCTGGCTGTTACTAGGGATTGGAATATCCAATAGGTGGATATCAACAATGCGTTTCTTAATGGTGTATTGAACGAAGTTGTTTACATGTCTCAACCTGAGGGTTTTGTAGATACTCTCTATCCCAACCATGTTTGCCGTTTGGTGAAAGCTCTTTATGGTCTAAAACAGACCCCAAAGGCTTGGTATGATACCTTGAAGTCTTATCTTCTCTCACTCAAATTGTAGAAATCCATTGTCGATAGTTCGTTGTTCTATCTTAATTCTGGTGGCAAAATGTTGATGGTTCTCGTATATGTCGATAACATTCTTATAAATGGTGATGATCCCACTATGGTTTCTGATCATATAACCAAGCTCCACTCCAAATTCTCCTTAAAACATCTTGGAGAGCCACACTACTTCCTCGGTACAGAAGCACACCGGAGTTCTTTGGGTATTCACCTTACTCAGTCCAAGTATATTAGAGATTTGATTCACACTGCAGGTCTCTCCACATGCAAGCCTTCTCCCACTCCATACTTGGCCGGATTGAAATTATCACTCTATGATAGTTCTCCATTTGATCATCCTTCTTTATATAGGAGTGTTGTTGGTAGGGATGTAAACGAGCCGAATCGAGCCGAACAGTACTGGGCTCGAGTTCGGCTCGTTCGAGTTCGGTTCGGGCTCGAGTTCGGCTCGAGTTCGGTTCGAGCCTTAGGAATGAAGCTCGAGCTCGGCTCGTTTGAAAAATATTGGGCTCGGTATTCGTTCGAGTTCGGCTCGATAAAAGCTCGAAAGAGTTCGGTTACAAGCTCGAATTCGAGTTTGATTGTTCGAGCTCGAGCTCGAGTTCGAGTTCGGGCTCGAGTTCGTTAACAAGCTCGAATTCAAGCTCGATTGATACTTAGAAATTATTATTACTTTTTACATATTTAGACAATTTTTAGGCATTACTTTATCATATATGTAATATGTAATAATATTTTATGCAATACTAATATGTATTTAGACATTACTAATATAAGAATGTAAAATGTATAATTAAAACTCTAAAATTAGTATTGATGATGAATATAATCATGTAAAATATCTAATTATAAATATGTTTTATGATTAAACTATAAATTTTAGATAATATGTTAAATGTTTTTTAAGAGTAAAATTTATCTTTGTTAATAAGTTTATATGTTAATATAAAAATATAAAATATATAATTATAACTATATATTTTTAATTGATGATAAATATAAAAATGTAAAGTAACTAAATTATAGATATGTTTTTATATGGTTAAACTATAAAGTTTAGATAATATGCTATGTTTTTTAAGAAATATATAATTTATCTTTGTTAATAAGTTGATATGTTAATATAAGAATGTAAAATGTATAATTATAACTCTAAAATTCTTATTGATGATAAATATAAAAATGTAAAATATCTAATTATAAATATGTTTTATGATTAAACTATAAATTTTAGATAATATGTTTAATGTTTTTTAAGAAATATATAATTTATCTTTGTTAATAAGTTGATATGTTAATATAAGAATGTAAAATGTATAATTATAATTCTAAAATTCTTATTGATGATAAATATAAAAATGTAAAATATCTAATTATAGATATGTTTTGTGATTAAATTATAAATTTTAGATAATATGTTATATTTTTCAAGAAGTATATAATTTATCTCATTCGCAAAATCATTACAAGACTCGTGATATGTTAATATAAGAATGTAAAATGTATAATTGTAACACTAAAATTCTTACTGATGATAAATACAAAAACATAAAATATCTAATTAATGATATATTTTATGTTTAAAGTTAACAATATATAACGAATTATCTACTTAGTTTGTTCGAAAACTATATAACACATTCGAGAGTTACGTTTAGATATATATATATATGTGTGTGTGTGTGTGTGTGTGCAGGCACGCGTGTGTACACGTATATATCTGTGTGGATTTTAAATCCCATAATATTATATTGAAGAATCTAAACTCTAATTAATATCTCTATTTTTTATTATTTTAAAATCTTAAATTTAAAATTTTAAAAATGCTAATTGTGCAGATATTGATAATTAATACATATTTTATTTTAAAAATTGCTAATTGTGCATTATATCTTTTATATAAAGATAATATATACTCACTAAATTGTATCATTAATAATTTAATATCAAAATTTTAAAGATATTCAAATGACAATACAATTAATATATTAGAAATAAGTAGATTGTATTGAATTTTATTAGTTAGTATGTTTATAAAATGAATATGTTTAATTTAATCATGTAATATTTGTGTTAAGAATTTTTTAATTTATATACATATTTATTTAAATTTTAAACTCTAATACTATTATAAAATATATAAATAAACTAGCCCACAAACACTAAACGAATATGTTAACGAACTCTTCACGAACCTAACGAACATGTTCGCGAACCTGCTTAACGAACCTGTTCGCGAGCCTGCTTAACGAACCTGTTCGCGAGCTTTCGAATCAAACATGCCCAGGCTCGAGTTCGGCTCGTTAAGTATTCGAGCTCGAAATTCGGGCTCGAGTTCGGCTCGTTAAGCTTCACAAACGAACTCGAACGAATATCTATCGAGCCGAGCCGCGAATAGTTCACGAACGGCTTGGTTCATTTACATCCCTAGTTGTTGGAAGTTTGCAGTACCTAACCCTCACTAGACCTGACATCTCATTCGACTATCAAACACTGGTGTGCATGTAAGAGGGTGTTGAGATATCTACAGGACACTCAAAACATTGGTATTCTATTCAAACCGGTTACTCGGATGATTCTTGAGGGTTTTGCTGATGCTGATTTTGGGGAGTTGTGTGGATGATAGGCGTAGTATGAGTGGATATTGTATTCTTCTTGGGTCTAATCTTCTTGTATGGTGCACAAGAAGCAATCAGTGGTTGCTCGGAGTAGTACCGAGGCCAAATACAGGGGATTGACGTTGGCTACTACTGACTTGCTTTGGCTTCAAAGCTTGTTCACGAAGTTGGGGATTCCTGTTGAGCGTCCAGCTGGGTTATGGTGTGATAACATGGGCGCTATCAAACTTGCGTTCAATCCAGCGTTTCATTCTCGAACAAAACATATAGAGATGGACGTCCATTTTCTTCAAGAGAAGGTGCAAAATCGGGAGATCGACGTTCGATATGTTCCATCTGAGTCTCAGACGGCTGATGTTCTTACCAAGCCTCTATCTGCTTCTCGTTTTCATGTTCTTCATCCCAAGATTTCTCTTGTTCATGATCCTGGCTAAGAACACACGGGAGCATATTATAGTATAGTGCATAGTTTTCTCAAATATGTATGGTGCGATAGGATTTGCATTCATGGGTTCTAGAGTCTTCTTAAGTTTGCCACGTAAGATAGCCATGTCAACTTTTCTATTATGGTTTGTTATAGGTAGTTGAAGATATTTTGAGGAAATCTGTTCTTCCTCTATATAATGTATTTTCATTTTTTTCAAACAATTGGAAAACATCCTTTATTTTACTCTCTCTCTCTCTCTCTCTTCATTTCATAATATAGGATACCAATTTTTGGAGACAAGGTAAGTAGAAATTCATTTGCAACTACAATGCATAAACATAGTATTTTATGTATTTACTTGCATTATATGATAATAGTGAATTTGCGTTTCTTGATATTGGTGATTAGTTTTTATGTGTGATTAAAGATGATACGTGAGCATTGAATTTTGTACATATCATGTATGAGCATGGATAGGAAGGAGTCTGTATGCACATCATAATCATACAAAGAAACAAAGTTAAAACAAAGTTGACCGCTACTAGTACATCGAGGCCGGTGACATGTGAGACATGGATATAACTTAAAAGTAAAAGTGTGACTATGGCACGTGAGCCGTGGTTATGGTTCGAAGATATTGGGCTATAAACATGACTTTAAAGCAAAGTAAAGTACAGAGATTTTTGAGCTAGCTCTTTTCCGATGTACTGTAGATGGGTCAAGGGTCTAACATAGTAAAAGATATCAAAGCCATGCATTCACGATATTCTTAAAGTCCTCACAGCCATTTGTATGACAGTGCATGCATGATTTCTACTTACTGAGCTTTAACTCACCTAGTTTATGCATTGTAGGTGAGCATGACTACGTTTGATGAGCTTTTGGGTCTTGCTAGCAAGTTTTGGCACTCCAACGATGTTTTGGGACGGTGTACATGGATGACGATCTGCAGGACTAAAACTTGAGATTATTTTGCTTTTGACCGTATTGGTTTTGTTAAAATCTTTGGGATATGTATAAAATCGTTGCGCCATATTATTATATGTTTGGTTTAGGGGAAACTCTGATGACAGTTTGGCGTAAGATATTGGCTTATGCTCTGGTATAGATGAGGTGTTGCTTATGATATGTCGTTTTTGTTATTTTGTTATTTGTTAGCTTGTATTTCAAATATCTTATAAAATTTAGGACGTGACAAAAATACATTTACATTATTAATTTATATTCTTAATTAACATTATTCGCATTTTGA
Source organism: Scutellaria barbata (assembly GCA_028654395.1). Classification (NCBI taxonomy): domain Eukaryota; kingdom Viridiplantae; phylum Streptophyta; class Magnoliopsida; order Lamiales; family Lamiaceae; genus Scutellaria; species Scutellaria barbata. Next base: position 8,387,906 of record CM053645.1, read on the forward strand.
AACCATGGAAAATAGATCCCATTATTTTGGATACATGTATGTGTAATGTGTTATATATATATATATATATATATATATATATATATATATATATATATATATATTATAATTTAAAGAAAGGGTTTTTTTAAAGAGAAAGTAATTTTGTATATTCAGTTGAGAGCCAAAAGAGTCGAAGTTGTTATTACATTTCAAATATTTCTACTTTCTTTTGGTAACTACTTTTATTTTTTTTGTATAACTCATACATTATAATCATGTCTTTACTCAGATATTTTATTATGGCCCTTCTTCTTTTTGAGATTTTCATGTCCATCTGTGTTCCGCAATTTTCTATAATATAATATAGGATACAATCACTACAATCTTGTGTTCTATTAATGCAATTAGGATATAGATAGATGTAATTATATTGGATAATAGTATCAAGCGGGGATAGCTCAGTTGGGAGAGCGTCAGACTGAAGATCTGAAGGTCGCGTGTTCGATCCACGCTCACCGCAACAAATTTTCAGTTTCACCTTTTCATCTTTTTCCCCCCAAATTTTCACATTTTAAATATGCTTTGAGATTCACAGCTACAATATTGCCATGTAATATTATTTCAAAGGTAACACTAGAATTATTAAATTTAGTTAAAATAAAAGAGTTGGATAAATACCAAACTTAGCCAGTTTGGACAAGTTTTGATTACCTTCTCTAATCTCTTTCCTTCAAAATTGAACAACTTTTGCATTTCCAAATGCACTGATGTAATTATACACATACACACACATACATATCGCAATTATGAGAACAAATAAAGAATTCATAATCATCTAATATTTGATGGCACAGTGAGGAGACAAGACAAAGCCTTTACAACCACAAATTTGAGTTCCCATCTTTTGTTTTAACTTAGAAAAAGAAATAGAAAAAAGCAAGGTAATAACAGATTAAGTCTCAGCTAGCAGTGTCTGTTTATAGAGCAGCAATAAAACTAGAAAGATGAGAACGCCATCTAATTTTGGTCCTACAATGCCTTAAATCAAACAACCTTTTTTCTAGAAAAAAATCCATCAACACTATAGCCACCATCCATCCCACATTTTATCCATGCTTCTCAACCCCATTCAGCATCACATAATCCTTTAGATTTTCCAGTTATAATTTCTGCATTCACCACTTCTTGATTATTCTCTTTAAACAATCTTTGAGAATACTGATACTAACTAGAAGAAATCAAACTCAAGATATTTGTCGCTTTTCTGATCCGTAGCAGCAACAGAAGCAGCAATAGTCTTTCCATTCATTGGCGCCACTGCTGGGACAGGTACTATTCGCTCGTAGTCAACAGGTTTAGGGATATCTGGAGGTGTGGCGCAGCGGATCAGAGCCCAGTTCACTCCTTCAAAGAAAGGGTGTTGTTTTATCTCAGTTGCCCCTCTTTTATATGCCAGCCTGTGCTGAGGCTCTTTCACGAGTAAACCCCTAATCAAATCCCTCGCTGCAAAGCTGACAACTGGTGATTCTGGAAACCGGAGGGGTTGTCCAACAACATTAAATAAAGTAGCTCTGTTACCGGATCCTTTGAAGGGAGTTTTACCGAACAAAAGCTCATATAGAAAGATCCCAAAAGTCCACCAGTCCACCGCACTTCCATGGCCTTCACCTTTGATGATCTCAGGTGCTAGATATTCATGTGTTCCAACAAATGACATGGACCGAGCATTGCTTGGCTCAGCCATCAGCTCGGGCAATGGGCTAACTTGGTTACAGATTTCAGTTTTGGGTTTCCTATCCTTTTTGGATTTGCTCGAAAAGAAACGAGGAGAAAAGCATGTTGTTGGAACAACACATGATGGCTGAATGCAGGCAGGTTGAATGCATGCTGGCTGGGCACAGTATGCGGAATTCTTGTTCTGGGGATCTGAACTTAAAGATGAGGTTTTGACCAGAGTCGGGCTAACAGCACAACGAAGTGAAAGGTCGAAGTCTGAGAGCATTATATGTCCATCATCCCTGACAAGGACATTTTCTGGCTTAAGATCACGATAAACAATCCCAAGCATGTGGAGATACTCCAGGGAAAGTAGCACTTCTGCAACATAAAATCTGCCACAAGGAAAATGAAAAGAAATGTATAATTAAATGTGTCGAACAGAACCATTTTACAGCTCATGCTTCGCAGTTCTGAGTGTCTTCTTAACATAATTGAAGATGAAAGAAAGATCATAGCCTAGTGTTTTTCAATATATTGATGTCCTTGTTATTCATTCTCGAACAAGTTTGGGCTAAACCCTTATCTTTGAATTCCATACTCTGGAGGTAGACAGACAACAGCAGCTACTCAGATATTCAAAAGCAAAAAGACATCAAAATGTTGACATTGCAATGAGATTAAAAAGATAGTTGTTAACGATTGGAAGAAACTCCTATGACGTGAGATTAATCTAAAACAACAACCACGCTGGTCTGCAGATATCTAATTGACTGCTCTTACCAAGATAATACTAAATGCGATGCATGCATTAGTAGAAATAAAGCAAACCTTCTAATGTAGGAAGGTAAGCTCCATTTTTTAGTAGAAATAAAGCAAACCTTCTAATGTAGGAAGGTAAGCTCCATTTTTTAGTTCTATGATAAAAATATGCATGAAAACACAATGACTACAAGATACTATGTGAACCTTGATGCAGTGCTGAGAAATAATTCCATTTTAATTTTAATTAAAGTTCACATATGGTTAGAAGATATCTTACTTCACTGCTTGTTCAGAGAAATATTTCCCTGGCTGTTTCTGTCTAAGAGTGTGCAGGTCTCCTCCAGGGCAGAATTCCATAACCAGACATGAAAACTTATCGGTCTCAAAATGGTTGTAGAGAGTAGGAAGGAAAGGATGGTCAAGAGACTGTAGTATCTCTCTTTCTGTCTGAGCACGAAGAAGCTTCTTGCGACTTGCTAAAGATGTCTTGTCCATAACTTTCATCGCAAAGTAACATTTAGTTCCAGTCAACTCAGCCAGATAAACACTTCCAATATCTCCACAACCTAGTCTTTTAAGAAGCCTGAAATGGCTTAATCCTAAGACACCATCTTTGACCCTGACAGCTTGGATGGCTTCCCATCGCATATCATTTGCTTTATGGGGTTTGTTAATGCCACTACTAAAGCTGCTACAAGTACTCTCCTCACTCACATCACTGCCGGTGCTTCCTCGGCACAGGCTGCTCTTTCCACTCTCAATGTCAGCTTGATTGTTTACCTTGGCACTTCCACTGGTTTTTGCAAGACTATTGGTCCCACCACTAACCTTCGCCGAAACTGAGCTGTTCTTCACACTGCTTGGCTCAGATGTTTTCTTTTCTTGCTCAACTGAAGCTTCCAATGAGCTTCTAATCTCACGTAAATCAACATCTACTGTTGTGGACACTTGTTCAGATTTGGTGAGAGGAATTTTGGAATCTGAGTTACCGGATGACTTATTCGACAAATCATTAAGATTACTTGGAGACAGTTTGGACTCTGTATCTTTTACAGGTACCCCAACCGTCGCCATAACAGGTTCTTCTGATTGTTCTGGTTTAACAAGCTTGGGCTTGTTAGTCTTTAAGACCTGAGAAGGTACAGATTTGAGATCATGTGCCTTGACTGCATGATGAGCACCAACAGCTTTTTGGTGCAGTACCACCGGTGCCCTAGAGTCGGTTTTTGAAGCCATCTCTGAAAAAATACACTACACGTTAAACTTATATCCAACTAATACGCTGTGTGACTGCTACAATGCCCATGGTCTACATCCAAGCATTTGATCTCCAACTCCGTGAAACCACCTGTGAATTGAAATCACCAATGAGTAATCTCTCGAAATAACTGCAGAAGAAAGTTTCTAAAATTGATTTAACAGAGTTACGAAACATCACCAACATTGCCATAATCATGTTTTTTACAAGTAGATAAGCAATATAAATTCACACATAAAATGAAAACATCAGCACAAAGTAAGGCTGTACACCATACCTGACATCAAATTTGCCATACCAAGATCTCAACAAAACAATAGAAATTCAATGTATCAACTAGTAAAGAACAAACTAAGACACTCTAGTGCCCTCCCTGGTGCCCAATTGCCATCGATAAATTCGTAGGAGGATAAGAAAATAACCAACCAGACCCAGAACCTAGATCAAAACAACCAAAGCATACACTCATATACTCAAAAGCTCCACCGCAAAGCTGCAGAGAACTTTACCAAACATCAATTTATAGAGTGATAAAAAATGCCAAAAGGAAGCTAAAAAGGAGATGGAGAGTGATAGCACAATTAGAGAATAATATTCAATTGCACAGATACTTTTCTCCAAAAAAAGAGGCTTTAACAAACCTAAAAAATTCAAAGCCTCTCCTAGTAAACCTGAAAAGAGGAAACCCAGATAAAAATAATCGCATAGGGAATCAAGGACCACTAAAAAATAGAAAAGAGGTACTGAATCAAGTCAGCCCCTGACAAATGCATCAGTTTTTTATGATGGCGTGCAATTATTTTAACATTCACAAAACAATTCACAATAAAACACAATTCATGGGACGATATTGCGTAAAAATCAGATCTTGATCAGAAACCCTACAATTAAACAACAGAAAACACCACAGATCCAAAATAACAGAGCCTCGCCGGAAAAGGCTGCGAATTGAAGGAGGGAAGAAGAAAAGCACCTAAATTTGCAATGATCGGAAGATTGGGAGGGCTAAGCTTTGGTGGTTAGAAAAGAGCAGTGTGGAGAGACAGAAAACCGGTTGGTACATGGGCTTGTTCCTCGTAGTTGGCTGGCTGATTTGTGCTTGTGACAAGAAAGTATCAAGTGGAGGAGAGAGAAAGGGGGAGAGAGAAGAAGAAGAAGAAGAAGAAGAGGATTATGAAATGAGAAGGGTGATGCTTGGGAGTAATAAAAGCGGGTCACAAATCTGGGACTTTTTATTAGGAATCATAAGAGGGATTGGAGGGTTTGCTGCGGTCAAACTGAAAAAGCTAATGCAAATCACACCATTAATCCTTCCTTTTTCCCTATTCCCCAGTTACTTTTAGTTTTACTTGGCCCTTCAATTTTTTTTTTCTTTTTTAAATCAAATTCCAAACTCTCATGACTAACTTCAGGATGATTATTTGATCTATCTAAATTATCACGTAAATTGCGAGATGTTTCCTTCGTTTTATAACCAGTGTTGTTGTGAAATTTGTTGTGATAAATTAAAAAATATAAAAATTAGATAAATATATCTTTATCTAATCAAAAACTTTAGAATTCAAAATTGAAAAGAAAATCAAATTAATTTCAGTAAAGTATCCTATTAAATCCATAAATAGTTAAAGAATATTAATAGAATAATTTAAAAATAAAATTACACATACGATGAGGTTGAAGCATGTGTTTTATTCTTAAGTAAAATATGATTTATCTAAGGGCATCTCCAAGGGCTTGCACTACTCTAATGCAGGTTTTGCACTATATTAGTGCAGAATTAACATTTTTCCTCCAACAGTTCACACTACTTTCAGCATTACTTTATTTTTAATATCATTTTTATAAACTTATTAATACTAAAAATGCAATAAAAATACATATTACATGAAATAAAAGTGCAATAAAAATACATATTATATGAAATAAAAATAAATATTACATGATTAATACAATTGAAATTTAATATGAACTAATCAAATTAATTGAATTAATATTTAAATTGAATTAATTAAATTTTTAATACAATAAATTTAATTTTTAGCACTATTTTATTTTTATTATTATTTATGAATAAAAAAAGAAGAAAATGAAGTAGTACAGATATAGAAAATACACTAGAATAATGCAAGTAGTAGTGCACTGTTGGAGAAATTTAAACCTACACTAAAAGTATTTTAGTGTAGGATTGGAGATGGTTTAAATATACATTTTACAACATAAGTAAGTGTCTGACATATATATATATATATATATATATATATATATATATATATATATATATATATATATGTTTTTCAATCGTTGCACGTTATGAAGGTTACCTATGAGTATTTGTAAAATTTAATCTCTAAAAATGACACTATTATAAAATAGGAGTGATTTGTTTTAATGATTCAATTTAAAGTTAGATCCAGTCATATTATTATCAAATCCTATTCAAAATGGGACGAAGTTTATTTCTTTCATCAATTATTATTTTTAATGAATGTGTTTCTGTAACTTTTTTTATTTATTTAACAATAATTGTCCGAAATCGGTAGTCGACATGCTTCACTAGTCCACTGGCTCCATCTCAACCCTCCATGCCCCATGGTTATATAATGGATCCTTGTTTATTTATTTATTGTTTCACTTATTTATTTATTTAGAAGATAAATTATGAATTAGGAAGTTTCTTCCAATCATTCACTTTAACTTTTGCAATAAGTTATTTTACTCTAAAATTTTGAACTGTGACCTTTCTTTTAAGTATCAAGTTAGCAATTGTGTATAAAAACTTAAAATCTCAATAAAACCAGATACAAAATATTGGTAGATAAAATAAAAAAATAAAAAAGAGGATATCCTTAGGATAAATCCGATAAAATAGTGGAAAAAGCAGAAAGCAAAGAGGAAGGGTAGAAGTGGGTGTAATAGATTTAGTATGATCCATGTTATAATTCAAGCCACTGGACCAGCCCTTGACAACGAATGATGCCTCGTTGAATACATATTATTAGTTATTAGCCTACTTTTCTTCTTAGACCCGTCATTTTTATTTTTTCTTTTTTTTAATCAAAAATTCATTATTATTAATATTATTTGGTTTTAGTAAATATAACTAATTATTCGGTGGACTAATATTTAGGTATCCATTGTTTACTTTTTCAAAAAATAAATTAATTATCTACTTTTAAATTGTCAGAGCAACCATAAAAAAGTTAATTTTCTCTTAATAATAGTGAAGTTTTTGTTTTTCTGTAAAAAAATCAAATTTTAATTTTTCGAGTATAAAAGTGTAAAATCAGTTCTAAGGTCAGAGCTGTCGAACTATCGATAGAGCCTGAACACCACGATCTATCGATACCTTTCATCGTAATAGGTAAAGACGAACCAGTTCTAAGGTCAGAACTGCCGAACTATTGATAGAGCTTGAACCCCACGATCTGCCGAACTATCGATAGAGCCTGAACCTAGAACTGCCGAACTATCAATAGAGCCTGAACCCCACGATCTGCCGAACTATCGATAGAGCCTGAACCCCACGATTTTCTGTCATATTCCTCACCTTTTCTCGAAAGTTATATTTTCTGCCGTATTCCTCGTCTTTTCTTGAACGTTGTGAACAATTTTTTTGAACGTTGTGAACGATCAAGAGTATCAACCGTCTTCTACTAAAATCGTGTTATGAGATTTTCGTGTGTTTAGAAGCGACTAACTTAAAACTTATTTATAGGCTACAACAGGGACCTTAAGGAGGATTAGGATTCAATCTCCAGGATTAGGAGTTCTAATTCGGCCTGAACACACTTCTTAATCTCATCAATAATATCTCGATCCACTAAAGAGATATTATTAAACTGCCGTCCCTAATCCATATTAAATATGGGCTCCTATTTATTATGTGCGCATTTATCTCCCCGTGTTTAAGATATCGAATGTCCGTTAATTAAATGAATTACTGACAATTCAATTAATTAATATTTAAGTTCAAGACCAGTACCACTCAACTTTATTATTATGCTGGATTAAATCTACCTGCAGAGGTTACATGATAATTATTATGAGCCCCTCAAGGAGACATCATCATTCTAAATAATTAGGACACAGTTTCATTTTATAATCAACAATACACCATATAAACAACATTGTATCCCAATTTACTGAGCTTATTGATTTAATAAATAAATCTCACACATTGATAAATTAAAGAAACATATACTGAGTATACGTGCCCGTTATCATATAATGATTAAGAGGATGCGCATCCATAATAATAGAGGTCTTGTTCTATTTATGTAGATACCAAATTACATTACAACTATTCCGATGATTTGTTATAATTTATAAGGAATTGATAACATGATCTTCTGTGTGGCACCACACACCATGTTATCTACAATATAAATTAATTGGACAGTTGTAATAACATATATAACAAATAATGCAAATATTTAACCATAAAAATTTCTCATACCATGAATAGACGTTCATACAAAAACTAGGCTTATAGTATATATCCTAACAAATTTAACATTAGTTTCATGGAAATATGATGAACTGAGATAATTTATTTTACCAGCCATATTTCAATTAATAATTTTGTATTAATTTATTTTATTTCTCTTATTCAAATATCAATGTGAGAGTTATTCTAAAGAATTATTATAAGAACAAAAATCTAAGGGTCACCGTTTAGAAAAGGATCACACTTTATCTATTTTCTTTTATTTTAGGTTGAAGTAAACACGTAAAGATAAAATTTTCACTAAAGTTAAGTACAAATTTTTATTTCATGTATCAAGAAATTCATAATAGAAACCTCATGTAACATTTTCAAGAATATTTAGATAATATAGAAAATTCATAATATATATGTGTGTGTAAACAATAATAAAAGATAAAAGATATTCAATCTCATAGACGAATTAATAAATGTGAGGAAATAAGGATGATAATGGTCACTAATAACTTCTAACCTTCTCAGAATGAAGGATAATATTAATTTTAATGGAAGTCCTGGCTAATGAAGAGTCCAAAAGGTTAAATAGAATCAATTAAAATTAAATTAAAATATTAATATAATACATGAGACATCATTGATGGCATATATATGCGACATTTGATGAATTTTAGGAGCTCCAAAGAGACTACATATATAAAGCAATTAATATAGTTTATAGATATAGTAATTAAGTCTGCTAATTTTATATATGTAGATTTTGTAGATAAAATTATAGTGCAAACTTAACTGTGCCAAACTCAAGCGATGAATAAAAGCGCTGGCCTATTTGTTCAAGGCCATGATGAAATTATATTTTGGGGCTTTTAATGCAAAAAGAAGAAGATAATGTATTTTTCTATTTAAAATTTATCCTTCTTGCTTTTTGGCAGAAAAAAAAAGATTTTCAATGATGAGATAGTTAATCCATTTTAACATTTCATATGATATAATTGAGTGTAAATTAGATGATTTAAGTTAGAAAAGCTTCTTTCTCAAAAAGCCAAAATCCTATAAACAACCCATGCATAATAAAATAATTAGATTTCTTAATCAAATTTATTACTTTAACTATTGTCTGTATTTATATGTGCAATACTGCTTTTAGGACTGTCAATTCTTCATATAAATATAAACCATCCATGTTCAATAAGAATCAGTCTTTAGAAAAAAAAAAATATTTCAAATTTCAAACAATTAAAATTAAATCATAATGAATGAAAAGGGAATGATTTAAAAAAAAAAAAAAAAAGATTTTTTGAGGCCTAATATCCTCATACCAAAAATGTGTTATAATAGATCTCCAATTTTTTGATTAGTGAGGAATTATCTCATGCTTGGAGATATTTTTTAAATAAATAAATATATATATATATATATATATGTCTGTCTTTAAAGATTGATCAAGAATTTCTTCACACGATACTGTCCAGTACTGTTCGATTATTGGTAGGAGATATTTTCTCTACCCCTTGTCACCTGGAAAAAGCATAAGAACCATACATTCAGGATCATCAATCTTGTATCATTAATGTATGAGTCATGTAGTTAACATTATTATTGAGAGAGAGAGAGAGAAAGGGAAGACATGCATGTAGTTGCTAGGTAGAGAGAAATTCCAATGTTATTCCAATGTTAGGCAAACAGGCCCCAACATACAGAATGACATTGCTGTCTTGGGACAAGCCAATTCTCAATCTGCTTTTTGGGTGTGAGCATATGTATATACACACACGTACACACACATACACGTGTGTGTGCGTGTATGAATTTATGCATTTATAAGCAAACACAGCACTGTAGTTTATGTTTATAATGGTAGATAAGAGGTCCCCAACACCAAAATGAATTTTCATTCATTACATATAGGAACCTAGTTGACTACTATTCTCATAAACTTCCAAAACCTTCAATGTCTAGACATGTGCATCGTTTCAAGTATAACTGATTTCCCATCTTATATAATTCTTAGCCTAAATTATTCATTTTAGCACGTTACGTAGGATCATAGAGTATAAGGTGATCAGTTTAGAATCAATAAAGAGAGAATTAAGGCTTTGTTTTTGTTAGAGTCTATGTACTGGTGAATTGGTTTTCAAGAAAAAAGGCAGAAGTTTTATATATATACTCTATTTTGATACATTAATTTGAAAAGATATCCATTTAAACAATCATTTTTGTCCTGATATCCATTTTCACATAGTGAACCAAAAAAAAAAAAGATAGTAAATGAAAAGAATGTTGGAGGAGAAAGAAAGAAGATTTATTTATTTGTTTTCAAGAACCAAAAAGGATTAATTTGGGTAAGAAGAATAGCTAGCGTATTTATTAAATTTAGATTAGTAGGTGTAGTATTAGTTTTAAAAGTGATTTATATAAGAGGGAACAAAGCTATGATCTCCAATAAAGTAGCATGTCTCAACCAACTCATCCAACCTATAAGTTTACTCCAATAATTAATCTACAATATGAAATAAAGAAAAAATAATGATTTTAGGAGGTCAGCACTAATGATGTTAGGAATATAGTCGGAGAATCATGTATTTTTCATTCTGATTTTTAGTATATTTAATTTATGCCATATTTCAATCAAATTGTTAGAATATATTTGATGGAGAAGAGCAAAACTAAAAATAGTCCAAAAGAGAAGGCAAGCGTGATCTAGAAGAGCACAAAGGACCCATGATGGTATGGATAAGGACTTGGACCTGCAAAGCTTTAAAAATTAAAAAAAAAAAAAAAAAAACCACAACACTACGTACCAAACAAAAATCGCTGGTCTTAATGTAATAAAATCGTCAAAGTTGAGAGTAATTTTATTCTTTTACTCCACCTCTCCTCTTTTCTCAATATATTTTTCATTATTACTATATATTATAATTATTATTTAGTCTTTTGCCCGAAAAAAAATTAGTAAAGTCTTCACTCGCATCATTGACTTCAGATTTTAGTTGATTAAGAATTTTAAAGCTTCTTTTACTAGTGGTTTTTTTTTTTTTTTTTTTTTTTTGGGGGATGTGCTATCTCGCGTCTTTTCTTTTATTAAAGTTGATTTTCTTTTTTAATTGTTTGTTACTGTTGTCGAATGACACTAATTTGGAAAACTACAACTAAGTAATTTAATCTTAAAATATTTTAATCACATCTTTAAGCTAGATTGATGCATACTTTTATCATCCTTGTGAATGATTCCCACGTCTTATGATTTCACTTTAGATCATTATGTTGTCAATGTGCAAATATTTTTGAGGATTGGAAGGGTAATATTTATACGATTAATTACATACAAAAATCGTGAATTTTCAGTCACATTTCAATAAAAGCACAATTTAATTTGTAATTAATAATATTAAAAAAAATTCAACTACATTATTAACATCATTTTACAACATCTAATTACAGTTCCAGCATCAAATATCAACAAGGCCGTTAATCTATGTAACTCTACACAAGTAACATAATCCATTCATATTGTGATAGGCAAATTTTTAAATAGTAGTCATAGTCTTCAAGAAGTCATTAATTACTATACAGATTATAGTATACAGAATTAAATATAAAGAAAAGATGGTAAAATAAAATAAAAAATGATGAGCATAGATGAAAGTTGAAACAAGGAGAAAGAGGCCAATTTGTGCATGGGTGGACGAGCTTAGTGATACATCCAACACATGCAACATTGGAAAGTAAACCACATCATTTGTTCTTTTATGGATCATCATAATCATCATTAATAATCCACTAATCTCATTTTTACAGCCCCATGCACATGATCCTCGCACGTGCCATGCATGTGGAACATGGTCCCACTTTCAAACCCCCTCATTATTTTACACCCCTCATTATTTTACAATTTTCGTTTTTGTTTTACTTTTGTGATTTTTTTGCTTGTTAATATTTTATTTTTTTATATGATATTATAATCACTAATATATATAAAGTAGGGGAGAATATATTCGATCGTTATCTTTCTCATCAGTATACAATAGTTTACATTGCTCGAAGCACATGTAAACAAATTATTTTTTACACCCTAGTTTGGCCTTATCCATCTCTTATATATATATATATTTTTAGTTAAATAAGTTTTGAAAATAAAAACAAAAAAAACCTAAATCTATTCTTACCTAACCAACAATATAGATAGCTGGTTTGATTCATTCGTTTATAATCAATATACCGGGATTTGTATAGATTCTATCATAAATTATATTGTTCGAAGATTTGTAATTCATGTTAGTCGTAACATTCTGTGAGATGATTTCCAATTAAAATCTTTTGATGGTCAAATCAAATCTGATTGGAAAATATTTTATAGAGACATCAAATAAGAGTATGATTCTTTTGAAAAAATTTATATATGAATTTAATTTTATGTGATGAGTTAAACTTGCGAAATAAAAATTAACTTGTGTAAAAATGAGTTGTGTTTATAAGTGGGAGAGATTCCTCTCGTGAGATTATTACATCTATAAAGGGTGTCATATATATATATATATATATATATATATATATATAGGTTTTTATTTAGATCAATAATAATAGATGAAAATCTTTCATATCAACTCAATCATTATACATTTATAAAGAAATAATATGAATATACTTGAATAACACAGGGAAGCTTACATGTCGTGATCTCAACCATTCATCCAATGATGTCGTATTAGTTAGAACTTTGAATATCTCGATTACTAATCAGAATTCAGATTAGATGGACCCACAAAATGATTTATTTTAATCCTTTCTTTAGCATGGTCAGAGAAACCTGTTGAATCCAAAATACTTAAATGAGATGACTTAATATTACTTTTTTTTGACCATTTTTTACACCGTTAACAATTCTTAATTCGTGAGAGATGAAGCCTCATTTAAAAATTTGAATGTCAATAATTAATTTTAACTTAATATTAAAATAAATGAAATTAGATGAAATTATTTCATAAAATGGGATTCATGACATCGTTTCATCCAAAAATTTATCAATTAATATTTAATTTTGTAGATTTTATTTATTCTTTCCATCTCTTTGAAGAACACACAAAATACTCGACAACGTTCCTTTCATAGAGTCGTGTCAAACTTTGAGCTAAAATCCTGTTCTAATTTTGACCATAAACAGACGAAACGTATCCACAAAAAATTGGGGAATTAAAGAATCTGAAAAAGAAAAAAAAAAATCTTCTTCCTTTGAGAGAAGTAAATTGGGCCTAAAAAAACCTATGAGAAATCTATATTTGTTGCATTCCTTCTTTTAGTATGGGTAAGCCCATGCGAGTAGCGGTTTGGGTAGACTTATTTGGGCTCGGGCTTCTGTGTAACTCCATAGTTTGTAACTGGTCTTAATGGGAGGCCTGGCCTTATTTAAAATTAATTATTAGTTCTAACTCCTTTATTCTGAATACTTTTAAATTGTGATTTTTAATGCTGCATATTTCACTTAATTTAGGTCAAGGATTTTAATTTTCTTTTTTTAATTACAACATCGTTTCACTCTACGAAACCTAACTGCGTCTCAACCATCATGTTTGAGTTGCCTCGAGTGATAGATCTCAAATTTATCACCAATTTTATTATCCTTGATCACAGTCGTTAAAAATTGAGTGTAGAAGGTGCCACAAACCTAACTTTCAATTTGATAGTGTTGAATCCTAAAATTATTGGTAGATTTGTCACAGTCACATCTACACATATCCAATAATTGTGATAGAATCGCAATTAGGTTAGAAAATGAGGCCTACATTGTACTTAAAAACGACCATAATTTGTGATCAATATTATTACACATAAAAATTAAATAATTAAAATTTGATTCGAAATTAATTATGTTTTCTGTAATTAATCCCATTATATGAGCATTTATCAAATTTTCAGTGGCCTTGTTAAAATTTTATAAAATGTCTTTAATATTTCAAAAATTATATACATGTGCTTGTATTAAATAAACAATATTCAATTTACATTCAACTTAAAAACAGATATAAGATCACCTCGCAGTTATAATTATGAGTCAAATCTCTTCTATAATTCAAAATCATTTTCATAAATCAATTTCTAAAGTAACCTCAAAGTTATTAATCCTAAATTAATTCATCAAAATTAAATCCAAAAACAATGATCACACTCATCATTTAAAATGTGAGCTCCAGAGCTGGAATTTGTCTCTTTGAAAAGCAAATATTTAAGAAAAAATAAAATAAAAGATAGCACATTTTTTTGATCGAAAATAGTTAGAATTGATAGGATGATAAATGAATGGGGATCCAAGAGGCCTAGTTGATGGCTACCTTGGATTCTTCCTAACTGCACTCACTGCACCAAATAACTACTGTACTCTACGTACACCGATTGCACTCCATTTTTTATGATTTATTTATTTTCTAGGATTACTTTCATATTTATAAAATAAAATAAAAATTCAAAATTATAGGATATACATAGAGAAACATTTTTTTTCTTTCAAAATTATGTTATTCACCCGAATTTGTTTTGACGACACGATAGTGGATCGATGTGAATAGGTTTTCTCAAAATTTGAAAACTCTTATGTTACCATGTTGTGTAATTGAATATAGCACGAAAACATATACATGTATTCTTGTACCTATAAAAGAGTCTCTACTCTTAATACACTTTATTTTTTGTCAAGCAGGTTTATTACTAAATTTTATAAGTTATCAATTTCTATTTATTGAAAAAAATATAACAAATTATTTATTATAAGAACATTAAGAAAATTTTAATTAGAAATTACGTACCCTTTCACTTTTTTGACAACACTTACTTTAAGAGATCATAAAGTTTTAGAATTGGTTGCCTTCCTTATATACCTAGGTAATATTTTCCTTTTTATCATGACTTGGCTCAATCAATATTTGTTACATGTGTGAGTGTGAATATATATGCATTTGGTTAAAATTTGTTACCATATTTTAGTGTATTATGCTCATAAAGAAAGTATATCTAAAAACACATCATGTGGATGCTCTTAAATGTATATAAATAGGGAGACAAAATAAAATATCTTATCCTTCTAAAATTTGAGATTGTGGTTGCATGAATTTCAGGTTCCAACCCATCTCTTTCTATTTTTATAGGAACCAAAAAAATTATCAAGTGAATTCTAAGAGTTCCAAAGATCGCAATCACTACATTAAAATTTTAAAAATCACAATCACTACATTAATTTGGGAATTAGGGTTTCATTGTCTAAAGAAATATTAATTTCATGTGTGAACCTTTGTCATGATCATTGTTTTTAATTTTATCAGAAATTTTCCAATTAAAGAACTTCGAATTTCAACGGATGTGATTTTGAATAATGATTTTGTCAGACTCTACGCAACAATACGCAACAACTCAAGCTTGTCACCAAAATTTTCTACGTCTACCCTTCTAAAAGAATGAAAGTATATCTAAAAATATATTAAGAGCGTAGCTAAAATATTAATTAATAAAAGACAAAATAAAATAATTTATCCTCCTAAAAAAGTTAATTTTCTCTTAATAATAGTGAAGTTTTTGTTTTTCTGTAAAAAAACCAAATTTTAATTTTTCGAGTATAAAAGTGTAAAATCTTGTTGGAATCACCCAATGCAATTATCTAATTTGGGATCCATACAAGATATGATTAACACGCAGTGGAAAATGAATCATACCTTTCACCGTGATAGGTGAAGACGAAGACGAACCAATTCTAAGGTCAGAACTGCCGAACTATCGATAGAGCCTAAGGCTTATTTATAGGATACAACAAGAACCTTAAGAAGAGTCAACCTTATTTATAGGCTACAACAGAAATCTTGAGGAAGATTATAATTCGGTCTTCTCATAGGATTAAGAGTTCTAATTCGGCCTGAAAACAAAAGATATTATTGAATTACCATCCCAAATCTATATTAAATATGGGCTCCTATGCGCGTTTATCTCCCCGTGTTTAAGATATCAAATGTCCGTTAATTAAATGAATTACTGACAATTCAATTAATTAACATTTAATTCCAAAATTAGTACCACTCAACTTTATTATCATGCCGGATTAAATTCACCTGCAAAGTTTACATGAAAATCGTTATGAGCTCCTCAAAGAGACATCATCATTCTAAATAATTAGGACACAGTTTCATTTTATAATCAATAACACACCATATAAACAATATTGTATCTCAATTTACCGAGCTTATTGATTTAATAAATAAATCTCACCCATTAGTAAATTAAAAAAACATATATATTAAGTTTACATGCCCGCTATTATATAATGATTAAAAGGACGCACATCCATAATAATAGAGGTATTGTTCTACTTATATAGTCAGTATAAATCGAACAACCTCAATTGGTCCTGCTTAATACAGATAAAGTGTACTAATGTAATTTTATAGTTAAGATAGACTAACACCAAATTACACTATCAGGCAAAATAAAATATCTTATCCTTCTAAAATATGAGATTGTGGTTGCATGAATCTCAAGCTCCAACCCATCTCTTTCTATTTTCATAGGAACCAAAATATTTATCAACTGGACTCTAAAAGTTCCAAAGATCGCATTCACTACATTAAAATTCCAAAAATCGCAATCACTACATTAATTTGGGAGTTAGGGTTTCACTGTCTAAAGAAATATTAATTTCATGTGTGAACCTTTATCACGATCATTGTTTTTAATTTTATCAAAAATTTTCCAACTAATTAAAGAACTTCGAATTTCAACGGATGTGATTTTGAATAAAGATTTTGTCAGATTCTACGCAATAATACGCAACGACTCAAGCTTGTCATCAAAATTTTCTACATCTACCCTTCTAAAAGAATGAAAGTATATCTAAAACTATATCAAGAGCTTAGCTAAAACATTAATTAATAAAAGACAAAATAAAATAATTTATCCTCCTAAAGTTTATCTTCATCAACATTATTACCAAGGTCTATGTGTGAAACTATAATGGCATGATTGGTATGGTGGAATGGAATAAGATGTGAATGGAATGAATTTAAGAATGGAATGGTGATGGGAATGGAATGGTATTAAAATGTTTATTCTTATGATTGGTATCACAGAGGAATAGGAAATGAATGAAATAATCATTATAATTATATTTCATAATTGATAACTACAAATAAAACATTAAATCAATTTTTATTAAATTATCATTCACTATAATTTTATTTTAATATTCTTATTCCATTTAATTTAAATAATATGATATATTTAATTAATTAAAAAATTATAAAAAATTAATCATTGCACTAATTATAGGTTATATCTACCTTCAAATTTTACTATAAATTTTACTATAGAACGTATATTTATTTCACTTTTAAAATGAATAATTTCTAATGACCATTTATGAGATATAGATTAAAAAGTTTTTAAAAAATAAAATTTGAAAAAAACTTGAATGTAATTTATTATTTTCGAAAAAAGATGACTACTTTATTAAATTATCCAATTTATTTTATTAGTTTATGACTTGTTTGAACAAATATTTATTTTATATTATAAAGTTCTTAATTTTCAAAATCCGAATTGATCTGATCCGTAATACCTGAATCTTTGAAGGAACCGAACCAATGTAACAGAGCAAGTTTGGAGATATTTTTTGCAATTTTCCAAAAATCTCTGAACTTTGAAGCAATTTCAGAGATTATCTTATCCTCAACTTGTTCTGAACCGTGCTCACCCTTAGCACTAATATTAAGGTATATCATACTTAAATATTTTATTTTTTATTTTATTATTAATATATTAATTTTTTATTATTTATATATTCTTATAGTAGTTAATTATATTATTTTTATGATAATTTTATTAATTATTTTATATGATTTTGTGCTATTAAAATAATACTTTATATTATTTAAAAATATTTTAGTTAGTTATAATTTATTTATATATTTTTATATAAACTAGACTACACTTATTTGTACTAATATTATATTTATATTATCTCTATATTTTTTAAAAATTTATATTTATTTTTTATTTTTATTCTATTTATCTACTTAATTTTATTATTTATTTGATATTTTCATTTTTTTATTTTATATTAAATTTATATATTATATTTTTTTATAAATAATTTTATATTATTATACAATTTTATATAATAAATTAATTTTGGGAAGTTAATTTGTAAAAAATTAAGTTAAATAATGATAAATAATCAAATTAATAAATATAATTCATTCATTTGTGGGTAAGGAATACATAATACCATGGGGGTAGGAAGGAATGACCATTCCCTTATCCATGGTAATGACAATTTCTAAAGGAATGGTGATTCCCACTTATAAACCATACCAATCAAATGAATGAGAATGAAGGTAGGAATGATGATTTCATTCCCAACTCATTCCATCATACCAATCATGCCATAAAAATACTATAGAATTATGAGTAAAAAGGCTTTTTTCTGAATATATTTCATTTCAAGTGTAACAAGAATATGAATTTTGTCACTTAGACACTAGATCCCATCCCGGGAGGGCGGATTATGTCGTATTCTTGGTCGGTGTATTATTCTTTCCACACGAGATGGGTTATTTCATTATATATGTAAGTTAATAATATACAATTTTATTTTTAAGTGATAATTGAAGATATTTTAATACCTTATTCAAATTGAAAGATATAGTATATGTCATCAAATCAAATATGCCGATACGTGAATTTTAAACTTTATCATATATTTATTGCAATTTCTAAATTTTCCTTTGTTTACAGAAAACAGTTTACCCACTAAAATTACTCGCAATGCAGTTTTATGATGATCACTAGACAAATTTGGTGAGACTGATCTCCCGGATAATTAGACTCTTAACAGTAATGATTTTTAATGTGTTACAATGGAAGGTTCTATCCAGATCTTTCCATAATGAGTCGGATTTTTTCTGTAACGTAACTAATGGTTTTAGCACGCGATTTGAACGTGATAATAACTGAAATATTTCATTAATGTATATTTAATCTATTATTTCCAAAATACTGTCTTTTTCATATTGGTAGGAATACTTCCATTGAAAAGCACTCGCAAGTCACTGTAATAGTCCTTTTCGATTTTAAAAAAAAATTATTTAGCTCTCCATTCTCATTCTTCATTTTATACCACATATATAGCTAGATCATACAAATGACACCCACTAATAAATGAATAATAGACGACAAAAATGTCATAAATCTGAAAATTTAAAGGCCATATTAAATGACAAAAATGAATATATAGCTCTCAACTTCACTTTCGTATCTAATCGTTCTGAAGGTGATATAAGCAATCATGGAAATTATTATCATGAAATTATCGTGGATTTCTAATGATTTTGTTTTGAAAAAAATTGTTTAAGCTTATATGCAAATAATTTCATTTATTTGAAATTTAGGACACATTTATACAAGGATCCATTCACCATCAATGAGTACATCATTTAAAGATTCTATAATCGAGGAAAGGGTGTTTGATGTTAGTCGATTTGATGTAGCTAAAAGTAGCAATTGATTCAAGTTAAGAAATTATATTCCTCACCAGAAATTTCGAATATAAAATTATAAGAAATTCTTGAGTCTTATAGATAGGATTGAAGAGTTCACTTCCATCAGTTTTAATAGACATTTTCGTAATATTTTCTAAATATCTTACTTCTTATTTATATGACATATTACTATAAATTTCATATGCGAAATTGCTTATGGATATTAAAAAATGACTACAAGTTTGCAAGATTTAGTGCTTCTAATCCTTCATCATAGAATAATTTTTTCTTCTAACATCTTATTCCTAATTCAAGATGCAATTGGTATATTATGTAAAGTTGAGATTCCCAAAATAGAAAAAAAAATTAAGAGGATCCATCTTCGCTTAATACTAGAAGAGTAAATATTCCATATAGCTACAATTTCATTTAACAATTTTTGTTACTTTTCAAAACTAAAATTAACAATTGTTCTCAAGTTCCTGTTTCATACCACAAGGTCCCTTATTTATATTAAAGCTCCTACCCTAATTAAGATTAAACTTTATGCAAACACACTTTTAGTCAAATAACTATAATACAATTGCACTGAAATTTCAAAATCTAAATATTTATACATAAACTTACTTTTGGGTATTCAATGAATAAAACTCGAACAAAATCATGTGATACTAAATCTTCGGGATAATATATTATAAATTTAGTGGAAAAAATTCATATCAAGTCGTTAGAGGAAATATTACAATTATGAAATTTTGCAAATTAATTCATCACCTAAAATATGATATTTATTTAACTACAGTAAAAAAAAATGCTTTTAAGAAGTTATTTAATAAAAATAATTATTTCTGAAATAAATTTTGTACATATTTAAGTGCACGTAATATCCTATTTTAAAACTTATCTTAAAATGAATTAATAAAATCTAAATGTAGTTTAAACTCTATATATCAACTCACAGAATATGATATCACATACCTAATTATGATTTGTAATTTATTAATAAATCTAAACCTAAATTTTAGATTTGATTGGATATATTAAGTTTCATTTTACTCTCAATTTTTCCAAATTTGGGTTCACAATGCACGACGTTTTAGATTTGTAATCACATTATTTAAATTTTGGTTCAGATTTAATCTTTTCGAAGTAAGAAGAAAATTATACGAACACAAAACAATAGGAGTAAATTAAAAATAGCAAATTTAATTAAATTGAAAACACATAAATAATTTAGCGTTTGAAGGCATTAGAAAATTATATATTGTACAAGAAATATTTTCAAAGCCATACGTATGTGTCTTCATTGAATATTAAGAGTATCTATAGCTAAACGTGTTAAAATATAAGTTTTTACAATTACATAACTTAGTATTATGTGATCAAACTTCGGTATGAATATTCTGAATTGAAAGATGAAATGAACCAACCGTGTATTTTTTGTTTTCAACATTTTTATATTTATATAAAATATTATGATGTTCTTCTACTCTCCTATTCGATTTAAAGTTCAAATTTAATTATATTAAAAAATCAATATATGGACAATTTATAGGGATTTAAATGGTAATTTTAAAATTATAAGATTTACATGTTTGAGTCGTATTGTTGCTCAATTGTATCTTGCAATGATAAATGAAAGGTGAGAGAAGACAGACTAAGATATGACACTCGTTGATGGACCATGTGTTAGGAATTAACCCTCGAGAATTATATCTGATTAAATCAGAAATCTCATCATAGGATCGATTATAATGTATATCCTATATGACAATTAATCTTGTATAAGAAGGTTAACGAAATACCTTTCGTAGCGTGCTATTGTGGACTATTTAATAGAATAAAAATCTAGGAGTTTTAGGACTCCTATTCTTACTCTGCAAGATTCCTTTTTCATATAGGAAAAATATATGGATAAAATCATATCATATATATTTATCTCATAAATATCTCTTAACTGATATATTTATCTGAATAATCCAACAAAGTATAATTATATCATGATAGTCCAACAAACTTAATTATACTGCAATACATATTATAATCTTTATAATATATTAAGTTCATAATAGAGCCACCGAAGGGACCTAATCGGACCCAATTAAATTAAGCTCCAATAAATTGATTTGACTTAATTAACTCTTGATGAATCAAAATAACTTATTAATCTCGATCAATTTCACTATAAGTACGAGATTGCACTCTTAATTAAATTGGATTTATTGAAGCAAATAAATCAATAAAATATATCATTTGATTGATCGATCCAACACCATGGATGAAAAAAAAATCTTCTCTTCCAAAATGTAATATGTATTTGTAGTTGTACCAAATAAATTCATTGATCAATATTGAATATATGATTTAGCATCTTCAACATTGTGTGATAACATCATCAAATTTACCCATATTAAATAGCAACATAAATATTATCACAAACAATAATTATTTTCTCCACGATGAACAGATGAATTTACCAATGAAAAAAAATTAATCTTACGAAAGTGTGCAAACTTTAACCATAGTATAAAAAGGGAAGACAAATGGATACCTAATAAGAAAGACAAACGAAAACATACTCATCACAAAATGTGCTATTGGAAGCAAAACATAAAAAAATACTCATTACTTTTTGCAAGACATCTGCAAAAAACTACCACGATAATTAAATCAAAAAAAAATTATTTATGAAAAACTATTTGATTATTTTTACAAAAAATACTAAAATCAATCACAATAAATAAATTGTCTAAACAAAAAAAAACTACAATATATATACATAAAATAACAAATAGATAATAAATAAATAAATAATAGGTGTAAATTAGAAAAGTTAGAAAGTCTGTAAGTTGCAAATAATAGGTAACTGAACCTAATCTTGCGAACTACATATTACAAAACTGTTATTCCTTTTACGTTTATGCAATCTGAACTGAAAAGAAGAACACAATTCTAGTATTTGTTCCTTTCCAAACCAAACAAAAACTAGGAAACACATGTGACGACGTAGAGTCACAATCATCCAATCAAATTGAAATAATCAATTGAACTCTTAATTGTAATAATGAGCAATCCCACCGTGTCTTAAAAAAATATTTTAGATTCAATTTTCGTGCAAGTCACTCTATGAAATGAAAACACACTAAATTTTGTTTAATCCTAAAAAATAGGCAGAAATTCCAATATTAACACATTATAGTGACATCTTCAATTTTAGCGACGAAAAAGGACACAACCATCTTTGAGTTAATCCTTGTTTTCGAATATTATTGCACAATAATAAATGCTAATATTGGGGATATAAGTAGAAAGGTGTAAAGGAGATGTATATATATATATATATGTATGTATATATTAAGTGCATGGGAGAGTTAGAACACTAACTAGTAACTCATTATCTTAAAGAAACAAACGAAGTTTCAAGAGTTGAGTTTCTGGTTGGTAATAGCTAGGTGTAGCCTCATTCTATAGAAAAGGGACTTTGTCATATTCTTCTTCTTCTTCTCATCACCTTCTGTATACCATAACTATCTTCTCATTATTAAAAGCTCATCCAATTAGAAACTCAACAGATTAGAATGTAGCTTTGAGTGAGCCTTGTTTGTTTGTTTCTAATTAATATATTGCAGGCTTTTTGTTACCTTGAGTTCCTGTTTCTCTTCACAGTTGGGCGTGGATGGAGCCTTCAGAGAGCAATACAATCATGTCTTATGAGCCCAACAAGCCTGTTGGAGATAAAGACATACTTGATACAATAGGTCATGTCTTTGTTTTCTTGAATTCTGAAATATGTGATTCAATTTCAAGAATTCAATGCATTCATGATGTAATAATCTGATTTTTAACAACTTAAGATCAAGAAATGAAGAAACTAATGTTATATCTTGAGTTCTTACCAACACATATTCACTAGCTTATCAGACATGGATTCTTGGCTGATATACGTAAGTTTTCTGCAGATGAGGAGAATGATTCTCCCATTGAAGAAGTTCGACTCACGGTACCAATAACAGACGATCCTACCCTTCCATGTTTGACGTTTCGGACATGGGTTTTGGGGATAATATCATGTGCATCTTTAGCATTCTTAAACCAGTTCTTTGGTTATCGCCAAAATTACCTCTCTGTAACATCTGTTTCTGCTCAAATCTTGGTCCTTCCATTAGGAAAGCTCATGGCATCATCTCTGCCAACAAGAGCAATACATATCCCAGGGACAAAATGGTCATTCACAATGAATCCAGGGCCCTTCAACTTGAAGGAGCACTGCCTCATCACCATATTTGCCAATGCAGGCTCTACTTCTGTATATGCACTCAACATTATCACCATCGTCAAGGCCTTTTATCATCGCCATCTTAATCCTGTTGCTGCATTGCTACTAACACTTAGTACTCAGGTTAATACTGATCAACATTCATTCTCTGTCATCAAACTGAATTTCCTGTTTTTTTAAAAGTTCAACTGCAATGTTTTCTCATGTAGCTGCTTGGGTATGGATGGGCTGGAATATTCAGGAAGTTTCTCGTTGATTCGCCCTACATGTGGTGGCCTTCCAATCTTGTTCAAGTCTCTCTATTCAGAGCATTGCATGAGGTTGAAGTTAGACCAAAAGGAGGCCTCTCAAGGCTGCAGTTTTTCATCATAGTCCTTGTTTCAAGCTTCTCTTATTACATAATCCCAAACTATCTGTTTCCATCAATCACTGCTCTCTCCTTTGTATGTTGGATATGGAAACACTCTGTGACAGCTCAGCAAATAGGATCGGGGCTACGCGGTCTAGGAGTTGGCTCGATCGCGTTCGATTGGTCTACTGTGGCAGGTTTCCTGGGCAGCCCCCTGGCAACTCCTGGCTTTGCTATTGTCAACATGTTGGTTGGTTTCATATTGATTCTTTACATTGTCACCCCAATCGCCTATTGGGGCAACGTGTATGATGCTAAGAGATTTCCCATCATTTCTTCTCATGTCTTTGATGCCCATGGAGCACCCTACAACATATCAGCTATTCTAATTGAGAAGACTTTTGAGTTCAATCAGCAGGGATATGATAGTTATAGCAAGGTTAATCTAAGCATATTTTTCGTGTTGATCTATGGTTTAAGCTTCGCGAATTTGGCTGCCACCGTGTCACATGTAGCTCTCTTTCATGGAAGGTAACATAATCTTTAAACAATTGAAAGTATATGGGACTTTAGACATGGATTGATTTTCAACTAATCTTGAATTGCAGGACAATTTGGCAGCAGACAAAAGCATCGTTTCAGAACAAGTTTGGAGATGTTCACACTAGGTTGATGAGGAAGAACTATGAAGCTGTACCTCAATGGTGGTTTCATACACTCCTGGTTTTGGTAATTGGATTGTCATTGTTCACTTGTGAAGGCTTTGGAAAACAGTTACAGCTTCCTTACTGGGGTGTTCTCTTGGCCATGGCTATAGCTTTCTTTTTCACCCTGCCTGTTGCTGTTATTACAGCCACAACGAACCAGGTATTTAAGCTTCACCCATCTATTCTTTTATGCTCATAACCATATCCAGACATCATTGTAACATCAAGATATATTCAGCAAGCAGGATTGAATGTAATCTCTGAGATGATCATTGGCTACATGTATCCTGGAAAGCCTCTAGCTAACGTGGCATTCAAAACTTATGGCACCATAAGCATGTCACAAGCCATTAATTTTCTTTCGGATTTCAAGCTCGGACATTACATGAAAATACCTCCCAAATCCATGTTCCTTGTTCAGGTAAAGACAGCTACTCTTTTCTTTAACTTGATCAAACCAAGATGTAAAAGCTAAGTTCTAACCAACAAACATTCTTGAATCCAGCTCGTGGGAACAGTGATCACTTCCTTGGTATGTTTTGGCACGGCTTGGTGGCTCCTGACTACAATAGAGCATATTTGTGATCCATCAAAGTTGCCAAATGGGAGCCCATGGACATGCCCTGGAGACGACGTTTTCTACAACGCTTCCATAATTTGGGGAGTTGTGGGCCCACTTCGTATGTTTGGGCAGCTAGGGCTGTACCCGGAGATGAACTACTTCTTCCTCATCGGGCTGCTGGCGCCAGTGCCCGTCTGGTACTTTGCACGAAAATATCCGGAGAAGAAGTGGATTAGGCTCATCAATGTTCCAATCATTCTAGCAGGAACAGGGGGGATGCCAGTGGCCAAGGCTGTTAACGTCATTTGCTGGTTTGCTGTGGGACTGTTGTTCAACCTGTACATTTACCGGCGGTTCAAGGGGTGGTGGGCCAGGCACAATTACATTCTCTCGGCCGGTCTAGATGCTGGAGTTGCATTCATGGCCACACTCTGTTACTTCACACTGCAGTTCAATGGGATCGATGGACCCAGCTGGTGGGGCTTGGCGGTTGATGATCACTGCCCCCTCGCTAGGTGCCCAACCGCGCGTGGGGTACAAGTCGACGGATGCCCTGTCCATCATTGATTTACTGACTGGCCTATAACCAAATAAGATATATGTAATTTTAGTTTCATGTTTTCTTCTTGGTGATATAACTTCATCAGAACTCAGAATTCTGACATCATCCCAGAAATTGGGGTGCATGAACATCCGTTTGAAACTCCATGAATTCAGAAAAGTAAACAAATTAAACAGGCTTTCTACCATCGATTAATCAGGTAATTGATTTTGTTAACATACAATAGCCGAACATTTGTACAAACAAAAGCTGGAAATCGTCTACATAAATCATAAAATCTGCTTGACGGTTGTATACTTGTATCAACCCATTTCCCAGAAATACGAGTGCTAAAATGGTAGTCGATATATCCTTCATCGTAATTGAAATGATACAAGGAAGATGGGTACAATGTCTGAGCATCTGTTTCCAATCCCCCAGAGTAGGATGTACCTATTTTTAAATAAGAGATATTTCGATGAAATTGCTAGCATTTAATTTCAGTTCCTTTTTTCTTCCCAATATGATTTGATGATCAATGTAGACTCTACTCTCAAACAACCATATCTAGATCTCATAAATATGCATTCTTTCCTTCAAGAAACTTGCATATGTAAGGAGGAAAAGGAGGGTTCTTATTTCTCTCGTAGCTTTGCACTCATCTGGGTTGCCATCATCAACCACACAGCTCCTACACATACTCATCATCACTATCATCCTCGTATTCAGATTCAGACTCTTCTCCAGTCCTGGGTTTCATTAAGCTATTCATGTCAAATGAAGAATCTGCCTCCATCTCTTCCACCTCAATCAAATCATAGTCCATACGGTCTTCAAATTTCTCATCCGAGCAGTTAAGAAGCCAAGCAAGAGAACAATTTACTCCCTTCCTTACAATCATCTTATACCGTGGCTTAATAGTAGACTCGAGGCCATAAGTGAAGTAAGCAGGGAAAGTCACCAAATCTTCCAAAGGCCTACCCATTGTGGACTTGAAGAAATCAAAACTGAGTTTCATGATGTCAACATTTAACGCCAACAGCTGCGGACACCCCACAACCATCTTTCTCACTTGTTCTACAGAGAATCCACATTCCTTTAGGAAATCAACATGCCTCACGATTGCTTTGTCACCAAGACTTACAATTTGGGGCATTTTCTCTATGACTCTTCCAAAATCATCAGGACTTGTTTCAATAATGGAGCTGAGAAAGCCACATTGACTCTGAAGCTTTGTTTTCAGGTCAATTCCCATGATTTCAGGATATTGTGCAATCACTGTTGCAAGTGAAGTTTGTCTCACATTATACTCCAAAAGCAAATTGACATTTGGTTTTACCCTCTCATCAAGTCCAAAGCCAAGAATATGTGGCTGATTCTCGATCAACCTAGCAACAGCTAGGCCTGGTATTCCCAAGCTCTCCAAATACTCCACAAAAGGCTTGATCACCCGACCAACTCGCATGCCCAATATCTCTGGGTATCTTGTTAACACTCTTCCAATCTCACGCCGAGCTACTCCAATTCCAACCAAATAAGCCACTGAAGTACTCATGGTGCCCTCGAGCTTAAACCCCAAAACTTCTGGATACCTCTCAAGGACTCGAGGAACATCATTAGGCTTAATATCCATACCCTGAAGATACTTAACAACTGGTGCAAGGTCAACCACAACACTAGCCTGGAGAACTTGAGGGTACCGACGCAAGAATTCTGTAAAAGTAGATTTCTTGACACCCAATTTACCAAGGTAATCGAGCACCGGAATCATATTTTTCTTCACACTGCAACCAAGGACAAGAGGGTAATTATTGATATCTTCTATAGTAAGTCCTAACTTGTGAAGGAAACCCACACGTTCTTTCATGACCTCAACAGTGACAGGAAGCTCTAAACCATCAAGCTCATCAGGAACAATGCCAATGCCCCTCAAGAACTCATAAACTCGTGCACGGTTAGCAATCCTCTCATTCTTCATCTCTAATAAACTAGGGTGAGTATAAAATGAAGTAGGACTAACTTCTTTCCGCTTCCCATTTAATTTTTTTTCCTTGGACAAAGACATATCTGCAGCAGTAGATGTACGAGATCTGCCAGCAACAGAGGAATGAATCGCCATCACCAATCCACAGCTCTTCTTACAGTTACTTGAAGTGCAGAGAGACGAGAGAGAAATCAACTGAGGTGCGCAGAATGCCAGAGCAGGTAACTCATTATGCACAAGCAAGAAACTGGGTTTACAAAGGCTAGCATAGCTAGTAATCCTCATAACCTTAAACGAACGAGACAATAAAAATACTCTGCATCAAGGAAGGAGCACAATAAGAAACTTTATTTCTCGAAATTCCCAAAGAGTCCATAAATGACGATAATTAGATAAAGATCCAACCATTTCAAAAACAGAAGGCACCTCTCCAGATAACTAGTTCAACTTTGATAACTACAATAAACAATACCTTGAGAAAAATAACACTATTCTCTTGCCTATATATACTAAAAAAAACACTTATGACAGCAAACAACTACAGACTATGATACACGACAGTATAAGAACACAGAAGATGTGGGAATTGAGTTATTTTCATACACCAAATTAATAATATTTCCAGTTCACACATTAGACGGAGAAGAATGAAAACCAGAGCGCATTAAGAACAGAGAAGTGTAAACAATTCAATTATAGCATCGGCGAGTTGAATTGATATAACATGAGAAAAAATACCTTAGACCAGTAATTACAAACCACAATTACCAACAAAAATCCACGTTCTCGAACAACGTTTCAGAAGAAAAGAGGAAATGGAAGAGTAGAGTAAGATGGGATACTTCACCGGAAGAATTGCAGAGTGATTAGTCGGGTTCAGAGAAAAGGATAGAATTAATAAGCAAAGGGCTTATTCGTCCCTCTCTCTCTCTCTCTCTCTCAAGAAAGCTTAGTTAGATGATTATAAAACTCTTTAGGCCGAAGATTGGGCCTTTATTATTGTCGGCTCTGAAATTATATTTCTTAAAAGGTCCAATGGGCTTGTGTATAGGATTCGGTATGAGCTTTTGCTGGTTTCCTTAGAGGACCTATCTACACTTATTAGACGGGATTAGGGGTGGAGATTAGAACGGAAATTTTCGATATTCGTCGAATTCGATTCGAAATTTTTCGATTTTGAAATGAATATTTTTAATCCGAAATCCGAAAATCCGAATTTCGAGTCGAATCCGATCCAAAATTTTCCGATTTTGAAACAAATATTTTTAATTCGAAATCCAAAAATCCGAATTCCGAGCCGAATCCGATCCGAAATTTTCAGATTTTGGAACGAATATTTTTAATCCGAAATCCGAAAATCCGAATTCCGATTTTTCCGAAAATTTTTGGATGGAAATCGGAATTAGTTTTGAAATTTTTGGAAATTCCGAAATCCGATCCGAAATATTTTCGAAATTCAATTTTAGGAAATTCCGATTTCCGATCCGATCCGAAATTTCGATTCGATTTCCGAAATTTTCGAAAATTTATAAAATGTAGTTAGTAGAGGCATTTGAAAATCGAACACACGACCTCTCACACTCAAAGTGTGAAACTTACCATGAAACCAATAATAATTGTTGAAAATAATTCAAACATTTTATACTATATACTATTTTCTATAGAAGAATATTATATACAATAATATACTATATATAATATAATATATTTTATATACATTTACTAAATGTAAATATAAATATACATATTATAGTATACTTTATAATACTATATTCTATATAATATATTTTATATACTTTATACTATGTGTAACTATAAATATACATATTATAATATACTTTATAATACTATATACTATATAATATATTTTATATACTTTATACTATATGATAGTATATAAATATATTATATACTATAATCTATAGTTTATACTAGAGTTTTTTAGTATTATTTTATAATATATACTATATATTATAGTTTATACTGTAGTTTTTTAATTATATTATATTATATTATATACTTTATGCTATATATAATATATACTTTATGTATATAGTACAGTTTATACTATAATTTTATTTTATACTATATATTATAGTTTATACTGTAGTTTTAGAATTATACTATATTATATACTGCATACTATATACTACATACTATATATTATATACTTATACTATATACTATAAAAGAATACTTTATACTATATACCATATATTATATACTATATACTATATATTATATAAAATAAAAGGTGAATATCTAATTTCAAAGGTAAATATATTATAAATTTCATTAAAAATGATAACATGTTATATAATAGGAAGAATGACAAAGAAAATTATACAAATTATAAAACAAATATTTTAAATATCGAAAAATTTCGAACAAAGTATTATCATAAATCATAATATAGATTCAAATATTCATTTGGTTTGAGCTTCCTAAAAGAAAAAATAACTTAATAAATATGAATTAATAAGTATAATTACTTACAAAATGATAATATAGTTTATAATATAATTTTATAGTTTTATTTTATACTATTAATATATACCATTCATATAAATTTTATAGTTTTATTTTATACTATAGTATACTATAGTATATATTAAATATAAAATATGACTCCAAAACTATAAAAATTTATATGAATATATATTTATCTACTGTCAATGATTCTTAGTATGATTTGTTAACTTTTACTACTAACAGGGCTGCATTTTTATGTATTGTCTATCATGTGTTTTATATGAATATTGTACATAAACATAATAATTAATCTCTCATATCTTTGGTAGATATTATATTGATGTTAAATGCTTGGAATATCAGATTCGAGGTCGTATTATTTTTTAGGATATTAGAAAATGCTATATAGCTAATAGACCAACTAATTAATTCTGAAAATTTCTGAATTTTTTAATTTTTAAAAATTCCGAAAAATTCCGAAAAAATTTCCGAAAAATTCCGAAAATTTCCAAAAAAAATTCCGAAAATTCCGAAATCGGATTGGATTTCACATTTCCGAAAATTTTTGGATGGAAATTGGAATTGGTTTTTCATTTCCGAAATTTTTTGGAATTTTTCCGAAACACCCTATTTCCGATTCGATCCGTCCGATCTCCACCCCTAGACGGGACACCTGCTTCTCACTAATTTAGTATCTAATTTATTTAAAAATTTGATTTGAATAGATGGATGTAAGAAGAAATTTGAAATTTATGATAGCAAATTTATAAAAGTATGAATTTAAAATTGATGATTTTTATTTTAAATTAATTTTAGAGTCATTTTAATAGATTTTAAATCCACTCTCACTCCAATTTAAATAAATTTGAAATTCACTCATTTTAAATTATAAATTTCAGATCACTCTATTTAAATTCTAATTTATAGAATGGGCATGAGTAGTTCTCGTTTTTAATTATTGCTCGTATTGTTTTAGGTTTTCTGGGGATTAAACCTCATTCATATAACAATTATATAAAAGAATTGCATGTATACTTTTATGCATGTTTTGCTATATATTATTAGTTTTTGCTCTAGAATTTGATTATATAATAAATAAAATGATTAATAAAAGATGCTTACAAAAGTTAGAATGATTAGTATATTATTAATTTTTAGAACTCAAATAATTAGGGAAAAATATTGAGTATGAGATTCTGTATGTCAACTATCTTTACCTAAGTTAAGAAAGAAAGAAAAAAACGTTGGGAATGAAGTCAAATGAACTATATCTCAAAAGATCGGATAGTAAAGAACACAAAATAAAGAAAATATAATAATAATAATAATAATAATAATAATAATAATAATAATAATAATAATAATAATAATAATAATAATAATAATAATAATAATAATAATAATAATAATAATAATTGCGTGGAATAAACATCCTTAAGTTGTACAAGTATATTTGCATCAATTTATTTATTTGCAATTCTATACCCAGAGAGTTTTGGTAAAATGAAAAAATATAAAGAATATACGAATAATTCCTATCACACAGCCTTTACTACTATTGAATAAATCTAATATGTTTGGGAACCCAATTTTAATTAGGTAAGTGAAACGAAGCATAAGCAAAAAAGGACACGATTAAACATTGCCATCCCAAAGATTTAGATGACGTACTACTCCGCCGAACATTAGGTACCGGCACCGGACGGACAACATTACTTCCGCCGCCGTTTCTACCACCGGTGCCTGTAGATGCGCCACCTCCACCATCGCCGTCATCACCTCCTCCTCCAGTTCCACCACGACTCCCTCCACCGCCTTTTACACCGCCACTCCCACCCTTCGATCCACCTCCACCACTCCCTCCGCCGCCAGTGCCACCCTTCGATCCACCTCCGCTGGATCCGCCTCCGGTGGATCCACCCCTTGCTCCACCTCCGACGGATCCGCCACCTGTGGATCCACCCCTTCCTCCGCCTCCTCCGCCGCCTCCTCCGCCGCCGCCGCCGCCACCGCTAGGAGGTGCAACTGCGGAGGTGAGGAGCAAGCAGATGACAGTAAGAAGGAAAACAAACTTGATAACGTGGTGCATGTTAATTTGGCTGGAGGTACTTGAATTGCGAAATCAGTTTATTTTATTGAGTGCCGATCAAAAAAAAGTTTATTTGATTGAGAAGTGAATCTAGATGGAAATTGGAAATGAAGAGCACTAATATATTTATATAGAATGATGGAAGACGCGGGAAGCATTATTATCCATTGACGTGATCTGTGAGGTTCCGTGGTAACTGGAAGTTGCAATCAGTTGACTGTAATATATTATAGCCAATTTGAAGATGAGTATGTGTCATGTACCATACTTGGTGTACATACAATTCCGTTGATTTGAGTCCGTGTGTTTTTAAATTTTTTTTTTTTTAATTTCAGATTAAAATTTTTATATATAAATTTTGTAACTTTTATATACAAATTTTGTGACTTTTATATATAAGTTCTATGACTTTTATAATCAATAACTTAGAAAAAAAATGAAGAATTTTAGCAAAATTTATATAGATATCTTTATGCATATTCATTTGATCCTTATTTATATTCATGTAACATTTATGTACAAATATTCATACATTTATATATCTTTATATATTGGATAAACGTATGGATATTTGTACGTAAAGGTCATATGAATATATATAAGGATCACATAAATATCACATAAAGGTATTTATGTATAAATTTTACTGAAATTCTTCATTTATTTTAAGTTATAATACATAAATGTTACAATATTTATACATGAAAGTTATAACATTTGTATATAAAGGTCACCAAATTTGTATATAAAGGTGAAGATATAAAATTTAACAAAAAAAAATAAAATTCGCAGATTCAAATCAAGTCAACCTCAATTACACGGATTTAAGATTCGTGCACCATGTACATATAAGAATTTGTCTTTGAAGATTCAATTGCTTATCTTTAAACACTCGTCATGATCCTCCGTGTCAAATGAAATAGTCTTATTTACATCCGCGGCTTTGAAATTGTACCATAATTTGGATTCATCTTGCTTCATACTTATCTAATTAATATTTATCTTGTTTTAAATTTTATATTTCCATGGTTGATGAATTTATTATGGGCGGAACTATTCATACCCAAGATTTTCTAAACACTTTCCATCTTTTTTATATTTTAATTAAAAAAATGAAATTTTAATTAAATTTCAATTATAATTTTAAATAAAATAAAATAAAAATCTTTCTCATTCTTCCTCTCCTTCCTGTGTCCTTCTCTTCGTTTTTTTCTTTCATTTTTTTATTTTTTTATTCTTTAAATTTTAAGAAATAACATCATAATATAATTTAATATTATTTCACTGATCAACTAAATATGTAAAAAGTGTATAAACATCATATTAAAATCATGTAAAACAAATAAAAAAAATGGATCAAATCTAAGATCATGTTGGAACTTGGTTGGCCGAATAAATGGAGGTGTATTCGGCCACCAAGCATTAAACATATTATAGTTTGTTCGATATCTGGTGGCCGAACACACCTTATGTGTTCGACCAATCAAAATCGAACGGAACCTCAGAATTTTTTTCTTTTTCTTTTGTTTTTTATTTTATAAGGATAAATTTGAAATTTTGTTATTTTTTTATTTTTTGAATTCAAATATTGAAAAGATGGGATGTGTTTAGAAATTCATGAGGTGAATAGTCCCACCAATTTATTATTAAGGCGACATACATATTTTATATTTATGTTGATATTCATAGAAATTTTACTATAAACTATTAGTTCAACTACTGATTTGATGTATTTTAAATCCCTGATCCCATTTATTCAATCATCCAACTATCATCCTTTTTTTTTTTTATGACTAACTAGTAGATGTCTTGTACGTTGCACGTTGTTATTTTATGCTTTTATTATGTATGTTTCTGTTGATTATGGAGTAATTATTTAATTCTCCTAGATTCATGTCCACACATTATAAAAGTCCTTCAACTGCATCTAATAAGGAGAGAATGACTGCAGAATTACATTTTGTTTTCACACTTTTGTAGGTCATACACTATTAAGTTAGTATGAGTGTGATAGAATACTCATGATACACAGCCTATTGAAGTGAGGTAATACTAAAATGTGTATTGATAGATAGTTAAGAGCTAAAAGCTAGTAGTGATATGCATATCATCATGAATTCAACGAATAAGCAATACTGATCTACAGTTTGTTGTTTATGAAAAAAGTGATTATTTGCAAATAACGAGGTAGAGTGGAATACAACACCATTAGTCCCAGTTAGATTGCTCATTGAAGCTATAAACCTCTACAACATACAAAATCGAGATATGATATCTAACAAGATCAGAGTATACAAGATCAATCCATTTCTTTCAACTTCACTAGTACTACTAATTCATTCGATCCCAATCCTATCCTGTATTGGAGAATGTACAACTGAATTGCAAAATCGCAGTACATTTTATATAGTAATTTATATTATATGGATGATGCATGATTGCCACGTCTATTCTTGATATGTATTTTATTTTATTTAATTGGGTATTCTTGATTGAATTGTTTGATTGTAGCTTAAATCATTTATATATATATTCAAAGTAGAAAAGAAGAATAGGTCATATACAGCTAGCAGATACTTCCTCATATCATTGATAGCATAATTGACAGGAAAAAAAATGGTAAGATTGGGCAATCAAAACAAAAGGTCATACTAAAAACGAATATTTACATTTGAAGTATACAAATCATTTTATTTTGTCATTTTAATATAGGTAGAGATGCGAAACTGACTATATAATTTGTTTCTAAGTTAACATAAACTTTTCTTTTTTTGTGCAAAAATAATCTTAATGTACGACTTTAAATGTAAAAACCGACTTTTAATTTATTTTTGTGCAAAATAAAAATGTCTTTTGTTGAGATTGGTCCACCGCCTGTGTACTAACAAAATAATTTAATTCCATATGATTGGCCAACTGTATATTTTATATTTAGGAAATTAATTAATTAATTATATTTTGACATAGTTTAAGAAATCTAAATGAAGTATAGGAAAATGACACCAGCATTTTGTAAGACAATAAATTTCTTTACTTTCTTTACACCACATATTACTCGTTTGTCTCATAATTCTATTATATACACACTTGTGCATTTCAACTAGCTTTCCCACATATTAAGATCTCAAAATATAGAATCAGAATTCAAATTGTTAAAATTGCCAAATAAATCATCCCACATTATTTGGGAAGTTCAAAAATTCAAAACCCACAATATCATACCCATTAGAAGAAACATCCATAATTTGTACAAGTAATTGTCCATCAACAAATAAATTTACAATTTGATGCAGACTAATGAAAGAATAACAAGAATCCACATTGCTTAACTAATCTAATTTGTACTGTAATGTAATAATTTTAATTATATAACTGAAACAAAGCGTAAGATCAATACGACGTCGATTAGGTAGTGCCATCCCAAAGATGCAGATGGGCTGCCGTTAGAGTGCCGGCCGTTAGGTAGCGTACGGACAACATTGCTTCCACCGGCACCGGTGCCTGTTCGGCTGGACGAGCCACCCTTCGATCCACCGGAGCCACCTCTACTGCTACCACCACCACCACCTCCTCGGCTTCCTCCACGCGCTGTTGTGGAGGTGAGGAGTAGACAAATGATTGTAAGAAGGAATACAAACTTGACAACCTGTTGCATCTTAATTACGTTGTTGATTTCTGTATAGATAAATTAAAGACGGCAATTTGGATTGAAAAATGAAAGTAGATGGAAGGGCTTAAAGTGAATATACGTTGTTGATTTCTGTATACTATATATAATATATATAGTATAGGGTGGGGAAAATTAAGGATGAAACGCGTGTTGTGCCCGGGTGTGGATGTGGTAATTTTGGAAGAAGAAAATTATGTGGATATGATATGATACGTGTATTGTCAAACTCAAACTTGTCATCAGTCAAAATGTCAATGCTACCCCCACTTTGAGACTACAATTCCACTCTCTTTGAATTCCTTCACTGGATGGTTCTTATTCCACGTGCTATATTTAATATGGCGGTGGCTTACAAATTTTAAGTATGATTTTGATGGGATTTTTTTTTTTTTCACGTTGCTTTCAAGTATAAAAGTAAAACTACACAAACAATTATATATATATATGGTCAAATAACTTAAAAATCCAATTTTTTTTTTAGTTTTTGTTATTTTAGTCGATTTTTAAAAAATTATCAATTTAGTTTCAAATTTCAATTTTAGTCAAAACTAAATTGTACATATCCTAATATGTAAAGAAATAAAGTTCAATTTTAGTGAAAACTAAATATAGCCAAAATCTAACACATGAATAAAAAAATCATTTACACCTCATCAAAAATGATAAAAATTAAAAATAAATAAACACTAATTAAAATAAATAAATAATCTAATTTTTTTTATTTTCTTTAATTTGTAAATTCAAGATAATGTGTTTTTTTTTTTATATGAGGTGTAAATGATTTTTTTATCCATATGTCCGCTACATAAGATATATACAATTTAATTTTGATTAAAATTAAAATTTGGTTAAAATTGCAACTAATTGACTATAATATGGTTAAATTGATAATTTTTTAAAAATTGACTAAAATAACAAAAACTTGAAAAGGTTTGGACTTTTTTTGACTCTTTAGCGCATATATATATATATATATATATATATATATATCTTGCATTTTTTAATAAGTAGGTAATATTACAAATTTTAGTTTCTTAAAAAGAAAGAAAGAAAGAAAGCATTATAATATGATGTTCATACTTTTAAAGAATGATAGATCAAATCATTTCGCATTTGGCGTCAGCAATCGAAAGAGAGAATATCACATCGATAATTAATTATTGTTGAATAGGGCAATGACATCTGACAACGTGTTTGTGAAGTACTCTGGTAGAATTTGGTTAGATGATTCTTGGAGATCTGATAGCTTTGTCACACCTGCATATGCATCAAACTAATAAAATAGTCTGACAACGTGATTCCTTCCCCCATCACATGCACATCGGGAAAGGATTCTTGTAAGAAAATATGAAGCATTTTTTGTTAATGTACCTGATAAAACAAGAAGAGTTCTACAACCAGCATTTTGTCCAAATAAAATATCAGTGTCCAATCTGTCACCAACCATACACATCCTTGAAGTGGGGATTTTGTATCTGCAGTAGAAGTTTACAACAGTTTCATAATCGCCTTGTATCATACACAATGTGGAAAACAAATCGTTCTGTTTATTGTGCGAAAGAGGATCAAAACCACTTACTTTTGTAGTAAGAAGTCCATCAGAAAGGTAGAGGGTTTCCCAACTACAATTGGTTCTTTCTGTGTTGTACCACACATTGCAGCAACCATACATCCTGCACCTGAACTCAAGGGAGACCAAGAAAGAAAAAGTTTGGCTTTTAATTAAAAAAAATGTGGTTTTAAGAGAAAGAAACTTAAAACTTACCAGGCCACTCTTGTAGATCAGTAAGATGTCCAACAGCATCGCGATTGGTTGCAATGAATAGGCATCCGGGATTCTCACGTACACAAAGAGTACCATACCTTAAACATGACATAAAGAAAAATCAGTAGAAGTTATTGATGTTGAGTTTTCTTATAAGAAAAGGATAATATCCAACCCAATTAAATAGATTGTATATGATTTCAAGTCATGTTATGTTTAGTAGTAGTTGATACTAAGAACATAAGAGCTTACTGTAGCTTGTAAAAGTTTATGTATTGGTCAAGTCCAACAACTACAGCTCCCACCTGTGGTAGGATTAGCAGTATACACAAGTCAATGGAAATAAAGAAATTGCAACGCTACAGCAGATTCATGAAGCCGGATGCATTACACTCTCATCATGTTCGAAGAAGTAGTTTGCTTTCAACTGGACAGTTTTCTTCCCATCTTCCTGCAAGAAAAAATGCTGATTATCTATCTTAAATAATAAGAGTAAAAGCACTTTCTAAGTGAACAGATGTGAAAACTCTGGTCTAATTTTCAAGATAAATAGTAAATCCATGACTCACTACAGCATGTTATCTGAAAACTACCTGAATGAGATGATAACTAACAGAAAAAATCTAAAAATGAAGTTCATTTTGTTGTTCTCAATAGATAATCACAAACCAATAATGAAAAAAATGAAATTTAATAGCTCCTTGGCAATTGAAAAAAAAAAAAAATCACATTTTCAAGCAAGGAAAGATGAGATTTTATGAGCAACGTAAGCTATTGGGAAGAAGAAACAAAAAATCCATTATCTACGTATTAAAATTGGGAGGAAAAAAAATTGGTCTGGTTTAACAGTATATTCAATTGATCAAATCATCAGAGAAGGTTCGGATGGTCAGAATACCCATCCAATTCATGTACAAAAGCTTTTAACTTTATACTCTTAGCTTCAACAAAGCTTTCAATCCATTCAACCTATTTAGCAACAAATCAGTAGCCAGCCCATAAAAAACAACACATAAGAATTGTGATATCAAATTATCACTAAAGATTTTGCAGAAAATGGCAGCAAGAAAAGCTTAACATGCATAGCATATAATTCTACAACATAAAGCCATCAACTATGAAAATGGTAAAATGTGAAAAGAAATAAATTGATCTCTAAAGTAACAAAATCTGAAGAAATTCCAGGAAGCTTACAGGACCACCAAGAGAGGTAAAACCAGCAAGCTCCAGTTCCTCCAGTATACCTTCTTCACCAATAACATACACCTGTTGAAAAATTGCACGGAAATGCGGATTCTACATCATCATAAACACCAATTTTATAATTTAAGTCAAATGTGACTTTGAACAACTAAATATCTGAATCATAATATAACTCTTAACAATTTGCCATAGTACTTAATCAAGATGTCAGAGTTCAGGTAACTTGTGCAAAATTATTTCTATTGCTTGGTACCTTAATTTTATCTTGGTTTGTATACACCTATCTTAACTAGATTAACACGACGGATAGACACTATCTTCATAGAGAAACCTAAATATGAGATGTACTTGTAACAGATTCCTAATCAGTAAAATTAAAAGTTAAAAATACTTATCACATGATAGCCCTCTACCTTGAAATATCCAAAATACTAGTCAATTAGACACTCCAAACCGAATAATCATACCCTTAATAGGGACTTACTGCACTTTGTAACAGCATACAAAGCAAGCGTGATTAAACCAGACAAGCTTATTTACTTCCGATACCCAATCCCAAAAAAGATTGCTATTAAATTTGCATTAGAAAATCAGGAAGTGAGACATAGAGAAACCTTCTTTTCTTTGGGAAAGTCATTGACTTGCAAGTACATGGCTGCAGCAAATGATGAGGAGAATATCTCATCCTGCAAGTACAGTCAGAAAAAGATTAACCACAAACACACTCTGCGTCCTACTTAAAATTAATCGGTAGAACAAACCTCAGACACGGAAATGCCTAGGGATTGGAACTTTTTAGCATATTGCCTTCTGGATTTGGTCGAGTTATTCGTCACAAAAACCAGCTTCTTCCCCTATACAATATCAACCACGAACCAGTTGAATTCACTTTTTTCTGAAAGTAAATTAATCAACCTAAAACATAAGTCTATGAGTATTTAAAATTAGTATGAAGCACCATGGATCGAAGCATATCTAGAGTAGCCGGAACACCATCTATCAGAGCATCTCCTTTCCATATCACCCCTGAAAGTTTCAATCAAAAATTAGTTACGATTTTAGGACCTGAAAATCTTCAATGCATGTAATTAGGTTTCGTAGAGCGAGTGTGTGTGAACGGACCATCGCAGTCGAAGAGAAAAGCATCGACGGAATCCAGAAGATTTACGGTGGTCTGAGGATTGAGACGATGATGTTTCTCGTCAACCGTTGATGTGGGGATTACTCCGGCCATGTGCGCCGACGAGATGGAGGAGGGTAAAGGTATGCCGGCGTTGAAAAGCCGGCAATGAATTTGAAAGACTTCACTCGACCAATCCCAAAACGAGCGCTTTTAGTTTTAGTAACTAACAAGTAAAAAAAAGGCTTGTTCTCATCTAAAAGCGCCTTTCAATTGGTAACACGACTTTAAGATGCTAATGAGAAAGTAGAAGTCTGTCTGCCATGGACGCAGATTCCAATGTCACATTTGGCGCGCTTTATTTATTTTCTCTCTCTCTTTCATTTTTAGTGTTCTACAATACAAGTAATGCAAAAAATGAATTATTTTTTTCAATACAAGAGTTAATTTTAAGAAACTCTCAATAAGATCTAAATTTTCATATTTTATTAATCCGAGATTCATAATTTAGTTGTTCGTAAACTAATTTTCAAATACATGGATCTAAATAAAGATACGAGAATCTATGAGTTTTTATTTTGATTCTAAAAAATTCTTAATTTTGAATTAATGAAGTATATTACAATCTGATTATCAATTTCATGTCAAAGTTTAGTTATTGTTGTTTTAAATTACAAAAATCATATGGAACCATTTGATTAAGAAATTCCCTAAAGCAAATACAAGAGGGCAGAAGATTGTGATGTGAAATGTGGTGCATTATTCGATCTTCTCCGTTGTTTACATAACGATCTTGGTAGTTAGACTATCAATTTGTTCAGCCCTAACATTTGGGATTCTAATTGAAAAGTTTAAAAAAATAGATCTTATAATAGAGGATTTTCTTTAAAATGGGCCGTGTAATAAAAAAAAAGTATGCGCATCATCTTATAAAATATGACAATTGTGTGAAAACATACATTTAAATTTGGTAGTCCCTAACATCAAATTTGGTGTAAACTTTATACACTCAAGTTAATAGTAATTTGGTGCAAATCATCTCAAATTAATTTTTATCTCATTTAATATTCAATTTTAATGTATAACCATTTATAACTCGTTCTACGCTAAATGCTTATTTTATACGCATAACCATTTGTAGTAATTTATGTGCCTTATGCATATTCAAATTAAAAATCACTAAATAAAAAGCCATCATATATTACTTAGACATATACGACCATCAATCAAGACGTGGTCAAATTGCTAAACAAGTTCTAAAAGTTGTGAAAATTACAATGAGACTTTTTAGCAACCAAATCTTGAATATAAATAAAGTATTACAAAATCAACAAGAAATAAGTGAGATCAAAATAAATTGTCATATAACTCTGTCGAAATATTACACTAGGTTTTGGTTTTTCATACTTGAGGGCTTTAATCATAATTTTCAGAAGCAAGTGAATACAATTCACCCTTTAAAAAATAATATAACAACTTCCCTAAAAAAAAGGTATTAACTACCTTAATCAAGGATTCGGATCAAGTACCAATAATAAGTCAATTGCATTCAATATTGATCAAGTGAGTCTAAATTTGATTAATAGAACAAAATATCGTTTGATAATAAAATAATCTATACATAGCATTAATACTTCAATTTATGGTTAATTTGTTTATTAGATCAACAAGAAAAGTGTGAAAAATTACAGTTTCGTTTGAGAAGAAATGGTCCAAAAATCACACCAATTTTACTGTTAGAATTTTCAGTGGGACTTTGCTTAATTCTTTCAAAATTCAATGCCTACCGTTCATATATGAAGTGCTCCGTTCAACATATCCCAGCTCAATCCTAATGACAGAAATGCCCTCGATTATACAATACAATTACGCAGATTCGTTCATAAAATTATTATTAGCTATTAATTATTTTATGTTTTCGCTCATGTAATTAGGGCTACAATGAACCAGCTCGAGCTAATAAATGTTGATCATTTCTATTTGTTTATTTTAAATAGTTGTTGTATTCGTTTATTTAATAATCAAAGAACTTCATGAAAATTAACAAGTCAGCATGAATAAGTTTATTAACACTTAACTGAAAAGGAATGAATAAATTCAAATGTAAATAATTAAGTTGTTATAAAATATTAACATTAAAATAAATATAGTTTTGGATATTATTTGATTAAGAAGTAATAAAATATATTTCATCGCAGGCGAACAAACTCATTCTTGATTAGATTTTATTTGAGAATCCTATAATAGCTTTGGAACTAACTTATAATAAATTTTGAATAATCACCTTAATGAAAAAACATAGAGTTATAAAGTGAGACTTTAATGTATTACAAAACATCACACATTCTAAAAATGAAAAAGTTGTACATTAGAGGAACATGACTTTTTTTTTTTTTAAGGACTTAGAGAATATAAACAAGTAACAAAATAAATAATGAACCCAACAAATACTAAATAAACCTATTCTTG
This sequence comes from Scutellaria barbata, assembly GCA_028654395.1. NCBI lineage: Eukaryota > Viridiplantae > Streptophyta > Magnoliopsida > Lamiales > Lamiaceae > Scutellaria > Scutellaria barbata. The sequence goes on from CM053645.1 coordinate 8,430,785, forward strand.
TTCATAATGAACATAAAGAAGAAAAAGTTATTGACTGGTTATATAAAATAAATCAACGAATATAAACAAAGATTCACCAAAAATTTTCTATGAGCTATTCATCCAACACTATATTTGCAGCCTTACATGTGCCTTAACGTGCTCATAGTTGCAACATACCTTTATTTAATTAATTTATGCTTTTGAATCACATCAATGAAAATGCTGACTTTTTAATATATTTTTAAAGCATATTAGAGATTTTTTGATCCCTCAAATTGTCTTTTTTTCGTTTCATGTGAAAGCAAGAGTAGGCATCTAATCCTTATTTTATTCGCACCTACCAAACACACAGCAATCACGTGTCTACATTCCTTGACTTATTTCGGTTGTTCTTTTCATAAAATTTGGATATAGATTCAATATTTATATATAAACTAAATATTGGATGTTTGTCAACTCTTGCTATTCCATTTCTAAAGAAAAGAATCATTTGTATAAGGGACAGGGTTAATTTAAATAAGTTTATTAGAATATATGAAAACATGTTACATTATAATAAGTTATTTTAAGAAGAGTGTTAAGGTGACAATCCAATAAATCTCAATAATAAGATATTTGGACATTGTACATTTAATTTTAAAAATCTTGTAGTTTTAGTTGGACTTGAATATGTTTTAATCACAACAATAAGTATAGTGAATGAGGATGCATTGGTAGATGAAATATTATATTTCATGCTATTTTTGATAATGTCTATCACTCATTTACATATGATAAATACAAACAGATATATCGATATATCTACACACAAATGGATAGTAGATATTATATCTTATGTAATTTATTATGTGCAATATCTACAATGTCGGTTTATACTAGTTGAAACATGTTATTGTGTTACACTATTTCAGGACCATAAAACGTGGCCATAAAATTTGATCATTTTATTAATAATTTACAAATATTATTTGATATATGTTCTCAAATATACCCAGTACTTTAAAATAATGCTACTGAAATTATTTAATAACTAAGATTCTAAGAATATTTAATAAAAATATAATAATATTTTAAAATAAATTTAATAACACAACCTCATAACCTGGGGTGGACTTCGTACCAATATTTTACATTATTGTTTTTCTTTTCAGACACTGGTGTTGAATCTTTGTTGGGTTTATAGGCCATCATTTTTGACTTAGAAAGAACATTTTTCAAACATTCACGTTTTGATTTTCTTATCTAAATTATTCATATTATAAATAATATTTAATTCGAATAAAGTCCGTCTTTTTAATGATATTCATCTTTTAAAATTTATAATTCAATCTTTATAATATATAAGAACATAATATAGATATTAAATTTACTTAAATCTAAATATATATATATATATATATATATATTTCTGTGATAAAAAAAGTAAAAAATCTTTTTGGTTTCGACTTGTATCTCAAATTCAGGAATTGTAAATTAAAGATAATATATATTTTGATTCTGTAGTGAATACATTAATGTGTGTTTCTAGTGAGCACATTAGCATGATTGTTCTCATATTAGTGACTTTACTTAATTGGTATTAGTCACGTTAACAAAATAATGTTATATAAAATAAAGATGTAAAAATTAAAACATGGTATAGAATTTAAAAAAAAAAATTGTTCATATAAAATAAACAATATATATGAAAGAAGAATAAAAAAAGTTCCATAAAGAGATTGATATTGACGCTTTTCTTCAATAGCATTAGCAGCACACACACATAACACGCGCTTGAATTAATGAATTTCGATCTTGTATAGCATTTTGAGTACACGATTAAACGTTTTAAAATTTTAAAGATTGCAATGTTATGTGTATACAAAGGAGTACAATCACAATGAATATCTTATACAAAGTAGTTAATCAGATTTTATTTTTTCTGATAATTACAAATTAGTATTTGATGTATTACAATTCTTGATATTTTAACAACCTTAGAAAATGGTAAATACACATCATGAACAAGTTTTAATAGAGTGTGTCAAATGTGCACTAGTTGCACATGCAATCCGACTCGATCTGGATTCACGTGATTTTTTTTTTTGTTTCAAACCAAAACCTTTATATATAAATTTGGTGACTTTTATGTACAAATTTTATGACTTTTATGTATAAATTATGTGACATTTATGTTCAATAACTTAGAAAAAAAATAAGAATTTCACCAAAATTTGTATATAGATACATTTATGTTATATTTATATGACTCTTATGTATATTCATGTGACCTTTATGTATAAATATTCATACATTTATATACCTTTATATATTAAATAAATGTATGAATATTTGTACATAAATATCACATGAGTATATATAAGGATCACATGAATATCATATAGAGGTATCTATGTACAAATTTTGCTAACATTTTTCATTTTTTTCTAAGTCAAAATGTATAAAAGTCACAACATTTATTCATAAATATCACCAAATTTGTACATAAAAATCAACATATAAAATAAAATAAAAAGTTAAATTCACAGATCCGTATTGAATCAACTTACATGAATTTTAGATCCATGCACTAAATACATAGGAAAATTTGTATTTTTAATATGTACAATAAAAACGTGCAACAATCATTCTTCTTAAAATTATAAAATATAAAATTAATAAATAAATTAGATATTTGATGCATCAAAATGGATATATATTGATGTATTAACAAAAAGAGTTAAACAATTAATGTTGTAGAGCTCTTTAACTTGGGAGACTAATTTTTTATAAAATAAGTGTAAAAAAAAAAAGTTCAATATAATATGTATGTAAGTAATTAATTATTTCAAAGATTTTGGAGGTTAAAACCCCGTATCATATAAGAAGACTTCACCCCTAAATATGCTCACGATAGATAAATTAATAGGAATTTACATTTTTGATACACTTCAACTTAAATTATAATATTACGTTATGGGTGAAGTGACTTTCTGACCCAACCTAAAAGAGTCATATCTGATAATTTCACTAAAATAATGCTGACTTTCCATATGAAGATGTATTTCAAACAAATATTCCATCCGTTCCGAATTACTTTGCACATCAAATTGGACATAATTTTTAAGAAAAAGTGAATATTTGTTTTTTGATTGAGGTTATAATGGTCAAATTTACTTTTTCTAATTGAGTGATTAGTTTAATATTAAATGACATTGTGTGAGAAAAAGTAATGACATTATGTGTAAATAAGTGTGTATTGTGAGGGTAAAATTATGATAAATTTTATTATTTTTGGATGCGTAAAGTGTTTGGGGATAAATTAAAAAAAAAAGTGTGGAGTATAATTTAACAATTTTTTGTATTCATCTTCTGCTATTTTGGTAGGTACAATTTCAATAAATATTAAATGCCAACGTTGACGACAGATACAAATCAAACAAAAAAACCGAATTTCTCCACATAGTGAAGATCCCACCAATCCACGTACACACGTGTCAAAAATCTATTGGCTTCCGACGATACCGAGGATCTGTAGTTCCAAACATACCCTTTCGTCAAGTAAATGAATCAACAATCAAGTCCTCTTGTTTCTTCGTATCCTTGGATGGCAGTTTGGGTAATTCACAAAGCTGCAAGTAGACCGTTTCTAAAATTAATGTAGCCCTCCAAAATTAAAAAAAAATGCATTTTAAAATAGCAATTTTTACCGATCCGAAAATACTACTCCTACAAAAGCACAGAGAAGCAGACCCCATAACTCACGGTCACGAAACAGAGGTGGCATTTCTTCTCCATTTCTCCCCACTCTGATTCCTTCAATTTCTCTGTGTTTTCTCTCCAACTGCTCTGTGAGATATGGCGAATCTGAACGGAGCGGCGTCGGATCTGAGGTCGACGTTTCTGGGGGTGTATTCTGTGCTCAAATCTGAGCTCTTGAATGACCCTGCTTTCGAGTGGACCGATGGTTCTCGCCAATGGGTCGAGCGGGTTAGAGTTTCCTTTTTTTTATTTAATTTGATTTGTTGTGTTCGTTTCTGTTTACTGTTGGAACGTGACGTTTCCTGTGCTGATTCATGCTCTTCGTCGTGATTGGAATGTTATCTATCCTTGGATCGAAATTAATCGTGGCGTGAAGGGTACAAACGGAATTGATTTGGATAGTTGAAACTTTGTCGCTTCTCTTGATTCACTGATCGTTGTGCTAAGATATCTGAATCCGATATCTTTAGGGTGTGGAAATGCACGGCATACCGGTGGCTGAGGTGGCTGAGTCAGCCACTTTTAAATAGTAGGCTGCAAGTGAATTTTAACATTAATCCACTTTAAATGAAAATAGACTAGTGCTATATTGAATTGGGGTCTAGATGGGGGAACAGTATGGAAATGATAACTTTGCAGAAGATACTTCTGGATAAAGGTGCTTAGTTGGACCCCTGAAGTGAGAATTTTTTTTCTTTTTTTTTTTTCTTTCATGAATTGGGATGCTGGTCTCTAGTATAACAGGATTTATCCCAACCAACCACTCCTGAGTGCATTAATTGTAAAAGGTATTATCTAACCGTTTTTGATAATTGAATCCTTGATTCTGAGTGAGGGATGCAATCTTATGTATAGAAGTAGTGAAATAGGATGGCAGTGATTCTGTTCCACTTGCATCAAGATTCTAACAAGCAAGGTGGTCGAGTTGCATTTCAATTCGAGCTTTATACCTTGCAACTATTTACTATGGTGTATCCATTATGTTTAAAGTTGAATTTCTGACGATTATGCTTAATCTAAGAAAATTGTGCGACTATTTACCATGGTGTATCCATTATGTTTAAAGTTGACTGATATTGTTACGGTTCATGGATAACTGCACCAAGTAATTACACGTTCTTTCCAGTAATAAGATTGCAATGAGATTTCTGTAGCAATTTGTTGTTGAATTGATGAATCTTAATTTTCTTCTTCAATATTTTTCTTAATATATGAAATTGAACTTTGAGGAGTCAACTAAATAGGCTCTAAGAGTTATAGCATTTGTTGATATAGGGTACTGTTCTAAGAAAATGTTAATTAAGTTTAACTGAGTTTTCACCTTATCCTTAAGTTGTGTTCAAGTTTCTGATCCTACTTTCTTTTATTTGTTACACTGAGTTTTCACCTTATCCTTAAGTTGTGTTCAAGTTTCTGATCCTACTTTCTTTTATTTGTTACAGATGTTGGACTACAATGTACCTGGAGGTAACTATCATCATTTACCGCAGTTCTTGAATTGCATTTCCTGGAACAAGATTCTTCTTTTAAGTATTTGATATTATATGGTATGGTATCAATTAAGAATCATTTTGTTCTGAAGAATGAATTATTTTTGCAGGAAAGTTAAACCGAGGCCTGTCTGTTATTGACAGCTATAAATTGCTTAAAGAAGGAAAAGACCTTACTGATAATGAGGTGTTTCTGGCTAGCGCTCTAGGCTGGTGTATCGAATGGGTAGGTTCAAAGTTATTATTTATGCTCGGTTCTAAAAACATAATTGTTTCTTTTGAACATTTGGCCGCACAAGGAACTGACTCGTATACATGTAAAATGCAGCTTCAGGCATATTTTCTTGTCCTTGATGATATTATGGATAATTCTCACACACGGCGTGGTCAACCATGCTGGTATAGAGTCCCTAAGGTTTGTGCTAAATGTGAATCTTATGTAATCTTTCGCTATTACTTTCTAACAAGTTATCATTACTAAACATTCACCTTGGATGAATTTCTATTCTAGGTTGGTATGATTGCTGTAAATGATGGAATCATTCTCCGGAATCATATCCCCAGAATTCTCAAGAATCACTTCAGACAAAAGCCTTACTATGTGGATCTGCTGGATTTGTTCAATGAGGTACAGTGACAATTTAGTTATGATGGTCCATGATAATTTATTTGTCTATGATTGCTGAGTGAAATATTATCATGGTTCCAGGTTGAGTTTCAAACTGCTCAAGGACAGATGATAGATTTAATTACCACCATTGAAGGAGAAAAGGATCTGTCAAAATACTCATTGCCGCTGTGAGTACAAAATACTAAAGACTGATATGATAAAAGAAAATTTAGTCTAATAGCCAAAGTTAACAATTTCTAACTACCCTTCAACATTTGGAAATTGATTGGTTTGAATTTTTAATAAAAAAATGCTTAATCTCATCATTGACGTGGTGACATCTTAGCATTCTACTGCATGTAGGTCATGAAGAACAATCATTTTGGTTTTACACTGTTTTGCTGATTCTCATGCCTGCTGCGGTATGGTGAATAACTCACCATATGCACATTTTCTTGTTGAGAGTTAAGTAATTTCTAGTCATATTTGGTTTTTATGATTTTGAGAGTTGGTTTTTTCTGCAGTCACCGCCGCATTGTACAGTACAAGACTGCATACTACTCATTTTACCTTCCAGTGAGTGGGGGATCTTGTCATTCCACTTAATTTCGAATCTTTCATTTCTGAAGATAATTCAGTGTTTTAGCATAACATATCTGATACTTAACAGGTTGCCTGTGCATTGCTCATGGCTGGTGAGAACCTGGAGAGTCACACAAATTTGAAAGAAGTACTTGTCAATATGGGAATCTACTTTCAAGTTCAGGTGCGATTCTGTCATGGACTTCGAAATTAACAAGTAATCATAGCTCTAAAGGTGTTTCACACATATTAAGGTGATAGGTAACTTAATCTCTGTTTTTATATTTGCTAACAAGCCCGTGAACCACACCAACAAATCTCTCAACAAACTAAAATTATTCTCTTATAAACTTGTAGGAATTATATAATATTTCTCTGTGAAATCTGGAATTTTAAATGATTTAAATGGTGGGTGCAGTTAGTTCATGCATGAGAAATGTGTGTGCAGCCAACTTGCTTATAAGAAACTCATCATTCTTTTTATGCTGTCATATTTATTCAGGATGACTACTTAGATTGCTTCGGTGAGCCAGAAAAGATTGGGAAGGTGAGTCCGGAACTCTGCTTTCCTTTTATCCATGTACAGGAAATTTGCAAAATGAATAGCTGTTTCATTAATTCATTTTATGCTCCCTCAGATTGGAACAGATATTGAAGATTTCAAGTGCTCTTGGCTGGTTGTAAAAGCCCTGGAGCTTTGTAACGATGAACAGAAGAAAGTTCTTTTCGTAAGGACAAAAAAAGCACACATTCTTATGCTTTCACATTCTTTGTTTATACAACTCATATTAACACATCTGGCCTTATAACCAGGAGCACTATGGAAAGGAAAATCCTGCTGATGTTGCGAAAATAAAAGCTCTGTACAACGACATTAATCTCCAGAGTGTGTTCACCGAGTTTGAAAGCAAGAGCTACGAGAAAATAACAAGCTCTATAGAAGCTCATCCAAGCAAAGCTGTGCAGGCAGTGCTCAAGTTGTTCTTGGGCAAGATATACAAGAGAGAGAAATAAGATAAAAGCCACTAAATACTGGAATGAAGTGGAGGATGTTTAGATAATTCAAAGAAATCCCGCTTCTATATTCTGGTAATTGTTTGTATTCTACAAGGGGATTAGCAGTTTCCCCAATGTGTCCTGTTTGTATCTGTCTTTATGGTTTTATTATTTTCATCATTATTTCAGTCTATAAAAACTGTATTAACCATTTTTGGTTGTAGCATGAAATTTCTAGTACTGGGTGATCTTTGCTTGAAACTTTCTTCTGATACGTTGTAAGTTCTGAAAATGCCTGAAAAATTGCAATTGTGAATTGATTAATTTTCCCACTTGGCTATTTGAGCCGACCAGAAAAAAGATTTGAGTTGGGCTCCCTATGTTGCTGACTTGAAATCAGCTCAAATTTTCAAGGTGGCCCAGTAGTTAATGATTATAATATTTGGAGTAGAATTGGGCTTATGGTGTGAAAATATAGACTCACCTGAACCTGATGATTATATTCGACTCGAGTCGTTTATATTCCTTAGGCAGCAACTTGCCAACTTTACTACTTCGTATAAGTGTTGCATTTTCGGTTACATTTAATTATTCATCTCGTATTCTATAATTTTGAGAAAAAAATTGCTTCAGTTGCAATGGACATTTCTAGTCCTAATCAAGCATGAAACCAACTTGCAGGTTCGTCCACAAAATTAGTGCAAAGTTGTGCAACTATATACACAAGTGATAAGAGAACGGGCCTAATTGATTGGAATACCTAAATTTGGTATCCTGTTTAACTTCCTCCGAAATAATATTCTACCCGTTTTTTTTTTTTCTTTTTTCATTTTTCTAGATCAAAATTCAACAAACAAATTCTGAACGTTTCACATAGTTATCAGTAATTTCAAAATACAAAAACTTTTATATCCGTACACCTGATCCGATCCGACCTCCACTCACCCTCCACGCACGTGCACGCACCCCCACGTGCTTGGGTGGGTGCGCTCAAACCCACCTAAATTCACTTCAGGTGCTAAACCTTTATGTTAGGCATACATTTATGTTAGGTTAGTTATATTTTTAGGGTTTTTATATTATATTAGGCACATCTTTATATTATGTTAAGCATACCTTTATGATTTTATGTTATGTTAAGTATATTTTTAGGATTTTTATATTATATTAAGCATACATTTATGTTAAATTAACCATATCTTTATGTAGCGTTAAACATACATTTATGTTATGTTAAACATAACTTTATAGTTTTATATTATGTTAAGCATATTTTTAGGATTTTTATATTATGTTAAACATACATTTATGTTATATTAGTCATACATTTTAATTATGTTAGTTGATCCTTTATGTATTATATAAAAGTATGACTAATATTAATTAAAGATATGCGTAATATTTACATAAAGGTATATATGTATAAATTAGGATTTTTTATGCTTAAATTATAGTTTTTTTGTCAAAATTAATGTGTTTTTAAAAGTTAAAGTATTACATAAAGGTATGCTTAACATAATATAAATGTATGTTTAACATAATATAAATGTATGACTAAGTGAACATAAAGATCCGGGAAAAAAAATGCACGGATTCGGCCCGACCCGGCCGACCAGACCCACGTTATATGGATTTAAGATTTATACAACAATTACACACAACCCTCACTCATTTCAAAATCCCAAGCTCCTGCGTTTTTTTTTTTTTTTTTTTGAAATCAACTTTCATTTTGGATAGATAATCTGTTGTATTTTATTCAAACATGTTAACTTTATATGAATAAAGTTAATATAAAATAAGACATTACTTTACTATAAAAGACTCGGATTTGATGCTCAGCCAAAACCTTACTGCTTAACAAAGAAAAAGGAAACGAAAAGTGTAAACGAGTTACCAAGATGCTGATTTGACCATTAACATGTGTATCAACATGTAAATATGCTCCTAATATGTCTCTGAATATCTAACACTTTCACACTTTTTTTTTTTTGTGTAAAAAGGAAAAGAGAATTTTTTTTTTTTTGGGAATAGATCAAAACATGCATTTTTAGTTTTATTTGTTGTTTTAAGTTGATTTGTCATATATTCATGTAGAAGTTCAATTGGAACATATTATGACAATTTACCTGGCATTTTAGGGGAAATTTTTCTTTGTTTGTTAGGATTTATTAAAATAAAGGTTGTTATTTTTTAAACAGAAAAATGATGAAAATATATTTGTGGAATCTGACTTGAGAGATGTTCTGTGTTTGATGGTTGAAAGGACAAGATTGACCAGATTGCTATTATCCAGTTTCTTAAGCAGCCCCATTAATAGTCAAAATCACGTAATCGTAATTAGCACGTGACTGGATCAAGAATTGCAGACAGTTGATCGAGTCTTTCAGAGTTGACACATCACCCAGTGAATTTAATGATATAATAGAACTTTCGTGTGAAATACTCTGCAAATATCTAATTTTCAAAGCTATGAAAATGAGTTTAAATTTGGAATAATTAGACTCTTTTACGGGATGATATCATATAATTTAGTGTACTAATTAACAAGGTTATGATTAAAGATGATATATTGGATTGACCTTGTCAATCTCACAAAATTTATAAAGGAATGAAGACAAGTATATATATTTGTTTTTCATAAACTCAAAATAATTGTTTATTGTTTTCATGGAAATAGAATACAATGCGTTTAATTATTTATAATTCTATTTAAAAAAATCGGATATGTTTCACTATCAATCTGTTGATGACCTGATAATTATAATGGAAATTATGGATTTGATGGGCATGATCTGGTAAAAGTACAACCCTGTCTTATAAAAAAATTGGTCAAGATAATCAAATTGGATAAGATTTGTGAATGTCATTCAATAAAAACCAATATGTGAATTTTATTCGATACCCATTTTAAGATATATTAAAAAGAGACCTTAATAAACATTTGGTGTAAATACGTGCTTAATTGCTAAAACTTTATTCAACTTTTCTATTTATCTTGTCTCCAGGTATTGGTCATGACTTTATTTAAATTATTGCCAACAAAGTGTTGCATTAGATGCACCAAGTACAATCAATCATTACTTTCCAAATTTGATATAAAATTGAACTTAAATGTAGATATGCTTCATATAGTTACTCTAATTTTGTTCGAAATTTAATTAACGAATTAATTATATAACTTTAAATACAGGAAAAAGAAATATATCCTCCAATCATCATCACCTTATTAAATAAATGAATCAATACCAAAAAAGGAAATTTTTTGGAAATTAGATTAATTAAATTTGTTTGTTAAAAAGTCAATGAGTCCAAGAACATACGCGCAGTTGCAATAGAAAAAGGGAAAGTGCCTAGAAAAGTATGCATGCGTTTTTTCAACCACACTCTCTCTCTCTCTCTCATATGAAAGAGACGGATTGTATTTGTAACACCAAAAAATTTGAGGGTTTTAACAATTAACCAATATCTTTCTCCCCTTTTTCCATCACAAGAAACTCATCAATCGTTAACGTTTTTTTCTGCATTTGATCTTCTTTCCTTGATCTTTGTTCGCGCTTTTCCTGTTTCCTGTCAGTTTCTATTCATTCTTCATTCTTTCCATTTCTTTTTCAAGGGATCGGAGGTTCTTGCTCCAAGAATCGTTTTTTATGATCTTTTTATCGACCCATTCCTTCTGTATTCATCATTTCTCTTCCACAGTTTCAAATTTTAAATTTTAAATTTCTTCATTAGATATTCTTTCCATATTTTCCGTACCCTTTATATTTTGACTCCAATGCAGTGGCCGGATCACGGTTTTGGTGCAATAAATGCTTGCCATCTATGACTAATTGTTCAAGATTGCGATCATTGTTTTTGCTTGGATGAATCAAAGAAACCCATAAATTTGTACCAAAGAAGATGAAGCTTTTAGTCAGAGTAATTGAAGCAAAAAATATACCGGCGTTGGACCCAAATGGATTCAGCGATCCATATGTAAAACTGCAGTTGGGCAAGCAAAGGTTTAGAAGTAAAGTTGTGAAGAAGTGCTTGAATCCATCATGGTGTGAGGAGTTCACTTTCAAGGTTGATGATTTGAATGAAGAGCTTCTTATAAGTGTTTTGGATGAAGATAAGTACTTCAACGATGATTTTGTTGGGCAGATCAAAGTGCCTGTTAATCACGTGTTTGAAGCCAAAGATAACTCCCTTGGCACTGCTTGGTACACCTTGCAGCCTAAAAATAAGAAGGCCAAGAACAAAGACTGTGGTATTGTTTCTTCATTATCTCTATATTTTCAATTTGGGAGCTTTCTTGGTTCTATCTTTGATTGTTGTTTTATGTATGAATAAGTAGTTCCAGTTAATGCTGTTGAATGATTCTTCAGTTTCAGTGAATTTTGAGGGAAATAGCTTGGTAATCAGCTTCACATGAGTTTTTTTTTTTTTTTTTTTCTCCCTGGCCTGCAATTTCTGAGAAGTATGATGATTGCAATACTTGGTAGTATTGATAGTTTCTGTGATTTTTGAAGTGTTGATGTGGTCCATTTTCTCTGATTGAGAAATCCTTTGTTCAATTACAGGTGAAATTCTTCTAACCATTTGTTTCTCACAAAACAACTCATCTTTTGACCTGCCACCTGTTAATGATCCTGTTACACTGCCAAGAAAGTCTGCTGATTCGACAAGTGATTCACCTTCAAGGTCTTCCCCTCTCAGGGGATCCTCTCCAATGAGGTCAGAAGAGATTGTACCTTCTAAGGAGGAAAAATCGGCTGCACCATCATTAGCTAGTCGAATTGCACAAATGTTTAATAAGAATGTGGATTCAGCATCTGTTAGTTCTATTGAAACAACTGAGGCATCTGATTTACCTGAAACCCTCGATTCAGAGGATCTTCAGCACAAGTCCGACGTGCAAACTTCATCAGTTGATTTTGAGGAAATTATGAAAAATATGGAGATGAGAGACCAAGGAGGTGAAGTTCCAAGTAGTTTATCTGGTGGGGTAGTTTTAGACCAGTTGTATGGGGTATCGCCCCGGGATTTAAATTCAATGCTCTTTTCACCAGACTCAAGCTTTTTGAAGTCTTTAGCAGACATACAGGGATCTACGGATGTTCAAATAGGACCCTGGAAATATGAGAATAATGGTGAGAGCCTCGTAAGAGTGTATACTTATATTAAAGCTTCAAGTAAATTGATTAAAGCTTTGAAAGCCATAGAGGAGCAGACATATTTGAAAGCAGATGCAAAGGCTTTTGCTGTTTTATCCTGTGTGAGCACTCCTGATGCTCCATATGGAAAAACTTTTAAGGTAGAAGTGCTTTACTGCATTACGCCAGGGCCCGAGCAACCATCAGGAGAACCGTCTTCTCGACTGGAAGTGTCGTGGCGAGTAAACTTTTTGCAGAGCACTATTATGAAAGGTATGATTGAAGGCGGAGCAAGACAAGGTATAAAGGATAGCTTTGAACAGTTTGAGAAGATGTTATCTGAGAATGTGAAACCACTTGATCTTAAAGATATAGGGTCTGAGAAAGACCAGCTTTTGGCGTCTCTTCAGGTGGAGCGTCAGTCTGATAGGAAATTGGCAATTCAGTACTTCGCTAATTTTACAGTATTTTCTACCATTGTCATGGGATTATACGTGCTCACACATATATGGCTGGCTAGGCCTAGCACAATTCAGGGTCTTGAGTTTGTTGGTTTAGATTTGCCTGATTCGATTGGTGAATTGATAGTGTGTGGAGTATTGGTTCTGCAAGGGAAACGGGTGCTGGAGTTTATTTCTCGGTTTATGCAGGCCAGAGTGCAAAAAGGTACTCTAATATAGCATTTGTTTATTCAAGCAACCATTTGATCATATGAAGTAATTGAAGAATATTTGATATATCTGTATCCAATATAACATACAGGCATACATGCCATTAGCATTATGAGACAAAAATGCTTTGATAAATATGACATCATGCTTCCTGATTATTTTAATACCTTGATTTAAGGACAAGCAAATTTGGGATCTCTGTCTTAAGCATCGTTATGTCTCCCTGATGAATAATTTGATTTATTTTCGTTATGTTTATTATAGGCAGTGATCATGGAATAAAAGCACAGGGGGATGGGTGGTTGCTCACTGTTGCCTTAATTGAAGGAAGCAATTTGGCAGCCGTTGACTCGATTGGTTTCTCTGATCCTTATGTGGTGTTTACTTGTAATGGGAAAACGAGAACCAGCTCCATCAAGTTTCAGAAACCTAGCCCTCTTTGGAATGGTATATTTACTGTCATTTTTTGGTATTCTGTCACGTTTCTTGCCAAAATAGAAGAAAGTTGGCCGGAAGTCTATAAATCAGTGTGTTGAAACATTTTCTTATTGAAAGTAATGGTTGCTTGTAGAAATTTTCGAATTTGATGCAATGGATGATCCTCCATCTGTGCTGGAAGTGGAAGTTTTTGATTTTGATGGCCCTTTTGATGAAGCTACCTCTCTTGGACGTGCTGAAATAAATTTCTTGAAATCCAATATTTCGGATCTGTCGGACATCTGGATTCCTCTACAAGGAAAGCTGGCTCAGGCATGCCAGTCGAAGTTGCATTTAAGAATTTTCTTGAACAATACTAGGGGTAGCAACGTTGTCAAAGATTATATAACTAAGATGGAGAAGGAAGTGGGCAAGAAGGTAAATTAACTCCATTTCAGCTACAAATTCACACTTTTCATATTATGCATTACCGTTTTGAGGTGGTTAAAATGGCATGACTATTGCAGATAAAATTGCGTTCTCCTCAAACAAACTCTGCGTTCCAGAAGCTTTTTGCACTCCCCCCTGAGGAGTTTCTGATCAATGATTTTTCTTGTCATTTGAAACGGAAAATGCCTCTCCAGGTAATTAATTAATAAGGATTGCAATTGCATTTTTTCTATTCTTTGCTGTCTTCTTCTTTTAGAAGGGAAGAGGAAGGCCTAATAAAACTTGGAAAGAAATTATTAAAAAAATGTGTTATAGTGAAATATAAATGAGAACACATGATTTGGCTGACTGACCCCACATACTGGAATCAAGGCTTAGTTTGTTGTATATTGTATTCTTCTTTGAAACCAGTGAAAATTGATGATGCTTGGTGCTTCCTATTTGAATTATTGAATATTGGTAACTTGTTTACTGCTCGTGTTCCAGGGCCGTCTGTTTCTGTCAGCAAGAATAATTGGGTTCCATGCAGATCTATTTGGTCACAAGACAAAGTTTTTCTTTCTTTGGGAAGATATAGAAGACATTAAAGTCATACCTCCTACTCTGTCATCAATGGGCAGTCCAATCGTTGTTATCACACTATGGCCTGGAAAGGGATTTGATGCACGGCATGGAGCAAGGACTCAGGATGGAGAAGGCCGTCTCAAGTTTCATTTTCACACTTTTGTGTCTTTCAATGCAGCACACAGGTAACAACCTCAACCATGGCTCTCTTTTTTAACAGAATTTGTCGGTGGCTACTTCCTAGAGCCGTGTTACCATCGTCTCGTCTAGAATTCGTTCATCATTGTATTTTTCTTATAATTTCTCCACAATAACCTTGTTTGTGTGTGTGTGTTCTCAGAACAATCATGGCACTCTGGAGAGCAAGAGCCTTGACGCCTGAACAGAAGGTGCAAATTGTGGAGCAAGAATCTGAAGCTAGTGTTGTGCAACATGCTGAAGAGGAGTCCATAACCAAAACGCTCCAAGCCACAGACGAGGAACTCGAGACCAAAAGTCAAGGAGCAGATGAAGAATCTGAAGCCAAAAGCCTCCAATCTGAGGAGAGTGGCTCTTTTCTAGGAGTCGAGGATATCAACATGAACATGGTCTATTCTTCTATACTGTCTCTTCCAGTGAGTACCTTCTCCACTCCTTTCCCCATCTACACACACAAATCTAAGAATTTATTTCCAGCTCGTGATTGACTTGATATTTTCTTGATTCGTCACTTCAGACTAGCTTCTTCATGGAGTTGTTCAGAGGAAGTGAAATTGATAGACGGGTAATGGAGAGAGCTGGATGCCTCAATTATTCCAACAGCCCTTGGGAATCTGAAAAACCGGACGTGTATCAGAGACAACTTTATTACAAGTTTGATAAGCGTATATCCCGTTATAGAGGAGAAGTGACGAGCACCCAGCAAAAGTCCCGCCTTTCTGGCAAAAGCGGTTGGCTCATAGAAGAGGTGATGACTCTCCACGGAGTTCCACTAGGCGATTTTTTCACAGTAGGTTCCATATAAACAAGTACTATTTATTCATTACTCCGTTTTCCTCTGTTTTTACCTTGTGTGGTGATTTTTTGCAGCTTCACATAAGATACCAGGTCGAAGATTTACCTTCAAGATCCGTAGGTTGCAGTGTTCAAGTATTCTTTGGAATCGCATGGTTGAAATATACCAAACATCAAAAAAGGATCACGAAAAACATTACGTTGAATCTGCAGGATCGTCTTAAAGTCATGTTTAGCGTATTAGAGAAGGAGTATGTTTCCGGGACGTGAAATTCTCATTGTGGCGATGATATTTAAGTTGTGAATCTGTAAAATGCGACAAAATTCTACCTTGTAAAGAAAAAATATCGCTGGTTGGGTGACTATTCTTTTTTTACAGTTCAACCGCCAATCCGGCCAGCTTCTGATGTAAATATGGCGACGAAGTTGAGATCAGTGAACCCCTGTTTGATGACACATTCTTGGTCATGAACTGAATCATGATCAGTTTTGGTGGAGAAGGTTGCAATTGTGCATTTTTGCAGATGTTAGTGAATTGTTCTTCAGATCTGATTAGTTGTAGCATTAGTAGAAATCATACATGTAATATGAATATGATGATATGTATTATTATTTGTTATACAATAGTGCACATTTTTAGAATGCCAGATTTTGGAATGTATTCTCAAGTCCTTTGTAACTCTGTAACCAATTTTTAAATCAAATAAACTATTTTGTTTCTGGCAATAAATTGGCAAGATTTATGTGTTATTCTCTATATATATTTTTTAAATTTTAATTTATCAATATTTTGGTCATATACTAGACCATAATGTAATCTCAGTTTCATTTTTTTAACCTCAGCTTGTAGGCTAATGTCTCAAGTTTTAGTTTTCACTAATTGTAATAAAAATCTACATATATAGAAAAACATAAAAATAGGAAAGGCTAAACTATAGCCTTAAAGATGTGGGCTTTTCCGCTAAAAAATATGTGGGCATTTAGAGTCCATGGATCCATTTGCGGTACAAACTTTGAAGCCCGACCCAAATCTGAATAGGATCCTCTTATAGTTTACCCTTGTCCCTCCCCCCGTTCGATTCAGCTTTCCATCGTCGATTTACAAATGGCAATCTCCCTCGTTTCCACGCTCAATATATTATTTCCAGAATAGTAATCCAAAATTTCACAACTTCTAGGGCTCATTTACCTCCGTAGATGAAAGGAGAAGCAGATTACTGTTACAGGTAGGGGTGCGCGTCATTTTTTCTGAGCAAATCGAAAATTGAGAGGATGAGATTGTGTTAGATAGAACTTAGGAAAGTTTACGATTTCCCGTTCCTTCAAATTTTGAGTTCTTATAATTTGTTCTAAAACCTTTTTCGTTTTTTTTTTTTTTTTTTGCCCTGCTGTAGCTGCAGCTGAATTATTTCCCTTTATTATACTTAAATTGAGAGTTTGCTTGTGATTATGAGTACTAGCTAAACTGATGTCCACCTCTGAATCTCACATATCTACCGAGTTCTTTAATCTCTGCTTATTTAGACGCGGTTGAAATTTGACTTTTCTTATCTGGACAACTTTTTCGAATTTAATGCCAGTGTTATTCAAATTTTTTACTCGCTTTAGGTCTTCTGTCTAAGTTGCATGAATTGCCGTTGCCAGAATTTAGCATCAATGGGTGTTAGGGCAGGGATGGACATGGAAAAGGAAGCAGGAGATTTATTTGTATAATGGTTTCTTGTTTAAGCTACTGCTTGAATAATGCTACTACCATGTTGCATTCTTAGTGCCTGAGTTGCGAAAGGATTTTGTATGAGAAGAACGAGTGATAAACTATGTATGGAAGAGCGGGTCTTGATCGTTTCAAGAAAGCCCAGAGTTTGGAACCTTTCGCAGTAAGTGGAAATTCTGCCACTAAAACAGCCACGCGACCTGCTATAGGAAGGCCTGCTCATCCTGCAGCAGTTTCAGTTAATCAACCTCACCTAAATCATCAGAATGTGGTGAATAAGACTCTGACCGAGGATGTGGCCTCAGCTATGGTTATGGCTCAGCAAGTGACTCAGGTTGGAGGATGCCAGTCAACTTGGCAGCCTCCTGATTGGGCAATTGAACCACGCCCAGGTGTTTATTATCTTGAAGTTGTAAAGGATGGGGAGGTTCTTGATCGGATTACTTTGGATAAGAGGAAGCATATTTTTGGTAGGCAGTTTCATGCTTGTGATTTTGTGCTAGATCATCAATCAGTCTCACGCCAACATGCTGCTGTCATTCCGCACAAAAATGGCAGGTGCTAAATATTGTCAACATTCTATGTTTTTGCATGGTTACTTCGTTTTTTTTTTACTGCTTTTTGAAATATCGAGTAACTAGGAAAAGTGTTTCTCTAACCTCCATGCTGTCTCAAAATCATGTAGTGAATGCACAATCATTGATTCCCAGTGGTTTGAAACAACATAGTTTCTTGTTTTTTTTTTTTTTTTTTTTTTTGATTACCAATAGAAAGTTTGGATGCACTTGCCAAGTTGTCAGATATAAAGAAATGTATGCTGAGGTAAAAATGGGTAATTAAACTGTTCATATGCATGCCATACTTGTTCTGATGTAACAGAGTTCTGTTGTGTTTGCATAGAGTTATTTGGCTTGATGAGGTTGGTTGTTTAGCCATGACCTTTTGTCTATGTTGTTGGTCTTTATGAACTGTGTGATGTTTGCAACAGATAACTTTTCCAAATCAGTTGTTCGTATAATATGTGGATATAACTGTCTATATTATCTTGCTTTCGGATGAGTTGTTTTTTTAGTTGGCCCTCTGATCTTTTATAGATAAATGCATGTATGTGAATGTAAGGTCTGATGAAGTTGTACTGGATTGTAAGTTCTGATAAACTTATACTGTATTCTTCACAGCATATACGTGATTGATTTAGGCTCTGCACATGGTACATTTGTTGCAAATGAGCGATTGACTAAAGATTCTCCTATGGAGCTAGAAGTTGGGCAGTCTTTGCGGTTTGCTGCTTCGACCAGAATTTATGTTTTGAGGAAGAATGATGCTGCACTTTTCCCTCCACCTCTACAAGCCTCAGAAATTGATTTGCCACCACCTCCAGATCCCTCAGATGAAGAAGCAGTTTTAGCTTATAATACCTATATTAATCGTTCTTTGAACGGGTTGACAGCACCCAATGGATTGTCTAAGTCAAAATTAAGTAGCTCTGCAGTTACTCAGTATGACAGACAGCTAACTGAGAGAGCCCCTAAGAGGGTCAGAAGAACTAGAGTGGCATTTAAGGACCAGTTTGGAGGAGAGCTGGTTGAAATTGTTGGATATTCTGATGGAGCTGATGTAGAGACGGAACCTGGTCCTATGGGTGTGAAAGAAGGAAGTCTTGTTGGGAAGTATGAATCACTCGTACAGATTACAGTAATACCCAAAGGGAAAGAACAGACCCATGTGAAGCAAGCCACTATTTCCCAAACAGGTGTGACAGAGAAACTTCAACAAGTATTGAACAAGGTCAAGACTCCTGCAAAGAGTAGTGGAATTTATGATGATCTTTATGGAGATTCATTATCCGTCAAAGTCGGATCTTCTTGGGCACATACATCTGTTGGATCTGGAGGTAGAGAAAAATCTCCTAGTAAAAGTGGAGGAAATGCTCCTGGATTCGAAAGTAAAAAGTCTGAAAGTAATTTTGTAAACAATGGCGATGATAATGATGATGATGATCTGTTTGGTTAAGCAGAATGCCTGTTTTAATGAGTTACAATGCTTCTCCTCAGAGAACTCTAATTTTTTTCCGGAGCAGGTATCTCTGTTACTATAAATGGAATTGTCTTTGTTGTATGATATCATCTCATCTGTTAACTGTCATGTGTTGGTGAAGGTTTTAACGGTTTGCTTGAGTTATTGCATAGTTGGGTTTTTGGTTTTGCACAAGCTGGAGGTTTCTAAAAGGATTCATCTCACATGAGAAGCCAATTTTATGCTTAATCAAAGTTTATGTGCCAAAGGCTATTCTTTCTTTTCTTTTTATTTGAGTTATTTTTATGGGTGTTAATTAATTATAATAGTCCAAGGTAATGATTCCTTATTTTCTGCGTTCTCTAAAGGTTTCATACTCTGATTCACACTTCAAAACTATCTTAAACGTGTTTTTTCTCATCTATTATGGCAACCCCTACTTACTTTCTAATGCATTCATTATCGTTTCTATCTTATTCAGTTTTTGATCTCAAGATTTTAGCATAATATAATCACCATGTAACTTGATTAGGCAAGTCTAGAGCTGTTATCAGTTTTGGAGATTCTTAATTAGTAGTTAGATTGCTGAGTAAGGAATTCTTAAGACTTGAAAATAGTATCTGAAAGAGTACTTACTTATCTATTTGCACGTGTAGCTGCCTCTCTGTTGTTAGTTTTTGTTTTCTTCATGGGCCAAGAAGTCTCCTCCTCAGTCTCTATAGCCCCTCTGCATTTCCTCTTCACATTTGCCCTCCTAGTAGTCCTATCGCCTCTTTCCTTCACACCCAAATGCGGCCTGAAAAATTTCCCACCTACACCAGTATCTCTGACAAATCTCATGATCGAACTAGAATCACTTTCAGTGTTATCCCCAAAGACACAGCCAATGATGTTGTAAGCTGCTTCATGACAATTCAAGTCACCGTATCTTATGTGCATCACCCTGATGCTGCTGCTGGCCATCCCCACATTGGGGTTTATGTTTGGATTTTGAGATGATTCTGGAAAACTTCCAATGTCAATTTGGCTTGTATCCTCAATCATTTCCTGGATCATAGCACCACTGTCTTGAATTTGTCTGTTAATGTCGAATTCATGTATGCTATGTCCATGTTTCGATTCTATGTGGTGTGGAGGTGGAGTGCTTTCAGAATTGTTAATATTTTCAAGCTGTGTAGTGACCTGACCTTGTGTGTTCTGTTGCATGTCGTATAAATTTTCTCCGCCATTGTTGATATACAAGTCTATAATGTCTTCAAGTTTCACTGCACCATTCGAACTTGACTGTGTCATTCTCTCTCGGAACTCATTGAAATCTTGCACTACTTTTTCTAATCGATCATCAATAACTTCTTGAAATTCCTTATTCCCATCGGTCTCAATAGGCTCCATCTTTGATTGCAATCAGTTCCTATTAGCCTTGTTACAGTTGTTTTCAGAATAATCTCTATTCTTAATTCATTGCTATATAGTAAATTCAGAAGTTCTTGGTGTCTTTCAGAAACATGAGGACTTCCCCTTGTTTGTAAGTACTTTGGACATGTTATTTGTATGTAACAAAAACATGATGTACGTGCAATGGCATTTTGCATATTGATCCTCCTAATTTTCGTAATTTCATATTGCTAGTTTGTTGGTATGAGTGAGTAAAATAACTTGGAGAAGCGACAAAAATATTTAATAATATAACGCTATAGGTAATGTAATATCTATCTTTATTTCATATACGTTATTTGAGGCACTGTTTTAAATATAGTATCAAAAATGTCAAAATGATTGCTTTTGGGAATATATTCTCAATTATTGTGATGGTGGTTCCAACTGTTGGAAAGTCCTGGCTACCATACTTGATTTCTGGAAAAGCTGCAGTGTCCATCCAAAGGTTTTTCTTTCATTTCTTTATTTATATATTTTTTTTGCTACATATATATGTCCAATGGTGTAAATGATTCCCCATGTTCATAAATTTCGATCACCTTAAAATTAAGGGTATGATATTGTACACTTTGAGTATATAAATCTTCATAATTCTATTTTCGGACTTGTACAGAAAAAGAAATATTATACGTTTTCATATGAACATGATAATATTACATTTCTGCATACATCTATCCAAATGTGGAACTTTGATAGAACAGTTACCTAATACCATCAATGCACCATTACTTGAGTTCAAAATCAATCTACTTTGATAACTAATTGTATTATGTAAGATATTTGTCCGCTAATGTAATTGCCAATCCACATCGTTATAATTATCACAAATATTGTACCTAATGGAAAAAATAGGGGTGGAAAAACATTTGGATCATTGTTCGGTCTTTTAGTAGAAAATGTCAGGTGCCTACTTTTACTTACCCAATGTGAGTTGTTGGTAGTTTCAATAGTGTATTAATGAAGAACAAATCCATCTCTTTTTCAACATATTTTATGTGTTAGTTAACAAGACTAATAATTACACATTTATGTATTAGTCAATAAATGCAAAATTTAACATTTTGTTCTTAGTTGGGAAGGATTAATTTAGAATAATAAAATAGAGAGAAAAAACAAGGGAATATTTTTGTTGTGTGAAACGCGACATGAGTATCTTGGATTAAAGGCGATTTTTGCAGCACAAGATTTGGAATTTCGTGGCATCAACTACACTTTACTTACATTGTAGCCCCATTTTATGAAGTGGGATACACACTCCTGCCACATCTTTTTATATTAACATTTTTAAGGGATATTTTCCAAATTAAAAAAGAAAGAGATTTTGTGGGATAATTTATTGAGTTCACAATTATATCTTGTGTAAATTTCCAGTGTATATTTCATTATCCTGGTATCACTAGTCTCACGTATTATCTCACACTTTGTAATTCATTTATGAGTTTATGAAAATAAATTTGATTTATGAATTTATATATTTTAATTTTTAGAAAGAGGGGTGGGTTTCTTCTACGAGGAAAGGCTAACTTTATTAGCAACAATGATGACAAAATTTTCCTTTAGAAACTATATATATTCATGATATGTAGAAATGATATTCATGATGATCATAATCTTAGTAATATGATTATCGTCGTCATGCCCCATCATCTACTCCTTGTCATCATAACATATCTTTTCGTGCATGTTGATCAGTCTAAATAAATTGCTGCAACATAAAGTTTATTCAGAAATTTAGTGTATATATTTCTATGATTAAATCTTATTTCATGAAAGAACACCACCAGACCTTGTATATAGCATAAAGCTAGAAGTAATTTCAACTTATCGAAATGGAGTTCAGATTGAATTTAGTGAATAATGAAGGTAAAAGGTTTCTGTGACGTATCTACCATAATTCAGATACAAAATTATTTTTTTACCATAAATGATAGTTTTGTTACTTTTTCACCATTAAAAAATTCTACAAAATTACTTTTGTAAAAAAAGTAAAGAGTAGGTCTTGTGTGAGACCGTCTCACGGATCCCATTTCGTGAGACGAATCGGATCGGGTCGAACATAATAATTAAGTAATACTTTTGTTTGTATTAGGTAATACTTTTCTATATTTCAAGTAATACTTTGTATTATATTATTTATTATATATACAAAATATAAAAGTATTACATGATATATAGAAAAATATTACATAATATACATAAAAGTATTACATGTTGCATGAGGAGAAAATAGCACCTAAAAACCCTAGGATCCGCGTGTTTTTTAAGATCCGACCCGATCCAATTCGGGTCATATATCCTATAATACAAAAGTATTACCTGATACACATAAAAGTATTACCCGATATACATAAAAGTATTACATATTTTCTTATAGTCTCACTCAACTCAAAACAAAAGTATTACCTAATATACATAAAAGTATTACTTGATACACATAAAAGTATTACATATTTTTCGTATGGTCCAACTCAATTCAAAACACATCTTATAATACAAAGTATTACCTAATATATATAAAAGTATTATATAATACACTCAAAAGTATTACATAATTTCTTATATTCAACCCGACCCGACCCGTCTCACAACATGAGATCCATGAGACAGTCTCATCCAAGACTTTGCCAAAAGTAAAATAGTCACAGTGAAATTCAAAGGATATCAAAGTTGTGTAACTTATAAAAATCAAAGGGTTACACGAAATTTATGTAATCTTGAAAATGACAGAATTACACGAATTTGTTTTATCAAATTCGTGTAAATCATTGAATGTGTGATAATTTTTTATATTTTATCAAAAGAACAATTTTATCTACTTTCACGATTTATGATAAATAGAACAATTTTTTTGGAGAAAATGGCCTTAATTACCACATTTCCTTATATTTTGGCCCAAAATATCACAAAATATAGGATATAATCCCCATCTACCATTTTTCCTTATATTTGTGCCTAAATTACCACTTTTTTGAATAGATCAAACATAGATGATGGGACATGTCTTCACTTTAATCAATTAAATAATAATAAAATAATCAATGCACACACTATCAATTGTTACACGAAAATAATCAATGTTACACTATCAATTTTTTTTCATTAATTTCGTGTAAGGAAAAAAAAATAAAAAAAAATATTTTTTTTTAATTTTTTTTCCTTACGTGAATTTAATTTTTTTTTTCACTTACACGAATTTAATTTTGTATAAGGAAAAAAAAATTATTTTTTTTCCTTACACGAAAGTAAGGAAAAAAATCGATAGTGTAACATTGATTATTTTCGTGTAACAATTGATAGTGTGTGTATTAATGTTTTATTATTATTTAATTGATTGAAGTGAAAGCATGTCTCATCATTTGTGTTTGACCTATTCAAAAAAATGATAATTTGAGCACAAATATAAAGAAAAGTGATAGATAAGGGTCATGTCTTATATTTTATGATTTTTGAACCAAAATATAAAAAAAATGGGGTCATTTTCTATCTTTTTGTAGTAAAGAATGAATACATGATTTGATCTTGTGATATAAAAAATAATAAGTTAGGGGTTAGAATTAGTAATAGTAATAGGTGGGAGTGGGGGTGGTTGGGGAAAGCAGGAACAAGGTATAGGCAGGGGCCATCTAATCTGAGAACTCACGAATGTCAACTCCGACCAATCCAATCAAGATCTTGCAAATCAGACGGCACCCCACACGACACGTGGCCGACAACAATACAACCAAAACCAAACATCTAACTCTCTCAAGATGTAATGAAATGAAATGAGACTCAACCAAAAGTAGTGGGGCTGGCTGAACTATATATGATGATGATTTGTTCATACCAAGGATCTTCTTACATGGCCCCACTTCTTCTTCTTCTTTTTTTAATGAAATAATAATAATAATAATAATAATAATAATAATAATAATAATAATAATAATAATAAACCTTTTTTTCCAACAAATATTAGTAGGTCTTCCCCACTGCCCACTTGCATTGCATGCTAAAGAAAAAATATTCAATCAGACGTAAAGTTAGAAGACACTACAAAATTGGAAAAGGGTGCTGCAAGATAAACTGTTCAGCATCTTTTTTAATTATTTTAGTGGAGGGAATTTTTGATTGGTCCACAAAACTGCACCTACGTGTAGTAATATTTATTTTTTAATTAATTACAAGCACCCAACTATGTGGGGAGGGGGAATACAAAACCACCACTCTCAGAACTAGAGAACTAGAGTTGTGGAAAAACTAGTGTGTTTTTTCTTTTAAAAGAGGAAAAATTACTTCTTTTAAATTAATCAGAATTTTTTAATTGCTATAAATATTTAGATGAGTGGTTGATCCAAAATAATGTGATCCTGACATGACGTTTCATAATATAAATAAATGAAAAATTGATGAAAACTTAAAATTAAATTTCAGTCGTCTCATGTCTGACGCTATATTAAGTTTATATCATTTTGAAACCTCTCACGTAAGCTAAATTAATTATAAGTATGTTGAATTCCTGACTGAATTAAGAATTTTAGGATAATAAACATGACAATTAAACTACCACTTAGAAAAAGCCTATAGTTATTTGAACCAAGTTTACATTTCCCCACATTAATTATTTGTGTTATTTTAGTTCTTGACAATGAAAATCTCTTGGTTTATCTTCTATAAGTTCAAGTAGATAATCATTAGCTGGCTTACAAGCTTTCAGAATGATGCATTAATAGTATGTTGACTAAGACCACTATTTTGTGCAATATTCTTTCTCATATTGTTTCTGTATTATTATCATTGAACGTATGGTTTTCTTTCTCTTATAATGGCCTATGCTTCTCCCCATTCTATCCCTAATCCTTCTTCCTCTATTTTCTCTTTAACTTGTTAATTTACATGCCCCCCAAAAACTATACATAATGAAATACGAAACGAAACACTGTGTATCCATCAATGGCCGACTTCCTTAATTCTTAGCTGCATGCAACAGATTGAAGTTAGAATTGGTCAGATCTTAGGTAAGTACATTTGATTCTGCTTACTGAATTTCAGATATTAAACAAGCATGATATATATATATATATATATATATATATATATATATATATATATATTCCTTGAAGAGAATAAAAGCTGAAGCCACTTTAAATCTTTAGGTTGTGTTGTGCTATAGTTGCTAAATGATCAGAAAAAGAAAGAATGGGAAAGATACTTTATTGCCAAATTTTTAGTGCAATTCCAATAGAGTGTGGACAAAGGAAAATTTCACTACATACACTAGAGAAATTAGCTAACTTTCATTATCAAATTGAAAAGGATGATATCTGAATTTAGCTAAATTACCACATATGTATAAGGCCATTGAAACGTGCTGCTTTTCTTTCCTATGGTTTGTATCGCGATTTTGGGATTCAATATGATCTTGCTACCCATTCTTCTTTGCTAATATTTTCTTGTTAGGAAGATCTTGAAAACCATTGATCGGTTTTGGAGCATGCACTATTAATTATTCCATCATTGTTTCTCTCCCAAAAGCAAGGGTCTTTAAGCAAGATTCTGAGATCAAATTCATGTGAAAAGTAGTTAATGTGTAGTGCATGTATATAAGTATTGGTATCTTCCCTTTATAAGCATCTTTACTTACCATATATAGGGCCAAATACCAGTTTTTATTCAGTTGTTGTAAGAGTCCTTCAAAGGGTTAATACTCTTTTAGTCTATGCCTTCCATTCCATTGAACTGATGTGCATAAAAAATGTCAGAATTTCTTTTACAGTTAGTTTAATTCTTTGCTGCTTGCAAATCAAGGAGTGATGAAGGGCTGTGATTTTAGATCATTGATTTTTGCATATTTAGGAATAAGGAGGTTGGAACAATTCATCTTGCTACCTGAAAATTAAGGTACTTATAAATGTTTCCCTTTTTCTTCTTAATTCTTCCATTCAGAGAGAGAGAGAGAGTCTATTTTGGATTTGTTTATTCTTTTGCACCAAGATTGTTGAGACTTGAGAAATGGTGTATTTGTTTGCTAAGTTTTCTAGTGCAACAATACCCAACATTTTTCATCAAATCTTGGCCTTGGGCAATAAAAAGAATATGATTGCTAAAAATAACATCGTTTCATGTGGAGAACATTGATACAAATATCATGTTAACCGTATTTATTTATTGTTTGTTTAACTGAACTTAATTCCATTTAGATCATTTACATATACATTGATTCTCATTTTGATCGTCTGTATTTTACGAAATCGATGAATGCAAACATAGTTGATGATGGAGAGTAACCTTAAAAGTGAAACAATTTAATAGGTGAAGAAAGTAGTTTGTTTATTTGTCAGCAGTCACAAAAGTTAATAAAGTTAAGCTGTTGCAAAAAAAGTCAATTTTACCCTCTGATCAACTCTTGGATTCTAACTCCCACAGTCAATGCAGAATATTAACTACAGAATGATTCAAGTTTTGTTCTCTTAGAAATTAACATTTCTATGAGTAACAGTTTTATTTTCCAGCTTTAAAAAGCATAATCAACATATATCAAGAATGAAGTTCATGAAACTCGGAACCCGGCCCGACACCTTCTACACTGAGGAAGCCACTAGGTACCATTAACTAATCAATTAGCCAAGAATATATATGAAGTAGAATATGTTTTTCTGCTAATTTAATTTTGAAATTTCCAGGACAGTGATGTCAGATGTACCAAGTGATGTAACCATAAGGATAAACAACATCACTTATCATCTCCACAAGGTAAAGAATCATGTTACAAACAATACAGTACTATGTTGTTATCTTAATTACATCTCAGATATGTATAGTATATATAACACAAATGTTTGATTCCATTCTGGGTAGCTGCAGTATCCTCTTCTCCCCAAATGTGGCTTACTGCAACGTCTATACTCAGAGTCCAAGGAGTCGAGCAATCTAACATTGGAACTGCATGATATCCCAGGAGGAGAAGATGCTTTTGAGCTGTGTGCGAAGTTTTGCTATGGAATCTCTATCAATCTCAGCCCCCACAACTTTGTCTCTGCATTTTGTGCTGCCAAGTTTTTGAGAATGACTGAATCTGTTGAAGCTGGAAACTTTGTAATGAAGTTGGAGGCTTTCTTCTCTTCATGCATTCTTCAAGGGTGGAAGGATTCCATTGTCACCCTGCAGAACACTCAGAGAGTTTATGAGTGGTCTGAGAATCTTGGCATTGTAAGAAGATGCATTGAATCCATTGTGGATAAGATATTGACACCAACAAGTAAGGTCTCATGGTCTTATACCTATACCAGACCAGGATATGAGAAAAGGCGCCACCAATCTGTACCTAAGGATTGGTGGACAGAGGATATATCGTTCCTCGATATAGATATGTTCAGATGCATTGTTGCTGCCATTAAGTGTATGAATATGTTACATCCACAGCTCATTGGTGAGGCATTGCATGTCTATGCGTGTCGTTGGTTGCTGGACACTACAACAAACAGGGCTAGTGAGGGTTCATCTTCTGGACAAGATGATTCTTCTGAGATGAAACTGAGGGTTCTTGAGACCATTGTGGGGTTGATTCCAGCAGATAAAGGATCTGTCTCGATTAAGTTCTTGTTGAAGCTTCTTAGCATTGCAAATTTTCTTCCTGTGTCTCCAGTGACAAAAGCAGAACTGCTTAGGCTGTCTGGTTTGCAGCTTGAGGAGGCAACATTGAGTGATTTACTGCTTCCAGCTGAGTCGTGTGATGATCAAACATCCTATGACATCGATTTGGTTAAGAATGTTTTGGAGAGTTTCTTGAGGCAGTGGAAGAGACAAGCCCCTGCAGAAGAAAGACAGTCACTGAGATCCATACGTAAGATCGGAAAGCTCATAGATTCTTATCTGAAAATGGTTGCAAAGGAAGCAAACATGACAGTGCAGAAAGTAGCATCTCTTGCTGAAACATTACCTGCCATTGCAAGGCCTGATCATGATGATCTCTACACAGCAATCAACATTTATCTCAAGGTGTTCTTCTTCTCTGTTTCGAGCATTTTTTTTTTTTTTTTTAATTTTCCCTGTGTTCATTAATGTGCAGGAGCATCCTGATCTGAGCAAAACGGATAAGAAACAGCTATGCCGGATTTTAGACTGTCAAAAACTGTCCCCAGAAGTACGCGCCCATGCTGTGAGGAACGAGCAGTTGCCTCTGAGAATAGTGGTGCAAGTTCTTTTCTTCGAACAGGAGAAAGATTACTCGAACACAATCAGAAAGCAGAAATCCCCAGAGCAACAGCTCTCAGACGAGCAATCTCACGATGCTAGACATGACACAACTTCTGCACCAAGCACAAGTGGAGTTCATGAAAGGAAGCCTGAGGATAAGCTGCAATTCAGATCAGAACCAAGCTTTAAAGTAAGGGGTGTAGGGGATTCTAAAACTCTGTTAAATCCTCAGGAGAAAGCATTGGTGAGAAGAATATCACAAAGGACTAACAGATAAGGGATGATTTGTGGATGTATATTATGCACAACAAAATGTAAGCACCGTTACAACTTATATGTTCAAAATTCATTTATCCTGTTAATATTCAGTGTGGTTGTTCAACAACCTGATTTCTGCTTGATTGTTTAAATTGTTAATGGAATACAATAGACGGAACAAGATGCGAGCAAACCAAGACGAAGAATATACAACAAAAATCAAGCAGAGTTGTTTCATATTACAACACTTCTCTATTACTAATAAACTGTGCATCTAATGCTGCAATTACAAGTACCATGGAAACAATATACTTCTTAGTTTTTCCTACAGAAGCAGAAGCCTCGCCACCACCAAAAAGCTGCTTCATTATAACGAGAAAGTACAGGCACAAAATCATCTCTGTTCATATTTCCTCCAAAAAAATACAGGCGATCGGGAACCTGTTTCACTATTAGGCAGCCCATGAATCATCTCCATCATTAGTTTAGGACTCTCCTCTGCACATATTTCAAGGCTTTATGATACAGCATATCTTCCCTGAGTGATACGTTCACTGGCTTCTTATCAGGTCCTGTGGATCATAGTCATAAAATTCACCAGCTTTCACAAAACGACCCTTCACACGCTTCCTAACATCAGCCCTTGCCTTCCGTGAAGCATACCTAATTTTTTTATCAAACCTGTTCACAAATGCACATCATTATTTCAGAGCTTCAAAGCTAGAGATCGACAGGTAAAAAAAGAATAGTGTAATATGGATGTTTCCTAAATGCATTGTTTACAATTAAGGATAGACCATTCAAAGAGCACCTTTCTCAAACGCTCCAGTATAAAGCATATTATGTTAAATATGTGAATCCAAACTAATTGATCAAATTGATTTTAGTTTATTTCCACATCATAAAAGAAAGAGAAAAAAAAATTGAAGATTTTTCCAACAACCATGCTTACATGCGTGACTTCTTTTTCTCTCTGTATCGTAACACAGCATCATCCCGGTTAGCTGATGAAAATTGATTTTCGGGACAAAGAATATCACATGAGTGTTCCTCTATGATATCATCCAATGGATACCCTCCACACTCTGCGCGATCTCCAATGTTACACTCACCAGTCGGTGCAGCGAAGGAAATCGAGTGGGTAGATGGTTCTGAAGTAGGAAAACCAACATCTGGATCAGATTTACAGCTAATCATCGCCTCAGCTGATACTTGATTGCTGCATGCCAGCTTCATTGTTTCACTCTTCGAACTAGAGGCCTGAAAATAACAAGGAAAGACATTTTATCTGATGTGAACAGCAGGTTTAGTTAGTTAGGCAATCCTAATGTCAAACCTCACTTCGTAGAATGCTTATGAAAAAGCTTTTGTCATGCCAAGAGATTTATGTGATTGTACAGCCCACTTGACAGTGCATATTCTTCATGCCAACATGTTTTACCAAAATCCATATCACCCAAGAACTAAATGTCTAAATCAATATCATTTGTCCCAAAACGATGTAATAAATTGATAAATATAAAGTTTGTCAATCTTCTATAGTTATGGAGAAGAAGTTATGACACAACTTAAATGCAGCATTAATCAAGGAAAATCATATTAATCATAAAGCTGGATTTCAGAAGAAGCAACATTCTTCATAGACTCAGAAAATTGAATAACGGAGCAAGCATACCTTTGCCATGTTTTTACACTCAACATTGCGATTAGTCCCTTTCATATTTCCAAATTCAAACAAGCGATCAACTCCACCTTTCTCATAAAATTGTTGCCGGTCATCAAGAGATTCGTCAAAAATTGCTTCATAGTCTTCCAAACTAAGATCAACATCTGAGATATATAAGTCCTCAATGGAAGTATCCTGAATGGATTCAAGATGCTTTAATCTTGATGAACAAGCCTACATGATTATGAAACAAACCATTGCACTTAAAAGTCAGAAACTGTACCGAGTTATATCTTATTTAAAACGTGAAGAAATAAAAGCAGCAAATTCAAATGAAGGTGATGCAAAAATATGCCAATTAGCATGTACCCGTGCTAACAAGTATGTCAAGTTTAACTGTAGCCTTTGACTTAATGCTATCGCTGCATTCTCCAAATGATATGCATTGTTGATTCTCTCATCCCAATAACCTTTTCACAGAATGCAATTTTTACACACTAAGGCATTTCTCATGAGTGAATTTGATGAAAAACCTGGCATCCTAATCTCATATATATATATATATATATATATTAAAAACCTGGCTATTAACGAAGAGAAACATACTATTTGCAATTTCACAGGTCAGATTTCTTGAGAATGCATACGAGAGTAATCATTTATAACATAACTTAAACAGTTGTAAATACTATTGCCAAATAGATAGAAATTCATATTTAGGAACCGAACCACCAGCTCCTTTATATTTATGATACAAGATAGTACATTATAGATACATACCCAAAATTTAAGTTTTGAAAATAAAAGAGTTAGCAGCATATTCCCAATTCCAGTAGTTTCACCAGTTCTTCCCAATAAATGTTTTAACAAAAATAGCTTGAATTGGTTAATCAACCATTACCCTAGTTACACCATGTGTCTGTTGGTGCTTTATACAAAATTCTAGTCAGACGAACAGGTTCTTGATACTAAAACGAGGGAAGAAGTTAGATATATAGTAAAGGAAGGTTAGTCACATACCTTATCAACATTAGGTCCCCAGTCAACCAACATCAACAGCCAAAAGAGCATGAATGCAGGGGAACCGGACCTATTATAGATTAAGTTCAGACTAGATAATTTCTCTTTCTCAAATTGGAAGCTAAGGAAAGTAGAGAAACTAGTATTAAAAATACAAGGTTAGTTAATGAAAATAGTAAACTGATGGGAGAAAACTTTATTCCAAGATTTTCACGAGGAGGAAGTAGTTCAGAAACTTTAAGAGAATTGAAGATATAGTTTATTGGGTGAATGAACAAGAACTGATTTTTCCATTTATACTAAATTTGGAAAGTAAAAAAGAAAGGCATCAAAGTTTTAGTTGTGATGTATAAGCCAGTCAGACCTAATAATATTAAAAAAATAATAAATCGAAGGATCCAGTTCCCTACAATGCTGTTGGTGTGCTGAGCAAAAACACCCCCACTTTGTTCCTGATGTATTCAAGTTAATATTATATATATATAAAGATCACAGATCAGAAATTACCTTCTGATCAAGAGGATATATCAATTGCTCATTATCGGGAGCCATTGTATCCATAGCAGCATCTTCTATTGTATCCATAGCAGCTTCTTCTGTACGATAATCCATAGACACCAACTGACATAGAGGGCGGCTTTCATCTCCTTCTTCAAGAATCTCTGAACCTCCCTCAGGATAACAACTTGATTGATCAACAGAAAAGAAGGACCATACCCCTGAAAACTCAGCTGCAGAAGGACATCCACAATAACAATTGA
Organism: Scutellaria barbata; assembly: GCA_028654395.1. Classification (NCBI taxonomy): domain Eukaryota; kingdom Viridiplantae; phylum Streptophyta; class Magnoliopsida; order Lamiales; family Lamiaceae; genus Scutellaria; species Scutellaria barbata. Next base: position 8,463,460 of record CM053645.1, read on the forward strand.
TTTCCTGAGTTTTGTTCTCCATAGGTGAAGGTGAGCCAGTATGTCCAGACCAATTGCAGTTTTGACAGAGTGAGATCTTCTCTTCGATGCACCTCACAGTTGCAGGTTGACAATGGCAGCGATCGCATACAAGGGTCCTCATGTGGCGCTTAGAAAGAGCATTAGCGGAATGAACATTTCTATCACATGATAAGCATAGGCAAGCAGCATCAGACCTACAATAGACCATCGATCTTTGCTCCCCACAAAAATCACATAGCAGGCCCATACTTAATGCTGCAACTCTCAAATCTGCAATAAAATTAGATTGGTAGCGATTAAAAACAGAGCTTTTATTCTTTACCAAACTCAGATCCGGTCAAACCTTGCCATGTAGCTGAAATTTCAATCCTCAAATTTAAGTAATTTAAAATCTTGACCAGATTTTGTCAAAAGATTCTAAAGCTTTACTAGACTGTACATGTTTTTAGCATGGTCATATACCAATTACCATCATAACAAAACCATCAAATTTAGCATGAGAAGGACAAGGACAAAAAAGAAACATAATTGATAATAATCATTATCTACAGGAATAAGGAACAAATTCTTAAAATTTAAATATCAATAATAGTTAATAAGCAAATCAAAGTAAAAGGTAAACTAAAATCATTTCCAATTAGCCATAGCATCACGTCTATATAAAACCGCGAACAATCATAATCTCACAACATAGTGAGGTTTGCCTCCGGATGAACAATATCTTAATTTCTTGGATCAAAACGATGTCAACAGAAACAATCTATCACAAATCAACAGAATCCTCTGCAAGAAGATCGTGATTCATGGAAACAGCACTAAACCCGAACACAGAACAAAAAACAAAGAAAGTTACCTGTATCAGAAGCGCAGCAAAGATCGGCAGGGGAAAAGGAGATCAGAAAAGTCGAAAAGGTAGGAGCCGTAGTACGGAAAAGAGAAAAGCGGCGGAGAAGAGGGTGAGGAAGGAAGGGTGTGTGAGTGTCGGGGAAAAAGATAAAGCACAAAAAGTGTAGACTGTAGCAGCGTTGGGCAAGAGAGAGATAGGAAGGAGGTAGATGCGGGAATTTATTATTATTAATAAGACCTTTTTGCACTTTTCTTTAAAAATATCTTTCTCTTTCCTTTTCAGACATTTGGACTTTTCGCTTTTGGAGATAAGTATTAAACTTCATCCACTTGGCTTGCCTCCTCCTTTCTTTCTCTCTCCTTACTCTAAACCTACTTCTCTTTTCTCTCTCTTTCATATCATATCTCATCTTTTTTATTTTATACCACAAATATCCTATTTCAAAAAAAGCAGAAAAAATATCTCTTTATACCATAAAATATAACAAACTTACTTTTTATCATAAAGAATATAGTATTTACTTTTCTACCATTTCCCATCAGAGTATGACTTACATTATATAATAAATATAAAGTTACACAATATAATATTTCTATATGATATCATGTTAAGATACCACATGATTTCTATCAATCCTGCTCACCTACTCATCATAAGCATATTAATATATGCTCGTATCAAAAATTTAGAACATTTATTAATTTTACTTTTCATATAACGAGGAAATGTGATGATTACACATTATTGGTGGCATATTAAGAATTGTCCACAATGGATATTTGAGCAAAATCATGATTTCTATAAAATTACATAATATGATGTGATTTAAATAGATTTACACGATATGATCAATATAGAATTCACACAACCAGTAACATAGTCTCCTTAAGCTAAGTAGGGGCTAAGCCCCCACAATTTTTAAAAACTTTAATTATATTTATATGTTAATTTGATTTTTTTTATTTTAAGTATTAAAATATCTATTTTATAGTAATTTAATCTCTTCAAAGTGTGTCCAAACTCCTCTCCTGCACACAACATGATTCATATATGATTAAATGATATAATGCATATAAAGTTATACCGTATGATTCATAGGTGTTGATGACATGATTGACAAAATTATGACTTTTTTACTTTTATCAAAATTGTAATTTGGGGGAAATTTGACAGATTTTTAAAATGCAGTAGAAAATGAGGTTTTAGAAAAGTAAGTTGCTATTACCTAAAGTGGTAGAAAACCCACGTCACCCTATTTAATAAGTTAATTTCAATGTGAATTATTGATAGTTCGAACAATAAATGGTGCCTAATTAATAAGTTAATTTCAATGAGAATTATTGATAGTTCGTACAATAAATTCCAGATTTTGGTAGACCACAAATTTTTTTTTTTTTGTGGGGAAAGAGTGACAAACACTAAGAATGACATCTACAAGGTTGGATGTTGATTCAACAATGAGGGTTATAAAAAATTGAGCAGCTCTAATAATATGTGTCTCAACATTATAAGAGTAACAAAAGACCATAAATTATTAATTAATCTATATTGAAATTGGATTTCTAAGAATCTCGAGATTGGATCCTAAATCAATTATGAATTCCACATATTCGTTTATTGTATATATGATGATTTATGTAACATGATATAAAAAAAACACACACAAATGTTTTTATTTTAATTTATTTTTGTATCAAAAAAATTGAAACTTTAATTTTTTACATTTATAATAAATAAAATATATAATTAGATACATGATAGCATAATAGCAGAGAAAGTAAAACTAAACTGGGCTGGTTATTTTAATTAGGTTATTTACCTAATTAAAAATAAACAAGGACAGAGAAAAGTTTAGCAATTGCGAGAAATTGTTTGAGGGCAATTTATTTCGTAACAAACTAGTATCCAATTTCTTTTATATTTATTATCTTAATTATTTTACAATGATTTTTTTTCATTTATTTATTAACCATCTACTACATTTCATTTTTTTTAATATAATTTTAGAAATTAAAAGTAATATAAAACCGTCTCAAGAATCAATATAAGATCAATATATGCTTAAATATTCACGCAGTTAAAAACCCATTGATTGCACAGTCTTCCACCATCAGTGAAGAGTAGTGTCAAAAAGTGCTGACCAATAAATATATAAAGCCAAAAGATATACTTTTATAACAGCTTACTTATTATATTATATAAATTGTACAGCGAACTCCCACCCATTTCTAGTGAGCTAAATCTTTTGTGGGTGACGGAGCAATCGTATGAAAAATATAACATTAAATTTAGGCCAAAAAAAGATACGAGGGATCTTATTAAATTGAGTGGATTGGAGGACCCGGTTAACCCACTAAAGACACGTTTGGCTTGTAAATTGGGTGGGTAAATTAAATTAATATCCAATCGTGCATTAAAAAAAACTGCAATTTTTTGCCATATAATTATATAAAAGTTGACACTTGTCTAGCTAATTATTCACGCTAAAAAGATAATATTTTATAAAAATAATAGAAAATAAATTTAACGTAAAATTTGATTTGCATTTAATCTAATGCAAGGTTAACGGTTAAAATAATTTAACGTGAATTTTTTAAATATTATTTGAATAAAAAATCTTAAGAATTCAGCATATTGTTGGAGAATCGCGATATTTCGGTGATACATCGCTAAAATATCGCGATAAATATGGATCCGATATTATAACGAGAAGCAGTTTGTTTTGGGTAAAATATCGCTGATATATCGGTAAAATATCGATTTCGGTGAAAAAAGCCTCATTCTTGTGGGATTTCGTCGATATATCGCTCATATATCGGTGAAATATCGGTAATATATCGATTTTGATAAATGTCGGTAGAAATTTGATTTTTTTATTTTTTTTGGCGTATTTTTTATTATTTATTATAAGTGTAGGCTTCATATCCTAATAATACTCTCCATTATTATCACCTATCATAAAATCCAATTTTTTATCCCTATAAGTTATTTATAGATTTTTTTATAATAAATTTTATCTTCTAATTTAATTATAAATGTGATAGTTTCCACGATGCAAGTATGCAACATTAACATTTCTTCTTCTATATTATAATTTATAAGTTCTTCTAAATTAGAATTTACAAATCCTCCTTAAAAAATCAAGAAGATTCATCATTTAAAGGTTAGTTAATTTATATGCTTTACTAAATATTTTATTTCTTCAACTGATGTTACAATCTATATTTTCAATAGTTCAAATAGTATAATAAACACTAATTTTTCTGTGGACAAAACTTTAGTTTTTTAATTATAATTAAAGATTTAATTGAGAGATAGAAGCACACATGAATTGCATCTTCCTGATTACACTCTAAATTGGTCTAATGTCATAAGTTGGTATCAATATTATGTGAATTAAGATGATATGTCATCTTATTCATTTAAACAGGAGTTCAAATTACTACTAGTTCATGTATTAATTTTATACAAAATTTATCATATTATCATAGCAACGTTTATATAGTATTTTATCTATATATTTGTTGAAAATATATCATTTTATTTGAAATTATAAGTTCAATATATGTATTAATGTCAGTTATAATAATCTATAAACTAGTAAATATAATTTTTTTTAAATTTTTTTTATATTTAAAAAAAAAATGTCCGATATTTCCACCGATACCAATATCAATATTTTTTTCGAAACCTATGTTTGATCATTGGTTGGAGATGATTAATCATGATTTGTTTTGGGATTAAGTGTCGACGTTAAAGTTGGGCCTAAGGTGTGGTTAGGCAAAAATAAGATATAGGTATACTAAATTAGAGAAAATGCTAACCACTTAAAATTGAGTGATTTATTTTATTGAAAGATATTCAATAGTGAAATTGACGTGTATCTTTACTATTGTGACAACTCACTAGTTTGTCCTTTTTGAGATTGGAGATATGTTTAATATGTAGTTTTGTATTAAGGTGGTGATGAACTAACATATTACAACAAATACTACAACATCTGATTAACACAATAAGTAATTCAAACCTAATATTAACATTTAATAAAACTATATAAATTACATAATTAAGTTTATTGTAAACAATACAAACTGAAAATAATACATCAACCATCAACTATAACAAACCTAACTACCATACCAAACATATGGTAAGATTATCTCCTTTATATATTCAAAGCATGTATAGTATAGGATGTATTACCAATTTTAGGTTAAAAAAATAGAAATTACACCAAAATTGGCTGTCATTTCATTGAAACAATATAATTAACATTAATATATGACATAGCATGAATTATAAAAATGACGAAGTTCTATCAAAATAATAATAGAAATTCGATGTCTTATCTATCGTGAAATCAGGTGGCAAATCATCGATATGAAAGACATGAGAAATTATGACAACCAAAATAATTAGACAATGCTTGATTTTGTTTTCCTCGTAAAATCAATTTGTTACTTGATTATGTGGACGACATAACTGTAAAATATTCAAGGGTTGGAAACGTTTCTACCAAGAATGAATTTGGTGTAAAATATCTTATAAATCTCATTTTGTAACTCAATCCGATCAATAGTTAAAATCAAAGTCAACGATCGATCAACATCAATTAACAATCGGTCAATGATTGATCACGTCGGTTAATGCAAATCAACATCGTTGACAAAAAAATATTATATGATACAAATAAAAATATTATCTAATATTTTTATATTTATCATGCGATGCTTCAAAAAGTAGTACATAATATAAATAAAAGTATTACTTGTGTTTTATTTATTTCAAGATGTAATACTTTATTCTCATGACATAATATAATATTTTTATGTGTATCATGTGATACTTTCAAACAATAGTATGTGGTGCGCATAAAAGTATTACATAATATATATAAGATTCAATTTATAGATTAGTTCTCAATTTTAGATACAAATTTTAAAGTTTCTCAGTAATGGGCTCAATTTAACTTTTTTTTTTTCAATTTAAGGCTTGAAAATTAGATCAAATTATCAATTCAAGATATAAAATTCATTAGTTTATATTAATTTATATCAAAAAGGAAAGATAGAAAGAAAAAATATAATAAATTCAATTCATAAAATATATTTTATATTAAATTGATTAATATTAAAATTGATTTTCTATACTTTTATTCATAAAATTAAGATAATAAAGGAATCTTAATTTTATGAATTGCATTAATTATAAGTATATATATTTATAAATTAATACAAATTGGATAAATATCGATTCAAAATTGCTGACTTATCTTAATTTATCTTAAATATAAATATATATTAAACTATAAATAAATCTATAAATAAAAAAATGAAAATTATATATTGACTTGAATTGAGAACTCAATCTAATTTAAAGTCTTAAATTGGGGGGAAAAAAAGTTAAATTTAGTCCATTTATTAAGAAACTTTAAAATATGGGTTTAAAATTGAGAACTAATTTATAAATTAAGTTTTATTGTGAAATTTGTACTATAATAATAAAAGTATTACCTATCAAATTAATCATTGATTTGAAGTTATACAATCAAAGTTGGTACCCATTACATATAACAATATTACCTTATACAAACAAAAATATTAATAAATTTATCAAATTTTCAAAAGTATTACATGTTATAATAAAAGTATCACATTATAAAAATGAACATATTACTTAACAAATTATAATTTTCCAAATTAATCATGGTTTAAAATTTTAAAGCAATCATATTCCATGATACATATGAAAATATTACATGACATGAATAAAAGTATTATATGATTCACAAAAAAAAAATTACATAACTTTGCTTGTCGAATTATAATTTTTAAAAAACATTAATTCTTACACAAAAACTATATTATATAATATGAAAGTATTACCTCCTATATATAAAAGTATTACTTTCGATTTTATTGACCATATATTGACTTTAACCGTTAACTCTGTGTCGTTGACCATTAATCAAATTATTCATTAAATCAAATTTAACTTATCTTGTGAAATGAAATCCGTAAAATCATTTTAATTGATTTTTGGGAGAGAGCGACATTTTACCGAAGACTTCACTTCTTTCAAATGTGAAATGACATATTTATAAAATTTAAATAGAATCTCTTTAACACAGTTTCATTAATTCCATTAACTTTTATAAGTATTTTTATATCTGCATAAAAAATATAAAAAGTAGAGAGAAGGTAGGTTGTTCCTAAAATAATAAGAAAACTTGTATAAAATTGTCTTACTTATATAATTATGTAAAACAGTGTTTACTTCCTACCATTCAATTTTATATGTTTAATATTTATTTTATGATTTAGATATTTGAGAATATTTCTTATTTCTAAACTAAACGTTCAAAATCATATCACTTTAGAAATTTAAAATACACTCCACATTTATAAAAAGTGTAGGATGATCAAATTTGAATATGAATGATCCAAGTTTTCTAATTAAAATTAAAAGTAAACTGAGAAAATATAATACAAGACAGAAAAAAACTTCTAATATTATTAAGATCTCAGATTGAAGACTTTCTTTAAAAAAAAAGAAAAAGAAAATTGAATATTGAAATTGAGTTCACATGTGGCGCAGTTGTTTCTTTGTAATAGCAACGCATCCAGGTGCTATCATCTACACCCTAATTAAGAATCATATTAAAAAAGTAAATCGCGGCCCATCATCGAAGCGCATAATGAGCAGGCCCACGTTAATTCCTTGCTCTACACCACACGTGATAAGCCAGCCTTTTCGCAGCCAATTATCCCGCTCTGTATACTGACTGCGTACAGCACAGCATATACATATACTATACATGCAAGAGCCTACCGGCTCCCATCATCTCCACCTCCACTTTCTCTCTCTAGGTTTCCGTACCGGTTGCTCCATCCTCCAATTGTATATTCTTTCATCAATTTTTATTTTATTTTCCTATTTCCAATTTTTATTTATTTTTCCAATCTTCACCAATCATTAACTTTATTAGTGTTGTTAATCAATTCCCAATCATTTGTTGCTTTGTGTTCTTCTCTTCTTTTTTTGGGGGAAAAAAGATAGAAAAGCTTAAATCCCCCTATCTGCAATTTCAATTGTTTATAGAGTTCGGAGTGAATCAGTACAGAAAATGTTGTATTCTTCTATCTGTTTTCTCCCAAATTTCTCTTAAAGGTTCGTTTTTTTCTCCTTTCCTCTCCCCTATATTGTTTATTGCCTATACGTTATGCTGATTCGCATCTGTGTTTTAATTTGGTGGGATTGTTTCATGATGAATTTCTCTGTAAATGAAAAGTTGAGATTTTGTTGTGTGGATCGGTGTGTATACCCTTTGGATCAATGCATGATGTGACCAATGCTTCTTATATTTCAATTCGATTTCCTCATATTCTTTCGCGTGTCAAATTTTTTATATTTCTTGAATTGATTGGGCAGGCACAATTATTAATTTTAATTTTTTAATTAGGCAAAGTCAAAGTGTTTTGCCTTTTGCCACTTTGAGGTTCATAATATATATAAGTAGAGTATTTCTGTTATCTCTAGACATTAATGGTTCTTTTTCAGGGTGCATGTAGAGAAGGTTAATTTATCATGTTTAGAATTAGAGAAATTATGATTGCTCGACCGATGTATCATCTTATAGATTTTCAAGGTTCCGTTTTACTATATCTGCTATCAATTCCAATTGCGTGCAATGGATCTTTGAACGTCTGAAGAAAATGATTTCCTTGAAGTCAGTCTAATACTTGCATGTTCCACAATCGTTTAGTGCCCATATCATTTCTATTCCTCTCCTTGTTTATAAATTTTCTTATACCTTTCTTTATGGCTAACTCTGTTTGTAAAGGGATTGTTGCATTACGATGCAAGTTCTGCTCATGAAATTGATTGGTGCAAATACTTCCTAAGGTAAAACGATGGTTATATTATCTGGAATTCAGGTTCTGAAATCATGAGATCAATGCAATAACATAAAATAAGGCATAAGACGTAGTCAGCTAATCTTATACCATGATTTGATTTCTATGTTTATTCCACAAGTCTTCTTTGCATGCTTTTGTTAGTCGTTCAGTGTGAGTTTTGTTCTGAATGATCAGAAATCAGAGGCGCTGTCTGTGAATTTAGTAGAGTACCTATAGTCAATAAAATGATATGGTACTTTGAGTCTCAACTTGCATAGTTATGTTCTAGACTTTTAGTATGTGGTTTTATTTTTCATGGTGTCAGGCAATATAGAGAACTGGATGAGAAGCTTCTTGCAATCCTCATGGAGACTTTTAAGTTTTGCTTAAACTACAACCAAACAATCATAGCTTTATAGAGATATAAAAGAAACATTAGATTGTGTTCATATTTCTACATGCAAGTGCGACAACTGTTTTTTCTGCAAATGGGGAGAACTTACTGTTTGGGAATTGGGAGAATTGCTTTTGGGAGATTTGGATAATAGTAAGAGCTTGTATTTGTTGTAAAATTGAGAGACTTGAACTTTATTGTAGATGTCAAATCATATCTGAAAAAATGGATGTGGTTGTATTATTATATTAGATTGCATGATAGATAGATATAATATCTAATTGTGTAAGTATGAGAGGGAGGGGGAGGGAGCTGGGTGGTGGGGCCCCTGGAGCAGGAGACAATTGGTAGAATTAAAAAGTATAAGTTTTAGAACAAATCTAGACCGAGAACGGGAGAAATTTTTTGTTCTTCCAGCTCTAGAACAAACAAGGCATTAGTGACTTATATTAGTAAGGCTTCTCAAACTCGAATGCAAATCCAGTGAATGTTTGTGTTGACTCTTATTGAGGTTCATATCTCATTTGTTCTCTGTTGAAGTGTGAAGATGATAAGCTACAAACTGAGCATGTATTAATGATTATCTTACCAGTCCTGCAAATATATTACAATTTTTCTATGCGCATTACAAGCTAATAATTCCATATTTTTACTTAATCTCTGAGCAAAAGGATTAATTAATTGATGTATCCCAAAGCCACATTGCAATTCCATTACTAGTTTATCTCCTGAGTATTTCTCACTGGAATCAAATTTCTTGCACATCCTTCTTGGGAAAGGCATAAAGTTTTTTACTGTTAATTATTTTTCCTTGTATCGTGTAGTAAAAAAATGAATTAATTGGTATACAGGTATGGAGTGTTTTGATTTCTGGAGAAGATGATGGTGCGGTGCTTAGACGGAGTGAAACATTTGCTTTCTGCTGTTGTAAATTGCTGTGATTCTGAGATATACAAGCAACCCAGGGGCCTGGAAAGTCCTGAAGCTCTAGCTAGGGAGACAGTGTGTATGTCATCTTAATGTTTGAATTTCATCACAAATTCTTGAAGTGGTATAGTCTGCATGATCTTTCAGTATTGTCCTGTGTAAATATGCTTTAAAGATGGCGTGTGTAAAATTTAGTGAGACGAATTCCTAATGTCTTGATATTGTTTTTGGTTCTCTTGATTCAGTATATGAGATCTGCAACTATTAATTAGTTCTGTTCCACGGCTCATTTGACATTATTAAAATTTCATGTATATGCTGATATGTTTTCATGTTGAACAAGAGTAAATGGAAGATATCTCATTGGTTCTTCTTTATGGAAATCGTTGAAATCTTTGCACAATGCTTCTGAGCACTTATAATGCAAATTTGGTGATATGGTACTTCTTTTGTGTTTTTATTTTCTACTCTAGTCACTGATTTCTAGGTTTCTCTGTTTTAGAAGTTATTTTTTACATTTGGGTGATGGTTAACTGAGTTTTGGAATCTCACTCTGGTACCAATTATTGGGTTAGCCAATTACTTATTTTGTCTTACATCATTTCAGTCACGCTGTATGACTGCCTGCTAATGAGTTCCATCTGTTTTTTTTTTTTTTTTGTGCCCCTTTGGTACTCTGATGCAGTCAGTGTTAGTGAAATTGAAGCCTTGTATGAATTGTTTAAAAAGATCAGTAGTGCTGTAATTGATGACGGCCTGATTAACAAGGTAGTGAATGCTGGCTGTTATGAGGTTTTACTTAAGCTATTTTATATTTTTCCTGTTTGTTATTGGTTCATTAACTCATCTTAATTTGGTATTTATGCCTCTTGTAAATGGTCATGTCCAGGAAGAATTCCAGCTTGCACTATTTAAGACAAATAAAAAGGAGAGCCTATTTGCTGACAGGGTTAGTTTTCGTGCGCCAAATACTGCAAATTCCTTAAAAATAGCAGACAGGGTTAGTTTTCATGCCACAAATTAATACTGCAAATAACTTAACAATATCCTACCTCTGTAATATTATTTCTTAAAAGTATGCACTCAGCTGACATGTCCAAATGGGTTAGGCTAACATGTTTCTCATTTTGTTGTCCATCTTTGACTGCATGTTCAATTTCTGCTTTGTCATTGACATTGTATCTTAATTTTATCATCACTATTATTGCTGTTGTTTTCTTAGTCCAATCCTTATCAGTTTATATGTTCTCAAGGTATTTGACTTATTTGATACAAAGCACAATGGGATATTAGACTTTGAAGAGTTTGCACGCGCTCTTTCAGTTTTTCACCCAAATGCTCCTATTGATGACAAGATAGAATGTAAGTAAGATCTTTCATTGTTGATTTTTGGAAGGTTATCCTCTAGATATGCAATTTTAATCTCTTCCAGATTTTGTCTTCAATAATGTACATATTTCTGTGAAGAGCAGAAGGATTAGGGATAAAGTTCATAAAGTGTACTGCCTGCAGTTTTCTAGATTCCATTGTTTGGCCGTTGTGATTTATATTGATCATGTATTCCATAAAAGCTTATGTTGCATTTATTTTCCTACAAGTTGGTAATACCAAACTTTTACTGTTACAGTTTCCTTCCAATTATATGATCTAAAGCAACAAGGATTCATTGAGAGACAGGAGGTAAATCTCTTTTTTCTTGGCGAAAAATCTAGCATGATTGAAATTCTGGAAAGTATAAGTTCAAAAGAAGATTTGGGTTCAGTCTAGATTATTTTTCATGAGAATGTAACTGCTGTTATATCAGTTGCAAAGGTGCTGTAGATATTTTTTCCCTATTCTGGTTCTTCTTGTTTCGATACAATGCTATTGAATGGTGTCATAATTGTTATGCAACAGACTTTGATAAAATTAAGTTGTAATGGTTGGTTGTACCACACTCATGTATTGTAATGGGAAAAATGTGATAGCTGCTTATGCATCAGGGTTAGGTTTAAGAGATTGCTTATGACTTTTAGTCTAACTTTGAGTGACTTGCTTGATTTACCAATTGAGGGAAAATCAAGATTTAATTGATTCAATGCTCATTGGTTATGAAGATTAAGTTCCCGAATAAGCATGCTTACATATAGATACTGATGCATGGATCTCAATTTTGTAAAGCATGTATATGTGTGTTATGGCATGTATACAATTAAACTACATCACTCAATTCCATTGTATATGTTGTTCACTATCATATGCCTTTTGGGCATATAATGCATCTCATAATTCAGTAATGTCTCTTCATCTACATCTAATGATTTCCAAGCTAAGCTATGGGGGATCATCAACTCTCATTGCGTTTTGTAGGTAAAGCAAATGGTTGTGGCCACACTAGCTGAATCGGGCATGAACCTTTCAGATGATGTTATAGAGAGTATCATAGACAAGGTGCAGCCCCTAGACTTTTTATTTAGTCAAATTTAATTCCATCGATTGCTTCTGGATCTAACTCTTTCCTTATATATTTCTGATTTTGTAATTTACTCTGAAATTATGGGATAAGAGTCTGGTAACTGTATTGTTTTCCTCTTTTAAGCAGAATCAATGTGAATTATCACCCAAGTGTCTAAAATTAGGAAGTCGCTCATACCTGCGACTGGAATTATACTTGCACTCTTGGGGAAATGACATTGGTATATCATACTGAGCCTTGTATACTGTTAGGGGGTGCATTGAATACATACCAGATGACTTCTGATTGCTGTAGTTTGATTTATGAGGGCATTTAGACCTAGTGGTGATTGTGATTGATATGGCTGCTCAACATTTTTGTGGTCGAGAGTTTAAACCATTCATAAACATGATTTGATGGTTTAGTATTAAGATAGCTTAATCAATTTTTGCCAAGTGGAAAACTGCCCTCTGCTTGATGTTCCTTGAAGTCTACATCATTCTGGGACCTAGCTGTTGGCCTGGATGCCGCACATTGTGGCATAAGACTATTAAGCTGACTAGGATATTTGCTGTGATGTGCAAGGAATTCCCTCATATCTGAAGTGCCTTTTGTTAGTGACTATTAAGGTAGTCAGATTTTCAACGTCAAGCATGCAGTTCGCACCATTTTCAAAGGGCACGTCAATTAGGCAGAAACTAGAAAACCACAAGCACTAAGTACTTGGTGACAGTTTTATTATTCAGAATGATGCATCTTGTTTCAGAAATGGATGGTGGGCTGGGGATGCAGAGAAGCCTGTTCCTGTATACTTTGCTTGACACTGCGAGGAGGGAGTTAAATGAATGATTAAGGGTCTAAAGGTGGGTGATAAAGGAACAGAAATTTCTAGAGATTTTTGCCTACCTTGTCAATTTGGATGATAAGGAGTGCTAGATATTTGGTTTTAAATAAAATTTAAAAAATAAAAGTAAAAATAAGAGGAAAAAAGTGAGGAAAAGGAAAGAAAAAAGACCAGCAAATTAGGGTCAGGGACTCGGGAGATGAAAAACTTGATAGTGCTTTGAGTTTTATAGGCTTATGGCAAGTTTATAGGATCCGATGCTGATTCTTTAATTCGAAAGTTATGTGGCTATACTCTTTTTACTATAGCCGTCACCCTCAAAGTATATGTACCTCAAGGCTGAAATGTTATATGCTTGCTCTAATTTTGTGTGTCCATTTTTTCCACTTTCATCCATATATGAATGGCTAATTTTTTTCATAATTTTGTTCTCAAATAAGTTCATCAAATCCATGCTGGGCGGTGTAGCTTGAGTGTTTAAGCAGTGATCTGTGGCAATAGTCTAACCTGTTATCTCACTTGTATTCAGACTTTTGAGGAAGCAGATACGAAACATGACGGGAAGATTGACAAAGAAGAGTGGAGGAGCCTCGTAATGCGACATCCATCTCTCTTAAAGAATATGACACTTCAATACCTTAAGTAAGTTCCTCGTACTTTCTAATAAGATCTCCGAGATCCATCAAATTCAATTGATTTTGGGGGATACAATTTGTACTTCAACGCCCGAGTTGAAGTTAATTGATAATTTGGTACTTCAAATCACAGCAGCGGAATTCAATGATAATTATCAAATCAACTATGAAGTATAAGTCTATTGCAAGTAAAACCTGAGATATACATCGATATGGAAATATTTTCTACGTTATAGTTTGAACATACCTTCCAAATTTCTGAACTGGGTATTCTTGTTGATGGACAGAGACATTACCACCACATTCCCCAGCTTTGTGTTTCATTCTCAAGTTGATGATACCTAAGATGGAAAACATCTCCGGTTGCAAGTTCCGCGCCTATGGCTTGGGAAATCCAGACGGCATACCAAATCTCCATGCAAAGGTCTACAAATGAAAGGTTTTCACCTAATTGGATTTGGAGATGTAGTATATGCTGAATTCTTTTGTTCCTTCACTATTTGGGTTATTTTTTCGTCTTTACGACTCTAAATGGTCAAGCATATGTATTTTATCCCTTATTCTTTTGGTTTTGTTTAGATTTGAAAAAAGGCTTCAGTTGTGTTTTGTATCAGGAAACAGAAACAGTGGTTGTGGACTCATTATCGTTGCCATGGCGATCAGAGTCCTTTCTTTTTGTGTGTGCTTTTCTCAAGAATATATCTGCATCTACTCTACCACTTCATATTGATTTTCCATTTAGTATAAATTCTTTAGTGGCTTCATTTATATGTGCCTCTTATTTAAATCATTATTCGATCAATAATAAGAAAATAAATAACAAGTTATAATTACTATCCATTGGTGGCTCAGAGAGGTAGGCGACTTTAAGGCTGTTTATACTATATAACAATTAATATTATAAAATTAATTTTTTTAATGAAGATAAAAGGATAACATTTTAAAAACTAGCACTTGTAACATACACAATTATGCACTAACAGATACCTTGACCTGGAAAGTAGCACATTTAATAGAGCTTTTCCAAAAAAAAAAGAAAAAAAGAAAAAAAAAAAGGCATCATTATGATTGTAAATTAGTTAAATTGAAATCTGGATCATAAAACTTAATAATTAATTCAATATTCAATTGATAAATTTTTCATAACATATTTAATTTTTATGAAATGTATAAGATAATTCTCTCATATTTCACACATACAAATCCAATTGAAAATTAATAATACATTTTCAATCATTGAATAAAAATCAACTTACATCTTTTGAATTAATTCTGAAAAACAAATGTCACTTCGCATGCGTAAATAAAATATTAAATATATAAAAAAAATTGAAAATAAATTTAATTGTGTTTATAATTTATTACTCATGCTGGTCCAAATAAGTGTCATTTTAACATATTTATTGTATAGTAAGGAACATACAAAGTAATAAAAAATATCCTTAAACAATATCAATCTTTCTCCACTCATTCGTGAACTAACATGATTACTTCTCTCTACTCATTTATTAATTCATCCAAATTTTCCTCCTTAATTATTTTATACAATCTTGTTTGAATAAAATATTAAAAAGATTAAATAGATGAGTTCAAAATTAAGAAACTTTTAAGCATTGAGATTGAGACTAAATTTTGATCTTGGAAGGAAACGATACTAATTTTGGATCATATGAACTCATATTAATTTAAGTGGGTGATAGGAAATTGTGTACTACTTTCTCGTGTTGTGAATTGATTAATATTGTAGAAACACAAAATTGTTTAAAGAATTGTGTAAATGTACTTACGTGTTTGACTCGCACGTCTATCGGCTCAGTCAAAGCTGCAAACAAATCATGCATAATTATACATCTTACTTATTTAATATCTAATAAAATCAGTGATCGTTAAAAACATAATATTGAAAAATTTGGAATGATTGTATCGTTGTATTGTGAAAAGCTAATATAATTTCTTGGAAATCGTAGAATAATAATTTGATAATTGTGAAATAGATTAAATTGTGTTGATATTGTAAATTCCTTTTAGTATCGAAAACAAATAGATTGATATGTTGGAAATTTTAATATCATGCTCATTTAAAATAGAATTTTATATGAGATCGTCTCACAGATCTAATTATATAAGATGAGTAAATTCACAACTCACACTCTCCCTTAGATATTTTTATATATGTATACTAGTTTTTTTCCTTTATATAAATATATTCACATACGTTAGAAAAAAAAAACTATTTCATGTAAACATAATAATAATAATTATTATTATTATCATGTGAATAAAAACTAAGGGAATAAAAATTTCATGAAAACATAAACTATATGTATAGATATGTGAATATATATTATTATTATTATTATTATTTACATTTTTTTGTTTGTTTTACTTTTGAATACTAAAACTATTAAATAACAAGTCTATTTAAAATAACAATTTCACTATATGATATTAGAGATATTATTTTTAAATTTAAATACAATTTAAACCTTTATATTTATATTTTTAGGAAGATCACAAAATAATGGGTTATTTGACCATTTTTTCCTTTTTGTTTTTTAGAATTTTTTTTTTCATATAATATTGTATTTAAATTTAAAAATAATATACCTAATATCATAGTAAAAATGATTATTTCAAATAATTGACCTTTGTTTAATAATTTGTCTTCAAAAATAAAAGGTGCAAATAGTAATAATAATTAATATTAAATAATAATATATACTAACGTTTATATAAAATAAACTAATATACTTATGTTTTCATGAAATACTTTTTTTTTTCTTTCTCAAAATTTGGAAAATAAGTTTATTCTTTGATGGGCAAAATTATAAGTGGGAGCCTTTAAAAGGCGTTGACCCTATATTTTTTCAAGCCTATTGAGTATTGTGAAATTATATTAAATGGGCTAGAGCCCAATAAAGAAAAAGGCTATGATCATATTGATTGGGCTTCATCCACACATGATGAAGAATATACTTAATTTAGGGATCTTCAAATTTGGCTCCTCAACAATTGCCAAATTGAAGGTTTATACTATATAAAAGGATGATTTACCAAAAAAATTTGTAAAATAAATAAATAACTATCAAAATATTTTAAGAACTTTATCTAACTATTGTAATTCGTAGGTGAGAGCCGCGACTACAATATACAATAATTGTCTAGAATAATTTACGACATCATATTCATACATTTTTTAATTATATAACTAAAATATTCTATGATTAGCATTCACGATAAAAGTGTATCATATATCTTTTGCATGCAAAAATCAAAAGAATGTATATAGACCATGAAGATAAATGGAATGATGTATAAACAAAACTTACCTGTTCGATGCAGTGATTGACAACAAAAAAAAAACGCAATAACTAAAGACGAGTGTTAAAAAAGAAAATCCCAAAAGGGAGACAGATGAAAGAAAATGAGATAATATTAAAAAGAAAATAATGTGTATTATTAAAAAGCATGGTAGAAATTCAAAATTAAAGTTGAGGTTACCGATCATAATTTATAATTAATTTAAAAAAAATAAAAATATATAAAAAATAGAAGTTGATGTTCGGATGAAAGAGTCGCAATTTTAAGATGCGATTCCTTCATCCAAATATTATAGTCAGCGTTTTCCACCCGTAAATTACAATAATTTGATAAAACCCTAAAATTTTCATATTTTAATAATTATTTATTTGATTTGCAATTATAAAACCTCAAAAGTTGTAGTAGGAGGCAGAGCTCCTCGAAAACCCCCGACTTCACTCTCTTCCGCCGGAGACAACCGCCGGCTTCTGCGTTCTCTTCCGCTTCCGTTCGTCTCGGTAAGAATTTATTCGCGCGGAATAATGTTCTTCGTTTTCTCTTTTTATTTCTTTCTGATTTTCACTGAAGAATTGGAAAAAACGAAAAATCGTTTTTAGTTTTATCTCTGGTGTTTGGTAAGGCTTAGTTCCCTTCCTTATTTTGCATGTTGAATTAGTCTTCTTTTTGATTTTATGAAATTCCCCAAGTCACTCAAAACACATTGAAGTTATGCATATTTGTGGCTCTTGTGTTCTTCAGGATTGCAGAATGGCAGATAAGGGAGGAAAAGGGAAGTCTCCGGTCAAAGGTGGGAAATCTTCGTTAAAATCACATGGTAATATATGTATATATTTATATATTTTATAATTTATGCAATCCATTTTATTTTTTTTTTCAAATTTATATTCCGAGCATGTGTATGTGTTGAGCTGTGAGTTATGATTGTTTTAATCCCTTTAATTTTTTAGGAAAGATAGATTTAAATCAGTGTCATGATTACTTATTTAATCCGTGCTTGGATGTGTAGCCACATGTGAATTCACAGTACTAAATTCTATTTTTCTTGATTTTGTATTTGTAGTATCACATTAAATACTTGTTTTCAACATTGGAAATTTTGATTTATTACATTGTCTCTACATTTTACTTTCCTAATTTATACCCTATTGTATGTGCATTGTTTATGACATTGCTTTAGGATGTTGTAATTATCAGAAGTTATTGTTGTGAGGTGAATTTGCATCATTTCTCCAAGATATTTAGTGCACAATCAATTTTTAGTAAGTGCTATTTTTGTTATGTAAATAATTCTGCAATCACATCTTGTAACAACTTTTCCTTTCCGGGATCTGCTAGATTGTAATCTTGTAGATGTGCTGAAACTATGATTATAAAGAGAATGAATTAAGGAGGATATCATGCAATATTATTTGTGCGGCATGATATCCTGGTTACTTTGATGTAGTGGCAATCCTTTTCATCACTGTTTATCTTTTATCTGTTTGATTAACCCTTTTGACTGCTTGTTTCTTATTTTTGTTCCTCTGTATATTTTTCTTATGGATTCTCCTCTGCAACGTATCAGTTGGGAATGGTGACAACTCAACAAGGTCGAAGAAAGGGAGAAAAGTTCAGTTTGAGTCTGAAGGTTAAATTTGTAAACACTTGGATTGCGTCCAGATTGAGGGATTTCAAATCCACTAAAAGAATAGTTCAAATTGAGTGATGGATTTGCTGCTATGAACTCCAAAATCCATCATCAGATCCTTTAATCCAGATACAACCTCATTTTTTTATTTGGAATTATTATCCAATGTTTTAATTAGGATTTTAATTGACTCAGGTAAAAAGATAAATGTTACAATTTATATTGCAATACCTTCACTTACTTTTATAATCTTTTTTTGTAGATTTTATTGAACCTGGTACTCCAATATCCAATGGGACAGCCAACACTCCAGCAATGAAAGGTTATTCTTTCAATCCTTTTTAATCACATTCCTGGTTCAACCACAGTTGTTATAGGTGCGCAGAGGCTCACAAATTCAAGAAATAAAAAGAGAATCTGAAAAATGAAATGTGTCTATACTTTGCGAAAATTGATACAATAAATTGCTTGAACCATGTTGAATGTCAAGAAAAGAACGAAAAACTAGTATCTTTTACCTCTCAAAATGAAGTCCTGACCGTTATGTTTTCCTCAAGAAAAAACGCCTTTAATAGGGATCTTAAAAACGTTTTTGGGTTGGAGGCTGGCCTGTGAACAAGAGGCGTACCTTAAAACACAAAAAAGGCGCAGGAGGCGCTGAAAGGCGTGCACCCCACGAACAGCACCCACTTCTTTCTGTAGAGTTGCTACACGGCCTGTGCTCCCTGTGCCTCTAACTACTGTGGGATCAATTGAGATCCATTTTTCTCTGGAACTTTGTGTATGTCTGTATATTTATTATACTTGTTTTCTGATTTCCACATTGTATTTATAATCATGACTGGGTGAAGGTGGAAAAGGAGACAAGATTGCAAATGGCTCTAAAAAATCCACAGGAAAAGCACCAAAGGCGGTGGAGCAAAGACTCGAGCAAGGTAGTGTTTTCGGGTATCATGTTACATTAAGAAATACGGACCTAAAAGACTAATTGAGATGTTTAAAAAAAGCTGCAATTCTGATAATACAATATATTTGTGCATTGAACCCAAGGCTTGCTATGGCATTCTTGAATTTGAGGCAGAACTTAAGTGTACTAGTTTGACTAGGTTGTAGTGAAATTTAAACTTGAAACAAGATTTTTTTTATGATTGCTCTTGACTTATTATTTCAGATTAATTTTCTTATAAAAGTTCTAAATGCACTGATAATTAACTGCAGAGATTCCTCCAAATTCTGTGTGTTTGATGGACTGCGAAGCTGCAGAGATCTTGCAAGGAATCCAGGATCAGATGGTTATATTATCTCAAGATCCAGATATAAAACTCCCAGTGTAAGTTGCAAACATTAAAGCTTTCACATTCTAGGTTGTTCTTTTTTTACTTCAGTTTGATGATTCTCTTGAGTTGCATGGACTACAAAAATTCTTCAGTAAGTTTGATAATGGGCATTTTAGGTCTTTTGATATGGGACTGAAATATGCGAAGAGAGGTGGGAACTATGCAAAGCCTAAGACTGTGAAGAATTTATTTGAGTATCCTCATCTATAGTTAATTCATGTTAGAAATCAAATATATTTTCTTGTCTGTTATTTTCAAATATTGTTTGCCATTAACTCAGATTAGACCGCTGAAAAAGTATGGTGTTTCTGATTGTGAGGTATGTATACTGCATACTCAGTTTTACTATCTTGATGCAATGAAGGGGATTTAACAAAGTTTCAATGACTTCAGATTTGCATGATTGCCAACATTTGCCCTGAATCAGTGGATGAAGTTGCTGCCCTTATCCCAGCCCTGAAGGTATTATGACATTGTCTTTTGAGTCAACTTTTCAGTCAAAATGCTGAAAATAAAGTTTCACTAGCTCTTTCTTATTTGTTTTCTTCAATAAAGACCAACATCCAAGTTGCACAAGCATTTAGAATGCTAGAGATGACATTGCTTTGTTAGGAGTTTTCCAGAGATTGTGATTTTTTCTATTAGTTTTCCAAAGCTTGTGAGCCTAAATTTTGATATTGATGTTCTTTCCAGCCAAAGATGAACAGGTTAGGAGATCCTCTCAGAATTGCTTTGAAGGAACTAGCATTTCTCAAAGAAGCACTGGCCAACCTTAATTAAATTCCACATCAACGCTCAACAGAAGCATTGCAGTAAGTCCTCGTAGTTCACTCATTTGATCCCATGTCTACAGATTACATGTCCTTAACGTTATCTAAGTTGAAAAGCAAAAAAAAATAGGATTTCCACCTATGAGTAGGTTGATTCCAGCGCCTTGTACGTTAACCCAATGAATGTGCAATATCATTCTTGGCAGATCTCATACTTACATTCTATCCAAATCGATATCATACTTACATTCTATCCAAATCTGCCTCAGGTATGCTAAATTGGGGCTCGGTAGATATGCATTTCACCTTTTTTGTGAAGTAACGAAGACCAACTCTGCTAACAGTCGGCATTTCACATGGTGTATAGTATTATTAGAACCTGGCAACTGTAGTTATTACCTATTAGATGGCTGCAAAGTTTGTGTATCAAAGATGTGAATTATCGACGTTTTCTTTTTACATTTTAGGATGCCTTTTCCTTACCAAGGCTTAGCTTCCAGGTTTCAGGAGTGCTGTTCATACTTGAATCCTTAATTATCTGGCTAGCATCTTCTAATCATTGAAAAATTCGTGTTGAAGCGATTGTTTGGTATCTCTATTTGCATGATAATGTGCGAATAAATGACGGATTCTTACATAATATTATTCACACGGTATAACATTTACAAGATTAGTGAAACATTCGAGTTGATCTTAGTACTAATCGGATGTATTTGGCATTCTTTTGTTGTGTGTGACAGTTTTATCACTAGAGTTGGAAATTCGTGATATTCGTGGCACTTTCTTTAGTCAATTATTTGTGATATTGACAAAAGTTTTTTCTCGGAAATTGACTATGTTTCGCCATACATTGGACATAATTTCTGGGAAACAGATTCGGATAATAAAAGGTTTGTAAAAGAATGTCAACATCGATTAGAATTAATCTATTATATTTTAATAATTATTTTTCTTAATGTTCAAGCCAACAAATCGGATAAAATAAATTGATTTTTCTTTTTCATCATTTGGTCCTTTCTTAAATTGATGTCAACGGATTGATTCGCCCCCGTCAGGACTCATTGCCTCTTGTGCCACTCCAACCGATATTATTTTATCAATACAGATAATATATATATAACGATGATATCATATTATAGGCAATGTATATTATTGAAAAAGAATAAATTCAAAATATAAGAAATTGTGGGAAAAAAAAAACAGTGGGCAGGCTCAGAAATCCCACTGTTTAACTTAGAAATTGGCTTTCAATAAAAATATGATCACCTATCTTGTATGATAACACATAAAAAATGGAAATAAGAAGACATTTGTTGAGTGAGATAAAAAAATCGAAATAAGAATATATTTGCTGAGTGAGATGTTTTGTGAAGAAGAGATGGTCGCTGGAAAAGTCAGCTGAAATGCATTAATAAAATGTGAATAATACCTGAATCCAGCTGACCTTTGGATGCTTAAAATGGCAGTTTTTACATTCAACTAATTCCTTCATTTCAGTTTTCCTCACTTGTTCTGAGTTTTCATCTAGTTTTTTGTATGTGTCTGAATCTTGAATGATAAGCTGATCAAAGAGGTGGTTTGCTTTTGACAGTTTGTTAGTGTGAGATTTGCAACAGCTTGTGTAAGTATATTGGGAGGTTGAATATGGGTGCAAAGCAAAGCAACAATAGGAGTTCGTTTAGCCATGGATCTCGTTCAAGTTCTTCTCCCCGTGATGTTGAAGCCAGCTATTTTGCTGAAAGAAGGATGGATGTTCAATCAAGATACAGAAGAATCGATGACAACTATCTGTCTCTCGAGCAGGTAAGTTTCTTTTGAACAAATACTCTGTGTCATGACCATAATCATCATGTCTTGACTTCTTGATCTTGACTATGTTTCAGGTGACACGAGCTCTTTCTGAATCCGGTTTGGAATCCTCAAACCTCATAGTGGGCATTGACTTCACAAAGAGCAATGAATGGACAGGACGAGATTCTTTCAATGGAAGATGTTTGCATCACATAAGTGAAGGCTTGAATCCTTATGAACATGCCATCTCTATCATTGGAAGGACACTTTCATCTTTTGATGAGGATAATCTGATTCCCTGCTTTGGCTTTGGAGATGGTAAATTATTTATTTAACATGTTTTCAAGGTGATGGAAATACAGTTGAATGTCCTAAACTTATAAATGGTTTTGGAATTGATGATGTGGCAGTTACTACTCATGATCAAGATGTGTTCAGCTTTTATCCAGACAATAGGCCTTGTCATGGCTTTGAGGAGGCACTGTCTCGTTACAGAGAAATCGCCCCACAAGTTCGATTAGCAGGTTTATCCATTTCCACTGCTTTATGAAACTTATAATTGTTGTCATGTTTCTTCATGGAAAAACTGGTTTTTTATTACAGGGCCTACTTCATTTGCCCCAATCATTGATACTGCTCTAGGGATAGTTGATTCAAGTGGTGGCCTATATCATGTTCTCTTGATTATAGCTGATGGCCAGGTATATTCTCTTTGTTATGATGCTTTTTTCATGTAATTAAAACCAAAAATAACATCATTTTCTTCCACACTCTATGATAGGTAACAAGAGGTGTAGACACTGGAACCAGGCAACTAAGTCCTCAAGAGCAAAACACAATCAATGCAATTGTGAAAGCAAGGTTGTATTATTGGGACTTTTTTTTATACAAAAGTCTCTATTTTTAGCTGACCCTTTGAGTTCTGTTTTGCAGTGAATACCCATTGTCCATAATCGTGGTTGGGGTGGGGGACGGGCCTTGGGACATGATGCACGAGTTTGATGATAACATCCCGGCTCGGGTTTTTGACAATATTCAGGTTAGAATATGCAACTTGTAACACTTGGAATCCTTGATCATGCTTGATGAATGTTGGACTAGACTTCTTACCAATTATATTGCTTGAACTGCAGTTTGTTAACTTCACAGAAATCATGTCTAGAAATGTTCCTTTAGCCCAAAAGGAAGCCGAATTTTCCCTTGCTTCTTTAATGGAAATCCCTTTACAATACAGAGCAACATTGGAACTCCAACTCTTGGGGTAATTTTTCATGAGATCATATGTAAGAAGTAAATCCAGCATTTTCACATTTGGAAACACATTTTCTTGCAGGAGCCACAGAGGGCATAACATAGTCGTGCCACTGCCACCTCCATCGCGTGTCTGGAGGTCTAATTCTTTGTCCTACTTTTCAAGGACGAACAGCTTCAGTCAAAACTTTTCGACTTCATGTCCACCTTCTCCCAATTCCTCTGAGAATTCTTCAAGCAGGGTAAATTTTTTTAGTATTTTGTTTCTTTCATTTTATGGTGTTTTATGAGTGATTTTCCTGACAATAATTCTCTGATTCTGCTTTCTCAGAGGTGCCCCGTTTGTTTCTTTAAGAGACGAGATCTTGCACTTGGATGTGGGCATCAGGTATGTTCCAGAACAGTGTGAAATCGTGATTACTTTCCTCTCAATCTTTGCTCACATAATACTCAATATTTTTGCAGACATGTCATGAATGTGGTAATGAACTTACCTGGTGCCCCATTTGTCGGATAGAGATAACGACTAGGATAAGGCTTTACGACTAAACTAGTAAAGCTGCCAATGTTCAATATCAAAATATCAAGATGATAGTTGTTTGGCAGTGTAACTTGGGTTCCTTGTAAGCTTGTATGAGGGTGTTTGTTTATCTGTAACTAATCTTGGAAATGTAAATCAAAGAAGAACAGATTTCATATTTCAAAAAATTCTACATCTTCTAAGGATACTAATCTGTCATCAAAGTTCATCAACTGGATGAAGAGCTATTCCATCCATTTCGTTGAAAACATACGTTGCATAGTGAAAATATGTCTCATAACACAAGTTAAATGACACGTTCAAGTTCAATGTAGCTAGTTGGTGACAAGTCATCAAGATTTCCAGAAGCATGACAATAAAAACACAACTGGGTTGACTCCACCTCAAAAGTGGTGGACTTGGAGAGTATTATCAGTCAAAGAAAGCAGATAGTGGGTTGATCAGTTCACATGAGCTCAAATGCTCTAATTAGCCTTTCAATATAATTCTTTGAAGATGTGCCTTTCTGCTATAAATATGCTGCAAGAGAAGGACACAATCCCATATCTACATTCCATACATCCTAAACTAGGAAGCAAGAAAAGAAACTATAAATGTCGAGGAACAACACTTTGGTAGTCGCTTTGACATGGCTTTTGTTTGTTGCATGCCTTGTCACTTGTTCATACGCAGCTACGGAGGAACGTGTTGTCCATCCACAAGGTGGGTTTTACTTATTTATAGAAAACAGATTTATAAACTGCAAATTTTGATGAATTATAAGTTAATGACGCATATTTTCTTGATTTTGAAGGGTGTCGTTGCTGCTTGTTTAACTACTCGAAGCCTTTGATCACTTGTGCGAGAGTATGCTGTGGGGCTAATTGCTGCTAAGATCACACCACAAGAACTACAATCTGCTGCGAAGCATATATCTTGAACCTGCTTTAATTAAGCTTTCATAATTTCATGTACAAATAAATTCCAGGGATTTTTTCCCTGGATTTCCTGTTTTATATGTTTTGTCAACCTGGATTTCAATTCTGATCAATAAACTGCCCTCAAAGTTTCATTTCAAGTGACCAAATCCATTTTTGAATCCACAATATACAAAGCATCTACTAACCTGAAGCATTAGGTGTGTTGTAAATGAAACAAGATAAATCTCAGACATCAAATCTTCAATAAATAGTGATGATATAATGATACAGAAGCTCCATAAGAGCTATACTAACCTTAAATAAAATCTAACTAATACATCTATAATGACATTTCTGTGCAGTATCGTATCATCTTGGTCTAACAGGGACAGTTTCAGAAGCGGGAACCCAGAAAACCCCACTTCAAAACCTCAACTCACATGAAAACCATCATGTGAATCCCCCAAAAAACAATGAACATCAAGAACACATTTCGTCCACCCTTCAAGCTAAAGCCTAGAGAGTTATCATCCGTAACTCCAACAAGAAAACGGCACCCACCAACAGAAGGATCCAACATAGTGACCATTCCAAGCCCATCAAACTCACAGCTCCGAGGATTCTGTTTTTGCAACTGATAATAGCTATTGAAAGCATACGATATATTTCCCTTCTCACCGATACCATTGCAGGATCCCCCATAGCTAAGCGTCGTGCAATCAGCAAAATTACAAGCAAGCTTGACGTGACTAGATACTGCAGAAAGATCTCGGTTGGGATTCGCCACACACCATCTAGAAGGAAGATACTGAACTTGTTTTGCGTTTTTCAATAACCCATTACCAAGATTCAACTGATACTTGGCCTGCCCATCAAACGAGAATATTCCCCAGTGTCTCTCAAAGTTTCCAGGGAGTACACTTTTGGCCCCTTCATCAAAAAGACTGAAAAGATAGACGTCCATAGGAGGTACACCTGGCCTTAGAGGGGTGCCCTTATTGTTTAGGACATTATAAACGAGACCCTGATTAAAAGCCTTGGCAGCACTAAGATTCGCACCCTGGGCGCCATCAGTAGGCCAACCCACCTCTCCTATAACAATAGGCATTTGAGGGAATCCAAGTTTGGTGAGAGAAGAAACTAGTGTGTCAAAATTACCATCAAACGCATTGGTGTAGACATTAGGTCCATCCATAACCGGATGTGTAGAACCCTGAAAGAATGCGTAATCTTGAGGAAAATCCGAGTTTCCATACAGGCTTAGGAAAGGGTAGATATTCACCATAAAAGGTGACCCATTGGAATTTAGGAAGTTAACAAGCTGTGTCATAATTTGGGTTAGCTCGGGTCTGAAGGCTCCTTGTGATGGCAGAGAAGATTCATAGGCATCAGCATTGCACGGGACGATCAACTTGACCGTCCCTGCAAGATTTGATTTAGCCAGAGATTGTTGTAAATTCAACATCGCAGGTACCACATAAGATTGAAATTGGCCAGCATAACTAGTCAGAAATGGTTCGTTTCCTACTGCAACATATCTGCAATCAAACCATGAAATCATTAGCATGAAGAAAATATATAAACAATAAGGATCCATGTTGGTCCATACACCATCCAAACAAACCCAGGATTAGTTTTCATCAAATGTGGTTGGAAATTTGTGAATCTACAAAATATAAAGCTGCAATTTTTACCAAGAACTTACAAGAATCAAACCAAAATTGGATATATTACTTGTTAAACGCACAATAAATTAACTAGAATTCATTAGTTGAAAAGTAAGCTTTTTTTTTTCTTTTTTGTCAGAATAAGTCCTTTAAGTATCCCAGAATATAGTCTTTTACTAAAAGCATAACTAAATGAAAGAAAGACAAACACATAGTTAAATAATTTCTATTAAGAAATCTCCTTGCACATCACTAACCACCCTAACCAAGCCAATAAAGATGAAATCTTACGAGGTCAAGAAGTAGACATTCAATTAAAAACTAAAGAATCCCAGAAAAAACAATAAAAATAACCAAGTATCAAGATCAGAACTATGCACATGCACTAAAATCTTAAGAGAGAGAGAGAGAGAGAGAGAGAGGAGCATACTTGATATTAGCGCCTCCTTTAGTCATATATCTGGACACATTTTGAGAAACCCACAAATCAGAAGCAGAAGTGGAGGTGCTGAGCAGGGAAAGCATTTCATTAGGGATTCCAACTATGACTTCAATCCCACTGCCCATTAACGCCTTGAGCGCATCCGGGTCTGCCTCAAACAGCTTCACTTTTCCAATCTTGTTATCTTTCAACAGATCCACCACCGTCTCCGGCGAAAGCCGGTGGTGCGAAATCGTGCCCCAGTTCACTCCTATCCCCGCCTCCACCACCGCCGACACACACAGCACAACTACCAGAACTTGGCTACAAAAATGCGTTCTCGCCATTCCCATCTGCTACTCCTCCGAATCTGGAGAATACGTTTTGTACATCAATGTCGACTTTTATTATTGTCCGAAGGCGGTGGGATTTGAAAGTATGAGACTGTTGTAATGTAACTGAAATACTGAAGATGGGGAGAAAACGTAAATTTGAAGTGTTTTATGCTCTTTACTACCAAAGAAAAAAGAGTATTGATTGAATATCTTATAAAAGTTCTATTTCTAGTTTTTAAAATGACATAATTGCCCCCACAAAAAGAAAGAAGAAATATAAAACTCAAAACAAAAACGAAAACGGCCAACTGTTTTTCTACTGTTGGTTAAAGATAAGAAAAGAGGTCGGCTTGATTTTGATAAGATTAAAAACTTTATTTATTTATTTTTATTGTTAATGAGCATGATATTAAATTTCTCGAAACTAAAAACAGTGAATTTTAGATCTCAATACAATTTTATATACTTGTACAACTATTATATAACTTTACATAATACAACGATATAACCATACCACATTTTTCAATACACATTGTGACGTCCAAATTTTCAATATTAAGTTTCTAATAATTTATAGAAAAACAATTTTTTATAAAATATGAGTAATTAATTATATCATTTTATTTTGATAATATTTAATATTCTAGAGTATTGATTGTATTAGAAATTAAATAAATATTATTGTATATAAAAGTTGATATCGTAAAATATGTATCAATTCTAATTATATTAATTTTAGTTGGACAAGGAATCTTAATTGAATTTAGATTTGAAATCATAATTGAATTAGAACTTAGACGAGGAAACTAATAGAATGAAGTTTATAAAAGAAAGTCAAATTTTGCGTAGTTTAATCCTAAATCAAGTTTTTTTCTTTTTTGTGTGTGTGCAGATATTATGAATGGATGGAAGAGTGTGAACATGTCAATGAAGATGATGAGGATTCTTCATACAGGATTTTCCCGGTTTCCTTTTTTATTCTATGGAAAATTATCTAGTTAGATGTGGGCGTGTGGTATTAATTTTTTTGTTATAAATCCAATTTAATCGTAAATATATCATATATTATCTAGTTTGTGCTTCTATAATATTAATAGTAATACACAACATGAGAGAGCAAGTATAGAACTTCCCATCACCCACTTAAATCAACAGTACTATCTCCAATTCTAAATAAATATTGTTTTAAGGTAAAATTTCATTTTTAATTAAGTATTGCTTTAGCTTTTTTTATTCCAAATTTAATCTCAATCCCTAAGATGTTTTATTATTGAGCCTACTTATTTAATTTACTTAATATTTATTCAAATAAAATTCTATAAAATTAATAATTAAGGAGGAAAGTTCCAATGAGATAATTTAGAAATGAGCGAAGAGGGGTTGATATCATCTAATGAGTAATACTAATGACATATATTTTTTTTCAATATTTATGCTCTTTTAATTTATAATGAAATTTTAAAACGATCTTTATTTTAGATCAAAAGGAGAAATAAATTCGCAACATGATTACATTTTTTTTAAGAAGAAGATTGAATTCGAGGTGTATCCAATTTAAATTCTCTTTTAGAAATATGTAAAAATATATCATGCATATATGTAAAATATATACTTCAAAAACAAAAGACAAAATCAAAAATCTTAGATCTCAAAATTGATTTCACAAACTGGACAAGTTTTTACAGAAAAAGACTTGTCTACATCAGCTTATATCCCACAGCAATTAGTCAAATAGTAGGCTCTGATGTAACATGTTGCCAAATCAATTGTTTACATATGATAGACTCAAAACCCAATCCAATTATTTAAAATTTGGAGGCTCATCAATTCTACTAAAATCGTAAAGTTCATACTTTTCGGACAAAATCAACGCGTGACATCTTAGTATATTAGATTTCTATTAATCCAATTTAATTATATATATGATTTTTTTTGTCATATAATATAATTTAATCAGACATCAAATTTTAATAAACAACAAGAGAAAGTAGAATGGAATTTGATATGGTGGCGACGTGACGTGTGTCGTCATCTCACCATGTGGAAACTTAATGGGGCCATCAATTAAAGTGTGATAAACACGCATTAGCATTCATAATTATTTCTATGTTTAAATGATGAACTTTCTTTTTATCTTCCAAGAGTCTCATCCCTAATAGCGTGGCAGAGAAAATAA
Source organism: Scutellaria barbata (assembly GCA_028654395.1). NCBI lineage: Eukaryota > Viridiplantae > Streptophyta > Magnoliopsida > Lamiales > Lamiaceae > Scutellaria > Scutellaria barbata. Next base: position 8,493,596 of record CM053645.1, read on the forward strand.
AATAAAAAATTAGAGGCAACTTTATTTATTACGATGAAGAATAAAAATATCAGTTTCGATGAAAATATCAGTATTTCAATTTTATGAAAATATCGGTACATTATACTAATTGCTATTTTTTTTAATATTTATCGATATTTCTCCAATATTCCATCAATATTTTTTAATATTCCACAAATTTTTCTATAATTTGTATCATGAAACCATCAATATTTGTAATATTTACCAACATTTCTCCTATATTTCACATATTTTCCTACCATTTATATTATGAAGTCACTAATATCGAAATCAATACTAAGGAACCACTAATATCAAAATCAATATTAATATTTATTGATATTTTACAGATATTTTGATAAAATTCTCATTTTTTTATCGATTTCATGAAAAAATGAAAATATCGAAAATAGACTGTTATTATATAGATTATGTAAAAAAATGAAAATTAAAAATATATCAAAAATATTTTCAAATATTTTCTTGGTTATAATTATATTTTCACTCGTTAAAGTATGGCAATCAATCGAATTAGATTAATTTAATAATAATAATAATAACATATAGCCGACATGCCTCCCAAAATTATAAAGACACATCGATCCTAGTTTTACCATTTCCTTCCTCTTTTTTTTTTTTTTTGCTTCCCACACTCTAATTCCATCAACATATACTAATACTATCTTTGCTTTTAACATCAAAACAAACACCTTTCGGGATTCTTCATCTTTTGTCTCATTCACCCCATCTCTTTAACCTTAAAACAAACTACAAACATACAATCAAACACAACTAATTATTACCATCAAGAAAACATGTCCATTTTGCTCCTTAGACTAGTCTCTCAAAATCAGGCTGGTTAGTAGCAGACCTAACCCATGCCCACTTGTGATCCCTCGTATTAACCCCATTCTTCAGCTGAGCCACCTCCTCCACTGGAATGTACGCATAGTTCCCATTGATTGGACCACTAACAAACCCCGTGTACCCAGCCATCGCACCATGGATGGCAGAGTGAGCCACCAGAGTACAATACAGATTGTCCGTTGCATTTGCTGGAACTGCTCGAATCATATACGTTGGATCGATATACTTCACCGTAAACAGCTCTTTAGGATGATCTCTATCCCACCATTTCTTCAATTCTGATTTCAACCATCCCCCAACATCCAAGAAAACAGGGTTCCCCGATTCATCCTTCTCTTCCACGTGAGATGCCTCCGTTTTAGGTATAATGTCCTGGCCCGAGCCCTCCGCAACCACCACGACCACGTGCCCATTTTCTTTTAGGCGTTTATCCAGAAATTCAAATAGGCCGCCTTTACCTTCCAAGTAGAACTCGTTTTCGGGGATTAGACAACAATCCACATTCCGACTGCTTAAGGTCGCGTGGAGGGCAATGTGGCCAGTGCTACGGCCCATGAGTTTGACCAAGCCCACACCATTGACTGCGCTCTCTGCTTCGGTTTGAGCTGCATTGATTGCTTGCTGAGCCATCTCGACCGCTGTTTGGAAACCGAATGAACGGTCTATGATGCCCACGTCATTGTCTACTGTTTTCGGAATTCCAGCTACCGATATGTTCAACTTCCTGCGCTTGATTTCGTTGAATATCTCTACCATTCCACGCATAGTGCCATCTCCACCTATGATGTATACCTGGTTCATAACAACATGAATGAAACGAAAATAAAATTTGTGCTGATTACTAAGAAGTCATACATAGATTCCATTACAACCATTATGTGTTGTCTATCTCAATTTATTGAGGGGTATAGCCTATAGCCTATCGAAGCCGTTTTAGATCAGTTATAATTTATAAGTCACATAAACATCCTATTTGCACGTTTCTCCCAAGACTTGCACAAAATTTAACAACAGTACGAGGCTGCAAAGAGTGCCAAAAAACAATTAATTCATATCACTAGTTAAAATGTTAGTAGGTGTTATGACACTTGAATTCTATGTCAAACACAGTACGTGACGCAGCAGCTTCAGTCAACGAAATTTCCCGAAATCTGAAGATAAGTATCCTAAAATTCGAATTGGATCATTTATTTTAATTTGATGTTTCAACTTATATTCCATTGTAATTTAATGATTTTGTCATTACATTACATACAGTCGTAGAATAGAGAATCTTATTTGCCTAAAACTAGAAAAGAAATCCAATTAGTCCTAAAATTAGTTAATTTTTGTAATGTTTATCGCCCAACTTATGAACCAACCACGATGAAAGGTGTACATTAAAATGTGTTTCATTTAATAATCCAACAATTTGATTGTTGAAAACCTCCACTGTAATAAATATGTTATTTTATAAAAAGACGTGGCAATAGATGAGAAGAAAATAAAGAACCTGGTTGAAGCCATGATCCTGAATGGCATTGACAATGTAGTCAAGATGAAAGCCACCTCTGGAAGTCTGAAGCATAGTGCCACCCTTTCTGTGCCAATCATGGACCATTTTAGGGTTCAACTCCACCGGCTCAGTCGAGTAAAACCCTCGGAAACCCGCCTCCACGCCCACGATCTGACGGACACCGTAGAGCTCCCACAGCCCCACCACCAGCTCTCTGATCACCGTGTTCATTCCGGGGCACAGCCCCCCGCAAGTCACTATGGCCGCCCGAACCCGACCCGGATCGAAGTAGATCCGTTTCCTCGGCCCGGCCCTGTGGTACGCCAGGCAGGGTTGGGGCTCGCCTGAGATGTCGTGGAGGATGTGGCGGAGGATGACGTCAGAGGGAGTGATATAGAATTCGGAGACGGGGTGGAAAAAGGGGTTGTGGTCTAACGGGTTCGGGTGGGTTTGGAGGTCCGGGAAGGAGTCTGTGAGGTGGCCCAGACGCTGCAACTTGATGTTTGGGATTGTGTATTCGTTTTCTTCGCCTGAATTCCGACGGTTTCCGCCGGCCTTGGATGGGGATGTCATGGCTACCTGTTTTTCCCTGTTTTCACTTTACCATCGCTCCACGGGGTGGGTTATGTATGTTCATTCCTAGAAACCTCAAGGCCTCTTGGCCTGACACCTGTATATTGGAGGATGCCGTGGCGTCAGATCTCGGATTTCCACCCTATTTTATTCTTCCTTTCAGAAAAAGTAACAATAATTGAACCTCAATATGGGCTTCAAATTATTCTTTTGGGCCCGAGGCCCAGACTTTATCACACGCTCCCTAGGAACAAGACCCTCTCCTAACTGGTATATAAAAAATATAAAATCATAACAAGATCCACTTTCATAATAAAATGGAAGAATTTAAAAAATATAGATATGGGAAACCAAAATGCACTATGCACGGACTACAAATTCTTAAAACTAAATAAAGAAGAGCGTCTCCTACAAACCAAATGAAAAAAAAAAAACACTTATTTACAGCTAGTTGAATTTCAATTTTGGGATAAAAAGAACATAAGTCAAACATGTTGATTATACTATATATACCGAATATTCAAAAAAGGAGAAAAAAAAAAAGATGTAATGCGTAATCTACTGACCATTTTTTCTAAATCATCTTTAAAATCTAAGATAACTGCACCTTTTTTTTCTTTTAACTCAAAATCAGCTACCACATAGTGCCAAAAGTAATAACAATTATCGATACTTGAATAAGTTAATATAAATCCTAAAATTAAACAATTCATTAAAAAGAAGCCACTTGAGTCAATATTCACTCGTTAATCATATAACTTTAATAAAAGAATCTCAAACTTTTCACCAATTGAAGAAATAAATTTTAAGGAATAAATTAAAATCGTATATAAAAAAAAAAAAGAAAACGAGTAAGAAGGGTAACCAGTTAGTAGTGAAGTGGCCAATGGAGATCGAAAGAAGAGTAGAACCGTAGAATGGCAATGACCCTAAATGAAGAGAATGTGGTAGGAGTGAAATGTATAAAGTAATGACTAAGAGAAAATACAAGAGTTATCAATGATGAAGAAGATCATAAAACACGTAGCCTTAGGGAAAAAATTGGGCGTGGGGAGATAAAAAAAAAATATATATCAAGAAAATCGGCTCATTGACCTGCTTGACTCCCTTCATGCCAAATAAAAAATCATCAACTAGAAATATTGACAACTATTCTTAGTTGGCATTCAGGGAGCCAGGCAGATCCATCATCCATATTGCGTCGTTATCGAACGACATAGACTATTTCCTTATTCTATAAATCTTCAAAACCCTTTCATGATTCAAGAAACCATGATAAGAATTATTCTAACATGGCTAGAAGAATAGACAGAAAAACTGGGCAGCAACAAATTGCATGTGCCAATTAAGAATGAACCAAAATGAGTGGAATCTTCATTTTTCTCCATGCATTGCATGAAGAGATTTTAGTTTATTCACTCTTGAAGTTTTCTCCATTTATTTATAGCCATTCCGACCAGTGTATCATTATTATTATTTTAAATAAATGCCCATAAAATAGCATATATTGTGAAAGAAGAAGAGAAGAGTTGAAGGCAAAGACAACAGAAAATACACAAAAGTGGGAGGACGAACCGTGAAGGGGGCATATGCATTAGTTCCAAAAGATGTAGCCAAAGCTGCCTAAGTTTCCCAGGTTGGACCTTTGGACATTTTCTAAATTTTAATAACATTATTTTTAATAATATTCTCTTTTTACCCATTTGAACATGTGTAGTTAATTATTTGTCTGATAATAGAGCAATCAATATCTCCAACTCGGATGAGTGCCTCGATATGACCAAAATAGTACCAAACAGATTTTGGGCACGACAAAAATTAACTTAGCTTATTGCCATTCACAATTTTGTCGCACCAGAAATCCTAACATTAACTTACGAAATAGCCGGCACGGCAGCAGTCCACATGTGCCACAAAATTGAACGCCTAAAATGGTGCATTATTTCTTCATTTTATGGATATTACACAATTCATAGCATCTTACATACTATAAATAAATAAATTTCTAAAACAATTATGAAAAAGTTCATTGATCAGTGAATATTGTATTAATTCACCAATAACAAAAGAAAAAAAGTCCACATATATTTTAATTTTTTTATGTTTTAATATGAAAATAGATTTACTTTATAATATATATAAATTTTAATTTTTAAATTATTTAAAATTTTATATAAGCATCATATAGATAAAAAAAATGTCAATATATAAGTTTAAACCACAATATATATCATGAATAATGGAGGAGTTTTTTTTTTCCCTGAAGAAAATAGAGGAGGTTAAATTCCAAGTAAGATAGAATACTATTTGTTAAACTAGTGTACAATATAAAATATGAGTAGGTGAGGTGAGACGGTCTCATGTGAGATCTTTATAAGATGAGGTTTATATTGTTAGACGCCCGATTCGAGCTGATTAGCATATCACACCTAGACAGTTCAAAGAGTTGTTAGGAGCTCATTAAGCCGGCCAGGCTGTCAGACCTGGACATCTCTGCAGCAAGTCATCCAACATTATTTGGAAGTATCAAGTACGAGTGGGCTTGGCCGAACCGAGCAAGAGTTACCGTGCAGGTAGATACCAACTGCCAAGAGATCGTGGGTGATAAAACCGCCCACTACAGTGGAAATAGGCAAAAATCAAGGGGAAGGTGGTCACGATCTCCACTACATAGGCTCCTCTTTAGCTATAAATAGATGTAATTTCAGTTTGTAAAGGGTTCGAACTTCAATTGTACTAAGTACTAGAGAGCTTATTTTTCTACATATATAACATACGATCCTACCCGATCACTCAAAACCGTCTAAGATCAACCGAGCTAAATTACCCGAATAAGCTCCAGACCAGTGTTTTTTGCACTCTCCACACATTTTCAATATATATCTCAGTCCGATTCCATTAATTCGATCCAACTTTGATTCTTTTGAGTGTTAGATTAGAAATTTTCTAATTATAAATTCCGACGTCAACATATAAGAATGAATAAATGTGGATCAACTCATTTAACACAATCAATAACAATCTTAAATAAGAACACATACAATTTTGTCTTATGAAACATATATGAAACAGACCCATATAAGGTTTTGTGATAAATTATTAGAATACAGTCTATATAATCAAGTGCTTAATATAATAGAGATTTACTAAATTAAATTTGTAAACCAACTAAGTTATTTGTTTATTAAAAAAACCAATTGCATTTAATTCCAATGAAATGTAGTGATATTCGATAACTTTCCATGTTTTGAAATTATGAATAACTCACCATCGAGCAAATAATTTCCAACTATATTTGAAAATTATGAGTAACTGCCATGTTTAGTTATCAAATTTGTTAATGGAATCTCAAATTATTTTCCAATTGTGTTGATATTATAATTAAAATTCATTTAGTACACTCAAACAATCAAATTAATAGATTTTTATGTAACAATTTTGGAATTTTATTTAATCTCTTTTTTCCCAGTCAATTAAACAAGAGTCAAATATGAACCAATCTTTTGATCTAAAACAGGTAATAGATGATATATAATTTCTAGTAAAAAAATGATATATTTATATATATATTACCTATATAAAAGTGTGGATATTTCTTATAAAATATGGATTGTCCAATATATCTCTATTATAAATTATTATTTAAGGTTATAACAGTAATTTAGGATTTTTATACTTAAATAATTTTATATTAAAATCTAACTAATTCAAAATCTTATAAAATCCTATTATAATTAGAACTTTAATATAAAAATGTTATATATAATATTTGTATTATTTCTTTCTTTAATTTGAATTAATTTTCACGTACAACACATGTGCTCTAAAACTCATATACATATAAGTTTTTTTGATCTGCTGCAGGTCAAATTTTTATCATTTTGTAAACTTCAATATAAAGTCAAAAATATTCTATAAAGATTAAAAATTAGGAAATACAGCTAAACAAACAAGGAATCCCGTTTAATTTACATTGACACCTTGACTGGATAGCTAGCGAATTTTAGAACATTTTCAAAAACTACCATGGATTGAGTGCAATTATTGTCAGAGCTTGAGATTTTCTCCAGTGATTTTTCTTCATCTTCAGTCGAGCATTCTTCCAAGTGCTACTCATCAAGATTAATATATTAAAAAAAAATAAAGTGGGCACAGATATTCAATTTCAAAGACGCCCCAATCCAAGAAAATACATTTCCATGGGACTCTAGATATATTTGGACGGATTTTTTTGGTAGATTAATTCGATTCCAAAGAGGCCCCAGTTCATATTTTCCAGGAATCTGGATATAGTTGGACATATTATGTTTTGCAGATTATATTTCCATAAGAGATTTTATCATCATTATTAATTATCACAATTTTAGTTATATTGGACTCTAATTCAGTCTTGATTTAATTCATAATTAATTCTCGTATTTGATCAAATCTTAAACTCTTTTCTTTCTCCATCCTTGTTCTAACAAATAACAAAGATTTTTTGAAAAGAAAAAAGATGGTAGACGCAGCAAAGTTTTCAAAATTTCTTGCTCTATTTGTGTTCCATCATAGCAACTCTTGATACAGGTAATTAACTAAACAGTTTTTTCTATCTTTTGATCATTTCTTGGTTTTAATTGAGCAAGAAACTTACTAGGTGTTCGGCGTGAATCAAAGAGCTTTAGTGGGAAATGGTATGGCCCAATTCCATCAGTGGAAAGGAACCTGTCAGGTTCATAACAACACACAACCCTTTTGCAACAGGTACACATTTTCTTGACCATCTTATTTAAATATGAAGCTTTTATTAACATAATATTATTGCAGGAAACTGATTGGAACTAGGTTCTACAACACTGGCTACACTGCTCATGTTGGCAAGCCACTAAATTCTTCATTCCACACTCCACGCGACTCTAAGGGCCATGGCTCCCACACTTTGTCCACTGCTGCTGGCAACTTTGTGCCTGGAGCTATTGTTTTTGGAGTGGTAAATGGAACTGCAAAGGGAGGCTCACCAAGAGTCCGAGCAGCTTCGTACAAAGTATGCTGGCCCCCAATCAACTAATCTGAATGCTTCGATGCTGATATCTTGAAAGCCTTTGACATGACTATACATGATGGTGTTGATGTGCTATCAGTGTCTTTAGGTGGAACTCCTCTAGACTACTTCTTTTGATGGCCTCGCTATTGGCTCACTCCATGCTGTCAAAAAACGGAGTGGTTGTCATTGCATCTGCTGGGAATTCAGGACCACTTCCAGGAACTGCATCCTATGTCGCGTCATGGATGAGAACTCTTGCTGCAAGTACTATTGACCGCGATTTCCAGGCTAATGTTGAACTCAAAAATGGCTTATTTCTTAAGGTCTTTTATCTTTTCAATTCTCATTTTGATAAGATCCCACTTTTTCTTGAAATGATATTGTTCCTTTGTTATAGGGTAAAGTCTTTCTAAACCATTACCTTATGATGGGTTTTATCCTCTTATTAGTGCAACCGATGCTAGAGCTGCCAATGTATCTGCTGATGACGCATAGGAACATACTTTTTTCAAGAAATTGTACTTGATTTGATTTTCATTCTCATTTCTGAGTTTGTGTAGAATGTTGTGTGAAAAGGAAAAGTTGGATCCGACGAAGTTGAAGGGTAAGATAGTAGTGTGTATAAGGGGGGCTAATTCAAGACTCGAGAAGGGCCTGGTGGCTGCTTGTGCTGGTGCTTCTGGAATGATTCTCTGCAACGATGTGGAGGATCCGGATGAGATTTAGCCCGACCCTCGTGTTCTTCCAGCCACTCAAATCACTTACACAGATGCCCTTACACTCTTTGATTACATGAATTCCACAATGTATGTAATCCCTGTCTCTTCAATTTGCTTTACAACGAATGTATTTACTTCAACACTTTTGTTTCCAGAAATCCAGAGGGCTTATTACAGCTCCAAAGGCAGTGTTGAACATTAAGCCAGCTCCATCCATGGCATCTTTCTCTTCCAGGGGCCCTAATACTCTCAACCCAGAAATTCTCAAGGTTTCATCATTACATTGGTTTTTTCATCTTCATCTTCCTGGAAATCTTATCCTAAATCTGTGTGCTTCAGCCTGATATTACAGCTCCAGGTGTAAACTCATTGCTGCCTTCACTGAAGGAGCAAGCGCGACAGGTTTAGATTTCGACAAACGAACCACACCCTACAATATCTAATCCGGAACCTCAATGGCCTGTCCCCATGTCTCCGGGCTAGTCGGCCTGATCAAGACTCTCCAACCCGACTAGAGCCCCGCATCCATCATGACAACTAGTAACTAAATCTTGAACCTTTTCACTTCACCACAACTTCCCTGATTCTAAATTCTAGTAAAACCTGTCAACAATCCTCAAACAGCATGAGCACGAGACAACACGGGGAGACCATTGCACGACTATGACGGCTCAGAGGCCGACCCATTGGCATACGGCTCAGGACACATCAGACCAAACCGAGACATGGACCCTTGACTTGTCTACGACTTGAGTGTCAACGATTACTTGGACTACCTCTATGGGATTGGCGACGACCTGGCCATGATCAGCAGGTTCTCAGGCTCCCATCACGATTGCCCCGACAAGTACGATCTTCTGAACTTCAACTACCCATCCATCTCTGTCCAAGGGGTTAATGGATCAGTTACAGTGACAAGAAGACTGAAAAATGTGGGAGAGCCTGGAACTTATGCAGCTCGTGTTTTCCATCCGCGAGATTACTGGGTTCTATGGAACCAGCGGTTCTGGATTTTGAGAAACCTGGACAAGAGAAGAGCTTTAAGTTGACTATAAAAGCAAGATCGAAACAGACAGTTGCGAATGTGTATAAGTTCGGGCATCTTACATGGTCAGATGGCAGACACTATGTGGAGAGTCCCATGGTTATTTATTAGCTTATCTCAGACATTCCAGGGAATGTTAGCATATGGATTCTCTGATTTTATTTCTGGGAATTTGATCAATTTACCTTTAAATTTCATCTTTTGGTTGAATCTTTGGTGGAATAGTGTTTTATTTGATATTAGTTATTTGAGAAATTATGTGGGTACAATATTCTTTTTTTTTTTTAATTATTTTGTGTAATAGTATATACAATAAAACATAAGTGCAATAAATAACTTTTTGATATGCCGACTTCGAGCAAAAATAAATAAATAAAAATAAAATAAAATCTTGAATCGCAAAATAATTGAAATGTTTTGCTTTGAGGTGTACCTTTACATCAGATACAAGGGAAATAAAAGTGGAAGAAGAAATATATTTGAGCTTAGCTTAGCTGGAACTATCTGGAATCAATTTCGAGTTTTGACCACTCCTTTTTGCTTATTAAACTATTTTTTAAAAACTTTCCTTATTAATCAATTATTAGTTAACTGATTGATTTCGAAAAAAAAGGAAAAAGAAAAAAGAATTAATTAACCGATTTATATAAATACAGTCAATTATGTCGGTATTTGTTTATCTTCTTCAATATTCCATATTACAATTCTCCTTCCTATTCGAATTAGAGATTTCCCTATTTTCCCCAATTCAGAAATCGAAATCATACTTTTCCGAAAATATGTCCTATGCATACCTCTTCAAGTATATCATCATAGGCGATACTGGTAATTTCTTCTTTCTCGTTTCTTCCCCCTTTTTTTCCTTGTCTCGAATGCCGATCCTTCGATGTTAATTGTTTACTGTTTATTGTTCATTGATTGATTTAAATATGATGTAGTTTTGATTTCATTTGGGTTTTGATGTAGGTTGAACTGGTTATATATTTTCGACTAATATTAGTTGCCATTTGAAATTCTGGTTTTCAATATTTCTCAAGTAACTGAAAAATCGCACTTTTTTCTGCAATTATTTTCTTGTAATATGTAGATTTGTAGTTGCTGCTTGAAATATTATGTTGAATTAATGCATGATAGTTAACAGTGGTGAGTGAATTGAATTTGCGTTATCGATTACTCTCCCAAGTTGAGCATTTTCTCTTAAAGTGGCTACCTTGCGATCTCTATCTCTGTGGATATCCCAAGGCTAATCTGCATCATCATTCATTCTCCTTTCATTATATTGTTCAAAAGGCTAATCTAATACATTTCATTTGATATGTTCATTTGACCTTTTGGGATAAGCTGAAGTGGCTTTTGATAGAAAAGCCTTGTTGTTGTGAATTAAGAGAGATTAATAAAATTCTTCAAGGAATTAATTCTTTGGATTGCAAGAGATAATCTACTTTGTTGTGTGGTTGTTTATGCTAATGTAATATTTTGTTTTGTAGGGGTTGGGAAATCATGTCTTCTTCTACAGTTTACTGACAAGCGTTTCCAGCCGGTGCATGACTTGACCATTGGAGTTGAGTTTGGGGCGCGGATGATCACTATTGACAACAAACCCATTAAGCTTCAAATATGGGACACGGTTAATTTCGTTCACCCTGATGCTCTTATGTTTCTGATCTATTGTGATAATATGGCATTTGATGATGTGATGTAGTTGTCCTTATTGGTGCGCTATGATATATTTGTGAATTGTTCTAAGTAGGCATGTGTTTAAATGTGTTCTTATTTGAAGGTTTTCATGCTGGTTAATTGAAAGATCAATGTACAAATATCTAAATCTGGATTTGGTTGATACAGGCTGGTCAAGAATCCTTCAGATCCATCACAAGGTCATATTACAGAGGAGCTGCTGGTGCACTTTTGGTCTATGATATTACTAGGTACAGCCTTTGTACCTGCACGGTATTTCATGGAGAGAATTAGTGATTTGTACTTGAATAAGCAGATATTTTACTCTCTGTGAAAGCAGCATGCCCAAGAGGACAGTTACAGTTACTAATTCACTACCTAACAATCGATTTCTAACTGATAGCCTAAACTCAATATATTCATATGGATTACGGCATATTGACATTTGTTTTGGATGATTGGCAAAAGTTTCTCACAGATGGTTTTTCTAGGGATTGATTTTCTACTTTATCTGTTAATGAGTCCCTTCATGTATTACACCTCGAAATGGAAGGGTGATTATACCAAATTTCCTTTATTGTTTTTTCATTGACTTTCATACCTGTCAGGAGGGAAACTTTTAATCACTTGGCTAGCTGGCTAGAAGATGCAAGACAGCATGCAAATCCAAACATGTCAATTATGCTGATAGGCAACAAATGTGATCTTGCCCACAGAAGGGCTGTTAGCACAGAAGAAGGTGAACAGTTTGCAAAAGAACATGGATTGATCTTCATGGAAGCATCTGCTAAAACTGCTCAGAATGTAGAAGAGGTGATGAAGGATTTCTCTACTTCAATGACAGAATATGAAAATATTTGTCTATATAGCTGTTTTTCTCCTTTCTTTTTTTAATATGCAACACATTATCTGCAGGCATTTATTAAAACTGCAGCAACAATATACAAGAAGATTCAGGATGGTGTATTTGATGTTTCAAATGAGGTTAGCTTGTTATTTTCTTTCTTTCACCCTGTATCAAGCAAAAGTTGGCATTATTTTGTGATTAAGTTTCCTCTGTTGCTAAGAATGCAATATCTCTCCAACTGAGCAAGATTTCAGCTCATGAGTCTTCATGGTTTTCCTAATATTTGGTATTTGAGAAAAGTCAAGTTGAGAAAATCGCTTTTTTCACTAAATTATTCCCTTCTCTATTAAGTGATATGGCGCTTATATATATCATTTACCATAATATGTTTGAAACATACCCTGTAAGAGCATACATCTTATTTCATTACAGTTTGACTGCCAATTTATTGAAGAATGTTCTCCTCATTCAATTCTGATATCAAGAACTTGAACTGATTACTCAACAATACCATTTTGTCTTGATTCTTTGCAGTCATATGGAATAAAAGTAGGTTACGGTGGAATTCCTGGTCCGTCTGGTGGCAGGGACGGTTCTTCTTCTCAAGTTGGTGGTTGCTGCAGTTGAGATTTGTTCATAAGCACTGCTCAGGCATTCTTTCTGTTTATACTCCACAACTTTGCATTGCAAATATGGCTTGATTTTAATTGGACCCTTTTATCCTTTCCTTCAATGTGTTTGTAAGTTTTACAATAGGCCACATGTTTCATCAGTAGTTGTGCAAGGAGGGGACTGCAAGCTTGAACATAATTACTTGCATTGAACTTGCAAATAATAATCAAATTGTGATGTATCCTACTTGCATTTTTCTTGGTTGTCCAAATGTAAAAACCTGTGTAATTATAGTGTTTCTCTTTGCAAAAATTGTGTTTGATATCTGTGAGAACTGTTATTGTCAATATGGGTGAAAATAACACTATGCTTGTATTTACTCAAATCAATATATGATGGTTTATCATTAGAGGTCTGATTATCTTGTAACTTATTGACCAATATATACCACTTGAAATGTGCCATTATTACTAATTAAGAGTATGATAAAAGAGTACAGAATTCAGATTGTGAATACAACACTGAATAAAAAACCTCGACTCTCTGTCCAATTCATAGACAAATTCACCTAGTGCCAGAAGAATGACACGGAGAAGTGATTCCCACTTAATCCCTCCAAAATATATACGAAAATGCTTTCAATATACATGTAAACATTTGAATTAGAATTTGAAATAGAAGATCTTGTATATGTTCCGAAAAGTTTTATAAAGGTCGAACTACAAAATCAGAACCAATCATTATTACCTATATCTAATTATTCAATCATTATTAAATACAAATTTTCATAATAAAATATTACATTGTCCTACATTTTTACAATAAAATATTTTATAAAACCACATTTTTCAACATTGATTTAACATTTTATAAAATCTTGACATTTTTCAAGATTTGACTTGCGTTGAATCAAATATAAGGTTGGTTAGAGATAATTTAGTATGAACTTTTAAAACACTATTAAAATGAAAAAAAATTGAAATCTTAAAACTCATTGCACTGCTAGAGATGCTATTAAAATAAATTATTAGAATTACACTAACCAGTAAGAACTAATTTTCCCAACTCTTTGGGAACATGTTATCATTTTTACATGAAAAAAAATGAAATATTTCATTTTAGCAATATCGAGAACGGATTTCTTTTCAAAAGTTGTATTCATTTGAATTGGTTAGTTATAATAAAAAGTGTACTTCATTTTATGTTCATTCATGTTGCATTTATACCAATTACGAAGATTTGTTTGCATTTTGTGATAGATTACGAAAGTAGTTTTGTATTTTTACCCAAGATAAACTTGATTTTTTTTTTGAATAATTTATCGAATAAATAAAATAAAATATATGTTTTGGTTGTTTAAGGCTTATCGATATTTTCTCTAAATTGTCCATATTTGGAATAGATATATAGTAAAAAAAAATACCAATATAGATATTTTCTCGATTTTTCTTATATTTTCAAATTAAAGTTAAATATTAATATATATATATATATATATATATCTTTTGATATATTATGAATAGTTATAAAAAATATACTTATCCTTTATATGAGAAATCATAATTATTAATATTGGAAATATTGATGATGGATTGAAAGATAATAAGCATTGATATTGAAAATATTTTGGTGAACTGAGATATTTAAACATTATAAATATTTATAAAACATTATAAATATTCGTAACTTTTAATTTTCATAATTTCTAGGAATTATTCTAATATCATCATTCAATATTTCCTTAAGTTCAAAATATTCACATGTCTATCGAAATTATTATTTTGAATTTGTAATACAATTTGAGTGGAATATTGAAAAATATTAGTTATTTATTTTAAAGAATACAGGCGGATAGAGGTGGAGAATCAATAAGTGAAAAAAGAGAAAAGGAAAGAAAGGCTGAGAATTGTGAACTTGGTAAAAGGGCGTGACGGATGGTGTGCATTTGTGTACGGACTGTTTGTGACTCTGTCTTAAAACGGTTTTATAATTAGCTTATCCATCACTCACCCTTAATTTAAAACACCACCTTCTTCATTTTTCAAGCTAAAGATAACCACTTTCAAGGAAACTCTGCTCAAAACCAGGATCAAAATTACACTTTCTCATTCCACATTAACACCTTTGTTTTTAATTCATTCTTGAATGATTCTTCGAGTTTCCATAGATATTAATTACCAGCATGGCGAGCCAGAACATTAATACGAAGCGAATGAGAGACGAGGAAGACAAGGAGAAGATTGAATCCAGTCAAAACAAGAAACAAGAATGTGTTTATAATGATTCGAGGGATCATGACAAGTGCTATGAATTCTATGATAGCTTTGGAGTGTTCGATTTTCCTTGGCTGCGCGAGGGCGTCATCTTTAAGGGGGAGGAATACTTGGATGATTTCTCACATTGCTTAGATGGGAGTTTTGCAGCAAATCTTGATGAATCTTGTGGACACAATTTGTGTGTTTCTCCAACGTTGGAAGGGAATTTCCATGACCAAGAGTTAGATGATGACAGTTTTTGGTCATTACTAGTTGATGATTTGGAACCCATAGATTGCATTTGGAGTTGTGTCATTGATCAGCCTCTTGACATTGGCTATAACAAGAGATGATTATGATCATCATCATCCTTTTTCTGGGCTCAATTTTCTCTTTTTTTTTTTTTTTTTTTTTAAATGTTGTAAAGATTAGTTGTGCATTATTGAATTTAATAACAACTAGTATGCATCAAGTTTCAATATTTGATTGCCACCAAAGTTTAGATTATGATAATCAAAATTTGAATCTAATCTTTATTTTCGGTGTTACTTTCACTCTTCTTGGTTCATTGAGAAAAAGTTCTAACATTTGATTAATACTAACAAGTTCTATCCACATTGTATGTGTATTTTTTTTTTTTCAACCTCATTATATGTAATATCTTCTATTATTTTATCACAAAATTTTATATAAGACGGTTTTATGTATAATTAGGTGAGATGAATTTTTATTCCCTACAAACAATATTCAATGTGTGGATTGTGAGTTGACATATTTCAAAATAAGATTCACCTTTATTTATATATATCGATATAATTTAACATAACATAACATATGGCAATATTTTAGGATTAAATTTATATATTTTTCCGATAAAGTAGGTCGAGGGATTAATTATATAGTCTTTTATCAAATGATAGTGGTATAACTATACCATCACAATTTTTTTTTTTTTTTATAGATTTTCAAATTTGAAAAGCCACAGTTGAATATTTTGCATGTCAACAGAAACAATTTTACTCTTTCAATATTTTGTAACTAGAAAGCAACTATAATCATGTCATCTTATAATTATCAAGAAATGGAGAGTAAATATAGTTTTGGAAGATAATAATGAGAGTAAAAGAAAATAATTATTTTCAATACATTGCTTGTAGTGACTTAAAAACATGAATCTGAAATTTCAACTAATATATATTTTAAAATTCTAAAATATGTAAATTATTAAAAACATGTAATTTCTTAAACTATTTTAATAGAGATTTATGGATAGATAATTGTATGGATAACTTGAAGCTAAAGAATTTTTTATTTTTTTTTGGGTAGCCCTAATAATTGATATGTATATATATATAGGTAGGATAATAATAATAATAATAATAAGGAATAATGGTGTACTTCCGCTAATAAATAAAAGCAAATCATGGTGTACTCGTTTACATTTCTACTTTTGTGATGTTATTCCTTTTTTAATCTTTGGCCCACGAAATAAACAAATATATATATATATATATATAACTTCAAAGCAGTATAGCATTACACAAGACTAAAATACAACTCAGATCAACATCCATAATCTCTTCTTTTTATCATTTTTATTCTCATACGATTTTTTATTTTTCTTCTTCTTTCCCATCTTTAATCGTTGGTATACTGGGTTTTTCTATTCTTATAAGTTCATTCTTTGATTTGTTAGATCGTTAGTTGTTTCTGTTTGTCTCGGGCTGTTTTTTAACTGATATGAAGAAGATTCTTTCTGACAGATACACTCCTTTTAAGGATCTCATCAACCCAAATTCACTCTGAATTTCTGGGTTCTCTTTAATCTTTGTAAAAAAGTGATTTTTCAGTGGGTTTCTTTATTTTAGCAATTTGCGGAAAAAGAATTTCTCAAAGGAGGTCCGTCGATGAAATCTTGATTTCTTTTATGGGTTTGTCCGCATTTGCTTATATTGATGTGTTTTGCCGTGAATTATTTTGTTGAACGTTGAAGATTTCAAATTGATTAGTGGGAGGTTGAGAAGATTGGGGAAAATAGGCATAGAAAGAATGAAAATTAAGCTGAGAAAATCAGTGATTTTCCTGTTGTCGGTGACGGTTTTTGCCCCCATTGTTCTCTACACTGAAACTCTTGGAACCTATTTCACTTCCTCTTCTTGTAAGTTTTTCCAATCTTTCTATTGTTTCTGTGTTTTTAACCCATAGTATTTATGTTTCTTGAGTAGAGGTTGAGGTATATTGGTTTTCTTGATATTCTTTATTGCGTTCTTGATTGATTTGGGTTTTCGTTTTTTTTGCTTTTTCAGCGAGGGATGAATTTGTGGAAGATGTTTCCACCTTTGTAAGTCTTTATCAATTAATCTCTCTTCTCTCTCTCTCTCTCGCTCGCTCTCTCTCGATGTTGATGTTGATGCTTGAGTTTCTTGCTTGTAGACATTTGCTGGTGAAGTTAGGCCATTAAATGTGCTGCCACAGGTATTGATTCTTGAATTCCTATGATTTTTCTGTTCCTTGAGGTGTGTTGTTTAACGGTAATTTTAGATCTTTTTTGTTCTGATTTTCTGTAATTACTGTTCTAACTGATAGGAGTCGTCTACCAAATTGAAAGAACCATTGGGCATAGTTTATTCAGAAAAATTAACCAAATCCAGTTCAGATGACTCTAATGCTTCATCCAGAGAAAATGCTCACATTGCAAGACAACTCGCAGAAGGTTTTTATTCACTTCATTTTCTTTTGCCTTTGTCTACTGAATTATATTGTGGTTTATGATTAATTTTACTTATGGAATTAATAACAGAATCCACAAAAGATGGAAATTCAGAGTTATCGACTTTGAGCGGTAGTGGCGGTAACAACCAGTCTTTGGATGAGAATCCCATTAGACAGGTGACTGATCAGACACACGAGGCTACGGTAGAGACAAGGGAAGAAAAAGCAAATGAAAATGAATTGAGTGGAAATATGCATGGTAATGGACAAAATGAAGTGAAGAAAGAAACTAGGTCACGTCGTTCCAAGGCCAAACATGACAGTGTAAGATTGGCGAGTATATCTAATTGTTCTTTTCTTCAGCAAGATTTCACATCATTGTATGACTTTATGGCCAAACAAGCATCTCATTGTTCAAGTGGTTAGACAGATTCTAGGAGTTTATACGAATTCTATATTCAAGTTATTTCTCTTTTCTTGTTTCCTTAGAAACTAAAACATATATAAAACCCTTCCCAGAAATCTGGCAAAGATATTTCAAGAGAACAAGTGAAAGCTGGATCTGAGAACCAGAACGAGAGTACAGCATTGCCAGATGCTCGTATACGGCAACTAAGGGATCAACTCGTTCGAGGAAAGGTTTATCTTTCCCTCACATCGACTCGAAACAATCCTCACTTTGTAAGAGAGCTGCGTTTGCGCATGAAAGAAGTAGTACATGTACTTGGAGATGCTACCAAGGATTCTGAGCTGCCAAAGAAGTAAGATTTAAATTGGTGAATGTGCTTGACATTTAATATTCATACTCCCCGTGAAGTCTTGTATGTTTTTCGATTAACTGATTTGGTTTGGTTGAGTGTAGTGCTTTGGTGAGATTGAGAGGAATGGAGCAAACACTATCAAAAGGCAAACAAATAGAAGATGATTGTGGTGCTGTTGTGAAGAAACTTCGTGCCATGATTCAATTGGCTGAGGAACAGGTCCGAATCCACAAGAAACAGACCTTGTTTTTGACACATTTAACAGCCAAGACAATGCCTAAAGGACTCCACTGTCTTCCTCTGCGCCTCTCCACAGAGTATTTCATGTTGAACTCATCTCAACGACATTTCCCAAACCAGGAAAATCTAGATAATCCCAAGCTTTACCACTATGCCTTATTTTCAGACAATGTATTAGCAGCAGCAGTTGTTATAAACTCAACGATTACCCATGCAAAGGTGAAAATATGATAATGAATTTTTACTACTTTATGTTACACAGATAAGAGTGATAAGTTTGTCCATCGTTATGGTAGTTTCAAATAGTTCAAGTGATCCTTCAAAGTCTAATGTTAACTTCTTTGAGCAGGATCCATCAAAACACGTCTTCCATGTCGTAACTGACAGGCTCAATTATGCTGCAATGAGAATGTGGTTCTTGGTGAATCCTCCTGGCAAAGCAACTATACAGGTTCAGAATGTTGAGGAGTTCACATGGTTAAATTCAAGTTACAGTCCAGTTCTAAGGCAGTTAGGTTCTCCGAACATGATTGATTACTACTTCAGGGGTCGTCGTGCTGAATCTGATTCAAACATTAAATTTAGAAACCCAAAGTATCTTTCGATTATGAATCATCTCCGGTTTTATCTACCTGAGATTTTCCCCAAGCTGGACAAGGTTTTATTCTTAGATGATGATATCGTGGTCCAGAAGGATCTTTCTGGCCTCTGGTCTCTTGATCTAAAAGGAAAAGTCATTGGTGTTGTTGAAACATGTGGAGAGAGCTTTCACCGGTTCGATCGTTACCTCAACTTTTCAAACCCTCTTATTTCCGAAAATTTTAGTCCCCGGGCTTGTGGTTGGGCATTCGGAATGAACATCTTTGATCTGAAAGAGTGGAGGAAGCAAAATATTACAGAAATATACCACAAATGGCAAAACCTGGTAAGGTCCATTTACATTTTGGCAAGCAACACCTGTGTTTGGTAACATATATAACATATCTTTAATCTTAAGATGTGTATGTTTGGATTAATGCCTGAAACTACACTTGGATCTTGGGAATACAATTAGTTAAAAATAAAGCCACATTGACTTTAACACCACTTAAACCTATTCGACATCTAGTAACATGGTTTATGCAAACCTTCATCTAGATTTTTTACTATTTCTCTAAGATGACTTAATGATGTGAGTTATCGATACAAAATTATAGGTAACAGGGTGAGTTCGATAGTTTTGATTTAACCTGTATTTCTTTATGGGACTTGTACATCTATCTATCGATTATTCAATGATATCCGTCTTTTGTGTTCAGAATCATGACAGATCGCTTTGGAAACTGGGGACTCTGCCACCCGGTCTGATAACCTTTTGGAATCGCACATATGCTCTCGACAAATCTTGGCATGTACTGGGACTTGGTTATAATCCAAACGTTCCTCAAAAGGATATCGAGGGAGCAGCAGTCATACATTACAATGGCAACCTCAAACCATGGCTCGAGATAGCCATACCTAAGTTCCGAAACTATTGGACAATGTACGTGGATTATGATCACCAGTATTTGCGAGAGTGCAATATAACTCCTTAAACACTCCTTCAGAGACGTGGCTCGGTTTAGATTGCAGGTCTGTCTCTATGCTGATGCAATTGACTGTTTTTTTCACAATGAAAGCAGAAGCTGTTTAGTTATATTATTCGTTAGTGACGGCATAATAACTATAGATATATGATTCTATACCATTCATTTCTGATTGTTGCTTGTTTCTGTAACGAACATGTATTGTAAATGATTCAACACTTGTACTCCCAATTTATATTCGTTCGTTGATTCAGTTCGTTTATGGGCCCTTTTATCATGCAAGTTCGTATTGGCATTTCTTTAGGCGTACGAAATTGTCTTGCCGACAATGATATTGTTGCAAAAAGATTCTTAGCTGATCCCATGTAGTTGTTGGAGCTTATGGGGTGGTTCAAATATTGTAGCATAATTTATCTTGTATGATAATAAAGAGAATTCCATGCACATAAGCCACTTTTAGGCAGTGTTTGTGAATCAAATAATGTAGTGGGGGCAGTTGCACAGCTATTATGAAAGCAACGAATATATATTGTGGGGACAAAAGGATAATTTACATTAGCTCTTGTTTTTGGATTTCTTCTCTTGTTGTACTTGCACCATTATTTATTGTACCAGAAGCTTCCAGCATTGCTTACGTGTATCATTCATTGTAATTATTAATACGTTGTATCTATCGCCCAGTTGTCTTTTTGTCGAGTCAGATGTTAAGAAATTTGCTTTTAGTGAAGTTCTAGAAGCAATTTATATAAATAATAAGTCACAGTTATCTTGTTCATCTCATCCAGTGTGCGAGTAAAGCTTGAAACAATATTCAAAATGTGAAAAAAATAACCCCAATAAGAAATATTTGATACTCTTCCATATGTGATGTGGCCCAATTGTTTACTTCATCCACGAGACCCAATCGTGTGATGAATCGTGTGATGCGTTGGTCTATATCGTGATATATCGAGACGATAATTTGATGTATTAGATAACAGTTCCACTGGGAATCAAGGCATCCTTGATGACAGTGACAATGCCACTCTTGATGAAGTACCCATCTGTCTCTCTTGCTGCCTCTTGCACATTGTCAAGGTTTAGGATCTGTATTAAAAATATCTTATCATCAACCACAATCTCGACATAAGACAAGTAAATTATCTTCAAAACATACAAAGAATTCCCAACATGGTGTACAACATCAGATCATGGTAATGGAAATAGTATGTTATCAAGAATTTACCTTCACGTTTTCGCCAATTCGAGCATTTTTATCAATGATTGCACGCTTGATGTGAGAGTTCTTGCCAATACCAATTGGGACGCTACCTTTTCCTTCTAGAAGTTTTCTGTCTGCATCGGTCTGGTGCGAGACGAAATTCATAGGATTGGTATTTAGAATTTAGAATTTAAGGCATTAACTTTTAAATGACCAAACAAGTGTAACTTCTAGTGCTAGATTACCTCATAATAGTCAGCTCCCATCAACAGGGTGTCTTCTATGATTGCGCCCTCGGATATGCATGATCGAAGCCCAATTACAGAATGGTGTATCTTACAGTTCTGGGAGGTCAAGACAATGAATCCTAGTTACTAATCTCCCTCTATATAATCTTCAAGAACCATCATTGCAACTTCGTTTAGATCAGAGAAACCTTACCTTAATGACACAACCCTCACCAATGACACTGTCAGTGACATCAGCATCAAGCATTTTGGAAGGAGGCAAGTACCGTGGTTGTGTATAGATCGGAGCTGAGCGATCATAGAAACTGCATTGGATGGACCAATCATATATATTTACAGTAATGGAAGCAAATATTTAATCCTTTTGATTAGAGTCGATGCAACTAACCTGAAATCTGGCACAGGCTTTTTGGTGATCCCTAAATTGGCATTGTAGAATGCCTCAATAGTCCCAATGTCTTCCCAGTAACCATCATATAGATAGGCCTGAACCTGAAACAAGAATCGAACTTCGTGTTGAGACACCTTTTAATGAAATAACATGAAACAGATACAATCTTGAACGTGAAATTTAAACAATTGTGTTCAAAAAACAGCAGTTCCTAGAGCATGACTTACCCTGAGACCAATTGAAGTAGCACCTGGAATAACTTCACTTCCAAAATCATTGGCTGCTGGGAATTTCTCTCGCAGTAGATTCAACATTGCATTTTTACTGAAAACATAGATGCCCATACTCGCAATATAAGGCATTTCCTTTGCTCTCTCCTCATCAAGACCCAAAATTGTGGTGTCCACCTTGCGTAATCACAAAACACAGATTAAAGGGTATCAGTTTATATGGTTAATAGACAAAATGGAAAGAATAACAGAGATACATTCGTTTGCAAGTTTACCCTCATTGCCTTCAGTTGTTCTCCTGTTGGCTTCTCTGAAAATTCTATTATTCTTCCTTCATCGTCAATCTTCATTAGACCAAATGCAGTAGCACGTTTTTCATCCATTGGCAGTGCTGCAACTGTTATATCAGCATCAGTTTCTCTGTGTGCTTGAATGAATTTCTCGTAATCCATCCGATACAAGTGATCTCCAGCCAGAACCAGATATTCAAGAACATCATGCTCTTCAAAAAGCCATAGATACTGCCTCACAGCATCAGCTGTACCCTAATAGATCCCAAAACGAAGCATACAGTCATACAGACTCAAGAATCTCTATGTTTGTATTTAGTTAGCTAAAGTCTAGACAAGACCAACAATGTATACATAAAACTAAAATTATATACATGCACAAGTACCTATTTTTAGATGCAGCTGGATGAATTATCGACACAGATAATACCATGTAAGATGAACTTAAAATATCCAGTTCATAATAGGCAATGGTCATAAAACTTCCAGACTATGAGTTATACCTGGAACCAATTTGGATTTTCTGGGCTTTGCTGGGCAGCAAGAACTTCAACAAATCCTTCGTTGTTATAGCCACCCATATTACTTGCATAGGCTCGCGATAAGTGGCGATTAAGAGATGCAGAATTAAATTGAGTAAGGACATAGATCTTGGATATGTTACTGTTCAAACAGTTACTAACAGGGATGTCAATCAAACGATAATTTGCACCCAACGGGACAGCAGGTTTTGCTCTTTTCTTTGTAAGAGGATAAAGCCTCGTCCCTGCTCCACCTCCAAGAATGATGCCTAGTACACTCTGTGTAAGGATAAATCAAGATTGCTTCAATTGGCGATAATATAGAATGTTGGTCCTAAAATCAGACACTCAAGCAATGTATCACACCTCAAATGCAAATTTTGGGCAATATGGATGCATATCATATCAACATGATGGAGAAGTTCCCTTTTGTTACTACCACATTACAAATCCCACAGGGAACTTGTTTCACAAGAGACTATTATTCTGAACAGTGAGACACATAATGTCATGGACTTCATTTCACTAAACTAAGTCACATTATATGCTTCTTGATATGAAACTGAGCACTTTCCACTCATCACTCTCAGTGAATCTGATAAAATGTTCCTTAGTATATCTCCAGTTGCATGCCCTAATCCATCCTTCCTATGCAAAAGTGTATAATGTACAAAGCAGGATAAACTGAATTATACTCCATTACACATACATAAAAACATAATAACACCATTCATATCAACCATATTAAGCCAAAATATATAGTCAGCATGACAAGAAAATCTTATCAGCCAATGCATTACACAAACAACCAACAGGTCCACTGAGATCAAGAAAATGCTACTCAGCAGGTACATCATAGAGAGAGAGAGAGAGAGAGAGTGAGAGAGAGGGGGTTTACAGAGTTGGCATCAGGATCAAGACAAGTTAGAGAAGAGCTGGTATCAGAAACAGCTTTGGGAGAAACCACTCGGGCACCGGGTAATCTGCCCCTGCCATTGCCACCGTCAACATATTTTTGAAGATTCACACACACATCACCGCCAAAAAGCTCCGATTTGGAGAAACTAATGGTGGGCGTAAAGTGAAATTTGCTCTGACCGCTTATTTCAGAAGATGAAGAAACTGGAATCCCACAAAATTTCCTGAACCCAACAGGTGATGAAGATGCCACCGCCGCCATTTGCATTCCGCCACCTCCACGCCACCTACAATTGAATTATACCTTTTGATATGTGATCAACCCCACCACTGTTAATGCTGTTCTATTCACTGATTATAGTTCAACAGTGAAGTATGAGTTATTAAAGAAATGTAGTTTCACAGAGTTGTCATTAAATTATGTGTTGAGGAATGAATTGAACTGCAGATTTTGCGATAACGACTTTGAGCTTTGAAGCAATATACGCCACTAATTTATTTCACATATTTCTGTTAAATATAAATTTATTTTCTGCTTCTACATTTGCACTTCTTTCTTTTCTTTTCTTTTTTCTTTTTTCTTTTTTCTTATTTCTTTTTTTTAAATGTACTTCTATCATTCCAAAAAAAGATAGAATTGTAAGGAGAGCATTTTTCTAATTTTTCGTCAAAGAAAAAAGCTAAGATAAAGTTTCAAAAGGTCCAAATTATATTAATTGAACTTTTGCAATGCTCATATGAAAAAAAAAAAAAAAAATTAAGAGTGGGTGTTATGTTTTCTTGATTGATAGCTTATAAAATGATTCTTGATAGCTTATAAAATGTTGTGTGTTTATTTAATTGATCAAAAAACAAATATAAGTTTTTGATGGAGTGTTTGTTTTCCTAGTAATGCTCAAGTATGTCGTACTAATTAATATAATATACTAACTAAATAAAATTCATATTAATAAATATAATATAATATAAATATATACTATATCTTGATTTAAAGTCCATAAATTATATAAAATGTTGAAAATTGATACTTCGTCACTCATTCTTTAATTCAAGTTACAAACGTCGAAAATTGTGTATTTTATATTCAATAGAAGGAGTAGTGTGTATTTTTCATTGAGTATTTTTCGTCGAGAATTTACCGAAAATCTCAACTGAAAATCGTCGCATAGTCTTCAATCACTGTCACATTTTAAAAAATTGTATCAAATTTTATTAAACAAAGAATTATATCAGAATTCAAATATCATTTCATTTAAAATTAACCATACCCATCTAGTTTGAATTTGAACAGATAAAATACTCATATTTACCCATAAAATTATCATCCCTATATCCAGTGACAGACGCATATAGGGGTCAAGGGGGACATTGGACCCCCTGAATTTTTAATAAAAAAAAGTAGATGTATTTTAGTCATTTTATTCTTTTAATTAAAATAAAATAAAATTATACATTCTTAATCCTTTTATGCGTGAGTTTTCAAGATAATAAGAGAAAAGATTTTTTCATCATCTTTCTATCTCCCACTTAAACCCTAATTTCTCTTTCTCTCAATTGTTTCTCTAACTAATTTCAAGGTAACATTTTATTCTGTGATTGACATGCAAACTCAATAGATTAATCACGGTTTTGATGAAATGAAACACTGAGTTGCTTCTATGTATGACATATTTTGATCTTAGAGACATATTTGCAGCATTTGACAAAAACAAGCTGCTTCACATTGTAAAATTTTATCCATCCAAATTTTCTATAATTGATTTATATGAACTTGAGAGTCAACTTGAGAATTTGTTTTTGATGTGTGTTTGGATAAAAATTTCTTATAAGTAAATGGAGTAGGAGGATTTGCTCGAAAGATGGTCTCTACACGGAAACATATTGTTTTTCCATTAGTTTACTTATTGATTAAATTGTCATTGATATTATTGGTTGCCACTGCCACAGTAGAAAGAGTTTTTTCGACAATGAAGATAATCAAGAGTTCTCTTCGCAATCGAATGAGTGATACACTACTAAATGATTGTCTTGTTGCATATATTGAAAATGATGTATTTAGAAATATTAGCAATGAAATAATTATGCATCGGTTTTAAAATATAAAATAGAAGAAAAATATCATAATACATTGATTTTATCGTATAATATATTTATGTTACTGATTTAAAATTTGTGTATCTATATTTTTTACTAATTGACTAGGGCCCTTGAGCAAAAATCCTGGGTCTGAGACTGCCTATATCAAATATCAAATTTGACCGAAACAAAAATAGAGGAAGAAAAAAATTTCATTAAGATTTGTTGTGGGCTTTTGGATACATTAAATAAATTTATTGTTACAACAGACACGTTAATTTAAATTGAAATATATATTAACTATTGAAAAAATTTAATACTAATAATAATAATAATCAATGATATGATGAGTAATAAAAATTTATGATAGAATGACGGGTAATCAGTGATGTGTTACCATAATTGAGAAGGAGGATAAATCATAAATGTTATTTATAGCTGAAACGAAATTTTAGAAAAGATCCGAATATTCTGAAAATGTTAAAGGATTTGTTGGGATCTCAAAATTTTCATTTCCCTTATTCTAAAATAATGTGGTTTTAACAAAAGATATTTGCTTTGAAATAAATATTATTATAGGATTTCAAAATATATTTATCAATAATTAGTGGTGTTCAAACGGTTCAAATCGTCATTTCGATTCAAAATATTCAATTTGAAAAATCGTGAAGGCCAAATCGAAACCAAATCTGAGAGTTTCGGTTTTGGTTCCAATTTGACGGTTTTAATATCCTTTTTTTATTTGTTTTTAAATTTTTAGTTGTTTTAATTTTTTTTAAATTAAATTTGCATATAAATATTATAACATAATAATTTTGTATGAGTTGATAATTTGATATAAATGACAACTTAAAACTTACATTTATAAGTTATAACAACACAACATTACAACCTACAAATTACAACTTCAAATATAAAATATTACAATTTAATACAACGAAATACAAATTATATACTATAATAAATTACAATTTATAATATAAATTAAAAATAATAATCAATACAACTTAAAATGAAAGAATAAAATAACATAAATACATAATATTATTTATATATATCATATTTAACAAAAAAAAAAAACCAATAAATTGGGGGTTAAACCGCTGGTTTTTTATTTGAAATTATCTCAAACCAAAATCGAATTGTTGATCCCGATTTTCCAAACTGATTAAGCACCACTACCAATAATCCACCAAAAATATCATCATTTACTTCTACCAATTTAAGAAGAATTATTAAGAGGAAAGACAAAAAAAACTATAACTATCACAATAACTATACTTAGTGATAGATTAGTTTTTATATCATTTTTTTAATCAGAATGAAAATAGATATTTTTAGACGGAGGGAGTATAACTCTAACATACTTTTCTACTCTTTACAATTTTCAACAACTTCTAAATTTTCAAAATAAAATAATCTTCCTCGATTTCAAAATCAACGTCATTTTAAGTTTTTTCATACAGATAAGTATAATTATTGTGGTGATCTTTTTCTTTTTTTTCTCAAACAAACTTATTTAGTAAATAAAGGTATTTTTAATAAATTATAGGTAAATATGTCTTGAAATTTTATGATCACACTTATTAGAGGATATATATATATTTTAAAACAACATTTATTTTAAAATGGAGAGAGTACTACATCATTTATTTTCACCATAATCCTCAATGTGATTATAATATCTTAACTATAATTTTTTCTCTATAAAAATTTTAAGAAAAAAAGGTTATAAAATCCATTTTTTTTCTAAGAGTGAGGCTTATGTGTAACTAAGATCCATACAACGCAAGTCGAGTCGGGCTGAATCCGACCCGGATCCACGCATTTCTTTTTTTTTTTCCTAACCTTTATATTGTGTTAATCATACATTTATATTATGTTAAACATACATTTATATTATGTTAAGCATACATTTATGCAATACTTTAATTTTTTAAAAAAAAATTCTAATTTTGGTAAAAAAAAACTCTAATTTTGACGAAAAAACTATAATTTCAGTAAAAAAAACCTTAATTTGTACATATATACATTTATATAAATATTACGCATACCTTTAATTAATATTAGTCATACTTTTATATATTAAATAAAGGTACAACTAATATAATTAAAAGGTATGACTAACATAACATAAAAGTATGTTTAACATAGCATAAATGTATGTTTAATATAACATTATAACCCTAAAGGTATGCTTAACATAACATAAAATCATAAAACTATATTTAACATAACATAAATGTATGATTAACGTTACATAAATGTATGATTAATTTAATATAAAGGTATACTTAGTATAATATAAAAATCCTAACAAAATCCATTTGTATTAAAGTTTTTGTGTTTTTCTAAGTTCACTTAAATTTCAAATATAGGTTCATTAAAATCCATCTAAATCACAGTCCAAACAAAACCTATAATTCTGAGCCGTCGGTCCTCACATGCAGCTCGATAAGATCAACGGCTGAAAAAATGGTAGATCTCAACACTCGACTCTTTTTTGATAAACACTCTACAATGTTTGTCCCTTTTAAACAACTGCAAACGAGGTGCGTACAGCAGCGCCCAATATTTATTGTCATTACTCGTCCAAAATAGAATGCATTAATTGCTTGTACCTTACATACGACGTCCAAACCACCTAAATGCCATATCCAAATTAACCAAATCGAATATGGCCAGATTTGGTATCGTCCTCTCCACTTGCCTACTTTCTCTGCAACTCCTCTCCGCCGCCGCCACAGATTTAGCCACCGAAGTCTGCAAAAACACCACGGATTTCGGATTCTGCCGCGACGCCATATACTCCGACCCCCGCGCCCCAACCGCCGATCGCTACGAACTCATAGACATGGTCTTCCGCAAAGCGTATCTCAACTCCACTGATACCGAAGATTACATTGCCTCCAAGATCAAATCAGTCGGCGGAAAGACCAGCGGCCTGAAAATATGCCAGCGTGATTATAAGAAGGCGATTCAGAGGCTGTCTGAGATGCTCAACGATTTGAATTCGGAATCGTATTACGAATTGGATTTAATGTCGCTTGATGTTGAACGCAGTGTGCGCGCTTGCACAGAAGCTTTGCACGGCCAATCGATCATAACAATGAGGAATCAGAACATGCTCAAACTTGCAAATATTTGTTATGTTGTTTCTAAGCTCTTTGAGTATCATTAAGCCTTTTTATTTCCTTACTCTCTGCTTTCTGATAAAATAAAATATATGGGATTTTTTTTTTTTCTCTCTATGAACAATTGTTGATTGCTTTGCTTTCACATAACGAATTAGTTAACTCAAAATGGGCTGGCCCAAGCTGGTCCAATTGTTGCCCAATAGATTGTATGGTTAAAGCATTCTCAGATCCAATAGACCATAATCTATGTTGGGAGTATTTTGAATTTTCTAACAAATGAAAGTATGATTTATGAAGCCCATATATCTTCTTCCTTTCGTATGTTATTTGATGATTATATTTACAAGGATGATTTTAAACACAATCATTATTTTATTCTTGTAAGTATCATTTTAATTAATATAACAGGTTACATATATTCTCCATTTTGCCAACATCTTCTTGTTCACAACCCAAAGTTCAAACTACAGTTTAAGTCTTCCATTTCTTCATGGATGCAATGTCTTTATGGATTGAGCTTTTCAATGTATTGCAAATTATGGTCGTTCAAATGTAATTCCGAGTAGGCGACTTCTAGTCGAGCAACAATTTAAAATGATTAAGATATGGATTTAATTTGAGCTCATAAACTTATGCTCCGTCAAAAGAATAAGGTTGATTATGGTCAATCAAATATGATCAATAAGATCGAGTCAATATATTGTGTGATTGCTTAATCGAGAGGATTGAGTATAAAATTTTCAACCTCTTTTCTAATTACAAATGTACTTCTATTTATGGTCTAAGATTACAGCAATGAGATCTTGTCTAATGAGATCTTGTCTACACATGGATTATAGGTTTTCAATCAAAATCATATTAACTAGGATGTGGTGGGTATTCCTGAAATCATAGATTATTGTTGGATGATCAACTCAACAATACATGTTTCTGATCGGTAAAATTGGATGGTGACTTTAAATGTTGTGGAGTGACCTGATTGATCGGTGGATTCATCGGGCTTCTACTTCGGTCACTAATCTTAGCCTCTAATTGAGGGTTAGTTTGATGACTTGAGTTCATTCATTTACATTTGATCACCTCACATGTTTGATTGACCAATGCTTACAAAATTTTGGGGAATCAGATAGAATGTACAATTTTAAAAATCTTGATTGATCCAAACTTTGATCAGTAGATTTTTATTTTTTTTGATTTGAAGTAAATAGTTTGGAATTAATCCGAGGATTGTAAATAAGAATGTGTAAAATAGGGAACTTAAGTGACTATTATTTATTTATTTTTCTCTAGCATTTTTGTATCCCTTTCTTGTGTCTTTTTTAGTTAAAAGATTGTGGTATTTCCTATCCGTTTTCTGCACTTTTAATCCAATTTGTAGAATGTGTGCTCCCACTTATAACTTATTTGTATTGAGGTGACTTGGATTAAATAATATAATGCTTAATTTGAGTTTTCAATAAATTTAGGGAAAATAAATTATAAGTGGTGTGGAATGCGGTCCATAAATTGGAAGTAGGCTTGTCGATGAGCGGCTTTGATTCATTAGTGGGCCACCTCATGTCTTCTAAAACAACCCATAGGACTTGCAACCAATTATAATTATAACTCCTTCTTTTCTAATTTCTACCACTCCTTTTTCCTATTTATTAAATGTAATAGCCATATAGGTTGCTAAAGATAAATACTACTTTCGCTTTGAAGAAAAAGATGTAGAAAATAAATAAAAATCTCAAGCATTGTGAGTGTCGGTGGAGAATAAAAGATTTCTAATATTTATTTGCTCAATCTCCTTCGTTTTATTTGAGACTATGAATTTTCTATTTTTTTTTGTTACCTTAATAAATTTCATAAGACATTTATATAAGATTATTTTATGGATTTTAGTTCATAAGATGAAACTCCATTACTCACAAATCAAATTTATTTTTCAAAAGTGATTCTAACAAGACTAGTACTCTTCAAATATTTTGAGAGTTTTTACAAACCTATTTATTTCGTTATTTAATAATCGGCTTCTATTTAACTTTTACTTTACTAGTAAACTATTGATTTATTTCTATTGAACACGTTCAAGAAATGCTAATTCAAAAGGCAGAATAAAGCTCTGTGATAGAAGAAGAATAATACCATCCAGTCAAATTGGATATTCAAAGACTGCTTTTTTTTTTTTTTTGTATGTTTTGAGTTTCAAAGCTGGAATCTGTTATTATATCACATGTCAATCAATTAAATAAAAATTTCACATTTATCAATGAATGATTTACAAATATCTACATCAGTAAAAGCGTGTTCAAACTAACAAATGCGACATTAAAATAAAAAATAAAAATAAAAACTTTAAAACTCTAGTTATTATTAAGTTGAACTACATTGGGCAAATTAATAAATTCAGAAAAAAGGCAAATCCTGGCTAACAATCATTAGAGGGTATCAGATGAGATCAATTATATTAATGACGAAAGATAAGTTTAAACTGACATCAAAAATTTCAGTTTTCATGCACCGGAATGATTACCTACCACTCATTGTGTCTATTAATGTATTTATAATTTTTGTATTCACGAATATATATATATATATATATATATATATATATATCAATGTTATAAAGTTCTACAAATTATGATTTAAACTCGATTATATAAGTTAATTCTTATTTTATAAGTTACCAATTATGTATTGACTTTTTTTTATAAAATTATATTTGTGAAACTATTTCACAAAAATCATAATCATGTAACTGTTTATTGTGAATATGAGATACAAACATATACTTACTTTTTATATGTGAGACATAAGTAAAATAATAACTTCAAAATACCATAATCACGAAAATATAACCCCGATACATCAACATATAGAGATTAGTAAGCTCATAAGACAATATTTTCCTTTAATATTAATATTATATATGTTATATATGTTTGCCATTGCACGATAACATTTTCATTATATATGTATATATATATTAATGAAATTAAATAAAAGTAATAATGAAATAAACGCAGTATCTAGAAATTGTAAACAATATTGAGCATGATTTGACCAGGTCAAACTTCACAAGCCTTTATATGCCTCGATTATTACATAATATTTATCGAAATTATTAAATATTTTGGCAGGGTAACGAAAAACAAGGGCAAATACTTGGTCTTTTTTCCGCTTTAGAGGGACAGGACAAGAGTGGGAGGGACCCTTCCACCATCAAAGCTTTATTTGTCAGTTACAAAAAGAAAAAGAATAAGAAAATAAAGTGAAGGAAAATAGGGATCTCTCATAAGATTTATAATACTGTCAATATATGCTTTATCCCACTTACTCCATTTTCTAACTTTTTCCCACTTTCAAAATCATCTTCTTTTGTTTCTTTGACATCAATTTTTGTTTCGACTAAAGTTTGGTACTGCTTTGCATCTCACTATTCAATTTTCTTCTATCACTCTATTTTAACTTTATGTATGCTTAATTTGAGAACGATAACTAGCTCATTTTAAAATAAGATCAACAGATCGA
This sequence comes from Scutellaria barbata, assembly GCA_028654395.1. Classification (NCBI taxonomy): domain Eukaryota; kingdom Viridiplantae; phylum Streptophyta; class Magnoliopsida; order Lamiales; family Lamiaceae; genus Scutellaria; species Scutellaria barbata. The sequence goes on from CM053645.1 coordinate 8,526,512, forward strand.
TATCACTATTAAGGTATTTTTCTTAAAGTGATTTTTTTTTTTTACATCAATATGTAATCTCCTCATTTGTTATCCAATTACGCTGATTACAGATTATCCAATAGCTCACTAATGAAAAGTTTGTTTAAATTTTTCCTTTTTTAAGTTAATTAATATATTTAATGTCAGTTCAATCATTAAAAAGGGAGCAAGAAGAATTTTGTTGGACATCCGACCCGAGCTGCATATAATATTGCATCTGAACAGTCCAAAGAAGGCCAGCAGTTCATTCAACCGGTCAGGATGATACATTTGGCCTTCTCCTCGACAGGTCGCCCAGGATCGCTTGGAAGTGTGACGGACGAATGGGTCTGGCCGGCCCGAGCAGGATCTGCCGTGCAGGAAGATACCAACTGCTAAGAGATCGTGGGTACTAAAATCGCCCAATACTGTAAAAATAGGTGAAAAACAAGGGGAAAGTGGGTACGATCTCCACGATCGCCACTACTTGAGCATTTCTCTAGCTATAAATAGATGTAATTTTAACTTGTAAAGGGTTCGAAACTCATTTGTACTAAGCATTAGAGAGTTGTTTTCTCTACATATATTACATACGATCCTGCTCGATCATTCAAAACCGTCCAAGATCAGCCGAATTAAATTGCCCGAATAGGCTTCGGGCATAGTGTTTTCTATACTTCTTATACACATTTTCAACCCATTTTCATCCGATTTTCACCAATCTCATACGGATTCAATCAATTTGAGTGTTCGACTAGGGATTAATTGAATTACTATTCCGACGTCAACAAATTCATACAAGTGAAAAGATTGAGGCTGATTTGATTACAGTTCATTAATGTTCAAACATCATTCAAACCCATGCACTATATTTGAAGTTTGATAAAATCAAATAACATGGAAATATTTGCCTTTTCAAAACCTCTTCTTTCAAAATTTTTAATCTTTTTTGTGTGTGTAATTGTGAAAAATCAAGAAATTACATAAGTTTATTTGTAAACAATTAAGAACTACATATTAGATGATCATATGTATGGCCAAAACTTCCTTTCAATATATATATATATATGGCCAAAACTTTATCATGAGTACCAGAAAAAAATGGTTGAAAACGATCCTAATATATATCTTCTGATTAATTATATTGTTTTCTTTTTGTACACAATCGAACTTCTTTGCTTTGTAACTAATCATCAATCATGCTTATTCACGAGAATCTGTTAAATAAGGCATGAATATGATTGCCTATATTTTAATACTCAAAAACTATAATAATGCATGGGGAAAATTGTTTATTGCACTAATTTCTGTTCCAAACAACCATCTACACTCTTGCTTAAGAATATTAGGTGAAAGAAACACATCATTGTTTGACTAATAAAATAAGGATTCTAGGAAACTATAATATTACATATATCATCTGGACAAAATTTATTAGACAAATACGTTTGCTAAAATGTTTACAAAAATAATTTACATATCCTATGATAAATATAAAGATTGATATAAGTTGTTCCACAATTGAAGTTCATTTAATAATATTTAATGTCGATTAAAAAATCATTTCCTTAAAAAATTTACAATCTGATTTTGGTACTCGAATATATTTGAGAAACATGAATGAGGAGTCTGGTCTCGTGACAAGTAGTAACTAGACATAATACACTGATTATTGAAACACTAAGTTCTCATTTTCAACATGTTGGCCCATCAATTTCCAGACTTATTGCAACAAGAGAGAGATTTGCTTTTGTGTTCATTAAGCTGAGTTTGACTTTAAAGTTAGGGAAGAGGGTGGGCATGACCACAACCACAACCTATCATCATGATTTATTATAAGAATTGATGCCAAAACTCAAAAAGCTTCAAATTTAAATCCTAACGTAACTTTTCTATTTTTTTAAAATTTGAATCCGTTTGAAATGGAGAATGCTGATTTAAAATAAATGTTACATTCATAACCCAAATTCATAATTTTGGAAAAGAAAAGGATACTGCTTTTAGGTAAAGTTGAGAAGTTGGGGTATAATATAATAAATGTTGACATAAAGGTTTGGGCATCACTGCTCAGTCGCAAACGAATAAGCATTTATAGCTAAGATTATGAGAACTCCGAAAAATGGGTTTTATTTTATTCATAGTTTCGCCATTAGTGTGTTATTTCATCCGGAAATTGAAGATCAGTATTATTTCTTCCAGGTCTTTTAAGTAGGCTTGTCACATAAATAATTATTTTAATATTTGCTTTATTTAAATTTTGGTAGATAAAAATAAAAGGGTGGGCTTATCCCTATTCTATGAGAAAGTAGAAAGACAAGTCGTGGATGGTGGAGCCCACTCGTCCGTTCACTGGCCCACCAAAAATTAATATTTTATTGTGACATGGGGTGACGTCATGTATAATCGTAATGTTATTTTATTTTCTTTTATCCATTCAAATTTCATGATATGGCATAATTTATCACAACAATGTTATCATCATGAGTGTAATTATAAATCTGTACCAATTGTGGGGCTTTAATTCTAAATTTAAGAATCTTATCCTCAAATAAAAGGACTATCAAAACAGGATTGCATAACAATTTGACACATTATTTGTTATTTATTAGGAGATTTTTGTTCCATCAATCATCTATGAATTTCCATTGCTATTTTGAATGAAGCACCTCATCTACTATCTAATATGAAAAATCAACAATATTCATATGGAAAGAAGATGCATCCATTACCCAAATGCTATCTAACTAACCAAAATGCATGAAATGCATTAGTTACTCAAACTCAATATGGAAAATATATTATATGGATTTCACAAATGAATAATTGAATGTATAGTATCAAATTACGATTTACCTGTGTTGTAAAATCAAAGTTGCAGCAGAGATACAATCAAACTTAAATGCAGTTAGATTGGAGGGACAAGAGTTGCCTGATTATAAATGGTGGATTTGGCTTTTCCTATGAGAGGAATGGTGTTTGTCCATTAATAAGTTTTGTCTGCAAATGTGACAACAAGGAATAGAGCATTGCCGATTAGCTTAAAGACATTACCAAGAGATCGGATTCTGGATAATGATGTTGCTTAAGACACTCAATAAGTTGCGACTTGCTCCAAATATATTTTATGTCCATCTATTTATCCTAGTGTAAATAAGATATCCAATCTATAAAATTTTGACAACTTGAAATATTTTAGAGAGATACGTCATGTATCCATAATTTATTATGTTTAAATGGTAAAACAAGTTACAATTAATTAATTTAAATTTAACGATCATCTTAATGGATAATAAGTCACCTGATATAATGATTAAGATTGAAAAGAAAATCAAATGACATATATCGACACATAGATATATTGTAGTAAAGTCTTAAAGTAAAGTAGAAAAATAACTTCTTAGTAATGTTGGAGAAATGAAAAAAAAAAAAAAAACTGATGTTTTACTGAACAAACCTAATTAGGTACTGAGTGAGGCTTGTGTGCATGTGTTGTAACGCGGGTCGGGTCGGGCCGAATTCGATCCGAATCCGCGCACTTTTTTTTTTTATCTTAACCTTTATGTTGTGTTAGTCGTACTTTTACATTATGTTAAGCATACATTTATATAATATTTTAACTTTTTAAAAAAACCCTAATTTTGACGAAAAAACCATAATTTTGACGAAAAAACTATAATTTCAGCACAAAAAAATCCTAATTTGTACATATATACCTTTATGTAAATATTATGGATACCTTTAATTAATATTAGTCATACTTTTATATAATACATAAGGTATAACTAACATAATTAAAAGGTATGACTAACATAATTAAAATGTATGTTTAACATAATATAAATGTATGCTTAACATAACATAAAAACCCTAAAGATATGCTTTATATAACATAAAATCATAAAGATATGCTTAAGATAACATAAATGTATGATTAACGTTAAATAAAGGTATGCTTAACGTTGCATAAAAGTATACTTAATATAATATAAAGGTTCTAAATGTATGACTAACATAACATAAATGTATCACTAACATAACATAAAGGTATGCTTAACATAACATAAATGTATGCTTAATATAATATAAATGTCTAGCACCTGGAGTGAATTTGGGTGGGTTTGAGCGCACCAAGTTTGGATTCGACACTGCCGAATGCCCAATTAAGTTGGACGGATTTTATAACACAAAAATGTGTAATCTGACATTTTGGAACATATACGTAAATCAAGAAATTATTACTCACGATTATTGGAATAAATTGATTACATAAATAGATATGAGATTGTCCCATAAACGTAATTTTATGGGATGAAACTTTATTAGGAAAAAAAAAATTAATTTTTATAAATTGATGTGTGATATTTGAATGACCATCTTGCATAACTAGATCAATAGTGTAGTTTCTCAAAAATCATATCTATGTTAATTTTTTCTCTTGTTTCAAAATTATTAAAAGTATAAAAAAAATCATAAAAGCCATTAGACGGGATAGGATTGATAATTTATTTGATTGCGAAATTGTTGAGTTCTTGGGATAGTTATAAATAATAATTTGGATGCTCTGAATCAGCATTTAGGTTAATCATAATTAATTTCAAATTCTCCATTCACTTTTCTTGAAATGCAAAATAGAAGATAATTTAATAGAGAACATTAAGAATATAGTGCAGAAAAATGAAGAAAAAATAAAAAGGAAATAATAGTGAGGCGACAGTGAGAAAGGTGGAACGTGAAATTGGCATTAGTAATTACTTCTCAGATATCAACACAAGAATTGGAAGGATCCCTTTCTTGGGAATGAAAAGAAAGAAAGAGTAAAAGTTGGAAAATTCTTTGTTAAACGACATACTCCACCACCGTTTAGTGAAGAGAGAATTGAATTTCGATAAAAGTGATGATGAAAATGGTAAAAGCAAATTAAGTAGAAATGTGGATAGTGGGATTGTTGTATTTATTAGCAGTAGCAGTCCACAAAAGTGGATACAGTATAGCCCCATATATCTCAATCATATGAGTGTAGAAGTAGAACACCCCTTCCTCTCACTGCGCATTAACTGGCTTGGTCTGGTCTGGTCTAGAGAGAGAAAGTGATAAAGAGAGACGAATAATGTGTGTGTGGTAATCCAAAACAATGAAAGATGGGAGGGTAGTTTTTGAGCTTTTAGTTATCTCCATCTGCTTCAATCCATTTGCGTGAAATTCTTGGTTCACGCAACGCTAAAAAGCTGCTGCTTTCGTGTCTGTGTCTCTGTCTGTGTGTTTACAGTTTTACATTGGGGCGGTGTAGGCGGCGGCGGAGATGGGCGGAGAAGGCGGTGGCGCGTCGTGGAAGTTCAAGAAAGCCGCCAAGAAAATGTTTGTGCAGACATGTGGCTCTTTCTGCCAACCCCATGTTGACAGCTCCTCTGCCACCACTGTAACTCTCTCTCTCTCTCTCTCTCTCTCTCTCTGTCTAGCAACCACATTCTTGAAATGGCCAGAGATGAATTACTGAGATTTTGTTTTCATTTTATTTTCAAGAATCTGCTTTATCTGTGAGAAGCTGACAATGTCGTGTGATGTTTTGAGGCTGGAAAAGTTGGAAGATTTCTGTTATAGTCTTCCAATTTCTGACAATGGGATTGATTTGTGTGTGAATTTGTTGTGCAGATATCTGGTGATTCACCCAATTATTCTTCTCCACCGGAAAATCAAAGGAGAAACGTTACTTGCAAGAAGATCTCATCGGAATTTGCCAGGCAACCCAATTCAACCACCAGTCCTTCTTCTAATAAGGTATCTACTCCTTCAAAATTTTGATTACCTTTGCTTAAACCCCTTAATTAATTGCATGATCAGTACATTAAACTTTAATTATTCCTCATCCTCATAATCCTAATTTGTTGAACAATACCTTTTCTTTGCTGCATATAACTGAGATTACTGTTTTTTTATTCTTAATTATTACAAAAATCATCTGCATTCACTGTCACAATAATGAAATGGAGAGAGAGAGTTTGAGCTTCCTCTTAGGTGTTTGATAAACAAAGTAGCCATTGAATTCGTGTTGTCGGTGATAAATCTATCCAAAGATTGTCATTCTTAAACTGAAGTGATTTTGTACTTTAAAAAGCTATCTTTTGAAGGTGTGTGTTTGAGCAAATTGCTCTTATGATGCTCTATTTTTGCTATGGAATTCACTCTCAACAATTTCATACAACCACATGATTCGTAATGTTTTGAATGGTTGACCTAACACATGTTGAAAATCAATACGTAGCTTCCATTCTTACACCCTTTTCTTTGATGCCTTTGGCAGACATTGTGCGCGATATGTCTTGATCCGCTGAATTACAGTTCGGGTGGCAGTCCAGGGCAGGCAATATTCACGGCTCAGTGCTCTCACGCCTTCCATTTCGCTTGCATTTCATCCAATGTTCGTCATGGCAGTGTCACGTGTCCCATTTGCCGGGCCAATTGGACCCAGCTGCCTCGTAACCTCAATGTCCGCTGTTCCCTTCACTCCAATAAGGCAGATCCCATTCTACAGATCCTTGACGACTCTATAGCCAATTCTCGGGTCCATAGACGCTCCTTTCTGCGTTCTGCTCGCTACGATGATGATGACCCCATTGAGCCCGACCACACCAGCAACCAACCCCGTCTCCATCTCTCTCTCCTGACCGTCCCTCTCACTCACCCCACCTTCAATCCATGTCCACATCAAGTCCCTGGTTCTGGTCCATGCCCCCATTGTGGGACCTCGTCTCATCATTCCTCGAGCTCATCTTCAATGGCCGAATCACCCAACAACAGAGCTTATCTCTGTGTCAAATTAGCCCACCAACCCGCAACTGACTTGGTCTTGGTTGCAAGCCCGAACGGCCCACACTTGAGGCTCATGAAGCAGGCAATGGCATTGGTGGTCTTCTCATTACGGCCCATTGATCGACTAGCCATCGTCACGTACAGTTCTGCTGCTGCCCGAGTCTTTCCCCTCAGGCGGATGACTTCATACGGAAAGAGGGCTGCATTACAAGTCATCGACCGACTCTTCTACATGGGACAGGCCGACCCAATGGAAGGGCTAAAGAAAGGCGTCAAGATACTCGGTGATCGTGTCCACAAGAACACACAATCTTGCATCCTACATCTCACCGACATTCCGTCGAGATCCTACCATCAGTTCGACACGGAGGTTCCAGTTACAATACACCGATTCAACATTGGGTCTGGGCTTGGCGCTTCAAACGGGCTGATCATGCATGAATTCGAGGAGTTCCTGGCTCGGACACTAGGAGGCGCGATAAGGGATATCCAGATGAGGGTCGATGAAGGGACGAGGGTCATTCGGATCGAAGAACTGAGAGGTGGTGACGAGAGGAACATACCGATATATGTACCCGAGTATGGGCCCACATGTGTGGAGTATAGCTACATCGAAGGTGGAGATGGCGAGTGCATTCAAACAGGCGAAATCGTGGTCGGGTTGGGGGATAAAGGAGACAGGAGTGGAAATGAAGATGGTGTTGGCATAGGTGGAAGAACGAGCAGTGCTGAAAACTGGGACTACCATGATCCTTTCATGGCTAGAAGATGGGCTAAACATCTGCATGGCTATAGGCTATAGATTAGATTGATTGTTGTTTAATACATTCATTGTAATTCTTCTATACACACCTACTTATTTCATTTCATTTATCACATGCCATTTATCCACATTGTTTCTATTTTCAACTGCAAAACATGAAAATCTAGACAATTAGGGTTTGTTTGGAAGGGGTTTAAGTGGATTTGGAGAAATTTTATCATTGAAATCCTAGATTTTATAGTAAAAGTAAGTAGGAAAATTTTATGTTTGTTTGAAAATTGACGGAATGACTTAAATGGGCTGGGCCTGAAGGTTTGGGCTCAAGGATATGTAAAGGTTGGGCCCTAGCGTAAAGCCTTAATATTGAATCCGTATTTACAGAAAAACCATTGAATTATGGAATCGAATCTCATGTCCTAAAGAATGGGGTAAAGATACTCGGAGATCGTGTTCCAATAACACCATGTTCTATAAATTGTCAATTCTACAATCAAGAATGTCTGTATGTAAGAATTGGTAAAGTAAATACTATGTTTACAAATTAATTACATTAAAAAAAAAATTCTATTTTCTGCATATATGGCATAAAAGAACAAAAAAAAAAAAGGGGTAAAAATCTCCTGGACAGGGACCAGGGAAAAATGAAGTTACTGTGGGCCTGGTTGTACAGGATCCTCACCTGCCGTCTGCCAGCTCAAGGGGATACAGTGTACAGCCTCGTGTCTGTCTATTTACATTTACTGTATCTTTGCTTTTTTAACTTTTTTTATTTTCATTTGTATCGGTCCATTTAATTCTCAACACATGTTAGTTTTATATAGATCTAATATATTATAAATTTTATATCATTCTGTGTTAATTCTCCCTCTTTCTCTCACATTTATGAAAGATAAAACGGGTTTCTCTTTTTTATCGTTGAATTGTGATGCATTTTAATCGTGATAGCATAGAATAGAGTTACAAAGCTGAAAATTTGAGTTCAATCTAATAAGCCCAAAAATATGATTAATTTGAGCATCCCACTTATGGATCTTGAAAAATATAAACGAGTTCAATTAACATGGACCAAATGGTTGGTTTTTCGGGCCGAATTGCACCACTCCACCAAGGCACTAGGCTAAAGATATTTGGTGTGGGTCCCACTAAAAATTACCAACACTGGTGCTATGTAAATGTCTCTCGCCTATAGCCCGAAGACATTTCCGGTCGGCCCGACACCCCACCAGACTTAAAAATGTAACATTTGTCTTTAACTAACATTTTCAAACAATGTAAAAATGTGTAAAGTAAAAACTAAATCGAAATTAGGCCGTGAGTAAATCTTATGCACTCTTTTTTTCTTTCTTTAAATTCAGATTTATCCAACTTATCTAAATGTTAGACACATTTCCTCTGATGCGTCCTATTTAATGATGGTAATAAAATTTCGACTTATATAGATCAACCAGTTATCACAACTTTAATCAAATTTAAATATGTTTCTTTTTAATGAAGAACGTAATCACATTATTGAATCCACTAAATACTCAAGTCAAACATGAGTACAATATGATTTCAATTAAATTTATTTGCAGAAAAAAGAAAAAAACCCACCATCTCTTCCAAAGTGAGGGATAGTAGTAGTAAGTAGATTGGTCCGAGTCAAATCTTTAGCCTTTTCCATCAAATTTCTCCTCAACTTTCTGCAATAGAAAAAAGCAATGGCAGCTAATAAACAATACGAACAAGGAAAAGGGGTTGTATGCTCATTGTCCAGATAATTAAACTGCTGAAAAAGGTTAAAAGAAACTGAGATCTCTTCGCTTTACACACGACTCCGACGTCTTCCCAATGTTTCCGAGATTGATTCAGCCCCGTGAAGCCATTTTAAGCCCGGATAACATTCAGGTCCCCAACACTGCCGCCTATGGTCAACGGCCCGGGCCCGACCCGTGTTTGGTCCTCACATCCGACCCCAAACCCCGCCTCCGGTGGACGGCTGACCTCCATGAGCGCTTTGTCGACGCCGTTACTCAGCTTGGTGGCGCCAGCAGTTAGCATTCCTTTTTCCATCTCTCTCTCTCTCTCTCTGTCTTTCTTTTGGAAAATTTTAATTTGTTGTTTTGCCCATCATGAATTTCGGCCCTTTTGTATTGATTGGTTGTTTAGACGATTGCGTTTTTTTTTCTTTTCTTTTTATGCTGTTTACTGCGAAAAATTATTTCGCCATGATATATGAGTGTTCTGGTGAATTTGTTGGATCTCTAAATTATTTGTGTTGTGAGTTTGTGGAATGTGGAAAAGATGGGTACTTGTTTGTTTAGGACCGTACGGAATTTCATAGCTCACGAATGTTTGATTTTGAAGAATATGGATTGTTCTTTGGTTTGATTTTATGTTGTTCAAATATACATGATGTAGCATTCAACCGAGTTGAGCTGTTTTTGTTGCCTCCATGTAAAGATTTGCCTTTTGAGTTATTTTAATCTTACTGTAGTTTGATAGTTTGATTTGTCCTTTATGTTGTCAGTGGACAATGTGGAGTTACAAAAATCAGTGGCTGCGTTCATTAGTTTCTCGTCTTTAGATTGATGCATGCGGATGAAACTATGAGCTTAAGAATAGTGTTTTTCATTTCTAAAGTGTTGAATATCTCCCTGATGGAAGCTCAAGTGATTGTCTCTCTTCTGGTGCACACTTTTAATCATCAAGCATGTTTGCCTATCTCTAGGGATCACTCTTCATGCTTTGGAAGGTGGCCGGAAATTTTGAGAAATTGTATTCTAGCTTTAGTCTCGCCTTACTCTCAAGTTTCATTACCGACACCTGCATATACCCATGAGAAATGACTTATGAAAATGATTGTTGCTATTTTTGATGTCATTCACCTTTGTGTGTGTAGTTTTAGTTAGTTGTGTTCGAGGGATGTTTCTTTCTGTTCCTAGCAAACATGGAAGAAACTTTTGGAAAGTTGAATAAACAGTAAACAATCACTTTTTTATGGTATAGTTTGACTGTCCAGGAAAGCGCTATTATTCCAGTAGTTCATTCATGCTGGGAATGTATATATGTATGGATGACCTTTTCCAAAATCACCAAGTTAAGCAAGATCAACAGGACAGGCTGTATTTATACCATTGCGTGTGTTTGCCTATGTTGTGTGTATCATGGATTGGGATCATCGATGGGACCTATAGCATATCAAGTGTTTACTTATGAACCAGTTCTAAGAGCAGCTTGAAAGAAATCTTTGTTTTATGCAGTGTTTTTTCTGTTTAGGTTTCTATGAACGGGAATTTCAAACTTTTATTGACTTTACTTTCACTCTTTTTTTGCAGAAGCTACTCCAAAGGCCATCATGCGCACAATGGGTGTGAAGGGATTGACTCTGTTTCATTTGAAGAGTCATCTCCAGGTTTGATTTTCCTTTTCCAATTCTATTGTTTGTATGTGTATTAGTTCTTAATGGAGCTTCAATTTTTACCCGTATTCTTCCAACTTATTTGACTGGATGTTTCATGCTTCCTTGCAGAAATATAGACTAGGCAAGCAATCTGGGAAAGAACTCGGTGAGGCTTCAAAAGATGGTAGGTCCAGTTTTCTTTGACTGTCTTCACTTGAGTCGCTTAAGGTGATCTATGTCCTTTGATTGGTCTGATCATGAAGTATCCTTGCAAGTAAATTTTCATTTGACCCAATGCTACTAGTTCATACCGTATCATGCAACAACCTCAGAATGTTGCCTCAAAGATGCATGTGGGTGGTAGAAGAAATGCATCTTTCAAGCCAAATATTGACTGTCGTGTTGACTATCATTCAAGATAAATTGGCTTTAGAAAGTGCAAATAAAGAGTTTCCTTATTTGATATTGAACATTAAACTCACTTGTTATTCACCGAATGGCGAGACTTGCAGGTGCATACCTTTTGGATAGCCCTCCTGGCAATAACTCTCCTCAAAACTTACAAGCATCTGATTTAAACGAGTGAGGATTTGAATATTCTCCCAAGATGTCTGTACTTCAGTTAATATCCAGAATTAGAAGTTTAAGAAACTGTTTCAATGTGTACATGATATGCTTAGGGGTTATGAAGTCAAGGAGGCATTGAGAGCACAAATGGAAGTTCAAAGCAAACTACATTTGCAAGTTGAAGTAAGCATTCTCCTTCTACCATTTTATTTTAGGGGGTTAAATTACAAAAACTACCCCTCAAGTGAAGTTAGTATATGCAATTTTCCATCTTCTGATGATTGATTCTGGCTTGAACTTGATATAACAGGCTGAAAAACACTTGCAAATTCGTCAAGACGCTGAGAGAAGATATATGGCTATGCTCGAAAGAGCCTGCAAGATGCTGGCCGAACAGATCCTTGGAACTACAGTCACAAACGAAGATGGAGATGGTTATCAGGGAAAAGAAACAAAGGCACCACCACCACCTAATGCTTCTCACAATGCACTCGCATCGTATCCCTCACAATCCACCGACGAGTTGGGAGTACCTGGCCCTGTGGAAGTGCCTCCAAATCTCCATCAACAACAACGTGGCGATTGTTCCACTGAAAGCTGCCTTACATCCCATGAAAGTCCTGTAGGATTGCCTCCAGAAGGGTCGCCACCCGGAGGAAAGAGAACGATGCTGAACATGGACCCCACAAATGCCTCGTTCGTTTGGGGTGAGTCTGATGCGTACAACCCGGGTATGCATATAGTACATGTTAGCTCCCATGGAATAGCTGGATGTGGTGTATAAAAATCGTTGGAATTAGTCGTCACCTGGTTTTGCCATTCGACTTTAGTTGCTTTTATGGGAAATGGGTGAAACTCTTAGTAGGTCTAACGTATGTCAAGATGTAAATCAAAGCTGCAGCTGTTTTCTCATCGAGATTTAATGGATCATCTCTTTCTTCTTACATTAACCTTTTCATTATTGTCGTTTTATGTTTGGTTAAACTTCAAGTGCTGAATCTTTGATCCACTTTGTCTGTGGTTTCCAGTGTAAGTAGGACTATGGAAATTTTAATAGATGGACTAGGAGGGTCCCCTTTGGCTAAACTTATTAAAATAAAAAAGATGACATTTATAAGATGTTTGTATCTTGATTGTGTAATTTTAATGATGAAATTTAAAGGGCTTTGACATTCTTTTTTTCTTATAAGTAGTTTATAATCTTATATTGAAATGAAGTAAGGTCTTATGGCTCTTATGTCTGAAATTTTGCCAAACATTTTAGAGAAACTTGTAAACTTGTAAACTTATAATATACGATGTTTTAAGAAATTTATAAATTCAGTTAAATATTATATAGATCGATTAGATTCCTCCATTATAAGATATTTCATAGTATATAACATGTTATATGTATATCACTATAATTTTTATATGGTAATATAATATGATCAGATAATAATAATATGATAAAAAGAGGTAAAATATTATTTAAAATGAAGGATTTTATTTACTCCGTCGCTCTGGAAAATGTTGGCCGGCACTAGAAGAAATAGTTAGGTTCAAGGAAATGGCAAATGATCTACTTTGTGATCTATGTTGGAAGTCGTGATAAAAGCTTTATGTTCAATATGTTATTGTATCTTTAACCTGTAAGACATAAAGGAATTTTTATATCTTTATTTTATACAAAATAGAACTCTATACGTGCATATATCTGAATGAGTCAAACACATTGAAAGTGATTGAGAAGGTAAGGACGAAAAGGGTTATAGGCATTAAAAAGGAAAAAAAAAAAAAAGATTTTTGCCTCATCATTTCACAAATTTAATTTTATTAAACTGATTAATTCACAATCTGAAAGATTTGTAGGGCTTTGTCTCATAAAATTATCTATAGATTGATTTATATAATTTTTTATGGAAAAGAAAAGGTGAAGAGTTTCAATTATAGAACGCAAAAAAAAGAAGTGTAACTGGCAAGAGTTTAATAGTTAGTTAAAGATGAATATTGGCATCATTTTACCTAATTAATCTTTTTAGTTAACCATTGTTGCTTTTTAAGGTCCACTAAACAATTGTTGTTGTTGTAAGATATTACTATTGTTTTGTCATTTAGTTGTTCTTTTTATTGTTGCTCTTATCTTACTAGTTCGTTGATTAATATGTTCTCTAAAAGCATAAATCTGGTTGTAAAAAAAAGGTAAAAGAGAAATTTATTTATTTTCTAAACTTATAGTGTTATAGTTCACTTTACTAGTAGAAATAACATCATTCAATATCTTAAACGGTGGCCACAACTTTGACTTTACATTTATAGTAAACAAATTCAAATATTCACAACTTACAAATTCATTTAAAAAAATAATCCAATATTAACTTATCTCACATAATTCATCATAATTTTATACGTGATATAGTATACGAAAATGATTTCTCCTTCATTTTTTAAGATAATACATATAATTATACAAATATCCAATTGAAATATCTTATCGAAATTTCTAAACAAAGGTTCAAGTCTAATCAAACAAGAAAATTTTGAAGCTAGTGATTAAACAAGAATTGAGGATTGTTATAAATACATTTTAGCCACAACTATAATTACAATGTTCTTGATAAGTTTCGAGCTATTCCATTCTTAATAACTATTACACTTCAAAAAGAATTACACAATGTGAAGGGCAGCTAATCCATTATGATTTTGATCATAACAATGTCAATTAATTTGAATATATGAGTTTAAAAAATGAAATTTATTCGTTGATATTTAGACTACTGTCTCGTAAATTTATATTTGTAAAATTGTTTTATATGTGAATTTTATATTTGGCAGATATTTACAAAGATAATATAAATATTTTTCTTTCGTGATTTTTAAGAGGAAAAAAATAAAAAAAAAAATAAAAAAAATGAAGCACTAAAACCAAAAGAGGTTGTATTGTATAGAGTGTAGCAAGGCCCCTCCGGAATATAACCAGAAGATTCCATGGCCGGTCAGTGCCCTCCTATTTGTCGTTTTCCGCTGACCGCGGGCAGATTTAGTTTTATTCGCCTTACTCATAAGTAGAGGGAAAATTCCCTTTTTATCCTCAGGGTCCTTCTCTCTATCTTTCCACCAAATTCAGCAGTGGTCATAATTGATTGGTTGAAAATTGAAACAGTGTCTGACAAGGGAAGAGAGCGAAATTCCATTCTTATCCTTGAGAATCAAGACTGGTCTCGTTTATGGATGGCCCTGATTCTCTGCCCCTTTCTTTTTGCGCTGTCTTATTATAATCACTGTAACTATTATTGATTGCTAACGTTTAAGTTTAACCATCACTTTTTTTATTTTAATAATAAAAAATGTACAATCATGCATTCTCATTTGTCGCACGTATTGTGTTAGAGATGTGAAATTAAGGGTGAGAGAAAAAAAAAAAAAAAAAAAAAAAAGAACGAACCAAATTATTTGTTTCGGACCAATTTCTTTGGTTTAATGTGGCTGATTAGATTTTCGAATTGGAAAAAAAAAAAGTGAAATTCTCTAATTTTGATAAATCAAATAAAATCAATATCTTTTGATTCAATTTTGCTGACCTCGTTTGAAATCCAAAACAAAAATAAAACACCACTAAAACAGACCATATGCTACAAAATTATGGAAGACTGCAATTTAAAATTAATAACGAAACAAGACTTAGGGTGTAATTTTTTTAAAAGCAAAGCTTGTAACATAGACTATCAATATCATAAGATACGAATGCTGTGAATAATGGTAGTATTAAAGAATCGTTTAAAAAAATTTAATCAAATTTGAATGAAATATCATAAAATCAAGCCACAACCAAGGGTATGTAACAAATTTGATATATTATTTTATTGATTTGCATTAGAACAATTGGATTTGTTTTAAAAATAAAAATAAAATGATGTTGTAATTAACTCATTCTTGATCTCAATCTATAATTACAAAAATTCATATAGGACAATTTTACAAATATAATCTCATAAGACGTAATCTCATTATTCACAAACCAAACTTTTTGTCATGAAATTATAGATAAATTATTGCTTGTGGTCCTATGAATTGATCAAATTCATGAATGTTTTACAAGAGTCTCATAAATTAAGTAAATTATTATATAATATTAAGCCTTTTACTAAAATATGATCTCATAAATCAGGTGAAAAATAATATTGAAGTACAGATTTAAAAAAAAAAAAAAAGTACCAAGTAAAAGATTCGGTCATACCTCTATATTCATGCTTTACCCACGCACGCATAAATAGTAAGGAAATTAATTACATATATGTGACTAATAAATGCACCCCCCTCCCCCTCTTCTCACCTGATATATAAAATAAAATGGAATAGAATAAGAAACAAATCAAACTCTATTTTATGCAAATTCAGAGCCCTTGAGCACTCAGCTCAGTATTGCTAACTTTGCAACCTTCATTCAATGCAATCCATGTAATTGGTTGCATAATCAGGTAACTTATCATTGTCGACGGATTTTGTATTTCCCTGAGGATTTGAGGTCACTGGAATTCTACGATAGTCGCTGGATTTTGGTATGGTTGCGTTGAATTTGTGTTGTTGAAAGATTTGGAGGATCGCTGCGTCGGCTTTCGTAGATCTGGGTACTAATTTCCCCTTCCTTGCTCGTGTATTGTTTTGTCTGAATTTACACCCGCTTTTCAGGAATTAATACATGCTGTCGTGGTTTTAGAGCTTGGTCAACTCTGTTTTGATTTTTTGGAGCATTTGGATTTTTGAGAACGTCAATTTCTGATATGTGCTGCTAAATTCTCGTCGTTGTTGGAAGAAGAAAGCAAACTGTTGTTATGTGTGTGTATGTGGCCCTAATTCTTCCATTTTTGTGGTTAGGTAGACTTATTGTGTTGTCGCAGGTGATTTCCAGCAAGTTGCTTGACAACGCACCTGAAAGCTTTTAATGTTTTCTTATATATTTACCTTTCAACTGCGGTGAAATTCGAACACTAGCAAAAGGCTGCTGTAGCTTCGGTTTTGATCCTGTAACTACTGTTTCATGGTTTCGGAAATTATTTGGGCTTATCAAATCAGATATCATAATTACCCACAGTGTTATTATTCCTTTGGAGACAATTGATCACTTTAACTTTATCTTTATGCTCTGGTTTATCCATTCTCTGCGGATGATATGAGGTCCTATAGAATTCCTTGGAAACTAGATAGTTGAAGTATTTCTCTTTTTATACGTGACTGGTTTCAAATTTGAATTGGATTTTTATTTACGTCATGTGCGTGGTGAATGACTTGTTTAAATTGTGTAAATTACTGACATATATTTACTTACAAATCGAATCAAATATGCCCACATTTAAGTGAACATGTTGCAATTTATGTTTCTTAGTCCCCACTTTAAAGTCCCACATTTATGCTTCCCGTTTTAAGTCCCTATTTTCTACTCATGGACGTATATTTATTTTTCTCATAAGTCATATCAATAGTTTGTTAGTCATTGCGATAAAAGTTTTGTTAAGCTCTTCAAACTTTGTTCAGGTGAAAAATAAATGAGTTCCTTGAAACCATATAAGATTATTATGCTATGTTGTTTTATTATAATTATTTTCAGAATGGAATTGTGTTTGACAGACAAAACTTATTGAGGGATAACAAAAACTCATCTTTTTAATCATTTTAACATAAATTGGTGTTCATTGCATCACCCTCCCCGATCTGCTCCTTGCTCATGTGGAAGAAAAAGGAAGCAGTGAATGGTTTATCAAAATTCAAAACTATGATGATCCAGCAGTCTTGCTGTCTTAGTTGATACTATTCCTGAAGGGTTTTCCCTCATTAGGTCATCAATGTGTATTGCAAGATTGCTGCATTTTTTGGGTTATATGATATTACTTCTTTCATTTTTTATTCCTTCCATAGATCCAATGAAATATGTCAGCCCAAGGGTGTTCCTAGTTCAAGCTTAATTCACAGCAATCCAGTTGTTCAGACTCAGCCATTAGACTGTGGTGCCAGCACGATGGATCCCATCAATGGAACTAACAATGGAAGCAACAATTCGAATTTGGCCTCTAAGCAGCGTCTTCGTTGGACACATGAGCTTCATGAACGATTTGTTGATGCTGTTGCTCAACTTGGCGGGCCAGATCGTGAGTTCTTCTCACTTTACATACTTTGAGCCTTCCAATTACATAGAAAATTACCCCCATCCGCATACTAACTGCAAAAAGAAAGAAAAGAAAAGGTAAATAAGTATTCAAACACGTATGAGATGAAAAAAAAAGATAAAGATAGAAAAGACAGAAACAGAATGTTGACATAGCTTTCTTCGATTCCGTTTGTTAATTTGATTTGATCTAATGGTGGATATAACTTCGCTGCTGGCGAATCCAGGAAAGGGAACATAAAGGAACTGCTTTATTTTATTTTATTATAAAGAACTCTTTATTATAAACATGTTGTGTTAATTATCCAGTCTTGGGTGCCCTTGTGGCTTGTGCTTATGTTGGAAAAAAATGTTACAGTTTGTTTTCTTCTGCAGTTTAATCTTCAAAAGTTGATGATTTCCAGCAATATTATCCTAAGGATAAGTTCTAAGACATTGATGGCGAAAGCCCATAGCAGTTCTCATTCACATTGTAAATTTCTGATATTTTATTATTACCTTCAGGAGCTACTCCTAAAGGTGTTCTTCGAGTTATGGGAGTTCAAGGACTAACAATCTACCATGTAAAAAGTCACTTGCAGGTATGCATTCCATAGAATATTTCACAGCGCTGATATCTGAAATATTTGACTCATTTGCAGCTTAACTAATTTTATTGTCTCAAACAGAAGTACCGGCTTGCCAAGTATCTTCCAGATTCTTCTTCTGATGGTAGGTAATTTTTGCTTATACTGTGTTTTGTGTATACATGTTCTTGGGGTGTGAATCTTATTTGCCATTCATTTATTAATTCAGTTTTACTTGGTTTAACAAAATTAGGGAAAAAGGCTGAAAAGAAAGAATCAGGAGATATGCTTTCCAGCTTGGATGGTTCATCGTGAGTGGAAACTCCATTCTTTCCTCTGAACCATGTTTGAATATCATGACTTTTTTTAAAGTTATAGGACACAGTCAACTGTTCTGGTTATTCATTGTTTGTTAGTCTCATCTCATGTCTTTGATTAACTGATCACCATATTATCCCACTACTATTGTATTATGATGTTTAAAAAGCGGTTTATATGATACAAGAATTTGTTTTTCCTTGCAGTGGAATGCAAATAACTGAGGCACTCAAACTGCAGATGGAGGTTCAGAAGCGACTGCATGAGCAATTGGAGGTATATTCTTTATACTCCTTTGGTCCCCAAAATATCTTATTTCTGCAAAGTATAGCCTTTTATTTTTAGTCAGCTGAATATAGGTACAACCTTTTATAAGCCATCAATTCTCACTTTTGCCTCTCCACTTATTTGTTGGTTTGACTTGCTCAATTACATTTAACTCTGAACCTTTTGTCATGGGCATTCTAGAAATTTCAATTAAAAACTAAATTTGATGTTTGAAATGACTTTATTTGGACAAAACAAGTTTTAAAAACAGAACTTATTAATTTTATTGCTGATTTGCTCACGGGGTTTGACCATATGAGAGAACTTTCAACCACTCGCATTTGTAGTCCCCCAAGAAGGCTATATAAATAGTATGAAAACAAAATTCGCTGAATGTGTTAATTACAGTAGTGAACTGTGGGAAGCCCACTTGAGTGATGTAGGAGAACATAAGATGCATGGGGTTGGCGCATTTACAAAGTGTTTGGAAGTGCTTGCTTCTTTGGTTCTAAAAGTGTGTTCTCTAATGGGACTTCTGATGGATCTTATAGGTGCAAAGACAGCTACAGTTAAGAATAGAGGCCCAGGGAAAGTACTTAAAAAAGATAATCGAAGAGCAACAGCGCATCAGTGGAGTTCTTTCAGAAGCACCCGGTTCAGGGGTCTTTGTTCCCCAGGCAGAGGACATCTGCCCAGAATCTGATAATAAAACAGACCCAGCAACCCCTGCTCCAACATCTGAATCACCATTTCTGGACAAGCCTCCCAGCGAATATACCACGGCCAAGAGCCTTTCTCTCGATGAATCCTTCTCCTCTCATCACGAGCCTCTAACCCCTGATTCTGGCTGTAATGTGACTTCACCTGGTGAGAGTCCCAGTAGGAGGCCGGCAAAAAAGAAGCGTGGGAATGTTGATGGAGCATTCACTAAACCAGAGATGGTTCTCCCACATTCGATACTGGAGTCAAGCTTGAACCCTTCTTACCAGCAGCCGCATTCACTTTTCTTGACAGGAGACCATTTTGATCATTCGTTGGAACAACCAATTGGCAACAGAAATCAGTTGGAAAAGGTATCTGGTAGCAGCATGTAATTCGTAGAGGGGCTTCTTACTTGGGCTACTACTCAATTTGTCACCCTGTATCTGTAGTTCATAAAATATGTAACAGCGTTAAGAACCTTGTGAGTATTTAGAAAGTATGAGGGATGTTAGATTTAGAAATGTTAATTTCAGAACATGCTCTAAACTATCCAGAGTGACTGAAAATGTTCAGGTTAATGTTTCTGATAATGTAGTTTTTCCAAGTCTTGCTGCTATCTTTCAGGTTTCAATTTTGAAGCAAAACTCAAGAGATGCACTAGCACTACTATCCTTCCTTATAAATACGATGACCCAAACACGTTTTTGCATTTTACCCAGATCTGGTACATGTAGCCTGTAATGGTACGATAAAAGCAAAATTTGATCCATGCATGCTCTCAATTTTTTTTAAATGTTCTTCTAATCTGGTTTGGATAGATATTAGTACTTTTATTTGTCAAATTACGTCCTCATTCGCATTAATATCTGGTCCGTACGCTTTGTAGCTTATATAATTACAATTTTTTTTATGTATATTAAAGTATTCGGCTTCAATTTTTATATCGAAAGTATTAAGGACTAAATTTTATAAATAAAATTAGAAACGATGTTCCAATTAAAAAATAAAAGTACCAAGGGCCCAATGTTTATAAATGAAAGTGCATGCACCTAATTAAAAATAAAAATTTGAAAATGCAGGAACCAAATATACACTTTTCCTAAATAACAATGAAATAGAAAGAGTGGTTAGGGGGTGGGGTGAGGGAAACTACAGGAGTAAGAAGAGATAATGTTAAGAAAGCATAAGCAAACTTGGCTTTTGTTGAGAAAACAAGGTAAAAAATAAGAGAAACCGCAAACATGTGAGATGGAAGACTAAAGAAAGGAACACCCTAATCTACAATGCGGGTTGGTCATGACGAACAATGTCTCCTATGATTAACTCTCTTCAGGATGCAAAGGCGAAGGCGCTGGCTCAGAGCCTCCAGCTTTTCAAATTTCTCGCGTTTGGACTTCTTTGCGCCCGATGAAGCTTTATTCTTCTTCTTCTTTTTGGGGTCATCCTTTGGAGAGCTTAATGTTGTTTGTTGAGAACTTCGAAGAGGTGTAGCAAGGACCTTTATAGTTGTCTGCCAATTGTATTCAACCAAATCAGGTAAATCCGAGAGGGAGGGAGAGGGAGAGAGATGAAAAGGGACCTGATCATAGTTGCTGCTACTTGTATCCATAGAAGGTACGTCGTCACTTCCTAGAGACGAGCATCTTCCCCAACTTTCTCGATTTGAGCTTGTGTAGGAGCAGCACTCTTCATTTTGGCCCGGTGGATTGTCCTATCAATTGAAATTCAAGAGCTTCAAATTTTCAGAAAAAGAAGTGAAGCTTAAATGATGCCTTTAGAAGCAGATAGATACCTGTTGTAGGGGTGTGGCACCATCACAAAGTTCAGCTTCTTCAGTAGCCAAGGCATCCTGCAATGATCATATAACATTGGAAACACATTTATCATTGGATAAGATATGAATATTCCCAAATTTCACTCTTCTTTTTTTGATATAACCATACAATAAGTGTCCACATTCCGAGAAAGCCTTTTAGAGAGAGAGAGAGATTTATAAATTTACATTATAAACAGGTGCAACATCGGAGAGCAGTTCCCCCACAGACTTTGATGCTGAAATACTACGGGGTGCAGAAGATGAACTGGGTGTGTCAGCACTAACATTCCGAAGCCCAGCAATTATCTCATATAAAATATTCTAATAAAAAAAAAAAAAGCTACTATCAGCATTTAGAAAAAAAGGTCCAACAAAAACACAGGAAATGTGTACATTTTAAAAAGTCTAAAACACATGTTATAAACCAATTTGAAGAAGATTTATTGAATTGAGACATGAAAGAAAATAAATGAATATTTTCTAAGAGATATTTATTACAGGCTGAAACTAGTGAAAGAAGTATCAGGTCACCATCAGCATCGTCAGCAGTTAGAAACATATATTTAACTAGCATTATGGTCGAATAATTTCTCCTCAAGGGTGTTTATGCAATGATTTACTGGCAAGGGTATTTGCTCAGAGTTAGAAGCTTTCCAAACATGTTACATAGTGAAAATTCAAGGAGGCAATAAGAATTGTATTAGAAGAAGTGTGTTTACAACCGCTAAATTTTCTAGATTCTACAATTCATTGCATAGGCACTACTTTTCAGCCAAAGTATTAGCTATTGAAACTAGAAATAGATAGTATCACATCTTAAAGCACTATAGTGATCCCCTGATATTGTTGGTTAATATTTATGGGAGAAGTTACAATGATCTTATCGACGAGTGTAACTTATGAAGACGCAAGAGACAACACAGATAATGTTAAAACTTGCAGCTTCAGCAAAGCACTTCTTTTGGACAGTGTATCCAAATTATCTTGAAAAGTCGGTAAAAGAGGAAAATCAACAAAAAAGTTAGGACAGTGCTCCAAGTCAATATGGCAGTGGACTTTTTCATTTTTGCAAAATTTTAACATGTAATAGCCATGTTATCTGTGAAAAACAATTCCAAGAAGATATACAGCAGGAAATTACCTCCTCCATACCAGTACCAACTTTCACATCTCCCAAATCATAATATTTCTCAATCTTCGATGAGTATGAAGTTGAAACTCGAGGTGGATGAAGAACATTATAGAAAAAAATGGATACAGAATCATAATAAAATTGAGGTCGAGATGAGTTGTGATCACCCTCAAACTTGATAATGTTTTTATCACCCTGCATCAAGCAAAAACATTTACTACATAGCATAGTAAAAAGTTCGAAACAATAAAAAGATGTAAGAAATGTTGCCACACCGCATATGAGTTAAATATGGCATCAGAATGCCGAGGTTGAATAAATTTGTCATCTTTTGCATGCCCAAATAGTGCAGGAATAAATGTCTTGGGCGCAACCTGCTGGTTTCAGAAATTGAAATGTATTAGTATTTAGCATCAACAATATCAGAGCTTCCTACATTTTACTGACACAACCACTGATTTATCCAGTGTCGTAATAAGAAATTCACCAAGAGAACATAGAACAGGGTTAGGACAAGTTCAACAATTTCACAAATCTCATTGATAAGTGGAGACCTGTATACAATCAAGCCGCATGATGTCAAATTTAGCTCTCTTCTGGATAACTCGACGCATGTACTGAACAGCCATCTTAACCTGTATTACCATGTGGAAGATGGGTATTATAAGAAATTCCTTAAATCTTTCAACACTATTTAGAAATTTGAGATACTTTACACAACTAGTCCATTATCCATTGAATGCACAGATATAAATAATAATAAAAGTGATATTAAACTATAATAATTATGTAATTCATTGTGCATTTTATATGAAATGATGCTATTTTTTCATTGAATTGTATAGTATAGTTATTTCTCAAGTGAAAGTTAGAATTTTTTTTATGTTTTTTGTGAATTTGAATATTATTTTATACTTTTGATACAAATGACATATGTTCTGAGCAACTTATTAATTGAATAAAATTAAGGTTTGTGATAAATTTCAGGATAATGCCTCTTTAATGACAGTATGTGAGCTTATCCTCGCTGTATAAAGCAAAAACATAGAATAATTAATGGATATAATTTATACACCATAAAACAGCAGTAGATGTTGGTCAAGAGACAAACCTTTCCCATCCTACATTCAGAAACTTGGATCTATATACATCCAAGTCCTCTTTAAAAAAAATCTTAATATGATAGAAATGGATTAACGTAAAAGAACACGCCTTGTGACATACTACACACATGCACATGCAAGTGTACTACATGTGAAGAAAAAAAATAGAAGAAGAAGAAAGCAAAGATGGCCCTTACTGTAAATTTGGGAAGCCTGATTTTGTAAACATCTGCAAGTTCCAACATGAGATTGAATAAATTAGAGAAGGCACTATCCAACACCATTCCAGCTATAGAAGGGTCTTCTGCTCCATATAGAAGGCTGCAGTACATTTGACCAAAGGAAGTTAATTTTTAATATCTGGTAAGTATTATCTGTAAAGCATCTGGAAGGAATTGAATGCTGGTATATAACGAACAGTTCCACAGAACAATCTAATAAAGCAATTCCAACAAAATATCTCTGATACAAATCAGGATAAACTTGAGACCATAACCGGATAACACATTAGAGTAAAAATGCTACACAGAACTCTGCACCTTTATTCTAGTAGAAGTCATCAGGTCTATATTATTTTCTTATATTCTATTAATGATAGCAAAGATACTAGTTTATTTCTGTGGAGTAGCTTTAAACCTCGTAAAAGTAAAAACGATTCTCTCATCCTCATCCTTTCTTCATCTTTTATTCTTTCAATTCAATTCATATTTCTGCAAGTATAATCATAATTGTTCTGTGAATGTAGGTTGCAAAAACAGTCCAATAATTCAAACAAACTCCACCACATGATTGTACAACCTAAATTACTGGCAATGAGAAGTAGTTCAAGGCTCTGAAAAAAACCAAACCCAAATCAAGAAAAGACCACTGGTTAAATAACCATCCTGACTAAACCAGTCGTCTGGGTTTTGTAATTTCGGCAAATTAGTGTCCAATTAAGGAGTAAAACCCATAAACTAAGCTAACTATGTTTGTGTCGTGGACATTCCACTCTCAAACATGAACTTGAAAAGCATAATAAATAAGGACAACACATGAACAATTTTGAGAGATGGTGAATGAATTAAATGAATTATAATCACCAACCTCGTCACAGCACCCATTGACCTTCCCCAAAGGCCAATGCGAGATACTTTCTCATTGCTTCTCAAATATGATAGCACAACCTTGAGATCATCTTTCTGAAATTCAGATTGCAAATTTCACATCAGTCACGGAACGCATAGTAAAGCTCATTATAGATGAGCAAGGAAACTAACCTCATGCCAACCAAGACTGACATATTCTCCATCAGACAAGCCAGAACCTGAAAAATCAAGAGTGAATACTGTGATATTTGAAGGCAGAAGAACTACAGCTGCTTCATTTGCATCTGCTCGACAT
Organism: Scutellaria barbata; assembly: GCA_028654395.1. NCBI lineage: Eukaryota > Viridiplantae > Streptophyta > Magnoliopsida > Lamiales > Lamiaceae > Scutellaria > Scutellaria barbata. Next base: position 8,551,457 of record CM053645.1, read on the forward strand.
CCACTGCACAACAAGAAATTGAACAATAAGTTTCCTAAACATCATAAGAAAAGCAATCTCAGATTATACTATACAAAGACATACATACACTAACACATAGAAAATAGAAACTAAATCAAATGTAGTTTCATATTTAGTTCAATCAGTCAACCAGATAGTGAACACTCCTTTCAACAGCTGTAAAAGAAAGGACTTCATAGTAGAAACTGATTGGCAGGATGGGTTGGGCCACAGTAGTATACCGTGGAGAAACAAGAATACTTATACTGGATAAAATGTTTCGTATTAAAAATATATATATATAATAGAATGAGAATATTGCAATTGGAGAAAAATAAATGGTCAATACACTTATTGTGCTCCCTTAGGGGGAAAGTCGCATCATTCATATTTTAGAATACCTAATTTATGATATAAGAACTATGCCACGACATCACTTATTTTATAATATAAGAATTGCATTGACCTCTGTGTATTATAAATTTTAAATGACCATCAAGTAGATACATCAGTTTCAAACAATGGTTGAATATGTCAATAAATCTGTTTTGACAAACTACATTAATGTATTTTACAACATTAAAATATTTCATAGATCTCATCTTAAATGCTTGTGGGTAAAAATTAGTTTATGACTTTAATGATGTTTTAAATTATTAATAACAGATTCCTCCAAAGTAAATTGGTTGCTTTATTAATTCCTTTTGGTTTTAAAGGATCAAAACAATGCGAAGTATAAATGCGTTTCTGCATACAATCAGGGATATTTGATTGAAGCAAGGTCGAACCTCAGGATAGCAGTCATACATTATTCTACTATTTACTGTCTTTCTGAAACTTTCTTGTGCTCAGATACAACTTAATTCTTTGAATGATATAAGCATATCAATAGATATAATTTATAGAGCGTATATGAAAATGCAGCAACAAGTACATCTACCATGATAAAAATCTAAAAAGAGAATAGCTACCTGTTTCCATGACAATATATAACACAAGGAAGAGGAGAATCATCTGGGTTTTGTGAAGGAACATAATGACTACACCTTAAGGTATGCCCCCTTTCATTTCTAAGCTGCAAAAGGTAAGTGCACTCTAGTTTCAGACACTTAATATAATCAATTTCAGAAATACACAGAAAAACATATCCAAGAATTCAGTGTATAAGATAAGTTTTGGTAACTGATGCCCATACTTGCCTCCAGGTCTTCTCTTTTATACTTTCTTCCAGCAAGAGTGAAATCCTTTTCCCACAGATATTGATCTGGGTTGTAGTCGGCCCTGTTTCCATAGCAGGTGGAAATTGTAAAGTAGAATAATATTTAGCAACTTGCTCATAGTCTTTGATATATGTTGCATAGCACAGTACACAAATTTAATGAAATTTTAGAAAATAAAATAATGAAACAACTGCAAGCTTTAGGTTTTGTACATTGGAGAAAAACAGAACAGATTAAAGCTGGTGGAGACTAGATACTGCACTTAGTAACAAGCATAGCATATATGCATGAAAGAAAACAGTTTTATCACATTGGAGAGATATAGATCCTATCAAGTCTTGGTCCATAAAAGCAAAAACAGCCTGTGACAAACCAAGAGGTGCACATGTGAGTGATACATAATGACAATTAAAAGATGAAGAAGTGAAAGAAAATGTATAAGCTACACGACATTTCTTGTCATTTATAGTCAGTTCCAGACGACCTACCCTAGAAGCACTTGGAAAATACATTCAAAGTGCCATTATAGCATATAGGAAACCTATCCATTTATGTTTAGCAAATAATATCTTATTTATAAAGAGATGGTTATTTTAATTTGAAATTGAGAATTCCAGTGTACACATTTCAACAAATAAGATAAATACTAAGTAGACAAACACTCATCTACTAGAGATCAATCCCAAGAACTTTGCACCTTTGTCTTCCAATTTTTAATATTTCTACTTTACCCAAAAGAGCTTGCTTACATGTGTTTTCCTTCTCCTGCTCCCCAACTGACCATTTAAGCGGAAATCAGAAACAAACTATATCACATGAGACCAAGCTATTAATTTTACCATTCAAGCTCTGCTACATGATTACATGACCACCCCCAGATGGTAAAAGACTCTGCAGTCAACAGAGTTTTGGGAACTTTGGGGCTACAAAGTTATTACAAGATACAAAACCCAACAAAAATCTTTCCAAACTTTCAATGACTGGAACATAATTCATAGACTACCATACAAAGAACCCCAAATTTGCATTCCTTTTTAAAACAAACGAACAAGTATTGAAAGATAACTATGCGACAACTAGAACAAAAGGTGAACTGAGAAGGGCCAATATACCTTGGAGGCCTGATGACAAAATTGATGAATTGATCAATCATCTTGAGCAACACAAATCAAGCAGCCACTTCCAAATCAAGGATTCATGTTCCACCAATTGCACAGGTGAATGCTCTAATCCTGTCTCTTTATTCGCAAATTCTATGCAGGTGAGGAAATTTCGCAAACGAGTTTATTGGACCGAGTTTAATACCATTTAATAAACAGCAGCAACACCACGCAAACCTTGTAACCCAAAATCTAAATCTTGGCTAGATATAAAATTCACTGATGATTACTGATAATTCAAAAGCCTAAAAATTCCCAATTTTTTTAATCCCTTTTCCTCCTACTACATAAATCTTCCACAGCTGAGCTCCTGTTCTCTGAACAACATTTGAAGTAAAGCAGATAACCGATTAATCACTACCCATAAAAATGTCGGAATTTAGCTTAATATAGTCAGATCTCGAAAGCTGAACTCCCCATAAGAAAGCTAAAAGTGTTTGAATCAAAACCAAAAAAAAAAAAAAAGCAAACAAATTCAGAGAATAGGAAGAAGGAAAACCAAGGGTACGATCTAGAGAACAAGAGCCCGAGGCCACACAAAATTATTCGACGCAACCACTTAAAGTATAAAAGGAACCCATAAAAAGGACTCTTAAGTTTTCTGCATACTAAAAGCTTTAGTAGGTTTGCAACGTAGGAGAGAGAAAAAGGCAGAAAAAGCTTGACCAAGTTTTAAACGATTTTGCGAATAAGATTCGGACGAGCGAGAAATTTTAGGGAGCTTTATTGTCGATGAAATGCGGCGGTATGGATAAAAATGGTGGAAGTTGAGAAATTCACCAACAGGCTACGGCGTAACAAGGCGGAGACACCGTTTTACGGCGCCGGCGGTGGTGGTGGTGAGCTGTTAAAAACTGGTAATGATTCTACTTTATGGTGTTTGGTGTTCCAAAAAAAAGTAACGACGTTAGAGCTACGGACCACAATTTCCCATAAGACAAAACCAACCTGTTAGATTATCTTATGTTTTTTTTTCTTCTTTTCAAGAATTATTATTTTTTTATAACTCAATTTTAAATTTACACCTGCTTAATTTAAATATAGTAATCTAATCCATTTAAATTGCGAGTGTATGGAAGTCTTATGTTATTTTTATGTAATTTAACAGTTGCATTCGCAAAACCTCAAATCTTGAACTATGTTTACATTGTGTCCAGGGGTGGAGATAGGAACGGAAATTTCCGATATCTGCCGAATCCGATAAATTTTCAGATTTTGGAACGAATATTTTTAATCCGAAATTCCAAATTCCGATTAGTTTTGAAATTTTTGGAAATTTCGAAATCCGATCCCAAATATTTCCGAAATTCAATTTTCGGAAATTCCGATTTCCGATCCGATCCAAATCTATAAAATGTAGTTAGTAGAGACATTTGAGAATCGAACACAAGACCTCTCACACTCAAAGCACGAACTTACCATCAAACCAATAATAATTGTTGAAAATAATTCAAATATTTTATACTATATACTATTTGCTATCAAAAAATACTATATACAATAATATACTATATATAATATAATACATTTTATATACATTTACTAAATGTAAATATAAATATACATATTATAGTATACTTTATAATACTATATACTATATAATATATTTTATATACTTTATTCTATGTGTAACTATAAATATACATATTATAATATACTTTATAATACTATATATTATATCATATATTTTATATACTTTATACTATATGATAGTATATAAATATATTATAATCTATAGTTTATACTGGAGATTTTTATTATTATTTTATAATATATACTATATATTATAGTTTATACTGTAGTTTTTTTATTATATTATATTATATACTACATATTATATACTATATGCTATAAAAGAATATTATATACTTTATTACATATAGTATAGTTTACACTATAGTTTTATTTTATTCTATATACTATAGTTTATACTGTATACTATATGTATATAGTATAGTTTATACTATAATTTTATTTTATACTATATACTATAGTTTATATTGTAGTTGTTTAGTATTATTTTATAATATATACTATATATTATAGTTTATACTGTAGTTTTTTAATTATATTATATTATATACTTTATGCTATATATAATATATACTATATGTATATAGTACAATTTATACTATAATTTTATTTTATACTATATACTATAGTTTATACTATAGTTTTAGAATTATACTATATTATATACTGCATACTATATACTACATACTGTATACTATATACTTTATACTATATACTATAAAAGAATACTTTATACTATATACCATATATTATATACTATATATTATATAAAATAAAAAGTGAATATCTAATTTCAAAGGTAAATATATTATAAATTTCATTAAAAATGAAAACATGTTATATAATAGGAATAATGACAAAGAAAATTATACAAATTATAAAATAAGTATTTTAAATATCGAAGAATTTCGAACAAAGCATTATCATAAATCATAATATAGATTCAAATATTCATTTGATTTAAGCTTTCTAAAAGAAAAATAACTATTAATATGAATTAATAAGTATAATTACTTACACAATGATAATATAGTTTATAATATAGTTTTATTTTATACTATTACTATATACTATTCATATAAATTTTATAGTTTTATTTTATACTATATTATATATTAAATATAAAATATAATTCAAAAACTATAAAAATTTATATGAATATGTATTTATCTACTGTCAATGATTCTTAGTATGATTTGTTAATTTTTACTACTAATAGGGCTGCATTTTTGTGTATTGTCTATCGTGTGTTTTATATGAATATTGTACATGAGCAGAATAATTAATCTCTCATGTTTTTTGATAGATATTATATTGATGTTAAATGCTTGGAATATCAGATTCGAGGTGGTATTATTTCTTAGAATATTAGAAAATGCTATATAGCTAATAGACCAACTAATTAATTCCAAAAATTTCTGAATTTTTTAATTTTTGAAAATTTCCGAAAACATTTCCGAAAATTTTCCGAAAATTTCTGAAAAAATTTCCGAAAATTTCCGAAAATTTCCGAAAAAATTCCGAAACTTCCGAAATTTCGGAATTCCGAAATTTCCGAAATCGGATTGGATTTCACATTTTCGAAAATTTTTGGATGGAAATTGGAATTGGTTTTTCATTTCCGAAATTTTTTGGAATTTTTTCGAAACACCCTATTTCCGATTCGATCCGTCCGATCTCCACCCCTAATTGTGTCTCATTTAAATTTAGATTTCGGAGTTTTTTTTTTCTCTCTCCAATTCCTTTTTGATATGACAAAAACAAATCTAAATTTGTTGGCCAAACAAATCTTTTGAGAGTTGTTTGCGGATATATTATTGGGGAAAAAAATTAAATGTAGGGTTTAAAATTAACAAATTCTTATAAGAATCAATTGAAACAAGTATATAACAACTATTGAGATTAATAAGTCCCGTAGAGAAGTTGGCTTACATGATGGGTCAAAATGCATAAAATAAGCAATTTGGATTTCCAAAAGAATTGATCAATTTACATACAGCATACTAGTCGGTGTTTGATAAATAGATCAAAATGCATAAAATAAGCCAAATTACAACTAAATTTGGATTTCCAAAAGAATTGATCAATATGCATACTGGTCGGTGTTGATAATTCTGATTGGTCATAATTGCATTTAATAGAAATGATTAAAAAAAAAGATGCAACTATTTTAATTTCTTTTTTTGGTATGAGACCTAATTGTTGTACCAATCATATTTTATTGTGTACTTAGTAACACACCAAGTACCAATAATTCGTCATGGGACGGGGGGACAAATTTGCCAAAATAAAAAAAATTAAACTGTTTATAGTGTCAATAATCCTGAAGATTCATAAAATAAATTTCTAGATTTACTAGAGTCAAATGTTTGTCAAACTAGCGTTTCACTCTTACCTATTACCACTAGAAGATGCCCCATATATGATAATATATTTATTAATAAAGTAAAGGGACACCCAAAACCCAATCCTTGACAAATAAAAAATATGTTCCCATGCTGCCAAACAGGACTTTAACATTACAACCAACTCCTGCTTTCTCTTTCTTCACAAATTGCAAATTAACAAACTAAACCACTTTAATCAATAATAAAGCAATCTTTAACAAATAATTACAACCTAATTGTCTCAAATAATTTGTTCCTACTGGCAAGGGGAATCATTTCAACACATGCAGTCACTAATTCTCATTCCCTATATTAAATTAATCAATTCTAATAATCCCAATCATTTGATGCTGAGCATATAAAACAAAATAAGGGGAGGAAAGATAGAAGCATGTGACAGCATTTTCCTGTTTATCTTCTTACTTATGGAATTAAATAAGCAGAGATGAAGAAAAGGAAATAAGTGCAACTTAAACTAAGGTAATATAGTGAAATGTCAGTGTCTCAACTATTAAAAAGTAAACAGTAAACTTAGGAGTAAAGAGGCAATTCCCTTCACGTAAAGCAAAGTGGAGATGAGGCCAATACATGCTGATCTGTTATGCTTAAATAAATGGGAGCAACCATTACCATCACACCATAACTTGCGTGACCCTTTTTGTTCAATGAGGGAGACAGATGAGCAAGAGACCTCTCAACTGATAAAGCCCCGCAGAGCTACCCCCGTCGCTTCCTATGCTTCTGACCACAGGCGTAAAAGGAGGAACGAGCAGTTGATCTAAAGCTAGGATGATATTTGGCCTCAAACAAGTCCTGGATGGAGATGAAACCAAATGGTGTTAGATGGAGATGAAACCAAATGGTGTTAGATGGGGAGTTAAGACAGTGGACATAGACACATGGGAAATACATGCTGCCAACTTTTATAAATGGCTAGAGCCTACAGGCAACATCAAGAGAACCAAACGGAGGATTAACTAAGACTTCCAACCGGTCTTGCATCGCTACCTATGCGTATGTAGGGTCTCTCAATTAACTAACCATACCGAAAGTCTCTGAACTAATTACTTGAAGTGGTCAGATTCATTGTTCATGCCTCAGATATTGCTGGTCTTCACTCACATACCTAAACATATATCCCCTGTTATATGAAGGAATATTTAACACCCAAAAGAACAAAATAGACACATGACATACTTCATCTTGCTTTAAAAGTAATGGTTTAAGAACTTGGTATATTGCAGTATGGCTTGCCAGGACAGAGCAATGCAACTAAACTAATATATTCCAAAGAATGCTTCTTTCCTTGAACTATACATTTGATTAATGCCTGATTTTGAAAAAATTTCTTTAAATGGTCCTGATCAAAACAACACAAATTTTACAACTCACACAGGCAATATTATGCTTACCTTCCAAAACTACCGTCATAAGCCATTTCCTCAAGCGCACAAGTCAAATTGTAGATCAAGCAAAATGATAAGAAACAAACTACAGAAATAGCTTTTCATGAATTTTCCCACTTTCTGGTAAGCAAATGTGGGGAAGGAGAAACCAGGTAGTATTTTCTTGAAACTCACAGGAAAACTGGCAGATGAAGTTTTTTGTTTCTTATATATAATTGTAGATTGTTTCAGAAAGTAGAGTGTAATGTCAAAAGGTGAAGTGCCAAAACCGACCCGAAGGTTCTACAACAGTAAATATGCTTACCATCACTCTGCGGATTGAAATTAGCACATAGTGATTTCAAAAGCTATGTGTTTAGGATGCTACTTAGGTGCACTTGGCTTCAATTTGTATTTTACCTATGAATTGAGTGCAAAATAAGTTGTTTCAATCAGCAGAGTTCACCTTACAGCATTGTCATCCTCCCTTCAGTATCAACAGAGTAGCCTCCAAAAGTAATCTGGTGTTTGCAACAAGTGGATCCAATATTGTGATCCTCTATTCAAACTCAATCTATTTACTCGATCACACTTCAATTCCAAGCACAGCTCTGAGAATTTAACATCATTGTCAAATTCATACTTACTCAAATGGCAACTGACAATATTATAAACCAGAAAGATAGAAATCGTGCACCATCGAATTGATAAATGGCCTTCCTATAAGAAAAATGCATTTTACTTCTTTCATTTTTATTCAGAGTGATAAAAGGAGAGTAAATGTTGTCAGAACCAATCTTCTCAAACATATTGCCTAAAATCATCATGGGTGATGTACATATGCATCTACTCTTATCGCATAATGCATGATTAAACAACATAGAATGATGCATCCAATTTGAATTCATAGGTGACCAAACCAAGTACCTCCGATGGGATTTCCCTCGACGAGCGACGGATTCAGATACGACTCCGCCGACGTTCCGCCGCCGCCTTCTCCTTCGCTAGAATTTATATCGATTTAAAATTATTGTAGATTTTTATTTATTTAGGAGGTATTTGAGTGAAGTACTTTGGACTTTGGATATGATGTTGACCTGATATTTAAAGAGAAAAATGGGGATTTCTGATAAGCTGTGATCTGCTGTGCAGCCTGAGAGATAACTGGAGAAAACCTGCCACGCCTTTTTGAAATGAAATGTTGATGTTGGTGCTAATGGTGCAACCAACACAATCTCGTATGATTTGATTGTAATTGTAAGGGATTGTAGTGATCAATTTCTAGCATGTAATTTAAGATATTTTCATGGGAATTGCTAGTTAAGGAAGTGGAGGCTCTTGTTATTAAGGATGCATTATGTTGGGTTAATAATCATGTTTTCGTGGATCAATTCAAAGATGTCCATGACTTCTGATTCGGATGTTCTACTCGAGAATGTCAACTTTGGTTGAAAACTCTACTTCATTCTATGTACTCAAAGTTTATTTCAGAAATGAGTTTTGTTATTGACAATCACTGTCTTGGTCGAAAGTCCATTTCATTCCAAATCTTCAAGATGCCCAAAAGAGAGGGAACAAGCTCTGAATCACATATATCCATTATGTTTTGCACTGGATCAATCATATGTCAGTTTTGCACTTCTACAAGTAATTTGTGAAATGATCAACTAACATAATCTTCGATTCTGTTGGGTCTGCTTCCAGGGTTTTAGCCCAATGGGCTTCCATATGGATTTTTAAAGGAAAAATGTCATTTTTATCCTTAACCTATAAATAAATTTTAAATATCAATTTGTATAACTTTTTCAATATGGACAGAATTATTAATATCTGTTTTGTATAATTTTTTCCAATAGTTTTTCTTTTCACCTTTTTCAACTTGAATCACATAAATGTTCTAGTCCTTATTGTTCTCACTTCCGGTTAATAAAAAAAAAATGTTAATAGTCTCTATGGTTCCCTACTTCCAAATCCATTAAAAAATAAAAAATCTCAAACATAGCTATCTATCACATCACTCCAGATGTAATAAAATACTCAATTGCTCCATCCCTCTTATCTTATATGGTAGGCCAAATACTTTCATTTCCAAGGCCTAACAAAACCGGGGGTAAGTCCGTAAATCCACCCACCCCTACCCCCTCTCCAATTTTTACCCTCAAAATTAACCGGCCATGGCCGTAAAGGTCTTTTCCAATGTGATCAGGTACATTAATCACAACCTTCATTCTTAAGCGCTTTACGTTTTTCACTTTTACTGCTATCAGAATAGAAATTTATCCGCTGTCCAGTGCCGAGTCGTATTTCACAATTCGCGTGCTTTTGGAAATTGAGCTATCTACAGATCGCCTCGGAATTTGATCGAAGCGGGAGAGATCTCTGTATCTCGATCGGTGTCTGAAGACTTCGATGTTGAATCGTTTTGTTCGGCAATTAAATTTTTCGGTTTTCATATAAATCGATTACGAGAGGAATTGTGAGGTGAGGATTAAAATTTCTTCCTTTTCCAAGTTTAATGTAAGTTGAATTTGGTTTTCTTCCCTGTGGAGTTGATTTGTTAATTCCATGATTTTATTTATTTGTTAATTAACAATTAATAGACCGTTTGCTGCTTAGGGTTTGATACTGAGGCAGAGTAGTGCTTTACATGTGTTACCATTTAATTTTTCATTTTCTCAGTTGATACTCGATGGGCTTTGTTGTTATTGTTTTCTAAAATTCTCCTCGTTTGTTATGTGAGAGCCAATTTTTTTAGACTTTTATCTTTTAAGGATCATTATTTGTGACAGTTTTGGATGTTTTTAGGTTTTGGGGTCTTCATACCGGTGAAAATTCTAGGTAGACGTTTATAATCTCTATGTCGCAATGATGAAAATTGAATCTTTTAGTTTGGATGTTGTCTTATTACATTCTACCCTCTTAACTTTCAGGGGCTTGCTCCTATATGGAGATTGTAATGTATTCTTATTATTGTAAATTACATTTGGTGCAGCTAACAAGTGACTAAAGTTGAATAAATGTCCTATCAAGTGGAAGAAATGGATTATGCACCTGCTGACTATGAGATGGGCGAAGTAGAAGAGGATATGTTTTTTGCTGGTCGAATAATGGGAGACACAGAGTCCGAGGATGAGGATGAGGATGAACACAACCATTTGGTCAGTTCATATGCACTCACAAATTTTCCATACAGCCTCAATGATATTGTTATAATTGATTTCTTTCATTGTTTTGCTTGTTGATTTTGTTATTGGCGATATGAGTTTACTTAAATGTGGAATTAGGACAATAAGATAACCGATACTTCTGCTGCTGAGGCACGAAAAGGGAAGGATATCCAAGGAATCCCGTGGGAGAGGCTTAGCATATCGCGGGAGAAGTATAGACAGACTAGACTAGAACAGTATAAGAATTATGAGAATGTCCCACAATCTGGAGAGGATTCAGAGAAGGTAACTTTCAGCTCCAAATGGTAACTGAACAGAGTTGTATAAAATTTATCAATTAGTAGGACATAAAACTTATGTGATATTCTTTTATGGATTTGTTAGGAGTGTAAATTAACAAGGAAAGGTGGAGTGTATTATGAATTCTGGCAGAACACCAGATCAGTAAAATCAACAATTCTTCATTTTCAGGTAATGAGATGTGATCTGCTGTGATAATTTCTGGTCCCCCCCCCCCCCCCCCCCCGATATTCCCTTTAAGTGACTCTTTAAACTATGTTACTCTAGGTTAAATTTTTAATTAAATTTTATTTATCTGCAGTAGAATATCGTTAAACTCAATCCTAATCTTTGGGGTTCATTTGAGATGAGAATTGTTGGTTTGATTCCAGAAGTTTTTTTTTTTTTTTTTTGAAGAGGGGGTATCACCCTCCTCCATCTTCTTCTTGCTACTTGCTAGGTACAAGCCAAATCACAGATTAAGCATAATGTATTTGATTTGATCTGGCTTTTTTCTTTTTTCGCTCGTTGTGTGTTATCTTTTTTTATTTGGGAGGAGAGTTGTTGAAGGATTTGAAGTCTGAGATGATAGAATTTTTTTTTATCATGTATGTACGGGCGTACTAATTTTTCTTCCAAAGGGCGTTTTTCATATTAGTTACTTTGAGACATTTGTGCAGTAGTTTTGTAACAACACCTCAATAAAGTCAAGGTGCTAAATCATACTTGATGGATGAGGTTGCCAACTATGCTTAGTCTTTAGTTTTTTGTTATTGATAATGCTTAGATTTCAATATAAGATTCCTTTGGTTGCATTAGAACATGTTGTATATAACCGTTGAGATCATCTCAATGTATACTGGATAATCTTTATTGGTTATATTGGATAGAATTTTTATAGATTTCCGTCTGTAATTGCAGTTGAGGAACCTCGTTTGGTCAACATCAAAGCATGATGTTTACCTCATGTCACATTACTCAATTATTCATTGGTCTTCGTTAAGTTCCAAGAAGACAGAAGTTCTTAATGTCTCTGGGCACGTGGCTCCCTGTGAGGTGCGACTCCCCATAGTGATCATATTTTGAATCTTTTAAGTTGTGGGCGTAATGTTTCCTTTGTGGAACAGTGTTAATGGACTAATATCTTTCTTTCAGAAACACCCTGGAAGTTTACTGGAAGGATTTACTCAAACACAAGTAAGTACTCTGGCTGTCCGTGACAATTTGTTGATTGCTGGGGGATTCCAGGGGGAGCTCATTTGCAAGGTAATCCTCTTTCTCGATGAACACTTTGATATTCTGCCTTTTCTCAGATTCAAATTTCAACTTAAATCATGTTCCTGCCTATAATCTTGGGCATGGTTGCTTTATTTTGATCATTTTTAACCTTTATTGTAATCTTGATGATTTTTTCTTTACCAATGCCCTTCTGGTCAAGAGAATACAAGGTTCTGTCAATTTCGAAACTATGTTTTGAAATAATCAATCTGTTGCATTTGACTTTCTTCCTCCAAGTACAAGAAGAATAATAATTGCTTGACATACAGATCATATTGATGCTGATGTGTGAATACTGTAGATGAGATATAACAATGTCTCTGTTTTGTATCTTCTTCCAAAACTTGAATGTTGAATGAAGAATTCCTCTTTTGATGCAGTATCTAGATCGACCTGGTATTAGCTTTTGCATGAGGACAACTTATGATGATAATGCTATTACGAATGCAATCGAGATCTATGATGGTCCAAGGTGAACCTCATTCCCGCCTTCCGTGAATGCCCTTCTTATCTGATCTCTTTGGTGCAGTAATTCACATATGCTGCATCATTTTTTTTTTACGTCGATCCTTATTCTGGAACTAATTCGGTTGAACTACTATCAGTGGTGCTGTTCATTTCACAGCTTCAAATAATGATTGTGGGGTACGGGATTTTGATCTCGAGAGATTTCAGCTTGTCAAACATTTCTCTTATCCGTGGCCTGTAAATGTAAGTTCCTATCTTCCGACTAAAAAAATTTGGTAAAGTAGTGGGATATGTTTGTGTGGACTTAATGTTCATCAAATTACTTAAAAAAATGCATTATCCTATGCTGCCTGACCTTAGTTTGATGTGCCATGTCAGCCTGAGCAACAATAACTTACGTAAGATGCGCACTTGAAAGGTTTTGAATAGTGATGACTTGCAGGATGCTGCAATTTGGGATTTGTGATGCTGCATTTTAACTGTGTTTTCACATTTTAGCCCCCCCCCCCCTCTCTGTGGGCATGTATGTCCCCCTTCTTTCTCTCAGAAGGATAACCACCTTTTTTATATTAATCTTACAGCATACTTCTCTGAGTCCTGATAGCAAGGTTATTGCAATTGTTGGGGACAATCCTGTTGGGATGCTTGTTGATTCACAAACTGGAAAGGTAACTTATGTTTATTTCAGACATTAATATTGTAAGTCATAAATGATATTGTTTTCTAGGGAAGACCTTATACTGAATTTGAGGACCAACACTGTACTGACTGGGAAAAATGTTATACTTCGATTATAACATTTTCTTTTTTCGGTGCTATTCTTTGTTTTTAGACTGTTGCATCTCTTCATGGACATTTGGATTTCTCTTTCGCTTCTGCATGGCATCCAAATGGTTACATTTTTGCAACCGGGAACCAGGACAAGACTTGCCGAGTATGGGATGCTCGGAATCTCTCAAAATCAGTTGCTGTACTCAAAGGAAATCTTGGTGCCATTCGATCTATCCGTTTCACATCTGATGGTCAGTTTATGGCGATGGCTGAGCCAGCTGACTTCGTTCACGTGTATGATGTGAAAAACGGCTTTGAGAAAGAGCAAGAGATTGACTTTTTTGGTGAGATATCTGGAGTCTCCTTCAGCCCCGACACCGAGTCCCTGTTCATCGGGGTGTGGGATCGCACTTATGGTAGCCTCCTTCAGTACAACCGATGCAGAAACTATTCATTTCTCGACTCTCTAATATGAATCTTTGGTCCCTTGTGTGAGTTCATGCATCTATTGCTGGGGAGAAACGAAAGCAAGTTCTCTTGCTGCTAATCCACTGAAGGGGTCTGAAGATGGGTGGCTGTGTGCTCTATCTTGGCCCAATTGTTGTGTCATCAAATAAAGCCGATCGGAAAAGTAAATATAAGAGGCCTTGATTGCATTGCTAAGGGAAATTATAACTGGGCACAAGCCTAATCTTTCTTTGGAATTGTCTGTTGGTGACTTGTATATGAAAATTTGATCTGTAACATTCAACCTTTTTTCTGGAGTCAACAGAGATGCTGAATGTGTTGGACTTGTTCTTCATTGTTTTCTTCCATTACCTTGACTTGAGTATGAGATGCATTGCAATATGTTATGGTTAAGTTGAAAATAAGTTTTCTGCTCTCTTTTCTTATATAATAACATACAAGAATTCATTTGTGTCACACTCAAGATATTACATTCAGGTTTAGGCATGCTTCTAGCACCAAATTTGATCTCTCACAAAACTTGATTGTCCATTTGATCACCAGCCATAAAGTATCCATCCAGTTCCCTAAGAATGCTGTCTTCTTCAACTTGTAGCTCCATCATACGATCTTCAAACGCAGCCACCAGCTCAGGGCTAAACATGGCATCTTGTGCAGTGAAACGCGTTTTTTCTTGCGTTGCATCTGTGTTGTAGCTACCAAATTTGGGAGTAACATAAGCCCCAGGAGAGTGAACTCGACCCTCATCATGAATCTGTTGCTTCAATCTTGGGAATTCTACATCGAGTGATTTCAGCCCCCTCGCTACTGCCTTCCTTTTCCACCCATTTTCTGGCGATCCAATTACATCCTTGGAATTTATATCCAGATCCAGATCAAGCTCTTCAGATTTCTTCCAGACATAATCTTCACCACTTTCCTGATTTCCATCAACAGAATTCGATGAATAGTAATCTTCAAAGGACTCTGCACTTGCTGTTCTGGATTTATGTATTCTCTCCAGCAAAGCGTCGTATTCCTCCACTGTGTGGAAGCTTCTAGATCCTATCGCGTTCTTATTTCCATTAATCTCAGGAGAAAGGCAGAGCACGTCTTTCTCCCCTGATATCTGACAGCTCTTCGATCGCGTAAACCTGGTGCCTGATTCTAATTCATCCTCTTTTACATCAACATCTTCGATCAGATCCGCTGGATCTTTCGATGGAAGCGTGACACTGCTGGTTTTAAGCTTCTTGTTGGAAGAGCAAAGCAAGGCCAAGAGATGATCGTTGCCACCATTGGAAGTCAATAATTCGTCCCAAGCTGATGAATTGCCGCCAAATCCATGGCCCACCTCTTCTCTAACGCTCAATGTTCGTGTAATCGCCTTACACGATATGCATCCCATTCGATTAACTCTGCTACCTAGATTGAACAATAACGATTATCTCGTTTCTTCCATGAAGCAAATATAAACAGCGAAATCAGGATTAACGTTGGATCAAAGAAGAAGCACAAGTCGATTGGAAATAGAATACCTGATAAACTAATTTGCAGGAAAGATGTCAAGATTTGCAGCAGGAATGAGTTGAGTTGGTATTATTGTGGAATAGCATAGAGCCTAAGTTTGTCGACTTTTTAGGCACTTTGCCCCCATTTTTTGAAATTTCCTTCAATTATTGAAAACATTAACAAAACCAATTTCACTTCCTATTTATCTAATTATACACCTGGATTTATTTATTGCATCGAGAATAATCACAAATATTCACATTAAATATGAATAAAGTCACATTATAATACTTAAATACACACCAACTATAGTGATGGTCTATCTTATACAGGTGTATTAACATAAATAATAAGTTGGAGAAATGGATTAACTAGTATGTGAAATTGAGGATGTTGCCTGATTTTTTTTTTTTTTCCCAATGTGAAAAGTGGCAATTTTGTGTGGATATTTATTTCACTGGAATTCTTGAAACATTCAACAAATTCTCAACTTCTTTTTGGATCTTATGCAAAATGGGTCATAATTGCACTGTTAGTGGCGCAAATGAGGGAGGTCTTAACCCGACATCATATTTTAATTCTTAACTTAATCATCATTAAACAATTAATTACACTTTTGTTAGTTTGTTATTGGCAAGGACGAAAAAATCGGTATCCGTGAAAATATCGGTACCCTGATTTTACAGATATATCGGTATCGATATCGATATCGGTGGAAATATCGAACATTTTTTAAAAAGATATTAAAATTTTTTAAAAAATTGAAAAATTGCATCTACTAGTTTATAAATTATTATAACTGACATTAATACATATATTGAACTTATAATTAAAAAAAATGATATATGTATCCTTTTAAAGATGAAGAATGTTCTTGCAAGGGTTATTGGTAACCTTCCTTTCTGCCTTAGAGCTGAGAAAGATTGTACCTTGGTTTCAATCAATATAGGAAACCTATATGCATCAGTCAAGTTGTACCTTGCACTAATGCAAACTTGCTATTCATCTGGTTTATGGACTCTTGGTGAGTGAAAAAAACAAAAATATAGCAAGGAGTTTAGGCATAAATTATGCAGCATAATGCAGCCAAACAAAAAAAAAAAAATTCAAAAAACACTTAGAAGATCGATATTTTGACACAACCGATATATCGCCGATATAGCACGAGAAATACACTAAACACTACCGATATCGATATTAATATCGATATTACCGATATATCGCCGATATTTTGACGAAAAAAAATTACGGTGGATATTTATATCGGTAGGCCATTTTTCGCGATATTTCGACGATATATCGCCGAAATATCGCGATATTTTGTTCCTTGGTTATTGGTAACTCAATTTGCGAGTCAGATCGGAAATGCTCCACCTAATCATCATAGATATGTTAAAACTTATAATTAATCCATTTCAACTTTATCTTACACTTCATTTTATAAATTTCATAACATATATAACAATGATATCTCAATATTTATATGTTACGAGTTTTAGATCACGTGTACGTGAATAACAATTCAAATTAAGGAAATAAATAATACAAATATCTTATATATAACATTTTTATATTAGAGTTCTAATTATAATAAGATTTTATAAAATTTTGAATTAACTATGATTCTAATATAAAATTATTTAAGTATCTAAATTACTATTATAATCTTAAATAGTAGTAATATTTAATAAAAATATATTTAACAATTCATATTTTATAATAAACATTCACACTTTTATATAAATACATTTTTATATAGAGAAAATAGATATATATTATTCTATAGAATACGAGATTAATACTTTTCTTAACTTTGAAATTACTGTGAGACTAGGATGCGTGTGTGTACAAGACTACAAGTACAACTGTACGAGACCTTGCCGACTCTTTCAAATAAAACACCATTAATTAATTTAATCAGCTTTCTCGTGATTCACTCACCATTTTTTTTATAATACAAGATGCTTAAAAGTCAAGATTGGGCCACTTTATGTTTTTTGAAATATTCATGATATTTCATCCATTTTTTATTTTATAATTCTTTTTATTTGGTCGTGTTTGGAATGCCTTTTTTTTTTTCTTTTCCCCTCTTGATGTCTTTTGTATGTTGTGTTGCTCCAAAATCAAATTATCTTTTTCATTTTGATGAGGAGGACACAATCCTTCTAAAAAAACACATATTCGGATTTAATTCTTATATTTGATTCATGGTCTTATATTTCTATAAGTATTTTATTCACACACTTTTATTTGTATTAGATTTATATTTATGTAGACCACTCTAGTTTCATTCATTCATGCTTATCCTTAAAAATGACAAAGAAGTAATTTGAGGTTAAGATTGTGTTAACCATGTAGGCAGACTCACTAGACGTGAAATTCACGTTCAGTGACGTGTGTCGGAAAAGGTCCCTTATTAATTAATGCATGTCAATATTCAATTACCTATAATTGCCCTCTTTTAGTGTTTAGTACCCATCCACATGGCTTTCTATTCTGTTTCCTTTCTTTTTGGTAACTTGTATGTATCTTCATTAAATACTGTTTTGAAAATTCCCTCCGATGAGAATCCAATATCAAATGTAATATTTAATCGCCTATTGATAATATAAAATGTTTAGAGCACTTACAAGTTACAAGTATTTGATAATATTTTAAAAAAAATTGCAAACAAGTTCATGTGGAAATAAGGTATCTACATTTCACACATCAATCACTTATTCACTTTCCCATAATTCTACAACAATAGGCCCACCATTATGCACATAACGAACCACATTTACGTAGCATCAAAGCAGAGACACCCCATCCAACTGTCTAGCTAGCGACAGCCACCAGCAGCAAATCCAATTCTTGAACTGGCTATGTCATAGGCTATCTCAAATGTCTGCTGTTGCTGGTTTCCGATGATGGCAACATCTTGAAGATTCGACTTTGCTGCAAAGGACAAGCATGTTGTCCCCTGCTTCAGTTCTATGATCACATTTTGAGGTTTCAGATTGAGCTCTGCTCCTCCTTGAAAGATCATCTGAACAGCAGGAACAACGGTGGATATCTCATTATAACTCCCCATGAAACAGGCATCGAGTAAAGATATAGGTTCAGTTGTCATGTATTTGGAGGATATGATCTTAACCAGCTCCTCCTTAAGGGCTGAATACACCGGCGTAGCCAACCGAGATATGGTGGTTCCAGAGTCTATGATGGTTGGAACACTGTAGTCAGAGGCGGCTACGCTTATCGGCTTGCCTGACACCGATATGGCTGAGAGCTTCAGGAAGTACAACGAGGGATCTCGAGAATCGGACAGCATGGGAGTGAACTTGTAGGCGGAGTTAGAAGCCGTTCCGATGGATAAAAAACCTCCGGTTCCAGTTTGTACCAAGGGTGTGGCGGTTGGGAGACAGTAAGAGAAGGCTTTGCCATACTTGGTGGACAGCTGGGATAGCATAGAAAGAGGATTCTTTGCTAGGCCAACAAGCCCAGCTGATCTCCCGAATAGGCCTTCATTGTCTTGCCCACATCCAAACACGAAACTGGGAAGGGACTCTGAGCCGAAGCTCAGAGAATCTCTGCTCAAGTATCCAGCAGAAAAGGATTGGTCACCATAGGATGCTATGTATATGCACTTGTTTGAAGATGAGCACGCAGGACTATTGAGAGTGGCATCTTTTAAGGCAGAGCACTGGTTTTCACTGCATGATATCGTCTGATATGTACCTGAAGAAGAGGGATTGAAATGCGAGCCAACTTGTGGGTGGCAATAGCCAGCACAGGGCTCGCATTGTATCCATGAGAGTGAGCTGCCAGTGTCCACAACCACTAGATGGTATGTTGGTGGAGTTCCCAGGCCTATTTTGGTGTAGTAGTTTGCAACTCCAAGTGGCTCTCCTGGATTCAGGGGAACACTAACAGACTTTCCAGAGAAGAATCGACCTGAAGTGGAGGTGGCAGCAGGATGAATTGCTGTCGAGTTTTTGCTGTTAAGCTTAGAATTCAGAAACTTGACACGAGCATCGTCCAAAGCAAGTGCTTCTAAGAAGGTCAGGGTGGTGTTCAGGAGTGAGTCGGGCCCAAGGGCCCGAACATGATACAAAGGCAGGTGCAGAGAAGGATGTTCAATCTGGTTAACTTCTGTAAGATTCAGATTAGTATAATCAGGAGTTGAGCAGATATTTTCACATGTAAAGTACATAGATCATGGAAACATACCTTGATTTACTCTAATTGAAGACGTTCCAGCTAGCAAGAAAGCAAACAGTAGAGAGAAGAGCAGACCCATTTCAGAAAATTCCTCAAAAAGAAACATCCAATGCTGCTATTGTTTCTGCACGATAATACTAGAGGATTTATAGCAATACATCTCGACTGTTAACCAAGAATTAGGCTAAAGTTTGAGGGGATGTTACAAACTGACTCGTGAGGCGCTAATTAATCCCCACATAAGATTAATAGGCATGTCGTTGAGGTATCTATTATTGTGTCATAAATTAGGGACCCATTTCCTTCTTTTCTGAAACAGACTCCTGATTTAAGAATCAAGAATCCTCCACCAGTAATAATAACTAAACTCAAAGTATCTTCCTCAATGATAAATCTTGATTTTAAGTGGACCTCAGATAACCTGACAAGTTTACTCGTTACGTAACTGAAGAAAAAGAAAGAAAGTGGCAGCTAATAAGTCACAGAGAAATTTGTTCAAAAATCTCATCTTCACAATAATTGCAGCACACTTCTTCCTGATTTCCATGAACCAGACACTTCTTCCTGATTTCCATGAACCAGACCTTTTTGCAGGCTCTTTTTGTCGAACCGACACTTAAAAAGATAGCCAATCTGGGTCTCCTGCTCTTTGGGAAAGAGAAAACAACAAGAATTTAAAGCAAAAAAAAAATCGTAATTAATTGAATCTGAAACAATCTGAGTATGGTCTATATATCTGAATGCTGCAGTGTCTACATATCTGTTTGCTGCAGTGTTGCGATTTCCTTTTCTATTAACATCACTCATCAAAACTTCTATGTACAAAACTTCCAATGCATACACCACCTAAAATATTAGTTGCAACCTGTTTTAAGCAAATTATTTTATAGAAACCATCAACAAGCACAAAACTGAAGTAAGAGAACACAGGTACAAAAGAGTATTGAAGTATGTATTGTTACACATGGGACTAAGAACAAATTCTGGATTTCTACTGGAAATTTATGATAAGCATTGCTATCACTAGTTGATCCTCACTGGAGTAATACCATTCCACGTCGCACACTCTCCTCAATGGTTGAGCTTCCTCCCTTCTCAGCTCCATAGAAGCTTTTTTGAGCAGCATCAAAGAAGTTTTCTTCCTACCAATGTGCGGTCATGTATAGCTTCCTTGGCGTCACTGTCTGCTGCCTTCTTTAGCCATTTCCATCTTTGTTCCTCATGAACTTCAGCATCCATTTGCATCTCCCTCAGCCTAGCAGCTCTCTCTTCTTCAGAAAGTTTGACTGGATTTTGAAGCCTGATGTCAATTCAGGCCTTGGTGGCTTATCAAAAGTGTTGGATAGCTTCTCATGTCACGATGAGAATCACCATGCCATTCTGAAGAATATTCTTTACCTTGAGAATCATGATCATTCTTCCTACTTCTCTGTTGACCATTGCTTCTGTCATATTTGGGGTTAGAAGTGACGTTCGATTCAAGCCTAGGTGGCTTATCGGAAGTATTGGAATAGCTTATTGTGTCACGACGAGAATCAACGTGCCATTCTGAAGAATGTTCTTTACATTGAGAGTCATAATCATTCTTGTTACTTCTCTGTTGATCATTGCTTCTGTCGTATTTGAGATGAGAAGAGTCCTTGGTCTTCTGTCTTTGTACTCCTTGTCGTAATATTTCTTTCTTCGGGTATCCCCTTCACTTGATTCTTCATCTGAATGGGCTCTCTTACTTGAAGGCTTGTCAGATGTTTAGCCCCTGTGGCGACTCTCTCTCTGTTTTTCCAATGTCAAGCAGAATCCTCACTGTCAATCATTCCCTGATGATGAATGTGCATGATGTTTAGACTTCTTCCTGTGGTGCTTTTTTCTATGTTTCTTCTCATCCTTGTCCTTGATCTTCTTTGTTTCTACCTGGATTTGACAATTGACCAGAGTTCATTACAGTTCATAAACATTGAGGGTTCCACATGATAGCACAACATTCCAAATGCTCCCAAGGGGTTTCACAAATATAACTTACAAGGCTAGTTTCAAAAACACACCCACACATATATACAAAAAAAGGGCCTAGTGAACACCTGGAAGCATGAAAGATATAACAATAAAGGTTCAACAAAATATGTCAATTGTAGGTCCGATCATTTTGCAATGATGTATCTGACCCAAGGTCAGTTTCTAGGAAGAACAATTGTTTTAGAGGGGATCATGATCCTGTGCAGCAACAATTGCCTTCATGATGGGGTAAAAATTAGCTTTCATGATGGGATCACTGCTAACAGCCGGGCCTTGCCTGAGACGCTTTTAAATATTTGCAGCTTTCTTAGCCGATCCACAATAACGTCACAGGAACCCCAAATACTCACCCCATAAGGAGAGCTCTAAATACTAAATAACCATGATATCAGCATGACGAATGAATTGCATACAATTTATTTAACATGGTATGTATTTTACTTAAATACATAAAAAGATTCAGAAACAGTAGATTAACAGAAATACGATCTACCAATACACGGTAGTCATTCATCGACAGTATGTAACACCTTATGAACATTGAACAAACAAAAATATTTTGATGCTCAGAAAATAAGTATTCCATCAGAAAAAATAAAGACATAAGAATTTTCTAGCTGACCATTCAGAGAAAAATAGGCATTGTAAGCCGAACCACGTTACATCCTTTGTGTGTGATTAAATTCTTGTTCCTTTTTTCATTTGGGGTTGCATTTCTTGTTCTTGGTTGAGGATTCTGGTGTGGATCTTCATAGTAGAAGCTGTGTCTTGGGTAATTTACATAACAATAAATCTGCGAGATATTATCCAGCAGGGGGTTGCAAAGAGGCTTTTTTGTTGTTCAGTGAAATGGTGAATAGTTGAGACGCAGAGTAGACGTGGAACAACGAATCGAATGAACCGATAATAACAAAAATACCCACTTGGCATGGGATCAGGCCGGGTCCATATTGCCATCTGCGGTCAGACAAAGAAATTGAGAAAGTTTGGGCCAAGAAATGCTTGGGCTGGACCATTTAGCTCATGGGCCTCTGAATATCTATATCTATATTGAGTATAAAATGAGAATTAGGGTTGAGGTTGGATCGTAGCGCCGTGGCACCTCCATTTTCATTTCTTGAAAGTGTTTTTACGCCTTTTCTTTTGGGATAGCATCTCAAAATACCACAATACATGTAAGTGCATTCCAAATTACCATGTATTCAGAAAAATATAAATTTGAATGTCATTTTTTCAGAAGCTGGCCCACTTTCTATAATGAAAAAAATATTTTAATGGATGTGAACTGCCCATCTCAAATCAACATCAATACTTCTCTTAATAAGTATTTTCGAGAATTGTTTTAATCAATTATGAAAATTAGGTTAAACGAACATTAAAAAAATTAAGGTTAGATGAAGATTTTTCATATGTTAGGATTAAACAAAGATCTTAAAAATTAGGGTTAAATTCAAAATTTTCATATGTTAGTGTAAATGAAGATTTTGAAATTAGGATTGAATGTAGTTTTTTCATATGTTAGTGTTAAATGAAGATT
This sequence comes from Scutellaria barbata, assembly GCA_028654395.1. NCBI lineage: Eukaryota > Viridiplantae > Streptophyta > Magnoliopsida > Lamiales > Lamiaceae > Scutellaria > Scutellaria barbata. Next base: position 8,574,817 of record CM053645.1, read on the forward strand.
TTGAAAATATGGTTAAACAATAATTTTAGAAAAATAGGGTTAAACGAAAATTTATCAAAATTATGGTTAAACGAAGATTTTGAAAAACAGGGGTTAAATGAAGATTATCAAAATTATGGTTAAACAAAGATTTTTGAATATTAAGGTTAAACGAAGATTTTGAAAAAAAAGGGTTAAACAAAGATTTATCAAAATTATGGTTAAACAAAGATTTTTGCAAATGATTTTGAAAAATAGGGTTAAATGAAGATATTCCAAAAAATTTGTTTAATGTTGTTTTATAGCAGCATAAATTTCATTTAACCCTAAATTAGAATTATTCGTCTATTTTTTTCAACAAATTTCTTTATGAACATTTTTCAGGGTTTTGCAGCATAATGTTTGTCTAATCCTAAAAATTAGAATTATTCGTCTATTTTTTTTCCAATAAATTTCTTTTTTAATTTTCGCTGTTTTACACAATTTTTTTACAACTTCACTTAATTTTTTATTTTAACCTCAAATTCTTCATGTGATTAAGGCCTGAAGATTAAAAAAGAAAATGAAATTTATTGTGCTTAAATAGACGAAAAACATACACGGTATATCATGTGAATATTATTACTTCAATTACATCACACTGCATAAAGTACAAAGTACAAATCAATTTTATGTACCTATCATGCATTATTTACATTCGACTCGATCAAAAAAATGATAAAAATGGATCACAACTTAAAATTTATGAATGATAAAAATGGATCAAAACTTATAATTTATGATAGAAAATAATTTAAACTTATTGTACATAATACATGAGTAATAGATTGTATATTTGGTGGTATTCTCGACCATTTTCTCCTTTTTCTTTATGTGTTGTGGTTTTCTTGGATTTCGTTTAATTTTTAATTACATGTTGGAAGGGTGTTCATGCTTAAGGTGAATTGGTGGGAAAAATTGATATTATTTGTAATATCCAGAATTAATAAATAAAATATATAATGAATAAATAAATAAATAATAATAATAATAAATATATATGAGGTGAAGTGTCATGGTGACACCTCACATTTCACCCTCATCCTAATCTTAACACATAAACTTTTCCCTTTTGTATTAGAAAATAATAATAATAATAACGAATGAAAGGTTAATATATGTATACATATCTCTCTGTTCTCTCTCCACCAAACAACTCTGCACCACCGCCATGGACCGCCACCTTCACCGCCACTTTTCTCGCTGTCGGTGAAGCCTTTCCGACAAAGTAACTCGATTACGATATAATTCTCGTTGAGCCGATCACACGTACGGACTCAGATTTAGACCCGATCACATTTTTATCGCATACGACATGTATACGAAATGGCTGAATATTTATATATATATCAGTATGTATAGTATGTATATATGTGTATATGTATATGCGTGTGTTGGGTCTGTGATATATATATGTGGTTGTGTGTGTGTGAGTGTTGAGTATGTCCGGTATGTGTGCAGGTGTGCGGCGGTGTTGAGTGGTGTCGCCGGAGACGTGGGTCGCCGGCAACAGTAGGCGGCAACGGCTGCTGGGGGGTGGCGGCAGGAGTGGCAGAGACAACAACAGGGGTGGTTTGGGATGGGGGTTATTATTTGTAAATTAGATGAGTTTTAGGGATCAAATTGCAAAATCTTAGAATTTTGATAAATAACACTTAGGTCCCTAAACTTATAGACAAGTATAGATTAGTTCCTGAACTTAATGAGACATACAAACTGACCCAGAACTTCTCTAAAATAGCAGATAGACCCCAAAATTTCCTGGGAATTACAGAATGGACTCCAAACTTTACAGAAATTATAGAATCACCCATAAACTTTGATAAAATGATGAAACGACCCCTAGAACTTGTAAAAATTATATTATGATCCCTGAATTGGGTAATTATTGTATATTGTACCCTACAACTCCATAAAATTGTAGTTTGATCCCAAAATGATATAAGACCTGACGAGCGTTTAAGCAAGAAAACCCTAAATTTAGGGGTGTGATCCACAAACCCTATTTTTTCAGTAAACCCTAAATTAAGAACCCCGTTTATCTACCTTCTCAAGAGTTAATTCTTTTATAGATTTTATTGGTTTTAAGCATTTAAGTCAGATGATAAGTTACGTTTTTATAATTTGTAGGAAATACAAGCAAAAGACAAAAATAAGAGGAAAATAAGACTGAGAGCTTTTGGTCAGAACTATCAAGTATTCAAGGTGGGGGTAAAATCATATTTACGTTTTAGATTGTACAGTTTTACGAAAAACAAAGTGACTATGTGAATTTTATGTGTTTAAATTACATGACGTTATATATGTGAATACTCATTTACATGGTAGCGAAATATGTTGTGATGTGAATACGTGTTTATATGTTAAACAAATATTTTCACGGCGGTTAAGATCCGCATATGTTTTCACGGCGGTTAAGATTCGTATATGTTTTCACGGCGGTTAAGATCTGTAAACGTTTTCACGACGGTTAAGATCCCTATATATTTTCACGGCGGTTAAGATCCGTAAACGTTTTCACGGCGGTTAAGATCCGTATATGCTTTCACGGCGGTTAAGATCCATAAATATTTTTACGGCGGTTAAGATCCGTATATGCTTTCACGGCGGTTAAGATCCGCATATGTTTTCACGGCGGTTAAGATCCGTATTTTCATAACGGCTAAAAACTATAAACAAAAAGGTGTTATTGATTGATATTAATATGAGTATTTATGTTTTACTCCCTTACCTCTAGATCAACCCCACTGAGTGTCTTTGTACGCTCACCCCCTTTTATGTAAAATGTTTTCAGTTTAAAGAGTTTAGGGCGTGGCGCGCGAGCAGTGGATCCATGTAGCTAATAATCAAAAGTCGAAGAAGGTTTTATTTCAAAATATTATATTTAGTGAAATTTGAAAATATATATTTCATAACGGTTTTTCTTGAATTTATTTATCTTAATTTTCTTAAAGGAGTTAATTTTATACGTAAATAACGCCTCGATCAAGATTTGACTTTAAAAAGAAACGGGGTGTTACATTATTCATGTGTGCTTATAAGTTAAAACAAATCAGGTTCGCTTGAAATATTTGGTTCTATTTCTTGGTCACTTGAAAGTTACATGACTACTGTATAGTTTTCTCGTCCTAATGTAAAGCATGGTCTTTTAGCCAGTGCAATTAATAAAAAAAAACAGTTTTAAAAATGTAAATAATATTCAATTTTTAGCTTCTGGTTCCTGATAATTACCTTACCTTCATTTTTTTCATTTTGTTTTCCTTCTAATAAACAGTGATTTCTGTGTCTAGGAAATTCATGCTCTCATTCTAGTAAACAATTTTGCAAGGTCGTTTTCATAATTTGCATCTAAAATGCTCTAATTTTTATGATTAAATAATTTAATTTCATAATTTTGCATCTAAAATGCTCTAATTTTTGTGATTAAATATTGCCAAGCCAAATGCAACGCACCCACCCCTTTTATAAGCTATTTTTTACATTTTTATCAAATTTCGATAAATGAGGTGAAAACTGTGCTTGGTTCGTGGTGATTGGAGCAAGCGCAAGAACATGCGTTCTGCTTGTTAATTTTGTTTTTTGGATTTAATTGCATTGTGAGACTATTGTGTGATTGGAGGAATTGTACGAGGAATGGAGTCGCAAGTGTTCTTTTAACAAAATTTAAATTTTTTCGGAGGAATTGTACGTGGAATGGAGCGCAAGTGTTCTTTTAACAAAACAAATGTAAATTTAAATTTTTTCACATTTAATTAATCCCTGATTTTTCTATGTGAATACTTTGTCGAAATTCGAATTCTTTATAGAAATTCGAGATTGGTTGAACAAATTCTTTGAAGGCATGTGTTTGACTTTGTAGAAATTCGAGATTGTTTGAAGGAATTCTTTGAAGGCTTATGTTTGTTGAACATTGAAATGCTTTGTGTGAAATCTTCTTGATTTTCCCTGGAACTTACAACATGAAAATTCGAGATTATTTTCATTTAATCTTTTTCATTTTAGTATTTGTTATGAACATTAAAATTGTAAAATTCAAGATTATTTTCATTTAATCTTTTTCATTTTGGTTTTTGTTATGAACATTCGAGATTGTTTTCATTTAATCTTTTTCATTTTAGTGTTTGTTATGAATATTGAAATTGTAAAATTCGAGATTGTTTTCATTTAATCTTTTTCATTTTGGTTTTTGTTATGAACATTTAAATTGTATGTAGAGTGAGTGAAAATTTGTCACAAAAGGTTGACTAATTGCCTAGCAAATTTGTCACAAAGGTTGACTAAGTTACCCTTGTTCTAAAACATCTCCAACTGTGCTCTATAACATCAAAAATAAAAATTTAAGATTTTTTCGATGCTAACATTAAAAACTAAGATTTTTCCATTTTAAGGTATTTCAAAAAATTTCACTCGAACAATAAATATAAATTAAAAATTTAAGATATTTTTGATGCTAACATTAAAAATTTATGATTTTTCCACTAACAAGGTATTTAAAAATTTTCCACTCGAGCAAGGTTTTGCATTGGACAACTCTGGTGTTAAATCTTTTTTTTTTTTTTTACATTTTTTTTCATTTTCTTTTCTTTTTTATTTTGTTTTCTTTAAACTTTAATTATTATTATATTTCACAATTAATCTATCATATATTAATATTTAAGTTAGTTTTATTATATACAATTAAAATGTTAAATAATATCATATTTTATTTGAATAATAAAAATCATGATTAACTACACATCATCTACACATATCATACGTATTATTAAAATTACATACAATATTTAAATTTTGAGATATATTTTTACTATGATAAAATATTGATATATAGATGTTGCAATTGATATGATTGATGTTGATAATATCGATAAGTTTTAGAAAAGTTAAATATTGATATATAGATAGTTTAATTGATATGATTAATGTCGATAATATTTCAATATTTTATCGATAATATATCAATATCAGTTATCGACAACTTATATCAGTTCAATATTCATATATCAGTTATCGATATATGTTCAATATTTTAGTTCAATATTAATATATCAGTTATCAATATATGCTCAATATTATGTTCAATATTTTAGTTCAATATTAATATATCAGTTATCAATATATGTTCAATATTATTGACAAGTACTAGAGAAGTTAAATATATATCGATAAGTTAATTATTGTTATATAAATATTATAACTTATACGATTGATGTCGATAATATCGATATATGTTCAATATTTTATTGATAATATATCAATATCAGTTATCGACAGTTTATATCATTTCAATATTCATATATCAGTTATCGATATATGTTCAATATTCATATATCAGTGACGATGTTAAGATGATGTTAAGTTTTGTTCTTGACAATTTCTCTTATACTTGAAACATGTGTCTTTTATGTCTCTGATGGTTGAGGTGATTGTACAGTAATGGTATATGTGGTTCATTTAAATTGCAGGTCGTATATGAAGTTGTCATTGATTCATTTGGATGGGCTTTTGAAAGCGCATGGCCTCTGGCTACAATGGAAGTCGGATAGGCCCTTCAGCGGATAGGCCCTTCAGAGCTTTGGTCGAACTATGGAAGTCGGATAGGCCCTTCAGCGGATAGGCCCTTCAGAGCTTTGGTCGATTTGTGGTTCGCTGCTGATATAAAGCTCGGGCGATGTGGTGGCATGGAGGATCGGTATCGTGGTCTTCTCCAATTGCAATTCAAACGGTACAGGGACGATTGGGCAAAAGAAGTCACTGGAATTTCACAGTTACTAAAGTTGCATGACATTTTTGGCAGAAACCTAGGTAAAAATACAAATCTTATAAAATATCAATGGAATAATCATGGTGTGTATACTAATTTAACGCCATTATACAAATCTTATAAAATATCAATGGAATAATCATGGTGTGTATACTAATTTAACGCCATTGGAGTATTTTTCAATGGTTCGTTATTTGCATGAGGTACTGGAATTGGGAACTAGATTTGTCGTTGAGCATGTTAGCACCGTATCGCTCAACCAGAATTAAAATAGTGTGGAATAAGGAGATCAAATGCTATGTTGTTGAAGAGATTAGAGTCTGCTTCAATCTGAACCTCGTGAGCTGCATGAGGACCAGTAATTTGCTAGACCTTGAGTAGATAGTTATAATGAGTTATAATGAGTGGCGGATAGTTATAATTATTTTGGGATGTAAAGAAAACCTCACGTGATTATCAAACAATCATTGGGATGTAAAGAAAACCTCATGTGATTATGACACGTGATTATTAAACAATCATATTTTCTGTAGTTCATTTGCTTAATGAGTAATATAATTGCTCATTTTGTTAAATTTGTTTATCAGTTTATTTGCTTTTTATTATTTTGTAGTTTATATTGCCGAAATATTCTTAAAAAAATGTTAAAAAAAGTCTCATGCTTTTTATTATTTTGTAGTTTATACTGCCGGTTAAAAAAAGTCTCAACATAACACACTTGTGCATATACAGTGTCCAAATTCATTAACTAAATTTGAAATTTTGAATTTGGATGAGCTTTTAATCCTAATACATCAAAACTTAATTGTTAATCTCAATTTTGGTTATATATGAAAATCACTTTTCATTTTTTGACAATTAAATATCTATTTTTCAATTTTTATTTTTTTGACAATTAAATATCTATTTTTTAATTTTGATCTTTTATGTTTTAATTTTTTCCAATTTCAATCTTTTTTTTTCTGTGAGAAGTTTCAAAATCGCCAACGTGATTGCTGGAATTAAGCTGCCACTCTTAGAATTTTTTACGACCATGCTGCATCTTTTCCTGCTCCATCTTTTCCTTTGACTTTTGTCCCACAATCAAAACATCTATGTAATCAAAGAAGCTCTAATACATTAAAAAATTAGCTTAATGCACATGAATATAAAATCTACTTAGGGATGAAAAGAAGCCCTTGAACAAAGAGTCACCAGAGGATTATCACCGGGATACCACTTTTACAACAATGTACAATAAATTGAGAAGTATAAGAGGAACTCTTTAAGTATTGAGTTCCATAAATAAGACCAAGAATTTGTCCCTTAAATGAGTTTCTCTTACCCTTAGAATACTCCTGAAAACTCCCACCCTTGAGGCAAGGAATCGATCTTCATTTAGTATAGACAAGGCATTTGCATGAAGAAGGCAGCCATCCAGCAATGTCCACAACCCCATTTCCTGCATCATACAGCAGATCAATATCACTCTTCCCAAAGATTCTTCTCTAACATGACTGTCTTTTACCCATTAACAGAATACCAAAAGAGCTACACAAGAAACAATGGAAACAACTACAAGATGATGAAAAAAGTTGAAACGACAACTTAGTAATCAAATCAAACCCTCCAAATGATATCATTCCACAAATAAAAAGCAGAATCTGAAACAATAATTTTGAAAAAGACATGGATTATAATCACATGAAGGATGATTTTACCTGGAGGCACCAGAGCAGGTGTCCATCTATACATTGAGTGAGCCTTTGCTTCTTCTTGATTGAGATAAAAACTCCATTTTCATTTAAAAGTATAGGTTCTTGTAATGATAAATATAATGATAAAATTTTCATGAAGTTGCAGTTCAAATTTTTATGTCATAAATTTTCAAGAAACTCATTTAACAGTTTTCAGAATATTTAGATACTAAAGAAAATTTCATATAATAAACCTTTTCTGATCAACAAGAAGATTAAAAAAAAAAAAAATCAATCTCAACAATGAAGTAGATGCTGCAACAGGAGAGTGATAAGTCTAGTTTCATAGAATAGATTACTTCCGAAAAAAAAAAACATTATTTAGAATCAGAAGTAAAATGATGAGTCAAGGGAGGGTTGGAGTGAACCACATAGGTAGGGGCAGAACCGGCTTCATGGTTCTCCTATCATAAACATAAGGGTACTTGTAGCTCTTAAATGCTGATTCGTTAGAGTCTTTGGCAAGGAAAAACTGGTCTGCATAATTGAAAACGTACAGCAACAAAAGCACCCTTTTCTTTCTTTATCAATCTTATAGATTTTGATAGCATCTGTTGTGTAGGGATAGATAGGATCTGAACTTTGAACATAATAACCCCAACCGGATTGATGCCTCAAGATTTGGCGCACCACAATAAATAGCTCCTCCGGCTGCTCATCCAATACAAGATGTTTCACCTCATGGATCCTGGGTTTTCAGGACGGACCCCACCTCCCACATTGGAACATCAAACTTATGCTCTTCCACCATCCTTGGACACATTGGGTCCCTCAGATCCCAACTCTCCAATCCACCGCTATCTGTGAGACACAAGAAAAGTTTGTGACAAGGGGAATAAACAACATCCGAGTAATCACAAGATTTGCAGCCGATAAGAGTCCACTCGGTGCTGTGGCCGGGACAGCAGAAAGCAAGTCGATTCTTGGGCCGAGTATGATCACTGCACAACAGTACTCTTCTTCTGAATTAGGTGAGCAGGAGATGATCACCTTGCCTACTTGTAAGCCTAATGTCTGAATGGATGGAAGCTTTATGTGCTGACGAAGGCGCTGGCTCAGAGCCTCCAGCTTTTCAAATTTCTCGTGTTTGGAAATGTGTCCGATGAAGCTTTATTCTTCTTCTTCTTTTTGGGGTCATCCTTTGGAGAGCTTAATGTTGTTTGTTGAGAACTTCGAAGAGGTGTAGCAAGGACCTTTATATTTGTCTGCCAATTGTATTCAACCAAATTAGGTAAATCCAAGAGAGAGAGAGAGATGAAAAGGGACCTGATCATAGTTGCTGATACTTGTATCCATAGAAGGTACATCGTCACTTCCTAGAGACAAGCATCTTCCCCAACTTTCTCGATTTGAGCTTGTGTAGGAGCAGCACTCTTCATTTTGGCCAGGTGGATTGTCCTATCAAATGAAATTCAAGAGCTTCAAATTCCAGAAAAAGAAGTGAAGATTAAATGATGCCTTTAGACGCAGATAGATACCTGTTGTAGGGGTGTGGCACCATCACAAAGTTCAGCTTCTTCAGTAGCCAAGGCATCCTGCAATGATCATATAACATTGGAAACACATATATCATTGGATAAGATATGAATATTCCACTCAAATTTCACTCTTCTCTTTTTTGATATAACTATACAATAAGTGTCCACATTCCGAGAAAGCCTTTTAGAGAGAGTGAGAGAGAGATATTTATATATTTACATTATAAACAGGTGCAACGTCGGAGAGCAGTTCCCCCACAGACTTTGATGCTGAAATGCTTCGGGGTGCAGAAGATGAACTGAGTGTGTCAGCACTAACATTCTGAAGCCCAGCAATTATCTCATATAAAATATTCTAAGAAAAAAACAGCTACTATCAGCATATAGAAAAAAACATCCAACAAAAACACAGGAAATGTGTACATTTTAAAAAGTCTAAAACACATGTTATGCACCAATTTGAAGAAGATTTATTGAATTGAGGCAAGAAAGAAAATAAATGAATATTTTCTAAGAGATTTATTACAGGCTGAAACTAGTGAAAGAAGTATCAGGTCACCATCAGTATCATAAGCAGTTAGAAACATATATTTAACTACCATTATGGTTGAATAATTTCTCCAGGAGGGTGTTTATGCAATTATTTACTGGCAAGGGTATTTGTTCAGAGTTAGAAGCTTTCCAAACATGTTACATAATGAAAATTCAAGGAGGCAATAAGAATTGTATTAGAAGAGAACGCTAAATTTTCTAGATTCCACAATTCATTGCCTAGGCACTACTTTTCAGCCAAAGTATTAGCTATTGAAACTAGAAATAGATAGTATCACATCTTAAAGCACTATAGTGATCCCCAGATATTGTTGGTTAATATTTATGAGATAAGTTACAATGATCATGTCGATGAGTGTAACTTATGAATTATGACGCAAGAGACAACACAGATAATGTTTAACTTTTAGCTTCAGCAAAGAACATCTTTTGGACAGTGTATCCAAATTATCTTGAAAAGTCGGTAAAAGAGGAAAATTAACAAAAAAGTTAGGACAGTGGTCCAAGTCAATATGGCAGTGGACTTTTTCATTTTTGCAAAATTTTAACATATAAATGCCATGTTATCCATGAAAAACAATTCCAAGAAGATATACAGCAGGAAATTACCTCCTCCATACCAGCACCAACCTTCACATCTCCCAAATCATAATATTTCTCAATCTTCGATGAGTATGAAGTTGAAACTCGAGGAGGATGAAGAACATTATAGAAAAAATGGATACAGAATCATAATAAAACTGAGGTCGAGATGAGATGTGATCACCCTCAAACTTGATAATGTTTTTATCACCCTGCAACAAGCAAAAACATTTACTACATAGCATATTAAAATGTTCGAAACAATAAAAAGATGTAAGAAATGTTGCCACACCGCATATGAGTTAAATATTGCATCAAAATGCCGAGCTTGAATAAATTTGTCATCTTTTGCATGCCCAAATAGTGCAGGAATAAATGTCTTGGGCGCAACCTGCTGGTTTCAGAAATTGAAATGTATTAGTATTTAGCACCAACAATATCAGAGCTTCCTACATTTTACTGACACAACCACTGATTTATCCAGTGTTGTAATAAGAAATTCACCAAGAGAACACAGAACAGGGTTAGGACAAGTTCAACAATTTCACGAATCTCATTTATAAGTGGAGACCTGTATACAATCAAGCCGCATGATGTCAAATTTAGCTCTCTTCTGGATAACTCGACGCATGTACTGAACTGCCATCTTAACCTGTATTACCATGTGGAAGATGGGTATTATAAGGAATACCTTAAATCTTTCAACACTATTTAGAAATTTGAGATACTTTACACAACTAGTCCATTATCCATAGAATGCACAGATATAAATAATAATAAAAGAAATATTAAACTATAATAATAATGTACTTCATTGTGCATTTTATATGAAATGATGCTATATTTTCATTGAATTGTATAGTATAGCTATTTCTCAAGTGAAAGTTGTAATTTTTTTATATTTTTTGTTAATTTGAATATCATTTTTTACTTTTGATACAAATGAAATATGTTATGAGCAACTTATTAATTGAATAAAATTAAGGTTTGTGATAAATTTCAGGATAATGCCTCTTTTAATGACACTATGTGAGCTTATCCTGGTTGTATAAAGCAAAAAAATAGAATAATTAATGGATATAATTTATACACCATAAAACAGCAGTAGATGTTGGTCAAGAGACAAACCTTTCCCATCCTACATTCAGAAACTTGGATCTATATACATCCAAGTCCTCTTTAAAAAAAATCTTAATATGATAGAAATGGATTAATGTAAAAGAACACGCCTTGTGACATACTACACACATGCACATGCAAGTATACTACATGTGAAGAAAAAAAAGAGAAGAAGAAGAAGAAGAAGAAGAAGAAGAAAGCAAAGATGGCCCTTACTGTAAATTTGGGAAGCCTGATTTTGTAAACATCTGCAAGTTCCAACATGAGATTGAATAAATTAGAGAAGGCACTATCCAACACCATTCCAGCTATAGAAGGGTCTTCTGCTCCATATAGAAGGCTGCAGTACATTTGACCAAAGGAAGTTAATTTTTAATATCTGGTAAGTATTATCTGTAAAGCATCTGGAAAGAATTGAATGCTGGTATATAACGAACAGTTCCACAGAACAATCTAATAAAGCAATTCCAACAAAATATCTCTGATACAAATCAGGATAAACTTGAGACCATAACCGGATAACACATTAGAGTAAACATGCTACACAGAACTCTGCACCTTTATTCTAGTAGAAGTCATCAGGTCTATATTATTTTCTTATATTCTATTAATGATAGCAAAGATACTAGTTTATTTCTGTGGAGTAGCTGTAAACCTCGTAAAAGTAAAAACGATTCTCTCATCCTCATCCTTTCTTCATCTTTTATTCTTTCAATTCAATTCATATTTCTGCAAGTATAATCATAATTGTTCTGTGAATGTAGGTTGCAAAAACAGTCCAATAATTCAAACAAACTCCACCACATGATTGTACAACCTAAATTACTGGCAATGAGAAGTAGTTCAAGGCTCTGAAAAAAACCAAACCCAAATCAAGAAAAGACCACTGGTTAAATAACCATCCTGACTAAACCAGTCGTCTGGGTTTTGTAATTTCGGCAAATTAGTGTCCAATTAAGTACTCAGTGGAGTAAAACCCATAGTTCTATTTTTGTGTCGTGGACATTCCACTATCAAACATGAACTTGAAAAGCATAATAAATAAGGACAACACATGAACAATTTTGAGAGATGGTGAATGAATTATAATCACCAACCTCGTCACGGCACCCATTGACCTCCCCAAAGGCCAATGCGAGACACTTTCTCATTGCTTCTCAAATATGATAGCGCAACCTTGAGATTGTCTTTCTGAAATTCAGATTGCAGATTTCACATCAGTCACGGAACGCATAGTAAAGCTCATTATAGATGAGCAAGGAAACTTACCTCATGCCAACCAAGACTGACATATTCTCCATCAGACAAGCCAGAACCTGAAAAATCAAGAGTGAATACTGTGATATTTGAAGGCAGAAGAACTACAGCTGCTTCATTTGCATCTGCTCGACATCCACTGCATAACAAGAAATTGAACAATAAGTTTCCAAAACATCATAAGAATAGCAATCTCAGATTATACTTTACAAAGACATACATACACTAACACACAGAAAATAGAAAATAAATCAAATGTAGTTTCATATTTAGTTCAATCAGTCAACCAGATAGTGAACACTCCTTTCAACAGCTGTAAAAGAAAGGACTTCATAGTAGAAACTGATTGGCAGGATGGGTTGGGCCACAGTAGTATACCGTGGAGGAACAAGAATACTTATACTGGATAAAAAGTTTAGTATAAAAAAAAAAAAAAAAAAATTGAATGAGAATATTGCAATTGGAGAAAAATAAATGGTCAATACACTTATTGTGCTCCCTTAGGGGGAAAGTCGCATCATTCATATTTTAAAATACCTAATTTATAATATAAGAACTATGCCACAACATCACTTATTTTATAATATAAAATTGCATTGACCTCTGTGTATTATAAATTTTAAATGACCATCAAGTAGATACATCAGTTTCAAATGAATAGGTCAATAAATCTGTTTTGATAAACTAGGTTAATGTATTTTACAACATTAAAATATTTCATAGATCTCATCTTAAATGCTTCTGGGTAAAAATTAGTTTATGACTTTAATGATGTTTTAAATTATTAATAACAGATTCCTCCAAAGTAAATTGGTTGCTTTATTAACTCCTTTTGGTTTTTTTGAAGGATCAAAACAATGCGAAGTATAGATGCGTTTCTGCATACAATCAGGGCTATTTGATTGAAGCAAGGTCGAACCTCAGGATAGCAGTCATACATTATTCTACTATTTACTGTCTTTCTGAAACTTTCTTGTGCTCAGATACAACTTAAATCTTTGGATGATATAAGCATATCAATAGATATAATTTATAGAGAGTACATGAAAATTTAGCAACAACTACATCTACCATGATAAAAATCTAAGAAGAGAATAGCTACCTGTTTCCATGACAATATATAACACAAGGAAGAGGAGAATCATCTGGGTTTTGTGAAGGAACATAATGACTGCACCTCAAGGTATGCCCCCTTTCATTTCTAAGTTGCAAAAGGTAAGCGGACTCTAGTTTCAGACACTTAATATAGTCAATTTCAGAAATACACAGAAAAAAATATCCAAGAATTCAGTGTATAAGATAAGTTTTGGTAACTGATGCCCATACTTGCCTCCAGGTCTTCTCTTTTATACTTTCTTCCCGCAAGAGTGAAATCCTTTTCCCACAGATAATGATCTGGGTTGTAGTCGGCCTGTTTCCATAGCTCGTGGAAATTGCAAAGTAGAATAATATTTAGCAACTTGCTCATAGTCTTTGATGAATGTTGCATAGCACAGTACACAAATTTAATGAAATTTTAGAAAATAAAATAATGAAACAACTGCAAGCTTCAGGTTTTGTACATTGGAGAAAAACAGAACAGATTGAAGCTGGTGGAGACTAGATACTGAACTTAGTAACAAGCATAGCATATATGCATGAAAGAAAACAGTTTTATCACATTGGAGAGATATAGATCCTATCAAGTCTTGGTCCATAAAAGCAAAAACAGCCTGTGACAAACCAAGAGGTGCACATGTGAGTGATACATAATGACAATTAAAAGATAAAGAAGTGAAAGAAAATGTATAAGCTACACGACATTTCTTGTCATTTATAGTCAGTTCCAGACGACCCACCCTAAAAGCACTTGGAAAATACTTTCAAAGTGCCATTATAACATACAGGAAACCTATCGATTTATGTTTAGCAAATAATATCTTATTTATAAAGAGATGATTATTTTAATTTGAAATTGAGAATTCCAGAGTACAAAGTTGATGAATTCTCAGTTCACCCCCAGATGGTAAAAGACTCTGCAGTCAACAGAGTTTTGGGAACTTTGAGGCTACAAAGTTATTACAAGATACAAAACCCAACAAAAATCTTTCCAAACTTTCTATGACTGGAACATAATTCATAGACTACCATACAAAGAACCCCAATTTTGCATTCCTTTTTTAAAACAAACGAACAAGTATTGAAAAATAACTATGCGACAACTAGAACAAAAGGTGAACTGAGAAGGGCCAATATATCTTGGAGGCCTGATGACAAAATTGATGAATTGATCAATCATCTTGAGCAACACAAGTCAAGCAGCGCTTCCAAATCAAGGATTCATGTTCCACCAATTGCACAGATGTATGCTCCAATCCTGTCTCTTTATTCGCAAATTCTATGCAGGTGAGGAAATTTTGCAAACGAGTTTATTGTTTTGGGTAAGGTTTTGTAGGTTTTTTCTCTTTATTTTTTATTTAATATAAATAATAAATCTTTAAATTAAATAATTTTTTCATTTTAAATTTTGTTTTATTATATAATATATCTTTTTTTTTTAATTGATTGTTATTTTTATTTTGTATATTAATGTTGGTAGGAAGAGGGGTTAAAGTGATATTCATTTTTATTTTAATTTTTATATTAATTTTTACTATTTGTTTATTGTTTTTTTTTTTTTTTTTGATGAGGCTATGGAGACAGGTTCAGGATATGAGTTTTTTTTTTTTTTAACAATTATAATTTCAAGTTAAATAATTTCTTCATCTAAAATTTATTGTTTATGCATGATATATCAAATTTATCATTTTATGAATTTTAATTTGTTATTTGCTTTGCATTGTAGAAAAAAACAAAGTATAAATTTGATATTTAGTTTTCGGTACATAACTATACTTCAAAGAAATTATAAATACGAAAAAAAAGACTAATTAAACTATAGAGCAGAAAATTAGAAAAATAATAATTTGAAAATAAAAGGTTAAGATTTTTTGAGAAATTAATTATAACAAAAACATTTTGGTATAATTGTGTGGTTTATTTGTCAGTACAAATGAGTTGTATTAAGTTACTTGTGCTATTTAAATAGATATCAAGATATTTTAGGTATTTGATGGAGATATATATATATATATATATATATATATATATATATATTCTTTTTCTTCAACTTGAAATAATTAAGTTGTTTGCATTGGTTGGACTAAAAATTATAGATTTCCTGTGAACACCAAAAAAATATTTACTCATAAGTTTTTAATAAATTCACATATTAAGTATAAATCAAAAAATATAAAAATATATTAATCTTTATACTCACACTGCAATATGTATAACTTATTTTTAGGAGTTAAAATATGTTTTAAATATCAATTACTGTATAACATCATGATATAATAAGTGTTTATTGGTACTAAAATTAATTTATTTTAATTTTAATTTACAGTATTAATAAATGTATAAGATTGGTGGTTATTTAACAACCGCCTATTTCAAATATAAAATTTTTAATTCGTTGTTAACATAAATATAATATATATACATATTTGTATTGCATTCCAAAATTATAATACTATTTAAAATAAATATCTAAATTCTTATTAATATATAGTTAGATTAAGACAATATTAATACATTATATTATTAAAATTTTAAATTAATAAATCTTATACGATAAACTGTGTATCTCACGGGTACACTGCTAGTCTTACTTAATAAGCTTCAACTATATAGAGGATTTAAAATCTCATTTTTATAGATTTTATGGGGTTAATTGAGTTAACATTAAATGAGTCGGATACAATGGGTATTTAAAAATTTTAATCCTCTTTATTAAGTTTTTTTATGTAGAAAATGACAATAACAATTTTTAAATAACTATTTTCAACAACAATCATTTTATATAATTTATTTACAAAGTATGAATATTAAAATTATAGAATCATAAAAGGTTTTTTAATTATAAATGACATTAAATTTTCATAATTTTGATATACATATAATTAATTTAGTTTATGTTTCACTTTAAGAATTAATTATTCACAATTATAGTTGGAATTATATAGAAAATATATATTTTAAAAATCAGAAAATTATTTTAAATTATCTAAACTTCAATACATAAAATAAAAAATAAAAAATCCAAAAATGCTTAAAAAATTTAAATAGAAAATTAAAACTTTGAAATTATTTTAAAAATATAAGAAAACAAATCGAGAATTTTTCAAATTAATTTTAAAAATAACATAAATATATATAAACAAAAAAGAAAAAAAATATTAGAAAATCTAATAAAATCTCAATAACGAATCTGGAAAAAAAATTATAATAATAAGACTATAAATCATAAGGTTAAATCTACCAATGTAAAATCAAAAAATTGTAATTTTAAAATTCATATATATATATATACATATATATATATATATTTTTAATATTAATTGTTGATGTTTAAGAACAATAATAATAATACATATTTTTTTAATAATAAAAATATATTATTAGTTGAGAAAAATTATAAAAATCAACAAATAAAATTAAATTACTAACAATGATAGATAATTTAAAAAAAACATAGTCAAAGTAAAAATAAAGGTATAATTAATCTACAAATTGCTTGAAAAATCTTAAATTTGTTTTAAAATTTTGATAATTATTTTAAAAATCTAAATGTAAATTTTAAAGCTAAATTTATTTCAAAAATCTAACAATAATGCTAAATAACTTAAATTTATAAAATTTTATGACCATGTAATAAATAATAAGACCATATATATCCCAAAAGGTAAATATTTGAAAAAATAAATCCTTGAAAAATACCAAAACAAAAAATTATGGTCCAAATATTTATTGAATATTTTATTTATTTAATTATTAGTATTTTTTGTTATATTTATGAATTAATTATATTCGTAATTTCATTTAGATAGATATCACGATATTTTAGGTATTTGATGGATATATATATATATATATAAAATCTTTTTTTTCAACTTGAAATAATTAAGTTGTTTGCATTGGTTGGACTATAAATTACAAAGAAATCTATAATTGTGAACACCAATAAAATATTTACTAATAACTTTTTAATAAATTCACATATTAAGTATAAATCAAAAAACATAAAAATATACTAATCTTTATATTCACACTGTAATATGTAATAACTTATTTTTAGGATTAAATATCAATCATTGTATAACGTCATAATAAGTAAATGTTGGTACTAAAATTAAGTTATTTTGATTTTAATTTACAGTATTAACAACCTTCTATTTCAAATATAGAATTTTTAATTCGTTGTTAACATAAATACAATATATATATATATAGCCCCTGGCTCTGTGTTTTCACATCGAAAATTATTTGCAGATGAAGAGATGTCAAAGGGGCTTCTTACTTTCCAAACGGATCCTCCTACATTTATATATAAACGCTAGTTTATCAAGAATACATAAGAAAAGCACTTCGAATTGTTGATTAATCGTTAGAGATGGCTTAGAACCAATAGTTCATTATCTAATGGATCTTTCCGTTCTAATACTCTATCCGAGAGTTCTCAGTATTTATCAACTATGTTCCTATCTAACGGAATGCTATTGGATCAAATGACAAAGACATTGTTAAGAAAAAGATGGGTTTTCCCGAATGAAATGAAAATTAGATTCATGTAACAAGAGAAAGATTTCCCTACTTAGCCGAATAGATATGAGGCTATGAAAGAGGAGTTTAGTGGAACAGAATTGACTGGGTGGTGGAAACGCTTATTTCTTCCATATTTTGGACCTTAGCTCCATGGAACAATATGCTACTGCTGAAACATGGTAGAATTGAAATCTTAGATCAAAACACTATGTATGGATGGTATGAACTGCCCAAACAAGAATTCTTGAACAGCGAACAACCAGTTCAGATTGTATTGCATTCTAAAATTATAATATTATTTAAAATGCCACGAATTAAAGATTAAAATATCTAAATTCTTATTAATATATAGTTAGATTAAGATAATATTATTACATTATATTATTAAAATTTTAAAATTAATAAATCTTATACGACAAACTGTGCATCTTGCGGGTACACTGCTAGTCTTACTTAATAAACCTCAAATATATATAGAATTTAGAATCTCATTTTTGTATATATTATGGGGTTAATTGGGCCAATTTTAAATGAGCCTGATACAATGAGTATTTAAAAATTTTAGTCTTCGTTATTAAGTTTTTTTAAGTAGAAAACGACAATAATAATGTGTAAATAATTATTTTCAACAACAATCATTTTATATTTTATTTCCAAAGTTCAAATATTAAAATTATAGAATCATAAAAGGTTTTTTTTAATTATAAATAACATTAAGATTTTCATAATTCTGATATACATATAATTAATATAGCTTATATTTCACTTTAAGAATTAATTATTTACAATTATAGTTGGAATTATAAAGAAAATATATATTTTAAAAATCAGAAAAGTTATTTTAAATTATCTAAAATTCATTACATAAATTAAAATAAAATAAAAAATCTAAAAATGCTTAAAATTTTTAAATAGAAAATTAAAAACTTTGAAATTATTTTAAAAATATAAGAAAACAAATCTAGAATATAGCTTTCAATTCTCAAATTAATTTTAAAAAGAACATAAATATATATAAAGATAAAAGAAAAAATGTTAAAAAATCTAATAAAGTCTCAATAACGAATCTAGAAAAAAAATTATAATAATAGGTTATAAATTATAAGGTTAAATCTACCAATGTAAAATCAAAAAATTGTAATTTTAAAATTCATATACATATATGTATATAAAATATTAATTTTTGATGTTTAACAAGAAGAAGAACAATAATAATAGATATTTTTTTAATAATAAAAAAATATTATCAGTTGAGAAAATTTATAAAAATCAATAAATAAAATTAAATTACTAACAATGATGGATAATTTAAAAAAAAACATAGTCAAAAGAAAAATTAAGATATAATTAATCTACAAATTGCTTGAAAATCGTAAATTTGTTTTAAAAGTTTGATAATTGTTTTAAAAATCGAAATGTAAATTTTAAAGTTAAATCTATTTCAAAAATCTAACAATAATGTTAAATAGCTTAAATTTATAAATTTTTTTGACCATGTAATAAATAATAAGACCATATATATCCCAAAAGGTAAATATTTGAAAAAATAAATCCTTGAAAAATACCGAAACAAAAAATTATGGCCCAAATATTTATTGAATATTTTATTTATTTAATTATTAGTATTTTTTTTATATTTATGAATTAATTATATTCATAATTTCATTTAGATTTTATTTTTAATACATGTTATATCAAATTCATATCAATTTTTAAAATTCATAATTTTTTATTTACATTGCATATAAAATTATAACAAATTTAAAATGTTGATTTGCAATATATATTTTACATATAACATAATGTTAAAGTTGAAATATCAACATTTATATTAATAAAAAAAGAATTTAAAAGCAATATATATTTTACATTTAAATCATTTATCACTACATTTGTCATCAACATTAAAAATTATTAGATTTTATATAATAAACCGCGCATCGCGCCGGTATACTTGTAGTTTACATGATATTCATATCACTTTTATGTTATATTAGTGTGACATTTATGTACAAATATTATATATTTTTACATGATATTCATGTCACTTTTTTTGTTATATTAGTGTGATCTTTATGTATAAATGTCCTGAACTTTATATACTGTAACTTAAAAAGAAAAAAAAGAATAATTTCAACATAAAATGTACATATATACCTTTATGTATACTTTTATGTGATATTTATATTATGATCTTTATGTGATATTTATATTAAGATATTTGTACATAAAACTCACTAAACTCTCTACCACCTTAAGCTTGTGTTCCATGCTCCAAATATTATCTGCAAACACCATTTCCAAGATAAATAAAACCCTTCACTACATTTCTAATATTAAAGGAGGGCTGGTGTAATATTTTCAAAATACAAAGAAATTTGCTATATTTTACCCGATTTCTTCATTATATGCTATACATCCTATACTAGATTTTTTTATATTTAAAAGAGTTTATTACCTTTTTTGCCCCGTAATTTAGGGGGTTTAGCAGTTTCGAACTTTAAGTTTTCGAACTGACAATTTAGGACTTTAATTTGTCGGGCTTCGCGAATTTTGCCCAAATTAAGCCCGAATTGCTTAATTGGGCCCAAATTGCACGTGAATCACACGTGAGGTTGCGAAATTGGGCAATTCGAACCAATTTTGCTGATGTGGCATTTCTAATTAAAAAATCTTTTTTTCCATGTGGATAAAAAAATTAATTTGTTTATTTTTGAATTAACTCCAAATATAAATAAAATAGAAAATAAAAAAAATGAAAATTCACAAATAAAATAAAATATAAAATTAAAAAATGATAGGTCATCTTCTTCATCAGTCCCAAATTCATCTCATCTCATGTCTCGACTCGCCGCCGCACCACCCACCACCACCTACAGCCACCACCACCTACAGACGCCCACCACCGTCGTCTCCGCCATTCTTGATGAGCTCCGTCTCAAACACTTGGCGGACATCCGCCTCGGATAAGGCCTCTCCGACGAAAAGCGCCGACGCATCTCGATCGGGCTCAGCCTCCTCTACGACCCGACGGTGCTCCTCCTCAACGAGAAGTAGAAAACGAGGCTGATATACAACAATATTGCTAGTAGGCATATAAAATCAAAACTGCCCACACCCGAGAAAATGTTTAACTCTGGCTCAAATGTAGCACTTCTATCTACCTAGTCTTCCTCTTCTTTTGCCTTTTGTACTTTTAAAATCCATGTCAATTAGATGAGAAAATTTTCTAATTCCAATCAAACATGGAGCAAACAGGGGATGGCTTCCTGATGCACCATGCACAGAACTGGCTTCTGATTTTGGGCGTACAACATGCTTTAAGATACGGAAGAATATTTGGAATACAGCAGCAAGTGTCTGTGACTGTATCCTTCTTCGCTCTTGAGGATCTTGATCAAATGAAATTTGGGGATTAGGGTTCTAGAGTAATTTGGGGATTTGGATGTATTCATGTTTAAGACACATAAAATCCATGTGGAGTGCAAATATAAAAAATTAGAAATGCAAAGAGGGATAAAGAAATGCCACATCAGCAAAATTGGCCTGAATTGCCCAATTTTTCTTCCTCACGTGTGATTCACGTGCAATTTGGGCCCAATTAAGCAATTCGGGCTTAATTTGGGCAAAATTCGCGAAGCCTGACAAATTAAAGTCCTAAATTACCAGCCCGAAAACTTAAAGTCCGAAACTGCCAAACCCCCTAAATTACGGGACAAAAAAGTTAATAAACTCTATTTAAAATATGTGGATTTGTGTGCATTTGTAATAAGTGAATAAGCTAGTTATAGAAGGACATTTTATACTTGATGAATAATTAAAACTCACTTACTTAAATGTGTCTTTAACTATATAAAACTCGCTTATTTAGTTACATGTTTGCCATATCATATATTTTCCGATGCTCAAGAAAGTCTGTATATAGTAGGAAGGTTGGATTTCTCAATTGTTAACAAACGAAGTTTTAAAAAACTATCACAACTTTTTCAAAACTTCACAAAGTAACACATATCCAAGTTCTTCTCATCTCTCTCATGGTTTTTTCTCCTCCCTCCTTACCACTCAGCATTTAAAGAAATATAAGCTTAAATTCTTTTTTCCTCTCTTCTTTTATCCTCTTCCACACTCTTCTCTCTTCTCTCTCCTACCACTCAAACATATCTTCACCCACCTTTTCAAACAATCAAAACAGAAAACATTATGACGCCAACACTCTCCAATTTGGAAGCAAGTAAAGTATTTTTGGAAGAATTAATGAAGGAGAAACACGGAACTGCAAGTTAGGGTTAGGTTCAAACATGATAGGAAGAAATTAGTTTTTCATAAGTACTTAATTGAGAGAGTGGTTAATTTGAGGTGTTTTCTGGTTCTATCGGTGGCACAGCTCCGATCGAAGATGATCCCCGCCCGAGAGTCTGAGGATGAAGATGAGGATGATGAGTGATAGACATTTTACGTTATTGTATTAAATAATTTTCTTTTTATTTGTAAATAAATTTGTATTTTTTATGAATTTTAATTTGATAAAATGGGAGATATGGTTAAGGGTGAAGATAAATAATTGAATCATAATCCTTGTTTCTGTTAACTCATCCACCTTCAATCATACCAAAATTTAACACTGATTGAAATGTTAAATGTGATGATTTATCGTATAATTAACTTATAAATTTATAAAATTAAGTTCTAATCTAATCTAATAACATCTATCTAATCTAATAACATTTTAATTTTAAAAACACACTCTCACATTAATTTAACACGAAGATAATCCATTATCCACTAACTCATTTTTCTATTATTTATATCAATTAAAAGTAAATTATTTTATATTTTATTTGATTTTTTTTAAAATAGTGATCAATTGAAAATTATATTTAGATTAATTAAAAAATAATAATATACAAACTTTATTTATTAATCATGAGATTAATAATTTTGAATTGACATTAAA
This sequence comes from Scutellaria barbata, assembly GCA_028654395.1. NCBI lineage: Eukaryota > Viridiplantae > Streptophyta > Magnoliopsida > Lamiales > Lamiaceae > Scutellaria > Scutellaria barbata. The sequence goes on from CM053645.1 coordinate 8,597,896, forward strand.
TATAATTGACATACAAATAATATAAATTAAATATTTATTTTGACGTTTCAATTAAATGAACTATTTTATCATAAAACAATTGATCAATCTTTTATATAAACAATTGAACAATCTGTTGACGTCGGAATTTGTAAGCGAATAATTCCTAGTCTAACACCCAAATATGATAAAAATGAGATGAAAAGTATGACACAAGAATGGCCCGGAGCCTACTCGGACAATGCTGCTCGACTGATCCTGGACGGTAGAGTTACCGGGCAGGACCTTATAATATATATTAGAGAAATTAGCTCTCTAGTACTGTTTTCAGAATGAGGATTTAGACCCTTTTACAAGTGAAAATTACATCTATTTATAGCTGGAACATCACTCGAGTGTCGGAGATCGTGGAGATCGTGGAGGTCGTGGGAGTTAAGCCCACATTTTCCTTGATTTTCGTCTATTTACTGGGTACTTGGCGGTTTTGTGACCCACGATCTATTGAAAGTTGGCAGTATCCTGGGCAGCAAGATCAGCTCGGGCCGGCCATCCTGGACGGTCTTTCGGGTTGGACGTCCAATGTGTTATCCTGGTCGTCTTGTCCATTTCTGGCCGGCCTCCTTACCTAGCTAAGAGTCCGAGTCGAGCTCTTCTGGCCGGCTCATCCATTTCTGGCCTTCCATATGTCCGATTTTGCCCAACTCGGGTTAGGGGTACAACACAATCCATACACAAGAGCAAATTTTTTTTTAATCAAACAAGAAAGAAACTTATATTATGAAAGAGCAAGAATAAAAAATGTCGAGAAGGTTATCCACAATTGAAGGAGGCTCGACCCAACAATGAGGGCTAAAAAATAGTACTGTCAAGAGGGTTGGCTGGGCGGGCTGGCCCATGGCCCGTCACAAACAACAATTTGACGGGGCGAGCCCGTCATTATGTTGGGCCTAAGAAATCCCAACCCACTGCGGGTTGCGGGATAGACAGGCCAACCCACCATTTTTTTTTTTTTTTTATATTTGTAGATTTTTACATGATTTTTTAGAACTAAAGAATTTTCACATAAAAACCAACATACAACTTTCTAGTTATGATTACATTGATTTGTGAACTTGACAACTTGTTGAACATTGATATAGTTTTTTAGATAATTCTAAAATATTTATGTAGCTTCTAGATAATTCTAAAATATTTAGGTAGTTTCTTAGATAATTGAGCCTTTGAGATTGATTTAGAAGAAATATATCATATTTAAACAATAAACACCCCAACTCCAAATTATGTATCCATGTAAAATCTAGTTCAACTCTTAAAGATCATAATATTAAAATTATGAAAAAATATGATCTCTAACCAAATGCAACAAATAGATAAAATAAACATACAATGATATAAAACACAAAATCTAAACATTAAAGTTCTATTGGATAATATTCATCAAACATAATTTTAAATAGTGTAGCAACTAGTTTGAATAACAAATCTCAAATACAACATGTAAGTTCCTTGAAAATTATGATTCATCAACATTTAGATCATCAAAATCATTATATTATGAAATCATCAAAATCAACATACAACGATATAATTTTTTTTGGAACCAAATAAGAAAGAAACTTATATTACGAAAGAGCAAGAACAAAAAATGTCAAGAAGGTCATCCACAATTGAAGGAGGCTTAACCCAACAATGAGGGTTAGGAAAATCCTTAGTAGCACGAGCTAGACGATGTGTCAGTTCATTAGCATTACGACGAACAAGTCTAACTGTAAAAAAATGATTTTTCCTGAGATAACTTTTACAGTTAGACATAATACTACCAAATTCTGAAAAATCAGATGTTATCCCACTAATGCTATCATGAACTATCTTTAAATCCACTTCAAAAACTACTTGTATCAACCCAAGACTCTTGATCCAAGACAAGGCTTCATGTAGACTCATAGCTTCCCCCTCATCCACACGAATTTTTTCAGCTATTCGACATGTTTGTGCTGCAATAAAATGTCCATCTTCATCACGTAAAACCATTCCAAAGCCAATCTCATTAGAATCAAGGAAAAAAGATACATCCATATTAACTTTGAGAAAATTAGGTGGGGGTTTATGCCACCCATTGCAAGTGATAACAGTGCCCAAAGTATGACCTCCGTTATGATTCGAAATTCGAGCTTCTGATCTCCATTCTTCAAGTTATTGAAAGCTAAAGAAACAACCATGGTGGCAGGTTTGAGATTGTTATTCCAAATGAAATCATTTCTTTCCTTCCAAACTTGCCACAAAATCATAGCAAACTTAACAACCATACTGTCATTATTTATTTCAAGAAGAAGGAAAAAAAAGTTCATGAAAAGATTCAACACGATCAATTGCATGTATAATCATGTTATCCAAGCCACTGCACGCCAGCACTCGAGAGCATAAGGACAAGTTATAAAAGTATGCCAAGAATTTTCATATCTCATCTTGCATATACCACACTCGCTTCCCACTTGAATACCCCTTCAAATAAGTTTCTCTTTATTTGGAAGACACTCACGTCCTACCCTCCAAAGGAAGTGCTTTACCTTAGGAGGAATTTTAATATTCCAAATTCGATTCCAATTTCCCACCACTTCAAGAGAGGTATCAATAGTAAGAGCACAAGCTAACCTATAAGCAGTTTTAACCGAGTATATGCCATTTGAGGAAAAATGCCAAACAAGCCTATCTAAATAGCCTTGAGGACAAAGAGGAATAGAGAGAATCTCTTTAGCATCTTCCGGATTGAAAACACCATCAATGAACTCAACATCTCATTTTTGTAGGGTTGTAAACGAATCGAATCGATTTGAATATCATGATATTCTATTCGTATTCGTTTAACTATTCGAATATTCGTATTCGTATTCGAAAATTTTAAACTTAAAATTTAAAGAAAAAAAAATCAAAAATATATTTATTTCCAAATTAATATACCTACATACTACTTAATAAACAATAAAATTCATCAACTCTACTTTTATATATATATATATATATATATATATAATTACTGGAATATATTCCCGAATACTCGAATCGAATATGATCATATTCGTATTCGGATAATATTCGAATCTAAAAAGGTATTCTTATTCGCATTCATAGTGTGAATTAATGAATTATAAGATTTGGATTGTCGGTTGATCTGTTTCACGTAATAAAATGTGTTATATGCTCACTCTTATTAAGTATTTTCCTATAGTCAATACTCAAAGTTGGTTTAATATGTTATTTTGTTGATCTAAACTAGTGGTATATTTTGTGGATCATGGGTTATGGAATCGGCCCCTATTAATTTGTCGGTGGCTGAGAGACCTTTGGGGTTTTGGAAAAATAGAATGTTTTATCAAGGCTTTAATCATGAACTAATAGAGTTTGATCGTGTCACTGGGGACCTCGACAATCTTGGTATCTATGATTATCTCGACCGGAAGCAATGTACTATCCATGGTGAACCCCGAAGGACTATGAAACGTTTGTCTTATCTCAACAACCCCACTCCTTTTTCAGATCAAGATTGATCAGGTAAATACAACTAAGTCATTATTAAGTCCCAAAAACTCATGTGAGATGGTAATAGTTACTGTGAGACATAGCACAATCACAGTGTGAATTCATGAATTATAAGATTTGGATTGTCGATTGATCTGTTTCATGTAATAAAATGTGTTATGCTCACTCTTATTAAGTATTTTCCTATAGTCAATACTCAAAGTTGGTTTAATATGTTATTTTGTTGATCTAAACTAGTGGTATATTTTTTTTCCAGGTGAATATGTAACAGGATTTGGTATTAGGATGAAGGATGGAATGCAAAAATGAAGAGGATTCGATGGGCAGCTCTTTTTAAGCATTTCTTTCTTTTTAGGCTGTCGAACTATATGTTTCGGAATCCATATTTCAAGAACTTTTGCATTTGCAAACAATATTTAACCTCTGCCCTACTTATAATAATAAGATAATAATATATATTATATATCTTACTCCGTGATTATATATTGGAAAAAAAAAAGTTTGTTGGTCCTTTTCATTGGACTTTTTTTTTCTTTTTAATTTTTAATCATTTATGTTAAAAATATATCATTTTTTAGCAGGTAATTATTTTTTATTTTAAAATTAATTTTAATACCAAAATTTTTAATGGAGAGAAGACGATTTTTTTGTGGAGAAAAAGAAAGAAAGTGGTAGCTGATAAGTCACAGACAAAGGTATTTGAAAATCTCATCTTCACAATAATTGCAGTACACTTCTTCCTAAACTCCATCAATCTGACCTTTCTGCAGGCTCTTTTTGTCGAACCGACACTTAAAAAGATAGCCAAAATGGGTCTCCTGCTCTTTGGGAGTGAGAAAACAGGGAAAAAAATTAATCGTAATTAATTAAATGTCAAACAAGCTGAGTATTGTCTATATTTGTTTGCTGCAATGTTGCCATTTTCTTTTTCTATTAACTTCAGTGATCAACGCAACTTCTATGTACAAAGCTTCTAATGCATACACCACTTCAGATATTAGTTGCGACCTGTTTTAAGCAAATTATTTTATAAAAACCATCAGCACAAAACTGAAGTAAGAGAAAACAGATACAGTCTTAAAGTAATGTATGGTTACACATAGGACCAAGAACAAATTCTGGATTTCTTTTGGAAATTTATGAACGCCGGAAAGCATTGCTATCACTAGTTGATCCTCGCTGCGAGTAATGCATTCTACGTCGCACACTCTCCTCAATGGTTGAGCTTCCTCCCTTCTCAGCTCCATAGACGCTTTTTTGAGCAGCATCCAAGAAGTTTCTTCCTACCAATGAGCGATCACGTATAGCTTCCTCAGCGTCACTGTCGGCTGCCTTCTTTAGCCTTTTCCATCTTTGTTCCTCATGAACTTCAGCATCCATTTGCATCTCCCTCAGCCTAGCAGCTCTCTCTTCTTCAGAAAGTTTGACAGGATTTCGACGCCTGATGTTCGATTCAGGTCTTGGTGGCCTATCAGAAGTGGAATAGCTTCTCGTGTCATGACGAGAATCACCATCCATTTGCATCTCCCTCAGCCTAGCAGCTCTCTCTTCTTCAGAAAGTTTGACAGGATTTCGACGCCTGATGTTCGATTCAGGTCTTGGTGGCTTATCAGAAGTGTTGGAATAGCTTCTCGTGTCATGACGAGAATCACCATGCCGTTCTGAAGAATATTCTTTACCTTGAGAATCACGATCATTCTTCTTACTTCTCTGTTGATCATTGCTTCTGTCATATTTGGGATTAGAAGTGAAGTTCGATTCATGCCTTGGTGGCTTATCGGAAGTATTGGAATAGCTTCTCTGTTTTTCCACTGTCAAAGCAGCATCCTCACTGTCAGAGTCATTCCCTGACGATGAATGTGCATGATGTTTAGACTTCTTCCTATGGTGCTTTTTTCTATGTTTCTTCTCATCCTTGTCCTTGATCTTCTTTGTTTCTACCTGGATTTGACAATTGACCAGAGTTCATTACAGTTCATAAACATTGAGGGTTCCACATGATAGCACAACATTCCAAATGCTCCCAAGGGGTTTCACTATATATAACTTACAAGGCTAGTTTCAAAAACACACCCACATATATATACAAAAAAAGGGCTTAGTGAACACCTGGAAGCATGAAAGATATAAAAATAAAGGTTCAACAAAATATGCCGATTGTAGGTCCGATCATTTTGCAATGATGTATCTGACCCAAGGTCAGTTTCTTGGAAGAGCAATTGTTTTAGAGGTGATCATGATCCTGTGCAGCAACAATTGCCTTCATGATTGGGCAAAATGTTGCTCTGTGATGGAGTCATAATGGAACGTGGTACGTTAGATGCTTTAAATAATTAGCAACTTTCTCAGCCAATCCACAATAACGTCACAGGAACCCCAAATACTCACCCCATAAGGAGAGCCCTAAATACTAAATAGCCATGATTTCAGCATGATGAATGAATTGCATACAATTTATTTAGCATGGTATATAATTTACTTAGATACATAAAAAGATTCAGAAACAGTAGATTAACACAATAATACCATCTACCAAGACAGGGTAGTCATTCAGAAACAATATGTAACAAGTTCTGATGAGATATCCACACCTTAAGAACATTGAACAAACAAAAATATTTTGATGCTTAAAAAATAAGTATCCCATCAGAAAAAATAAAGACATAAGAATTTTCTAGCTGACCATTCAGAGAAATAAATATAGGGGATGTTTGAAAAAAAAAATATTTAAAAAAAAGAGGTTGAAATTAATGGAGAAAATTGCTTAATAGTAGAAGTTGATGGTGTTTGCAAAAATAGTGCAAAGCTAGTAGAAGATTTTGGAGTATTAAATTAGATATAAATCATACATTTGGTCAGGAGTCTATTTGGCCCTTAATTAGACTTGTTTACCATAAAAATACTGAGTCAGAATTATCCAAGAAAAATTAATTGTATTCACAAAAATACCATATCTGTTGGAAGCACCTATTAGCCTGCTTCTAAATTATGGCTTCTACAGTTCTACCAGATTTTTTTAAGTAATTAAAAGAGAGAGAAAACACTTAAAAATGTTTTTCAAAAGCTAAACAAGTGATTATAAGCTGTAAACCTCTTAACAACATGAGAAATCCTAAATCATGTAGACCTGAGAATGAACAAATGAAATGGGGGATAAAAGAAAAAAGAGAGCGAATTAGTTTTCCATCAGACTACATTACAAGGGTTTTGCATCAATTATTCCAAAACAAGATAAGCTTAACTGAAATGCCAATAAAGAAAACAAAACACAGCCAGTAGGTGTGGTCTGAGTGGATAACAAAGTAGAAAAGCAATGAGGTTTTTGTCTAAACACAGTGAATATAAATCTTTATTTAAAAACTTCTTTTTACTATTCTCTATCTCTAACGTAAAGAGTGGTAAAAAATATTTACACGATTTTATCTTCACAACAACATAAGTTTCCAAAACCTGGGGTATTGTTTTAAAAACACAATCACCAACTCACCCTGCTATACTAGAACTTTGTATATGAAACAATTTATATGTTATCTACAGACTACAACAAACAGATGATGTTGAAGAACCATTACTATTTTTATCCAAGGTACAACACCATGCTACGACAATTACAGTGGAGCGCTACAACCATCAAAGATCCACTTTACTTCGACAGCCAGCAATAGTATTATCAGAACAGGGTCACAACACGTCATGGCAAATTCCACTTAACTGTAGAGGCAATTCTTGGCTAAAAGGCAACATTTTCCAATTTATTTCTACTTAAAAAGTTGCACTTTGGGTGAAATGCACATACTGAACTGAAGATCAATAGGGCCATAGTAGACTTACAGAATTGCGAATCATGGCCATCTTTACGGGGTTATTTTTGATGCGGGCTAGAGCTTCCTGTTCTCTCTGTCGGATCATAAGCAAAGGATCTGAATGAAGTTTCCTCCATGCATCATTGGCAGACTGCGGCTTTTCCTCAAACAAAGCTCCTGGCGCCAATGACTCCTCCTGAAATGACAATTGTCATCCACCAAAACTATTAGCATTCCAATCCACATCTAAATTTTCACAAAACAAAATTAATAATGGTTATAATAAAGAAAAAAGATTCGAACTGTAATCTAATACGGTACCTTTGTTGCAGGAGTAGATGATGATGCAGTTGGGTGGGGATCAGTCTTGGGTAAAGAGTCAAGAGCCTGGAAACTGGAACTCCCCTTCCCAACAGCTAACCCTGAATCATACAAGAATTCCAAACGTTCCTGGCCCCTGCAAGAAAAAGGTATTAGTTTAATTTCACAAAATTTAATCCAGGAACCATAAGCCCTAATTTAATTTAAAGCACCAAAAACCTAAAAGTGTTAAAGCAAAGTAAAAAGGGATGGAAATTACGAGATAAGGCCGGCTTGTTCTTGAAGCTGGCGAAACTCGGCGCGGTCGCGTTCCTCGTGGATCTGCTTACGGAGCTCCTCGAGTTTTTTTTGCTCGGCATCGTGTTTTTGCTCTGCTTTCCACACATTCTCGATGTTGCGAAGGCTGCCAGTGTGCCATCCCTTCTTATTCAGAAACTTAAGCGCCATGGATACACGGTTTTATTCCGATCAAAGACCGGAGATCGGCAACTGAATTCGAATTTCTGGAGAGTTAGCAAAGAAATCAACCGAGAGGGAGAGAGAGGGAGAGTTTGTTTCCAAACCAACGTTTTGCTGCTTGGAAATTTTTTTATACGATTAATTCAAATTAATTTTATATATACAACATTTTTATATTAGAATTCTAATCATAATAGATTTTTATAAGATTTTAAATTAGTTAGAATTTTAATATAAAATTATTTAAGTATGAAAATTTTAAATTATTATTATAATTTTAAATAATAATATTTGATAGGAATATATTCGACAATTTATATTTTATAAGAAACATCCATACTTTTATATAGGTAATAGATATATGTCGGCCGCTAATTTTTTATTTATTCTCATTTTAATTTCATAATTTTGAAGTGTTACTTTTTTATTTCTAACTCCCTTCCTCTATTCTTATTCTAAATAATAAATATGATTTTTTTTCCTAAATAAAGATTTATTTCGTACATAACTTTAGAGTAGAAGAATCTAAATTAAATGATATATATTGATAAAAATTAAGTATAAGAATTTAATTAATATCGTAAAAACATATTCAATTGTCATGCGTCAAATGTAAATAATATATGTACTCCACGTAAAACATTTTAGGGATGTGTAGTATTCATTCAAAGAATTGGCGTTTGTCACGGAAAAATGATTGGAAGTGATTAGATCACTCACACCTATCCTTTTTCCATAAAGCAATCCCCTTTAACCACACACGAAAATTTGAGCCAATAAAGTCGACAAGTTCCCCATATTATTATGCTCTATATATCACATTTTCATATTTTGGAAATAAAAATTCTGCAGGGACGTCATAGATCATTCTTTCATAATACTTTTGATGAAGATGATTTGAGTACACATTTACACTGGGGAAACAAACAACTAAAAGAATTAATGATTTTCTTGGTGAAGTAAACGTAACTTCGACTTATGACCCCCCCTAAAGACACCATGGAAAGGGTGCATCATATGATATTTTTACAAAGAAACTACTTCACTCTTCTGATTGTTGCAACGATTCCATTGTATTAGAGCTCCCCTTAGGCTGCATTCCTTTACCTATTCAAATGAATGCAACATTCAGTAATATGATAATCATCTTAAGTTTCTGGGAGAAGTCCAATTTGGTTTTTCAATGCCCAGAAAAGGAAACGAGCTGAAGTATAGAGCTCAGAGCGTGCACTTGAAGATGACAAAAGCCTATGAAGATTGAAAAAGAAATCTAAAGGAAATGATGCATTTGTAATACCTGGGATGAGTAGGTTTTGGATATCAGATCCCCACACTCCTCAACAAGAGCTTTTTCTCCACCAGCCATCCTTGCTAGTTCCGAAATTGAGGTATCCATTTCTTCAGCCTGCACCCAAGGAAAGTTGTCAATTTGCAAGTTCATCGTACACACAATTGGATGTGGTGTTGAAAGAGTTGATGGTTTCGGTGATTGATCAAAATTATTGCTTCGCTTTTTTAAGTCATTACCCAAAACTGTAAAAGTGGTGTTTTCTAAGTTACTTTTTCCATGTAAATAACTGGTTTACTTCTCCAGGGTATAAAAAAAAATTATGTCTTCATTTAGGTTTTAAGCTCAATAAGCGTGCCAAAAGAATTATGTTCACCTGAAACCGTTACTGACTTTAAAAGAGACGTTTGGCAATTAATCTTCTTATGAAATTGGTTAAAAGTTATAGTTCTTAACCCATCCCCGTTCAAAAGGAGAACTATTTTAAGCAAAGGTGCAAAAAATAAAGGAAATAATCCAGATATAGCACTAGATGGTTTTTAATATTGTCACCAATAAAGTTAAAAGAAATGGTATGGAGCGATAATCTTACTTTATGGAAAAATCTCTGAACATGAGAACCTATCAACTCAACAACCTTGAGAGCCGAGTTCAGAGCCTCCCCTATCTGTCCAGCATCAGCCTGGAAATTTTTTATATAACAGATCAGATCAATTCATCACAGAAAAGTTACCAAATAGTGAAATTAATCCATTGGATGAAATAACTACACAGGGAGAATGGCATAAAAAAACTCACTCGCACTTCCCCACTGACTGGAACTCTGACAGAGGAACTGAGCAATGCATTAGTTGTGCATGACAGAGAATTTGAGTAATCCTCCTCCAGAGCAGACCATTCATCAAGATATGGCATCTAAAAGACAGCAGAAATATTTGAATACTTTGAAATAGAAGTTTTTTTAGCAAGTGAAACAAAAGTGAATCCAGAATTAAGAAAATAGCCATCTTATCCAACCCTTTGCATGGAAGAAAGCTATCATATTTCAGGTCACAGAAGATAAAAATAGCATTACAGGTTACAGAATCAAACAATAACTGAAAGAGAAACAAACATGGATATGAGATTTTGGGGGGGGGGGGGGGGCATCTGTTAGCCTTATGTTTCCCTTTCCCTTCTTTCTCTTTCTTTCGAAAGTAAAGTTTTAGATTCCCTCTTGTTTGTTAATTCATCCAGTAGAAAAGAGATTTAGTGGTCAAATGAATGTAAAACCATACAGAATGAATGTGATTACTGATTGACAAAACCAAAAATGAAAAACAGGACTGATGGAGTAAAATAGCCAACGTATTAGGCATCATAATATGACGAACCTACTATTGAAAAATGTAATAAAAATTTAGGGTGGGAAGCTGTGAGGGGAAGATTTTCTTGTTAAATGAGAAACAGACATTCTTGTTTCATCACGTGCCATCTAAAATAGTTAAAAGGTATGCAAAGTCCACTCATGTGCATTATAAACAGCAAATACTGTCACTTGTAATGGGCAAATTATAAAGATAAAACCTAAAAGCGCACAAAACATTTAGCAAAAGTTCAAAGCATAAGCAAAATAGAAGGTTTACTTGAGCTTCAACGACTGTAGTGAAAGTTTTTAGGCCTCGCAATACAGCAAGTTCTTTGTGTTTCTGTTTCACATTATCACGTAGCTCTGACATCTTGTCTCCAAGCGAACAGAGTTTTCTCTGAAACAACAAGAAACAGGAACAACTGATGTGCCGAAAAAGCAATTAACTAGCAATAACGACTCTGCTTAATGCACTTGATTGATGAACAAAAAAATGCACTATATAAGAATGTAATTTTCATACTGTAGCAAACAATATCAAAACAGATATAATCACTATGATACAAACACTGAAGAGGGAAATTTGATACAAACAAACAAGCATTGTAATGCAAACATTATTAAGTAGACCAGAAAAGCAAGCCTTATCAACAAAACATACTATAAAGTAATAATTCACCAAACTATAAGGCCTGTGATATATGAATAATAAAGTTCCAAATTTTAAAGGAGAACCCAAACAATTCCTCAATTAACTCAGTTTATGAGCAAAAAATGTAAACAAACCTCAGCTTCTTGTTTCTGAGCTTGAACAGAGGCCTCTGCTCTTGCATTCGCAAATCGCCACTGCAAATAATGGTTATTCAACATCTTGAGAGAATGTATGTCTTCAAGATGATTAGGTGCTGCCTTCCTTCCTTTCCTCGGATCCAATCCTGCCCTTATACACGACGAAGGATGTGGAGGCCGAGAAACACCTCCCCCCATCTTCATGGATGAGGAGAAATTAAGTGAACGAGCACAATCCTTGCTAGAATTTTCAAAATTTCTTTCTGAAAGCCATTTATCCACATCCGGCATGGAAGATCGTACATCAGTGGCACATCGTAGTTTGGTGGTAACCGGCACACAAAGAGGCGAACTAGGGCACGAAGAACTTCCTTGATTCGAAGTAGTGCTACACAAATCCGAATCATCAACACTGGACGTTGAAATCCTAGAAAGCTTCTTCTCCACATCAGACGTTGCCTCTTGCAATAGCCGGGCGGCTGCAGTGACGGCGGAGCACCCGTTGCTGCTACTATTCAGTGAATTTGAACGGTAAATACTATTTGGCACTTGCCTGTATCTCGATTGGACAATTCTATCTGTACCAATTGCAATTGGCGTATCAGGCCTCGACGAAACCCTTACTTCGGAATGTTGATGGTCTTTGGAATCGCCGTTCTCCTTATTATGCTGTTTCCCTCGTTGCTGGTGCAGTTTTCTCTGTACAGTTGATACAGTTGAAGTGAACGATTTATCTACGCTGCCACGATGGGAATCTGGGATAAGATTCTCGTCGGTTTTGGAAGACTGGCGTCGGTGAACGGATTTGGATCGCGGAAAATCGGAAGGGTTTGGGGTAGGCGCTGGGGTTGAATTGGATTGGACTAAAGGGGACATGAATCGAGAACTGACTTCTCTTACTCTAGGCCGGCGGTGGGGAAGCGGCGGCGCTGGTGGCACCGCCGTTGAATCGGATGCTGCCGCACTGGTTTGATCGGACATTGTCCTTATAAGTTCTCGTGGATGTCAGAAACTGGGTATTCTTTGTCCAAAATCCTCAAAACTCCTGCAATGATTCAGCAGTGATTGAAGCAGAACAACAGAAAAACCTCACCGTAAGAATTTGGCAGAGAAAAGGAGAGGATTTTTGTAAAATGCAAAGGGAAAAGGATAACATGATTGAAAAACTAGCCGTTGCAAAAATAAAAATAAAAATTATGACCATGGATAACGGTTCTATTTCTTAGTATTATTCTATTTTCTAATTCTTACCACCATTTTAAATTAGACCCGACCCGATAAGCCGCTGCACGTCATTTTAAAATTGTATTTGCTAATAATGGTTTTATGACCTTTATATTATTGGAAACTATTCAGTAAACGGATCTAAAATTTTGTTTCAATGGTAAAAAAAAATCAGATCGAAACATAAAACAGATTGAAGGTTAAAATTTATATAATGGAAAAAATTTTAGTGGTTCTTATAAATTAGTGATAAAATAAAAAATGATAAAAAAATTACACATGAAAAAAAAAACAATTTTGACCCTTAAGTCCGTTCCTGAAATCATTATAATTTTTATTTTAGTGAATTCATATACATGGCTTGGGTGCTTTTTGCTATTAGACTACGTTCATTATATTGGGATTTCATTAACATCATTAATATTACATTATATTACGTCTCCCTCAAAAATTCTGAAAGTGAAGGTGAAATAAGTAGTGGAATAATTCACTTGGTGAAAGTGCTCCTGAGAGAGCAAAGCTATTTAGTCACATGATTATATATATCACATGACTTGCTTAAAGAGATAAACTACTTATCTCAATTTTTATTGGTAAAACCCAAAAACCAAAGTTTGAACTTTTAATGGGAAAAAAGTTACGGTGACACCTAGTTTATCATTTCATTACATTTTACAATATACTTCCTCCACCTAAAGGATTTATCCCCGAAAAAAGAATCTTTTTTTAAGAATTCACGACTAATTTTGTTTTCTTCCTTTTGTGTTTGTCATCATTCATCAACTGAGCAAGTTAAACATTATTGGATAAAATAATAAATAAACAAAAATGATAAATGAAAATCGGGTTTATAAAAAGTAATATCTTTGTTAAATTGACAACAAAATAAGAAATTATACTCTAATTTAAGTAATGAAGGGAGTACTCTCTCTTCGAGTAATGGTTTTACATTATCGCATCCGTCGTTGAAATTAATTGCACATGATTTTCTTACTATCTTTTCTTTTCACGTTTGAAACAAGATACCATTATTTTCAGTCAAATTTTCCGAACATATGAATTTCTAACATCCAACAGCTCAACAAATCAACTTTACTTTTCAAAAAAGAAAAGAAAATTCTTACATCCTATATAGAAGGCCAGGATAGACAAGATCAAAATTCGAACAGTAAGAGTAAAACCATCAAATTATTATCTCTTACATGTCCTCATCTCAAGAAATTTCGTACCATGTACAGAAACTAGCTGGATCTGCTTGGGAGGTTCATACCCCAATTTACTTCTCTAATCTACAATCGTATGCCGGTATACTTCTAAAAAAAGATACATAAGTTTAATTTGGTGCTAAGTAAAATCCTATCTCCATCTTGATAAGTTACTAATATCTTGCACGATAAGTAAAAATCGCCAACCACTACAAAGAGGTTTACCCGTGTCAATGATAACCTCCCCTTTCAGAGTTGCTGAGCAGCTCATCTGTACAACAAAATAAGATATGGTAAATAAATGGGTGATTTCCAATAGCACAATTCATGTAACAGTCAAACCATATTATGCCCTCTATATCCTTAGAAGTCAAGAATGGTTATACTATATCAAACCAGGACTATAGATTACATACTGAAAGATACGATTGCTCATTTCCACATGGAATATGTTATCTAGACCAGTTAAATATGCAACAAGCAAATTTATCACACAGCCCATCCAAAGAGAAGAAAAGGACCACACAGCAATATATGCTTATCGAGGGTTAAAAAAAAAAGGGTGAAGAGGTAACTAATTCTATGATATGATTAGTTGTTTGCACTCATGAATAGTACTGTTTGATCCAGACAATGAACTTACCACGGTCATCTTCATCACCACTTTGGGTTGTGAAAAAAGGGGTGAGGTAGTGCTTGTCAAATTCAGTAAAAGATGCGGTGCTGCAAGCAGGAATCAAAAAACTCACATTAAGAAACAAACGAAAAACAAACAAATGTAAGATTGGAAATGGGACTACACTTTTCACAACCTTTTACGCAACTCTTTAAGCTTCATCTTAAACCGGTTTCCCGATGATGATTCCCCCTCGTAATCGTAAGTAGGAGCTCTGTAGCCATTGTTTGCCTCAAAACTCTGAAATTGGAAAGAGGAAGATTTAGAATCCTAGAACCATATTGGCTGTTGCAAAAAAAATAAAAATAAAAATCCGCATAATGTCAAGCAAGGAGTTTTATCATTATGTCAATACAATCTTTCCACTTTCCAGCAGAGAATAAACTGCAAGTGAATTTCCAATAAAGATTTGAGGCAAAACCTTCCAGATCCTCTGAGCCAGAAAATGCATCTGGTTCATCATAACACAAATACTAAAGATAATTACACCAGCATATACTTCTTACAACAATTCCTCAACTTTATATTCTCTGGTACAAACTTGTGATCAGCTAAGACTAGATGATATAGATCTAAAGAACTTAATGTCAACTGGATACTATTGTTCACCAGAAATGTGCAAGAGATGACCAGCATTGACATACCTCACCAATTGGGCTCTCATGCCCATCACCCACAACTTGTAGAGCTTCCAGCATGGTTCCTGTTGATCCCCCTATCAGCAAGACCTGAAAAATGCCAAAAAATAATGAAAATTTATTAACATGTCAACCAAATTATAAATTAATATCCATCGGATTAAAATGAAAATTTATTAACATGCCAACAAATAACTGGAGAACTATCAGGTGCTAATTCACACTGTTCCATGACCAACAATTTAGAGAACATAACAAAAAAACTATGTTAACAGATCAATCTAATCATCACAAACTCGCATACTTGGAAAATGCATATGTTGCTCCATATTCCATCAGAAACCCACTATGAAATAATTGATTTCTAGTTGAATTGGTTGCTTACTGTCAGTACAACTATTGCAGTTGTGGCGGTGAATATTGTCTGACCATGTCCATCTGGAAGATCATGAACTGATTGCAGTGCGAGTGCAAAAGCCATGGCCCCCCGCAGCCCTGTGATATAGATATCATATGTGAGTCTAAGCTATAAAAGAGTGTTTGTAAGTGCAAGAATTTCTAAGCACAAAGAGGACCGGAAGATGGGAAAGGATGAGACTGGTAGGCCATACAAATATAAGGGAGATGTTTAAACAACTAAACAAGTTCTTGTCCCCTTACCACTGTAAAAAAGTGCTTTCTGATGCTTCATTGGTATTTTTCTATGTGCAGGTCTAACCAAGTTCACCAGATAAGCGCAAGAGAACACATTTGCAGCTCTACATAGAACAAGTAGTAGGCTTAATAATTGTTCACAGCAAATTCATAATTATATTTTCCTCATATGATCAAATCAGCATGCGGATAAATATTACATGAACAATATTCTTTAAAGAACAGAAATGGTGAGAAACGCGATGCATTAGATAATAAAAGTTCAACAAATGTCAAAGTAATGAATAAGGCAACTAAACATACCTTGCAATTACAATGAATATCTGGTTTTGATTTCAAGCAAGTTAAGGAAAAAATCTGTTGAACTCAGAAAATTAAACAACCAACCACTCATTTGAAGTTCACACAAGTCAAGGATACAATTGAAAAGAAGATAAATCCAATATGAGACCAACTGTGTTGTTCCATGGCAATGTCAAATCCCATGTAAATAAATCTGCAAGGTAGAAAAAAGCTTGGGAAATTTGGCAGAAGATACAATTGAAAACAACTTATTAAGTAAATAACTGAATAATTGCTCACACAAAAGTCTCGGCCAATGATGATATCAGGTGGAAAAATGCAGATACAAATTTCTGAGAATTGTCTGACAAGTTTGAGAAAGAGTAGTGCTTCATAACCTAACACATGAATAACCACAATGTTTTGCTGCAATTTAATATCAAATGAAAGATAAACAAAAGATAAAAAGTCCACTAACTTCACTTACTATTCCAGTGAACAATATGGACACAATACCGGATAGACCAAGCCCTTCCGCTAGCATGTATCTAGATAAATTGAAGATGATATAAAACAAACTATGTCAAAGACACCCAGAAAAATAACTACAGGTTGCATAAAACAAAAGAGAATTGAGCGGGGGCATCTTACGAGAAATATGGGAAAAGAACAAATAGACAGCACTCCAAGTTTTGAAGACTGTACAAATATTAAAAGAAAAGTCATTAGTAATTCAAAAATATTAGACCTTAACTCAGACCTCTAAACATTGGGACTATATGCTTACTTGTCAATATTCAGACCAGCATACTTGAAAAGGTACTAGAAGTTAAGGCTTCACAGACCTTGTTATGAGCTTCAAAACATTGAGATGAGGTGTTGACAAGAAAGATAAATAAAATTCAAAAAGGATATTAAAGCAGAAATGAAACCAACTCCAACACCTGCAGATTTAGGAAAAAAATTATATCTATTAGCTTAAATGTGTCCTTTAACATAATAAAGGTATAGAGTCTTTCTATTGGAAGTAAGAAATACCAAAAATAAAGTTGTCATGTAGGACAGGGGTATGTGTGGGTTATCGTTTATGTAAAAATTCAAAACTGTAACACTGAAAGTCACAATACTGAGAAGGCAAGCAGAAAAGACCTAATAAATAGATTATCAGTGGTAGGGATTCCACAACAATCCAAATATTCAGCTTAGGTCTTTAGGTAGGATCCACAAGTTGCACAAATTAAAATTACAGGTGCAACCTAAGTGAAATAGCCGTATAACTAGGCCATAATGGCAAATAGAATTTTGGATTTAATAAGCAAAACATCTGTAGCTTCTTCAGCTAAAACATAACACTCGAGAAAGCATGACCTGTGAGTTCATAAACTAAAAGCTTAAAATGGGAATCGTGCATTCAAGGTTCAAATATAGCTCAAGGGCACCCAACAACATGATGTAAAATGATTTATCCTGGAGTGCAATCATAACCTATCACCCAGCACAATGTTCTTGCCTAAGAACCTCATATTCTTCTCACATTAGATTTTTCATGATATAAGCTCCAAAAAAATCAGACATGATTGAGATCACCCCTAAGGAGCCTAATTTCATAAAAATACACATCTCTTTAACAGTACTCCTAGCAACATGAAATAAGAAATAGGACAAAAAATGATTAACAATAAGATAATGCTATTTGGAAACTTATGGATAGACTTATGGATAGTCCTGAATGGCTTGAGTCATTAAAAACGAATGGAGCCAAATTTCTACTTTAACTGTAACCTAAGAATATAAAACACGGATAGCTTAAATTACTATA
This sequence comes from Scutellaria barbata, assembly GCA_028654395.1. Taxonomy (NCBI): domain Eukaryota; kingdom Viridiplantae; phylum Streptophyta; class Magnoliopsida; order Lamiales; family Lamiaceae; genus Scutellaria; species Scutellaria barbata. The sequence goes on from CM053645.1 coordinate 8,615,918, forward strand.
GGTTTTCTAGCAACAAACCTGCTGACATGGAACCAACAAAAGTCTCTAGAAATCTGACCACGACCATGAAAAGATTTTGACCTGATGACGTATTACTCCTCACCAATGACATTGTCCTACGAAAGTATAAATTATGTTATTAACGAGTAATTTGGCCACAATATACTTTATGATGGATAGCTGTAATTTGACTGACCTGTACAGAGAAATTGCCATCTTCAGAAAGAGGAAGACACAAGTGAATACACAAAATAGAGAATTAGTGAAGTAGATAAAGATTATCCATATTTTTCCATATAAATATCTTAAGATTAGAGGATGATACAGATGGAACCAGCAAAACTTACTGCATCATTTAGCACAGATTCGCCGAAGACCAATGCGTAGAGATTCACATCTGTGCCAAGCTCCTAGAAATGTCATGTAAAAAGAATGCAAGTCATAATTACTTATGTTTCAAGGTAACCTGACATGAAAATAAAGGAAATCATAGAACATTGTTCCCTCACACATAAGATGACTATTTAAATAAATGCAAGTACTGATTTCCATTGACAGAAAACTAAAGACAGATCAATAGATTAGTCAATATCAACACATAAATATGCAGGTTAACCTGCATCTCACAGGAAAACGTGATAGTGGGAGGACTTGAACTCCAACTGCAAAAATTTATTGGGAAGGTCACTTTATAACACCTATACAATGCTTCAAGTTTTGCCTATTTATTACCTACCCAGGCAGGGAAAATGGACTTTATTTGTGTCAGAATGCACAGTTATCTATTATTTAGATTAGAAAATTTTGTTCCTTAAATAAACCATCCAGACTGTCCTTGAGAAAACCTAATATGTTAGTTTGTCTTATACAAATATTTACAACTATTCCACATGTGATCTGAGATTTTGTAGACTAGCAAAGAGAACGTGCAAGAAACATAGTATCAAGTCTAGAAAACCAGATCACCTGAAATATAGACAGAACAGTGACAGGATCTGTAGCTGAGATGAGAGCACCAAACATCAGACATTCAAGAAATGGAAGTTTGTAGATGAGATAAGTTACTCCACCGAGGTATCTGCATGAGAATACATGGGATAATAAAGCAAGCATACTAGTGACCAGATAAATATTGCAACTATAATTCTAGCATTAGTACAAAAACCTGACACTATTAATAGAAATGACACTTACACTAAGATGCCTGTGACCATGGCAGCAACAAAAGTTCCGAAAATCGCAATAGTTACTATGGCTCCAAAATTAGAAAAAAATGGTTTCTGCAAAATCAAATTCACATTAGAAGTCATTTGATACAGAGCAACTAGTAAATAATTGATGTGAGTTATTTAACTCATAGTAAGTTTTATTTAATTCTTGAGGCTAACTGATAGCGGCTAACTGATAGCTAAAGGAGAGCAGATAGAGAAAATGTTCCCATTCTTATTTTATGAATTTCATCTTATTGACTGAGAAGGGTTTCATATATGTGCTCTGAATTCACCCCTAGACTCCTGACAACAAGAACCCATTATGTATTTCCACCTTTTCCCTTCATGAACAAAAAAATTTATGTACAGTTGAATATAGATAACTTACAGGTTGCAGACTGAATCCAGATTGAGTAAACACGAAAACTAAGTTAAGGAAAAATTTCTTCTAAAAACACCAGAAAAACAGAAAAAAAAAATTAAAAATTTAACAGGGAACAATTAACTAAGACATTCAGCTTAGGTATAGATAAAGGCCACAACGCAAGGATATAATATAATCGGGGGCAGCAGGAACAAGAAGAAGAATTCCTCGTGGAAGTTGAACCATGTCCTACGAAATAAACATTTTGTTAAATCAAACAGAAGTACATAACTATGATGAATGACAAGAAGTTTACAGAAAAAAAATAAAAGACGAATGGAGTAATGAGCACAAAGTTCGAACCTGATATTAGTTTCCGTATTGGAAACATTTGCCAGCCCACCCACAATTAAACCTGTATCCCACGTTCACATTTCCATCAGATTGCACACACAAATTCCAAATACGTAATCAGAATACTAAGTAATCAATAGCGATAAATATTAGGGCAGGAAAAAGGCGACACATAAGAAAACAAAATTACCGATCAAAAGGGAAGCACTTGCTTCAGGAAGGTAATAGAAGCGATGACGACGAAGAACGTGGCCGAGAACAAAGGAAAGAACCAGCATCATAATCTGCAGAAGAATACCAACACCGGCGGCTTGCTGCTCTTTCGCCGGACTTCCCCTCGGATCGGCCGGAGATATTCGCAACTCTTCCATGCCGATTCCTCGGGATTTTTCCACTTCAAATTGGCTCAATCAATATATGCAGATATCGATCGAATCGACAATTACGAAATAATTTATGTCGCGGACTCACACAGTCGAGTGATGATAATATTTGGGGGTTTCGGTTTAGACTTTTGGTTTGAGACTTTTGAGTAGTGTTGTTCTTTAAGGAGTTGAGAGTATTTGTCACTTCCCTGCAAATTCACGTTTCTGGTTTTCGATTTTGCTTCCTCAGCTTTTAATATTCCTGGGCAGGGCAACCGGTTTAAAGTTGTCAAATTTGCTGTCTTAGTCCGGTTTTTTTTTTTTTTTTGCACGAACGGCTCTGTTTAATACAATTTTATAATAATAATATTAGATTAGACTATATCTTTTATGAGAGCGTAATGATATAATGTATTTAATATTTATAATATTAACTTAACATGAGATATAATCGTTTTAATTTTTTTTTGTTTCAATTAATACTATTTAACTTTGTATTTGATAATATAAAAATGGACTTTAGGGCTTGAAATATAAGTTAGGAATATTAAAGATAAATTTTATCAATTGAGTAGAGACTATCAAATTAAGTTCAAAATCAAATTTTATGTATTAGGCTTTTTCTCACTGTCTTCTCATATATGATTTGGCGATGTGTCAATTAAAAAATTAAAATGAAAATTAAAGTGTAAAATTTTAAATTGTTATTTATTTGATAAATTTCATAACAAGATTCAATTTATAGATTAGTTCTTAATTTTGAATCCAAATTTTAAAGTTTCTTAATAAAGTGCTACTTTAAATTTTTTCTCTATTTAAGGCTTGAAAATTAGATTGAATTCTCAATTCAAGATAAAATTTTATTTTATTTTTATTTATATTTTAATATATATTTATAATTTAGATAGATTAAGACAACTTCATGTAATTTTGGAACGATCTTTATCTGACTTATATTAATTTATATATATATATAATAAATGCAATTTAAAAAATTAAGATTTGTTTATTTTCTTAATTTTATGAATAAGAGTATAAAAAATCGATTTTAATATAAATTATATTTTATGAATTGAATTAATTATAGTTTTTCTCTTTCTTTATTTCATATAAATTAAGATAAGTCGGACAAAAATTGTTCTTAAAACACACTAATTTGTCTTAATTAATCCAAAATATGAATACATATTGAAATACAAATAAATTTATAAATATAAATAAAGAGTATGAAATTTTGTCGAGGACTCAAAATCTAAATTTCAAACCTTAAATTGAGAAAAAATGATAAATTAAGCCCCTTATTATGAAACTTTAAAATTTTGGTTCAAAATTGAGAATTAATCTATAAATTGGGTCCTGTTATGAAATTTATCCTTATTTATTTAGTCATGATATTTAATAAAATGTCCATTTTAATTTACAATTTATTGTTTTCTATATACTTTCAATGTATGTTCCACTTTAATTGCTATTAAATACATTTGATAATAATAATTAGACATTAAATATTACGTGAACTATCAATATATTACACTTTGTAAAAATATCAATATTATCATGCAGATATTTGTTTAACATATCACATATATAATGTCATATTTTGTGATATTGATTTTTGTTCAATAATACATATCAAACCGGATATTTCTATGATAATATTGATATCTTTACATTTTCTATGATATTATTTTTGTTCAGTAATATATATAAATCAATATCAAATTTTTGCAATATTATATTTAATATAATATTGATATCCTATGATATTGGTTTTTATCCATTAATATAAATTGAACAAATATTACATTATAATATTGATATACTTGCAAGTATAATTCAATATTGATAATTCACCTAATATTTTATTTAATTTTTATTTTTTTAACTGTAGCGTGATTTGACATTGAATAACCCCGGGGAAAAGTTAAAAGCAGTTTTATTTTAAAATTTTAATTTAATGGTTTAAAATCTTTCAAGTATTTGATTGGTAATATTTATATTTTATATTCCGCTTAATTTATCTTTTGGATTTCGATCTATAAAATCCTTAAAAAAAATTGACATACAATGAATGCATATATAAATAATATAAACTGTAAATTTGATAGTCTATGAAACAAAAGATATTAGAAGTGTTCAATTTGTTAATAACACTTTAAACAAAACTCTTATATGCAACATTTTTAAACGAACTACTCAACTACTTAAACCTGTCATAAATAAAATTCTATAATCCATTAAATCATTATATACACAGTTTGTATATAAATATTCTTATAAGTAAACATAAAAAAGAAACCATATTGTTATAATATAACAGAATTATAGAAAGCAAACAATTATATATATATATATATATATATATATATGTGTGTGTAAATAACTTGGATGGTGAATTCGAAAGTGTACATTAGAAATATGTTGTAGTTAAAACTCACCGATTTAATGATGATTAATAGTTTTAACTAAACAATCGTTATTATCTTTTTATTTTCAATTCAATAATTAACATTGGCAATTGAAATGTAATTTACAAAAAAATCAAGTTTCAATTGATTTTAAAATTTGATACTTCGTTTAACTCATTTCAATTTATATTTTAGAATTATAGTTGAAAATCATTAACTATCAAATCACAAAACATCATTCGAAAGTTAAAATAATATGATTATTGATTTGATTATATAGATTTATAAATTTTTATCTTTCTCCGATCTAGATTATTTTGTATACGGAATAAAATAGTAAAAATGATCAAACGAATAAACCTATTTTTTATAAAAGCATTTGATTTTTTTTTTTTAAATCATCGATCTAATAGTTTTACGTTTTTTAAAATTATGTTCGGCTAATTTCTGTATTTGCAAGTTTTCAAAACTTTAGAAGCATAAACGGAAATAATTAGCTATCAAACCGACACTCACAATTTTGAACTCTATAAATATGGTTATTCATTTGATCGTAAAAATTATTTTGTCTTTTTAAAATTTTAAATATATTTTGTACCCAGAATATATATATATATATATTTTTAAAGTCCCACACTTTAGTTTACTATTATAGTCAAAATTAATACAAAACAATAACACAAAGAGTACCCAGATAAAAAATTTAGAATCGATATGCGGCTCTGTGCAATATAAATAATAAATGAACAATAAAAAAATTATAAATTTGATACATCATGCATCAAAATCATTATTTAAATTCATAAGTCATTAATCAAGTAATTATATATATTAATTTTCTATTCAATGGTCGAAACTATCAATTGGTAAAATTAGACCATGTCTATGCATTGAGAAAAAAACTTCAACAATACATTTTCAAAATTACAATACTACAACGACTATATAACAAGAAAAGTCTACTACATAGCTCACAAAATTACGTAAATTGTTCTACCGTTTTTATTAACTTTGTAATTTCAGAAAACATCTTTCAAAATATTTATTATTCAAATATTAGATTTGAAAAAACTACGTTCTACTCATCGATGAGTCAAAAATAAAAAGAACCAACACTTCTATTGTTATTTTCATCTTAATATTTATCAAATAAATAAATAAAAATTGTAATTTTTTTTTCATATCCGTATAATTATGTTGTTTCATTGGTCTGTAGAGTAATTTGAATAAGGGGGCTTTCATTTGCAATGTTGGTGAAATTTACTAGAAAATTGGATGGATGGTATACTTTTAAACTTTTTCGAATTGTGATTTATTTAGTAAGATTTGAAAAGTATAATAAAATATTGGGATAGTGAAAAGGCTGATACATATTTAGCAAGTAGGTAATTAAATAAATATTTATATTGTCCTTTAAAAAAAAAAATTTGACATTTATATTTAGCAACAAAATATGACTAACCGCCCACGGCCAGGAGGAAACGGGTGGTCCCGTTGGAGTTGACCGAGTTTAGGATGCACCCAATTTCTACTTATTCTTTGTAGCACGGACCTATCTAGGGCTTCAATTATTGTTCCTGTGATGGCGAACCAACTCTACGGCTACACCTCCAGCACGTACGGAGGTGGAGGCGCCGCCGCCGCTAGTCTCTACACTTCTCGATCCGCCACTGAAGCCTACATCCCAGCCGAAACTTCATTGCTCGGCACTTCGTCTCGCTACTTGAGCGCTGACCTACTATCATCCTCTTCCGCCATTCCCTCTTCACTGCTCTACAACCCTGAGAGCTACTCGTCTAGGATTGCTGGCTTATCTGCGACCACTCCCACTCGCTCGTACGGTCCCCCCGGTGTGGATGTGGCGTCCACAGTTGTCCCAACCGAATCGCTCTACTCTGGGTTGAAGCGCACTTCGTCTGAATGTAAGGAATCTTTACCAGAGCACTTGTTTCAAACTGATGAGCATTTTATTTGGGTGAAAATTTGCAATGACCTAATTCTTGCTAGTCACAAGGTCTATAGTTTTGAGGGGAGTTATGATATTGGCATGATAATACCGCGTGATATATGCGAGAGTTAATGGCTTAGATCACTCTCTTTTGAGTTTGTGGGTTCACATGAATTAATTGAGAGAGAGAGAGAGAGAGAGAGAGAGAGAGAGAGGGAGGGAGGGAGGGAGTGAAAAAAAACTTTACCTTTTGAGATGTATGATCTCCTGAATTTCTTTTGAACTGGAGGAGCTGGAGAGTCTTTTGAGTGAGGGAGGCAAGTTTACAGGATGTGCAGCTGATGATTTTTCCAGCTGTTGTCACTATGAGTTGCTGTTCTAGGCTTTGAAGTACTTCATTCTCACCGACTATTATATATCATCCTTCCTGTCTGATGTCAGAAGTGAATCTTGTCTAATAATGTGATATACCATAAACATCAATTACGTGATCTTAGATGTTATACTGTAATATATTGTTTGCCACTTTGCCTAGTTAAATCAATCGGATATATGTTATGTGGACAATGTTGTGGTCTTGGGATAATTTATCTGTTCATAAAGTGCACCAGACCATTTAAGAACAGACCTCTCTACTTATTTTTTCATGAAATACATGGTTCTACATCACCTATTTCTTAGTGAGCATTGTAGTGTTAAGGGAGGATGAGAATTAGTGCCACATATAAAATATTTGTGCTATTATACCATACTTTGAAGCTTCAATGGATGCTTATATCAAGAAAGTAATTTGAAGAAAGTTTGAAACTTTTTTCCTTAGTTATGGTATAACTGAATTTTTTTATAACCATTTCGTGAACTGGTATGCCTGATAAAAGTTGAAAAAAGTTGAAATGTATGTTGTCAGTTGCACAAATGATATATTATGTTCTCTTTGCTTATTTGATTTCGTGTGTTCATGTCATTTATATGCACATACACAGCACTGGGGCATTGAGCACCACAAGAATTGTTCCTAATATAGTATGAAGCGTACAAATCCATTATGTATGTCATCATCATTGAAATGGTGACACTATTGACTAGTAATTTTTTTTATACAGACTAGTACTTATTTCTGGTTAATTTGAAAATATACTAATCTTGATATATAACTAGCTATTTAAAGCTTTTGTATGAATTTCGATTTGCACAAATCTGAACTCAACAATGTTTAGCAGTTAATATTATTTTCCTCGACTTCTTTCAAGATATATAAGTAAATAGTTTATTTATCTAATAACATATATCATGGGTTTTCTTGTAATACGTGTCTACTATCTATCTAGCACTCTATCACCAGACACTTTTGGGTGCCCATAACAAGATTGGGCAAACTGAAGCTTGGTATTCGACAAACCCTTTAGTCAAGCGCCCTAGGTATGAGCCCACGAGCCATTTGCCCATATACCCCCAGAGGCCTGGAGAGAAGGACTGTGCCTTTTATATGCAAACAAGAACCTGTAAGTTTGGAGAGAGCTGCAGGTTTGATCATCCTATTTGGGTCCCAGAAGGGGGAATCCCTGATTGGAAAGAGGTGATCTTTCTTTGCTACTTTATTATTTATTAATACTTCATGACTTCATCAGCTACTAAAATTACTGTACTTATATCATATTCTTAGATTCAAGTTGGTTTATTTGGTTATTATACAATTAGTTTATTTTATAATGAGTAGCATCTATTATTATTTATTCCTATGTTTTTTATATATGATGCGTCACATTCACTTGATGCAACAATGTGTCAAGAGCGGCCTATCTTTATATTATAACATTTATTGTTTAATAAGAATTTGTATTTTTCATCATTTTTCATATTTGTTTATAAAAATGTTTTAGTTGGTTTATATGGTAATTAGTTAATTAGTTTATTTATGTAATGTGATGCAACATATAGTGCATGACTAATTCTGACAATGCATGAGCAACTACACAATCTTTATATGTTCACAGATAAAGTTGTAATCTAATATGAAAATTTAACTTTCACTATTCTACACTTTAGAAATTGAAAGTCGAAAGTTGTACCATTTGCTACTTGAAAAACTGAAACATCTATGTTGTTTATAACAGAACCTATACAAACTGCCTCCCCCTTCACTTAATCTAAAAATTTTAGTTTCATCATCTTGAAAGGGGTATTGACACTATTATCAATTCTATATTAGTCTATTTTGGATCTTTTGGTTTGTGTGTGGGATATCTTACCATACAGCCTTATTTTGATTATTCATATTCTGTACACATCCATATTTGTTTCTTTATTTCTGATATTGTGAACTGCAATTCTACTTCCGTGTTGGCTTCATAGCATCCTTTATGGCTGGTTCTCTGGTTTTTCTTGGTGGTAAATGCGTTTATTTATGGGTGAAAAGTTTATATATGTTCTCTTGCATAGGGCACGTTTGATGGAAAACCAAATATTGTTTTAACAGTGTGTCTCCCATGGAAAAAGATAAAACTTTAGCCTCCATCTTGTTCTGTTCCTTACCATCTCAAATTTCACTAGGCTGTAATATTCATGGCGACGTTGCTTGACAACCATGATTTAAATATAACTTGATCTTTCCTTATGATGCTTGAAATCAATGTTTTCTATGTTCAAAATTATAAGTTTCTTTCATGTCGCATGACTAGATACATGTGTACTGATATTGCATACCATTAACGAAACTCTATGGGGAGCATTGTTGACAGATTCCGCTACAGATTCATACATGATAGTGTTTCTCAAGTGAAATCATGTCAATAAGGGTACTCACTCACTATTTATTACTGAATTATATGGAACTTGGATTCATATCACAGATGTACTTCCTATTCAAAATTTAATGTACAGATCATGGTCACCATTTGTGGTTTATTTTCTGGACGTAGCTCTGAGAAGCTAAGTTTTCGAATTCATTAAAAACTGAACTCAGCATGTTCAAGTAATTGATCATGTCACGTAAAGCGGATTCTTGGTTTGCCCTTACATCTGGTGCAATTAGGAATTCACAGAGTAAGAGCATTTATTTGTTTTGTATATTTACTTTTGACTTTTGTTATATCTTATTGAAATGTATATTGGTTTTTTACCAAAACATCATTAGGATGCTGTTTGTTTTATTGAAGAAAGGTGCTGATCAACAGTATGACTCGCTTTCATGCCTATGTTTGGGTGGTATTCAAAATTAATAACATCTTAAGATTTATTAGTCAGTTTGAATTAATTGTAAAGCTATGTGATGATGGGTTTGATGGAATTACCAAATACTTGATAGTTCTATCTAGAACAAGATAAACTTTGAAGAATATGCAATCTGTTGATTGGTGAAACTGAATTTTGTACATCTTGCATACTAGAAGGTTTTGTTGTCTTGTCTTCTCATTAGTAGGCATTTTAATCATGCTTACAGGATTAGTAGTCTCTATTTGGTAAAAGTATCTGTGCGTGCCTTTTTTTGCTTAAATGATAAAATGGTTTTTCTGTGGTTTTCACTGGAATTGTTTCTCTCTTGGTTCCTCATAATTGGATGTTTAATATGACAATATAATTGTGATTTAGGTTCCACTCGTGCCAAGTGAAGCCCTTCCTGAGAGACCTGGCGAGCCAGATTGTCCTGTAAGATGGATCCAATATTATTGTGTCCTGCTGACAGATGTGGTTTCTCTGGACTTAAATTTGTATTTCTCTGTTACATGTTTCAGTACTTTTTGAAGACTCAGAGATGTAAGTTTGGTATCAGGTGTAAATTCAACCACCCTAATGATAGAATCGTGCCTCCAGTAAGTCTTTTTTTGGCATGGCCTATTAATTCCTTCAGCGGGATAATTTATGGTATAATTTTTTTTTTAATTCCTTGTTGATTCATTTTCAGGGTGCTCCTGAGGATGGTGATGGCTCTGTCTTACCTGAAAGGCCGTCAGAACCTCCATGTGCCGTAAGATATTTTGCTGATTTGAGACTTGCCTTTTCTTGTACTTGCATTTTAATCATTCAAATCACTGTAATTTAAGCAGTTCTATATGAAGACTGGAAAGTGTAAGTTTGGTGCAACCTGCAAATTTCACCACCCCAAGGGTGTGCAGATACAACTGGATGGAGAAGAAAATGGCAGTGCGCTTCATAATAGAATACTTGCTGACGCAATGGCAGTGCAGCCACCTTTTACCCCAGCATTGGTGCACAACTCCAAAGGCCTTCCCGTCAGACCAGTATGCTTATTTAAACATCTATAACCTTTTCTGGTTGTCAATTTAATTGACTTATGAAGAGATATTCTTTTTATATCACATTATCATTTGTCTTTTAGAGTAAATATTAGCCAATCATGTGTTACACTGACACACTGTTGTTCATAAATTGCATGTGTTTGATAAATGGTCATTTAGGGATGGCATATTGAAAAGCCTGCTCTTATGCTTCCATAATTCTTTAGTCTGCTCTTTTGTATAACTTGGACCTATGGTTCCTCCTTGTGATCTCCTTTACGTATAGCTTCTCAAATTCCATGTATGTAGCACCTAAATCTCAAAATCAAAGAATTTTTGGTGACACCTTTACCTACCTTTTCAACTCTTTTTGCAAGACATCTTTGAGTACTTGTTTGGATTTTTTGGCATTTCAATAAAATCTTTTCCTGGTTACTAAAAGCTGAAAGTCTGGGAGGCCGACAAACGCTTTTACACGACATTGGTTGTTTATTATATCCGTATGACATGTGTTAAGGGATTTTGCATGTAGAAATTTGAGTTACTGTAGAAATTCTCTCAAAAATTGAACCCTTTACGTTTGAGTCAATTGCTATGCTTTTGTGTTGGTACAGTACACAATTGATTTTTAGTGGTCTATTCGTCACTTACTGGTTCCAATTAACAGGGTGAAGAAGATTGCCCATTCTATCTAAAAACTGGCAGGTCAGTGAATCCTCTCTCTTTAACTGTGGTGCACTACCTTAGTATTGGGCCTCACATGAACCCTAGATATACAAAGAAACAAATGACATTATTCTAATTAGTTTTATTCCATTCAATCAGCTGTAAGTACGGTGCCACTTGCCGCTACAACCATCCAGACAGATATGGTAGGTGGTATCTTTACATCAAACCAGCACATTTTTTGTCATGAGAATTTTACTCGTAAGCTTAATTTTATGTAGTGATCAATACACCTGCTGCTGCTATTGCTTCTACTCTCCTAACTTCTCCCTCAGCACATTTCAATCTTGGTGTTGCTCCAACAGCGTCGCTCTTGCCAAATTTTGATCCGAGGCTTACTCAGACAACGGTAAACTTGAAATTCTGTAACTCATACTGATTGTTTGTTGCATTAACGCATAGGAATATCCGGATTTGTATCGTATTTTGACTCTCAAATATTTGCTTGGGTTCTTCTCATTTATCTGTATTGTTCTTATTTAATGGCAGTGTTCTAAAAGATGCTTGATGGGCAGTGAGCTAGGGCCTAGGTGGAGGGTGAAACATAGATATATTTACTTATGTTCACTGTAGTAACATAACTATTATTATTCTCAATATGCAATAGTAACATAACCGTAATCTGAAATTCTAAAATAATTCAACAACAATCGATTAAATAACATAATACTCAAACAAATATGTAACACGGTATCATCAGTTCACCATAAGTTCAGACCAACATGACATCATCATCAACATAAGAAATACATGTGTATGTATTATGTGCAAAATATGATCATTAGTTCATAATGCATCACTCGTAAATTTACTCTATGCCTCTGATGTTTTGATCTTTCGAAAATCAAATTTTGATATGCATTTAATAATTTGAAAGAATCTCATGGAAGAATCTCAATGATGTCGTTTTGGTTAGGAAGTTTAAAAAAAAAGAAAAATCAGGTTGGGCCTAGGCAGCTTAGGGAGGGGCCAGGGCCTCTTATTGTGGCGGCCTAGGCAAAAATTCGGGGGGTGGTGTCTGGCAGTCTGCCCTAGGCAGGGCATAGGAAGAGCCTAGGGGTTTTTTTAGAACATGGGTTTATGTAACAATAAAAATGGTAAAGAGCATTTGACATCTGAAACCAGGTTTTTTTTGCTAGCTCTTGAGTTTATGTTTTGTTTTGTGATTGGTAGATGCTTCTATTTTGATATCTGATGCTCTTATGAATGTTATTTAATATTAATTTTGCTGATTGCAGCTTGGTTTGGCCTCATCTATTTTCCCGCAACGACCTGGACAACAGGAATGTGATGTGCGTATCACTTAATTTCAATTATCAATTGTACTAGAATTTCGAGTTTCTCATTCTTGAAAATCCATTCTGCAGTATGGTTATTGTTAATTTTGTTTGGGCTTTTTACTCAAGTTTTGAAGTACCTGGTACATCACCACCAGACATTCTCAATTTGTGTGGATATTCTTAATAATCAATTCTTAATGATTTGCATCATAAGCTGTTCAAACTGTTTATTAGAACTAGAACAGTTTTATCCACACATTGATTTCACCACCAGACATTCTCAATTTGTGTGGATATTCTTAATAATCAATTCTTAATGATTTGCATCATAAGCTGTTCAAACTGTTTATTAGAACTAGAACAGTTTTATCCACACATTGATTACGAATGCATGCATATAGCTTTGCCTGGCATGTGTTCTTTCCTATGAAGCTATGTTGTTTCTTTTTTGCTATATTATATTGATTTTCTATTTTTCTTCTTTGGTTCAAGTATTACATGAAAACTGGGATATGCAAGTTTGGGAATAACTGCAAGTTTCACCATCCTATTGATCGTTCAGCACCCAGTGCATCAGCTGCAGAATCACCACATCAAAATGTGAAACTAACTCTTGCGGGCCTGCCAAGAAGAGAGGTATCTTGACATCTAGTTACTTTGACTGCACATCCTTTGTTTGTTTGCTCGTTTTTTAAGTTTTGCATTATATTAATTTGAAAGGACATGTTTCCATCAACTTCATTATAACAGTCAATACCACCATGTGTAATGATTCTGTTCTTTGGTTACTTTGACGGGTGGTTAGCATTCTTTATTGATCAGTTTGCTTATGGTCTTACAAAATGCTATCAGCTTTTTGTTATGATGGCTTATTTTTTTAAAAGAAACTATACCAGTGTTTTTGACAAGATATGATAACAAATTGTGAAAGTCAAAGGCTCTAGGAGAGTCAAAAAGTTCAATATGTGGAGTTAAGTTTTTATCGTTACTTTGAAATTGTTAATTTAGTTCTTATTTATTTCAAATTTATACAGCTATTAATTTGTCTAAAACCAATTGTTGTGATTTAGGGTGCCATACATTGCCCGTATTACATGAAGACAGGAACATGCAAATATGGAGCAACGTGTAAGTTTGACCACCCACCTCCCGGAGAGGTGATGGCCATGGCAACATCACAGGTAGGCTCATCTGCTGTTGGTGAAGGGAAAGAGGATGGAGACATTGAAACTGGTTTAGGACAGCCGCAACTGAGTTAGTCATAGTCGATTCACCTTATCTGGGCTTCCTCTTCTACACATCACTTTTCCATGTGTCAATTTGATGTTCATTACATATTTGTTTTGTTTGATGAGAACTTTTATCCTGTATGTTTTTTTTTTTTTTTCTCTTTTCTTTTTTCTTGAGAGTTGGTTTCTTTTATTTGCCAGTGTATGTGATGAAAATTGGGCATTTGCAATATTGTTAAGCCATTTTTTTTCGTCCCGTGCTCGGATTATGTTAACAAAGGTGGTCTTCTTGCTGCACTGCACGCTTTCTTTGTTGGTTAGCTTTTAGTAGTTTAATTTTCTATTTCAAATGATATAAATTTTTAATTTTTTATTTCAACCCAATGGACTCCCTTGTTGAATGTTCTCAAACACAAGGAGGAAATTTGTTATTAGGTTTAAAACCCTAGTGGTGAGCTTATAATCATCTTATCAGGTCAAACATAACATTGTCAAATGTTGAGCTCCATAAAACATTTTACATGTTAAAATTTTATAATCTACTTAAGAATGTTTGATAATTACTTTTTGATATACCCCTTTAAACTATGGTATATAATTAGTTCACAGTGATCACCAGTCAGATAATCCTTTTTAGCGCTAGATTTTATTTCCTGAATTTTAGATTGAGTATAAGGTTGGATCGTATTATATATTTATATACTATATATATGCGCGTGTTAGTATTATGTCGGGATAAAGACAAATTTTCTTTCGGTCTACAAATTTTATCTTTGATGGGCCTTTATGTATGGTTTCTTATCTGGGCCCAGAAAATAGCGTCCATGATAGTTGGATTCCGTTACAAATTTACACCTGCAGACGTGGCGTATCGTGAGCTGCGAATTTTTGGATAATTTCCGTTCCACCAATTTTCTGAGAAGAGAGAGAAGACAATATATAACACGCCACCAAATAATTTTGAATGTAAAAGGAAACAGCGCCACCGGATTCACATCCCCTTTTCTTCATGCCGATCATTATAGCTCTCTAACAATCCTCTCTGCTCGAAGGATTTCATGCGGTGGAAATAGTTGCTGTATCGCTGAAAATGATTGGACTCCCCCTGCAAAAATTCCATAGTACTAGTAGCCTCCTTCTTAGCAGCTATAATGGCGGCAAGTTAAAGCACAACAAGTTGTGTCACTTCACAGTAGTACCCAACACTTCGTTATTCGTCCCCATCAGAAGGGGAGACCTCGATTCCGCTTCATTTTCAGTTTCTGGTGCTAATTCTTCTTTTGCTTCGCCGGAGCCGCCGCCGCCCGCCTCCCAGCCTAATCAGGTTTTTGAAATATTTGGCTCGTTTCTATTGCGATTATTACTGGTCTGTCTCAATTATGTATGTTTTTATTTTGCGAGCTTAGGAGGAACCGCAGAGAAAGGTTCCAGATGTTCAAACTCTAGTGAGGAGGTTTTGGGAAGTGGCTGCCCCGTATTGGTCCTCCGATGATAAAATTGAGGCCAGGTGGCGACTTGCCACTGTTTTTGCTCTTACTTTGGGAACAACTGGAATTAGTGTTGGCTTCAATTTTCTTGGCCGTGACTTCTTCAACGCCCTTGCCAGTATAATTTCTTGGTTTTTTTTTTCTTTTTCTTTTTCCACTTATTCGCTTTGTTTTGATTTGTGTTTACTGTGGGTTTTCTCGTCTAATTTGCTAATGAGGGTGATCTTTCTGCTTGTTTCGTGGCAGATAAGGACCAAGAACAGTTCACCAAGCAACTATTGTACTACCTGGGTGCTTTTGCTACTGGAATACCGGTGAGCACATTGCTCCCCTTTTTTAGGTATTGAACATTTTTTGTCTTTTCTGCATTTTTTATTAAGTGTGGTACAGATTGTTGGTTTTACCATGATGACTGATACCAGCCACATGTTCAGTTTTGTGTCTCTTTCTGTAGCTGTGCTACCTCAAGGATCATTGACAATTTAGCCTTTGAGAGATTATTGAAATTTAATTGATTATTTGGTTGGTTTTTGTCTGACAAATACATACCATGCTCGTTTCAAAGTGTCAACATGCATGTAGCATGCTTGATAAAATATATTTTCTGAATTTCTTTCCGGGTGTGAATTCTATGTTTCTGTTGTGCTTGTGTGTGTATTTTCTTCCATATTTGATTACATGATCTTAGAGAGGATGCTATAGAGGAGCTAGAGTATGCAACATTTCTTTCTATTTAAAAAATAAAACAATTGAGTATAAACATTTTTTAACATGAAAGGAAAGGCAAATCTAAAATGTCTAACCATGAGAATTCTTTCAATATCAACAAGCAATGAAATGTGCGTCTGGTATTTTCTCACTTTTTCTTTATTGAAATCCATACACCAAAGAAATCTAAGTATTAATTGGGTTAACAAATGTTTGTTTAACTGTGTTCTTGCTCTCTCGCTTTCAGTTATAGTTAATGTTGAAATTCAGACTGAACTTGTTGTGTCTCAGGTTTTTGTTTTGAGAGATTATGCAAAAGATACTCTTTCTTTAAGATGGAGATCTTGGATGACAAGCTATTACATGGATCGCTATCTGAGCAACCAAACCTTTTACAAAATACAATCTCAATCAATTATTGATAACCCTGATCAGAGGATTGTTGACGATTTAAGTGCTTTTACTGGAACAGCTCTTGCATTCTCCCTGACATTCTTCAATGCTGCTGTGGACTTGATATCTTTCAGTAACATCTTGTATGGTATTTATCCACCGCTTTTTGTTGTACTTCTTGTGTACTCACTTGGTGGAACAGCTATCAGTATCTTCCTTGGAAGGGTAATTTTTCATTTTTAAAAGTCCTGTGGTTATTGTAGTTTATAACTCAAATTAACAATTTTTTTATTTCTATGCATCAACTTTCCTTATAATAACAAGAACTATTTTTCTTTAGGGATTGGTTTCTCTAAACTTCTTGCAAGAGAAGAAGGAAGCAGATTTTCGATATGGACTTGTCCGCATTAGAGAAAATGCTGAATCAATTGCATTTTATGGTGGTGAAGAAAATGAGATGCAACTGCTGCTGCAGCGGTTCAGCAGTGCATTTGAAAATCTTAGTGTATGAGAAGTTTTAAGATTTATTGTTTAAAACACAAGCTTTGCCATGTCCTTTTGAGCCACAACAGATGTCGTGTCTGCTTCCTTCATACAAATTTGAATCAGAATATATTGTTTGTGGTAGTATCAGAATTCCATTTGAGGGGTTAGATGTAAACCACACCACCAAAATTTTGGTACTCGCAGTCTCGCATAATCTTCAATCTTGAAAAGAAAGTAATCATATGATTTTGAAAATGTAGATCACTCAACTTCTGATCAAAATTGTCCTCAATCATTCCCTAAGGCGACCTTGTGCAATATGCATCCCAGTATAGGTTCAAATGCTGGATTTTACCAGGCTTAACATTCCAATGCGGAGTGGTAAATGTTTGATTATAAAATTTGTAGCTGTTTTCTAGCAGATTTGTATGAAGATGTGCATATTAGAGTTCAGTTTCTTCTAACTTGAGTACATTTTGAGACAAAAAAGTGTTTTAGGTGTTGCATATTTGGGTAAGAATTTAAAGCTAGAAGGAGAATATGTGTGCTAATGCATTGTTAAGCTGAACCTTAACACACTGTTTATTTATTTCCTTCCTTCCTTTTTTTTTTTTTTTTTGTAATACTCAGTTACCACCCCTAGGAGTTGTATGATTATTATTATTTTACTTATTATATTCAATTTTGTGCCTTTTTTAACTTTACAGAAATTGTTGATATCTTCCAGAAATCTGGATTTCTTCACCAGTGGCTATCGGTACCTGATCCAGATTCTTCCAGCTGCAGTTGTTGCACCCATGTATTTCTCTGGGAAAATTGAATTTGGAGTCATAAATCAGTCTGTATCTGCTTTTAATCACATACTTGGAGATTTTTCTCTCATTGTCTACCAATTTCAGGCTATCAGCGCCTTTTCTGCTGTCATAGATCGACTAGGTAATGTTTTTTTCTTGGTTTTGTCCTTTTATTGTCTTGGAACCTGAGAAAATGTCTGCGCGATTCTCTTATTTGTAATGTTATCGAGAGAAACTGAAACAACCTTTCATCACTTTAAATTAAACAACCTTTCATCACTTTAAATTATGAGAATATCCCCTCTATATGGAGGGAAACTTCATGTGTAATTGGACTACATAGTTCATCAACCCATATGGGTTTAAAATTTGTAAGTTGTAATTAAAATCACCTCTTCATTTTTTTTTTGTTCTCCATATTGACAAATTAGAGATCATGATTTTTCTTGCATATTGTTGTAAATTACTGCTTACATTGGTGCCTCTGATCTGTAATCAAATGGTGGCATGTTTTATATGTCAGGTGAATTTGATGATCTTTTAACTTCTTCTGAAATTAGAAGCAACAGTGAACCTACTGAAGAAATTTCTCGTGAATTTTTCAATATAAAGAATCCTAGCGTGTCTAATGGATCTATCACCCTTGGAAGAGGGTCGAAGTTACTAAATATTGAGCATTTGACACTATTGACTCCAAGTAAAGCAACTCTTATCAGGGAGTTGTCTTTGGAGATCTGTGAGCAGGATAATCTTCTGGTTAGTATTTGTTATTTGTTTTAAGATAACAGCTTAAGATTATGTGAAAAATTGGAGGATGGATTGATTGCTGGTGCATAGCTGCATTAACAGGTTACAGGACCTAGTGGAAGTGGTAAAACTTCATTATTGAGGGCTATAGCTGGTCTATGGAGCTTTGGGAAGGGAACAATCACATTCTATGACAGAACCACACAGGATTCTCTGCCATCCCTCTTTGAAGATGCTGCTTCTCCTGAAGCAACTCTAATGACAAAGCCTGATTACAATAGACTTGAAAAGAGGAATGCAAGAGGTCTATTCTTCCTTCCTCAAAAGCCATATATGGTTTTGGGAACACTTCGTCAACAATTGCTTTATCCCACTTGGAGTGATTATACAGAACCCATGTCAGAGAGTGCTAAACCAACTGGTATGGCATCTTCTGTTATGTCCCTAATAATTGCTTTTGTGAAATGTCCAAGACCAATACTCTAAGGACTTGTTTGCTGTGTATGATAAGAGAAAGATATATGGTCATAAATTAACATGTTCTCTTGTTTGTTTCAAATGGCAAAGCCGGTGAATGATAAGTAGCTGAGCAGCTCAGTACGTTACCTTGATCTTCTTTATTCATTTATCGAACCTAGGGTGATTCAGAGAAATGGTTCAACCCATATTATTACTTTATTGATAGGTTGCATGCAAACTAATCTGAAACCCAATTCAAGTAATATGCATCGACATAAATGTCTTTAAGAAAGAAGTTTTGGAGTGATCGTAACTCAAAATTGAGCTTATGGAGGTTATAACAAGGGTGGATGGAGGCTTTCATTGATCAAGCTGAAGTTGCAGTTTTCAATTATCTTTTTCCCTTCATTCTTGTTCCATCCTTGGGCAAGTTATGCTGGGGAAGACCTAAGCTGTCACTTCTTACAGACTCTGAACCTCAGAAGTATCTATAGAATGCAAATATAAACCACTAGTTGAAAAGTGAGTTACAGTTGGACCTTTTACTAAAACAATTGGGAGTGGAAAAGACCTTATATTATGTTCATTATCAGTGGCCAGAACGACGAATGAACCTGGTCATTGATTCTTGTAGTTATATAAATGATGAATCACAATATTCTGTCATTCCTATGAGCTAAGGTATAGCCATGAAATGTAGACCACACTACCAATTAATATTCTTAATGAATTCATCTTCTGGGGGTATATGTTGTCTATTTTCTGCGGATTATAGCAGGAAATTGACCGATATTGATGTCACAAAGATGATCTTTGAAAAATTTACAATTGAAGGATTGCTCAAAATGGGGGATATTCTAAAGCCAGAAAAAATATGATTATACATCACAGACATGCTGTTGCACTAACTGCTGAGACATTTGTTTCAGGTGCACTGCCTTTCTTGATGACTACCCAAGACATAGTTGCAAAGTCAAAAAAGCCTACAACAGATGACTTAATCCAAGTTCTTGAAGATGTTCGACTTGGATATCTCTTATCACGATTTGATTTGGACAGTAAGTCTGACTGGTCTAGTGTTCTTTCTATTGGTGAGCAGCAACGGCTGGCATTTGCACGTTTGTTGCTTTCAAAACCAGATTTGGTTCTTTTGGATGAATCTACTAGTGCTTTAGATGAAGCAAACGAGGTAATCAAAATGCTTTTTGGGTTTCCTGTAGTTCTTTTTAAATTATATAATATATTCATATAAACAGCAAAGTTGATGAATTATTTGTAATGCTAAACCCCTTTGAAATGCTTTGTGGGCTATGGTCATTTTCTTCTACCCTTACGTTAACATTTGCTTTCCAAATATTTGGGACAATAACCCGACAATGATATCAACTTTTGTGTTTCAAGCTTCACTTTTATTGAACATTCATCTTTGATATTTTCGTGAGTGATATGGAACCTTTTTATTTCAAAATAAACATACTATGCAAGATATTTCTATTTATATCTGTAATACCTTTCCCTTTGCTTATATAATTTATGTTTTAGCCTCAAGCTTACTCAATCCTATGCATTCAACTTGAGTATTCTCATGCACGTTCCCCTATCTTACCGATGCAGTTATTTTCTAAGACTGCTGTTTATTAGCTGGAATCAGCAACGTTTTAACATGACCATCATTTTGATATTAACTTAATATGCTCTTTCTTTAATATACTCAATCTAGATTAGGCTTGTCAGGGGCATCTGTAACCTTATAGCTCTTTACCTTCTTTAAGCAACTTGTTTTTGCAGGCACATTTATATCAGCTGATTGAGGCTTCTGGGATCACATACATAAGCATTGGCCATAGGAGGACACTCTATGAACACCACAATTGTGTGCTACATATATCCCCATTGGAACCAACAAGCATGGGCCCTAACTGGCGTTTTGAGCCCCTAAATAAGGATCCAATCGTACAACCTATCTAAGCAGTAAACCCAGGTTTTACGAGGTGCATCAACCATCACTCGTTTGCATTGGATGGGTATTATTAGGAACAAAAATCATCCAAACCCAAGTAAACAATCTCCACTCTTTCCTCTTCTGAAATGGGGGATTCATATTTGCTGAAGGTTGTTTATTAGTACTATAACATGGGAGGCTGCATATTTCATGGATGTCCATGTTCATGCCCCAATAGGAATCATATCCCCAAATTCCATAAAAAAAGAATTGCGGTGCTGTTGCATAGAGAGACAAGCATTAAAAGGTGCAGGGGAAATGAGGCATGTATTAAAAAAACATGTAGCATTGACATATAAATATTGGTTTGTTGAAGAATAGAAGTTTCTGATTACCTGGATTTTCACTTATCCCGTGAAACTTAATTATGGGATCTCCCTCAAAAAATGAACCCCTGCACTGATTCTCATTTCATTCATTATCATATTAAGTGTTCGTGAAGGCGACGGCACCTTCATACTTAATTTTTTTTTTTTTAAATTTAAAAAAATTATAATATTTTAATTACATTTTAATTATGCAGGCGGATTTAGTGTGCTTAATTCAGTCTCCGTGTTTGACCAGCTACTGCTATTCTCTATTTTATTCATGGGGGTATTGTCCTAGACTCTAGAGGTAACGTACGAATCCTTTTGGCCCTTAATTGTAGGGTTGGGCAATTGCTATTTTTTGGTGAATTTATATTCATCGATGATTATTTACCTCTATTAATAGGGCCAATCCGATCTCACTATATCAGATGCATAGTAAGCAGGGTGTTGTTCGTTTCCAAAGATTCTTGAATATAATGATCACTACACTCTTATGTGGATCATGTTTGGATCATGTTTGTTTGTACATTGTGACTTATGTGGGTCATGTTTGTACACTTTAGTTAATATCCACAATAACTAAAATGATAAGTAATATAATAGTAATGAAATATACAATGGACGAGTAGATAAAAGAGGCGTGAGTTTATTAGTAAGGAATCTACAAAATTCATGGAAAAATAGTCTGACTATGACTTCTATCAGACAATTAGATTGAATCTAATTATGTGGGATGAGTTAAAGAGTTCAAATTCTGAAATGAGTCTGGACTTTAAGGTTCGATTTTTATTTTATTTTATAATTATACATGTAAAATAATGTTATATGTTTTTTATTAGTAAATAATAATTTATTAGGAGGGTACAAGGGAGAGAGGCGTTGGATGGAAAAGTGGACATATGTGTCCGCGGAGTTTGAGGAATGTGCCTAGTGATTTGCATGCATCTCTCACGTGCCTTCCCATTCCGTATCAACCTTTTATTATCTGGAACTCTGACTATACTATCTCCGTCCCACCTTATTTTGTCTACTTTCCATTTTTTTTTGTCCCAACTTATTTTGTCAGCCCAAAAATGACAAAAAAAAAAGCACTAAAAAAGTATAAACTTAAACATCCAATCAACAGTCAACTGTATTTTCTTAGGATTTGTGTCGATCAAAGTAGGCAAAATAACTCGGGATGGAGGGAGTAACATATAAAATAAAGGTAGATTTGTTAGAATAGATTTGAATTGTGAATAATGAGACATCATCTCAAAAAAATTATATTTATAAATGATCTTATATGAGTTTTTGTGTATTTGCGAGAACGTTTGAAAATTGACTAAAAGTAAGCCACGTTTGCATGTATCAAAAGGTGAGAAAATAAAAAATATGTATGGATGGGTTTGGAGCAAATTTCTATGAGATATAAAGGGATGCATGGTTTTCCTCCCTTTAATATTTTCAAAAATAAAACCCGCAATTTCATGTTTCCTTTGATTGGGCGTAAGCTGCTGCTGAAATAAATAACAACTCCTACATATTCACATTATACATATCAAAATCTCAAATCTCACGATCCATATTCTAAATACTTCTCTTGTTTCCCCCACATTATAAAACATTACGTAAAAAGATGAAATACTATTTGTGATTCATTAGATTAACAATATAGTTTATTTTTATTTTATTTAAAAATAATTATGCAAAAAAAAAAAAAAAGGAAACAGAAAAAAGAAGAAGGAAGAATTGAATCTGAACTTATAAGATATGATAGCGTGTGTATATGGAGAAAAAAACTCAAAGAGTCGATTGACTTGCTTTCAAAATATTATAACAAATTAAATAATATAAATAAATGGCAGGCGGATTGAAATCGCATTAAAAATAGGTGGGATGGAATTTTCCCTTTCCTAATACATCAATATTTTGTTTTTTAGAAATAAATTTTAAACTATTTACGAAGAAGTATCACAAAACTAACAAATTTTTCAAATGCATATAACAAATATTTTAAAAATACAGAAACTTAAATAATATACAGTCACATAATATTATTTAATATTTTCTATACACTAACTTATACGTATGAATATGAATCATCGTCATCTGTGAGACGTCAAACTCTACTAATTAACAACTCATACGTGTATTTCGAGTTGTAAGTTAATCCATATTAAAAAATATAAAGTGATGAGAAGATGATAATATACAGTTTTGATCAGGCACGCACCTAAAGAATGCGCACCGTGCCCACCTCTTTAAGATTCTTTTTTTAATTTTTTATATTTTATATTATATACAAAATCCTTTTTTCACGCTACCACTTCACTTATAACCCCTTATCAACATAGACATTTAACAATTCACATCTCACACATCAATCATATACCTTCTCCCCAATTCTCATCCACACAGATACAACCAACAAAAATATTGAAAATCAATTAAATAAAACAATGAAAAATATTCAATTAATCAATTTTCAAGAAATCCTAAATCCTAATCAATATTCGACATAAAAATTAAAATACGAATTGAGCAACAAAGAGAATAAATTCTCAACAAATCTTCAAAATCAATCCTCAAAATCCCAAGTCATCAATTACCAAAAAATCTCCAATCAATCCTCTAAATCCCAAGTCTGTTTAATATGAAGCAATGAAAAGTATTCAATTAATCAATTCTCAACAAATCCTAAATCCTAATCAATATTCGAGAAATCCTCAAAATTAACCATAAAAATTAAAATACGAAAATCCTAATCAATATTCGAGAAATCCTCAAAACTAACCATAAAAATTAAAATACGAAATCCTCAAAACTAACCATAAAAATTAAAATATGAGCAACAAAGAGAATAAATTGTCAACAAATTTTCAAAATCATAATATCAATATTTTAATTTTTATGGTTAGTTTTGAGGATTTCGTATTTTAATTTTTATGGTTAGTTTTGAGAATTTCTCGAATATTGGTAATTGATGATTGAGTTGGAGGATATGATGTATTGATTTTGAAGATTTGTTGACAATTTATTCTCTTTGTTGCTCGTATTTTAATTTTTATGGTTAGTTTTGAGGATTTCGTATTTTAATTTTTATGGTTAGTTTTGAGGATTTCTCGAATATTGATTAGGATTTTCGTATTTTAATTTTTATGGTTAATTTTGAGGATTTATCGAATATTGATTAGGATTTAGGATTTGTTGAGAATTGATTAATTGAATATTTTTCATTGCTTCATATTAAACAGACTTGAGATTTAGAGGATTGATTGAAGATTTCTTGGTAATTGATGACTTGGGATTTTGAGGATTGATTTTGAAGATTTGTTGAGAATTTATTCTCTTTGTTACTCAATTCGTATTTTAATTTTTATGTCGAATATTGATTAGGATTTAGGATTTCTTGAGAATTGATTAATTGAATATTTTTCATATTTTATTTAATTGATTTTCAATATTTTTCTTGGTTGTATCTGTGTGGATGAGAATTGGGGAGAAGGTATATGATTGATGTGTGAGATGTGAATTGTTAAATGTCTATGTTGATAAGGGGTTATAAGTGAGGTGGTAGCGTAAAAAAAGGATTTTGTATATAATATAAAATATAAAAAATTAAAAAAAGGAATCTTAAAGAGGTGTGCACGGTGCGCATTCTTTAGGTGCGTGCCTGATCAAAACTATATATATATATATATATATATAATTCCTACTCAAAAAAATAAAAATAAAAATAAAAATTTGTAGCTTTATACATGTCTCCGTGCGCGTGTGATATTTCATTCTAAAAAAGCTTGTGGGGTAAGTGGTTTTAATTTTTTGATATAGTTTGGCATGAAATGGAATTATCAAATTTATTGACTTGGAAAAAAACAAAACAGATGCCTCTTTCTCAGATATATGCAATGAATATACATAAAAAAATTAGAGGAATAAAGGGAATGAAAGATTTTCCTTCATTCTTGTTTTGACTATATATATATATATATATATATATTCGTCGTCACGTACAATAAGTAAATTAAAATGTGAATACAAACAAATTATTTAGTAATGAAAATGAAAGTGACAAATGATAGTCTTGACTGAGAAAGAAATAATTGACAGTAATGCATATATTCATCAATTTTATGCGGCGATTTTTTGGATGGGGTCTCATATTCAACGACATTTTTCCATGTTTTATAAATCAACCCCCTTTTTCACTGATCTTCTTCAGACTTGAGATTATTCATAATCCTCTCTACATTTATGCACACAAATAATGTATATCTTTCACAATTTTTAGTTTTAACTCCTAGTATATGTGATAAACAAGATTATTCTATCCACCATGTGTATGTTTTAAAATGTCTATGACTGATGTGTTACAAATATATTATAATAATTAATTTCAAATCACAATATTTAAAGAGATGATATCTTTATATGACATTATCGGTGGACATTTTAAAACATATTCACGATGGTATGAAAATTTTATTTATGTGAAAAATACCTCATCTTGACATTACAATTACACCAGTTTCTCTAATTCAAATTACATTGTTTTTATTTTTTACTCTTACATGACCAACGCAAAAGCATGTGTTAAATAGTGGCATTGCAATATGTAATGTGTATTGAATATGTTGGGATCAGGCAAAGAGGGATCCCCAATAAATTAGGATACTAATAATCAACAACTCTTGTATTTGACTAAATAAATGTAAAACCTTTAATTTATAAAGTGTTACTTATACCCCCACAATTTATTTGGTGGTTTAACTTGTTCACTCACATTTTACTCTTAAACATTTTAGTGGTTGTGGCATATATAGATATTCCAGAAAATATCTATGTTTGGCTTTTGATCACATAACTCTTTTTTTTTTTTTGGTAAAGAAACTTTTAAGAATATAAATCTCTTTTGTATACATTGATGAAGTATTAACATATATAATCAAGATCCTAGTCCAGTATTCCTGGTCCAGGCAATACAAGCTAGAGAGTATTTTTAATTTCATGAGTTGTCTTATTCAAATATTATGAATACATGTTATGTCATGAATGTTAACGCGATCTAAAAACTCTTCCGATCACACGCAAACAATAGAATAAGATATAAAATACTATTTAAAACATAATGATATGTAATATAGTTTCTTCCCTCTTTTGCTTGTTTGATCTTATCTTACCATTTACAATTCTTAATTATCTTAATGTGTGAGCTACTCTTTTTAACGACACTCGATTTGTGTGCTCAGAAGCGCAGAAATTGGGCTAACCCTCCTCACTAATTTGCCCCTTCTCCTTGTCTTCTTCTTTCCTTTGCCAACACTCAACATTACATCTAACCCTAAATAAGGTTTGCCTTTTCTTCTTCTTCCTCCTCTTCTTGTCGCATGCATGTAATAGAGATTAAGGTTTTCTGCGATTTGTCTTACGTTTTTGCTCCCTTTTCAAATCAGTGGTGATGAGATTCTGAGGTTACCTTAAAACTATGAAGTTTGCTTTTATTAGATATAGCCATATATGTCTTAATTTACTGCAGTTTCATTCGTATATATACTACTGACCTTGAATTTTCAGCTTGAATCTAGGGTTTTTCATCTCCAACAGATGATGGGTTTGCGATATTTATATCATATATATCTGCATGTTTCTACAGTAATTATAACTATCAAACACAATTATTTCTTCAATCATTATCAGTAAGCTAGCTAGGTTTCATTCTTTGTACTGGTTCTAGAAGATTCTTGCATATATCACATGCTCTTAGAGATCTCATCATCTACACACATATATATTAATTGATTCGGTCCTTATATTTGGATGCAGGATTATAAAAAAAAAAAAAAATCGAAAAAATGATGCGATCATCATCACCAGTTGGAAATGGAAACGGGGGGCTATCAGTTCCACCAGGGTTCAGATTCCATCCAACAGACGAAGAACTACTCTATTATTACCTCAAGAAGAAGGTCTCTTATGAACCCATCGATTTCGATGTTATTAGAGAAGTCGATCTCAACAAACTCGAGCCTTGGGACCTCAAAGGTAAGTTTTTTTATTTTTTCCCAAATTCAAAGTACTGATCTTGATTTGATAATCTGATATATATGAAATGCAAGAAAAGTTCTTGAAATACTATAGCTTAAAGTCATCATGTTGTACGATATTTCCCCAGCTTAATTAAAAGAAAGTCTTAATTAATTATTATAAATTTCTAGAGATTATAAACTGTAGAATAATAAAAAACAAAAGCAAAATCCCCTTCTGACTCTCATGGTAAAGTGGAAATCTATGTCACTGGATCCCATAAACTCAATGCAGATATTTTATTTTCCCATAAAGAGTTAGTAATAATATATATAGTATATATATATATATATATATATATATATATAACTAAGGTTAATGTACGTAAATACTTGAGTTTATCGAGAAAATTAAGATTTATTGACCACAATGACATTTAGTCAGTGATCGATGAACAGCATCCTATGTTACTAATTACTCCTTTCATTTCAGTTTAAATATCTAATTAAGTATTAGCAAATTAATATAATTGTAAAATCCAAAATAAGATGCTAAGATGTTTTTTTCGGGGGGGGGGGGGGGGAGGGGGGGGGGGGAGGAAATAATTGGAAGCTAAGATACTAAGGGGACCTTTACTTATCGAAATAAGATATCCCTAAATGCAAGTATTTAGAGAAAATCTGTTTCTTAAACTATTTTCTTAATTTATATGATACCTATTTGTATATCAATAAATAAACCTTTCGATTTTTCTTGCTTGCTTTGTCTTATCTATTTCTTTTGGCCATATCATAACATGTAAGCATTACTTTTCGCATTAAATTATATATAATCCTTTAGTGATTTACAGATGAATATATTATAACTTTTATCTTAATAGCATCCGTATGAAAAAAATTAGTACGATCTGTTTGTATATCTAAGTCTTTCTCATTCGTCCATATCTGTAATTTGAATTAAAAAAAACTTAGGGAATTTCTCATACACATCATGTTACATGTTTGGATATTGCACTACAAAATCTAGAAATATATATGGTTCAATGGTATTGTATGCAGATAAAGCTTTTGCAAAATCTTAGTTCAAAAAGTTGAGATGCAAAACATCTTTATTTTATATAGGGGGATGGATGCAAATTATCCTCATCATAGTTGTTTACAAAATTTTACAATTTTGACCTCGTATTTCATTATGTATATTAAATTGCTAATAAATTGAATTGCAGTATCTCGTGCATATATTTGTTTTCCATCCCTATAGTTGCTCAAAATTAATAAAATGGTATGGATGAAAAAACAGAGAAATGCAGAATCGGGTCGGCCCCCCAAAACGAATGGTACTTCTTCAGCCACAAGGACAAAAAGTACCCGACCGGAACCCGAACCAACCGTGCAACGGCGGCGGGCTTCTGGAAGGCCACGGGCCGAGACAAGGCCATCCACATGAGCAACTCCAAGAGAATCGGAATGAGGAAAACGCTTGTTTTCTACACGGGACGGGCCCCACATGGCCAGAAGACTGACTGGATCATGCACGAGTATCGTCTCGACGACGACAATGCCCCCCATGAATTCCAAGTACGTAAATCCAATCCAAATTAAGCCCGAACCCAACCCGTTTCAAATTCCATTCTAATTTTGATCCCAACTTTACAAACAGGAGGATGGGTGGGTGATCTGTAGAGTTTTCAAGAAGAAAAATCACACGAGAGGCTTCCACGCCGACGTGGACCAAGAGGATCAGCCGGTTGTACCTTTCCACGCATCCCTTGGTTGTACTTTTGAGCCCAAACACTACTCCGGCGAAGCCCATCCCAACCACTACACGTATGACCACACCACCTCATCAATGCATCTTCCCCAACTGCTCAGCCCCGAATCTGCTGTTCCATCTCCATTCATGCAATCGATTCCATTGACCAGTACAATGGATCTTCAGTGTCCGCAGAATCTGCTGAGGCTGACATCAGGCGGCGCCGGGCCGTCCACCGCCGCCCACGGCTTCATCCAACCGGAGAAGTTTTCCGGCGACTGGTCGTTTCTGGACAAGCTGTTGGCGACGCATCAGAGTATGGATCAGATGAACAAGTGCCATCAGTTTTCACAGGTCGCTGAATTGGTTCCACCGGGCCAGAGATTTCCGTTTTCTCATAATGGGTTTGAACCCGATTTTTCTAAATATTCCAAGTAGCTACTTTCAGATGTGCCCTGAATCTGATGACTAACCCAGATTCAGCGTTTCAATCTACTCTTTTACATTTCTTGTGATAGATATTTGAATGTTTATCTTCAACTTCTTATGTTTGATCACAATATTCAGCTATTTTACAAAAACTTTCAATGACTAGAACATAATTGGTACGGTGGAATAGAATTAGATGTAAATAGAATGAATTTAAGAATAAAATGATGATGAAAATAAAATGAATAGAATTTGTTGGGATTTCATTGTTTAGATTTTGATGAGACAAACCAATCATGTAATAGGAAGTTTTGAGTACCCCATTTTCACATTGTTTAAGTGAATAAATAGACTAGAATTGTTTAAGTTTTAAAGGAACGTATCGCTATATAAAGGCAGGATACAGCATTGCTGGAAGAAGAAAGGAACAGCAAAACATAAATAAGGCTGTACTTCAATACAGCAAGACAAGGAAGAACGGCGTGCAACATCGCTGCATGAAAATGATACAGGAGTACTGCTAGAACGATGATTACAGCTAGAACGATGATTACAGCAGCACTGCCAAATGATACTGCAAGCAGGTCTAAAATACAGCAGCATGATACTGCAAGCAGGTCTAAAATACAGCAGCACTGAAAGAATGCATCAGCTGCACAAAGACCAAGGATACAACGCAGACTTACAGGACAGTACTTCAATACAGCAAGACAAGGAAGAACGGCGTGCAGCATCGCTGCATGAAAAGGATACAGGAGTACTGCTAGAACGATGATTACAGCAGCACTGCCAGATGATACTGCAAGCAGGTCTAAAATACAGCAGCACTGAAAGAATGCATCAGCTGCACAAAGACCAAGGATACAGCGCAGACTTACAGGACAGTTAAGTAAATACAGCGCCAACTACAAGACGAAGTATCCTGCAAATCCCAGGAAGGATAAATGCAGTACGAGGAACGGAGATCCAAGCAGGGACAAAAGAGCCGTTCAAGAAAAAGTCAAAGTAGCAGACACGGAGCCAATAAGAAGATGCCACATGGACTGACGCGCCGCAGAAAGCTGCGAGCCGCAACTGCCGCATTAAATGCTCCGAAAGGAAAAGTCAAGTCGCATTAAATGCGAACCATACTTTGGCCAGGCTATTTCAAATTCAAAAGAGGGATATCTCCTTCAACGGACATCTTCTCCTACAAGTATAAATAGAGGTCGAGGAGAACTGAAGCTGGTTACTGATACTGTCAACTAATTTCCATACGCGAAAGCATTCAAGCCAACAGTTTCAGTCACTCAACCTATCGAAGTGAAGCAGAGTTCAAGCTGAAAGATTCCTCACGGATTCAGAAGCTCACTTCGAAGCACAAGTTGAAGAAAACCTTTTATCCTTTTAACCTTGTTGCTGTGTGCTTAAGTTGTTTTAGTGGTGTCAAGCAATTGATAGGAGAGATCCTTGCTGTTTGTTTTAGTTGTCTAGAGTTAGGCAGCTTCCCTGTGTGGGAGTATAGAACCCTGTGTGGGTTAGCCTTTGAAGTTTGCAGTTGCTGTGTGTACGCTGAACTTCAGTAGGTGGTTAACTCTGTAAAGTTGATAGATTGTTAGGAGAGTCCTGTAAATCAATCTTGCTTAACAAAGTTCCTGCTCGAGGAGCAGTAGAGTGGACGTAGAAGGATTACACCACCTTCGAACCACTATAAGCCATAAGTGTTTTTATCGCTTTATTTATCTGTGCTTATTTTCTGCATATCTATCTCTTCTCATCATAAAACGTTTAAAAGAAGCATTCTTATGTAAAACAGCCTTGTGTTTAAAAAGTATATTTCCGCTGCGTACAAAACTCCAGGTTACAGCGTGCAGCACTGCACTCTAGCGCTGCAAGCAGTAACCATCTATCGCTGCAAGCTTAAGTAACTTGCAGTGCAGAACGGTAGTTTTAAAGATTCTGAAAAATCGACCAAGGTTCATTCACCCCCTCTGAACCTCGGACACCACTTGAGACCAACAGATTAAATGTAAATGGAATGAATTTAAAAATAAAATGATGATGAAAATAAAATGATAAAAATATTTATTTTTATATATCACAAAAGAATAGAAAATAAATGATAATTGATAAAAACAAATAAAACATTAAATTAATTTTTATTTAACTAAATTATCATTCACTACAATTTTATTTTAATATTCTTATTTCATTTAATTTAAATAATATAATATATTTAATTAATTAATAAAATTCTAAAAATTAATCATTACACGGTGAACATGAATTCAGAGATGAGATAATCAAATTGTGGAGAAATCCTACTTATAAGCTATATCAATCAAAGAAAAGAAAATAAAAATAGGAATGATAATTGTATGGGAGAAATGATAATTCTATTCTCCCATAAGTTCATATTTGTTCAGCCCTGCATATGATTCTATGGCGGTCCAGGGGGGTTTTAGACGATGCATATGTAGAAAGCTTTTGTTGTTTTTTTTACTTCTATAGTGAAGATAGTCGCACGTAATGGTCCCCAAATCTCTTATGCTTTCAATAATTTGGGGATAATAGGGGCGAATTTCAAGTAGAGCAAATCCAAAGATATTTACAGCTAGAGAGATTTAAAAGAAAACAGGGGAAAAGGTAAACGAGTATCTATACTAATATAAAAGGAGGACAGTTGGAGAAAATTACAAAAATGCCATTTTCCCTCCCAAATCTATCACTATCATAATAAAATATTAAAAAAATAAATATTATGTATTCATGAAAATTAGGCCTGCCTTGAATAATTGGGCTTGAATAGTAATTGATAAAATTTCATATCCTCTTAATTAAACATAATTTTAGTGAAAAAGATCATAATAATTTGAATAACTCTTTTTTAAATATAACTATTTCATATAATTAAATTGTAAAGTTTAAATTTCAAAATTATAAAAGAATTAAAATAATGACATTAAAATTTTTATAATAAATAATTAGAAAAGTTATGTTAAATATCTACACATAAACAAGTGAAATTTTAAAAAAATTTTACAAAAACACAAATTTTTGGGACATAATGAAATTAAAAAATTATGGTCCAATTATTTATTATTGTTGTTTCTTAGTTTTATATTTTTGTATTAATACTAATTATATTCATAACTTTATTTATGTATAAATTAATGTTGTATATAAAAATAACTTTATTTATGTATAAATTAATGTTGTATATAAAAAAGTTTTGTAAGTTTTGTAATTAATATATTTTAGTTATTATTGTAGACATTATTTATTTTATATTATGTTGGTTTTTTTTTCTAATTTAGTGAATATAAAATTTTAAATTTATTAATATCATAATTTTTAAAATCAATTATAAATATTATAATCCGTGTAATGTACGGGAGAAAATACTAGTTTATATAATGATCTCTTCTCCATAGAAAAATCCAGCATCATCTTTCCAACAAATATTTATTGCATTCATAAACAAATAAACAGCGTAATTACAAGTCAAATTACAAAGAGACTAGCTAACATCTCAATCTGAAGAAGAAAAAGAAGATATGAAAACTATGTAACAACAGAAAGGGATCTAAGCAGGAAGTAGTTAGGCGGTGCCGGTGACGCCCAAATCATCCTTATCTTCATCCTTACCGGCACCGAAAACAGGGCCGCCGGTGCCGGCGGCGTCCTCCACCTTATCCTGAATTTTCTCAATTTGAATCCCTCCTTCATCCTCCTTGGAGTGGACATCGAACCGCGTCTTGTTCTCGCCGCCTTCCACCGACTCGTACGTGGTCGCCGTGAATGATTCCGGCGGCTGTGCTCCCTGCGCTCCCGACATCGATCCTTCAAATTATGAAATTTCAGAATATGCCGATTTTATCTTTCAACGTTTGAGGGGGTGTAATATTAATATATGAAGAGATTTAGAATCGGTGAAGCTTATCTGCGGCCATCCACGTGGCGCCGGAATCATTCTGCAGTATTTCTACGTGCAGCTCTAACATGGACTCAACCTTTTCACTTTACACCTCCTCTTTTTCTTTTTCTTTTTTGAAAAAACTTTTCGTTTTAGTTATTGATTAAAAAATAATAATACCCAATTTATCGTCCCTTTTTGATATCAATCATATTATGTATTCAATAAATCGGTTATACTACAGAGATCGAATCAATATATATAGGATAAAATATACAGGTAGCTAACAAATAACAATATATTCAATTGTACTTTATATAGACATTTCAACATTTGGAATGCTATAAAATACACAGTTTATAAATAATAATAAGTAAAATTATATTAAAAGCTGGAATAGCTCAGTTGGTTAGAGCGTGTGGCTGTTAACCACAAGGTCGGAGGTTCGACCCCTCCTTCTAGCGATTTTTTTTATTAAAATAAATATCCACATTATATTTTTTTATTAATCAGATTTTTTTTAGCGAATTTATTTTATTAAACTTATTAAAATAAATATCCACATTATATAATCAGATTTTTTTTATTAAATTGATAGAATTTATTTTATTAAAATAAAATATCCACATTATATAATCAGATTATTTTTATTAAATTTATTTTCATGTCCTTTAAAATAAATATCCACATTATATAATCAGATGTTCCTCATTTCATTAAAATTATGTGGATGACTTGGTTGTTCTTTTTTTGTTTAATCTTATGCCTTCCTTGTTTGGGCTTTAATAAATTCACTACATGACAGAAGAACTTTAGCAGCATCTTCTATTGCCATTATGTTACCATCTCTTTATACAAATCACTTTAGAAAAAAAAAGTATAAATATGTATACAGCATGCTAACATGGACAAGAATCCGGGGTACTAGAAATACTCGAATTCAACATAAGAAGAATCAGTAGAGCTGTTCTTGTTCTTTTCTTGACTAGTATTATCTGCAATCTTCTTCTCTGGATGAGCTGAATCTTTAAAAATAGAAAATAAAAAGGGGGGGAGTACCGTTTTTAAAATAGAAAATTGTTTCACACAATAGACTCAAATGAGTCTATTATGTTATGGCTATTTTTCATTTAATTATTTTTTATAATAAACAATAGACGCAGATGAGTCTACTGAGTTATGGCTATTTTCATTTAAGTATTATGTTTTATTCTATATGCTAAGAGAAATAAATGTTCAAGCTTTGTATGAATATTGAGGGTACATTGAAAAGTAATATTTTAAAACTAAAATTGATAAATTGAATTATTCATTTGATAATATTCCCTCCCCTTCTTCAAACTGAATTGAAATCCACGAGAGAAAAAAGCCCTAGCCGTTGATTTGCAGACCCGCCGTCGCACCCCGCCGGAAACGCCTTTGGAGACAGCTTTAAGCTTTGGTCCACCCAGCTAATACGGTAGACTCGGTTTATAAATGTTGTTACTCTGTTGTATTGAAGTTAAAGTCAATAAATTTAGTGCGTGGAGAAAAGTTACAATTTTGAAAGTTTTGACATGTTATGTTTAATAGGAGGCATTCATTTTTTCCACAATGTTGGCTTAGTTTGGTTGTTCCACTCTCACACACACACAGAGCAATCTACTGTATTGTTTGATAAGTACCCAATCAACAAATCCCAATCAACAAATCCCAATTAACAGCAATATAATTGACTGGAAATAGTGTTTAATCGGATAGAAACCATATATGGCTGATGTTAGAAGCTATTCTTGCTGTATTATGTTAGCTATTGCTTTATGTTTAATGCATTTTAATTTTGGACATTGAAGTAATGAATGAATAATTAGTTGTGTAGAAAGAACAAAATAGACTCAACTGAGTCTATTGTGTGAAACAATTAGATTCAACTAATTCTATTTTAACCAATGATTCAAAAGATTTCATTTAATTATTTTTAGTAATGGAAGGGATTTCAACATCCAAATAGTCAATTCACATGTGAGCATTATGATTGTTAAATATGGCATGAATCACATATTCATGGCATGCATGAAGCTGGAAAAAAGAAGGAAAATTGAGTTGCTCAGGTTTTGCTAGTCCACTTATAAAAACGTATTCCTGAAATGCGACTTCAAGGTAGGTAGTTTCGTTTATTCTCTTTCAATTGAGTGTTCTTGTTCTTGTTGAATTAGTGTGTTGTTTTGCAAGCTTGTGGTTGGATTTCTGACAATGATGATATAGTTACCTACTTTCTGATATGTGATTCATTGATTTGCAGGGTAATATAAATTCAAGCAAAAGATGGCAAAGCTAAAAACTATTGCAAATTTATACAACCAATTGGATAATACATTTAAAGAAGAACTCAGAGGACGGTTTTCTTTTATTTCTCTACTACAACTGCTCGAAATTCCTTCTCATTACTTTAATGTCCAAATAAATTAACTTTATTTCAATGTATAATTAGATTAGTTTTAAATCAAAATTTATTTCACACTATAGACTCAGATGAGTCTATTGTGTTCTTTCTACACAAATATGTATTTAATCATTACTTCAATGTCCAAATAAACTAACTTTATTTCAATGTATAATTAGATTAGTTTTAAATCAAAATTATTTTCCTTAATATACTTATAGATCTATTTGATGATCCTTTACTTACAGAAATGGTGAAGAGCTCAAGTCACCTGGCAACAGGTCCATTTACGAATTATCTTTAGATCCCAATCAACAAAGCTCTCAATAAGTCTAACATTACCTAAATGATACATGAAATCAGAGCTATACAATCCAGATATAAATGAATTTCCTTTTTACTATATCAAAATTAGACATTTATCCAATTTCAGAAACAAATTAACAGATGAAATCTTTTGAAACATTGGTTAAAATAGAATTAGTTGAATATAATAGTTTCACACAATAGACTCGGATGCTAAGATAGCCAACGGCAGATATGTGTTCTTTACTTCTCAACAATCCAAAAACACTAATAGAAAAACTACATGCATATCCACCTAAAAAGCATGTTATAAAATTGGTATATTAATATACACAATAGACTCAGATGATGTTTAAAATAATTTATGTATTATTTTGCAAATAACTTAATCATTGTTTTTTTTGCTACCATCCAAGACCTGTCTTGGAATTTACAAAACACATCCTGCGGGCAAATCAGAGACTACAATTCTGTCCAATTCAGTTTAGCGTGCAGGATGCGTCTTAAAATTTACATGATGCGTCCTGACGGCACAAAAAGTTTCAAGTTTCAATCTAGTACTGTTCGCGTGCAGGACATGTCTTGAGATCATCAAATTAACGAAGCCAACAAAGATATAAGCCGTAAAATTAAAGTACCGATATAAGCCGTAAAATTAAAAACCAATGAGACATTTTTAAAATAGAATATTGTTTCACATAATAGACTCAGGTGAGTCTATTGTGTTATTTCTACATGAATATGTATTTATTCATTTCAATGCCCAAATAAACAGAAGCATGCAAGCAGTTTCAATGACTCAGACTATGTGTTTTTTTAAATAGAACAATGACTCAGAAGCATGCAAGCAGTTTTAATGGCTGTTTTAAATGTATGTTCCTTCAGTGTATGAATCTCATATCTAAACATCCAGGTATGGCCAAGACCGCCGTATTTACTTTCTTCTCTTCGCAGGTCTTGTTTTTGTGTGTCCCTCGCTTCATGACATCAAGCAAAAGAAAGAACATCAAATTACAATAAGGAAAAAACTAAAAAAATTGCAGACTCATTCATCTTGATATAAATTTTACCTCGGGGAAAACAAATGGACACTCTTTGATTGCCTTTTAGGCAAGGCTGAATCAATATTAAGCGAGCTTGTATATTTGGCCAACTCTTGTGCATACTTTGTTGTTCGTTTCTGTTTTCCTAATTTCTCCTTCTGTGCAGTGAACAATCTTCGGAGAAATTTAGCTCGATATCCATCCTACAAAATGAGCAATATTTATATAAGTTTGAAGCCCACTGCTCATCAATGTATAATATAAAAAATTATGTACCTCGATTACAACATTATCTGTGGCACCCCACTGCTCAATGAATTGCAGCAAGTATACACCACAATCAACCCTATAACATAACAATTCATGATTATGATGAATCGAGGGAAAACTGATTTGATGAATCAGAAAAGTGAAAATTATGGTATGCACATACCCATTTGTTTGTTCTGGTAGATCTGCTACAGAGAGTTCTTCAATATCAAAACCATCTTTGGCTTTAGGATGCAACTCTTTGAGCACGATTTTCTAAGCAAATGAATCAAATCTTATGAATAAATGATACCAGGATATAAATAAATGAATGTGTAAAGGTCATACCAGGTTTTCAAAGAACTCAAGAGATCTTCGTTTACTTGGTAAGGAATCTAATAAGGTGGCTGACTTCTCAGGGAAATTAATTGCAATTCCCCTCCAATGATGGTTCTCGCATAATGGAAAAATAAGCAAGTCAATTTTTTTTATTTCTTCAGAAAATTTAATCTTCTTACGGGTTGAGCTTTTTCCATCAAATGAGCATATATTGTTCTGAAACAAAGAACATATATTAATACTAAGATTTTCTTTAAATATAAATCAAATAAATAAAATTATGGCGCTTTACCGTAGTAAAAACATCAACAATATGTTTACGAACGGGCCCATTCCACTCAATGTTGAAGATATCACAACCAAGATCAAAAACCTGCTCACAAAATAAGATTCATAATTTGTTTTCATAGAGTTGTATGACATGTTCTAATCATATAATAAGAATAACAAGTAATATGATCTCACTTACAAAATTTCCCAATTCATTCTCGCCAAGTAGACCATCCAAATGCCCTTTGGACAACTTGTATCCATTCAATTCCATCACAAGTTGTCTAACAAGGTGAGTCATAATGAATATTAGTTATAAATGACGATTGGGAGATCTACAAACTTAATAAAAGGCATACCTCGGATCAAGATTTTTGATTTTCTCGACAATTTGATCATCAGATAATGAAAGATAATAATCTGCCCCTGGTCCTGGCTCATCAATCATCCTAAATCATAAAGATAGTCAATCATCCTAAATCATAAAGACTAGCTAATCATTCTACAGTAATTAATGATGATTGAGAGTTCTAAAGACTTAAACTTTATTTTTCTTTTTCCTCCTCTCATATACAATAAGATCATACCCGACATTCTTTTTCCTCTTATATACAATAAGATCACCATCTCCTCCTGTGCCTTCAGCCAACTCTACCTGCTGGTCTGTTGTCTCTCCTTGTTTCTCCAACATAGCAGTAGGTGGTGCCTCGAGAGGTGGTGGAACGAAGATGTCGTCTGCTATGGGAAATCTGATGTCCTGTTACGAAACAAACATAACAAATTGAATCTAGAATCCACTAAATACATCAGATTATAATTATAATAAAAAGATCTAAGGGTATTTGAACTAACCCCATAGGCGAAATCAGATGTCCTCTCTGGACTGTGTGAGCTCGGGCCACATGGACCCTTCGTCTCTCTCGAAGGGTCTGCAGACTCACACCCCTTCCTCTGTCCTACCACCTCCGGAAGCAGCTCACGAAGCACCTCTGGCATGATATCCCGCAAGATATCTGGAAGCTCACGTCGAATAATAGTGGGTAGGACATCTTGCAGCATATTTGGCATCTCTGTCCTCAGAAATTCCTTCGTGGCTCGAGCAGATAACTTCTTCGATTTCTGCTGCTTCTTTGTATTAGCACGTGACAAAATTAGGCACAAAAAATATGATAATTGGTGCAAGAATCGATAACTCATATCGTATTGAAAACAACGGCATAATTTTTCGTACCTGAGGTGGTGGTGGTGGCTGAGATGAGGCTTCGTTTGGGGGAGGCACTCCTGGGGTTGAGGTTGGTGCTGTAGAACCTGACGCGTGCCTTTTCAATTTAGCACGCGCAATGTCAGATCGAGGTAGTCTAGGCCTATCCACCTGTGAGGTCCTATAACCACTTAGTCGATCTTGAAAGGGTAAATCGTATTCCAACGAACAAATCAATCTCAAGATCGACCATATATGGCAATTGGCGCTCCTCCTCAGTGGACTGCAACTGAATGCTTTCAATCTGAAGCATTTTGAAATGATATTAGTGTGTAAAATTTAAAGTCTAGCACAATTATCTACATACACAAACCAATTACTCACATTACTAGCATTGAAGATGTCTGAAACATTCGAACGTTTTCCGGGACTTCGCCATCGAACACCTCTCGGAAAATCGTCCGAGATCTTCTCTCCCAATTGCTCCCTAAAACTAGGGATGCACTCAAACGCCTAAATCTACAATACGTTGTTAGTTCCTACATAATTGACTAGTACGCATAAACTCAAGTCTTTTATAAATATACCTGTAAGGCTAAAATGTATCCATACAAATGATACAGTGATCTTGGACATTCAACAGGCTGCAGTGATTGATCCAGATAATGCAGCAACCTCTGATAAATGTATGAGCCCCACGGGAATTTATCGAAGAGCTCAGACTGATCGATCAAACTCCATATCCAGTGGGGCACTGGAGTACGTAAATCGGCACCAAATAGATGGATTGTCAGCAACAAGATGTAAGAAATCTTGATGCAATCATCCGGATGGCTGCGGAAATCTCCATTCTTAAAACGAGTCCATAGATCGTTCGCGACCACAGCCTGCCCCTCAAAGTTGTGCTTGTAGACTCCGTCGGCTGGTGGCTCATTATCTCCACTATCGGCCTGAAAGTCCGACCCTCCAAATTTGAGCCCCGTGATCATACAGAACTCCACCTTTGTGAATCTCAGATCACGACCTCCCACACGAAACCAACGCTCGTGAGGGCTAGCTATCGGGGCAATTATCTCATGGTCGAACAAGTGGAGGAGTCCTCGACCACTAATAACCGCACCTTTATCAAACTTCAAGAAGTGGCCAAAACAGGAGCGTCGAAACACATCCAACTTACCACATTGGCTAAGCTCTGATTCTATGTCTTTGATAACACGGCCCAAACAATATGTATTGCATCAGGCCTCCAGATTTAAACGTCCCCTCCACTTCCACTGTGGCTGTTAAGAAATCAGCACACAGTTAAATCAGAAGCACAATAACAGTAATAGAAACAGTAATAGCGTGCTCCAAATTGTCACATATTTTGTGCTACTTCTCAACAATCCAAAAACTTTATAAAATAACTATAGAGAGTGAAGAAAATCTGATGAAAACTCAGATAAGATGAAAACTTTATGTACATCAACTACCAGTTTCAGCAACTACAATCAATCTGAGGAAAATGAATTTGAATACAATCACATCCAAAGCAAACACAAAATCATACAAATTCAACACTACAAGAAAAATGCTAAACAACAACACCAATTTTACAACGGTTTTTTGAAAAACCGTTGTCGTAGACATCTTTTACAACGGTTTTCCGAAAAACCGTTGTCGTGCGAAAAAAATGCATAACGACAACGGTTTTTTACAACGGTTTTTTTGTACCGTTGTCGTAGATGTCTACGACAACGGTTGGGACAACGGTTTTTTTTATATCGTTGTCGTTGTGCGAAAAAATTCGCACAACGACAACGGTTTTTTACAACGGTTATTAACCGTTGTCGTAGACATCTACGACAACGGTTGGCACAACGATTTTTTTGTACCGTTGTTGTATATGTCTACGACAACGGTTAATAACCGTTGTAAAAAACCGTTGTCGTTGTGCGAATTTTTTGGCACAACGACAACGGTACAAAAAAAACCGTTGTTGTAGACATCTACGACAACGGTTAATAACCGTTGTAAAAAACCGTTGTAAAAAATGAGAATTTTTGAAAGAAGTTAATAAAAGTAATGCATGTAGAATTTTAGCACATAAACATTAGTGACCAAGTGGTTTCAGCTCAAACAAGGGATCGCAAGTTCAAACCTCAAGCAACGCAAATTTATTCGTGCTGACGTGGCAAGTGATGTGGCGTTGACCGATGACGTGACAGGTGACGTGGCGTTGACCCGATGCCGTGGCAGGTGACGTGGAGGTGCCGTGGTGTTGACCCGATGACGTGGCGCTGACGTGGCATATTGCAACAACAGCTGATGTGGCAGATGACATGGCGTTGGCCTGATGACGTGGCGCTGGCGTGACAGGTGACGTGGCATATTGTAATGACAGCATCTTCCACAATGAAAAAAATAGGTCTTCCACAACGGTTATTAACCGTTGTGATAGACATCTTCAACAACGGTATATGTCTTCCACAACGGTTATTAACCGTTGTGGTAGATATCTTTCACAACGGTTAATAACCGTTGTCGTAGACAGGGTCTACAACAACACCATCTTCCACAACGGTTGAAATCTGGTTACGACAACGGTTAATAACCGTTGTCGTTGTGCGTTTTTCTTGTTGTGCAATCACATCCAAAGCAAACACAAATTCATACAAATTTAATCACATCCAAAGCATGAAACTTAAGATGGTAAGTTACCTGTTCGTCTGTCATCGTTTGCTTTCAGTTGCTGGTAGTGCTTGCTAAGAGGCGCCGGCTCAAGGACCTAAACGGTTTCCAGTCACAAATCACGAGAACAGGGGAAGATCACGAAGATAAATTAGGCAAATATCGAAGATTGGTGAATATCTAAAATTCTAAGGCTTGTGAGTTATCCCTATCGTTTTTACCTAAGGTTAATAAGGATATTTGGCAATTTTTCTACCTAAGGTTAATAAGGATATTTGGCAATTGTATCCTTAAATTGTGGCTATTTTTCATTTAAACCAACTTTATTTCAATATATAATTAGACTAGTTTTAAATAAAAAAAAAAAACTAATGCTATAAAATCAATCGGGCATCTACAGAAAATAAAATTATGTTTTAAATTCCTAATTCATAATTGTGTTATGGCTATTTTTCATTTAATTATTTTTTATAAAAAACAATGACACGTTTTTAAAATGATTTTCGTGTAGGGAAAAAAATTAATTTTTATTTTATTTTTTCCTACACGAAATTGACGGCGGGCAGACGGGAAAAACGCAATTTCTTCGACAATTATATTAATTTTCAGCAAATTACATCAAATTTCACTAACTCATTCCTAATACTAGGTGACTCTAACCAAAATACGAAGAAAAAACGAAACTATATGACATCTTTGAAATCAACTTACCGGTAAAGTTTTGCTCCGTATGTTCATATCTGAAAGCTTTTCTACGTCGTTCCATTAGGGCTGTCGAAGCTTGCCAAAGCTGTAGCAACAACAATCGATCAACTTGGCCGAAAATTGGTGGTTCCCTTCGGTTGGTTCCCTTCGGTAATGCAGTGGTGGCTGACGGTTTTTGCAAATGTGGGAGGGAGAGAGTGAGGGAATTTGATGCAAGGGTAGTGTGGAAAATATTTGGGGTGCCCTTAGTATTTCATGTATCACTTATTTTACTTATTGGGGTGCCCTAAGTAAATGGGGTGCCCTTAGTACTTGATGGGGTGGGTTTAGTTCATCCCAAAAATTAATGCAGATTGTAGTTTAGCTTGATTTTCAGCCATGCAGTTTATATGCTAAGTCTTAGGAAAAACGTTTGTGCAGAAAGAAATCGCATTTGGCAGTAACAATTCTAGTTCATATTGTTTTGGCTCATTTTGCAAAGAAAGCGCTAGTTCACTTATAAAAACGCGCTGGGTATATTACGTTTCTTTCACATTTTGGTTTCTGGCTGGGATAAGCAAAGTCGCACTCTCACTTAAAGAATCGCATGAGACGTGGCAGCAACTTATCAGCGGTTAGGTTAGTTAATTAGCTGAAGAAGAAACGGGCTTGGAAAGGCATCAGCTTTGGATTGAAGATGGCAGTTTTCAGATCAACGGTTCTAGCTCGTTTCTTGATCGTTTTACTTGTTTTCTGTTGCATTGTAACCTGTATATATAGTAGTTTATTTAGGGTTCATAAGAGTTAGTTTTTACGAAGGATTCAGAGAGATATCTGAGAGAGAGAATAGGGTTTTATTCTTGTTGAGTGCTTTGTAATCTTTGGTGTTTCTTCTTCTGGCTAATAAGATCTTTCTCACCCGTTGTTCCCGTGGACATAGGCACATTGTGTTGAACCACGTAATTCGATTGTGTTCTGTGCATGTTTTGGTTTTTGATTCAAGTTTCTAAGTTGTAAGTTTGGTTCTTGAAGTTGCAAGATCAAGCTTCAAGGTGTTTGAGTTGAGATCTTTGAATTCTTGAGTAAATCGTTTTGTCACTACGGTATTACAAATTCTCTGCACCGGGAGATACCTACGGTATTACATTGTCTATACCGTGGTACTAACCTCCAGGCAAAACAACCACGATTCTCAGCACCTAGATACCACGGTAATAAATTGTCTAATGTTAATCCTCTGTAGAGAAACATAGAAGTGCAATAAGAATGAGAAATAGCATTTCAATGTGAAAATACAATTATGTTAAAACGGTTATGAATAAAAACAATGACATTTGAAGTAATGCCTCGTCTGAGTCTATTGTGTGAAACAATATTCTATTTTAAAAACGTGTCATTGTTTTTTATAAAAAATAATTAAATGAAAAATAGCTATAACACAATTATGAATTAGGAATTATAAAACATAATTTTATTTTCTGTAGATGCCCGATTGATTTTATACCATTAATTTTTTTTTAATTTAAAACTAGTCTAATTATACATTGAAATAAAGTTAGTTTATTTGGACATTGAATAAATACATATTCATGTAGAAATAACACAATAGACTCATTGGAGTCTATTGTGTGAAACAATATTCTATTTTAAAATGAATTATTTAATTATTGGATTAACCTAATTTCATGTAAGCAGTAAACAATTCGGCTAATTTTATTAAAAAAATGAATGAATGAATAAAAAAAAATTACCTAAACGAAATTTAGGAAAAAATAAAAAAAATTAATTTTTTTCCCTACACGAAAATAATTTTAAGATAATATTTCAATAAATTCGTGTAAGGTAATATTATCTTAAATATTACACGAATAAATTTCGTTTAAATATTTTACCTTCAAAATATTAATACCGAAGGACAGTAAATAAATTTCTTATACGAATTTAAAAAAATATTTATTTTTAATTTTTAAACATATTCTTACACGAATTTTGTAATTTTTTAACTAAATGAAATATTAATATTAA
This sequence comes from Scutellaria barbata, assembly GCA_028654395.1. Classification (NCBI taxonomy): domain Eukaryota; kingdom Viridiplantae; phylum Streptophyta; class Magnoliopsida; order Lamiales; family Lamiaceae; genus Scutellaria; species Scutellaria barbata. The sequence continues at coordinate 8,660,716 of CM053645.1, forward strand.
TATTAAAGTATGCTTACACGAATTTTATTTTTAATATTAATATTAAAATATGCTTACACGAATTTTTATTAATTTTGTTTACACGAATTTTTAAACTTTTTTATTTTTTATTTTTAAACATATTCTTACACGAATTTTGTAATTTTTTTAACTGAATTAAATACAATTTCAAAATATGAAATGAAATCTCGTACACAAACATTTTCTCCGAAATTAATTGTGATCTTTCAATTTTCGTGTAAGGACTTGACCAAATGAATAGAATTGTAAAAAATAAAAAAAAATTAATTTTTTCCCATCTTTCAATTTTAATTCTTACACGATTTTTGGTTTTTACCATCTCCCATTTAATTTTGAATTTCATGTAGGAAAAAATAAAATATAAATTAATTTTTCCCTACACGAAAATCATTTTAAAAACGTGTCATTGTTTTTTATAAAAAATAATTAAATGAAAAATAGCCATAACACAATTATGAATTAGGAATTTAAAACATAATTTTATTTTCTGTAGATGCCCGATTGATTTTATAGCATTAGTTTTTTTTTTTGATTTAAAACTAGTCTAATTATATATTGAAATAAAGTTGGTTTAAATGAAAAATAGCCACAATTTAAGGGTACAATTGCCAAATATCCTTATTAATCTTAGGTAGTAAAATTGCCAAATATCCTTATTAACCTTAGGTAAAAACGATAGGGATAACTCACAAGCCCTAGAATTTTAGATATTCACCAATCTTCGATATTTATCTAATTTATCTTCGTAATCTTCCCCTGTTCTCGTGATTTGTGACTGGAAACCGTTTAGGTCCTTGAGCCGGCACCTCTTAGCAAGCACTACCAGCAACTGAAAGCAAACGATGACAGACGAACATGTAACTTACCATCTTAAGTTTCATGCTTTGGATGTGATTAAATTTGTATGAATTTGTGTTTGCTTTGGATGTGATTGAATTTGTATGATTTTGTGTTTGCTTTGGATGTGATTGTATTCAAATTCATTTTCCTCAGATTGATTGTAGTTGCTGAAACTGGTAGTTGATGTACATAAAGTTTTCATCTTATCTGAGTTTTCATCAGATTTTCTTCACTCTCTATAGTTATTTTATAAAGTTTTTGGATTGTTGAGAAGTAGCACAAAATATGTGACAATTTGGAGCACGCTATTACTGTTTCTATTACTGTTATTGTGCTTCTGATTTAACTGTGTGCTGATTTCTTAACAGCCACAGTGGAAGTGGAGGGGACGTTTAAATCTGGAGGCCCGATGCAATACATATTGTTTGGGCCGTGTTATCAAAGACATAGAATCGGAGCTTAGCCAATGTGGTAAGTTGGATGTGTTTCGACGCTCCTGTTTTGGCCACTTCTTGAAGTTTGATAAAGGTGCGGTTATTAGTGGTCGAGGACTCCTCCACTTGTTCGACCATGAGATAATTGCCCCGATAGCTAGCCCTCACGAGCGTTGGTTTCATGTGGGAGGCCGTGATCTGAGATTCACAAAGGTGGAGTTCTGTATGATCACGGGGCTCAAATTTGGAGGGTCGGACTTTCAGGCCGATAGTGGAGATAATGAGCCACCAGCCGACGGAGTCTACAAGCGCAACTTTGAGGGGCAGGCTGTGGTCGCGAACGATCTATGGACTCGTTTCAAGAATGGAGATTTCCGCAGCCATCCGGATGATTGCATCAAGATTTCTTACATCTTGTTGCTGACAATCCATCTATTTGGTGCCGATTTACGTACTCCAGTGCCCCACTGGATATGGAGTTTGATCGATCAGTCTGAGCTCTTCGATAAATTCCTGTGGGGCTCATACATTTATCAGAGATTGCTGCATTATCTGGATCAATCACTGTAGCCTGGTCAACGTTCAAGATCACTGTATCATTTGTATGGATACATTTTAGCCTTACAGGTATATTTATAAAAGACTTGAGTTTATGCGTACTATGTCAATTATGTAGGAACTAACGACGTATTGTAGATTTGGGCGTTTGAGTGCATCCCTAGTTTTAGGGAGCAATTGGGAGAGAAGATCTCGGACGATTTTCCGAGAGGTGTTCGATGGCGAAGTCCCGGGAAACGTCCGAATGTTTCAGACATCTTCAATGCTAGTAATGTGAGTAATTGATTTGTGTATGTAGATAATTGTGCTAGACTTTGAATTTTACACACTAATATCATTTCAAAATGCTTCAGATTGAAAGCATTCAGTTGCAGTCCACTGAGGAGGAGCGCCAATTGTCATATATGGTCGATCTTGAGATGGATTTGTTCGTTGGAATACGATTTACCCCTCAAGATCGACTAAGTGGTTATAGGACCTCACAGGTGGATAGGCCTAGACTACCTCGATCTGACACTGCGCGTGCTAAATTGAAAAAGCACGCGTCAGGTTCTACAGCACCAACCTCAACCCCAAGAGTGTCTCCCCCAAACGAAGCCTCATCTCAGCCACCACCACCACCTCAGGTACGAAAAATTATGCCGTTGTTTTCAATACGATATGAGTTATCGATTCTTGCACCAATTATCATATTTTTTGTGCCTAATTTTGTCACGTGCTAATACAAAGAAGCAGCAGAAATCGAAGAAGTTATCTGCTCGAGCCACGAAGGAATTTCTGAGGACAGAGATGCCAAATATCCTGCAAGATGTCCTACCCACTATTATTCGACGTGAGCTTCCAGATATCTTGCGGGATATCATGCCAGAGGTGCTTCGTAAGCTTTTTTCTAAAGAATCATTCACTAGTTGTAGATAACTTTCCCAAAAAGCTCTTTTTTTTCTATCTGAACAACCTTTTTGAAATGGGATCCTATTTCGGATAAATGAATATACATTGCTGATTTTGCCGGCCAGTGGTGATTGGCACAATCATGAATGAGTGAGATTATTTTCCTGACAATTGAGAATGTTAAGAATGTCACGAACATCATAACATCTAGATAATTAAACATGTAACTGACCATGTGGGATACTCACTTCTGGATGATCCATCCGTTTGCGCTTTCGTCCACACAGATGACCTATAGGTTAATAGAAGACTTTGATTGTTAAAAGATTGAAATGACATTGCTTATTGATATCATCCTCCCCATAAGTGAGAAAATATTTATAGCAAGACAATACATACCTCAAAATTGCTTCCTGTGCTTTCATTATCACCATTCTCACTAGTTGTCTTTCCTTCCAAACGAACATTTAAACATGCAAGACATGCCAAAAAAAAAAAGAGTTTTGGAACCATTATATAGTATATTAGCAATATCTTACCTTGCACAAAAGCGGAATATCAGTAACTACGCATGAACTGTTGTCTGACATGATCTTCAGATTGGGAAGCAGCGCCGAAGTGTGTTTTGGTGGGTGGAGAAGTTTGGGTATTTATAAAAACCCAAGTTCAAATTTAATTGTTGGGGTTAGGGTTTTGCTAATGTGTTAAGGAAGGTTTTAATTGTATAGTAACTTGTATACATATAAGTTTATCTCAAAAAATCAATTAATTGTATTGAAGATACAAAATTATAGATCTCGAACGATAATTGTATAGAAGGGAAAGATCGTTAGATCTCGAAGATATAGTTAAATAACGAGGACGAGATCGGTAAATCTCGACGGTCAATTGTATTGAAGGATAACATCTTTAGATCTCGAAGATATATATTAAATCTCGAGGTCGAGATCCATAAATCTCGACCGTCAATTGTACTGAAGGGAAAGATCGTTAGATCTCGATGATATAGTTAAATCACGAGGAAAAGATCGGTAAATCTCGGCGGTGGTCGAATAAATCTCGGCCGTCAATTGTATTGAAGGATAACATATTTATATCTCGAAGATATATATTAAATCTCGATGTCGAGATCCATAAATCTCGACCGTCAATTGTACTGAAGAGAAAGATCGTTAGATCTCGATGATATAGTTAAATCACGAGGAAGAGATCGGTAAATCTCGGCGGTGGTAGAATAAATCTCGGCCGTCAATTGTATTGAAGGATAACATATTTATATCTCGAAGATATATATGAAATCTCAAGGTCGAGATCCATAAATCTCGACCGTCAATTGTACTGAAGGGAAAGATCGTTAGATCTCGATGATATAGTTAAATCACGAGGAGGAGATCGGTAAATCTCGGCGGTGGTCAAATAAATCTCGGCCGTCAATTGTATTGAAGGATAAGATCTTTAGATCTCGAAGATATATATTAAAACTCGAGATCGAGATCAATAAATCTCGACCGTCAATTGTATTGAAGGGAAAGATCGTTAGATCTCGAAGATATAGTTAAATCACGACGTCGAGATCCATAAATCGCGACGGTAGTCGAATAAATCTCGGCCGTCAATTGTATTGAAGGATCTATTATGTTATGGCATTTTCTATCAATGATGGTGCATTTTAAAAGACAATAACTGATAATAAAATACAAACCACATATAGTTCAATATCATGTCATTTCTATGGCTAGGTCAATTTCCTTTCACCCATTTCCATCCGCAAATCTACCCAAATGTGAATTTCTAAAAGCACTAAATCAATGCTACCGAAAGCAGAATCTACACACATACAACAGATTTGGAAATGGATCCACATAACAAAGTAATCCACAAGATAATGAAGGACCACAGAAATACGGAATCGAGAAAGTATACCGGAGATGAGGTCGATGTTCTTGGCGGCCGCGAAGTCGAGAACTTGCTCGTGGCGGCGACGGCGAACAACTGCCTGTGGAGATTTCTTCAATCATTTTGAGAAACAATTAATTAGAATCTGAAGCAAAATCAAATGCCCTTGGAGAAGTGATAAAGAAAACCCTAGACACCGAATAGTCTCGAGAAGGGCAAGAGATTGGGAATAAAGTAACAATTAAGAGAAAAAGAAAGAAGAAAAACTTATTTAATATACAACATATACATTTGTACATATTATTTTTTATTTTCAAATCAATTATAATATAAAAATATTGTTTTCCAAATGATAATTGTAAATATATTTATTAAAGAAGAATATTTCATCAATAAAACTATTTAATTTTTAATAAATATTTATTCATTAAGCGAAGCAACGTATGACAGAGGATTAGGGCAATGAGAGGTTTTGTTGTTCCTTTTCTTTCTTTTTCTTCTTTTTCCTTATATTTTAATTTAAAACTAATCTAATAATACATTAAAATAAAGTTAGTTTATTTGGACATTGAAGTAATGAATAAATACATATTGGTGTAGAAAGAACACAATAGACTCATCTGAGTCTATAGTGTGAAATAATTTTTTTTTTCTTTACACGATTTTTTTGAGAAAATGACCCCAACCACCACATTTCCTTATATTTTAATTTAAAACTAATCTAATTATACATTAAAATGAAGTTAGTTTATTTGGACATGCTCAAAGGTAGAATCTTGATTTGGATTCGGAGAAAATTGAGAGTTTATAATCTTGAGAATTTGGATAATCTTGGGAGTTTGGAAGATAATTGGGATGGTTTGGATCCATGATAAAAATTGAGAGATGAAAGATAAAAAATAGAAGAGAAAATAGAGAATTTAAGATGTGTTCCAAAATATGTCAATATTGGTGTGTATTTATAGAGAATTAAAAAATATGAATTTTGATATATATATATATATATATATATATATCTATATTTTAAATACATATTATCCATAATATTTACAATATACATTTTATCCTTATAAAATTTAGTTGAACCAATCAAAAAAATGACATGTGTCATTTCTTGATTGGCCAACCTAGATTGAGGTTGAGGTTGGGGTTGAGACCCAAACTTGAAATGGTTGCAACCTCCAATTTCATTTGCATTTATTTTTAAATTACTGATTTTTGTCTTTTCTCATCCGTAGGTTGGCGGCCTGGGCGATGGGAGTAGTCTTGACTATCTCCATCGGTGCAGGTCGGCGACCCAAATGAGGAAAAGACAAAAAACAATAAAATAAAAAAATTTGTAAATGAAAATAGAGGTTGCAACCGAGATGGTCTTGGGCCTCAACCACAACCTCAACCTCAACCTCAAGTGGGTGGAATTTAGGTTGTCCAATCAAAAAAATGACACATGTCATTTTTTGATTGGTTCACTAGATTTTATAAAGATAAAATGTATATTGTAAATATTTTGAATAATATGTATTTAAAATATAGATATATATATATATATATATCAAAATTCATATTTTTTAATTCTTTATAAATAAACACCAATATTGACATATTTTGGAACATATCTTAAATTCTCTATTTACTCTTCTATTTTTTATCTTTCATCTCTCAATTTCTATCATGGATCCAAACCATCCCAATTATCTTCCAAACTCCCAAGATTATCCAAATTCTCAAGATTATCGAAGTTTTCAATTAATTCTTAAAAAAAAATTCGTGTAAGGAAAAAAAAATTAGTTCACACTATAGACTCAGATGAGTCTATTGTGTTCTTTCTACAAGAATATGTATTTATTCATTACTTCAATGTCCAAATAAACTAACTTCATTTTAATGTATAATAAGATTAGTTTTAAATTAAAATATAAGGAAATGTGGTGGTTGGGGTCATTTTCTCAAAACAATCGTGTAAGGAAAAAAAAAATTATTTCACACTATAGACTCAGATGAGTCTATTGTGTTCTTTCTACAAGAATATGTATTTATTCATTACTTCAATGTCCAAATAAACTAACTTCATTTTAATGTATAATTAGATTAGTTTTAAATTAAAATATAAGGAAATGTGGTGGTTAGGTTGTAATTTCGTTATTGTATTTTATTTTAAATGTGTTTTAAATTATTTCTTTAATATACTTATAGATTTAGAATATTAAATTACTTAATGTAATTTTTGTACATTTTAAATATAATAAAAAATTTATTTTAGGTTGGGTTGTGGATGTGGATATAGAAACCTTTTTGACGAAGTAACAAATTAGAATATTAATACCATATATTAACGAATTACGAATTATGTAGAAATATCACAAGATTATTAATTCTTATATATATTACACTCTCCAATAATAAATATAAGAAAGACTTTTGAAAGACGTGTTACAATATTGAAAGACGTCGTACAATGTTGAAAGACATATTTCAGCTTTGAAAGCCGTCTTTCTAAAGTGAATTAAGTTTAATCCTTTTTGACGAAGTAACAAATTAGAATATTAATACCATATATTAACGAATTACGAATTATTTAGAAATATCACAAGATTATTAATTCTTATTTATATTACACTCTCCAATAATAAATATAAGAAAGACTTTTGAAAGACGTGTTACAATATTGAAAGACGTCTTACAATGTTGAAAGACATATATCAGCTTTGAAAGACGTCTTTCTAAAGTGAATTAAGTTTAAACCTTTTTGACGAAGTAACAAATTCGAATATTAATTCTATATATTAACGAATTACGAATTATGTAGAAATATCACAAGATTATTAATTCTTATTTATATTACACTCTCCAATAATAAATATATGTTACAATATTGAAAGACGTCTTACAATGTTGAAAGACATATATCAGCTTTGAAAGACGTCTTTCTAAAGTGAATTAAGTTTAAACCTTTTTGACGAAGTAACAAATTCGAATATTAATACCATATATTAACGAATTACGAATTATGTAGAAATATCACAAGATTATTAATTCTTATTTATATTACACTCTCCAATAATAAATATAAGAAAGACTTTTGAAAGACGTCTTACAATATTGAAAGACGTCTTACAATGTTGAAAGTCATATATCAGCTTTGAAAGACGTCTTTCTAAAGTGAATTAAGTTTAAACCTTTTTGACGAAGTAACAAATTCGAATATTAATACCATATATTAACGAATTACGAATTATGTAGAAATATCACAAGATTATTAATTCTTATTTATATTACACTCTCCAATAATAATATATTACATCACAAGCATTTGATGACAGTTGAAAAGACATTGAAAAGACATCTCACTTCGAAAAGGAGCGCTAAATTAGTTCGGTCACCGCCTTAGTGGACTACTACCTCAGCGAACTTCCTAAGTGTATGATTGACATACACTTCGAAAAAGGGGGAGAGTACTGTTATGGTCGAACTACAGTGTATGATATGAGATTCATACACTGTGAAGGCACAGACATTTAAAACAGCCATTGAAACTGCTTGCATGCTTCTGTCATTGTTCTATTTTAAAAACACATTCTTAGTCATTGAAACTACTTGCATCCTTATGTTTATTTGGACATTGAAATGAATAAATACAAGTTCATGTAGAAATAACACAATAGCCTCATCTGAGTCTATTGTGTGAAACAATATTCTATTTTAAAAACGTGTCATTGTTTTTTTATAAAAAATAATTAAATGAAAAATAGCCATAACAAAATAGACTCATCTGAGTCTATTGTGTGAAACAATATCCTATTTTAAAAACATGTCATTGTTTTTTTTGCTTTGTAAAATGATTGTTTAAAATAATTTATGTATTATTTTGTAATTGACTTAAAACAATTGTTTAAAATAATTTATGTATTATTTTGCAAATAACTTAGTCATTGTTTTTTTTGCTACCATCCAAGACCTGTCTTGGAATTTCCAAAACACAGGTTTAGCATGCAGGATGCGTCGTAAAATTTACATGATGCGTCCTGGCGGCATCATAATTCTTTTCTTAAATTCAAAAGAATTAACTAAATTTAATTATATTATAAGAAAAACTTAAATGCTAGTGTGTTAATTTATTACAACAATTTAATTAAAGTTATTATTTGTTCTATTCATAGACAAAAAAATATATATATAGAGCTTAAGTTTGATAGATATCTTTTAAATACATATAAAAAATTTATAATACAAAAAACAGAAAAAAAAAAAAAAAAAACAAGGAATTGGCTTTTTGCAAAGGGGAACATGAATGGGCTTTTTAATTGTAGTAAAATGGCCCACATCTTTTGGGGTTTTTGCATTATATTGTGGTTAGAAATATTTTTGAGGTATAGGTGAAATGTATTGTGTTATATTTAATATTACATTAAACTTATAAAAAAAAAAGAGTAAAATAAAAAATTGACATATTTAAGAAATCATTTATAATTTATAAATATAAATAATATAAGATATTAATATTGGAGAACAAATATTGACTAGGTCTTCATTGAATAGTGATTGATCCCCAATTCCATAATAGGTTTTTTTTTTTTCTTTTTTTTGGTTTTTGACGGGCATTGCCTTTCTTGTCTTTCAATTATAATCTTTTAGTACCTAAGCTATCATATATCAATTTCACCTTCCCTTCCCCTACCCTACTCTTGCAGTCTTGCCTTTGCAAATGTGTTATTGTTTTTTATAAAAAATAATTAAATAATTTTTTTTTAAATATTGGTTAAAATAGAATTAATTGAATCTAATTGTTTTACACAATAGACTCAGATGAGTCTATTGTGTTCTTTCTACATAAATATGTATTTATTCATTACTTCAATGTCCAAATAAACTAACTTTATTTCAATGTATAATTAGTCTAGTTTTAAATCAAAAAAAAATTAATGATATAAAATCAATCGGACATCTACAGAAAATAGAATTATGTTTTATAATTCCTAATTCATATAGTATGATTATTTTTCTAAAATAAAAATAAAGATAAAATGAGTTTGGTTTTAAAATTAATACAAAAAATATAAAAAAGAAGATATATAATTAACAAAGTTAAATTAAATCTAATTAACAAAGTTCAATTAAATTAAAGATGAACTCAACTATTTAAATTTTCCACACATCACATTTATGGTCAAACACTCAACCATCTAATCACCTTCCCTCCCATTTCATTCTTTTTTTTTAATTTATCATGTTATAATTCCTAATTCATATATTATGATTAAACATAAATTATTTTACAAAGCAAAAAAAAAAAGATATTCACATCACATTTATGGTCAAACACTCAACCATCTAATCACCTTCCCTCCCATTTCATTCTTTTTTTTTTTAATTTATCATGTTATCTAATTTATCTTCCATAGTTTGTCTCCTAGACAGATGTGATATATATCAACAAAAATCAATCGATACAACATCCTAATTTTATGAGTAAAAATTCTAAACTAAACTTAGCTTACCAAGGCAATTGGAGTCCTTACCTCTTAGTTCATATATTTTCCTGAAGTCATATTTTTTCCCCTCCACCTAATTGAACTCCAATGTCAAATTCGAGAAATAATGGTCCCTCGGTGCCAAAGTTCGGAGATTTTATTACTTACTACCATTCCAGGAAGAATGAAGTTGTTGTGCCAAAGTTCGGAAATTTTATTACTTACTTTCATTCCAGGAAGCATGAAGTTGCTATGAAGCCTGAAGATTCACAACTTCCGTCCATTGAAGTCCATTCGAGTCCGGATGAAGTTGTTGGCTATGAAACAAATTCTTCTGGTTTGCAAAAAATGATTGACAGAATAAAAGCTTCTAAAAAAAATGATTTGGGACCTGCTGAATGAAGCTGAAAGAAATCTGAAGTTAAGGTGTGCTTATGACATATTTCCGTGAAGCTCCTCTCTTTCTTTTTTCTTTTAGATAAAGTAACTTGATAATGTTGTTGATAATGTTGTACACAAGGTTTATTTTGGTAATGTTGTTGATAATGTTGTACACAAGGTTCAGCATCAGTGAAAGCACTTCATATCAGGATTTCTTGGAGTTTCTTTTGGTCTCTTGTCTTGCTTCTGATCAGCCTTTTGTGGGAGTTTCTTGTTCTGATTTCTTGGAGGGTTACTCTTCTTGATATATAGACCTTCACCTTGTGCCTGTGATTCTCCATTACCAGAGGTTTTCTGAATATCCTTACATTTTAGAGCAATCTGCACCTCTTCAAGAGTGATGGTTTCCCTATTTCCAAACAGCAAAGTGTCCTTGAAATGCTCAAATGATTTTGGCAATGCAGAGAGTAATAAAAGGGCCTTATCTTCTTTTTCCAGCTTAACTTCAAGATTTTCCAAGACATCTAATAGATTGTTGAATTCATCAACTTGCTTCAAGACAGATTTATCTTCCATCATTTTAAAGGAAAACAACTTTTGATTGCTACAATCTGCATTATTTTTTTTACAAACGTTTTAGATTATGAGGCCCTGATATTATGCTAAATGTAGAGATAACTAAACCCCATTCCACCCCACCTGAAAAAATAATGAAAACGAAAAAAAAAAACATGGCAAAGAAATTAACACATTCATCAAAAAAACATGGCAATTTTGTATTATTATATAAAAGAGTGAGAGTAATATTTTAGGTGTCGTTTCTTAATTACTTTTTTATCTTGAAATAACATGTGTTATGATTTAAATATAGAAATATAAATTACTTTTCTATCTTGAAATAACATGTGTTATGATTTAAATATAGAAATATAGATAAATTTTATACCATTAATTTTTTTTGATTTAAAACTAGTCTAATTATACATTGAACAATAGACTCATATGAGTCTATTGTGTATATCATGACAATTTTGTATTATTATATAAAAGAGTGAGAGTAATATTTTAGGTGTCGTTTCTTAATTACTTTTCTATCTTGAAATAACATGTGTTATGATTTAAATATAGAAATATAAATTACTTTTCTATCTTGAAATAACATGTGTTATGATTTAAATATAGAAATATAGATAAATTTTATACCATTAATTTTTTTTGATTTAAAACTAGTCTAATTATACATTGAACAATAGACTCATATGAGTCTATTGTGTATATTAATGAATGTATTCTAAATCTACATAATGAACAGGAGAACAAACTGTATTCTTAATGAATGTATGCTTATACTTGGGAGGGTAAAACCGAGAAGAAACAGAAAGAGGCAACAGCTAAAGATTAAAATGAAGACCTCATATCAGATGGGAAAAACTTACATCATAAAAATAAATTGTTTCACAAGACATAAAAATAAAATTGTTTGAAATAAAAAGTTGACATTTCTACATCCGCCTCCCCCATTTCTTCATGCTCGAACAAACTCGAGTTCCCCAGATTGGCTGTTTTAAATGCCTGTGCAAGGACCACAAAATACCTCTTATGATTCAACGATTAAGAAAATTATTCAAGAATTTACTCAATATGTTGAAACAACAAACAACACCTGCACAATTCTGATGATTAATTTAGATGACTAAAAGGACGTTATGTTTGAACAAATTCGTCATAGCTCAGTTGGTTAGAGCGTGTGGCTGTTAACCACAAGGTCGGAGGTTCGACCCCTCCTTCTAGCGATTTTTTTTATTAAAATAAATATCCACATTATATAATCAGATTTTTTTTATTAAATTGATAGAATTTATTTTATTAAAATAAAATATCCACATTATATAATCAGATTATTTTTATTAAATTTATTTTCATGTCCTTTAAAATAAATATCCACATTATATAATCAGATGTTCCTCATTTCATTAAAATTATGTGGATGACTTGGTTGTTCTTTTTTTGTTTAATCTTATGCCTTCCTTGTTTGGGCTTTAATAAATTCACTACATGACAGAAGAACTTTAGCAGCATCTTCTATTGCCATTATGTTACCATCTCTTTATACAAATCACTTTAGAAAAAAAAAGTATAAATATGTATACAGCCATGGACAAGAATCCGGGGTACTAGAAATACTCGAATTCAACATAAGAAGAATCAGTAGAGCTGTTCTTGTTCTTTTCTTGACTAGTATTATCTGCAATCTTCTTCTCTGGATGAGCTGAATCTTTACATGCAAACTGCCCAAAGTCCACAGGCTCAGGAACATAGGGAGGTGCTCCACTTCTTACTAGAGCCCAGTTCACACCCTCGAAGAAAGGATGCTGTTTTATCTCTGTGGCACCCCTCTTATATGCAATTCTTTTGTGTGGTTCCTTAACCAACAGCCCTTTGATGAGGTCCCTGGCTGTGGCACTTGATTGTGGACTTTCTGGGAACTTTAATGGTTGGCCAACTACGTTGAAGAGTGTAGCGCGATGTCCATTACCCTTGAAAGGTGTTATTCCATGCAATAGCTCGTACAAGAAGATCCCAAACGTCCACCAATCCACTGCACTACCATGACCCTCTCCACGGATGATCTCTGGGGCTAGATATTCGTGTGTCCCAACGAATGACATGGAGCGTACGTTAGTTGGCTCAGCCATTAGCTCAGGAAGGGAATTGGCATTGTTTCCCAGTCCAAAATCAGATTTGGATTTGCGATTCTTTTTAGGGAGGAGGCGTGGGAGAAAAGATGATGGTTGCATACAGCCACGCACTGCATTTTCATCGTTCAAGAGGCCACCAGCAGCATCGGTAGCATTTGAATCATGAGCAGATGAGGACTTTACGAGCGTTGGAGAGACAGAGCAACGAAGTGAGAGGTCAAAATCGGAAAGCATGATATGCCCCTCTTCTCTCACTAGAACATTTTCTGGCTTTAGATCCCTGTAAACTATTCCTAGCATATGCAGATACTCGAGTGCCAACAAGACCTCTGATGCATAAAATCTGCACAGAAGTTGAATTGGAAATAACAAAATGTCAAAATCCTGGTTTTCCATTTGACAATCCAGTCACGTAGGTGAATCTTAAGCATTATAAAATCAATAACATGACACAATGGCATAATAACCTTTGGAGTATCACAGAAATTCAAATGTTTCGCATATTTTTCCAAATTCCCTCTTCTTTTCTTGCAAAGTGAATCAGGTTATGTTAGGATACTCGTTAATTCAGCTCTTTCAACTTCTCATGAAAAGTTCCAACTTTAATCATAGGGCAATGGATAAAAACTAAAAGTCACACAAGTAAAGATGAATAAAGTAGGGTAGGTAATAACCTTGCAGCTTCCTCTGTAAAATACCTATTGGGCTGCTTTTGCCGAAGAGTATGAAGATTTCCTCCACTACAGAACTCCATAACCAAGCAATAAAACTTATCAGTCTCAAAGTAAGTGTATAAGGTAGGTAAAAAAGGATGGTCAAGTACACCAAGAATCTCTCTCTCTGTTTGGGCTCTAATCAGTTTATTCATGCTTGCTAAAGAAACTTTATCCATAACTTTCATGGCAAAGAAGGCATTGGTTCCTCGGAGTTCAACAAGGTAGACACTTCCAATGTCTCCATAACCAAGCCGCTTCAACAGGCGAAAATTGGAAAGACCAAGTGGTGAATCTTTTGATAAAGCAGAATTAATGGCATCCCATCTAACATCACCACCTGTATGAGGCCTAAGAGGTGCACCTGTACTGTCTATGCTATCACTCTGGTTGCTTGGGCGATTGGCCCAGCCCGGGGATACACTACCACTAGCATTGCTCGTCTTCGAGCTTGGTGACAATCTGGGAGATTGACTTGAAGTCGTACTGAATGGATTATCAGCATTTGCACCTCTTTTAGGACTCGGCAATGGACATGGGTTTGCACCACTTTGTATAAATAGCTCGGTTTTTCTAAAATCTCCAGGGGATTTATAGGTTGAAGAAGAATTGGCTTGGGAATTGGGATGTATCTCACTCGGTGAAACACGGTCAGGATGAGCACCCGGTTTTGCCATATGCTCTGAATTCTTCTTATAATCATGAGATGCATTAGAAACTGATGTGGTGGAATTTTTGGCATCAAGATCCCTCCTCCCATGCTCACGTTTATTTTCTTCAGATGATGTGTGAATCATCTGCATTTGAACAAAAAGAATACAGATAATGTGCATTGCTTTTCCAACCATATATTCAGGGCAATAACACAAAATTTAAAAGTGATCATAGCATATGAAATTTTAAATACATATCTTCCTGCTTTTCAACTCATTCTTATGATAAATTGTCATTATTGCATTCTACTAGCAATTGTAATCAGATCAAAGGGCTAAAAAAATTCTAACCTCATTCGTCTTTCCACCCTTGGGATCAATCAACATTGCCGGGTTCCACATACCAAAGTCTTAAAGAATAATTTCTGCACAAGAAAAAAGAAATAAACAATCTATATTAATATCAAAAGTACAGGCATACAGTATACGTGCATATGATCCTTTTGCATGCAAACTTTTAAACATTTCCACATTATCACAACCCTGCAAAAAAATTTGCCTTGCTGGATCAACAATCCGTCGTAGGATCATCAGATTAAGCTTCCGCCTTGTGAATTAAAAGAAGAAAAACAAGAGAAGGAACATCATAATGGAATTAAAGGGACATGGGAAAAATCCATTAATGGACTATGGTTTTCGCTATTGCGGTTGTTGTTGGTACAGCCGTTGCCGTAGGTTTGGTAGATGGGTGAGAAGGGAACAATCTGGGGAGAGCAAAAGATGAGGAAATTAAACAAAAATAGAAAATGAGAATCCATTTATACGTTGATTCACTGAAGACTGAAATTTTGTGTGTGTGTGCGCGTGTGAGAGAGAGAGAGAGAGAGAGAGAAGGCGCCAGGCAAGATTGAGATATACGGGAAAATCGCCGTTTGAAACTCTGAAAACGTGGTCGGAGTCAATTTTCTTGATTTTCTTTTCTGCCCCAAATCTTTTCCTGAATTCATTTTCGCTCCTAAATACAGAGCTTGTTGAATGAATAACACTTTAAATAACTCAATATTAGTCAAATATTGAGTGGTATTATTATTATTATTATTTTTAAGTTCTTGTCAATACAACCTAAAATACATGTCATAGCTCAGAAAGATTTTTTTCAAAGTTCGATGCTTAAAGATTCAAATGGAGAATTTTTCACTTTGAAAGTGCTACAAACATGCAAATAATCGTATACATCTGTTTAACACGGAAGTTTTATAAGAATGTATAAATTTCCAATTCATGGTTCGAGTAAATATTTATTAAAGATAAATCAATTAGTCAAATGTGGTTAGATCTTTTAAATGGTATTGATATTGAAAACAAGCTAGGAATATTATATCCATCAGTATGATTGTGTTTAAGAAAAAGGGATAAATCATGTATTTTTAATCAGGTGTAGCATCATATATACCAAAATTTTGATGTAGATAGTTAGAATTTGAATACTACTTACCTTAAATTGTGGACTGAGAAATAAGATCAGAGTGAGTGTTTACCTTTAAGGGGTTGGGCCCAAAAACTGTTAAGCGCTTGCCATGTATGAGAATGGCCATGAAATTAGTGAATTTGGGCCAGGCCTTTTACCATTAAATTGGGCTGTTTTGTAGACTGGCACGATGTCCAACTATGCATT
The DNA here is from genome assembly GCA_028654395.1 of Scutellaria barbata. Classification (NCBI taxonomy): domain Eukaryota; kingdom Viridiplantae; phylum Streptophyta; class Magnoliopsida; order Lamiales; family Lamiaceae; genus Scutellaria; species Scutellaria barbata. The sequence continues at coordinate 8,676,945 of CM053645.1, forward strand.
GTTTTTTTCAAACCGAGCAATATTATTTACGTCAAAAAGCAAAATACAATGAAGTTAACTGATTTTACATGTGTAAAATCCACGTGGATGTGTGTATTTTACAGATAGGAGGACATGTTAGCATAAAAATAAACATAATAATTCATTGAAAATAGTGATAATGTATTAGACTATTATTTCAGCTGTGGTTGTTTTTGGGTTTGGATTAGACCATGAAAATTTATCTCCCTACTTTTGAACACGAATATTTATAAATATAAAATGGATTTATAGGCGGCGCTAAACTTAAAGTATTTAAAAATATTTGGTTGATTGCTAATGTATTGCTGTGTGAATGACTTATTATGATTGTACACTGTACATAAAAATAATAGGAAAAAACAAAGAAAAAATATAACTGGGACAGCAGTGGCTAATATAAGATTGTGATGATTAAAAGAAATGATAACAATTAAGAAACGACTTTAACAGAAAATGATTCAATAATGAATGGTACTATCAATGTCCTTTCACACAGTAGTTCAATAATTTAGGTTTGAACAATTATTAGGATATAGAAAAAAAAAAAAATTAGTACTATAAGTTAATTTAGTAGCAGAGTGTGATGAATGTATGAAGAGTCAGCAATGGATATATATTTGGCAATATATACCTAAGTTATATAAAAGGCAAAATAATGGGATTCTTCAATTGGAATCTCACTTGTAACATGGCGCAAAATGAGGGGTCAAACTCTCCAACAATTACTCATCACCTACTTACTCTTCTATATAATATATGTATACACACACGCATACGGCTTAATTGGAAGGAAAAAAAAAAAAAAAACACAAACTTTTAAAGAATTGTAATTTTACATGATTTTTCAAATTTAGAATTGTAATTTTACATGATTTTTCAAATTTAGCAAATTATAAAATGAAATTTAACATAGTTTTGTAATTTAGATTACCATTCATTTATTTATGAAAAATTGTCAATGTTTCGGCTAATTTTTATATCTTGAATTTATTATTTCGGACTCAGTTCTATTTTATATTAACCGCTTATATTCAGTAATATTTCTTTCAAGTGATTTAGAAAATCTGAGAAAACTCATGTGTGTTGGATGAAAGTGTCAGCACTCTTTGGAGACTTTTTTCTCTTTCTGAAAAAATTATAAAGGTGGCTGAAAACAATTGCATGTCTAAAAAAATCATGGGTGTAAAATGATTACTAATTGTTAATGTTGGATTTTCCAACTTAATAATTTTTCTTTTTTCATTATTTTTAAAATTATTTATTTTATTTAAATTGAAATTTGTTAGGATTTTGAGTGTTTATAGAATTTGATTGTTATTTAATTCCTTATCTTAAGGATTATTTTATCTAACCATTTATTCCTATCTTTTAGGATTTGTTTCTTTTCTTTTTATTTTATTTGTTATAGGATTTCAAGAAAAAGAAAAGAATGTGGAAAAGAACGTGAGAAGAAGAACGTGGAGAGAGAGAAGATGGACGTGAAGTGAAGATCATGGAGTTGATTTCAAGAGAATGAACACGTAAAGATCATGAAAGATCATGGAGTCTTCAACCATCTCTATAAATAGAAGGAAGCTCTTGAAGATTTTTAGATCAAGAAAACAGAGATTGTAGAGCAAATATAAGAGAGCTTTTTGAGTCTTTATTCCAGCCTTTGTATATCACTTTTGTGATCTTTTTTATACGTCCAATTGATCATAGAATTATAACGTATTGTGTTTTTTCTTCTCCTTGTACCAAAATTCTTATTATAAAGGAGCTTTTCGTCTTGTGGTAGTCCACGAGTATATTTGTACTCATGGATAAATTTTATCTCTGTTCGTTTTCGTTTTTGATATTTATTCCGCTGTATTTTTCCGGTGTTGCCCAACATTGTGACAACACCAGGTTCTCTGATCGATTTTTCAGTTACATAATTCACGCAGAACTTTCACTAATAAACTATTTTAACTCGTTTTTAGAGCAAAAACATAGGATTACACCTAATCCTGCATATCCGTATCCCCGGAAATTGAGAGACAAAAAAAATCATTTATTTGAATTTTTAAAACATGTCAATTTGTTATTCACAACTCAATATATAATAAGTTTGATTTGTTGATAATAAAATTATGTTTTGTATTTGTAAGATAGTGTATATAAGTTTTCATATGACCAATTAAATACATGAATTTGATTAGGTCAAAGAAAAAAAAGTGAAAAATGAAGACAGCTAGGCGATGAGTGAGATTCGGCATGTGATATCCAAACCTGTTATTCTTTGCCAGCTTAACTTTTAACCAAATGTCTTTGACCTTTTATGTTATTTTTCTCTTTTTATTTATTCTCATACCTGCAACTAGTATACTCTCATCATCTTTTTTAAATCAAGATTAATATTTTATCACTATTATATTACGTAAGATATTATGTCAGTACTTATACAATTATCTCTGTAACACATCAACAAATAATTCAACTCTCCCAAATGGCCACGCGTTGTAACATTGTAAAATTTTATTCGATTGGACAAGGGACATAAATTTCAATGATTATTTAAATATATGTAAAAATCATAGATTTCGTGACGAGTTATAAGGAAATTAAGTTAAATTGTTTAGGCTTATATTAAACCTCTTGTTGCTAGCCAGCTGGTCTGTTCTACAAAGTCAAGTTTTCACAAAAAGTTAATAAAAACTCTAATTATTCAACTTTCCTCTTGGATTCTTCAACAAATATTTCATTGTACATAGCATCAAACTTGAGATATATATTAAAGATATAAATGATTATTGTACGTGTTTCTAAAATAATGAAAAAAAATCCTTATTTAATTAAAAGATTTATGATGTCGACACAATTTGGAACTTGTGTTCGGTTAATATCAGAGAAATTAGGGTTATAATATCCACTTTTCATAAGAACAATGATATATGCTTGTATGTTAGAAAAAAATGTGCACATCTATTTTTGATCGATAAAAGAACATAATTACCTTAAGTTCGCATGTGGCAAAACTCAAGCAGTAAAAAAAAATTGGTCTCAAAGTAGAGCGTGAAGACCAAATTAGCATAATTAGAAAATGAGACCAAATTGGTTAATTAGTTGTGGATCATTTTATATAGCTAATGATATGAGCATAATTAGCATTCATGGATGAAATTAGACCTATTATTGTCCTTAATTTGATGAATGGTTGTGTAGATGTTGGCAGGCGAGGTACAAAAATGAATGGTTGTACATATAGGGCGTATGTTAGAATTGATGATTGAAAGAAAAGAAAAAGTGTGGACTGAACCAACCAACAGTAGATCCCAACTATCATGTGAAGAGAGAGAATAATTGATAGGGAATGGGGATATAAAATTAATCAACCATGCTCCTTCAAGACTGCCCACAATAAATATATAAATATATGCATTTAATATAACTGATAAATATGCATGTATGACAGACCGATTCCAAAACCAACAAACACATCAATTTTCATATTTATAAATATCTCTTCGTTTTATAATGCACCGTAATTTGGACTCTCACCAATCTAAAACTACTATGATTGCTCATCTTTTTCTTTCCTTTCCTTTTTTTTTTTTTTTTTTTGCCTATTAAAAAGATTAAAAAAAAATGGACCCCTTTTCTTCTGAAAAAGAGAGCCAAATTTTTGCTTCTACTCTTTGCTACTCTTTCTCTTTGCTTGCACCTCTTTTCAATCATTGCCTTTTCCCACTTATATAAATCTTGAAATCACACTTAGTTAATTACTAGTTACATAAAGCATGGCAACGACTTATAGGCGCCAAAGATTCACCTTTCTCTTCCTATTCATCTTCTTGTCTACACTCATCAACTCCGGCCTAGGTGGAGTGAGACTCCAGTTGCATCACGGGCCTCGGCCCGTGAGGATTAATCACCTGCTTCGCAACGACGCCATTCGTCTGCGTGCAATATCGCAGAAAGTGAGGCGAAAACTCGAGGACGACAATGGCGGCCACCATCCAGCCTGCAACAATGGCGAAGATAATCATCGCAATGTATCTGGTGAAGTGCCACTACATTCAGGGGCTGATTATGGAACAGGGCAGTACTTTGTGAAGCTCAGGGTCGGATCTCCGGCCCAGAAAGTCGTGCTGATTGCAGACACGGGGAGTGATTTAACTTGGATGAACTGCAAGTACAGGTGCCATGGTGGTGGATGTAGAAGCAAGCATCATCGTGTTTTTCGCGGTGATCGTTCTTTGTCTTTTAAGACAGTGCCCTGTTCTTCCTCCATGTGCAAGATTGATCTGGCTAATCTCTTCTCCTTGTCTCGTTGCCTTTCTCCATTGGATCCATGTGCCTATGATTACAGGTATACATATCTCTCTCTGTGTAAGTTTCCATGTGCATATTGGTAATGTGGCTTAATTAGAGTTAATTCTTGATCCAAGGATAAAATTGGTAATGACAGGGCTTGTCTGTATTAGGACAGGACTAATGAATGATGTGTTTGTATTTATTGTTTTAGATTTTCTCGCACATTCCAGCAATGGTTTTGTCCCTCCATGTTGGGTGGAAATTAATTAATTACCACGTTTAGTTGCAAGAAAAAATCCGCACGTGGTAATTATTCGACGCGGTAACATTAATATGGAAACCCATTCTCTGTTTTCATTAGGATGATTTTAGCAGGCAAAAGATTATGAAAAGAAAAAAAAAAAAGGATGTTTTGAATTTAGTATCCAAGGCTATAAATGCTGAGTAGTACAGTTTTGTGTCAGCAAGGCTGCGTTCTTACAGTTGAAGCCATTACAGCTCTTACCTACATCCAAACGAAGCAGTAATGGCAGTTATTGTGAAGTAGATTGGCTCACATGACTTGGATCTCTGTATACCACTACTCCAATTTTCACATTGTTATGCATAAATCTTATTTTCTTGATAATTAGGTACTCAGATGGTTCATCCACACTAGGCCTATTCGCCAACGAGACAGCCACGTTTACACTCACAAACGGGAGGAAAACTAGGCTACACAACGTCCTAGTTGGCTGCAGTGAGTCCTCGAAAGGCCAGAGTTTCCAAGGGGCTGATGGAGTTATGGGACTAGGCTACAGCAATTTCTCGTTTGCGCTAAAAGCAGCCGATAAGTTCGGGGGCAAATTCTCGTACTGTCTCGTTGACCACTTAAGCCGCAAGAACATATCGAGCTATCTCGTCTTCGGCTCACACGAGCAAATAAACATATCCTTGAATACAATGCACTACACAGAGCTAGTACTGGGTGTGATCACGCCCTTCTACGCTGTAAACATCAAAGGCATCTCCATTGGCGGGTCCATGCTGGACATCCCAGCTGACACGTGGAATGTGAACGGGCTGGGAGGTGCGATCCTCGACTCAGGGTCGAGCCTCACGGCCCTGACCCAGCCCGCTTATCAGCCCGTTATGGCTGCGTTGAAGCCGTCGTTGGTGGGTTTCAAGAACTTGAACCTGGATATCGGGCCTCTTGAATACTGCTTTAATTCAACTGGGTTCAATGAGAGTTTAGTGCCCAGATTGGTGTTCCATTTTGTGGATGGGGCGAGGTTTGAGCCGCCGGTGAAGAGCTACATGATTGACGCGGCGCCGGCGGTGAAGTGCCTGGGATTTGTGGCGGCGGCGTGGCCTGGTGCATCTGTGATTGGGAATATTATGCAACAGAATTATTTCTGGGAATATGATCTTGTTAATGCTAGATTGGGGTTTGCTGTTTCTTCATGTACTTAACATTCATGGCCTAATTCATTGTCTTAAGAAAGGAATCATGCATGCACACTGCTGATCCTTTCTCATTCATATTTGTATACATAGACAGAAAGGTTATAAATGTTCAGGACCATAACAAATTGAAATCATGTTTTATCTTGTTTTTATTGTGGGAAATTTCAATTTTGGGTTCTTGTTTACCATTAATTTTACTTATCATGCAACTATATTTATTTTTTTCAATTTTCATCTAATTTTACAAGAAATTTCATTTATTTGCGTGGATCTCAAAATTGTTGACGTGGAGGTAGAAATTGACATTTCAAGTAAAATCGGATAAAATTTAGAAAATGTGATAATTATTTAGAACTCGTAAAATTAGTAATGAAAAGATGGACATTATCTATATCACAAAGCAAAAACAGAGATGTTTCCTTTTATGTTCAACAGTATATGTTTTGAAGTAAGGGTTTGTGTCCCACTTCAGAAAGGGACTCATCGCTTGATCAGGGTACGGCAAAAACAAGATCGAATGCAATCACTTAGATATGTCAAGACAAATCACAAGATGGTACGAAAAGATGTCATTTTGATTCTATTTGTGGGGGTATAAGAGTATTTACACACTAATTTAAAAAAAAATAGCAAATGCGTGCAAGAAATGAAACACGAGATTAACAATGAATTAGTTTGATGCCGACAAACAGTGTAGTACATAGAGGGGAAGCAATGGCATTAGTAAGGAGCAAGGACAAGCTAAATAGTTGCATCTATTATTGGAAACAAGAAAACAGCATAGTTTGATGATCTGGATATCTTTAAAGATATGCATATTTATATATATCCCAATGGGGATATATTACACACAAGAATATAAACTACTTTTTTTCTCAACCACATTTCACATAAATTATTTTCAAAGCAAGTCTTTTGAATCTGCTCTTTAGCTATGTAACTTTAAGTCTCTCAGCATGATTAGTGACCATCACTGGGTCCTCATCACCTACACATGAAGGGCCCAACCATCATTCAGTCCCTCCACTCAAAATTTCCTTGAATTTCTGGATCTGTAGTTGTCTTGTAATAAAATTTCAAAGCTTATTATTCTTTGAACCAACAAACAAAATCCAAAATTACACCCAAAATTACACCTATTTTGTTTTTTATTTAATTATAGAATTGAAATGACAAGATTTTTATTGAAATGCTAAACTTAAATTTAAAATAAATGACATCTCAAATAGTAAATGACACATGACATATCTAGGATGCTACAAAAATCCAACATTTCACAACCTGAAACGCTCGATATATATTACTTATTTATATATAGATTTATAGACATACATGTTAATTTTTATTTGTTTAGCAAATTATTTCAATATGTTGATGACATATAAATACATATTTTAAATAATATATTGATATATGAATTAAAAACGAAAAATAATTGTAAGAAATGGAATCATTGTAGATTTCAATAAACATTCAAGATTTAAGGTAAAAATAAGTTAAAATTAACATAGAGAAGGAAAGTTCTTTTTGATAGTCAAAGTTAGTTTTTACATTAATTTTTTTAGAGGAGGACTTCTGTGCCCCCAACCCGCTCCACCCCATCTCTAACTTATGTATATATAGATTTTTTTTATTCTGCATTCAAAATGGACGCTGCCATAGTTGAGAGACGTTGCCATAGCTGAGAGAGTCGCGATCTCTGAACTCGTTTTTCTTCTCAATTTTTACTCTTAATTTCTTCTTCAATTTCTTCTTAAAATCTAGGGTTTGATTTCCTATCAGATTAGAAGCAAATCTAGCGAAGTCACCTTGGGATGAAATTCGTTTTGAATTTTTTTGAACATCCTAAAATCGTTAGCAGCAGGCAGAGATTGGGCGGCGCCGTCTACCAACTCCACCGAGAAGTTCTCCGTTGTTTCCTACTTCATCACTGCTCTGGCAGCAGGGCTTTCTGTCGTGGTCTACTTATTTATGTAGGAATGGATCCTTATGATCACCATTGTTGCTTAATTCCTTTGCTTTATTTAATTTGTAGGTATAATATGTTTTTGTTAGGGTGATTTGCTACGGAGTATTGAGTCTATTCACATTGTTTTTGTCTAAGTTGGTTAATTGATTTAATGATCAATTTTTTTTTTCTAAATACCTTCAAATCAATAGCTTCAAAAATTGTGATACCTGAAAGAAACCTATGTAATACTTGTAAGGTAAATATGTAATACCTTGAACGTATTATTGTAATACTTTAAAGGTGCTTATGTGATACCTGAAAGAGATTTATGTAATATCTGTAAAGTAAATATGTAATACCTTAAACGTATTACTGTAATACTTTTAATTTTAATACCTTAAAGGTGCTTATGTGATACCTGAAAATGACTTATGTATTACTTGTAAGGTAAATATGTAATATCTTAAAAGGTATTACTTTTGAGGTATTACTAATTTGTTCTATAAGTATTAGACATATGTTCTTCAAGTATTACAAGATTACATGGTTGAATGATATGTAAATAATATTTTCAATATATTATGAAATTACTTTTGAGGTATTACTGATTTGTAATACCTAAAAGAACATATGTAATACCTATAAGATACTTATATAATATCTCATAAATGACTCCATGGAGATTTGAAGAAGAATACAAAACAAATAAGAAGAATAATAAATTGATAAGAAAAGAAATTATCCATGGGGATTTGAAGAAGAATACAAAACAAATAAGAAGAATAACAAATTAATAAGAAAAGAAATTAAGAAGAAGAATGGGAGAGAAGATAAAAAAAAAGAGGAAAAAGAAGAAATCAGAACTGTTTTTATATTAATACCTGAAGGGTAATAGTGTGATACCTTAAGAGTAAATGAGTGATACCTTAAAGTATAAAAATCAGGTGGTGCGCGGCGCACACCAACTATGGTGTGGCCGCGCGTGGGGGCGCATGAATGCGCGTAAAAGCGGTCCACGCGCCGGTTCGGATTGGGGGCACGAATCTAAAATCCATACCACTGATGCATATAAGTTTTAGCCATTTTTTTATAATATCTGCTATAGAAAGAAGTTTCAAGAGTAGTTAATTAACAAATGAATAAGCATACTGAATTGATGGCTTAAGAAGAAATTTATTTATTAATTGGACTGGTCACAACACCCTCCTATGAATCTATGACAATATCGTTCATGTATTTTGGTATGTAAAACAAATATATTTATAAGATTAAAATATAAATAATTAATTATAAGTTAATAATTATAATAAGATAATTAAATGAAGAGACGTGCTATGTGTACGGATTCTGTCAGAATGGAAAGTTAAAAAATTAATTATAAATATTATTAATATTATTAAATGACTGTTCTAACCTAATATAATTTGGTTCCATGATAATGGAGATGACGCTCATTCTCTACTAATTTCAATACAACTGTTAATCAACATTTCCAAAATAATACTCCGCTAATTTCAATACAACTGTTAATCAATATTTCCAAAACAACAGCTAAATTTTATTAAGTTGGTCTTTATTTAATTATTATTTACATACTTTAATTAAGTTGGTATTTATTTAATTATTATTTACATCTTTAATTAAGTTGGTCTTTATTTAATTATTATTTGCATACCTTTCAAAGTTTGCTCCTCCAATAACTTCTAGAATAATTATGTAATTTTGATAAGAAAAATTATGAAAAAAAATGTGTATGAAAAATTATAAAAAAAATTTTAGAACAATTTTAAAATTCAGATATGGATTAACAAAAAAATTATGGAAAAACTTTTAAAATAAGAATAGATATGAGTTAACAAAAATATTATAGAAAAGACAAATTCTCCTGTGCTAGAATTCTTCATTTTTTTTTTAAGTTATTGAATATAAACGTCACAGAACTTATACATAAAAGTCATAGAATTTACATATAAAAGTCATAGAATATGTATATAAAAGTTTTGGCTTGAAAAAAAAAAAAAAAAAGCATGCGGTTCCGGATCGACTCGGATTGCATGTATACCAAATCTATATGAGACATACTCTATACAAAAATATAGATACAGTTAACAGAAAGATCGTTGTTTTTCTGCTGGTAACAGTTTTATTTTTTATCTTAATGAAAATATCAATTTATTTTCAAAAATATATATATATCAATTTATTTCAAAAAAAAAAGATTATAGAAATTTTTTTAGGGTTAACCAAGGACGAAAAAATTGGTATCGGTGAAAATATCGGTACCCTGATTTTACGTATATATCGATATCGATATCGGTATCGGTGGAAATATCGGACATTTTTAAAAAAAATATTAAAACTTTCTAAAAAATTAAAAATTTATATCTACTAGTTTATAGATTATTATAACTGACATTAATACATATATTGAACTTATAATTAAAAAAAATGATATATTTACAACTAATATATAGATAAAATATTATATAAACGTTGTATTTAATGATACATGACAAATTTTGTACATATACTAGTTAATATATATTTTCACATCAGATAAATTTGGACTAATATCAGCATGTCCGATAAAAAATATGGGTTACAATAAGAAGAGACAAAAACAATTATTGAAAACAAGAAATATATAAATATTATACAAAATATGAGACTAAAATACTCAAGGTCAAATAGAGAACTAATAAAAAAAAAAATTCCCAACTAATAATTCTAATAATAAGTTTTTACGCATTTATTTGGCCAACTATACCTTTTAAAACATTTTTATCTAGCAAAAACAACAAAATTATTAATAATAATAATAATAATAATAATAATAATTCACATGAATATTATACTTAAAAAAAGATCACATCCATAATTGAATAACAGGCTGTATTATATTATGCAGGCAAGGGAAAATTATTGCAGCCAAGGGAAAATTATATTATGCATAATGCAGCCAAGGGAAAAAAAAATTCAAAAAATCTCGATTACCGATATTTTGAAGGCGCCGATATATCGGCGATATAGCAAAAGAAATACACTGGACTTAACTGATATTAAAACGATATTTATAGATATATCGCCGATATTTTAACGAAAAAAAATTGCGATCGATATTTATATCGGTAGTCGAATTTTCGCGATATTTCGACGAAATATCATGATTTTTTGTTCTTTGGGTTTAACACAAATATTATAGAAAACTTTTAAGATGGAGGAAAAAAAAGAATTGATATAGTTGAAATTAAAAGTTTATTTATAAAGTAATCAAATTACATATAAATATTAAATATAAATATAAAAATAAGTTTTTAAAAAGAAAATATATGGTGAAATGAAAATATCAACAAATTCTATGTCGTTAATATATTCTAAAAAAAATTAATATTGATATGATTAATGTGGTTAATATCGATAAGTATTAAAAAATTAAATATTAATATATAGATATTTCAATAATATATATGATTTATGTCGTTAATATCGATAGGTTATAAAAAAATTAAATATTGAGTCGTTAATATCGACAAGTTCAAAAAAACTAAATAATTCAAGTCAAAAATTTCTCTTCATAATTGAAAAATATTTGTAAGTTAATCAATAATTTTAAAATATTTATCAACTTGAATCTTCACTCATTAAATAAATATTTGTAAAATAATTAATAATTTTAAAATATTTTTTAAGTCAAATCTTCCTCACAATCAAATAAATATTTATACAATAATAAATAATTTTAAAATATTAATCAAGTCAAATTTTATTTCTTCTCAAAAATAGGTCTTGATTTTTTTATATAATAATGAATTATGGAAACTATTCTTAAAACTACACATGTATTTATTTGGAGAAAATATTGTTTCATTAATGAGTGAAGAAAGAAATATTATTTTAATTTTAAATTTGAAAATTTGATTTTATATATTTTTATTAAGGATATGATTCTCATTTAATATATTATTTTAATTTATAATTAATGTTGTACATTTTTCTATGTAGGCATTCCCACGTAAAATTACCGTTCAGTTAAATGAATTAGATAAAAAACCATGTTCTAGGTCTCATTCAACTTGTCACCAAAAATTTATTGTGGGAATAAAGTCAAAGTTTGAAGCAAATTCTCTGGAGAAAGATCTCCAACATTCTATTATATTCCGTGGAGACTGAAAGAAGTTCAACTTGAAAAAGAAAAACCATTTTGCACTCACTCACTCCCAAAATCAATGTCCAGAAATTTCAAGAACATACTCAAAGTTCTAATCTTAATCTCTAAAACCCATTATAAATACTAATTAATCAAATATCTGATCACCCCAAGTTCAATTCCTCATAAATCAAGAAACCAACTAATCGATCATGTCAGTCTTCCCACAGCGATCACTACTTTCCGATCCATTCATTTACGGCGCATTCGGGCTCGGGCCTTCGGTTTCTATGGACTGGAAGGAGACCCCAGAAGCTCACATCTTCAAGTTGGACCTTCCGGGCCGGGCCAAAGAAGACGTGAAACTCCAAGTTCACGATGACAGAGTGCTCCACATAAGCGCGCAGAGTAAAGACGACGAAGAAGATTCCGGCCAAAAGAGGAGTTATAAATGGCACTGTAAAGAGCGGGTTAGTGCCGGAAATTTACGCCGGGAATTTAGGTTGCCAGAAAATGCGGTGGTGGATGAGATAAAAGCTTCGATGAGCGACGGAGTTCTGGTGGTGACGGTGCCTAAAGATCATAGCAAGAAGAAGAAGCTGCATGCGAAGAAACATACTGTTGAGATTGCTGGTGATGGAGAGAGTACTTCGGGCTCTGCTAAAGGCCTGGCCCGATTTGTTTGCTGCAAAGCTTGATTCTTTATTACAACATTTATGTTAGAACACTGCGAATTCTGCATGTTTTGTTTTCCGTTTTTGTTTCTCACGTTCAAGTATCTGCTTGTATTGTAATGGTGTAGTTAAATCATGGTAGCTTGCAAATAGATTTGTGGTGTATGTCTGATGGTTTCGAATTTTTTATTATATTTGATATTATATCTTATTATTTATGGATATAGATTTGTGGTGTATGTGTGATGGTTTCGAATTTTTTATTATATTTGATATTATATCTCATTATTTATGGATATAGATCAGGAGTTAAGAAATGTAATAGGATAATTTTAAATTAAAAACATTTTTTTGTTGCTTGCGAGAGAAAAATGAGAAACTTAGGGGGTGTATTGGTTTAGGATTTCACAGGATTTTAAAAGACTTTTTTTTCGTAAAAAAATCCGCTGGTATTCAATTAGGATTTTATGTCATTTAAAAACAATCCGCTAGTATTCAATCAGGATTTTATGTCATTTAAAAACAATCTACTGGTATTCAATCTGGATTTTATGTCATTTAAAAATAATCCATTGATATTCAAAAATATAAGGATTTTACAGGATTATTGTGTTAGATGGATTTTGATTGACTTTTTAGTGGTATCTATAAATATCAACAATCACATCCAAACTCATCAGATTTTAGAGGATTCTTGAAGTGACTATTGAAGTGCTTCCTTCTGTAATGTCTCTTCACCTTTGTCTCTTCACCCTTATCTTTATACTATAATTCTATGAAGCTCTTGTCTTTATACTGTAATTCTATGAAAAAAAATTGTGAGAGACACCCTTATCTTTATACTATAATTCTATGAAACTCTTGTCTTTATACTGTAATTTTATGAAAAAAAAATTGTGATATGTATTGCATGTATATATTGTATTTCTTTGTTTACCTTTGTCTTTATACTGCAATTCTATAAAAAAAATCCGTGATATGTATATACTGTATTTCTTTATTTGTATTAGGTGATGCTATTATACTGCAATTCTATAAAAAAAAATTCGTGATATATATATTTGGTATTGGGTGAACCAATTCGAGAGAATATTTGGTATTTTTAAATCAAGGTTCACAATTTTTAACTCAGCACCTCCATTTTTATTTAAGACACAAGCAGAACTTGTATTAGCATGTGCAGCTCTACATAACTTTCTTCGCAAAGAATGTCGTTCTGATGAATTTCCAATTAAATCGGTGGACGAACCTTCATATTCAACATTACCGGTTAATGAAGACCATAACTTTGAGCCTATTATTCAAACCCAAGAGCAATATGAACGCTATTTAGGAGGACATGATATTATGGAGAATTATTATTATTTTTTTTTTTTGTCTTTGACTCTTTTTAAATTCGAATGCATGAAAAAAAAATCTTAAAGTCTTATCGTACTTCATAAATCTATGAAGTTCTGTAAAGTCCACAAAGTCTTATAGAAATCCTGATTAAAAAGTCTTTACAAAATCTTGCAAAATCTTAAAAGTCATACAAATCCTGCAAAATCTTTTAAATCCGCATGACTTTTTTCAACTTAAAAAGTCCTTTAAAATCCTAATTCAATACACCCCTGTTAGTCTTGCACATAAAATGCTAAATTCACAAATTTATTATTATTTTTATTAATTAAATATAAAAATAACCCTTTCCTTGTAATCTTTTAGGAGTGTCCAGTGCCCCAATCAAGGACGAAAAAATTGATATGGATGAAAATATCGGTACCCTAATTTTACGGATATATTGGTATCGATATCGATACCGTGGAAATATCGGACATTTTTAAAAAAAATATAAAAACTTTCTAAAAAAATTGAAAAATATATTTACTAATTATAATATCATTATAACTTACATTAATACATATATTGAACTTATAATTTCAAATAAAATGATATATTTTCAACAAATATATAGATAAAATACTATATAAACGTTGTCTACTATGATAACATGACAAATTTTGTATAAAAAAATACTAATAAATAGAATCATTTAATAATTTTTGTACATGTTTAATACCTAAGCAACATTTTAACTTATTTTTCGAGAAGTGTCTTCATATAACTAACATTAATATGTATATTGAACTTAAAATTTCAAATCAAATGATATATTTACAATAAATATAGAGATAAACTATTATTATATAGTATATAATATATACATCATAATTCTTTTCTTAAAATAAAAAAAATTAACTAAACTTAATTAAATTATGAGAAAAACCTAAATGCTAGTGTGTTAATTTATTTCAACAATTTAATTAAAATTATTATTTATTCTAATCATAGATAAAAATATAGATATAGAGCTTAAGTTTGTTAGATATTTTTTAAATATATATAAAAAATTTATAATAAAAAAGCAAAAAAAAACAGAAAAGAAAAGAAAATAAGGAAAAAAAAAAAGAAAAATTCAAAAAATAACATTACCGATATTTTGAAAAGCGCCGATATATCGGCCGATATGGCATGAGATTACACCGGCTTTAATCGATATCGATATTAAAACGATATTTTAACGGAAAAAAATTGATAGCATTATTATATCGGAGTCAATTTATCGCGATATTTCGGTAAAATATCGCGATTTTTTAATCCTTGGCCCCAACTATGGATCTGATAATGTATTTATATTTCATGATATTTAATATATGTTATGAGTATGTTAGTAAATTATATGATTTATGTGATTATTAATTTCAAATAGAAAAAAATATAATCTCAAATATAATAAAAGATTTTAAGTGATGTGTGACAGCCTGGGTTTGTGTTGGTCTAGTTTGTACATGTTTAATTTCGTGAATGAGTAACATAAGAAAAACTAATTTTTGAAACTGGTGAGCTGAACCTTTTTTTTTTTAAGCCTTTATGTCTCAATTTCTGCTTTTTTTTTTTTAATGAACTTTATATCTTAATTCCAATTTGCAATCTTGATAATAGTGTCTTATCTAGTCTTTTTTATTTCTTCATTACAGGTTACTATCTGTGTAATGAATGTTCTATTATTTTTGTATAATTTTTTTGTGCATAAGTTTCAAAGAGAGGTGATACATGACGATATGTAGTTGATGTACGAGAAAAAGAATTCGATAATCGTCAAATCATTAACATAGACCTAACAAATTTTAAAAAAAAAATTGAATCGGTTGTAAAAACATGAAATATTTTTTTGCTTCAAATTTATATAATATTTGTAAAATAAAAGTTCCCACGACAGGGATAATATTAAATAGTCAAGTCTCTGACATCTCAGTTGTAGCGTTCACTGCTTTTTCTCAAATTCAAAGACAAGAAATGAGAAGTATTGTGCACTCCCCATATGTTACTCAAATTACTACATATATAAGAACTAAATACAAAAGTCATATTGTTTGACTCATGAATCTGAGTTGGAACATGGGAGCATGTCACCTAGTCCTGCTCACGTTTTCTCCGTCCAAATATGCACTAATACAATTCGGTCAATTCACAACCATATAAATACTTGCATGAATAATATTAATGATCATATGAAAGAAATACATAAATTAGGAATTTATAAGTCATCTGCAATAATTTTAGCAAGGTTGATGGCCACCTCCACAATTATGAGGTGCTTTCTTCTATATGTCTGTCTTCTCTCCGTCGTCGTAGCTGCAAACTGCATAGTGCCGCCTGTGCTGCCGCCGGCCGCTTACCTGAAAACAAATTATTATTTAAAATCATGCCCAAATGTTGAAAGCATAATCCATGAAAGGGTGAATGCATGGGTTAAGAAAGATTACACATTGGCTGCTAGCATCATCCGCCTTCACTTCCATGACTGCGCTGTTAGGGTATTATTCTAACTTCTCTCCAATCTCCTACTACAAGAAGAGTTTTTTTTTTTCCTCATTTTCAAACCTATTTTATCTAATATTTCAAGCTTAGTACACGTTATGTATATAGTAATTAAGTGAAAGTACAATGTTTGTCTGATAAATTATGAGGTGGTTTTCTTGGTCAATCAATCTCTCAATTGTGCACAATTTGAGAACTAAATTTATTTGTTAATGTCATATGGAAGAAATTTTTATTTTTTTCCAAAAGGCAAAAATAGAAGTACCTGAAAAAAGTATTTTTCTTATATTTATGTATAGAAAGCACATTTTTAGCATGTGTAAATGATTAGGAAATCCATAAATTAATAATTGAATTCTTAATTTTGCAGGGATGTGACGCTTCAATCTTGCTGAATCATCCCGGCAGCGAGAGGGCGGCGGAGGCGAGCAGAACCCTGAGAGGCTTCAAACTGATTGAGGAAATCAAGGCCGCCGTGGAGAAGCAGTGCCCGAAGACCGTCTCCTGCGCCGACATCCTCACCGCCGCCGCCCGCGACGCCACCGTCCTCGCCGGCGGCCCTTTCTGGGAAGTGCCATTCGGGCGGAAAGACGGGCGCATTTCCCTGGCCAAGGAAGCCAACTCCGTCCCACAGGGCCACGAAAACATCACATCGTTACTCCACTACTTCGAATCTCTAGGCCTCACCTTCGTCGACATGGTCGTCCTCTCCGGCTCGCACACCATCGGCAGAAGCTCCTGTCGGGCCATAACCCACCGGCTCCGCAACTTCAACGGAACTCAGAAGCCCGACCCCTCCATGAACGCGAACTACGTGAAGCTGTTGCGGAAACAGTGCAGATCGGAGGCCAACTACGTGAATCTAGACGCCACGACTCCTCGGAGATTCGACGTGGCTTATTACAGGAACCTGGGCAAGAAGATGGGGCTGTTGGAAACGGACCAGTTGCTTTACTCCGATGAAAGAACGGCGGGGGTGGTGGGAGTGATGGGGTTTCAGGCGGAGCTGTTTGTGAGCCAGTTTGCAGGGTCGATGGTGAAGTTGGGAAATGCTAATGTTTTGGTTGGGAAGAAGAAGGGTGAAGTGAGGTTGAATTGTAATTATGTTAATACTGCTTATTGAGCTTTGCTGTTTTAATTATTACTTGATTTAATTACATGGAAAGATGCTCTTTTCCATTTGTTATGTTACATATGAATATGCGTATGATGTTGCTAATTCGTTTGATGCTCTTATGGAATGATCATCACTACTTGAGATTCCCCATTTTAAATAATGTGTATATATATTTTTGTGGAAATGTTTTTTTTAAACCAATTTTCTAATGCCCCCCATACTCCTTATATGAAAATTACTTAAATATATGAAAATTTCAAAAAAAAAATTGGTAGAAGAATAAACTTAAAACAACACAAATAAAATATAACAATGAGACAAAATATTAAAATAATTTACTATTTTCAAATTGTAATGTTTCAATCTATTAAAATATAAAATAAAAATAAAAATATATTAAGGGGAAATTCGTGTCTTGAATATCCTTAATGTGGTTGGGATTAGTTGAGAGCACGTCTTGGCAACAAAAAACAGCAGCACATAATATAATATAATATAATATAATATAATATAATATAAAAGGCAATCAATCACCGGCCACTCTGTTTTTCTTTCATTAATTGTATTTATGTTTTAGATAACAATTTGCTCTTTCAAATTATTAATTAATGGGATGCGCGTTTTTCAACCATTTCCCATACCCCACACTCATCATATTAAAGCAGACTGCTATATCCGCAAATCACCTCACAAAAACACTAGAAACCATGGCGAGAAAGGCTGTACTAATCGGTTGCAATTACCCGGGAACGAAGGCGGAGCTGAAGGGATGCATCAACGATGTTCGACGGATGTACGCTTGCTTGGTCGACCGTTACGGCTTCTCCGAGGATGATATCAAAGTGTTCATAGACACCGACGACTCTTACCCACAGCCCACTGGACGGAATATCCGCTCAGCCCTCGCAGATCTGGTCAGTTCCGCTGAGCCCGGAGATTTTATCTTCGTGCACTACAGTGGCCACGGAACCCGTCTGCCTGCGGAGACCGGCGAGGATGATGACACCGGCTACGATGAGTGCATTGTTCCCACTGATATGAACCTTATAACGGGTTAGTCCCCTTTCCCTATTTTGATCTTGATTTTCTGTTTAAGTGTGTATTTAGATCGATTGTTTGTATGGTTGGTGGCCTCGCTTTTATCAACTTGTTTTGCTGAATTGAGTTTTTAGTATCATGTTTTGAGATTTCTGAATGTAAGGTGTTTGATTTGAGATCTGAATGAAAGGATTGAAACATGATTTCGCATATTTGTGGTTGTCACAGCTGAATAAAATATTTGTTTTTTATCAGAAATTCAATGGATAGAAACTTGATTTCGGATACTTGTGGTTATCACAACTGAATAAATATTTGTTTTTTTATCAGAAATTCAATGGATAGAAACTTGATTTGGGATGGTTGTTCTTGATTCTTTCATTTGCTTGATCAGATGATGATTTCAGAGAATTGGTTGACAAAGTACCAGAGGGATGCCAGATCACCATTGTCTCAGATTCTTGTCACAGCGGAGGCCTAATTGATGAAGCTAAAGAGCAGATTGGAGAGAGTACTAAGCGAGGTGGGGAAGAAGATGAAGGATCCAGCTTCGGATTCAAGAACTTCCTACGCAGAAGTGTTGAGGATGCAATCGAGTCACGTGGTATCCACATCCCCTCTGAATTAGGATTCGGCCGCCACAAAGGGCGGCATCACCAAGAAGATGAAGGAGAAGGAGGAGAAGAGGCATTTGAGGGAGATCAAGGCCAAGGCTATATAAAGAACAAATCTTTGCCCCTTTCAACTCTCATTGAGTTACTCCAGCAAAAAACAGGCAAGCAGGATATCGATGTGGGGAAGCTGCGACCAACTCTTTTTGATGTTTTCGGAGACGATGCTAGCCCCAAGGTAAAGAAATTCATGAATGTTATCTTCAGTAAGCTAAAAGGGCAGGAGCAGGGAGGGGAAGATAGTGGTGGCTTCTTGGGGATGGTGGGGGGATTGGCTCAACAGTTTCTGCAACAAAAGCTTGAAGAGAACAATGACAACTATGCCAAACCTGCATTGGAAACGCACGTTGGAAGCAAGAAAGAAGCCTATGCTGGGGCAAGCAACAGAGGGCTACCTGATGGCGGCATTCTCATCAGTGGCTGTCAAACGGACCAGACATCAGCGGATGCTTCCCCTTCGGGTGATGCAAGCAAAGCTTACGGTGCTCTGAGTAATGCTATTCAGACAATACTTGCTGAATCAAATGGGGAAATTAGTAATCAAGAACTGGTGCTTAAGGCGAGGGAGCTGTTGAAGAAACAGGGTTACACACAGCGACCAGGGCTATACTGCAGCGATCATCATGTTGATGCTCCCTTCATTTGCCAATAAGATTGCTATTATGTTTTTTCAGTCAATCTTGATGGGGACTATGAAGAATAATCCATGGTTGTGTGATAAAGAATAATTGATTCTGTGAGTGTGCTTGTGTTTACCTGTTTTTGCGCATTTTCTGAAGTTGAATGGAGTTGTGAATTTGATCAATTGTATCGCAATTGGCTTGATTGTGCGATTTACTTCCCATTCTCGGATTTTCATAAATAAAAAACAAAAAAGAAAAATTCATTCAATTTCTTATTTGTTGCGGGCCCCACCAAAAGAGAACTAAGTAAAACAGAAACACACTAATATCAATTATAAAACACAAAACAATGTTGTAACAAAAGACATATCAAATCAATTTTATCTCACACTAATTACACTCTAATTTTCCACTACTACTTTTACCCAAAAATTCACCATAATTCTGGCACCCAAATTAAAAATAAATAAATAGCACAATCACACTAGCAATCAGCTTTGTAATTTAACTGGGAAAAGGAGCAAAACGATTTTGTATTAGAATTATATCTTTCTACAAGATTAATTGTGGTAGTTACAATGAACTTGTCGTTCCTATATAGATATTACATTAATGCATATAATATACAAGAAAACAAAACTGCATATGTCGAGAAATGGGGCCTAAATAAATAGAATATGAACAGCGCTGCAATTTGTGTTGAAATCAACGCACCAAAAGGCTCAAAAATGACGCCATATTTTCACTTCCAATCCCATAGCTGGCTTCGCCGTTGCAACTCAAAAACACCATCCTAATTCCGCAGCGTCTTTGCAGCGTAAACCAAAAGGTAGCTATAAGACCCCTTCAAAAAAATGGCAAAAGAAGCTTGAATTCAAGTTTCTCACTCGTCATCAATGTCTTGAACCCAGGCCAGACCTGCGAAAACACCATTCTTATAGTCATTATTCTACACGAAATGTAGTGTAGCAATAACTGAAGAATAAATGATTAGCCATGAATGTATCGATCATGCCATGTTTAGTTTTCACACCTGTATTCACATGGTGGGTAGGAGAAAATACTAAAAGCAAATATGATGTCGACATACAAAAGTGTTTTTTTTTTTTTTTTTGATAGGAAACGAGAATTTTATTAGTAAATGAAAGATTATAAAGGGATGAGGTGTCCCCAAAAAATGGAGAAGATCTATCTAAAGTACAATATTTAAATATCGATAAGCATTATATACACATAATCCCCTAAAAAAAATTTGTTCAGAAATCCACCATACAACCCTAAACTTAAATTCCCACACTTCATCTAGTGATTCCTCAACATTTTCAAAAACTCACTTATTCCTTTCCAACCAAAGAGACCAGCACAAGGCTTGGACTATAATTCCCTATAGAATCTTAGCTTTTTTTCTAATGAAGATCCCCCAATTCAACAGCAAACATTCCTAGATGAGATGTCAGAGATATAAAAGTTGTATTTAACCAAAAAGCCCAAAAGCCTATACCACAATCTTCGTCCAGGCGTACAAGTATAGGATAATTGTAAAATTCTATATATGCAGTGTCTAGTTTTTTAGATGTACTATAAAGGGTACACTAGTAAGAGAAAAATAATTAATTGCGAATATTATGTTGACATACAAATTGCTTTTCTCACATCATCAAATCTGCTTTCATCAACTTAAACCATGAATTATTAGTGTTTCCATTCAGAAATACCAATACTGGCAACGTAGACCTACAGCATCGACAATAACAAGCACTATCAATTTCTAGACAGCTTAAACTGAAAAACTTATCACGGTCATGGACTACAGTGCTGTAGATAAGCCTCGGAAACCATTCCCAAATTTCAAATAAAGGAAACCAAAAGACAAGTCATACATATAATAAAGATTGTATTGCAAGTATGGGATGTGGGAGGGATGCTTCATTTTGTGGGTATAAGCAAAAGATATGTATAATGTTAATTATTTTTTAATGTATGATTTAACCATTTAATTACATAAAGCTAAACAATTAGATAGTATATATTTGTACAAGAGATATTAGTTAAATATTTTATTAATTATAACTAAAGCAATTTTTTCCCACTATTCTTATCCCTCAACATGCTCTGTACATGGATGATTGATATCTAAAAACATAGATATGAAGTTTTACAAGTAGTAAAAAGAAAAAATTAACTATTGTTGCGAAATATAAATAATAATTTTATAAAATTTTAGTTATTTAATTTTGTTCCTTTTTTGTAAATCTTCATAAACAGTTACCTGAAAATAGATTCAATGCCAAGCGAGTAAATTAAGAGCTTTCTACAAAAATGAACATAATCTAAATATGATTACAAAAAACTTTGTATTTATTATTATTTTGTTCTTTAAATTATTTCTAAATAAGGCATTACCATTTGTTTTTCTTAAACATTTTACATTGTTGATTTGTTATGTACTTTACCAAAAAAAAAACCTGTTTGGGAGCTTTATTTGAAAGGCCTTCATTTACTATCTTTTGTCTCTATAGCAAACAGTGGTCAAAAGCCATTCACAAAACAACAAAATATCTTCGCAGGGGAAATGGAGCCAATTTTCCTTTGATGTTTTTATACTTCTTCAGTTCTATATTTTCTAGATCAATTCTATTGTTCTAGAGTTAATATAATCTTTCTTCATGTATAGGGAATTTCAATGTCGCGACTTTTCAAAGATTGGTTTTTCTATCAACTTATTTATTTAAAATAAAACAATTGAGTTCAACCAACTTTTCTACTATTTTATTAATCCAACATTTTACCATAGTTTACTTTTAATTTATTATGAGGTTTATTTTAAAATTTTCAACTGCAAATTGAATATTAAATTCATAAATTGAGTGCTAGAAAATACATCCTATTCTATCTTTTTTTTTCTTTTTATTAATAATATTATCCCATCAAAACTATAATTCTACTAGTCAGCTGACATAAAAAAATATGTTTTGGTAAGAACAGTTTCATTTGCAATATAAATAAATAACATAGTGTTTAATTAATTGAGTAGTATTCAAAATCAATCAAATATTTTTGATTAAATATATGTTTTTAATATCTTAACAACCTTACTTCTTAAGCTTAGATAAATATAAAATTCCATATATACACTAATTTATAATGTGTATTGGGTCATCAAAAATATATAAGATTTGCATATAAGAGCTCAACAAAAAATAAAAATTAATTCTTAAGATTATTATGATTACGGTAATATTTATTTAGTTTATCATGTTAATAGTTACTACATAAGCAACTAATATACATTTTCTCAATTCATTAGCTATTTTATTAGTTTTCATATATTACAAGGTAATGTAATCCAAAAAAAACCTCTCCAAAGCACTGACATGCCTCCATTGGTATATAATCAAGACCAAAATAGCTTTATCATTCTTCATTTCATTCAATGCATTTTTTTTTTTACCTCCAAAGGTTAAAATTTACAGTAACATGCATGTAGAATTTCTATTATGCTTAGATATAAATTGTTGGATATCAAATTGCAATTTATATAAGGACAATAGTATTAGTTTAATAATAAAATATACATATTTAAACTTAATCAATTAGCATTTTTACAATAATTATAATCAATACACGTAAGAATGAAAATTAGTACTGGAATGAGTACTATACTAGTGTGTATCCTTCCAGACTTTCTATATAAATATTTGAAGATAAAATAAGTTGATTGATTACATTTTATCAAGTATTAAAGCTCTTAGAATTATTTTTTATTCTTCCAATAAGTAATCTTTCCTTTTTCTCTATAATAATAAAAATGCATCAATTATTTATATAGTTAGATAAATATAATAAATACATTATTTAGTATGATAATTTGAATTATTAAAGTTCTAATGATAAAGATTGAAATAGATCTCAAACTCTAATTTAATAAAAATTATTCTAATAAAAAATATTTCATAAGTCAAATAAAAAAAATTATTTTCGAGAATGATTTTAAAAAGAGATGTTTATCTTGTAATCTTATACATAAATTTTAAACTAAATGCACATTAAATTACAATATTATGTGCTTGGACTGGAATTGGTGAGAACTTTACTGTTCGAGAATTGGAATAACTGTTTTTGAGAGTTTTAAATAACAGAAGAACTGTGTTTATTGTAGAATTTAGGGGGTTAAAGTTTACCATAAATGTGAAATCATGGAAAATATGGGAGTGATTATTTTATTATATTGGATTGAATGATGATATATGTGATATAATATTATTATATATTTATAAGTACTATTGTACGTAATAATATTGAGAGAGAAGTGAGACGGGAACATCCACGTGATGGGGGCTAGGGGTTGGGGAAATTAGGGGTTGAGAGTGGGGCCACCCTTTGACTTATGGAAAACTTTGTTTAGCAAATTCCAAACAAACAAAAATTGGGAACTGACAGTTAAGATTTAAACTGCCAATTCCAGAACAAACAAAAAAAAGCCTGTCGTTCGATTTACTATGCCTAAAGGTTGCTATTGTCGGTTTCTAAAAAACCAAATGTGTATTCGTGCATTCAAGACAAGTAAAGAAGTATAGATATGGAGGCATATAATTCAGATTAAGAATTCCACATAAACAAGAAATTTCAAAAATAACAGCAATACTCTCCAACTCGTAACTACTTAATAGTTGATAGGAACATGGTAAGTATATTAAAACATTTCAGGGTTCAGGAATTCATTCAACCATTCATGATTTATAGAAGTATAGAGTAATAGATTAGATAAATATAGAACCATATATATATATAGAGAGAGAGAGAGAAAGAGAGAGAATTAAAAACCTTGCAGCACTGTTTCAACAGCTGCATTTGGGATGAGCAATCCAACAATTCGTTGGTTGTCTGAGGTTGTCTCTATACGCACAACCCGGATTCTTTTATGGCTTTGGCGAGACTGTACAAGATACCAATCTTTCAATCAATAAAACATTTAGCTGTTAAAAGACCTATGTTAAAAAAGCAGCAGGCATTAAAGAACAAACTAACTCCCTTTAGTATTATACTAGTGGTTTCTTGACATCAAAGACATAACAACTTGTAAGAGGTTTACTTGCAAGAATAATTACAAATGTGTGTTAACTTATAAGAATTTTAACACAAGCTGATAGCATGATATGTATGCAATCAATTGAATTAGATTTATTCAGTCAGTTGCTGGCATTCAATATTCACCAATGTATATATTCACCAATAACTAAATAGAACAAAAAATAGTTAACTGGCATACCTGCTTGGACAGCGCCTTCTCAACAGTACCCCAAACAGGAAGAATGAGACCACCCAAAAGATTCACTTCCTGCAACCTTCTGCCTGTAGTGCAGAAGTTGCCCAGCTTACAGTTGGGACCGTGCATGCACTGTATGTGAAACCTCAAATAAGCTATAGTCATAATTTAACAGCAATTTTATTGTCATAATTTAACAGCAAAACAGATACCACCAAAGTCATATCTAAATGAAGCCTATTTTTTATAAAGACCCTGCACGTAACACAAGTAGACTCATTATACCACATTAAATTATGTAATGCATCTAGCACTTGGAAAAAAGTTCTCATAACTAATCCTTAATTTTTTTGGCACAGAATTATTTTTTAGTAATGAACTCCTTATACAGCTTTTGTTCATAACTGTCAAAGGCATTTTGCATGGTGATTGTACCTTACCGATTGATAACATAATTTGGACAAGATAACAAGCAGGCATGCTTGACCAAGTAACTTGTATAAGTGATTGTAGGTACCTGCTTGGACGAAACTTCATACTCATCTTCCCAGCCACTTCGAGCTTTATCTAAAACTGAAAGTTTCCTATACTTGTCTTTTAGTTCTGCCAGAGGCATCTCCCTAGAAATGAAAGCAATGTAAAGAAGTCCGGCAGAAAAATTAATGGAGAAAGCAATCATGTGGAATTCTGATGGGAATTTGAGGGCACCTGATAGACTCCCCAAGGGTAGGGCGGTATATTTTGTACAATCCAGAATCAGAACTGGAAAAAATGATCAGAAGATTTACTAAAAGATAAACAATAGCAGATATGAGGTAAATGAAACATGTGTAAGAAGCGGTATCCATACTTTTCAAATGCTAAAATATAATGCCGCTTTCCCATCCATTCTCTCCTTGATTCATAGAATGCACTGTTACTTGACCCAGAGTTATCTTTTTTCTTGTCCTCAAGTAATGAGGAGGCAGACTACGTAAATAAATGTTAAATATTAGTCACCATGAGCTTATATAAATCCAAGAGACTAATACCTGTTAAAAATGTTAAAAATACCTCCCATGTCATTCCGCGATCCAACGTGAAAGTAAACAACACAGTGCATGCCCCGGACATACTGTCAACATGAACAGTCTGCCAAATGTAGATGTTAATAACTATCTATATTGTTTAACCCACAAAAGCACACAAAGTATTATAACCTTTGGTTCTCCCTGCAGCTCGATGGTGTTAGCTTTCAAATCAATAATACCAGAATCTAAATGCCCGTCAACACGTGCGGTCGAAATAATAAGATCAAGGATACCAACAAATAACTCGAACAGCCTGCAACACCATCAACATCAATAGTTATGGATTAATGTCAAACAACCAAACATATTAACTTTAAACTGCATGCACAAACCTATTTTGAATCTCAGGAGGGAGCCCTAGAAGTCGGTTGAGGAAACGCCCAACATCATGCATGTCTGACTCAACTATGCGGCCAGTTATCTTTCCAGGTTCCTTCCCATTACCTAAAGAAGAGTATTGATGAACAAGAAATGTCATTTAAACCCTAATCGAAACTTTCAACGGAGCTTCTGTCCATTGAATCACAAAATAAAGACGACACTATGAATGAAAGTCGTGCACTCCAAGAACCTACCTTCTAACACTGCACCTACAGAAGATGAATAATAAAAGAGAGGAACAATATGCAGATTGAGTAAAAGAAAAATAGTTCAAAATTATGTCAAGATAACTATACTATTACCAAGAACTGAATCTCTAATTATCCCAACAGACACAAGTGCAGCTTTCCCCTTCAGAATGAAGTCCTTTATTGTCTCAGGTTTTTCAGATGAACACCCTGGCGGGTTAATGGGCAAGTCTTCCTAATAATTCAAAATAAAATCATAAGAAATAAACACTTCAAAAAAGTATTTGGTTTTATGGTTTCATTATAATATGAGAATATCTTTCAGATTATAGCACCTGCCCCATGAGTCCCTTGTACAGCATCACCAAGGCCTTCTTCCCATATGCACTATCATAATTATAAGCACTGAGAGATGGTCCAGCCCTGCAATATGCAATGATCTAAGCCTCTTATTGCAAATAAGGTAATACTAAGAATGGCATACTGATTGCTCAATTGACATTACCTACGGTCTCCCTGTGTTAAAGCTCCAAGAGATTCAAGTCTCTTGGCAACAATGGATGCAAACCGTCGTTCACCACCAAGATTGGTGAAAAGCAGCCTGTGAGGAATAATAAAATTATTTTCATCATCATAAAATCTTGTCCAAGAAACTCACAAAAGAATTTGTATGATTGGTGGTGTATGATAGTTCTCAAACCGATCTGGATACTGTATAGTAAGTGCTTTGTGAAAATATATATATATTCTTAATCCGAACAATTTTGAGACTAAAAAGAAAAATTTGTTGCAATACTAGTCAGAATTTGCTGAAACAGCAGATATTGAGAATCAACTAGCCATAGAACAATATTTTGTCTCCATTGTATACAAAAGGAAGGCAGATTCAGAATGCAAAATGGTTGCACATATTGCAATAACAATTGTATAAAGGTCCGTGTACACAAATCTGAAATTCATATACCTATACTCTGGAGCCGAAGCTTGATTTGATCTGTGAGTTCTTCCAAATTGTTGAATTGCACGATCTGCACTCCAAGGTAGTTCCAGAGTTAAATGAACTCTCCTTTTCTGTCCATGGAACAAAATAATCCAGCTTATAAGGATTATAAAAAATTACATACATAGATTTAAACATGACCCAAAAAAACCTCGGGAATAAATCGGAATACAAAAAACAATCACCTGGTTGACTGCTCTTCTATCTGCTTGCAAAGAAACACCTGCTGATCCAGCCTCAGAGATGATAGCTACAAGTTTTTTACCATCCATGAAGAGCTGTTTTTCATGCATATTGACCATTTCCATGGTCACTTCCTTTCTAAAGCATACAACGAAATGAATTAGCAACCAATGAAGCAACTGAAAATCAGGATACTAGATACATATCCCAACTTACGTGTTCCGGGCCTGATAAGTGACCCCTTTTCCTCCAGAAGTCCTGACTAGCATGCCTCGACGCCCTGTAATTTCTGATACTTTATCAGGCCCTCCTAGCTGCACCAATTTCACAGGTTAAATAGAAATTATCAGGATTATGATTGCTGCTTTTGACATATAAGTAATGATGTTACCTGATCAATGATATCATCCAATGGATTGTTCGGAAGATCCAACGAACGTATTATTTCTAAGATTTTCAATTTACGTTCCAGGGCTCCTTCATACCTAATCAGGTATCATAGTCATTAACAAGAATGCCATCAAATGTCACACAAAATTATATAATATACTCTGAATAATGAAAGCAATAATTGGTTTTCATAGAAATGTACCTCTTCAACAGTTCTTCATAATAGGCTTGTCTAGCTCGGAGATATTCCTCCGTTTTTTCCTTGCACGAGTGGCAAGACCAATCACCAGATATTTCTTCTACAACCGGTGGAACCACACATGCAGGGTGGACAAGCTGGCTGCAGCCGGAACATTGAAGCAACTTCTTCCTTTCCTACATTCATGGATAGAAGGTATAAAAAAATACAGTGAGGAAAAAAAAGATGAGAAATCAGCCATATAAACCTTAATTGTCATATCCAAGAAAAAGGTAAATACCCCTTCGGAATTGCAAAAGTTGCAGATCTGGAACTCATCATCAGATTCAGTTTCAGGTTCAGTGTCAGCTGCATGTCAGGAAAACCATTAATCATGAAAACAAAATCACAATAACTCAGTCCAACATAAAGAAAATGACAAATGAAACTTAAAGATGAGACAGTTCACAACTACAAGGACAACTTTAATAAGTAAAATATCTTCTTTGTTGAAAACTGGAGGTCTGATAGATGCAAGGTTCAAGTCCCGGATAGAGGGGAGTTGAGGATTTTACAGGACTGTCCATTGAAAAGTATAAGAGCTTTCTCCTTATTCTTCAATATGAAAACCTCAGAGTTCAGCACAAACATATGGGATGAACCGTGAATTATTCAAACACAACTACATGAGGAATTATCATCTTAATGAACCACCCAAATTACAATTACGAGTATACCCTTACAAATAATAAGCAGGAGGAGTGTTGATGAAAGTGTGAAGACTTTGTTTCAGGGAGTTACACAAATAACAAGGCATATTAAGAGAATTACAATTGAACGAATGAAGCAGTTGTTTTATTGGACATTAGCACAATAACAAAACTGTGTAAGCTGGATTGGAAGCAACTTCAATGATGGTCTAATTTTTTTTGAGAGAAGTTATCAAATGAAATGTTTTAAATTACTTTCAGATTGCCAGTCGCTTTCTTCTTCACTTTCAACCTCCCATTTAGCAACTTTCCTTACTCTCCCCGCAAATGAAACACCAGGTGTAGCTGAGTGCCTCTTTCTCTGAAGCTCCTTTACACTTTCCTCTAAGCACATTAAATTAATGTTAATACATAAGGCCGCACAGAAGATAATTTGCAAGCATTATCACTGTTTAAATCTAATAGATACCAGGGGGTGCTTCAGGCTTATCTGGAAGTGGATAATTCTCCTCAACAAATTTCAACAATAATTCACGAGGCCCAGAGACAAAATCATCAAGTTCCAGACCCTATCCCAATAAGATGGAAAGTTTCCATAAGATTCAGAGAATATATCTCAATAATTCATCAGCCACGTTGATAAAAAAAAAAAAACGAAATTATATGTATTGAAGATGAGAATTTTAATAATCTTTATACAAACAACAAACTATGATTTTATCCAACTATGTCAGATCAGTTATATGGATTATATCTTGCCATAGTTTTCAGTCAAGGCAGCTCTCAATCTTTATAAAGGAACTATTCCACAAGAAAATATGAAAGCGGTTCAAGTTATATCTGTTATTTAAGAAATGATCTCCATACGCAGATACCAAAAAAAGGGTGGAAAATAAGCTTACATATTTCGTCACAGCTTCCTCAGTCCGCGCCTCTCCAGTACTCTGTAAGCCTATGACCACACACTTATTATCCAGCAATGCTTGTTCAGATAGTCTAACCACCGCAGGCACTTTAGCTGACATACACATGTGCCTAAAGAAGCGCTAAATTGAAGCCAAAAGGACAACAAAAAAAATTTAAAATACCAAACATACTGAAATGTGAGATTCAGGAAAAAAAAAAATGGTTAAAAGTTTCAAGCTACAAATTTACTACTGAACCTGATGACTCGCCCAGTACAATCTCCATATTTGACTTGAATTAGGCCTCTCATGTGCTAAATATGTGCTTGCTGATAGCAATTCCAATCTCAACTCAGCCCAAAACTCTGCTGCTTTTTCATACATGTCCTGGAAACAGGAAAAAAAAAATTCATATTACTCCATACTCATTAAATTTAAAGAAGAATTTGAAGAAATAATATCCAGAATTTATAAATTAATCAGGCTGATGGAAGGCTCTCCTTGATGATTCTAAAATAGAAACCTTGAAAGTTGAAACTGTGAAGTACTACAACATTATCTAAGGAAGGTCTGAAGGAAGTCAAGGAAAAAACGAATCCTAACTCATTTTCCTGTTTCTTCCCTCCATCCAGCAGATAAATGCAATTTAAAATTACAGGCTAGTGCGAATCTTATATAGAATATCTGTCCTTCTATGATGCACAAGCTAATGGATGTCAGACTAGTGGGGTCCTTTCGTAATTAATAACTTCTGGTATTTCTTGGGAAAGCAGTGACATCACAAAAGCATGATTGCTTGCTTGTATTTTTCCATGTAAGAGAAATTATTGCTGTAGTCAAACTCAGATGAAATCAATTTGAAAAGCATCACTCCAGACAAAGTCGACATTAAGAACTGATACAGACAGACAATCATCTGATAACAGACAATAAAGGAGCAAAATAAATGATATATACAGATTTGAAAACAAGAACTTCAGGGCACTGCTCCTGGTGTTGAGTGTGCTAAATTGGAATGGCAATATTGGATAGGAGACACCATATATCTTACAAAAGAATTGCCATATAGAATCTTAAGTTAGCTAATGATTACATCCTCAACAAACAAACAAACAAACAAAAAAAGAATCATACCATCATTTTGGCTTCCAACGGAACTTCAACAACTTCAAATTCTGCACCTTTGTAGCTCAGTGTGCGACAAACATACATTCCCCTGAAAGTCGTGACTGATTTCAATACATAATCTGATAATTTACACATTATATTTTGTAGAAATGCTATAAGTCATTACCTTGCTTTCATATCCATGGCAACAAGTTCCAGAGCTCCAACACCCCCTTTGTCCATGGCACCTGCAAAGAATCAACAAAAAATTGTTCCTAATTTACAGAATTATCTATAATGAAATGAGGGAGAGTATAAAAGAAGGCAAATGCACTTGAAAAGAACCCTATGTCCATCTATAAAGTAAAAACCAAATTCATAATATCCCTGAACACCTAAATACATGCCCATTGGATGCCTCGAGGGGCCAAACAAGTATTCGAGTGGCCATAAAAAGTGCATAAGTAGACCTAATGACAAAGACCACCACTTTGGTGAAATCCATAAAGTACATTTCAACGAACAAAGTGTGTTATATATGCTGAGCAATCCATCACGTGTTCCTGCTGGCATCACTTCTAACCATCTCAAACAATTTATCACATATAGCATAGTATTTCTTCCAAACCTTTTAACTAGGTATGTATTCCCTGATAAATTGTATTAAAAAAACAGATAGAGGAATGTCTTGAATGAGATAGGGTCTTGGGAATTAAGATAGGAACTTTTTTAGCAATACAAGTTGGCCACTGACACATTACAAAGATAAATCCTAAGAAACAGCTAAAATATCTTGCTTAAGAGCTCCCATGTCCAAACTCCATGATTGTGTTCAAATGGCATAAGTTTCATCAGTTAAAGCAATATTAAGAACACATTTAGCACATCGGCAGACACATCAAATGAGAGTTGTACCTAAAAATTCACGAAAGTCAGCAAAAGATGTTCCAGCTCCCCAAAGACCAAGGCGAACCATATAACCCATATTGCGTGGTTCAGAAGCACCAGTTGCTGAGCAGTAAATGACGCGAGCTTCAGGAAGTTTGGCCTACATTAGAGGAATTCAAAAGCAAAAAAAAAAAACATCCATTAGACCATGTTATGCATATGCTGTACAGGCATTATAGTCAAATCAAAGTTTTAAAAGGCGCTAGGTGCCAGGTGGGTGGCAAACTGGGGACTGACGCCAGAGGTGGGAAAAAAGCATAAGCAGCCAATGGAACAGCAAAACAGAAAATAAAATAATAAAACTAAGCAGAACAAAAATAAAAATTAGATTCAGGACGCTGAAGCTTGTAGAGCAGTGAAAAAGAACTATTGCTACTCAGTTCCAGTAAAAGTGCTTTAGCAACAACAAAATGAGTTGATAAGTTCAGCTATTGGCACATTATCTGGTACCTTTCCTTGTCAATGAGGTGTCACACTAGCAGAAACAATTGACAAAAAAAATTCTATATGCTGTATAAGAATTCTATTGGAAATAGGACTATATTCATGCTTCAAGTATATAATCCTTTTTTTTCTTTTTCTTTTCTTTTAACTTCATATTGAATTTTCAGAATTATACTTCTATCAGTATTTGTTAAATTATTCAACATTTTTTATAGTAATAATTATATTTTATGCATTGGGTTAAGATGGGCCAACCCACCCTGCCCACCCCATTGCCATCCTAGAGAGGATCCCAAATTGAGGAGCTCCCCAATTTATTAGAAATAAAGAGAGCAAACAATATCAAACATGACACATGCACAACTAGAGAACAATCAGTAAAAACATTACAGAGCAAAAGTAAGGAGCGCCACCTGAATATCAAGAACCGCTTCGCCTGTCTTTGTTGGCTGCCCTCCAGCTTCAGGGACCAGGTTTTTTGCTTTGTGACACTAAAATATAAATAACATAAGATATCGAAAGTGTTCCTTACACGTACAGAGTGCCGAACAACTGGATCATATTAAATCTAGCAAATAGAAGTCAAAATGATGGCTACCTAAACCTACCTCATCAAATACAATAAGCCCATCAGACTGCGCACACCATTGTACAAGCTGCTGCAAACGTGAACGTCCTCTCTCAGACGACGCAATGAGACTGCTATAAGTCAAGAAAACAACTCCCTCTTTAATGCCAACGGTCTTTGAATCGAGCTTAGAGTAAGGAAGCTTGTTCAGAGCATGAACTACAATAAAAATTGTGATAGAATGCAACTCAACTGTCAGAATAGCAGACATTACAAGAATCTGAGGTCAACAATTACAGAAGTTTGCAGTCTAATTACAGATGTAGGAAACACCATTAACACAAGAAATAAAACAAACATCATGCAAGAACAATGATAATATGAAAAGGGAAGAAGAGCGCACTTTATTTTTTCATATTTGAATTAAGTTTGCATAGGGAATATTTTTCTTTTTATTAACTTATTCATCATACATGTCACCCTCAAGCGTGATACAACCAACCTATCAATGAGAGTAGTAATCAACTTGCTATCTATTATTCCGTCACAGTTTTATGTAGCAGAAATTGATCAGAGCTTATGATAAAAGCGAACAAGATTTGATTTTAAACATATCTAGAATTCAAATACAATGTGAATTTGACCTTGTCTGGTTGTATTTAGAGGAAAGTATAAGGCATTATAAAATAAAACTTCCGAACACACATAATATACATAAACTCATAATTCTGATTGAAACCAACCTTCTATACATGTCGCACCAACATCATCCAAGTCTCTTCTAGCATCAAATTTCAAGTCTGAACCTACAGAAATCCACCTGCATAAGGTCATTAGAAAAGTTCCATCCATAATATTATGATTGACTAAGCCTTAAGTTCCTCCCAACTAATAAAATCACTGACGCTAGTAAATAAGAGAGAACTCTAGCAAGTGTTCAACGCACGTGACCAGCCAGCGGATCTCACACAACAGTCAACACTTACAATGCTTTTCTTCTGCCATGGTGCCAGTTCTCCCATATTAATCCAGCAATCGTCCTTCCTTTACCGACACCGGCACCATCTCCAAGGAAAAATCCAGCTCTAGCACCATCTGGGAGGTGCTGAAGATGTCTCTGTCATGCATAAACCATTTTATAATAAATTTAATGAACTATGTTGGAGATGCACTGAAAATTACATATTGATTTGTTAACCAACCTGAGAAGCATAAACCAATGTTTCAATCTGCAGGCAAGACAATGCCTTAGAACTTTCAAGGTCATCCTTTATCTTGAGATCATAAGTAGGTTCAGGAGGTTGTACAGCGGACAAAGATGATGTCTCGACGACGGGATCTGGATGTGGCGGACCAATGGACAGTTTAGGAGGCCGCTGCACAAACAGAGGTAAATTTCTATGAGAAAAATAAGACCAGATATTAATTAAGTGCACAAATCTAAATTAACAATGGGACAAGAAAACACACGTAATCCGTAAATGTTTCTCCAGCCAATCCACCTTCATCTTCTTCTCGTTCCACTTCTATGGCCACCTGATTTAAGTGAAGAGAAACGTCAATATTTGACTTGATTCTTAACAATATACTCTTACGACCAAGAAAAAAATATAAAGAAGAATTTTACGGTATCTAGTCTTTCAATTTCACAATGAGATTCCAAGATTAATACAATTTATAAATGATCCAAAACTAGAAAAACTCGGATATATATGTACATAGTGATGTAACTTCTCTCTAGATTTCGCTAATTGCTTTCCAGGAATGGGACGAGAATAAGCTAACAAATTAACCAACTTATAGCAAACTCAACAGTTCACATATTTTTCTTCTGCTACCTGAGTGGGTAACTCAAGCCCTTGTTACTGGTATCCTCTTATTTCAGTTATTTGAAACCCTAATTTTGTGCAGTAAACTAGTTCTTTGACATACAAAACAAGAAAGTGAGGTTCACATTAAATACTTTAAAATTAAAGGATAAAAAGGAAACCTTAAGATAGATTTGGATTTGCTTGATAAGCCATTATATAGACATAATATATATATATATATATATATCAAACCAGGTCAGGTAATCAATGGGCTTTAGCCTATTGATGTGAGGCCTGGTTCACCATCACTTGACTGAGGGATAACAATCACATGCCCACCCTCTAGATGACCCAATCCAAAAATATGGGCCAAGACTGGTATTTCGGGAAGTTACATAGTTGCCCTGAAAAAAATATCCTCTGACCAATATGACCTTGGATACACAAATATTTACATTTTTTTAGCATACATAAGCCCAGATCCCCAATTTTGCTCGATGTTGATTGAAATGCACAGATGGTAAGGCGCGCTCCGGGCAGGTTCGGATCACTTACAATAGGCTTCTTCGTTTACTCCGAAACTTAGCATTCTCTATATTAATCAAGTTATATTTTTCTCTGTTTTTTTTTTCTGCATGCTAATACCAAGGTATAGCAGGAGTTCTGAAGATTGTCCAACGGCTGCTCCATTGAATTGACTGATAAATTGAGACGCCGGACACATCTCCATTTAAGGTGAGGCAACTAGAATCTTTCATAATACATGATAAATATTTTTTTTTGGGGGGTGGGGGTGGGCGGAACCTCAAACAATTTGAATACCCATATCTATATTCATATAGATGTGCATCCAACAGCGTGATTGGTGCTATGTCTTCTACAGAGTCCAAATATACTTTTTTTTGGGTGTGGATGGTATATGACGTAACTGATGTTGTGCTTTGATTTTGACGATGACAGTAAAATGAAGAAGAAAAATAATCCAACCACAATCATTTTGGCTTCAAAACAGGCTCCTTAATTATGCATTAAAAAAAAAATACTTAAAACAAAAAAGTAGAGGTCTATAAGGAGAAAAGATATATTAGGAAGAAAGTATTAGATACCTGTTTGTTGACACATGAGCAGTGAGTCTGGCAAATAAGGAGCCAGGTTTTGTTATTTTAGACTTTTTGCATCAATAGTAGTAGCATATAAATACTACAATCCAGTGTATTCTGATTTTCTTACTTATTAGTCCTACACTAAAAGCAAAATGTGAGAGCATGTTGCTTTTTTTCCATGCACAGTGTGATCTACTCTGTTCATGAAATCCATACCATAAATCCAAAATGACTCCTTAGTCGATACAGCACTCTATGAGACAAATGTATCATTCAGGAAGATGAATAGACCCTACTCCAATAAGCTAAATAAGTGCAGGAGACGTACAAGAAGACTTCCACTAACTCCGAGCATCCCTTTGACTTTATATTTCTCTCAGCTTGTTTGAGAAAGCAGAAAGTTGAAGGGAGGTTTGGAAGGTGCTTTCATTATTGGGTACTAAAATGGAGAAAAATTGGTTCTAAGAAATGCTATGGAAAACATTAAATAGTATAATCAAGAAATTTGTGTGTCATTTAGACATCATCAAAGAGAGTACTGTAATTGGTACATCAATAATTTCCAGTCACTTTGCTCTTCCACAATATTTTCTGAAATAACATTTTTGACATAACGTTTGGCTATAAACATAGTGTAAATTCATAAATTGAAAAAAGTTCACACATGTGAATGTGTGTACGTATCACATGATAGATGATTGCATCCTAAGATACATTCGATAGATCAAGTGAAGCTTCTAATTTTTTGTACTAAATTCACTATGTCATTTGGCTTCAAATTTCTCCACTACCAAATATTTTAGGTCCCATTTTCCAGTAAATAATGACATACAGATATAGAATAATAAAACATAAATGACAAAATTTTGCAGAAAATGTCAATATTTCATCTAATAGGTGTGTAAGTCTGATGGAATTGAGTTATTCTGAAAAACAAAATCAAATGAAAAGGCATGAGATATAGTATCAGTAGATAACCATAAACCATGATATTGTTTGAATGACAAAGCACATACGAATAGATATGTAATAGCCAAACAGTCAAACCATGTGCCGCAAACAACAATCAATTCAATGTATCCTATAAATTTCTTTGCATATTCATCTGACTCAAGACATTCCTATTTTAGATGCCAGCTATCATATTCTAAAACTTAAAGATCAGGCAGGAGAGACGTGTGAATGAAGACAGGCAATACTTTGACTCAGTAGCATATATTATTTCATGGATTGTCTACAAACATATTAAGGGGATGTTTGGACTGGACTTGGCCCATCTAGAATTTGGATGGGTTCAGTCCAGTCCATCTTTGGACAAGGATTTTCAAAATCCTACAATCCTAACCTACTTTTTCTACTTTTCCTATTTTTTCTACAATTCTCAATAAAAACAACTACTTATTCTACAAATCCCAACACACAATACATACTTTTTCTATAAATCCTAATATGAAAATGACATCATCACTATAATCCTACCATATAAAATCCTGAAACAAACACAAAAAATTTCAAAATTCACACTCACAAAATCATCCTAAATTTCAAATCCAGATTTCCAAAAGTCACATTAAGTACAGTACAAACATAGCCTAAGGATTTCGAATTTCCAAATGAAAATGTGAGTCTTCTTACATGAATTTGAAGTGGTAAATGCAAACTCTCCTTGAAAAGGTTATGGTTGATACTAGACTATGGCAATCATAACTTCAAACATTTCTCACTTGCCTGAAAAGTGTGCGATGTGTTACATGTTTGGAGCTAACATGGCTGAAGTGACGGTAACCCAGATTAAATTCAAAGAAGTGAAGGTAACCAAAGATTAAATTTCTGCTCTTCCATGATAATCTAGTGTGAGTAAATTTGGAAGGCAAGATTATAAGCCTGTTAATACCAGGCTTAAAAGACAGACTTCAGACTTAAAACTAGATAGTAGCATACAGCCAAGCTTATTAACTTACTTTCTCCATATAATATCTTACTTCATCATGCACTGTCAGATCTACAATTTAAAACAACTAATGTTACTCATGTAAATACCATGGATATCCATAAGGTAACAACATTTGTCTGCAATCACAATAAAGCCCTTAATTGTTAGGAAAGAACAAACCCTCCGTGGGAAATAATTAAATTAAACAGCTTATGCGTTGAGATCCTCGTTAGATCATCGTGCATGGAATATTAAGGTCTTTGTCCCATAGAAACTCATCCACCAAAGTTACGTTCTGTTTGGCCAAACACTATATGCATGATAAACATTGAAAAGGTCAAATGTCATTCAAAGGGGTGAATTACATCCCATAATTGACTTGCGTTTCATTGCTC
The DNA here is from genome assembly GCA_028654395.1 of Scutellaria barbata. Lineage (NCBI taxonomy): Eukaryota > Viridiplantae > Streptophyta > Magnoliopsida > Lamiales > Lamiaceae > Scutellaria > Scutellaria barbata. The sequence goes on from CM053645.1 coordinate 8,715,349, forward strand.
TAGCATTCCCGAATGTGCATTCCTAGCATTAAAACTACTGCTAACAGAAGAAGTTAAGCCAACAACAGCATCACATTTCTCACCGTATACCTTTACTGAGTAATGACAACTTCATGGTAATCAATAAATCAAAAATTTAAACAAAAAAAAATGAGCAAAAAAATCAACAGAATAAAAAACCTCATTGACTTCTTCAGGAGGCGGGGAAGGCAAGAAAGAAGGCGGAACAACTTGCCCAATCTTTGAGAGATCAACGGCAAGACTAATAAAACACTGAGGACAATTGAATCGAGACAATCCATGAGGTACATTGAGTATAGCCTTGCAGTTGGCGCATGGCAACTGGATCTTAGTGGGATCAATTCCATGGGCAGGGGCGTTCCTCTGTTGTGGGGTCTGAGCCTTGGCCTGGGTGGACCGCATCAACTCCGGCGGTAGCATCTGTGGCAACTGGCACGTAGGGCAGACGAACTCGGTCAATCCAGGGAGTACGGTCAGCACCATCTTGCAACCGGCGCACCGCACCTGGCACCCCGCGGCGGGAACGGCGCCGACTTGAGCCGGCGAGGGGAGCGGCGGAGGCGGCGGATGGGCAATCGGTGGGGGCGGCAACGATGGCTGACCCATTAGGAGATGTAATTACGGCGAAATTGTGAATTGCAAAGCGAATGAGGGATTGAGTAATGAGTGGAGTGGTGAGAATTAGGAGAAAAACAGATTCGATTTTGAAATTACGTAATAATCATGGGAGAGGAGGGTTTGGTTGAGTGTGGTTAATTTTTAGGCAAGAGCGGCAAAAGGAATTAATGGGATTTGGGTTTGGCGCTCTCTCTCCCCTTCTCTCTTCTCTCCTCTCTCTCTCTGCGCCTTGGTTTTGCACGTTCGGAATTTGTCGCTTGGGAATATGTACGTACACGGTACACCCACGCCCTCGACCCAACCCAAACCAACCCGCTCGGCACGTGACTCAACCAATTCCGTTGTGGTCGACCCTCATACGCACGGACTTCACTTGACACAGGTTCAGGATGGCTCTCTTCTAGAAAACGTGCAAAAATTCTTTACAATTTTTATGTAGGGTTTTATATGGTAGGATTAAGGCCTTAAACTTGGATTCTAAACTATCAAACACAGTAAACTAAAGGCCTTAATAGCAACCAAAAAAAAAAATTAATTCAACTTACATGAGATTGCTATCTCGATATATCTTTCAAATTTAGTAAGATAAGTTGCATATCACGATTATTGTACCTAATTCGAGTCAAACAAAATCGGATATGTGAAGAATCAGGAGTGGTCGGCCAAAAATTGAATACCACAATTTTGAGTAAGAAGCCGACCAAAAGAGTCCGACTCGTTCAAACTCTTGGCCAGTTAAGAAGATCGGTCAAAAGTGGTCGAGCCGACCATAAATAAATTTTCGAAGGATCAATTTGCGACTCGGCTGACCAGAGATGATCAAGTTGATTAGAGATAATTGACCTGACCAAATATACAAAATTGTAGAAGGCCTAAAAATACTTAGCCGATCAAATAATTGACGGTCCACGTAAGCCATTAAAGAAAGAGCTAAAGTCATGATGACAAGAGAACACAAAACAATCTTAATCTTATCTGATAAGAGTTCATTGGACCCCCGATCCGAGCTCAGTAGAATATAAGACCTCGCAGGTAATCGAGCAGAGCCGACCAGGACTGACTTAGTGCTGATACTGAAATGACAATTACTGACCCGACCAGGACTTGACAAGGAAAAGTAGGAAAATGGATAAGTAGGGTTTTGAGAAAATAATTTTAACAACTATCATACAAAATATGAAGTAGTGGGAGCAAGTCAACTCTCCACTTCTTCAAATATAGAAGGCCGTTGAAGAAGAGATCATAGAGAAGTAGAGGTCACCTCACTACTTGTATTTTTTTTCCTATAAATAATAGAAAGTTAGATGTAAAAAGGGTTGGAAAATTGGTCGGTCACAATTGATCGATCAGAATAAGCCGAACAAATTTATTCGAATAGACTCCAAACACAGTATTTTCTACATATTTAATTCGATTTTTTTATTTGGTTCGGTTCATTTAAATCGGATTGATTTAATTTAGATGTTTGGTTAGAAATTTGCACATAAGCAAATTTCGACGTGAATAATGATTTTTGCGATAACACTTGTAAATATGGTCGACATTTGTTTACGATGGTTGTCATGTTATCAATTAAATAAAATAAACTAGAATAATAATAATAATAATAAAAAAGGTGAACGAAACAATATTGTGCTGCTCTAATAACTAATGACCCTAATATAATTAAGGTTTAACAATAATTTCATCAGAATTATAAGTGATTTGACAATTTTTTTTATATGAATTTTAAAATGTTTACCATATAAACTTTAAATTTAATGAATTTATGGTACGAAATAAATCTTATCCATTAAATTTGGATATGTGTACAACTATGATCTATTTGATACTAATAAATATATTAAATTTAAAGTTAATATTGCAAACTAGAACTTTTTCAAAGTATACAAAAAATTGAACTTTTACAAATCTGAACTTTTTCAAATTACGAATATTGGCAAATATATTTTAACCTAAAATTAGATTTGATAAAACAAAAGGTTAAAACATTTTCTTATCTCAACTATATATGGTTTAACATTATTTTTCGTATAAACTTTGAAGTGTTTCACTCCATAGTCAACATGTATGCAACTGTGATTTATCTTATACTGAAAAATGTATAAATTTAAAATTTAAACGACAAAGTAAAATATTTTAAAGTTTTTATAAAAAATGTTAAATCACCTATATAATTGAGATGGGAAAACAATTTTCACCACAATACAAACCTTTTTCTTTTTTAATCAACATTATTTTGTTCATGTTCATGTTTTATTAATTTGATTAAAATATTTTGTTTAACTGATGGTGCTAATGTTAATATGAACACATTGGCTATACATGTCCGCAAGGTTTAGCTATAAAATAACCCGTGATTTGAGTGCAAAATAACGGAAAGTTCAGTTTTTTCTTTTTTGGCGAAATTTGAAAGTTTTTGTTGTTCCATGATTTTTCTTAATTATGCCATTAGTTTATTGCAGAGATAGTTTACTGTCCAAATTTTGATCAAAACACATTTCTTATTATAATTACCACGAATTCTTAATATTTCTTATTGGAAATTTTTTTCTTTTTTTTTTCACCTAAAAATTATTTTAACGTGCCCACGGTGGATAAGAGATCGGGACTGATTTAACACAAACTATTGCTCAAATGCCCACCGTGGGCAACTCTTAATATGCCCACCGATGACGTATATTGATCTCATCCCCTCATTATATGGAAGTAAAATTAATAGATACTCTGGATTTTTGACACATCAGTCGTGGGCATATTTTAAGGTGCCCACGGTGGGTAGGAGAGCGGGACTGATTTAACCTCTTAATATGTCCATCGATAACGTGTATTGATCTCATCCCCTCGTTATATGGAAAGTAAAATTAATAGATATTTTAAATTTTTGACACATTGTCGTGGGCATATTTTAACGTGCCCACGGTGGGTAGGAGAGCGAGACTGATTTAACACAAAATATTGCTCAAATGTCCACCGTGGGCAACTCTTAACATGCCGACCAATGACGTGTATTGATCTCATCCCCTCGTTATATGGAAAGTAAAATTAATAGATACTCTGAATTTTTGACACATTAGTCGTGGACATATTTTAACGTGCCCACAGTGGGTAGGGAAGCGGGACTGATTTAACATAAAATATTGCTCAAATGCCCACCGTGGGCAACTCTTAATATGCCCACCGATGACGTGTATTGATCTCTTCCCCTCGTTATATGAAAAGTAAAATTAATAGATACTCTACATTTTTAACACATCAGTCGTGGGCATATTTTAATGTCCCACGGTGGGTAGAGGAGCGGGACTGATTTAACATAAAATATTACTCAAATGCCCACCATGGACAACTCTTAATATGCCCACCGATGACATGTATTGATCTCATCCTCTCGTTATAAGGAAAGTAAAATTAATAGATACTCTAGATTTTTAACACATCAGTCGTGGACATATTTTAACGTGTCCACAGTGGGTAGGGGAACGAGACTGTATATACACATATACAAACCATGTTATCGTTTTTGCACATCTCTCACCCTTATACAAACCAACATTCTCTATACAAAAAATCTCTATATCTACGTGTACTACATTTCAAAACACGTTATATTGAATTTCAAAATAAAAATGATTGTAATGTAAAAGAAATTTCAATATTATAACTACGTAATTTTAATATGACATATAAGTGAAATATAATTTTTGGTACAAAGGGTCCGATCGACTCCTTATTTTAGATAACACCCGTTAGAAGTTTCATTTCAATTTTGATTTTATTTATTTATTGGTTGAAGTTTAATTAAACAAATATTTACAAACTTGTGAAAATGCCTAATCTCCCTACTAATCCTATACACCCTAATTTCTGAAAAAAAATTCTTTCGTTTTCTTCACCTAAAAGTAATTCAGAACTATATTTACACATATACAAACTATGTCATCGTTTTACACATCACCCATTCTTATACAAACCAAAATTCTCTATACAAAAAATTTCTATATTTGCGTGTACCACATTTTAAAATACATTATATTGATTTTCAAAATAAAAATGGTTGCAATATAAAAGAAATCTCAATATCAAAACTACGTAATTTTAATATGACATATAATTGGAATACAAATTTTGATACAAAGGGACCGAGCGACTCCTTATTTTAGATAACACCGTTAAAAGTTTCATTTCGCTTTTGATTTTATTTATTTATTTATTGGTTGAAGTCTAATTAAATAAATATTCACAGACTTGTGAAAATGCTTAATCTTCCTACTAATCGTATACACCCTAATTTCCGAAATCATGCACGAACTTATAGATTATTGTTAAGTAGTTTTTGTAAATAGATTAAGATTAAAATTCTTGAAATCTTATTTAAGACACCATCTCACGGGATAGGTGGCATGAATTTAATATAAGTATCCTAAAAAAAGCACTATGCTAGAACATCTTGATTACAAAACCTCAATAAGTAGTCTCATCACCAAGAAAGCGATTAAATGAATTTATTTAGATTTTTTTTTTTTGCAATCTCAATTCACACCGCAGCTTCAAATCCTTTCAGTCCAGCTCTATATAATTATAGTTTTCAAGAGCTTCATTTAAAAAATTAATTAAATTTGTACATAGTATATAATTATGGAATGAGAAAGGAGTGCGAGTACAAAAAATACTCATAATAAATTAGTAAATTTCAACAAAGAAGTTGATTGAAAATTAAGAGATAAAAAAAAAATGCTAAAGAGCAAGATATTATATATTAAGAATGAATCACTTTTAGAAAATGTTTAACATTTCAACTATTTGTATTTATTTTGCAAGTTAAAAGTAAACAAGACAATTTAAATATAAGTATAAAAACCCTAATTAGGTAAAACACCCAAATCCACTAAACACATGTCCGTTGCGTCTAAATCCATCTTGAGAATAACTACGTCAGAAAAGATAGAAAAGTGTATCATTCAAATTATAATTTACCTTATACAAATATATTTTGACAATAAAATAATATAAACTGTTCTTTTTAATTAGTTGAACTCATGCAAATTATAACTTCCCTAACTTATATTACCACTGGTGTTAAAGTCACCGCATTTTCTAAAAATTGATTCTTACATGAATTCAGAAGGCAAGAATCGATTCCTCTCAATTCGTTAAAGCAATTGCACTTCGAATCACTCGAAAACTTTAAAAAATCCAAAAGGTAATTTCCTCGTTCCTGCAGTCTGTTTAAAGTGAGAAATTCTTGCGTTATTTGTTTCCTTATTGATGGGTTATTTGTGTGTTTATAAACTTGTGGTTTCTCAAAGTGAACTGAAGAAGATGAGATGGGAAATCTGTTGTTCCGTTCTCGCAAGCGCAGCAGTATTGATGGCAGCACAGTTGTAAGAAGTGGCGTGAGTTCGATTGCTCGCGGTCCGTCAAGGTCATATCCATCTTCACTAACCGACCAACCGTTCGACAGATTGCCTCAGAGAAATCAGAATCATAATTATCCCTTTCCTGCTTCTACCGCTGCTAATAGTAGTGAAGCCAAGAAGACTGCAGGGAATCTGAGCAGCATGACTTCCAGCAGCAGTGGGATTGACAAGAAGAAAAAGTACGAACTCATTCCTGACAATTTCACTTCAATCGATCAGGTTCTTTCCTTCTTTTTCTCTTTCAATTTAAGTTGTTATTCGTTTTTCTCTTTCAATTTAAGCTGTTATTCGTTTTTTCTCTTTTTTACTACGCTACTTGCTTTTTCTTGCATGTTGAATTGCCTGTATCTTGAGTATATGCATTCAAATTAAGATTTCAAGATTATATTTTGAGATCTTGTGGAGAAAGGGTCGGGGATGCTGTATCTTCTGATTGGTGTATTGTTGTAGTGTTACAAGTATTCCTGCTTGTGATGAAAACATTGCAAAGGATCTTAATATTCACAACCATGGTAGACTAGTGAGTGATACAATAATCTGGTGTATTGTCTGGGTTAGAGCTCTAAGTCAACTAGTCAAGGTCATCTACTATATGTCTTGATCAAAGTTGACTTCAGACCCACCTATTCTTTTGGTACATAAAAGATAGGGCAAATGAAGTGGGAGTTGTTACATCAAGCACCATTATTGATTGTTTTAAATTGCAACTTGCAAAAGCCAAAGTGGCAGTCCTACCACCACCAATCCAATTTTACAATGAACTACATTTACTTCGCTTGTCCTTAGCTTATTGGTTCCACTTGCATGTGGAAAAGCTGGGAGGAAAACAGTACGTGACTTTTATGCGTTCAGATTATTTTACACATGCAACGAGAAATTGCTAGTTCTTTTATAATTGTTATGAAAAATGAGGAAAAAATTAAATTTATAAAAAAAGACAAACCTTGCTGACTGCTTTCAAGCATAATGGTTGACGACAAGTATTTCTCTTTTTCTTTATATGAAGGTTCATTTTCATAAATCCTATAAGTATGCAATGTTGATTTTAGGTTGACTGAGAAAGCTCAAACTAAAACTTTCTTTTTCTAGAACACTAATAGAACACCAGTTGTCTCTAAATTAATCAACTTATTGTACTTTTTATATGTCTGAAATCCATACCTGTCAATAACTTTTTACCCCATGTTGTGAAGTTGAATTATATCTGGCAGTAAATACATAAATATGTACACACAGATATTTTAATATGTATAATGTAGTCAACAGTCATCTGAGTAAACTTGCCAGAATCCCTAAGAAGGCCAAGGACTTTACCCATATATATTAGTGTTTAGAAGACATCAAGTATAAGAGAACAAATGAAATGCTACCATTATGTCTGCATGGCAGATCCAAGCAGGATATATGGACAGAAGTCGTTATCATTAAGCTCCACATAAAACCTGTGCATATCAAACTACCAAAACATATCAAACTTGTGAAGTCATATGTTGGCCCTTAGTGGCTTTGTCTTATCAAACTAGCAATACATATCTCATCTGAAACAATTTGTTGATGTGGCTTCCCTTTTTCAGATTAACTGCAGAGTTTGTTTCACTGTGTTATTATATAATACTAATATATGAAATTCCCTCTCATACCAGGAATCTATTGCCTAAGCTGCTAAGATCACATTTTAAAATAGTTCTAGTAAGAAAAAATTCTTCACAGAAGAATACTAACTTTTAAGAGAATTATGTTAATGGTAGCTACTTTCATAAGATTTATCAACAGAAGAATACTAACTTTTAAGAGAATTATGTTAATGGTAGCTACTTTCATAAGATTTATCAGTATATATTGGTCATGGTTAAGTATTAATACCTTAGTTAGTTTGAAGGTAATATGGTAATGTATTACCACCTTAAAAGACTTATATATAGTACTTTTATATCAGTTTTATATTGTCAATATGTTTTTTTTTGTTTTTTTTTTTTCCAACTTGAAAAAATGGCTCTGCATTCTTGACTTCACTGTGTTTCTAATCATCAACTATCATCTGCAGGTCACAGTGGCCTTAAGAGAAGCTGGTCTAGAGTCATCAAATTTAATTCTTGGAATTGATTTCACAAAGAGTAATGAATGGACAGGTTAGCAGGCAATTGTTTCATTAGAGGCTGCTAAATCAATTAATGGAATAACTGAGTGTGAAATAGATATGTATGACCAACTCTCATTAGAATATTTTGTACCTTTTCTCACTTACTGGAGGTTTGTTTAGGGGTTCAAATGCTACTCCTGGGTTCAAACTTTTAGAAAAGAATAAGTATTATGACCTGTATATTTGAGGTAAATGCTGAAGTAATATAATTTGCTTATGTTCTTTATCATCATCCTACATTGAGAATAAGATAAATAATTTAACCAACTATCTTCTTCACTGTATATTTTATATTTTATGGACTTTTACATGCTGTTAGCTAATGCATTTATCTTATATCTGAAGGCAAAGTCTCATTCAGCAACCGTAGCCTGCATGCTGTTGGTGATACACCAAATCCATATGAGAAGGCTATATGCATAATTGGGAAGACTTTGGCCCCATTTGATGAAGACAATTTGATTCCTTGTTTCGGGTTTGGTGATGGTTAGTTTCTCTTAGTTGTTTCACTGTCTTTGTTATTTTTGTATTTATCTGTTATAATTATTGGGTGTCTTATCTTACTAATCAACAACTTAAGATAGTGACGATTTCCTCCTTTACGGATAAAAAATTAACTCCAACCTCTCCTCCCCTTTTTATTGTAGCAACTACGCATGATCAGGAAGTTTTCAGCTTTCACAGCGATCACTCTCCTTGTCATGGCTTTGAAGAAGTTTTGGCCTGCTACAAAAGAGTAGTTCCAAATTTAAGATTATCTGGTAAGCTCCAGTACTGGTTATTAGCTATGACTATGTTTTCCCAAGGCCATATTTTATTTTTCAGTACATATAACCTTCAAGCTGTCATTCACAGGGAACCCTTAGCAACATAATTTTGTTACATATATATATATATATTGTAATGTCTGATTCGCTTTCTTGTGTCTTAAGGGCCAACGTCTTATGGACCTGTAGTGGATGCTGCAGTAGATATAGTGGAGAAAAGTGGTGGACAATACCATGTCTTGGTGATTGTCGCTGATGGCCAGGTCACTTATCTTCTTTCTCTCTCTCTCTCATGCGTGCCTTCATATGCCCGCTCACTTTATAATGTACTACTTTATCTCTTGAAGGTTACAAGAAGTGTCAATACTAGTGATGCAGAACTGAGCCCGCAAGAAGAGAAAACCATAAACTCCATAGTCAAAGCAAGGTATAAATATCTTGTGCTTGATTTTGTTTGAGGTTAAAACCATTTGATCAAAACCTTGTTTGATACGATTCCATCTGATATTTCCTGAGAAAAATTAAAATCAATGTAGCTTTTAGATGCTCAACTAATTGGATAATCTGGATTCCAACATCCATTACTAGGAATTGGTTTTGAGCATAGATATATGGTCCTCCTAATCTTTCAAAAACTTAAATTACATGAACAAATGAGATTGATTGAATACCTCGGAATGTACATACCAACTTATAGAGAAGAACCTTACAAAGAACCAAAACACACAGCATTCCTCCCTTTGAGGAGATTAACAAGTATATAAATACTTTTGTGTTTGATTACTAGATAAGATATTTGGACTTCTAAAATCCAGATGTAGAACTCTAGCTAGAATTTCTATGACCGGTGACATCCAGATTATTATAAGGTTTTGTATAATTACTTTTGCCTAAGTTAGAGAGATCTTTTTCTCAACAAGTTGTCATTCTAGATTTCTCTCTTATGAGGCTCTGCGATTAACCTCTGTTTAGCACTTAGTTTGCTTTACCTGAAAATGTGAAACTAAAATATATTGTTTTCCATTTTTTTATATCAGTTTGCATCCACTTTCAATTATTCTTATTGGCGTTGGCGATGGACCATGGGAAGATATGAAGAAATTTGATGACAAGATCCCTGCTCGTGAATTTGACAATTTTCAGGTATTGCTATTCTAGGCTCCTAGTATATCATTTGACATAAAACAACTGAGCTCTTGAGGGGTAATGTTTTCCTTTTCTATTTTCCATGTATTGGCAGTTTGTCAATTTTACTGAGATCATGTCTAAGAACACATCATCATCTCAAAAGGAGACGGCCTTTGCTCTTGCTGCACTGATGGAAATTCCCATCCAATATAAAGCAGCTAAAGAGTTGTGTTTATTAGGGTATGTGCTTTCTGTATTGCAAATGTATTATTCACGATCTTTCCATATAACTTTTGAGGGCTGCTTTGATAAAGCCATAGAAATCTCCTAAAGGTAGTAAAGAGCAGCATATAATTTAGCATAACCTTATCTATACATTTTAGCATTTCTGTCGATAATTCATCTCTTTCTTTCCACTTGCAAATTGGACCAAAGACGAGTTACTGGTGAAGTTAAGAAAATAGTTCCTAGGCCTCCACCAGTACCATACAATCGCCCCGCTGGATTTCCATCACGAGAGACCAGTAACATTTCAAGTGCTGTTCAAGACACTCAAAATCAGGTATGGCCATTTACAATTTATTGATATAAGCTGCTGATGCTATTTCTGCTATAGCTATTTATATAATCTGACTTTTAAAACATAAAATAATTAGTGTAATTGCTAATACAGCTGAAAATACTTGTGCAACTACTGATATGGACATGGGAATGCTTTGGTTATTTTGTATAACTTTTCTGCTCATCTGATTGAAGGTTTGTCCAGTTTGCTTAACCAATGCGAAGAACATGGCCTTTGGCTGTGGACACATGGTGAGAGTGGACCCACTAATAAAATGTCTTAACTAGATTGATACATAATATCTAAATCAATTAAACATTGACTGCAGACCTGCAGAGAATGCAGCACAAAATTGTCGGAATGTCCTCTTTGTCGACAACGTATCACGAGTCGACTCAGGCTGTATACTTGATATCTCCAGCATGAGGTTTGCGTTCAAATTTGTACCAGTGGGTATAACTACATAACTACATGTATGTTACAAGTGGAATTGGGTGCAAACAACATAGTCGGAAGCGTAATTTGTACATGTGTGTGTGTATATGCAAATATGGGTGCTTTGTTCGTTGAATAATGTTGAACCAAAGGGAAGTCAGTGTATACATGATCCCAAGTTCCAAACTATTCCATGTTCATAATTTTGTTGCAGAATTCTGTTCAATTTGGTTCGGCTTTCCTCATTTTGCCTAGCAATGCAATTTGCATGCTGATTGGTCTAAACTTGAGAAATCAATTGCTTCATCAATGCTAAAGAATAAAAGGACTCATTGACAAATCAGATTTCCAATGGATTTGTCGTTTACCAGAGCCTATAACATGTAATTTCCTACTACAATATCAAAATACGTTCTTAAAACGACTAAACAGAATGATCATTTTATTTGAACTTGATACCTGGCTTGGCTGGACTAATATGTCAGTAGAACAGAACTAAACAAAACAAACCAAACCAAATACTCTCATAGCAAAAAAAAAAAAAACCATTAAGATAATGTAGAAGTTCATAAACACACAAATGACTCTTTCCCAGTTTCCAATCTAACCAAAGAACCAGAAATCTACCCCATACTCTACTTATGTTCCATTTTAACCTCATCACTACTTGGCTTTGGGACTGGTTGAATCCTCACATATGGTTTTCGAGTCAGTGTCTCTCCCTTTAAAGCAGCAACATATCTATCATTTGTATTTTCTTTTCTTTTCAGTTCTCCGAGGTACTCCGCCAGCCGCTCTTGATTAACCTTACCCATCATCTGCTCGTCAACATCATAAATTTCTCGTAAGTTTCCACGATAAAGTAATAACCCGATGGCAACTTCACAAATATCTTCAAGATATTCATAGAAAAAACTTCACAAGTAATCAATGAAAACAATAAATTTTATATATGCCTCCTTTTTCCTTTAATTCATATGTTAGTTGTATAGTAAATGTACGAAACATAACAACAAAGGAGAAAATATTTGATGCTTAGATTCTACTACATAGCATGATATAGAGCTTGTTAATATAAGATTCCACTTAGCTTGAATGCTTGATTCACAACGGGGCTATCTTAAGCAATCGATTATTTCTTCAATAATTCAAGTTAAAATATAAGTTTGAGAATCTACCTACATAATCTAGAAGTTCAGGGGAAGACCCCTGCTCCAAATTCAAGTACTACCTCCTCTTATCAAATGACAAACATAAACTAAGTAATTGTCATGTGCAGTGATCATTCTCTTAAAGCTGCTCTCTAAATACCAAAAGAGAAATCTAGGGCACAGAGTATACTTTCTATCCCCTGACCTAATTACCCCAAAGTTGCATGTTATTTCACTATGTACACCACACATATCAAAACCAGCTGAGCTATCAGATTATGAAACCTCATAGCCACGTATATTTCAATCCACTTCAGATTAAAAATGGCGAATTTCCAATCGCAGAGCACAATCAAGTTAAATTGAAATAAATCCGACAAATATAAAACAAAAAATCATAGATACACAACAAATTCGAAGAGAATCAGAGGAATTAGAAGGGTTACAATGGTTTCGGGTCGGGCGGATTGGCGAAGCTTGGCTTCAAGTTCGGGATTACTGGAGTTGGTAAGCTGCATGACGCAGTAGCCAATAACCCCCGGAACGACGCCGCACATGGTGGCGAAGGTAAAGAAGAAGGGCTTCGAATCCCTCGTCTTTGTCACTAACCACCTCCATGTCTTCGACGACATTCTAGATTCTACCTCTCTCCGATCGCGATATGGATGTGCAGAAATAATTCCACGTTTAACGATCACCGGATATCGAAACTCATTCTTGGGCTAAACACTTTGGATCCAACAACTAACGAGCCCAGCCCATTAAGGTTAACGAGCTCCATAGGCCCCAAAATATGACGTTTTGGGTTGCCGGTTCGCACACGATGTTTTAGGAAATAGGAGAATATATAAAATTATCTAGTTTTAAGGGTAGATTTGATTATGATTTACCTAATTTCATTAAATAACAAAATATATAAAGAACTTTAACTTAAATTCCTCATCTATAAATACTTCATATTATGATGGAAAGGCATGTCGTCCAATTTGATTACATGTTCTCACAAGTTATGATTTTCATAATATGTTTTTTTTGTTTTACATTTTTTTATGATACTTTTTTTGTTTTTGTTTTTTTCATTGTTCGTTGACGGCTTGCATTATGAGTGAAGATGAAGTTTAGGATAAGGATTTTAGGCCATGTAAATTCAGGGACGAAAATATCCGAAAATATTTCTGATATATCTTCGATATTTCCATTTTTTCACGTAATTGATATATTTTTGATATTTACCGATATTTACACCGACATCGATATTGTCTTCCTTGCATGTAATAGAATAAATTGTTTTAGTGGGTTCAACGGTAACTTGAAGAATTAAAATTTATGATTTATTTGATTTTAGTATGAAAAGGAAAAGGTTGGATTGTTTTAAAATATTATAAGAAATAGGAATGTCAAATGTTCTATTTAAGAAAAAGTTAGTTTCCTCCAGATTGGATTGCATATATTTTATCACCAATTATGCCTAAAGCTAGTTTGTGTCAATGATATATTTAGAGAAAATGTTAATCATATATGCGTGTATCTTCACATGCAAACAAGTCTCGAGAGATAATCGTAAATAGTCATAATTTATGATCAATTTTTGTTGACATCCATGAAAAGTTTTGTAAATATGAAAGTAATTTACCAATACTTTGAATAATAATTAGTAGGAAGTGTAATCAAATGACCAATCAGATTATGTCAAGAAGAGAATTCTATGTTCATCGTATTCACAGTTTAATAAAAAAAAAAAAAAAAATTAAGCTGTAAGATTTTTTAAATTGTGTAAGTCTTTTTTTCTCTTATTCTAAACTTCTTTATGGATTATGTTTGTATACTTCTTTCGTACAATACTCATATAATATATCCTTGGTAAATATACCAATTAGTTTTAATCAATTGTTTCAAATCTGTTATTTAAAAATGTGAATCTACTAAATTCAATCAAATGACAAAATGTGATGATAATGAACAAAAAACCAATATATATATATATATATATATATATATATATATATGTATATACATGAAGAAGACTTTTGTAAAGAATAATAAAATTACCATTTTTGCAATCAATTTTATTTATTTATTATTATTAATTTTTTTTTTAAACTTCTATAAACTTAGCTGGTAGTGAGTCTTAAAAGTTTTCCAGGAAGACACAAAAGTGTTCCTAATTGATATAATAAAAATATTCTTCTATTTTAATGATTTATAATTTGATATTCATATTGTATGTTTATAAAAAATTTGAAATATATTTTTTTTAATAAATTTGAATGATTTTTATTTGATCTAAACATTTATGTATGATATATAACAAGTGTTTTGAGTTACTAGTTTTAGACCTATGCGTTACACGAACTTCATGACTCATTTAATTAACACTTCTTCTTAATCATATATTTATTATAATAATTTTACTTTTCATATAATAAGGGGATGTGATCATTATAGTCATTGATGAGAAGAATTTCAACTGTTGACATTTTATCATTTTCGATATGTGTTATTATATACATACTTTATATATGCATTATAGTAATTCATTATGTATTTAGTGAGACTGATGAACAATGAAGAGGAGGAAGAGGAAGATGTGAAAAGAGAGAAAGTGACGGCTCCAAATTTGTCATAAAAGCTTAGGTGACGAGCTTTGAAATAATCAAACCGTACTTTTATAAGTATAGATTTGTTGTAGATTTAAATTAAAATATTTAAAAATCTATATATACAAAAGTTACTTAATAGATTAAATAGGTAAAATTATATAAAATAATTTCTTAATAAAAGATTGATTTTTGGTAATCTAGTATCTTTTAAGAAAATATGATTTTTCAATTTGTAAAATATTTTATATGATAGTAGTAAATTATATACTACAAAATACGTTTTATATTAAATATAAAATGTGAATAAAAATTGTATGGTTAACTACTTAATAGTTGTATTATATCATTTTATTAGAAAAATTAACGAATAAGTTCTTATCTATGTGCATAATTATAATCAAGATATTATATAACAAATAAATCAAACAGAGTAAACTTATGTAGAATTTTAGTTAATTGAGTAAAAAATAAATAAACGACCAGAAAATGTAATGTTTTTTTTCTCCCTAATTTAACTTACTTTTAATTGCATGATAAACCTCGTATTATAATAAAAGCAATGTTTGGAAAATAATGAAAAATAAAATAAAATAGATAAAAGAAAATTTCAACATTTCTCATAATGAAATAAAATCTAAGTTTGTGTTTTTTACTTCTTTTAAAAAAATAATTAAATTAGTGAATCGAAAAATATTTGTCGTGATTGTGGGCATGTTAATGAAATTAAAAAAAGAACACGAATTGATGAAATACTAAAAGACATGCAATAAATCAAATAAATCAAAACTTTATTATAGTAGTTGAATGATAACTGGCACATTTGGATTGGATGGTGGGTAATTAAACCAATCACAAACCAGCCTAAATATTGTTTGGATTGGTTGATGAAGTCCGGTTTGATATTATGGACCCGGTTTAGCTTAGTGTGACGTGGAGGGTTTGAGGATGGTTTGATGAGTGAGGATGGTTTGATGAGTGTTAATTTATCCTGCAATTTTTACTGGGTTTAATAACCCCTCAAAATTCCAACTGTTCACATGACAAAAATACCTTTTTTTTAACACATAATTACAAAAAATGCCCATATAAATACATGAAACTTCCTCCTTTAATTTGAATTTTAAATATTTTTTATTTATTGAATATTTCGCTAACTGATATCGTTAGGAGCATTGTGTATTTTTGTTATCATTTGGGAATTCAAATATGTATATACAAATATTTCCTGTATTTAATGTAAGAGTAAAAAATATAATATATAGTAATAAAGGTCAACAATAGTGGTGAGAGCAAAATTGCATAAAATCGGCAATTTGGGAAAGGTATGAATGAGAAGGGGGCAAGTAATATATGAATGAGGAAATTTGAGAGCAGAAATTATAAAATTTCAATCAGGATATTAAAGCAAGGGCATAAATGGAAAAATATCTCTTAGCTAGATATAAAATCATGAACCACACATGCGAATTATATACCAACATATTTTTAAGGTTGTAAACCATGTATCCAAACAAAATATACAAATAATCTCATAAAAAAAAACAACCAATCCAAACAAAAATAAACATCACATCAAAGGTTAGGAATTATCCACTAAAAATTATTTTAACAAACCCAACATTCAATCCAAACCATCTAGAAATATAATATATGCACTATAAATATAATATATGCACTATATCATTACTGTACCAATGATGAGTTTTCTTAAATGTATCTAATCTGTCACCCACAAATAAGTACAGAATTATCAGTTCAACTTTTAATATACTGTAATAGGATACAACATGTCAGTACCACACGAGTTATATAACTAATCCTAATGGAAATAGAATCGAAGCAAATTCTAATTTCTTCAACTACAAAAACACATCAAGTTATATGACTAATTCTAATGGAAATAGAAGCAAATTATGATTGAAGCAAATTCTAATTTCTTCAACTACAAAAACACATCTTTTTTTACCAAAAAAAAGGTAAAATATCAAATAATATATATTTAGACCCTAAGATATAAGCCGAAACTATTGAGATTAGATATGTATGGAAGAATATTTGTCGATATTTTCCTTTGATTTGTTTGTTTGTATTTTGAAGAATATTTGTCGATATTTTTCAATATATTTTCTTTTGATTTGTTTCTTTGTATTTTGAATTGAAAATTTCAAGTATATGTATGGAAGAATATTTGTCGATATTTTCTTTTGATTTGTTTGTATTTTGAAGAATATTTGTCGATATTTTTTAATATATTTTCCTTTAATTTTTTTCTTTGTATTTTGAATTCAAAATTTCAAGTTTAGTTAATGAATTAGATATGCGAAGAATATTTGTTGATATTTTCAAGTGTAGTTAATGAATTAGATATGCATGAAAAAATATTTGTCGATATTTTTCTTTTCTTTGTATTTTGAAGAATATTTGTCGATATTTTCCAATATATTTTCCTTGTATTTTGAATTCAAAATTTCAAGTTTAGTTAATTAATACTGTAAGTGTGTTATGTCATGACTTTTATATTTTAAAAGTTTAATGAAGAATAGTGTGTTATGTCATGACTTTTATATTTTAACAGTTTAATGAAGAATATTTCGGCAATATAAACTATAAAATAATGAAAAGCAAATGAACTGATAAACAAATTTAAGAAAATGAGCAATTATGTTACTCATTAAGTAAAATGTGAAAACCATTGTATCATAATACATGAAAACCATTGTATAAATCATTCCACTACATAACAAAAATTCCTACTCATTCCACTCCATAACAAAAATTCCTACTCATTCCACTCCATAACAAAAATTCCTACTCATTCCACTATATAACAACTCATTCCACTACATAACAAAAATTTCTACTCATTCCACTACATAACAAAAATAAAAGAACAAAATTTGAACTTCATCTCTATAGTTTTTGAACTTCAATTGCAAAAAAACTACGGTATTGATCATATGTCAAATCACCGCATAGCCCGCCTTGATATCGCGGGCAAAACACAAGTTAACTAACCCTTTAAACGGTCTATCATTTTTCCATTGCAACCAGAAGTCATGGCATTTCAAAACTCCATCCAAATGTATCAAAGAAAGTTTTAAAAAAGATCTGCATGAAAAGAAACAAATCAATTCATTTTTTCAAATCACTCCATCTTGATATATCTAACATCGAACAAAAAATATTGACATCAAAATTGGTTGAGACTGAGATTAATATTATCCAATCGATTTCAAACGGAAAGCAACATAAAATGGAAATGGAAATTTTATTTTGAAATGGAAAACGCAGCAACATGGAAATGGGAATGGTGCATTCAAAGAAAAACCTATATGAATAATTTAACTGTTCAATTTGTTTGAGTTAGTAACTGGAAATAGAGACAATATAAAATCTTATTTTTATTCAATTAATTATTAGTGTTTAGTTTTTTCTTTCTTTGGTCTATGTCTCATTTATATTTGTAATCTTATTTATATATCAATCATTAATGTCGTGTCTGAAAGAAAATATATTTTTACATATCTGTGCATTTATTATATATCAATCATTAAATATTTGTAATGTTATTATTATTTCTCTAACTAGCAGTGTACCCATACGTTGCGCGTCTTGTCATATAAAGTTGTATATATCATTAATTTAATAATATAATATAACTAATTATAAGCATTTTAAAGATATAAAATATTTTATAGTTGTAGTTATTTCATATTTGAATTACTATTTAAATTTATAGTTAATTCAATTTATTTTTATATTTTTAAATAAAGTTTAAAATAATATATAAACAAACTCCATATTTTTTAACAAATTTCTATTGCATCCAAACTAAAAAAAAATTATAAGATTACTTGAATCTTTCTATTTATTTAAAAAAATTAGAAAAAAGCCTATTAGTACTATCATTATTATTATTAAATGATTTGGAGATCTTATTTGTTGATATTTATATTTTTTAAAAGTTAATGTTTCAATTTATTTCATGGTTAATTTTATGACTTTATTTTTATAAGTATTTTTAAGATATTTATAATAAGTATATTCTAAATATTCTTTTCATTTTTAATCCACTTTATTTATTAATTTTTTTTTCTCAACCTTCTAAAATCATTTTTTTATTAATTTATTATTAAACTTCCTTTAAATTTTTAGATATTTCAAAATAATTTTTGATTGTTTGCATAAATATTTAACTTTTTTGCTGGTTTTTTTTTTCTTTTTGAAATTGCAAATGTCCTTTGATATTTTTTTTCTTCGAGATTTCGAAGTTTGAATTTTTTTTTCTTTAAGATAGTATTCAACTTTTCTTCGAGATTTTGAAATTTGGAATTTTTTTTCTTTAAGATAGTATTCAACTCTTTGCTTTTGTAAAATTAAAAAAATTGTCTAAGATTGTAGTATAATTTTGGGGTTTTCAAGTTTTGAACTCTTAAAAATGAGTTTTGCTTATATATATAAACATTAATATCTTGAAAAAGAAGCCACAAAGAGGATTGAGTAGGAAGCCAAATTCAAAAATAAAGAACTCACGTTTTATTTATTAAAATAATTTTATTAAAATCAAATTTTATTGGATAATAAAAAAGTGATGTATTGGAATCTCAAAAGTTAGCATTGATTGAATAAAAAATATATTTTATATTATATGTAATCATTATTCTTGAAAACGAACATAATAATCAATAAATAAAAAAATTAACATTTATTGTAAGACAATCTGGGTGGAAAAATGACGTTCATGTAATTATTCCCAACTGTCCTGCATATAGATTAGTAACTCCCAACTGTCCTGCGTATAAATTAGTAACGCTCCCGTGCAAAAACACTGTCTTATTTTTACTTAGATTGTAATTTTTATACTAAACATTTGCTTATAATTTTTTTACTTAAATAATCTAAGAAGATTTAAATTTAAAAAAAATCATTTTATTAATTTTCTAATTTATAATTGTAGAAAAATGAAAAAGAAAAAACGGGTCTAAATTTTGGGTTTCTATTTTGGATAGTAGTCCTGTTATTAGTATAGGTAGATAAATATAAATTATTGAAAGATTTCATATTTTATAAGGGAAAAAAATCAATTAGTACCAAAATAAATAACAATCAATTATATCAAATTCAAAGGAACTAAATTATATAATCTATATAAATCATCAGTCAATGTAAATAAATAACTGTAAAAATTGTATAATTTATTTTTTATGTGTTTCTTATCTTATGTATGTGAGCATTACTTTCACATAAATCTATTATGTAAATACATGTGTAAAGAAATATTTAATATATAAAACAATTATTTTAATCACATGTATCCAACCATTGAAATATGACATTGTTGAATGAAAAAAAAATTGATGTATGCTACTGCTCAAAAGGCCGAAATTATATTTATAAATAATAATAATAATAATAGCCTAAAAAATATAAAATAATTAGATACTAATTACGTATGTTAATGTTGTTTGAACTACATATTTGAGTCATTGAATGTGATTTTTTATAATGGGCCATAGGTAAATTAAATGTTATGATTTCAATTATTTAAGAATTCCAAATCCAATTAAAAGCGCAGATTGTTAAGAAACAACTATTAAAATCCTAACCAATTTATCAAGTGAACCCTCATATTTTAAATCCTGCCACATCTTCCCCTATTCTCTTCTCAACTTTTCCATCGTCGTTACCTTCTCACCTTATCTTTTTCGTTTCATTTTATTTCTTGTCAACAGCAAGTCGCCTCCGCCGCCACCATCACTACCGTTGTTCATCCGCCTTTGCTGCTTCAGTTTGCGCTGCGACCACGTAGTCTACTACTTCATGACGCTACGTCATCCCTTGTCGTTGCCACGACCCATCCTCCGCCGCCCGCTATCATCACGGCTCTCGGCTTCATCCTGCCACTAGATTTTCCGTCCAATCACGACTCACCGTTAATAGCGGTTCCATCATCACCTTCATCCTAAATGGAAATACATAGTTCTATTATCTCAAATTTCTTTCCTTGAGATTTGAAATTGTTTCTTGTCTGTTATCTTTTTTCTTTTCAAATCTTATATATCTACAAATGGTGAGGTTTCTATTCCTCCGCTAGATGAGCATCTCAAAAGCTAGATGAAACGAGAGTTGTTGAATCAGTCATCTATAACTTTGCTTATATAGTCTAAAAGCTTGGAGAGAAAGCTAAGTAAAAGGGTTGTAGAGGAAGATTGATGCAAAAATATTAAATTTGCAATTTAGAAAATCAAAGTGAAGTATTGAACAAAAAATAAAAAAATTATTTACACAACAATAAAATGAAAGAATTATAAATTTTCAAAATAATAAATAGAAATACCGCAAATAAGGCAATTGCGACACCCATCGAACCACGAAATACCTATATATGGTTTGATATATAATAAATTGCCTGTCTTTTTTTTTCCAGACAAAAGAATGGGTTTTAGAATCAATACTCCCTTTTTCATCAATTCTGAAAAAATACATTTTTGTCTAAAAGATGTAAAAGAGATATTGGGCATGCAGACGATATTTTAGCTATTTGCATCAAGCTCAAACTAATATCCATTTGCATCAAGCTTCAACTTCCTTCTTGCATGCGCACTTCCTTCTTATATGCGTCCCTGAAGCGCATATTATAATAGATATAAATTGAATGGTAGCAAATTAATATGACATTTTAGGAGAGAAAGTGACAATATAATTAATTCCAACTGTCTTAATATTAATATATTATAAATGTAATAGATTTTCTTTGTCAAAATAATAATTTTTTTTTTAAAAATCTAACTACATATATCTTAATCTGTACAATATACATGTGAATTACCAATATTAAATATTATATATTATTTACAACTTTATTTAAAAGAAAATTGCGGCCAATTAGTAATAATAATAATTAATATAAATGATGTCATGTAGTCTGATTAAAATAGATACATACGTAATATTATGATTTGCAACTATATTATCCATAGAAAAATTGTGGGAATCCGCCAATCAATATCAAACCAACCGTTTCATTTTATCAATTATTTTAATATTATTTTACATAATTTTACATATTTAATTAACCCATAAAATCCTCATCATTATGTTATCTTCATTTAGCAAAAAATCAAGGAAAAAAAAGGAAAAGAGAAATAAAGAGAAAGGAGAGACGGGGAGAGAGAAACCCAAAAATTAGGAACGTTACAATTTTTTTTAAAAACTCATTATTAACTTAATTGACCCCACTATATTATATCCCACTATATAATATAATGTAATATTACTTTATACCCTAACGCCTCAAAAACCTAATAAAAAAACTGCCGCCTACTCATCGCCGTCTCCTGCTCCTCCCCCTACCACCGCTCCTGCCAACTTCTTCTTATCGTCGCCCTCCTCCTCCCTAAACTCATACACCTCAAGTAAATATACATTCAATCACAAAGGTGAGCAGATTGTGTGTGTATTATGTTCTTACAGTTGAATACATTTCATAGAAGATGAATGTATAGTTTGTCAAGCATAGGAAAAGTATATATTGTTGGTTTCTCTGTGTTCATAATGTATGCTTCGAACCTCACAATTATTCATCGAGTTAATGGAAATAGTCTTTGACATTAGATGATTGGTTTTTTAGTGCTATGGATTTCAAATATTTATATTACTGAATTCTTTGAATTTGTTTGAATTTGATGGATTTTTCCAATATTTTAACCCTCCATTTGGAGTTATCTGATTTTAGGTTGTGTTTGGATTGAAAAATTTGATTTGATAGGATCATTTGGAAAAGATTTCAAAACTCTAGATTTACGAAGTCACTTCAAAATAGTTTTCCAGATGAAATCATTTGCAAATATTTTATTAAATCTTCTTCTTGAATCAAGATCCCTTCATTAATAATTGGAAGAATCTCAATAAAAGTTGATACAACATCTAATAAGTCAATAATATTGAAATTTCAAATACATGATTATGTCGATAATATTTATATATTTTTTAATAATTATAGATTTATAACACGTTTCTCTTTTTTCTATCATTAAAAATTTCAAGCTTTCTCAGATGACAGATTCATGGGCGACCTAGTCATATTCCTCAGGATGGAAAAGAATGTTGACTCGACCAGTACCAGTACCAGATATTTTCCACACTCTACCTCCAATGGACTCCAGCGAGATAAGTGCTTATTGCTTTCAAAAAATCCTACTTCTAAAACTGGTACTACTTTTTTTTTACTTTGCGCTGGAGTGATTGAATGGCAGCCAAACGGTTCTCCAAAACCTCTTAAAAGAATGTCTCTCAGTTCTTCTTTCTATCATGCCTTATTTTGGTGAATAGCAGACTGCATTCCTTGAAACTGTCCCTCCCTCTCTTTGTGCTATGTGTAAACAGGAACCCGAATCGTGCTCTTACCTTTTTCTGACCCTAATCTATGGGCTAACCATGCAAGTTCGCATGGGATCTAAATGGCCCAGATATTGAGTTGACTCTTAATAGTGCCCTCTTGAGTTGTGTCCTTTACCCCTTCGCCTGATCTAATTTCCCCAATGTGACTTTGCTGATGATAATAGAGGAATCCCAACTGATCTAATGCAAGTACCCACAGGTAATTTGAATGGCCCACCAGTTTGGTTGAGATTTTTAATAGCGTCCTCTTGAGTTGTCTCCTTTAACCTAATCTGTGGCCTAATCTAACTACCATTCTGATGATAAAGGAGGATCTCGACTAGTCTAATGCAAGTGCTCATGGGATATGGATGGCCAGTTATTGAGTTGAGACCCTTAACAGTGCCCTCTTGAGTTGTCTCCTTTACCCCTTGGCCTAATCTAATTTCCCCAATGTAACTTTGCTGATGATAAAGGAGGGACCCCAACCGATCTAATGCAAGTACCCACGGGTAATTTGAATAGCCCACCAGTTTGGTTGAGACTCTTAATAGTGTCCTCTTGTGTTGTCTCCTTTAACCTAATCTGTGGCCTAATCTAATTACCATTGTGATTTGCTTGTGATAAATGAGGGATCCCGACTGGTCTAATGCAAGTGCTCATGGGATATGAATGGCCCAGTTATTGAGTTGAGACGCTTAATAGTGCCCTCTTGAGTTGTCTCTTTTACCTCTTGGCCTAATCTAATTTCCCATTGTGGTTTTGTTGGTGATAAAGGAGTGATCCCAACCGATCTAATGCATGACGCTTTTTTTGTTTGTTTTTGTGTGGGTTCTTTGTAATATGTGCCTTTTGTTTTAAAGGTTATGCTTCAGTACTACATTGAACAACAACACCTGTTGAAGTGCACTGGGCAGCTTCTTATAACTGGCAGTGAGCATTTCTTCTTTTGCTTCCATATAATTTTGTTGTCAAAGCTGGACTTATTTGCATCCATATAAAAATGCAACATACAAAATGGGAAATTTACATGCTTATGATAACATATTCAACTAGCTATTGTGCTATCTCAAGTTGAGCAAGAATTATTTGCTATGTATGAATGATTTGTAAATGGAACTTACTCTACATGTTAGGATTGTCATTGAATAATCATACTTTTCATGCTTATAACTTAAAACTTTTGTAGATGTCAACTGTCAAAAAGTGATTCATCAGGTTAATAGCTTTGATAGCATATTAATTAGCAATGATATAATGAATGAGAAATATGCGCCCTTTTTATATTCTCAGATTTGATTGCAACCATGCATTTTATATTCTCTTTGTAACAGTTCAATGATAGTGACTAAGATTGAGTAAATCATTTGATAATAGAATACTATTTTGAACTTTGAATTTTACCAGCCTCGATTTGGAATTATGAGTTCGAATTCCATGTGGTAACTCTCTATTTTCCCCATTCCTACAAACTAACACCATACACTTGTTTTAATAATCATGTGTCCTTCATGTAAATATGTAATTGCAAATAATATTTTTGTAGTATATTTTTGATCTCAATTGGAAGGAGCTGTTGTACCGGAGGAGGCTCAAAGTTTAATTTCTGATGCGCTTAAATGTAATTTAGTTTCTATGTACCAAGACCTCCTGCAAATACCCCGATCAGATAGTTAGTTCAATTGTAACATTTAAATATCGATACTAGAGTTTCTTCTCTGCATTCCAGAATTTAATTCACAAAATTTCTCCACTCATTAATGATTTTCTAATTCCTTGTATGGCTGCAATTTAAACATGGGCGGGCCTTTAATGACATCTCTTGAAGGATTTCAATTTCTACACTGTGTGGGCTGAGGAGACAATTTAATCCTTGGCATCCTTTGTGTACCTGTGATTGCTAAATGCTGAAAAAGATTATGTGTGTTGTATGAGGTGATCTTTCTTCCCCAGTCTCTAGTCACAACTCTGGGAAAAAAAAAAGTCAAATCATGTGTTGGAAATTTAGTAATGTTGTGTGATTATGTAAATTCAAGAAAATAAGATATCTAATCTGTAATGTTAATTTGCATGGATACATTCTTCATTCAGTAGAAGAAGTTGAAGGATAATCACGCTTGCATTCTGGATCCCTTTTCACAATTGAGGTGTATTTTCAAATACGATAACTATAATTGTGGTATAGATTTATTTTTTTGTATTTTCTCACACGAATTGCATACGATACTTGCATGTTTAGTTAACACATGAAATGATTTTTATTATAGTAACATATTATTCCTCAAAAAATTAAGAAGAAAAGAGAGAAGAAAAACAGTGGAGGATGGGAGGAAGAGGAAATGGGAAGTTTTTTTTTTTTAATTGTTAAAAGGACAATATGAGAATTTTTTAATTTTGTATTTTTTTAATTAAAAACAAAAAAAGTTCTAGATATGTTAAGAAAAGTTTGGGGGGTTCAAAATTAATAAATCATGTATTAAATATAATTTTATTAATATTAATTACTACTATATAATTAATTATCTATAAAGTTATGAAGTGGTCGATCAATCTTAAACTTAGCCCAAATGAAAATAACTTGTGTTATACTTCTGTGCTGGATTTGACCACGAAGTTAGTCACAAACAAAGATTGGGCCGGCCCAATCAAACATGACAATACGTATTGAGTATTGACTCTCATATGGCGATACATGGCGAGTATGATGACGTGGTAATTGACATGACTGACATGTCATCATCATTATGCCACGTCAATATATTGATTTTAATGACGGGTATGATGATGTGGCAGTTGACATGGCTGACATGTCATCATCATCATCATGCCAAGTCAATATATTGATTTTAATGACGGAATTTTTCGTCACTAATTTACCAATAAGTAAGACCAAATTTGGTGACGGAAATTTTCATTTTAGTATTGACTTTAATGACGGAATTTTCCGTCACAAAATTAGTGACGGATAATTTCATCCGTCACTAGTAAGATTTCATTTTAGTATTGACTTTAATGACGGAATTTTCCGTCACAAAATTAGTGACGGATAATTTCATCCGTCGCTACTCAACCAACAAGTAAGACCAAATCTGGTGACGGAAATTTTCATTTTAGTGACGGAAATTCTGTTAGAAATTTAACGATAGAATAAAAACCAACAAGTAAGACCAAATCTGGTGACAGAAATTTTCATTTTAGTGATAGAAATTCTGTTAGAAATTTAGCGACGGAATAAAATCCGTCACTAAAATTTAATGACAAAGCTCTTTTTGACAGAAATTTTCCGTCACAAATCCGTCACAAATACATGTTAGTGACAGAATTTTTGGTTTTAGTGACGGATTTTTTCGTCACTGTCGAACAATTTTCTTGTAGTGAAATAATTTTCATTATATTAACATGTTATTCCTCAAAATTCAAGAATGAAAAAAAAAAAAGAAAAAACAAAGAGAGAGGCTGATGGGAGGGAGGTAATAAGAGGGTTTTTCAAATTTTTTTAATTCTTAAATGTTGAATTGGATTTTTTTTAATTTTTTTAATTAAAGTATTTAAAAGATGTGTTGTGGATAGCCCAATCGTATAATAATGAGTTCAATCGAGATGTCTAATGATTCCATTTGGAATAATAATTTCAAACTTGCCACTATGGTTGTTTCTTTGGCTTTCAACAGACTTGAAGAATGGAGAGAAGCTCGAATTTCTAATTATAACAGAGGTCATGCTTTGGGCACTGTTATCACTTGCAATGGGTGGCATAAACCCCCACCTAATTTTCTCAAAGTTAATGTGGATGCATCTTTTTTCACCGATTCTAATGAGACTGGATTTGGAATGGTTTTACTTAATGAAGATGGACATTTTATTCTAGCACAAACATGTCGCATAGCTGGAAAATTTCGTGTGAATGAGAGGGAAGCTATGGGTCTTCATGAAGCATTGTTTTGGATCAAGAGTTTTGGGTTAATACAAGTAATCTTTGAAGTGAATTCCAAGATAGTTCATGATAGCATTGGTGTGGTAACATCTGATTTTTCAAAATTTGATAGTATTATGTCTAGCTGTAAAAGTTACCTCAGGGAAAAACATTTGTTTATAGTTAGATTTATTCATCATAATGTCAATCATGAACTAACACATCATCTAGCTAGGATTTATAGGGATTTTCCTAGCCTTCATTGTTGGGTCGAGCCTCCTTCAATTTTGGATGATCTTCTCGATATATTTTATTCTTACTATTTCATAATATAAGCTTATTTCTTGTTTGATTAAAAAAAAATAATAATAACTCATGCCGTAATTGAATTAAAAACTAATGTTGAATTTCCATTCCCTAGTCTACAAATGCCAATTAGAGAGATTATCTCTAACCAAAGTCTAACTGTATGTATTAATGCATGAATTCCTTTTTTTTTTTTTTTTTTAAATTATAGTGAAATCTCTATAAATGAATATTCTTGAGATTATAAAAAAATATTCATTTAGTGAGGTTATTCATTTATCAAACATTCATTTACCTCATTGGTCCAAATCGGGACCGAAGAAAATTATTCATTTATCTAATATTCATTTATCGAGGTGATAGAGGAATTTTGAAGACAGAAAGGAACAATGAGAAGAAGGTTAAGAGAAGGAAGATAATTTGTTGGCCCATAATAATAATGTTCTTCATTCATTCGGCTCATATGATATAACTTACAACTGGAAGAGAAAGATAACTGCAATGCTAAAGAAAATGAGATAAAATAGCAACCACTAACACCACTTCAACAAACTAAAATAATTAAAACAACTTGACCCACTAACAAGTAAAACCAGATTGACATAGTCTCTGCCACTCCACTATGCCGTGCTTAGCAGTTAACACGTATCACGAGGTTTCACTGTATTCTTGAGGAAATTAACAACGGTTTATATTTATTCAAAACCTTTTTTTTTTCCAAAAACTATAACCATACTTGCCTTTCTTTCTTCTTCCTATTATACAAGCTTTACGAAAATAAAATAAAAATCCAAATCCCAAAATTGGAGCCACCAAACATTAAAGAAAAAAAGAAGAAGAAGAAGAGGCCTTTAGTTTAATGAGAAAGATAGTAAAGCAACAACGTGCAATCATAACTCATAGTAGATTAGGGGAAAGGTTGAGTTACTCTAATCATGATTAATTTAACTGCCTCTCCAATATTTATAATAACATCTACACTCTACGTTTTCAATTACATCTCAAATGCTTATAATTTATTTACATATACATACATATTATGTCATCAATCAGTCTAAACATAATTTAGATTCTCTCACTTACCATTTACCAGCATGCATTGTGAAAATATCATTGGATTTTGATCCTATCTGCCATTTAGCCTTTCCCATCATTTTGATTTCATCAAGTGTTCAATATGAAAAAATAAATTGAAATTCTAGTTTACTTTATACTATTCATGCCTTTTATATGATGGAGATTACTTTTTTGGTGGGCAGGACTGGTATGCTAGCTCTATCTATACTTAATGATATGCTAAGTGCATTTTACAGCAAAGGAGCCATGTGTGCTTAATGTAATATGTTTTCCTTGCACCTTCATTCCTGCTTTCACCTTTCTGAATCTAGTGGCCTGAATAGCTTTGAACCTTTTCTCAAGGTGACCTTTGTGATCAGGTTGCTGACATTTTAGTGTACATTGTATTTTCTGCTCAAGAGAATGCACATAGCCAAACGAGGCTGTATCCAATGCTTGATATAGACTTGTGATGTTGTGGCGGTTTTTAGAATCAGAATGCGATATTTTGAATATTTTAATTTAATTTCTATTTTATTATAATTAGTAGAGTTTATTATTTTGTTTCCCCTATAATTTAGAGGATCTGATAGTTTAGGGGATCTGATAGTTTAGAACTTTAATTTTTCATGCTGGTAATTTAAAACTTTATCTTTTCGGGTTTCGCAAATTTTGTCCAATTTGAGCCCGAATTGTTCAATTAGGCTTAAATTGCACGTGAGCTCGCTATTTCGAACTTTTCGGACCAATTTCGCTGACGTGACATTAATACATTATATGTGGCATGTCGCCTATGTATAATAGAATAATACAAGAGACATTAAATTTACACATAAGATTAATAAGAACAATCTAAATTCCTGAAACTGAGTGGACTAACTCCTTAAACTTCTCAATTCAGAAACTCTACACTTTTGATCGATAATTCCTAAAAAACTCCGATTCCCCTCACGATTTCCGTCATTTAAATCTTCATATCGCGACACTGTATGAAATTGAATGGCAAAAGTAGAGAAATAGAGATTCAAACTGAATATTCTTACCTTTTAACAACTTCGACCTCGAAAACTAGAGGACAGAGAAAGAAGCGTCGGCAAATTTGAAGAAGTTATGCAGAAAGCTTCGGCTAACTAGAAATGGAGTTTCAGCGAATCAACATAGGGCTTTGAGTTTTCCCTTTTCTAATATATCTATCGGGTCGGTTTTTTTTCATACCGAGTCAAAATATTTCTTCTTCAACCACCCCAAACTCCACCGCCGCACCACCCACTACCACCTACCGCCACCAGAAGTTTTCTCTACTGATTACAGATTGGACTACAAATTTTCTTCAATTGGACTACAGATTAAAAATATTTCCAACCTTGACTACAAATTTGTAAATTTTATTTCAAATAGTCTGCTCCTCTGCGGTTTGGGGACTTAGACTAGAGAAACAAGAATGATTTATTTCAAATCGACAGGTGGGAGGAGGTAGAGATCCACGGGATGGGAATTTGGGGAGGTTGACATCGAAGGCGGGAGGATGGAGTGTTGGGATCAGCGGCGGATGGATGAAAGGGACGATGAGGAGTATTTTTCTTTTCTTGTATTGTATATTTTTATGAATATCTATTTTTTTATTGTAATATTTATTTTATATATATATATATCTTTACTTTTGTTTTAATATATTTCAATATTTCTTTTAAAATAATTTTTAGTCCACGTCAACTATTTCAAGCTAAAATGGATGTCCAAGTATATAATAAAATGCGCAAGTGATAAATCATGTCAGCGAAATTGACCTGAAAAATCAGAAATGGCGAGCTCACGTGCAATTTGAATCCAATTGAGCAATTAGAGCTCAAATTGAGCAAAATTCGCAAAACCTGAAAAAATAAAGTTCTAAATTGCCAGCCTAAAAAATTAAAATTCTAAATTGCCAGACCACCTAAATTAAGGGGAAAAAAAGATAATAAACTCTAATTAATATATTTAATTTCAATATTTTTATTATATTATCTAATTATGGATTCAATAGATAATGATGAATATTTTGTATGAACTGAAAAATATTATTCAACTAACTATATATTTAATTATAAAATAAGATACGAGTCTATATTATTATCTTAATTATAATGCATGATTAGGGATATTGAAACATTTAGTCTGATTGACTAGAAAGAAAGAAATACAATTAAGAAATAAATACCCAAACATAACTACTTCATGGACTCTTTTATTTTTGTGCTCCATCCTCAGATACCAAATCTTCCTATATATTCACCTGAAAAAAAAAAAAAGTCTTATTGTGAACAACAAACCTAATAATAGCAAGTATGTATCATTAGTTGTATTCACCTGATCAAGCTTGATCTGAAAGTGGAAGGGCATTGTTAAGATGAGAAAAAAGCTTCATAGTCCTC
The DNA here is from genome assembly GCA_028654395.1 of Scutellaria barbata. Lineage (NCBI taxonomy): Eukaryota > Viridiplantae > Streptophyta > Magnoliopsida > Lamiales > Lamiaceae > Scutellaria > Scutellaria barbata. Next base: position 8,746,253 of record CM053645.1, read on the forward strand.
CGCTGGGGAGGACTATGTTTGCAAGTATTCTTCAAGTAGGGATAACTGTAGATACAGAGATTGTTCAAGTCTCCAGTAGCTCGATCAAACACCATTAATTCATGATTCAAGCCTTGAAAAAACATATATTGCCCTTTTCTCCAAAATCCCAAAGGCAGCTCAGCACCCGCCAAATTAACAGTGGATTCCTTAACCCATAGTCCATTCATCATAACCCAAACATGAAAACACTTTTTAATTCCCAAGATTGGGTAAAGAACAGCACTCAACGACCCATCAAACTCCAGCAGATCGAAACTATACCCTTCTATTGAATTACTTCCAATATCAGGTATAGGTAAGATACTGAATTCTTCGTTTGCACTGTCGTAACACAAAATATGATGCGCGACCATACACTCATATGTCGGACATGACCAATAATAATAACCATTTATCGAAACTGAAGAATGACGACGTTTAGGAAGATAATGCTCAGGATTCGGCAAGTCCTTCCAAAAATTATTCTTTAGTGAATACACCTCAATATGGTCTTTCTGTTCATCACCATTTGGATATTCTCCAGAGTCATCTCCAAAATTATATTCAACAAAAAACCTTAACATTTTGTAGTCATTAGATGTAGGATCAAACCCAAAACAAGTAGCAAGGAATAAAAACTCTTGACGCTTAGTAGGAGAAGGGGTAAGGTAAGGGCTGGTATGTGGAAGGAGTTTGTGGTAGTTTGTTGATGGATTCCAAAGAAGAACCTTACCCCCTCCATAATCGAGAGACAAGAGTCCATTACAACTATTAATACTACTCTCAACATGCTTGCGATCTGTCTCAACATGGGGTGGGTAAAGGTTATATTTTGGTGAGAAGTTTTTGGTATCGAGTGCAGTGAAATAATCGGTGCCGTCGGCATCACGACGCTGGAGAAGAAGGCTGAGGTTGTTGTAAGCACGGCGCCGAATAATGCTAACTAAAGGATTCATACTAAACCTCAATTTTTTCGAGAGGATCCCCATAACCGCCGCCCTTTTTCCACTTAGGGTATCACAAATATATCTCACATGGGTTATCTATCTATATCTATATCATCTATATAATAATAGAAGTCACTCTAATAAAATAGTAATTCTATTAAAAATTTAAAGATAATTTCGTAATTTATCGTTTTTAAAGATTATAAAAAGAAAAGATTAAAGATTTTTTTGTTTTAAATAATAAAAGAATCCCACCTTCAACTTAACTTTTTTAGATTACAAAAGAAAAAAAAAAGTAATTTAACATTCTACCTCAAAAACTTTTCAATTTTAAAAGAAACTATTTTGGCTAGAGTTATAGTTGAAACCGTATAAAAAAAAGGGTATTTGGGTGAAGAAACAGCTCCTCAAAACATGTGAAGAATCCGCTGAATCTCCCTTGACTCTCTCTGGAGAAAAAATGAATTCTCCTTCTGTCATAAACAAAAATCCCCTTAAGAACAATTCCCAATTCTCGAACAGTTTAGAGGGAGAGGAGAGAGATGTTAGGAAGAGGTAAAGGAGGTAAATATAAGCTCCAGTTATGCTGGACAGGTTGGTGGCAATGAAAGTGAACGGTTGATTTTGCACTCTAATTTTTGCAGATTCTGATTTCTCAGTGCTCAAAATTGGAGAATTCATTAAGAGGATGATCTGCAAAATGCGAAAATGCCCTATACTTGGTGTTGGATCAATGTTTTATTTGGGTTTCTAAATTATGTTCTGTTCATAAGTTGGATTTCAATTTGTGATACTCAGTGTTGGATCAATGTTTTATTTGGGATTCATCTTGTTCGTGGCGCCTACCATCTTATAAAGAATGAACAATGCTTAATTTGGCAATTGAGAATAATGCATTTTTATTAAAAATATAAATTACCTAAATATAATTCTTTTAAAGTGATATACATTACCTAATTGTTTTAAACAACTCAACTAATTGAATTATATATTTCACATAAGACCTCACGTAAGACAGAACTTTTTATAATCTTATATTTAAACACATATTGATCATATTAAATGAGTTTACCAATCTTATAGATATTGAATGAGTTTACCAATCTTATTGACCAATATAAACTCCGTCTTCCACAAAATCTCATATGAAATCATCTGTGACCTACTCATGAAATAAATTTCAGAACGATACTTATTTCGAAATTGAGTAAGAAGTAATCAAGTATTGCGAAAACAAACTATAAAGAAGTATACTTTAAAAAAAATTGATCAGAAATTTAAAATGTGTAATCACAAACGGTTGGCTTCATTGAGAAGTAATAAAAACTCCTGATTACCAAAGAACAATGAGACTTATTACACTTGAAAAAAAATAAAGAACCAAAAACAAAACTTCTGGTCTCTCGTTGAAACCAAGAAGTTTCAAAGATCCTTCAGGAACCTGTACAGTTCAAGAGAACCCAATTTTAGACTCTGAGAAGAACCAAGAATGCAGAATCATGAAAGGATCAATACAATTGCCAGACAATTGTAATGCTGAAAAACAACTAGTCAGATCTACAGAAATTTAAAAAAAATAAATGCAAGAAAATCACCTGATTCAGCATCTCTTGCATGGAAATAATTTGTGAAACTGCAGCTTCTACAGGAGGCGTACTAGAGCTTACACCTGGTTCAACAGAAGATCCGTTGAATTCAACTCACTAGGAGATTGTGAGGTTAATCCTGATCCTTGAGCACTCTTTCCCTTCTGCTTTTTCCCTTTTGTATTTGGTACAGATTGCTGAGCAGACATAGGAGTCGAAGAATCAACATCCTTCCTAGTAACATCCTTTACAGAGTCTCATTTCTTCCACAATGGTAGAGGGTCGGGCATCTGCTTCAGTTCCACCAGACCCACCAACCTGCCTAGTTTCCTCCACAATATAAGTTTCAGGAGACAAGGCACGGCACTCTCGAGCCATCTCCATTCCAAGCTCAGAAGCTTGAGAGCAAAAGATTTTCTCCTTGCATTCCGACACAGATGTATCAGGTTCTTCATTATTTTGACCAAGTCTGGTTTCACCAACTTTGACCTCTACCTCAGCATTCCTAGTATCATTGCTAACTACCACATCTTGAATATTTCTTTCACCCTCACCTTGGGAATCAATCGAGTGGTTCACCTCAGAGGATGAACTGGCCATCAATATCTCAGCAGGAGTTACCAAATGAGTAGGGTGTTTGAACTTAACTGGATGGTCGAGGGCACCAGAAATATCTTCTTGAGAAAATATTTTATCATCATTCCTCGAATCATCATCCAATGAAGCAACATCAGGAATGTTAGCATGAGCAGTATCCATTTGTCTATCAACTGAATATTCAACAACTTTCTGCTCTGCCCTACGATCATTAACTGAAGGACCATGCTCAAAGCTACTCGATGTACTAAAACCAGAAAGAGTTCTAGAAACTCGAGGGCTTAAAGGGAGTGAAGTCGAAGCAGCAAGAGAATTATCGGTATCATTAGCAGCTTTGGACAAATTAACTGGATTGCAGTCCATACTTGAGGGAGGAAACTCCTGTATGGTTGGTGACTCACCAGAAGCAGCACCGAAAACTGTAGGAGCATTCTCCAAGCCACTTTCATGCACGGATGCCTAGGGTGCTGAACTAGGTATAGATATTTCAGCCAGTTTACAGCCAGATGGCTCTACATTAGCAATCCCTTCAATACTTGCAGCTTCCCGTGAGGCACTAGAATCCAACTTCTCATAGGTGACATTCTCTGTAGGGGGTGGCAGACACTGTGACAAGTCCAAAGCATTCTGCTGAATAGCATGTGTCTGGACACAATATACTTGAACAACTTGTTCGCCATGAGGTAGCAATTCACTTGTCCCAGTAAAACTCAGTATTGGCATAGTGACAGTAAATTCTGCTATGTAATCCAAACAGGTTGTGGCAGGGTTAGGACCATATTCCAAGTGCACAGCATATATAGCATTCCTCTTGGCATTTGCCAATAAAAAAGAAGGCCAGCTTGTGGCAGTGCTGCTACTTGATTGAAGAAAGCTTCTTCCAATCGAGCCTCTGAACTTTTTAATTCCAATCTCTGGGTACAATGCCATGATTCTGCATCACTAGGAAGCAACCAGCCTTCTTCACTTGATGATATCCATATCTTCCTTTCCCGATTGAGAGGACCCTACATGAATCCTTTACGGGTAAAGTGCGGAAATATATTGATAGCAAGGTTAGAATAGATAATGTAACAGCAGAGTCTTCGGTCAGGACATGTAATTAAATGAAACTTCAAATAAATATAAGAAATAATCTCATTGCACGTATCCAGCGGAAGTTTGGTAGAACAAAACTATCCTCTAGGTCATACATTAATATATATTGGAAACTAAATAGAATATGAAACAATGATATCATGAATTATAGGAAATTTCATGTTGCGCGTACCGCAGTGATAAGTATGATATCCTCTGGCCTATGAGGAGCAGCCAAAAAGGTGACAGAATTAACAGGTTGTCCATCATGTGGCCGGAGAACTGCAATTGGGTGTCTTCCTAACCTCCCAGATCTTTATCTGCAATCATAAACAATAATCAGGTGCAGATTCACTAGTTCAACAATGACTGCAAAATCACGTGACACGGGATAATCTAAACTTTGCAACGGTATTTGGTGATCATGTAACTTAAATAATGGAGATGTAGTCATCAGAAATAAAAATGAACAGTTATCTTCACAACACCAACAATTCAAAGACGTGTTGTGTTAGCCCTTTCTGTACGGTCATTTAGATAATAACAGAAGATTTAATTTCATACCCCAAAGTAGTCAATTTAAAATCTGGCCTGGTTAATGCCACTGATTGAGCAAGTACCATGATACCTGATAAAATGATGTTCAAGTCCAGTTGCCTTGACCTTAAATCAGACATAAATTGATTATTCAGAATAAAAATCAATATCCAACCCAAGGGGCCATTCAAGTTGCAATAATTATGAGTAAATGTTGTCTGTGAGGATACTGGAAACAGGCCAAAAGGAACTGCTAAACCCACATCTGAAAGAAGTGGTATGGCAATGCCTTCATGTCAATTTAAGAAAGTCCAGGCAAAAAACAAATAAAATAGAAGTAGGAAACAAATTTGATACAATGTACAATGTGGTGGGACGATTATAATGGAAAATAGGAAATATAAAATCAGGCATCACATAACTTTTTAACTAAGTAAACGTGGGCTCTGAAAAATGCAGAGATAAATTTAACTTGACTACATACTGGACACTCGGAATATGAAATAACTGGCCCAGTCAATTCTAATTCCTACAACTACTGGCATATGTAGGGCATAAGTATGTTCAGATGATAGAGTGAGGTTGCACCAACAAAATGCATTGATACAAAATATGAAGTGTGTACTTAAGAATACTTCACTAGGCTTAAGAAAGCATCAGAGTTGCCACAAGCATATTTATAAGAGGCACAAATGAACATGTGCATGCCTAGTGCTGTTCTCCACAAATTGTGCTGCACTTAAATTAGCTGCATGCCTTTGTTCGTAGCCACCTCTATGCACCCATGTACCCTTAGTGAATGATGGCACAACAGGTAAATATGTAGAAAACAAATCCATACATTTCGGTCTTCAAAGCATTCACACTTATAGAGTTCTTCCACTTCCAGGAATGTTACTCTTTCTTCTGTTCTTTCTTTCACAGATGTTCAGATCTCTTCTTTTCCTTCTTTGCTAACATACTTACCTTCTTCCAATGTTCTGTTTCCTTGATCCCCAGAATATTAAAACACATGTCAATTGTCTTGGATATTTTTTATTCTTTTGAAGATAAGAATGTTTGAGATATTGAAGTTGCAGGTGTTTGCTCAAATTACTGAATTATTTTTGAAACATGTAAGATGTAAGATTATTGCTGAATCCTCCAAAGAATTCCTGAGTTGTCTAAAATAAGATGTTCGCAAAACTAAGTCGCTTACTCATATTGTCGAAATTTTAAAGTTTTAATTTGTTGCTGCATTTTATTTATGTCGCATTGTTGCTGACAAGTGGTAGATGTGTAATATATATTAGCAAGAACTGATTTTAATGAAGTGTATCACCAGAGCCATAGCTTCATGGTACCTTTATGATGTTGCAATTGTAGTTCCTAAAGAACATTGTACAAGATCTTAAAATCTAACTCATAAACCACAAGCCAACTCCCTATTCTATAAAGAAAAAACTAAGTCGGGGTACTTAAACTTGGTCATAGAGAAATACAATTAACATAAGTTTTTGTAGGTAGTCAGTAGCCCAAAAATTAATATATATGTTGCAAGATAACTTCTCTGTAATATGTCTGCAAAAGAGGATAGGCATAGCAATGGATTGATTACCTTCATTCCAGTTTCGAAGGAAGAGTATATATGTATACATAGGGGGCCATTTAAAATAGTTTTATACTTGATTCTTTATGAGTATCTCCACCCAATGCACATTGCAACAGGAACAAGGGAAGAGTATGGAAAGCTTCAGTTTCCAGTTATAACTCATAACTTATAAAACCATAACGAAGAAGAGTAGGGAAAAGACCAACCGTTCCATCCACTGAAGCTAATACCAGGCGTGTGGTCATCCACTGGCACAGAGACAAATCAGTCACCTCCCCATCATGGCTCCCAACAAGCTGGACCCCATCGATCAACTTCTCAATGGGACATTTGATGGGTTCATCTACTGAAAACTTTTCACCTTTTCCAACTTTTGTGGTATCAATCTTCAGCACACGTCTTCCAATACCCACTACAAGAACTTCCTGTAAGAGGAAACATTAACTTGGTTAGCCAGATCTATGGTTGAGAAGTATAGAAACTCAGCTGTAAACCAAAAGGTACAAAAAATGAAAGGGTGCTATACTTGCTTGGCAATGCCAACACACTCTAGGATGGACGGATTCACCCTCTCCAGTAAATTAAATGGCGATAACAATCCTTCCAGTAATTTGAGGCTTGTCTTCTTCATCTGGACCTTCAGTAAACTCCCACACATAAACCCGCCCATCCACACTTGCACTATTAGCAAAGAAATAAGAATATTAAAGGAGAAATCAAACTATGCAAATGACAAAAATTACTGGCAAAGAGTCTACCTAGCCAAAAGGTGAACATCCTCAGCAAAGAAAGCCATATCTGTGACCCTCTGTAAAAAAAAACACATTACTCAAGACATAGATCAAGATGGTTGCTGGATGCTTGATTAATCCAAAAAAAAAAAAAAATGATATGCTAAGAAATGATGCATATGTATTCAATTACCAATAGAATTTCAATCAATGATTTTCCAGCCTATCATGTCATGAAATATCACAAAAAATAAATGCACAAAATCTAGTTATCAGGGCAATATTAGGATTCAGAAGAACATTTAGCAAAGCCTCCCAAGACTATCATTCTAGGAATCTACATGTTAGATATCAAATTTCATCAATGCCAACTACTTTCACATTCAGATTTCAGAATGATATATAAAGTTAGCCAAAATCCATTCCCACTGCAAAAGCACTCCTATCTCACTAAATGCTCAAGAGATCATATTAAAATGTGGAAAAAAAAAAATCAAGTCATTTGGTGTAGTAACCCTAGAGATTAAACCTACTATCGACTGACTCACCCTAGTCACGCATAAGAAACTAAAATGTCACAGGTAATCAAAATTTATTAAAGAATGACAAAAGTTGTGCATAAACAGCAACATCATCAATAATTAACTTCAAAAGAAAAATTGCATTCATGGACACGTGTGACATAAAACACTTCTACAAGCCATTAAAACTCAAATTCAATTCATTCAATTTGATCCAAACATAGAGTCAATGTGCATACTAAGATTTCCATTAAGAAAAGAAATAAATGAACAACAATCAATAAGAGAATAAACCCAGAAGAGCTGAATCTACATAAGTGAACTGGTAACCAACCTGAGCTAAGGGTTTGTTTGTTTAAGGATTCACCCCACCGGATTTGGGATTTTAAATCCATTTTTGTTTGGAGAATTTGGTCAAGAATTATCAAATTCATCAAAAACCTATTCTATCTAAAAAAAACACTATAATTAACCCTATACCTAAAACCTATTACACATCAACTAACAATATAATATTACACATACATATTTTTTCCAGCATTGATTTGATATCTACAGTAATAATCTTACCTATAAAATCTCATAACAAACACAGATTTTAACTATTCACCTTTATTACTAAATGTCAGGATTTCAAAATCGGATTTCCCCAATCCTACATAATCCTTAAACAAACATACTCTTAAGTAAGGATCTTAAAGCAGTGTTAATGTTGAGCACCCGGATAGTGCCCAACGTGAGCCCATAACATATGTATGTCTTATTGACCGCAATTTGCCTACCCAACACTAGCCCAGGATCAGACCCATACGTTGTGATGGGTGTTACCTCAAGTTGAGGCTGCACCTCTCCTGGCAGTCGAACATCTATATCATAAACCAGATGATCCCCTATCAGATGCCGCCCCTTGGGGAGCTTACTACTTGGCATTCGCATCACAGGGCCCTGATGTGAAACTACCAAACCCGGCCCAGAGGGCGTATTCACATTCTGTGGCACAACAAAATCTGAGTCTGAAGAGGAAGTGGGGTGGATTTGAGTCATTGGCACTGTCAGCTGCTGGGGCATCTCCAGTGTAGAAGGTGGCGCACTCAACAACGCCATTAACCGGGGCCCTGGGTTACTAGAGTTTTGTGGATTTGGGGGGTTTTGAAAATTATTGTGGTGCGGTGACGTAGGTGTTTGCCTCTGGGGTTGGAGGGGTGGCGTAGGGTAAGACATGGACCTTTGAGGGTGCACATTAGCAAATTCCTGGTGCGGCGGTGGATTGGAGTAAGGGGTGTAAACCGGGTGGTAATGGTATGGAAAAGTTTGGGGGGAATAGGAGTAGGGCCCACTTCCAGCGTCGGTGGGTGGTGGATAAGAGGCTGAAGGGACTGGAAAAGGGCCAGTAGCCAAATTAGGGTTAGTATTGGTGTTGCTAACATTATTGGCGAAGTTCTGAGAGCTAGGGTTCTAAGTGGGGGTGGAGGTGGGTGTGGGTGTCACGATCACGGCTTAACAATAGGAGTAGTGACGTGGGTTAGGAAAAGGAAGAGAGTGGTTGTGACGTAGGTTAGGAAAAAGAAGAGAGATCCAGAGAAGGATGTTGGGAAGAAGCAGAGTTCTTATTTCTCAAAATCTAAATCATACACTCGTGCACATTGTATCTATAGCTAAGCATGCAAATAATGTGATCCAAAATGACATCGTTACACCTCATAACCCTAACCCAAAACTACGCCGCACAAGTCAAACACAAAAATAGAAATAAAAGAAATGATAGATGCACTTTTATAAGTGAAGCCAACTTCACAACCGAATTAACAAAAATACGAAATGAGGAAAAAAGATGCCCGATACTTCCATGACAATACCCCCTCCTTCAAAAGATGGCTTGCCCTCAAGCCAGCGGTTCTGGGTACTTAGCCTGCACATCTTCGTAATATTCCCAAGTAACTCCCTCGTCTGGCAGATGGGACCATCGAACCAGTATCTGGGTGGCCGGAGAATGGCCACGCTTCACCAATCTACGAGCAAGGATACTGGGAGGCTTCAAAATCACACGGCCATTGGAGTCGAATTCAGGCAATGAATCCATAACAACAGTGATGGGACCAACTTTCTTCTTTAGAACTGACACATAAAAGATAGGGTGGATCTTGGAAGTGGATGAAAGTAGGAGTTTGTAAGTAGCAACTCCAACCTTGGCAAGAATTTAAAAAGGGCCTGCAAATTTTGGACTCAATTTTCACACCTTGCTTTTGTGGAGAGACCTCTGCCTATAGGGCTTGAGTTTGAGATATACCCAATCTCCCACTTTGAACTCTCAATCAATCCTTCTGTGATCAACATACCATTTCATACGCTCTTGGGCCCTTTGAAGAGATTCATTGAGTTGCTGTTGTTGAGCTGCCTGTCTATCCTTAAGGACTTGAGTAACTCCTTCAACAGAACAATGCAAATTGGGACCCCCAACTAGAGGCAAATATTTAAAGTCATAGAGAGCTTCAAAAGTACTCACTCCCAATGATGTATGATAGGAGGTGTTATACCAGAACTCAGTCATAGGAAGCCAGGAGACCGAACCCATATCTACGTACGACTTTCCCTTTAGTCGATCATGATGGGAAGATCCCACTGCCCTGGTTGGTTCATTGAAACTAAATTTATACTAGAAACTCACTTGTGGGTTAAAATAATATTTAAATTTAATTACTTGAAAAGTCTGTTTTAAATTGTCAAGTTGCAAATAGTTATTTACCAAGATCTGATTATTCATTTTTAGGAAGAAAAAAAAGACTGAAATCATAGTCTAAACCGATTAGGATTTGCACTACACATACATCTCAAATAAGTTTCTAGGCATTGGTTAACTCTCTCAGTTTAGCCATTCGTTTGAGGGTGATAGGCAGTACTCAAATGTTGTTCCACACCAATAAGCTTGAAAAGTTGATGCCAAAAATGACTTGTAAAGATCTTATCTCTGTCTGAGATCACACTATAAGGTAAGCCATGCAACTTATAAATGGTGTTCAGAAAAATATTGGCTAATTGTGATGCAGTGAATGGATGAGAGAGTGGAATGAAGTGACTATACTTGATGAATCTGTTTACAATCACCCATATAGTGTCTTTACTAGCTGAGATCGGTAATTGCTCGATAAAATCCTTCGAGATTTGTGTCCAAGCCTGAGTTGGAATTGGAAGAGGCTGTAAAAGACCTGAATACTGGACATTTTCATGTTTACTCAGTTGACAAATGTGACAACCTTGCGCATGTTGTTGCTTCTGTAGTTTCACACCAGGCCACCAGAAAGTAGTTGATAATCTCTAATAAGTGGCATTCACCCCCAAAATGTCCCCCTACACTAGAGTTATACATATAGGTGATGATCTATTTCCTCAGAGTTGTATCATTTCTCACCATAAGCTTCCTCTTGTATCTGACCAATCCTTGAAAATAACAGTAGAAATACATTCATTGGTACAGCTACATACTGTACAATAATGTCATGGATAGTTGAGTTATTCTGATAATTTTTTAAGATCTCATCCACCCAGGCTGGTTGAAAAATAGTGATGACAGAACACTCAGCTTCATCTGCATCCCTTCTGAATAAAACATCAGCAGTCTTATTCTCTACTCCCTTTTGAATTCAATTCTGTAATCAAATCCTAGCAACTTAATAAGGTATTTATGCTGAAGAGGTGTAGAAATTTTTTGTTCAAGAAGGTATTTAAGACTCTTTTGATCTGTCTTGATAATAAAAGGTGCAAGTAAGATCTCTACTTCTCAACTGCCAAGATAATAGCTAGGAATTCTTTCTCATAGATAGATAATCCCAAATTTTTGGCAAGCATTTGTCTCAACCCAAAAGGTTTGGTAAAATCAGGTAGTTGCAACATTGGAGCAGTAGACATAGTCTGCTTCAATGCAACAAAAGCTTGATCAGCTCCAATATTCCAAGTAAATTTACCCTTCTTAGTAAGATCAATAAGGGGTTTAGCAATAATCTCATATTCCTTGATAAACTTTCTGTAGTAATCAGTTAAGCCCAGAAATCCTTTCAAAACTTTCACTGATTTGGGTTGAGGCCGCTGCATCATAGCTTTGATTTTCTCTCCGTCAGCTCTCACCCATTTATTGCTAATAACATGACCCAAAGTATTCCACTTCACTCTGCCCAAATACACACTTGGATTGTTTGACAAATAAATTATTACTGGATAGTGTATTAAACATAATTTTCAAGTGATTGAGATGTTGTTCCATACTCCTGCTATAAATTAGAATATCATCAAAGAATACCAATATAAAATCCATTAGGAACTCACAAAATACTTGATTCATCGCTGATTGAAATGTGACTGATGCATTTGTCAAGCCAAAGGGCATAACCACAAACTCATATAACCCTGAAAAAGTAACAAAAACAGTCTTGTATATGTCTTCTTCAGCCACCATTATCTGATGATAGCCAGCCATGAGATCTATTTTAGAGAACACCTGAGCACCACTCAATTCATTCAAGAGGTCATCTATCAAAGGGATTGGATAGCTATCTTTTACTGTCACAACATTAAGTTTTCTGTAATCTACACAGAATCTCCAGTTGTCATCCTTCTTTTTAACCAAAAGCATCGGAGAAGAGTAGGGACCACTACTTGGCCTGATCACACCAGTGGTTAACATCTCTTTAACCAATTTCTCTATCTCTTGCCTCTGCAAAAGTGGATATCTGTAGGCTTGTTGTTTGAAAGGATCCATTCATGTTTTAATTGGTATCTTGTGATCCATGGTTCTTTTAGGTGGCAACTCCTTAGGCTCTTCAAACACTTGACCATCCTCTAATAGGGATAGGATCTCTAGACGTTTGACAACCTATCTAGGTATCTCTTGAGTAGAAATCTCACATAGATAAGCTTTTACTTCTAACTTTTCTTTTCTGACTTCCTTTCCCATCTGTTTTGTTGTGTCCATACTCAATCTCAACTTAAGTTGGATTCCCTGCAAATTAATCACATTTCCTTTCACATTAAACTGAACAATGTGCTTTTTGAAATCTAACAAGATTTGCCCAAGCTGACTTAGCAAATCTACTCCAATCACCATATCACATCCTCCAAGCTTCAACAATTTCACTGGAGTGATAAACTTGCACTCTCTCATTTTCCACTCAAACGAAGGACATTTAGAATTATATTCCACCTTATTCACATCAACTACTGTGACAGACATTGGAGTGGTATACTCTATGATGCAACCAAGTTTCTCAGCAGTAACTGGATGCAAGAAGTTGTGTGTGCTTCCAGAATCCAGTAGTATGATCAATTCATGGCTTTGTGTGTGCTTCCAGAATCCAGTAGTATGATCAATTCATGACTTCCTGATTTTCCCAAGAGCTTAATAGTGTCAGCATATGAGTAGCCAGCAACTGCATTTAATGAAACATGTGGCTCTCTTTGATCATTCAAGATCTCTTCTAATCCCAGTGTCTCCACAGTAGTATCATCCCCATCTTCACCATCTTCAACTAATATTAAGTTCAACTTCTTACACTTATATCCAATATGAAACACTTCATCACAATTAAAGCATAAGTTCTTTTCTCTCCTAACTTTTATTTCATCTGGAGTCAATCTCTTAATTGGAGGATATTTAGGTTTTGCAACAACAGGTTCCACTTTGCTACTTCCTGCTGTAGTGGCTAGAGTGAACTTGCCAATATTTCTCTGCCCTCTAGTAAGAAGATGTACTATTTCCTCATGTTGAATTGTCAATTGAGTTGCAGCCAATAATGTGGTAGGTTTCTAAATTACTACTAGCTTGCTGATCTCCTCTTTCAAGCCTCCAATAAAGTTTTCCACAAAATATTCTCCAGTGAGCCCATGGTTATACTCTTTCAATAATGTCTTCATCTCTTCAAATTCTTGAATGTAGGATTGAACAGATCCACTATGTCTGAGCTTATTGAATTGAGCAATCAAACTACTTCCAATCGGGTTCATAAACTTGTCCAGCACCAATCTAGTGAATTCATTTCATGATATGCTACTCATCTCATCAACATACTCAACAAACCAATGGTCAGCCAATTCTTCCAAGTTCATCGCAGTTAAACTGAGTTTGTCATAATCAGGCATATCATAATAGGAGAAATAGCTATGACACTTCCTCAACCACAAACTAGGATTATCTCCATTGAACTTAGAAAACTCAAGTTTGGGAAATTTACCACTGGATATCCCCTGATTCCCTCTCATTCTATTCATAGGTACTGGATATCCCCTGATTCCCTCTCATTCTATTCATAGGTACTGGAGATAATACTCCAGTTTTATTCCTATCACTGATTCATATTAATTCCACTACCTGAGTTGGATCCAGAAATTATAGATGGATTAGAGAAATAGCAGATTCCTTGCCTTTTTCAATGGTAGTATTTTAATGCTCTTTCATCACATTAATAATCTGAGCTTTCAACATCTTACCTAAACTTTCCAACTTTGATTCAAGCCGAGCTTCTGCTTGAGATTGAGCTTGCAACACCGCCGATTATCCAGCTAATAATTTCGACACTTGCAACTCCAATGCTTCGATCTGTTGTCCATGATTCTTAGTAGCCAAGATAGTAAATGTGCAGTCAGGCTCTCATACCAAATGTCTCGATCACGGCGATCATAATAAAAAATCGGGTGGTTGTGACATGGGTTAGCAAAAAGAAGAGAGATCCAGAAAAGGATTTGGAGAAGAAGCAGAGTTTTATTTCTCAAAATCTAAATCATACACTTATGCACATTATATCTATAGCCAAGCATGCAAACAACCCCAAAACGACACCGTTATACCTCATAACCTAAAACGACGCCGCACGACTCAAACACAAAAATAGAAATAAAAGAAATGGTAGATGCGCTTTTATAAGTGGAGCGCGACTTCACAACCGAATTAACAAAAATACGAAATGAGGAAGAAAGACGCCCTGTACAGCCATGACAGTGGGTTGTGGCGGTGGAGTAGAAGGTTTGAATAGTTTATGCATATCGAAGGGACCTCCACCTGGTGGATTTGGATTGCCAGGGATGCCATCTATATCTCTCTTTATATTCATCTATCAACTCACACAGCAATAAACCAACAATCAGCGCACATCTAATACTTCTCGCCGGAACCTGATTCAGATCGATCTGGGTGCCGTTCTGGTTGATTCAGTCCCTATCAATTTATCGTGTATGTATAGATTGATTAAGAAGTGCTTATATAGGGATTCGGTAGATCCGGTGCAGGGATTGGGGTTGGGGAGATCCGATGAAGGGATTGGGACCGGAGCCCAGATAGGGTGGGTGGGTAGTGGGGTCACTGGGGTGATACTTGATAGTGAAGAGAGACTTTTGGAAGAGGAGGAGAAGAAGAAGACATGGATTCACATATATTTTATATACGGTGTCATGAGTTTGATTTGATCGGAAAAGTTTCGCCTGTCTAATTTGCCAAGAGGGCCCTTAGATTTTGGTCTAATGCTGCATTGGTCCTCATAACACTTGTAAATTAAAATATAACACTTGTAAATTAAATTTTGCTGCGTTCGTGTCATTGATGATTTCTTTTTAGATTTTTTCGATTGCGACTCTCATTTCCATCATTAAATAAGCAGTGGGATATACTATACACTATTGCATTAATATATGGATAAGTACCACATCTCATGTATGATTATTTTCCGTGATAGATTATAATTTTATTACTTTTATCATAAATTAGGAAATTAGATAAAATTTACATGATAGATA
This sequence comes from Scutellaria barbata, assembly GCA_028654395.1. Lineage (NCBI taxonomy): Eukaryota > Viridiplantae > Streptophyta > Magnoliopsida > Lamiales > Lamiaceae > Scutellaria > Scutellaria barbata. The sequence continues at coordinate 8,761,634 of CM053645.1, forward strand.
ATTTTTGTTATAGAGTTTACACTATATAATCATATCATATAACTCTATAAAAAAACACATATTATATAATATCTCGTATCCTGATTTTTTTTTCCTTTTTTTATTAGAAGGACAAATTTGTCAAGATTTTGATAGAAATGTATCAAAATAATCATTTATGAATTGTGGTAGAAAAATAATCTCTTATATAAATAGTGATATTTCATATATTATTTATAATATACGGTTCTCCTCTTGAAATTTTATCCTAGCATTGAGATGCAGGTTGTTGCAATAATAATTTGGTTATTTCATAGTAAAGATGAAGTTTTTAAATTACTGATTAAGTGTCTGACTATTTTTATGCAAACTTATTTAAAACTCATCTCATCAGATATATGAGATTTATAAGAGTTATACTTCAACTATTTTAAGTATATTTGCATTTTTTCTTTCTAAAAAAAAAAATACTTGCATTTTTGTGTTTGCGTGTTTGGTATGAGTTGAACATTTATGTTTAGAAGAGAATTGGTGTGATAGGATTTTGAATTTCAAAATCGTAATGTATGTTTGATTTGATATTTAAATTTGAATCACAAAATTCAGACATAATTATTATTACCTATTTTACAATTACAGTCATAGTCAAATGTATTTTTTCAATAAAAAAATATCACATTAACCTACATTTTAATAATAAAATATTATATCAACAAACTTTTTTCAACATTGATTCGACATTTATAATATAATCATATTCTATTAAATTCTCAAACAAACATACATTTTCATTATTCACATTTACTATAAAATCAAAGTTTCAATGACAAGATTTCATCGATCCCACATAATCTCCTTCCAAACTTTTGGATAGAGTGATTTGAAATTAAATAATTTGAAATTCACTCAAGGTATAATGGATTTGAAATTCACTCATATTGCTACAAATATTAGTTTAAATTGATGGATATCAATTCCACATTTATCCAAACATCATCAATGCATTTACTAACCATATATTTTAAATCTATACTCAAATCCTTCTATCCAATTAAGTTAATATACAATTTGAGTAGAATTGCAACATTTCAATTATAGTTGAATTAGTTGGGTTCTTTTTTATTTTCTACCGTAACTATTTATAGTTAACGCAATTTAGGACATGAAATGCTAAAAAGAATATAAAACATCACTAATTGTACTATTTCGAATTTATGAGATGGTTTAGATATTTAGGATCAACATTCTAACGATTCAAAACTATATGATAATATAAGATTGCTACTTGTGTCAAGTCACATCATATCCTTATAAAATGTGATGCTTTAAAAAGAAATCTAATAATTCTTTCAATGTTGCAAGTATGATCATTTTACTTTTTTTTTTTTTGTTACATTTTACATTTGAATTATTTTCTAGTTAATTTTGGCCTTATTCATGCCTTTTATATGATGGAGATTACTTTTTTGGTGGGCAGGACTGGTATGCTAGCTCTATCTATACTTAATGATATGCTAAGTGCATTTTACAGCAAAGGAGCCATGTGTGCTTAATGTAATATGTTTTCCTTGCACCTTCATTCCTGCTTTCACCTTTCTGAATCTAGTGGCCTGAATAGCTTTGAACCTTTTCTCAAGGTGACCTTTGTGATCAGGTTGCTGACATTTTAGTGTACATTGTATTTTCTGCTCAAGAGAATGCACATAGCCAAACGAGGCTGTATCCAATGCTTGATATAGACTTGTGATGTTGTGGCGGTTTTTAGAATCAGAATGCGATATTTTGAATATTTTAATTTAATTTCTATTTTATTATAATTAATAGAGTTTATTATTTTGTTTCCCCTATAATTTAGGGGATCTGATAGTTTAGAACTTTAATTTTTCATGCTGGTAATTTGAAACTTTATCTTTTCGGGCTTCGCGAATTTTGCCCAATTTGAGCCCGAATTGTTCAATTAGGCTTAAATTGCACGTGAGCTCGCTATTTCGAACTTTTCGGACCAATTTCGCCGACGTGACATTAATACATTATATGTGGCATGTCGCCTATGTATAATAGAATAATACAAGAGACATTAAATTTACACATAAGATTAATAAGAACAATCTAAATTCCTGAAACTGAGTGGACTAACTCCTTAAACTTCTCAATTCAGAAACTCTACACTTTTGATCGATAATTCCTAAAAAACTCCGATTCCCCTCACGATTTCCGTCATTTAAATCTTCATATCGCGACACTGTATGAAATTGAATGGCAAAAGTAGAGAAATAGAGATTCAAACTGAATATTCTTACCTTTTAACAACTTCGACCTCGAAAACTAGAGGGCAGAGAAAGAAGCGTCGGCAAATTTGAAGAAGATATGCAGAAAGCTTCGGCTAACTAGAAATGGAGCTTCAACGAATCAGCATAGGGCTTTGGGTTTTCCCTTTTCTAATATATCTATCGGGTCTGTTTTTTTTCATACCGGGTCAAAATATTTCTTTTTCAACCACCCCAAACTCCACCGCCCCACCACCCACCACCACCTACAGCCACCAGAAGTTTTCTCTACCGATTACAGATTGGGCTACAAATTTTCTTCAATTGGACTACAGATTAAAAATATTTCCAACCATTGACTACAAATTTGTAGATTTTATTTCAAATAGTCTGCTCCTCTGCGGTTTAGGGACTTAGACTAGAGAAACAAGAATGATTTATTTCAAATCGACGGGTGTGAGGAGGTAGAGATCCACGGGATGGGAATTTGGGAGAGGTTGAGATCGAAGGCGGGAGGATAGAGTGTTGGGATCAGCGGCGGATGGATGAAAGGGACGATGAGGAGTATTTTTCTTTTCTTGTATTGTATATTTTTATGTATATCTATTTTTCATTTATTGTAATATTTATTATATATATATATATATATATCTTTACTTTTGTTTTAATATATTTCAATATTTCTTTTAAAATAATTTTTAGTCCACGTCAACTATTTCAAGCCAAAATGGATGTCCAAGTATATAATAAAATGCCGCAAGTGATAAATTAACGTCATATCAGCGAAATTGACCCGAAAAATTAGAAATGGTGAGCTCACGTTCAATTTGAGCCCAATTGAGCAATTCGACTCAAACTGAGCAAAATTCACAAAGCCTGAAAAAATAAAGTCCTAAATTGCCAGCCCAAAAAATTAAAGTTCTAAATTGTCAGACCACCCAAATTAAGGGGACAAAAGATAATAAACTCTAATTAATATATTTAATTTCAATATTTTTATTATATTATCTAATTATGGATTCAATAGGTAATGATGAATATTTTGTATGAACTGAAAAATATTATTCAACTAACTATATGTTTAATTATAAAATAAGATACGAGTCTATATTATTATCTTAATTATAATGCATGATTAGGGATATTGAAACATTTAGTCTGATTGACTAGAAAGAAAGAAATACAATTAAGTAATAAATACCCAAACATAACTACTTCATGGACTCTTTTATTTTTGTGCTTCATCCTCAGATACCAAATCTTCCTATATATTCACCTGGAAAAAAAAAAAAAGGTCTTATTGTGAACAACAAACCTAGTAATAGCAAGTATGTATCATTAGTTGTATTCACCTGATCAAGCTTGATCTGGAAGTGGAAGGGCATTGTTAAGATGAGAAAAAAGCTTCATAGTCCTCCGCTGGGGAGGACTATGTTTGCAAGTATTCTTCAAGTAGGGATAACTGTAGATACAGAGATTGTTCAAGTCTCCAGTAGCTCGATCAAACACCATTAATTCATGATTCAAGCCTTGAAAAAACATATATTGCCCTTTTCTCCAAAATCCCAAAGGCAGCTCAGCACCCGCCAAATTAACTGTGGATTCCTTAACCCATAGTCCATTCATCATAACCCAAACATGAAAACACTTTTTAATTCCCAAGATTGGGTAAAGAACAGCACTCAACGACCCATCAAACTCCAGCAGATCGAAACTATACCCTTCTATTGAATTACTTCCAATATCAGGTATAGGTAAGATACTGAATTCTTCGTTTGCACTGTCGTAACACAAAATATGATGCGCGACCATACACTCATATGTCGGACATGACCAATAATAATAACCATTTATCGAAACTGAAGAATGACGACGTTTAGGAAGATAATGCTCAGGATTCGGCAAGTCCTTCCAAAAATTATTCTTTAGTGAATACACCTCAATATGGTCTTTCTGTTCATCACCATTTGGATATTCTCCAGAGTCATCTCCAAAATTATATTCAACAAAAAACCTTAACATTTTGTAGTCATTAGATGTAGGATCAAACCCAAAACAAGTAGCGAGTAATAAAAGCTGTTGACGCTTAGTAGGAGAAGGGGTAAGGTAAGGGCTGGTATGTGGAAGGAGTTTGTGGTAGTTTGTTGATGGATTCCAAAGAAGAACCTTACCCCCTCCATAATCGAGAGACAAGAGTCCATTACAACTATTAATACTACTCTCAACATGCTTGCGATCTGTCTCAACATGGGGTGGGTAAAGGTTATATTTTGGTGAGAAGTTTTTGGTATCGAGTGCAGTGAAATAATCGGTGCCGTCGGCATCACGACGCTGGAGAAGAAGGCTGAGGTTGTTGTAAGCACGGCGCCGAATAATGCTAACTAAAGGATTCATACTAAACCTCAATTTTTTCGAGAGGATCCCCATAACCGCCGCCCTTTTTCCACTTAGGGTTTCACAAATATATCTCACATGGGTTATCTATCTATATCTATATAGTAATTCTGATAAAAATTTAAAGATAATTCTATTTCACTCTGATAAAATAGTAATTCTATTAAAAATTTAAAGATAATTTTGTAATTTATCGTTTTTAAAGATTATAAAAAGAAAAGATTAAAGATTTTTTTGTTTTAAATAATAAAAGAATCCCACCTTCAACTTAACTTTTTTAGATTACAAAAGAAAAAAAAAGTAATTTAACATTCTACCTCAAAAACTTTTCAATTTTAAAAGAAACTATTTTGGCTAGAGTTATAGTTGAAACCGTATAAAAAAAAGGGTATTTGGGTGAAGAAACAGCTCCTCAAAACATGTGAAGAATCCGCTGAATCTCCCTTGACTCTCTCTGGAGAAAAAATGAATTCTCCTTCTGTCATAAACAAAAATCCCCTTAAGAACAATTCCCAATTCTCGAACAGTTTAGAGGGAGAGGAGAGAGATGTTAGGAAGAGGTAAATGAGGTAAATATAAGCTCCAGTTATGCTGGACAGGTTGGTGGCAATGAAAGTGAACGGTTGATTTTGCACTCTAATTTTTGCAGATTCTGATTTCTCAGTGCTCAAAATTGGAGAATTCATTAAGAGGATGATCTGCAAAATGCGAAAATGCCCTATACTTGGTGTTGGATCAATGTTTTATTTGGGTTTCTAAATTATGTTCTGTTCATAAGTTGGATTTCAATTTGTGATACTCAGTGTTGGATCAATGTTTTATTTGGGATTCATCTTGTTCGTGGCGCCTACCATCTTATAAAGAATGAACAATGCTTAATTTGGCAATTGAGAATAATGCATTTTTATTAAAAATATAAATTACCTAAATATAATTCTTTTAAAGTGATATACATTACCTAATTGTTTTAAACAACTCAACTAATTGAATTATATATTTCACATAAGACCTTACGTAAGACAGAACTTTTTATAATCTTATATTTAAACACATATTGATCATATTAAATGAGTTTACCAATCTTATAGATATTGAATGAGTTTACCAATCTTATTGACCAATATAAACTCCGTCTTCCACAAAGTCTCATATGAAATCATCTGTGACCTACTCATGACATAAATTTCAGAACGACACTTATTTCGAAATTGAGTAAGAAGTAATCAAGTATTGCGAAAACAAACTATAAAGAAGTATACTTTAAAAAAAAATTGATCAGAAATTTAAAATGTGTAATCACAAACGGTTGGCTTCATTGAGAAGTAATAAAAACTCCTGATTACCAAAGAACAATGAGACTTATTACACTTGAAAAAAAATAAAGAACCAAAAACAAAACTTTTGGTCTCTCGTTGAAACCAAGAAGTTGCAAAGATCCTTCAGGAACCTGTACAGTTCAAGAGAACCCAATTTTAGACTCTGAGAAGAACCAAGAATGCAGAATCATGAAAGGATCAATACAATTGCCAGACAATTGTAATGCTGAAAAACAACTAGTCAGATCTACAGAAATTTAAAAAAAATAAATGCAAGAAAATCACCTGATTCAGCATCTCTTGCATGGAAATAATTTGTGAAACTGCAGCTTCTACAGGAGGCGTACTAGAGCTTACACCTGGTTCAACAGAAGATCCGTTGAATTCAACTCACTAGGAGATTGTGAGGTTAATCCTGATCCTTGAGCACTCTTTCCCTTCTGCTTTTTCCCTTTTGTATTTGGTACAGATTGCTGAGCAGACATAGGAGTCGAAGAATCAACATCCTTCCTAGTAACATCCTTTACAGAGTCTCATTTCTTCCACAATGGTAGAGGGTCGGGCATCTGCTTCAGTTCCACCAGACCCACCAACCTGCCTAGTTTCCTCCACAATATAAGTTTCAGGAGACAAGGCACGGCACTCTCGAGCCATCTCCATTCCAAGCTCAGAAGCTTGAGAGCAAAAGATTTTCTCCTTGCATTCCGACACAAATGTATCAGGTTCTTCATTATTTTGACCAAGTCTGGTTTCACCAACTTTGACCTCTACCTCAGCATTCCTAGTATCATTGCTAACTACCACATCTTGAATATTTCTTTCACCCTCACCTTGGGAATCAATCGAGTGGTTCACCTCAGAGGATGAACTGGCCATCAATATCTCAGCAGGAGTTACCAAATGAGTAGGGTGTTTGAACTTAACTGGATGGTCGAGGGCACCAGAAATATCTTCTTGAGAAAATATTTTATCATCATTCCTCGAATCATCATCCAATGAAGCAACATCAGGAATGTTAGCATGAGCAGTATCCATTTGTCTATCAACTGAATATTCAACAACTTTCTGCTCTGCCCTTCGATCATTAACTGAAGGACCATGCTCAAAGCTACTCGATGTACTAAAACCAGAAAGAGTTCTAGAAACTCGAGGGCTTAAAGGGAGTGAAGTCGAAGCAGCAAGAGAATTATCGGTATCATTAGCAGCTTTGGACAAATTAACTGGATTGCAGTCCATACTTGAGGGAGGAAACTCCTGTATGGTTGGTGACTCACCAGAAGCAGCACCGATAACTGTAGGAGCATTCTCCAAGCCACTTTCATGCACGGATGCCTAGGGTGCTGAACTAGGTATAGATATTTCAGCCAGTTTACAGCCAGATGGCTCTACATTAGCAATCCCTTCAATACTTGCAGCTTCCCGTGAGGCACTAGAATCCAACTTCTCATAGGTGACATTCTCTGTAGGGGGTGGCAGACACTGTGACAAGTCCAAAGCATTCTGCTGAATAGCATGTGTCTGGACACAATATACTTGAACAACTTGTTCGCCATGAGGTAGCAATTCACATGTCCCAGTAAAACTCAGTATTGGCATAGTGACAGTAAATTCTGCTATGTAATCCAAACAGGTTGTGGCAGGGTTAGGACCATATTCCAAGTGCACAGCATATATAGCATTCCTCTTGGCATTTGCCAATAAAAAAGAAGGCCAGCTTGTGGCAGTGCTGCTACTTGATTGAAGAAAGCTTCTTCCAATCGAGCCTCTGAACTTTTTAATTCCAATCTCTGGGTACAATGCCATGATTCTGCATCACTAGGAAGCAACCAGCCTTCTTCACTTGATGATGTCCATATCTTCCTTTCCCGATTGAGAGGACCCTACATGAATCCTTTACGGGTAAAGTGCGGAAATATATTGATAGCAAGGTTAGAATAGATAATGTAACAGCAGAGTCTTCGGTCAGGACATGTAATTAAATGAAACTTCAAATAAATATAAGAAATAATCTCATTGCACGTATCCAGCGGAAGTTTGGTAGAACAAAACTATCCTCTAGGTCATACATTAATATATATTGGAAACTAAATAGAATATGAAACAATGATATCATGAATTATAGGAAATTTCATGTTGCGCGTACCGCAGTGATAAGTATGATATCCTCTGGCCTATGAGGAGCAGCCAAAAAGGTGACAGAATTAACAGGTTGTCCATCATGTGGCCGGAGAACTGCAATTGGGTGTCTTCCTAACCTCCCAGATCTTTATCTGCAATCATAAACAATAATCAGGTGCAGATTCACTAGTTCAACAATGACTGCAAAATCACGTGACACGGGATAATCTAAACTTTGCAACAGTATTTGGTGATCATGTAACTTAAATAATGGAGATGTAGTCATCAGAAATAAAAATGAACAGTTATCTTCACAACACCAACAATTCAAAGACGTGTTGTGTTAGCCCTTTCTGTACGGTCATTTAGATAATAACAGAAGATTTAATTTCATACCCCAAAGTAGTCAATTTAAAATCTGGCCTGGTTAATGCCACTGATTGAGCAAGTACCATGATACCTGATAAAATGATGTTCAAGTCCAGTTGCCTTGACCTTAAATCAGACATAAATTGATTATTCAGAATAAAAATCAATATCCAACCCAAGGGGCCATTCAAGTTGCAATAATTATGAGTAAATGTTGTCTGTGAGGATACTGGAAACAGGCCAAAAGGAACTGCTAAACCCACATCTGAAAGAAGTGGTATGGCAATGCCTTCATGTCAATTTAAGAAAGTCCAGGCAAAAAACAAATAAAATAGAAGTAGGAAACAAATTTGATACAATGTACAATGTGGTGGGACGATTATAATGGAAAATAGGAAATATAAAATCAGGCATCACATAACTTTTTAACTAAGTAAACGTGGGCTCTGAAAAATGCAGAGATAAATTTAACTTGACTACATACTGGACACTCGGAATATGAAATAACTGGCCCAGTCAATTCTAATTCCTACAACTACTGGCATATGTAGGGCATAAGTATGTTCAGATGATAGAGTGAGGTTGCACCAACAAAATGCATTGATACAAAATATGAAGTGTGTACTTAAGAATACTTCACTAGGCTTAAGAAAGCATCAGAGTTGCCACAAGCATATTTATAAGAGGCACAAATGAACATGTGCATGCCTAGTGCTGTTCTCCACAAATTGTGCTGCACTTAAATTAGCTGCATGCCTTTGTTCGTAGCCACCTCTATGCACCCATGTACCCTTAGTGAATGATGGCACAACAGGTAAATATGTAGAAAACAAATCCATACATTTCGGTCTTCAAAGCATTCACACTTATAGAGTTCTTCCACTTCCAGGAATGTTACTCTTTCTTCTGTTCTTTCTTTCACAGATGTTCAGATCTCTTCTTTTCCTTCTTTGCTAACATACTTACCTTCTTCCAATGTTCTGTTTCCTTGATCCCCAGAATATTAAAACACATGTCAATTGTCTTGGATATTTTTTATTCTTTTGAAGATAAGAATGTTTGAGATATTGAAGTTGCAGGTGTTTGCTCAAATTACTGAATTATTTTTGAAACATGTAAGATGTAAGATTATTGCTGAATCCTCCAAAGAATTCCTGAGTTGTCTAAAATAAGATGTTCGCAAAACTAAGTCGCTTACTCATATTGTCGAAATTTTAAAGTTTTAATTTGTTGCTGCATTTTATTTATGTCGCATTGTTGCTGACAAGTGGTAGATGTGTAATATATATTAGCAAGAACTGATTTTAATGAAGTGTATCACCAGAGCCATAGCTTCATGGTACCTTTATGATGTTGCAATTGTAGTTCCTAAAGAACATTGTACAAGATCTTAAAATCTAACTCATAAACCACAAGCCAACTCCCTATTCTATAAAGAAAAAACTAAGTCGGGGTACTTAAACTTGGTCATAGAGAAATACAATTAACATAAGTTTTTGTAGGTAGTCAGTAGCCCAAAAATTAATATATATGTTGCAAGATAACTTCTCTGTAATATGTCTGCAAAAGAGGATAGGCATAGCAATGGATTGATTACCTTCATTCCAGTTTCGAAGGAAGAGTATATATGTATACATAGGGGGCCATTTAAAATAGTTTTATACTTGATTCTTTATGAGTATCTCCACCCAATGCACATTGCAACAGGAACAAGGGAAGAGTATGGAAAGCTTCAGTTTCCAGTTATAACTCATAACTTATAAAACCATAACGAAGAAGAGTAGGGAAAAGACCAACCGTTCCATCCACTGAAGCTAATACCAGGCGTGTGGTCATCCACTGGCACAGAGACAAATCAGTCACCTCCCCATCATGGCTCCCAACAAGCTGGACCCCATCGATCAACTTCTCAATGGGACATTTGATGGGTTCATCTACTGAAAACTTTTCACCTTTTCCAACTTTTGTGGTATCAATCTTCAGCACACGTCTTCCAATACCCACTACAAGAACTTCCTGTAAGAGGAAACATTAACTTGGTTAGCCAGATCTATGGTTGAGAAGTATAGAAACTCAGCTGTAAACCAAAAGGTACAAAAAATGAAAGGGTGCTATACTTGCTTGGCAATGCCAACACACTCTAGGATGGACGGATTCACCCTCTCCAGTAAATTAAATGGCGATAACAATCCTTCCAGTAATTTGAGGCCTGTCTTCTTCATCTGGACCTTCAGTAAACTCCCACACATAAACCCGCACATCCACACTTGCACTATTAGCAAAGAAATAAGAATATTAAAGGAGAAATCAAACTATGCAAATGACAAAAATTACTGGCAAAGAGTCTACCTAGCCAAAAGGTGAACATCCTCAGCAAAGAAAGCCATATCTGTGACCCTCTGTAAAAAAAACACATTACTCAAGACATAGATCAAGATGGTTGCTGGATGCTTGATTAATCCAAAAAAAAAAAAAAAATGATATGCTAAGAAATGATGCATATGTATTCAATTACCAATAGAATTTCAATCAATGATTTTCCAGCCTATCATGTCATGAAATATCACAAAAAATAAATGCACAAAATCTAGTTATCAGGGCAATATTAGGATTCAGAAGAACATTTAGCAAAGCCTCCCAAGACTATCATTCTAGGAATCTACATGTTAGATATCAAATTTCATCAATGCCAACTACTTTCACATTCAGATTTCAGAATGATATATAAAGTTAGCCAAAATCCATTCCCACTGCAAAAGCACTCCTATCTCACTAAATGCTCAAGAGATCATATTAAAATGTGGAAAAAAAAAAAATCAAGTCATTTGGTGTAGTAACCCTAGAGATTAAACCTACTATCGACTGACTCACCCTAGTCACGCATAAGAAACTAAAATGTCACAGGTAATCAAAATTTATTAAAGAATGACAAAAGTTGTGCATAAACAGCAACATCATCAATAATTAACTTCAAAAGAAAAATTGCATTCATGGACACGTGTGACATAAAACACTTCTACAAGCCATTAAAACTCAAATTCAATTCATTCAATTTGATCCAAACATAGAGTCAATGTGCATACTAAGATTTCCATTAAGAAAAGAAATAAATGAACAACAATCAATAAGAGAATAAACCCAGAAGAGCTGAATCTACATAAGTGAACTGGTAACCAACCTGAGCTAAGGGTTTGTTTGTTTAAGGATTCACCCCACCGGATTTGGGATTTTAAATCCATTTTTGTTTGGAGAATTTGGTCAAGAATTATCAAATTCATCAAAAACCTATTCTATCTAAAAAAAACACTATAATTAACCCTATACCTAAAACCTATTACACATCAACTAACAATATAATATTACACATACATATTTTTTCCAGCATTGATTTGATATCTACAGTAATAATCTTACCTATAAAATCTCATAACAAACACAGATTTTAACTATTCACCTTTATTACTAAATGTCAGGATTTCAAAATCGGATTTCCCCAATCCTACATAATCCTTAAACAAACATACTCTTAAGTAAGGATCTTAAAGCAGTGTTAATGTTGAGCACCCGGATAGTGCCCAACGTGAGCCCATAACATATGTATGTCTTATTGACCGCAATTTGCCTACCCAACACTAGCCCAGGATCAGACCCATACGTTGTGATGGGTGTTACCTCAAGTTGAGGCTGCACCTCTCCTGACAGTCGAACATCTATATCATAAACCAGATGATCCCCTATCAGATGCCGCCCCTTGGGGAGCTTACTACTTGGCATTCGCATCACAGGGCCCTGATGTGAAACTACCAAACCCGGCCCAGAGGGCGTATTCACATTCTGTGGCACAACAAAATCTGAGTCTGAAGAGGAAGTGGGGTGGATTTGAGTCATTGGCACTGTCAGCTGCTGGGGCATCTCCAGTGTAGAAGGTGGCGCACTCAACAACGCCATTAACCGGGGCCCTGGGTTACTAGGGTTTTGTGGATTTGGGGGGTTTTGAAAATTATTGTGGTGCGGTGACGTAGGTATCTGCCTCTGGGGTTGGAGGGGTGGCCTAGGGTAAGACATGGACCTTTGAGGGTGCACATTAGCAAATTCCTGGTGCGGCGGTGGATTGGAGTAAGGGGTGTAAACCGGGTGGTAATGGTATGGAAAAGTTTGGGGGGAATAGGAGTAGGGCCCACTTCCAGCGCCGGTGGGTGGTGGATAAGAGGCTGAAGGGACTGGAAAAGGGCCAGTAGCCAAATTAGGGTTAGTATTGGTGTTGCTAACATTATTGGCGAAGTTCTGAGAGCTAGGGTTCTAAGTGAGGGTGGAGGTGGGTGTGGGTGTCACGATCACGGCTTAACAATAGGAGTAGTGACGTGGGTTAGGAAAAGGAAGAGAGTGGTTGTGACGTAGGTTAGGAAAAGGAAGAGAGATCCAGAGAAGGATGTGGGGAAGAAGCAGAGTTCTTATTTCTCAAAATCTAAATCATACACTCGTGCACATTGTATCTATAGCTAAGCATGCAAATAATGTGATCCAAAATGACATCGTTACACCTCACAGGGACGAAAATGTCGCGAAATGTCGCCGAAATTTCGCTCACGAGACGGCACCGATACAATATACAGGTGTAGCTTTTTTTCGTGAAAAAATCGGCAAAAAATCGGTAATTGTCGGTAGTTGTCGTTGTCGGTTTCGTTGTCGACGGAAATGGGCTGATTCCGGTCTGTTGTCGTCGATATATCGCCGAAAAATCGGTGATGTATCGACCAAATATCGTTGTCGTTTGGAGCTGAAGGAGGAGGGGTCGGCCTCGGATCTGGAAATGGAGCGTATTTCATGATGTGAATGGGGGTGAGAAGGAAAAGGAAAAACTCACCCCAGGAGAGGAGAAAGGGAGAAAGGAGAGAAGAGGAAAGGAGGAGGAAGGAGGGAGGGTAAAAAGCTTGGAGGAAGCCATAGCCATAGGTGACCTTCCTGGAAATTTCCGAGAGAGAGAGAGAGAGAGTATTTATTGGAAAGGCCAATATGGGTCTATTTAATTTAGGTTGCTTTATTTTTATGGCCTTGTTGGGATATGCATATTCAACCCTTTCTTCTTAGATAATGATTTTCTCCATGAATATGTTACCTTAGTATTTATAATTTATATTCTAAAATATATATATTTACATAATCTATATGTGTGTCTATACTTTAACAACAGATATTTTACAAATAATATTATGTAAAGTGTTAGATACATTTTTTCATTATTTTTTTCAGTTTTATTTATTTTTTTCTCGAAATTATCGATATTTTCACCGATATCGATATATCCGTCGATATATCCGTAAAATCAAAGTACGGATATATCCATAAATACCGATATTTTTGTCCTTGACACCTCATAACCCTAACCCAAAACTACACCGCACAAGTCAAACACAAAAATAGAAATAAAAGAAATGATAGATGCACTTTTATAAGTGAAGCCAACTTCACAACCGAATTAACAAAAATACGAAATGAGGAAAAAAGACGCCCGATACTTCCATGACAATACCCCCTCCTTCAAAAGATGGCTTGCCCTCAAGCCAGCAGTTCTGGGTACTTAGTCTGCACATCTTCGTAATATTCCCAAGTAACTCCCTCGTCTGGCAGATGGGACCATCGAACTAGTATCTGGGTGGCCGGAGAATGGCCACGCTTCACCAATCTACGAGCAAGGATACTGGGAGGCTTCAAAATCACACGGCCATTGGAGTCGAATTCAGGCAATGAATCCATAACAGCAGTGATGGGACCAACTTTCTTCTTTAGAACTGACACATGAAAGATAGGGTGGATCTTGGAAGTGGATGAAAGTAGGAGTTTGTAAGTAGCAACTCCAACCTTGGCAAGAATTTAAAAAGAGCCTGTAAATTTTGGACTCAATTTCCACACCTTGCTTTTGTGGAGAGACCTCTGCCTATAGGGCTTGAGTTTGAGATATACCCAATCTCCCACTTTGAACTCTCGATCAATCCTTCTGTGATCAACATACCATTTCATATGCTCTTGGGCCCTTTGAAGAGATTCATTGAGTTGCTGTTGTTGAGTTGTCTGTCTATCCTTAAGGACTTGAGTAACTCCTTCAACAGAACAATGCAAATTGGGACCCCCAACTAAAGACAAATATTTAAAGTCATAGAGAGCTTCAAAAGTACTCACTCCCAATGATGTATGATAGGAGGTGTTATACCAGAACTCAGTCATAGGAAGCCAGGAGACCGAACCCATATCTACGTACGACTTTCCCTTTAGTCGATCATGATGAGAAGATCCCACTATCCTGGTTGGTTCATCGAAACTAAATTTGTACTAGAAACTCACTTGTGAGTTAAAATACTATTTAAATTTAATTACTTAAAAAGTCTGTTTTAAATTGTCAAGTTGCAAATAGTTATTTACCAAGATCTGATTATTCATTTTCAGGAAGAAAAAAAAGACTGAAATCATAGTCTAAACCGATTAGGATTTGCACTACACATACATCTCAAATAAGTTTCTAGGCATTGGTTAACTCTCTCAGTTTAGCCATTCGTTTGAGGGTGATAGACAGTACTCAAATGTTGTTCCACACCAATAAGCTTGAAAAGTTGATGCTAAAAATGACTTGTAAAGACCTTATCTCTGTCTGAGATCACACTATAAGGTAAGCCATGCAACTTATAAATGGTGTTCAGAAAAATATTGGCCAATTGTGATGCAGTGAATGGATGAGAGAGTGGAATGAAGTGACTATACTTGATGAATTTGTTTACAATCACCCATATAGTGTCTTTACCAGCTGAGATCGGCAATTGCTCGATAAAATCCTTCGAGATTTGTGTCCAAACCTGAGTTGGAATTGGAAGAGGCTGTAAAAGACCTGAATACTGGACATTTTCATATTTACTCAGTTGACAAATGTGACAACTTTGCGCATGTTGTTGCTTCTGTAGTTTCACACCAGGCCACCAGAAAGTAGTTGATAATCTCTAATAAGTGGCATTCACCCCAAAATATCCCCCTACACTAGAGTTATACATATAGGTGATGATCTATTTCCTCAGAGTTGTATCATTTCCCACCATAAGCTTCCTCTTGTATCTGACCAATCCTTGAAAATAACAGTAGAAATACATTCATTGGTACAGCTACATACTGTACAATAATGTCATGGATAGTTGAGTTATTCTGATAACTTTTTAAGATCTCATCCACCCAGGCTGGTTGAAAAATAATGATGACAGAACACTCAGCTTCATCTGCATCCCTTCTGAATAAAACATCAGCAGTCTTATTCTCTACTCCCTTTTGAATTCAATTCTGTAATCAAATACTAGCAACTTAATAAGGTATTTATGCTGAAAATGTGTAGAAATTTTTTGTTCAAGAAGGTATTTAAGACTCTTTTGATCTGTCTTGATAATAAAAGGTGCAAGTAAGATCTCTACTTCTCAACTGCCAAGATAATAGCTAGGAATTCTTTCTCATAGATAGATAATCCCAAATTTTTGGCAAGCATTTGTCTCAACACAAAAGGTTTGGTAAAATCAGGTAGTTGCAACATTGAAGCAGTAGACATAGTCTGCTTCAATGCAACAAAAGCTTGATCAGCTCCAATATTCCAAGTAAATTTACCCTTCTTAGTAAGATCAGTAAGGGGTTTAGCAATAATCTCATATTCCTTGATAAACTTTCTGTAGTAATCAGTTAAGCCCAGAAATCCTTTCAAAACTTTCACTGATTTGGGTTGAGGCCGCTGCATCATAGCTTTGATTTTCTCTCCGTCAGCTCTCACCCATTTACTGCTAATAACATGACCCAAAATATTCCACTTCACTCTGCCCAAATACACACTTGGATTGTTTGACAAATAAATTATTTCTGGATAGTGTATTAAACACAATTTTCAAGTGATTGAGATGTTGTTCCATACTCCTGCTATAAATTAGAATATCATCAAAGAATACCAATATAAAATCCCTTAGGAACTCACAAAATACTTGATTCATCGCTGATTGAAATGTGGCTGATGCATTTGTCAAGCCAAAGGGCATAACCACAAACTCATACAACCCTGAAAAAATAACAAAGACAGTCTTGTATATGTCTTCTTCAGCCACCATTATCTGATGATAGCCAGCCATGAGATCTATTTTAGAGAACACCTGAGCACCACTCAATTCATTCAAGAGGTCATCTATCAAAGGGATTGGATAGCTATTTTTTACTGTCACAACATTAAGTTTTCTGTAATCTACACAAAATCTCCAGTTGTCATCCTTCTTTTTAACCAAAAGCATCGGAGAAGAGTAGGGACCACTACTTGGCCTGATCACACCAGTGGTTAACATCTCTTTAACCAATTTCTCTATCTCTTGCCTCTGCAAAAGTGGATATCTGTAGGCTTGTTGTTTGAAAGGATCCACTCATGTTTTAATTGGTATCTTGTGATCCATGGTTCTTTTAGGTGGCAACTCCTTAGGCTCTTCAAACACTTGACCATCCTCTAATAGGGATAGGATCTCTAGACGTTTGACAACCTATCTAGGTATCTCTTGAGTAGAAATCTCACATAGATAAGCTTTTACTTCTAACTTTTCTTTTCTGACTTCCTTTCCCATCTGTTTTGTTGTGTCCATACTCAATCTCAACTTAAGTTGGATTCCCTGCAAATTAATCACATTTCCTTTCACATTAAACTGAACAATGTGCTTTTTGAAATCTAACAAGATTTGCCCAAGCTGACTTAGCAAATCTACTCCAATCACCATATCACATCCTCCAAGCTTCAACAATTTCACTGGAGTGATAAACTTGCACTCTCATTTTCCACTCAAACGAAGGACATTTAGAATTATATTCCACCTTATTCACATCAACTACTGTGACAGACATTGGAGTGGTATACTCTATGATGCAACCAAGTTTCTCAGCAGTAACTGGATGCAAGAAGTTGTGTGTGCTTCCAGAATCCAGTAGTATGATCAATTCATGGCTTTGTATGTGCTTCCAAAATCCAGTAGTATGATCAATTCATGACTTCCTGATTTTCCCAAGAGCTTAATAGTGTCAGCATATGAGTAGCCAGCAACTGCATTTAATGAAACATGTGGCTCTCTTTGATCATTCAAGATCCCTTCTAATCCCAGTGTCTCCACAGTAGTATCATCCCCATCTTCAACTAATATTAAGTTCAACTTCTTACACTTATATCCAATATGAAACACTTCATCACAATTAAAACAATTAAAGCATAAGTTCTTTTCTCTTCTAACTTTTATTTCATCTGGAGTCAATCTCTTAATTGGAGGATATTTAGGTTTTGCAACAGCAGATTCCACTTTGCTACTTCCTGCTGTAGTGGCTAGAGTGAACTTGCCAATATTTCTCTGCCCTCTAGTAAGAAGATGTACTATTTCCTCATGTTGAATTGTCAATTGAGTTGCAGCCAATAATGTGGCAGGTTTCTAAATTACTACTAGCTTGCTGATCTCCTCTTTCAAGCCTCCAATAAAGTTTTCCACAAAATATTCTCCATTGAGCCCATGGTTATACTCTTTCAATAATGCCTTCATCTCTTCAAATTCTTGAATGTAGGATTGAACAGATCCACTATGTCTGAGCTTATTGAATTGAGCAATCAAACTACTTCCAATCGGGTTCATAAACTTGTCCAGCACCAATCTAGTGAATTCATTTCATGATATGCTACTCATCTCATCAACATACTCAACAAACCAATGGTCAGCCAATTCTTCCAAGTTCATCGCAGTTAAACTGAGTTTGTCATAATCAGGCATATCATAATAGGAGAAATAGCTATGACACTTCCTCAACCACAAACTAGGATTATCTCCATTGAACTTAGAAAACTCAAGTTTGGGAAATTTACCACTGGATATCCCCTGATTCCCTCTCATTCTATTCATAGGTACTGGATATCCCCTGATTCCCTCTCATTCTATTCATAGGTACTGGAGATAATACTCCAGTTTTATTCCTATCACTGATTCATATTAATTCCACTACCTGAGTTGGATCCAGAAATTATAGATGGATTAGAGAAATAGCAGATTCCTTGCCTTTTTCAATGGTAGTATTTTAATGCTCTTTCATCACATTAATAATCTGAGCTTTCAACATCTTACCTAAACTTTCCAACTTTGATTCAAGCCGAGCTTCTGCTTGAGATTGAGCTTGCAACACCGCCGATTATCCAGCTAATAATTTCGACACTTGCAACTCCAATGCTTCGATCTGTTGTCCATGATTCTTAGTAGCCAAGATAGTAAATGTGCAGTCAGGCTCTCATACCAAATGTCTCGATCACGGCGATCATAATAAAAAATCGGGTGGTTGTGACATGGGTTAGCAAAAAGAAGAGAGATCCAGAAAAGGATTTGGAGAAGAAGCAGAGTTTTATTTCTCAAAATCTAAATCATACACTTATGCACATTATATCTATAGCCAAGCATGCAAACAACCCCAAAACGACACCGTTATACCTCATAACCTAAAACGACGCCGCACGACTCAAACACAAAAATAGAAATAAAAGAAATGGTAGATGCGCTTTTATAAGTGGAGCGCGACTTCACAACCGAATTAACAAAAATACGAAATGAGGAAGAAAGACGCCCTGTACAGCCATGACAGTGGGTTGTGGCGGTGGAGTAGAAGGTTTGAATAGTTTATGCATATCGAAGGGACCTCCACCTGGTGGATTTGGATTGCCAGGGATGCCATCTATATCTCTCTTTATATTCATCTATCAACTCACACAGCAATAAACCAACAATCAGCGCACATCTAATACTTCTCGCCGGAACCTGATTCAGATCGATCTGGGTGCCGTTCTGGTTGATTCAGTCCCTATCAATTTATCGTGTATGTATAGATTGATTAAGAAGTGCTTATATAGGGATTCGGTAGATCCGGTGCAGGGATTGGGGTTGGGGAGATCCGATGAAGGGATTGGGACCGGAGCCCAGATAGGGTGGGTGGGTAGTGGGGTCACTGGGGTGATACTTGATAGTGAAGAGAGACTTTTGGAAGAGGAGGAGAAGAAGAAGACATGGATTCACATATATTTTATATACGGTGTCATGAGTTTGATTTGATCGGAAAAGTTTCGCCTGTCTAATTTGCCAAGAGGGCCCTTAGATTTTGGTCTAATGCTGCATTGGTCCTCATAACACTTGTAAATTAAAATATAACACTTGTAAATTAAATTTTGCTGCGTTCGTGTCATTGATGATTTCTTTTTAGATTTTTTCGATTGCGACTCTCATTTCCATCATTAAATAAGCAGTGGGATATACTATACACTATTGCATTAATATATGGATAAGTACCACATCTCATGTATGATTATTTTCCGTGATAGATTATAATTTTATTACTTTTATCATAAATTAGGAAATTAGATAAAATTTACATGATAGATAATTTTTGTTATAGAGTTTACACTATATAATCATATCATATAACTCTATAAAAAAACACATATTATATAATATCTCGTATCCTGATTTTTTTTTCCTTTTTTTATTAGAAGGACAAATTTGTCAAGATTTTGATAGAAATGTATCAAAATAATCATTTATGAATTGTGGTAGAAAAATAATCTCTTATATAAATAGTGATATTTCATATATTATTTATAATATACGGTTCTCCTCTTGAAATTTTATCCTAGCATTGAGATGCAGGTTGTTGCAATAATAATTTGGTTATTTCATAGTAAAGATGAAGTTTTTAAATTACTGATTAAGTGTCTGACTATTTTTATGCAAACTTATTTAAAACTCATCTCATCAGATATATGAGATTTATAAGAGTTATACTTCAACTATTTTAAGTATATTTGCATTTTTTCTTTCTAAAAAAAAAAAATACTTGCATTTTTGTGTTTGCGTGTTTGGTATGAGTTGAACATTTATGTTTAGAAGAGAATTGGTGTGATAGGATTTTGAATTTCAAAATCGTAATGTATGTTTGGTTTG
Source organism: Scutellaria barbata (assembly GCA_028654395.1). Lineage (NCBI taxonomy): Eukaryota > Viridiplantae > Streptophyta > Magnoliopsida > Lamiales > Lamiaceae > Scutellaria > Scutellaria barbata. The sequence continues at coordinate 8,782,079 of CM053645.1, forward strand.
ATATTTAAATTTTGAATCACAAAATTCAGACATAATTATTATTACCTATTTTACAATTACAGTCATAGTCAAATGTATTTTTTCAATAAAAAAATATCACATCAACCTACATTTTAATAATAAAATATTATATCAACAAACTTTTTTCAACATTGATTCGACATTTATAATATAATCATATTCTATTAAATTCTCAAACAAACATACATTTTCATTATTCACATTTACTATAAAATCAAAGTTTCAATGACAAGATTTCATCGATCCCACATAATCTCCTTCCAAACTTTTGGATAGAGTGATTTGAAATTAAATAATTTGAAATTCACTCAAGATATAATGGATTTGAAATTCACTCATATTGCTACAAATATTAGTTTAAATTGATGGATATCAATTCCACATTTATCCAAACATCATCAATGGATTTACTAACCATATATTTTAAATCTATACTCAAATCCTTCTATCCAATTAAGTTAATATACAATTTGAGTAGAATTGCAACATTTCAATTATAGTTGAATTAGTTGGGTTCTTTTTTATTTTCTACCGTAACTATTTATAGTTAACGCAATTTAGGACATGAAATGCTAAAAAGAATATAAAACATCACTAATTGTACTATTTCGAATTTATGAGATGGTTTAGATATTTAGGATCAACATTCTAACGATTCAAAACTATATGATAATATAAGATTGCTACTTGTGTCAAGTCACATCATATCCTTATAAAATGTGATGCTTTAAAAAGAAATCTAATAATTCTTTCAATGTTGCAAGTATGATCATTTTACTTTTTTTTTTTTTGTTACATTTTACATTTGAATTATTTTCTAGTTAATTTTGGCCTTATTCATGCCTTTTATATGATGGAGATTACTTTTTTGGTGGGCAGGACTGGTATGCTAGCTCTATCTATACTTAATGATATGCTAAGTGCATTTTACAGCAAAGGAGCCATGTGTGCTTAATGTAATATGTTTTCCTTGCACCTTCATTCCTGCTTTCACCTTTCTGAATCTAGTGGCCTGAATAGCTTTGAACCTTTTCTCAAGGTGACCTTTGTGATCAGGTTGCTGACATTTTAGTGTACATTGTATTTTCTGCTCAAGAGAATGCACATAGCCAAACGAGGCTGTATCCAATGCTTGATATAGACTTGTGATGTTGTGGCGGTTTTTAGAATCAGAATGCGATATTTTGAATATTTTAATTTAATTTCTATTTTATTATAATTAATAGAGTTTATTATTTTGTTTCCCCTATAATTTAGGGGATCTGATAGTTTAAAACTTTAATTTTTCATGCTGGTAATTTGAAACTTTATCTTTTCGGGCTTCGCGAATTTTGCCCAATTTGAGCCCGAATTGTTCAATTAGGCTTAAATTGCACGTGAGCTCGCTATTTCGAACTTTTCGGACCAATTTCGCTGACGTGACATTAATACATTATATGTGGCATGTCGCCTATGTATAATAGAATAATACAAGTGACATTAAATTTACACATAAGATTAATAAGAACAATCTAAATTCCTGAAACTGAGTGGACTAACTCCTTAAACTTCTCAATTCAGAAACTCTACACTTTTGATCGATAATTCCTAAAAAACTCCGATCCCCCTCACGATTTCCGTCATTTAAATCTTCATATCGCGACACTGTATGAAATTGAGTGGCAAAAGTAGAGAAATAGATTCAAACTGAATATTCTTACCTTTTAACAACTTCGACCTCAAAAACTAGAGGGCAGAGAAAGAAGCGTCGGCAAATTTGAAGAAGATATGCAGAAAGCTTCGGCTAACTAGAAATGGAGCTTCAGCGAATCAGCATAGGGTTTTGGGTTTTCCCTTTTCTAATATATCTATCGGGTCTGTTTTTGTTCATACCGGGTCAAAATATTTCTTTTTCAACCACCCCAAACTCCACCGCCGCACCACCCACCACCACCTACAGCCACCAGAAGTTTTCTCTACCGATTACAGATTGGGCTACAAATTTTCTTCAATTGGACTACAGATTAAAAATATTTCCAACCATTGACTACAAATTTGTAGATTTTATTTCAAATAGTCTGCTCCTCTGCGGTTTAGGGACTTAGACTAGAGAAACAAGAATGATTTATTTCAAATCGACGGGTGTGAGGAGGTAGAGATCCACGGGATGGGAATTTGGGAGAGGTTGAGATCGAAGGCGGGAGGATAGAGTGTTGGGATCAGCGGCGGATGGATGAAAGGGACGATGAGGAGTATTTTTCTTTTCTTGTATTGTATATTTTTATGTATATCTATTTTTCATTTATTGTAATATTTATTATATATATATATATCTTTACTTTTGTTTTAATATATTTCAATATTTCTTTTAAAATAATTTTTAGTCCACGTCAACTATTTCAAGCCAAAATGGATGTCCAAGTATATAATAAAATGCCGCAAGTGATAAATTAACGTCATATCAGCGAAATTGACCCGAAAAATTAGAAATGGTGAGCTCACGTTCAATTTGAGCCCAATTGAGCAATTCGGACTCAAACTGAGCAAAATTCACAAAGCCTGAAAAAATAAAATCCTAAATTGCCAGCCCAAAAAATTAAAGTTCTAAATTGTCAGACCACCCAAATTAAGGGGACAAAAGATAATAAACTCTAATTAATATATTTAATTTCAATATTTTTATTATATTATCTAATTATGGATTCAATAGGTAATGATGAATATTTTGTATGAACTGAAAAATATTATTCAACTAACTATATGTTTAATTATAAAATAAGATACGAGTCTATATTATTATCTTAATTATAATGCATGATTAGGGATATTGAAACATTTAGTCTGATTGACTAGAAAGAAAGAAATACAATTAAGTAATAAATACCCAAACATAACTACTTCATGGACTCTTTTATTTTTGTGCTTCATCCTCAGATACCAAATCTTCCTATATATTCACCTGGAAAAAAAAAAAAAAGGTCTTATTGTGAACAACAAACCTAGTAATAGCAAGTATGTATCATTAGTTGTATTCACCTGATCAAGCTTGATCTGAAAGTGGAAGGGCATTGTTAAGATGAGAAAAAAGCTTCATAGTCCTCCGCTGGGGAGGACTATGTTTGCAAGTATTCTTCAAGTAGGGATAACTGTAGATACAGAGATTGTTCAAGTCTCCAGTAGCTCGATCAAACACCATTAATTCATGATTCAAGCCTTGAAAAAACATATATTGCCCTTTTCTCCAAATAATTAAATAAATAATTAATTAATTAATTAATAATAGGAGAAAATGAATAAAATATTATTAAAAGTGCATGACATAGTTTTCGAACATTAAGAAATTAAAGTTTTCAAAGATATAATCTTCATGTAATTTTCGAAAATAAATTATACAATTGTTGTCTACATTAATCAATAAATAATAATTGGTATCACTTGAGCATGAGTAAAATAATTAATTAATATTATTATTTAGTGAATAGTTTTCGAAAATAATGTTCGAAACATTATTATACAATATTATTGCTATAATACATAATGTTCGAAAATAATTAGTAAATATTATTTTTCGAAACAATATTTTCCCAACTCTAATTAGTACTATTAATTAGTATTATAAACTATTAGTTAGTATTATAAATTAATAACAAACTGTGAATAAATTAACAATTAATTAATTAATTATAATGTATTTGGAAACAATGATCAAATATCCAAATTAATAAATAAATGAAAATAGTGTATTGAAACATTAAAATTAACAAAATGACAATTGTCAATGTGTCTAATCTCACATGAGCCCACAATATCAATTGACTTTCCAAAAAATGGGTATTTTGAGATCACAAACTATATTTAGAATTATTTAAAAATATATTCCTATATCAATAAATAAAATATGATAAAAATTTAAAAAAAATGGATAATTTGAATTATTTTCCCCTTACAAACATTCCAAAACAGGCCATTTTCAGGCTTCCAATTCCCTATGTATTATTTTGATCAAAAGTGTAGAAGGGCCCCCCTTCGCTGTGCTGACGTAAGCTTGTGTGAACGCGTTTAGTGCTCAAGACTTGACTCTCTTTTTACACAAACCATAATGATGCCATTAAATATTGACATGTAACTTTCCAAAACTACAATGTTTGAAAATAGTAGTTTCCTTTTTGATTTTTGAAACTTAAAGAAATTTAATGTTTGATCACAATTATAAAAACAAATACATGGGACATTCAACTTCTGTAAGGCTATGTTTGGATTGATAGTAACTCATCCAAATTTCTCTAGCATTTGTTTGTGTAAGGATTTACAAAATGCAAATCTCATCCCAATACACCAACAATCACATGATAACATTTTTTATATCTATCTATCAAGTTTTACTGAGTAAGAATCCATCATTTAATCATTAATTAACCAGTTATTCAATTTTTTAATTAATCTCAATGTGAACTATATTACCATATAAAATATCAAAACAAACGTAAGATTTTCAAATTTCAAACCTCCAAAATCCTAAATCAAAACATGCATTGAAGTCTTTGTCCAGTTATACCCTAAAACTATAAAATAATCTTAAGATCAAAAGTGTTGGTGGTAGATTTTGGCTTAACCCAAAATTCATTTTGAGTAGATCCAATTTAAGAACCATACATCAAATTAATGCATTGACGAGAATGAAGACCCATTCATGGAATATATTCACACTTACAGTAGTCAAATAAAAGACACAAACAAGTTAGTTAGGGTAACAATATTAAAAATATGAAATGAAGAAATGGCAGTTAATTATTTATATGCAACTGTTTAGGTCATAGGTAATTAGTGATAAATGTTGACGAATTAGGGAAGGCCGGTGGACAAAGGATATCATCAAATAAAGTGTCTTTCGGCAACAAAAAGGCTTGCTAAATTGATGGAGGAAACAATTAGTTCCTAATTTTAATATTGTTATACCACTATTTAATTTTAACCATTTTCTTCCTTATATCCTCAATTCATCCACAACGAATTTTATGTATGAATTGAATTAATATATAATATTCATGTTTTTTTGGTAACATATAATATTCATGGTGATAATTGTGTCTTGTGTATAAGGTTAAAACTTATCTCATTCGCCTTAAAAAGAACTTAAATCAACCCCAAAAAATAAAAAATAAATAAAAGAAGAGGTAATCAAAACACACACATATATACTTACTCTATTGGCATTCTATAATGGCAATATGTGGTCCAATTCCTAACTTTGGTTAAAATAATGTTGTATTCTTGTTTTAATGGTTACAAATGTTCTAAAGGCCTAAACTGCATTTTAATCTCTTCATTTGATTTTTATTTTTTGCATTTTGATCCATTATTTATGGAAGTTTCGTGTTTCGCTCTAGTATAGCTAGGGCTCTATCAAGAAATTGCTAATTAGACGAAGACACGAATCCAATAAATTGAAAAATATAAATAGAATATTATTAGTGTTTACTCATTAAAATTGTTAGGACTATTAGTGTTTACTCATCAAGCACTTTACCGCTACATCAAAAGGATATCCAGTGGGCATATGACGCAATTTTGCGCTCACGGATTCGAATCTGACAGAACCGTGCCTTGAGGGCAACTTTAAGTATAGACTAAATACCTTATACTTATGTAGCTTTGCGCTCACGGATTCGAATCTGATAGAGCCGTAATTCCGAGGTGACTTTAATTGAATCTGGTAGAGCCGTAATTCCGAGGCGATTTTAATGCCAATCTGGCAGAGCCGTAGCCGTAATTCCGAGGTGACTTTAATGCCAATCTGGCAAAGCCGTAATTTCGAGAGCCGTAATTCCGAGGCCACTTTAATGCCAATCTGTAATTCTGAGGCGACTTTAATTGAATCTGGCAGAGCCATAATACCGAGGCAACTTTAATGTTAATTTGGCAGAGCCGTAATTCCGAGGCGACTTTAATGCCTTATACCAATCTGGTAGAGCCGAAATTTTGAGGCGACTTTAATGTCTTATACTTATGTAGCTTTGTAATGCCGACTTTAATGCCAATCTGGCAGAGCCGTAATTTCAAGGCGACTTTAATGCCTTATACTTATGTAGCTTTACGCTCACGGATGTGCGGCATTAATGTCTTATGTAGCTTTGCGTTCAAGGATACTTATGTAGTTTTGCGCTCACGAATGCGCGACTTTAATGCCTTATATTTTTGTAGCTTTGCACTCACGGATGCGCGACTTTAATGCCTTATACTCACACAGAGGTTAATGCCTTATACTTATGTAGTTTTACTAGTATAAAGTTTTACGCTCACGGATGCGCGACTTTAATGCTTTATACACACATAGAGGTTAATGTCTTATACTTATGTATTTTTGCGTTTTGCACGGATATTTATGTAGCCAGGTTAATGCCTTATACTTATGTAATTTTGCTAGTATAAAGCTTTGCACTCACAGATGCGCGACTTTAATGTCTTATACACACACAGAGGTTAATGTCTTATATTTATGTAACTTTGTGCTCACGGATACTTATGTAGCCAGGTTAATGCCTTATACTTATGTAACTTTGCTAGTATAAAGCTTTGCGCTCACGGATGCGCGACTTTAATGCATTATACACACACAGAGGTTAATGTCTTATATTTATGTAGTTTTGTGCTCACGGATACTTATGTAGCCAGGTTAATGCCTTATACTTATGTAGTTTTGCTAATATAAAGTTTTGCGCTCACGGATGCACGACTTTAATGGCTTATACACACACAGAGGTTAATGCCTTATACTTATGTAGCTTTGCGCTGCTAGTATAAAGCTTTGCGCTCACAGATGTGCGACTTTAATGCCTTATACACACATAGGCCATCCTCAATTCCAAGACCCTTACACATAGGCCACCTACCACATAGGCCACCATGACTCGGCGAGGCTATCCTCAGTTCTAAGGCCTTAACACACAGACCACTCGCCACACAGACCATCCTCAATTCCAAGACCCTTACACATAGGCCACCCACCACACAGGCCACCATGACTCGGCGAGGCTATCCTCAGTTCCAAGGCCTTGACACACAGACCACCCGCCATACAGGACACCATGACTCGACGAGGTTATTATCAGTTCCAAGGCCTTGACATACAGACCACCGACCACATAGGCCACCATGACTCGGCGAGGCTATCCTCAGTTCCAAGGCCTTGACAGCTCCCACTGTAAATTACTCGCAAGGGGATTCGAATTCATGACCCGCCACACAGGCCACCATGACTCGGCGAGGCCATCCTCAGTTCCAAGTGACCGCCACCCACCACACAGGCCACCATGACTCGGTGAGGTTATTCTCAGTTCCAAGGCCTTGACATACAGACCACCCGCCACACAGGCCACCATGACTCGGTGAGGCCATCCTCAGTTCCAAGGCTTTGACAGCTCCCGCTGTAAATTGCTCCCAAGGGGATTCGAATTCATGACCCGCCACACAGGCCACCATGACTCAGCGAGGCCATCCTCAGTTCCAAGTGACCCTGCCACACAGGCCACCATGACTCGACGAGGCTATCCTTAGTTCCAATTCGAACTTGTGACCTGCTCTAATACCAAATGTTGGGACCATCAAGCGATTTACCACTACACCAAAAGGATATTCAGTGGACATAAGGTGCAACTTTAATGTCTTATACGTATGTAGCTTTGCGCTCACGGATTCGAATCTGACAGAGCCGTGCTTTGCACCAATTTAAGCTCCGACCCAAGGTAGGATGCTGGAAAAATTCCTAACAAAAATATATATCATATACAAATATAATAAAAATTTTAAAAAATGCACTTATATTCGAACCTCGAGACATACAATTAAAACACTATTAGAGTTTTTAAAATATTATTTAAAAAAAAAAAAGAGCTAAAGCAACAACAAAGTATATATGGAGCAACCATCTGATAAATTCTTGGACAACATTAGTTAGTAAATGACCAATCATCCTTGGTGTAACCATTAATTACTTGACACTTAACCACGAAAAAAGCAACAACTCCAACCCACTTTACACTTTCATCCCATTATCTCTAAACACATGCTGCAAATTTATAAACAAATAAAAAACACCACCACAATATAGAAAATTTTCTAGTTTTGATCACTCCACAATTTCACATTTCATATGGGTTATAAGATGTGAGATATGAGAACATATATTAACCAAAACGTAATATAACATACACTAGTTATATAGAAATTAGCAGCACAATGTTGTGATGATGAAGAGTTTACATATAATTTGGTGCATGGCAGGTGGTGTTGCAGAAGAGTGAAAAAAAGAAAGAGGAGAGAGAGACAAGTCAAAGATGAGGCAATGTAATAATTATAGAGTTTGTTAGTATATCTTTTTAGGGTAGTGAAAATGATATTTTAAGGAAAGGGAAGTAAAAGAAGAAAAGAAGAGAAAAGAAAAAGTGGAGATTGGTGGACAACAAAATTAGAAAAAGGAGAAAAGCAAATAGAGGATGATGGGATGCCACCTAGATTACATTTTCTACTGTTTAATCATCAAAGTCATGTTTTTACCGCCTTTGCATCCTATTTTGTAAAGTTTTACATAATTTCCTGCTTCATAAACTGGACCCCAACATGCCACTATATAAATATAAATATTTCATTTACTTGTAAAAAATAACAGGATGTGGTGTGTTACTGACAATCATATAGCCGTTCATATTTTGCCTGTCTAAAGAATTACAAGAGGGGCCTCCATGTACCTCATTTTCTGGTCAAACAATCGTACTTGTGACTTGGAAAAATAACATATCTGGTAATGATAATTCCAGATGACGTAAGCAAATTGCCAGTCCAATTCAACCTATTACCCTTAGACTACTTTTATCAGTAACACCCATCCAACCCAATTCAATATTAAAATATTAATTTCTCTTTCTTCCAACTACACAATTCACAACCCAACTTAATTCCAACATTTTCATAGTTTATTAGTGATACCAACCCAACCCAACTCAATATTTTTTTTTCAATATTTAATAATTATATATTATTTTGTGAACATATTTTTTATTATATTCCACAATAAACTAAATCGAAATTACAATAATTGAAATACGAAATAGAAATTACAATAATTGAAATACGAAATAGAAATTACAATAATTGAAATACGAAATCGAAATTACAATAATCAAACTACAAATTATATATTTAATTATCAATACCAAATTTGTTCCATAATTATCTGAAAAATAATTTGGATTATTAGGATTCATAATTTCCCAAAAAAAGAATTTGAGATTGTGAAACAAATGAGAATAAATTTTGGATTGATGAGTAAATATGTCAATATTGAACTCTATTTATAGAGAATTTTTTTTTATGAATTTTGATATTTTTTAATTTTTTTTAAATAAAAATTATTTTCAATATTAATATTTTAAATTATATCCGAAAAAAATTAATCGAGACCAATAAAAAAATAACACATGTATAAATTGTACACAAAATGAGTGTCATGGTGACCAATGTCATGACATTTTCTTTCTCTCTCATATTAAACAATTAATATAAGTGGTGACATTTGACGGTGACAACCACCAAATGTCACCAATAAAAGTGGTCTTACTAATACTAATTTTGTTTTATGTGTTGTATTATTGTTAAGTTGTCAGAAATCATCTTTCCTTGTCCATAAGATTTAATTCCTTGAACTCAAATACAAATTGTATGACAACTCCTATAATTGATTTTTTAAGGAAATTAGATGGTTTTGTCTGAAATCTACAAAAATCCCTTTGTACTTTACTTGGTAGTATTTTTGAAGCTATTCATTATATAATGATGATGCCATCATTGTGAGTAGAAATTGAAGTATAGTTACAAGTAGAGTATAGCATACACATGGAATAGTAGAGGAATACATTTTTGCCTAGAAGATATAAAAGAGATATTGGGCATGCAGACGATATTTTAGCTATTTGCATCAAACTCAAACTAATATCCACTTGCATCAAGCTCCAACTTCCTTCTTGCATGCGCTCCCGAAGCGCATATTATAATAAGAGATATAAATTGAATGGTAGCAAATTGATATGACATTTTAGGAGAGAAAGTGACAATATAATTAATTCCAACTGTCTTAATATTAATATATTATAAATGTAATAGATTTTCTTTGTCAAAATAATAATTTTTTTTTAAATCTAACTACATATGTCTTAATCTGCACAATATACATGTGAAATACCAATATTAAATATTATATATTATTTACAACTTTATTTAAAAGAAAATTGCGGCCAATTAGTAATAATAATAATAATTAATATAAATGATGTCATGTAGTCTGATTAAAATAGATACATACGTAATATTATGATTTGCAACTATATTATCCATAGAAAAATTGTGGGAATCCGCCAATCAATATCAAACGAACTGTTTCATTTTATCAATTATTTTAATATTATTTTACATAATTTTCACACAATTTTACATATTTAATTAACCCATAAAATCCTCATCATTATGTTATCTTAATTTAGCAAAAAATCAAGGAAAAAAAAGGAAAAGAGAAATAAAGAGAAAGGAGAGACTGGGAGAGAGAAACCAAAAAAATAGGAACGTTACAATTTTTTTAAAAAACCCATTATATTATAGAGAAAATGGCCTGAATTGCCCTAATTCACTATATTAATGGCCAATCTAACCCCCTCCTTATTTTTTTGCCCTATATACCCTATTCCTTATATTAATATACCCATCTACCCTTTTTTTTGAAAAAATCGACATGGTGGGACCCGATCACTGATTGTGACAGTCGCTCATGTTGACTTCTTTTATTTGTGTATTTCATTCGTATTTTGGGTTATTTTTATACTAATCAAATGAATAAATAAGCAATATATCAATTTATTTATTCGTCTAATTATTTTAAATTTGCATCACTAATTATTTATCTCTTATTGTATTATATTTATATATAATTACAAGAATGGCAATTTTATGCAAATTGTTATGTTATTTAATTATTTTATTATAATTGCCGTGTATTTTATTTTATTCTAATTACATCTTATATTATTTAATACATTATATTTAAATCAAAAATAACAATAATACTTATAAAATATTGTCACTAATATATATTGGGTGGGAACGGCAATTTTGGTACATGTTTAGGGGGTGCACGGCAATTTTTTCAATAATTGCCGTGCCCCCCTATATTTTTGCAAAAAAAAATTGTAAAATTATTTTTAGTGTTATAATTAGGGAAAAATTTATTCTAAAGCTAATTTTGAAATTTGCATTGTAATCATTCATAATTTTAAATGATTAGTTTTAATTTCCCAATTTTTGCAAAATTGCCGTGCCACCCTATATTTATATATATTTTATACAAATTAAATAATTATTGCAATAATTATTTATTTCTTGTTATATTACATTATATTACATTTTTTTATGCAAATTGTTATCTTATTTAATTATATTATATTATAATTGTCGTGTAATTATTATTAATAATTTTTTTTTTACTTATTTTTGCTAATTACATGTTATATTATTTAACACATTAAATTCAAATCAAAAATAATAATAACACTTATAAAATATTTTCAATAACATTTTTAACTAGGGAACGGCAATTTTTTTTTTTTAGGGGGTGCACGGAAATTTTGAAAATAATTGCCGTGCCCCCCTAGTTTTTTTCAAAAAAATTTCTAAAATTTTCTTAAGTGTTATAATTTCTTAAAAAATTATGAAAAAGCTAATTTTGAAATTAATATTATAATTATTAATATGTTTAAATGATTAGATTTAATTTCCTAATTTTTGCAAAATTGCCGTTCCCCCTCTTTATTTATATTTTTTTTTACAAATTAAATAAAAAATAATTTATATTATCATACACGGCAATTATGAACATTATATATAATATATTATAAATTATGAACATTATAAATTAGTGAACGGCAATTATGAACTTATATTATATTATGAACGGCAATTATATACATATATTATATTATAATACATATTACATTACATATTGCCGTTTACATAATATAATATAATATATTAGCATTACATATTATAATATAATATATTATATTAGCATTACATAATTGCCATTTACATATATTATATTATAATACATATTGCATTACATATTGCCGTTGACATAATATAATATAATATATTAGCATTACATATTATAATATAATATATTATATTAGCATTACATAATTGCCGTGTACATATATTATATTATAATACATATTGCCGTTTACATAATATATTACACTAATAATTGCCGTTTATATTACTAATTAATATATATAATTAATATATTAATATATATAATTGCCGTTTATGAACGGTAATTAATTACCGTATAATATAATATTGTAATTAAATATTGTATTAAAAATTACAATATTAATTACAAACCTACTTTGGATTATAGTAGTGCTACACGGTAAATTTTAAAAATAACCCTAAATTGCTTATATTAATGTAAATACTAATCTAAATTATATAATATAATACTATTATATATAATACAATTATTAAGAAAAACGGCAATTTTAAAAAAAAATTTAAAGGTGCACGGCAATTATTTCAATAATTGCCGTGTACCCATTATTTTTTTTTTAAATTGCCGTTTATTACAAAATTATTTACAATATTATTTTTAAAATTATTGTATTATACAATATTAATTTTTAATACAATATTAATTACAATAATAAAATAATACATTATTGAAAATTAATATTGTAATTACAATAATTTTTAATACATTATGATATTGTAATTAATATTGTATTAAAAATTAATATTGTATAATACAATAATTTTAAAAATAATATTGTAAATAATTTTGTAATAAACGGCAATTTAAAAAAAAAATAATGGGTACACGGCAATTATTGAAATAATTGCCGTGCACGATATTGTAATTAATATTGTATTAAAAATTAATATTGTATAATACAATAATTTTAAAAATAATATTGTAAATAATTTTGTAATAAACGGCAATTTAAAAAAAAAATAATGGGTACACGGCAATTATTGAAATAATTGCCGTGCACCTTTAAATTTTTTTTTAAAATTGCCGTTTTTCTTAATAATTGTATTATATATAATAGTATTATATTATATAATTTAGATTAGTATTTACATTAATATAAGCAATTTAGGGTTATTTTTAAAATTTACCGTGTAGCACTACTATAATCCAAAGTAGGTTTGTAATTAATATTGTAATTTTTAATACAATATTTAATTACAATATTATATTATACGGTAATTAATTACCGTTCATAAACGGCAATTATATATATTAATATATTAATTATATATATTAATTAGTAATATAAACGGCAATTATTAGTGTAATATATTATGTAAACGGCAATATGTATTATAATATAATATATGTACACGGCAATTATGTAATGCTAATATAATATATTATATTATAATATGTAATGCTAATATATTATATTATATTATGTCAACGGCAATATGTAATGCAATATGTATTATAATATAATATATGTAAATGGCAATTATGTAATGCTAATATAATATATTATATTATAATATGTAATGCTAATATATTATATTATATTATGTAAACGGCAATATGTAATGTAATATGTATTATAATATAATATATGTATATAATTGCCGTTCATAATATAATATAAGTTCATAATTGCCGTTCACTAATTTATAATGTTCATAATTTATAATATATTATATATAATGTTCATAATTGCCGTGTATGATAATATAAATTATTTTTTATTTAATTTGTAAAAAAAAATATAAATAAAGAGGGGGAACGGCAATTTTGCAAAAATTAGGAAATTAAATCTAATCATTTAAACATATTAATAATTATAATATTAATTTCAAAATTAGCTTTTTCATAATTTTTTAAGAAATTATAACACTTAAGAAAATTTTAGAAATTTTTTTGAAAAAAACTAGGGGGGCACGGCAATTATTTTCAAAATTGCCGTGCACCCCCTAAAAAAAAAAATTGCCGTTCCCTAGTTAAAAATGTTATTGAAAATATTTTATAAGTGTTATTATTATTTTTGATTTGAATTTAATGTGTTAAATAATATAACATGTAATTAGCAAAAATAAGTAAAAAAAAAATTATTAATAATAATTACACGACAATTATAATATAATATAATTAAATAAGATAACAATTTGCATAAAAAAATGTAATATAATGTAATATAACAAGAAATAAATAATTATTGCAATAATTATTTAATTTGTATAAAATATATATAAATATAGGGTGGCACGGCAATTTTGCAAAAATTGGGAAATTAAAACTAATCATTTAAAATTATGAATGATTACAATGCAAATTTCAAAATTAGCTTTAGAATAAATTTTTCCCTAATTATAACACTAAAAATAATTTTACAATTTTTTTTTGCAAAAATATAGGGGGGCACGGCAATTATTGAAAAAATTGCCGTGCACCCCCTAAACATGTACCAAAATTGCCGTTCCCACCCAATATATATTAGTGACAATATTTTATAAGTATTATTGTTATTTTTGATTTAAATATAATGTATTAAATAATATAAGATGTAATTAGAATAAAATAAAATACACGGCAATTATAATAAAATAATTAAATAACATAACAATTTGCATAAAATTGCCATTCTTGTAATTATATATAAATATAATACAATAAGAGATAAATAATTAGTGATGCAAATTTAAAATAATTAGACGAATAAATAAATTGATATATTGCTTATTTATTCATTTGATTAGTATAAAAATAATCCAAAATACGAATGAAATACACAAATAAAAGAAGTCAACATGAGCGACTGTCACAATCAGTGATCGAGTCCCACCATGTCGATTTTTTCAAAAAAAAGGGATAGATGGGTATATTAATATAAGGAATATGGTATATAGGGCAAAAAAATAAGGAGGGGGTTAGATTGGCCATTAATATAGTGAATTAGGACAATTCAGGCCATTTTCTCTTATATTATATCCCACTATATAATATAATGTAATATTACTTTATACCCTAACGCCTCAAAAACCTAATAAAAAAACTGCCGCCTACTCATCGCCGCCTCCTGCTCCTCCCCCTACCACCGCTCCTGCCAACTTCTTCTTATCGTCGCCCTCCTCCTCCCTAAACTCATACACCTCAAGTAAATATACATTCAATCAAATAGGTGAGCAGATTGTGTGTGTATTATGTTCTTACAGTTGAATACATTTCATAGAAGATGAATGTATAGTTTGTCAAGCATAGGAAAAGTATATATTGTTGGTTTCTCTGTGTTCGTAATGTATGCTTCGAACCTCACAATTATTCATCGAGTTAATGGAAATAGTCTTTGACATTAGATGATTGGTTTTTTAGTGCTATGGATTTCAAATATTTATATTACTGAATTCTTTGAATTTGTTTGAATGTGATGGATTTTTCCAATATTTTAACTCTCCATTTGGAGTTATCTGATTTTAGGTTGTGTTTGGATTGAAAGATTTGATTTGATAGGATCATTTGGAAAAGATATTTCAAAACGCAAGATTTACTGATTGCACATTTAGCAAAGTCACTTCAAAATAGTTTTCCAGATGAAGTCATTTGTAAATATTTTATCAAATCTTCTTCTTGAATCAAGATCGCTTCATTAATAATTGGAAGAATCTCAATAAAAGTTGATACAACATCTAATAAGTCAATAATATTGAAATTTCAAATACATGATTATGTCGTTATATTTATATATTTTTTAATAATTATAGATTTATAACACGTTTCTCTTTTTTCTATCATTAACATTTCAAGCTTTCTCAGATGACAGATCCATGGGCGACCTAGTCATATTCCTCAGGATGGAAAAGAATGTTGACTCGACCAGTACCAGTACCAGATATTTTCCACACTCTACCTGCAATGGACTCCAGCGAGATAAGTGCTTATTGCTTTCAAAAAATCCTACTTCTAAAACTGGTACTACTTTTTTTTACTTTGCGGTGGAGTTATTGAATGGCAGCCAAACGGTTCTCCCAAACCTCTTAAAAGAATGTCTCTCAGTTCTTCTCTCTATCATGCCTAATTTTGGTGAATAGCAGACTGCATCCTTGAAACTGTCCCTCCCTCTCTTTGTGCAATGTGTAAACAGGAACCCGAATCTTGCTCGTACCTTTTTCTGACCCTAATCTATGGGCTAACCATGCAAGTTGGCATGGGATCTAAATGGCCCAGATGATGAGCCGAGACTCTTATTAGTGCCCTCTTGAGTTATCTCCTTTACCCCTTGGCCTAATCTAATTTCCCCAATGTGACTTTGCTGATGATAAAAGAGGGATCCCAACTGATCTAATGCAAGTACCCACAGGTAATTTGAATGGCCCACCAGTTTGGTTGAGACTTTTAATAGTGCCCTCTTGAGTTGTCTCCTTTAACCTAATCTGTGGCCTAATCTAATTACCATTGTGGTTTGCTTGTGATAAATGAGGGATCACGATTAGTCTAATGCAAGTGCTCATGGGATATGCATGGCCCAATTATTGACTTGAGACGCTTAATAGTGTCCTCTTGGGTTGTCTCCTTTACCTCTTGCCAAATCTAATTTCCCATCGTTGTTTTGTTGGTGATAAAGGAGTGATCCCAACTGGTCTAATGCATGACGCTTTTTTGGTTTGTTTTTGGGTGGGTTCTTTGTAATATGTGCCTTTTGTTTTAAAGGTTATGCTTCAGTACTACATTGAACAACAAGACCTGTTGAAGTGCACTGGGCAGCTTCTTATAACTGGCAGTAAGTATTTCTTCTTTTGCTTCCATATAATTTTGTTGTCAAAGCTGGACTTATTTGCATCCATATAAAAATGCAACATACAAAATGGGAAATTTACATGCTTATGATAACATATTCAACTAGCTATTCTGCTATCTCAAGTTGAGCAAGAATTATTTGCTATGTATGAATGATTTGTAAATGGAACTTACTCTACATGTTAGGATCGTCATTCAATAATCATACTTTTCATGCTTATAACTTAAAACTTTTGTAGATGTCCTGTCAAAAAGTGATTCATCAGGTTAATAGCTTTGATAGCATATTAATTAGCAATGATATAATGAATGAGAAATATGCGCCCTTTTTTGTTATTCAAATAAATTTTACCACTGCTCCTTAGCTATATTCTCAGATTTGATTGCAACCATACATTTTATATTCTCTTTCTAACAGTTCAATGATAGTGACTAAGATTGAGTAAATCATTTGATAATAGAATACTATTTTGAACTTTGAATTTTACCAGCCTCGATTTGGAATTATGAGTTCGAATTCCATGTGGTAACTCTCTATTTTCCTCATTCCTACAAACTAACACCATACACTTGTTTTAATAATCATATGTGTCCTTCATGTAAATATGTAATTGCAAATATTATTTCTGTAGTATATTTTGGATCTCAATTGGAAGGAGGTTCTGATGTACCGGAGGAGGCTCAAAGTTTAATTTCTTATGCGCTTAAATGTAATTTAGTTTCTATGTACCCCGATCAGATAGTTAGTTCAATTGTAACATTTAAATATCGGTACTAGAGTTTCTTCTCTGCATTCCAGAATTTAATTCACAAAATTTCTGCACTCATTAATGGTTTCCTAATTCCTTGTATGGCTGCAATTTAAACACGGGCGTGCCTTTAATGACATCTCTTGAAGGATTTCTATTTCTACACTTTGTGGGCTGAGGAGACACTATTAGAGGACAACTTAATCCTTGGCATCCTTTGTGTACCTGTGATTGCTAAATGCTGAAAAAGATTATGTGTGTTGTATGAGATGATCTTTCTTCCCCAGTTTCTAGTCACAACTATGGAAAAAATAAAGTCAAATCATGTATTGGAAATTTAGGAATGTTGTGTGATTGTGTAAATTCAAGAAAATAAGATATCTAATCTGTAATGTTAATTTGCATGGATACATTCTTCTTTCAGTAGAAGAAGTTGAAAGATAATCACACGTACATACAGAGGATAACTTAATCCTTGGCATCCGTTTCCTTGTGTCTTATGAGTCATTTTGGTACCTGTGACGCTAAATGCTGGAAAAGATTATGTGTGCTGCATGAGGTGATCTGTCTTGCTGAAGTTGTATTTGAAATCATTTTAAGCTTCGGTTTTATCTTATTTTCTTTCAGTCATGCCCCTTGTCAATAGGTCTTAGAACTTCTCGAACTTGCAGCAATATCCCCCGAAGTTATGGTTGCTATTTATCATGTCTAAGTCCAGTTGTTTATTCTCATAGAATCTTTGAATCTAGAAAATCTTCTCTCAATGATCCATGATAATCTTCTTCAAATGGTCCTTGATAATATCTTCAAATGATCTATTTTTGCTGTTTTCGCTTTTGTTTATTCTCTTCCAAAAAGAAGAAAATAACTTGCTGATGGGGTATATGTTTCTATTATTCGTAGAATGTCATATCAGTATCTTGCTTGTACAGATGTACTTTTCCAATATAATTTTTTATACATACATTCATACCAGGAGATTGAACAGATTGGTTATGTTTGCCAAGCTTTTGAGGCTTCATCTCTGGGATATTTTTTAAAAGTTCTATAAAGTGATACATTGAAGCATTCGAATGTGAGCAATGTTTATTTATTTATTTATATATCTTTATGTTCCTCGTTGCTAGTGTATCAGTAGGTATATGTTGTCAATTCGTTGTTGATTCCTTTCTATATTGTCTTTCTTTAATATTATTTTCGTTGCATATTCTTTTTATCTATTTATTTATATATATATATTGTAATTTATGTTTCTTTTAAACCTCTTATTGATTTATTTATAAAGTGTTTAAAGAACCTTTATATCAGTTGGTTTTCTGACAGGGATCCTGTCAGTTTTCTTCTTTGTAACCTACAAGTTGATTTTCTTTTCAGGACTTCTGTACTTCCTTTTTTGTTATCGTCCCTTAGTAAAGGTGCATGGCCCTCTGAATGTGTAAGTGGAACTAGCATATGTCTTATGGTTTGTGTCATTTGTTGTTTACAAACACACTGGAGGGTTAGTTTATAAATTTTATTGTATATATTATTATGCACAGTGAATTAATCTAGCATCTTTGTTTCTAGGTTAATAATTAGGCTCTTCTAATAAGGACACTGCTCTTTGTGACTGTCTTGTTTAGTGTAATATTCAAAACGATTGTAGAATTCCCCAAAACTTGTATTACAATGTCATTGGAATTAGCTATCTTATAGAATTCCCCAAAATGATTATAGTCTGTCATTTGTATTGTCAATGTCATTAGAATTCCCCAAAATGATTATAGTCTATCATTGTTTGTTTTCCAATATTTTAGCTGACAACCACTTGTGTCCACTTAAATTTTTATCTCTTTTGTTAAATGTTGCAGGGTTGCAGCTGGTTCATCTGCTGTTCATGCAAAAGATATGTAACCTGAGCCTCTTAAGTAATTAAAATTAAATAATCCATAACAATTTTTATGTGAGATGAATTAAATTTTCGGAAATTGTGCAAGGATTCAGAATAGACTATAAAGGAACTGTGAATCAATTTTTCTTTGGATTAGACCATATTCACAGCTTTCGTGAGAACAACACCCACCCATATAAAATACAATAATAGAAAGAAAGTTAGAAAGAAAGCTGCAGATATCAAACATGACAACTACATATTTTTCTCATATTAACTCCCATTCCCCCCACAATCAGAATAGAATTTGTATTGGCTTAGGTCATATTGATTCTACATATCAGTTATGTGTGGTCATATGTTGTCTGGCACTATCTAATTTTGTTGATAAGTTCTAACATTGGAGGAGTGACTTCTTACTTCACATTTTGTGGTTATTTTTCTCAGATGCATGTTATTTTATTCTACTCAGTATATTGTGGCAAGACTTTTTGGTACTTGTTATTGATGGTTGGAAATGCCTTGAAATCCTTGGATTTTAGGAACTAATTTAGACTAGTGTAATATTATTTGTTGATAATGATGCCACACTCATTTTTACCTCATGATGTTTACCTTGTGTCATTAACAGCTACTCAGTTTCATTGTTCCCTTTGACAACCTATTCATTGGCTATTTTTGTTTCCGATCTCTTCCTTGCATAATATCAATTACTGATTGATCTGATTTCCGTGCTTCAGGGTTAAATCTTATATGCTGCTTTCAAGAGATTAGAATGTCATAGTGAGTATAGTGTTTTTTGGATAGTTCAGTCTCAGCATTCGTGTGTTTCTGTTCTTTGTTCTATAATGTCGTTTGGTTGAATTATATATGTTATTGAGTATGTAAAACATTTTAACAGAATTCAAGTCCTAATTTGAAAATGTCGATCAAATAGATTTATGTATTGTTCTGATGATTTTCCTATGTCAATGTCTCACTAATACACATCTTTTTCTAGTGGATGAGTGGAATTGGAGAATTTGATACTCAGATAACTGTTTTCATATTCATGTAAATACTTATAGTTTACTATATTTTGGATTTTAATTGAATTTAATTGGACGAGGTTTTGTTGTTTTGGAGGAGGCTCAAAGTTTAATTTTTTGATGGGCTTGAATGTAAGTTGTTTTCTACTTTCCAAGACCTCTCCCTCAACCATCTACAGAAGATAGCAAGTTCAATTGAAATGTGGTGAAAAAGTAAGTTTCTTATCATATACTATATTGTTATTTATTCATTCTCTCTTTTAAATTGTGAATTTTACCAGTAGGCTACATATGAATTTTACTCCACAAAAAAGGAAAAAGAATAAAAGGTATTCTACCCAATTTTTTTTAAATACCTTAAATGACCTTATCCCTTTTAATGATTCTACCGTTACTACTTCTATCACCTCTTTCATGTAATTCAAAATATTTTCATCATTTTCATATCTTCTTTCCACTTCTCTTATATATGATAGACCAGATGAAATTTCATTTCTTAGTTGTTGCTTAAAATAAGCAATATAAGAATCCATTCAAGCGTATAATATGTTTGTGGATATTTTTCGTGTTAATTCTTTTTGAAAAATATATATAACATGTCATATATTTTAGACTAAATAGCCAAAAAAGTAAAACCTTTTCAAGTTTTTTATTATTTTTGCCAATTCTTTTATTTTTGTCAATTCATCCATAATTTTAAAAATTAGTTGTTATTTTGGTCAAATCAAATTTTAAGTCAAAATTATATTGCATGACTAATATGTGGCAGCCACATAAGCTTCCTTTTAATTACACATCATCAAAATATTAATTTTTTAATTAATCATGATTAATGCATTTTCATTATTAATTGAATATTAGCGCACGGAATAAGAGTCTTACAGGGAAATATTCTAATTCTATAGAATAATTGTCATTTAGCAAGTCAGATTGTAAATTCAAAGTTATACTGTACTATTTATCAAAAAAAAAAAAAAAATTCCTATATTTACCAACCTTGATTAATATTTTCTCGATCGTTGTCCAATTTATAACGTAAACTAGTCAATATCAAAACCATTATCAATATTGATATTTAACGATATTTTAATAAAAATATTTTTCATCAGTACAGAATTTTTTCGAAAATTTCAATCCTTCATTTAATTGATTAAATTGGCCATGCTGATCAAGTTGTCATATTTAGGTGGTTTATTAATTTTTTTTTAAATTAGTTTAATGAAGTATTTAATTTGTATATCATATATATATATATATATATGCAAGTAGTTGTCAAATTTTATACCTTATATGTAATTTGTCGTTCATTGTTGTTTATTTTTTCTTACATGTTTGATTAAGTTGTTTAAGAAATATAATGAAAATGCATTAATTATGGTTAATTAGAGAGTTAATATTTTGATGATATATAAGTATAAGTAGAAGGAAACTTATGTGATTGTCACATATTAGTCATGTAATATAATTTTAACTTAAAACTTAATTTTATTAAAATAACAGCTAAAAAGTGTTTTTTTTCCTCTAACAAATTTTTTTTCCATTTTTTTCTTAATGACACATCATAACGTTTGAAATGATGAAAATTTTAATTATAAATGAAAAAAAAAAAAGATAAGTTACAAGTTACAACTCAATAGTTACAATTGAATATATTACAATAATCAATTATGAATAAAAAAAAAATTACAAGTTACAACTCAATATATGACAATCATACATCAACATTGAAGTTAAAAAAATTACATCTTTGTATAAATAAATGAAAGAAGAGGTAAAAAAAAAATTGAAAGAGCTTGAGTTTTATTTTAAATTTGAAAGTGAAATTAAAATTACACTTCCAAACTTTGAATGAAATTGCCTACATATCTTAGTAAAATTAAGGAATCAAAACTCACGTAGTTCTCTTACCCAAACTTACCTTCATTAGTCAATGTTTGGTTTCGGTGGTTGGAAGAGGATGAGTTTGAATCTTAGCCGTCATCAAAATCTTCATCTACATTTGAAAATTTTAGATGTTGTTGACAATTTTTGACTTTTACCCAATCTTCAAAAAAAATAATATTTTGCACATTCTCTTTGGTCAATCTTGATCTTCTTGAATTCAACATAACCTCCTTTGAAAAATGTTTGTTCAACAAAGACGATTGAGGCGAGACTTGCAAATTTTTTTTTTTACCAATAGTGGTTAAAATAGGATAAATGGTAGTTCTTTTTGACCACCACTTCAATAGATCCAATGGATTTGCAAAATCAGTTAATTTTAAAATACCACTTAAATATAAATCTAATTAGTGATAAGTTTTAGGTAGTTTATGTGTTCTATTATCATAAAAATTGTAAAATTGACTAAAACTACCATCAATACTAATAAGAGGAAGAATTACTACCTCCTACATTTTGTACACCTACATGATCATCATTACTAGAATCACCAAATAATATTTTATATTTTTCAAATAATTCGACTAATAATTGTTTAGCTCTACCAACAACTTCCATATAATTAGGAACATATTCAACTTCATCATATTCTCCTAATATAAAATTTGGAAACAATGCATAATAATACATTTTTAATAATTCTCATAAGCTATCTTTTCTAATTCTAGGATATAATAGTTAACACATAAAAATATATCGAGTATTTCATGAAAATATTTTAACCATTTCGATTTCATCACTATAATTGTATCTCCTAAATAAGATATGTAGAATATTCATTGAAAATAAGAACAATTTTCACACAATAATCTAGAACTAATGGAGAAATAAGAGTGAAGGTAAACATTTCTTCTTATACTACCTATCAATAATTCTCTCTATAGGATTGAAGGTAAACATTTCTTCTTACACTAACTATCAATAATTTTCTGTAGGATTGAAGGTAAACATTTCTTCTTACACTACCTATTAATAATTCTTTGTTTCAACCTGGGCATACAGATCACAAAGAGAGAGTGAAGGTAAACAATTCAATTCTTGATTTCAAGTCAAACAAGAAATTCTTAGAGAGAGAGTGAAGGTAAACAATTCAATTCTTGATTTCAAGTCAAACAAGAAATTCTTAGAGCATCGAGTGAAGGTAAACAATTCAATTCTTGATTTCAAGTCAAACAAGAAATTCTTAGAGCACCTATCAAGAATACTCTGTTTCGACGATCACAAAAAAAAAGTGAAGACAAATAAATTATTTACCTTAGTGTAATCGTAAAAGAGGGTGAAGGTAAACATTAGATTCTTTACCTTACTGCAGGCAAGTGAAACAACTATGCAACAAGTGAAACAACTTGCTATACTCAAACAATCACCGTGTTAATTAGCACACAAAAAGATTCATCTACCTTCTTTTGTATTTTCTTGAAATTTTTATGTGTCGAAGGGATGTTGCTTATAAAAGGTTTGATTACTATTTGTTTTTTTAATGTTACAAAATTATCTACAACACTCACGTGATTTTCTTGAAATTTTTATGTGCGGAAGGGATGTTGCTTATAAAAAGTTTGATTACTATTTGTTTTTTTAATGTTGCAGAATTATCTACAACACTCAACGTGAAAGCTAAGGTTGGGTGAATATAAGTTTAGGTGATATCAATAATATGCAAAGTTATTTTCATAAATTATATCCTCATTCTTAATAATATCGAATCGTATTATTTTTTCATTATTTGATATATACATTCATAATTCCATAATAATATACATAACTATTTTCATAAATCATATCCATAAATCATATTGTCATTCTTAATAATATTGATTCAATTTATATATTGATTTTTTATTGATATTCGATATATGCATTCATAATTCCACAAATTAAGATTAAGATATATATCTTTATAATAATATAAAAAAAATATATATATATATATATATATATATATATATCAATAATAATAATATTCAATCGTTATATCGATATATACATCAATAATTAGGTAAATCAAAATCAAAATACGTTTATATCAATATTCGATGATGATGATTTGATAATTTAAAATACGTTTCATCAATATTCAATGATTCGATAACTATAATTGTGGTATAATTCTATAATTATGGTGTAATATGTCCCATGCATATCAATATATGAATCAATAATTACGTAATCAATGTTAACATAAGTTCATTCATTAACAACAATATTGATAAATGACATTTTATCGATAAATCATAGAAGAATATTCAATATATTTACAATATTGATAAATGACATTTTATCGGTAATCAATGTTAACATATAAGTTCATTCATTAACAACAATATTGATAAATGACATTTTATCGATAAATCATAGAAGAATATTCAATATATTTACAATATTGATAAATGACATTTTATCGATAAATCACAGAAGAATATTCAATATATTTACAATATTGATAAATGACATTTTATCAATAAATCACACAAAAATATTCAATAGCTATAATTGTCATATAATTCTATAACTACAAAAATATTCAATAGCTATAATTGTCGTATAATTCTATAACTATGGTTGTAATAATGTAATGCATATGAAACAATACTTACTAAATCAATGTTATGATATAAGTTCATTGATTGATAATATATGTTGATAGGTGACAATATTGATAAATGAAACATTTTATCGATAAATCACTTAAATTTTTTTTTAGACATTTATATCGATAAGTTTATCATATCAATAACTTATCAATAAATCTATGTCGATAAGTTCCATTATTGATAAATCACACAAAAATGTTTGATTGATTTATTTATCATCAATTGTTCAACAAAAAAGACAACAACTATCTAACCTCTAAATCATTTCGCTGTAAACCGATTGAACTCGAATCACTTAATATGCTACAAAAAATAACACTATCAAAGATGAGTTTATACATCATCAATTGTTCAACAAAATAGACAACTATCTAAATTCTAAATTTGCTACACAAAATAACACTATCAAGATGAGTTTATACATCATCAATTGTTCAATAAAAATAACACTATCAAAGATGAGTTTATAGATGTTCAACAAAATAGACAACTATCTAAATTCTAAATTTGCTACACAAAATAACACTATCAAGATGAGTTTATACATCATCAATTGTTCAATAAAGAGATAACAACTATCTAAATTCTAAATACTTAATTTCTTTTGTAGGAGAGATTTCAACAGATCCTGCCTTAAGAACCGGAAAGAACCTCCATTAGCATTTTTAATAAAAGCCTATCCCTCGAACAAATATACATCAATAAATAAAGAGAAGGTTGGATAGATAAGTGCCACAGTGTTCTGTGATCACTTAACTGATACATAACAACTTGAACATTGGTCACTCGACTGATACATAACATAGATAAGTGCCACACAGTTAAGTTTTTTGGTCACTTGACTGATACATAACAACTTGAACACAAAGACAATTGGACAATTTAATTGTAGACAATTGGACAATTTAATTGTAGGAGAGATTTCAACAGATCCTAGAACCGACAATTGGACAATTAATGGTCACTTGACTGATACATAACAACTTAAACATAAAGACAATTGGACAATTTAATTGTAGGAGAGATAACCGACAATTGAACAATTAATGGTCACTTGATACATAACAACTTGAACACAAAGACAATTTAATTGTAGGGGAGAGAACCGACAATTGGACAATTTAATTGTAGGAGAGATTTCAACAGATCCTACCTTAAGAACCGACAATTGGACAATTAATGGTCACTTGACTGATACATAACAACTTGAACACAAAGACAATTGTATAATTTAATTGTAGGGGAGAGAACCGACAATTGGACAATTAATGGTCACTTGACTGATACATAACAACTTGAACACAAAGATAATTGGACAATTTAATTGTAGGAGAGATTTCAACAGATCTTACCTATTGGACAATTTAATTGTAGGAGAGATTTCAACAGATCCTACCTTAACAACCGGAAAGAACATTTTTAATAAAAGCCCTATTTGGTTGAGATGAGTCAATAATATCATTCTGATCAAAGGTCATCGTATCCTTATTTATTTTTATCACAGTTCTAACTTAAGGCACTTGAATTGGTTGAAATGGGTAAATAATATCATTCTAATCAAAGGTCATCGTATCCGTGTTTATTTTTATCACAGTTCTAACTTAAGGCACTTAAATTAATACTTGAGGGCAAAGATGTAATTTGATGATGGGTGAGTAATTGGGCTGTCGGGTATTGCGTTCGATCGAATTGATGATCCATCATTTTACGACGTTATCAATGATATCCCACAATTGGAATGTGGGATCACTGATTGAGGGTGGCAGAGGTTGGCTTGTGATCCCCTTTCGTTGATAAATATTCCCATCAATTTGGATCAAATTGCATATTATGTCATTCAATTTTACGTTCACCATTAATGTTGATGTCTCGATTGCTTGATTCTGATTCATTATACTTCTCTGAAGGTACTAGATTAAGGTTGAAAGTTTGGATTCTGAGGTTTGTGAGAGGACTATTTCTGTCGGTTCGACCATGCCACATGATGAGAACAAAAGTTCGACTCAAACAAGAGGATTGAAACTTCGCTCTGATACCATGTTGAAAGAAAAGTAATAAAATTGTAATGTTTATTCTTATTGATTCAAAATACAATGTACAAAAGATCCTTTTATAATACAAGGAATATAGCATAAATAAAGAAAGAAGAAGAAGATCCGTAAATAGAGAAGGAACGAACCAATTACAATAACATGTACAAAATTGATAGAGAAAGAAAAGGGTGGTTGTTATCCAGAAAATGGTTTGGCGATGTTCATTGGGACGAATCACTCATTCACATTGGCAGCATCGTGCGGCGGCCCAGATATTGCCGTATACAATTATCGATATCAGTTTTTTTTATTCCAGAACGTAGTAGGTTACACAACAACAAGTTCACTTACGTTAGTGATGCCCCATTCATGAACAAGGCTCCCCTGGTTCACTCCAATCCTCCATTGACTCTTTTTTATTTTTCTATTCACTCTAAATTACGTTCTGTTCATAAGTTGGATTTCAATTTGTGATACTTAGTGTTGGATCAATGTTTTATTTGGGATTCATCTTGTTCGTGGCGTCTACCATCTTAAAAAGAATGAACAATGCTTACTTTGGCAATTGAGAATAATGCATTTCTATTAAAAATATAAATTACCTAAATATAATTCTTTTAAAGTGATGCATTACCTAATTGTTTTATACAACTCAACTATTTGAATTATAGATTTCACATAACACCTTAGGTAAGGTAAACCTTTTTATAATCTTATATTCAGACAAATATTAATCATATTAAATGAGTTTACCAATCTTATTGATCAATATAAACTTCATTTTATATAAGGTTTCATATGAGATCGTTTGTGACTTACTCATGACATAAATATCAGAACGACACTTATTTTGAAATTGAGTAAGTACTAAACTCTCACATTAGATCGTCTGTGACCTACTCATGACATAAATTTCAGAACAACACTTATTTCGAAATTGAGTAAGTACTAATTAAGTGAGATTTTCTTCAATAAACACTCTCTTCATTCGAAGAATAAATGCCGTTTTAATAAAAAAAACAAACAAAAAAAGTTTCAAAATAAATGTTGTTATAAGATTTCAAGACATATTTACTTATCAAAAATACAAGAGAAGGGCTGGTGTACCCTGTGGTATACTGTGCCCCCATCTCAAACTCTAATACCTTTAAATAATATGATTAATTTCTTTATATGTAATAAGTAATACTTTAAGTGATATCTTTCACTAAAACATATATATTAATTATACAAGTAAACCTAATGCGTGAACAACTAATACATTATGAATCTACAACTAATATATTTCACTAAAACATATATTTCAATTATACAATTAATATCTTATGAATATAAAACTAATAATTTTAGAGGTACACCAATAATACTTTATGCGATATAACTAATACCAAACTAATAATACTTTTAAAGATAAGTACATCGAGGTACATACGTTTTTGCCAAAACATAATTTACGCCTACCAAATTAAGTATGTTAAAATGATTGTTGAGAGGAAAGAGAAAATGACTCCTACAATAATTGTACTTAGATATGAACAGAACATAGTTTTTATCATCTTTCTTAATTTAAGTAAAAAAATCTAAAACCACATTTATTTTGAGACTAAGAGAATATCATTATATCATTAAATATCATACATATATATTTTAATTAATAAATATAATTATAAATCAAAGGACCCCACTTGTTTGGCTTGAAAACGAAAGGAGGCCTCATCTTGTACCTTTGCCCTTTATAAACATTCCAAAACAGGCCATTTTCAGGCTTCCAATTCCCTATGTATTATTTTGATCAAAAGTGTAGAAGGGCCCCCCTTCGCTGTGGTGACGTAAGCTCGTGTGAACGCGTTTAGTGCTCAAGACTTGACTCTCTTTTTACACAAACCATAATATTGATATGTAACTTTCCAAACTACAATGTTTGAAAATGGCAGTTTCCTTTTTGATTTTTGAAACTTAAAGAAATTTAATGTTTGATCACAATTATAAAATCAAATACATGGGACATTCAACTCCTGCAAGGCTATGTTTGGATTGATGGTAACTCATCCAAATTTGCCTAGCATTTGCTTGTGTAAGGATGTACAAAATGCAAATCTCATCCCAAATACACCATTAATCACATAATAGTATTTTTATCTCAATATATCATATTTTACGATATAGAATCCAACATTTAATCATTAATCAACTAGTTATTCAAATTTTTAGTTAATCTCAATGTAAACTATATTACCATACAAAATATCAAAACAAACATAAGATTTTCAAATTTCAAACCTCCAAAATCCTAAATCAAAACATCCATCAAAGTCTTTGTCCAATTATACCTTAAAACTATAAAATAATATTAACATCAATTTTCATCTCTGTAATTGATTAATTGCAATGTATTATTTCGACGCTAATCTCTCTCTCAATCATATTGATTCTTTATTTTTTTTCTCAATTTTTTTTTTTGGTTGTAGAGTGGTTGTGGGTGAATTAAGTGACTGAATTGATATGAGAAAAATATCTATAGTTTCTGTATATATACATGTAAATAAACTCTTTAATGCTTTTACAGATTCTGATTTCTCAGTACTCAGAATTGGAGAATTCATTTAGGATGATGATCTTCAAAATGCGAAAACGCCCTATATATGGGAGTGAATTGCCCTTAGGTCTATCCTCCAAACCTGGTCGCCCTCTAATTCGGTTGTGAGTTTTAACATTTTTTGGTTTAATTTATTTGTATTAATCTGCTTCAAGATTCTATTTATGAACATGTATCGGTTATTAGTTTATCCCACTCACTCAAAAACAAAAAAGGTTGGCTATGAAGTATTGGTATGCTCATTATGAACTCTCAGTCGCAATAATATAATATAATTTAATTAGTTTCCATAAATGTTTGCTGGTGCATTTAGTGATGTATCATAATTTTTTACGGGCGGAACATTTCACCTTGCATTTTTCGGTTTTATTTTACACGATCTCAAATCTATTTGAACTAATACAGTGAATAGATTATAGATTTGGTATGCTGTGTGATGGACGGGTCATATTTTTCTTAATTTGTTTCTTCTCTCATTTGTAGGAATCTCCGCATAAAGGTAAAGCTGTGATAGGTTTCCTGAAACCAAAGGTGATATACAAAGTTTCAACCATGCTTGATAGATACATAAAAATATAATATGTTAATACTTTTTATCTTACATTATTATTTTTCCCTAATTCATTTTTATTCTGGAATATCTCAATGCTCAGTCTTATGTTGTATGTTTTCTTGGAGTTTGTTCTCAACACACTAATATGATTGAGCCAAATAGAGATTCTAAGGTTCGCGTGTATATATGTTTGCTTTTTATTTGCTGAAGATATACATCTCTATCGAGTTTAGTCGTAGCATGCCTTTTGTTCTTGAATTTCAGTAGCCTATAATTTGTTTGATGAAATGTCCTTGTGAATTGGAAGCCGGATATTACGAATTACTCGATTTTGCTACATGCACATTCTTCAATGTTGCATTTTTTTTTTATTTCAGTGAAAAAAAATTTGATTCCACAAGTCGTATGTTGCAAGTTACTCGATTTTCCTACATGCAGACACCCTCAAAAGCTAACGCTGCATTCTCTCTTGATTTTTGCTGGAAAAATTGTGATTCTGCAAATTACATAATTCTTATAGCTGAAACCAAACCGCTTACAAAATCAATTTTTGATGAAGTAATTGTTGCATTCTCTCTTTGCTGGAAATTATCTGCTTTCTCTCATAAGCAAACATCCCTCTATCAAGATATATTTCAAGATATATTTCGTATTCTTTAATCTTAAATTTTGTTATAGAATTTCAATAGCCTATAAGATTTGATGTAATGCTTGAGAGCGAATTTCGATTGCAACTCTCATTTCCATCATCATTAAATAAGCAGTGGGATATACTATACACTATTGCATTAATATATAGATAAGTATGTATGATTATTTTCCGTGATAGATGATAATTTTGTTATTTTTACTATAAATTAGGAAAATAGATAAAATTTACATGATAGATAATTTTTTTATAGAGTTTACACTATATGATTCATATCATGTAATTCTATAAAAATACAGATACTATATAATATTTCGTATCCTGACTTTTTTTTCCCCTTTTATTAGAAGGACAAATTTGTCAAGATTTTGGTAGAGATGTATCAAAATAATCATTTATGAATTGTGGTAGAAAAATAATCTCTTAGTGATATTTCATATATTATTTATAATATACCTCTTGAAATTTTATCCTATTGAGATGCATGTTGTTGCAATAATATATTTTGTATCCTGACTTTTTTTCCCTTTTATTAGTAGGACAAATTTGTCATGATTTTGGTAGAAGTGTATCAAAATAATCATTTATGAATTATGGTAGAAAAATAATCTCTTAGTGATATTTCATATATTATTTATAATATACCTCTTGAAATTTTATCCTATTGAGATGCAGGTTGTTGCAATAATAATTTGGTTTGATGTGTATTCGGTGCTTGATCCAATGAGTCTCCCAAAACTTCTCGTTTTATGTTTTTGTTATCTAGTTAAACTATACCAATGCTTGTCTAACTTTGGTCTTCTCGTTTTTACTTACTTCGTATTGTTTTTATTGTCCAGTTAAACTATGTTTTTATTGTCCAGGTTGGTCTTCTCGTTTTTACTTACTTCGTATTGTTTTTATTGTCCAGTTAAACTATGTTTTTATTGTCCAGTTAAACTATACCAATGCTTGTCTAACTTTAGTTAAACTATGTTTTTGTTGTCCAGTTAAACTATACCAATGCTTGTCTAACTTTTGGTGCTAGACTCTATATCATCTAAGAAGACAGAAAAAATCCTTGTATCTTTTATTCATCTTAGTGCTAGTTTATAAAATCCTTGTATCTTTTATTCATCTTAGTGCTAGTTTGTAAAAGATTATTCATCTTAGTGCTAGTTTGTAAAATGCTTGTATCTTTTGTATCTTTTATTCATCTTAGTGCTAGTTTGTAAAAGATTTGTGTTGTCATGATATGAAGTGTTGTCGGCAGCATTAAAAAAAAAATGAAGAATTGTTTAAGTAACAAGTTGTTTCATGCCTCACTCTCTCTCTCTGATCTGCATACAAACGAAACAAAGAGCATACAAAGGAAAAAAAAATATTGATTGATAGTGTTGCATGTCAATGATTAAACCTTCCTGATGATGGACCAAAGAGTGAATAAACCTTCCTGATGATGGACGAAACAGTGAAATTTGTCATTCATATTTGATATATACATTCATAATTCCATCAATAATATAGATAACTATTTTGATAAATCATATCCTCATTCTTAATAATATTGATTCAATTTATATATTGATTTTTTATTGATATTCGATATATCGATATATGCATTCATAATTCCATAAATTAAGATTGAGATATATATATCTTTATAAGAATATCAATATATATATCGATAATAATAATATTCAATCGTTATATCGATATATACATCAATAAATACATAAATCAAAAATCAAAATACGTTTCATCAATATTATGATTCGATAATTCTATAATTATAGTATAATTCTATAATTATAATTGTAATATATCCCATGCATATCAATGATAATTCTATAATTATAGTATAATTCTATAATTATCATTGTAATATATCCCATGCATATCAATGTATGAATGGTAATCAATGTTAAGATATAAGTTCATTGATTACTAATATATGTCAATAGGTGACAATATTGATAAATAAAACATTTTATCGATAAATCACACAATTTTTTTTAAATATTTATGTCCATAAGTTATGATATCAATAAGTTATTATATAAGTTCATTGATTACTAATATATGCCTCACTCTCATACAAAAGGAAACAAATAGCATACAAAGGAAAAAAGAATATAAAGAGCATATAAAGGAAAAAAGAATATTGATTGGTAGTGTTGCATGTCAATGATTAAACCTTGATGGACCAAAAGAGAAAGAGTGATGGACCAAAAGAGAAAGAGTGAATTCTTGAAGGTGATCTCTCTTCAAGATGATCTTTCTTGATGATGGACCAAAGAAAGAGTGAATTCTTGAAGATGACAAAGAGAAAGAGTGAATTCTTGAAGGTGATCGTTGTTGGAGATGATCTTTCTTGATGATAGACCAAAGAAAGAGTGAATTCTTGAAGATGATATTGACCAAAGAGTGAATAAATCTTCCTGATGATGGACGATGGACCAAAGAAAGAGTGAATTCATGATATGGACCAAAGAGTAAATAAACCTTCCTGATGATGGACGAAAGAGTGAAATTTGTCATTCATATTTGATATATACATTCATAATTCCATCAATAATATACATAACTTTTTTGATAAATCATATCCTCATTCTTAATAATATTGATTGATTTTTTATTGATATTCGATATATCGATATATGCATTCATAATTCCATAAATTAAGATTGAGATATATATCTTTATAACAATATCAATATATATATATATCGATAATAATAATATTCAATCGTTATATCAATATATACATCAATAAATACATAAATCAAAATACGTTTCATCAATATTATGATTCGATAATTCTATAATTATAGTATAATTCTATAATTATAATTGTAATATATCCCATACAATATTATGATTCGATAATTCTATAATTATAGTATAATTCTATAATTATAATTGTAATATATCCCATGCATATCAATGTATGAATGGTAATCAATGTTAAGATATAAGTTCATTGATTACTAATATATGTCAATAGGTGACAATATTGATAAATAAAACATTTTATAGATAAATCACACAATTTTTTTTTAAATATTTACGTCGATAAATTAGGATATCAATACATTTATGTCCATAAGTTATGATATCAATAAGTTATCATATAAGTTCATTGATTACTAATATATGCCTCACTCTCATACAAAAGGAAACAAAGAGCATACAAAGGAAAAAAGAATATAAAGAGCATATAAAAGAAAAAAGAATATTGATTGGTAGTGTTGCATGTCAATGATTAAACCTTGATGGACCAAAGAGAAAGAGTGAATTCTTGAAGGTGATCTCTCTTCAAGATGATCTTTCTTGATGATGTACCAAAGAAAGAGTGAATTCTTGAAGATGACAAAGAGAAAGAGTGAATTTTTGAAGGTGATCTTTCTTGAAGATGATGTTTCTTGATGATGGACCAAAGAAAGAGTGAATTCTTGAAGATGATATGGACCAAAGAGTGAATAAACCTTCCTGATGATGGACGAAAGAGTGAAATTTGTCATTCATATTTGATATATATATTCATAATTCCATCAATAATATAGATAACTATTTTGATAAATCATATCCTCATTCTTAATAATATTGATTCAATTTATATATTGATTTTTTATTGATATTCGATATATCGATATATGCATTCATAATTCCATAAATTAAGATTGAGATATATATCTTTATAACAATATCAATATATATATCGATAATAATAATATTCAATCGTTATATCGATATATACATCAATAAATACATAAATCAAAATACGTTTCATCAATATTATGATTCGGTAATTCTATAATTATAGTATAATTATATAATTATAATTGTAATATATCCCATACATATCAATGATAATTCTATAATTATAGTATAATTATAGAATTATCATTGTAATATATCCCATGCATATCAATGTATGAATGGTAATCAATGTTAAGATATAAGTTCATTGATTACTAATATATGTCAATAGGTGACAATATTGATAAATAAAACATTTTATCGATAAATCACACAAATTTCTTTTAAATATTTATGTCGATAAGTTAGGATATCAATACATTTATGTCCATAAGTTATGATATCAATAAGTTATCATATAAGTTCATTGATTACTAATATATGTCAATAGATGATGATATTGATAAATAAAATATTTTATGGATAAATCACACAAAAAAATTTTAGACATTTATGTCGATAAGTTATGATATCAATAAATTATCAATAAATCATGTATGTCGATAAGTTACATTATTGATAAATTGATTTATACATACATCATCACTTGTTCAACAAATAAATAAAACATTTTATCGATAAATCACACAAATTTTTTTTTAGACATTTATATTGATAAGTTATGATATCAATATATTTATGTCGATAAGTTATGATATCAATAAGTTATCAATAAATGAGGTATGTCGATAAGTTACATTATTCATAAATTGATTTATACATACATCATCAATTGTTCAACAAAAGAGACAACAACTATCTAAACTCTAAATTATTTCGCTATAAATCCATTGAACTTGAAACACTTAATCTGCTTCACAAAATAACACTATCAAAGATGAGTTTATACATCATCAATTGTTCAAGAAAAGAGACACCAAAATCCTAAATCAAAACGTCATCAAAATCTTTGTCCAATTATACCCTAAAACTATAAAATAATATTAAGATCAAAACTGTTGATCTTTGTCCAATTATACCCTAAAACTATAAAATAATATTAAGATCAAAACTGTTGGTGGTAGATTTTGGCTTAACCCAAAATTCATTTTGAGTAGATCCAATTTAACAACCATACATCAATAGCATTGATGAGAATGAAGACCCATTTGTATCAATATTCCATGTAGCTTCTAATTATGGAATGACAAGAAACACCGTTGCATGAATATATTCACACTTACGGTAGTCAAATAAAAGACACAAACAAGTTAGTTAGGATAACAGTATTAAAAATATGAATAGCTTCTAATTATGGAATGAGAAGAAAGACCGTTGCATGAATATATTCACATTTACGGTAGTCAAATAAAAGACACAAGTTAGTTAGGATAACAATATTCAAAATATGAAATGAAGAAATGGCAGTTAATAATTTATATGCAACTGTTTAGGTCATAGCTAATTAGTGATAAATGTTGACGAATTAGGAAAGGGTGGTGGACAAAGGATATCATCAAATAAAGTGTCTTTCGGCAACAAAAAGGCTTGCTAAATTGATGGAGGAAACAATTAGTTCCTCATTTTAATATTTTTATACCACTATTTAATTTTAACCATTTTCTTTCTTATATCCTCAATTCATCCCCACGAATTTTATATATGAATTGAATTAATATATAATATTCATGTTTTTTTGGTAACATATAATATTCATGGTGATAATTGTGTCTTGTGTATAAGGCTTAAACTTATATCATTCGCCTTAAAAAGAACTTAAATCAACCCCAAAAAATAAAAAATAAATAAAAATAGAGTTACTCAAAAAACACATATATACTTACTCTATTGGCATTCTATAATGGCAATATGTGGTCCAATTCCTAATTTTGGTTAAAATAATGTTGAATTCTTGTTTTAATGGTTACAAATGTTCTAAAGTCCTAAACTGCATTTTATAAATCTCTTCATATTGATTTTTATTTTTTGCATTTTGATCCATTATTTATGGAAGTTTCGTGTTTCGCTCTAGTATAGCTAGGGCTCTATCAAGAAATTGCTAATTAGATGAAGACACGAATCCAATAAATTGAAAAATATAAATAGAATATTATTAGTGTTTACTCATTATTAATGTCATATACAAATATAATAAAAATTTTAAAAAATGCACTTATATTCGAACCTCGAAAACGTATAATTAAAATACTATTAGAGTTTTCAAAATACTGTTTAAAAAAAAAAGAGCTAAAATAACAACAAAGTATACATGGAGCAACCCTCTGATAAATTCCAATATAAAATTGGACAACATTAGTTAGTAAATGACCAATCATCCTTGGTGTAACCATTAATTACTTGACACTTAACCACGAAAACAGCAACAACTCCAACCCACTTTACACTTTCATCCCATTATCTCTAAACACATGCTGCAAATTTATAAACAAATAAAAAACACCACCACAATATAGAAAATTTTCTAGTTTTGATCCCTGCACAATTTCACATTTCATATGGGTTATAAGATGTGAGGTATGAGAACAAATATTAACCAAAACGTAATATAACATACACTAGTAATATAGAAATTAGCAGCACAATGTTGTGATGATGAAGAGTTTACATATAATTTGGTGCATGGCAGGTGGTGTTGCAGAAGAGTGAAAAAAGAAAGAGGAGAGAGAGACCAGTCAAAGATAAGGCAATGTAATAATTATAGAGTTTGTTAGTATATCTTTTTAGGGTAGTGAAAATGATATTTTAAGGAAAGGGAAGTAAAAGAAGAAAAGAAGAGAAAAGAAAAAGTGGAGATTGGTGGACAACAAAATTAGAAAAAGGAGAAAAGCAAATAGAGGATGATGGGATGCCACCTAGATTACATTTTCTACTGTTTAATCATCAAAGTCATGTTTTTACCTCCTTTGCATCCTATTTTGTAAAGTTTTACATAATTTCCTGCTTCATAAACTGGACCCCAACATACCACTATATAAATATAAATATTTCATTTACCACAAATATACATACATTTATTTTTTTGTAATATATTTACAGGATGTGGAGTGTTACTGACAATCATATAGCAGTTCATATTTGCCTGTCTAAAGAATTACAAGAGGGGCCTCCATGTACCTCATTTTCTGGTCAAACAGTCGTACTTGTGACTTGGAAAAATAACATATCTGGTAATAATAATTCCAGATGACGTAAGCAAATTGCCAGTCCAATTCAACCTATTCCCCTTACTAATACTAATTTTGTTTTATGTGTTGTATTATTGTTAAGTTGTCAGAAATCATCTTTCCTTGTCCATAAGATTTAATTCCTTGAACTCAAATACAAATTGTATGACAACTCCTATAATTGATTTTTTAAGGAAATTAGATGGTTTTGTCTGAAATCTACAAAAATCCCTTTGTTCTTTACTTGGTAGTATTTTTGAAGCTATGTATTCATTATATAATGATGATGCCATCATTGTGAGTAGAAATTGAAGTATAGTTACAAGTAGAGTATAGCATACACATGGAATAGTAGAGGAATGAAGATGTAATGATTACATGTGATCTCATGATGAGAGGAAAAGGAGAGGGATAGTATTGCGTGTTGGTGGGGAAGGCCTGCCCCACCCACCCTTTCCGCGGGTCCCACTTTTTTTTTTGTTAGTTTCTTACCAGACAAAAGCACTCAAAGCTTCTTCTTCTCCATCTCTCCTTTCACACTCTCATCCAATCATACTTCCCCAGAATCTTCTAAAGCCCTCCCCCTCTCTCTCATCCTGCATCATACTTTACTGAAATCTATTTTATACCCAGTAATCTACTTCATTACTTATTATAAGAATGCAAGGAAATAGTATTATACATGCTTTTACTAGTTTTGTTTCATAAATTTAAAGTGTGAACTACTTATAATGAAACGGTTGGTTAGTGTGAAACAAATAAAAATGAATGAATAAAAAAATAATTTTGGATGCAAAAAAGAGATAGGATGACGAGGACCACTTTAATAGCTTTTGATCATCATCAACAGTGTGTCTATATATGTTACAAACTCCATTGTCATCAAACCCTCCCCAATTCAGAGTTGAGAGCGCATAACTTTTTTCACTATTACCAATCCAATATTCTCTTAACCACTCCATATTTTCACTGCATTACATATGGGGGCAATGACACTTCCTCCAGGATTCAGGTTCCATCCAACGGACGAGGAGCTCGTCGCCTACTATCTTGATCGGAAAATCAACGGTGGGATTATCGAGCTCGAAGTCATCCCTGAAGTTGATCTCTACAAATGTGAACCATGGGATTTACCTGGTAATAATTAATCCCAATTTACATTTAAATTAATTAACATTATTCTTTATTTCTAACTAACAATGAATTTCAATTTTTGACAGATAAATCTTTCCTGCCAAGCAAAGATATGGAATGGTACTTCTACAGTCCTCGTGACAGGAAATACCCCAATGGGTCGAGGACGAACCGGGCGACCCGGTCCGGTTACTGGAAGGCCACCGGAAAAGATCGGACCGTCCACTCACAGAAGCGGGCCGTTGGAATGAAGAAAACGTTGGTGTATTACAGAGGGAGAGCGCCACATGGCATTAGAAGCGATTGGGTTATGCACGAGTATCGCCTCGTCGAATCTGCACCCGGTAGCACCCGATCATCTCTCAAGGTACAAATACATATGCTTACTGTACCTTCTTTCTTAAACCCTCGACAATCAAAAATATGTTTTGTTACGCTAATTAGGTTTAACGTATGGAGATTGGAGATAGATCCATTTGATTCGTGTAATCAGTAATTTGTGGTATGATTAAAATGGCAGTGGGGTTTCAAGAAATTAAAGAATGGAGGAAAATGTAGCAACAAATGAATAATTTATATAACTTTATTTAATTGTCTTAGCAATTATCTGTAAATAAGGAAAATCTAATGTAATTGGGTTCACATTTAAACTGGAATGTGAAGTAGTTAAAGCTGTTTGTAGCATTAGGCTCATCATTGTCAAAATGTTTACAGGATTCCTATGCATTATGTCGTGTCTTCAAGAAAAACATAGTGATTCCTAAGAGCACTAGCAATAAGGAAGAAGCAGTTGGAGCAAGAATTGATCAAGTTTCATGGGACGACGACAATGGCGACACCCCAGAAACATCTCGAGACCAGAGAGAAAATGTGGACGAAGATCATCATGATCAAAACATTCATCGCAAGAACCCATCGGAGGCATCTTTGTCCGATGTCACACAAGGGACTCCGATCATGGTTGCGAAAGACGATCCAATGGCTCAGATTGCATCGGATGAAGTCAATAGTTCACTCGATCAATTCTATTGCACATCAAATTTCATGATCCAGGTAATATACCCAATTAAATTATTTTGTTAAGGTAGAGTGAGTGAGAATATGGTCCCAGGAATGATCCCTTTGATCAAGAGGGTATCTTTTGATTTAAAGTGACAAAAGTTGGAAGCAATGAACTCAACATCTTTCTCTAAAGCAACTCTGGAAAATATCTCCAAACACTGATAAATCCCATCTCTTTTTCTTCACTGTTTCCCATAAATTCTTTTGACTGGCTAAAATCTCTTTCCGCCATATTTCTAAATACATAATTTAAAAATAAAATAAAACTGTAGCATTGATGATCTCATATTTCTAGTTAACTAGAAATATTTTATTTATTGACAATGCAGGATTATACGAGCGCGTTATACGATTCATGGTATCCGCCTCTAGGGGTCGAGGATTTCCCCCAGATGGAATTAATAGAGGGAAAATCGAGCAACGAATACATGACGAATTGCGAGAGATTCAGAGAGTGTGTGAATGGGATTGCAACTTTAGAAGAGATTTATTCACTGTGTTCTACACATGATAACATCAACTGCCAAAATTATGCAGGATCAAACTGACCAACTTCAAATATATTTATACATGCATAGAGGGTTAATTACACATATTTATTGATTTTTTTTTTCTTGATAATTTTATACTTGTAAGGAGATTGAAGAGGTGAGATAATTTTGGCTAACGTTCAAGGAATTTGTTATGTGTAATATTTGTTTTTGTGGGCAAGTCCTGAATTTTAAAGATGGATTTCTCTCATTTGTCGTCAAGATATACAAGTGAAGATTTTTTTTTTTTTTAATATTATTTTTCTCATCTTGATAAGGTTAATTTAAATCTTCCAATCAGTTCATAACTTAGTTTTTAATGCATTGTCTAGTGGGAATAAAATACGGAAATGGATCCTCTAAATTTAATTATTGGAAATTTAGTAAACTTTCTTTAATTTTATCCGTTTATTTCGCCAATAAACAAAAACATGTCATATTCACATATTATTGGGCCTACTTTAATATATGCTATTTTAAGTTAGTCATGGCCCAGGCACGATTTTGGCAAATTAGCTGAATCAAGCAAGTTACAGTTTTGATCACATGTTATAGGCCTGATCCATAGCGTCATCAACATGCATAATTACGTAATTTGGTTTGTCAAAAGTATCAATTTTTAATGTTGAAATATATATAGAAAATGTTAATGTTCGCAAATGGTTCATGTGTTAACATGTACACTGATTGAAAAATCCTATTTACTTAAAATTTATGATTTCAAATTAATGATAATATTGTTAGATTTACAACGATAGATAGAGGAGTAAACCTGATATATATGTATATATATTAAACCTAATAATTTAAAATTTATTTATGTATGTTTCTATATTAAAATTTTATTAATGAAATATTTCATGATTTGTTAGTTTAAATTTTAACTTTAATTTATTATAGTGTGATTGTATAATGTTTTTTTTTTTCTTTCCCTAATAAGTTAAGTCGTCTTTCCAACTAATATATATTCGCTGGGCTATATTTGCCTTTCCACCCAATCAATACTCAAAATCTAGGGGAATAATATATATAGTGATTTGAGAAAATAATATTGTTGCTGATTATTAATTAAAAACTTGTTTGAGGATTATTAATTTTAAATTCATCATATAAGTTTTCTATTTTTAAATATTTATTGATAAAATAATTAATTACTTGTTAATTAATGTTTTAACTTTAATTTATATTTATGCTGTAAAAAAAAACACTTTAATTTATATTTCTTCTCACAAGTATAATAAGAAATTAAATACTTCAACATTTAATATTTTATATTGAGTTTGTTCAATTGAAATTAGGGATTTTTTTTTTTTAAATTCGGCTCAAGCCTAAAAATTGGTATATTCTCTACATATATATTACCCTACACATTTTATAAAATTGTTGCTTCATAATATTCCATAGTTGGAAAATGAATAGAACGTGTAACCAAATATCGATCAAAATGTGAAACAAACAATAACTATCAGATAAACCTGATCTTCAATTGCTTTACCCAATCCAGTACATATATCACTTATTTCTACAAAAGATGCCACCAAACCTCCGCCACATCGAAATTCTAGAATTCATAATTGGAAATCCTAACAAAAATCCACAAGTTAAAATGATGTAAATCAGCATCATCTATAAAAATGAAGAAAAATAAAATTATGTGGTTATAGTAGTTGATCAATTAATAGTTTAGCATAGCTCTAAAGTATCAAGAAATTTACAGTTATTGTCAAATTTAGAAGATGTGTAAATGTAAGAAATGAACATTTTGGACTCTTGAAAAAGAGGACAAAAAGAAATAAAGATGAAGACATTTCTGGTTCTTTTATGAATTAGTGAAGCAACAACACTGTTATTAGGGTTCTAACATTCTTAAAAGACGTATTCTGCAATAAGGGGCACGTTTGGATTAGGATTAGTCTATTTGGCATTTGGGACGAGTCAAATCTTAATCTATACATGTTATGAGATTTTAAAAATCAAATATTACTTTACTTTTTTACAATTTCCAACAACATTATTTTTTACAATTCTCGAAATTTATGATTGTGATATTTTAACTATAATTTTATATTCAGTGATGTACAACCTATTTCAAAGATGGAATTGAATCGAAACCGTGAACTGTATTAACACGGTTCAGTTCGATTCGATTCGGATATTTTCACTAATAACAATTTTTTATTTTTCTTTGTTCCCTTTTAAAAAAAAAAAAGTCAATTATAGAATTGGTACGAGATAAGCTCGCACCATTAAAATTTGGATTGTGCTGACTTATGAAAATAAATTAAAACGATATAAATTTGTTGATATGATTTAAATTTGGATGATACATATTTATGTGAATTAAATGTAACAAACTGATTATGTTACTACGGCTTAAACTCTGATGAAATATGCTATTGCTTGTGTAAATGATACGGACAATAAAAGTAAACATGTTCAAATTAAATAAATAATAATGAACATTAAATTATGACTAGAAAAAGAAAGTTTTCTCCTACAAATGGTTATAACTTATAAATGAGTTACTAACCATGAAATTGGTCAAAAATTCTTTTCGGATAATTTTAATTTCCAATTTTATAAGTGGAGAATGATATTAAATTGAGAATATAACATGCACCATCAAAGCATATGTAGGAAACAGCAATCAATTAATATTAATATCAATATTTTTGGAATAGAAGATCCTGTGGCTATGATTATGTGCATTTCGATTTTTATGCAATTAACTTCTATTTCTTGACTTTTTGACTAATAAATATTTATATTCCAACTCTGGCTATAATTAAATTCCTCTCCAAATATGTATAGTATAGACACACATACACAGCAAGGCTTCCAAAGGGATAATTAAGCAGCAATTCATATCTGCAATAAATTACATCTGCTTTTAAACACAAAAACAAACACACATTTCATACAACCAACAATTAAAACGATGACAGATTCATCTCCATTGCTCTCTCCGATCAGCTCGGCTGAGCCGGAGTCGAAGCGCCACCGCCTCTCCCTGGACGACACCATTGAATACTGCATTGGTCATTTTGGGTGGAAATGTATATTTCAAGCTACCCTTGTATCCTTCGCCTGGTTCTTCGATGCCCAGCAAACATTCATCAGTGTCTTCACCGATGCTGAGCCCAAATGGAGCTGCACCCGCACCAACCAATCATCATGCACCAGCTCCAGCAATCCATGTCAGCTTTCCGCCGACGCCTGGTCCTGGGATTCTCCGGCGACTACATCCATCATCTCGGAATGGTCTCTCCAGTGCGCCGGCTCCATCGTCAAAGGTCTCCCGGCTTCGTCTTTCTTCTTCGGCTGCCTCGTCGGCGGCTTCGCTTTCGCCACGTTGGCCGACTCGGCTTTGGGCCGGAAGAAGTCTCTGGTCTTATCAAGCCTGGTTATGTCCCTCACCGGCGTGGCGACGGCGTTTTCGACTGATGTGTGGATGTATACTGCGTTGCGATTCATCAGCGGCTTTGGCAGAGCCACGATCGGAACCTCAGCTCTGGTTTTGTCGACTGAGTTGGTGGGAAAGAAGTGGAGAGAAAAGATGGGGATCGCCGGATTCATCTTTTTCACGATGGGGTTTCTATCTCTAGCAGTTATTGCGTATTGTCTACAAGGATCTTCTTGGAGATTGATGTATCTATGGACATCTGTTCCGTCGGTTTTTTACTCATTATTACTGATCTTTATTGTTCGAGAATCTCCCAGATGGCTCTTCATCAACGGCCGGAAAGAAGAATTCGCTGAAACTCTGAGAAGCATCGCGGCGCCAACGAATCGGAGCAGCTTGAGCCAAAGCTTCTTCGGAAGGTGCACTCAATACGAAGTTAAGTCACAAGATACCGACATTTTCTCCGTCGCGAAATCCTTGCTGGAGAGAGGCTGGTCTAGACGGCGGCTAGTGTCGGCGTCGGTGATCGGATTCGGAGTCGGAATGATCTACTACGGCATGCCATTAGGGCTCGGAAACCTATCGTTTGATCTCTACTTAAGCGTGACATTAAACGCATTGTTAGAATTCCCAGCATCATTCATCACGTTTCTGCTGATTGGAAAACTGGACAGAAAGGGTTTCCTAATGGGATTATCAATGTTGAGTGGGATTTGCAGCGTGGGTTGCGTGCTGGCAA
Organism: Scutellaria barbata; assembly: GCA_028654395.1. Classification (NCBI taxonomy): domain Eukaryota; kingdom Viridiplantae; phylum Streptophyta; class Magnoliopsida; order Lamiales; family Lamiaceae; genus Scutellaria; species Scutellaria barbata. The sequence continues at coordinate 8,826,678 of CM053645.1, forward strand.
GTTGGAAGGGGATGGAAATCGTTCTTGAGTTAGTGTCGTTCTTCTGCGCGTGCACGGCGGTTGACGTGGTATTGATTTACACGTTGGAGTTATTTCCGACGTGCGTGAGAAACTCGGCGGTGTCGATGGTGCGTCAGGCGATGGTTTTGGGCGGCGCACTCAGCCCAGTGCTGGTGGCGGCTGGCAGAAAGAATGGGCTGCTGTCTTACGGCGTGTTCGGGGTGGCGATTTCGGTGTGCGCGTTGCCGGTTCTGTGTTTGCCGGAAACTAGGGGGAAGATTTTGTGCGATACTTGCGAGGAAGAAGAGCGCAGAGAGACTGCTTTCTACGGATTTGCGATCTCCTTTTGATTTGCTTTCAATTTTCAAATTAACCAACAATTCTTCTTCTTCGTCTATTTTCCAAATTTGAAGATTTTGTTTTTTGTATTTCATAAAACTTATTATTATTTGCCTTTTGTGTTGCAAGCACCAGCCATGAGCCCAAAACGAAAAGGCCCACTTAAATTCTTTTGTTTTTGGATCAACCCATATACTTCTCACTCTCGTGTCGAGAGAGTGGATCATTTGTTTTAAAAATAAAGGAATTTTAAAAAGATATTTTTCTTTGAATTTTTGTGAATATTACATGGAATTAAATACTCATATAGTTGAGAAAAAATTATAAAATATTACACACATCATAATTGCATATAACATTTTGTATAAAAAATCAGATTAGTGTGTGAATATCTGATCCATCATTTACTAAGGATACATCCCGTTACATATTGATGTACAATGATCATCTTTAGGTTGGACAGTGCAGGCTAGCATTGAGGAATGAGCTTTCAATTTATTTTTTAAGAAATCTCTTTTGCAACTAATGATTTACTAATCTGCTGATCATAATTGACGCCTCTCACTTAATTGACTAATTTTATTTATTTATTTATGAAAGACTAATGGCATGATTGGTATGATGGAATGAGTTGGGAATGGAATAATCATTCCTACCTTCATTCTCATTTCTTTAATTGGTATGGTTTATAAGTGAGAATCACCATTTTTTTAAGAATTGTCATTACATGGATGAGGAAATAGTCATTCCTTCCTATAAATGAATGAACTATATTTATTAATTCGATTATTTATCATTATTTAGTTTAATTTTTACAAGTTCACTTCCCAAAATTAAATTATTATATAAAATTATTTATAAAAAATATAATATATAAAAATAATAAAAAATAAAAAATAAAAAAATCAAATAAATAATAAAATTAAGTAGATAAATAGAATAAAAATAAAAAATGAATATAAATTTTTAAAAAATATAGAGATAATATGAATATAATATTAATACAAATAAGTGTAGTCTAGTTTATATAAAAATATATAAATAAATTATAACTAACTAAAATATTTTTTAAATAATATAAAGTATTATTTTAATAGCACAGAATCATATAAAATAATTAATAAAATTATCATAAAATATAATATAATTAACTACTATAAGAATATGTAAATAATAAAAAATTAATATATTAATAATAAAATAAAAAATAAAATATCTAAATATGATATACCTTAATATTAGTGATAAGGGTGAGCACGGTTCAAAACAAGTTGAGGATAAGATAATCTCTGAAATTGCTTCAAAGTTTGGAGTTTTTGGAAAATTGTAAAAAATAATCTCCAAATTTGCTCCGTCACATCGGTTCGGTTCCTTTAGAGATTCAGATATTACAAATCGGATCAATTCGAATTTTGAAAATTCAGAACTTTATAATATAAAATAAATATTTGTTCAAATAAGTCATAAACTAATAAAATAAATTGGATAATTTACTAAAATAGTCGTCTTTTCTCGAAAATAATAAATTACATTCAAGTTTTTTTCAAATTTTATATTTCAAAATCTTTTTAATCTATATCTCATAAATGGTCATTAGAAATTATTCATTTTAAAAGTGAAATAAATATACATTTTATAGTAAAATTTGAAGGTAGGTATAACCTATAATTAGTGCAATGATTAATTTTTTTTATAATTTTTGAATTAATTAAATATATCATATTATTTAAATTAAATGGAATAAGAATATTAAAATAAAATTATAGTGAATGATAATTTGATCAAATAAAAATTGATTTAATATTTTATTTGTAGCTATCAATTATGAAATATAATTATAATGATTATTTCATTTATTTTCTATTTTTCTGCAATATCAATCATTGGAATAATCATTTTAATACCATTTCATTCTCATCACCATTCCATTCTTAGGTTCATTCCACTCATACCTTATTCCATTCCATCATATCAATCATCTCATAAGTTCTAACCAATCACAATTGAGTTTTCTCTCCTCGCGTCTACTAATAATTCACACACAATTATACTTTCAATTGTTAGGCCCAAAGTCTGAGTTTTAAATATTTCCATAGTACAGCGTAAGTACAAATTGTAGTACCGTATTTTATAATCTTGATTTAGAACCAAAACACACAGTTTTGAACATATCCATTGAACAAAGATGAAAAAAAAAAAATTCAATAAAAATCCGACGCCACTAAGTAAGCTTGGCATAATTTAAAGATTATCTTGAATTAAACCCCATAGAAGGCATCAGCTCTACGCTCTTCCTCCTCAATAGTATCGCACAAAGCCCTTCCCCTAGTTTCCGGCAAACACACAACGAAGAGCCCACAAAGCGAAATGGCCAGCCCAAAAACGCCGTAAGACAGCTTCCTTCCCGCCGCCACCAGCACCGGGCTGAGAACGCCACCGAACACCAGAGCCTGCCGCACCATCGACACCGCCGAGTTCCGCACACACGTCGGAAACAACTCCAACGTGTAAATTAGGACAACGTCGAACGCCGTGCATGCACAGAAGAACGAAACCACTTCTAGCACGATCTGCATTCCCTTCCATCTCACGAGAACGCAGCTCACGCTGCATATTCCACTCAGCAACGACAACCCCAGAATGAAACCCTTTCTATCCAGTTTTCCGATCAGCAGAAACGTCACGAACGATGCCGGAAATTCGGACAGTGCGTTCAACGTAACGCTGAGGTATAGATCGAAGGATAGATTTCCCAGGCCTAATGGCATGCCGTAGTAAATCATTCCGATGCCGAATCCAACCACCATCACCGAGACCAGGCGCCGGCAAGACCAGCCTCTCTCCAGCAAGATTTTGGCTGCGGAGAAGATGTTGGTTTCCTGTGATGATTTAACTTCCCACTGCGTGCACTTTCCGAAGAAGCTTTGAGTCAAGCTGCTTCGATTGGTCGGCGCCGAAATGCTCCTCAGTGTTTCCGCGAATTCTTCTTTCAGGCCTTTGATGAAAAGCCATCTCGGAGATTCTCGAACTAGGAATAACAATGACAGTGAGTAGAGAACGGTGGGAATAGAGGTCCATAGATACATCAATCTCCACGAAGAGCCCTGGAGATAAAACGCAATAGCTGGTAGAGAGAGGAACCCCAAAGTGAAACAGATGAATCCGACGATTCCCATGTTTTCTCTCCACTTCTTCCCCACCAACTCAGTCGACAAAACCAGAGCCGAAGTCCCGATCGTGGCTCTTCCAATGCCGCTGATAAATCGCAACGTAGTATACACCCACACGTTAGTCGAAAACGCCGTCGCCACGCCGGCAAGGGACATAAACAGGCTTGATAAAACCAGTGACTTCTTCCTGCCCAAAGCCGAGTCTGCCAACGTGGCGAGCGCGAAGCCGCCGACGAGGCAGCCGAAGAAGAAAGACGAAGCCGGAAGGCCTTTGACGATGGAACTTGCACACTGGAGAGACCATTCCGAGATGATGGATGTAGTCGCCGGAGAATCCCAGGACCATGCGTCGCCGGAAAGCTGACATGGATTGCTGAAGCTGGTGCATGATGATTGGTTGGTTTGGGTGCAGCTCCATTTGGGCTCAGCATCGGTGAAGACGCTGATGAATGTTTGCTGGGCATCGAAGAACCAGGCGAAGGATACAAGGGTAGCTTGAAATATATATTTCCATCCAAAGTCTCCAATGCAATATTCAATGGTGTCATCGATGGAGGGGTGGTGGTGCTGTTGCTTCGCCGCCTCCGGCAATGGTGGCAGGAGGTCTGCCTCCGCCAACCCGATCGGTGATAATAGAGGAGAAGATATATTGCTCATATTTTTGTGTGTGTTTTGGGTTTCTAATTCAGAGACTGACTACTAAATTATCAAATCATGCTTGCCTCTTATAAACCCTATTTAATACATTGGCAAGTGGAATATAATTAACCATATCAGTAATATTATTATATTTTAATTACAATACCGGCTGCCAAGATAAAGTATATAATATTCTGTTATCATATTTTAGTTACAATACCGGCTGCCAAGATAAAGTATATAATATTAGAATGATGACAAAGTCTTCCATAAGACTGTCTTACGGATCTCATTCGGTGAGATGAATCAGGTTTGACTTGATCAACAATTCAATTAATGGTCAACAGATCAAAGTCAACAGCCAACAAGTCAAATTCAAAGTTAAGAGTTTAGGGTTTAGATAATACAAAAGTATTACTTGATATATAAAAAAGTATTACATAATTAGTTATGTTCAATCCGATCCGACCTGTCTCACCAATTAGGATCCCTGAAATGATCTCCCACACGACCTACTCTAGAATGAAACAAAGGGACCATTGATTTCTCTACCACAATCATAAGAAAATATATATGTTTATTTTTATTTTATCGTTTTTTTAATAGTAATTGGACGTAAAATGAATTCTATAAATACATGAAATTAAACCAAAAGTTTACTTCTAGTGAAGTGTACGTGATAGCTGGTCTAAATGCTACCTAATTGCGAGATCATAATATGTCTCGAAATTTAGTTGGTCATTATACTTCGTTTTAATGGTAGTAGACTACGAGATTAATAATCTTCATGAATTTTAGTTAATCATCATGAGGTAATTATTTGTGAGACCAGTCTTGATAGTAAGTTGATGATCATGATACCAATTAGCTGTGAAGCCACTGGTGTAGATACAAGTGAAAATTACATTTTATTTAAGCTCAAGATAGATGTTTCATTTTTTATCTTCACCAGGTTTGGAATCCTCAGTCTTTCTACTATATTCATATATCGCATGTCTTAAGATCGGTAGGTAGTTTAGAATACATGAGATTTTGTGTTATATGTTATTTTTATGTTATATACCACATAATAATCATCACATGACACCACATATGTTAAAAATGATTATAAAAGAAAGAATGGTGTGTTGAAGGCGAGATAGCAGATAAAAGAAAGAGATTGCACAAAGTGTAGAAGATTAATTATGGAATTGAATCTATATTAAATCTGGTGTTACAACTCAGAATAAGGAGGTATGGAGTGAAAAGGGAAATTAAAGGTGTGATTGCATTTGCAGCATCCCAACTGTTCCCACTAATCTCTGTTTCCCTGCTCACACCACATTGATATGCTTAGTTATTATATATTATCATGCATTTATTCAATACTTCAGTTTAATATTTTTATACTTTATATTCCCTTTCTTCAAACTAAATGACAATAATTCCACCACATTATGACCAAGAAATCAAGTTTTTAGACAGAGATGTAGTTACAATCACCGCTACTTTTGTTTTTCCACCAATGTCCAGAGTATTGGAATACATTAATTAATTAGTTAGAATCTAATTCTGTTTTCTTTGTAATGTTTTAATTTCATTTTTATATACCATAAATGGCATAAAATAACTATTGCGTAATTACATGATACTCTAAATTGTTATTATGTAAACACTTACACAAATTTCATCATCCATCTGTGACAGTAAAGGAATGACAATGAAGTCATGTTTTTGGGCTTGTGTGTCAATTAACGTCACAAATATCATATGTTTTAAACAAATTTGAACACAACCTGGTTTCCTTATTAAGTAATTTAGCCCAAACACAACTTTTGTGTATTACTCATCTAAATATAGAAGGATCTATAATCAACCTTAAAAATCTATTCAATACGAAACTAGAAAGATGTCTATATACGTTTTTGGGTAAGATGATTATATGAAATTTTTACGAAAGACGGGCTGATTTGACCTGATCAACACTTAATTAGTTAACAGTCAATGTGCAGTCATTGTTCAGTCAATAACATTGACCGAACGACATCGATCCGTCTCATGGAATTAATTAAGATGATCACGGAGTTGAAGTAAAACAACATTCATACAATATATGATTGAGAAAGATGAATGAATTAGACTAATGTTTATTTTTGTTCAGTAGACATCTTACAAAAAAGTTCATAACCATTTCTTTAAATGAGTAAACCGATCCTGTTTGATCTATATATCCTTAGTGCTGTTGCGGTTCAACTCGAAACCATAAAGAAAACCCATGTTTGGCTTGCATTTGACAAATTAACACCTTTAAACTTAGGTGAAACATCAATCTAGCTCGAGTTTTTGTTTCATCTTGTTTAATATACATTATGTGTAACTTAATAATATCATTTCATTCATATATATATTATGTGACAGGTTATTTTAAAATAAAATATGAAATTGAAGATGTAGATTGATAAATCTGAAGCTAGGCATAATAGTTGGCAACTTGCATGCAAGTGGTGTGGTGGCAATCACACCCCCACCCAAATATAAACAAAATGAGAGCCCACATATCACATGGCTTATCAAATCCATCACCCTTTTTTAGAATGTTTTAAGACTGCACGCCGGAATTCCTCTCAAATACGTATTCATGAATCCTATATAGCTACACTCATTTCACAAAACGACAATATATGGGATTAAGCTTAGGATATATATGCCACGATGTCGATCCTTACATTTGAATTGTACACTACTTTCTTACAAGTTGTTCTATTAATAAAATCAGTGTACGAATATTACTAACAACTCCTTTCAGTCCATATATGTCACTATTGTGATTAATATAATATATCAAACACTTGGTAAACTATATTTTATCTAGATCATAAATAACTTCCGTGTTTCTCATATAAATCATTCTATTGCACAATTTTACTAATGTCTTTTATTAAATTGTGATAATGGCACAATGGCAAAAAAATAGTCACATATTCACTACAAAAACACAGCAAGATACTAATGAATTTCCGTTGATAATCAATTTAAAAAAAATATACAGACAGATTATCGATAGAAATTTCATCGAAAAATTTTTTGTCGATAAATTATGTTTACCGATAGTATTTCCATCGCTGTCTGAAATTATCGTGAAATTGTTGAATTAATGAATTTGTTTCATTTTATTACTCAATTTAAAATCTTCAAATTATTGTGTTGAATCAAGTTTTTAAGATATTTTAAATATATATTATTTCATAAATAGCTCGTTGATATTTAGATATATTTTTAAGATATTCTAAATGTATATTATTTTATGTATAAATATGAAAATATTGTCTAAATGTATATTATTTCATATGTATCTGGATATTTTAAAGATGAATAAAAATAGTGATAAATATCTTTAACGCAGGTGTGTATCCACTGGTATTTTTTTAAATCTTATTTTTTAAGAATATTCAAACTCTACGTTTCCTAAATGTTAGAATTATAGATTCTTAAGTGTATATTTGTTTAGATTTTGTAGAGTAAAATTATATTATAGATGTCAAATCAATGTTGAAAAAAAGTAGATTAATTTAATATTTTATTTGGAATAATGAGTTTGATAATGATTGAATGATTGTATTGGGAGAGATAATAGGTTTTAGATAATAAATAGGTTACATAATATGGTGTAGATATAAGTAGTAATAATATGATATGATTGTGTTGAAATTTTGTAACCCAAATTAAAGTCTCAAAACAAACATACTTTAGGCTATGTTTGGAAGAAATTTGGCATGACAGGATTTTGATTTCAAAATCTCAATGTATGTTTGTTTTTGTATTTAAATTTGAATTACAAAATTCGGAAATAATTATTACTACCTATATTACAATTATCAATCATTATCAAATATAAGTTTTCATAAAAAAAATATCATATTAACCCACTTTTTCATAATAAAATATTATGTCAACCCACCTTTTCCATCATCTATTTGGCATCTACAATATAATCATACTCTACCAAATCATCAAACAAATATACATCTTTACTTTTCACCTTTACTACAAAATTCAAATTTCAATGGCAAAATTTCTCAATCTCACATAATTCCTTCCAAACATATCCTTAGGGTTTTAAAATCCTAATTCTGTCTATTCAATCCCTAAACAAACATACCCTAAATGATTTAAATGACTCTATGCTATAGATATGCTTAGATATACATTTTATTTGATAATTTTTTTGAAATTGCATTTGCACCAGCTAAAAACATTGTGAAAATCTTGTAACAATTTTATGCAAAATACCAAATTGTTTGTACCTTGTTCTAAGAAGTCCAAATTCTTCGTATGAATAATAAGATTTCTGTACACTTCTTCTACGAAGTCCAAATTCTTTGTATGAAAAGAATTATGTCCAAATCCTTTTTTCTGTTACACTCCGGTTTTTTTTTTTCTCTTTCTTTTATATATATGTATATATATTTTCTTAGAAATTGATAAAATGAACATCCTTTATCTATAATTGGTATAAATCACACAACTTAATTTGTTTTTCATCTTTTTACCATGTTTATGTTTATCAATTTGAGAAATTTGTATTAATTTCTCTCTTTCCTTAATAAACCAACAAATGACCATGACATTTGTTTGCCACAGCTTATTTTGTAATTGGTCTTATTAACCAGTTCAATTTAACAACAAAAGTCATTTGTATCTTATTTTTTAATTGGTCTCATTATCCATATAATAGGGATAAAAATTGACGGGTTCTTGACACCGATCAAAGTCCAACTCTTAACCCATAAAAACTTAATAGTTTGATTTGGGCTTCTTTGGGCCCCTCAATCCAGCTTATTAACCCAGAGTAATCACATCTTTTTTCTATTTCGGATTATTAGCCCATGTTTATTTTCTTAATTAATTACAGTGTAAGTTCACTGCCATGATCATCCACTTTATCTATTATTTCCCACATTATATGTCATATCATTTATATAATATTATTATTATTATTATTAATAAAATTGGCATTACTAAGAATACACATCTGGATAAAATAACTCAATAAGGGTTTTCAATAGTTCGATTATGAACCATGTTAGGGTACCACAACATCTGTCCATCAAGTTAACCATTAGAACGACCTTATTTGATCAAGTGTATGTTTTTGAACAACAAAAACTATATATCTGTTGACAATGTTTAGTGAATATTAATAAAATTTCAAGCTATACGTTCTTCTCCTTTGGCATGAAATATATGTTTCGTTAACCACAGTAATGCGTGTAAACGAACCAGATTATGACTCGAACAGAGGTATTTCGCTCGCTAGGCTATTCTGTCAATCAATCGAGGCCAATTTAGTAAATTGATAAAAACGTAGCCTGCATATTCGTAAAATAAATAGAAAGGCGACATGGATTGACAAGGATGGATTAACAACGTAGGTTAATTTTGCATAGAACTATGTTTACAAGCCACATTTGGCAAACTGATAAAATTGATAAAATAGTGAAATTTGAAATTGGAAAAAAAATTAAAAGCTTGGCTTAAAAGGGCAGGTAGCAGTTGCCGTCAATCCATTCAGATTTCCCACTTGGAGCCGAGCCGAGCCGAGCCGCCTAGCACTACTTTGATGCTGACTCTCCACCCGTTTATTACTATTCTTTTTTCCCTTTTTTTTTTGTTGTTGTTGTTGTATATATATAACACGACATAAATAAATCAAACGTTATCTAAAACAAATATATCACAATCTTTTTTCCCAATTTCTTCCCTCTATTTTTGTCTCTTGTTTTTTTGCCAAATTAAATGTAGTTTTGTTCTTCCACTTTGTAAATAAATCATTAAGTGCATAATGTCCTAATATTTTATGATTAGAAGGTAGGAGTATACTTATAAAAAAAAAAAAAAAGAAGAACAAAGAAAGCGACTATTGGAAAAAATAAATCATGTAATGCTTAAACATGGATGACAACATTTGTTTTAAATATGTTGGGTACAACGACTGACCCACGGAATAAGAGGAGTAGATTGTTTATGTGTTAAACAAATGATTAAAACAGGAATAAATTTCATAAGATAGGATCTTTGTTATTAAGATGTAGGACCTTATGATGCTATATCGAGAAGAGATTAATTTAATTAAATAAAAGGTGGATGAAAGATCTGTCCTACTTAGTACAAGATTCGACACACTAACTTCAATTTTGTCTTGCTTGCTCAACAGATGCCAAACTACTTCCCGAAACCGGCCAACCATTTCTCCGTACAAGTAATACTTTTTCAAGCGAAAAATCGAGTCTTAATCTTTTATTACATTTGCTGTTACATTTTGTATTACATAATATTTAATACACGCAACATATTAATTAATGATGTTATTGAATACACATGACATGTAGTGATTGATTTGAAATAGAAAATGTAACATCAAGTGTAATAGAAAAACTAATTCTGGAAAAACCAAGTACATAATTTAAATATAATCAATTATTGTAAGTTTTTAATTCTTCTATTTTTGTTATGAGTAAGAATTTTATAACACCATTTCACATATTTGATTTCATAAAATTGGTCATTTCATTATACACAAAATGAAAATTGACTTTTCTCATTAAATTTATATACACGATACAGTCTTATATAAATTTTAATGTCTTTATTACTTTTATCTAGAAAAGATACAATTAATTTCCCAATTGTCATCTAAGAAACTAGAAAGATTCATCCATTAAGGTCATTTCTCATAAAGAAAATAGTCCATAAGAAGACTCACTTTACATTTGGAATTACTTCAAAAAAAAAAATTATTATTTCATAGAAATTTGCCAAAAATTTGGGAATCATCAATGATTGCTGGACAATCCACTTTAAACTATTTCTCTTGTTTCTCTACATAATTATCGATTATTTTTTCTCTCACAATTAGGTCGATGAAAAAAAATTAATGTTATTATACAAGGCATATTGACACTACCCTCTTACCAGACAAGAAAATTATTGTTTGTAATGCAGAGTATCCAGTTTATTAAGTTGTATCAGATCTGGAAATACCAAGAAGACAATCAAGGAATATGAGCGCTCATTAATGCTCTAACAACACAATCAGTTATAACCAGCAAAATGAACTAATCAAAACTGCTTTGAAGTCTTGTTCTTTTGTTGTAGAGTACCATATAACTCATTGCACGATATCATATATCATGTTACAAATAGTACTTTTCTAATAATCATTACATATCACGTATATTAATATATATATATATATATAGACCACAAGATGTAGTGAAAGCATTGAAACATAAATGAAATGCTACTAGATATGTGTATATAGGTTAGCCAGATGTAGAAAGGTACTGAATTAATGAGTAGGCTCTGATATGTATATATGTAGTGGCTCAAGAGAATAAATGTATTAAATGAAACGACAATTGCAATGCAAAAGAAAAAGAAAGAATAAAGCGACAGCCTCCCTCCCTATCCCAATCCCCAAAAATTTATCTGCAAATTAATTGTTAACTCTCTCTCTCTCTCTCTCTAAGCCGATGGGCAGATGGCCTGTCTCTTTTGTCCCTTCTTACCCACAAAGCTACCATTTCTTTCTTCCCCTCTAAAACTCACGAACAACCACAACCCCATCTCTCTTTAAAATCATCTTTCTTCATAATTCTTTAGTTTTAATTTTTGGAGAAAGTTATATATGGCGTCGAGGAGTCGAAGAAAGCTGAGATGGAGTCCTCAGCCGCTGACACCATTAATGGAAGGCCCCGACATGGGAATGGAGGATCATGAAGGAAGTAAAAAGGAGAGTTCTTGGGAAGTTATCAGAGAATGGTTCAGAATACAGAGAAGTGTACCTGGGCCTGGAGGCAACACCTTCTCATCTTCAATGTCGTCCTTGTACGGACCCAATATCAGTCCCGCCAAAATGCAGGATTTGCGGCTTTTGCTCGGCGTTTTGGGCTGCCCACTTGCCCCCATTCCCATCTCCAACAACCCTATCTCCAATCTTCACATTAGGGACATTCCACTCGTGAGTAACATTTCACTCTTGTTTGGTACAGACATTTTCACAAACACCTTTCGAGCGCTTCATCTTTGGGTTTTTCTTTTCATGGTTGTGCCTGCAGGAGACATCCACAGCGTACTACATAATTCAGCAGTATTTGGCGGCGACGGGGTGTTCGAAGCAGCAGAGCTGCGCCAAGAACATGTACGCATCTGGGATGGTAAAATTGATACGGTGTGAAACGGAGGTTTCGACGGGGAAAAGCGTCAGGACAATGGGGTCCAGGAGTGGGGAGAATGGCTGCTTCGTGCTCTGGAGAATGTCGCCGGAGATGTGGTCGCTTGAGCTGTCCGTCGGCGGCAACAAAGTGGTGGCCGGCAGCGACGGCAAGATCGTGTGGAGGCACACGCCGTGGCTTGGTACTCACGCCGCTAAAGGCCCCCAACGCCCTCTACGTCGGATTATTCAGGTAACTCAATTAAATATTTCTAAAATATAATTTTATTTATTTTTTATTTTTAAATAAGTTTGTAAGTACATTATGTAGCTTTAGGGCCAAAATTCGATAAAGATAAAGTTGAAAAAGAGAAGATTACACTATTGTGAATCAGTTTAGATACTTGAGAAAATCAGGTAATGAGAGGCTAATAATGGAACACTATTTTTTTTTTTTTTTTTAAGTCCGGCGCCCAATCACAATACATATAAAATGGTATCTTTCTACCATTTAATATTAAAAAAAAGCTCAAATTATCATAAATTTAAGTAAAAGTTAAAAATATCTTTATTTTATTTTATTTGATAGAGACTGTATTTTTGTATCAGTCAAAAGAGAAAAATTAATTTTTCTACACCAAAATTGATTTAATTTTCATGTTACCCAAAAATATTTTAAAAAATAAGAGGAAATACACACCGTTGCACATGTGATTATTTCCGTACCAAGTACACTGCTCACATCTATCTTACGTTTTGGTCATTCACTATTTACATGTTGATTGGTCAAATTTTATGATATATTGAGATCAATCCTTATATATTGAAGTAAAAAAGTTTAAAATCTAGGAAGTAGATATAGAAATTTCCTTTTTTATTTATCTCTAATAAAACACATAGTAATATACTGTTAAAGAAAAAAGGAAAAATGAAATAGTGGTTAGTATTGGGATACGAGAAATATACCAAAGTGCTTTAGCTATAATGTGATGGTCTAAAGCGTAATGTGTAGCTGAAAAGGAGAGACTGCCCATATTATGATAAACACTTTATTGAAAATTAAAAGAGGATCCCTTATTATTTTTTTGAAATAGAGATGATAAGATAAATAGTGTTTTGAATAATTGGGAAAATAGAATAGAGAATGGTAGATATGGAAGGTGACAGTGTCCCCAGCTTTACCCAACACTTATCTTTGGACACATTCAGAATTACAGTAGGACATGGAGCACGTGATTTTACGTCTACTCTAATTGCTTATTCTTGGGATTGCCAAACACCAACCACCCATGCCTCCTCTTGTTTTTTCTTTACTTTATTTGCTTTCTTCTACTCATATTATGTTTTATTTATGTTTTTATTCTCGCACAATTATACTTGGTAGATTTGTGTAAGATATATCTGATGTAATTTGTAATTTGAGCTTTTGCTTTATTGTGAAGATTTCCTCTTTATTTTTTCCTTGAAAACTACAACTCTACCAATAAAAGTAACTTGCTCATAATTTCAAACTCTTGTTGGATTGACAGATATCTAGACTTTTAACTTGCCTGTAGCCTAGTTGTATGGAGAAAATAATCTATTTAGTGGAGTTGAGACATTTAATAATCTGAGATTTGACATACAAAATGAGGAAAAAAGATTATTTCATACGAACCTCATCGTATATAATTTAAATTCATTTTAACATAATTTAGTGGATGGTGAATTTACAGTATTTAAATCTCACAAAAACATTATTCAAAAAGGAAATAGCTTATGATGTAATTCTACTAATCATTGGGTGATCATGAAGCATGATAGAGGCACGGAGTCGTTAGCCCTATTTCTGGAAAAGTTATTTGATCATATGCTCATTATTATTGTTTAATATTTAATTTAGATAGTATATATTAGAATCCTATATTCATAATTAGCTGTTAAATTAAAACGATGTAATCATGGCAGGGACTGGATCCGAAGAGCAGCGCAGGCCTATTCGCGAAAGCACAATGCCTGGGCGAGAAGCGAATCGGAGACGACGACTGCTTCGTCCTGAAAGTGGCGGCGGACCGGGCCGCGGTGATGGAGAGAAACGAAGGTCCGGCGGAGGTGATCCGCCACGTGCTGTACGGATACTTCAGCCAGAGGAGCGGCCTCCTCATCTACATGGAGGACTCTCACCTAACCAGGGTACACTCCGAGGAAAACGACACCGTTTACTGGGAAACCACCATCGGAAGCAGCATCGGAGACTACAGGGACGTCGACGGAGTACTGATCGCCCACCAAGGGAGAACCGTAGCCACCGTCTTCCGATTCGGAGAGACATCGATGGAGCATACAAGGACCAGAATGGAAGAATTGTGGAGGATACACGACGTCGTTTTCAATGTCCCGGGCCTTTCCGGTGACTCATTTATCCCTCCTGCTGATATTTTCGATGTTTCCCCGTAACTAATTTCTTCTCCATTTTCACCTTTTTTTATTTATTTACTTTTTTTAATTTCTTACGGTCATAAATTGTACCAATCCAGGAAACACACTGTTTAATCACTCGATTTCAATACCACATGTATAGAATTTCTAATTCCTAATGATATATTCCTTGGGGCTTTACCCTGTAATTATTTTTGTAATTCAAAAAAAATAATTCTAACATCTTTGCTTGACATCTCATAATATATATATATATATATATGCGCGTGTGTGAAATTCAAGAATATGTTGCTCCCCTCTATTGGATAAAATTTGTGCTTACCATTTGTATATATGACTTAGACATTAATGAAGGTGCTTTCGTAATCATTTTAATTTGGATAAATTTCTTAATAAGATCCAATTTATAAATTAGTTCTCAATTCTAAATCTGAATTTTAAAGTTTTTCAATAAGGGACTCAATTTAACATTTTTTTCTCAATTTAAGGCTTGAAATTTAAATTGAGTTCTTAATTCAAGACAAAATTTCATTTTTTTATTTATATTTATAAATTTATTTATGTTTCAATATGTATTCATATTTTGGATAAATTAAGAACAATATTTTATCCGACTTATCTATTTATAAGGAGAAAAAAAAAAGAAAAAAAATATAATTTATATTAAATTGATTAATATTAAAATTGATTTTTTATACTTTTATTCATAAAATTAAGAAAATAAAGGAATCTTAATTTTTTAAATTGTATTTGTTATATATATATATATATATATTAATACAAGTTGGATGAAGATCATTCCAAAATTGCACGAATTTGACTTAATTTATCTAAACTATATATATATATATATATATAAATTATAAATATAAATACAAAAAAAAAGAAAATAAAATTTTGTCTTGAATTAAGAATTGAATTTAATTTTCGAACCTTAAATTGAGAAAAAATGTAAAATTGAGCCCCTTATTGAGAAACTTTAAATTTTGAATTTAAATTTAAAAATTAATCTATAAATTGGATATTATTATGAAATTTATTCTTTTAATTTTGGATGTGATAATTAATGGCGACACTTTATTTTGTACCAGTCCATGATGAATACTAGTGCATATTTTTCTATCAAGAGAGCTTTAAAATTAAAAAGGGCCAAAACACAATAACTATATATATGGTGGGGAGACCATATAATGGGCCTACAAAACGTTATATCATATATGGGCCTCCAGTAGATAACATTGGTTATACTGCAAGAATTGCTCTTTGTCGCTGCAACAGGAAATTTAATATTTATTAACAAATTTACCCCCAGTCTATATGAAACAACAAAATCAAATTTACTATAACATAATAACATGTCGGATTCAATAATTATCTCCCAAGTTTTATCTTTCCATCTCTTGTCTTACTTTTTAGTTTACATGCTGCTGAAAAATCAAGGAAGTTAAATATCTTTAATTTAATATTTTTATAGATTTTTTCTTACTTGACCTCTAGAAATTTCCTCATGCCCTGTATCAATTCCCTTGATATAAATAAACCTATCTCCTGACCCGTCTCAGCCATAGTCCAAAGTGGTAGGCTATTGTTTATTAATGGATTATTAAAAATCCAGCTCAAGAATCTACCCTTTGACGGGTGGATTAACCCACCCAATTCAATAATCCACCCACCCAATTAAATTTAAATTAGTCTTTCTACGTCCCAAAAATACTAAAGATTCCAAAAAAAATATAATTTTATACCTGAATTATAGAAAATGGGGTGTGTAGTATTATATGGAGGGTGTATAGTCTCATTCAATAAAAAAAATTATAGGCAAAGCAACACGTGGATAAGTATGTAGTGACTTTTATTATGACCACAAACGTAGTTAACTAGGAACTGGAAATTGAAATTACTTACTAACTGTATGATTGAGAATTGTTGGACCATTTAGCTGTTTTTTTTTTTTTTTTAAATAGTAAACAAAAGAGGAGCATAGATCTTTTCTTAGTATAGTACCTATTTTGAAATTTGAAAAGTTGGTTTGATGAGTACAATTATTAGAGATAAACTTTTAAATTTATTCCTTTTCCTAGGAAAAAATTGAAGGTTGAAAACACGAGTGCATGATGATCTTAAGAATGATCTGAGTGATGTGTGTGAGATATAAAAGAGGGGGGGGGGGGGGGGACAAAAGAAGCTTCTAGTGTACTTTGTTGAAGAGAATCCTCAACAGAAAGTAGAGAGAGAGAGTGTGTGTGTGTTAAAGGAATGTTGAAGGAATAAGTAGACAGAATCCAATGTACAATAGAATGTGTGTAAGTTAGTTGCATGGGTGTGCGTGCCAGGCATTAGGACATCACAATCAGAAACAAGCAATGAACTAATGATTTTTTATTTTACTCTCCTCTCTATCTCTCTCTGTATATAATAGTTAAAATACTTAGAATGCCAAGGAATGATGATATGCAATAGTTAAGAAGTAATAATGAGTAGTAGGTATTATATAGTAGTGAATCTGTATCAGCTTTTGATGCCAAGACTCATCCAACTTTGTCTTTGTAAAGTTGGAAGCTTCATCGATATTTGCATGCATCAGAGTGCGT
The DNA here is from genome assembly GCA_028654395.1 of Scutellaria barbata. Classification (NCBI taxonomy): domain Eukaryota; kingdom Viridiplantae; phylum Streptophyta; class Magnoliopsida; order Lamiales; family Lamiaceae; genus Scutellaria; species Scutellaria barbata. The sequence goes on from CM053645.1 coordinate 8,844,026, forward strand.
TTCTCTCAGTTTTATACCCCCCCCCCACCTTTACCTTTTTCACTCATCATCATCATCATCAAACCTCTCTCTCTCTCTCTCTCTCTCTGACATTGTTCTGCAAGAAATAAAGGTTGTCTTCTTATGTGGCAGGCTCCCAAAAACTACCCCTTCTTGCTCCCACCTTCAGCTTGGTTAATGCCAAATCTAATCCCATAAAAGAAATCATCTCTTTACAATTAATTAAGTTAATATATATAGTACCATAAAAAGTGAAAAAACTTATGAATTAACTCATGCCAAAATATATATGTAAATATTCTGTTGTGCATAATACAAGGAAAAACAAATTAGAGAGAAAAATGTGCATCTAGCTACAACATGTTCATCTTTAAAAAATATTAAAGGCAAACCTGATAGGGAACCATTAATCACTAAAATGTTGGTTTCTAAAATTTTGCTACAAATTTAATTTATCCTTAATTAATGTTATACCATCACTAAGTTTCGTCTAAGTTTCATCTTTAATATTAATCATCAGCAAATTTCTTACAACTATAGATGCAATGAAATAGAAAGTTCAGACTGAATTCTCTATTTCTAGTGACATTTTTAAAATATACGTAATAATAACCTATCGTTGATGTTAGTATATATAAAAACTGAAATACTTAATTTTAAAATTAATCATTTGTTCGAATAGTAACGAGCTGGTAAGAATAAAGTTCCAAGTAGCACTTGGTTGCCACCACAACTCACATTGATATCAATGGAATAATATTTAATGGTAAAGAAGAAAAAAGGATAGGAAAGTTGGATACTCTTTGTCGGCGTAATTTCCTCAAGACTAACTCTTGGAACCTTAGTCTTGTGTTACTCAAGTCTCATTGATATTGTACTCAACTCACTTGCATCATGTCTAATTATTTATATAGTTTGTACATGCCATGCATGTGTCAAGACTATACAAATACCTAATTAGAATAATAATCAAGAAAATTGTAATTATTAATTAGTTATTGAGTTAGAGGGCCATAGCCTACTAGTTATCCTTCCAATGGTTTTACATATTCTGATCATGTAATGATGGAGAGCTTAACTAACTTAATTAAGAACAACTTACAACTAACTAACTAAAAAGCAGTGGCCCAGAAAAGGGTTTTGGCCGTAATTAATCATTAGTTTAGCAGACAACTAATAATTCTATAAAGAAAGAAAACGACCATAACTAGACCATAAAATACGGCTTTAATTCAAACCTCCCTCCTTTCCTTTCAAAACATTTAATCCAATTTCCTTCCAAGCCAATAATCTCATATATTTTATTGTTTTTCATCTTATATTTAGTGATGTCATCTTTACAAATAATTTATGCTACATATTTTGAGATATATATCAGACTAAACACACATTAGAATAGAGGATTTCAAAAGATAATAACAATAGTGATCAATTAAGGAAAACCCCACAAGAAATCAAGAATATGTGGTAGCTGCATGCATGCAATACTGCATGTGTAAGAAAAAGAAAAACAACTCAACCTTAAAGAGCATCCTAGGTTTATTTAACACAGATTATAACATGATATATATCCAGTCAGCAAAACCATAGCATATGATCTACGATGCTATTTTTGCATTCCTCATTTCAACTACGACTTTAAATTAAACTCCCAAACCCCCTAATTAAGTAATTAGAACTACTAATTAAAACCATCAAGAAGAACCTGTTATAATTAATATCGAAAACTAAATATATATTGCATGTCTACATATTTCGTTCACCCGAATGGCGAACTCCGGCCTTGCAGCATGCCGCCAGCGCTGATCGCCGCCGTCCGGCGAGGCGACGGCCTATCAAGCTTCGAAGAAGCATCAAACTTCTTATCCCCAATCGAATGATCTCCAGATAGAATAGGCTTCGTCTCATAGATATCTGAAACTGAATCAATCTCACCGGACCCTCTATCGATCGACAACGGGCCCATCTGAAGCTGATGATCGTCGAGACACGATGCAGCGGCGGCTGTTCCGAGTTCTTGCAACCTCAGATCATCGGCCCAGATCAATGGGCTTTTGCCGCTGCTGTTGTTGTAGGGATTAGGTCTTTTTTTGGTCAAGAAATTGTCGGTGGTATTGGGTATGAAGGCGTCGATGGATGATCTGTCCATGTTTTGGTGGTGGAGTTCGAGCTGATCTGCCCCGCCGCCGTATATGTTGAGATCTTGAAGAGATGGGAAGTTCATGGCGGGCCCGAAATCTTTCATGCCGGAGATTTCGGGCCCTGTGGCGGCCTTGTTGTAGCTCCCTGAGGCGGCGGCGGCGGCCATGTTTTCTCCGGCGAGGGTTTGGCAAGCTTTTTCGAGAATGGTTTGCATGTACTTTCCATGGGCCTCAATCCTCAGTTGCAGGTGTCTTTGAACCTGCTATTTTTTATTTTTTTAATTATTAGGGAAAATAAAATAATATTGCGTATATATGTGAAATATGTATGTTGATTAGTAGGTTAATTACCTCTAATTGTTCATGAAGTCTTCTATTCACCTCCATTTGCATCCTGATTACATCAGTTATGTGAAAATTACTGCCATTGATCAGATCACAAGTACAAAATACAATTCCACAAGAAAATTAAGCTTCAAACATGATTTTTGAAAGAATAACGTTTTGTTTGAATTAAACAAAAAATGATTTTGATTCTTTAATAACAAAAGAACTGAATTTAAATCCCATGGTGAGAACAAAGAGAAGACCAAAGAGAAAACAAAAAAAAAAAAAAAGTAAAAGCAATTAGAACATACTCATTCATGCTGCGACCCAACATTCCAGAAGATGATGCATTGTTTCTCTGAAGTTCCAAAGATGAAGCTGTCACAAGTGTGAATAATTTGACTGATATTAATACATACATAAAAGCCCAGGTTTTAAAGAAAAAGAAAGTATAATAATCAGTGTGTGTATGCGTATATATTAAATTAATGAATAAGGTGACCTAGCTCTCTCACCATCTTTCATTGAATGATCATTATAATCCTTGTGGGGCTGCTTTCCCAGCCTGAATTTCTGAACATAAATTATCAGAATAAATTAAAACTACAACAACCCTACACTCCAAAAACTCCACAAAAAATCACAAAAAGAAATAAAAAAATTAATTAATTAATTAATTAATTAAAATCATGAATATATATCATCTCCAACCTGAAGATGGCTCTTGAGATGGTAGAGAGTGAGACCCTTCACCCCCATAACTCTCATGATAGTCTTCGGCGTAGCCTCTGAATCACAAATAAGTTACATATTAATGACTAAAAACACAGATGAATGAATGAATGAATAAAAAAGAAAAGAAAACATACTATCAGGGCCTCCAAGCTGAGTAACAGCATCAACGAAGCGTTCATGGAGCTCGACAGTCCATCGGAGACGAGGTTTAGGATCAGTGGTGAGGACGAGACCAGAGTCACCTTGAACACACATGGGACGTTCATGAGAATTCATAGAAGAAGGCTTCTTGGGGTGGAACATTATTCGCTTTAATTTCTCTCTCTAACTCTATACTCTGGTGGGAATGGAGAGAGAGAGAAAGAGATTCAAGAACAAATGCGGAGAGAATAGGGTGCGGATATGATATGAAGACGAGTTAAAAGGGCGGCTTTGCTTTCTCAAATGGAATGTGGTATGCACAAGTTAACCCCTAATAAACACGAATATCAGATAAAGTTGGGAAAGGTTTAAAGAAATAAAGGAAAAAGATAAATATATATATATATATATATATATATTTGTTTTATGCACAAGCTAGCCATCTTTTGCCATGAATGAGAACACTTGTTTTTTTTTATCCATAAAGTGGAACATTTGGGGTAAAAAAAGCAGAGTTCCAACAGTAACTCCATGTTATGCATGGTTAATATTGGAAATTTAGAAATTTTAATTTTACTTTTTTATACATTTTTTTAATTTTTCCACGTTCGTTACTGTTTTGATAACTATTTTATTAATTAGATAACTTTCAAACTTTATGAAATTGTTTGATATATATATATATAAACAATTTAGGGTTTTTTGTTTTATTTCTTACATTGGTATATATAATACATAGTTTTTTTTTTTTTTGGAAATTATAGACAATTCGAATTATGTGATGAAACTAGTGTACATGCCAATTCGAATTCAATTAAGACGGTCATGCCTAAATTTTCCTTAATGCGTACATAGAATACTTATATGAGACGGTTTGATGGATAGTTATTGTGAGATAAAGTTTAATTATTTGATTCGTTTGACGTAATTAAATCTATGAGAGTTCTAATCTTATTTTAATTAGAGTTTTACATTATAAGTCAAATTAAAAATATGTGATGCTCAGTGGTGTGGAAAAAAACGACAATTATCCCTGGGTATATATATATAGCATAAACCTTACTACAAATTAATTTCACCCATTAATTAAGTTTTTTTTTCACCATATCAGTAGTGTGTAGATAACACTTTCAAAAGACAAAATGAAAAATCGAAACCTATGAACAAAACCACATGGAGTATATTATAAAAAATTTCATTTTCTAAGAAAAAGAATAGATTCACCTCCCTCTGAATTTGAATATACTTCAACTAAAGCTCTATTAATACGACAGATGTATTTTGATGTGTGAGACGAAGTCTCATTTAGAAGATCCGGATATAGATATTGATTCACTTAATTTGTGATCCGTCAAATTAGCAACGTAATCCAAGTTTTTGCTCTCTAATTCACATCTAACCCAAATTTTTTAATGTCAAGATTTAAATCTTATATTGTAAATAGTATTTCATATCGTAGTTTATCATGCAGCTATACAAATCGATGTAATAAGACGTAATATAATATGGTATATTTTGCAACATTATATTGATCATGTAATGTGAATGTTGCACATCTGGTAGTGATACATCTTTTTTCTTTATATTCGTTAATGTACAAAATCTATTTCTTAATTCATTAATTTATTAGAAAAGAAAAAATAAAAAAAGCGTACGCGTTGGATTGTACACCTTTTGTGATAACAAAAAGGAGAGTACATCATTGCACAGCTCTAAATTCCTCTGCTCTATATTCAATCAGCAGTACTCAAACTTAATTATTAGGGGTACAAACACTTAATTAATGGCAAATATAGTTTCTTATTGATTTCCCTCGAAACCATATTGACCCATTTTTACCAAATTAGTTCTTATGAAAGGGTCAAATCCATCAAACTATAATGTAAGATTGATAATATGTGGTCGTATTAAAATTACAAATTGACATGATATATGGGATTCCATAATCAACAATCTATGTAGTGTGTTTGTCCACCAAATAATAACAGCATTATCACATATCATGTATATATATATATATATGACATTATTAATTAATAGGTAGTGTGTAACAAAAATAATATAATATAAGATAAAACATCAAAATGTAACTGGAGATTGAGACGGAATGCAAAGTGGGGCTATAATTTGCATGCAATGATGATATATACGTGTGTTACACTTTAAGTTAGCGTTAGTAGTAGTCTAAGAGTAGGACCAGTAGTTACAATTTCTTTCATTAAAGCAATATTGTTCTTTTGTTGTCTTTCGTGGTACGACCACTTTTTAGGTTATTATGATTAACCACATCATCATCATCATCATCTGTTTTTTCAGTCCCTAACACTTGCATGTCTCTACGGTTTGAAAGAAACACTACCACTTTCAGACAATGCATATAATTGGATCTTCGATCTCCTACCCTATTTTTGTTTTTATTTCATCACTAATTAAAGAGATCACGTATATGATCATGATATGATATTGTTAATATACTTATGATCGATCTTCTTACTCATTTCATGAATATTTAGTCATGAGCAAAACTTCATTTGCAATTCAAACAGCATTTTATTCATCCAACAAAGAAGTTTTTATTCAAAAAAAAAAAAAAAAAAAGAGAATAACGTGGGTATAAAGTAAAAAAATGCTCATACATCAATACAACAATTTAATGCAGAAGCATCAGAACAATTGGACAAAAAAACATCAGCACTCAAGTATTTCTCTAGGCTCAAGAATCCAAATTTTGAAGACAAATTTTCTAAAAGAGATATATCTCATCGAGCCCCAACTCCACATTTTACCTCTAATTTCATCTACAATATTGTAAACGTTCCACATCTGGTTATCAAAAATTACCTTATTTCTCCACCTCCAAATAACAATTCAAACATCTACCGACCATCTAATACGACCTAGTTAGGTTTTCTAGATCACTAGATTTTTCTGTGCATATAAAAATTTGAAATTAAATACAAATGAAAATTGAGTTGAATTTTGATCAAATACATAACTATTTATCCATTTGCATATTCAAGTTTCGTGTTACTAATTCACGGAGATGATTGATTTTCTTATGTTCGCCCTCAAAAGCAACATAATAACATATATGAGATGATTTCATGGATATAAAACTCTGTTTTCCACAAAGAAAACTCATTTTCAAAAGCTCATATCAAAATTGTGGAGTGTGTTGTTGGTTTATCCATCTCACAATCAGTAAAACGGTCTCACAAGAGTCCCACTCTAAAAGAAGTTAATACATGATCACATGTGATTTTTGTAGAAAACTATTTTATTTGTAGACAGTGGCATTCAATTTCATGAATTTATATTTGACAAACAGTTATATATGAGGTTTTTCCTTTTAAAATCTGTAAATGCCTAAGATTGAAATTCCAAATAAGAAGAAATGAATAATTAGTAATGTATTATGGGCGTAAGATAGGATGAAGCAAAATAATGGTCAAAAAAAGTAAGGACGTGAAGATCAATGCAAAAAGGGAGATAGATAGATATACATATGAGGTAGGAGCTTTTATTTTTGGTTGTTTCTAAAGTCCATTAATCTCTAGTGCTTTTGTGGAATACAAGATTCTCATACTCATATATTCATCTCTCTATTATATATATACACACAATATCAAAGTTCTCCCCACCAACCCCAAATTCATTCCTTTTTTTTTTTTTGATGATTTTTATTATACTTTATAATCCTATGAATATATGACATATATAGCAATAACTAATTCAAATCATGTACAATATAGTAATTCGAAATTTAGTATCAAATTCAATATTATAGGATTCAAACCCCTCCATTGATTTATTTCATGGTATATAATTTACAATATTATCAGCGCTTATTACAGTTAGCATGACCTAATTATTATACACTAATATCGCACTTTGGAGTAAGAGTATATGATTTGTGTGTGTGTGTAAATTCATACTTATAGTCAATAACATATATACATAATTATATATATTGTAATTAGATACAAAATGCAATTATATTAAAGGAGATATGATGAAGAGACTCAAAAGATGAGGACATAGATTAAACTAGCTTGAGAAAGAAGATGTGATACAAATAGCAGAACAAGGATAAAATACTATCATTGCTATTCATCTTTCTCCAAAACGAATAAATTCTTCCTTCCTTCGGAATTAAAGCAAAGATTCGTTCCCTTAAATCTTCACAGTTCTAATCATTCGCTTAATTAAACTACCCTTCTTTATTACATTTTTAACCTTTAAAGTTGTATTAATTTCCAATTTAATTTTTCTTATTTTCCATGAAATCATCAAAATATTATGTTGAATTTATGACATGCTACGTGCATGAAAGGAATTTGAGAAACAATTTTGATTATTTAACTTCCAAATGAAGAGGGTATGCATCTCAGATTTTACAATATTAAGTTTATCACTCAAAAATACCCAATTTAAGGCATTACGTACTATGAACTTTTGCAACGATAGTATCAACATATATATATATATATATATATATATATATATATATATATATATATATATATTCATAATATCATATTAATATGTATGGATAAAATAAAATATGATACGATAGACGAAATGGTGTTCAAACTCCACCATTAATTTATATCGTATATATCCTATAATTATATTAAAAAAATTTAATTAAGAGCTTTAGAGTTGGCACATCGGAGACCATTAGTGAAAAAAGCATGCACATATTAATTAAGTGGATTTAAAATGTGAAATAAATTTTAGAGTATCACGTTATTAGAATAGCTGTTCCATTACAAAAGCATATGCACTCAAAAGTTGTGATTTAACTTTTAGTAGCTAGTTTTTATTTTAAACCACAAATTAATGCAAAAGCGGGTCGGATTGGATATGGGTCGTGTTTGCTTAAAATTTAAGCATCTTAATATTCTTTCCGAATTTATTCCCAATTTTTTTTGAATATGTTCCTTTGAGCTCAACTGGTGGGACCTTATCCCTCCCCACCTCTAACTTTTTTACCACCATTCCCTCTTTAAATTACTTTCTTATATTAATAAATATTCAACAACCATTTGGATTTTCTAATTTATTTTTTATTTCTTGTTCACATAAGTACCTGAAAATATGTTGCTCATAGATTTCATTGGTAGTTGTATCTAGCATTAATTGTAATGCAAACATATACATACAGAAACTGCATTTGATATGATCCACCAATTATATCGCTTTGGGCTATTATTTATTTTCTCTTATAAATTATTTATTTCAAGAAGAACCGGCTTAGCTTAGTTTCAACGGGTTGAAAATTAATTGTCAAATTCTTGAACATTGAAACTAGATGGTGACAGAAACCGCAAGCAATTCTAGTGAAAGAACCTTTTCTTTTCTTTTTCACTCTCTCCTCATGATCAAATTTCAATCTTACGTTTAATAACAATTTGATCCTTCTAAATTGCTACCATAATATATCACATGATGTAATTGAATGAACTAGTTTAAAGTTTAAATTGCTACATAAACCTTGTAGCACAATCGTACCCCACTTTTATAAAGAATTCAAACCTGAATCACATAAATTTTTTAGTTTTTATTTCCTCTCTTCTACTTCATGTAGTTCGTTGAAAAAAAAGTAAGATCCCCATAGCGCTGCAAAGTTAATTTATTCTCTCCCCAAATTCAAACACCCGAAGCTATGTAAAATCCAACTTTAAAATCCTAAGTTTTTACAATAAAAGTAAATAGTTAAAATTTGTGTTTGTTAGGATATTTTATAGGGTATGATTGCTACAGTAGATGTAAAATCAATGTTGAAAAAGTTTATTTATATAGTATTATATTGTTAATTGATGTAATAATAATAATTTGATGATTGTAATAGTAGAAATTTAGGTATATATTAGAATATGTGTATTAATAGATTAAAATGTATAATTAATTAAAGTAGTTTTTTGTAAAATAGAGTATTATTTAAGTGGATATTATAATCCTTATTTGAAGCTTTTAAAAAATTAGGATCTCTCATAAAACTCCAAACAAACATAGCCTCAATGAAGTTAAGAGCTTGTAGCTTTTGGTGGCTGACACAATTTCAAAATTAAATAGAAATAGTTAGTCCTCAAATATGTTATTAGGAGCAGCATAGTATATTGTTGCATGTATTATTGATGTAATAAAATTAAATGCAAAAAAAAAAAAAGAAGCAGTATTGGTAGGAAGTGCAAAATGAGTAGTGAGTCGAGTGGGAAGGGGTGAGTAGTAGGAGCAGGAATCAGATTCGTTAAGAATGAGGAGCATGTGATATGTAATTGAGGTTTGTCTCCTTTTTTTCTCAAAAGCCGAAATACCTCAACCTCTTATTCAAACCGCCAAACGCAATATGTATCCATACCAAATTCAACATCTCTTTACCATTGCCCCTCCAAAATAAATTTAAATAAATATAAAAAGAGCATCTTCATTATTTTGTTTGTTCACATGAATTTCTGAATATTCATTTATCTCAACCAACCGGAAGTACAAATTACGAGAGAGAGAGAGAGAGAGCTCACTTTTCTTTTTTAGGAAATTCATGCGATAAAACAAGGCTACAAGAAAAAGCATTTGTCTCCTGGGAATACAACAACTAGGCACTTATTTAGATACTAATGGAGATAGCAACTTTGGACGACTCCTCTATCATACAGCGCTCTTCAACATATTTCATGAAACTCGTGCTCAGGCTTATCCATCTGCTTTATCCAAGTCCGAAAAATTAGGTGTTTCTTTGTATATCAATCACATACATTTTTTATAAGTGAAGCCAGTGATCAGATCAAGAGTACCAACCATAATTTCTGCTTCAGCTCATGTTTCCCAAGCATATATATTTTGTCTGCATAATAACAATGAGATACCATTAGCATGCTTAGGCTACTATGATGATTCCCATACATACATAGAAAAACTGAATATAAGTACCTCTATGTATTCATCCATCCCATATTTTGATCCTTCACGCCCAAGACCTGATTGTTTCACGCCTCCAAATGGAGCCACCTATGTTGAAAGGAAGATGGTTAATCTAACTGTAACTATTATCCTCTATAGAAATAAACATTACATGTCAACTTGTCAATCTCACTAACAAATGGTAATACAATTCTTTTTTTGTATGAAAAAAAAAAACACATTTAAGTATCACTCTTAAACCACAAGGTGGTTTTTTAAAGATTCCTAATAAAATATACCTCCGTTGAAATTATTCCTTCGTTAACTCCAACTAGTCCATATTCAAGAGCTTCAGAGACGCGCCATGACCGTTGCATGCTTGTTGTGAATATGTAGGCAGCAAGACCTACAAAACAGAGAGGAGATTTAATGAGTATTCACAATAATTTTTTTTTTTTTTTAACTGAATACTTTACCATCTTAGATTTTAGGGTGAAAGAGTGTGTGTATCCAAATTTGATCAGAAAGTTCATCAAGAATACCTGCATTAGTGTCATTGGCCAGGCGGATAGCTTCTTCCTCAGTCTTAAATTTCAGAAGAGGTGCAACTGGACCAAATACTTCTTCCCTAAAATGAAAGGACACAATGGAAGATTAACAAAAGAAACAGTTATCCATAAATAAGAAAGAAAAGCAGTAATGTCTTGACTTGTAGGAGCTAGGAAGCACTATCTTAATCATGATAATGTTCAATTACAGAGGACTATCAGTGGAAGAAGATGAATTCATTGTTTCTACCTACAGAATTGATAAAGCCAATATATGTGCATAAAGCAGAAAAGAACAACATGGACAATTATCTATATCCATTGGCTGTAAATTATCTGAACCTGCAGCGGTGAGCAAGTGCACAGAATCGGTCTATTTCAAGTGATTGTTTCTTATGTCCATGGCAAGTACCACTTCCTATCTGGCACAACCTCACGAGAATAAGAAAGAATAAAAAGGATCTGCTTCGGATGACATAGATTCATTAAAAAATTCAAGCAGTCTAATAGTCAACTCTTAAGGGCTATATTATAGTTCTTCCCTCCATTAACTTAGAAGCACCACTAAGGCACGCATAGGAACACCAAGCACTTTGTGTTGCTCTGTTTTTCCGCTTATCATGTCATAGAGCCAATTATGTGGTGACTAAGTCCGGACAGCACATAGAATCAAGGAACATAAGATTTCATCATCGACCCCATACCATATGCGACGTTGATTTGATTTAAAAAGAGGAAAAATGTGCATTGAAAAACATTTCATCAACACATGCAATGACCATTGCATTCCAAGTGATAAATTCTAATTGCTGGTATCTCTCAACTACAAGGATATGCAAAGTCGGATGGCCAGACTAATTTCATCAGGTTTTTAGAGCTACCTTGATAACAGCATCTCACTTTTGACATCAGCTATTACTGTAGGCTCATAAAATGTCATCCCAAGGCTGTGTCTTTTGCCGCCAATAAGGACTTTAGCTCCCTTTAACCAAAAAGGAATTTCTGTTAGTGCAAGCAGTGAGATTAATCAACATAATGGAATGGTGTCCTCTGGTATTCTGATTTAGGTATCTCAACTTCTAAAAAACTGGACCAATGTTGATTTAACAAGTCAACAACTGAGCATCTATGGTAAATACTTCTAACACTTCACAAATTAATCACTTAGCAGAAGAAAGATCTTTGACCATATCGCAGGCCACTAAATATAAGTAGTTCCTCAAGGAACCACTTCCAGCTTCAGAAATGTGTACAGAACTTGGAATCAGTGGCATTGATCTTTCATGAGAATTAATAATAGAATCTATAATTTGCTAGAGGAAACTAACAAACCTTTGAGATGGCATCTTGCAAAAATGAATCAACCTGCAAGGCAATTCTTAAATGGTCAATTGCAACTATAATGCACACGGCACCAATTGGGAATAAGAAACAGAAGAAAACTGACCTTGTGCACAGCCGCATCATTAATCAGAGGTCCCTGCATGAAATATCAAAAGTATATCCTTAAGTTATATCATTAGATACTAAATCCCACTCATTAAGAAAAGGGTCAACTGTGAGCAAAAGTGCCAAGTGTATGGGATATGACAGCAAAGTCTAATGAAAAATAATAGTTAAGATTACACCAATTATAACTACCTGTCCTACACCTTCGACAAAGCCATCCCCAACTTTCAAACTCTCAACAGCCTTTGAAAATGCATTTGCAAACTTCTCATATATCCCTACAGCAGGAGGACCGGGAAATCAAAACAAGGGAATTCCAGAAAGAATGATATAACAGGCAAGCTAAAACACAATTAAAACTTGACAGGTGAAAAACATCAAGAGAACAGAGAAAAGGAAAGGAGATATGTTGAACACAGTTGCATAGAAAATATATCATGCATGTAGCTTTTTCTTCAACTATCATTTCATAAGAATGCTCATACATTTTTTTAAGGAATGGAATCAATTATTTGTTAATGTTCCTCTCTAATTTTCAGAGAACAAATGAAGCATGTGTCACCTGTAAAAAAAACACTAAAATTCTCACCCAAATCTATTCGCATGTACAATAGTAATTAGGATAAAGAATAGAAAGTACATTATTCCGGATTTGTCAAATACCTTCTTGGACTAATATTCTATTAGCACAGACACATGTTTGTCCAGTGTTGCGGAATTTAGCTGCAAGCTGCAATTGCATAAATATAAATTTATAGTTGAAAGAAAGTTCCTCAAACTCAGAATATAATATCAAACAATAAAACCAGTCATTTAGCAAATGAGACCAGCTGAGATCCTAAAATGCAAGTCCGATAATCCTAAAAATGCTTAGATTTTTAATTGATGACTGTCTAGAAGCCAATCTGCTATTTCATTTTCGCTAAAAAAAATTGTATGTTTCATAATCTATACCAACATCAGAAGCTGATACAGAAACTAGACTACTCAATTCTATGTTTCACATACTTTCCTCACATGTCAAGTGATGAAGCTTCCAGACTGAATGTTAAACACAATGTGACTTTTTAACCCATGTTGAGTAGGTTTTGAACTTGTCTCTACAGGTGATCTCAGGGGTTCAAATATTTCCTCTCCCTTAGTTTCCTTTCCTCACAAGGTTCAAACTCAAATGAAACATACAGTAATACATATTCAGATGAGTGTTTTAAATATGATTCTAAACACTCAACTCGACACTATTTCAATTAGAAATTTAGATTGCTCTTACAGTTCCTTTCACAGCCACATCAATATCTGCATCATCAAAGATTATGCAGGGTGCATTCCCACCAAGTTCGAGGGAAACCTACACATGAGAATTTCAAATAAGCTAGTAACAATAATAATAATTTTGAAGACGCAAACATCTACATTTCCTACCTTTTTCACAGTCGCTGCAGCACCTGCCATCAGTTTTTTTCCAACAGCTGTGGAGCCTGTGAATGTGATCTTTCTTACCTAAACAAGTTTCATAATTATTAAAGCTTACTTGTTCTGATATTCAAAATTATACTTAACAATATTTAAAACATAAGCAACAAAAACCTGGGGATTTACAAGTAAAGCTTCACCAATCTCGGATGCATTTCCCATAACAATATTCAGTGCACCCTACGTTGCAGAAAACCACATAAATCAGATGAAAAGTTACAAAGAATGAATCTCAGATGAGACAATGTTTAGGAATAAAGGATCAATATTTTTATCTGATCTGAAAGTGGAATAGCAGGGCTAGAAAGAAAACTACACTAAAAGGGGAAAGGAAGCGGAGAGTTGTAAATATTAGAGTTTCATAGATCCATTTATATTTCTTTTTTAACTGAAACGCCTTACAAGGCATTCCTGTTGGTTATAGGTGATTATAGTTGATCCTTTCATTTTTCATCAGATTCATATTCTTTAGCATAATGATGATTTTGTAAACTGTCCAGGACTCTTCAATCTTCATTTTCACCAAACAAATGAGAAATGAGGCTCTATCATACCTCTTTGACATTATTAATCAGTAATCAGTCTTAGTTTTAGGTACTAAACTTTGGCAGGAAGCAAGGACACCGGTTATGATCCCAGGACTTATATATAACCTGACAAACAATAGTTCTTTTTAGAATAATTGAAATTGTTATGTTGCCAGATAACTTATCAATATCTTGTTATTGAGGTTCTTCACATCTGCAAATCAACACATGTAGAAATGGTGCAGTTCATGTAAAAATTTCAACATAGAGTAATTATGTAGTATTAATGGCTTAGAATCAGAATTACAGGTGGTATCCCAGCTTGAATAGAGAGTTCAGCTGCCGCCAATGCAGTCAATGGAGTAAGTTCAGAGGGTTTTACAACAACAGTGCATCCGCATGCAAGGGCTGGGGCAACCTGCCACCAAGACAAGCAATCCACTATTCATACGATACCAATGCAGTAAAGTCATTAGAAACCAAGTTAGATATAACTGAGCAATAGAATAAAAAACCTAGCCACCTTGCGTGTAATCATTGCCAGAGGAAAGTTCCAGGGCGTAATAGCCCCAACAACACCAACTGGCTGCAAAGAGAAAAAAACATCAAAAAAGCAGTATGTCCAGAATGTACAAACTTATAAACCACAGGGACTGTCACTTAAAACTTTAATTTGAAATAAAGGTTAAACTAAGAAGAATAGTACAGAGACAGTAAAAAATGACTGAGGTTAGAGCAGTTTTTTTTTTTTTTGGGTGGGGGGGATGTTGTGGGTGCGGACCATGGCAGATAACCAAATGGATGAGAAACTCAAATAGTTTTTGTTAAAAAAGGCTGGCAATTTAAAAAAATGTAACCGTAGAGATTGAAGAGAAAAAGAGACAAGTTGAGAGAACGTGAAAATTCATTTAAGCATATCTGATTGCACCAGTACTGCATCTAATTGTTCTCAGCGATCCTTTGAAGATAAAACTGAATTTTTTAAGGTTTTCAAGAGTGTTCCCTGGTAATTGTCAAAACAGAGATCTGCCCAGATAAATATCCAAGAAATGGTCAAAGAATTCTCAGTAGACGGACCTGCTTTAAAACAAATAAACGGCGATCAGGTAATGTTGCTGGAATGATGTCACCATAAACTCGTTTAGCCTCTTCTGCATAGAACTCCACAAAACTTGCCCCATAGCTAACCTGTAAATTGCATGTTTACAAATGTTCAAAGAAATAATAGCATAATGCCTATTTGTAGAGCAGAACTAGAGAATGAGGTACCTCCCCAATGGCCTCTTTAAGAGGTTTTCCTTGCTCTAAGGTCATAAGTTGGCCAAGATCCTCTTTGTGGGCCAATAACAAATCAAACCATTTTCTTAAACACTTGCTCCTTTCAGCAGCAGTTAGCTTGCTCCAAGCTTCATTTATAAATCATGTGCAGGATTAATAAAAACCCAGTTTAGGTTCCACCATGAAGAATAATAAAAATAAAGTTCAATTTAGCTTGCTCCAAGCTTCATTTTTAAATCATGTGCAGGATTAATAAAAACCCAGTTTAGGTTCCACCATGAAGAATAATAAAAATAAAGTTCAATAGACTGCAAGAAACCAGTCTGTATTCAGCATAACATGGAATGAAATTAAAAAATAAACACTAACAGGAGACCATAATATCATAGAAAATCCTGCACTTCAATTAATGGGTACAGCGCATATCTTCTACTTACAATGTCACACAATTAAGTAAGGTTCCACGATGCAGTGGAGGAAAATGCTGAGCAATGTGAAATTTCTAGAACATAATACTCATTTACCCTGGACAAGGGAATTATACAGCTCACCGAGAGAATCTGAAAAACAGTATGATGGATAGAAGTATGTTATCAAAAAAGGTTTAACAACAACACAAGCAACAAGGCGATATTCTCCTGACAAAGATGCTGAGCATCAATAAACACTCAACATAGATAGCAATATAATATTACTACTGATCGGAGAAAATGGACTGGAAACTCTCACACAGTGGACAGAACTAGAAAAAGATCAGTTGTTGATGTCCTGTCACATTGTGTTTCCATTTTCCAAGCAATATGACTATATACATGTAAGTGAGATGCTTGAAACGTCAAGGAACATCTTCCAACTTCAATTCTAGTTATATACCCGAAAAAAATGATATTCAAAAGAAACATGATATTGGATCAATTAATAAAACAACTCACAAACAAATGCATCCTGAGCTGAAGTAATCGCATCATTTGTCTCCCTTCCACCCATGCACGAAACGTTTGTTAAAAGCTCACCTGTAGAAGGATTGAAAACCTGCCATCAAAGACACCCTTGTTACTTCAATAATTGTTAGGAAGAACACTTCCTTATTATTTCCTTGATGTTGTCAATGCAGATTCTCTAACCTCAAAAGTTTTCCCATCATATGCATCAGTCCATTTCCCTCCTATAAAACCCTGACTTTTGATAAAGCCCAAACTATTTAGACGAGCAGCAGCACTCTGTGCGTCCGTACTCATCTGCCATAATCAAATCACTTTGTTTACATACCACACAAATTTCCAATTGGATCACACTATTTATAGCATTGGGAATATTTCTGGTGAAAATCACAACGCTTGAGAGTCGAAATTGAGAAGTTTGGATAAATTCGTCACTCGAGAATAGATTTCATGCCTCAAATCTTATATAAATTAGTTTCGTCATAAACCAAGTGAAAATGAACGCAATAATTATCAAGTTCTATCTCACCTTGAAATATTTGATCCCCAAATAAATGATCAACCTAAAGAAGGAAGTGCAAAAGAGCGAGAGTAGAATCAAATTACCATATGAGAAAATATAGCAGGCGAGGTGGGAGGAGATTGGTAAGCAGAGAGGCGAGGAGAGATAAAGTTGAGTGAGCAGCGGCCAAACGCCATGCCGATTCGTGTCGCTCCTATATGCTTAGCAAGTGTCCACCTCATTTGCTTAGCAACTGGACAGTCTGTACTCCTTCACTCTATTTCAACTCAATGTAATGCTTCCAAATTCCACCTCTGCTTCTGCTGCGCTCTGCTTCTGCTGCGCTCTGCTTCTTCAATCATAAAAAAAATGACTTCTTTTCTACCTATAAAACTAAGATAATATAAAATAGGGGACTAAAACCATCTCGCATTTATTTTAGACACCTCGATTCATACATTTTTAATTAAAAAACATCAAAATATCAATTTTATTATTTAAGTCAAATTTACTACTTCCTTCATCCCTTAATACTTTTCACACTTTCCTTTTTAATTTGTCCCCAAACATTTTGCACACCAAAAAAATGGTAAATTTTATCACAATTCTTACCCTCACAATACACACTTATTTACACACAATGTCATTACTTTTTCTCACACAATGTCATTTAATATTCAAACTAATTCCTCACTCTAATAATAGAATATACATTTATATCCTCACTTATAAAGCAAATAGTCAATTTTTCTTAAAAAGTGTGTCAAAATAATGGTGAAAAGTTTTAGGGGACAGAAGGAGTATTTCATTCGTTCATGATGCTCAAACATATTTCTACGTGTTCGATCATCATGGCCAAACATGCTTTTATATATTCGGTCTTTATGGCCAAACATATTTTTACGTATTAACCTAATCAGAACCGAATGAAATTAGTTAGGTTGATCGATTATTTTGATTTTTTTTCATACAATTTTTACATGATTTTCATATATTTAACTAATTTATTAAATATTTATCATTATGCTGGCATTACATTACTCAATAAATAAAAAAATATAATATTAAAGAAATAAAAAAGATGAAAAATAGAGAAAAATTTGAGGAAGCAGGAAACTAGGGTTTCATTTTTACATTTTAGAACTTACACGAAAATTTCTGCATTTTGAGGCTTACACAAATATTAGTGTATTTAGGGCTTACACAAAAAAAATTACATTTTAAGTTTACATAAAAAATTTGTCTAGTTAGTCATGTGATGGCTGACATATTTATCAGCTATCACTTACATAACACTATTTGCATGTGATATATGAGAAAATTTTGATTTTAATTTGGATCCTATATGTTGTAGAAAATATAATAAATTTATATTTGATGGTAGAAATGATGAAAATGGTAATACATTATATATTTAATGGTGTATAGGTACATTTACTCTATGGGATTTTAGTGGATTGTCTCATAAATTATTTTAAAAGAAAAAAGTTTCTTACTTGGAGAAGGAAGTTTAGATATGTGTCCACAATCCGATCCAATATAATGTATACTTGTGTATAGAGATGTTAAACGGGTTGGCTCTAGTCTTATAGGGCCAGCTCTATAGGGTCATGAACTAAACGGGCTAAGGCCTTATCCAGTTCACTCTTAACGGGTCTCTCATAGTGAGGACCTAACCCTAACCCTAGCGGATTTCGGATTAAACGGGCCACTAACCAGACTACGTAAAAAAAAAATCAATATAAAATCTAAAATAGAGATTATAAATTATATTTTTAAAATATATAAAATACAAAATAAACATAAAATAATAAAACAATACTATCGATTTAGTTTCATCAATACATACCTTATCTATATTTATTATCAATTAATAGATTTTAATTAATAAAGTTCAAGATGCATTAATCAGAATAATTGATTTGAAAGGATAAATTTCATAACAATATCCAATTTATAAATTAGTTCTCAATTTTGGACCCAAATTTTAAAGTTTCTCAACAAGGTGCTCAATTTAACATTTTTTTTTTCAATTTAAGGCTAGAATTTATATTGAGTTTTCAATTCAAGACAAAATTTCATATGAAGTCAGATGAAGATCGTTCCAATATTGTACAAACTTGTCTTAATTTATCTAAACTATAAATACATATTAAAATATAAATAAATATTAAATATAAATAAAATGAAAATGAAATTTTATCTTGAATTGAAAATCAAATCTAATTTTCAAGTCTGAAATTGAGAAAAAATATAAAATTGAATCTCTTATTGTGAAATTTGAAAATTTGAGTTTAGAATTGAGAATTAATTTATAAATTGGGTATTGTTATAAAATTTATCCGATTTGAAACTATACTTGAAGAAGTTAACATTATTATTCTTGTTTTCTAACATCAACTTCATTTATTTAAATAAAACTATAAATGTAATTAAATGAAATAGACCTTAACTTAGTTGGTAAAATGGAGATGTGTAGGTCGGTGGTTCAAGTTTGATAGGTTGCATTTTTTTAACCTGGTTAAATCGGTTGGCCCTATTAACATCACTACTTGTGTACTCATAAAATATATTAGATATCTCCACAGTATAATCTAAAACTTTTTCAAGTAAAAAAGTAATGTTGTTAAAGTCAAATAAATAACATGTCGGTTAATTTATTAATTGTGTTGATTGATTTTGTTGATCCACATTGCCCGAAAAGTTTATCAATGCTGATTAGGTTGTTGATTACTTTATGTGGACCCATTCATGAATTATGATTTATGGAAAAAAAAATTAATATTCACAATTTATTTACATCACAGTACAAATGAAATATATATATATTTAAAAATTTAACAATTTCTTAAAAAAGGAAAAAAACAAAAAAAAAAAAAGTTCCGCCATGTGGGATGTGGCATGTAAAGTAACTAACATAGTATTCAATAAATAACTATACTTACCAAAACTATTTGTGCCTTTGTGGCAAGGATCCCTTTGTATTTAAAGTTAATTTGGTTTAAATTAAGTAAAAAGAAAGTTTATAAAGAGATTGATACAAAACTTATTTCTCTATCAATGTAGTTATTAACTATCTACTTATGAAAGTGAAAGATAGAAGGTTTTTATTTTATTTTATTCATTGAAGGAGATAATGTTCATATTTTCATGATTTGATGGACAATGTGCAGAAATTCCATAGTTGAGGGACGCAAACTGAAATTCATTGTATATCAGATGGCATCCTCCATCCCAAGTATATGTCTACCATTCCTGTGCCACCGTCAAAATGACGCCGTTTTGATGACTCAGTGATCTTTTCGGCGGGCTTTGGCTTTAGCTTTAGCTGTTTTCTTATTTCTATTTACACCTTCCTCGCCAAACCCTCCGCTGTAACTTGCTATCCTTCATCACTGTCTCATCCATACAGTATGAATATCTGCTCCACAATGCAGTCATTCTGAATAGTTTCTAAACGGAAATTCCCCTCTAATTTAAACATTATTTCTTTCATACTTGATAGCATCTGTATTTCTTCCAAAAAAGAAATGACTGAATCAGAAAATGTAAACACAAATTTAATGTAAACACATATTCCGTTTGATTTCAATTTTAATTAAGGCAAGTATTCTTGCAAGAATATTAAAGCAATAACCAACTCAAAGTGCAGCAATAATTTTTTGCAATAAATTGAAGAATTAGCAGCAGAAGCCAACCCAAATTGCGGCCAATTCATCATCCTCCCAATCAGCCATCTTCGCCGTTGACGAATATCGAGCTTTGAGTTGTGATGTGTGCGTGCAAAATTGAATGGGGCGGGAGAAGCGTATCGAGTTTGGGGGTGGAGGATGTGCGTGGGCAGGTACCAAGGCGTCAAATTCGAGATTGTTGGGTTTTGCCGAGGGAGTTGAAAATAGAAAACAAAAAGAAAAGGAGAAAGGGCAAAAAAAGAAAAAAGAAAAGATTTGCTCTTTTAAAAAGATATCTACTTAAAAAACGACGTCACTTTGACAATGGCACAGGAATAGTATATGTAAAATTGGTAAAAAATAAATAAATAAAAGACAAACCAATTGTGTCGACTCCATATAGACCGGGTCTTGAACCGGTAAGTTAGAGAAAACGTGTCCAAGCAACTCAGTCAAACTCAAAAGCGACTCTTTTATTTCCTTTCTTGATTTTTTTCCAAAAAAAGAAAAAAGAAAATCCTTTCCTTATTTAAATTTTAAAAGCCCTCAATCTCCTAACCCCTACATCTACAAGGCTACATCCATCCATCAGCCTTCTAGATCAGAGGAGAGAGAGAGGAATCGAGGTGGACAGGTCGCGCCTGCCGGCCCAATTTGTAGAAAACGCCTCGTGGAATTATCTGTCGTTTTCACTGTGTTTATTTTCTTGGTCTCCGGTGGAAATTACGATGGAAAGAAATGTCAAAGTCAAAGAAGGGAGAGAGAGAAAGATATTTAGTTGCATTATTAAAACTTCTCAACACGCATCTAGCCCTATCTGTTTTACCAAACCCTCTGCAAATTAATTTTTTCTCTCGCACCTGTTCTTTGATTCAATATTTTCGTAGCCATCGATTATCTTGAATCCCACGATTTGCCATTCTTTTGTTTGAAATTTGAATATAGGTTTCTAGTTGATCCCCTTCTGTCTTGGTTCAATCAATTAGCATCTGTAATTGGGATTGAAGGCCGTGCTTTTTGGAGGGAAGAAAAAAGGGAAAAATTGTAAGAGGATTTTGGTGAAGTGATGAACTCGAATACTCCGTCATCAAGTGCTGGAGGACCCGGATCGGCCGAAGCAACTGCACCTAGAAGGAACTCCAAGCGACCCAAGTGTATTTTTCCTTACCTACACCTCGTTCTTTTAATTTTTCTTTCATGAAAATATTCATGCTCGTTGTGTGGATATGGTTTATAGTTGTTTGTTGTGTGGTTAATCTTCTATTCGGAGAATTGAGCCAATTTTCTTTATTGATGGAAGGTTTTTAGAACTAATATTGATTCTTGACTCATTGTAAGTCCAATCCAAAGGCATGATTATTGCATTAGTATGAGACCATGTATCGCTTTATGAAATATTGGGATACAAGAAAATCGATCTACTTTCTGTACGTGAACATTTTCTTCTCTTTCTGAATTGATTGAAAACATAGAAGGGTTGCAAGATATTGAATTTGATTTAAAAGCAAATACAAAATGGACCTACTTGATGTCTTAAAAGGAGCCAAGAGATAGTAAAAAGGTTCTATTGGAGAACTTCCTTCGGGCCTTAGTAGTTAAAGAGCCCCTCTAATGATTAAAGGGAACTCTGTTGTAAATGTGAGAGTTTTACATGATGCACGTATACTTTTTTTCCTAAGATTCTAAGCTGTGAAAGAATATCTAGAAAAGAAGGAAATTGAAATCCACGCTTGCCCCCCTGAAGAGATGCTAAGATTACTGGCATTTAGGTGGACTTCAACTAGTTGAAAAGTTTTGCATGGAATGTGAAATGATCATTGGCATGGATAAATAGGTGTTCACCCCCAACAATTGTCCTTTTAGGATCAGTACTATTAGGAATACTGCAAGGTTTAATTCCAATGGTTACGCCTCCCATTTCTCGGCTATGAGTTGCTCAAGTGGATTAAAACATTTAGCAATATTAATGTATTTGTATAATGCCAGCCAATTTCCATTTTTTTGACATTCATATGTGTGTAGCTAGGTTTCAGAACTATTTGCTGAGATCAGATCTGTGGTCATATTTTTAGTTTGTAATAGTAAGTGATTTTATTATGAATTTTGTTCTTCAGATTCAAGGTTTACTCAACAGGAACTTCCCGCATGCAAACCCATTCTTACTCCTAAATGGGTAAATATTTAAAGTTTTTGCATGTTTTTTAAATGTTGTCCGCTCTTAAGAGTGTTTTTCTAATAATGGCTTTTCTCCCTCTTGTGCTCTCCTTGGTGCAGGTGATTAGTACATTCTTGCTTGTTAGTGCTGTCTTTATCCCCATCGGAGTGGTGTCTCTCTTTGCTTCTCGAGACGTATGTTTCTAGTTCACAACCATGTGTTTTTATGTGGCTCTGTCCCTTTCTTTTATGAGTGTCTTCACTTACGAAAAGTTCTTTTTATTCTCTAGGTTGTTGAAATAGTTGATCGGTATGAGACGGACTGCATTCCTCCAAGTTTGAGAAATGACAAGGTTGGATTCATTCAAAGCTCTCAAGGAAAAACCTGTAATAGAACTCTCAGGGTGAGTAACCGTTTGGCTTAAATGATTACCATTATCGCTGTTTTCATCTCATCATAGAGATCTTTGTTGTATAGAACATTCAAAAAATGACAATCTGACTAATAAACTGATTTTTGTCAGGTTTTAAAACATATGAAGCAGCCAATTTATGTATATTACCAGCTTGATAATTTCTACCAAAACCATCGCAGGTAGATATTTTATAGTTCTCTGCTGTACCAATTTTGTGGCAAAAATTGTGGTTCCAATTGATATGCATTAGCACCTAGCATTCCTTTTGACTGTGAGGATTGGTCATTGGAATGAGATCTTGGTCCTAATTTTATAAATGCATTACGATCAAGACGGATTAGGTTTCACTGCTGCTTTTCTTATGACACTAAACAAAATATTTTAACTTTCCTCCTTCCTCCTTTCTGGTGTCTGAAATTAAATTTTGCTTGCATTTAAGTTAGTTTCTAAATGGTGTTCGCTTATTTGTTGATGAATATCAGATATGTGAAGAGCCGAAGTGATCAGCAGCTGAGAAGACCTGGAAATGAGAGGGACACATCTGCCTGTAGCCCAGAGGACACCACACCCAATGGGGAGCCTATTGTTCCTTGTGGTCTTATAGCATGGAGTCTGTTTAATGACACTTATGGCTTTGCTCGCAATAACCAGCAGTTACCCGTAAACAAGAGAGGGATCTCATGGAAGAGTGACAGGGAACATAAATTTGGAGATAATGTATTCCCAAAAAACTTTCAGAATGTCTCTCTCATAGGTGGTGCCACTCTTAATACAACTATGCCAGTAAGTTTCTAGCTTTGTATAGTATGTATCTTATCTTTGCGATTCATTAAAGATAGCTATTCCTGCATTAAGTACATGAAGGGTTAGTTTTCATTGAAAATTATACCAGGATCTTGCTTCTGCTGTGGTGGACTAGCCTAATTTTACACATTCTCTATATAGCCTTGACCATTGAGGTGTCCTATATAATACACTGTTATTAACCTCTTAAAATATTTTTGTGGATGGATAACTTTCTTTAATTTGATCATCTATTACACATTTCCTATGGACGTATAAAGAACATCTAAGCATGGCATTAACATGATTCTGCAGTTCTTCATTTGAGTTATCCCCCCCTACTTTAATTTTCATGAACTTCTTGTCTGAGACTTAATAATAGGATCATAACACCAGAACATGTCATGATGCTAGATAATAATACTCCCATCTATCCCAAAATAATATTTAGTTATAGGAACAAGACACTTATTTTGGGACGGAGGGAGTATGTTGGTCTGGTGAAACAATAAGCAAGATATCTGATGATTCTTGTACTTGGTAGCAGCATCTGGTTTCTGAAGTTGTTGCTTGCTTATTTATGAGGCCAAGCAATCTGTAATTTATTATTTGTCTTGTATCAATTTGAAGTATGATGTTGGATGACCTCTCCTAAGATTTATTTTCACTCAGTGATAGACTAGTAGAGGTTGTTTATTCTTTCTGGCAATTTTAGGCTCAGTTGTCGAGATTAATTTAACAATCTGTATTGTCAATTTGTTATCATGTTACAGTTGAGCCAGCAGGAGGACCTCATTGTTTGGATGCGAACTGCTGCTCTTCCAACATTCAGGAAACTGTATGGGAAAATAGAAGTTGATCTTCAACCTAATGACATCATCCAAGTGACACTAGAGAACAATTATAACACGTATAGTTTCAATGGCAAGAAGAAGCTAGTTCTTTCTACTACGAGCTGGCTAGGAGGGAAGAATAATTTTGTGGGTATTGCATATCTCACAGTTGGAGGATTGTGCTTTTTCTTGGCCATGGTTTTCATGCTTATTTATCTAATTAAACCAAGGTATGGTCTTCTCCCTTCTCTTGTAATCATACTAGTGATTTTATATGATGAGATGTGTGAGCATAATCATCAATATGCATCATCAACGAGACATCTCATTCTGCCATATTTTGTTCAAGTAAAAATTTGGAAAAAGGAACATGAAATTTATCACAGGGCAACACTTAATATATACTTTACATGTCTCAGGCAACTTGGTGATCCATCTTATTTGTCGTGGAATCGGAACCCAGGGGGTCACTAATGCTAGTTGAAGTCGATATAGCCTATGACTTCGTTGCAGTGACACTAGCTTGCTCCTCCACTCTTGGATATATTGAATGTGTGTATAAAAGATTTTTTTTAATGAGACTTGAAATATGTATCTTAGTTTGTATAATTCTATGAGATGATTTATACTCGTTTAGATAAAGATGTAAATTAGATTGCTTGTATTTAAAAATTGAGTATCGGATGCCCATTTGGTCATAATGCTGATTAGTTTAACTCAGCACAACATGATTTGAGATATATAGAAAATACCATTAACCCATTTTATGATGTATGAACAAATGGGATAAAAGCATTATTGTTTCAAAAACCGAATTGAAGTGACTAGTGGTTGAGCCAAATTAGTGTAATTTTTTTAATAATATTTGATCAAAATATGCAGACTTAAACCAAAGTAAATAACCATCTAAATTCATGAATCATCCATTCAGTTAGAAATAACAAAAATAGATATGTAATAAATGATAAACATGTTAGGTGTACGCCAAATGTACACATTCATCCCTTTGGCATAAGATCTACTAAACTATGTGGGAGCCTTTTTTCTTTTCTCTCTCTCTTCTTCCATTCTTGATCCCTGCAGGATGACAGACAGGTCCCAATTTGGTGCAGAAAACAAAGGATCATAGTACTCTAAGTAATACATTTGATAGGTACTCCCCTTCCGGATAAGAAGGATCGATTGGATGATCACAGCCCGCTCCAGCTTGCCGTATGACTGTGATCTTTCTACTGGCCATGGATGCAGCACCCTGATATATGGAAAACAAAGATGAAATATAGACTTCGCAGTCATGTAAGAAAGACGTTAAGATAGTGTCTCAATTGGAGAAAAACATAGGTAGTGAGATGATATTAGAAGAATATAACATTATCATTCTTTGTGTTAACTGCATGGATACAGCAAGAGATAAAACTGATGCTAGTCTGATGTTTTACAGTCATTTACATTTTCTGGAGAATGATATGATATCCAGATATTACTTCTTATTTACTAATGTCTCAATTATTAGAGTTCGCTCAACAAAATAGAGAGGTAGGTAGCTTGCCTGTAGAATGCGCGAGAACATTCCACTCTGCGTCATAGCTCCAGAACATGAGCAGGTCATTAATAGTCCACCACTTCTTGTTATTTGCATAGCTAAGGAGTTTAAGTTCCTATACATGCCAGATGCACTTTGCAATACCTGACAAGTAAAGAATCACTAGAAGAGACAGAAAAAGCGCAAAACAGAAACTGTGCATAGTGGACGTGGATGCCTTTTTGATATCTACACACTGTTAGTCACATGTGAGGTGTAAAGTCCTAAATAGGAGAACAAGAAAAACAGATGCCTTAAAACTACATCAAGAACGTTAATTCTAACATTTTTGTAACTTCTCGTCAAGAAAAATAGTCGGTTATACTGCACCAGAACAATAAAGCATTGAGAACATCAAATCAAGTTACCTTCCTACTCGGAGCTAGTTTTGGAGGATCCAGAATGACTATATCCCATGAATCACCTCTAGCTATTGCAGTCTTCATGAAATGTGTAGCATCTTCTTTTACAAATGATATTATTCCAGAATCAAGGTTATTGAGAACAATGTTCTCCTTGGCAATGTCTAGAGCGGGAGAAGATGAATCGATGCCTTTTGGGAGGAAGAGCTGTATCAGTCAAATAATATACTAAGTGGCTAACATAATCCTACAATTTTATCACTTCATGGAATAACTGTTATTTAAAGATGCAATTTTGACACCACTGATAATATCTTTTTAGCACTGATTTAGATTTTGACCTTCAAAGGTTTCCCTCATTGGTTCATTTTATACTGGCTCATCTCATTGTTTCAAATGAATCGATGTTTCCCTCACAAATGATTCTTATTTACAATCTTGACATTCACAGCTTCCATAGCTAGCACTGAAAACCCATTAAGAAATCCTTTGATCATCGGAAGATTTTTGGACACATGCAAGAGTTTTGTTGAGTTTAAGTACTTCACTTATTATGAAACTGAGTAAAAGATATGAATGTACCGGTAACACTAAGAGCACCACCAGTTGCTGCATTTAGGGCAAAACCTCCAGTATAGCAGCATATATCAAGTACTTTCTGACCCTCAGAAACTGTTGATATATATTGACGGTTTTCACGCTGATCAGCGTAGAAGCCAGTTTTTTGCCCCTCCAAGGAGACTAAGTAGGTAACACCATTCTCGACAATCTGTTTGAGAATCACACATTAAAGCAAAAAAGATTTATCTATCAACATCGTTTCAAATAAATTCTGTGCAAGATATTGTATAACAAAGAGACTTTGGCTTTTAATGATCTTGCTAGAAGGTATTCTCTCTCCTCCAAATGCAAATTCTGGAGACCACAAAATCCAGAAAGCAATTTTCATACTGCAATGATAGACTTTCTTCCCACAGTGATCAACTTAAGCAACGGTGCCTTGAAAGGAAACATGGTTTTATTGTTTTACCACGTTATACAGGTTTACATTGGTCCTTGTGCAAACATCATCCCAGTTTTATATCTCTGCAAATGCTGGGGTTTCAAGAACAGATGTTACCCATAACTTAACTTATTCAGCTTGCTACCAACGTTCTAATGTGGCAAGGAATTTTACCTTAATCAATTTGGGAGAGTTGGATAAATCCACACCTCGTGGATCAGACAAATTCAGTCCTTCCTCCTTCAAGATATCAAAGGATGGTCTCCAGGTTACATTGTTGATATGGTATATATTGCTGATGCAAACTTTAATTTGTTCCTTGTGCTTTTCAACCCAAGCTGCAGAGGAAGCAACCACAGCTTCATCTCCAAAAATATCAACAATGAGGCCTGATAACCTGCATTAAAATCCATATAGGTTCTACAAGCTATCCTAATTTGGCAAAATTAAATGATGTGAGCTCAGTATATATATCAGCTCATGGTGGGGTGTATCTCGAATTCATTGCATATTTTAAGACTGTTTTATACATCGCATTGAATATATAAGTATATAACCTTACATTCATTAGTGCACATGATCGTGGTATCGGAAGTCATCAGATCTCTACTCCGTTACTCAGGATATATACAAGTATGTGAAAGACGAATAATATAGGAGGGAAACCATACCGATCTCCTTCGCTGTTTACAAGACGATATGCATTTGTCTTAGATGAAGGAAGCCCGAGCTGCTCCCTTAATGCGACAGCATCATTGATTCTGTTTTCAAGCAGTCTGTCCACATTCAGAGCACAAGACTGATCTCTGTACCATTGTCAGTACTGGTATGATCAATCAGAAATTTTGAAAGTAAACCATAGAATATTGTGAATTAATGGGAGAAATACCGTGCTGCTTCATCTTCTAGCTGCATGAGCCGAACACAGAACATAGAAACTGAATTGTATAAACCCCAACCAATTGGTTTCTCCATCCCATCAGTTACCAGAACAACATCTCCTGTCACAGGAGGTGGTCTACCGATTATCCTATCAACAGCACCGCTGTATACCATTGGGCTACCATCTCTAAACAGCTGAGTCTTCCCCTTTTTCAGCACAACCTTGGCAATGCCTACAAATCAATTCTTAAAACAAATCACTAGCATGCAAGATTTGATAGGTGGTTTTCTATTTGAATGTTTTAGTAACTGTCAGTATATACATCATGCCAGTGCCTTCCGATCATGACATTTATTTTCCAACCCAACTACAGTCAACTGAAAAAGTCAGTCAAAAAAAAAAAACATCCAAAAACTGGAGCTTGCAATTGGCGGCAAATTGGCCTTTAGTTCTCACCAACTTAGGCAATCCATCAATCAGCTATACTTTTCAAAACTTCATTAATGAAATGGACCAAGTTCTACACTGGTTTACAATAGAATCTTGATAAAATTCAGTGAAATTGAGCCAAGTAAACCAACCTAAACATTCAACAAAGAATACAGCCAATGCCAAGCAGATTTAAAAAAAAAAAAAAAATCTCAGACTACAATACTTGAACACAAACACGAACTCAATAACCAAATTCGAGGAAGCAAAACTAACAATATGTTTTTACAACGCGCACAAATGCATACTACCTTTGGGATGCTTGGAGGCGATTTCTTGGAGGGTAGTGGCGGCGGCGGGCGGCGCGGCAGCAAGAGGGAGAATTCTTGCCATCAGGAAACGACCTCCAACCACCATTTCTCTCTTCTAGCTCACCCCAAGTTCAATTCTCAGGTACTCAATCACCACTTAGCTCATATGTTTACAGCTGAAATTCAGTGTTTGTTTCTGCAGAATTGGTTTATCCTTCCTTCTTTTTCTTCCTTATTTCTATTTCAGAATTCAATTCGATGTTAGCTGGACTCTCTTTCTTGGGCCTTTAAATTGGGTCTGACAGTGCTAGCCCAACTTCAAGCTCAAATTATAATCTCAACACCGCATGAATTTTTTTCTTGTTCTCAGTTTTACACTTTTAAAACAATTATTTTTCCACAGAATAAAATTAGACCAGCCATATAATTATTACAAATTTAAAATTCGAATTATTATTGCTAATATAAAAATGTATTTGAAAAAAACAAAAACAAATATTCTCTCAATTCCATCTGTATTAATTGGTTTTTCCTTTTTTAAATATTACAATTACGTAATCCAATTTCCATATTAGTTCACGTTTTTCCAGTTCATTTACTTAGGTATTTTTGTACTTGGAATTACTTAGATGGAATGTTCACATCAAATTGTGAATAACCTGTCTCAAAAATGAAAATTACTTAGATTAAACTCTAGTTGTGGTTAAATTGTGATGTTGTATTATAAAAAATGTTTATTTTTAAAAAGTACTGCTAATCTTCAAATGTAATAGAAAATCTTCAATAGAAGATCTCGTTTCCAATAAAGTGTGTTTAAAAGGAAATAAAATAATAAATCCATATGGAAAAGAAGAAAGCTCCTGAAAATGATAAAGTTTAAAAGGTTGGTTATAAACAAGAGTAAAATAATGGTGGAGGTTTCAGACAAAAAAGAAGAAAGGACAGATGGTGGGAATAATAACAATGGCATCCACCACCGTCATTATGGTACTCTGATCTCTGAAGAGACATTTACATTTATCTATGTAATTATTCTTCATACTACGCTTCTGGGGTTCTTGTTTCTTCTCGTCCTCTGCCAACTTTCCCAATTCTTGTACAGAAAGAGTAGCTTTCATTTCTTTCATGCGGATTTTTTTCTCACTTATTCAGTAAAGTTGCCAACTGGGGGAGGGTTTAACAGAAGCTTGTCCCAAATCCGCCATGTCTCTTCAGCTTTCCAATAGTCGGTTCTTTGCTCGTAAGGAATCGTGTTTTTCTCGTCTTTCAGGTGAGGCTTCTCCTAATGGATTTCCTCTTTTGAAGTTAAGCCAAATTAAGGAATATGGGATTGATCTTTTACTGATGAGGAGTTTGTATGTATAAACAAAGGGTTTTCTTAATCACAGATCTTTCGCATGATCCATGGATGAATCATGGAGTGGGTGTTCTAGACAGATTCTGTGTATAAAAAGAGAAAAATGTTGTGCTAGTGTTTAATGTTTTTGCTTACTACTTGTGCTCGTGATATTTGTTCTTTTAGGGGAAGAACATCAGTTAAATCTGTATTCTTGAGTTTGAAGGTCACAAGGAAAAAATATATATATCTTTTACAGTATCATAAATAAGAGTGAACTGCTATTATTATTTATATGGGAATTTTTCATAACATGTTGGAGTTTGATTTGGTTATATTTCCTTGAACTATTACATTTTTCCGGAATAAGTTGGTGTATTTGGTTCTTTTCTTGCAAGAAGCATCTTTGGATACTGGAGTTCAGAGAGTGAAAGCAGCTAGAAATGCCTCAGTGGTATGATAAAGTCTTGTCATTAATCTTTCCAGATTTGGAACTTTATTTACTTAACTCACATTCAAAGATAGAGTTATTTAATATTGTTAAGAATCTCACCAGCACTTCGAAGAGACCAAAGCAAGAATCGCGAAGCTCGTCCGTAAGGCTGAAATCTCTGTTTCGACGTATGACACAGCATGGGTTGCTATGGTTCCTTCTCCCAATTCATCACAGGAACCTTGTTTCCCAGATTGTCTAAATTGGTTGCTCGAAAACCAGTGCCATGATGGTTCATGGGCCTGTCCCCATCATCATCCTTTGCTAAAGAAAGACATCCTTGCTTCCACATTGGCATGTGTTCTTGCACTCAAAAAATGGGGAGTTGGTGAAGAACAAATTGATAAGGGTGTGCTTCCTTGACATACCAATCAAACTTTATATAAGTTCAATAGATTGATAGACTTGATTCTTTTGCAGGTCTGCAGTTTATAGAGCTGAATTTTGCTTCAGCTACCGAGAAGTGTCAGATATCTCCCATGGGATTCGACATTATATTCCCTGCCATGCTTGATTATGCCAGAGACTTATTTTTGAACCTCCGTTTAGAGCCAACTACGTTTAATGATTTGATTTATCAGAGAGATTTGGAGCTTAAAAGGTATCGGGTATCCTGTTCTGTATTTTTATTCATTTAAAAAATTATGCTGCCATAGATGGTTATCGACTCCAAAAAAGTTGGTTTGTTTCCATCATTCTGTTTATATAATCTCTCTATTATATAGATGCTACCAATATCACTCGGCAGAGAAAGAAGCTTACCTGGCATATATTGCTGAAGGAATGGGAAAGTTGCAGAATTGGAAATCGGTAATGAAATATCAAAGACAGAATGGATCTCTTTTCAACTCTCCCTCCACGACAGCAGCTGCTTTTATTGCCCGCCCCAATTCTGGTTGCCTTAACTACCTGCATTCAGTCTTAAACAAGTTTGGAAGTGCAGGTATTTTCCAGAAGTTTCCATTTGTCAAACTGTGCAAAAGTTTCGAAAACCAACAACTTTTATTTTCTTCTTTTCAGTGCCTACAGTTTATCCTTTAGATATACATTCTCGGCTATGCACAGTTGACAATCTTGAAAGGTTGGGAATCAGCCACTATTTTCAGGAGGAAATTCAAAGGGTGTTGGATGAAACACATAGGTAGTCTCTAGCATACACGTATGTTTATAGCTCAAGCTTGTCTTATACTATTTATCAAGATAGAAATGATAGCAAATTTATGCAATTAAATTTCTCTTGACATTAGCACATAAAAGATATTGGCTGCAGGGCGATGAAGAGATATTCATGGATGCTTCGACCTGTGCTTTAGCATTCCGGATGTTGCGAATGAATGGATACAATGTGACTTCAGGTTAACGTATACTGAAAATATCTTTTTTATTTCCTTTTTGCTTTAGGAGAAAAAAGGCACTTAATCAGATCAACACATGTAATTATTTGGTATGTTCTGCAGATCTGATAACAAAAATTCTAGAAGAGTGCATTTCGAGTTCCTTTTGTGGAAATATGAAAGACATAAACACAACTCTTGAATTATATAGGGCATCCGAATTCATACTATATCCAGATGAAAGGGATCTGGGGAAACACAATTTAAGGCTTAAACATTTGCTTAAGCAGGAATTGTCCAGTGGGATTATTCAGTCAAGTCAACTTGGCAGAAATATTGATGCAGAGGTATATATGCCTACTTTGAGTTGAATCGATGACTTCTGGAATTTATTTGGCATAAATATATAAGTTAGTGATACTAGGTTCTTCTCAGGTGAACCATGCTCTTGAGTATCCCTTCTATGCAATTTTGGACCGGATTGCCAACCGGAGAAATATAGAGCATTATATCTTCGACAATACAAGAATTCTGAAAACTTCATATTGGTAAATTTATTGTTAAAAAAAAAAAAAAAAGTTTCCCTCTATATATATATATATATATATATATATATATATCTTTAATTTACTCTTTGTTTTATACTGTTTTGAAACTCAGTTCACCAAATTTTGGCAATAAGGATATCCTTTCCCTGTCTGTAGAAGACTTCAACCAATGTCAAGCCATGCACCGTGAAGAACTCAGGGAGCTTGAAAGGTATGCTTCAGCTTCATTAAATGACATACTAAATGCTACCAATGGTTTCTTTGACTGTGGTGAGATTACAGGTTTATATATGAGTAGAAGAATTATAACCCCAGCTGTCAAATTTAGTGTGACTGATCTTATCGTCTCGTTAATCTTACAGAGAAAAAGAAAAGTACTATTATTTCAGGGGAGTATTTGTCTTATTCTTGCCATGAATCTTCCTTTTGGACCGAAAAGTTCGATGAATTCTTTAAATACTGAAAGAAACTCGATTGTCTTAGGAGAAGAGATAAATTTGGTTCTATACATTACATATTCACTTTACAAAGGCAATATTTCACTTTACTAAGGTATTTCCTTCTTATCAGTTTCCTCATGATAGTTACCCTACAATATCCAGGTCACCGAGTATTAGTCCCTCATTGGCTGAACCATTAAAATTGTCGTACAGTGTGTGTTTTACTTATCTTAACCCTTTTTCCATATTTACTTTAGGTGGATCGCAGAGAACAAATTAGAGGAGCTGAAGTTTGCAAGAAATAAGTCTGCATACTGCTATTTTTCTGCTGCGGCAACCTTTTTCGCTCCAGAATTATCAGATCCTCGCATGTCGTGGGCCAAAAATAGTGTTCTCACCACAGTGGTAGATGACTTTTTTGATGTTGGAGGTTCTATGGAGGAATTGAAAAACTTAATAGAGTTAGTTGAAATGTATGTACCCGGCCCCATTCTTCTTGTTCCATTAGAGTCTGCATGTGTTTTTTATGGTTTGGAAGTGATTACTTATCATGATATTGTCACGTTGGTCACAGATGGGATGCAGATGTTAGCACAGAATACGTGTCTCAGAATGTTCAGATAATATATTCAGCACTTAGGCACACAATCTGTGAGATTGGGGACAAAGGATTCAAACTACAACAACGTAGTATTACGAACCATATAATTGAAATTGTGAGATCCCTTAATATTTCATCTCCATTTGTTTACATATATACAAAATTTTCCGTTGTTTTGATGCTGAATTCTGCAGCATACAGTGACTAGAAATTGTATGAATTTACGTCTAGTTTTTCGAGATTCTATTGAGTCTTGCCTGCTTTACACGAAGTTAAAGACATTGCTTACTGTCTTTATCCAAATATCACATGATGCCTTGTGTTTTCAGTGGCTAGATTTGCTATATTCTATGATGAAAGAAGCTGAATGGGCTAGAGAAAACTATGTCCCAACAATGGATGAATATATGAGCAATGCATATATATCATTTGCTCTTGGACCAATTGTCCTTCCTGCGCTTTATCTCATCGGTCCTAAGCTCTCAGAGGAGATGGTTCGACACACCGAGTATCATACTCTATTCAAATTGATGAGCACTTCTGGACGTCTTCTAAATGATATGCGGAGTTGTGAGGTAATGTTTATAACACACACACACACTTGCTTTCATTCCTCATTCTCGTTGATTCTTTTATCTATTTGCAGAGGGAGATTAAGGATGGTAAACTAAATGCGATACCAATTTACCTAATTAATAGTGGTGGTGAAATGAGTAAAGAGGCAGCTACTTTGGAGATGAAAAGCATGATTGATAGTAAAAGGAGAGAACTACTGAGATTAGTTTTGGAGGGAGAGAAGAGTGTCCTGCCAAAGTCGTGCAAGAAATTGTTTTGGCATATGAGCACGATCTTGCATTTGTTCTATAGTAAAGACGATGGATTCACCTCTCAAGATTTGATCAAAGTTGTAAATGAAGTTATTCATCAACCTATTGTTCTCAAAGAATTTTAAAGAACTACCAGGACCAGGGATTATAACGGTGTGCTTATGGTTCGTTTACTGTTTTTGTGCAGTTTTTTGTTTCTGTAAAGTGAGACGATGTGACATTTGAATTCAACAATTTGAGATTTATTTTTAGGCTGGCCACTCATTGCAATCATGTATACAACAATCCAAAGAAACAGAAGCAAAATGAGGGGATAGTTTATTATGGAATATTCTGCCAAGCGTAAGCAAGAACTGCTTGCTTATGACGCATTTCTCAAATTGTACAGAATAAATCTCTTCCAGAGAGGATAAGAAAAGAGGATCATACAGTACGCTTTCAACACAGGAAGCACGGCCAAGATTCTAAAAGGATTTCTTTTCGTAAGAGACCAATCCGTGAATTCCGCCTTCAACTTGTGCTGCCCCAGTTCTGACCTGCACGAGTAGAATTATGAATGGTGTGAGTTGACGCATATATTCATTAGAAAAACTGCAAGCTACAACCATCAACTTTTTTCCAGGTTTTTTCCTTCACTTGTGCAAAGTTTCACTATTATGAATAATAATCCTATAAGTAGAGCAGTGAGGATGTAAGTGGTAACTAACCTCAAGCCTTAGCACGCCTGATTTCAAGAGGTCATGAGCGGACTGCAGGGACGAAGCACCAAGATCCTGGAATCCCTGCTTTACGGCTTGCATTGTGTAGGGTATGAACTTCAAAACTGAGCCTTTATCAGCCACTGCACCAACCACCCCTTGAGCAATTTTCAGCTTTGCTTTATCACCCAAATACCGAGAATCACTCCCTTTTGTCATTGCTTCAAGGGATCCCATGCCTCGATACTTTTTGACTCGGCGACCATTCTGTGAGCAAATAAGTCTTAACTAATAAGCAATGTAACATGCAGGTCGACAATAGTGCAACAAATTCACGCAAGAAACTTTATATATGAGAATTAAACTGATGCACAACTGAAAAATCATCTGGAGCAGAGCAATAAAGACGAAGAAATTCATGAACATCTTGCTTCATGAGGCAAGGAATTCAACTGAGAAAAACAAAGGGATTGAAATTGAATCACAAAGAAATGGGACCCAGATGGCTGAAAGGATTGGTGAAAACCAATGGTGGTTGTACATATGCACAACTTGTGATCGTAGTACACCATCACGATTTCTTAATAATCCCAACAAAAGGATAATAAATAATAATAACACCAATTATGCATACAAGCAAATGGGCGGCTATTTTGAACTATATTATTAAGATACAACGACGTAAAATAAACTCCTTTTTGGAAACCTGTATGAAACTTCATATTGTCATAAAAGGACAGTTTGTGTCATATGACAAGACACAAATTTGAAGAAGCAAGAATGCCATAAGCATTAAACAAAGTCCATTAAACAAAGTCCACAGAAGGTGAGACAGAGAGCATACATGAGCTAAATTTTCAGAAAATAGTTGAAACATGCAAATTTAAAATAGGATGCAGCTCACCTGATATTCGTAAGTACCAGGAGCCTCACTGCTTCCAGCTAAAAAGCCTCCCATCATTACAGTCGATGCCCCAAGGGTCAAAGCTTTCACAATGTGCCCAGAGTTTGATATTCCACCATCAGCAATCACTGGCACACCACTCTCTGCAGCAACTGATGCAACTTTGTACACAGCTGTTGCCTGAAAAGGTTCAAAGTTCCAACTCACTTGTTCAAATCTAGCTAACACTAGAAATTAGATTTAAAAAAGAACCTTGAAAGACTTTACAATAAATTAGAAACAATTTCCACATATCAACCTAGATTGGATACAATCTTTATATCACATTCGGGTATCATGTATAAGCTTTATTTATACAATATAACTTTTAAACATCATCATAGTAACCATCAATTCTTACTTTACACTACATGTGGCAAAGGCTTAGATTAGCAATATCTATCAGCAGCACAAAGTTAAACGATGAGTTACCTGCCCGCGCCCAACAGCACATACTTCCTGGGTAGTACAGATGGAACCTGATCCCATCCCAACTCTAAGCCCATCAACCCCTGTTTGAATCAAGTTTTGCGCCTGGTATGCTGTCACTACATTACCACCTATCACGTCCAGTTCTGGATACATCTTCTTCACATACTTAATCATATTAATCTGATAAATTGAATTCCCTTGAGAACTATCAAGTATCACAACATTCACCCCTGCCTTCACTAAGTGCTCCAATCTCTCTTTATCCGACTCCCGTGTCCCTATGGCGGCTCCCACCAGAAAATTCCCATCAGGCCCCAGTGATGGCAACCCCAGTTTTGGAAACCCCTGAATCCTCTCCACATCTTCGCTCGTAACCAAGTTAACAATTTTATCTCCATGTTCCCCATTCCTCACCAACGGCACGAATTCAAGGTTATCTTTGGCTAGATACCCCGCAACATCCTCGAAGCTATAACTAGCCGGAAGTGAAACTGAAGACTCAGTCATGTACTCAGAAACCCTAACTTCCTTATCATCTAATTTCTCCCAATCAGATTTCTTCACAGTTCCCAAAAGCTTCGACTTTTCACTCCCCGATTCGGTCACAAAAATACAGGGAGATGACGAAAATTCATCGGCGAATAAAATCGAATCCGAGGGAGACTTAAATATAATTTCATGAGTAAACGGTATTTTATGCGATTTCGCTTTGCGAATAAAGGCCGCCTGGTCAGAAGCCGGAGTATTATAATGTGCAACACCAATAGCACCTAAAGAAGCCATGGCAGCGGCCATGGAAGATTCTGTGACGGTGTCCATGGGCGAGGACACGCAGGGAGTAGCTAGAGCGACGTGTCGGCTGAGCTTGGTGGACAGCGAAACGGCGTCGGTTGGGAAGTCAATATAGTGGGGAAGGAAGATAACATCATCGTACGTATAGGAGTAGCCCTGACTGAATAACCGCGTCGCCGGGAACCCATCGTCGATTATCGGAGCTCCGTCCATAGGCGCCGACGAAGAAGGCAGAGAAGAGATTGATTGTAGAGATTTACGACAAATATTAATTTAGGGTTTTAGATGGGTGGGAGTGGGAATAGGCGAGCATTTATTTAAATAGTAGGGTTATACGCAGTGGAGTATGGAGGGAAAAATCCAAACACTTTGTCTTATAAAGTGCTGACTGTATCCCACTCACTAATTCTTAAGCTGACGTGGCCATGAGCATATCCGGTTGATAAAACAAAAAAGAAGGTTTTTCTATGTCACATTTCTGTCATCTTAAAAGAATTTTTTTTTTTTTTTTAAATAAATATCTTACCAATTATTCTATCTAAAAAATAACTATTTATGGGTCTCATTCTTAAATCACTCCTATATCTATTATATTTTTATTAATCTATCATCTCTATCTATAATTTTATTCTATAATAAATATAATAATTTAATTGATTTAATTTTTTTTTAAATTTTAAATATTTATTCAATTTAATAAACTATTAAATAAAATTGGATAATAAATTATCAAATAATTTAAAAAAATAAAATAAAATTCAAACATGACTCACTTCTCACCACTTTTTTCTCCTTCTTCCTGGGTAGAGAATCTCTACCCATTTTCTTCTCTTCTATCTAAACCCCAAGATTTTAATCCCACCTCCACGTCGCCTTGAGGATATCCTTATGCGACGTTACTCATTTTTGCATTGGATTTTTTTTTAAATAGTCAAATATCCACTAATGTTTTCTACTATATGTATATAATTCATTCATGTATCTTTAAATACAATAACATCATTAATATTTATCTTTGGGTACATATAACTTATTAAAGATTTTTTAGTACAATAATACTATTAATATTATAAAATGTTTTATATAAACACTTTAAAAAAATTACCTCATATTTTTTTATTGTTTAGTACAAAAAAATATAAAAATAAAAATATGAAGCTTAAATTTTTACTTAAATGTAAAAATAGTATCCAAAATATCATGTAAAATTATTATCAAATAAATTAACCTAGGTGTTTAATAATTTTAGTCTTAAAAAAACTGAAAATAATAATAATAATATATTAAATAAATATATGTACCTAAGGATAAATATGAGTGGATTATTTGACAAATTTTCCCTATTATATATATATATATGAATAATAATGCATATAATGTTTGTCCTTTGATCGTTAGTAATGTATTTTATTTTCACCTCGCACTTTTCTATTTTTTCTAACAAATAAATAATTTCATTAAAACACTAATGCATTAATTTATTATATAATGAATTTAAATAATAATAATATAATAGTAATAATAATAACCCACTAGTTTAATATAAACGAAAGTTTAAATAAAGGTTTAATCTTCATATTTTAATTTTTATATGAAATATCTTTTTGTACTAAACACTAAAAAAATATGAGGTAAGAAAAAGGAGGAAATTTTTAAAGTGTTTATATGAAACATTTTATAATATTAGTATTGTTATTGTACTAAAAAAATTATTTTTAATGGGTTATATGTATCTAAAAATAAATATTATGGTATTATTGTATTTAAAGAAACATGAGTGGATTATATGCAAGTAGAAAATATTAATAGGTTAGACTATTTTTCCTATTTATATTAATTAAAAGTCATCCAGCATCAATTAAGACAACTATTCATATCCAATGAATTAAGACAATATATAAATGAGGGCTCAAAGCCAAAATTTAAAATCAATACGCAAGTACCCTCATAAATTCTGTATATTTATATTACAAAATCGTTCACTAAATGTAAAGGTGTTGCTATTTGCGAAGCATATAATTCTAGGTTTATTTGATGATACGGGAAAGAACAAAAAAACTTGTTTTTTTCTTTTTGCCCCATTTAACTATTTGCTCCACATGGACCCCAGCTGGTATTATGTTCAAGAATTAATAGTAGATAAAATGACAGCCATCATAACCTGCAGACAAATAAAGTATTTTCATGAAGTTCATGGCTACATTAACATGTATATGGATTGTACGGTGAAGAAATAACTTGAGGCCATAGAAATGAAAATGGTGATTGTAAATGTGAGCTTACTTGGATCCACAGTGACAAGTATTGCTGTTCCTCCAAAATCACAGCTACCTCCAGCCACCTTAGTTTTTTGCCAATAGCTATTGAATGCATACGATGCGTGTGCAAATAAAGTGTCGGGCTCAAAGCACGATCCACTGGGCTGAATCTGGTCACAATCGGCTCCAGAGCCACAAGCATAATTCATTGCTTCTTGGATGATGGGACCGGGCACTGCAGCCTTGGCTACACACCACATGGCTGTCAGCGGGGTCCGGTGAGGAGGAGGTGGCACCGTTGGTGGTGGGTAGACAATGGGTGGCAAGAACCTCGGGCTTGGAACGAATCCAGAAGGGGGGGATATTATGATCTGGGGTGGGCTAGGCACGAAGCTTGGTGGGCTAGGCACGAAGCTTGGTGGGCTTGGCTCGTAGTAAGGTGGACTAAACACGGGCTCAGTTGGTGGATTTGGGACAGCCCCGGTTGGGCTTGGAACTATAGATGGTGGATTGGGAAGTGGTGTGAACCCTACCGGGCTTGGTGGGACCGGGATTGGGGTGGGGTTAGAGCCGGTGGAGGGTGGGAGTGGGGTGGGTGGTGGATAGACACAATATGGAGGGGAGTTTTCAGGCAAAGGAAAAGGGGGAAGGGATTCGAAGGGTGGCAAGGAGAATGGTGAGCTTACGTATGGATCAGTGTTGGATGAATCTAATGGCATGTATGTGTCAAAGTTCTTGAGTGAATGAAGTTTTCTTGGAAGTTTGGTGTTTGGATTTCTGAGATGCTTTGCAGCTCTGTATTGGTTGATTGTTTTTGTAGCATCTGATTATTGATCAAGAATCGAGTCAGTCTATTGTTGAAGTTGCTGAATAGTGATGTGTTTAATTTACTTAACGTCAAAACTTCAATATATTGTATTGATTGAAATAAGAGCCGAAACAATGCTAGTGGGACATAAAATGCAAGAATTGAGACTTTATGTATCAGATGCCAATTGAGTAAGGCCTTATTTAACCATAAACAAAAATCCCACCAAACCAAATGTTGCATTACTGTTTAATCACCACATTACTTAAGTTGCTTAGCATTAAACTACAAGCTAGAAA
The DNA here is from genome assembly GCA_028654395.1 of Scutellaria barbata. Classification (NCBI taxonomy): domain Eukaryota; kingdom Viridiplantae; phylum Streptophyta; class Magnoliopsida; order Lamiales; family Lamiaceae; genus Scutellaria; species Scutellaria barbata. Next base: position 8,885,227 of record CM053645.1, read on the forward strand.
TGACCAGCCAAAACAACCCCAAAACAGAGAGGAAAAAAAAAAAAAAAAAACTAACCACATTGCATGAGGAACATAGCTGCAAAACAGAGACATGAAATGCGTAACCTCAGTGGAAAAACTCCAAAACTCTCCATGTGAAAAATCAAGAACAATTCTTGAACAAGACAGGTAGAGTAGAGAGCAGAATTAAAGGAAAGGGTATATATAGAAAGAAATAAATTAGGCGAAAAGATGATTCTTTAAGAGCAGGCCACTTTGCAGTGTGATGCATAGAAAGAAATGTGTATCAGAAGAAATGTAAAAGTAGTGTGGTGAGTGCATATTTTAAGAGGGAGGAAGCGTACACCAGAGATCCACTATTGCCTTTCATTTATTTGATCGGAAAATAATATGGAGAGAGAGAGAGAGAGAGAGAGAGAGGCATATATGCTTTCCTTGACATCGGAAAAAAACAGAAAAGATTGAGTTTTTGGAACCTTCTTCTTTTGCTTGCTTTCCACTCAAACCCCTCTTCCACCTCCATCATCTTCTTCCTACACTTTCTGCTCCTTTTAATACAACTCAACATGATGGAATTTTTTTTTTTTTCGAGTTTCCTCTTATTTTCTCGACATTCTGAACTTATAATTTAGTTTCGGGTATAAAATAGAATAGAATAGTAGAATCTAAAATTTGATAGGGTAAATACATTTAATATGGCTTTTAAAAATTGAATATTAATCAATGGAAGATTTTTTTTTTTTAAGTGAACAGTTAAATTACAGAAAAAGAAAAATGTTAAATTACAATTAAATTGCTTCTTGCAATTTATTCGAAGTTCATGAAAATTTATAGTTCTGTAAAATATAAAAATAAAAATTATACATATGACCATATGCTTGACTTTTACAAATATGATACAATTTGCAACCATCAGTTAGATTTGATATTTGTTGGCTATAACTTGTTGTGAGTATATTAAGATTGTTCCACATTAAATTCTAAATATATTGAATTAATTTGCAGGTCACAGTATGTTAAAAAATACGAATTGTCATGTCCGGTAAATATTATGGATAATTTTATAAATATTTTTGACTTGGATTAAATTCGGATCGTAGAAAATGATTTAAGTTAGTTTTTTAACCTAACTTGAATAATTTAAGTCCTATAACTAATAAGATGGTCTAATTGAATTCCATACATATGTTTTCTTTTCGATAATGCTTTTCCAATTGCTACTATAATTTTCCTTCCACTTTAAAATAAAAAATTACTAAACACTACTGCCGATATACAATACTTGTGATATATAATAAATAATTTATTAGTGTTTGTTTTAGACAATGTGATCAATTTTTGAGATTGGTACGTCACGTGTGGTTAAGCAGATAAAAGCATGGCTGGGACAAAGATACCCGTACTAAGTACATTCCAATATATATAATTTTCAGTTAATAAAATAAATTAAATACTAATTTTACCTTTAATAAAAGAAAAAACCTTACTAACTTTGTTCGGCCATCTTGATCGAACACCCTTCTACATATTCAATCAATTAAGATTGAACGGAATTTGTTGGTTTTGATCAATTTATTTACATTTTTTTATAAATTGTGAAATGTTCATCATTCAGCACATTTTACTCATTAATAAATTTAAAGAATGAACTTAAAAAATATTAAAGGATAAGATTTAATTTTACTTTTTTTATTTTTAAAAGGATAAAATTGATAATTTTTTATTTATTATTACTTTAGTTAAAATATATAAGAATTGCAATGTGCTTAGTAAAGAATGAGGTGTCTTCCGCCCAAAAGCATTTAACAAGACCCGGCCCATATTTCCAGGCCCGTATGTTCGCGGGTTGGCCCGACGCGGGAGCAACTAAATAATTGCAAAATTAGGGCTTAGGGTTTATGCAGGCTTACCAAAGCGTGAAAATTTCGTCTAAAGATTATTCACCCGGTAAGAAAATCATCTTCTTAGAATGAATTTCTTATGAATGTTTTATCTCTCTCCATTTTGTAAATAAACATTCTCGAAATGATGCTGCGCACCCTTTTGTTCTCAAAAAATGTCGTACAATCAAGAAAAGTGCTTAATCAAAATGGCCTAAAGTTCAAATATTTATCTTTGCTGGATAGTTCAGATTCAATTTTCCGTAGAATTACTGCATTTCCTGTGTCAAATGATCGTAATTATGTTAGAGAGTATTGTTCTGGGAAGAATGGTAGGGAAGAATCCCGCGAGTGGACTGAAGAAATAGATTACTTAGATGAATCAGGCAGCGTAATTTACTCCGGTAAAGGAATTCGATCGGTTGAGCCTGGTGTCGATGACCATGTAATGGTAGGTGGAATAAGAAAGCCCATTTTGAACATTTCAGCTGTCTCTAAGATAGTTGAGGTTGTGAAGAGGTGGAGATGGGGCCCTGAGATGGAGACCCAATTGGATAAACTTCAATTTGTGCCAAACATGACTCACATCATTCAGGCAATGAAGATAATCGAGGACAGCGATGCTTTGTTGAGTTTGTTTCGGTGGTCGAAGAGGCAATCTTGGTACCTGCCTAATGATGAATGTTATGTTATGCTGTTTGACAAGTTGAATTTAAGTAGAGATTTTGATGGGATTCAGTCAGTTTTTGAGGAAATGGTTAGTGATTCGGGTGGGGATGGTATATCTTCCTTTGGTGCATATAACAGGGTACTTCAGTATCTGGCTAAGGCTGAGAAATTGGAGGTTACTTTCTGTTGTTTCAAGAAAATTCAGGAGCTAGCTTGTAAACTTGATACTCAGACATATAATGCACTCATAACTTTGTTTCTCACTAAAGGACTACCTTATAAGGCGTTTGAGATTTACTCTAACATGGAAAAGGATGGTTGTTTCTTAGATGTTTCGACTTATGACCTGATGATTCCAAGCCTTGCCAAGTCTGGTCGCCTAGATGCTGCTCTGAAGCTTTTTCAGGAGATGAAAGCAAAGAATTATCGACCAACTTCTGCGATTTTTGTTTCTCTTGTTGACACGATGGGGAAGGCTGGGAGGTTGGATACAGCAATGAAGGTGTACATGGAAATGCAAGGTTTTGGGTTAAGGCCATCTGGAGCCATGTTTGTTTCTCTAATTGAGTCATTTGTTAAAGCCGGAAAGCTGGACACAGCACTCAAGCTCTGGGATGAGATGAAGAAATCTGGGCTTAGGCCTAACTATGGGCTGTACACTATGATTGTTGAGGCCCATGCTAAATCTGGGAAGCTTGAGATTGCAATGTCGATCTTCTCTGATATGGAGAAAGCTGGATTTTTACCCACACCATCAACCTACTCCTCTCTCCTGGAAATGCATGCTGCCTCTGGACAAGTAGATGCTGCAATGAAATTGTATAACTCTATGACAAATGCAGGTCTGAGGCCCGGTCTGAGCACTTATACATCTCTTTTGACTTTACTGGCAAAAAAGAAACTTGTGGATGTGGCTGCAAAAATTTTACTTGAGATGAAGACAATGGGTTATTCAGTTGAAGTGAATGCTAGTGATGTTCTCATGGTTTATATAAAGGATGGTTCCGTTGATCTTGCTTTGAGGTGGTTGCGCTTCATGGGTTCTTCAGGCATTCGAACAAATAACTTCATCATTAGGCAGCTGTTTGAGTCGTGCATGAAGAATGGCTTATATGAGTCTGCCAAGCCTCTTCTTGAAACATATGTGAATGCTGCATCTAAGGTTGACCTCATACTTTACACATCCATACTAGCCCATCTCATAAGATGCCAGGAAGAGGTTAATGAGAGGCACTTAATGTCAATCTTAAGTGCTACAAAGCATAAAGCTCACTCTTTCATGTGTGGACTCTTTACTGGAACTGAACAGAGGAAACAACCAGTTTTATCATTTGTGAGGGAATTCTTCCAAGGAATTGACTATGAATTGGAAGAAGGAGCTGCCAGGTACTTTGTTAATGTGCTCCTTAACTACCTTGTCCTAATGGGACAAATTAACCGTGCTCGGTGTGTCTGGAAAGTTGCATATGAGAACAAGCTTTTCCCCAAGGCAATCGTGTTTGATCAACACATTGCCTGGTCCCTCGATGTGAGGAACTTGTCTGTTGGAGCAGCTCTTATAGCAGTCGTACACACCCTTCATAGATTCAGAAAGCGCATGTTATATTATGGCGTTGTCCCAAGACGGATCAAATTAGTCACTGGACCAACTTTGAGGATTGTAATAGCTCAAATGTTAAATTCCATGGAATCACCATTTGAGGTTAGTAAGGTTGTTTTAAGGGCCCCAGGAGATTCAGTGCTAGAATGGTTTAAGAAACCAATCGTCCAGCAATTTCTTTTAAATGAGATTCCATCAAGATCTGACATCTTGATGCATAAGCTCAATACCATTTTTCCTAGTTCTGCACCTGAAATCAGATCTTTATCCCCTCCTAAACCTGTTGTTGGTCGAAGGGGAATGTAACTATGAAACAATAGCAGGTGATAATGTATAATGAATCTATATATATAGAATCACATTATATTTTTCCAAATTGTTGATCGGAGACATGTTCTATGTTTTATCTGATGTATTACCTGCTAATTGATGCTCTTTGGCATTCTAAATGTCTCTGATATAAGACATGGCTACAGCTTCTAAAAGTCATGACTTTCTTTTTTCGAATCCTCTTCCACTACCATAAGTGTAATCCTGATATATTTACATGTATCATGTGGTTTGCCATATGAAGATGTTTGAGGCAATAAAGTCTTTCCTTAAGCAATTGCAGCGCCTATTTCTTCTGGCAGGGGTCAGTTGAGAAATTATAAACATTACTTGGAAAAGGGAGAGCATTGGTTGGAGTAAGTAGGAAATTTTTTAACATTTTGGCATTGTCTATTAAAGCTACCAGGAATATATTCAGTTTCAGGTCAGTCGTGATATAGCACATTGGTAGAGCCTTAAGTATTACCAGACAAGCCACACCACTAGTTTATATTAAGTTGAATTTGTTACTTTATAGGTGGAGAAGTCAAACAATTGGAATCTTTCTCTGATTGTGTGGTTTATTTTTTGTTTCAACTTAACTGGAGATGATTAAACATTATTTTCTTGATTACAGTATAATGATAAAAATCTTAATCCCTGCAACGTTTCCTTTTCTCGGTAGATTTTCAGTAATACAGTACAGGTCTGAATCTATGATGAAACTAAAGCAAATTGTATGGTCATATGTCATTATCTGCAGATTTTGGTTTTTAACCATCTGCAAAAGGCATCACCTCACAACATGGATATTTTCATGTCAAGACAGTGGTATGTGATCCAACATTTTAGGCTGCACTGCTAACAGAGAATATTGTATATGTGGGGCCGCTTGGTTTTCTTCCCTCCATTTCAATGGAGATCATCTTAAGTTTGAATACGTTTTCCTTTTCAGATTCCTGCTTTTCTTGTGCTGACAGGTTAGATTGATAGAAATCAGTTCCTACTATCAATTAATTATCTCACTAGACCATATGATTTTGGTCTACAAATGTATTTGGATTCACCATTTATTTCATATTAATTACTGTTTACCCTCTTGGAATGACAAACATTTATGCTTGTTGCAGCCTCCAAAACTGGGAGATTTATTTGCATCAAGAAAGACCAAATTTTGATGCTTCAGTAGGCATGTGTCGCCTTCTTTTTCATGCAGTTCTCGTTTTTTTTTTCCTGCCCCAATTAATGGCATGTTTTTATGTGTAATGTAGACCATGTTAAATTCTGCTGAAATTATTGGATTGGCTGGAATGAAAACGTCATGATTTGTGAGAGAGGCACAATGTTTGGTAAAGTGTGTTTTCTTAGCTATACTTGTCTCAAGTAGTAGATAAAATTTAATTCTTGGCATATAAATTGAAGGAAGCTTTAATTAATTTTATTTAATAAGTCAAATCCTACAAGCGATGTCTAAAGTTAAAAAGAAATCTTATCATTTTATGCCCATAATAAAAGTTCATATGTGATCTACTGTAGATTACAATTGATACCAATGGGTGTTTCATATTACCTATATAACCACTTTTCACCATACTTGGGACCGAAAATGCGCACTGATATCAAAAACAATCTTCTAAGCTTCCCAATGAATGCTAGGGGACTAATATTAGCATGTTAATAGAAGTACCAGAAAGTGCATTTCTGTAATTCTGTTGGCATGTTTTGCAGATGACTTGATTGTTGACCCCACAAAACTTGGAATGAATGACCAATTGTCCTGTATGTTGTGTTCTGTTACAATGTCAGTCATTTTTCAGTTAGGCTCATCCGGACAACATAACCTGTAAAAATATGTTGAGATGTGCATTTGCTTCTTGCTTCGTACTAAATTACGAAAGCCTAGTTTGCTAAATTGGATGATCATCCTTCAGACTTGCAGGGAGAAAGGAATGTGTTCACTCTATGACTTGGGTCCTTGAATGAAGATATATACTCTATTCCATGGGGAAAAATATTGTGTATGACTTTCAGTTCATTCAAATGTCTATCTTCATAAGTGATGACTTGAATGATGAATTTGCTATACAGCTTAGTCGTTTGCCTTTCTGGTTACGTGGCTACTTAATTGCAAGATAACCTGTTTATTGGGGCTGAAGTATTTTAGATGGGAAGTCTGTTTAACAGAAAGAAGCATCTCTCGTTGTCGGTACAGAAAGTGGTCTTGATTGATTTCTCTTTTTGTTTATTCTTACGCAGCTTCTACGTCATTTGGGTGAACTTCCAAAAGAGCTCATGGCAACTGCTCCAAGTGATTCTATGAATTCCATGTCTATAGTAAGGAGCTCATTAAACAGCTTGGCGAGGTCCAAAATTGTTTGTTACCAGGCCATGTTGCTGTTTGTTATTGCTTGTTTTGGAGCTCCTCATTTTTGTATACATCATTGTCATAGTTGGAATCTATTCAGTTAGAGGTCAATCATGATAGGGCACATTGCCAACCCTAAGTGCACAAGACAAGCATCCTGTACAAGGCTTGACATGGACTGTGGATAGAGAAGTCAAATGTATTAGAATCTTTTTCTGGTAATGTGATTAATGTTTTTTGTCTACCAAGTGATATTTAGCGCATCGAAATCGTCACTTCTGATCCCTGCTTAGAAGTTTCAGTATTATTGTATGCCAATTTGGCTCTTAGAAGAATGTGTATGCAGTATGCAACTTTCATATCAATATTATATCAGTAGGGCCTCTTCATATTTCAATGGTGACTGTCCTTAGTTTGATATCCTTCTTCCTTTATTTATGCAAACACACACATGTATAGCACAATACAGGAGTTGAAACCAATACAAGTCAGCACCTGACAAATTACAATCAAGCCCATTTTGCCAGAAAAGACATACATCCAGCGCCTAGTAGAAGTGAAATGTGTGCACCTAACTGAAGTCTAATATTGCTTTGCATTCTGGGGTTCATGAAATCTGCTGCTAACAGGTCTACAAGAGCCATGTACACCAATATCCCAGCTGAAGCTGAGTTCAACATCCCCTCGACTACTAGAGCTTTCGGGCTATTCTCTTTGTACACGCTTGAGATCCCAATGCCCACACCGATCCCTATTGGGGTCGTGAGAGAGAAAAACAGCATCATGATTGTCGTTGTCAACGACTTGAATTTGGCCTATATTCGTACAACCAAACACACGTAAGAGACTTGTTCATTTCGACACATTCAAGAAACTAATAACAGGTCGATGGTGGGGACTAGGAATAGCATTCTTGTTACCACTCGAATAGTTATCATAACATATGATATCTTAGCTAGCAACTAGATGAAATAATGGCAACATCATGACAACATTCTTCAATATAAATATACTAGATTCCAAAATCAATATATTTACAATATATATATACCTGAGAAATGCATCCACCAAGTCCCATCCCTTCAAAGAACTGGTGGAAAGAGAGAGCAGCTAGCAATGGCTTTATCGTATCTACACTCTCAGAAGCCCCCAATGACACTCCGATTATCACAGAGTGCACCACAATTCCCAGCTCCAAAACCTACATCCAAAATTAATGCATGAAAATAATGCTTTGATATTATTTAGGGTGTTCAGTTTTCATGTACTTGTGATATTATGCGCTGTCGGACGATCTCCGGCAGGCTCAGATCATGCGACGGCGCGGCGGCGGCGCCGTGGGCGTGGCCATGAGTGGCGTGGGTATGCACGTGCACATGGCCGGAATGCTCGTCGTCGCCGGCCTCTTCGTCGACGTTGGCGAGCTTAGACTTGTTGAAGTGCATGCTCTTGTAGAAGCTAGTCGCCACCGTGTCCATCAGCAGCGTTCCAATGGCGGCCATCATCGCGACGAACCCTACGAACGGGAACTTCCGCCATGGATTCTCGCTCAGGCAAGGAGACGTCAACGTGCGGAACGCGTCGGGGAGGATGTGGACGAATCCGGTGGCCAGTATGACTCCGGCGGCGAACGCCTTGACCATGAAGAACACGTCGTTTTCAGGCCGGAGGAACTGGAACCTCCGGCCAAGGATCGGGAGGCTGACGCCAATGCCGCCGGCGCCAAGAACCGAAGCGATCGCCGCCAGTTTGAACTTGAGCGCCTCGCTCTTGTTGCTCCGCCTCGCTTGCTCATCTTCGGCGGCATCGCAGCCGCCGGAGACTGGTGGTGGAATCAGAGCTAGAATAACCGACGATATGATTATGAGCTTATAACATAAAGAGAGAAGATTGATCATGGCGAATCAGAAGGAGAAGAAAATACAGTGAATTCGATCAAAGGCGTGTCTTTTGTAGTGAATGAATGGTAGAATCTTTGAGTGGAGAATTAATTATTAAGAAGAGTATATATATCAATGGTGAAGAAATTATGCATATATATATATATATATATATATATATGGTAGCTGTTCACAAGTATTACCGAACAGGGAATACATAGGCAACTAGTTTTGTTTTTTTTTTTTTTTTTGAACTTTATATAAAAAATGACCTAACTCATAATGGACAACAAATAAATTTCCAATTCAGTTAACCTCAAATTAGATGATTATTATTAGCTCTTTTTTGGTCTAGAATTAATCAAAGAATAATATAAATAAATAAAAATGATAAAGCAAAGTTAGTAGTAATATTTAATTTGGGAAAAAGTAAATGTAAAGATGGTGATGATTTCAATAAGGTGCAGTTAAGTAACTTTAGTGGGTTTTTGTTGGAAATGGAGACAAAATGTTGTCATTCAATCTCTAACACCTATAGCTTTCAACGTAGATGCATCAATTCTAAACTGTGTAAGAGCTATATTGGCCTCACTATGTCGTTATTATGTCTCTCGTTTTTCCACAGTCTACATATCAAAGGTTTCCTACTTTATTACTATTGCATTTTCTTTATTTATTATTTATTTTTTTATTGGGTGTGTCCCACCGCATAATTTAAAGGTGGGAACCTAAGGTGCTGGCCGCTTAACTTGTTTTCTCTTTCTCATATTTGATTAGACTTCTATTATTTATCCATCCTAGTGTGGATATTCAGTCAAAAGTTACTACAAAAATTTGTGAGTATGACTCTTGCATAGATTATTTCACTTATTTAAGTCAACATCATATATCTTACATAATAAAAGATTGATTTGAGAATATGAATTTATATTTGTATTTGATGATCAGCTCATCTCACAAAATTATACCACACAGGTCTCATAAATTTTTTGTGAATATTTGAAGCTATATTCTATTTAGAGTGGAACCTTATATAGAGTTTTTTTTTTTTTTTTTTTTTATATGTGTAACAATACACAAACTAGTCTTTTTTGGTGTGCTCTAAGCGCATAGATTGATAGATATATCCTAAACTAACTTAAACTCCATAACTTATTTAATTTTTATTATTTAGTCGATGTTTTTTTGGTTACAAGTTATAACATTACATACAATATTTCGCATGTCATATCATACTTTTATAACTGCAATACTTAGCGTGGGTTATTGAAACTGAGAAACAGAAATCAACAACTGAGTTGTATAATTAAATGTTATGAATACATGATGGATTACAAAATATTTTATATTTTTTTTTTACTTTATATTGCATATGTTGTTGTTTGTCTAAAAATTATTGGCGGATTTAATTGGAGTTTCTTCAACCTTCCAAAGTGACATTCAGAAACCTGGCCCATTTCATGGCAAGCTGTGGTGGGCTTTACGGGCCGGCCCATTCTTTCAATTTCTACTAAAAGGATGCTCGGTAATTTATTTCAATCTTTAAATTAACTCCAACATTTTTTTAGAGCATGTAAAATGATATCTTATTTTAAAAATAAATTAATACTATTTGGTTAAAGTAAGATGGTCGAATTTTTTTTAGTAAGATTATCAAGTTTTTAAAATGTTATTGCCGATATATAGTTCAATAATATAAATAATAAAAAGTGTAGAGAAATGTGTTAAAATAAGATTTTATATATAATAAGCTACAATTTCCTTAACTAAAAAAACAAAAACAAAAAAAACTTACAAGCTTGTAATATCTATTTTGAGAGCATTTAAGATATTTTCTTTAAATAAAGCAAACAAACAAACACATAGATAATTTATAATATCTCAATCGTCTTATAAGCTATTTTAAGCACAAGATCGTTTAATAGAATTTTACCACAACTTCAATACATGCTTATAAAATGACATATAGACAAAGTAGATCAAACATGTTCGAATATGAAAGTTAAATGGATCACAACAAAAGGAACCAAATATTTGCACTTACCAAAGGGTTTGAATATTATCTAACTGAATTTTTTTAACCAAAAAATATTCATTGACTACTTAATTTTTATTGATCAAATTTTTTATACAAATCAAAAGATTTTCAAATTATTCTATATCAAGAATGGAACCGAATATAATCGATATGTTTTGGACCGGGGAGCCATTAAAGAGTTATTTAAAGATGACATTCATTTATAATTTATATGTTTATATTGAAATAATTACATATTTGATTATATTTTTTAATGTCACATGTATCTTAAAACTTCACAATTTGTAATAATTAATGATAATTTATCAAATATTATATACATAACTTGATGGAGTCTTCATTATATATTAGAGTTTAAATAAATTATTAGGTTAGTTACATAAGAAAATAAACGACTTAAATGATTTTCATTATAGCATGCATTCGTTTTTTATGTCAATGCCGTAAATTAGGAATTTATAATCCACAACTATTTGATACATGATTGAGTTTTTCGAACTTCAATTATTTATGTGGAGTCAAAATTATTCACGTGGAAAACCATCATCAGTTATCACCTCACATTAAACTCTCAAAAAATTCTTAACCAAAATATATGAAAATTACTCTAAAAGACTTCTCTTTTCAAGATTATTTCAAATCCTAAAACTATTATATATTACGTTACACGGTGTAACGATTGCACATGAATTTTTGTGATTATATATTTCAAAAAAAAAAAATTGACAAAGCAAGTGTGAAGAAGATGAAAGAAAACATAACAATTGAACAACCAAACAACAATGAATATGTAAATCGACTATGCAAAAATGTTTACATCAACAAATAAATAATAAAAACGTTCAAGTAATTTTGAAAAACGCATGCACGAATTCAATATCAAGAAATCATTTTCACACTTGATTTTTTATAACCAGCCTAAATTGTTTATCTTTTATGTTAAAACTTGACAATGATATAATCTCTATTAGGGGTGAGCAAAAAAACCAAAAAACCCGAAACGAAATCGAAAACCTAAAAAAATCGGATTGAAAAAAAAAAAATGAACCGAAACCGAAAAATCGGTACGGTTTGCTATTTTTAAAAAATCGATTTTTTAGTACATGTTCAGTTTCTTGGCTACATACCGTGCCGAAAAAACCAAACCGACTTATATTTTATATATATATATTTATTTATTTAATTTAATATATATATATTTATTTATTTAATTTAATTGAGATAAATTATATTATATATATATATATTTTTTTTTTTTAAAGTTACATTTCTAACTATCTAACATTTTGATATATATATATATATATATATATATATATATATATATATTATTTTGATATTTTCTCAATTCCTACCCAATTTCCCAATTCCCATTTCCCATCCAGTTTTTTCCCAATTCCCACCCAATTTCCAACCTAACGTGGGAGACTGAGAAAGGAGCTCATTTTGTCTCTACTCTCTAACCTAAATACGAGACCTTGAAGATGGTGTGATGAAGACGATTGAAGACGGTGCGTTTGAGACGATTGATTATAATTTTGAATGTTGAGTGACCCAATTTTTTGTTTAATATGTTGATTGATAATAAATTTCAAATTTATTTACTAGTATGATACACAAACCGAAAAATCGAATATGAAAATCGAAAAATCGAACTGTCTAAAATCGGACAGATACGGTTTGTGAAAATAAAAAAATCGATTAATTTAGTTCGGTTTCGATTTTGGCTTAAAACCGAGCCGAACCGACCCGTGCTCACCCCTAATTTCTATGGTTAGTCTTTTACATATAAATTAAAAATATTAAAAAAAATTGGATTTCCCGTGTATAATTGCCCGAACCATTAGACTTGATATCTGAAGTAGACTGAATCCAAAATATTAAATATCCATTGAAGCATTGTTTTTCTTGGAGAAAAATATTTATTTTTTCCAACATTAAAACTCGAAATTCGCCAAGTCAATAAGATCCGGGCATGCAGAGCGGATCCTGATATATCTTTAGAACCCGAATCCGACCCGTTTATTGTCGGCAAATGAATTCGGTCACCTTCAGAACGTCTCTTTCCATTCCATACAGTGAGCTCAAACTTTCCATTGAATCTCAGATCCCAAGAATTTTGGTTTGCCTCTCCGCGCTGTGAAGTAACCCTCCGATTTCTGTTTGTATATTTTCGAGTGGAGATATGGATTCGTCAACACTGCTGTTCAATCAGCTCAAGGTTTCGGAATTTTATCCCTCAATTCTTCTCCAATTCTGAACTTTATTTTCTTCCCAGAATCTAGCAAAACTAAAAGTAATTGATGAATTCCGATGAACAGACAGCGGAGCCATTCTTCTTGCTAGCAGGCCCCAATGTGATCGAATCAGAGGAGCACATTCTCTACATGGCCAAGCATATTAAGTCCATCGCTTCTAAGTACTTCCATTTTCTGAATATTCTGTGTGATACATATTTGGTTTGAAATTAGTTAACAAAATTTAACGTAATTTGCTACTTCTAGACTTGGATTGCCGTTGGTTTTTAAGTCGAGTTTCGACAAAGCTAATCGAACATCCTCGAAATCGTTTCGTGGCCCTGGCTTGATCGAAGGCTTGAAGGTAATTCTCAGTGGTATTGTTGCCATTTCAATTGAAAATGCTGTTGAGAAATCAATAAGTCATAATGCATTTTCAGTTCAATGAGTTCTTAGGTTTTAAGAATGAATTAGCTCTGCCGTTATTTTTGCGGTGATGCTTTTGCTTGGGTGGTCATATTGAGAGTTAGATCATGTGTAAGTTTCACATAATGCATTCTCAATTTGTTTGTCCTTGCTCCGTTTGCAGATCCTTGAGAGGGTAAAAACAACTTATGACATTCCAATAGTCACCGATGTGCACGAGTCAATACAGGTTGGTTGTGGAAATTTGTTTCATTTTGTGCCAGTCAGATAATGTTTTTTTGAGATAGTTGATTTTCTTATTCTATTCGTCCTTTGCAATGAAATGTGGCTACATGTAGAGGAACATGGATAGAAGTTCCAGGATAATCAGCAACTTCCCTGCAAGAGAAGCGAAACTATTTTGTGGAGTAAATTTATGCTCTTGCTAGTGGCAAAATTCATATGGTTACCCGTAATCCTCCTGTTAGATGGTGAATTACTATTCACGTTTGGAGCCTGAATGGTGTTTCTTACCATCTCAAACTATTGATTTATAATAATCTGGGAGCCTAGAGCTGCTACATTAAGCTTTACACCTAGTTGCCTCGTAAATCACGTGAGATAGTTTTACTTTCTCTTATTGGATATTTTAGCCAATTTATTTCCAATGCAATGCACAAATATTGGATGGGTGTAGAAGATTTTCTACCCCCACCACATAGAAGTGGACGCCAGTTGCAAAGACCTGAAAAAATTAAAATTCGATATTGAGAAAAATTTAATTTCTATCATCATTATGTCATAAGCCACGTAGGATTGGAACTTAGGGATTGCTGTATTCATGTTGAAGTGAATGATGTTTAACATTTTTGCTTCTGACATAGTTACAAGTTATGTGATGGTTTAACATATTAGCTGTTTTTACTCTTTGTGTGTGAGTGTGCGTGTGTGTTCAATGTCCATTTGATCTGCTTCAATGTCCTAATTCAGACGACAGTAGTTAACTGATTTTTGCAGAGCATGATTTGTTCTGACTTAACATTCTTTGTTTTTTTCTCAGTGTGAAGCTGTAGGCAGAGTTGCTGACATTATTCAGATTCCTGCTTTTTTGTGCCGACAGGTTAGATAGATAGAAATCAATTTCTACTACCAGATAACTATGCTTGCATATAAATTTGGTCATTAGAATGTATTTGAGTCCACCCTTTTTTGAGTGCCAGACAATTATAAAATTAGTTTTTAATCTTTTGGGATGACAGACAGATCTACTTGTGGCAGCTGCCAAGACTGGGAAAATTATCAACATCAAGAAAGGCCAATTTTGTGCCCCTTCAGTAAGCATTGGTCCCTTTTCTTTTTTATGCAGTTCTTGTTTCTTTCACTGTGCCTCTTTTTATTCCAATTTATTGAAACTTGGTATATTTTTATATGCTTATAGGTCATGGCTAATTCTGCTGAAAAGATAAGAATGGCTGGAAATGAAAATGTTATGGTTTGTGAGAGAGGCACAATGTTTGGTTACAGTAAGTTCTCCTTGATATTTTTTATCTCAAGTAGTAGATAAAATCTATTATTTAGCATATAAATTGAAGGAAAGTTTTAATTAAACCTCAAACTATAATTTAATCAATCAGATCCTGTGGGCGTTAACGAAGTAAAAAAAGACTGTTAACAAAGTTGAAAACATATGGTATACTGTTGACTACCATGACATATGCTGATGGGGACGCTTCCATGCTACATAGATAACCCAACAATTGATCAAAAGATGTGCACTGAGTTGTGAAAACAACCTTCTGAATTTCCATGAACAGAGCTTGTGAATGTTTCTTGAAGGCTTTGCTCCTTTTCTATTATATTAATATGAACATGTCACATAAATACTGTAGAACATTTTTTTACTAAACCTGTTGGTTTATTGTGCAGATGACTTGATTGTTGATCCACGCAACTTCGAATGGATGAGGGAGGCCAATTGTCCTGTTGTACGTTTAATTGCACATGCTGTGTTTTGTGTCAATGCTGACAATTTCCATTAGGGTCAACCAGAAACATGATTTGGCAAAAGATGTTTCATGTTGTTCATTTGCTTCTTGAGTGTACCACATCATGATAGCCTAGTTTCTTAATCTCAATGGTTATCCTTCAGGTGGCTGATATTACACATTCACTACAACAACCTGCTGGTAGAAAGGTATGTGTTTGTACTTGAATTGATATATTCTATTAAAGTATCTCTATGCCACAGTTCTCTCATACAAGAGACCCTGAGTCTATCATTCCAGTATTCCTTAACCTTGTGTTATTTTCTTTTCCCCTCTACAACTGTATCTAATGTGGAGAAATGTAATTTCTAATTACTTGGACAGCTTGAAGGTGGTGGTGTTGCCAGTGGTGGTCTTCGTGAGCTGATACCTTGCATTGCCCGGACCGCAGTTGCTGTTGGGGTGGATGGAATCTTTATGGAGGTGTGGAACACGGATCTTTTCTAGTGAAAAAAAAAAAAAAAAAAATTACTCTCTCGTCATCTAATGTTGTCTATGACTTGCAGTTCATACAACTGTCAATGTTGATTACTACTATGACTGATGAGTTAGTTTACAGCCTTAGTTTCCTTTTGAACATTTTGCTGAGTTTACTTTTCTGATGATATACTTTAGGTGCATGATGACCCTCTAAAGGCTCCGGTTGATGGTCCAACACAATGGGTAGGTCTATTGGGGTGGAACATGTTATAAGGAAGCTCTGTCTTTGTTATCTCTTTATCAGAAAAAAATTATCTCTTCTTGTTACAGAAAGTAGTATAATTGATTTCGCTTTTCGTTTGTTCTCATGCCAGCCCCTACGTCATCTGGAGGAGCTTCTGGAAGAGCTCATAACAATTGCTGTAAGTAATTCTACACCATTCCTTGTTCAAATGTCTAGGGGATTGTTAAACATAAAATCAAACAATATATATGCACATTAAGGTGCAGCAAAATGTTTTCAGACTGTTTGTCATAATTTTTACAGCATCATTTCAGAGCTCTTCCTTTTGTTCTGACAAAGTAGTAAATGGTATTGATTGTTTTTGTTATCTCTATAGAGGGTTAGCAAGGGGAAGCAACCTTTTCAAATTGATCTCACTCCATTCCATCCATGAGAACCAGAGCTTTGATTTCCCTACATAACCTAGAGCGAACAAGCGCCCCTGCAGGTTCTACACCCTTGGCCTAGACGGCATCACCCCCACAAATAACTTCCTCTTAGAGATAGACTTTCACCATATTGGTATTTTTTTTGATGATTTGTATTTCTAGATTTATTGCAGTGTACTCCTATTGTAGATGGTGCATTTTACCTGAACAATGCAGGAAATATTGGTAGTTTCTATATGCAAGTCTTGGATTACCTGTCAATGCCATGTATTCCGAGACAAAACATTATTTTAAAATGTGCTCGACTATGTGTTTTTTCATATTGATGAGATTTAGAAATGAGGATCGAAAAATATTCAGGCATCTAAGAAGTATCATCTCTGCTATTCATGCATTTAGTAGTTTTCCACGTTATATCACATTTTTTTATCGATCCTATCTTCTAAAATTTTAGGCATATTTTGTCCTTTTAATTTAATTAGAATCTAGACAAGATGGTGCATTTTGTTTTTTATATCAAACATGAAACGCGAAGTTATTTAATTGTATATGTTATTTTATCAATTTACACATTTATACTGATGGTATAATACTATCATTCGATATGTATGAAATGCGATTAAATGCAAGATTGAAAGATAATGAACAGTATATAATTAAAATGCCTTTTTTTTTTTGTGGGAAATATATTTTTTTGACTCATCAACTTCCAAGGTTTATAAATTATTGTGTTTTGTTCTCACCAAATCTTATAAATTTATTCATTTTACTAAAACCTCCAAAATGTGTTTTATTAAGGCATAATACCGTAATTAAATGTGTTAATCTTAAATTAAATCCTTCGATAGGACATGAACAATAACGATAGTATAATGATTTAGTATATTGACAGTTAAATAGATATCTCTTCTCCAAGTTATTATATTTTGCTTTAATTCGTCGTTTTCCAAGGAGACGTGGAGGATTACTTTCTAGTGAAGAATATTGTACACTCTTTACTTGCAATTTATCTGTATATTATTTAATATGTAATTTCATTCCTTTTAGAACAAAATAAAAGTAAAGTATGAATGGTTATAAACTTAGTAAACACAACAAATATAGAAAGGCTTAATATGAAAAAGTTAAATGATAAAATATTGGTTTTGCCTGTTTTTTCTTCCCTTTTTTAGATAAAGTTTTCCTTATTTTCCAAATTGATGTGGGTGTAGGGATATTTTCCTTTTTGGAAATAATACAAAACCTATTAGTAAAAAAATTAGACTGCTGGACTAGATAAGGGTATTCTTGTAATATGGCTCTCTATTCAAACCGTGGGAAAAGGCGGTCTTAACTCTTAAGCCGACTACATTCAATTTAAACGGTAAAATTAAGATCTCTCTTACATAGAAACAAGATTTCCTCTTTTCATTTCTCTTTGTTTCTCTTCGAATCCCGTTTCAGATTCCTAGTCTTTCAAGAACGTGGTAAGCACTCTCCATTTTCTTCTTAGTTGTTGGTTAAATTTTCTCTGGTCAAATTTTATTTTGATTCGATCCATGTTCTTCATTGTGAAGGAGAATATGAATAGTTCGGAAGAATCTTGAAGGACCACACACACATATTCAGAACCCTAATCGAATAGGAGTCATTAGAAAGAATATACATTCACTGCTATTGCAAAGGGAGTTCGGTTCGGGAAAGAAATGGTGGCTGCTAAGGTGCAAGGAAGAAAAACCCTAACTCTGTTTGGGCATCTGTTTCTTGCCCCCCTTTTTCGTCAATTCTTTTAGTTTATGGCTTTCTTGATGATCACAGGTTACATAGAATCATAATGTAGTTTCTGTGCATGTGGGTTTTCTGGTCCTTTTTTTCTTCTTCTATCAGTTCAGGGTTTTTCTTGGAAATGCCAAAGAACTTGATATGTTTTTGTGTTCGTGTTCTTCTTTTCCTGTTATCTTGAGTTCAGAAATTTCTTGATTTTCTTGGAAGTCAAAAAGAAATCTAATTCCTTAATTCTTTACAATTTAGGGGAGATTGAATCCACTCACAGATGCAACCACTCAAGACAAGAAGATGAGCAGGCGAGGTAATCTTTTCATTTAATAGTTTGAAATGTTCTTCTCCACAGCTTTTGTTTTAGTGGCGTACTTATAGTGAATATGGATCTCATTTCAGGCGAAGTTAAGGATCTCAAAATTTATGTGGAAACTGACAAAGTAAAGAACCCAGATGCTCTCAAAAATGGCACCAAGTAAGTGTTGTTGTGTCTTTTAATGAATTACAGAGTTTCTTGTTATGTGATGAGTCCTGGCATGACATGTCAAAAAACAAGGGTTCATATTGACTTATAAAACTTTGTTGGACATTCTATGCTTTCAATGTTTGTTCACAGTACACTACCTGGACAGTAGGTGATGCATTTTTCTTCTCTCTTTGTTTTATTCAACATTTCTATGTGTATTTTAATATATTACAGAAGTCAGGCAGTGCCACATAGTGGTTGTTATCTACTCAATACCAGTGATTTAAAGGTCAGCACATCTTTAGTTGTCTTAATGAATTGTGAATATGGGCCTTCTAGCTTTTCTCTAAGAATTAATTTGTCCAATTTTATTTTTTTACTTCCTGCTTCCTTGTATAGAGTGGTTCCAAGACTTTGGAGAAGGGCAGAAACATGCCAGATAAATCTAGTAAGTGCGCGCCTATGTAACATAGTAGGAAGGCAGCTGTGTTTTTGCGTATCCTATTCTGAAAACTGAGAGCTTATTGCAGTGAGTTCAAATGTTGGAAGAAAAGTTTTGGCAGATATTGGCAATAGGAATCACAACTTTTCAAAAACTGAGCAAGGAAAAAGCTCAAGAACTGGGTAAGTAATATTGAAATAGACTTAAGAATTAATTAAATCTCTTTTGGTTATGGTCCGGAGCATATTTAATGGTGTAGTATTTGCAAATTTTTACTTTTAAAAATGGAATTATTAATATAACCATTTGGACAGCCTTCAAGTTCTTTTTCTTTAATAGCCTATGTAGTTAGTCTTGGCATTTCGCTGTATTCTCTCAAAAAGGGAAGAAGTAAAGAAAAAGAAAAGTTAAAAAGCAAGAAGAAAGAAGATAAAGAGCGGAAGTTCTTTGTTATCATCTAGTTTTTCATTCTAATGCATGACCTTATTGCAGAAAGGGCAAAGTTGAGATGATCTTGTATCCACAACGGTATGTCATTGATTTCAATGCCTTCATGTAATCATATTTAGATTTCTACATTCTAATGTATCCCCTTGATTGCAGGAAAGGCAAAAGTGGGGTGATGTTGCATCCAGAGAGGTAAGTGTTTATGAATTTGAATGCCTTAATATTTAAGACTTACAACACCACATACCCTCTTTTGGAGTGTTGCATTTAATTATATTTTGCTTTCTGTTCCATTTAATTGACTCTGGTCTGCCTGTAATTTCGATTGTCCTTAGTCTATTTATAAGTTCTCATTTGCTTTTTGATGGTTCCTTAGTCACAGAAATGCTGTGGAGTTGGGCAAAAGGGAAGGCAGTTTGTCTTCAAGGGTATGAAAATAAGTTCTTATCCAAAATTCCCCCCTTTAAATTAGTATCTCCCTCAGCTTCCCCTGTTTCTAAACCACTGTGCAGTTGTATTCTGCAATATTCCTTGTTATGAATTTCCAAGATAATTAAAAGACATCAAGTTGCCGGAATATCCATTAAGTTATTTAGAACTGAAAATTCACATGCATCAAGTAACAGGAAAAGAAAGTTTAAAAGCAGTGTTAAGCCTTTCAGTTAGGTTCAGATGCATTTCACTAGGTGTGATTGATGATATAAGTCTTTTCAGAATTTAACTTGGTGCTTTTTGTCTGGAAAAAAAAAAAAAACAAATCGCTTAAAATGGTAAAATTTAAGAACACTGAATCAGGAACCATTAACTTGATGATAAGAATTTATTTACTTGAGTAATATTTGTTATGGCTTCCAAATTCAGTCTCTTTCCACTTTCTCCATCTACTCGCTCTTTATGAGCCAATTAGCTGAAAAAAAATGCCACTCTGTACACATACCAGCTTTTCTATTTTATTAATTCTTTAAGAGAACAAGGTCTGAACTTGCATATGAAACAGGAAAGCGTGAGATTAAACCGGATTCAAGCTACAGATGACAATCAGACATCTAAGAAATGTAGGTTTTTTGTTTTTTGTTTTGTTTTTCTTGTTTCTGCATAAAGTACTAATAGCCTTTTCTGCCTAATATTTTTTATTTTCTTGATGGTAGCTGTGAACAATAATACTAACGCCACTTCTGATGAGCCAAGGATAAAATTTCAAGGCCGTAGCTCTATAACTGCCACTGCAACTGAAAGGTGAGCTTCACAATGATTCAGTTGCACTCACACACCTGAAATTTTAAGTTGCTCTACTTGTTTTGCATGTTCGAAATAGCCTCTTCTCTTATATGTCCTTTTGAGATAAACCTTTTCCTTTTCTTTTTGCGCCAGGAAATCTGTTAGAAATCGTCTCTATCTTACAAGGTTTAATATTTATTTTTATACATCTTTTACTTTTTTTACTTTAAATGGTTTTATTTCAACTGATGTGCATCTTTTATTGTTCATGGATGCTTGAAGGAAATCTTTACCTGTACTAAAGCAGGCCAGAGAGGTCAGATCTACTTTTAAAACAAATGGCACGACAAAGGTTTTGATTATATCATATCTACTTTCAAACCCTGTGATTTCTTTCTTGTGTGTTGTGTGTTTGACTTGGTCCCGTTACATGTTGCAATAGGAAAATTCTGAGAACTCAAATAATTCAAGGGGAAAAAAACAAGGCTTCCCTGGTAAGCTTTCATGCTATTTCCCAGTTCTCAACATGTACTGTGATTGATTAAAAATCACGAACTTTTTCCCAATCGATGCTATTGAACTTTTTTATTTTCAGTGAAGCCTACTGTGAGGAGAAGTATTGTACCAAAGCGAAGCAATTTGAGCAGTCGTCCTTGGGGGACTAGAGTTAGTGATGGCTTTGCAGTAATGTAAGTCATACTAGACATTAAACTACTTTACTCATTGAGCCTAGATTAAGCTGAAATACTAATCTCATCTTGAAGCAACACTGTTTCCATATACACATTCTGATGGAACTTGAAAACACCTCCCCCCCTCCCCCCTGGTTTGGGGGGAGGCTCAGTTTCTTGTTGTTGATGTTACTGTCGCATTTACTGTTACACACACACATATAGATACATAAAATACATACATGCATATATATGTATCAGAATTGCACAAGTGGTAAAACTGGTCTTGCTGAATGTGAAAAATGCACAATCATTTACTGCTACACACACACATATATATATGTACATAAAATACATATGTACATAAAAACATGCATATTTATATAATTGTGTATATATATATTTATATGTCAAAATAGCACGAGAGGTAAAACTGGTCTTGCTGAATGTGAAAAATGCACAATCATGTGTATTTATACAATTGTGTATATATTTATATTTATATTTATATATCAAAATAGCACGAGAGGTAAAACTGGTCTTGCTGAATGTGAAAAATGCACAATCATGCGTATGTATATAATTGTGTATATATATTTATATTTATATATCAAAATAGCACAAGAGCTGGTCTTGCTGAATGTGAAAAATGCACAATCATTGGTTGAGAACAGTCAGTGGTTTAACAACCCTCATGATAATCATTATACTATATACAATTCTTATCTATTTCCTACTTGAATCCATTGGAAATTCTGTTATATGTGCTTCATGGCTTGTGTGATTCAGCTACTTCAATGGAACATTAATCAACTTAGTAGATACTCTTGGATTAGTGTGTTTATTGATTGCATAAAGTTACTTGGCTCCTATCTACATGTTCTTGAAGTGGCCAATATATCAGTATTTAGTATTTTTAACGCCTTGACTGACTGGGTTTCTCGGCATGCTGTCTCACCTCTAAAAATATATTGAATTGATGGCTTATTTCTACTTCTTTAGACTCTGAGCAACTTTGTAAAACAACAGAATTCCATGAGGAAGAGTTCTGTATATTAAATTGACTTGTTCTGACCCTCATGTGAGATAGAGTCTAAAATAAATATAGTGGGTGTATATTTATATTTTTTGATCGGTTGATCTAATGGCATTGTCGTTGTCAGGTCATCAAGAGCTCATACTAAAGTGGATACTGGAGTAATAGCTAGGAAAACTATCAAAGTAAGTGAACATTCTATGGTTTTTCAATTTTTTTCCCCTTGCTCACTTGTGTTTAGTTTTTAGTTTTAATTACACAGTTGCTTGTTACTTACATGTTTTAATTATTCTTATATCTATATTGTTCTTGCATTTGTTTTGTTTGGATGGGAAGCTTTATATAAAGATATTTACCTATTTTGTAGATATATGTTCAACAAACTGACCTTTTTTTCTAGATATATTTTCAATAAACTGACCTTTTCTGCTAGATATATGTTTAATAAATGAAGGAATATATACAATTTGCTGTAAGGAATTTAGTGTGCATGAAGGTATTTTTCATGCTTAAATTTAAATTTATGCATTGTATATTTGTAATGATGCAACATTGATTGACAATAAACAAATGAGTTCAACATTTAGGAGGCCAAATTTTCTTTCTCTCGGGAGGTAAAAAGGTGGGTTTCTAGATACCAAGTGTCATATCAATGCTTGTTTGGGAGATTGGACTATAATTCTTGACCCAATATTACAAGGGTTTGGTTACTATAATCGATTCATCATATAAAAGTTTCCCTCTTAGGAGTTATTATTGTATTTTCCTCCATGCAGTATATCCCGGACTAGAAAAAAGTTTAATTTGTGAGAATAGGAATTTCTAATATCATCATAATTGTGGCCTTCGGAAACAATTACATATCCTGAAGCTCTTCTTTCTTTCTTATTATGTTGTTTAACTTGTCCTGGATTCTAACTAGAGTGACTGGTCTATTCTTTGGACAGCTAAACTCAATTCATTAATTTATTGGACCTTTCTGATAGGGAGTTATGAATTTTTTCTTCAGATTAAAATATGTATTTTATAGGCAACACTAATGAAATTGAACTGTTATAACCAATAAAAATGATGTAACTTGATCTTTAAACGGAGAGAAAAGTATGCACCATATGTAACTAAGGCTGCACATTATTCCATGCATTCTGAAGATGTCTGATAGTCTAATTCTCATGAGGCTACCTAAAACTAGTGTCTCTTCTCTGTAACCAACCAATAAAAATGATGCAACTTGTTCTTTGAACTGAAAGAATAGTATGTGACATATGTAACTGAGGGTGCACACTATTCTGTGCATACTGAAGATGTCTGGTAGTCCAATTCTCTTGAGGCTACCTGAAACTGGTGTCTCTTCTCTGTTATATAACGTCAATGGCTCAACTTGCAGAACCAACTTGTTTGTAATTCTTGCAATATTGGAAAATAAGTAGCTATCTTTTGTTTTGGAGTTAAGAAGTTGCTGCCATCAGCTAGTCTCTGTGAACTTGTTAAGATGGTTATAATTAAACAGAAATAAGCAGTTTTAATTAACACTCCATTGCCTTACAGCTACAGCTAGCCTTTGTCATCGTCTTGTATTTACTAAGCAATTCTTTTGATTTTCAATGTCTAGTCCACTGTGCAAACCACAACTACAGCTGTCAAGAATCAGAGAAATGCAAGGTCAAGCTACGTATTCACTCAAAGTAATTCAAAATCAAGCCACATATTCACTACAAAGAATTTGAGGCCTAGGCATGCTGATTTATCCAAGAGAAAGCAGGACAGGGCTTCTGTGTCGAAAAATGTTCCTTCTGTTGAATCCCAAGTTGAACCTGCTTCAGAGGAGGATATTACTACAGTTGTTATTCCAAGAAGAAAATCTGATCGCAGGAATTCGTTTATTTCTTCTCTAATGTCCTCCAGTTCAAAGGTACTTACCTAATTCCTCCTCTAAAATTTTCTTATTATACTTGTCTTGATCATCGATAGTTATGCAGTTGCTTAACAGATCTAGTAAAGCTACGTCTGAGGAAACTCTGCCCAATATTTATGATGATCGCAATCATCTTGAAGTTAGTGATTATGTTGATGATATATATCAATATTATTGGGTTATGGAGGTGAGTCTTCTTAATTGCAACTGTTCACCACTGTAACTTGTAGAAGTATGAATTGAATAATTATGTATGCTTGAAGTTTTGAACCTTTTCATTTTTCTCCTATTGGGCGATTTAACCTACTTTACCTTGTCCACATCCTATTGCAGGGACATAATCCACTATTGAAGAATTACATGGATACTAAGAGAGAGATTACACCACAAATGCGTGGCATATTGATCAATTGGCTTATTGAGGTCCTTCACTTTTAGCACATCTTTGCCTTAACTTTCACTTAGCTTCAACATCACACAGTTCCTTTTTTTCACACAACCATTTGGGGGTGACAGGTTCATTTGAAATTCGATTTGATGGAAGAAACTCTTTTCCTCACTGTTACGCTGTTAGATCGATACCTCTCTCAAGAGAACATCAAGAAGAATGAAATGCAGTTAGTTGGCCTAACTTCTCTCCTGTTGGCCTCAAAATATGAAGACTTTTGGCATCCTCGGGTAAAAAATTTCTTGCATGCATATTGTTTGCAGTGCCCTAAGAACAGATATTATAGTTTTCGAATTGCATGATCGTGTTTAAAGCTCTCAAAGAATATCTACTTCACACCTAAATTTTTGGTGTTAATTATTACAGGTTACTGACTTGATAAGCATCTCAGCTGAGTCTTATACTAGGGATCAAATGCTTCAAATGGTGAGTGGGAAAAGCTGCTCTTTCATCTTTGTTCAATCATATTCTCATTTTCTGCCGTTCAAGTATTAAGTTCTCAACACATACAATTCATCTTTGCAGAAAGATTAATTTTGTATCAGTTACTCCAAATGTTGAGAACTTTTGGTATTCGACTAAATTAAAAGCTGCTTATTTTGAATTTCAGGAAAAGACAATCCTGAAAAAATTGAAGTTCCGTCTTAACGAGCCAACTCCCTATGTTTTCATGCTCAGATTCCTCAAGGCTGCTAAATCAGACATGAAGCAGGTGTCAAAATTAGTGAAATGAGTTTCTCTCTCTCTCTCTCTCTCTCCCTCTCTCCCTCCCTCCCTCCCTCTCTCTCTCTCTCTCTCTCTCTCTCTCACACACACACACATTACACTGTTTCAGTAAGTGAGACTAACATTGATTCTTTTTTTAAAAATATGGTTAAACTCTATTTCTCCATGCACCTAAAAAGGATCATTCTTTTTCTTTATCCAGTTTGAACATCTTGCTTTTTACCTCATTGAGCTATGCTTAGTTGAATATGAAGCTCTGAACTACAAGCCTTCAATGCTATGTGCGTCTGCTATCTATGTTGCACGATGCACATTGCAATTGACTCCACCATGGACTCCTCTCCTAGCAAAACACACACGCTATGAAGAAACTCAAATCAGGTTTGTTGTCTGTTGGATATTTGCTTCTACTGGAAATTAATGCTCTACAGATTTTTGTAATACTATCTGAATTCTGCAGAGACTGTGCAGAGATTGTTTTGAAGTTCCACAGAGCTGCCAAAACAACTCTGTTGAAAGTCACTCATGAGAAATATGCTCAGCCTGATCACTGCAGAGTTGCAACTATAAAGCCTTTACATAGGCTTCCTGCATGATATATCCGTTGCTTCTTAATTGTTTCTTCAATGAAATCTATCAACACAATCGTTGAAGAACTCAGATGATGTAATAAGTTTCTGTCTTCACACGCTATTTTTTCAGTTTACTTAACACACAACACACATTCTAGTGTGAACACTCTTATAATATCTCATCGTTCTTGCAGGAATATGTAGGTGAAGAGTGTGTCATATAGTTTGAGAGAATCAACACTGGTATGATTCTAATTTTCTATTTTCAACCTTGTTTGTAATTGTAATACACAGAACTTTTTCAACACTAAGTATGCAATGATGACAGTTCTTATGGAGTCTATCCAATACACATATATTCTGTTAATAAACACAATACAATAGATACTTATAATCTGATCTCTGTGCCCTATGCTATGGCAATATAACTTACACATCAGGGGTTCCCTCTCTAGCTACGTATTCATCCGTGTTTATCATCTTCAATCATATCTTTACCTGAATAAAGTTTACACTAAGCAGTATATCATGTCCTGTAAGGATAGAAAGCAGAAAACACCCAAACCTCTCACTATGAACAGGCAGCTAAACAATCCTGAGGAATCACCAAATCTTCTCGATCCAATGTCTCCCTCACAGCCCTGTAAAACTCAACCCATGAACACGAACGAGCCTCCACAGGACCCCACAAAAATGTGGGATTCGGGGTAGCAGGGCAGGTACCAACCAAGTCCAGGACAGAAGTTGCAGGTCTCAATGGCTGTGGGAAATTGAATGCCAAATTATCAACCTTGTGCTCATATATCTTCCCATTTCGATCCAATTTATAGCGCGAAGTGCCTTGAAATTCCCCTTTCGCCTCCCATGGAACTCGAGGAATCCCCCTCAAGTTCCATCTGATGAGAATCATATTCTCAGATGGTTGCCAAACTCTCAGCACATCCACTGATATCTCCCTGAATAGAATTCTCCCATGAAACCTCAATGCCCAGAATATCAATTTGTACTTTTCAATTCCGGTGAAGGTGTTCAGGGGATCCATAAACGTTATATCATCCCTGAAAGAAAGATTTGGCTATCAAAACAATCACACAAAAATGAGAAACAAGAAGATAGAACAGAATAGGCAAAAGGGTTACCTGTAAATGTCATAATTGAGGTCTTTGGTGAAGATTAGAGGGATGTCTTCACGTAGAGTCCGAACAGCTAAGCCTAAATTGACATAAAAATCATTCCTTTGGTCCTGCTGCTTATCCTGCGCACCACGAGGCTGGTTAACCTGCGCCGCACCGCGCGGGACCGGCGGGTCGAGCTTGGTCTGGGGCGACGCTGTAGAGAGAGAGAGTGATGAGAGAGGAAGAACAATGGTGGAGGGTTTGTCTTTGGGTTGGAAAAGAGTTGGAGAGAGATTTGGCAGAATATAGGCCATTTATTTTCTTCTTCTTGTTTTGCTTTGCTTAGTAGAGAGAGAGCTGTTGTTTTATCAATGTTGAATCTGTGATTTTTGAATTTCTGCTGTGGAAAGTGGAGTGCCTTGCTTCTATTTTTAGTGGTCTTTAACATAACCAACAACTCCTCTCCTTTCTATTTATAATTTAAGTCAATTTCTTGTAATTTCCAGACCAGATTTATAGGCCAAATCAGAATTTTGAACTGAATTATTTACTTAGTGTAATTTTGTAACGGTTGCAATTTTCTTTTAGGAAATTAGAATGAAATAAAAAAAATTATCTTTTAAGAGACGTTTCGCCATAATACAAGAATGTCACAAATTGGATAAATGAGAAATATCTCTTGGATATCATGAAGATGTCGATTCAATTGTAACATATAGATCAAATTAAGAAGGCGGGCAAAAAATAAGCTGGCATATTTCTAAAGGAAGAAGAAAGAAAGTTGTGTATGAATACTACAAAAGGTTGTGGAATATTTTGTAAAGGAACGTGTCTCTTTAAATTGATTTATTGTTTTTGCAGAAAAATTTGTATCTTTTGAATCAAAATTGTTCATTTCATTACATATTTAGGTAGGATTAAAGACACCCGTATTTTATTAAGTTCCAATTTACATAAATTTCAATTAAAAAAATTTAAAAATATCAAACTAAATTTATAAAAATCAAGTGAAAGTCATGTGAAAGAATGTCAAAGATCGATTAAACTCGATAAGGTTTGTTCAATCCTTATTGGTCGAACATACTTCTATGTGTTTAGACAATTAAGGACGAACTAAGTTAGTCGGTTTAATCGATTTTTTACAGTTTTACTACGATTTTCATGCATTTAACTTATTTCTATAAAAATTCAGAAAAAGAACATCAAAGAAGTAGAAAAAATGAAAAATAGAGAGAACTAAATCTCGAATGGGAAAGAGACATTTAATGGGGAAGAGAAATGATAGAATTTCAAAAAAAAAAAAATTCAATTAGGGATAAAATTAGTATTGTTTAATTTTTTTTATTGAAATATTAAATATAATTAATTTGAGGCGTAGTTCGTAATGTCTTTAGCTTCGCCAACATATTTTCAAAAGGACATCAAATTTTAACGTGACATACATTAGGGTAGTTAAATAATGAATGTCACTAAAGTGTTGCGAATAGGTATTATATCTTATGTTTTATAATTTTTTTTATGAAATATTTGATAATATTTAATACACATAATTAGTGATGTTATTTAATATACTTGATAAGTAATAATTATTTGAAAATAAAAAATATAACACGAAATAAAATGAAAAATTTCATGTAAAAGTTTGGGGTTAAGCTAACAAAGGTATCGTCTCAGTATGCGATGTGCAGAAGACACAGGTTATAAAATGCATAAATAAATAAAAAGTTGTAATATTAGTATACACTGTACAAAAATTATCATTTATTCGATGATGAAAAGCACATTAACCAAAAGATGCCCCATATCTGAAATACCCATATATGATACCCATTTATTCAATCACCTCCTCCATTTAAGAATTGTCAAAATTTGAAATGTTCCTTTCCATAATTTATGGCACAAATTACATAAAAATTATCTTAATATATTTATTATAGAACACTTTTTTTTTATCATAATTATAGTTAAAAATTTAATTTGATGAAAACCTGATTTTATTTCCTTTAGACTTGAACATTTCAGACTTATTTAAGGGAATCGAGAATTAATATTTTCGGTGAATCTTCACTAATCTAATACCAGAATTTCACACCACACTTTCCAAATCAATTTCTTCTATTTTGATTTCTTGTTTTGTTTAATTTCCACATGTCCATGAACAAAAATGCATATTTTAACTGGTGAAATCATCGAAGAATTTATATTAGAATCGATAATTTGTAAGGAGTGGTTAATTTATTTTTGTGGTCTAACGAAAAACAGGAAAGTCTTTTACATTTAAGTTTTCACTTATTTTTGTCATTTCTTTGTAAATTTGAGAGTATTTTGAATATTTCCATCTGGATTATCTTTCAGTGCGTGTATTTGCACTTTATTTGTACAAAATTCTACAGTAAAAATGGAATATAGCATATAATTATTTATACATATAATGAAAACCTAGAAAATTAATGATTGCTCATATGCAATTCTTCGAAGTGCTGCATTATTTCAATCAATTTTTTTTATCAAATGAAAAAAAAAATGAAATTAAATATTTTATTACGGATATAAAAACATTACAATAATAAATATTACGAAGTATTGGTCTAAATGATTATCAAAATAGAAGAATTTTACATAATTTTCAAAATAATGTCAAATGTAATACAAAATAATGCTTTTTTAGCCTTACTTATTTTATAAAAAAATAATAAAAATCCCAAAATGACAACTTCATTGACGAAAACACCAATAATATTAAATCGTAGCAAGGAACAAGAATTGGGATAAAATAGGATTTTTAAAAAAAAGAGTGACATATAGGCGCATCTGAATGCAGAGCTCCATGAGGAAGAAGACAATGTCAGAATCTCAGCACCAAATAATTATCGGCAACGTAAAGCGCTGAAAACACCATTGATTCTTTAGTGCATCAGTGACTCTAATGTGTTGCCTTTATATACATCAACTCCTATTTCACCCAAATATATCCGAATAGAAAACAAAAACAACAACAAGAACAAAAAACAAAAAAAAGGAAGAAGAAATGTTTGAGAGAGATCGGTACATGAACAATTGGAAACACAAACAAGAGCGGCGATGAATTCTGTGGTTGAAGTCATGGAGGTGTATATATATAAGTAAATGCAACCCAAGGAAAGCCCTAATTCATGAATTCACGATAATGCCCTCCGTGCTGGACTCCATTTACAGCAACTCTTAGATTAATACCCAAAACTAGTTTTGGGCATTGACTTTATACTAATTTGGGCCCATGAAAAGAAAAGGTAAAACACACACTCAAATATATGTATAACAAACACTATAAATCTATAGACGGGTGAAATATATTTATTTTGATTGAATTTGTTTTCTTACTTCGCATAAATAAAAGGGGGGGGTTAGGTGCATAAAAAAATTCTCAAACCGACCAAATTAATCCAAATTTATAGATTATGTTATGTGGGATTGGGTGCATAAAAAAAGATTATACTATCATGGTAAACTAAATTTTCTACTATTGTTAGTAGAATGAACCATGTATTAAGCACACCTCCTGCATACTATCATGATCACAGTTGAGATGGTTTACCATTACGCATTGCACGTCTAAAAAAATAATTACGGGTCTAGAAAAAATCTTAAATTGTGAAGAGTTCGACACTTATGAAAATAGTCTAATATAAAACCTCCCTAAACGTGTTCACTTTATTGTGTTCATTTAATTAATAATCTTGACTTCAAATGATTCTAAAGACAAAACAGAAACCTTTTCAATGTGTTTTCACCATTGATTGCTATACACCATAATTTTCCTCATACAACAAATATGGAATCAAAATTTTCTGATGATCCTTCTGATGCTAATCAACACACCAACAAAACAGAGAAGCATTGATGAGAGATTAGCTTTCATTTAAATAGAATCATCCCACCAAAGACCAAAGCACTTGAGCATGCAAAATAATTCAGTTTCATCAGTTTGCTAAACCCACAACACTACAGCCATAGACAAGGGTCTCAAAACAAGAAAAAGCTTCAAAAGGTTAGAACATCTCCGTTACTTTTTTCCCAAAAGAACCAGGACAACAGAACGAAGTAAACGAACGAAAGGTTTACTAGTTGCCAGAAAATCCACAGTTAGATTCAAGGGTCTTCTATCATTTGTACCACCAAATCACATGCCAAGATTACACTTTGCTCTTGTGTTCTGGTCGATGAGTGTACTCAAAGTCTATGTGAACGAATGCTCTCTCAACCTCAGCAAGTTGCTCCAGTTTTTCTTGTAATGTTTCACCAATATTGTGGGCTTGGCTCAACAACATATCTTCAGGTAACACAATGTCAACCTCGACAAAGTAATGAGAACCAAAAGTATATGCTCTCACTGTGTCAATATGCTGGATCTCTTTATGATGGTTCCATATGAGATAAGTTAATTTTGCAAGGAAATCTGGAGGCGCTGTTCTTCCAATTAGCGACCACACATTTTCAATAACTGTCTTTGCCCATGTGTTGATTGTGTATATTGCTATCTGCAACATAGAATGGAGCAATCACATAAGGAGATAAATAAAATGAGTCCTCTCCAAATAATTAAGATGTGGTATAATGTAATGTTATGACATCGTAACTTGAAATAGAAACCATGATTAGACTCTGCTTCTTCATGGTGATTCATGTCAGTGGACACATAATCTCCTGATGAATTATGCAATCATGTGGTATTGGGACTTAATCGCATGAAATATAAGATATCCTATATTATGTTTTTTCAGCTACATGTCATTAGCAAAAGGAACAGTTCACTCACGATTACGGCCCCTGTGGGATCAATCCACCATTTGAAGCGGACAGCTAAAACAGCAGTGATTAATCCAACCGAGTTGGTGATGACATCAAAAAAATGATCTTGAGCATAGGCTAAAACAATTTCATTCTTAAATCTGCGACAATAAATCATGAGCACAAACTTGATCGCAGTTACAGACACCATGATCCCTATCATCCACATCTCCTTCTCATGGTTCATATCGGGGCCTTTCTGCTCCACAAAGATGGAAAACAGTCAGTTTTAAAGCAAATTTAGCAGCAGCAGCTAAACTCTGCCACAGAATCACCACAGGGGTATAGAATAATTCGAAAATGAATACCTTTGCAATGAGTTGCCGAACAGACTCAAGTATTATTTGTAATCCCAGAGTCGCCATTACAGATGCAAAAACAATAATTCCCTGGGAAAAATGTACTTGGTTAAAGCAGACAAATTGTGCTAAAACGGCTGATCTTGTAAGCATTATTGACTGGAAGAAATCAAGTGCTTCAACACTGATTTTTACCATGGCAAAACATGGGTA
This sequence comes from Scutellaria barbata, assembly GCA_028654395.1. Lineage (NCBI taxonomy): Eukaryota > Viridiplantae > Streptophyta > Magnoliopsida > Lamiales > Lamiaceae > Scutellaria > Scutellaria barbata. The sequence continues at coordinate 8,917,900 of CM053645.1, forward strand.
ATTTTTACATCTTTTGCTTCTTCAAGACATGCCATGTAATATTAGTTTAAATGTAGTCATCACATGGTAACTCTAGCACCACCTTTCCAGTTAATCTAGCATATGAATTTCACATCATAATTTTAAAGGACATAACATAACACTACGTGTAGATCAAAAGAAAGAAAGAAAGAAAGAAAGAGAGTATGGTAGCCTGCTGCATCTGTAATACACAATGGCAAATTATGTCTGGGCAATCTTGTGTAAAGCAAAATTTCCACTATTCTTAAGAGTGGAGTTCAACAAGTCTACTTGTTTTGAAGCAGTTGAAAGACCTTACCACTGGTTGCATCCTTTTCTTTCCAATTGGATAGTGATACTGGTTTGGATTTCTCATAGCATGGGATGTGAACCACAGGATCAGCCCAGATAGTAGGTCTAGGAAAGAGTCCATTGTTGATGCAATTACAGCCAAAGACTTGCTCTCAATTGAGGCAAATACTTTTGCCGCAAAGAGGAACAAATTAGCTATATTAGATATATGAACAGCCATCCTTTCACTCTTGGCAAGCTGTTTCAGTTCATCCTGACAGATATTTGAGCAGATTTAGATATAGATACATGTATGATTTAAAAAAACTAAAGCTACTCCACAGATTTATATCTTGTCTACTTCCACAATGATGTTGAGAACAGAGTTGAGATGAAACCAAAATGCATACATACAAATATAGGAAAACGAATAGTTCCCACTAAGAAGATCAACCTATAGAACAGGTTGTGTTTGGTTATAGAATTACCAATACATAAAGCTTTCCATACAAATATGTTGAAATTTTCATCAAAACCAAGGTATGTGCTAATTCAACAAATTTTTTGAGATGATTAGCACTGCACTTCAGTTAGTAAAAGAGTTCACTGGGAAAACATCAAGGTAATAATGTTGAATTTACTGAACTTCGGTTTTCAAAGTACCAAGTTTAATGTTATCCTGAGTATGGAAAGCAGTCTTATTTATTTAGAGAAGGGAAAAAAAAAACAGTAACCCAAACCAACCTGGGTAAGAGCACCCGGTAAACCACCAAACTCATGTATGGTCTCCATTTCATTAAATCCCTCCAGGAGTCGCTCCTGCTTTTTGTAATACTCAGCTACTTTCCGTTGTTTTCCTGACAAATTGAAGCACATGAAGAACATTAAAAAATGATAAACTGTTAGAAGGACAGGAAAACAATTGAAATTATATGTGTGGCAAGATTAATATACGAGCACCAGACATGTGCTAACATTTTCACAGCATGCACCATGAAGTTAAAAATAAAAAGTAGACTACAAATTGAGTTCAGCATCCCTAACTTAAAAGGACTCTTCAAAAAGATTAATAAACGAGGCACCAGATATGTGTTAACATTTTCACAGCATGCACCATGAAGTTAAAAATAAAAAGTAGACTACAAATTGAGTTCAGCATCCCTAACTTAAAAGGACTCTTCAAAATCCTGGAGTCGAGAAATCCATTTAGATCACAAAAGGGCAATATTTAATGAAAAGCAGCAACAAACAGACTTCTGCAGATGATATTTGTGATTTTTCTGTTACTAGAGTAAATTAGGTCCATAATTCATTTCAACTGAGCTTCAAAAGCTCCTTCATCGAACGCAGTGTATGTACTCAAAGCTGAACCATCACAAAGATATAATTTTTCTTATGGCTCCTGTAATAATTCAAAATTTTGGCACAATATGCACTCGGAAGCTAGGAATTACAAAGTTCTTTGCTACAACCTTTAAATGTTCTGCATCCATATAATTCAGGAAATATTGCTCCTAAGAATTTAAGAGGTTTCAATTGCCTATACAAGACAAAACTAAATAATGCATCATATACCCACTTTATATATTCATGTAATGTAAATTTAGACATCACTCAATTTCTTCTACTATATATATTTATTCTAAACATATAACAAGTTTCATAATTGTATCTTCTAATCTTCATGTCATCAAAGGTTCTTATCTTACTCAATATATTTACCCCATGTAAAGAACCTATCATTTGAAACCATGAGCTTTATGCATTTCAAAAGACTGCAGAAGGTATCATATGCACCTTTCCCCTACACTAATCATAGAACCAAATAGACTTTTGAAGTCAGAATCTGAATTCAAGGGAAAAGAGAAAAGAAGAAGGCATAACACTGAATCTATAGTCCATAAGAGCAGATTCAACTGTTTATTTTTGACATATAATAAAAAGGTGAATTATTATATAGCGTTGCCAACAGATTAATCTTGACCAAAAATTCATTAAAACAAAAAGAAAGAAAACTGATACCAAAAGTAAAAAAAAGGAATGAAAATTTTGACCTGATTGAAATTTTAAGTTTCCAACCTACTACTCCAACGTGATTATCTTATTAAAAAAAGAAAAGACTAAAAACTTTTAACAATAAAAAAGAAACACGGAACCAGATTCTGAAAGTATTCTCTGAGATAATTTCATATTTTATCATTTCTATTGAACTCTTCACCAGAATTTTCTGCAGGAAAAATCATATCACATGTAAAAATCCTCAGTTAATAGAAAATTGCGGTATAGCAAGCATAAATAGCCTCAGTCAGAGAAATATATATATATATATATATATATATATATATATATATAAATAGATAGATATATATGAAAATTTGTGATCTGGAACGCATGAAAAAATTTAACAAAACACATATGAGACAAATTTTAAATCTTAGAAAATTAAAAGGAAGAAAGAAGACAGAAGAAGAGAAACATAGATCCAAACACGGAACCTAGTCCAATTCTTTATTTCAGTATCATCCCCGTGGCTCATAAATAGGAATATTTATATATTAAATCAGTTGTACCGACAATTTTCCTTTTAGCCTTTACACTGTTCCCCTAATCCGCCAACAATGGCATACGATTCACAGAATGCAAGCAAAATCCCTAGCAACTCCGGAGAATCGGCAATTAACACGTAAAACAATAGGAATTCATCGCATCTAGAATCACACATACACATAAGCGTAAAATACAAACATACTTTTACTCCGGAGGATCCGTCTGAAACTGAATGACTGGTGGCGGTGATCGGCGCCGTGCTCTTCCGGCAACCGAAACTCATTTATGTTGAGTCGCCACGAAGAACAGCGGTCGTCGATCGGCGCCGCCGCGCCCAACAAATCCCTACTGCTCTCGCCAACAACGCCTCCGCCGCCGCCGCTCTCCATTCCTTTAGGTTTTGTTAATTTCTACGGAATTTGAAAAGATGGGAATGCAAATACGCTTGAATTCTGGGCTTACAGTTCAAAACCACCCCAAAAGTTTACTATAAATCCCTTGGAAATAATATAAGCATGGGAGGTTGACACTGTGGAACCACCGTATAAAGATTATCGACAGGTGGCGCAATATTATTGGCTGGATTTTGGGATTATGTTTGTGTGTTTTAGAGGATCTTATTTTCTTTAGTCTTTTGGATTTTAGAAAACTAACAGCGTCACGGCTCTCACCTACTACTACTCACTCTCGTTTTATCTTTTTATTATTATTTTCTGTTTTGGGTGTGTAGTGTCATGCCATCACACTTCCCTATTATTTTGTTTAACAATTTTGGGAACTTTAGAGCATTAAATGCAACCGATTCTTGCCACATAATATGAAGATTTATTCTTTTAAAAAAACATATTTTTATTAAATTTCTATCATTATTTTACTATTTGATTTCAAGTTTATGACAAACTTGTAAGACCATATATTTACTAATACATTCATAATTATTATTATCTACTATCATATATTGATATCTATATCAGTTAGGTTCGATTTTTGATATATTGAGATCTATATTGATTGGATTGTACATTGATATCAATATTGATATCTGTATGTGGATCTACAACTTATTGTTATTAATAATCATGATTTTTAATTATATTCAAATAACATATCATAGTATTTAACACTTTAATTGTATATAATTAAAAAATTAATATTAAAAATTAATTATGATATAAATAAATTTACATCATTTAATAACACTAATAATATAAATAAATAAAAAAAGGCAATAATAATGAATGAGAACAAACAAACAAAAAAAGGAAATGAATTAAAAAATAAAAAAGAATTAGTGCACAGTATGATCCGGGTACATCTGGCGCAGCAGTGGAGGGTGACAACTGACAAGGTTTTACATCAAAATTCATAAAATTTAAATTATTTAACGCAGTGTTGGAAATGGTTCAAAATAAGATATTTGAATGAGTTTTAGTTATTTCTACTTTCCATCTCTAAAAGAATTTAGGTAAAATGAGTTGTTAGACCAAGATACTATATTTTTTTAATTTCTAAATCAAATTGAAAGAATATCTTTGTCCCGAAAATCAAAGTTATTTTAAAATATACAGTCTTTATATTAGTAAAAAGATTCGAACCCACTTGTTCATTATTGTTAGGTTTCATAAACAAAATCGCAAATTTGCATTTTACTTATAAATAATCAAATTCATAAAAATAAAAAACTAGAAATATGTCCTAAACTAGTCAAATCTGTGAAGCGTGAACATTGTTGGATACTAACAACAAATGCTATTATGTTTTTATTCCAAAATCCAAGTGGGCCAACGTAGTCGATAAGTTAACATCTCTGTCAGAATTTATGGTAGGACAATTTCAATAATATTAAATAAATTTAGTTACAGTCCTATATATATTATCAGCATAGTAGCAATGCCCTCTTGTCTCAAACAATACACCTCTAACCAAGAATCAAAATATCGCTATCGTATGTCGTATCATAATTTTGATTTTATGGATATATCGATATCACATATCGATATCGCAAAAAATTTGAAAAAACAACGGAAATCATATTAAAATTTTAGAAATTTAATATGAAATTTTAGAGATTATTTTTACACATCATTACACAATTATTCCACTCAAAATCACATTAAAATAATATATTTAAAACTAGCATATAGATAATAAGCATCATAAATACTGTATTTCGAATGAAAATTGACAATATATTACATAATATAAGACAAAATTACTAAAATTACATCACATAAGACATTAGTACTAAAAGGATGATCTATGAGGTTCAAACATAGTAAATGGAATGTCATCTTGATCCAAACAGTACTGATATTAACTCATCACATTAGAGTATTTATTAGGGAAAATGTTCAAATAAGTCACTAATGTTTATTTTCGAGTTCATATATCCCATTAAAGTATGTTTAGGTACAAAAACACCATTAATATTTATTTTCAGGTTCATAAATCTCATTGAAGTATTTTAAGGTACAAAAACACAACTAATGTTTACCTCTAAATACATATAACCCACTTAAAATTTATTTATAATATAATACACCAATAATGTTGTAAAATTAAAATATATATTTACACATTTTAATTTTTATTTCTTATTTGGACGTCATGTTTTTTTACATATTTTAGAACAAAAATCTATTCATAAAAACATAATATAATAGCTTATTATATATATGAGTGAATATAAATATTATTATTAATAATTATTATTATTTACACTTTTTAATTTTGAAGACTAAAACTATTAAACAACTAGAGTTATTTGAAATAATAATTTCATTATGATATTATTTTTAATTTAAATACAAATTAACCTCTATATTTTATGAAATGTCATGTGAAAGAAAATATCATAGTTAATTTTTTTTTTTCAAATCAACCTGATTGTTTATTTAGTCTTTAAAAGTAAAAAAAATATATATATAAATAATAATAATATAATAATAATAATTAATGGTAATAATAATAATAACAATATATTTACATATATATAATAAGGTATTATATTAATGTTTTCATGACTAGTTTTTTGTTATAAAATATGTAAAAGATATGATGTCTAAATAAAATAAAAAAATTAAAATGTGTAAATAAATATTTTAATTTTACAATATTATTGGTGTATTATATTATAAATAAATCTTAAGTGAGTTATATGCATTTAGAGGTAAACATTAGTGGTGTTTTTATACCTTAAAATAATTTAATGGGATTTTTGAACTTGAAAATAAACATTAATGGTGTTTTTATACCTAAACATATTTTAATGGGATATATGAATTTGAAAGTAAATATCAGTGGCTTATTTGAACATTTTCCCTACTTATTAATATAGTTATACACATATCATTCATAAGTTGTTCTATCTCGTCCAACTGCTTCATCATAAATTAGATAGTGTATACTAATCCAATCATATTGTTGATATTCATTTTGACCTTCATAGGATATTTGAGGGTGTGGGTGATCAAAAACATCTCGAGTAGTCCAACCAAATTGTGAACTTTTATAAATATCAAGAACATATGAATTTTGAGACATATCACTATGATTATTGCTATTCAAATTATGAAAATAATGACAAAATCAACTTTTTTTCATCAAAAATGCGATTTTTGATGATACTCTGCGATATATCCGCGATACCCGGGAAAAAAAACATTACCCCTCCAATATCCGTATCGCAATATCCGTATCCGCGATATATCCGCGATATATCGCGATATTTTCATCCCTGCCTATAACTAGAGGTGGAGATCGGACGAATCGAATCGAAATTTGGGTGTTTCGAAAAAATTCCAAAAAATTTCGAAAATGAAAAACCAATTCCAATTTCCATCCAAAAATTTTCGGAAATGTGAAATGCAATCCGATTTCGAAAATTTTCGAAATTTTCAAAAATTAAAAAAATTTCAAAATTAATTAGTTGGTCTATTAACTATATTACCTTTCTAATATCCTAAGAAATAATATGACCTAAGATACTACAGTATAAACTATGGTATATAATATATATATTATAAAATAATACTAAAAAACTACAGTATAAACTATAGACTATAATATATAGTATATAATATATTTATATACTATCATATAGTATAAAGAATATAAAATATATTATATAGTATATAGTATTATAAAATAATATGTATATTTATATTTACATATAGTAAATGTATATAAAATATATTATATTATATAATATAATTCAAACATTTTATACTATATACTATTTGCTATGGAAGAATACTATATACTATTATTTTGGAAATAAATCAGAAATTTGATCGGAATTTCGGATAGGATCGAAAATCGGAATTTTCAAAAATTGAATTTCAGAAATATTTCTCATCGAATTTCGAAATTTCCAAAAATTTCAAAACCATTTTCGATTTCCATCCGAAAATTTTCGAAAAAATCGAAATTCAGATTTTGGATTAAAAATATTTATTCCAAAATCAAAAAATTTCATTCGATAGATATCGAAAATTTCCGTTTCAATTTCCACCCTACCTATAACACATGTCACGTATTTGGTAAAATGCAATCGACATGGTGCACAAGAGCAATGCTGTATTATTTAACGTAGGGGCCCCACAAAAGAATATTATATACATCACCTATTTTAGCTTTATGTCCTTGTCCAACTTTTAGTCTTTCTTTTGGGTACGTAATTTCAGGCCCATTTGCTAATTGCTATAACTTCCCCAACCTCAATTTGTGTTTCATTTATTGTTCTAATTTCAGAGATATATGTTGTGTAGATATTAATTAATGATCTCATTTTATATATGAAATTAATAATTAGAAAAAAATTAAATACAATTTGAAATAGATAATTTACAATTTGTTTTAGAATTAAAGTGTCAAAAATTTTCACTTAAAAAAAACATATTCTTTCAAAAACAATTATTAAAATCTGAAACCATAAGCCTTGTAGCTCAAGTTCTCAATCTTTTATAAAAGTGCAAATTATGAAAAAATTCTATTATTTATTTCCTATCTTCCACTCCCTCTAATTCAATGAAATAAATTATTAAAATCTGGAAAATTGTTTAAGCATACATAAAATAAACAATAAAAATCTAATAATTATTTTAAATTATTGAAAATTTCATATACATTCTTTAAAATCTTCACATTCTGGAATTTAATTAAAAAAATTAAATCTATAATTTTATTTTTTTAATTTTTTAATTTATTAGTTCATTTTTTTTAATCTTTGATAAACCAATTTTTTTTTTCAAATTGTACATATGTCATTATATTTATTAAATTAACTATTTCATTTCAAACTTTAGATTTTAAAAATATTTAAACAACTTTTTCAATAATTTAAATAATTCTTGAGTAAAACTTGGGTTTGTTGGTTACAATGCACGTGTTTTTCTCTTCTACTCTTTCACCCATTTTTTATTTATAACTTTAATTGAATTATTGTGGTGGTGGGTCATGCTGCCTTTTTGAGTGGATAATGGTTTCTTTACTAATATAATGCTATTTTCTTCGCAATTGGCATGGAAAGAAGAAGGTTTTAAGCCAAATTGGTCGGAATAGAATAAGTGTTTTTTAATAGAATTTGGAACAAAATAAATCTCTCAAGTCCAATCTCAACAAAGTAATTACTTCCACTCAAAAACAAAGTCATTTCTTTGAAATAAAGAATACTATGAAGTATCAATTTATTGCTTATTGGATGCTCTTCATTTTAATACAATGCCATGTCGGCAAGATTATGCTAAAAGAAAGAATATTTGTCTTCGCGCAAACAACGTTGTGTTAAACTTGAAAATATTTGTTATCAATACATTTTATTTTTCAAAAAAAAAATTATATGAGATTGTCTCATGAATATAATTTATGGGGCGAAGCTCTATTATTCATCAATCGAACTAATTTCTACAAACTTATGTCAATTATGGATTGTGAATATATATGAGTTGAATATTTATAAGACAATGTCATACGAAAATATTTACTAATTATAACATAGAATAAAATAAGATCCTAGACGATTAAAAAATGCAATCAAATTAATATATTAGTTGCAAAACCTAACATGAAATTTAAATTTTGGTAGAGGATTATATTCCCACATAAGCACTACGTTGGAAAATTAAGAAATGACATTACTACGAAATCATGATTCTATATGTTAGAATATTTTCTCTATATATATTTTATCAATAATTCGAATTACAACAAAACATTAAATTACACGAAAACCTTTTTGTGTCTAAATAGAAAGAAAGTATTTTTGCCTCGCCACTTTAAAAAGATCAGTGAAACTTGGCGTCACTTTCTAGCATTATCCTAATTCTTAGACATCACTCATGTCCCAATTGCACGACACTTTCTTCATCGAGAAAAAAAGTGGACCAAATAAATAAATAGAAAAAGAAAAAAAAAAAGGCAAGATATTTATTGTGGAGTAGGTGATCTAATATGTGTACACCATTACATTATCATAGCCGCCCCCTACACAGGCCATCGAAGAAGGATAACAACTTTATCTCTAAAATAATATCATTTGCAAACATGTCATCAATTTAGTTCTCACCATTTATCATTATATATATATATATATATATATATATATATATATATATATATATATATATATGGTGGTCACCATGGCATGAAACATGGGATTTGGGCATCAAATGGTTGACACGTGGAATCCAATTTTAGTTCTATAGTTGAGATAATTCAAGAATTTTGAGGTAATGGGTTAATAATTGATTTTTATAACACATAGTTGTTCATAATGGGTACTTTGAATTTAGAGTTTAGAGTTTACCAGTCAAAAGTTTGAACTATACGTTCTTGATGACTTCTAGGATTACAACTAGCATAAACATCATCGTGTGTGAATTCATAATAGATAATATATGCTTCTTAATATGATTTAGTATAAACACTCTTTTTTAAACTTTTATAAATATGTGATACATCATCAAGATCAACATCTTTATAAAGAGAAGTATCACTTGAAATATAAGATTCGTGATACAACTATCATAAACATGATTATGTGTTAATTCATAATAAATATTTTTATTATATATTTATAAAAATGGAGTATCACTTAAATTATAAGTTTCGTGGTACATTCAACATAAACACGATTGTGTTGAATTCATAATATATATTTTTCTCAAAACCGTTAGGTGGATTGTAAGATTATGACGTTTTTCGGTTCATGATTATATTTAGCAAGTGAAGATTGACATTTCCACGTTCGTTCTTTGAAGGGAAAAAGACTATTATGTCCAATACACTTTAATTTTTTCAGTTTTTGGGCTTTCACCCCCTTGATTTTGTTTTCTCTGTTTTTGTTCCATGACTTTTATTTTTGTTAATTTTTGCTTCATGACTTTCTATTCTTTTGCGCCATTACTTTTTTTCCCATTCTTTTGATTACCTAATTTGTTTATAACTTAGTTAATTAAGGGGTATAGTTGACAGAAATAAAAGGTAAAAAAGTGCAAAAAATGATCATATAGTTTATTTCCAGGCATGTGATCATAAACTCTCTTTTTTATATATATATAAATGGCCTTAAGGTAAAAAGTATTTGAGATTAGCCCTATACTAAAATTATCTTTAAAAAATTAAATATTTCGGTTTTAATTAAAAAATTAAAAGGGAATGACTAAATCAAGTCAAGGAAAAGGAGAAAAAAAAAAACATTTTGCATTAGAGAAAGTCCAAAACATTTGATTTTAATTTTTTTATCCTCACATATGATTATAAACTTGTTCACTTTTCTATTAAGTATATTCTCGTTCATCTCAATATTATATCAGCCCTTCAATGTTTGTGTGTGCACTACACAAAAATTAATGCAATTTTGGAGAAAAAACATTGAAAAAATGGATGAAACTTATTAGAGAGGATCAAAGTGAGTTGCTTTGTTCAATATAAACGTGAAGAATGTACTTGCAACTCTACCATAGCAAAAATAGTAGTACATTAAATAATCTAAAACGTAAAATGCAAAGGGCAAAAGTCGAAATAACTGTAACAACATTGGCCAAAATATGTGATGAAGCTATAAGGAGCTTATTATAAAAAGAAACATTCTGACTAAAGTTTGAAATTTTTTTTTTTTTTAAGTCAAGATAATATTTTTTTCGACCACCATAATTTTAATAGAATTAATCCCGTATCTATCTATATCATCATATTTCAACTCGTACCACCTTATTTTACCTCGTACTAGTTCTTACCATTATATTATATTTTCGTATCATTATTGATATGATCCATATTATTATATTACATCTTGTATCATCATATTACACTTCAAATATTAGAAAAGTATATTCGGTTAAAAAAAGAAGCTAAAAAAGAATAAAATTTAATAATATAATAAAAAAAAATTATAAATATAAATGGTTAAAAATGAGATGCGTATCTATCCTTTATTTAGTTACGCATTATAATGAAGAGATTAAAAGATGGAATCCCTTTGTCGGGAGTTGTTATATCTCTCTCTCAATCTCTTTTTTTTTTTGCTTTATACTATTGGGAGACATTTTGTAATCGATGTTGTTGTCTATGATATAGTTTAGTTAGATAATGTCTCTATTAGATTTAAATATATCTATATATCTATATTTATCAACAAAAGTTCCATTAATATTTTTGAAGTTATTTTGAATATCTATAAATTATGTAATATAAAAGTGAAATTAAAATAAAATAATCAAGAATTCCGATTTGGTGTTGTAAATAAGAAAATGTGAGTGAAGTTGAAAACTTTATATGAGAGAATTTATTTTATTAAAAATAATAGCCGCAAAAGGTGACATTATTATTTAGAATCGCTCTAAATCAATTATGAGGACTGAAAATGAAGTCACATCATTTAAGGCCCAATGCTTCACTGTCTGATTTTAGAGCTCTATTGGATCTTAAAATTGGGCTTCGACTCTGAAGATATATGACTCCTGCTCAAAATAAGAAGTCTGAAACTTTAGTCCAGCCCTAAATCACACCCCAAAAGATAAACACAATAAAAAATAATAATGATAACTGATAATAGCATTTTGTTATCCAAATATTTGTTGTTTTTTTAGAAGATTTGAGTTTTATTGTAGTACACTTGGGTTATTTGCACTTTTATTCAATTTAGATCATTACATGTTGTTCCTCTATTCTTCTGTCATCACACTGATAAAATAATGTAATGTACTACGTTCATAATAAGTAAAAGTCGAGATGCACTGACATTGATAACCTACGTGCACTATATAATCATTCATTATTTAATCCTCTCTTATCTTGTAGTTCATTTACTGATAATTGAATTACATTCATATTAATTTTGAATTAAATCAACGACATATGCAGAGACGGATCTATATACCCCAAGGGGGCACGTGCCCCCACATTTAAAAAAAAAAATTTATTACTAGTCCATACTGTATTATATATTGTGCCCCTAATTTTTTACTACTACTTTACAGTATCTACTATATATTGTGTCCCTCAATTTTTTTAAATTTTTTTACTACTAATTATTTTGTGCCCCCAATTAAAAAAGTCTGTCCTGAACATATGTACCTAATATAGTTAACTAACATTTGAGATGAAAATCGCCAAAATCAAGAATTTGTGTTATAAGATTCAATAGCAAAACCAGTCCAAACAATATTCTGGACATTCTTAATTGCAACAAAAATCAGATATGTATGTTACTTTTATTTGTCGTTAATATTGTCACACATATGAGTGATAGGAGTAGTAGTTACACATAAATTGAATTTGTATTTATTAGAGGCGATTTTATGCACCCGTAAATGGAAGACAAACAAATAAATAAAATGGAAGACAAATAACAATGAAGATGGAGTCACTTATTGTTAATTAATGTTATTGTATAAAATTGTCTCAAAATTGCCTCTCAGATCTTTTTTTTCGGTTGGAGAAATTTTAAATTAATATAAAGGACTTCCCTCTGATTACATTGGATTATGTTACATTTTAATCGTAATATTGAAACCAAGATAATGTCATTCCTTTTAAATTAGATAACTAGAGTAACGCCTCTGTAATATATATACGGGTTTTTATAATATTATATATAGATTAATAATTTATTATTTATATTTAATCATTTTTGAAAATCAAGTAATAGATTTAAAAAGTTTAACTAATCTTAGCTTATTTTTATTTTCCCCCTCTCTTTTGTTATGATTGTCAAATATTATTTTCAATTATATGTTAAAAAGGTTTCAAGGCTATGTTTCCCATATAAACTTGTGTAGTGTATTTTAGAACACGTACATATTTAAAAACATATATATATATATATATATATATATATATATATCAAATTTTCATTACTAACAGTTTCGATCCAACCATCTTCACTTCGACTTTTCTCTTTTTTATTATTTTTATAAATTTTAGAACTAAAATTAAATTTTAAAATATATAATCATTATCCTCATGCAAAACAATTGAACACACATATCACTCATAAATTTAAAATTTCCACCTAAACTATTCTTCCTATTTTTAATTATTATTATTTCTTATATTTAAGTTATTGACAATTATTTTAAAATATCCACTTCACAATAATGTAAATTGACTTATCATATATTTACTAAAAAAATTCTTTTAATAACTATAGCTATATATACATGTTTTTCACGCAATTACTCATACTTTTATTGTTTATTTAATTATGTTCATAAATAAATTATACTAGTTCTACAGGATTGTCACATTACCGTAGTATCAACATAATCATTAATTTAAAATCATAATATTAATTTAAAATCATAATATTTAAGATCGAATCTTTACATCGCTAATTTAAAATCATAATATTAATTTAAAATCATAATATTTAAGAACGAATCTTTACATCGCTGATGAGTAGGATGTTTAATTTAAAATCATAATATTTAAAGAATGAGTAGGATCTTTAATTTAAAATCATAATATTTAAAGGATTAAAGGAGTAGGATCTTACCCACCGTGGAACATTATTTGGAACATTATTTACTAGTTCTATTTTCATTATCACATAAATGAGGATTAATTGTAATAAGTTTTTATTGATGTTTTTTTTCTTTGTTTTGCAGTGTGATGCGATCCATTCTCAGACGTTTACAAAAAATTTAGAAGTAAAAAAATGAAGTATTCGATCCATTCGAGTATGGATCCCATATTTATTAAGACATATCAATATATAATTAGCAGGATATATATATAGAGAGAGAGAATGAAAAAATTCAGCAGGGTTTGGTGCAGAAACAGCGGCGAGGTGGGCCCCGGCACCAGCCCCCGGTGAAGCCCTCGTTCCTGCAAACGAGCCCACAGTTGTTGTCACTGTTGCATCGACCAGCGAATGTTTGGCTCGGCGACTCACATATCCTTTGCAACGACGAGCCGTCGACCTTATCTCCTGTTACATCTAAACATATCTATTAATTTTACTTTTCATAATATATATATATATTTAAATTGATTTTACTTTTCATAATATATTTTTTTTTTTGGCATAGATATAATTATATAGCCCAATTACTTACGAGATCCCAATAACAAGACCAGAACAACAAGGTATGCAATTGCACAACTACCCCTACGCCCAACTTTCTCCATGTCTGCCTGCCTCTCTCTCTCTCTCTCTTTAAAAGATAGATGTATATAATACTGAATGCAGTTATATATATATATATATATATATATATATATATATATATATATATATATATATATATATATTTTAGATGAGAAGTATAAAGCGAGCATGATGCTACACATGTCCTAAACTATTCATGCACTGCGACACGTTGATATTGCCAATTACAACTGGTAAAATCCCAACTTTGCCCCTATAATTACATTTTCTAGAATCTGCATATTATATCTGCTATTTTAAGTATATATTAACAATATCACCTACGCTACGTACTAATCTGTATTGAAACATGTGCAACTTTGAAAAGTATCGGATCGGTGGAGCGAATGATTGCGCTTGTCAAAAATAAGCTTTTAAATAAAATGTAGTTAGTTTGTTGTACTAATCTTCTAAGAAAATGTGATTAATCAACTAATTGTTATTATTTATTCATCTCATATAGGATTGGCCTTTCCATACATGTTATATATTTTACTACTTGTATATAAATATTGTTTTATATATCAAAAAAAACTCAATGTGTCATGAACACGGTTGTATCCTGATTGACAATCCGCAACACTGTATAAATATACTTTTTGTGCTACAAGTATATATTTTAAAGTATAAGTATTTTTTTTCCCTCATATTGTTATGTCCTAAAATACGATCTGTGCTACAAGTATATATTTTAAAGTATAAGTATTTTTTTTCCTCATATTGTTATATCCTAAAATACAGTCCAATCGTGCGCAACAATACAACATTTTTATTGCATGTGATTTTATTATTCAACACAACATGCTTGTATGTGATTTCACATAATAAGTATGTTTTTTTTCTCGTGCACAATCATGTCTTGGAACATTATCCGACCATGCGTGACAACAAGTGTGGCACACGGTTATATCCCTAGACACAATTGATCATACAGACAACACAATATATTATTTTTTTTCTTCATACACGATCGTATGTGACATCGAACGTGCGAGCACACGATCATGTACGCGATTCCATCGCACGAAAAATAATCCCATGCAAGACCCACTCTTTATATATATTATATTTCTAGCCACGTACGTCTTTTGTTTTACTTTTAGCTTTTTTTGGCTCTAAAGATTAAAAAGTCTTGTTTAATTACTCCTTAAACTATCAAACTGTTTCTCAATTTGGCCAGCACCTGCATTGCTATAGTGAAGAATAAATCCATTAATTAGAAAGCTATGTGGATTTATTGAAAGAATTTCTCGTGAGATTCGTACAGGGGATTCGGAGAAACACAGAAGAGTCAGATTGACGAGTGAATCTTGTAATTCAAATAATATCCACGAGTCTTATGCTACAGATGGTAACCACCTTTTATAAACAATGAGGTGAATCTGAATTATCCAAGTTCAATATTTATTTCCAAGCTTCCACACGCTCACAAAAAGCTCATCAAAAATTCGCTCACTAGAAAAAATGTTTGATAGGAGATATAATTTTTGTGACACCATTAATGAGCAATGCCATCATTTGTTGAGGCTTTTTAGTTTGAGTTAGAGCTAGCAAAAACCATAAATAACGAATTATATATATTATAAGATTAAATTAGTTCTTAATTTGATAGTAGATTAGTTATAGACATATGATTTATGAGTGATTTCCAAAAAAGGCGAGAATATAATACATTATTAAAACATTGATCCACATATTAAAAGACGAAATAGCATAGAGATAGCATGATGGTGATGATGGTTAACAAGGCCTGGTGCAGAAACAGCGGCCTCGAAAGCCTCTGCATTTGCCACCGCTGAAACCCTCGTTCCTGCAGACTTGCCCACAGTTGTGACCGCTCATGCATCGACCCTTGAACCCATGGCTTTGTGACTCGCAAGTCCTCTTCTCCTCCTCTACAGCACCTGTACGTTTTCTCATAATTCAAACTATGTTATTAATTACATATCCATCTTCCATTTTTCTTGCATCAATCTAAATAACTTACCAGATCCCAGTAGCAACAGCACTAAAACAAACAACGCAACGCTGCAACGCCCTATTCTCTCCATTACTATTACTCTCCCTCTCTCTCTCTCCCTGTATAAGGTAAAATTAGCTTCACTGAGCTCCTCCTATAAATAGACTAAAAGAAATTGAGTTCCACGGTGAGGGCGGGTATGTTGGAACACATGTCCAAAATTGTACATGCGATGCGACACGTTCATCTTATGCTTCACGCTAAACTTATCGACAATCCCCTTTTTACCCCTACTATACCATTTTGATGACCAATATAATACCATGTTTTTTTTATTAAAACCCATAGATTTGTATTTTGAAATAATGTAAATATACTTTATGCTATGTTATATTGTTGTGTGTGTTAGTTTTAATTTCGAGATAACGTATAGTTAAAGATGTATATGTACTATAAATTTTGTTAAATATTTGATTACCTTTTTAAACTATATTACAATGTTAAACTTCATTCTTTAAACACAGAAAGCTTTCTATATTATAAATCAAATTTATTCTTCAAATTATAATTTACTCTATAATATAATGTATCTTACATGATATACACACAAAACTTACTAAACACACCTCATATTAAAAAAAATAAAAGATATGAAAAAACAGTTTTTTTTTTGGTGTTGTGACTCCACCCTCATCAAATTCAATTCTTTCGTCCATTCAACTAAGCCCAATTTCTTTTCTCTCTCTCTCTCTCTATATATATATATATATAATTTTTTTTTTATTTTATTTTATTATTTTTTTTTTTTTTAAATTTTTAAAGTCAACCTTCAAAACGACTTCAAGTTACGTGAAATGATGGTACTACTACATGAAAAACAACAATGCTTGGTCACGGGCACTCGATTCAATACTCGGGAATACGTTTAGAACAAAAGAAGTCGCAGGATAAAACATTTTCTAAGCTCAAATTTTGTAAAGCTTATGGTTGAAAAAACCAATTCAAACGCTACACCTAAACATCAGCAGAGATTATCCCATCACATTGGTTCATCTAAAGATCAAAACCAACACATGTAAATATTTCTACATGATGAGTTCTCATGCATACACACAAGTAATACATTATTTGGATGCCATTCACCTGGCTTTAATGACTCCTACATATCGATTACTAAAAAGGCAATTCAGATTTCAAGGGCGAGAGACCTAATAATTTCGCATATACTCCCTCATTTAAACTCCTCCGTTTGCTTCCTCAAAAATACTCTCAACCAGCTACTTTTCATTTCGTAGCTGACACTAAAGCAATATGCTCGATCAGGTCCAACACTCGGTTGCTGCAATAACAACAAATTGGCATGTCATGCACCCAACTTGAAAGCTACTAAACATCAAGCATTCATGCAGAGAGAGAGAGAGTACCTGTAACCCCACTCGTTATCATACCAGGAGACGAGCTTCATGAAGGACTTACTGAGACCTATTCCAGCCTTGGCATCAAATATGCTTGACCTATAACAAGAAAGACAATGGAAAAGACAATCATGAAAATAATAAACTAGAAATGCATGCATAATATACACATATATGGGTAGCAGACTTACAGTCCTTTCCAATTTTACATCACTAGGACTCGGATTAATAAGTGGATAAGTTTATGTTTGGGTCTCCATACTTTCAAATTTTCATGTACTTTCTTGTGTAAACATTTCATCCCGGTACTTCCATTTGGAGACATCAATCCATGTAATTTCATTTGTAAACTTGGAATCTCTGTAATTCAATTTGTTCAAGTTAAGACCTATACTTTCATTAGTAGAAATTTAGTCCTTGTACCTTTCATTTGCAATAAAATTTGGTCCAGGTGTAATTACTAGGTAAGCGACCTAAAGACAAATTTGAATGTACAACGACTCAATTTTACAAATGAAAGTTCATGAATAATTCAAAGAAATTGGAAGCAGAAGGACCCTAAAATACTTTTTTCCTTGGTATCATTAAGTCGTATCCACTAATTAACATTTAACCTAGGTCAGCCTAGAGACATTTATAATCAACAATCATAATGGAAAAACCAAAACCATATAAGATCATTATTAAACGCATATGGAGGGCAGAAGGTACCAAGTTACCTGGAGTCACCAACAAAATCATTGGAGACAACATCTTCATCAGTGTACCCAAGAATGCCTTTGAGTGGACCCTCAGATGCATACCTAACAATTTAAACATAAATCCTTGAGTGACCATTTAAACATATATATAAAAGTTGGAACACCAGATGAACCAGAAAAGGGGCAATATTCACATACTTTATAGCTGCTTTAACATCCTCATAAGATGCACTCTTGTCAAGCCGGCAAGTTAAGTCTACAACAGAGACATTAGGCGTTGGAACACGAAAAGCCATTCCAGTGAGCTTACCATTAAGCTCTGGAAGAACTTTTCCAACAGCCTGAAATTTAAATTTAAATTCAGTTTCAAATTACATTGGCAGAACTGCTGGATTAAATGCCTTGGAACTGAACTATCTAATACCTTAGCAGCACCAGTAGAACTAGGGATGATGTTCTGCGCTGCTCCTCGGCCACCTCGCCAATCCTTCATTGAAGGACCATCAACTGTCTTCTGTGTGGCTGGACACAACAACAACAGTGTCACGAAGATGATCCAGTGCTATGCATAAGAATGATAACAAGCACGAGTGAAATTCCAAAAACAGCAGGGGTGCAACTCCTGGCACAACACATACCTGTAGTCGCATGGACAGTTGTCATTAGACCCTCTATAATACCAAACTCTTCATGCACTACCTGAAAAAATTAGAAATTATAAGGGAAACGATCACACTTCACAGACATGAAAAGATAACGTAATTATTCTGAAAAATATTCAAGGAATGATGCTAAAGCAAAACAAGTTGGCAGATCCACACTAATTTTTCTGCTTCATGAACATCTACACTCAACACACCAAAAAAAAAAAAAAAAGAACTACAACAAAAACTCCATAGAACCTTGGCTAGAGGAGCAAGGCAATTGGTGGTACAGCTGGCATTGGATATGACATCCATGCTTGGTTTGTAAGTACCCTCATTTACACCAACTACAAACATAGGAGCATCAGCTGATGGAGCTGAGATGATAACCTTCTTAGCACCTCCCTACACGAAACAAGAACTTTGATGAGAAGCTTATCATTGAAATGGGCAAACATGATGTCTAGAACATCAAAACTGTTACTAACCTTTTTGTGAGCTGACGCCTTGTCAATAGTTGTGAAGACTCCAGAAGATTCAACAACGTAATCAGCCCCATAATCACCCCAAGGAATCTCTGCTGGATCCCTGTATTAAGAGATCTGGAAGTTAGCATGGCAAGAGAATGCCAAAATTCCATATGCACATAGAACGACTTAGCATGCTGGTGTGTGCTTCAGTTATTGAATGCAATATTCTAGTGGTACCTTTTGCTGCTAACGTTGACCTGTTTTCCATTGATTTCCAAAGTGGATTCATCAACGACTCGGATGGTTCCACTGTAAGGACCATGAGTTGAATCATACTTGAACATGTATGCCTGAAAAGAATTATGCAAATGTTGCTAAAATCACACTCCAAACAGTTCTGTCCACAGTAAAATATCTCAAAGCAAATAATACCTCCAGTATTGTTAAAAAAGAGGTTTAATATTCACTTATTATGCCAAACAGAATACAAAAAGAGCCATTATCCAGAAAACACACACACACACACATATATATGTTATATTTATTTATCATCTTGTAGAATTTTAAAATTTTCATAATCGCTGATTCATTGCATGAGAGAACATTTTCTGAATCATGCAGTAAATACATCTTTTACAAAATATATACCAAAAAATTCATTTAAAAATGGTCATACACCTAAATCCTGATTCCAGAGTCAGAGTATGTCACTAGAGTACCTTATCTTCTTCACAGAAAAAATGTAAACAACTATTTCTTCATGCTTATGAGCCTAACAGTGGAATCTCCTTTATCATGAAACCAGAAAATGGAAACTACTTTCATGAGTTTAGCTACTCCATGGTCACCTACACAGTAAGGAATGCTAATATAGTTGAACAAGCACACTGACCATGTATTTTGCATCAATGAAAGGATCATTAACTGCCACCACATCAATATCATCCCTGAAGGTTGCTACACGTAAAACTAGTCTCCCAATGCGTCCAAAACCTGCATTGGTATCGAGCAAGTAAGCCATATTTTGCCTTAATAAATCAGTAGTAGCACATAAACAAAGGTCAATCTAGAAATAGCCATTCACAGAATTTCAGCAGTACATTTGGCATAGTGGCATAGCAAATAAGTTCTTGTTATACAGAACTAAGAAAATTGAGGACATCAAAATTTCCTACTTTCTGAAGCACACAAAAATAAGAAAATTGAGAGCAACAATAACAAAGAGTGATGTATTTCTCAATTTAAATGGAAGCAGCACGTAAAGTGGATGATGAAACATACCATTGATGCCTATCCTTGTTTTCCCACTGCTTCGTGATTCTGAATCAACAAAACATGAAATGTAGTTTGTCAAACACATAAAACAGACGTGACTCAAAATCCATTAAAAAAAACACATGCAAGTGTATAGGCATTACTGGGCACTGTTGGAGGTATCTGTGTTGCTGTTGCCTTAATAGGCTGAATAGTACGGGCAGTAAGCTTCCTAAACATTCCAAATTTAGCATCATTTGAAGTTAGCCAACAAATTAAATTAATTAGCATTTGAAATAATGAAATTTGTGCATTCACTCAACTGTAGTGGGGATGAATCCACTGGGACATTGGTCCCAAAGATAGTTGACTGGAACTTCACGGCGTTAGCATTGTGGTTAAGACCATGACATGATACCTATTATAGATTACCCAATTAAACATCACAGCATTGTTAGAAAACTTTCCATTATCTATCAAGTAAAAATAGAGGCAACAAGATACAAGGACACGCAGAGCATTATGAAAAAAATTCTTGCCACAATTGACTTATAGTTTCTAGTCTCCAGAAAAGTAACCAAACCAATTTGCAGCACTAACCAAAATCCAAATTCAGCTTAGAAAGGTACAAACCCAACGAACCATCAATACAGAAACGAAAAGGAAGAGAAAGCATTCTGCAATTTATTTTATGTTATATGACGGAAAAAAAAAACAAATTTCCAAGAGAAGATTAACAAACGGCCAGATGCTCATTTATTTATTGAACCATGTATGTTTTTACAAATTAGATTCAATTTTAATTTTCAATCGGTGCAACAAATTGCAAATCCCATCACTTCATTCTTTACTTCCGTAAAAAATAAGCACGAAGTTCAAAAGCTGAAAATCCAGGAAATCGCATCCAAATGAAACCGTAAAAACGTTTCTACAACAAAAAATAACAATAAATTAAATGAAAACGTTCCACACAATCAAAATGCAAATATGCAGAAAAAATTATTGAAAATAAAAACGATCTGAGCTCAATTCTAAGATGTAGATAACAAGATATCAAACAGAAATCACAACAAACCTTGGAGCGATCAGAGTGACGGAAAGCGTCAGCATCGAGAACAGGCGACGGCGCAGATCTAATAACAGAGAACGCCATTTCTACAAGAACAGAGCTCTTTCGGCGTAAACGCAACGCTATGTAGATCGAATATCCTGTAATATAATATATATAACAGAGAAGAATGGCGAAACCCTAGAGAGAAGAGAGGAGTCGTTGGCTTTTAAGGGGACGAACTGGCCAACTTTCTAAGACCTATTTATTTAATACCGTAAAAGAGATGAAAGGAGGCGGAGATTATTAAGCAGATGTAGCTCGTGTGATTGATGGCATATGCAAAATAAGAACGAAATTGGGGCTTTGATTTTAGAGTTTAGAAAATAAAACAAAACTATAATGCTCTCTGTTTCTTACGTTGGTGGGGTTGTCGTTTTGTGTGGGCCCATCTACTGTCGTTGGTAGCCACGTCAGATAGGTTTCTCCTGCCCTCACGATTTTCTGGTCCCACTGGATCTTTTTCTTCGCTTTTCGCTCTTTTGGTGCCCACTTGCCAACATACAACCCAAATTTCAGACTTTTTCTCACCAAATATCAATTTCTCCACCACATCAAAAAAGGGGAAAAAAAATGCCCTTTTTATAACTAAAAATAGTTATAAAAAACATGATTCTTTTGTATTATGGAACCAATTTTATGCTTTAATTATAGAAATATGAACATGTGAGTAATTTTAGTATGAAATTATTGAATTTGAGATGAGTTTATATTTAAATTGTTATAAAGCCACATATTAGAGTAAGTTAAAAATTGTATTAAAATTGCATAAGTCTTATTAGTTTTTTTGTTGGTAAATCTAGAGGTGGTCATCCTATTGTGAAAACAATTGACTCAGTTTCCATTTGAGTCTCAAACTACGAACTGGCGGTTAAACCGTTTATTTATTTTTTATTTTTTATATTATATATAAATAATATTATATATTTATGTCATTTTACTCTTTAAATTGTATTGATTATTATTCTTAATTTATATTATAAATTGTAATTTTTTTAGGTATATGATTTGTATCTCATTGTATTTAAGTTGTAATATCTTATATTTGAAGTTCTTGCTTGTAAGTTGTAATGTTATGTTATTGTAACTTGTAATTGTCGGTTCTAATTTTTCATTTATATCAAATTGTCTATTCAAACAAAATAATTATGTTGTGATATATGAATAATTGTAATATTTATATGCAAATTTAATTATTTTTAAATATATATATATATATATATATATTAAAACTGTCGGTTTCCAAATCGAAACTGAAACCAAAAACCCCACAATTCAATTTCGATTTGAGGATTCATGATTTTTCGGATCGCGGTTCAAACCATTTGAACACCTTTAGATGAATCTGAATCAAACCTTTCAAATCAATCCCTCTTAATAAGGAGAATAAATTGATAGAACTCATACTTATCTAACTTATCATAGTCATATTATAAAATTGATAATCAATTAAGTTCAAATATAAATTTAAAGTTTCATTACAAATCAAATGTCTTAATGAATATAATTTGTTTGGCTGTGTAGGTCTACTCATGAAGATTAATGTAACCACCAATAATCATGAATTAATTTAGCTTGTTCTGAGCAAATTAGAGATTGGGCCTCTAAGATGAAGCTTGACATGAAAGTAGTTAAATAGGAAATATATTACTATGTTTTTCATTAATAAATATTGTTGGAGAAAATTGGTTTTGATCCAATTAGAAGTGTGGGTCAATGTTGAGTTTTGTAGGAAGTCTTGACCACACGTGTTTGATCATTATTTTGAAGAGTCAAAGTTGGGCAAATGTGAAAATAAAGGGCAAAAGATCGTTCTACGTCTCGAGTAGATGATCGTAGTGTATTTACACTCTTAAAACCGATTTTTGGTGAGTGGAAATTCATGCACAAAGTTAGTGACCAAAACCTGTCTGGTGGTCGGATGTTGCGTCTGATGTTGGCAACATGACGGACAACGTCGCTCGTCTGTAAAGCCCAAAACGTAAAAGCCCTTTGGGTAGCCCATTTAGGAAAGCCCATCTCGAAGCCCTAGTGGCTAATGGCCTTCCAAATCCTCTGTAATTGATGGTGTAAGGTAGTGGAGAGCTCCACTTACTTAGTAGGCTTAAATGTCTTAAACGCTCATTAAGATGAGGTGTCCCTTCACTTGGTGGATGTGCCTATAAATAGGGCATGGTTTTCATTCTTTGCATAAGTATAAAAACAAGCTTTATACAGTATTGAGAGCACGAAATTCTTACTAAAAAGATCATTCTCATAGCATCCTTGCAAAATCAATCTTGCATTGTTTGAACATATAGAAGTGCGATCTAGTCCTTCCACTATTTTAGTTCGTTGGTGCTTCTAGTTTTATGGTGCTACTAACTAGAAGACGTAAGTCGTTTTACCTTTGGGAACGTCACGTTGTACCGTGAGCACTAGCCGGGACGTGTTCGTTTTTTAGGAGAAATATCTCCTTGACTCGACTTTCCAAAGTTCATTTTGGTGCATTTCAAAGGATCTTTGCTGCAGGGTTGTTGCTGCTGCTCTCTGGATCTTGTACGTAGCCAAGGCTCGAAGATCTTACAGATTTTTGAAGTTTGAAGGCGTTTCAAGTTTCTGTTGTCACAGTGTTATCTGCAGTGTTGCCAACATTATCGGCAACATTCGGTTTCAGAATCTGTTGTGTGCAGTGTGACGACATTTTGGACAACATTTGAATTCTGTAATTATTTTGTTTTCTGTTTTCCCATTATAATTGACATTATTTGGTGCACTATAAACCAACGAATAAATTATAAACTACAAGGAAAAGGATGATTTCAGATCGAATATCTTCAAATTGCAAACTTGAATTAGTATATAATTGCAGCAAATGTTATCAAATTTTTATGTTACTTGTTTTTTCTCCTTTTCGTGGTTCCTTCTCTTGGAACAGTCTTTATTTAGGGGTATTAATCATCATTTTCACGAGTGTGCATTAAGTTAATTCGACTAATTAACCAATATTATATATATATATATATATATATATATATATAATATCATTGTTGTCTGCTAAAATAAATAAATGAATTTAGAGAAAAATACAAGGTTGATTCTTTTACTATATAGTTGCTATCGCTTGTCTATTAATTTTCTCCTATTTAGTAATATATATATATATTTGTTTTAGTTAGAAAGTGATATTTTTATTGTTTAATCTTGTAATACATTTGAACGGCCATGATTTATTATGATGATTCAAGTTAGGTAAAATAACAAGAAAGAAATACCAGTCACGTGAAGTGGACAATTTTAAGTTTTTTCTTATATAATTACGCAATTGATGTGCTGTCATTATGGTGGTTATCAAGTCAATTAAAAGTCTACAAATATTATCACCCAATACTATTAACATTTTTTTAACAATTTAATTTAAAGCTTACGTTTTAATTAATCTCAACCCGATTTTCTAGTTGAAATACCAATACCACTGTTGAATCTCGAACATCACTTTTTTATCAACCAATTATATTTTGAGAGACAAATTATAAATCATTTTATTTGAATGAAATTTTAATAGTGCACGAGTTTTCTCTCCATCTCATTTTAGTATTAAATACATATCATTTTGCCAAACATGATATTTTAGATGATGATTAAAAGGTACAAGTCACGTACAAATTTTTTTTTTTTAGTCATATTTAAGGATCGAGATTTGAATTTCAAACAAATTTTTTTTTTTTCTGAATTCCAGACTTACTTGCAATATAGACATTCATGTATAAGCACAACACGCATTTACATAGTTACTTAAATATTTTTGGAAGACAATTTTTAACATTAAACCAAAAAATATGGAATAATCTCTCACATTAGAATATGTTTTTAGTTATTTAGTAATGCTATGTCTTCAATGAATTATGCAATAACATTATTTTAATATAATATAATAATTTCATTTTAGTTTATTTCAAAAGGTCCGATCACTTTAAAAAATTTGGGACGCACAAAAATATCGAACCTCAACTTTCTTTCTAATAGAGGGAATCGAGTATCATTTCTCCAAATGAAATTTATGTTTTGAATTAAATATTTAATTAGACATGAAATCATATAATTATCCGTCATGCAACATTGTTTTACCTACTCATGTAAGAATAATTAATAATAATAACTAGATAAATTTTTCAATTAATTACTTAGTTTCTCTGATTTATGAAATTCTGCATATTTATTATGATACTTCACAAAATATCTCGCAAAACTCTAACTATGTATGTAATGATATAATGAATAAATAATTATCAACTGTTTCTCAATGATTTCTAATAATATTAAAACTGGTTGAACGGATGGTATAGAAGTTTATTTAAAAATAATAAATTGATTAGAAACTAAAATTTCAAACGTGATAAAATCATAAGAATAAAGCAGGAGTTTAGACAACTGAAATGATCATTTATTTGTTTTCGAACACATGTTAATATATCAAAAATAAATAATGATATTTAAATAAGTGGATAGTTTAAAAAAAAAAAATTGACCCCACGTGTTAAAAAAGAAAAGGCTCTTTCCTTAAAAAAAAGAAAAAAAAGAAAGAAAAAAGATCTGCTGTAACATCGAATCTATTTGCAGTAGTGGAGTTAGGTGTAGGCTCAGGAAACCCTCACGTGGTCCAGCAACCAACCTTTTAATTCTTTTTAGTTGTTTAATATTTAAGGAAAGCTCAAATTTTATTGAATAGTGTTTATATGCACCAGGTGCATGGATCATGATTCATGTAATTGGATATATGAGTCGGGTTGGGTTCGATTTAATTCGGATTCACGTCCTTTTTTTTTTTTTTTTTATAATTTATGTCATAACCTTTATGTTATAATAATATAACCTTTATGTTGTAATAGTGTAACCTTTATGTACAGATTTCATAACTTTTTTACTGAATGACTTATACTTTTTTCACTATAAAAATTCATGCAATATAACCCAAACTTTTATGTTGTAATAATATAACATTTATGTTGTAATAGTATAACCTTTATGTACATATTTCATAACCTTTTCAATAAATAACTTATAGTTTTTTCACTATAAAAATTCAATATAGCCGAAACCTTTATGTTGTAATGATATAACCTTTATACTGTAATACTATAACCTTTATGTACAAATTTCATAACATTTTCAGTGAATAACTTATACTTTTTTCACTACTCAACACTGCAAAAGGTTATGTGCATATAACTAAAAGGTTAAGTTCGCTAAACTAAAAGGTTATATCAATATACAGCATAACTAGAATTTGAGTTAGAGTTTGGGTTTGGGTTTGGGTTTGAGCGCGTGAGGGCGCGTGAAAGACATTTTTGAACGGGTTGACCCGGTTGCACGGATTTAGGATCCGTGCACCTAGTGTATAGAAACAATTGTGAATTTTATATGACCTCATATCACATATCACAAATTTAATTATAATTATAGTTATGTGAGATGAGTAAATTCTTAATTCATATTTAATAATTTATATATAAATTTGAGAAAGTGAACTTTGTTTATAAGTAATTAAGATTTATATTATAGTAATTATCTTAAGATCGTATAATATTAATTTTTATGGTGGGATAAAAGTTTTTTGTTCTTTAAGTTTGTTTATATTGGATTTAAAATCTCAGTATGATAGAGTATGTTATGAGATGAATGCGAAATTAGTAGTTGATGGGGATATACAGTGTAAGAGACAATGATCTAAATTTTGTGAGTTAACTTCAATCATATTCTTCATTTTTTATTAGGCTTGTTCGTGGCACAACTAATATGGAGATGCATAATATTGCTTGACTTTTAAATTCTTATGAACCCTCATTATTGGATCCAACCTCTAAATTTTGTGAATGGTCTTCTCAACATGTGTTCTTTTTGTTTTATTGATTGATTATTAATACAAGCTTGTAGCTTTTATTAAAAAAAAAAACTGTTTTGTTTCATTAGATTGTTTTTCGGGAAAATGAATTTTCTTTATCCTCCGAGTTCACTTAATTCGATTTTTCATTTTCTATCTTTGACCTTTTATTTTTTTGTTTTTTATATTTAAAAAAATCATTTTTAGGTCCACCAACCTACTACAACAAATAAATTTTATTAATTTTTAAGTAATTACATTTTCACTGTCCATGTTTGCTCAAATTAAAAAAGTGTAAATTACAATCAAATTCTTTAACTATGAAAGCAAAAAAAAAAAATAACAAGCGTTTCAACCAATTTCTATAAGTAATTTGTTACGAAATAACTCATTTTATGGATATCGTATTATATTATCATACTGTATGTTTTGAGATGATCACATGTTAAATATTTGATTGTTGAAGGAGTTTTTTTGTTATAAAAAAAGATATAACCATTGTATTAGATAAATTCACCGAAAAGTGAATTTTTTACAAAATAGAGGATTGAAAAAAAAAAAAAAACTTGATAGATAGAGTATGAAAAATACAAATTTTTTCTATGTTTTGGCATATGAATCATGTATTTTTTACTTTTATAATTTTTGATAAATTTTGATTGAAATATATGTTAACATTGAGTTCAGAATAGCAACTGAAAATTTTCAAAAAAATAAATTAATAAGGTAGCAAATTATATCAATATTAAAATTTATTCGAATACTAATATTTGATTATTTAAAAATAAATTTGAAAAGGGTAAATGGTGGTGGCAAATGGGAGGCGGGAGAGAGAAGCCATGTATTCCTCCAATGGCGTAAGAGGAAAGTTGAAGACCCTCGAATATTAGCCAACAAACTTCTCAATTTAATCGAATTCCGACATTCCATCGCCTCAAATGTCTCCGTTTTCTTCGCCATTGTTTTTCTAGCTGGACTAGAAATGAAATGAAGGCCCCATTCTTAATTCCCCTTTAGCCCACAGCATTCACAACCCTGAGAGTTGCAATCCCATTCTTGTCCCCCCCCCCCTCTTCATTCCGCCCCCGGTACTTCTCTCTCATCGATTTAATGCCTATGTTTTTTTTTTTTTTTTTGTAAATGTGTGTATGAAATTATGAATTAAGATTTCATGAGTCTATTTGTTTTGGTTTCTTACTTTCTTGTGCGAAATTCTTCCCGCCTGAAAGAGAGGACGCATTTGTTGTATCTTGATCGGCATTACGTTTCTTTTGGACGAATCAAATATGGCCAGGAAATTCAGGGTTTCTACTTTCTCGATTTCAGAATGTTATACCAACTCACCTTCATTAATTGCTATTCATTATCTGGTTGATTTATATGTTTATTGGGTTAATTTTGGCAATATAGACCGGTTCTTATCTCCTTGTTGTCTTCTTCCTTAATTACTATTTACAAAGTGCTGCGGCCCTCTTGCTGCTTTGGCTTCATGATGATTGATAAGTAGTGAAAAAAATGGTGAATGTTCAGTTCCTGATTTCTTAGGAAATCCAGAGCTTAGTGGTGAGATAATGTCCTTATTCATCAGCTCAATATTCTCCTTATCTAGTTTGAAGAGTAGGACAGTTTATATATAGGTATCCTTCTTAAAATGGTTGAGGTATTTTCATTGTCATGTTGAGAATGTAGATAGAGTGCCATAACTCAAATATGATAAGATTGTATTGAGTTTTATGCCATTCATGATGGTCTTACTTATTTTCTATGAATAACATGTTGGAACAGCCTCAGTGCTCTGAGTTAGCAAACACCATCTGTGGTTATGTAGACGATCAGGTTGTATGCTAATAATATATATGAATAAGCTTCTCATGTTGTTATTCACTAGGATGGCGGAAATCAGCTTCAAGTACTGGAATGATTGTGTGGATCTCGCGGACTTGGAGGAAATGTGGGTGGAACCTGACGTGAGGGCAGAATGGATTAGTGTTGGGGAGACTGAGGGATCCAAGATATACCTCTCACGTGATCCTGATGGTCAGCCTTATCTAACACAGACTGAGATGAGGGTAAAGTTGAACCAAATTTAGTTGAGGTCTAATTACTATGGTTGTGAAGCATCCATCACTTTCTAATTACTGATAATAGATGTTCCTTATAAAATGTGATAATTGCAACATTTTCTCACTGCAAAGAAGCTAAATGAATTTTTTCAGTTCTATATGTGGAGCTCACCTTCCTCCAAAAGTATGCTTTTACGTTGAAGTCAAGATGTAACTTGTGATGATCTTTGTCTTAACAGGGTGTGGCGGGAATTATTGTCCGAAGGCACTTTGTCTCACAAATAGATTCGGTATGATATGCTACTTGCAGTTAGCACTCTTTAGCACTGTTTTTCATATGGAAGTCATCACATGGTTTGACAGCTAATGAAATCACTATTCCCTTTTCATCTATAAATGTATGTCTTTGCATAGAAGTCGAACCTTCTCTTTATATGTGCCTAGTATATAGTGGAGTTTCACTTTCACGATTCCAGAGTTTTTCCAATTACTTCAGTTTCACATATCCTAATGTATTGAAATTTAACATGATTGTGGTCAAAGAAATCTCACTTCCTGCCAATAAGAACTGCAAAGCCCTTTTGCTTGCTTCATTTATTTCTACTTATAAGTGGTTTCCTGTTCAATATTTCTGAGTTCAGTCTCAGCCCAATAAAGAACAAACCTAAAGCATTCACATTTCTTTTTTGCAGTTCCTACCTAGTTTCTACTTCCAACTTATCCTTTATTTATTTTCCACAGGACATGCTTTGTGCTATTGCTGAACTTGAAAGTGATAGACAGCCTCTTGCCACAAGCTATAACAAGAAATCTGACGAGGTCAAGATGGGGATCATGCAAATCTCGCCAAAAACTGCAGAGTGGCTTATCAGGTAACAATTAATTTGTTTCCAATTTTTTCAGGGATGACACGGGTGCTATAAAACTGGAGCAAATTAGTTAAAGTTGGGCATTCCTGCAGGGAGTTGGGTTATAGGACCTATGAAGTGGCTGAGGATTCAAAAGTCGTGTATAAGCCTTTTGTTAATGTTTATCTCGCAGCTGCCTATCTTAAGTGGCTATCAAATTTTGATCAAAAGTAAGTTGGTATAATGTCGTATTCCCTTCTTCGAACTTACTATTTGTTATTCCTCATATCCTCCTTGCATTTAAGCTTACATTCAAATTTCTGATTAAATAATAATAATCTATACTAATATAAAAGGAGGACAGTTGGGGAAAATTGTAAAAATGCCATTTTTCCTCCTAAATTTGTCACTATCATAATAAAATATTAAAAAATTATATATTATGTATTCATGAAAATTGGGCTTGCCTTGAATAATTGGGCTTATTTATGTATATCTATTACCTATATAAAAGTGTGGATATTTCTTACAAAATATGGATTGACGAATATATCCCTATTATAGATTATTATTTAAGGTTATAACAGTAATTTAGGATTTTCATACTTAAATAATTTTATATTAGAATTCTAGTTAATTCAAAATCTTATAGAATCCTATTATAATTAAAACTCTAATATAAAAGTGTTATATATACAATATTTGTATTATTTCTTTCTTTAATTTGAATTAATTTTCATGTGCAACGCGCGTGCTCTAAAACTCGTATTTAATAAAAGAGTTAATTGGGCATGCCTTGAATAATTGAGCTTTAATAGTAATTGATAAAATCACATATCCTCTTAATTAAACATAATTTTAGTGAAAAAAACCATAATAATTTGAATAACTCTTTTTTAAATATAACCGTTTCATATAATTAAATTGTAAGGTTTAAATATCAAAATTATAAAAGAATTAAAATAATGACATTAAAATTTTCATAATAAATAATCAGAAAAGTTATTTTAAATATCTACACATAAATAAGTGAAATCTTAAAAAAGTTTTACAAAAACACAAATTCTTGGGATATAATGAAATTAAAAAATTATGGTCCAATTATTTATTATTGTTGTTTCTTAGTTTTATATTTATGTATTAATATTAACTATATTCATAACTTTATTTATGTATCAATTAATGTTGTATATAAAGAAGTTTTGTGAGTTTTGTAATTATTATATTTTAGTTATTATTGTAGACATTATTTGTTTTATATTATGTTGGTTTTTTTTTTTCTAACTTAGCGAATAAAATTTTGAATCCATTAATATTATGATTTTTAAAATCAACTACAAATATTATAATCCTTGCAACGTACGGGATAAAATACTAGTAATAATAATGTATGAAACAATTTGTATGTGCAGAGAAAGGAGTGAAGAGTTCATGGTTAGGGCTTATAAAGGTGGCACAAAAAAAGCGAATCACAAGTCAACTTTACCATACTGGAAAAAATATCTCTCTGTTAAGGAAAGTCTTCCATCCAGGTAATTACAACCACTCATAATGCAAATAATTGTTGCATGCTGGATCTGTTGGAAATGGAGCATGCTTAAATGCTATTTACCTGTATCCCAACTTCATAGATAAGTAATCCATCTCATCAGTTATCGCCTGTATGATCTCATCCCTTTGAGAATGCCTACTTAATACCATGTGCTATGATGTGGTAAGTGGTTTCAGGTTTGATTACTCCAGCTGTTTTACATGCATATGCTGAGATTATGAGCTTCAGAACAATAATTGTCTCATTAAATGATTAAGGAGTTCCATACATATATTTGAAGAAATATTACGAATCTAAGTGGATTTTGTTCATGTATTATGGTAGAGTTTGAATGTTTGGACTTCAAACTGTCTTGTATTGACTACTCTAACTATGCTTTCCTAGGATATTCACATAGTTAAATGGGCATATCTCTCTGACATTGCAGAAAAGCGTTTGGAGTTGGTCTAGATCCTTCCTACTCTGTTGCTGTAATTTCACACATAAAAGGTTTGGTGCTTACAATAAAGTTTATATCGAGTTGTCACTCCATTTACTCTTTGGATAAATTACAAAAGCTATCATTGAGAATTGACTTATTCACCAAAATAAATAAAATATTCATATATATGTTAAATTACAAATAGCCTCTATTTGTTTTACAAATATCTTACTAAATGGTGCACCCTGAATATGTTGTGAAAAATAACTCACACTTATGATACCAGAATGTAACATAGGACTATGATCTGTCTATATTTGAAGAAGGAGAAATGATGAAACATTGCAATGCGATTCAATGTTGTGAATATTGGTTCACTTTCCTTGAAGTTAGTGAAACTGTGGTTCCTGCTCATTACTTGGGCATTGGAGATTATTATCTCAACAGGCCATGTTCATTATGTTGATATTCGTTTGGAACAACTATCAAAAGCAGTGGATGGACATTTTAATGGAATTTTTAGGCCCATGCATTGCTCATGTTCTCCAATTTTCAATATCAGAAATTGATTGTCTAAAAATATGACCTGTCCACCTACTTTCTGTCTGTATGGGAGCAGGTCCTGTCAATGCAACCTGGGATTCAAGGACTTCCCCTGAAGACATGGAAGAGATGTGGAAGAATCCTGATGTACACAAGGAATGGACCCATTTTGGTGAGAAAAAGGGCAAAGTGCGATTGTCCCATGATGTAGAAAAACATCCTTATCTTTCTCGAGTAGAGCTAAAGGTGAGAACACACTTGTATTCCATTTTCATGGATAACTGATGAATGGCCGTAACTAAGAGTTTTTTTTTTTTTTCCTTGCAGGCTGTTGCAGAAATCATTATGGCCAAGCACTTCAGCAAAAAAGGATATAAACCTGTTAGTAGTTCACTTCTTATTTCAATCTATGCAACAAGTCATTTTGTGAATGAAAGCTTTGGTATAGCCGTATAGGCACTGAAAGAATTACGTGTAAAATATGATACAACTTACAACTCACAATATAATAAGGCTAAATGTCCTTTGTTTTTTTTTTTGGACAGACGTATCTATGTGCTCTCTGTGAGATGGTTAGCATGCGGTTTGTGAATGGAGTTGGTCAACGCACTGGGCTAATGGGAATCGACTATCCAACTGCACGTTGGCTTTACGAGTATGTACTGAAAATTTCCATTTGCAAGTGAAATACAAGAAACTCTTTCTTTCTTTTCATTCAACTTTAAGCTTCCTCTATTTGATGACTAGGGATCTCGGCTACAAAGGCTTCATGGTGGAGTCCGTTGAAGACCTCACCAAGCCTTTTACTTCCATATACTTTGGTGCAGCCTATATGACTTGGTTGTCAGAATACGAGGGAAGGTAGGATCATGTCATAAAAAACTCTTTTTAAACCGCTCATTCTTTCTTTACTACACATTAACAACATTAATCTTCCAACAGGGAAAGAACCATCCAATTTGTTGTTCAGGCCTATCTCTCTGGACCACAGAATGTGAACCTTCAAGAGACAGGTCCTCTCTGGGACAAGTTTGAGGAAGCATTAAACCGCTACGAGCAACCTAAAATGTATGTTTTGATCCCTTTGAGTAAATTAAGGGTAATCTATCTTTTTCGCATGCATGTTTTGATGAGTGAAGTATCGTTGCAGTGAGTCTGGAAGCTGCACCATCATGTGAGCTTCTGAGTTTCAAGCTTCGCCTCTCTCGTACTATACTCTTGTAAGTGTACAAAAGTAAGCTGTATCTTCAATGTCAAAGGTAATCATAATTTTGTATATGGATTGAATATTTACTCAATGGAACAAATTTTAATTTTTTTTAGTTGTTTGTTAACTCGCTGAGTTGATCAATTTGTTCTGATATTATTGAAGAAAATGCATTTTTTCTTTACCTTCGTCTCTTATATTTTAGTTTCTATTTTGTTTTTCTCCTTCAGGGTAATTTTTTTTATTACAAAATTAAAATACATGGGGAATAGTAATCACATCAAAATATATTAAAAAATAATTGGGCGCAAAATTTACGTTTTTCTTGGACATAAATGTTTGAAATTAGTTTAATATTTGGAGATTTCTGTATTAAAAAAAAAGTTATATCATGAAAAAATGTGTATCTAGGTGCTTGAAGTGTTGATCCACGATCAAGTACTTAACTTTATTTTAACCAACTAGATCTTTGGATTTTGATCTTTTCGAAACTTGAAACTGAAAAAGGAAACTCTTCTCTTGATACTCCATGTTTACTTAAAAAAAAAAAATTAGTGAACGACCTACTTGTTTAACTTTTAAAAAGATTAATTTGTGTATTCATTTTGTGAAAAAACAAAAAAAACTAACGTAAGCAAGATTTGAATAAAACTAATTGACTTTAGGACAAAAGTTGGACTAAATGGACATGGTCATATATTATTACACTAAAAGCGTTGGCCTCAAGTGTCGACTTCGTTTTACAAATGGAGAAGTATTCAAATCGAGATCTGAAAAGCATCTTCCACCGTCCAATGATAAGAAAACAAAATAATCCAACCGTCCATGGACTTTCTCGTCGGCTACGATAGCAAAACGCATCGTTTTAGATTTCATCGCCATTATAAAAGTAAATTGTTTTTTTTTTCCTTGAGTTTTTTATTTGTTTTTGTTTAATTTAAGGGTTTATTTGCTTTCACAATCGCACTCTACGTTTTATTTTACTCCACTGCCAAGTACCAATTGGTCTTTCTTTATCCCGTTATTTGGTTCGTTAATTAATTTAAATAATATATAAAATTTATAAATGAATTAAATTAACTAACTACTAATAATCTTACTCTTAAAAGATAATATACGGCTCACCTCAAATAAGATCTCAGATTTGAGTCTCCACCCCTAATATAAGATAATTTATAATATTATTTTAGTTTATAGTACATAAAATTTCAAATCAATTTTTGGTTTGTACAATATATATATATATATATATATATATATATATATAAACATTTCTCATTTAACTAATAAAAAAATTCAAAATCTTGAGTTTGTTTTAATTTCAACCTAAATATTCAATTTTAATTCGAATTACTTGATTAATTGTATTACGATGTATCAAGATGATGTGCATTAATCATGAATTAGACAAACACCACCAACTAATAATCAAACAAAATTATAAATAGAAACCATGAGGAAATTCATATGAGAAAAAACATCAATAATGTTATCCAAATAAATGTATATTAGTAAAGTTTAAAAAATAGAATAAGTATCATCGGAAATTTGGAAGTAGAAGAATCTAACTGCGCTGA
Source organism: Scutellaria barbata (assembly GCA_028654395.1). Classification (NCBI taxonomy): domain Eukaryota; kingdom Viridiplantae; phylum Streptophyta; class Magnoliopsida; order Lamiales; family Lamiaceae; genus Scutellaria; species Scutellaria barbata. Next base: position 8,954,011 of record CM053645.1, read on the forward strand.
CCAACTAACATAGTTTATTTGTAAATCGAATTTGATATTGTTCTGTAATATTATAAATAACAATTGGGAACACTCTTTTTTTTGCCGAACAAACAATTATATTAATGACCTTTGAATTTCACTCGTTGATTTTGCACTCTTAACATATTTTCTTTTGACTCTGAAGTCTGAACATGGAGTTGCGATAATGGATTTAGTCAACAGGTTGATTTCTAATACTGCATTGCCCGCCTGAGGTAATACCTGCTATGTTAGCTAATTCAACAGATTCTTATTCATCTGTCTCCATTTATTTCGGCTTTACTTTCCGTGGTTCTTTGGATTCTTGGTTTTCGTCAATGGTTTTTCAAAATTAGGGTTATCGGTGTGAACAATTTATCAATTTCTGATAATTTTTTGTTGAGGACGCTCAACTGTCGAACTGTATAGTCTCGCTCCCACTAGTAATTTATTTTTTTTTTGTTTTGTTTAATCTTTGCATGTTAGGCGTTTTAAAGAATTTTAGCTTGTTGGTGATGTTGGTTATATTCCTGATTTGAAGGTTTTTCAGATTACTTCGAGTACTATTGAAATGTGTAATTGATCAAAGCCCTCTTTTCTCCTTTTCCTTTTTACGTTTTTATGGTTAATAGTGAAGCTGCTTAAGTACTGAGATTTGACTTGTGAGTTGTGATATACATTTTGCTGAGCAAAGAATCAAACTTTACTGATAAGTAAACATCTGTTGATAAATTCTTTAGATAGGGCCAGCATTTGGCAATCCCTTTGTAGTTTGCAACCCCTGTTCATTACCAACATGTGATATGTGTGCAGGCAATTCTCCATGTCCTTTCTCATTAAACAGGGGTGAGGGGTGGTTTGTTGTTTTCTTTTTGGAATGTAATTTTTTTAACATTATGTTTTGGTTGTGCAACAAAGAAACCTCTTGATCCATGAGAGTGTTGATGCATTTAAACACAAGAAAATGTTCTGCATGATTCCGACATTAACATGGAACGTCCCCTTTTTTGGCAGTGTGTTTGGTTCGGGATTCGTACTGATGTTAATGATATTCCTGCATCACAACTTGAGTCAGAAAAGTGCCTAGATTTTTATGCTTATGTATTTTGTGAAGACTGCTGAACTTGTTTCAAGCGAAGTATTTCCATAGCTGTGAGGATTTTGGGGCTTTTGTGTGGCTTTTGCAAGTTATCCACATCGTTGTGGTGTCAGCAGTTGTATCCATTAGATCTGCACTTGAATAGAGGAAAATTGTAGCAAATCTCAATATGGAGCCACACAATTATTTTCAATATTCCTCTGAACATGGAAATGAAGATCATGGTCCTGAATCACTAGTTTACAGGGTAGGTGGTTCAGGTCATGCAAATTCCAGTCTGATGTCTCCGGAAGTTAATTTTTCAGAACCTAAACCTGTACGTAATTACTCTATACAGACTGGTGAGGAGTTTGCTCTTGAATTTATGCGTGATCGGGTCAATACCAGGAATCCATCTATTCCAAATACGTCTGGGGATCCCAGTAATCTTCCTGGTTACTTGGAGCTGAAAGGCATCTTAGGAATTAGCCGTACTGGCTCTGAAAGTGGTTCAGATATTTCTATGATTGCTACAACAGATAGAAGTTTGAGAGAATTAGATCCAAGGAATATGTCCATACTTGGAAACAGGGGTAACCATGGTTCTCTGCTAACCATACCACATGCCTCATCGGCTTACAACAGCCAGTGCATGCTAATGAATGCCTCATCTGGAGAATCTGACAGTTCATCACTGAAGCTTAAGATTCTCTGCAGTTTTGGTGGCAGAATTTTACCCCGGCCAAGCGACAGAAAACTCAGATATGTTGGAGGAGAAACACGCATCATTCGGATAAGCAAGGACATCTCCTGGCAAGATTTATGGTTGAAAGCTACTGCTATTTATGATGAGACTCACACCATAAAATATCAGCTTCCAGGGGAGGATCTTGATGCTTTAGTTTCTGTTTCAAGTGATGAGGATTTGTTGAACATGATGGAGGAGTGCAATGTATTCTACGATAGAGAAGAACTAAAAAAGCTTCGGGTGTTTCTGTTTTCTCTTGGAGATTTGGAAGATGCTCATTTTAGCCTAGCCGATACTGATGGTGATTCAGAAATAAAATATGTAGTTGCTGTCAATAGCATGGACATTGGATTGCGAAAAGGGCTAGGGAGCTCTTCTGGAAACAATCTAAATAAGTTGGACACGCTGAATGTTGAAAGGGTTACATGTAGGACCTCTAATGAATTTGAAGGGATTGGTACCTCAAATATGGCCAGCTCTGTTGTCCCATCAGCAGTTACCGATTCTTCTAAATCTATTTTACCAAACTCCTCCAACTTCTATGAAACTGTGCACTTCTATCACGGTCTGCCCGAGCACCGTCATGAAGACAAGCATCATGTTTCACATTTTGGCTACAATCTGCCTCCTCCCTATCATATGCCTTTGGAAAGTGCTGTGCCAGAATCTTCATATGCGGCTATTTCTCAACAAAAGGATCTCGAAGAGAAGTCTCCCAGTAGCTTAGATGCACAAGGAACTCAAATGCAAGAAAAGGTGGCAAAGCTGAAAGTTGATAGTTCAGTTCAACCAGATAGTGCCAGAAGTGGTAACAGAGAAGTAAACTTTCATGTTGAAAAGGCACCAGCTGTGGTCCCTAACCTGGATAGGGATTTATCTTCAATAAAGAGTGAGGGGAGGCCTTGCGAACCCACGCAGGTCTCCAAACCTCTCGATGCTGTTATTTCACCCCAACTTCCTCAATCCAGTGGCAGTGAGTATTGTAATCCTCGTAATGCTCCTGGTCCGGAATCTATTAACTCAGAACCTGATCCCTCTGATTTGAATCACTCTGAGTCTTCTGCTCTTCCTCAGAGGGTCTTTTATTCAGAGCGAATTCCTCGAGAGCAGGCTGGGCAGCTTAACAGAATATCAAAGTCTGATGATTCTCACGGTTCTCAGTTTCTTGTTAATCAATCACAAGCTGATGGTACCCAGCAAGATTTGGTCGTAGAATCTGTTGAAAAATTGCAAGATGGAAATGCAGTTATTTCTGCAGAGCAACCAATTTCTGCTTTTCCTATCAAGCCTGAAACCTTTGATTATGGGCCTCTCAGAGCTCAAATGGTAGACCCACGTGACATTAAAGATTCTGTGCATGAACATCACGTTCTGGCAGAGGCGGAAGCTGGATCAAGGCTTCCTGCTGAGCACCATGAGGATCTGGCTAAACATTCTGAAGATCGTGCAGCTCATTGGGTTGATGGGGTTGGCATTCAGTCCGTTGCTAATGATGCTCATGAGCATCCTCAGGGACCTCAACCTCCTATGTGGATGGAGTCACAGGAAGAATCCAAGGCTGCTATTCGCAGAACCGAGCAGGGAGACATACTTATTGATATCAATGACCGTTTCCCTCGTAATCTTCTTTCTGATATATTTTCAAAAGCTGTTCTATCAGATAGTTCATCTGACCTTGGTCCTCTACAGAAAGATGCAGCTGGTTTGAGTGTGAATATAGAAAACCATGAACCTAAGCACTGGTCCTTCTTCCAGAGGCTGGCAGGGGATGGCTTTACGAGAAGGGATGTTTCTCTTATCGATCAAGACCATGTTGTATTTTCCTCTGGTCTTAACAAAGTTGAAGAGGAGTCTTCTTTAGCACATGACTTTGTGCCACTGAGAAGAGATGGAATTCCGCCTAGTCACCATGGATTGCAGGAGAATTATGGAGAAAACGAACATAAAAATATACCTGACGGAGATGGACCTGCCTCTGTAGCTCTTCATTCCAATTATGATACATCACAAGCCGAAGCCGCCAAAGGCCTTCAGTATAATGATTTCATGGATAATATGAGAATTCAAGAGTCAGAATATGAGGTATTTGTTTACGCCAAATAAAGTAAATTTATTGTCATTTATGAATACAACTTTTTCTTAACAGAATAACAGAAATTATATTAATGCTTCAGGATGAGATCGGAAACATCGGCTTACCTCCTCTGGATCCATCTTTGGTGGATTTTGATATCAACTCATTGCAGGTTAGTCCTACTTGTGGCATCAACATCCCTCAAACAATGAAATGAAATTATAACCACTCAATAGTTGAATTGGTTGTGATGTCGTCTTACCTTTCAAAATAATTTGGCGTTCATTCAACTTTCTGTTAAAAGTGATCAGTCGGTCAGTCCAATGACTGCTCGTTTGGTATTGAAACAACTGTTTTATAACTTGGTCCTGTTAGGTCAGCTCAATCAGTTGGGCTGGTTAAAGGCCCGTGAACCATTTTAATCTACTGGAGTTTGATCAGTCATATTTGTTTTCTTTTTATTTCTATTTTAAAAAATTGTGAGTATATTTTAAGAAGTTTAAAGCTGGTATTTGAGTAAGCTACATACTCACACACTTTAAGCGAACCATTTTAATCTACTGAAGTATAAATATATATTTGCTTTTTTAACATTTAATATATTTTATTGATTTTTTTTATTTATTTATAAAAAACTAAGTGAATTCTCATTTTATGGGAATAATAATTTATTTGAATTAACTAGTTGGACCTACGATTGAACCAATCTTATCTGACTAGTTAAAACTTTAACTGGTATCTAGAGCTATTTGATCACCGGTGGTTGTATGAAACACTGTTTGGAACCCAACAATCAGCCATTCCCTTTTTTTTTGTTTTGGGTTTTTTAACTGTTGTAATTAGTTGGAATCATGAACTTGTTGAAGATTGCAACTCATCGATTAAATTCATCTGTAATCACCAATTATGATTTCATAACTGTCTGGTGGACGACTTGCAGATTATACAGAATGCGGATCTTGAAGAATTGAGGGAACTTGGTTCTGGCACATTTGGAACTGTATATCATGGAAAATGGAGAGGCTCTGATGTAGCAATAAAGCGCATAAAGAAGAGTTGCTTCACCGGTGGACAGTCAGAGCAAGAGAGACTGGTAAATGGTTCTTCATTCCCGTAAATGGTTCTTTTCTTTAACATATTCTAAGATGCAGATTCTTGTTAGAGCATTTACCTTTTTTATACTTTGAATATAAGTCATACTTGGAAGTTGATAAGCAAAATGAAGACATCCGTTGAAATGTTACTTTTGAACTGTTAACTTATTATTACCGTGTATGTATTTATGCCTTGCTAAACAGGTTATTATTTATTAATGATTTACACTTTCAGACCAATGAGTTTTGGAGGGAAGCTGAAATCCTCTCAAAGCTTCACCACCCAAATGTGGTAGCATTTTATGGTGTTGTACAAGATGGACCTGGGGGGACAATGGCTACAGTGACAGAATACATGGTTAATGGGTCTTTGCGTCATGTTTTGCTTCGTAAGGATAGGTATTATTTTGGACATAGTGGTTGTTCAGTTTTGTTTACACCCAGTACTTAGCAACTATAGAACCACAGAAGTGCTATTTCTTATGCTTTATTTGTTCATAGATTTAACCTTAGTTTCTTGCCCTTACTACTATTTCACTTCATTATATCACATCGGTTTTTTAATTTCACTTTACAGACACCTTGATCGCCGGAAGCGGCTTATAATTGCCATGGATGCAGCTTTTGGAATGGAATATTTGCATTCAAAGAATATAGTACACTTTGATCTGAAATGTGACAATTTACTGGTCAACTTGAAAGACCCTTCAAGACCCATATGCAAGGTTGCCTCAAAGGAACTTAATCTTCTAAGTTGTCCCTAACTAGATTACTTAAAATGCTTTGTTGTTCTCCTGATATCTTATCAGAAATCAGAATCCTAAGAGTCATCTTAAACATAATAGAATCTGTACTACCATTCATCGTGACCAAGATTATGATGTAACTGATAGATAATCTGATTTGGCCATGCAATTTGTCAGGTAGGTGATTTTGGTCTCTCAAAAATAAAGCGGAACACCTTGGTGTCTGGTGGAGTTAGGGGAACTCTGCCATGGATGGCTCCGGAGCTGCTAAATGGCAGTAGCAATAAAGTTTCTGAGAAGGTAAGACCTACAACGTACAAGTCTATCAGGAAAAAAAAAAAAAAAAAAAAAGAAAAAGAAAAAAAGTTGATTGAGAATCTGAAAACTGATAATTTTTTGCAATTACCCCAGATCCATTTTTGTGGATTCAAGACTAGCCCTCTCTCTGACTGAAGAGATTTCTTATTTCAGGAAAATGAATGAGAGCAATGTAAACTAGTGTTCTTTGGCATAAAAACCTGCAAACCAACACATTTCACTGTTTCAAGATTCTTGATGAAAACAGAAGTAAACAATAATTCATACTTCTCCAATAGAAGCAATATCCATGATACCTCATTTGCTCTACGTTCTAATTCGAAGCATCTCTAATAAGCTATATGTAATTACTGGGTTTTGGCTGTTTTCCTGGCAGGTTGATGTCTTTTCATTTGGTATTGTCTTGTGGGAGATACTCACCGGAGAGGAGCCTTATGCCAACATGCATTATGGTGCAATCATAGGTCTGTAACCCCATACACACAAATATGATTTACGGTTTTGTGTAATAATTGATGGTTGCCCCGGCTAACATGCTGAAAATTTCAGCTTCTTTGAGATTGTTTTTTGAAGAAAAAGTCATTTTGTGCAGTATCTAGTAAAAGTTTCAATATTCTACACGTATTAATTAGCATTGGAACTCACAGGAGGCATTGTGAACAACACATTGAGGCCAACGATTCCGAGCTACTGCGATCCAGAGTGGAGAAGATTAATGGAGCAATGTTGGGCCCCAAATCCAGGTATAAGGCCATCCTTTTCTGAAATTGCTGCCCGATTGCGCGTGATGTCTACTACACCTCTGCCACGCAAGGCAAATTGATTGGCAGTGAAAGATGGTTTGGTATGTCCCGTTTTTTTTTTTACTAATGAAAGCAATTTGTTCATTCAATTGTACACACTAGGATCAACTTCATCATACTTCATCATGCATCAATGAATCGCTATGTATTATCATTATCATCATGTGTAATTGTGAAGTTTTTCTTGCAACACCCCATTATGAACTAAGGTTATATCTGCAACTACCTTCCTTTGCTATTTATATTGGCTTGATATATCTATAAATAGCTATGGTAAATAGTGAGTATGTCTGTGTCAACAATTTTGGTATCTAATTTGTAATTTGTTTGGAAAAATTAAGTGATTAAATCTAAATCATACTCCCATATGTAGATATTATATCAGATGAATTACATCACTTGCAGGATCTATCGTTATACATGTATCTGATTAGACAAGATCCTATAACGACAAGTATTGTGAAACATTGAAAGTGATCGATTAGCAAATCTTCCAATAACTAATCACGTACTCCTTTTTAAAGAAAATAATAATGATATGTTTTAAATTGAAACAACTTTTAAGAAGTCGCATTAGTATACGTATACAAGTGTGTTTGAACTTGATACCTTAGTCAGAATAGAGCAATGCATATACTATCAATTTTAAAGTCTAAATAGATCCAAAACTAAAATCCAAGTCACAAAAACCTTATTAATATTAATCAGAAACGAGATTCTGGCTTATGCAATTATTATAGGGCAAATGTGCAATCATGATTCATGAAGGTGTAAATAAACCCCATATTTATATTGAGATATAAATGTCATAAAATCCCCCCCCCCCCCCCCCCCCGGTTGTAAATACACTCCATACATTTACTTAAATAATAAACTTTTTTTTGAGGATTTAAATAGTATAGAAAAAAAAACTCATATAAAGAAAACAACAAAAATATTAACTCATTCAAGCATTAAAACGATTTTACTTTAAAAGCATACTAACATATGAAGTTTCAAAAATTTAGATAAATAAATTTACTTGAAATAATATTCAAAAACCGTAAGTTGAGAAAAATTGACAAAATATTATTTTTGAGATAAAATTTATCTTTAGAATTTTAAATTGATTTAGTTTTAAATACATAATTAATGATTTAATAAATTATAAATATTTATGTAAAAAAATATAAAAACATTCGCATCATAATTTTGAACACTAGCGTGTATTTACATTATAATTTAACCTTGGAAGCAAAAAAAAAAAAAGAAGTTTATTCACATCCGTAATAGTGTTTAGTATTGCATTAGAGTTCTAAAATCGCGTTTTAATATGTGTGCGAAGATGGATTAAAAAGCGTGGTGTGAAGTCCTTGACACGTCACGTGCTTACGTCATAGGCATTAAAGGTCAAAACAGCGAATGAATAGGCGAAACGTGGCGAGCAGCAACGCAAATGCTCTCAAATGGGTGACACGCGTCTCAGGTGTTGGTCAACATTCTCTCTCTCTCAACCTCTCTCTCCTTGCTTTTTAATCTCTCCCTTGTATATACATACACGTATGCACATATCATCTATACGTATTTTCCGCTCTCTCACTCTCTCTCCCTCTAGGGTTTTTTAGTACGAAGAAATCAGCACCTGCCTTTTTGTTGCCTGGCGAGGATTACGGGTTGGTGTTCGCCTTCTTCGTTTCTTTATTTGAAATTTCCATGATTTTCTGTGCCTTTTTTGGGTTTGCTGATATTTGCAGTTATTTTGGTGGTTTTATGGGGTTTTGCTCTTAATTGATCAGCCAGTTTAAACTCTACTTATCTTAATAGTGGAAAAAGTAACTGTTTGAATATGGGATTTTGCTGTAAATTTTTAAACAATCAACTTGCATTTTTTTATAGCGTGGCTTAATTTATCTGCGACAGGTTTGGAAATCTGGAAATAGATTTTCTTGGACGAAATCTGAATATATATTTATTTCTGAATTCTGGCTAGCTTCGTTCCCGTTCCCATTGCAGGGATGAGTGGTGCACATAAACCTTTCAGTGCCCTACTAGGGGTTAGCTGTTTTTTTCCTTTTAAGGAAATTTTGTTGAATAGTTACGTGAAGATAAGATTTAATGTAAATAACCTTTCGACTACTATGATTTTCTTATCGTTCAGAAGGGTCATATTTTGGATGTTTAATTTCAATTTGCTACTTTGCTCTTTTTTTCCAAGAGTTGTCTAAACTAATCACTAGTCATTTTCTTAAAAAAAAATTTAGTTGCTGTCCTAAACACATTTTCCTGATAAAAGTCACAGGAAAACTCGCAAATGTTCACCTCCAAGTATTAGGCAATAATGCATGATTCGTATGCCAAAATGACATTCTTTCGAAGTCAAATTATAATCCTAAGTTAATTACTAATTCTTGTTTGATTTACACTTGAGTCAAATAAATATTGTTCAAAACCCTGCAATGAGTTTTGTTCGATTCATGATTGGATTGAATGAGAATCATTGGGGTCATAATTTTGCTTCAAATAAGCGTCATTTTGGTATATGAATCATGCATTTTTAACTGATATTTGAAGGTGAGATGCATGTTCAAGTTTTTCGGTGAATTTTGCCCAGAAAATATGTCAAAATTTAGTTTAGGGTAACAAACAGAAAATTTCGAAGAGAATGAGATCAGAATTTTTTTTTAAGTTTAGGCACTTGCTGAAAAAAAGTGCAATAGTACAAGTATCAAATTGATGTTAACCCTGTTTTTTATTTTCTTTAACTTTGTGATTACTTAGCTTTAAGGTCATGACTCACTCATTGGAGCATAAGGCCCCCAATACATACGGTCAATGATAATGTTAGGATGGGACTGGAAACTTTGGGAATGAACAATAGGTGATTTGATTCCCTTTGTGGTTGAAAAACATGCACATAAGGGAACTCACAGTATATGAATGGTTTTTCAATCTAACCCATGGATTTGCTATTCTCATAGCATTGAATTTGAATTGAATTTATAAGATCCGATCGATATTAGGTTTTGTGCTGTCATTTGCACTATGCTCATATTATCACAAATGGAAGTAAATAAGCATTGGTTATCATCAATAAGATATTCTTTTTGTTTTTTTGGCACTAGATATAGTCAACTCAGGGAATTATCTACACCATGCGTCATACTGTCGTGTTTATGTGGGGTAATTGCCTGTTTGTTTTTATAATTTTTTGTACTTTTTTGTGGATGATATAGCTCATTGGGTAACATATAGGCTTATTTGTCTATTCTGGCAAATGATGGCTTTTCTGTGGACCTAGGGAGATTATTGGCATTTCAAATCGATAAGCAGAAATAAGTGATGGTTCTTTCTGTATTGCAGTTTGGAATTGAGAAAACATTCGTCAAGGGTGGAACATAGCACTTTCAAGTGTCATGGATCATTCAGACCAGAGGCAGCAATTAACAAACCAGAACCAGCAACAGCAGCCGGGGGTGGGAGTTGCACCTGGAAGCGGTCCTATGGCTTACGCTACTCCCCCATATCAAACAGCACCTATGGTGGCTACAGGCACTCCAGCTGGCACAGTGTCGTCTCCAACTAGTTTCTCTACCCAACAACAGCTTGCCTACCAGCAAGCCCAGCATTTTCACAGTCAACAGCAACAACAGCAACTTCAAGCTTTCTGGGCGAATCAAATACATGAAATCGATCAAACTACTGATTTCAAGAACCATAGCCTCCCACTCGCGCGAATAAAGAAAATTATGAAAGCTGATGAGGATGTTAGAATGATCTCTGCTGAAGCTCCGGTTGTATTCGCCAAAGCCTGTGAGATGTTCATCCTGGAACTGACTCTACGATCTTGGATCCATACAGAAGAAAACAAAAGGCGAACTCTTCAGAAGAATGATATCGCTGCTGCCATTTCAAGAACAGACGTGTTTGACTTTTTGGTCGATATTATTCCTAGAGATGAATTGAAAGAAGAGGGGCTTGGGATGACTAAAGCTGCAATCCCATTAGTGGGATCAGCAACGGATGCTCTGCCGTATTACTTTGTGCCTCAGCAGCCTGCTGTGGGACCAACGGGAGGGATGATAATGGGTAAGCCGGTGGATCAGGCAGCTCTGTATGGGGGTCAGCAGCATCGACCTCCGCCTCCTTTCATGCCATGGCCTCAGTCCCATGTTCAGCATCCCCCACAGCAACCACCATCCCACCAGCAACAAAGTGACTCATAGTCAAAAGGGAGACTTCCTGTTTTGATGGACTATCATGTGATTTGAAACTGTTTTATAATAATGTAGGAGTTGTAGGGTTTCTAGTTGCTCTGTCGTAGAAACTTTAGTTGAATTTAAGGTAGTGTTATTGTACGCCGTGTGACATTTTAAGATGAGTTATTTTGCTCGAAGGCCAAAAAATCGAGAGTGGAAGTAACTTCAATTCTTCTTAAGAGTTGCTCAGTCAACATTGGAATATCACATTGGGCGAAGTGTGTCCACACTAGAAATTGTTTATCTTCATTTCAAATTCCAGATTAAAATGTGTGTCCAAAAATATATGGTGCAAGTACAGATACTTGACTGAAACAAAAGGTGAAAATTCATTCTCATTCCACGGAAAAAATATAATTACGCAGTCCAAGTATGTAAGTCTAGTAGCAATTCTGATGGTTATAATCTCACCACCATCATTTGGACCAAAATTTTCCTATTTCCTACAATACAAGTTGTGATTTTACAATATAGGATATCCCATAATCACAAGCAGTAAAGAAGTTCTTCTTCTTCTTTCTGCTTCTTCTCTCTCTTTCCAGTGTTTGAGATAAATTTTGGCCAGTAAAAGCTGACAACGCCAAGGATTTCAGTCGTCAGCTACTTTTTAACAGAAATTTGTCTCTTCCGCTTCTTGCGATCATTCTTCAGCAGTCCTCTTTCAGCCAATGATTTCAGTTTTTGATCTTTTCGTGCCTTAGCTTTCTCCTCAAAGCCACCATCCATCATCTTCATTGTTGCCACGCGCCTAGCCTTGTATACCTGATGCAGTTACAAGCATACAGCTAAGGAATTGAAAAGAACTTTGTCCAAAGTCGAATGTGCCCAAGCATATATGGTGTTGGAGCATAAAAACTCTCCCCAGTATCAAACTTAAGTGTGCAATATTTATCCTTAAACAAAATTAGCAAAAATAATGATAGTGTTGTTGAACCACTCACCCTTGTAATGTTATCCTCAAGCACCTCCTTTTCATTACACTCGAACTTATCCATTTGTTTCTTGACAACAGCTTCTATTTCATGTACAAGCTCCACATCATTCTGCACAAAATATCTTAAAGGTGTTAGCATGCAACTTGCAAGTCCAAGAAAACAGGTGCATTGTGTACATTACAGAATCGTCTGACTGATATTCTCATCAGACAAGTAGTTTTTTGCTAGAGCAATTCACAAGTGACAAGGTAATAGAACAGATTTTAGGTTGTACCTGTGTGATAAAACTAAGAGCAAGGCCTCCCCTTCCTGCTCTTGCAGTACGACCAACACGATGAATATAGTCCTCCGGAAACCTATTAGGAAAGGAAGGCTTTCACTTTTGTAAAAGTGCTAAAGAAATCAATATCATAGACAGCATCTCAAATAAGTCATTACCTAGGAATGTCATAGTTTATGACCAAATCTACTGTTGGTATATCTAAACCACGGTTAGCAACATCAGTCGCTATTAGAACAGGGACCTGCCCTGATTTGAATTTATGTAATGCAGAAAGCCTCAAAGACTGGGATTTGAAAGAGTGCAATGCTGCAACATCCAGTTCAAGCTGTTCCAGCAACAAACTCAGAAGCTCACAACTCCTGCTCACTCAAAGAAACATTGGATCAAGATCAAGTCATCAAGAGGCAACTTGCATTTGCAAAACAAGTAGCTCTGAAGAAGCAGACAAGGTCTCCATTTAAGCAATAAACCTTGATTCATCATATTTTAACAAGTGATAACCCATTTAATATTGGTTTACAGCTAACTTAAGTTTGCAAGATCACTGGTGGTCCAGGCTTCACGAAAAACCTAATTAGCATTACTTCCATTTAAAGAAAAATGAAATGATTCTATGCGCTCCATATAAAACTTATCTACAGATACATTGGCAAATGATAAGAACAACACTTCAAAACAAAAAGCCATTATGACATTCTCACATTGCTTCAGAAACACTTCTACTTTCAATAGACATTTCACTTTCATTTTTAATGAAGTATACTAAACTGCCAAAACATCACAGCTGGAAATCTTAAATTGTGAATTGAACATACTTTCCATGTGATCCTGTACAAAGACACATCATAACAGCTTAAAAACCTTTATTAAACATGTCAAATAGTGCAACTACTCACAGAATGATTCTACACCTTACATTTTTAACTTTGTTAATACCATGTTGTGTTACATTTTCTGTAAATTTGGTCCATGTTGTACTGTAACAGAATAATAAGAGAATGATTCTGAGATTGTGTAAGGAACTTGTACCTGCAGGTGGAAGCAAAAATTATAGCAGATCGAACACCCATTTCTTCCCTTTTGTTTAATATGTGAAGAAGATACACATCCTTCACGTTTCTAGGGATAAATATGTACTGCTGTTTCAGAGATTCTACAGTTTTAACACCTTCATACGCTGCATAAAAATACGCCTTATTTTCCGAAAGCTCAAGTAGTGATTCTAAATTACTTGTCATGGTGGCAGAAAATAGTAAAGTTTGCCGTTTCTTTGGCAAGCACTGGAAAATAACTCTCAACTCTGCTTCAAAGTTAACACCCAAGACTCTGTCTGCTTCATCCAGAACTAGAAACTGTCACGAGAATCTCTGTCAGGTGTATTTGAAGGCATAAACATATAGGCATTTAAAGTAACAGTTGAAAGATGATTGGTGGATAACCAATAACTCCAAAATTGTTTAAAAGCTGAAATTTAATTATCAGGGTCTATGTTGGCATTGAATTTGACCCCAGATATTTGGTCCATAATTTTCCACTTGAATCAAAATGATGCAATAACTTGCACAAAACACTTCAGATGTTTAACCTAACATATTTCACTCGTGAACATCTCATACAGAAGTCAATATCAATGGTGAGAAACCTATCAAAACACTAAAACGGCGACATCTTTTTTTGAAAGCATAACAAATGGAAGCTTATAGTTGCTGACAGAGGACTGATAAATTTAAATTCCTGAAAAAAAAAAAATTAACAAAGCCAAACTTAGCTTCTTAACACAGTCGAAACATTAGTAAGATGAGGCCTTTCCTTCAACAAATAGTTTATCTCTAACTAATTCATATATTTTCTTCAAACCACATAAATCTTTTGAGGAGTTGGAAGCAAATCATCATTCAATTTTCAACTACAGTTCCCTTTCAATGTATAATTAAATCACAAAGGCTCCTACATTTCACAGAAAAACCTTCTAGCTAATAACCAATAAGAAGACAACCAAAAATGAAAAACAAAGAAATAAACAAACCCCAAACTCAAACACAAAATTAATCAATCACCTTGGTATTGGAGAAAACAGCCGGAATATCAGGATTCCCCTCAATAAGAACTTTAATCCTCCCAGGAGTGGCAATCACCACATGAGGCCTCTCCATCAAGCTCTGGGACTGGTTAATCATATCCATGCCGCCCACAATCACCGCACAACGCAGCCCCAAGCCCGACCCCAGGGCCCGAAACTGCTCCGCCAATTGGTAGGCTAGCTCACGAGTCGGGGTTACGACCAATGCAAATACCCCAAACGGATTTTCAGCGAGGCAATGGAGAATCGGTAGGGCGAACGTCGCCGTCTTGCCGCTTCCAGTCTCGGCCAGGCCCATGACGTCCTGACCCGACAGGATTCTGGGGATGCAGTGGCGCTGAACTGGAGTGGGCCTCTTCATCCCGAGCTCCTTGCAGGTGTTGACAGCCCATTCGGCGAGCCCGAGATCAGAGAAGGTGACGTGAGCCGGTGTAGGGTTAGCGTTTAGCTCCTTTTCTAGTACTTTTGGGGCGGCGGAGGCAGCGATAGCGGCGGCTTCTGACGGCGGCGTTTTGGTGATGCTGGTGGTTGACTTTTTTGTTTTCCGGGAAAACAATTGGAAATTTTCGTCTACGTTAATTTCTTCTTCATCCATTGTTCTTGAGCCCAAAAGTTGAGAACACAAAGAACTGTCTTTTAAAAAGGGTAGGACTAATGGAAAGCATCATCTTCTAATTCCACTCCAATTAATATATTTTTTAATTAAAAAATAAATAATATCAATTTTATTTTTTAAATCAAATTGTATTAGTTATGACTGAACGTATTTCTACGTATTCGGTTATGATGGCGAAATATGCTTCTACGTGTTCGATCAATCAGGATCGAACGAAAGTATTCGGATTTAATCGATTTTTTTATGTTTCTTCATACGATTTTCACTCGATTTTCAAATATTTATCAATACCGTGGAATATTCGTCATTATATTGACATTACATTTCTCAAGAAATTAAAAGATTTAATATTAAAGAAGCAAAATAAACAAATGGAAGAAGAAGTAAACTAAAATTTTATTTTTCATCTTTCTTACTTCTTTAATGTTAAATCTTTTAATTTTTTTAGAAATGTAATGCCAATATAATGACAAATATTTCACGATTTTGATAAATATATGAAAATATAAAAAAAAAATCGATCAAACCCAAATAATTTTGTTTGGTCTTGATTGGCCGAATACATAGAAGAGTGTTCGGCCATCGAACAAGTAAAAACATGTTCGGCCATCATGATCGAACACGTAGAAATACATTCGGTCATTATGACCGAACGGAACTAATAAAATTTGATTTTTTTTAAAAGTATACAAAATAGCTTCCAAATAAAATTTTATATTAAAACATTACATTTTTTAGTGGAATAAGTTACTTATAATTTTTTACCATTGCTATTATATAAATATATAGATGTAAATCAAACTGTTAATAATGATTGCCAAATTATAATAATAGATTCGTGGTCCATTAAATATTAAATGACCAAATTAAGAAAAACTAATAAATAATGGCTATATTGAACGCGGATATTTTATTTCATCAATTCTAACAATTTAATTGTTCTTTACTAAAATATCTAATTTTTAAAGGGCATGCGCACTTTTCCAAAATTTCCATCTTTGTGTATATATACACATATATTTATATTTAAAATAACAATTCCTAATATTAAAAAATCTTAATATTTTTCCAAAAAAAGTACTTCTTAGTACTATGATTGCAAAAACCAATTTACCTTAGGATGGTTTCTTATATCTTGTACGATATCCAAAAATTAACAAATTTTAAATCTGTGAATTCCTATATTTAGTTGACAACGGTATACCCTATCCCAATATATGGTTACTAATAAACTAACTATAAATGATTCGAAAAGGCTATTTTCCAAATGGAGACGGTCACACACACAGTAGTGTGTGAAGCGTACCAATAAAATGAGAGGCGGAGAAGAAGACAAATCACAAATTTTATTGCAGAAGAAGAATCGCATAGAGGTTGCCGGCCAACGATTCGCCTGAGCTACTGTCTTGCTTGCAGGTCGTCGTCGTATCCAAAGGAACCCAAGAATAATGGAGTCTCCATTTAAGGCCGATATACTCAAAGGCAAAGTAGCTCTGCTCACCGGAGGCGGCTCGGGTATCGGCTTCGAGATTTCCACTCAGTTTGGAAAGCATGGAGCCTCCATCATCATCATGGGTCGCCGACGGAGCGTCTTAGACGTCGGCGTTTCTGCCCTCAAGTCACTCGGCATCCCTGTAATTAATTCAATCATCTTCCTCGTTTTCTCCCCTCTTGGGCTCAATTAGTTCTCTTTTAGGGTTTGGTGGCAGTTATTAATTGAACTGACTTGTTTGGAAGAATAAGAACGTCGCCTATTTCTGATTTTCTGTTAGTCACTATACTGAATTGCATATTTGGTCGATTGATTTGTTCAGCTACTTAAATTCTGGTCATGATCTGCTAATTTTTTTTTGTTAGTTTTTGTTTTCTTAGAAAGGATATGATCATTGAGTTCCGTTTGGTAACCTTTAAATGTGTGTTTTTTGGTTTACTATTCTGGCCATCTGTATTCTTGTGCTCGATGGCCTAAAGTGGGGCTAGCTAACTTGCCCTGTTTTGCCTTTGGTTTGGCCTTTGTATACACTCTTGGGATTAACATCTTTAGGAATTGAAAAAGATATTGTGAAGATATGTATTGATGAATTTGCTTCTCAAAATACTGAAAGAAGCCCTTTAATGATTTGTTTATTCGTTTATTTGTTTTGTGACTTTTCTTGTTCTCTGATCTTATGCTTACTTTGTCGTATTGATCACAATTTAGGCAGTTGGATTTGAAGGGGACGTTCGGAATCAGGATGATGCAAAGAGAGTTGTTGAGGCAACGATAAAGCATTTTGGGAAGCTCGACATTCTTGTGAATGCTGCAGCTGGAAATTTTCTTGTATCAGCTGAAGATCTCTCACCCAATGGTTTCAAAACAGGTTTCAACTCTTCTTCTCTTTTAATCCTGTTTGGTTTCTGAAAATAAGTATATAAATGAATCGAATCTTGCAAGAAAGAAGAACATACCTCTGCAGTGGATGGAAATTAATGTGATGAAACTTTCAATAATTTGATATTTAATTGTATGCATTGGCAATTACTCTCTGCAGTGATGGATATTGATACTGTTGGCACATTTACAATGTGTCACGAAGCAATAAAATATCTTAAGAAAGACGGGCCTGGAAGAAGCTCGTCTAGTGGTGGACTTATACTAAATATCAGTGCCACCCTGCATTATACAGCAAGCTGGTATCAGATCCATGTATCTGCAGCCAAGGTTTGTGAACTAAATCTTGCTATCTTGCATTTTTGGGTCATCTTGTCATCTTTCTCTTTTTACAGGCAGCTATTGATGCCCTCACGAGAAATTTAGCTCTGGAATGGGGTACAGATTATGATGTAAGAGTTAACGGGCTAGCACCAGGTCCCATAGAAGATACTGCTGGTTTGAGTAAACTTCTGCCTGATGAAATTAGTAACAAAACCAGAGAACATATGCCTCTCTTCAAACTTGGTGAGAAATGGGATATTGCCATGGCCGCTGTCTACCTTGCCTCTGATGCTGGTTAGTTATCTTTAGTTTCTTTTTCAATTGCATAATGCTCATCATGTGGTTCTTGATTCATACTTGGTTATGTTTGTTTTATTAATAAAAAGTGTTGTGTGTGAAGGTAAATACATCAATGGAGCCATCGTGCCAATTGATGGAGGGCTGTGGTTGAGCAGCCCACGAAATCTGTCGAAAGAAGCAGTGAGACAGGTTTCTCGAGCTGTCGAGAAAAGATCTAGAGCTGTTCCAGCTGGTGTTCCGACGAGCAAACTCTAGCCTCAATTAATGTCTTTGTATTTGGAACACTAAAAAAACTACATCTTAATATCTAACCTCATCTCCTCCAAGTGAAGTTAAGTTTGCATAATAATCTATATCTACCTTTTGAATTATGCATACTATGTTTGTATGTGTTATAGAATTCATGGGCGAAGTTCCCTGTGTTAAAGAATTGTACCAAAACATCTGTAGAAAGGGAAAAAAAAAAAGCTTAAGATTGTTAATGGTTTTCATGAATTCCCTGTTACCCGCTTAGATGTTACCGCACAGTCAGGGTATGTTTGTTTAAGGATTATGTAGGATGGGAGAAATCCGAATTTTGAAATCCTGGGATTTGATAATAAAGGTGAATAGTTAAAATCTGTATTTGTTTTGAGATTTTATATGTAGGATTATTACTGTAGATGTCAAATCAATGCTGGAAAAAGTAGGGGGGTGTAATATTATATTGTTAGTTGATGTGTAATAGATTTTAGGTATAAGGTTAATTATAGTGTTTTTTTTAGATAGAATAGGTTTTTGATGGATTTGATAATTCTTGACAAAATCCTCTAAACAAACACGGATTTGGGATTTTAAAATCCCAAATCCGGTGGGGTGAAACCTTAAATAAACATACCCTCAAGGAAAAAAAAAAAAAGAAATGAGGAAGGGAATTCAATTTAATTTATAACTGTGTAGTCTACATAATTTCTAATGATATATTTCTGCAACCGTAGTTGAATTTCTAGAAACTTATGTCATTTTACCTTGTTATTTAAAAATACTTTGTATAATTATAATAATTGAAATATACGCGATTTATTTGCATTTATCGTGACTCGAAAAAAAAAAATATAGAAGAGATTTATAATAATAATAATAATAATAATAATAATAATAATAATAATAATAATATTGTGACAATTATTATTGTCATCATGATCGTAATTACATGCTCTCTTCTATTTTTATTTTTAATTTTTAAGTGTCTACATCAATGAACTTGCAAAATGGGATCTATTAATCATAAAGAGATTCGTTGTTCCAATCCTAATTCACCATAATTCTTATTTGAACAAGTAAAAGTCCTAGTTTGAGTGGTGATAACATTTTACCCAAAAATCAAGACTCTGTATTCTGATGTACGCAGACTCTACTCTAAATCCTGTCAAAAAAAAGATGTTACCAGGTTGATATTCTTAGTGATGATACATAAGCTTTTCATTGAAAAGCAACTGTAATTGAACCAGAGACTTTAACATCTGTGCAGTGGTGCTGGATATATATCGAGAGGCTGATATCGGAGACGATCATTATGCGGTAATGGTCCATCCTGTTCAGTAAATATTAACATTTAGACAAAGATTATATCATTCTACATTAAGCACTGCTCAACACTTGTTAATAAGCTGTTTTTCAAGTGAGCATAGCAAAAGGCCTACCTCTTCCAAGTTAATCTGGTAAGGTTTCACAAAGTCTTCAAACATGATTGGTGATAATCCTTTCATTCTTTCTTCCACTTCCTGAAAACAAAAGAGTAGAAATGAAAACAGATAGCTAAACTTCTTTAGTCTACTCAAGTCACTTTCAAATCACTATCCACAAAAAGAAATGTATCATACCAATCCAGTTATCCTTGAATGTTCTGACAGTTCTTGGGCGATTGCATCTAATATATGCCTGTTGTCCTTCAATCCCTTCATAGCAAGTTCCTCTGTCTCATTGATGTACTATCACATCATAAAGAATCTATAAGTACGTAGAACAATATAAGACAATTAACAGACTATCTAATGAAATGCTTTCAATCTTGTTCTGTTTCACTTAAATATAATATTGGATTCTACTACAGCACCTATTTCATCTATTACCTATTTTACCGTACTTAATGTTCATCAGTTTCTATCTTGATAAAGGATAAAATACAACCCTCATCTTTCCAATTGACCTTATATTTACATCTGTGGAGATGTTGATTTTTACCCACTTGGTCATGGATTATTTGACATCACTACTAGCAGTGAGTCCCCATTAATACAGATGATGAAACACATTTATATTAGTTGCCTGAAAGGATATTATCATGCATGAGATTTTAAGCAACAGCGCACAGAGCAGAGAGAGAGAGAGAGAGAGATCAGGGCTTATTGAAGTTACCCTTGTCAACTCCCTCATAAAAAGTTCAGAGACTTCAAGTGTCATGTTTGCAGGCATCACATGAGGATCATCCCACTAAAGTCAAGAAAATTGAACCAAAATCAGTAAAAGCATAACAGCCACACCGGGTACATCTATTCACAATAATGAAGTAAATGATACCTTGTATCTTATCATTTCACCATCTGGATTATCCGGTCGATCAACCAGCCCGATTCTTTTTGTCAAGGCAGTGAGGCCCAATCTAGGATTTCTAGGGCTTATTACCATTTCTCGAGCTATCTGAATGACATGAAGTAAGTGACCATACAGCAATTCATAGACAATGATGTAATTACCATTTCTTCTTTTTAACATTTTACTAACCCAGAGCAGGTACAACTTTGATGTTAAGATTTGCTAAGTTTTAATATGCTTTCATGTTTACCTTGGTAATTTTCTCGAGATCATCTGTTCCTCCATCAGTAATGTCATCACCAAATACAATACGCTCAGCACATCGCCCACCATGAGCAACCACCATTTGCATCTGCAGGTACCCAAAGGTTGTATAACCTTGATCTACCATGTCTTCCCGAGGGTAAAACACAGATACAGCAGTCTCCTGCTCCCAGCAAACAACAGACAATGTCCATCAAATGTATCCACATTAAGTGACTTCTACCCCTACACATCACACTACATTATACCTTTCCACCAGGTAGCAGCTGAGAAAATGCATGCCAATCAAATCGAGGGAACAAGTGAGCCAACACTATGTGACCAGCTTCATGCACCGCCAGGAGTCTTTTCTTTTCTATGGATACCTATACAAGTGATGGATATCATCATAAATATGGCAGACAAGATAAAACTACTCCTCCCATGGATGTTACACCAAAGAAACCATACATTTTGTTCACATTTCAGCTGCTCTTCCTCTGTGAGAAGCACACCCATTCCCTCAAGCAACTGCTTGTCCAATACATCAACAATATCTTGCTGGCAGATTTTTGAATGCCCTTTCCTGACCTGTTTTCAGGCATTGTTCGTTATCAGGTGAAGAGCTACATCCAAGGATTCAGACTACGTATTCGAAATTTTTATCTGGAATATGGACATGGGGTATGGCAACCAACATAGACAGAATATCACACTATGGGGTAAGGTAACTTTCATTCCAAGGACAGTTTTAATTTTAGTACAAAAGTATCAAGTCAAACAATATTATCATAATATAACACGGACCAGCTGCCTATACTTAGCAAATACCAATACACAGCTATCCTCTTTAACATCTTTCAGTGATCTGGGACACGCATTGTAATAGTCCATTTTATTCTTTTATTTCAAGAGAACTACAGCTGTGTTGCAGATAATATGCAAGTTATCTTGGTAATTAGAATTTCAAATACAAAAGAAGCTCAAAATTGATTGGTTGTGGAAGTAACCAGACAAGATCTACCTTTTACAGAAAATCGACGATTCTATCAGCAGGAAGAGATGGGTGCATGACAGAGATTCAGTTGCTAATACAAATTTACAGACACATGGTGAATAAAGATGTATAATTTGACTACAGTTGCAACTTTTTGTGCACTTTTATTTAAACCAGAAAAATAGAAAAAAGACAAATCCAAAGAACAAAGGAAGTGTGATTTTCATTCGATGTTTGTTCTTCATGGCTGCACATGCACCAGTAATGTCAACTCAGAAAACAATTCAGACAAATACACCGAAATACATGAGCACTTACGAACCTAACATAAGAAATAAGTTATCTAGGGTGAAGCAGAGAGGACTTACAGACATAATTAATGCTTCGTTGACTAAATTTCTAATATCTGCCCCAGAGTACCCGACAGTGCGAAAGACAACCTGATAAGATGGAGAAAAGAACATAAATACAGTATTTAGGCAAATTGTTTCAAATGTGTGCAAAAGCCACTGAGAAAGAAAAGGAGGAGGGGAGGGGGAGGGGGAGGGGGAGGGGGGAGGTCATTCTTAGACAGAGAAGAGAAGCACATGAAGTCACGGCAACCTTTTTAAAATCAACATCCTCAGCAAGCTCCTTTCCAGTACTATGAACACCAAAGATTTGCACTCGTTGTTTTGCATCCGGTAACCCAATATATACACGGCGGTCAATACATCCAGCGCGAACAAATTCTAAGTCCAATTCATCTGGTCTATTAGTAGCACATATGAAAATAACAGCTTGCCTCAGTGAGAATCTGTCAACTCCAGTTTTTTCTTTCCTGTAAATTTAACAAATTTTACTTGTCAGTTTTAGTTAACGACTATAGTTCCTATAATATATGATGAGAAATGAAACAAAAATGATCATAAACTTAATACATGAGTCAACATTCAATTTAGATTCACAATAGACAAATGATTACCCTGTAGATCACTTGATACCTAATATGTCACTCAAAGGCACCCCACGTTCACTAGTATTGTGGGCCAATTCTCTGCTCGAATACATAGCCAGAGGTGACACCTACAGTAGGTGTAGCATTTCTGAGAAACAAATTGATTTAGTAGAGACATTTCTATACTTTTGTTTTGGAATTGTTTTGAGCTTCATGTCTTTTTTCCCCAGATTTTCAAACATTTGCACAGAGATAATGTTATAAATATGTGGTCGAGTTTCAAAAAAGATTGTTCCTTAGAAGGAGATTTGATATTTGAACTTTTCCTGAAACTTCTTATTTGCCATCTCTCACCGTGATCAGGGATGCTCATATTTTTCTATAGTTTGGATTGCAAGATTATAGAGTTTCCAACAAGAACCCAATATTAAGAATCAACAAAGATTTATATGGAGCTCGAATTGTAAGATAAGGACAGTTGTCTTTTATGTCACTATAGCAAACTACAATACCTGAAACAACCCAATAGCCAGTTTTACTTCCCATTATTCTTGGAAGATGAATAAAATTCTCAATTTTCTAAATGTATTTTATGTATTTGTTTTCCACACAGGTTCTTGAAACTACCCTAGGACAAGCTAGAGACTGTACATTTCTGAAAAAGATAAAAAAGAATGCAGGTCTAATCTTGGTCATCGGTAGCTAAATCCAAGGAAATTGTATCATTTAAGACATATAACATTATTCAATCGTTTCTGCTCTCTTCTTCTTTGTTGCCACGGCAATAAAGAATTTTGTATCAAAATATAAGGAAAACCACTAACAGCCTAATAATTCTTTTCTTGCCTTTTTGAGCAGCTAAGTTCTGAACAATATAGAAGCACCAAATTTAGAATGAAATAACTAATACACGACCTGTTTTTTGCCCTATTCTTTGGGAAAAATAGAGCTGGAGGGTATAGAAGTGCCTAATATAGAATCAAATATAATTGCTATTCTGATGACTCTTCTACTAATAAAAGAAAACCATGGATATAATCATTTAAGGGGTCAATAAAAGTTGGTGCTTGCAAATAAATTTACAAGAACCAAATCATATGTCGGGTATGCCTGCACACTAAACTATGCTGTGAAACTTTGTTATTAGAATTCAATGCATTCACAACCCATCACTTACTCTCCATCCAGCTGAGCAATAAGTGCTTCAAAGGTTGCTCTTCTTCGTGGATCCTTTCTAGCATGTCTTCCAACAATAGCATCTATTTCATCCACAAATACAAAAGAAGGGGCCTGGAACAAGGAGAGTGCCTTAAGTTTCTTCCTGCAAGTATCAAGATCTGCATATGCATATGCATGTGCATGCTCATAATAGTATCTGCATGGGTGCAAGACCAGGCCCTTCTTAACATGCATGATGATAACTAGTTCCCTGGTAGTGCAGATTAGTGATAACTACTGCATAACTTCATATCTTAGAGCAATAGACAAAAAAAATTGTAAGACTAGTTCTATTGTGAAGTTATGACATTGTTTGGTGTAGAAATCAGTCACAATTTTTTTTTTTGTTATGTTGCCCTTCATGAATTGGTTAATTATTCTTGCCACTTGAGGGATTCCACAGAGCTTGTGTACAGAGCTCATGAGACATTTTGTGAATTTTATACCGGTCTTCTGAGTTTTCATCTCAGATAATTATAGAGGGGTATAAATTTAGCATATACTGATATTTAACGTTCTTCTATTAGAAAATTAATTTGCTCCACAGTTACTACCAGAAAACATTCAAAACACTTAATCAACCTGTTATCAAAAGCTTACATTTCTTCTTGCTATCGAGAACAATTCATTAATTCTTGCTGCACCACTTTTCTCACTATCTGCAAACTCTGCACCAGAAGCAAAAACAAAAGGCAACCCACTCTCCTTTGATAGTGTCCTTGCAAAGAGTGTTTTCCCTGTTCCTGGAGGTCCTGATAGAAGCACGCCCTGCATGACAGCACAAAGTAAATTGTACCTTCAGTATCTAACCCATGATTCAGATATACTTCCTTATCAGTTTCTTAGAGAGTATTAACTTACTCGCACAAACTTCACACCCTTTTCGTAATATTGCATGGGGTTTTTCATATATATCATCAATTCATCAAGAAGATCCCAGACATCTCCTCCCAATACAACATTTTTATGCATGGATTTGGTTTCACCAACTTCACCAACTGGCTGAGGGAAACGAACAAAGAATCAATTGTCACTCAAAACTGGTCAAACTGGAGACCCCAATCTTGGTAAAGAATAAGAATCCTCACCAGAATGAAGTTATCAGCATATGCCATATCAAAGAGCTGATTATATTTCTTATAAAGAAAACGATTTGTTGTAATATGAAGAAGCATCAGTGATTCCCTGATGAACCATAAGATTAGGATTCCAGGCAACAGCGCAAAGACAACTTTCATGAAATAATGGATCTGCCGCCTCTGAAGAAGATCTACTTCAACTCCAGAAGCTGATATCGCCTCAAAAAGAAAAGGATCAAGAGGGATATCAACCTAGACAAATAACAAATAAGTAAGCAAGAGATAAACTGAAGGAAAAGAACCACTGTCAGAATGCAACCACGATACTGGACTCACAATATATTCTAAAGGGAACCCTTCTTTCATGGTCACAAACAACCGCTTTAGATCCTCTGTAAATACAACCGCATCAACCTGAAAAGACAAAAAGATAATAACTTAAATTAGAATAATGGAGTTTTACTTGTAAGTTGTCAGGAGAGAGAATAAGGGAGAAATGGTGACAAATTGAGATGAGGAAACTCTTGCAAAATACCCAGAAAAAATCTATTTAACGAATATAGAAAATCCTAAAAAAACTTTTCCACAAATGAATATGCCATTCAAGCATAACCTTAGTGTTCTAGGTGGTTGAACTTAAAGTCCGAGCATGTGGTCCTTCTGAATATTCCATGAAGGTGTTTATCAATTTCAAAGAACTATTCAAATAAGCCTCTCTTCTCATGCTGAAACCCATGGTTCAGAGATCAATATCATGTGAATCCTAAAACTGTGGAAGGCTCACCATATTACAGGAATATATTGAAGCAGAAGTGCCTCCCAGAAGCATTATGTAAGAGCTTTTTACCTAGAACTGCAAAGCAAACACTAACTTACCCATACACACAGTGAAGGCACTCAGGAGTTTACAGTTTTAAATATTAGAAGTCAGGATGAGGACTTTCCTGACAAATTATGCAGTACACATATCAGAGAAAATGTTCGCCTTAGAGATATAGGAAGGAAGAGGAGACTGAATATTGATATGATTATTTACCTCAGAGGAATCAAGTTTTTGCAGGAAATAAGTGTAAGGAAGTTTTGGGCGGTAGCGCCACCATCTTTTGGAGATCCACAGCGCTCTTGTTCCTAGTGCATTTTTGGCCTTCTCAACGACATCCTTGCGAAGACTATTCTCAACCTCCTTCATGTCAAACTCCACCACATACTTGGAGTTGAATGCATTGAGTTGTTCAGCTAACTTCTCCTTCTGGAGAATTTCTTTCCATGCTGCAAGTCTATCACGCCATGTTCCTCCAGTGCCTCGATTCTCAACTGTAAGAAAACCAAATAAGAAAGGAAGACATCAGTAGTCAGTAAGTAATTAAAACATCTTGGTATGGAACTTTCCAGATCATTATGTAACTGCCTAGGATCACTATTTCAACACGAAGGTCACATGTGCTAAATTCATGTGAAATGCGCTGTCTAATAAACAATACAAGCTCAACAAAGTTCCTGACACTATTCTTCGTCTCAAAATTGATACCTACATAATCTCTTTTTAATAAGTAGTACTAACACAATGTGATGATGCCCCATCAAAGTAACAGTCATTGACAGCAAACACATGTTGCAATAGCACAATGCTTTCTCCAATACAAAACAAACATAGATGAGATGATGCACCTCACAAATTTATGTTTTTAGATCATTGCTCACAATTGACGCAATGCCAAGCACCAGGGATCTCCCATAAATCTTTTGCAACATAAGTTAATTCTTGATGCATGAAAAAGGCTGGAAAATCATGGTTCATCAGACAGCTTTCAACCAGATTCTTCCATGTAGACATAATAAATATGTAGATGGTGGTGCCAGGTTTAAGTCCTAAAAAGTCCAGTTTCAAAGCCATGAATCTTTCCACCATACTTGCAGATGGCTGATCTCAATTATTGTGTGGACTAGGTTTCAAATTTAAGCTGATGATGAAGTGAAGCAGAAAAGAAAATATTGTTGGTCTATAGGACATGGAGTCCCATAAGTCTTGTTGAAGCACTTGTAGATATAGCGACACTATCTGCAACATACACATCCGACAAGGTAGAGATTACCAACAATGCCCATGAACTATTTTACTGCCTGTTTACACAACTTTCCTATTTAAGTGATATTCACTACCGCCAACCAAATAAGGATCTCAGTAGAGATTCTGGGGTTCTCGCTCTCTCTCTCTGTTTATTTTTTTCCTTACAGTTAAGAAATAATGGTAACGTTGCAACTCCGGTTAAAAACTTGCTCAGCAACTAAATTTACTCATACCTGGACACAAAGTGAAACACAGCCTTAAAAAAAAAAAAGAACTAAGATGTTTTTTATTTACATGTTCTGATTTGTATCTCTGTGGGATCAAGTGACTGGTACTGATAACTTCTTATTTTGAAATTCTCACATGTTTTTCTCCAAAATGTTACTGATTGCGAATTTTAGGATTATTGAATACATGAAGAAGTTCTTGTCACAAATAGGACAAGTAGCAGGCTACCACTTGGTGAGCTGGTTGTACAGTGTACAGACATCTTCCAAAAATTACCGTAGAGCACTAGAGACATGAACCCATATATGAAACCTATTATTGCATGAAATTAAACAAAATCATGAGAAACAAACCTGATAAACCTAAATCTTCCTGGAGAATCTTTTTATCGTCTGTGTTCAACTTTGTGTCCAGTTCTATTATTTCATTTATGCTCTCTTGGGCCTTCTCGGCATCATCCTCCCATGCATTTTCCCCAACAAAAGAACTATCATGAATAAGTGTGCCACCAGGTCCTTCGACAAACCTTTTCAGTTTCAGACCTTTGGGAGTATCTTTCCTCCATAAACCTTTTTTGAATCTATAAGATCCAGAAAAAGTAAACATTAAGCAAGCAGACATCAAACCAAAGAAATAGTATTTTTTTCTTCAATGTGCATCTTATAGTGGCAATCATTTTGGCAATAAAACTATAAGATAATGTAAATGGTCTAATAAAGTCTCAGATTTGTTATATTTCTAATCTCACAGGCTCATACCCTCAAATTTGAACGACATTGTTGATGCTTTATAACCTTAGTAATCAAATATGAGGTTCGCACCTCTGACAATTTGCTGAAGTAAATATACAGCAAGGCAAACACCTAATCAACACCCAAGAATTCATTGCATATTTCAACCTAACTCAAAAACAAGGGACATCTTGTGTCATATTCCATACCAAACAATCAGCAACCAAGGATGGAAAGACAGTCTGGAAACTTGAGAAAATATCACTAATACCACCATGATAAACGAATCCATAAAATTACATAATTATATATTAAATTAGAGTAGTATGTTACTTTTCAAACTGCTTTCAAGAAACATATCTACTAAGAAGATTTTTATCATAAAAGCTTTAAGAAATTTCATCACCTTCCGCTTTCTAATGATAAATCCTCAACCTCTGAATAAAAAAATATTAACCTCATACATACCATAGGCATCAAGTACACACAATCGATTCTAATATGATTGCACTAGTTATCTACTATTGTGCTTACCACACAGCAATTTTTTTTAATATGTTGAACAATAGAATCACCCACAACCATTACCACACAGAGAATAATACTTGAACTAACAAATTAGATGAGAAAGCTGCTTACTTTCTCACATTAGTAGGTGTAGGCTCTGGAATTAATGTATCCATATACGCTTCAGCCAATTCCATCTTTTCACGCTCGATAATAGGAGCTCGGATTGCCTTATATATACTTTGACAGGAAAAGATTGTAATAAAAATATATAGAAACAAAGCACCCAATCTTTTTGAATCCCAGTTCTTTATATCCTGAAAACGGAAACCAATGAAAATTCGAACACCCAACACCTACCTATCCAAGAATGTTCGAATTGTAATTCTATGTATCTATTACTGCAAAATAATGTAGTCCTGATAACGATGGCACTAAAAAACATACCTTCCAATTTCCCAACTTATTCCAACTGACAAATTGAGGCAGCAGCTCGGAGTTCACTCGTTCAAGCTTATCTCGGGCGTTCCGGGCTGAGTCCCGGGCCTTGCCCGATAACTCACCAACCCGAACAGTAGCATCATCCAAATCAAATCCGGTTTCTTTCTTCACGGAGTCACCCAAATTCTGAAGAAAACGTTGAGAAACGCGACGAATGGTCAGCGAAAGCCGCTCCCAAGAGAACCCCTGCGGCCCATTTGAAGAAGAAGATGATGCTGAAATCATAAACCTCTTTCGAGGGGAATGTTTGGGCATGTAGTTGCGATAAGTTAAGGAAGAGAGTCTTGTTCTTGGAAGAAAAAAACTGTTTTCCGGTGGAAAATGGAGTGGAAGTGGTCGGCATTGAGCCGTCGCTATCTCCATGGCTATGGAATGGAACTCAAAAGAGACGGAATTGGTAGATAGTCTTTCCTTCTTCTATTTCGCTGCAGTTAGCTGCAGCGGATTGTTGTTTCTGCCATTGGCAATTGGAGGGTGAGGTGAGAGAGAGTGAGAGGGGTTTTAAGAAGGTTTTTATTTGAAGATCACCAACTTAATATATATTATCTTACTGGTCCTCAAGTTTCCATGAATTCAAATTATGCCCCCTTGTCTCCAAATGTTATCATTTTTTTTTCCCAAACTTTGTGCCCTGTTTCAAAATTACACAAACTTTAGAGAAGAAATAAAATAAAGGATTAGACCATCCACTCTCCAAGAAATTCTAAACACACCTCAAATATTAACTACAGAATTCAGAGATCGTGTGACTCCAAGGATTAGACTGGTGTTCGATCTTGCTTGTTCGAAAAATATAAGTGTTATTCGACTAGTTAGCTCCGACTACAATGCATGGAGTTCGATTAAAAAGACCGAAGTACAATCATTTTTTAACCAAGATAGTCGAATATTATTGGAAGTGTCGCATGCATTTGTTCAATCCCCTGCAGTCAAATGACATTAGACGCATGGAACAAGTATAGATCATTCACATAGGTCGAATTTTTAAATCCTCAAGCTTTAAAAAAAATACTCTTACGCCAAATGGTTTTCCAAAACTGATTTGTAGTCCTCAATTTGGAACACACTTTCACACTTACTAAGTTACGAAATACATTTTTTAATCCTCCAACCTAAATTACATGTTTATCGACTAATCTTGATTAGATAAAAATAACTTTAAGACTGCAAATCAACATGAATTAATTAAGATCAAATGAATCAATGTAGAAATAAATTTTTCTACCTCAGATCATTTGAGCCAAAATCAACATTGGCCGATAAACTTATGGATTACAAGATGGACCAAAAAGCAGTTTTTGCAGCTATGTAAAACCCTGTTCAAAAATCATTACAACTATGTATTACATCTAACCAAAACTACAAACCTCCCAACGATTCCTCTAAGAATGTGCTCACTCAAACAAAAATAAATTGTTAGATATCATTAGGTCTACGTAGACCAGAATATACAGCTTTCCGCAGAAGGGGATGAACATCTTGTGTCAATACCTCTGCATCTAATTTCTCCACAATAGGCCAAATCTGTTGAACATGGCACAAGAGTGGAAAATTAGGATACATTACTAGAAATTCCGAATTCAGAAAACCGAATCAAAAGTTAGAACTATGAAGACTAATAGTATTGCACATCATAGCTTTTAAGGCATCGAACAATTTGTTGTCACTCACTTCAGATAGAAAAGATATACTTTTCAACCGAAATAGCAAAAGATAAAAAAATAGCAAAAGAAAAATTAGTGTCGTCTTAAGAAAGCCCAAGCACTTGTTGACTTACCTCCGAAGCATATTGACGTGAGAAGGCCTTCATGTAGCCAAGGGTTGATAAACACCATTGTTCCTTTTCACCAACATTATAACCACTTACAGTTCTGCCCCCGTTGGAATCACTGCAATCAACACCAATACAACCAACACCAACAAGAAGGGGTTATGGTAAATAAGGAAGCAATCGTTAGCAGTGCGAATATACATAGGGATCTCAGAGACTTTAAAAGAAGGTACCTCTTTTGGGATATCACACCCTCTTTGTCCAAGTCCATCGTCGATGCATCTTCATGTTCAATGGCCATTGCCTCTCCGTCACCGGACAGGTGCAAGGAACCATCTGTCTCTTGAAGTGGTTCAGCCAACACATCAGAGAAGCTCTTGTACAAACAAAGAAACAATGCCTGCATGTACCAATCAATAAATTCATTGCAGGTGACATCCTTGTAGAAAAATACATTTCAGCACAGTTTTTGAACACCACCTATCCACCATAAATATCATCAAACTACCTCAATTTCATCAATAGCTCGTGCAAGAAGGGCCTCTTTGGCTTCTAATGATTCACGAGTGGAAACCTCCTCCTGTTTTGTTTTTTCGACATTGGAATTCAATCGCTTCATTTTCACAGGATTTTCAGCAAGAACTGGTTCACCATCCACAAGGGCAAGAGTAAGCTTCGACTTAGCATTCTCCAACTCAGCTTGGGCTTTAGATGCTGCTTCTGTGGCTGATACAACACTCCGCTTGAGGGATGATACCTCTTTTCTTAGATCAGTGATACGATTGAATGTCTTGGTAAGAGCATTTCTTAGAATCTGCAGATGAAAGAGATTTCATTAGTTATTTAGTAACTAAGAAAAGGAACCGAAAAAAAAAAAAACTAACAGTTAACAGAGTTTCCATGTGTTTGGAACACTGCGCATCCTAAGCACAAAAGACATCTTTATAACTGTTAGCGCTTAGACTTACCTCCCATGGACGATCAGAAATGTGAAACTGATTAACATTTGATGGTAAGAAAACCCATCTCACTATAGCCACATTAGATAAAAGACGATATCCCATCATTCTGTCAATAGCCACTGCTGTCATTTGAGCATTGTTCTTCCAAAAAGAACTCACTTCAGAAATCAGCATAACTTGCTTATCTTGATCAGAACAAAACCTTGCGATGACTTGGCCATACCTCTCCAACACAGTAATCAAATGAGTAAAACTTTTCGAACCAATGTTGAGAAGGGTCTGAATGACAACTCTGAGAGTGACATCCGGCCCGTGAGCTGGAAGCACAGGATCATCAATCCATGAAATAATGTCCTTGGCAGTTGCCCGTTCTTTGACCATGCTATTGAGTTCTGAAGAGAGGTCACGTTCAGTTTGATCTCCATCTTCACCACTATACAAGAAATTTGCTGTATCTTTTGGTGGAAGTAACTCTTCTAAGGCAGGCGCACTCTCAATGCTCTACATGCATGCCAAGAAACAAAAATTACTTGGCTGAAAAATTATTCTTTAATTAGTAGAATGGTTCATGATGTATTCAGTCATATCACTCTTCGAGTTGCAAGGGAAATATATATGAGTAGCATATAACAGATGAGGAACAAATCCATTTCACAGGTTGATGATATAACTGCAGTAGGATGGCATAATAGGTGTCCGACCTCCACTCAATTGATCCAACAAGCAATCATAATGAATATACAAACTTCTTCCAAGACAACCATACTTGCACACATAAAAAAGGAAATGGCTATGTAACATCAAGCATGAATGTTGAAACTAAAAATAGAGTTTACTATACTTTTACAAGCATATAGAAAACTTCGAAATTCCAATTTTGACTCGCAGCTTGGATGTATGTTTAGAAGTTATTTACTGAGGCAGAATGTCAGCCAAATATAAATGATGAATGATTCATTTACCTGCTTAATCTTCTCCCAATACGATAAACGTACTTCCCTTTCCAAGACCTCCTGCACAAAAACCCGTTGTGGAGCCCATTTTGGAAGGTCCAAAACATAAGCCCATTCTTCCCATGGCCAAATGAATTGAAAATTTGATCTGCAAATATGACAATTGAGCAGCATAAAATAGCATATTCAAGAGTCATATGTCCTGGTACTAGAGTTTGCATTCATTTCCTTCCAGATATGGTTATCAGGTGAATCAAAATACATCAAATCACCAGGAAAACATGAGATGAAAAATCCTATGTACCTATTGGCCCAGAAATGTAGGACCTAAAGCCTTACAAACTTAAGTTAGACAAAAGGTTTAGAAGTGCAGTGGCAAATTAGTCTTTACACATTTTATTTTTATTAGGGTTTTGAATAAATAGAGACTCACACAGTCATTTACGTTTTCATAGTGAGAATTGCTTAGTTTATAGGTTGATAAATTTTGAACAGGAGAGATTTGATCGACAACTCAAATTGTAAACCCCTTCTACCTTATCCGAATTCTTCTCTTATTCCATCTTGAGTCCTAACAATACGGCAGTACCAAACAGAGTCTGTGTATACATAGAATATCTATCTAAAACAACAGATATTTCACATTGGAAGGGCACTAATAAACCTTCAATAATAGATAATTCGACCAAAATCATTTACAATAATAAAACAGGAAGCACATGAAAAAATCTTAAAGTGACAGATTTTCCAACCTCTGCCAGCAATTCTGGTCATTTCAATCACCATTATACATCCATCAGTAAAAGTGATTATCTAAAACAGCAGAAATTTTACATTGCAAGGGCACTAACAAACCTTCGGTAATAGATTGTTCAACCAAAAACTCTTATGATAACAGAGAGGGGAGCACATTAGAGGTTCTAAAAGTGATCTTTCCAGTCTCTACCAACAATTACTGGTCATTTCAGTCACCAATATAACCATTAGTATAAGAATCATGGAAATCTGGATACTTTCAGCTCCAATGAAACTTGTGTTTACTTGTCATGATGCTTCATTGGAAGTATAAGTTTAGAAAAGCACAAGTTTCTGATCAACAGTTATCACAGCTGTTACGTATATAACATGTAAAGACCTCGTGGATACTGACTTACAAATGATGTGAAAACCAAAGGATAAGACGAGTCCGGCACTCCATGTCTAAATCAGCAATTTTATCAAAAAGTGAGCGAACAGCCCCAGCTACAACTGCTGGAAAGGCACCGGGAAGAGCCTGGAATGAAAACTTGCAATTAGGACACCTGAGATATGCTTGATATCTTAATATAGTTGCAAGATAAGCTTTAAAATAAAGCTGGCTGTCAAGGGAAATCCCAAAGGAACAGCAGTGGAAATAGAAAACAAAGCACCTTGCATAGGTCCATAATGACCAATGTATAATAGATTGGCTTGAAAGGAGGTTGCGGCAACAAGAGAATCTGCAAGTTAAGGAGGAAGATTAAAACACGAGACCCATGATCAGTTGATAAACTAAGATAAAGCTAATCATGTATAAAGATCCACCCAGGATACTCTCCCCCTCTCCTCCATCAACCCACCAACCCCCTCCTCTCCTCCATCAACCCACCAACGTTCTCTCTCCCCAATTATATGACTGCTGTTACAGATAATATTTTACACCTGCAGCCAATAGTTCCAACAATTGATGCTATTAATTTCAAATTTGCACAAACTTTGATCATCAAAATCCTATTGTCAAGAGTGATGGCTGTTGGTACACCTAAATAGGAACCAAACTATGAAACATCATTTGAGAACAAACTTCAAACTGGCAACCAAAAGACAAGTCCTGAACCTTCCAAAATGAGCTCTGCAGTTATAATCACTATCACATAACTATCTGGTCACAACCCAAGGAGTATGGTTCAATAAATTGTCAGGGACATGAAAGAAATAAATAATGGTCAAAGATATCAAATTCAATCAAGAGTAACATCCAAATGTAAATAAATGAACAAACACTAAACCAGTAATTTGTACCTGAGAGAATATTGTTTCAGCCATAAGGTACTCATATCGAAAGGGAACGGGTAGGCCAACCATGGATGAAGCACATTCTTTTCGACTAGCTTAGCACAAATCAAAAGAAGAAGATAGACAGAGAAATAAAGAGAGAATAAGAAGATGGATACAAGCACCTCTAAGTACAAAATCATCTAATAACCTCCACAAAGAAAATAAAAGGCCACCAATATAATCATTTTCGTGCTTTTCTACCAATATGGCTATCTGTAAATGAAATCAAAAGAAGATATCACCTATTGCCTGACCAACAAACTTATCTTTATGAAATGTCCCTTGCTTCAGACATTAATACATACAGTGAAACAAGTGTAAGCTATCAAGAGTGACATCTGAAACCTTGCAAAAATTTAGGAGGATCTCCGAATACAGGTCTGCATATTGATACTAGTGACTAATAGTTCTTCAATCTGATTTGCTAAAAATTATCAGCCAAAGCCTAGAACCATTATCCACTGAATCTCAAAAGTACGCAAAACAGAAATACAACCAACATAAACAATCAAAACAGGCTACTAACCATCCATTTAAGAAGTAAAGCACATCCAAAAAATACTCTTCCACGACAAACCGATCTATAGGTTGTAAATCCTGCAGAGCAAGGAGAGAGGAGGGAGGGGATGAAGAAACAAAAAAATGAAGAAACAACTTCATGCAATGGTCCTCTATAACTAGTTTTGACAGATGAAGAGACAAATAGGGGCTAGTCGTTTTAGACTCATAAATACATACAGCTCAAGAATTGACTTCTCAGTCTATTATGGTAGCAGCTCATAAAGATCATAACATCATAAGTCCAGTACAAAATAAAACAGGTACAACATAGTGAATTTTAATATCAAGGTTAGATATTAATTGATGAGAGCAACTGGAGAAGTTACTCAATATATCATAATGATAAATAAAAAACAATATTTGTAAATATATGACCATTTACCAGATCAAACTCCTACAGATGCAATTTAATATACCATATTTCATACTTTAAAACGAAACTAAGTGCAGTAATCTAGCAACTTCTGTCAAATTTGTTGGAGGGATTAGACAATTAGCCACAGTAAAACGAAAAGGCAAATACAAATAAACAAAGAAAATTTCTTCAAAGAAAAAAGATAGGGATAATAATCTCTAGAAGACCAACTGGCTTTACAAAGCTAAAACAGCTAAAAAGTTTCAGACAGAAAGCAGCACAAAATTATTACCCACTGAAAATTAATACAGGTATAAACAGCACATATTTGCCAAAAGGTACATCAAATAAACCTACCATGTTTAGAATTCGAAGAAATAACCAAGAAGCACATGTATTAGACACCTGAGTTACAAAAGTAAATTTTATGAGCCAGTAAAATTACCTCAGTCTTATTGGCAGGAAAAATATTGAGTCTCCTAATACGCAGAGGATATTTTAATTCAGCTTCATGCTTTTGTTTCCCATACTCAGTGCCAGAAACCGAAGCCACGGGATAAGGAAGCTCAAGGCAGTTTAAGTGACCAAACTCATGAGACTTCCCAGCAACTAACTGTGGTTCAAATGAAAGGTGCGGTCTAGGAACTGAAAAGAGAATAGAACTTCTAATGAATTTAGGAATATGTGCATGCACATGCACAGACACGTGCACGAAAAAGGAAATATACAGCTTTAGAGAACAAAGGTTGTTTATATCATGCTCTACAGCTAAACATAGATAAACAGAGGAAAGCTGCTGAGATGCTTAACAAAACTTCTTGAATTGAAGTCCACTTACTGCATTGGACTTCACTACATGATCTGATAAACATGGTCACATGAAGCTAATATTTGCAAATTAAGCTGTTTAGGCGAGTGTTTATTACTAAAGACACAAAAGGTGAGATATCTAAAATGGACCATTTTAACAAGAATTTTCCTGGTAATTCATCAATATATTTACAGAACGTCTGGGAAACCAGGTCAAAGACCCAGTCTCTACCAATCTTAACCTTCTACAAAATGAACTCAAGAAAAGGGGGAAATAGACAATGTACAATAAAAAGTTCACTTATATCAAATGATCTAGACTTCCGGTAAGTTCACATATACTAATATACTCAAGGCTAGACAGTCTACATAATCAAATTAGTTAATCTGAATACCAAGATATTTGATGTTTCATTCATGCATCCAAAATAGAACATAGGAAAAGACGAGACAAAGAAGACAAATAGAAACACAATCAATACCACTATCCAGCTTCCAGCCCTTGTTGGAAAGATCTTGAATCCGGCTCCAAAGATCCTCCAAGAAATCCTGAAGGAGATACAAATTAGGAATTGGAAAAATTTAGTGCATATAATGCAACGGGTCAGCATGTAATGGGAAAAATCCTCAGTAAGTGAAAGAACTCATTTGGTTAGATGTGCATAAAAAAAAAAAAAAAAGATACAGAAGACATACTTGTCCCCCATCACCCTGACTTCTATCATCAATACACTCAAACGCAGAGCAACCAGCATCAGAAACATGCCTTCTAATACTCATGTAGGCTTGTATACCCACCATGACCCTGTCGATCTCCTCAGGAACTTGCTGCAATCAAATAAATGTAAAAATTCATTTTTTGAAAAGTCAACCAAACTAAGAGACCTTAACCCTGTATTTATTTTTCATATTAACAGGCTTGCCAATGGAACTAAAGAAGTTACAACAAAAGCAAACAAATAATCATATCAAGTGGAAGACAAGAGACAATTTACCTCAACAAGCTCTGCTCCACCCCAAGGGAGACATGATAAAATACATATGACGTAGAAGTCTGCACAAGCTTGCCAAGAGGGATTTCCCTTATCTTCATCTACAGTTGTGGCAGCTGATGAAAGCAGTGTTTCAAACAAAACAACCAAGGAACTCGGTTGGAGAACTTTGCTGCACATCTGTATTTCACTCGTCACAAAAGGAAATTAATTATAAGCAAAACCCATGTCTAAAAATGAATCACTTCTATTATCATATCAGCAAAGAGAACAGTTACATAAACTTCATAAACTACATAAGGTGCCGAGACTGTATTCATTTATAAATAGAAAACAGATGTGAGTCTTCCCATTCTCTATCAACCATAAAATAGGTAAAAGAAAATCTGGAGTTTTTCTAGGCAAAATATCAATAGATGACTCAACAAAGATAGCACATTGATCAACTTCTTCAGTTTGGAACTCTTTAAACTTTAGATAATATAACAAAGGGGCAATTAGCTGGTGGATACCCAGCTAATCACAGCTTCCATGGACGAGAATAATGAGATTAAGAGTAGATCTAGCACTTATCAGAACAAGCAAAAACCAATCCAGATGTGCCTACAAAAAAATTTGCAATCTAGGCCACTGCTCCAAAAACCAGTGTTGCACAAATCAATAGGTGGAAATCGGGAGTTGCTGACCGCTTAGTAGCTGCATTTTTTTATTTGTGTTATTTGTAACATTCCATTTTGATATTTCCTAATAAATAATAAATTCATAACACATATCTAATGCAATAAAAATTAAAAAGTCGCATGAAAAAATATGCCAATAAATCATCACATTGATTGGATTTTTTTTTAAATATAATATAATTCAGATACTCTTTTTTAAATTTCTGGCCCACAAAACAACCCTGTAAGGAAGTACTATGATAAAATCTGCGGTAGTTGGATGTGAACTAGAACTAATTTGACCTTTACCTTGAACGACTCAATTGTATGCTTCTTAGTCGGATTTAGAGCTTCGGATTTGTCAATAGATTGCAAAAGCAACATTCAATACCATCATCATATAAATGATGCACAAATAAGATATCATGCAGAAAAAGGAAACACATACCAAGGCAGTCAAAAATCGCATAAGTATGCGAATCCTGTTGCAATTTCCACTATCTAAAGCAACCTGCAAAACAAACAATAAAGTTAAATCAGCAAATAGTAAAAGGTCCATAAACAAATTTAAGTTAATATCAACAAGCAAGCTGAAAATATCAGAATCAGACACACCAAGTGATTGCTAAAAAAACACATTCCAAACTAGACACAGGAAAAGAAGTTTGAAGCCATATAGAATAATCGTATAAACTACAAGATTCTGAAGTAGGCACCAAATTGATCATGCATATGCATCCATGCACTCATGCATACACACACACACACACAAATACAGATTGTAGATGAGGAGAGAGAAAGGGGGGAGGGAGGGCAACCAAAATGTTATGTCAATTGAGCATTCGTCATATAGTCCATAATTTTGGTTTCTTTACCTGTAAATTATCATGTGTATTCTCTACAATTCTCCTGACAAAATCTTCATCTTCCAAATTTATCAGACCAACCTACATTTGCAAGAAAAGAGCAAAAAGATACCATGATATATCACATGCAATTTTGTGTTAGCATGGTATTTTCTAAAATAAAAAATGCAATTACATGCAACAGCGAAATGAGTGAATTGCAAAAATTACAAACCATACACTAACAAAAACCAACTAAGTGTGTTATTGGACTTTGGGTGTACAAGATAATGCTTAAAGAAACACGCCCGTGACAATGAAACTGATCTTCATCAATTATTTGAGAGGCACTTGAATTTCTAGGGTGTCAACAGTCCATCACTTATCTGTTCCAATTGATTTAAATAAGAAAAAATATACTAGTCATTTGAAGTTGCCTTACAATGCAAAGGCACTGTTTAGACATTGGTGTCATGAATTCAATGAATTATAGTTGAAAAATAAATTAAGTGTCATCACAAACAGATTTGGTACAAGATTCATAAGTAACAAAAACTATTAATTCATAAAAACAAAAAGAGTCAGATAATTCTTGGATTCATCCATCTACAGAATTTTGTACTTGACCTTTATGGCTTTATAGTTCATAGCATTACCATTTCAAATACATCCTTCAGGCATGTATGTTCCAATAATACACTAACATCGATTAATATAATCAATTACCATGCAAATGGTGAATCTTCCACAGGCACATATTAGTATCTAACAAATGAATAGAGGGAAGCAAAAATGTAGATAAAGAGAACTTGAATAGGAGGGGTCGTAAAAAGCAATCATACCAGTGTTCCATACAGAGGAACCTTGTGAGGCAACTGTTCAGCACACTGGAGAAGGAACTGCCATAACAACACATAGATAAGAGAAGCATAAGGAATAATAAAAATAAACACAACAGCTACCCTGAAATAAATTCACTGCATCCTATATATCCCACTACACATAATATGCACGGGTATCACTCTTTAGCCCTTCATCCATTCGAATACTTTTAAAATCCACAATTAAGATTTATGAAATACAGCGATTAATAATCAATAAACCAAAAATAAGAAAACGAAAGAAAGCAGTTCCTCACAGATAAGATATCATCGCCAGAATGAGACAACTCACGGCGGACCACACCAAAGCAAGTCTCCTGCAATGGAAAGTAATCAAGATTATTCAAGAATTGACAATTGGGCACAATGTTTGTGAAAGTAAGTAAAGAAAAAACAATTCTTGTCCAATACTTTTCAAGATTTTGTTAATTAGTGCGGTTTAAAGTTTCAAGTGTTGGTAAGTACAGAAAAGCATACTTCTATTGTTATTACTCGGCAGACAATAGTAGACCAAAAAAAAAACTAGGGTTTTAGGAGAAAGTAAAGGAACGAAGACTCACGAGTTGGTCTCTGTAATCGGCATTCCCGCCGTACTCAACGCACTTTTCTCCAATCCGAAGCACCAGACTTCTCCAACTACTCATCTCGACGGCGGAAGAAGGCGGACTTCAGAAACAACGGTGGCGCCCTACGGAGTAGTAGAAACGGAGGGGAAGAAGGGTCTAAAGTTAGTGAAACGTTAAATTATGGAGCCTATGAGTCATGATGAAATAAATTGGGAATTCTTGAATTCCGATTTTCTGACCCATTTATAATCTTTTACATCCTTAATTAACAGGTTTTATTTTTGGAAAATAACAGGTTTTATTTTGGAAAGAAATAATATTTCCCACGTTTTAATTATGAAGTCTACGAATTTGTTAGTAATAGTATTTTTAAAATCTTTTAGATATAGTATAATTAAAAATATAACCGTTTGTATTATAACAACCATGTTAACCCTTCTTCGAAAAAAACAAAAAAAAGAAATCATGTTAATCCTCGAAATTTTCCTTTCCAGTTAGCGAAAATAGTACGCCTATTTATGTATTTAAATAAATTTAAAGTTTCAAATTGTTTAAAATATGACAATCAAATGCATAAAGAAGGTGAACAAGCTTACCCCGATCTCTGCGTTTTATGAAGTATTTAAAATTAAAATTTATTGATCATTTTTTAAATTGCATAATAATATTAGAAAAACGAATTTATTTTAATTAAAAAAACATGCCGACTTTACCATAACAAATTTCGATGGATAAACCTCAGTCCAAACAAGTAATAATTTTAATCCTGTATCGTTTCAAATGATTTATTTTCAAATCCTCTCAAATCTCTCTCCTGTTAATCCGGCTAGTTGAATTTATGTTATTTATAAAGTGTATAAACACATCTATAAGGTTTTAATTGAAATTTGAAATTAATCCACGGGTTAAGTAACTTAAAATTCAGGAAATTCAGGACTTGAATTGAATGAATTGTAAATCTACTTAAATTAAAATAAATTTAAAATCTACTTAAATGACTCAAAAACTAATTTAAAATAAATTTAAAATAAATGTGATGAATTTTAAGTCCACGTCTACGCAAACATCAACAGTGGATTTAATACCATAGATTTCAAATACCTCTTCACTATCAAACTATCGAAATGAACCCTAAAATTTTTCAAAGTTACGGAAAATTTGAGAGTTTCCCACATAAAAATCTTTGCAAAATACAAAAAGAAGCTAGTAAATAGATAGACTGAGAGACCAAAAAAACATCATAGCATCACCAAATTGCTCAAAAGCAAGTAATTTCAGCCTTCGATCAAATTACCAAATACCGGGTACTCCTATACTATACATGCATTACTCTGCACAGTGTGATCCTACCTATTCACAGCACGCTCTTCACGCACCTCTCATGGTT
This sequence comes from Scutellaria barbata, assembly GCA_028654395.1. Lineage (NCBI taxonomy): Eukaryota > Viridiplantae > Streptophyta > Magnoliopsida > Lamiales > Lamiaceae > Scutellaria > Scutellaria barbata. The sequence goes on from CM053645.1 coordinate 8,995,917, forward strand.
CCCCCTCACAGTAGAGGAACCGATAAAAAATCAACAAGGAACAAATGCCTATGATGGATTCAAATTTTACAGGGATGACCAAATATCGTGCTTCTACTCCAATTTTGTCAGATCAGGTGGGGAGCTTTGCTTACCATCAAACCTGTCCATTATTCAACGATAAGAATTAGATTAGGTATCATCTATTGGAGGACATGGCTTCTTCAATTCTTTTTATAACGACACTCAGATTGCCTCCACTTTCCAAGGCTTTGACAGCGGCTTTGTGGGCATGTCTATGCCATTTGAGAAGATTGAATGATTGCAGTACAGACCAACGGGCTTGATTAGACATCTGTTCATAGAACACCAAATGTCAAGTTCCACATAATATCAGGATCTGAATCTATGTCTTACCACAGGTATTGAAATTGGCAAGGAAACCTTATACAGTGATTTTGAGTTGAGTACAGAGTTTTATCACATACAATGCTGAATTTCAACTAAAGGACAAGAAAGACACTCTGCATTTCAGACTCGCAAAGAAACTTATATACATATTAAAGAACTGATGGGCAATTTTTAATAGCTCGGGCACCAAATATTACCACTAGGCCAAGGTGGCTGCAGGCAACAATGATGGAGTCTCAATATTTGCAGTCATAGTGTTAGATCACTGTCTCTTCCCACCATTATAAGTATACTAAAATATTGACCCAACTATAACTAAATCACCATCATTATCCCAGGCTAAAATGCACCTCAAACCCCCACAGTAATAAGGTACTCACACTCCTATGTTAATACCAAATATTAATCAACATGAAAGCAATTTTAATGAAACTATGGACAATGTATGGACTAATATACCCAGTGATGAATGCAGAAGCTATCAAACTAAGGAAGAGTTGTTCTGATTTCCACAAGTTTTCAATTTTTAATACTCAAGGGTAAGAAAATAATTCCTAACATAAAAGCAAAGAATATGTGACATCAAAGTGAGACCTGCTTTATGGAAAGTGGGGGTTCTAGAAGAATACAGAAACTCCTGAATAGGTTCTCATCATTTTCTCCACCCTCAGCCTCTCCATATATAAGAGCTTCAGCTGCAATCCCTGCAAAAAGCACCATGCAGTACCTAAACATTCACAACAATGCAATTAACAAATATTAGAGGTTTGAATGTTCATACGATTTCAAATCTGAGAAAATTTAGACATTTTTCTATAAAATTAAATTCATTTTTCAACCTACACATTCCACATAACTGATATCAACAACAGAAAGAATTATGAAGATATACAATAATTTACAGTTGGGGCAAAGAACTACTGTGGTCAACTTTAACTTTATTTGAGCACCACTCACCTGTCAAAGGCAGTACCACTGACACTGCCCTCAGCAAGCTCTTTTTGAAGTTTCTCATCCCAAAACTGTGTTCCTGCCTGCAAAACTCACAGTTACACAGAGAATATGATGATACATGTTCATGGTTGTTTGAAGATGAAGATAGGTATGTCGCACTAATTTAGATGAAGCCACCAAAGAATAGGATCATCAACAGAGAAGAAAATTGGTTTCACTCGCATGCCAAACAAGAAAGCTTGCCTCAGTTCCTTTAAAAAGTAACTTGATCAAACTTCGGCAAGATATCTTGACAGCAAAAAACTAGCAATAGACTCAAAAGTACATAGTGAGACAACAAAATTTATTCTTTTGATTGTTATTGAGTCATCAAAAGCATTGTTGTCGTGAAACTATAGTGAGGGAAGCCAAATCATTTTCGAGTATTAAGGTAACACCATGATGCATACCAACCTATTGATTGATCAGGAGGAAGGATATCAAAGAAAACTTGGAAGAATTGAAGTACCTGCCCCTGAATGCCCATTTGTACAGCAATAATTGGGTCTAAGATTACACCACGAATTGGACAACCCATTAGGTATGCTGCAAATTAACAGAGCTACAACATTATTGAAACTTTTCAAACAAATCCATAACATCCTGTTGATATTTCTGCAGGATAGACTAGTAGAAAAGCATAATAGAAAGCACAATTATATGAACACTATATATGAATTACGTAGACCCATAAAAAATAAAATACACCCTCAATGCCCGAAAACACATGTTGTATCATTTTCATTTTTTTAATAATTTATAATTTTGTGCTATTGCTACAGCACCACAAATATTTGGCAGCATGACTTACCTACGAGAACGTGACCAGCTTCATGAACTAAAATACGACGCCTATGTGGAGGCCAATAGCTTGAAATCTGAGCTAAGCATGAGCCACCTAGAAAAATAGCATCTAGGGTCGACAATCCCAAAATTGCTGCAAGGTTCGGCCTGATATCTATTCCTTGATTTAGAAGAACAGAGACTCCAGCAAGTAGAGCTATCAAAACAAGACTAGAGCTTCCAGAAACTCCCCACTTTTTGGGAGCGAGTTTTGAAACTGGAACAGAAAAATAAAAGCAAGGGAAAATTATCAAACTAAAGAATTGGAAAAAAAAAAATCGCAGACAAAATTGAACGTTAGTTTCTTCAAGGAGGAAAGTACGTGTAACAACTGACTCATTTTGAGAGATGCAAGATGTATCACACAGCATTCACAGTCAGCATAAAGGTAAACTTACATGGATGAGCTTGTACCTTCTAAACCAGTAGAAGACTTTATCACAGATGGTGTGACTTCTCTCGTTCCCTCTAAAACTGCACAACACAATTACTTCTTCAATTTGTAAATATATAATGTAATAATATCATATCTTACTTCCCAGCATCATTTGATAAGCCACACTGACATTTACTTCTGAATTAAATTTGTTTAACAAAATAAAAATAGAAACTCTTACATTCTTAACTAAATATGCGTGTACACACACAATTTAATCGATCACAAATTCAATTTGTCCACACTAGATTCGTAATTATCAATGTCAGAGCTCTAAATCCTTTACACCCCAAATCTAACAAATTAATACTGTTTTTTCTCCAAAAATTAACAGCTGAATCAAAGGTCATAACTGCCACCAGAAGCTAACATACATAGCAAATTTTGACAACTTCGAAAATATGATGCTGAACTTTGTATAATAGGATCGGAAAAGCAAATGCCGATCAGATAACATACCAATATTACGGTATTTTCCGAAATTGGGTAAGAGCCCTCGATATTGCAGAAAAGCATAGGCGCCCCCAACAAGCTCCATATCATCGGCGTTCAAGCACGTATCCAAAACCTCCCAATCCCTTTCGAATCCGAGTAAATCCAACTCACCATTTACCGGCCGAGTCGACTCGATTGAAGAACCCTCGAGTTCCACCGGAACGTCTTTGAGAAAGCGAAGGGCTCGAGCGAGGTCCTTCTTTTTAACAGCTTCTTCATATTCTTGCCACTTCCGTACCGCTCTGATTCTGGAGTTGTAGCCGTGGAATTTTCTGTGTAAAATTTGAGTGTCTAGTGCAAATTGAAATGATCGAGAGACAGACGATGGGGGTAAAAGATTTGGAGTGGGAGCTGGGGAATACAGAGGCGGAAACGGTGATATTGATCTCGCCATTGAAGCTTTCAGTTTGGTAATCGTTTTCTTTAATCTGAATCTCACATGGACTTGGGCCTAATCTTGAGTTTAATGGGTCGGTCAGGTTGGAAAAGGAGATTATTTTGTATCAATAGGCTGTACTTCTTTTCCACTTTATTCTACTTGGGCCACGGCCCACGAGGGCGACCTTGTGGATTCAAAATGTTACACTCAATAAATTTAATTTATTTATTTTAGTTTTGTCGAGTGAGTTGATAAAATGTAATTTGATGAATATTACATCTTCTCTAATCTCTATGTTTATTGTTTCAAAGTACCAAAAACATTTACAAAATTCTTAAATAAATCATTTTTATTAAAAAAAAAAATTTGCATTCAACTGATAGATTCATATCTATCACACCTATATTAACAGAGTTTTCTTATCGTGCAAACAAACAAAATATCATTAAAATAATATATATATAAAAAAAATATAAAATAAAATAAAAAGATACAATAGATTTCCTATTAAAACATTTTGTTCTTTTTAATATTATACAGTATTAACTAGATATTCACATTCACATTGATGTGTGTGAAAATATGTTTTTTATTATTATTATTAAATGTGGTTATTACAACATTAATATCATGTAACAAACGGATTTGAATCCTCTGCTGGTTGAAGAAAACCAGCACCTGCTGGGCCAAATACGTTGCCGTTTTAATACTATTTCTTAATATTTATCCTGTTTTTCATTTCATTTATATTATTTATTATTATTTTATTAATCTCTCTCATCAACCATTTCGTTAAGATATATTTTTTATTTTTTTATAAATATGCTGCCGATTCAGCAATGCATCAAGATTTTTACTTTTTTTACGTTTATGCTCACAATGCATCAAGATTTTTACTTTTTCTTCTTTTATGCTTACATTTGCTATTTTTCAGGGATTTGGAATAAACTTTTTCATTTCACCAATTCATTTGGCTTTTTTTTTTTTTAATTCTTCATTATCTTTATTTTTATTCTTTTTGAGCCAGCAAGTTAGAATAATTTAAAAGCATATTTTAATATAACATATCAATAATACAAATATCGAAAATTAGAATATATCAAAATTGCAATAAGATGTCCATCGAATTACATTTAGACCAAAAAAAACACCGTTAGACAACTAATCAATTCATTGTATTGAAACTCAAGCCTTTAAGAAAATTAGAATATATCAAAATTGCAATAAGATCTCCATCGAATTACATTTAGACAAAAAGAAAAAAACATTTATTATCAAAATCCTAATACATGATTATTGATATTTTGATTTGATATTCTCTAAAACATATATATGGAGGAATAAATTGAATGAAGTAGAAAGAAAAAAAATGACGACAAAATGATTAAAGAGAAAGAGAGAAAATTAATAAAAAAAGATACAAAGAGAGTGATTAATAAAAAAATAATACAGTAAATAATATAAATGGAATGCGAAACGGAGAGAGTAAGAAATGAAAAATAAAATAAAGAAACGGTAGAAAGATTAAAAAATGAAAAATAAAATAAATTTAAGAAATAATATTAAAACGATGGCGTATTTAACTCAACATCTGATGCTGATTTTCTTCAACCAACATAGGATCAAAGTCCGTAATAAACAGTATTCAAAATTAGTAGTAGAAAAATTTCGGGCCAATATTATGCAAGATTAAATGAGAAAAAAAATAATAATAAAATCTCCAAAAATGGAAGCAGAGGACAAAGGAAGGCTGAAATGAACCTGAAAATCATCGAACATCTTCAACCTCTCCTCAACGATAAGAGAAATCTCCTCAAATCCCAATCCCACACCACAAACATCCACCCTTTCTCTCTCTCTCTCTCTCTCTCTCTCCTCCATAACTCGATCACCTCTCTCCTCCACACATACCAACACCCTTTCCAGAGTGAGAGACACCCCACACACACTGCACTGTGAGAATGGCGTCCACTGCTGCATCACCAGCCTTCTGCGGCATCCGCAAGGCCTCAACCGCCGCCACCGCCGCTAGGGCTTCCATCAATGCCCCCACCACCCGCTTCCTTCCCAACACCCCACTCCGCCGCCTCGGCTTCGCCGCCGCCGCCGCCGAGCCACTCCTGTCTCACCATGTCGCTACTAAGCTGCGATCTCTCGGGAATTCCGGAAAGCCTGTCAGAGGCGTTGCCTCCATGGCGAAGAAGAGCGTCGGAGACCTCAGTGCGGCGGACCTCAAGGGCAAAAGGGTCTTTGTGAGGGCTGACCTCAATGTGCCTCTTGATGATAATCAGAACATCACTGATGATACTAGGATTAGAGCTGCTATTCCCACCATTAAGCATCTCATTAACAATGGTGCCAAAGTCATACTTTCTACTCACTTGGTGAGTTTTTCTTTTTTCTTTTTTTGTCAATTTAAAAGTCACTTGGTTGTTCTGCATTGTTCTTATCAAGATTTATTGATTGATTTTGAGTTGATTTGATCAAACTGAATGAGTATGTATGTTAGGTCCTCAAGATTTTATTAAATTCACTGTGAATTGAAAATTATAAATTCGACTTGATTCCGATATGATCCAAGACTAATATCAACATTTTCCATCTTGTAAGTAAGTTAGATATCCCCATTACTTGTAGTTGAGTTCAAGAAATTGACTATTTGGAGGCTATAACAATCCTATTTCAGTTAAACCTTATATTTTAGGCTATGCTTCATCCGTACATGTGTCTACTTTCTCATTAAGATGCTCTGGCAAAGCATTGACAACCATCTGTTTTTATCCGTTTTACTATCTGCCCTTCTTCTTTAGATTTCACATTTTTGTCTGTATATTGATGTTAGTTATTCTTGATTATTCATATCGTTGGCTTTTCAGGGACGACCAAAAGGTGTCACGCCAAAATACAGTCTTGCACCTCTCGTGCCCAGGCTCTCTGAACTGCTTGGTATTCAGGTATTAATTTACATGGAAATTGGATTTTGTGGTGAAGCGTAAGGATATAAAGCCGATACAAAAGTCCCAGAACATGCTATTGTTTGCTTTCATAAAGGGCGAGGCTAACCAATTGGTTCCATATCTTCTTCTATACACTAAATGTGGCATGACTATATTAGTTTTTCTCTGTTAATTCATACTTAACCAGGTTGTGAAGGCTGAGGATAGCATTGGCCCAGAGGTTGAGAAGTTGGTTGCTTCCCTACCTGAAGGTGGTGTCCTCCTCCTCGAGAATGTGAGGTTTTACAAAGAGGAAGAGAAGAACGACCCTGAGCACGCAAAGAAGCTTGCATCATTGGCTGATCTTTACGTGAACGATGCATTTGGTACTGCTCACAGAGCTCATGCCTCTACTGAGGGAGTTACAAAGTTCCTAAAGCCCTCAGTTGCTGGTTTCCTTTTACAAAAGGTTAGATTCTCATTCCCCTCACCCTCTTAAAACAATTGTGTTTCAACAATAATCTTTTGGGAATTCCGAGTAATGGTAGACATACAACAATAATTTTCTGCTTCAGGAGCTGGACTATCTCGTTGGAGCAGTTTCAACCCCAAAGAGACCATTTGCTGCCATTGTTGGTGGCTCAAAGGTCTCCTCCAAGATTGGAGTAATTGAATCACTTCTAGAGAAGTGTGACATATTGCTATTGGGTGGAGGAATGATATTTACATTCTACAAAGCACAAGGACTTTCAGTAGGATCGTCCCTGGTAGAAGAAGACAAGCTAGATCTAGCAACATCTCTCCTTGATAAGGCAAAGGCAAAGGGAGTGAGTCTCTTGCTACCCACTGATGTCGTTATTGCTGACAAGTTTGCCCCAGATGCAAATAGCAAGGTCCATTTCCTTCATCCTTCACCTGTAAATCTTTGCTTGATTTTCAGTTAGCTTAAATAAATCTTTATTTAAAGGGCCTTATTTTTTAATCTTGAAAATGCAGATTGTGCCAGCATCTGCTATCCCAGATGGCTGGATGGGACTGGATATTGGACCAGATTCCATAAAGACATTCAACGATGCCCTGGAGACAACACAAACTGTCATCTGGAACGGACCAATGGGAGTGTTTGAGTTCGAAAAGTTTGCAGCTGGCACAGAGGTAAATAAATTCTTGAAACTATCCATGATTGCATTCTCCCAAGCTTAGTGACAGAGAGGAAAATGTTGATATGAGTGTGTGTTATTGTGTGCAGGCCGTTGCGAATAAGCTAGCTGAACTTAGTGGAAAGGGAGTGACGACAATTATTGGTGGTGGAGATTCAGTGGCGGCAGTGGAGAAAGTCGGGGTTGCTAGTGTGATGAGCCACATATCAACTGGTGGTGGTGCCAGTTTGGAGCTCTTGGAAGGCAAAGAGCTCCCTGGTGTTCTTGCCCTCGATGAAGCCATTCCTGTTCCTGTGTAAGCCATCAAACTGCATTCATCTCCATTTTTTAGCCCGATATAATTTGGTGTTTCGTTCTGGTTTGTAATCGAGAAATGTAATAGAATACGAATGCATGCTAGAGATGAACCTCATGTTGAAAACACAATAAGATATATCAAGAAGTATCAGAGGAATGGATCTGTTTCGAAATATATTCAGTATTTTTTTCGTGTAAGTCGTATGGATTGTGAAAACACAATATTGAGTAAGTCGTATGGTTTTTATATCAATAAAACTAACTAAATAAATCAGTGGACTATAAGTGAAGTTTGAATGAATAGGGGTTGTGATTTGTGAAGAGTAGTTTGGCCATTGAAAAGCTGAGCTCAGAAGCCACGCTTTTGTCATTTAAAGTTAAAACAGACATATGATTAATTATGCAGCCAGCCAGAGTAATTAACCATGTCCTAAAACTTCAATTATCAACATTTATATTTTGTTGGATATTAATTATTTAATTTAGGGTTGACGTACATTAAATTTCTAAAGTATTAATTATTTAAGTTTGGATTTTAATATACAAGCGTGAAGATGATACTCCGTTGTATGGTTCAACCATTAATCGCTTGACATAAAAACAATGTAGAAATAAGGTAGTTGCAATTCACCTTTCGATGTATGAGTTCAACTTCTTAAACCTTGATATTTCAAATTAATCGTAAACATTTTACAACATACTCAATTATATATATATATATATATATATATACATATAAGCTTGTTGAATTTTTCACAATTGTTAAGAAAATTATTGAAAAAAACATAGTCAATTTCCTAAAATGATTAAATTGAATAATGTATATTAATAAGTAAGCTGAATAAATATAATTTCATCAAACAAAATGAATTACTCGTACCCTAAGCATCCATGAAAAGAAAAACAAGCCTATATGCACGTAGAATCAACACATTAAATCATAGTCACGAACACGTAACCTATATCCACTCAATGTCTCATTAATCATTATGTACACAATAAATATCCCATGAAAACATGAGCAACAAAAGACATAGATAATCGATTATTAGATTTTTTTTCTTCTTTTAGTTCGTAGTTAATTGTTCCTCTTTAATCGAACCCCACTCGCATATTGTTTTAATAAGAATAGTTAATGAATAACTTATTATTATAAGATGGACAGTGAGTTCTGACTTCTAATATTACAACAAACTAGTCACTTAAATTTTACATAGGTATCAACTTTGATTATTACTTCCAAAAATATTTAAATAAAAACAAAAACTTTTGGTTGAGATGACTTTAACTATCATGTTTAACTGATGAGTTACCTGTCACAATTAAAAAAATTAAAATCATAATTAGATTCAAGAAAAACAGAAAAAGAAAATCTGAAATTTTTATTATTATATAAAAAAAGTACCAAGTCAGATAAAATTAGTGAATGAAGAAAGGGAATATATGAATATGCTTCGTGGAATCCAACTAAAAGTCTAAAACACATTGAAAAAAATTCATGGGGCGCCCACCGTCTCTATAAAGTATCACAACTGAAAAGTTTAATCTCATTCTGTGGTCGATATTGATTCCACTTAATTTATTTTATTATTAAGTTTTTCTATGTGGACCATTAATGTGTTTATTCTATATATATTACATGCTAAAAAAAAAAAAGCATGTCTATTTGATTATATATACGTAAACGACATTCAAAAATAGCAAACATTGATTGAATAATCATTAATTAATAAAAGTTTAAAGAGTACAAAAGAAGTGTAAGTAACACTATGAAATACAAGAATTAGAAAAATTACAATATTTTAAATTTATGTTATTTTGGTTTTATATTTATTAGTCAAACTCATACCAATATAGAGTTGGAAACTTTTAACCCACCTTAGGATAAGAAATGTGTATTTTAAGCACTAATATAAGTAAACATTTCTTTAAGTATATTCTACTTTTTGAAAAAGAGTACTGGGAGTATTTTTTATTGACTTAAAAAAATAATAAAAACATTTTTTTGCCACTTTTTTCTTTGCTATTTGATGAAAATTGCTAAAACAAAAATGGTAAGGAGGGTTATTATGTGAAAGTGTAGAGAATTTCAATTAGTGTTTTTTTACTCTAAATCTTTGGTCATAATGTCATATATACAAATACAACTTCAATTTTTTTAGTTTTTTTTTGGAAGAAATTCGATTTTTACGACGCCGTATTCCCCAAGATTTTCAGCATATAAAAACCTTCTCGATTCATCCACTCTCGACCTTCTCGTGTCTAGTCTCTTTTCATCCATCTCTAATATCTTCATCGATTATATCAACGTAAGCTCGATCATCTCTTATCTTCACCCAAATCTCTTCCATTTTCTTCTAATCCATCCGCGCCTTTTGTTAATCGTTCTTCTCTTTCGTAATCTTGTTTTGGATTTTGATTTGAACACAGGAAATGGCGACAAAGAAGAGCGTGGGTTCGTTGAAGGAAACCGATCTGAAGGGAAAGAAAGTTCTCGTCAGAGTAGATCTGAACGTGCCGTTGGATGATAACTTCAACATTACCGATGATACCAGGATTAGAGCTGCCGTTCCAACCATTAAGTATTTGATGGGCAATGGATCTAAAGTTATCCTCACCACTCATCTCGTACGTGTTCATATATTCTTACTCATAGATCAATCTCAAAGCTAAAATTACTTTTGTTGTAATTAGTTCCGAAGTTAGATTTCTGAATGGATTTGTTTGGTTTTTTTGCTATTTGGGTGCATGGGTTGTAATATGGTATTAAGTCTTGCGATTTGGATTTCGAACTTGGATTTTTATACCTTTTATCTTCTTAATATCGCGATCTGTTCTTGATATTTGATTTGGCTGCTGTTAGGGGTTTGGATCTAGGTTGATCTTGTACTTATGGGTACGTCATGTTGGGAATGTATTTCGTGGTGTCTGTTCCATATAATGCTTCACTGTTTATGTAACATTCATGGACACTTCCTCTTATAAGTTCTCGAATTTCATTAAAATAACTTGTTCTGCTTTATCATTTGTTGTGTGACAATCTGCAGGGTATCCTCACCAAAAAAATAGTTTTTATTACCTCATATAGTATATATTATTACCAAAGTTTCATATAGTTTAAATTATTCTCTGAGCAAGTGATTAATTACTTTATATATGAGGTTTCAGGGGCGTCCAAAGGGTGTCACACCAAAGTACAGTTTGAAGCCTCTTGTTCCCAGACTCTCCGAACTTCTCGGAGTCGAGGTTCTTATAACATATACCTTTTAATTTTCCATAACATCAGAACTCTTGCAATGTCAAGGTGTTTTGCTTATCTGAGTTATCTTGTGTTGTTAGGTCAAGATGGCTAATGATTGTATTGGTGAAGAAGTTGAGAAGTTGGTGGCTGGATTGTCAGATGGTGGCGTTATTCTCTTGGAGAATGTTAGGTTTTACAAAGAAGAGGAAAAGAATGATCCTGAGTTTGCGAAAAAGCTTGCTTCCCTTGCTGACTTGTACGTTAATGATGCATTTGGAACTGCACACAGAGCTCATGCTTCGACAGAGGGAGTGGCCAAGTACTTGAAGCCCTCTGTTGCAGGGTTTCTTATGCAGAAGGTCAGTAAAGTTTTGTACCGCTGCACTTGTATAGATCAAATTGTCTCTTCTACCTGGCTAAAGAATTAATCCAACTCTACATTAACAATGAATGTACTAATATTTGGATGTTTTGACCTGAGAATCTGAACAATTTTTCTGCTTGGTTTCTAGCTTTTGATGTTAGATGGTTGGATATCAGACTATTCTGTCTGTAACATTTCATTGTCAAGAGTACATATGATGGATCATTGTATCATTGAAGTTCCAGTGCAAAGTTGTAATATCTGCCTTTTAATTGCATTTTCAGGAGCTTGATTATCTTGTTGGAGCTGTGTCCAATCCTAAGAAGCCATTTGCTGCTATTGTTGGTGGCTCGAAGGTTTCCTCCAAAATTGGTGTTATAGAGTCACTGTTGGAGAAGGTAGACATCCTCATTCTCGGTGGAGGAATGATCTTTACTTTCTACAAAGCCCAAGGACATGCCATTGGATCCTCACTTGTTGAGGCTGACAAACTTGATCTTGCAACTTCACTTATGGAAAAGGCCAAGACTAAAGGTGTATCTCTATTGCTGCCTTCTGATGTAGTTATTGCTGATAAATTTGCTCCTGATGCTAACAGCAAGGTAGGTGGTTCTCACTTGAGTGATGAATACAAGTGTAGCTGCATCTGCAGTATGCGTTATATTTGAGCCAACTTAAGTTAAGGATTAAAGTGTTGCTGTATCATTTATAGGTTGTTCAAGCATCTTCAATTCCAGATGGATGGATGGGTTTAGATATTGGACCAGATACCATTAAATCATTTAGTGAAGCTTTGGACTCTACCAAGACCATCATCTGGAATGGCCCTATGGGTGTATTTGAATTTGACAAGTTTGCAGCTGGAACTGAGGTATACATCTAGTCCAGCTATAAATAAATTACTCATAATAATCAAATCTTCAATTTTAAATTTTGCTTCATGCCATCTTCCTGCAAATTTTGACGTCTCTGTTTCAGACTATTGCCAAAAAATTGGCAGAACTTAGTGGGAAAGGAGTGACAACAATCATCGGAGGAGGTGACTCAGTTGCTGCAGTCGAGAAGGTTGGTCTGGCAGACAAGATGAGCCATATCTCAACTGGAGGCGGTGCGAGCTTGGAGCTTCTAGAGGGAAAGTCACTACCTGGAGTTCTTGCACTTAATGATGCATAAGCTGATGGATCTTGCTAGCTTGTTTTTTTCTGCATCCCCCCATAGTTATGGTGCCTGGTTTCTACTAGAGCTGATTGTTGAGATATCATCAGAGCTTGTCTTGTAGATTGGTAGGGCAAAGATGCTAATAATTATCACCTCCATGAGTGGAGGGAGAGATGTTTTGTTTTGCTAAATAACAAAATTATCTGTTTTTCAGAATGATATTTTTGATGGTATTGAATTTTGTGGATTCCTAGGCTACCTCCCCTTTGCTTTTATCTTTATTTATTCCTGGACCTGTTGCAGTTATCCAACTCATATCTGTTTTTTGGGTCATGCTGTAGTACACCAGTGGTATTGATACACCATTGGTTTTAGTCATTAAATCTTCCATCACTGTATCCTAACCCTTTATTTTCAATTTACTCTTTTTACCCTGGTTCAAAAGTTACTGCAGTAAATCATTAAAATTCCCCCAAAAATCTAATTTCACATGTCAATGAGTCTATATCCACCTTCTCAAACAATTATATTTATCCGTCAATAGCAATCACAAAAGCACTATTAAATTTTCTTGTATTATAGAGCTTGTGATGACGAATGATTTGAGACCCATATTCGATATGTTTTATTTAGTTTACATGTAATTCTCGTATTAACAAAAGTGTTTTGAACCTAACACCCAAGGTGATTGCATCCATAATTTTGTATGCAATATTGATGAGAAAAGTACACAATTAACATTAACAAAATCAATAAGTATCAATTCAAATAATAATAATACATATTGAATTATATTTTTCCATTACAATATAATTTATTTTCATATTTGATATTACTATTTAAATTAAAAGGAGAGTGTGATTAATTAATTTAATAGTGCAAGTATTAATTTAATTTAATAACAATAATGATATTTTTGCTAATTAATTAAATAAATTAATTAATTTAATACTGCATTATAAGTATTAAATATTAAGTCTCGTGGAACTGAGCCATTGAGATACTGGGCTTTTCAGAATTCTGTTTGAAAATATAAAAAAATCATTTAAATGTCTAATATTAGCAAATTGTAGCACTTAACATTAAAAGAAATTTCTGATATTGAATTGTCAAATTTTAATATGTTTAGAGACAAAGCATAATTATTTCTACGTTAAATAGAACCACATAATTATAATAATCATTCTCAATATATCATTAATGTTTCATCTCATATTAAATTTTATACTGGTGTTTGTGATGCGTAAGGTAATATCATTTGTAAATACAACATACCAACGTAAGAGTCATGTAATACATAAGTTGCTATTTCTAGAAAATACATGAAATAAAAAATTATGAAATGCTATTTAATTATCTGAATCTTTTTTTTAAAACTAAATGGTTATTATGATTTAATTTTTTTTTGGTTAGATTCATTATATTTTACTGTAAATAATTTAATTTTTTTAACATAAAAGTATTCGTATATTTTTTTATTATGTTATTATATATATATATATATATATATATATTAATTTGAATTCAATCCGCTTACGAATATTTTAGTTATTTTTCTATAATATTTTTTAAATCTTGTCTTGATCAATATTTTCTTATTATACAAATTATCAAATTTTTTAAATAAAGTTCAACTATTTTTAACATTTTTCTTTTTTAGATTTATTTTTTAATTTAAAATATGAATAAATTATACAATTAACTAATTTCAAACAATATTGGAAAAATGATATCCAAAAAGATTCAGTTAATTAATTACATGAAGTTATGTTATACTTACAAGTAATGTTCTTGCCTTTAAGTCTCACGTTATTTTGTGTATTGCAACCCTATTTAATCTTAAATTACTTGAGTTCTCTGTCATTCAATATTAAAGATTTATCTTCAATAATTAAAAATGTCAAAAAAGAAAAACTAATATTGCATTGTGTCAGCAAAGAAAATTGTAACTACATTACAAGTATTAAATATTAAATGTAATACTACATTACAAGTATTAATTTAATTTCATATTTCATATTTGTATTAAAATTAACCATGTGAATTAATTAATTAAATACTAAATTACCAATATTAATTATCTTCATAACAGTATTGGTTTCAATTAAATATTATTTAAAAATTAATTAAGTAACATAAATGTAGAATTAATTATATGGGTATAATGTGAAGAAGGCCCATGTGCATTTCAACCTTGTTAAAAGGCCCAATGTAGCCCACAACTAAGAGTCAGCCCAAAATTCAAAAGTTATCTTCATTTTTTTTACCACAATAAAAAATGTTGGTGTATCAATACCACTGGTGTATAGCAGAATTACCCCTGTTTTTTCAATGATTGGTTGGAAATGAGATGCGACAACTCTATTCTTACTCAAAATCGACCTGAATAAAATCGAATTCAAAAATAACCGAATTGATCTCTAAACTCACAACGAAAACTCATTTATTTAGAGAGGGGAAAAAAAATCACTTTCAAGTAAATTTCAATGAAATTATGTTATTTTATAAATATTGTTCTAATATCAAATTGAGTTCGAGGTTATCAAGTTATGTGTTAAGTTCTCATGTCTGATAGTAAGACTTGTCTATACTCTGTATTAAACATTATAATATCAGAAGGTTTGGTTTAAAAGTCGATTTTATAGATGCTAATGAAAAACATATTTTAATTATAATAAATTCACATACTTACATAATCAAGATGTGTGTGAATTGTCATGGATACCGCACAAAACCTGGGTTGTCTTAAGACTACTTTTATCAGTGACACCCATTCAATCCAATCCAATATTAAAATATTAATTTTTCTCTCTTCCATAAGTACACAATCCACAACCCAACTTAATTCCAACATTTTCGTAGTTTATTAGTGACATCAACCCAATCCAACTCAATATTTTTTTTAATATTTAATAATTATATATTATTTTGTGAGCATATTTTTTATTATATTTCACAATAAACTAAATAGAAATTATAATAATTGAAATACGAAATAGAAATTACAATAATTGAAATACGAAATCGAAATTGCAATAATTGAAATACGAAATCGAAATTACAATAATCAAACTACAAAGTAATCGAGAGATATTTTGTGGTGTTTGGTTAGGAACTTGATTGAGATTTGGAGAAAATTGAGAGTTTTCAAAATATTGAGAGTTTGGAAAATCTTCAAAATTCAAAAAAGATTGAAAGTTTGGGTAATTTTGGGAATCTGAAAAATAATTTGGATTATTAGGATTCATAATTTCCCAAAAAAAGAACTTGAGATTGTGAGACAAATGAGAATAAATTTTGGATTGGTGAGTAAATATGTCAATATTGAACTCTATTTATAGAGAATTTTTTTTATGAATTTTGATATTTTTAAAATTTTTTTAAATAAAAATTATTTTCAATATTAATATTTTACATTATATCCGAAAAAAATTAATCAAGACCAATAGAAAAATAAAACGTGTATAAATTGTATACAAAATAAGTGTCATGACATTGGTCACCATCATGACATTTTCTTTCTCTCTTATATTAAACAATTAATATAAGTGGTTACATTTGGTGGTGACATCCACCAAATATAAAACAATTTATCTGTAAAAAAAAAAAATTTAAATTAATAAGGAAGAAGAATAAAGGGAAGTGAAAATATGAAGAGTAATTTTGGTGGGTGTACAAGGGTTTGGGTGAACCTCCGTCTTCAATCTCTGCGCAATGGCTATCATGGGATTCTACTCCAATTCATACATTTCAATGGCCCTTAGAATCACTACATTGCAAAACAACCTCAAACTACTCTTCTCCGCTCCATCGCCACCATCGTTATTTTCATCAAAATCAGTCCCAATCTCAGCAAAAGCATCCATCTTCAAGCAATCCGTTACTGCTGTTCCCTCCCGAGTTGAAGTTCCATCTTCCAATTCATTATCCACCAAGCATAATGACTGCCCCTTCTCAGGTTCGCTTCATCTATTCCCCACAATTTTGTTAATCAGATTGCTCATGTGTATTGTTAGGGTGTTTGCTTAAATGCGAGTTCAATATTCCAATTTTCCAAGTCTCTTTTTGGGGTTAACTTTTTTATTTTATTTTATAATTTATACTCAGGGTTGGATGAGGTGATGACAGGATACATATTCGGCAAGAAGAAGGCTACTGAGGTTGCTCACGCGTAGGTATTTTTGACTGACCTTTGTGTGTGTGTGTGTGTGTGCGCGCGCGCTTATGAGCTTTTTTTGGTACTAGAGTAGTGATTAAGGCAACTAATTAGTGTTGTTATATTAGGGTGTGGAAGAATGCTGTTCGGAAAGGGGACCTGGTTATTGATGCCACTTGTGGAAATGGTTACGACACACTAGCTATGCTTAAGCTAATCGCTGATGATTCGTGCCTGGGCCGTGTTTATGCAATGGACCTTCAGAAAGATGCTTTAGAAAGAACTTCGTCTTTACTCGATCGGTCTGTCAGTTCCCATGAGGTGCTACTGCTTTTCCCTCCATACTCACTGATGGCCTGAAATGTGATTATTTTCGCAAATATCCTGAACTATTGAGTTTTTAATACTTCTTATCATGTCTCTCTATTAATAAAGAAGGACTTGTTTGAAGTCATTGACCTTGTATTACTAACTAATTCTACTGCATTTAGAATGTTCCCTGAGAACTTCAACCTTATTGATACTGCTTTGTAGAACAGAAGCAGTTTTATCGGGCAGATTAATGTTTGCACCATGTTGTGTTTTATTGATGCCTTAATATTAGATGACTTCATGCTCAAATATTCAAGAGATTTATCGGTGCCAAAGGGTCATAAAATTGGGTTTTCTTTAACCCACTCGGCAAGTTATACATATATAATCAATCACTTATATGATCTGTCTAGCTAGGTGTCTTCATAGGAAACATATGGTAATTGGTTTTCACTTGATTGATTTTAGTTTCATACACTATGTACTAATATTTTGGTAGTCTGAGCCCAGAACAGCAGCTTCTACATCTCGTCACTCTCTTCCCCAAAATATCATGTCTCAATTGTGAGGAATTTCATTTTTTGTTGGTCTGTAACAGATGCTGTAGGTTGACTGTTATATGGTAGCTGTTAATTTAAAGTCCATCCTGCTTGTTTCCCCACTGCATGATCATATTCTTAAACGCTACATGGCTATTGCTTCTGTTTGCATCATAAACCAAGTTTCTGAATTTGTATTTACTGTTGATATAGTTTCTTATTTTTGGCCATACAGAGAAAACTTGTTGAACTTTATGCAATGTGCCATACTAAAATGGACGAACTTGTTGCCAGTGGTGATACTGTGAGGTACTATTTTGCAACTAAATCTAGTAGGAATGCTTTGAACATAAATTGGAAGAACCTGTATGATGTGAAAACTAACTGTCAACCATCATCACACTTTCTATATTTTACTTTAGGTTAGTTGCATTCAATTTGGGCTATCTACCAGGAGGCGACAAAAAGATTAAAACAGAGCCAGATACAACGTTACTTGCATTAGAGTCTGCCAAGAGAATAGTTGCACCTCGAGGTCTCATCAGTATAGTGGCATATGTTGGCCACTCCGGTGGAAGGTGTGATTATGCTTCCAATTATTACCGTTTTACTTTCGTAGACCATCAAATTTTCATCATTTAAATATATGATTACATCTTCTCTTCTGATTTTTTGCTGCTAGTAAACTTATGGTGTTATTTGTTTGTTTTAGGGAGGAGTTTGAGAAAGTCAAGTCGTTTGCAGCCGAATTACCTGTTGATGATTGGGTTTGCTGCAAACTCCAAATATTAAACAAGCCATCAGCCCCGGTTCTTGTTCTATTATCTAAAAAATGAGAGATGTTGACATCTCCTTTTGCGACTATGTAGTCAACTGTGAAGATTTAGATATTTGGCATTATATGGAGTGAGTCAATTTTACCTATTCTAAATAAAATGTTGCTTGTGTGATTTGTCCCACATCGAGATTTTTACAATCTTTGGCACACTTTATATGTAACAGCCGCAGAAGGGGGGCCATCTAGCCATGAGATGAAGTGAATGGGTTGTGGCTCATCTTGTTATTGGGCCGAACCCAGGAAAGTCCCCGGGCCATCTTCCACAGAGATGTGGGCTTGGAAACAAGTTGAGCTCATGGTCAGGGTGGTCCTCGAGGGCTGAGACGCGTGTGGAGCCCCAGTGGCCACCGTGCCTGGGTTAAATTGGCCGATTTCTACAGTTATTCACTTGGTCCTATCATTGGGCTAACTGAACGGGGCTTACACTCTCGTGGCACATTTTTTATATTTGTTACGAGGATTTATCATAATTTAAAATTAATTACTTTTTTAAATTCACGCATCAATAAAGTTATTATTTCTATGTTTAAAATACTAACTTAAATTATAAAATTTTATTATTGTTAGACATACAGAAATTAAAGTTATAAAAATGTTTTTAAGATTCCAATAATTACTAAGAGCTTTAAAACTTAAACATTGATTTTTTTTAAGAATATTTTAGTAACTTTGATTCAATTATTCAGAAAAATTAAAATCTTTGCTAAAATGATTTATACATTGATTTTAATATTTTGAATAAAGTATTGAAATTTAATAGTTTGATTAAAACTGAATTATTTTAAAAAAATATGATATGATTTAACTTTACTATATAAATCAAAATATGAAAAGTAATGTTCCACATTTTACATAATTTGATGGGTAATGTGCAATAACAAAAATTGTTTTCTATGAGTAGTATAGCGGGTTTATCGTATCATTTAATATATGTATGATGTAAAACAGGAGCATGTTTGTGAGATAGCAACTGGTATTTGTTTTCAAATGCCAAATGATAACATAGAAACTGGTATTTATTTTCAATTGCCAAATGAAAAGTGAAGCCCGTTGTGAATTTGTGATTCAGTTAGACGGCTATATAATATTAGCCCACACAAGTTAATAACAAATTATAAAACCACCTCAAAGAAATTAATTCAATTATCATAATATGCTTTCATTTGAATTTTGTAATTTCAGTTATACTTGTCGGGTCGGTTAGATAATATCCAAGTGGATTGCATAGACTAAAAAGAGCATCACATTATACCTATTATAAGGTTTGTGCAAGATTCAGGTAACATATGCAGGATAGGGAAGAGGGGTTCCAGTATGAAGAGGGTGCACGATAGAGGATCCTGGTCTACTTTGCAAATACTCTTAGAATCATTTGGCAAGTCATAAGTCAAACCATGCAATACTACCCCATATATATGTGGTTCCATTCTTGTGGTGAAGTAAAGAATATCCATAATCTCAACACAACCACATTTTCATTATTCATATGATCATGAAATCCACAATCAATAAGGCAAAGCGCCTTACACATATAAGACCCGAATAAGCCCATCTTTCAAATTTTATCAAGACAGTGCTATAAAATACTGAGTATTTAGGTTGGCCAATCATCATCTGGATGCTTGGAAGAATAATTTCATGGCTCATGAGGAAGGACCCATCTTTGAGTGCATTTTCCATTTTGCAATTTATTAATGAAAAAAGATAAATTTAAAGCTTACTATCTCTGATACCAGAATGTTCCCAGCACAAGAGCACATAGCACATGATATTAGAAGAGGAATAAGAAATGGGTAATTTTCTAATAACCAAAGAAATTAAACTATGATGTTGAAGTAAACATCAATTTCAAACTGCACCAATAGTTAGATAGAGTGAGCAAGGTACATAAACATTCAGGTGAGACTTATAGACATTCACAATGCAAACCATGAGTTGTAAACTCAAGAGAAAGCAACGACATTAAATAAAGGATAGAACTACCTTACTAGCTCACTTATTTCTATAGGATTAAAAGTTCCTCCGTTCTCCTGATTGTTCAAAACTTCCACCTTGTGAAAAGCCTGAGTTAGCATCTCCCGTATAGCCTCTCTGTTCAGAAGGCACATGGCTCTGGAGATCTCCTTGAACATGAGCATAATTTCTTTCACCACGTCCAGAGGCATTATTTGGCGTGTTGAAATAGTCTCCTCTCTGCTCTCTCGGTGCATAGCCCTGTTGTGGTGGTGATTCATAGCTTTGATGGGGCTGTGGTGCATAGCCCTGCGGCTGGGGTGGCCTATAGTTTTGCTGTGGACGTGGCACATAGTTCTGCTGTGGACGTGGCCCCTGGTTTTGAGGTTGTCGCCCATAATTTGACTGCGGAGGTGGCCCATAGTTCTGCTGCGGTGCTGGCCCAAAGTTCTGCTGCGGTGCTGGCCTATAGTTCTGTTGCGGTGCTGGCCTATCATAGTTCTGTTGTGGTGCTGGCCCATAGTTCTGTTGCGGTGCTGGCCCATAGTTCTGCTGAGGTGCTGGCCCATAATTTTGTTGGGGTGGTGGCCCATAGTTCTGCTCTCTTGGACGTGGTCTATCCCTGTTGCGTCTAGCATAATGAACTGGGGGTGGTCTCGGAATAATTTCTCCATTGTTATATTTGTCTCCTACAAGACAATGATCCGTGTTTGAAACCAGACAGAACAATAATTCACCACCAGAATGGGTATTCAGACAGTCAACCTAGTAATAGTACTGAAAAAGAAAAACTAACCTCCATATTCTTTATTTGCTGGATCTATATACGAATCTGGCAACACAAATACAACACCCGGTATACCTAATGAAAGCAGAATTTAGTGAAAAGAACAAGCTATAAATCCTCTGGTGATGTACTTGTCACCAACACAATGCGTACCCTTAAACTTTTCAGATGTTTCCTCTGAACACTCAACCTGAAAACCTTGATATGTTGTTGTACTCAGTGCATATATTTTCTTCTTTGCCTCTTCAACACTGAACAAAAACAAATGAAGTAGGATCAGATGGTACAACATCGCAGTACTCATATCAACAATAAGCTGCATCAATAAACCACTCTAAATGTTTCAAAATAAATAAATAAACCCCTCTAAACAATGGTTTATGGAATAGCAATCATACAAGGGCAGAGGCTTACAAAACCAGTCATTCCAATAAGACCACAGGTAAGTCAGTTACAATGTAACAGAAAATGTATATTTTGAGAATGGGAAACTCAAATAGACAAAAACTTAGCCTCTAAATATTTGCTCAAAACCAGAGAAACCAAAGGGTGGTGATAATAAAACACAGCCAGTTCCAAATATTTGCACATAACCAGAGAAAACAGAGGTTGGCGATAATAAAACAGAGCCAGTTCCAGTTTCTCGTTGTCTTCTTCCAACCATTTAGATGTTAACATCATTCTCACCCGAATAGGCATGAATAGGCGGGAAGATTGATAACAAGACAAGGGACATAATCGCACCAATAAATAACATTCATGAGTATCAATAAATCTTTTAACTTCCCAATCTCAAGATTAATTCATTTCTAGGTTCACATACCACTAGATGGCTGTTAACACCTTATAATTATTCCTAAGTAACTAGCCTTATCTTACTAGCATTTTGCCTCAACTGATCTAACAATTGTTTGGAAAACACAAAACGAATCTTCATAAAAAATTCTACATCTCATACTGCATTATATGAAATAGAATTTACCACATCAATGAGGGGTGCTTTGCAATCAATTTTACATACATTTCAAATACCCAAAATATTTTCCTTTCATGCTCTTCCCTCTTTTTTAACTAACAAATCAAATGTCCAGAGCGAGCTTTCAAACACAAAAAATAAAAGGAAAAAACCTTTAAGACATATCAACTAGCCCTAGGAAAAGAAACAAATATGGAATTGAAACGGGCATCAAAACAAGAAGCAATATCATAAGGGCAAATTTAAATCAAAATACAAACAGAAAATCACTTTCATTAATTGGAAATCAATAGGCTGACCTTCCAAAGACTTGGGCAGCTGTGTTAACATAGGTATCAATCATTTGATCGCGAGTAAGATTGGACTCTCGGAAATCCATAGTGATTAGCCAGTGTTTGTAATCGCATCCTTCAAAGAGGATAGTGTCGGGCCCGATTTCGTCGGTTTCCGGGTCGAAGGCCTTGCGGAATAAGGCAGTGGTTGAGGTGAATGATCGAGCCAATTGGGTGAAGGAGGCTGTAGGGGTAGCGGTAGGGGTAGGGGTAGTGCGGGGTGTTGGAAGAAGGTGGGAGGAGATTGGTATGGGGCCATGGAGAGATCGGTGAAGGAGGGAAACAGAGAGGGAAAGAGCGCGGCGGAGGCGGAGAGGGTGGTGAAGAGCCATTGGCGGTGGCGCAGAGGGAGAGAGAGAAAGTAGAGTGCCCTGCTCTTGTCCGAGGGTTTTAGGGGTTTAGGGTTCGCGATTCTCTTGGGCTAATCTCACCGACTGTGACATATGGTGTAATTGGGGTGTGATTGGCTACGGTCATACGTGGATTTTGTAAATTAGGACTTCGAAATTCTAAAATTATGAAGAATTATATATATATATATATATATATATATATATATTTTTTTTTTTTTTTTTTTTTTTTTTTTTTTTTTAAGATTGTGTGTAGTAAGTATATAGTTGAGGTGTAAGTTGCAAGGAAAAAGTGAAAATAATAATAATAATAATATGGTTGTATTGGTACTCCAATATAATGGATAGCTTGTTTTGTATATAGTTATAGTTAAGATTGTTGGTGTAAAATATCATTATATTTGAGATATTATACATGGTAAGAAAAGTTGGTCTGATTGTTTAATTATAGGGTCCGACTATCCACATTCCACTTTCTTCTAAACACATCCACTAAAATGTAAAAATAATTTACAATTTCCTAAACATCCCTCACAACATTACAAGAAGACCCTTTATTATAAAACATTTAAATAAAATATAAAACACAAATTAAATACTAAACACACCTCTCCACATCCAAACCCTAACACAAGAGAGGAAGAAGAAGAAGCAAAAAAATTTGAAGTTTAGAATCGAAAAGTGTTCAACCTCAAATCGAACAAATTTTGACAAATTCGATTTCATACAAAGAAGTATACAATAGATCCACACCAACAAGATGAAATTCCAAATAAATAAAGTTCTAAAGATTTTGAAGATAAAATTATGAATTTGATGTGTTAAATTTGTTTAATATTGTTTGAAATATAATGTAAGTGTTTAGAATTCATGTTTAGAATGTTTTTTTATGAACAATAATGCTTTGTTTGATGAGAAATCGATTTTTTTTTATTGATTCACGCTTGTATTTTTCGTTTCTGAAAAAGTTTCATTCGACCCTGATTGGTTGAACAGGATCTTGGTTGGTTGAATAGAGTGCAGTGTGTTCAATTAGAGTGTAATGTGGTTGGTTGAATAGAGTGTAGTGTGTTCAATTAGAGTGTAATGTTTTCGACCAGTGGCTGAACATAATTCGACTACTAGCCGAACACTTTGTATTGCGTTCGATCAGTGGTCGAACAATTTAAGTTTTTTTAATTTTAGAATAAGAGTATAATTGTTTTTACATATTATATTATATTTTTATTTAATTTTATGAGGCGTATTTAGAAGGAGGTGGGGTGTGGATGGTCGGATCCTTAATTATATTGTCGAAAAAATGAATTTGTTATTATTGTTCGGATTTTATAAGGTGTGTACTTTTACCTTCCTCAATTGATGCAATTCATGAAATAGACAAAGTTTTTAAATATTTATGATTAACAAACTATATAATTTTCTTATAAATGGATCGAATCGCAACAATAGCCTTCATGGTTTTCACTGGAAATTATTAGTTTCATTATAAAGATTCCAAATCTTGGTTTCATTTAAAAAATATATTTCCTAAAAAATTAATAATTTTGTTATTCAAGTTTACCTTTTTAGATATAATAATTTTCCCTATGAAATAAGAGCGTTGAAGTTTTTATTTTTTTTGTTCCACATAAAGATATGAATAAATTTAAGAAAGGCAATAAAAGATTGTGAAATAAATATTTCAAACTAGCTAGTTATTTCAAAAAAAAAAAAATTAGAATGAGCAAACATGAACCAAAATAAGTGTTAAATCTACTGAGAAGTTTTAAGCCAATTCTATCATATTCATGTCGATATTATTATAAAATTGGATAATATATACATCTTAACAATATCACAATAGTGAGGTAGAATTTTCTTTTTTAGCATATTAGTATTATCTTTGCGATTCAAAGATTATAACAAAAATTACACTAAATTAAAAAGAACTATATATTCTATTACTCATTTTAATTGTGAAATGGTGAGTTTTCAAAATTTAATTATAATGACTAAGGATGCATAGACTCAGTTGCTGAATCCAAACTTGAGATTTATCAAATCTAGTTCCTTGTATATGCTGGAATACTATATAGTTTAAAGTCCACCCCTTTTTAACCAAACCAAACCAAACATTTTCTCACAACTAACATGAAGTGCAATACGACGCCGTTTTCTTTGATGAAGATGATAAAATATAATGAAGTCTTTTTAGGAGGGATGAGAGGTGTGAGCTTATTGTGTAGATCACTTTAGAGATATTGAGTGATGAACTTATACATAGTGTCCTGATTCGTGAGAGATGCTTCAGAATGTGCTATTTGAGATCAACTCTCTTCTTGTGGTTAATACTGTGAATAATAAATTTGATAAAAAGTTTGATATCCTGATTAAAGAGAGATGTCAATGATTGATACAAAATCAAATATTATTGTAAGATTGATAAATTAATATGTCAACGAGTTAGTAAAATAATATTTGTTGCATCATTTCCTTACTAAGTGATTTAGTACTCCTCATTTTTTATCTGATATAATTCATAATGACTACTTTTTTTATTATCAATGGATGATGTTGGGAAGAAATAGAAATCCACCTCTATATCTTTTAACTTTTTCTAATATAACGTGATATTTAATTATAGTTTTACGATATAAATTCCACCATAGATATAAGAATTTTAAAATTCACACTTGTAAAATCGCTATCAAACCCCGAATACAAACTTATAAAAGTGACATACTCCCAAATCCAAACATACTAAATGTATGTATTTAGAAGATTGCATAATATTATTAATTTTCAATTGGTAGTTGTACATTTTTTTTTATATTTTTTTTTCTTGAAAGTATACATTTAAATAATCATAAGAATTGGAATTGGTTATAATATAAAACTTTATTCTTCAAAAAAAAAAAAACTCTATAATGATAATTGTAGTAAACAAATTTATCTTGTTCAATATACTAATACATTTTTAAATTTAAAATGAAAAAACCTTAATGTTATGCAATTATCTATATTATACTAATAGCAAGACAGTTGGAAATATTTACAATAATGTCATTTTCCCTCCAAAAAATGTCATGTCATTAAAAATATTAAAAAATAAAATTTTTCTTAATAAGCTATTTGTATGTTGTTCAATATTCTAAATCTTCCTGAGTAAGCTATATTATAAATTTTTTTGAGTAAGCTATGTGTACATTATATAAGATTGGTAAGGAAAAACAAAAAATCAGAAAAAAAAAATTTAGAGAACAAAGTTCTTGGTATAGACTACCACATCCATCATAGTCAATCTAGACTACTATCGACAGAATTCGATCGACTCTGACGTTCAAACTGGAGAGCTCTCCATCTCCATCATTTTCGATGCCGACACCTAACTTAATTAGCATGAATACATCTTGAATATATGTATTTTAAGGGAGATGATGAAGATGGAAGCTTGTGGGCGATGCGAAAATGATTAGAGATGATGGTGGATGGTATGTTGTTTATAATACTACTATAAATGTATGGATCTGATGTATGATTTGGAAACAATGATTTATTTTAGTTGTTTATGTTGTTATTTAATAGTGTATATATATATATTAATGTTTAATAATTGTATTCAATATTAATATGTTGTGTATTTATAAATTTAATTTAATTATATTAAAATTATTTCGTTATATAACAATATGCGCAATACGCGGGTACTGCTACTTATATAAAAAAAGAAGTTCCAAAGCCCGTTTGGCTCCACTTAAATAGGTAGTCAAATATTCTGAGTTGAGTTCTTCTCCTCCAAGAAACACTCCATAAAGCCCTCTTTCACCTCCTCGAACCTTTGTTCTACTTCCATTTGAAGGTTTCGTCTCAGAAATAATCAAGGTAGAATTAGAATCATTTCGTCTTTGCTCCTAAGCTTTCACCGTCTTCCAACTAGATTTAGGGCTTGCATCGATACATTTTTCTGGGCGGCGTAGCTACGTTTCTGTATTTTTTTTTTCCATTTAATTAATTGATTTTTGCTCGTCGTTGGCGCATTTCGTGCAGATCACATCCCCGATTTCATTCTCTTGGACGTAACCCTTTATTATTGTTATGAATCCAGTTGTATGTTTTGGGTGGTTGGACTTTAATAAATCAAAGGTTGAAGTTAGGTTTAGTTAGGGCTTTGATTTTCAGTTTTTTCATCTGAGCAGTTCTTAATTCCGTAACCAGAAAGATCGTATTTTATTCTGAGTAGGGTCTGAGTATAAGTGTGTGTGGGTTTAATTCTTTTTTTTATTTTTTGCTCCATGGTCTTCAGGACAGCTAAAGTTCGGTTGAAAAATCAATGGGCGACAGTCAGTACTCTTTCTCCCTCACCACTTTCAGGTATGCATTAACAGGCTCAATAATGATATATGGCAGTTTGTTTCCATTAATTTGTGGTGGCATGGTAGTTATAATGTCTTATCAATGATCGATGGTTGCAGCCCTTCAGGAAAGCTTGTTCAAATTGAACATGCTTTGACTGCGGTTGGATCCGGTCAAACATCTTTAGGAATTAAAGGTAAATTGTGCTCTCTCCTTCTTTACATTAGTTTGTGGGTTAATTGAATGCTCAGTATCCAATGAGGAGACAATATTTACATGTTCAATTGGCTTTGGGTTTGTTATCAAATTATGTAATCTGTATCTGAAAGAAGCTTCATGTCAAGTTATCATAAATATTGAGCATAAATAAATCATTAGCATATGCAGAGTTTCAGACATCTATTCCATTGGTTTGTTTGTTTTCTTTTAGAGGATGATGGGTTTTTTGATTGAGTTCATACTCGCAAGAAGCTGTCCAGAAAAGAATTATTAGAGGAAAAATATTATCATGTGCTTCACTGAAAATAAAATGTCGATGCATCATTGTTTATTGTTAATTACCCTTTCGTGCAATGGTTTTTTTTTTTTTTTGCCCTTCAAGAACTCTGAGAATGCTTTATTTGGGGTGGTTGCAGCTGCTAACGGTGTTGTTATTGCAACTGAAAAGAAACTACCATCGATTTTGGTTGATGAAACATCTGTAAGTTTTTTGGTGGTCACATTAATGGTGTTTCGATTTCATAGGTTGCATTTCTGACTCATTTTGAAGTTTCAGTTTCTAATTAGAAAATTGTTAACCGTAATTTAGAATGCAGTAATCTTGTCACACTTGCATGTATTTAACCAATTTAAAGCTAGATATGTGAAAAACCTCAAACGTATAACCCTTTTCTATCTCTTACTCTCTCATGAACCGCATCCGACATATGTTCTCTGGTGGACCTTGAAACTATTAATTTGTTGTTTGTTATCAACGAACTGGTAAAAATAGAGTATTTTAATGATTTTCCATAAAACATATTTTCTCCCTCTCATGCAAAGCTGCTGTATGATGCTTAAATATACTTCATCATCTTAGCTTTGTCTAGATAATTGCTAGACGGAGTCAGTGTGCCCTGATATTCTTACTGCCATTGTTGTGCACATTGCTCTCTCTATATGTGCTTTCAAACCATTGATTATTTTTCAAACTTCAGAGATTGTATCTATATCCAAACTTTGGATGTTGAGTTGATTATATTGATGGTTGACCTTGGTTTCTGACAATTCGTTGACTTCTTGCAGGTGCAAAAGATTCAGGTTTTGACCCCAAACATTGGAGTTGTATACAGGTTGATATTCATTTCCCATGCATATCTACCTGTATAGATTAAAAATGTATTGGTTTATTTGTACAAAACCTATTCAGATAATAATTGTAAGTGGGAATCACCCCAATATATGTAAAAGTCAGAGAAACGTGCTTAAGGTGGTTTGAATATGTGAATATGAGACCTTTACATGCCCTAGTACAACGTGTAAAAATTAGAGAATTATTATCTCAATTTAAAAGTCGAAGGGGTGACCTTAAATGACTCAAACTCGAGTAAGGAAGACGTATTATATTTAAATATATTTTACAAATGAAAACATGTGCTTTGACCCAACAACATAACAATATATGATCTCTATGGCCGACCCCCCCATAGTGGGATATAGGTTTAGTTTGTTGTTGCAAGTTATAACCTATTGAAGTAAGAAGACGAAACATGGAATAATAAGAGAATGATCTCTTCAAGAGACATCTAAGGATACATGTGTATTATCTTAGATGCTGATATTCTTGTTGACTGCAAGTATATGGTTGCTTATCTGCTGAAAAGTGTGATAGGTCTCTGACATTTGAAGGTTTTGAGAAACTTCTAACTGCTGTGTTTGAAATCTTAACTCTGTATCAGGGGCTCCCCAACCCATGTCTCCTTTGTTATCCACCTATTACAACTTATTTGTTATTCAAACTAATACGTGATAAACTCTTACTGAGACATCATCTTTAGTGAACAAAGAAAACAGGCTGGGCCCTGTGAGTTAATTGATAGTTTGACTAATATATTTCTCTTTGTGCAGTGGCATGGGCCCTGATTCTCGAGTTTTGGTTCGAAAAAGTAGAAAACAGGCTGAGCAATATTATCGACTGTATAAAGTAATTATTGCACACTGGTGTCTCCGTTTTTCAATAATAATATTACTGTGCGTGCTTAGTTTGATCTATTGATTTATCTAGATGATAGATTATTATGTGTTTGAATATGCCTATTTCAGTTATGCCTAATTCATTGATAATCACCCGTGAGAAGCAGAATTTTCAATATTTTCTATCATAACAGTGAAAGCAGTAAATCACACGTTGCATCTGTATGAATCTGGCTGTTCCACATCTTGTGCTTCTCCTGTACATCATTTCTCCTCGAGTCTATGTTAGGCGAATACGAATCTTAGAAAGTTGTCAGAGCATTAGGCTATTCTTATTCATATTTGTTTCGGTGTTGCATATTTTCATGTTTCCCTCCAAATTCTGATTCACATGATTTACTTTGTCTTCGTGGAGAATAGTTTTCAGGATAGTATTAGAAAAACAGTAGGTAAGATAGAGGCAGCTGAGGAGGGGACAACTTACGATAAAAGTTTGAACTGCACTTGTTTAAAAACCCAAAGGTTTTGTTTGGACTGAGATTTAGATGGATTTAGTGAGTCTGGATTTGGGATTTAAGGGGATTTTGAAAAAAGTGGATTTTAGTAATTTTATATTTGTTTTGGAATTTTATATAAGGTAAAATTATAGTTAAGATGTCACAATCACATTGGTAATTGTAGAAAAAAGTAGATGATGTTGTATTATTTTATTTTGAAAAGGTAGATGTTGTTGGGATTTGCAAAAAGTAGAAAAGTAGGGTAGATTAATAGTATTTTGATATCCCATAACAAATGTGGACTGAGACTTGGCCAATCTCAAACTTGGATGGGCTAGTCCCAGTCCAAACAAAGCCTAAAGGTATGTTTGAATTGGGATGTGCCCCTCCGGATTTGGGATGGGCAAAATCCCAACCCTTGTTTGTTATAGGATGTAGGGGGATTTTGCAAATCTTATATACATCCTACTTTTTCTACAACTCCCAATAAAAACAATAAACATCTATTTATTCTACAATTCCAAAAATAAACATCTACTTTTTCTACTATTTTCAGTGTGATGATGACATCTTAACTATAATCCTACCCTATAAAATCCCAAAACAAACACAAGATTTTCAAAATCCACCTTTTTACGAAATCCTCTCAAATTCCAAATCCAGACTTGCAAAATCCACCCACGCCTCAGTCCAAACACACCCTAAGTTTCATTGATCCAGTTCTGTTCCAAAAATTCATGTTCTGATGCCTAACAGTAAATACCCCACAGATGGTCTAAACCAGATGCTTTATGTAAATATCCATTTAATCACCTCTTCTATGCCTTCCATGCTTCTAGGCTGCTTTTTCTTTATGTAAAACTGAGAAGGTTTATTTGAATTTTGTGAAGCATGATTTTAGTGACGTATGCTGACACTCAATTATTTGCTAACAAAAAATCTAGGAACCAATTCCTGTTACTCAATTGGTGAGGGAAACTGCCACTGTTATGCAGGAATTCACTCAATCAGGGTATGTATTTACTAGTTATTACCTTATTTCTCTCCCACTCTATTGCAGCAAGGATTTTTACTTTTTCATCATGAGCCCTTGGCTATCGTCGATGTCCTAAAAATAAACCATATCTGTGTATAACATTGTGATTTAGTGTATTGAGCCATTAGGTGTGGATTGAATTAATATATCCATCAATTTGATCTGTCTGGCTGCTTGTATTATGTGTTCAATCATCTGTTGCAGCTTTTGTTACTTTATTTCCTAACCCCCATGAGACTATTTTGGTTGCGCACCAAATTGATTGCCTGCATGCTTTAATGTCCACTTATAGAGATTGTTGTCCAATTCTATTAACCGAGTATACTGCAAGTTGAAAAGTATATTTGTACGATTATGTTTCATAGTCTCTGGCTCTCTAAACTACTCAAGGAATGAATTCCATTAACACCTGCACTTTGAATTTCCTATAGCCATCTGCATTATTTATATTGGAGGTGCCTACAAAAACAACCTTCATATCATTTTATATCTGTTTAGTTTGAAGTCCGAAGTATGGGTTAGCATTGTTTTCGATGTGATTGATGTAAGGACTTTTACCCACCATATGATTGCTTCTAGTCTGAATACTAATATCCGAAAATCCAGATTGAGTTTAATTTTAAATCTCTGTCAAATATGCAGTGCATCAACTTCTCTGAGGGACTGTAGAATTGTGTAAGATTAACTTGAACAGCAGTACTGCAGCAACTAAAATTGCAGTAGCTCTTTATTTTAGCAATTAAATTGCTTGTGTGAATTTCCCGAGGGAATTATTGACGTAGATCTATCTATGAAATGTGGAAAGTCAAATTGTGAATGAAAAACCTAATGCATGGAAGATTAAGTTGAAAAACCGATAGCAAATGAATGTAACTTAACTCTTTGTTCCCTTGGCACTAGCTATTGCAAAGTTGGTGTGCTATCTCAAATGCATCTCTTGCTGATGTATAAATAAGAAAGCAATCATTTTAAATTTTTCTCTCTCATGTTAAATCAGTTTGTCCGAATAGACTACTTAAACTTTCTGTTATCTCTGATAGTGGTGTGAGGCCG
Organism: Scutellaria barbata; assembly: GCA_028654395.1. NCBI lineage: Eukaryota > Viridiplantae > Streptophyta > Magnoliopsida > Lamiales > Lamiaceae > Scutellaria > Scutellaria barbata. The sequence goes on from CM053645.1 coordinate 9,027,942, forward strand.
TTTGGTGTATCACTCTTGGTTGCTGGATATGATGACAAGGGACCACAGCTATATCAGGTACGCAAACATCTTGTTCTGACATTGTAGTCATGTTTTCTGTTCTCCTGATGGTGATGAGAGATTTATCTGTTATTTCTGAACAAATTTGGCCAATTCATGACTTCTTTAATATTGGTTATGCCGTTATATTTCTTTTGCTTTCTTGATGTCATGTCTTCTTCTTCTTCTTCTTCTTTGGGTAAATTTACTTGGGGGATTAAACTTTTACAATGGTTGGAATGGCTCAGCATTATTTGATAAGTAGTTATGTTCCCTATGTAGCTTATTTTGAAATGTTCTCTCATCTTTGATCCAGCGCTGTTGTTCCTCTTTTCGTTTTCCTCATTTATTTATTTTCTTTTGGGAAGTATAGGTGTGCATGCTGTGTAATGGCACAGTCTTCTTTACCTCCTGCATATTTAATTCCATCATTTGTATGCTTGACTGCTTTATTCACTGTCCCACTGTGCATGAGATAAGTTGGATGCACTTGTTTTCAGGTGGTTGGTTTCACCTTAATCTGCCTGTGGTCATTGCTATAATATGGTGCTAAACCATTGTTTAAGATTCTTGACCTAGTTAAATCATCTTCTAAGATGTTGATTTGTCTGTTCTATAGGTGGATCCTTCAGGTTCATACTTTTCTTGGAAAGCTTCTGCCATGGGAAAAAATGTTTCCAACGCAAAGACGTTTCTGGAGAAGAGGTGTTAGTTTTAGTTCCTTGTGTGAAGTTTATTCCTTTAATTACATAGATTATGTATGATGTTCAATAAATGCTTTAGTTTTACGATATTAGACGACCATAATAATATATTTTTACATCTTAGGATAAAAAGTAACTGGTAGTAATTGTTATGAGTTGTCAAAATGTTGGTACAAAAATATTCAAATTATTTTATGACATTATAGGATCTTCCAAAGGACTTGGCGTGCGCTACTGACCTTTTTTTATGAGTGCCATCAAGCAACCTATGTGTTTATAAGATGCCTATTGCAAGCCTAACTTAACATCCTTGGAATTGCGTTGTGTTTAATTAGATTGTGCTCTACTCAACTATTTCATGTTTTCTTACCTCATTGCGAGAAGCATGGTTAAGCCTACAGAGTTCTTGAGTATAATTAATGGCTTTTTACCGTTCCCAATAACTCTTCTCCCTAACTGTTCATATGTTGTCAAGTTTAAGTAATTTATATAATTGGCATCCTTTACAGGTACACTGAAGATATGGAACTCGATGATGCCGTGCATACAGCGATTTTGACACTTAAGGAGGGGTAAGTGCCTTGATTTTGAGATTCGGTTGATTTGCTTGTGAGAGTTTCTTTCTGATGGTGATGGTGTAGTCTTGGATGTATATATAAACTTCAATTATTCAATTCTGGGAGAGGAAGTGACTTTTGTCCCATCACGATGGTATTTTGATAGTATATCTGACATTTTAATTCCTCTTAGTTCTACTTCTCTTAGAAGAAGAGCACAGGTGTACCAGTAGTAAATTTGTCTATTTGACCTTTGATTTCCATTACTTTACATCCAGATTTGAAGGACAGATTTCGAGCAAAAACATTGAAATTGGCGTGATTGGCAGCGACAAAGTATTCAAGTAAGTAAAAAATTTGAAATAAGTTTTTTTTTCTCATAACAAGCATTAGTTGATAACAATATAACATGGTGGGTGCATAATTCATTTTTGCAGGGTCTTAACCTCGTCGGAAGTTGAAGATTACTTGCAGGAAGTGGAATAGTTTATAGTCCCCCAGCTTGATTTTACAAGTGTTTGGATCAATGTGTTGTTTGGATCTTGTTCTAACATTTGTGTCGTATTGGAGAAGGAACTAGTTATTCCAGAACGAAAAGATTTCACTTGTTTAATCATCAATTAATTTTGCATTCCTATTTAGACAACACTCGTTTCTTCTCTATTTCTAACTGTCTTGAACATATCTCATTTATGAACTCAAAATCTCTTCAATTTTCGATGATTCCAACATTGCATCTCACTAAATATTGACGTGTTTGATGTCAATCCATTTTAGTATTTGATTATCACGACATACCAAAATAAGTTTCAATCCATCATTTGTTACCTTGCCTATTAACAGTTCAAAAGTTGAAAGTGACATATTTGCATTCAAGGTTTGGTTTAATGATAATTTTATCTAAAAGGATTTGGTATACCTGCGTTTATGTTAATCTGTCATTTTTGAAGGGCACTAACACTTTACCATTGTCACAAACGAGTACTTTATAAAGGAAAAGTTATAATTTCAATCTACCTTAAGAGGCATATAATTCTATTAAAGGATGATTCTGTCATTTCACATTTAATAATTTTTAATAAATTTATTTATACAATAGATTAATTTTTTGCAGAAAGCTCTGCCAACAAGCTCTCGTAGCTCAGTTGGTTAGAGCACCCGTTTAGTAAGCGGGAGGTCTTGAGTTCGACTCTCAACGAGAGCAAATTAATTTTGTTTTTTCTTTTTATGTTTTTTTTTTAAACTGCTCTCTCATATGTACTTATTTTCGTAAGGTTTTTTTGTATTGCATGAATCTTTAGTTTTTTTTCGTAGTTATTAGGTTTTCAAGCATTAGTTTTTCTATTTTTTTCTTCATGGCATTTGTATAATCTGTGTCGTCCGTAGAGTAGAAGACATGTAAGCAAACGCACAATGAAACATTAACCCATCTTTCTCAATTTTATCCAAAGTGTTGCATTCTGAATTAATCAAATGGTTGTTGCCAATGTCTCAGAGGTAGAATCACCAGCCTACAACACAAAAATAATGTGGTTTATTTGAAACAACAAGCAGCGATGAAAAGGAAGTTGGGTCTCCAACTGTCATCATTGAATTGCTTAATCGATTCGAGAAAACTAGGAGCTGTGAGGCTTACTTTGTCTCATATTCTGGAACCACATCACTACTCTGTCTACTCCAAGATTCTTCAGCTTTGTACCGACTTCAAGTCCATTAAATGTGGTAAATTGATTCATAGCCGCATTGTCGCACATGGGTTTCCCGCTAATACCTGTTTGAACACCAGATTGATCGTATTTTACTCCAAATTTGGCGAGATGGAAACTGCACGTAAGGTGTTTGCTCGAATGTCTGAAACAAGTGTGGTCACTTGGACCGCTTTGGTATCTGGGTATTCTCAGAATGCGGATTATGAGGAAGCTTTGAGGGTTTTCTCGGCTATGCATGCCCAAGGCATCAAACCTAATCAGTTCTCTTTTGGAAGTGCATTGAGCGCATGTACACGGTTGGCAAGCTTGCAGTTGGGGAAGCAGATACAAGGGATCGTGCAGAAGAGTAGGTTTATAGATAACTTGTTTGTGCAGAGTGCATTGGTGGATTTGCATTCAAAGTGTGGAAAAATGGAGGATGCTTGTTCAATTTTTGAGTCCATGGAGGCAAGGGACTTGGTCTCTTGGAATGCAATGATTGGAGGATATGCAACTCAGGGGCAGGGTGACAATGCAATTTTAGTGTTTCTTACGATGCTCAGAGAAGGTATATCCAACTTTGAAAATTTAAATAAGCTTATATTTCATAATTTGTTGATAGTGGAATTAACATGAATTTCATGCTTCTGGAGGTATGATGATCGGGTTTCTTTTTGTTTATAACTATTCTGTTTGGAAAGAACATATGAATTTATATGTGTGGTTAAGATGGTTATTTGTTTTGGCATAAAGTTCGTTTCTTTTCAGTTTGGTGATACAAACTATATATAGGCATGCTTCCTGACAGCTTCAGCTTTGGAAGTCTCCTGAGAGCCACCATAGGAAATGATAAGCTGGCCAAAGTCAATATCATTCATGGATATATTTTTCAATTCGGTCTTGGGTCTCACACATTTTTGAGTGGGTCCTTAATTGATGCCTATGTGAAAAGTGGAAGCATGGACAATGCAAATCAAGTATACAACACTATGCAGAACAAAGACTTGGTATCATGTACTACATTGATCAGTGGGTATGCTTGTGAAGGTATAGACTGCACTCCAGCCCTTCATCTCTTCAACCAATTACAAAGAAATATAGTAATTGATGGCATGCTACTATGTTCCATGTTAAATATTTGTGCCAAAACGGCATCTTTAAGCCTGGGGAGGCAATTACATGCAAATGCCTTGAAATGTCAAATCCAACATGATGTAGCCATGGGGAATGCTCTCATTGACATGTATTCGAAATCAGGAGTGATCGAAGATGCTAAGTGTGTCTTTGATGAAATGGAGGAGAAAAATGTCATTTCATGGACGTCATTGATCACTGGGTATGGGAAACATGGGCATGCCCATGAAGCAGTTGCACTCTACGAAAAGATGGAATATGACGGGTTGAAACCAAATGACATAACATTTCTGTCTCTTCTCTTTGCTTTTAGCCACAATGGTTTAACTAGAGAAGGGTTGCAATGCTTTAGTGATATGGTCAGCAAACACAATATATTGCCAAGAGCAGAGCATTACTCGTGTTTGGTGAACCTTCTTGCACGTGGTGGTCGTTTGGAAGAAGCTTATGCTTTGATATGTGAAATAGGAGCAGATTTTGATGCCTCTGTTTTGGGTGCAATGCTCGGTGCATGTAGCACGTACGGCAATATGAACCTCGGACAAATAGTGGGGAGACACCTATTGAGCTTGGAGCCGGAGAACCCGACCAACTATGTGGTTCTATCTGGTATGTATACTGCCGCTGGCTTGTACCAAAATGCAAGGAAGATGAGGTTGTTGATGAAAAAGAAAGCTGCTTTGAAATCTCCTGGTTACAGCTTATTGCAATCAACAAACTTGGAGGGGCTTTCAGAAAAGAGTTGACATCACAATTGCTTTTTTTTTTTTTTTTTCATTCTCTTATTGTAGATAAAAAAAATAAAACAACTCTGATTTGTATAGAATTATCAGTGTTTGTGTTCTCTGAATGATGGTATTGGTTTTGGCAATTTGGCAGTGCAAATGTTAAGTTCATAACACCATATATTGGTCTTTTTCTGAATCTCTGATTTAACTGATACGAGGGAATCTCTGATTTAATTTGAGCATCATTTTTTAATCTAACAAAAAATTCTGGCCACAGTTTCTCAAAACCTCAAATCAATTTTTTTTTCTATAAGATAAAAAGATCAAGAAATATATGTATATTTAAACGCTTTAGAAGTTCAATATTTATGCTTATATTGATACACTTGCAGTAACGAACTAACTATACTCTCCTATCAAAAATATAAACAGTTTAGAAGTTCAATATCTGTAGAAGATTTCATGCTGGTAAAGCACAGCAAGAAGAAGCTCTCATCAGCTTTCAAGTTTGAGTCTTCATTCAAATTCACAACCACTGCTTTATCAAATCCGACTTTCACGCAATGCAGAAAAGATTCCGAGAATCGGATAATGCGGTGCATTTTAGACAACCCTCACCCAGCAATTTCTGGGTTTTTTCAAAAAGGGTTTTCGCTGATCACCCAAGAAATCATGGGAAGAGCAGTGCATGCTCTGTTCGTGAAAGAATGGACTCACTTGAGCATATTTCACACAAACACATTGATAAATATGTACTCAAATTTCGGGAACATTAACTATGCCGAACAGGTGTTTGATAGAATGCCCGAGAGAAATGAAGCTTCTTGGAATAACATGATTTCTGGATTTGTGAAAACGGGGTTGAATGAGGATGCATGTAGACTGTTTCTTGAGATGTGGGGTCGAGGATTTGAGCTGAATGGTTATAATATTCCGAGCTTGTTCACTGCATTTAGTAGGTCGAGGAATATGTTAACTGAAGGACTTCAAATTCATGGCTTAGTTATAAAGAATGGTTTGATGTATAATATTTTCGTGGGCACTTCTCTTCTGCATTTTTATGGCGGGTATGGACTTATTTCTGATGCAGAGATACTGTTCGAGGAGATGCCCGAGAAAAATGTGGTATCTTGGACCTCTTTGATGGTTAACTATGCAGATGATGGACTGTTCTCTGAGGTGTTCAATTTATACCAAAGAATGAGGCACGAGGGGACAAGGTGTAATCAGAATACCTTTACTGCGGTCATTAGTTCTTGTGGAGCTCTTGATGATGAATTTCTGGTGCATCAAGTGCTTGGTAATGTTATTAAGTCAGGTCTTCAGACAAATGTCTCAGTTGCAAATTCTCTTATATCCATCTTTGGTGGTTTCAATAGGGTGGAAGTTTCCAGTTTTGTGTTCAATAACATGGATGAACATGACACCATATCATGGAACTCAATACTTGCAGCATTTGCTCATAATGGGTTCTTGGAAGAAACACTAGGATACTTTCATTTAATGCGTCTTAATCATGGAAAAGTAGATGAAAGCACACTTTCCACAGTGTTGTCCATCTGTGATTCTGAGGTTAACTTGAATTGGGGAAGAGGGATCCATGGTTTGTTGTTCAAGCTGGGATTGGATTTGGATATCTGCATATGTAACACTCTTCTCACTATGTATTTTCAGACTAGAAGATATGAAGATGCACAAAGTTTGTTTCACAGTATGCCACGTAAGGACTTGATCTCTTGGAACTCCCTGTTAGCAGGTTATGTTTTAGGAGGCAAGTGCTTAGATGCTTTGGGAGTGTTGAGAGAACTGCTATGCATGGGGAACTCAACGAATTTCGTTACTTTTGCTAGTGCATTGTCTGCATGTGCCAATGCTGAACTTTTGTCTGAAGGCAGAATTGTGCATGCACTTGTAATAACGTCTGGGCTACATAAGAATATGGTAGTTGGGAATGCACTAATTACCATGTATGGCAAGTGTGGCGTGACACTAGAAGCTCAGAAGATTTTTCAGAATATGTCCGAAAAAGAGTTGGTTACTTGGAATGCCCTGATTGGTGGTTATGCAGAGAATGAAGAAGTTGAAGAGGCAATAAAAACCTTTAAGTTGATGAGGAAAAGGGGTATTTGTCCAAACTACATAACCTTGATAAATGTTCTTGGATCATGCCACGATTCATTCAATCTTCTAAAGCATGGAATGCCATTACATGCATATATATTATCCACTGGATTCAAATGTGATGAATACGTGAGAAACTCTCTGATCTCAATGTATGCCAACTGTGGTGATCTCAATTCAAGTAATTCTATATTTTGTGCATTAGTCAACAGGACAGCTGCAACTTGGAATGCTATGGTTGCTGCTAAGGCTCATAATGGTCAATGGGAGGAGGCTTTGAAACTCCTCCTGGAGATGCAGAGGGCTGAAGTGGATTTTGATCAGTTTAGTTTTTCGGCAGCACTTTCTGCTTCAGCAAATCTGGCCATTTTGGAGGATGGTCAACATCTTCATAGTTTAGCCATAAAACTTGGTTTTATATGTTATCATTTTGTTGCAAATGCTACAATGGATATGTATGGGAAGTGTGGAGAACTTAACGATCTATTGAAATTGATTCCAGAGCCAAAGAAGCGGTGCAGATTATCATGGAATATACTAATATCCGCGTTTGCTAGGCATGGATGCATCAACAGAGCCAGAGAAACCTTCCATGAGATGGTGGCACAGGGAACAAAGCCCGACCATGTAACATTCGTCTCACTTTTATCCGCATGTAGCCATGGTGGTCTAGTAGACGAGGGTATCCAGTATTTTGCTTCAATGATGACTGAGTTTGATGTCCCACCTGCTATAGAGCATTGTGTTTGCATGGTTGATCTACTAGGGCGATCAGGAAGACTTGCTGAGGCCGAAGCATTCGTTGAACAAATGCCCGTCTCACCAAACGACTTCATCTGGCGAACTTTACTAGCTGCAAGTAAAACCCATGGTCATTTGGAACTGGGAAAGAAAGCTGCTCAACACCTTCTAGAAGCAAATCCATCTGATGACTCGGCCTACGTTCTTTACTCGAACGCATGTGCAACATCAGGAAGATGGCAAGATGTAATGGGACTGAGAGGGAAAATGGAATCAGAAAATGTGAAAAAGAAGCCTGCTTATAGTTGGCTTAATGTGAGAAACAAAATAAGCACATTTGGTGCAGGGGATCAATCACATCCAGAGTCGGAGAAAATATATGTTAAATTATTAGAGATGAAGAAAGAAATCAAAGAAGCTGGTTATGTTGCCGATACAAGCTATGCATTGCATGATACAGATGAAGAACAGAAGGAGGATAATCTATGGAAACATAGTGAGAGGCTAGCTCTTGCATATGGGTTGATTAGTACAGAAGAAGGTTCGACTCTTAGGATTTTCAAGAACCTTCGTGTTTGTGGTGATTGCCACTCTGTTTACAAGCTGGTTAGTAGTATATTCCCAAGGGAAATCATATTGAGAGATCCTTATAGGTTCCATCGTTTTAGTGGGGGTAAGTGTTCTTGCAATGACTATTGGTAGTGTGTTAATTCTAGTAAGACCATTGATGCAATTTAATGTTTTAAGATGGTTGGAATGAATTTCGTGCTAAACCATTGTTTATGATTCTTGACCTAACCAAAAGGTCTTGTATGATGTTAATTTATCTGTTCTATACTTTGATCCTTCAGGTTCATACTTTTCTTGGAAAGCTTCAGCCATGGAGAAAATGTTTCAAATTTCTGGAGAAAAGTCATTAATAAAGAACAAAACTTAAGAACTTGACCAAATTTTTTTTAAAGTAAATGATTTAAAAATGAGTGTTTCCACGTTGATATTAGATCTCTTTATGCATTTTAAAGTTCATTCCTTTACCTACATAGATTATGTGTAATGATCAATAAATGCTTAAGTTTGTATGAGATGAAGAGCAGATTTTTTTTAAAAAATAATACCTCTTGGGCAAAAAGGAACTGGTGGTAATTTTTAGGAGTAATTTGTCAGTCAACCTGTTTTAAATGGAACTGATACTATATATATACAGTAAAAAAGGCAACACATTCATTGAGCTCTCGTAGCTCAGTTGGTTAGAGCACCCGTTTAGTAAGCGGGAGGTCTTGAGTTCGACTCTCAACGAGAGCAAGTTTAATATATTTTTCTTTTTATGTTTTTTTTTATACTGCTCTCTCATATGTACTTATTTCGTAAGGTTTTATTTCATATTGCATGAATCTTTTGTTTTTCTCATATTTATTGGACTTAGTTGTGATTTCCACTATACGGTTCGACTAAATCTTAAAACTCTGTTACTATAAACAACTACATCGAGGCAAAATTCATATTTCGGTTCTTTATTGTTCTTTTAATTTGGGTATTAAATGTTGAATTGGAAATGGATCGGTGAACTATTTTTTGATTTCAACTTATAACCCAAAAGGTTTAGTATGAAAACATTTATTATAAGAAAACTAAGCTTTCGTTTGGTAAATTCGAGTAAACAATAGATAAAGATAGACGCTATCCAATTTTCACCTTGATCATAGAAAGTAAACAATGGACAACTATTTCCAATTTATCCATATCCCGCAATTTTATCCTATTCCTTATCAATCCAATCTAGTCCTTCTAATATAAAGTAAACAAAGGCCTCAATGTTTATGAACTAAACTAATTGAAGTGTGTAGTTACTAGATAACACGGCTGGCCAATAATAACTGCAATAGTATCATCTTCATAAAAGATGCAGCCTGCACATGACTGATGGTCCTAGATGAGCTTCCTTTTACGAAACCCTTTTTTTAAGACTATAAATTTGAACAATCAACTTGATAATACACGAGCTAAATAAAAGATATCAAAGTCATACTATTATTTGATGTTCCACTTGTGCGATGTCCGTGGTCCAGTTGCAATACCCTCATAGTATTGGGGTTCAAGCTCTTTGTTGTTCCATTCCGTCACAAATTCTGAAAATAGGCTCCTTGCAGATTCAGAAGATAGATCCGAGAAAAACGTGCTTTTTTCTTGTTTTAGCCACGTAGAGAATTCATTATTCTTCAAGAAGTAATCGTCATTGGACAATTCTTGGAAGTTTATTTTCTGTGAAGAGAATGCCAAAAGTCAAAACGAAAGTCAGCCTGTTGCAATTGATACAACCTCAAAGGATCACGAATTCCTGAGAGCAAAGCAACTAATTGAAAGAACACATTAACGTACGTATGGTAGACAAAGAACCACATCACTTTGGTTTTCAAAGAATTACTTTGTAATCAACATAAATCATGATTATGAAGAAATGCCAAGACATATTCAAGGGATAGGCCTCTAATATAAGCACAAAATGATACACTAAATTTTGAACATGACTATACATGAATTATGAGGAACAGTCAGAATGGAAGAAAACAAGTGTGGATTAATGCATAGTCAACCTAATGAAGAAATCAGGGGCATATATTTTTTAAACTGAATTTGAGCAATCATCTATTGACGAGCTTTTCACAGAAGTAGAGGTGCTGTGTGGCTTCAAATGTTGAGCTTTTACACATGATAAATATTATGGATTTACTGATTCTTTTCGAAACAATCGAGCTTAGTGAGGAAACTTACTGAAAGATCATGATGCTTGCGGATTCTGTCCTTGCGCTTCCCACTCGACTTCTTCTCTGAAGCAATATCACTCATTCAATTTCACTAAAATTTCAAGATGCCTCACAACAATTAATATGTTTTTTTGAACAACTCAGTATGAATAGAATATCATAATTGATTTAAGAGACAGAAAAGAAACAGAGTATCATAAGTCATTACTTCTGTTAGCAACTCAGCATTTGGAAAATATCGTAGGATTGATTACTCATGCAGATTAGCCTAATTTCAATCTGACCAAAAATTACAAGCTTAAAATTGGAAAAATGTGAATTTAACAACAAAAAATCGGAAATTTTAAACATCTCGACAATTGAATTCCACTTTAAAATTAGTAGAATTGGGGGAAAAAAACCTTTATCAGAGTGACGCTTTGAAATTTTATGAGATTTGTGCTTCTTGCTGGACTTGTGCTTCTTGTCATCATCCTTACTTCTATCAGTTCTATGCCTCTTGCTTCTCGTTTCATCTGCACAATGTTCCAACAATTTGTAACTCTGTAATGGTTAAGCAATAAATCCAGGAAAAAGAAAACGAAAGCTCACCTGCAGCATGTGGAGAAGGAGAAGATCTCTTCAGCTTATGATCGTCTTTGGATTTCCCCATAGCTCCAGCTGATTGATTTCCCTCCCAAACCCTAACCTAATTGCGTAATTCCTCTTCTCCTAAAAATAATAAAAATAAAAATAGTTGGAATTCAACTGGACATGGTGGACATTGCTAAGTGCTAAGTGCTAACACATTGAACATAAACTAGAAATAGCCCATATCTGCGAGCACAATTTCGGCCCATTAAGTTAAGTCCATACTGGGCCGTTATCATTGCAAGATTATCTATTTTGGATGTAAAAAGGGGAATTCTATTTGTTTTTTAACATTTATATTTCATTTTATTATATTATATAATATATACGTATATAAAATATTCTTACATAGTAAAAAAGTCATATATTGATAATAGAAAAAAACGTTATAAAATATAAAAAGAGAGGATTTTCTAATTAAACAACTACTTACTAATTCTTTTTTTCTTTTTCTTCACAATGATAATTTCGGTGGTGGAGGATAATAGTCTGGATGCTTCTTAAAAATGGGTATAATCTGGATACTTGATTTATGTTTTCTAAGAGTTTTAATTTGGATACTCAATTATAATAGTATGTTTAATGACTTGAATACCATTGCATTCAATGCAAAAATGGTGTTTAATTAATTATGTGGAGTTAAAAATTAAAATTCGATAAGACAATCATAAATCCTATATCTTTTTAGGACATGTCAGTGTACGGTGTTTGCCGAGTCAATAGGTGCCTTCACGTGTGTTGCGAATGCTAGCCTTTTTTTTTTTTTTTTTATGTATTTGATATTTCTTTTTGAATTTTTTTCTACTTACGTTTCAATTTCTCCGATGGAGTTTATTTTTTTTAACTTTCTTTTTTTTTTCTTTCCATTTTGGACATTTTTTAAATTTATTTAACATTTTTTTTGAATTTTTTTTCTTTACTTTTTTTCATTAGAAGGTGATATACCACTGAGTTACAAGTCTTTATGATGATTGAGTTTAACCTCAATGTTCTTTTAGGATATTTGGCATATATTATTTAAAGAGACGTAATATTATTGTTAATTGTCAATGTTTGGTACAAATACACAAGTAAATATCAATTTTCTTAGGATGTCAGACTACTTGTATATGTTGAGAATGAAAAGTTGTTTTATGTATACTTTGAAAAGTAACGAAAAGAAAAAAAGATTTCTTATATTAATAACTTGGAAAATAAAAACCCACGAAATAAAATTGTTACAAACAATTATTTCCCCATTTAGATTATCTATCTCATAACTATTTTCTATCTTGTTCTAGGTTCTGACATCATCACATCACCAATATATATTTATTAGTAATTTTATGACTTGAGTAAACAAGTGGGGAATGTCACCAACCCGATTACCTAATTAGTTATTGAAGTCAAACAAGGATAATATTGAAAAAGAAAAAGTGTGACATATGCCTTCGTCTTCACACACGACACTTGACTCTTATGTCATCAAAATATCAAATACTGTTGTATATCATTCTATATTATTTTTTTGCTATCAACACATATAATGTGTGGTGAATAAAACAAAATTAAAACACAACACTCCAAGGAAACTGTAAAATAGAAGTAAAATAGTTGGTTCTCACGTTACAAATTACAATATTTCGGTACATGTTACAATATTTTGGTACATGTTACGTATGGGTATGTTTTAACCTATATATATTAATGATGTCATTTATAAACGAGCAAATTGGATACGAATGATATTAGATGCCAAGAGAATAATCATAGGTAGTAGTACTAATTTGGGGGTCTGAATCCAAGCTCATATCAACATCAGTGGATAGTCCAAGTTCATTTTCCATAAATCTCAACCACTTACCAAAATCAACATCACTTTTTTCTTCAACAATCTGATCATCTGCTGTTATATTGGACTGTACGGGGTCCAGTGACTCAAGCATTTCCCAAAACTCGTCCAAATCTCCGAACTGCTGATTAATAGCAGCTTCATCAGATAATGGAGAATTATCCGATGAAACTGGTCTTAACGTGTCCCCTTTGTCGTCTCCAGTGGTCGTGATGGAACTTGAGGTACAAGATGAAGAAGCTGAGTTGTCCATTGTAGAGTGTAATTTGGCAAATTCAGTTTTATGGCAATTAGTTACCCTTTTCTTTAGATGTGTATTCCACACATTTTTGATCTCATTGTCAGTTCTTCCTGGCAAACGAGATGCAATCTTTGACCACCTGAAATTAATTAGCAAAAATGAGTATTCAACACGTGCATGAATTTAATGTTAGAAGCTAGAATTAATAAAACAGTTTTACTAATTAGAGATTAAATGTGGGGTTTAGTGAGTTACAGTGAAGTACTTGTTTCCAATAGAATTATGGAGTCGGATTATGGTATTCTCTTCTTCAGGTGTGAAGTTGCCTCGTTTCACGTCAGGTCTTAAGTAATTTATCCACCTCAGACGGCAACTCTTTCCACATCTCAATAATCCTGTACTTGAATTCACCACATTACAAACATAATACTAGTAATTAAGCTACTTATTAATTACAAAAAAAATTAATCATGAAAATAATTATATCATAAATATTGTTTACTTTCTTTTTCATCTACCTAGCTTCATTGTGAATGACGACGACCTGCCACTTATTCCCAACCACTTCTCTCTCTCTCTCTCTCTCTCTCTCTCATGGTACTAAAGTTCAAAATGCAAGAAACAAAGATAGTGATATCCAAGAAATTAAAACTTTACGTAACATGAGTAATATAGTTTTAATTTCTTGGATAAATTAAGGCGTATTGATGATACTAAGTTAGAATGTTGATGGCATCAATAATTACAGGGTGATTTTCAAATATCGTCCAATGGAAGAGAAGATGGTCGAGGGAGTTGGATGTTTACGATGGACGCGCATGCAGAGAAACAAATGAAGAGACATACCGGCTAGTTTGGGTAGAGCGCGCCAGTTGGTGTGGCCATGGTTTTGAATGAAATGGATAAGCCTCGAGTCCTCTGCAGGGCTCCATGGGCCCCTATTAACCTTCGTCTTATCGCAGCAAGGGGCTCGCACCATTCTCTCTCTCTCTCTCTTCAAATGTGTGTGTGTGTGTGTGTTTGTGTTTGTGTTTTATTATAACAGAGACCGGAGAATTAAGGTAGAACCAGCAGCAGGGAATCCTGTCTCCCTTCTTGCATGGTGGATTCTTTCATCACTCTACCTTCTCTTTATATATATATAACGGATTTTGGTAGAGAGAGAGAGAGAAACTTCATTTCCTACCTCAATACTGAGTTGACCAGGGGTGTTCTGTTTTCATGCTTATTGATATTTTATTTGAATGAAATCAAGAAACTTGAATATCCAGATCAATGTTTTTTTTTTAATAGTAAATTAATGAACATGATTCGTATCAATGTTTATTAATCCTGACGGCTCACTAATCCAATTAATAGATGTAACAAAATTAAGAAATAAAATAATGGGCCTTAAAGTAACAAATACAATGACTATATGTCGATGGAAAAATTATAAAATTTTGAAAATGCTAGAAATAAAGACGCCAATTCATGAGTAATCAAAATTCTCAATTTTTCATTTTTTTTTTTGGTTTCTTTGGCCATTCAATACATAATAATAAGAGATATATATCGAAAATAATTTTTACAAGTCAATATCTATATTTTTATAAGTTATGAACTAAGTCATTTTATTGAATAAAATTTATAAAATAATTTTACAAAAATCGTAGTCAATCAGGAAAATGTTACCAACCAAATTAGAGTTGTTATCAAAATTGATATACTTATGTTTGACTATTCTTGGTAATTGGTATGCCCTACATTAATTGGACATCCTCTCAGTTCCTAACGGTTGAGATAATTCATGATCAATCTTATTGCTATAATTATCATTCTCAACCCACCAACTTCATGCTTTACACTAAAAATGTATATTTACATAATAAGGTCAAATAATATTTCAATAATTATTGAAAAATAAACAAAGTAATATCGTCATCTTAGCATTACATATTAGTACTCTGTATATTATAAGATGAGATCCTTTATTTGAAGTTGTTTCATTTCTTATTATAATGTTACATTGTCACCACGTGTGTTCTAAAATCTTTATTTATGATAATCACCATAATATGATATTAACTTAAAAGTTTATAATATATGTGACAATAATTTAATGATTGAAAATATTATAATACATATATTTTCTTTTTAAGTCCCAAACAAACATGGTTCTGGATTTACATCCAAAATCCTAACTACCAAAATCTAATATTCCAAACATAGGCGTGGTGAATGCAGAATCTTAAAAATAACACAATTGTTTCTATACACCAGGTGCACGGATCCGTGCACCCAGGTCAACCCGACGAAAAAGTGTCTTTCACGCATCCCTCGTGCTCAAACCCTAACTCAAATTCTAGTTCTGCTGTATATTGACATAACCTTTTAGTTTAACGAACTTAACCTTTTAGTTATATGCACATAACCTTTTGCAGTGTTGAGTAGTGAAAAAAATATAAGTTATTCACTGAAAAGGTTATGAAATTTGTACATAAAGTTATATCATTACAACATAAAGGTTTCGACTATATTGAATTTTTATAGTGAAAAAACTATAAGTTATTTATTGAAAAGATTATGAAATATGTACATAAAGATTATACTATTACAACATAAATGTTATATTATTACAACATAAAGGTTTGAGTTATATTGCATGAATTTTTATAGTGAAAAAAGTATAAGTCATTCAGTGAAAAGGTTATGAAATATGTACATAAAGGTTACACTATTACAACATAAAGGTTATATTATTACAACATAAAGGTTATGACATAAATTATAAAATAAAATAAAAAGGGCGCGGATCCGGGTTAAACACGACCCGACCCGACTCGTATGCCCAATTACATGGATCATGACTTATGCACCTGGTGCATATAAACACTACTCTAAAAATAATAGTCTTTCACCAAAGTAGGGTAAATTTCAAATCACGTCCAATAATTTATGGAGGTCGCATTTTAGATCATATAGAAATAAGGTATATTGATTTAATCCCATAATTTAAAAAAATTAAGCAATTTAATGACAATTCGAATTTTTTTCCCAACAATTTAAGAATACTTCTATAACTATCTTCGTTGATGGGGTGAGAATGATGTTGATGTGGAGAAAATTGTACTAAGTGGCACCTAAAATCTTGTTGACGTGGAATTAAATAATTAAAATAAATAAATATACATAAAAATTAAATTCTGCATATTTAAATATGCAGATTACGATTATATAAACAACTGAATATTATTTACATATTACAAAAAAATAAATAAAAATATGAAGATTATTTTAAATTATAAAAATCTTGAAATGAAAAAAATATATAAAGAATATAAATACCATTAAGAAACCTTAAAATCAACATAACTATAAATATTAACTTATCAAAATGACACTTAGATTTTATTATTTTATTGTATTTTATAAATCATTATATATATATTTTTTAAAATAAAATTTTGAGTATTATTAAAATTTTAGAAAAATGTTAAAATAAATAGTTTATATAAAATATAAATTGCACTTAAAAATATTTAAATCGATATAAAATAGTACTAACATTTTAAAAAATTTTAACAATATTCAGACTTTTAATTTAAAAAACAATAAAATTCAATATTTGAATATAAAAACTCCGAATGTTGTTTTGATTTAGATTATTATTTATATTTTAATACTGATTTAAATATTTCTTACTGTTATTTATAATTTTTTCATCTTAAATTTTTAATATTTTATTTAATATTCAGATTTTATGTTAAAATATAAATGATAATTTCAAAACTAAAAAATTCAATTAAAAATCTAAATATTATTTTGATTTAAATTATTATTTATAATTTAATATTTGTAAAAATAGTTCTTAATGTTATTTATATTTTTATATAATTTTTTAGAATTTTAAAATTTTAATTAATACTTAGATTTTTTTAAATATAAATAATATTTTGAAAACCCAAAATTTAATGAAATCTGAATATTATCATGATTTAAATTATTATTTATGTTTATATTGATTTAAATATTTCTTATTGTTATTTATACTTTTCATAATTTTTTTCATTTTAACATTTTTAAATTTTTAAATAATATTCAGATTGTTATTTTGTCCATTGGATTTTGTAAATATTGTAATTTTCAAATTTAAATAAAATGATTTTTTTTCATTTATGTTTAAATATATTCATATTACTATTCATTGTATTTTAAATAATATTCAAAAAAATTTTTTTTTTTCTTATTTTATTTATTTAATTCTAAATCAATATCATTTTAGGTGCTACCTAACACAATTTTCGTCACATCAGCGAAGCCAACTAGACAAGTGTTCTTAAATTACTCAAAAAAAGCTCGAATTGTCCTCAAATTGCTTAGTCTTTTTAAATTATAGGACTAAATCAACAGAGCTCATTTCTGTGAACCTAAGTTACAGCCCCCATAAATTGTAGATTGTGATTTTTGCAATTTATTCACCATAACTAATGCTGCTGGATATATATATATATATATATATATATATATATATTTATTTATTTATTTATTTATTTATTTATATATATATATTTATTTATTTATTTATTTTTTTTTTTTTGAGAGAGGGAGAGGTGTCGTGCATGTACACGGCTTTGGGAATGTCCACATCAAGTCATCAAGTAATTAAAGGGATAGTAAATTCCAAATTTAGCTAGTGATTTAGGTAACCGGTTCGCGTTAATGTTGTCTCACTATCTTTAATATATACAATAAGTCACCAATTAATTAACTAAACCAATATATAGCTACCTACTTTGAAGAAAGAAAATGCTACTTGCTTTCAAGAATAAACCAATAAATATCATGAGTTTCAAGTGATATTCATATTTATAAAGATTTAGAGTGTGTGATGGCTACACTTTGAAAAACGAATATATCAATAAATAAAAAATAATATAAATTATATTATATATTTGTATATACATATGTTATAAATAGACTGACCTAATAGTTCAATCAAATATTTTTTTAAGGTTTGAGTCGTATCTATATTTATAGATAAACTTTATAAAATGTCTTAGTCTAGCTTATTTACTAAATAGAATGGTAATCAAGACTCAATCAAACTAATATTAAATCAGATTATAGATCCCTATTGAATAATCTGATCTATTCGCACCATAGATGTCGACATGATAGATGTTTTCAAAGCACTCGTGCAAAAAAGTCGTGTAAATCAGCCATTAACTACTCTATTTATAACTTACTCATCCCAAGTCTTTAAGCCCTCATTTATTGCTCTTTATACCTAATTGTTTTGACATCCACGTTCCCCTTCCTGTGTACAATACTTTTCCACAAATTAACTTTGCATGAAGTAATCTTTATGTCATAAACAGAGCGGTTTATATAAGTTAAATGCATATTATATTATATATATATATACATGCTTGTTATATACACAACAATATATATTCGAATTTTATACAATTATTATAGAAAGGTGTTTGTAGTATGGAAATGAGCACGGATAATCAAGTCCTATATTTACCTAAAAGTTTGAAATAAAATTTTGAAATTAAGGTGGAATGTTTACATAATACTTATATGGAAAATTTCACCATTAGTCATATTGAATTTTGGATCACTAATTTTATAGGTTTCTAAAATTTTGGCTGATCAGTTTTTCTTTAGGTAGGAAATCTACTTTGACAAATATTGCCTAGAATTAAATAATATTTCATGATTCATTAATAGAATTAACTAGTTATAATCTATTGAGACTCACCACCTTGCCATGAGAAAGCGACCAAACATGCTCTAGTTTCAAACATAATTGAATATCCGCAACCTGGGGACATCATCATTACGATTCTTTACCAAGTAATCATCTACTCCTAATGAATGTGAATATAATCTCTCATATTAATAGTAATTTGGAATTATTTCAATTATTAGGAATACGATAATAATCATGCTACCAAATTTTAGATTAGTCCTAGCAAATAAACTTAGTTACGAATTCAAGAAACTCGGACATTAAGGTGTGAACAAATTTAATGCATGTAATTTTTCTTAATGTTGCTTGTATAATTAAAATGAATTAGTTAATCTCTAAATAGTTTAAGGTTGAAAGTAGGTGTGTATATAAATCGATTTTCACCTTTAAGGTTGGTAGAATATGTTGTGAAAAGGACTGCAACATCAGCAACACTTAAAACCTTTGTCAAAAGTGGTGTAAGAGTTTGATTTATCTTACCAAGATCAACAATATTAACTTTTCATATTTCTAATTTAGATGAATTGTTTATTCATAAAAAATGAAAGCCAGGGGATGAAATGATTTTGAAAACCATACAACCATAACTCTCAATATCAAACTCTCAACTCGATTTATTAGTGGGCCTCGAGTTAGATGGCCCAACTCACGAAACCTTTTATTTTATTTTACTTTGATTTCATATTTTTATTTTTTAAAAAGAAAAATACTATACCGATAACACATATACTGTATATACATTTTAGTAAGACATAGGTGCTTTCAATTGCATATAATATATGAAACTAATTTCTAAATAATTTTTTTCATTCAAATTTATCCATTCTTATAAATAAATGATTCATATCAATGTTTTATTGATTACTCATCTATATTATCAAGAAAAATTAATTTTAAAAAATAAAAAAATTAGAGGTGGGCTAATCCATCAAAAACTCAACCTATCAGTCGTAGGGCTGTAAAAGAATCGATTTTTTTTGAATTTGTTTTGATATTTGAATTTGAATATAATGATTCGAATTTGAAAAATGTAAATAAAAATTTGAATAAGAATATCTTTTTACATTCGAATATTATTCGAATACGAATATGAATATAACCTATTAGATCCGAATATTCTTGAATATATTCAAATAATTATAAATGTATATATTTTAATAAACTATTAAAAATATTTATTTAATAATATATATATATATATATACTTACATATAATTATTTTTACTTTTCATTTATTCTCCCAATCACAATTCTCAGCCACATATGTATTTTGGATTTGATATATATTCATATTTTAATAAATATTTTGAATGTTAATTTGAAATCTTTTAATTTATAAATCGCATGTAAAGAGTTGATGAATGATTTATTATTTACTATGTATTATATAGGTTGTGTCATGTATACATATGCTATATATTTGCAATTTCATATTATTAATTAAAAATAAACATATATTTGAAAAAAAATGAAATTTCAAAGTCCACATTTTCTAATTCGAATATTTGAATATTCGATTGTATTCGAATATTTTATTCAAATACAAATAAGAATTTCATATTTGATTCAAATAATAAACAAATATAAATATAAATATTCACTAAATTAAATAAATACAAATAAAATATCATAATATTCGAATCAATTCAATTTATTTACAAGAACAAATCCACTTATTACTAAATTCACCTAGACCCGTCTTTTTGGGAGCCTGTAATTGCTGATCACAATCCACTGTTTTAGTATTGTGGGTAGCCCGACCTAATGAGTCTAATTCACCAATTCAAGTTAAATATATTTAAATTCAGATAAGTTAAACAAATTTTAAAATGCACACATATATGTACACAAATTTCAAGTTAAAAGTACTATTTTTCTTCAACATAAAATAACATTTTAAATTAAAAAATAATTAATTAATTAATTTTACATAGAAGAAAAATGCCGAATTTGATCTGAGTTTGGGTTGACGCATATTTGACCTTGTTGATCAATCAATTTACTTTAATATGAGGCTCCATCTAATGAATTAAAATTTGTTTCAATTTTTTGTATTACTACCAACAAGATCGTTTTTCTTTACAAGTTTGTCACTGCCTTGTTTTTTCTATTGGTCCTTATTGTCAATGTTCGTGACTTTTTTCTGAAATCCATATTCAAAAGCGCTAAAAAAATATTGTAGTAATTTTAAACACTTATAATCACTATTTATTTTCTTAATTTATATGGAACAATCTTAAACAAAACGTATAGGTAAAAAGAGGAAAATAATTCGGTATATGGATCTCGATTTAAGAATAATGAGACCCAAAGCAACATTAATGAACCTAGGCTACAATTAATGATAGGAAATACAATTTGGATAGAATATTAAAAAAACAAAAAACAAAAAAATTTAAATGTGAACATAGAAGGTAGACATGTCTGCATTGGGCTCAGATTTGAAACTATGCATTAAATATGTCGTTTGGTTGGGCCCAAAGCATTGGGCCACGTCGAAAAATCCACTCGCATTTAATGTACAAAAAGTAGAGTTGTCACCAATGTTTTACATGCAAACAAACAAGGCACAATTATGTGAGTCAATGAGGTCAATTTTTGTGAATAATTCTAAATTCTCCATTCATTGAGGGCCACATACGTACACGTTCTACAACAACGGGTCCCACTAATCCTTTTTAAAATTATATAGTTTGATATTTTATGTTAGAGTTGGTCTTATATTAGATAACATAATTTTACTGATCTAGTTATATTACACAATACACAAGTCAATATTAAGACACATACTCCATATTATATGTCGACTTGTGAAAAGAGTTCTGTTTATAGAAAATAGAAATTCGTTCACGATGGGTGACTATCTATCACATCGTCTTATATTAATTTTTATATTTATTTATTTTATTAATTGATAGTATTAGATTTTGACATGTAGTTTGATATACAACTCCTAATAAAACTCAAACGTAAATAAATAGTATTTTGCAGTTTGATATTTTTTTACCATTTTATATAGTGCATGTAAGATAATATTATTATTCACAAGAAAGGTGCATTTGTTGCGTCTACAATAAATTTTAGATTATAATTTTAATAATAGAAAACGCGATTTAATTTTAATCATAGAAAACTAAAGGATTGAGATTATTTAATTTAGTTTCGGTTTAATAAACATAATATAAAATTCTAGCAAATATTTCATTGAAATTTTGAAAACTAGATGAGGAAATTGCAAATTTGTTCCACGAGTCATGAATTCATTTTGATTTGATCTCATGTGTTGTAAACTGTAAACATAGTCCTGTTAGAATAAAATATTGCAAAAATAATCCTATCTTAACGTTTTTCATTAGAAAAAATTGCAAATTTAGTCCTAAACATGAAAATGTGATTTTTTCAGGAAAATGCTTGCAATATTGGTCTCAAACTTTTGAAAACTTATATTTTGGAGATAATTTGAGTCCAAAATTAATATTTCCCCCTTCGTGGTACAAGTTGTCATATTTATAATTATATTTTAGACATTATATATATCAAAAGTCTATTTCTAATTTAATTTTTATAATAATCTAAAATTTATATTTAAAAAAATCATTCTATCATATTTCAAATTTGTAATTTTGTCGGTCGTTCTATTTCATATTTATAAATAATTTATATTTTGAATATACCTTTTTTTACTCTATTTAGTTCACTACTACGTTGAAATTGCTAAACATCAATTAAAAAAATAGTTAAATGCACAAAATTTAAATATTTTAGTTTCGATATTTTGTTTTTATATATGCTATGTAAATAATCAATTAAAGATTATAAAAATGATAAATTCGATATATCATGCATTGAAAATAAATTTTAAATGAATAGTTTTTATTGAAATTATGATTTGTTTAAAAATACAAAACCCCCTTAAAAATTACAAAAAATAAATAAATTGACAATACAAAAATTATAAAGAAGAATGACAAATGCGATACACCATGATAAATGTTTTAGTTTTGATATTTTTTTCAATATGCAATGTAATAACAAACTAAAATTCATAAAAATAATAAATTCGATATGTTATGTATTGAAAACAAATTTTAAATTAATAAATTTTAATTTTTTTTAAATTTAAAACCCCCTTAGAATTACAAATATAAAACAAATTTGATAATAAACAAAAATACATATAAAAATGATAAATATTTTAGTTTAGTCTTTGTTTGTATATATGCAATGCAATAACAAACTAAACATTATAAAAATGGTAAATTCGATATATCGTGGATTGAAAACAAATTTTAAATGAATTTTTTTAAATATGAAACTCTCATTTGCTTAAAAAATAAAATACAGCCTCAACCTCTTTAAAGATTATAAATACGAAAATAACTTTAATAAGGAATGAAATTGGGTTGGAGATGATTTAGATGAAATTTTTTTATATGAGTAATTTCAGATATATTGCAGATTTTATACAGCCTCAGCCTACAAGGAGGATATATTGCAGATTTTATCTCACAATGTCAAGGGTAGAGTTGTAAAAATACTCATATAAAAAAATTTCATCTAAACCAACGATCACGTGTACTTATTGTTTGTTTATGAAATTATTTTACAGTATTAGGAAATTTGTGGAACTATTTTTACTATATTCAAAAAATATTTGCAACATTTTATCCTAAACTACTTTAATGCATAACACCAAATCGAAATGACTTAAACCCTAAACCATAGTTACATTTGCAATTTTCTCAAAACGAAACCATAGATACTTCAGTATTTGTTTGGCAGTATGAGGACCCACTTGGTGCCATAAATTGGGCCTTTATGGGCTGGGGAGCTCATGGACTACTTCAGCTTTTCAAAATGGGCCTCTCAATATGGGATGCCCAGAAGGGACCAGTATGGGCTACATATATTGATCTTGTAAATTGTAATAATGTTAACACATTATATCCGATTACTGTTATTTAGTAAGCAAAGTATAAATCAATTATTTTAATTATATATATACACACACGCACATTGTGAAAAATTTAAGCCAAATTGCAATTGTAAGGAATGAAATTGGGTTGGAGATGATTTAGAAAAATTGGAAGATTGAGAAAAAAAAAAAAAACTGCAAAAGGAGATCGTTTAATCTTTAGAATACATAACTACCATTTTTGTCAATAACAATTAATTATATATATATATATATATATATATATATATATATATATATATATATATATATATATATATATAAACTGCAGTTTTTCAACAAATTACAATAACCTGAATCATATTCTAAATCCGCACAAATAGCGTAGGCCATCACATCATCGCTTTTAAATGGAAAGATTGATTAATATGTCATAGTGTTAAGAGAAGACTACACTATGTTGTAATTAAAAAGAAAAAAGAAAACGCAATAATAATCTAAATACACCAATTATTGGACCATGATATATTGGTAGAATATTGGAAATAGGTGGTGTTGGTGGATGACGTCATGAAGATGTTGTAGTGACGTATTGGTGGGCATAAAACGTCGCATCGGAGGTTTATGGAAAGTCTTGGAGGCACCTTCTTTTTATTTTTATTTTATCTTCAACTTCAATTCATTGACATGCAATATAATTGCTTAAACAGTTAATACAATCCTCAATATTTTATTATTATTTTTAAACAATTTTACTTTCCTTAGTTAATGCAAATTCAACTATCATTAAAGATGCATATCTATGGATCTCCTCGAATAAATCATAATAGTATCATATTATATGAAATTAATATAATATAATTTCATCTCATGGATATCATTTTCAAGAAACTTCAAACTAATTCTTATAAATTAATATTTGATTTATGGATTGTGGGTTGATCCATTTCTTGAACTTTATCTGTAAGATGTTCTCACAATATTATACTCATACAACTAATAAACTTAAATTTGCTGTTTTAATATTAAGTATTATTTCATATATATTATGTGTATGTATTGTGATATTTTGATCTAATGATAATATATATAACTCCAAAGCAATTAGATAATTCAAACTGAGTTGCATATTTTACATATGCATTCCATGTGTTTATTTTTCAATCAATCAATTAAAATTATAGGAGTTTTATTGGTTTAAAACTTAAAATACATATTATTTATCATTTAAAAATCTAAATGATTCTAAAAAATATTGATCTATGACCTGAAAGATAAAATTGTATATAACTTAAAGATCCACAAAAATATTGATCATGTTTAGGATCTAAAATTTTGTAGCACTATTATTATTATTATTATGTGAAGTTCATCGTATTTTTAAATAATTAAAAACAGTAATATGTCAAACAAAATCTTTATTTTGTTAATACATTGAATTGATAGCTTTATCTATTACATAATATTAAATTGATAAAAAAAAAAAAAGTCAAACCCTGTTTAATAATTTACTAACTTCTGGGGCTCTAAATTGACAAAAGTCAGTTAATTGTAGCAGCATATTTAAATATTGTGTGACAGTAAATAATTTTAACAAAATATTAACAATCTTCAAACCTCAAATCATAATTATAAATTAAAACCTCTGCCCAGTAACTTATAATATATATTTTCTTTAGAAGATTACTTTGGCAACTAAATTATTAAGATAGAAAAAAAAAATTTAAATTTTCAATAAACGTGAATCAGACTCAACATAATGAGTCTAACTAAAATAAAAGCTGAATGGCAATTGAGGAAGTTTCACTTGTCAATATAGAAAAGCTTGATTGGGAAGGAGTAACCAACTTTAATGATTTTGACCAATTATTAAATTTATCATTTATTATCTTATATTTAATTCACCTAATATCAGACCTTTACAGTATATACACACACTATAAAGCTCACGTTTTTATAATACTGCAAGCTTACATTTTTAATGGTCACATTTAAAAATATTAATATGCGCACACAAACAATGTGTTCCAATGTAATTTAATTGAAATAATTGTTTCCACCAATTTCATACTGTGACTCCTCTTTTATAATCATTTGTAACTTTTAACATAAAAGATCGAAATATACATAAAAAGTGAGTAAAAACGATGTCTTCTTATATGTTTTTTAAGTTAAATTGAAATTTTATTTTTATTCATAAAAGTACAAAAGCCATCAAATAATTGTTTTCTCATGTTTATGGTTATGGATAGGAATTCTTTTTTATTATCTATAAATGAGTATTTTAATTTTTGACCCCCGTAATTCATCTTAATTTAACTGCGTATAATTGGGTGGATGCTGGATTAATCATTAAATATTATTGAATTTTGTATCATCTGGAATTCAATTCAAATGATAATCAACTGTTCAAAGATTATGATATGATTTGAAAGTTCAAATCGCATCTGACCCTGGGCAAGATACCTATTTCCATTAAATAGGTGTTTATTAACCATAAATGATTAGTTATTGTTACAGATATAGAATATTAAAAACTAATTAATTCACATACAACTCTAACCAATAAATTAAAATAATATTCAATTTTAAGTTTTACTATTTATTAATGCATTATGAATAGATGTATTGATGATATGATGATGCATGTGATGTATATAAATGCAAAATTGTAAAAAAGAAAATTAAATCAGAGAGTTAAGAAATTGGGATCTACCAAAGTGAGTTGAGTTATTGCCCCCCAACTCAACAAAGTGAGAGTACCATTTGAGTCAAAAAATAAAGCCTTTTTTTGGTAATTAATGTTGTTCTAGGTTCCACCCTCCTTTACTCTTTGTCAAGCCAATTTTAAATACTTTTGACTATAAAATGCTCTATTATTTAAATCATGTACTAGTAACTAATTTTATTTAATTTTATATATAAATCCATCCACACTCCCATGACTCATCATTCAAGCGCCACCACATCAATTATCCAAACCTAAATTGAATGCTAAACCATGTTGGCTTCATTTTTTTTATTTTCTTTTCAAGTCAAACCATTTATTTTAATACTCTCACGCCTAAATTATACCTAAATCCAAAGTTTTTTTTTCTTTCTAATTTTGTAGGATGTGTAACATTTATTATCTACGAGTTTGGTCAAATTATAAAATAGGTTCCACTGTTTTTGTGAATTACAATCAGACTTATTTAACGGTCAAATTTTCAATAAATATGACTCATTGAAACTTAAACTATATGTTGGTGACAAAATTGAGAAAGTTCAAGCCAAACTACTCACAAGATTAAGCTGCAACGTTGCCTTAGTTTTTTTTTCATTTTTTTTTCCATAGATTAAGATTTGATTGTAATTAATTTCATAAATTTACGAATATATTTGATAATTTGACCAAATCTCGAGGATGATACATATAATCCAGTCTTTAATTTAAAGGATTTATACAAGCCGTGCTATTAAAAATTAGGAATATAGCATTGTTTGGTCCCCATAAATTTAATTTGTCTTTAGTGAATGAGTAGGTCTTGTATGAGACCATTTCACGAATCATATTTCATGAGATGGGTCGGGTCGGGTCGAATATAATAATTAAGTAATACTTTTGTGTGTATTAGGTAATACTTTTATATATTTCAAGTAATACTTTGTATTATATTGTTTATTATATATGTAAAATATAAAAATATTATATGATACATAAAAAAGTATTACATAATATACACAAAAGTATTACATGTTGCATGAGAAGAAGAGGGCATCTGAAAGCCCTAGGATCCACGTGTTTTTTAAGACCCGACCCGACCCAATTTGGGTCATATATCTTATAATACAAAAGTATTATCTGATACACATAAAAGTATTACATATTTTCTTATAGTCTGACTCAATTCAAAATAAAAGTATTACCTAATATACATAAAAGTATTACCTGATACACATAAAAATATTACATATTTTTCGTGTGGTCCAACTCAACTCAAAACACATCTTATAATACAAAGTATTACCTAATATATAGAAAAGTATTACGTAATACACTCAAATATATTACATAATTTCTTATGTTTGACCCGACACGACCCATCTCACAACATGAGATTTATGAGACGGTCTCATCCAAAACTTTGCCTTAGTGAATATCTATATTTTTCATTTATAAATATTTAAAAGTTATGTACTTTATTTTGTCTAGATTTGGGGCTATGTATTTCCTTTCATTTGCATCAAAATATAGTAAATGTAATCCATAGTATATCTATATATGTATCTAATTTTGTTTAACCGGAAGTGGGGATTCTCAACAAAACAACGAACTGCTTAGACTTAATATGTACAGATGAAAAGTATACGAATTTAAAAAGAAAGTTGGAAGTATAAGAACTTTTAACATATATAATCTCGAATGATTATCTTTATATATGATTACAGTTACAATAATTACCAAAATTATTATTTATATATTTAATTTTTCATTTTATATAAAAGTTTAAACAAACCAAAAAAAAAAAAAGCCAACTTAAATAAATAATTATTGATTAAAAAAATATGTGGCCATTAAATGCTTATTAAAATCACACGTTTAAGATTTTTGTTTACAATGTACAAAAAATGTAAAAATAAATAATCAAATAAAGTATGATCTTAAATATATCGATTGTGAATACCATTTAAAATTCTCTATTTAACAAATAATTAATCGATATTTTTATTTTAAAGTATTTATTTTAAACTTTAATCGTGTTTCCAATTAAAGTTCAGCTGAAATTTGTAATGGACCCAGGATTTGTGTAGAGACCCAACTAATTGACTAATTTAAAATTAATTAATTTTTTTTTGGAAAGTAAAGTTATTAAAAAATGACATGATTTTTAAATTTTACACACATATATATTAAAAAACAATATTAGAATGAAAGAAATTAATATATATGGCTCACAGATCGCGCCAGGTGTAAAATTAGGGATAACTAAATCGTGTAAGTATAAAATTCCTTATATACATATTTATCTTCGCTTTCTTGAAATTACAAAATGAAATGACTATAATACCCCAAATTAAATAAAATATCAGGGGGGGCCCATGGGTCCGTCCCGAATGGAGAATAAACGACCATAGTTGTAAATTTCCAATAAGAGGTTGAGGGGGACATTTTCATTGATACATCAAATGAAGATTGCAAAAAAAAAAAAAAAAAAAAGCTTAGAGAAATTGATAAGAGTGAAAGAAAAGGAGTTGTTAATTGTAATTTGATATAGGGGTAATATTGGTAATGTCTCGGGGCTTAAGGTCTGAATAAAAGTCTGGTAGTCATTAATAGGGAAAACAAATGGTGATTAATGCATCAATGAAATCATAAACACAAATGGATACAAAATAGAGAAAATATAAAAGGCAGTCATTAGGAGCATTAATGAGTTATCTAAGGATGCCAAAAGGTCTTTGTATTGTGCGTAGCATTAATTCACAGCTGTCCTTTTGTGTTCTCTTCTCACTGCATTTAATGCACCCCACCCCCACCCCCACCACCCACCATAGAATCTCAACTCAACTCTCCCAATATCCAAATTATTATTACTCCAAATAAAATACTACTATTTAAGACCAGCCAAAATATTAATGAAATTTCCCATATATATCCGTATAAAATCAAGATTTCATTTAATTCTCCATAATGGCCATTTAATTACTTTTTGTAAATTGGGTTTCATCATCTTCCTTCTCTAATATTTATACTCTTGTTCACCCATTTCCCCCAACCCATTCTCTCTCTCTCTCTCTCTCTCCCCCCCCCCCCCCCGGCGAAGAACAAGAAGAAGATAGATAAATTCCTCATGGCTGCTGATGTCAGTTCTTTGGTCAGATTGATCAACGGTGGTGATACGAATGAGTCAGGGAAATCGACGGCCCCGATCACTCGGGACCTCCTTGCTGGATGTACAACCCTTGATTCCAAGGAGTTGGACCTAGACTTGCAAGTCCCCTGTGGCTGGGAAAAACGCCTTGACCTAAAGGTACAATCCTTTATCCTTTTTTTTTTTTTTTTTTTTCTGAATTTTCGTTGAATTTAGAATTTGCGAATATTTCTTTTGAAGATTCTGTTGCTTATAATCGTGTATTGGTTGGTTTTTTTTTGATTGTGATGAATTGGAGAACCTTAATTCGGGGTTGTGATTTGCTCTGTTCTGTTGAATTGTTTGTTTCTGTTGTTTTTTTTATTTAAATTATTTTAATTGGCTGATTAATCATGATTTCAATTGCCATAAGTATGATCATTCATGAGCACATTATTATTAGCATTTAATGAATTTATTATGGTTTGTGTTATTTAGGAAGTTGTTCATATTGCATCCGTTTCTCTTCTTAGTATAATTTCAACGGTATTGTTATCACTGTGTTTTGATAGCTATTGATTTACTTTCACTAGTTTATCTTAATTATGACTACGTGCCGTTTTATTTCTTATGATGAATAATTGAAGCAAATATTAATTGCGTATTCAAATGAAGCAATTTACTTAATCTTATGCATGAAAAAGTGTTCAACTTTCCTTTGTTTAATTCACCTCTGTATACAGAAAGTCAATGGTGGATGATTTGATCAATTGAAATATTATTTATATGCATGTAATAATAATGAACTCAAGCATTGATTACTGATTGTATTTTAAATTCCAGTCAGGGAAAGTTTATCTCCAGAGATGCAATTCTTCAAACTCTTCATCTTCAACCACAGATAACAACAAGCCACATAATAGCAAGAATATGGCTAAGTTTCAAGACCTCAATTTCCCTCCATCTTCCAAGCAAACTCTAAACCTTTTCGAGGATGATAGCTTGGACTTGAAGCTTGTTTCGTTGTCATCGACGTCTCCCTCGTCTTCCACATACCAAAGTGTGTGCACTCTCGACAAAGTGAAGTCGGCCCTCGAGAGGGCCGAGAAAGAGACGGTGATGAGGAAACGCTCGATATCGATGTCTAAGTCGTCGTCACTGCCGTCAAACTCTTCATCCTCGATCAAGGACACTAGTGATCTCGATCAAGAAGAGAGATCATCGGCCTCGTTTGCTGCAGGGTGCCCTAGCTGCTTGATGTATGTGCTGATCTTGAAGAACAACCCTAGGTGCCCTCGATGCAACAGCAACGTGCCCTTGCCGGTTGCTGCAAAGAAACCTCGTATTGACCTCAACATATCTATATGAATGGATTGGTGGGGGTGAGCCATCATTTTGTGGTTCTTGATTTTTTGTAAAGATAGATGAAAATAGGTTTTATAAGCTTAAAGAATTGGTATATAAACATGGTGTTAAGGCTCCCTTTTCTTCATTGATGTAGTATATAAGCGTAAGATGAAGTTTAATGCAATCAATCCATTTGGGCCTTTTCCATCATCTTATGTTTTGCCTTTTTGTTCATCTTTGTTTGCTCCTTTTGAACTTGTCATTCAATTTCGAACCAAATCAGTCTACTCTTTGACACAACTCATCAGGTTTGAGAAAATCTTGAAAAAATAATTAGAAAAAAAGAGAAGAGAAAATAGAGAAGTAAATGCAGAATGGTGTGATTGAAAAGGGAAATTAAGGGATGTTGTAATTCATTTATGCACCTAACAAATAATAAATGAGAATTATAATATCTTCCTACCATCTTTGAATACACACACCTACTTTCTCATAAGAGTTCTTGTCTGCAAAATTTAAATTGGAGTTAATGCATTTTGGCTTGAATGTGCTTTGTTGTTGGATTTGGAGAAAGATTTTAAGTTCCCAGCTGTGTAGAGAAGCTATTCATTTCCTTTCTCTCATTTAATATACTCTGGCTCCATTTCAGGTTATTCAATTCCACTCATCATCAATTTCCTCCTCCTATTTTTATCGTGTTTTATTTCACCGATATACCATATTTCACGAAATGGAATCACAAACACTTTCTATGATAGATTTTTAAATATTTTACGTGGTTAATTGCATGAAGTCATGGTGGCATTAATATGTGTGAAATTATTTAATTGGACTGAATGGAGGTCAAATAAATGAACTCATTTATACATATGTGCTAGCTGGTGATTGCCTTAAGTGAGAAATTTAAATAAAGAGCACACACATTTGAATGAGAAAGTCAGAACATTTGGATTTTGACTGCAATCCAAATGAAGAAATTGGAGGGGCTCTTGCATTAATTTTTTCATGGTCTGATTTCGCATTGATTAATTATTATATCCCTATTTTCACTCTCATTATTGTCATAATTTGTAAAGACTTCTCAATTTATGTCATAAAGTTTGGTCACCTAATGAGCTTGGATTATATAGACTAGCTAGTTCCTCATACATTAATTAAGTTTCAAGTGATAATGTCACACGTGCAAGGGAAGACATATATGGGACTATATTTTTCATTTTTAATTGCATTCTAAACTTTTAATTGCCTACATTGCTGACTTGGAATATACTCCAACCATATAATATCAACTAATGATCCAAAAAAATGCAGACAGTATAGTTTTCTTAGTACTACTTTATATATATTTATTTATTTAATTTTGATGATTTATAAAGTAGGAGTATTAAATATTAATAAAAAAATACTCTATAAAATTTTAAAACAAATTATAAGTTGTTAGCGTTTATAATTTCTAAACAAGTTTATAATCTTGAGTTGTCCGGAATTTGATTGACTTTTCGAAGTTAAAACATTATGTGTATTTATTATTATTATTATTATTATTATTATTATTATTATTATTATTATTATTATTATTATTATGATTATGATTATATTAAAATATTGAGAAATTACGCGTTTTACTAATTTCGACGCGTACTCAACGCAAAGAAAATAAGAAATTGTTTGTTTAGCATATACGTCACCCGAAAGCTTTAATTTTAATATTTAATTATCTCTCATAAAGGATATATAGCATGCAATAAACGTTTGTGTCTTTGGGAGCTGCATATCTCTCACGAAGACAAAATCATAGAATTTTCTCTTTTCAAGCTTTGAATGTTTTGTCTGGAAAAGCAAAATCAGATCCAATATCCTAAGTCAGCAATATACCTCTCTATCCTTGCATAATTCACGGCCTTTAAAAAAAAACAGAAGTCAAGAATTAAAAAAAAAAAAAGAGAGAGAAAGAGAAAATTGTTGAGACCTTGTCTCATTAATCACATTTTGTGAGGTGAAACCCTCAATCCATTAAATAATTTTACAAAAGAGAGCCAATTGTGTTAAGTCAAACAAATCTAAGATTGGTTTATAAATTACAATGAATACAATATTCTTCATTGACATGAAATATTTTGAAGAACTTAACAGTAACAAATATCAAAATTAATTAGGCCCTTTGAAAAGTATTCACGAGACCATCAATTAAAAGGAGGCTAAAAGAAATATTCTCGTATAGAATATCCTACAATTGGATTTATATTCAAAGTTAATTATGGTAAAAAAATATATATGTATTCTCCTTTGAAAAACGAAACGTTTTTTTCCTATGAAATGGTGTCCTATTCGTGAAAAATATCCCTCCAAAGTAAAAGAGACAATATCTTACGTACCAATAAAAAAAATTGAGCTCATATTCAAGTTTATGACAGAGCAGAGCTCATGGTTTATAAATAAATTTGTAAACAAAGTATCTTTATTTAAATAAGAGAATTTGGACTCATGATATTGGGTCCCAACAAATTGCAGATAAGACTTCTTGTATTCAGAAATACCACTCTTTCTAAATAAGGGAGTAGAAAAAAATTAACAATAGCCAAAGCTAAATCATATAAATTAAATGTGATTAGTTGTTCTAAATATGTGAGAATTATTATGAAAGAAAACGAGTCAATCAATTCCTGTCTACCATGGGGCAAAAATGACGATCTGATTTTACATTTTTCATTTCCTATCTTTTTAGTAATATAAATATAAAATCCTTCAAATGTAATGGCATAGAATGATAGATGATATTCATTTATATATGTATATAAATGAATCTATTAAAATTAGGTGGTTGTTAAGCTCAATCAGGAAAAATTCTAATTTAGTCAATTTGGTATCCCAAATTAGTCATGATAATTTTATTAAAAAAATAATCAATTTTAATCTTATATGTTTTAAAGTGTATAATTTGAGTCTTTGTTTTTGCCAATTTTTTAAAACAGCCTTAATTAGGCACATGAGTGTAGAAATCTTGAGATTATGATTTCTTTAATTTATCACTATTTTGACCGTTTCAAACCACAGAAATAAAAGTTGTGCACTGAAACTTAGGATTTTGAAAATTTCCTCCAAACGTGAGAAAAATCCACTATCCAATCTGAATGAGGGAGGGTATGGAACAACTTTTTGAATCTGATGAAATAAATATGAAATCGCGTATGGGGATTTCGAATATATTTGAGGATGGAGATGGCTCTTCTGGTATTCTACACGTGAAACTGTCTTATGAATTTGAGACGAGTTAACTTATAATTCGTTCTCTACTATTTGAATGTTTGTGGATAATGAAGTTATGTTTTATGATAACTATCTATGAAATACACTCAAATAAGCTTTTGAAATATATGATTAATTTTTTATTTTGAATTATAAATGAGGAGACTCAAATCCGAGATTTTACTCAACGCCAGAAATTATATACTATTAGGCTAAGTACATCTAAATTATTTGCTTAGAATAAAAATGAAATATTAAATTTAAATAATTTCATTGTTTTTTTATTTATTATTAATTAACTAAAACCCACGTGTTGCCCCTTCTTTTACTTTCATTTGTATTGTGTTCTATGATGTAAGTTATTTACTAACTTTCCATCTTTAATCATTTTTCTTTCTTATTGTTCCGTTAAAAGTATGGTAGATATTCATTCATAACCATATTGGAAAAACTTAAAGTTGTATTTATTACTCAATTAGGGGTATTAAAGTAAAGTAGGGTTTAAATACTTGATCCTCTAATCGATGTAATTAACAGATACTTAAGGAGGATGAGGATTGGGGTGGAGATGAAGATATTAAATAGAGATTGGGAAATAATATAAAAAATCCAGCCGACTTATTATCATCCCTACTAAAATGGTAATTTGAGGTCTAAGTAACTAAAATTTGGACAAAATCCCCAAGTTCAATAGTGATATGTCAAATTCCTAAAACTATTACAATTTTCAATAAAAATAAGGAAACTTTCTATTTTGATTCTATATGTAAGGTATTTTCATATTTTTAACAAGAAATTATTTATTTTTTAATTTTGGTTTCCTATATTTTAATTTTTACAATTTCAATTCAATTTTAATTGAAATTTTCAAAATTACTGACGTGATTATCAGAATTTGACAGCCACGTCGAAATTTCCAACGATAACATTAGTGATTTTGAAAAATACAACAAAAATTGGATTGAAATTAAAAAATTTAAAACATGAAACATTAAAATTAAAATATAGTTTTTCACGTAGAAATAGATAAAGGTCAAGTTAAGTCAATTTATTTCATACTCAACTCAAAACCAAGTCTAGCCAGTTGGGGCTCAAGAGAATTAAAAATAAAATATATTCTAAAAAAAAAAAAAAAACCCAAGTATTGAAGCTTATCCATATTCGACTCAATTCAAGCTCACATTCTATTGAATGGATAACAAAAAAAAAAATCTTACTATATTTATGTGTTAATGTTGAAAATGACAGCCAGAATTAATTTAATTATGATATAAGTTAGAGGACTTTATTAAATATTAATTGAATGAAAAAATAATAATAGATGAGATTAATAAGGGACAAACGTGTAAATTTTGTCTGAATGTCAGGGACGATGAAGTTCAATATTTTCTTTGATGTATTAAATAGACATAAGTAAAACCCTGCAGATGTTGTAAATGCAACTGTGGAGATAAATTTTCCCAATGCCTTCCTACTCCTGCTTCTGAATTAATGATTGAAAACACTATTTCCACGCAAACTTGTTTTATAAGTTATATGGCATATATCTTTTTAAATATATACTATTATTTTATATCATTAATTATATATGTAGTGTGTATTTAATTACGTATTGAGTTCCTTTCATGATCAACCTAATTATCGCATTTATTCGACTCATTCATTATGCATACCTAACTTGAAGTAAATTCGACCATAATAATAATTGTTATAATTCCTTTTATTTTTATTTTTGTGAAGTAATATTGAAGAGCTTTTAAAATAGCATACCTACCAATTCAGATGAAACCCGTATGTTAAATTTCATTTATTACCTTTTATGTATTTCTGCCAATATTAAGAGCTTGCAGGCTTGTAGACTCTGTCAGTTCAATCAAATTATATCTCCAACCTCCAGCCCTTATTTTCCTTTATATATATATATATATATATTATCTATTTATTTAAAGTTTACGGATTATCGTTGCGTTTAATTCGGGAAATGTCGCCTGTGAGCAAAGCACGTTTTTAAATATAGTCTACTACTTTTTATTTGTTTTAACATTTAATCGTTCTAGTTTAATTATATGACTTTGCTTCTTGCTGTTTCAGCATGCAAGAATGCGATGACAATGCTCAAAGGTGTATCTATTTACAATGATTTGAAGATTATGCCTTCGAGAATTTCATGTATCCTACGTGATGGGTTTTAGAAGTTGGAAAGAAAAGTTGTATTGGAAAAAGAAGTAGAGAGTGAATGGTGTTTGAAAAAGAACAGAAAATTTGAATGAGAATGAATTTTTACATGTTAATTACAATTTTGTTGCAGTTTGTAAAATATTTTTCATTGGTTGAAAATCAAGTATTCGTTTTTTATGTTTTCATTTTTTACAATTTTAGTTCAATTTTGATCGAAATTTTTAAAATTACTGACATGAACGTTAGAAATTCTAATATGACAACCACATTTTGATGGTTACGTCAGCAATTTTGAAAATTACAACAAAATTTTTATTAAAATTAGAAAAAAATATAACATAGTAGATCAAAATTGGAAAAACGGATATTTGATTGTAAAAAATGGAAAGTACCTTATATAAATGATCAAAATTGAAATTATCCTTTCTTTTATACTCCACGAAAATTCATATAAGAATGTCTCACTGATATAATTTCTTGAAATTAATTATATAGAAAATAATGTTGAAACAAAAAAAAAAAAAATTGTCAGAGAATTGAATTTTATTTTTAGACCTAATAAATAGGATATATGATAATAAAATGTATAACAATCCGAGTATTATTAATATGTATTTCAAATCTAAACTAGTCAGATTAGGAACGAATCTATAATTTTGTTTTTAAGGGGCAAATTTGTTTCTTATCAAATAATTTAACTAGCTGGGGGAAAAAATTTATGTAGTAGACAAAATTTTAAAATATAAGAAGGATGAATTTTTATAAATTAATTATATGAATGAAAAATAAATATACATATAAAAAAATATTTTTAAAAGTTCAAGGTGGGCGACTGTACCCCATGCTCTCTTAAATCCGTCCCTGAGTTGAATCCTGAATTTGTGCATGAATTTTTTTATTTGAAATAATATTTTACTTATTATTTCCATATATTATTATGTAACATATAAACAAAGAATGAGATTATGTGACACCGTGTCACGTATTTACTTACGTAAGACAGATCAACTAATAAACCATATTTCACAATTCACATGTAAATTTGTTAAAATAAGTTTGTTGTCATCGGTAATAAGAATTTATGTCACGAAAATTATCCATAAAATTATCTTATATAAATTTTTATGATAAAGTTTTTCTGTTATGGATATTTTGAAGTTGCATTGTGAACCATGACCATCGTCATCTAATAGTTAGTCTACGTCTTGCACATGCTTACATTAGAGAGTGGTTCAACAATCTAAGTAGCAACAAGAAAATTGCACATGCTTGTAAAAATACATACATAGCAATAAAAAATATATCTAACATTATCTCATAGTTAGAACTATTTAACTCATCATATATAAATCAAAATTAGTTTTGGGATACCTAGTTAATGTTAGCACTTCATCAATCTAAGGCACAACAAACATCCTGTAAAGGTTAACAGTGTAAGTTTGAATCCTAAAAAAATCGAGTTGTTATCTTCAAATTAATCAGATTAAATTTGAAATTAAAAAAAATGTTGTTCTGAATTAAAAGTAGTAGTGTAATTGTTTTCAAATTAGGCATGAGTAATTGTTGATGCTTTCTAAATTAAATGATGCACGTGCAATAAACCTTAATGATAATGTTTCAGGTCCAAAAAGGTAAAAGGTGAGAACTTTTAGTTTGTACATATTAGAGCTGACTCCAAATCAATTATTCCTCACAATTACTGTTTCTTCTAATTTTTCTGAAGGAATATTAAATAAGTAGAAATTATTATCATCCAACTTTTAAATTTATAAAGTACAGTGACTTATTCACTATAGGAAATGTATATTACTAATAGAAAACATTATTGTATAGCTAATGAATGAGACTAATTTTAAGATCTTCTTATCATTTTTTGCAACACTTCCTGCAAAAGCATTGCTTTCTCTCAAAATTGATGATGTGGACTATTCAAAACATGACACAAATCATTATCTTCACACTAAGAACACATCCCACTGATGAGATGTCAAAATCATAAAGAGAGTGTTATTTTATGAATAACATGGTGAAATCTAAGTAAACACTAAGAATTTAAAATATAATCAGTCTGTGTTAAGTGATATGAAATGAATATATTCAAAATCCATCAAATTGCTCCAAAATCAATTCAAAATAAAAGTGATTTTTTTTTTTTTGAATCCATATCAATCCAAACATTTCTAATAGATCTACTGCAGTAAATTTTAAATATTTCCCCAATTCTTCAATCCAAACATAACCAAACCTAATCTAAAAGAATTCATAATGCCTATTATTTGCCTTGTACAAGGTGAAAGTACCTTGTTTTTGGAGGAAAAAAAGAAAAAGAAAAAGAACAGCATACATTTAGAGCTGATCCATTATGATATATGCAAACCAAGGTACACAACAAACCCATCACATTACATCAATTTACTTCATAAAATAATGAGAGTTTAATAATTTAGAGTAAATGATGAGTTGAATTGATGATGTATTAGTTTTGAAGGAGATGAATGAAATAGTGGAATAGTAGAGACACTAGTTGAGTGTGTTAGCATCAGTCAACTAAATCCATTTATGATGAGAAATTGAATGCTTGGTTGGTTGCCAATTGCCCATGTACAATAAAATCTCATTCTACATTCTTAAATGTTAGTGAGCCCCTGTTTCTAAGCAATCAGCCATCAAGGAACCATAAAAAGAGCATCCATTAATGCCTCTATTTATGAATAGGTCCCTCTTAATTTACCAATCTTCTATATCATGCTTAATTGCACTTTTTCCATCAGGCCCCTCTTCCCCTTTTTTTTATTCTTTAATCCACTCTCTCGTTTTTTATTTCATCAATTATTAACCGACACCATGTATGTTTAAACTTAATCGTCTATCAAGATGAATTCGAGATATCCCGTGTCTACCACGAGCCAGCAGACATAAAGGTCTATAAACGGTGAGTTAATCAGACTCATACAAATTTGATGGGCTACTATTCCACATGCCCTAATCAACTAATGTTTTTGCATTCTTGCCCTATAAATATATATTCTTTTTCCATTCTATTGCTTGGGCAGTTGAGTCTTTATACAAGAATTTGAAAATATGACCTCCAAATAATTAAAGTGACTGTAAATAATGCTGAAAGCTGATTGTGTGGATCTGAATCTTAAACCAGAAAAATAAGCCCTACTTCCTTCGAAAATAGGAAATTGATTAAAAAATTATATGAAAGTATGATTTGGGTGTCGTGGGCATGTTCATAGTATGAGTTTTATCTTTGCTAAACATAATATTTGCAAAACATGCATAATGTGACTGTGTTTAGATTGGAGAATTTGAGGAAGTTTGTAAAATGCAAGTATCAAATTGATTGATAATATTTGAATTGATATGAATTTGAAGTTCTTTATTTTTATTTAAACTTATACATGACACGAATGCTAAATATTACATATGATGATGGATTGACTATGAGTTGAAATTGATTGGATCCGAATAGTAATCCCCATCTTCCTATGTGACCATCAATTAAAGCAATATTTTTTTATTGTATTCCAATATTAGAAACTCACACGTACAATGTGTATAGAATACATCAATAAAACATACATGATGATGTCTATTGATGATATCAAGATATGGGACTAAAATAAAATAAAATAGAAAAACCAATTGCAACATAAAAATCCAACAACCCAATGTCCCCATCTCACTTTGCTTCATGCAACTTTTACTTGCCAACATATTTAAAATCCCTCTTTCTGGAATTCATGTTTTTTTTTTATCAAATGTACTACTAGCACGTTTAATGTTGAATATTAATGTTGAATTTGGTCGTACACACATGATGCAACATCAACAAGACCTAATTATCCTCTAAATATTTTAAATTTACTAGTTAAATAATTTACTTCATGAAAAATCTTTATATAAATCTAGGATTCGCTATGATATTTTGTTGAAGGTATGATTTATTTAAATTACTATATATCATAAAAGATAAAAATATTGAATATGTCAGATTTTCTTGATTAGAGAATGACTTAATTAAAATTCTAGATTTTACAATTTAAACAGTAGTGTCTTCTTATTAAGTCGGATAAATTCCAACTTAAAAATATTTTCCCATAAAGATGGTCATGATCATGTTCAATCAAGTTCATTAAATGCATGCGTATAGATGTAACTTTCATCGGATCAAATTCATATTTGATTTGTTAAATTCATTCATATAATGTTGACTAAATAGATAGAATATAATGATCAGATGTTCAGTTGATTAAACACATCATGTTTACACAATTAATAGCTCTTTAATTAATAATTTTTTTTACACAATCACTAGGTTATCAATATAGGTTTTGTCGCATGGGTCACTCATTTTCAAAATTATCCCATATTGTTTAAAAAAAAAAACCAAACCTTTGAATAAATTAAAATAAACTAAAATAAAATATCGAACAATTAATGAAAGGTAAATAAGAGGCCGACACGTAGACATCTGAAAAATGATGTCATTTATAAACCCTCATATTGGTGCAGCAATGGAAGCTCTATTATTAGATAGAAATTGAAGAAATATATGAGTTTCTTACATCCACATGTACAATATTCAATACATGTAATTAGTTGGTATTGATTTAAATGTAAAGTCGCATTCATTAGTTTAATGTTCTTATCGATTTATAATGAAACAATAAAAGTTGTTGCGTGCACGATGGCCCTAAACCCTTATTAATTAACTGAACCAATTAATTAATTAATTAATTAATTAATTAATTGTTCCCATCCCTTAATTGCAGATCGTGACATTGTATGTGCAACTTAAAGTTTGTTGCCTGCCCTTACTGGTTGTCTCCACGTCCCTCATCATTATAAGAATAATATTTAATTTTCTTATTAATATTTGTCCACCAATTAAATATATTTTCTTTTAACAGAAAAAGCATAAAAAAGAGGCAAAGGTTGTGCATAATATATGGTTGGAAACCTATTTATGATAGAAAAGAGTGTTTACCTAAGTTTTATCGAAAGAGATGTCATATGCTTTTTTCTCGTGGTGTTTATTAGACCATTAAATGCCATCAATTAATTTATGTACCTAACACAAACCAATATGCAATTAAGTTATGGAGTAATATTATAATTCAAAATTAAGGACAGTTGAAATTCTTTATTGGAACATACTTTTCATATGACAACACGTCTTTTATTTTATATCTAATTAAATATT
Source organism: Scutellaria barbata (assembly GCA_028654395.1). Classification (NCBI taxonomy): domain Eukaryota; kingdom Viridiplantae; phylum Streptophyta; class Magnoliopsida; order Lamiales; family Lamiaceae; genus Scutellaria; species Scutellaria barbata. The sequence continues at coordinate 9,069,590 of CM053645.1, forward strand.
TTAATAAACAGTAAATCAATAGTTGAAGTTTAGTAAATTTTTCTTTGTTGGGTTGGGTGTCTTTAAATTCATTTGCATTTGCCCTCAATTTTATATGAGTTTAGTTTGTCTGAATTTAAATATCTTGTTACTCATAATATACATGTCTTGGTTATTAGATATAAAATTTCACAAATTGATTATTTATCCTATAATATTAAAGTACATAACCCTTCATTAATTTTGATAAATGGAATTTGAACTAAATACACATCATAAATATTCTTAAAAGCACATCTTTAATGATATATTATACGTAAAGAATTGCTAATATATATTACAGATAATGAAATCAAGACAACCAATATCACATTAATGTTTATCACTATTAATAATGAAATCAATTAAGATTTCAATTTAAGTATACTCCGCTGTAAGCATGGATAAGATCTTTTATCCCCACATTATATTTCATTTCTTATTTCATCCATTCGCTTATTGTCATGTGTATTTTTAATCTTGTTAGTGAATAAATCATTATTATTTGGCTGCTAAATGTATCTTTAAAAATACACTCATATATATATATATATATATATATATATATATATATATATATATATATACACTAGACACACCCCATTTAAAAAAAAATTAAAAATATAGAAACTAATTTTTTTTGTAATTAAAAATATGATATTATTATCTTTTGTAATTTGTAAACACACACATGATGTGGCTCTGAGATTTTAACTTAAGTGAATTCATATGGGTGGAGTGATCATGATTACTACTGTCATACAATTCTTCTTCCTCTTCTTCTTTTTTTTTTTTTTCTATATCAAGTGATACAATTAAATACTATTAGATCATGGTAATAAATTGTGAAACTTAAATGGCATTTTTGTTTGACTATCAGTGAACTTTGATTCAAATGGTTACTAGAGTTTAATGATATAGTTAAATTTCGAAAAGTCATTCTTCAAAGTTAGGTGAGGTGGTGAATTGTTGTTGAATTGACTTTCTTCTATGAAATTGACAGAAACCAGAAACTTGAAATATAGTTTTTTATTTTTATATAATTCACTTTAAAATTTCGTTCCTTTTAATTTGAAGATAACAACTCAACTCTTTTAAATTACTACAATGTGAATCATGAAATGTGTTTGAATAATACGATTGTAAGACCGGTTGAAGCATAAAACTTTTTAAATAATGAGTCATGTACTGATGATGATGTAGATTAAAAATCAATTTTCCTTAAAAAGAAAAAGAAAAATACCTTCCATTTTTAAATTAAAGTAGAAATTTATCTACTCTAAACTGATATTGGTGACTTAAGTTCTCCCTCATCCACAAGAAGATCTTGTTAATAAATATAGATGATAAACAATTAATTTTTTTTAAGGACATCTCGTTTTATATGACAAAGTGAGTACATTCTATTTTTTTTGGACATATAGTTTTTTTAGGGATGTGAGTATAATTCATTTTGCAATTCTTAAAAGATGGCAAGAATCAAGATGACCTCTAGTAAGTGATTTGTACTTTAATTGTGTCACATCAATTTCACATGTTGTCTAATGTAATTAATAAATTTTAAAATAAATAAAAAGCATAATAATCTAAATTTATAAATAAAAATGTAGGACCTAAAAAAAAAAGAGCAGACCCAAATATATTGACGTGTAAAATGACATGACATCATCACTGTGCAAATGACATATCTATATTTATTTAGAATCTTTTTGGGAAAAAAAAAAAAAAAAAAAACAGAAGAAACTAGTGGAGATTTTGAATCCAGAGATCCAAAAATTAGAATCATATTCGTGTCAAGTGTTGGGCCTGAGCCCATATATTTCATTAAAAAGCCCACTTCCTAACAGATCTAAATTTTTGGTACAGCCTATCAATTACTAGATCTTATTGGGCCTATTGTACATTGAAAGCCCATATTTAGAATTTCTTAGTAACCCCTCTTCTCCTACAACAATCTAACGTACATTGGATTAGGGTTTAGGGTTTTTCCCATTTCTGCATTCTTTTTTTTTTTTATCTGCAAGATCAGTTATCGTTATCTGAATTTTTAGCCTAATGGGGAAGAAAAAACAGAAACTGGTATTACCGCCGGAGCTTCCCCCGGACGTCCCAGACGAAGAAATTGAAGTTTCCGATGAGGACTTGCAGTTTGTTAACGATAATTTGGAATACGCTGGTTTTGTTTCCAAATTGGACACTCAATCAATCACTAAGTACGCAAAATTTTACGTTGTTTATCAAATGTTTATTTACGAAATAACTTAGACAATTTTCGTTGTTATTGTTATTATTATTATTATTATTATTATTATTATTATTATTATTATTATTATTATTATTTTTGAAAATCAGGCATGTTTCGCGGGTGGCTGATGCGAACGAGGGTGTTTTAGAATCATTATACGAGAAAAGGTTGAAAAAGAGATTGGAAAGTCAAGAGAAAGAGAAGATTGCACTGGAGGTGGATCCTGTGGATGCACTTCCGGTGAAAACTTTGGATGGGAAGCTTTACTATAGAAGAGGTGTTTTATGTTAATCTCTTCCTTTCGATTATTGAGTACAACGTGTTTTTTGTTTGATTGGCAATGAGAAAGTTGGCTTTTTACTGCAGTCGTGAAGGAGCGGAAAGAGACCGAAGAGGAACTTAAAGAAGATGAATCAACCAGTAAGGATCCTTCTTTGGTGAGGTTGACAAAAGCAGAGAAGCGTTTGAAGAATAAGAAATTGAGGAGAGAGGCCAAGAAACAAGGGAAGGAGGAGGAAGTGCAACAAGGGAAGGAGGATTTGCAGCAAACACCTCAGGCTGAAGTATTGGTGTGTTTTTCTAGCACAGTTTGTTTATTTTCGGCTTTGCTGACATGTGGTGGATCTATTTGCTTCCTTATGTTTTAAATGTGCACGAGACAAGAGTATAAAATGTTAAGTAGCATCGTTCTTAGACACTGGTTGAATTCACATAATAGTCAAAAGAAATTTGAAAGGAAAAATAAAGTAATTGGTTCAAATTGTATTAGATCTCTACTTGATTCATTTTTGTCGCAAACCAGTATGATGATAAAATATGTGATATCGTAAATGCCATTTGTAGTCATGTTCGATAAGCATTATCTTAGTGTATTAGCCAAACAAGGTTAAAGGTACAAATTGTCTTGCTGATGATTCAAAGTTTTTCTGCTTTAATTTTTAACCATTTTACTACAGCAATTGAGTGCGTTCTTGATTGGCTACGTTATTCTTGAATGCCATAATTAAATTTGCAGATGGGATAGATACCCCTTCGCTTGCATATTTTTTGGCTTGTCACATCTATATTCCAAATGTTTCCACCTGTTGATCATATTATGTTAATACAATTATTAAATCTTTTGCTGAATTGGTTAGTATAGATAATTTGAGTAAGATTTGGCCTTGTTTATTGAGTAAGATTTTAATTTATTTGATGAGAAATTTTAGAGGTGTTTGAACAGTGTTAAAAGAGATATATTTTATTGCATGTGAGTTAAAAAACCAGATCACCTATTTGACCAACAGTAACAATCATATTCGAATCAATGTAATAATGATCATAAACCTTAATGTTGAGTTTTGTATTGAAATATTTGAGGAAGAACTTGGAATTCATAGTAGTAAATTCATTTGTGATGTTTAAGTTGATAAGGATTCGGAATCAATTACATTCATTTTAAACTGATTTTGAGCAAATTGGGTGGATTATTAATGTGCTTTGATTTGGGTGAATTTGATTCACATTCATTTCAAATCTTGAATTTCAAATCACTCGATCCCAATACAATCTAAGAGTTTATTATAAGGTCCTGCAAAATTCATAATACAATTTGTCCATATGTTTAGGATGAAGTGAAAAAAGATCTGACAACTGAAGAAGACAATGAGAAGAAGAAATATAAGCTTGCTGAGTTGGGAACCGCGCTACTTGCTGATCCAGAGGCCAATATTAAGTATTTAAAAGAGATGCTGGAGATTTCGAAAGATGGAGATAGTGCCATTGTTATGCTTGGACTCAAATCTTTGTTGGCCGTTTTCAAAGACATCATTCCAGGGTGAGAATGTTGCTCTTATCTGCCAAGTTTGATGGACAGATTTTCTGTATCTCTGTTTGCATAGCATAGGGGTTACTCGCTTTTTCCAATTGTTGCTGCAGCTACCGGATCAGGCTGCCTACTGAAAAGGAACAAGAGATGAAGGTTTCAAAGGCTGTTAAGAAAACACGATTTTATGAGTCTACTTTACTGTCTGCATACAAGGTTCGATATGCCACCTTCCATATTCTGTTTCCAGCCTGTGATAGCATACTATTATCCATCTCTCTTAATATGTAGAAAAATCAATTCACAAGCTACCCTATTATAATGATCTTATTGACATTGAATCTTTATTCCAAATTTCAGGCATATGTTCAGAAATTGGTAGCACTGCAACAACATGCTGCATACAAGCGAGTGGCTGTCCGTTGCTTGTGCACTTTGCTTGCAGCCGTACCACACTTCAACTTTCGTGATAGCTTGTTGACTGCAGTTGTGAAAAATATAAGCTCCCAAGATGATGTTGTAAGGTAGCTGGAGTTCCCTTTATTGTTTGAGCTTTAGTGCATCAATTAATCTTTTCAATCAGTAAACATATATATATATTGAGTTTTAACACATGGTGGTTGTACGTCCTTGGAATATTTTCAGCAATAGTTAATTTTTTTGAAGTGATATGTGGTTATAGTTCACCATTTTTATTTTCTTTCTTAATGTTATCGACTGTGGGGTGGGTTGTTATGTGTCGCCCATCGCTACCTGATAATGCTGATACGAATCCCATAAACTAGTAAAGTAGATTCTCTGTATCTTGTCTTTCTGTATGATGTAATCTTAAGGGCCACCATCTAATGTGCATCTGGACATTGACATTTCATCTTGATATTGTAATAATTATTTTACTCTATAGCTTCTTTTTACTTCCTCTGCTGATCACATAACTCGGTCCTTGATGTTCGTAGGACACTATGTTGTACAACTGTTAAGTCACTTTTCACTGACGAGGGGAAACATGGCGGTGAGGTTACCGTGGAGGCAGTTAAAATGATTGCAGAACTTGTAAAAGCTCACAACTGCCAACTGCATCCTGATTCTGTTGAAGTATGGTATCTTCTCCCATCCATGAAATTAATGTTTCTGTGCTGTTATATAACTGTTATATATTGATGAAGTTTCGTATATGTTGTTTGGACTGTGCTCACATACTTGAGATCAGTTGACTACAAAGCCAATCAAAGAACCCAAATGGCTGCAATCCTGATTCTCGGTTTTACAACGCCATGTACAAACTGATCTCTTGTTTGAGCATATTATGCATGCTAATACACTTCAAAGAAATGAACCATCACACAATATGGATATCTTCTTTCATTTGTATTGTCTATCGATATATTTAGCTACACTTGGTGATTATCCTTTTGAGAGTAGATTTAATGGTAAGAAGTCTTATCACCAACAAAGGAGAAAGAGGTTACCGCTGATTAACTTGGTAGTTGTATGCATATGTATATTGCTAGAATAATGTTTTTACTTGTATGAAGTTTTCAGGTTTATAATGCTACAACTTCATCCTCTTTTTAGGTTTTTTTGTCTCTGTCATTTGACGAGGATTTAGGGAAACCTGAAAGGCCAGTTGTGGATAAAGCCAAATACAAAAAATTCAAGAAGAGAAAAGGATCGGATGAGCAAAATCAAATGCCTGATAATGAGAGGAAGAAAACTAGGAAGGAGATGATGTTAAAGACTAGGGAGGAGGTATGCATCTTAGCTTCATGTACTTATTACTTGTTTGATATGGTTACTTTAACAATTGGAGACTTGTAGGTAAAAGCAGACTTCAAAGCTGCTTCATTTGATCAAGATCCTCAAGAGCGAAGAAGGATGCAGTCACAAACACTTGCTGCTGTATTCCAAATATTCTTCCGTATCTTAAAGCATGCTGTACGCCCAAAGTAAGAGTCTAGATTAAGATAGATGGAAACGATAATATGGAACTTGCCAGTTGTCTCAGCCATGTTGAGCTGAAATTTGGGACTTAATTTTCTTAATAGCTCTGCAAATATAAGACTAAGTTTTGTTTAAAACAGAACTGATTTTTTCTTTAGAACAAAAAATTGAGCTGATTGTTATAATTAAAAGAGAGTAGTAAAGTACTTCCTGTGGTTATTGTTAGAATGTTAAGTTGTGATATTTGTTAGTTGCAGTATAATTTATCCTTTTTTTGTTATTTCATCATTTTGAAGTTGTTTGAGCTAGTTGTGCATGCATAGAAGCTAGTATGGTGTGCAGTTATTCGAGTCTTGTGATAGAAATTTGTGGATATCATTTTGTGTTAAAATCACGTTTTCTTTTTAGTTCTTGGTTGATTATCCTTGAATGACAAGACATAATTAGTTTTCATCATGTTTTCAGTTTTGGGAGTGTTATCCCAGAGAAACTTGATTCAAATGTGGTTTATATGATATGCAACACCATCCTTATTTGGCACCAAAATGGAAATTTTTGCCCCCCATTTTCCTTTCATTGTTCATTGCTAAATTATTTCTGCAACTATTATTCAAAGGCAAGTTTCTGTTTCCCTTACATTCATCTTTTGTTGCTCAGATCAGAAGCCAATTCTGTGCCTGGTGCATCAGGAAGCCATCCCCTGCTTGCTCCATGTTTGATTGGAATTGGAAAATTTTCTCATCTAATTGACATGGATTTTATGGTGGATCTCATGCATTGTTTGAGAAAACTTGCTGGAAATGGCAGTAAGTTAGGAGATCCATCCGGGAATTCTTCTTGTCAATTAACAGTGTCTGAACGGTTATGCTGCTGCATTGTTGCTTTTAAAGTGATGAGGAGCAATTTAGATGCTCTGAATATTGATTTACAGGAGTTTTTTGTCCAGTTTTACAATCTGATACTAGAGTACCGGCCAGGAAGGTATTCTCATTGCTGTTGAACTGGATTTCTTCTGAAACAAGCATTTCTAATTTAACTGATTATTTATAGAAAAGAAAAAGTTATCTGTGAACTCTATTAGCCTACTCCTGCTTTTTTGGTTACACATTGCCTCTTGTGATCCTAGTTCTACTTACTATGCTGAAACTAGAATGATATCAGATAGTGTCCATTTATATCACTCTAATTATTTCTATATCAAACTAATCCAGATATCATACAAGATGCTCTGATTATTAATAAATATATAACTTGTCTTGCTTAATAACTGTTGTTAGTTCTTTTTTTTTTTTTTGTTTAGTGCTTGCAGTATCATTCAAATGAGTTCCACTTTTGTTTTCCCTCTCACTTCTGAAACACATGATCAAAATTTTGCTCGTATGAATTGTTCTATTAGCATACGATTTCGTGGAACATGATGTCACTTGAAATCTGATAATAGGTTGTGGTTAATATTTTTTAAATACTTGAATTTCTTCTTATTGTGATTTGCTCTATCGTGCATAGGCTCCCTCAGTTACTTCCAGCTCTTTGTTTCTTTTTATTTTGTTTAGTCCTCAAAGTTGGATTTAGGATTTTGTAGAACTCTATGTGCTCTGTATGTATGTTCTATTTAAATTGCAATAGAATTGTTGGTTTGACATTCCTTGTTTGTTTCTGAAGCAAGGATGAGGGAGATGTGCTGGCTGAAGCTTTGAAGATAATGCTGTGTGATGATAGACAACACGATATGCAAAGGGCAGCAGCCTTTGTAAAGCGATTGGCTACATTCTCATTATGCTTCGGGTCTGCTGAGTCTATGGCTGGTGAGGTTTTTTAACTTTAGAAACATGATTAATCACTACTAAGTATCATTTCTATATTATGATTTTTCTTCCTTTTCCATTTGGAATAAATTTCAGCATTGGTTACTGTTAAGCATCTTCTTCAGAAGAACATCAAATGCCGTAATTTATTAGAAAATGATGCTGGAGGTGGATCTGTGGCTGGTGCCATTGCCGTAAGCCTTGTTTTTCTATTTGAATTTGACATGGCCTCTTGAATTCAACTTAATGCTGATTATGATTGATTTAATTGCAGAAATACCAACCGCAAGTGATGGACCCTAACCTTAGTGGTGCACTCGCTTCAGTTCTTTGGGAGCTTAACCTTCTAATGAAACATTATCATCCGGCTGTTTCCGCGATTGCTTCTAGCATCTCAACCATGAACACCTCCAACACCCAGGTTTATTACTCCTATATGTCCCCACAACAAGCCTACACTGATTTATCACAGGAAACCAAGTCTTTTGTTCCATCCAGTGATGGAAAAAGAGCAAACAAGAAAAGGAAGGGAAGTGACTCGATAGCTGCTAAAACTGGATCAAACGTCGATTCGATGATCAAATTTGATGAGAATGAGGTTAGTAAGAAACTTGCTGAGCACTTTGTTTTGCTTCACGATATCCACGAGAATGAGAGATTAAGGTCCGAGTTAGAACGAACAACAATGTCTCTGAACCTTTATGAAAAGTACAAAAAGCAAAAGAAGAGGAAGACTAGGTAAGATAGAAGTGCTACATTTGAGTGGTAAAACATTCTCTCTGGTGTGGGCAGTTTTGATTTTATATGCCTACTAGCAATATTGTTGTATATCAGCCTCGTTTTCTACTTCTTTAAAGGTCCTTTCCACCTTTGAAGATTTTGTCTTGATGATTTATTGTAATAACTCTAGAATCTTGTATTATTTTTCGATCAAATGAAATTTAACTTTATTTTTTGTCTTTTCAAATGATCATTGTCTTTGTCTGGTTTAACGTATTGGGAGAGGTAGGGGAATTTGGATGTAAAAGCCTTAAATCAGTGCTGTGTGGAGATATGTTCTTTAAGAAAATAATTGAAAGTTGAAACTAAACTCAAGAATAGTTATTGATTAATTAATAATTAAAGTATGGATCGTATTTATTATTCTTGAAGATTTGGAGGCTAAGAAGAGAGCAAGTAGTGATATATAGGGCCATGTGAGGGTTCAGCGTAAATCAAGGACAAACATATTCACACTCTTTATTAATGGAAAAAAGATCATTCTAGAATCTTCTCAGCTAATCACAAACAAACGCGTCTCATCTTCGCTTTCACTAATCATTATGCTTCACAGTTGAGGAGCTGTAACACTTCCAACTTCTTTTCTTTAAATTTATATTAACTCCATCTCAAAATGGATTTTTTATTATTATCTTATTTAGGATAATTTTTAAATGGACTTTTGATTTTACCATATTTTTTAAAATCCATCTAACGTTATATGTATCAGTGACACTCATCCAACTCAATTTAATAATAAAATATTAATTTTTTTCTCTTCCACCTATACAATCCACACTCCAATCCAATTACAACATTTTCATAATTTATTAGTGACACCAACCCAACCCAACCCAATATTTTTTTCTCAATATTTAATAATTGTATATTATTTTGTGGGCATATTTTTTATTATATTCCGCAATAAACTAAATAGAAATTACAATAATTTAAATACGAAATAGAAATTACAATAATTGAAATATGAAATTGAAAAAATAATTGAAATACGAAATATAAATTACAATAATTGAATTTTGGATTGGTGAGTAAATATGTCAATATTAGACTCTATTTATAGAGAAATTTTTTTTATGAATTTTTATATTTTTTTTTAAAAAATTTTAAATAAAAATTATTTTCAATCAACACTTTAAATTATATTCGAAAAAAATTAATCGAGACCAATAGAAAAATGACATGTGTATAATTTGCATCCAAATTGAGTGACATAACATTGGTCACCATGTGACCAATGTCATGACACCTATACCCTCTCTTTTATTATAATAATATTATTTGTGATGACATTTGATGGTGACATCCACCAAATGTGACCAATAAATATAGTCTAACATATATTTATACTCCAAAGTTCATCCAAAATTGGTGCCAAACAAGTTGAAGGTTGTCACAATAGCACAATGAATCAAAATGGGTTTTAATTAATCAATTCCACAAGTTATTCCAACATATTGGGGGCCTCATTGCTTAACAAATATGAGGCACACACGACTTTGTGGGGACGCAACTCATGATCACATTCTTAATAATAATAATAATAATAATAATAATAATAATAATAATAATAATAATAATAATAATAATAATAATTGGCTTAACCAAATTCGTAATTGCAATCATTAGGGATGAAGCAACTCTTATTACAATCTAAATGATAGTATTATATAAATAGAAAAATACTCACTTGGCAAAAATTGATCATCTCACAAAATTAAATCTGTAAATCCATAGATAATAGCTGTAAGTACCATTAATATTTTAAGATTATTAATTTCAGAAGAGGCTAATCCCGGTTGTCAAGTCTGAGTTATCGTTTTCATTTGTAGGTGGATCCAAGTTAACTTTAATAATTTGGGCTTCGAAGTTTGATTTGTTCATAATGAAGTAATCGATTAATTTTGAAATCAGTCTCATGTGGGGTATTCTTCTAAAAAGCAGGTAGTATATACAGACTATTCCTTCCACCACTGGGCATGTTGCATTTGAGTTAACAATTAGTTCTCAAATAATAAATTAGTATAGCTTTGTTGTCAGTTATTAAAATCTAGAAAAATAAAATAAAATAAATAATAGTCACATTTTGTGTTACTTAATTTTGTTTTATTAGTCTGAAATGGAATAGAAATAGCAGTGGGAAAATACTGTTTATTTAATAGGTACGTATGTACCACCAATTAAAATTGAAATTTAGTTGTGTGGTACACAGTAACGCCTTAATTTATAGTTTTTTTTTCTTTAAGAAATGCAAATAATTGAGAAAAGTCTCTCATTGCATTGACTTGAATTATAATATGACGAAAAAACTAAATCTGAAACTAAGCTATGTCATGGTGTTTTTTTAGTATAATAAATAAATATTCTCTCTTTCTCAGAAATTTGATGGATAAATAGAATCAATTGTTTTTGCCCTATGATTAGCTAGGATTATTTATTTAATTAAGTTTGAGCATCACGGCGAGAAAGGAAAATAATAAGCCACTAATTCAGATTGGATCCCATGTACTTATGTCTATTTTTTAAAATAATCTATTACCATTTCATTTACATGGTGTACTAATAAAATAAAATTTCAAATTATCATGTGAAATTAAACGATTAAATATTATTACAAACAACCTCTAAATAATTGTTTACATATATTGCGTATTTTCAATTCAAAGTTCATAAACAGTTGATCATAGTTGTTATGTTCCGTTCAATGAGAAAATTATGAATGCTATGGTGTTATATAAATGAATGTTTTGCAAACTTTATTTTAAAGTTTTTCTTTCCAAATATTTTAATTAGGACTTATACAATATGGTAAACATATTTCTACGTACGTACAACTTATAAAAGTTGGAACCAATTTGGAACATAATTCCTAATAATTAAATATATTGGTATCGAAATATTTTATGTCGATAACAAATCTGAATTGGTGGTTGAAGCAGAATTATAACCTTCGCATAAAATAAGTTCATAACTGAAAATCAAAAGTGTTGCATTGATCATAATTAGGTGGTAACTATTTTCTAGCGTTAAATTAAATTGAATTCTTCTATTGTTACAATATTATAAAAGAGAGAAAATATTATTTGAAATAGAAGTTGTTATATGTATTACATTATTACCATGATGTCCCTAGCTAGCACAATTTTAGTATTTTTCTTAATTTATTTACACTAAGTCAAAACTCGCAGCAAATTCAACCTTAAATTTAATGTAAGAGTTTCTATGATCATATTACCCAAAATAAAACAGGTTTTTGCTTATATTTATATGTTTAGTTTGACGATAAATCATGATCACTCAAATTTGTGTAAATGCATTATACACACCCCATAATCTACTCCATTCTAAAAAATTAATGATATAAAATTACATTTTAAGGTGCGTTTGGTTTTCTTTTTTTTTTTTTGTGAATAGCCCAACCATTTGAGTAATTGTCAATTTTTACCTTTCACCACCAATTGAAATTAAAGGAATAAAAATTATGCCATGGTACAATTTTTAGCTTCTAAGTTTGGACCCAATTTTTCTTTATCCCTCATGTAATTCTCATAAGATACAAGTATTGTATTTAGAATAATAATGTTAGGAAAATCCAAATAGAGAAACTAAATGAGAATGACTTTAATGAAATTGTTTCACAAATCCAATTTTATAACACGTGTTAATTCATAATTCACGATTTTCGTATAAGTGTGTGTTAATGAGTTTGGTATGTGCACTAATTTGTGAAACTTAAATTTTTAAGCTCCATATTAAGAAGTTTAGAAAACAAAAGTTGCTGTATTATTATAGATAAAGGAAGTGTGAGGCTCTAACATCCGTACATGAAGATAATTAGGTGTTAGATGTGTAAGAAATAAGTAGTGATAAATGTCCACGTTGTTTTAGGTGGAGAAAAATGACAAGTCTAACCTAAACAAAACCCCATGTCTCTATGAGTTTGTGTTGTAATAATTAATGCTAAAAACTACAAGTATATTATTTGAGATTCATTGGTAAAAGCCATTGTAGAATTATTCAGGTAAACAAATTTAATTATATATTCTTAATTTAATAAGACCGAAACTCTACTCAAATTGAGTTCGATAAATAATAAATAAGAAAAATACGTAACTAATCAAATTGATGAAGTTCAAGTCATATTCGGTTCGTAACCAACAAACTCAAACAGAAAATTTAAAGTTAAAAAATACTTTTAGAATAGAATTAAACAATTATCTGTGTAGCCCAGCTCAATTTATTTAAATTCGAAATTAAATGTGCAAGATTTAGTAGTACTGTTTGATTTGAGTTGGATCACTTCATCTAGAATGGGGTACATGGAGAATGGGTTTTGATCGATTCTATATAAGGCATCAAATAGTGAATTTAGATTTGGATTTTCAAGGCATCAAAGAGAGAATATATTCACAATATTATATTACAAACACCCGTATTTTTACCTTGTCAAAAAACTGGTATGAAAAATGAATTTACTCTGTTTCTTAGAATAAGATATATATACATTCCCCAATTTTCCATTATTATAGTATAACAATTAATGTAATTGAATTTAACTCTCCTTTTCATGATAGATATAGATTAACCACAAAAATATCCATAAAAGAAGCATTAATTCAGCACTAAATTGTTGAACTGATGAGAAACCTCGTGGTACTTTCCTTGCTGGCATTAAGAATGACCCCTATCATTTTCTTCTTCTCTTTACTAATTAAAATTTTCAGTATGACTATTCTTGAATACCCCTTTTAAATATTAAATTATAAAAACAAGATTTCATACTAATTCGATCTTGTATGTGACTATAATTAGATTTTATCTTCTACTCCAATACTTATAGTATGACTATTCTTGAATACCCCTTTTAAATATTAAATTATAAAAACAAGATTTCATACTAATTCGATCTTGTATGTGACTATAATTAGATTTTATCTTCTACTCCAATACTTATATATATAATAATATAATAATGTGTGAATTTCAAAACTCAAACATAACTTGAGAAAATTAATGAAACTCTCTCATAAATTTTTTTGTGTAACACATACACAAACTAAAAAAATTGTCTTGAATTGTAGACTCATCAATCAAACAAATATAATCTATATAACAAACCTTATATAATTTCTGTGATATGAATATAGACTGCAATACATACCCGGTAGAATTTATCAATTTGGATTTATTGTTGGATATAGAATAGAATAGAATAGAATAGAATATATATATATATATATATATTTAATTTTGTCCAAATAAAAAAGAAAAAGGGGCAGCATGATGTAAGAACAAATAATTAAAGGAGGAAAGAGAGTTTAAGGACAAAAAAAGTAGTGTAATAAAATAAAATGAAAGTGGTAAAGATTATGTTAAACTTATATATATATATATATATATATAATTTTGTCCAAATAAAAAAGAAAGAGGGGCAGCATGATGTAAGAAAAAATAATTAAAGGAGGAAAGAGAGTTTAAGGGCAAAAAAAGTAGTGTAATAAAATAAAATGAAAGTGGTAAAGATTATGTTAAACTGATTTGGTGGGATGCCATTAGCATGGCTCCCACCCTATTCAACCATATCCGTACAATATATGTATGCGGCTTGTACACCCCAAATATTCGCGAGATTTTACGTGACGAAACTACCCCCCAACTGATATGACCACTATACCCCTCATTGCCTTTTTGGAATCCAAGGCAACGCTACGGAAGCCGCAAAGCGCCACCATAAATCACGGGAGCCAAGCCGAGCTGAGCCGTCTCTGACTACTTTTTCCGTTCTTCCGTTACTTTCCGTTTTCTTTGTTGTACGGAATACCCTTTTTTGTAAATCCAACAAACTTTATTGTGAATACACTCTCGTATTTTATACGGATGGATGAGTGTAATGTTACACTTTACACATGTATATTCCTCTAAGATTTGCTTTTTAGCTGCATTTATTTCTTTTTTCCCTATTTGAAATCCTGATAATTCAATGGAATAAATGTATGCAGAGAGAGAGAGACAGAGATTTATAATTAAATTTAGAATTAGAATTAGTACTAAAAATCGAAGTGAAAAAACTGTAATCCTGTTTCACTGTCATCGATTTCTACATCATTCAGGCAAAAAAACACCTTGAGCAAAACCCTAACCTTTTTGCTTCTCCACTTCGTCCACAACGAAGTATTTACAACGGTGAAGCCAAAAAGAAAGAAGGAAACCTTTCTTCAAAGAAAGAAAAAAATAAAAATAAAAAAGATTTCAAAAATTATACCATAGCTAATTAACATGAGCTGCATCATCAGAATGTTTCTGTCCTCTAGTATAATTAACACGCCGTCGTTTCGGAATTGGCTACTACAAGTCATCGGAGAGATATTTGAGTATCTCCTGGGCATCGGCGGCCTCGGTGCCGCCGATCCGCAGCGCCTCAAGCACGCGTTCAAAGAGGAAGACGTGGCAGGGGATCTTCAGCACGCCTTGTTGCTCATAGCCGTATTCCTGCGCCGATTTATTCAGCAGCATCACGAAGATCGGGTGATTCAACAGCTCGGCGCTGACGACGAACCTCTCCATCTCTTCGCCGACGTACACTGGCAGATGCCCCTCGGGAACGCCGCCGGAGCGCTTGGTGCGACGCTCCGCCCTTGAGTGCGACCTCAATAGGCAGTACTGTGAAGAATCCCCGACCTTGGACAGTCTCCTGATCAATTTCTTCATTGGAAAGGGAATGGGGGAGAAGGAAGGAAGGAAGGGAGTTGTAGTGAGAGAAAGTAGTGAAGAGAGAGTTGGTTTGGGAGATGAGGAGAGAGAGGGAGTGGGCGGGGGTATAAATATAGGGAGGGGAAGAGGGTACACAGAAAGGTTATTGAGAGGTACAGATGGGCGTACTTGGCAGGTACAATTATTGTTTGGTGTTGCACTCTATTTATTTACTTTTTCTCTATTTTATTGAACAATTTAATTAATGGAGACAAAACACTATTCTTCTTTTGGAGTGGAATTAGCAAATTTTACGGAATGGATTTTAAGGCCATCACTATTCATGTTAATTTGCAACTTGATGGACTACGTGTGCACCCATTTTACTTTATTGAAATCCGATTTAGATCATTTGTTACGTATTTTACGTTATATTATATATTTCATTATATTTAATATACATCATATCTTAATTAATAATATTATTTATATATATATATATATAATTTCTAGAGATTGTTGTGCAATCTCATATATCTATATATCTTCAACTTATATTTTCCACACTTTCACTTGCCTACTTTATAGCTTCTTCTTTGTTGACAATTTGTTTTGATAATATATATATGTCTTAAATGCTCAGTAAATTTCTAAGAGTTTAAATGTTTAGTAAAAATATATATGATAATACATATATATATATCCTTACGCATTTAGTATTCATGTATCCTAAGTTTGAAAATATATAAAATGTTTTTAAATATATTGAAACTGTAACTTAAATTTAGAAATATATATTTCATATTATCCTAAACTGAACATATCAAAACAATGTTGGGAAATTAACCTTTTCAAAATCTGAGCCGGCTCCTCAAAAGAAAAACAACACTAGTAAATTTGTTATTATCAATTCGAAATTTATAGCCTATCCATAACCTAATCACTGTTTTTTCGTTTTTTCTTTTGAATAGAAGGGAAATTTTGACTTGTGAATAATAATTTATTTTCACTGGAGACGAGCAATTTTAAATATCGATTAGGATGTAAGGAAATTTCATTGTTGATTAATTATAAACAAAAAATAAATAGTTTGAAGCCTCTGACTAAAATTTCATTAAATTTCATCCCAACTTCCTTCGCTACTAATCGAATATAGTCAATGAGCAGTCTCTAACGACCTTAAATAATTATAGCAGGAAATTCTAATATTTTAGGCCTCGAGAAAGAAAGGGCATATTTTAAATTCTTTTGGTAAAACAAAATTACTTTAAATTTGAAAATAAATTTTAAATTAAATTTTAATTTATTATGATAAATATATTTAAGAGTTATATTTATAGATTCAATGAGTAAACTGAAGGGATATAAATAAGCATTAACGACGTCATATATAAGATTGTAACTAAATTCATTAAATTGATTAAAAAAAATACAAAGACTATTTTTATTTGTTTGAATTAAATTTTTGCTACAAGTTCATGCGTATACGTGTCAATCATGAAAAATCTACTCTCGCTATAATTTCCCTAAGTGTAGCATTTCAAAGAAAAAAAATCAAGCACATTTTTACTTTCTGTAATTTTTGTCTATTCCTTCTACTAAAATAGATTCTCAAAAAATAAATATCCCATAATTAAATCGAAATGCTACATAACATTTTACGAATTTTATCTTTGTCATATTGTATATTTTAATCACATTAATATAATATTGTATTAATGTCTTACGTGTCTAGCTGCTGGTCTGTACCTAAATTGAATATCTAAATAATTTCTCAAACATTAACTTATTAATTAAGACTAGAATAATAGAGTTTGATCAACGGGTCCTTGTCACATACTTAAAAAAGAAAAATGAGTCCAATTGTTGAACGAGAAAAATGGCTTCTTAATCTAATTTAATTTAATTAAAAATGGGAGCTAAATTTATGACAAGATTATTCAAAGGACAAGCAAACACGTATACTAAAAATTAATTCCTCCGAAATAAGAAGACTGGCTTCTCTGCTTACATTTTGGGTCACCTGTCAGTATTTTCTTCAGTGTTACAGCTATGGTAAATCCAAATTTAACGTAACCATGGTAATTAGATTAATTAAGATTTACCAAAGTTGGCTTAGAGGCCAAGAATAATAATTGTTTTCAAGTAAGAAGCCATTTTTTAATGTGCCAGAAGACAAAATTCTCTAAGATCACAATACCAACCTGGCTTAGGATTTACACAAATATTTAAATAACAAATGATTGTTTTCCTAATAAATTAATTAATAAAATGATTCTGACAGTTAAGTCTTGTGAATCGGATTCTCTGGAGTTTATGGAATTTCTACTCTGAATTCAGACTTAAAAACAATTGTATTCACATTTGAATCGCCGACTAAATTACTGTTTTTATTATTTGGCTATCTTAGCTATTGTTTCGTTTATAAAATGTGAAATTCAGTCATTAGCAGTATTACGTGATATATATATATATATATATATATATATATATATATATATATATATATATATATATTTTAAATAGATTATTTTGTGAAGTTAATTGTTGATCTGGAATGACTTTACTACAATTCTAAGATTATTAATTAATATTATAAAAGTCAATAAAGACATATATGCGAGATATATAAGAATCGCCCATCAATGGTTGTCCCACTAAATTTTTTGTCAAATGTTGTTTTATTTTTCCCCTCCTTTTTACTAGTGAAAATAGGGGAAATACCTTGGCCTATTAATTAAATTAAAAGAAAAAAAATGCAATTATAATTAGCTAGCCGAAATGATAACAATATTAACATGATAAAAAATTTGAAACAAAAGAGACAATGAAATTCAAAGATAAGAATATTCATCATTCGAATCTTCTACATAAAATTTCATATGAAACCATCTCACGAATATAATTTTGTATGTGCAACGAAACGATTTTACAAGAATCATAATCCATCAATGTATATGAAGTGATTAGGGGAGCAGCTGCTAATTATTACTAGAAATCTGGATTTTCGACTCTTTAATGAAGTTATGTAAATACATGTTTAAATATTTGATGTGTGTACCTAGAATCACTCTAATTTGCAACATTCAATCCATTTTTACCTTTTGAGATGAGTCATGAATTAGAAAAATTCAATAATTTATGCTTCAATTTATTTGAATTAACCCCCCGAGTTTGGCCATAATAATCGTGACTGATCTCATGGAATTATGCCCTTGATTGAGATTTAAGAAAAATATTCACATGTAATCATGTTGACAGCTCAAGCAGTGGAGAAACTCGAATTTTCTATTATTTATGGTACGTTAGTTTCATATTTATTTATTATTACAACATATATTATGTTTGTATTCAATTCATTATTACAGTCACAACATCCTGTAGTAGTAAAATTAAATGAAAATTTGAAATACAAATTGAAAGAAAAAAAAAAAAAAAAAAACAGAAAATTAATCCACATGGAGTTGGGTGGGGGCAGGTGTCATAGAGTAGGTAAAATGTCGACAATATGTGGCATAGAGTGGGACATATATGCTTTCTATCAAAATGTGACGTGACTTTACATTCTAATTCTAACAATTTTGAATAAATTAGTTATTTGTGCATGCATGCATTTTCTAATTCTAATTCTAATTTGTTTGAGAATAGTGTAGCTTGAGTTGAAAACATATCATAAGAAACATAAAAACTTACATAAAACATTTTTATGGATTTAATTTAATGAAATGAATAATCAAATTTTATTTTGTGTTATATGGATTATGCGTAAAGTATTGTCATACAAAATTAGATTCGCATTGCTCTATAAAAAAATAGTATTTGCAGTATTAAAAAAGAATTAAAATTGTTGAGCGTGGTTTGTAATATTTCACATTGTAAAATATAAGATGGGTCCATTTCATTAACATAGTGAAAAAAAATGATTAATTTGTGAATTTAAATTTTAAGTTGGTTTCCGATATTCCATTTCAGATTAAACACGAATATACCTGCTAACCTTTTTCCCCGAACCAATCATGATAAAATTTGATAATTAAAAAGTCATCCAACACAATTATTATGATAATTATAGTGTTATGTTTTTTTATATTACAACAAATTTAGTTAGTCGAAGGGGTTAATCAAGGCATACTACTTACATCATTATAAAAGTACAAATTCTCAAAAACCAGAAAAAAAAAAAAAAAAGGTTCGAACAAATAACACATGACGAGATCTTCTATATAATTAAATGACGACACAACTTGTATTTTGAGTTAACGTTACTAATCACACGTATAATTAAATATTGATGTCTATAAACACTCAAAAAAATATTAAAAATGATATAAAATAAAATACTATTTGTAAAAGTGAATCAAACCAAAGAGACAATCGTGTATTAGGTTTAACTAATTTAAAAGATCATATATAGTGGTATGTATTAGATTCAAGAATCCCTGGCAATCCAAGAAGCATGAGCACCAATTTTCAAAAAATCTTGCTCGATGTTTTACCTTAATCTTGTCAGAATGAAATATTTAATCTTTTGATCTGAAGTATTTGTCTTGATTAACTACAACTCAACAACCTTAATTTCCTCATATGGTTGATCAGTTTCACTTATCAATCCCAACATGCAAAGCTTAAATATCACAAGTTTGAATCAACTATATTTACGTAAGGGTGACATTTCAACCAACCTAGAGCCAAACCTACTTGATATTTAAAATTTTTTTGGACCAAACAAGAAAAAAGAAATTAATTTATACCTACTATTCGAGGGAGTTATGATAGTTATAAAAATTGAAGGTTTGGTACACAAAATAGCGACACCTATCACATTTTAAATATTGATATATGTATGTATATAGAGCATTAAATTCATCTATTTATCTTGTGATTGATTATTAGTCAATTCCGTGATAGCATATACAGTGTGTGATATGTATGGATTATTGGGTACTTTGTTTATTTTTTATTTTTTAAATCGTGATATTAAGATCATTAAATAATTAATTTGATTTATTTTTGCATTTGATCGCGTGTAGGACCAAAATCTAGAACTCAATCTGGGACCTACTTTGGTAGGGCCAAAGCATTATCTCTAATTTATTAAAAAAATTGGAATTAGCTGAAAAGAGGTTAAAGAAGAAAAGAAAAAACTATGTTTACTTTTATTTGCTTGCTTTATTTATTGATTCAACTTACTTTCCGTAGCCCGTTTTAGTACAGCTTCGATCATGATAGATGAATGATCCTCTTTTTGACTCTTTTGTGTACCTACGTCTCTATTCTAAATTTGTGTTTAAATTAATCTGGGTATAACAACACGATATTATATTTTTTGATTAATTAAAAAGGCGTCTACTAGTAAATCGTGATGATGATTACATCTTTTTTCTTCATAAGTAGATTTGATAATTTTTCCGCAGTTAAAAAACCTTGTCGTAATTTTCACAAGTACTAAAATTTATCTGATAATATAACCAACTTTCAAGAATGATATACTTGGTTCAAGTGAAATAAAGAAGAAAAGGAGACATTGATGAGAAAAAGATTCAGTTGTCTGTCTTTAAATAGGATTAGGATTGTTGGAGATGGGATGAGGAATCCAATCAAGTTGCAGCTTTTTCACCTTTCAACTTTTTTGCTTTTACTTTAATTTGGCAACTCCCTCTTTTTGGAAAATAATCGCCTTTCAATTTCTTTAAAAGTCATGGCTTATGGAATTTTGCATGAATTTACACTATAAAAATGTGTTGTTTTTTTATTCTTCGCCAGAAAAACCTATCTATGTTCAATTTTAAGTATACAATCTAATTATATAATCATTTACACAGTGATGACATCTTTAATATAAACGTGATATAAATATCAATCGGTGCATGATTAAATACTACTCCTATTTTGTAATAGTCATTAGAGGATTATGTCAAAAAAAAAAAAAAAAAAGGTCAACAGATGATGAATATTAAGTCTTCAGGGGTTTCTTTCTCATTTTTAAAAAATTGGAATCGTTAGTAAATGAGGGAAATTTGAGTGGAAATTTGAGTGGATTTTTTTTTTTTTTTATTTCCCTCTTTTTTTTTTGAAAGGAAGGAAATCTGAACAGATAAAAAGCATCAGATAGGGATGAGGAAATGTGACTGGAAAATATGAAAATAATTCTTTTAAAGGAAAAAAATATGAAAACTTAAAAAAGAGTTTTAGATTTGTTTTATTTTTATTTGTGAAAGTTCAAAAACTATTGTGCACTATTATAATATGAATTATATTCGTATGAAAAAATTTAAAAAAAAACATGTAAAATCATAAAATAATTGAAATTTTGTGAGACAGAATCCTACTGCAAGTCACAATTTAAATTCATTTTTACAAATCAATCTTTATTTTTTTATAAAACAGTCTCACAACATTATTGAATATGCATTAGTCTGATGGTTAGCTCTAATTAATTTGATTCTTATAGAGGATGGTATACCACAGTTTAGATTGTGTGGATTTGGATCTCATATTATATTGTATAAATTATTTGGCAATTAATTAGGTGCAGTGAATCTTCTACTCTTGAGATTTTTGGACCAACTGTAACCACTAAGAAAATCTGCAAAATTAAATTTCAACGAAGATATCTTTTTGAATATTATCTTGTTATAGCAGGGGATATTCACTTTTTGGTGAAACAAAAATACGATACTTTAATAGCAGCTTATTAATTTCTTCCATATATGGTTTTTAAGTCTTTTCTGAATAAACTCAAACTACAAATGTTCTATTTTTTAATAATGTTATTTTTATGGTAAAATTATGCAATAAAATAATTTACCAAATAAGATACAAATCATACCAAATGCGGCTACCGATTAGGGTTGTTTAGTCCTTGCAACACATTCAACCTGATTCCAATTCAAAAAAAGAGTAGCTAGTTAAAAAATCATTACATTTCATTTCAAAAGCAAACAAGATCATCTATTATACATTGGAGTTTTATCAATATTCCAAAATAACCACCACATGCAAAGTGTAAAAGATGACATCACTATTTTACACATATCATAAATTGAAAGTAATGAAATATAAGATGAAACACAGACTTGAAATAGAAGATACAGTTCGTTTGAAAAGTCATATTTTTGAACATTCAAAGTAATATTTTTTGGTATATAAATACATTAATTTAGATACTAATTGATGATGTAGATTTGAAACCTATTCATATTTACTTAGTGACATCAACATATAATATACTTTGTATAATTATTTTAACACGTTAACAAGATTCAAATTACTGACATTAAAATTGCGGTTCAATTGATATATTACGTAATTAAGAAAAAAAAATCAATAAAAATATTGTTTTATGATAAAAAATTTACGCACGAATATTAATTATTCACTTTGGTCTCGTAGGCACATAACATAATATTGTATGCATGCTTAACATTTTTTTCTTGGAGAAATTAATAGAATTCACATCCAAAATAATCATCACATATTTTTTTTTTTCCCCTTTCTCAGAAAATGCTATTATTAGTACTGCAACATTTAGACAGCTTTATTAATTTCTAGTATTTTTTTATTATGGGACACCATGTATCAGAACTAATATCACATTTTAACATTTAATTATGATTAACTTAAACTGGAAGGACAATTACCGTCCAAACGCATAAAACAAAATATTATCGAAAATTAGGTGATTTTGACGACAAGTGTAGGCCTAAAAGTTGGCTATATATAGTCTAAGTGCGTAGATTTTTGACAAGAATATGGAGTTACCTGAATTCACTAAATATGTCATGTGGTAGTTTCCAAGTTGTACAAATTAAATGAATCTCCGACATATATATTGAGGTGAGTATCATAAAAATTCCCAAACTAAGTCCCTTTTCGCTATTTCGAGGTATAAAATGAGACAATTAATATGGGAATTTGTTGATTGAAATTTAGTGCTTCCCATGCTCGTTTAATGTAATCATCAATGCCACGTCGTCTTGATATACGTGATTCATTCACCTTTATTCTTCACTTTCCTTCTAGAATTTAATTGTATAGCTCTACAATATCTCAATCATTAATACTCGTGTTCATTTTTAATAGATGATAATCATTTTTAGAATTTTCATCATAAATTAAAGAATAAATTTCATAACAAAACTCAATTTATAAATTAATTTTTAATTCTATTTTTTAATAAGAGACTCAATTTTATATTTTTCTCAATTTAAAATTTGAAAATTAAATTGAGTTTTCAATTTAAAATAAATTTCATTTTATTTTTATTTTTATTTATAAATATAAATGAAATGAAATTTTCTTGTTATAAAATTTATCCTAAATTAAAAAACATAAAAATTGAAAGAAAAAAAAAATACATCCTTAATTTATTAAGAAAGTTATGATTCAAAATTGGAAAGAAAATTAAATTAATTTAAAAAAAGGTATCATATTAAATCCTTAATTTTTAGTTAAGGGATATTAATTGGAATAATTTGAGAATAAAATTGAATAAAAGTCTAAATCAACACTTAATTTGAAACATAATTTAGATTCCAAAACGACACTTATTATGAAATAGAGGGAGTATCGTATTAGCAAAAAAAAAAAAAAAAACCCTCAAAATATTTCATTATAGGATTATTTATCCATAATCTATCGAAAATATCCTCATTTTCTCTTACCCAATTAAATGTATCAAAAAGAGTTGTTAAAAGGAAAAAAAAATTATAACACTTAAATAGGGTTAGATCAAACTTTTTTATCACATTCCTTAATATATGTGGGAAAAAAAACCTAAAACAATATTTATTTTGGAACGGAATAAGAAAATAAATACATAGAAGATTAGTGATAAATACATCGTAAATAGCTAAATAGCAGCGAAGTTGTAATTTTACATTAAAGAAATATTTGTAAAACATGACACATACAAATTGTTACCTATTTGTAATTTGAATGGTGAAACATAGAAAAATTCAGTCTTTGTTTGTGAATCAGTGAAGTCACCTAAATAATCAAATTGAGAAAAGATTTTGTTGGAAGCAATCCAGATTTAGCAAGAAAATGTAAGATGTCTAAATTGAGTTGTCCCCTCTCTATTTACTCTAAA
The DNA here is from genome assembly GCA_028654395.1 of Scutellaria barbata. Taxonomy (NCBI): domain Eukaryota; kingdom Viridiplantae; phylum Streptophyta; class Magnoliopsida; order Lamiales; family Lamiaceae; genus Scutellaria; species Scutellaria barbata. Next base: position 9,093,961 of record CM053645.1, read on the forward strand.
ATGATGTGATTAAATTTGATTGCAAATGTACACATGAAACGTCACATGCAGTGTTCCTACAAGTACTGATTTTCGAGAATAGCGAAGCTGCCCATGTTACGGTATTATGTTCAGACAATACTTGTCGAGAAAATAAAAAACAGAGAAAGAAAAAAAGATTTAAAAGAACACACACTCTAACTAACCATGACTTGACGAAATTTTAGGTACATTAATTGATGTCTCATGAGCCTTCCATAGTAATTAGTACAAACCTTTCTTAGTATTATAAAAAAACAAAAAAACCTTTTATAGTAATATAACGAACAAGAAGTTGGTTATTATGCAGATTTGTCTTTAGTTTAGTGGTAAATGTATCTCACAACTTGAGATTTGAGTTTCCCTTCTTTCAATTGTAATTAAAAGGGTTGTTTTTGTTTTTATTTTTTATAGACATATTATTTTTGAGAAGTTGTCCCATATATCAGGTGTATAAATTTTAAATCCATATATTCACATTAGATTGAGTCGGATTTGATCTGAATTTGCATTTTTTTTTTGTCCTGATCTTTATATTATATGAGTCATATCTTTATATTATATTAGTACTAATTTTATATAAAAATATCATACATTTATGTAATACTTTAATTTTAAAAAACCACTAATTTCGGCACAAAAAATCATAATTTTGACACAATTTATACATATGAACCTTTATGTGGTATTACTTGTAGTTTTAAACGTACGACTAATATAATATAAAGATATGACTAACACTACATAAAAATACAATAATTGAAAGCAAGTTTGGACACATCCACCCAAACATGTGGCAGCATGAATACATGAACGTTAGGTCTATACACTAATTGTACAAATTTTTTTATCTATTTTTTATTTAGGGAGAAATACTATATTTTAGACATAACATTATTTGTGATTTAAATATACAATTTAAGGAGACTACCCTTCACCCGCCAAGAATTGTCTTTTTTATTTATTTATTTAAAGTCCTTCACATATTTAGTATATTTTCTTCGAAAAGACGTGTCAAATTCTTCTTCTTCTTTCTCAACTACACCGCTACAAACATTACTTAATGTTCTTCGAGAATTGTTTTAAGAAATAGTAATTTCAAGTACAATATTGTTTAATCATCTGCAACTTTATATTATACAAGTATATTTTTATGTCACAGCCAAGGTCACTAAAATTACAATCAGTTCTTTATCTCCTTTGTTTTTGGTTTGCGTATACTAAACTCCTCGGAAGAAGCAAACCGGCAGACAAGCAGTCGGGTAGAAGAATGTTGAATGAGTGTTTCATAGTATTACTATTTAACTACAAGTACATGTTTTCAATTACAATGATTCTTATTTTATTCCTTTTTTTTGAACGAATAATACTTAATATTTAAGGTAATTTGAAATTCATAATTGATCCTTTTTTTCAAATTTTAAAATGAAAACACTATATAATCATACACATTTAACCTAAAATTTTTATAATTGCTAAAATTGTTGAGAAATCATACCATTTTGAAATTGCCTGCTATGTTAAAATCCACAAATAACTCCATCAAAAACTATTATAAAAAAATCAAATTCAAACTCTAATCATTAAAATATGCACATATAATGATGAAGTATCACTTAAATTAAATTTTATGATTCATAAATTACAAGATTAACATTTCATTAAGAAAAAATGAAAATACTAACACTAGTCTTCCTTCAATTAAATTCCATCTTTACATTTCATATTTTCTGAAATAATTAATTACTGAAAAAGAAGTAAACAAAATGCAAGGCGTGAATTTTAAAATTTCTGAAGTCGGGAACTCAAAACACAGAGGGTACGGAACGCGCCGTACAGTGGAAGGTGTTGGAAAAGTGGGGCCCACTTAGTTGACGATGATGTCTGTATGAATTTAATAACCGTCAGTACCGTAGCATTTCCACCATGCGCCGTACGGTCCTGTCGTACACGCTACGCACCGACCCCTATTCATTTATCTACTATTAACAATAAGATTAATTTGGCTATTGGGAAAACAGTGGGCCCCATTGGTGGTGGGCATGACATGGATATCCACAAAGTGGTGGGCCTGTTACGGCCCATCTCTACTTGTGATTGCCTGGACATGGTTGAAATGGAAACAGCATTAAAAGTAAATTCATTTAAAACTATGGAATATAATTAACGGTGACACCTTCTCATACTCACTATCGAGCTTACAATTTCTTCAATTTCCCATCCTATTTTATTTATATCATACTATTATTTTACATCATGTTTGGAAATACAAAATAAATGATTTGTAGTCTTAAAAATACATTGAGTTAGTTATTTGAGATTAAATAAATGTAGAAGACAAACATTTTTGTATATACACGAAGCGAATTCATTTTAAAGGTCGAAACCTGAGTATAATAAAAGAAAGACATTTTAAAGGTCGAAACCCTAAGACGGATGAGAAATAAGATAAAAGAAAAAAAAACTAGGAAAATAAAAAAATAACTGAATGAACTGTCAAATGTTAGATTTTAGGATTATGACAACGCACAGTATGCAATGAGTTCAAATTGTCACTCTATTCTGCTTTTGCAAACATGTAATAATAGTGATTTAGAATTGACTTAAGAAGTATGGGATGAGCTTATATGCTCCTTAAAAAAAAAGCGTTTGATTAAGTTTTTAAATTAACATCTTATTTTAGGAGCATGTAAGATGTAATAATCTTATAAACTCTTCTTTGAAAAGTAAGGGGATCCAAACTTATTTTTAAAATAAGAGCTTATTTTTTAAAATATTTTTAAATTTAATCATTGAAATTACACAAATGTTATTACTAACATCTTATAAGCTCCACATTTTATTTATCCAAACATTTCAACACTTATTTCTAACTTAAATTAAACATTTTATAAGTTATAAAAATATTTTATAAGATGCAAGCGTTTGTACGCTCTAAAAATAAGTTTAGCCAAACACCCCCTTAAAAAATTAAATCTCCATCAACCCACTACTCAATCAAAACTACTAAATACTCATCTACAAATTGTTCCCATCAACTACTACACATGTATTATGTATAACAAGGATACACTAAAAGTGCTTCTTTGCAGTTTCTCTTCACTTCGATTAAGATTTTAGACCTATTTAATATTTACTATTAACACAACTATATGTACACTAAGTTTATCGAAGTTTTGCATAAGTATAAGCGTTTTATTTAGTATTTTACTATCAATAAATAGAGAACACATACAAACCAAAATACATACAGGATTATAAAAAAATCTAATTAATGTATTTGTGGGCACTTTTATTAAAAGAGGGGGTAATTAGGTATCATAAAAGGAAAGGAATTAAATTGCATGAAGGAAAAGTTAGTAAGAAATCCGTACAATTATTGGTGGGCCCAAGAGCGACGTGGCGATGTCGAAAAATCTGTCAGTTTAGCTTTATAGAAAGCCTAGTCAAGCACCAATTTAGCTGCAATTAGCATTTCAATCACCATCCATTTTTGCCTCTTTGACTGGATATCATACACGACTTCATTATTACGATATACATCATTTTGGTTACTGTTTTTTATATATTTGAATCTCTCATGTTTCAAATATTAATTATATAAATCAAATACATTTCAATAATGATATGTACTGTAGATAATTAGTTCAATTTATTTACATTAATGTTGGAGGTGCTGCCAAATTTATTGCCCATAAAAAACGATAATTAATTAAAGAAAAGGAAGAAATGTTAATAGTGGAGAAGTTATCATGATGATCATGGGTAATAACTTTTCATGAGTGATGCGTAATAGCGCTTATCGATATATCCATGTTTTTTTTTTAAATTAAATAAAGTAGGGTTTTGATAAGGATGTAAAGAGGGAAAGAGTGTTGATAAATTGTGGACAAATCTTCTACGATATTGAACTGGGTATAAATGAGGTAGATAAGAAGTTGTGTTGATATATATATACATTGTGTCTAGAAGTTTGAAATTTTCAAATATGCTGACATATTAGTTCAGAAACATTGACAACATTTTTTCTATTAGGGTTAGGTTAGACAACGACTCATTTATGTTTCAATAAAACAACCCGGATTTTATGTTTCTAATTGCTTTTAAATCTTATATTTTATTATTTTCTTATTATGCATTAATTTATTTAATTAAAATTCATATGATCGGTATATGTTTTAATTCCGTGAGACAGGTCCATCACAAACACATTTTCAAAAGTCAATCTATATATTATTTTACAAAATGTTTGAGTGGATTCTAACCAATCAAATGTAGTAGCAGGGCACACAATATTTGGACAAATGTGGGTCAATAATAGCTGTTATAGTCAAGTTGTGATGAACAATTGTGTTTTTATATATGTATATAATAATATAATACATATATTTATATAATCATGTTATAGATAGATAGATGATGTTAGTACAAATCTATAAACTGAAGCTTCGTATTAATGAGTGCTTTATCTTCTAGATTTCATTAAATACAATAACTAACCTCCATTTTCTCTTATACACAAATAAAACCATATGTCCATTTTATACAAATCAATAGATCATAAATTAAATTTAGGATTGAAGAAACAATTAATCTGAGAATGAAAAATGAGGATGAAGGGGCATAAAAAGAAATTTAAGGCAACTGGGGTGTCACGAGAGACAGTTTAGTTGATGAGTGGAAAGGTGACTATGAAACAGCAATGTAATATCTATCACTACACCAAGAGCCAACTTCTTTGCTGCATGTGGGTCCCCTAATTCCCAATTGTGGCTCTCCCTCCATTTTTGTCATTATTATTCTTCTACAAATTTTAATATTTCATGTTTTATTACCATAATAATATTATTAACATATAGTTTAGATTGTATTTATACCGTTTGGAATAGAATATAGTTGACAATAGGATCTGAGTGGGGTTGGGGGTACTCTGGTCATTTTCTAATTCTCTCAACTTTTAACACTCAAAATTCTATATATATATCACACTAAACATTAGTAATACGCTTCAATTTTTATTCTTTGAAAATTGTTTACTTTACGTAAATATATGGTGAAACTTATATTGTTTTTTCATTTTATTCTATACATTAAATCATGCCCTTTTCCCTCTTGATTAGATTTTTTATTTTATTTTTATGAAATGATAAATCAAGTGTAAAATCACTTTACACTTCTAATGATCACTGGAATCTCCTTTTCTCTTTAGAGAAAATTTAAAGGGATTAAGTTAATATTCTCATATTAATTAGACATACTTGGATTATAAAAAAAAAAGCATGTTACTCATAACATCAGTTATGATTTTATAATTTATTTTCATTTTAATCATGAAAGTACTATAAAAGCTTTTACCAAAGTGGGGTCAAAACCCAATCTTTCCAACAGTAACGACTTTTTATTCCATTGAAATCACAATGTATATATATATATATATATATATTTTTTTTTTCATCCATTAATAGTCTACATCTTGAAATCGACGATGTGAATAATTTGAAATTAAATTGATTTAGTCCTGTTGTGCTGTAATCATTAAATGATAAAAGTGCTAATTAAAAATTGGAAATAGGTTGTTGATTGGATGCTGGTGAGTTGAATGTGACATGGGATCAATTCAGTTGCATCACTAAATCTCAAGCCAAAAGATTTTCAGTTGTAAATACATAAATAAATCTAAAGGCCACATTACAAAGCATATCTTGCCCTCACACAAACATAAAAAGTCATTTTAACTGTTACTTTGCTTTCAATATTGTCCTTACGCATTTGTATATGGTAAGTGATTATTTATTTATTTATTTATTTTATTTTTTTGAGAATGATAAGGAGATTTGAGAAATAATTTTAATTGGCTCCGTGTTAGATGAAATTATAATGATAATTATGTTGACACCATAAAATATATTTATGCAGTTGAGATTCATTTATAATCCATTCCAACATTGATTGAGAAGAAGAAGCTGTACAAACAACTATAATAGTATTAAAAAATTGAAGAAAAAAATTAAATCTATGCAGATCTAAACTAATACCATAATTAACACAATTAAACCGAACATATTCTATATATCAAATAAATGTAGTAAATGATAAAATAAAAATTGAAATTTCTGAAATTGGAAAAATATACTGGAAGCCACTCTGAATTTTAAAAAATAATAATTAAAGCAAAAAATTCCAGGAACCATCGAATAAATGTTGATTGGGCCATGGACTTACTATACACCGTGAGTCTTCAGTAGAATGGGCAGGCCCAGGCCTAAGTCCAGGCCCGACTCTTATTAGCATAGTCTGCAAATAAGAGCATCATCTCTAAAAGACATTTTGTTGTTACTTGGTCCTCTTACGATATAAAATCTGACATTTTGAATGATCCCACTACTATGTCCAGGAGTCGTTGTTAGTGGCCTAACAGAAACGAAGTAAGATCTTTTATTACAGTTGCTGTTACATCTCCTATTTCAAGAAAAATACTCAAATCGAGTCGCAATCACTATAGACACCGAGATTGTTCAAGTCTCCAGCGACACGATCAAACACCATTAGTTCACGATTCAATCCCTTAAAAAACATATATCGTCCTTTTCTCCAAAACCCCAAAGGTCACTGTCTACTCCTTAACCCAACGATTCGACCATCCATGTCACGTGTGGTGGCAATGCTCTCTGGAGATGCTGAGATTCCGGGTGTCACTTCAAAGCCCGGATACTTGGCTGAATGGAACTTCAATGATATAAGCACGTTTGAAATGAACACCATTAATCTTGGAACTTCAAGTGTGGATGAGAGTAGCTATGACCCATCATTGAGTACAACCCAGACGACGCCTCCTCCATCCCATTCCCCCGTACCTGTCACTGAGCCCATGCTTCAATGGGTCGGTGGAGAGGGAAGATGATAAGTTCATGAACTTCCACACAAAATAATTTGTGTTTGCTGCTCATGTATTTGTTTTGCATTTGAAATTCTTGTGTGTTGGTAATAAAGTGAAAATTAGGTGATATGATATAGTTAGTTTTCTGCTGTCTGAAGATAATACTATGATATAGTTAGTTTGTTGGAATTTTATATTCACATATTCTGAAAATATTTATCTTGAGAAGTATTTTGAAGATTCCAAATGATTACATATTAAAAAGGTGGACACGAAAAGTGAAAATTGGATATTTTCAAGATTCAAATGCTAATCATAGCAATTTGGATCCGAAGATACTTCAAAATATGCGATATAAAAAATTGTGTGGTTTGTATGTCCAGTTAGTTACAAAAGCAGCTGATGATAATGAAGTTTCTTATAAGATTGTTAAAGACAGTCTGCTCAAGACATTTGAGATGGTGGGTGAAAGCTCACATAGTAAAGAATTAAGTGTGAAACTTTCAAATGTGAGACTGCAAGAAGAAGAGTCGGACCAATATGCAGATAGTATAATGAGGCTCTTGAGTCATACCAATTCACAAATTGATGAAAATAACACTCTCAAAGTCAAAGGAATTAAAATCAAGAAGAAAACAGTTTCAGGCAAGAGATTGAAAGGTGGTCTAGAGAAGGTTTCAAGAAAAAAGAAAGTGAGAAGTAAAAATCGGCAACCTTTGACAACTGTTAGTACTTCATCTCAATTATTATCAGTTAAGGTATTGTGTTTTTGATTTTGTTTGGCTCTTAAAGAATTATTAACATGGTTTTTAAGATTTTTTTATTACGGGATATTGAAGAAAATCTTGGAACTATGTCTAGCGTGCCCACTATATTACATCAAAAGCAAGGTTCGTTAAAATATTTTTAATTAAAATTGTTCTTTGTTATGAATGAATCTAATTTTGTTTTTTTAATTTTTTATCATGCAAATCAAATGCAACCACATGATTGTTGTGTTGATAATTCGAGTATGGTCGAAACTCACTCTCAATATCATTTGCCACTGCAACATTCTCAGGTATAATATAAGTTTTAAAATTGTTATTTTAATTATAGTAAAATTTATAAAATTTATTTATATTTTTATCTGTTAATAACAGGTAGTCTCTGCTAGTTCTATTCAACAAAATTTCATTGGAAGTTAACAATTTTTATGAATATGACAAATTTACTAATGGTACGTATTGTTTTTTTTTACTATTAATAATGATGTTCTTTTCTTTTTATATAAATCACATGCAAGTAACCTTTTTTTTTCCTTTTTTTTCTTTTATTATTAATAATGATGTTCTTTTCTTTTTATATAAATCACATGCAAGTAACTTTTTTTTTTCCTTTTTTTTATTGTTATAGGCACAAGAACCATTTAATATTGGTCATTTGATGAGAAATAACTATGTAATAACTATGTAGTAGATGGAGGCGAGAGGCGATACTAACTGCAATGATAAATGTGGTTGCTCATTTCCATGTCTCGGTGACATATTTTGCTCATTTCCATATCTCGGTGACATATTTTGCAAATGTAGAATGAATACAAAATAGGGATGATGTTTATGGATGTTATTTTAAAAAAATATTGCTATTTGAAACTTAGACATATTTTCTTTACATTACATATCAATAAATTCATTATATTTTGATTGTTTACCATCGCAAATAATTTGTAAACTTAAATTCAATAAATTCATTATATTTTGATTGTTTACCATTGCAAATAATTTGTAAACTTAAATTCTCTACTAGTATAATAATCATTTTTATCATATTTTAGAAACTAGATAACTTCTAAACACTCGAATGCTTTTGATATATATATATATTCATTGAAAAGAAAAAAATTAAATAAAAAAAATGAAAACATCAGATTAATGATATCAAATTCTCTTTCATTTCCAAAGACACATCACCATGTATTTATTCCAACTAAAAAGAAATAATTGAATTAGGAAATGAAAACATCAGAATAACAAATTTAAGAAGTATAATATTGATAAAATATGAAAAAAATTGATCAAATTAAGTTAGAGACAAAAACTTGATCATATCTAAGAACACAATTATACCAAAGGTAGAAAGAGATCTGCATGCGCCGGGTGAGTATGTTGACGTGAGAAAATTAAAATTAGTATGTTTGACGTGAGAAAATTAAAATTAAAAAGTATGTTGACGTGAGAAAATTAAAATTAAAATTTTTCAACAAAAGTTGGCCAGAGTTTCAATGAAATTAAAATTCTTCAAGGTCGGCCAGAGTTTCAATGTGGGAAGAGACGTGAGAAAATTAAAATTCTTCAAATCTGCGTGCGCGGGTGAGTATGTTGACGTGAGAATCAATGTGAAAAGAGACGTGAGAAAATTAAAATTACGGGTGAATATGTTGACGTGAGAAAATTAAAATTTTTTAACAGAGATCGGCTAAAGTTTCAATGTGGAAAGAGGCGTGTGAAAACAGTTTCAATGTGGAAAGAGGCGTGTGAAAACTAAAATTCTTTAGCAGGGAGGCCAATTGCAGTTTAGTTGAAAAGAGTTTTAGTATGGAAAGAAGAAAGTGAAAAAAGACGTGAGAAAATTAAAATTTCTCAGCAGAGATCGGCCATTGGTTGAAAAGAGTTTCAGTGTGGGAAGAACAAAGTGAAAAAATATTAAATAAGTAGAAAAAAGATAAGAGGAGTTTTAGTGTGAGAAGAACAAAGTGAAAATGGAAAGAACAAAGTGAAAAAAAATTAAATAAGTAAAAAAAAAGATAAGAGGAGTTTCAGTGTGGGAAGAACAAAGTGAAAAAAGATTAAATAAGTAGAAAAAAAATAAAATAAAAAAGGGAAAAAGATTTCAGTCGTGTGAAATGAAAAAATAAAAAATAAAAAAATAGAAAAATATAAAAGATTACTGTGTGTGAGAAAAAATAGAAGCTTGAGCCGCGCTGCTGAAGATTACTTACCGCAGAAATCTTTATTAATTATATATGAAAACAACGTCGTTTTTTAAATGGTACATGACTGGTATACAAGAATGGGTACAGAGGATCTGTTAGGGTATGTTTGTTTAAGGATTCACCCCACCGGATTTGAGATTTTAAAATCCCAAATCCGTGTTTGTTTGGAGAATTTGGTCAAAAATTATCAAATCCATCAAAAACCTATTCTATCTAAAAAAAAATAGTATAATTAACTCTATACCTAAAACCTATTACACATCAATTAACAATATAATATTATATATACATATTTTTTTCAGCATTGATTAGACATCTACAGTAATAATCTTACCTATAAAATCTCATAACAAACACATAACCTTTATTACCAAATCCCAAGATTTCAAAATCGAATTTCCCCAATCCTACATAATCCTTAAACAAACATACCTTAGGATTTTAGATAGTATCCACAGAGGCAAAACGGGCTGGGCTGTGGCCCATTTATCCATCTTTACATTTAAAACTTTTCTTGTTTTTACCTTAAAATTGATCTCTCGCCGCCGCTAGTCACCGGCGCATTGCAGAGCGGAAAGAGTTTAGTATCAAGAGAAACGAGGAGGAAGAAGAAGATGATGATTTGTGGTATCGTCGCATGGTGGCTAGCTTTGATCATCCAAGCATCCTGAATTGGATAACGACTGCATTTTGTACACAAGAGACTCAATCCACCAAATTGGGCTGCTTTGCTGTACGATTATGCAGACCAAACGCAGAACGCATAGATTATGATAGGAGAATCATGAAGACAGCTCCCCCCGGTTTACTCCAACCCTCCATTCACTTATCATTTTACTTTTCATTCTAAATAAATGGTTATTTTATCATTTGGTTCTTTTTCAACTTTGATGATTAATGTTTGGCTTAGGTTTTTTCAGTATCTTCGTCATATAGGAATGACATTGCGCAGTGATGAAATTGATGCCGCTTATGAAGCTTTCATCTTTCATTCTTGCATTCAGTACATCATGTTATGGATCTTACGTGGCATGGTGTCAACAATCTTGATAATATTTTAACAAACCCGAAAGGCAAATTATTCAAAATTAGTTGAAGCAAACAAATAAATCATATTCAAATTATAATATTAACTTTATAAAAATTCTGACATATATGTATGTCTTTAATACCATATAAACTAACCCAGTCCAACATAAGTATAGATCATAATTGATTTTGGTTTGGTTGAATTGAGTTCGGTCGGGTCGTTTTAGATTTTTTCTGAGTTGAATTTGCGTGTAATTAGTGTATGGAACACATCCATATACGAATCTTAAATTCATACACAGGTTGGTCAGGTGGATTCAGATCATGGATTTTAGATTCAGGTTGGTGTATGAATCTATGAATCTTAGATTCATATACATCCATACACTGATCGGGTGGATTCAGATCATGGATTTTAGATTCAGGTTGGTGTATGAATCTGATCTTAGATTTATACACATTCATACATTGATTTTAGATTCATGCACATGTTGATCGGGTGGATTCAAATCATGGATCTTAGATTCATACACACTGATCTTAGATTCATGCACAGGTTAATCGGGTGGATTCAAATCATGGATTTTAGATTCATACATAGGTTGGTTGGATGGATCCAGATTATGAATCTTAGACATATATTTTTTATTATTAGTATTTTTGGGTGGGACTAAATACATCCCAAGAACTTCTAAGTGCACCCCATTCATGTGTTATTTTACACAATGACTTACACAATATTTGTTCACATAGCATTCCCAAATAGGGGTGGAGATTGGAACGGAAATTTCTGATATACGCCGAATTTGATCCGAAATTTTTCGATTTTGGAACGAATATTTTTAATCCAAAATCTGAAAATCCGAATTCCGATTTTTCCAAAATTTTTTGGATGGAAATTGGAATTAGTTTTGAAATTTTTGGAAATTCCGAAATCCGATCCGAAATATTTCCGAAATTCAATTTTAGGAAATTCCGATTTTCGATCCGATCAGAAATTCCGATCCGATTTCTGATTTATTTCCCAAATAATAGTATATAGTATTCTTCTATAGCAAATAGTATATAGTATAAAATGTTTGAATTATATTATATAATATAATATATTTTATATACATTTACTATATGTAAATATAAATATACATATTATAGTATATTTTATATATTTTATACTATGTGTAAATATAAATATACATATTATAATATACTTTATAATACTATATACTATATAATATATTTTATATACTTTATACTATATGATAGTATATAAATATATTATATATTATATGTATATAATATAGTTTATATTATAGTTTTATTTAATACTATATATTATAGTTTATAGTTTATACTGTAGTTTTTTGGTTTTATTTTATAATATATACTATATACTATATACCATAGTTTATACTGTAGTATCTTAGGTTGTATTATTTTTTAAGATATTAGAAAATGTAATATAGCTAATAGACCAACTAATTAATTTCGAAAAAAACTTAATTTCTGAAAATTTCGAAAAAAATTCTGAAAATTTCCTACAATTTCCGAAAAAAATTCCGAAAATTTCGAAATCGGATTGCATTTCACATTTCCGAAATTTTTTGGATGGAAATTGGAATTGGTTTTTCATTTTCGAAATTTTTTGGAATTTTTTCGAAACACCCTATTTCTGATTCGATCCATCCGATCTCCACCCCTATTCCCAAATCATTACTACCATTTGAATCTTTTATTTAAAAAAAAAACTGTCTATAAAAATACATCCTCTATATATTACAATAAAAAGTTAATTTTATATGAAGTTGTGACATATACCATCGATATTTTTCCATAAGATGATATTCACCTTAGAAAAAGTAAAAAAAAAAAAAAAGGTGTGGATAAGATATAAAACGTTGACCCATGAATTGACCTATAATCAATGTTTGGCAGTATACTGCAAAATCTAGCAAACAAAAAATCAAATCTGATCAATATTTTATAAAATATACTACAACATGTGTATATTTAATACTAACATTAAAAATGGGCTCTTCCAACCACCAACTAATTTTAGTTATAAGACTTAAAATATTACAAATAATAATACAAAGATTGGCCAATTACATCCCTCCCTCTCCCTCTAGGTAGCTTTGGTTGAATCTTTAGTCTGAAAAAACAGGATGAAGAAGGTGGCGACGCGGGGGCGGAGGCAGTCTCTGTTGGAGATTCTTTTCATTATAATTATTGTCGGCGGCGGCGGCGGAGTGGTTGAAGCACAGCCGACACGGAGAAATACCACCACCCCCATCACTGATCCTTCTGAAGGTACATCAACTTCATTTATATAATATCCTTTTCTCTTTAACCAACTTCATGTTCTTCACTTTCTTTGTTCAAGTTTTTTTTTGGAATTCTTCTCCTGTTATATTTTTTTAGAGAAAAAGTTGAACTTATATACACTTCTGCATAATTGTGAATGGTTGCATTAGTCAGAGCATTTTTTTAAATTAATATAAGTTCACCTTTTTGTGAATAGTAAGTGTCCTATATAGAGAAATGGTTTATCATTAATCTCACCTCTATCTCTTGTAGAGAAATTATGTCAAACAGGATCATCTCAACTTCCTAATACAACTATGTAAGTTTTTGTATTGAAAAGAATATAACTTTGTAGAGTTGTACTTGCGTGTAACTTCAAGTGCAACTGATTAGATCCATATAATATGGGTCGGGTCGGGTTATATTCAATGTAAGTCCGTACATTTTCTATTTTATTTTTATTATCATAATTTTTATGTTATATTAGTTATACTTTTATATTATGTCAAACATACTTTTATGTGATACTTTAACTTAAAAAAAATCCTAATTTTGACAAAAAAACCCTAATTCGTACATATATACCATTATGTAATATTACGCATGGTAATATTAGTTATACCTTTATATAATATATAAATATACAACTACCACAATTATTGTTATTAAAAGGTATGATTAACATAACATAAAAATATGTTTAACATAACATAAAAACTTTAAAGGTATGCTTAACATAACATAAAACCATAAAGATGTGTTTGACGCAAGGACGAAAATATCGGTGTCGGTGTAAATATAGGTACCCTGATTTTACGGAAATATCGATGTCGGTATCGGTTTCGGTGGAAATATCGGACATTTTTTAAAAAATATGAAAATTATAAATTATTATAACTGATATTAATACATATATTGAACTTATTTAAAAAAATGATATATTTTCAACAAATATATAGATAAAATATTATATAAATGTTGTCTGCTATGATAACATGACAAATTTTATACAAAGTTAATATATGAACTAGTAGTAACTTGAATTCCTATGAGATTCAAATGAATAAGATGATGTAATCTAGATTCATACAAATCAACTCATGATATTAGACCAATTTAGAGTATAATCACGAAAATGCAATTCATATGTACTTACAAAAAATTGTATTATACAAAATTAATATTCATTTATTCCATAAAAACAGTATAATATATATTTCTATCTATCCAATATTATAGTTATTTTCTTTATTTGTAGAATTAATTTCTCTAAAATATCCTTAATTAATATTAGAAACATGTGTAATGATATATAAATGTTGGTGGTTGTTTTTCTTCACATTTTCTCCAATAAAATCTCTTAATTATTTACACATTCTATGTACTATAAAATAAATAAACATAATATCAATGAAGGAGAATTGATTAGATACAAACTCCAAAATATTGCAAGTAACAAAAAGAGGCAAAAAAATAAAAAAAAATCACATTTCCACCGAAATTTTGCCGACGACATTATATCGATATTTTTCGATATTTCACCGATATATGGGTGACACTCTACGATATTTGTTTATTTTTTACCGACAACGACATTATACCGATATTTTCCTACATTTCACCGACATTTTGACGAAAAAAAACTGCACCAGTATATAATGTCGGGACACTCCAAAAATTGAAATTTCAACGACAACAATCGAAATTTCGGCTACATTTTTATCCATGATTTGACATTACATATATGTATGTTTAATATAATATAAAAACCCTAAATGTATGCTTAATGTTATATAAATGTATATTTAATATAACATAAAGACCCTAAAGATATGACTAACATAACATAAAAGTATGTTTAACATAATATAAATGTATGTTTAAAGTAACATAAAAGTATAACACTTGGAGTGAATTTGTGTCACGCCCCATTTTTATAAAGAGTTAAAAACGCGGATTTTTTTTTTCTTTAAACAGAGTATAAACGCAGCACTTTCATAGGGGGTCCAGCAAACATCCTAACCGTTGAGACTTAAAGACCATCGAAGGTTTTGAAGGCGACTCTGAAAATATACGAAAAATTTATATCATTGTAGCAGAGAAAGCGTTCTTGTTAGATCAAAAGACATAGCCATTGTTTCGTACATAACATGAGTTTCAGAAATGCAGAACATCCATATACATTGTTATATACATGCAAATATACATGCAAAAATTAACAGACATTTCTGTTCACCCTTCCTTGCCTCCAGTATTTTCTGTAAAATAAAATTATAGAAGAGGTAAGTGCTAAAGAACACTTAGTGGGGTCCGTTTGTACAGTGAAAGGGGTACACATAACATTTCCTTTATAATAAATACATAAATCACGTTGTGGACTCCCAAGTAGTCCCAATAAAACTTTGGATAGATTTTTGAAGAAGACCTATTAGGGCCCCAAGCCGACCCTATTTGGGTTGTTACACCCCTTCGTGTTGGAATTCTGAAAAATATCCCTTTTGATGGGTTTCCAACAAGGAATACCCTACTTGGCCTGAAGGCGCATGTGCAGCTAAATTGTCACATAATAGTTCTCACATAACACATAGTGCACATTAATCACGTTCACGTTGGCCACATAATTCACATAACACATAGGTACAGAAAACCTTTGACATATGTTGGTTTCTAAAGAAACCCTTTTGATGCAGGAATTTCCCGTCTCTTCATCTGATGAAACCAGTCTCATTTATGTCTCTTGAGATCACTCGAATACTGTTCACGCAGTGAAAACTTTTCACTTTAAATCGACGCCACATAATGACGGAATTCAAATCACATAGTCACGTAATTTTTCGTAAAACTATACAATTTAAAACATAAATAAGATTTTACCCCCACCTTGGATACTTAATAGTTCTGACTAAAAGCTCTCGGTCTTATTTCCCTTTATTCTTGCCTTCTCGCATGTACTTCCTACAGAGTACGAAAGCGTGACTTATTCTCTGATTTAAATGCTTAAAACTAATAAAATCTATAAAAGAATAAACTCTCGAGAAAGTCAATAGACAGGGGTTCTTAATTTAGGGTTTATTGAAAATTAGGGTTCGTGGATCACACCCCTATATTAGAGTTTTCTTGCTTAAGGGTTTAATCGTCACGTTTAAATTCAAATTGCGGTCAAACTTCTATTTTATAAGGTTGTAGGACATAAAATAAAATAATTACCCAACTCAGGGGGTTATAAAATAATTTCTGCAAGTTCTAGGAGTGATTCAGTAATTTCTGTAAAGTTTATGGTCCATTATGAAATTTTCAGGAATTCTAGTGTCTATCTGCTATTTTAAAAAAGTTCTGGAGTCAATCTGCTATCTCAGAGAAGTTCTGGAGTCGTTATGTTAGTGTTCATAAGTTCAGGGACTAATCTGTGAATATCCATAAGTTCAGGGACTAAATTGCTAATTCTCCTAAACCTGGGATTTACAATCAAGCCCTAGGTTTAATCAAATTTCCAATTTCACCCCCAACTCCAAAAACACCCCTCTGTCTCCCCCGTCTCCGCCTTGCGCCTCCGCCGCCCGCTGTTGCTGCACAACCACCCCGCTGCCGGTGACCCATGTCGCCGGCGACACCACGCACACATTCACACACTTCACACCCACAAATACATATATATACAAAACCATACATATTTATATATATATATATACACACTCCATTGCCGCCGCTTTCAGCGGCGGCCTTCCAACAGCCGCGCCGGCGCCACTCTGACGCCGACTTCTCCCCAAACAACCCAACACATGCACATAGATATCTCAACATACACATATACATCCTACAGAAATTTTAATCAAAACATACATATATATATATATATATATATACCAAAATTGCTGCCGTTGCAAACGGCGACTCTCAATTGAACACGCCGACGCTGCGAGCGCCGGCCCCACACACCACCACACATCTCGCCGGCGCGACCGAACGCCGATAAAGAAAACGACGGCAGAAACTGAGCAGCAGGGACGACGAGAGAAAGAGAGACAAAGTAGGAGAAATGGGCTGCCCTTTTTAAAATCGGGCCCTAAATTATGACGGGCTTGAAAAGAATTAAACCTTAAACGAAAGAATTACCGGAAATCTTAGCCGATGGAGAGAGAGATGGTGGCGGTGATGGTGGTCCGTGGCTGAGGAAAAAGGGAGAGAGATGAGGGAATAATGAGAGGGAAAGATATTTTCCTTATTTTCCTTTCACATTCTTGCTTAATCAATTCTCCCAACTTGTGCCATGTGTAGTACTCCTAGGATGAGGTGGCACCACTACATAATCTATTAATATTACTAAACTAAGTTAAATCATAAGATTAATTATGATTATCATTGTTTAAAGAAAAAAAATGTGGGTGCTACAATTTGGGTGGGTGCGCGTGCGCACGCATAAAGAGAGCAATGTGTGAATCGGGTCGGATCAGTGTACGAATCTAAATACGTGCATCAGTTATACAAAAAATTTTATGAACTGTGTAAGGTAATAACTATATTAAAGAAAAAAAAGCGAAATTAATGAAACTTAGTGTAAAAGTGAATTAGATTAACTCTCTTATTGGGGTTGGCTTAACTATGGAACAAATCTTGAGATTTATAGAAATTATAATCAACCATTTTATATATATCCGGTTGGATTTTGAACACACAATCCATTTGGATAAGAAAGATCGATATTTATTATATTTGCAGTAAATATGTACTTTCAGAGCAAATTATTGATATCTCTCTCACAAAATTTAATGATAGATTAAGCTTATTCAGATGGTCACGAGGTATGATTATAATTCTCAAAAATTTTAATGTTCTTGTAATATGGGTAACACACACTGTACTGCACTGCACTCTCATAAAAAGCTCAAACTATTTAAAAAAAAAGTGGACAAAAATAAAATAAAAATGGTCATGTTATTCGAAATTTGTCCAAAACTAGTCATGCCAATTTTAATTTTAATACAAAGCGTTTCCAAATTATTCCGTTCGAATCCAATTCTAATTGAAAATTACATTATATCACCATTAAATTTGAGGATTTTGATCACTTTTTTTATTATCTAACCAATTAATGTTGTATGCAGACAAAGTGGGGTGGCAAAAAGTAGTGTTTGTCCGCATCTTTGTAGAAAGATGATCAAATAGTAAAATTGCAATCAAACTTCCAAATTTAATTGTAATGTGATAAATACCGAAATTTTCGTATTTTCTAATGAAATTGGGCTAAAAAACATACGTCATTGAAAATAGAAATTTTTTACTTTTGCAATTTTTAATAAAAATTAGATTCAACATAGAAGAAGTGAAAAAATTAGAAGTACAAAAAAAAGTGCTGCGAGGAAAGCTCTACTACGTACTTGAAAAGCAGCGGTGATTTTGGCATGCAATATCCGCCATGTCAAGCAAGGTTGAGTTAGATTACCACTTAATCATTGAAAGCCCTCACAATATGGTTTCTCTTAACATTTGCTATCAATTCAATCATCAGTTTTGCAGTGGGAATAATGTTTCATTTTGCTAAAATTATTGTCCGGCAGCGAGAGCGATAGATGCGATATTCCGGCGGTGGAGGATTAGGGCTAACGACAGATGGAATACCACCGGCGATTTATGCAGTGGAATCGCCAGTGATAGTACCATGGACCTGGATTACAGCCCCGGCATCAAGTGCGATTGCACTTACAATGCTAGCACTATCTGCCACATTTATTCCCTGTACGTTGACTTCGCCCTTTCTCTTTTGCTTTATGCCGTCAAGAGATTCAGTTCTATACTTGTTAATTTTTAACAGGAGGGTGTATTCAATGTCGGATTGGGATTCATCTTCCAATGTTGTCGGTGCGCTGCCGGAGGAGCTTTGGGATTTAACCTACCTCACTAATTTGTATGATTTCACGTTTTGCATATTGATAGAATTTTACTAAATCCTTAAGCACTTTGTATCTGTTGTATATTTGATTGGGGGTGTGGCCTGATGCAATGAACGTGCTCAAATTGAAATGCAGACATTTGGGGCAGAATTATTTGACAGGTACCCTGTCTCCATTTGTTGGCAATCTAACTCGGTTGCAGTACCTGTAAGTTGTCTCATTTGTGGTTGATTCTTGATGATTTGGTTGAAGATGGCTGAAAGAGATGATTAAGATTTGTAAATGACATTCCACCAGGGTTTTTGGTATCAACAATTTGTCCGGGGAGCTTCCTAAGGAGCTAGGAAAGCTTGCTGATTTGAGATCACTGTAAGGCATATTAATTGCTGATCTCATCTTCTTGAACTATGATTGTACCAAGGGGATTCTCAAAAACTTATAAGGGCTGCTTGATATACTCTTGCTTGTTGCAGGTCTATTGGTACTAATAACTTCTCTGGTCCTTTACCATCTGAACTTGGCAATTGCACAATGCTAGAAGAACTGTAAGTTCTGTTGCTCTGATATCTTTCTGGATGGCTAAGAATTTTTCATCTTGATTCAATCTGCTATAGACTTAATCATATACTGAGGAAATGATAGAATGCTGCTCCCAGTTCTCTGCCTTTCCTTATAATAGTTTCATACTCTATAGCTATAATCTCTTATACGTATGTAGTAGACTTGTTAGAAACTTTTGTAATGTCTTGCATCCATTCTTTAATCTTTAACATGTGACAATTTGTGCTTACATGACTTGAGCTATTGTTTCTTATTGCTTCATTCACGTCATTAAAGAGCTTCATAACTAGTGATAGTCTTTTATTCAGATTTCCCGATTCTTCTTTAGTCATCTGATGAGAATCACAAATTATTCTTTAAGAAGTTGTGTCAGTTTTTTATTATGCTGTGGAACTTGCCAGTTGGATTGACAGCTCTGGAGTTAGTGGTGCAATTCCTTTGTCCTTTGCCAAACTGCAGAATATGAAGACTATGTAAGAGCTCTAAGACAAGCTATCTTTCTTTATTCATCTTAGATATCAGACAAATTGCATCAAGTAATTATTTGAGTTCAAGATTCATGTATAAAACTTTTCGGGATTTCAGGTTTTCTTCAGACGTTGCATTTACGGGCCGAATACCCGACTTCATTGGCAGTTGGTCAAACTTAACTGTTCTGTGAGACAAATATCTAACAACTTTGATTATCTTTCAAGATTATTGCTTTGGAGTTCAACTCTTCATTTTGTTGAGTCATTTCATGCCAGAAAACTAGCAGCCCTAGTTCTCTCTTGCATTTTCATGATCCATTTTATTGTGATGTATCTGCAGAAGGTTTGAAGGAACCTCATTAGAGGGCCCAATACCATCATCCTTTTCCAATTTAACGAAGTTGACAGATTTGTGAGTGTTGACCACCTCTCTGTAATATTTATGAAATTTCATATTACATTTTCACTCTTGGGAATAGTCAATATTCTTGATCATTTATGATCACAGGAGAATATCTGATCTGTCGAATGGGAACTCTCCACTAGACTTTCTCACAAATCTGAAGACCTTGAGTACATTGTGAGTAAAGACGACAAGGATTTTAAATCTGCAATGATATGATATTATCCTGTTACTATTCTATTATCTAACTCCAACTCATCTCTTCTATATCCACAGAGCTCTGAGAAATAACAACATTTCTGGCTCTATTCCTTCCAACCTCAATGAATATCCAGATTTGTCCTTGCTGTGAGTTCCCATGATTAAGAAAGATTTTGTACAATATGCATAGCTCTAGCCTGCTGAAATCTGATCCTCTATGCCAATGCACATAACAAGTTTTTTTCTCTGAAAAAGCTTATCTGTTTCTTGAAGTTATTTTCAGAAGCTTGGTGATTATTTAGAAGCAAAATGCTCGTACCTCTTTATCTTACTAATCTGTTATTTTAAACGTATAGGGATTTGAGCTTCAACAATTTCACTGGACAAATTCCAGATTCCCTTTTCAATATGAGTTCCCTCGTCCACCTGTAATTATTTATTCTTATTGTGGTTATCACTCCCTAATCCCCCCACCCACCTCCAACAAACATAATGTTGCTTGTTGTGAATGACTGACTACCTTCTGCATTTTCAGGTTTCTTGGCAACAACAAGTTGACAGGTTCTCTGCCTGCCCAGAAGGCTCCACTTCTTCGGGTTATGTGGGTTATAAACCTTTTATAACTTTTATCAGATTTAAAGTCAATGTGGCTTAATTTTTTCCTAAAAGATATGGCTCTCTACTTTCACGTCATTGGATGCTTTGTCAAAGTTTTGAAGTGTTTCAGAATCTTTCCACTATAATATTTTATGGAGTTACAGTACCGTGGCATAGTATAGTTGCTTTTGTTCATAATGGAATTTTTTTTTTTATCACGGACATATTATGTTTAAGATACAGGCTTTCAGTTTGAGGAATCATAAAAATTGGCAGACAACTCTCTTCGTGTATGGTGTTGTCTGTCTAGGATGCTAGATCATGCAAATGCAGAAATCTGGATTGTGACAAAATTTTGTGGTCTCCTCTTGGACTTGTTTGCATGTCTTGGGGAAATATGAAATGTTCATCTTTGATGTTTTATGTGGTGGCATAAGTTTTTCCGTATATGTGGTAACGTTGATTTTTTTATGGAAAAGTTGATTTATGATCACTTATCCAGGCAACTGAATCTTATGAAAAATTAATGGTTTAAATGCATTATATAGCAATCACCTTGAATTTGTACAGAAGCAGCTTTTGTCCAATTTCTTTTCTTCAATTTTTAAGAAAGAAACCGTATGTGATCTGAGCTTGGGTTTCCAGAAGATGTTTCTTGCATCACTAGTGACTTATGCAAATAATATTATTGCGATTATTTAACATGATAAAATTATGCATGTGCTTTAAACAATAAAAAATGTTATAGCACTGCAGTTTGAAGCAAATTATGAAGGGTTTTGTGATTTCTATCTCACAAATAACATTCTTATTCCATTTGCTTGCAGAGATTTGTCGTACAATGAATTATCTGGGAGCTTTCCTTCATGGGTCGACCAGCAAGATCTTCAACAGTATGAATAATTTAGATTTGATTTTCAAAAAAAAAAAAAAAAGAAAGAAAAAATAAATACAGATTTCTGAAGAGATATCAGCTTACTTGAGTTGGTTTGTTCCAAAACTTACTCAACTTTTTATGCAGTAATATGGTTGCCAACAATTTCACAATAGCAGGTTCTAGTAGCAGGTCTGCTCCTCATTCCTCAGTGCTTTTGCAGTTGATTTCAAGGCCATACTTTTTAGGCTTCATAATTGCATGTTCTACATTTTTTACTACTTTATTACAATAATAATTATTATTCTTTTATTTTATTTTTTATTATTTTTAATTTTGAGCAGAACATTTTACTTTTTTCAAACATACATAGTACTTATAAAAATTTCCAGCTTCTTCATACAACTTTCACATGTGATATGCTAATATCATGAAATTGTTCAGAAAAGATCTCTCAACTATATTTTCATATTATGATGAAGAATAACCAAAACAAAAAAAATTAAAAAAAAAATTCAATTTGGTAGCATGAAATATATTAATTTGTTATTATGTGCATCTTCGTTCTGAGTTTCATGATGCCATACAAAAAAAGTAATTAGAATAGAGTTCTATTCTGTTACATAGATAACTACTATGAGGAAGAGCATTTCAGAATTGAGTTTATGACTTTAGGAGTGTCTTTCCCAAGATTGGCCATAACTCTATTGCAGAAGAGAGTCTGATCTCACTTAACTCTTTAACTAGGAGGCCGAGATTATGTTGGATATTATTAAATTTCTGTTTCATATTTCCAAAAAGAAATCGGACATTTAGTACCTTCTTGTTGAAATAAAACATGTATACTTGCAAATCTTTGTCCATTTAGTAATGTTTCAAAAACAATAGATGTATGCCTCTTTTGAATAATTTGCAGCATCGACTTTGGAAACCTGATTCTTGATTTTCTGTCTGAAACCTCTTTCTATTTCAGTGTTCTTGCATCAGGATTGAATTGCCTTCAGCGAAACTTTCCTTGCAACCGAGTGGTACCCCGATGTATGTGACAGTATTCTGCACAAAAATTTTCTGCACGATGTTGACTGCATCCAAGATTTGGAACTCATTTCTGTTGAATGCTTACTAATAAAGCCACAACAGTGGGTTACTTCGTGTTTAAAAAGGACTGAATATAATTGTATTGAAACACAATACTGCTCAAGAATATTTTCAGTAAAACAAAGGGATTGCTGTACACTAGGCTGTTAATTCAAGTTATACACAATTAATTTTACTACAGTTTCTTACCGAGCTGTATTGACAACTGAAATATGACTTTGTATCCATCAATTTTCAGATTCCAGCTTTGCAATTAAATGTGGTGGTGAACAAATGATATTAGCTTCTGGAAATCTGCTTGAAGCAGATAACGCGACTCTAGGTCCAGCGGCTTATTATTTGACCAGAGAACAGAGATGGGCAGTTAGTAATGTTGGTCTCCCTTCTGGTAGCAAAAATCCCGAATATACAACTAACTACATTACAAATATTTCAAATACAAGGGATCCAGAGAAGTTCCTGACATCACGAGTTTCTGCTGGATCGTTAAGATATTATGGCTTGGGCCTTCAGAATGGAGGCTATAATGTGTTTCTCCAGTTTGTAGAGACAAAAGTCGAGACTACTGACTGGAAGAGTCTCGGAAGGCGCCTTTTTGATATATATATTCAGGTGTGCGATATGTAGAATTTATATATTCAGCTTGTGCTTTACTATGACCCTAGGTTTAATGTAATCACTTGATCACATGTGGAAGAACTAAGGTGGAAATAGATTACCTTGATAACTGGATTTTATTTTATTGTGAATTTTTTACTCAGTAATCATGGAAACTGCATGTAACCAGTCTGAGAAGTTTTTCCCTAATCTCCTTACAAAACTAAATGCTGGCAACATTCAATATTTCTCTGGTTAATTTTCTGACTTCTAACTTGTGGTATACCTGTTTGTTTGGCATCAGTTTTACCCTTTCTATATACACATAAAATTCAATCACCAATCCGTTTTCTCCAGGGGAATCTCACGGTGAAAGATTTTGACATACGAAAAGAGGCTGGAGGCTCATATAGAGCTGTGGTGAAAATTTTTACTGCTTGGGTGACAGAAAACCACCTTGAAATCCATCTCTTTTGGGCTGGAAAAGGAACTTGCTGTGTGCCTGTTCAAGGTATATATGGACCGTCAATTTCAGCAATAAGCGTCAGCCCTGCAGGTATATCATTCATTGGGAGAGCTTGGTATCTGTCAGAATTCTGGAGTTTGATTGTCAAAATTTTGATGCCAATTCTAACTATAAATATTGTCTACAGATATTATCCCTACTGTAAGTAACAATCCCCCTAATGAACCAGCCAACAAGAAAAATAGGACCCCTGCAGGTATATCATTCATTGGGAGAGCTTGGTATTGGTCGGAATTCTGGAGTTTGATTCTCAAATTTTTTATGCCAATTCTAACTATAAATATTGTCTACAGATTTTATCCCTACTGTAAGTAACAATCCCCCTAATGAACCAGCCAACAAGAAAAATAGGACCCCTGCAGGTATATCATTCATTGGGAGAGCTTGGTATCGGTCAGAATTCTGGAGTTTGATTCTCAAAATTTTGATGCCAATTCTAACTATAAATATTGTCTACTGATTTTATCCCTACTGTAAGTAACAATCCCCCTAATGAACCAGCCAACAAGAAAAATAGGACTGGCATGATCGTGGGGATTGTTGTTTCTGTTGGAGCCATAAGCTTTCTTTCCTTATTTGCAATATATTATTCAGTTCAGAGAAGAAAAAGGCAGAAGAGATATGAAGATGAAGGTAAGCAAAAAGTGTTATTATTCCTTTTTAGCATGAGTCTCTTGTTTCATGTATGCGATTTTAGTGTGGAGTTCTTCCTCGGTTGCCGAATGCAAATGAACATTATGTCTCAAGACAAAATCAATTTGAAAAAGTAGCCAGAGCTTGACTCGGAAATCACCATTAATCCTCAAAATGATTTATGTTCCATTTCCAATTGCTTTAGTTCAAAGAAATGATTCAGAATGACATTTATCGAGATTTCAGAACTATCCGTCAGTTTGTTTCAATTTGCATGCATGAATTGTTTGCAAATAGGCAACATTTTGCATGCATGTCAGTACCTACATTTTTGTGATGTCTCAAGTTAAGACATTAAGCATATCGTAACATTCTAATTGTCATTCTGTGATTATCATTTGAAAAATGAAAATGTTTCTGTTTTAATCCAGATTTCCTGGGGATGGAAGCCAAACCATACATTTTTAGTTATGCAGAACTTAGAGCCGCAACAGATAATTTCAGTACAGCTAGAAAGCTTGGAGAAGGAGGATTTGGGCCTGTTTACGAGGTAACTTCTTTTCATGAAAAGCATCAAGACATGGTTGGTCTCTTTAAGTGGGGACTAATCATGGAGAACTGACACAACAGGGGAGAATGATAGGAGTATAAAACTTTTCCACTTTTTAAGGTTTTCCTGGATTTTTTTGTTCTGCATACAGTTATGAAAGTCATTTCTCGATTCTAATAACTGCTCTTACACATCAAGTCAAGGCCTGTTCTGTAGCTCACTAGCTAAGTATTTCTATAACTATGTCTCTTCTCTCTATTATAAGGGAACACTGGAGGATGGAAGAATTGTTGCAGTGAAGCAGTTGTCTGTAGCATCTCATCAAGGAAAGAGCCAGTTTGTGGCAGAGATTGAGACCATATCTGCCGTGCAACATCGTAACCTAGTGAAATTGTATGGATGCTGCATAGAGGGAGAAAAACGTTTGCTTGTTTATGAATTCCTCCAAAACAAGAGTCTTGATCTAGCATTATTTGGTATGTGAGATATGATTTGTGTAGTACCTGTTACTAATATGTCAAACTTTTATTGCACACTGCTGAAGCTCCAATCACTTTTGCTTCAATTGAGCAGGAAATAATAGTCTCCATCTCGATTGGCCTATACGATTTGGTATATGCTTGGGAGTAGCAAGAGGTCTGGCTTATCTTCATGAGGAATCTCGTCTTCGGATCGTACACAGAGATGTAAAGGCCAGCAATATCCTGCTTGACTCTGAACTGAATCCAAAAATTTCAGATTTTGGCTTGGCTAAACTGTATGATGACAAAAAGACACATATGAGCACCCGCGTTGCAGGCACAATGTGAGATCCATCAAGTCCAAGTGCATTAGTTTTCACTTTCCTCTCTTTTTATCATAGTTCCAATCTGAACGTAGTCAAGTAATCGTTCTACTATTGACAATATTTGTGGTTGTTCATTTAGTGGGTATCTTGCTCCGGAATACGCCATGAGGGGTCACCTCACCGAGAAGGCTGATGTATTTGGTTTTGGGGTCGTGGCTCTTGAAATCATCAGTGGAAGGGCAAACGCTGACTCGAGCCTTGGAGAAGACAGAGCATATCTACTTGAATGGGTATGTATGCTCGGCTATTTTCTCTATAATCTATTGCATATTGTGTAGTATTTATCCCAAGTTATTAAATTGCTTTAAGGGGAAAGCTAAATTAGCTATTCTTCTACACTTTTCTTCTCATGTAGGCCTGGAGTTGTCATGAAAATAACAGGGATCTGGATTTGGTGGACAAGAATTTGTCCGAATTCAACGAGGATGAGGTACAAAGGTTGATAGGAGTCGCGCTTTTGTGCAGCCAAATGTCCCCAATGATTCGACCATCCATGTCACGTGTGGTGGCAATGCTCTCTGGAGATGCTGAGATTCCGGATGTCACTTCAAAGCCCGGATACTTGGCTGAATGGAACTTCAATGATATAAGCACGTTTGAAATGAACACCATTAATCTTGGAACTTCAAGTGTGGATGAGAGTAGCTATGACCCATCATTGAGTACAACCCAGACGACGCCTCCTCCATCCCGTTCCCCCGTACCTGCCTCTGAGCCCATGCTTCAACGGGTCGGTGGAGAGGGAAGATGATAAGTTCATGAACTTCGTAACAAAATAACTTGTGTTTGCTGCTCATATATTTGTTTTGCATTTGAAATTCTTGTGTGTTGGTAATAAAGTGAAAATTAGGTGATATGATATAGTTAGTTTTCTGCTGTCTGAAGATAATACTATAGTCTGTATGGATTTTGAATTCAACCTCTTTATTTCTGTAATAGCACCCATTTATGTAAACTGAAGTGTGATGATGAGTGGGAAGATCAATCTGATGATCCGGCAATTCCTTCCAGAAATCATTCTTTGATTGAATCACTGAGTCATGGTATTTCCGATCATAATTTTCCAGATCTGCAGACATACATTTCACCAAAAAACATAATATTTTCTAGTCGTTACATGTGGGATCAAACCCAAAACAACTAGCATAGTATACAGCAAAATGATTCCTAAGCATAGGACCATGATTAGAACGAGGGACAACGTGGAAGGACTTGGTAATAGCCTGTTAATGGATTCCAAACAACAACGTCGCCGTGTCCATAATCTAGAGACAACACTCCATTACAATTAGCACTGTTGTCTTGTCAACATAATAGCCAGGCCGAGAAAGAACATGGGGTAGGTAAAGGCCTTCTTCTGTCGATAGTAGAGTGAAACGATCAAGGCCGTTAACGTCACGACACCGGAGAATCACCATATCCCTTTTCCTGCGCAATTCTCCTTTTCTTTTTCTTTTTAACTTTCCACCGCAATCCAATTTAAAATAAAATATTAATTTCTCTCAACCATTAATTCAATCTAACTTTATCTTTTTTATAATTACTTCCACAACCCAACCTAAAATAATAATAATTATTTTATTTTTTGTTAATCACAAAAAAAAAATTAATCAATATTTAAAATATACAAAAATTACATTATGTAATTTAATATTCTAAATTTATAAGTATATTAGAGAAAATAATTTAAAACACATTTGGAATAAAATATAATAATATTTTGTGGTGGTTGGACATGTTCAGAGGTAGAATCTTCGTTTGGATTTGGAGAAAACTTAGGGTATGTTTGTTTAAGGCTTATGTAGGATGGGGGAAATCCGGATTTTGAAATTTTGGGATTTGGTAATAAAGGTGAATAGTTAAAATTTGTGTTTGTTTTGAGATTTTATATGTAGGATTATTACTGTAGATGTCAAATCAATGCTGGAAAAAGTATGTATGTGTAATATTATATTGTTAGTTGATGTGTAATAGGTTTTAGGTATAGGGTTAATTATAGTGTTTTTTTTAGGTAGAATAGGTTTTTGATGGATTTGATAATTCTTGACAAAATCCTCTAAACAAATACGGATTTGAGATTTTAAAATCCCAAATCCGGTGGGGGTAAGCCTAAAACAAACATACCGATAATAGCTTGAATAATCTTTTGGGAGAGGAAAAATTTGAGAATTAAGAATTGATTGAAAGTTTGGATAATTTTGGAAGTTTGAAAAAAATAATTAGAATGATTTGGATTTATGATATAAATTATGAGATGAATGATAAAAATTAGAAAAGAAAATAGAGAATTTAAGATAAGTTTCAAAATATGTCAATATTGGTGTCTATTTATAGACAATTAAAAAATACGAATTTTGTTGAACCACAATATTTTATCCACAATATTTATAATATACATTTTATCCATACAAAATTTAGTTGAACCAATAAAAAAAATGACATGTGTCATTTCTTCATTGACCAACCCAAGTTGAGAGAAGAGTTGAGATGAAACCTCAACCGAAATGATTACAACTTTTGAATTAAATTTTTTTTTTCCCTTTATCTTTTTCTTTATATGCATTGAGGATTTGGACAGACGCGGATAGTCTTAGGACATGTTTGGTTTAGGGGTTTGGAGGGTTAGGGTTAATTAACTCCGATAAACCTATGTTTGTTTTGATGGTTGAAAAACCCGTGTTTTTTTCGGATTCGGGTTGAAAATGACTTTTATGGTCTTATCTTGAGTTTATTTGAGTTAATTAAACCCACCAAAAGTGGTGAGTTTATAAGGGTTTATAATAAAATTTATGTTTTTAATACATAAATCTAACTTAATATATACCACAACATTCAAATCAAATACAAAATTAAATCAAACCTATCATTAAATATTTAAATCAAACATATCAGAAAATTAACCCAATTTAACCCAAATAGTGTAAACCCACCACAACCCAACTAACCTAACTAACCCAACACACGAACTAAACG
The DNA here is from genome assembly GCA_028654395.1 of Scutellaria barbata. Taxonomy (NCBI): domain Eukaryota; kingdom Viridiplantae; phylum Streptophyta; class Magnoliopsida; order Lamiales; family Lamiaceae; genus Scutellaria; species Scutellaria barbata. The sequence goes on from CM053645.1 coordinate 9,123,378, forward strand.
TGCCCTTAGGGTTTTAGATATTATCCACACAGCCTAAACGGGCTGGGTTGTGGCCCATTTATCCATCTTTTTATTTAAAACTTTTCTTGTATCTTCAAAACTGCTTCATTTTGGGCCGTTTTCATAAAAAAAAATTCAAAATCAAATTAAAATTCAAAATTGCTCCCACTCAAAGTAGAAAAGAGGCGCCTCAGCCGCTCTCCACTCTAGGCTCTCTAACTGCTTTTCACTTCAGTTCAACGTTCAACCATTTGAGGGGATTGATTAGGTTTATTTTGCTTTACTATTTTTGCATAAATGAAATAAAAAATATATATATTTAAAAATTTTAAAAAAAAAACTTCCATTCGATTTTCGGTATTTCGATTTTTCACATATAAAAAATCGAGCCGAAAATCAAAATTCAAAATTTCTGAAAATCAAAACTGAAACTGAAATAAACTATCCAAAAAACCGAACCAAAATGCTACTTTCGATTCAGTTCCATTTTAACTGATTTTTGCTCACCTTTACTACAGACAAATTACCGCAGAAGTAATGTACATGCACTGTACTTTTCCACTCTAAAATTGAGATCGATGTCATGAGATGACTTAACAAAAATAAAAGCACAAAATGTAGAAACCCTTAAAAGCATCATCACTAAGAAAACATTTTGTTGTTACTTAGTCCTCTTACGATAGAAAATCCAACATCTTGAGTGATCCGACTGCTGAGTTCAATATCTGTAATTTGTGGCCTAGTAGAGACATTTGGATTGGAAGAATTAAACATCAGTAATTGTTGTATGAACTCTAATTTAGATGGAAAAATAATATTAAACTCTTATTGTTATTACTGAAAACAATCATAATAAATTAACCATTATCACAAAACCTCATGACTATATACTAGGGGCTGAGCATCGATTAGTTTGGTGATCGAATCGAACCAAATTTTTTAGAAATTTGAAAATTGAAACGGAAACCAAAACTGAAGTTTTCGTAACCCTCACGGAAAAAAAATTCCGTTCGGTTATAAGTTCAATTTTTTATGAAATTTTACATATATATTTTTTAAATAACAACAAAGTGGAATTGCTCAAATTTTGCATATTTTCAACATTTTCCCCTAAAGACAAAAAGAAATATATTATCCACAGAGGCAAAACGGGCTGGGCTGTGGCCCATTTATCCATCTTTACATTTAAAACTTTTCTTGTTTTTACCTTAAAATTGATCTCTCGCCGCCGCTAGTCACCGGCGCATTGCAGAGCGGAAAGAGTTTAGTATCAAGAGAAACGAGGTGGAGGAAGAAGAAGATGATGATTTGTGGTATCATCACATGGTGGCTAGCTTTGATCATCCAAGCATCCTGAACCGGATAACAACTGCATTTTGTACACAGGAGACTCATTCCACCAAATCAAGGATAAAAATATTGATTTTGATGGAAATATCGGTATCTCAATTTTACGGAAATATCGGGGAAATATCAATAAATATCGAAAAAATATCGGTAAATATCGAAAAAATATACAGAGCGTTATTATATTGATTACATGAAAAAAAGGAAATATCGCGAATATATCGAAGATATTTACGGATGAAAATGCCATATGATTATGCAGACCAAACGCAGAACCCATAGATTATGATAGGAGAATCATGAAGACAGCTCCCCCGGTTCACTCCAACCCTCCATTCACTTATCATTTTACTTTTCATTCTAAATAAATGGTCATTTTATCATTTGGTTCTTTTTCAACTTTGATGATTAATGTTTGGCTTAGGTTTTTTCAGTATCTTCGTCATATAGGAATGACATTGCGCAGTGATGAAATTGATGCCGCTTATGAAGCTTTCATCTTTCATTCTTGCATTCAGTACATACATGTTATGGATCTTACGTGGCATGGTGTCAACAATCTTGATAATATTTTAACAAATCCGAAAGGCAAATTATTCAAAATTAGTTGAAGCAAACAAATAAATCATATTCAAATTATAATATTAACTTTATAAAAATTCTGACATATATGTATGTCTTTAATACCATAAACTAACCCCGTCCAACATAACTATAGATCATAATTGATTTTGATTTGGTTGAATTGAGTTGGGTTGAGTCGTTTTAGATTTTTTTTGAGTTGAACTTGCGTGTAATTGGTGTATGGAACACATCCATATACATAGGTTGGTCAGGTGGATTCAGATCATGGAACACATCCATATACATAGGTTGGTCAGGTGGATTCAGATCATGGATTTTAGATTCAGGTTGGTGTATTAATCTATGATTCTTAGATTCATATACATCCATACACTGATCGGGTGGATTCAGATCATGGATTTTAGATTCAGGTTGATGTATGAATCTTAGATTCATACATATCCATACACTGATCTTAGATTCATGCACAAGTTGATTGGGTGGATTCAAATCATGGATCTTAGATTCATACACATTATCTTAGATTCATGCATAGGTTGATCGGGTGGATTCAAATCATGAATCTTAAATTTATACATAGGTTGATTAGATGAATCCAAATCATGAATTTTAGACATATATTTCTTATTATTAGTATTTTTTCTTGACATATTATTTTATCATATTTTTATATTAAATTAATTATAAATTTATATTATATTAATCATATTTTTATATAATATTATTGATGAAAATATCTGAAGCAATATACTGAAATCTTGATGAAAATATCTCAAGCAATATACTGAAATCTTGATTTCTTAAACTATTCAAGTCTTGCACATAATAATATTTTAGTAGAAGCCGGCAATTTTGATTTATTCATTTAATAACTACTACTGTTAGCAATTTTGATTTATTCATTTAATAACTACTACTGCTATTAGGTAACAATCACAATTCTTTCTTTTCGATGGAAATAATCATGACTTTTGACTTAAAAAAAAAAGTTTTATCATTTATTCATGCCACTGGGATTTGATTATTAAAAGAAATGGAAAAGCAAACATTTGAAAATGAGAGAGATGGAAACGGCAATGATGCATATATATATATATATATATATATATATTCTTAATAATTTTAGTACTGATGAATCATTTGATTTATTATAGGTTAGAATATGTGTATAGTATGATCATAACATAAAGAGAACTATTTTTTTTTAACAATTCACAACTCTTTTCCAATCACTAAAAAACAAATCTTATAAGTGACTAAGATACCAAAAAGTAATTTAAAGATTCTCCTTATTATAGTATGTGAAAATAAAATTTCCTTATCACTACTAGTGAAAAGAAATCTACTACAATTCATATACGAACATACTTTTCTAACACAAAATATAAAAGCACACACTTTTCTACCACAATTTAAAACAAATCAAAAAATTTACTCCTAAATACAATGCCAATAAAAAAGTAAAAATAAAATAAAAATCATAGTGGTGTAACATATATGCATGTTATGATGTAATTCTATTAAAAAAACATTAAAATTTACACGATATGATCCGGAAGAGGTTGCACAATACGAAAGATATATCATATAAATTATATCATAAAACCCTATTAAAAAATCAAAGAGGTTACACGATATAATTTACAAAGAGTTACACGATATAACTCTATTAAAAAAACACAATAACTTACACAATATTTGTTCACATATCATTCCCAAATCATTACTACCATTTGAATCTTTTTTTTTTTTTTTAAAACTGTGTATAAAAATACATCCTCTATATATTACAATAAAAAGTTAATTTTATATGAAGTTGTGACATATACCATCGATATCTTTTCATAAGATGATATTCATCTTAGAAAACGAAAAAAAAATAAAAATGGTGTGGATAAGATAAAAAACGTTGACCCATGAATTGACCTATAATCAATGTTTGGCAGTATAGAGGAGCTGAAACATCGGCATGTGCGAATGCTCCAATGACGACAAACAACTACTAACATTAGAAACTGCAAAATCTAGCAAACAAAAAATAAAATCTGATGAATATTTTATAAAATATACTACAACATGTGTATATTTAATACTAACATTAAAAATGGGCTCCTCCAACACCAACCACCAACTAATTTTAGTTATAAGACTGATAATATTACAAATAATAACACAAAGATTGGCCAATTACATCCCCCCTCTCCCTCTACGTAGCTTTGTCTGCTGTTTCCTAAAAATAAGCAGCCAGCAGCTTTGGTTGAATCTTTAGTCTGAAAAAACAGGATGAAGAAGGTGGCGACGCGGCGTCGGAGACAGTCTCTGTTGGAGATTCTTTTCATTATAATTATCGCCGGCGGCGGCGGAGGAGTGGTTGAAGCACAGCCGACACGGAGAAATACCACCACCCCCATCACTGATCCTTCTGAAGGTACATCAACTTCATTTATATAATATCCTTTTCTCTTTAACCAACTTCGTGTTCTTCATTTTCTTTGTTCAAGGTTTTGTTTTTTTGGAATTTTCTCGTCATATTTTTTTTGAGAAAAAGTTGAAGTGATATACACTTCTGCATAATTGTGAATGGTTGCATCAGTCAGAGGATTTTGTTTTTTCTAAATATAAATTCACCTTTTTGTGAATAGTAAGTGTCATATAGAGAGAAATGGTTTATCTTTAATCTCACCTATATCTCTTATAGAGAAAATTGTGTCAAAGAGGATCATCTCAACTTCCTAATATAAGTTTTTGTTTTGAAAAGAATATAACTGTGTAGAGTTGCACTTGTGTGCAACTAATCTAAGACTAGATTCATATAATGTGAGTTGGGTTGGGTCGAATTTGATCCGAATCCGCATATATTCTATTTTTTTTACCCTAATTTTTATGTTGTGTTTGTCATATCTTTATATTATGTCAAACATATTTTTATGTAACTCTTTAATTTAAAAAAAAAATAGTAAAAAAAAAAATCATAATTTCGACGAAAAAACTCTAATTTATACATATATACTTTTATATAATATTACGCATCTTTTTAAATAATATTAGTTATACCTTTATATAATACATCTACCATAATTATTGTTAGTTAAAAGGTACGCACTAGTATAAAATAAAAGTATGTTTACCATAATATAAATGTATATTTAACATAACATAAAAATTTTAAATGTATGTTTAACATAACATAAAACCTTAAAAATGTGCTTAACGTTACATAAATGTATGTTTAATATAACATAAGAATCCTAAAGCTGGTATGCTTAATGTTACATAAAAACATGTTTAATATATCATAAAGGCCCTAAAGATATAACTAACATAACATAAAAGTATGTTTAACATAATATAAAGGAATGTTTAACATAATATAAATGTATAGCACCTGAAGTAAATTTAGGTAGGTTTAAGCGTACCTACACAGACGTGTGGGGAGCACACGTGAAGAGTACGTGGAGCGGTGCGTTGGTCGGGTCGGATCAGGTGCAAGTTACACAAAAAAATTTGTAAACTGTGTAACTTAATAACTATATTAAAGAAAAAAAAAGAGAAATTAATGAAACATAGTGTAAAAGTGAATTAAATTAACTCCCTCTCATTGTGGTTGGCTTAACTATGGAACAAATCTTGAGATTTATAGAAATTATAATCAAACCTTTTATATATATCCGGTTGGATTTTGAAGATACAATCCATTTGAATCAGAAAGATCGATGCTTATTATATTTGCAGTAAATATGTACTTTCAGAGCAAATTACTGATTTCCCTCTCTCAAAATTTAATGATAGATTAAGCTTATTCAGATGGTCACGAGAAATAATTAAAATTCTCAAAATTTTTAATGTTCTTGTAATATGGGTAACACACACTGCACTACACTCATAAAAAAAGCTCAAACTATTTATAAAAAAAGGAGAAAAATAAAATAAAAATGGTCATGCTATTCGAAATTTGTCCAAAACTAGTCATGCCAATTTAAATATTAGTACAGAACGTTTCCAAATTATTCCATTTGATTCCAATTCTAACTGAAAATTACATTGTATCACCATTGAATTTGAGGATTTTGATCATTTTTTTAATTATCTAACCAATTAATATTGTATGCAGACAAAGTGGGGTGGCAAAAAATAGTGTTTGTCCGCACCTTTGTAGTAAGATGATCAAATAGTAAAATTGCAATCAAACTTCCAAATTTAATTGTAATGTGATAAATACCGAAATTTTCGTATTTTCTAATGAAATTGGGCTAAAAAGCACAGGTCATTGAAAATAGATATTTTTTACTTTTGCAATTTTTGATAAAAATTAGATTGAACATAGAAGAAGTGAAAAAATTAGAAGTAAAAAAAAAAAAAGGGCTGCGAGGAAAGCTCTACTACGTACTTGAAAAGCAGCGGTGATTTTGGCATGCAATACAGTTCTCCCGATCCGCCATGTCAAGCAAGCTTGAGTTAGATTACCACTTAATCATTGAAAGCCCTCACAATATGGTTTCTCTTAACATTTGCTATCAATTCAATCATCAGTTTTGCAGTGGGAATAATGTTTCATTTTGCTAAAATTATTGTCCGGCAGCGAGAGCGATAGATGCGATATTCCGGCGGTGGAGGATTAGGGCTAACGACAGATGGAATACCACCGGCGATTTATGCAGTGGAATCGCCAGTGATAGTACCATTGACCTGGATTACAGCCCCGGCATCAAGTGCGATTGCACTTACAATGCTAGCACTATCTGCCACATTTATTCCCTGTGCGTTGATTTCGCCCTTTCTCTTTTGCTTTATGCCGTCAAGAGATTCAGTTCTATACTTGTTAATTTTTGACAGGAGGGTGTATTCAATGTCGGATTGGAATCCATCTTCCAATGTTGTCGGTGCGCTGCCGGAGGAGCTTTGGGGTTTAACCTACCTCACTAATTTGTATGATTTCACGTTTTGCATATTGATAGAATTGTACTAAAACCTTAAGCACTTTGTATCTGTTGTATATTTGATTGGGGGTGTGGCCTGATGCAATGGACGTGCTCAAATTGAATTGCAGAAATTTGGGGCAGAATTATTTGACAGGTACCCTGTCTCCATTTGTTGGCAATCTAACTCGGTTGCAATACCTGTAAGTTGTCTCATTTGTGGTTGATTCTTGATGATTTGGTTGAGGATGGCTGAAAGAGATGATTAAGATTTGTAAATGACATTCCACCAGGGTTTTTGGTATCAACAATTTGTCCGGGGAGCTTCCTAAGGAGCTAGGAAAGCTTGCTGATTTGAGATCACTGTAAGGCATATTAATTGCTGATCTCATCTTCTTGAATTATGATTGTACCAAGGGAATTCTCAAAAAATTATAAGGGCTGCTTGATATTCTCTTGCTTGTTGCAGGTCTATTGGTACTAATAACTTCTCTGGTCCTTTACCATCTGAACTTGGCAATTGCATAATGCTAGAAGAACTGTAAGTTCTGTTGCTCTGATATCTTTCTGGATGGCTAAGAATTTTTCATCTTGATTCAATCTGCTATAGACTTAATCATATACTGAGGAAATGATAGAATGCTGCTCCCAGTTCTCTGCCTTTCCTTATAACAGTTTCATACTCTATAGCTATAATCTCTTATACGTATGTAGACTTGTTAGAAACTTTTGTAATGTCTTGCATCCATTCTTTAATCTTTAACATGTGACAATTTGTGCTTACATGACTTGAGCTATTGTTTCTTATTGCTTCATTCACGTCATTAAAGAGCTTCATAACTAGTGATAGTCTTTTATTCAGATTTCCCGATTCTTCTTTAGTCATCTGATGAGAACCACAAATTATTCTTTAAGAAGTTGTGTCAGTTTTTTATTATGCTGTGGAACTTGCCAGTTGGATTGACAGCTCTGGAGTTAGTGGTGCAATTCCTTTGTCCTTTGCCAAACTGCAGAATATGAAGACTATGTAAGAGCTCTAAGACAAGCTATCTTTCTTTATTCATCTTAGATATCAGACAAATTGCATCAAGTAATTATTTGAGTTCAAGATTCATGTATAAAACTTTTCGGGATTTCAGGTTTTCTTCAGACGTTGCATTTACGGGCCGAATACCCGACTTCATTGGCAGTTGGTCAAACTTAACTGTTCTGTGAGACAAATATCTAACAACTTTGATTATCTTTCAAGATTATTGCTTTGGAGTTCAACTCTTCATTTTGTTGAGTCATTTCATGCCAGAAAACTAGCAGCCCTAGTTCTCTCTTGCATTTTCATGATCCATTTTATTGTGATGTATCTGCAGAAGGTTTGAAGGAACCTCATTAGAGGGCCCAATACCATCATCCTTTTCCAATTTAACGAAGTTGACAGATTTGTGAGTGTTGACCACCTCTCTGTAATATTTATGAAATTTCATATTACATTTTCACTCTTGGGAATAGTCAATATTCTTGATCATTTATGATCACAGGAGAATATCTGATCTGTCGAATGGGAACTCTCCACTAGACTTTCTCACAAATCTGAAGACCTTGAGTACATTGTGAGTAAAGACGACAAGGATTTTAAATCTGCAATGATATGATATTATCCTGTTACTATTCTATTATCTAACTCCAACTCATCTCTTCTATATCCACAGAGCTCTGAGAAATAACAACATTTCTGGCTCTATTCCTTCCAACCTCAATGAATATCCAGATTTGTCCTTGCTGTGAGTTCCCATGATTAAGAAAGATTTTGTAAAATATGTCGATATTCCATTATAGCTCCAGCCTGCTAAAATCTGATCCTCTATGCCAATGCACATAACAAGTTTTTTTCTCTGAAAAATCTTATCTGTTTCGTGAAGTTATTTTCAGAAGCTTGGTGATTACTTAGAAGCAAAATGTTCATACCTCTTTATCTTTCTAATCTGTTATTTTAAACTTACAGGGATTTGAGCTTCAACAATTTCACTGGACAAATTCCAGATTCCCTTTTCAATATGAGTTCCCTCGTCCACCTGTAATTATTTATTCTTATTGTGGTTATCACTCCCTAATCCCCCCACCCACCTCCAACAAACATAATGTTGCTTGTTGTGAATGATTGACTACCTTCTGCATTTTCAGGTTTCTTGGCAACAACAAGTTGACAGGTTCTCTGCCTGCCCAGAAGGCTCCACTTCTTCGGTTTATGTGGGTTATAAACCTTTTATGACTTTTATCAGATTTAAAGTCAATGTGGCTTAATTTTTTCCTAAAAGATATGGCTGTCTTCTTTCGCGTCATTGGATGCTTTGTCAAAGTTTTGAAGTGTTTCAGAATCTTTCCATTATAACATTTTATGGAGTTACAGTACCGTGGCATATTATAGTTGCTTTTCTTCATAATGGAATTTTTTTTTTTTTATCACGGACATATTATGTTTAAGATACAGGCTTTCAGTTTGAGGAATCATAAAACTTTGCAGACAACTCTTTTGGTGTATGGTGTTGTCTGTCTAGGATGCTAGATCATGCAAATGCAGAAATCTGGATTGTGACAAAATTTTGTGGTCTCCTCTTGGATTTGTTTGCATGTCTTGGGGAAATATGAAATGTTACATCTTTGATGTTTTATGTGGTCGCATAAGTTTACCCGTATATGTGGTAACGTTGATTTTTATATGGAAAAGTTGATTTATGATCACTTATCCAGGCAACTGAATCTTATGAAAAATTAATGGTTTAAATGCATTATATCGCAATCACCTTGAATTTGTACAGAAGCAGCTTTTGTCAATTTTCTTTTCTTCAATTTTTAAGAAAGAAACCATATGTGATCTGAGCTTGGTTTTCCAGAAGACGTTTCTTGCATCACTAGTGACTTATGCAAATAACATTATTGCGATTATTTATCATGATAAAATTATGCATGTGCTTTAAACAATACAAGATGTTATAGCACTGCAGTTTGAAGCAAATTATGAAGTGTTTTGTGATTTCTATCTCACACATAACATTCTTATTCCATTTGCTTGCAGAGATTTGTCGTACAATGAATTATCTGGGAGCTTTCCTTCATGGGTCGACCAGCAAGATCTTCAACAGTATGTATAATTTAGATTTGATTTTCAAAAAAAAAAAAAAAAAAGAAAGAAAGAAAGAAAAAATAAATACAGATTTCTGAAGAGATATCAGCTTACTTGAGTTGGTTTGTTCCAAAACTTACTCAACTTTTTATGCAGTAATATGGTTGCCAACAATTTCACAATAGAAGGTTCTAGTAGCAGGTCGGCTCCTCATTCCTCAGTGCTTTTGCAGTTGATTTCAAGGCCTTACTTTTTAGGCTTCATAATTGCATTTTCTACATTTTTACTACTTTATTACAATAATAATTATTATTCTTTTATTTTATTTTTTATTATTTTCAATTTTGAGCAGAACATTTTACTTTTTTCAAACATACATAGTACTTATAAAAATTTCCAGCTTCTTCATACAACTTTCACATGTGATATGCTAATATCATGAAATTGTTCATAAAAGATCTCTCAACTATATTTTCATATTATGATGAAGAATAACAAAAAAAAAAAAAAAAATTCAATTTGGTAGCATGAAAGATATTAATTTGTTATTATGTGCATCTTCGTTCTGAGTTTCATGATGCCATACAAAAAAAGTTATTAGAATAGAGCTCTATTCTGTTACATAGATAACTACTATGACGAAGGGCTTTTCAGAATTGAGTTTATGACTTTAGGAGTGTCTTTCCGAAGATTGGCCATAACTCTATTGCAGAAGAGAGTCTGATCTCACTTAACTCTTTAACTAGGAGGCTGAGATTATGTTGGATATTATTAAATTTCTGTTTCATATTTCCAAAGAAGAAATCGGATATTTAGTACCTTGTTGTTGAAATAAAACATGTATACTGGAAAATCTTTGTCGATTTAGTAATGTTTCAAAAACAATAGATGTATGCCTCTTTTGAATAATTTGCAGCATCGACTTTGGAAACCTGATTCTTGATTTTCTGTCTGAAACATCTTTCTATTTCAGTGTTCTTGCATCAGGATTGAATTGCCTTCAGCGAAACTTTCCTTGCAACCGAGTGGTACCCCGATGTATGTGACAGTATTCTGCACAAAAATTTTCTGCACGATGTTGACTGCATCCAAGATTTGGAACTCATTTCTGTTGAATGCTTACTAATAAAGCCACAACAGTGGGTTTCTTCGTGTTTAAAAAGGACTAAATATAATTGTATTGAAACACAATACTGCTCAAGAATATTTTCAGTAAAACAAAGGGATTGCTGTACACTAGGCTGTTAATTCAAGTTATACACAATTAATTTTACTACAGTTTCTTACCGAGCTGTATTGACAACTGAAATATGACTTTGTATCCATCAATTTTCAGATTCCAGCTTTGCAATTAAATGTGGTGGTGAACAAATGAGATCAGCTTCTGGGATTCTGCATGAAGCAGATAACGCGACTCTAGGTCCAGCAGATTATTATTTGACCAGAGAACAGAGATGGGCAGTTAGTAATGTTGGTCTCCCTTCTGGTAGCAAAAATCCCGAATATACAACTAACCATATTACAAATATTCCAAATACAAGGGATCCAGAGATGTTCCTGACATCACGAGTTTCTGCTGGATCGTTAAGATATTATGGCTTGGGCCTTGAGAATGGAGGCTATAATGTGAGACTCCAGTTTGTAGAGACAAAAGTCGAGACTACTGGCTGGAAGAGTCTCGGAAGGCGCCTTTTTGATATATATATTCAGGTGTGTGATATGTAGAATTTATATATTCAGCTTGTGCTTTACTATGACCCTAGGTTTAATGTAATCACTTGATCACATGTGGAAGAACTAAGGTGGAAATAGATTACCTTGATAACTGGATTTTATTTTATTGTGAATTTTTTACTCAGTAATCATGGAAACTGCATGTAACCAGTCTGAGAAGTTTTTCCCTAATCTCCTTACAAAACTAATGCTGCCAACATTCAATATTTCTCTGGTTAAATAGAGAGTTAACGGTATATTGTTTTCTGACTTCTAACTTATGGTATACCTGTTTCTTTGGCATCAGTTTTACCCTTTCTATATACACATAAAATTCAATCACCAATCCGTTTTCTCCAGGGGAATCTCACGGTGAAAGATTTTGACATACGAAATGAGGCTGGAGGCTCATATAGAGCTGTGGTGAAAGATTTTACCGCTCGGGTGACAGAAAACCACCTTGAAATCCATCTCTTTTGGGCTGGAAAAGGAACTTGCTGTGTGCCTGCTCAAGGTATATATGGACCGTCAATTTCAGCAATAAGCGTCAGCCCTGCAGGTATATCATTCATTGGGAGAGCTTGGTATCTGTCAGAATTCTGGAGTTTGATTCTCAAAATTTTGATGCCAATTCTAACTATAAATATTGTCTACAGATTTTATCCCTACTGTAAGTAACAATCCCCCTAATGAACCAGCCAACAAGAAAAATATGACAGGCATGATTGTGGGGATTGTTGTTTCTGTTGGAGCCATAAGCTTTCTTTCCTTATTTGCAATATATTATTCAGTTCAGAGAAGAAAAAGGCAGAAGAGATATGAAGATGAAGGTACGCAAAAAGTGTTATTATTCCTTTTTAGCATGAGTCTCTTGTTTCATGTATGCGACTTTAGTGTGGAGTTCTTCCTTGGTTGCCGAATGCATATGAACATTATGTCTCAAGACAAAATCAATTTGAAAAAGTAGCCAGACCTTGACTCGGAAATCACCATTAATCCTCAATATGATTTATGTTCCATTTCCAATTGCTTTAGTTCAAAGAAATGATTCGGAATGACATTTATCGAGATTTCAGAAGTATCCGTTAGTTTGTTTCAATTTGCATGCATGAATTGTTTGCAAATAGGCAACATTTTGCATGCATGTCAGTACCTACATTTTTGTGATGTCTCAAGTTAAGACATTAAGCATATCGTAACATTCTAATTGTCATTCTGTGATTATCATTTGAAAAATGAAAATGTTTCTGTTTTAATCCAGATTTCCTGGGGATGGAAGCCAAACCATACATTTTTAGTTATGCAGAACTTAGAGCCGCAACAGATAATTTCAGTACAGCTAGAAAGCTTGGAGAAGGAGGATTTGGGCCTGTTTACGAGGTAACTTCCTTTGATGAAAAGCATCATGACATGGTTGGTCTCTTTAAGTGGGGACTAATCATGGAGAACTGACACAACAGGGGAGAATGATAAAGAGTATAAAACTTTTCCACTTTTTAAGGTTTTCCTGGATTTTTTTGTTCTGCATACAGTTATGAAAGTCATTTCTCGATTCTAACTGCTCTTACACATCAAGTCAAGGCCTGTTCTGTAGCTCACTAGCTAAGTATTTCTATAACTATATATCTTCTCTCTATTATAAGGGAACACTGGAGGATGGAAGAATTGTTGCAGTGAAGCAGTTGTCTGTAGCATCTCATCAAGGAAAGAGCCAGTTTGTGGCAGAGATTGAGACCATATCTGCCGTGCAACATCGTAACCTAGTGAAATTGTATGGATGCTGCATAGAGGGAGAAAAACGTTTGCTTGTTTATGAATTCCTCCAAAACAAGAGTCTTGATCTAGCATTATTTGGTATGTGATATATGATTTGTGTAGCACCTGTTACTAATATGTCAGACTTTTATTGCACACTGCTGAAGCTCCAATCACTTTTGCTTCAATGGAGCAGGAAAAAATAGTGTCCGTCTCGATTGGCCTATACGATTTGATATATGCTTGGGAGTAGCAAGAGGTCTGGCTTATCTTCATGAGGAATCTCGTCTTCGGATCGTACACAGAGATGTAAAGGCCAGCAATATCCTGCTCGACTCTGAACTGAATCCAAAAATTTCAGATTTTGGCTTGGCTAAACTGTATGATGACAAAAAGACACATATGAGCACCCGCGTTGCAGGCACAATGTAAGATCCATCAAGTCCAAGTGCATTAGTTTTCACTTTCCTCTCTTTTAATCATAGTTCCAATCTGAACGTAGTCAAGTAATCGTTCTACTATTGACAATATTTGTGGTTGTTCATCTAGTGGGTATCTTGCTCCGGAATACGCCATGAGGGGGCACCTCACTGAGAAGGCTGATGTATTTGGTTTTGGAGTTGTGGCTCTTGAAATCATCAGTGGAAGGGCAAACGCTGACTCGAGCCAGGGAGAAGACAGAGTGTATCTACTTGAATGGGTATGTATGCTCGGCTACTTTCTCTATAATCTACTGCACATTGTGTAGTATTTATCCCAAGTTATTAAATTGCTTCAAGGGGAAAGCTAAATTAGCCATTCTTCTACACTTTTCTTCTCCTGTAGGCCTGGAGTTGTCATGAAAATAACAGGGTTCTGGATGTGGTGGACAAGAATTTGTCTGAATTCAATGAGGATGAGGTACAAAGGTTGATAGGAGTCTCGCTTTTATGCAGCCAAACGTCCCCAACGATTCGACCATCCATGTCACGTGTGGTGGCAATGCTCTCTGGAGATGCTGAGATTCCGGATGTCACTTCAAAGCCCGGATACTTGGCTGAATGGAACTTCAATGATATAAGCACGTTTGAAATGAACACCATTAATCTTGGAACTTCAAGTGTGGATGAGAGTAGCTGTGACCCATCATTGAGTACAACCCAGATGACGCCTCCTCCATCCCATTCCCCCGTACCTGCCTCTGAGCCCATGCTTCAACGGGTCGGTGGAGAGGGAAGATGATAGGTTCATGAACTTCCAAACAAAATAATTTGTGTTTGCTGCTCATATATTTGTTTTGCATTTGAAATTCTTGTGTGTTGGTTGGAGTCTGTTGTAATAAAGTGAAAATTAGGTGATATGAGTGAGATAGTTTTCTGCTGTCTGAAGATAATACCGGAGTCTGTATGGATTTTGAATTCAACCTCTTTATTTCTGTAATAGCACCCATTTATGTAAACTGAAGGGTGATGATGAGTGGGAAGATCAATCTGATGATCCGGCAATTCCTTCCAGAAATCATTATCGAGTGAATACACTGAGGCATGGTATTTCCGATCATAATTTTTCCACACATACATTTCGCAAAAAAACATAATATTTTCTAGTCATTACATGTGGGATCAAACCCAAAACAACTAGCATAGTATACAGCAAAATGATTCATAAGCATAGGATCATGATTAGAACGAGGGACAACGTGGAAGGACCTGGTAATAGCCTGTTAATGGATTCCAAACAACAAACGTCGCCGTATCCACAATCTAGAGACAACACTTCATTACAACTAACACTGTTGTCAACATAATAGCCAGGCCGAGAAAGAACATGGGGTGGGTAAAGGACTTGTTTTGGTGACAAGTTTTTGCCTTCTTCTGTCGATAGTAGAGTGAAACGCTCGAGGACGTTAACGTCACGACACTGGAGAATCCCCATATCCCCTTTCCTCCTCAATTCTCCGTTCCTTTTTCCTTTTAAACTAGTCGCACCAACAACCTATCTCAACCCAACCTAAAATAAAATATTAATTTCACTCTCATCCACCAATTCAGCGTAACTTTATCTTTTCTTTATCTACATCCATAACCCAATCCAACTCAACCCATCTAAAATAATAATTTTTTTTTTATTAATCACAATAAGAAATCAATCAATATTTAAAATGTACAAAAATTACATTAAGTAATTTAATATTCTAAATCTATAAGTATATTAAGGAAAATAATTTAAAACACATTTAGAATAAAATATAATAACGAAATTACAATTTTTCACAGTTCAATCTATATTTTTAACTCCCTTTTATTTTGTGTTTCGTTGTTGAACATTTTGGAACAAATTTCGAGAAGTATTTTGTGGTGGTTGGACATGCTCAGAGGTAAAATTTTGATTTGGATTTGGAGAAAATTGAGAGTTTTGATAATAACTTGGATAATCTTCTGAGAGAGGAAAAAATTGAGAGTTAAGAATTGATTGAAAGTTTGGATAATTTTGAGAATTTAGATAGTCTTGAGAGTTTGAAAAATAATTAGGATGATTTGGATTTATAATAGAAATTGAGGGATGAATAATAAAAATTAGAAGAAAAAATAAAGAATTTAAAATGTGTTCCAAAATATACTAATATTGGTGTCTATTTATAGACAATTAAAAAATACGAATTTTGATATTATATATATATATATATATATATATATTATAGGTTAGAATATGTGTATAGTATGATCATAACATAAAGAGAATTTTTTTTTTTTTTAACAATTCACACCTCTTTTCCAATCACTAAAAAACAGATCTCATAAGTGACTAAGATACCCAAAAAGTCCTTATTATAGTACGTGAAAATAAAATTTCCTTATCACTACTAGTGAAAAAAAATCTACTACAATTCATATACCAACATACTTTTCTAACACAAAATATAAAAACACACACTTTTCTACCACAATTTAAAACAAATCGAAAAATTTACTTTACAATATCACCGTTATGAGCGGTACGTTCCAACCAATTAAACTATAAGCCCTTATGGATCTCTACATGCAATTCGCTCACTTAGGGAAGAGCGGATGGAAAGAGAGGCCTTTGCTCTATCTGCTTCTTCCTCTTCCCAGGAATGAATGCCAATAAAAAGGTAAAAATAAAATAAAAATCATAGAGGTGTAACATATATACATATTATGATGTAATTCTATTAAAAAAACATTAAAATTTATGTGATATGATCCGTAAGAGGTTGCACAATACGAAAGATATATCATATAAATTATATCGTAAAACCTTATTAAAAAATCAAAGAGGTTATACGATATAATCTACAAAGAGTTACACGATATAATCATATCTTACTCTATTAAAATACGTAATAACTTACACAATATTTGTTCACATATAATTCCCAAATCATTACTACCAGTTGATTTTTTTTTTAACTGTGTATAAAAATACATCCTCTATATATTACAATAAAAAGTTAATTTTATATGAAGTTGTGACATATAGCATCGATATTTTTCCATAAGATGATATTCAACTTAGAAAACGTAAAAAAAAAAAAATAAATAAATAAAGTGGTGTGGATAAAATATAAAACGTTGACCCATGAATTGACCTATAATCAATGTTTGGCAGTATATACTATATAGACAGCTGAAACATCGAATGCTCCAACGACGACAAACAACTACTAACATTAGAAACTGCAAAATCTAGCAAACAAAAAATCAAATCTGATGAATATTTTATAAAATATACTACAACATGTGTATACGTCAATGAGATTAATACTAACATTAAAAATGGGCTCCTCCAACACCAACCACCAACTAATTTTAGTTATAAGACTTATAATATTATAATAATACAAAGATTGGCCAATTACATCCCTCCCTCTCCCTCTAGGTATCTTTGGTTGAATCTTTAGTCTGAAAAAACAGGATGAAGAAGGTGGCGACGCGGCGGCGGAGGCAGTCTCTGTTGGAGATTCTTTTCATTATAATTATAGCCGGCGGCGGCGGCGGAATGGTTGAAGCACAGCCGACACGGAGAAATACCACCACCCCCATCACTGATCCTTCTGAAGGTACATCAACTTCATTTATATAATATCCTTTTCTCTTTAACCAACTTCATGTTCTTCACTTTCTTTGTTTAAGTTTTTTTTTTTGGAATTCTTCTCCTGTTATATTTTTTTAGAGAAAAAGTTGAGCTTATATACACTTCTGCATAATTGTGAATGGTTGCATTAGTCAGAGCATTTTTTTTTTTATTAATATAAGTTAACCGTTTTGTGAATAGTAAGTGTCCTATATAGAGAAATGGTTTATCATTAATCTCACCTCTATCTCTTGTAGAGAAATTATGTCAAACAGGATCATCTCAACTTCCTAATACAACTATGTAAGTTTTTGTTTTGAAAAGAATATAACTGTGTAGAGTTGCACTTGCGTGCAACTTCAAGTGCAACTGATTAGATTCATATAATACGGGTCGGGTCGGGTCGGGTTGAATTTGATGTAAATTCGTGCATTTTCTATTTTATTTTGATTATCCTAATTTTTATGTTATATTAGTTATACTTTTATATTATATTAAAGATACATTTATGTAATACTTTAATTTAAAAAAAATTCTAATTTTGACAAAAAAAAAAATTTCCTAATTCGTACCTATATACCATTATGTAATATTATGCATAGTAATATTAGTTATGCCTTTATATAATATATAAATGTACAACTACCATAATTATTGTTAGTTAAAATGTATGACTAACATAACATAAAAATATGTTTAACATAATATAAATGTATATTTAACATAACATAAAAACCTTAAAGGTATGTTTAACATAATATAAAACCATAAAGATGTGTTTGATGCAAGGACAAAAATATCGGTGTCGGTATAAATATCGGTACCCTGATTTTACTGAAATATCGATATTGTTATCGGTTTCGATGGAAATATCAGACATTTTTAAAAAAATATGAAAACTTTCTAAAAAAATTGAAAAGTTATATCTATTACTTTATAAATTTTTATAACTGATATTAATACATATATTGAACTTATTTAAAAAAATGATATATTTTCAACAAATATATAGATAAAATACATATAAACGTTGTCTGTTATGATAACATTACAAATTTTGTACAAAGTTAATATATGGACTAGTAGTGAATTGAACTCCTATGAGGTTCAAATGAATAAGATGACATGTCATCTAAATTCATACAAATCAACTCATGATATTAGACCAATTTAGAGTATAATCACGAAGATGCAATTCATATGTACTTACAAAAAATTGTATTATGCAAAATTAATATTCATTTATTTCATAAAAACAGTATAATAAATATTTCTATCTATCCAATATTATAGTTATTTTCTTTATTTGTAGAATTAATTTCTCTAAAATATCCTTAATTAATATTAGAAACATGTGTAATGATATATAAATGTTGGTGGTTGTTTTTCTTCACATTTTCTTCAATAAAATCTCTTAATTATTTACACATTTTATATACTATTAAATAAATAAACATAATATCAATGAAGGAGAATTGATTAGATACAGACTCCAAAATATTGTAAGTAACAAAAAGAGAAAAAAAAAATCACATTTCCATCGAAATTTTGCCGACAACGACATTATACCGATATTTTCCGACATTTCATCGACATTTTACCGACATTTTGACAAAAAAAAAACTGCACCCGTATATAATGTCGGGACACTCAAAAAATCAAAATTTCAACGATAAAAACCGAAATTTCGGCAATATTTTTATCCATGGTTTGACGTTACATAAATGAATGATTAATATAACATAAAAACTCTAAATGTATGCTTAATGTTATATAAATGTATGTTTAATATAACATAAAGACCCTAAAGATATGATTAACATAGCGTAAAAATATGTTTAACTTAATATAAATGTATATTTAATATAACATAAAAGTATAGAACTTGAAGTGAATTTGAGTGGGTGCGCGTGCGCACGCATAAAGATTAAAGAGTACATGGAGTAGTGTGTGGATCGGGTCGGGTCAGTGTATGAATCTAAATCCTCGCACCAGTTATATAAAAAAATTTGTGAACTGTGTAAGATAATAACTATATTAAAGAAAAAAAAAGCGAAATTAATGAAACTTAGTGTAAAAGTGAATTACATTAACTCCGTCTTATGGGGGTTGGCTTAACTATGGAACAAATCTTGAGATTTATAGAAATTATAATCAACCCTTTTATATATATCTGGTTGGATTTTGAACACATAATCCATTTGGATCAGAAAGATCGATGCTTATTATATTTGCAGTAAATATGTGCTTTCAGAGCAAATTATTGATATCTCTCTCAAAATTTAATGATAGATTAAGTTTATTCAGATAGTCACAAGGTATGATTATAATTCTCAAAATTTTTAATGTTCTTGTAATATGGGTAACACACACTGCACTGCACTCTCATAAAAAGCTCAAACTATTTAAAAAAAAAAGTGGAGAAAAATAAAATAAAAATGATCATGCTATTCGAAATTTGTCCAAAACTAGTCATGCAAATTTTAAATTTTAGTACAGAGCGTTTCCAAATTATTCCGTTTGAATCCAATTCTAACTGAAAATTACATTATATCACCATTAAATTTGAGGATTTTGTTCAATTTTTATTATCTAACCAATTAATGTTGTATGGAGACAAAGTGGGGTGGCAAAAAGTAGTGTTTGTCCGCACCTTTGTAATAAGATGATCAAATAGTAAAATTTTGCAATCAAACTTTCCAAATTTAATTGTCATGTGATAAACACGGAATTTTTTGTATTTTCTAATGAAATTGGACTAAATAACATACGTCATTGAAAATAGAAATTTTCTACTTTCGCAATTTTTGATAAAAATTAGATTGAACATAGAAGAAGTGAAAAAATTAGAAGTAAAAAAAAAAAAAAGGGCTGCGAGGAAAGCTCTACTACGTACTTGAAAAGCAGCGGTGATTTTGGCATGCAATACAGTTCTCCCGATCCGCCATGTCAAGCAAGCTTGAGTTAGATTACCACTTAATCATTGAAAGCCCTCACAATATGGTTTCTCTTAACATTTGCTATCAATTCAATCATCAGTTTTGCAGTGGGAATAATGTTTCATTTTGCTAAAATTATTGTCCGGCAGCGAGAGCGATAGATGCGATATTCCGGCGGTGGAGGATTAGGGCTAACGACAGATGGAATACCACCGGCGATTTATGCAGTGGAATCGCCAGTGATAGTACCATTGACCTGGATTACAGCCCCGGCATCAAGTGCGATTGCACTTACAATGCTAGCACTATCTGCCACATTTATTCCCTGTACGTTGATTTCGCCCTTTCTCTTTTGCTTTATGCCGTCAAGAGATTCAGTTCTATACTTGTTAATTTTTGACAGGAGGGTGTATTCAATGTCGGATTGGAATCCATCTTCCAATGTTGTCGGTGCGCTGCCGGAGGAGCTTTGGGGTTTAACCTACCTCACTAATTTGTATGATTTCACGTTTTGCATATTGATAGAATTGTACTAAAACCTTAAGCACTTTGTATCTGTTGTATATTTGATTGGGGGTGTGGCCTGATGCAATGGACGTGCTCAAATTGAATTGCAGAAATTTGGGGCAGAATTATTTGACAGGTACCCTGTCTCCATTTGTTGGCAATCTAACTCGGTTGCAATACCTGTAAGTTGTCTCATTTGTGGTTGATTCTTGATGATTTGGTTGAGGATGGCTGAAAGAGATGATTAAGATTTGTAAATGACATTCCACCAGGGTTTTTGGTATCAACAATTTGTCCGGGGAGCTTCCTAAGGAGCTAGGAAAGCTTGCTGATTTGAGATCACTGTAAGGCATATTAATTGCTGATCTCATCTTCTTGAATTATGATTGTACCAAGGGAATTCTCAAAAAATTATAAGGGCTGCTTGATATTCTCTTGCTTGTTGCAGGTCTATTGGTACTAATAACTTCTCTGGTCCTTTACCATCTGAACTTGGAAATTGCACAATGCTAGAAGAACTGTAAGTTCTGTTGCTCTGATATCTTTCTGGATGGCTAAGAATTTTTCATCTTGATTCAATCTGCTATAGACTTAATCATATACTGAGGAAATGATAGAATGCTGCTCCCAGTTCTCTGCCTTTCCTTATAATAGTTTCATACTCTATAGCTATAATCTCTTATACGTATGTAGACTTGTTAGAAACTTTTGTAATGTCTTGCATCCATTCTTTAATCTTTAACATGTGAAAATTTGTGCTTACATGACTTGAGCTATTGTTTCTTAATACTTCATTCACGTCATTAAAGATCTTCATAACTGGTGATAGTCTTTTATTCAGATTTCCTGATTCTTCTTTAGTCATCTGATGAGAATCACAAATTATTCTTTAAGAAGTTGTGTCAGTTTTTTATTATGCTGTGGACCTTGCCAGTTGGATTGACAGCTCTGGAGTTAGTGGTGCAATTCCTTTGTCCTTTGCCAAACTGCAGAATATGAAGACTATGTAAGAGCTCTAAGACAAGCTATCTTTCTTTCTTTATTCATCTTAGATATCAGACAAATTGCATCAAGTAATTATTTGAGTTCAAGATTCATGTATAAAACTTTTCGGGATTTCAGGTTTTCTTCAGACGTTGCATTTACGGGCCGAATACCTGACTTCATTGGCAGTTGGTCAAACTTAACTGTTCTGTGAGACAAATATCTAACAACTTTGATTATCTTTCAAGATTATTGCTTTGGAGTTCAACTCTTCATTTTGTTGAGTCATTTCATGCCAGAAAACTAGCAGCCGTAGTTCTCTCTTGCATTTTCATGATCCATTTTATTGTGATGTATCTGCAGAAGGTTTGAAGGAACCTCATTAGAGGGCCCAATACCATCATCCTTTTCCAATTTAACGGCTTTGACAGATTTGTGAGTGTTGACCACCTCTCTGTAATATGTATGAAATTTCATATTACATTTTCACTCTTGGGAATAGTCAATATTCTTGATCATTTATGATCACAGGAGAATATCTGATCTGTCGTATGGGAACTCTCCACTAGACTTTCTCACAAATCTGACGACCTTGAGTACATTGTGAGTAAAGACGACAAGGATTTTGAATCGGCAATGATATGATATTATCCTGTTACGATTCTATTATCTAACTCCAACTCATCTCTTCTGTATCCACAGAGCTCTGAGAAATAACAACATTTCTGGCTCTATTCCTTCCAACCTCAATGAATATCCAGCTTTGTCCTTGCTGTGAGTTCCCATGATTAAGAAAGATTTTGTACAATATGTCGATATTCCATTATAGCTCCAGCCTGCTAAAATCTGATCCTCTATGCCAATGCACATAACAAGTTTTTTTCTCTGAAAAATCTTATCTGTTTCTTGAAGTTATTTTCAGAAGCTTGGTGATTATTTAGAAGCAAAATGTTCGTACCTCTTTATCTTACTAATCTGTTATTTTAAACTTACAGGGATTTGAGCTTCAACAATTTCACTGGACAAATTCCAGATTCCCTTTTCAATATGAGTTCCCTCGTCCACCTGTAATTATTTATTCTTATTGTGGTTATCACTCCCTAATCCCCCCACCCACCTCCAGCAAACATAATGTTGCTTGTTGTGAATGACTGACTACCTTCTGCATTTTCAGGTTTCTTGGCAACAACAAGTTGACAGGTTCTCTGCCTGCCCAGAAGGCTCCACGCCTTCAGTTTATGTGGGTTATAAACCTTTTATGACTTTTATCAGATTTAAAGTCAATGTGGCTTAATTTTTTCCTAAAAGATATGGCTGTCTTCTTTCGCGTCATTGGATGCTTTGTCAAAGTTTTGAAGTGTTTCAGAATCTTTCCACTATAGCATTTTATGGAGTTACAGTAACGTGGCATAGTATAGTTGCTTTTCTTCATAATGGAATTTTTTTTTACCACGGATATATTATGTTTAAGATACAGGCTTTCAGTTTGAGTAATCATAAAACTTGGCAGACAACTCTCTTGGTGTATGGTGTTGTCTGTCTAGGATGCTAGATCATGCAAATGCAGAAATCTGGATTGTGAAAAAATTTTGTGGTCTCCTCTTGGATTTGTTTGCATGTCTTGGGGAAATATGAAATGTTACATCTTTGATCTTTTATGTGGTCGCATAAGTTTTTCCGTATATGTGGTAACTGTTGATTTTTATATGGAAAAGTTGATTTATGATCACTTATCCAGGCAACTGAATCTTATGAAAAATTAATGGTTTAAATGCATTATATCGCAATCACCTTGAATTTGTACAGAAGCAGCTTTTGTCAATTTTCTTTTCTTCAATTTTTAAGAAAGAAACCATATGTGATCTGAGCTTGGGTTTCCAGAAGACGTTTCTTGCATCACTAGTGACTTATGCAAATAACATTATTGCGATTATTGATCATGATAAAATTATGCATGTTCTTTAAACAATAAAAGATGTTATAGCACTGCAGTTTGAAGCAAATTATGAAGGGTTTTGTGATTTCTATCTCACAAATAACATTCTTATTCCATTTGCTTGCAGAGATTTGTCGCACAATGAATTATCTGGGAGCTTTCCTTCATGGGTCGCCCAGCAAGATCTTCATCTGTATGAATAATTTAGATTGGATTTAAAAAAAAAAAAAAAAAAGAAAGAATGAAAGAAAAAATAAATACAGATTTCTGAAGAGATATCAGCTTACTTGAGTTGGTTTGTTCCAAAACTTACTCAACTTTTTATGCAGTAATATGGTTGCCAACAATTTCACAATAGCAGGTTCTAGTAGCAGGTCGGCTCCTCATTCCTCAGTGCTTTTGCAGTTGATTTCAAGGCCTTACTTTTTAGGCTTCATAATTGCATTTTCTACATTTTTTACTACTTTATTACAATAATAATTATTATTCTTTTATTTTATTTTTTATTATTTTCAATTTTGAGCAGAACATTTTACTTTTTAAACATACTTAGTACTTATAAAAATTTCCAGCTTCTTCATACAACTTTCACATGTGATATGCTAATAACATGAAATTGTTCATAAATGATCTCTCAACTATATTTTCATATTATGATGAAGAATAAAAAATAAAAATAAAAAATCAACTTGGTAGCATGAAAGATATTAATTTGTTATTATATGCATCTTCGTTCTGAATTTCATGATGCCATACAAAAAAAAGTAATTAGAATAGAGCTCTATTCTGTTCCATAGCTAACTACTATGAGGAAGAGCTTTTCAGAATTGAGTTTATGACTTCAGGAGTGTCTTTCCGAAGATTGGCCATAACTCTATTGCAGAAGAGAGTCTGATCTCACTTAACTCTTTAACTAGGAGGCTGAGATTATGTTGGATATTATTAAATTTCTGTTTCATATTTCCAAAGAAGAAATCGGACATTTAGTACCTTGTTGTTGAAATAAAACATGTATACTGGAAAATCTTTGTCGATTTAGTAATGTTTCAAAAACAATAGATGTATGCCTCTTTTGAATAATTTGCAGCATCGACTTTGGAAACCTGATTCTTGATTTTCTGTCTGAAACCTCTTTCTATTTCAGTGTTCTTGCATCAGGATTGAATTGCCTTCAGCGAAACTTTCCTTGCAACCGAGTGGTACCCCGATGTATGTGACAGTATTCTGCACAAAAATTTTCTGCACGATGTTGACTGCATCCAAGATTTGGAACTCATTTCTGTTGAATGCTTACTAATAAGCCACAACAGTGGTTTGCTTCGTGTTTAAAAAGGACTAAATATAATTGTATTGAAACACAATACTGCTCAAGAATATTTTCAGTAAAACAAAGGGATTGCTGTACACTAGGCTGTTAATTCAAGTTATACACAATTAATTTTACTACAGTTTCTTACCGAGCTGTATTGACAACTGAAATATGACTTTGTATCCATCAATTTTCAGATTCCAGCTTTGCAATTAAATGTGGTGGTGAACAAATGAGATCAGTTTTTGGGATTGTGCATGAAGCAGATAACGTGACTCTAGGTCCAGCAGATTATTATTTGACAGAAGAACAGAGATGGGCAGTTAGTAATGTTGGTCTCCCTTCTGGTAACAAAAATCCTGAATATACAACTAGCTACAATACAAATATTGCAATTACAAGTGATCCAGAGATGTTCCGGACTTCACGAGTTTCTGCTGGATCGTTAAGATATTATGGCTTGGGCCTTGAGAATGGAAGGTATAATGTGATTCTCCAGTTTGTAGAGACAACAGTCGAGATTACTGGCTGGAAGAGTCTCGGAAGGCGCCTTTTTGATATATATATTCAGGTGTGCGATATGTAGAATTTATATATTCAGCTTGTGCTTTACTATGACCCTAGGTTTAATGTAATCACTTGATCACATGGGGAAGAACTAAGGTGGAAATAGATTACCTTGATAACTGGATTTTATTTTATTGTGAATTTTTTACTCAGTAATCATGGAAAC
Organism: Scutellaria barbata; assembly: GCA_028654395.1. NCBI lineage: Eukaryota > Viridiplantae > Streptophyta > Magnoliopsida > Lamiales > Lamiaceae > Scutellaria > Scutellaria barbata. The sequence continues at coordinate 9,149,291 of CM053645.1, forward strand.
TGCATGTAACCAGTCTGAGAAGTTTTTCCCTAATCTCCTTACAAAACTAAATGCTGGCAACATTCAATATTTCTCTGGTTAATTTTCTGACTTCTAACTTATGGTATACCTGTTTCTTTGGCATCAGTTTTACCCTTTCTATATAGACATAAAATTCAATCACCAATCCGTTTTCTCCAGGGGAATCTCACGGTGAAAGATTTTGACATACGGAAAGAGGCTGGAGGCTCATTTACAGCTGTGGTGAAAGATTTTACTGTTCGGGTGACAGAAAACCACCTTGAAATCCATCTCTTTTGGGCTGGAAAAGGAACTTGCTGTGTGCCTGCTCAAGGTATATATGGACCGTCAATTTCAGCAATAAGCGTCAGCCCTGCAGGTATATCATTCATTGGGAGAGCTTGGTATCTGTCAGAATTCTGGAGTTTGATTCTCAAAATTTTGATGCCAATTCTAACTATAAATATTGTCTACAGATTTTTTCCCTACTGTAAGTAACATTCCCCCTAATGAACCAGCCAACAAGAAAAATGAACCAGCCAACAAGAAAAATAGGACTGGCATGATCGTGGGGATTGTTGTTTCTGTTGGAGCCATAAGCTTTCTTTCCTTATTTGCAATATATTATTCAGCTCAGAGAAGAAAAAAGCAGAAGAGATATGAAGATGAAGGTAAGCAAAAAGTGTTATTATTCCTTTTTAGCATGAGTCTCTTGTTTCATGTATGCGACTTTAGTGTGGAGTTCTTCCTTGGTTGCCGAATGCATATGAACATTATGTCTCAAGACAAAATCAATTTGAAGAAGTAGCCAGACCTTGACTCGGAAATCACCATTAATCCTCAATATGATTTATGTTCCATTTCCAATTGCTTTAGTTCAAAGACATGATTCGGAATGACATTTATTGAGATTTCAGAACTATCCATCAGTTTGTTTCAATTTGCATGCATAAATCGTTTGTAAATAGGCAGCATTTTGCATGCATGTCAGTACTTACATTTTTGTGATGTCTCAAGTTAAGACATTAAGCATATCATAACATTCTAATTGTCATTCTGTGATTATCATTTGAAAAATGAAAATGTTTCTTTTTTAATCCAGATTTCCTGGGGATGGAAGCCAAACCATACATTTTTAGTTGCAGAACTTAGAGCCGCAACAGATAATTTCAGTACAGCTAGAAAGCTTGGAGAAGGAGGATTTGGGCCTGTTTACGAGGTAACTTCTTTTGATGAAAAGCATCATGACATGGTTGGCCTTTTTAAGTGGGGACTAATCATGGAGAACTGACACAACAGGGGAGAATGATAAGAGTATATCACTTTTCCACTTTTTAAGGTTTTCCTGGATTTTTTTGTTCTGCATACAGTTATGAAAGTCATTTGTCGATTCTAACTGCTCTTACACATCAAGTCAAGGCCTGTTCTGTAGCTCACTAGCTAAGTATTTCTATAACTATATCTCTTCTCTCTATTATAAGGGAACACTGGAGGATGGAAGAATTGTTGCAGTGAAGCAGTTGTCTGTAGCATCTCATCAAGGAAAGAGCCAGTTTGTGGCAGAGATTGAGACCATATCTGCCGTGCAACATCGTAACCTAGTGAAATTGTATGGATGCTGCATAGAGGGAGAAAAACGTTTGCTTGTTTATGAATTCCTCCAAAACAAGAGTCTTGATCTAGCATTATTTGGTATGTGATATATGATTTGTGTAGCACCTGTTACTAATATGTCAGACTTTTATTGCACACTGCTGAAGCTCCAATCACTTTTGCTTCAATGGAGCAGGAAAAAATAGTATCCGTCTTGATTGGCCTATACGATTTGATATATGCTTGGGAGTAGCAAGAGGTCTGGCTTATCTTCATGAGGAATCTCGTCTTCGGATCGTACACAGAGATGTAAAGGCCAGCAATATCCTGCTCGACTCTGAACTGAATCCAAAAATTTCAGATTTTGGCTTGGCTAAACTGTATGATGACAAAAAGACACATATGAGCACCCGTGTTGCAGGCACAATGTAAGATCCATCAAGTCCAAGTGCATTAGTTTTCACTTTCCTCTCTTTTAATCATAGTTCCAATCTGAACGTGGTCAAGTAATCGTTTTACTATTGACAATATTTGTGGTTGTTCATCTAGTGGGTATCTTGCTCCAGAATACGCCATGAGGGGTCACCTCACTGAGAAGGCTGATGTATTTGGTTTTGGAGTCGTGGCTCTTGAAATCATCAGTGGAAGGGCAAACGCTGACTCGAGCCAGGGAGAAGACAGAGTATATCTACTTGAATGGGTATGTATGCTCGGCTACTTTCTCTATAATCTATGCACATTGTGTAATATTTATCCCAAGTTAATAAATTGCTTCAAGGGGAAAGCTAAATTAGCCATTCTTCTACACTTTTCTTCTCCTGTAGGCCTGGAGTTGTCATGAAAATAACAGGGATCTGGATGTGGTGGACAAGAATTTGTCTGAATTCAACGATGATGAGGTACGAAGGTTGATAGGAGTCGTGCTTTTATGCAGCCAAATGTCCCCAACGATTCGACCATCCATGTCACGTGTGGTGGCAATGCTCTCTGGAGATGCTGAGATTCCGGTTGTCACTTCAAAGCCCGGATACTTGGCTGAATGGAACTTCAATGATATAAGCACGTTTGAAATGAACACCATTAATCTTGGAACTTCAAGTGTGGATGAGAGTAGCTATGACCCATCCCATTCCCCCGTACCTGCCTCTGAGCCCATGCTTCAACAGGTCGGTGGAGAGGGAAGATGATAAGTTCATGAACTTCCAAACAAAATAATTTGTGTTTGCTGCTCATGTATTTGTTTTGCATTTGAAATTCTTGTGTGTTGGTTGGAGTTTGTTGTAATAAAGTGAAAATTAGGTAATATGATGTAGTTAGTTTTCTGCTGTCTGAATATAATGCCAGAGTCTGTATGTATTTTGAATTCAACCTCTTTATTTCTTCTTTTCTGTAATAGTAATTAAAAAAACCTCTTCACCCAGAATCTCATGTTCTTCTTCTGCATCTTTAATCAATCTTCTATAGCAAACAATTAATAAATCGAGCCAGAATACACATTAAATATGCAAATCAACATTTTATTGAATTCCTGCAAGAGCAAAACAGAGTTCTGCGCAACTTCCTCTTACCAAACATATCCTTAACATACAAAATATGCAGATCATAGCATCATCTGCGTTAAAATAAACTAAAAATAAAAATAAAAGATTACAATCTAACTGCATAAAATGACCCTGGTTAGACCCAACACACAACAAGAAACAGAGAAGAAGAAGAGGGTCACGAAATCCCGACCCGACCATTTCCGAACCGGTTTGGACTCGACCCGCAAACTCTTAGCCCGGCGAAGCGCATCAACCTCCTTGAGCAAATCGAACTCCACACCTTTCCTCTTCAATTCCTCCACACACTTGGCCAAGAGATTGGAGTCCTCCTTTTCCCGATCCAACATCTTCTCCAAATGGCATTCCATGTCGGTTTTGTATCGGATCGCCCACACGAATCCGAGAGAAGAGACAAGAGAGCAGAGAGATGGGATCCATGACTTCCTGCACAAGTGGGGCCCGCTCTGGTGGGAGGCGGCGGCGAAGAGGAGGAGGAGGGCGGTGGAGTGGAAGAGGAAGAAGAGGCAGTAGAGGTGAGTGATCTCTTTTCGGGTCGAGTCGATCTGGGTCTCTTTGAGAGAGAGACGATTGAGGATGAGCTCTTCCTCTTTCAGCCATTGCTTTAGGAGAAGCTTGTGGGTTGGGGTTTCTGCGATCTGGTGGAGTGGATGCACAACCTTTGACTCCATTACTGATGATTTCTTCTCGTTGCTGCTGCTGTTCTGATCGCCCATTTATTATTCAATATATGTATATATATTTTTTAATTTCTGAGATTGATTGCAGAGAGAGAACGCGTTAAGAGGGGGGGGGGGGGGGTAGCGATTTGGAAAAGCTGTGAATAGAAGGAGCGTTTTTGTATCCAACGGTCGACTTCTATATTTTGAATTTTGTAACGGTCGAATCTTGGGCGAGCTAATCGGTGATTTATTTTTCTTCTAATATAAAGGTATTATATAGAGAAAATATGTCTTTCTTCGAGAAAAAAAGATAAAAGAAAATATGTCTTTCCATATCAGAAATCATATGCTCCTTCCGTAACATAATAATGGTCATTGTGGAGTTTTTTGTCATAAATTAATCAACATAATATTTAAATAAATATATTCTTAGCATCCATTTTAAAATTAAATTAATTAATTATTTATTTATCTATTCTTTAATTATTTAATTGTAATTAATATAAATTATAAAGATTAAATAGATAAGTTTTAAAATTAAGAAATTTTTTAAAAATTGAGATTTGGAGAAAAATGGCAAATTTGGCAAAATAGTCAAAATGACAATTAATATGAAATAAAATTTAGACTTCAAAACCATAATTAATATAAAATGAAGGAAGTATTATATATTATTCCTCACGGGAAAAAATACAACCCCCACCCCAACCATAAAAAAAAAAAAAAACTATTCTCATACATCAGTAGTAAAATAAAGAAGAGTATCTAAGGCTTAGCAAACTTTGCTTGAAAAATAAAATAAAAATGCTTATTCATATTCATTCTAATCGCATCCATAAAATGCATGTTAGTGTCTTCATTCGTCTACGGAACCGCCTTTATTCACTTTGATTTATTTTGATGATATTCGATATTATTATAAAACACTTTAATAGTTAACATAGATGTTCTTCTTAATCCTTCCATCTCATGGATGGTTTTGATTTAATATAAAATCATATACAACACATGTATGATTGTTAGAGGTTCATGGATTGAATTTTGGATAATTGAAAGAAAGAAACTAAATTGGAAATTCGTATCGAACTCATTTTAAATTTTTTTTTTTTACTTCGTCGTTTTTTTTTTCCAAAACTGGATGAATTTTATTTCACTTTTTACTTTTTGGTATTTTTACCAAAAATATATAATATGTAACAAAAGTTTATATAAAATATAAATTTTAATATTTTAATAATTCTAAAAAATAAATGGTTAACCTAATAACACAATTGAAGAGCAAGAAATTTTTTTTGGTTCTAATCGAAAACCAAAGCGATCAACATGTACAGTATAGCAATACAGGCTACAATAACAATAAGTGCACTCCTATTCACTGTTAAAAAAAAATTCATAACAAAACTCAATTTATTGATTAGTTCTCATTTTTAAATCCAAATTTTCAAGTTTCTAAATAAAGGATTCAATTTTTTTTTTCTTTTTTTTTTAATTTTATGAATAAAAGTATAGAAAATCGATTTTAATATTAATCAGTTTAATATAAATTATATTTTATGAATTGAACTATATATATATATATAAATTAAGATAAATTGGATGAAAATTGTTCTTAAAGCACACTAATTTGTCTTAATTTATCCAAAATATGAATATATATTGAAATATAAGTAAATCTATAAATATAAATAAAAAAATATGAAATTTTGTCTTGAATTTAAAGATCAATCTAAATTTGAAGCCTTAAATCGAGAAAAAAATATTAAATTGAGCTTCTTATTAATAAACTTCAAAATATGGATTCAGAATTGAAAATTAATTTATAAATTGGATTTTATTATGAAATTTATCCAAAAAAAATTGTAATTCAAAATAATTACCAATTTTTGAATTGCAACTTCGAGTCTAGAAAATGTTTGAATATTTGGAACCGCAACTTAAATTATGAGTGGATATAATAAAAAATTGGATATGTGTAATATTACAATCGCTTTATATAAATTAAAATGGGTTTGGTAAAGGTGAGAAACCAAACTTGGTATATAATATATAAGGGAAATTAATGAAAAGTGTTGGGTTCTTACGAAATAAAATTCCGTTACGTGTTCTCATAAACATGTTATAAATACGGTTATACAGCATGAAACCTGTGAGTCTAAACACACATATAACTGTCCCATTCATATATAGCTTTTATAGTAGAGAAAGAAGCTAAGAAATATAGTAGAATGATGCAAGAAGCAATGTACATAGGAATTGTGTTCGTTATTACTTTCACAATAGTTATACGTTACAAAAAATTGAAAAAATCATCATTACCAACAAATTGGCCAATCCTAGGCATGTTGCCAGGCCTGGTCGTCAACTTGGGGCAAATTCACGATTATGTGACCAAAATGCTTCAACAGAGTGGTGGCACCATTTTGTTCAAAGGGCCTTGGCTCACTAACATGGAGATGTTGATCACTTGTGATCCTGCCAATATCCATTATATATTGACCAAGAACTTTCCCAATTTCCCCAAGGGCCCCGATTTCAAGAAGATGTTCGATGTTCTTGGAGATGGGATTTTCATCGCAGAAGGTGAATCATGGGAGAATCAGAGAAGAACTTCTAAGTCACTGATAAATCTCACCAGCTTTCAGGAGTTCGTTACCGCGACGAGCTGGAACAAGGTGGATGCCTGTCTTGTCCCCATTCTGGAGCTTTCTTCTGAAATGGGGACGCAACTGGATATGCAAGAATTGTTCAAGCGTTTCGCGTTTGATGCTTCTTGCATTGAGGTGTTAGGCCACGATCCAGGCTCGTTGTGCCATGAATTACCACATATACCCACTGAGAAAGCTTTTGTGGATGCTGAGGAGGCTGTTCTATATAGACATATACTCCCTGAATTTCTCTGGAAGCTGCAAAGCCGGCTGCGAATTGGGAAAGAGAGAAAGCTGAGCAGAGGTAAGGAGGTTGTTGATGGCTTCTTGAGCCGGTCTATCTCAGAGAAGCACGACAGGTTTAAGACAACGGCTGGGAAGACAGAGCACGACATGTTGGCGTGTTACATGAGAGCAGTGTCGGAAAAAGGCGAAGCATCTAATGTTTCGGAAGAAACATGGAGAGACACGATGTTGAATTTGATATTTGCTGGCAAAGACACGATAAGTGCAGCTCTTACCTGGTTCTTCTGGCTCCTGGCAACGAACCCTAGTGAAGAAGAAAAGATTCGACAGGAAATGTTGACAAATTTAGAGGTGGATGAATCTGGAAAATGGAAGTATAGCAAGAGCAGTATAGAAGAGTTAAAGAAACTGGTGTATCTGCATGGTGCTTTATGCGAAGCTCTACGCCTTTTTCCACCAGTCCCGTTTCAGCACAAAGCTCCGGTGGAGAAGGATATACTGCCAAGTGGACATAGGATTAATGCAAACACAAAGACAGTGATATCATTCTACTCAACGGGGAGAATGGAGTCGATATGGGGGAATGATTGTCTGGAATTCAGGCCAGGGAGATGGATTTCTGAGGTCGGAAGAATTAAGGTGGAACCATCCTTCAAGTTTACGGCGTTTAACGCGGGGCCCAGGAGTTGTTTGGGGAAGGAGATATCCTTCATTCAGATGAAGATTGTGGCAGCTGCTATTATTACTCGCTTCACTATCAACCTAGTTCAAGGACATCCTATAAACCCAAGTACTTCTGTTATACTTCATATGAAACATGGTTTCAAGGTTAAGGTTTCCAAGTTTGCTTGACAGATATCTGCATTTCTGTTGTAATCAAATAAATTCATTGTGTTTAACTATCAACACAAATAAGATAATCTCCAATTACAATTCATTTATCAATTCACTCTCATCTTCATTCTACCAATATGTATACAACTATGCCTACAAAGTCAATATTCTTCACAAAAATATTAAGTCATCATTATTCATTATAAATATATGGTTTTATTGTCAACTATGTAATGGACTAATGTAACGTGTTAATCCTTTCTAAAAAAAAAGTAATGTGTTGGTTTTTTATTTTTTTATTATTCAAAAAGAAATCAAATATATAATATGTGGGGTCAATGGACCAACCCAAGCTTGACGGGCTAATTTAACTCGAGCCCCTCAAGCCCATCAGACCACTTGAACCGGACCATTTATTTTTCAGGCCATTGTATATCTAGCCCAATTCAAGCTTATTTATCAACTGTTCGAACTAACCTATTAAATTGGGCTTAAATTAAGGACATTATTAAAATCCATCATACTATACACACATCATCAATACTGTTGTTCAATACGTGTTGCACTATTAGCCATGTCATGCTCTAAAGATTTTGTTCGTCTTTTGAGCAAAACTTAAAGCTGCAACCTGCGAGCAATAGAAAAATACGAAATAAAATGTAAAGGTAAAAATAAATAAATAAAGAGCTGGAGCAAAAGGCCAAAAAAAAAAAAAAAAAAACAGTGCAAAGGACAAATATCAAGAAGGGTAAGGGGAGGAAAATTCCATTCTTTTTTTTTTGGGCATATGAAATGCATTGATAATACATCTTAAAAGAATATATATAAACTTTAAAAATCATATTTAAAATATTTATTATTAGACTAACTAATATAACTAAAAAGCAACTATTCTAATAATTTATTCCTCCTATTTCAAACTAATTATCACTTTACAAAATAAATTTAATTTCAATTTAACTGTAAAGAATTAATAACTTCTACCAACTTTATCCTTTTTTCTGCTAGATTTTTATTTAATGAATATAATAATTAGTCTATTAAAATAATAGGTAGTATCATTCTCTACACATAATTATATATATTAAATATTTTTAATCTCCATAAAATAATCTTAAACGAAAGTTATTTGAAACGAGTATAATAGAAAAATACTACTACTAGCTAGTTATTTCTCCGAAGTTATTTAGAATATATACCAACTTCTAAGTAGTACACACTCGTGATGTATTATTAAGTATACTATACAAATTCAATGGGGGTGCTACACAAGATTGAAGCAGATGTAAAGCAGAGGCACAATCATTCAAGTTGTAATCTCATGAATTCTAGCAGTTTATATACCAGAAAACAAACATTCAAATTGCACTTTCCAAAATTGGCCCGAAAGCACGCGGCAATGCAACACAACATAATTATTGTAAAATAATGACAATAAATTAAGCAGGACCACAAAACCTCATGAGTACTATATCAACAAAACATATGTTCACCCAGTTGAATATAATACAACTTCATCTTTGCATAATTTGAATACACAACTGATGAATATGCCAACCCAAGTAGATCATACACTAATGCTCACTTTAGCTCATGGCTACAGACTAATAACCACAGAAGCTATGTACACAACAATCTTATTCATCATTGTTTTCTTATCAGTTGTTGTATGCTATGCAATTAGAAAACAGAATAGCTATCAACCTACAAACTGGCCAATCATTGGCATGATGCCTGCTTTGTTCCTAAACTTTGGCCGAATCCACCATTTCGCCACAGAGATTCTAGACCATAATGGGGCAACATATATGTTCAAAGGGCCCTGGTTTACCAAAATGGATATGCTGGTCACCTGTGATCCTGCTAATATCCATTACATATTGACTAAGAACTTCCTCAATTACCCCAAAGGCCCTGAATTCAAGAAGATGTTCGACGTTCTTGGCCATGGTATATTCATTGCAGAATCAGAGTCATGGGAAAAGCAAAGGAAAACCAGCAAGGCACTCATAAATCTCTCCACCTTCCAAGAGTTCGTCGCCATGACTAGCTGGAAGAAGGCCGAAACAGGCCTCTTCCCAATCCTGGATCGTGCTTCAGAGTTGCTTGAGGAGGTGGATATGCAAGATTTACTCAAGCGTTTCACCTTTGATTGCTCTTGCATTGAGGTACTAGGCTACGATCCAGGCTCGTTGTGCCACGAATTACCTGATTTCCCCCCTGAGAAAGCCTTCGAAGACGCTGAAGAAGCAATCCTGTATAGGCATATACTCCCTGAATTCTCATGGAAGCTGCAAAACTGGCTACGGATTGGGAAAGAGAGAAAGCTGACCAAAGCTAAGGAGATCGTTGACGGGTTTCTAACGTCTTGCATCTCACTGAAACGCGAAAAGTTTAAGACAACGGCTGGGAAGACAGAACACGACATGCTGGCATGTTACATGAGATTGGTGGCAGAAAAAGGCGAAGCATCCACTGTTTCCGAACAAATCTGGAGAGACACGATGTTGAATTTGATCTTCGCTGGCAAAGACACGATAAGTGCAGCTCTCACCTGGTTCTTCTGGCTCGTGGCAACAAACCCTAGTGAAGAAGAAAAGATTCGTCACGAAATGTTGACAAATCTTCAGGTCGACAAATCTGGAAAATGGAAGTATAATAGCAACAACATGGAAGAGGTAAAGAAGCTGATTTATTTACAGGCTGCTCTATGCGAAGCTCTACGTCTTTTTCCACCAGTCCCGTTTCAGCACAAAGCTCCGATTAAGCACGACATATTGCCAAGTGGACATGAGATCAAATCTGATACAAAGACAGTGCTGTCGTTCTACTCAGTGGGGAGGCTGGAATCGATATGGGGGAAAGATTGTCTGGAGTTCAGACCAGGGAGATGGATATCTGAGGTCGGAAGAATTAAGGTTGAACCATCCTTCAGGTTCACGGCGTTTAATGCGGGGCCCAGAAGCTGTTTAGGGAAAGAAGTATCGTTTCTTCAGATGAAGATAGTGGCAGCTGCTATTATTACTCGTTTCCGTTTACAGGTGGTTGAAGGCCATCCCATTTCTCCCACCACTTCGGTTATACTTCACATGAAGTATGGTTTCAAAGTTAGGGTTTCTAAGTTCAATCTTTGATTTTCATGTACTAATAATCGGGTTTATTTCAACAGAAATCAGATGATCACGATTACTTGATCATGATTCTGTTTCATGTTCAACATCGAGCAAATATAACTTGAGAGAATTTCTCTTCTTGTGGATTAAATATTTAAGTTTGTCTCCCAAGAATTTATATAACAAAATCTCAATTCAATTTTAGTTATGTAATTAAGATTTTTGTTCATTATTTAGTATTAAAGTAGTTTAATAAGATAAAGAAACTTTTAAAATCATCAAAAACATTAATGACAAAACATTAAATAAAATCAAAATTGAAATGTTTGCGCTTAATATCATAAATATGGTCCACCTCCTAAAGAAATCAAATAAGGGGATCGGAAAAAGAAAGAGTGGTAGTTTTTGTCCAAAACACATTTTTTTATACACTTCACTGTAATAAAACAATTTTTTTCTTATATTATTATTTCTACTAATTATCACTTTTACGAATTAAATTCTTGGTCATCTAATTATGACTTTTTTTTAAATTTGATTTGATTTGAAAAATCAACAATCAGCCATTTTTGCATCCTTATAGGCACAAATCGAAAATTCAAGTAAAATTGGAATAAAATGATAATTAAATGACCAAAATTAAAATAAGCAAAATTAATGGTAAAGAAAGGGGCATGAGAAAAATTGCAATTTTATCAATTTATAATATATCTGAATTCTTAAATTAGTCTGAGAGATTTAGGTGTGGCATTTTTTAAGAAGGAAAAAAAAAACTAAAATAAAACGAGTAAATCCATGTCTCACATAATAAGTTTAATCTTGTTTTTTAATGTAACTTTAAAGACATGCATAATCTGAGAATCTGATGTACAAATATAATCGATACAGATTCTTCTGAATCCTAGCTATAGAACGCATATATATTAAGAGTATGATCAAATTAAAATATTAATACACACCATCTTTTAGCAAATGACTGAAAGCTCAATCATGAACTCTGCTATGGCAAATTAATTCTCTTGGATAATCTCACCTTCAATCCGTGTGTGGCTCGAAGTATTATGGAGGCACGAGGTGAAACTGGATGAGATTCGACAAGTTGAATGTTGTAATGATATATGATTGTGGCCGCCACCATTTTCATCTGAACGAAAGCCATCTCTTTGCCCGGACAGGTTCTTGGCCCTGCATTAAACGCGGGAAACTTGTACGATGGCTCGTGCTTGATTCTCCCTTTGTCTGAAATCCATCTCTCAGGCTTGAATTCCAGGCTGTCTTTTCCCCACACACTCTCCATCCTTCCCACTGTATACACAGATATTATTACCTTTGCATCCTTACAAAGGCGAGAACCATTTGGAAGAACATCGGCCTGAATTGGAGACTTGTACTCCAAAGCACCTGGAGGGAATAGCCTTAAAGACTCACACAATGCTCCATGAAGGTATATCAGCTTTCTTGACTCTTTTACATCGAACATCATCCTCCACTTGTTATCCTGCTTTGGATGCAGTTGGGCCTCGATTTCTTCTCGAATCTTGATTTCTGTTGAAGGGTTTCTAGCAATCAGCCAGAAAAGCCATGTGAGACAAGTACCTGTGGTGTCTCTGCCTGCAAACATGACACCTAACATAGTGTCCCTCAAGAAGACTCTCAAACCTTCAGGAGAACCAATCTTTTCCTCTTTATACACCTTTTCATAGGTTTTCAAAAGACTAAAATCATTCTCCGCCTGCTCTCCTTTGCTAATGTGCGCGTAGATGAATTCATCGAGAGCCTCCCAAGCATCCATTATCTTCTTCTCACCACCGATTTTGAGCCATTTTTGGAGCTTCCAAATGCTTTCGGGGATGATGTGCCTAAGAAACAGGGGCTCATCGAGTTCACTGAAAGCCTTCTCACAAGGAATATAAGGCATTTCAATAGACAAACTGCATGGATCATAACCCAATACCAGTTTGCAAATAACATCAAAGGAGAACCTCAGCAAGATTTCTTGCAAATCAAAATCAGTTCCCAGTTCACAGAAATAATCAAGGAGTGGGAGGAGCCCTGTTTCCACCTTATTCCAAACACTGGCTTCCAACGATGTGGAAAAGTTGGCATGAGTTAAATAGGAAAGTATTGTTTTCTTATGAATTTCCCACAACTCAAAATCCGTACAGAGAAACCCATCTCCAAATATTTCGAAAATCTTCCTGAATTCAGGGCCCTTTGGATAGTTTGAGAATCTTTTGCTTAAAATGTGGTGGATGATAGCAGGATCAGAGGTGAAGAACATGTCTAAGTTGCAAAACCAGGGGCCTTTAAACTCAAGACTGGCACCACTACATTGAGTTAAAACCTCTGTGATGTAATCATGGCCGCGGTGCAGATTGTGAAGAGCCGCCGGCAGCATCCCCACCAGAGGCCAGTTTGTCGGCTCCGACTTTGTTTTCCCCCTTCTACTTACCAAGTAAATTAGGTAAACCATCAAAAGAAATAACAAGAAAAGCTCTGGATACAGAGACATGGCCGCCATAATTTTCGCCAGAGAATTTTGATACTTATTCTGGTTTTGTGTTTGACAATCGTTGGGTCAAAATCATTTATATATAAAGAAATTCTAAAATACCCATCCGTAAACGTGTAATGATCACATCTTTATGAAAAGTTAAATTAATAGATTTATTTTGATACATCAATTATGAGCATATATTAATATGCTAACGGTAGGTAGATAGTAGAATTGATAATTTATAAATATCTTTCAATTTTTATTCCATAATTATCACAATTTTCAGTTTAATCTTATAATTTAAAATTATGTCTAATTTCAATTTAATTTTGTCAATTTTTTTTAAATTTCATTGAAAAATGTTACATGTCAATTTTCTATTGGGTTTCATGATTTTGACATTCCACAAGTAACATTGTTTTGGAGAAATTAGTCAAATTTGGATTGAAATCACACAAATTGAAAATTGTAATAATTATAGAATTAAAATCACAAGACATCAAATTATGGAATCAAAAAATGATTTTAACCCACAATAGCATTCTCTTTTATAAAGTGAAAGTGTCTTCAACTACTTATTTTATAGGATAAATTTCATAAAAAAATTCAATTTATAAATTAGTTCTCAATTCTAAACCCAAATTTTAAAGTTTCTCAATAAGGGGCTCAATTTAATTTTTTTCTCAATTTAAGGTTTGAAAATTTGATTTAATTCTAAATTCAAGACAAAATTCATTTTTTTTTCTTTTCATTTATATCTAAAAAATTTATTTATATTTCAATATGTATTTATATTTTAGATGAATTAAGATAAATTAGTGCGATTTAAGAACAATTTTCATCCGATTTGTATTAATTTATATAAACATATAGTGCAATTCATAAAATTAAAATTCATTTATTTTCTTAATTTTATGAATACAATTATAGAAAACCGATTTTAATATTAATCAGTTTAATATAAATTATATTTTATAAGTTGAATTAATTATATTTTTCTTTCTTTCTTTCTGTAAATAAGATAAATTGGATGGAGGTTGTTCTTAAAATATACAAACTTGTCTTAATTTATCCAAAATATGAATACATATTGAAATATTAATAAATTTATAAATACAAATAAAAAGAAAAAAAATTGTATCGAATTGAAAATTCAATCTAATTTTCAAATCTTAAATTGAGAAAAAATGTTAAATTGAACCCCTTATTAAAAAAATTTAAAATTTAGATTTAAAATTGAGAACTGATCCATAAATTAGATCTTACTATGAAATTTATCCCATTTTTATAGGGGATTTAATTTTCTACTCATGGTTATAATAAACAATTATTTTATTTACTTTTGTGGGTTAAATGTTTGATCACCTTAATGAATAGTAATTTTATCCTAAAACAGATAAAAAAATAATTTTTATTAGGAATTTTTTGGAAAGTGAAAATTGATTTTACTCAAAAATAAATGGAAACATTATTTTACACCTATCATGAGTAGAAAAATACAATGAAAATGGGTAAAAAAAACAGGGTGATCATATTATTAATATGTATTGATAAAATGGCTCCCACGGCAGACAAGATTATTTACTTACGTGGGTCTGAGCAACATATAAAGAAATAACGTGATGACTTTTATCATCATCAAATAAGTATGATAAAAAATGATAAAAGAAAAAATGGCTACAAATTTAATTGGAGGTTGCAAATTGGAAAATATGGTAAGTTGAAAGAATTAAAGAAAAAAAACCCTTGAAATCGGAGTTTAGTGAAAGAGTAGTCGGGAAAAGAAAATTGAGATTACATATTTAAAAAGAAAAATTAGATAACGATACAGTTTTCTATTAGGAAAAAAATTGTAAAGCGAAAAAGAAAATGATAATAAGGATTAGAAATTGAAATAAAACCTATTTGTATACACACAATACAATATGTATTATTATCAAGAAATCTTCGTCTAATGCCCCAAGATCATAAATGAATGGGTAAGATTCATGATGATGTGTTAAGAACTCTTATGATAATACAGGTTCAAATCCCTATGTGAAATAAATTTTCACTAAAATATTGTAGATTCGTCATGAAATTTGTATCTTATTAAC
The DNA here is from genome assembly GCA_028654395.1 of Scutellaria barbata. Taxonomy (NCBI): domain Eukaryota; kingdom Viridiplantae; phylum Streptophyta; class Magnoliopsida; order Lamiales; family Lamiaceae; genus Scutellaria; species Scutellaria barbata. The sequence goes on from CM053645.1 coordinate 9,164,539, forward strand.
TCTCTCCCACACGTAGAAGATTCAAAATACTTTTTCGTCTTTTCCTTTTCTTCTATAACTTGATATGGCAATGTAATGGGACTTAATTAACAAGGAGATGTGAATATTATATAAAAATGAGGATAATCTTCAAATTAGGAAATTCACAGCATATCGAACTCTTTTCATAATGATCAAGAAAAATAAATAACTACACAAATATAGAGAAGGTAAAATTCCAGAGAAAACTATGGAACTTAGCAATTTGTGGGGGAAAAATAAAAGCTATTTTCTTTTACCCAGACTTCTAGCCACAACTCAAGTTAAAAAAAAAAAAAAAAATAGTAATTTTTGCCAACTATGGTCTATATCCTTTGTAAGTCAAATAGTTTATTTTCATGTACTAATAAGATCATTAGTTTCAAGATAAATGATCAGATGTTCATGGTGATTACTTAATTATTACGATATATATAATCCTGTTTCATGTTCAACATTGAGTAAATTAGAACAATCTTTTCAAGTTTTAGTTTCACTCTCGCTTATGCCTTTCCTATTCTAAAGGTTTAGTTTTACAGGTTTATTAATACTTTTAGTTTTAGGGGTAATTTAATCTTTTAAACGGAAAAGTGATTGGAAAATTAAGTTGAGCACTATGTGTAAGTTGTAGAAATTATAATTTAGACTGATGAATTAACGAAATTGTTAAAAACTGAAAGTTATCAATGAAATTGCATACTTTTGAAAGTTTTTTGTTCAAATGTAAATGATCAAGTAAAATTCATCTAGGAACATAATATAAATGATAAAATAATCAAATAGATTCTACAGTTAATTATATTTTTCATATAATATATATATAATACATGCATAATTAATTCATAATCAGAAATGTTCCATCATTCATTATGAACACTGCTTTATCAATATGAGTTAATGACATGTCAACAACAAATGTACTAACAAAGAAATCAATCACAAATTATCATGATCATGAAAATTTCCACAATACAGTATTATCATGTCAATGTGAGCATTTCAATTTTACACTAATCATATAATACTATTATTATTTTTTTTTTTTTAATGATATGTAAGATTTTTTGTTTTTGGGGTTTAACATATCCTATATTCCCCTTCATAAACTTTTTGGTTTAACATGTCATACATTCGCCTTCATAAACTTTATTTAGTCTAATTTAGGTGAGATCATTTTTTAATTTATGTTTAATCTTATATCTCAAGACAACAATCATACACAACAAGTATCAAACTATGTCGTTATGATTCAAAAGCAAAAAAAAAAAAAATTGATAATAGTAACCCTGAAGTTTGGGGATTTCAAATCCAACCGGACCTGGAATTAGTAAAAATCCTTGACAAATCCAATCTTAAAATTGGTTAATCCCACCTTGAAATTAGTTGGTTGCATTAACTATATTTCAAAACTTACGATTAATGGTGTGATCACGCACGACTATATTTACGATCATAGATCATTTTTAGATAAATTTGATTTAGGAGAATTTTTTTACTAGAAGAAAAACCTGTATTTTCACTAATTTTAAGAAGAAAATAAAAGCAAATTCATCATGTAATTTCTTTTTCAAGGAAGACCTATCATGTTTGAAAAGAGAAGAAATAAAATAAAAAACCTACCATTTTTTTCTTCTTTTGCCCAATCTTGAAAGTAACATGTTAAGATAAACAAATACTATTTATAGTAAAAAAGTCTGAAAAATATATTTACTAACCAAATTAATTGCAGTAGTGTCCGTAATGAAATGGTCCCCCAACAATCAAACATATCTTTTGGATAACATTGTTAGGAAGAAGAAAACGATATGGTACGGATTTGGATGCATGTGACCATTCCCTTCCACACTTAATTCTCTCCATAAAAATCATTGCTTGCAATTGGATTTTCTATTGACAGTTTTGATCAGGTACATATTTGAAGAATGCATCGTGCATTTTTTTAAGATTTTTGTTTTAATTTTTTATATTTTATATTATAAATAAAATCTTTTTTCATGCTATCACTTTACTCATAATCCCTCATCAATATAGACATTTTTAACAATTCGCATCTCACACATTAATCATACACCTTCACCTCAATTCCCATTCATACAGATACTATCGCGAAAAATATTGGATTAATCTATATTTTTCCAATTCTCATTCACACAAAAGCTGTCATGAAAAATATTGAAAATCAATTAAATGAAGTAATGAAAAATATTCAATTAATCAATTCTCAAGAAATCGTAAATCCTAATTAATATTCGACATAAAAATTAAAATACAAATTGAGCAACAAAGAGAATAAATTCTCAACAAATCTTCAAAATCAACCAATCATACCCTCAAACTCAATCATCAATTACCAAGAAAATCAACAAACCATATCATTCAACTAATCATCAATTCTCAACAAATCTTCAAAATCAACCAATCATACCCTCAAACTCAATCATCAATTACCAAGAAAATCAACAAACCATATCCTTCAACTCAATCATCAATTACCAAGAAGTTTTTAATCAATCCTCAACAAATCTTCAAAATTAACAAATCAGCTCAATCATCAATTATCAAGAAGTTTTCAATCAATTCTCAAAATCTCAAGTCATCAATTATGAAGAAGTCTTCAATTAATTCTCAAAATTCCGAAATCTTTTTTGTATCGTCAAATATAATCAATTTACACATATGAAAATAAAATAAAAAATCAGTATAATAATTTTCTAAATGTAAAAATTTCAGAAAAGAAAAAAGATAAGAAAATATTATACCATTCCAATAATATGGAACAATTTCTCCTGTGATGCCCATTAATGCCACAATCACGATAAACTCTTACTTTTGAAATTGATGATTTATACCTTTTACCACATCTTTTTGCTCTCACTTGTGAAAGATCATTAATCTCAATCATATTTTTTTTTATACAGAAGATTGTTGCACTATTTCACCAATATTTATGTTCTTTATATCATTGTGCACATGTTCTAATTGTTGCATTAGCAAGTTAGAACCTCTTCAATGAGACATGCATCATCTACTACAATAGAAATCATTTGTGACAATTTTGAATGTCTTGTCAGAAGTACATCATCTACTACAATAGAAATCATTTGTGACAATTTTGAATGTCTTGTCAGAAAAGATTTATTATGAACATTACAAAAATGTTAGCACCATGATTTTCACTCTTCCACTGTTTGCATTTATTGTCCATCTTGGTAGAATATATTTAAATGAAAATTCAAAGATCTGTTTCACACGAAAATATGTCAAAATGTGTTTACAAGTCTACAAACAATTCATTTGAACTCAAATTGTAAACAACTACATGTTAATGCATTTGAACTCTTCGTATATATAAACTATCGTTGTCTTGATATTGAACTTGTATCAGTCCTGAATATAGTATAAATTGTTTTATTGTCCATCTTGGTAGAATATATTTAGATGGAAGTTCAAAAATCTGTTTGACACGAAAATATGCCAAAATGTGTCAACAAACAATTCATTTGAACTCAAATTGTAAACAACTACATGTTAATGCATTTAAACTCTTGGTGTATATAAGTTACCGTTGTCTTGATGTTGAACTTGTATCAGTCCTGAATATAATATAAATTGTAACTCATCACATTTCAAATTCACAAAATAAGCATGACTTTGACACATCATTGCAATGATATAATAATTTATGATCTTTTTTCTTTTTTAAAAATTTTTACATTTAGAAAATTATAGTACTAATTTTTTTAATTTTTTTCATATGTGTAGATTCATTATACTTGATGATACAAAAAAGATTTGGGGATTTTGAGAATTGATTGAAGATTTTTTGGGGATTTTGAGAATTGATTAAAGGTTTCTTCATAATTGATGACTTGAGATTTTGAGGATTGATTGAAAACTTCTTGATAATTGATGATTGAATTAATTCGTTAATTTTGAAGATTTATTGAGGATTGATTGAAAACTTTTTCGTAATTGATGATTGAGTTTGAGGGTATGATTGGTTGATTTTGAAGATTTATTGAGAATTTATTCTCTTTGTTGCTCAATTCTATTTTAATTTTTATGTCGAATATTGATTAAGATTTACGATTTCTTGAGAATTGATTAATTGAATATTTTTCATTACTTCATTTAATTAATTTTTTATATTTTTCATGATAGCTTCTATGTGGATGAGAATTGGAAAAATATTGATTAATTCAATATTTTTCATGATAATATCTGTATGGATGGGAATTGGGAAGAAGATGTATGATTGATGTGTGAGATAGGAATTGTTAAAAATGTCTACGTTGATGAGGGGTTATGAGTGAAGTGATAGAGTGAAAAAAAGATTATGTTTATAATATAAAATATAAAAAATTAAATTTTTTTTTTTAAAAAGTGCGCACAGTGCGCATTCTTCAGGTGCGTACCTGATCAAAACTGTCTCTATTAATATTTTATCTTATATTTCATTATTTTTAATTTATATTATATATAAATTATTGATATTATATTTATACTTAACATGTAATGGATAATTTAAAACGTCAAATGACATATCAAAATGAAATAAAGGATCTTATTTGATCATACTTCTCATTGGTAGTTTCTACCATTTCTAAATGTATATAAACAATCAAAAATATTTATGTGAAATAACCTTAGTCAAACACACTATAAATCTTGTCCAAATCCTCAACTTATGTCTTATTAACTAGAAGTTAATTTTTGTCTGTTTTGATAACATGTATATATGAAGTTAGATCTTACAAAACAGGGAAACTTTATATTATATATTAACTAAAGTAAGACAACAAAGTAAACTTGTACAGTTCTTTACTGCTTCATATATACTTGGCACTTAATACCAGACATGAGATTACCAAGTACACTGGTTACACTCTCATACATTCTTTCTTTCTTTATTATTTAATCAGACATATTTCTTTTGGACAATCTCACCTTCAATCCATGTCTAGCTTGAAGGATGATAGAATCACGAGGAGACACTATATGACCATCAACTAGTTTAGCACTGTAATGATACATGATTGTGGCAGCCACCATTTCCATCTGATTGAAAGCCATCTCTTTGCCCAGACAGGTTCTTGGCCCGGCATTAAACGCAGGAAACTTGTACGAAGGCTCGTGCTTGATTTTCCCACTCTTTGAAATCCATCTCTCAGGCTTGAATTCCAAGCAGTCTTTTCCCCACACACTCTCCATTCTTCCTACCGAGTAGAATGATATTATAAGCTTTGCATTCTCATGGAGATGATGACCACTTGGAAGAATATCAGGCCTAACTGGAGCTTTGTGTTCCAAAGCAACTGGAGGGAATAGCCTCAGAGACTCACATAAAGCTCCATGGAGATATACTAGCTTCCATGATTCTTCCACATTGAATCTCTTGCCCTCCTTTAATTGCGGTACTTCCCTTTCAATCTCTTCCAGAATCTTGATTTCTGTTGATGGGTTTTTAGCAATCAGCCAGAAAAGCCACGTCAGACAGGTGCTTGTCGTGTCTCTACCTGCAAACATCAAACTCAAAGCTGTGTCCTTCAAGAAGTCTCTCAAACCCTCAGATGGGCCAATCTTTTTCTCCAAATACACTTTCTTGAAAGCTTGTAACAGATTGAAACCATCATTCTCTTCTTCTAGAAAGCCAACGCGTGGATAGATGAATTCATCGAAAGCCCTGGAAGCTTCCATTAACGTCTTCTCACCCCCGAATTTCAGCCATTTTAGAAGCTTCCAAATGCTCTCAGGGATGACGTGTCTGTGCAAGAGAGGCTCTGCAACTCTGCTGAAAGCCTTCTCACAAGGAAGATAAGGCAAATGAAGAGAGAGGCTACAAGGATCATAGTTCAACACGAGTTTACATATGTTATCAAAAGTCAACCTCTGGAAAACATCCTGTAAATCAAAATCAGTTCCATGTTTACAGAAATGAAGAAGAAGTGGCATGAGGCCTGTGTCCACCTTGTCCCAAACAGTCCTCTCCAAATAACTGGAGAACTCAGCATGACTCAATAGTGACAGCGTCGTTTTCCTATGGATTTCCCATAGCTCAAAATCAGCACTGAAAATCCCATCTCCCAAGATTTCAAAAATCTTCCTGAATTCAGGACCCTTTGGATAGTTGGAGAAGTTTTTGCTGAAAACATGGTGGATATTGGCAGGATCACTGGTGAAAACCAGGTCCGCGTTGCAAAACCAGGGGCCTTTGATCTCGAAGGTGCCTCCAGATTCACCTAGAACCTCAGTTGCATAATCATGTCCACGTTGCAGATTCTGAAGAACAGCTGGCAGCATTCCGAGCAGAGGCCAGTTCGTGGGCTCCGAGGTTGTCTTCCCCCTTCGACTTAGCGAGTACACAAGGTAGACAATTAAAGGGATAATCAAGAAAAACTCAAAGATGGCCATTTTTGAGTTTTGTGAACACAGTTGCTCTTGCTATGTATGGTTATATATAATGATGGGTCCTTTATGGAAATACTCATGTGGTTAATTGTGATTGAATCGATTAGGTGGATAGATAATGGTGGATTGCTATGATTTATTTTGAGAGAGTTGGAATTCTCCTTGAAAGTTGGCATCTTTACTTTTCCAATATCTAAAGTTTAAACCACCAACCCATTCGGCTTTGCATTAGGTAAGGTATCTAATAACTCTTATTTGATTTAACCTTGAAGCTAATAAAAAAGTTTAAAATTTTAAAATGTATTTTTGTTTGATTCATGATCAGATCGAAAGTGAATTATGAAATCGATTTGGAATTATAATTTGACTTCAACAAGAGTCATTTTTTAATATATTAATTCATTAATATAATTAAAATTTCACATAATCATAATGTAATTGTTCAACAAATATTTATATTATAATCTCAAATATATATCAATTTATAAATAGGTCAAAATTTAGATATATTAATTACTATAAATATTAATAACAATGATAGTAATAATATTTTATCAAAATAGAAAAAAGACCAATGATAATAGAAGTAGAAGTAATTATTATTATTATTATTATTATTATTATTATTATTATTATTATTATTATTATTATTATTATTATTATTATTATTACTATTAAATCTCATATATCATATATAATCAGAAAATAATGTAGTGCTAATGCTCATTAATTGTTGTAGCGCATTTATTTTAATTAGGTAATAAAGAAGCCCAATAAATAAATATAATTGATATTAACTATTACGCAAATAGTAGGTCTTATGTGATACAATCTCATGTGAAATTTTATGTAAAATGGAATTTATATGGATCAATAAAAACTGATCAACTCATTTGACACGGTCAAATTAATCTCATATAACATTATAAAACTATATCTCACATAAAATCTTATATAAAATGGTGTCATATAAATTACTCTTATTCAAATATCTATTGGTGTTCAATAATAATAATGATAGTTATTAAAACTTTAAACATTTATTTTATCTTAAACAATCTATCTGCATTATAGGCATGTTCAGAAGATTCTCTCTCTCTTTTTTTTTTTTTCCGAATCTATTAGCATATGATAAAGATATTTTTTTATGCAGATATATAAGACAAGATGTTCTTAGCCACTTCCCACTTTTTAATCAAAAATGCTTCAATTTCACTTAAAAAAATACAAATATATTTGTTTTAATCAATTTTAGGGGTATATTGATATTTTAGATGAAAAATGGATAAATCATCTTTTATTATGTTAAAATGAGATTTGTTAACATTTCGCATGACAAGTAAAATACGATCTATATTACATTCTCTCTCTCTATATATATAAATGTTTATTTATGATCATCATGTCATGTGTAGATTAACAACTCGAGTATTAGTCTTTCATTTCATTTTACTCATATCTTAATTTTTGCATAGAAAAATATAGGTCACTCTGGGCTACTGAGATCTGTAGAATGGGCAAAATGAAGCCCCAAATGAAGACGAGATAAAAGACAAACGATGGGTCCATTGCGAAAAGGCTAGATAAAAATAGATTAATATCTAAATCAATGTGAAAGAAATTGTTAGGTATATATTAATGAGGCACTTGATTGACGCTTAGCACTTATAATATAATTTAATTATGACTTCTTAAAACTTTATATAACTATTTTCTTAATTTTTTAATATTTAAAAAATAATTTTAAACTCTTATATTGTAATATTTTATGAGTATACTTGAGGACAGGTAAAATATAATATACCATTTGAATCATATTTTTATATGGCATTTTTCAACAATTATTATATAATTTTTTATTTTGCATTTCTCAAAATATTAGTTCTGTTTATTTATCTATATAAAATTATTTGACGGAACCATATATAATAGATAAGAACAACAATGTTTAAAAAATATATACATTTGGTGTCTAAAGTCGTCCAACAACATTGACCCACGTAGGCTTATATGATGCCTTATGCCTTAACGTGAATTAAAAGAAAAATAAATAAATGCATCACCCAGATCCAAGGATAAAAATATCGATATCGATGAAAATATCGATATCTCAATTTTACGAAAAAATCAAGGAAATATCGGTAAATATCGAAAAAATATCGATAAATATCAAAAAAATATACATGTCGTTATTATATCGATTACATGAAAAAAAGGAAATATAGGAAATATATCAAACATATTTTCAGATATTTTCATCCTTGCGCAGGCCCACCTTGTATGTATTGAATAGCTCTTTTTAGCCCCGCTTACGTCACACGCCCAAAGTTGGTGTTTCTAGATGACGTCTACTTTCCACTTGGCCTGATTTTTAGAACATTATTCATGGTGCTATCGCGACGTGAAAAAAATATATTTTAATTTTCTTTCTAATCTTATTAACTGGTATGTGTGGAAATTTGGAATCGATCTTATAAACAATCATGGTCTTCTATATTCAATTAAATAAATAGAAAAAATAGTAAAAGATGGGAATTTCAGGTTCAATTGAAAATTGTCACTAAATTAAGTAACCTAAGAAAACAACACAATCAAGAATCAATAAATTAAAGTATTCCCTATTATCAATTCAATTACCAATTCAATTACATCCAATATCAATTATCCCTTAATTAATCTAATATCCCTCTTTCATTTTATTTGAAATTATCATTCTTTATAATCTAACAACAAATTCTGTTAAACAAAATAGTCTGTTAAATTTAGTTAGATTAGATTTAGATATCTAACTAACTCTATGTCATCAAGTAACAAAGAACAAACTCTCTAAATTTAATTTGTTAAATACATTAATTATCAAAACAATAGGTGAACTAGACTTTAATTGGACACACAAGAGATGCACAACCTATAATTTACTACTTATAAAAATTAAACTATAATAATTAGAATTCATAATTTAAAATTCTAGCAATCAATAATTAAATACTTAACTTAAATGGTCAATTCAAATCAAGTAATAAAAATTGAAATCAAGTCAATCAAATAACATAAACAATTTCAATCAAAACACTAAAAGGAAACTACATAATTAATTAGAACATAAATAAATGTATATTTTCGAACATCTCTTCTAATCAAAATATAGAATATAATATTGCGTCTTTAAAGTCAAAACAATAAAAATTTAAGAAAAATACCTGAGAAAACTAATCTAGATGGTGTTTCATGCTCTTCAAGTCTTCAATGTCTCTCTAGCATTTATTTCTTCCTTGAGGAACACTCCAAAATTGTGTAATCTCCATTTGGGTGTGTGGTGCTGTCTTAAGGTCTAGAGATGGATCGAAACTCATTTCGAACCCAAAAACTATTTCAAAAACTTGGTGGGTCGTAGATGGGTGGGACACTGGCTCTCCAAGGTGCTAGGCTTTCACTTCTAAATTGGCTCAAACTCATTTCGATTCCATTCTTCAGACCATATGAGCATGTCTTCTGTCTAAAAATACTTCAAAATCCTTAAAAATAATTATGAAAATAATATTTAAAATATTTTGATACCAAAAACTCATATAGATAGAAAAATGATGCATGGGATCACATAAAAACAAGTAAAAATCGAAGTTTATCTTCTATAAATATGCACCTATTTTCTACCATAAAAAGGTTTCATTTTTACAAGATATATTGTTGTCTATACATATCATATGACATTAATTCAAGAATATATTTTTATATATATATATATATATATATATATATAACACCAAAACAGTTTGGAATGGCAAAACTCAATGCATACATATATAATCTCCAAGAAGATCAAACAGTGGAGTTGGTGTTGGAAGAAAATGGCTGGAAAAAGAAAAACCGAGGACTGTGCAAGACACAGTTTCCTTAAAACAGATTCACCGCCTCCTAAGGTGCTTGAGGTTTCACGAAAACGAGAGCAAAAGTGAAGGAAGGCCAACAGTCGGGCCCCGTTTCCCTTAACTCTAGCTCAAGGACGAACTGGGTACTGCCCGAGCCGGCTTTTCGGACCGACCGTCCCGAATGGTATCACGACACAGGAAAAAAACGAGAGCAGTGCTTGATGTTTCATGGTGTCAGTTTCCCTTAACTCTAGCTCAAGGGCGAACTGAGGTTTCACAAACCTTCACCAAAGGGAAAAACAATATATATAGAGAAAAATAGCTTGATTTTTCCGATGTGGGATAACTCCTCATAAAATGGATCCAAACATGCAACTTTGAGACACAATTTCTCATTCACCCTTTATCCATTTTAGGCGTTCAATAGCTCGCCATGAACCTCTCACAGAGGTGAACACATTCCAACTTTACTTTGCCACAATCGGGTTTAAAACCCATGTGCAATTAATGCCCAAAGTAAGGCAAAAATTCTGGAATTAATCCAGAATTTCCAACAGTTGGAAACTGAACATTCAAACAGCTAAAAACCAATCGACCCAGCAAGTTTAAGGACCAAGAACATTACAACATGGATACATGAAACCATCAAACCATTTTATCAGCATAGCTGATTTTTACAAGAGTCACAAATTTAAAACAGCTAGCATTGGCAATACCAAATAATTACAATTAGAACATATTTCTTTTGGACAACTTGACCCTCAAACCATGTTTGGTTTGAAGTATGATGGAGTCCTTAGGAGCCACAGTATGACCCTCCACTAGTTGAACGTTGTAATGACATATGATTGTGGCAGCCACCATTTTCATCTGAATGAAAGCCATCTCTTTGCCCAGACACGTCCTAGGCCCCGCGTTGAAGGCCGGAAACTTGTACGAAGGCTCGTGTTTCATTCCTCCTTTGCTCGAAATCCATCTCTCAGGCTTGAATTCCAGGCAGTCTTTTCCCCACACATTCTCCATTCTTCCCACTGAATAGAATGAAACTATAACTTTACTATTCTCTTTCAGACAATTACCACTTGGGAGAATATCAGGTCTAATTGGAGCCTTGTGCTCCAACGCCACCGGAGGGAACAGCCTCAGCGACTCGCATAAAGCTCCGTGGAGATATATCAGCTTCCGCGATTCTTCCACATTGAACAACCTCCAGTTCTTATCCTGCTTTAGATGCAATTCGGCCTCGATTTCTTCTAGAATCTTGGTTTCTGCTGAAGGGTTTTTAGCGATTAGCCAGAACAGCCACGTGAGGCACGTGCTTGTCGTGTCTCTACCTGCAAGGATCAGGTTTAGAGCAGTGTCTCTCAGGAACTCTCTGGAATCACTTTCTTGATATTCCTTTCTGAACAATGCTAACAAGCTGGAATCGTCTTTCTGATCTGTCTTATCCACGCATGGATATATGAACTGATCGAAGGCCTTCCAGGCTTCTTTAAGCCTCTTCTCTTTCCCAATTCCAAGCCATTTTTGCAGCTTCCAGATGCTCTCCGGGACCACGTGTCTATGCAACAGAGCCTCAACGACGTCGTTAAACGCCTTCTCGCATAGAATGTAAGGCATGTCAACACACAAGCTGCGAGGATCATAGTCTAAAACCAGTTTGCAGATACTATCAAAAGTCAGCCTCTGGAAAACATCTTGCAGATCAACATCAGTTGATCCCTGTTTGCAGAAATAATCAAGAACAGGTAAAAGACCCACTTCCACTTTGTCCCAAACAGCCCTCTCTAACAAAGTGTAGAACTTGGAATTGCTCATGAAGGACAGCGTAGTTCTTCTGTGAAATTCCCACAAGTCGAAATCGGCATTGAAAATGCCATCTCCCAAGATTTCAAAAATCTTTCTGAACTCAGGGCCCTTGGGATAATTGGAGAAGTTTTTGCTGAAAATGTAGTGAATATTGGATGGATCACTGGTGATAAGCATATCCATGTTGCAAAACCAGGGGCCTTTCCACTCGAACGTGCCGCCGCTTTCGGTTAAAATATGGGTTGCGTAATCATGGATCCGATGACAGTTCTGCACAATTCCTGGCAGCATTCCGACCACCGGCCAGTTCGTCGGCGAAGGGCTGCTTTGCCAAAGATATAGGAAACTTACTATCAGGATGAGGAAGAGAATCTCCAAGATGGCCATTAATGTGGGATTCTTGCAGGCTTTTTATTTTGTAACAAGTGCAATTTCTTGCACTTCCGGTTCCTTATATAAAACACTTTTAATGAGTTGTATTTAAGGACGAAAATGTCAATTCATATCGATTCGGAGTATCGATATTTTAATTTTATCAAAATGCTTTGGAAAATATTGGTATTGATGTTCATTTCTGTGAAAAATTTTGAGAAAATGACGGAATTTTTATTACCATTTTCAAAAATTTAATATGAGACTTTAGTGAATATTATTAGAAAGATTTTTACCCAAATTTATTTTATAAATTGAAAATTTGATATGTTAATGATAAACATGTAGATATATAACTGATATAAATAATCTATACTTCTATGGTGATCGATTACTCATATATTTCTAATTGAACCAAAGTTAATGACGTACGAGTTTTATATAACTGAGATGTTCCATTCCTTCACATATTTCTATCTTCTATAAGCAAATAATCATCACAGGCATATTAAGTGTATGAAATAAAATCATCATTAAATAACATACTGTATTTATCAAATGTATTAAAACATATAAGGTGCTTAACAATCATAAAATATGTATAAATAAAAGGGTAATCTAGATATACACTGTGCTTATATGATTCGACGTGAATGATTACTCAAAGTTGTGGTTTTTATTACAGTTAACTTTTTTTTGGAAGCCATTACAATTAACATTGTACATATCAATTGAAATATAAAACATTTAAACTAGGTATATTAATTTTAATTAGGACTCACTGAGCCATCAGAAAAGGATGGGCCCTAATGTCATTTTTCATTGTTTGGCGTTTAGAGCATCGCCTGATAAGGACACTCTATCTTTTTCTTCATCTTTCTTCTTGGTATGGTCTCATCATTATTTCTCAAAATAAGTATATAACCTAAAATCTTTTTTCTTCACCTAACACCACATTATTCATATTGCGCCGAAATTGTAAATTTTTTGAGCAACATGAAAACACATGATATAAAATCAGCATATCTAGTAAAATCATTGTGTCATTCAGAATATGTGAGGTATTATTGGCTTGTAACATCTCGCTCGATTACTAATCTAATTATATAATTGCATTCATTTTCTCCAATCATCCATCATTTAAGAGAATAATCTCAATTTATACCATACCATAACAAATAAAGATTTCCAAATCTGAAATTTTAAAGTCATGATTTTGTAAATCCACATAAATCATTTTCAATCGCATACGACAGTTAAAAAACGCATATTTATACATACCATACACATATTTATAGTATAAAACTTTTATAATCTTTACTTAAAATAAAAACATATATTCAACCCCCATCAGACATGAGACAGTCTTACAAGAAACCAACTATTAAGATAAAGATTTTTCATTCTCTCTACATGTTAAATAACATTGCACTTTCTAATATAGATTTTTTCCATTAAAAATTAATTCAACACATAATATCTAACACTACTATATATATCAATCTCCCTTTAATGGTGATTGGAAAACTTTTTAAACTTTGCCCTTTTTAATTCAAATCAGATCCTATATACCAAATTTTTTTATACACATGCATGTATCATATCTCAAATTATGTTATATTGATTTTCAAAATAAAAATAATTATAATATAAAATAAATTTTTTTTATATCAAAACTATGATATACAAATGAAACACAAATTATGGTCAGTTGATCCCATTTTTTTAAATTTCATTTCTAATTAAATGCTGTTACCTTTACTTCTGGGAACGTAGATTGTATTTTGGCAAATAAAAGATGATAAAATAACTAGTTAATTATCAGAATGGATAATTCATTATTATAATTATAAGAAGTTGAAAAGTGTTAAACTAGCTAACATACCATAAGCCTACAATGTCAATATTGCAATCACTGGTCCCGGCATCAGGTCAACCAATTACCATAAATTGGGTACGGGTATATCATTCAATCAATGCCTAAATTTTTGGTTCGATATTTGTTTCAAAATTTATATCTTATCTCGTATTTTATTATTTTTAATAGTAAGTTTGATTGTAAAAATAAATAAATAAATTCAAAAATTAACAATCTTTAAACAATTGGTTATAATAGAAAAATTATTTAAAATTTTGGTTTTTTTTTAGAATTAAGCCTTAATACTATTATTTGTTATGTTAAACCTTTGAATTGTTTCAATTTCACATTCCAACTGCCATCATGTTACAAAACTAATTTTATCACAAAGTTAATTACAAAAATACTAATAAAAAGCGACACATGTCAATATTATTCAATTTAAAATTGAGAAAATCTTAATTTTCGTAGTGTAACTTAAGTATTATTCACTTTTTTATCATCAATTTATGTATTTTAATTTTTTTTAACTATTGATTTGATTTTAATTAAAAATATATTTTGTCTGTCTAGTGAACGTCAGTCGAAAAATTCAAGACGATAATTTTATCATCCATGTAAGTGAAAATGAAGTTCAAATAAAATTGGATGAAAATTAGAAAAAAAAAATATAATTAGGATCGATATTAAAATATGCTAAGTTGATGATAAAAGATAGATGAGGTCTAAGATAAAGATGCAATCTTTTCCTCATTTTTAATGGGATGGAAGAGTGGGTGAAAGTAAAACAATAAAAATTAAAATAATTGGGTGATTCAGCTTTGAATTCTAAATAACCAAACCTACATACACATTTATAAGAATATGGATACCATTAAGTATAAGGCTTGTGGTGCAACTTTTCCTTTATAATAATACAAAATTACTAGAAATAGAAGTATAAAAATTGATATGGATAGAACAAAAATGTTACAGAAAAATACAAAATATATCTGTGGAGTAAAATTAAGATGAGATGAGGATGTTAAAAGTAGAGATGAGGATATCGGAATTTTACCCCACGTGTTGTCAACATGCAGACAATGGTGACCACCATTCAGTGGATTTGCATATTCGACAACAAATGGGTAAATTTCATCCATGGTTGTGGGTCCTACAAGAAATATCTAACAATTAAAAAATATTTCATTTTAATAATGCACAATTACATCTATTTAATATTAAAAATAAAATATTTTTTCTCTTTTGTTCCTTCTTCCTACTCTCACACACATTGTGATGTAAACACACAAACACTTCTACATAATAGTTGTGGGTATGTGAGTTGTGAAGAAGAAAATTTTATAATTTTGAAAATGAGGATGAGTGTAATGGATGTAAGATATGTCTCTGTGTATAAGTTATGGAGGAAATGATAAAGTTTGTATGTAATTGCGGGCAAGAAGATGAAGATTGATTATTTAGTAATTTAATTAATAAGGATATTTATGTTTTTTATATATATTTATTTTTCATTTATATTAAATTGATGTGTTTAGGAATGAATGAGGCGTGTCCTGTCCCACTCTTGACTAAATTATGTTTGAGTGGAATTATCCACACCCCATCATTTTTTAAATACACCCCAAAATTTTAAAGTTTTAATTATAAAAATATAAAAATATTTAATTTCCAATTATATCCTTAAAAAAAAAAATTAAAAAAGTTCTCTCATTCCCTCTCACCCTAAAAAAGTTCTCTCATTCCCTCTCACCCTCCCGTCAAGCTGCTCAACCTCTTCTTCTTCTTTTTTTTTTTCCTTTTTTTTTTTAAATTTTGAGAAATAACAAAATAATATAATAAAAATTATTTTATAAATTGATAAAATACGTAAATATCGTGCGAAAATTGTATAAAAGTTATATAAAAAAAGCAAAAAAATCGATATCACAAAATAGTTTCGTTCGACTCTGGTCTGCCGAACACATAAAGATGTGTTCGACCACCAGGTGTCGAACATATCATAGTGTGTTCGACGCCTGATGACTGAACACACTTCTATGTGTTTGACCTATTGGGTTGAACAGAACTGTTCCGTTTTATTGATTTTTAGCGTGGTATGTTCGACGTCTGATGGCCGAACATACCTCAATGTATTCGATGCTTGGTGGCCAAACACACCTCTATGTGTTCGGCCTATCAGAATCGAATGAAACTGTTTCATTTTATCGATTTTTAACATTTTTTATACTATTTTGCACACTTTATAAGTGATTTTTACATGATATTTACGTATTTAATTAACTCATAAAATTATTTTCATTGTATTGTTGTATTATATCTAAAAAAAATTGAAGACGAACATGGAAAAAAAACAGTGGATGGGGAGGGAGAGGGAATGGGGAGGTTTTTTTTCTTTGGGTGTGTTTAGAAAGAACAATATCGGAATTTTTGTATTTTTAAATTTTTTTAATTAAAAACAAAAAAAATTGGGGTGCGTTAAGAAAAGCTTGGGGTGCGGATAGTCTCATCCTTATGTTTTTGTGGTCATTTTACCATTTTCGTGGAGTATACATAAATTTCATGAATAAATATATTATATTATATTGATGTATGTATCTAGAGATTTTAGTTTTCAATTATTATTATTACTAAAATGTAATAAATTAGAGAGTTGTTTAGGAAAGAGGAGTTTTCATTTTAGTTAACAGTTAAATTAGTATAATTAAAACAGAAGAAGAAGATAAATTAGAGACAAGTGTATGACTAGTGACTAGGAATAAATTACACTTAGGTGGGAAATCATTTAACCAAAAGTTTGACATGTGCCATCTATGTATAGATTTCTCTTGTATTATATACTAGATTAAAAAATTTATATTTCACAATGATGATGACATATCATATATATATATACAAAGCTGTCTCTAACTTTATACATATTTGAGGATTGGTGTTTAATGTGATTTTGAAGTGTTGTGGGATATAATTAGTATCTATATATAGTACTGGTCCATTGATGTGATGATACGTACGTGGTTGTAGTAGATAGGCACATGGGAAATTAATGATACTAATATGCACATAATAAACCTAAAGTTTAAGGACACATCACCTAACCTATCATTAATATGCTACTCCATATCTTAATCCATCCAACTTTTATACATATTAATTCAATCTTTTTTAAGGATTTTAAAAGTTAAGTATGAGATCATCTTACTAAAGAAATTGAAAATGATTTTTATGAGATTTTCTTACGAATCTTCTTCCATGGTATAAGTGAATCTATGTAATTTATAATCTATCATTCATAATTTATGAGTTCTTGAAAATTGGTTTGATCGGTGGATAATGACACTTCATCTTATCTTATGAAATATATATATATATATATATATATATATATATATATATATATATATATATATATGAGACTATTTTATATAAGTTTTTGTATTAAAAATTTAAGAAATTTAAATTACACATGTCAATTATTATAAAAATAAGTTTGAAAAGAAAACTACACGTGTTATGTTTTTATATTTATTTGTAAATATAGACCATACATAAACATAACAATGTATGTATATAGGCGTGGTGATAAACAATGGATATTAATTCATTGAAGATTTTACCTCAATAGAGATACCTTATATAGTATATATATGATTATATAAAATCAATTAACATCAATTATTTGTCATACAAAATTATTAAAACAAAATATGAACGTTATGCAGCGACAAAAAAAGAGTATACTAGTATAGCCAAATAAACGGTTGTCTATCCATCTTCGTATATTCCTATATATATCCCAATTTATAGGGGGCCTATAGCAATGTATTATCATCAAGTATAATATTTTAAAACAATTACAACAAATATTATTTGTTCAATCTAACGAAAAGTATATTTGTCAATTTAGACAAAGTTCTAGATTCTAATCTTTCCATCCATAATTATAATTTAAAGAGTAGGACTTGTGTATCCTTTCAAATATGATTTAAGATTCACTAAATTATATATATATCAGTTATATAAATAAATAATTTATAAATAAACAATTTATTAATATCTTATGAATATACAACTAGTATATTTCACTAAAATATATATTTCAATTATATAAGTAATACCTTATAAATATGCAATTAATATTTTATAAATGTATAGCTTATATCAAACGAACAATATTTTTGGGAAACATGCAATACCGAAATATATAAGTTTTTGTCTAATAAAAGAAACCAACAATTACAACAAATTAAGAGGATGTGTAGCCAAATTTTTTTCTTAAAGATAATTGCTAAGAAAAGACGATGTGTGCTTGAAATTAGAACTTGATAATAAGTCAGTTGATCACTTCCACACGCTTATTTTCTTATCTACCTAAACATTAGTTGCTTCTAGATCAAGAATTTTAAACCCCCCCCCCCCCAAACTCCCCCCCCCCCCCCTTTTTTCTTCCCTCAACACCTCAAACAACTGCTTTATTTACCAACGTATATTTTTGGATTAATTAAATATCTATTTTTTAAGATTCTTTATATTTTAATTTTTTTTCCAATTTTAATTCAATTATAATTGAAATTTTCAAAATCGTCATATAGGAAAATATGACGTGAAAGTAAATTTCGATGACCACATCAACGATTTTAATTGGATTTGAATAGGACAAAATTAAAACATAAATGATCAAAATTGAAAAATTGATTGTTAAAAAATGTAAAATATCTTGCATAAATGATAAAAATTGAAATTACCTCTATTTTTTTTTTAATTAAAAGATACAATAATTTTTGACGATTCTGACTTCATGCATGATATGATTTTTGTTTCTGAGCCATCCTTTCGGACAACCACCCTTGGGCTAGGAACCTGAGGCCCTATGGTTACTAATAGTTGCTCAATCAACCCTCAAATAATTATAAATACACAAGAAAACTATTTAACTCACAGTAGTGTTACAAAGCAAAACGTAATAATCACAATAATTCTGCTCTTTTATTTCTATAAAGATACCATCAATACAAAGATAAGTTTGAATGAGAAATCTCTACGATGGAACCTGATCCTACTCATTAATAAAATATTTATTTTTCAAACTTTTTTTTCCCAAACTCAAGTTCATTATGCTAATACACCCAAGTTGATGATGATTGACGTGACACATACGGTATAGAAATGCAGTTTAAATTCATTTTATGCATATGGATGTTGAGCTGTCACTATAATATTGCTGCAAATTACATAAACGCTGGATATTCGAATTTGTGTTGCTTCTTTGTATTTGTTTTTGACATGTCGACATGTTAGTCATCAATATTTCAAATGATTTTATATTATGTAACTTAGATTTTTATAGAAAGTTATTCAAATATCAAAATACGTTTGGCTTGGGACAAATAGACCCTTTGTTTTTTTTTTTTTTTGGCCGTTATATTAATAGTTCAATCCATTTATATCTACGGATTGTTCGGATTTACCCATATGCCGACTCAAGTTTCCGCTCTAGTTAGAGACAAAATATAAATTAAACATAAATGTTTTTTTCTTTGATAATAATTGAACGAGATTATTATTATTTTTTTAATGAGTTTTGGGATGGAAGAGAGTAGAATAATAAAGATATGGGAAGAGAGTGATAATGAAGCTTAAAAATTAAAAAAACTTACGTGATATAATTTTGAACAATTTTGAACCTGATCATTAAGAATTCAAATGCTAATTATTGAGATCAGCACATTTATAAAAATGAGACCACTATCCAATATGATTATTAATTGTGTTTATATTATTGAAAAGGGAAACAGCCCAACCAAATATTTTGGGCTTAAAAATGTGGGCCGAAGGCCCGAAATTAAAACATTTGTAAGTGAAAAATTAAAGTCAAATTTGTAATAACTCCAGCGCATAGGGAGCCCCATTGGTGGCCTCCCGCCCCAATTTTCCGTTCCATTATTTCTCCGCCCAGCCTACACACATCCTTCTCTCCCCTTTCTTATCCTTTAATTTAATGCTGTTTTTATATTCATCGTTTCTAAATCTTCACTCTGCAATCTCTTTATCAATTTCTTGATGTATTTGAATTCCATTTGTTTATAATTTCGCATTTATTTAGTCTTTGTGGACACATTCGATTGAAGGTCTTTCCTCGCCTGGAAATCAACGGCTTTTTTTGTTGATCTGCACAAATTGAGTTATATATTACTGGTGGATTAGTGATCGGACATGGCGACGATGAATAAGATTGAGAGGGCGCACCAGATGTACAGAGAAGGCAAGTATGCGGAAGCACTGGATTATTACACCGACGCGCTTTCCGTGGCTAAAACCGTTCCTCAGAAGATTGCTCTCCACAGCAATCGTGCCGCTTGTTATCTTAAACTCCACGATTTCAACAAGGTATGCGCTACTTAGGTTGAAATTACTTTTGAAATAGCTTTAATCTTGTGTTTAGTTTATCAGTAAAGATGTTAGTTTTTTGGAAGCTTAATTGGGAGAATTAGAATAATTTGAGGAAAATTATGGTATTTTTAATCAGTTGAAGTGGCTATGATCACTGCAATTACCATGCAGTATAATTTGGTATGATATTGGAAATCTTAGAAGTTGTTGTGCATAATTTGCTAATTTAACTCCTATGAAGATCATTAATAGATAGTAAGTAACCCAGTATAGTTCTATAAACTTTTAAATTTGGTGACCTTGTTCACTCATTGTCTATCTGGTGATGGATAGTAAAATATTAAATGAAAAGTGAATTGCTCCTTTGGTTAACTATCACTCCCTGCCTCCCAAAAACAGAGTCAGGTAACATAATATGATGGATGTCCTGGGAAGAATTTGACCTGTAAGGTACTAATGTGTTTTTATAGGTTTTCTAGAATCTTTTGTATATTCCTTAATCTTTTATGTATGTGATGAAGTGAGGAAAAATATAGAATAGCACTGCTAGAGAAGATTCATAGTTATTTGACCTTGATTCTGATTATGGATTAGTGTTCTCTTCTGAAATATTAATGATAATGGTCCAAAATATAAGAGAGTAATAAGAATATGAAACGTGAATATACTTCTGCAAAGATTGATTTGTTAAATTGCTGGCACCATATTATATAACAAGAGAAGAGCGAAAAACACTCAACAACAAAAAAGCTTAAACTAAAAGGAGTAAAACACGTGGCTTATGCAGCGGCGGTGATCAGAATGACATGAGTAGTCAAGGACAACAAGCAGATTTAAATTTTTCGTCTTTTGTGTAAACCCAAAGTTCCAAGTATTTTTCACTCTCAAAATGAAGTTCTGACCATTTTTACATTTTCCTAACAAACACGTCTTTAAAAGTCTTAAAAATGTGCGTGGGGTTGGAGGGTGGACTATGAATAAGAGGTGTGACTGTGGCATGCCCCAAAAACACGAAAAACGCTCGCACCCCAATCCCCATGAACAAACAACGGCCACCTCTTGCTTGTAGAGGCTCCACAATCTACACCTTCTATGCCTCGTGCTCCTAACCACTATGGATACCGGTGCTCTTCTTTAATACAGCTGGCTATTTCAAAAGGTTTATTCAATTTCATGATTAATGCAACTTTCATTTGTTGAAATCTTTGCAATAACGCATACTGAACATACAATGCCAAGTATCCATGTATCAATGGAATATTGAAATTAGAAATTTGTTGTCATTTCTTGTGGTTGATTGAAAGTGAATTTCATTGGGAATCCCTAAGATTAGGCCACTGCAGCATTCACAAATCATGGAAGATAGCACATGTGACTTGAAGAATCTTCTGCTGGTGCCTTGTTTTGTGCGTTCTTGATTAGAATTTGGTCAGGATGAAAGATTATGATCTATGATTCATAGCTGAAAGGCTTGTATCCTATGGCTGAATGCCTGCAAGAAATAAGAATGAGGAGAATCCCAAACCTGACACTCAGTTATCTGATTTTGGACAAGGTTGGTTCTATATGAGGTAATTGAATATGGTCCCTGTCTGAATTCAATAGGCATTAGGGAACTCTGATTGTAGATCATGGTGAGCTTTTGGTAGTCCCATCACTGTCCCTCCAGCTTTTCTATGTGTGGATTTGCATGGCTTTTTACGGTTGGCTTGGTGTACTGACTTAAAATAAAAGCAGTGGAGCTAAAGGCTCACATTCCTGTATAACAGGATCGTCCAAGTGGATTGGCAAAGGATTAACTATGAAACGGACCATTGGATGCCGTTTCTTATGGTCTAGTATATAGTTTATTCAATTACCTTTAGGTACTTGAGTTGAGATTATGTTGATGTTAATTTGTTACCCTTAAGAAAGTAACACCATAAGACTGGTAAGAGCACGCAAGAGAGAGTATTTGAGGAAGGTCTATTGGAAATTTACTTTATGAATAATTTACTTTCTTTTGTTCAGTGTGCTGTTTAAACTATTTAATTGTAGACTTATCAGAGTGAACAAGAAAAGAATAATGAAACTGAAGTTAAAAAAAACTCTTCTAAAACAAAATTGGCCGTGTTAATATTGAAGTTGATCCTACTGTATTAGTGCAGGCTGCAGAAGAATGCACCTCGGTTTTGGAACTTGATCACAAGCACACCGGAGCACTGATGTTGCGTGCCCAAACTCTGGTCACCTTGAAGGAGTATCATTCAGCACTCTTCGATGTCAACCGGCTCATTGAGTTGAATCCATCATCAGAAGTATACAGAAACCTTCATGCCCGTCTGAAGACACAACTGGTAGTTACTGCTTTTTCCTTCATTATGCTTGCTCGTAGTTTATGATTCCACTTCCAATGAGGCATGGTACCCTGTTTTTGCTTCTTTGCATTGTCCCATTGTTTCCTTTTAGGCTCCGTTTACTTTGACAAACAGAGATAGGTTACGGGTGGGACTAAACACACCCCAAGAACTTCTAAGGACACCCCCATCCATGTGTAAAATCATGTGTAAAATAACACATGGATGGGGTGCACTTAAAAGTTCTTGGGGTGTGTTTAGCCCCACCCTAGGTTAATTATCTAGGCCAGTGAGTTTACTCTTAACATATACTATCTGGATAAGAATATTAAAATATTATATTAAATATCCTTATCCACTGTTTACTATGTAATATATATGGAGGTTAGGATAAGAGTGATATTACCTAAATATTCAGGCTGAAGAGTAATGTTTACTAGTGATAGAAATGTAATTTCCTAATGTTGTCCCAAGTTTTGGGTAACTATCCTAGGGGGGCTTGATTATTATCCAAGGTATTATCTGGATTTAGGCATTTTATCCTGGGTTGGAAGGATAATCTGGATCTTTATTTCCATCAAAGTAAACAAGTTTACTAGATAAAGCTAGATAAAATGTCACTATCCTAAGTTATCCCCAAAGTAAACGGAGCCTTATTGGATTAGCTTCGAAGCTACGTATATTTACAATATAGTTAGTTGTTTCTGTACATCAGATATTGAGATGATCCCATGTTGCTCTGGAATGTTTATTAGAATGAATGTACATTTAACTTTTTTCAACCTTCTTATTTGGAATAAGTTATTTATTCTTTGTTCAAGGAAAGTCACTTGCTCCAATACCCGAGGATGAAGCTGAGTTCGAAGAAGATGATGAATACATAGATGAAGTGACACAGGAAGGGAACGAGGAAGAAGAACAATACAACGGAAAGGTGGAAGAAAACACAAGTAGAGAAAATGACGAGACTCATGATGCCATGGAAAGCAATGAAATAAATAGTTACAAAGATGTCAGTCTAGCAGATGAAAGACAACCACAGACCTCAGGTTGGCGGACAATCCCAAAACCGAAAGGACACTCTCATCTAGACTACTCGAGGTGGGACAGTGTTCAAGATGATTCAAGTGAAGAAGATGATGATGATGAAGATGACGATGATGATTCTCTGCCCCAGTATCGATTCCGTGTTAAGACAGTTGGTGTAAGGGCTGTTAAATAATTGCCGTGAGATTTAGACAGTGTTAGAATGTTGGTCAGCAAAGCTCCATGTTGACTCATATCCAGAGTTAGCCATTGGAAGCATAAAGAGCAACTGAACCTGTGGAGAAGGCAGTTCAAAATATTGATCCATGTAATGAAGCATTTCCTATCGTCGCTCTCCACCAGAGACGAGACAAGACATGCTTCCCCGGCCTCCTGTGTGCTGCTCGTGACTCTGAGGTGATTATAAAATGGTCAGACTTGTGGTTTTTTTTTTCCCCTACCGATAGCCATCAAGCACGTATCCATTTTTTTTTTTTTTTTTCTGATTTCAGTTGTCTTAAATGTATGCAGAGTTAAGACCATTGAAATGTGATACACACACTCACATACTTCTCTGCGTGTGTAATACAGGTCAATTGTTGTACTGTATTCTTGGTATACAATAACATGTGAATTTCCTATACATATGGATGGAGTGTTATATTTATCTTCATTCATATAATAATATATAAGTATATAACACTGCCAGCTTGTAGCTGAACAGAACTGGAACGTGTACGGAAAGATGGAACATACAAATTACAATATAGGATAATTTAGGATTAGTAGGATTAGTATGTTTTTTACCCACTAATATAAGGAACATCAATGTTTTAGGATAAGTAGTACTCCTAATAGAACGACTCGTCAATATAAAAGATTTGATCATCTCTCTTTTGACCCATTTTGAACTAGAAGAATAGTTTTATGATTTTAATTTTAAATTTCGATTTAAATATAATTCTTTAAAATATCTTCTTTTAATTTTAATATTTTGAATAATATATGGTATTTTGTAAAGGTAATCCGAAAATCTCAAAGTCGAAAATAGAAAGTACAACAATTTACATAATTTAGAGAGTTATATATAAAAAAAATAAAAATTGATGGATAAAATATAAATATTTCAATGGTTGGGCTCTATAAATTTTCCAAAGCTTTCTGGCAAGTTTTGATTATTTTAATGTGACAACTGTTTCTATATACCAGGTGCACGGATCCTAAATTCGTACAATCGGATTAACCCGACCCAAAGTGCTTTTCACGCGTCCCCATACGCCCCCACGCGCCCAAACCCTAACTTAAATTCTAGTTCTGCTGTATATTGACATTACCTTTTAGTTTAGCGAACTTAATCTATTAATTCTATCCTTATAACCTTTTAGTTATATATACATAACCTTTTGCAGTGCTGAGTAGTGAAAAAAGTATAAGTTATTCACTGAAAAAGTTATGAAATTTGTACATAAATGTTATAGTATTACAGTATAAAGGTTATATCATTACAACATAAATGTTTCGGCTATATTGAATTTTTATAGTAAAAAAACTATAAGTTATTTATTGAAAATGTTATGAAATCTGTACATAATGGTTATACTATTACAACATAAAAGTTATATTATTACAACATAAAGGTTTGAATTATATTGCATGAATTTTTATAGTGAAAAAAGTATAAGTCATTCAGTGAAAAGATTATGAAATCTGTACATAAAGGTTACACTATTACAACATAAAGGTTATATTATTACAACATAAAAGTTATGACATAAATTAAAAAAAAAAAAGGGTACGAATCCGGATTAAACCCGACCGACCCGTATGCCCAATTACATGGATCATGACCCATGCACCTGGTGCACACAAACATTACTCTTTTAATGCCATTGGTTTAATATTTAATTTTTCTGAGTTTTTAAACTTAATGCGTCACCCTCTTGTTGGAAGTTACTGAATGTCCACTAACCTGTTGGATTTCACCATTCCGCAAGTGGCATTAAACAAAAGCAGTAGTATTAAAAAAAATTAGTCCCGTTTGGTACACATTTTGTTTGGACTGATGTAAAATATTATAAATTAATTGTGTGTTTGTTTAGTGGTGTATTCGAAAAAATTGTGTTGGGTTCAAAAAAAAAAAAAGTTTGCTCTGGTGGTTCAAATTTGAATATTGTTTCAAATAAAGTCCATATGAAATTTCAAGAGACAGTTTGGTTTAATTTTCAAATAAATATATTTTTATTTTCACGACTTAAAATTCAAATTAAACATACATGCACCAAAAAGGCCAAGAAAAAGAATCTAAGGCTGTGTGAGATTTATAATCTCCTGGATTATTTCAATTATTTGTTCCCTACATACAAGCACAACCAGATATATCAATATTTTGTATTACATTTTACAAATATAGTATCATATACTATTTTAAGACATGAAATGTTTTTCAAAAAATATTATCCACCAAACACGCCCTTCAAAATTTGGAAATAATATAGTTGGAAAAAGACCTGTTAGAGGGGGGAAAACTCAAAAATTCAAAACCCAGACAATCCCACTGCATTCCACGTATTCTCCTACCAAATACGGCATGACACTATAACAATTTTAATTTCATTAATTTCTCAAGTCCATTATTCATTTTCAACATAGAATTCTCCGACGTCGTCTAACACGTCTGTTCCACCTCTTCCCTTTCCCTCTTTTCCTTTTTTTTTGCCCTAATAATTTCTCATATCATAATTTGTCGAAATTAAGGATTTTATTTGGTGATAGATGGCGCACGGCGGCGGGGAGGGGAGCCGGATCGGGCCGGATTTCGATTTGCCGGACGAGATTTTGTCGGTGATACCTACGGACCCCTACGATCAGCTGGATCTGGCGCGTAAAATCACGTCCATGGCAATCGCGTCGCGCGTCACGAAGCTCGAGACGGAGGCGGGGAGGCTCCGGCAGAAGCTTCTCGAGAGAGACCGCCAAGTTGAAGAGCTTGAGGATAAGGTGTCTCAGCTCGAGGGCGCCTATCAGGACGCCGAATTCCGGTTGAAAATCACGCGCGAAGATAATGTAATATTATTTATTGAGGATTTATTATTATTACTATTATTTTTGTATGTTTTAAGTTAGGCGATTGAGGATTTTCCGACAAATTGGGAATTCAGATGAAGCTATTGAAGGAGAGAGACTCGTTGGCTCAGACTGCAAAGAAGCTCACTCGTGATTTGGCTAAGGTGATAACCCTTTTTTTATTTGGTTTTCCTGTAATAACATTTCGGTTTAAACATGGAAACATATTTATGTTCGGTTTTATGTGAGAATTAGAATTGCACTTGATTATGCTTCGTATGCTATTTTATTTCTTTGTGAATGTTGGAAAAGCTTTAACTTTCTATTGAGGATGAATTACTGATGCATTAATTAGACTGGTCCCTAACTTTGTATGATGCTTGAAGAAGAAGTGAAAATTTTCCTAATAAGAGTAATCATATTTGTTGCATATGAGGATATACAATGCTTTTGTGCAACTTTTAAATTCGTTGAATTGATAATCACACCTCAAATTTTCTATTTTTCAATCATTACTTATCCCAGGACAAAAGGTTATTAGTTCTTGCACTTCCTTGACTTTCATTATATTTGATATACGATCTATTTTTCATGTCAACTTTTGGTGGTTGGAAATTTTTTGTTAGGGTTAATTGTTGTAATAATGTTTGACAACCAATTCCTTCTTTTAGTATATTCTAGTTGTACTCTTGTGTCCACGAAACACAATTTGGTACTCGAATTGAAACTAAAACTAGTTGTTTCCAAATTTGATTATTTTTCAAACATTTCAATCTGAGATCTTCTGAGCCCACAAATATAGCTGCAGGATAGTAGGGCAGATTCTGTCTTCTGTGGCAACTCACTTCTCTCTTGCTGTTTTTTTGATAATATTTTATTGACTTCATCTTTCAGTTTTGGATGTTACATCTGAGAACAGTGTTTAACTTCTGCTCTTTTGACAGCTTGAGACATTTAAGAGGCAATTGATGCAGTCATTGAATGAAGATAATTCACCAGTACGGTTCAATAACCTTTCTTCTATTGTATGTTATTGTTGGGTGTTGCTGCTTATGTGCACAATATCAAGATTGTTATCATCACTTCAAAATGGTTGTTATTATTTGCTTCAATTTCAATGCTAATTGTTCCTTTTATTGGACCAGCAGACAGAAACTGTTGACATCGGAACTTATGACCAATCGATTTCCAAGGCCTATTCCTCAAACGGTAATATTATATTCTAATGACAAATCTTGGTGGCAAGTTCTTAAGATGTGACATTGATTTTCCCAGTTGGCATCTGCAATTATCTAATAGTATTTAATGGCTTTTTTTTCTAGATGAGTTGAATGGTTACACAAAACACCATTCTTATGGTAGTGATAATTCAAGCATAAATGATGAAGGTACTTGAAGTAAATGTTGCTTCCTCGAATGCCTTTCCAGGGCCATGTATAAGTAATCATCATATGTATCGATTGTTTCTTGGTTGCAGTTTCTAAACAAGCAGGGCAAAAATATTCTATCACACCATATACACCCCGTCTCTCTCCTACTGCAACTCCAAAGACAATCTCTGCTAGTGTTTCCCCAAGGCGATACTCAACTGCCGTCTCTCCTCAGAAAACCTCTGGCGCTACTTCTCCCACATCCCTTTACGAGGGACGAGGATCTATGTCTTCATGGTATCCGTCCAGTCAGCAGTCATCGGCTGCCAACTCTCCTCCTCGTGGACGTCCACTGCCAGGTCTATAAAAGTTTGAAAGATTTTAGTTTGAAGGATTTGTAACTAGTATACTCATGGATTCAGTAATTGACTGTGAATCTTTGTATCATTCACTAAGCCTGTTCTTTTGTTAAATGTGTAGGTCGCACTCCTCGAATTGATGGAAAAGAGTTCTTCCGTCAAGCAAGGTGAGTTCGACATATGATATCTTTGATATAGTGGCTGAAAATCATCAAAAGGGTTGCTTTACCAATATTGATAAATGCAGGAGTCGTTTATCACTTGAGCAATTCAGCGCGTTTTTGGCAAACATAAAGGAGTTGAATGCCCAAAGGCAATCCCGTGAGGTGATTGACAAATTCCTTGATGTAATTCCATATTATCTAAATGCTTGAAGAACTCTTATATTATTTCTTAACCCTTTACCTTTGACACTTTCAGGAGACATTAAGAAAAGCGGAAGAGATTTTTGGGATGGAAAATAAAGATCTCTATATATCATTTCAGGGGTTGCTCAACCGCAACATTCACTAGGATAGTGTTCTATTATTACAAGGAGTGTTCATGCTTCTGACTCGTTAAGTTGTGCTATTAGATTGGCACGGTGTAAGCTGCATTCGTTTCCCTTTCCTTGGGAGACGTGTTGTCGAATTTAGCATTGTCCATTGGAAGGTTCCTTCATATAATTGTTCACAAAATTTGTTCTTGAAAATTTTGTACAATGTTTATTTGTAGGACTTGATGTGATGATCAACTTAGTAAAGTCAACCATACTCTTTCCTTTGCAAACCTCCCTGTATTTCTATTAATGTAGACACATGTAAATAATGTCTTTTTTTTTTTTTTTTTGCTGCTACATATTATCTTCACATTATAATTACACTTTGTCATCTTAGGTATGACACTTTTGACATCCCAAATGGATAGATTTGTGAAAGCTAAATGAGATGATATTCATGCTTTGGTTCTTGGAAAGTGCTTCTAGTGGACTGTAAAGCTTACTCATATCTTTTATTTATTCTTCATATCTGATGCCTTTTTTTTTTTCTCCCTGATATTACGATTAAAATTTGACCAAGATAAAGTTTTAACCCCCAAAAATACTCTTGAAATTATTTTTACATGGAGATATTAGAGCACCTATCTTTTAAATTTAAAGTAAGATTTTATTTATGTTGCTTTTTCTCATTTAAATTTTATGGAATTATTTAATTTTTGTTTCACACTATTCTCTATATGACAACATTATAAACCCAAAACCTTGATTGATTTAATCTAACCATTAATGACCCCCAAAAAGCTTTACAAATAAATGTCAATATTGTATGGATTCGAACACAATTTTGTATGAAATGAGATTGAACCCTGAATTCAAAATATCTCATTTCAAAGTAGTACCCAAACAGGTTTTCAAACCCTCCCTGAAAATAAAAAAACATGTTTTCAAACCATGTTTCATCGAATTTGGTCTAAATTCGATTCTCTGATAATACTTAAGGGTAAATGACCATATGAGATGAAGTGATGACAATTACGCCACAAAACTAAACTTTCTTCCCAAAACAAGCAAATATAGGCACATTGTTTTTACCACAAACAAAGAGACATCTAAATTCTGAGAAAGAATGACACAAGTTCAAATCAGTGATTTCTCATAGCATGTGAAGCAAACAACATTTTAAAGGTTAGATCCTGTTTTGATTGACGGCTGGGATAAGATTGGCATGGTGATATGTGAACAAAGAATTATTTGTGTTGAATAAAAGAATGACAAATCCATGAGCCACAGATCTCTGTTTGGCTAACTCAATCTTAATTTGTACTATATCTCTCTCAGAATACTTGAGGATTCCTTATTTTTTTTTGGTAAGAAAAAGTTGTTATAAATTCTCTAGTCATTCTATACTCTATAGACTATTTATGCTATTATACTATACGCTCAAAAATCTAAGGTGTGCTTTACATGATCTACCACCAACATGCAAGAACATGATCTACCACCAACATGCAAGAACATGATCTTGTTCCCATATATTGAGAGAAGCAATCTATAAAGATGGAGCCAAAGAATTCTTGATTTACTTGTGTTTCCTTGGAGATTAAATTTGAACGAATCGTACTTTTTTCATGTTGGGATATTGTTAAATTAGGTTCTTATCCCTGATTTTGAAGAAAAATATCGATGTCGATGTTATTCCGATACCTTTGATTAGACTCGAGTAGGACTGCCAATGAGGTTGTAAATAAATCAGCGTGCTGTGATTGTTCTATACATAATTCGATAAAAATCTCGTTAAAATATCTTGAGTCTGACAATATTTGGTTTGTAAACTTGTGAATTAACTCATAAGGTATAATACTAATTGTTAACTTCACATTACGTTTAATTTTTGCACTTTAATTATAATAAATATAAATTTCCTTAATTTATCTGTTAGAATAATATTTTAGATTTTAGAATGTAGTATTTTTTTTTCAGAATAATATACAATGAATTGAGTGAGTAACCTATAATATAATATATTTATTAAATGGTTTAGACTTTGAATAAGTTCATGTCTCATAAATATAGTTAATGAAGTTATTTGTTTTTTTTTTAATGAGTTTGAGATGAAAGGAAGAAGAATAATAAAAACTAGAAAACTTGTTTGATTTGGGTTCGAATCCTTTTTAATGGAGTTAAACTAACAAAAACGTTGAAATCAGTGAACTATTCTTATTG
Organism: Scutellaria barbata; assembly: GCA_028654395.1. Lineage (NCBI taxonomy): Eukaryota > Viridiplantae > Streptophyta > Magnoliopsida > Lamiales > Lamiaceae > Scutellaria > Scutellaria barbata. The sequence goes on from CM053645.1 coordinate 9,196,118, forward strand.
GGACACCTACTCCAAAATTTGCGAGTAAATATTGAAAAGACCTGTACTAAATAGGCTTACATATGTTCAATTAAATGTGTTTTCTTAATATTCAACTTTTTTTTTTCTTAAATTTATAAATTCATCTTAAAAGCGATGTATAAGGTATAATTTTTTTTTTGTGTGAGTGTGAGAGAGAGGAAAGCGATCCAGCTGTACGTAGAAATCATGGTTCTGTTATACTAAGATGTTTCTTAGACATGCATGCTTTTTGTGGAGAATAGCCACTAAAAGGTTTCTCAAAAAAAAAAAAAAAAAAAAAGGGGCACAGAAAAGATACTTATATAAAGCCTTGTATAAGAAGGATAGTTATATGTATTCCCTGACATGAAATCAGCAGATTATATTCCAAATTCACCTCCTTTTTTCGTTTTTAAATCCATAAACTTAAACCTAAATTATATTGGATCGAACAATAACAGATAAACACAAGTAATGGAGTCAGCACAAGCATCCCCTTCTTTTCCTGCTTTTGGTCTTGTATTCTTGTTTTGACCATTTATTTTACCTTGCAAAAGTTACAATTAAATTAATTATAACTATATTCTTGAATTTCTTTTAATTATTTTTATATTTTTAATGTAGCAGAATGTGTATTTATAATTTATAGTTTTAAAAAGATTGAGAAAATAGGTCACTATTAACACGTTTGGGCATAAAAGCGGGTAAACGTGTGATGAATTGAATCCAAACATAGAATATTGATGTTTTTGTATGGGTTTTTTATTAAAAAAATTATATGTCTGACTTGCGTTACATTTTGTCACGTTTTTCGAATTAAATAATCATAATTCGACGAAGAATGTGTTTTACAAATAAATAAATAATGCACGATGCCTCATTGCTCAGATTGAAGTACAGAATTAAGGTTGGTACTCCCATCGTTCAAAAATATATAAATCCTTGTTTTTTTCTTAAATGTAACCTTTTATTTTAGAAAATTGAATGAAAGTGCAGTTTATTCTTTTCATAAAAGTTGATAAATTATCGAAAGCGTGCATAAGGTAAAAACATTAGCCTCTCCATGAAAGTGCAGTTTGTTAATTCTGCAAATATTTATTGCCAGTGATATATTCTTAAATACAACAAGCACTGAGACTTTTTCATGAAATATTGAAATTGTTGAGATTGTATGTTAAGTAGAAAATTAATTTATTTATTTTGAAATATAAATGTGTGTAGAAATAGAGATTGCATATATATTGTATAAAAGTAATGGGCTAGTTGGGAATGAAGGAATTGGATTAGCTGGTCCGTATCATAGATTCGTAGGCTAATATATAGGTCAGATCTTCAGTAGAATACATATCAAAGCAGACACCTTTAAACAGTAGAGAATACTAAGCACATGAACTGCTCTATTCTATCGCCCCAATCTATTTTTTTTTTCTTTTTTTTTTATAGCTTTTAAGATATGCTGTGTAATTATTGATGTCTTTCGATTTTAGTCTCATAATTATTCAATTTTCAATTTAGTTCAATAATTGAATAATTTCTCTGATTTAAGTCTAATTTTTTCGAATTTCAATCTCTACATGTTACTCCTAAATCACCGGAAAGCCATAAATTGGGAACAATGTGCTTCGCACGTGATATATTCCGTCGAATTTTGAAATTTTCAGTCAAAACTAAACTCAAATTGGGCAATTTTTAAATTATTGAACTAAATTGAAAATCATGATATTTATAAGAAGAAATAATTTTTATTTAATCTTTTGAAAGTAATAACTGAGTTAGATTTTAGAACGTATAAACAATTGACACATTAATATATTTTCTATTTCTATTGTGGGTATATTAGCAGAACTATTCTGAAAAGGAATTCATTTTTTTACCAACAATTCATCTATATATTATTTGTTTATTCTTTACAAATATAATTCATTATAAAATTAATCAGTCATAGGGACATCAATACTAAATTAAAGATAAATATTACTGCACAAACTAACAATACCCACTACAATTTTTAGATTACAACTTTTGTATTTTACAATTAGGATTTATTTTGTGACAATTAGGAGCTAGCTAAGTAGAGATAAGAGATTGACGTAAAATCTGCTCAATATATTAATCAAGAATTAAAATTGGCATTACCTATTATACCCCGGCCGTTATACAAATTGAGTTTCCACACATGAAGCCAAAAAAAATAAAAAGACATTACTAGCTAATAGAGTAGAATCCAAGAGCCATTGAAAAGACAATAGTGGAGGCATATATAAATAGTGAATACAATTGGGTAATTAATCTCATCAAATCACGATAATTAATTTCGTCAAATACTACCGACACATATTAACAAACAAGCTAGCTTTAATTTCTATTATTTTCTTCACACGTTTGACAAAAGAAATTGTACATTTGAATATTTGATAGGATCAGAATTAAGATAAAAGGAAATACTAAATTGATTTATATATATTCTTAATTCTTTTGCATCATGAAAGAAATGATGAGTTCACAGAGATGATGCATGCTCTATAATATTATACCTTAAACAACCCATGATTCTTCTTTACTAGTGAATTAAACATAAATATAATAATACTTGTAATGTTAAAAGTGCGTGCACTTAATCCTCGTACACAGTTGAGATTCTGTATGCATTAATATTTTGATAATAAATGATAATAAATCCTAAACCAAGATATAGACAGAAAGATAGAGGGACCAAGCCAACATGTATAAAGCTCTTTATACTATAAATAGTTCTTAGCACCATATTCAGTTTCTTCACATACACCAAATTAATTACACACATTCATTCATAATTCACTAACAGAATTCACACACACACACACACACACACATCTTCTTCAATGGCTTCTTCAATCCCTCATCACTACTACTCATCCTCTGATTACTCGACTGAACTCTGCGGAGCCTCAAATATGTTGGACAATAATGGAGCATTAGTCAACGTTAATGTTCCATTATTGAACTACGACATTAATTCACCTGTTTCAGTGGCTTCATTTCCCGATCAGTACTTTAGGGTTTCGGATTGCATGGTCATTCCACAGATGTCTGAAATCGAGATGGGGTTACGTGATTTTTATGTTTCGTGTGATAATTATCAGCATCATCAAGTTTTTGAGCCTGGAGAAGACTGCACTGGATCGGTGCCCCATTTCTTGTGGCCTCCTTATAATCCCATGGCTTATGAAAATTGGGTATGATTACTTTTATACGTTCTTACCAAACTTGGGATTATTGTGCGATAATGCATGTAGACATGGGATGATAATTTTTTTTTCTTTTTCTAATAAAGTGTTATATATATATATGTTTAAATTCAGGCAATAGAAGGGAAACCAGTGACGAAAATGGAAGAGACTGAGGTGAAGGTGGGAAGGTATTCAGTTGAAGAAAGAAAGGATAGAATTCTTCGATATCTAAAGAAACGAAACCAGAGGAATTTTAACAAGACCATCAAGGTATATACATATATTATGTTAACTAATCTTTTTGATTATTACAGTACTACTAGAAATTAAATAAATTCCAACGGATTAATGTATTTTAATTATGGTTTTGCAGTATGCTTGTCGAAAAACCTTAGCAGATAAGCGTGTGCGAGTACGTGGGAGATTTGCCAAGAACAATGAACCCTGTGAAGAAGAGATATCAATGAACACAAATCATCAAACATCTTATCATCAACAAAACAATTTATTTTACGATGATTCCTTTCATGAGGTAATTTTAATTTGGACTAATTAATGTATGGCGCTATTCTTTCATCAATTTTGGTTTAATTACAGGGTTGAATTAATTAATATTTGATTTTTATTTATTTTGGCAGATGAAATACGATGAGGACTACTGGTTGCAAGCAGCCATGGATAATCTTGTACACTTGCCTTATTTAGCCAGCTAGCTAGCCATTGGAGACGGTGGAAATTAATTAATTATAATATTATTAATGTAGGAATATTATTTGTATAAACTAAATTCAATTCAGCTGTTTCCAGGTCAACTATATCTATCATACAATGATTAAAATTGTAGTCATGATTCGAAAAATATTGTACTTTTTCTGGCTTAATTATTTGAATTCGGAGAAAGTGAATTATTATTCCAATTACTCTTTACTTTAAGATAGCTATCATGTAAAGTACTCTTTGATGGAGTTGTTTTTGTGGCTGTGCTAATTATTAAGTATTTAATTTATGCAATAATAATCACTTATATCTGTACATCCATCTTTCTATCCTATTTTAAGTATCCTCAATCCTTCAATGGAGCAGTAAAAGATTCAAAGCCAAAAAGGACAAGTGACCAAATTGAGGCCAGGGAATTAAGTTCTCTAACAACAATTGCTTATACGATGTGGAGCCTGCTTTGACAATGAACCTAATTCATTAAGAATTTGACTAAAGGAAGAAATTGAAGAAGATCGAAGAAAAATCTCTGCACGGATTTTTTTTTTTCTATTGTAATTTATTATGTATGTGATTATAATATAATATTGAATAAGTATTGTATATCGAAAAAAAAAATATAAGCTCAGCAGATTATATTGAACGGATTTGGTTTAATTAGGAACTACTTTTAACGGTATATATATTTAATTTATTTATTTGTTAATTTTATTTTTTTTAGTAAAACTGATTAATTGTTTTTATTAAAGGAGTAAATAAAATATTATTGGAGGAGATTTAGAGGATGGATATGCTTTCATCATATATATTATAAGCCTTTTATAATTGCTTAAAAATTAAGAGAAAAAAGAGAAACACACAGAAATTTATATATAAATATGTTATAGAATTGAAAGATCAAAAAAGAAGATTGAAAATGATAATGCCAATGCACATCTCAACGGGTGAAAGAATAATTTGAATGTGAAGGCAAAGAGAGAATACAAGTACAAAGTCACTGTCAATCGCCATGTTACATATATATACATGGTTGGAAGTAAAAATAAAAGACTAGAATTACACTAATTTCCAGCATTTATGCTTTTCCCAAAAGTCAAAAGTCAAAAAAAAAGAAAAGAAAAAAAAAAGAAACACAATTTTTCCCTTGTGTGCTCAATTCTCTCTCTCTCTCTCTCTCTTAAAGAGAAAATGGGTTGCCCCAAGCATGCATTCTTTCAAGCGTAAGAAGCCACTAATAAAAAAAAAATGAAGTGACTACAGCATCTATATATCCCTTTCAATTTTAAGTGTTCCCATCACACTACATGGATTACTAGTCAATCATGTTAGTTACACACAAATCATGATATGACTTAAATTATCCCACATGGCTTTAAATTAATAATGAGATGTTATATACCATTTGACTAACTATTATCAGTATTATTTGGAATTGTTGATCAGTGTATTCCCATGAAGGAATTTTGTGATGATTAAAAATGGGGAATATAGTAACATTATTATTATATATGGTCCAACTCCTCCTCCTCCTCGTAAATGGAGCAAGAGTGACGTCCTTTTCAGAGCAACAGTATGCACATACATGTATACATATATAATGATATCAAAAAATCAAGAAAATAAATAAAGGAAGAAGCACCACAAAGACATGGGAACCCCATAACTGTCCTTTGAGGAGAGGGAGGGCTATGTCTTAGTGGGGGATCAAACTGGTAATAATTTCCAATCTTTATGCAACTCTTAAGTCTTAATGCTTCAATACTGCATCCTCAAATATATATACAATATGAGTTTGTCCCTAATTAAGGAGCTGACAATTGTAACCATATTTTACATATATCATCCATATGTACTCAAATGATTATCAACAAAATGACAGCAAATTGGTTTTTTTTTGGGACCAAAATCTTGAATCTTTGCTCGTCTTAACGAAAATGAAGTTACAGCGAAAATCCCACCTCCACATGATCAATCACCATATAGAATACATATTAATCCTAAGTTGACTATATATATGAATTCTGAAAATAATTGAGGCGATGAATGTGATGTTGACTTGTGTTTTTATTCCACCATAACATAGTCTAGATTGGTCCCTCAAATGCTTGATATCAATTTATCATGAAGAGCTAAGTTTCAAATTCACGTGATACCTTCACACAGCCCTGAACTAGTATGGCTCCACCTATAACCTATAATATATATATATATATATATATATATATATATATATATATATATATATGAGATTAATACATTCATTCGTTGGAAAATTACTTGCACTTTCACTGATTTCCAATCAAGGTAGCAATGCCAAGCATATCTTCAAGAATTAATCGAGTAAGGTTTGGATATATATCCCCTCGACTATTTTTATATAGTCCATGAACAAGCTTGTCAATTGATCCATAAAATCCCAATAATCATAAAAAAAAAAAAAAAAGGAAGAAGAAGAAGAAGAAGTTATAATAGTATTATCAATTTACATTTTGCATGTCACTCTAAAAAAAAGTATTTGACATGTATTTGTGAGATGGGATGCCAAAAACAATGATAATTCTAATCGATCTATTAGGATGGCTAGATATATATAATACATGTCGGAGATGTCAGCAAGGCTTTTATTTCAAATGGAAATTTGAGGGTTTGAAGAGATCCTAACTTTGAAATTTTGGAATTGAGAAATCTTGATATAAAAAGATAGTTGAAAAATGAAAATAAAAAATAATAATCGGCCAAACTTATTCGGATAAATCGAAGTGACCTCTCCAATCAAATTATATAAATTTTATGATTAATTGAAAACCAAAAACAAATTTTTCTTTTTCTTTTTAGGGGAGTCAATCTCAAAACATTACGAAAAAAAAAACTGAAATCATTATGATTGAGAAAAGTGGGCAATAAAGGCCCATATGTCGAAATGGGCCCAGGGCCATTATAAAAAACGGGCCTGAGCCTAGAAATGAGTTTAGCCGAATAAAACCGCCACATATTGAAACAGGCCTAGGCCCATAATCAAACGGGACAGGCCTATTTAAGAAACGATTATAGGCGAATAAACACCGCCATTATCTGTAACGGGCCTAGGCTCATTAATGAAACGGGCATGTGCCTAATCAAGAAACGATAATCGCCGACTCAAGGCCTACTATTTATAGCAGTTTATTCCAAACAAAATTCATATTATTTTCAAACTTCAAAGTGATTGAATGGTTTCTTTCACAGTTTCTTGTGTTAACGAAACTCAGTAGAGACATTTTCGAGTGTAAGAGCCGATTCATGGGCGACACCGAGAAGGAGCGGTTCTTGAAGGAGTTCGGTCAAGATTATGGGTATCCAAATGCACCCAAAACTGTTGATGAGATAAGAGCAACTGAATTTAAACGATTAAATGGTTTGGATTTTTCCTTTGATGTCTTTTAGGTTTTAATAGGTGAAAGAATCCACATCCAAGATTCTTGAATTTAATCTAGACTAAAGAAAATACAAATTCTTGTGTGTCAACTAGTTCTAAGTAATATGAATTCTTGATTTTGAACAAGAAAACCAATTGAAGAAAAGAAAAAAGAATCTTGATGTATCATGGAAATCTTACTCTTGGATTTGAATATTCGTTTCTGATTCTTGATTGAGATATTGTGATGTTGGTTGTGGTATGTAGATGTAGTGTACTTGGACCATGCTGGTGCAACTTTATATTCTGAATCTCAGATGGAGGATATTTTCAAGGATTTAAATTCTACTCTCTATGGAAATCCTCGTATCCTAACTATATATCCCTTTCCATTTCAATGATCATTGTTTAGTTCTCTCTTTACAAGTTGACTTGGATATAATTTTATATAAGAATGTTATTCTTAGTTGAATTTATAGATAGCCAGAGCAACTGCAGCCTGATGGCCAATGACATTGTGGGGGAGGCTCGTCAACAGGTGAGATGTTATCTTGATCATCTTTCTTTGCATCAGAATTGACATTTAGTTCCATTGGAACGTCTTATTTTGTCAATGTCTTGTTTCTTGGAGAACCATACGAGTGTTTCTACATGGTGATTAATTTTGCCTAATGAATAAAAAGACTGAATGGTATCTGTTTGTGAAATAGTTGGGCGTTTTGCATGTGTTGAAGGATGGATTTTGATTGGTTCAGGTTCTTAGTTTCTTTAATGCATCTCCTGGAGAGTATCATTGTATATTTACCTCCGGGGCAACATCTGCTTTGAAACTTGTTGGTGAGACATTTCCATGGAGCAGTCAGAGTACTTATATGTACACAATGGAGAATCACAACAGCGTTCTTGGGATCAGAGAGTATCCTTCTCATTGAATGATTTAAATAATGAAGATCAGGGATAATAAAGTGTTTTTCTTAGATTTTGAAAGGATTTATGTAAATGATGATGCTAGTTTATGCTGCACTTTTTGTGTTCCAGGACCATGCGCTCATGAAACTAGTGTTGCAGATAGTTTCTTCCTTAATCTGGCTTTTTAGGTATGCCCTTAGTGGAGGAGCTGCTGCAATTGCAGTAGACATTGAAGATACTGCTGATCTTGATCGAAGGAATGGTGAGAGATCTGCCTTTAAGATTGTACCACACTCTGTACAAAGGAGAGATGAAGCTGTGAGCACGAAAAAACACCATACCAGTTGAGTTATTTGTCACATCTTCCCTGCAAAGCATGCAAGATTATTTCTATATTATTTTTCTATGATGAACGCGAATTTCTTCCTTCTCGAACTGTTTGAAATGGTGTCTTATGCAGTAGGAGGAAATTTAATTTTCTTGGAAACCCAGTGGATCAGAGCTAACCTTGCGCAAAAATCCTTAAGTGTTTTTGAAGCAAAAGCCCTAGTGTACTGCATTTCAACCAATTTATTCTATTTATCAGGATGAGATTTTATGCACCAAAATATAGATTTGTGGAATTGTCAAATTGTTTTTTATCCTTGGTATGTTCTAAATCTTCAAAACATCAGGGGAAACACTATAGATGTAGTGGAAGTAACAATTATGTGTGCCTTAATATATAATCTAATGTGTTCAAATTGCATTTTACAGGTGATACATACAATTTATTTGCATTTCCATCAGAATGCAACTTCTCAGGTCTGAGATTCAACCTCAACCTGGTTAATGCTATAAAGGAAGGTTCCTATGAAACGCCTGGAACTTCTCCACCTCATAGGTATATAAACATTTTATGACTAGGTAGTAGTAGCATGCAATGAGATGAGCCAGTCTTATCATGTCATATGGAGCAACAATTTAGGACATGGTGTGTGGGTCCGTTGGCTACCAACTTATTGTATTTGATTTAGAGATATTCTATTAACTATTATCAATTCAATGTATTATCTCAACATGCTGTTTGGAATGAAAATGTTTTATAGCTTGAATATCACCTGACTGAATATCTGTGGACAGTGGTCAGTGGATGGTTCTAATCGATGCTGCGAAAGGAAGTGCAACATCTCCACCTGATTTGTCAAAGTACAAGGCAGATTTTGTTGTCGTGTCATTCTATAAGGTATCTAAGATATTTTTGCAAGATTTCTCTTTGTAATCATGAGAGACTGCTTGCTTATCCATTATTATCATTGTTCCTCTAGATATTTGGCTACCCAACTGGAATTGGAGCTCTTATTGCTCGAAATGGTAAGCTTCTTCCTGAAGGGTGTTTATTTTTTTGGCAGTTGAGATTTTGACTTTTATTGCCATGTGGCAACAAACTAACAATCCCCCCACCCTAAAAAATAAATAAATTGATACAGAAGCTGTTAAGTTATTGAAGAAGGCATATTTCAGTGGAGGTATAATTTTTAACATATTTCTCCAAGTTATTAACACGTGATAGCTATGCTCTAACTTTGAATTGTTTCAGGCACAGTAGCTGCATCAATTGCTGATATTGACTTTTTTAAAAGAAGAGATGGTGTTGAAGAATATTTTGAGGATGGCACCTTATCATTTGTGAGCATTGCATCCCTTCATCATGGATTCAAAATTCTCAATGCATTAACCATGCCTGCTATTTCCAGGTGCCACAGAACTTCCCCTTGTCACCAAGACTAGTATACACACATTATTACTGGCTAATCTTAAAGTAGAGTCAAATTTGTCATGTATCAAAGGATATTTTGACAGTAAACCAAATAAGAAAGTTAGTGATAACTTTTGTATCCTATTTTATTTCATTCATTCTTGGTTACCCACATAACAACAACATTCTTCATAATTATACTCATATACTGCTATTAGTTGAACTATATCTGTGGATCACTTTGATATTTGAAATTCGGGCTTATTTTATGATCAGGAAGTAGGTTTGTGATCTGCACTCGGTGTTCATGCTAATGTTAAGTTTTGAAATCTCATATTATGCAATTTCTGAAAGTAATTTTCGAATCCTCAGCATATTTTGCATACAGTTGATGGTGTGAAGCTTCTTGATTTTTCATTTAGCATGTGGAACAAAGGAAGAGGCTCCCCAACCCTACCCCCACCACAGTCACAAAAATTAAATCTGCAACACTTCTGAATAACTTTCTCCACCTATAAATGTCTTCTTTTGTTTTATTTTACTTGCATACCTTAGTGGTAGACTAATGTTCTAATTGGGTTTTGATGTTGAAGGCACACAAGCTTGCTCGCTTCATATCTTAGGAATACATTGTTGAATCTGAGGCATGTAAATGGAAATCGTGTTTGCACACTATATGGCTTTAATAGTCCTGAGGTTTGTACTACATTCTTATATGGTCTATATGTAAGAACTCTTTCCGTTACTTCGAACTTCACTTTCTGCTTTTTACTTTCAAAGAATTGTCAAATACTATGCTGTGAAACCTGAAATTCAGATTTTTTTTTTTAATCAAAGTTTTTTACTTTTGTCCCTTTTACTCACTTTGACTGCAATGTTCTTCATTCAGTCAACATGCAATGCAATGGGTTCTGTAGTTTCATTCAACCTGAAAAGGCCTGATGGATCTTGGTTTGGCTATTGGGAGGTGGAAAAAATGGCATCCTTGTCCAACATCCAATTGAGGGTTAGAGTTTATCCTTTGTATGAGGCAACATATGTTTTTTCTCCCTTCATTTTTTGCATTAATTAAGAAGTCCTAGTTTTGAAGGATTAAAAGTACACCAATATGTTCCTTGAAGCTCGTATGAATTTTACAACATTTGCAGAATCCATCCTTTCATTTTATTATTGTCCAGAGACCATCAGTTGCTATTATAGAACCTTTTCTTTCCTGTTTACCATATGACTAACATGTTGTACTCTTGTAAATTGTTTCTAGCACACCAACTATGCCACTGATAGTACCTGTAAATTAATATGGGCATTTCTGATATATTCTCTTCATATTGAGTTCCTACACTTTCATACAAGATGTCGAAAGTTTCTTTGATAAGTTGAAGCGTGCAAGAAAATATGGCAGGGGATTTTAAGAATGTCACAGAACTTGATGGGCAATTTTTTTTTTCTTCTTCTTTAATATCCTATGATCACAGGCACATATAACCTTGCATTATTTGTCTTCGGCAAGTCTAAAAGGTTATGTACTTAGTTGAGCTTTTCTCTGGTTTTTTGTTTTTCTTTCTTGTGGATGGTGAATATCTAAACTGAATAAGTTTTAATTTTGGTTATCAACATCAACTACAGCTCAGTTCTTTTGTTCCGTATGCTTTAGACATGTAAATCTCATAACCTATTGAAGTGACTCTTGGTTGTATCATTACTGTCGGTGAGGAACACATGTTTGCTTGGAACTCAATCTCTTTTGATGAGCTCTGATGTGGTTTTATCTCTCTTCCCCCTGTCCTCATGCTTAGATAGGGTGTTTTTGTAATCCTGGTGCGTGCGCAAAATATCTTGGTTTGTCTCATTCAGATCTTCTTTCTAACATTGAGGTAAATCTTATCACTTGATCAATTCTAGTAACAGATAAAATAATTTAAAGTCTAATTGGAGTGTGTAAAGTTCTAATTCAGGCAGGACATGTTTGCTGGGATGATCGTGATATATTGCACGGAAAACCCACTGGAGCAATTAGGGTATCATTTGGTTACATGTCAACATTTGAGGATGCCATGGTATACTTTTATTGATCGGACAAATTCAATTGATCATCTGATTCCATAAAAAATTCTTCTCTGTCTCTTGGTTTTTAAGGGTATTCATGTAGTAAACCATTGGTTTATCTGTGGTTTTTTGTTTTAACTGAAGAAACTGTAATTGCAGTTCATGGTTGAGCCATAATTATTTGGTTACAAACCTATTTTCTGGCTTTTATGGTCATAGGATAAGTGATGATAATTGATATACCTGTACTCTGTTTATTAACTTAATGCCTTAATCAATACAGTTATAGATTAGGTTCTCCTGTTACATCCTATAGATTAACTTGTTAATGATGAAATTATGACACCACTTAATGGTTGTTACTTAGTGTCAGATAGTGGTGATCAACATATCAGGTTTATGAATATGAATTGTTATTTTCTTCTTCTTTTTTAATCCCTTTTAAAAATCCCTTATACTGATGTGCAGAAATTGATCAAGTTCATTGAGAGTTCATTTGTGCCCCAACTCACGCATCTTGATTTCTCTGGAGAAAAGCTTGTTCCTCCTGTAATTGAAGGTTATTGTAAAAAAAAAAAAGAGTCTACTATTGATAGGTGACTTGTACCACTTCCATTTGTGTTGACTATTCTTAGCATCTGAACCTTTTGCAATTGCAGGGGTTCAGAGGAAGACTACGAGATCTTTTCTCAAATCAATCACTATTTATCCAATAAAATCTTGTGCTGGCTTCAGTGTGGAGAGCTGGCCATTAAGTAATACTGGTATTATGCTTAAACTGCTTATAGCTGGAGGCAATTATATACTATAACTATGGCCTCATTCTGTTTATAAACATGTGGATTAGGGATAAGCTCTGTATGTATGAGTTAGCAGGGAAAACGTTGATTAGGGCTGAGAATAAGTTGGAAAGTTTTGTGTTCTCAGTTGGAAAGTTTTGTGTGCAAATTTCAACAAGACTGCAATCAACTAATTACCGTTTGATAAACTTTTACAATTATGTTGTGAATGATTCCTGAGTCCCTCATTGAAGTTCTATACTTACATTAATGATTCCTGAGTCCCTCATTGAAGTTCTATACTTACATTACAAGGCTTTTCTCTGAGTTGTTTTTTTTTTTTTTTTGGTGGGGGGGGGGGGAGTGGGTGATGCAAGTTTACTCATCACAGCATTGGTATGGCGGATCTCTAATTGTTGTTTAAGACTCAAATAGAGTGCCTATTAGACAGTTGTCAAACTGTGAATGTAATTGGTATGTCTCAGACTGTGAATGTAATTGGTATGTCTCAGTTTCTGGTATTTCTTGAGGATTATTTAAAGCATTAGTTAATATTTGATTATACATCAGAAACAGGAGGGAGGGAATGACAGAGGGTGTAGAGAAAAGCTCGTCGGTTCTCAATTAGATTGTGATAACTTCAAAAGCTGGAATTTTCTGCATGACCCTAAAGTTTTTAAGCAACTTTTCAGTGTGGATGACATTTTGCTTTACCACAATCATAACCAAAGAGGAACTCAACTTCTTTTGTTATGAATATACATGGACTATTTTAATGAAAACTATACTTTAGTTGGGCTCACGAAATCTGTTTCAGATTGAAGCATGGTATATACTTATAATGATTTAACTGTTTTTATTCGCTGATTTGCACTAAATAATTCCACATTCCATGATGAATCTTTTTTTTTTTCCCCTCATTTGTAAATTAACAGGATGATAATTTGTTGACTTTACAGATAGAATAGAATTATCAGATTTTATTTCATGATTATGATTGTTCTACCTCCTACAAATTTCAGGATTGTTGCATGATAGAGAATGGCTTCTCAAGAGCTTGAGTGGGGAAATTTTGACCCAAAAGAAGGTGAATTATAATCTCATAGGAGATGTGTATTAATGTGGACTCATTGGCCATACTCCCTCCTTCCCTAAAAAAAAGTCTTATTTCTCTAAGTACAACTTTTTATGTTTGTTCAACCTTCCAGAAGTCATTAGTTCTCACTCATGTCCCTCCAGCTATTTGTTATGTTAACACTACAGATCCTTCTCTATTATCTTCAAGTACTCCTATCCTGTCCCTTCACTCTAAAGTTTTAAAAATTAGGTCATTTGCTATTGTGAATTTTTGGCTGTTTTCCTGTGATGAGAAAGTTCATTTTTGGCTAGTCTCTGAGGATGATTCTTCAGTGTTGATCCATATCATGTTTTATTAACTTCTGACTAATTATTTAATTTTAGGTTCCAGAAATGGGATTTATTTCTACACTGGTTGATCTCAAATTGGGGATACTTCTTGTTGAGTCACCCCGTTGCAAAGAAAAAATGCAGATTGAACTGACATCAGGTCAATCTATTGGTGAAAGACAGGTGATGGAAATACATTCTCAAAGGTAAGGTTTTGACATTGTTTTTTTTTTTTTCTCTCGCTGCCTGCCTTGAAAAGTATGCTGAAGGATATATTTTTAGAAACTTCTTTGATCTTGCTTGGTTTCTAGTTGAGGCTGTGTTGAAGAAACTATGTGCTAAGTGATGTAATTAAGCATCTTGCCCGGACTTGAATATTATCTTCACTTGCTTATCTCTTTTTCCATGTCCTTTTGTATCTTAATTTGCTTTTCTTTTTCTAATCTTTAAAAAAAATCTTCTCCTTTTCTTTTCGAATGTTCCTCCTTTTTTTTTCTTCTTTTGGTGTGTGTGTTCTGTGGGTTTCTTCTCTCTAAATTTCCTTTCTTCTTCCTCTTATATTTTTGCTAACATGCATCCTTCTCTCATTTCTCCACTACTTTCCATTACTGTCCTTAGAGGGTGTTTGGCTAAGCTTATTAAAAGGAGCTTATAAGTTCTTACATCTTATGTGAGATGTTTTCAGAGCTTATAAGTTGTTTAATTTAAGTTTAAAAATAAGTTGTTGAAGTGATTGGATAAATAGGATGATGGAGTTTATAATATGTTGGGAATCGCAATTGTGTGATTTAAATGATCAAATGAGAAGGTGTTTTAAAAAATAAGGTATTATTTTAGAAATAAGTTGAGATCTTTACTTTTCAAAAAAAGAGCTTATAAGCTCCATACATCTTATTTTAGGATGAAATTAGATCTTATTTTTAAACTTAGTAAAATACTTTTGAGGAGCTTATAAGTTCTTAAACATCTTATGTTAGATGTTTTTAGGAGCTTATAAGCTCACCCTAACACCCCCTTAGTCACATCCATGGCCACATAGACACCATCTCTTCTTCATTACGGCGTCATGTGCTTAACAATGACAACTGCAATTAGAAGATTAAACTTTTTAGTCCAAGTTCACAATGCCATGAACTCAATTACTAAAATATCTGATGAAGATTCTCCTACGGAGGCTACCTCCTTTTATTATACTAATCGATATCGGCCACGCACAAAGCCCATCGATTCGCTAACTAAAAGTCCAGCGCATCAAACATGGGAGACGCCCCCCCCCCCCCCCATGTTCGCAACAGTTCCATACCCATTATTTAATCCCCAATGTAAATGTGCCATTTGTTTCCAAATAAATTGTACGGGAATCTTCTTCATGATGACACCATTTTCCTTATTTGCATTTTAATTTTACACTTTTGTTGTTTGTTGTTGTTGATTTGATTTTTCCTATCGAACCATTTTCCTTTTATAATCTTAAAAAAAAATTATATTTTCAATTCTTTGTCATGTCATTTACTAACCCGTATTTTTTAACTCCTATTTTACTTCTCTTTTTTTTTTTTTTTTTGGAGTCTTCGACTTTCTATGTTAAGAATATGTATATGCATGAGCCGATGGATAAACCTGAAATGATCTGTAGTTGGAGAAGCTTGATTTGTGTTATCTGTTCTATCTCGTAGGCTTATTTTGTTTAGTATTCACTCTTTGTTTTAAACTATTACAAGTCCAATAGCATAGCGCAACACCCACCCACTCACACAAAAGAAAAGGGAGAAAAAGAAAAGAAGTGAAAACCAAAGGACTATATAAATCACCAATGATGAAATCAATTTCTTGACTAGGTATGAAGTCAGAGGCTACCACAATGATATCAACATTTGGTTTAGCAATGCTGTTGGCCGACCCTGCACCCTTGTAAGGAGTTATCCTCTTCAAAACCACTTGTGCACAAATAGGGAGCAAACTATATTAGGGATGTGCCGAGATGTGGAGACCAGATTGAATTTTGTCAATGAAGCTCAGTTTTTACTAATATCCGAGGAAAGTGTTGCAGATCTAAACAACAGATTACGATCAAGTATGTTGCCTGCACTTCCTTTTAGAAAGTTCAAAGTTTGATATTTGTGAAAATTCATTACTCATTTTCAATCATAAAACGTGTAAAAAAGTTACTTAACCATGAGTAGATTCTATTGGCATCTAACTCACATTGATTTCTACTAGAGTTTAGTAATGGCTCACATAACCAGCCTACTGAAGTTAATGTAATGAGATTCCGTCCAAATTTGGTTGTCTCTGGTGGCAAATCATATGCAGAAGATGAATGGAAAATTCTGAAGATTGGCGACACAAATTTTACGGTTAGTGTTGGAGTATTTTAGTTTATCACACTTCGAAAATTATAGATGGTGGCCCAATATTTTTGACTTCTTTAGTGTTAAGATCATTCTTATTGCCCTAGTTGTCGAGTAGGCTGATGTTCCTCACACTATTGAGTTCCTATTTGCCCCGTGAAGAAAATTAAAGTTGGTGAATCTGAATGGTTCTTTGTGAGGATTCACTTGCTCATATTCGACTATATTTGTTTTTTCAGTCATTGGGCGGTTGCAACCGTTGTCAGATGATCAATATGACCCACTCATCGGAGACGGTGCAGAGATCCAATGAACCATTATCCACTTTAGCATCTTACAGAAGATTAAAGGTCTGAAATATTAGATCTATAAAGAAAAATCCATGTCTTGTGTTAGATAAATGATCAACATCTGGTCTACAATTTCAATTAAACAGGGGAAGATATATTTTGGAATGCTGTTAAAATTGTCCGATGAAGTGGACCAAGATGCATGGCTCTCCGCCGGACAAGAAATATTTGCAAACGAGGACTAGCTTTGGGAGTTAATCTGGTAATTCCTGCTTGTAATTAATTACAAATGTAGCCATCCTCTGCATGTTCTTATGAGTGTTCGATACATGGAAGTGTGGTTAGTATAGTCATTTCAAGCAGTTGGTAGAACACAGATATTGACAACTGTCTTTATTATGGATATTCCTAAATAAACCTTAAACACACTTAATGTATCAATCATTCGTAATAATTGCTACGATATATAAGTGGTATGTATAAGCAGGGAGATTTGAAGTGTCGATCTAGACTCTGTTTACTCATAGAATGGACGGAGTCCTTTGAACCTTGACCGGGCTTATTATATAAAAGTGCATTGATGATGGTAGGATCGCAATTAAGTATGATGATGACGCAGGAGCCATCTCTGATAAGGGACTAGTTTATTGCAGGCCTAGGATATGGTCGGGTTGGAGGCGGACCCGAGCTTAGAATATTGTTTGACTGAATGCTTTTGTTCAAACTTAGAATGTTTCCAACGGTTAGATAATCACGGGGTTTGTCTCAACAAGAGGGTTGTTGGTAAATAATCGTGTAGTTGAAATATATATATATATATATTTGTTAACTTGAGGGAATACCTAGTGTTCTTGGAATAATTATTAGGTATTAGTATTCAGGATGAGCAAGAAGGTGAAACTTATCGTCTTTGACATTTCTTGCAGGAGAATTTAGGGTATGTATATTAAATTAATGTGAAAGAAATTGAAAAAGATGTTATAAATGATGATAAATGGTATAGAAAATGCAATAGTTTACTTGTCAGTTTATAAATATGATCCATCTTACGTGTAGTGGAGCAAGGCCAGAGACTTTGACCTTTTCCTTTTTTACTAAGTTGTGTGTTCCATAACTATTCGTTGAGGTATGTTTCAAATTTAAGAAAAATAAGTTTAAGAAACATGATAAATAATTATTTTAGAGAGGATGAGTGGATTAATATTGAACGTGGAAGCAGGCAAAAAGTCTTGGCACGAGATATTCTCCTTCTATAATTGCGTCTCCTTCTGACATTTTCTTTGTAATAAAGGAATATTTCTACACTTAAGAAGCTCTTCTTGATTTGTGTATATGTTAGATATGTGTGTTAATCAGGAAAAAAGAAATTATGAAACAATAGTTATCATAGTATTATGGTTAAATGTAACACTTTTCACTTTGCAACTTAAAACTTTTGTTTTATCCGATACACGTGTTATATCATTTCTTCACTTTCCTAAACTTTTTTCTTTTTTATTCAATCACAACCTCAAATATCAAAATGTAACCTATATCAAATGTTATAATTGGATAAAAAAAACAAAAATTTAAATTACAAAGTGAAAAAAATCAATATTAAAGATTAGTTTAAAAATCTATGCGCGCTAGATTTACAAACAATGGTTCTTATATGCTTTATAAATATTAAATAATGTATCTCTCAAAATGTTGAATATTGCTACGTAATCCTTAAATAAAAGGTCGTTACATATATAGTTATGTGATCTAAGTTGATAGCTTCTAGTCTGCCTGGACCCGATACATATGTATTATGATAATGAGTTTGAAATAAGTACTTGACTATTTTTAGACCAATTATTATAATCAATGACTGCTGCCACTTGTCCAAGAATGGTTGGCAATAATTAACCAAAAGGTGATCGTCACTCAAGTCTTTGTTCAACCCAGAAGAGTTTGTTTCAAATTTGATATTTTCTTATGTAAATTGATGCAATGTTAATTAAAAAAAAAACTGGCCATAACAAACTTATGAGTTAGTATGTTTATGTAAATTTTAAAGGAAACCTATAATATTGTCACAAATTTGAGACTTATTTTTTAAAAACATTGAATTTAGGTTTGCTTACTCTGTACATGTAATTTCATACCTTTTGAACCAATCAGTCAATCACATTCACATATGTGATTTACCCTCTCTTTTTTAAAAAGAAAATAAATAAATGAAAGTAATTTAGACTTTTAAACTATAGTGCTGCCATGCTGGTGCACAATTTTCAAAGTTGTTTGATCTACTAGTAATATCTTCAAATTTTCCTGCTTTGCATATTTCACAATAATATAACTAATTATCTGTATTCCGATTTCTAAAATTAAAATGCTGGCCAAATTGAGCCTGCATTCCAGTGGCACCAAGTAATTAATTTATTCTCATGAATGATAACTGTACATAATATCTCATTCGTCTCTATAATACGTGAAATATCACAATTTATATAAAGTATTTTTTTTATCATAAAAAATAATTTTATTATTTTTCTACCATATCTAATTCAAGAAATTTGATAAAATTGTCTTAATATAAAAATAAAAAACAGTTTTCATATTTAATAACCCTATGAAAAATCTATATAGTGTTATTCCAATGTTTTTTTTATAGGTTATACAATATCTTGTTATCAAATAAAAAAAATCGTGTAATTTTCGGTAAAGAATTGACTTTTTTATTTTTATTAAAAAGATAAATTTATCAAATTTCTTGAATTGCCATAAAAATTGTAACAAAATTATAATTTATGATAGAAATGTGTTGATAAATCCATTGAACCCCTCGTTCATTTTGCGGAACACCTCTTACATCTAAAGTTAATTAAAATTACTTTACTTTTCAAGTATTTTCATAATTAAATGTTGAGTTCGTGGATTAACGACTATAATTATGAGAATTGTGCTTAAACTTATCCAATTCATGATATCCACCTTCTTTTTTTGAATTGGACTTGTCTGTAAATTATGTATGAATCTTAAATTTATATATGCAGATTGGGTCAGGTCGAATCTGACTCAAATCCGTGCATTTTTTTTTATCCCTGATTTTTATGTTATTTCAGTCATACATTTATATTATATTAAGCATGTTTTTATGTAAAAAAAATTTAAAACCCTAATTTCAATAAAAAAAACCCTAATATGTACATACATACATTTATATTGTATTAGTCATACTTTTAAATAATATAGGTTATACATTTATATAATACATAAAAGTTCAAATAACACAATTAAAAAGTATGACTAACATACCATAAATGTATGTTTAACATAACATAAATAACCTAAAATATGCTAACATAACATAAATATATGTTTAATATAACATAAAAGTACACTTGGGAATAAATTTGGGTGGGTTAGAGCACATTCACTCTGACGAGTGAGGACGCGTGCGAGCACGTGACAAGGAATGAATTTGGGTGGATTTGAACACATTCATTCGGACGGATGAAGATGCGTGCTAACCAATGAATTGAGTCAAATTTATTACATGTATCTAAAAATCGTGCATCAGTTACACCAAATTTTTTATATCTTATCTAATGAATACCAATGAAAATTAGGATAATTCAAGATTCAAAATATTTTATAAAAAAACTAAAAACAAAGACTTCGTTTTCTTTGAAAAACCTCTTGTAACTATTCTTTTTGATTCGAAGCGATGGAATCCACCATTTCGTTACATAAAAAATAATTACTTTGACAAGGCTGTCATGCCTTGTCAGATACAGCCTTGTCAGAACTAAATTGGGGTTGTTTTACTTTCAACCAAGTCATGCCATGCACTAATCATTTTTCTCTCTTTCTTCTTCTACTAAAGTTATCTTTTTAATAATACTTTTACGTGGGACTAGCTAGAACCAAGTCAGATATGGTCGAATAATGAAAATGAACTGCAATTTAAAATTAATAATTGTATGAGGAGACACTATTTTTCAACTTGACCTTCCAGACAAAATTCATGATTTCAGTTTTTCATCATAATTATGTAAAAATTAATAATATATGAAGGTTTTCATATAACATTAATGTTTTGCCGCCTCCTCTTCCCCATTTTAATTTTTGGAGGGTTGCCTTTTTATCTATGTATTAATTTTTACAATTTTATTTTTATAATAATAATAATTTATAATATATATTAATTGTGTTGTTATGTATGTTAGATGAAATATTACTCGCATTGCACTGTTTATTAATGGGTCCTATTGAGTTGGGATCCATTCGTATTTTATCTTATACACGAGACAAATTAAATAATATATGCCAATCGACTGATAATATTATTTGATAAGTTTATAATATTAAATTAAAACTAAAAATTTGTCTGTGATAAATAAATTTAGAATATTAGAACAATCCTTGAAAAATGGGAAAGCCAAAATTGTCAAAGAATCAGTACAAGTGAGTTACGGACTTGGCCATAGGAGCTGTAGCTTCGATGTTACAATTTTATAATATTCTGAGTGTAGTATCTTCTATTCTGATTTTTCTTTCATAAATAAATAACTACATTATTGTCAAAATAAATTCCGACGACAACGACAGCTATACATTAATAAAATTGATTAGATATACATATATAACAAATATAGCATACTCATGCAATATGCCTGACATAATAGAATAGTTGTATAGTATTAACTCATTTAACTAAATTTGTTTTCTTACAGATTACAGCAATATATATAGTGGATTATTGAGAATATAAATCTCTGACTATATAATTAAAATTAAACTACAGAAAATGAAGCATCAGAATCAGGAAAGTGACTTTCCTATAACATGCCACGATTGACGTACTAGGACAAAATGTGAACAGTGTAACTATGGTATCGAATCCAGTTTTTCCTATGCTTTGCATGTCCTCCTTATATATGGTACGTCCCATTTACTCGAGTTTCAAAAAATAATGAATGCTCATGCTCTTATTAGTATAGAAATAAGTAGATTCTCGATTTTTTTTTTTTTTTTGATATATTCACATTCATTTTAATTTGTAGATGTTGGGTTTAAACTTTGTTTTTTTAAACCACGATCTTATTAAAGAACACTTAATGTGTAATCCAACGAGTGCTCGCAATTTGTTTGAAAAAATCCTCTCATTTATGGACATTTAAAGCTTTCATATCAAAATCTAGAAGATAATATAATGTCCTGCATACCCATATATTAAAATCAAAACAGAAATTTTACTTGTGCTTAAATAATAACTGAGGTAATAAAATAATAAATCAATGTACATCTTTAATAGTGACTGCAAATATCTTTATCCGAGAACATAAACAAAAAAGACTATTCCTTAATTTATCTTTGACAATTTGAGAAAGAGAGAGATGAAAGCTAACGAGTTTCTACTAAGAAGACCAAGGGCAAGCATCCTGGTCCAAGGGGAAAAGGTAAGTCAAACATGTTGTTCTTGACTTTGACATTATCGTATTTATTTTGACTTTTCCCTTCCTTTATATGTGTGCCCATCACAAACATGAAAATATCATCTCTTACCAATATTATCTCTAAATAGACATATATATATATGTATATTATTCAGTGTTTTCATAATCGAAATATTGTCTCTAAATAGAGATATATATATGTATATGTATATTATTCAGTGTTTTCATAATCGGATCGGACCGGCCGATTCAACCGGTTTAACTGGGAACCGGCATGGAAAGCGGTCCGGTTACACCCACCGTTTTTTCGGTTAAACCGAAAAGAACCGGTCAAAAACCGATTGAACCGGTTATAACCGGGAACCGGAAAACCGGAAAATCAGTTTTTTTTTTGTTTTTTTTTTGGGCTATGAAAGTTTCAAAAAACATTGGATAGATGTATGTAATAATGGCCTGAGTTCGTTTTCAATATATAGATATTTCAATAATATATATGATTTATGTTGTTAATATCGACAAGTTATAAAAAAATTAAATATTTAGTTGTTAATATCGACAAGTTCTAAAAAAAAATTAAATACTGATATGATTGATGTCGTTAATATCGACAAGTTCTACAAAAGTTAAATATTAATATATAGATATTTCAATAATATATATGATTGATTTCGTTAATATCAACAAGTTCTAAAAAAATTAAATATTGATATGATTGATGTCGATTAATTATTTTCAATATTCAAACACATTTATATAAAATTATATAAAAATAATAAACATTATATTCATCATATTAAATGCTACATTAATAGGGTATATATGAATGTTATAGGGAATTTTTAATATGAATCATATAAGTATATAACTTTTTTAATGTAACATAATTAATATTGAAAAAAAATAGATAAAGATCATTTTACCCGTTGAACCATCGGTTCAACCGATCGGTTCAACCGATCCGACCGGTTGAACCGTGAATCGGTGGCCGGTTTGGCCATCGATTCGATTATGAAAACATTGATATTATCATTATTATTATTATTATTATTATTATTATACAATAACAATACACATGCACATCAATGAGAATTCTGTGGCCACAATTGCTAACACTAGACAGTAACTCTTGGTCAAAATATTGTGCGCCTTCTCGAAGCCCTTAAAAAAGTATGCGACTTAAATCATTTTTTTTACCAATTAAATTAATAATGCGTATATGTTAATTATTTACATTTATAATGTGCTGTGCATGTTATAATTCATGATCCACAATTCCTTATTAGAATAAAAGTGCAGAAACAATTTTTTTTTATTTTCACAACCCTTGACATATTTGGAGCTTCACAATTCAGTAATCCACGACAATCAATCAATAGTTTGTAATTTTATTCAACATTTTCATTGTTTAGGCCCCACCATACCTTTTATCTTAAGTATTTTTTGTGTCATAATAGTTAATTAATTAATTAATTAATTACTCTTAATTTTCTCAAAATAAATGTTGCTTTAACAAATATAATTCTTTCAATTTATTTATCGTTTTTTATTGTTTCAACATTTCATTGTTTAGGCCCCACCAACTTTGTCTCTATTTTGTTTTTATACTATACTTTCATTAATTACGCTTACTAAATATTTGGTGATACTTTAACCAAAAAAAAACTATTTGGTGATATAGTTACTATTTTACACATATAATTATATCAATTGAATATTTTCTTAATAAATAAATAAAAAAAGATAAAACGACGATCATTTTGAAATTAATGAAATAATAAGAATGGTATATGGTGGGCGGTCTTTTTTTTTCTTTTTCAAATAGAGCATTGAATGAAACCTTAATTTTATTAAAGACGACAGTGGCATTTTTTCCCCTTTTGAATTGTTAGCCAGAATAATTGAATTTGCTGTTTTAGTTTCGTTCAGATCTATCAGTAAATAGAATTTGATATATTTACTAACTTTTGCTTTCCTTTCAATTATTGGAACAGTAATTCAATTAACTGGCCTATATATTAATTATTAAGCTTTTTTGAATAATATATTTTCTGTTGCATTTTAATATATACTATATTTAATTGGAAAAAATGCATGTATTTTTAGTTCCGTAATCTGAGGATGTTGACTTTTCTAACTCATAAATTTAGGTAGTAGCAATTTAATGAGTTCCATAACTTGCAAAATTACGCAAGGACAAATTGGCCTGAAATTGCAATTTTAATTTCATTGGATTAATTATTGAATTTAGGAATTAACTTTGATGTGATTGACTTCTAATTACTCGACAATGCTTTCAGATATTGAAATAAATAAAAATTCGTAGTTATAAGTTGAAATTTTGCTTAACAAATAATCAAAATTTCAAAATCTAAGCCATTTATTTAATAATAAAAAGTACCCCAAAACTCAAAATACTATCTAATTAAAATTCCAAAATTATTTAGTAAATCCAAGAATAACTACATTAAATCTTTTGTTCTTGCCTAGTCTTCATCAAGACTTGAACAGTTAATTTCCCGGTTAGAAATCAACATTATTATATAAACATCGCTCAAATATATTTAATGATTGAGCACTGTTTCAATCTTTTAGCTAGGTTAATTATGATTGTTCTAAATCTAAGGTGGTTTTTGCAAGTTTTAATTGGGATTTAGAAGGATTCTATGATTATAAATTTTTTGAAAGGTTTGTGTTTATTTTGTGATTTTGTAGGGTAAGGTTATAGTTAAAATGTCATTTTCATATTTAGATTTTTCAATTAAGTTGATGTTTTTTATTTAATAATAGAAAAGGTAAATATTATTATTGAAAATAGTAGAAAATTGTAGATTTACAAATGTTTTTAAACATTATCTAGATTGAGCACATTCAAAAGTCGGATGAATCAAGTCTGGGCCAAACATAGTCTTACAGAAATCTAACACAGTTTAAAAGAGCTTACAAATTGATATCCAACTATAGAAGCAATAAGAGGAAACACTTCTAAATTCTCATCTAATTTAAATTTCAGTGAAAATGTAAAGTGTCTTTGAGAACTTCCTTAAGACTTAATAATAATTTAAGAGTTCATTTAAATATGTGGATTTGAGAAAAGATTTGAAATTCATACATGATAGCTAGGAAATCCATCGATGATGTTTGGTTATATGTGGATTTGAAATTCATCTCTTTCATTTTAAACTAATTTTTAAGATATTTGAAATTCATTCTAAAAGTTAAGTGGATTTCAAATCATTTTATCCATACACTAACTACAAGTTTTCAAGTTTTACCACTGGTAGCTCGAATTTATTTTGTAATCAATCTTCTTATAAATGGATCTTCCTTTTATAAGGCAGACTAAATTCAAGATTGTTAATGGATGAATAGTTTTAGATCCAATGGACAACAATTATTTCTGATTATCGCGAAGTCGTTGGACTTGTGAAGATCCTTGGAAAAGTTGTCTTTAATTTCTTAATAGAAATGGTTATTTGATTAGGCATTTATATGTCCTGGCAGCTTCTCATTGACAGAGTTTAGAAACAAATCATAAAAGCTATTAATTAGTTTTAATTAGACTAATGATGCTTTTTTAGATTTGTTTAAATAAATAAAAAAATGATTTATAATATCATAAAATTTTGAGGTTATATGCTACTTTTTGAAAGAAAAAAAAAACACAGAACAAAACAAAACAAAACAATCCAACATTTGTCATTTCGGAAGGTCATATAACCATGGTTTCTAGAGCACTACTAGAAAATAATTGGTTGACAGTTTCTGCAATAAAAGATTATATATTAATTTATAATTTAAAAAAAATGGAAAAGAATTATCAAAACTTGAAATTCTTTGCCAGAAACGTCAGCAATTGTTTGAATTAGTTGCACCCAAGATCTTTCTGTTGTTTCAATTTGGATTTGATCATAATTTCTTGGTATAAATAAAATAATGTGGTAAATGGAATATTAAAACCTAGTTTGGTGAGGTAATAAAAGACTGAAGACTTGTTCCAGTTTCCAAAATCAAAAACTTCATGACCCCAGAAACGACAAGTCAACACTCTTGACTTGACCAAATAAATTATAGGCTCACATATGATCAACTCTCTTGCATACATATACATGCATTATATATATGCATATATATATGTTTGTATGCACTATATATATAATTCTATCAATAATGTTCTTCTTTCAAAGGTGAATCTCAAGCATCAAACCCTTTTCACACTGAAAAAAAAAACCGACAGAAAAAGGTGGTATTTATCTATATATAGGGAATAAAGTTGTAAGTTAGCAATAATGGAAGTCGAAAATATGAGCAGCACGGTTACAAGTATTAAGGAGGAAGAAGATGATGTTCCACTCCCCGGTTTTCGATTTCATCCAACGGACGAAGAACTCGTAGGGTTTTATCTTCGAAGAAAAGTTGAGAAGAGACCCATTAGTATCCAACTTATCAAGCAAGCTGACATTTACAAATATGATCCATGGGATCTTCCAAGTATGAATTATACTAATCATCCATTTAGTGTATTATATTAATTTTCATTTTTTGAGTTGTGCTTTAGTTCTGTTTATGGTCAGAATACAAAGAATTGTTTAGCTTTATGTGATTACAGAAAGAAATTACTTGAAATCAAGATTCAGTACTAAACTACTATGAGTCTTATAGTTTAAGTGGTATTTCATGTTTATAAAGATTTAGATTTAGATTATGATGATCACAGTTCGAACCTGAATCAATACAAGTTTTTCAATCTTTATTGTCTCATTTCACTTCACTCCTTCTAGCTCATTGAAAAAGAGATTCAATACTAAACAATCTGAACTATTGAGATCAAATTTCACATACAATATTAAAGTTTCGTCACAAAATGACTTGATCATCAAAACCTACATAGAAGCTAAATCAAAGAGATAGATGTACATGTGATCTTATTTGTATGAATTTTCCCTCGAAATTCAATGTGTGTCATCATGATCGATGATCATGAGATAATGTGAATTATAAATAATTTTTTGAATTTTTTTCAGAATCGAACACGGTGGGGGATAAAGAGTGGTATTTCTACTGCAAAAGAGGAAGAAAATACAAGAACAGCATAAGGCCGAATAGGGTAACGGGTTCGGGTTTCTGGAAAGCAACGGGCATCGACAAGCCAATATACTCATCCAAGCCCACCGGAGAAGGCGGGCGTGAATGCATCGGCCTCAAGAAATCTCTCGTATACTATCGTGGCAGCGCCGGAAAAGGCACCAAAACCGACTGGATGATGCACGAGTTCCGGCTACCAACCTCCCACGACAAAAGCACCAAACACATGGACACCAAAACCATCGCCCAAGAAGCTGTAAGAAGAATACACTAATTCTTGTCTCTCTGCTTCAAGCTTCAATAATTAAACGTGCATTATTAATTAACATTAGTGATGATGAATATGCAGGAAGTTTGGACCCTTTGTCGGATACTAAAACGCGACGTTTCATACAAGAAGAGTGTGCCGGATTGGAGAGAAACGGGTGCGGCTAAGAGGGTGAATCCTGCAAGCAGTGTTGAGTCGAGTGATCATCAGAATATTAATGGGCAAAGAAGCTATATTAGTTTCAGTGCACCTAAGCAGATGGAACATCAACAGAAGAAAGTAGTGTTTTATAATTCTGGCAATGTTGAAAGCAGCTTTGGAAATCAAGAACATGAGTTTGTGGGCCATTTCAGCTCATCATCATCAGTAATGTCTCATCATCATCATCATCAAGCTCCATCTCCTGCTGCGACGTCGTTTCAGAGTTATCTGTGTGGCGACATTAATGAGCTGCTAAGGCATGCAGATTGGGAGGATCTTCGAGCCATCGTTGACTGTGCTTCCGTTGCTGCTAATCCTTTGTTTTTGTGAACACTGCTTGATTAATTATTATTAATGGCTTGATTATGTGTAGTATATATAAACCAGACTTGATCAATTGGAATAACATTATGAGGCCTTCAGAGTTGGGTATATTAATTGTAGCTCATATACATGTATAGTTTGTTTGATAGGCCTCATTTATATATAATTGTGTTTTATTTTGCTAATTTGCTGAGTGTTGGTGCTAATTTAGGGTTTATCATATGCTTATTACCAGACTATGTAGGTATCTAATTTTGTATGTTTAGCCATATATTTCTTCGCAGTTTCATTTCTAACCAATTGTGGTAAATAAAATCTAGCCACAACTCAACTTTTTTTTTTTAATCAAATTTATATATCTTATTTTTACCTTTTTAACACGGATCATCTACTTTAACATGCACTATCAAAATTTAGATCATATTACCTCTTATTATACCAATAAAATCAGGGTGTTCCATTTACACTGGCTCACATCATCCAAACTCAAATCTTACCATTCTATCTCGTACCAATATAATCTAATATTTTTCTTTTCATTAGTTCATACCATCTAAATCTAAATCGAACTATTATCTCATATTAGAAGTATAATTGATTAAAATAGCTAAAACAATTTTTTTTTTGGTAGGAATTGCCTAAGAATTGGGGTTCCATTATAATTCTTCTTTTTACGTATTGATAATTATTATCAAGTTATTAAGTGATATAGTATTTATTACAGAAACTTGCATGTTATACAACTTTCACTTAATTAGGCTCCTTTACATTTTATCATACTATTTTGATATTCAATTCAAAATATTGATGGTTGAGAGTTCATTCCAATTATATTTGATA
Organism: Scutellaria barbata; assembly: GCA_028654395.1. NCBI lineage: Eukaryota > Viridiplantae > Streptophyta > Magnoliopsida > Lamiales > Lamiaceae > Scutellaria > Scutellaria barbata. The sequence goes on from CM053645.1 coordinate 9,225,099, forward strand.
ATACATTATAAATAAACTCAAATAATCTTTCATAGTTGGCAACAAGGACAAAAATAGCGGTAATTACAGATATATCGGAACCTTGATTTTACGGATATATCGACGGATATATCGATATCGGTGGAAATATCGGTAATTTCGAGAAAAAAATAAAAAAATTGAAAAAAAAATTTGAAAAATGTATCTAGCACTTTACATAATATTATAATGAATATTAATATATATTGAAGTTAAATTTCAAACAAAAAGATATGTTTACAACCAACATTAAGAGATAAACTATTATATAAATGTTATCTCATATTGGTTTACATGTCAAATTATCATTGACAATTAATACTTGATCTAGTAATAACTTGAACTCCTATGAGGTTCAAATGAATAAGATGACATGCCATCTTGAGTCAAACAATATTGATGCCAACTTAAGATAGTAGACCAATTTTCAGCGTAATCATGGAGATAACTTTCATATATTTCTTTACTTCTTCCAACTGTGTTTCCATGAATTTGGTAATGTGGATTGACCTAATATGGTTGGTTATGTTGATGCATGCTTGAACCTCCAGAGGACATTTCAAAAAAAAAATGCTACTTGCCAGCAAAAAATGAGAGAAAAAGCAGAAAAATACAAAAAAAATGCTGATTTTTATAGTTTCCACCGAAACTTGGTCGACATCGAAACTCTACCGACATTTTACCGATTTCCATCAACATTTCGGCGACAGACTCAAAAATTGCCCATTTTCTTCGACATCGACAACGACAACGATATTTGTCGACATTTACCGACATTTTATCGATTTTTTGGACGAAAAAAAACAACACCCGTATATAATATCGGCCCGGCCTTTCCAGCGACATTTCGGCGAAAAATCGGCGATATTTCGCGATTTTTTCGTCCTTAGTTGGCAAGATCTCAAAATTGTTGAGCTCCAACTCTATAATTGAAAAGGAAATTATATGCAGACATAATTTAAGTTAGGATAATAACATGTAAATGTAGGACAAAGTAATTAATGATGAACATATTAACATTAATACTGGCATTAAATTCAACCAAACAACCACTAAAAATATTGAAATCCCTCGTATATTTATATGCGACTTCATTGAAAGTGGTCGAGCTATCTGATGTGTCACCACTTAGTGTGTCTATGATGGTTCATTAACTTAATTCCCCAATCCTATCATTTTATAGGAATTATAGTTTGAATGGATCGGATTCATCTTTTAAAATTGGGTCAATTTTGATGAGTAAGTGTTCCATTTCAATTCAAACTTGGCGGAACCAAACTCTTGTTCTCTTACAATTTAATGATGATGTCAACTATGAATCATATTCTATATTTTATTTTTTTTAAATAATTAATACTATCATTAATTAGTAGAATTGTTTATCCCAAAATACAATTAAAAACTATACATAAAAAAAATGATAACATATTTATCATGGAAAACTATTAATATGTCCACTAATAATATATAATGATCTTATATTCTAATTATATAAAAAATGAAATTAATAAATATAATAAATATTTAACATATCAACAATTAATATATATATTAATGTATCTATGATTGATAGGATAAGATGACCGTATAAAATAAAATCATTTCTCCTCTTACTCACGTCCACGGGCCCTGACGGGCCCAGAAGCCCCAAAAGATAATAAAAGGAAAGTTGGAGGGGTTGAAAATAAAAAATAGACAGTTTTTTCGGTAAGTGTCAGGTGTCCAATGCCGCCATGCTTCAAGGGGTGAAAGAAGTGGCAATGAGTGAAGTGGCCGATTATACGCCTTTCTCTTCTTCTATTTCCACTCTCTTCGCTCTTTCTCTTCAATTTGTTCCAAAAATTATCAGCTCCTTCGAAATTCTGTGAAATTTTGGAATTTCTTCATCACCAAACTGGTATGTAACCTACATTCTTCCCTGCGTTTTCACTCTTCTATTTCCCTATCGATTTTGAGCGGTTCGTTTCCATATATAAGCATTTAGTGAATAATTCCTTCTTTTTTTTCTTTTTTTCTTTTTTTTTTTGGTGATGATCTTCATAGATTTCAATGTAATTTGTGCGAGTTGTCCTGTAATTTTGTATTGCCAATGCGTTATTTACAATTGAGCAGCTCGATGATAGAGTTTTCGTTGTTCGTGGTGATTCTACTTTAAATATTATTATTTTTCGGTTGAATTGTCGCAATATGGTTTTAAGGTAGTGGATATGGTATGGAAATGTCATCCATTACTTGATGGATTGAGGTGACAAGTGTAGTTGAAAAGGTTTTGGTATAATAGAATTTTGCTGATTGCTTGATTAATTAGCTGTAGTTGGTTCTTATTATCTAGATATTTCTTTTTCTTTTTAATATCAGCATGAAATATATGATCACTTTCCCTACGAGGTACTATTGATTGATCTTTTTACAATGTTATGTACTCTGAGCAATTAATATTTAGCCAATTGTAAAAACATTAAGAATTAAACCAATAATGACTATCATCAAATCAAATATCATGCCCTAACCTCGGAGTGAGTCTTCAATTTATACTTTCTTTTAAATATTGGCAACCTACTTGATTTGTCCATTTTTCTTTCCAGATGGCAAATTGCTACTGGATATTTCGTTTTATGGTGTTCTCTTGCCTTGTTAGAGTTTACGAAGCCAGTTCTCGTGATTCAGACCCTTCTTATAGGTAAACTTCTAGTTCGTATATTTAGAATTTTACAGTTCTTGTTGCTTCGTTTCCTTAGTTTCATGAGGGAAAGAACAGGGTTCATAGCTCAATAACTTGTTAGCTTCAATACATTTTTCAGTTGGCTCTACTGATTTTCTGGCCGAGTTTTTCTTCAATGCCTTCAGTAGAAACTGATAATGAACCCCATCTCATAGTAAACCATATGTGCTTCATTTTAGTTAGTTATAATAACTTGTCATATATGAAGATTGAAAACTTTTGCTCGATATGAAAACAAATAATACTTAGCTAGGTTGACATTCGGTTTTTGGTTGATGTTTAGGGCTTGTGTACAACAATGTGAAAAGACTGGTTGTGTTGGTGAAAGATGCTTTTCAAGCTGTGAGTTCTCTCCAGATGGTTCTTCCCTTGATGCTCCTTGGTATATGCCTCTTCTCTTGCGGTGGAAGCAATCAGATTGCAAGAGTAATTGCCGGTACCATTGTATCTTTGACAGAGAAAATGTAAGGTCCGAACTTGGTCAAGGGCCTGTTTTATATCATGGAAAATGGATCTCTCAACACCACCTATATGGAATCCAGGTTGCATGAATTAAGCAAGAGTGTCTTTCTTGTACCATTCTTTTGACACATTTTTGAGCATGTTCCTAATGTAATAATGCCCCATGATTTACTCAGGAGCCGATTTCTGTGGCCTTTTCAGCTCTAAACCTCCTGATGCATTTTCATGGTTGGCGTTCCTTTTCCACCCTTCTTTACTATAGCTTGCCCTTGAAACCAGATAAGACGCCCTTTTATGATTATTCCGGCCTGTTTAACATCTTCGGCATTTTGTCTATGAATGCGTGGTTTTGGAGTGCGGTCTTCCATAGTCGGTAAGATTCCTCATTTCATTATTCATCTATGTTTGTGATATACTATTTCTTTTAATTTTGGCCCAAGGGAGATAAGATCACTACAATCATTAAATGCAGAGATATGGACTTGACAGAAAAGCTTTACTATTCATCTGTGGTTGTTTTGCTTGGATACTCAATAATGTTGTCAATAATAAGAAGCTTCGGCTTAAGAAATGATGCTGCTAGAGTCATGGTTGCTGCTCCACTGATGGCATTTGCAACTACCCACATTTTGTACCTTTGCAACTATGAGATGGACTATGGTATCATCATTACTACTTTATCTTCATTTTTGTATCTTCTTAGATATAGAATTTCTGTTTGAATCAAACGCATTACTCTATTCCTGAAAAGGGTTGAACCTGTATGCATCTTTAGATAACCACCCTCTTTCAATAATCAAGAATTGTTGTGTCTCAACATGCTCAAAATTTTCTGATCTCACTTTCTCCCCATTAGGCTAGTTATTTCTAAGGCAAAAATTAATTTTCTTTTCTACTTGTGACTCTCTAAATATTTTGACAGAATGGAATATGAAAGTATCTATTGTCATGGGTATTATACAACTTCTCACTTGGTCAAGCTGGACTGTTATCACTCGTCATCCTTCTCGATGGAAGTTGTGGATTGTTGTTGTGGGAGGCGGCCTTGGCATGCTTCTAGAGGTTTTGAACTTCCCTCTGTATCAAGGGCTAGCGGATGGGCATGCTCTTAGGCAAGCTTCATCTATCCCTCTCACGTACATGTGGTGGAGTTTTATCAAGGATGATGCTGAATATAGAACAGCCGATCTCTTGAAGAAGGTAAGATAATGTCGAGTCCAAAGCTCAAGCTATTTTTGGAGCATCCTTAGGCACTCTCAGTCTGCAGAGCTTTTGAAGTCAGCACTTTTGTAGATAAGGTCCTCATAATTCATTGTTTTGTATTGGCTATTACGTACATTATATAACCAAAGTATTTGAATTCTCTCAATAACCTTAGTTTATGAATCATTAAGAAAATTTTGTTTGCTTGTATTGGCATTGGTTTCTGTCATTTCAGTAGGTGTGGTAAAGAGAAAAAAGATTGCCGTCTGATATTGACATTTTAAACATTACGGAGGAAAATATTATAGGAAGTGCAAATCCAATAAAAGAACGAAAGTCTAGGGGTGGCAATGGGTTCGGGGCGGGGCGGGTAGTACAATACCCGGACCCGTCCCGTGCCCCGCTCAGAAGACCCGTGCCCGTCCCGGACCTGTGACGGGGTAAGAATGATTGCTCCGCGCCCTGCCCCGTCCAATTTTTTTTTTTTTTATTTCAAAATTATGAAAAATTTAATGTATTCCAAAATTTTCATACATTGATACATATATTTAAAATTATAAAAATAAGTTAATTATAATCATTATAATTTTATCTTATTAGATTCATTATGAAATAATTTTAATTTATCCGTATAATCACATCTTTAATCATAACGAGCACTTCTCAAATAAGATAAAATTAAAATAATTATAATTAACTTAGATTTATTTTTCTAAATATATGTAGCTTAAATATATGCACATATATATTAATATATATATATATATATATATATATATATATATATATATATATAAAACATAACGGATCACGGGACGCGGGGCGAGAACGGGACATTAGGAGGACCCAAACCCGCCCCGCCTCAAATACCTCAGGTCAGGTCGGGTACCCACAGGGCAGGGCGGATCCCCCGCCCCATTCCGCCCACGGGGCAAGTCCGCCGCGTCCCAAATACCTCAACTCAGGTCAAGTACCCACGGGGCAAAGCAAAATTGCTATCCCATTACGAAATACATACACGTCTCACTTGATTGTTCTAAGAACAAAGCGCAAAATAAGCATAATATGTATGCAAAAAGAAGCAATATTATACTAAATAATAATGATTCGATACAAATACTCCAATAGATTAAATAGAGCATGATACATTAAGCGACAACAGTACCTATAGAAACTAATAGTGAAAACCAGAGAAAGTTCTTGTTCTAATAATACTCAACGACAGAATCTAAACAGTAACTCAGCAAATTCTCGTACACGAAAAACAGAACCCCACTAAAATAAAATTGAGCAACAATAAAGAGACTCCAAACAGGAAATTGTCGATACAAATTTTAAAACTCTCGTGACTCACAGCTTATCCTCAAAGTCGGACAAAGGTGTCATCTGCTCCTTCAAACCCTTCCTCTTACGAATATCAGCCACTAAAGTAGCAGCTTGAGATCCGGCTTCGAGAGGATCAGAAGACATCATGTCCCAGTGATCGAACACACACTGGGGAAACGCCTGCCCAGATGTTGCAGCTCTCAAGGTGCTGGAGAATCCAAATGATTCAACAACAGGGAGGTATGCCTTGATGTTGTAAAGAGGTGTACCCGGCCTCTGCATTTCTTCAAACACGTGTCCACGTTTCTGATTCAGCACACTGTAAATTCCACCAAGAGCTTGTTCGGGTGCTTGGATCTCCACCATGTACACTGGTTCCATAAGGCGAGGCTTCGCAGTAAGCTGGGACGCGTAAATGACCCTCCTCGCTGTCGGAATAACCTGACCCCCTCCTCTGTGAATTGCATCTGTATGAAGAACCACATCGCATACCTCAAAGCATATGCCTCTCATATTTTCTTCTGCCAAAGGCCCTTCCTTTGAAGCCCATTGGAAACCTGCAACAACCGAATCCTTGATTTCATTCAAATACTGCACTCCCTTGCACATATCAACCACCATGTTTGGACCAGTTGTTTCCGGACCGAAGCACCAAATTTTCTTAGCCAGCTCCTTGTCCCACCCAAACTCCTCTGCTAAGATCTTTGAGCGAATCTTGGGATCGTCCCTTGGACCGATACGCCCATCATCAATGGCCTCAGCAAGTCCCTCTTCCAATGGCCTCGCTTCCATGTACAGACGATTGTGCTTGTTAGGTGATTTGCTCATTACTATACGACAGGACCTCTCCAGGACAGTTTCACGGAAGGAAACAACTGGATCAGATTTTATGATCTCGGCGCCACCCATGAAATCATCCTGCAAGTCCTTCAAGCAGATCTCAAGGTGCAATTCTCCAGCACCAGCAACAATATGTTCTCCAGACTCCTCAATGGTACACACGACCATAGGATCAGATTTGGCCAGACGCTTCAAACCTTCAACAAGCTTTGGCAGGTCTGAAGCAACCTTGCACTGCACAGCAACTCGCACAACAGGAGAGACGGAGAACTTCATTGCTTTGATTGGATGAGCATCAACTTCTTTCTCATTTGTCAGTGTGGCGTTTTTGGTGATGAATTGATCAAGACCAACCAATGCAACAGTGTTACCGCAAGGAACATCTTCAACGGTTTCTTGCCTTTTGCCCATCCAAATAACAGTTCTCTGGACGCTCTTGGTGTACAAGTCCTTTTTCTCCCCAGGAACATAGTTCGGGCCCATGATTCTGACCTTCAAACCAGTAGAGACCTTTCCAGCGAATACACGACCAAAAGCAAAGAACCTACCCTTGTCGGAGGCTGGAATCATCTTAGAAATGTAGAGCATGAGAGGTCCCTCGGGATCACAGTTCCTGATAGCATTAGCATAAGCATCATCTAGAGGGCCCTCATACAGGTTCTCCACACGATATCTTTGGGCTTTACTGGGTGAAGGAAGATGGAATATCATCATTTCCAATAGAGCAGTACTTGCAGGAAGCCAGGTTTGCATAACACGCTTCATCAAAGGTTTCCCCATCAAATCCTTCTCGTCCGACTTCATTGTGATGCCAAGCTTTGTCAGCATAGGCCACAATTTGTCTTTCTGATCATTCATGCAGGTGTTAATGATCTGCTTGATGGGCTCATAACAGAACTGAACGAATCCACGTTTGCATGTCGGGGACCCAGTATTCTTGCCAGTCCACTTCTTAGTGGCAGGATCAAAAAAGTTCTCTCCCCAAAGCCTTTCCATCATCTTGGACTCATCAACGCCAAACTTTGATGCATACATCTTAGCAAAGTTTGTCAATGTAAAAGCCCAACCATGCAGACCAGCAGAAAAAGCAACAGTGCCCTTCTCTGGGTAAACCTGAACATCACCCAGGAGGGGATCCTCATATGTGGCCATGATCACGTTCGCGTTTTCAATAACCCTCTGGAATGTCTGGTACGCTTCTTCTCCATCCACTTGCAGCTCAAGGAAACACCTGTCCATCTTGTTAACGGTCAGCACTGGACGAATTCTTTCACCGAGGGCCTGTCGGAGGACAGTCTCAGTCTGGACACACACTCCTTCAACACAATCCACCACGACAAGAGCACCATCAGTGATTCGAAGAGCAGCCGTGACTTCAGAGGAGAAATCAACGTGCCCAGGGGAATCAATGAGATTGATGAGGTACTCATTGCCCATTCGCTCTCCCTTGAAATTCTTCAAAGACGCATCGGTCATTTCATAATACAGTGAGATACCAGTTGATTTGATAGTAATACCACGTTCTGCTTCATCAGCTCTCGTGTCCGTCATTCTAACATCTCCAGCAACTTCTTGGGCAATAATCCCAGCAGCCGCAACAAGAGAATCTGTAAGCGTTGATTTTCCTGCCAGAACATTGTAAAAATAAAGTTACTTCATGCTTCAAACTGAGTCTCAAGTCTGACAATTCACAAGGAAGATGATACTAGCATGTTATGTCTTACCGTGATCCACATGGGCAATAACAGACATATTACGAATGTTGTGTTTGAGATCCATAATCCTGCGGAGCTCATCTGCTGTGAACTTCACCTGAAACCACAAAACAGATACCCACTGTTAAATCCAATTAAATATCCCAATGGCGGTATTAAAACAGCAAATGAATCATAATCCTTACCATTTTGACTAATTCTAAATTTTCAGCAATCAATAAAGTTTAAGGGCTGATTTCCTGCAGAAATTCCTGCAATGGTAATCATAAGAAAATTATTAAGATAGCTCTTCAGAAATATAGGATATGTATAATAGATCATAATTGTTAGGCAAAACTCACACCAAAAAATTAACATCTGCATGAATCTATGAATTATATGATGCTAACAGTTTATGATACGTGATTCTATTGGCTAATTTGAAACGATAAAGTACATGGAAACATGCTTATAACACAGTGATAGTTTCCATACACATATCACCATGATAAACGAATTGCAAAAATTTAGAAGACTAAAATATTGGAACTCAAAAAGATGAAAATCACGTATTGGAGATAGACTAAGTAACATAAACACTAAAATAGCACGACAGCTTTGAGCCTTAAATAAGAAATCCCATAATAGCACATGGCATATTTTGTTCAATAATTCCTATATTCATCTATGAGCTGCCTAAAACATATTCTTCAGTAAAGCAATCGATTGTGTAGATATAATTCATATCATAAACACACGCCATTTGGGTAAATAAATAATCCAAATTGATTGCATAAATAGTTCAAAGGCAGTATCTATCTGAGTCAGTTGATGGAAACAGATCAAGTAAAAATTTTGATAACATTTTATGCTAACCATCAAGAATCAAGCAAGCAAACGCAAACATACAGATGTACAGAGAGAGAGAGGGAGAGACTCACTGCAGATTGGGGGAAGAAGAAAATCGGGTGGCTGCACTTCAAGAAGGGCAGACCGCTAGAGATATGAAATAAGAGGCGCAGGCAAGAATACTCAAACCCTAATATAAGGAAATATTTCACTTAGATCCCCCAAATATGTACTATTTACACCATGCTTATTACTTCTAAAATATGACACGACACAAGGATTCCTTCTTAAATGCTTCTACAAAATTTAATCAAATTACTTAAAATTTGCATATATTTTACTAGAGAGAATAATTTGAAATGAAACTTATATTAGTTAAAAAATTAATTTAAAATAAAAGTAATGAATTTATTCAAACATTATAATTGATTTCTGGTTGAAAATTTCATATTTCTCCATTTAAATGAAGTCTTAACATAAAATTATATTCATTAAAACTATCGAGCAATATCTTGATGACTTGATCTTTATTTGATTTGAACTCTTTTATTTTTATAGTTCGTATTTTAAATTTTTATAAAATCATGTATTGAAAAATATATCAATGAAATTGTCTTATTATAATTTACATAAATCCCATAATTTGTTTAGTAATTTAACCAAATATTGAGGATAATAAATATTATTAATGATATTAGAATATATCTATAATATAATATAATCGGGGAATTTACAAAATAAAAATAAAGATAATTATTATATTTTTTCTGCTACAAGCCACTAGAGGCAGACGTATTTTTGCTGCTTCTAGTTCTACCAGATAAGTACAACAGAAGTCGTGGCCTCATTGGACATAAAGGGATATTCAGATTTCAGATTCATGGGCTTTGTGTGGGCTCTTTAACAAAAAATGGAATTACATGGGCTTTTCTTAGCCCAACCCAAACATAATCCAGATAAATTTCATAATAAAATCTAATTTATAAATTAGTTTTTAATTTTAATTTTAAATTTTAAAAATTTTCAATAAAAAGTTGATTATAATTTTTTTTTTCAATTTAAAATTTGAAAATTAGATTGAATTCTCAATTCAAAATAAAATTCAATTTTTTTTCTTTTTATTTATATTTTTAAATTTATTTATATATCAATATATATTTATATTTAGGATGAAATGAGACAAGTTAGTGCACTTTAAAAACAATCTTCATCTAACTTGTTTTAATTTATATAAGAAAAGAAAGAAAAAAAATATAATTAAGCATTAAACCAAGTATTAATATTAAAATTGATTTTATATACTTTTATTCATAAAATTAAGAAATAAAGGAATTTTAATTTTATGAATTACATTAATTATATATTATATAACAATACAAGTCGGATGAAGATGATTTCAAAATCACACTAACTTGTTTTAATTTATCTAAATTATATATATATATATATATATATATATATATTATAATATAAATAAATCTATAAATATAAATAAAAAGAAAAAAATGAATTTTATCTTGAATTGTAAGCCTTAAATTGAGAAAAAAAATTAAATTTGATCTCTTATTAAAAAACTATAAGATTTGAATCTATAACTGAGATTTCTTATAAGATTTGAATCTATAACTGAGAATTAAGCTATAAATTAAGTTTTGTTATAAAATTTATCCTACTATGAGAATTAAGCTATAAATTAAGTTTTGTTATAAAATTTATCCTACTAAGATATTCAGAAAACACATGAAATTCAATTGGACTGTTTGGCTTGTGACAATTTTCTAATGAACAAAGAATCCCAAGTCAAATTTAAGTATCTGAAATGAGATTAGATTCAGAGTCTTCAGGAATACTTCAAACTGGAGGCAAAAACAGTACTGTTGAATCCACTATAAATACAGAGCTATGCAGTTTCTCGAGTATTTATGTCCTGCTACAACAGATCTCTCGTGATACAAACGAATCGTAAAGGATCAAGAGTTCTTGGATTTCCTCTTCGAGGATGGCCCTGCAATATACGCAGCTGCGTCTATCTTTTCGGCAGATTTTTGCCTCCCAAAATCCTTCGCTTTTTTCTACAAAACAGAAGGAATAGAATAAACCACAGCTCACACGGTTGATGACTCGGTTAGCTGGGGAAATAATTTCAAGGAACCAATAGCTAACTCAAATCATATTTTCATTCTATTTGTCTCAAGTAAAAACATGCAGATCTGACCCTTTCACTGGCATAGATATAAGGTTTTGTTACCAGTTCTAATAGATTTTCAGAAACAGCTTATACTCAATCATAATCCCCAGTTCTATAATAACCGTCACTAAAAACCTTCAAACATGCAAATATTTATATTTATCTTGTTCAAAAGAGCACCGTTGAAACCTCATATTTGCTTCGTCAGAAGTGAAGAGAGTCGGGGAACTTGGATTATGGTTATATCCTACTTTATTCATTCATAATCAAATTAAAATATGTATCCAGATCCAATGGATGTTAAACGAATTTGGTCTGGTTTACCTTCAAAGACAACGTAAGGGCAGCCACGTCATTCTTGTCATCAGTATGAGCATTTGGATCTTGTTTGGTAGGTTCCTAGCAAACCAGAATTCTCCATTAGAAAACAAAAAAAAAAAAAAAAAAAATTATATATATATATATATATACATATAGATATATATTGTAAACCATAACAATTAAACAAAGAAAAGGTATTATACTATTCTATATCAAACCTCTGGAGGAATATATGCCTCTTCTCTTTTCTTTTTGCTTTCAGCTATTTTTGCTTCTTGTTTCTGTTGCTTCTCCTGCCACTTCTTAGCTTTCTTCTTCTCGTCACTTAAGAAATATTCTCCACTTGCCAGTTGTGTATCAATCTAAAATTATTCAAATGGCAGAATGAGTGAATGAGATTTACCTTGAACCCCCATGAGAAAACATAAAAAGGAATGCATGTACACATAGGCAGAGAGGAGTGAACTCAAAATAAAAAATGAAACTCTTTTCTAACGAGTGCATTGTCTTCATAGCCTCAGAGATCAAACTAATAGCAGTCATCCCAAAATATTGACAATAAAGGAGTTCAAGAAAGAAGTTGGAGCACCAATTCCTACAACTACAACGTAGTATTTGATAGCAGGAAAACAAAGAGATTAGGACCATAACCTAAATCATGAAAATAGCAACATTTTCTCCCCAATCCTAATCAGTATAGAAAAGCAATAAAGCAGGATATCAGACAGGTTACACATAGCAAGTTAACAATAATAGGTCAACACTAAAAATGTCCAGCAGCAATTGAATTTTATTTCATGCTAATACAATGGTTAATTCAGTGTTAACAAGTGCAAGACAAGGAATAAAAGTAGAGTTCTCCTTCATACTATGCAAAAGGAGATAGTGTATAACTTCAGGACAGGGGACGACTATTGCAATGTCAATAATCAAGCAACAGAAAATGATAAATCACCTTGCTAGGTTGCTGTGGTGGAGGGAAAGGTGTGTAAGGTTTCTTCTCTTTAGATTTAGGCTTCCTCTGTTTGACATTTTTCCTGGGAGTCGAAATAAAAGAAAACTGTTATTCCCATAGCAAAGTAAAATGTACAAGTTAAATGGGTATGTGAGGTGCATACTTTTTAAATTTTGGAAGAAATCTGTCCCAATTCTCATTTGCAAGTGCAGGATCTTTAGCAAGTTCTCTCTTCATCATTAGGATCTTTTGTCACAGAAGCAAGTGTATGATTACACCAAGAGGACATCAGATCTTTTAATCCAACAAAAAAAAAAAAGCTGAAAAAGTTCATCAATTTCACCAGCATATTTGACCAGGTACCTTGATGTTATATACTGGATGCATTTTATTCAGAATACACTCTTCCACAACCTTCCTCACTTGTTTAAGACCTTTAAATGAACCCATAGCTGCAACTGTGTTCCCCTGCTCATAAAACATATATAAATTCATGACTTGCAATTTACTTCAATTAATAAAATAAAAGGTGCAAAAACAATAATAGATGACTAATAAAAAATATAAGAAAAGAAATCATAAAGGCATACCTGAACAAGAATATAGCAGCCAGTTAAAATTTCAAGTGCCTGCATTCCATTGACCATATTCAGATGTCAGGATTAATATACTCAAAATAGAAAACCAAAGGAAGATATAAATGTCACAAACATCAACATTCAAGGTAGGTGAGTAGGTCGAACAAGTTAAGAAGATACACAGTACTCTTTGACCTATGTTCTATGCTGTTATCTAGTCTCTAATATTCTGATCATTTTTTCTTTCTAGTGTAGCACTAAATTAACAATCAAGTACAAACCTTCAGAGTAGAGGAATTGGGTCCGACTAAGTGCTGTCTTCTTTTCACGAAGCGTTCCTGCAGGGAAAGGCATCCATAAATCAATTTCAAGTTTCACAAAGTTTTGGCAGACAGAGACCCAAAAAAATGTCTTCCCTGCAGTTTCTTAACCTCTTCTATGTGTTCCATATAGCTATTCCCTTTTGAATGGCAAAGTTTTGCTGACAAAATCACCCAACTCCCAAAAGAAGTATGGAAGTTGAGGACACATAAACACACACATACACATACACATCTGATTATTTTTATAAACATGTACTCATTGAAGTGACCCCTGTGGTTAACAAATTCTTCTCAATATCTGAAGGGCATAAGCTTTAAATATCATACTTCTGCTCAATGCTCTCTATGGAACAAAAATTGATTCTTAAAGTGATTAGACTTAAATCATACCTTGTTGCGGACCAAGTTCCCAACCTTGATTATGTCACACTGCATCTCATCATTAAGGATCTTTATTGCCTGTAATAAAATCTAAATAAGCACAAAGAAGAAATACTAAAACAGACAAATCCAAATATGAGCTAGGTAAGATCCTTGAATAACTACCAAGAAGAACTTTAGGTCCATAAAATATAACTGATAACAAACATCTGGACAAGAAGAGAGCAAATAACAAAGAGAGAAAAGAATATTGAGAGATGCAACCTGAGGAGCAGGAACACTTCGTGATAATAGCTTAATGAGATCTCTAGCCTTCACTATTATATATGGATCCCTGGTCTTCCTGGTTGTTGTGACAGTCATGCATCCTTCAACCTAACAACATGTAAGCCATCAAATCAATAACTCAAAACACAATTGAGAAAAATGAAACAAGTATATGTAATAGACCTACCAAGTTTAACTCACAAGCAATCCCATGCTCTTTTAATGCACCTTTTACTATAGGCCAGCACTCTTGCAGATATTTCTCTAAAAGAAAGTAGACAGCATAGAAATGACATCAGCAAGCTTGAAGTACTGAAATTGTATTAAAACATTAGTTAATAATCCAATGCATTTGAGAATGCACACATGAGTCATATATAGGTGTAGACAGGGCAATCAGAGTAGCAATTTAAAAGCAGGAAAATCAGATGAGTTCGAAGACCAATGTAACTGAGTGTGCATTAATGAGATTAACATTGTTTTGAGTATGTGGGTTCAGTTCAATAGCACAAGAATTCTCTAAAAACAAGATCAGGCGACCAAATCCAAATTGTAAATATGTTCAACATAAGAATGCTGAGTGTTAACTCACACAACAAGCTCCAGAAACAATCCCTGGCTCAACCTTTTACTCCAAGGCACGGGCAGATCCTCATTAGGCAAGAGAGGGGCTCTAGCCCACTCAAGCTTTTGAAGAGCCCCTTATACTATATATAGTTTGTTTTATTAATAGTATTCCTACCAGTCTCCCCAAATTTATAGTGAAACTCACTTGTAAAATAAAAACCTTAAAAAACAACATATCTTCTTTTCCTTTCTTATTTATATCACTAGAAAACTATGGTCTCCTACACCATTGATAATTTGAATCTCAATTACTTTTCACCTGCTCAAAGCCAGCTTACGGCTCCTCACCAAGGTTTCTAACTATTCTCTGCTCTAATAATTTGGTAATGATTTAGTTGTCTTAGTCTAGTGAATAAATCAAAACAAGACTTCAGAAATTCGATGATGAGTCTCTTGCAAATAAATTTGTTGTTTACTTTTAAAAAATATATGTACTGCCACTACACCAAGTCGACTTTTAGACTTTTACCACACTCGATAATAGCTGGTTTTGAATTAATGAAGAAGGTTGTGTGTTCGTAGGTTCGGTTTTGTTTTTTTCTTAGCCCTCTATGATATTCGATATTCTTGTAGCTCCACCCCTGCTCCCAAACATCTTTTCTAAAATTTAAAAAAGATTGTGAAAATTTAATCACTTTCAAACACTGATATATCAATTGCACCACATAGGTCTTCACTAATTAAAATCAACACTTCTTAGTGGTTCATCATTCCGGCTCATGCCACATCGACATAAACTCATGCATGTTACTATTGTTTACAGGAAAGTCAAATTCATATACGTAAGAGCACACGGCACATAATTGTTGGCAGTTACTACTTATGAAGCATTCTGAAGGGCAAACACCCAACAATTTGCATCAGAAAAGATTTAAAAAGAAAAAAAGGAATAAGATGATAGACGTATGGAAATACTTAAGAACCTCTGTATTGGGGAAAAAGAGTAGAAAACGAGCTAACTTCTAACATGCCGCCTTCGTTCCATGACGGATCAAATTTCTCGATTGTCCAATGATCGATACTCGGATCATCCCAGGGCTTATCTTTGTCGTGCTTTCCCTTATGCCTAGTCAGCTGCTTCTTCTCCCCTGTTTCAATTTCATCGGCATTGTTGTTGTCGTTCTCTTCTCTATTATCCGCCATTTTTTCCGTCGTGAAAAGCTGAGAGGGAGGCGAAGAAAAATCCTTACAAGTTACAGGGTTTATTGGGCGTATTAGATTTTGGAGGGTTTTATTTATTAGTAGTGGACTATGAGACTGGGCCATTATAGCCCAAGCCCAATCAAATATAAAATATCAGATTTTCCAAACTAAAGCTACTCTCAAATCTCAATGAAAAGAATCAAGCACCATCATCACAAGACACGGGTCATTGCAAAAATAATCTATTTTTTTGAAAAATTTGTAAAATTGTTCTAATCGAACTAAAGGTGGATACATGAAATAGTCTCATATTTTAATATTTTTGCAACTCTTGAACTGTGGATTGAAATATTTTATTTTGTCGTTATTTAATTTATTTATTTATTATTTTATTTAACTATTAAATAATAATTGATGTAATTTTATAATTTCTTATTTATTATATAATTTTAAATTGAAAAACATAATTGTAATGAAATATTTTTAATGGAGTGAGCTATGTAAGATTTTATTTTTCTCTTTTTTAAATACAAAATCATAATTTAAAATTAATTTCATTTAAAACTTTTTAATATATGCATGTTGTATCGAATTTATTATTACTATTTGTAATTTTATTTCAAAGTTGGAGAGTTTAAAATTAAATAACTTTTTCATTTAAATTTTATTTTTAATACATAGTGTATCGAATTTATTGCTCTTATCTGTAATTTTATCTTTGTTAGTTTCTTTCGTAATTATAATTTTTAAGGGGTGAAGGGTTGAATTGTTTTTAAACAAATGACAATTTCAAATTAAAAAGATCTCATTTCAAAATTTGTTTCAATGCATGACATATTAAATTAATATTTTTTATTTTTTCTTAATGAGTTTAGAGGAATTGAAGGAAGAGGAGTAATAAAAACTATAAACTTGTCGATCTGATCATCACAATTTACACATTTATAAAGATGAGATATCATTAGAGCTACAAGATTTGTTCGTTTTTATTTTTTTTAGTTTGTTATTACAGTCCATATATACAAGCAAAATATTAAAACTAAAATATTTAAATTTTGTTGCATTTTGACAATTTTTAATTGATGTGTAGTAGTTTCGACAATAGTAGTAAACTAAAAAATTGGAGTTTAAGAAAAGTGTGTTCAAAAAATACGAAATATGACAACAATAAATAAAATTACAAATTAGAAAACTAAAATAATTAAATTTTTAAAATATAAATTTAGATAATTTTCTCTAAAAAAACTTACAAGTATTTGTTTCAATTTCCCTCCAATTTCTGGGTTTGCGAAATTGTGGGACAAATTTGCAATATTTTTTAATGTTCGGTTACAGTTTCCTTTAAAAATAACATTTCGACATGTGAGACTAATTTAAAAAAAAAAAAATTATAGAAAGCGTTACAGTGGAAGTGTGGAACTACTTTTGCAATCTATGGGCCCAAATCGCACTGACATCGTGTCTTGTGGGACGAAATTTGCAGTTTTCTCACTGATGATACGATTATAATTAAAATACGGAAAAAAAAAAAAGATTTTTAATCTTCTAAGTTTGTCTTAATTTTGTCATCGTCTATCTTTTATCTCTTACTTTTTAGTCTTTCATATTAAAATATCATTTTTTTAGTCCACTTACTTTAATTATAATTTTTTTTTTCAAATAATCAAATAAGCTCCAAGATTTGTGAAAATTACAAATTAAAAAAACACAACATTTTCATAGATTTTTAAGAATAATTTGATTTGAACTCAATCATTTTTTTTATTGGTGAAATGATATATTATGACACATTAAGTTTTAAAGGGTTATATATTTAAAATTTGATCGTTCGAATGATCTGTTGTAGAAAAAAATATAAATAGAATAATCATTAAAACATAAAAGATTAAAAAATAAAAACTGAAAAATAAATGATGAAAAATTCAATCACGAGAATTTAAAGAATCAAAAAACTATTTTCTCATCCTATTTTTTAAAACAAGCATCATCACTAATGATACGATTAATGAAATATGTGGTAATCCCAATGATATAAAATATCCTTAGGAATGTTCCAACATCTTTATATATTGTTGTCTTCCGAATCTTTTTGATACCTAATGATTTGTTAACTGCTTTGTTTGATTAACTGTCTTGTTACGTGTTCTCAATCACACACGAACATTTATACAATCAGTGAATAAGTTACTAGTCTTAATAAGGAAATTATTCCATGATTCAATCAACTTACTATTAACTTTTAACTTGTTAGTCATGAATAACTTATCTTTTGAGGGTCTATATAAGATGTTAAGATACTTAAAAAATTTTGATCATTGGAATTGTTCATCTGATCATGAATAACTTATCCTTTTGAGGATCTATATAAAATGTTAAGATACTTAAAATTTCTTGACCATTTAAACTGTTCATGTAATGTTTGCCAACGAATTCCAATACACAAACTTCAGCAAATCAGAATAAACTAAGCCCAGAATTCGCGATGAAGACGAACGCAATATTCAGCAAGAATTAAACGATCAAACTCCAAAGATTTTACGTGGTTCAACTCGGATTACTCGAGTCTACATCCACGGCACAAAATAGAACAGATTTATTAAGAATCGGAGGAGAAAAATGCAAGTATACAGAAAACCCCCAATTTCAAGAGACTAGCTTATAAACCCTAAACTTGATCTCTCAATTGGGACGATAAAACTGAATGAAAATAAGAACGATTATGCATGCTTATATGCTGAGTAGAAGCCCTAAGCTAATTGCAACAAATCGTAACTGAAAGTTCACAACACTAACGAATTGCATTTGCTACAGTAGCAAATCCCTAATTTAGCCCTAGGATTCCCATGCATGCACTGCTTCTGCAACTGATTAGTTAGAGCCCGTTTCCTTCAGTTATAGATCTAGCTGGCAATCATCCTACTCAGCCTCATTGCTCCATGTCATGTCCACGTCAGTGCTGCCACGTCAGCTCCACATCAGCATGCAAGTTTCCTTTCTTTCAGTTCATCTAATGACTTATAGTGAACAACTATTTGATTTTAACATATGTTAGATATGTTTAGAGTACCTTAGTGACAACTTTTATATCTTCTAAGTATTGAATTTATTGAGAACTTTTTATATCTTATCGATGTAGAATAATGCACCTGATTATCAGAAATAATTTAAAGGAAATTGTTGTTTCTTTTTATGTGATCTTTTATTAAGAAATTATTGTTGAATTAGTTTAATACTATTTAGTTTACATGTGTATAAACCAATCCTTGTGTTTTCTCTTTTTTGTTGTTTTTGCCCTTCCGATGCGTGTTCTTAAAGTGTTTCCACATCATTTGCAACACCCTACATAATATTTATGAAAATTCACCCGAAACAATTTATTTCCATTATAATTACAATAATTATCTATTAAACACACAACAACTTCCAATTCATCATATTTATATTAATTTTGTAGATTATTCATTATTCATGTGTATGTAATATCATTATTAACTAATATATAATGTATTAGGCCCAATAAAACAACAAATAAAACATCAAATATATATGTTGGGTGATTTTGAGTAAGTTTGAACAAATATACATTAAATATTGTATAATGTATGTATGGCTAATTAAAGATAATGATACTTTAGCATAATAATTGTATAAAAGTTGGGAGTTTTCATATTTCAAGATAAACTTAAAATGTATCAATGGTTAAATTTGTTATAAAGAAAATAAAATCCTCAATCAATCTTCTCATATGAATCTTCAAATATTTATGTTTAATCAAAACCTCATATCATCAATATAAAAATATAAATTCATAAACGAAATTCAAAATAAATTCGAATCATGGATTAGATTAAATAGAGAAAATACATTTTATTATGATTCAAAACCCATCAACGTTGTTTTTATTCAAGTATGCTATTTTTTTTTTTAATTCGATCACCAAACAGACTCATTTTAATTTTTTTGAAATAGTTGAACATTAGCATAATACTGCCATCAATAAATATTCGTAAGTCATAACCATGATGGGCTTATAGTTTTGCTTATTTCCCATTCCACAAAAAGGTAGAAATCATAGCATCTTTCATTAATTCATCTTTATATATGTACGGTTCATATTTTGTTATTTTTGCTTAAATAATAATTCAATATTTATATTGCTCTTCCAATTTTATTTTACAAGTATATTGTCAATGTGAAGACTCAATTTCCAGCAAGAATTACCTTTCTTCAGCAAGAATCAACACACCAAATCTCAAGAACACAAAACTACAATGCACAACTAAGATAAGAAATTAAGAACGAAGAAATCAACACCAGAGTTAACGTGGTTCGGCCTTAATATGCCTACATCCACGGGCAACAAGGGAAGAAAAGATTTTATTGCTAATCAATCAACAATTACAAGAAAACACTCTTTACAAAACTGAGTAATACGCTCTCTTTCTCACTCTGCTATCAACTCAAAACTGGATTAAAACGATAACAAAACCTAGCCCTCGACTCTTCTATATATACTGAGTACATAGCAACTGAAAGCAACTAAAACGATTAAGAAACGCGCCTGAACAAGCTTCTTGAAAACTGACGCGCAGATCCGCAAAACTGAAGTAGGCTGAAGTCCCGTTTCTTGAATTGATGAAGTAACTGAATTAACTGCTAAAGAAACGCTCCACGTCAGCACGCCTTATTAAGTGAATCAACGCTTTATTCCCTGAGTAAGTGAAACAACGCTTTCTTCACAAATCTGCAACCAAGCTTTAAACTAAAAAACGCACTTCCATATTACAACTTTGGGAACACGTTTTATTCTTTTGAACTTAGCATATTTAAGCACAACAAGCCAACACTTATCAAATCTCCACATTTGGCTGCATTTGCTTATAACTTTGCTAAGTCTTATCTCTATCTTCAAGTAGCATTATCTGTAGACTTCCGCCTTAATCAACTCAACTCCATACACAGCTTAAATTTTACAGCAGGCATTGACTTAGTATAGGCATCAGCTGGATTGATCTCAGTGGGAATCTTGCAGATTGAAACTGATTTCTTTTCCACCTCATCTCTTATGAAATACATCCTTACATCTATGTGCTTCGTTCTCTCGTGATAACCTTGGTGCTTTGAAAGATGGATAGCACTACTATTGTCACAGTTTATAACAACACATTCTTGAAATACTCCAAACTCTTCCATAATACCTTTCAACCATATTGCTTCTTTGGCAGCATCAGTTAGAGCTATGAATTCAGCCTCAATAGTTGAGAGTGCCACTACTGATTGTTGAGAGGTCCTCCAACTTACAGCAGTGCCAAACAAAGTAAACACATATCCAGTCAAAGACTTCCTTGTATCCAAGTTAGAAGCATAATCAGCATCAACAAACCCTACTATAGGATCAGATTTATCACTGATTCTTTTAAACTTTAAACCATGACTTATAGTGCTATTTAAGTACCTCATTACAGCCTTAACAGTCTCTCAATGACTCACTCCAGGATCAGCCATAAACCTACCGATAATGCTCATGGAATAAGCAAGATCAAGTCTGCAACACACCATTGCATACATGAGACTACCCACTGCATTAGAGTATAGAATTTTAGACATCCTATTAGCTTCTTGTTGTGACTTAGGACATTGCTCCTTAGATAATTTTACATATTGACCTATGGGAATAGCACTACACTTAGACTGATTCATCTGATATTTAATCAGAACCTTCTTCAAATAATTAGCCTGGTCCAGAAACACTACATCAGCATCCTTGCAGAAACTAATATCCATTCCCAACATTCTTTTTGCAACTCCAAGGTCTTTTATGTCAAATTCTGACTTAAGCAGCCTCTTAACTTCAAGTATACCACTCATTGAAGTACTAGCAAGCAACATATCATCCACATATAAAAGCAAAAATGTGTGATCATCCTTCTCATACCTGAAATATACACAACTGTCAAACTGACTTCTTGTAAACTTAACCTTCTGCATGAAGTGATCAAATCTTAGGTACCACATCCTAGGACTTTGCTTAAGACCATACAGTGACCTCCTAAGTAGGCAAGCTTTGTTTTCCTTATTCTTAACAAATAAACCTTCTGGAATAGTCATATAAATCTGCTCATTCAACTTTCCATGTAAAAAGGCAGTAGTAACATTCATTTGGTGTAAGAAAAGACCAAATTGTGCAACCATAGCTAGCAATATTTTTATAGAACAGTGTTTGACAACAGGAGAAAAGATTTAAGTGTAGTCAATACCTTCCTTTTGTGTAAAGCCCTTTGCTACTAGCCTTGCCTTGTACCTTATTTGATTGTCTTTTGCAGCTTCAACCTTTGTCCTAAAGATCCACTTGCATCCAACTAATTTATGCTGTTTTGGTCTGTCAACAATCTCCCAAGTGTCATTTTTTTCAAGAGAACATAATTCTTCCTGAATAGCTATCAGCCATTTGTCCTTCTCACTGCAGCTTATTGCTTCCTTATAGTCTTTGGGCTCTTGATTCTCTATTTCTTGTGCAGCAACTAAAGCAAAAGAAACATTATCAGCAAAACCAAATCGATTAGGTGGTTTTACCTGTCTCCTTTGTCTGTCTCTAGTCAGCTGATAATCTGACAGCAAATCAGTCTCTTCAACTTGATCCTCATCCTGATATTCTTCACTTTCTGTAGCTTGTTCCTGAGATAGAGTCTTGTTTTTCTCCAGCTCCACATCAAGCTCAGATTTATCCAGATTTGCAGATGTACCAGCACTTGATTCATCAACTTTCAGAGGCATTTTTGACTCATCAAAGACAACATCCTTGCATATGATACACTTTTGCATGTCCTTCTCAAGACACCATAACTTGAACCATTTCACACCCTTGGGATATCAAAAAAAAACACACTTTATATCTCTAAGCTCTAGTTTATCTTGTCTGATATGTGCTAGAGCCAAGCATCCAAACACCCTCAGCCTGCTGTAATCACCAGGAGTTCCATGCCAAACTTCTTCTGGAGTTTTGAAGTTCAATGCAGCAGATGGACTTCTATTAATCAAATGAACTGCAATGACAACTGCTTCCCCCCAAAAACCTTTTGACAAGCCTGAACTAATCAACATACATCTGACCTTATTCAATATTGTTTGGTTCATTCTTTCAGCCAGCCCATTCTGCTGTGGTGTGCCAGGAACAGATTTGTGTCTGACAATTTCTTTATCTTTGCAGAAGTTGTTGAATGCTTCAGAGGTAAATTCCAGCCCATTGTCAGTTCTAAGATACTTGACATGTTTTCCAGTAGTGTTCTCCACCTCAGTCAGCCAAGTTTTGAAGTAATCAAAAGCTTCATCTTTTGTTCTCAAGATGTACACCCATACTTTCCTTGTATAATCATTAACCAATGAGAGGAAGTAGCAGCTACCATTCCTTGTTCTAACTCTTGCAGGACCCCAGAGATCTAAGTGAATATAGTCTAAGGGACCTTTTGTATTGTGTAATCCTCATTTGAAACTCAGCTTCTTGGCTTTTCCAAGTACACAACACTCACACATTTCCAGCTTGGTTATCTTATCCTTGCCAAACACTTGTTTCTTAGCTAACTCATGCAGCCCTCTTTCACTGATGTGTCCCAATCTTTTGTGCCATAACTGAGTCTTATCCATCTCCTGAGCTGAATTAGCTTGTGGCTGCCAGGTCCTACCATCCAAGTAATATAATTCATTTACCTTGCAACCTTTCATCACAGTAGATCCATCTTTTGAAACACTTAAACAGCCTGACTTGCACTAAAAATTGTAACCTTGGGAATCAAGCATCCCAAGTGAGATCAAGTTCCTTTTTAGATCAGGAACATATCTCACTTGAAATAGCAACCTCATAACTCCATCATACATAATCAAGTCTACTGTACCAATTTCTTCCACTCTGCAGGACTTGTTATTTCCCAGCAAAACTGAACCAAGATCTTGCATCTTTAGATCCTTAAACCACTCTCTCATTGGACTCATGTGAAAAGAACATCCAGAGTCCAATATCCATTCAACTGAAGAGCACTTGGAAGTAATAGCCAAAACCTCAGCTGACTCATAACCACTTGAGCCTGCAGTGTTATCAGCAACTTGGTTTGCTTGATTGGACTGTCCTTTGTTTTGATTCTTCTTGTATTGCTTGTATTTGATGTAATCTTTCTTGTAATGGCCTGGTTTATGGCAGTGGAAGCATGAATTATTGGCTACATCATCACTTGAATTTTGTGGCTCCTTTTCTTGTTTCTTTGGAGGTGCCTTGCTGTCTTGTCTTTGGAACTTCTTCTTACTAGTATGTTGTTTTATAGCCAAACCTTCACCAACTGGTTCTTTCTTAACCTCTACACCTTTAGATAACTCCTTGGATTTGAGAGCAACCACTACTTCATCCAAGGTTATTGTATCTTGTATGCCATAGAGTATGGTGTCAGTGAAGTTTTCCATTGATTTGGGTAATGAGCTCAGCAACAAGATGACCTTATCCTCTTCAGTAAGTTTTACTCCAATATTCTCAAGGTCATCAAGAATCTTGAGAAAATCTCCAAGTTAACAAGTGATGGATTTTTCAGCAACCATCATGTATGCATATAATCTTCTCTTCATGTATAATCGATTTGCAAGTGTCTTCACCATGTATAGACCTTCCAGTTTTTCCCAGATCCCTTGAGCAGTTTCTTCCTTTGCAACTTCTCTAAGTACCTTGTTTCCAAGACTTAGGATCAGGGTACTATGAGCTTTATCCATTACCTGTTGTCTTTCTTCAGCCTTCATGGACTCAGGGAATGCAGCCACACCTTTCAGGGCTCCAACCAGACCTTGCTGCACCAACAAGGCTCTGATCTTTAGTCTCCAAAGGCCGAAATCCCCATCACCATTAAATTTCTCAACATCGAATCTAGTTGCAGCTATTTCTTGAGTGCTCTTCCAACCTTGATTCCCACAGACGGTGCCAATTGTCAATGTGAAGACTCAATTTCCAGCAAGAATTACCTTTCTTAAGCAAGAATCAACACACCAAATCTCAAGAACACAAAACTACAATGCACAACTAAGATAAGAAATTAAGAACGAAGAAATCAACACCAGAGTTAACGTGGTTCGGCTTTAATATGCCTACATCCACGGGCAACAGGGGAAGGAATGATTTTATTGCTAATCAATCAACAATTACAAGAAAACACTCTTTACAAAACTGAGTAATACGCCCTCTTTCTCACTCTGCTATCAACTCAAAACTGGATTAAAACGATAACAAAACCTAGCCCTCGACTCTTCTATATATACTGAGTACATAGCAACTGAAAGCAACTAAAACGATCAAGAAACGCACCTGAACAAGCTTCTTGAAAACTGACGCGCAGATCCGCAAAACTGAAGCAGGCTGAAGTCCCGTTTCTTGAGCTGATGAAGTAACTGAATTAACTGATGAAGAAACGCTCCACGTCAGCACGCCTTATTAAGTGAATCAGCGCTTTATTCCCTGAGTAAGTGAAACAACGCTTTCTTCACAAATCTGCAACCAAGCTTTAAACTAAAAAACGCACTTCCATATTACAACTTTGGGAACACATTTTATTCTTTTGAACTTTAGCATATTTAAGCACAGCAAGCCAACACTTATCATATATATATATATATTGCAATAGTTCAAATCAACATACATCATTGTGTAGTTTGATGAAATATATTATTGAATGGACACTAAACTTTGAATAAGATGAGCTTGTGAAACAAAGACATTATTAACAAGTTGAAATGTCTTGCTATTTGATAACGAGAATACACGAATGATTAATAGAGTAAATTGAATAGTTCACATAAATAATATATAAGGGATAATAATAAGGATCATTTAATATACAAACTTATTCAATGATAATTATTTCTTATAAAAACAAGCTACGCTTTAAAATAAAGTAAACTAGTATGGCTACATATTGAGCTTGAAAACCCAATTTATTTTGAAATTTAAAACATTGTAAGAAAACTTCACAAAAACAAGTCACATTGGAGTCATTCTAAACCTCTCAAATCCCACTGCTTCAACATCTCATAAAAAATTCAATTGATTTTCTTACAAGAAAAACTTTTACTAAAACAAAATAAAATTTGCTATGATTGTAATATGATTCTACAGGCATTCAAACTTTATTAAGTAGGAGCTTACGATGTTAATATTTATTATGAAAAAACAAATAAAGTATTTTATTTTTTATACTAATGTTGGGATTTCAGTATTTAAATTTTGATGAGACAAACCACATATATAATAGGAAGTGTTATCAAAATCTATTACATATATGGTTTGTCTTATCAAAATCCAAATATTGAAATTCCAATATAATGCATGTGTTTAATAGTGAATATTTACTTATTTGTTAAATCTCATATTTATTTGCTTATAAATAAAAATTTAAGTGGATTTTTTAGATTAAAATTTGTGTTTATGTACACACACATACGAAATATACACATACTTTGAATTTTATATGTTGACTGACCTTAATCTCAATTCTCACAAATCTAAGGACTGATATAATAGTTTGAGATACAAAATGCAAGTCGGCGTTCATTTTTTGATAATGGGATGGTTTTTTCGTCATTCCACAACAAAAATATGCTTGAAATTAGTATATATTTGGGGGAGGTGACTGCAAATCTTCACTCATATTAGGGTTTGGGCACTGAAAACATCTAACGAGTTACGCCGTTCACTTCACTATCCATCTCCTACGGTCTGCTCGTCTCGTAAGTTCCGCCTCCTTCCCTTTCCTCACTAGTCTGTATAGATTTTCTGGTTTACATATGTAGATTTCTGCGTATTTTCGCTTGATTGAGAACTTTCTCATGCTTTGATCGAGAAATTTGAAGTTTTATGGATTTTGATGCATTTCGATTGTTTTGATATAACTTTTGTTTGATCTGGTTCCATCAGATGACTGAGATAAATTTCTATGCGATCATTTCAATGATTTCTTCGGATTAATATTTCTTAATTACATCTGCATCATATTTTGTATACTCATCGAGTGCTTCATACACGAACCAATATGTTTTAGGCGGCTCAGAGTTTAATTTGAGCTGTTGTTTATTTATTTATTGCATGCACATATGCGATCTACTACTTCTGAGTATCTTTATTCAAGTTCATAAAAAAATAGTCAGTTTTCCTGTAAGTTATGACAACACCGATTTCGTATAATGGAAACTAGTAAACCCTTTCGCTAACTTGTGATTGATATGTTTTGGAATTTCATTTTTTCAAGATATGTATGGTTTAGTTCTTATGTTACTACATGCAGGATTTAAATCTCTTAAATTCAGTATCTATCTCCTATACTTTTAGTTGACAATGTTCTTTTTTCTTGTGCTGCCAATTGCAGATAATTTGGTTAACTTGGGAATTATTTACAACTAGTAAAAATGGTAAGCGCACCGATCCTGTTTTTATTGTAATTTTATCATCGGAGTATTTGGTTGGATTTAACAGTGAGTGCTGTTTTATGGTTTCAGGTGAAGTTCACAGCAGATGAGCTCCGCAGGATTATGGATCTCAAACACAACATTCGTAATATGTCTGTTATTGCCCATGTGGATCACGGTAAGACAGCTGGAGATGTTATGATTTAACATGCTAGTATCATCTTCCTTGTGAATTGTCAGACTTGAGACTCGGTTTGAAGCATGAAGTAACTTTATTTTTACAATGTTCTGGCAGGAAAATCAACGCTTACAGATTCTCTTGTTGCGGCTGCTGGGATTATTGCCCAAGAAGTTGCTGGAGATGTTAGAATGACGGACACGAGAGCTGATGAAGCAGAACGTGGTATTACTATCAAATCAACTGGTATCTCACTGTATTATGAAATGACCGATGCGTCTTTGAAGAATTTCAAGGGAGAGCGAATGGGCAATGAGTACCTCATCAATCTCATTGATTCCCCTGGGCACGTTGATTTCTCCTCTGAAGTCACGGCTGCTCTTCGAATCACTGATGGTGCTCTTGTCGTGGTGGATTGTGTTGAAGGAGTGTGTGTCCAGACTGAGACTGTCCTCCGACAGGCCCTCGGTGAAAGAATTCGTCCAGTGCTGACCGTTAACAAGATGGACAGGTGTTTCCTTGAGCTGCAAGTGGATGGAGAAGAAGCGTACCAGACATTCCAGAGGGTTATTGAAAACGCGAACGTGATCATGGCCACATATGAGGATCCCCTCCTGGGTGATGTTCAGGTTTACCCAGAGAAGGGCACTGTTGCTTTTTCTGCTGGTCTGCATGGTTGGGCTTTTACATTGACAAACTTTGCTAAGATGTATGCATCAAAGTTTGGCGTTGATGAGTCCAAGATGATGGAAAGGCTTTGGGGAGAGAACTTTTTTGATCCTGCCACTAAGAAGTGGACTGGCAAGAATACTGGGTCCCCGACATGCAAACGTGGATTCGTTCAGTTCTGTTATGAGCCCATCAAGCAGATCATTAACACCTGCATGAATGATCAGAAAGACAAATTGTGGCCTATGCTGACAAAGCTTGGCATCACAATGAAGTCGGACGAGAAGGATTTGATGGGGAAACCTTTGATGAAGCGTGTTATGCAAACCTGGCTTCCTGCAAGTACTGCTCTATTGGAAATGATGATATTCCATCTTCCTTCACCCAGTAAAGCCCAAAGATATCGTGTGGAGAACCTGTATGAGGGCCCTCTAGATGATGCTTATGCTAATGCTATCAGGAACTGTGATCCCGAGGGACCTCTCATGCTCTACATTTCTAAGATGATTCCAGCCTCCGACAAGGGTAGGTTCTTTGCTTTTGGTCGTGTATTCGCTGGAAAGGTCTCTACTGGTTTGAAGGTCAGAATCATGGGCCCGAACTATGTTCCTGGGGAGAAAAAGGACTTGTACACCAAGAGCGTCCAGAGAACTGTTATTTGGATGGGCAAAAGGCAAGAAACCGTTGAAGATGTTCCTTGCGGTAACACTGTTGCATTGGTTGGTCTTGATCAATTCATCACCAAAAACGCCACACTGACGAATGAGAAAGAAGTTGATGCTCATCCAATCAAAGCGATGAAGTTCTCCGTCTCTCCTGTTGTGCGAGTTGCTGTGCAGTGCAAGGTTGCTTCAGACCTGCCAAAGCTTGTTGAAGGTTTGAAGCGTCTGGCCAAATCTGATCCTATGGTCGTGTGTACCATTGAGGAGTCTGGAGAACATATTGTTGCTGGTGCTGGAGAATTGCACCTTGAGATCTGCTTGAAGGACTTGCAGGATGATTTCATGGGTGGCGCCGAGATCATAAAATCTGATCCAGTTGTTTCCTTCCGTGAAACTGTCCTGGAGAGGTCCTGTCGTATAGTAATGAGCAAATCACCTAACAAGCACAATCGTCTGTACATGGAAGCGAGGCCATTGGAAGAGGGACTTGCTGAGGCCATTGATGATGGGCGTATCGGTCCAAGGGACGATCCCAAGATTCGCTCAAAGATCTTAGCAGAGGAGTTTGGGTGGGACAAGGAGCTGGCTAAGAAAATTTGGTGCTTCGGTCCGGAAACAACTGGTCCAAACATGGTGGTTGATATGTGCAAGGGAGTGCAGTATTTGAATGAAATCAAGGATTCGGTTGTTGCAGGTTTCCAATGGGCTTCAAAGGAAGGGCCTTTGGCAGAAGAAAATATGAGAGGCATATGCTTTGAGGTATGCGATGTGGTTCTTCATACAGATGCAATTCACAGAGGAGGGGGTCAGGTTATTCCGACAGCGAGGAGGGTCATTTACGCGTCACAGCTTACTGCGAAGCCTCGCCTTATGGAACCAGTGTACATGGTGGAGATCCAAGCACCCGAGCAAGCTCTTGGTGGAATTTACAGTGTGCTGAATCAGAAACGTGGACACGTGTTTGAAGAAATGCAGAGGCCGGGTACACCTCTTTACAACATCAAGGCATACCTCCCTGTTGTTGAATCATTTGGATTCTCCAGCACCTTGAGAGCTGCAACATCTGGGCAGGCGTTTCCACAGTGTGTGTTCGATCACTGGGACATGATGTCTTCTGATCCTCTCGAAGCCGGATCTCAAGCTGCTACTTTAGTAGCTGATATTCGTAAGAGGAAGGGTCTCAAGGAGCAGATGACACCATTGTCCGATTTTGAGGATAAGCTGTGAGTTTGGAAATTTAAGAACTTTGTGATTGCTAGAACCATTCCTATTCTGGGTCCGTACTTTTATTTTTACTCAATTTTGATGTTAGTGTTTTTTATTGGTATTCCAGTTTTCCTTGGTACTACAAGGATGAGTCGCATCTGAATATCATGTTGTTGAGTATTTTACATGCACACATATTCGTACTTATAACTTTTGCCTTTGGCCTTCTGTCTTTTTCACTGATGCATACTTGTGATTTATTATTTATAATATCGTTTATTTTCAGAAAGATGATTTATACAGGGCGATCGCAGTCCAGATTTAGCTGATGAGCATTGCCTAGATCACACAAATCAACTCAACCAATTAATCTCACTATTCAGATTTGTCCCAACCTTAACTTGATTCCCAATAGCCAATAGTGCGACAAGAAATTTCTCTTTAAGGCAGTATCTAGCTTTAACCACGATTAGCCAAAATATCTCATGTTTGATTGAATATAGATATCCCCCTTTTAACTTGTTGACTTTTGGCCCATCACTTTTGTCACAGAAAGCTTCAAGAAAACCCACAAGCTACACCAATTTGCAACTCTTTGCAATCCGTAACCAAAATCTTAACACTCGAAACAAGAACCAAAAACAAAGAAACACAGCAGCGATTACGTGGTTCGGCCTCTCAGCCTACATCCACGGGAGAATAGGGGCGGGGAGAATTTTATTGAACAAGAAACAAGCAAGAAATTACAATGCAACATTTTTCAAGAACTGAAACAGTCTACTACTACTTCTAAGCTAGACCCTAATCTATTTATAGAGAATTACAGTTTCGATTTAACTAACAAACTAACCTACAAGATATGAGAAGATTCTAGAAGAAAACCGTTCTGAATTTGATCAAGAATTGGCTGAGAAAACGAGCCCGCAAAAACCTCTATCCGCGCAGCCAGCTTATACTCAGTTTCATGCATAACCGTTTTACCAGATTGAAGTCGCATTTTTATGAACACGTTTTTATTAGTAACCTGTGTTACGTTTTTTCCTTTCCATACTTAGTTTTTTTCTACTGATTTTCTTCTTCAATGTTGCTGAGCTTTGCATGCTTATACATTTCAATCTCCACCTTAAGCATGCAATCCATCTCTACTGTTAAGTAACACTGGTTGCAGCCTTTCCTTTCAAACCGATCAAAGACATGCACAACTTAAATTTGTCTGCAGGAATAGCTTTGGTAAGAGAGTCAGCTAGATTCTTCTCAGTTGAAATTTTCCTTACTTCAACCATCTCCTTGTCAATTATATCTCTTATAAAGTACAATCTCACATCAATATGTTTTGTTCTTTCGTGGTACCCTTGATGTTTTGAAAGATGTATGGCACTATTGTTATCACAGAATACTTGAATCTTCTCTTGCTTGAAACCAAATTCCTCAAACATACCTTGCAGCCATATGGCTTCCTTCACAGCCTCAGTGAGTGCCATAAATTCTGCTTCCTTAGTTGATAGTGCCACTACACTTTGTTGAGTAGACATCCAGCTGATAGCAACACCAAATAAAGTGAACACATAACCAATAAGTGATTTTCTTGAATCAATATTTGCTGCATAATCTGAGTCCACAAATCCCACAAGAGGTTGATCAGTGGCTGCTGATTTCTTGAACAATAATCCATGCTCTACTGTTCCATTAATATATTTCAAAACACCTTTGGTAGCTTCCCAATGAGCTGGTCCAGGATCAGCCATGTATCTACTGATTACACTCATACCATAAGCCAAATCCGGCCTACAACACACCATAGCATACATGACACTCCCCACTGCACTAGCATAAAGTATCTTACTCATTTTATCAGTTTCAAGTTGATTGCTAGGTGCCTGATCCTTAGATAATTTGACATGTTGACTGATGGGAATACAGCTACTTTTACTTTGATTCATCTGAAACTTTATAAGCACCTTTCTAAGATAAGTACTCAAATCCAGAAACAACTCATCTTGCAGCCTGTTTCTACTAATATTCATACCTAGCATCCTCTTAGCTATCCCTAGATCCTTCATCTCAAATTCAACATTAAGCATGTGTTTTACAGCATTTAATCTCTCAATAGAAGTGCTAGCAATTAACATATCATCAACATATAACAATAAGTATGTGTGTGTTGTGTTATCATCATGCTTAAAGTACACACATTGATCATGCTTGCTTCTAACAAAATCTATCTTTTTCATGTAATCATCAAACCTGAGATACCATTGCCTAGGACTTTGCTTGAGGCCATATAATGATTTCTGAAGTAAGCAAGCCTTTCCTTCCTTGTCTTTCACAGCCAAACCTTTAGGTATAGTCATGTATATCCTTTCCTTTAGCTCACCATGTAGGAAGGCTGTTGTAACATCCATTTGGTGTAGTTCCAGGTTGTATTGAGCCACCATTGCTAACAACATTCTAATGGAACAATGCTTGACAACTGGACTGAAAATCTCATTGTAATCAAGCCCTTCTCTTTGAGTGAAACCCCTAGCCACTAGCCTTGCCTTGAACCTGATTTTGTCTTTGTTGAATGCCTCAATTTTCTTCTTAAAAATCCACTTGCAGCTCACAAGTTTCTGATTTGGAGGCTTGTCCACCACTGTCCAAGTTGAGTTTTTATTTAGAGAGTTCAATTCTTCCTGAATAGCAACACTCCATTCAGCTTTCTGAGCACATTTCATTGCCTCAGCATAACTACTTGGCTCTTGGTGTTCTATGCTTTCTGCAGTAAGACAAGCAAAGACAACATTATTCAATTGACCAAATCTAGAGGGTGGTTTTACCTGCCTCCTGGTCCTGTCTCTGGCTAATTGGTAGTTTGACAACTCTTGGTCACTTTCATACTCAAGATCATGACTTGCAGCATCAGTATTAGTGTCATCATTGTAGGTTGCTGGGGTTTGATCTTCTTCAGCTTGGTGTCTTTCATTATTCACCTTTGAAGACTCCACCTCAGGCTGCAACCTATCATTCAAAGGAACAATTAGATCATTAGTTTCAGCTTTATAGAAAGGCATTTTTGACTCATCAAAATAAACATCTCTACTAATGATACACTTCATTTGATCTTTCTCATAACACCAAAGCTTATAACCCTTGACTCCCTTTGGATATCCCAAGAACACACACTTAAGTGCTCTAGGTTCTAATTTGTCTTGCTTAATGTGAGCATAAGCTTGACAGCCAAAGATCCTTAGTCTTGAGTAATCAGCCACTTTTCCAGACCATACTTCCTGAGGTGTTTTAAAGTTAATTGCTGAAGATGGGCTCCTATTAATCAAATACACTGCAGTAGCAACTGCTTCTCCCCAAAAACACTTTGACAAGCCTGAACTCAGCAACATACATCTGATTTTGTTCAATATAGTTTGGTTCATCCTTTCGGCCAAGCCATTTTGCTGAGGTGTGTTTGCTACTGTCTTGTGTCTAAGAATCCCTTTCTCCTTGCAATAGCTATTGAACCTTTCATTTACAAATTCTAAGCCATTATCTGTTCTAAGACACTTTAGCTTCTTTCCTGAGACATTCTCCACCTCAGTTAGCCATTCTTTAAATCTGTCAAAGGCCTCATCTTTACTTCTCAAGATAATGATCCAAACTTTCCTTGAGAAGTCATCAATTAGTGACATGAAATATCTTCCTCCACCTCTGGTTTGTGTCTTAGCCGGCCCCCATAAATCTGAATGAAGATACTCAAGTGGATAGGAGGTAGAGTGGACTCCAGTGGGAAAACTTGATCTTCTTGCCTTTCCAAGTATGCATTGCTCACAAACATCAAGTGTAGTGATCTTATCATTTCCAAAAACAGCTTGCTTATGAAGTTCTTGTAATCCTTTTAGACTCATATGGCCAAGTCTCCTGTGCCATAACCAAGTCCTATCCATCTCCTTAACTGAGTAAGCAGTGCCACAAACAACACTTCCATCCAAGTAATACAGCTCATTTCTCTTGTGGCCTCTAAGTACTACCTTTGAATGTTTTTCAACTTCCATGATACCTCCTTGAGCCTGCAGTCTATAACCTTGAGAGTCAAGCATGCCTAGGGATATCAAATTCCTTTTTAACTCTGGAACAAACCTGACATTGGACAATACCCTTTCAACTCCATCAAACATTCTCAGCCTTATTGATCCAA
Organism: Scutellaria barbata; assembly: GCA_028654395.1. Classification (NCBI taxonomy): domain Eukaryota; kingdom Viridiplantae; phylum Streptophyta; class Magnoliopsida; order Lamiales; family Lamiaceae; genus Scutellaria; species Scutellaria barbata. Next base: position 9,259,306 of record CM053645.1, read on the forward strand.
TACCATGAATCTTGCATGACTTGTTGTTTCCCAATAGAACTGCACCCTCATCCTTCAAGGTAAGATCATTGAACCATTGCTTGATTGGACTCATATGGAATGAGCAGCCCGAATCCAAGATCCAATCCTCAAAAGTCTGATTTGAAGTTATGGCCAAAACCTCAGCAAATTCATATCCACTGCTACTGTTTGAGGCTTCTGCAGTCTGATTCACTTGCTTACCATTGTTTGATGTCTTTTCTTGTTGCAACTTCTTAAATTTGAAACAATCCTTCTTGAAGTGCCCGGGTTTATGACAATGAAAACACCTTTGGCCTTCTATATCATCTTTGTTTTCCTGATTCTGAGGTGGGGTGTTCTTATTGAAAGGTCTTGGTCCTTTCTTGAAGGGAGGTGGTGGTTTTTTCTGTGGCTTGTGCTTGGCAATCAATCCTTCACCTCCACCTATGGGCTTGGTCTCAGTATTCTTGGAAAGCTCCTTAGTCTTTAGGGCTGTAATCACCTCATCCAAGGTGATAGACACCTGTCTACCATATAGAAGAGAGTCACAAAAATTTTCAAAACTCTTGGGCAATGCACTCAACAGCATCAGTGCCTTATCCTCTTCATTCAAGGATACTTCCACATCTGCAAGGTCATCTAGCAACTTGTTGAAATCCTCCAACTGATCCATCAGAGACCTCTCCTCTTGAATCTTGAATGCATATAACCGTTTCTTGAGATATAGACGATTTGCTAGGGTTTTTACCAAATATAGGCTCTCCAAATTCTCCCAAACCGCTTTGGCTGTTTCCAGTTTAGCCACCTCTCTCAGCACCTTGTTCTCCAAACTAAGAATTATTGTGCTATGAGCCTTTTCCATTATGATATTCCTCTGATCGGGCCTCACTGTATCTGGAAAACTTTCAATGCCTTGCAGAGCTTGAGCAAGTCCTTGTTGTACAAGCAATGCCTTCATCTTGATTCTCCATAATCCGAAATCACCCGAATCACTAAATTTTTCGATGTCAAACCTGGTAGCTGCCATTCTTGAAGGCTCTTCCTGCGATTCCCACAGACGGCGCCAGTTGTCACAGAAAGCTTCAAGAAAACCCACAAGCTACACCAATTTGCAACTCTTTGCAATCCGTAACCAAAATCTTTAACACTCGAAACAAGAACCAAAAACAAAGAAACACAGCAGCGATTACGTGGTTCGGCCTCTCAGCCTACGTCCACGGGAGAATAGGGGCGGGGAGAATTTTATTGAACAAGAAACAAGCAAGAAATTACAATGCAACACTTTTCAAGAACTGAAATAGTCTACTACTACTTCTAAGCTAGACCCTGATCTATTTATAGAGAATTACAGTTTCGATTTAACTAACAAACTAATCTACAAGATATGAGAAGATTCTAGAAGAAAACCGTTCTGAATTTGATCAAGAATTGGCTGAGAAAACGAGCCCGCAAAAACCTCTATCCGCGCAGCCAGCTTATACTCAGTTTCATGCATAACCGTTTTACCAGATTGAAGTCGCATTTTTATGAACACGTTTTTATTAGTAACCTGTGTTACGTTTTTTCCTTTCCATACTTAGTTTTTTTCTACTGATTTTCTTCTTCAATTTTGCTGAGCTTTGCATGCTTATACATTTCAACTTTTGTTCTTGCCAAAATTGCCATTTGGCTTCTACAACATAGAAATGGGATTGAAAATTCTACACACTCCTTAACACGAATTCATCTATCTATATATAAAAGGAGGACAGTTGGTAAAATTTACAATTTTGCCATTTTCCCTCCCAAAAATGTCACATCATTATATTAATTAATAAAAGAATTTCAAAAATTATTAGTTTTGTCAAAAAAATTGTTCATGTTATTTAAAATACTTTTCTCATAAAATATATATTGTTAATTATTATTATTATTATTAATTATTTGTTGTTGTTGACGATGACTATTATTCATTGTTGAACAATAATTTATTTCTTTTTTTTTAATTTTGTTAACTTTAATTTCTTAATATCTATAATTATTCTCATTATCAATTTCAAAGTTAAAAAAATTTTAAAATATTTTTTTATAATTATGAGAAATATTGTATATAAATAATATTTCAAAATTTCTATTGTTAATTGGTCTCTTTTTACCAACTCCAAAAATAATTGACTTATCAAATTATCTATCAAACCATGAAAAAAATTCAGCAAAAGATAGAAATAAATAAAATGTAAGCTTTCAAGTTTTAAATTTTTTTTGTTAACTTTAATTATTTAATGTTTGGAATTATTCATATTATCAATTTGAAAGTTAAAAGAAATTGTAATATACTTTTTGTAATTATGAGAAATATTGTATATAAATAAATATTTCAAAACTTATATTGTTAATTGATCTCTTATAACTCTTAAAATCATTGGCTTTTCAAATTATCTATTGAATCATGAAAAAAATTTAATAAAAGATGAACAAATAAAATGTAAGCTTTCAAGTTCGTCGTTTAAATTATTTATAAATTGTGTATTTCTATTTTTTAATATTATCAAATATAATTTAGAAGAACATATACAATTTGTTATTTGAATTTAAAAAACACACAACCCAAAAACAAATAGAAGAACATATACAATTTGTGTTATTTGAATTTAAAATAACACAAAATTCAAAAACAAACGCATAAAGAAGCCCTAATGTATAGGGGAAATTTAACCAAATTTTACTTTCTTAAGTTAAAACTCTATTTTACCCAATAATTTTTTAAAATTATAAAATATAACTTTAAAAATTAATAGAGATATGAAAATATATTTGTATATTATACAAAGTTTGAATAATAAAAGATGTATGAATAATTTTATAATATAGCAATTTCATTATACAATTACAATTTGTATATTACCATAATAAATAATAAATCGGCATCGCACGAGTGAATTACTATAAATAAATAGAATGTAAGCTTTCAAATTTTTAAATTTTTTTGTTTTTTTTATTAATTTGAATTACTTAATGTCTAGAATTATTCATATTATCAATTTGAAAGTTAAAAGAAATTGTAATATACTTTTTGTAATTATGAGAAATGTTGTATATAAATAAATATTTCAAAACTTATATTGTTAATTGGTCTTTTATAACTAATTCTTAAAATTATTGGTTTATCAAATTATCTATCGAGTCATGAAAAAAATTCAACAAAAGACGAACAAATAGAATGTAAGCTTTCAAATTCGTCGTTTAAATTATTTATAAATTTTGTATTCCAACTTTTTAATATTATCAAATATAATTTAGAAGGACATATACAATTTGTGTTATTTAAATTTAGAATAACATGCAACTCAAAAACAAATGCATAAGGAAGCCCTAGGGGAATTTAACCAAATTCTACCTTTTTAAGTTAAAACTCTACTTTACCCAACAATTTTTTTAAATTATAAAATATAACTTTAAAAACCAATAAAGATATGAAAATATATTTGTATATTATACCAAGTTTGAATAATAAAAGATATATGAATAACTTCATAATATAGCAATTTCATTATATAATTACAAATTGTACAGTATCACAACAAATAATAAATCGCGCATCGTGCGGATGAATTACTAGTTACTATAATATATCAAAAATGCTGACCAGCTTTCCGAAATCAAAGACAAATACAAGGTGAAATAAATAAGTTAGTGAAAATCAATTCAAATATCCTCCATATTTGGTTCTTGCCAGATTCAAATGTTAAAAAAAAAGGGGACAAAATGTCAAGACTTTGTTGGCGGCGTTTTCATAACCAAACCGATCAATTCAATCGATTAAACCGGGAATTAGTCATTTATCCGGTCCAAATAGTTATATAAAATCGTTTTTACGGTTGAATTAATTAAAATCGGGCAAGAACCGGTTGGACCGGTCAAAATTGGGTAAGAATCGGTTTGACCGGTCAAAATTGGTTAGAGTTATTTTTTTTTATTACTATTTTAACTTTTAATTTTATTTTTTTTACCTTAATGAGAATAGAGATGTATTTGTTATATATACTACTGAAAATTATCATTATTTATATTAATAATTTCAATATCATTTTATTAATTCAATATCATTTTATTAATTAACCAACATGAGATAAATTCCTCCCAACTAGCATTATTTATAATGCATGACTTCATTGTCATTTTAGTAACTAATCAATGTATGATATATTCATTCCACACTACATTATTTTTTATACTGCATAACTTCTATCTCATAATAGTTTGTTAACAAATGAGAGACAAATTCATACACAATCCCCTATACTTTATTTGGATTTTTTTTCAATCTTAGATAACTTATAAATTTTCCTTCATTTTGGATTAATGTATTTTTTTTGAATATTATCTTCAATTTCATTTAACCGATCGAACCATCGATTGAACCGATCCAATTGATTGAACCTTAAACCAATAGCCAAATCGATTTGATCACTGATATCAAACCGGTTTGGTTATGAAAACACAACTTATTGGTTGTCCAACCTTGAATCACAACTCATTCATCCGTTATATCTTTTTCCTTTTTTGACATGTGTCATAACTCTATTGATGGGAATAGATTTTTTATTAATATAATTTAAATTGTTGATATAGAAGATAATTTTTATTAATTTTTTTTAAAATTATCAAAATTTTGTATTTTTTTCTACAAATAGTGTCCAGACAATTAATAAATTATTTGTATCTTTCATATTTATAATTCAGCATTTCATACATCTATTTAGAGTTTGATTTATTTTTTTTGATTTCGTATTCCAACTATTCTAATTTTAATTAGATTATTGTGTTAGTATATATTTTCAAGTGTATGGTAAATATTTTCCTTTATCATAATTGTGGATTTTTAATATTAATTTTTTTTATCTATTTCTTACACGTTTTGGATATAATTAAAAAAGTTCCCAAAAAATAATATGCACTGAATAAATGATGAGAAAAAAATATTTTAAATGTTAAGTTGATGTCACTAATAAAATATAAAAAGTTGGAGTTTGGTTGAATTCTAAATTATGTACGTGGATGATAGATAAATGAATTTTATTATAATGTTGGCTAGAGTTAGGTTGCTGATAAATATAGATGAACATTTTTATTGTTCATTAAGTGGTTATTTATTGTCTTGATATGATATATATATATATATATATATATATATATATATATATATATATTATTGTAATATAGTATTATTGTTTTTCTATGACTCGATATCTTGATTTCTATTTTAATTTTATATATAGTCAATAAAGGTATAAGTGGGTTTTTACTCTAAAAGAAGTTCTACAAGGAGTATTTCTGCAGGTTAAAAACAAAGGATACTCTTGGGAGAAAATTTGAGAGAGGAAAAGCTCATTAACTTAAGTTTCAAGAGGGCAATATTAAATTCCCAGGCTTTGACGAAGTGATAATATATTTTTTTAAAAACCAAATACAATCTCTAATTTTGGGCTAATAAAAGCCCATTGAAATGAAAGCCCATTAGGATAACCCAACTCATGAGTCGAATATTCCCAGGAAGAAATCCAAATTCCGATGAGCGATTGATGCTTCTTTTATGTCGTACGTGGCGTCCAAAACATCTCTACTAATTTATAGAAGAAAAGAGAGTGGAAATTTCCGTTACCTCTTTTTTATTTTTAAACCCCATAATTACTTAAATATTACAAAATTCCCCATCTTTTTCAAAGAGAAATTTGGATATGTGACGTTTTAGGCCATTGCATTTGTAAAGACAGCACTTCAATTTTTTTATAGAACTGTCACCAATCTATTTTATGTTTCACTTTATCCTTACTTTTATTCTAAAACATGAAAAACGAATTTTATTATTTTAGAAATATCAGAACAACAAAAATAAAAATCTCAATTCATCAATCTTTATTTCCAATCATGACATTAAATAAACTACTTGTCACGAATTGCCGTCCACCAATAGTTGCTTCTTGCCACCTTCGACAACGTTCTTCAACTAGGTAATTTTTTCATTTATAAAATATTTTTTTGATTTTTAATCCGACCTATATGAATAGAATTATAATCAAATATTTTTATTGATTTACACATGCATGAACATTGTTATTTGTGTTATATGACTTTTAGAAGATTGTTGATACTTGATAATTGCAAATTATCTTTATTAATCTTGAAAAGGTTAAAAATATATATATATATATATGAACATCATAAAAATATGTTGGATTAGAAAATAAACAAATTAGCTGTTAATGATTTCTTGAAAACGAGTGCTTAAATATAAAGAGAGGGAAAAAAAAATTATATAAGGTCAAAATTTATATGATCAAGATTATTGTATGAACCGCTGATTTAATGAACTTGGTCACATTTGATTTCATATTCAAAACAAACATATATTTACACAATTCACATTTACTATAAAATCCAAAATTATAATTTTCTCAAATCTATTTGAAACCTTTCCAAATATATCAACTTAAGGTCAAGTGGATGTGATAGGGATGACAATAGGGCGGGGTCGGGAGAGTTATCCCCGTCCCCACTAGCTTCGCGGGGAAAATTTTCCCTCCGTCCCCACGGGAATTCCCCATCCCTCCAAGGTTTTTTTTATAATATATAAAAATAATTCATATAATTATATATATTAAAATATAATTAAAATATTTAATTTCCATCATGAAAAATGCTCCAATTCACTTAGAAGAGAATGAAAAATAGGATTTTGAATTTTTATTTGTATATTAAAATATATTAAATTTTTTATAATAGTTTATATTATATTATTTAATATATATATATATATAATTATATAATTTTTTATATTATATATATTTAATTTTTTTATATCATATATATATATATATATATATAATTTGGGGTCTTGCGGGAAATAGGACGGGAAATATGATTCCAGTCCCCACCATTCGAGGAAAAATCGACCCCATTCCCACTCCATTCGGAGCGGATCCCCGTCCCACCGTCATTCCTAGGATGTGGAGCCCGTGGAGGTGTTTTTTACAATTCTAAATGAGTTTTGGATCGATTTGAGAATAAGAACATATTTCGAGGAGTTATGTGCAATTTAAAATTCTCTGCCCATTTCGTCATTAGGGTTTGAGAAGTGGACTTTCTTTATATCTGTGGCTCGTCTCTGAAGTGCCGCCTCCAGACTATCTTCCATCTCTAATCTGTGGTGAGCTCTCTCTAAACTCTTACTCATTTAGGCAGCTTATTTTAGTTTAATCTTTGGTGGATAATTGTAACTGTTTCTTCATATCTTGTCATTGTGTTGGATGATAAAGTGTTTTAAATTAGTATAGGAAGAGTAAGAACAGAGGTAATATTATTTGACGATTGATTTCAAATGAAGCATATCTCTCTCTATATATCTATCAGTCTATATTGTGTTTGGATGTCTGGGCTCTCTTGTTTGATTCTTGTTGTGTTGACATAAAATGTTTCGAAAATTTTACTTGATCTGATTTCAATAATTGACGTAGATGCCTTTGAACTATTTATACAATTAATTGGGATTTATGTGCATATGTCTCAGTGTGCGTGTATTTATAATTATGAATATTAATCGTATGTTTAACTAAAAAATATATTGTAGGCAGCCCATAGATGTATAAAGGAATTATTGAACGTAATTTGCCATGTGCTGTTCTGGGAATACTTAATCGAGTTATTACAAGGCTGCTATAGTGGTTGTGCTAATTACAGTTTCTTAGTGTAGATATAACCAAGTCTTTCGCTAACATGCGATTTTCAATATTTTTGGTATCTATATTTTTACAATTCTTTATTATAATATTGTGCGTATGGAAACTCTCAATGTGTTATATACATGTTTCCATGTACTGCACAGTGGCCAATTAGCCAAGAGAATCATCCATCATTATCAGTTTACATCATTTGATCCATAGTATCATGCCAATGCCAATTTTTGGTGTGGAATATTGATGTAAAGTTACCTTTTTTACATACTCAAACATGATACATTATACATATATATTATTGAATATCTATATTGATATTTCTTTTCTGATTACCATTGCAGGAAATTCAGTTAGAAATCGGCCATTAAATTTTGTTGACTGGTGAAATATTTACAACCAGTCAAAATGGTAAGGATAATGATTCATTTTCTGTTTCAATACTGTTGTCATAATATTTAATTGTATTTAAACGGTGAGTACTGTTTTATGGTTTCAGGTGAAGTTCACAGCAGATGAGCTCCGTAGGATTATGGATCTCAAACACAACATTCGTAATATGTCTGTTATTGCCCATGTGGATCACGGTAAGACTGCTGGAGATGTGATGATCTAACATGCTAGTATCATCACCCTTTTAGGATGAATTGCCAGACTTGAGGCTCTAGTTCGAAGCATGAAGTAACTTTATTTTTATAATGTTCTGGCAGGAAAATCAACGCTTACAGATTCTCTTGTTGCTGCTGCTGGGATTATTGCCCAAGAAGTTGCTGGAGATGTTAGAATGACGGACACGAGAGCTGATGAAGCAGAACGTGGTATTACTATCAAATCAACTGGTATCTCACTGTATTATGAAATGACCGATGCGTCTTTGAAGAATTTCAAGGGAGAGCGAATGGGCAATGAGTACCTCATCAATCTCATCGATTCCCCTGGGCACGTTGATTTCTCCTCTGAAGTCACGGCTGCTCTTCGAATCACTGATGGTGCTCTTGTCGTGGTGGATTGTGTTGAAGGAGTGTGTGTCCAGACTGAGACTGTCCTCCGACAGGCCCTCGGTGAAAGAATTCGTCCAGTGCTGACCGTTAACAAGATGGACAGGTGTTTCCTTGAGCTGCAAGTGGATGGAGAAGAAGCGTACCAGACATTCCAGAGGGTTATTGAAAACGCGAACGTGATCATGGCCACATATGAGGATCCCCTCCTGGGTGATGTTCAGGTTTACCCAGAGAAGGGCACTGTTGCTTTTTCTGCTGGTCTGCATGGTTGGGCTTTTACATTGACAAACTTTGCTAAGATGTATGCATCAAAGTTTGGCGTTGATGAGTCCAAGATGATGGAAAGGCTTTGGGGAGAGAACTTTTTTGATCCTGCCACTAAGAAGTGGACTGGCAAGAATACTGGGTCCCCGACATGCAAACGTGGATTCGTTCAGTTCTGTTATGAGCCCATCAAGCAGATCATTAACACCTGCATGAATGATCAGAAAGACAAATTGTGGCCTATGCTGACAAAGCTTGGCATCACAATGAAGTCGGACGAGAAGGATTTGATGGGGAAACCTTTGATGAAGCGTGTTATGCAAACCTGGCTTCCTGCAAGTACTGCTCTATTGGAAATGATGATATTCCATCTTCCTTCACCCAGTAAAGCCCAAAGATATCGTGTGGAGAACCTGTATGAGGGCCCTCTAGATGATGCTTATGCTAATGCTATCAGGAACTGTGATCCCGAGGGACCTCTCATGCTCTACATTTCTAAGATGATTCCAGCCTCCGACAAGGGTAGGTTCTTTGCTTTTGGTCGTGTATTCGCTGGAAAGGTCTCTACTGGTTTGAAGGTCAGAATCATGGGCCCGAACTATGTTCCTGGGGAGAAAAAGGACTTGTACACCAAGAGCGTCCAGAGAACTGTTATTTGGATGGGCAAAAGGCAAGAAACCGTTGAAGATGTTCCTTGCGGTAACACTGTTGCATTGGTTGGTCTTGATCAATTCATCACCAAAAACGCCACACTGACGAATGAGAAAGAAGTTGATGCTCATCCAATCAAAGCGATGAAGTTCTCCGTCTCTCCTGTTGTGCGAGTTGCTGTGCAGTGCAAGGTTGCTTCAGACCTGCCAAAGCTTGTTGAAGGTTTGAAGCGTCTGGCCAAATCTGATCCTATGGTCGTGTGTACCATTGAGGAGTCTGGAGAACATATTGTTGCTGGTGCTGGAGAATTGCACCTTGAGATCTGCTTGAAGGACTTGCAGGATGATTTCATGGGTGGCGCTGAGATCATAAAATCTGATCCAGTTGTTTCCTTCCGTGAAACTGTCCTGGAGAGGTCCTGTCGTATAGTAATGAGCAAATCACCTAACAAGCACAATCGTCTGTACATGGAAGCCAGGCCATTGGAAGAGGGACTTGCTGAGGCCATTGATGATGGGCGTATCGGTCCAAGGGACGATCCCAAGATTCGCTCAAAGATCTTAGCAGAGGAGTTTGGGTGGGACAAGGAGCTGGCTAAGAAAATTTGGTGCTTCGGTCCGGAAACAACTGGTCCAAACATGGTGGTTGATATGTGTAAGGGAGTGCAATATTTGAATGAAATCAAAGATTCGGTTGTTGCAGGTTTCCAATGGGCTTCAAAGGAAGGGCCGTTGGCAGAAGAAAATATGAGAGGCATATGCTTTGAGGTATGCGATGTGGTTCTTCATACAGATGCAATTCACAGAGGAGGGGGTCAGGTTATTCCGACAGCGAGGAGGGTCATTTACGCGTCACAGCTTACTGCGAAGCCTCGCCTTATGGAACCAGTATACATGGTGGAGATCCAAGCACCCGAGCAAGCTCTTGGTGGAATTTACAGTGTGCTGAATCAGAAACGTGGACACGTGTTTGAAGAAATGCAGAGGCCGGGTACACCTCTTTACAACATCAAGGCATACCTCCCTGTTGTTGAATCATTTGGATTTTCCAGCACCTTGAGAGCTGCAACATCTGGGCAGGCGTTTCCACAGTGTGTGTTCGACCACTGGGACATGATGTCTTCTGATCCTCTCGAAGCCGGATCTCAAGCTGCTACTTTAGTGGCTGATATTCGTAAGAGGAAGGGTCTCAAGGAGCAGATGACACCATTGTCCGATTTTGAGGATAAGCTGTGAGTTATGAGTGTGTTAAACACATCTCGGATTTATCCCACAGCACTTGAAGGCAGTAAATTTTCTTTTACTGTGTTTTTATTTTGTTGTCTTTTTTTTTTTCCATGTATTATGTTGATGAGTCGCTGTCTGGATTATGTTATTTGGGATACTTTTACAAGAACATGAATCCCCTATTGTTTAGCTGTTGCAAATTCACTGTTTTAAAGATACTCTAATTTGATTTCTTTCCCTATATATCTGTTTTGTGTTTATTTTTAATCTATTTGTATGTTTGAAATGTTGCCTGATATTTGATTCCGTGATTCGTAATTTGTTTGATCTATTCTCCCTAACCTAATTTTATTATATACATTGCTTGAGTCTTGGAACAAAGGTGATTGGGTATGTTTTTAATCGTATTGTTTTTGTTAAAATTAGATAATGGTTCCACACATTGTTGAATTTAGGGTTTCACTTTTGTTAAATTAAATTTAGACTTCATTTCAATGTATATTATCCGGATTCCAATGTTAGGTTTTTGAACTGAGTGGTAAAAAAGGTGCCCTACATTGATCAAAAAATATATCGTTTCAGTAAAATCGATATCTGAAGGCGAACTAAACCTGTATATCTTAATCATATTAAGCGATTCATTGACAAACACGAAGGCATCGTTTGGTTTAAAGGACGAGATTAAGCGCATATGATATGATTGCACCTCGTTTGGTTTTGAGGGTGAGATTACATCGCTCATAAATTTGATCAATCTTGTGTTTGGGAGGATGCATTAAAGGACAGCAAAATAGGATGGGAATTGATCATGTTTGAGATAAAGTGTCCAATCCTTCAAACGAAACGAGGCCAAATAGGATGGGACTAGATCGTTCTTTTGAATGACAAGATTGTTGCAACTATCTTTCAACAATTGCAGCTAAATTACAACAAAGCAGTTAGTCGATGCAAAAGTTGCCCCAAAAAAAACATAATGATACAAACAATAAGAATTGGGCAACCAAAATTTATCTTCACTGCAGTTAATAGTACAAAATGGACGTCCTAACAGCTAACCTCAAATAACAAATCATGATTCTTAGACCTATGCCTCAGTCAACTACTTACTGGTTGAAGAAACCGGGGCCAGCTCGTGAGAGAAGTTCCTCACCAGCATCCACACCCATCATCACCATATCATCAAACGCATATGGACCTCTTCTTGAGGTTTCAAGTACTGTATGTTCAATGAAATAAACAAGTTAAAACATCACTTTCCAATTGAAAATGTAACATCATGCATGTTTTGTTATTGTATTAAGTTATAGTTCCAAGTACCTTGGGTTCCATCAGGGGATGCCACCAATGCTTTGAAAATACAATTTCCATCCTCATCTCGAGATGCATATCCAGCTATTGGAGTTCTACAAGATCCTTCCAATTTCTCAAGGAAAGCTCTCTCACAAGAAACTGCTAACCTTGTATCCTCATGATTCAAGGATGCCAAATAAGTAATCTGGAGGGAAGAGAAGTATTCAATCAGATAACATAGAAATCCTCGAGAAATCTATGATGTTTTACCCATTGACAACATAAGAAATGTGTACCACAACTCAAATCTTGTTCCCAGTGCAATGAAAAGATTAAGTAAAAGAACTCAGTTGAAAACTATGGTACAGCTGAATATACGTACCATCTTTTCATCATCACTTCTGCATGCAATCCCAATAGCCCCTTGAGCTACAGCAGGAAGCATGTCATCAATGGACAGTATAGCAGTGACGTTTTCTGTCATGTTTAGGCGCTTCAATCCTGCTAATGCCAACAGCGTTGCTTGGACCACCCCCTCACTTAATTTTTTCAACCTTGTCTGTACATTACCTCGGAAATTCTCCACCACCTGCAGAATATTAGCATCAGAAGAAGTGAAAGTGAAGGTGAAAGAAAAACATATATTGCATTCCCATGAGATAGATGTCATGAAATTGTGATAATCTCAGATCAAGACACTCCAAAAAGACAGTAAAGAGTACATAAAGCTACAAATGGAAATATATTAAAACGTGGATAACTAATTTTATCATCAAGAGTCACCATAGCTTGGAACATAGTAGATTACATAGAGAGAGAACTTCTTGACTTGAACCTCAACAGTTTCCAAATGATCTTTTCATAATGAATGACTGAACTGCACACACAGACAGACATCTACACAAACTAAAGGGGCAGCAGCTGGATAGAGTTTCTTCTTGATGGATACTGTCAACAACCATCTGGAAAAATGGCAATACTTACCACAATCAGGAAAAAATGGATTCTGCCAATGTCCCTGACATGTTGGAAATGAACGAATTCTGGACAAATATGATGATTTTTTATGTCTGGCGCAGATAGAAAATTACAAGTTGAGAGTATGAATACATCAAGTACATAGAAAAATATAACAATTAGTTTAGTTTCTATATTAGAGGCATAAAGATGCACAAATGAACACATGTGGCCAACACCAAAACTTTTTCAAGCAAAATTTAAATACAAAGTTCAGTGCTAATAATCAAATTTTATATGTAGAGGTTATGGCAGAAATATGCAGTTTTTAATTCACGCACACAACAAAACACACTAAGCCTTAATCCCACCTTGTGGGATCAACTATACAGATCATATTTTGCCATCATTTTCCCAGTCAACACACATCTCACTTATATTTTAAGTGCATACACACAAAATCTCCGACTAAAGAAGGCAAAATGAGTAAATACCATATCATAAATTCACCTTCAGTGTTGGATATCTGTTGAGAAGTTGCGACTTCCTTCTCAATGAAGCAGTGCCTACAATGCTTCCCCCAGGAAGCTCAGCCAGAGAAGCTGCAGTCAAGCAAATAAAAGCATCTCTGACATCCTCCCTTGGGAGATTACAAGGTAATATTGTATTTTCTGGAAGATAAGTTGGAACATCCTTCATTGAATGCACAGCTATATCAATATCACTATTAATGAGCGCCTCGTCTATTTCTTTAGTGAACAAACCCTTTCCACCAATATCTGCCAATGGCTGATTCAAAATTTTGTCACCAGTAGTTTTAATGATCACAATTTGAATTGCTCCCTCCTCAGCTAAATCAGGATGTGACTTTATCAGTTTATCTCGGGTTTCATGAGCTTGAGCAAGGGCCAGAGGACTGTCCTAACCAAGAATTATATAATTAAATCATCCAGTGACAAGTCTAATTCCTAATCAGAAATTATATAAGTTGCTTTAGACCGTAAACTGAGAAAATTTTGGGGTAAACGCCATTGAACATGCACATTTTCTTCTTTCCAGGAAAACTCCGAAAAAAAACAATTTAAAATAATCATAATCAAATTGGAACAAAATAAGTAATTCCCTAATTTAGAACAGAAGATCAGTCAGTCGCCAAAATTTCAAGCTGAAGAAGCATTCCTTAAGCGAAACATTCCAACTCCAAATGCATCAAATCCGAGAAGCAAGAGAAACATTACCTCCCCCTAGTGCCGATTCTGATAACTGCAGTCCTAGTTTGAGTCTTCTCCTCGACAGCGACGGAAGCCCTTGTCAGTAAACTTCTGCCGCGCGTGAGCGCCGGAGATTTACTGTTGCACGGCAGAGAAACCCGAAGAGCTGAAACGGAACAAGCAGTGAAATTACCGGAAAGTGGCCGTGTTTTCATGCAAAATTGAGCTTGATTTACACTGGCTATGGCGGCAGCCTCCATTGCTGATGGAAGGGTAAGGATAGCGTTGACAGAAATCTCTTTTGTCCTACAGATTTCTGGATTTTGGATTTTGTTTCAACGCCTTTTTCCTTTTATTTTTATCCTACAGATTTTAATCTGATTTTGATTGGGCTTTCCAATTATCTACTGTTATCCCAACTCTTGTCCGCATTTCAATGTAATGGGCCAGCTCCTATTTATTTGGGCCCATTTACACTACTGACATTTAAAAACAAAATTAAAAATTAAGAGGTCAAACGGTTACACTCATATTCCCTTGACTTTGATTCAACTTTCAAGTTAATACTGGTTCTAAAATAAATGTCGTTTTATGAATTTTCACATAAATAAAAAAATATGATAAAAAAATGAATTTAATTATATTTAAATATAATTATTATAAAAATATTTTTTCCTTTCAACAACCCTATTTAATTTAATAAAAGTAAATAAAGATAGTTTTAATAAATTACAAATAAATATATTTTAAAATTTTATAATGACATTTATTTTAAGATAAATAAATTTACTAAAGAAATTTATTTTGTTATGAGTTGGACTATTATTCATCAATATCTATACAATCCATTTCAATGCAGACTCGTAATCCGTTTACATATAGGTTTTTTTTTATTTTATTTTATTATTATTCACACAACACCACCCATCTCAACTTTTTCTTCTTTCTTCTTTCTCAATTCTTCTTACATGTTTGTCAAAATATAAACATATGTGAAAATAGGAGCATGGATAGCTGATGCGGGAGCACATGTATGAGCACTGTGCTACGTAGAGATTGGATCAGATGATCTAATTGCACAAAAGTTTTTGTTACATGTATTATAAATATAATTAGTTAAGTATGAGTATGTGATACATTTTTAGTGCATGATCTTCTTTATATATTTATATTCTAGTATACTACTTGATTTTTTGTACTCGATCGGACTTGTGTAATATTGACAAATGCAATCTAGATTTAAATTTTTTTATATGAACTCGTAATTCACTCAGACAATGCATGGTTTTTTATTTATTGTAATAGAATATACAATCAACGACAATTACAATTGTTATTATTTCATATAATTAAAGGATATTACAAAAGATAAATTGTAAAAATATGTTTTTTATAGCTTATTTAAATACATTGGATTAATTTCTAATCCATTCATAATAATTAAAATTTCACATGATTATAATAGAATCACCCAATAAAATTTTATGTTGTAAACTCAAACATGTGTCAAATATTTATGAATAAATCCAAATATAGATGCACTAAAATGACTAATAATATAATTTTGTAAGTTGTGTTGGATATAATCTTGCGTCGTCATCATGATTTCAGACGTTATAAATATTTTGATAGTTTTATAATATTTTTCTGATTTATATTTTAGGATTCTAAACTAATTATCAAATTTGTTAATTCTTTAATTTCAAGGCTTCGACATCATTTTTAAATTTTCAGAATTTATTATATGAATATGAGATTACCAAAATTATTTGTACAAATAATTGACAATATATACAAAGATGTAAGAAGATATATGATTTTATTTATTTTCATATACATTTGCATTTCAATACAAATATCAAATTTTATCTAAACTTAATCCTATCGTAAATATGTTATAACACAAATCTATCTAAAATTATCTTAATGTATACATATTTGAAACCTATCACATTAAAGAAAGTAATAATACAACACCAAAAATAAAAATAAAACATATTATGATTAATAATTACTGTATAATATTACACAATTGTTTTTATACACCAGGTGCACGGATCCTAAATCCGTGCAACCGGGTCAACCCGACCCAAAGTGTCTTTCACGCACCCCCACGCGTGCCTCACGCGCCCAAACCCTAGCACAAACCCTAACTCAAATTCTAGTTCTGCTGTATATTGACATAACCTTTTAGTTTAGCGAACTTAACCTTTTAGTTCTATCCTTATAACCTTTTAGTTATATGCACATAACCTTTTGCAGTGTTGAGTAGTGAAAAAAATATAAGTTATTCACTGAAAAGGTTATGAAATTTGTACATAAAAGTTATAGTATTACAGTATAAAGGTTATATCATTACAACATAAAGGTTTCGGCTATATTGAATTTTTATAGTGAAAAAACTATAAGTTATTTATTGAAAATGTTATACTATTACAACATAAAGGTTATATTATTACAACATAAAGGTTTGAGTTATATTGCATGAATTTTTATAGTGAAAAAAATATAAGTCATTCAGTGAAAAGGTTATGAAATCTGTACATAAAGATTACACTATTACAACATAAAGGTTATGACATAAATTATAAAAAAAAAAAAAAAGGACGCGGATCCGGGTTAAACCGGACCCAACCCGACCCGTATGCCCAGTTGCATGGATCAAGACCCATGCACCTGGTGCACACAAACACTACTCATAATATTAATTGTGATATGTATATATTATAATTATATAGTTAATTAGGGGTCGAATTGGATGAAAGAGGGATATCATATATATACTTGCACATACTAATATATCTTTTGGGTACTACTCAGATCTTACTCAACTTTATTGATCATAAAATGTTACTAGAATTGTCTGGGTGAAATTTACAATACATACACTATATAATGTTGATTTTTAAACCAGTGAAAGAAAATCAAGAAATGAACGATAGCCCTAGAATTTCTACTTATTGATAAATCTTTTCTAAGCTGCATGTAGAACAAACAAAATAATATTGTTGGATGATATAAACAGTAAACCACATTAGAAGATAGAAATTTGATAGAAAAATTAATTACAAACTAATAGGTATGGAGTCATTTAAAGCTATATCAAACTCTTTCACGAAATACAAATTATAAAGCCCACGGGCTAAGTGGACCTGATACTACCGACAATTTATAGGCCCGATATAGATCCATTAACTAGAAGACCTTTGGGCCATCTCAATTGGACTAGGTTATACTCGTTTCATGTGGATTTAAGCCCACTTTGGGATTGCCTAATATCAACTTACGGGCCTTGGAAAATATTACATTTTCACATCTACAAAATTTTAACTAAAAATGACATGCATAAAGTTGAACAAAAAAGCAGTTGTAAATAATGTTGGACATTGGTCATTCAAAAATTCTACCTAATATAATTTAGAAGTATAAAATTGTTATCATTGATTAATCATACATAACATCAAACTACACTAGCAATGACCTATAAACACGTTTTGTCTCTTTATTGATCCATGATAAACTTGGCAATGTATAAATGTGTATGAAAAAAGAAATACCAATACAGAGATGCCATAGTTCGATTAATTAATTATAAGGAATCAAGATGAAACTCAAAAAAAAAAAAAAGAAGTTATTTAATAAAATCAATAATCTCACTCAAACACACAAGTTTAATGAGAAATTTAGTATAAGAAAAAAATGATTATTAAATAGGAAACCATTGATTATGAGTCAACTCATAAATTTACTTACGAATTAACGAGTAAAACATTGTTAAGCTATTTATTTTAACATGACTGTAAAAAGACACCAAAAATTGACATTATTTTACCTAAAAGAAAAGAAAAATGGGGGAGTAGTGAAATGGGTGGCCCACAAAACCCCGTGAAAACAAAGCACCACTATCTCTCCAACCCAACGGTCAAATTTGCTTGGCAGAGATGTTAAAGCTATTATTATTATTTTAGATAATAATAATTATTATAATGTATCTCATGTTTTATTTTAAAGTTTACCACACCTTAAAAGTAAGGAAATATGGCACTTCCAAATTGCTAATATTTGGAGTTATTACCATTTAAATAATGGGATATTTCAAAATAATTCGTTTTTTAAATTCGCTCATTGACATCACCGATAAGGTCTTATTGTAGAAGAAATCAATTTTATTTCTTTAAATTCAAATTTCACATTATTAGAATCAAGTATGGCTTGCAATCCCATATTTTTCATTCAATAATAATATAATAATTTTAATACAATAATGTATGTATATGTATATATGTGACCCCCCATCCTCAATGAAACATCAACATACACTAACTTATGCAACAACTTTCAACATCAATATTTATTAAAGGCAAAAAGATGTGGAGTCAAGTACTGTTCTGTCATTTCCCTCTTTTCTATTTTTGCTTTTCTTCTTTGATCTACTTTTGCTATCAAAAAATAAAAATGATAGGTATATAAATGTCCATAGAGATGCCATAGTGATAGACATAAGTCAATAACATCGAGTATTGAAATTTCTATCTGTGTGAAATAAACCAAACTCTCCTTATAAAAAATATTTAAATAGACAAAATTAAATAATTGTGGTGCAGTTGGGATTCTGCTGTAAATAATAATGTCGATTCTGTAAATTTGATAAGTTAATATTTTGTGAATAAAAACAGAGAGTGGTAGTAAAAGTGCGTGAATTTGACTGACATAAATGTTGGTCCAAATCTGACTGAAATAATTATAGCTTTGGTATTGTGATTTTTTTAATTTGAGGAAATTAATTTTCTGGAAAAAAACTGAGGTTGAGATAAGTTGTCTGGCTAGTTGGTGGCCTCCCTCATTGAATATGAATCAATTTATGGGATACTTTTTTAAATATTTTTGGGGAATCTAATCATCCATATAAAATACAAAATGGAAATGAATAAATAAAGAAGCTTTGAATCTGTCAGATAAACCCTTTAACTGGTAAACCCATATTTAGAGAGAGAAAGAAAGGCTTGGAAGTCACATGAGGAATAATCACATACTACTACTACTATATGTTATAGTGCAACTTTAAGTTGAATGTAACGTAAAGGGGAAAAAAGATTGGAAAAGGAAAATCCAACAAGTCAAGCTCTTTCATTTGCCCTCAAAAGAGGGGAGCACAAACACACATGCTTATGTATAATGTATTAATTCCTCTCTCTCTCTCTCCTTTTTAGTCCTTTATTTGTGGTAGTAATCCAATACTAATATTTCTTGTGACCCACCACCAACTTTTATTTAATTATCATCTTTGTCATTTAATTTTTGTAATTAAAAGGAAAAAAGTTAAGCTTAGTGATGCTTGTATTTGGGTGTTGATGAAAGCAATAATAGAGGGTGGAGAAAGGGATGAAAGAATTTCTCTATTTTTCATTGGGGAATCCACCAATCCATCTACTTTACCTCTTCTTACTTTTTTTTTTTTTTTTTTTCTCATTTTAATATTTCAACTTAAAACTAATCATGGAGTAACATCATATCATCTTTAAGTTGTTGTTAGATAAAATAGTAAAATGTGGTTATATGATCTGAATCAATTTGTATCACGTCAAACATTAAAAGAAAACAAGTTTATTTTATTTTTTCATAATTCCAATTCTTACCCTTAATCTCAAAATTATTTACCATCGTTGGAATGAGATTGGAATTTCATCATCGTTGTCATCAACTTCACTTTTTTTTTTCCTTTCTATTGTAACCAATCAAATAAAGCCAAGTGGAATACGGTGGTGAATTATTTGAACTTAAAGGTTGTTGATTTATTACAACATTATATTTTTATATAACCCATATCTCATCAAATGTGGCAAAATATTTCCTATATTGTATTTGGTAAATATTTTAGTAGAAAATGATATGTTCACATGTACGTTTTTCTAGAATTTGACTTACCTTTCAAGCAGTTTAACAAGGAATCTCAATCGATCGCCGATCCAATTAATAAAATGTCGAAATATGAAAAATCAGTAGTTGAATTGGAAACAAATTTTATTCGTTATTATGTATATCATTTCATAAAATAAACATTTAGTAGATCATATATAACCTACTAAATCATCATTTCAGGTAATAGAAAAAAGTGAATATTTTCAGTATCATATTTTAACGTTTCTGTTATTAATTATTTTGTGTGTGTATTTTTAGTCTCCTTAAGCTTCTATGTTTCATATTACAACGTTTAAAAAAAAAAAAAATTATATGCATGTAATTACTATATAGCACTTGATATTGTAAGTGATAGAAGCAAAAGTTAAAAGTATGGGAACCTTTTGAGGGGGAAAAAGAGTAAAGAATAGAACAAGCCAAACACACTTTGATGTAGGGACATAACAACATGAGATTATAATAATCAGTACGTTAGGGAAATATAATCATATATCACCGATATTTTGCAAATTAATAATTCCTTTCATTTTTTTTATTATGAAATTTGTGACAGAAATACATCTATAGATTATTAACCCTCATGGCCATGAAGTTTATTAATTAAAAGAGGCATTAATTAATCAATTAATAAAAAATAAAATAAAAACAATGTACTTAAGCTAAATCAATTAAAACATCATTAACTATATGTTATCAATTAAAGTAACTGAATGAATATATATGGCTTAATTTAAG
This sequence comes from Scutellaria barbata, assembly GCA_028654395.1. Classification (NCBI taxonomy): domain Eukaryota; kingdom Viridiplantae; phylum Streptophyta; class Magnoliopsida; order Lamiales; family Lamiaceae; genus Scutellaria; species Scutellaria barbata. The sequence goes on from CM053645.1 coordinate 9,280,269, forward strand.
TTCATTTATAATTCAGTAAATATATCTTATCAATTGCTAAAAGTTATGTTACATACAAACCAAATGATTATCACTATCGAATCAGTATTACTTAAATGCATTAACTGAATTAGATTGAAACCAATCTTTTTTCTAAGAATATTTCATTCTTGAAATATCTGACTAATTGGCAAGTTCACACTACTAAAAAAGTTAGAATTGTAGATAGTGTCATTCTTTAATCAATTGATTTAATTTAAGTTACAATTAAAGAAATTGTTATCTAGTTATCATTTATTAATTATGCAAAATGTGATCTACACATTATTCAGAAGCTAGATTGCCCTTGACACCATGCCTGTACGGCCTCAAACCAATAATCCCACACCCCTATAATATTATAATTATCGTCGTACTATATTATAAAACACATTTTAACTTCCATAGCCATGTGGGCATAAGATTACTATTATTAAGGAAAAATAATAGACAATAAATAAAATCAATAGTTGAGAACAAGAGAGTCGATTAAATAATTGCAGATGAGCAAAATGGGCGAACCGCCTAAATAATAAAATAAATAATGAATGGTTGGTTTTGGGATAGTAATGGAAGGCCTGCTATAATTGTGTCCTTAATTGCAGCTAATGTGTCTGAAAGAAGAGCATAAAAAGAAAGGGATTGAGTGAGATGGGAAGGAAAAATAGAGAAAGATGCAGAGGATAATTACCTCGAAAGCATCTATCATATCATGTGTAAATATTGGCCCTTTTGCTTTTGTCTTTTTATTTATGATGATAAAACCCAAGTTTTCAACTCTAGCAGGCCACCTTTACTCCTTTTACCATCTTACTTTCTCTTCTTCATATATACTGATTCAGTCTAGGATGAATATTAAATAAATCAAACTTGAAGTTTTTTTTTTTTTTTCCTGACCCAAGGTTCAGGATTTTTTAAACAATCTAGACTATTTTTTGATTACTTGCTTCTCGGCCGAAATTGAATTTGATTGTGGCTGGCAATAGGCGAGGTGGGGGACAATCCTCGTCCCAATTAGTGCAACGAGGAGAAAGTTTCTCCCGTACCCCGCTTTGTGGGGATCTAATCCCCACTTAGAGTTTTTAATTTTTTTTAATAACTTTATAAATACTTACAGAATTCCACAAAATTATATTATAAAAATATGACCTATAAGATGTCATCAAAATCATTGTAAATTTTACACTTGGACTACATTATGAAAATACAATCATGTATATAATCTGATTAAAAACATAATGTCAAATTAGTCAATTACATTTTGATGAATTTTCATATTTCTCATATAAAATATTTTTTTCATAAATATTTAATCAAATTATTACAATTTTATAGGAATATATAAAATCCCTGTGGGGAATAACGATACATTTTCCCAGTGTTAGGTTTAAATTTGATGTCCCAGACTCTTTAACCAAAATACATGAAAGTTATGTCAAAACATTCTATATTTCAAATCAAATAAAAACTTCAAATCAATCACAATTATTTCTATACATCAAGTGCACAGATCCTAAATCCGTACAATTGGGTCAAACCGATCTGAAAGTGTCTTTCACGCGTCTCCAAGCGCCTCACACGCACCCAAACCCTAACTCAAATCCTAATTCTGTTGTATATTGACATAACCTTTTAGTTTAGCGTACTTAACGTTTTAATTATATCCTTATAACCTTTTAGTTATATGCACATAACCTTTTGCAGTGTTGAGTAGTGAAAAAAGTATAAGTTATTCACTGAAAAGGTTATGAAATTTGTACATAAAAGTTATAGTATTACAACATAAAGGTTATATCATTACAACATAAAGGTTTCGGCTATATTGAATTTTTATAGTGAAAAAACTATAAGTTATTTATTGAAAATGTTATGAAATCTGTACATAAAAGGTTATACTATTGCAGCATAAAGGTTATATTATTACAACATAAAGGTTTTGGCTATACTACATAAATTTTTATAATGAAAAAAGTATAAGTCATACATTGAAAATGTTATGAAATATGTACATGAAGGTTACACTATTACAACATAAAGATTATATTATTACAACATAAAGATTATGACATAAATTATATATAAAAAAAAGGGGATGGATCCGGGTTAAACCGACCCGACCCAACCAGCGTGCCCAGTTACATGGATCATAACACATGCACTTAGTGCACACAAACACTACTCCAAATCAATTTATTGGTTTCACATCCTATTCAAACTCAATTTCGTTTTTGATTGGAAAATGATCCTAGATTGCAATTTGAAAAAGAAAAAAAAAAAATTGACTTTAGAATGCAATTCAAAGAAGAAAAAATTTTAGGTACTAAATTGGAAAACAAAATCACGCTTCAAATTGATTTTTGTATTAATCCTTAAATGTAATACTCCATTATTCATTAAGTATGTCGATATTATTGTTTGTTGGATTTGGGAAAGAAGATTTTATTGCAGTCCCAATAGTATATTATATGTGGACAAATAATTTTTTGTTATGGTAAATGTTTCACTAATGTTAATTGGTGACTGTTATTAAAGGGAAAAAAAGCACGCGTTATCAGCCTAGTTATAAAAATCTCGGAGCATTGGCAAGAAACCAATTTATATTTTAAATAACTACACTATAAAAGTTACAATCAATGATTTGGATTATAATTTCTAGCAATCCTTTAATATCGTATGTGGGAAGTGAGCAGGTTTTAATTGCTGCATACGTTTTTAAGTTACTTTTACAGATCCATTGATGAATATGGTAGAGGATGAAAGAAGCAAGGAAAAATAATTAGATGCTTTGTATTGGCTCGTAACAGTAATAATAATTTGATAATTTTGATTTAATTTATTTTTACAACCTTAAAATTTATGAAGGATCTTCTTTCCTTTTTTTTAATTAATTATGAAAGGTGGATTTTTTTTTTAATAACTCAAATCTTATTTATTATCATGATTTGAGTAGAAGTGTATAAAACGCGTATCGTCATAATTTGGAGGGTTCAATTCAATTAAAGGGCTAACATAATTAAGAATAAGAAGTATTAACTATAATATAAGCTATCTTATTCATTTACCTACAAACAATGTGAAATGAAAGATAGAAATTAAGAGTGTGACATTCATATCGTATTACTCATCTAATCACAACTTTCTTGTTGAATTCAGCAATAATATATTGTCAATGGATTCATCCATCTAAGATGAATGCTACAAAACTTCGAATATGTTATTAATAAATCAATAAAATAAAATAAAAGAAAGAAATGTATTTGAAAATGAGGCTGCAACAAGAATGGTGGGGCAAACCTACCCGGCCCATGAGGCATGAACTATTCTTGTATCATTAAACATGCAACTGTCTTAATTTATATAGTAGGTTCACATTTTATGGCTGAAAATTTCTAGTTTATCCCAAAGTCAAATCATACGAAAATTACTTACAAAATTATCTCATTTTTTAATGTTATTTCGAACTAAATTTCAAAACCATGAATAAAATATTAAATGATTTTAATTTGTAATGACCCAACCTTTCAACAAAGACCAACATTACAAAAAACGACATCTACACATGATGAATATTATGAGCATATTAATTCATTAGTTTCTATATATATATATATATATTTTTTTTTTTTTTTGAGGTAATTTTACTTTATTAATAAATGGATCATTTCCCAACTCAAAACAATTTGAATCATCGAGTCTCATTCTCTTTGAATCATTCAAAATTGATCAAGTTGTGAGAAGATTAATTAAGTAGAACATATTGTATACATTAGATTGAAATGTAGGAGATCCTAGCTCATTCACGCAAAACTCATCATGTTATTTATTTATTTATTTTGAAAGAAATTAAAAGGGAAAAAAAGGAGAAAAAGATAGAGAAGGTGGGCGTTGAGGTTAAAGAAGAGTCACGTAGAGTGTAGAGTATGCCCTCAATTTCCACCTCTACGTATTGAACTTGTCCTCAATTGCACTGCACTCTAACCGAGAAACCACACCCTCATTTTTCACGTGGGTCCCTCCTCTCGCACGTGCAGTTCTGCCCCTTCTCACACTTATTCTTATTTCACAATCAATTTAATTAATTAAAAAATTAATAATAATAATAAAAGATGGAAGGGAAGAAAGAATGGCTGGAATTCCGGAATAGCCCCTGTGATTAGGGCGGAGTGATCCGATCTCTTATCCCCTCTTGTAGCTATGAAATTAGGAGGCTAATAAAACGAGTCAATAGTATTATGAGAACCCAACAATCTCCGGAAAATGTACTCTAAGTCTAATCCTTCCTACAAACCTAAACAAACAAACAAACTACCCTCTCTCTCTCTCTCATCCCTTTAAATACTCAAAAACAAACATCTTTTCACAAACTTTTCTCTCTCTATACTTGAAGCCAAACCAAACCCTTAATAAACCCCACCCATTTTGCATTATAAATATTTGTGTGCCCCTCCCCATTTCGCTTTGCTTTTCATTTCCTCTCTCTCTCTCTCTCTCTCTACATTGTTCTTTTCTCAATATCACTCCCCATCTCGATGCTCTCTGTCCACAAACCAAATTAAGCAAACGCTCAAGGGTGCGTATTATTATAACAAGACGTAGAGCCTCGCTCCATACATCTCGTCCTCAGTCATCAAGATAATACTGTTCGGTGTTATGGCCGTTGAAGCTCGCCATCTCAATCTCTTTTCTCCGCAGATTCTAAGCAATAGGTAGGTTCTAATTAGATTTTTTTTTTTTATTGATTTTGTGCGACATGTATGATGGATTGAATAGGAATTGATCTTCTTTGCTCGGTTGGTGCAGAGGGCTGATGATCAATAGTATTGAAGGCATCGGCAACGTGTATGGCGCTCCGATGGGATACGGAATGTTACCTCCTTTATCGGGAACGACCACGGCGGAAACTGCGATTCCGACTTACGGTTCGGCGTTGACGGAAAATTTTGTCGGAAAAACCGCGGCGATGAAATCTGATAGTGGTTTGACATACGCAGTCCCTGCTTCGAGGAAGCGCTCCAGGGAAGCGGTCAATCCTCCTTTTTCATCGGCGTTAACGAACGGCGTTTATAACAATCCGACTGCAAATAGTCGTTGTGGTTCCTTAACTTTTCTCGGAGAAGATTTGTCGCTTCATTTCCAACAGCAACAGTTGGAGATCGATCGCTTCATCGCACAACATGTACGTGAATGATCGTTTTAAATCCTTGTAATTCTGAAATATCATTTTTATATAAATAAATCATGCAAGTATCAGTTACTGATACCTTGTTTGGATGGTACAACAGACGGAAAAAGTGAGGATAGAAATCGAAGAGAGGCGGAAGAGATACTCCCGGAGAATCGCAGCGGCAGTGGAAGAAAACGTAATGAAGAAACTCAAGGCAAAGGAAGAAGAGATCGAGAAGATTGGGAAATTAAACTGGGCGCTTGAAGAAAGAGTGAAATCTTTGTGCGTGGAAAACCAAATATGGAGAGATGTGGCTCAAACAAACGAAGCCACTGCAAACGCCCTGAGATGCAATCTCGAACAAGTCCTTGCTCAAGTCCAAGACGAGCAACAGCCCCGCCGCGCCGCGGCGGCGTTGATGGACGACGCGGAGTCTTGTTGCGGCAGCAACTTCGAAGAAGTGGGCCCGTCGGAGACCCCCTCTGGCGATAACGACGGGTGCATTGGACCGAGGAACAGAATGTGCAGGAGCTGTGGGAAAGAGGAATCCTGTGTGTTGCTTTTGCCGTGTAGACATCTCTGCCTGTGTACTGTTTGCGGGTCGTCTCTGCATACCTGCCCCGTTTGTAACTCCACCAAAACCGCTAGCGTTCACGTTAATTTCTCCGGCTCATAAATTTCCGAATTCGCCGTTAAAACTACCGGAAGTTATAGAAATTCGGTATTATCGGGAAAAAAAAAACGAAAGGAAAAGGGAAAAGGTTTCAGATAGAATCAGTTGATATCTTTTTTTGTTTTACATGTGACTTTTACTAACTTGTTAATTCTTCCATTAATCAATGTAATTACTGTTTCTTTTCAAATTTCTGATTGATTAAGCATGCATTTTCTTGTTTCTTCTCATCCCCTTTCGTATTCATCATGCGTCAAAATTGGCGGGGTTTTGGTGAATATGCGTAAGATAGCAACAAGCGGTGGTTTACGGAGGAGCGTACGTGGCAAACGCGGAGGGAGCGTGAAGTCAACTGCAAAGTGGTGATGGTGACACGTGCAGCGTAAAGGCTGACACGTAGGACTCGCGCAAATGTCGCTGTTGTGGCACAGAGGAGTAAAATAAATAAATAAAAAGGAAAAAAAAAAAGGTGGATATGGGCACTAAGCAACCCCTGACCTCGTTTGATGTGCGAACTGTATAAATTGGCACCGATGCGCACGGCAGAGGAGAGAGAAAGCAAAGAAAGTGCGTGCAGTCTCCTTCTCTCTCTGTACTCACTTTATTATTACTGGGAGAGGACAAAATACGGAAAATATTGAAAATGAAAGTTGGAACCAAAAGGTACGATGCCTACCGTAATCTTCGCTCAATTGCGTACAATACACGGTGCTCTCTCATGTTGACTACCCCAAGTGATTCTCATGCCATCTTGGTTCTGTTACTTACCCTTAATTACGATTAGTTTCACTTTTATTTTTACTAATTACGTTTGGCAATTACCAGAATTATTACAAATATATTCTATGATTATGAGGATGGATTTTTAGAAATTGTTTTTGTTGTATATGTTTGAATTATGTAAAATTAACACACATACATTATTGTGAAACCCAAAAATTTTGTGCGAAATCAATTGGTTATCATAAACGCAGTGTTAAATATGAAAAAGTTAACTTTTCAACATTCACAGCCATTCAATCCAAGTTAAAATTCCCTTTCAACTCAGTTAATTATCATTTCCTATGTTAAATTTTGTTATTAATTATTTGTTTTTACTCAATTATTTTCTTTCCAACTTTGATATATAAATTTCCTAATTAATTAAGAGTCCAATTCTTATATTATTTAATTTATGACAAAAATATTTAAAATAACACTTAATTGAATTGAGGAAGAGTAATTAATAATTCTTTCTAATTAATTTGATTATAACAACTCAACTGTGATTTCATTCTCATTGTTATCATTAACAAATCAAGTAACAAAGCATTATCTTAATAAACCAAGCAATGTACAAGCTTTCTGATGATTGATCGGTGATGAACAAGCATAGAATACGACAAACGATCTTTTGTCATTATTCAATCAAAAGACCACTAGGCCAATTCGAATCAACAATATATGTAAGTTTAGAGATGACTCTTAATACAATAAATGAAATAAATACTCCCTTCGTTTCGAGTTATTTTGCCTACTTTGACCGGCACGAATCCTAAAAAAATACAGTTGATTGTTGATTGAATGTTTAACTTTATGCTTTTTTTTATCATTTTTTGGATGTCAAAATAAGTTGGGACAAGCAAAAATGGAAAGTAGGCAAAATAAGGTGGGACGGAGGGAGTAGCATTAAACAAATCTGAATCTCAGTATAAGTTTGATTTGATTAATAAAATAATAAAAGCAAGAGTTAAGAGATGCTAAGAAACGTTACCATAATACTATAAATTAAAATTTGAAATAAGAAGCATTATAATTTTTTCTTTTTTGGGAATTTAGTAACGCGTTGTCATAATTAAACTAAGAAACGTAAAAGCATCTGATTGATGATTTCCTTTTTAGGGGAGAAGAACTTTATTTACTCAATTGAAGACAAACTTTCACATGTTTCAATGCAATAGGATTTGCGTGCAAAGACACTTCTTCTGTTTGTTAATGTTAAGTGTTTCGAATTAGGGAGTATTTGTAAAAAAATGCATTAAATAAAAATAGGAAGTGATTGAAATAATAGGTAATTATTTACATAAAAAAAATGATATTGGAATGCTAAAAAAAAACAAATTTAAAATAGAAAACTTTGTATACAAATCAGAATGCATATTTACATCCTACCATCGAATTATGGCCTTTTTCATACTTTATATAATTTTTCTGTCACGTTGTTACATCCAAAATCTGCGAGATTGAGTGGAATCACTGGAATCTAAATAGCAGTAGTAATTAATTAAAGTATGCGTAGATTTAGAAAAAAAAAATTAAGAAAGTAAAAAAAGAAATAGGAAAAAGAATAGGGATGGTGGGTATAGGTAAAGGTGTAGGTTTAGAGGGGGAGGGGGGCGCGTAGTAGGCACGTTGGTTGGTCTATATATCTGAAGTCGCTATCAAAGGGAGGGACAAGGTACCAGGATTAGGCTACATACAATAATGCTGTCTTAATGATGTGATGAATACTATTTTTATGTAGGCGTGGGGAGTAGTTAAAAGTTAAATCTCTAGATATGCTTCTTTCTAACTAGGGAGAGTAGGGTAGGCTCTATTATTTTATTATTAAATGGAATTACCTTACCTTAGAGAGAGAGAGAGAGAGAGAGTAGGGGTGAATCCCTTTGATTTCCCTATAAATAGATTCCGTCTGCCATTTTTGGCACTGTACAGACAATGTTTCCATTAAGGATTGATTGTTGGGCCGTGTTTGGCTCTACCCTTATGCTTTTCTGTCAGTTTTTCTTTTATTTTTTTAGTATTGCATTTTAATCAAAGATAGGTGTCCTAGTTGTGGAATAGAGTGTGTATGAGTGGGATTCTCTCTCTCTCTTTTTGTTTTTTTGGGAAAATGTTAATAGGATCGAATTTAGATGGAATTATCTCAAATGAATGATTCATTTCAATACTATTAATATTTTTCAATGAAAAGATAAACAAGTGACCAAGTTCAAAGTATAAATAGTTGGAAGAGAGAGGCAGGCTCGCCCCCTAGGGAAGGATTGGGTCATTCACGATGGAAGTTGTAGGATATGTGCTATATTTTTGCAGCAACCAATTCTTGGAAATGGTAAAATTCTTGCATCATCAATCACCTACTTTTTATTTATTTGTTTTTGTTCAGAAAAAAAAAGACGAGGCCATAAATATGCCAAACATAATATTAAATTCTCCATCTACACAAATATATGCAACTATGTATGTCTCTTTTTTGATGGGTTGAGCAAAAATAATGCAAAAAAGAATGATGGTTGCGCGTGGAAAATTAGTTAATAATTGCAATATATATATATATATATATATCTCGTGGTCATTTCAATATGTGGTTAGTCTTATATTTCAAGATAATCAGCATACACTCAAGGCTAAATATAATAAAATATAAAATTAAATATCAAGATACGATAGACGATTAAGATGGTATAATTGAGGAGGGAAAAAATTATATGTTCATATTATTATTATTATAAGAATTTAGAAAATGGAACAATAGAATAAAAATGGTATATATTGTTTGAAAGATACTTGCAGATAATAACTATAAAAAGGGGCCCTGGGGTAAGAGGAAATGTATATTTTGGTGGACAACTTAGAAGAGAAGAATATGAGCAGCTGTGTGATAGATATGTATGACTTATCTACAACTATATACCCTTTTCTTTTTATGTTTTTTTTGCATTCTTAAATTTAGATCTATTCTTTGACCATTTGCTTAGTTAATAATAATTTAGTTGGGTGCATGTTTGGGGAAGATTCTTTTTCTTTTTTTACAAGTTATTTAGTTCATCATATGATCACAAAATGCAATAAAAATAAATTTATATGGTAACCGTGTCAGAGAAACCATATAACTCAGATGACAAAATTCGATTATCGCTTAAGTATGTTATCTAAGTTTATCAGTATATATTGCAAGAGATTACATATTTGTGTGTATATATATTATGTTTATAAAACTAAATAAGATAGGGGTTGCTGGTTATATCACCTATGATCATATGTTATTCTCATCTTAACTATGATTGTTTAATGAGCTGGCTATTAACATGTGCATTTTTGTCATTTCCTTTTGTATATATTGTTCCTACATAAATTGTTCCTAGTTCATATAAAAGCTACATCTAGAACTAGATGTAATTATGGTTGAACTATGGCTAAAGATTGACAACGATTAGTTAATTTCCTAGTTTGTTTGTTTTGTTTATTCATTTATTTTAAGTTTTAGGCTTTCAGTTAGAAGTTGTTTCAAAATTTTAGTTGTGTTTATAACATGAACTTTGGGTGTTGCATTAATTAGATAGAATTTAATATATTATAAAATTGAAGATAGATGCCACTTCCAGCAAAATTCATGCAGCATAACATAAACTATATAATATCTTCAAATTCGAAATTGTATACTTCAAGGTTATCAATTAGATGTTTTCATTTAAAAAAAAAGGGTTATCAATTAGATGTTTTCATTTAAAAAAAAAGGGTTATCAATTAGATGTTTTCATTTTAAAAAAAAAAAAAAGGTTATGAATTAGATGTTTTCATTAAAACAAAAAAAAAAAAAGGTTATCAATTAGATATTACGTACTTTTAGTATTATTATTTAGTAATAAAGTACATTTTATTTAAGTTGGTGTAACCTATTTTCTCAATTTAGACGAGCTAGTGTGTAATGAAGAAAATGATTTAACTCTAAATTTATAACGTGAAATAAGATATGATATATTAAAACATAATAACTATTCATTAATTAACAAATATTAAGAATAAACTTATCAAAATCTTGTACCGCTATATATCCACAGTAAATTAAAAAAACTAATTGAGTCCTAAAAGCAATTCCCATAGCATCAATGCTCCATTTTATTTAAGTTTATTCAAAATGATCTTATCCAATTTTGAATTTTATCTTAAAAACATTAATTTGGGCTTGACAACTGGATTTGGAATTTAACGAAACTTCAATAATTTCATTGAATAATATGTCGGTTTTACCATTCAACATAAACTGATGAAAATAAGATTTCAATGTATGTACAATGATGTAAATAATCAAATCAATATCTATAGTATCATGTAAATTCATTCATCTATGGACAAATTCAAATTTCAAATTATCAAATCTTACAACCGTTTATAAAATATGAAATGACAGGTTATTGAAAGAAAATTGACTAGTCATCATAGCATGATGGCTGACCATAAATTGTTACATAGCATTACATTTGTCATGTTATTCCAAAAAAAAAAAAGAAAAAGAAAGACTAATCAATCAGTTTGGGTGGCTAAAATCAAATTGGATTAGTGAGGATAAAGAAATCCTGAAATAGACATCTGATTTGTCCAACCAACCCTCTATGCTCCACCACCTAAATTTAAATTATATTAGTATCCCTCTCATCAATCATCATCATCAATAACACATAATTTTAATTTATTTCCAATATTTTAATGATTCATGATTGTTATTAACAAAAAAAAAAAAAACACTATACCAATGCTATCTACTATTTTCAAACTCTTAACATAAATTCACTAATGTGGATTTATTAAACTACGAAAAATATTGTCCACAAAAATGAAATCACTTTAGTGTCTTAGCCATATGTTCTGTATCACAAAAGTGATATTTTTTGTGATAAGAAATTATAATATAACATTAAAATTATTACTTTGAATATTATTTTTTTTACAAATAAAATCAAAACTGTTTTCTTTATTTTATTGCCATTTAAAAGTCAATGTTCTGTTAAAGTTAGATGGGAGAATTGGATGGAATGTCAACCAAGCGATTGTGGGAATGGCTGATTGGACTTATTAAACTACCTAGTTGAATTATTCATTATTTATACTCATAATTATGTATTACTTCAGTCCCATATAGGAATAATGTTTTAATTAAAAATTTAGTCCTAGAAAACAAATTTTATTTCAAAAGAATTTAAATGAAAAACCTAAAGAACCCTTATAAGTTATGATTAGTTATAATAAATTTTGAGTGATAAGACTTATGCATATATAGATGATTATAAGTGAAATTTCACGTATTAAAATGTATTTTAGTTTTCAAAAAAAAAAGTATATTACAAAAATACTACTATTCCAAGTTCACCAATATAATATATTGAGGATAGTAATTGTACTCACTCACAAATGTTCGTGAAATTTTGTATATGATGTAATTCATAAATAAAATGGAAAACTATTATTTATAACTCAAACTTCTTCTTAAAATTAAATCTTATCTCTTAAGTTATGTTCTATAAAATTAGATTTATAAAATGAACTAGAAATTTAAAAATAAAATTAAAGATCGTATAAAATAAAATATTAGATAGGGTTTGAAGGTGGGGCCCATGATACGGCAGGTACAAAGGCTTTAAAAAAAAAACAAAGTGCAAACACGGAAATAATAGAGAGGAGATTCGTATGCGCAAAAGGACATAAGTGGGTCCCACAGTATCAGGACCATCTGTCGCTTTATGACCGGCATCCCCCTCGACACCCTTGCACGTGATTTCATTACCCCTCATCTTTTTTTTTTCTTTTTTCTTTTTTATCTTATTTACTCTCTTCTTCAACAATATTTAACTAATTTAAATTGGGTAACAAATGATTAAATCTAATGGTGAGTTAAATGAATTCAATTGTAAAGTTTTTATTTTATTTAAAATTAATTAGGTTTGTGAAATTTATCGAATATTGCTTTGAAAGATCTTATTAAATTTTCACTTTACTTATTTTCTCTTAATATATTTATTATATATATATATATATATGCGTAGTCGAATCAAGTTTTATAAGACTTCTTATTAAATTAGAGTTGATCTAATTAAGTTTTTGAGTGCAAAATTATAGTTGATTTTTGTTTTTGTTTGTTTTAAGTTTTGTTAGCATGTATTATAAATATAGTATAGTGAAAGAATATATGTACTGAATGTATAATTTAAAACTTACTCCTTTATTATGAAATTGGTGTCCGTTACCAAAATTTTAATACTTGATAAATTTATTTTAATGGACAAAAGAAATAAAAGAGAGATCAGACTTTACACACGCTACTTATTTAATTTTATTAAATAAATTATCTTCGATAAAATCTAAATTGATAAATAAATAATTATTATTTAAATTATATGTGTTAAATTATCTATATGAAATTATATCTCTCAAACACATGACAATTTTATTAAGACAGAATGCTAGATATGTTGCAAATAAAGAGAAATAAAGAGATATCTTAAGAGAAATAAAGTTGCAAGATACCATAATACATTTAAAATAAACCAATGGCCAAAAAATCAACACCAAACCAAACTGTGAAGAATTAATTAGGCAAATACATTTGGCAGTGTCATAAATTTTGGAATTTATTGATTTAGGGAAAAGTCATATTCACAATAATAGTAGTCATGCGCTCCATGTGCATTATTTTTGTGAGAACTTTAGGTTAATTAAATCACGTATTCCTACTTATTAGGCAAATAAAAATAAAAATAAAAAAATGGACATATATAAATTGGTTTGATTTGGACATGTATGTACACTTAATTCATACTTAAATATTAGTACAATTTCTTTGCTTTGGGGGCAACCATTTTGTAGCAATCCTAATTCATTTTATAGTCTACTTTGTCTAAATTGGAATATGTTTTGTGTGTATATATATGTATTATATAATATATAATAAAAATTTAAAATATTGGTCATTTTCAAAACCCCTTCCTACATATAATTGAGTTTGGTTTGGATATTAATACTACTTATAATACATGATTTGTCGGCCTGCATTGTTGTCACTTATATTTCTGAGTTACATCATTCAAAAAGATGATTCACCTTCAAGTTGTTGATATGAAATTTTATACTCCATTATATATAGTCAAATCACAATTATTATTTCTACTTTTGGTATAGAAAATAATGATCCACAAATAAACACATATGCTTATATAAAGACAGAAGATATTGGAAAAAAAAAGGTAAATTCAAAGTTGGTGATGATAATATATTTTACATCAAGATTTTAAAAATCCAATATTGATCTCTATATTAGTTGTTTGAGTTCTATTTCATAAAATGTTAATAAACTAGTTGCTTGTTGAACTATCTCTTTATCATAATCCTTTTTCACACACTTAAACAATCTTTCTAGAAATGACTTAGAAGGAAAGAAATTTGACCAATTTTGCCTAAAAAATGAAAATTGACTAAAATAAAAAATAATGTTGTTTCCAAGTTGCACCTCCATTTCCATTGTATAGTCTCCAACCAAAAGAGATAAGTCTTGAACCAATATTATATATATGGGAATTATATATATATATATATATATATATATATATATATATATATATATATATATATTATTTATCCCACACCTGACTTCGCCACTAATTCAACAAGCACTTGTCCTTATCTTCAATTTCATCTAATCAATTTCTCTCACCCAATTTGGAAAATGAGAATTAAATTTAATAAATTGGGATGTCCACGTCTCAGATACTTTCTTTTTAATTCTCATGCCGCTCTTCTGCTACATTTCATTCCTCAATTTTTATCCTTTAAATATTTTTCCCCCACCATATTTATCGAATGCTTAATATAATTAAGTATTGTAATAGAATTTTTGTTATATTATGAAATACCTTTTTTTTTATAATATATCTTTAACTAATCAAGTAAATTTAATATTTTGTCATAGATTGAGAAAAATACAAATTGAATAAATGTACCTATAACTAATAAAATAATTTAGAATTCATAATAAGAAATAATTATATTAATTCCATAAAAAGATCCAATCAATTCCAAAATTTAGCTAAAATAATGGTGATTGGGTTAATCTTACAATAAAAGTATATAAATTACTATAAAGTTAAATAATTGAAAAAAATGATATTTAATTGAGATCAAGGACAGTATATATTTTAGTTAACACGAAATGTACACAAACAACTACGTCTAATATATCAAAACGCATTGTGTATGGATCGATAAAGATGTGTAGTTTCAACATTAAAAAAAAAAACAAATATTAGATTGTAACGAAAGGATGATCTATCAGAACTGCACATACTAACATCATGTCTGTAAACTATGGTGAAATTAATGCGATTTTATATGGTACAATATTATTAATTAATTTATGTGCATGAATTCAAATGTTGATAATATATATCCACTTGTTATATATATATGATAGAAGATGCATGATATGATATGGTATCTCAGAACAGCATCTGATTATTATTATTTGGGTCCACAAAATTGTCACCATAACTTAATTAGGTTTTGACTGATAATAAAAAAAGTATATTTTTGGTTAGCATCCACATTAGAAAAACAAAAACAAAAAAGGCATGAAAAGGAATGGAGACATTAATTGGAGGAGATGAGCTCTAATGATAATGAATTCATCATGATCACCATTAAAACCACTCGTGACACTCAAACACCAAATCCACGTCCATCTCTTATTTATTTATATACATCACACTCACTATGCCATTTTTTTCTTTTTTTATTACAAGATTTTATTCCAACAAGTTTTCTCCTATAAAATGGTATCTTTGAGTGTTAATTTGGGATTGTCAACAATAATGTATTATTTCATTACAGGATTAAAATATTGTCAACAACAAATGGGGTTGGTGTTAATTGGTTGGTTGAGTCATACATTGACATCGGAATCTCCATCCCATTTTCTCAATATCCCTTTCTTTACTAACATAATTGCAATATTAATAATGAATCTTATTGTTATGATTATTGTTTTCGTATGTGTGTGTGAATTTTATTAATAGTGAATATAATAGTAAAATGCAACTTAATTAGCATTTGATGGTATGATGTAATTGGTTGAATAAAATTAAATTAAGAAACCAAATTGTAGTTGGCTTTAGTTCCCTTCACGTTTCTGTTTGTATTAATTGGTGAGCCCTACCATGCTTGCCCTCAAAAGAATGAAAACTAATTAATTCTCGAATGAACATCTATATCAATAACAATATCCAAGTTAGAAGGTTATCCTTAAATTGCGTTGAAATTGCACCATTTGCGCTTCAATTACTCTAAACTTGGCTATTTATTTGATTTTCCTCCATACATTAACTTCCAATACGTCACGATTGGTACTTGAAATTTAAAAACTTTGATAATCAATGCAACTAATCTAAAGACTAATTCAATGATGCATATCACAAATTAATGTTCCAACTATTCAAAACTTTAAAACTCACGTTACTTTCATGACAAGTAGGACAATATTTTGAATTTGCTCGATGATATTGAAATTGTGAGTATTATATATTATTGTATGAATACACGCTACATAATGAATGGAAGTTAATTATGCGTGGATACGCAAGAATATTGGGCAAAGTGAGAATGGCATATTTTTGGGGGGAAGAGAAGGGAAGGGTGAAGTAGCTAGGGGCATGCCATGGTAGTGCTTTTTCTCATCACTTTTATAATCTTTTTGTACAAGGCATGTAATGTAAGGCCATGGAAATGTGTTCATCACACCACCATTTGTCCACCTTTTGTGATATTATTATAAGGTTCCATACACCAAAATTTCAGCTAAAGTGGGGCTACAAAATAAATAGATAGTTGGAAGCATATAAATATGGATCCAATCAAAAAGGGATGGAGGGGCATGATAGCACCCTCCCAACTTTCTACCCTTGTGAAAGGTGGGCATCATTTACAACTCCTCATCTCATCTATACGATCTCATTTTACTCTCTCTCTCTCTCTCTCTCTCTCTCTCTCTCTCATTATAACATCTTAACTTTTCAAGAAAGGGACCACCAAACATCATTCTTGCACACTACAAAAGATTGAAGGACCCCTCCATCATCCTGTCAAATTAAGGTTCATGTTCTACTCCAACACCACATTTCAGCTTCGTTGCAAGTCACAACATTTGATTGGAAAAAGACAAGAAATATGGTGCCACTCCAATTATTCTAGAGGCTTGAATTTGATGGAACTAAGAAATGGAAAAGGTGCTGTGAAATTAAGCCATACATTTCACATTTGGCTAGCCAATCATGGAGATTGTATGTACTTAAATATCAAGAAAATGGATGTATCTGTCCTCCCACTAAAGCAATAATTAATTAAGAGTAAATTGAGAATGGTAAATAGCCTAATGCAAAAAAGCCCATCTTTTGTAAAAGTCATATATGTGGTAGGTCAAGATAAGAATCCAAAATGCTGAAAAGAGGAGAAAAGTGGGCATAAACCATCCACCTTGAAATCATATCTTAGAGAATGAGGTTTAGCTTTATGCGAGAATTTCTATGTTCTTGTCATCACTTCACTTTTCATGAATGGGTTTGGTTTTATCTTGGAGTAAGGCTAAAGATAAACAAGTGTTTTATTGCAGATTTGAATTGAAACCCCCCCCCCCCCCCAATATGGTGTGATGATTAGAAAAAAGTACATAAACAAATAGTAAAAAAGAAAGCAGAGATGTTGCAGTATCTATTCTTTTATGCAAGTGATGGTGATAGATTAATGAGCATCATCACCCACTAAATCACCAGAACACATGTGCTCAGGACTGTTTAGACTTACACCCATCCCATTAAATGGAGATTTTGGTGGCAAAACCAACTCCCCAATATCTTTGATATTCATAATTATGTCTATGCTAAACTACACTATTCTATCTCTCTCTCTCTCTCTCTCTCTACCCCACATTTCTCAACCAAAAACATGAATCATTTAAGTGGGAGAACTTTTTCAATGGTGCCAAATGTAGACAGGAAAGCACACATGATATCTAACAGAGAATGGATTTTCTATGTGGATGGATAATATATGATGTGGGGCTTAAGCTATTAGATTGGTTGGGTCATAAGTTAAAAATACTGGTGAAAAGAAAAAGTATTCCAAATGCAATTATAATCCCTATCAAAGACAAGTGGAGATTGATACATCATACATGTCCTATGTTCTTCTTTTCCCTTTACTTTTTGACAAACAAAATAAAAGAAAATAATTCTTGGCATAATATATAGTATATTATTATTTCTCCCCATCTCTCTTTGTTTGAAAGTCGCACATTCCAACAGTGAAGCAGACAAGGATTGGAGAGGTGAAAGTGACAGAAGCAAGAATCTGCCATCTCTTTTGAACCAAGTAAATTTGTACACAACTTTTGGTAACCATTCACCAATATAGGAAATGGCATTATGTTAGTGTTGTCAACTGCTCTACGAGAAAATGCACGAATACTTTTGCCCCACATTGCTGGACCATACCCTAAGGATCTTTCATCACACTAAATCAACCCCCACCAACTTGCTTATACTATTTCACATCAAACTATTCCTTTTTCACTTTCACCCATCTTTCTATTCTATTTTACCTTTCACTTTTTTTTTTACCATAACATCCATGTTTATCATGCTAATAATGTAAACACATCCTACATCATGATTTCTATGCTTCTAGATAAATTAGCATGCTAAGTTTACGAATTGTTATTTCATTTGTACTTAAATGGATTCTATGTGTAACTAACTAGTAATGCACACAAGAAGTAAAACTTGATTAGTCAAAAAAAACCACATGATGAATTGTTCGTGCTAAATTGCGGAATTTGATGAAGTTACTTACCTCTTATAGCAGAATTAGCTATATACTTGTTCAAGCAGCATGTACCGCCTACTGAAAATGTTAATCAGAATATATCAGTGTAATCAAGAAATGTAAATTAGCATAAAAAATCAAAGCCTTTTCTGAACCCACTCTTCATTAATTTAATGCTAATTATCATATCATACACACTTTGGTCATCTGAAATGGTCTGTGATGCACTCCACATGGTCTGCATTGTATGTGGTTCATGACAACAACCAAAAAAGTACTATACTCTAGGGCCTTGTTTACGTTGCAGGATTAGTCAGATTGGACTAAATTATTCCATAGTTTCCAATGTTAGGATGGCGAAAGGCTGGATTTCACGTGATATATATGTGAATTTTGCACTAAGAAGTGGGATACTAATTCCTCCTGGTATAAAATTCCTGGGCTGTAAATTCCGTTTTTTGTTCACACGGAGTAATTAATTTACGAGTATGAATACAAAAGAATTCTTATCCCTCATATTATCCGTTAAATAATTAATATGTGAAGCAAACTAAAGAGGCAAAATTTTTAGAAAAGAGTGAGTTAAAGGTATGAGATAATGGAGAAAGAAAAGGTAAATGTTATAGCTAGCCCTCTTAACAATTATATCACATTGAATAATGGGCATTGCCATTATAGTTGTTGTAAGGGCCCCAAAGCCATAATTCACATCAGCTGATCATGTTATAAGAGCCCAAAGTTTTTCCAGGTTGTTATCAGAAACCCGATCTTGTCAGAAGAAAAACAGGGTCATATGCAACAACAGTAATGTCACTGGGCCACCTGGACACACCAATCATCAACTGCAAGCCTGTTTCTGCAAGTATTCAATACCCCCATTAATTGAGTTAACCAAATCTGATATTTTTGGGCTTTATGATGGACAGAGACTTCAGGGCCCACCGCTGCCAATAGAGGTGAGGGCATTCATTTTTACATTCACACAAACATGCATGGATATTTCTTAAATTAAATACTCAATTCATTTCACCAACGTGAATTATAGGTGGGGAATTGTCCTTTTTTCCTTGTTTGTGGATCGCATTGTGGGTGGGGGAAAGAGACCATACATTAGAATACTGATTATAATGGTTATTTCTTTGTTCATTGCTTCTAAGATGCTCAATACATGATAGAATACTAGTACCCCTTTATTTGGGCAACTTTGCAGGGATACATTATTATTTACTGCATGGGAGAAACATTAGCATCATGCAAAGTCCAACATTTGGAACTTTTACCTTACAGGCATTATCCACAAAAGTGTCGGTCGTTTATGTTCACCTCAAAATTATCTCCATAATGTTTTTATAATTAGGTGCATTTCAAATGTAAAGTGAAGGTAAAAACAAAGAATGAATTACAATCACGTTGCTTGTTTCTGTGTGAAACATTTGCCATCAATGACTAGACTGGATCATATTATTAAATCTTAGGATTATGTTTTACTTACACCCACTGCTCTCAACCTTAATCAACAATTACTTTTCAGTGAGAGGATTCTTGGGACAAAAGGAAGATATAAGGAAGCTCATTTCATGATTGTTACAATGGAGTGATTGACTAAGTTCACTGCCAGATTAAAGGAAATCTGACAAGGCTGATCAAGTTCACTAGCATACTACTTCACCAAGAAATAAGGCATCTAACCTTTTACTGACTCACTTGATATGCTCAAACAGCCAGCTTTACTGACTCACTTGAGCATAAACAGTGAAGAGAAATATCAGCAAAATGGTTAACTTCATACTTGAAATTGTGCAAAAATGATATCTCAAGTAAACTACTATCTCAGAATTGCAATGTGTTCACCAATTCAAAATGTTCAAATCAACATTCTATTTACAGCTAAAATTAAATAACTTCATGAATTATGTCGTTTGTATCATAGATAAAATCTATCTACTATTCTCTGTTCATAAAAAAGGTTATTTTATGAGCACCAAAGTAATTCCTTGACACTATTATCCGCTGCACTGTTGACTCTGTGTAAACGTTCTCAAATGAATTAAGTTTGTTTACAAAACGGTGGTGCAAAATGAGATAGTTAATGAAGGGGATCCGTAGTAAAATTCGGAAGATCAAAGTTATGATTTCATCTGAGACATCAGTTCTGCTTTCCATAAATAGAAATGACGCGTGAAACAGATACATTATTTGAGAGCTAGCTATCCTACCCATCTTGATTCTGATAATTTTCTGATTGGTGATCCTCTTCATACAAATTAAATACAGGTGACCCACTATTGACAATCAAGAGCTCCAAATCAGTGTACCAAGAATCTCTGATATCTGATTTTACCCCTAAACTTTATGATTTACGTGCTACATGACTTCACTAGTAACAAACTACAATTCTATCCAATATGAAAGGACTGAACTAGATGACTGTCCATTGTATTCAATATTAGTATGGACTTCATGCTCATGAATGAAAGGACCTAAAAAAATGTCGAAAGATCACATTGTTCACATAGATCTAACTGCATTCATTTAATGAAGAAAATGGAGTCTTAGTGTAAAGTCTAAAGCACAAATCTCTGTGGGATGGCATTCTATGTAGTCTCAACTCCATCACTCAACAAAAAAAATTACAAGTGTTTATCTTAATATAATGCCGAGAAGAATAGAATACTACATGTAAAATAACGTGCATATAACAAAGTAATAGAGGGTGATATGAGTTGACAATTCACCAAGTGAAACCAGTACCCCACTTAATAATTGTATGGAGAGTAACTGAAAATCAAGTGTAAAGCCCGGAAAGATCGCACGTTTTTTAGGGCCCAACTGGTGCTAAAAGAATAGTAAGATATTATAATCATCATGATGCTAAGTTATCATCAAAGACAACAGATTCGGTACAGGTTAACAAACATGGTTCCACTAATCCACACAGATTGGTATTGCCATAATTCAATGCAATCAAACAATGGCAAGAACTTGAGAAAGAAATACAGTGAAAGAAAAAAGATGCAGCAAATAAATGAGTATTGTAAATTCTACCACCATGTTTACCTTAAAAACTAATAAATTACTGTAGAAGCTCTAGACGAGCCAGATGAACATCCCAAGTCCATAATCTGCATTAAACACCTATCAATGGATAAGAAGAAGAAGATTTGTTAAGATTATTTTCCTTCCAAACGCATTAAAAAAATGGCATCTCATGATGCTGAAGGTTGAACTGATAAAGACATTTTCATAATAGTTCATAAATAGTTGCTCAAATATAATGAATTTTCTAAGGAACCAACCGTCGGACAGGTAGAAGGCGTGGGATGTCTCTTAAGCTTCAAACAATAAATCTACTCTTCCATCCATTAGAGCTTAAACATAAACTTTATACCCATTAAGCAGCAGGTTAATTATCTCCCTCAACGCTGAGTTTGTTAAGCGATAATCAATTCTCTCGAGTCAACAGTTACTTAATCAATTTATTGAATAAAATTGGATAAATTAAGGGCGTAAACGAATTCCTTATCAACTGAATAAATTTTGAAAGATTTTTACTCAAATTGGCTCGTGTCAGTTCGAGTAGTACAAATTTTCTTCCCTTTTTTTAATTTACAATTTTTTTAACTTTTTTAATCTATTTCTGTTATTGACTCGTAAAGTAATCTGAGAATATATTACTCAATTTTAATTATTGATTAATGATATATACCAAATTAAACATCTAGTCTATGAGTTAGTCTCACGTGTATAACTTGATCGATCCGACTTCTGCATCCCATTCCACGAGGCGGACAACCAGAGTTCTGAAAGAAAAGAGGAGCGAATATTAACCCCGACGGTCAACCAGTCTGAAAGCCTTCTCTGCCAAGGTGGAGATTTTCAGTGCAAGCATTAAGAGCATTTACAATGCACAATTTAATTAAGTTATAGTTAGTGAACTATAACCCAAGACGCATTGTAGAAGAAAAAAAAATGGGTTATGAACCCTGATGTGGCAGTTGGATTCAGCATGCCGAACCAAAAAAAAAATAGAGCGAGTGCGTGAAACGCGCGTCAGTATTGGCGTGTGAGAGAAAGAGAGACAAATTGTGCGCTGTTTTTCATCTTTTGTTTTTCTTTTTTCCAATTATTATTAATTGTTTTTATTTTTTGTTCTTAATTATTATTAATTGCTTTTTGTATTTTATACTTAATTTTTTTTCTTAATTATTTTATAATTAATTAGTAGCAGAACTCCATGTGCAATATTTTTTTTTCTAATTTTATAAAATTAATTTAGATGATAAACATTTTTAAATTAAAATAAAACCGTTTATGGCCTTTACTAAAATAGCCGTTTATGACCGTTATTAAAATAGAGCCGTTTTATGTACTACTTCATTAAGTTTTTGTTAATTTGATGTACTACTTCTTTAAATTTATAATAATAATTTTGCACAACTATATTTTAAAATTTTGATATTTATTTTATTCATATTATCATAAATATAAAATTATTTTAGATAATAAAAAATCTCAAATTAAATATTAGGTGAAGGAGAGAGAGTTAACTATAACTCATTTTTTAGATATGGTTGGAGGAGTTAAAAAATGTGAGTTATAGTTAATGGAATGGTGATGTAGAGGAGAGAGAATGAACTATAACTCACTTTTTTTATTAGCATTGTAAATGCTCTAAATGGTGGGCCATTTCATCAATGCCCTCGAAGATAGTTTCTCTTGTTAAATATCGATTGGGGTTATGTCCGAGAAAGCTTCCTATTTATTCAGTCAAAGTCTCCACGACCTTTTAACGCCCCTCTACTAATACTAAGAGATGCACCATGTTGATAGGCATTGGCACTTCTTGTACACTCAATGGCAGTTGCCTTGAGTGCATTTTCAGTAAAAAGAATTGAAAAATATTTAGCTAGCTTATCTAATCTCCCATACTTTTTCGAGCCAGTTCGAGGGGTTGGATTCTCACACATTTGATTTTTTTATTTATTTCTGTATTATTTTTATATTTATTATATTAATATGATCTTTATATATAAATATGCACATTTATATAATACTTAAATTTTAAAAAAAATAATTCAACACAAATTTATACATATATTTATGTGATATTACTTATATATTTATATTAATATAGTCATATCTTTGCAACTAATTTAACTAAAAGGTATGAGATTATAACTAAATGAATGACAAACATAACTAAAATATATAAAAATGAATAAAATAAATGTATGATTATATTAATATAAAATTATACGTAACATCACAAAAATATATGTTGATCCAAAAATATGTTGAAAATTGATTTTTTTGGAATTACAAAATTATGTATATTTGTACATAAAGATCATAATAATATAATATATAACACTTAATAAAAAAATAAAGAACAAAAAATGCACGTATCTAAGTCGGATCAACCCAACTATATAGATTTAAATTCATGCAAATGATATATAGAAGTGTGTACTCTAATCTATTGGTTTGATTTTAATGATTTCTTAAATGGTCAGATTTTCATGATTCCTACCAACAATAATGTAACAACAAATTAAGAAGTTAATTTGACAAAAAGAGCGTGAAGTTTCTGTTTCAACTCGGAGAAAGAGCTAGGAATTTTTTGTGGGTTTTAACCCATTTTGGGCCTTCAGAAACACCAATGGGCTACACATTAGGTATAGACTAAATAATGGGCCTTCTTTCTAGGCTCTTATTTTATTTCGGGCTAAATAATGTAGCTGTGGTCCGGCTCTACACGTTAATTTTTCTACTCTATATCTACATCCCTAAATAGAAATTAAATTTCTTTCCTAATAATATTTGTGAGTTTAAACCCATTTTAATTTATTCTAAATTGAGCCTCACAAGTGATATTGCAACAACCCTATAAAAATCATACAATTTTTTATATATATGACATATAATGTTATGGATATAAATTCATATATAAATTATGAGTTATGATTTGACTCGTCTTATAAAATTAAATTAGATTTCGAAGTTTTGAGACCGTGACTCTGAACTATAATCTAATGAGAGTCACTTAGAATCGTAATGGATGAATTAAACTAAAAGTTTCATATGTATAGCAACATAAAAGTGGAAATTTCGTAGAAAGAGGTGAGGTTGGACACGGTTTGTTGAATAATTCAGAAACTGAATTTTCTTAAGCGTGTTGTGTTGTGACCAAAGCCGACTTTAGCATTTTCATACTTACCACGCATCATCTATATATCCGCCATTTCTATTTGTCATTTATTCACTGCATCCATCATTTAAACACACACTAAACACCCTTACCATTCACAGTTTAAACTTCTCCTTCAACTAACCAAGACATGACGCAATTCGATCAACAACATCAACTTCCAGGTATGTGATACGTTACACATTGTTCGGGTTTTAATCAATGCTTGCTCGACTTGTAAAGTTAGTTATATTGACTTGAGTTATTTTGACAGTCGCGTATCCACCATCAGCCAACGCCCATAATGGTCCATATGTGGCGGCACCGCCACCCATGGGTTATCCGACCAAGGATAGCGGGACTCAAGGTCATGGACAGGTGGAGACCAAAAGCAGGGGAGATGGCTTTCTGAAAGGATGGTAAGGATATCTACTTTTTTCAATGGAGAATAATGCGACTCACTTTGTTCAAATTAAGGATTGTTTGAACTAATAATAACAAATGTGATTTTTTTTTTTTTTTTTGCAGTCTTGCTGGATTGTGTTGCTGCTGGTGCCTTGACTGTTGTTTCTGATTGAAACTGGAATAATTTGATTGATTGTAAAAAACGAGCTTCGAGCCATATAGATTTATTTATGTGAGAATATTTTTTTATTGAGTAGGATATATAGGGTTTGTGGAATTGATTACAGCTTGTATTTATAGTTAGTTATATGTTGTCTACATTTTAATTCTCTATTCAGATACTATTGCTTCCCATATTTCTTGATTCTCAGAGGAAAATGAAATAACGATTACACCTAAATTCGTTATTTTAACGAGTTGGAATTCGACAGGTTAAATAAACATGAGAGAAATTGCAGATGAAGTTACAAACTCAAGCAAGTACAACTATATAATGTATGATGTATTACAAATCCTGTGTGCACTTGAAAATCAGATTCATCAAACATTAGCATTTTTTACAAAAATATTTTGCTTTATGGAGAAAATTAAAACAATGCAAAATTACAAAAAAAAAAAAACACAGAAAACAATCAAATATTTATTATAGTGCCCAGTATGAAAACGTCCAAAGCGAATATGAATAGCACTTTTAAACTGGAAAAAACCCCGACATTTCCATGTTGATTCAACAAGACTACTACCGATTCTCATTGAGGCAAATCCAAATAGAAAAATTCACATAGGGTTTAGGGGGATAATCTGGGTCAAAAGGATGAATTTGACCACATTAAGGTGACACTCTTGAGCTGAGTTATTTCCCTTCCTAATCATATAAAGTGAAGACTCAATGACCAAAGCCAAAGCCACTACATTCTTGAACCTGAATGTCCAAGAACTTGGGCTTCTTTTCCCTTTATTCAGAGATATGAAAAGAATGGTCGATATTGAATTCAATTTAAACAGAGAACCCAACAAATTCAACATGGAAACAAGTGGCAAAACAAGTACCCTAGACAGATTTTTCTGGATTGAATGGATTCAAAACCAGCTCTAGATACTGAATACTAGGTTTATCTAATCAATATGGGATACACCAACTCCCCCTTAGACAAATTAATTGAATCATGTATGCATAATACAGAATATCAATTTACAAATTAAAATATTTGCAGGGGCCATATGATAAATAAAGAGAAGCTGCCAACAACAAAATTTCATGCTTGAAGGAACAAAATGTTGAATTACAAAAGTATCAGTGAACATTTTGATATTAATTTTAACCATTGTCATACGAATTTAATTGAAATAACTTCATCGAGCAAACTAAATAAGCAACGTAAAAGAAACAAAACAGTAAACTATCACCATTCCACTCAGAACCTGAGCTTCGAGAAGAACCAACGGTTCTTGCCGGACTTGAACCTGTCCTCAAACTTAGACTTGATCTCCTTGCACGCCGTCACCTTCTTGTCACGCGACACGAGCGCGTCGGCGGACACAACATCCTTCAGATCGACGTCGAGCGTGTAGCGAGTGGGCATGATGTGGTTGTAGTTGACGAGCTTAACGAAGGCCTTGACGCGCGATTTCTTTGCCTGCTTCTTAGCGGAATCCTTGCGGATGACCTTGCTCGGGTACTTGGCGACGCCGGCGACGAGGCAGTGGCCGTAGGGACGGTCGCGGGTACCGTCGTCGTAATTCTTGACGATTGTAGCCTTGTGGCCGGCGAAACGGCCCTGCAGAAGGATCACCGCCTTGTTGGGTTTCAGAAATTTCACCATTTTTAGGGATTGTCTCTGTGTGAGTGTGCGATTTGTGCCAAGGCGATGGTAGATTAGGGTTTTGATGCCGATTTCATTATATATGTTCGTGTTTTAGTCGGGGAAGGTCTAGGGTTTTTGTTAGATGGGCCTGAACAAATGGGCCCAGATTCTCCAGCCCAACCAAATGGAGTGTTCGAATGAGATTATCTCTAGTTTACCCTAAAATATATTTACTACTTAAAATGTTAATTCATATATATTCCATCTTATTACATTATTATTGGATGTTTAAAAAATATTTATTAAATAATGTCATTTGTAAAAACTTGGGAATATGAATAAATTTTTGAAAATATACCAAAATATTTATTTTCCACCCTTAATGAAATTGATAATATTTTTTCCCTACATAGTTGTAAGAGGCAGACAATTTTTTCAGTTTAAAATGCAAAAAAAGGAATAAAAATTTTAAAAATCACGTTAGTTTTATCAGATTGTGCTAGAAAATTGGCCCAAGAAATTACTTATGGGCTTCAAAATACGGCCCAATTCAGTGATACTGGCACAAACAGAAAATCCAATTCGAGAGATATTGTTTATGAAATTATGGGATTAGATTTTTTACAAAGAAACTGAATTTGGGACGCAATTCTATCTTCACTCTCAAACTCTGTTGCAATAAATTCATTCTTGCGGCTGCAGTTCTGCACATTGATGCTCTGACTTTGAGAAAACCATAGTCGGAATGATTATCTACTCCGGCCCCTTCCGCTGCACTCTTTCTTGCCCCAAAACTCCGATTTCCGGCGACCAATTCCGGCGAGAATGTGAACTCTTTCTGACACCCAGAAAACATTATCTGTCTAACTTCACTGGTTCCCAATCTCTGCAAATGCGCGGCTTTAAGAAGTTTTTGCTTCCACGGCTGGCGGTCGGCTCGGTAATAATTCCAGTTTATTTGGTTGAAAACTTCGAATTACTGGCAACTTTGATCGAAAAATTCAATAATTTCTAATCTTGTGGGAAGTTGTGGATTTGAAAGTATATTATTTATTTTGTAGACCTGTTTGGAAGTGGTGTTGTTTTGAATTGATAGTCAACTAAGCTAAAACCAAACTATTATAGATGATAGCTGGAACTAGATTATTTGTTAAGTTTTTTCATTGAAAGAGTTTACTAGTACAAATAAAATTAGACTTTGTGTTAGTTAGCTAGTAAAATATAAATACACTCATTTGTTGTTTGGTGTTTTTACATTTTATATTACTGACTTTTAACCTTAATCTCAAAATTGGTAAACTTGTTGAGTGATCATATGCATTGTCATCATTATTCTTGAAGTTGCAGAAGTAGTTGATAAGCTACTAACATTCCCTGTAGAATGTGAGTGAAGATACAGATGACATGTACGATGATTTATTCAAAAAGTATGGGAAGGTGGTGTTTCAACGAAAGGACCAAAAGTCTGCTATTGCAGAGGTTGATGATGACGCTGAAAGCTTGTCCTGTAAGTTCTTTCTACTTGTATATATGTTTATGCACTGATGTATGCCTTGTTCTATCTTACCTTACTCCTCAAAATAAAGTTGTTGCCATGTTTACACCCTTGTGGTATTGTTAGGTTATAATTATTTTGTGTGATTTTTCATGAAACTGTACAAGCCTTGGTGGCCACTGTTGCCAGTAAGTTTTAATATGGATCTCGAACTTAGCATTCTGAAGTATTGAGTGATCTAAATTAAAAGAAGTTAGAGGGATGTGATGGATGGAGAGTGTGTATGTGTGTGTGTTGTCACAGAGAGAGAGAGAGAGAGAGAGAGAGCAGCTACTTAACACACAAATTTGCAGAAGCTCAGGACTTTGTGTTTCTGATAGCATACCATAGCTTATCCACATGCAATTTGATAAATTGTGGGTTATTTTCATCTCATTTACATCATCCTAGTTCTTTGAAGATTCATGATCTAGATTATTTCACAAATCTCTAACTTGCAATGGCTACAATGTTTACCCCGATAAATGCATTGATCAAGGACTGTGTAGTAACCTCTCAAGATAGAAGTTTAACAAAGTAATGCATTTGCTTTTATGTATAGCCAGTTGACAGATTGGTTTCTGTGGTTGATGCAGTTGCCATGGCATTGGCTAAGGTTGCAAGTGACGTCAAGGCAGGAGACATAAGGCTTCTCTTTGTGAAACCTCTGGTTTACTGGACTCGGTTTTTTATCATCGCCACTGCTTTCTCTCGGCCTCAAATTGATGCTATTGGGTAAGGAAGATACTTTGGCTTCTAATTTTTGCTGCCTTGTACATTTCAGTTAATTTCTTTCTCATTTGTTTCTTACTATCTCCTACAAAGATAAAAAGTGAGTGTTTTATGTTTTCATAGGACGAGAATTAAAGACTTAGCTGAAACACAATATGGGAGAACTGCGACTGGGGATTCTAAGCCCAACTCTTGGACATTGTTGGACTTCGGTAAGTATATCTGATCACTAGGATGATCAAAAGGAAATAGTTATGTGATATCAAGAGCTTACAAGGCTAACTCAGATGTGCTAGTATAAAAGAAACACAAACTATATATGCCTTCATCTGCATCTCATTGTACTTCTGCTTGGGATTCTGAACAATAGTTCAGTTCCTATGTTCTTGTTTGTAGTTGACACGTGTGTTTACTGGAGTTGGTCCATTAAATTATAGATCTCTGACTAGATTAGACAGACTGTTGATATTTAGCACATAGATTATAATCTACATACTGACTACCATTATATTAACTCGGGTTCACTGCTGTGTATGTACTTATTCAGGTGATGTGGTAGTACATATTTTTCTTCCTCCACAGAGGGAGTACTACAATCTGGAAGAGTTCTACGGCAATGCAACGTCTATCGAGTTACCTTTTGAGGACCAACAACCTTTTCGCTGATGAAAATGCAGAGTGATAGACACTCAACTCTCATTACAATAATGTAGTGGCAAAACGACGAGATATGGTGCATCCTCCTATGAAGAAGGTTGTCTGAAGAAACTGTAACGTCCCTTTGTTGTAATTGATTGATTGGTAACATCGTAGCTGTTTCAAGAGGTTAGATGTCAATTGAGTCATTCAGGATTATGTGCTATGTTACTTGTGATGGAAACTCAAAACGATTTACACTTTATACCAAATTTCCTCAAGTACACATCATCTTAAAGAAATGATATACAAAAAGAACCAAGTACAAGCTATAAAAAACTATAGAGTATGTTTGTTAGGAAACCAAGTACCAAATTTCCACTAATTCGAATAATTCACTAGAAATCACAGATTAGAGCAATCCATTATATGAATCATTAGTGATTCAAGAGTTGAGAATAATTACTTGAATAATTACTTGAGTTCAAATCTGATTTTCACTACTCATTTCGAATAATTCACTAAAAATCACAGAATAGAGCAATCTTGCCCTGTAATTGATGTCACAGGGAATACAAAAGGTAAAAAAGAGAGATTTCTTACAGTAGACAAAATGTATAATAGTCAAGTCGCACAACATTTTAATACAAACGAATCCATAGGTAGTTAAAAAAACCACTATTTAGACATATCAACCCACAATGTTAAAATCTTCAATAGCAATGAAGCTCTTAGTCTCTCTCTCCTCTTCCACAGAACCCACCCAGGAGTCAATGCTCTGATCGGTAATTTATCACCTGAGTTAAGACTTACGAGGAGGAGAACTGCTTGTGCTGCTTGAGCTGGGACTACGTCCTCTTATAGGCCTGAGGAAACAAAATGATTATAACCAAACAAGATACTTTCACACAAAAGTGAGACTAGAGGACAAGTGAAAAACAATCACACAGAAGTAGCTTTCAGACTGTAGGATCGAAAGCAAATCTGGATCATTAAGAAAGAGCAGTTTGATGGTGTATAAAGAGACGCAGAAGGATAATTAAATTCAAGAAAACTACCTTCGAGGACTACGGCTCCTTGACACCCTCCTTGGCCCCTGCAACAAATCCACAAGATGTACCTATGTTAGCCACCAGTCTGAAAGAACTTACAGATCAGAATACCAAAGAGATACTGACCCTGCGTGGGCTAGGAGATGAAGAATAAGATGACGATCTACCACGTCTACCGGGTGGACCACCACGACCTCTGTACACGACATGGAAACACCAGAGTCAGATGGATAATGAAAGAATAAAACGAGCAAAATGCAAATATAGTATGTCCGAAGACATTAAAGGTATATTGTTTCTAGGAAGCTCTTTTCAAATTTTCATCTTCTAGGTGAAATGGTTAAGAAATTAATGTGTTCTCATTAACTAAAACCAATAAGTGTTTGCATTTCACCTTCTAGGAGAGGGTGACCGTGATGGCGACCGAACTGGCCTCCTAATAGGAGATCGACTGCGTCTGCGGCCAATAGGAGACCTTCTTGGAGGAGGACTTCGAGCACGTCTTGGAGAACTAAAACATAAAATCCATGATTAAAAAGATGAATTGATGACAATACCTGATCGGATCATTACAACCATGCTTCAAATATTTTTAAAAATAGATCTTAAAACAATCAACACACAAAAGTATTTACAAAGAAATGCACTTATACAATATATGAGAAAAGTAATGCAGGTACACGGATGCTAAATTCATAACAGCTTGGTGCATTATGTTAAAGAAAAAGCTTCCATTGCCTAAAAAAGCCGTCATACGATATATAGCGTGTATATCAAACAACAAAACAGGATGTTGAGACAGCAGCGCAGTCAGAGACTATGCCAGCCCCCCACAGCAACCTCCTTAAATGGGTATTTGTAACCATTACAAGAAGGAGAGAGGGATGTCTGCCCACTCTATTCAACAATGGAGGTCAAGAGATTCTGCCAGAAAGGTCAAAAAAAAATTTGCCAAATGTACCACATGCCTCATTTCCTATGGTCAGAAACTTTGCCAAATTAAGTATCTCTTCAATATGCAACTAGTAACACAATTGAGCATCCTTAGATATCTAAAAAGACGAGAGCACAAGATAGTTTGAAATGACCATGTTTTCACCCAACAAATGAACCCTTCATCCTGAAATAATGACTCCAATTTCTCACTAAGAAGGACTAAGACAAATAAAAAAATAAAGTTTTATTTATAACGCAAGAGGGGTCATATCATTACTCTAAATAAGGGAGTATTAGAAAATGTTCATCTTGGGAATAAAAGTTCTATAGACATCTCTTAAATTTAAAAAAAAAAGGCACAAAAAATTTGAGCAAAGAGATGGCATCTTCATCACCATCAAAGATCAAACAATAAATGAAAAAATTAGAAAGGAACAAGTACAGGAATTATAAAAGTTAGTGAGGAAGACAATCATAAATGATTTGGCATACCGGCGTCGAAGTGGAAGTGGAGAACGGCGACGAACAGGACTACCACGAATTCTTCTTGGAGATCCCCTGCTAAGAACAACATGTATCAGAAGCTGCACCTGAAACCCCCAACCCAACCCCAAAATATGGAAGAATAAATACAATTAGCATATCAGAATCCAGGAATTGGGAAAACCCACAACCTTGGAGGTGACCGGTAACGCCTTGGCGGAGAAGAAGGTGAACGACCTCTGAGAGGGGATGCAGGCCTCCTCCGAGGCGGTGGGGAGCCACCTCGTCTATAAGGAGATTCAGCTCTACGACGAGGTGGGGGTGGAGAATCCGGCTCCCGTCTGGGAGATCCTCTTCGTGCTATGGGAGACCTCCTTCGAGGGGGGGAGAGGGGTTTTCGCCTAGGAGACACTGATGATATCATAAAGATTTTGATTAAACAACTATGGATGGAAGAAGGACATGCATATAACAAACCGTTTGTGGTATCCTAACGAGCTCTCACCTTCTCTCGGGCGCTTAGCTCCATCTTTGTCGCCATCTGCAGGAGCATCCTCAGCTTTTGATCCATCTCTCCTCGAGGTGGTGGCAACAGCTTTAGGAGGAGAAGCAACCTTCTTTCTCTCAGGTAAAGTAAATTTGGCACGAACAACTTTACCATCAATTTGAGCCTGAAATACATGGTAGATAAAATTGGACTACAAGCCAAGAGAAGCAAGAAAATCTCTGGACTGGGAGAACTAACAAAACCGTACCCCATCCATATATAGCTGGGCCTTTTCAGCATGAGCCCTGTTCTTGAATTCAACGTATGCAAAACCTTTGGGAAGGTTAACCTGATAATAAGAGAAAATGTCAAAATGAAAAAATGCATAGCTGGTTATGAGATCAACACCAAACATGAGGGCATGTGACTTACAACATGATCCATTGCCAGTCGAACATTCACCACTTCACCAAATTTACCTGTGAAAATGAACAAGATACGAGAACCAAACCCAGCCTTAGGAACAAGATCAATAACTAATAGAAAGTATCATCATGAATGTACATCAATTGATCAGCCCCCAATATCACTAGTTCATAGTATAAATGTTGTAACAGTTCATAACAAAGGGACACAAATATTGATTAGAAGTTTCAATAAGTACTGTAATGTATACCAAATATTTCTTTCAAATGGTTCTCATTTGTGTTCCTAGTAAGCTGGTCCACATGCAGCACAAGAGATTCAGGAATAGGAGAAGCTTTCCTGAAGTCACAGAACATAAATAAGTTTGGGAAAAACAATCAATTAGATTTTTAATGATATTAGAGCGAAAGACAATTGACTAAAAAAAAGAAAAGAAATAAAAGTACATCAGCAGACGAACCTCCAAGTAAATAATAAATAGAAGATTAGTGATACTTAAAATGACAAGTATATTTTGAGCATCAACATTAAATTTAAGATGTAATTTCTCCTAACCTGAATTTAAAGCACAATTTTCCCCATAAAAATATCTGGAAGGTACAATGTGCCATGATCTGATATATAATTTCTAAATATTTTTAACAAGAAAACACATGAATCTAGAATAAAATAACTGCACTATACAGAATAAAATCAATGGGAGGTTCTAGGACTTCATCTAGAGATGTAAGAAAAAACTGACTTCCAACTTAATGGAAAAATTACTCTCACCTTGGAGGTGGGGAAGCTTTCTTGGTTTGTGCTGGAGGTGAACGACCTCGCTTAACTCCTTCAGCAGGACTATGCAAAGGATTGAGATAAAAATATGGTCAATAACATGCAGCTAGAGGAAAAAAGGTAACAAGAGAACAAAAATAATCACTGAATCAAATACCAAATTGATGAAGTTATATTGCTCCCAGTTTGTCTGTTACCCCAGTATGTTAAAACTTAAGACTTACAAACGGCACTAATGGGTTAGAGCCCCAAAAGTTTTTGAGCACATAAACATGTCAGAAAAAAGGTATTTTTTCCAGTCATTACCCCAAGTTAAAAGAGCCACTCACCACAAAGAAGAAAGAAAATGGTATATGTAAGATAATGTAAAACCAACACTTATATTTTTCACAGAAATTCTAAAACCTGGACACCAAATACTCTTTAAACGAGTAAAATATAGGCGAATAAAACTCCAGCATTTTAACACATCATTCAACAAACACGGAATTGTGCACAATTAACAATTTTACCAGACAAAGCAATTTTTTCTGAAACGGAACAAGATGTAAACATATATGTATATATATAATGTAGCGCAGAGAATATAATTCACCTTTTCCGAGTAGGAGCAGGGCTGGCGCTACGAGAACTGCCACTGCGAGAACGAGAAGAGGATGAGGAGAGGGATTTAGAACGAGAGCGAGAACGTGACCTCGAACTGGACCTCGAGTCTGAGCCCGAAGAACGCGAACGCGAGCGAGAGCGGGAAGAGCGAGAGTCAGAACCCGACGGAGATGCCGGCCGGCCTCGGGCGGGTTTCGCCATTGTAGTAGCTCGTATCAAATCCCTCGATAAACCCTAACCTGGGTAAGAGAACACAGTTCGTAATGAAGGGGTGCGTATTTGGCAAGGCCCGATAAAATTCTGATGGGCCTTGGGGACTGGACCACTTCAATTTTTGGGCTTATTAGGAACCGAACCGCATCCACTATGTCTATATGTTAAAAAACGAAATATTGCTTTTCTGGGTATTTTTCTTTATTCTTGTTTTTTTTGGAGATGTCGAAGTGCTACTTTTCTTCTTTTTCTTTTAATTCAAACTTTTTTAATAATATTAATATTAATAAATAATATACGAAGATCGATATAAAACTATAATATGATTTAAGGTTGTCATAGTTTTTCTTTTTTAACTTATAAGATAAATGTTACCATTCGTTAGTAAAATTAAATTAAATCATTATTAACTTTGTCTGTGTGATGTTCATATGGATTCCTTATGATGTTTGGATCATTTTATTTTAAATTAAAGTTTAAATAATTTAAATAAATTATAAATACACTCTAAATTGAGTAGATTTCAAATTCATTCATATCAAATCACTTTGCCAAATACAACCTGACTTCATTTCTTTTATATTAAGGACAAACCCAGATTAAGGGTGTTTAGCATAAATTTACATTCATGATTTAAAAAATAAATAAAAATATTTCCGTTCATTAGCAATTCTTATTAAGGTGTATCCCAGTACATTTTTATTTTGCACCCTTTTTTCCGACACTTGAAAAATCTATATTATACTAATAATAGGACAGTTGTAAATAATTACAACAATATCATTTTTTCATCTAAAAATGTTATGTCAATTTACTAATTGTACAAATAATTTTTTTTTTATTTTTTTAAATGTTACATTTTGATTTTTTAAATTACAACTTAATAATTTTGAATCTGACTTTCTTTTCAAGTCTCTTTACTCAGGCTTACTCTACAAGCTATTGGACTATATAAGTGGTTGATTCTAATGCATATTCAACAACTCTCAACTCACAAGAAATATTACATAAGAACACATTTGAATGATGTTAAAAGTTGAAAATAAGAAAAAATTTCATGGAAGTTAAACTATCAAAAAGAAAGAAGAGATATAAGAAGGAAAAAGTTGGTTTTTCCAAATTTATCTATAACTGTATATTATTTAATAGTTTATTGTATTTTAACAAAAGGAAAAAAAAATCTTTCTAAATTATACTAATCCATGATAACAGTGAAAAGATATCCAAGTAAATGAAAATACATATTTTCCTTAAAAATTAAAGATCACAAAAGAAAGAGAAGGTAAAAAAGAGAAAGATAAAGAGAGAAATGGAAGAAGGTAGGAGAGGAGATGGACGGAAGAGTTGTTGTGGTGGCGGAGGACGTGGATGGAAAAGTGGCAATGGAGAGGAGTAAGCGGCGAAAATGAGGCAAAAGCAATGGGTGAAGGAAAAAAGGAGACAGTAGGGTGGGAGGCGATGCTGATAAAGAAGATGCAACAAGGAGGAGGGAGTGTGGCGCTAGCTAGGATTCGGCGGCGATGCTGACAAAGAAGATGCAGCAAATAAGAGGGGGTGTGGCGCTAGCTAGGGTTCTGCTCCCAATAAGTGATATATATTTTTATATTAATTGAGAGTTTACCCTAATAAAAAATGAGTTTTAAAGTAAAATTTTGAAAATATTATCATCTTCATTTGGACTTTTAGAATTTGTAGAAAACATGATCCCTTCATTTGTCCCTTTTTAATTATAAAATGATATAACGATTTAGAAAATTATTTATAGAACTAGGGATATAGTTTTGAAAATAATCTTCAATTAATTTAGAAAATTTCAAAAAGAAAAAACATAGAACATGAAATAAAAATATTTAGGAATGGGGATAATTTAGGAATAAAATTAGATAAAAGTCTAAAACGATACTTAATTTGAAATAAAATTTAATCTCCAAAACGACACTTATTTTGAAGCGAATGAGGTATATTTTAACATTTATTCCTTAATTTAAATTTACATACTTAATAATGTGAATAATCATATTTTTATTAATATGTAGTTAAACATTTTAAGATTTTCTTTATTGACTTTTAGAAAAGATATTCAAAATAAACATAAATATAAATATTCAAAAAATCTGTTTACAAATTAGATAAATTATAAAATTTATCAAAAATATGATGAATCAAAAAATTTTATTTTAATATTTAATTTGAAAATATAATATAATAGTAAGATAATTTTTTTGATATTTAATGTTATAATAATATATCTACATTACGATATCAAAATTTATAATTGATAAACCTTTTAATTAATGTAATTTCATTATTTTAATACCGTTATATAACTATTATAATAAATAATAATCATATGATACAATAAATAATAAATTACGTATCGCATGGGTATAATGCTAGTAATAATCTTACATAAAGCAACGGAATATAAGTTATTCACCTCTCCAAGCAAAAATCTTTGCATGGTCAAATATTATATTATACAATTAAAAGTACAACTTAGGCATTGCCTCAGCTTGGAAGGC
Source organism: Scutellaria barbata (assembly GCA_028654395.1). Lineage (NCBI taxonomy): Eukaryota > Viridiplantae > Streptophyta > Magnoliopsida > Lamiales > Lamiaceae > Scutellaria > Scutellaria barbata. The sequence goes on from CM053645.1 coordinate 9,317,546, forward strand.
AAGAACCACAAACATCACATATTAGACAACATACCAACAACAACAATGTAATCATCTCAAGCAACAGGCAAAACTTAAATCGGCTCAATCATCATACAAGAAAGCGACAAGTCAATTCTCAGCTTGGTTCTTCCAACCTAGGTGCAGGTTCGGATTTCCTTCTCTTGGGCTCGTTCTCACCCAATTTCAACGAAAAACTAAGGTCTTCATCGCAAGCATTTCTCAAATCATAGAGATTCTCCAATTCCAACTGATGTTGCTGATCACTATGATGCATAACAGATTTTCCGAGAAAGTTGGGTATGAACTGATGCTCAAAACTTGGACCAGTGTTGACTCCGTCTTCCGAATCAAATGCACCACCTTCTATAGGAGATGAGTTTATATCTGGTCCACCTGGACCATCTTCCAGAGGGAGGTGCTGGATGTGAAGACCCAAAGGTTCAGATTTGTCCTTTGGAAGCATTGCATCAGGAGGCGATGAGTCCCCAGCAGTCGATCCAACCACGGTCATGGAAGCAGATCTTTGTTCCTGAACTGCAACTATAGCGAAGCCACAAGATAGAAAATCAGAGGATGTCCAAACATGTCTGAGCTCAAATTTTACATATTGATTTGGTGAAGAATATTAACATTCTGAGTATCACAGTTATTCCTTTATTTGGCATGGGTGAACTGCAATTCAAGTCTGAGCTCAAATATAGTTGACTATAAATAAACCAAGCTTGAGCTCCATAATTTTCGTTGAGCTCAAGTTGAGCCCTACTTATACAATCTCGAGATCAAGTTTTTTAAGCGAGCTAGCGCATTGACCAGAAAATTTATAACAGCTTCATAAATTTACAGCCCAACTACAGTAAGAGTATATCATGGAACAAGTATACCCTACAAAATGTGGTGAATAACCGCCATGTTCATACGATAAACACTTGGGCAATAGTTCAATGAATGAGATGAAAAAAGTTTTTTTTTAGTTCATGCAAGTGATATAAAAGGAGTCACATAAAAGACCACATAAAAATATACCAACCTCTTAGTGCGTCCTCTGAAGTGATCAAGTCAAGTTCGAGGAAATTGAGCAGGCGTCCAAGATCAACACCACTAGTCCAGTTTTCTGGAGGCTGGCCAACTTTTAGCTTAAGACGTCCTCTATTGGCAGTTCCACCCCAGATTATGCCAATTGGCTGTGGCTGCTCTCCGTTTTCACCCTTTAATATGATGAGACTCCCACTGTCCCCTTCAAGATCAAAAGTTTGTTGGTTCTCACCAACGACAAGAAAATCGGTCAAAAAGCATATCCCTTTTTCATCATTGTACTCAAGAGCATATGCCAGTACAGTTCCAGTAGTCAAACCAGAACTTCTTCCAACCTTCGTCACTTGCTTTCCAACAAGACTACTAATTGGAGATTGTAAGTCTATTGTTTTAACATTTCCAATCTCTCCTATCCCTTTCACAGATGTAGTTACAGCAGTCATGTCAAAATCATCAGCAAATGGGATAAAGGCGCCATCTGCCCTTACAAATGTCTCTGCATGTATTCAAATTGCATCACTCGTTCATTCCAAGCTTAGAAAATGAGGCCTCAAACTAAAAGGGTGGTTAAGGACAGACATTAAATGGAAGGGAGGAGAAGGAAAGGACAAAACCGTGAAGCACAGTAATCACATTGTCCGACAACAACAAATGGTGCCCTAGGAAAAGGCATTTATTTGATTTCATGCAAATGTTGCTTATTCATTGTATTAATACCCACAATTGTTGTTACTATTTGCTAGTCACACCTTAAATAAACCAGAAAAACAACGAACCTGGATTAATGCCAGCAAATATCTCAAACCACATATCATCTCTGATGAATGAAGTTGCTCTTTCTACTGCACCAAGATAAACCCCAGGTCCAAGTGTCGGCGGTAAGGGATGAAACATCTTCTGATTTGGATAATCTAAGTCAACTGCAACATGCCGATTTGTGAGGAAACCAACTTGTCGATTACCTGTCTGGCTCCTAACAATTGCACCCAAGGTTCCATAGGTTTCCTGATTCGCAACCTGACATTGCAGGAAATTGTTGTGATTCTACAGTACTGTAGAGAACTTATATGAAAGGTGAATCTAACATAGTTTCCAAAAATTGCCTCAGAAAATAGGGTGCAGTAGGTAGAAAAGGAAAAAAGAAACTCGCACCCCTAAGAAAAAGATGGTCTTATACAGAAAATTCCTAAAAACCTTCAGGGATGGAAAAAGGTTCTTACATTAGGCATACAAGCCACATCCATAACCAACTTGAATCTGTGCAACCACAAGTTTCTAGTCAGTGAGTTTAATGCAGTGAAAGTTTCAAGTATGATTCATAATTTCCAATTCAAAATCCCCAATATTTCCAAAAGTTCCAAGTTAGCGAACAATTCCTAGCATAAATTTTCATGAATTCAACATAGATTAATTTTAAACGTTTGATCACAAAATTCGTATTTCTTAAATACATAAAACAGAATACACACCATGTACATTAGGTGACAGAAACAGGATTGCATATAGAAACTAATACTGGTTTGCCTAACCAAGCAAGAACAATGAACACAACATGAGGTGGCTCAATTTGAAAAGCATGTGAATGGCAATACTTATATGGTAACAAAAGAATTATTTTATATACAGCTTCAATTTTTGCTGGAACTACATCATATGGTTCAGCAACTAACCCCATCAATATATTTGGTTCACTCACTATCAAATGGATCAGGGTCACTTCCAGCAAGAAATATATCAAAGAGTTAGTATCCAGAAGAGCATCTTTCCAATAAGGTGTTATCAAGTGGAACAGATTTTTCTATGTACCTGAGAACCAGAACCAATACACGGATCACTCCCACGCAGGTCATCAACAATCTTGGTGTATAGCTGTTCTTTAGGGGAAGCCTCAGGGGTACCAAAATAAGAAAATTCCACCACATCCACATCACACCATACTCCTCCTGGTCCCTGAATGAGTAAAAATGTCATTTAAATCAAAGCATTTAAGTGAACATTCAAACAGTAACTCTTACCATCCTTCCCACCAAGATTAAGGCACCTGCGGTTACTATTTCAGGCATGCTGATCCTAGAGCTAACAAGAGTAATCTCACAAAAGTATTTGAAAAAAAAAAAAATTTCTCATTTGAGCTAAATACTTTAGATTTTTCTTCTTTAAAAATCTATAGACAATAGAAGACAGACTTAATAGAGTTTACCCAAGTAAAGCTTCAGAGAGGAAAAAAAAAAAAAAGCAAGCATCTGTCGTTACCACCAAGGCAGATGGCAGACACTGGATAGGGCTAAGCCATTGCTTGTGAACTTTCCTTGATACGAAGACTAGTATTGCTGGTATATCTGTCAAAGCACCACGTCGAATCCGAAAACCAATTGCTGTGCCGAGACTGTAACATCGCAGGATTTTGCTGTGAAATGCCCTAATAGTCATGAGCTCCAACAAGGTATTAGCTCGCTGAACTTCTGGCAATTTGCCATGGGTTTCAGCTAAAATGTCTTTCTGTAGGTTAGCAAAATAATTTGCCCTCTCTTCAGCATCATCTTTTATTCGACTAGGCCATGAAAAGTATGCAGCGCTACTCTCACAATGTTGCCCAGCTGATGCATGGGGCTGAAGTGGTGGTGGGCTAAATGATGTCCGGTAGAGTTGATTGCAAGAATATTTCTCAAGATCCAAAGATGATTCTTCAGATGGTGTAGAGCCAGAGCCTCGGGCTCTAGAATGTGACCTTCCTTGATCCATCTTTTAACTTATCATGAAGAAACTCATCAAAATTCAACTTTCTGCTTGTTACGAAATTAAATGGTTTCTACAATAACAATTCTCTTTTTATGAAACTTTCAAGGAACTATGTTCAACTGGTTTCTCTTGGTCATCAATGCACCTGAGATATTTCAAAACAGAAAGAAAATTATTATGAGAAAACATTGCAATACTTTTATTAAACCAGAGGCAGAAGAACATTTAGAACCGGTACATTCCATAATCAACATGATAATTTTATTATTATAAAAAAAAAAAGGGCTGTCCATAAACTTCAATATTTTTATAGGACGAATAGAGAAGTTGTAGATATTTAGAAAGAAATAAGTGAATGGTTCACTCATTAAACCAGGTCCACAAATAACATAAGTACAACAAGAGGAAGAACAGAAAACCCTAAATACCTTAATATTTGGTCGTATTGAACCATCTATTAGGAATCAACAAGCTGAAATTTAACAAGCAAATAATGTATTATGAGAGTTCTCAATAAAAGTTTATTGGAATAGTTCCTATTATGCTAGGGTTACCTAAGAATGAGACAAAGTATAGTAGGCCAGAGAATCCACAAGATCTAGCTGCATGCAGCAAACAGTAAATGCCACCCTATGTCCTCAACCACTTATATATTAAATCCAAGTGTGCAAACGATGGTTGCTTATGCATAGCATGAGAATATCAAACCTACCATTGCTAAGGAAATACCAAGTATTGAATGGGACTGGAAAAAAACGATCTTTTGAATAGAATCAGTCAGGCAAACTGAAGTTTCACTCGAAAGTTCCAAAGTGTAATTTTAAGTGGCAAACAATTTCCAAGCTTCAGAACATTTCAATTATGTGCCATGATATCACAAACAATATATTTTTCTATTCTGCATTCAGATTTCCGCAAACCATGCAATGCACAATATCAATAATCTCATAACTATAACACCTAATGCTCGACCCTGAAAGTTACTGAATTGCTAAAGGGGTCAACCATCAGTAACAGTTCAGATTCAGAACAACCAAAAAATCAAACAAAAAGACAACAAAAATAAAAAGTAATTGACCTATGATCTTACAAAATTTAAGCCAGAAGTTATGTCTATAAGTCAAGCGATCATTTGCGCATAGAGAAACCTGGAACAACTTGGAAATCTAATTTACCTGAATTTGCGTATATCAACAGAAACGGAGAAACCTAAGTATTTGTTGAATGAGACATCAACACCCAGCCCACTGATCAAAGACACTTTTTGACCAAAAATAAAATTATTTCTACAGAAAGTAGTAACAACAATTTCAAGGTGGAAGATGCTTAATCAGAAACAATAATAGAACAGGAAAATTGTTGTCTCCATCCAAAAAAAAAAAAAAGCAGAATCTCTGATTATGAGCTTACCTCAGAATCAGAGCAGGATATCACAGTTCCGAAGATAGCCAAATAGTAAACAACCGCTCCGTAATTACCTTAGGGCGCGCTTTGACTGGGATTAGCCTCCATCTCTCTCCCACCCTCTCTCCCCCCACTAATCAGGAAAGTGAAAAAAGTCTTTTATTATTTTCACTTTTCCCAGTGTGCTTTCAGTGCTGGTGTGAGAGGAGAGGAGAGGAGAGGAGAGTAGGAAGAATGTGCCTCCGGTCCACTTCCTCCAGTTCCCTGCAGTGGCTTCTTTTATTTTGTAGCGATTTCAAATAATTTTCACAAATTTTGGTAAAATTAACAAATACTCCCTCCGTCCCATATTACTTTACACATCAAATTGGGCATAATTTTTAAGAAAAAATGAATATTTATTTTATGATTGAGGGTATAATGGTCAAATTGGGCACAATTTTTAAGAAAAATTTTGAATATTAAATGACATTGTGTGAGAAAAATTAATGACATTGTGTGTAAATAAGTGTGTATTGTGAGGGTAAAAATTATGATAAATTTTACCATTTTGGGGTGTGTAAAATGTTTGGGGACAAACTAAAAAGGAAAGTGTGCAAAGTGTCAAGGGATGGAGGGAGTAGATCTTAAGTTTAAATTTTGAAGGTTTTAAAAAACTCATATAATATTGATTTCTTTTTATGTGTAATTTGCAGTTTGAAGGTTTTAAAAAACTCATATAATATTGATTTCTTTTTATGTGTAATTTGCAGTTTTGATACACTACCATAGACATATTAATATGTATCTATTATTGATGTGTCAAATTTCTAATATATATATATTTTTTTTTATATAATTAAAAATATATCATTATATATTATTGATGGATATTATTAATATTTTTTGTATAATTTGATTGCACTCGTTCATTTATGTTAATATGTTATCGTTCTTTAAATTTAAAAAATTATATGTTGAAAGTTTAATTATTGAAAATATTTCATTGTAATTTCACAAACGTTGAGATCAATTTAATTTGATCAAATTTGGAGGACCGTAGATACAATTGAATCTATAATTAAATAATTAGTGTTCTTGGGATAAGGAAAAGAAAAAAGTTATTCTATGATTTTGTCGTTTTCCTTGTACATTGATCTGATATGCTTCTTTGGTTACACTTTTCTTAATTATATTTTCTACGTGATTGATAACCTCAAAAATTAAATAAGGTTACGCTAAAATAAAAGTAGGTAAAGTATCAATTTGGACTCAAAAACATTTCGATATTTCCATCATTTATTTTAATTAATTAATATGTAATCAATTGTTTTCTTTTCAAATACACGATTATCTAAATATTCAGACAACTTTCTAATTAACAAAATATCTCAATCACACGAGGTCTTCTAATTAACAAAATATCTCAATCACACGAGGTCTTTTATTATATGACTTGGTGTTAAACTTTTTATTTTAAAATAATAATTACACATCATGTATATCAAATAGCATTACTAATTAATAAGTAATGTGTATAAAATATCATGAAACGTAACAAAAAAATATAATAGAGAATCCGAATCAATTCCAATAGTCGAATACTTTTGTCCAAAAAATTGACAATATTGTTTGATTTCTTTCTTCTACCGAAAGTTATTAAATACCACTATTCTCTAAGTCGTATACATTTAGCTTTATGTCATGATAAGTAAAATAACATTTCCATAGTACCGGTATAAGTATTTATAGTTACGTTTCTAGGATCAATAACTAAACATGTAGCTTTCTAATCAGTAAACTTCATGTGGTTCCAATAATGTCAATGTATAGAGTTTTTACTCTATTACTTAATGTATATCATAATTAATAATAATTATTTAAAATCATTATATGCAATCATTTCAGCTGCAACTACTAATAACATTATAACTATTGAAAGATCATTAAATAAAAAGAAAACTTGGGAAATAAACTTTTTTTTTTTTTAAGAAGGGAAATAAACTAGTTAGCTGGTGATACTATATATCCAAATTTCAAATACTTCCAGGAGAAGAATTATATAAATCACATTTTTAGAAACTAAAATACATAGTAACTAGTTTAAAATATGTATTCAATTAATCAATTTATGATTGAGTAACTTTGCTAATACTAGGAATTAATGGGCACTTGAGAAGCGTACGTGTCACATTGGTTATGATACCAATACTAAAAAGAATGCACTACTCCCACTAAAAAGAAAATGCCCCACTAATTTCTGCAAGTCTACCTGTTTTTATTCTTGTAAGCATATTATATCAAACAAATAGGCAAATTATAAAGAAAAAGAAAGAAAAATTGGGTAAAAATTATACACACACACATTTACATATAACAAAACAAATAAATGAAGGCTAGAAGTGCTGTACAATTCACTCATTACGCTCTTCAGCTGATCATAATCAACCGCAATTAGTCACAAAAAAGAATCATAAAAAATGATCACATTAATAAAAAGACGAACTAAGATCCTACATTAAAAAAACATTTAATTATAACACGAGTGCAGAATATTTGCCTGCCACGTCATCAGCGGAATGTAATAACGCACACATAGGTTTGATTAATTTCAGTAGACATAGAGTTCAGCCAGCTCTTCCAGCGAATCAGAAGCGAGATAATTCGGGTCGGCATTTTCAAGCATCCACAAGAGATGCTCAAACAGCACCACCTCACATTTCACTGCCAGATCCGGGTCGTCCCCGACCCGACCCGCGTTTGACTTCTGGATCAGGGCATTTAGCAAGGGGTGGCTCAAGTGCTTGGAGCTGATGACGTACCTTCGTCTCGAGGTTCCGACAAAGATGGTCTCGCATGGCTCCTTGTCTTGCACGACGTTTCCAGCCAACGACACGTGTTGGTAGCTCTGATCACGGCTCGACTTGCTTCTGAAGGCGCTGTAAGAAGAGCTTCGTCCCAACTGTCGCGACAATGTCTTGCATCTTCTCAGTAAAGAGTTGATCTTCTTCATGTTGTTCAGATTGTGATTGTGTTTGTGGAAGGTCAAGTATTATTACGTGACTTGTTATATACTCATGAATTAATTGAAGATTACTTATGGATGAATGTGTGTGGGTGATGGGTCATTGTTTATGAACCCACTTCCAACCGAAATATTTCCCTTGATTTTAACCTCCCATCCTCTCCTCCTTCACAACGGAGATTTTTTAGTTTAATTAATGACATATTCGAGTTCTTTTTTTGTCTTAGTATTACACGTTGAACAAACTTATAATTAGATAGATTAATAATCGATTTTATCATGTAAAATATAAATGTTATATTACATTCTAAATAAAATGGATGTTGTTTTCTAATCTTGAACAATGTATATATAATTCACAAAGACTCATATGCGACTGTCGCATCGTACGACTGCGGGTTTGCAAAACTCATACTTATAGCTAAAAAATGTATATATATTTATAATTGTAAAACACATACTTCAATCTTATCATACGTGAGACGATTTCACAAGAGACCAACTAAATATGATTTAAGCATACAAGCATGCATGGTTCATTGGGAGGTAAATTTTATATCTAATCTCTAAATTAGCTAAAGCTCCCAATTTCCTTTCTATGTGGTTTGATCCTAGCTATAGTACTAACGTAGTAGTCAAATATTTGTGATCATTAATGTTAAAAAATGAACTACACATATAGAGTTTTCTGTGTTATGATATGTGAATGTCATATTTGAATTATAGACTGTAAACTTAAACTTGTACGTGTTATTGATATATTTTATTAGACTGCACGCAGTAATTTGTTATCCATTCAATTTTGGAAAATTTGATGCAAATGAAATATTGACAGTAAAAGTTCAATTTAAAATACCACTTACCATAAGCCGGTTATATTACCTTATTATCATTGTTGTTTTATTTTATATTTAAATATATGTGATAAATAATGTTGATATATTAATGATGATTTCTATTGTATGGGAGTAATTTGAAAATGTTATAATAACATATAGAGTGAAATAAAAGATCTCCGTAAGATTATCGTATTATTAAATTATAAGTACTGCAATAGTTGTACAAATGTAGGTGGAAAAACCCTAACATGTATATATATAAATGATTTAGAGGAATGATTTGAAATAACTTCATATAATTAAGTAAATTTATAGTGCACCAGATTATATAAAACTAGTTCATAGTGATTGTAAAGAATTAAAAATTTAAAATGAATTTTGAATATACTATATATATTATATAATGTTATTACATATTTATATAACGTTGTAATGTTATATATATTTATATATTAAGTCGGTGGCTCGGTCATTATGAGTTTATGACCATCATAACTCATATGCTTTGTTTGGATTGGACATTGAAAGATGATTTGTCAAATGTAATTCATGTTTGTTATGAGATTTCAAAATTCAATAATTTTATCTTATTTTATCTATATTTTATAATTTCCATTATATGATTTTTCAAAATAAAATAACAATAACGTGTACTTTTTTTATAATTTTTATATTTTAACTATAATTTTATTATATAAAATCCTAAAATAAACATAAAATTGTCAAAATTCATAATTTTTTAAATTAATTTAAATCTCAATTTCAAACTCACTAAATTTAATGCAAACAAAACTATAATGGTATGATTGAATGAAATTGAAGATTTTTTTTTTTATGGGTTTGGGGGAGTGGAAGGGAGGGGAACAATAAGAACTAGAAAACTTACATGACCCGAGTTCGAATTCAGGTCATCACAATTTGCACATTTATAAAGGTGAGATACCACTTGAGCTATAAGGCTCGTGATGAATGAAATTGAAGACGAATGAAATGAATTAAGGAATGGAATGAAGATGTGAATGGAATAGTATAAGAATAACAATTCCTATAATTGGTATTGACAAAGAATGTAATAGTCATTCCTTAATTGATACCATTCTCATGATTGGTGTATTAAAATAAAAGGGATATATATTTGAATTATTCTTAAATGACCAAAACGTCCTTACAGTTAAATCAAAATTTTATTTTATTTTATACAATTAAATTGCAAATTTATTTTTTTTTTGCAATTTTATTTTATATTATTGTGAAATCAAAATTTAACCATCACATTGTGGGATATTATACGACATAGTTTGTTTTATTTTTAATAAAATTATTTTTTAATTTAATTTTCAAGACATTATATCATTCTTTATTTATTTCTTTAGGTAAATAAAAGATTAAGAAGCACATTAAAGAAATTATGTTACAAGAAACAAACTATGATATAAAATTAATTAATTTGGTTTGACTTAAGATTTTTTTTTTATGCAGCCCTGAGGTCAATAGATAAAGGTTCAAAATGTATTATAGCAACATCAAGAATAATCAAACGGAAAAAAAGATGGCACAAATTTTTCCAACAACAATTTACAACAGTAAACAAGAGAATTAAAAAAAAAAATTCTCCAACAACAAGAATAATAAAAAGTACTGCACACATACATCATAAATAGGTAAACACATTCAAACATAAAAAAAAAAAATTTGTTTATGAAAATTTATACAAACAATCTTGATGGGTAAAAACATTCAAACATAAAAAAAAAAAAAAGTAACAAAACTATTTCATGAGATAGAGAATAATAATTGAATGATCTTCACCGAAAAGAAATAAGTTGAGTGAGAAGTAGAATAAACATACCTGTGAGAATACTTGAACACGTAAGAATGAATTTCACATATTCAGATTTTTGGGAAAACACGGTTGTAGATTTATAATAAAATTTGGATTGTTTTAAGATAATGTTGTCATAATAAAAAATAAATAGGGATAATTTTATAAAAAATAAGTATATAATTGATTCCTTGAAAAGAGGAATACATAATACTAGAGGGATTGATGAAATGATCATTCATGTATTTTTGGAAATAGTCATTCCTAAGGAAATTAGTATTCTCATTCCTAAAATATATCAATCATAAGATTTGGGAATAATCGTTCATTTTCTAATCTATTCATGTATACCAATCATACCATAAGCGTTTCTTATAGTCATGATTTGAATCGCTTTCATTGATAATATATATATATATATATATATATATATATAATTTTTTTTTTCCATCAATTAATTAATTTGTGGGCCTCCTCATCTGGGCCTGGTCATTTTATGGGCCACAGAGAGACAGGATATACTAAGAATCTAATCAGACTCAATTGGAGGGCACGATTAGAAGAGAAGAAAAAAAAAAAAAAAGGTCGACCACTAACATGCATGAAAGATGGGCTCCTTTATGATTTGCCTATATTTTCCTTTGAATATTAACAACCCTTTGTTTTTTCTTAATTGAGAAAACAATCAAAAGAGAAGATTATGGGAAAGTAGACACATACATACCATCATAGAAAAAGAGTAATGAATTGTTGTTATGGTAGTTTTTTTTCACCTATTTGATTGATAATAATTAAATAAATAAATTATATTACATGCCGATTAATGATGATATTTTAAAATCACCCAAATCTTCACATTCATATGAGTGTTGATAAATGATAAGTTATAATATTTGATCTATTCATTTACTTTTAATTATTATTTTTTATTATCATGTATTCCTATATATGTTTGGATATCAAAAAGGAAAAAAAAAACTAAAAATAGAAGAGTCAAGCTGGAGAAATTAACAAATATTTTAAGTTCGATGAGAAACCAATCATAGAAAAATATGCAAAAAAGATAAAAATACGATGAATGGTGAATAAAAAATAAATAAGAGGATGAATAAATAAGAGCAAATATATAAATAAGAAGATGAGTGAAATTTGTATGAAATAAGTGTTCAAACATCACAATATGCACTAATCAAATGGCGTTGAGAAAATGTTAGAGTCTATTCAATATAACTTGTTTGAATCTTTGTACTTTCATTATACGATGATAAAGTAATGTTGATTTTTCTCAATTTATAACTTGATAAAATTTAAATTCCTATTTTGTATCTCAAACATGTCCATTAAACTAGTCTATGTATTAAATTTCATTTTCCTGTTTTATTCGTTTTCTTATTATAGCTAGATACAAATGAAGACAATTGTGCATATGTCCTAAAATACAGACATAAACTAACTCTAGTTTAAAAAGAGTTATAAAAATTAGTATTTTGTTTATTCAATTAGAGAAGAGTTAACCTCTCCAGTCCTAACTTCGTAATAAAAAAAAAAGAATACTTGATTTAGATTTCATTTAGGAAAAAAAAAGGTTGTACTTATTTTATAATTAAAGACGAAAAAATAGAGGCACAAATATGTAACTCACCATTAGACAGCAGCCACTCCTTCCACTAATAATATATTTATTTTATACCATTTTTGTGCCCTTTATGTAAATAGGTATGAGCAATCGTTATCCTTAAAGCCAAGGGCCCAAAAACATTAGGCGAATTGGGGCTTTTCTCAGTTTATCGCCGATGTTATTATAGTACCCTGACAACTATCCGGATCTTCTCCTTTTTCGCAAACCCTAGAAATTTTGTTCAGGGATTACCTACGCGCTCTACCATTTCTTAGATTCGCCTTCGACACTTTGACTTCTGTTTCTCGGTTTATAGGGTTTTATACTTGTCCCGTTTTCCTTTTCCAGTTCTTGATTTTGAGAAATATTTTGGTTTTGGTAGCTCTTCCGATTGAGTTTTTCTTTATATCTTTTGCTTCGCGGTAGTTTTTCAAGTACAAAGTTTATTGGGTTCTGTTTATTAGGGCATATAATTTTGAAATGGATCGATTTGAAGGCGGGGGCAGTATTAATGAGTCCTCCAAGCTTCAAGATCTTAAACCTTTTGGCTCAACTCCAACAGGTTTGTGGAGTTTCTTTCTTTGTTTTTTTTTTTTTTGGCCTTTGGTTTTTTATACCTTTGAGGTTCAGATTCGTTTGTGCATAGATCTGTTTGGTCTTCGATTTCGGCATACTGACTTAAATTTCGCGTTATTCTTGTAACTTAATAGTTGGAAGGTCTAGTGTTGTGAATGCTTGATACGGTTGGATTCAGGAAACACAATAGAGTAGTTGGGATTCTTCTATGCCATGTTTCATGTTTTATTCACATTTAATGAACTTGTTAATGTTTTTCTTTGATGTATATAATATTTTCAGCTAACATATTTATGTGCTTTATTTGTGATTCCATTGGTAGCTAGATCCACGTATGAGTTGACTTTATTGCTTCGTAAGTATAAAAGAATCGATGGGTATTTTACGGATGTCACTAGCTTGCTAATGGTCTCTTTTTTGGGTGCATCTTGAAGAACTTGTGTTGCTTAACTTGAATTCTGAAGTGGTTCTTAGATGGTTCTGGAGCTAACTGTTTCTATTTAACTTTTGGTAAAACAGGGGATACAGTATTCGATGCATCACAATATGAATTTTTCGGTAAAGAATTGGAGGAAGTTGAGCTGGGTGGATTAGATGATGAAGAAGATGATGTTGCTCCAGCTGGATTTGAGGAAGAAGGATTTCAATTGGAGGGGGAACAGGTTACTTTTTAATTGTCCAAAATCACGTGTTTTATATCCCCCCCTTTTCTCTGCTTGGATTTATTAGTGCATGTATTTTATTTCCGGTTTCCCTACATTAGATCCATGATTTAATTTCCATAGTTTTTGGCGGTGTTCCTTGGAGCCATTTTAGTTTTGGGTCCTTTCCATTTGTATTGTTTTTATGAAAGTTTTTTTTTTTTTTTATTCTATTAACTTAGGGTTGGTGTTATTATCCATGAGCAATGAACTTGACAAAGATTCCAGCTAAATATGAAGAATTTCTGTATTCTCTGTCTTTTATCTTTGGCGATATGCTTCTTATTTTGGTTGGTGGTTGAAGATGTATTACCATAAAAGCATATGCCTTCAAAGCTAGCAGAAGCATTTTGCCCAGTGAATAAATTAGCTTTTTCTGTTACATGCAGAGACTATGAATGCACATATTTTTTATCACATGCCATTGTAGAATAGTTATTTATGGCAAAAGGAGCATCAAGGCGCAAAGGGCTCCTGGAGCCAGAGGCTCTAGGAAAGTTGTGCTTTTTCGAATTAAGGCGATGTATACACACACGCACAAAGTTAATAAGACACAAAAATCATGTTCCTGGCATTAATTTTTTTTATAGTCAGATAAAATGCATCCATAAAATGACAAACATATTATTACTTAGTAGGAATTAGACCATTATAATTCAAGTGTTGTCAAAGGATAATAAAAACTATTAAAGAGAATGGTCGGAAAAGAAAAAGTAGAGAAGAGAAGAAAATAAGCAAATATGTGAGAGTTGAAGGAACAGAACAGGAAAACAAGAGAGAGAGAGAGAGAGAGTTTGTGTTGTTGGAGTGGAAGTTGAGACGAGAGAAGAGTGCCGCTTGAGTTGAGAGAGGTGAGTGCTGCTGTGGTTGAGCGAAGAGACCACAGAGTTTTCTTGTTTTTTCTTTCCTTTAATTTATCCTCTTTTTAACTATATAAACCCTTGGGCAACCTTTGGTATCTTTATCTCAATCCATTTAAGTATACAAGCGGCAATACTAGATAATTCAATTGGACGTGCCTTTATTTTTAGTGCTTTGTGCCTCCTTAAGGCGTGCACTTGACTAAACTCCTGCACTGAGGCTAAGGCGCAATATGCCACTGTACTGCCTTATGTGTACTTGTACTTTTTATAACTGCATGTCTCTATTTGATTTTGGTGGTTATTTATTAATGCATGTGAATAGCCATTAAATGGTGTTCTTTTGTTCACGACTTGAAATATTTCTAGCTCTCCCCTGAACAGCATTTTGGTGTTCTAAGGTGTGGAGATCAGTTTTATTGTCTTGAAAATTAAGTTGTAATCATCAGTTTAGGTTATTGGATTCTTTTTCAGATTGGATGTAAAAGTCCCAGATATTCAAAATTTGGGTGAAAAAGAAGCTTATATTCATACTTGTTTGGTTGAATGTTTGATTGTGCTTGACGGCATTTTCAAGAGTTTAAAGTTCATGGTATATAGGATTGGGCATACCTTATGTTCACTTTTTACTATCGTGGTGATTTAGTTGCGAATTTGTTTCAAATTTCAACTTCGTATATTCATATATGCATCTTGATTGCTATGTTTTGGATGCATGTGTTGTATATCTATTTTTGCAACCATGAAAAGCTTTCTTCTCTGTCTGAAATGTAATTTTAGTGGTTGCTCGTTGTATTGTCATTCAATTTGTCTGAATTGTGGTGGTAGAGGGATACTCCAATACTTGTCACCATTTCATAACTTGAATTTTAAATGTCATGAACAGTCTGGAAATAATTGATTCTCTATTTCTTGTAGGGAGATGCATTTGGATCTCTGTCTGAAATTGATGATCTTTCAAGATCATTTTTGAAGGTGAGACGTCATACATGTGGAAAAAATTTCCCCCAGAAGTTCATTCAAGTTCAGATGGGTTTTCAGTATATTTTAAGCTTGCTGACTGGCCTTCAATGTTTCTAATCCTTGGCCTATTTTACGTTTTTCACTCCCCCCCCCCCCCCCTTTCCCCAATGAGTATTTTGCTCAGGCAGTTCTAAGGCTGTAAACTCCACTATAAATATAAGGGTTAAAGTCATTTTCCCATCTGAACTATACTTGATTTTACACTTTGTTGTAAAAACTTTGAAATGTTTCACTTTAAATTCGATGCATTTTACGATATCAGACAAATCCTAGCCGTACACGTGTCCAAAATCAATGAAGAGTTTTTTTTTTTGATATCGTAAAATGCTTCAAATTTAAAGTTCATACAACAAATAGAAACATTTCAATATTCTTACAAAAAAGTGTAAAATCATGTATAGATCAAATAGGATAATGTATTTTACCCTAAACATATTAAGTGCTTTAAGGGTTTTGTGTATCTCTAGGTCAATTAAGAAGTGGACAATGAATATGTGAAAGCTCAAATTAATTACGGGGTTTTTGTTTTAAAAATAGTCAACATAAATCTTTATTTAAATCCTTTTTTTTAAAGACAATTTCTGTCTTTGTGGTAAACAGTGGTCAATGTCTATCTACACAAAAATTCACATCACAATTTCCACTTGTTAATTGTATCTGTTAAAGTTTTACCGCTCATCTCCCTTTTCGGTACTTCACTGTATTGTTGAAAAATGTAGCACAATAGTAATTTTTTTTATGGAAAATGGTGATGGTAACATGCATTTTTAATTATCTTGCTGAACCCTATTCCTTTTTATGTGGTTGTTAATAGTAAATAATAATGTTTCTTTTAGTCAAGTTGCCTTCATTTATATGTCACATGCCACGTGGCCTAAAATTGCACATGTCAACGTACTAGGGTTTCTCTGCCTTGTAGTTATGTTTGATTGCATCGCTGCATATTATGCACTTATGATTTATTTCTTACTTTTTCTATACATAGTTGAACAATGTTGTCAGTGGGCCAACAAATGCTGGAGTTAGTGGAGATTGGGGTCCCAGAGAAAGTGAGTGTAGTTAAACCAGATTCTCTTGCTGCTTGAGATTGCTGTATTGTTACCAATTTTTTGGGCTGACTGTGCTTTTTGATATTTCATTAGTTGAGTATCATGTGTTGTAAAGTATTAATATTTTTTGCTGTATAAAATTTATGAGGTTTGCTGATTTAGTTTTCGAATTAGTTATCTGTAGAGCAGTGGGAACGGGGATATATTGGGAACTGTGTGGGCTAAAGTGTTTTTGAATTAGATTAAATGCTTTATATAATTACATAGTAAGGGTAACTCTCAAAGCTAATATCTACTAAGATTTTTTTTTTTTTTTTTGGCATACAAGGTCAACCAATCTGCTATTTTTACAGCTCATAGTGAGTTGGGTGTTGTTGGGGGGGGGGGGGGAATCCATGATTATAAACATTTGAATATATACTTCAGGCTGTAGTTGGAATCCACACGGCTACCTAAAGTGCAGACTGGCAGATGGGGGTCTTACTTTTGGGACAGAAGGATAAATTAGGTTGAACTTTGTGGCTTCTTTTTATTAGCTTTTTTGCTCAGCTACTTGATAAGGACCTACACATTGCAGAGTAAAGTGATTCTGAAATGAATGGTTATGCTATAGTCTTAAATGATCGCTTCTATATAAGTTATTGCTTTAAACTGAGCCTCTCGAGTCACTACTCACTGCCAATTACCCTGAATTTGTATTCTGTGAGGATTGAAAATGTAAAGAACTAGTTAGCTCAACAATGGATATCGCTTCGATATTCCAGTGAAGTTATATGATAAGATTCATATTATGCATGTATGTGCTGCAATGAATGTGTATTGAGTCTTGTGCCAAATGAAGTCCCTTTTTTTAATTTACAGAACAATTGTTCTCAACATTGCAGTATTATTTTTGTTTAGGGAATAGGGAATGATTGCTTCTTCTCATATGAATCATTTTGTAATTATTAGAAGTAAATTCTAATTGGTTTGCCAGCATATTAAATTCTAGCATTATAGCATTGTCTTGTCAATATGGTAACCATCTATTTGAGTATTTATTTCTTCTCCAAAATATCTTGCTTAGATTCCAGGTGATTGTTGAAAATTATGTCTTGGAATGGTTTATATACCTCAACACGTGTGTTTTTTTTTTTTTTTTTGCAAGCGGTTGATCAAGATTGTGCTTTCATATGCTATTTATGCTCAGGTTCATCTGCTGCTGAGTGGGCACAAGAGGCAGGTGTCCCTGATTGGTTTGATCAACGTGCTCTTAATGCTGAATCCACCCACGAGAACAACAAATGGTCCTCACAACAATATCCTGGCTTTATGGAATCCAAGTCGTTACACAGAACATCCTCATACCCTGAACAACAACAGCAGCTGCAGCAGCAGCACCACTCATATGAACTTCAGAAGCTACATCATCACTATTCCGGCGAACCAGTTCTTATTCCAAAATCATCATTTACTTCGTTTCCACCCCCTGGTGGCAAATCTCAGCATGCCTCACCAAATGGCCAGGCCATCCATCCCAACCTTCCTTATCATCAGGGTGGTCACCAAATGCCAAGTTCTTCATCTAATCCTTCTACATTCCCTAATACTCAGCTTCAACATGCCTTGCCGCATGGGTCCCAATTTGGTGGGAATTTGCCTCAGTTACCTCATGGTCTGCCACTTAATGGTCGACTCCAGAACCAATGGATGAATCAAAATAGCATATATCCCGGCGATCGTCCTGGCCTCCCAGGCAATGTTTCTCCCTATCAAAATGGTTTAATACCTCCACAACTAATGCCACCCCATCATGCCAAGCAAGCTGGAATGCAGCAACCATTCCCGCCATCCTTTGGTCATTTATCAGGGTTGCAGTTTAATCCTCACCTTTCTCCTTCACCATCTATGTTGAACAACTTTGATGTACTAGGTCCGCCTGATTTGAGAGATCAGAGAGCTATGCCACCGATGCTGAGAAATAGACAGGGAATGCGATATCCTCATTATGGCTCTGATTTTGGTAACCAGAAGGGAGATGGTGGTTGGCCTAGGTTCATATCAAAGCACATGAGTGCAGCTGAAATTGAAAATATTGTTAGAGTGCAGCTTGCTGCTACTCATAGCAATGACCCTTATGTTGATGATTATTATTATCAAGCTTGCCTAGCCCGAAAATCTGCTGGAGCAAAATTGAAACATCATTTCTGCCCCACTAATTTGTTAGATGGTTCGTCAAGGACTCGTGCTAGCAATGAGCCACATGCTTTTCTCCAGGTTGATGCTCTTGGAAGAGTTTCCTTCTCCTCAATACGCAGGCCTCGACCACTTCTTGAAGTTGACTCCCCAAACTCATTATCTGGTGATGGTGTTGAATTGAAAGTTGGTGAGAAGCCTTTGGAACAAGAGCCTATGCTTGCAGCCAGGGTAATTATTGAGGATGGCACCTACCTCCTACTGGACATTGATGATATTGACCGATTTTTGCAGTTTAACCAATTACCTGATGGTGGGGTCCAGCTGAGACAAAGAAGACAAGCAATTCTAGAAGCAGTAGCATCATCCTTTCAACTCGTTGACCCACTAGAAAAAAATGGCCACACTGTGGATCTAACTTCTAAAGATGACCATGTGTTCTTGAGGTTAGTCTCTCTTCCAAAGGGTAGGAAGCTCCTCGTAAGGTACCTTCAACTCCTTTTTCCTGGTGAACTCACTCGAATTGTCTGCATGGCTATCTGTCGCAATTTGAGGTTCTTTTTTGGCAATATTTCTTCTGATCCTGGGGTATCAGAGACAACTGCAAATCTTGCAAACGCTGTATCATCCTGCGTCCATGGTATGGAACTCAAAGCTCTAGCTGCTTGTCTTGCATCGGTGGTCTGTTCAACTGAGCATCCTCCTCTCCGCCCTGTGGGGAGTACTACTGGAGACGGAGCTTCCATTATCCTTAAATCTGTACTTGAGAGGGCAACCGAGCTTCTCACGGATCCTCAAGCTGCTGGAAATTGCAGCCATTCTAACAGGGTTTTTTGGCAGGCCTCTTTTGATGCCTTCTTTGGTCTTCTTACAAAGTACTGCTTTAATAAATATGACTCTATCGTGCAATCCTTCCTCAGCCAGGGCACACCAGCAGACACAGTTGCCCTTGGGTCTGATGTAGCTAAAGCAATTCGTAGAGAAATGCCTTTTGAACTCTTGCGCGCAAGCCTTCCTCATACAAGTGAGCCTCAAAGAAGGGTACTCTTGGAATTTTCACAGCGGTCCATGCCTTTGCCCGAACGCAGTGGTCAGAGTTGAGAATTGCATGTTAACTGTAGCATTGAGCTTGAAAATGCTCCTGGTTGGTTATAAAGGAATAGAGTTTGAGCATCTATGATAAATCTTGTATGGGCATCTGTGACTATAGTGGACCACCCTTTTGATTTTCTTTTACTTGGGAGCTTATTTTACTGCTCTGGTTGTGTAATGCCTTTAGAGTTTAGACATGTGTACAGTTTCAAAGTAATACGCCTTTCTCTTCTTCCTATTCCTGACCTTCACATTTCCCATTTCTGTTAATTCACCTTGCTTTCTTAGATTTCTATTCTTGAGCCCACTGGTCAAATATAGTGTTTTTTCTTCAAGAGTGACAATATTGTAATCTTTTCTGTTGTCTTGTCTTCTACTCTTATAGCAAATTTTGTGGAATAATAGGAAAATAGGTTTTTCTTCTTAAAGCAAATTCAATACATCATAATGTGTTTAATGTTTAATGATTGAATACGCTGTGACATGTTTGTGTTTAGTGTCTAATGATTGAACATGCTATGACATGTTTGTGTTTAATGTCTAGTGATTGAACATACTATGACATGTTGGATGCCTGATGGATGGACATTTCTGTGTATTTGGTCTACAAAGATTGAATAAACTGTCCAACTTGATGGACATGATTTTTACACATTATATATGATGTTTAGATAAATAAAAGAGAGGGCTCGGAAGGGAGAGGGGAATGGGGGAGGGATTTCCAAACCTTTTTAAAAAAAATAAAAAATAACAAGGATAAAATAGGATTTTGTGCGTTTAGAAAAGGGTGGCACTGGCACTGGCACTGGCGCTGGCACCCCTCTTTTAATTGCATGGTAAGACTTGAATAAAACGCGTGTAATTATTCCTTTTGCCAACCGTGTCAAAGAAAAATGTTAAAAAGGCCTAAAAAAAGATATTATTGCAAGAAAAAGGCGATGTCATATTGATTTCCTATATATTGGGTCGGTCTGAAACTCCAAGCAAGGAATAACACACTTAGAAACACGCAGAGAAGACCGGAAAATGGACCTCCGACAATCTATCCTCAATCAAACGGACGTTTCGCTTTCTCTGGCAGCACACGTCATCTCCTCCCACGGCAAAGACACTAACCTCGCATTCTCGCCGCTCTCCATCCATGTCGTTATGGCCTTGATTGCCGCCGGGTCGGAGGGCCCGACCCAAGACCAGCTTCTGGGTTTTCTGAAGTCCAAGTCC
Organism: Scutellaria barbata; assembly: GCA_028654395.1. NCBI lineage: Eukaryota > Viridiplantae > Streptophyta > Magnoliopsida > Lamiales > Lamiaceae > Scutellaria > Scutellaria barbata. Next base: position 9,338,704 of record CM053645.1, read on the forward strand.
ACGGCAGAATTAAATTCGCTCTCTTCACAGATCGTCACTCTGGTCTTCGCCGACGGTGGCCAGCTTGGTGGGCCCCGTTTGTCCTTCGCTAACGGCGTTTGGGTTGATCAGAGTTTTGCTCTGAAGCTCGCTTTCAAAGAAACTGTGGAGAATGCTTACAAGGCTGCTTCCACTCATGTTGATTTTCAGAATAAGGTTAGTTTCTTTGATCCTGCCATTTAATTATGAAAGAAAAAGGGATTATGAAGAGAAAACCCTAGGTCAATCATTACTTTGACAAGTGTAGTAATATGCTATAAATAACAGATTGTTAGATGAAGTGAGATAAAAAACGAATTGCTGTTGGATTAATTGAGGGAAAACCTAATTTTGGTAATTGTTACATGTATTTATGTTGATGGCTTCCAAAGGCTGTTGAGGTGATCAAAGAGGTTAATACATGGGCGGACAAGGAGACAAATGGGCTAATCAAAGAAATACTTCCATCAGGTTCAGTTGATGCTTCAACCAGGCTTATCTTAGCAAATGCAGTGTATTTTAAAGGAGCCTGGAATGAAAAGTTTGATGCATCAGTGACAAAAGACCATGATTTTTTCCTCTTAAATGGAACCTCTGTTCAAGTACCCTTCATGACCACCAAGAAGAAGCAATACATTGGTGCTTTTGATGATTTCAAAGTTCTGGGACTACCATACAAACAAGGAGAAGATAAGCGTAAGTTTTCCATGTATTTCTTTCTCCCAAATGCTAAAGATGGCCTGTCCAGTTTGCTAGAAAAAGTCAGCTCTGAATCCGGGTTTATTGAACACCACCTCCCTCGTCAACAAGTGAAAGTTAAAGATTTCCGTATTCCAAAGTTCAAAGTAAATTTTGGTTTCGAGGCTTCAGAGGTTCTCAAGGGACTGGGATTGGTGCTTCCTTTTTCTGGTGGTGGTCTCACAGAGATGGTGGACTCTAGTGTTGGCAAGAATCTTTATGTTTCGAGCATATTCCATAAGTCGTTTATTGAGGTGAATGAGGAAGGCACGGAAGCTGCAGCTACTTCTGCCGGTGTAGTTAAACTTAGGGCGTTGCTGATGGAGGAGGAGTTGGATTTCGTGGCTGATCATCCGTTCCTTTTTGTTATCAGAGAAGATTTGACCGGGGTTGTCCTCTTCGTTGGCCAAGTACTTAATCCCCTTGCTGGTTAATGTAGCATGTTGCCTTGAATGTGTCTTTGTAACAACTCTTTTTTGTACCCTGTTTATGACTACTCTTTAGAGTAGACTTGTATTAGGAGAGTGATGATGATGAATGTACCAGTTGATCTTCTATGTCTTGTGCAATGATGATACGGTTTTTATGAATTCGAATAAAGCATAGTTGTTCAAATGACAAGCTGAAATATGGGCAAATATTTTCTCGTGCAAATTAGCAGCTTATTGAGTTGGCTTGTATAAGAGACGTGGCAGTAGGTATCAATATCATGCTTTTCATAGTGATTATCTGGTGAGATTAATAGTTGAAAGTTTTGCATAATCAATCAATGGCGTTCTCATTCTAAATAAATAAATAAGATGCATCATAAGACTCATAACAATATTCAATCACAAGGTTCTGTAAGTAAAATTATTTGAATGTGTAATTCCACCTCAAACAATTTCTAAGACTGACAAACAAAAGGTTTTCATTACTACACTTGATGCAAGCTATTGTCTATTTATACATATGCGATGATTGATGATGACCATGAAGATGAGAAATGAACTTAACTAAGATGTCATGTTTAGATAAATCGTACAACAACACTATGGTTTTATCAACTCTAGGAAGATATTACTCTACTAATCACTTACAAGGTAGATTAATGACTGCCCTCTTGAGAAAGCCGAACAGATGCAGCACGAACCATCTCAACAAGGTTGTTGTCTAGAGCATCAAGCTCTCCTGAATTTCGGAGAAGATGATATGAAGGAGCCATATAGTTTGCTGCAACTTGAGCCAATTTCCACTGGGAGAGATTAGCAGCAATTTGAATTATTTTAGTAGACAAGTGGGTAGATGAATCTAAGCAAGAGATGACAACTTCATAGCATTCTTCATGGAGGTCCTCAATGAGCCAAAACTCAGCAAGCCAACACAACTCTACATATGTTTGGACTTCTCGATATTTATCCTCCAGATCCAAATTATCCCATAGACAATCAAAAGCAGGTACAGGTAACTGATCAGAATAGAACCAACTAACTAGTTTATTAAGTGATTCCCAACTCGTAGGAACCTTGATGATGTGCAAATGGCTGCAAGGACAATCACGAAAACAGTTGGTGTAAAATGGAGTGAATAAGAAACATCTAGATTCTTACAAAATAATTATCAAAATGTGAAATAAAACATAAGTTTTGGAAAAGAATTTCAATGAGGAACTAAATTTATATCCCAAATAGAAAACATACAACAGCTAATAATATCATAAACTCGAAATTTTAAAAAAGATTCAATAAACAGCCAATACAGGTCAGAATACCATTCCCATATGTTGTATTTTCAACCCACTGTATCCTAAGATGTACATACCTTTCTTGCATTCCTGATTGAAATAAGGCTTGCAAATAATCACAACTTGACTCGACTATAACTTTGTGAACATGTAGATGAGGAACCAAAGTGGCACAACTACTGCACTTCCAATTTACCAATTGTATCGTGCTGCTGGCTTCCATGATAAGATTCCTGAATCCATGTATAAGAAAAACAGAGATATTACATCACAATAAACACATAAACTACATCAGAATATAAAATGTGTCTACTTGAATAAAAGCCATCCTTCATCTAGAATTAACCCTTTCTTAACTGTGCATGAATCACAATGGAGTAATATATCCATACTCTGGAACTGATAACTATTGTGAGGTGGCATATTTGCAACCTCATAGAGGTGCCTGGTGGGAACCTAGTGATATGCTATACCTATTGCCAGAAATTCAGATAGTGCATGGGAAAAATAATAAAACAAGAGTGCATGTCAGCTATAAAGTGATAAACAAAAGGATTTTGCTCAATCAGTTATATTGTGTGCCTATTCATGATACTGTCCACTTAAGCAGCAGCTAGTTTCTGGACAAGGTCTGACACCATCCTGAAACATGGCTCAATACCAACATCTATACCAAAAAACAATTGTACAACACAACATGAAAATGATTAAACTCATCTATTACGAAACGGTACACACGGAGAATTATGTCCAACTGGCCCAAGAGCAGGACTAAGATCAAAGCTTGGCATGGGGACTCCCCATTTGGGATATCTTCTAGAAAGCATCTGCACCAGAGATTCCAATTTACAATGCCTCGCAAAAATTTTCAACTTCTTGACAAGGTTTGCGTTGGCCAGTAAGTATCCTGAGTAAACATATTCTAGCAACTTCAACAATGATTGCTGATCCACATGAGCCGATAGATGAACAGCCTTTATGACGTTTCTTCCCATTTCCGATATTATAGAGGACCCATTGGATGATTTCTCTTCAGGAATTGATTTTCCAGGAGGTAGTAGCGATGGGCATCTTACAGTAAGAATTACTTCATGAACATGGACAGATTCCTCATTTACGAGAACTAGCTTCACATCAGAATGCTCTTTCTCACCAAGTAATCTCCCAATTCTTTTCCCCAATTTACTTGGGAAACCAAATAGTCCAAAATAGCTAAGTGCATAAGCAGCATACCATCTTGAACCATGAGAATTATGGTCTCTGCATATCTCTTCCAGTTTCTGAATCAATTGAGCTTCAGAAACATCTTCCAGGTTGTCAGTAAGATGACCTTGTACATCAGCTAAATGATGTAGCAACTCAGCAAGGATCCACAAACTAAAAAGCAAAAGCATGTCTTCCCCTTCCCATTCTTCTAAGCCTAGAATACAACAACTCCTCTCTTTGAACGAATCACGCAAATGAGGCACCATACTTGCTCTTTTTATACAAACAGGATTCTTTAACCACCACATTATGAAGGCCACCACAGTTTTCATCCCTCGGGAGTTAATTATGAGTTCCCGATATGTTGGTAGACTACAATAACATGCTAAACTCATTAAGCTTACCACAATCTGAAGGTTTCCTGGCAGCCCAAACTTGTTTCCAGTCAATCCAGTATTCAGGATCTCCAGAAAGTATTTAACATAATCCTTGTCATACGACTTGAGTATTTCACATAGTATGGACCTAGACAAGGATGCGATATATTTACAAGGAGAATAAACCATCATAAGAACTGCCCTACATGCTGATTCACACTCGCTCATATTTGTGAGACCTTTTTGAGAAACTTGGCGCAATGTTCCAACTGAGTTGACGAAGGAAAAGCTGTCATACAGTGAAAAAAAGGGACAAGAATAGAATGAGCACCATATGCTAAACCACCACAAATAACTATATAATAAGGAAAAGTATTACCAAATTTAAAGGGGAGTATTCTAGAAAACCCAGGACAACAAAAACAACGACAAAAGAAGCAAAAAAATAAAAAATAAAAAAATCCAAACCTGAGATAAAAAAGCACTCTGTCGTGGATAGATGTATTACCATGCACATATTACAAGGACATTAAGTCGGAGCTCATGTCCCTGGATCTTATGGTTGAAATTTTCTGCACAATTTGCTGCAAGTCCTCCAAGAATATCCCAAACATACGGTCTAAAAGAAAGTAGAAGATTTGCATTATAAATCTCCTGCACAGTAATTATCAGATCATTCAGCGATAACTCATGCTGCAGTTGGTGAATTTTGTTATAGTTTTCCAGAAGAAGATCGAGAAGAAGTCTATCCATGCCAGCTTTCCAAAAGTGCATGTGATGATCACCGGCCCATTGGGTAATTGAAGCCAAACGACATGCCTCCTCCATAACAGACAACTGGCTTTTATCAAATTTCTCAGATACTGACCTCCAATTTTCCATTGCACTGGTCACAGCTTTGACAAGTGGCACACAGCATATGTTCATCATTTTTGTACACCCTCTTCTCCTGAGCTGATAATTCAAGAAGCAGAACAATTCAGACACACAAAAGTTGACAGCGTCCTCACAAGTCACAACATAAGGATTCAATTGAGAAGGGCTACCGCTAAACATCGAGCAAGTTTAAATGCTTCAATGCGGACTGGATCACTATTTGAACTGTCCATGCAGCGCACCATCATTCCTAGAAGTTCCTCTCCATTTTCAAGAAACCTCTCCGTACAATTGCCACACAGAGCTGCCAAAGCACAAGTAAGACAAACAATTGTGGCCCCAACAAGCTATTTGAACAAGATTAGCTTCAATTAGTAGGGCACTCATAATTGACAGTGTAAATAAATACCTATGGATGAATACAACTGCAGCACAGCAACCGTCACTGAATCTTCTGATACAAGTTTGACAGAGTCCAAAACATTTAAGAACTTAGAATCATTCCACACACAGAATCTAAAGGATGGCCACCGCCATAATATTTTACTCAAAACAGATGCCATTTCCAGAAAGTACTCAATTGGTTTTTCATCAATACAGAACTGCTTAATATTATGGACAATACAATCAACAGCTTTTGTTTCATTCAAAATCTCCCAAACTTCCCTCTCTTGTCTAGAGCTTAGCTTTGACATAATGATATTCATGGCAGTAGCACATGACATTGCAACTTGCAATTGTTGGGAAGATAACAAATCTGCTAAAGGACAGAGTAGATCCAAAACACGAATTTGCTTCATTGAACTTGGCAAAATGTTAACCATCTTTACAGTTAGAAAGGAAGCCAACCTCAGAACCGATTGACTTTTGAATTCTAGTATACTTCCCAATGCTTTGACCATATTGACAACGGAATCCTGGAATAAGTAAAAACATATTATTCAGAAACATATTTATATATATTAAATGATGGGTAGAAAGCATCTTCCATTTAATTTTATGACAAATTGGGTGTCAATCCTCATGAACTGGACTACACATTTTATACCACTATGTAATCACTGCATGAGGTAATAATTTAGGTGCTCCATCGTACATTTTAATCAAACAAGATCAGTGCTGTAAGACAAACCAGGAGAAAACATCCAAAGTCAAGAAACCAACTACACATATCTATGAGGTTCACTTGCAGAACTTCTCGAGCAGAAGATCGACATCCATATTGTTTCCAATTTCATGCGCCATCCGATAACTCTTAACTTCATGTAAACTAGACATAGAACAAGAAAATACAAACATTGGCTTTTCTAGGCTAAGAATAGCTTAAAAACGTCAATATGTAATGCTATACTAGGATCTCCAAATTGCAGACATTTGTGTTACCTTCAAATAACACCCATACCAATCTAAGTCAGCATCATTTCCTTTCTCCTAGCAGCTAGAAATTTTCAAGTGTTCTAACTTCTTAGAGAGGAAATACCTACACTCAAAGAGAGAAATAATGGAAGCAAGGATGGCCAACTTAGCAGTGTCTTGGTATTCCAATATCAAGTTAGTACATACATTAACTGAACATAGAGCATTCCTCACCACATCACACATAGATCATTTTCAAGTTCTATGCATTAATTAGTTCTGTATGTGGGCCATGCGATTTTAAGATATCTATACACAATTCATCAGTACCAGAATCAGAATTAACAAAAAATTTCAATTATTAGGTATCTCACGACCATCAAAATCTAATTTTAATGAATGGTATCAACTAATGAAACAAGAAGGGGAGATATATAAAAGCCGATTACCAATTATAGTGAGACATATATCAATGAGATTTTTATGTGGCTACATTAGATGTGATAATGTTTACGTACCTTGACAAGTGGGTATTGTAATGTCTCGCTGGTAATACACTCGAGGAATGCATCAATTGAACGAAGCACCAATCGTTGTATCTCAATGTCTGAACAGTTCCATTTCTCTCTGTTTTCCCAACTTCTGCAATCACAAGTAGCAAAGTAACAAAAAGTTTAGAATGAGGTAATATACATCTCATGCTCCTCACCAATACAGTTCACATAGCCAAAAAAAAAGGGAATCTTTAGTGGCCAACAACCCTCAAATAAGATAGATTTGACTAATTTAGAAAATTGGGAGCAAAAAGATCGATGGAAACATGATGTAACTTGTAAGAATTATGATGAATTAAAAATACCCAAGGTTGAGGGCATGATAAAGGCGTTGATGGAGGGTGAGGACGTGGCCGCTTATGCCGCGGTTGTTGTCCGCCACGCCGTGCTTCGCCGACGATCGCATTTGATTCTACTCTACTGCGGTTGCGGTCACAGCTCAATTGACAGTGCCCTGTTAGGGCAATCCCAACAATTCTGAGCACTGCTTGTATTAAATCCACAAAGTCAGGCTAAATAGAACCCCGAGACAAACCGCCATTGGAAACAATAGTTGAGACTATCTTCTTCTTCTTCGTCTTTGGTTGAATTGCGTTCTAGAAAGGTAGTTTGAATTTACTTTGCATTTTCTAGGGTTTTTTTCCTTTTATTTTTTACTAATCCTTTACTGTGTTAATTTTTATACTTGTATTCAATAAATTTGTAAACTCTCCAATTAGCTTCTTTTTTTTTTTTTTTTTTAATCAGCTCCCCAATTAACTGTTAGAAAAATAGATTTACTTAGTTTTTTTTTTTTAAAGGCGGTCAATCGACTGCTAACAATGCTTTCACAAAAAAAAAAAAAAAGAGAGATAGAGAGAGCATACAAGAAAGTGCTCAGTTTGGGCCAAGAAAGTGAAGGATATGGAATTGGGTTTGTTCCTGCGTAGGCCCATTATGGAGCCGAAGCCCAAAGATACCGACTTGTAGTATTTGTAATTTTGGAGAAAAGAAACGGTTAATTAAAGTATTGAAGGGCCTAGGGTTTATACGTGAGCCTAAACCCTGCTCCCTCAACTACTGAAGAGAGATGTTTACCGGCGGAAAAAGCTTTGTTTCCTCACCGCCTGCGTTCTCTAATGACGCCAAACGACTTCTTGTCTGCACCGGCAACACCGTCTCCGTTTTCAGCACCTCCACTGGCCTACAGGTTCTTTCCTGTTCTTATTCAGTATTTGACTTCTTTTAGCTTTCATAAAATCGAAACTTGAGTTTTTATTCGACTAACTATTCAATGTTACTCAATATTCCTGGATTTCAGACAAGTGAGCTGGAAGGACACGAGGCGCAGGTGACCTCGGTGATGGTTGTTCCAGCTTCTACTCCTGCGAGTAAAGTCTTGTGCTATTGTTGGACGTCGTCCCTCGATGGGAAGATCAAATACTGGGATTTTGCTGCTCCTGAATTGATGAAGACTATAGACATTCAGTTCCCTATCCATTCCATGGTGACTTAATCTTCTTATATAGTTATCATATTGATTGTGCACAGACTATTTTTTTAATTGTTTCTAAAGAGGTGTTCTTGATTTACCCTTGTTCTCTCTTTTTTTGGTGAGAATTATGAGTAACAGAGTGACAGGTTGATACATATTATTTGACTATACAAACCTTTGTACGCATCTAGTAAATCATTGAGATCATGCTGTTTTTTCTTTAATTGAGTGTTTGAGTCAGTGAAAACATTATAGGAGAAGAAATATTCTCCTTTCTCTTTAATCTATTATCCAAACACATTGCTCATATATGGTTCTCATATTTAAATCTTATGGTTTGTATCTGACTGATCCTGTCAATTTCAGGTGATTCCAAGTTTATTAATCCAGATAACTGAGAGCAATGGGAAGCTTCCTGATCTTTTTGCTTACGTCTATACCAAGAATGCGAAACAAAAGGATGAACAACCAAATTCTTTGGGTGGACAGATTCGGAAATGTAATCTTACAAAGTCTCGCTTAGTGGGTGGAGTTACTTTGGCTCAGGTGCTTGTTAATTACCTGATTTACTTGTGGTCAAAATTCTTGTATGAATTGCTATTATCTTACAGAAACATCATTTAGACATAACTTGGCTTTGAAGAATGGGGAGACATAAGTTATGGCTTTATGATCATTCATAACTTTATGATCATTCATGTTGTATTTTCGAGTTCCCTGTGTTAATGTTCAACAATCAAATTCTGGATTTAGATGCTAATAATTATCCGACAATTTATGAATCTTCTCTTGAATCTCCTTAGTTCATTTATAGTGGTGGTATCAAGTAATCTTTGTGATTTACAAATGGAGTGGGAGACTCAAACCTAAGACTTTGCTTAGGTTGAGAAATGTACTTGCCGTAAGGTAAGCCTGTGGGTACAGTATCAAATAATCATTAATTTTAACTTTATTTCATGATAACGTGTAACTTTCTAAAGTCATGAGTGTTGCATTCTGTACATTCATGTACCTGTTAGGCTGAAGATGGCCATGCGAAAATAATAGATTTTTTTTGGTCTATGTGGTTGTCTATGGATTTTAATATATTAACTGGCTTGTTCTGGATGGCACAATTGATTGTACAGTACAGGACATATTTGAACATTTGTAGTACTTATACAGATAAAGCTATGTTTATAATATGTTTAGTGATTTAATCCTCACCATCTTCTTTTTTTTTCTTTTTGCAAAAATTTGGAACCACACTAGCAGAATCTGTTTGAATTTTCTTTGGAGTCCTATGCTTGAGACAAAAATGTTATCAAACTCTACTTATTGTATAACTTCTTTTATGCCACTCATTTTATGTTCCAAACAACTTGGTCTTTAAACAGACTCAGAAACTAGGTTCCTTAACCGTTAGTCCGTCTGGGAAGTACATTGGAATGCATGAAAAGCGCAAGCTTCGAATATGGGAAATTCCGGGAAAAGATTCTGATGATGTTAGTTACAAGAAAGTCAGATTGCATCACACAAAGTCAATTACTGCTCTGGCTTTTCATCCAACTGAGAGGGTAGTAGCAGCAGGTGATGTTACAGGAAGAATCTTAATATGGAGAGGTGTTGGGCATGGAACATTTTCTAATAGTAAGTTAGTTAATGGACAACTCAGCAAGGATGCAGTGGACAGGCCAGGAGTGAGGGATGAGGATGATGCAGATTCGTGTACCACATGGCATTGGCATTCAACACAAGTTAACTTGCTCTTCTTCTCTTCAGATGGTGCTTATTTGTACTCAGGTAATGCAAGTGACTGTCACTGGTGATTTATCAGGTGAAAAGCAGGTGCCTGTTATCCTTCGGTGGAATTTAGTAGTGAATGCATGCTTCCCAGTCTTTCTTTGGCTGGTTTCTTGCATCTTTTTTAATTTGGAAATGATTCTTTCATCTACTATGTTTAAAAAGTTTATTAATTTTCCAGGTGGGAGAGAGGGAGTGTTGGTTGTTTGGCAGTTAGATTCTGGAAAGAAAAAATTTCTTCCACGGATTGGATCTCCACTTCTGTATTTCATCAGTTCTCCAGACCCTTCATTATCATCTGTAATAACTACTACATTTTTTGGATGTTCTATTTACCGACTCCATCTGCTTCAATTGGATGAGTTCTTAATAGTAAATTTTCAGATATCATGTGCAGATAATCGAATTCAACTGCTTAGAATGCCTTCAATGGAGATCTTGAGGTCCATTTCAGGGATTAAGGTTTGTTACTGGAAGTTATTGACCTTAATCATTGATAAAACATGATATTGCAAATGAAAAGATGTAATATTTCTCTTAAAGTGAGATATGTTATCTTTGACTATTTGCATATTTTATGAAATGCTTGCAATGCGCAGGGGAGGGCAAGTCCACATATTTTATGCAAATCACAGCTGTGTAATTCTGCAGCCTGTTAATCTTAGGGAATCCTTTTTCTGTATGACAGCTTCCTTGTTCACAAATGGATATGTATGAGGGATTTGGCTCTGCTGTTGTTTTCAATCCCACAGCTGGGTTGAGTGCAGTACCTGCAGAGAACTACCGTGTTCAATTTTATAGTTTATTTGATGACCGTGAGATTTCGGAGGTGAGTACAATCAAAAATGTTCATAGGCTTCATCTGTTAATCAATTCCATTATAATATTTCCTCGTTTTAAATAGTCTTGTCCTTCATTTACTTTAAAATGTGGATAAATTGTGCATGGCATGTTAGCTTCCATATTTATGGAAGGTTGTGGGTGAGTGTGGGGTTGACTTTTTTTTTTTTGTTGAGCCTGATTTTATGTATTTATTTGTGCATGATACGGGAAACACTTTTCCCTCTTTTCCTATCTTAGTATTGGTTGTGGGGCCGGGTTGGTTGGAACTTGGAACAACATTTAGCAGTGAGAACTTCTTCATTTGCAAGGTTTGGGGATGAGTAGGGATTTTGGCATTGGCTTTGAGATTTTTTCTAGCTTTTTAAAAAACAAAAAAATGAAGAAAATTTATTTGGTTGTTGACTTTCATTTTTGGGTTTTAAAACCATTGCGGTATCTTTACTTGATATTTTTTGAATGAGTAGATGCTTGGCATAAGGTTGTCCGTTAATTCATTCCAATCACAATTTGCTTTTGCTTTAAGAATATGATTTCTTGAGTTTGTGTTTTTACAGATTCAAATCTGTGAGAGAAACCATCAGCCAGGTGATGAAATCACGGTAAAGAAATCTTCTTCTTAGTTGTTCACTAGATGCATTGATATCCCAAAATCGAATATCTATCTTCACATGCATTGTACTTACATCCAGATTATATTTGTGATAGTGCTTTTGCAACACTTGTCAGTTATATGGCATATAGTTCATGTCTTCTGGGGTTTGTCTCTTCAATTTGTATTGGAATGATCTTTTTTTATGTTGTGCTTCCATTTAGAAAACCATAAATATTATCAACTTCAGAAGTCAAACTGTGTAGCATTTATTGATGTTGTCTAATTGGTTATAGTTTTTGCGGGCTGTTAGTACAATTATATGATTGAGTTTCTCTTTTGATTGTTCATCCCTTGGCATGTGTCTAGCTTAGGAGTCTGTTTATATTACTTTTCATGATCTATTCTGTCATATTGATTTAAAGATCTTGGTCACGAGCTATATGAAACTAAAAAACCTTGACATTTGTTTATTCTACCATGCACACTTCATTTTTAAGCGTAGTCTATCTTCTCCTGGATATTCTATCACTCTTTATTCCAGATGTAATAAGATCATAATCTTTTTATATTGTATCTTTCAGGTAAAAGTGAATTTGGTTGCTTTTTCTCGGGATGGTTCAACTATGAGTACTGTTGAAACCAGGCTTCCTGAAGAAGGAATCGGTAGCCTTGTTACACTTAAGTTCTGGGCATGTGGCTTACAGAGCAAACAGTTTAACTTGTCAACTGTCATATACGAACCACATAGGTTTATTCTCTTCTTAAGTGTTTTTACTTGTATGCAGCCATCAGATGTAACTTCATTGGCACACTCTATTTTGCCAGTTAAGATTGTCATGTGTCATCTGATGACTACGGCATTGAGGTTTCCATTGCACTCATAAATCTAATGAGTTTGATGCTTTCTGCTACAAATGAAACAGGGAGGCTGGGATCTCCTCCATAGCTTTCCGTCCAACCAGTCACATGGCTGTCAGTTCATCATATGGTGGAGATTTTAAGGTAGGAGGCCTTCTTTTGAGTGATTTTTTTCTTTTGAGTTGCTCTAAGTTATGAATTTTCTGATTGGCAGGTATGGGTTTGTAAACATGAGATCCCCCCCAACAATGAGATACATCAGAATACTGGCTGGACATGTCATGCTCTTGGATCATACAAGTATTTGCATATTGCCAGCATATATCAAGTAGATCCATTTTACTAATGGATGACTTGTATTAACAAAGATCCATTTTGGCAGGGAGAAGCCTATGACTAGTGCTGCATTTTCTAGTGATGGGTCTGTGTTGGCTGTTGCTGCAGAAAAAATTATCACCTTGTGGGATCCAGACAAGAATACTCTGCTGGCTGTAATTGGAGAGAGTCTTGAGGTCTAATGTTTTAAAAGTTATATATTGCTAATTCTCTAGTTGTTTGTTGTCCTTTATATTGTTGTGCATGGATACTATGTGCTGATCAAACTTGTGTACTGTGACAGCCAATTACAACACTTTCATTTATTGGGAGGACAGATTATCTTGTGTCCGCTTCACGAGGTTCAAACCCTCAGTTAAGTGTTTGGAGTTTGTCGAGGTTATGTACAACTTGGTCTTACAGGCTTGATGCGGAGGGTAAGCGTGTTGGGTCCTTCAGGGAAATATCATTATTGGCATACTTATGTGTTGCACTATATGGAGATGACTTTAGTTTGGTGTACCCACTGGCTTCTTGCAATAGTTGACTTATATTTCTACCTTGGGTAATTTAGCATTTTTGAGTTGAATTTTAGTTCACAATAGTAATACTAGTTATTTCTAGTATATATACTTTTGTTTTCTTCTATGCATCATAGAGTTCTTACTTTCAGAAGTTCTTTTAATCAATAGCTTGGACTAACTTTATTAGCTTTACTATTTAGGGTGGTAACTATTAATGTTTTCTTTATAGTAGCTTCTCCTGTAGCTCAATAATATTCTTTTCCATGCAGCTATTGCTTGCTCGATGGACAAGTCCAGCTTTGCTGTTCTTGCTCTCTGTAAGGGTATAGAGTCTGCTGAAGCCACAATGCAGGGTGCAGAGGGGATAATCTTGTTGTTCAATGCGGAAAACGCAGTTCCCTTGTCTACCTGGTTTGTGAACAAGGTAAGTCTTTCTTCATTGTTTCGTATTTGTAAAAGTTGTTTCAGTTTTACTTATATTTCTTTTAATCATGTGGTGTTATGGCAATTTTGTGCATCTGTTATTTGTGTGGTTTCTGTAAGTTATTGCTTAATGATGGATTCCATATACAGAAATTCTAGGAATATTAAGCTTGCTTTATAACTGCAATTTCTGTTGCCTTTCGGACTTTTGATTTGGGAACTGTCATAATGAAGCAAAAATTATTTGCTTCTCACTGAAATACCGCTGAAATAAATATACTCGTCTAGGGAATTAGTTTAAAAGAAACATTACCTAGTTTGGATTTCATGTCCACCTAAGTCAGTCCAGAATTAGTTCAAAATGTGGGTGGTGGATTTTAAATCCATATCATTCCAAACAGATGCGTTTGCTACTATGGATTTCAGACACATCCTCAAAAGTGTTAATGGAACATAGCATTTGATGGTATAAAGTGTTAATGGAAAAAAGGAAAATGTTAGCCGTGGGAGTAACTGGTGGTTTGGAAGCAGAGCATTTGATGGTAACAAGATGACAGTTATATGCCATTCATGTATTAAAAAATTTCATGCTGCAGGCTCAAGGTGGAGGACTCTCTTTTTTTCAGTCAAGCCTTAAACCAGAAGATGAAGTTGGTGAAACAAAAGCAGCTGATGAAGTTCTTGCTTACATGAATGGTGCTCACGAGTATGTTCTCTTCAACCCATATGGTGAGCAGGCTAATAAGCTCGGCATTTCTCTTCTGCGGGACTTCAGCAGTACCCTTGAGGAAACAGGTTAGTTTTCCAATGTTGCAACATACTGTTTCCACTAGCAACTGTTAAGATCTGTTTAAAAACGGTTTCATGTGGTCTGTGACCACTGACCATGCGTTACTGCATGTGTATTCTCGTTCAAATGATGTAACATGCTGTCCGGGTGTTCATTCCAAACCTTTATCATGCAAATGATGAATTCTCATGTATTCCTGTGCTTGTGTAATATTTTCTGCCCTACATATGTATTCTAGATTTATTAATAATGTGGAATGTTGCTTTCCTTTGAGCAGAAAGATATGGCTATGCATCAATCTATGGTGAGTTACCAGAATTCAGCTTGAAAAAAGATGAGGCTCCATTCTCATCAATGTTGTCAGACAAAACCTGGAGCACAATTTTTAGTGGGCCATCTCACAGTCTTCCTCCTCTCCCCAAGTTGTGCTCTGACTTTCTGGAGTCACTGCTGGAGAGAAGGTCTGCTGTTGTGGAATAAGAAGTTTAAATATTGCCCGTGTTTAGTCTTTTTGGGTGACAAGGGACCTTCAAGCACCAAAGGGACCTTCTACAACGTTATCCTTTTGTTGCAGAATTGGGGGTTTGGGGGGCGGGGGGGATGGGCGCTGTGTGCAGATTCAGGCATTAATATTTTGGTGATATAGTCGACAGTATTTTGGGTGGAGAGAAGCATTATAGAGGGATCTGCTGGATACGAGATTGAAGTAGAGGGCAATGAAGTAAAATATTTGTATACGATATGTGTATGATGCAACAGATGGATTGTGATGCCGAAATTTTGACTATTAAAGTGGAAAAAAAAAAAGGTTTTTAGCACAAGGTTTAGTGAGTTGAGCAGTTGACAGTTCAGTGGCCAAATTGTAGGGATTGAAAAAAATTGTGATCTAACATTGTTTTGTTTTAGTCATCACTCTGGAAATTTCCTGGTTTTCGTGACCCTACTTTTTTCTGTATTTTATTTTTATATCTGGAAATGTACTGCAATTTACGCACTTTACGTTTCATTAAGAAATAGCAAAATCATTAACAAAAATAAACATTCACGACTGGATGAAACACGAGCTTACTTAAGTGTCTTTTTCACCCCAAGTGTTTCTCTATTTTTTCCTTCACGTAAGGTTAAATTTGCTAAGTATATGTATGTATATGTGATCTGCGAACAATAAATAGTTATGTTTTTTATTTTATTTTTCCTTAAAAAGAAAGGTGATCCGATCAAAACTCAATAGTTAAAGTTAATAATTGAAATAAAAAGAAAAAAGTTAATTATTGAATTTTTTTATTGCCATGTAAAATTATAGGACCTTAAGTAAGGTTGCATTGCGTAAGATTAAATTTGAACCCATATAAACGATCATATAATAAATAAAAAGAGATTTTGTAAATAAATGAGTTTGGATTTAAAGGGGTGTTTGACTATGTTTATTTTTAGAGATTACAAACTCTTGTTTTAGAAGATAAAATAAGATTTTATTTTAGAGATGAGATTTCCTATTTAAAAAAAAAGCGTCGTAAACTCTTAACATCTTATTTTAATATAAAATAAAATTTTATTTTTAAAATCATTGTCAAACACTTTTAAAAGCTTGTAAGCTTACTCAAAGTCTCAAACACTCTCTTAATTATTTCAAAAATTAGACACACTCAAAAAAAAAAAAAAGATGTATATATCATGTTTTCGATTTGGACAACATCCAATATTTGGTGTTTAAGGGGATATTTGGGTGAGCTTCTCCTTAAAAGTGTTTATTTGTTAAGAGCTTATAAAATTCTAAAAAACATTTGGCTAAATTTTTAAATTAAAATATTACTTTAGGAGTTTATAAGATGTAAAGGAATTTATAAACTTAGTCAAACACCCCCAAAGATAAAAGAATTGAGCAAGGAGTTCCAATGCTGAAAGCTAAAACAGTATTACAGGGCCTAAGCCCAAAGGAAGGAGCTATTCGGGCCCAGGCTCGCATAACGCTGCAGATAGTGATTCGCCATTTCACAGTTTGTGGATAACATTCAACTTGAGCTATGAGGACAGCACCGGAGTGCAAGAAGCCAACACCCACTTTTCTTTTCCAGATATAAGAATCCCGCCATCAATCACCAACCGAATTAGAGTTCTCAAAACACAAAGATCAGTCAGCTGCAAAACTACCTTCTGATTTGGTTTTCTCTCCACACATTTCGAGATATTTTTGCCTTTTCGATTCATCAAATGTTGAGTAAAACCCTGTTTTTCATTCACTGATTTAAAGATTTTCGTGAATCTATGGCGATTCTTTTCCACTCATCATCTCCAATAGCGAAACCATCGACCGAATGTGGGAGAAAATCCTCTGGGTTCCTTGCTCTGCTACCAAAGTTCCAATCTTTCTCACTCGGCAATAGTTTTCCCAAGGTTGTATCTTCAACTCAAACAGCCATAGCTCCTAAAGACTGTGTCTTCACTTTGCCCAATTGGAGATCGGGTAAGGTTGATCCAAGAACAAGAGAGCTTAGGTTAAACGATGCGTTTTTGTATTTAGAATACATGGTGGGGAAAGGCCAAAAACCTGACATAGCTAATGCCACTCAGCTGTTGTATGATCTCTGCAAGACCAATAAACTTAGAAAAGCTACTAAAGTTATGGAGATGATGGTTAAATCAGGTAGTATTCCTGATGCTGCTTCCTATACGTTCTTGGTGAATCATTTGTGCAGGCGAGGGAATGTAGGGCATGCAATGCAGCTTGTTGAAACAATGGAGGAATTCGGTTATCCAACCAATACTGTGACATATAATTCTCTAGTTAGAGGGCTTTGTATGAGAGGGAACCTGAATAAAAGCCTTCAGTTTGTTGAGAGGTTGATGCAGAAAGGGCTTGCCCCGAATGCATTTACGTACTCAATCTTGCTTGAGGCTGCATACAAGGAGAAAGGGGTTGATGAGGCTATGAGGCTGTTGGATGATATAATAGCCAAGGGTGGGAACCCGAATTTGGTTAGCTATAATGTGATATTGACAGGGTTGTGCAAGGAAGATAGAGTGGTGGAGGCAATTCAACTTTTCAGGGATTTGCCAGCTAAGGGATTTAGTCCTAATGTTGTGAGCTACAACATTTTGTTGAGGAGTTTGTGTTATGAAGGGCGTTGGGAGGAGGTGAACGAGCTTCTTGCAGAGATGGTTGGTGATGAACGCGCACCGTCTATAGTGACGTATAATACATTAATAGGGTCACTTGCAATCCATGGTCGAATCAATCAGGCTTTTGAGGTTTTGGATGAGTTATTCAGGGATGGTCAGTTTAGGCCCAATGCTGCTAGCTATAACCCTATCATCGAACGACTTTGCAAGGAAAAGAAGGTGGAAGCTGTTGTTGAGTGTCTTGATCAAATGATTTTGAGGAATTGTTGTCCTAATGAGGGCACATACAATGCAATAGCTGTGCTCTGCTATGAGGGGATGGTAAAAGAGGCATTTTCGATCATTCAAAGCTTGAGAAACAAACAGGATATATCAAGTCATGATTTCTATAGAAATGTGGTTACAAGTCTATGCAGAAAAGGAAACACTTATCCAGCTTTTCAGTTGTTGTACGAGATGACATCGTGTGGGTTCACTCCTGATTCCTACACATACTCATCGCTGATTAGAGGGCTGTGTTTGGAGAGGATGTTGGGTGCTGCCATGGATGTTTTTAGGGTCATGGAAGAGAATTGGCACAAGCCTAACGTTGATAACTACAACGCGCTTGTGCTTGGGCTGTGCAAGTGCCAAAGGACGGATTTGTCCTTGGACGTGGTAGAGGTGATGATTGAGAAGGGGCAAATGCCCAACGAGACTACATACACGATCTTAGTTGAAGGGATCATTTATGAACAAGAGAAGGAGCTAGCAGCAGGGCTCTTGAAGGAGCTGCATACGAGACAAGTGATGAGCTGGAACACGGTGAAGAGACTCACTATGCAGTATGATCTTGAAGGTCTATCTGCACACATTGTATGAAGGTGAAGGTAGAGGAAACAACAATTTGGTGGTTTTTTTATATTCATACTTTGGTATTTACACTTTACTTGGGCTTATACAGATTGGGAGTAGTGTATATTAGGCACTTTTTGGAATCTGATAATAGTAAAGATTACACTCATTGTGGTGGTAGAGGTTGTAAATTCAAATTCAGTAGGAGTATTATGTAAAATCACTTCGTTTCTTTCATAAACACTATGATTATTCTGATCCCATTTTCTGCACTCGTTTTGAATTTGAATAAAAGATTAAAGCTTTACTTGAACTCGAGCTTGATTAGCAAGAAATAATAGTAGATAGCCTGCTCAACTTTCCGTTATGGTTGATTGATAATCAATGAAGTTCATACATAATTACCAATGCATGATAAACATTTAAACAAGCTTGATGGGATTGCACTAAAATATTATGAAAGAATATATTCCTAATGAATTGGGATCTTGGACTGGGATTCGGGATCTTGGACTGGGATTCGAAATTTCAAGATCCCAATTCATTAGGAATATATTAATAAGTGCATATCAGGAATGAACACATATTTACATCTAATACAATAATACCACATAAACATATGCTACAAATTCCACCTTCATTTTCAAAATTCCATGCATATATATCCTACAGCAAACAATATTCTTGCTACTCCCAAATAATTCCAGAGCCCAATGCAAAACACAGACCAAAATCAAGTGTGAAAAAGACAAAAGACACATGCTGCTAAACCCAAAAAAAAAACTCAGTCTTGGCGAAGAATAATAGTGGAGCTGCTGAATAACAGGTCTAGAAAGTTTAAGCTAAATGAAATACTGCATAGCCTGCATTCATCCATAATAGAGTTTAGATGAGTAGAGTGAACAAAATAAGTTCTAACAAGTTGCTTTTGTTTCCGATCAAAACAAGAAAAACAGTCAAAACCTTATAAATCAACCCAAACTTGACTAAGAACAAGTCGTAAAGAACCACAACTAGGTCCCTAATCAGAGCCGAACAGGCAACAAAGATATCCCTGTACAGAACTTGCTTCCACTAATCTGTATAGCAAAGTAGCAGATGAAGAAGCAGTCCGTGCAGAAGAATCATCTCTGATCGACCATGTCAATTCTCTTACTTGGATCTTTGTCTCATCTTTCTTCGCTTCCTCTTCAACCTCCTCATACGCTTCTTCTTCCACTGCAAGGTGCATGATAAAGAATCTTCAAATCAAAGGAGAAGAAAAACAAAACCATCACTTGTTACTTTATAATAGCTCCTTGAAGCTTATTGCTTTCTTTATCATCTCGAACCTCATAATCTAATAGCCCTTTATCAAAACTATCATAACATCTAGCGTGCATGAAACAAAACTTTAGACAACTGATACCCCTACATTTTTCAGTGAAAAAAAAAAAATATATATATATATATATACATTTAATTCCAATTTCTCAGTCTTTTCAACATACGCTTATCATATCCAAATTCACTAGAACATAACCCGGTCAGCTATGTACAAGCAAGATGTTTACCACATAAAGTAAATAGCTCTTTACAAAGTTAAGTATAACTGTATGAGTAAACAATCGATAATCAATATATCAAAGATGCGATGTACCAAATCAAGTTGATGTCATAATAGATAATCTCCACATTATACTCACATATACATACAACACATAGCACTATGATTAAAGCAAACACCAATGTCACAAACAAGTGCAGAATTCTTCACAGCAAAAACCGATAAGAATTTAATTCAGAAAAAAGGGAAAATCTAAGAAAAAATCCAAAAAATCTCGACAAAAGGATAAGATCATAAAACCATTACAGAATTGAAAAATGCCAAAAACAGAGACGCATACCTTTGCCCTCATCTCAGCTCTGAGAAATTCAATTCCCCTCCAACGCCTCTGTTTCTTCCTATCGATGAGTAGGGCAGTCACTGATATCCAGTTGCCAATTTATAGGGTGTGACGAAACCCTAATTCGAATGGTCCGGGTTGACCCGAATTACCCAGTTTGCAATATGTATCTTTTCTTTTGGGCCGTTTTTTTTTTGTTCGCGGAATTCGAGAATAATAAGCCCAATTCAATAACAATCAATTTTTTTCCAAATAATTTATCTAAAGGAAAAAACAAAGTTACCAAAACTGACAAACACGGTATAATTTTAGAAAAAGTAAAATAAGTAGGCTTTAAAGCAAATTAGCAACATTTATGTGCCTAAAAATTCATTATAAAAAATAATAATTGTAAAAAATAATAATTATTATAATAATATAAAGGTATTTTATAATTAGAAAATGTTCAAATACCCACCGTGACAATTTTTAATATGTCTACTGATAGTGTGTAATGATCTCATTCCCTCATTATATAAAAAGTGAAATTAATAGATATTTCAGATTATGGACATGTAATGAATAAATAAGCAGGAATGTTTTATAATTATGTTTTCATATTGAACAATATTATTAAAGTTGGGCCCAAATAATCATAATGAAAAATATTTGCAAGTCCAGTTTATTTGAGAGACCCGGATCTGAAGCCTTAAGCCCGTCGTAGAAACAATTAAATTAGATTTAAAAAAAAAAAAAAGATGTACTTGTTTTTTCACTAGTATTTATGTAATCTTAGAACTATATTTCTGAGAAATTGTTGATGCATAGACGTCCAAGTTGATATTTCCAGGGCCTGATAATAAATAGACCATATGGATCCTGAACTATTAGTTATTAAATTTAAAATAAGGTTATCAACAACATGATATTTTATTTAGGAATCTCTAACCTTTAAATTATTGATTAAATCATATGCAAGTTTATGTTTTGTATTGATCAACCCGATATGAATATTGGCCAGCACGTAAGTAAGTAAGCTTTAAAACTAATATAATATAGCTATAAATTCATCCAAACAAATTTTAACTGACCATACCTCATGATGTTTTGTAATATATAAAAAAAAATGTTAAGTTAAATATAAAACATAACATAAAAGTACATCGGGTGAGAGTAATTTTGGATGGGTTTGAACGCACTCATCCAAACGCGTGAAGGTGCGTGTAGATATGTTTTGAAGGGTTTGGATCGAGTGATCCATGTACTCGATACATAATTTTTTCTACTAAAAATAAATTACTTATGGATTTAACAACAGATTTACGTCACTAATATTTTTGTTGGTAACATATTGTTGACAGGAAAAAAAAAAAAAAGTTTCATCGCTAAATAAATTACTGATGAAATTAAAATCCAAATGTGGAAAATCACGAAAAAAAATCACAGTTTTTGCTTTATTTTAGTTACAATAATACATATTTATAAAAAAAACTCTAAATATATTGTATTTTATATCTTAGTATTATTTATATGGATTTCGATTCTAATTTAATTTATGTATGACATATAGTTAAATATATATATATATATATATTACAAATTTTGCTTAAAAAATCATTAATAAAATGTTAACATATTATTCGATGAAAAACTTTTTTTTTGATTACCATATTCTCCAAATTATTGTATTTCCTACTTAATATCTATTACATTTTTTCTATTGATTTCGCTGAATTGTGTTGAGGATATCATGATTAAGCGTATGAAAATACTTACATCTTGATGAAATATTGAATAATTCCCAAATTATCATTTAGTGTATGATCGATGGAACCCTAAATATTAATCATTACACTATTCGAATGTGAAGATCAAGGATTAAAGAGTAGCACGTTGCAATCCACAATTAACCAACTTGAAATTATAATATTGAATAATTTCCCAGGAAAAAATTATATTCATACTCATTAAACCATTTCATGAATCTAATTTAATTAATTAATGAGACGTATCGATTTTTATATTCTTTTGGTGTAATAGAAACAAATATTCTGCCCTAGAACATTTAAAAAAAAATGCAAGTCATATACATTTGAGAGACCTGCATCTGAGCATAAAACCTGTGTCGTAAAAATAATCAAACCAAATTAAAAAGATGTATTAGTATTTTAATTAGCACTACTAGAAATTAGTTAAATTCCAACGTGAAAATTCTGTTTGAATTTTTGATTCCAACGAAAATTCCAAAGTAATGTGAGGCGCCGGAAAAGTGTAAATTTCGGACTCTTTGGGAATATATCTATCTATATATAAAAGGAGGACAGTTGATAAAATTTATAATTTTACCATTTTTCTTTCCAAAAATGTCACATCATTATATTAGTTAATAAAAGAATTCCAAAAATTATTAATTTTGTAAAAAAAAATAATTCATGATATTTAAAACACTTTTCCCATAAAATATATATTGTTAATTATTATTATTATTATTATTATTATTATTATTATTATTATTAATTATTTGTTGTTATTGATGACGACTATTATTCATTATTGAACAATAATTTATTTTTATTTTTTTAATTTTATTAACTTTAATTACTTAATGTCTATAATTATTCTCATTATCAATTTTAAAGTTAAAAAAATTTTAAGATATTTTTTTTGTAATTATGAGAAATATTATATATAAATAATATTTCAAAATTTCTATTGTTAATTGGTCTCTTTTTACCAACTCCAAAAATAATTGACTTATCAAATTATCTATCGAACCATGAAAAAAATTCAACAAAAGATATAAATAAATAAAATGTAAGCTTTCAAGTTTTTAATTTTTTTTTGTTAACTTTAATTATTTAATGTTTAGAATTATTCATATTATCAATTTGAAAGTTAAAAGAAATTGTAATATACTTTTTGTAATTATGAGAAATGTTGTATATAAATAAATATTTCAAAACTTATATTGTTAATTGGTCTCTTATAACTCTTAAAATCATTGGTTTTTCAAATTATCTATTGAATCATGAAAAATATTTAATAAAAGATGAACAAATAAAATGTAAGCTTTCAAGTTCGTTGTTTAAATTATTTATAAATTTTGTATTCCTATTTTTTAATATTATCAAATATAATTTAGAAGAACATATACAATTTGTTATTTGAATTTAAAAAACACACAACCTAAAAATAAATAGAAGAACATATACAATTTGTGTTATTTGAATTTAAAATAACATAAAATTCAAAAACAAACACATAAAGAAGCCCTAATGTATAGGGGAAATTTAACCAAATTTTACTTTCTTAAGTTAAAACTCTATTTTACCCAATAATTTTTAAAAATTGTAAAATATAACTTTAAAAATCAATAGAGATATGAAAATATATTTGTATATTATATAAAGTTTGAATAATAAAAGATGTATGAATAACTTTATAATATAGCAATTTCATTACACAATTACAAATTGTATACTTCCATAATAAATAATAAATCGCACATCGCACAAGTGAATTACTAGAAATAAATAGAATGTAAGCTTTTAGATTTTTTATTTTTTTTGTTTTTTTGTTAACTTTAATTACTTAATGTCTAAAATTATTCATATTATCAATTTGAAAGTTAAAAGAAATTGTAATATACTTTTTGTAATTATGAGAAATGTTGTATATAAATAAATATTTTAAAACTTATATTGTTAATTGATCTTTTATAATTAACTCTTAAAATTATTGGTTTATCAAATTATCTATCGGGTCATGAAAAAAATTCAACAAAAGACGAACAAATAGAATGCAAACTTTCAAATTCGTCGTTTAAATTATTTATAAATTTTATATTCCAACTTTTTAATATTATCAAATATAATTTAGAAGAACATATACAATTTGTGTTATTTAAATTTAGAATAACATGCAACTAAAAAACAAATGCATAAGGAAGCCCTAGGGGAATTTAACCAAATTCTACTTTATTAAGTTAAAACTCTACTTTACCCAACAATTTTTTTAAATTATAAAATATAACTTTAAAAATCAACAGAGATATGAAAATACATTTGTATAATATACAAAGTTTGAATAATAAAAGATGTATGAATAATTTCATAATATAACAATTTCATTATATAATTACAAATTATACACTATCACAACAAATAATAAGTCGCGCATCGCGCGCGTGAATTATTAATATATATATATATATGAGGTGAGTTTTAGGCTATTCAGTCCCTCCAATAGAAATAGAAATATAGACGAAAATTATAACAAATCTCTCGAAAAATTGTGGATAGCATTAGTAATAGAAATTGTTTATCCAAATGGCACGACGTGCAAGGATGTTTCCATAAATAAAATTAAATAAACTAGTAATTCATCCAAGCGTTATGGATGATTTATTATTTGTTGTGGTAGTGTACGATTTGTAACTATATATTGAAATTATTATATTATAAAATTATTCATGCATTTTTTATTATTCAAACTTTGTATAATATATAAATATATTTTCATATTTCTATTGATTTTTTAAGTTATATTTTATAATTTTAAAAAAATTGTTGGGTAAAGTAGAGTTTTAACTTAAGAAAGTAAAATGTGATTGAATTTCCCCTATACATTAGGATTTCCCTATGCATTTGTTTTTGGGTTGCGTGTTATTCTAAATTCAAATAACACAAATTGTATATGTTCTTCTAAATTATATTTGATAATATTAAAAAGTTGGAATATAAAATTTATAAATAATTTAGACGACGAACTTGAAAGCTTGCATTCTATTTATTCGTCTTTTATTGAATTTTTTTCATTACTCAATAGATAATTTGATAAGCCAATGATTTTAAGAGTTAGTTATAAGAGATCATTTAACAATATAAGTTTTGAAATATTTATTTATATACAACATTTCTCATAATTACAAAAAGTATATTACAATTTTTTTTAACTTTCAAATTGATAATATGAATAATTCTAAACATTAAGTAATTAAAGTTAACCAAAAAAAAATTTAAAAACTTGAAAGCTTACATTCTATTTATTTCTATCTTTTGTTGAATTTTTTTTCATGGTTTGATAGATAATTTGATAAGTCAATGATTTTTGCACCTGGTTAAAAGTGACTGATTAACAATAGAAATTTGAAATATTATTTATATATAATATTTCTCATAATTACAAAAAATATCTTCAAATATTTTTAACTTTAAAATTAATAATGAGTATAATTATAGATATTAAGTAATTAAAGTTAACAAAATAAAAAAAAAATTATTCAACAATGAATAACAATCATCCTCAACAATAACAAATAATAATAATAATAATCTATACTATATATAAAATGAAAGAAGTTGGCAAATATTACTGATTTGCCATTAATTACCTAATTGGCAAAAATTACTGATTTGCCATTAATGACCTAATTGGCAAAAATTACTGATTTGCCACTAATCACCTAAATTTATCTGATTTATTTTTTTTGGTTTGGATTCAGGGGAAAATTGTTATAATTTATTTAATTTAATTTCATGATTGCAGAAAATGGTTTCAGAAGTGTGCGAATATGGGTCAGCTTTTTGATTATTCTTATATAGTTTTGAAGCTAAATTTTTTAAACATAAACTAAATTTTGGAATAAATTAATTTTTTTTTTTAACAAATCCATCTAAAAACAATGCAGAAAATTATCTACACATCTAAAATATAAAAAAACAAAAATATGAACAAAATATATTAGCAAGTTTAGTAAATGACTTTTGAATTATTCAGAAATTAAAACTCACAAACACAAAACTATTATTATTATTTTATATTGTGTTTAATTTTATTTTCAAATTGAATTGTTGAATATTGATTTTATATTTATTATTTTATTATTATTTAATATTGATGTTCAATTTATTATTCAAATTTTATTATTTTATATTGTATTGTGTTATATTTATGAATTAATTATATTCATAATTTGATTTAGATTTCATTTTTAATGCATGTTATATCAAATTCATATCTATTTTAAAATTCATAATCTACTATTTCATAGCATATATAATTATATCAAATTTAAAATGTTGAGTTTCAAAATTGTTTGCATTCAAAAAATTTAATTATATCAAATACAATTATTTAAAATAACATAATTTTAAAGTTGAAATATTAACATTTTTAATTAATATAGATATTAAAAGCAATATATATATTTATATATTACATTTAAATAATATATCATTACATTATGTCATCAATATTAAAAAATATAGATTTTATATCACAAACCGCGCATCGTGCGGGTGTACTGCTAGTAATAATAATTAACAATATATTATATGAAAAAAATGTTCTAAATAATACGAACAATTTTCTTGATAAAACTAATAATTTTTAAATTTTTTTTATTAATCAATATAATGATATGACATTTTTTAGAGGAAAAGTGGTAAAATTTACAATTTTACCAACTGTCCTCCTTTTATATATATATAGAAAATAGAAAGATGGGAGACTATTAACTATTTTGTAATTAATTAACAACTTATAAGCTTACATGTCCTAATCCAACTAATTATTCAACTATAAGCCAAGTAATTTGCAGACATGATCTCTCTTAACTTCTCCTGACAGACTATAAATACCTGCAAATATGTGATCTTTCCTCCACCATCAAAAGTGTTATTTTCTCCCAAAAAGCATTTTCATATCAGTTTCAGCATTTGTTGAGAAATAAAAATGGGTTGTAATGTTAAGAATGCATGCATTTTCATTCTCGTGGTGATGGCTGTCACTTATGAGAGTGAAGCCACGCGCCACCTGTTACAGGTGGAATCCGGCTCTTTTAACGGGCCGGTTCAGTACTGGATGGCGCAGCCGAGGGCACTCTGAATGGGACGGGCAAACTAACTAGCGCGACAAGCGGTACCGGCACGCTCGGTGGGACCGACAGGCAAATTGGGACCAGGCCCGGTTGAAGCTGCTCTAAATGGTGTGGGCTCATCCAGAGGACCAAACCTCTGATCTTGATCAATTCATCATATTTATCTCCCCATTTTTGGATTAATGCTATATTGTTTCTCTGTTTGGTGGACCAATTCCAATTTCCTAGCTTGATTTTTGTTGTTTCAAACTACTTGATTAATTTGTATTATTGTTCCGTGGTTTCACGAGGTTGTAATGCTTTCATTTTCTTATTCAAATTGATTCTGAATGTAATATTGATTATTTTGTTTTGATTTCAACATTTTTTATATATAATTTGTTATTCAATTTTCTTACTTACTTCTTTCTTTTATATTTTCTTTCTTTTTATCTCAATTGAGAAGGGATATAAAGAATCATGTTAATCTAGGAATGAGTACGAAGAGAATAATATTGTCTGGAGACATATTTATTTAATTTTTAGATTTTCTTATATATGATGAAAAAAAATCTAGAATACCTTATTTTGAATAGAATTATATACAAGAGAGTCAATGAAAGAAATATAAGAGAAGCTATAATAGCACTGCAACAAAAACCAGTCTATTAAAACACTTGTATTGGGACACATTTATCATAAGCTTCCTATTAGACATGTAATTAAAATATGAGAATATATTTTGATGAAACTTTTTAAGTCACACAGTATCTGATTGATTATCAACTAATATAAATTTTAAATCAAAATACTTTACTAAAAAGAAATACCATCCTAACATTATCGACTCTCAAATCTCATCTCATTTTTCTGTAATTTGGGGAGGTCACTAACGACATTGACAATGACGATGATGGTGAGAGAGTGACAAATGTTGAAAAGAATGCTAACTACATGCACAATGGTGTGAGAAAGAACACTTAAATTTAAAATTTTCTCTAACAACAAATTTTGTATATTAATTAAATAAATAAATAAGGTGCTCAGATTATATTTATTTGAATTACATAAACTTTTGGGTTAAAATCTTTTTATCCTTTGATTCTTCTATTTGCATGAATTTGTATAAATTTGGAGTTGACTGTTTGATTCGAGAGTTCAACATTCTATTTGAATCAAGTATATAGTTTTAAGGAAATGGCTAGTTTTGAAGAATTTAAAACTTTATTCGAATCAAGAGAGTTTTGGAGATCTTCACAAAGATCGTCATCGAACACTTGTAGAACGTCGCCGTTTGATGATCGTCACCGCCATCGAAGAACACAAGTCGTCGTTTGAAGATCGTCACCGAAAAGCACTTGAAGACCAAAGACCGAAGAACATTTGTAGCACATCGTCATTTGAAGATTGTCACTAAAAAGCACTTGAAGATCTCCGTTCGTCGTTGGAGAGCTCTTAAGCTCCTTAAATTCTTATATTGTGATTTTTGAAATAATGAAAATCAGATCCCTATTGATATTGATGAGTATTGACGAGAGTCCTGATAGGATTATAAGTAAAATTTTGATAGATTATAACTCTTCGATATATCTCTTGCTCCAACCCTAATCTCATTGATAACAAGTGGGGCAAAAAATGAACTTAGAATCATGCAATCGACTTGATCATCAAATTCTAAGTTAATCCACATCGCTTCTACTTCTACCGTAACACAAGATTCCCCTCCGCAGTCACGGTAGGATAGATGATGCAAACATTATCCGGAATGATTGTATCTAGAATAATGAAAATTAGATTTTTTGATGTTGACGAGAGTGATATAGGACTAGAAGTAGAATTTTAATATATTGTAATATATGAAATAATGAAAATCAAACCCCCTATAGATGTTGATGTGAGTCATGATAGGGCTAGAAGTCGAATTTTGACGGATTTAGAATTTTAATGAAGTGATTTGATTGGTATATCATAATTTGACAATTTGATATCCATCAATTTCTTTTAAATAATTCTTAAATTAAATATATTTATTTATTTTGATAATATCTCGAATTTTAACACATGAGAATTATAAAATTAAATATACATTTATTTTGATAATATCTGTCGGATTTTCACACACAAACTTATAATTTGCTTGCAAGATTTAACTATTTAGTCTTTTATATCCCACGTTAATAATTAATCTATATTTAGAATTTGAACCAATCCATTATTTTGAATACAAAATGAAGTGGCACAAAATGGGAGAAGGAAAAAAATAATAAAAAACATAACAAAAGAGAAAATGTCACGGCCCAAATGTAGGCACTGGAGGCATGAAAAGAATCGGTAGGTGCAGTCCTTTTTATTTAATAAAAATAAAATAGATGTATCAGATTTTTGCAGTCATCGGCCCATCACTCTATGGCCCTTAAACTCCACCCAAAAGTTCTTTCAGATCTTAACGGATAAGCATGGATCTCTCTCTACATTATTACTATTTACTATTTACCCCCTCATTTTATCATTATTTCACTTTGATCCCTAACAAGATGCTTCCAAGAACCATCCCAAAACGATCTCCCGCTGTCCGTCACGTCAACCTAGTTTTGACCAATTTAACACGTGTCATGTCCCTATTGGGTCCAATGAAGGGTCCCATTGTACGATTGTTGCTATTTATATGTAGCCCTATGCTATCCCCACTGGGGCACACACTAGTCCACAAAAAGCAGCAGGGCGCGCGCACACAAAATATTAACAAGGTATCTATCTATCTCCAAACCCTAGCTCACCGAAATCTACGCTCATATTTATTTTCTCTGAATCTCTAGCTGGTCTTTGGCATTTTCCGGTGATGTGGTGTAGGTGATGCTACAGCCTGTTTCTCTTTATATATACTCCAAGATTCATTCTTTTGCCGGACCGTCTTGTGTGCCCTTTTTTGCGCTGTGAGAATAACCAGAGTGTTGCATGTTCGCCTGAAATGGCGTCGGCATGCGTGAACAACATCGGAATGTCGCCCGAAAGTTTTCTGGACTGTCCTCCGGCCACATTCCCATCCTACGGCTGGCTGAGCCCCAGAATATCATTCAGTCGCGAGTTTCCCGAAGAGGAAGGCTCTAAAGGCCCAGCAAAGAGGCCTTCTCAGAAGAGTCAATCAATGCCGCTCAATGTGGATGAAGAGCAGCCGGAAGAGCCAGATCCAGAAATTTCCAGCAAGGATTTTGTTGATTTTGAGTTCCGACTCGAAGATCCGGTGACGATGCTTCCCGCCGATGAGCTCTTCGCCGACGGGAAACTCGTTCCACTGCAGCTCTCCATGATTCGGTCCTCGATTGCGTCAGTTCCGGCATCTTCTGAAGTCAGATCACCGGAAAGGCCTAAATTTCGCCGTAGAAATGAGGTGTCCTCCAGAGATCCGTATTTGTTTTCACCCAAGGCGCCGCGATGCTCGAGCCGGTGGAAGGAGCTTCTCGGCTTGAAGAAACTGTATCAAAACAGCAATGCGAAGCAGGAGGAGGATCACAAAACATCGTCGCTGTCCTCTCATAGTCAGAATAGGAATGCTGCTAGAAGCCTTAAACACTTGCTTCACCGCAGCTCGAAATCCTCATTAAATGCCTCAATTGATTCATCGTTAAATCTACCACTGTTGAAAGACTCGGATAATGAATCAGTTTCGATATCGTCTAGGCTTTCCCTATCATCCTCTTCATCAGGCCATGAACACGACGATCTTCCTCGACTATCGCTCGATTCAGATAAGCCTGCTACTATTACTCGCAACACTCATCAAACCACTAGCAATCTATCCAAGGTTCGATTAGTCAAACACAGGGTGGCGTCGGCGTCGGAAAACAGGACGGCGCCGACTCGAGTTGGCAGGAGTCCGATGAGAAGAGCTCCGGAATGTGCAGTTCCGGTCCGTGGCGTTTCCGTCGATAGTCCTCGAATGAACTCCTCTGGAAAAATTGTGTTCCATAGTTTAGAGAGAAGTTCGAGCAGTCCAAGCACTTTCAATGGTGGGCCAAGATACAAGCATCGTGGAATGGAAAGGTCGTATTCCGCTAATGTCCGCGTCACTCCGGTTCTTAACGTTCCGGTTTGTTCACTTCGAGGTTCGTCGAAATCTGGTGTTTTCGGTTTCCCCTTATTCTCAACGCCACAGAAGAAAGAAAACGGTGGTGGTGGTGTTGGTGGAAACAGAAGTCAGCATCATTATAATCAAAGCAAGATCCGCACAGATCGAACTTGAGAGAGGAGATGGTAGAGTTTCTTTTTGGAGGGTAATACTTTAACTTTTGCTTCTTTCTTTTTTTTCTTCAAATAACTTGGAGTTGGGCTTTATGTTTTCCTCTCTGATCAAAGTTGAGATCTTCTGTGCGGATTTGATTCTCTCTTTAGTTTGCTTTTCTTTTAATTTCTTGACAATTTTTCAGATTTACTACTGTGTATGTACATATGTAATTTTCCAGGGGATGAATCTCTATGTTTTTGTTGATGATTTTGTGATTCCAAAATTCAATTCCGCCTTTTGCAACGAGTATTGTTGTTGTTAAGATGGTTCTCTTTTTGCTTTTGTTTACTGGAAAGTTAAATGGAATCTCTGTTTCTTCTGCTTTTCAAAAGGCTCTTTGCTCCTCCCTAGCATATATTTTTATGATTTAATAATGTGTTGTGGATTTTAGCGACCACATGAGGTTGTGCATGTGACTCTCTGGGTGATGCCAATGGCGTTTGAAGTGTACGCTCTCACTCTGCGACTGGTTTTCTTGTTTTACTCCATAAAATTATTAACAACAGAATTTGAGTGCAACGTAACATGCCACATTATGACATGCACTGCGTGCTCTTACCTGTATGCATTCACTGTTGCATTAGCATAGTACTCTTATTTTGTTCCTTCAATTATTGTTTCTTTTTCAATTTTCCAGCATTATCGAAATTCTGATTTTAATTGCTAAGTGTTTTGTTTTTACGGACATGAAAACATGGAGGATCTAAATAAGTAATTTATCATCTTATTTTGCTCTTGTTCAGAAATGTCATAACTTTCACTGAACCATAATTTTTGTCCATTAGCAGTAGGGAAATATCATGAATTTGTCGTGTCATTAAATTAGGTTTCAAGACCTAATCAATATGTGTAGGGTTGCTTTCTCTATCTTGACTGGATCTTGGGCATTGAATTGCAATTGCGACTCAGATCACTGTTTTTCTTTTCTAACAATAAGTTAATAAATCAAATGCACTTCTTTGAGGAAAAAAGAAGCAGAGTATTGAAAGAAGATTAACCGTTAGCAGTGTGATATTTAAAAGCAGAGAAAGAAAGCAGTATGTGTATTTATGTCAGGAGTTTTGTATTATAGAATATGAAGAATGGTGGAATTCAATTATAAATAATTATTGAAGGAATAGTTGTGCAAATAAATGAAATGGGTTGCAAGTGATAATATTGGTGGAGCCATTTGGGTTGACGGTCAAAGGTGAATGAATAGTGAGATGTGAAGGGTTGGTTTGTTTTATTATATAATCACATAAAAATCTCTAGAATGTAGTGTCTATATATGTGTATTGTGTGGATCATGATGAGTTGTTTGACCACTGGTCTCACCAACCCTCTCCTCGGGACCTCACCACCCCATGGATGGATCTGTTGTTTATGGCTACCTTGTTAACACGCATTCAATTATAATAGTGAAATCGCTAATATATTATGAAACATGAAGAAGTTATGCCTAACATTGATAATTTTTTAACTTAGATATTGTAATTGAAAATTAATATTGAATTCATGATTTTTTACTTGATGTTTTACATATCTTTAAATCTCTATATGCGTGGATTAAAAAAAAAGTCGAAATTATAATGTTGTCGGTAAAAAAATTAATTTTAAAGAAAGGATATAATCCATATCTATCCAAGTTGAAGTAGTTGTCTGTCTTGGTCACATCAAACAAGTAACAACTTAATAGGAAATTTCATCCAAGGAGAAACTATCATATTTGTTAGATTGGATTAGAGTAACGTAGTGACAATACCATATTTCGTTTAAGAGATTAGTTTTCTTCTATTACAAATGGTAATTATTTGAACTTATTTTACCAAATATCGAAAAAATTAATAAAATTGTCCTTCTAAAAAAAATTAATTTTGTGTCGGATGTTACATAATATAATGTTTTTTTTAAAGATTCACATAATATGATCACAATACATGCATATCAACACATCGTGTAACCCCATAAAATACATATATTATGTAAAGTCAAAGTATGCGGTGACCTTTTTTTTTTTATCATAAATAGAATTTTGATCATTTTCTTGATTTATGTTAGAAAAGTTGTTAGAAAAAATAATTCACTATTTGATTTTGTGGTATTTGAATATATTCCTCAAGTCTTATGTCACAATTTGTATTTTATTTCTTTTGTTCCATTGCATTAGATATACTTAATATATTATTTAACAATGTCCTTGGATACATATTTGATAATTATTTTTAAAAAAATTGTAATAAAAATTCTTACATATATATTCATGGCAAAACTAACCACAAACAAGAAACATACTAGAAATTGGGTAAATCCTTATCATCAATACATAGCCTCAGAAGTTCGTACATAAACTGTGAAGATGAGTCACTAGAAATCGATCAAATGACAATATGGTACATTTGTTTATTAAATCCCTTCCTATACTTATTTTTTTTGCGAAATATGTTCATTAGTATTTATAAATACATATATATCAATATTGTGATTTGTATAAGAAATGTTGAAATGTCCATCGTAAACAAGTTTTAATATGTCAGTTGATAATGTGTAATAATTCATTCCCAAATTATATGAAAAATAAAATTTATATATAGTAAATATATAACACATCAATAATGAACACATATTAATATATTCACGATATATAGGGTATGTAGGGTAGTATAACTGAATTTACACATATACATATCTAACAACTAATCATTATGGTGTGCTTGAATTAACAAAATACAATAAATTATAAGTTTATATGACAAGATTGAAACAATTAAAAATAATATGTATGTAATTTACCCTTTAATTTTTTTTATGAAATTTTTTATAACAATATGCAATTTATATATTAATTTCCAAATTTTAAACTTAAATTTTGAAATGGTTCAAATCAACTTTATGTCTCAATATTGGAGTTCAAATTAGATTAGGTTCTCAAAGTAAAACAAAATTGTATTTTTTTCTTTTTATTTATATATTTATATTTATAAATTTATTTATATTTTAATATATATTTATATTTTGAATAATTTTTTCACTTATTTATTTATTTATTTATATATACTTATTTATTTATATTTCAACGTATTTACATTTCGAATAAATTAATCTTTTCGGTTTTTTTTTTTGCATATTTACAGATTCATACATATATATATATTTCAATATGTATAAATATTTTGAATAAATTAACTTTTTCACTTATTTTTCTTTTTATTTTTATTTACAATTTTATTTAAATTTTGAATGAATTAAGACAAATTAGTGCAATTTGGGCCGTTCTTCATCACTATCTATTTTTGAATTAATAACTGTATCTAATTTTAAGCCATAAATTGTGAAATAAAGATAAATTAAACTTAAATACCAAAATTTAAATTTAAAATTGAAAAGTTATACATAATCATGAAATTTACCCATAAGAATGTATCGTTGAAAAATTAGTTTAAAGGAGCAATATCAGATTGATATGAATTGGAGTTAAATAATTAGGTTGGTTTGGTCGAAATTGGGAAGTTTGTCTGAATTTAGGGGCACCACTCAATAAGATGGGTCTTTTTCCAATTATAAATGTGGCAAATTCGGGATTCCAGAGCAAGTGCGCATACCATTTTTTGTGTTTTATTTTATTTGTTTTTGTCACGTTCATCCTAATTATGTTCTATAAATATATGTAATATATATAGAGAGAGAGAGAGACAACATTTAAATATTTTAGGAAAAAAAAAAGTAAAATTGAATTCAAAATAGCAGTGTGAGTATCTGTAGCATATTAATTTGAAGTAAGACTGAGATAATCAAATTTATTGGAACTATCATTTGAAATTTATGATTGAAATAATTTTTTTTAGTCTGGTAACATTTGGAATTCTTTTTTGTTTTTTTGAACCTTTCCAAATAGTATAAATTTGTATGTATAATACTACAAGTGCAAACATCTTTATTACGTTCCATAAAGATAAAAGTAGCGTAATTGATAATCTTATTAATCACCATCAGTCACTTTGTTGTTACTTCATCTTTTGGTCAAACGATTAAAATTTCAACTAAATTGAAATAAATCATCTTTATTTCGTTCCAGTTAATCAAACGAGACATTCAGATCATATCAGTAATTACGTTAAAAAAAATAAACCTCCAAGATAATTGTGGAATAATGTGAATGTATAAAGATTAATAGTTATTGCCAATGTACTCTTCACCTGTTTATATTATTGATGTACGCATTGATTATGCTACTATCTATTAACTATTATGTACGCATTGATTATGCTACTATCTTATTTATTGTGTACTCTTTTACAATAGAATTTCCTATTAAAATGAATTAAATTAGATAATTTCACCAGAAACATGACAAGTTTGTAACTTCCATCAGCTACCAACCTCAGCCATTAAAGTGAAAGTGGGAAATAAAAAATAAATTGAATAAAGAAAATAAAAAGAGTATATATCCGTTGGCACATGTTTGTTGTCAAAACATGAGCCATCACACAGCCTTTATTTTAGTATCCTGCACATGGTTTATTACACCAACTACAGTGGATTTTGTACCCTCTTCTTCTTGCAAATATCTATCCAAATATATATAAATATTATCTATCCAATTTAATTTGTTTGATACAATATCTGTCTTTTAAAAGACAGGTATTTGCAGATTTGAAATTGTTTTGTTTTAAATTAAAAAAAAGGATTGCACAGCAATGATGGGATTACACTAAATTCCAATAAAACCAAAAAGAGAAGGAAAAAACTGAAAAATGTGGAATTGGTGCATCGTGTGAGGAAGCAAAAAGATTGAAAGGGCGTATCAAAATCAAAATCAAAAAATGGTGTATTTATTGCAACAAACAAAGAAAGGGATAATGTTTGTTATTTTTATGTTTTCTTTTTTTAATCTAATCAGATTCCAATCAATATTGAATTTGAAAAGGGCTAAAGCTGCTGCCTACTGCTTTTGGCTCTTTGCCTAAGGGGGCCTCTCTGCTTTACTGCTGCCTCATTTTCTCTCTCTATATCCCTATATATATATATATATAGACAGAGAGAGAGAGAGAAAGAGGGAGGGGCTTGGTTGTAATATTAATGAAAAAAGAAAGAGGATTGATTTGAAGGTTTGTTAAGAAGATATATATTTGAGACTGATAAAATCACGTGATCCTTTTCATTCCAAATATAGTATTCCATCATCACTCTCAAGATCTCCTATATTTTCTGAAATTGCACTTCACCCCTCCATAAATTCGTGTCTTACAATTCAACCCCTATAGAATATTAAAATCCACTCTTCAGGCCCACCACTTAATTGATGAATACCAAGATATGTACTTGTCTCTTCTCAGACAAAAAGAGATAATTTACTATTGAACTAATTTAATGTGTTGTTCACAAACCGCAAAAAATTATTTAAATTATATAAGTTAATGAAATAAAGAAAAGGAAAAGTGCAGCCTGATTAAATTTTAATTACTTTCTACTGCAAAACTAACATTTATTTATTGGGTTTAATTAAGAATTAATTAGGATAAAAGGAGTGGGAGCAGAAGAGGAAGCGTTTTGTCGTGTAGTGGTTACCGGGGCTGTACTTGTTGCCAGTGACGCCGACAACGCTTTATCCCATGAACATCATGTGAATTTAATTAGCCATACTTTTTAATACATAAATTGATAGATAATATAAATTTCAGATTTATACATATGTGTACTGGCGTAGATACGTACAATATTCCATTGTCCCTTGTAAGCTTATTTTATTGTTCTTGATTTACATGAAATCAGTTTTTGTTTTTTTTTTTGTTAATTAGATGATTGCAAACAAAATCAACAATTTATGTGAAACAATATAAAAGGTTTGTGAATAAACCAGTGGAATTTCCCCTTATTAATGAGCCTAAATAGGTCACAAACCCATGAGTTTTTTTCTTTTTCTTTCCAGTTAAAGTAATGTTTCATCCTATTATTATTTTGCTCAATGCTGGAATCAAGAATTGAAACATAATGTTTCATTGATCAAGAGAATTTTGTGGATATGCAGTAGTACTAATTCGAAGAGTATGTTTGTATTGATATAGTTTGAAAATGTAAATGTTAAAAATATAAAAAATATTGTATAATAAATCTCAAACCGAATCAAAATTAAGATTTTGTACATCCTAAATTTGAATAAGCTGGTCCAAATCCAAACAACCCCAACTCTCTCTTATGTCACAAATAATGAAATAAGATTCTTTTAAATTAACTACTAATAGAAAAAAGATTCTTCGTGAATGATATTTAATTATAGTCCATTAAAGAGTGCAAAAATCGTTTTAGATGGTCTATATGCCTCGTCCGTTACCCTTTCCTAACATGAAGAATTACACCGTTTCCTATCTATTTAATCATTATTTTTTGTTTCAATTTAATTTGAGCATAAAAAAATTCACCATATGAACCCTAATGACATACACATTTCTAATGTCATTATTTCTTAAACAAATATAATATGTTCATCCTTAAATTTCATTTATTTATTTAAGAAAGAAGTCGGGGGATGAAAATAAAGTCACCAAAGTCTATACTCATAACTCAAGTCTTTAATATTTACAAATATAACTCATAAAATCACTTGATTAAAAATAAAAAATAAAAACTTGAAGATAAATGTATTTGAGATCTGAAAGATGTCAGTAGGCGTGAAGAGTTGCACTAAATCGATCAAATATTGTAGTAAAAGAATTTGGAAAACTAAATATATATTCTTTTTCCATTTATCATCTAAGTTTCCCGCCAAAGAATTCATGTTTTGTCGTATCTGTATCCAACGGTTGGGTCGAAATTAAAGATGTTCAACGTCTTGATCCACAATCTGAATCTGACCAACCACTGTTTTCCCCATTATATAAATTACTATATGCTGACCTGGATTTGTTGTCTCACATGTGGCTTAGCGGCTGGGCTCCACTCAGGTCGGCTTTAGCTAGCTTTTGGTGCCCCCAAACGCCAAAGCGCGAAGCTGCTAATCGAAACCAATTATTGGCTCAGTTTAACAGCTATCTTGTTTTTGATTCACCCACTCTCACTTTGATTCTATTTTCCAACACTATTCAACTCAACACTTGCATGTTCACAGCTCATTTATTTTCATAACCCATTTAATTCCAGCTTTCATTATTTTCAATATTAGTTTCAATTATATATTGCATTATGTAAAATAATTATACTGATTATATATTACATTGTGTGTATATAGTCTATTGTAATATGTTATATATACACTTACCATGTGTAGTTGTGTACTATGAAAGCTCATAACCAATTTAATACGTATAAAACATCTTAAAAGATAACCAGTACACAAAGTACTGTAGTGGGTGGGTTAGTTATAGTGTTTATGATCAAGCATTGAAAAATCATCAACGCCGATTCCAATGATATTTCGATGAAGAGTAGAAATCTTGTGAAATTGTTTTATAAATCTAATTCGTGAGACGAGTCTATTCATATTTTATAATTCACATAATGTTTATAGATAATGAAACTTAATTTAATGATCATCATCTGTGAAACTGTTTTTATAAGTTTTTGTGTTCAATAAAAAGGGACAAATATGGTGTACTTCCTCCAAAAAAAAATTGATACATTGTGGATTGTTTGATGTATGTTTTTTTTTTTTTTTTGAGAAAATGTTTATTGGGGGAACATAGGAGGTTTGTAAAAATAAAATAAAATTTAGGTAGTAAGTCACTTTGAAATTTTCAAGTTGATTACTTGATTTAAATAATAATAATAATAGTGGAAAGTTGAGTGGTAAAATGGGTTCATTATCAATGTGATGATTTTGATGAATGAATTGCTTTTATATTACTTTCTATGTTGACATTGGTGAATCTGAAAAAAAGAAAAGATATATTTAGTTATTAATTTTTATTTTAAAATTTCATATTTCACATTGGATATTATGAAATTATCTGCGTCGATATCAATATAATTGGAAGATATGTTTAGGATATATTTGTCATTATTTTATGTTTATTTCTAATAAGTTAAGGTATCTTACCAACAATAAAAAGATAATCTAACAATTTTTCAAGATATTAGAATAGATATCTTCCAAATTTGGCTCAAAACTTAAAAAAGTTTGTTCCATTTTCACCAAAAAAAAAAAAAAAAAAGAGAAAGAAAAAAAAAGAGAAGCTTGTTTCCATTAATTGCTCCTACTAGGGTACGGATAAAGTATCTAATCATTTCTATTGGGCCTTATGCGCAGTAGATCTAATGAGAAGCCCAACATGGGAGAAGTAATAAAAGTCGATTCCGCAAGAAAAGGGTTTTTCTCAAAAATAAAATAAAACAAAATCAAGAATAGGGTTTCTCTCTTAGAAAATAAAATAAAATAAAAATAAATAATCAAGAAAATGGTGTACAAAAAAAAAGGAAAAAGATTGAACAATAATATAGCAGCGCGTTTTGTCAGAGTTGATGCGATTTCTTTGTAGCGGCTGCCGGCGGTGGAATAGTACGAGTTCAGTGGCAACCGGTGGCTGAGGGCGGCTGTCATGGCTGATAGTGACGGCGCCCGCAAATACTCATGCGAGACAGCGGGTCAATCTCTGGAGTGGATCAACGCCATTATACAATTCCTCAAACCATACCGATTCTTTTTGGACGCTCACGTTGTCAATTTCTTCAAGGCAATCATCTTTCATCTTAATTTGAAGTAATTACCACTAATGTTGCTTAAAGTATGTATTAACGACTGTGAATACTTGGTGGATTGTAACAGGACAGACTATGGGAAGCAGTTGATGAAAAGTGGATAGATTGTCTGCGGAGAGAGCCTGTGGAGAATCTTCTGCAAATTCCTTCTGGCCTAGTCCAGGTTTTTATTTTCCTTTTAATTTCTCTTGATTTCACTTTCTGCTCATGATTCTGTTATATTGGCACCTCCTTTAAAATTGTATAGCTAGTCTTATTTCGTTGGATTTCTAGGCGTTTGCGAATGATTTACTGTTGCTTGGATAACTGGGACTCTTAGTAAGGTTTTTCTGGTATACTTTACTAATTATCTCATCAATAGTTTAGTTAGCTGGCAGCATACTTAATGCTAGTGTCGAGGATTCAATCTGAATTAAGCAATTTTTTTGTTGCATTATCTGAAGCAATGCACTATCATGCATGAATTTGCTAATTGATTCTTGATACAACTTCCTTATGTTTTAAGTAAAGTTTATGATGCATTTAGGTGAGCTTTAAGTTGTCAAATTTGAAAAAGTGATTATCATCAAACATGCATATTGCTTTATGGAACAGTTCCTTGTAACATCATTCCAGGTGTTAAAAGAATAAAAGAAAAATTAGCTCTCAGTGCGAAGCAAACTCACTAAAGGGTCGTTCTTGCTACTGTTTCATACAGGTTTCAGAAGTAGAAAGGCATTATAAAGAAAGACTGGAGAATATGGTTGTGCTCTGTTGATTGTAAAGTAAAAAGAAAACCATAGAAGAATATTCAGGACAGAGCATTGTATTTCATGTGTTATGCTGGCTAACTGGGTTCTCTATGACAAACTATGGTCGGTTTTATTAGGTTCAATATTCAGTTACAGTTTTTTTTAACATCATAGTTTGGTGTTCTTATTGCATTGTTTGAAATAGTTATTATACAATTTTTAATACATGCCTTGGACTTTTGGTCATTTTCTTATTTTTCAAAGTTTGATGCCATCAGTATTTAGAGTCTCTTATAGGCCATGATTCAAAAGAGCATTGCTTTGAATAAATGTAATTTGTAGATTTGCATAGATTCATGTTTGATTGGACTTTAGTTTCTGAACTGTCTTGAAAAGCTGAATTATTTTATTTATAACTTAATATTAGTTATTTCCTTGTTATTTTCAGTATGATATTTAGGTCTTGTGTGTGTGTTTTTTTTACCCGTATGATATTACCTTGTTTTAGAGTCTTGTTTTACCTTGTTTTAGAGTCTTTTTTTTTTCGTACTGCTCCTTAACAATTTCAGTTTAATGTTTATGATTTCAGTTATATTCCTGATGTTTTAAATATATTATATATTTTTTTAATTTTTTGTTTCATGTATTTTTAATACTTGATAGCCCATAAGATTTATTTACCATTCTCTTTACCAATATACCAGACAAAATGCTGCTTGTAGTTTATCAACTCCATGTAACATGAATATGATCTTCTTCGTTTCAAAATCACCCTAAATTTCCATGATGACAGGATAATTGGCCAGCTTCACTTAAAGAATATGTCCTTACATTGAAGTCCCTTTCTCTTCCTCGTGGTCAGGCAGATTTGCAGAAGGTCTTTTCCCCTCTACTCCATTCTTAATGTTAATCATACTATCCTGTAAAATGGGTCTTTTTTCGTAATTGTGGGCAACTTATCTTGTTTGAAGATGGTATCAATTCTTATTTGTTTCTGTCGTTTTTTTAAATTTCATTAAGCAGAAAATTTGATGTTATCTTCTT
Organism: Scutellaria barbata; assembly: GCA_028654395.1. NCBI lineage: Eukaryota > Viridiplantae > Streptophyta > Magnoliopsida > Lamiales > Lamiaceae > Scutellaria > Scutellaria barbata. The sequence goes on from CM053645.1 coordinate 9,380,558, forward strand.
TATAGTTGTTTTCTGATTATAACAGGATATCGACCTACAATTTCATAGGGAACATAAATTATTTATTAAGTTTCTTCCTTTGTCTTTTCAGGCTTTCCCAGGTGTGAGAGTTGCGCCACTGAATAATGTCATTTCCCAAGGCATGAATCCGAAGAAAAAACATGAAGTAAGGCTATGATCCTTTTCTGTTTGTTTATTCCATTTCCTTGCCTGAACTATCAGGATCCTTACTATGAAGTTCATCAAGCAGCTTGTATACGGTTGATGGTGTGTGAGATGACATTGATCTTGTAATTCATGAATGAAATGCTAAAGTTACTAATGTATCTTGGGTAGGATTTCCTTTACTATTGGTATATGGTGCTACTGAAATCAGTTCATATGTTTAGTTCAAATTGTATAGGTGACAATACAATTGATATATATCCTTGATCTTGTTTATTTGCCTGTGAATATTCCATGTGAATTTTCTGAAGAATTTCGAGAGAGAGATTGAAGTAAATTTAATATAGACCAGATATTTGCAAATTAGAGATCAATGTGATGTTGTTTGGATTTGTTTGACAGTTGAAATTGTGGGACATGGAAGGATAACTTACACATATGATGTTTGCCTGAGTAGATTGAAGCCCTTGCTGCTGTTATTGGTTCTATTGCTAGGAGAATTGGGGTGCACACAATTGTGGATGTTGGTTCTGGTCAGGTGTGGTGCCTCTTGCTTTCTGTTGCACATGGTTATCTTTCTCTCTCGAACACATATCGAAATGTGATTTGACTCTTTTATTTATTCCAACATACTAGTGCATTTCCAAGTGACTTTGACCATTTTTAAACATGTTTTCCAGGGTTACCTTGCTCAAGTTCTTTCTTTTGAGCATGAGCTTTCTGTAATAGCAATTGATGCATCTTCCCACCATGGAAGCATTACTGATGCACGTGCCAAGAGAATCCAAAAATATTATGCTGCTAAGGTTTCTGGGTATGAGATTAAGTTATTTGAACTTGAAGTAATGTGCAGCAGATAATATATGCAGATCTCAATACCTGGATTAAGTTATTTAAAGTTGTAGTTGTTGGTCTTTTAGATTTTCCCATGAACATGCTCATTCTCACACTCCTATTCCATTATAACTTTTTTTTGTTGACCTTTCTAAGTCTTTAAATCTTTTCATTACCTTTGTGGTTCTGAATGTTTATCTCCTTTGTTTTACCTATTTAGCTGCTCTGAACAAAACCATGCAAAGATATTGCCTTTTGAGTTCACAACTCAGATTCTTGATTTAACGTTTTTCCTTAAATTGCATGGAGTTTTATATCCTAGATAACTGGATTGTTCTGCTTCTCCGGTTGGTCATTGATTGAATTCTTACTCCTCTATGATTATTGGCCAATGGCCATGCCTGTTATTTTATGTTTATAATACTAGCAGCTTTTGCTAACTTGTTTATATGCTGTCTTGCCTATCTTGTTGTTGCTTCTGTCTGTCTGTGCTGAGTTAAAAATTCTTCAGAATTATGTTTGTCTCAGAATCGTGTCCTGATTGAGAGAACTCTCTTTCCTTTCTAAGCTTATAGATAATGTGAATTCTTCTACCAGATCAGAAAATAAAGGTGTCAGCATACCCAGAACAGTAACATGCCAAGTACTATCACCTGTGATGTTAAAAGATGTCAGCAGCTCCTTAGTGCAAGTGGATGATTTGGCGAAGCGTACTATTATCAGAGAACAAGCTAATGGAAAAGCTATAGAAGGAATTTGTGGAAGTGAATCTCCATCTCCCTTTAAAGCCAATAAGACGTCTTCACTGGTTCTGGCTGGACTTCATGCCTGTGGAGATCTTTCAGTGACAATGCTTAGGTGGAAATCAAAAGCTCTTGATGTTTTGGCATTTGAACTTACTATTCTCGTCATTATTCTAGCTCAAAGTAGTTCTTTTATTTCTTAAAGCATGTAAGAGAAGTTCCATTCCATTTTCTTCATTAATAATCCAGAAATTATGATCTCTTATTCATTTGTACTTGATCTTTTAGGTTGCAAGTTGAGCAATGACATTGACAGCATGGTGTTAGCACAGTGCATTAAGTCACTTATATTATTGAAACTGTTTTTGTATGGATGAACTCATACTGGAGCTGCTGCTTGTAATTTGCTTATTCTTGTGGCTGACTTCTAGTTATTTATATATAGGACATTCATGGAATGTGATGAAGTTAAAGCAGTGATTAGCATTGGTTGTTGTTATAACTTATTATCTGAAGGTGGCACAAAAGAAGCTGAGAATCAATGTGGTTTCCCAGTGAGTACAGGTGCTAAATCTACGAGTTTTCGGCTAGGAAAAAATGCCCGTGACCTTGCATGTCAGGTATTTATTTATTTTGGTTTGCCTTCTTGGACAGATAGATGCTACATTGAATTTTGAACAAGCACTGCATGCAGTATGTACTGATTGGAGACTTCCAAAATATCCAATCTACGCATAGTTTCAATCTGCATTGCTGGTCCATCAATAGAGAATTTCCTTTTTATATAACCAGTTTAAGATGTTGATTGTGTGTTATTGTATTATAATCTAATGCTGCATCAGCTAGCATAATGCTTTATGGGTGATCTTGGGATGCAACTTAGATAGCCTGTATTTCCATTAGTTTGTCAACATCTTGGTTTTACATTAAATGTTTAATTTCATAATATGGCGTGTTTATTTAATTCTGCTTGTTTCTGTTTGTATTCCTTCAACTGGCTTTATATGAACATGATTTGTCACTAACTTTTATTTATTTCATCAGAGTCCAGAGAGATGGGCAGCTTTGGGAGAAGCTGCTGGCCTCCACAATTTTGAGCTTCATGTATTTCGTGCTGCCTTTCAGATGGTACAAACTGCAGCTTCTAAAAGAATTCTTGTTATCTGTAACCTATATTATACTGATCATACTCATTTTTTAGACAATTCAATTGTTAAGCCATGGCGATTACTAAGACAAAAGTAGATCTAAAACCTGCTTCTATCAGTGTGTTAAGTAAAGTATCTAATCCACTTCTTTCTCCAAAAGTTTCTCTGACCAATATGTTTCCATCTGAAGGTTCTTTTACAGTACTATCCAGAAGTCATATCCAGAAGCCCTGCGATAGGACGTCAAGGCAAAGCTTTGCGTCGCCAACACAATCAAAGAATCCTAGAGTCTAATGCAGGTATTGCTGTATCTTTCTCTCAGAAAAATTTGTATGCCTGCTACTTGCATGCAGAGTGCCATAGTTTGCTTATTTGTGTAGAATTTATTTAAAAAGTTGAGTTGATTTTTCACTGTTAAAAATGGGTTAAAAAAAAAAAAAAGGAGGAACTAGTGCTAATAAAATTTGACTGCCTTAGATGACGGTATACAAGCAGGTTGAAGAAATTAATTCTTCTTTTATGCTGATGGATTTGTTCTACTATTCTAATGTTACTTTTGCAGGTTCAACATTGGCTGAAAATCCTTTGCATAATGCTAAATATCCAGAACCTGCAAATGAAAAGTCTCGTGCTGTTGATAGATACTCCACATTTGTGAAGTTCTGCAAATCTGGATTAGGTCGGCTTGGTCTGCATGATTCACAGGATATTGAATATTCTGACGTGTGGAAGGAAGCAGAAGAATTTTCTGTAAGTTTGTTTTTCGTCAGTTCTTTTTTTTTTTCCTCATGTGTAACATCTATTTTTGGTTGGATTAAAGTTGATATTCTCACTGCTACCTTGCTCTAAACTTTCTCACTGCTATCTTGCTCTAAACTATTCCTGCTAGGCCATGTTTGTTTGGTTGACATGTTTTCGTAATGTTATTATTTCTGTAGTCTAAAGGAAATATATTTTGTGACACTCATGTTGAATTTAATGTTGTGGGAGTGGTTCCTTTTCCCTGCACTCAGTAAATCAGTTCTTTGCTTTGGGTGACATTAAGGTTTAACTAGAGAAGCACGAGTGTTGACAACCAAATACTGCAAAATCAGGTCATGCAATTATTTGGACCCTCATTATCTTAAAGATGTATATTCATCGGTATCTGTTGAATAGATGAGAACTAAATGCTATTATTCAGTCAATATGTTGTTGGTAGGGAACCATAATATTAATGCATCATCAGATTTGGTATTTGCTATTCAGTTTTAAACATTACAGTTGTCGTTAAAATCTTGCAAGAGGTGGATTCTAAAAGAAAATTTACAAATCTGAAGCTATTATAACAGAAGTGGAACAGAGACATACAGTGTAAAGGTGGCTTGAAATAATTTGTTTGATATTTTGAGAATTAATAGATGGGACCAATCCAAAAGAAGAACCTAAACGTTGCTCTCATCAAAGGGTGAATAAATCGGACTTCCTAAAAATTGGTTGGTGGGATGAATGGAGTTGGTTTGGCTATACTGATGCTACTTCGTTATCTGAAATGTTATTTTATTAGTCCTGTTTTTATGGAAGGATGCTATGTTTTGTTCAAAATACAAATTTCTATGCTAAAGATTTGTAAATATATAATTAAAGAAAGTACCACAATAAGTTTTTTTTTTTTCTTAAACTATACTAGAGCATCAATTTTTCTCAGATTGTATGAACTAATTGATTGTAGGAATTCGTTGGTCCTTACTGGACACTACGAGCTGCTCTAGGACCTGTTTTGGAAACTCTCTTGCTGCTTGATCGGTTATTGTTTCTCCAAGAGAAGGGCAACGAGCTTATTATTCAGGCAGTTATGGTTCCTTTATTCGATCCTATATTATCTCCAAGGAATGTAGCTTTAATAGCCGAAAAAATTTTCTGAAACAATACAAAAAGTTGCACAAAGTGATGCATTTTGGCCCAACCATGAGTCACGTTGTCACTCGAGTTCTCAATTTTTGACTCTGATAGTTGCAAATTCTTCTGTAACTGATTTTGCCAAGATTGGGGGCATGTAATTCTTGATCGTATTTGAATCTTGTATTTGTTTCATAACAAGTTTTCATTATATTATACATGTGACGTGAAATGAACTACGAGATTGAAATAACAAGGGGAAATAGAACAGGACAAAAGTGGTGGAAAGATGCTGAATGGCACCACTATTCTGTGGTGGCCAACTGTTGATGCTAAGAGTTATCAATTAGATAAGGTTCTTTTGTTTATATATGTAGTGACTTTGTCTGCTACATCCTATGTATGAGAATGCATGAGAGAGACTATTTTGTGTTGGACATTCATTTTTGCTACCTAACAAATCCTGTAGACACTATCACAAAATGAGTTTGAATATTGACTTGAGAAAATCAAGAAAATGAAATTTGGTAACTGAGTTTAAGGAAGAATATCCCACTATTATTCTTTATAAAACAATCTTAAACGATGATTACTATGAAATAAATGAGTTTTTATGCATGAGATCGTTTTATACATAGTCTTTGAATCTCAATTAAGAGAGTTAAAGAAAAGAAGGGTCTACTTAAGTGGTTTCCCAGAATTAATGTAATATGTCAACCTGAAAGGTCAGCATCAGAGTAAAGGAAGGATGGTTGGACTAGTCAAAGTACTTAGGCATATTAGGAACATTATCAACTTTCTTTTTAGCAGGTGTTGGTGATAAGCATAGCTGCTTTAATGACAATAATATTTGGAAAGCCATGACAATGTCTCACTGTCACTATTATTGTGGATGAAAGTGCCCTAATTCTTATCAAAATAATAATCATCTTCTTCTTGTGGAGCTTCTCCATATCTCAACATCATTACCTGAATTATTTCTCCCAATCTTGCTATTTTATTCCTCTATTTTAAGTATTTTCTTTTCACTTTCACAAATCTCGCCTAAAATTGGTCCTATCATATATTTATGGTGGTTGAAATTAAAAAGGAGGGATAATAATTGGACAAAAATTGTGTCCAACGAGTCTATTGACTTGAGCCCAAAAATACATCCTTTCAGGACATAAAAATATATTATGTATCTTATATATGTATAATATATTCATAATGTATATTGATGAAAGTTATATCCAAATCCCAGATTTGGTTTAGTGGATTGTGCATCTACCAATGAGCTGGGTCAACTAGGATCAACTCTCAAGTTGTATATGCTCAAGTCTTTTTTTATATAATTAATTAAATTATTTGAAGAGTCCTGATTTTGATCTACTCATCTTCGAAGCAGGGAAGAATTGGTAATTTGATATCTAAGTAGGGAGAATCTAGGCCATCTTGGATACATATTATATATATATATCTATTGTTAAAATATTTAATTTAATGTGGTTGTGTGGGTGGTGGTGGTGGTTGTTAAATGTGCAATTTGAATTAAATAAAATATGAGGGACGATTGGATTTATTCAATTTATCAATATATTAAGGCCTCCATTCATTCTTTGAGTTCTTTCTATAAAAAAATACCAATGCAACATTTTTCTCCAGAATTCTAATAAAAATGATATGAATATATAGTCGTTGATGTAATTCTCTAGATTCAAATTGAGTGTTTGAAGTGGGTATATGTTTTCACTAAACACTTGGTAAATATCTTGTGTTGAATAATGGATGAAACTATTTGAGTTACCTTCTTTATTTTATTTTATTATCAGAGTAGTTATCCATATATTTGATAGAATTTTTGATCTTATAAACTCCTTAAAAATCTTATAAAATGTATAAAAAATTATAAGTTCATAACGGTAAATGTAGAGGGTATTAGTTGAGCTCATAAACTCCAAAATTTTATAAAATGTTTAACAACTTATAAGTTCATCAAGAGGTTTTAACAAAATGCTAAAAATATGATCCTAATTTTTCCTAAAATAAAACATTAGAAGTTTATAAGCAGTTTTTTTACAAATTAAATTGGGGAAAGCAAGATTAGATTGATGATAAGCTCTTTTAAATTTTATCATGTAAATCACACAATTACCATTATTATCATCTTATTTATTCAAACTTTTCAACAACTAATTTTCAAATAGGCTGTTATACATCTGAACATTAGGATTGTTGTTAAGAGAATAAGATGTTAATTATGATAAATGGCACCAATTAACATATTCAAACCTACTCATTATAGTGGGCACAACAAATATACCCTTGACTGGAAATTCTTGGTGTTAGCGTAACCAACGTATTACGATTAAGACAGTGTATGGAGGCTGAATAACTATCAGGCTATTTTCAAGAAGAATCCTCTGTTTACTGGGAACTTCCTATTACTATTTTTTTTGTCACCATTCATTCTCAACATCACCAAAATGTGAATGCACCCTAATTCTTTTTTTTTTTTTGGGGTATTTTATTTTACCAATTTATATTGAAAATACTATGCAAAAATAAAACTAAAATTTGTGATTTGTTGGTGCCGTGAAGTTTCTATCATAGGCCCAACATTTATGCTTAAATGCAGTTATGATTAAATAACTACAGCTATTCGACTTCAATAATTTACTTTGACTTGAATTGAATGTTTGAATATTTTTACACGGACTATTTATTATAGGGATTTGTGTGTTTACACTGTTACACAACTAAATTTCTTCTAGTAAAGTTATATATGATGTTTATATTATATATAAATATTATAGTTCAAATCTTCTGTTATATTTATTTTTTTCATCTCATATTTCATTATATTTATAACATAAGATGATATATACAATGAAATAAAAGATGTTGTGTCTTAATCTACGTATTTGATGCAAGCTATATGACTTTCTTGGACGAGATAAAAATAAAGATATCTTGCCAAACATGTCCTATGATTTTCCCTAGTATATAATTATCACACTTGAGAGGGAAATGAGGTACGATCTTAATAATCTTGTTCCACGTTTGGTGGTGGGAATAACGAATAATGAACTGAGATAATGCTTGAAAAAAAAAAAAAAACCTGAGATAATGGATATTACCTGTGTCCACGTCAGACGTTGTTGAAGGTCGTCCACGTCATCGTAAACGTAGCAACAAATCATTTTCGAAGTTCTAACCCCCACGGGCGCCCTCTCTCAGTCTCTCACTAAATTCCTTTCTTGACTTCCCACTTCATATATCTAAACACTACCCACCCACGCACCTCAAAAATTAAAAATTAAAAAAGATAATTACATATGAGTATTATTAAAAAAAACTACTTTTTTTTTGAGAATACAAAATTGGCAAGAAATCAACAACTGTTCACTCGGATGCACTTTCTAACCTAAATGTCAAATTTAACCTAATTTTGTGAAACCAAGATTTGTTATTATTTGACCCTCACTTAAATTTAATAGACTGACTTTCTAAATAAATTTTGTAGTTATCACAATTTATATATTCATTCAATAGAAATATTTAAAATCAACTGTTAGTGTTGATTTTTATCAACACTAATTTAATTTTTCCTTTTAACCCAAATTAGTTTGAATATTTTGATTGAGATATTTAGGAGGTGTTGAGAATTTTCCACGTGATTAACTCTTGTGATTAAGTCTTATATTAAGTTATTTAACAAATCCCTAAAATCTAAGGATATTGGTTATTTGGCTTCTAAAACTCTTTTGCAGATTAAAACATGGAGGAGTGGAGTATGGAGTGTGAGTTGAAGATCATGGATCAAGAAGTGAAGCTTATGGAGAATGTGGAGGAGAAGATCAAGATGTCTCTTGCAGAAGTCTATAAATACGAAGTTGAAGACTGCAACTGCAGCGGGAACGAGTGAAGAGCAAGATTGAGAGTAAAACAGTTTTTGTGAACATTAAAGACAACATTTCATGTCTGTTCTTTGGTGAAGTCATTGAGTTTGCAAACTCATGGCTAATTTATTTAGATAGGAGCGTTTGTTATTCTTAGCTTTGTTTTCACATTCATAGAGTTTCATGTGTTAACTTTTTTAGGATGTGTGTTTGTTTCAAAAAGTCTTTTATGCGCTCTTTGAGGGTTTTTGTAATTATTTCTTGAAATAATAAATTTTGCCCAATCAACATCCCACGAGTATTTTATACTCATGAATAAATATATATATTTTTTCAATTTTATTCCATTGTGTTTTTAATTGATAGTTGTGAATTTAACGCTAACATTAGTTATTGAGATAATTTCGTATGAATTTGTGGGCCACCAAAACTTTCATGAAGCATTATGGTATATATCTAAGTAGTTTACCCCGCCGTAAAATTTCAATATATAAGTTTCACCTTTGCTTTACGAACACAAATATGTTAGGCTCTATATATATAAAGGCATAGAGAGGGTGCCATTTGGCCTTTGTTATTAGACTTTTATAATCTCATTTTCATTCTTATAAAACACAAGTAAACTGGCTCTTCAGCCTCTGCACCACCGCAGCGCCGTCGCACAACCACCGCACAAAATGAGCAGTCTGAGCAGCGTGGAGACGAAGCTGCCACCCGGGTTTCGTTTCCACCCGAGAGACGAAGAACTGATCTGCGATTATCTGATGAAATGGATAACTGGATGCTCCCATCCACTTCCTATGTTGATCGAAGTTGACCTTAATAAGTGCGAGCCTTGGGACATTCCTGGTAATAATTCTCTCTCTCTCTGACATGATTCTTCTTTCTTAATTATGACCTCATCATTGTGCATATGTTTTCCTCTGTTCAGAACGAGTTGACTCGTGATCCTCTGAGTTAGCTTCAAATTATGAATATATCATGCGTATTCATTGCCTGTATTTAACTGTGTGTAATCTTGCAACATGACTCTGTTTTTCATGTTCATATTGTTCATGACATTAGATTTTCTTTGTGTTTCATTTCTGTGGATACTAAGGAAAGATCATGGTATGGATGGTCATAATTAACACCATCTCAATTATATGGCCTCAATTGAAGCTAATCACCAAATATAAGAAATTGTTATTTCTTGAAATTTTTACCAACATATCATAAGATTTACCCCGCATTTTCCGGTAAAATCTTTAAGCTGGTTGTGTTTTAATTGAGTGGTGTGCATATGAAATTACAATACATTCAGAATCCACCATTCATATAGATCCAAAACACCAAAACATTATTAATGGGAATAATTTTTCATCCTTAGACATTTGCATATTGGAAAGGCTGAGGATTTCTTTCCAGAAATACAGTGTGAATTGGAAGATTCTTTAAAATATCACAACATGCGTGGTTCCTTTTGATTCTACCACTATTGAAGAAGGGATAAATGATTCCAGTGTACATAATTTATCTAGTTTTGTAGATAAATTTGTAAAATGGAATATTATTTCTCATTCAATTACCTTTTTGAAGAAACTGACACTCTGGGCCTTGTCCTAACCCTTAAGATGGGGACAGCTATTCCAGATAACAAGGTAAGGTAAAAATTCAAATTCATATTGTCTACACCTTAGCAACTCCTCAGAACCGTACACGTGTGCAGTTGAATCGGGCCTGAGCCCACCCGAGTGGTTGGATAACTGATCTGTGTTCATTATTTTGAACATCCAAAATAACATAATGGAACGTCATCTTCTTTATCAGATTGCTAAGTAGAAGCTTGTATGGATGCATAATTATGAAATGAGAGATATTGACAGTTTGCCCATATACAATAATTGTTGTATAATGGCAGCTATCAAGATGGGGGGCTCATAGACCAAAATTAGTGTCAATATATGCTAGGCCACGTGTTTGTCACCAACAGGTCCACATCAACTTTACGACATTATTTTGGCTTCGATATCGACTAATCCATGTACCAAATACTTTCTTTTCCCTTTGCACTACGTATAGAATATCCCCCACCACACAATTTACACACACCCACATGTATGTGTGTGAAGTGTGTGTTGAGACACGTAAAGTGTGAGGCCTAATTTTTAAGTAAATTTTTATAATTTTGTTGAGAAATAGAATTGAGTTTGTTGTAATAACGCAGATGTTGCATGTGTGGGGGGTAAAGAATGGTATTTTTACAGCCAAAGGGACAGGAAATACGCAACTGGGATGAGAACAAATCGGGCCACAGTTTCGGGCTATTGGAAGGCCACGGGCAAGGACCGGCCCATAACCCGGAAAGGAATCCTGGTTGGAATGCGGAAGACGCTGGTGTTCTATCAGGGCCGGGCCCCCAAGGGGAGAAAGAGCGATTGGGTCATGCATGAGTTTCGGCTTGAAGGGCCCGGCCCGAAACCGGAATCTCCTATTGTCAAGGTTCGTTAATCATGATTATCGTGTTAAGCCTTGACTAATCTCAAATCCAGTTGATGATTTTTATTGGCCATATCTTCAACTTGTCAATACTATGGACGTCATTAAGTTACAGGCTGTTTTCATTAAGAAAAGACTTTTGAGAATATCTCCATTTTTTTAATCCTGAATTTGGTTTCTTGTGTTTAAAGTATTCAATGCATCGAGACAAAACAGTTAATACTTTGGTTTAAATTAAATTAATTATCTGTTTTGTCTTTTATACTTTACTCAATTTCAGCTCACCAGAAAGTAGGTTTAATAATTAACATTTATATGCACCACCAATTGAATACTACATTATTACAACTAAACTGGATTAATTAATTAATTAATCAATCACACGTGAACGTGATGGTATCATTATTATCCATACAGGACGATTGGGTTCTATGCAGAGTGTTCTTCAAAAGCAGATCAGAAACCCCACCCAAAACGCAAGAAACGACGTCGTCGAGCATGAACCAAGCAATCTCATCATCTTCACCAGTATCTCTACCACCATTGATCGCGATGACTCAGGGTGGCACGACCGATCTGTATCACGAGCAGGTGCCCTGCTTCTCCATTTTCAACCAAACAAACCCCACTTTCTCTCTCCTCACTACCCCACAACAGATGATGGAGCCCACCATCATGCCAAGCTTTGGCCCTGCAGAGACATATAGCTCCTTCCCATTGATCGTAAACAGTAGTGATTGTGATTATTACAACGACATGAATTGTGAGAAGAAGATGATAAAGGCAGTGTTGAATCATATCACGAAAAGGGAAATGAGTAATGATCAAGAGATGAGTATGAAGGGAGGATCTCCAAGCTTTGGGGAAGGAAGTTCCGACAGTTATCTATCTGAAGTGGGGTTGTGTTCCATGTGGAATAATCAATACTCATAGTATGATCCTCATAACAAAAGTCTTGTTTCGAGTTTTGTCACCCCAAGAACTATATGTCGGATTTAGCATGTATTGTCACTCCTTAATTAGTCTACATATATGTATAGCTGGTTTATATATATATATATATATATATGTATGTATGTATGAATACAATATTTTATCTATCTAAGAATACAAAATATGTAAATCTATTGTTTGGTCTAATTTGCCTACCCAGTTTTTTTTGTGCAGAGGATTATGTGCATGTAATCCACATATGATTGCAGCTATTTTTAAAACTCGTGTTTTGGATGATGATTCAGTTTTTTATTTGTGACAAAACATCCATATATATGTTTTGGATTTACTTTTCTACACATTGTTATAATAAATAATTTTTCTACTCATTTTAAATGTCTAAATTAATTATCCTTAGTGAATAGCGATAATGCCCTAAAATAAATAGAAAAATTACTTGTTATAATTATAGATCTAAAAGTTAATCTCTTTAGTAGAAGGGGTAAATAAACCTTGGCTCAATATATTATCCCATTTGAAAAAGAAAAATAAGTTATGTATTAAGAGTTTATAGTCAAATTACTACTAGTACTACTACTATCTATATTATTGATATTTGTGGATGATTGTCATTTGTTTAAATTTGCTCGTTCACTTAATAGCAAGTCTTTATATATGTATATATGATAAATTTATAAGAAGATCAAATTTATATATTAGTTCTTAATTTAAAATTTAAAATTTTTTAATAAAAAATTCAAATTTACATTTTTTTTTAATTTAAGGTTTGAAAATTAAATTGAGTTCTCAATTCAAAACAAAATTTTATTTTCATTTACTTTTTATTTATTTATATTTTAATATATATTTATAGTTTATATAAACTTAGACAAGTTTGTGCAACTTTGAAACGACCTTCATTCGACTTGTAATAATTTATATGTATATATATATATAATAAATGTAATTCAAAGAATTAAGATTCCTTTATTATCTTAATTTTATGAATAAGAGTATAGAAAATCGATTGTAATATTAATCAGCTTAATATAAATTTATTTTATGAATTGAATTAATTATATTTTTTCATATAAATTAAGATACGTCGGATGAAAATTATCCTTAAAGCGCACTAACTTGTCTTAATTTATCCAAAATATGAATACATATTGATATATAAATAAATTTATAAATATAAATACAAATGAAATGAAATTTTGTCTTGAATTGAGAACTCAATCTAAATTTCAAGCCTTAAATTGAGAAAAAAATGTTAAATTAAGTCTCTTATTGAGAAACTTTTAAAATTTTGATTTAGAATTGAGAACTAATATATAAATTAAGTCTTGTTATAAAATTTATCATATATATATATATATGAGTAATGATAAGGAACTCATCGTTGGGTTTCTTATAAAGTCAATTTGACTGATGTGGTAATACAACGTATATCTTAAGTTTGTTTTTTTATTTTTTTAACTTGCCGTGATGTTCTCTTATTTTTCTTTTCTTACGAGATTTAATTTACGATCAATCATACTTTCTTATTTTATTTCATTTTTGAATACATTTTTCTTATTCTATATCATTCTTTATTATTTTATCCAATTTTAAATAATCGTTTTTTATTCTATATAATTCTTTCTTATTTTATCTCTTTTTTTTTTCTTATTCATGTCAATTCATTTTTTATTCTATATCATTCTTTCTTATTTTATCCCATTTTTGAATATTTTTCTTATTCGTATTAATTTTTTTACGTTTTTTTTTTCCTACAAGTTTTTAAACAGTGGAAAATTTTAAAAATTTAGATAAGTTTTTAAATTTAAAAAAAAAATAGATGGTTAAGATTACTCCATAAAATTCTACAAGTATATAAAATTGAAAATTTTAGACAATTTCTAAACTTATGTACAATTAAAGAAATATGTCTTAACAAATATTTTAGGAGTTTTATTGATATTAATGACAATAAGAGAGAAGAAAAGAAATTGATAATTTACTGAAAATGAGAGATATGCAAAATAAGAAATTGACAATTTACTAAAAAATGGAGATAGAATGAGATGAGTTTGAAAATTATTTTTCCAATAACATTAATGGTAACTAAGAGAGAAGAAAAGTAATTGACTACTTAATGAAAATGGACTAAGAGGGAAGAAAAGAGATTGACTACTTAATGAAAAAATGGAGGTATAGAAGATAAGAAATCAACAATTTAATGAAGATAGGATGAGATGAGTTTGAAAAATATCTTTCCAAGTACTATTGATATTAATGGCAACTAAGAGAGAATTTTTTTGACAATTTACTTAAAAAAAAAAAGGAAATAGAGAAGAAAAAAATCGACAATTTAAAGAAATCGGCAATTTATTGAAAAATAGATTTAGAATGAGATGAGTTTGAAAAAAAAAACGTGTGCGGATATAGAATAAGAAAGAAATTGATATGAATAAGAAAAAATATTATTTAAAAATGGGATAAAATAAGAAAGAATGATATAGAATAAGAAAAACAATTATTTAAAAATAGGATAAGATAAGAGAAAATGATATAGAATAAGAAATAAATTGAGATGGGTAAGAAATAAGATTTATTTAAAAATGGAATAAAATAAGAAAGTATGATTGACCCTAAATTAAATCTCATAAGAAAAAAAATTACGTAGTCAAAAAGAAAATATCATGGTACGTAAAAAAAAAATCATACAAATTGAATATATGTGGTATCAGTTAGATTGACTCTATTAAAAAACTCAACGGTGAGTTTCTTATCATTACTCTCTCTCTATATATATAAATCGTTAAATAAATCAACAAATTTATATTTGATTGTTTTAAAATAAATGTGGTTTTAGATCTTTTCACATAAATTAAGAAATATGATATAAAGACTAATCCACTTCTATTAGTTTAAGTATAATTGAGATTTTTTCACTTGTTCCTCTTAATAATCCTCTTTAATTTGATAGGAGTAAATGTTGATTGTTTTGGTAGATTATAGGCAAATATGTCTTAAAATCTTATAATGACACTTATTTTGAGATTTCTTTATGTAAACATTATTTTGGGATGGAGAGAGGGAGTATAATGATAGTAATTAATGATGCAACATATAGATGAAATAATTTGATGATTAATAATACTCTTATGCATCAGTTGCACAGATCTAAGACATATGCAACTAGGTCGATCCAGATTTACTTGGATTTTTTTTGCATATATTGAATTTTTTTTGCTGACCTATCTTTCCTCCCAACATTTGTAGAAACCATTATATTATATTAGTATAATCTGTATATATGAATATCATAAATTCATAACCTTCATGTAATACTTTAACTTAAAAAAAAAAATCGGCACAATTTATATATATTTTTATGCGATATTACCGATGCCTTTATATTAATATTGTCATACCTTTAAAAATTCACGTAGTATAGCTATACATTAATTTCAGCATTGTTATACATTTATGTACAAATATCATAATATTTATATAATACTTTAACTTAAAAAAAAATCGACACTATTTCATTATATTTTTATATAATATTACTCATACCTTTATACAAATATTTATGTTATAATAATATAACATAAATATTTAAAAAGTATTACATAATAGTGCAATATAATGTAAATATTAAACTAACATAACTAAAAAGCATAACATATTTATCAAAATTGAAACATGCATGATAGAATGTGGATGCTGGCATTTAAGTGAGCACATGAGAAGTAGGACGCGCAAAAAATCACTTTTCTGATCGGATCTACACACTAAATCCATGTATCATATATATATAAATTTGTGTGCTTGATGATTAGACCAATTTTATCTGTGGATGGTTAGGTACAACAATATGGAAACTAGGAAAATAGAAATCTATTAATTCTCTCAAAATTTGATTTCAGAGTCATATTTTTAAATATCAATCTATAGCAATACATAAAAGTATTAAAAAAAATATGTAAAAAACTTAATATTATATATATATATATATATATAATATTAATGCTAATAATATAAAACATATAAGCAATAAAAAAATTCTTAGGACCCATCTGATCCCAGCCTAGCCGACCTGCAAGGAACACTTATGATCGGACTAAAAAAAAGTGTTGGTGTTTTAAATATGGAGCTGCGGTCTTTCACTTTTAGAGTCATTCATCAGGTCAACACATTTTTTTGTTATCTTCAATCGTTCATAACAGGGGATGTTCTGTTGGGACAACTACTTATATTTTACCAAATTATATAACATATATTTACACACAAAAATTTAAACTCTTAAAATCTGTATTTTTTTCTGGGCCTGAGTCGGTCAATTCATTGGACTTATATAACAATTATTTTTATACACTTAGTTACACAAATTTTAAATTCGTGTAACTGGGTTGACTAGATTCGAGGGCGTGTTTTACACGTTTCCACATGCGTTCACATATGTTCAAATTTTAGCTCAAACCATTGCTCAAACCCTAGTTTCACAATTATATTGGTATAACATTTTGCATGACATAATCAAAATACCTTTCAAAACTTTTATGTTGTAATAACATAATTTTCATAATTTTCATACCGTAACAATTTATGTTATAATAATATAATCTTATGTTATTATTTAAGTACATAAAAATTATGATATTGGTACATAAAAGCTAAATTATTATAATAAAAATGTTTCAACTATACTATATGAATTTTTATAGTGAAAAAAATCCAAATTATTCACTAAATGTACATAAATATTTAAATTATTATAATATAAAAGTTATATCATTACAATTGAAAGGTTATAATATAAAATATATATATATATATATATATATATATATATATATAGGTGCGGATTCTGATTGAATGAGATTTAATCCCACCCACATATCCAGTTACAAATTTGCATGTGACCCTTTTTTTTATTTTAAATTTACATTTGACTCACAAATACCATCCTATATATATCGTTACAAATATTATAATACATATTTATGTAATCTCTATTGTGTAGCATTAATACAACGTTGGAAAAGCAAGTTGGCAAACTTTATTATTATTATTATTATTATATATACACAAGTGTGTGTAAAATATTGCAAGTTGCCACACCTGCAAACAATAATAAGTGATAACAAAAATATTGCAAGTGGACGAGAACCCAACGAATAGAATTAATATTAATATTCATATTAATTGTCAAATATTTTAGTTATTCTTTATTTCCCTCGTTGGAATAAACTTTTGAGAGAGGCAAAGTCAACGAAATCGTATTGGTCATTTCATTTCTTAACCTAATCTAGAAAATATAATGATAATTAACTGGACTAATTAATGATCAACTTGTGGTATATATTTTTGTGTCCAATTAGTGTGACACAAAAATTAGGTAGAAGAATTAAAACTGGATTATAAAGTTTTCATCTACGCTTTTAATATTTCCTTATTTTGTAGTATACGTTTACTTACACTCAAAGTAAAATTTCACAGTGTTTCTAACATTTCCTTAATTATATTGTATTATACGTTTAGAACCACTCAACTTAATTACTGGTGGCCCATGGCATATTCAAGTACTAATTCTTTTTGTGGAATTTTTATTCTAAATCATATTTCATCTTTCATTTTAATCGATATGGATTATTGCCATGTGTATTATATAAATTCTATATTTCACTTAACCACACCTTTAACTAGAATTTTCTTTTTTAATACAAGCATATAACAATTTAAAAATTGAAATAATTGAGAGAAAAAGGATCATTTGAAGTTTTGACTACACAGAGGTTTCTTAGGACAAATAGTTAAACACTTATTAATACAAATCGGCTCATTTTCATTTTTAAGCACTTACGGTAGAAAAATATTTTTTTAGTCACAATTTAACATTCATTTTTTTTTACTCACATTTTGGATAATTTTACCTTTCTTCCATGTCCCGTCTATGCCAACATGTATCATCCAAATAGAGGTCATATAAGTATACCAACAAAATTGGTATGATTTGTACTATTTGAACTAATTAATGTCGTATATTCTTATTTCGTTTCATGAGAATCATATCGTTTTATTTTCATGAGGTCATCCATTCCTATATATCTCATTTTGGGAATAATTGACCCAAATGTTTAAAATGAACAAAAGTATAAAAAAAAAACTATTACAAAGAATGTTTGTTATGGAAGTTTGACTAAGAATGGGGTTTTCACGAAAGAGTTAGATTACTGATGGTTAAAAAGTACAGATAGTACAACTATTTATTCCTTGATTACTTATACAAAATTGGAGATATAGACCATTCAGTGTATCTTTTGCCGTTTATGTTAATTATTGACAGAAATAAAAATGGAATAAAGTGTCTCTTTCTCTCACACAGACACATCCACCATACTTTTATCCAAGCAATAACGACAATATTTATACTCTTTTCACCAGCTGTGTGGACTATAATCCATGAACCCTCGACTCATGAACAACAATTCTAAATTGGGGGCAACATTAATGTGGTTACAGCATTATTAAAACAAAAGCTTAACTTTGAAAATTCAAAATGATATGCATTATTTGTCGTTCCTGTAAGATATTCACTTAATTTGTACTCAGATTCTTGTACATGATCACATTCACAACAAACCATTTTATCAAAACTAAATCTCTTACTTTGAACAATATTGTTGGATCATAAATGATTACTTTAGGGAGCTAGGAATTAGTAGCTAGCTAGGGTCGATGTAAAAGTCGGAGATGTGCATTAACATATATTTTATATTATATTTAAGAAAAAGTATAATGGTAAATATCAAGAATGAAGAGGACACACATGTCAAACATCAAAGGTATTTTATATTATATTTAAGAAAAAAGAACAAGGAAATTAAATGATGACACTTGGACTGAAAATGGCAATAATTAAAGTTCAAAGATTCAACCTCTCCCATAGATTGTCCAATGTCAAAGAAGATGAAATCAGAGGAATGCAATTGCGTGCTGACCTTATACATGTAGCCAAACACTGCAAAACAACAAATTTAAGAGGCTTACGTTTGAATACCTAATTAGAATAATTTGACTATCATTATCACTCATCTAACTCCACAGCTAATTTGACAACTATGTAAACAAAAGATGAAGAAAATATCTAAATCCCTATTACCTCATCACTACTCTGATTTTCTTGATTTTCTAATTTTTTTTTTAAGACGCAAGTACGAGTACTAAATATTTTCTATGTATATACTTCTAAATTAATTAAATATTTACTTCTATACTTTGTTAAAATTCTTTTCTTTTTGGAACGTATACTTATTTTTATTTCCTATTCTAACAACAAATAGTAGGCGATCTGTGGAAAAAATTTCAGTTTTTTAGTTTGAGCCTCTTTCGATCATGTGTTTTTCCCTTTTTTCGTTATTCTCAAGTGATTTTTCATTTGATAATTTGACATCAAAACATGTATTTTTCTTTAAAAATTTTAAAATCCTGCAAAAATACCCTTAAGTGCAATTTATATACTAAAGGCATAAAAACCACATAAAACAAATCTAAAGATAATAAACTACTGAACTTATCAAATACGACACATGCCAGATGTTATATGGTGTTAGTAATACATAAGATTAGTGGAGGACAATTAAAATTTATATGATAATTTCTTCTAATGATATTTTATAATTTTATCACCTTGTACGACCATAACTAGGGGGCTGCATTTGCGAACTTTCTTTAAAAACGAATTTAAAAAAAAAATCATATTCAATTGAATTTACCTTTCACACATTAATTTTGAAATTCTTTAAATCAGTATAATAGAATATCATGATGGACAAACAGCATAGAGATATATAATATACAAAAGATCATACTCACTTAAATCCTCATGTCATTATGCAAAGAATGCAATACATATACTTAATTTTTAATTGATGTTTGAATTACAGGAAATATCATGTGTATTTCACAATTTAATTATCATCCTTCATTAACTTTATTTCTTGAATAAATCGGGGTTATTATATATAGTCCATTCAAGGATTTAACTTTAAGGAAAATTATTTTAGGTTGCAATTTCATTGATGTAATCTGAGTTTTAAAGATCTGAAATCAATGGTTTTAATTAAATACATTCATGTTAGAGTTAGATTTTTTAAATTTTCAAATAATGCATTATTAGTTCCCAATCCATTTAAATACCAAAATCACTCTAAAATATCTCGGACTCAATATATTGAAACACTTTTAATCAACTTATTATTATTATTATTATTATTATTATTATTATTATTATTATTATTATTATTATTATATATATAAATGGAAAGAAGAAATTAATAATAATTTTGGTATGAGTTCCCGCAGGAGGAGCAAATATATATTGGGAGGTGAGTCAAAGAATAAAGACATAATTGGGTGTTAGAATTATCCGAGGAATGATACACATACATAATAGAGATTAAGATTAAATAATTAGAGTTAGGTTGGGTTGTGGGGCCAAACAATGTCTTAATTGTTATTAGTGAATCTCAGTATCCAATTCTACTCGCTACTTCCCCGTGTGCCAGCAATTCTTGAAAGCAACTTATCACCAAATTCACCAATACTTAGTTTGATATACAAACAAAAATATAAATTACCCCCAATTCTCCTCATTTTGACTTTGGTGTTATGAAAGATCTGCTATTACCATACTAAAGTGAATTTATAAAATAAAATATTTGATGAGTACCGTTTTATAAACGAAAAAATCAGATTAATCTATATTGGTTGGAAAATTATTGGGTATGTGTTTAACGGTTAAAATTGTCAAACTCAACTTTGATTTGAGGTGAAACTTAGACTCTATTTATAATATGAAAATGTTCTTCTCTAGTGTTTATACGGAAATTGATCGCAAGATACAAATCACATTTTTCAATTACAAAACTACAGATCAGAATGTATTACAAATTCCATTTTTAGGAAGGAAAGTTAGGAAAAATAAAATCAACTTCCTAGATTTCTAATGTTTTTATTGTGGAATAAGGAGGCTATGCCTTAGATTATGTTACCACAATAAACCCTTTATTAGATTATTATGATGTGTTAGTTAAGGTAGATAGAACTTCCCTAACATAAAATTCATGTCCAAACACGAAATGTTATTTCGTGTGTGTATTATATTTAATTTTAGGTACGTGTAATTTTCTTTTGAATATAAAATGTTTATCAATCTCATATGAACATGTACAAGTCTTAAAAAATATACTGTTGTTGTATGTGATTTATCCAATTTTATGTTTTCTTGTTGGAAATTTGGTTCGTTTGTCTACTTGTTTATATATATGTGAATGTGAATCGTATTATTATGTATTGTAAATGCAATCTCAATATATATATATATATATATATATATATATATATATATATATATATTTTAAACCTTCTAATTTGATTGATTTACGTAAATATAACATACTCGTGTATTTCCATTATCTAGTTAGGCCCAGCATATTTCAACAGGTTTTGGGCCTTTGAGCCCAATGGGCCTCGCTGAAACAATGAGGAGCTTCTTGGTGACGAGAGAAAGCACGCTCACACTTCATCACTTTCTGATGTACCTTCTTCTTGCCTTTCTGCAATCTGCTCTTTCAAAAAACCCATATTTGATACTTCACTTTTCCCTAGCTACTATATTTACACTAAAATTTACTGGATAACATTAAAAAATTAAAAAAATATATGGATTTGATTTTCCCGCTGCAAACTCAGTATGTATCCTCAAACCCCAAGAATTGTAATTCACCGAGTTTCTCAAATGCTCCTTTGCAGCGAGGTTTCATTCAGCGTTGTCGTCTTGCCCGGATAAACCCCAAAAATATTAGGGTTCGCTCTGAATTCGACGGAAAAGTGAATGGCTCCCTTTCAGCTGACTTCGACCCCCGCTTTCTTGACCGGGTTAGCTAGCAAGCATGATAATCATCTAATGATTGTTGCTTTTCTTCGTTCGTATTTTCTGTTGGTTGTTCGAAGTTCTTGACGGGGTTTTAAATTTCGAGGGCATTGTTTATTCACGTCAATGGGCTGTGAAGTTGTGTGATTGTGGCATGAGTTTAGTTCTGTGGCTTGATTCTTGAAAAGATTTTATCTTTTTGTGGCCTCTTCTTAATCGTGAAGACTCTGCAGAGTTTGTCCATAAAATTTGCCGCATTATCTCATACTTTGTTTATGCTGGTGTATTTATTGTGGAAGTGACACCTTTTGATGAATTTTTCTGTGTTTCCTACAACAGCAAAAAGCCCTTGAAGCTGCCATGAATGATATTAATAGCTCTTTCGGGAAAGGAAGTGTTACAAGGCTTGGAAGTGCTGGTGGAGCTTTGGTGTAGGTGTATTTTATTAGTGCCAATTGTGAAGTTGTTTAATAAGAAGAATTAAATTACGGTTGTTAAGCCAGCCTATTTAGTCTCTTTGCTCTTTAGAGAATCCACCACGATATTCCTAGAAACGGGATGGCTTGAAATTACTATATTCTATTACTGCTTCAGGGGGTGTGGCTATGCCTGCATATGTTATGCATTTTCCCAAGTAGTATGTTTTGTTTCTGCACCTTTTTAGTTACATTTTCATCATCTTTTCATCTCTCTTTTGTTCATGTAGTGAAACCTTTCCAAGTGGCTGCTTGACATTGGACTTTGCCTTAGGTGGTGGCCTTCCCAGGGGAAGAATTGTTGAGGTCTTATTTTTATTATTTATGCACTGTCCCAACTGTATGTTACTATTTATTTTAAAAGCTTGAGTAAGATGGATTTAGTGTTTGAAAATACACTTGGGTTCCACCTGATGCAGCATGTTTGGTTTAACATTTTTTATGACCACTGATATATCCAGATTATGGAACTTGAGGCAGAATGCTCATTGCAAACTAATGATACAGACATGCAGTTGGGAAATTTATCTATCCTTTTCAAGCTATGGGCTGGCTACTCATATAGAAGTATCCCAAACTTAAGATGATGTTTAACCCTATAAATTTAAGATCTTTGTGGACCATCATATTTTCACTTTATTTAAAATAGAGCAAAACCCAATTATTTGATATTTGAATTTTAAGTTTGGCGGTCTATGCTGTAGTTTAATGAACAAATTCTATAATCGCCTATGCCTTCTTGTTTCTCTACCTTGACTTTAAGCATCTTCGATATGCAGTTACTGCTTGTAGAACCTGATAAATTTGTGTTTTTCCCTGTTAGATATATGGGCCAGAAAGTAGTGGGAAGACCACTATAGCTCTCCATGCAATTGCAGAAGTGCAGGTTTAGTATGTTGCTCACTTTTACTTCTGTCAGTTATCATTTGAATATCCATTTGATAAATTCATGCTTTTGAAAGTCAATTGCTAGAGTTCTTTCTTGTACTGATATCTACCACATTCCATATTTTTAAAAACAACCTGACACATTTAAACCTTGGATAAACAGAGGCTTGGTGGAAATGCAATGCTTGTTGACGCAGAGCATGCTTTCGATCCGGCATACTCAAAATCTCTGGGGGTTGATGTAGAAAATTTGATTGTTTGCCAGCCTGATAATGGAGAGATGGCACTAGAGAGTAATTCTTCTATCCTAGTTGACATTCCCAGAAATTAATAAGCCTTTTAGGATTAGTGGCCCTTTTTGTTAAGCTACATCTATTTGGCATAACCAATAATTCTGATTTTTTTTTTTAATTGTGTCAGTTGCTGATCGCATCTGTAGATCTGGTGCTGTTGATCTCATTTGCATTGATTCAGTCTCAGCACTTACTCCACGGGCTGAAATTGAAGTAATATACATTACTTATGATGCATTTGAAAACTGGTTGTCTCTTCATAAACCATAAACATTTTCCGGTATGTATTTTTTCTTTAGGGTGAAATTGGGATGCAGCAAATGGGTTTGCAAGCGCGCCTTATGAGCCAAGCTTTGCGTAAAATGTCAGGCAATGCTTCGAAAGCTGGATGTACACTTGTATTTTTGAATCAAATTAGATACAAGGTACTTCTGATTGAATTGTTTTCAATTTCTTACCTTATTTAGAAGTACATGGATCATCCTCTTCTGTGGAAAGTTGAATTATGTGGTTAAAAATAGTTGTTCTTCCATTCAAATTTTGTATTCATAGTTAATTGAATTATGTATTTTTTTTATTTTTAAAATGATTGTTAATCTAAAGCACACTGTAATGTCACATCTTTGTCTGAGCCAGATAGGAGTATATTATGGAAATCCTGAAGTCACAAGTGGTGGGATTGCTTTAAAGTTCTTTGCATCTGTCCGACTTGAGATACGACCTATTGGGAAGATAAAATCGGTAAGGCCAAAAACTGCTCAAGTTAACAATTCTTAGCCCATTCTATTTGGTTATGGTGTATTACTCGATCTGAAGATTTGGCAGTGAATCATAAACGGTGTATGTTGTTTAAGGTTAAAGGTGATGAAGATGTAGGCCTTAAAGTACGTGTAAGAGTTCAAAAGAGTAAGGTAAGCATTAAAGAGTGTTTTTTTGCTGCTCTGCATATTTCTTCCTTGGTTAAAAATTACATTCTTTTTTCTGCATGTGCTATCATGACAGTTTGAGTGCCTAAAAGTTCTTCACTGCATGTTCTCCACAGTGTTAGGTATCCTAAGTTAAGCTAATTAGTTCTATTACAGGTGTCAAGGCCATACAAACAAGCTGAGTTTGAAATTATATTTGGAGAAGGCGTCAGTAAATTGGTTTGTGTGTTGTTGCCTTTTTTTTTTTTGTTACTATTTTCTTACTCCCAAGTCTCTCATAATGATATGGACTTCCATTTTAGGGCTGTGTATTGGATTGTGCTGAAATGGTTGATGTTGTCCTAAAGAAGGGGTCGTGGTATAGCTATGGAGATCACAGGTGTGCTTTATCTTGATTGCAACGATTGAATACTTTTGGCATGCACTGTGGTATACTTCTTTTCCCCATAGAAGTGCATTCAGTTGTTCCATTGATGATTCACCTGGTTCTCTAAACAATTATTGGGATGTCAGTATATCAACCATAGTCCACATATAACTCATGATATTCAGTTGAGATCATAATAGTACTATGGAATGATCAATCCAAGCCGAGAAGTCGAGAGGGTCTAAAATATTGATATTGATAATAGGAATATGTTTACGTTGTGTAACGCTTATTCACCTTCATATTTATCTCAAGTAACCCTCAATCCCATTATGCTGTACTTGGTATCGTAATGCAGGCTGGGACAAGGAAGAGATAGAGCATTGCAGTTCCTGAAAGAAAATCCTCATATATCTGAAGAAATAGAGAAGGTATGTAATTCCAAGGCACAAATCTTTCATATGCACAAAGTTCAGCTGCTATCTTGAAATGTTTCTGGATTGCGATGCCTTGTAGATGCATAAACGGTTTACTGTGATTGGATGAAACACACCATGAAGTACACAATGTAGTTAGTTGTTTATTGCTGTGAGGAATGACATAGAACACATTGGCATCTGTTGTTTTTGCAGAGAGTCCGAGCTGCCTTGACAGAGGGCACTGGACAAATAGGTTCTTTTGTAAAATCGTCACTTCCACCACCTGATGAAGAAGATCTGTTCCAAGAAATGCAATGAGAGGATGAAGCTATGCTTCCTTGAAAGGAATTGGTCTTGGAAAAACTCACCGCCTTTTGAAGAATGGAAAAGGACAGATTCTATCGAACCTCCCAACCCCGAAAAAGATGGATTCTATTCATTGACTTGGTCTCTGTTTTCATATCCATTCCTATGTAGCACTAGCACTGCTCAGAACTCAGATCATTTGCTTTTAGTTATTAGTCCAAATACGCCAACTCCTTCATGTTGATACGTGAACAAAGATGATTGCTTCTCAACTTGAGGTTTTTGGTGCACGTTTCTGTTCGTCTTTCATATCTCTGTCTTTATATAACTATGTCTTACGCGACTAGTTATACCTGGCATTCAGTTTTTTTGTCATATATCATTGAAATTTATACCTGGCATTCAGTTTTTTTGTCATATATCATTGAAATTAGTGGTGTAATCGATCCAAGTCAGTCCGACGTTTTGCCATGTTTGACAATAAGCTCGACTTGATTATACATTTCTATAGATGTTATAACACTTATCGTTGTACTATTAAAACAGCTTGATTATGCTCTACTCGATTACTTATGTAAAGATGTGCTTGGAAATAATGATAAGACATATAATGTAATAAACACTTACTTACATTTAAGGTAAGTTTGAGAAATACAGAGAAAAGCAGAATCCTTAAAAATAGAGATGGTACATGGTTGTACAGACAAGACTAAGTGGACATATATGTTTACTGGGCCAAAGCACTTGTGTTGTAAACAAGAAGGGCACCTCCAGCTAGGATTGCTGCAAGTGTGATTGCCCATATGGCTAAACCAGTTGTTCCTGCACCAAATCATTTAACATCAATACCTCTTCATCTTTACCAGATTAAGACAGCTTATATCTAAGTTTGGTATACTTACCCCCCACGTAAACATCTCCGGATGGAGACCAATCCTTCTCGTCGTAGATGGGACTGCATTCATCACCGTTGGTTACATATGTTTTACAAAATATCCGATTACTCGAGTTTTATTATGTCTAGATTACCTGTATCCATCGACGTTAGCACCATATTTGTCGACGAATTGGTAAACACCCTTTCCCTGTATTAGTCCAATCAATCAAACTTAGACAACTGATCTCAATTCTCAAATTATTATGAGAACAAAATAGTATGATTATTGAACTAACCTTAGGTTTCCTGCCTGAGGCATCCACACCACCCCTCAAGTCCATGCCCCCACCGGTTCCTAAACACCATTAATACACTGTTAGAGCTGAAAATCAAACTAAACTACTTCAAGATTGTTTGTTAGAAGTTCGTTTGAGTTTGATTTAATATATCATAGTTTGAACACATTTTTATGTTAGTAAAATCTAAAGCTCGACTCATGCTCAACTGGATTAAATTTTATTCAAGCTCGACTTGATTCATTTATAGTCATACCACAGTATATTATTAATTTAGAGATAGAGCATCAGGGCAGTATTCGATAGATACATTAAACACCATGAATCCATGATTAGGGTTGAAAATCAAACCAAATTAAGTGCTTGACATTGGATAGATACACTAAACAAGTTGGAACATATTTTTACGTTTGATAAAATCTGAAGCTAAGTTCAAAGCATATATAAAAGTATAAACAAGTGCAACAATATCAAACTACTCGGTCTCGACCAGTACTCGATTGGATTAAAGTCCATTCAAACTTGACTGGATTAATTATCAAACAGGCTCGTAACATTTCAACCAAGCTTGTACAATTGTCTGTTAGACTCGACTCGATTCATTTACAATTCTTGATTTAGAAAAAGGGCATGAAGGGCAATATATATTGATTACAAAAGGCACTAACCATAAGGAGTATCAGTCTTGATCTTCTTGCCGCCACTAGCATGGACTCTGAAACTGGTGGTTCTGGTGAGCGACGGCAGCCCTCTCACGGAGGCGGACTTCTCCGGCGTGAAGGCGGAGGGCTTTAGGGTGGCGGAACTCATCATCACTGTGCTCGCCATATCTCCGATTATTTCTGGTGAGACTAGCTGTGTCTGTGGATTGCTAATATTAAGGAGCCACAAACCAAATATCAGGATTTTAGCCATTTTCATTTTGACACGTGGCACCTCTCATATGGTTTGGTTGTGGATATGGTGTTTAAACATTATCGGAATTGTACACTCATTTTTTTAACCGTTTATGCTTTGATCCACATATGTTTACATCCTCTATTATCCTTGTGTGGGACACGTGGACATCGATGATTGGCTGGAAATATATGCCTACGTTATAAATAGAAATTAGACTGCAAAGATCCGCCTTATTATGCGATGGCCGCTGTTTTCAGAAACTATTCCGGTTCTGTTTTATTTAACATCAAATTACCAACTTGACCTCGTATTTTTATCAGTTTCTTAGTTTATTTGTAAATTCTAAAACATAATTTACTATCTTTAACTAGAAAAAAACATAGTACTATTCCCAAATATATGCACGGGGACCGATTTTAATGTTGCACCTGTAATGCTTGACTGTTGGCTGACACAATGTTAAGGTCACAAATTGGTAATCAATTTTTTGGTCTAATTTTTTGCAGTAAACTCAGTGTGAAAACTATTCAAAAGACTTGACTCAGCATAAATACCTATGTATTGGTGAAAATTCAATTCATTGACCCAATCCTTTTAAATTGCTACTTACTACTAGTCTTTCCCAACCATCTAAGCAACTTTTTGGACTTTTAGCATATGCATTTTAAAAATCTTCAAATACCATCATTGCTCATGTTTAAATCATGTTTTTGAGGATATTTTAAGCAGTTAATATTAGGGTTGACAATTTTCTTGTGGGAACTTTCCCCCTTAAGTAACGAAATTGATAAGATGAGAATTCCTTAATCGAATAGGAGAATAAAATGGATACAAGGATTCCCCATTTAAAAAAATAAAAATGGTATACATATGATATTTATGCCCACCCAATTCCCAACCTCAAAACCGTGCCTATTTATATAAAATAGGGATTCTCTATTTTTTTAAATACTATATATATACATATTATTAATAAACTTAATTTGCAGCTCTTCCATTTATGAATTATTTTTGTTATTTGATATTTATTTATCGAGATTGTCTAAGAAAATTATAAATTTTAGTTTACAGAAAAATATATTTGAGGAACCCAATTTTCCATCCAAAATATGTTCTCCAATAGGGAAAATCCCCATTTCCGTTTCAAATTCTCAAAACGTGAATAGTAGCAAAAATGATATTTGGTATAGGGCTTATCTCAATACCATCTCCACAAGTGTTCATTGTCATACATAGTTCATATATTCGTGTGAGATAATATCAGCCTTTCTAAGAACTATATGATGAATCTTCAATTCCTATTGGTAATTGTCATGGGTTTGATATCTTCTTGGGTTTCATTACAGAGTGCTAACATGTAATCCGAATTCAATTTATTCAATCATAACAATAGATACCATGTGTATATCTTATTTAACAATAGAAGGACCAGAAAAACATACTCGCAAAACAATTTGTAAGCTTCAGATTCATGTGAATTTGAAATACATAATTTTTATTTTAAAGCAATATTTAAGTAATTAGGATGGATTTTAAATACATTGATTTGAAATATTGTATTTCAAATTATTTCATCCAAACTCAATCAAAGACATTTATTCTATTACAATAAACATAATTGTTTTTTTATATCAGGTGTATGGGTCAGGAATCGTGAATCCTGATCATATGACCCGATAGGTAATTTTCATGCTCTAGAAATGCATTTCCACGCTCTTATGTCCGTGCTCACACTCTTATCTCACTCACTTAATTTTTATATTATGTTCGCATAATTTTTAGAGGAAAGTATTAATTTTAGCATTAAAAATATAATTATATATTCAAATTACCATAATATATAATAGTATGCCACTTTCTACCACCAAATATAATAGTATGCCACTTTCTACCACCATTTTTGTCAAAGTCAACTTGATGATTGGACAATTAATATATTTTATTAATTAGTCAATGATGACAAATATACTCATTAATTATAGTATAATTTTTCAACAATTTTCACCGAATAGTAATTTCAATTGACTCATGAATTATTGTTTAATTTTTTTTAAATATATCCACGTGTGATTTCAATTGCAACAATTAATTGGGTTGTGACTATTACACCAAATTTTTTGTTTTGTTTTGTTGTCATTATTCATTATTGTCTTCATTGAATTTGGCCATGCACATCAATTAATTCGATTGATGACAATGCACCAATTTTTTTGTTTTTTCCTTCTCATTATTAAGTGTGAATTCACTTTATACTGTGAAATCACATGTAATTTTCCTCCGTTTGTTCTTCTATATAGGTTGATAATTTCAGTAGGACATTATCAGACAACATTTTGAAGAACAAAACATTCGAGTATTTTTTCCGACATTTTGGCTCTTGGAAGAGTGGAAAAATTATTGTTGAAATAAGAAAGGTATGTTTACTAGTTAATAATCCTCATTTAACCATATTTTTTGAGAAATTAGGTTTAATTTGTTTTCATATATGCTTGAATTGATGTTTGGAATGGTTAAACGTGTTTAATTTTGCATTTGATAGGGTTAATTTGTTTGAATATATGCTTGAATTTATGTTTGAAAGGGTTAAACGGGAAAAATCGACGTTTGGAATGCAATAAATACCGATTTTATAGTGATTGTATAGAATAATCACGTTTAACACTGTAATGATAGTGTTAAACGTGAATAAATTGAAAATTCACGAGTAACCCTATTATTATAGTGTTTTGAGATTGAGGGGTATTTTGGTAATTTGGTCAAAAGGTTGACTTTGACCGGGACTCACGACCCCCGGTCAACGGTATGTCGTTGGTGACGACTCGATAATAAAATATGCTGAAAAGAAACGGGATAGAAAACGAATCGAAAATTAACGGTTGGGATTTTTTCCCCGCGACGGGAAAAAAATCCCCGTCGCCTCCCGGCAGCTGCCGAGAAATCTCGGCAGCGTGGGCGGGGGCTCCCGGCAGCTGTCGAGAAAACTCGACCAGACGGGGCAACACGTGATTTTTTCAAATTTCACGTGTAACCCTATAATTTAAGGGCTACACGTGAATTCCCATTTTTTTACAGTATTTTTACTGAATTATTCCCTAAAATTACAGTGTTAATCTTGAATTATTAATTATAATTGCACGTGATTAAACATGCATATTTTCGATTAAACGTGATTATTTTCGATTATGGCCATTTAACCCTTTCAAACATCAATTCAAGCACATATTCAAACAAATTAACCCTATCAAATTCAAATTTAAACCCAATTAACCATTTCAAATATGAATTCAAGCATATATGAAAAGAAATTAAACCTAATCCCCAAATAATTTAGGGTTCAATTGGAATTCAAATCCACGTTTAACCCTCCGTTTCTTCAACTAATACTCAACAAATTCGAAGTATTAAGACATATTTCCAACAAATTCAACAAAATTTCAACAAATTCTCAACAAATTTGATCAAATTCGAAACTTAATGGCAAGAATTTTCTGAAAAAACGAGGGATAAATCACTAACCTCTCCTCCTTAGTTTGACATCTTCGTCTTACACGTGAATTTTCACCAAAAAATCTAAGTTTTACACGTGAATTTGAGCTCAATTTTTGAGCTCAAAAATGGGGGAAAAAATGGTTCCAGGCGTGGCTGTGTGGCGATAGGTGAGGGAAGGGTTTGGGGGTGGGGTAGGTGAGAGAAAATCCACTTTTGTTGACTAATTTAGATTCTTTGACCAATTATTATTGGGTAATAATTTTTAATTCAAAGTCAATCAAAAATGGTGGTATTTTTGGCCACACTTTTAAATTTGATGGTATAAACTATCTTACTTTTATTTTTGATGGTAAAAAAAAGGTCATTTTTATTTTTGATGCTATTTTAGGTGATATTTAATAGTAATTGTGGTAAATTGGGTTGCTATCCCTAATTTTTATGTGTTTAACCTTTATGTTATATTATGTTTGTGTAACATTTATTTTATGTTGACGTAACCTTTATATTATGTTAATTTAACATTTACATTATATTACAGACATATATTACCTTTTAAACCTTTATTTTATAATAATATAACTTTTATGTTATAATAATATAATTTTTATGTAGCATTTTAAAACATAGAGATTATTATATTTATAAATAAATGTTTTACTAATATAATATAAATGTTAAATTATTATAATAGAAAGGTAATTTTTATGCGCAGAAAAATATAAGTAATATCACTAAAAGGTTATGATATTTGTATATAAAAATTAGAGATAATACCTCCAAATATCCTATTTTCTTATATTTATAACCCAAATACCCCATCAACTATAATATTATCCCAATATACCCCAAAAGTGGTCAAAGACTAATTTACCCCTAAAAAATCACTATTCAAAATGCTATTTCCGCTCTTGATTTATGAATACCAAACCATCTTGTTAAACCATGATTTCACAACCCGGATATAATTATCTTGGTATTTTGGTTGGAAACCTTTCTCGTGCCCCAAAAAACACTCGTATTTATACTTGTGATCTGGTCTGAAAGGTATAACAAAGCCATATACTGAAAGATTATTATTCGGAAGAAGAATTAATTGAATTTTTCCATGATTTATATTTATTGAGATCCGATGCACGAAATGGTATCAAAGCCTGGTTTTATTGAAGAAATAAATTAAATTATGTTAAACAATATTATTTTCTTGTGCCTAACGGAAGAGAAAATCAAGAAAATGTATCCGAAAATATTTCGAGATAACACAAGTGCAGGATATCAGTAATGACATCCAGCTCAGATTGGAACATAATTGTTCCAGACACATCTAAGGTCACACAAGACCTTAGGGAGATCCAGAAGACCATCATTTATTATGGTGGACAGATGGAGAAGATAGCCCGATCTCTATCAGAGATCCAAAAAGAAGTTTCAGATCTGAAACAAGAAATTGTAGATCTGAAGAAAATATCATCCAGAGGAACGGGAAGATCAATGAACGAACGTATGAAAAATTCGTTCGGAGAAATTCCAATTATTTCCAAAGGAAAGGCTACGGAAGTTTCGAAGCCTAAAAGCAACGACGAACTCCTACTTGATCTCATAAGACAAGTCGGATGGAAGTCTCAAGAGTAGATCTTGCAGAGTTAACTGAATCCCTTTCCAATCTTGGAATTGTGGATCTGGTAAATCTCAGGATGAACGAGCCGATTCCGCCGATTCCAAAAAAGGAAGAGGAAAGCACAAGTACGCCAGTACCGGAAGCACCAGTACCTGAAGTACCGGTTCCTCCAGAACCCAGGTGGTGGCAGAACGGGGTTGAGTATGAAGAATACATAGCTCGACAAGCCAAAACCCGACCGGGAAGGTTTAAAGGAGTATCCAAAAGCCCTTGGGCAAAAACGATGCTTGAACCAACCCTTCCGTTTGGAGTGATGCTCACAACAGACATCATCGATTTCAGAAATATGGAAGTTTTGATCGATGAGTGGATGTCATCCATGAAAGTCACTTCATCAACACTGGATGTTGATAACGATCATTTTTGCCAGATATTGGTAAATAGTTTGCAAGGTTCAGCCAAGAAGGCATGGGAGATGACCGAAGCCTCTCTCAAAAAAGAGATCTTATCCAACGAGAATGTTATAACAATTGTCGAAAGGATGGGTCATCTACTCAAAATATGTTTCCTCGGGGACGGATATTTTGAGGAAAGAAAAGACGAGAAGAAAAGAGAGTATACACAAGCTCTGTTTGCTCTTGAATTAAGAAATATATGTTATGCGGATGAATATATATATTGGTTCCGCAAATATTATTTCCAAGCAGATGTACCATGGAATGTGGCAACAGATTTATTCTTTGCAAAAATCTGCAGTCCATGGAGGGAGATGCTTATGCAAACCTACAAGGTACCTACAGGCCGAGTCGATTCAGTGGTTAGAAGGATGTCCTTTTTCAAGGACAGTATACGAGAATGGTGTCAACAAGCGACACTACAAAGGAACAAGAAGAAACTAAGAGGAATGGTGAAAAAGACCCATCTTTGTTGCGACAACAATGATTTTCCGAGTATTATCGGAGAACCACAACGCGAAAGACAAGGAAAGAGAAAGAAACACTTCAAGGGAAGGTTTCAATCTAAGTCCGGAGGATCATACAGGAGACCTTCCAAACAGGGAAGATCATGGTGGTCCAAATCAAAAGCTAGATCTTACAAATCTGGTCAAAAGTCTGGTCCTTCCAGGTTTTCTTCACAGGGATCTAGATCCACAGGAAAGCCAGCAGGAGGAACAACCCGAAAAAGAACTTTCAAACGAGCTCACACTCGTACGAATGAAAGTTTCAAGGATTGCAACTGTTGGACGTGCGGCGCGAGAGGCCATATTTCGCCCGATTGCCCACAAAAGCAAAAAGATGTGCGCCAATTCGAGTACACAGACGACATCCGAGATGCTGTCTTCTATGGTGATTTGGTACCAGTTTACAAATTCGAGGACATCTCTTCAGATGAAAGCATCTATGAAGAAGAATTGGAATCTGTTTCAGAAGAATCCGATGGATCATCTACAGAATCAGACGAGTAGTTCCGGCAAACCAGAAGATAGACTCCAGACGACGGACAGTCTATCAGGATTCTTTTCAAAAATGACCATCTCAAACAAGACGATGGAAAGAATCATGCAACAGGATTCAGCTTTAGGTCCGTACGACGGATTTAAGATTTGAAGTCTTAATCGATTTTGTGACAAAATCGGAATAAGACAGCGCAAGCATCATATCATCTACCGGGTGAACTCAGGTGAGTTCTCTATTCCAATAGGGTTAACCGGTAATAACATTGAGATGCAACTTATTCCAAAAGAAGAAATTCTTGAGGAATTGAGTCGTATCAAAGAAGAAGTAGCGGTCACAATGAAATGGATTCATATTGGAACCATTGAAGTAGTGATTAAAGCTACCTTCAAAGAAGAAATTGATTCTGAATTACATCTATCTGTGATGGATAAAAGAATCAATAATTTAAGCGAAAGTTGTCTTGGTACAATGGTAGGTAATTTATATGCTGGCAAACTTATGTTTGACATACATCCTATGATTGCATATAACCTAGCAGACCAAGATTTTAGTAGAGTCTTAACCCTTCATCAAGATTTTAAAAGACCTGATCTTATGAAAGAAGGAAATAGACCATATTCTATCACGTATAGAATTGCATATGCTCTTTCTAATACACATCATTCGGATATGTTTCTTAGGAAGGAGTATATAGAAATTCCTAGAATTTTCAAGGAATTCGCCAAAGTTATGACACCTGACCCAATTAAAATACCAAGGTTAGGAGGTGTCAATTTGCTAATTAAAGATCAACCTATTCTAAACAGTAGATCATTAAGGTTTGATTCTGAAATTAGTAACAGGTTGTCCTTTTCCGAGGGTAGGATTTTAAGCCTAAGAGGAAAAGAACCAAGTGAGGATTTGTATCCACAAAAGATTAGGGTAAGAAATGTAAAAATCAAATGCCCTAATAATGAATGGAAAGAAATCCATATTGTTTTTGATATATCTAAAACTGATAATTTGTTTCCTTGTGAGGAGATATATCATTTACAACAACCAAGTATTAACAGATATGAAGGCATGTTAGAAATTGCAGGATATCATGTATCTGTTACAGGAAGTGCAGACATAATTAAAGGAGTTATGACCCTAGGGTTAAGTTTCCTTGAGGAACATAAGCCCTGGAGGAGAGATGAGAAATGGATGGAATTCGACCTTGATGGACATACAATCAGGGTAGAATAAAACCATTATCCCAGGAATCAAGTTAGATCAAGAGATCATTGATCTCACGATACAAAGAGACCAGGCGATAGCTTTGTTAAGATCTTTGCGAGAGCAAAATCGATCAGAACAAAGAAGTATCCAAGACATCATAAGGATACAAGAGGCTGCGTTAAAAATAAGTCAAATTAACGCACGAATAGACATGCTAGAACGCTGGAGGAGAAGGATTTATCCAAACAATCCAGATATGTTCTAAATTATGCCAGGAAGGTGGATTGATGAAGAGATCCAGGATCTCAGAAAAGAGAAAGATGAGTTGACGGAACGCATTAGAGAAATGCGGGATAATGGACAAACTCATCAAGTAAGGTTTCAAGAGTTGATCCGTGAGCATAATGTTAGAAGCTCAAGGATAAACTTGTTAGAATCTTGGAAAAGAGGAATCTATCCAAACGATTCTGAATGACAAGTATTTTCTCTATATATATATCTGTAGGGATATTATATGACCAATATAAGACGGAATATTTTGCAGCTTATATTGACTCAGGTTCAGGCATTTGCACAGCAAAGTCAGGAGTTTTTCCCAGCGAAGCAGTGGAAAAATTACCTCTTATTGCAGGAAGAGACTTCTCACAGAAGATCCTTATACTCAATAAAGGTATTAGAGAAACACGAATAATGATCGGAGGCGCATTCGATACCCCTTGGTATAAAGTAAGAATGCCACCAATCTATATTCATGACACAGGTGCTGATATTTTGCTTGGTAACAATTTTATCCAAACTTTTGCAAAATATGAGCAGGATAATCACAAGAACCTGTTAACCTTTACTACTAACTGTGGTAGTATGATACAGGTTTTGCGACGAGAAAAGGCTTTTAATAGGATCATGCCTATTAATTTTCGCAGCAAACGTGGTGATAATGAAGCCAAGTTAACTCATCCAAAAATGCAGGATAAGAGGAAATTTGGTGAAGCTCTGTTGTCATACAGACAAGAGGGAATGGAGGAGGCACATGAAGAAGTTATTCAGTTTCTAAAGAATGCCTTACAAGAAGGACCACCCCAGATTGACATTAATGAGGAAAGTCTACTTTCCCTCGAAAATGTTAAAAGGCTAATTTAGAGGAACTACAATGAAAATCCTTTAGCCTGGTGGGATAAAAACCAGATCGAAGCAACGTTGAAAGTAAAAGAACAACACAGATACGAGTTGGTTCGATACAAGCCGATACAGATGAATCTTGAAGATCGAAAAGATATGCAAAAGATTATCAAAGAGCATATCGATCTCAAGCTAATCGAAGCAGGTATTTCTCCTTATAGTAGCCCAGTGTTTTTGGTAAGAAACCATGGCGAAATAAAGAGAGGAAAAGCAAGGTTAGTAATTAACTATCAAGGTATTAATAAGATTACCGAATTTGATGGTTATTACATTCCAAGTAGAGAACACTTAATTGATTGTATTAAAGGGTCAAAAGTGTTTTCAAAATTTGATTGCAAGTCTGGATTTTACCAGATTAAGTTAGAAAAAGAGTCTAAGAAATTAACTGCATTTTCTACACCATAAGGTCAGTATATCTGGAACGTAATGCCTATGGGTCTTGCGAATGCACCTCAGATATACCAACGAAAGATGGATAATCTATTTAAAGATTATTTTGAGTTTATGTTTGTTTACATAGACGATATCTTAATTGCCTCTAAGAATATGAAAGATCATTTAAAGCATCTTGAAATATTTTCAGAAGCATGTCATAAAGAAGGATTAGTGCTCTCTGAAAAGAAGGCAATAATCGCGGTTAATAGAATCGAGTTTCTCGGTGTTATTATTGACCATGCAGGAATGGAACTACAGGAACATATTGTGGAGAAAATCTGCAATTTTCCAGATGTTCTTAGAGATAAGAAGCACCTTCAAAGCTTCTTAGGAGTGATCAATTTTGCAGGTTCATTCATTAAGGACTTGGCAAAATATCGAAAGGATTTCCGTCCTTTATTGCAAAAGGATGAGAAAACCAAATGGAAATGGGAAGATATTCATTCCCAAAGAGTTCGTGAGTTAAAACAGGTTTGTAGCAACTTACCAAAACTCGCGATTCCTCAAGATGAGGATCAGTTAGTCGTCTACACAGACGCTAATGATTTCAGATGGGCAGCAGTGCTCATGCGAAAGACATCTACGGGTGAAGAACCATGTAGATACACTGGAGGGTTGTTTACAGAACAACAAGCCAGAGTTTGGCATATCAACGAGAAAGAATTCTTTGCTGTTTGGAAGGCTTTTAAAAAATGGCCTTTATTTTTATTAGCTAAAGAATTTATATTAAAAGTGGATAATACTAACGTTAAAGCTTTTTTGAAAAACAAACTTGAATCCAAGATCGAAAAAGCACGTATTATCAGGTGGCAAGCAGAATGCCAATATTATATTTTTGATATTGTCATTGTGAAATCTAATGAGAATATTCTTGCAGATTTCTTAACAAGAGATGGATATCCTTGAAGCAGATTCCATCACAATACGAGCAAGGCACCTTAGGGAAAATCTTGAGATGCATTACAAGGCCTTTGAGGAACTAAGGGTAAGAGCCGAAGCGGCATCTTATGTCCAGAAAGCTGATTTGGACAAAATCCAAAAGACTCTACGTGCAGCCATAACTTCAAATAATGATTTGTGGAATGCATTAGTAGATCCTGTTAACAAGGCCTGTTCACCATCGGTGATGCAGAAAGAAATATACGAGAGAAGTTCATCATCGATGAACAAACAGGGTACTTTTATACCCGAAGCAGGACATCCTACTGATAAAAGTTTTTCATCGGATATCGGTGAAAAGGCTGAGAAGGCCGAACCAAGTGTTTTATCGGATTCCGATAAAATTATTAATTCAGAAGGTCAGGAAGTAATTCCAGACAACCCGAGTCAACCCAGCACCTCTGGGGTAAAAGAGGGAGAGGTTAACCTAAGGCCCCAGACTGGCCCTAGACAGGTTAACACTAATCAAGCTATTTCTCCTCTGCAGGTTTACCAAAAATATGGGAGAAATTGATGACAAGAAATGGGATCAATCCAAACAGAATTACGGCTGATTGGTCTGGCAAGTATCCAAGACTTTGGATGCTCCCAGGGGTAAACCCTCATGATGTGCGGGAATGGTTCGATTTTGGAGCAATTGCTTCAGTCTTTACTACCGCACCCAGCTTTCCGGAGATTTCCAAATTACCGGACTGGATATCCACTGCTGTGCACGATTCATGGCAGAACAACCCATACTTGGGTCGAGGAGATATACTGGAGCTAAAAATTATCTCTGCCGCTCCAGAAATTACAGGAAAAGGGTCCCATCTAGTTTTTCAATTCATAAAACTACAAAGATCTGAGATGGGGGCGATAAACCGAGCCAAAACACCCCCAGAAAAAAGCCCTTTGGTTGTCGCCTTGACTGAAAATGATATATCTACAAGGCGAGCTTGGGGTCTTTGGGTCTGTCTCACCGAGATGGACAAAGTGAAGTATCCATTCAAAATATTTCATAATTCTGTGAATGGATCATTCCTGTTAAATTCCATGACAGGAACAACTACCGGATTTACTGAAAACCTCTTTGAAAATAAGAGGAAATTAATTTGGGAAAACAAGGTTCCAGCCACGGAACAAACAAGGAAGAAGATATGTAATATGATACATATCGGGAGATGGGGAGAGCGGATATGCTCTTACTGTCAAACACAAGAGAAACCGCTGTTTGGACAGGGTTTCAAAATAAAAAAGGACAAACCCGACTACCCAAAGAAAAAGGGAAAAGGGAAGGGTTTTTAGAAAATAAAAACCAAAAATGTAATAAGAGGAAACGGGTCTAATTAG
Source organism: Scutellaria barbata (assembly GCA_028654395.1). NCBI lineage: Eukaryota > Viridiplantae > Streptophyta > Magnoliopsida > Lamiales > Lamiaceae > Scutellaria > Scutellaria barbata. The sequence continues at coordinate 9,419,934 of CM053645.1, forward strand.
ACTCGATTGTAAACAAGCTGTATTGTATTCTAAACAATGTAATAGGATACGGTATAATCAGCATAGGATGCTTATTTAGACATAAGATAGAGGTTGGTCCCGCCATCTTTGAAGAATCAGCATCTGGACTAAAGAGGACAAACGTGGAGGACCCCTCCACTCATCAAGAGATTCGTTGCCGACGCAAGAAGACAACGAAGGTGGTAGAAGCACTTACCAAACGGTAGGTGAGAAATAAAGGAAGCTGGCCCATTACCCACTCATCTAATGGATTGCAAATTGGCAAAGGCAATAATGCAAACTCAACAGGAGTACATTAAGGCCTATAAAAGGAGGCATTCAGCCTCAAATGAGGATCATCGAAAATCAATACCTTCTCTTTCATTCTAAGTTTTTCGAGAAATCTTCTCTCTAGTCTGTAATAGTATAGCTTTCAAGCTTTCTTGTTTATGGGGGTTTCCCCTTCACGAGTCTTAGCCATGATAGGCTAATTCAAGTTTCTCTTCCAATGGCGGAGAAAATTTATATTGTAAAATAGTTTAGTTTATTTTCTTCAATAAACAAGGCTTTTGCTTTCCGACATTCTGTCCAAAAATTTTATAATTTTGAGTGAAAAATTATCCAGTAGTGCGTCTCCCCGTGACCTCCTTAAGGGCAGGTGGCCGTTGAAAAGGAGTGTGATCAAGGTTCCCAAGAAAATCGGTTTCAGAACCATAGACTGCGGGCGAGTGGTTGGATCTTTGATCCATAAAACCTGAACCGAGGTCCAAGGGAACTTGAGAGACAAAGACGAGGTATGATTTAAACTCAGTTTTATTTTATTTACGGAAGCATGTTGGGCCTGATATTGATCAGAGGGCTAATCCGGATCTAATAAGTATAAGGATTGGAAAAAGGAAAAATTGGCTAATGGCAAGCATGGGTTTTTGGAAGTTTTGAAATGTTAGTAAGGGTAAAATGGTATTTTATCATAAAAAAAGGGTAGATAGGGATATTTTGTTATGAAAGTGGGTATATGGGGACTTTTGTTATATGGTAGGGTAGTTGGGGAAAAAATATAAGGAAAAAGGTTATGTTTGGATTTGATCTCTAAAAATTATACTAATATAACATAAAAATTACTGCATAAATTTTAAAAAAAATTATTTTGAGCGCAGATTCGAGTCGGATTCAACCTTACGGAACAATTGCATGGTTCAACTGATATACAAAAACACTACTCAATAAACAACGACTCTCATAATTCTCAGTATAATTGTATTTGTTTTTACATTATTCTCAATAGTTACGAAACTTAACTATCATAAAATTTCGACTCATCAGCCACAAAATGAAGAAAAAAAAATTCAGTTTGACCTATATATAATTTCTTAATAGCAATTAAGAAAACTGAAATTCAAAACTTCCAAACACCTCAATCAATTATTTTTTCTAACATATGAATTGACACTACATAATTACATTCAACCACTTTATAGGATAACACTACACATCTACAAGACGACAACTGCTCAAAGTTTTGTCAACAGAAAATAAAATAGGGTGGCATGTGCATCAAAATCAAGAACCTGCCAATTATCACAATACAAGAAAATCACCAGCCAAAAAAAAAAATAGAAAAACAATATGCGGAACATATTTATTACATTGCCAATAATCCACTGACGAAAAAATTGCGATATATATCGCTGAAATATTGTGATTATTACATTGTCAATATACGCAAACAGTTTTTTTTTTCGGTGAAAAATCGATAAAACATCAGTAAAATGTCGGAAAATATCATGCAATTGTTTTTATAGGCGTGAAATGTATCACTTAAGTGAAAATGTGAATTTCATTTTTTTTTTTTTTTTTTTTGCCTATTTTTGTAATTTTTCTTTGGTTTAGATGTTTAGTGGAGCCTTCTTTATTGCCATTGTCAGTGGTTTAGATGTTTAGTGGAGCCTTCTTTATTGCCATTGTCAGTAGCTTTGCAGACAAATTATTCAAAGCTATGATGTTCAATGTATCCAACCAATTTCATCTCCAACAATGAAATTTTTGCAAGTTGATTCTCACTTATAAATATTGTACTTCATATGCTCCAATTACAATCAAAATAATTCAAAGCTCTGATGTTCAATATATTCAACCAATTTCATCTCCAGAATGAGATTTTTACAAGTTGATTCTCACTCATAAATATTATTACAAGTTGATTGATTCTCACTCATAAGTTGATTGATTCTCACTCATAAATATTATTACAAGTTGATTCTCACTTATAAATATTATACTTCATATGCTCCAATTACAATCAAAAAAAACTCCACACATAAATTCATTTAAATAAAGAGTTCTCTTTCATTTGAACTTCATAGAAGTTCAAATTACTACTAATCCATATATTAATTTTATACAAATTTTATCATGTTAGGAGTTCAAATTACTACTAATCCATATATTAACTTTGTACAAATTTTGTCATGTTATCATAGCAGACAAAGTTTATATAATGTTATATCTATATATTTGTTGAAAATATATTATTTTATTTGAAATTATAAGTTCAATATATATATTAATGTTAATTATAATAATTTATAAATTAATAGATATAAATTTTCAATTTTTTTAAAAAGTTTTCATATTTTTTAAAAAAATGTCCGATATTTTCACCGAAATCGATACCGACATCGATATTTTCGTAAAATTAGGATACTGATATTTACACCAAAACCGATATTTTCGTCCTTGCAATAATCTAATCAAAATATTTCCTCGTATTCCCGTTTGGTTATGTAAACAAATAGACATTGGATTTGGATCTCAGATGTCAAATTTCTGCATGCATTTAGAATGGATTAAGAAAGTCGATCTTTTATTATTATAAAAGCAAACGATTTTGTACTATCATAGAAAAATAATTCACTCTGATAAGGTCTTCTTAATCAATCTTTTATTATTATAAAAGTAAACGATTTTGAACCATCCAGAAAAAATGGAAACCCTTTTTTTTTTTTCCTTAGAGAAACCCTAATGAGTCTTCATCCATACAAATATTGCTTGAGCACTTAAAAACTTGTTTTCTAAAGCCTTGAGAACCTTATAATTGATTTTTTTTAGTCTTGATTGATCAAAAGGCAACACAGTTTTATGTAAAAAAATAAAACAATTATTTGTACATCTGATAAATTAAGTTGTCAGAATGAGTTATATATATTGGGTCAGCTTGTCCTGCCACACTAAAACGGTGGATAATTTGAATAATTAGAAATTCGCGAGAAAACGAGCATAATAGAATATTTGATCTGCCCTAGGTTAGGTTTAGGTGGATTAGTTCATTATTTTTTAAATTTGTTTCTTCAATATATAGTTGAGAAATTACGAAAATGATAAAAGTTCTTACCTTACGCAAGTAATAATTTCTAAAATATTGACATTGAGTCGTTTTTTTATAGGAATGAAAAAATTTTAATAAAAAACTATTTTAAAAAAATGTTCATATATTATATGATAGTGAATGTATATATGTCTTAATAAAATGTATTTATACATTATACATACATTTTTTTTCTTTAAAACATGAAAAATTAATAAATAATAAAATAAAAATTTTGATGTAACAACTCGCCTAACCCGTGGATCACTATTGGGTTGGACCGAGTTGAGATTTGACAATGATGGGTTATTGGCCATTCCAACATACTAATTGATATTGTCAGATTCATCTATATGTTTATGTTATTTTCACAGTAATTAAAAAGTAATACTCCCTCTTCTTTTAATTAATTAGTCGTTTTTTTAAAGATTTTTTTTGTTTTGCGAATTAAATGATGTTTTTAGTTGAACTTACTACCTTTTCCTTTTCATCCTTAAAAATTAAATCAGTAAGTTGGCCATAAAGTCTTGACATAAAATCAGGGTGGAGCATATGAAGTTGAAATCAACTTCTGTTTTTTGAACAAGTTGAAATTAACATTTAATGGAAATAGTGAGAAGTTAATGAAATCAATAATTGTGTTACAAATTGCTATATATGAAGATGATGGGAGTAATTAATTTAGTCAACACATTAAATTTAATCTTTAATTTCCTTACAAATATTTTGATCTCACAAACCACTTCATCTAGCTAGTTGATGTAAATTAATGTTATTGGACATTAATTAAGAATCGTATGGAAATGAAAAAAATTAAATGTAAGTGACTTAACTTTGTGGAACAAACTAAGACTATGTTTATCCATAACCAATTATACCCACAACCAACTAATAAACAATTCATTTCTCTCTCCTCCACATACACATTTTACACTACAACCAAATTTCATTTTTTTCATACTTTATCAATAACCACCCACAACCACAACCAACCTTTAATAAATTATTTCTTTTATAATTTAACAATTATATTTATAATTAATTTTTATTATATAATAAATATTTAAGAAATATATACAATTATTTAATATTAAAAAAATCGTAATTATAACAAAAAAATTTGGGAATACAGTTACAATAAATTACTGAGAAAATTGGGAATCAATAGTATTAAAAAATGATTCATCATTTTGATCATTTTGAGAATTTGGATAATTTTGGGAGTAGTGAAAATAATTGGACTGATTTGGATCCATGTAGAAAATGATAAAATTTTAGATTTTTAACAAATTGGAAGAAAAAAGAGATTTGACACAAGTAATAAGAGAAAAGAGAGTGTATGAGATTGTGATCCAAAATATATCAATATTGATATCTATTTATAGAGAATTTTATTTTATGAATTTTGGTGTATAATTTTTTTTAGTCGATAAATCAAAATATATAATTATTTAAATAAAATACACTCAACGAATCATACGATAATATGTATCATCATAATTGAATAACCAAAATCTCATGACCATGATCATGTTACGGTCATGGATTTTAATTACATTTCCATATTTTTTTTTATTTTTTTTTTGGACTTTTCCTATGACCTGGGCATCATTGATGCCGATAAACATAGCCTAACATGGTATACAAATTTATATTTATGAACCATTGAATAAAAAATATAATATACAAGTTTACCTTGAATAGAATATTACGAGTATTTTAAATAAAAAAAAAAAACAAAAGCGAGTGAGAGAGAGAGAGAGAGCATGAGATGTGAAAAGGTAAGTGGAGGTTGGAGCGGCCCCATGGACCAAAGGAGGAGGGAGGAGAGCAAAATGGTAGGGAAGGGAAGTTTGTCGTACGCCATGGTTGACTTCAAAGGTCTCGTCGACTTGTCAATTGCTCCCATTCATACCATCATAAGAGTCTCCTTTGGTATGCAGTTTCTTTGTTTTACCCTCTATTAATCTCGATTTACTCATCACTTGAAATCTGAAAGTCCCCAGATCTTACGCCATCGCTAGTTGGACTTTTGAATTTAAACAAAAATATAATTCTCCAGAACTTACTACAATTCGTTTTGTGTAATCTGCGCCTCGCCTGATTTGCCTTATCTGAGGAGATTTCTATTTCTTTTCTCTCTCTAGATTTGCGCCGCTTGCTTTCCTGAGGTTTTCAGGTGCTCTGTCCCTGCTGAGCTTTCTTTTAGTTTTGCTGTATTTTTTTTTTTTTTTTATCATTTCATTTATGTTTAATTAACTTAGTTTGCTAAGAATATCGTCCACGCCATGTTTTTTTGCTTTACTTCTGGTTTTGATTGATTGAAGAAGTGATATGCTCTAATTATTTATTTATTTGTAAGCCAGCTTCAAATGAAACCAATCTCTCTACCTTATGGCTTTTGTGAATATACAATTTCATGTTCTCATTCATTGAGCATCTAAGTTGTTCATAATAAAGGTAAATCAAATTATAAAAGTTGCTCTGAATTTTTTATTTTTTTATTTTTTGAGGTATCAGACGTCAGAAGTAATCTCATTGTGGAACATAAGTTTTAATAACAGGGCTGTCCAAAAGTGTGTTATTTGATTTATAATATATTCTCACATTCCTTTGTTGCACATCTCAAATTTGATAAATTTGTTATTCAATCCTAACTGTTTTAGAAGATGTGTGATATTTCACTGCAAATTTGGTATGATTCAATCTAGATTAGTAGGTATTTGGCTAATACTTTCCAAAAAGCTCTTGGGGTAAATATTAATCAGTTGTGATCAACTTGGGAAATAAATGTGGAATGTGATTCTTAAGCATTTTTGTTATTTTGAGGAAACAGTTCCACATGAATACTGGTCCCTGTTTCAAGCTCAGCAATGTTGTATATATGCATTTACATCATACTTCTTTAACCTGTCCTTGCATCTGAAATAGAAAGCTTATGAAATGACTATTCTGAAACCAATTTAGAATTTGAAATGATATAAAGAATGTATGCTGGATAAACCCGATTACCTGTTGGAAATGTAAGGGCTTGCAAGCTCATTGAGTATGGATGTAGTGTGCCACTATGTTACATTTATTGGTTGATCTGCTAGGAGCATGCTTACTTTCATGTTTCCAAGCAATATCGTATCTTTTACTTTTATTTTCTAACTTAGAACGTTCTTTGACTTATAATTCTGATCTATTTTTTGTTTATTATGGCAGCCTGTACATCTTGTTCCTTCTAAATAGCTAGTGCAGGCTGAAGTCACTGGCTAATCCTAGAGTTATGACCTGTCTATCATTCTTATGCGGCAGAAAATTGGATTCAGCGAGTAGACATCCTGAGTTTGACGATGGTAAATAATCTCTACGAGTATTGATTTTGATTGTTGTTTCTTTTTGCATTACTTATTCATTTTCTTAAGATACTATAGCTTATTTGTTCCTCATCTTTTTTTTTTTTTTTTTTTTCCTTTTTTGGTATGTAATTTTATCATTTGTATTTCCTTTGGTTGTTATTAAAGAAGCTAAATTGTGAACAGAGCTCTCAGTGACCTGTAATGTCCCCACATACTCTTACAAGGAACTGAAAGTCGCAACCAATGATTTTAGTGCAGCAAATAAAATTGGGGAGGGAGGATTTGGTTCTGTCTATAAGGTAAATCAAGTCTCTCTTTGTTGTTTCATTGTAAAAGGAAATAATAATAAGATTGAAATTTAGAGCCGACTACTGTATTCTGACAAAAATCTCTCGTATAAACAGGGAAAACTTAAGAATGGGCAGATGGCTGCGATTAAGGTTCTCGGTTCTGAATCAAGACAAGGAGTGAAAGAGTTCTTGACAGAGATTAAAGTGATTTCAGACATAGAGCATGAAAATTTAGTGAAGCTCTATGGTTGTTGTGTGGATCATAATCAAAGAATTCTTGTCTACAACTACTTAGAGAATAACAGTCTAGCACAGACTCTACTTGGTATGCCTCTTCCATGTTTTTATCTCAATCTCTATTGTAGCATCCTTCAGTTATTGTACTTATGAATATGGATGTGTATATACATGTTTTCCATTACTGAGATGTATAATTTTATGCATAAAAAGACTGCTAATTCTGGTTCTTGAAATAACTGTGAGATGAGATAAATCTTGAGTAAAACTTGATGACCTGTGTTCCTAACTGACATCCACAAAATATAAGTTGAACTTCTATGACAGTTTGTCGTCTACTAACCAAGGGCTTGTTGCATCTCTCTCAATGAGTACTAAGAGTCTTTTGGTTAACATTCTGGATACTGTCTTTTGGGGTTATTATATAAGTTGATCTGATCTGATGATCTTTATCCTTCTCCAGGTGGAGGTCACTGCAGTATCCATTTTAGTTGGCGAACACGAGTTAGAATTTGTGTTGGAGTTGCAAGGGGGCTTGCCTATCTTCACGAGGAAGTCAGACCACATATAGTCCATCGAGACATCAAAGCAAGCAATATCCTTCTTGACAAAGATTTAAACCCCAGAATTTCAGATTTTGGTCTTGCCAAGCTCATCCCTCCAAATATGACTCATGTCAGTACACGTGTTGCAGGAACTATGTAAGTTATTAAATGTAATGGAACTTCTCAGAGTCACAGTACATAAGTTAATAGGACCATTACAAAATTACTTTTGAGGTTTAGCAAAAAAAAAAAAAAACCCAATGTAGTTTGTTTACTTACAAATATCCATCCACTTGGCCATTTTTCTACAGTTACGACTTTCTAATAATGCACATGTGCTGTATATGACTTCGTCCATATCATATTTAGAATATGTATTAACTTGAATGTATCTATGTTGTTGCAGAGGTTATTTGGCCCCAGAATATGCAATAAGAGGTCAGCTGACACGGCGAGCAGATATTTACAGTTTCGGGGTTCTTCTTATTGAAATAGTCAGTGGGAGATGCAATACAAATACACGACTACCCGTGGATGAACAATATATTCTTGAAAGGGTATGCATTTAGTTACACTGCATTGATCAACTTCGGCTGTGAAAAGGTTGCATTTTTATTATGATAGGAGATGTTGACCAGCACACGCTCAGTACAAAAAGTTCTGATTTCCCTTAAACTTAGTACAATTCGGTACCATCCATATCTGAGAGTAATTGACATTTATAACAAAAAAATGAAGCATCAAAAAATTGGGTATAATAAACCAACCTTCCTTGCAGGTTTTGCAGTATTTTACTTGGAAACAGTATATTATTCTTATATTGGACTCAAGTGTTTTCCATTTGGCCAACCTTTCATTACATAAACAAGCAACCTATTAAGCTACTTTCTAGTTGACCATATGTCCTAGGATCTTTGCAATAACCCTCTGAATACTTCTCATTCTTTGAGAAACTAACGTGACTTATATCTGTTTCCTTGTAGACATGGCAACTTTACGAGAGAAAGGAGCTGATAGCATTGGTAGACACGGCATTGAATGGAGATTTTGATGCTGAACAGGCTTGTAAATTCTTAAAGATTGGTTTACTATGCACTCAGGATTCTCCAAAGCTTCGACCTTCTATGTCGACTGTTGTCCGAATGCTGACAGGCCAGGAAGGTTTTGATGAAGAGACAATAACGAAACCAGGCTTGATCTCTGACTTCATGGACTTGAAGATTAAGAGCGATCCCAAACCAAAGCCCGATATTAATAATCTCATGTCTTCGAATTTCAACTCATTGGGCTCGGATACGATTGATAATTCGACATGGACTTCTGCACCTTCTTCTCATGCCACCATGACATTCACTGCTGTATATGATCGAAGCATGTGAAGTGAAGAGCTTGCTTCGCCATTAATAGAGAGGGATTTTTTTATTTGTTTGATTTAGAGTTATATATATAGTGTTTGTTGCCTGTAAAATTTGAGGTTGCCTTGTCTAAATTGTTTCTTTCTTTTAGGCTGTGTTTAAAGTTTGCTCATTCTGAAAACACCTCAATCGAATCACCAAAACATATATATTAGCTCATACAATTATAAACCAAATTGTTCCATCTTTACTTGGACCGCATAAAAAAAAAAAAAAGGCATGGTAGGTGAAAAAAATATTTATCTGGACCAAAAAATAAACAAACAAATAAATAAATAAATAAAAAGTGATTAAAAAAAAGCGTATATATAAAAACGAAAGCACTTCTAGTAATAGTAAATTATATGTTAATTATATCTTTGTTAGTGGACCGAAATTAATGAATTGACAAGTCAAATCAATAATTTTTCAAGTTCGAGTGCATATAAAATTCACCAAACATACTTTTAATAAATTGTATTATATGTTAGTTATATCCTATCAATGTAACCAACTGATTTAATTTACTATATATATTCACACACATTAATTATACTTATCGTAATATTAAATTAATGTAGGAATTAGGATTATCTTAAAACTGATTTTTTTGAATTAAATGTTAGAATTTGGATATTTATTTAATAGTAGGTAAATTTGCATGTTTAACTAGGGTGATTTGAGAGTTATTATATCCAAAGATTAATTATAAAATTGTAATCAGACGTGTTAATTAGTAGGATTCGTTTTTTTTTTTTTTGATCACATTAATTGGTAGGATTCTTACGAATAATGGAGCTCTGTTTCTTGAAATTATATCTAATTTTTTTAGAGTTAACCAAAAAAATACTTGATTATTTTATTGAAAACAATAGTTTAAGGTAACCCAAATTAGAACAACTTATTCACATCACAAAATCTTGAATACATAAATAATAGCATATGGGCTGTTTATTTAAATAGGTCAACTAATAATTACTGGGGTTAAATGTTGGTTCCATCTCCAATCGCTTTCAGTATTCTCATTATATGATACTTCAATGGAATAAAGCATCCAATATTGATAGAATGTACAACCCATTATTTTATTTTATTATATAATTAAGAACGACAATTTCAAATAGGCTGTTGACAGCCAGCTCTATTATAAAGTAATAATGAAATAAAATAAGAGTATTTGATTGGACATATTTATATTCTACTTACATTATTTACTTTCATAAATATGCTCTCCTGTCTTCTCTAATTAACAAAATAAAATAAAATAATCTCCTATTTTTTGTTTTTGTTTTTGGAGAGAGTAATAATTTCATAAATGTGGAATAGTATATTAGGATTTTAACATTCTAATTTTGACTCATTTTTTAGTAAAATGGTAATGTTTAATTTCTACAAACTGTACACTTGTTATTATATATAACAAAATCAAAACTTTTTTTATTTTTTTCTTGTGAATCAAGACTTAATGCATGTTATAACTATTATTAGTACACTTTTTATTATTATTTATTACCACTACTACTATTATTATTATAAAAGTCAAGATCACTTTATTCTAATGAAAACAAAATTGAGACTTTCAAGTTATATTTTGGCATATGTCAACCATGGGCTCATTCAAAGTCAATGCTTTCCCCACGTAAAGTCCTGCTTAATTTTTTTTTTTTTACAAATTTCATCTCAAGTTTACAACAGAATGTATAAGAAAAAACAAAGTGGCAATTCTCTTAAGGGTAATTCTGCTATACATAAGTGGTATTAATACACCAGTTAATACCAGTTTTTTTTACTATGGTAAATAAAATCAAGGTAACTTTTAACCTTTGGGCTGAACTGTTAATTATGGTTTTATGGGTTGTATTGTGCCTCTTTACTAGGCCCAAATAAACATAGACCCAAGTGTATATAGGTCATTTCTTGTTATATATATTTAATTTTGTTTATATCACATGACACTAACAATTGTGAGTATTTAATTAAACCACACAATTAATTTTATATTTGTATTAATTAAATATTTTAATTTAGTATTTAATTTAAATCAGTAGTGTTATCAAGGTAATTAATAATTATAATTTAGTACTTAATTAATTAACACGGTTAATTTTAATACTAATATTAAATATAAAATTAAATTAATACTTGTAATCTCGTATTTAGTTAATTAATCACACTCTCCTTTTAATTTAAATAGCAATATTAAATGTGAAATTAAATTACACTGTAACGTAAAAATTTATTTTAATATTTAATATTAGTATTTAAATGGAAACATATTTATTTTATTAATGTTAATCGTGTATTAAGACATCACATCAAATTTAAATATTGTTTAACATATGAAAGTCCATCTAAATCGAAATAATTTATTTATATCAAAATTCATCCAAATCGACTACATATAAATGATGAGATAGATGAAATCGATCAAAATTAATCCAACATGCATACCACACTAAATCTTATACAATTGATGAAGATATATCCATATCATAATCTTTATAATCAAAAGATTGTGATATTATTAATTAATCATATACAAGTAGGATGCAACAAATATCCAATTAAATAGCATGCAACTAACCAATCTCGACGACACGACATGCAATGAAATAACATTCAACTGACAAATATCGATGACCCAGTATGCAGTTGATACAGTGACCTAACATGACAAGTCAATTAATAATAAACATTATCAAGTAACCATACAACACCAACCAACCAACCAATATTTATGACATAACATGCAATCAATTGAATTAAAAATAATTATCACACAACACCGTAATATGGTGCAAATAATATATAATTAAATAACATTTAATATTTGTTTCGGTTATAAATTAAATATTTTATAATTTAGTATTTACATTAAACTAGTGATATGATCAAGATAATTAATATTTGTTTCAGCTAAAATTAATATTTATAATATAGTATTTAATTAAATTAATATTTGTAATGTAGTATTCAATATGATTAATTTAAACACTAATATTATTAATATTAAATATAAAATTAAATTAAACTGAAATACTAAAATTTATTTTAATATTTAATGTTAGTATTTAAATTGAAATGTATATATTTTCTTAATGTTAATCTTGTATTAAGACATCATATCAAATCAAAAAATGACTTCACGTATGAAATTTCATCTAAATTATACAATAATGCTATAAATTAAATACTTTATAATTTAGTGTTTACTTTTAATTAGTGGTGTGATCAAAATAAGTAATATTTATTTTGGCTCGAATTAATATTTGTAATATAGTATTTAATTAAATTAAACAACACGATTAATTTAAATACTAATATTAAATATTAAATTAAATTAAACAAAAATGTTATAATTTATTTTAATATTTAATATTAGTATTTAAATCGAAATGCATATATTTACTCAAAGTTAATTGTGCATACAAAACAATGGTTGCAATAACTTTAGGTGTTATATTAATAATAATTTTGCTAATAAGAGAATTACATTTACACAAAATAAAATATATCGAATATGGGTTTCAAATGATTAGTTATCACATGGTCCATAATACAAGAAGATTTAATTGTATTTTTATGATTGTTATTGACGGATAAATACAATTATTGAAGAAGGTGGATATAGACTACATATTTTGTGAAATTAGACTATTGAAGGGAATTTTTATAATTTAGTGCAATAACTTTTGAAGTAAGGTAAAAAAGGTAAATTGAAAATGAAGGGTTAAGATGCAATGATGAAAGATCTAATGGTTAAGACCACAGGTGTACTATAAAATGACCCTCAATTATAACTGTTTATTTGTCACATATTCTTTTTGGAAAAAAAAAAAAATTCTCTTTTGGAAAGTTTTGATCTCTTTTGGGAAAAAAAAAAAACTCAAACCCTATAAAGAGTCATATTCTTACTCTCTCTTTCTTTTTATTTTTTTTTATTTTTTTTATTTATGATTTTGGAGGGTTATGACTCTTTTTATAATCAACTATTTCACAAATTGACAAATTTGATGGAATTTGAAGTTTTCGATTGCTCATTTTGGCTGAGTAAGACAAATAATCTTCAACGCTCAAGTGATATGAGATCTAATAGGCATATATTCTCCAATTTAATTTAATTTTGTTTCGACTCGTTATTATTAGAAGATGTGTAAATTTCTTAATTGCATTTTATCAGCATATTTATTTAATACAGGCCCCCAGTAAAATTATGGACTGATTATAACTTATTGGCATATTAAAGTATCGCAGTTAAAATTACAGCGTTTATCTCGATTATTCGATTATTTAATAATTTTTAATATTACGACCTTTTATGACGAAGTTATTTTATATACTGCACAATTATGTTTGTGTATTCAAGAGAAATGATAACTACAGTAACATATAAAGTCTTAACATTTATGTTTTTCTTTGTATGAAAATAAAACAAAAATTGTAAAAAAAAAGAAATTTCATTAGACTTTGTGACAATGTATTTATATATAAGACCAGTCAACCCACAATTTATAACTTATAAAATAAGGATTGAAATTTTAAAAGTGAGATCAAATTGTATATGAGGATTATTTATGTTTTTTTAATAAAAAAGAAAAGAAAATATAATAAAAGTATACCTGCTAACATACAAGAAAACCACCAAGTAAGATTGCTTTTTCAAGACTACTTACCTACCAACCAGAAAAAGTCTGCTTAATATGCAGAAAAAAATTAGTAGTAAAAGATTAAATGGGTCCCACATTTAATCAACCTGCTTCTTTCCCACTTAACCCTAATCCACAAATAAATTCCCCACTCCCTTCTCTCTCATCAAAATGCTTCTTCGTTTCTCTCTCATCATCACTGCTTGTCTCACTCTCATGACTCCTTTTTGAAACTTTTTTAATCTCTTCTTTTACTTTTTTTTTTTTTTTTTCACAGGCATTCCCTGAAAAAGTGAATAAAAGCCTAGGGTTCCAACTTTTTCTCCCATTAACCGAAGATTGAGAAGATTTCCCCTACATTTTGGTTCACAATTTACTCTCTTTCGCTTCGGTTGAAACTCGTATTTATGTGATTTGTTGGGTTTTTTCGCTCTCTTTTCTTTATTTTTGTGCAATTGTTCGGGGATTTGGAGGGAGTTTCTTTTTGGGAGATTGTTGGGGTCAAAAAAGTGGAAATGCTGTGAGTTTATTTAATGGGTTTGCTTTTTTGGAAGACGTACAGGTCAAGCAATTCGGGCTGTTTTAGTTTCAGTTCTTACTGATTTTCCAATTGGGACTTGTTGAATCCTAGCTTTAAACTGTGTGGAGAAGGAATATTCTGGATCTTTTTTTGCTCTTGTTTTATAGCACTTGCTTGTTCAGACTGTGGATTCGCAATTACGATGCTGCGGATCGCTTTTGGGGATTTTGTAATAGTGGAAACTAGATTAGATTTAAGCCTTGCTTAATAGATAATGAGATGCTCCAGCGCCACATTTTTGCACATTTGTAGGTAGTGTCTTTGTTCTTGCTCTGCTAATGGGCCTTCACTAGCAGGATGTTGGAAGATGAGCAAAATTATTCGCTTTGTTGTATGGGATTCAGTGGTTGCAGCTAAATTTACTGTTTATTAGCCAATATCTTAGGGTTTTTATTTATGTGATGGAGGATATTGGACTGTTCAATCAAGGGTTGAAATGGGTGCGATCAAAGGACTGCTATTCTGTAGCAAGGACTACTGCAAGCTGTTTAAGGGACAAGATTGGAATTTTCAAGGAGCGGCATTGGCCGATGGTTTGTTGTGGATGTGCCAAATTTGGGAGAGGTCTTCTGTTTTTGTTGCTTTATTGGAAGAACTGTTGTATTTCTGGATTCCAGTCTTTTATTGGGCTGGGATCAGCGGCTCTGCTCATCATTATGTGGAGTTGCTTTCTTAGCTTGACATCAATGTCATGTCTTCTATATGTGCTTCTTAGTATGGTATACCTCCCAGTCTTGCTAAATATTTTGTAATGTCTATGTCAATTTTTTGCTGTTAGTTTAGTGCTACTTTTCTATTTTAAGCTTTTCAAGATCTGATTTTATTTGATAGATGCCCAAATTGGGTATTCTTGATCTTTAAAAAGAAGTCGTATATGAATTTTGGTTAATGTAGGAAGGAAAAAGCACAGTTTAAGATTTTTGGATGCAAAGATCAGTTTTGTTGTAGAGTTTTATAAGAATGAAAACAGTACACCTTTAAATATTCTACCAAATAGCTTTCCCAAATTTGATCACCATCATCAAAGCCCATCCCTTCCAGTTGACCATTGCTTACATAGATACCCTTTTCAAGTTAGAATTTACTTCATGCAGTCTCTTAATCCAAGATCTAGGATGTCTTCCTTAACCACATTCTCACATCTTTCAACGGCCTACCCATCTTTCTACTCCTTAAGCTAACTTGGCAGTCTTACTATCTTTTGAATTGGAGCCCTATGTGATCTAATCTGATCAAACCATATTAAATGTCTCTGTCTAATCTGATCCTCCATGTAGGCTATATGCCTACATAACTCGTAATCCTTTCATTCTAACTCTATGTTAGATGTTTTTTTTTTGTGACATCCATCTTAATATATATCCATCTCTATTGCTGCCATCTTAATATATTGATGCCCAATCCACCTCAAAACTCTGAGCCATAAAACATAGCGAGGTAAAAGGATAGTCTTGTAATGCTTCTTGCGGGTGTCAGATTAAGACTCCTGATGTCATCTTTCATTTCATCCTATGGGCTAGTTCCTCCAAATAGTTTCTTAAATTTTAGAGAAATAAATTGAATTCAGTTCTTGTCATTATAAGAAAAGAGTCTCAGCATGGTTTCATTGAGCCAGATGATATGCTATCATCAATCTCATATAGTAGAATTATTCCATAAAAGAATTTTACAAACTGTTGAACTTCTCCGAGGTTTTATCAAGCAGCAATTTTTGTATCACATGGTTTTGGTTGATATTTGCGGTAGGAAAGATATCTATGTGCTGCTAAAACTTTTTCCTATTACTGTGATCATTGTTAAGCAAAAGGTCTTTGAGAAGTTCTGTGAGGCCTTGTCCGACAGGTACTTTTTTAAAATTCTAATTGTTTCCTATGTGTTCCCAGGTGACGGCTGGGGCTGCTGTTCAGTATTTAGGCTACACTCCTGGACTTTTTATTGTGGGGCTGTTTGCCATTTTGATTTTGTGGATGTATGCTAACTTTTGGATAACGGGTACCTTGTTTATAGTTGGTGGTATGTTGCTTCTCTTTATTTATTTAGAACTCAGTCATGGTCTTCATTTATTTCAACTCAATTATGGTGGCATTATATGCTTACCCATGTCACTTTTAAGTATACACTATCCCAGCCTTCTTTCCGCCCATGGCTTGTATCTTTTTTTATTTTCTGAGACATTGGGAGTTATACTAATTTGTCTTTTTTTAGCAATTGATGGATAGTCTCTATCAGATTCATCTGCTCATTGTGAATACCTTACTTTGGCGTGTTCTAGTTTGAATATTCAAATTGGAACTTGGAAGATACATTATCTTTGATTTATGACTTACTTCTTAATCCTTAATTGGCTACTCAAATTAAATAGAGGGATTTCTTCAAATGATTGCTTTTCCCCTTCTGAAGATGACCTGGGATGGGCTGTAGTGTGTTTTTTTTTTTTTCCTGAGACATGCTTCTCTTGCTTTCACATTCTCCAATGCTTTCACATTTTGTTTCTGAATCTGCTGGTAATAGCATAATTTTTGGGTTTGCAGGTTATCTATTTTCATTAAATCATGCAAGGCTGGTGGTGTTTATGGCAACCATGTATTCCATGTATTGCGTCAAAATCCGAGTAGGATGGCTTGGAGTTTTTCTAGCCATTAATCTTGCTTTCCTATCTAATGATGTGTTGAACTACTTGATCAAATGGTGTGATAATTTGAGTGAAAGCACTCACTTTGAGGAACATAAAGAATCTGAATCATTCACGGAAGACGATTTCTGCACAAAGTGTGAATATTCTGCTCCTACTGAAGTAGAAGCAGAAGTAGAAGAAGCAGAAGAGAAGCTGAAGTCCTGTAAATCAGCCACTAAAGCAGCTAGTACTACATCTTTCATTGAAAAGCCAAGAGAATCTGCTGCTAAGAGTGTGATTAGAGAAGATGTGAATTCTGTGATTGAGATGGAGAGAATTTTAAGTAGTGGTAATCACTATGAAGCCCTTGGTTTTCCTCGCCAAAAGAAAATTGATGCTGTGTTATTGAAGAAGGAATATCGTAAAAAGGTGTGCTATCTGATATTTACTTAGTTAACTTGAGTTTGTGCTGGCCAAAACAAAATTTCTTGAATCCTGTATATTTATTTTAAGGAAGGGTTTTCTTATCAAAAAAAAAAAAGAAAAATTTAAGGAAGGGTTCTTCGGTACTTTTTTTTTGCTTTTTTCACAGTGGCTGAAAATCTCAGTATA
The DNA here is from genome assembly GCA_028654395.1 of Scutellaria barbata. NCBI lineage: Eukaryota > Viridiplantae > Streptophyta > Magnoliopsida > Lamiales > Lamiaceae > Scutellaria > Scutellaria barbata. The sequence goes on from CM053645.1 coordinate 9,437,560, forward strand.
CTACATTGCATGATGGGTTACTTCTTTTTATGCTTTATTTGATTCTCATATATATATATGGTTGCGAGGTCACAATGGAGGAAGCATTATACAACTTATTTTTGTAGATGTATTGACACTATGAGGATGCACTTCTCTTTTTTTTGAAAGTAATTGTTGGTAACCTTTATATTTTGAACCACTTTTTTGCCTTTTTGTTTTCAGGCTATGCTTGTGCACCCTGACAAAAATATGGGAAGTCCACAAGCAAGTGAATCATTTAAGAAACTTCAATGTGCATATGAGGTGAGTAATCTCATATTTCGTGGCTAATAGATGCCTGAAATAGATTCTGTCTATGGGTTCCAATGGTGGCTCATGTTGCCATTGATGCTAGGTTCTTTCCGATGTTGTGAAGAAGAGAGACTATGATGAGCAGCTCATAAAAGAAGAATCTAAGTGTGTTATGCAGAAATCAGCTAGCACTTCTTATCAGGTAAAGCTTAATTAGTATTTTTTTTAAAAGTGTACTTTGTAAATCGTACAGAAATGAAGGCAAGAGTCTTTTGTGCACTGAAATCTGAAGAAAGGAAACAATTATAATTGAGATTCTACATAGATGTGTAGACTTGAGGATTTTGTTTTCCAGATTCTAGAACCTATGTTAACCTGCACTCCTCATTCCTCTAAACTTACATTATGATTGTTTCTAGTATTATTTAATCAATTTATATTTATGCCCATTAATGTAGATTTCTTTTACTTGGGTTAACCAATGGAAGAACACCTTTTCTGTTTCTTGGTTATTGTAATTATTAAATGAATTTAGAGATAGATGACCCTTATATTCATGATGCAGAATACAACTGACTTTTGCTCTGAGGAGTCCAGGCGAATACAGTGCACGAAATGTGGCAACTCGCACATCTGGGTCTGTACAAATAGAACCAAGGCAAAAGCCAGATGGTGTCAGGTTTGACTACCCTCTGATAAGTGTAGAATGATTGACTTTTGCTTATAATGCATACCAAACGATTGTGATTTTTTTTTTTTTTTTTTTGCAAACAGGATTGCTGTCAGTATCATCAAGCCAAAGATGGGGATGGATGGGTCGAGTACAAAGGTTCACTTGTATTTGATCGGCCACAAAAGGTATACTGAAATATAGAACTGTATACCTTAAATTATTTGTTCTTTTAGCCCTGTAGGATGAGCTTGTCTTAAAGATGGTCCTTAAACCCAGTCCTGATGCTTGGGGTTGGCTGGCTTGGGACTATACAGTTAATTATGGGATTTCATACTTCGTGTTTTTGGCAGTCATTTAGCTATCTGCTCTTTAAACTTGTTATCATCTTTTACCTGCTTGCTTTATATGTCTGAGTTATATAATATCTCTTTTAATACAAATATTAGAAAATATGAATGTTGCACAAATGCTTTTAAGAAAGCACCTTCTACCAACATCAACTTTTGTTTTTTGATTAGTGTGATCTATTCTATTAGAGAAAAACTCTATATTAATCAAGGTTTTCCGGATCCTAGGTTGCCCCATGCAGCATGCCCCCACATTCCAGGGAAATTGTATATGGTTCAAATAATCCCATTTTGGGTTCAAAATTTCATCCCTTTACAAGTTCTGTTTATTTGATATTTTAGGGAAAATCAAAGATTGTTGTGGGTTCTTTTGCTTTCAGAATTCATGATTGCATGTTGTTTATGTTCTTTGTTTGTGATGCAATTTCTCCAGTTTGTTTCAGCATATATAGGGTCTCTATTCATTTATTAATCTATATCACTTATTGTATATGTTGGGCCCCTAATAAATACACCGTGTCTGTTTTGTAGGTGGAAATACCTCGTGCTTTTGTATGTGCTGAAAGCAGGATTTTTGATGTGTCAGAGTGGGCTATATGCCAGGTTCGTCTGCTAATTCTTCACTTGATTTTGTTTTAGCCATATTTTAAATGCTGGTGAGATATATTCATCTCGGCTGAAGATTAACCTAATCAAACTCAAGTTAGCTGTTGTTTTGCTAGTGGACTCATGATGATGTTGGTGATATTTGTATGCTCTTATGAGAAGTTATCTATCTGATCGCTATAGAACTAATCATGAGCAGTTGTGTGGTAATGAGATAAGAAAAGTTGAAACTAGATTTGGATTTGGATGTAGAAACATTAGGATCTTGATATCATCATCTTCTCCCCTTTGCGTGTGCTCGTATGGTGGTGGTGGGGGATGGCCTTCATCCCTTCTCTCTCTCTCTCTCTCTCTGACTGACTTGGATGGAGCTCTATCTTTGTCAATACAGGGTATGGCTTGCAGACCAAACACACATAGGCCCAGTTTCCATGTAAACATGGTTGGGTTGGAGAAGTCAACGCAGAGATCCAACTCAAGCCGATATCCATGGGATCTGGATGCAGAGATGATGGATGAAGAGGATGAATTCGAAATATGGCTACAGCAAGCCCTTGCATCTGGACTATTTTGTGAAACTTCAAAACGCAGGAAAAGCTGGAGTCCCTTTAAACTGCCTCAGAAGAAAGGAAAGAACCACTGGCGCAGATCATCGTAGACAACAATTTTGTATGTTCGATTATTGGCATCAAACTTATCCCCCTACTGCTGAAACACATCCATCCATATGGTGAGCAGATAGGGTATGAGATCACTGCACTTTTTAGCTTTGCTCGAGAAACTTGCAAGCTGATAGTAGTGTGGGAAGTGGATCGTGCAAAGAGGATGAAAAACTACTTGTTTTTACACGGTTCAATTCTGTAAATATGTCAGAATCTTGTAGTTTTTCCTCTGTTCTGCCCCCATATCCTTTAGAGGTTTAGAATGCAATTGCGATGAATAGCAAATCTGATGCTGTTTGTGTACATTCACTGATAAGTGTAAGCATTTAAGCAGATTTAATAAAGTGAGAAGAATCATTTTTTCTACCATTTTTATCAATATTTGATATTATGCCAGGAAAGTGGATCGGAAGTTATTAAACATCACAATTAGCTGCAATAGGGAAAATGTTAAAAGTTTGCCCTTAAATGTTCTCTTAAGTCTTAACATGCAGATGGTATACTTGGTACAACTACAAATATAAGATAATATTAAGGAAAAATATTTAAATACATATTGCTCTTATTTAGTAATTTAGGTATTGAATAATTCCTATTCTTAGGTGCTAAACAATACTAATATTGTCAAATTTAGCCAATTTTTAGCCTCAGTTTTGCATTGTCAAATTTAATAAAAAAATCACTTAAACAGAAACATAGGAACCAACACTTGTTAGTATAAAATCAAACAATTATTAACCCCTGCAAATTGGTAAAAAGGTCAAAGGGTTGTAGAGAGAAGGGTATCAAACTATGAATACGAGTATTGCGAACATATTGTATACTTTTGTTTTTAAAATACCTTAACAGTAAATATCAGGAACACATTTTAGCATAGAGTAGGGCGCTCAACAAATTTTCAAAACCACATTTACTTTCACTCAAAACAATTTAGTTGTACATAAATTAGAGATTTGATGATCATAAACTGGAAGAACTTATGTTTTATATCCGGTTACAAATCTTTTGATTCCAGCAAAATCAGGTATAAGATTAATGCTATAGAAGCTTTGTTTCAACTTCGTATCCATGTAATCCACAAGATCTTGGCTCTGTGTTTCACCATTTGTCTGCAGCAACGGAAGCAAAATGAGAGCCATCTACTACAGAACATGATCTAAACCGTTAAAATTTGAAAATATGATTTGATTTAACTTTCTTGAAGAAAAGCTCACATCCTAAGAGGGTTGACACATTGTGACAACTTGGTGACAATGTGAAATGTCTTTGAGAATCTATGGCATAATTTGCTTCTACTTTGTCATTTAAAATCCATTTTCTTGGATGTAGTGACTAGGAGGGGTAAAAACAAATTTCTAAGCATGTTCAACACACAATGCTATGTCAAGCAGCTTTTGGCGGAAAGTCGTGCTCAACTTTCACTCTTCTATTTCTAACCTTCAAATATGGTAAAACTATTTCTAACTTATCAATATGGTGCTATAGCTATTGATTAAGAGATCAACCACCTATTCACCAACTTAAATTAGATTGTGATGACCGTTATTAACCTTGTGAATCGGATACATAAAAACTAGCTGAATGCATGTTCAAAGACTTCTAATTGCAATTCAAATAAACTTAACAGTGTGAACAAGAATCCAGATTGATACCTCAAAAGCAAAAAATCCACCAGGTTTTAACATTGAAGCAGCTCCATTGCAGAGGTGGATAAGGCCATTCATACCATTTATGCCCCCATCAAGAGCAAGTCTTGGTTCGTGTATACAGACCTCTGCTTGTAGCACATCAATTTCTTCACTTGGGATATATGGTGGATTGCTAACGAGCCCACTTAGCTCCCCTTCAACATCCTTCAGAGGATCAAACCAAGATCCCAGCTTCACCACTACTCTATCCTGATATGCATTCATATTTGTCACTGCTATGCCTTTCACAGTGTCATCGAAAACAGGTGAAGATATTTCCGAGTGAGTGAAATATCAACACAATTATGTTGGAAATTCATGGTTCAAACAAGTTAGTAGCTAACATAAGGCGATAATCGATCACCAAAGCATGATTATATCATTGTTTGGATGGTTTTACAAATTGAAAATCTAGTTCAAAGAGGTAAGACAAGCAATCAACAATTAAAGACACTTTTTTTCCACTTCCCTGATATCGAATTTACAAACTTCTCATGAAATAAACTATGGAGTCATACAAATATGATCATTCAATCATCAATTCAAGACCCCTTTTTCCCACGTAACCAAAATCAAAACCAACAAACTTCTCAACACAAAAACTATAAAATCAAACAGAGAACAAATACCTAACCTGCAAATTATACCTCTGCACATTATACGACGCGACGGCAACAGCAACAGGGCTCAAATCTGTAGCAACCACACTTCCACCATCCGGGCCCATAATCCGGGCCAGCCCGATGGCAAGGGCCCCACTTCCAGTACCTAAATCAGCCCACAACCCATCCTTCAACTCCCCCTTTCTCTTCACAGCATCATCAACGAAATCCACAATTATTTCAGTCTCGGGCCTAGGTATCAAAACCCCTTCTTCAACGCTCAATATCAAATCTCTCCAGTGCTCACACCCAACTATGTACTGAAACGGTCTTCTCTCCTCAATTCTCTGCTTCCACAACCTGTAGAGGTCATCCAAACACGCCCTTATCGACGCCGGAGAGGAGCCGTCGTGATTGTTTTCCGGCGAAAGCACGGCGGGTTGTTCGAGCGCGTCGTCGACGAGCCATTTGAGCTCTCTGTGGAGGAGTGTAGAGTCTGGGCCGTTGTCGAGGTCCAAGAACGTGGAGCCCACTGCAGCGGCCTGATTCTTGGCCCAATTATGCCATTTTTTCAACTCGGAGATGGTGGCACGGAATGCCGGCGGCCGGAGGTAAAGGGGAGTCTGTGGTGTTGGTAGAACGGCGGAGGATATTATGGGTCGACCCGGGTTTAGGCGGAGCGAGAAGACGGGTTGCAGTATGGAGGAGAGAGAAGCACGTGTGAACATCATTCCTCATCTCTCACTAAAGACATAAGCACATATAGTTTTTCATTTGGGCTGGGCCTTTGCAGTATTGGGCTTTTGTAATTTTATGCTGTTCGTTTTTTTTATTTAATTAATTTTTGTTTCTTTAAATGAAATATTCCTGGGAAAGGTATAACAACAATAGGGAAAATTGCCCATAATAGTCATTTTTCTATAATTTCATATAATTTTATTCATTGATATAGGGTTTCACCCTAAAATACCTAAAAATATAACAATGTGTATGAAAATACCCATTTTTTGGTTCAAGTTAAATTGACTTCCACAGCCGCGGGCCCCACAGGAGTGATGTGCACAAACAATTGCAATATTGCGGGCCCAATCTTTACCTCACTCATTACCCCACTCATAACCTAATTATATCTTCTTCCACCACACTCAAATAATTTCACAGCTGTGGGCGCCGCTCCTCTACCATCTTCATTTCCAGATTTTCGGAAAAAATATTATCCACGAATATAGTTAAATTTATCCTCCATGAAAATAATATTTCGAAAAAAATATTATCCACGAAAATTTTAGCCACGAAAATATTATCCATGAAAATAATATTTCGAAAAAAATATTATCCACGAAAATAATTAAAATTATCCTCCACGGAAATTAGCCTAAATTTTCTACACGAAAATTACCGTCATTAATATTAGTCACGAAATTTTTTTAGCATTCATTTTTTTTCTTATTCACGAAAATTATAGAATTTTCGTGAATAATTTTCGTGCATAATTTTCGTGAGCTCAAATTTCTAATTTTTTCATGCACGAAAATTCTTTTTAATCATTCACGAAAATGTGGAGTGCATTCATGAATTTTTTTTCTTATTCACGAAAATTATAGAATTTTCGTGAATTATTTTCGTGAGCTCAAATTTCTAATTTTTTCATGCACGAAAATTCTTTTTAATTATTCACGAAAATGTGGAGAATTTTTTTTCTTAATCTACGCCATCGTTTTAAATTATTTCTTAATCTCTCTCCTATTTTCCATTCTATTTATATTATTTATTTATTATTATTTTATTAATATCTCTCATCAATCCATTTCTTAATCTTTCTACCGTTTTCCATTCCATTTATATTATTTATTATTTTTTTATTAATCTCTTGTAAAAAAATTTACTTTTTTTCTTTTATTAATAAGTTTTTTTTACTTCACTTATTCATTCGGCCTTTTTTCTTTTCTTTTTTTAATTCTTCATTATCTTTATTTTTATTCTTTTTGAGCCAACAAGTATTTTCTCATTTCTCTTTTAATAATTATAAGGTAAAAAAGTGAGTTAATATAGTTGAAATGAAAAATTATTTTTTTTCATTGTAGGCGCCACTTGATCATCCACGATATTCTCTTGAAGGCATGAGTTTCAATAGAGATACATCCAATACAATGAATTGATTAGTTGTCTAACAGGTTTTGTTTTTGGTCTAAATGTAATTCGATGGAGATCTTATTGCAATTTTGATATATTCTAATTTTTGATATTTATATTATTGATATGTTATATTAAAATATGGTTTTAGATTATTCTAACTTTTTTAGAACTTGTCGATATTAACAATATCAATCATATCAATATTTAACTTTTTTTAGAATTTGTCGATATTAACAACCTAATATTTAACTTTTTTATAACTTGTCCATATTAACGACATAAATCATATATATTATTGAAATATCTATATATTAATATTTAACTTTGTTTAGAACTTATCGATAGTAACGAAATCAATTTATATATTAATATTTAATTTTTTTTAGAACTTGTCGATATTTTCATTTCACCATATGTTTCCTTTTTAAAAACTTATTTTATATTTATGTTAATATATCTATTCAATTTGATTTTTTTACCTTAAAAAATAAATTTTTCATTTCAACTATATTAACTCACTTTTTTACCTTATAATTATTAAAAGAGAAATGAGAAAATACTTGTTGGCTCAAAAAGAATAAAAATAAAGATAATGAAGAATTAAAAAAACAAAGAAAAAAGGCCGAATAGTTTAAAACGATGGCGTAGATTAAGAAAAAAAATTCGTGAATGCACTCCACATTTTCGTGAATAATTAAAAAGAATTTTCGTGCATGAAAAAATTAGAAATTTGAGCTCACGAAAATTCTATAATTTTCGTGAATAAGAAAAAAAATCCGTGAATGCACTCCACATTTTCGTGAATGATTAAAAAGAATTTTCATGCATAAAAAAATTAGAAATTTGAGCTCACGAAAATTATGCACGAAAATTATTCACGAAAATTCTATAATTTTCGTGAATAAGAAAAAAAATTCGTGAATGCTAAAAAAAATTTGTGGCTAATATTAATGACGGTAATTTTCGTGTAGAAAATTTAGGCTAATTTCCGTGGAGGATAATTTTAATTATTTTCGTGGATAATGTTTTTTTCGAAATATTATTTTCATGGATAATATTTTCGTGGATAATATTTTTTTCGAAATATTATTTTCATGGAGGATAAATTTAACTATATTCGTGGATAATATTTTTTCCGAAAATCTGAAAATGAAGATGGTAGAGGAGCGGCGTCCACAGCTGTGAAATTATTTGAGTGTGGTGGAAGAAGATATAATTAGGTTATGAGTGGGGTAAAGATTGAGCCCGTAATATTACAATTGTTTGTGCACACCCGCGGCTGTGGAAGTCAATTTGATTTGGACCAAAAAATGGGTATTTTCATACACATTATTATATTTTTGGATATTTTAGAGTCAAACCCTATATCAATAGATAAAATTGTATGAAATTATAAGAAAATGACTATTATGGACAATTTTCCCTATAAAAATATTTAATATCCATTGTGGGAGGTAGCTTAGCTATATGTCTGAATCCGATGATATTGTCGGCTGAATTTCTATATATAGGCAACTTGGGTCAACGGATTCTTGTGTTTGTCATGCTTTGTGTAAAGCCACCATGTTTTTGGCCCAAATCCCTTTATTTAATCATTTTTCACTTTAATTGTAAGTGGCTTACATATAATTATATCATTATTATATAATGTGTCCAAAAACAAATCGTGTTTGTCCTAATATAACCTTTTAATTATGTGTGTTATTATTCATAAATCATTAAATCTCTCATTTATGTCCTTTTCATTTATATCTTAGATTCATCATACAAAATTTGTTATAAGTAATATATAAAAGGTTTGCTGCAAGATGATCACCAAATTTTCAATTCTAAATCTTTGACTTTTGATATTTACAGTAATATCTATGGATTCAAGTAAACCCGATATTAAAAAAAAAAAAAAAAAAGAAACAAAGTGATGTTGATTCTTGGGCAAGGGTGGGTCGGCCAAGATGGAGGTAATTGGTTGGAATTTAGGTGTGTGTCTGTTTCATGCTTTTATGCCATTTGCTGAAGCTTTTCTGCTTGTCATTTGCTCTCTCTACTCTTTTTCCTTGAACCAATTTTTCATATTTCCCATCTTGTTATTCAACTACAAATTGAACAACTTTGCTCATATGTCTTTTTAGTTAGCCAACAATCATTTTCAACGCTTAACATTAATTGTTGACTTTGTTTGTATGTTTACAACGGTACTTGAAGATTGAATTTGATATTACATATAAAAATGAACTAAAGTTCAGTACGAGACAAGATTGATACCCAAGTTGAATCTAGTGTTGATATTCAGGAATATTTCCCCATAAGTTTAGATACTTTATATTGAATGAGTGAAAGGGAATATTGACACAAATGAGGATACTTGAAGATAATGTGATTAAGTTGTTTAAGTTATTTGAATGAAATTCATCATCCTTTGACCCGTATAATTTTTATACCTTTTTTTTTTTTTTTTGATCATTGACCTTTCTATAAAATTTAAATAGCAAATATAATAGGATTTGCTACTGTGAGTATGTATGGTATTAGTTATCACTAGGTTTTCTTTTTGAAAGTGATGGAGTTATTTATTGAAGAAGTCAATGCTGAGTTAGCATTGGTAGCAAATAAATGAGGGCTATATACTTAATTTAAATTCAATGCTGACCTCTATCCATTACTAGTTTCACAATTCATTTCCCATGCAATAAAAATACAACAGGGGTGGGGGTGGGGTCTCTCTCTCATCAGAGATTCTTCAATAATTTCAAATAATGAACAGAGAGAGTGATTGGGGATGATAATAGGCATGTTAATTTATTTTTGTAACAACTATTTTGTCTATTTATCTTTTACAATTATTAACCACATATAATAGGCCCAAAAAGAGTGATTGTGGATAAAAGGGGAAAGAAATAGAGAACGGCTAAACCAAACGGTCGTTAAGTTGAAAACAATAAAAAGCAGAATTATATTATTAGTGATAATAATTAGGAAAGGCTCTCTTCTCTCGCACGTGGACATGAGTGTGGCTTAGATTACAAGAGTACAGCTCAGCCTCACACACTTGAACTAAAGTTTCAAACTTCACATTAACAGTATCCTAAGCGACATATTTTTCCCCGAAAAAAAAAAAAAAAAAAAAATATATATATATATATATATATATATATATATATTACATAATTCACATAATGCCTTCAACACTTAAGTAGCAGTAAAAGCTTGGTAAGAAAAAGTCATAAACTCCACACCTACTCGCACCTCACTCACCTGAATCCTGCTTTTTCTCTCTCTAACCGCCCCTTTTTTCTCTCCCGGATTTCCCTATTCTAACCACTTATTTTTTCTCCATTTCCTTTTTCTTTTTTTTTGGGTTTTGTTTCTGTTTCCAGTTTGATCAGTTGGGGTTTTTCCTTTGGTGTTTTTTCACAAGAATTCAGGGCAAAAAAATAAAACCTTTATGTAAATGGGTATTTGTTATTCATCGGCCAGTGGGAAGAGGAAGACCGAGTGGGAGAGCGGAAATGACAAGGCTGATTCCAAGTTGAAGAAGAGCAGCTCCGGTGATTTCGTCACCTTTATTAGCAAATTTAGCGGCGGCGGCGCAGCCGCCACGGCCTCCGTCGTCGCGGAGGAGCGAGCCCTGCACCAAGTCCCTGGGCGGCTGTTTTCAAATGGGGCTAGCCGCATCGCTAGCTTGTACACTCAGCAAGGCAAGAAAGGAACTAATCAGGATGCTATGATCGTTTGGGAGGTCAGTTTCATTTCTTGAATCTTAATTTTATATATCTGTGTTTAATTAGATATAGTTGTAAGACTAGGGTTAGTCCTTGACTGATCAAGATGCACTTAATTGTTAGTTCCATTATTGAATTTGGTGAAGGAAAATGTAGTGTTGGTAGGTTATGATTGGATAAAGTTGTGAAAAAATAATGGATGTTGTTCTTGTGTATTCTGGGTCAGTTTATGACTTACTTGGATTGTTTATACGGTAGAATTTCTCCACGGGGAACGAAGCAAATGCAACGTTTTGTGGGGTTTTTGATGGCCATGGCCCTTATGGTCACATGGTTGCAAGGAAAGTGAGAGATGCTCTTCCAATTTTAATACGTTCGCAGTGGGAAAGTATGCCTGAAAACGAGCAGAATCAAAGGCATGAGAATGGGGTGTCTGAAAATGAGCAAAATGATGTGCATGAGAATGGGATGTTTGAAGGAATGAGGCGGTTCGATGACTTCATGGATGAGGATGGGTGTGAATCAGTGGATGGAGAGGATATTGAGAAAGTACCCGAGGTGCATATTCCGCTCAAGAATTCAATACTAAAGGCTTTTAAGTTGATGGATAAGGAATTGAAGTTGCATCCTGCTATTGACTGCTTTTGTAGTGGTTCAACAACTGTTGCTTTGATAAAGCAGGTACTTTCCCTTCTTGTATTTTGATGTGCTGATTGTAGTATATACTATAACCTACTTGCTTATGTTTTTTGCTCTCTAGATTAACCGAAGAATGGAATCATAAGGTTTTTCATTATTGGTTTCTTGTTTTACGAATTTAACTCGCTTTCAACTTATAGTTTTGTGGAATTAGAAGTAAACATTTGTGATTTTCTACTGATTGTCATTCTAGGCTTGGTCAGTGATTATGCAGATGCATTGAACTATTGACTTTGTACAGTGTAATTAAAATGAATTTTTTACGTATAGAACCATGTAGAAATGGAACCACCTTCTGTTATCTTTTAAACTTTGTAAGATCGCATAAAGCCCAGAAATGGCCTTTGTTGTGTGGATAATCAGAAATAGGTATACAGAGACTTTCAATTTGGGACTCCTCTTGCTACTCTTACAATTACATCATGCTTTCATCATCGTCCTGGATTGAACTAGTTCAATGTCTGAACCACATGCAAGCAGATATAGACTCTGCTCACACAAGTGACTTCAAATGGATTTCTGAAGTGTAAAATAGCTTGTCGAGAGAGAGTTTTTTGTGTGGGTTAATTGGACCTGAATTCTATGTTGCCAATACTATGTAGTTATTGCTGTATCACAATGAAATTGGTGCCGATGTAATAACCTGCAAGTATTGGATGGTCTTCATCTATGATGACGACATCTTTTACTAGATAGCTGGTCTTAAAATCTTATGAACACTATCATACAGGATCAGGATCTTATAATTGGAAATGTCGGCGACTCCAGAGCAGTACTAGCAACCCGCGATAAGGACAATGCTTTGGTGCCTGTACAGTTGACAGTGGACTTGAAACCTAATCTTCCAAGTAATCCTCTTTCTAAATATTCTCTCATATATGCTCGTCTTTTTCCTGCAAACTACACATGCCAAGAACATGCATTCTATGTTTATGCTGAGTGATATGGCTAAATATATATGTCGCCACGAAATTTCAGGGGAAGCAGCAAGAATCCAGAAATGTAAAGGAAGAGTCTTTGCATTGCAAGATGAACCAGAAGTAGCACGTGTATGGCTGCCTAATAGCGATTCACCCGGCTTGGCCATGGCTAGAGCCTTCGGGGACTTCTGTCTGAAGGATTTTGGTCTTATTTCCATCCCAGACGTTTACCACCGCCGCATTACAGAGAGAGACGAGTTTGTCATTCTTGCCACTGATGGGGTATTACTTTCATACCTCTTCATTTATCAATTAAGTTAGTGAACTCCTATCCCTTAGATTTTCTGACATTAAAGTTATCAATTATGACACAGGTATGGGATGTTCTTTCAAACAAGGAAGCAGTGGACATTGTAGCCTCGGCTCCAGGCCGTGGAACTGCCGCCAGAGCCCTAGTCGACTGTGCCACCAGAGCCTGGAGGCTAAAGTACCCAACATCAAAGAACGATGACTGTGCAGTTGTATGTTTATTCCTCGAACAAGTGGCTTTCACCACCGAGCCTAGATCACAAAACGATGCACCAATCGTTCCTCAAGAGGAAACGACCAAGGCTTGCTCAGAAGCCAACTCAGAGAAACAAAAAACGGAAGCTGCATTAGTGGCTATAGGGACAAGCAAAGAGTCGAGCGAGATAGTGCCAGTGGTGGAGGAAGTGGAGGAGAAGCAGATAGACAAGAGTATCGGACAGTCTAAGAGGAGCTTAGCAGAGTGCCTTTCGACAGCAGAGGATGAGGATTGGTCAGCCCTCGAAGGTATTACACGAGTGAACAGTCTGCTCAGTCTTCCCAGGTTCTTGCCCTTTGATAGAAGATCCACCAGTTGGAGAAAATGGCTGTAACATGAAGAGAATGGAGCTGAGTTCCTTGTCTGAATTAATGTTGTGGTGGTTCTGAAAGTGTGGATGATTCAGAAAATTGTAATTGCTATCAGCCTTAATGGGTTTGGTAGGAGAATTTTGTATGTTTTAAACTTTAAGATTCCATATATGTTTGGTTACACATTTTGGTTGTTAGTAATCTGTACTCACCCCCCATAAAGTAATCATGTGTTCATTCAATTCTTACAATCTTTGCTTTGTATTATCTTCTTTACAACAACTTTCCCTAAAATGTGTTTGGTATGCAACCAAAATTCACTATCTAAATTTCTCCAAAATGCAGCTTTTTAGGACCAGACTTTGACGGACCAAATTATTATAGACCGTTACAGATGTGCTACAAAACTTCACACTAGACACAATTACATTTGGAGATTTATTTTTTTTCATTGCGTCTGAATCATTAAAGTATTTCTTTTTATATCAACCTTTGGGCATTTCTGTATCAAAAGTTAAAATTCAACATTAAGTAATCATATTTTTACATATTAAAATTAATGTTTTTAACACCAGACCAACATAAATATTATTCAACATTAGTATGAGTTGGTATATATTATTAAGTAGAGGTTGGTACCACTAGCGGCGTAGCGCGTAGGAGTTGGTATGTGTATATATATATATATATATATATATATATTAAAAGCTCTCTTTTTTAAAACATTATAAAGAAATATTAAATAACCAAGAATAAAAAGGATTTTTTTTTCTTTTTTTTTCAATAGTTCTTTTGGTGTAAAAAAGTTCCACGAGATCTAGGACATGAGAGAGTAGCATCCGGATAATAATAGGTCTTTTTTTTGTTTTTTTAATTTTTATTTTATGATTATAGTTTTTTGAACTTATGGCAGTCGCCATAAATGCCGTGGTCTCAACAATAAATGCAGGATGAAGATATTTCTTAGCTTTTTTTTCTTTTTCTTCTTTTTTGTATGACAAATTAGTTGCTGATAAATGTAAATAGGACAAGAAAACAACGATAGTTGATACTATTAAGGATCATTTACTAAGTATTATTATCCAAACGAATTTTGTAGGTCATTAAATGGGAATATGATGAATTTCCTTATTTATTGTCAGAGTACTATTTTTGTGAACCTTTCTATCAAATGTAATTTTGTAAGACAGACATCATAACTCACAAAATAATGAATTGATTTATGAAAATAAGTTTAAGTTCTTGACAATGAAACTACTTCTTACAAAATTATATTCAGAAAATGATTTAATATAAGTTTTGGAGTTATTGTTATTTTCAACTTATAAGACAACCCTTGGACATATTATTCTTCTCTATTTAGATGTATATCTCCATTTTTATACTCCATTTAGATAAAACGTAAAAAAAAAAAAAACTTTTATTAGCCAAAATTTATCCTATAATATGTCATTTAAGACCGTGATTTCTAACATGTGATGGGCAAAAGGTACATTTCTATAATTATGTATGAGAAACATGAACATTTTTACCTTAAATGTTTTGTCTTTTATACTATCCCAAACAGAAATTTTTAATTCTCAAATCTACCACTGTCCATGTCTTTTTTTTTTGGACCAGAAATAACTTACATGTAGATACTATGCAATTATCACAAATGAAACGAATTTGATTTGCATAATTCCTAATGAAACAAATTTGGATAGTTTTAAATGGATTTGAAATAAAATAAAATTATAAGCTGCATTTGAATGAAGAGATTTGAAAAACATAATTTGAAATGAATGAATTTCAAATCACTCAAATTGTAGTGGATTCAAAATCCACTCATATTGTTATAGAATTAGTTTAAAATGAAAGTAATGAGTTTCAAATTCATAGATATCCAAACAACACCGATGAATTTATTATTAGGAATTTCAAATATCTACTCAAATTCGTCCATCGAAATGGATTAATAAAAAGATTTGAAATTCATGAACAAGTTGAGATGGATTCAAAACCATCCAAATTATTAAAAAAATTAATTGAAAAAAAGATGGATTTCAAGTTAATGTATATCTAAACAACAATAATGATATACTATTATAAATTTCAAATTTCTTTCATCCAAATGTACCCTTAAGGTTGGGTAGAGCTACTGTTGCATACTCACAATCAGACTAATATAAAGTCCACACAATTAAATAGTATTTTTATAATTTGATAAATAATGTTTTTATATTTGTATATCAGGAGCATGAATATGAATGAATTCCCCAACACATAATATGAGTAAAAATGATATATTAATTAAAATATATTTATAAACATATGTTGAAGATAGTAAAATATAAAAAGCTAGAAACACAAAATTACAATAGAAGATTGAGATGGAAAATGTCTTAAATATAAATGAAAATAGAAAGAAAAGGGGTCGGGTGAAAGTAGAGAAGGCATTAAAAAGGAGGCAGAGAATAAAAAAAGGTAAAAGAGGAACAGAACAAGTACATGTGAAGAAGCTAAGCTAAGCAACATCATCAGCTTTTCAATTCTTGCACTCCTAATTTTCTACAAATAAAGCCAACCACCCCATCACCTTCCATCTCTTTCCTTTTTTTTTTTTTTCATGCATATATATATATATTAAAGAATATATACATGCTTCTCCAACCCAAACCGACTTATATATGATCATGTGACTGTATTTATTGAGGAATTTAGAATTTGTATTGAGGAGCCCAATTAATTTAAAAAAATACAATAATTTCAAACTAAAGCATATATTTGTAACAATTAATTAGATGGAGAAGAAATTGAGAGAGAGAAATAGAGAATGCCAAAAAGGAGGCTATGTGTTTTTGTTGATTATTAGAGAAAAATAAGGAACCAGCTCTTCTATAGAGAGAGAAGATGTTGAGTTCACAAATTTATTTTATTTTTTCCAAGTGCAGAATTACGATTTGTAAATTAATTTTCAGGGTGCAGCCTTGATCCAAGTCTGAGTCCGTCCCTAGCTAATTGTATTAGTACGAGTATATAGAAACTATATATCATCATATTACTTGTTATTTATATTTTAGGGTTTCTTTAACTCTATTTCATGGACTTAAATGGTAAAGGATTTGAGAGACTGAGGTGATCTCATAAGATTTTTGGAGGAAAAAAAAAAACATTGTAAATAAGTGCATGCATATTTGGCTTTTTCTTGGTGATTTTACTTGCTATTGCTACTATCAAATCCACTCTACCACTCTACAGTTTTTCTACGTACAGTTCCTTTTTTTTTTTTTTGGTACAGACTGAAAATTAAGCGTAAATTGTAAGTAAATTTTTTATTTCAAAATTTAAATTGAAAGTGGCACATATTTATTTGCGTCAAATGATATTTTCTTGAATAGAAACTCAAGAAAAATTTAAAGCTAAAATCAGTCTCCCATGATTGCCTAACCATCATTATTCATTTCTATAGCACATGTAAAAAATATTAATAATTAGGTATGTTATACTTTTTCACAATTCAGCTTTAAAAAAAAAAAAAAGGAAAATGGAATACCTTTTCAAAAACAAAAGTCGTTCCCATGTATTGATGGTATATATGTATATATATGATGCTGTATCAGTGAAATAGTATATCCGTAAAGGGGAATCCAAGTTTTGCAACAGATAGCAGTGTCCAAACAAGATTTAAGTAAACCATTAATGATAGGAGCTTGACCAAGTCTCTATAACTCTTTCATGAGATGATTCATATATACACCCAATGATTCTCATTTTCTGTGCTTTTTTTTTTAAAAGTTTTTTTCTGTCAATACTTTTTTACCAAAAAAACAAAATAATAATAAAGGCGTTGAAAAGAGAAAGTTGGGCAGGTGTGAAAAAAATAATATCTGTCAATTGAAAACCCTATTCGCACGATCAAACTTTCATACTACCACAAATGGACTTGCCAAAAAAAGAGCATCTTCAATTCTCTTCACCTTTTGCATTATCCTAATTATTTGCATTATCACTATCTAATGGCTAGATTTATAGTCTCGTTTTCTGACCATTAAAAATATTTGAAATGTCAAAGTAGTCTTTTTGTTTTTTTAATCTTCTTTACTTTTGTTCCCAATGTAAATACAACTAGTGCATGATTACATTGGTACCAAATAGGTTGTTAGGGCTTGAATTTGAATGATACTAACTAGCTGATTCATATGAGTTTTCATGACACGGGCTAATTTGCATAGGTGATATGAGTCAGAAGGGTACAAATGTTCAAATTTGATTTAAAAAATGACAGAATGTTAAAGTTGTGATTTAACTATCACAAAATGTTTAAAAATAAATTAAAATATCCAGATTTGACCAGCCCATCGTCAATATTCGAATTTGACCCAAGGTGCATGCATCCATGAGCCAAAGACTCATTATCTAGTTAGGATATTCATTTTCAGAAATTCACATACAATAAAGTATGAGTTGTGAAACGATTCATCTCATGACATTAGATGTATAAGACAATCTCACAAAATTAGTAACTCTACAAGTTAAATTAGACCATGTTTTGTAGGATATATAAAAGGCATATATATGTAGGGAGGCATGATACCCTTGATCAAGCTGTAAATGTGGCAACATCATTCTTCCATATCAATTCACAGTCAAACATGAGATCCAATATTTAAGTAGAGTTGCAGGTTGGTTTGAAAGTTGAAGGTGGAAGCCTTAGCCTAAGGCTTGAATATGGATTATTGGATGAAGAAGCATGTGAATGAAAGCAAATAAAAAAGTAGATGGAAATTAAGGTGAAGAGAGATGGAAGGAGTAAAAAAGGTTAGTTTGGTGGGGGCACGTGGGTAAGAGCAGAGTCAAAATTGCAATGTATCCATCCTCTCCAACTCCAACACCGATGAAGTGAAAACCCACAAATGAGAATCCAATATAAATAGACAAACATGGAAAGAAATTGGGGCTTGTCAGTGTTAAGACAAACTCCACTTCATATATCTCTATCTCTATCTCTATCTCTATCTATATATGTGTACCATTTTTGTAGATCATGTAGCTTTCGACACATTTAAGGCTTTGCGTGTTCTTCCATCACTTTGTGTGTCTCCTCACCTTCACTCCACAACCACCCCATCTCATCTCTCTATACAAAGACAACAAGAGTGATGATGATGAATATACATACATACATGCATATATATGTCATCAAGAGAACTTAATAATATTGTTTTCAACAAAGAATTATATATGCTCTTTGTCTTTCATGGAAATGGAGAGTGCTTATTAATGTAAAAGAATAATGCTCATTGTCGTTTTACCTGTCACTTTTTCTTTCCTTTTCTTCAACAAATTATTCAATGCTTTTCATTTATTGTTAGCCAAATTTCATATGTATTTCAACCTGCTTTATTATAATTAAGAAAGATACCCGGTCCATTTACGTTAGGGTTCAAATCAAATGAAATATACTGCTAAATATTCCACTTGGTCACATTGGATGTTAGGTCCTCATTTAGGTTTTGTTTTATGAACAATGTGCAAACTAATTTTTTGATATTTGATAAGATATATTTGACGCGAATAAATTAAATAATTAAATGGGAAATTTTAATTTTTAACTTTTTTTACTGATTTTTTTTTCTGCTCACCCACTTCCAAATTAACTTTCACTTATTTTACTATTTTACATCCACTGAAAGATTGACAATGGATCTCATCTGATAACATACTCATGGGATAAATTGGATAAGGTACAAAAGTCGAAACAATTGTATCATGAAAGATGCATGACTTGATCGTGTCAACCTTCATATCATGTCGATTTTATTTTGTAGATCAATGAATATCATTATCATAATTTCAGTAAGAATATATATCTTAATTAAAAAATAATAATGAGGTTGGAAAACTTATCTTGATACAATGTGAGTAAGAAAAATATCTTATGACTAATTTGAGTACAAACCAACATTTTCTCAAAGTAAAATGGAATAAAATAATCTTTCTTCTTGAGGAGTCAAATATCAGTTTTTTACAATTAAATTAAATAATCTCATAACACAATTTCAAAATTAAACTCCACTCAAATTTTACACTCTAATCCTAACTATCATTAAAGCTAATTAATTTTATCAATATGCACACAACTCATGACATTAATCACACCATCGAGATCCCCTATTCAAAAAATTGTCTTTTCTACATCAATTTGATACATTATGTGTTTTAAATGATATTATTCAGATACACATAATTTATATGAAAACATTGTAATGGGAAGCCGTACGTAAAACACCTGTCCCAAAATTTACCTCAAATAAAACCTGTAGAACCAAAGACCTAATTAAAGGAATCGTTATTTGGAACATATACATAATCCACCATGATATTATGGTCTTAAATAATTAGTTTCAAAACATTTAACTGAAAGGATCCGTCTATGCTATGACATATATAGCAAGTTGCAATAGCTGGCAGTACCATATATAGGGGTTCTATTTTATTGTTTGGATTAATGTTGTTTGAAGAATTCAAACTATAAACTATAATCCGAAACTTGTTACTGTATAATTAATAATGTCTATCATTTAAAAACATAAATTTCTGATAATTTAAATAATATCTAAAAGTATTATGCACATGCCCTATTAGTACATGTAATTTTCTTAAATCAATATTTTCCCAACTCGATCTTTCCGCACAAATGAAAATAACTTTACTAGTGCTTGATGATTTGCAATTTAACAAGGTAATGAATTTTGTATTCAGATTAAGATGATAACATCATAAAATATGATTGAAAAGTTTATAAGTTATTATATATATATATATATAGAGAGAGAGAGAGAGAGAGAAAGTTTTGCTATATACCAGATGATGCACCACTTCATCATGAATTAATTTTTACAGTTTGAAATTGGATAAAAATTGTATAGCCCGGCCCGAAGTGCATGATAATTAAGTTAGAAAAATATGATTAATAATAATAATAATAGTGGCAAATATTCTCTTTTTAATCAGTTGAAGCAGACATTTATGTCGGCGACTCTTGTTTGTTCCGAATCGTTAATAGTGTGTGTGAGAAAAATTAGCCAGCCCATGAAGATTAGCTTCACACACAACCCTACATGAGATATTTATAATTTGTTTTGTTTTGTTTAGTTTATCTTACACACTCTCTCTCTCTCTCTCTACATATATATAGAGACGAGTTACTATCCTTTCTAAGGTTATCTCTACTGTTGCAAGCTAGCTATATTCTCTACTAATACCACCACCATGTTATTCAAGTGAATCTCTCTCTTGATTTCTTGGCAGTAGAGTATTGGTGTGTCTCACTCCATCATCATACCATCATATCAGTACATATTCACACTTTTCTCATCAACCCCAAATATGCAAAACATTGTCCTCTTCATCTCCCTCTGCAACACCACTTCCATTAATTTCTAGTTATACTTTTAAGTTTTTTCTGATTCCAATCTATTCACCCCCCACCATTAATACCCCTTTACTTTCCACATCCTATATCTATTCTTTTTCCTAACAATTAATGGTTGAGTATAATATACTTGCCCTGTTTACTGTTCTCTCTCTCTCTCTCTCTCTAGGGTTTGTTTACTAAATACTGCTTCTTGACTGGTATTTGCATTTCCTAATATGTTAGGCTCATTTGGTTCTTCCTCCCATGAGGAGGAGGACCCTTCGCCGCCTGATGTCTACCTCCACCACCACCACCACCACCACCGGAGCTTCTCCTCGCCGCCGGTCCACATGCGCCAGCTCCTGATCACCTGCGCCGAACTCGTGTCCCGATCTGACTTCGCCGCCGCCCACCGCCTCATCGGCATTCTCCTATCGAATTCTTCGCCTTACGGCGATTCGACAGAAAGATTAGTCCAGCAGTTCGCCAAAGCCCTCTCTCTCCGCCTCAACCGCGCCACCACTTTCTTCTTGATCCCTAATCCCACCGCCTCTTCTAGTACTATCATAACTCATGATGATACCATTGTCCAGTCCTCGTACCTGTCACTCAACCAAGTCACTCCATTCATTAGGTTTTCTCAGCTCACCGCCAATCAAGCCATCTTGGAAGCCATCGAAGGGCAACAAGCCATCCACATCCTCGACTTCGACATCATGCACGGCGTTCAATGGCCGCCGCTAATGCAGGCGGTGGCGGAGCGGTTCCCGCCGCCTACCCTCCGCATCACCGGCACCGGCAGCGACCTCGAGATCCTCCGGCGCACCGGCGATCGCTTGGCAAAATTCGCTCACTCATTAGGCCTGAGATTTCAGTTCCACCCACTGATACTCCTCACAAACGAAGACCCCATTTCAGTCACTTCCTCGGTACTGCTCTTACCGGACGAAACCCTGGCCGTCAACTGCGTCCACTATCTCCACCGTCTGCTGAACGACCGCGACCGCCTCCACCTCTTCCTCCACCGCATCAAATCTATGAACCCCGGCGTCCTAACGGTGGCGGAGAGGGAGGCGAACCACAACCACCCCATTTTCCAGCAGCGCTTCGTGGAGGCCGTCGACCACTACGCGGCGGTGTTCGATTCTCTGGAAGCGACTCTGCCGCCTAACAGCCGCGACCGGCTGGCGGTGGAGCAGATATGGTTCGGCAGAGAGATCGTCGACATAGTGGCTGCGGAGGGAGAGAACCGGAGAGAGAGACACGAGAGATTCAGATCATGGGAGATGATTCTGAGAAGCTCAGGTTTCTGCAACGTTCCATTGAGCCCATTTGCTCTATCTCAGGCAAAGCTGTTGCTGAGGCTTCATTACCCATCAGAAGGATACCAGCTTCATATTCTGAATGATTCCTTCTTCTTGGGATGGCAGAATCAACCTCTGTTTTCAGTCTCTTCTTGGCATTAGAAAAGTTTATCTGAAAACCCTAACCCTAAATTCCCAAAGCCTGCATGGATTTTGTGATCTGGAATCAATTAAGCTGATCGAGCTCAGCCCAGCCAATTTGACTTGTTCTTCACTCAGGTTTTTCTTGGAGTGCTGAAACTTAGTAGCTAGGGGATAATTTTATTCTTATACTAGTGGTGTTTTGGGATATCATTAATTATATATAATTTTTAATCAGATTATTTTCTCTGTGTGTATTGATTTTGATCAAAGATTCCATATCCTAATCAAACGCGATGTGGCGCATTAAATCCGTTGTAAAATATTCCATTTAGTGTTTAATTACCATTATCTTGTGCTCCTATTTGTCACTTTGTATTGGTGGCCAGGTAATCGCTTTAAATTATTTCTAATGATGCTTAACTTTTTATCTGGAGGTCAATGATGCTTAACTTTTTCTCCTTCAATAATAATATCTTCATATTTATATTCTTCAAGTATCAGCCACTCCCTTATCTATTTGGCTTTTTAGTACTTGGTACTTTTCATACAAAATATATATATATATATATATATATATATATATATATATATTGGTGGTTTAGAGAAAGTAGTAGTAAATAAATGCTATAATAATTAAGCTGTTGAAAAGCAATCTCTGTTTGGAGAGTTAGTTGTTAAAGGTAAAAAAGAAAATAAATTAAGGGGCAGATTTAGGTAGATTCCCAAAAATTCCTTTGTGAAAAGTGGGATATAGAAGAAGAGAAGCAATATTCCGTATATACTTGTTGGTTGTCTTTGTAATTACACTATTTGTAGCCCTAATTTAAGGGTTTTGTCCCCTCAGCAAAACCATCAAAGTTGTCAAAATACACCTTACGAATCGGATCTCTCTCGTGTTTAGTGGTATTAATTTCCAATTACGATTTAGGACCACAATTCCTTTTTCTTTTTCTTTATTATATATGTACATGCCTTTTTGATCTCAAGCATCAAATCTTTACATGTATAGTTTATTAATTCTTAAATCTGACATAAAGCAGAAGCCCAAAATGACTAAATAGAAGACGTTGATTGAGCAAATACTTGCATGAGGGAATTAAATAGGGTGTGGTATTCAGGTGCAGAAGAAGGAAAAGAAAGATCCAGAAATCTTGATATTCAGTGGAGTGATGATGATGATGATAGGGTTTGTATTGTGTACAAGTAATAGTAGCTGACACTGATAAGATGGTTATCAGTAGTATTTGATGACGCCCACGCAACACCACACACTCTCTCTCTCTCTCTCTCTCTCTCTCAGAATCAGATGATATTATTGCCAATTAACATCACACCGCACGCTTGCAATTCCACCATCCATCCTCACTAGCAAATTAATCATAGACAAATATTGACTTCTTTCTTTGAATATAAGTAAGAATTAAAAAGATCTTTGAAATGTATGATGGTAATGAATAAAGTTTAATGTGGTATAAAAGGAATCTAGACCGAAAAATGAAGCAAAAAGTGACAACTCCAAGTCCTAGATCCCTGCTTCCTCATTTTTGTCTCTCTAATTGTGCCCCCACCCCCTTTCTTCCTGTCAATTTTACTTTATTATTTTATTACTTTACTTAATTACTAATTCAACTTCAACCCACATGCTACAATCATGCCAAACATTACACTCTACTCGAATCTAACTTGTTTACTATTTGACATTATTATTTTATTTCATTTTGTCATCATACCAATTAATATTGGTGGACCATCTCAAATTAGAGGTTCACCCATTTAAATCAAGAATCTTAGTAAAAACATGCACTTACCCTTATTCATTACTATTGTTTTAGGGTGCTCCTTTGGTATTTTCACGAGTTTCTCTCTCTCTCTCTCTGGTATTTTATTCATTTTGTATTTGTATTTTGTTGTATTAATAACAATAATAATAATAATAATAATTATTATTATTATTATAATAAAAATAAAAGTAAGATTGTAATAATTGACTACTTTTGTGAAGGATCTTCTTCTTCCGATCAATCATATTAAGAAACTATTGAATGGTCCTGTCTGTATGTTTTTATATCAACTCAAAAACTCATGGGATGTCAAATTTTGTCATATATATAAATATAGATGGAATTAATTGACGGTGGAAGTTGATATAGAATTAAATGTTAGTTTTCTAATAAAACTAATTAAAATCAATGCATGTATCAATTACTGCAAAATATTAGTATTTTATATTGAAAAATTGAACTCCATCCACCATTGAATTTTATGTTATTGGTTTTTAACTATTACATCTTGAATTTGTCAGGTCAATTAATATCCGAAAAGGTGTGTGGAGTAATATTCCCCCATAGGGACATAATATATATTTAAGAAGTGGGATTGTTCCAAATTAATGTGTTGTGCGTAGTTTGAGGGAGACAGCAAAGGCATAAATCGCGTCGCAAAATTAATTTAAATTCCTGACAAAACTAACTAAGCTTTAGTAGCTGACATCTCCTGCCGAACATTGTATTCTTCGAGAAACCATTTCTACATTTTATCTATTTGATTATATAAAAGTTATAGGAACATAATTTTAATGTAAAATATAAGATTAATAAGCTAATGAAAAGCTCGAGAATTAAAAGTAAAAGTACATTGCAGCCGCTTTCTTTAAAAAAAAAAAGAAAGAAATTACATGATTTTTTCCAAGTTAGTTCAAAAAAATTGTCCATTAATGTAGAATATTGATAAATATTGTTGAGAATTGATAAGACCTGTGAGGAGAAATATAGAAAAAGAAAAAAGAATAAAGAGAGCTAGCAATTAAGAAAGGGGAATAGTGTTGATTGAGCTTGTGATTGATGTAAGAATGTGATAGAGACATTGTTTGATGTGGAGAAATAATGAGGGGTATGTTGTTTTTGTTTTCTTGGCCTTAGCATCTATCTAACTCTTCTTATTTTATTTTTATACTCTAAATTGAAACTAGTAGGTTGCTTCTTCTTTTTTCCTTTCACTTTGGATCTATCATTTCCACATTGTCTTTTCAATGATTTATTTCATGTGTCTTTCAATTCTATCTAATACTTGCATTTATTATTGTCAAAAAAGAAAAAAAATATTAACTATTCAATTCAAAATGAAAAATATATATAGTAGTAATTTTTTTCTCACAAAATTATATTTATTAGATCCATCGTTTACATGAGTTTTTGTGAATATATATTATTAAATTTATGTTTGAGCACTACTTAAACATAATTGAATTTGTATTTCTCACTGTAAAATAATTTATTGCGCATGTCTTGCATGTATTGATATAAGACATGAAATAGATGAAACACAAAGAATCCAAAAAATATCAGTTTTGCATAATTGTTATTTCAACTTGTGTTATAATTTTGTAATGATATATATAATGATAGCGTTATTACTGATGTATATATTAAATTTAAAAAAAAAAAAGAGTAAGTTGAATTGAATATATATAGACTGCTATTGATAAGTCTTCTGTAATGTACCTACTCCAAAAAGTTGAAAATTACTAGTTTGTACCAATGTCGAAAATTTGAGTGGACACTTTTCCCACATTCATTTTGCCATTTATTAATGACGAGGATTTTGTTTCTACTTCATTAGCACATCTTTTACCACATTCTATGTTTTATTTTTTATTTTAAAAAATCATCACATGAGATGAAGTATGAAATGTAATGATACATTTTTTAGGTTGTAATATTAAGGATTTTTCTTTTTCTTTTAAAATACATGTCAAATCATGTCAAGAAATTAACATATCCATAGAAACTTAAAACCTCATAACATGCATGAGTTTAGTACCGATTGCACGGATCGATTTGTATAGTGATAAACTCAATCATCGACTTTATTAACGAATTACGTGTATATAAATTAGTATAAATCGTTAAATCTATATATATATATATATATATATATATATTGAATATAATATTATTAATAATGAGTATTAATTTTGGACGTTGATCAAAATATTAGTTATTTTATTCTTGTTTTATTGAATTGCGTCGTTATGTTGATACATTTGCCACCAAATCGCATCCATCTTCTTGTGTACACATACATTTCTCACAATCGATACATAAAAAGGTGGATATTACTTGTATCTATTCTATGTAAGATTAAAATGAAAGAGGAGAAGAAATATGAATGAAAATGTGGAGAGAGAGAGAGAGAGAGAGCGCGCGTGCCTGCATAGGGACAACTCCAAAGCTTCTATTGATGATATGACTTTGATATACCAACACCTCTCTCTCTCTCTCTCTCTAATAATGATCTCAATCTTATCCTTGTTATATTGAACTACTTTTGCATATTTGTCTTTTGAGAATGAAAACCTCAAATTACAAAAGCCCTTTTGTTTTGATTTGGAGAAAATATATCCATCACTGCATTATAGTGTTATTTTCGGCAGGTAACATCCAATAAACCAAGTTTACTCTTTCAATGGATATCATGCAGTATTATCACATCATCTAATCCTAATGGAATCTAGGGCGAATATTCTCTATCACCAATAGACACAATATATGACAAAATGTAATTATTACAAAATTTAGTTAGTTAATGTCAAAAACATATTTGAGAGGATAAAGTGCTGCAATAAATCAGACAAAAAAAAAAAAAAAAAACCCCACAAGTCAAGTAATACAATACAACAAGAGAACAAAGAGCTTGGTTATCAAGCCAGAGGAGAACAAAAATATGCGGAATAAAGACTTGATTCTTTACCAAATAATTGACGATTCTCATATCATTTCAATTATTTTCTATGTATCTTATTTTTTCCATATGATGATACAACATATTGATCTTGTTTCTCAATTTCTAAAAGCTATAATATACCTGGCAATATCGTGATATATGTCAAGGGTAGTTTTTACTCGATAACCATCTCCACTGGTTGATCTCAATTCTCCTTAGAAAGTCCGTACTGTTTTGGGAGAAGAGATGCATGATTTAGATATGCAAGTGAAAAATGAATGTGTTGAGTAGGCCATGGAGTGGATTAAGCTAGTTACCTAGGATGGGCCTCCTCTCAACAGGAACCGATTTTATATCAAAGGGGAAACTCTTTTTGCAGGATATCGAGATTCCTTGAGTCACAAGCTTCCAGCATGTCATTCCGTGACGCACAACTGAAAAATGAACAGTGGGTAATACAGATAGAGCAATCAACCGACTAATAGTATTAACTAAGCCAATTACCTCAATGAAATTCTCAAATATTGCCAGGCATTATCTGCCTTTGGGTTCATCGCCAGGGCCCGGACATAGTAATGAATGGAATCCTCATACATACCCTGAGCAGAATACGTGTTTAAACTTGAATGAGCATCATGGCAAGTAAATCCAGAGTCAATTCTCATGCAAAATGGAGCCATCAGACTTCTAAAATACAGTTAAGCAAAGTCATGTCCATCTGTACATGTCATTATATAACAAGTGAAAATTCCAAGTGTCGGGTTTCAACTTCTTAAGGCATCCCTTTCACTCTGCCAGTTATGTAACTCTATCATAGCCATCTTTTCTCAACAAATAGTTCTTATATAATCGTAATTACATGCCACACAATAAATCACCAGTAATCATACCTGGTTTGCATAACTGATGCCCATGTTTGCCCATGCACGGACATAATTAGGCTTTAGATCAAGAGCCTGAAAACCAACATACATACTTTAGCATTTGAAACTTGAAAAATACTATAGATCCCAATTGCTGGATCCTGAGAGATAGGTGTAAGATTATTACAAGCAAATATAAATTTGATGCATTAGATAAAAGAAACAATCCAGCATCTGATTCATGGGTGCTGAATAGTTAAAAAGATAGCCATGGCATCACTAAATTATGCACATGAAATATGGACAAAACCAATGGCTTCCATTCGGTACAAGCATAACAAAAATAACAAAAGTAGGTAGATTACTATTTACAGATTACAATTGACTTAACTCTACTTGCCTGGAACCTTGGTACCACATTTACATTTTCAGACAAGAAATGTTATGTATCACCAGTTAATCCTTCATCATATTTTCATGTTACCTTAATGTGGAAAAAACCAGCTTATTTCAAGGAGCCAAGTGTATTAGTACATTATTCATACAGAAAATGGGGGTGATGTAGAAAGAAAGATTAAGAAGAGTTTATTTATAGCATTGCTCTTATCAAAATTCTACATGCAATCTCAGGAGATGCAAAGGAGCTAAAAGTTATAGCTATAGACACACACTTAAAGAACTTCTTATCATGTATAGGGTCCAATGGATGTCAAGGCACTAGAATCCTTGACAGTTGCCATAATTTACAGTTATTTCATCAGTTTGTTAATATCTACCAAATGGCACCAGTAAGAACTCAGAGTGCACATGCTGTTACTTACAACTACATCCAAGACACATACCTTTTTTTTTTCCTAAATAGCTAGGGGAGTGGGGGCAGGGGAGATAATAAAAACTACAAAATTTGAGCAATCCAGGTTCAAATAGCTAACCCTATCTGCACCCTTAAAAAGGAGAGGTACCACCTAAGCTACAAAGCATGTGATCATCCAAGACATATACTTCATTTATCACCATGTGTGAAGATCAGTTCATTGAATACAAGCAACTACCTGTTGATAAGCTGAAATTGCATCCGCACTTTGGACACTATTAGCTTGTGTTGCACCCAGCTTATTCCAGAGTGAATAATCACGCGGTTTGAGCTTCAAAGCTGTCTGAAAAGCTTCAATGGCTTTGTCATATTCCCTAGATAAGTTGTACAGCACCCCGAGAACTATATGTACATCAGCATCATCAGGAGAGAGTTTAGCTGCATCATTAAATAACCTAGCAACCTGTATGATGACAAACGAAAAATATTAGAACAAATCCCTAATCCACCATCAAGATTTATGACAAAAATAAAGACAACATAGAACGCCCCATGCATATACACAGTTGAGTGTAGCATTTGAGTCAATGGTGCAGTCCATTTAAACACTTACATCGGCATAATACAAATTCTCAGGCTGATCTGGAGAGGCGATGGCCCCATACTTAGGATGATGGCGCAGCCAGCTGTACAAGTACTTAAGCGCAGCTGCTTGTTCCAACTCTGGAAATTTTATTAACAAACGTAAAATTCATTTTTTATTGCTCTTAAATAATACATATATTCTATTGAGAATGAAATTCTATAAAATAATATAAAGATAAACCTATGTAGAAAATCAGAAGCGTATGAATAATGTTCTCTGATCATAATACGGAAACATTACAATTTAGGTGTGCTGTTCTATGAGTTCAGAGATGAGGGAATGAGAAAGGAATCAAGCCTTATGCTTGGTGAGGAGTAATCATAGCGTCATGAGTGTTTTGGTACCCAAAAAGTGGGGAATGAGGCATAGCACCCTCAACGTTGCAAGGAATGAAAGTGAAACCCATATCCATTCCACACTACCACAATACCCAAAGAGAACTCCAAACAATAAGGAAACCATAACCCTTCTGTTTCAAATTTCAAAGATGTAACTACTAACCATTTGTATGACTCACACCAAGAGCAAGAAGAACTTCCAAGTTTGTTGGGTCAACATCATGCGCACGCATCATGGCTGCAATTGCCTGAGACAAGCAAGATATCTTAACAACAGTACATGAAGGAGTGAGACAAATATAATTAATTAGACTACCAGAATTTGAATTATCTTTAAATCTCACGAATGATTTCCTTCCAAGTTTTATAGCCAGAAGTAGATCCCAATGTAATCAAGGTTTACACTTCAGAGTTATACAAGTATGATGATGTACCAATAGAAAAACCCAAGCAACAAAAACATGTTTGAAGATCCAAAAGAGGGCCAAGGTAGCAAATTATTTCCCTAACCTGCTGATCATCATCATTTTCTGCATGAGCTATGCCAAGTAACCTCCAACCCTCTGCATTATCAGGGTTCTTGAGAACCTCAGCCTCCAAAGCAAGAACTGCTTCACTTAAAAGTCCCTTGCGAAAGAGTTCCTGCCCTTCCCTCAAAGGATTAGGATGGCCAACATAAGGATTTAGATCAGAGAACACATATACCCCCCTTGATGCGTCTGATTTCTGCTTTAGTGCAGTTTGCTCATTTAGGTACCTGAGTATCAAAACAGGAATGATATTCATGCAATTTAGGCTCTGTTTGCGAGGATTGTACTTTTGGAGAAGTGATTAAAATTTAAAGATTGCAGAGAAATTACTTTTTAACAAAAGCGGGTAGTGTTTGAAAATAAAAGCTAAAAAAAAGCCGGGACAAAGTGTTTGGTGAAAAATCACTTCCAACTTATTATTGCATAAAAATTGTGAATTTATTAACAAGAATGTCATAATCCCTCAAAAGCACTCCCCACCCAACTTCCAAATTAAGACAACTAGCTGCTTGTGGGAATCAGATTTTGTTCATTGCAAACACTCAGAAAATTGACTACGGAAAAGTGAAAAGCAGCTAGAAGCTGTGATAAGCTCATGCAAACACACTATTACATTGGCTGATAGGCATTTGACTAGAATAGCATTTTGTTGGATCTCAGCTTGGTGATGACTTCATACATGGCATGCTAGTAGATAGAACATAAAGATAAAAAGCAGGTACTATGAATTCATTCACTGTTTATGGTCCAGCTAAATATTCAACACCGAATTTTTCCTCGTAAAGGATGATGGTCACCAAAACAAATACATTATTCAACACAATGCACTCTGGTCATGATTATTGATACCTTTACTTCCAAGAAAGAAAACAATGCCATCAAAAATATTGATACCTTTATAAGAAACATATGTTAACAAGCTTCAAATTTCGCCTTGGGAGATGATAAATACAGATAGACTGACTAAGCCAAAACTGAGGTAAACTAATTTCAGCTAATTGAACAACTGAATGAAAATTAATTTATTATCTCACAACTTCTAGTAGAAAACAATGTACTTACTCATCATATGCATTTGCCCAATTATCAGTAGAAGAATCGCCCAATACTCCATCAGCAACCTGACGCTCGAATTCTTCTGACCAGTCATTGACATTTAATTTGGAAAATTCATTGGCCCACTCATCTTCTGTTGATCCATGTAGCTCACGTTCAGCAGCAAACTCATTAGCCCAGCCATGCGGTCCATGAGAAACCTGTATAAAGGAAGAGTTTAGCAACCAGCAACCGTATGCTGGACATTATTTTGAGGGATCTCATACAGGAAGTTATACTCCAGTTGAAAAAATAGGAAGCTGAAGATTTTGGCTCCAACCCTGACAGACTGATTTACCATAAAAATTTGAAGCACGAACATTTTTAAAATACAACATCCTGATAAAGAATTACTACAGCACTCATTCATGATGTCTGTATAAAGTCTGCACTTACCTGCTGATTTGCAAACTGATCAGCCCATGATTGACCTCCACTGTACTGTTGATCATATTCCGTTGCCCAGTCTCCAGGCGTTGAAATTGCAGATGGCTTGAATTGATTATCCTCAATAGTGATTTCACCACGGCTCATCTTTGATACAAACTGGAGGAACCTTGAATTCTAATCGTCCAATATAGTAATAAAATATTAGCAAACTTGCAATGCAACAAACTTGAATAATTAAGGACTTTCATCATGCGGATGCAATGTCTGCTAGGAACATCTTGTTTTACATTTGACTTATAATAAAATCACACTTAAATGGGAATGTTATTCATCATAATTGAGTACCAGATCATATATGTTTTCTTTTACAACCTTGAACAGTGACGTAACTGTTATCAGATTTTCTGTTATTTTTCAGAACCAGCTTAAGAAAATAACTCCAGATACACTCACAAACAATGTTGATCAAATACCAAACAAAATTTATAAATTACAGAATAAAGAGGAATTTACAATAGGCACAATTTTCTCAAGATGGAACATCACCTGAAACTTTGGGTCATTGTTCTGAGCTAATGTATGAGCTAGCATGCGAGTCTGCTCCATGGCAGCCAAGTTGGGGATATTTGCACCTCTCATTTGATCAATTGAAGCAAGTTGGGACTGCTCCTGAAATTTGAAGGACGATTGGAATGCTGTCAGGAAAACTAAGCAAGCATAGCATTTGTCAGCATGCAATTCATATAACCTGTTCTCATAAAGCAAATATGAAACAGAAGGCCCATGTAAACGGGGACTATACCATCTACATTCCTACCATGAGAAACAAAGGAAATGCAGCAACCTAAGTAATTATTTGTGTAAATTTTTTTATCTTATACTCTTAGTTTGTCTGTCAGATGGAGAACTATGCAGTCACTGCTGCCACTGAACACAAAAGAAAATAAGAGAATCTCAAGATTGCCAAATATTAATGTGTTTTCCAAAAGAACAAGTGAACAACAGGGTTTACAAACCATCCAAGAAATTTCCAATCCTGGTTCTAAATAGTAGTGGATAAAGATAAGAAGCAATGTTCCCAAAGGGTCAAACAGAAAACATTGATGCTTGAGAAGTTGCTCCTTGAAACCATGATGTCATATTCAGTAAATGAAAATGCATATTGTTCAGATAAGAATTTCCAAACTTAACAAACAGTAACTCCTAACATTCTTTCTCCTTTCTTTTTTTTTTTTTTTTTTTTTTTTTGGGGTGGGGTGGGTGGGTTTACAATATAGGTGCCAGTATATCCAATAACCAAAAAATATAATGCTGGATTAGCTAACCACAGAACCTTGTAGTCTGCACAATCAAATCACTAAAAGAAATACTTACATGGTCAAATTCAGATACCCAACCATTTGTACCATGCTGTCGTTCAAAAGACTGAACCCATGTATTTGGATCATCACGACGGACTTGGTTTTGTGCGAATTCAGAAACCCATCCATCTGCACCAGCAGACCAAGGTTTCATACCTTGTGACTCATTCCAATACTCCTCTAGCTCTGGGAATCTCCCAGGAATGGGGCCTCTGGCTCGAATATCATTATCAATATCTAGAGAAGACAAAAGGGCATTAACCTGAAAAGATGGCAAGTTCACAATTATTATCTGTAAAATGCAGTGTCACATCCCTTAAAAGGAGCAATAAACTGTATAGGTAAAATTCTAAAATTTTAAGACTACTATTTCAAAGCAAGACCATTATTATGCCCTGAAAAATGTAGCAGAAACACATCCTATAGATCTCCCTAACATACAGATGAAGAGCAAGCGTTACTGATGATGTTACAAGTCAAATGCCAAACCCCGTAATTTCCATCCTATGATAACCCACATTAGTAAATGAATGGCAGGTTAGAATAAATTAGGAATTAGGATATACCCAAGGGACAATTAAGACATGATGACATATATAGAAAGAGATTAAAACAGGGTGATTGGACATACTCTAACCATTATCTAACAAAAAAATGACAAGCAGCGAGACAGACATCTTTATAAAATTTGCATATGAATAGAGAACCTGAGCATGAATAAAATCTTCACTTTTGTCTGCAAAAAGATGACGAGCCATAATACTGCTACGATCACGTATGCATTGCTTATCACCTTCAGACAATCCTAAAACTGGAAGCGAAGCTGGACGAAAAGGTATGCTACCATGACTGCTGTGAAGAAATGTGTGCAAAAAATTTGACAAAACTCTTTGAGGCGGACCTGCATTAGCAAATTAATATAGATTGTTAGGATCCCAGAAGACTCATAATTTTCAATGATATAGTTCTGAAAGCAGTATTAACCAATAAAAAGATCAGCTTGCATGAGAGGTGAGTTGATATAATCAAGTCGACAATACTCACAATTTCCGAACAAATGGCAGCATTATCTGTACAATTCAAAGTGAAAAGCTGATTTTGTGCTAAAAATAATGGTTTGGGCTCAATAGCAACGTTTCAATCTACGAAAGAAGACCCTGAGATTTTTTTAGACTCAAACCAAAACCGATGACATCTGATTTCACTTGGACATTCATTTGCTATCAACTCTAGATTCCAGGAACCCTTCAATCTCTACAATTTGTACTGAAACTGCAGAACTGGCCTCTACCAACCTTTCAACTTTTCATATGTGTACGTATCCCAACATCTCATACTCGAATACCTGTACCCACACACTCACAGCTCTGGACTTTTCTCAGGCATGCCAACCATTTCAACTTCTCCTTCATCAAGCCATCCAAACATATCATGAATTACCCGCAACCACCACACCAAAGTGGTTCCATCTTCCACACAGCCCCCGTCTCCTCTCAACCACTAAAATAAAAATCAGATCGCATGCATGTCAACTTGATTCTCCAAGTAACCACAACTAGACTGAATTTTGACTTGCATGTTGTCGGACAACTGAAAATTCTCCAGAATCCAGTTCATTTACAAAAAGGAAATACATCTCTTCACGTTCTGTTGTTGCCAATGGAATCTCCAAGATTTGCACCATGCACTTAATTTATCAAGATAATCATCATTTTGAAATCCCCTAGTTTTTCATTTCCATTTATTATTAGGTTATTCCTCTAAATGTTCCTGGATTTCGAGTTAAACCACTGCAAAATGCAATAGAGATATCTTTCTTCTCTTCTTTACTCACTTTGTGCCTTCACGAATTCCATATATTTTCCTTCAGTAAATGTGGGATACATCAATTGTTCTTGAATTTTGCATTATGAGTTCCATTTTCCTCAACTTAATATGGTGTTCCTGAGTTCTTAGCTGTTCCTCTCCATTCATGCATCAGATAATGTTTAAATTAATTGAATGTGTCATATTGTGAATTAATTATACTATAAATTCATAATATCAAGGTCATGCCGGGGGGTTGGAAGGAACTAACTTTGGTTATATCTTATAAGTTCTATAGAAAAAAGATGATCTTGATCCGCATAAAAGAAGACAACAGAAAAACCAAAAATGAGTAAAAGAGCAATGACCTGAAATCAGTAGTAGTTTTAGACAAAATATAAAATTACCATCAAAGTCTTGTTGAAGCCGAGGTTGCTCTAAAGGAAAGTTGGTTGGGCCGGTCCTGCCCTGATAGTGAGGAATTTGAGGCCTCTGTATCTCAGCCCAAGCATCAGTAAACCTACTTTGATCCATGGAACGGAAGCCTTCAAGGAATTCTGAACCCTGCAAATAAATAAGTAAGCACTGATCTGATAGATTCACAAGACTTACAAACAGAAAGAACAGACAAATAAAACCAACCTGGGCATCAGGATGCAGTGCAAGTTGATGCTCGGACCCTGGAAGGGCAGCAAAGGGCTCTTCCACCCCTGGATACAAATTACCATCTGATGTTGTAGCTGTTGCAGTGGGTATCTCTCGAAGCCTTTCGTGCTTGATGATTAATCGAGATGAGTGAAAAGAAAGACATCAGTTCAAGAGAGCACTTAATTACAACCCAAAAAAAATCTCCATAGACAAGGTTGATATCCATTTATTAATTGTTGCAGCATCTTGTATTCAGGACCAAGGGAAATATAAATAGGAGTAACTCTTAAATGATGAAATCAGGTGATCGGACAGGAAGAAAACTAAAAGATCATGTGGACGAATGCATTTCTCGATAACAGGTAAGTAATAAAGATGCATCTCATATTGTTGTTAGAAGTATTCAGCAGTCATGATAGAAGTCTACACACTTGGAAAGGCTACTCAGAAGTTTATCAGATATATAAAAGATTCATAAAGCTACCCATCCTTTTCAGTTTTCCTATCTACTACCATAATATGCTATAATCGCTCAAAAAGCAATCTCAATGGCTCAAACAAATACTTTAATGAAAACAAGGGTACTTCTCTCCTACCAGAACTGGAAAAACAAAACTAAATTGGAGAATAAAAACAGTATATTCTTCAGTTAAAAGATGATGAGTAGGCGAATTAAATAGAAAAGAAAAGAGGGTATGATTGGAGAACCTGGGCTTTGGATGAAGAACCAATAAGGGCGTCAGCGAGAGCACCGAGAGGGTTAGAGGAAGAAGAGGAGCCCGGCACCGCACAGGCGGCGCCACCGCTGACTAGGTCCCGCATCGCCATACTGACGGAATTCCGGTGTCCTTCCTAGGCAGTACGACACCGCTTGAGCCCCAGTATTGCCTTTTACAGAAAATGGAAATAATTATGGTCTGGAATATATATATATATATATATATATATATATATGTATATATATCGAAATAATAGGCGAGACAAGGTTGGAGAAGCAACTATATTCTTGGTTGCACCTAGAGTGGGTGGGTGGGTTGGAGTAGGCTTTGGTTTGGCTGCTATTATTATTTTTATTTATTGGGATTTGGGAATTTTGCGATAAGGCTTTGCCCCGTTTCTCTGCTTCCACAATTTTGTCATCTCTTCCTAGACAGTTCCATGTTAATTTCTATATATTTTTTAATTTCCAAACCTTATGATTATTGATTAAATTGTATCACTAATCCTTACGTAATTGATGTTTGGGATCAATATCTTCATATTTACTTGATTTTATATCAACTACTAGCATATGTATAATTCACAATGAGGATGAAATTTTGTATTAAAATCAAGAGTTTTTGTTTTAAATATGTCTAAATCTTTACCCGCAGGCAACCACAATTCTAATTGTGGATTTGAGGTTTCTCATCTCTCAACAATTTTAAAATATATAGAATAAAAGAAAAATACTTGAATTGATGTTCTTTCTTGAATGTTGTTATGCGATATATAATTAAACTTTTTTTACACCATTTAAATCATAAGTAAATTGAAGTTTCATTTATAACTTCAAAAAAAATATAAATTTTAGAAATAAATAAATAAGTTATTGATAAGTTATTTTCAAATGCCCGACCATGAGTCTAAAGACGTTTGTTCGGGTCTGAGAGTCTTAAAAATGATGAAATGTTATTTTTTTCTTCACAATATAAATCAATTTGTTCAGTTATTTAGTTATATACGTCTTATATAAGATCATGTTATATATTTAATTTTATAGTGGGTCAATCCATAATTCACAGCTTATAATTAATATAGATTGGGATGACAATGGGACGGGGTGAGATCGGGGGAGCAATCTCATCCCTGTCATTGCGTTCGCGGAGAATCCCCGTCTCATCCCCACCAGCTTTGTGGGAAAAATTCCTCTTATCCCTACCTCGCCAGTAAAACGGGGAAAATTCTCCACCGCCTCGTATGTTTACTCGATTTAAGATTTTAGAAAGATTGAGCAGATCTTTGTTCGATTTTCATTAATATTTTTAACCAAATTCTAAACTTCACCACCAAATTCGAATTAAACCTTGGCGGTGGTGGCGATAATAGGGGAAGGGTGGGGGAGGGACAACAGGGCGGCAGCTCGGCTGTAGTGAACCGACTGGGGACAGAAGAAGTAGATAGAATGATAGGGTTACAACCGAACCAAATTGAATAACTCCATCTACTTGATGTCATTTTATATCTCTTTTTGGTTTGGTTTTTAAAAATACCGTTAATATATTGGTTTCACTAGATCTCTTTAAATTTTGTAAGCATTTCAGCTATATATCGACATGTTTTGATTTCTGCATAGATATCCTTTTTTTTTTTAAGAATGACACCAATTTTAAAAGGAAAAAAGTAATTTGAAACCAAATTATATTATAATTTGTATACTATAACTTTAACAAAATAATGATAAATAATTGCCAATACTTAGATCAAGATTATCATCCAAATATCAATATTTTTTTCTTCCTTGAATGTTTAAATAATTGCCAAACTACACTACTCAAGTAATTGTCTTCAAATAATTAATTTCAAAAGACTTCAAACATTATCAATTGTAAAATCGCTCATGTTATCAAACAGACAATGTTTACTATTGTAGTTTATTTTTATATTTATTGTAAATATATTATTTAAATTGAAATTTTGAGCTAAATATGTGTATTAATATTAGTTATAATATTTTATAAAACTATTAGGTATATTTTTCCAATTTTTTTACAAAATTTCCATCAGCTTCTAAATTTAATTGACATTCTCATCAAAATCGACATTTCTATAAAATTAAAATATTTATATATCCACCAAAACAAAACATTTCGTCTTAGCTCTCACATTGGATAAAAAAGAAATAAAAAGAATAAAACGTGAAAAGGGGAAAAAAAAAAAAAGAAGCTGTATAACCCTTCTCCTTCAAATTACAACAGTTACATTCCATTCCATCTTCTTGAATCAAATAAAAAAAAAGGAAAAAAAAGTAGAGAAACAGTGTGGGATCCAAAACCAAGGAGGCGGAAGAACATGGCGTCATCGTCCAGCAGCGGCCTCACCTTCAAGCTCCACCCACTCGTCATTGTCAACATCTCCGATCACTACACTAGGGTCAAGTCCCAGGCTCTTCCACCTCCCTCCACCCCTCACTCCGCACCCAACGGCGCCGACGCCTCCTCCCTCCCTCCTCCCACTCCTCCGCCACGAGTCTTCGGATGCGTCATCGGCGTCCAGCGCGGCCGCACCGTCGAGATCTTCAATAGTTTTGAGCTTCTCTACGACGCCTCCACGCATTCACTCGACCGCGCTTTTCTCGAGAAAAAGCAAGAGCTCTGTGGGTATCTTTTTCTTTAGCTTTCTTTAGGGCAAAGGAATTTCAAGACATACTGATTTTTTTTATGTGCTGCGCAGATAAGAAAGTGTTTCCACAGTTTTATATTCTGGGATGGTACTCAACGGGAAGCGATGCACACGAGTCCGATATGATTATTCACAAAGCTGTGAGCCCTTAAATTTTCTTTGCCTATGATCGATGCAGTAATTTATTGAGTGAATTGAAAATGTTGAATTTGTATACTATACATATATGTTTATCACCGTTACACTCTCTCTTTAACAGGCTAACATAGATAAACATGTATCTGAAGAGCTGCAAGTTTATCTTTAGATTTTTTGACATTTTGACGCTATAATATTTACACCGGAGGGTTATTAGAGTGTGCTGCACTATCCTTTTGCTAATTTGTGCCACAAGATTTCCGAATTGCTGCGTATATTTGGTTCTACGTAACAAGCTTTCTGCATCTGATTTAGATGTTATTTGGATTAAGTCAGAATATGATCTGATGAAAAAAGTCCAGAATCAAGTGTCTTGGACATGTGTGCAATTATATATTAAACCGACTGAGATTGAGTTTGTTGTTTAAAAACTGGCTTGCCATACATTTTATTAATGGTACAGTGTTACTGTCAAAGTTCATTTGTTCTCTGACTAGTGAGAATCATGTTTTTCTTTACAGTTGATGGATATCAATGAGAGTCCAGTTTATGTTCTTCTCAATCCTGCAGTCAATCCTGCACAGAAAGATCTGCCTGTTTCAATTTTTGAAAGTGGTATGTATTTGTTATTCTGATATCACCTGATTCCTAGAGAGCCAGATACTGGATTTATTCCACATGTTGTTGTTATCTCGTACCGATTGAAAAATATCTTATATTACAAATGTGTGTGTCGATTTCACGTGCTCTGAAGATGAGCATGATGGAGATTCTGTGTATGTCAACATCCTTTGGCTGTGTTGTTCATGGATAGTTCTCTTTTCTTCAGAATTCGCTGTCATTCAGTTTTATTGCTTTCACAAGAGGAAGAACCCATTGAGGTTTCTGTTTTTATTTTTTCTTGTTTCATGTACTAAATAGAGAGGTAACCTGAACATCTTGATTAGTTTGGACTCTATGTGCATATTTCAGTAGAGTCTAAATATGGATGACATATTGTTTTAAATAGTAAGCTAGCCATATCAAAGTTGAAAGTGTGTTAGCAGTGATATTAAAGGCGCATCCCTTGCACCAGCCCTAGCGCCTTAGATCCCATAATGCGCATGCGAAAAGGCATGCCTTAAAGAAACTGGGTTTGGGGTTTTGGGGTGTGCATTTGATTCTTTTAGTTTCAAGTTCAGTTTGGCTAAACATTATAAATAGGCCACTAGAGGTAAGTTGGATCTTTTAAATATTGCCCCTGTTAGTTAGAAAAAATGAACTTAAGGTGAAGAGAGTGATTTTAAAGAAGATGATGAAGAGAAAATTGAAAGTGGCCACTAGGAGATTAAGGAATTTGATGAAGAGGATGAGGATGACTATCTTGAGATCAATGATGATGATTCTATCTAAATGGAACATACTGTTGGAATTATAATTTATCTAGTAGAAAAAATAAATTTGCAGTTATAGTTTTGTGTTTCTTCTACATACTTTTCCTTTTTTGTTCTTACTATGGGTACAGTAATATGGTTAGTAAGTTTCTGTTTGTTGGTAATGTTTGAATATGATTTTATGCATGTCCTATACTAGGGCTCTTATCAAATTTATAAAATGATTTTGAATTCAAAAAATTGTGCTCCTTTTAAAAGGCACGTGCCTGAGCCTTGTGCCTCGACTCCAGTGA
Source organism: Scutellaria barbata (assembly GCA_028654395.1). Lineage (NCBI taxonomy): Eukaryota > Viridiplantae > Streptophyta > Magnoliopsida > Lamiales > Lamiaceae > Scutellaria > Scutellaria barbata. Next base: position 9,478,006 of record CM053645.1, read on the forward strand.
AACCTTTGCGCCTTGATGAGCCCTGTGCCTTAAATAAGTATGTGTATGAGCATGCCTACATCCAAATGGATGATATATTCTCTGCTGATATGCAAAGAATTCTCAATTTTTAGCTGTTTGCATTTCGGTTATGAAGTTTGGAGCCAGCAACATAACCCACATTCTGGCAACTAAATAGTTGCCACTGTCTATCTAAGGAAGGAACACTTTGATAGCATCTACTCCATGAATTATGTACTGTTAAATCATGAACTGTGCAGTTGTGACTTGTGTGGCCTTTCAGTTTATTTTTGTTTATTTGTTATAGCTGCGGAATTAATTTATTTTCTGATTTTTCTGTTTTTTTTGACCAATTCTCATCATACAAGAGCTGCACGTTATTGATGGAATCCCTCAGCTTATTTTTGTTCGATCAAGCTATACCATAGAGGTTTGTTTTGTTTTCACTCACAAATCTAATGTCACACTTCAAGGAAGTTTGAGACCATACGAGGCAACCTCTTTTTTATTTGTTTGCTAGACAGTGGAAGCTGAACGAATATCGGTTGATCATGTCGCCCATCTTAAACCATCTGATGGGGGTTCAGCTGCAACTCAGCGTGAGTCTTTTGCTTTTCTGATACTCTTTTCAGTTGATATTAGCTCCCAGCATTTTTGCCTCTTATTGTACCCTCTATTTGCTCATAATGTATGAGATTATAATTGACTTTTTATTGTAGTGGCTGCTCATCTTACTGGCATACACAGTGCCATCAAGATGCTCAATAGTAGAATCAGAGTGCTTCATCACTATCTTCTAGGCATGCATAAAGGTATGCAAGTTCATATTTTAAAATTTTCAATTTGCATCATGAAGAAATTGTATCATAATATTTGTCCTTTCTCATCATTGGTTAAGTGGGAGGCCTAATTTTGTCATTCTTAAGTTGTCCATAGCAATTTTTTTATAAACCTGAAATGTGATGCATTCTGAGTATTATTTAGTTGGCATTTTTGTGTTTATTTATTTTCGTCTGCTTGCAGGGGATATTCCTATTGAGAATTCATTGCTGAGGCAAGTATCTAGTCTCTTGAGAAGACTACCAGCTATTGAATCTGAAAAATTTCAAGATGATTTCTTGATGGTTAGTGCATTCATTCTCAAGTTTTTTTGTTTTCCAACTCAGTATCACATATGCCTAGTTGTCATATAATGCAAGGAAAGTTTTATTTTGATTTTTGAATTTATTTGACTGCTGGCAGTTGCCATTTATATCCTCGGATTGCTTGCATAGTCCTAATATACATGTGTATGTACATGTTTGTTCATCTATTTTTGTTTTGCTTTTCGTGCTTTTCATGTTATCTATATTTTCTTATAATGCTTATTTTGAGTATATTTGACTATTGACAGTTACAGTAATATCACATCTAATTGCTTGTATCATATCTTAATATATAGTGAATAGATGTGTCTGTGTGTTTTTTCTTTTTTCTTTTTGCTTTTAATATTACTTTTCTCACGATCCCAAAACTTGTGATTTCCAGGAATATAATGACACATTATTGGTGACATATCTTGCCATGTTCACCAACTGCTCAAGGTATGGCTGTCACCTCTCTGCTATTCATTATCTTATCTGAATTTTCTTGATTATCCTATAGCAGAAGAAAATCCACCATGTGTTGAAATTGTTAGGCGTAGCCTGCATCGGGTATTCTGATTAACGTGAAATTGCTTCTGTACATTTTAAATGTTTTTATACAATACATTCAAAGCTTTATTATCATCTGCATTTAGTTTCACCTCTTAAATACTAATTTGATGTTGCTTAATCATATGCGCTATGCAGTACAATGAATGAGCTGGTCGACAAATTCAACACTGCTTATGACAGGCACAGTCGAAGGGGTGGTCGAACTGCTTTCATTTAGAAACTTTTATTCTTTTTGATCTTGTTATTAAATTTACCTCTCAAGAAGGCGGCTTAGCTTATACATATTTAGATTCTTGCTTGGAACAGACACACCCCATCCTCATAAACTCAACGAATAGTTTCTCTGTATTTTGAGCTCTTACCCAGTTTTCATTTTGTTGTTGCTCTCAATTTGGCATCACATAAAGAATTGATGTGTTGTTTAATCAAATTGGGTTGTCTGGCCGTGTCGGAACAGACCCAATTTGTAGGACTACTCTTCATTCTGTAATGTCGTGTTTGATGCTGAATGTGAATGTACAAACAGGGTGTAATATAGTCTATAATAGGTATATATATTATCATTGCAGTAAAAAGGGTTTCATACACCCAAATACTGGTTTTTATTACAATAGTTTAAAATACATAATAACTAGCAGCAAAATTAGACAGAGAGCTCAACTTTAGAAATGAGAATACCATCACTATCTGCATACAACCACTCTCCATCATGAATCACAGTTCCTGCAATAGTAACGGGTATGTGCTTTTCCCCGATGCCCCTTTTGTTCGATTTCTGGGGGTTGGAAGCCAACGCCCTAACCCCGACATCACAGCTGTTGATCTCATCAACATCTCGTATACACCCGTTTACAAGAATCCCGGCCCACCCCATGTTCTGAGCCAGCTGACCCAAATTTCCGCCCACCAAGGCACATCTCATGCTTCCACCACCATCTACAACCAGAACTCTACCTTCACCTTTCGTTTCAAGAAACTGCCTAACCAACACGTTGTCTTCGAACACCTTGAGAGTGACGATTGGGCCTGAGAATGCTCGGGATTGCCCGTAAATCTTGAAGATAGGTGGCAGGATTCGGATGTCTCCACTGGCTAGGAGTGCTGCATTGGTGTCACAAGCTTCGGCGGTTGCTAATGAACCCATGTGAATGTGATCACCTAAAAACAGTTGTAAGTAAAGAATCGAATTTCCTTTGTAAAGCTATGGAAGTGAGGATGAGAATCATCCAAGAAATTTCAATATCCAGCGCTAAATTAAACCTTCATCAATCCATTTTTGGTAACTTGAAACCAAAATAACTAACCATCCCTACAAAAACATATCTTATTATCTTATTACAAAAGAACATATCTCGTCACCGTGTTTCACTGGAAATGGTAATTTGACAATAAATAATCCTGCTATTTCTTATACATGATTGCCTTCAAAACAAATTAGCATTGTTCATCTACGTCAAGAAAGAGTTACAACTACATCATTTTGTCCTAAAATTTCAGGGTTCTAAAATCTAACTTATAACATCATTGGCACTAGGTTTCTAAACAAAGCTATTTAAGTGCTTCACCTGTAAAATCTCAGAATTAATTGAATACCATAGTTGAAGAACATAAAACCTAATCGACAGTAATCGCAGCAGCAAAATTCAACAACAGAGTTCGAAAGCTGGGATGTTGAATTTGAGAATACCAGTGAGCAGAAGACAAGAAGCAGCAGGCAACGGCGTCGACGATGAAACTTTCCGACTAAACAGTCCCAACTTATGTACAGAAAATCCTCAAAATCGTACATCTACTCGTTCCGTGTGCCATTATCTTCCATGACGTCAGTGGAGGGTGGGTCCCCCTAATAAAATCTACTGCCAGAAATCCTTGAATCAAATTTTATTTTTAGTCAATACGAGATATAGCAATTTGGTCTCATCATTTCTAAATTTCCTAATTTTAATTTTTGAAAAAGAATCGCATCATATAACTGTGTGTGGTGTCGGATCCAATCCAGATTCGTGTTCAATTTATTTTTCAATTTATTCGATAATTTTTATGTTATGTTAATATAATTTTTATATATAAATATTATAATTTTCAAGTAATATTACTTATATTTTTTTCAAAATAAAAATTTTTACTTGTATAATTTAGGATTTGTGCATTCATTAACTGTTATCTTAAATTTTTACGTATTTCACTTTTAATGTCTTAACTATCAATTTCTTAAAATTTTAATATGATTTTCATCCAAATGTCAATTTTTATCTATATAGACTTTAAAATTGAAAATCAACATCAACAAATTTCGTACACCCACATAAGTAGAATAAAAATTTCACATTAGGATTTTTATTTAATAAGCGAGCTTAAATCTCCTGCACGTAATTAGTGAAGGTGTGTATAGTTTGAGAATTTTTATTTACGGAAAAATCCATTTGATAAGCACAAATGGAATTCGGCCCAAATTCGAAATCAATTGGGCCAGATAAGATAAGATAGTGGAAAGTGGCTTCGGCCTGCTAGGCCTTGAATAATTCGTTAATACTTTTTTTTTTGTGCAATCAATAAAAACGTAATTACTGACTTAATAAATTATATTTTATGTTTTATTCCTATTAAGCATTAAATATTGATATCACGTCTAAAAGACTAAGATATGTAAAACCATAATTATAGCTTGTTCGTGTGGTAATTAATGGCTTAATAGATTGGTCCTACTATCTGAAATAACAATTGTAAAAAAGAACAACTTTTATATAATGATTTACATGTCTAAAAGCTGTGTTTTGGAATAAAAGTTTTAAGCTTTTAGGCTGAATTGATTTTATTCTTAACACAGATGAATAGTATGAATGCTATAATTATATTGAACATAACATCATTATATGTAACCAGCAAAATATCACTTGTTTAAAATGATTTATTGGTTAAGGTTATCAAATAGAGGGATAGGAATTTCAAAAGTTTGATGAATGCAAACTATAAATAGTGCCAATTAATGAAAGGAAACTTTTGTACAATTTATGATGACAGAAAAGATCATCTGTTTCTCGTTTGATATTTCAAAATAATCAACATATTATATATATTTATATATATCAAATAATATTATTAATTAATACGTGATATAGGTTAAAAATAATAAAATAATATTTTTTATAATGCATGTAACAGAAGATTCGGATTGGATGAAGATCAAATTAGTGACCTATTAAAGTAGCAAATTAGACGTAAAGATTTCAAATTGGAAACAGTAGAAAGTATAAATAATAAAGGTCTAAAGTTTCTAATGGCAAACAAAGGGAAAGGGATGATAAAGTTAAAAAATGCTTGTATTTATTGAAGAAGGAGATTGATGATTTATTTAAAATTTCACTTTAACTACCTTTTAAACCTAATAGGAATTTTATCATAATTAGATGATCGAATTATAGTATTGATTAGTTATCATAACCAGCTGATAAAAAGGTTATCTTGGAAACTCGATTAAGGTGACAAAATAGTTTGCTTCATCTTCAAAGAAAAAAATTACATTACTTAATAAATTAAATCAAAATCTAGTTAAGAAAATCAATATCAAATATTGATTTAGGTATTTACATAAAATAACAAAGTTGGTATATAGTGAGAATATATGTGTAGCAGTTGCTAGCGTAGTTTGTGAAAGTGATTGATTTTTTTTTTAAATATTCTAAATTGTTATAAGATCTTTTATATATGATGTTAGATATTAATATAAAATAATTTGTGTTAAAGTTCTTGATGAAAGAATAGTATGATGGTCTTTTTTGGACTATTTTATTACTAATTTAAAGGAGTTTATTTATCAAATTAAGAAGAAATCAATCATTTTAAATAGGGTTAATTATCAGAAAAGTCACGATCTTTACTTAAATTGTCATTTTACCAAAACTTTTCACTATTGTTCAAAATAACATAACTTTATATATACACTAAGTTTTTGTTGACTAAAAATAATTTTGAAAAAGTTGTATATTTTTCTAATAAGTTTGGAGGATTGAAGGTGAGAGAAACAAAAAAAATTAGAAAATTTGGACGAAAAGTTGTATATTGATAGATAATGAACATTTTTTTTCATTATTTTAGTCAAAAAAACATATTACATATATAAGGTTATGTTATTTTGATTAATGGTGAAAAGTTTGGTTAAAATGATAATTCGAATAAAGGTTATGATTTTTCTGAGAATTAACAATTTCAATTATAAGCGTGGATTTTCTTACTTAATTGCTAAAGAACTTATAGACATTTTGTTAAAAAATTGTTAAAAACTTACAAAGCGATCAGTATTATATTTCAAGCCTTCATACGTTTTTCTCTAAAAAAACTAAACCAATGGATTTTTTTTTTCGATCAACTCTCAAATACTTGTAATTTGTATATTAAAATAATTTAATGCATCAAAAAATTTAATAAACCCATTAAGAAATGATAAGCCACTTACATAAATTTAATTTAGTACCTGGTAGGAGTTAACTCATAATCTTCTCACTATCATTTTTGTTTTTTTCAATTTTCATTCAAATTTGTTCTATATTCAAATACTTGAACATAAATTGAAATTGTTGATATGAATTTTTGGATAGCGAAGTCCACATAGACAAAAAATCCTAATATTTCAAGTAAAATCAAATCAAAATTGGAAGGAAAAAAAAGATTAGGAGATTAAATTTAAATTATGCTAAAATTTTGTGGAAAAAAATGAATAATAGGTATATTAAAGAAGGAAAAATTGAAAAATTCTTAAATTATATATTTAGTTGTGCAAACAAATTAGAATAGAGGTTTAGTATAGATATAAGTTTAGTGATTGGGTAAAGGTAAGTGAATACACAAATTATAGAGTTGTGACCCAATTACACTCAAGTTTCCTTTTCCCAAATTCTAAGATCAATGAAAGTAGATTGACTAATTTAGGAATCAAAGCAGTAATCATATTTATTTGTTTGTCTAATAATTCGGTCGGTTACAATTGTCAAAAGTAAAGAAATTAAAGGATGAGGGAGGGTGGGTGGGACCCTAACCAAACATTTACTCTAACCACTTTTCCCATTATTTTTTCTTTCTCAATACGTAAAATCTTCTTTTAAGTGTAACAAGGAAACTAACTAATGCCACAACCCAGCTGCTAATTAACGCTTATGGTGATGTGGAAAGAAATCATTTTCTAACATGGATCCAAATCTCGTGTATGGATAAGATTTTCATTCAAATATTAGGGATATTTGTCAAGAGAAAGATTTTATTTTTCTTCGAAATGAGAACATTTGGTTGTGAAGAAGAATAACTGATTTTGTCAAAGCAAATAGTTAATACCAATTAGGCCTGCCTGAAAGAAAATGCTAAAGTGGTTAGATTTGGGAATCTTAATTTGACTTACGGTCCAAGATTTTCAAGTTTTCGATTATAAATTTCATCTTTCAAGTCCTATTAATAATTGACATAGGTTGTGGATTGATAAAATTTCTAAAATAAATATGTAAACTCCAAACTCTAATAAATAGGAGAAATCTAGTTTACAAAGGAGAAACATGATTAAATAAAGAAAAAGGAAAAGTAACCAAAAGAAAATAAAAAATATAAAAGCATATTCACATCCTCCATAGTGAAAAGATGTGAGAAAAAGATGGACGAGGCTGTAGACCTCCTACTCTTTCCTTTATTATTACTATTATTATTATCCAAATATTACATAGTCATGATCCAATACTTCTTTTCCTAAGTTTAGTTTTATTTTGTTGTTTACACCAAAAAAAAAAAAAAAAAAAACAGCAGTATTAATGATAATAGTAATTTTATTAAGCACTCATTTACTCATAATCACCTAAAATTCATTTTGTTTGATCACATCTGTACCACTTTATATACATCAACCTAATTAATAAGCTTTTCGATGTATACTCAACGAATTGCATTAAAATAATCTTGTTAAATTAAAAGGTTACTTATTTAAGTATTAGTAAAAAATATGTCAAGATTATCTAGCAGTACAATGAAAAAGTTATGGGTATTAATGGAAAGATTATCTTGTTAAATTAATAACTAACAAATATGTATAAAATTGGTATGATCTCTTTTTGGGAAGCCCTATAGAGAGCTTGAATGGCTTTTCCACCCTCAATCTCCACATTAATATAATACTTGTCTATTAAGAGTATTGAGTTTTATTTGTTGATGAATAATATATTGTTGTTGTTTGATAATCATAACTTTTTTTCAAGTAATTGATCCCAACATTTATACAGTATTGTTAGTATTGAATTTTATTCACCAATGAAAAATGTGTTGTTATCATTATAGTATAGTATAAGATATTAGGTTAAAGTTGATTAGACGTTAGACAATTATAAACAATATCTTTTAGATCTTTTAATCACACAAACTTGCTTTTGACTTGGCTGAAAATGAATAAAGTAGTGTTAAAAGAGCCTTGAGTAGTGAACAAAAATACATTAACTACTACTATTCTTCATAACAAGATAAGTTGGATAAAGATGGTTCGTAAAGTACATTAACTTATCTTAATTTATCTAAATTATAAATAAATAATAAAATATAAATAAATCTATAAATAAATAAAAGAAATGAAAGTTTGTCTTGAATTGAAAACTCAATCTAAATTTCAAATCTTAAAAATTGAGTCTCTTATTGAAAAACTTAAATCTAAAATTGTGAACTAATCTATAAATTGAGTCTTATTATGAAATTTATCCTTCTTATTATTTTTTTTTTTAACATTTGTTCGGGGTACAAGGATAACTATCTTTTCCTACAAACTATCTTACAAGATTATTAGAATGAGTGTGTCTCATGCGTACTTGGTGTACATGTAATTCGTGTCGACCCGAATCCGTGTGTTTGTGATATATATATATATATATATATATATATATATATATTTTTTTTTTTTTTTTTTTTACTTTAGGCCAAAACCTTTATGTACAAATTCGGTGATCTTTATATACAAATTCTATGACCTTTTATGTACAAATTCTGTGATTTTTATGTTAAATAACTTAAAAAAAAATGAAAAATTTCAGCATAATTTGTACATTTATATTCATATGATCCTATGTTCATATGACCTTAATGTACAAATATTCATATATTTATATAAAGCTACGAATATTTGTATATTAAGGTCACATGAATATATATAAAGGTCACATGAATATCACATAAAGATATCTATGTACAAATTTTGTTGAAATTCTTCCTTTTTTTTTTAAGATACAATGCATAAAGGGCACAATATTTATACATAAAAGTCACAACATTTATACATAAAAATCACCAAATTTATATATAAAGGTCAATAAATAAAATTAAAAAAAAAAATTCGCAGATCCGAATTTGATCTATCCAAATTGCATGATCTGTGCACCAAGTGGATAACAGAATTTGTTTATTAGAATTAGGTTTGAAAAAAACGTTTGTATTATGTTAATGATGCAAACTTTTACAGTGTCGAAAAAAAAGTGCCAAATTTCTAATGATGTATCATGTGTGTATAAAGTCGAAAAAAATGTTACTTATAATGACACTGTTAAAAGTAAAACATCAAACTTATGCTACTATAATTTTATATCTTTCATCTCTTAGATAAATCAGAAAGATTCTGAAAATATTAATTTTGTTTTGTTCCTCCCTTGCTCTCCATATATATATATATATAAATGCATAGATTCTAATCCAAAATACATATTTGTCAACTATATAGTATATCTCACTATTGAGGGCGTCATTGTGATTAAGAAACAATAATATGAAAAGCCTTTCATGAATTTTAAGTTCATTGAATCTTATATAAAACAAAAAAACACCATAATTAATTATGTATATCTATTAGACTATTAGGATTTAGGACCAAAAAGAATCACAATAATAAAATAAGAAATAAAATTGAATTAAGAAAAGCAGGCTGGTCCCTAAATTATTCTCCAAATTAGGACCCACGTGTGACATAAAAATGTAAACATGTGAACCAAATTAGGACAATTTTGTTACGTAAATGCAAATAGCGTGCACCCTAAGTCAACACAATTCATCACAAGTTTAATTCGACTACTATTTCTTTCTTATTTATATCTCCTAATATTTTAATTTCACATATCATTCCCACAAGTTTAATTCGACTACTATTCCTTTCTTATTTATATCTCCTAATATTTTAATTTCACATTTCATTCCAAGAGTTTATGGATTCAATTTCTGTGTCCCTTTATCTTAATTTCATTTCAATTCTAGGGAGGAAGTTAAATACGAAATAGAAAAATATGAAATAGAAATAGAAATAGAAAAGGAGAGAAAATCAAACCTTCATTTCAAGTTCCACGTCTCAGCGTGAAAATTTCGATTTCAATGGAATATCGGTATCTTAATTTTTGATTTTGATGAAAATATCAATATTTTAATTTTATAAAAATATCATTGATATATCGGTATCGATGTAATTATTGGGACATCATACTTATCAATATTTTTCCGATATTTATTGATATTTCCCCAATATTCCACCGATATTTACCGTTATATATTGATATTTGATCGATTTTCTTATAATTTATACCATAATACTACTGATATTGAAATCGATAGTAATATTTATCGATATTCTATATTTCTCATATATCACCTATATTCCTCCAATTTATACCATAAAACTACTTGATATCAAAACCGTGCGATACCAATATTTATCAATATTTCATATTTTTCATATATCACCTATATTCCTCCCATTTATATCATGAAGCACCTGATATCAAAATCGATATTGAAATCGATATCGATATTTATTGAATTCGATATTTTCTCATATATCACTTATATTACTCCAATTTATACTTGAAGTCACCTGCTTTCAAAATCGATACATGATATTTATCGATATTTTATGAATATTTAGATAAAATTTCTCATTTTTTTATCGATTATATGAAAAAATAAAAATATTGGACATATATCGCTGCAAAGCATTTTTATATCAGAAAAAAATGAAAATATCGGGATCGATATTTTCGGATATTTTCATTCTTGCTTAACACGTGATAATAAATTTAAAATAATAAAATATGAGAAAAATATTAAAATATATTAATAATTAATTTAGAATGGTATAACAAGTCTAATAGTTGGATCAGCAGCAGTTTACACGTGGCACGATATTTTAAAAGCTTTATGGAAACGCAAATGACGGTAAATTAGTCAAAATGGTGGGCCATCTCCACCCGTGCGGTGAGCGGAGGGCCCAACTTCCTGATTTTGTGAGGCCAACATTTCAAGGTGTGACACCTCTAAATCTCTAATTTATCATATTTAGATAGAGACTTAGTCTCACTTAAAAAAAGGTAAAATCATTTATTAAAGGTTTTGTATCAGAGTCTAATTTTATTACACTTTTCTACATTTAGTTTGGATAATGTGCACTTCTAAGACTTTTACTCTAAAGGGATTTCTTCCTCCAAAAGTATAAAAATAGAAAAGTAAATAATATCAAGTTTTTCTTTTTTTTTTTTTATGAAAAAAACAATACAGAGATCTATCCATAACTAAAATGTACAATCTAACAATATTAACTATATAAGTTTCCCATGTACAAACTATGAAAGTTCCATTTCACCTAAGTCGATTACATATACATATGACATGTGAAACGATATATAAAAGCAATTACAATTAAAAAATTAATGTTTAAAAAATGTTTAAATTTTTTAATTTAAACGATAATTATTTTGAAATAGGGGAAATAATTATAAATTTCCCACATAAATTAAGAACATTTGGCCTCCTGTCCATATTAAATTAAATATATAAAATTGTTGTTCTAAAATGCTACTAAATGATATATGGTGTTCTTAATTTTCCAGACCATTTAGTTAGTACTCTAAAATTGCCAACATTGTCCCAGCTTTAAGTTGTTTACTAATTATCGGTATGGTCGTGTAGGGTGTCAAAAAGTTATTTATACTAGCATTAAGTTCTAAAGTTCCGTAAAACAAAATAAATCTACAAAGACTTATTAAACTAGAATTTCAAATTGTATATAGAAAATTAGTAAAGCACATCTGATGCATGAAAAAGAAAAATGCTGAAATAAATTTTCAAAGATTGGGCAGAAAAAAAAAAAAATTTTGTCTTTATTAAAATGTTTTTGATTAAAAAAAAGAAAAAGAAGTTTAATATTCTTTTAATTAATTAGGTTAAATGCAATTATTATTTAAGTTGGAAAGTTGAACGCAGTAGTCAGATGTGACTCATGAGTGGTTTTAGAGGTTTACTTGATCGATTGTTGATCTTTTTAATAAAACCGACATCGCGTTCATTATTGCAGTTCTGAGAATTTCATAACTTTTATTTTTTTCAATAATATAGTTTTTTTTTTTTTATGATACGAATTTAGCCTGATTTCATGAATTTATTTAGGTATATCAAAATTATTCTATTACTTAGAATTCTCTTCGCACAATGGTTTCTCCGTCAATATGTCCTGCAATTTGTTATTGAATTCCCTGAAATTGAGAGTGTGAAGTCAAAAGTTGATGAGTTATATATGAAGATATGCATTTTTTGAATCGAAAAAACGAAACTAGCTGATGTATAAATTTATGAAGTGATCTTATAGATAATGTGTTTTTGTATCTATAGTTAAATACTAAATTCGTCAAATTACTCATGAGAAGATAGTCTGAAAAAATAAGCGACTTAAGTTTGTATTATTAGAAGTTGAGAAATTATTGATATGATTCTAATTTCAAGCAACGTAAGGAGCTCATAATGGCAACGCTACTTCTGCAGCTACCAAATCTTTGTAATGATCGATCCACAATTCTATTGCATTTACTTCATACCAGCACAATCACTGATTTTTAAGTTTAATAAATGAACATACTATGTACTTTTTTGAAATCAAACATACTATATACTAATACTAATAGTGCATTTAATTCATTTTCAAGGTAAAGCCTTATTAGCAAAAAAAAAAATAAAAGACTTTTTATTACTAGTTACCGATCAAGATGTGCAAATCATGTACATTTAAGATTAAGAATCTCCAAACAAGCTACTTGGACAGAGGGAATTGAATTTCGTATAATAAATTTATTGGTGTTGTTTGGATAAATATATATTTTGAATCTATATACGATTTTCATTTTGAAGTAATTTTAAGTAATTTGGAAGTATTTGAAATTCATTTGTTAATTTCAAACCCTATATTTTAAATCCCTCCATTCAAATGGAGCAAATGTTTTTTTTTTTTCTTTCTTTCTTGAGTTGGCTATATTACTTCTATCATACTCGAATTGTTGTCAAATTATTAAAATAATTTGAGGTTTTATTATTAGATCAATTTACAATCAAATTTTCAATATGCAACTCAATCAAAACTTAAAAAAAATAACTCACTTAAAACTTTAAATATGATATAATATTGTCATTCAATAATTCTAAAGAAATGAGTCGGTTACAACTAAATTACACATAATATTCAATCAAAACATCTTTTTTTTTTTTAGTTTATAATTGTAAGATGAAATGGTTTTGTTGTATCATGATAACTTTTTGTCTTTTCTACCGTTTAAGATAACTTTATGTCTAATTTTCTATCATTTGTTTGGTCAAAAATCAAAATAACCGGATATTACATGATAATCGTTTTAGTATTTTAAGGGTTACATGATGTAAATTACATTATATGAAACACATTCTAAATGGTTACACAACATTAAAAAAAAAAAAAGGAAAATAAGATTAGATCACGAAAACTTGTCATATATGAAATCAGATGAATTACTATTTTTGAATAAATTTTTTGAGTGTGAAAGTCCATGAAAAAAGTTTAAAAATGTAATTTTGTATGAACTACTTTGGGAGGATTTGATACTTAAGACATAGAAGTGAATAAAAGAGAATGGAGGCCACTGGCCTTTTTTTGAATATGTATATATTATTTGAAATTATTAATTGAAATGGTGGGGGCCTTGTTAAATATTAGTAAAAAAGAAAATACAAAAGAAAGGACGGTCCAAAAATGAGCAAGTGTTTTTCATAGTGGAACAAATCATACATTACTTATAATCATTTCTCATTGCAAACCATAAATCCATCTCAACAAACAATATGGAAAGTGACGTTTAATTTTATTTTTCTTTAAAAATAAAAATTAGGTTTAGAATTTCTGAAACGTTATTTCTATTTTGGATGATGGGAATCTAATAAAAGGGAAAGGTGCAGCAGGGCAGAGAATAGGATTCACTCGTGTGTGTGTGTGTCATGGGAATAAGGACAAAATGTGCCCCAACTTACGAACAAACTTTCATCACATATACATACATGTAATAATAATGTGTATATATATATATATATATATATATATATATATATATATATATATATATATGGAGAGGGAGAGGGAATCTAATTGTAATTGTAAACATGAAACCCTAAGTCCCGCGCCCCGTGCCTAATGTTATATATGTAGTATTAAAAAGCATAGCCCACTTTCCAAGAATTCTACCTTAAATAAATAAACTAATTTTGTCTTACCCACTGCAACTATATTTATATATATATATATATATATATATATATATATATATATATATAGAAACAAACTGTAGAATTCCCAAAACTTTCATTATATTAGACTGTGTGTCTACTCTGGTGGCGGACTCGAGATTTATTATTCCAACAACCATTTTGAATTTTTAGATCTCCAACTTTATTATTACTCATCTCTTGGATACATGGTTTTTTTTTTTTATGTTAATTGAAATTCAAATTTCAATATTTATATTATATATAATTGTATCAAATCTTGCTTATATTCTTCTTCCAAGATCATGAAGTGACAAGGAAGGCATGCTCGTTGACTCTTTGAGATTGAAATTTTGAAATTTGGATTTGGAATTAAAGCAACTTTGATTTCAGATAATAGTGCTGTCTGATAATTGATAATTACAAATATTAACTATTTAAAAAAATTAAGCTCTTTTTTTTTTTTTTTTGGAAAATGTATAGATTTCTTTAAACTGCATTTTTGTCCCAATGAAATAAATGTTCGATTAAGTCATTCTGTTTATTTAAGTTGATCAATACTAAGAGTGTTATACAACTTTTAAGTTATTATAGTTTTTGGAATTGAGTAGTATTGTAGGAGATATTTGATGAAGGTGAAGTACAGCTGTATCTATAGTGAAATTAGAAAGTGATATATTGCACTCAAAATACTCTCAACTTTTGTTTATAGAAGACAAAATACTCGTAATTATTACAACTAATGTAGATGAAAAAAGAAAGAAAAATTGGGGCTTGTGATGTGTTGAAAAATAAATAGATGCAAGGGAAGACGTAGATGCCCCGTTTGGGGGAGAGAGAGAGAGAGAGATGTGTGTAATAGGTATCGAAACTTTGATAGAAAAGCAGAAAAAAAGAATCAAATCCCAAGTTTGACTGGACCCCCATATATGAAATAAAAAGACACGCATTACATGAAAAATCTTCCCCCCCCCCCACTTCATTTTTTCATCTTTACCTTTTCTTTCTTAATAATTTCTAAAACATACATAGCTTGCTGTGTTTTCTAATCACAAAATAATTTACTACTGGGAATTTGTGAGTTCATTCTATATTAATGGAGTTCACAATTTGTCTGTGATTGATAGCCGACAATTCTGAACATCGTACCCAAAAGCCTCAACTTTTATCTTTCTACTTCCTCTCTCTCTCTCTCTGCAACAACCTTCTTCTATAAGGAAGGAGGTGCTGGTGAGCAAAAGGTACGAGGGTTTGTCTTTCCCAATCACAATCTTTTCTGGGTTTTTTTTTTACTTTAATTTCTTCAACTGTAATATACTCAGGAAGAAAGTGAATAATAAGGTGGAGAAAGTGGCTTTGCAGTGGCGGAGGAAGAGAAGTGGGAGAATATAATTTATGCACAGAAAAGCACCACAAAATATCAACAAATTTGATCATATGCATTTGAAGGCATTCATTATAAAACCATGAACAGCAAACAACAAAACACACCATGTCTGTTTCTTACAGCTCTTGTAATGGGATTCCTCTTCATGGGGTCAACTTCAACCCCACAAAGTAGTAACAATGGAGGTGAAGTCGCCACCTTATTATCCTTCAAGCAATCCTCTGTTCAAACTGACCCAAATAACCTGCTGAATAACTGGGCCCCATCTTCTTCAACCCCATGTCTGTGGGCCGGAGTTTCGTGCTCCGGCGACGGCAGAGTCACCAAGCTCGACTTCACCAATGCCGGCCTCATTGGCCACCTTCACATCTCCGATCTCATGCCCTTGTCTTCTCTCACCACTCTTCTTTTCAGCGGCAATTTCTTCCATGGAAATCTCTCTTCCTCTGCTAAATTCTGCAGCCTCCAGTTCGTCGATTTGTCCATCAATACTCTCTCGGACCCACTCGCTGCAGATTCTTGGCTGCTTTCTTGCCGTAATCTTGTACATTTGAATCTCTCTCACAACTCCATCTCTAGCGGGAGCCTCAAGTTTGGACCTTCTCTCTCTACGCTCGATCTTTCTGGAAACAAGGTTTCGGATTTAGGCCTATTCACTTCTCTTCTATCCAATTGCCAAAACCTGAATCTTCTCAACTTGTCAAACAATAAGCTGGTCGGAAAGATAGAGAGCTTTCTCCCCTCTTGCAAGAGCCTCTCGGTTCTTGATCTTTCGTACAACCATTTGCAGGGGGAAGTACCACCTGTCTTGATGCCAGCCTCAATGGCGACATTGACGACTCTTGATCTTTCAAGCAATAACTTTAGTGGAGATTTCTTGAATTTCAATATGGGGTTGTGCAGAAACCTCACTCTGCTTAACCTCTCTCAAAATGGCTTCTCCGCCACTGGATTTCCGATGAATTTAGCCAACTGCCAGAGCCTGGAAACTCTTGACATTAGTCACAACTCAATCCACCTCAGGATTCCAGGTGACTTGTTGGGGAAGATGAAGAATTTGAGGCAGTTGGGTTTGGCCCATAATGGTTTTTTTGGGAATATTCCATCGGAGTTGGGGGGTATTTGTGGCACACTTGAGGAGCTTGATGTTTCTTCTAACCAGTTAACAGGTGAACTTCCTTCAAGCTTCGTTTCATGTTCTTCACTTGTCAGTTTAAAGCTCAGTAATAATCAGCTATCTGGGACGTTTCTAGAAACTATTGTGAGTTCTATTACAAGCCTCAAATATCTCTATGCTGCATTCAATAACATCACTGGCTGGGTGCCACATACTCTGGCAAACTGTACTAAGCTTCAAGTGTTGGACCTCAGTTCCAATGCTCTAACTGGGAATGTACCTTATGAGCTTTGCTCGACAACCTTGGATTCAGTTCTTGAGAAACTTTTGCTGTCCAACAATTATCTCTCTGGATCTGTCCCATCGGAGCTCGGTCTGTGTAAGAGCCTGAGAACCGTTGATCTCAGCTTCAACGACTTGAATGGTTCGTTGCCACATGAAATCTGGACATTGCCACAGATTTCTGACATCGTCATGTGGGCTAATAAACTGACAGGTGAAATCCCAGAAGGCATTTGCATCAATGGTGGCAATCTTCAGACATTGATTCTCAACAACAATTTCATAACTGGATCTCTGCCCAAGTCCATTGTCAACTGCACCAATCTCATCTGGGTTTCGTTGTCAAGCAATCGCCTCTCTGGTGAAATCCCTTCGGACATTGGTAATCTAGTCAATCTTGCTATTCTACAGCTGGGAAACAACTCTCTAAGTGGACCAATTCCATCAGGAATAGGCAACTGTAAGAGCTTGATATGGCTCGATTTGAACAGCAACGAGTTAGCAGGCCCTGTCCCCCCTGAGATTGCTGCTCAAACCGGCCTTATAGTCCCTGGTGTTGTTTCAGGAAAACAGTTTGCATTTGTAAGAAATGAAGGTGGAACAGAATGTAGAGGTGCTGGTGGGTTAGTCGAATTCGAAGGGATTCGTGTTGATAGACTACTGAATTTCCCCATGGTGCATTCTTGTCCATCAACAAGAATCTATTCTGGTGTCACAGTTTACACTTTTACAGGCAATGGGAGCATGATCTACCTTGATCTTTCTTACAATCATTTGTCTGAAACAATCCCTCCAAGCTTAGGCTCAATGAGTTTTCTCCAGGTCCTCAACTTAGGCCACAACAACATATCTGGTGAAATACCATTCAGCTTGGGAGGCCTTAAAAGCGTAGGAGTTCTTGATCTCTCCCACAACAAGCTTCAAGGGTTCATACCTGGTTCATTAGGTGGTCTATCCTTTCTCAGTGATCTTGATGTTTCAAACAACAATCTGTCGGGCCTTATTCCCTCCGGTGGACAGCTGACTACTTTTCCGGCCTCAAGATATGACAACAACACCGGCCTTTGTGGGGTCCCTTTAACTCCATGTGGCTCTGGAAACAGCCATCATGCATTGAAATCGTCCAATCAAGGCAAGAAACAAAGCATGGCCGTGGGGATGGTGATTGGTATTATGGCTTCTGTTACCTTCATAGCCTTGCTTCTTTATGCGCTTTACAGAGCCAAGAAGCATCAAAAGATGGAGGAAAAGAGAGAGAAGTACATTGACAGCCTTCCAACCTCTGGAAGCAGCAGCTGGAAACTATCCAGTGTACCTGAGCCACTAAGCATAAACGTTGCCACGTTTGAAAAGCCGCTGAGAAAGCTAACATTTGCACATTTACTTGAAGCCACCAATGGATTCAGTGCTGATAGTTTGATAGGATCAGGAGGCTTTGGAGATGTGTATAAAGCCCAGTTGAGAGACGGCAGTGTAGTTGCTATAAAGAAGCTTATCCATGTGACAGGGCAAGGAGACAGAGAATTCATGGCAGAAATGGAGACTATAGGTAAAATCAAGCACAGAAATCTTGTCCCATTGTTGGGATACTGTAGAGTAGGTGAAGAGAGGCTTCTAGTTTATGAGTACATGAAATGGGGAAGCTTAGAAGCAGTTCTTCACGACAAGGAAAAAATCGGAGGGACAAGGCTCGATTGGGAAGCTAGGAAAAAGATCGCGATTGGATCAGCAAGAGGGCTTGCATTTCTTCACCATAGCTGCATACCCCACATAATCCATCGAGACATGAAGTCTAGCAATGTGCTACTAGACGAGAACTTTGAGGCAAGGGTGTCCGATTTTGGGATGGCTAGACTAGTGAATGCCTTAGACACTCATCTTAGTGTGAGCACACTTGCAGGGACTCCAGGCTATGTCCCACCAGAGTATTACCAGAGTTTTAGGTGCACAACTAAAGGTGATGTCTATAGCTATGGGGTTGTCTTGTTGGAGCTTCTGTCTGGTAAGAAACCCATAGATACATTGGAGTTTGGTGACGACAACAATCTTGTTGGATGGGCTAAGCAGCTGCATAGGGATAAGAAGAGTCATGAGATTCTTGATCCTGATTTGATCACTAGCTTGTGGGGTGATGCTGAGCTGTACCATTATCTTAAAATCGCGTTTGAATGCCTCGATGACAAGCCTTATCGTAGGCCTACGATGATCCAAGTGATGGCCAAGTTTAAGGAGCTGCAAACTGATTCAGAAAGTGACATTCTTGATGGGATCTCAGTGAAGAATTCAGTGATTGATGAATCACAAGAAAGGGAACCTTAGGAGGGACAAGGTTTGTTCTTTTACATTTTGCCACTGTAAATAACACATACATTAAGGAGGTGAAGTAATGGTAAGAGTTGATACAAGATTCTAATTTGGGATTGGGATTTGTTCATGGTTCTCTTTCCTGAGATTGAGGAAATTTTGTGTAATCTCTTGTCCAATCTTTTGTTATCTTCATACAAGTTGCTTCTCTCCTGTAAAATTTTTTGCCCATTAATCATATTTATTTTTCCTCTTTCTTATGATGTTTGTATCCTTTTTTGTACAAATCTATGATTCAATGTTGTATTATTATAGACCAAGTCAAACGATAAAGAAGTATAGTTATTTTTTCATGCTCATTGTAGCATTTTGGAAAGTATTAGCTACCAAATAAATTTTGAAAGTTTTGACATCATTGGGCTTTCAATTAGGCCTGGCCTATATATTGACAGGCCCATTTTAATCGTTGATTGGGTCAAGATCAGTTAGTGGTCCACAGATGGGCCCCATGAAACTAAGAAACCTTAATTGAGTAAAAAGCAGCGTTTAATTCTTTAATTGAGTAATTTATTGACTGCAAAATTAGCTTTAGGACCAATTCCAAGTCTCCAGACACCTTTATTTTGCATCCCATTGATTGAGGAAAATTAGGAATGATTGGGGTTATCTATTAAAGCTTTATTGTGATGTGGAATGCAGTATTGCCAATTTATATTTTATCACTAAATTTTATCATAATACTATTATTATTATTTATCATTGAATATATAATACACACTGATGAAATTAAAAAATATTATAATAAAAGATAATAAGGGAAGATACATGTTCTACAGATGATTGGACAGGAAGAAATAAAGAGGATTAGCATACAATCCAACATGTTCCGTGATCTAAGAGCCTTGCATTAAATATAATAAGATTAATAGTACAAATTAATAATCCAATCTCTAGATAGGTTTAAGTTTATTAATGTTTTAATTAATCTCTGATTCCTCAAAAGTTCTATTGACCAAGTCTTTTTGACCTTTTCTATCTCTTTTTTAATTTAATTTAATTTTATTTGATTAATTTTCCCCTGAATGTGGGCCAGTGAGTGGGACTAGTTACATTATTTTTTTACATGCACACTTAATTAATTGTGAAGAACATTTGATTACAAAATTCATAGTATGTGGAAATTGAGTAATGAACATGACATGTGTGCACAGGAGCTAAGCCACAAATAGTTATAATTAAACTTGTTTTTAACAGAAATAAGTTCTTGTAATCATCAACCCTTATTCATCAAATTAATCAAAATTGAGAGAGAGAGAGAGAGAGAGAGAGAGATTGAAAATACCAGGAATTAGCAGGTTTTATTTTGCACAATGAGACAAAATTTCCACAATCTGTTGCCAGATTTTTGGTTGATTTAAATGATAATCCCAATTAATAGTATAACTTATGATTAGAAAATCCAGCAATTTCTAGACTGGAAGCTTCCCATTTTTCAACTCTTTTAATAATTCTCAGTTTGGATAATCATGAGCATCACTTGAAATGCCTTAAATAATCCTTGTACTACTTAGTAGGATCCTGTTTTTCCATCATACATTTATTTCAAGTTCATCTCATTAATGATATAAGAATATAGTCCTCACTAGAATTACATGAAATGAGTTAACTTGATGGAATAATATATACGAGACCTTAAAATTTACTTCCGTTATTTGATAATAAGTGTCATTCTAAGGTTTAAATTTAGTTTCATATTAAGTGTCATTTTAAACTTTTATACGATTTTATTCTCAAATTATGTCTGTTAATATTAGGGATTTAATATGATATCTTTATGAATTAATTCAAATCCCTTTCCAATCTTGAATCATAAATTTCTTAATTAGTTAAAAGTATATATGTCCAACTCTTATATTCTTTAATTTATGACAAAAACTCTAAAATGCACTTATTATGAAATGAATGGAGTTTGTGTTTTGAGATCAAATTCATCGAAAATGAGATAACATGATGTACCAAAAAATTGAAAAGAAAATCTAAATCCATGGAATAATCCGTTGAAATATTGATCTGAGGTTAAAAAGTAAAATATTCATAGAATTTAGGTTACAAACAAAATATCAATAGGAAAAATTACGCCATGATTAAAATGGCATACAGAAATTTCTCCCTTATATGTTAGTTGCACATGTTTAAACAATTATTGCAACAAAAAGATATCGATGAGAAAAAAGATTCCCACTTCTCCATCTCTGTCCAAAAAAATTAAAAGATATAATTATATATTGTGGAAATTTACAATTAATCTGGTGCGTATTAAATATAAAGGTGTAAGTGATGAATTTTTCAGAAAGCGTCTCTCTTATTATACAGTTTTTTTATATACAGTATCTTTCCTATGTGACTGATAATTTTTTTTTCATATACAGTTTTTTTAGTCTATTAAACATATCTAATTAGTTAATCTTTATAAATATTGTATGTGAAAACTTACTAAACTTTGACCATTTATTTACAACGTATCGGAATAATATTTCTATATATAATGAAATGCATGTTGTTAAGACCAACACAAATAAATGAGATATGAATATCACGGTATGAACCTCACAAGAGAAAAGTAGTAATTTGATCTCTATTTTTTTTTTTTTAAATTATCATGTCATATGTGATCAGTAATTTGAATAAATGTACTTTTAGCCTCTTATTTCGATCAATACTCAACGAAAATGTTAAAGTCATTAGTTGATCCATGCATTAAATATTTGACCTCTCGTAGAGAGAAAAAAACTGCAATTTACCCCTGAAGTTTAATTGAGAGCTAACGAGGGTTTTAAGATAAACCAAAAAAAAAAAAATATAGAGATGCAACTAATCCAAAATAATCGTTTAGGGTGTGTAATTGGCTAAAAATTATAGATTGGGGGTGATATTGCACTTCTACACAACAGTTATGGGTCAAATTGTTATTTGGCAATAAACAATGACGTGACCCTTCAAATCTAAACAATGATGCGCAATAATTTCGTAATTAAAATCGTCAATGATTTGATATAGAATTTGACATGAATTTCCTATTTTATCTATTAATAATTGCATCGTTGAATATAACTTTGTATTCCACTCTAACGTTTTCCTTTTACTTTCGCATTGTCTTAATTCATAATCTAATTTCCTTATTGGAAGTGTTGATTATTTTTCAGTTGATTGAGATATTTATATGTTTTTTTATCAATAGAACTAATTTTTATATAAAATAATTACAATGATAACTCATTTACTTTATGTCATTACTGTAAATTAAGATAAAATTAATAGAAAAGGTTAAAATTCCAACCATGTTTAGTATTTCTTTAATCTTTATAAATAATATGTCTGTCTACTTTTAATGAGATTGGAGAGAATATATTATTAAACTTTTTTCAATTCGGTCCCTCAATTATAAAAAATACTTTTGAAGAAGATTAATATGAGGAAGAAAAAAAAAACTCACTTTGCAAACATTTTTAACTAAATTTTTAGGATATATTTAGTCTTTTAGATAAAAATGACTAAAATTTATTTTTTTATTTTTAATATTAATGGTTAGAAAAGAGAAATCATCGTGTCAAACATGCTATATTTATTTTCCATTAAATTAATATTGTTACGTGTAGCTTACAAGACATCATCACATCCACCTACGAAAACTTTAATCATCGCCAGTCTAGCTAGGAAATTCATTGTCTACATATAGTTTAATAATGTGTCAATTTTAAATTAAATAAAATTGCTTTATTTACGTTCTATATATTTATTTCATTCTTTTATTTATAACAACATTCACATCATATCCACATCACACATCATATAATAAAATTGCGTGTCAATGAAATAATTATTAGTTATACAAATATTACTGATATTTTTAAGACGAAGGTAGTATAATATTATATTGGACACAAATTATGTGTCAGGCAATTTCAGAAAAGGGGGGAAAACCCTTTTATCTACTGTTTGTATTTTATTATTTTAGGTTAATCAAATTATCGTAATTGACGTGCTTCAAATTCTAGCGAATGAAGTTTTTGATGTTGGACCTTAGAATATAATATCAAATTGTTTGATGAGTCTCCCAATTCTATTACACGAAAGAAGAGGTGAAAGTTGGGGACAACTAAGATATTAAATTTCCTTGTTTTTTTTTTTTTGAGTTAACAACAACACTTCTTTCGGTGATATTTTAAAAAATGGGTTATTAATACCCCATTTTTTATTATATAAAACAATTTCATTTTATACTTTTTACTTAATATGCTTCCCTAAATTATTTATTGAATCTTTATACACATATATAAAAAAAAAAAAAAATTGAAACCGCATCACAACCCTTAATCACGTCTAACATGGCCCACTACCCTCAAATCAGCATATATACACTCTACCATAAACATTATCCATATTTAGATGTTTCATATTAGGGTTGAATTTTTGTGTTTCATAACAAGGAGTAAATTAAAGTTATATGATTGCTTCACAATAGTTCAATCGTGCTTAGTTAAATGGTGCTAATAACATTCTGTAAATTGTCATCCAATATTATATAAAAGATTCCACCTTTTGTATGTGTTCGATAGATCTTAATCGAATATCATAATATAACGTTTCGTGACTATTTACGAAAAATATAATTAACACTTTTCAATCAATCAAGATCGAATGGTGTACGAAACTACCCCATTGTTTTACTCATTTTTATGCAAATATATCAAACCTTATATGGAACACGTCAATGTGGAAAAAAAACTTATATTATCCATCTACATCAAGTTTCCATAGTCTATTGTTGATTTATTTTATTATTTACAAGTAATTTAAGATGTTTGAATTAATTAGGATATAATAAAATCAATAAAAGAAATTAATTGAGGTACTTTTTCAAATAAGGCTGATTGTCAATTTTCACTATTTATATAAAAAGATATTTTAGTCAATAGACAAGAAATTATTAATTGAAGGACTAATATAAAATAGCCAATACCCTTTTGGAAATGCGCGCAAGACTTGTTCTGGACGTTACATGCAACTAATATAAAATCAGTCTTTCGCTTTCTACATGCCACATTATTATGTCTTTAAACTGACAAAGAAAATGGATATATAAAGTTGAAATTATCATGTAATGAATGACACAGAAACTGACTTTTTATTCGCGAGAATAAATTAGAGGCACTCAATTTTTTCATGAATCGACCATTTTTCTTGCAAAATAAATATAAATAAATAAAGGTTATATACATATATATATATATATATATATATCGAAATTAGGGTAGGAGGAGAAATATTAATGAATTAATGAATTAATGTTAAATATAGAAAGAATGGCAGTGGGACAAATGAAAAGGTTCCAAACAAATGGTCTGAAATAAAAGTTAGGAAAACAGGGTTCTCTATTTTGTCCGTTGGGACACTTCGACGGCCAATAATTCTTTGCTTTGAATCTCGGTTTCTCTTTCCTTTTAATTATTATTTACTTTAATTAATTTCATTTTTGCCCCATTTTAGAGTATAATTGGTTCCATCACATCCTTCTACAACTAAATTCTTTTATTATTATCCTCTTGCCGTCACTGATCTCCTTTACGGAGTGAGTGAATGTACGAAAATAGCCCTACAATACATATATATGAACATCCAAGAAATAAAAATATTGTGCCTTTGTGTGTGTGTTTATTTGCTTTTGCCAATTGTATAATTTAATGTTAAAAAATAAAATCCACTCGTTTTAGTTATAATAATATACGCAGAAAAAAGTAATATTTATCTATAAAAAATAAAAAATAAATCATTGCCTATATTATCTCTGTATATACTCATTTTATCCTATGGTCCTCAATAATGTAGGAACTCTTATTCATGTAGGTAAAGAGGCCTAAATCTATAAGCACATGAAGGACTAATAGATAATACATATAAATATAATTAATTCATTTCGATTGTTGAAAGTATTGTGTAGAACATTAAATTATTATTCTAAATTATTCAATTGTGATACCTTTATTATTTGTTCATGTTAACGGCGACAAATACAAAAAAAAAAAATTAGAAAACTCAATCGTTTTACAATTTCACGAATATACTAGGATCAATTTATATGTAAATATTAATAAAAAATTTAAAATATTTGAAGTAAAGGGGGACCATGTTCCAGGTTATCCGTTATGAACAAAATAAATATCAAGTCTCAACCCCTTTTATTATAATAGTAAAGCGGGTAATTATTACACTATTATTGTTTACATATCATAAATTTGGAATTCATTTGATTTTGGACAGTTTTGCTAACGGCTTTTAGATGGATGAAGGAATTAAAAGTTCTGTTAGTAACAGAGAGCAGAAGACGTTAAATTAAAAGTTCATAATGAGTGTGAAATTAAGTTGACACCTACTAACGTTAGGTGGCAGCATTTGGGACCATATTCATTAAAAAAATATGCAACATTTTCTGGTTTTATTTCTCTAGGTGGCTCCGAAAATAACATATTATTACGTGTTTTATTTTTTATTTAGAAAAATAAAGAAAATAATGTGGTACTTGCTAGTAGCAGTTTACTAAGCAAAACCGTCTAACAAATTTGTCCTCACCTCAGCCCCACTTCTTACATTGTTGTATATGTGCTGTATTTTTACCATAGCTACTTCAAACAATATATATATATATATATATATATATATATATATATATATATATATATGAGCCCAACTATCCATACCCCACCTTCTTCTAAACACACCTCAATTTCTAAACACACCCACTAAAATACAAAAATAACTTACAACTTCCTAAACACACCCCACAATATTACAAAAATATTTTTTAATATAAAACATTTAAATAAAAAATAAAATACAAACTAAATACTAAATACACCCCCTCCAAACCCTAACACAAGAGAGGAAGAAGAAGAAGTAAAAAAATTTGAAGTTTAGAATCGAAAAATGTTCGACCTCAAATCGAACAAATTTTGGCAAGTTCAATTTCATACAAAGAAGTCTACAATGGATCCACACCAACAAGATGAAATTCCAAATAAATAAAGTTCTAAAGATTTTGAAGATAAAATTATGAATTTAATGTGTTAAATTTATTTAATATTGTTTGAAATATAATGTAAGTGTTTAGAATTCATGTTTAGAACGTTTTTTTATAAACAACAATGTTTGGTTTGATGAGAAATCAATTTTTTTCGATCGATTCGTGCTTATATTTTTCGTTTCTGAAAAAGTCCCGTTCGGCCTTGATTGGTTAAACAGAGTGTATTGTGTTCGACCAGTGGCCGAATATAGTGTGATGTGTTCGACCATTGGCCGAACACTTTGTTTTGCGTTCGACCACTGGATAAACAGTTTGTTATGTGTTCGACCACTGGTCGAACATTTTAAGTTTTTTTAATTTTAAAATAAGGGTATAACTGTCCTTACACATTATATTATATTTTTATTTAATTTTATGAGGTATGTTTAGAAGGAGGTGGGGTGTGGATAGTCGGGTCCTATATATATTTTTTAAAAAGGAGTTTATATATAATCGTCACTAACTTATTTTTATGAATTAATATTTATTTTATAGATTATTGATTGTGAATTTATCGGTTTCATAAAATTAGATTCGTAAGATGATTGTGTTTATTTTTTTATTTTTTATGAATAATTAGAGGAATGATTTAAGTCGGGTTAAGAGTTGGTTTTTTTTTTTTTTTTTGGGTGAACAATGAAAGTGCGAAGTACATTTCTATAACATCCAGGGCACATGAATGCTTGATGAAACTAATAAAAATAGCTATTATTCCACCTTTTCAATGTGCAATGTGAAAATTCACTTTCAAAATATTCAAATTATTATTTCTATTTTTAGAAGTAGTTAATAACATCTCTAGCAACGCACACAATTTTGTTGCATATTATTTTAAATCCATTCCTCATCTCCAGCACTTTATCCTACCTTTTGCATTAAAAATAAATATTTAACAATATATCTTCAAATTATTTTATTTATTTATATTATTCATTATCGTTATTACTATTATTAATTCATGAAACTTTGATCTTTATTATTTTATAATATAAAAAATATATATTTTTAATTACATATAATTAACATTAAAATTAATTCCTCCTATATCAAACATGGTATAAATTAATTTAGAATATTTAATAATACTAAAAATTATAAGAGAAACAAAATGAAAAATAATAGGACATATATTAACCGTGCCACATCTAGTACAATTTTCTTTTCTTTTAATCTGACCTGAATTTTGGCGCACTGTTGGAGGAGGAATTACACTAAATCTGATGTTTAGACGTACTGAAAATGATCTTAATATATTCTTTAATTCATCGTCCACCCAAAATTAGATCGAAAAAAATAAAAATACATCACATATATTTTGCTTAATTAACTTGCTTTTTATTTAAAAATAAAAAACTTCTTAATTATCGTCACTATGGTCAAAAGCTAATTTTCTCCGGCATTATCAATGTTGTAAACTATAACTAGCATTTCATTTCTTACTCCAAGATCACTAATGTGCATATATCACTCATGTACATTAATTTTTATGATGTAAGAAGTATATATTAATAATATATTAGAGTGAGGTATAATTAACACTTTTCACATTATCAGATGTTGGGTATATTCGACTTAAATACTAAAAAGTCTAAAATTCATTGGAAGATGACAATTTTTTTTGGCCTACTTCGTGTCAGTCAATTGATAATTTAATGTCACAAAGTTCCTAAAATTCGTAGGAAGAATAATGGTGTCACAGCACATTCATTACAAATATCTTTTTTATTGGACTTGGCCGTCTTTTTGGGTCCATGTGTTCTTGAAATATGTTCTGATTTTCAACTTCTTTCTTAGAATTAAATATTTATATTATGAAATTGGTAATGAACGAAGAAAATACATTATCTATCCATACACAATAATTAATTTGAAGTTCGAGAATTAAAGTTCAAGAAGGATTAAAAGATTTTAGGAAATCAAGGGCAAGTGCGTACAACCTGATTGGTTTTATATTAAAACTTATTTTCATGTTTTTTATATTAGTAGAATTAAAATTTCTTTTTTGCCAAGTTCCAGGGAAACCAAACATGTTTGCATTAATCATATTTCTATGATCCGCAAGTTTTAAAAATAAAAAGCAAAATATTTTTCTTCTCATTATTTATGTACGAAGTATGTATGTTGAATTGAAATGATTTTGCTAAGTTTTTTTAAAGAATGTTAAATGACATGGTACTAATAAAATTCGACATGGTCTTGCTCCTAGATAAAATGTTATAAAGTAGTGTTATAATGAATCAGATGTATGGATCATGATCTATACAATTTGATGTGTATGAGTCGGGTTCGATCTGAATTTGCGTCCTTTCAAAAAAAATAAAATTATGCTATAACATTTATTATATGAAAATAACTTTTTATACTATATTAACACATTTATGTATAAATATAATAACGCTTAAATGAATAATTTAAACTTTTTTTAGTACAAAAATTAATGTAGTATAGTTGAATTTTTATGTTATATTAGTATAACTGTTATGTAATTAAAAAATAACATAAATGTTATATCATTATAACGGAAATGTTAAATTATTATGCATAAATATTACACTATTACAATATAAAGATTTAAAAAGTATTGTATATTTATAATACACTGTAAAAGATTTACGAATATAATTAAAGGGTTATGTAGATATAACTAAAATGTTTGACGACTGTAACAGAAATGTCAGGTGCGTCGACTAGGGTTTTGAGAACAGATTTATGCATATTGGGTGCGTGAAAAAATTACAAATAGGATCAATCAAATTGCACGATTCTCAACCTATGCAACTTATAGATATAAGTAATTGTGAATGTTATATATACTCCAATTTAAAAATAACAAATGATCGGAAGATTCCCTGAACCAAATGGATTCTTAATCATTATAATCACTTGTAACCGAATGATTTATGTTTTTGTTCAAGTGATAGGACAAGAATTTGATGACACTATACAGAATCATTTCTTTTTATATATAAAGTGAACAGTACTGTTGACAGTCACATTTATAAACATGGTCATTATTACACTAATCATAATTTAATTTCCAAATTAATCGAATATAGCCATTTATATAGATCAGTTTGTGGTAATTATAGCGTTGTTTGAGATAATTTATATTTTGTATAACAAACCATTAATTTCCTCTATTTTCTTGTATAGAAATTGAATGTCTAATAGTCCTTTTTCCATATCATGGAAATGGAGCGTCATTATTTTCTATAAACACATATCAATAAATTACCAAAATCGAAAATAATTGTTGACTAACAAAAACTCTATAAATTTGAAGACATAATGTAATTAACTAACTTTTTTTTTTTTTGAAAGATGTAATTATTTTCTGTACTCCCTAAAAATAACATTTGACTAACAAAAACTCTCGGAAATTTAATTAGACATAATGTAATTAATTCATACATTACCTAAAAAAAACCTACATAATTCGTATACAAAGTTTCACCGGTGATAAAATTACTCTGAACCCATAAAGAGTTGAACCCATGAATAGTTGATTTGGAATGATGATGATGCAAATTTGATACTCTCTGCTCCCAACTATACATTTTTTTAAAAGAATTAGTTGCAAAAAGAAAAATCATGATTTTTTAAAATTAGTAAATGAATCTTCGCTTTTTGAATTTAGTAAAATTTTTTATTAATTGTTGTACTTTAGAACATATTTAGATTTTTTGATGATCAAAATCCACGTGTCTGGATATCATGTAGTTCTCAACAAAAATAAATTTGATGGTTAAATTGCAAATTAAATCATCACTTTTTCAAATTCTAATTTTTTTGGGGTATAATTAGCAAGAAAAAAAAAAACACAACTTTCATTCATTATTTTAATTCAAATTACAAGTCTATGATTATTAATGATCTAAATTAATATGTTCAAATAAATTAGAAGTAGAAATTTCCAATGCTCAATAATAAGAGAATTAGGCTATGAATTTTCTTTTTTAATGAGATTAATTATTATTTACTTATTAAATAAATAAAGAGAAAAAAAAACAATATGACTCCGATGAAATGGTATCTAATTCCGTAAAATGCGTGAATCCACAATTAAACATCTTATATAAAACAAAAGAAGGGGAGGGTAGATTTGGTAAATCACCAGACCTTCACTACAGTAGGAAGCAGCACACACTACACACATGACTCACGCTGCCGTTACAAATCCCCTTGCCCCCCACACCAGTTACCAAGAATTCAATTCTCTGCAATTATATTGGTTTCCCAATTATTGAACCACCCAATTATTTACCTGCCTTTTAATTACTTTTTCCAGTCAAACTCTCCTTGTCCACATGGCGCCGTTTCATTGGTCAGTCAAATAGGCGAAATCCCAATTTTAGCCCTGCGGGGTGCATAAGATAAAATGGATTTTTAACACGAATAAATTATTAGAATCAGTGTTGATAATTGTCAGGGTGAAAGGTTTTTCATGTAGTCCTGCATATTTCTATCCAAAAATCATAGCTCCCAAACAAGCCCTCCTCTTTTTCTCAAGTTTTTTTTTTTTTTTACAAAAAGATAATCTTTTTGTCTCATCTGCAATCGCGTTTCTTGCTAACTGCTTAGCCATTTCTTGAGAGAGAAACACTTGTACTGCAGAGAGAAAGCAGTAGCGAAATTGACAGGAAGGTATAGTGGTGTTTTTTGTTTTGCTTCTTTCTTTGAGCAAAGGGGGAAAGACGCGATTTTTTGTTTTCTTTCTCTCATTTAATGAGAGGAAAATTCCATTTAGGCAGAAGCTAATCTGAGGAGAGTCAGAAAAAGGTCTCTTCTTTCTTAATTTTGACTTCTCTATGTTCTCCTCAGGTACTGATAACTTGCCTTCCTTAATCTTATGTCCTCATCATTTACTAATCATTGAGTCTTGTACTTGGGAAATTTGTTTTTTTTTTTTTTAGGTTCGAATTTTTAATTTTTTGCTCTTGGGAGGAATTTATTATCTGGGCCATTGATGTTAATTGAGTTGAATCCCTTTTTTTATGTAGCTGATGATGGTCCATGCACTGAAAAAGTTATGTTTTTGCTTTTTTTCGGTTTTTGTTATCTTTACCTTTTGGGGTGTTTTCGCCTGATTTCTTAGATCTTGAGGGGTTTTAGGAATTGACGAAATGGGTTCCTTTTTTCTGTCGAAATATAGCAAAAATTTAGACTTAAAGGAGATGAATTTCTAAATGTCTGATAGATTAATTATTGTTGAATGAATCTTACTGTAAATTTATTTCTTCTTGCTTTCAGTTGCCTTGATCAATTTACTTGAAAAATTGTTTTGATTTCATCTTTTTCGGCATTCACAGTGCTTCGATGAGTTCATTTTTTAATTTTGTTTACTGGTTATCAACGTCAAGATACGATTTTTATTATATCCTTAATTGTGGTTTATGTTTTTCTGGAATTTAGGCAATTGTAATTGTAAATTAGTGGCTATGCTGAAAAGCGATGGAACTGGAGAAAATGGAAATCACGAGAAATATATTTTTTTAATATTTACTTTTAAGTATTTACTAATGGGTTCTGTTATTGTGGAAAATATGCTAATCAATATGGATCTTGATTGCAGTACTTGAATTGATATGGTTCTATGAGAAGCATTCTTATCCATTTCAATGTTGTTGAAGAGAGAAACTTATACACTCAAATGGAATCTGATGACATTTGTTCTTTATTCTATATGCCTAAAAATCTCTTGTTTTTGTCTTTTTCATGCAGCTTTGTAATTCTGTGTTTTCTTGCCGAGTAGATAACATCAACACGGTATAAAATTCTCATGGGTGGATTTGATGATCATGTTGCTATTATGGGGGACTGGATGCCTCCAAGTCCTAGTCCAAGAGCCTTTTTCTCGTCATTGATGAGTGATGACATTGCATCGCGGCCAGCCATGGACTCTGATAGTGGGAATAGAAGTGTACCACACTATCCTGCGCCTGAACAGCATGGTGCAATTTGTAAAACTGATGATAAGGATCAGAGTGAAAGTAGGGTCGAAGGTGATGAAACGAGCAACGCAAATGCACTGTGCGAACCGAAATTGAGCTCTAGGGGAGGTCTTATGGAGAGGATTGCGGCTAGAGCTGGTTTCAATGCTCCAAGGCTGAACACAGAGAGCATCAGACCTGCTGATCTTTCTAAGAAACCTGAAGTCCATTCTCCTTATCTGACAATCCCTCCTGGTCTTAGCCCAACGACTCTGCTAGATTCCCCTGTTTTCCTCTTTAATTCACTGGTAAGCTCTTCATTATAAAACAAGTAGTATTCGTCTTGTTTTGCTTATGTTTGGTGTTGTATATGTGCGAGCTTCAGGTTTATGATGTGGTTAAAGAAACTTGAGTATTGAAATCGGGCAAACTTTTTGGTACTTCAGTTTGGGTGGATGTTTACCTTTATGCTCTAAAGAAATGGGGCTCTTAGTTCTTCCTGTTTTATCTAGAGATTAGACTGATATGTTTCATCATTATTGTTTACTTCTTCACACGTCAGTCTGTGATTTAAGTAACACTATTGCATTAGTTGATAAGGTTGCTATGGGCTTGTTTCTTCTTCAGGTTCAGCCATCTCCTACGACTGGAAAATTCTCATTAGCTCCACGTGGAAACTATCAGGACACATCATTTATTGCAGTGGATCCAGATAAGGGCAAGGAGAACAATTTTGAAGACATCAATTCCTCATCATTTGCATTCCAACCTGTTGCAGAATCTGCTTCCTTCCCTTATTTTGATGCAACAAATAAAGTAATTAATTGCTAGCTCTCCCTCCCTCCCTTGTGTATGTATGTGTGCTATGTGTTTGTTCCTTGGCCTTTAGTTATAGAATTACATATAATTCAGTTTCTATTGCTTTTCCGTATAATTGACCAAATATACCATATGGCTGTGCTCTACAGCCTTTTGCTAGTTTTGGGACTTCTATTCATTCCGAAACCTCAGTCCCACGTCAAAGTATAGAGCCTCCAAAAATCGACTCTTCGAACAACAATGTGATATTCCAGGAGGCTAATTTCAGTAAACCCCATGTCGGAAACAATGGGAGCACCAATCTCTTACCAGAACAGATCCATAATTCTGTTGGTGCTTCAGACCATTCTCCACCGTTTGATGAGCAACACGATGATGGAGATCAAAGAAGCAGTGGAGATCCCAGTGGTGGTGGTGGTAGCAGCACAGCTGATGATGGTTATAATTGGCGGAAATATGGGCAGAAACATGTGAAAGGAAGTGAGTATCCTCGAAGTTATTATAAGTGCACGCATCCAAATTGTCCCGTGAAGAAAAAAGTGGAACGGTCCCATGAAGGTCACATTACAGAGATTATCTACAAGGGTGCCCACAACCACCCTAAACCTCCTCCCAACCGGAGATCGACACTGGGGTCCTCAAATTCACATGGTGATATGCATCTTGACTCGGAACAACCTGGGAATGCTGCAACGAGTGATCCCGTTTGGTCAAATGGGAACATGGGAGGTGGCTGGAAACAGGACAATCTTGAGGTATCATCCTCTGCACAACTGGGCCAAGAATTCAGCAATGGAACTGCTACCACTTTGCAAGCTCAAAATGGTGCCCCGTTTGAGTCAGGTGATGGTGTGGATGGGTCTACCACTTTTTCAAATGACGATGATGAGGATGATCGTGCAACACATGGCAGTGTGTCATTAGGCTTTGATGCTGAAGGAGATGAGTTGGAATCGAAGAGAAGGTTTTTTATTTCTTTTTTCCTCAGTTTTATTTCATTCATTATGGGAAAGTTAACTAAATACTTGTTTCAAACTTTGTTGGTATTCCAGGAGAACCGAAGCTTATGCTCCTGAGATGAGTGGGGCAACTAGAGCCATTAGGGAGCCCAGAGTTGTGGTCCAAACAACCAGTGAGGTTGACATTCTTGATGATGGCTATCGTTGGCGCAAATATGGGCAGAAAGTTGTGAAAGGAAACCCGAATCCCAGGTTGATCTTCTACCCCGTTGCTTACTAACATAAAAGTTGTATACACAGTAAATTCATTGAACCAACTAGTGATTCTTGATTATGTTTCAGGAGTTATTACAAGTGCACTAGCGCTGGCTGCAACGTCCGGAAGCATGTGGAGAGGGCTTCTCATGACCTGAAGTCCGTGATAACAACCTACGAGGGTAAGCACAACCATGACGTCCCTGCAGCCCGCAACAGTGCCCACGCAAATTCCGGGGGTCCGAGCACACTCTCTACCCAACAAGCTCCTTCAAGCCATATTCACAGGCCTGAGCCCTCCCAAATGCGAGGCAGCTCACCTTGGTTCGAAAGACCTTCACTGGCCTCATATGGACTTCCCCCAGGTAGGCCCCAGCTAGGACCAGGCGGTCCTGGCTATGGCTTTGGAATGAATCAGGCTGGGTTAGCCAATCTGGGATTGGCTGGCTTGGGACCTAACCAAGGCAAGTTACCAATGTTGCCAGTTCATCCATATTTAGGACATCAATCCCGGCCCATGAACGACATGGGTTTTATGCTGCCTAAAGGAGAACCCAAATCAGAGCCAGTCACGGATAATGGTTTGAGCTCTTCTAACGCTTCGGCAGTTTATCAGCAGCTTATGAGCCGAATGCCGCTTGGACCACAGATGTAAATTTGAAGAATTTTTGTTTCTTGAGTACTAAAAAAAGGTAGAGCATATGGAATATATAACTCTCATCATAAGTAAATTTTAAGTGGGATTTCTTATTGTTATAGATTCTTGATTTCTTTCTTTTTGGCATTAAGTTTTACTGGTTTTATTTGATAGGACAACATGGTTAAGATGTTAGTTTCATCAACTTGAGTTAGGATGGCATGCTCTATACTCTCTATAACGTTGTTTGATTTGTTGAATCTCTTGTTAAGTATTGTTGCCAGGGCAAAACAGATACATCTCTATTCTCTCCTCCCAATCTATTTACTCGTTTTTAGATGCATCAATTTGCCACAAGGGTATATCAGTAAACTTTTGGTCTTAAAATATATTATCTCATAATATTCTAAGACCCCATTTGAAATTAACATATTATCGTAACTTTAATGATGTCCTAAATATCTTTATAACTTTTATTTCCATATTTTAGATATACTGAGAAATAGAACCACGCACTTATTATTTTTCTTGATTCCACAAAGAAGAAGAGGTAAAAAAGAATAAAAATTGGCCATTGAATCCCCAACTCACCCCAAGGCCCAAGTGTAAATTGTAGTCAACCTTTTTTTTAAAATCCATTTGTACACCTTTCTTTTCAAACGAAAAAATTGAACTTGATCTTCAAAAAACCTAAATAAGACACTTCATTGGTTTTATGTTGATGTGAACTTTTGGATACACAAAACTTTAGCATTTAAAGTGTTTTTCGATCAATAAGTACAAAAAATAGAGTTATGGACTTTTCTTAGTCACTATTTTTCATAACTTACAATTTAATCGATAAATCCACCATCATTTAATTATTATTTACTATAATTCAAAGTTCATTTAAATTAAAATCAATGGCAAAAACTTAAGCATAATTCGATATGGATCTCTTTGTTGTAATCAACATCGAAAATTGGTGGGCACATGTCCACGTAAGCAGTGACGGACTCAAGATTTTGGTTCAGGGGCCCAAGTCAATTAATAAAAAATATAGATACACAAATTTTAAATCAGTAACATAAATATATTATATGATAAAATCAATGTATTACAACATTTTTCTTTTATTTTTCATATTCTAAAACCAATGCATAATTATTTCATTGCTAACATTTCTAAATACGTCATTTTCAATGTATGCAACAAGACAAGCATTCAATAGTGTATCACTCATTCGATTGCGAAGAGAATTCTTGATTATCTTCATTGTCAAAAAAATTCTTTCTACTGTGGTAATGACAACCGATAATATCAATGACAATTTAATCAACAAGTAAATCAATGAAAAATCAATTTTATCCAAACGCACATCAATGAAAATTTTCCATAATTTCAAGCATAGAAGAATTTTAAACGAAATTCAAAAGAAAAAATTATCTTTTTCGATTAATCAATAAATCACATATACCATTTAAAGCACTATAAATTAATAATTATGATGAAGTATAATACAAATAAGAGTAAATAATAATAAAATGTTACATTGAAATTAGATGAAAAAATAATTGAAAGAAAGAGAAATTAAGGTTTAAGTGGAAATTAGAGAAGATGATGAAAAAATGCTATCTTTTATTATCTTAAAAACTCTATAAAAAGATTAGAAAGGTATAATAGATATATTTTTAATTAAAATAGTAAAAAAACTAAAATACCTTTTTTTTTTAATTCTGTGCCCCCTTGGCCCCAACATGGATCCGTCTCTGCACATAAGCATGGATCTAAAGGCGTGCTTGTTTATTTGATGGAGGAGTTGTTTGTTTAGGTTTAAGAAGATAAAGGGTCAATTTGTCTAATTCAAAAAGAAGAAGGACTAATTAGAAAATAGTGAAGAATTAGAGACTAGAGCACGTGAAACTAAACGCCCATAGGAGCGTGGAACATCGAAGGCTCAGCAGCAAACCTTTTCCACTTCTTTTGTGCTATCAACAATCTCTCTCCTCCTTAAAAAAAAAAAAAAAAAAAAAAGAAGGGGGAGGAAAAGGAAAAACAATTCAGATTTTTTTCTCCTGCTTTTCTTCTCTCTCTAAAAATGGCAGAACCAGAACTATACCTACCCAATATTCGTACCCATTAACCAGTAATTATTTTCTCATGAGCGCATCAGAATTATGAAAATCTCTCATCAGACTTAAAACTTATTTTCGGACCATGCCTGGATTGCAAAAATCGGCTTAAAATACCAGATTTATGCACAAACTTCTGCGTGAATTTTTACAGAGCTTGACTTTACCGTGTGTTAGCTGGGAAATGAATTTTTTTATAATTTTTTTCTGTTGATGGAGGTGAAGGAATTTTGTTTGGGGGTTTTTGCTATTGAATTGATGTCATGATGACTGGATCTGAGACTGAAACCCTAAAATTGAGCTCTGGACTTCACTCAAATTGACAAGGTAAACCCCCGCTTGCTGAGCTGAATTTGAAATTTTTGGTTCAGAATTAGCCAGATCTGCCAACTCATCTTTGCTCTCACTGATCTGTATGAACGCCTGTGCCTCAATGAAATTTAGAATTGTTTACCCACTTATCGAGCAGGGAAAAAGTTTTGATTTTTAGGGCTTTATGAAAAATCTTTTATAGGATATAAGACATGCTTGAGAAAATATCTGATTGTTGTTGCTACTATTTAATACTGTTATTTTATATCAAACAGCAAGATTTATCTATTAATTTCTCAGTAATTATTTTTTTAATTCCTTTTTTTCCAACCATTTTTTGTGTGTTTTAACAACTGAGGAAACGAAAATATAATGTAGCTAAGCCTTCACATGCGTTGCTGATAGTTGGTAAATGTATCTGAGTTATGGTATGCAAGGGAAACCGAACTTTCATTTATAAAGATTTGAATGCAGCTTAAGCTATGAATATTTTGCGAAAGGTCCATTGTTTGGCTGATACTTATGATAATCTTGTGAATTTACAGGCATCTTGTTGGAGATTTCTCAGTTGGTGATCCAACTGTGTATACATTATACTATATCATATATCCACACATCTGGAGACATGCATGCAAAGCATCGAAATGGACCTGGTAATGGGTACAGGTCAAATGCCTTGGGTATGGCGGGTGCAGCTGCTTCACCACGAATGCCTCCTGAAGGTTCAATGAGAGGTAATCGGATGTACAATTCTGAATACAGGAACTATAATCGTGATTGTGGAAATGGTGGTCAGTCAAAACAGTTTCAGCCACCTCTGCCTCCTCCACGTGAGGTCGATATTTTCATGGAAGCTGGTAGGATGGCTGCTGAGTATTTGGTTTCTAAAGGGGTTCTGCCTCCAAATGCAATTCCAGGGAAGTGGCAGAATGATGGCTTGAAGAACCAGATGGGCAACTTTCTGGGTTTTAGGGCACATGAAGCAGAAAAAATACAGATTTCTCCAGATAGCCGTGCATCTGCTCATTCCCGCTTGGGAAATGCTCCTCTAGATGTAGGACCAGGTAGGAGAAGGTATTCTGATGAATATAATTCAATGGGTTCAAGAAACTCTATTAGAGGAAGGAAAAGAACAGGGTCGTTCAAAAATTATGGGTCGGAGGTGAATAGAGAATTGGGACGAAGCGCATCAGAGAAGATTAGGGTTTCCCCAGGCATGGAGGCCGACAGTGATGCTTCTGGTGGACATCACGATCCACAGCCTGCTTGTAAAGATAGTAATGGTGGGATACAGAGTTCATCTCCTGGGGAATCAACTCAAGAAGTTGACAGTGAAACTCATATTGAGTCTGGTTTGGAGAAATGTAGCTCAACGGAAGATGCAGGAAACAATGGTACTTTGAGTAATGAGAAGTGTCTGCCATCAGATGCAGGGGAACCCATGAAAAAGTCTGATGATGCTAACAAGCTTAATGATGAGACTGAGGTGGTTAAAGAAGAAAGAAATGATAATGATTGGCAGCAAAACTATGATGAGAATAAGGATGCTACATCTTCTGGAATGGAGGATGGTTCGGTTAGTGAGGACCATTTTGATCTAGTAAAGCACTGCAAATTTGTAAATGTTCCCACTAGAGCTCGTTCTTCATTAACAGTTAAGAGTTTAAAGGGTGATGAAAATCCCATGAACATAGATAAGAATATTTCAGAGAGAAAACGTTTGGAAGACTCTGGAATTAATGCCATAGATGCTGACATTGACAATCCAGCTGCTAATGCTGCTTCTCAAAATCTTGAACCTAAAAGCCTACAGTCAGATGTTCCTACATTGCAGAATGAAATGGATGTTACATACTCAATGCCAGGACAGTGCTCCAGGTCTGGATCTTTTCCTGAAAGATCTGTTTATAAAGAGCAACAACCAGATGAGGGGCTGTCAGGATTTGGAAGTTCGAGTTCCACGCTTAAGGATAGAGGTGAAAAACGGGCAATAGATTTCAATATTGATGGTAAGGAGGATTTTAAGAAACTTAGACAATGGGTTTCTCTGCCGGATGCTCAAGCCGATAGCTCCCCACCTATTTCTAGCTCAATGGAAAATCAACCAACAATGCAAGTGCAAGAGCCTATAACTTCGCAGAGTGCTAATTTGACTCCATCTTCTGATGAAAATAGTTTGGATATTTCACTATTTCCCAAAGATCACACTGACTCGTGTGAGTTTATGGAAGAGAAACAGCTGTTTCCGGGTTCCTTTAAGACTTGTGACCTGAATCTTGTTGGAGCTTGTGATGCAAACGAGAATCATGATGCTGATCCTATGCTTGTTTTTTCATCTATTTCCCGAACTGGAAAAGCAGCAACACCTATTGATATTGATTTATCCATGTGTAACAATGGCAATCTGCCTAATAAAAATGGTAAACATGGTGGTAATGATAAGGATATTGAGGTTATTGATTTGGAAAAGGATTCTGGACACGAAGACAAGACCTTTGGTGATGCTGAGAGAAGGTTTGTACTTATTGCGACATGCATATATGTAAATGCAGACATGAACAAAATAATAAATCATGCTTGGATGTTGATTTCATGATAAATTCACTTGCTATGATCATTTATTCACCCTTTTTTTGTTGCTTTCATTTTTACTAATCTGCATCAAAGTTTAATGCTTGGCTATTGTTATTAATGTATATCTTCATCCTATAGGGGAGATACTGTATTCACTGACCTGGATGGCTTTCCTCATAATGTACATAATGCTAATGAGATTCCCGACGTTCCTGAGAGTTATGGACTTATGATATCAGAACTTCTTGGAAATGACAGCCCAAACTGTGCTGTATCAACTGACTTGAACTCTTTGCACAATCATATGGGTCTTCCTAATGCAGAGGTAACAAAGTTGATTACCATTCACTCTCTCATTGTCCTCATTGTGATCAAACTGAAACACTCAACACCAAATGGCTCTTTAGTCTGATTGTGATCACAACATATTTATTTTAGTTATTCTATGTTGCAGGGAATTCTTGGTGATGATGACTCAATTTATATGTCCCTTGGAGAGATACCAATAAGTATGTGATATCTTAATTTTGAGTCATTTGATACTTTATTTAGTCCCTTTCATTGCGCTTCTTTTCTTGATGAATGGAATATGTCTCCCGTCTGTTTCTGAACAATTACGCATAATAGTTCTGTATTGTAGGCATGCCTATTATGTTCAATGTGTTGTAAAGTTTTTTTGAATAAGTACAGCTTGAGCTCTTATCCCCATTCATTCTAATTAGGATCAAAGAGTGGAGTCCATATCTTGATTCCAGTGTAGATCCCAACACTTAAATATCACTGCTCTGGAATGATGGGAATAGTTTGTCTCAGTTCGTTGAGACACAACAAATTGATTTTCAATTATATATTTCTATCAGCTCTATAAAGGACAGTAGCTTATTCTTAATGACTCGTTATAAAGCAAGTCATCGATGAGGTTGTCTAGAGATTTCCAGTTGTCCTTTTGGTGGTTCCATATTCTCATTTTTTCACTTATAGTTGTTTTCTTCAGTTACACACCCATGTTGGTCAGATATATCTTTTGGATGACCAAGGCATCTATTGCTAATTCTTTGATCCCCATGGATTTGCATTTGGATAGGAGATCATCAGATGTTCATTCTTTTAGGTCACATGAACAAGGACATTTCTTTTAATTGTCTCAATTCTTAGTTTACTTGTATTTTGAGCTTTGCATTTATTTACTTTGTTATGGGGATAATCTGTTACCTATACTACTTGACACTTGAAAATATTCTAGTATGGACTCTCCTCTCTCTCTCTCTGAACGCTCTAATGTTGATTTGTTGTAGGCCTTCTGGGAGCGTGGGAGCAGCCAACGCAGGACTATGGGAAGCCATTTTGAGCACAACAGCCCATTAATATGAAAATCTGTGTCTTGAGAGCATGAGAGCAACCAAATCAGGAATATGTAATATTCACACATTGGCAACACAGCCAATCGTTTCTTCTTGATGCCAGTTGCAACGGCGCAAACCTACGGCAACACTTTCGATCCCATTATCTGTTAACGATTGTGCTGGTACTGGATTTGGGTCAGTAATTTCGCAAGTAGAATTATAATATACCTTAAAGACAGTTGAAATTGTAATTTTTCGTCAATGCTGCTCTGTATAACCAGCTGCCGATGTTATTTGAAGTCTTACTGCCATTGAAAGTGGTAAAAATGATTCTACGTGTCGACAGAAAGTATATAGATTATGATGAATTGAGAGGGGGAATGAATTAGGTGTCTTTGCAAGTTGATACGAGGTGCTTTCTTGGAGGCTTCAATTGATGTACTATATCCTACCTAACACCCACACCACCTTCACCTCCTATCCTATTTTTGCCCCCATGCACGTGCACTTGTATTCATTTTATACCAACTTTTCTTTTCTTTTCATTTCATGCTCATTTCTTTAAATAATTGGTTTACTTTTTTTTCTTTTAATTTTTACAATTAAATAATTGTGAAATTCACGAAATAAATAAATTCTAATACACAATTGCGTGCATATGATATTAACAAAAAGCTCTATATAGACCACACGGCTTCTCTTTAAAGATTAAAATATATTAAAAATATCTGAAGAGTTACCATTGGAATATGAAGAGGGGTAATCATGATCTGGAGTGATTGGAGAATAGAGAATCTTTGAAATATAAGAAGTTTGGAGATTTTCTAATAGAAATTCTTCTTCGATAAAATATGATATCTCTAGATTGTTGTTTCAGAGATTTGAAATTTTCCATTTAAAGTGAATATTCATATCTAACAAAATGCGAAAAAAAATAATGTTAGCATGTAAGATAATGCCACATTATTTAACTTATAACTTAAATTAAGTTTTAAAACTTATAAAATATGACTTTAGAAATTACTGAAGTAGTTGTCTCCTTCTAAAAATAATAGCATTACAATCAAGTTTTCTTCAAACTTCTTAAAAAAAAAAAAAAAATCTAAACCATGAGTAAATGAGTTGTTTCAACTATCAAGAAATTCATCTTTTCAAGAAGGAAAGAAATATGGATTTTAAAGTAAATTTAGACAAAACAAATATAAACTTGAATGTAAACAGATATTATGTATGCTTTATATAAATTATAAAAATTTAAGTAGTCAATATATCTTTT
Source organism: Scutellaria barbata (assembly GCA_028654395.1). Taxonomy (NCBI): domain Eukaryota; kingdom Viridiplantae; phylum Streptophyta; class Magnoliopsida; order Lamiales; family Lamiaceae; genus Scutellaria; species Scutellaria barbata. The sequence continues at coordinate 9,520,672 of CM053645.1, forward strand.
AATTAATAGATTTTGTATTCTTAAAATTATTCATCATAAATATTTTACTATATTATACTTTTAGGTTTTTTTTCTGAAATCTTAAAATCATAGTAGTATTATATACACTATTATAAATTTTAACCAATTCAATACCACAATATAAAGAAAGTGAAATGAAATGTATCTATGAATTTATATATAATTACTTTATTAAAATCGGTTCTACTTGATTATAATTTCGATATTCGGTTTGTTAAAATTCTATCTGACAAAAAAATTGGGACGGTTCGGTTTGGTCTAAATAAATGCATAAACTCAATAAATATTTGTTGGTTTGATACTTTGATTTATGTTATGATTTGATAATTTTTGAGATTCGTGCACAATGCTCTGCCATTGAAATGTAAAATTGTTTGTTCTTTCTTTTTCTTCATCTACTTCAAATGCTTTAGAATTAGTATCTTATTGTTAGTATCTATTTAAAACAGATTATGGTTGTATCTTGTGAGATCGTTCATCAACTCAATTTGTGACAGTTGAATCTTTGATTATTGGTCAAGTCCACCCATTTCCAATTAATTAATTAATTAAAAAGGGAAGGGATTAAAAAAAAAAAAAAAGGCACTTTCTCATCTCTCCTTATACACTGAATTGCATTTCTGTGAATCTGATTCTTTTTCACGATGCATTTATCTATATAGAGATGCTATCAAAGCAATTAATATAGAGTTGATATAATTTTATTACTATTATTGTCTAGTATAATATATTATAAGCTCTAAATTAAACATTTAAAAGTATTAATTAGCATAAAGATTTTTTTTAAAAAATAATAATAATAATGAATTTGTATCCTGGGCGGTGGGACACGCGGAAGAAGCGCGTAGGGTGGAATTAGGCCACGTTTACATCCGTACACGTCTCGATGTAATGACGTCATCCAAGCAGAAAGCTGTTTGCCTATTTTGCCCTTTGCAAGCTGCGAAACGCAAACTACTCCTCTTTTTCTCCATCGCTGCCTTTATCTATTTATCTTCTTCATTCCAAAACTACCCTTCTTATTTTCATCCAATTCTCCCTATTTTAACATTAAAATTTATTGCACATAATTTGTTTTATTTTATTCTGCATTTCATTTATCTATGTGTATGTTTGCTTAAAATTAGTTGAAAACTAAAATTCATGGGTTAATATTATGAGCATCGTTAATTATAAATTAAATTAAATTTTATAAATTTTTATGTGAATTATAAATGACCAATTCTTAAAAAATTGGATTAATTAAATACTGGGTCTGAACACCCAACAAAATATAGTGTCCAAAAAATGTTTTAATAGCAAGTAGATGATTGTGTATATACATACAAATTTCAGACATATTGACACGAAATACAGAGATAGTACATACATTGAATGAAATAAAGCCTCCACATGCATCTCCCCCTTCCCTACCTTCTTACTGTTGAGTACATTAGTAATTTCTGTTACTCATTCACAAGTGTTAATACATAAGCATAGAATGAACTTACCCATTCTATATATATTAATTCTTCCTTCATTTAGGAGATCATATTTGTTTTTAGTAACCTAGAGCAATTACATTATTATGTGGTATATAAATGATAAAGACATTTTATCCGAAATGTTTGGTCAAATAAACAATTCTACCCCAATCCGAAATCACCATTATTTGTCATTTTATCAAGAACACGAACGCTATCCAATTATTCCAAATATAGTTGTTAGTGGATGATTATAATTTCAAATCACATAAAGTTCATATAAAACCATGTTGTTTGATTTAAATGGAGCTAAATTAACATATTATAATAAATTTGAATATTAGTAAGAATTATTAGGACAAAATTGATGTCCCACGCATTCACGAACTTTACCATATTATTAATTCAATTCTACAATACACAAATTCAAGCTTAATTTCGCTAGTCTATTATATATATAAAAGACATATTAGGTAGCGGTAGTTCCCATTTCATATGACTATTAAACCATTGAAAAAGTGTTGACACAATCAATAATTTATTTTTATAATCATATCATAGCATGTATCTCAAATTTCTCATAAATCACTTGACATGATATATTATGCTACACATTTTAGATGAGGATGCATACGAAGTATCAATTTGACAAACCAAAAAGGAAATAAATAAATAAATAAATAAATAGGATAAGTGATGGGAATAATTCAGAATTGTGTGATTGTAGAGTAAGGGATGGGCCGATGGTGTCTCCCTTTTCTCTTTCCCCCTTTCCCTTAAATTGATGATTTGTCAATTGAATTTATTGCTTGTGGGGTCAATCAAAGAATGCAAGATTTTCCTTTTCTTCTTTTTATTTATTTATTTATTAGAATAACAATTCTAATAAACAATTTATTATATTATCTATGGATGTAAAATAATACAATAAAATTTAAACTTTAAAATTAAAATGTATAAATAAGTGAAAGACACCAACATCAAAGTGACGACTTAAATAGAAAAAAGAAAAAGAAGACCGGATTTACAAGGAATGTTACAGTAGTAATATAATGCAAATGGAAATGTTAAAGAAAATCAAGAATTGAGACTAATTTTAATAAGTTTGATATAGGCATATTTATTTCATGAATTTCATTTTGTAGGGCAAATCAGAGTCGTAGCTCATCCGGGGTTGTTATGCCAAATCGATTATTTTATTGTCCTTTGATGGAATAAAAGGTGGTACTGAAGAATCTAGAATTGATTTTTTCATATCACCCCTTACTCTTAGTCATATTTCTCAAACAACCCATTAATTATATCGTTTTCTTTCCTTTTAGTTGGCCTTTTTTTTCTTTTTTCTTTTTAAGAAATGAATTATATAGAAATTATCACATTAAATAAGACAAATGTTCATATTACAGTAAGAACATGTTGGTCAATGCAAGTCTTGCTGTCAATATAATGAAGAAAGATTATATTCAAATTATGTGTATGTAAATTAAAGTATCATAATTTCTACATTATTAGCATAAAACATAAATAATATTAACTAATAATATATATTATTTTCTTAAAATGTCACTTTTTTATTTTAAAAATATTGTCGTATTGTAAATTGATTTCACAGAAGATGTATTGATAAATACAATAGAAGTTGGAGTATGATCAATAACACATGAGTTGGATCTTGCCCAATAAAAGAGTGCTCATACCTGTATTCGATTTGTATATAAATACATATATCCGTCTCAACTTAATTAATTAGTAATAAATACCTACTAACTACTCCCATTCTTGTCCAAATCTGTTGTATATTTTTAGTAATTTTAAATTTTTATTTGGCTGATGCTCGTTTACCTTTTCACATCTGGATTGGGTGAAAGGCAAAGAAGTCCTTGATCATATGGCAATCAATTGAATAAATGATGTTAGAATGTTTAACTGATGGATTAATTCCCACTCTAATCATGTGTAGGAATTAGTAAATTTGGGTAGGTGAATTTTTACAATGCATTATTTGGATGTTAAAAAGCACAAATTGCGGAAATTAAAGTTTAATTGGTAGCCTAGGACCAACAAATATTTAATTTCCTGATTCATTATGTCTTAGTAATTACCTTCACTCAAAATGGTTATTAGTTTGCATGGAATTTTTGAACTTGTTTAGTGTATGCTGAGCATTGGCTGCTAGTTTTATTCATACAAGAGAGATCCAACTTATCAGTTATGTCTTATTTTAAGAAGATTGTGTATTTGAATTTCTTGTACTCCACATGATATTCTTTCTTCTAATTGATACTCTATCTTTTATTTCAATTTACTTGGAATTCGAAATTCAGAATCACCCCGATGATGATAATAATAATTTTCAAATTTCGAAATTCAAGTAAATAATTCGATTCCAAAATTATAAATAAATTGAAAATAGTGATTTATTTTGATAAAGTTGAAATGTCACGTAGTAATGAAAAAATAAAAGAAAAAAGGAAACATTAAATGAGGTGATTTATATCGTGTAAAAATGAAAGGAAATTGGTGTGTATATAGCCTCCTAAATTATTGTCTCATGACAGAGAATGTCTTGGTATCTAATAATTAGTTTTTACATTTAAGTATATTGTATTTTAAAAATAATAAATTGTTGAAGTGTTTGGATTTATAAGATGATTGAACTTATAAAATATTAGTAATGATAATAATTGTGTAAATTAAATGATAAAATCTAAAAAAAGATTGTTAAAATATGATCTCATTTTAGAAATAATAGATGTCATTTCTAAACATTTAATAAAAATGTTACTATTATTTAATTTATGAATTATAAGCTGAACAAAATATTATGAAGTGACCATTTATCTGGCTTGACCCTTTGTAAAAAAAAAAAAAAATTTAACTGGCAATTTTTGTCTTTTAAATCAAATTAAGAAGGTAACCTTTCTCTTAACTTTTTGGAGCTAATAAGACACATTACTTTTTCCTCATGTGGAAAAATGGAGCTATCATCACATCATCCTCTTTATTCAGTATAATCTCACTAATTACAAAGAAAATTGAATTAGGCAAATGAGTATCTTTAGCCACATACTTTAGGGTATGTTTGTTTAAGGTTTCACCCCATCGGATTTGGAATTTTAAAATCCCAAATCCATGTTTGTTTAGAGGATTTTGTCAAAAATATCAAATCCATCAAAAACCTATTCTATCTAAAAAACACTATAATTAACTATATACTTAAAATCTATTACACATCAATTAACAATACAATATTACACACCACTACTTTTTCCAACATTAATTTGACATCTACAGTAATAATCCTACATATAAAATCTCATAACAAACACAGATTTTAACTATTCACATTTATTACCAAATCTCAAGATTTCAAAATCGAATTTCCCTCATCCTACATAATCCTTAAACAAACATACCCTTAGAGATGTGAATTAATTCTTTATTTTTCAATTTATTCATTGAATCAACATGAAAATCATTTTGGTCTCACCGCCAAATTTCACATCGTGCTTGTAATAAACTATGAATTATATAGTTTTAGATTTGGTAGTACATGTATAATAAACAAAGTTTGAGATCATACCGTAAATCATATAATTAAGATTATATATTTTGTTAAATAAATAAATATTTTATTATGTTTCTTATCAAAGAAACATAATTAAATACTTACTTGATCCTATAGCTTTCTTTTAACAACCGAAAGTTAAGTTTAAATATTTAATGGGTAATATAAGATGACTATATGGGTGATTAAACGCGTACTCGGTCCTAACCCTTGGAATAGCTCTTAATTAAGGGCCTTGATGTTTTTTTTTTTTTAAATATATTTATTATTTCTAATATGGAGACTTATGGTATCCAATGATGGTAATCCGAATGTCCTGAGATTAATGCTAATCTCATCAAACATGTATGAGTAAAAAAAAAAATTATTAATCTATGACTAATTAATTTCCAACTTTTTTTAATTTTTGTTCACAGTAACTTGTTAGATTTCTCGATTTAATTCAATATGGGCACCCGGGTTGTGATCCGACCCAATACTTGTTAGTCTTACCCAATTGAAAAGTACTAATTTTATTGTTTCGGATTTTGATGTAATGATTTACTTTATATGTTAAAATGTGTTGCTCTAAATGCTGAAAACAATTAACTTTTTTAATGATCTTCTTTTATGAAATACAATACTTAACTGAATTTGTGTACTAAATTTTTGTTTTGAGTGGTATTCTTATCGTTTGGAAATTTATGTATTACATAGCATGCTAAAAGCATTATTTTTCATAAAATATATTACTTTCAACATTGAATTTTTTTATCTTAGTTACGAAAAATATATGAGTTCATACGTTATATATAAAATCTTAGTATATCCAATCAGAGTTAATCAAATTACATAATCATAAAATCCAATCGACATACAAGATACTACGCTAAATGTGTTGTTCCAAACACACAAACACTTTATTTCTTTCCATTTTTCTTTTTCTTTGTCTTTTTTCAACAAGTGAGATAAAAGTTTGTTAAATTGTTGGATGAGGCGATACGGATTCATGTATAATAATTGTAAGAAGATGGGAATATATATAGGGTGATGAATCTTTCATGTATCCCAATGTCCCATGAAATGGCACTAAAGTTTTGACACTATATATAATCTTATTATCCTTCACTCACTGCAGTATGGATCTCTCTCTCTAGCTAATAATAAATAATCTATAAATCCAAATATATTAAATCAAATTGAACATAGATATTTTTTTTTTACATTTTTTAAAAAGAAATTATGTTTTCTTAGAGGAAAAACATTTTTAAAGGGAGTCAAAATAATGTATTTGTGAACCCCAATAACTTGTTAAAATGTATTTTTTAAAGGATAGTAAAATAGTTATGCATGAATCAAACCCATATCGAATTTATGAATCCGAACCGGAATCGAACTCAAATTTATATCTTATACTATTGCAGCTAAATCGATTCTGATATAATTAATCTTTTCAAATAATCATAGATATAACCAGGTTATGTTTTACATGTATTTTAAACAGAACCTTAAATTAACCTATATTGTTGAAATTTGTCTAAGAAAGTCCCTAATCTACTTAATGAATTGTATACAAATATACAGACTCGCACGGAATATTAATTAAATAACACGTCCTCATTCATGCATACCTTAAGCAAACGATTATATTGAAATTTAGAAGAAAAAGAGTACACTAATCAAACTATTCCCAAATTAGATTTTTAGTTGAAAAATATAATAAATTTTAAAATTTTACGGGTTTTCAACTTGTATTGAGTTCACATTCAATATTCCCCCGAATTAATGATCCATTTACGTGGTTAATATATTCAACATTAATATGTTAATTACGATTACATCTAACATAATTAAAATTAAAAGATTAACTCATCTATTATATGATTTTAAATATATATCACGATAAACATTTTTTTTAAATAATCGAATTAAAAGTGGACAGTACATGAGCTTTGGACTTCAACTGTAAATGGAGGATCATTATTGACTAACTAACAAAGAGTTAGCCTTTTTTTATTTTATATAATTATAATTGGTGGTGCAGAGACTTGAATCTAAAACATTATCTAAATTGGAAAATCTATCTACTATTACGCTAAGGTTATGAGTACATAAACACTTGCCTTTCGGGAGACAAATTTTCTATTGCAAATTGTGTTAAATAATTTGTTACATTTAAATATTTTCAATATAATTACTTATGTACATTAATAATATTATGTCTAAAATAGTTGCCCGCTTATGAAAACTTGTCACGATGGGATCATATCATGTCAAATGGGTAAAGCCCACCCATACCAAACCTATTAATTGACACCCTTACATTTGGAAAATAACCGATTAAAAGTACATAACTATGACGGTTGTTATGATGATTTGTATGACTAATTTTCAACATTTGTTTATATCCATGTAGAGCATTTGTGATTCTTTATTATATCTCACCAAAACTATCATCTCTAGTATTGTCTTCTCATTTTTGATTCAATATGATATATATCAATCTAAAAAATTAATAGTAAAGAATGAGCAAGATAGTAAGGATGTGTTCCACATGTATCTTCGATAATATAAAATTATATCGAAAATGAAAATATAACTTATAATTTATTTAACATCGTTCTTATTGATAAACGATAACATTAGAAAATAAACGATAACATTAGAAAATTTTCATATATTTGACTCGATGTTGATTCAAGTGGGGAAATAGGTATAATCACTTGTCAAAAATATATAAATAGGTGGGGAAGCACATATATAAAAAAAATTCCATTATTATAAATTTGAAGATCTAGAACAAGGGATGATATTGTGTGGAAAAAGACGATTAAATAACAGGGAGAAAACACAAGTAAAAAGGAGTTAAGCTAAAAACAAGGGATAAAAAATGAAACATCGACCCTGTTTATCATCATTATTACTAGAAAAATGACACAGAAACAAAAGTACTAGTCTGTTGTCGTGTATTGAAGGAGAGAGGGGAGCGTAGTGGTGCGGTGTAAATAGAGGGAAAGGACGAGGGTAAAATCGGAAGAGGACACAAATACATGCATGATGAAAGATATATACAGAAATGAAACATAAAATATAGAGTTCAAATCGACACAGTAATAAATAATTTGAGCAAATGGAAGAAAAAACCCTCCGGTAGGGTAGGTATAGGATAGGACAGCTTTGTTTAGACTATGACTGCTCCTCTCTCTCTCTCTCTCTACATTTTGGTTGTTTCTTTCTTCAATTTTTCTCCTTTTCCTATAATATCTTACTTTTCTTTTTTCTTGTCTCACGCATATTCACAGAGGGTGAGGTGAATCGTGGGGTGTTTAATGGTACTAACCTGCTTTCTGGTGGAGAGAAGAACCTGATGCCCCTTTTGATGTGTGAGTGGGTGGTGCCTGTTTTCACCTCTCTCTCTCTCTCCTTGCTTTGCTAATATTTCATTCATCAGTGTTTTCTATCTAACACTGTTTGCCCTCTATAATACATCCGATAACCTCATTAACGCTCCCGTTTTTTTCTTTATCTCTAAGAGTTTCTAACCTTTAAAGGTCTGTAGATTGGTATAAGTATAACCCAAGATTTCTTGTGGGTTTTCTTTTTTATGATGTAATGAATCATACTTTCTTGGGTTGCTTGGATTTCCTTCGATACTGTTTCTGGGTTTTTTGGGTTCGTATCTGGGTTTCCTTTCCTTATCTTCTACAGCTTTCTCACCCCTTTTAATGGATTTTATTTTCTTGATGGGTTTCTACTCAAGAGTTGTTGTGATTTTATGATATATACATTTAAGTGATTCATGGCGTTTTGTTCGATAATCTTCTCTTTTATGAAAGCAAACAAGTAAATCTGGTTTCTGCTTCTCTTCTCTTATGCAGAAATTTGCTACTTCTTGTTTCTACTGTTCACTTCACTCAAACGGTTCAAAGTTTTGATTTTGAACCTGATTTTCTTCAATTCTCCTGAAATTTTCTTCTACTCTAAAGATTTACAACCGATGACTTTGATTTTGAGCTCAATTTTCCCTTACTAGTACCTTACAATAGAAGTTGATAAATTTCTTGGTAAATTCCGGGATCTTTCCGATTCATCTCTTCTCGACATAAATTTTACTTTCCTTAGTTGGTTTTTGAAGTGCGTAAGCGCGTAGTTGTTTTCCATCTTGAAAAGCTTCAAGAAATTTATGTACCTTGTCTTGATTAACCCACATAAAATGACGATTGATTAGGTTCTTAGCACTGCTTAATCTTTCAAAATTGCTTCTCTTCTTGCTCAATCAGGCTCCCCCCATATCTTAGCGATGAACCAACACATAGATAAGCTTCAGATTCAGTTATTTCCACCACATAAAATGACGTTGTTAGGGGTCCAGAATCTACTGTTTATGGTCCCAAATATCTGTGCATCTCTTTTGTCTCTTCAAATTTCTGGGCTTTGTGTTAACATATTCTAATGTATTTGCAGGGATGATGGATGGATTGTTGAAAAGGTGAGATCTTTAGGTGGGGTTGTTTGATTCTGCGGTGAAGAAGTGACTGGTGGTGGTGGTGGTGGTGGTGTGGTGTGGTGGTGGGGTTTGTTAAACCTTTTGTTGAGAGACTGTTACAGTGAAGGCTGAGTTAATAATAACATATTCAGGAGGGACCTTTGTTTAGGAGGAGGAGATAGAACTAGTTCTTGTGACTGTTTGGCTAAACAGCACAAGAAGGAAGAAAAGGGTAGCATCAGATGTTATCCAATGAAAACCCTCCTCCAGATCCCTCTGATATCTCACTACGCAAAAGTGTTTACACTGATGAGAAGACTTCTGCTAATAATCTGCTCCAGTTTGAAGTAGATCTGCTCAATTCTGGCCTTGGTGATAACAACCCACTTCCCAAGTTCTCCATAAGGTAAACCTCTCTCTCTCTCTCTCTCTGTGCGAGTCTTCATCATGCTATTTCTTGGGGTTTCTGTGCGTTGGTCAGATCCAACCAGCATCTATCTGTTTATGATTGATCCATTTCCCTCACCCTTGGTGAATATTCCTTCATCTTCTCTGGATTCACTTTCTTCATATTTTTGCTAATTTGGGACTAATTATGTTGTTTATGGGCAGGTTTTGGCTAAGATGGTGTTCTTGTCTAAAAAAAGCTGTTGTTCCATTGTTTTAGATGAGTGTGATTAGATAAGTCAAATTTGACCATCTCTGTGTGGTCATTTTATGCTCCTATGCTTTTGAATAATAAAACCTGCTAAATCCTCTGCCAAGTGCCTTTTCTTCTTCTTGTGAGATATTCATGACTACTTCATTCTATGACTTTGTTTCTGTTGTGGGAAATTACACCATCTTTCTTTCCTTAATCAGGAGTTTATTTGACATTAACTAATTCCTTTTCAAATTATGGTGCAGGGATTATGTTTCCAATACACGGGGCAAAGATATCAAGAATAATTGGCCATTTTCTCAGAAGAATTTGCAACTTTTTTTGAAGCATGGAGTGAAGGATGTGTTGCCGCCTTTTCAGTCTCTGGATTCTGTGAGAAACCCATCAATTGTGGAGTGTGCTTTTGATAGTTCAAGGAATTCTGATGTGAAACATCCCGAGTTCAACGATCATAGTGTTGGTGAAAAGTTAAACGAGGATATTGAGAATATCAACTCGTGTGAGTTTGAAGAAGATAAAGAATTACCATCAAGCACAACAAGTCAGTCTTGTTCTGATATAAACTCGGTTCCCTTAATTAGAAGTCGTTGCTTGGAACCAGAAGTTGCACGTTTGCCAGTATCTCCAATCAAGAAGCCCGAATCTGCAGTTCAGGTTTCCAAGAAGGTTGAAAGCAACGCTCAAAGCCCAGTTAAGAAGTGCAGGTTGATTGTAAAACTGAACAATATTACTGAACTGAAAACAAACGAATATTTGGCTGTGAATACTCCTGTGGTTTCGGAATCAATGGCTTCAAAAGTGTGCCCAGTGTGCAAGACATTTTCGTCCTCATCTAATACCACTTTGAATGCCCATATCGATCAGTGTCTTTCTGGGGAGTCCTCGATCAAATGGACGACAAATTCAAAGGTGATTAAGCATAGAATAAAGCCCAGGAAAACAAGATTGATGGCAGACATATATGAGACAGCCCTTCAGTGTACATTGGAGGATCTTGATAAAAGAAATGGAACAAACTGGGCTACAAACTTGGGCCATCCATGTCAAGATTCAGAGGCACGAGCTGAAGAGGTGAAGAGGACAAATTTTTCTGTGAATACTGAGGAGAACGATCAGGAAAGTGATGTATACATTGACTCCAGTGGCACAAAGCTTCGAATTTTATCAAAGCTTAGCCATCTACCATCAAAGTCAAATGCTGACGACTATGATGTGGAACCAAGCAAGTTTGTGAAACAAGACAAAGGAAGTAAATTACTTTCGAGTAAGAAAAAGTATGCTGTCCAGAAACACAAGCTTCAGAAACATTCTTTCGATGGACAAGGAAGTTGCTCATCTGTCTCCGATCATATTCTTGAGTGTCATCCTCATGAACCTAATAGTTGCTACGAAGGACTCGAGGTATATCTTGTCTCGTTTTGCATTTTGGTATTGACTAAGTAGTTAGGAATTCTGATACTTGTCTAGTTGAATTGGGGTGGATTTGATTCTTGTCATGAATTCAAGTATGTAGATGGTAAGAGTTTTTTGAGAAAGCTGAAATAATTATCTACATGCTGAACTAAATGTTTCTAAATACATGCTGAACTAAATGTTTCTAAAGTTTTATTTACATGCTAATTTGTAGATCAATTGTTATGATTTTTCATATTATGTTGATAATAATTCATATTTCTTGTACATAGATTGTGATTTCGTGGTGTTGTAGCTGTTAATGATTTCATGAAATGGGAAAAGTTATCTGTTATTATCAAATCCTTAATATTTTTGTCACATTTACAAATTGAAATCTGGTGTCATTTACAGGTTAACAATGGCCAGCAAAATTCATTTCATTCAGAAGGTTACAAAGTGGATGATGATCCTACTCAGCCTCTCATATCGTCTGATCAGATGAAATCCGATGATTTTGGAATGATTAAAAAGTGGGTAGGCTCCAAGCGAACGTGTCTGAAAAAGAAGACTAATCTTGAGCATGGAAATCAGCATCTAGATAAAAATAAGAACATGAGAGTGAAGAGTGTATCATCACTAGGTTATACGCTCTCAAAGGAAACTACAGTCTCAATATCCCCGACTTCTTCTGATGAAAATCCATTTGTGCCTACCAAAACCAACAAAAGAAAGGAAAACTTGCGTGGTTCTCGAGATGGACGTGTAGGACCTACATTTCCCTTGGTGAAGTCCCAACACTTGAGTGATAAGAAAAAACATCTGATGTTTTCAAAGTTTAACGTTAAGTCGTCGAGTAAAGACATTCTCTCAGTTCATGAGCACCATATGGATCCTCCAAATGGTACAGAAAATCATGTTACTTCTCGTTGTAACAAGAAAATGAGGATAAGTAGCAGTCTGGAAGTAAGAAGTGATGGCTCGTTAATTGACTCAAATGTATCCCAGCATCATACAGTTTCATCTGAAGGCAAGAAGTGTGCATCTCTGAGAAAAACGTCTTTGGGCCATACAATCTCATCTGGAAGTAAGAAATTTTCATCTTTGCGGACGAAGCTGTTATCTGTCAGGCATGCATCTGTTTTGGAACCGAAGAAGAATTTGGGGAGAAAGGTTTTACACTTCAAGAAGCCTAGGCGGCATTGCACCTTTCAATCAGATGAAGAAGAGGTTTTAGTGTCCCGATCTGCACTTCGTAGACAAAATAATCAGGGAGAAAACTCAGCTCAGCTGGAAAAAAACTCTGGTAAGTTGTTGATCAACAGAACTAGGGTTTTGAAAATTCGAAAGAAGATAGGGGGAATTAGGAATACTGGTGAAGGAGACATGACTTCTGAGGGTTTAGAAACGTCACCTGAATCTGATGGTCATAGCGTTGGGAAAAATACCGATTCTTTTACAGGTGTCAATGTTCCTGGTACACCTGATGATGTCATGGAAGAAGAGGCTGAAATGCCTGATGAATTTGTTTGTGAGCCAACATATGGCATTACTGATGGAGAAGCTTTTGTATCCTTTAGCAAATCTTTGGATTCTGCATTTCATGGACTTGCCGATAGTCATGTGGTGGTTGAAATGGATGCAGATGAGGGACAAGGAAATTACTTTGTTGATGTCGATCCAATTCCCATACCAGGACCACCGGGCTCCTTTTTACCTAGTCCAGGCCGAATGAGCTCAGAAGAACTTCAGGGGCATTCATCACTAACCACCTGCAGGATACAATCGTCTGAAGAGGGACACGAAGTGATTGATGCGGATTCATCTGACTCTCAAATTTCTGCAATGTCCGGAGTATCGAATTCAGTTGCTGCAAGATCTAACTCAATATCCGTCATCAATTTGTCTGTGCAGTCACGTTTTCACCATGAGACTCGAGGTGACATCTCGGAGGATACAAGTGGTCCTCTAGTTGAAGGTTCTTCTCCTTACGAGCAGGTTGCTAGTGGAGATAGAGAGCTTAACCTTCTCGAGTCGAGGCTCAGCGTGATGTTACAACCTGAGGTGCCTCGTGAAGTCCAGAATATCCAGCCATGTTGCTGCTCTAGGAAAGACGGATCTTTACAAGGGGCTTCTTTGAATTATCAAGAATCACAAATTCTAAGGCGACGAACTATGACTTCTCCAGTTCTTGCCCCGGAAAAGCAAATGAGTAATGATCCAAAGAATGAAGCCCGGTATCTCAACTTGGGATCCGACACACACTCTCAGAAGGAGCCGATTCCAGAACCTGAAAAGCATACGGCTAATTTACCAATGGGGTACGCCCCCATGCTAGCTTCTCATAATTCTGAGACCATGTTGCCAGTTTATGGCGATTGTGAATCTCCAAGTCCATCTACCTCGAATCCTGTTCTTAGACTGATGGGAAAGAACCTAATGGTGGTGAATAAAGATGATAGCTTGTCTCCCCAAACTAGGCCTAACCAGTCCAGCTTGGCAATGGATCATCATGGTCTGAGGTTGTCTGCTCAAAATGGTCTCTCCACCAGCAATAACCAGAATGAACTCAACTCGTTTCACCACAATTTATCTCGAGGTCCTTCAACATTTGACAACATGCAGCAATGCAGACCAGCACAGCACTTTGATTTCAATTCATCTGATGGTTTCAAAGTTCCTGCTAATTACGGGCCACCACAGTTGGCTCCCCATCAACCAACAGCCATGTTTTCGAGTGTGAGTTTTAGTGGAAACGTTGCTTCGAGGTGTCATGGATATGCTAGTGGATTCAACTTGATTGCTGATCAACTTGGATCGAAGATCAGACTAGACTCTCCTGTTCACCATCTTAAAAATCCAGAACCTTCAGGTGGTAAACACAAGGAAATAATCATCATAGATGACTCACCAGAAACCAAAGCAGGTTTAGCTGTCAATGCAACACATTGTGACTCGAGGCATGCCAATCCTTTCTACAGTTATCAGACTCGGAATTATCCTCACTTTAATGGATCTCCAATAGTTCCAAATGGCAACGGATTGACACCTAACTTGGGTAAATGGAATTGCATTCCAGAAGGTTCAAGTGTACTGCATTCAAATGCTTCCAATGCTTCGTTGCCTTCCAAAGTTCACATGAGGTCCTCGGTGTATTTTTCTCCCGGATTTTCATGATCTGATTGCCCTTGACCTGGTTTTGCATACTCGGGAATGTTATCAATGGCTAGAGTTTCTTTCAAACGATAAAGTATAGAGTCTGATGAAGGGATGCCAGCAAATGTTGACAGATGAGTTTTAAATTATCTGGTTTTCCTTTCTTGAAATTGCTTTTTTATACTGTATACGAGCGTAGGTTTAAAGCGGTTTTTGAGGTTTCTCTTGGCCAGCTCGAATAACTACTTGGAGACTGTTGTAAAAGGAATCAAATCTCTTTGAATAACGAGTTACACCTTGAGAAAACTATCGTACGTATTTGCCTCTTTCTTTAAAGACGTGTGAATACGAACGTCTAGATTTCGCATGGATTAAATGCAGTATGTGTTCTCTTCTCTTCTTGATGTTGATTACAGTAAAATTTTATGTGGCCATTCAACATGAAACTATGAATCATCGTTGCCATTGTCGGGGTTTTCTTATGCTTGTGGTGTGTTGCGTGTTTACTGTTGCGATTGTGTAAATCCATTATCGCATGAAAGAAATTGGAATGTCGGAGTTAAGCACATTTTTGGTCCAAATTATTGAGTATTAATCGAGCTGTGTATGTATCGTTTCACTTGTTCTACATTACGCGCAGTGTGTTTTTGTAAGATGATAATGAGTTTATTATGTTTTATTTTTTTGCAATCTTTGCGTTTTGCTTTTCACTTTACAATAACTTTTGCTTTTTCTCAAATGTAAGATGGTTTTTAAGGATCTTTGTTCGCAGATGATCATCGTTAACCAAGGTTTTCGTTGCATGAAATATAGCCGTTGCATTGTGTTATTATTGTGTGTGTGTGAGAGAGAGAGAGAGAGAGAGAGAGAGAGAGAGAGAGAGAGAGAGAGAGAGAGAGAGAGAGAGAGAGAGAGAGAGAGAGAGAGAGTAGTCAAAAAGGTGTGATTGGAATTTGGAAAGATGCTGATCAGACAAACCAATAGTGCGATACAATTTTCCGTTGCTAACCACTAATCCTTGCCAACTTTTCAATTGATAATGTTGCTATTATGGAGTACCTTAATTTTTGTGTTTTGTTTTTATTATTATTAAAAGTAAAAGGGGCATGATTTTCATGATTTGAGAGATGTGGAGTACTAATGTACAAGAAAATGTAATAAAAAATAAGGACGTTATTTTTCAGCTACAAGAATTAGATAAGAAATTGGTTTTATATTTTATTTTTGTAATTAACCTTTTAAGTACTTAGTCGGTATCTGTGAAAGAAAATCTTGATATTTTTGTAGTAAATGAAGCCATATGAGATGCCTCGAATTACAAAATGTCTATGAGAAAAATGGAAAAATAAAAAATAACTTTTAATTTGCTTGTAATGGTAGTAATCAATTTCATGCACGTGAAGATTAATGAGCGCATTATGAACCAATTTCCTACTTTATCCACCAATAGGAACAATTAATAGAAATAATTGTAAGGACATGGCCATTTAGGTAAGTGCCTCACTTGTGAATAAATTCTAAACTTTAATATTAACACTTACTGATTAATTGAAACTTTGAATATTTTCAAGTTTGTATAAAAATGACAAGAGCATTTCATGTGATTTTAAACATTCACGTTTTAATGAAATATTGTATTTGTCATTGTCGTAATGCTGACTATTTAATTTTTCATTTAACTTATAAAGTTTCATTGATTTTTATTTTTTATGCAACGTTGATGTAGTTTCTAAAATAATATAATCAGAGTTCACTTTGTTTGACAATCTGAAGAACACTATAAAATAATACACTATATTTTAATTTATCACAAAATTAATACATTTATCATTAAATATTTATCCGAATTTGAATTGAAAAAGAATTAGAAGATGGATATTTTGGAGTATGTTGATGGAATATGTATGGTTGAGTTTTGCATGGTGAAAGTAGGACAGCTACAGAGTAATAATAATAATGATAATGATAATAGTAATAATAAATGTTTTGAATGAAGAATGGGACCCTTCATTGTCCTTCTTTTCATCAACCTCTCATTATTTTATATCAATTCGTGGCTTTCACCATCACACATATACATTAAAATAATCCAAATTTGCTTTCCATTTTAAATTGAAGGGCCCCTAAGAAGCTTGGTAATATTGATTCTCACCCCCATAGTTCTTATTTTCAAAATGGTGCCCTGTATTTAATCATTTCTTCTTTTCTGCACACTAACTTATTAATTAGTTGCTCAAAATTTTGAATAAAATTCTTGTATAATCGCTCATTGATTTGGTTGTGTGAGGCTGGACATAATCCATACTATAGAGGTTGACTTTCGGAAACTAAGTTTGAGCGCTTGTGAGTAATTTCTTGTGAAAACTTTTGTTTTTCTAGTTTATTATTTGCCATTAGCTAGGTTATTAACTATGTTTGGTTTCATTTGAGAGATTTAAAATATAAGAAATGGAGGTATGAATTTCAAATTAACTCAAAATTAATTGATTTTTTATTCATCCTAAATATTTTTAAATAATAACGAATATATCAATTCAAATCATGAATTTTAAATTTATTCTCAAATTATTCTGTTGAATGTAACCTTTAGTAACTAATAGACACATTAAATTTTGACAGACTTTCATTGTTTGAACACATTTAAGGGTTACAACTCATTTTAAATACACAATATGAATCAGCATATAACACGAAATGATGATTTGATCATTGTTTTAGGCATGAAAAGTAAGATCAGTAATCATGTGCTGATTTAAAAGGGCATTTATAGTATAAGGCTGGTCAATACACCTTTTTTTTTTTTTTTTTATGTTGGTGAGGTTATAGAAGGAAAAAAAAAAGAAAAGGAAAAAGATGAATTCAAATGAAAAAGCAAAATTAATAAACAAAAATTTTGTTGGGACATACTACATCACTCTAGAGATTTTGTTCAATTATATAAAGACATCTATCACTGAGATATTCAATATGTTATTTTTATGGGAAATGAATTTCAATTTTAATTGTTGAGATATATTTCGTGTTTAATTAGGTAATTTCAACTATTGACCGAGTTTGATATACATTAATTAGAATGTTAGATGTTTATCAGTTTACTAACGTGATTTTAGTCTTTTAGATATTACGCATAGCCTCTCCTGATAGTAGCAAGTTTGTTGTATTTTCATAGATCCAAAAAAAACATTTTCTTCTCCGATTCAATAATGGAACTAGGGTTCATAGTCTTTTCATCCACCTTATATGTGCAACAAAGTTTTGTAATTACTTATGGTAATCATCATCATTTTAATCATTGGCAAAAACCACAATTAAGTCTTCTCTCAACATTTTTTTTAGTTTTTTCTACTTTTTTTTAATTATTATTATTATTATTATTATTATTATTATTATTATTATTATTATTTAAAGTTGGAGGTGGAAAATAAGATAGTGGCGAAATAGCTAAATTTAAAAAGTTGACGGAGGTTTACAGTGAGTGTGTTTTGCGTAAAGATGAAAATATCGATATCGCATGTCATATCGTAATTTTGATTTTACGGATATATTGATGAATATATCAATATCGCAAAAAATATGAAAAAAACAACGAAAATCTTATTAAAATTTTAGAAATTTAATCTGAAATTTTAGGAATTATTTGTACACATCATTACATATATATTCCACCCAAAATCACATTAAAATAATATATTTAAAACTAACATATAAATAATAAGCATTATAAATATTGTACTCCGAATGAAAACTGACAACATATTACATAATACAAGATAAAATTACTAAAATTGCAACACACAATACACTAATATCAAAAGGATGATCTATGAGGTTCAAACATAGTAGATGGAATGTCATTTTGATCCAAACAGTACCGATACCAACTCATCACATTTAAAGTATTTATTAATATAGTTATGCACATGTCATCATTAGAGCACTGATACCAACTCATCACATTAGAGTATTTATTAATATAGTTATGCACATGTTATTCATAAGTTGTTGTATCTCGTCCAACTGCTTCACCATGAATTGGATAGTGTATAGTAATTCAATTATATTGTTGATATTCATTTTAGCCTCCATAGGACATTTGAAGATGTAGGTGATTAAAAATATCTCGAGTAATCCAACCAAATTGTGAACTTTCATAGGTATCAGGAATATATGAATTTTGAGACATCGATATTTTACGATATATCTGCGATACCCGAGAAAAAAAAATATTACCCCCAATATTTATTTTGCAATATTCGTATTCCCAATGTATGGCGATATTTTCATTCTTAGACTTTTGCGTTGATATTATTTTATTATTGATTTTGGGTTGGGCCTAAATTAAAGGACTTTTATAAGATTTGGTTTAGAGCCCTCGGGCCCAGGGTAAATCAGAACTTGGATCTCGGTCCAATAAACGTGGCGACCATTACGATCAACTTGCTCCCATATACCGCGATGCAGAGGATCAGCACTCCAAATCGATCGTCAATTCTGAAAAACCTATTCAGCCAAACAACATATGATATGACCACCGGCGATGCCAGATTGTAACATCAAAGCACTTAGCGGAGTTTGACCAAGGTCAAACTTCACTCCATTCCCAAAATGCCCTCCACGCCCACCACCGCCGCAGCAACCTACACCACGATCCCAATCTCCGGCGTTGACGTCATTTCCCGATCTACGCAAAACCTCTCCGCCTCCCTCTCCCGCTGCCGTCCGTGGCCGGAGTTCTTCGCCACAACCTCCGCCCTCGATTTCCCGCCGTCCCTCTCCACCGCCGCCCTCAGATTCCGCCGCAACGCCGCCTACTTCTCCATAAATTACGCTATAATCACGACCGCATGCGCAGCCCTATCCCTCATCGGCACCCCAATCGCGCTGATAGTCATCGGATTCGTGTTCTTTCTATGGCTGATTCTTCACTTCTTTCGAGAAGATCCACTGTTGATGTGGGGCCACCATGTCAGCGACTGGGCCGTGATTCTGGGCCTTGTTCTGGTCACATTTGCGGCTCTTTGGATCACGGGCCCGTTGAATAGTCTCTCGATTGGCATTGGCGTCGGGCTAGTAATCTCGGTCGTCCATGGAGTGTTGAGGAGTACGGAAGGGCTTTTTCTGGACGAAAACGATGCCGTTTCAAACGGCTTGATTGTCTCTTACTCGTCGTCTCCAAATACTCGTGCTGGTGGAACTTCATTTAGTCCGCCATTGTGAATAACACACATGAATTTACATTTTTCTCCTTTTGGTATTTTGCTTTTTATTTACTGTCTGCGTGCATAAAGATTGTTTGGAGTGGTCAGAATCTGACTTGTATTTTGTTGAATGATTTGATTTTTTTGAAGAAATTGCATGTGTCTTGTGACATCTGTTGGATATGTGTGTGGATTTAATCTCAAAACAAATAACATCACAAATGGTTTTTGATGTGAATGATTAGGACTCTGGGCCAATATTGCTTCAAATTCCTATTAACATTTGTTAGATGATACCTAATCTATTTCTTCAACCATCGATACTGAGTTATAAACTTAAGGTTGTTCGGACCAGCAGTACTTGTAGCATAATAGTAATCATCCAACCAAAAACAAAACAAAAGAGGATGCACTATTTCAACACAAAGTGAAGAATTAGGCAAGCTGCTTCAGACACTGCTAATATTGTCTTTGGCGAGGGTTAGATGTTGTATAACTATCAACATACGAAATTCTTTATTAAATTATTTTTTATATTACTTCTCTTCATCGATATTACTATATTAGTTTTTCAGATAAACAACGTATACTTCTCTTCATCGATATTACATGTTATTCACGATGAGATTATATACATCCCATTACTTACTAAACACACTCCACTACATTATAATTATATTCTCTACAATAAAGAAAAATAAAAAATCCCAAAAATAAAAATTCTCTTCTCTCCCTTGCTCAAACTCACTTTGCTTCTCTCTTTTTTCATTTTTTTTCCTTTCCTTTTTGTTTTAAACTTGTTGATGAAGAAACAATGTTCATCCACCACAAATCATTGTTTTATACATTTTTTGAAGCTAAAACGTTGAGATTTGTATGAAAATATCGTAAAAAAAAAGTTTGAAAATCAATATCTTTCGATCATTTCGTTCGACATTAATTGGTCGAACACACAAGCAGTAATTGAATGCACGGGGTAGCGTTCTATCATCAATGTAGTATTCTACCTATGATCGAACATCTGTAAGAACATTCAACTTGTAGAGATCGAACATATAGTGTGATGTTTGGTCTATATAGGTCAAACAACATATTTTTAGCAAAAAAAATTTGATTAATATATCTATTTTCTAAATATTTAACTACACTTTATAAAGCTATAAAAATGCATCTAAAATCTTGAACTATACGTTCCAAATACATTTTTCATCTATCACTTTAATTATTTTTTCTTAAATCAAGATTAATTAGAATTTTTCTTTTAATTTAGGGTTTGAAAAATAAGAAGAAGAAAAATATGATGTAGAAAAAGGGATAAATATTTTTTATTAAAAATAAGAGCATTTCACTCTTTTTATTTTTATTTACTTTTTATTTATTTTATTATGGGTGTGTTTAGAAGATGGGGTGTGTAAAATTCCATTCTATTATTAATTGGATGACAATTTATTAGCCAATTATTATTTAAAATTACAAATTTTTTTTGGACCTATTCTTAGAAGAATATAATTTATTTTTTTATCGTTTTTCGTACATCAATTCATTTATGTTTTTAAGACCTATATGTCCTATACATATACACATTTTCAAATTGACTAAATACACTTTAATTTTGTGTACTATTGGTGGGTCCCATAAACCAACAAAATTACGTTGATGGAGAAAAGTACCACATCATCAAATAAATGGTCAAATACGATGTGGCCTATATCAATTAGCTAATTAATTCTACTTTTATAATAATGTTGATTTTGGTAGGAAAATGTTATTAATATTAAAACAATATATAAATAGATATAATAGTTGAACTTCATAAAAACCGACCTAGTCATGTGTTTTACAGATAGGTGAGCAGCACAACACATAGTTGCTGTCGTGTAGGGCCCCCACACCTCACTCGCGGTCCCACTCCATTCCCTTACGCATTCCACCTAATTCTATAGTTTTATCGCTTTTTCCATAAATAATTATTGTAATTTTATCGTAATTTATCAGATTTAACATTTACGGCTATAAATCTCTAATGCCATCCACACATCTAGGGTTTCCATTTCTCTGATTTCTTCCCTAAATTTTTTTTTTATCAACTTTCATTATGGAGCCCAAGCCAAAGGTACGCTTATCAATTCCTGTTAACCTTACTTAAAGTTCCCCCTCCAATTTGTTTAATTTTCTTTGCTTTTAGTGTTGCTTTCCGGTTTCAATTTGAGAAAATTGAATTGAATTCTGCTTGAATCTTTCGGAATTCAATTGCGCCTGGGAAATTATTGATTTGAGATTTTTCCTTGTGTTGGATAATCCCATGAGCTGGAATGATGGTTGCTTGTTCTCGATCTTGATCTGAATATAATTGGGGGAAATCTCATAGCTAAGTAATATTTATAATTGGGAATTAGGCGACTTTTAATAGATGGATTTGGAAAGCGAGTGTTCGGCGCTTGAATCAGTGGAAGATAATGAGGAAATTGCGAATGATTCTGTTTCGGAAAGTTTGGGAAATATAAGTGGATCTAATGTCCAAAACAACGGATCTTATGAAGTGGAAAATAATGACAATAATGAGTTGTTCCCTGAGTTGATGCTAAGGGGAGCTGAAGTTTCTGGGTATGTGGGTTCTCCTTCTATGGACTTGAAGCCTGACATGTCTCCCTTCTCTTCAAGCGTTAAGAAAGGAAATGGCTTAAGGAAATGGAGAAGGATCAAGAGAGATGCCAATAGGGATGGGGACAGTAGCATTGATACTAGTAAGACGGTCGCGCAGGACTCACCAAAATCAGGTGTAAATCCAAGTAAAAGGACACAATATGCTGAAAGAAAGCAAAAGAGTGAGGGTTCTGTTTCTTCCACAAACGCTGTGGTTAGAAATTTGGATGGTTTTGCTCTGAATGATGATTCAGGTTTGGGTCTGGGCCCACCGTTTGCAGCTGGAACAGATTCAGAGAATAGTGAGGATCGGAGTAGCAAATCTTCAACTGCGGCGAGTGCTCCGAAGATGAAGTACGAGATACCAGTGTTTGCGGGGTTTCCACATACTAAGGGCAGGACGAGGAGTATGAGTGGAAAGAATTTGGTGCATCCAGTGCAGCGTGGCCAGCAGGGAAAAGGTCGGACTGAGAGCACTAAGAAGGCTAGAGGGGAGTGGGTCAAAATCGAGAAAGAAAACTCTCATTCCAGCATGGAGTCTGACTCGCGAAGTTCCAATTTTGTGTTTATGCAGGGAACTTGCTCCTTAAATAATGGAATACGGGATGGAAGAACTAAGGATTATGGTGATGAAAATGATGATGAAGTTCAGGGCAGTGGAGAACATGTTAATGATGGACGTCGTGGTGGTTATGGCAAAGATGGTGGGGGTGGGTATGGAGACTTGTCACCTGTTGCCAACTCATCTTCGGAGATCAAAGAAGAAAGAAGTGAGAATCATTGTTCCATGACAGAACATGATCCATTAGATGAATCTGTCTTTGCACTCCTTTCTGTACAAGAAGCTCTAGAAAAAGGTTGGTCCCCATTAATCTTTTCAATCTGTTTGATCATATGTTTTTGCATTTGTCCCTCTTTTACAAGATTAAACTTACTTGAGAAAAAAAATTCATCTGTTGCCTTTGTTTACCATTTGAGTTTTCTTTTCTTACAGCCTTTTATTGTCTATGCAGAGATTCTAAAGTTTAAGGAAATCGGCGATGATGTTTCAGTAGACGGTTCCATTTCAGACTTATGCTCAGAGTTTGTAAATGAAGAACAAAAGCTTCATAAAACAAGCTGCGAGCAGTCCCAAAGTGGTGAGGGTTTACCAAGTTCCCCTCGGGCTTTGCAATCTGAAGTGGTAGAAACAGCAAACGGAGATGTGTTAAGTGAACTTGAAGCTCTCTTCAAGCAAAAAGTTGAAGCCGAAGTGGAGTATTTGATGCTATCAAGAACGGTCCAAATGATGAGAGTTGCTGCTGTGGATCAGGTCACTCTTTTGGAAGACCAAAAGGCTCTAGCTTCAGAGCAAACACAAATACTCGATAAGCTTGGAGCTGCTGAAAACAAGGCTGCAAAACTTGAGAAAGAGGCTGAGAAGTTGGAAAAATTTTGTGAAGATATTGCAAATGCTGATGATAAGTCAAAGCTACAGAAGAGCATTCTTAAGTACGGTTCATATGTTCTCATGCAGGTGGTATTCTTGGTAGTTATCTTGAGCATCTTTATGTCCCAAATTTCACAAAATCATGTTGAGGTTGTTCCAACCTAGTTTTAAGATTAGCCCCTCTTCCCTTTTCATTCTATGCTCTTATAGTTTGCCTTGTGAATTATAATTATTATATGTTTCAGTATTTTTCTTTTCCAAATAGATGTATAAATCAACCACTAAGTAGCTCTTTTTTGTAAGGAGTTTTCACTTTGTATTACAGCTGATTCTACCACCTTCTTCTTTTATACAAAGTTTTGTATCAATTCGGTATTTGCCAATGAAAATGAATTGTTAGTGTGTATTGTTCAGTTGTGAAGCTTTGATAGTGATTTCCTTGGCATTACCCTTGTGACTTAGCTGTGATTTTCTTAACAATTTTTTAGAAATTATAGTGGGGCGATCGACCCCTACCTAGCACCAATTATTTATTATTTTAGTATTTTGTATTATTTCTCTGAAATTGGTCCATCTATCTCCAATTCAAGACACATATAAAAAGGCCCTTTGGCCCTATTCTTTGTTAAGGTTCCAAGTCCATTTACTTTTTGGTGAAAATAATGATTTATATAGTTGAACCTTATATATCCCATATAGTCAGAAAGTAAAGAGAACACCCATTATGAAAATATGCGGCCAAACGACACCGTTTGGTCTCATTGTGCCTTTCTTACACGAACATGGTATGTAATGGAGCAATTATATGCACATATTACTGGTTGCAAGTGAAACTAACAAAAACTTAAAACATATTTTTAAATCTGCTTCTTGTTTTTTTTTTTTTTTAAAGATTGGAGAGCATCCTAATTGATGATTATCCTTTAGTTGGAATTTGGAAATATTTTTGATATTATTGTTGGATTGAGGGATTTACATTAAATTCAACAAAATTAGAGAAAGTTTCTGAAAACCTATTCAAATCATTTGAAGACTACTTCAAAATAAGCAAGTGATGGATGCGTACAACTACTATAAATTCATAAATATATCTTCAAAATTTTCAATCCAAACACAACCTAGGACATAGACATAATTATGGTATTAATGCTTCCAAGAAACATTGGATAGATGTAATAATGGCCTGGGTTCGTTTTCAATGTATACGAATTAGGCATGGCGTGGAAATTGTGCTGAGCTACAACAATTATAATTACATAATCTCTATGGTATTACATTGTGTATATATTCCTTCTTTAATTACTATCTTATTAATTATTTCAAGCACATTTATATAAAGTTATATAAAAATAACAAACATTATACTCATCATATTTTATTGAATGCTACATTAATAGGGTATATATGAATGTTATAGGAAATGCAGATTTTGCAATAGTGGGTGTGAAAGATTGTAAATTATAAAAAGTCAAAAATGATTGGTAGGCAGAGAGTTGCTTTCATACAATCACGAGAATTTGTGCAGAAAGCAGTTGAACCTTTCTCTATTTACATCCATTGATAATCAATATTCTCAATTCAACTCTATTATGGGATTTTGTATCCTCTATTGTGCCTAAATTAAACACGATCAAAGATGTTTTAGTTCATCTTTAAGTTCACTAAGCTGCAAGCCAGTTGTTAGCTGTTAGCTTTTAGCTTAAGTTAAATGATGTTTTATGTTAAATAGTTTTAACTCAGAATATATAGCTGGTATTGTATTTCATGCATCAGATGATCCACAGGACCAAAGCCTTCCAAATGCCTTAAACAATACACTGAAAATAATATTTACAGAATCAAATACAATCTTCTACAATGTATATTTTTAGTATTGAATTATTTAATTGTTTTTCATGCTCAAATATCATGACAATCACGTGGATCAAAAATATACGTACATATATGGAACCAGCGTTGATTTTTCTATGAAGCCAACTTAAAGAAAAGTGCTTTTACTTTCATCGTTGAAAAAAAAACACATATTGATCATAAAAGCAAGTACTGGTATTTTTCGGGTACAAAAACTCACGTGAGACAATCTCACGGATAGTTATCTTGAGACTGAATTTTATTATCCGCAAATCAAACCCATTTTCACAAATTTATATATGAATTGTTAAGTGTGGATTGTGAGTTGATCCATTTCACATAACATGATTCATGAGACGATATCACGTAAGACATATTCTTTTTCGGGTTATCATCATAAAAAACCCAATAGTACATATTTAGTAAGTTTTATACGTGAAATTTTATGTAAGACGAATTTCATATAAATCAATATATAGTAAGTTTTATGTAAGACAGTTTCATGTGAGATCTTATATAAGATAGACGAAGTTTATATGGATCAATAAAGCGAGTCAATCTCATTCAATATGATTATATTTTATATATATACTCTCACTTTTAACTCAAGTAAAGAAATTCTGCTTTGACTAATTCTGTAATTAGTTTCCTTAATTTGTTTGTTGAGTAAATACAACTTATGATTCACAATTTTTACAAGCTTAGAATGGATTATTTATTTGATGATGGTATAGGTATAAATTTGAATATTTAGCTTTAAAAAAAAAAGGAATATTTGGTAATTGACTAATGATAAGTCAAGGGAAGGTAGTGGAGAGGGTGCAAATGCAGTGGAGCAACTTGAAAGGCAAACCATGTTTCCAAGAAGATAATATTAAGGATTCTATATAATAATAAATAATAAAACAAGTGTTTAACTTCTTCAAACTATATAACTAGCGGCACGAAGATCTGAGACCCCCACAAGTTGTGCTTTGTGGAATATATTCCCATGTCCCTTTTTTCTCAAACAATCATTTTTTTTATATATATAATTTCTGTTATAAAAAAAAAAACTCATGTTCAAACAAAGAGTTCCAAATCCCCATTTTCATATATAAGTCAATCTGCATAGAATTAGAAAGACGTCTCACCAGAATCCTATTCTTCTGTTATAGGCATGTCTCTTCCCAACATTATTTGATTTGTCAAGTAATAAAATCTTTCCAATAAAAAAAGAATTCAACTTATAGCCAAAAATTGACTCTTGATGACTTTTCTTCAATTCTTCCATCATGCAGTTCTTTTTTTAATTGTTTTCTATAAAGATAAAACAACATTCTGGACCTCCACTAATATATCATCTCAGTTGAAATTAAAATTCAAATACTAAACAATACACAATTTACAAGGTTTTAAAGTAAGCATTTGTAATGCAAGTGTTAAACGAGTCACAAACAGTGAACAATTTTGATGAGATAAAATTTATGAAGAGATGAGATGCAGGCAATATGCATATATGAATATGCATGTATACTATCTATCTATCACCTTCTCCGGACATAAATATTTTTTCTTTTAGCTTCACAGAAAAGCAAGTTGGCACATGACGTTCTCCATGACAAATATAAACACACAAAATAGACAAGATCCTTAACACCCCATTTAAGCAATAAAGAAGGAAGCAAGATGGTTCCTTTTCAACTATCTACATAACCAACAGTCATTAACTAAACCACCAAATACTTGTGCCCCTTTCACTACCCTTATTGCCCTCTAATCATTTAGCTAATTACCCTAAACTAATTTGAAAGAAAATAGTAGCAACTAATCCATATATAAAAATGATACTCATTACCAAGACTCAAAACCAGCTTCTCTCATTCAGATTGAGGCGCCTCATTGAGATCGATTTCGAGCACTTTGTGGCACGTCTCCTTGCTCACCTCATCACTCTCAAGAACCCCAGATGTTGCTGATATGTTGTGGCCGCTGTACTTAGCCGGCATTGGAGTGGCGCTAGCAATTTCTGATGATTGCAGATCACACAGTTCTTTCATCTTCTTCCTTTTCTTCTTGCTCTTCACCAGATCTATCTCATTGAGTTCCTCCATCTTCTTCCTATGATCCCTTTCATCATCATCTGAGAAGCTATTGACAACTGATTCTTCATTAACAACATCACTTGTAACACCTTCATTAGTTTCAAGAACTTGAGCATACTTCTTCTCATGTATGACCTCCTTAGATAACATCATAAGGTAATAAACAGCTTTCCTAAACTGATCATCCTCGGAGCTCGAAACCTCCGACGAGGACGCCACCACGGTGCCCTTCCGGCCCCGCTTAGCTGTCACCGGCCACCTAGTCGGCAACCACTGTGTCAGATCAAGTACCCTTGAATCAGCTTTCTCACCAGAAACTGAAACCCTAATCTGATCATCAGAATTTGGTGGAGACAAAGAAGCAGAAGAAGAAGAAGTGTTCACGGAAGAAGGGGGACGAATTCCCCTCCAAACCCTCTCGGGATGGCTTCTCATGTGCCCAGACAGTGATTTCATGGACTTGAAATCCTTACCACATGTGAAACAAGTTGGTTTCATGACATCAAGCTGCTTCTTGGAATTAGCAGCATCATGATCTAATTTCTTGTTGGGTGGCTGAACGTGGATCCTCATATGACCTCCTAAAGCTTTGCCTGAACTGAACGTTTTCTGACAAATATGACAAACCCTTTTCTTCTTCTCTTCACCATTAATGTACAGACAACCTTCTAATTCCTTTTCTTCTTTCGGAATCTTCAGTTTAACCCACACTCCTAATTTACCATCATCTGATTCTTGATTGTCTTTCTCCATTGACACTGATCCAACACCCGCGCCTTGATTTATCGCCATTGAGAAGGTGAATATAATGTATGATGTGTGAGGGAGTTGTTATTTGAAAGTGATGATGAAAAATAACTGGGGATTGGTGGGTGTAGATGGACCAAGAGATCTTAAAACGACAACTTTCAAGAAGGTGTATGTGCACCAGTTACAGAAACTGTAACCCTTAAAAAGATCCGATTTAATACTGCAGCAAACCACCCATAAGATTGGCAGAATTAACAGAAAGAGAATGGTGTTTGAATCTTGAGTATTAAACGGGAATAGGAGCTCAAGGATTCAGCATGAAATAAAGATTTGGAAGAAAAGTTAAAGAGGAAGAGAGAATTCAAGGTGAAGATGAGAAGTCCAAAGAGTCAGTAACTGCTCTTTGGAATTCACTTTCACGTTCGTCCACCCTTTGCCTCTTATTCTGATTTTTTTTTTTTTTTAAAATCTCTTTTTCCTCCCTCTCCCTCAACTCAGATACACTAGCGCCACTGTTAATCTCTTCTTTTGATTTTTTGTTGAAATAAAATCCCTTTTTTCTCTCTCTTTTTCCTCTCTCTCTCTCCTCTCACAAACACTAACTCCAACTGCTAAGCCTAAAAATAATACTTGTGTATCAAATCTGTATCGAGATAAATATTTAATTTTTCTTTCCTTTTCTTTATTTTGGTAGATTGGTTTTATTTATATGGGGAAAAGGTTCTATTATCCTTTAATGAGTATATTTTCCCTAAATAAATTGAACATTACCTATTAAGTAAAAGAAGCATTATACCAACTTGTATTTGAATTAATATATTCTAATTTTTATTGTCTCCCTTATTTTCAATCCCTTTAATTCATTAAAAAAAATAAAAAGAAAATATTAGTAAATTCTAAATTGCATAATTTGCCTACATTAATTTAAATCGTTTAGAAATATATCAGATGAGATTCGTTTTGGATAGTTTTAAAAAAAGATTTTAAAATTGGTTGATGATGATATCTTTTATTAGATAAGAAAAATGAGTAAAGACTTGAGGAAAACAAAAAAATACAAAATTAAAAGAAAGACTGAAGAAAAAAAAAAGTGCGGGAAAAGACGTACTAAATCAACCTTAACATCAAATAAAGTGATAAATGCACATTTAATAAAATGATAAATGTACATATAATAACTTATATTTGATCAGTTGAATACAAGCAAGGATAAAATTTAGGTTTCAATGGAAATATCGATATCTTAATTTTATGAAAATATCGTCTATATATTCATATCGGTGAAAATATCGATATATCATATTTATCGATATTTTTACAATATTTACTTATATTTTCCCAATATTCCATTAATATTTATCGATATATCCTGATTGTTGGACATCCGATCCGAACTGCACACAACATTGCATCTGAACAGCTCAAAAAATTCAACCGATCAGAATGATATATTTCGGCTCCTCCTCAGTAGGAGGCCCATGATCATTTGGAGGAATCATGGATAAATTAGTCTGGCCGGCTGAGCTGGACTTGCCCCACAGGAAATGCCATCAGTTCATTCAACCGACCAGGATGACAGCCCCGCAGGAAATGCCATCAGTTCATTCAACCGACCAGGATGATATATTTGGCAAGATCATTTGGAGGAATTATGGATAAACCAGGATGATATATTTGGCAAGATCATTTGGAGGAATCATGGATAAATGAGTCTGGCCGGCCCGAGCTGGACTTGCCGCAAGGAAAGAGCCAACTGCTAAGAGATCGTGGGATAAAACCGCTCAATACCGCATAAATATGTGAAAATCAAAGACAAAAGTGGGCATAACCTCCATGATCTCCACTACTTGGGTTATGATATAGCTATAAATAGATATAATTTTAACTTGTAAAGGGTTCGAAACTCATTTTTGTACTAAGCACTAGAGAGTTCATTTCTCTAAAATAATTACATACGATCCTGCTCACTTGGGTTATGATATAGCTATAAATAGATATAATTCCAACTTGTAAGGGTTCGAAACTCATTTTTGTACTAAGCACCTCATTTCTCTAAAGTAATTATATACGATCCTGCTCGGTCACTCAAAACCGCCCAGCATCAGCTGACCTAATTTGCCCGATCAGCTACCTAGGATGTTTTACACTTACTTTACACATTTTCAGCATATTTTTCCATCCAAATACACCAATTTCATTCCTTTTATGAGTGTTCGACTAGGAATACATGATTTACAAATTTTGACGTCAACACTGATATTTCACCGATTTTTTTATAATTTATACTATAAAATCACCGATATTGAAATCGATATCAATATTTATCGATATTCGATATTTCCCCATATATTATCTATATTCCTCACATTTAGATATTAAAATTGATACCAATATTTATGATATTCGATATTTTCCATATATCATCTATATTTCTCCCATTTATTATTAAAATTGATAAAATATCGATATTTTATATTCCTCCCATTTATATATTGAAATCGATACCGATATTTATCAATATTCTATATTTTCCATTTATATTCAAATCGATACCAATATTTATCGATATTCTATATTTCCCATTTATACCATAAAGCCACCTTATATCAAAATCGATATTGAAATCGATACCGATATTTATCGATATTTTATATTTCCCCATATATCACCTATATTCCTCTCATTTATATATGAAGTCACCTGATATCAAAATCGACACATGATATTTGTCGATATTTTATTGATATTTTGATAAATTTTTTTATTTTTTTAGTGAAAAAATGAAAATATTGGAGATATATTACTGCAGAGCATTTTTATATCAATGACATGAAAAAATGAAAATATCTAGAAAATATTGAAAATATTTTCGAATACAAGTAATTAAATATATCTTCGCCGTTTCTAACTTATTTTGTCTATCAACCTAGGTCAATTCTCATTAATTTGGGTAAAATAATAATAATAATAATAATAATAATAATAATAATAATAATAATAATAATAATAATAATAATAATAATAATAATAATAATAATAATAAATTTCTCTTTAACTCTTGGATTTGTTTTGCTAAATATTACAACTTATCCCTCTAAGAGTAGTGTTTGTGTGCACTAGGTGCATGAGTTATGATCCATGTAACTGTGTACACTGGTCGGGTCGGGTCCGGTTTAACCCGGATCCGCACCCTTTTTTTTATAATTTATGTCATAACATTTATATTCTAATAATATAACATTTATGTTGTAATAGTGTAACCTTTATGTACATATTTCATAACTTTTTCAGTGCATGACTTATACTTTTTTCACTATAAAAATTCATGTAATATAGCCCAAACATTTATATTGTAATAATATAACTTTTATGTTGTAATAGTATAACATTTATGTACAGATTTCATAACTTTTTCAATAAATAACTTATAATTTTTTCACTATAAAAATTCACTATAGCCGAAACCTCTTTATATTGTAATGATATAACCTTTATGTTGTAATGTTATAACCTTTATGTATAAATTTTATAACATTTTCAGTGAATAACTTATACTTTTTTCACTACTCAACACTGCAAAAGGTTATGTGCATATAACTAAAAGGTTATAAGGATAGAACTAAAAGGTTAAGTTCGCTGAACTAAAAGGTTATGTCAATTTGAGTTAGGATTTAGGTGCGTGGGTGCGCGTGAGGCGCGCGTGGGGCGCGTGAAAAGCACTTTCAGGTCGGATTGACCTGGTTACACGGATCTAGGATCTGTACACTTGGTGTATAGAAACAATTATGTTCCTGAGCAGTGTTTGTGTGCACCAAGTGTATGGGTCATGATCCATGCAATTGGGCACGCGGGTCGGGTCGGGTTCGATTTAACCCGGATCCGCGCCCTTTTTTTATTTATTTATTTATGTCATAACCTTTATGTTGTAATAGTGTAACCTTTATGTACAAATTTCATAACCTTTTCAGTGCATGACTTATACTTTTTTCACTATAAAAATTTATGTAATATAGCCAAAACTTTTATGTTGTAATAGTATAATCTTTATATACAGATTTCATAACCTTTTCAATAAATAACTTATAGTTTTTTCACTATAAAAATTCAATATAGCTGAAACCTTTATGTAGTAATGATATAACATTATATTGTAATGCTATAATCTTTATGTACAAATTTCATAACTTTTTCAGTGAATAACTTATACTTTTTGCATTACTCAACACTGCAAAAGGTTATGTGCATATAACTAAAAGTTATAAGGATAGAACTAAAATGGTTATGTTAATATACAACAAAACTAGAATTTGAGTTAAGGTTTGGGCGCGTGGGGGCGCGTGAGGTGCGCGTGGGGCGCGTGAAAGACACTTTCGGATCGGATTGACCAAAATCCGTGCACTTAGTGTATAGAAACAATTGTGTTTTTTAGAATACTCTGAAATCATAATTAGAAGATTATTGCGTCATGTACATAATTATGAAAAGTTGTTTGTGAAAGGATTTTCTCATCCACCCCACTATAATAGGCATTAATTATAATCTTCAATTTACTTTTTTTTTTTTTTTCCCCTTCAACTAAATCAAAACGGTTGGGTTGAGAGATTTTCTTCTAAGCTATAAAATATTTCCTACATACGCCTATATACTCCAAATTTTCTTTTATCAATCATTAGCCTTTCATTTGAATAAATTAAGTCCATTTTGTTTGAATTGAATGTTTCTAAATAAATTAAGTTTTTGAACTTTCCATTTTGTTTGAATTGAATGCTCTTACTCCTAACTTTGCTTGAATTTGGTCCACTTGCTTAGTGTGTTACATAAAGACTAAATTTTATACAAATAAAAATAGAAAGCATAACATT
Source organism: Scutellaria barbata (assembly GCA_028654395.1). Lineage (NCBI taxonomy): Eukaryota > Viridiplantae > Streptophyta > Magnoliopsida > Lamiales > Lamiaceae > Scutellaria > Scutellaria barbata. The sequence continues at coordinate 9,554,215 of CM053645.1, forward strand.
TTATGAAATTTGAATGTTTCATTTCATCTATAAGCATTTTATAAAATTACATTTTATGACTCAAATACTAAGTATAAATAATATTGAATTGAACAATGTAATCAGCATTATAAATGTTATTGTTATTGGCAGTTTTTTTATATTTTATTTGCTGATGGGTAGATATTTAAAAAAGTATTTTTATTAAATAAAAGCTTTGATTATTATATTTTTATATTTACTTAAATAATATTTCAAATTTATTTTTTTATTTCAAAATTTTAAACATTTACAATTCCAATCATAATTCATTATTATTATTATTATTATTATTATTATTATTATTATTATTATTATTATTATTATTATTATTATTATTATTATTATTATTATTATTATTATTATTATTATTATTATTATTATTATTATTATTATTATTATTATTATTATTAATTCTTCTATTATAAAATGAAATTTTTAAAATTTGCATATTGTTGTTTATATTTCAAATTTATGATATTATTGAATGCAATAATGTAGAATAATTAGTGAATTTTAAAATATATTAACTTCTTTTAATATAAATACTAAAAGTATTATATATATTTAAGTTAAGATAATATATTATTACACTATTTATCAAAACTATATAATTATAAGATGTTATATAACAAGTTGTGCAACTTACAAACATAAAACAAAAGCAGGACCCAACTCAAAAAGATTATAAATACAAGGACCCAACAAATGAAAGTGGAGGGACCTAAGCCAAAAAAAAAAAGGAAGTAAACCTATAATTACATTTTGGATGGGCTATTCTCTACTCATACATTACTAAACACACCTACTTTAAAATGATTTAATACCATCAAATTTCTAAATACACCCCACAACATTACCATTCTACCCTTTCAATAGTATAATATATAATTATACAAATAGTAAATATCAGGAACATTTATGTCTTTTTAACACATTTATTTTTCCCAAATGAACAAGAGGCTTAGCCATGGTTTCAACATCCTTTAGCTCACTAACTTTACCAAATGACATTTCCAGGGAAGGCAAAGCCTATGGATAAATTTGACACACATGTACATATGCCTCAAGCATCAATTTCAAGGTTCAATAGCAGGAGACAACGGAAATCGAATTTGGAAATTCGAAGAACATCGTCAACATCATATAAGCAATAAGAAAGCACAGTTTTGCAGATGCCTCAGGAAAATCATCTACTTCCCAGCTAACCTATGCCCTGGAGAATCTTTTTTCTTGTTTGTTAGAAAGGTCAATGAGTGAAATTTTCAGCCGTTTCTCTACAAATAAAATTAAAGAGAGAGCAAAAAGCAGTAACTGGTAAGATGGACACCGAATTTTGATGAGAGCTAGGACCAGGAGAAGATATCCCAAGCGACGATCAGTAAATTGTATCAACCCTGCACGTGTTGGGATGATTTGTACTCCAACATTTCAGCTTTGTATCTTTCCTTGTCTCTCAAACCCTTTTCCTGATATACCTGATACCACCATGCATGAAGTATTATCAATTCAAAGCATCAAGTGTTGCTAGTCTTAAGAATGTCAACTTCCAAGAATCCAAGTTTCCAGATATTTATCATTTTATATTACGTGTGTGTGAGCTGGGAATTGAGGGTTCATTTCATGGCTACTGCATCATCAAATATCATGGATTCATAGTATTACCCTACACTTGTTGGATGTCCAAGAATATTATGCATCCATATCTAATCTATGTCGAAAAAAATAATAAACAGAAAAAGAAACCATGACAGTTATCCTAAGTGGCATTGACAACCAGAAAACTAACTGGAAAAACCCAAGGAAGCATTTTTTATTAACAGAATCAATAAAAATGTAAAGGCGATTCAAAATCAATCTTCCCAAGATCCCTTAAGAGTGTGTTATTAGAAAATAGGCATCAAGAATGAACATAATTCTTCCTCAGTCGGACACCATGTTCCTAGTAGAAACTTGTAAAGAGAGCACAAGCCCACAGATGGATTGATCTACTAGGCTACATTATGGCACAAGCTCTGATTGTTCATCTTCATCATCATCATCAAAGCCCATTCTCACTACTTAAAGGATCAGCTACATGGATATTTGTGTTATGCAATCTTCCCACATACAATCACAGGTCTAAGATTTCTTCCTTAACCACCTTCATTTAAGTTTTCAAAGGCCCACTCCTAAACCTGCCAATCTAATTGCCAAATTGGAGCCGTGTTTGGTCTCCTTTGCACACGACCACAGTATTTTAAATGTCTCTTCTTAACCTTATCTTATATGGGCACTATACCTAAATAGCTCATATTCTTTTCATTGCTAAGTCTAATCCTGACTCTGCTACCACAATCTAATGCATGTGTTTTCCAAAAGTGACCAGATACTCAAAGCCTTAAAGCATAGTTGGTCTGGTCGAAGAATAGTCTAGCAACAACCAAAACTTCTGTCCAATGAAAATTTAGAGGTTTCCCCAACAAGGCCTCCCAATATCAGATTTTGATAGAAAGAACACAAGTCACATGACGAATTAACTTACATAATGACTTCGGCTACTTAAATAATATTAGCCAGCTATAAATTGTTTCAAGCAGAGATATGAGGATGAAGCAGATAAAGTTCCCAAACATGTTGAGTGTAAATTTTACCTGTTTTTCAGACTCGGACAGATTGCTCCAGAGTTGCCCGATTTTTTTACTGATAGCTCTTTCTTGCCCATGGTATGAAGGCCTCAGTCTCTGGTATTGCTCGGCAAAAAAGAAAGTGTAACCACTTCTATTCCGCTTGGGATGAGTAGGATCCCTAAAGGCAGTCTGGTGTTTTCTCCGGGTAAGGTGAACAGTATCTTCAAAAGTGCTAAAACCTTGCGATGCATCTCGCTCAAGCGGGGAATGATAAAGTACACCTTTCAGATCTTCAGATCCCAGCTTCACTGTAACCAAGTATCCATCATCGAATTTTCCATCTATTATTCCAGTGACTAAACTACCATCCTCCAGGCTAGAACTCTCTGCACATAACATAAGGCAATCCATGTTACTGCTCACACAAACAAGCAAGCCAATTAGCATGTTGACAAGACTCATCAAACTTGCTCTGCAACCACTATAACTATAAACATTACAAAACATAAAGATGCAAAGAATCCCCACCTGAAAATTTATCAGATGCAGCACCATCATCAACACCATATGGCAGTGATAGACCTGTTCAAAGGTTTTAGAAGTATTACTGATTATGCACCATGGAAAAACTTGAAGCCACACAGGAATAAAACTATAATCAAGTTGTGAAGGTACCGGCAGCTGAAACAGATGGTTCTTCTTTCCGGAAATAATAAACCTGCTCAAAATGATAAAGCAACGAGAGATAATATTTTCGTAAGACAAATGATGCACTTGTAATGGAAGTCGGGAAGTTAAACGATCCAGTAATTTCCTTCCATCTGCGTTCTCTAATAACCTGTAACATGTAAACAGAAAAAGAGATGCAAAAATATCCATAATATGTAAATTATATCAAAACCAACAGAAGTATTCTTATAGCATGCAATAGTACTAGTAATCAGCTTCAACAAAGCAGTTCATCTGTCCATTTGTCAATTTTTTTCAGGATATCCTACACATTATCTGCTGCTAATAAAATGCAATTGCAGAAAAATCAGTTTAAGGTTTTAATAGTTTACATTTTTTTTTTCCGATATCCAGAAAGCATTTGTAAGCTTCTCTCACTGACGATGATTATTTAAATCCCCCTTAGCCTTTCAACCAAATACCAACGTTCATGGACCTCTTTCCACATCAACTTTACATGGGACGAAGAGAAGTTTATAGATTGACTACCAACTTAAATCATCCATGCCAGTCTAACAACAACATATACACCAGAGGATATATTTCTGTGATCCCCACATTTAAAAGAACTTTTCTGCATGAAGTCCCGATGGAGTTCCTTTCACCCTTGCCTAAATGAAATACAACTGAAAATTTATATAATAGACTCCAGACATACAATTTTCATACGATAATTTTCCTACCAATGATAGTTTGTAGCCTTAAGGGAAAAAATGAAATGGAAAACATCTTTCTATAGGGTTCAAAGAAAAATATGATGGACCAAACAAAAATACGACTAGATTGGCATCGTTAATTGTGTCGTTAAATACATTACGATATGAAAATAAGAAAGATGCTGATTAATAAATAGTTTAAAGTGATAGAAACCATACTTTTTCAATACCACCTCGCGAGGTCACCTCTAAAAAGAGTCGATGTAAATCTAAGGAACTCCCTCCTATTGTAGGGACCCTAAATAGCAAAGAACAGAGGTAAATAAATGACACAATGGGATGCTTCATAGATTATTAAACTCACATATAGTTGCCATTTCTACCAATTCGTGTTGAAATAATCACTGTATATCAGATTGTGTATAAAACAGGTATCAGATGCACACAACAGGAATTTCAGGTAAGACTACATAAAAATTACGTTTGATGCTACGATCTGTGATCATTCCAATGTAGTTGCAGAAACAGGGTATTTACAGAACTTAACTTGACCAGTAACATAAACCTGTGATATTACACTATCTCATCTGAATTAATATCCGATATCAAAATTGAATCTTTTGACCACTGAATTCAATGAACACACCATTCAAACATTTGCTCAATGAATCAGATCGTATGTACTAAGAGACTTGCTAGTCATAAAATCATGAAATGCTTCATTTGATTGTGATAAATGTGATTTCTGATCAGGCACAAAGACAAGCTGTGAGCAAAACTGAGTTAAATCCATGCTAAAGTTGTGTTACTTAGTAGCCCAAGATAGATTAGCAACCTATGAGAGCACCAAAAATACTTTATAAAAAAGGAGCATGACTACACATTGCATAAATTGAATCTCTGAGCTGATTAAAATAACTGAGGTGAATTGTAGTACCCGTAGATATTAAAAACTCAACATGTACCAGAATTTTAATATGGTAAACCGTTAGACCTCAGTCCCAAGTTTATTGCACGTTTATGCTGCATTCCAACATAATGATCTACCTCCTAAATGGAAACCTTCTTCCTCCAAAATCTCCTTTCTTTTGAAGTAGAGATGTAATGATATATGTTACTACTTTCAAAACTAATAGTTTAAATGCACATGAAGTTTCTATTTTCTAAACACACATGTAAATGTTTTTTACCAACAAACAAACACTTATGTGCAATTGTAAGTATAACACTTAAATGTAGTGAGATTTGGGCCTAACAGTATAGATTGTTTCTTAATTTCATATAGATAAAACACTTTGTAGATGTTTTATGAGTATCAAACCTATAAACTTCACTGCATCAGTTCCACACAACAGATTCATTCAACAGGTGAAAACTTAACTACAAAATAAAGCTCCAAATGATTCAGTTTTTTTTTCCCACCAAAACGCAGTACAATACAATCTAGGAGGATACAAGCTTTCATCAACTATTCCAAATAGCATCTATGCAAATAAAGATATTAAGCTTTTATATTAATTATATTTTCCCATGACAACAGAAGATCTCAAATTACGTGCGTGGAAAATTTAAAAAAAAAAAAACTCCATTCAAGCAACATAGAGAAATTATAATTTTTTTTTTAACTGACAAAATTCGATAAACGTTAACCACTGCAAAAAATTCAACATTCTAGCGCGAAAACCCTGAAATTCAAACAAAACATGTAAAATCATATTACTCACACAGAAAAATTTATTCCAAAAAAAAAAAAAAGAACTTAACATAATAGCAAAAACCCACACAAAAGAGGACTACTAAATTTAAAATATAATATTAATAAAATTTAAAATAAAAAACAAATGGAAGCCCAGAAACCTGAATTTAGTGCCGTAGAAAACATGAAAAGCACGCAGCTTCTCCAAGAAAAAATCTGAGTTTTGAATAATTTCTTGGTACTCAGCTTCGGGTTTGGGATAGGAAAGGTACTTTGTAGGCGATGGGTGGTTGGACATTTTATTAAGGTAAAATTATGGTAGAGCTAGGATTTAATCATTACTTTGTATTAGCGATTGATAAGAATTATGAATGGGTTTTCTAAGATTTCACTGTTCTGTAGATATAATCGCCTTCCATTTCTTCTTACCCTTCAATTTTTACAGACGAAAGCCCCGATGGCGCTTTTTTTATTCTTTAATAATATAATAAAGGAGAAAAGGAAATAATAAATATAGTATATAGTTAGGAGTTTTTTTTTTCTTTTTCTTAAATAAAAGTATATAATATAGAGTTGGAGTGGTCAGACATGTTTTGTATTAATAACCCTATATATATGATCACAATTTATATGCTATGTAATTGACATTCTTCCCTTCGAACAATTTTTTTTATTTGAATGTATCTCTCATATTAAAAAAATAATCACCACATTGAAATATTTAGATAATAACATTAATTTTCTTCAAAAAAAATATATTATTAATAACATTTATAATGTATCACAGATATTGGAATATAAAATAGAACACTGTAGATAGTCTCTAGACCCCTACTTACAAATTATTCCTCTTTTTGTTGTTAATTTTGATTACCATTTATTGATTAAGCTTGTAAAATATCAAAAGAAAATTATTTAAATTCCTTGTCTAATTGTCATTTCAACATGATTAGCAAGGACTGTGCAATCTTCAAATGCACTACACTACTATAAAACGTTCACGCTAAGGTTGAGAATTTTTTTTTTTTTTAATTTATCTTTTTGGTAGTAAAAACTACATTCCATTGGAAAAAGATTTAGTTTTTTTTTTTCAGTTATTGAATTTAGTTATGTTTATTCTTTAACATAGAAGTTATTTTAAAATAATATGTAGGCTTTAAATTTTTTACAAATATATTCATTTATAATCAGTAAATATTTTTGATGATTAAAAAATAATAAATTATGTTGATATATTAATGTAGGTGACTGGAATACACATGAGAAGTTCCAAAAAGAATAGGAATACAATAAAAAAGTTATATGTAAAGAGTCAAAAATTTAAGAAAACAGGATTAGAGGAGTACAAAATAACTACGTTTAGTTATCCATTAAGCACGTAACTATTAGATGACGTTCCAAATTCAGCCGAATACCCCCTTACCACAAATATCATACTATCATCATTACGGTAGAAGATTCGAACCGTACAAATATATTGTAAGCTGTTATTTGTTTGAGATTTAATTATCTTCATTTTGGTTTCACCTGGCATAGTATCTTTGAAATATGGATGGTTATTTTGAATGCATGAATGTATTTAAAACTTGGTAAATAAGTGACAAGTATAAAAGTTTGTGAGAAAATGAACAAGAAAAGAGGCCCTCGGGAAAGAGCAGCCAAGCAGGGGATTCGAGAACATAAAATATCAACCAATTTAGTCTTCCTTAGACTGACGTAACCTTAATTTATAAATTAAAGATTTATTTATTGAACTGACGTAATTTTTGTTTTGTGAAAATGTATTTTATTTCTGTTTAGATATATGGATTTGAAATAACTTGATTTTAAGTCAATTCAGATAAAAAGGAGATTCGAAATTTACCCACCAACATTAGTTTAAAATGAAAATAATAAATTCAAATCCAAATTCTGATTTACTATTATGAATCTCACATTTCCAGTCTTAAAATATTTAAGGTTGGTTGACAATTACATCTAAACTCGAATAGTATCAGCAGTAAACTTGAAGAGAGATAAATTTCACCACAAGAAGTTAAATAAGCGGACAAGTGAAATAAAACACCCAAAAAAAAAAATTGTAGATGGATTTAAGCAGCTATACACAACAGCTACGAGAGAATACAAGTTGAATTACATAGAGAGAGAGGGAGAGGAAATGATGAATGAGATGAGATCTCAACTCAACCAAAGAAGCTAGGGTCGTAGCCATTGCTAGAGGTGGCGAGAATATAGTAGGCGACGATGTGGCCAATGGAACCCCAGGCGAGAACATCAACGATGTTGAAACCAACAGGGTCGTTGGATTTCAGGAGGCTAACGTACTCCTTAGCGCGCACATCGCCGGCTTCGAAGTGAGAAATCCCGTTCTGCTCCGGCACCTGTTTGCCCACGTTTTCCCTCTGGAAATTGAAGAAGACGAATCTCCCGAGGAAGAGGGAGAGCCCCGTGCTGAGGCTGATCACTAGCGATGGGTTCAGCTCGGCCTTCACGGCGAGCCTGTTGGCGCGCTTCTTGAGGGGGCGGCAGGCGGCGGAGGCGGGGAAGAGGCAGGTGGAGTCGATCGCCTTGTTTAGGGGTCTCAGGCCCTGGAAGGTTGGGGTGGAGAAGAGAGCACTGGACGCCATTGGAATGAATTGAGTAGTGGAGGTTGGATGTGGTGTGGATTAAATCAGAGATTATGTGATGAAAGAGGTTTATAATTTGGGAGATGAAAGAAACGGATTATCTGTGGAGGGGAGCCACGGAAAAAAGATTTTCCATGCTGATTTGCCCTACTCTCATTGGTTCTTTCTGGATCACGGATTTTTTATTCTTCTTTTCCTTGCTTTTTATAATTTTATTTATTTTCAGACTCATTATTAGCACTAAGGATCCGTGGCGCAATGGTAGCGCGTCTGACTCCAGATCAGAAGGTTGCGTGTTCGATTCACGTCGGGTTCAAATCCCCCGATTAAGCAGATCCATTTCTTTTTTTGGAAAACATAAATTTTACCCCTTTTAATTTGATTTTGCCTCGTTTTATCCTTTATGTCCTTATTTTTTTTTGGGAACCCCAAAGAGCAAGTGATATCAGAAAATATACAAATAAATAATAGAAGGCGCATCAGTAGAGAGAAAAAGTATAACAGATAGTGAAAACAAAAAAGTTAAGTAATGCAGCAACTCCCATCTTCCTCGTGTCCTAGTTAATTACTTTACAATGTAAGGAAATGCAAAACAAAATGCCCCCAACACACCTACCTCCATTAGATTAGTCTCTAAAATAATCATCAACAGAATTGACACACTTTTCAGATATCCAGTTGCATCCCCAGTTGTACACAAATGAATATCTCGACTAAAATCACAAAGGCAGTGTGGATAACCAATAGCTCAACTTCTGCTAATATTCACGACCAAGAATTGTCTATTACACTATACACCTCCCTCTCAATATCCTTATTAACACTCGAATAAGAAACTAAACTAAGAGACCATTACACTGCATTGCACAACATTACTACTATACACGTTGGACCCCTGTTGAAGAATGCACCACGACTTCGTTTGCTGAAGCTGCCCATAACAGGACTAGCTCATACAACAGTGTCAAGGTATGAGTACTCCCTGTGTCTGCCAAACTCAAGAAGGCTACCATATGTACGGTCCCACACTCCAATGAAAAGGGACTCGGTGTCAGGACTAAACGACATACCGGATATCTCACCAAAGAAATCAATTTCCTGCTCCTTCTGGTACCCACTATTGACATCAAAAATGTGGACGAAATCTGCAGGCTCAGCCATTGCCATGAATCTGCCATCAGATGTATAGCGGATGGAACGAATAGCTCCAAGGTTTCCCTTCAATGCAGAGACTGATGTGTAGAGATTCCGCATATCCCAAATTCGGCAGGTTTTATCCTGGTTCCCAGTTGCAAATGTTAAGCCATCAGGATGCCATGCCGATGCAAATGAGTAGTCCAAGTGACCATGCAGAGATGCAACAGCCTGCACAGATAGAAGTCAAAACTCAAGGTTGAGGCCATGGTATAATGCCTTTTATATGCTTCTCTCTGGTTAAAGGAAAACACACGTACCTTCCCACTCCTGGAATCCACCAGTAAACCATCTGGATCATCTCCAACAATAACGAGAACCTTACCGTCAGGGCTGAGAGAAGTATGCTGCATGCATCAAGTGTGAATCCAGTCAATGTCAGCAAAACACATATAAAGGGCTAATCAAACATGAGCGAATGTCCTCTTATGTCATTCAAGGTTCCTCAATCCCAAAGAACATGATTTCTTGTTATATTTGGCATGCCTTTTAATCATCCAGCATGGCCTCCCCCTGGCCCTACCCCAATGCATCCATCCAAGAAAAAAAATTGGAAGATACAGCTATAAGAAAATCTTTACTTTATAGCAGTTTTCATATGTATGCTAACCTTTCTCTGGACAGCCATGAATCTATATTTTAACTATTGAGACACTAAAGATCATATAGTCTTATCTCAATAACTAAAATGCATGCTTAGTCGTAGCATCAGGACTAAGGTCTCCAAATTTTACAGTCATAATATATTCTACTGGCACAACTTCAATAAGGTACCCAAAACCCATATCTTGCCATCTTAGATGATCAAGACACATGCTCTTATTTATATTTTCTTTCCATGTCTTTTTAGGCCTTCTTCCCCTTTTAATCCGATTTTATAAATAAACTGATTAATAAGATCAAATACATTGTGTGTGTAATTCCTAAAATAGTTAAATATAATTGTATGTGTGTGCGCACAGAAAAGATGGGAGAGGGGTAGAGACTCACATTAACTGGCCACGAAAAACGAAAATGGTTAGACTGTTGAAATTTCTCCATATCGAAATCTCTAACTCCGTTGTCATTATTTGAAGCTACAAAATGCACTGCACCACTGGAATGAGAGAGAAGCACTTTCAGGTATGTCAACCAAAAAAGAGATGAAAGAAGAAAAGGGGGGAAGAATAGAGTGACCAGACTTTTATACAACCAAATGTATAAATAGTAACAAGATACCTTCCAGATGTATATATCTCAACCGCATTACTGATTGCATTATCTTCATAAGTTGTCCTTGTGCAGTAAGATACCCCAGGCCTATCTAAATACTGCAATGAAACAGGTGGAAACAAATGGTTCGATAATGAGCTATAAACTGCAAAAATTTGTATCTGAGGACAGCTATTATAAATCAAAGAGCATGCCCAAGTATAAGATTCTTCAAACCATCATATGAACCTTTGTCCTGCTACCGATCAACCATAAATTCATATTCAACAGGGAGATCAAGAAAAACTTTCCCTTAAACTGTATAAGATAAAATGTCCAAAGAGCTCCTCTTTCTTTTTCATTACCAAAAAAAAAAAAAAAAACTGAAAAGAATGAATTGCTTCTATTTTATACATGGAAGGACCATATAAATATTAGGAGAGCATGGCCAACTGAACTAAATGGAAGAGTGGCTAAAAAAATCAGTTAAGCCTATTTTACAAATCAATGTTGCATCTCCTGGCAACAAATCTTGAAGCAAGTGCAGTATCATGGATTAGAAAAAAATTCAATAGATCATATGGCCAATAGTTCAAACAATAGTACAAAGAGGCATTTACAAATATAAGAACTCTCCATATGTCAAGAATTTTTCAAAATCACTTCATAGACTTACAGAGAAGAGTAAATAAGACATACCTTGCAGATAAGCTCTCCCTGAAATCCCCCGGCAACTAGCAACTTATCTTTCACTGCTAGTGTGCTCACCTGGGTCTGGGTAAATCCTTCCAACAAACTTCCAGGGTGTTTCTACATAGGTTAAAGAAAAATTACACAAACTGGATTTACATATATATATATATATATATATAGCGAGGGGGGGGGGGGGGGGACAATAGAATAACAAACCTCACAAGGTGCAACATGTCCTGACACATTAAGAACTTCAGATTTGGTGCATGTCAATGATGACCAATGCATAACTGAGAAATGTGACATAAGGTAAACATCATGCTTTGATGTAGCCCATACCAAATTTCTCAACTGCAACAAAGCAGTAAATATATTGGTAAGCTGTCATGCTCCAACTTGAACACAGGCTAAATATGTAATAAAAGACAACAACAAAAAAAAAGGTATATTAATTGGCACACCAAATAGATCAAACATAATAGCATAATCAGGTCATTTAAAGTACAAAACCCAGCTTCCATTGAAATTAGTTGTTCATGCAAAACTCCTCGGCTATAGTCCTTATAGTTGGTTAAATTATGTAACTAATTATATACAAACAATTTAGTGATGAAACAGGATTATATTGCACATTGTTCAGCAGAATTATGCTTCTACTTAGAACCAGACATTGATAATTTTCATATGTCAATCATTAAAGCTTGCCCTCTACAACAGATCAGGAAAACATCTACTTTTCTCCAAAATTCATCCAAATAGAGTTAGTAAACAAGTATGCAATTAGACATCCGAATTCACCCTTAAAAGAAATAGACAAACATAAATTTCTGATACAAGCTATTCCAATGACCTGAAAATGTAAAATTGTCGATTTCACAGATCTTGAGTTTCGTCTGAATGCATAGTATAAGCCTCCTTTCTCAGTGGTTTTGCACTCCTATTGGCAATAGGAAAAGGGACAAAAAGTTAATAAATTAGAGCAACAAAACCAATTGATATGTGGCCAGAGAAACCAGTACAGAAAAATAGAGAACCCACCTTTTCTGATCCTTCTCCAGATTGAGGAATGTTCTCATAATTCTTATATTGTTCTAATCTAGTTTGCCTATATTTCTCTCTAGTTATGCTGAGCCTCTCCCATGGAATTCCTTGGATATCTCTGCCCTTTCTAGCTTGAGCTGCAGTGGTATCTTGCATTCTATTATTCTGTATAGTGGTTTTGTTGGGGGGGGGGGGGGTGCGATTAGAAACTATCATGGATAAAATCTGTCTTCTAGGATGCAGAGAGTAAGATAAAACCATGAAAATACTCAAATTGGAAACACAAGGTTAGGTATGCATGTAACAAACCATGTATTCATATTCATCCATATCAGAGTCTGAGCCACCGGCATATCTGCCATGGAACTCATCATCCATATCATCGTCTACATCTTCCATTTCGTATTCCTCTTCCACTTCATCGGCTTCATTACTTTGCTGATGGGACATGATTTCCAGAGACCTGCAAGAAATGGACCAATGACTCCAAGTTGTGATAGTAACAATTTTTTGTTGCTCAGTTACAGCACTGAACTGAGACAAATACAATTTTTATAACATGACTGCATGGATAAGAAAATGTATGCACAGACCTGGAAAAAGAACCATCACTGTTGCAATAAATAACTTGAAATTAAAAACCAAATAGTGATATAAACCTTTATATTTTTGTCTAATAAATACGGAACTGCTGTGGGATTATGATAAGTCCAAGTTGAAAATTTCGCATATGAAATGGAATTGCAACATAGAAGACGATAAAGCATATTCCATCTTTTAACGCTGGTAAACAGCACGGGATACAACTAGCAAAAGGATATGAAAATCAACAAAATAAGATTGAGTGGATGCAGGGTTACCAACATCGTCAATATTTTGTACATCCATTATAACTATGCACAACTGTCTATATAAATATTGACATTGAGAGTCGATGGTATCATTTAAAATCTATTCAGGCCACACTGGGAACAAACAGTGGAACAAAATGCAAGACACATTGACTCCCAGAATGCATAAAGGAAAACAAACACAAAAAAACAATTGTCTAGTTAAAATGTAAAACACAAATATAGATCTGACAAATTGCAGAATCAGGACCATATGAAACAATTTCTATGCTTGTCATTTATCACACGTGAAGAGCAAAAACTGAGACTCCAACTCAGGCATCCTGATAAGTATTGAAATAAAAAAAGTTGAGTCGTGATAACATTGACGTAGCACAGTTAAAAAATCTAATTAGCAACGGTTGAATTTCAAAAGTTACCAATGGTACACAAGTTGGACTCTTATCTCCATCCAAAACAGGTTGAAAAACTACTAATTCTAGAATTGATACATTATTAATTGATGAATGTAACACTCGTTATATATCATTTTATGCTGACATATAGACCATTCTGCTGAACATGGGCTGCATGAACCAAATCATGCAACCAACATTCCCCATATACAAAATAAACGGCTGTTGCAGCTTCAATTCATTTCCCTAATATTCAAAGTTCAGTTGTCTAATATCATGATCCCAATTAAAAAAATTCAACCAAATCAATGTGATTACAATGCGGTGGATAATCCCTGAGATGTTTTAGCAGAACAATCACACTCACCACAATGGAATCATAGTCAATATACATCTTTGAGGACATGATTACTAAGAAAAGCAGCCAAAAAAAGCGCTTCTGTACACACACACACACACACATACACAAAAGGAGACAACACAAATATTGCAGAACAATCATTTAAGAACGACGAGCTGCATAAATCACCACATAATTTAAGAAGCAAACGACGCAACAATTGTGATTCCTACGCAGTATATACAGCCGGAATTTATAAAGTTACTTCACAAACACGTGAATCAGAGGTTAAAACAAAATAGCACAAAATACAATAAGAGAAAAAATGCTCACCCACCTTCTACAGTAAAAGAACAAGGCGTGGTGAAAATAAACCCTATAATTTCGAAGGGAAAAACTTAAAGCAATTACAATTACAACATGACAAAAGCATTTTCGTTCACGAACAATGCATGAATACCAAATTATATTCCAATAGGAAGTTACTGTAGAGATTCTGACCTTCCTGTAAAGGGAGAAACGGTAGAGAATCACGAAGCTTCTCGAATTCCGATTGAAAGGTTTAGATAGCGTTAAATCCGAATGACTAATTAGTAAATTGGCGAAATATCTTCGATGTGGAGAGAGAGAAAGGGGGAGAGGGAGAGAGATATATCTGCCAATCTTTATCCACTGGTTTGAAGGAATGCGAGTGAATGAAAGTGACTGGTTCCTTTTTGGCGTTGATAACTTGATATATAAGGTCGGTTTTGCTACTGCCCTTGACCTTTAATGTATTTCCCAATTTGGACACCAGATTGACCTGATTGGCGCATTCTATGGGGGCAAAAAGGGGAGAACAAGTTGGAGACGGGGATTTCCCCGGGAATTCTGTACTCGTTACTTATATTGCTTAATTACAATTTTTTTTTTTTTTATGGCATTGCTCAAGAGTCAAGACAAGATCGAGTGGGTTTCGGAAACTTGTTTTTAGAAGAATCATCTTCAAACTGTTTAATTCTCAATTGGACTTTTGAGTTATTTCTTTTTCTAATTATATCTATTATTTCAAAATTTTAAAGATATATTTCCCTTTTTTAAGTGGATTTCTAAATTGGGAAATCTTTTGTATTATAGACTTGAATAACAGTCACTCTCTTTTTTTTTTGTTTTTCCGTCACTACCTTCGTTTAAGAACAATCTAGGAATTTTATGGAGATGATGAACTTGATCATGGTCAAAATTCTTATTTCTAATTTAAGAATTGTTTAATTTCAATTGTTAATACAGTAAAATTGTGTTTAATTTATTTTTAGCTAAAACATGTATGAATTATTTCATATAAGATTTTATATGTGAGACGAAATTTAATATGATTTTATTTAAGACCGATATTGATTATATTAAATGAATTGATCGATTTTATTGATTTATATGAACTCCGTCTCGCTATGATCTTACATAAGACCATCTCACCTAAAATCTTTTTTTTCTCTCTTTTTTTTTCAATTATTTGTTGATTCACTATTTTATTCAATATAGGATATGCTTTGATTTGATCTGACTATTCGATTCAATCTACAATTTACTAATAGTACTAAAAATTCTTTATTCATAATTGTCATGATTGATACTTAATGGCAATAGATAAATATTGTGTTATCATAATATAACTGATTTAAGTGAATCAAAAAAAAGTTAGTACTTGCAATTGTCTGGATTATTGGGTTTTAAGTTTGACTTTTCTCTTAATTAATATGAAATGATAACATATTTAATTAGTTATGATTACATATGGTTTGATGTTTGATTTGAAAAAAAAAAAATCAAGAAAATAAAAAATATATATAACTATATGAGGGTATATGTTTGAATGCGTAGTACTACATTTGTAGCATATCAACCGTGAAGTCACTGGATACGAGCAGTCTTGAATCATAGCTTGGTATTATTGATTTGTACGTCAATTTTAACATTCATTTGCTAGTTAATTTTCCCAGGTTTATTATTTTGTTTTTATTTGCTTAGTTGATTTAGGATTCTTAGTGTAGTTAATTACACATACAACCCCTTTTTGTAATTTTTTTTCATAAAGATTTGATCATAATCACCATTATACTCAGTTATTTCTGAAAGTAGATAATTTTATTATGATGTTTTAACGCTAATCAATAAGAAATGTTTTTTTGCAAAATCTATTAGCAACTTACATTCTTTTTTTTTTATTTTTTATGAAAAGTTATGTGAGGTGTTCGAAAAAATCTATAAAGTATTCGTTTATAGGAAGTGTTTGCAAAAGAATTTTTTATTTTGAGGAAGTGATTTATGTATAGATTATGGTATAATTACTTATAATCATTTCAAAGTAGGATCCTTCTTGATTTAAATTTTATGTTTTTATTTATTTATTTAAGATGAATTTGATGATTAAAGATACTTTAACAACCCGATAAAAAAAAAATTAAAAATACAGATTTTTTCCTTTCATTTTGTTCTTGGAAACAACGCCTTAATCTCTTCTAAGTGAAAAAGATAATTATCTCAAGACATTGTTTGTTTTGCTTGTGGTATTTACTAAAAATGGCTATAACTATGGATAAATTTATTTGAAATCCAGAATTTAAAATAAAAATATTTCATTCTGATTGTACTTTTTTTTTTTGAGTTAATAAAGTTCGTAATATATATAAATATATATATATATATATCAAATTTAGTGAATTTGAAATCCATTTATATTGAAAATAAATTTAAAATAAAAATAATAAATTTTAAATATGCATCTATTGAAAAACCATATATGAATTTATTGCTTGAATCCTTGCTAAAAGCTTCCCATTCAAATAGAACCTTAAATTACTCAAGATTTTACTTAAGGTTGTAGTGAGGTAGGGATTTCTTTGTTCCCCACGGGAAAATGTTCCTCCATGGAATGGAGAGTAGGGGGGGATTTTTTTTTTTTTTCTGATTGGCATGGTCGGGAGGGGACGAAGATCTTATTCCCCATCCCGTTTCTTATGGGGTCCCATGATTTTTATATATATATATAATATAAACATGTATATATTTTAAAAATATATAAATATATTTTGAAAATAATATTATTAAATTAATATAAAAAATAAATTTATGGAAAATGAAGAGTTGAGTGCAGTGAAGTATTGAAGAATGATGAAAATTAATAAAAATGTATTAGGATTAAAAAAATTATATTTTAACTAGTTTTATTAGATTGTGTTTTCATTTTTTATTTGGATTATGAATCATTTTTTATATTTTTTTATATTTTAATTATATGTAATTGTATGGATTATTTTTATATATTACGAGAGGAAAATTTTCTCTGTTTCGCTTGTGGGGATAGGGATTCCCATGCATGTGGAGATGAGGATGGGGATTGTTTCCCGGCCCCACCCCACGTTATTATCCCTAATTTTACTCAGCAAATTTATTTATTATTTATTTATTTAGTTTTGCATATAACACACTAATTGTGTAATATTGTTTTAATTTACATTTTCAACTCTCAATTTCCCAAGTTCCATTCAAAATATTAAAAAAATTCTAAAAGACATATAGTTAAAAAAAAAAAAAAAAAAAAAAATATATATATATATATATATATATATATATATATATATATATTCTATTCAGTTATACAGTTCATGGAAAACGTGTAACAAAAAAAGGTTGGTAATAAAAGTGCAAAATGTTAAAAAGTTAAGAGTTAGGTGGAAGTATCCTCTAGTCCATTAAAGGCTACTCTGCGTTTATAAATTAGAATTCTAATCTCACTTTATTTTGTGTACATCCAATTTCATTCCCCCAAGGCCTAATACAATACGAAATAAAAAAAAAACCACACTTTCCGAGTTTAATGATCATATTATATCTTAAAGTGAATTTTTATAAAACTAAAGTGATTATTTTGGAAAAGCATTTGTTTTTGAAATTTCAAGAACACTTTTCTTTTCCAATACAAGTTATTTTGTTATAAATATTGTTTGGATCCGACTATACACATTCCATGATCATTTAAATACATCTCATAAAATTAAATAAAAATAAAATTATATGTACAAAAACAATTATACCTTTAGTATTAATTTAAAAAAACAAAAAACATTATAAAATATAAATTCCATACACATCCACCTAATTTTCACTAATTAAACACACTACACATATATACAAAACACACATTCTTCTTGTTCATTAACTTCATCTACCTCCATTCAAACTCCATTAAAATTTTAAAGTAAATTTAAAAAAATTCTATCTCTTTGGTCAAAAAACATCACGGAACAAGAAAAAACACATGAGATGGACAATTTAAGTTATTAGGTTTCATTTTATTTTTTATATAATGTGAAAGAAAAAAATTATGCGAAAATCGTGATCGGCCAATACAAAAAAAATTATGCGAAAATCGTGATCGGCCAATACAGGCCGAACGAACTGAGATGTGTTCGACCTCCAACAGTCGAACACAATGAAGAACTTTCGATCACCATTGGCCGAATACACTTTAGTTCATTCGACTAATGACCGAACATTACGTAGTATGTTCTATCGACAATCGAACAGTTCGACTAGTGGTCGAACACCTTTCAATCTGTTGGATCACTGGTCGAACACTCACCAATTCATTCAACAAACCAGGGTTGAACATAACTTTCCAAATTCGAACACTCAACACGCGATTCGTAATTTCTTTTCGATTTCTCATCTCCCTTGTAATATGTTTTTCATAAAAGTATTTTCTAAACATGAATTCTAAACACTTACTTTCTAAACATGAATTCTAAAGACTTACATTTTATTTTGAACTTAGGTCGAACACTTCAATCGAAATTAATTTTTATAATTTTTAAGGATAAAATTATGGGATTAGGGTTCTTCTTTGGTTGGTAATTGAGGGTGTGGATATGATGTTGAGGTGTGATTACGAAATAAGATAGTATTGTGTTATTTTAATATTTTATTTATAAAAGATATATGTAACACCCCGTTCTTTTTTAAGATAAACCTTAACTGAGACGTTAGTTACGTATAAAATTTACTCTTTTAAGAAAATAAAGATAAATAAATTTCAGAAAAAATGTTATAAAACATACATTTTCGAAATTCATGAAATAAAATATTTTGAATTGAAAACTGTCTTCGACTTCTGATCATCAGCTACCAGCATCCACTGCTCGCGCGCCACGCCCTAAACTCTTTAAACTGAAAACATTTTTTAAAAGAGGGGTGGGTGTTTGAAATACACTCAGTGAAGAAAACTCAGGATAATATAAAATAATTTTAAGATAAATAAAACGTGGCACAAGTGCGTACGTATAAAACCATCTGGTAAAAGGATTAGACTCGCCCCTATTTCAAAACATTATTGACATAAAGAATTTCATTATGGCGTCCAATATCTCAGTATATTAAAACTTTAAAGATTTAAATGCACTTGCCAAACTACGATTTTATCACATAAAATTGATTTTCATAAAAACGTTTGTTTTTTAATAGAAACAGCAGGAAAAATAGACAGCTTCAAATACGTGTATTAAATCATTTCATACTACAAGCAGTCATCTCAATCGTATGTAACATATCACTTTTCTTACGGTTCTCAACCGTCATAGATACGGTTTTTAGCCGTCATGAAAATATTTCATTGATCCTATATCACATATTTCACATTGTGGACTCACGAGAAGTCCCTAGCAATCTGTTGAACAGGTTTCCGAAGAAAACCTATCGGGCCCCAAGCCGACCCCATTTGGATTGTTACACTCCTTCATATTAGGTTTCCGAAGAATACCCCATTTGTTGGGTTCCGACAAGGAATACCTACTTGGCGTGAACGCGCATGCGTAATTAAATTGTCATACAATAGATCCCACATAACACATAGTACACATTGGTCACGTTCATGTTGGCCACATAATTCACACAATACATAGGTACAAAAATCTTTGACACATGTTGGTTTCTAAAGAAACCTCTTTTGTGCGGGTATTACCCGACTTATCATCATATGAAACCATTTACATTTGCATCATTTGAAATCGATAGCCTTTAAACCCATATAATTACTCAAATACTATTCACATAGTGAAAACGTTTCACTTTAAAACGACGTCACATAATGACGGAATTCAAACACATAGTCACGTAGTTTTTCCGTAAAATTGTACGATTTAAAACATAAATAAGATTTTACCCCCACCTCATGAGAAGAGCGCATTTAATTATAAGCTGTCGAGCAAGCATAGGTAATTCTTCTTTCCTCTTTTCCTACATCGAACATTAAAATGTCCCAGTACTTTGTCTAGCAATAAATTCGTAAATTCTTGAGTAAGCATATGTGGTTCATCTTTTTTCATTTCCCTTGACATCTTTCTTGATCACTCAATTAAAAGAGGTGACTCTCACTAAACCCTAAGAACTTAACATTATTTCGAAAGCTTGACTCATCTGTTATGCCCTCCCTTAGCTAATGAAAATAAATTTAGAAATTATATAGCTAAACTATATGATAATAACTAGTAGTAAATTATAGACTCTTATCCGTGAATTTATAACCCATTTATTAGGAAGACACTTATATTATTATTATTCTGGTTATTATTATCATAATTATTATCTACTCTCACTCGTTTAATATACATATATTACCATTCTTTCTCAATTTTCCTAACAAAATCATTTTATTTTTGAAGTAAGAATTAATGTATTGCACTAAGATAAGATACCCAACATATGGGTATTGCTAAGAGTTTTATATTTATACATCATGCAAATATTCTAAAGCAAATACCAAATTCAATTAGTTGAGCGGTAGCATGATGTGGCCCAAGTTTCAATAAACATTTCCTATTTCTTGTGGTTGACATAACTAATTATCTCATATTTACCTCATATGCTCAATTAATATGATACCATTATAGAAATTAACTACTAATGTATAAACTTAAATTGGATGATAAAACATGATAAAATAAGATATTTACGTTTCTAAAGACAATTTCTTTTGCTTCAACTTACCAAAATAAAAGATTAAATTAAATTTATTTATATTTCAAATTATTTGCTAAAAATTTACAAGCTTTTAGACATTATATAGAAATTTATGAGCTTTTAGACATCATATATATATATATATACACGCTGAAAATTACATACATGTTGTACGCGGTGGAGATACGATCGGGTCAAAATCCGAGTCCGTACTTATAACCGGCTCGTCGAGAACTATATCATAATCATTTGATCTTGCCGAAAAATATTGGCCGGCGGTGGTTGGAGAAGCGGCGGTGGTGACGGTGGTGCTGTGTTATCTGCAGAGAGAGAGATGGGATGAGAGAAACTTTTCCTTATTTTCCTTTGCAATTCTATTATAATCAACTTCCTCACACCTTGTTAATTTTGCCAAGTGTAATGACTCAAGCATGAGGTGTTTCCATGCCATTGATTTTATTAGTTTAGATAGATTAACATTAATAATAAGATTCATTTTTTAAAGAAAATTGTGGGCATTACAATATATTTACAATATATTTATAATATGATGGGGAGTGTTTAGAAGATTTTAAGTAAAATTGATTTAATTGTAAATATATTTAGAAATTGGGATGTATTTAAAAAATTATAGGGAATGTGTAGCCCCTAGCATATTATTTCCTCAACAATCACTTGTCAACATCAAAATCAATTACAAACACCCCTCCAGACAAAAACCAACCACCATGATAGCTCCTTCCTTGTCATCTGCAGGAAAATTAGAAGGTGAAGTCTTTTTTTTTTTAATAAGAAGGTGAAATCACTAATAATGTTTTAATCCAGAGTTATAATATAATGTTACATTTTTATAGCTAGTTTTACAGCCATAATAAAGAGGCAAGCAGTTGCCAGTTGGGCGTAGAGCAGCTCCTATCCCAGGAGATAAATTTTAACGCCAAAATTCATAAATAACTTTAACTTAAATTAGTTGGATTATGATTAGAACCGAGTTTAGCTTGAGTACTTAAATAATTTAACAAGTTGGTTTGTTATCAGTTGAAAAATTGGGTCGACTTTAGAACCTGGTCATTAGCATCCATATTTAATATGAAATAAATTAAAGAATATACATATTTGGGATATATATCAAATCCTTTAATCTCATCAAAATAAGAAAAAAACTAACTCTCTAATTTTCGAATAGGTCTTATGCGGGATGTACTCACATGAGACTTTATGTAAGACTGAAGTTTATATAGATTAATAAGATGAGTCAACCCATTAAATATAATTAATATCGACCTTATATAAAACTATAAAAAGCTCTCATATGAGTTTTTGCACCAATTTTCTCTCGATTGTGTGCATATTCATATTTTTGCATATTCATATTTATATGTCTTAAACTCATTTAACATAAACTATCCCCTTTTTGATCTTTTATCAAGGTTGAATTGGAAAAAAAAAATTATAAAGAAGGATGCTTTAATTTTAAATATTGAACTGATGGTATATATATGTAATTACTATCATAATTGAGTTTTAGATATAAAAAATATCAGCTCAAATGGTAAGAGTGTATTTAAACATAGCTTTTAGATATAAAATCTCACACGACCATATGACTTGGACAAACAAGATCTTTCTTTCTAATGTACATTTAATCAAATATTTCAAAATAGCTCTTAGGAAAAGTAAGTTTTATTGTCTCTAAGTTTATCTTATTGGGTTTTTCATCATTTATTTTTTACCTTTTAATTTTTTACCTATTTATATTCAAGAATTGATATTTTTTAGTCCTTTTATCTACTATAACAAGTTTGTTTTTATTTTTTTAATTAAAATTCATATTTAATACCAAAAAAAATATTTTTAATTGATAAAATATTAAATTAATATTAATAATTAAAAATAATTTTTTTTTTTATATTTCTAAGTTCAGAATGCTTAAATTATTAATTTTAATAATTAATAACAAAACTATAATTCATGTCTCGAGATGAAAAATAATTTTTTTATTAATATTAATTTAAGCATGTTGCATGAAGAATAAAATTAAAAAAAATAGCATTTTTTTAATTAAAAATGGTGTTAAAATTATATTTCAATTAAAAAAACATATTATAATAAACCAAAAGATTTTAAGAATAAATTTTTAAATATAGAGGATTAAAACTAAAAGATGAAAGATAAATGATGAAAAACATTCCCTAACTATTATAAGTATTACATATAAATTATTTAATTAATTAAAATATGTTATATATACATTAAAGATAATTAAACACCAAAATCAAGGCACAAATTAATTAGCCACCTCTACGAAATCCACACGCGCAGCACGAGCTCGGCTTCCAGTGGTCCAACAAATTCCTGGTTTCTATAAGCAGACGTGTCAATATTGTATGGTACTTTTAGTCGCTCACATACATAGTCAAAACTCCGCCCACCAGCAGTTCCTAATTAGTAAGAATAAAATGAATATGCAGAAGAATTATTGCATATTCCATTTCTGATGCAATAGCCATGAACTCTCTGATTCGGAAGGTTTGGGAGTCCGTTGCCCACCGATCGGGCTCTTCATCGGGCTCGGGCTATAATCCCAACCCGAACCCGATGTCCGACTACGACAGGTTCCTCCAGATGATGTATATCCAAACCTTATCCACCGGCGAGTTCGATCGGATTCCCATCGACATTATCATGCAAATTCTCAAAATTATCGGCCCGAGGGAGTCGGCGAGACTGAGAGCGGTGTGCAAATCATGGAACTTGTTGGTTTCGGATAATCGGCTGTGGATTTATTTTCTGCAGCATCAGCCGGAGCCGTGGGACTCAATTTTCTTCGCCGAAACTCACTTGCGATCCGGTTATCCTCTCCAGTATGATTAGTCTAGTATTTTTTACTTTTTCGCCCTTCTATGAGAATTATATGCATCTGATTCTGGTTAACTAATGTATTTTGTGAAATTATTTGTGCTTGTTCAAGTGACCGTGAATTAGAACTCGTTTAATCTTAATCGAGTATAATGTGATGAAGGTGGTGGTTATTTCACTAGCTGCTGCTTGTGCAGTGGGGATGTAAGCTTTACTAGAGATGATGCCTTTTATTTACATGAATGCATGCTTCTGATATAGGCTCTAATTGTCCTGAGTGCTAAAATTCTGTAGTAGCTTTGTTCTCATTTACCGAGAAAGTAAAGTTCACTCCTGCGGATACATACATGTGGCACTTACAAATCTTTTTGTTTCTGTTCAAAATTGTGCATTCATCTGTTTGGTGAAAAGGCTATACTTAATAGTAACTTTATGCTCATCAGAAATTCATCTGGAAACTATACTTCACAAAGAGAAAGGAGTTTCCTTTCTACCATAACGTCTGCTCTTGCATAGATTTTCTAAAAGTTTTGAGAACCATGATTTCCAGTGAACCTAAACAAGTGGAGATCATTTTGATAATCAACTCTGAAAAATCTATGTTCATTGAGGATGTAAATTTCAAGTCAATCACAAAATGTCCATGCATATGATACCTTCCAAGTTCATGATGTTTGATTTATGAATTATTGTCATGTAGCTGCATTGTATTTCAAGGCAATTTGTCAAGACAATAAATTTAATCTTATTATATTTTCAGAGCGTTTCCTGTTCAGATGCATGACCTATCATTTATGCATATTTATGGTCAGCGCATGGAAGTCCCTGGAGCTATTATAATTGATGGTACATATTCTGCTGTATTGTATCTTTCCAAATACTAATTATCCAAACTAGTCATATATTTACACTTTTTTGTATAAGTGTGTATATCTATCTCTTAGCTGCTGTTTGTATGCTAGCAGCTAGCTCTTACACTTCATTTTTCTACTCATTTCAATTGAAAATGGGAATAAGAAAGACAAGTACTGAGTGGAGGATATGGCAACTAAATGACAGATATACATCGTTTAAAGTTTGAAATCATTTGCATTTTGGCCTTACAGCCAAAAGAATTCAAAAGCCCACAACATTTTTCTATTTTGGCCAATTATTTTATGATTGTCAAGTTTGCCATTATTTGGCCTATTGAGTGCTAATTGGTCGATTTGTCAGATTGATCAAAATTAGTTGATGAGTGCAATGATTTGAAAGACGCATATATTTGATTTTAAGGATTTGATTACATATCATCTAAAACTAACCCACCTTAGACTAGTCTTGCAGATGCTATACTGGTTGTAGTGTTTACCATCCATTTGCACTTATATATGTGGGGTTGTGTGCATGTGTGTGCGTGTGTGATAGTGAATACTACATTGGGTGGACTTCATTTGACGCGGCATTGATTAAACCCTTTAGACCTTGTAAATCGAATTTACATGTTTTCCACATCAGTGCACAAGTCAAGATGTTGATTTCAACCTTCCTGGAAAATTGTCTATAATTGCAATTAATTGGTCGAAGCATGTCTAAATTTGCAAATGTAAAAGATGGCCAAATTCGCAAAATGTGGCAAATGTTTGGATTTTTTGGCCTACTAGGCCTTTGCATTCCAAATGGTTTTGGGGTTTAATTTTGTATGTACAAATTTATATCACTTCCATGTATTATACCATAGGTGGCTCAGGTTATTGTAAATATGGATGGAGCAAGTATTCCTCTCCATCTGGGCGGTCAGCTACATTTTTGGTAAGCTTTTTGTATGTATATGGATTATAATGCTTGAAGAGAAACTTGCTAATTTTGAGCTCGGTTACCTTTTGTAACATACAACTACCACTCAACTCATTGTAAAGGTTTCAAATTTGTAGGAATTTGGAAACATTGAGTCTCCAATGCCTTCTAGACTTAGACATTTCTTTTCAACTATCTGCAACAGGTATTTCCAAAAATTTCCAATATGTTACACAAGTGCTTTAACATTAACTGCCTGCTCAAGCAATCTGCATGATATTTTATTATATACATTAGATTCAACATACTTGATATGTGTTTTATGTCCTGGCCTCATTTTTCTTTGTTTTCTGCAAACTGACCCTGATTTCATGTAGGATGCAGGTGAAAACATCATCACAGCCAATTGTTGTATCAATACCACTCTGTCACTACGATGGTTAGCTTCAGCATTATGTAGATGAACTTTATCTTTGTCATCTGAATTTTCTTGGGTTTGCTTCTTTGACTTTAAATACAATTTAAGAAAATATGATCATGTATTTGTGAGGCATACACCTAGAAGAACCGTTTACAATTAAAAAGTACTTTAACTTGTTTGATTTTGCTTTCAATGATATGAATTGAAATTCACCAGAAATTTTGGCCTTTTGCTTTTGATATTTTCTTATCAGTTAGGTAGGTCGGGCATTATCCTTTTTTAATGCCTTTTCTTTTATTATAATATTTTCCCTTGGTCTATATTACCATAATCAAATCAGATACCGATTCTGCAAAAAGTTCTAGAAGACAGCTAAAGGATGCTATCTACTCGGCCCTGTTTGATATGAATGTTCCTGCTGTATGTGCCATCAACCAGGTATTTTTTCGATAAGTCCATGTGAGACTTTTCTTTGATAACCAAATTAGAACATGAAAAAATATATTATTTTCTTGTCTGTTCATCAATTACACTCCATGGCTTTCCTGAGGTATCTTAATGAACACCTCTTGAAAAGCTTGTCAACATCTTCATGTCATCTAGTAGTGGGGGTGTTGGGGTTGTGTATGTTTACTTGTGTTAGCTTCTACTTGAATTGGATTTAAGCATTCCATGCGAGTATTTTCACATGGTTCATGCCTCTCCTATTTGTTGAACTGGGATGATATGAACTCTGCTCTGAACCTGGTAATATTAAACCTACAACCAGGGTGGTCATATGTCACCTTGATAGGGACATGGTTTTGTTATAATAGATTTCTTTTAGTTGGAAGCATTATGCATGAACAAACACAAATGAGCATTAAGTTTCACTACAAGTAAACATGAACTTGACTTGTGAGGGTACCATCCTGTTGCGCTGGAAGTCCTCACTGCATGTGTGCTAGGTTGAGACTGCTTCTAAATTTGCCACTGATAGGTGGCACTTCATCCTCCTCCATCTAGCCATCAAGAAGGCCACTTCATGGATATTGCTATGATGCAGCTAGATGTTTCTACCATAGTATATCACACTTTTCTTCTTCCTCTTCTTTTTTTTATTTTTTATTTTTATTTTTATTCTTGAATTTTCTGTTTCTATCTAATATCAATTTTTGGTGGGTCAAAAACTTTCTATTTTCTCTTACAAAGGCACGAAAAGTCCAATTTTGTTGAATGGGCATTACTAGCCCTGAGCTTAAGTCCTCTGAAACATATTTAGCTTAATTCAAGATTTATTTTAAGTATGTTGTGACTAAAGCTTATGTTATCATTATCACTTTGAATTTTACTGTAGGTTTAAACTATCAGATTTCAATCGATTAAGATTCCAAATATAAATGCAAAATGGAGAATGTTACTGGTTTTTTATACAGAAAATAGCACAAACTTCAATGCCATATTTTTATTTCATGTTTGATCAATTATCTTCAAGGTTTACATCATGATATATCTTTTGTCTTAATCTATCAATGTGTAGGCAACTCTGGCTTTGTTTGCAGCAAGACGAACATCAGGAATTGTTGTGAATATTGGTTTCCATCAAACATCTGTTGTTCCAAGTACGTCAATTGACTTATTACTAATGTTAAGAAGTATTTGACGTGGGATTATGCATCTAAAATTTCTTTTCTGTAAGATACTTTCATTTTCTCAAGGACATTCCATAAGTTCGTAAGGATTTTTTTTTGACGGGCATTTGCTTAAGGCCGAACTTAATATTTTTGTTCTCACAGTCTTACATGGCAAAGTGATGCATAAGGTGGGTGTGGAAGTCATAGGAATGGGAGCTTTGAAACTTACAGGATACCTTCGGGACCGGATGCAACAGAACAATATACATTTTGATTCACTCTATACTGTCCGCACATTGAAAGAGGTATAAAATTTATTTCCATTTTTGTACCTTGTAACTCCATTAATGGAATTGTTTCCTATTGTCGGGATTTGATAGTCTCGTAAGTATGGTGACGTTAGCTTGACTCACTGATCCTTGTTTGAATCACTCAGTGCAAAGGATTGCTTCTTAAATAGCTGAATCTACATTTATTTTTTCCATGAGTATCACTTCTTATGGTGGTGTTGTGATTCCTCAGAGCATTTAACTGCTTGTTGACTGCTTTCTCCTGGGTGTTTGGACTTTGCAGAACTTGTGTTATGTTGCTTATGACTATGAAGATGAACTATCCAAAGATACCCAAGCATCATTTGTAGTTTCATCCAACAGTTGGTATACACTTTCAAAGGAGCGCTTCCAAACGGGAGAGATATTGTTCCAGCCTCGCATGACAGGAGTGTATGTATACATTTCTTTACTAGTACTTGTAATTAGGTGAAACCATATCCTGAAGTTTCCATTTCCAAGCATCTGTGGAATGACTAGGTTTTGTAGTGGAGGTCATGTAGTAAGACTTCCCATGGGAAGACTCATCAAGG
Organism: Scutellaria barbata; assembly: GCA_028654395.1. NCBI lineage: Eukaryota > Viridiplantae > Streptophyta > Magnoliopsida > Lamiales > Lamiaceae > Scutellaria > Scutellaria barbata. The sequence goes on from CM053645.1 coordinate 9,582,779, forward strand.
TTGACTCTGGATGGGTAATTGAAGAGCTAAAAGATAAATACATGGAATTCATATGGGTGACAGTTAATAATATTTCCCATTATCTCTGTTTGCTTGTTATTCAACTGCTAATTTTGTAGCACGTGAAATTTTAACAGACAGACAATGGGTCTGCATCAGGCGGTGGCACTTTGCATGGATCACTGCCATGATGCTGAATTAACTGCCGATGATAACTGGTATAAAACTGTTGTATTGGCTGGCGGCACCGCATGTTTGCCAGGATTAGCAGGTTTAAAGCATTCTAAGTCTAACTCTTCCTTTTGTTTATGGAAACTGCTGAAGACTATAGGCTTGATTAAAATAAAAGGCATGAATTTTTTTGTGTTGCATGCTGGAAGTTGATGGCTTGGTTTGATTTTTTCAGCAAGACTAGAGAAAGAACTGTGCGGATTTCTACCAACTTCCTTGTCCAGTGGAATTCGTGTTGTTCCTCCACCTTATGGCACAGATTCTGCCTGGTTTGGAGCTAAGCTTGTTAGCAATGTAAGTGCCTACCCTATTCGACTATTTTCACAAAGTTTATGGGCTGCGGGGAAAAAAGGTTCTCCTTTCATTATTATTTATTTATAAATTTCATAATAAGATTCAATTTATATATTAGTTCTCAATTTTAGTTCTAGATTTTGAAATTTCCTAATAAGAGGCTCAATTTAACTTTTTTTTTCTCAATTTAAAGGCTTCAAATTAGATTGAGATCTTAATTCAAGACAAAATTGAAGCATTTGATTTGAGTGAACATTTCAAATGACTCCATATTATGGATTTCAAATCGACAAAAATCACTCCAAAATAACATAATTGGAAGTTGAGAATTTAAATTGCATCATAAATTGAACCTAATCTAAATATTATTGGAGGATTTGAATCTATAACTCAAATCCATCAAGATAGGCTGGATAGGGGCTATACATATAGTAGAAACCTTCCTCTTATCAAAGCTTCCCAAGAGTAAGGAATTTGTTCCACATCTGTTGTTTCTCTGGCAATTTTCATTTAAAAACTCCCTTTGTTTTAATGTCAATAAATTTATTTTTTTGTTGAATACAGTTGAGCACATTCCCTAGATCATGGTGCATGACCAGAAAGCAATTCCGGCAATTGTCGAAGCGCAAGCTCATTTGGTGAATATGAACTCATAGAAGTTAGACCTGCTGTTGATTTGTGTGTAAGAAGCCCTATTTATACATAATACGTAATAATTTTTGTAAGAACTGCCACAGATTTAAAGCAATATATATATGCACACTTGACATTTCCCAGTTCCCACCTACAAAGCCAGTGTGATGGATGTAGAATTTCTTTTTAAAGTCCCCAACTATTGCTACTGTTCCTAGAACAGCGCAGCTGCCTGATTTTACTGTGTAATTCGATATTCGGTTTTCTATTTTAATGTGAAGAGCCACTGGCAAATTATAGACTGTTGTCTTTGGTTGCATCAGTTCTTGCACTTTGATGCCAACAAAATGCAGCACTCAACTTTTCACCCACAATTCATATGACCATACAGGCAAGTGTTTAGTAGTTAGGGTTTCAAAAGAATGCTGTCAAAACAAGTACAAAAAAAGATATTACCAAAAAAAAATATGGCACACTCTCAACATCAAGTTACAACGAATTGGAAGCACATAAATCCTTTCCCCTCTCCGATTTTACGTGTAATTTAACTTCACAATAAATAGAACAGAATAATACAGAAATTCCGTGGAACCTTCACATAAATTGCAGTGACATCATGAGTGTTGCCATTGAGAGCATCATCGGAGGCAACAAATCACATATTATCAGAATGCCACTGTTAACATTTGTTTTCTCTGGTTGAGAACTTCCAGGAGGTAGAGCAGGGCATTCAAGCCCTTGCTGCCCTTCCCGGCACTCACTAGCAAATAGGCCCGGTGGATACTTCCCGTAAAGGTTAATATAGCTGAACATGGTGGAAGCACAATCGTTCGATAAGTCATTCAAATCATCCGCAAATGGACAAGCAAAGTCTTTAAGGGCCGGACAACACAACTTTGGCGGGTACTGAGGCCCTTTGCATTTGCTCGTGATGATAGTGTAGTTTTGAAACTCAAAGTTTACCTGACAAGCTGTTGATCAAGCAAATTAGTAAACCAGCAGTTCAGACTTGCAATTAGGGATTCATCATGCATCCTGCTCGAATATAAAATCAAAGAATTCATATCCTTCATAGAGGTGCATATTCCCAGTAACTACTAGATCACGTTAGTAGTTCTGCTGTCTAATACAATGGGACAAACAAGGCCATAAGATTCTCGCTTGGCATGATCATTCATGATTCAGCTAAGGGTTGTCATTAGTGTGTGGTGAATGTTGGAGAGAAAATCTATTGAACAAGCTCACAATAGGTAGGCTACCTTAACTAGAAAGTAGCATATCTACATCCTTATGTTCAAATGTGAACCACCACAAATGATTTATTTTCGCCATGGCAGACAGGATCCTTCATTTAAAATTGTGTTACATCTCTTATTCCACGATTTGATTGCCTCCTCATATACTAAAAGAACTGCCACTTTACACCCCACTAGTAGTGGCTAGCAAGTGTTGGCAATGGAAATAGAAGATTAAATGCAGTTTTGGACTAGAGAATTTGACCCACTGCAATACATCCCTTCTCCAAAGAGAAAAAAAACTTTTATGTAAAGCCATGGATCCTCTGAAGAGTCCAAACCAGGATATAATGAGTGCTAAGTATTTGTTATTACTTAGAACCATTATACATTGAGTAGGCACAAGACATGCAAAAAGCTTAAGCAATTCAGCATACATTTCAATGAGGTGATATTTGTTTAAGATCCGCAGTAAAAGAGAATTTTCGCTCTGACGGAAAATCTCAACTCAAGAGCACCATGCGATGATGAATCAACCTTCAATTGCCACGAAAACAGGAGAACCCCAACGATAGCTAGATAGAGTGCTAAAGGTTTTTTTTTAAATGAAAAATGCTCCCAGGAGAAGGAACCTAGGGAATATAGAATTTTGAGAGAAAAAAGTGAAGAAGATAATCATCCCAACAAGAGTTGATGTAATCAATTATTCTAATGGAAAACAATTAAAACTTAATTACTTAGCATATTTAAGATGAATCAAAGAACATGCTCGAAAATTGTCACTTGATCAGAATAGTATAAATAGCGTCAGATAATAAAATACCAATTCGGAATTAAGTTCCAATCTACTACATTTACAGAATTTGATGTATGAGATGGACTTGCAGATTTGCATAACTAATAAGTACGATTTCAGAAGTTAGGGCAAGAAAAGCATTTAATTAAAATCAAACATTGACTGAGAAGGCAGGAATTAATGAGAAGAGATGAGAAACGTACGTTTCTTAGCCTGAAGAAGCCTCCTCTCACTCGAAACCGAAGATCCAAAGATTCCATCTGCATCAAAATATCAACAATCAAAATAATAAAATTGAAACTCATAATTACAAAAGCTAAAAATGAGATACATCCAAAAACCTGAGAGAAAGGTGGAAGCAGAGATAGAGGTAGAAAGTGATAGAGCAACAACCAGAATCAACAAACAACACTTGATTTCACTTAAACCCATCACTATTCTCTCTCACAGATCACTATATATCCTGATCTAATAAATCAGTATCTATGGGCATAAACCCATACAACTATCACCAAAAAACCGCAAATAGAGGCGAATATATCCTACTTCCCTTGCAGATCGATCTCTCTCTGTGTACCAGTTTTTTACACTAAAGCCAATGTAATTGAAATTGAATGTATGGTATGAAGAGATTGAAGAAGCTGGAAAATTGAGGAATTTTGCATATATATTGTTATTAAATGTATATATATATAAAAGTGATAGTGGGAAAAAGGAGAAGATGGAGGGGAAGACAGGACAGCCCACAGCCAGTTCGACGCCAAAACAGATTTTCCTCGAGACCGCGTCCGAACCCACTCTTGTTTTTATTTATTTAATTTAATAATTAATGATGAAACAGAGCAATTATGGTAAAGTCTTGCCACGGCTGCATTAACTATAGGTGCCTCTATTTCCGACTTACCGAATATGTGATTTTATTGTAATGAAACGGTTTAAATATAATTTAATGCTAATCCAAAGTATTAATGAGTTCGAACAGGTTTAGGGCTGGGTCAAATATATTAGAAAATAATAATAATAATAATAATAATAATAATAATAATAATAATAATAATAATAATAATAATAATAATAATAATGTATGTATTTTAACACTTTGTATATTTGGGGAAAGATGTACTATAAAGTAGTTGGCAAAGAAGAAACTGCAGTCTCTCTTGTTTGAATAGAGTATTTGTTTGGACTTTGGACTCCTTCAAACTGCCAACATTAATTCAGCGAATAATTATAAAAACTACTAAAAAAAAAAAATGAAGCGAGTGATCATTAGAAAATGTATTAAAAATGCCAATATTTGTCTAATTTAAAAAAAAAAAAAAAACTCATCTCTCTTTCAAGAATAAATACACCACTCTTGATTATTATCTTTTGTTCCAAAAAGAGAAATACATTATTATCTTTTGTTAATACTTATATTACGACGTATTTATAATTTAAATATGTGGTAGGATTTTTAATAGAACAAACCGTGTTGATAATTTATCTAATCTTCCCTTAATTTAATGTTTGTGTGATGACAAGTTTAATTTAATTTTTTTAGGACAACAATAATGCCTTTTTTTTTTTCTTTTCCAATTTCTAGTTCAAATATGGTAAACAAACTTATGGAGCTAAGGTCCAAAATATGGAAGAAAGAAGTTGTCCCGATCAATTTATTACTAAATAAACAGTTATGCATCACTTTAAAGAGATATTTTCTAATGAGACAATGACATGAAATATATTCAGAAATCGTGATTTAAATGCCTATTTTAACTTAATAATAAAGTTGAATAAAATGAATTAGGTGGAGTTTCATCTCATGATTTGTGTCGTCCTCACCCAAGTGTTTATCCAATTTACATCATTTTTTTTTTTTTTGTGAAAAATAAAATGCAAAATTACATGAATGAAATCTGGTTTAGATTTTAAGTTGGTAATTGAGATGACTCTGCAAAATGATAGGCAATGAATAATAGCTAACTTGTTAGAGTAATGAATCTAGATCACTCTTTTATTCACATTTTACTTATTTTGTAGTTACATTAATCATGCTGGGATCAATTTTTATTAGCCAGATTAAATTGGCTTATTAGTTTTCAAATGTATGGATCTGGTTCGAAGTTGCCATAATCTTGTTTCTTCTCTCTGCTAAACTGGAGAAAAATTGAGTTAATAAAGAAAAGGTATGAGGCAAATAAACATGAACTAAAGTACTACTTGGTGTTCTCTTCTGAATGCAAAATGACCAACACTATAGCACTCTTTCTTTAATGAATAAAATAACCTAAGATTGGTTCAAGCAATTATCCTCATCCCTCATTGACTTAATCGCTACACCATGTTCAGATCGTGGAAGCCTCAACTCTTGTCTATTTGTCTTTCATTTGCATTTTTGTCCATCACATCAAACGTCAACTAACTACAATAATACAAACATTGTGGATTCTTCAGGGCTAGAAAATTGAAACAAATTCCACCTATCCTCCATACACACAGCCAGCCCAGCCACTGATAAACATATATAAAAAGAAATTTCTGCATTATCATCTTTATAAATAGCCCTCAATACTGCTCTGCGATTGTAGACATCTCCATCATTGGTCCTCATGCTCACAATTTTTTCGTCGACATTATATTACTAGGAAGAACCTACTTATATGAAGCCCTGGTTAATACAATCATCATTTGCTCGTTCGGTTGAGGATACATAAGAAACTCAATTTGTTTTAGGCACCTTCCCTGGCTGCTACTTTTCTGTCCTTCCTTTACTCATCTCAACAATGCTCGTTGTACACAAGTATGCATTAGACAATGTAATGGTCAGAATGCAGCAAAATTCCCACCGTGGATGGAACTTAAGTGCTACATCGCCAAACCTTTTCTCCACTACAAAATCTCAAAGCTGCATGCGAATCATCAAGTAGAGTTTGTATGTGCAGATTTTCATCCAATGATTGCCTGGTGAGGAGCAAACAAGGTGTGTAGAAGTTACGGTATAAATACTAATGCACTTCTCAGTGTGAAGTGCCTCCAACTACTATTCTGTAACCATAATCGACCATTTTCAGAGCCTGTACAGTAGGATCAAGATCCTAATCATCCCGCACTCAACAGAAAAACCTTCGTCTCTGCATAGAGAGTTGAAATTACATTAACACCTTTTCACTAAAATCATAAATTCAGGAAGGGGGCGGGAGATTCATAAGGATATTCCAGAAAAATAACGGTGCCCATGGGCACATAAATTAATCTAACTTGCCTGAAATTCAGACTCCTGTATACTTTCCAGTAACTCAGCAATCTGAAGCTGTTTCACCACTGTTGCTTGTAATACCTGGAGAAAAGAGATGATTTAATTCATCTAGGTAAAACCTACAGATGGGATAAGAAAATATGATAAATAATTACCCTCTTTGTCTTATCAAGGTCAGACTCAATACACTTGATCCTGTCCAGAGACTGGTGAAGAACTTGATCCTTCTCCACTGGAATTTCAGCAGGTTTTTTGTTGAGTTCTTCCAACAAACTTTCAAGTCTCTGAAGACGCTGTACACATGGTCGGACCTTGTCCTCTTGTGTAACAGCTTTCACAAGAACAGGTGGTTGGGTGCTTGGTTCATGGTTATTCCCCAAACCAATGGGTGGATAAACATTGCACTGTCTACTCCAATATTCAACAGGTATATTTTTTATAAAAGCAGAGAGCTTCATCAGGAAAAATATTAGTGCTCTTGACATGTAACGGAAACTTCTCTTCACAACTTTCTCCAGGATGGCGTCAAGCCAACACATAATAACAGCACCTGACCAAATTCCACAACATAATCTTAAGCAAAGAATCGGGCTCATGATGGCTAACATGGTTAGTAGGTGGAAGAAGCACAATAATTTCATGTATCAGATAATTTGTGATAGAAATACTTTCTACCATTTATAGTGTTGAGACACAGCATTTATGTGTGAAGCAATTTTTATGATGAAAAGAAGAAAAAGAAAAGGAAATATAGTAAGAGAAATATAGTCATGACTAAATTTCACTGTATAAGGAAACCGTCGTTATCATGTTTTGGCACTCATATTATATGGAAAAATAAAAGAATTTAATGATCACGAATATCATGGAACAACAAGAAGAGCACATCCATGCAAGACGAACCTTCTATTTTTGGTCTTACAGCAGCTTTTGGATTATTTAAATTGCGGATAAGAATTGACTCGTATTCCTCTCCATGCTCATCATCCCCATCTTCACCATTTGAACTAAAATTTTCATCACAACTATAATAGGTACATGGATCTAATGTTCTGGCCTGAAAAAGGTAGAATTTATCACTTCATTAATAAGCAAGTAACCACAACAGAACACTATAATACAAAAGTCTCATGTAACAAGCACAAGATAGGCACAAGTGTGTGAGTTTATATATTAAGAGAGTGTTTGGGCCGTGAGGACAGGATAGAGATGGGAAGAGAGTTTACAAATGTGTTATAACTTATAACACAGTGACTCCATTCATTTATTGTGCCTAGAATTAAAAAACTCATTGACATTAGTTTTAAGAATTACTAACAATGATATGCATGTTATACTCACTTCTTCATGAACAGGGGCCAGTCTTAAAATCATTGAACTATTCTGTCTTGTCGGGGAGCAAGGATCATCAACATCTGACCATGATTCAATTGTAGCTGGATCACCGTATCTCCCCTGATAATTTGATGTACCAAAAGGTCAAACATGTGTTGTGGATAAGATAAAATACAAAATTTTACATTTACTACCTTCAATGAACGGATATGAATGTAAGAATCACTGGCTGATTTGGCTATCTGCCTCACTAAATCTGCTTCTACATTATAAAGAACCTACAAGTGGGCAGATACTTCAATAACCTTGAATATTCTGCAAGCCAAAAGAATAAAATACATGAACTACTCGTACTTATTTACCTTCATTGTTTGAGGATCATTCCATGGACCCTTATTAGACCTTAGGCAACCTCCCTCCATATTGCAAGTGCAAGATCCACCCAAAAAGTCAGGCAATTGACTGTGAGTAAAACAAGAACTTGTAAGATGATTGTGATGGATAACGACATATAAAATGACACAGTAGAGACAACAAAAACCATGGATCGATAGCTTCCTGTAACTTCCCCAAAGACTTGGCATCCAGAACCTGCATAATAGACAGAATGTGTAAATCAGTCAAGAATGTGAAACAAGGGACACCAATATGGGCAAAAGTAGATGTAGCAAATCCTTACATTGATTTTAGCAATTGTTTTTGCATCCAAAAATTTTTGTGCACCAGGCCAAAGCACCTTCTTGAATCCAGGTCCAGCATTAACAATGTACATGCGGTGAAGCGTCTGCAGATAAAAGTTGAAAAAATTAGAAGGGAAAAGATAAATATTGTCTCATACATAAACAGTTCATGCTTTGTATAAACAAACTTCAGAATGAAACAAAAACAAAAGGAAGTACCTCCGGATAGTAGCTATTATCGATCTTTGCCATGGAAGCCAACAGACTAGCAGCAGTCTTAGTAAAATTTTTAATTCCCTGCAATCACCATCCATAACATTATTGTTTTAAACCAATAAAATTATTTCCAGTATTTGTCAATACATAGGAAGATAAGAGTTCTTATAATATTAGCTGATAGAAAACAAATTCCTGAGTGTCATGCCACCTTCAGGGTTCATCAATCTTGCTATAAAGATAAAAACTCCTGATCTTAAATTAAAAAAAGAATTTGGAATGGAAACAAAAGTATTGGAAGTCAATTGTTACAGAAACAGGAAGAAATAGTTCATGTTCCTCACGGAGATACAAGAATTATGTCTAAGATCAAACAGCACTAATTTGGTAAGTTGTGGAAGAGTTGATTAACCAACCAGGCCTTGTACATCCAAGATCGTGGTGGTTGAACAGATCCGTCTCTTTGCAGCAACTGAACAAGCTGGGAACTTCTCATGTAGAGCCTTTTCAAACTCCTGAACGTGATATTTTAGGTACCGCTCTGTGGAAGTGATGCGCATTAGTTTACTTGGATGAGCTTTTCCAAGCCTTTCAATGTAAACAGGTCTGCCTTCTTTATCAACTCCATGGTATCCTTGGGGATAATATTGTAAAACTTCTTCCAGTTCCTCAAATTCAAAGTCCTGAAAGTCATAATGAGCAAATGTTTTATTACAACATGCTAATACAATAATAACTAACCCCAAAACCCCAAGCCATGTGTGCATGTAGAGATGACCACCCTGAACTACTGCTTCTACGTAATCAATCATGTAAATGACAATAACCTCCAATATGGTGTCTGCTCCATACTCCCTCCTCCAATTAAGCATTTCTTCCCACATCTGGATGGTCTTATCAATATTGAAGTCTCTTGCTTTCAAAAATCTGCATCAAAAGTCAATAACATAAGAACTTGCAAATCATTAAGTTCTGCAACAGCAACAAAACATAAAGCAACACAACGTGGTAATGGTACAAGTGACTAGTAAATTATAATGGCATAATAACACCCCCACCCCACCCCACCCCGCCCAAAACAATTTTATTTCCCACCAAACATGTACAAGTACATGTTTCAAACAAAAAATTCGGTTTAACCATCTCTAGTTCTCTTACACATCAAATATTATCATGCAATACATACCATTGTTTTGAAGCTGCACGTGTAAATAAGAAACAGCAAAAGTCAAATTCCTCTAATTTATGGTGCTTGAAAGGGTTAAGATTTCAGGATGAAACAACTACAAATGATCAACCTTCAAACACTCCCATATGCTCGAAGGTAGGACAAGTAATGTGATGGGAATCTTAAAAGAAGACTGGTCAAAAGCAAAAACCAAATAACAGTTCACCTCAACAAAGTATGGTAATCGTCAAGTTTAACTGGCAGAAATTTTCTGTCAAGTAGTTTCTGACGCAGGTCACATACAGCACTCTCCTCTCTTGCGTCCCGCACGTCCTCTATGGAAATTGAAGGCACTCTAAAATGAACTTTTCTTTTTCCTCTTTTCCTGAGAGAATGAGTAAACTTATTTGAAGCATTTATTGCCTTCTTCCTTAAGACCCCAATTCTTGATCTCCTTCTTTCATCTTCAGAGTTCTCACAGTCTGATTTCCTCTCCCTAGTTTCGTCATACATATCTGATCCTTCGAGGCCTAGCACATTAAACAATCATGTCAAAGAGAAAGGAAGTCAGATACCAGCAAGGTGTTGCTGCAGGTTGTTTTATCTTTGACGGTGGTGTCATAAGCATTCATAGTTAAGTGAAATACCAAGAGATAATAGGCAACTCACCTGACATTTTAGCCAGGTCCAGCATGAAGAGAATAAACGAGAATAGACTTTGTCCTTAAAGTTCAACTTAACTGGTTTGCAAACAATACCACCAACAGCCAAGTTCCACTGCAACACAAATGAAACAACTCTATCAGTACCAAATATTAGTCTGTGGAAGTGGCCTGCTCCAGACATCAGAGCTCTAGGATTTTGCGGTGTAAACATTCAATTCAAACGTTCTATAATTATGCTTGGTTCATATGCACAGATAACTCAAACTTATAAATGGAAGTGAAATTAGTTCCTAGAAAAACATTCATCCCCTTTTTCCTCATAAAACAATCTCTACTTAATTTTAATTGCACACCGAAACAGATCTACTTGGAATCCTGCAAATGCCATAAGTTGAGCTGGCATTCTATATATCACTAACTGTTACACTGCCTATTATTACCTGAAACTAGCTCGAGATAGTAATTATATCACAATTCACAACATATCAAGTTCAATGCAAAAAAGCCAAAACCTCAAAATAATTTAGTACAAATAGCGCAAAAGTCTTTTGTCAACCATTCAAATGACAATCAAAAGAATCAATCAGAACTACAAACTTAGGAAGAACAAAGGCTGTAGGTGAAATTAGAGGAAATGAACAACATTCGCTCCATCCACACTACATTTAATCTTCATAAAACTCAGAAATTTAACAATGCCATTGAGATTTCCCGTCAGATCTCGCCTCGCTTTCGATTCAAAAGCTTTCAAAGAATTCTTTAAAGAGTATAAAATGCAACATACAACTTTATACCTCTTACACGCCTCCCCACATTCAATCATCAAGTGAATACATAACCACGACTAAAAGCAGTAATGGAAAAACTTACATAAACCGCAGACTCAGTAGCAGCTGGATCGCAATCGCAGAAGCCTAGTGCATTGATTTCTCCGGTTTCCAATTCACTAATAAATGCCAAATAAAGGTATACTCAAAGCGGATCGTGGAAGAATACAGAGCTCGTAATAAAAGGAATTTTTCTCGAGAGAAAAGAATCACTCAGTGGGGATTGAATGAAAACGAAAGATCTATTGACAATAAAATATCGTACAGATATGGAGCAAGAGCATATAGATATATATATGCGGTGTACGTATAGGTGTATGTATAGTTTTCTCCTTTTTCCTCTTACTTGTATATTTCACACTCAACCAAATTGTGAAGCTTTTTCCGTTTCATTCTACTTTGCTTATTTGTCACCCATTTCTCCCTTACGTGTCCTTTTATTAAACTTAATTTTTAATTAAAGGAACGTTTTTATTAATTTCTTTCTTTCTTTTTTTTTTTTTTAGGGAGAGAGAGATACGGAAAGTGGTAATAGTGTGTCGCGGTGGCGGTAAAACCGGAGTAGGGTAAAATAGAGTAGATAAAATATTGGAAGAAGAAAGTTACGGCGTGCCTGTAAAAAATTAGCACTTTTGGGTTTTAAACGAGGTAAAAGTCGTTGCACGCAATAGTACTTTTCTGTTGTGCTACAGCCTAGGCTTGTCCGCTTCATGTTTTTACCCGGGAACCAGGTCAAATAGGATATTTGTTTATTTGATTTACTTGATTTACTTGTGGTTAAGTAAAAGTAAAACAATACAAATCAATAAATATATAAAATAATACTGCCATTTTTTTAATTTTTTTTTTGGGAAATAGATTTTCTTTTATAACTTAATATCAACTTACATATACTAATTTAGGGATAATAATTTGTTTGCGTCTGAATGATTCGGCTTTGAAGTTAGATGGAGATACGACAACTTTTTTTTGTTCTTTACAATAGTTATCATGTAAATTATAAATTGTGTCTTAATAGCCAAAATTTGAGGTGTTGATATCATAATCAAGATACGATGAATTCTATTTGTTTTCTCATGATTCGAATCCTCATTGTTACTTTCAATATAATTTGCAAGCACGTTTTATTACCATCTAAGTAATCTTAATGACTTTTTTATTTGTTAAACTCATCTATAGGTGACAAAAGTAATGACAAATTATGCTTATGCAAATTTAAAATGGTTATCAAGTCAAATTTGATGCAGATTGCAAATCCTTCATGAGGTATTTGACTGGTATTTGAAGAGTCACTTTGTTCCTTTTTATATATTTTCAGTATTTCTAAAGTTGACACTTGAAAATATTATACAGTATTTTAATTGATAATAATTTTTAATGGAGTGCATAGATAGGAAAATAAAAAGAATAATTTATAGTAGTATTTCTTGTATTTGGATATTGGGGATGGCACCAGTATAAAATGATATTAAGCGGTTATGAATTGTTAAGTACAAAGAAGGAAAAATATTGCATTTTAACGACATTATATAATTAATAGGCTTTTCATTAATTAATTCATGCACTGTATAATGGAAATTTGTTTAACTCGACTCAGCTAAGAGGGTTATAAGATAGTTCAAAAACAGTCATATCTGAATTTATTTTAGTTATATTTTGTTTGCACTTTGTACTATATGGTTTATCCTAATTCATTATATTTATTTATTTATAGAGTTTGTTCATAAGAGTTCAAATGTATTTATAGTATATTTATTTATTTATAGAGTTTCTTCATAAGGGTTCAAATGTATTTATGAAAACCGTGGTTTTTATTGTGCAGGTTAAGTTATACATGATTGATATAATAAATCGACCAATTAATATATGTGATAAATACACTAATCCTGGTCTTTTGAGTTTTCTTAAGCCAATTTCAAGAGTGTCGTGGTCTTAAATAGTTTGAAATTTATATTACTTTTATTTAAAGAATTGATAAAATTATTTCAATGTTAAATACTGGAAACGTGCATTAGAATGAGGAGTGAATTGTGAAAATGGGTGAATGTGTCATCAATCCAATATATCTTGCTGACATACGTGATAATAATTTAAATAAAATGAATTGTCATTCGAATCAAAATCACGCATTTTATCATATTTATTCCATCCCTTCATTCCTTTCCCTTCCCTGTAGATCATTGAAAAAATATATATACATAAAAAATAAAATAAAAATCAAAAGGCCTAAAGCACATTTAATGGTGGTGATCTAGTGTCCTGACAAATTTTATAGAATTCACATTTTACAATGTACAATAAATCCAACACTCATAAATAAAAGCATTTTTTGGCTTTTGAGTAACTTTGTGTTTGGTTTTTTTCTCTTCATAGTCCTACTTATTTATTGATGAGATGACATTTACTAATTATGTTATGTAATCATCATAGTTGGGTTGAGAAGAAGACTAACTTATTTGTTGCTGAATTTGATAGCTTATTTGAACTTTCAATTAATTGCCAAATCAAATTTATTAGGAGTTAAATGCTCTAAAAGTTGATAGAGGCACAATAGAAGGTCGTTGGTGCAGTCAAAGAGTACTGTTGATTTATTTTCTTTTGTTAAATTTAAATACATAATTTGAAGTTTGATAAATTCATCATAATAATGTATTTGATTGTCTTGATTAATTTTGTATCATGCATTATGTTTTCCACAGTTATCGCCCTTGTCAACAGTCAACGTAATTAGTTTATTGAATTAATTGTTTGACTGCAATCACCTCATAACTATGGACCTTTATTGATCCTTCTTTATCAAGGATCATTTAAGCACATGTACACCATTATTGGACATTTATTCACCATTGATGTATGAACTTTTACCATTAGGCTCGTTAACCGTTTATTTTATTTTTCTTTTTATATTTTTGAGAAATAAAATAAAACTGATTACTCATGCAATGTATGATATGCAGCACATATATCAAAAATAAATGTTAGTTTTTTTTAATAAAACTCACATAAATCGTTTCACTTAATAATCTTGTGAGACAAACCAATTCATAAAAACATCCACATTCATGTTTTTAGAAGCGTTAAATATACTTTAGTTAATTGATGTAAGAGTGTTTTAATGTATGCATAATTGATGTGTTTTTGTCTGTGTAAGAGGAGAGAATAAATATATTATTCTTTTTTATGTTAAATGATGTAAGTTTATGTTTTTAAATTAGGTAGGTGATATGTGGGATCCACAACTGTGAATGTTAATAATACTCATTAATGTGAATGTCCTAATTAATAACTCACGTAATGGAGCTTAAGTTGTTAGTAAATCTTATACAACGAAATTATATGACTGACATAGTCTTATATAATTTTTTTCGAATCATTTTTTACTTTTTCAAGATTATTCATATATCACACATGATATAAGAATATTATCATTTACAGAATATAATTAGTCTATAGATACATTTCACCTCATATATATTATATATAATGTATGTGGTCCAAAAGAAGGTCAAACACAATAAAATTGTTAAGGATCAAAGATTTGATTTATGTACAATTGAAGAAAAAAAAAAATGTAGTGTAACAAGGCAGTAGTTATGTATAGTGGGCTACAAGGTAGCAGCATTTAACTTTATCATGTGGAGGGTTGTGTAATAATTTAATTTGTTGTCATTCAAAAAAGTCAGTGTCAGATCACTGCTTTCACGTTATCAAAACTATTTCCTTCAAAAAGATTTATGAAAGATCTTCTTTGTAAGTCCAATGAGAAGGAAAATAAAAGTTCTGATTAAAGTGGTATTGCAATGTTAGGTGGTTGTTTTTAAAAAATTATTGAAGGTAGGATGACAAGTTAGGTGTTTATGTAAGTTATATATATATATATATATGACACAAGAAAAAAAAAAAAAATTTAAGGTGATATCCATTAGAAAATGATAGGAGAGGAAAAAATAAAAAAGTCAGAGGAGAACCACATTCAGTGCACATATATATATATATATATATATATATATATATATATATATAAAGCACGATTAAATTTCAAAGTGGTACAAGTCGTATCCCACGTAAAAAAGTCGTTCAGATATAAAGTAATATAGTTCGATTGAAAATGAAATGTAATATACAATCATTTTGTCTTATTTGATTTACCAAAAGACATATACAAAACAATAATTTGTTAATTTTTAGTTTGGTATCGGACTTAGTTTCTAGATCATTTAGGTCAGACCTCATTAATCATATGACTCGTCACTCTATTATGTATAAAGAAGGATTTTATAATAAAAATCACATGACATGATGTATAAATACTGTTTTTCACATAACATACCTTTTTTTCCACATTGTTTTGATTCAATTTTTTTATTTTTTATTCTATTTCAATCTGAATTAAATATTAAATCCTATTAGTCAATAAACTTTCAACCATATTCACTTCAGTGACTTTAAAATCTATTTAACACATTGAGATTGAAACAAATACGACTAAAATACTATAAGATGTGTTTAGATAGAGTGATTTGAAATCAGTCCATCTAAATAAACACAACCTAATTAATACTTAATAAAAAAAAATATTACAATGTGAAATGAAAATCACTGGACAACATATTATGTAAATAGAGACAAATGAGACTAGAAAGCATAGGATCTGTCCAGCGAACACAATCCATGCCCATTTACCATTTATGTAATGGTAAATAAATAAAGTTGGTCCAAATCGTATTGGTCAGGAAAAATATGGATTCCTAGTAAAAATAAAATTACAAATAAGTACAAAAAGAAGAAAAAAATATAGTATGTTGAGGCATGGGAAAAAACCAAATATTTGATAAAGAATTTATAGGCACAAAACAAAGGAATCTTAAAAGATTACAAATCCTTTCAGAGATTTGTTGAGTAGATTCAATCAATTGAAAGAGACTTGCAGGCCCTGCACAAAGTACACACACATTTGAGATGTAATTTCTCTACACTGGCAAAATACCATAGTGTGTTACATATATAGCAAAATATATCTAATATAGTATTTAGTTTGAATTTCTACACGATGTCTCCAAACAGGGAAATATTCTAATATAAAAGGTTGAATTAGTAATTGGCTACTGGAAAAGGTGAAATGAACCATGTTCTCATATCGACCATATTCTATTACATAGATCCCACCTATTAAGATATTGAAATACAACCCTTTGTTTTGTTCAAGGAATACACCATATTAAGAAATTGAATTACAATATGAATTGAAGGATATGAATCATTACAAAAACTTGTATGAAACAATTTCACTCTAAATCCGTACGAAATTTAAATATATTTATATGATAAATTTATTTTCACAAACTCACGTGAAATGTGAGTTGTGGTTGGCTTGTCCTACTAAGTCATAATGGTATAATTGTTTCACGAAAGTTATGGATGAAAACTTGATAACAAGGGGAAGGAAGAAAACTATAGTTTAAAATGCATTTTTATGACTCATAAAATAAATATTTTATAAATTTGGCATGAATCTATGATGATAAAAAAGAAAAGAAAAGGGAAGACAGGTAGACCACCACTAGCTAGTACGACAGTGTACCATCCCATTATCATTAATAATATCAACCCAAAAGACAAACCTAATCAAAATATGATTTATAGTTTCATACATTTCTTGGACTACAACCTCACCCATATTCCTACACTCAAATCAATCCAAAGATAATATAATAAAATGAGAACAATAATATTAGTTGTTTCCTAAGATATGTAAATACAAATATTTATAATATCAATCATAGTTTAGTAAACCAACCTCACCATAAAAGTTAATCTCAGACTTTAATTCCGAAGTTTCAAAGCTATTCAATATTTCAGCATCAAATTCCAAAGAGAAAAAGTAATAGCCACAACAAGTTTCATATCCAAGAATAATAGAGCATTTTCTCAAAACAAACACACGTAACATAAACATTCAACTCGATAAAAAACTATAATTAAAGAGAAAAAGGGCAAAAAAGAAAGCCAACGTGTCACAAGTCCAATAATATTGTTATTTTTAAATTACAAAGATATAAGAAATAGTATCTTTACATGTCAATTTTAAGTATGTGATGATTATATAAGAAGGTAATGCAAATTGGAAGAAGAAGAAGAAAAAAAAAAAAGGCATAGAGAGTAAATGATGGAGATGGCATTAAAAAGGGGGGAATGTATAAAGTGGAAAAGGGTAGAAAAAGGTGAGGGTAAAATGAAAAGAAACAAGAGGAATTGGAGAGAGGGACGCGACGCTGCCGTGGGTAGACTTGTCATTTTCACAGACACAGACACTGGACACTTCCAGACACACACACACACACCCATCTGTATGCGTGTGTGTTTTCACCAGCTTTTTTCACTCTCTCTATATCTACCTATCCATCATCATTCTCCTTTTTATTCCTTTCTATGTTCTGAATTTTTTTGAAATAACATTCATGTTGTGTTTGAGATTTGGATTAACTAAGATGAGTGATGTGAAATGGATAGATTTTAAGTCCAATCAGTTATAGTGAAATCAAATTACTCAAAAATAACTTCAAATTTACATAAATCCAAGAAATCGACGTATATATAATTAAGGCAAAAGGAATATAAAAAAATGTATGTATAAGTCTACTGTTTTTTGTGTACTAGCGTGTCAGTCACCATACTTACCTACCTTTATACCCCTACTTGATGTCCATTATTGTTTTTACTTTTTTCATAAAATGAAGAGAGAGAATTTTGAAAGACAAAAGTCATGAAGTTCTTAAAAAAAGATTATTGCTTTATTTTGGTTCTTTCTAAATAATAGTATTTAGAGGATTAAACACAAAGTTGTCTTGAATTCGAAAAACATATGTAGCAACATGTAATGGGACAAAAAGGAAATGGATTAAAAAATAGAATTAAAGTGGTCACATGTAATATAAAGGGGGTGCATAAATAAGGGAAAAGGACAGCGCAAAACAGTGAATCTAGTGAGCATTAAATGAAAGGGGGGCATTGAATAGAAGAAGACAGAGAAATAATTATTATGAAATAATTAGTAGTTAAATAATGAATGAGATAATAACAGAATGTTGACGATCTATCATCATTCTATAATTGACCCATCGCCCGTCTGACATGCCCCGACCTAAAACAACTCAGATTTTGGGCATTTGCAATCCATTCTCATAATGATCATTTTATTACCTCTTTACTTTTTACACGCCTCCTTCAATTCTAACTTTCATTTCCTCTAAATAATTAACTCATTTAGAATATAAATCAATTTATTTCTATCAAATTTCTGGTTTTTAGCTAAAAATTTACTCCCTCCGTCCCCACTTATTTTGCCTACTTTGACCGACACAAATCCTAAGAAAATACAGTTGACTGTTGATTGGATGTTTAAGTTTATGCTTTTTTTTTGTCATTTTTGGATTGGCAAAATAAGTTGGGACAAGCAAAAATGGAAAGTAGGCAAAATAAGATAGGACGGAGGTAGTATATGTTATGTTGGAAGTTAGTAGATTTTAAATTTTGGAGCGGAATTACGTAAAGTTTAAGAAGATAAATGATGAGAACTAAGAATGGACGTTTAAAACAATATTTAAATGGGATCAAAGGGAATTCTAAATTAAAATAAGATTGTAAGGCTATTGGGGAATATGGAAAAGTAATTTTAAAGTCAATGTTATCAAATTAAGTTCACATGATTTAACACACACACGTACAAGTTAGGTGGGATTATCAGATAAGGGAAGGAAAAGGCTGAGAATAAAAGTAAAAATAAATAAAAAAGAAAGGTAAAAACTAATTAAGTAAAAAAACAAATATTGGGAAGAAAACAAGGGAAGGGATGAGAGATGGGAATTAAGGAAGAGATAAAAAGGAAACAAACAGAACAAGGAAGCAATGAAACAGTAAAACATTGGATGTATTCAAAATGTAGCTGCGACGTTTCAACATCTTCTATCTGCCCCCTACCCATTTCCTTCCAAGATTCTGCATGGACCACCTATTATATCTTCCTAAAAATTAATTTATGTAAACTTCTGATCATGATGTCATGCACTTTTCAACCAAACTATTCTACTCCAACAAAGCCCAAATCGATTTGGGCGGCCCACTATAGTGGACTTGGATTTTTAGAAATTTATACCTAGTAGTCAATATATTTATTATCAAGCTGATCCAAAGTTAATATAAATTAGAAGCTAAATTATTCGTTGATTTTAAAACAAAAATTATGTAAGACTCCATCAAAACTTTTTATTGATTCTAAGAAATATATAATTTTATTTAAATAAATAAATTTGTGCAGATATTTCTTTTCTTAAAATTTATGACTTTAACTGAAACTATTAGATAAATATTTCTTACAAGCCGACTCAAAAAAACAAACAAACAAAATTTTTAATTGCAAAACATGAGAAACGTCCCCTTATTTATTTGCTCAAACACGATCTTTTCTTGGAATGATATAAATCTTTTCCTATAGAGTTTCATCGACTGGGTTTAAATTTCAATGGAGACAACCATCAAGGTACGATCATAAAAAAATTAATATAGCAGAGAGCATATATATCATATAACTGGTAGCCTATCAAACAAGAACATACTTGTAATCCCATGGAGCAACTGATTCTCACCTTTCCCCAACACAAGACAATGACCTGGCCAACATTTTAAATTGTTAGCAAAGTGCTCTGCGTTTTTTCCAATATTTATTATTACTAGAATCATGTCCGTCTGCAAATTAGGAGCCTCTACCCCATAGCATACTTCTGAGTCCAGGATCGAGCAGTCGTCTCATACTTGGCTCTGTCAGTCTTGTACATGTGAGCAATCTCAGGCACAAGAGGATCATCTGGGTTTGGATCAGTCAACAAAGAACATATCGAAAGGAGCACCTACAGATGACGACAGCCAGCTATTTTAATCCCAACAAACAACTCCAATACGTGTTAATTCTCACTCAAAGATAGCAGAGTTATCAATCGAAATCAAAAATAACAGCTCTTTGATGATATTTTACATTATGATCCATCACCAGTATTATAATTGAAAATTTGAAATATTTTGTTACTAAATTCCAACTTTCCGTGAACGTGTCTCCACATTTAACCAACAAAGCAAAAGAACTCCTGCAATACTATTAGGGAATTTCTGTGCCTTGGTTTGATGACCTTAACTTGATAGACAAGTCCTTATTTCTATAAGGCCCATCATTTGAAACAAACAAAAAAGCAACCAGCACATGCAGGATTAGACACAATGCACAAGTACCTTTGATATTGTCAGGGCAGGGCTCCACTGCTCTTTTAGGATATCCAGGCATATGCTGCCGTTGCTGTTGATATTTGGATGGAAAACCTTGGTCTTGAAAGACACCTGCTCAACCAAACAGGCACAATAAAAGATGATTGAAGTTAGATGGACACTCAATTTTGTTAAATCCTATAATAACTAGTGCGGCACAAAAAACTGGCACTGGTAAAACCCACTTATGCTGAGTATAAATGCAGACATGTGTGTTATGTCCAGATATGATCTATACAGCCAACCTCCAATAGTGGAACTAAGGCTTTGTTGTAGTTGTGGCTAAAACTCATCAGCATATATATAGTAGAGTAATCCCCTAAGTGCTGGAACCATGACCAGTAAGCTCCTTACTGATTTGTATATAGGTGCTTCACGTATCAAAAGAATATAAGATGTGGTTTGTTATCTTAAAATGACAAGAATATGATGCCACAACCAAAATGTCAACAATTTACATAAAAAATTGATCTATATTTTGAAACTTCTGTTCCAAAGCACACTCTTAGATCGTACAAATCTGCTAGTTTATTTAATGCCAAAAAATCACTAAAAAGTGAAGAGCTGAACCAATTCTTGTCAATAAGTCAACATGTCAGTATGGTGATGACATGATGCCATAGCATATCCAGAGGACGCCCCAAATATAACTTAAGCAAAGGTTACCTTAGGTGGCTTGAACGGATAATCGGGTGGGAAATGAATTGTCACAAGAAATACTCCACCAGCAAATGGGCTGTCTGAAGGACCCATGATGGTAGCTTGCCAATGGAACATATCTTCACCAACAGGCCCTGCATTAAGGTATTAACTATGTTGAAATTGCAAAAATAATTCTAGAGATCATCTATTACAGATTTTTATTATATTATGTAACACTACAACCTTGAGTTGAGTTACAATAGATATGTTCTGCAAACAATATGACTTTTAAGACTAATGTCAAACATGGAAAAAGAAAAAAAAGAACGTGTGAACAATTACCCCATGAAAACAGTTCTACGTCAAAAATATTTTAAGAACAAATTACGACAAGTGACAAATGCTGACAACAATTCATTTCCCCTCCAAGGCTTGAAGGTTGGATATAATAGCTAGGAGCACAGGTGTGAGCTTGACTCTCATGCAACAGTAAGGTACATTACAAGAGAGATTTTAACATCATTCATCAGAAGCTAAAACAAGAGGATAATTTCAGAGCAAAAGGAAAGCACAGGAGGAGGTCCTTTTGCAACGGTAGAAAAGATTGTTGAGAGGGCAAAAAAATTCCCTAGTAAACAGAAAGCACAAAATCAGATAAAGAACCATGAACAAACCAGCACTGCAGGATACAGGAGGATCCTTTTGCAAGTCTTTCAATTCTTTCTGAATTCTCTTGGAAGCCATCACGTTTCTTCCTTCCTGCAGTTGGAACACCCCAACAATAAATTACTAAGACAACATACTTTAAGAAAATCAGTGAATGGTGTTGACATAACCAAAAGTATAATACTAACAAATTAGCAGGGCAGGAACAATCACCACCAGGCCCTGTTCTCAAAGATGTAATAATCCACACATATAAAGATATTCAACTTCGCATGAAGCAATCTAGACGAAACAAATGTAACATCAGAAGACACATATAGTTGCTGGTTCTTAAAGTACACTTGGCATAAGCATAATTGTATTTACAGAACAAATAATAAATAATAATTATCTGTCACAGCCAACAACCAAAGATTGTACTAACGGTTTTAGATACTTAGTGGCAGTGGGTAGCAAAACAAATTCCGGTCACTACCCATTTACAATATAACCGGTGTCCCCCTTTTTTTTTTTTTTGGTTTGGGGGAGGGGGAGGGGCTACACTAAAATCTAATGAATTTAGGGAGTAGCCTAACAAAACTCCTCAAAACCGCAAAATTCTCCAATCTCTAAACTCACCACAAATCTTAATAGACTTATATCAAGTAATTCCACTTTTAATCAATTTAAAAAAGGGGAACAAACGAGGGCATAACAATGGTCGCTTATCGACCGCCTCAACCTAATCAATCAAATATTGAAACATCACACATCATTATAACAAGAACACGTATATGCACTCAAACAACAGGCGAAAAGATTGAAAACCAAAAAAATGATTGAAATTACAAGCAATCACAAAACCCTAGAAATGAAACAACAAAAACAACCGATCAATTTTCAATCAAATAAACATGCATAAACACCAATCCACCAATCGATTAAAAGACACTACAAAATCCTAAAGAGAGTGAGAAACCTCGAGCAGGAGAGAGAATGAAAGCAGGGTACAAAGGGGGTGAGAGAATTTTAGGGTGAAAAATAGGAGGCGTAGGGAAAAGGAAGGAATAAATATGATTGGTGATATTTCGGGTTTGCATCAGAAGAAATAAGATGCGGCGGACTTTATATACAGTCTCACCGCGTGTCATCTCTTTCTATTCATTATCCACGCCATGCACGTGTTACCATCTTCACTAATCTTAATCTTCTCATTCCTTTTTAAATATTACAATTTATCATTCATAAATATTAATTAATTTATGAAAACAGATTTTAATAGTAACTTCGAAATTAAATATGTAAAACGATTTTATTTTATTTTGATGTATTTGTTATTTTCTTTTTTAATTATTTTTTTAAGTTTATATTTAAATTTTTTTATTCTAATGATCATTTATCTATTTTAAAGGTGAGAAAAAAGTGAACAATTCTTAATATGTCAATCGATAATGTGTAATGATTTCATTCTTTTATTATATATAAAGTGAAATTTATAAGTTTATTGTATTTTTTTTACACATCAATTGTAGATATATATATTAAATATTTTATATATTATATCTATTAAAAAACAAAATGATACGTCTGAATTAAATTTTTACAGGATTCTCCATTCAAAGTCTAATTAATTTCTTGAAGTATTTATAATGTGTATACATATTAACATTGAATTATTTTATTATATATGAACCTTAGGTTTATGAGATGTGTGGTATACTATATCGTATTAATTTGCCAAATATTGTTAAACTAATAAAACAAATTAACAAATATTCGCATTGATTTAACATTTAAAAAAAATCGGGATCTTTTGATCTTAAACTTCTTAATATCTCGGATTTTATTTTGACTATTCTTTTTTTTTTTTTTCAATTTTGTTTTTAGTGAGTGGGTATATCCCTTGAGCCCCAAAATAATCAATGGATTTTTTTCCTTTTTTGATGTAGGCTATGTAGCGTGAATAACAAGCAGAAGAATCTGTCACCACCAGTCATACTTTACCTCTTTTCTCTGTTTTTTTTTTAAGCCATAATTATTTAAATAACTAGCATTTCATTTTTTTTAATAAATCATTTTATTAAATCATCTTTTCTAATTTCGTGATTAACTTGTTTTCTCAGTTTTCATTTTCGTGACTTGTATTATACTTGAAATAATTTATATTTAAACTCCTCAATTTTTTTGCCATGGGAGTAAGTTTTAATTTATTAATTTCACCCCAACCCAAATCAACAATAAAACCCTTATTCTTTTCAAAACCAAACAAGATATTCTCTCGATCCCCGATGTTAATATCTGTAGTTTGTGCATCTAATGTTAAAAAATCAAAATCCACACAATTCTCTTTTACTATACTTGAAAAATAAAACATTTACTTGAAAAAAATAACGTATGTTTTTTAATTAAGATAGTAAAAAAAAAATTATTATCTATTAATAATAATTTTTATCTAAGTTTTCTAGTCTTTCTTGTTTCCCCCAATTTATTTAAAAATGTAACGTCCCGATTCTTTTGTAAATAACTTTAATCGAGACGTTACTCACTTATAAAATACACATTTTCAATAATAAAAAAAATAAAATCAAGAATAATTCTAAAATCTAAAATTCTTAAATTTATGAAATTAAGTAATTTAAACAAAAAGTTCCGCAACCTTTGATCATCGGCTACGCTCGCACTCCACGTCATAAAATCCTTAAACTGAAAACATTTTAAAAAGAGGGGTGAGTGTCAAAAGTACACTCAGTGGAGGGGAAAAACTCGGGATGACATAAATAATTTTTAAAAGATTTTACATGTACATGCCAAACCATGATTTTATCACATAAAAACAGATTTTCAAAAAACGTTTTGTCTTTTAATAAAAACCAGCATGAAATGGATAGCTTCAAATACGTGCCTTTAATCATTTAAAACTGCAAGTAATCATCTCAATCATATATAAACATATCACTTCATGAAAGCTGCATCTCAATCACATATAAACATATCACTTTCATAATCATTCATATCACTTTTCACATTATTTATGGTGTTTAGCCGTCATGAAAGCATTTTACGGTTCTTAGCCGCCATGAAAACATTTTACCGTTCTTAGCCGCCATAGATGTGGTTTTTAGCCGCCATAGATACGGTTCTTAACCGCCATAGAGGTGGTTCTTAGCCACCATAGATACAGTTCTTAGCCGCCATAGATGCAGTTTTTAACTGTCATAGATACGGTTCTTAGCCGCCATAGATGTGGTTCTTAGCCACCATAGATACGGATCTTAGCCGCCTTGCATGCACATGCACACATATTCACATCACACATACACATATCCAACATACACATGGAAGCACATTATTTTATCATAACCCTTAGTTGAAATTCACATTTTTCCGGAAAGACACATCTTGTTTGCACATATGCAAATATTAATTTCACATCATTCTTCACATTTGCATTCATGGTAAAATTTTCACAATCCATCATGTGCTTTAAATCATTCCTTAATCTTATTCTCATTTAATAATAATCTTAGCTCAGAACATTTTATTCACATAGCATGTATATCGACCCCATGTCATTCAAGTATAATATTCACATTCATCATATCATAACATTATCACACATAACATCTCATGCATTCAGCACATATACCCAACTCATTTTATATAGTATAATAGTTTGTAATTTAAATACTTCGTAAATTAAATATTTTGAAAGAGGTATAAATACCGACATAAAAATTTTTCCCACATTTAATAATAATCTTAAAAGATTGCATAAACTTTATAATATCTTAATTTAAAGAATTTACCCCCACCTTGTTCGGTGGTTACCACGTGAGTAGCAAGTGTCAAAGATCACGTATCCCAAGACTTCAAATCAACAGGTAGCCTACATAATTTACAGTGTTTCTTAGATCTTTATTAAATAAAATTAACGATTTAAACGATATAGAATCGGATACTATCTATCGAGATGAGACGGATCGAAATGGAAGGCTTAACGATTGAGGTTGAAGAAACAAGATGGAAAGATCAGTTTGTACAGTTGAGATGAAAGAGAATGAATTTTGGATCACAACAAAACAAGAATGAGCTTAATCGGAGTTGAAACGAGCTTGAACGGAGCGTTTTAAGATTTAGGGGTATTTTGGTAATTTGGTCAAAGGGTTGACTTTGACCGGGACCCACGACCCGCGGTTAACGATATCTCATTGACGACGACTCAATGATAAGGTACGATGAAAAGAAAACGAGATTCGGATCGAAAACGAATCGAAAATACGGCGTCGCATACGTTCTCGGCGATGGGAAAATTTCCCGACGGCGTCTCCCATCGGCTGCCTAGTTTTCTAGGCAGCGGGGCAGGTTGATGCCCAGACCTCCCGTCGTCGGCCTGCTCCAGCAGCCACCTTCTCGACGCCACCGGCCGCGGCGGCCCACCCTATACCATCGACCCTTCATCTTATGGCTAGCCCGTACCGCCGGCCATCCCTCGTCGGATTCCGGCATGAATAGTTCCTGAAAAACAGCCTCAAAAACCCTTCGTTACACATTTCACAAACTCCTTGCAACAGCCCTCCTTTCTAGGCCATTTTCCGGCACTGGCGCCGCCACCAATGGTGACGCCACCCCTCCAGTGGCTAGCCCACAACTCCGGCAGCCCCTCCGACGCCTGTAACGACGAGAAAAAGAGCGAGAGAGAGAAAAACGGGAGAGAGAAAAGGTGGCAAGAAGCAAGGGTTGGGGTTTTGGAGAAGGTTTTTCGCCGTTTTCCGGCGAACGGGAAATCGGAATTGAATTCCGGAAGTTGCCCTAGACTCGTATCGTCGAGGGCTACGTTGTATACGAAAATCAGCCGAAACGGACGAGTTTGACATTCTCCGACGACGGCAGCGGCAGTTTTTCGTCATTTTCCGGCGAACGGAGAATCGGAATTGAATACCGGAAGTTGCCCTAGATTCGTCTCGTCGAGGGCTTCGTTGTGTACGAAAATCAATTGAAACGGACGAGTTTGAAGTTTTCCGGCCAACTCCGACAGCGGCGGCTCCGGCGACGGCGCGGTGGCGGCGACGGAGGCGACGACGGAATATAAAATTAAAAGGAAAGAGAGATGAGAGAGAGACTTACGTGTGATGAGAGAGAGACTTACGTGTGTTCGGCGCTTTTCGGCTCGTTCGAAGAAACTGTGAAAATGAAATCGAATGAGGCCCTATTTATAGAATTTGGAAAAATTACTATTCATGAATAGGTTACTGTTCAGGGGATAGATTACTGTTCACGATAAGATTTCGTTTCTCGTTTTTCCGAAACTTCGTATTTTGCCTTTTCTTCGCCGTTTGAGCTACGGGTGTCCGATCGACTTCTAGTTCATTTCTATCTTCTCATTTTTCCATTATGCATCTAATGGTTTAAAAATATTTTATGTTCCATGTTTATAAATTTTATCCATTTAAAATCGGTCACTAAACACGTATCTAAAACATACGTAATTAAATTAAACAATTAAAAATTAATACACATAAAATATTTTAATTAAGGATTTGCTTATTTAATTAATCAATTATGCTTCGTTTTTGTTTTCGGTGCTACAAAAAAATTATACAACTTTTACAAAACTGATTTTAACCATAAAATATACTTTATATATAAAAATTTGGATATAATGACAATGTGAATAAAAGTTGCGCCTTTTCAGACAACAAACCAAAAAAAATAAAATTTAATTGATTTTCTTTGAATTGAAGCTTTACCCAATTAATTTTGGTGGATGACTGCCTCCATCTTGTTCGGTAATACTTATTCTATAAATTGAACACATACTTATGGAACACAACCATTGTATTCTATAAATTCAAATCGAAAGCTTCTCAACATGTCAATTAATGGTTGATAGAATGATGGAATGTCTTATAGACCTTTTTTCGTCATATTTTAAATCGTAAATTAATTAAACACAAGTTATGTTACTAATATGCTAATTCATCTCAAACTAAAAGATGAATTTATGTGTCGAGTTTATGAGAATGTCTTTTTCATAGATGTTCAACCAAAATTAAGAAAGGAGAAAGGGAAAAGGTGGTCAATAAAGAAAGAGGAACAATGAAGATTAGTATTTTTATTTTTATTTTCTTTTAAAGTTTGTTTGACCTATTGTATTGGGTGGGGCTATACATACATCAAAATATGTTAAACATACTCATTGTTTAATAATTAAAAGTTATAAAAAACTAAATTTTAAAGATGTGTTTGTGTGGATAATCTCACCAATTTATTTCTATGTTTTCTCCCCGTTTAATTTAAAATTTTAAGGAAAAACAATTTGTCACTATTTTACGGCCGTAATATATTAGGTCGCTCAAACTAAAATAAAATAGTATAGCCATCATTTATCAAGAAAACCTCGAGACTAAAAGAAAAATATGTAATAACCTAGTTGGATAAGAAAATTGCAAAGAAAAAGAAAAACACCTAGTTGGATTTAAAAAATAAAATAAATTAAAAAGTAAACATTTATTGGGCAAAAGGAATACACCATGTCCTAGCCCAATTATGTAGTGCACTACCCAATTAATTAATTATCCAGTAGAAGCCCAATTATGTGGTGCACTACCCAATTAATTAACTGTCCAGCTGAAGCCCAATTCCAATCTCAGGCCTTTGGGCTCTTGAAAACATTGGCTGTTGCACAGGGTTTTACATCAGGTTTTTTTTATTGGATGCTCCAACTTTCTAGGGGTGTGGAAAATATAACTATATTAAAAAAATGTCAAAATTATCCAAACAAACTTAATATAAAAGAATAAATTTTTTAATTCAAGATTTTTATTCAAACAATAATTTTTTTACTATGAATTCTACCCAAAGTTTTTTTCTTTATATTTACTATAGCTCTAATAAAATTTCAAGAGTTTAAAATTTAAAATAGTCTCGTCAAAGTGTCTGTCACAAAAGCTTTTTTTTTTCTTTTAATATTTGCTTCTATTTTACCAATTGCATATTAAGGGAATTTATAAGAAAGAGGGGGCAAAAAAAATTCCCTTTCAAGTGCGTTATAGATATTTGTAGTGTCCTTAAAAGAAAAATTGTAATTCTAAATATAATAGAATCTTTTAACAACATATACATCTTTTATCTTGAGTAAAATCACAAGTTCAAATACCCACATTCAATTGTAATTAAAAAAAGTTATTGGAATGAAAGTCAAGTAGGTGGTATTTGGTAACTAGATACTAGTAGATAGTAGATAGTATGAAAATGAACTTTTTAATCGATTTTGAAAATATCATTCCACGTTATTAAAAATTGGTGAAATTTAGTTCCATTTGAATTGAAATGGGTCCAATTTTGTGAAATATAACCGACTAAATACCCATACATTTTGTAAATGAAGTTATTATATGCATAGAAGATTCCATCAAAAATAGCAGAAAGATAGCAAGAAAATAAAAAAGACAAAAAATAAGTGCGAATTAGGGATTTAAAAAATGCAGTAGAGAAAAGAGGGGAAAAGCACGTGAAGAAAAAAGCTTTAAAATAGTAGGAGCAGATCATCATTGGAAGCAGAGTGCTTCTTCGTTCTGAATACGTGGTGGACAAAGCACCAATCTTGGATCTTATTGCGCCTCTCTAACACCGCATTATGCATTTTAATTACTTTCTTTTTTATTCATAAAAACCTTATTAATCGGTGACCCACTACTTCACTTTTTTTTAGTCAAATCCACTGATATTTTATGTTTGAAGTCTTTTTCCATCTCTCTGAATCTGCTTCACACCTTGATTTAGTAGATTTTAGTGTTGGAGCTTCTTCACTGAATCTAGTCGTGCTCTGAATCAGCTACAAAAGATTCAATTTTTGGAGTTATCGAAGTGAAGCTAAGGTTCTCTCTCTCTGCACACACACACTTTAATATTTTAACCTGTTGTGGTTGTTCATATGCATGTTGAGAATCTTGATTACTAATTCGAACAGGGTTGTGACTTGTGCGTGTATTCCTGTTTCTGACTTGCTGTTTATATGAACAAGTTTCTGTGTTAGATTACTTTAATTTCAGTGGTTAAATAGGATGAAAAGGCACTTTAATGGGTTTTTTTTTTTCCGTGGATTTTATATTGATATTGATGTCAAGAGATGCTATCTTTCTGAATAAAAGTTGGTTTAAGATTAATCGTTACGTGCTAATCAACAATCGCAAAAATCTCTAGCCATGTGAAATCGAAGCTAACAGAAGTTTAGTTTTGGTGGTTGAGTTGCCCATTTTGCAATTTTCATCAATCAAATCTGTTAATAGGTACACTCGGTTGATTCGATTGCATGATAGTGGATGCCAGTTGCCATTGATGGTCTTCTAGCTTGGGCAAGGAGAGGGTTTTGACTTTTGAGGGGTTGGGATGGTGTTTAGGATTTTGGGTGTGAATTTTGGGCTAATGCCATTAGTGCAGTTGCCTTCTCCTAGTTTCTGCAGAAAAATCATATATTGGACGACGATTATTTCAATTATTTTGGTATTCGATAAGAGGAGGAAGTCTCATCTTTCCATCTTTTACTTCTTAAAACTTGGATGAATTTTTCATTGCAAGTTCAATCTGGGACAATGTTTCTGCCTGTTGTTATATAATATAGAGCAGTGTTTCTATTTTCCTTTGATTGATCTGTTCTTACAGGGTTCCAATTTTAACTGAAAATGGGTGGTGCAATTGCCAAAGGTGAATGTCATAGGCCTTCTGTGCCAGAAACAAAGCTTGAGGTCAAAATAAATGAGGCGATGCGGAGAAGAGAAGCTTCAGGGTGTACCATAAAATCCTTCGACCGCATTATTTTGAAATTTCCCACAATTGATGAAAGCTTGAGGAAATGCAAAGCTACTTTTGAAGCTTTTGGTAAGTAATCTTCTAAGGATGCTATATAGCCCGTGAAAGACTACTGCATTGGAAATGGATAACCTATAAATCTTACTCTTCAATTAAGATATGAACAGCAGGGATAAAGTTTTGCTGGTCTAACCAGTGATACTATATATGTTGAATGGATCATTTATTTCCTATAACAAACACGAGAGTGCTTAGAATCCTGATAGCAATAAGTCATCTTCTTTTGTTTTAATAGATGAGGATGGAAATGGTGTAATAGACCCAACAGAGCTGAAGCACTGCTTTCATAAGTTGGAGATCAATTTCACTGATGAGGAGATTAATGAACTATTTGAGGCGTGTGATATAAATGAAGTCAAGGGAATCAAATTTAATGAGTTTATAGTTCTTCTTTGCCTCGTCTACCTTCTGAAGGAAGATCAAACTGCCGGGCATGCTGTATCCATAACCTACTAAGTCTATTGATTTACCTTTTCCGTCATAAATTAGCGTTACATTAAATTCCGTGTATGTATTTTTATGCTATATTCCATGTTCATCAACAAAGGTATTCATGATTTTTTCCCTACCAACAATTGCTGGTTCTGTTCCTTGACAATGTTAGAAATCTTGGAAGGGAACGCCGAATATTGCGGCTACTTTTGAAACATTAGTCGATGCATTTGTGTTTCTGGACAAGAACAAGGATGGGTATGTGAGCAAAACTGAGATGGTTGATGCAATAAATGAAACTACTTCAGGAGGACGATCTTCTGGGAAAATTGCCATGAAAAGATTCGGTCAGTTCTCTCTTTCTCAATCTCGCTCCTGCTCCACCCTTGTGAATGCATGCTGATATGCAAATAGATTTAAATTGGTTGCATGTGGTAACGTTTATGTAGACACTCCTGAAACAGTCGAATTGAGCATGAAATTCTGCAAGTCTTAATTCAAGAACAGAGCAAGCGGTGACGAATATAGACTATATAACTGTAGATTGCTTGTCATAACATGCCTCATTATTCAAGTTTTTAAAAGCCATTGTTCTGTGTTTTCCAGAGGAGATGGATTGGGACAGGAATGGAATGGTGAACTTCAAGGAGTTCCTTTTCGCCTGTACTCAATGGGTTGGAATTGAAGATGTTGATGATGACGAGGAGGAGGAGAACAATGTCTAAACAAAAGTTGCCAAGCAAATCATATATGTATTCTAAGAAGAGCAGTGAGCCCTTTTCATTTTCCAGAAAATAAGGAGCTTAAGATATGGTTTGGATCCTAGATTTATGTTGTACATAAACCATGTTACAGTCCAATGATTTGTACTATCTTTACTACTGATGTGGTGTTCTACTTGTTTTCCACTCGGAAGTCAGATTACCACATGTGAGCTAAGGTGGATTTCTGACTAAGTGTACAAGAGAAAATTTTGAATTTGGAAAGTATGTTGTTTTTCATTTGCTCAACCATAGAACCGCACGGGTCTATATTCTAAGAGCATAAAAAGTGTCCAGCAACTAGTGCTGGGTTTTTTGCCCAGCAGAGGATCTGGATCCGAGAAATTTGACTACGCAGGTATACCATATATCAGACATATTACACACATCCATGTGGCAAATCATGTGCCTATGTTGTGTTTATGTTATGCTATCGCATATTTATGTTATATTCATTTCACTTGATTATAAGTTATACATGAAGAGACCATAAACCATTACCAATCGAGAGATTTTGAGTCCATTACAACGACCATTATACATTCAAAAGATGATCCATAACTATAAATTATTCAAGCATAATGTCCTTACAATTACATGGACTAGAATATAACCATTCATATTAAATAAGCACCAGAATAATAACTGACAACAACAGAGTTCACAATTTTTGACACGGTAGTTTAGAACATTTTCGAGCCATCTATGTTGGCATTCCTAGTATGTATATAAAATCACATCTTAAGTCTTACAAACTCCCATACTACCAAAACTCCCATCACAATCTTACAACAAATGAAATAATACGTATGCAGGTACGACAATGGTGGGAGGGAGAATACTCCCTTACCGAACTGCCCAGACAACATACAAACTCAAACCCTCACCAATAAGGAAGGATCCATTAGCATAATATACTGCTACTAAATCTTCCCCAGTATAACAAAAGCACACCTCATATCATATAGAGACAGGCTAGAACTGGCATTCAACAGACCAGTGCCCCGATGGGCTAGCGCAGCAAAACCTGTGCTATGGGAACAGTTGTTTAAAGGAAGACGAAATGAAGATTTCTATTACCCCCTAGTTTTTGCTCTCTTCATTCCGAGGCTGTTGTGGAAGGGGGAAACGGAACCAGACATTTGAGAGCTTTCATCCCTCAGTGTACCATTGATCATAGCCAGTTCTCGTAGCTGCTGCTTCTTGTAAAAATCTTGAGATTCATCCTGCATAAAGAGATGCAAAGCCAAGGAAGGCTGAAACTAAGATAAGAGTTGAGAAGAAAACACGTTAAATGATAGAGATAAGGAGATTATACTGCTGAAGAAACAAAATTTGTATGGTGGATAAATTTACCATTGGCTTGAGTAAATCTTCAAGTATCTCACGTGCCTGCATTAGACGAGCATCAATTATCTCAACAGGCAGTTCTGCCTCGACAAGTATGTGAAGGGGCTCGTTGAGATGCTCGTATCCTGCTTTCCCCCTCATCATCTCCTCCTTTAGACCAATTAGTAAAAGCACATTACTATTGGCAAGTTGCAATAAGTGTAAATGAAGATAATATACACGAAGAGAGAAATCCTAAATCAAATCGAACGTAAAAATCCAGGATGTTTCTATAGGACCTCCAGGACGTTTCCAACTCCAATTTAAAAACACGAATAATACAAACTTTAATTTGAACAACATATGAAATTTAGATATACACACTGCATTTTTAAGCTGCAAAAAAATGAGTCTTGTCTTGTGAAAACTTTATCCACTCTAGTCCAGAATCCAGATACACTTTCATGAGAAAAGGTACCAAATGGAACAATGTATATTCCATATAATGGTATGAATTTCTAAAATCTTGTTACTCTTTTTAGATGTAATTTCATCATATATAAAATCCAGAACAATGGAAAAGGCCATAACTAAATTACCCTTGTTGGATCCTTGATACTGCCGCGCCCTCTGATTAGAACACGACAATCAGTAGTTGCTTCAACTCTCTTCAGAGAATTCCCTCTAGGACCAAGGAGGCGCCCAACAAAATTATACTGCAATGCCAGACATAACAAACACTTTAAGTAAAAATTGGCAAAGAACCGCATCAAGAAAACAATATTTGGAGGAGAATTACACTAGGATACTGTTCAACTGGAATGTCAACCCTGATTGTTCGCTTGACTATGAGACCCGATGAACTACCCTGGGAACCAAGCCAGTTCTGTGCAGAAGATGGTTGCATCAAGCCTGACATCTGCGTATTATATTCCACATACTGTAAGAAAGGGAAAACTAGGAACAGAGGAAAACATTGTCCCTTACTTCGTGTGAACTTTTCCAGATCTTATTTTGCAAGTTCAGATCTCTCTAAACTAAAAGAAGAGAAAAAGACAGAAACTCAAAGACTCTTAAAAGCCTCAAGCACAAAACTGCATGAGAAAAGAGCAAATGGATATCATCTAAGACATGCCAATTTTACAAGCAAAAGCTTAATAGAAACCATATAATATCTAATTTCACGTTGAATGGATACCAGCACCCAAATAACATAAATGTTCTGTTTGAAATTGGAGTGTTTACAGTACTTAGTTGGCATGAGAATAGGTTAAGTTCGTTAGAAGTCAAAATCAGAAAGTTAATTACCCTGACGAAATTAATAGGTCAATACATTTGTTCAAGTCAAAAAGAGTAACAGCCTTCATATAAAATTAGAGTTATACCACAATCAAAAGGACTGCTACACGTTAATCTAAGTCTCAGCTGAAATTGGCAACGTAAGTCGCATAAAGGATGTCAGATCACTGCAACATAAGACGCGAATCTATCTAAATTGAACTTTTGTATTTGACATGCACAACTATTAAAAGAAAGTCATTGTTGAAGTAGTTAGCTTCAAATTACCTGTCATGGGGAGTTAAATTAAGAAACACCAATATCAATAAATTAAAAGTTAGGATTGGAAAGTAAAGATTTTGTCAGAGATCTTGTGAAAACAGTAAAGAATTAGATCTAACAAGTTATGTTAATGGTTAGTATCCATACTTCTGATTGAAATGGTGATGCCCATCTGTTCACGTTAGCTCCTCCATTTGAATACATTCCTCCTGAAGCCAGGGGGCTAGCATGTTCAAGCCCACTTTGTTCTAAAACTGATGCATTCCCCAACAGTGTGGTTACACGCAATATTTCTGCTTCAAAAAGGTCAATTTTCAAGAATAAGATGTACCAGTTAGCATTGGTTAAGAAATTAGTGAGCAGTCACCACAATATGGACACTACACGAACTGTTAAACTGGTTAGTTAAACTCCTGGTAAAAGTAAAGGATCCAGTCAAGTTAAGATGTTCAATATATATCACAAGGAAATGTCCAAAATTATATCACTGAAGATTTTAATTTGACTTAGTTACAGAACTATAAAAACTCTGTTGTTAGCCACTGTAATGAAACCCAATGTTGGGAATTAAAAATAATAATTACAGAGCTTGGAATTTTTTCTTAACCTAGTTCCCTATCAGTGGCAGCTTGCAGTAGGAGGTGTTATTTCCTCTGTAAGACACCATAAAGAAAAATAGCAGGAAGGTGGTTTCAGAGCCAGGAAAACTGTTCCTTCACGCCAACATTTGATATAAATTAACAGAGGATTAAAACATCCTCTTAACTAGTTCCGTCCTCAAATTACTATTCAAAATGCAAACTTGAGGTTTTAGATTTAAGGATGAATTTCAAACAAAGGAACTAGACATTGCAAGTTCTTGAAAAGTTTTTTTTATAGAAAATTGGTTCTTGGTGTGAGGTATTGAACCCAAGAACTGACAATTAGTAAACATCATGGCACAGCACCATGAGAACAGGGATGTATCTCCATTCACCAAACAAAAAGCCAATGATACATCAACTATGTATCCATATCCAATTGTCAATTTTTAATTCATCCTCAACCCATCTCCCTCCCTCTCGATAATATTTATCTAACTCATAACACAGGAAATTCATGTATGGCGTAGTATGGTTTCCAATAAGGTGGAAAGATGCATAAATTATACACATAGGCTGCAATATCATTAGATAGGAACTTGTGGTGTAAGCACACTCCATGTCATGACAATGCAAAAGCTTACAATTTACTCACACAGTAGTACTTTCTACATAAGAGACTCAAGAGATTTCAAGTCATAACTCACCCTGATTCAGCAACCGATAGCAATTTGGTAGCACAGCCATAAAAGGATTAAGTTTGTTGCGTTCTGCCAGCAATTCTGAAAGATACCTGCAAGGTTGCAATAACAAACAGCATTAGTCGCAATAACATATCATCATCTGCATTGGTGTACAAGGTGACACATTTGTGGATTGGAATCTAACAGAAACGACAGAAAAGGAGAAGATCTTCTCAATTTTTCTTGACAAAAGAACAAAATTAAATCTAAACTACTCTAGGAATCTAGTCATCCGATTATTGAAAGAAGCATATGGAAATAATGCTATTTTTTTGACATATGTAAAAGAAGATGTATTTTTGGTGCTATTTATATACATGCCATCGAAACAAAGAGATCTCTTGCTATCAAGAAGCATCAAATTGAACACAAGCAATTCCAGGTTCACAACATACAAAATATCAATCCAGTCGAAATGATACGGACACATAATTTTCATTGCACAATATAAAAAGTTCTGGAGTATGGAAAAGCAAAATTCCACAAACAAAAAAAACAAGAGAAAAAGAAAAGTTCATAAATATTCAACCATCACAACTTTGAAGTAGATTCAATCACTTGACCTCAATAATCACACAACTTCTAAAGCCCCCAAGATCTGGCGCTAATATTACCTACATCACTTTACATATTAAACGGAAAAAAAAAAAAAAAGATCGGATGAGAAGAGAGAATCACTTTTCTTGCTCGACAAGAGCAGAAGCGGCGCGGAGACCTCCGGCAGCGGCAGCGGCGGCACCGATGTGAGGAGAGTGAGGGGCGGAGGGAGACGGTGAGTAGGCCATGTACCTTCCGGACGACATCGTTTACAGCAGCGACGATGATAAATCACCACCGTCAGATCCACCGAACGATGACTGCAGTGTCAGTCCAACTCAGGAAGTGGTAAGAACAGCTGGCTGATATGTTTATGGTGAGGAGGAATATAGGTGGTGCTGCGTCGGTGGAGCAAAAGGAAAAAGGCAGTAAAAGAGAAGGGGAGAAAAATGTGAAAGGAGAGCTGTGTATTTATTGAAGTGATGAATTAGAGAGAGGAGAGAGAAAGAGAGAGCGATGGTCCAATGAATCCAACCCATGGGCAATAGCAGAGAGGCAGTCAGGGTCACTTAAATTTACTGTTTGTGGTTGATCCTCAGAATCACTGTTATTTATACCTCTACACCTCTCTTCTCTTCTGCACCTCATCTTCATCATTCCCTCAAAAATTATATATTAATTAAAATATAAGTTATGAACTTTTCTTGGTTGATAATCAACACTCCCGTCCCAATTAATCATTAGATAGTTTTTCTTTTTCTTTTGACAAGTATTATTAGATGGTGTTGAGTTTATAAGTCGAATAATATTTTTGTTGAGGCAAAATTTCTTACTAAGTCAAAATTCATCCTCGATAAATGAGGCTCGTCTTATGGATCAAAAATTATGAAATGAAATTGTATTATAATGAAGTAGCTTATTTGGTTATTGGAGACGTTTTGCAGTAGAAACGTAATAATAAACTGATATTATATTCACCCATCCAACTACCCTTATTTCTTGATTCTTCCATAAATTAACCAAGTCTAAATCTTGTTACAACATTCTTTTATTATTTTCCAAATATGAGATGCTATATATATCAGTATTTATTCCTTTATTTTTTTCAGTTAAATTAGCATTCATTTCATATATAGTAAGCATATATATATATATATATATATATATATATATAGTTTAAAATTTCTTGAACTTGATTATGTAAAATAGTTTGAGTGATGGAAAAACCCTTGTTTTAGAACCATAGCCTCTCATCTTTCCTATAATTAGAGTACTGTATAAGATGTATAACATGATTGCATAATTTTTTTTTTTACTGATATCCCCAAGTGAAGTTAGGTTGCAGATGGACTTGCAGGTGATTCTGGAGCTAAAAGTAAATAATTTAGAGGACTGTAAATGGTCAAAATAAAAAGGGAATAGAAAAAGGGAAATAACTTTAGACTGTTGATGGTGCAAAAGCAGGGTGGTATTGGGGACAAGAAGTGGTCATATATCATCATTGATTGGCCTCAATCATGGGACCTCTCTCCACTCTCAATACCCCTTTCTTGAATTTGGTGCCTTTTTTTTTTTTTTTTTACTTTTTTTTATTTATTTATTGTATTTACAGCATAGCATCTGATTTTGTTGGTAAAATAATTGTGTCAGTTTAAAAGGCATGTAGCGTATATCAAGGAGAAGGGTAGTTGTGATGTTACTTTTGCCAATGTGAATACAATCACCTTTTGTCTCCATGTATTTCGGAGCTTGATTGAATATTCTAACATATGTACTCTTCAGAAGACTTTTTTTCTTGTTTATTTAATTTAAACAATATTATGCAGATTTATTCAAATCCCATTATTGCTTGTATTATAAATGTTCCGCAGAAGAAGAAGAAGAAGAGTCAGTTTCAATGGAAGTACTTCGATCCAAATTTAAGAGATCACGATTTGAAAAGAAGGATTAATGTTTCCATAAAAAAATTAAAGATATTTAGGCTTTTAGCTCAAAGTATTATTGAAATAGGGGACATGAATCATCATTCTACTCTCTTCTTTCCCTTTTTCTTGTTGAATCTCAAGCGACATCGGTACTTTCCTCCATACATGGAATTTGATAATATCAAATTCACCGATAATGTTTGGATTGATGATGAAATGGATTCAAAATTCGAGTTGATCTTTAAACAATTTGAATGGATTTGAACTTTACAGTTAGATGATAAATAGACAGCAACGGGTATATAATATATTAAGCTGTCATTTGAAACAATCAAGGAATTAATTTGTTGTCATTGACTTCACTTCTTTTTTGAGTCTAGTCCATCAAATTCTACAGAGCTGCCCGTATATGATTCATACATAGTTGCAAGATTATTATTGAATAATCTCAATAATAATTTCATATGCTGGGTATGAAGGTAAACAAACAGTTATTTATGCAAGAGTTGTAATTGGTAAAGTTATCATCCACGTTGAGTAGTGTGTTTTGATAGAAAAAGACTGCATAAATTTGATTGAAAAAAGAGGCAAAAATTCTTTTGATTGAATGAGGAAATCCAGAAAAAATAGATAAAAAATCTGATACATGAAAGAGACAGAACACAAGCAGTGTTGCTATGACTGTTGCCTGACTAGAAGCAGGATTATTTGCAATATAGGATTGATTGCAAATCCTACTATGAATCAATTTGGTGGCAAAACTCAACACTAAATAACAACCTTGCTTTCACCAATCTTTTTCTCATCTCACTTCCAAACTTCCATTATCATACTCAGCAATCTTCCTGCACATATTCTCTTGCAAAATTCGGACCGAGAAAGCTTCATTCCATGCGAGGAATCTCTTCCTAAATCCCAGACAGAAATCACTATTACACGTGCAAATGTTTGATTCAAAAAATGTAGCTGAATTTTTACCTTTTTTCAGATTTGCAAAAGGCAGTATCTGATCAGTGGGGGGTTTGAGAATCAGGCACAAAGGATGAATCTGCAAGAAGGCAGCATGAGACCTGTAAAACAAACAAGAAAAACAGTGATTCTATAATGGGAGCACCAAGTGAGAGGCCTCCACTTGATCTCCACACTCGAGCTCTTCATTCTCTTCCCATTCTGCGGCTCTTTGCTCAAATCAAAGCTCGCCCCTTTCATCCTCAATTCCTGAATGCACCGGGTAAGGGCTCGGGCCTCGGCCCGGTCCCTCTGCAGCTGCTTCTCCACTTTCCAGTACCTGCAAAGCTTCAATTGAACGAGAAACACCATCACTAGAGAAGTGAAAGCAGATATTGCCGAAGGAATCCACCACTTGTTGCAATGGCGGGCCTCTGAATTAGATGTGAACATGATCGTGAGAAATAGGCCATGGAAAACGAAGAAAAAACAGCAGAGTTGGAAGATCTCTCTTCCGATCGTGTCCTTTCTCGATTCCTTTCTGGACATTCTCCGGCCGAAGAGGTCTTCTTCTCTTTGCCAGAGCTTGAGAAGTAGAAAATGGCCGGGGCTTTGAGAGATCTCCGCCAATGGATGGCTTTGCATTGCGGAGATCGTAATCATGGCGGAATTTAGTTTTTTCTGGTGCTCTTCGTCTACTGGGATTTCCACGATGTGAGCATCTTTGGTTTCCGCCATTGATGTTTAGAATTCTCCGACGAAAACTAAAATCGGTGCGGGAAAAATAAACAAATGGCACGTAAAAAAGGAAGGAATGATCTAGAGAAAACGTTAGAAGATTTTTTCAGATTGCGATGAGAGGGGGAGGGAGTTCGTGCGAGAGAGAAATAGAGAGAGATTTGTTGATTGATATGGTGACGGAAACATGGGGTGTTTCAGATATTTAAACGATGATGAAATAGCAACGGTCATATTTGTGTTCATGCTGGCAAGGGGAAACACGGTAACGGTCAGATATTTCGTTTACTGTTTCGTTGGGTGTTGAAGCGAAGCCCACACAAAATGGGCTTCGGATAGGTAGCGTTTTATCCAAACTTGGGTTTAGGAGCCCATAACCAAACTAATATTTGGGCGATTCTATCCATGAAAACAATATTTTTTCGCTATAATTGTGGTATATTTAATTTCTCTATTTTACTTTTTAATTTTTTCACAACTATCATATTATTCATATTTTCATCTTCTTGATCACCCTACTTATCAACCACTCTATCAACAAAAAAAAATACTTTCCACTTTCCATTATTCCATAAATTGTGAATTTCGGTTAAATACCTAATTTTTTTCATTAGTTTTCATACATTTTATTTAGTCATTTGAATTTAGAACTTTTTCCAAATTTTTTTATCTCTCTACAATCATGTTTCTTTTTTTTTCTCTCTCTATATTTCACTGTTCGAATAATTGTATCATATAAATATATAAAAATTTCTATTAAGTCTTGTGTTCCTAAATGTGAGAATGATTTTCTTGATGCTCATCAAGATATGAAAATGATATTTAAAGAAATTGTGTTATCATGATGTTAATTATTTTAGTGAAATGTCCCGAGATATTTAAAAAAAAATGTAAGAGGAATTGAATGGTTGATTTGATAATTTTTTTGTATAATTTTTCAAAAATAGGATTTGGAGTTTGGATGATAATGCATGAAAATTATGAATGTGTGTTTAAAACAAGATGA
Organism: Scutellaria barbata; assembly: GCA_028654395.1. NCBI lineage: Eukaryota > Viridiplantae > Streptophyta > Magnoliopsida > Lamiales > Lamiaceae > Scutellaria > Scutellaria barbata. The sequence continues at coordinate 9,624,124 of CM053645.1, forward strand.
AAATAGTGGTGATTGATGGCTATAAAAAGATAAGAAAATGATAACCGTAAGGTGAAAATGAAGAATTTAATATATGATAGTTGTATGAGAAATATTATGGTTGTGAACAGAATTACCTTAAATATTTTTATAGACAATTTATTTTTGTAAATAATAAATTATCAACTAAATTTAAATTTTTAATAAATATTAAAAAACAAATCAAACTGCAAATATAAATGATTTGTCAATACGGCCAAATAGGACAAACCGACCCACAATCCACCATAACCCATCATTTAAAGGGATGGTCGATTGGGCGGATGCACTACTTTGTGAAGGTCCTAAAAAAACTAATCCAGTCCGCTGGCGGACCAATCCACCAAATATTTTTTTTTCTTAAATAAAAAGGAGTATATAATATATATATATATATATATATTATATATTCAAATACATATAATATTATTATATACAAAACAGGGGTTAGAAACTCAGATCTATGTGCCTTCAATTTTGACTATTTAGAGCTGATTTTTTATTTTATTTTTGCTGACAAAATCGGACCTACTCATTTGTAATTATAAAATGATTAGTTATGGAATAATATAATATCTTATCGCTGCATAAACAATGTGACGCTGCATAAATATTGTGTAGGTATCTATTTGTAAAAAATAATTTCATGTATTTATATTTTTTTGTGTATCATAAATGTCGTGTGTGGTGATATCTATACTAATATAAAAGAAGGATAGTTGGAAAAAATTGTAAAAATGTTATTTTCCCTCTCAAATCTGTCACTATCATAATAAAATATTAAACAATTATATATTCATAAAAATTGGGTTTGCCTTGAATAATTGAACTTATTTATGTATATATTTAATAAAAGAGTTAATTGGGATTGTCTTGAATAATTGGATTTTAATAATAATTGATAAAATCTCATATCCTCTTAATTAAACATAATTTTAGTGAAAAACATCATAATAATTTGAATAACTCTTTTTTAAATATAACCATTTTATATAATTAAATTGTAAGGTTTAAATATTATCAAAATTATAAAAGAATTAAAATAATGACATTAAAATTTTCATAATAAATAATCAGAAAAGTTATTTTAAATATCTACATATAAACAAGTGAAACCTTAAAATTTTTTTACAATAAAATTAATAATAATAAATTTAAAAATGATTGATTTTAAAAATAAAATATTAAAAATTTCAAAATTATTTGAAAATTTTAAGAAAATTAATTGAAATTAAAATAAAGATATAACTAATCCACAATTTTCTTGAGAAATTTAAAATTTATTTTCAAAATTTGATAATTATTTTAAAAATCTAAATATTATTTTTAAATTTAAAATTTATTTCAAAAATCTTACAATAATTAAAGCTGTATAATTTAAATAATGAGACCATGACCCAAAAGTTAAATTTACAAAAACACAAATCCTTGGGATATAATGAAATAAAAAAATTATGGTTCAATTATTTATTATTGTTGTTTCTTAGTTTTATATTTATGAATTAATATTAATAATATTCATAACTTTATTTATGTACAAATTAATGTTGTATATAAAGAAGTTTTGTAATTATTATCTTTTTAGATATTATTTGTTTTATATTATGTTGGTTTTTTTTTCTAACTTAACGAATATAAAATTTTGAATCCATTAATATTGTGATTTTTAAAATCAATTATAAGTATAATAATCTGTGGGAGAAAATATAAACAATGATGAAAGAATATAGGGAAGAGATTGACAAAAAAAAATAAAAATTCTACTGTGTTAAGTAACTAGAGTTTACTTAAACTATTTATTTATATAAAGATATTTTTGTAATTTCATATAACCATTTAAGAAAAAAAAAAGAAAAAAATAAAACTACAGTATTGCTAATTAATTTTGGTTTTTTTTTTTGCAATCGCAGGGGCATGTAGAGTTTCCGGTTACCAGTCGGTATTTCTCTTTCCATTTCTTGTTCAAAAAGAAAGTAAACAAGGACTAAATATACTTGTTTATACACCAATTACTACCTATATATATATTAACCCCAAGATTTTTCATACACTGCAAAATTTCTTTCTACATCAATTCTTGAACACACACTGCGAGGGGTTTTCTCTATTTTCCTTTCTCTTTCTGCAATCGAATTCTGTGCTCTATGCATCTGTACAACGCATGGCTTCCGCCGCCGGTGGCGGAGGAGACGAAGCGAGAGAAGGAGGTATTCGCTGGAGTCGTTAAGTCCGTTAAGGAGTCTTACAATCCCGATGATCCTGAGTCGGTTTACTCTACTCTTAAATGGGTCGCCGTTATTGACCTGTTAAGTCTTTTCACTCTCAATTGTTTGATTTTATTTATGTTGAAATCTTTTTGTACTTCAATTTATTTCTATATGCAACCGATTGAGCATTGGGTTCAAGAAAACATGTTTTCTTGAACCAAATTCTTTGATTTTATTTATGTTGATTTCTTTTTGTAGTTCAATATATTTGTGTATGCAACCAATTGAGCATTGAGTTCAAGAAAGTTTTTCTTGAACTAATTCTTTTTTGTCTTTTTTTGTCTTTTTTTGTCTTCTTGCCTTTTATTTTAAAGAAGTATTCTTTTACAATCCGCCACAGTGATTTTCCATGTTTTCTTGAACCAAATTCTTTGATTTTATTTATGTTGATTTCTTTTTGTAGTTCAATATATTTGTGTATACAACCAATTGAGCATTGAGTTCAAGAAAGCTTTTCTTGAACTAATTCTTTTTTTGTCTTCTTGCCTTTTATTTTAAAGAAGTATTCTTTTACAATCCGCCACAGTGATTTTCCATAATTGATAGAATATTAGTTATTCCACAGTCCACAACACTCTTGGTTGCAAAACTGCAGGACAGAACCACTATATGCTACCCCAAGAACTGGACTATTCAAGATATATATCCGATGTTTAAACATGATATTTACAATTTCAAAATCATGAAAAGTGAAACTTAATTTTTGAAATGCAAAACAGATATAACTTGCAAAGTTGTTCCTTTTCAAGTTGACGATCAACTTCCAGTATTTGGTGACATCTGATAAACATGATAGGTAAAGTGCTGGTTTGAGGTGCTCAGCGATCATGGATTCTATGAAAGAGTAGAAAAGTAAATAATAACCTTAGCAATTTGTGCTCCCTGAATTTATAACCGTTAATGCTAACACTAATCTATATCACAATGGAACAATATTTACATAACCAGATTGTTATGTTTTTTTTGGGAGGCCTTTGTATTCTGTTGGATATGGCGTCGAGGCATTTATTTTACCTTGACATTTTGAATGTTGTCCATCCTCTCTAGACTGATTATAGCGCACGAGAAAAGAAAAGAAAAGCTAATTTTCAACTCATAGATCTATTGGTTTTACACAAGCAAACGAGATTTGTATAAGAAAGAAGGTGATACTGGTGATGAGGATGCATTACTAGGGTTTACTCATTTGTGTTTTGTAACACACACACACACAACACCTTTCTACTATAAAGGCTTATTCAAGCCATTCCGGTGATTGAGGCCATGTTTGAGCTGGTAACTGTTGTGACCATCTGCTGATCAATGCTCTTCTGCTTATTATAAACTGTGGAAGACTCAAAACTCCTTTAGATCACCATTAAATGTCCAAATACAAGGACCACCATACATTTTAACGTACTCATCTGATTCAGCTCTTGTGACTGGGTGCTATGACTGGTGAGAAAAAGCTGTTGCATGAATATTTCAAGGATGCTGTCAGTTAGTTACAGTTATTTTGAATTCATTGTTCAATATTAGATGTTAAGTTTCAGATTTTGCAGAGTTATCCTTTTCTTCTTCTGCTGTTCTAGTCATTAACGAGTGTATGGTTACCTTGCACAATTTCTAAGTCTTTCTTAAATACCAAGCATTTGTTGGTTTATGTATAGTTTTGAATGCCATTATGTCTTGGTCTCTGCCTGTATGTATATTTCTTTCTGCATGCATCTTGTGTAGTGGTCTCGAACAGTGTATAGTGTTTTTTTCAATTGAATACATAGCACCACTTTCTTTGGTTGTGTGATGACAATTAGTGGTAGTATACTTTGTCTTGCTCTCTGTGATAGTTATAAAAAATATCCAAGTGGCTAAAATCTAGTGTCAAGTAGTACTGTCAATCTTGTTTGAAATGGGATTCTTAATGTTTTTGGTTGACAAAACACGCTTCCTTTTTGCAACCAGTGAGTGCATATCAATTAGTTTTGTTGCTGACAGTAGTGTGCATGGTTTCATTAATTGATGATGATTTTATTGTTCATCTTTGTCTGAGCAGTTTTGTTAAGGCCAAAAGTGACTTATTGGTTGAAGATGTCTCTGCCATTATAGAAGTTGGACTAGAACTGTTTCAAATATCGGAGAACAAGCTATATGCGCAGGTTATTATTCAGCATACCACGTTTCTGATGATTTACCTATTCTTTTTCTGCTCTGAGTTCTTTCTGTTAATTGTTTAATTAGGTTAGATGGGGAAATATTCTGGTGAAGTTGTTGAATAAGTACAGGAAAAAGTTGTCTTTAAAAGTTCAGTGGAGGCCTTTGTATGATATATTGATTCGAACTCACTTTACGAGGTAGACTCCATATCTTCTCCAATTTCTGTTTTTCCTTCAGTATTTTTTCTGCTTTGTATTCTAAATAATTCTATGGATATAATCGTCACCAGGTTAAAGTACTTGTGACATGGCTAGGCATTTTCCTTCGTGTAATTTGATCTTGACATTAGTTAGGAGGTATATGTGGAATGTGGATGCCCATTTGTCTTGTACATATTCCAGGAGAATGTGGGTTTGCCTTGTTACATGGACATGGTGATCGCCTTGAGCATGTGCTCGCTCTTGGGGTTCTTTAATCTGTATGTTAATATAGGTTTTCATATGGCATACCCTTGTCCTGGAGGTCAATTGTCAAATAAAAATCATGGAGCTTCATCAACAGACGGTTATGTACGACGTGTTCAATTTGTTAAAGCTGTAAAATATTCATTGTGCAATCAGTATAAGTTACTTTAATGGTTGTTACACTCTAGTGCCCTTTGCAATTATTCATGACTCTTTTACTCTACTTGTAACATATATGCATATGATGGAAATGTTCATTTCTGATCCAGGAATACAGGCCCTGAAGGGTGGAGATTGAGACAACGACATTTTCAAACGGTTACTTCCCTTGTTCGATCTTGCCGGAGATTCTTTCCTCCAGGTTCCGCCTTTGAGATATGGTCTGAATTCAGGTAATTTTCTCATCCAATTGAAAAACTACTGTTGGTACTTGTCTAAAATACTGAACGAGCCGGCGGATTATTGTGCTGGTTGTTTGTTGGTCTATTTGGTTAGAGAGGAACAATAGGATTTTCAAGGATATTCAGGAATCACTAGAGGATATTTGGGGCAGGGTGAAGTTTAGGGTTAGCCTTTGGGCATTGAGCCATAGCTTTTTTAAAGGAATTTATATTTCAGATCTTATGAGGGATTGGGGTTTAGTTTTGTAAGGGCTTGGGTTTGGGTCTAGTTTGGTTCTGATGTGGTCAGTGTTGGTTTTTGGTCTTTATTTGCTGGATTTTCTGATTCTCGTACTCCTTTTGAGGGACTTCTCATCCCTCCTTTTTTTCTTTACATCAATAAAAGTTTCTGTTTCTCTCAAAAAAAAAATAAAAAAAATAACAAACTAAGTTGGCCTTCGGTGGCCTTCATTAAATTATGCGAACTACAAAATTTTGGGGGAAAGTGTATTGTTGATCAAAACTCTAAAACTATAATTATTAAGGATGGTGGTGGTGGTAGTATGAAGTTAGCTCAGTCAGGGAAAATGCATCTTAAATCTTGAAATTGTAATATGAGTCTCACAAGCTCTTGTTAATCTCTCCAGCCCAACCTAGAGCAGCTTTCTCTAGAATATGCTTTTTCGTCATGTAGGAAAGTGAGAACCTGAGAGTGCAAAAAGACTACTTTCTCTGCCTATTTACTTGTCTTGCTGACCACTGGAATTTAGTGTGCAAAGCTAGGTGCCAAACCTCACACCTGGCATTGTGTGTCAAAGGATTTAAGTGGAGAAATAATTTTCTAATCTTAGTTTGATTATTTGTAATAAATGCTATTTCTTTCTGGAGGAAAGTATAATGAGATTGGACGTAGTGGCAATACTGATTCTTACGATAGTTTGATGATATTGATAACAATGTCGTACCAGGACTCGGTTTGTTTTACTTTGATGCAGGTCATTCTCTGCTAGAGATTCTGTGATGTTGGAAAGATGACACATTGTAGTGTCATTGTTCCTTTTGCTTCATTGAACAAACACACCCCTGAAATATTAGCCATACGTCAAGTTAGCTTGTGGATGTTAGGAGTACCATTTTGGACCTTTTTTGGTTGCTTTTCTATTATATGCTCTTTGATCTTAATGTTTTTGACTACAGATGAATTAATTAGTGGCCTTGCTGTGATTTTTTCCATTTTATTTTCTGATCTCTTATCTATGCGTGCAATTTATCACTTTGGTGTTGTAATAGGATTTAAATTGTATAATCCTTTTTTTTTTTCCGAGGGAAAAATGCATGATCCTGCTTTTACCAATCAACTAACCTTTGCACCAATTATCACTTGATGCCTGATATGATTTTCCCTAGGGAATCACTCTCATTTCCAGTGTTCGTTAATTATTTATATTCTTCCAGTGCATTGGTATGGCTGTTACATGATATATTAATTTAACATGTATCATTACTGGATGTAATCAATTTTCAGATCTTTGTTGGAAAATCCGTGGCATAATGCTTCTTTCGAAGGTGCTGGATTTGTGCGACTTTTCCTCCCTACAAACTTAGACAACCAGGACTTCTTTCAACAGTAAGGAATGTAGTGTCTTATGTAACTGATTTATGTGATAACGTAGGCATGATTTCAGCAGTGCATTGATTTCTTTCTTCTTTGTTGCAGAGAATGGATTGCAATATGTCTAGATCACTGGGGTTCAATACCCAATTGTCAATTTTGGAACAGCCAATGGGCCTCTCTCACTGCCCGTGTCATAAAGAACTACAAGTTCATCAACTGGGAGGGTTTCTTGCCAGGTCTATTCAATGTTTACTTGAATATGTTTGAGGTAAGTTTAAGTTCATGTTATTGGTTGATTAGATTTTACTATTGGATTGTTCGTGGTTCCTTCCATTTATGCTGAGAATATGCACTACCATTTTATGGAGGACTTAGAAGAAGATTCTTTGCATTAGAAAACCCCTGAATTGAGGAGCGCATCTGTTAACTGAGCCCAGACTATATTAAAAAAATAAGAAATGCCAATTGAACTTCTATGATATGTTATAAACAGGTTTTAGCTGGTAGTTATCCAGGTCATGATGTAAGCTTTGGTGTTCCAATTGTTCTATTGGTTATTTGTTTTATGTATGATGCTGTATGCGTTTATGGAAATATCTGGCTCCCACTCTGCTCTCTGTGCGACTGCAATGTCTCTTTTGTTGAAATTTTTAAACAATTTTCTCTTTTTTATCTGCTTTTGCATTAATGATCTATCCATGGTTTATGTGCAGTGAACATATCTAACAATAAATTATTCCCAGAAGTGGAACTAGTGATCATGTCATTGCTAAAAATACAAAGACATAGCTTTTACATTCCGGGAACTTCTGTTGCGTATTGAGTTTATATTTGATGTATGTACAGGTTCCAGTGGCTAATGGGAGCGGATCATATCCATTTTCTGTAGATGTTCCAAGAAACACAAGATTTTTGTTTGCTAATCGGTCTGGCACTCCATCAAAAGCCATTGCTAAGTCTATAGTAAGATTTTCATTTGCTGTCTATTAGTTGGTCCCCACCCAAAGTCACAAGGACATATTCAAATTATGGTTGCACTTCATCCCAATGCCAATGCAGGTTCATCTATTGAAACCTGGTGGCTCAGCCCAAAGCCACTTTGCGAAACTGGCCAACCTCTTGGAGCAGTTTGTTTTCTGGAACCCTTTCCATATTTTATATCCTAAAGCCTTGGTTTTGAAAGCAGTAAAAAATTGGTATGTCGTTATTTTAGGTATTACCATCCTTCAAATGGTGGGCGCTGGACGTACTCATTGGAGCGCTTTTTATTCCACGTGGTGAATGTCTTCCAAAAACGCTTGCAATACGAACAACTGTAAGAGATCTTGAAAAGCCACTTAATAAAAACACTAGTTGATATGATTTTCTGAAAAATACGTTATTTCAGGAACAAAGATGTCAGCAAGCAATCTGGACTGTTCTTGATGCAGTCTGACAGGGTTTCTTTTGTGAATACCATACTGAAGTTAATTGATCGTGGCCAATATAGCAAAAATGATAACCTCTCTGAAACAGTGGCCGCTGCAACTTCTATTTTGTCTTATGTGGAGCCATCTTTGGTTCTGCCTTTTCTGGCTTCTAGATTCCACATGGCTTTGGAGACTGTAAGTTTCTTGTGTGGTATTATCTGAGGACTTCTACTTTCTTTATTTACTATTGCACTATCCAAGAACTGTTATTTCTGTTTTTGCTTTTTTAGGATCTATGGTGACGATAGTTTAAAGAAGAAACTGTTTTTATTTTACTTTTTTTTTGGCAACTTCTTTCATATAATTTACATGATGGTATATAATTAGATGACAGCCACCCACCAGTTGAAGAGTGCCGTGACATCTATAGCATTTGCTGGAAGATCTCTTTTTTTTACATCTTTATCAGCCTTGCCTATGGACTCAAGTATTGTCAGCGGATCTAATTCATATGCTGATCTTCTGATGATTTCCTTGTCCAACGCTTTACTTGGTATGGATGCCAATGATCCTCCGAAAACCATGGCAACCATGCAACTGCTTGGTTCTCTATTCTCTAGTGTGAGGCTTTTTACACGAGACATCTGCTTAATGATGCATGATAATCTTTTATTTGGCTCATCATCTTTCATTTGCAGATGTCAACTGTGGATGACGATGTAAATGAGGGATCACTGTTCCCTTCATTTCGCTTCTCGGAGTGGCTTGATGAGTTCTTGTGTCGATTATTTTCTTTACTTCAACACTTGGAACCTAGTGGTGTTTTGTAAGCAAACATCAGATATTTTGCTTTCTTTATCATCTTTCCGTCTCATGAGCACATTATCCAGTTCATACACTGTTTGGTAGTAGCGTATAATGGATTCTCTTTGCTCGTAAAACTTGGAATCAGTAGTTCTTGTTGTTGCAGGAATGAAGGTACATATTCACCATCAACTTCAGGGACTTTCCTGGTGGAGGATGGTCCATACTACTTCTGTATGCTGGAAATATTGCTTGGTAGGCTCTCAGAGTCACTCTACAAGCAGGTGAGTGGGCTATGAATGAACCTGTAAATTTATTTAGAGCTTATGTAATCTGGCATGGGAAGATGTTATGAACTTGTATATTATCTTTCAGGCACTTAAAAAAATTTCCAAGTTTGTCACAACTAATATTCTATCTGGAGCAATAGCAGAGGTCGGACTGCTTTGTTGTGCTTGTGTTCATTCCAATCCACAAGATGCAGTTGTTCAACTTATCAAACCAATTTTAGAGTCAGTTACTTCTTCTCTAAAAGCAACACCAACCACTGGTTTTGGAAGTAGATTAACATCTGACGCCACATTCTCAAGAAAGGTTCTCCTCTTGTAAATGTCCTTGATGTCTTTAAGTTCTGCCAGGGAATATTATTAATCTATAGTTGCCTTTTGTCTAGGAAAAATCTGCGCTTTCGCCAGCTCTTGAAACAGCTATTGAATATCAGTTGAAAGTACTCTCGGTGGCGATCTGTTATGGAGGTCCAGCACTTTTGCGCTGCAGGGATGAATTCAAAGAAGTTCTTGTTTCTGCTTTTGATTCAACATCTTGGAAGGTTTTTTTTCCCCTTTTTAACCAACTTGATTATGATATCCTCTAGATTTCTCATACCTGTTCAATATTAACTAGTTGATTGAATACTTGAAATGGATCAGTGAGAAATTTTTGCATGTATATCTGTTGTGATCTTTGCTAGTCTTAAACAATGTTGAGTCTTCTGCACAATCAGCAATTCAGCATCGTCCTTTCATTTGATAGCTCTTTTTTATCATTCAGAATCTTAACTAAAATCTAATGTATCTGACTGTAGATCTCTTCTAATTGTAGATATACCGAGAGAGTATATGGTTTTATGTTGGGTGTTTGGGACAATGTCTTGATGAATGTGATGCCTATTAGCTTTTAATTTGGTTATGTGTTCTGAAGATATAATCATTAGGATATTTTGAAACATTGCCTGATGATATGCCTGATGTATGAGTCAGAGAATCAGTAGGAGAAAAATCATTACTGTAATTAAGATCACTTTATGCAGCAGCCTGTGTAGAAAACTACTCTTGCATTTGGCATTAGTGTTTGGGTAGGTTGGTATGTGTCTTCAGATACTAGAGTCTGTTCGATCTCTACAAGAGAAGATGCTGAATATCGTTGATGAAGACTTCCTCAATTGATCTGAATATCCATGCCAATTGAGATTTTTTTTTTTTTTTTTTTTGATGGGCAAAAGGATGACTGGTTTCCTGTTAAGTGTATAAAATGGAAACATATCTCTAACTCAATTTACTGAATGGAGAATATATATATCATATGTTTTATTAGATGTTTCTTGTTGGATCCATATTGAGTTTGATAGTTATTTTACTATGATTGGCTCTTTTCCATGGTTATTAGTTTCATGGCTTGGTTGAGACATATGCATTGTGTCGAACCTTAGATGAACTTTTAGCTATTCATGCAGTCCAATGTTTAAAATGTCCAGACTCTTCATAATTGCAGGTTAATGGAGCTGGTGACCACGTACTCCGTTCTCTTTTGGGAAGCCTTGTTCATTACTATCCCATCGATCAGTACAAGTATACTTTCTTTTACTTGATCTGCTAATATAATGGGGGTTTACATAATCATGCACTCACACATAATCATCTCTTTGATATGTCGCTGAATATCATGTCTTCTTAGGTGTAATATGCGTCATTCTTTTTCGGCTTCACTGGAGGAATGGATTGATAAGAAAGACTTTTCACTTGATAATCCAGAGATGGGCCCAAAGTGGCATGTGCCTATAGAGGACGAAATAAATTTCGCAAATGAGCTTCTAAAGATGCACTTTGAATCTGCTCTAGATGACTTGCTAATGATATGCCAATCCAAAATCCACTCTGATCCAGGTATACATGGGTGCTCATCTTCACCAGTTCTTCTGAAAGAATTGAATCTTTCTTTTTGTGGACATATATATGTCAATTTCTATTGGGGATTACTCAGAGATATGCAATAACTTAGATTATATATATATATATATATATATGTATATATTGGTAAATACTATATATGGAATTGTATATCTGAGGTTCTATTGATGGTGTAATTTGGCCATGGTTTGACATCTCCTGGAAAGATTTTTCGATACTTTGATTCTTTGCATGTACATACACACCACAAAACAAACATCAGGGCCTTTCTTCGTTCTTTACGATTTATTCGTACACTAACTAACTTATTTGAACTTTTAATGCCCAGGAGACGAGAAAGATCACTTAAAAGTGACTCTTCTGCGTGTTGACTCTTCATTACAAGGTGTTTTATCATGTTTACCTGATTTCAGGCCGTCCTCTGAGAATGGGATGGTTAAAGAGGCAGGATGTTCTCCTTTTCTGATTGCTGGAGCAACAGGTTCATGTGTTGGTAGCTCAGAATTACGGCAAAAGGCTGCTGACATCATCCATGAAACTTGCAAGTAAATTGTTTCCTTCTCTGCTACTGCTCCCCCCCCCCCCCCACACAAAAAAAGACCATGTTGAATGGTAGCTTTTAACTCTCCATGTCATGATGTTGCAGATATTTATTGAAGGAAAAGTCTGATGATAGCATCTTGTTGCTACTTCTTATTCGCGTAATGGATACACTGGGAAATTATGGTGAGGGATCCTTGTTGGGATGATATTCTTTTGTTTGGTACTTGATATTCTAATCATTCTTTGTAATGATATCCTGCAGGGAGTTCAGAATATGAGGAGTGGTCTAATCACAGGCAGGCCTGGAAGCTGGAGTCTACTGCTATTGTAGAGCCTCCAATTAATTTTATTGTGCCGTCTCACTCAAAAGGAAAACGAAGGTGAGTTTTCCCATGATTTCTGCATTTTGATACTTTTGATGCATCAGTTATTTTGTGGATGCTAAAGGTGTTAAATTGTAGGCCTAGGTGGGCACTAATAGACAAAGCTTATATGCATAACACCTGGAGATCATCACAGTCTTCATATCATTTGTTCCGAACGAGCGGGAACATGTCTCCATCCGACCATGTGGTTCTTTTAATGGATGATCTTCTTAATCTCTCATTGCATAGTTATGAAACTGTTCGAAGGTGAGTTCAGCAATTTTCTTAATCCCTTTAATTATGTATGACCTTGCTGTGGCATAAGAACCTGATTCTTTTGGTGGCAAGCTGTCAAAGGAAAGTGGTTGTAGTCTATAGTAGTTTAGTTGCATATCTAGTGCGTGCAGTTAAGGATGTTTTACCTCACATTCTATCTTTCCCTTTTTCTTTTCAGCACAGCTTCCTCTGGTAAAATAACTTGTTATTTGCTTTTATGAGGTGATTTTTTATGTAATACTCACCATTTAAATTTAATCATAGCCTTGCCCATCATTTTGCAGTTACAAAATATCTATGTGCATGATTGTTTGTCCTTTTGTGTGGAATTATGTTCCTGTTTTTGTTTTTGCTTTTGTTTATTTACTATATGTATCAGTATAAGTGTGTGAGTACATGTGTACACATGAGTAGCAAATGAATGTGATTCTCACAATAAATACTGACCTCCCTTTCTTGCGGTAACATTGGTTATATGTAAACATTTGTTTCTAGACTTGCTGCAAAATCTATCCTGAAGATGATGAAGAGATGGCCGTCAACAATTTCGAAATGTGTGTTGAGTCTTGCTGAAAATCTTAGAAGCCCAAGTTTGCCTGAAAATGCAGTCTTAGGTTCTTGCGCTGTACTTTCATCCCAAACTGTTCTGAAGCGTTTAACGATGGTATTACTTTCAACGAAATTGCTTAAACTAAATATCATGAAGTGAGTTCTGTGAATTCTGCTGACACTATTTTTCTTCTACCTTAAATCCAGGACAGGAAGGCTCTTTCTTCGTTCATTCTTGGTATTTTGTACAGGTAAATTTTTTCTTTTTAAATTTATATAGTGCCTTTTCTTAGATAACTTTGCTTGTAAAACATATCTGTGGCTTAATTACCTTTGAATTACTTGAAGCTCCCACAATGAATCCCAAAAAGCTCAGAAAGCAATTACTGAGGTGAGCTTGATTATCCAATCCTTCAATCCCCCCCTCCCCCATCCCCGTTACTCTGTCTTTATATTTTTTTGGGTGTCGGTATATAAACATATTCTATATCTACAGCTTTTTGTCAAGTATAATATCCATTTCGCGGGATTGTCACGAAGCATTTTTGGGGTCCCAGGAAATCATGAAGATGGGCCTGATTTTTCAAATTTGGTTGCTGAAATTAGTTCTATGAGTTTCGAAAGCACCAACTTGCATTGGCGGTAACATATTTTCTATTTCTTTTACTAAATTGATTGTGATGATTCACTCTTTCTACCCATCAGTCTTAGATAAAAAAATAAAATTAAGTATCATTCCTCGTTCAGAGGTGCATTCATAATTATACCTCTAATGTGCCTGTGGAGGAGATATTTGGTGTATATTTGTAATTGACCTAACTTCTCATGGCCCCTTTTCAGGTATAATCTAATGGCTAACAGGATTCTTCTGTTGATGGCTATAGCATCAAGAAATGATCCAAATGTACCCACAAAAGTTCTGAGTGAAATTGCTGGTATGTCACTAAACACTGTTTGATCTGTTTTTCCTTCCTGCATTTAACTTATCATCAACGTTTCTAATATTTCTGTGAACAGTTATATTATTTATCAACTACGTAAATATCAAATTGCTTGCGCATTTTGCAAGTGTCCTTACTAAGAATCTGAGAATTACAGGTCACTTTTTGAAGAATCTGAAAAGTCAACTTCCACAGACTAGAATTCTAGCAATCTCCGCTCTTAACACACTTCTGAAAGAGTCGCCATACAAATTTTCTGCAGACAACAGTGCCAATGGTCGTGGACATTTACCGGGAGATACCAAGTCATCTCTTGAAGGAGCTTTAAGCGGTATTTTTCAGGAAGAAGGCTTTTTTAGTGAGACTTTGAATAGTCTTTCTCATGTTCATATTATCAGTGATGGGGATACTGCGCCTTCCAAAGGACATTACGGAGGTTCTTCCTTGCAGAGCTTTGCGGATAAATCAATTACTCGCTTCTATTTTGATTTTTCTGCTTCATGGCCTCGTACGCCAAGTTGGATATCCTTATTTGGAAGTGATACTTTTTACTCAAACTTTGCACGGATCTTCAAAAGGCTAATTCAAGAATGTGGTGTGCCTGTCTTTCTGGCTTTGAGAAATGCACTAGAGGAGTTTGTGGATGCTAAGGAGAGGTCAAAGCAATGTGTTGCCGCTGAAGTATTTGCTGGATTGCTGCATTCTGACGTCTTTGGTGTTTCAGAAGCATGGGATAGCTGGGTATTGGTCCAATTGCAGAATATCATTCATGCACCCTCTGTGGAGTCTATACCAGAGTGGGCCGCAAGTATACGTTATGCAGTCACTGGGAAGGGAAAATCTGGAACTAGAGCTCCTCTTCTGAGAGAGAAAATAATTGATTGCCTAATGAAACCTTTACCACCAACAGTCACTACTTCTGTAGTTTCCAAACGCTATACTTTTCTTTCAGCTGTTCTCATAGAAATATCTCCTCAGAGAATGCCTGAAATTGAAGTATTATTTCATTATAATCTCCTGAAAGAGTTACTGAGCAACATGAGTCACTCGTCTGCACAAGTAAGTGAATTTATTTGCGTAAGGTCTGCTCTCAGTAAGAAGTATATTTGTTCATGATTTTTGTAGTTGTACTAGTTGCACATCTTCTTACTTGAGCTGTACACCTATCTGATTTTGTACTTTTTGGGTTTTAAAAGATTTGTTATACTTAAATACAAATGAGAAGTTGAGAACATGCTTTTTGACCAAACACACTGACGGCGATATGATCCTTATAGATGCCCCATATGGTGGGATAAAGACTTTAGTTTTTTGTTGTTTTTGTTGTTGTTGTAGTGGTCAAGGTTTGCCATGTATCAAATGCTGTGATCCTACTTATAGAAAGAAAGTATCCAGTGTTGTGTATGTTGAAGTTATTTTGACTACTTAAAACTGAGATTTTCCAATGACTGACTGACACTGAACGGGAGTAGCATTTTGCTGTTATCTCTCCAGTTTCCCAGAGGTTGCTATGTGTATGTATGATTCTGTGGATTTTACAGATTCTTTTTCACCTTGGTAGTGATCTGTTCCTTGTTCCTAAAACAGTCATGACCTTCTTGTATATATTTGTAGATTTGTCTGTCTTTCTATTCAATTTCCAATCTCTTTCATTGCATTTCTTACCACCGTCTTTTTTTTTTTACCTACTCTAAGCTGGTTTTATAGGTTCTTTATGTAACTCCGTGGCAGGTTATTGTTGTTTTTCCCTTCCCCTTTTGCCTTGTGAATGACATTTATAAAGTGCTGCAAGTTCTTTTACTTATGAATAAATGCATATCTGAAACGTTTCTTGATATCTCCCTTAATTCCTTCAGCTTTTAATTTTCATAGCTTAGGAAGTATGATCTTCTTATAGTACTTACAGCAACTGGGGGTAATCTAATACTTCCAATTTCTCCTGGAATGGGTGCTTTTTATTTGTTTAATTATTGTCTTATATATGAATGCGATATTTCCCATAGAAGTCAGATTCTATTGTTCCCAAATTGAACTTGTTATGATCTTTACCACTTCAGATAGATTCCCTGGTTTCATCCATTAAACTAATGAATATTGTCTGACTCTGACCAGGTGAGAGAAGCCATTGGTGTTACCCTTTCTGTGTTATGCTCAAACCTTCGACTTTATGCATCCTGTGACGACAATCACTTACATGAAGGAGAAGCCAGCAATGCAGATATAAATGCTGCAGGATGCTGGGATCAATATCTAGTGAAACAGGCTTCTGAACTGGTACCTAATATACAAAATGTTAGTGTATCAGAAGCTTTGGAGATTCCAGCAGAGCATATATCGGAAAATGGGGTGTCAAGTGACCATTCCAAAGACGATATCAGATGGATGGAAACGGTATCTTTTTGTCTATGAGTAATAGAATAATTACTTACCTGATGGCCTCAGTAAAATTTTATTCCATGTTTATTCACTTTATCATAGTATCTATTTTGTCTAACCTGATGTTATTTGGATATGGATACAGAAAAATAATTTTATCTTCTCTCCATGTGTGCAGTTATTTCATTTTATCATATCATCTTTAAAGTCTGGAAGGTCTTCAGCTTTGTTAGATGTTATTGTGGAACTTCTGTACCCAGTGATATCTTTACAGGTAAATTTTGAGTTTTTCATGCTTCCATGGTGCTTTCTGCCTCTGTTTATCGATACTCTGAAGGTAAAGCGTTTCAACATGAATGCACCTCTACTTACTACACCTTTCCACAAAAATAGATAAGTGGCCTTGACTTGGCCTTATGGGCAGAAAGGCAGAAATTCAAAACATGTAAAGAACTATAAGGAGAAAATGTAGTTTATCAGTGGGCTAGAATTCATTAAATAGCATTTGAAGGTGAAGTTCTCTGTTCCTCACGAACATTTTCTTTCGATGGAAGATATAAGTTGTAGCCAAGAGATCCAACCTTGTGAGCAGTTTGGTGGTTTTATTAGACTAAGCAAGTTGCTGGGGAATTAGAATTTTATACAATGTCCTCATATAATAATCTGAAAACCAGATTATCATTTTCAATTTGATTAGAGCTATTTTGCATTTTTCCGAGTCACTTATTCTAATTGTCAGTCTTGAGATGTATGATAACTCCTGCTAATAATTATGTGACTATCACACTGCTACTTTTGGGCTTTAAGTTTTCTCTGCTAATAATAATTACAGTGCAAGGATTGGGCCCTAAGTATAAACTTACATATGATCTCTCTTTCTAAAGGAAACATCAAATAAAGATCTGTCAAATCTGGCGAAGGCCGCTTTTGAATTGCTAAAATGGAGGGTGTCTGGGGAACCTCATCTCCGGAAAGCTTTGCCTATTATTGTTTCTTCAGCCAATGATCCAAATTGGAGAACTCGATCTGCAACTTTAACCTTTTTGCGAAGTTTCATGTACAGGTATGCTAGTTGATTCAGGGTTGGGTGCATATGTAATGCCTTAGATTATTTAGTATATTTAGTATTATCTTGTCATCTTATTTATCTCCATCAAATGCAATTATTCCTTGAATTTGTTACCCTTTGGACATTTGATTTGGTTTTTCAACCCAGTTGCCTCTAGTCAATATTTCCTAAGCATATTGAGATAATGGTTTCTGTCCAATGATTTCATATCTGCCTTTTATAGTGTTTTAAGCTAATAGTATTTAACTTCTCGTGATCTGTTGGTCATGTAGAATATCTTCTTTTAAAAAAGACAGAATATCATGCAACAATATATTTAATAGTGCTTTGTCAACTTCCTTTAGGCATGGTTTTATTCTCTCTAGCATGGATAAACAACAAATCTGGCAAGCTGTTGAGAAGCTTTTGACAGACAATCAACTAGAGGCAAGTTTTTACCGTAAATGATGCTTTCTATCTATACCAATCTAGTGCTTTTTGTCTCTTTTCACAAGATAGTTTTCATGAAAAGTGTTCATCACAATATTTTATTTCTTTGCCCAGGTGAGGGAGCATGCTGCTGCAGTTTTAGCTGGGCTGATGAAGGGTGGGGATGAAGACTTAGTTGAAGATTTTCGCCAAAGAGCTTATGAGCAAGCTGATGCTGTACTGAAGAAAAGGAAGCACAGGTAGTTATATTGAATGAGCTTTTCATGTGTCTTTTTCTCCTCCAATATGTTTCTAGTTATCGTTAAGGGTAATAAACTTTTTTGGAAAACTTCTGCTTGTGCAATCTTAATGAAGTTGCATTGTAAACATCTTATAGTCATAACCTAAAATACACCAGCAACTAAGAGAGGGTGAGTTCATTGCAATTCTTTGTTATATGTGTAGGCTTTTTTCCGTTCGTTCTTCTTATTTATCTAGTTATTTAATATAAAAAACCAACTTAAGTATGATTTTTTTTTTAATTTGCAACCTAAATTTTTTTCTGTTTCCAAGGATGTCCTTTTTTTCAATTTGCAAACTAGACTTTTATCCTTGACTCCAAAGTTCATGTTTTTTTGTCCGCATTTATATCACATGTATCTTCTTCTTTTTCTTTATCTTCTGGGTACAGGAATATATTACAAAATGAAGGATCTAGAAAACTAAGCATTCTATTAGAACTGGATCTTTTGTGTGTAGGCTTATTTTACAAGTCATTATTTTATATTGGCTATGGTGTCCTACTGATGATGTGACAAAAAAAAAATTCTTATGAACACTTAGCTGTTGCGTCCTTTCACCTGCTCTCTCTCTCTCTCTCTCTCTCTCTCTCTCTCTCTGTCTCTCTCCACATATCTATCTATCTATCTATCTATATAGATTTTCCCAACCATGTTGGCTTCATATCGTATAATGATGAGGCAGTAGATTCATATCGATATGGACAATGCTCTACCCAATTGTGATTATTGGAAATAATTGTTGGTGAAATCTTTGATGACTAACTATTATAATGAGCTCTGGTTATGCTGAGTCTCCTCCTGCTTTATTAACATATTCCATTGCCACTATACATGTTATAATATATTATTTTACTCATTTGTGATTACAGAAGCAAGGTTGCTGCATTGCCCATTGCATCTGTACATGGTTCAATACTTGCTTTGGCAGCTTGTATACTATCAGTTCCTTATGATATGCCCAGGTCAGTCAACTTCCAATCTATTAATTATGCATAACAGTCGACAACTTCGAGTTATGTGATTTGAATTTGAATAATTCTGCCCACATTCTAATAGTCAACAGTGATGAACTCAGTTCAAGCTTGTAAATGTAATTTGTTGACTGCAGGAGAAGTTTTTGGTAGTTGATTGATGAATGTGGGCATGATAACAAAATTTTCCAACATAGAAGAACTTTTTTGTTAAGGAATATAAGATTTAGATCTTTGGTTTTTTTTATTTTCGTGTGGGGGGGGGGGGGGGATGATTGTAAATTTCATACAACACAAGCACAATTCTTTATCTGTATCTTTCACTAATGCACCAACCTAAATTTTTTGCAGTTGGTTGCCTGAACATGTTACTTTGCTGGCCCGTTTTGTGTCGGAGCCTTCACCGTTGAAATCTACAGTTACAAAAGCGGTTGCTGAATTCCGTCGCACCCATGCAGACACATGGAATGTACATAAAGACTCATTCACTGAAGAGCAACTTGAGGTCTTGCACTATGAGAAATTCTTTTTTTTTTTTAAACCAAATAATTGACTTACATGAATATATGTGGAAAATGAATCCTAATCATCGCGTATTCTTGCAGGTTCTGGCTGATACCTCTTCTTCATCTTCCTACTTTGCTTGATGTCTTGTTTCGAAACAGCCCACCTCATCAATAGCAGTTGAAATAAATGAAAAGATAGAACACTCACTGCCATAATTGTTTTGTATTCATAAATCTGTAATGTTATATTTCTGATATATTTGTAATGGTATATTCGCACTATTTTCTAGATATATATTTACATTTTTTTCACCATCGATATTTTCAGAGTTATTAAAATTAAGAGTTGCACTTGTGTGCAACTGTTGTATAGATTTAAGATCCATAAAACATGGGTCGGGTTGGGTTGAATCCGACATGAATCTGGGCATTTTTTTTATTCTAACCTTTATGTTGTGTTAGTTATACATTTATATTATGTTGTATAGATTTAAGATCCATAAAACATGGGTCGGGTTGGGTTGAATCCGACATGAATCTGAGCATTTTTTTTATCCTAACCTTTATGTTGTGTTAGTTATACATTTATATTATGTTAAATATGTTTTTATATAATATTTTAACTTAAAAAAAAACCTAATTTTGACAAAAAACCTTAATTTTGATGAAAAATTATAATTCAGTACAAAAAAATCCTAATTTGTATATATATACCTTTATGTAAATATTACGCATACCTTTAATTAATATTAGTCATATCTTTATATAATGCATAAAAATACAACTAATATAATTAAAAAACATGACTAACATAATATAAAAATATATTTAACATAACATAAAATCATAAAGATATGCTTAACATAACATAAATGTATGTTTAACGTTATATAAATATATGCTTAATATAACATAAATATATGCTTAATATAATATAAAATCATAAAAATATGTTTAATATAACATAAATGTATGTTAAATATAATATAAAAGTTTTAAATGTATAACTAACATAATATAAAAGTATAGCACCTGGAGTGAATTTGGATAGGTTTGAACACAATTATCTAGACATGTGAAGGGCGAGTGAAGTGACGTATAGATCGAGTCAGGTCAGAGATCCGTGCACCAATTACATAAATTTGCACCAATTACATAAATTTTTTTGTGTAAAATTAAATCTTTGGTACTAGACTGGAGAATTTATGATACCGAGATTTTCTCTTTCTGGGAAATGATGATTTAGTATGAAAATTTAGGTTTCTTTAATTAAAAAAATTATTATATTACACCAAATTTTTTTCTTGCACACATTATATTTAATTGTTTTTAGCATTCTACCAAATGATGAACAGGTTGAAATGAGAGAAAAGAGCAACATATCAAGTTAATGTTTTGTTCCATTTCTTGCCGTTATCAGACCTATTACAGAGCCAACAAAGGCATAGGTGATGACAAGTAAAGTAACCAAACAATATAGTCGAAGAATAATGGACTTCTTTGTCCAAGCCCCAACATGTTTCTGCACCAAGTACATCTCCACAGGGAAGTATACAACTATAGGCCAAAAGTTTATGGATCCAGCTACCCCGACGACTTGGTTGAAGTAGGGAAAGAGAATCGAAACACCTGTCGTGAATCCCACGTAAGCAGTTCGTAGGCACAACCTCAGAGGATTCAATCTCAGACCCGGTATTTGCTTTACTTCACCATGCATGAATCTGCTATTCGGGAACTTCTCTCCAAACCATCGCTCCATACTTGCATACAGTGGTTGGCTGAATACCTAGTACACAGACAAGTATTGTTGGCAGAAAAAAACATGGAAAGAATTGGGAAAATGAGAGGTGTGTGTACCTGATATCCACCAAGAAGATGAACAAACACACATGCATTGGCAAAATCGATGAGCCAGTAAGGCTCGTAAAATCCGAATCCGGTCAAAAGGTTTCCGGGTGTGGAGTTTCCAAAAGCTGCATATCCGAATCCTCCGCAGCACAAGTAGAAAAAAGTTGTAATGCACACTGCCATTATGGACGCCTTCTTCATGGTGACTTTTTCTGGTGGATTTATCTTCAGAGTATCCTTCATGAAGTTCAATTAACCTTTGATTTATTAGCTCTTTATGACTGATCAAGAATTGTAAAGTTTCTTGGTACAGATAGTAGGTAAACTCCCTCACCGTTATCTCCAGAAAGATGAGAGAAAACGGGAAGGAAAAGGCCACGTCTCCAATCGCTTGAGAAACCGACCATACTTTGTCAGCAGCATTAGAAGTTGGAACCCCTCCAATGCTACCTTTGAATTCTCCGTTTTCTGAAAGGTGACATTGATATATTAGAGCAATGGTACGCGCAAAACTTTATCTAGTTTCAATTACTTTTCCAATTTTGCATATATACCTATTACTTTGGCCAAGCCAAGACCTGATCCAATGATAGAATATGCAAAAGACATGGTTGCTGCGATGACAGAGAGCCACACAGTATTCCGGAAATCAGGTATTTGAGAAAGTATAACTTGAATAATCCCAAATATAATCATGTAATAAGTGCTTCCATATTCACAAGGAGCTGTATGCCCTTCATTATGGTAACAGTTCGACATTTGAATAGCTCTGCATCATTCGAAAGGATCTCTGGTTCAAAAACGTGACAATTTCTCACAAGCAGAAAAGCTCATAAACACATACCTCAAGCTGATGGAGGATGTTATTGTGTGTACAATGCCTACTTTGATGAAATTGACTTTAACAAGAATGCCACACACCAACGCATTCTTCTTCCCTGAAATGCCAAATGCATAATGCATTGGTACTAGTCTATTTACTCTCTAAACTGAAGTTGTTAAAAGCAAAGGCTGGTGATTCTTACCCAAGATTCTCTCAACAGCATCCAAGTAGCTGGTGTTTGTGTGGAAGCCATTGTTGAGATCAGGTGATTTGTAGCAATTGCAGAGAAACGAGACAGAAGTGATGGTAACGAAGGCGAAGGCCAAAAAGGTCAGAGGACCAGCAATCCATCCAAGACGAGACATACTCCATGCCAGTGATAGCACACCAGAACCAATCACTGCTGTTATTATATGTGCTAAGGCAGTCCACACTGTCCCTGATCATTTCAAGGAACATCACTTATTAACTAACACCACCAAGATTGTAGCCCCTTTTCATCCTCTATTAACACTCTATTGTGCTCTCATACCACAGATTACAACCTAAGTAGGAGGTAAATTTTCTTTTGACCATAATTGTGGTTTAAAACAACAGTTTGGATCATATTTGTACACTACCCAAGAAACAATATGAGAACTTTGTTAAACAGAACAAAAAAATAAAGAACTGAAAACTGAAGCTGTTATCTTGATCAAAGTTTTGAACTAGAGAAGCCCATGATTATACACACACACATATATATATACAGAATCAATAACATGAGAAACTGGTAACCTAATTGCCACAGTAGTTTGTAGAGAGAGAGAGAGAGAGAATAGAAGTTGACCTGTTTTATGGGTATGGTCCATGGATGAAGGAGTAGAGAGAGTAGAGTGCAATAACAAGGAGGAGGAGTGATCATCTCCATCAGGTTCAATTCCCATGGCGGTCCAACACTGACAAGTTGCTTTTATTTGACAACCCTTAATTACATCAAAATCCAAATACAAATACTCTTCGTACTGTGGACCATCGACAATGGTTTCTGGGGATTCTTGCTCCTAATCTAATTATTATATTGCTTTATTTTGGAGCATCCACATTATATATCGGTTCTTTTTGTTCTTTTCTTATAATTTTTGTTGCCCCAATCAAACCATTTTTATTTTCTACTTTAGAATAAATGAATTCAATGATCATGAATGCCATAATATTTTTATTTTTTCCATACTGATGATAATCGACTATAAATAACTAAATATAAATACCGGTGCAAGTATGCATCACATATTACATTCCAACTTTAAATCAGACAAAATTGACTTGACTGCGAAATAACCACTGATTTTCTAAAATTTGTAACATTATATAGAGAGCTAAATTTCATTTGTGTGTGTGTAATTATGTCAAAAAAAAAAAAAGAGAAAACATATATATATACATATGTATATTTAAATAGTAATCCAAAATCCGTTGTAATTTCGATTCTTTAATTTGACACGTTTTTTCGGGATGCTAATGAAAAAAAAAAAAATCAGTTCCGTTAATCCATTTCAACTGAAAGAGGATCACAATAAGTTAAATCAGGAAAAAAAATTAAAAGAAAAATCCTTTTCTAGTTGTCAAAAGTGGGATAACTATTGTTCAGACTGGAAGCATTAGTTTAGAAACAATACAACGTCTAAAATTCAAAGGCTAATAAATCGATATATAATGCTTCACTTTGATCAGTATAATAAGTATTTTTCCATCATCAATACAAATTTTTGTATGTCTAATAATCCTATTCATTTAGAACAGTTGTTAGCTGAAACGAGCAGCCAATATCCCTTCAATGGATCCAGCAAAAATATACATATTCAGCAAAAAGCAAACAACACTAACACTCCTCAAAATAATCCACATGGTCGACCAAGGCCTAATGTTTTTCTGTCTCAAACACATTTCCACTGGAAAATATACAGACAAGGGCCAAAAGTTGATGGTGCCTAGTACTCCCAATACCTGGTTGAAGTACGGAAATATTATTGCAACCCCCGTTGTTGATGCAACATACACTGTCCGAAAACACAGCCTCTCAAGATTCAAACTCAAAGCAGGAATTAAAGGAAATTTAAAGGCATAATTTCTGTTGACAAATGAGCTCCTTGGAAACTCAGCAGCCAGCTTTTTATCCACCACTGCAAACAATGGTTGTGAATAGACCTGAATACCAAAAGTGAATCAGATTTTTGTAAATATCAAAAGTAAAAAAGATTTGTGTTGTAGTTTACCTGATAACCTCCGATTAAGTGAAGAACAACACATGCATTAGCAAAGTTGATTAGCCAGTAAGGGCCGTAGTCTGAGAATCCAGTCAAGAGATCTCCTGGTGTTTGATCTCCAAAGGCTGCATATCCAAAGCCTCCACAGCTCAGATAGAAAAACGTGGTTATACAGATTGAAACAATCGATGCCCTCTTCATTGTCCGGCTCTCTGATGGTGGGGACTTCAAAGTATCCTTCAGATTATACGAGTCATGGATTTAAGTTAGTCTTTAGACATAAACTGGATTCTTGATACTTGCCTGAAAAGGGGTTCACCTGTATCTCGAGAACAATCATAGGATATGGATAGGCAAAAGCAATGTCACCAACTGCTTGAGAAACTCGCCAAACTTTCTGCATCATGGTAGAAGTTGAAATTCCCTTTACATTACCCTCAATTACTTGGTTGCCTGATATACATATAGATGAAAAATGTAAAGCAGAAGACAAAATGGGACTATCTACTTACTGATACAATTCAGGTAGTTAGTTCAGTTGAATGTACCTACGACTTTTGCAGCTCCGAGGCCCAATCCGATTGAAGAATAAGTAAAGGACATGATTGCAGCCACTATAGAAAGCCACTCCATACTATGGAAATCAGGTATTTGAGACATAAATATTTGGACTAAACCAAATAACAGCATATACAATGTGTTTCCAGATTCACAAGGAGCATCATGCCCATGCTTGTGGTAACAGCTTGATCTCTGTATCGCGCTGTATATCATAAAGCCGAAGATTCAGAATTGGTACATAACATTCTCCAGGCCTTTATAACATGGTTGAAGAAAACTATTGTAACTATTGTGTTAATGGAAACTTCATTTTCATACCTACATATCCAATACTTTCCACTTTCCAACATAGATGAACATAAACAGGAACATTTAGTTCTACTTATACCATGATTTTTCGAAAACTTTTCATGATATTCAATAATATTTCATAAAATTCAACCAGTGGGATGAAGAAAAGAATCTTATACCAATATTAAAGAGAGTATCTTTCTAAATAACTGCCAAAGCTTTTAAAAACTCAGCATCAAGATTTGGCAAGCATTCATAGTTCCTAATCAAGCCAAATAAATCAAATAAATATAGTAATGAAGGAAGAACACCTCATGCAAATAGCAGTTGTAATAGTATATGCAATTCCAGTTCCATAGAAATTCATCTGTATAAGAAGTCCACATATCCAAGCACTCTTCTTACCTGTGATGCAAAACACTATCAAACCTTATACACTCTACATTAGCATATTAATTTTTCATTCAAATCTAAAGCAGAGAATCCCCTCTTCCAAAATTCCCTCAAATTAGAACAAATTCTATGAAACACACAGGACATAAACTAACTAGACATACCCAAGTTGTGTTGAACAGCAGCAACATATGATTTATGTCTGATAGGACCATATTCAGGGTCAGGAGATCTGTAGCAGTTGCAGAGGAGGAAGGTAGATAGGAGAGTAACAATGGCGAAAAGAAGCATCAAAAGAGGACCCCAAATCCACCCCAACTGTGCAATGCTCCATGAGAGAGAAAGCACACCTGACCCTATCACTCCGGTTATTATATGGGCCGCCGCCGTCCATGTATTCCCTTCAATATGCAAACTTTGATTCAGAGGATGAGCAGAAACGGCGGTAATAGAAATTTCAAAAAGGGAAATTGATCGAGATTACAAAACCAGTTCTTTTAGGAGAAGAGTTGACCAAAATCAAGTCATCAGATTCGACGAATTCATCGGCAGGCTGCGATGGGAGTCCTAGCTGTAGCAAAGGAATTGGTTCATTTGTATCTTTAGCTCCCATGATGCTGTGAATCAGTTTCAGATGCAATTCACATCCTCCTGCATTTTCTTCAACTCATGAAAATGGTAAGACGTAATGGAGCTAGATTTGGAATTTTAGGAGTTTTTTATTTATTATTTTTTCTTCCATTTCTTCACATCTCGATAATATTATTTATACACCCTAAATTTACTAAAATATATTAATTTTTGTAAAATGGCATTTACAAAAACAAATTTAAAGGTGTGTATATTATTTTTGAAGGGTGTATAATCTTGTTCAATTATTATATAAAGTAAAATATAATAAAATTTGAAGCCCTTATATAAGACTCGTCAAATCTTCTATTAATTTTTCACTATTGAATCATGGTTCGGTGTCTAAATCCTATGAATTCATTACCACGTGACTTTTTAAGGTATAAATCATGGATTGCTAATTCATTGTGTATCATGTATATCGGCATAGAGTAATAAAAAAGGAAAAAATGAAATCACTTCACCTCATACATATTTACAGTAAAATAATAAATTAATATATTTTACTTACGATTTTATTGTTTAAAAAAAATCTCGATAAAAACGAAACTTGTCTTCATATCTAATTGTACATCAGAGTCAAGCAAGTTGGGATCACAATAAACATACTACACTAGAGTCTACAGAGGTGACAGAAAACACTAAAAACATAAATAAAAAAGAAAACGTTCAAGTATGATCAAAAGCAACAGCATTAATTTTTTAGACTCTATTGATGAGTATATTCTCTGGATGATGATAGGGTTTTTGCTGAATAAGGCCATCCCAATCCTGATCCCCCTCCGCGCCGCCGAGAGGAGGCTGGATGAACTTATAACCAGACACGCCGGCGGCGCTTCTTCTGCCGGTAAAGGTATGTAAAACCCACGCCACCGAAGAGACGGCGGCGAGCGCCATGGCCCCCGCCGCGGCGAATCCTAGCATGGCGAAAGCGAAGACACAGGCCGCACCGAACAGGACGGGGCTGAACAAAATTAAGAGCGGTGAGGTTACGAGGAGAAGAGTCATAGTAGCCGCGAAGCTGATTCCCATTAAGCCGATCAGTGGCCCTCCGATCATAACTCCGGCGATGGATGCCAGAACCGCCGTTTTCCCCGATATTTGGAGAGATCGCTGATCCATGCTGTTAATGAAGAAATCTTTACGATAGTGTAATTAAAGTAATTCGAGAAACTGATTGGTGTCGTCTTTATAACTCCTGGGAGATTACACGTGTCGCCATTGAAGCTGGATTCGTACACGTGGGTTGGAGTTGATGGGGTTTGCTGTATTTTTTCTTTATTTTTTAATTTTTAAATTCAAACATGCATAGATATGAATGTGCCTGTGACATTTAGTCCTTACGGTACTGTACTGGTGACGTTCACTGTTCAAAATTCAAACTTCGAGCCCTCTCTCTTTCTTGATGTTTCGTTATACTTATCTTGCTTTAGGCCTACAATCGAAACAGATTGAATTAAACAATAAACAAATGAGCTTGGTCTTAAAATTATAATGCTCATGAAGAATCATTCAACTTTCGCCCCTCAATTATTATCTTCATAAAAATGAGGTCGTCTTTATTAAAGTTTTTCATGGTAGATAAATTTTCTTGTGCGAACATTCCATCACGATTATGAAAAAAACACAAATTAGGTCAAATTATAATATTATCACAAATATTGTAGTTTATATGTGATATTTCATTTTTATAAAAATATAAATTATGATGATTAAATCTTTTTTATTATTTCCTCCTTTTCACTCCCACATTTCATTAAAAAAAAAAGGCAAATTATAAACTTAGTTTTAAAAATAAAATAGATAATTTGAATGTTTGATGCTGTAAAAAAAATTGAAATAAAAAATTGTAAGTGTTGATAGAATAACTCAAATAATTCGTGGAAAATTGTCAAACTATTACTTTTCCATTAAAAATGTTTTTTATATGTACTTTGAAACAAAATTGCATTTTTATATCATTTTTAAATAATAAAATGACTACTTCATCTTTAGTAGTCTTACAACTAGAGTTTACGCCAATCTTACAACTTATATAATTATATTGCATTATGATCAACTTATGCATCAAGATAAGTAATCTCGCAGATGATTAGCATTGAAATTACTTTACTACTTATCTAGCAATTTACTAGCATCGAGGCAAATGGTCTCGCGATTTATAGTTAAGTTATGCATGAAGACAAATAATCTCATATGTCATGGGATAATTTTACCAATTATCTTTAAAGATACAAGAGTCTTTTTACATCCGAAAAATGATAAAAATATTATTTAGGAAAAAGGGTGATAGTAGAAAAACATGGGGTCCCAAATCCCAATACCAAATAGTTATCCTTGGACCTTATGTACCTGACCTCTGAGTTGGACAGGGTGGGCCCCCATTAACCCACCATTCCCTCTCCCATTCGTTAAACGCGACTTGGAGTAGGATTCCGCCAACATTATTACGCTTTCATATGATCGTTGATTGGTATTGGAACACCTCCCGCTCTCACATTTGATTTGAATCAACTTTTCAATTTTTATCCTTGATTTTCTATCTTTTTATAAGGTAATTATTTCTATCATTTTGAAATTAATTCGTTTTTTTAAATTGTAGTTTCTGATCGAGAAGATTCTTGATGAAATTCTGTCTCAATCACAGGTATCCTTTTTAAAACAGCTTCCTGTAGGCATTATTAAGTGGCATCTGTGAAATTCGTTTGCTTCTGCTGCTGTTATGTGGCTTATTTAAGCATGCCGGTGGATATTGCTCGATCTTTTCCTTGGGAAAGCTAGTTTAGTTAAAAATTTAGAATTTGTTAGGTTTCCTTTTGAATTGTCATCTGAGTGAGTGTTGATTCTCGAAAGAAGCTGAGCCAAATTGTTTCTGTGTTGTTGATGTTAAAAAAAGTTGTTTTTGTGTTGGTATGAATGCCGAGAGTAGAATGAGGATTTTTATTATTTTATGCTTAATTCTATGCTTGAAACAACGTGTGATTGATAATATCAGCATCTCATTTTGAAAGCGATGTAGCAATCCATTCAAAGATGATGTAACACCACAATGTACATTATTTTAGATGGCTGTCAATCTGAAATCTTTTAAATAATATCTGTTTCATTTTTCATGAGCATGGTCACAGTTTTTCATTAACCCTGTCAGAAGATGAAACCAATTGAATAATTTTTATAATTGGCCCATTTGTGTCTGAAGATTTAGATGTTAAGATTGTCTAACTTGCTTTATCAGGATGATATGTATCTATTTCATGTTTTCTTGCTTGCTTTATCTTATACTTCATGATTTTCTTCTTTGTTCATTTCTTTAACCATATGATAGATGGTCTCTTGTTGGTTTTTTCAACTTTGAGTTCAATACAACATAAGCTATTCCTAGCTCAACTTAGCAGACATTAACACGGGTGACTATTGCCTCAGCCATTAAAATGAGAAATGTCAGGTTGTTTAGCTTGATTTCTCTTCATGAAATGTTTGAGGTGTAAAAGTGAAGTATCTGACTGCTAGGAGTTGATGTCAACATGAACACACATTTGAAAAGTGTTACTCCAAAATGAAAGAACCCAATTACCCTTGACCATCTAAGTATTAGGGGTAACACCATTCGCTACCGACAGCTTAAATCTTGAAACTCTGCTTGTTGAAGAGACTCCAAGAGTTAAGCCCAAGGAGCCAACCGCAGGTAAATAATTTATTGTCCTGGTTCATCGTTCTCATTTACATATCTGTATCTTCTTGTATGTCATGATTTTAATCAATGTTAATGCTTCTGTAATACATAGGGAAACCTTTGGGCTGTGGTCGAGCAGAGGACGTGGTCGAGGACGTTAGTTTTTTTTTTTTTATATGGTTGGAAATTCCGAATCTAGCCTTATTGTAAAGATATTTTTATTGGAAATCTGGGTATGTAAGATTATCAAAACTTGTATAACTTTCAATTTTCAAACATATGCCCTGCAAATTGATTCCAGTTTTCTCATCAGAAACATGTGCAGCATTTTTTAAAGACCTATGATGGGTTTTGTGAATGTCTAGTTATTGAAAATGAAACCAATTGCAACTTGATGCTTGTTCTCTGACGGACTATCAACTTATCAAACAGGTGATCAGAGGAAGGACAAAACTGTCTTGAATCATGTTGCATTGGACGAGAGATTTGAGCCACTGCTTGCATAGGAAGCTTACAAATGGAGAATGATAGATTTTAACGGCCCAGGAAGAGCAAGGTGAGTCCAGACAACTACAATTTCCTAATGAAATTGCACTAACTATGTTAATTACCATATTAATAGGATCATCTGAAAATCAATTAAGGTTAAGTAGGAGAACTGATAATCTCTAGATATGAAAAATGTTGATATTGATTGGTGAAACAATCTCTCAAGTAAAAATAGCATCTACTCTACCGTTCTGAACGGAACTTATTTAAGCAATGGTAGTTTAGATTGAAACAATTCGACTTCTCGTTAGAGTCCTCTCAGGTCAATTGACTCAGGACTTCAGTCCTGTTTTATGAGGTCCCATAGGTGTAAGAACAACGTAATGTTGTTTTGATTTATTCTACTAGTCAGAAAAAAATCGCCTTTTGAGCCACCATGGAATTGGATCCTTCATGATCCCAACCGATACAGAAACTTCACAGTTCAACAACTACACTCCAAAGGTACATCTCTTTCTCTGGAACTTGAAGCAGAAACGTGACGAACCCAGATGCTTCTTCATATTTGAACTCTACTTCCTTGGCATCAATTTGGATTCTGTTAGGTCTAACAGATGAATAAGCTCCAATGATGCCACAACCACGGACTTTCATGTGAGCAGTTCCAGGCTTTTCCACTTCATAGTTTAATTCTTTGATTGCTCCTCCAGAGTTGAACATTTTAATAAGACCTATTGGTGCAAACTTGGATTTGTTGGACATCTCCTTAACAGGAACCACTGTGAAGACTTCATATTCTCGTGTCTTAAGTGTGATAGGCAGAGAAGCATTTTTGGCAAGATAAACCAAATCTCCTGCAGAAAGAATTAAATTGTAAATTTAGACATCAGATTGTCTCTGCCACTTCAAAATGATCTACATCATATCTTTTGTCTTTGCAAGAATCACCACAGTGAGTGAGATATAGAAGAAAGTACCGAGTAAATGTGAGTAGATAATGGCATCTCCATTCCATCCGTCATCTGTAACTCTTGGAAGATAGTTAACATCTTTGGCTCGAATAATTCCAGTTATTGTGCCAGGTTGTTCGTCATGAATGAGGTTCTTCTTTCCAACTTTGCACCAACCAGCTCCTTGGCAGTTAAAGACCCCAACAACTCCATTGTGATCATTCAGATTCCAGATTTTTAACAAACTGTAGTCAAATTTGTTGCGTTATATTTTGATGAGAAAAAACAATACATAATACGAAATGATCTTCCAAATATTTGTTCAGTAGAAGTTCTGAATGTACCTTTTTCCATCTCTTGCAGGATCAGAGAAGAGGCAATCTCGTGTTGGTCTTCCTGGAAGTTTTGCCCTCAATATGGAGCCATCAGGAAGTACTAGCTTCTTGAGAAGGTTAAAGTCATGCTGTCCAGGCTTATCACTGCAGGTAACAATGTTCATCATGAGGAAAATAATGACATGTAACAATGATTGCCACATAATGACAACATTTTATGTACGTTTCCGTTACCTGACATAAATAGCACAACCCCCCACAGCCCGTGCTGCTCCATGATATTCAGCCATTTCATGCACACTCTGCCATTAGATTCATGTAAAAGTCAGCATTGACATATTAATCACCCTCAATAGTGTTAACAAAGAGTTGTTTGTGTCTTCAACTTACATGAAACATATCCCAGTCTGGTTGCATAAACTCTCCTAGAAAAACGGTGTTAAACGCAACAGATGCAATGTGAATTGTGTGTGATGCTGGATCTCTTGGCCAAAAATCATCTGATGCTCTTATAACAGCTGTTCGTTTTGAACTGCAAGAATAGCATAAAAACCAGCATCTGAATCACCACAATGACTAGAACTAGCATCTTAGTATATTTCAACAATTATGTGAAGCTCTATCACCTGTACAAACCATCAGTGTTGTGACTCATGCAGGAAATAATTCCGTTATCTGGAAAGTTCCTAGAAATCGAAGCCTCTAAAGCTCGGTGGTATTTGCTAGCAAGTTTCACCCTTCCACCATGGCCTGCTCCGAGGGTTTCAAGGATATTCTGGACATCTACCTTGACCCCATCAATACCCGCAGATGCAAGGTAAGAATGCAACTCATTATAGAAACTATAGATTTTCTCAGGATTAACTAGACCAAGGCCAGTCTTGGTGATGCTGTTTAAAGCATCACACGGTTCATTTTCTTGAACCCCAGGAGAAGAAACAGGATAAGCTATCTTCGACTCATAATGTTCCGTCTCAGCCAATCCAGGTTTGACTCCACCCCAGTACCCAGCCAATGCGTGCCACACGTAAACATACCTAAAGCGTTTATCAGAAACATAAGCAATTGTTTCCACAATAATCATGAGAAGTAAAAGGTAAATAATGGAGTATCATACTTGACAGAATGTTGATTTTTAACTTCTGTGACAATATGCTTAATTCCCATTGCTGGATCCTTCACTCTTTCACCCTCTTTTCCATCCTTTTGGAATTTGTGATTCTCCTTGATGTTAGTTAACCTGTTCGCGAAGCTGCAGGTAACAAAGAACGAAGTGGAACAGTTAGTCAACAAAACAACACCAAGAATAACGAAACAAAAGAAAAGACGATTATTAAACTCACTTAGCCGAGTTATCTGCCTGTGACTTCTCACTAATCGGATCCATGCCAACCGATTGCCATCCATCGTCGATGATGACAAACTTGGGTGGAATCCCCCCTTTCTCGAAACTGAAAAAGGTATAGCAGAGATGAAATCAAGCAGCTGAAATATGATAATGTGAGTACATACTAATATGTAAAATTATGTGTATGTTACCTCTCTAAACCTTGCTTTACTCCCTGGGAAGTGACATTTGTATAGAAAGCATCCCATGTGCACCATCCAAACCAGTTCAACATATCTGGCATCTGAATTATAGTACAAGCAAGATTAAATTTAAATATATTATCAACTTTGAAACTCTCTTCAAGAATTAACAAACTTATAGTTGAAAGTTGGGAATAATCTGGTCACCTTCTTTCTCTCACGATGACAGAAAGTGTGCAAATGCCCCTCCACACTCCTGCATAAATATTGATAAATCTAATTAAAAACTGAGTCTTAGAATTTTACCAACTTGAGAAAATTATATGATGGAAACATACTTGACTGCATTGGTGATCACATCGAATGGATCAGATCCAGCTGCAACGAACATCAAATGGCTGCCATCGAACTCTTGCACAGCAGGATCTCCTACACGACTCGATTATTAGCATATATGGAACGAGTCAAACTCAAAAGGAGAGAATTTTCAAAGGGAGATGTTCTCAAGTATTGTTCGTACCACTTTCCAAACAAATCTCCAACTCATTCTTTGCATTTCCTTGCAACACAGCCCTGAAATCTCCCTCTAAAATCGGCAAGAAAACGACATAGAGTGGAGATTGTTCATCCCCTTCACCAAAATTCGATCCATCACGTCCTTCGACAATCAAAAATTGGGTCTCAAAAGGTATGTCTTGGCCAAATGACCCCATCCTCTGTGTCATCCACCATAACTTGAACCGAAAAACGCACATAAATCTCAAATCCCTGAATATCATTACCAAGGTTTAGTGATATTGCATTATATTTCATTAACAAAAGCAGTATAAAATTCAATAAACTCTAGTGCAACTTCGACAATCCAGAAAAACAAGAAGAACAGGGCATTCTTCTATTACAAACCAACAACATAAGATGATATCAACTCATGTTCTGTATACCACAAGAAAATCAAAAATTCGACACAACAAAATGCAGAATCCAAAATGCAAAAGTTAGAGAGAGAGAGGGAGAACTAACAGGAGTTTGCCAACGGGGAAAACTCGCCGGCTACCGATCTGATCGGATTGAACACCGATGAAAGCTCCGTTGGACAAGATTCCACCAGTGGCCGGCGTGACAATTATATTATGATGAACATCACTCAATATTCTCTCTCCCAACACATTCAACCCCCCATCACTCACAGATATCCCAGCACCAATAGTCATCTTCTCTTCCTCCTCCTTGCACTAAACTATAATCAATAATAATCAAATCTATAACAAAAAATACAATGCAAGAAAGAACAATAAAACACTAGTACAACAACAACAACAGGTGAACGGAGTTGTCGTACAACGTAGAAAGAATAGATAGTTGATGAGAAACGGAAGAGATTTGTTGGGTATTTATAGGTACCAAGACACATGAATCCTCATATGACTTGGATCCTTATCAAGAAAATCAGCATCATGTGTTGGACTAAACACGCCGTTTTAATGTAACAATTTATTCATTTTATTTTATTTTTCATTTCTTAATCTCTTGTTTCCCATTTTATTTATATTATTTATTATTATTTTATTAATCTCTGCCATCTTTGTATCTTTTTTATTAATTTTCTCTCTTTCTCTTAAGTCATTCTGCCGCCATTTATTTTCTTTCTACTTCATCCAAATGAGAAAAAATAAAATCCTCATTAATATCAATAATCATGTATTAGGATTTGAGCAATAAAGGGTCATTCAATCTCTCAAAACATTTCTTCTTGATCAACTAACGGTATAGTTTTTTTTGTCTAAATGTAATTCGATTGAGATCTTATTGCAATTTTGATATATTCTAATTTTTGATATTTCTATTATTGATATGATATATTAAAATATGTTTTTAGATTATTCTAACTTTTTTAGAACTATCGATATTAACGACATCAATCATATCAATATTTAACTTTTTTTAGAACTTATCGATATTAACGATTCAATATTTAACTTTTTTTATAATTTGATATTAACGACATAAATCATATATATTATTGAAATATCTATATATTAATATTTAACTTTTTTAAAACTTGTCAATATTAACGACATTAATCATATCAATATTTAATTTTTTTAGAATATATTAACGACATCAATTTTATCAATATTTAATTTTTTTTAAAACTTGTCGTATTAACGAAATCAATCTATATATTAATATTTAACTTTTTTT
The DNA here is from genome assembly GCA_028654395.1 of Scutellaria barbata. Classification (NCBI taxonomy): domain Eukaryota; kingdom Viridiplantae; phylum Streptophyta; class Magnoliopsida; order Lamiales; family Lamiaceae; genus Scutellaria; species Scutellaria barbata. The sequence continues at coordinate 9,659,677 of CM053645.1, forward strand.
AGAACTTGTCAATAAGGGTCATCATATATTTCCTTTTTAAAAAAAATATTTTTATATTTATATTTAATATTTCTATTCAATTTGATTTTTTTAGCTTATAAATAAACTTTTCATTTCAACTATATTAACTCATTTTTTTACCTTATAATTATTAAAAGAGAAATGAGAAAATACTTGCTTGGCTCAAAAAGAATAAAAATAAAAATAATGAAGAATTAAAAAAAAATGCCGAATGAATCACTCAAGTGAAAAGACCTTATTCCAAATTCCTGAAAAATGAGCAAGCATAAATGTAAGCATAAAAAAAAAAGTAAAAATATTTGATATATTGTTGAATCGGCAGCATATTAATAAAAAAATAAAAATAAACGGCCGTGTATTTAACTCAATGATTTTCTTCAACCAGCAGTTCACCAGGTTGTCTCTTGCCTGCTCATGGATTCAGCAGCAGTTTGAAAGGTTGCCCTATTCGGGAATCTCCGAATCTATGCTTATTTTCAACTCCCCGAAACATTTCATCAATTACTACGCCCTTCCTCGTCTCTGGGTGCCTAGGTATCCACCGTAAGCCTTTCCTCGTTTGAACCTCGCCCTTAATTGCCCTTATAAATTATAAATAAGGCTATGCCATCCTAAGGTGCTGCTGAATGGATGGATCTTATCAACGTCCATGAATGATAAATCATAGATCGAACCGTCGAATCGGAAAAATTGTGTGCTATCATATAGCTTTGTATCGGCTAAGTTCATGAGTTGGAGATAAGTGGACTCGAACCGCTGACATCCGCCGCAGGGTAAACCACCGCCTCTCATGCCCCCGACTGATTCTACCATAGAAGCCAACGATAGACAATAACTCCCCCGAACACAGCTTACAACTTTCATCGTATTGTGCTCTCCAAAGAGCAACTCTTCTCAAAATCTCACTCAAAAGGTGCTGAGTTGGACTGAATTTTCACATTTAATATTAATATTTAGAATATCTCATGTGCTTTTCTTGCACCTTTTGAAAAATATCTTTTATCCACCGCGAACAATTTCTATTTCTACCGTACAACTCTCACCATGATTAACATCTCATATTCTCATAATAATTAATATGTATTATGACTTCTACATCCACATTACCAACACTATGCTCTTTTATCACCATAATTTATGCATGCAAATTTATTTTATAATGTAATATTGTGTGAATAAACTTGATTTATTCCATTAAGTTTGATAATAAAAATTAGCAATCAGTCAAAAAAAAAAAGCATGTTGCAAAATCTTACCTAACAAATTAGGTAAAAATATAAATTTGGGCATTGAAAGAGTGAAAAATATTGCAGGTGTACTTTGTTATAGGACCACCCTACATAATACTGAAACGAAGGCTATAATAATAGGTCAATTTATTTGAATCAGATGGTCCTAACCTCTAAGGGCTAATTTGGTTTGGATGTTTAGGTGAGTTAAAGATTATTTAATCATTTTTAACTTTTGTTTGGTTTGTTAGTTGAAAAACTCAGATTTATGTTGGACCCGATCTAAAAAGGTGAAATTTGAATTTATAAAGGGTTAAATAAACCATCTAATTTGGAATGATTTATTAAACCCTTAGTTAGCCATAGGAAAGCATGAGTGTGAAATGACAGATCCATACTCACTATTCATAGATAAAATTGAATGTGAAATTTAATTTAATGTAAAATATTTTAGGGTATTTTGGTTAAGTTAGAATAAACTCACACAAACACTTGATCCAAACATAGTTTTAACATTTTAATCCATTACAACAAATACTATAACATTTAAACCAAATACAAAATTAAGTCAAACATATTGTTAAATATTCAAACAAAACATATCAAATAATTAGCCCAACTTAACCCAAACAGTGGAAACTCACTAGAACCCAACGAATTTAACTAATCCAACACACGAACCAAACATGTTTAACATGTTATTAGGATTAATGTTAATACTGGATTAGGTGGGTATAATTATTAATTGATCCTCTTTATAATTAGTCCAACCAAAGGCACCTCGAGACCAGTTCACAACATAAAATACCACATTTATTCTAAAGTGACTGCTCCATGCCTAAGTCAATTGTAATCATGCTACATTTTGTTTTAATTATATCTGATATGAAATCACTTTGATAAATTAATTAATTGTAAAAAGATTATATAATTAATTATTAAATATGTCTAATAATCACTACACTCTTAATATATTTATTTATATACTAAAAAAATGCATGAGACTATTTCACAGTTATAAATCAATGAGACGGATCCCCTACTCACTAATCAAACTCATTTTTTATAAATAAATATTTATTTTATAGGCTATAAATTGTGATTTTATCAGTCTCCCAAGCCATACCTTTATTTATTGCTACAATTCATTATAAAGTTTGGGCCATATGGGGTCTTTCAATACAAAATGTACTAACATAAGGTTTTATGGCTCATAAACAATAGAATATTTACTACATTTATTCATTACAACACATGCTTACATAAATATATACACATTAATGTACATATCCAATAACTTGACGGACGAACACTATTGTAAAAACACACACACACACATATATATATATATATATATAAACACCCAATATAAAAGTAAAAATACTTATTATAATGTACAACCTAATTTGAAATATATATTTAGAATGAGAAATTGAGATATGAAAAGGAAATAGAGTAAATAAAAACCCTTCTCCTTTTTTAATTTAAAAAAAATCGAAACTGTTTAATGAATGGGACATAGGAGTTGAGAAAAAGTGCTTGGGGCAATTGAAAGATTTGGTTGTTGGAAATGGATGTGATTTAGAATGGTATCTAAAGTGCTGACTGGATAATGACCTGTAGCCCGCAAAGACCTCAAAATGAGGTGGAATTAATTAACTAATAGTTAGTGAAGTCAAACTAAGCGCGTCGGAGCTGTAGGATTGGGGGAATTATGTAAAACAAAGTAACAAACACGTTGCGTATCTTGTAATCATCCAGGCCGTCGATCACACGTCATTACAACATGGATCCTCATCTCCTATTTGGCCTAGTCCTTTACACCTATTAATTAAGTAATTGTCAACAAGAAATAATACGCCTCAATATAATCTCCTTTGTAGGAAAAGGCGAAGCCCTCGCCCCCACCCTCGGCCCGACAAGAATTAGTGGAGGAATTAAATCATACCTTCCTACTCGATAGAGATTAATGGAGAAATTAAATCATGCCCCACCACCGGCTTGATAGGGATTGGTGGAGAAATTAAATTATGGTAACTCATGTTGGAAAAATTGGCAATTTTTGCTTATTTTGGAGCAATTTTGCATGTGGGTCCCGTACCCGAATTAAGAAATAAGTTGTTGGAATGTGTTCTCCTCCGAGAGAGGTTCAAAACGGCATATAGCTTGCCCAAAATATTTTAATGGGTGAATGAAAAATTATGGGTTGAAGTGGTGACTTTGGATCCTTTTGGAATGCTTGGGAGCTTGGATTTGTCTTGTCCCACATCGGGAAAATGAAACTAATTTCTTTGGTTTATATAGTGTCTTCCCTTTGTTGGAGATAATAATGGTTGGCAAGAAGGCTCTCTCTCGCGCGCACGGGGGTGCAAATCAAATGTGGTTTGAGCTTCGGACCTTGGACACGGGTGTGTGCGCGACCTGCGTATATGAATGTCGGTCCGGAGGCGGCGGGCCTAGCCTCGTTCCTTTTGCCACTCAATTTTCGTGTACACGATTTGGCATGATTTTTCAGCTCCAAGTAACTTTTCGACTCGTCTATAACGGTCGTTTTTCGACTTTCCAACTACTTGTAACGGTCTTGGAGTGGCTGTATAATGAGCTAGCCCCCCATTTCGAAAACACACTAAACTCAACTCTGATTCATATATTTTGCTTTGTTTCCTTCGTTTTTTGGCCTTCCATTGATACTGATCAGGCGTGCTTCCAGTTCGCCATCGATGGGAGTTGTGTGCTCGACTTGCCATCAGCAACCGTTGTATCCTGGGAAACGAATGTCCTTATAGACCTCTAGCACCGTGGAGGGGACGAATCTGTTTTAAGGAAACTGTGTTTTCACAGGCCTCGATTTCCATTCTGTTTATTTCTGTTTTTCATTTCTGTTTCTAGCCATTTCCTCAACTCCATATTACTAACAACTCAATGGCCCATTTGGTGAAAGGACCAGTGTCTCGTACCCACAAGGAGCTATCCCCATATTGAGGAATAAAACTCCCACCCCCGACCCGACAAGGATTGGTGGAGGAATTAAATCATCCCCCACCCCCCGACCCGACAGAGATTAGTGGAGGAATTAAATCATGGTGACTCAGCGTTCATTAGGTAGGAGGATCAGTGTCTGGTGCCCAGAAAGAGCTATCCCCCATATTAAGGAATAAAACTCTCACCTCAGCCCGACAGGGATTGGTGGAGGAATTAAATCATGCCCCATTCCTGACCCGACAGGGATTAGTGGAGGAATTAAATCATGGTGACTTAGCGGCCCATTAGGTGGGAGGACCAGTGTCAAGTGCCCACAAGGAGTTATCCCTTATATTGAGGAATAAAACTCCCACACTACAGCTGCCATTAGGTGGGAGGACCAGTGTCTGGTGCCCACAAGGAGCTATCCCCCATATTGAGAAATAAAACTGGTAGCTCAGTATCTGGTGCCCAAAAGGAGCTATCCCCCATATTGGGGAATAAAATTGAGGAATAAAACTCCCACCCCCGGCCAGATAGGGATTGAGGAGGAATTAAATTATTCCCCACCCCGGCCTGACAGGAATTGGTGGAGAAATTAAATCATGGTGACTCAGCGGCCCATTAGGTGGGAGGACCAGTGTTAGGTGCCCACAAGGAGTTATCTCCTATATTGAGGAATAAAACTCCCACACTGCGGCTGCCATTAGGTGGGAGGACCAGTGTCTGGTGCCCATATTGAGGAATAAGGCTGTCATTAGATGGGAGAACCAGTGTCTGGTGCCCATATTGAGGAATAAAATTGTAAGAGGACCAGTGTCTGGTGCCCATATTGAGGAATAAAACTGTGGAAGGACCAGTGTCTGGTACCCATATTGAGGAATAAATCTGTAGGAGAACCAGTGTCTGGTGCCCATATTGAAGAGTAAAACGGCGGCTGTCATTAGGTGGGAGGAAACTCCCACACTGCGGCTGCCATTAGGTGGAAGAATCAGTGTCTGGTGCCCATATTGAGGAATAAGGCTGTCATTAGATGGGAGGATCAGTGTCTGGTGCTCATATTGAGGAATAAAACTGTAGGAGGACCAATATCTGGTGCCCAATTTCTCCCACCTAACAGCTGCCATTAGGTGGAAGGACCAGTGTCTGGTGCCCATATTAAGGAATAAGGCTGCCATTAGGTGGGAGGACCAATGTCTGGTACTCATATTGAGAAATAAAACTGTAGGAGGACCAGTTTCTGGTGCCCACAATAAGCTATCCCCATATTGAGTGCATCCTTGTAGCAATTTGCCACCCAGGAACCGATTGAGCTACGCCCATGCGGGCTCGTCAATATAATCTCCTAAATTTACAAATATTAATCTACTGCCTCTTTTGAAAATTTATTTGATAATCGATAAAATCTCATATACAGTGAAACCTCTATAAATGAATATCTTTAAAATAAAAAAAAATATTCTCGTTCACTGTATAAGTTATCATGACATTGTTGTCATAATATGAAAAAAAAAATCTAAATTTAAATATTTTCCCACGAAGGTTATAAAATTTTAAAATTTAAATAACTACATACATATATTGACATGAGATATAATCAAAGACCAAGTTTGTTTTTCAAACAAATAATCAAAGACCAAGTTAGTAATTCAAACAAATAATCAGACTAAGTTAGTTTGAAGGGTTAATTTCTGGAACTATTACATTTTTTTTCCCGTGGATCTCTAAATTTTAAAAAAAAAATCTTATCATTAGTTAATTTCTTTAAAATTTTCCATTTGCTACCCCAAGTATATATTTTCCTGCCAAAATTCGTCGGAAAACATGAAAATGCAATTCATTTTCAAATATTAGTCAAAAATGTGTTATACATTATGCCAAAATTACCCTTATAACCTCATGTCAATTTCATGATTCTCATTCGATTTGATCATGAATCAAATAAAAATCATTATAGGATTTTAAACATTTTTTGTTCGATTCAAGTTTAACCAAACAAAAATCAATTAATTTAGGGTTATAATTTGACTTCAAAATAAGATCATTTTGGCATATGAATCATGAAGTTTTGAATTTTTCGACAAATTTTGGTCGGAAATATGTGCTTGGGGTGGTAATCGGAAAATTTTAAAGAGATTGACTAGTAATCAGAAAATCTTTTAAGTTTATATAAAAAAATACAATAATTCAAGTAGTAAATTGAAATAACTCTAAAATTAATTTATCTCCATTGATATGGTAATTTCATATATTTGGTCACCTAATGCTGATTAAGTCGATCAATATCGTCAAACAAGAATTTAGAATTAATAATCAATTACCTAATCTTTTATTACAAACATACTAGTGCTGTATAGCAGGAAAAAAAAAAGCACCAGTTGAAGTCTAATCCACTAACTTCAATGCTAATTAATACTAGACAATAACTAATCATTTCATTACACTGATTAATATATGAAAACATGCATTTGATTTATGAACCTTAATTTGTTTGGCGGCTGCTTGTAATACACAGATCTATATGATTGATGTGATCAATCATAATGTTGGAAAACAGCATCATGTGTGTCCAGCTTGCAACTCATAATCGTCTCATTATTGGGAAAAAAAAATTGTTAATGTTTTAAAAAAATTATCATCATAAATTGAGTTTGAATCTTTTATTATATTCGATATTATATCTTGTGTTACATAATATTTAATACACGTTACGTATTAATTAGTGATATTATTAAATACAAGTGACGTGTGGTAATTGATTTGAAATAGAAAATATAATACCAAGTGTAATAGAAGTCTCAATCCGCATAAATTGGATAACATAATTAACTTTCCTACTTTCATAGAAAAAAAAGGGAATTAATTCTCTCGATTCCATGTTATCTTGATAAATAATCGATAGACGCATTTGAATAGATGTTCATTTGTACGTTTTATATTGGGACATCATATCATCCTATCATATTTTGAACCACATATAAATTTTGAATATCTAAGGTAATTCTAACATAAATTGATATATAAATATATATATATACGAGTTTTAGATCACATGCGTTGTACGTGGTGATACGAGTTTGATGTAACTCATTTGATATCTTTATATCCGAGAATCAACAAATTCAACTCCGCAATACAAATATCTTATATATGATATTTTTATATTCAAGTTTTAATTATAATGATATCTTATAAGATTTTGAATTAGTTAGAATTCTAATATAAAATTATTTAAGTATGAAAATCCTAAATTACTATTATAACCTTAAATAATAATTTTTTATAGAGATATATTTGACAATCTATATTTTATAAGAAATATTCACACTTTTATATAAGTAATAGACATATATATAAGTGGATTGAGAGATTCGAACTAGAAACATTAAGTTTATAAATACATCTACCATCAAGACTAAAGAAGTATGTGTAATAGTTGGAATTGAAGAACTTAATTTTTTAGATTTTGAAATGGGATCGTTATATATCAAAATCTATTTAATATCGAAACTATCTAAAAGTAACCTCCATAAACTTTCTGTTTGTTAGACTTGGGTTGTGCAATTCATGTTTTGTTTAAATTCTTACCCAAAAAAAAACGTTTGAACAAAAAGACTTGTTTCAAGAAACATAAAAGCACAGACAGAGTCCTAATATACACATACTGGTTTACTAATTAAATCAAAAATAAACAAAGATGATCAAGTTAGGTCTGTTTTATTTTACTCACTATATCTTTTTCTCATTTTTAATATGTATGCATTTGAACATGAAATGACAGAAGCTAAAAAAGTAACTCCACTTTTCAGAAACAATTACATATAAAAAAGACACAAGGATTCAAGAGATGAAATGAAATGATGTGAGAAGACAAAGACACGTGGTTGGAAGATGGGATAATTACAAATGGTAACTCGTGACTTGGCTTCTTGTCCCAATTCAATGCTAAAATCCAGTGACCTCGATTTCTTCTCTTTTCACTTCTTAATTTATGTCCCTAACTCCAATAAGACAACACACACCCCTGTCAACTTTTTTAACCTTTTTCAAACTGTACATTTTCATAACACAGTCCCGTGAATTCTTGGTTACCTCATATCATAATCATATATAATATCTAATTGTGTTAGGTGTTAATTGTACAACCAACACTTTCTTTCGAGTCTCAACATTGTTTGGAATAACTCAAATCTCAACATGAATTCAACTTTATTTGCTTTGAGCCTGAATTACGACATCGTTTTTAATACAGACATGTTCACACAATCTTCCGAGATTGTGGTCGCAAGAGTACAAATTTCGAGTAGCTAAGAATTTGACGTTTACGTAGAGTGGATTTAGAATGAGGACAGATCCATTCTTGGAATCAGTAAAATACACAAACATCTCTAAAGAAATGGAAAAGCCAGAAATCCAAACAACGATTTGAAGTATCCAAACAACACAATCAATATTATCTAAACAAACACCTGTCAAACGCTCAATATTCAATTGTTATGTTCCAATTGTACAACTCCTTATCTGGAACTGGTAAATTCAGAGTGACAAATCCAGATTTCTCTTCATAATCAAATCCCTCATCCTTGCTGTCTATTAGTATCCTTTTTGGGATGATGGATGAATAGGCTCCAAACACGCCACATCCACGCACACTCAGTTCGACATTTCCACCTTTCTGGGCTTCGTGGTTAACTTCTTTTATTGCTGCCCCAGAATTGAACATGTTAACTAGACCTATCGGAGCAAATGCTGTGCCATTAGAGAGTAGCCTGATCGGTACAACTGCGAATATTTCGTACTCTCGAGCTTTCAGTTCAATCCGGACTGATGTCTTCTTAGCAACATACTTAAGTTTTCCTGTAGATATTGGCCAAGATTAAAGTTAGCCATGTTTGAACTTTTACAATATCAAACTTCATAAAAGAACATGAATCTCAAGTGGTTTTTTTCTATTGTAATCTCTATTTTTCATACAAATATGAGAACATACAGCTCTTCAAGATGGGATCATTTCAAAAACTTTAGTAATATAAAACTGATTCTAAGTATTTATCGAACAAACTTACCACTGCTATGTGAATACATAACACAATCTCCATTCCATCCACACTCAGCAATTCTCTGCAGAAATTCAACATCTGTTGATTGGACAGTGCTTGAGATTGTTTGAGGCTGTTGATCGTGAATCAGATTTTTTGTACTGGTCCGACACCATGAAGCACCTTGGCAGTTGAAAACCCCAAGAACTCCGGTGAAGTCATTCATATTCCAAATTTTCAGAAGACTACAACAAAGCCAGGGATTTTTGTTATTTAGTTTTTCTTGTATCCACAAAGAAAGAGGTTAGAGAAGAATAGTTGGATTCTTATGGTAATACCTTTTCCCGTCTCTGGTTGGATCAGAAAACAAGCAATCCCTTGTTGGTCTTCCAGGGAGTTTGGCCCGCAATGTGGAGCCATCAGGAAGTACAAGCTTCTTTAAAACATCAAAATCATGGTTTCCAGGTTTATCACTGCAAATCAAGATGCAGAGAGCTTAAATAATGAAGGGGTAAAATGTGATGTCCCGTCCACAACCATGAGCTTGAGTATCAAAAACGGCACCTGACATAGATTGGACAACCCCCTATAGCACGAGCAGCCCCATGGTACTCAGCCATAGGATGCAAACTCTAACATAAAAAGCAGTTTCAAGAAAATTAAAATCAGTATACCATGATTCAATGTACCTCCTCACACATAATTAAAATACCTTGGGTTGTCTTATTACATAAAGCAACGACACAACAGCCGGGGAGAAGAAAGTGTATTTTTTAGCACTTATTTAAGAAGATGGCATGCTCACATGAAACATATCCCAATCAGGGTGCATGAATTCTCCAACGAAAATGCTGTTGTAGGCAACTGATGCTATATGGATTGTGTGTGATGCTGGATCTCTTGGAAAGAAATCATCTGACGTTCTGACAATGGCAACTTTCTTTGCACTGAATCATTAAAGAAAACAAGGATTTACATTAATTAGACAAAGACAAGGTCAGGCTAATAGGAAGACTATGTACCTGTACAATGCATCTGTGCTGTTACTCATGCAAGAAATAATTCCATTGTTTTTGAAGTTTTTAGAGATGGATGCCTCCAGTGCATCATGGTATTTTCTTGCTAGTTTCACTCTTCCACCAAAGCCCGCCCCAAGAGTTTCGAGTATGCTTTGATTATCTACTTTAACTCCATCAATGCCAGCAGAAGCAAGGTAAGAATGCAGATCGGTGTAAAAGGAACCTACGTTCTCAGGATTCACAAGGCCAACCCTGTTTGTCATGATGCTCTTCAAAACGAAACAAATGCCATTCGACTCAACACCATGAGACGGAACAACAGGTACTATTTTGGGGTCATATCGAACCATTTCAGCAACATCTGGTTTAACACCACCCCAGTAACCTACTATTGCATGCCAGATGTAAACATACCTGGAAAACTAAGGGAATATATATAATGTTGTTTTGGCCAGAAAAAGAAAAGTAAATTATGCATTTAAATTTTAATGACTGTACTTTAGAGAAAATTGGTCTTTGATCTCAGCAATGATTTGGCTAAATCCAATTCCAATATCCACTGTGTCCCCCCCTATACCATCTTTTTGGAACTTGTGATTCTCCTTGATATGAATCAATCGATTTGCAAAGCTGGAATCCAAAAATTAAAGCATCAGCTTCATGTATAAAGATTTCAAACAAGTGTAGAACAGCTTTCAGGTTAAGTTGATTACTTGGCACTGTCACCAATTTTGGCTTCAGAACTAGTAGCATCCATACCAACTGACTGCCATCCATCATCAATGATGACAAACTTAGGGGGAGCTCCTCCTTCCTTCAAACTATGTATAACATGAAAGTTATACTGCTATGCCAATATTAGATATCTTAAATCATGACAAATTCATAGAAACTTTAATCACTTTAAGGAGACCTTTTTATTCCCTCCTTAACTCCCTCAGCTGTAACATCAGTATAAAAAGCATCCCATGTGCACCATCCGAACCAGTTCAATATATCAGGCATCTTAACCAGGAAGAAGAGCAAAGTCATCAGAGACGCAAAACTCAAGATTGTAACAAAACAACATCTCTCTAATACAAGTGTTACCTCTTTTTCATCACGATGACAGAAAGTCTGTAAATGAGTTTGCAAAAACCTGTTAAAGCAAGTTTTTATTAGGAAGGAACAAAGATAGAACCATTTCTAAACAGCAAAAGACATATGACAGCAAATTAAAAGAGACAGTTCAACAAGCTTCCTTATAAAGGTTGCTATCTCAGATTGCAAAAGAAAGTGATGCAAACTAAAGATTGAGTTGAACATACTTGACTGAACTCTCAATAACACTATAAGGATCAGAGCCAGCTGCCACATAAACCAAATGTCTCCCTTCAAATTCTTGCACAAAAGGATCCCCTGTAAATTACAGTTCCTTACAGTTTTAAACAATTCACCAACAATTGAAACTTCAATTTAACATAATGCACAGAAAACATGATACATTAGAAAATCGAAGTGTACCACTTTCTAAGCAGATCTCCAACTCATCGTTTGCATTTCCCTGAAGCACAGCCCTAAAATTCCCCTCAAGAATCGGCAAGAAAACAGCGTAGTGTACAGATTCAGACTGTTGTTCGTTTTCTTGAAGAGGTTGAGAAGCGTAGGGTACCTCCACCAATAAGAACTGAGTCTCACAGGGTATATCCCCGCCACGTGTCCCCATACACTGAGTCATCCACCATAACTTGAATCGGTATAGACATAAGATTCTCAATCCCCTACTAATATTAGAAGCCATTAGAATAAATGTGAGAATTCATGAGAAGAAAGGAAAAGGTAGTCGAGAAATCATTAATACTTGAGTTTTCCGACAGGCAAGACCACGCGGCTATCACGCTTGTCAGATTCAACACCAATGAAGGTTCCCTGATTGCCATTTGCTGGAGTTAGGAAAATATTATCATGAATATCAGTGAGAATGCAGTTTCCACACGCTCTCAGCTCTCCATCAGCAAGCGAAAAGTTTGCTGGCGCAACAGACACCATTAATGCCCTATTTTCTTCAAGTGCAGAGAATTAGGGTATCTGAAATTATACAGGGGAATGTGATTGGATAAAATGGTGCGTATTTCTATGGCTCAGACCAGTGAGAGAGAGAATTTTCGTAGTTTCAACTTTCAACTTTCAAGTCAGTTGAGAAGGAAAGATGACCACAAATACCAGCAATGATTGGCAAGAACTATCTCGTTATACGTGTTTCGTCTATATTTGATGATATTATTAATTAGATATGTTATCAATTATTTTTTTCATTTCTTTATCACGTAATTATTTATGACATTAAGTAATTTTTCATAATTCTTTAAATGCATCTTATAATTATTTTTTAGTATTATTTTATCATATTCTAATTTTCTATATTTTTATTATCGATGTGTTATATTATAATATACACATAGAGAATTATCATAAATTACTTAATGTAAGAGAGGTGGCAAGAATGAGTTAAATATTTTCATAATCATTTTCGAATATTAAATTTAATATCAGTCATTGATTACTATAAGAAAAGTATTATAAACTTTCTTAAAAAAGAAATTGCAATTTTACATTAAATTTCAAATTTGACAAAATAAATTCGGAGATTAACATACTACTAAAATTTCAATTGATAATAGTAGACGTGCCCAAACGGTTCGAAAAACCGAAACCGGGATGGTTCGAACCGGCGGTCAACGGTTCCGGAACCGGAACCGCGGTCAACGGTTCCAAACCGAAACCGTGAACCGTCGAAGTAAGGTTCGATTTCAGTTCGCCTTCTCCAAAAACCGGTAACCGGCGGTTTGTACATTTTTTTTTTTTTTGGATTCCTTAATTTTATTAAGGATACGTAGACAATTTCATTCAAAGTTTGGAAGTGTAGTTTTCATTTCACATTCAAACTTAAAATGAAACTCAAGCTCTTTCAATTTATTTTTTCCTCTTCTTTCATTTATTCATCATGATCATTGTAATTGTAATATATTCAATTGTACATTGTAGAGATGCGATAATTGCCACAACTAATGATTGTGTTTCATTCCAGTAAAATTAATAACGTCGATACATCGACAAAGGTGGAAACTAAATAACAACCTAGAATATAAGATAGCATCGATACATCGACAAAGAAGATATCTAGCTAACAATAAAAGATATACTTATGATTTATCTATATCTCTAAGATACATTATAAGTGTCATTTTTCAAAGAAAATCAAGGCTGTCCAATGGTTTTTCAAAGAAAATCAAGGCTGTCCAATGGGGCACGACCGTGCCGTGTAGCACGACCGTGCCCTACTTGACAGAACCGTGTCCTGCTCCACAAAAAAAATCAAAAAAAAAAAAAAGAAAAAGAAAAAAACCGGGAAACCGGCGGTTTGAACCGCCGGTTCCAGTTAACCGCCGGTTTCCAAACCGGAACCGGAACCGAACCCCCCACGGTTCATTTCCAGTTTGCTCCCCTCGGTTTCAAAAACCGCCGGTTCCAAACCGGCAAACCGGAACCAGCTGAACATGTCTAGATAATAGTACTAAAAAAATGGTCAACTTGTTTATTATTTTTAATTTGTTTGTTGACATATTACATGACTTTTTTTTTAAATTTGATAAAATGTTAAATTACATAAATGCAATTGTATAATACTATAGTGTACAAAACCCGAAGAGGCCGAACTGGGCTTAGTGACCAGTAGATCTTGGTCAGCATCATCGGGCCCATATGTTATATTTTAAAGAAAAGCCCAGCCCATATTTCTGTCCTTTTTCTTACATTTTCTGTTCATCATTTTATCTTTCAACACTCAATTATGCTGGGCCGATTCACCACTTAAATAAAAATTAGTCCACGCAGCCCAAACCAACCCAATACGTTTTGTGGGGACCCAACTCAATCATAATTAATTTTTTGGAATTTCCTGAATTATAAAATATATATATATATATATATATATATATATATATATATATATATATATATATTAATCTGCAACAAAAGGACTGTATAGAGTAGGAGCATAGAATATTAACCTAGTAATTCATAGAAACTGTTGGAGCAATATTTATTTTCTCCTTTTCATATTACTATGAAATTAAACGGAATCACAGACACTATAACTAAAGTCACTCAAATTAAATTTAAGGACTAACTAATTGATAAATCAACCGAAACAATGACTAATGTTGAGGAAACAAACGAGCTCTATGTGACTTGATATAGAACCTCAAATATCCTAATGCCACTCCCTTATTATTAAATCAAGAACTTGTTAGCAACAATATTTATCTTTTGAAAAGCAAAATTATATACACTATATTTGGATTGAATGACTTGAGAACATGTATGAAATTTACAATAGTAAATTTATTAATTATTATTCGAATTAATATGAATCTAAAATTCATCTCTTTCATTTTAAATTAATTTGTTAAAAATATAAAAATTTATTTGTAATCTATCCTTCTGAATTCTTATATTTCAATTACCTCAATCCTAAGTTCCTAACCCAACCTAATTCTAATTCTTTGTAAAATACATCTCAGATTCGAGTCGCCCACCCCATTTGTAATTCAAAAAAAAAAAAAACCAACCTAATTTAAAACAAAACAAAATATTTGATGGAGTTAGTGCCTTAGTGGGTTGGTCGAGATAGCCATCCTGTTAATTTTATAAACACTATTTTAATATAAATTATATATTTAATAAATTTTTAATTAAAAAAAAAAAAACGAGTCTCTTGATATGATTCTTAAATTTTTTGAAATAAACTAATCTCGTTATATTATTCTTTGAAATTGAAGAAAAGAACACGATCTTTTTGTATCAGAAAATTTAAATTATTTGTGCATACATAAAATCAGCCTGCAACGACTAGCATATTCTTTTTAGGAAAAATGACTGGGAATAATTTTATATAGCACCATATGTGCAATAAGCCAATAACGTAGCATGGAAACAATTTTGGTTTAAGTTATGGAAGTCTAACTTGTTTATCCAATGAAAAATAAGACACGTAGCTCTGACCCTCTCAAGTTGATTGCTGCCAAAAAATAATGCATTAACTGAATGAGACTTTCATCCATTATCAACATATTTATTATAATGTTGATGTGATCTTGTTATCCTTATTTAGGTCAATGAATCAATGTTACAAGAAAGCTGAGAAAGTAATTTATCCTGAAAATGAACGTTGCAAATTATGTCATTCATGATCATGAGTGAACCAAGTTGGCAACCACTGTCACCTCTTGTTAATGTTTAACAAAATTTAAATATCAACTTGTAAAAATATTCAACAAAATTTAAATACCAACAATCTAGTCATCTCACAGAAATAAAGATTAATTTGTAGAAATAATATTAAGATGTGGATTGTAGAGTTCCATTTATCAAATTATATTCTTAAAATGGGTCTCATCTGAGATTTTGTATTTATATATTTTTTAATGTTAGTAAGTTCATTAAATTTACAAATCTATTATGTGCTAGAATTTTTAAGTGTGTGTTTGGATTGAGAATTTTGAAATTGATAGTACTTACAATTGATATGAAATAGAAATCCATGAATTTCATTGAACTAATTTTAGCAATATGAGTTTGAATTCACTCCAAGCCAAATGGATTTAAATCTAATTCATTTAAAATCTTATATTTCGAATTTCTCGATCAAAACACAACTTAATATATTTTAGAATACATTTGGACTGAAAATTTTAAAGAGTAAATTAGATTTTAATTAGAACCAATTTATTGTGGCCCTTCGGATGAGTTAATGGATATGAATCCACAGTTCAACTTCTACTTTTATATCATCACACAAGATAATTCCATAAAATGGATTCTGGACCCACAAGAAAATAAGTGGAATTTATATACTATCTTTCACTCCAAATATTATATATTTGATTATGGGTTAATGGTAAGAGATTATAAAACTGACTGACTTAGAGATAATTAGAAAATAGTCTGCTTTAGAGATATAATTTCACGAATTAACTGTTACATTCTTCATTTACTTTTAGAGAAATTAATATTACCATTTAAGTCTAGATAATACACAAGCTTGGATCTTTAGCGGGTTCTATTCTCATCTGCTTTATTTCTTTTAAAAAAAGAATTGTACAATGGATTAATTCACAATAGATGATTAAAATTCATGTGAAACATGCAATGCATATAAACTAAAGGATTCGAGTTTAAATTAGAAATCGAATGATTAAATATTCATTCCGAGTAATCGGATGATTAGGGAAAAAAAATTATTATATGTTTCAAAAAACACACTTTTATTTAAAAAAAAAAAAAATCGAAATTATCAAATTGTTCGTGTTCTAGATGATATGAGACTTGAACTTTAGTTTCCAACATCAAATTAATAATTAAAGTGTTTAGTTGAAGAGAAGCATGCAAGAGTAGAGAGAACGAAATCGATTTGTGATTAGGGTTAGTGGTGGTGACATATCTTCACATCCTTATCAGCTATCACCATTCTGCCAAACCTTGTTCATCAATTACTAATGACCCATTTTTAGACAAAGATATAAATAATCACACTAAATATAATTAGTTCTTACAACTACTGCATAACCTATGAATTTCTTGTCGGCTGGATTAATCTTAAACTATGGCCTCATCTGACTATGAAAAGACTAATCAAAACACCCATCTTTTTCACAGCCTAATAAATCAAACAAAAAGAAACAAAAACTTACAAAGAAAACTGAATTAATGGGTCCAACCACCACAGGGAAAAGTACAACTGAGGAGTGACAATTTTGCTCCACCTGTGTGGCCATTTGAGAGTGAAAGCGAACGGCTTCTAGTAACTTTGGCACGTGCCAAGATATTCAATTTAATTGTATTTTGTTTTATTTAGAAGTTCCACATTTGGTAATTAATTAGACTTTGATTTTTCCCACTTGTTGATTGGCCCTGAATAAGTGGGATGTCAATGTGGGTCACGAGTTGTGATTTATCTTCACATATTGCCAAATTTGCTTATAAGTCGATGACCATAAGATGTTTTGTGGAATTGAAGAGTCAAGCTCTCATGTAATATATATAATCTCATAAATCGAAAATTAAAATTACAAATTAATTGAAAATTTTGGAGATGCCTTAAGTTGGATGATTTAATATATATTTTTGTACCATGTAATATCAATTTTTATAAATTCGGGTTCAATTCAAATAATATATAAACTCAAATAAAATAGTAGGAATTTTTATAGTTGATCGTGTCTTTATTATGAGACCTCACAAGAATTTTTATAACAATTACAATATTACATATAAACATAACCAATACCATAATCTTTTGACCCACTTAAATAGGATTTATTCTCTAATTATGAGCCCATACAAACACACATATATTCAACTTAGGAACTACTCGCTCATCATATATATCACTATTTTTTAGGCATTGTAAAAAAAATATCTGCACTTTTTATTTTACAATTCAAATTTAAATGTTTTATTAATTAACGTAGCGTTTGGCTTATTCCAATAGGGGGTAATTAGAATATCTACTATTTGAATCTTCGAGTACTGAAATTAGGCCCCAAAAATAAATATTCAAATAATTTTCAATGTATTAAATCTTCTCACTTTCCTCCCCGTAGATTTTTTCTCCATTTATTATTAAAATAATAATACTAATAATAATAAATGGTATAGATCATAGAATAGTATAATAGTATTAAATGGATTAGAAAAAGACGGCATATTTGGGAGAGAAACGGTGTCCAGAAATGTAGTGTGGGATGCAGTTGGACGAAAGCTTTGTGTCGGGACATTCGGATATCAAGTGGACAATGATTCTAGAATACTTGGCACGTGAGATCCTCCATCAAAATTATTTTCTTCTAGAATACTTGGCACGTGAGAATCATCCATCGGATTAATAATCTTCTAGAAACCCTGGCACCTATGACCTGCATTACAACCAAGGTTTCCCAACGATGTTGGTAATTATATATAATAGAATGTCTAGGTCTACTTTTCATCTGCTATATTAATATATTATAGTTATCATAATTTAAAATTGATACACAATATAATAAGGATGTACACTAAATTGGTTTTGATTATTACCTATTGGAAACTCTTGCATACATAAATTTGGAATTTATGTAATTGCAGTGTGTATATATTGAGTTTATAATTCTGTTGTGAAGATACTATTAAGTTTCTTATAAAATCAATTTCGATACAAACCAACATTAATTTGTATATTAACAAAAGTAATAGATTTTATCATAACACAAATGGTATGTATATATAATATTAGTCCTGCTTATCTAATCATTGTATGCTCATAATAACGTATCTATTGTTGATATCTCATAAATATATCATAATTGTAAATTACAATATATATAGAAAAATAATTTTTATACACCAACAATTGATATATTAACTCACTTGTGAACTTTTTCTTATATAATATTATGGGTAGACACTTTACTTTAGTCACATACTTTACATAATATAAATCATAAGCGTGATGTGTATAAAGTAACCTAATTTTCCTGAATGGTTGGATATTAGGTAATTCATCACATCTCATAAAAGAAACAAGACAGATTAACGGCTCATCTTCTAGAAGCTATGACAACGTGCTTGATAACATTATCATGGTTCTTGTTTATCTATCCCCTTTAAATTATTTACACACTAAAATTAAGGAATTTAGTTCTTATTCCCCAAATAATATATTTTAAAATTAATTTATAAATAGGACTTCAATTATCGTTTGAAAAAAATTAAAAATTTATTGTATTCAAGTATCTAAGAGAATTTTTTTTTTAATTTTTATATTAAATACCTTCTGATCGATCAGAATAAACCTAACTAATTTGCTCGAGTAGACACTGGACACAATCTTATCTATTTTTTGTTGTTTTATTATTCAACTCAATCTTTTCGAGTCGGATTAGTGAATTCGGGTGTTCGGCTAGGAATTTGTTTCTTTTATTATTTTATTATTCAACTCAATTTTTTTCAAATTGAATCGATTAATTCTGATGTTCGACTAAAAATTTATATTTAAACAAATTCTAACATCAATAATTAATATATACATTCCTTGTGCGTTTAAAAAAATGTACGCCCATTGTGACTGGAACTTGCAAGCCGAGTCGAAATCAAATTTCTCAAAGGCCATTTATTATACTGATCAATTATTGAAATTGTCACCCAGAATTGACCAAAAATACAAAAATTGGAGCACTTGTGTGGAAAAGAATAGTGGTCTTACGTGAATGTTAATTCTGTTATAGTACAAGATAAACCGAAGTGGTAATAATTAAGAATAATATTATCTTAATGACTTGGGTCAAACAATATACTTATCATTTGATTAAAAAAATAATTAATTATATCATAAATCCTGTTTTAAATGTGATTGGCTAGTGTCTAAAAAGTCGATAACGAAGAAGATAAACCACAAAAGTAAAGTAAATAAAAGAGTTTTAGTGAAATTTATCGATTCCATTTTGATCATCTTTTTTTCAAACAATAATATAGTGATATTGTATTTTTCGACATTCTATTTTGTTAAGTTCCAAATCTTAAATATATATCTTCAAAATATTTTTCTGTTATGCCTAGGTAATAAAACATCAAAAAGAAAAAATTCAGATGATTCAGCATTCATCCAATTCATAATGAATCAAGAAGTACGTTAATTACATTTTTTTCCTTTGAAAAACTAGTAAAAATTCTGAATATAGGAGTCTTGTTAGATGCTAAGTTTAGATTTTGAGTAGAGAACAAATTACAGAAAAAAAAATATATTTTCTGCATTTTTTAAATTAATATTTATATTTGGCACATCTCATTAATCTTAATCAATCCAGCTATTTCCGCACAACTAATTTCTTGTTGGCGATTAAACGGCCAAAAATAGAACTCTAACTAATTACTTTCATTTTACTTAATGAAATGAAATGTTGTGATCATACTTAAAAGAAACTAAACGTAAACGATGAGTATAATTGTAATGACTAGATATTTTGCAGGGTGAATTTCGTTTTTCAACCTGTATTATGAATGTTTTTTTAATTTTATATTCTAAATTATTATTATTTTCTGATCACAATTTATACTACACGTTTTGCTTATTTTTACAATTTTTGTTCAATATTTTTTGGTGAGAAAAGGTTCACATAAATTTTGCTTGTTAATTGAGTATTATTTTCATCATTTTCTAGGCTATTAACTAATTCTTCCTTCAAAATTGAATTAGTTGTAATTTTTCCTTCATTTCTTCTACAAATTATTTGAGTAAATGAAGAAAATAGTGGTGATGGTGAGGTTCAAACATAAATAAAATTTCTTTACCATTGAAAATAGTTTGAGAATCAAATTTACCCACATCTTAGAAGTGCAAATGATGAAAATAATTTTCAGTTAGCACATAAAAATCATGTGAGTCCTTTATAGTCGGAAAATGTTGACCGGAGGTTGCAAAAATAAATAAAACGTATAATATAAATTGTGATTGAAGAAAAAAAAATTAAAGATGTAAATTAAAACAAATGTAAAATATAAATGAAATTAACCGTATTTTGTATGGAGGGACAAGCAAATGTTTGTTCTTTTAGAGTTTCCTTTCACTAATAAAAGGATTTTAAAAATCTTTACAAAAACAAAAGTGGTATTATATGTCACTCCACTTTTGGAGGGAACAACTAATAATGCCGGGCCAAGGCAATAGTGGAGTAAGAGTAACTTTATATTAAACATTATTACCTTTACAAATCTTAATGGATTTGGTCTATATATTTATAAAAGTGTACAGGGTTCTTTAAGATCCGGGATTTAAAAATAAATAAATTAAATTTAGTAAAATTAAAAAAGAAAATTATAACCAAAAAAAAAACTATGATTTTGTGTAACATACATCACCCAATTTAACATTAAATATAAGTTATATAACACAATGTGATTAATGTTGTATCTTCAATCCGTACTGATCAAAATCGGACATGTAAAGAATCAAATATGGCTGATCAGAAATCAAACCAACCACAACTTTGAGTAAGAAGTCGACCAAAAGAGCTCGATTCGGCCAATTACCTAACCTAGGTGGGTTGAGGTGAGTCAAGATTGGAAGAGCTCAGATTGACCGAGGTGAACCAAGGTTGGAAGATTGTGGATGAGCCGAGGCTAGAATAATTAGAATTGAGCCGACTAGGGTAAAGACGTGGAAAACAAACTCGATACCCGAGCCGACTAGAGGCCTACTATGGAATAAATAGATTGAATAATTTAAGGATATGAGAAGAATAGAAGATCAGAGGTCATCAATCAATCGCGATCCGAGCTCGACTCAACAAGACTCTTAGCCAACTAAGGAGGT
The DNA here is from genome assembly GCA_028654395.1 of Scutellaria barbata. NCBI lineage: Eukaryota > Viridiplantae > Streptophyta > Magnoliopsida > Lamiales > Lamiaceae > Scutellaria > Scutellaria barbata. The sequence continues at coordinate 9,681,332 of CM053645.1, forward strand.
CGACCAGAGATGAAGGAAAATATACATTTGATATATCTAAATCGGATATACTTTGGTCTTGTATTTTTTTTTTTCGAAGATCCCATTTTGAAGTAGATTCTAGTTCGTTGAAACTCTTTTCAAATGAGATTGATTTTGAGTTTTCTAGTCATCCAAGTTTCTCATGACTTTGACTTTTCTTTAAATGGTTTATGTGGACCGTCATGATTGATTGAGTATTTTCAAGTCTTTTAAGTTCTTATATCTTTGGTCGGGTCAATTATTTTTGATCGATCGAATCCCAAATTAATTGTCTAAAGATTTATCTCTGATCAATCGAGTTTTAAATTTATTTTTTAAAAATTCACCTTTAATCTGATCGATTGAGTCCCAAATTAATCTTCTTGAATAACCAACAGAAGGGTCCAATAATTTGTATATGAAAATTATGTGCCGCTAGATTTATCGTTATCCTTTTTAGTTCTTCGTATATATATATATATAGAGAGAGATTAAAATAGTTTGTTTTATGAATTTAGAGTTTAGTAAATTATTAATTCAAAATTTAAAAGATAAAAATTATCATTTTAAGGTTTAAAAGATAAAATTACTAGTTTAAGATTCATAAAATTAAGTTTTTATTTGACACTTTGTGTTTCCTAATTATTATGAACTATATATTTGTACTATAACTCAAAAATATAATTGATGAACTTTAGGTGTATGATAAGAATAGAAAATAGAATAATTACATATAATAATAATAAAGATAAAAAAAATTGAGATGTTAAAGATTATCTTACTTTTGTAATTTTTTAAGTAACAATTTTGTGTTTCATGTCTTAACTAGATAGTTTTAATTTTTAAGACTCATAATTGGTAATTTGTTTAATTGGGCTTAAATGAATAATAAAACATCAAACCAAGTTCTATAATTAACTTAATATTTTTTAAAAATTAAGTTAAAAGTTTAAACAATCAAGTTAGGCTATATTTGGATAAGGTTTCAAGTTGACTGTCAAGTAGCGGAGTTCATATATTGGAATCCTGGTCAATCTGTCAATCTGAGCATTAAAATCTTACGTGGAGCCTACCTAAGAGGATATTTGAATCAATTGATAGAACATCAAAATTTTATAAATATTTGGATTTATAAATATCAAAATTAAATGAAATTTTTTCATCAAAATTAAGCTTTTAGGCATAATGCAGAATATAATTATCATAAACTTGCACAAAATAAATCATTATTCTATTTAAGATATTAACAAATTCTTTAGTTTTAACTTTTTTTTATTTATATAATTTTTTAAGTAGGTATTTCAAGATTTTTTTATTGAATATATTTCTGTAACAAACTCCAAAATAATATGTGCAAAATATAATCTTATAAAATACGGAATATATAAAGAATGGGAAAATATAGTTTTTTAACTTTTTAGTCCTATAACTTTGTCCTCGTAGATTTTTAATCATTTTTCAATCTTTTTTTTAATTATTTAAAATGACTTTATATTATTTGACATCTGGACCTTTTTTTTCTTCTTCACAATATTTCCCCCTACTCATGTAAGAAAGAACAATTTTAAAAATAGAAAATTATAAATAATATAATTATCTATTTAAAAAATGTATTTTGAAACAAGATGTGAACATTGTTTTTTCTTTTGCTGTTGGCGATTAAAATAGGTAAGAGTCTGAATTTACACCCCATAGAAATATTAAACACATCACAATTTATATTAAAAAAAAAATTCAAAGGTAAAAAATACATTTTTTGAGAGTGTTAAATATTTTTCGAGTGTGGATAATTCCAGCCTATTAAACTATATTTATTTAGTAATGATTTCTTCAATTTAAACAAAACTATTTCATTTATAATTTTTGAATGTGACAAACAACAATATAAACCCACTTCGGCTTATTTATTACAAATAACCAGACATAAAATTAAAATATTTTATGATTATAAAAAATAGATAAAAGATAAACAAAAGTGAATATTTGTAATAGAAAAACAAATCCAGCGGCGGCTCAGCAGAGAAACTGGATGCTACTAGTCACGTGCTATGTCGGTCAGCACACAGATAACCCCCTCACTATGTGCTTTCTCGTTCTAAACGACCTTACATTACAATCAAACTCTAATCTCTTTTTTTTTTTTTTTTTTTTTTAACTTACAATTGGGTAAAGTCATTATTGATGATAAGTATTATTTAACATTATCTAATCTATGGTATAAGATATATTTACAGAAAATCCATCTTTACTTTTAATCATTTTTTAAAATGTATCACAAATCATGTGACATGTTATTATCAAATTATCTGTGATCGAACTACTTTAACCACTGGATCAGTTCAATTGTCAATCAAAGCAATTACATAATAATATTAATCGTTATCCTTTTATTTTTGTTCTAGTTTTTTTTTACCTATCTTTATTATGTAGTATGCAATATAATCTGTATAAAATATTAAGAAAATAGTATATGTAATATAACTTTATTTTCTAAATCAAATAGCATATTTGCAAAACTATTTCAATAGACAAAAAATTCCCAAGGTTTCGAATTATTCATATAGGGATGAAACATGAATAGGATGGATGGGATAAAGAGCAATTGAATATTGGATATTATCATATTTTGGAGAAAGAAAAAAAAAAAAAGGAATAAATAAAACATAAGGCAGCTTTTTCCCCAATAGGTGGGCCCACAACTCCCCCTTGTGACCTTGATATAAACCCTCGAATTTTATCGTTTCTCCACAAATCGGAATTGAATAACCACAAAATCAGTCTTCAATGCTTGGATCCCCAGCCCTCGCGTTCAAATCCTGTTCCCCATTCCGGAAAACCATGACTATTCGAGCCTCCGTCGCCGAGGTGGCGCAGCTCGCCGTCGTGCCGGACAGAAAGAGCCTCTACGAGGTCCTCCGTGTCAAGCAGAACGCCTCCCTGGTCGAGATCAAATCGGCGTACCGTACGCTTGCCAAGTTGTACCATCCCGACGCGACCTCCAGATTCATGGACTCTTCTGTTGCTTCGTCATCGGACGGCCGTGATTTCATCGAGATCCGCAACGCTTATGCTACGCTATCGGATCCTGACTCCAGAGCGGTGTACGATTTGAATTTAAACGTCAATTCGCAACGTCGGTGGAACACATCCGGTCTGTCCTCTAGTTACAGGAGTCCGGGTCGGGGGAGATTTTACCAGACCCGGAGGTGGGAAACGGATCAGTGCTGGTGATGATGCCTATGTACGCTGTTAAAAGTATGTATCATGTCGCTGTTGCCGAGGAGATTAAGAAGTCGTATGTAAATGTTTCTCTCTGATTTCTTATATTTTCCTTTTTCTTTTTCCAATTTTAGAGAGGGGAAATTACCACAATACACTTTTTCTCTTCTTCCTTGGGATTCTTTTAGTGTAATCCCCCATGGTAGTTGTAGAGGAAATTATTAATGAAGAAAAAGCTTTGATAGTTTCTATTTTCTTGTTATGATTGAAGCAAAATTCCATGTGAGTTTGTAACTTGAGACATTTTTCAAGCAACTGTATTGTACAGATAAGAAATATACAAACAATACTAATAATTTAGTGTTTAGTCAATAATATACGCGTTATTCGTGATTGGGTAAGCATCCATTTCAGCTTTTAAAAAAGGTCAGAGAACGTTGTCAAAATCAATTTAGATTCATAATAATCAAGTGAATCCATCCAATCTTTGATATCATAAATCTTGAAATTGTTAAGGGTATGTTTGAAATGGATTTTAGTGGGTTTGGGAAATTTTAACTTTGAAATCTGAATTTTGTAGTAAAGGTAAATAGTAAAAATATATGTTTGTTTGAGGAGTTAAATCTGAATTTTATAGTTAAGGTAAATAGTAAAAATGTATGTTTGTTTGAGGAGTTAGTAGAGTAGGATTATATTGTAGATGTCAAATCAATGTTGGAAAATGTGGATTGATATAATATTTTATTATGAAAAAGTGGGTTGATATAATATATTTTTATGAAAAAAGTATATTTGATAATAATTGATGATTGTAATATAGGTAGTAATGATTATGTTCGAATTTTATAATCCAAATTTAAATAAAGAAACAAACATATATTGAGATTTTGAAGTTCAAAATTCTTCCGTACCAAATTTTAATGCAAATAAGCTAGTATGGTCTTAAGATTTGTTTGCAACAGTCTTTTAGATCATCTTATAATACGCAACGCTGGTTTCTCCGAAGAGCTTATAAGCTACTTTCTTTAAACAATAAAAAGAACCTCCAAAAAAGAATTTCAAAACAAAGAAACAACTCGAAATATCTTCAGAAAAGACAAGACCGTTTGGATTCGAGGCCCTCATTATTCTAGGCTTTTTGCTTCATATTTATTTTCAACAAAAATTGAGGGAAAAAAGAAAAAAAAAAAAAAAAAGATTTTTGTGATTTATGACTGATGAACTGTAATAATTAAAAAGTATTTTATAATAATGTTTTACCATTTTTTTTTGTGAATAATCTATTGCTCATAAAGCAAAACTGTACTAACATTTTTTTATAAAAAACCCAGTGAATATTGATTAAAAGAAACAAATTGTTAGTATAGTTTAAACAAATCTAATCAATAGACAAATTTAAACAATAGATAAATTGTTTTGAAATAGAAGGATTACTTCTAATGACAATGTAATCATACATCAATAATTTTCATCAGAAATATATTATTTCCTTGTAATGCAACTCATTTCTCTCCCTAAATTTTCCCCCTTTTTATATTTGAGGAAGTTGCCACTTATAAATATTACAAGACAGAAGCCATTGGAAAGAAAGAAAAGAACAGAAGCAGAAAATTGAGGCTATCCCCATTTGCTGGATAAAATCAATGATCAACTTTTTTTTATGATTGTAACATGCGTCAGCATGTCACACATCCTTCAAATGTGGATCTCTAAAATAGAATTAGACAAGATTTGGAGTAGTCTATTTTTTGGAATCCAATAATTAATTTGGAATGGGTTAGAGACACAACCAACCCACCTCAGCAATCCTGCAATTAGAGTTGCACATCTTCTGATCATTGTGAGATGGCTGGGGCTTCAAACAAACACAGCAGTTCAACTACACGATTCAGCTGAAAGTCAGAAACACTGGTTATCACGATTCAAAGCCCTTGAAGCACAGATGGATAGACTTGCAAAATTTACGACTCAATTCCTTCTTTGCACCATTTAAACTAAACCTAAGCTTAAATATAACACAAGGAAATTTAATCATATCCCAAGAGAATTGCAACCGACAAATGTATGCATACAAAATTTCATATCAACAATTAATGTCCCATCAAATTTTACTTAAACACATGATAATTCAAATCCAACCAAACTCAACCATTTTGTAACAAGGCGAAAGATGACGACATACATTCAGATCACAAATCCTCCCTGCTCACGATTATCCTTCCAGTGACCTCATTGTTCCATTATGAATCAGTAGAATCATTTGGGGCTCATAAGCATAGAATTGATGACATGCATGATCAACCGAATGTTGGAGAGCTCCGCACCACTAGTGGTTGGAAGGTTGCGGTGGTGATTTAATATCTGATAAACTTGCTCGAATATAGGGCGTACATGGACCACAATCATTGGATCAGTTGGATTTATAGCAGATAGAACCTCCCTCATCCATGTTAACTTCCGAGGGGTCTCTTTGCTGATATCACAAGCCAACTGCTGGAGCAGAGACAGGACTACACCTTGGCTCAAAGGAAGGGGATTCAAAGACAGAATTCCGGATAAATCAACCTGGCCGAAGATGGGTGAAATATGTTAAATGGTGACCATGAATCCAAAACTCTTAACAGATATGTGAACGGCAATCAGTATTGCATAGCTATTAGCAATTCAGAATAAAAAGTTGACCCTAAATATAGTGCCAACACTGCAAGGGTAGTCTGGTGGAGTTGGAAGAAGGGATTTTCTATTATCCCAGTTAAGTAAAAAAAAAAAAAAAATTGAATGAAGAGTACAATGGTCTAGAAACTTGATAAAGTGTGACACAAGAAAAACATCACCCCTATGGAACGAGCCATGGGGCAGGTCCAAATCCAATGGAGCGGGGTTTAAGAACGTCTGGAGTGGATTAACAAGTTTTTACCAAACTCACCAAGAATTGCTCCATATATTTAATTTTATTTTGTTATAATAATATATTATAAAGTACAATCAAAAGTAATCTACTTAAACACAATTATTAGAATTCTTACTCATTAGTAGTCTGATTCTTCAAATTGACACATTACAATTGTTTTTAGCAGAAGAAAAATAAAATCACAAAATAGGATTTCAGGTGGGCTAGGGGGTCCAAGTGAGTTGGAGCCACAGGGTTTTTGGTTTGGCTGATCTCCTTGGATGAGGTAGGACCATAAGTCCATATTTTCCGTAGGAGGGTGGATCTTGAAGTCCACATTGTCATCCCTATTATATAATTCAGATTCCTATGATGATATGGAGTATAGCATAACAGTTCGGTTCATCATTCTTTAACCATGCCCTAAAGATGACCATAATAACCTATCTTTTCATAAAAACCTTGAGGGAGATTTAGAAGTTCAGTGATCACCACAAGCATCACTCAAGATTCTCAACATGGCAATCCCAACCACACAGAATTGTCGTATTAAGGCATATAACATGTAAAGAGATCATACCTGAGCGCACAACCATGATACAATATTAACATCACTCCTTTGCAGGGCAGCAGTGAAAGCTTCCTCATACTTGCGGTCAGCTATCAATCTAGATAGCTCTTTTGTTGGGTCAGGTACCTCAAGCTAAAACATAAAAAAAAAAAATCAGACAAATAGCTCCAATAAAAAAACTTATTTTTCAAGAATACAGCCTTTCATATAAATCAAGGAAAAAAAAAGAAGAAAAGAAGAAACATCAAACCTTCTCGTGGAGAGCACCCAAAGGACCATTACTTAGTTGACTAATCAATGGATTTGGTGCTTTAGAATTTGCTCCAGCAACAGCAAGAGCTAATAATTTTCTTTGACCATCAAGCATCTCATTGCTCAAAGTTTGAGTCATAGATGATGCAGAATTTATAGCATCCTGATAAGCAAGACAGTGTAAATGGGCCTGGTGGATATAAATTATAAACAGACAACCAGAATATTGATATATAGAACTACTTTGTTCTTCAAGATGAGAAATTCATCACTAAAGATGACCTGCCGTTCATAGTAGAATGTAAGGCATAAATAGAAACATAAGAAAAAAATCATGATAAGTTTTGGTACCCTTAGTGCAAGTGCCAACGGAGAATGAGTTGCCTCAAGTTGTTGTTGAGCAGCTGTTGCATGTTCAGCCATTCCTTTATGAAATGCGGTATCAACCTGCTCAAACATGGTCCTGCATGACATCTCAAATGCAGGGATCACAGAAGCTTCCAGACTTGATTTCAGAGTTTCCTGCATTACAAATTAAAATGCAGTTATTATACAAATATATTGGAGACAAGTAGAATTATAGAGAAAGGGGGAATGAAGCTAGACGCTAGCCATTACTTAAGACACCTCCCAAAGCTAGTCTCACAAGTTATCATACATTTGCACACAAGAATGCAGAAAGACATTTATTGAAAATAATTGAAGTTGAGAGACAGCACAAGCAATTCAAATTTAGTTCTGTATTCCCATGTTGCCAAAAGCATGATTAATGCTGTCCACTGCAAAGAAATTCGTTACCAACACGCCAACCAATAAAACATAATTTAATCTTACGTCAATGCAAACAATATCCCAACCATCAAAACAAAATCAAATATTAATTTAATCGATTTTCATTCTCAATAATCTGTTATATTAATATAAAATAAAAACAAACAAGAATGTATCATTTCATCCCACTAAACCACTTAAAAAAAGAAAAAAAACATTTTAACTTGGCATCTAACCAAAAGTAAATTTTTGCCCCCATAGAAGCATAATGAAACACATAATGAAACATTACTTCTATTTACTTCATTCTCAACCTTTCTTCCAGAAAAACCTTCAACCAAAACAAATATCCCAAAGCACAGAAGGCATTCCAAACAACACCTTATTCTTCTGTTTAATACCTGAAGGGCTTGCTTTCCAGAAGTTTGAAATTGAGCTTGGATCTGTCTAGCAACTGCAGCTTCAAGTTTAGAGCTTACTGATTTCTCCAGTTGATTTACAGTTTTATCTCCTACCCCTTTCTGATAACATGAATTAGGTAAGAACCAAGAAATGGCAGAAAACAATAAACACGAAGAAACAGTAAATGTTAACCTGGAAGCTCTCTGTGATGGAAGTGGATATTGTTTTATCAATTGCAGGGGTAATTGTTCGTGCCATAGATTGCCCAAATGTGGCCAGTTCTCTCTTGACAGTTTTCTCAATGATAGCAGGTAAGTCTTTGTTTAAGCAGTTGCTGATCGTATTAGTCAGCTGCTGCATACGCTCCCTTGCTGCCTTTTCCTGTTTGGCATTTTCTTCTTGAAAACGAGCCCATAAAGCATCAGAATTGGCTTTGACAGATTTCTCCATGCTCCGACCCAAGGCTGCCTCAAGTTTTTTTCCCTCTTTAACTGGAACAGCAGCCACCATTGCCATCTGCTTTTGCATTTCATTTTGCATAGTCACAAGCTGTGTGGGGGGGGGGGGAAGGAAAAACGAAATGAAGAGACAAAATTAGGTGATGTGACCGTCCATGAATGAAAATCCACATGCAATAATAGATAATGTCCATAGATATGAACACAGTTTTCAAATCTATTGAGCATTAGCTTCTAATCTTGATATTCCAATTATCTTGGATTCCCAATTGAAAAGGGAACACAAGTCAAGCAAATGATTGGAACTTCAGAATAAGAAGTTATCAAGTATGGCAAAAACAAACTATAAAGAAGTATACTTTAAAAAAAAAAAATTGATCAGAAATTTAAACTGTGTAATCACAAACGGTTGGCTTCATTGAGAAGTAATAAAAACTCCTGATTACCAAAGAAGAACAATGAGACTTATTACACTTGAAAAAAAATAAAGAACCAAAAACAAAAGTTTTGGTCTCTAGTTGAAACCAAGAAGTTTCAAAGATACTTCAGGAACCAGTACAGTTCAAGAGTACCCAATTTTAGACTCTGAAGTGAATCAAGTATGAAGAATCATGAAAGGATCAATACAATCGCCAGATAATTGTAATGCTGAAAAACAACTAGTCAGATCTACAGAAATTTAAAAAAAAAATGCAAGAAAATCACCTGATTCAATATCTCTTGCATGGAAATAATTTGTGAAACTGCAGCTTCTACAGGAGGCCTACTAGAGCTTACACCTGGTTCAACAGAAGATTCAGTTGAATTCAACTCACTAGGAGATTGTGATGATAATCCTGATCCTTGAGCACTCTTTCCCTTCTGCTTTTTCCCTTTTGTATTTGGTACAGATTGCTGAGCAGACATAGGAGTTGAAGAATCAACATCCTTCCTAGTAACATCCTTCACAGAGCCTATCACTTCTTCTTCCACAATGGTAGAGGGTCGGGCATCTGCTTCAGTTCCACCAGACCCACCAACCTGCCTAGTTTCCTCCACAATATAAGTTTCAGGCGACAAGGCACGGCACTCTCGAGCCATCTCCATTCCAAGATCAGAAGCTTGAGAGCAAAAGATTTTCTCCTTGCATTCTGACACAAATGTATCAGGTTCTTCATTATTTTGACCAAGTCTGGTTTCACCAACAACTTTGACCTCTACCTCAACATTCCTAGTATCATTGCTAATGACCACATCTTGAATATTTCTTTCACCCTCACTTTGGGAATCAATCGAGTGGTTCACCTCAGAGGATGAACTGGCCATCAATATCTCAGCAGGAGTTACCAAATGAGTAGGGTGTTTGAACTTAACTGGATGGTTGAGGGCACCAGAAATATCTTCTTGAGAAAATATTTTATCATCATTCCTTGAATCATCATCCAATGAAGTAACATCAGGAATGTTAGCATGAGCAGTATCCATTTGTCTATCAACTGAATATTCAACAACTTTCTGCTCTGCACTACGATCATTAACTGAAGGACCATGCTCAAAGCTACTCGATGTACTAAAACCAGAAAGAGTTCTAGAAACTCTAGGGCTTAAAGGGAGTGAAGTCGAAGCAGCAAGAGAAATATCGATATCATTAGCAGCTTTGGACAAATTAACTAGATTGCAGTCCATACTTGAGGGAGGAAACTCCTGTATGGTTGGTGACTCACCAGAAGCAGCACTGATAACTGTAGGAGCACTCTCCAAGCCACTTTCATGCATGGATGCCTTGGGTGCTGAACTAGGTATAGATATTTCAGCCAGTTTACTGCCAGATGGCTCTACATTAGCAATCCCCTCAATACTTGCAGCTTCCCGTGAGACACTAGAATCCAACTTCTCATAGGTGACATTCTCTGTAGGGGGTGGCAGACACTGTGACAAGTCCAAAGCATACTGCTGAATAGCCTGTGTCTGGACACAATATACTTGAACAACTTGTTCGCCATGAGGTAGCAATTCACTTGTCCCAGTAAAACTCAGTATTGGCATAGTGACAGTAAATTCTGCTATGTAATCCAAACGGGTTGTGGCAGGGTTAGGACCATATTCCAAATGCACAGCATATATAGCATTCCTCTTGGCATTTGCCAATAAAAGAAGGCCAGCTTGTGGCAGTGCTGCTACTTGATTGAAGAAAGCTTCTTCCAATCGAGCCTCTGAACTTTTTAATTCCAATCTCTGGGTACAATGCCATGATTCTGCATCACTAGGTAGCAACCAGCCTTCTTCACTTGATGATATCCATATCTTCATTTCCCGATTGAGAGGACCCTACATGAATCCTTTATGGGTTAAGTGCGGAAATATATTGATAGCAAAGTTAGAATGGATAATGTAACTGCAGAGTCTTCGGTCAGGACATGTAAATAAGTGAAACTTTCAAATAAATATAGGAAATAATCTCATTGCACGTATCCAGAGGAAGTTTGGTAGAACGAAACTATCCCCTTGGTCATACATTAATATATATTTGAAACTAAATAGAATATGAAACAATGATATCATGAATTATAGGAAATTTCATGTTGCACGTACCCCAGTGATAAGTATGATATGCTCTGGCCTATGAGGAGCAGCCAAAAAGGTGACAGAATTAACAGGTTGTCCATCATGTGGCCGGAGAACTGCAATTGGCAGTGACTTCCTATCCTCCCAGATCTTTATCTGCAATTATAAACAATAATCAGGTGGAGATTCACTAGTTCAACAATGACTGCAAAATCACATTACACGGCATAATCTAACTTTGCAACAGTATTTGGTGATCAAGTAAATCAAATAATGGAGGTGTCGTCATCAGAAATAAAAATGAACCGTTATCTACAAGATTTCTCAACACCACCAATTCAAAGATATGTGCTGTGTTAGCCCTTTCTGTACGGTCATTTAGATAATAACAGAAGATTTAATTTCAAACCCCAAAGTAGTCAATTTAAAATCTGGCCTGGTTAATGCCACTGATTGAGCAAGTACCATGATACCTGATAAAATGACGTTCAAGTCCAGTTGCCTTGACCTTAAATCAGACATAAATTCATTATTTAGAATAAAAGTCTATATCCAACGCAAGGGGCCATTCAAGTTGCAATAATTATGAGAAAATGTTCTGTCAGGATACTGAAAACAGGCCCAAAGGAACTGCTAAACCCACATCTGAAAGAAGTGGTATGGCAATGCATTCATGTCAATTTAAGAAAGTCCAGGCAAGACACAAATAAAATAGAAGTGGGACACAAATTTGATACAATGTACAATGTGGGACGATTTTAATGGAAATAGGAAAAATAAAATCAGGCATCACATAACTTTTCAACTAAGTAAACGTGGGCTCTGAAAAATGCAGAGATAAATTTAACTCGACTACATACTCGACACTCGGACATATGAAATAATTGGCCCAGTCAATTCTAATTCCTACAACTACTGGCATATTTAGGGCATAAGTATGTTCAGATGATAAAAGTGAGGTTGCATCAACAAAATGCATTGATACAAAATATGTGAAGCGTGTACGTAAGAATACTTCACTAGGTTTAAGAAAGCATCAGAGTTGCCACAAGCATATTTATAAGAGGCACAAATGAACATGTGCATGCCTAGTGCTGTTCTCCACAAATTGTGCTGCACTTAAATTAGCTGCATGCCTTTGTTCGTAGCCACCACTATGCACCCATGTACCCTTAGTAAATGATGGCACAACAGGTAAATATTTAGAAAACAAATCCATACATTTCGGTCTTTAAAGCATTCACACTTATAGAGTTCTTCCACTTCCAGGACTGTTACTCTTTCTTCTTTTCTTTCTTTCACAGATGTTCAGATCTCTTCTTTTCCTTTTTATCTAACCTACTTACTTTCTTCTAATGTTCTGTTTCCTTGATCCCCGGAATATTAAAACGCATGTCAATTGTCTTCGATATTTTTTATTCTTTTGAAGATAAGATTGTTTGAGTTATTGAAGTTTCAGGTGTTTGCTCAAATTACTGAATTATTTTTAAAACATGTAAGATGTAAGATTATTGCTGAATCCTCCAAAGAATTCCTGAGTTGTCTAAAATAAGCTGAACACAATTGTCGTTCCTAAAGAACATGGTACAAGATCTTAAAATCTAACTCATAAACCACAAGCCAACCCCCTATTCTATAAAGAAAAAACTAAGTCAGGGTACTTAAACTTGGTCTCTAACAACTTTCAACTTAATAATATTTTATTACTGGTCATAGAGAAATACAATTAACATAAGTTTTTTGTACGTAGTCAGTAGCCCAGAAATTAATATATATGTTATAAGATAACTTCTCTGTAATATGTCCGCAAAAGAGGAGAGGCGTACCAATGGACTGATTACCTTCTGTCCAGTTTTGAAGGAAGAGTATATATGTGTACATGGGGGCCAATTTAAATAGTTTTGTACTTGATTCTATATTAGTATCTCCACCCAACACACATTACAACAGGAACAAAGGAAGAGTATGGAAAGCTTCAGTGGATGTGTCCCGTTATAACTCATAACTTAGAAAACCATAACAAAGAAGAGTAGGGAAAAGACCAACCGTTCCATCCACTGAAGCTGATACCAGGCGTGTGGTCATCCACTGGCACATAGACAAATCAGTCACCTCCCCATCATGGCTCCCAACAAGCTGGACCCCATCGATCAACTTCTCAATGGGACATTTGAGGGGTTCATCCGCTGAAAACTTTTCACCTTTTCCAACTTTTGTGGTATCAATCTTCAGAACACGTCTTCCAATACCCACTACAAGAACTTCCTGTAAGAGGCAACATTAACTTGGTTAGCCAGAATTATGGTTGGGAAGTTTAGAAACTCAGCCGTAAACCAAAAGGTACAAAAAATGAAAGGGTGCTATACTTGTTTATGGCAATGCCAACACACTCTAGGATGGACGGATTCACCCTCTCCAGTAAATTGAATGGCGATAACAATCCTTCCGGTAATTTGAGGCTTGTCTTCTTCATCTGGACCTTCAGTAATCTTCCACACATAAACCCGCCCATCCACACTTGCACTGTTCGCAAAGAAATAAGAATATTAAAGGAGAAATCAAATTATACAAATGACAAAAACAACTGGCAAAGAGTCTACCTAGCCAAAAGGTGAACATCCTCAGCAAAGAAAGCCATATCTGTGACCCTCTGTAAAAAAAAAAAAAAAACATATTTCTCAAGACATAGATCCAGATGGTTGCTGGATGCTTGATTAGTCCAAAAAAAAAAAATTATGATATGCTAAGAAATGATGCGTATGTATTCAAATTACCAATAGAATTTCAATCAGATGATTTTCCTGCCTATCATGCCATGAAATATCACAAAAAATAGATGCACAAAATCTAGTTACCAGTTAGGATTCAGAAGAACATTTAGCATAGCCTCCCAAGACTAACATCCTAGGAATCTACATGTTAGATGTCAAATTTCATTAATGCCAACTACTTTCACATTCAGATTTCAGAATGATATACAAAGTTAGCCAAAATCCATTCCCACTGCAAAAGCACTCGTATCTCACTAAATGCTCAAGAGATCATATTAAAATGTGGCAAAAAAAGTTTCAAGTCATTTGGTGCAGTAACCCTAGAGATTAAGCCTACTATTCATGTAAGCTACCGACTGACTCGCCCTAGTCACACATAAGAAACTAAAATGTCACAGGCAATCAAAATTTATTAAAGAATGACAAAAGTTGTGCATTAACTTCAAAAAAAATTGCATTCATGGACACATGTGACATAAAACACTTCTACAAGCCACTAAAACTCAAATTCAATTCATTCAATTTCATCCAAACATAGAATCAATGTGCATACTATGATTTCCATTAAGAAAAGAAATAAATGAACAACAATCATTAAGAGAATAAACCCAAAAGAACTAAATCTACATAAGTGAACTGGTAACCAACCTGAGCTAAACCCTTAAGTAAGGATCTTAAAGCAGTGTTAATGTTGAGCACCCGGATAGCGCCCAACTTGAGCCCATAACATATGTATGTCTTATTGACCGCAATTTGCCTACCCAACACTAGCCCAGGATCAGACCCATACTTTGTGATGGGTGTTACCTCAAGTTGAGGCTGCACCTCTCCTGGCAGTCGAACATCTATATCGTAAACCAGATGATCCCCTATCAAATGCCGCCCCTTGGGGAGCTTACTACTTGGCATTCGCATCACAGGGCCCTGATGTGAAACTACCAAACCCGGCCCAGAGGGCGTATTCACATTCTGTGGCACAACAAAATCTGAGCCTGAAGAGGAAGTGGGGTGGATTTGAGTCATTGGCATTGTCAGCTGCTGGGGCATCTCCAGTGTAGAAGGTGGCGCACTCAACAACGCCATTAACCGGGCCCCTGGGTTACTAGGGTTTTGTGGATTTGGGGGGTTTTGAAAATTATTGTGGTGCGGTGAAGTAGGTGTCTGCCCCTGGGGTTGGAGGGGTGGCGTAGGATAAGACATGGACCTTTGAGGGTGTACATTAGAAAATTCCTGGTGCGGCGGCGGATTGGAGTACGGGGTGTAAACCGGGTGGTAATGGTATGGAGAAGTCTGGGGGGAATAGGAGTAGGGCCCACTTCCAGCGCCGGTTGGTGGAGGATAAGAGGCTGAAGGGACTGGAAAAGGGCCAGTAGCCAAATTAGGGTTAGTATTAGTGTTGCTAACATTATTGGTGAAGTTCTGAGAGCTAGGGTTCGAAGTGGGAGTGGAGGTGGGTTGTGGAGGTGGAGTGGAAGGTTTGAATAGTTTATGCATA
The DNA here is from genome assembly GCA_028654395.1 of Scutellaria barbata. Taxonomy (NCBI): domain Eukaryota; kingdom Viridiplantae; phylum Streptophyta; class Magnoliopsida; order Lamiales; family Lamiaceae; genus Scutellaria; species Scutellaria barbata. The sequence goes on from CM053645.1 coordinate 9,696,705, forward strand.
TCGAAGGGACCTCCACCTGGTGGATTTGGATTGCCAGGGGAAGCCATCTATATCTCTCTCTATATATATCTATCAACTCACACAGCAATAAGCCAACAATCAGCGCACATCAACTACTTCTCGCCTGAACCTGATTCAGATCGATCTGGATGCCGTTCCGGTTGAATCAGTCCCTATCAATTTATCGTGTATGTATAGATTGATTAAGAAGTGATTATATAGGGATTCGGGAGATCCGGTGCAGGGATTGGCGTTGGGGAGATCCGATGAAGGGATTGGGACCGGAGCCCAGATGGGGTTGGGTGGGTAGTGGGGTGATACTTGATAGTGAAGAGAGACTTTTGGGAGACCAAATTAAGGGGTAGAAGAAGCAGAAGATGGATTCACAAATATTTTATATACGGTGTCATCGTGAGTTTGATTTGATCGGAAAAGTTTCGGCTGTCTAATTTGCCAAGAGGGCCCTTGGATTTTGGTCTAATGCTGCATTGGTCCTTATAACACTTGTAAATTAAAATTTGCTGCATTCGTGTCATTAATGATTTCTTTGGTGTTTTTTCGACTGCAACTCTCATTTTCATCATCATTAAATAAGCAGTGGGATATATTGCATTAATATATGGATAAATACCCATTTCATTAAGTGATTATTCTTCTGTCATATATAATAATTTTGTTATTTTTATCATAAATTAAGAAAATAGATAAAATTTACACAATAGATAATTTATATCATAAAATTTACACTATATGATCATATCGTGTAGTTCAATAAAATATTCTCTACAATTTTCTAACTTTTTTCTATTAGAAGGACAAAGATGTCAAAATTTTGAAACAAAGATATCAAAATAATCATTTGTGAATTATGATAGAAATTAAATCTATTATATAAATTGTGATCTTTCATATATTATTTCTAATATACAGTTCTCATCTCCAAATTTTATCCTAGCATTGAGATGTAGGTTGTTACAATAATAGTTTGGTTATTTCATTAATTACTTCATAATAAAGATGAATTTTTTAAATTATTGCTTAAGTGTGACTATTTTAAGGCAAACTTGTTTAGAACTCATCTCATGAGATATATGAGATTGTCCTACAAAATTTCTACTTCAACTATTATACAAATATTTGCATTTTTTCTTTAAAAAAAAAATACTTGTATTTTTACGTTATTATGTTCGCGTGTTTGGTATGACTTGAACATTTATGTACCAGTATTTTGTTAGACCATGTTTGGAAGAGAATTGGTATGACAGGATTTTGGATTTTAAAATCATAATGTATGTGATTTAGTATTTAAATTTGAATCACAAAATTCGGATATAATCATTACTACCTATTTTATAATCATCAGTGATAGTCAAATGTATTTTTTCATAAAAAAATATCATGTAAACCCATGTTTTTCAACATTAATTTGGCATTTACAATATTATTCACATTTGCTATGAAATCAAAGTTTCAATGACAAGATTTCATCGATCCCACATAATCCCCTTTCAAACTTTTGAATAGAATGATTTGAAATTAATTAACTTTAAATCCATCCAAGTTATAGTGGATTTGAAATTCACTTATATTGCTACGAAAGTTAGTTTAAAGTGATAGACATCAATTCCACATATATCCAAACATCATCAATAGATTTACTAACCATATATTTCAAATCTACACTTAAATCCTTTTATCCAAACACAACTTAAGTTAATATACAATTTGAGTAGAATTAAAAATTTCAATTATTGTTTAATTAGTTGGGTTGTTTTTTTATTTTTTACCATTAACTATTTATATTTAACGCAATGAAATGCTAAAAATGAATATAAAATATCACTAATTGTTGTTTCGTTGTTGGTGTAGCATTTCGAATTTACGAGATGGTTAAAGAATTTAGTAACAACATTCTAACGATTCAAAACTATATGATATTATAGGATTGATACTGGTGTCAAGTCATTTTATATCCTTGTAAAATGTGATGCTTTAAAAAAAGAAATCTAACAATTCTTTCAATGTTGCAAGGATGATCATTTTACTTTTTTACATTTTAAATTCCAATCATTTTCTAGTTAATTTTGGCCTTATTCGTGTGCCAGGAAATAATGATTATAATTATTTTGTATGTTTTATATTAGTCAAATATAATTTTATTGGAATCATGAATCTTAATCCCAAATGGAAAAAAGCAAGATAATTTTTTTAAAACTTAACCTCGAGATATGATGTATTGAGTTGGCATGATTTCACACCAGCAAACTTTTCTAACATGTCAATTTATTATCATTAACTTAAGAAAAGAAAAGAAAAAAGAAGGAATATAAGGAAACAATCAAATCAATAATAATAATGATCATAGGAATAGATCGACGGATAGATAAATATACATCGGTGTTGCTGTTGTGATGATTTCTTTAAATATAATAATTAGACAAACAAATAAATCTAGTTTAATCCAACATGTTGATATTTCAAGTTGTTTGATTTTTTTTGTTGAATTTTGAAAATATGTGCAAACTTTATTTTATTATTGATTGGAGTAATAACAGATAATTTGTAATTGAAAATAATAATGTATATTAAAGATAGTGTAAATATTATTATGATTTGCATTTGGTACATCACGATAATGTTATCTTAGAGGCAGTAATTCATTGATTTTTGTGTGAATATATTTCAAAATCTAACCGATAAAATATAAAGTCTTAACCAATATATTAGGATGTCACATATTTTGACATGCATGAAACAAAAAGTATTTTTATAGTTTAAATGAAATGAATAATACGATAAAACAATAATATTCATACTCATTATTGAATTTCTTGATATTGTCTAGAAGTTCCTTTTTTTTTTTTAAACATAAATTTAAATGAGATTGTCTGAACTGGATGATCTATTTCTTAATTTGAATGTTTAATCTTATCATATGTAAATTAATAATATCATTTTTACATTTGACATATGGTAATTTATTTGGAACACTAGATAAAACATCAAAATCAAATAAAGGACCTTATTTGAAGATTATCTTATAGATCACTTTATATAAGATGTACTCCCATCATATCTCATATTATTATAAATCAAAATGAATTATTTGCACTGAATATTCTAAATGAGACTCATTATTAAAACAATATTTTTTTTGAAAAAAATACTAACAATACATTCGTTCAAAAATAACCATCGAAAGTTGAATCGTATTTATTATAACATATCAGACAATCTTTTCACAATAGTATCTTTATACTATAATACATTTATACAAGTTGGTATCACGCCTAAAAATCATATATAAATCGATTTTCAAAGTTGTGTTTGGTCTCAAAAGTGAAAATCGTTTAATTAATTAAAAAATTGATGTCTAATATAATCAGTATCAATCACTCATGAGATGATTAACCTTCTGTCTAATATGATATTTGTGTCGTGTGAATTGAAATTATTTTGTTCTCTTAACCATAAAATGGCAATAGAACCGACTTGACAATTAACTAAAACCTTCCATGTTGTCAAAGTTGCACCGCCAATGTGAGATGCTGAAGCAAATGGACGAAATTAACCCACCTCACCCACTTCAACATAATTACTTAAATACCCTTTAATATTTCGCCCCTTCCTATTTAACAATTGAAGAAAGAAGAGAAGGAAAATAAAAAATGGCTCAGTTGGCTAGAAACGCCGGCCGCGTGCTTTCTCAGACGACGCCGATTCAACACCGCTCCGCCATCGGCTCCATCCACACCACCGTACCCTCTCTCGCCGCATCCTCTTCATCCTCCACCCCCACTCCCTACACTTCTGCGCCTCCTCCGTCGACTTCCTCTCCAGCCGGCATATCCAAGGCGGCGGAGTTCGTGATCTCGAAGGTCGATGACCTCATGAATTGGGCCCGCCGCGGCTCAATCTGGCCTATGACTTTTGGCCTGGCCTGCTGCGCCGTGGAGATGATGCACACCGGCGCCGCGCGGTACGATTTGGATCGATTTGGTATCATTTTCAGGCCTAGCCCTAGGCAGTCCGATTGCATGATTGTTGCTGGGACTCTCACCAATAAGATGGCACCTGCTCTCCGCAAGTGAGTTTTCTATGATTGACTTAATTTTTCCAATTTTTGATAATTATGGGTACATATTTAAAAGTTTAAATTTTGAATTCTGCTATTATTTCCCGTGCGTTGTGTTTGGTGGATTTGTCTTTCTTCTTTCCTTCCAATTGTTTATGACTATAATCCTTTCCTTTTTATTTGATTCATAAAGCGTAAAATATAGAGCTTCTCAAATATTCTGAATAGATATTTCGACTAGAAGATATTGGTCTTTCTTTATCTCTTCTAACTGATTGTTGATGCATTTGATGACCAAAACTTTTGTAGTGTTACATAAATGCATATCTTCTGATAGTTGATCAATTTGATAGATGAATTTGGATGGACTCAAGCAATGTAGTTTTCCACAAATTCTAGAGATAGTGTGGTACTCCATTCACACAATTATTTAGAATATTGGAGTACTGCTCAAAAGTATGGAAGCAAATGTGTAGTAGATTGTTCTTCTTTGTTGATCAGAAATCAGTTTCACACATGTTCTGAGTGGCATTCTATTACTGGAGGTAAAATTAGTGTTGCCGTGTTTTCTGTTGATATTTCCTCAAAGGTTTTTTTTTCTGTCAATGTATAGGTAGAGAATCTGGAAATCATGGATTTTAGAAAGAAAAATCAAGATTCTTCTTGAAGAAAAATCGGATCAAGGTTTTTTTGCCTTCTGCAACCTTACCTTAAGTTAACTTCTACATGAGAAATGGTTATTAATATGACTTCAACAGTTTAGCCTATAATAACATGTGTGAAAATCTTTCTATGTGTACTCTTTTTTTCTTAGATTGGTGAGCTATTCAGATAAGTGATCATAATCGACATCAATATATATGAGCTAGTTCATAACATAGGCATCGGATAGTGTTGTCTAACGTTCCCTAAGTATAAAACTACCTTGTCTGGATTGTTATGGAATGTGCAATTTAGCTAGTCGCATGTTGAGTTATGATAGTTTGGATCTTGTTTGTTTGATTCTAGAAAGCTATGATTATTTGTAACTTATACAATATGTCATTGAATAGAGTGTACGACCAAATGCCTGAGCCAAGGTGGGTTATATCTATGGGAAGCTGTGCAAATGGTGGTGGTTACTATCACTACTCGTATTCAGTTGTTCGAGGTTGCGATAGGATCGTCCCTGTTGACATCTATGTTCCGGGATGCCCACCCACGGCCGAGGCCCTTCTCTATGGACTTCTCCAACTGCAGAAGAAGATCAATAGACGCAAGGATTTCCTTCATTGGTGGACCAAATGAAGCCACTTTCTTCTTTGTTTGGCTGCATGTTTGTGGAAAATAATCACACTGGTTGTAATTTATCCCGACTGAGTTCCAAGGAGATATACTCAAATCACCACTGTTTTTGCCCTTCCTAGAGCCATATTACTTCGAGCCTTTACAAGGCTGTTTTATGGTTTTTGTTTGTACTGAAATTGAATAAAAGGCCTGGTGTTGTGTGCATTAAGATTGTCTAGTGGAAAAAGTATGTATTCATATTATTACTATGAATGTGATGAAACTTATATTATTTCTAATTCATATTATGTCAGGTCTATTTATTAGTCAATACTATTTAAGCTTCTTTTGTAGTTTGACCATTATTATTATTTTTTCTCCAATTCAACTCATCGATTTTTGAATTTTATTGTTGAAACTTCCTTTTTTTTTTTTTTTAATGGCTAGTTATCATCTGCATGAAATGAAATTTTGTACGTTATAATGTATACATGAGTAAAAATTAATAAAATGAGAAAAAACCATGATGTTTGAATAATTACACATACGAGTATGAAACATATATGTAAAACGAAATAAAAATGCACTTAGAATCTCATGAAGAAGTGAACTGAAGTTTAAATTCAATCAATTCAGATTGTGACCGATATAAAAAAGAAAAAAACCCATGAAGTCTAAAAGCTTGACATAATTATTTATCCAATATTTTATTTTTGTTTGGGGAGTAGTGGAGTTATTTATTTCTTAAATTAAACGTAGAAAAATGGGTTAAAAAGATTCAAAATATTGATCCGTTAAGATTTAAGAATGACCCCAAAAATTTCCCTCCCGGCCCCGCGTCTTTGTTAGGGTTTTAAAACTTAAATTCAAAGCTTAAACCCCCAATTTTCACCTTCAACTTCCATTTGAAATTCCATCAATTCAACGTTCAATCCACGCATTTGTTGCCATTTCCCACCGAGATGAACCATCAGATTCAAAATCAGGAGTCCTTGTTGAAAGATTCGATTAAGCACTTTTTAACTTCATATGACAGTGGCAGCTCTGATTTTTCGCCTTTTGAGTCGATTTTCTTCCGTTTAATCCAAACAATGCTTGATCCACCTCTTGAAATCACTTGGTTTTACTCTGCAGTTACGTTCCACTCTGCGAAATTGAGCCCACAAAACAATCGCTCCAACAGAGTGCTTATAGCTAAGGATTTGCTGAACTTACTGATTTCGTGTTCTAATTTGAGTAGCGCATCGAAGAAGATTGCGTTGCTTGCTCCTGTTGTATATGATCTGTACAGTGTTGTATGTGATACTAGGAAGAGTGAGATGTGTGAGAAGATGGAGGTCTGCAAATTGGTAGAGAATGTTGTTAGCTATGTTATGATGTCTGCTGGGGTTTATGATTATGGAAATGAGGATGTTGAATGTGATAATGTGGTGGTTTGTTTTGAGCATTTGATTCGGGTTTGGACGACCGATCAAGGTGGGGGGAGTTGCAATTTTGGAGAAACATTGAAGATTTTTTTTCCTCTTTTGACTGATGGGACTAGGAAGGGCATGAATGCTCGGTGTGGGATACGGGAACTGGTTGGGATTGTTCTGTGTGAAGTGTTCTTTCTGAGGCTGTACCTGAGTTTTAGTTCTGGAGTGTGTAAACAGGATAGTCTGAAAAGTACACGAGATGAAGCAGTTGAAACAATCAAGGGGTTCCGGAATCGCCACTTTTTAGGTGAGAATTCTTTTTACTACTATCCATAGTCTCTCGTTACTATTAAGTGCTATACTTACGTAATGAACTTTTCAACCTAATAAAATATCAATTGTATCATGCTGCTTCTGTAGTTTATTTAGTTGACCTTTAAGATTGCATTGTGGTTGTGGTATTCAAAAGGTAATTTCCCTTTGTGGAAGCATAATTTTCAAATGACCTGAAGGTATTTCATCTTCTCAAGAGAAATTCTGTAATTCAAAATTCGATTGGGTTTTTGAATAATCAGGCCTTTAGTTTTTTTGGATTCCAATTTTTACATGCATGAGCAAGACAACAAAGCAATCTTGTATGGAAACAAAGAGCGGAAACTCAAGAAACTGTTGTCTCTTATCTTGGCACTAGATAGTAGATAGTAAATACTATGGGCATGTTGATGAGCACTTCTGGATAAAATTCTGTTTTGAAATGAACTTTTAAGAATGAACATTACAAAAGTGAACGAGTCTTGTCAAGGGTTTGACAGATATGTATTTTACTGTCTATTAGAGGCATGCCTTAGGATGCAGTCTGTAGTGCACCTCTACAAGAATGAAGTGGACTCCAAACCCCAAACACATTTTAAAGACTCATTTTAAGATTTCAAAGGTGATTTTTCTTAAGGAAAACATAAGAGCATGATTAAAACATTTGATTTTATTATTGTTGTAAACAATGATTGAAAAATTGAAAAACTTTGTCAAATTTACTCCAAAATTTTGGTTTTTTTGGGCATCTTGATGTCGAAACAAGGCTAACTATTTTTTCGCATAATTTTGGTAATATTGGTATCAATCACAATATAAATTGTAGGAAATGTAGAAATATCATCAAGTATTAGTATTGGTTAAAAAATTCGGAAATTTCTTTGTTTTTACTAAACAAATTGAATGGTTCATCTTGAATCAAATCACAGATTATGTATTATATTTGAACTAAATAGGACATCATTTTGATATTTGTAGTCACTAATTAGCTAATTTTGAACATTTATTGTTGTAATACAAATTACTTTTATAGTTACTTATCTATATGTCTGTCATGAACTTATCAATTTGTTAGTATTTTAATTTACATTTATGGATAAAAAAAAATATTATAATACACCGTAAAATCTCATGTTAAATTTTGAATTTTTCTATATAATTTTCATCATTTTTTCAATATTATATCGATATCGATACTTCCACTGGTATTCTTGTAAAATCAAAGCATTAATATTTCTACCGCTATTGATTTTGTCAACCTTGATTTCAATACATAATTTTGCTTTGGTGCACATTAAATGTGTCCTTATCCCAAATTTGGCGTTTTCAATGGTGGAAAAATACATTTAATGATGAAATACGAATACTGCAATCTATACGGTTTGAGTAATCTTCAGATTGCCTTCAATTTATGTTGCTTTAAATATTAGGTGAATCTGTGAAGGAACTTCAAAATCTACTCTTCAATTTATTAATGGCGAAAGTTGACTCTTCATCATATACAATGGCCGAACCTTCAGGCTAATCTTCCTAACGCACACAAAAGTTGTTTTGAGCTACTGCTCCATTTTTGTTTTCCGACGCTAGTTCACCCCCTCAATTAACATGGATGCTACAGCCATCGATTTGGTGGATGGTCAGATCGGACTGGAAACTTACTTACTCAAACAATTAGTCCGTTACTTCTTACGCGAGTATCCTATCAGCAATTCAAGTTTGTCCAATTGGGTATCTGCATTTCAGAGGTTGGTTCAAATCATAAAAGATCCGCCCCTTGAAATTATGTGGTTTTATGGCGCCGTTGAATTTCACAGTTCTAAACCTAATACGCTGATGCCTCCTGCAAAACTTTTAGTTGCTCAGCAATTGTTGGAAACACTATATTCATGCTCATCTTCATGCAGTGTGGTAAAGAAGGTGGCTGTGATTGCTCCTGTCCTTTATCTTTTGTATCACCTAGACCTTAATTTTTCAGCGAGAGATCCATCCCTACGAGAGGAGATTCGAATTGTTGTTGAAGGAATAGTGAGTTACATTAGCATTTGTTGTTCTCAATGTCTCAATGAAGGACATCAGGGGACAGATAGTTTAGGGGAAAATATCGTGGGTTTAATAAGGGTTTGGACTGTGGATCATATCAGGGATAGAAAAAGAAGGAATGTTTTGGCATCTTTCTTTCCTATACTAAATAATGAGTTTCAACAGGAAGTCACCACATGCTCAGGGTACTTGGCTGGGGTGGTTATGAACGAGGCTCTTTTGTTGAGGTTGTGTCTGAAAATCTCTCCAGGAATTGAGAGAGAAGAATTGCAGAGAGAGATGCTAAAGTTAGCCATTCAGACAATAAAGGGTTTTCGAAATTTCTACTTTCTAGGTGAGCATGCATTCCATTTTGCTGTTTAGTTAAGGTTTTTGAGTGCAGTTTAGATGCCCTTAGGTTCAGTTGGTTTAGATTGCCAACCTTTACTTGTTCTATTGAGTTTTGGTCACCCCTCTCATGTTTTTTGTTGAGTTTAGCATGACATAACTTTTGCATCATCGTAAATTAGAGTAAGTGTCAGTGGTTGAATTGATTGGATGCACTCCACTGTCCATGGGATTTATGTGAAATAACTTTGTGCAGATTTTTGCCTCTTCTTTAGATCATCTCTGAAAATGGAAATTGTGGTTGGAAGTATTCATTGTGTTGAATTTCATCAATTAGGATTTAATGGGAATAAGGTGTAGTTTGTAATTTTTTATGTTGTTGTTGTAGAATCTGTAGATTACTATATTTGGGTGGATATTTTTCCCATCTAAATAACAAGTATCAACCCAATAATACGCTTGATCTACAATGTTTTGCTTCAGTTGTGCCATATTAACCGCACATGGTTGCTATCTTCCCCTGTTTCTGTACTTCGGTCATTCGTTTGTGATTATCTACTCTACTGATATTCTGTCTCAGCCTTAATGAAAATGATGTGGTCTACATTCTTAAAATCCATATTTTCATCTCATCTGTACATAGATAACATTGTTCATTTAGTATTACATCCTTTACACATCATTTTATGGTTCTGTACACAACAGAAGTTGAGTATATGGTCTCTTCTGACCCACTGTCAATATTCCTGCATGGTATCAAATTTCTTGATTATTTTGAAGATCAGTTTATAAGTTTACTGATAAAGATGTCAAATCATATAATTGGTTATATCTTTCATAACAAAAATAACACTCCTACCATATCTACTCAAATTCCATGCATTTGAACAAATTTACTTCGAATGCTATCTGATGGATGTTTCTCCTCAACAGATTTGCTGCTCAATATGCTGTTGGAGCCCAGCTTGCCCATTGCAGCGTCCTTGGTAAGTTAATTCAACAGTCATGATTTTGTATGAACTCTTACCTTTAGAAACATTCAAGAGAGTAAATTTTGTATATTACCTTTTCAGTAGATAAATTTGTTTATGGGATTTATTGGTGACTTTGCTTTTGGGAGAGCTTAAATGAAATATGGGTAAAAATCTAACATAAGACCTCTGTGCTCGGTTAAGCTAATTTTATATTTTCTGCAGAGTCCCGAGGATGCAGTTCTTCTGCAGAAAGCTTTGTATGATGCTGTTATTTTGATTGACTATACATTTTATTCTGGGAGATGGGTCCAGCCTGATATTAGTCACTCCAAAAGGTTGGCTTTGGTATGGGTGTTAGCTGCTCACCATGCCATTGAGTTTGCTAGGTCAGTGACTAGTACTTTAGCCCACTATGCATCATATTAAACAACATCTACGATATGAATATGTGAATTTTGCTGAGTACAGGGCTACAGCCGATGAAGGAAGTGTCGCTTCTTACCTTGATGCTTTCCGTGAATCTCAATTGGTGGCTGAGTTGATTAAGTGGGTGCATGGTCAAGCTGGAACGGTGGACCAAAATGCTATACCTGAAATCACCACCCCTATAGCTCTCACCCGTGAGTTGCTTGTTCACTCTAATTCTGGTTTACCACAGCTTGAGCTGTTACTGCTTTATATTACAGGAAATTCTAATATTGGACCTCCACTCCCATTCCCTTTAAATTTAAAATTGTGGAATGTGAGATGCGTGACTGTGAGTTGTGATTTGCAGATTGGCTATTGGTCCTTCAAGATCAAGGGATTGCAGTTTTTGACAGCACCATGTCTCTGCTTCATGATAAAGCAGTGGCATGCATATTTAGCCTTGAGAGTGATTCATCTCCATATGAGCAAACAGTTGATCTTAACATACCTGATGCAGTCGAGGACCAAGAAATGCACGATCCAACGAACAATGGATTTCCAGGCGATCTCTACTTGATGAGCACAAAAGCGGATGGTGGTAGGAAACGCAAAGAGGCTCTGAATGGTGGAGGGGGGCCGCGTGTCAAGCAACTCAAGCTTGAGGATGATCATCCTGAGAGGGTGATCATCAACATTTCATCCGAGGATGATGATATGGAAACATAGGAAGATCATTGTCCTTGAAATAATTTCACCTTGTTGGTTGCAACCAAGTCCTATAAGTACTTCTTTGACAAGGGATCATTTCCTTTTATATGCATTTCGAAACTTAAACGTTGAAGTTTAAACAATGTCATGGCATATGGGTGCAGGATTCTGCTTATTTCATATATGCTTTTATTCTCTTATAGTTTTGCCTTGCCTTATGATTTAAGCTTCTCTACATGTTTTGGTATTATGATAGATTTGATATTTGCTTAGGTTATGTTTGGATGGAAAATAGGAAGAATCTCTGAAGATCACTTCTCTAATTCTACTTGTCTCTTTTTTTGTTGTTTCATTTGTGGAGCGCTTTGTTAGGTGAATACTGACTGCTGATTGGGCCTATATATTTATGGGACTAATATAGAATTGTTTTTTAGGCCCAAAAATAAATACATAAAACTCTAATTTAAAATTCACCATTTTAAATTGATAGAATTTTATTTTTCCTGTGATATAGTTAAAGATTTTAAATACAAATAGATAACTTTATTTAGAAAAAATCATTTTAAAGTTGTTATCAATAAAATCCATTCATATGTATTTGGAAAATAAACATTTTTAATAAAATTTACCACTTCAATAAAACTTCTACTTGATGATAAAGGGAATTTGGATGTTTATTAGCTTTCTCGTCAATATTGATAATATAATTGGATATATGTTTTCAATGATAAATGTATTTTAATAAGTTAGATTTGTGTTAAATATCCATTGGAAACAAAATTCCAACAGAAATCCAAATACAAATGCATTTCCATTGAGATTTAATAATGTTTTTCCATTAAAATTGAAACCAATAATTTTTATTTTATCTTTTTCTGTAGTATCTGCAGTGGCCCTTAAAGTTTGGGATAATCCACTAATTTGTTTAGAGATTTATCTATACAATACGTGACAGCCGATATCAAGCACGTCTCATCTTATAAAAATCCACTAATCACGAATATATCATATATGTATATATGCTTGCATCTAGTGTAGATAATCAGACATAGTATCTATAAGACGACAGTGAAAATTGTGAAATCTAGTTTAGCTTCAGACGCATTTCTCAATAATCTAGCCAATATGTCTGTGTTGCAAAATTTTGGATAAAGATACTGAAACAGTCTTGTGAAAAGTTCTACAACTTGCAAACAAACCGCATAGTGAAAGAGTAAACATATATCTAATCTGAAGCTGGGGCAACTAAATACATTTGCCTTCACAAGCCCGGAATGGGGAATTGGGTGGTCAGTGCCTCAACTCTGCTTTGCAGATCCAACACCCGATCGATCATTGGAAAACTCGGAGATGTCACAAATTTCATAAAATCTTGGAGCTTAGTGCCCGAAACAGCCTTCTTTGCTTCTAGAGAGATTTGCACGCCCTCGTGTATGAAGTCTGCAACTGCAATGAATTCGCTTTCACCAAATCCTCTCGTAGTCATAGCTGGTGAACCAATACGTATCCCACCAGGTACTAGTGCGCTTTTGTCACCTATATGATGAAAAGAGTCATGAGTACATGAGTATATACAGTGCCTCAATTACAAGTTTGTAGTCCACAGAGACAATAGAGGTGGTAAATTGATGCCCACTATCTCTAGTCCCACATGATATCAAGAAGTCAAAGTTGTATACACTCACCAGGTACGGAGTTTTTATTGAGGGTTATAGATGCCATGTCAAGAATTTTCTCCGCTCTAGCACCATCAATGCCCTGTTTAGAAAGCACGGATTATTTAAGTCGAGCAATGCTGGTTAAATGGCAATGATATTCCAACTAGCAATCGAGAATTTAAGATGTCAGTCAACTGCTAGAAGAAGTTGCCTGTAAACGAGATGTAAGAAGAGAAGAAGCTGAAAGTTGCGTGCTTACTAAGGGACGGAGATCCACAAGAACCAAATGGTTATCACTACCCCCAGAGACAAGTTCGTATCCCAACTCCATTAGTCGAGTAGCAAGAGCTCTACAATTAGAGACCACCTACAACGTAAAGTAATTGTGTCAAATTAAGCAGAGACAAGAACGAGCAATTGAGTAGCCAAAAGTAACTCAGTGTACCTTGTTCTGATAGGCCTTGAATTCTGGAGATTTGGCATGCTTCAGACTAACAGCAAGCCCCCCAATGGTGTGATTATGCGGACCTCCCTGTTGACAGTAAAATAGTGAATTGGTAAACCAGAAAACAAGATATATTTAGAGAAACTGTTTTAGACCCATAGGTTGGGTATCCAGACAATTCACGGACCTGTAAACCTGGAAAAACAGCATTGTTAATGGCAGATTCAAGATCAACTCCCAGAACAGGGTCCTTCTTGAAAAAGATCATGCCACCTCGAGGACCCCTGAGAGACTAGAGAAACATATCCAGGTCATGGTCCCAAAATGAAGGATATTCAGCTGTACAAGAATGAAGGTGCAACAGAAACTCATAAAGCACCTAAATTCATCAAACTGACTAAAGATAAAGACAACAGCCTGACTCCATCAAGTTAGTAGAGCCGAGTCTGTAAAGATAAAAAGACAAGGTAAGAATCATATAAACCTTGTGTGTTGTTGTTGTTACAATGTCACAGAACTCAAAAGGATTAGCAACAACAGACGCAGAAACAAGTCCACTGATATGAGCCATGTCCATCATAAGAAAAGCACCAACAGAATCTGCAATCTTTAAGGCGTACACAAGAAGAAATACTTAGACACTGACATTATATAGCATACAAGAAGAGCATGAAAATAAAGTATTTTGAATTGAAGATAAACATGAAAACTGGTACCTTTCTCATGCGAGGATAGTCAAAATCTCGAGGATAAGCACTCGCACCAGCAATAATAAGTTTTGGACGAAAAAGGGTAGCAGTTTTCTCGAGCATGTCATAGTCAACAAGACCTGCATAGACAAGTTTTTAATCAGAAAAGGTCGCAGTTAATATGTGAAAACAAATCAACCCTAGACCATGATAATGAATTAACTAGGAGACCTGTAGACTCATCCAGTCGATAGGGCATGGATTCGAAATAGATAGAGGTGCCTGAGACCCGTCTCTTGGAAGTCATGAACCCATGGGACAAGTGTCCACCATGAGGTAAATCCAAGCCCTGACGTCAATTGAAATCATTAGAGTAAGATGCTAACTCCTGATGCTTCAAATCATTGATGCAAATGACTGGAGGGCACAATATTACCATTATCCGGTCATGCGGCCTAAGAATTGCTGTGTAAACCTCAAAATTAGCAGGAGAACCAGATAGTGGCTGAACATTTACTCCCCATGTTTTTGTGTCCAAATTAAAAGCTGCCAGAGCCCTCTCTTGACATAGAATCTCAAGTTCGTCAATGTGCTCGTTGCCACCATAATATCTAAGGTAAAAAGAATCTCATAAATTTGATACTTGCAGAAATAAAGATAATTCCAAATTAAACATTTCAGCATTTCTGCATTCATTCTGTCCTCCCTCGAATGCATATTACTCACCTTTTTCCAGGTAATCCTTCAGAATACTTGTTAGTAAGGCAAGAACCAACTGCTTCCATCACAGCTCGAGATGTGAAATTCTCTGAAGCAATAAGTTCCAAGCTTCTAAATTGACGATTCTTCTCTTTGTCAATAATGGAGCGAACTTCAGGATCAGCTTCACTCAAGCCATGGTCCACAAAGCCACTTCCAGCACCTAATCATTTCGGTTTGTCTTAGAGAATAGGTATTACAACTACTAACTTCAACCAATTTAAGAAATGGGACATAAATTATACATTATTGATAAGAGTACACTGGTTGTCTATATCATCACTAAACCACATGCAGATCAGATGAATAAAAAAATTGCAAACACACTGCACTTGAAGATATTGAAATTAAACAGACACACACACATATTCCACAGTATTCCCACATATATTATAAAACGCATATGACAGACAAGCTTCTACGGTTTCAAAACAATACCTCCGATCTCAGGAATGGGAACAGACATAGAAGAGGGTGGCCTCCCAGTGACTAAGCTCCCTTCAAGTTGAGATGACCTACAAGGCTTGAATGAACTCAATTTAACATGATTTGGGCATCCATTGATACCAATCCATTTAGAAGGAAAAACTAATGCCTTGGTCCCAACAGGTTGTTGAATAGAATTTATCATTGCAGATCCACCACAAGCCTGCATGCTGGCGCTCTTAGAATACAGTGCTCACAGAAGTCCTGATTCAGTTGAAATAACAGACCAGCAAATTAAGTTAGAAAATTAAAAGTAAAAAGTAAAATATCATATGCATAATAAAAATTAGGAAATCCGTCATAAAGCCTGATATTATCTTCTTCAAGCTGGATATTAATTCAAATACAACTATTTCAAATGCTAGAAGAAGAGTCTTTGATTACGTCTCAGGTGCATGACATCAACGGCTATAATGTAAGAAGTAAGAACACTATACCGAAATAAAAAAACATTTTTTCCAGATTATGCAATCCAAAACAGATACTAGGGAAGAATTTTATCAGAACCCCAAAAGAAAAGATAACAAAATCACTGCTAAATTCAAATCAAGTATCTGAACTTGAAGTTAGTCTCACATCTTGCTCAAGACAAAAGGTTCTTTTAAGCCTATTAAGTTAACTTCCATATTCAAAATTACACACATAAATTATCAGAAAATTCACTTCAACCAACTTAAAGAAGCACAAAAGTTGAATTTTTTTGGCTGAGAAAAAAAAAGATAAAAATCCTAGCCCTTCAGGCTCACTCTTGTTTAAGTCATATTTTTTCTATCTTGCAGAGTCAAAACTCTACTCCGAAATTGCCTTTAAACCAGCTCATAAATAGGTCTAGAAAATAAAGAAAAACAACGTGTAATCTAACTCTTGAAGAATGAGAACCAGAACGAAACGAAAAATGAAAATGAAAATCAAAAAGCTTTATAACATCTATTCATCATTCAAAAGGAGAAACACAAAAGAAAGACATACGTAGCTCCGCTTCTCCGGCGGCGGCTCGAAAATTACTTTGATTAACGCGAAAATTCCGATATAACAGGATAAAGGGAATGAGTTTGTGGCCACAGGGGATACGATATACGAGTTTGAGTAAGACTGAGAGTAATGGAGAAAATAAAAGAAAACCTAGTTGCTATGAAAAGCGCGCGCCTCTCTCTCTCTCTCTCTCTCTCTCTCTCTCCGCAGCGGCGCAGCCCCTCACCCTCTTTCTCTCTCACACACACGCCCTTTTTATTTTTGGGACAAGTCTTTTCTCATTTATTTAATGCCAGTATCCGGTGATATTTCCTTGTAAAAGCCAAGCCATTCTTTTTTTTTTTTTTTAATTAACAATCACCGATATTTTCTGAAAGGGAAGCACTAGACTCACCCCTCAATTTCTAACCACGTCCCAATTTAAATATAATTTAATTAAATAATTAAAATATTAATCAATTTCATAGATGAAAAAATCGCCGACATTGCCGATATTGTCGTCGAAATATCTGTATTTTTTGAGTCCCGATATTATATATGGGTGTAGTTTTTTTTCGTCAAAATATCGGTAAAATGTCGGCGAAATATCGGTAATGTCGATATCGATGTCGTTGTCGGTAAAAAATGGGCAAATGTCGTAGTGTATCGTCGAATTGTCGACGAAATATCGGAAATATCGGTGTCGATGTCGGTATCGGAAAAAAATCGGTGAAAATGTGATTTTTTCTATTTTTTTTTTACTTTTTTGCATCTTTTTGTTACTTGCAATATTTTGGAGTTTGTATCTAATCAATTATCCTTCATTGATATTATGTTTATTTATTTATTTTATAGTACATAGAATGTGTAAATAATTAAGAGATTTTATTGAAGAAAATGTGAAGAAAAACAACAACCAACATTTATATATCATTACACATGTTTCAAATATTAATTAAAGATATTTTAGAGAAATTAATTTTACAAATAAATAAAATAACTATAATATTGGATAGATAGAAATATATATTATACTGTTTTTATGAGATAGATGAATATTATATTAATTTTATATAATACATTTTTTTGTAAGTACATATGAATTGCATATTCGTGATTATACTTTAAATTGGTCTAATAACATGAGTTGACTTGATTTGTATAAATTTAGATGATTTGTCATCTTATTCATTTGAATCTCATAGGAGTTCAAGTTACTACTAGTCCATATATTAACTTTATACAAAATTTGTCTTGTTATCATAATAGACAACGTTTATATAGTATTTTATCTATATATTTGTTGAAAATATATCATTTTATTTAAAATTATAAGTTCAATATATGTATTAATGTCAGTTATAATAATTTATAAACTAATAGATATAATTTTTCAATTTTTTTAGAAAGTTTTCATATTTTTTTAAAAATGTCCGATATTTCCACCAAAACCGATACCGACATCGATATTTCCGTAAAATTAGGGTACCGATATTTACACCGACACCGATATTTTCGTCTTTGATCAATTTTACCTTTTTTATATTTTAAAAAACCTTATTTTTTTGCCACTTCATTTTTTATTATCATTTTGATGTTGTTTTTTTATTTTTTAAGGAATCGAATACTAAATTAATGATATACATCCCACAAATTAATTAAATGTATGAAAATCAAACGATGATCGAATTTTCTCTTGCGTATTCGGCCAACCAGGACCGAACAGAGATGATCGAATTCGATCACTGTTTTGCGTTTTTTCATTTGATTTTTATACGACTTTCATATATTTGATTAATTTATGGGATGTCCGTCATTAATTTAATATTCGATTTTCAAAAAATTTAAAAAAATAACATCAAAGGATAAAAAAGATAAAAAAAAAAAAAAAAAGAGAGAGAGACAATTGAAGTTGCAAAAAAAAAAGTAGTGTTCCAATTTTTTTTATTTTTTAAAAGGTAAAATTGATATTTTTAAATACTTTAATTTTTTTATTTAAAAAATATTTAAACTTAGGTGTGCTTAGAAATTGATGGGTTTGCCTTTAGATCTTCCCTTTTTGAAATGAATTTTTTTTTATAAAATAGTAAAATATCTATATGAAAATGAAAACAACATAATAAAAAAATTCAATGTTTTATTTATTTGGAAAGTTTTCATTTTGGTGCTGATAAACACAATATTTAATATGCAAATAACATATGTATAATGAATGAACATATGTGTCCGAACCATGGTTGAAATTATATATAAAAACACATTTTTAAAACTTGAATTTTTTTGCTAAAATAGTAATCTCTATTAATTTTGATGATTAAAATATTAGTCTATTTTAGCAAATAATGAAATTATATATAAAACACATTTTTAAAACTTGTATTTTTTTGCTAAAATATTAATTTCTAATAATTTTGATGATTAAAAAATTAGTCTACTTTAGCAAATAATGAATAGCTTATCACATTATGAGTATCTTGTTCAAATTTTCATTTTTTGAAAATTATGAGTAACTTACCATATAAACAAAAGAAAATTATGAGTTACCATATAAACTAGTAACTTACCATATAAGTTGAGCAACTTACCATAATACTTATACATTATATTTATAATTACTATAGTCAAACATAAATTATGTTTTATTAATTTTGATATACAACAACTGTGTATTAAAAAATATAGAAACATATTAAGATATACCATAAAATATTACACATCTAAACTATCAAGATTATAAAAAATCAAACAAATAATTATTTGCCTATTTTATAAACGGAAAGTTACTAGTTTATAATATTAGAAAGTTGGGATATTGAAAAATGAGAACATAAACTTAGTAAGTTTGTTAGAAACCTATCGACAATTCAAAACTTGATAAATCTTAAATACATAGAGAGCACTTATATGATAAAAAAAGAGGGAAACTTCTGAACTTTTCGGTGAAACCACACGGCCATTTTCAAGCTATATCTCATGAATATAACATTTACATCGAAAGCCTTGTATCAAAGCTCTAGCCATGTACTAAGGTTTAAAACCTCATTCAACATGTGAAAGACCACCTCCTGTCTCAGCGCGTGTTCTGTGCAATGGATCAAACGTTTAGAAATTGATCAATGCTGAGTTTCAATAACTCGAAAATGAAATTTAAGCGTCTCTATGATTAAGACATGGTTTATAGACAATAATTTAAACATTTATATGATTAAGACATGGTTTATAGACAACAATGCAAGATGTCGTAACTAATATTCATCAACTATAAATTTTCACATAACCATGCAATAATGAAGCCAACAATTTTACCGAGGGGGTCCCCTATTGAACTATTTCTACTCAACTTTTGAAGTTCATATTTGTTTCGGTCATTTTCTACCCAATTTGAGAAGTTCGTATATGTTTCAGTCATTTTCTAGAAAGTACTTTCTAGAATAGATTTACCTGAAAAGT
The DNA here is from genome assembly GCA_028654395.1 of Scutellaria barbata. Lineage (NCBI taxonomy): Eukaryota > Viridiplantae > Streptophyta > Magnoliopsida > Lamiales > Lamiaceae > Scutellaria > Scutellaria barbata. The sequence continues at coordinate 9,716,668 of CM053645.1, forward strand.
TAGACATTCTTCAAAATTTATAAGAGTTGAGGTTTCCTACAAGATTTCTAAATCAGAGGTGGCACCTATTGAATACTATAACTTACTATTTTTACACAATTTTTGAAGTTCATATTAGTTTTGGTCATTTTGAAAGACTATTTTCTAGAATAGATGTACCTGAAAAAGTTAGACATGCTTAAAAGTTAGACCTTTTGAGAATAGAAGTGATACCTACTGAATACTATAAATTACTATTTCTACACAATTTTGGAAGTTTATATTAGTTTCTTTCATTTTGAAAGACTATTTTCTAGAATTGATTACCCTAAAAAGTTAGACATCCTTTAGAAGAACTGACATTTCCTACCAGATTTCTACATCTATTGAAATTAGGAGTGACAACTCTTGAAAAAGTTTAGACATCCTTCAAAATTTAGGGGTGATACCTACTGAATACTATAAATTACTATTTCTACACAATTTTTGAAGTTATGTATTTATTTTGGTCATTGTCTACCCAATTTGAGAAGTTCCTAAATGTTTCAATCATTTTCTAGACTATTTTCTAGAATAGATGTACTTCATAAAGTTAGACATCCTTCAAAATTTATAAGAATTTGACATTTCCTACCAGATTTCTAGATCTATTGAGATTAGAAGACTACTGAAGCCAAAGAAGTCATTCATTGCGGTCAAAGCACATGGGTCTACCCTAAACGACAAAGATTAACATACTACTTCGATCCCGCTCACACACTCATTGAGCTAAAATCCGGTAGCGGGCTGTACAATGATCTTTTCTGATGGGACGAGTCGATTTCAGAACTGCCCCTTCCTCTGTGGCTTTGAGAACCGCTAGTTGCTCTATGGCCTGTTTATCAATCTTATGTGGTTTGGTTCCCAGGAATAGAAAGGAATGCTGCCACTCCAACTTAGGTTTTAGGGTTACAGACGGATCAGCATCCTAGAGCATGGGTCAATTGATAACAAAAAACACGCACCTTATCCGTCATGAGTTACCTTAATTTAAGAATATAAAGAATCTATTTCCGACACAAGACTCCGGACAAGTCTTCTTAGGGTGACTTCCCCTAATATATATGACGAGCACGGGGAACGAACCTAGTAGATCACTATCAAAAGGTGAGCCGAAACCGTGCGAGTAGAAAAGAATGATTGTAGGATTAGCCCATCTATGAGAGTATATAATAAATTATATAGGTTGGGCCGTAGAAAATAATAATATCAAGTTGTCACTCGAAAGGCTTGTCCCACTTGCCTTAGGTGCCTCGCCTAAGGGCTCCCCTAATAGACTCTAATCCTCGAATATTTCCACTCTTCACTTACAGCCTGGGTAGCGGGCATATATTAACTGATCTACGATGAGTTCTACTATATTCTATAGTATTAAATACTATAACTTACTATTTTATACACAATTTGAGAAATTCATATATGTTTTAGTCATTTTCAAAAAAGACTATTTTCTAAAATAGATGTACCTGAAAAAGTTAGACATCCTTCAAAATTTATAAGAGTTGACATTTCCTACAAGATTTCTAGATCTCAAACATCCTTCAAAATTTATAAGTGTTCGACATTTCTACAAGATTTCTTTCTAGATATTTCTTTCTAGATCTATTGAGATTAGGAGTGCTACGTATTGAATACTATAAATATTGATTAGAAGGACATGTTTCATTAAATCTCTAAATGGAGCCATTTTAATAAATAAGAGTTGACATTTCCTACCAAGATGTCTAGATCTATTGAGATGAGATTAGGAGTGGTACGTACTGAATACTATAAATATTGATTAGAATGAGATGTTTTATTAAATCTCTAAATGTAGCAATTTTAATAAATATGAGTTGACATTTCCCACCTTAAAAAGTTAAGACATTCTTCAAATTTATAAGAGTTGACATTTGCCTAGATTTATTGAGATTAAAAATGGTACGTATTGAATACCATAAAAATTGATTTATTTTATGAATAAGAATTTAAACAAAACTTTAAGTTTTTTAAGAATTTAAGGAGAGAGTGGTTGATTTCTTTAAACGGTCAGTGTTTGGGAAGGGGTTTTAGTGGGGATAGGGGAAATCCTACCATTGAAATCCTGGATTTTGTAATAAAGATAAATAGTAAAATTGTATGTTTGTTAGGGTTTGTTTGGAAGGGGTTTTAGCGGGTTTGGGGAAATCTTGTCATTAAAATAATGAATTTTGTAGTAAATGTAAATAGTAAAATTGTATGTTTTTTTGAGGATTTTGTAGGATATGATTATGTTGTAGATGTCAAATCAATGATGGAAAGGTGGGTTGATGTAATATTTATTGTGTTGTAATATTTTATTGTGAAAAAGTGGTTGATGTAATGTTTTATTATCAAAAAGTGTATTTAATAATGATTAGATGATTGTAATATAGGTAATAATGATTGTATCCAGATTTTGTAATCCTAATTTAAATACGAAAACAATCCTATATAGATTTTGAAGTCCAAAATTCTGTCAAGAAAAATCTCTTTCAAAACATCCCTTTAAGTTTAAAGGAGGCATTGAAGGATAAATGAGATTGTGGATGAGATTTGAGAGGGAGGGGTGGAATTGTAGAAGAGATTTAAGGGGAGTGATGAATGAATGAAATAGTGGATGAGATTTGATATGCCAGTGATTCTGTGGTATTTCTATATTTAATCATTATGGTAAATATTGTAGTGTGGTATTTCTATATTTAATCATTATGGTAAAGATTGTAGTCTAATAAGTTAATCGTAAAGATTGCGGTCTAATAAGTTAATTAGATTGACAACTCACTTGTGCCTCACAGAATTATAATCCATCTTATATGTATAAAGTCAAGCAAATATGCCCAAATACCTCAAGCAGTCTAGTAAATTAATCATTACGATAAAGATTGCAGTCTAGTAAGTTAATCATTATGTTGAAGATTGAGAACTCACTTGTGATCGGAAGGGTTTGGTGTGATTTCATATACTATTGTCGCAACAACATCCCTCTTCAGCTGCATGGAGGAGAAATTCAAATAAAGAAAAGGGGTTACTTTCAATATTTGACTTTATTGCAGTGTTAACTTTTTTCCAATGAGTGTCTAAAATCAAAAAGTTTTCCGATCACTGCTCATTCTCTTCGAAAATTTCCAATTGCTCCTCCAAACACATATTTTCCTTCGAAATTTTCCGATTGCTACCCCCAAACACTAATCATTCTCTTCGAAATTTTCCAATTGCTACCCCAAACATAACATATATTTTCCGACCAAAATTCATCGAAAACTTGAAAATGCAATTCACCTTCAAATATTAATCATAAACCCATGATTCATATGTCAAAATGACCTCATTCGACACCAAATTATAATCCCAAATTGATTTCATGACCTCATTCAATAGTTCAGATTGCAAATTAAAATTAACCCTCAAGAAAATGAGGAACAAATGGATTTGCATTTTGCACCAAAATGTGTGGTTAACAAATAATGGATTAAACTTGTACCCAAAAGTACCTGTGTTGCTTCTCCTTTCAACCCAATGTAATGTATTTGAGTTGTATGGCCACCAAAATTATCTGGAAAATGCAAAGTGATGTTCCCCACACTCTGAAACCTTGAATATCTGTTGATTGTTTCATTACAGTGTCATGAATCAAGATTGATAAAAAGATCCATGGATCAGATTTCAAATTTTAATTTATAGACATCTGGACCTTTCAGATTGCCATCTTCACAAAAATCGCAACCGAATTAATTAGACTACACTGTATAAGAATATGATGCTAAGTAAAGTTTTGAACGGGAAACTTCACCTTGTCTGGTATTCCAAAACTCCTTGTAAATTTTCCACTAAGTCCCACTCCTATGATGATTAAATAATTCAATCAAGTAAACAATTAAAAACTATATATCGTCACAAAGCTAGGAAACCAACAAACCTGCACAGGTTGCATGTTCTGAGCATCTGAAAAATCAATACCCTCCCGATTGATGAATCTGGATTTAACAGAATATGATAATTCAGGCACCAAAAGGGAATTGGTGGCAACAAGTCTTAACAAAATAAATTGAAACTGGGATCAGCAATATAACAAACCAAACTACAGCAATAAATGTACCAAACTACGTCACCACATTAACGGGAAAAAGGGCAAGCTTAATTACAGTTCCGTATACTAAAATGAAGTATGCATCAGTTATTATAACTCACACTCTCATCTTTGCAGGACTTGTTCCGTCAGCTCCACCAACCACTGAAATGCTCTTGATCTTGACGTCTGATGTAAATCTATACAACCATTCACCAAATTAATAGAAACTACATAGATAAAAATCAAACTGAATGGGCAAGCCTGAAACAACCAGAGTAAGATCAGAATTCATATTCATATAACATTAATAACACCATCCTTAATCACATAACCTGCCTAAATTTTCAAACACATATTCCTTTTAATAGGACTCATAATTAAGTTCACAAAACATGGATTTAAACAAAGCAAACATAACATAAAAGCCAAATACTGAAGAATCACATTACATGTAGACTTTGCCTCTATTTTCAGGTTATAAGCTCATAGTCAAAACCATATGTAAAAGCCATTACTATGCACATAAAAGTGCTACTACTTGATTATTTTCCTTCTCAATGGTTTAAAATGACATTCACCATAGTTTTTTTAAGGACTAAGGGAGGTTGGTACTTACGGAATAAAGACTATCAACTCAGGATCACCATAATTGCTTTCCAAATGACCCTGTGGCAGTTCAGAAAAATATTTAACAGCCATTAAAGATGTCAACCACAATTAAATTTAGGAAACATAAAACTTAGCCTGCACAATCCTTCATCCCGACTCTATACAAAATATCGCACTACTGCCGTATGATAAGAGAGTCAGCAAACTCATAGTAACTTAAAAAAAAAATTAATTTCATGTTATGAACATTGAATCACAAAACACACACATCAGTGACAATCACAAAATTGGGGGGGGGGGGGGGGAAGGAGCACCTCTGAAGTGTTAAGACGCTGCTCCCACGCTCTGAATACTGACTTCACACTTCCGGAAACAGCCTCATTCAGTGCAGATACCTTCGACACAATCAAAAAAATTCAGCCACCGTTTACTTAAAAAGAATACTGTAATTCATATAAAATTCGAAGGGTTTTTCTACGGATAGTGAAATTCATCGTGAGATAAATAATTCTATACAAAAATAAGAGCGAGCAACAGTACTCGCGCATTACATGATCACGAATTAGGATATGTAAAACCTAACGTAATTCAAAGTACATATAAGGGAAAAACCTTGGAGAGATCTACGTGCTTGTAGAGAGACCAATCGGAGGAGCAATCGTGATCTTCGCAGCTGTGATCGTGCAAGCAAGCCATTTTTCTGCTTGGTTACTCTGTGTGAGTGGGAGAGAGCTTTGCTCGAGGAGGTCTTGCGAGATTTTGGGCTTGAAAATAGAAAAGAATAGATATTTCTAACAGAAAAAAAAATAAAAAATTGATATATATATATATATATATTTATATATTTGAAATTTTAAAATCTTATTAATATGAGTTTATTATGACTAGTGTATAAATGTTGTGGGCCGCCGTGTAAATTTCGGTTGCCATTAATCGTGAAATATATTTTAATTGTTGGGCTTTGAGTATCTAGGCCCAAACCAAAATTATTATCAAACTACACGAAATTTAAGCATAACTCAAATACAGTAGGTTAATTCTTTTATCCTTTCTACCATAACCATATTAATATGTGTCTGTTATTAATATATTATTTAATATATTTATTAATTTTATTTTTTATATAATTAAAAAATATGATCATTACATATTATCAGTAAAAATATTAAGAATTATTGTCATCACCAACTTAACCTACATATGTTGAAAAAATATCAATTGTAAATGTTTTCGAATTCCGATATCTTAAATCTACATATAAATATTAATGAAAATAATCACATCTACCACTAATATATATTAATATGTTAATCACCGGCATGTCATGTCGGTAGCTTTTGATAGCAAAATCAATTTTGCTACAAAGACTTCCATTCGTGCATGTGCAATGTCAAATTATTAAATCAAGTTTAAGATTTTGTGAAAATTGGAATTAGATCAATTCAACAATCAAAATTTGAATATATATATATAGTCGTGCTTTATATGATATGATATCAACAAAATAAATAAGTTTAAATCAAATCAAATTACCGCTAAAAACCGATCAAATTGTTCATAGATAAAATGTCTAGTCGTGATTTTCACAAATCTTGTAGATTATTCGGTAATTTAACAAAACTTTGTGGGTAAATAATTCACCCATAAAAAATGAATCCACAAACTATAATATGTGCGTCACGAAATGACATTTCTGCCCCGCAAGAAATTAAAATGACAAAACCATCCCTAAATCGGCCTATAATAGAATACAAAATCTATCGACACCGGAGAAACAAACGAAAACCTCAGAGATGGAAGTGACGGACGTTCGGAGCATAAACCCACCGCTGGGAGGCACTCAATCTCCGCCGGGACAGGGTGGCGGCGGAGGATTCACACTTCCAGCGACCCGATTTTCAAGCGAGGACATACTATTCTGCATCGATGTGGGCCCAGAAACGATGGTGGAGATGAAGGTGAACGGGCCCAATGGACGGCCCTACACCAGATTGGAATCCATTAAGCAGGCTATTATGCTATTCGTCCATGCTAAACTCAGCATCAATCCCGATCATCGTTTCGCCTTCGCCGCCCTCTCCAAAACGACGTATTGGGTATTCATTTCTTGATCGTTTCAGTAATGTGGTCTGTATTGCTATAGTTGATTTTGTTGGCGTGAATTCTTTTTAATTTCTAGGGTTTTATGAGAATGAGAGTACGCTGATTAGGTTACTCGGTTCACTGTATTACTTTAATTATGATGATAATTGATAATATTGTGAAAACATTCCCTTGGAAATTATTTGTAGAAAGAAGCTGATACCCTTAAACATAGTAGTGAGACTGAGAGCTGATCACATCAAGTGTGTTACTGACGTATGTGTGTTTATCTTAAGAGATGAGATATTATTTTGGAATTCTAAATATGCACTGGAAACGTTAATTTGTGATCAAGAATGTTTTCGTGGAAGTTGGAAGATATCGTAGTGGATTGAACAAATTTGTGTGCTTGTTATCTAGTGCCTACTTCTTGTATTTATTTGTCAATTGGCCTGTTGTTATTGAGTGAATTGTGCTATTAGCCCACTATAGCTTCATCTTGCATATTTATCTGGTAAGATATTCGAAATATAATGCACAACTTGTTATTCCGGCATCTTGTGCCTACAATTTTGTTATGTTTTAGTTTATTTTTGAGAAGGGCACATGTTTAATCTACCCAGTGGTTGTTATGTGCTGAAACGTGTGGAGGCATATGTTAAGTGCACTGCCTGTGGGACTCTGCATATTTTGTGATCACATGCAGTATTGCTTTTCAGCGATCATGATTTTCACATTTTCCTGCATGCCCATCTCGGGCATCTGTTCTCTCTTTCTAAGTATGAATTTTTAGACTTTCTAGAGAATGTCAGTATGTGCCTTTCCTTCATGTTTGAAGATTGTATCTCTACAAATGGATAGCTATACCTCAGCTGATATATTATTTTCCTCCAGTGGGTGCAATCCATGTATGCCAGAGAGACTATGTGTTGCTGTTGGTTTCGGGAAGGTTGAAAGTTCTGTGGCACTATATACTCTGCCAGTGAATGCTATAGAAGTTAAATTTTGCTGCTACATGCACTAATTAAGAAAAACTGCTGATCTGGTTTGAATGTTGAAACTTAGATAATCGATATATCTTAAAGTAAAAGAACTTGGGTCTTTGAAATTGAATTTAAGCATAGCAATTAAGGAAATGGAGAATAAAATGATATTCATATAACTTCCGTAGATATGTGTAAAATGATGTATAAGTTTCCTTATAAAAGTTTTAAAAGGCAGCTTCCTTGTTGGATATTTGAAATATATGCTACTTATTGGACTCAGGCTGAACACTTGATTTGTGCTTTAACACATCATTTTCATCTTAGTATCAAGTATCCACTTTTTTTTGAAGTGGCTTTAGAAGCAATTAATTCCACCAGAAGTATGCACCTTCTTACCGTGAACAGCATGTGTCTCTACTTTCTCCCTGTCACTTTGTCAGTGATGCTACTCTTATTTATAAGCACATGGATTTGATTTTTCCCTTCTGCTCATTGTAAAGCTCCGAAAAGAGTTCAGCAGTGAAGTCGACTCTGCATCTTCTGCTTTACGAGGTGTCTCAGTGGATCCGTCACCCAGTCAAGCAGATCTCTCCCAGCTGTTTAGAGTAGCAACTCATGAAGCAAAGAAGTCTCGCGCACAGAACCGGCTATTCCGATTGGTGAGCAGCCTTTAGTCAACTTGTTTAGATTCTTTGCATAATCTTTCGATGTTGAGAAAGCTACGCTAACCCCACCATTAGTTGCCCATAAATTGTAGGGAAACTAACTTTCCACTCTGGCATTTAGATTGTTGCTTAGTTGTGGGATCAATTCTCATAGAACTCATTTTTTGGAAGTGGTGGGAAAATTAATCATGGGGTACTACTAATTGCTTGATTCTCTACTTGATATATTTATATAATATATATGTATAATCTATGTATATATATATATAGAGTCCTGCGCAGATGTGTAAAAAATACATAATATCTATTAATTTCACTTTTCATATAACGAGGGGATGAGATCATTGCACGTCATCGGTAGATATATTAAGAGTTGCTCATGGTGGGCATTTGAGCATTATCATATATATATATATATATATATATGTTTATTTATTTATTTGTCTACATAAAACTCATTATGCAGAAGGGGGATGAGAATGAATGGAACTGCTACTGTCTTTCATAGGAAAGAAATGAAAAGAATTAGTTTAACTGAAAACCAATCTCCGTTTTCTGACAACTGTCAAATGGGTGTTTTATGTTCTCATGAAGGCAGTCTTTCGGATAAATTTGAAAATGGAATCTTGTTTCTGATTACTTGAATGCTAAGGGTGTGTAATTTGTGATCTCAGATTTTTCTCAAGTTCTGCTCAACATTTTTCTATGAATATTCCCAAATTCTTTTAGTTTATTCTGATACCATTAATTTTTTATTCCCTCCTTGCTTATGGCTCCATATTCGTTCATTACCTTAACCTGTATTCCATTGTTTCAGATCTTGATCTACTGTAGATCATCTATGCCACCACAATATCAGTTACCTTCAACACTGAAGCTCTTCACCTTAGACTTTTTGTACCTCCACGATAAACCTGGACCCGACAACTGTCCCCAGATGGTGTATGATACCCTGGTTGAGGCCCTCGATGAGATCAGTGAGTTTGAAGGCTATATATTTGAGAGTGGGCTAGGGTTGACACGTGCCCTTTTTCGTGACATGTGTAAGCTGTTATGCCATCCTCAGCAACGTTGCAATCAGGATGACCTCGACTTACCCAAGGCTTTGATAAAGAAGTCTTCTGTAGCGGACTCATCACAAGGGGATGATAATGTTGTTGTCTCCATTCAATGAGGTGAGATTTCATTGACCAAGATATCGAGAAATTAAGCTGTGTGTTATCTCCTTTTGTAATCGATCAATCCTTTAGGTAATCCGTACTGAAAATGCCGATATGTAGCTGCGGATTTGTTGTAAACTTTGCTCCTCTGTATGGATAGTGTCAACTGTTATCATGTAGTTGTGAATGAAAAGAAAATTCTAAATATTGGTATCTCAGTTTGTGACTTTCTCTTGCCATTTCATTTAGTTCCTAAAACTCGATGCATTGATTCAGATTCTTGCTTGTTTAATGGAAGAAATGAAGAGTTTTTGTAGATAAGACGCATGACTTTAGTATTTTCCTTCTTGTTAGCTTATCTTGATCAACACAACACATGAAAGAATCGAGTCTAGCACTATCTTATCATACTTTATATATATATATATATATATATATATATATATATATATATATATATATATATATATAATTTGTAAAATAATGGATATATTTTGTATATACAGTTGAATTTTGATATAGTTTGACTTGGCTTATTGTTATCTCCTTATCATATGCGGTGATAGACTTGCTTATATTCTATATACTCATATGAACAAAATCTTAATTTATTGGGACGAAAACTAAAGTATTGTTCAATATATTTAGCATTTGTAAATATTTTGTTTCTGCAATTTTACTTTATTAAAAATTCATATAAGATTGACTAACAAATATAAATCCATCCACCCTATTAATCAAAATTATTACAAACTTATGTATGAATGGTGGGTTGATGCATTTTCCATAGAATTAGATCACGCTCTCTTTTACTGTTGATTTTATCTGAGTTTATAATGGTTTGTGCATTTTCATTTGTAAAAATCGAGACCTCGTTCTTTAATTTATATTGAATTTTGTTTCTTATTTAAGGTACCAAATCCAGTGTAAATAAAATTTCAATGACTTAAATTTTATAACTACAAATGTATCCAGCAAATTCGGACATAAATGATAGTATAAAAACTTAATGTTTATAAATAAAAGTATAGGGGTTCAACTGAAAGAAATTGAAAGTACTAAAGGTGTTCTTTGATATTTTTTTTTTTTGGGTACTAAAAAGGAGGTAAGGAACTGGTAATTTTGTTCTGGAAATAGCTAAAAGATTGGTAGTGTCATGCTTTATACCAACTGTTACTTTTAAAAAATTAATTCAAATAAAAAATTTAAGTTGTAAGAGCTAAGAATGCAAAATCATTTCATCACCAAAGATTTGATTAAATTGTGGCGATGTTAAGATTGTGAAATAAATTTCACTGTAATCATGAAGAATATATTATGATGAATAGTTATGATCTACATTAAAAACATATCCATGCAGACAGGACTTATCAACAACATATGTGTGGTGGAGAGATCCTAACAGAAATCTTAAACAATAATACTAAGTCAATATTATTGCCCTTTCAAAACTATGTAAAGTCTATGCATTAATTTATGTAATAAAGATCTAAGCAGTGAAATTATTGTTTTTTTGAGGTTGTCATTTCCCTAACTACATGGGCAGTAATTTGTCCAATTATAAAACATTATACAAGTTGTGACAAACCCCACCAAAACTATATAAAATACACAAAAAATAATTGATTAGGTTTTAACTTTCTAACGATTTGAAAAGCTATCTTCACAAATATAATGAGAGAGAGATATGTACGTGTGTTGTGTGGCAATTAGAAAAAGAAAAGAAAACTAAACGAAAAATCTGTTTCCTTCCAATCAAATGGGACCTTGTATTTTTCCTATTTCATGACTTTTAAGTTTTAACTAATGCTTTGATATTAAATAAATATTATCATTTTGGTATAGAAATAGTCAAATTTGCTGCTACTTCTAAACTTGTCAATCTCCTTTTCAAATTGGAGATATAACTATTAATTTGTTTCCGTCGAATATTTTGACAAATGAGTGGGAGATGGCCAGCTGTATATTATTAATACTTTATTTTCTATTATCAGAAACAAAAAGTAGCTAATAAAGTTACAACAAGTAACTATATGTAATATATAATTCAAGTAAATAAGTTCAATATGAATTTTTATTTTAAATTTTTTGACTATTTTGTTTGATGTTGCGAAGTTAACCGACCATTTAAAACCTATCCCCTCGAGTTGGCATTGCAAACTCTAGATCATTGTTTTTAACACTCAATTCATAAATGTTCATACTTGTATTAAAATTAATCTAACAAAGTATCTAATTAAGTACTATATAATCACTCAAAATTCAAACTTCATTCCTTTTAAATTCAAAAACTTATGTGTAAATTATTGGAAGTCAACACCCTAAATAGCTACCATTGCTTACTCAAGTTGCAACCTATGTATAGTATATATTAAATCCTACAAAACTACACATAGGATGCCCTTTGAAATGGATCTTGAGGTAGCCTAAGTTAATAATCCAATTATTTAAGGAAAAAAAACTCAATTATTGATCAAGTTTCAACTCTTACTATTCTTATAATAATTATATATAATAATTCAGCCTACCTGCATATTCCATGGTCCCAACTCCTTATGTATGGGGACCTCCTGGATTCTATAAGTATATGCACAAGCACAAGAAATATTCAAACATCTGAGAAAGAGAAAAAGAAAGAGAGAGAAGAACATGGGAATCTGTGGATCTATTCCATCTAGAGAAATTCATGATGATTCATATGGCCATGAAAATGCTGTCTATTTTACAGGAATTAGTACAAATATTTCACCAAGAACAATTGGCTCAACATATTCTCATACAGGAAGCAAAGGACTAAACCAAGATTGTGCTATTCTTTATCAGGTACCTCTATTATTATTATTGCCATTATTTCTTTTTGTTAACTAATCCAATAAATGTGTGTATGCTATTTATATGCATTTCAATGATATATTATTGGTTATTTTATCAGGGTTATGGAGTTGAAGATGGATTCTATTGTGGGGTATTTGATGGACATGGCAAAAATGGACATATAGTAAGCAAGATTGTAAGAAACAGGCTGCCTTCTTTGCTTTTAAGCCACAGAAATTCCACATTAAAATTCAGCCCAAAATTGGAAAGTGATCAAATAGGAGAAAGCAAGAATTTCCTTAAATGGAAAGAAGCTTGTTTGAGTTCATTCAAAGTCACAGACAAAGAAATCAAGCTTCTTGATTCTTTGGATTGCTCTTGCAGTGGAAGCACTGCTGCTGTTGTCATCAAACAGGTAGTTAAATCACAAATTCCAACTTCTTTTTAGAAATAAACAAATGGAGCTATATATATGTTTATAGTCTCATTAAATTTGATATGAGTATGACTTTGTTGTATAGGGTGAAGATCTTGTAATTGCAAATCTTGGAGATTCTCGAGCAGTTCTAGGAACAAGAACTGAGGATGGGATTATGACTGTTCAATTGACTACTGATCTCAAGCCTTCTGTACCATGTAAGAAATAGAGCAATATGGGAATTAAAAACACAAATTTTGTCTCAAGTATATGAGATCAATGAATGATATATATTGATGATGCAGGTGAGGCAGAGAGAATAAGAAAGTGCAAAGGAAGAGTTCTTGCACTGAAAGAAGAACCACACATACAAAGAGTGTGGCTACCATATGATGACTCTCCGGGACTGGCCATGTCGAGGGCTTTCGGAGATTTCGTACTCAAATATCATGGCATTATCTCCACACCAGAGGTTTCATGTCATCATCTGTCTCCAAATGATCAGTTTCTCGTTCTTGCAACTGATGGGGTGGGTGAATATTCTAAGTTAAGTTAAATTGTGTGTTTTGGTTGTATATATCTGACCTTTTTTTTGAATAGGTGTGGGATGTGTTGACTAATGAAGAAGTTATGAGGATAGTTTCCACAACGGAAAGTGAAGAGGGAGCAGCAAAAGCAGTGGTGGATGCAGCTGTTGGGTCATGGAAACTCAAGTTTCCTAATTCTAAGAGAGATGATTGCACTGTTATTTGTCTCTTCTTGCAAAACTGACAACTATAGTATCTTACGTTATGTACTTAGGAAGTTAGGATTTTATTCTTTCTGAGAGTGAGAGTGTGTGTATAATCCTGAAGTCGTACTACGCTATAAGAAATAATGACATAAAGGGAATTGTGTATTTTATTTTTTGTTGTTTCACAAAATAAAATCCATTATGAGGTTGCATGTGGATGACAACTTCTCTAATAAATTTGAAATTCAAATTCCTTAATCCAAATGTAAGCACTTCAAAACAATAAAAATACTTTCAGATTGAGAGATTTTAAAAATAATATTGAAATGGATAAATTACAAATCACCCAACATTAAAATGGATTTCAAATATGACCAAATCACTTCTTAAAAGAACATACTCAAAATAAAAAAATCTTAAAAATTAGTTCAAAAGGACTGAGAGATTTTCAAACTCTTATCAGTCTAAAATTAGTTCATATCAACAAATCCTTTACAAAAGAAATAAAAAACGAGAAAAGTAAAAGGAAATTCCATCTTCATCTCTTTCAACCTTCCTTCAAGTATAAAGTAACAAAACCTGTAGATACTCTCAATTTCACCTTAAACCATCTGAAAAACAAAATAGGAAATAGGAAAAAAAGAAAGAAAAAAGGATTTAATTTAAAGCCCTTCTATGGAAAAAGGTATTAATTAAGGAGAAAAAGGGGGAAGCTGCTCTAACATCTGAGTTGAGGGGCAAAAAATTGGTTCTCTGATGTATCCATAATAGCAGTCATCACTTCTTCATCTGAATGAAGCTAATTCATCTTTGGGATCCTCTCCACCAAGAAGATCATCATATGCAACTGGTACTCGTATTCGATCACGAACAGATGCACGTTTTGGTGCTGTCAAAAGTTCATGTTGGCTTTGCTCCGGAGGTGTAACATCCAAACCATCCGGCAGATTATTATTCACCTCATTAACATTGAGAGAGAGGCTCCCAAACGAAGCTTCTGTTTGTCGTTTAGGTTCTTGCTTGTCATTAAGTTGCGGCTTGAATTGCTTCTGCAAAGTTCATCAAGCTGCAAATTAGCACTTCAATTCTAGTTAACATTTAACAGCAAGGTCATTTAATAGAAAATCGTAACTGCATAAAGTGAAACATCATAGACCATCAGTTCATTGGAAATAATAAAATTCATTGTTTTGTTATTTAAGGAAACCTAGAAACTCTTTATCCAAATACAAGATGAATCATGCTAGATCCATTTCCAGAGACTTTCATCACAAGTCACTTTCAAGATAATGCAAAAACCCGAGGAAAAGGGTATTTAGAAACCTTGGATCGAATCACTTTACATAGAAAATAAACATACCTCAAACTCTTTTCCTTTTCTCATTATCTCTTTGTAAGCATTAGGATCACGTGTTTTGATAATATTCCACAATACACCACCACCATTCCGAAAACGCTTGCCATCAGCAGTCTTCTGACCTCCACAAGCCTGAATTGCATCAACCTACAAGGTCATTCTCATGTTAACAATCTCAAATGAAGATGGCTAAAAAAGAAAACACCAGCGAAGGGGAAACAACAATCTCATCCAAGTGGAGTATGATGACAAATATCAAAATTACAATAAGCCAGAATTTTCACTCTCAAATAACACTGTAGATTGAAAACAATTATTGAATAATCAAATAGTTAGAAAGGTAAGTAATAGATATGTTCAGTTGGTTTATCAACTTTTTTTTGAGTATTTTCAGGAAATTCAATTGAGACTCCATTTTATGATTCAATTCTTCTGTTACTTTTGGACTCATAGTCAGGATCTTCATCTAACCAAAATGTTTTCCTCTTTCATCCCTTTAACAGATTGGGACAGTACTAGTATGGAAAAATGAGCCCTCGACCTCCTATCTAATAGAGGAGACCAAATATCAGCTCTTCTGATGAGGTTGGTATCATTACAAACTAAGTAGTTTTCATGTAAGTCTGCACAATTTCAAACCTAGCAGAAGCATACAAACAACTACACTACTATTTTTCTTCTCATTTGACATATTCAATGCTTACTCTCAGCAGGTAGGATTTCTATTGATAAAATCTGATATTACATAGGTTTTGATGATCTTCTGCCTTGGTACACAAGTCAGAGGTTTAACAGAACGCATTCAAGTCCACCAACATTAAGTGAAGTCCTCTGGAAAGATAGACCTAAGTTTCGCGTGCATGATAGCAAGAATTTATTCAGCCCACAGAATCTGTGATTGAAGGGCGGTGATTGAGAACCAAAACTAAGGATGAATTGGTCCTTAAGCATGTAGTGTAATACGGTCGATCAGAACCTCACCTTAGTCACAATACCAAGTGGTTTACCAAAACCCAAGGATTGATAGTTTATAGAACTTTAAAGTGTACAGAGATGATTCAAGGCATGAGATCCACCACAGTAACTTTAGCCCAGCTAGGAAATTCCAAAAGTTTATGCAAAAATCCTGATGGTAGTGAAAAGGATATTAGGAATGTGATCCCAACTAAAAGAATGATTTTGTAAAAAGATTAAGCAAGCATTTATTTCCCAACAAATGCATGCAAAAACATACCAACACTCATCAAAATAGTGATGATATCTGAAGTAATCACTTATGACCATCATCTGGGCTCTGGAAGTTTTGATCTACTTCACTGGATTCAAATATCAAAGAACAATTAACCATGAAATAATCATTTTGCATTACCAAGAAATCCACAAACGAGAAAGCACCAAAAGAGTTATGGTTCTACCTATTTCTTCCTTCTGTCTTTAAACTGCAAATCTTAGATGATACAGGATTGGAGGTGCAACAAAGCCCTCCTCAAGTTAGATACTCCTCAGATTATCCAAAACTATCATTTTCGCCAATAACCTAACAGTGAACTACCCCTAATGACCAAATATATATATATATATATATATGACAACACACATTTAATACTCATCAAAAAACTTCCGTGGCATGCAGCTGACTGGCTACAGAAAAAAATTAAAAGCATACATAAGAAAAAGTAAATGGTCCAACAGGAATCTTCTATAAATCAGCATACAGATACTAGAGAAGGAATTTTACCTCTTTGATGAGATCGCTCAGCGCCTCAACACCAAGACAGCCAACAGCAGTATACATAAGATAAGATTTTCTCTCTTTCAAACGCTTGCATGCATTTAAAACGAACCTAAGAAATGTGTCATGAAAATAAATATTTAACCAAAATATGAAGGTAAATGCTAAACTAAAGCAAGGAAAAGCTGGACGTTCTTATAAAAACAGTAGCATAAAAATATGAAACTGCAGCAAATCTGCCAATTAGATTGATGAATGGAAGACATGTAAGATAAAAAATAAAAATTAAAGGCAGATTTCGGCTTTGAAGGTTATGTAGGATAAATTAACAGGTGAAGAATTAATTCATCCATGAAAAGATTGAAGACTAAGCGAATACTGCTTCATGGATCAGTTAACCACAACAAAAGCATGAGAATAGTACATCATAAATGAACCAGCATAATGACATGAAAAAACTTCATACCTGTTGACATTAGTAACATTTGGGCCAGTACTACTGCCTCTCTTTTTCTTGTTTCTCTTTTTCTTCTTATGTCTTGAATTTGGTCTGTCAGATTCTTGATTTCCTTGATTACTACCAACATCAGAACTTTCTCCTACTTTAGTCTTTGAAACCTGTTCAATTAGCTCACCTTCTTCAACATCAAACATCTCAACATCCTGGACATCCTCAACACCTTCCTCGTCAGAGAGTGTGTCTAGCAAACTCTCTCCTCCATCCATGTGATCAAAAACCTGAAGTATGCTTCCTCCACATACATATATAAATAAAAGATTCATTAAAGAATTCATGTCCACAGTTTAGCTGTAGATGAACTATCAAGATCAAAATACAAGTAGCCTTTACCCATCCACCATATAAAGCGAAAAAAGCAATATCATTTGTTCTTCTTCCCAAGTCCATGTATTACACATGAAATGCTTGATCGAGGTATTTAGACCATTTTAATTAAGAAGCATCCACACATAAACATGCATTCAGAAATATCAATGTCATACTCGATCACCATACTAATCAAAATATGATATTCTTCACCAACAAATAGCAGCATTATAAAAACACATCTTAAAAAATCCACAAAATAACCCTCACCAATATTTTTTTGTAATATATTCCAATAAAACACAATCACCAACCATTGAGAAAACTAAAAAATTCCGCCAAAAATGTTTCAAAATGCATCACCGAAAATCGCCACCAGAAACAATATAATCAAATTGCTTCTTATCAAAAACAAATTACAGGCATGTTATTTTCCTCCTATCACGTAAAAATGGAAGTTTATACACTGCACGACATAACTCGATTCCAGTTCAAGAAACCCTAACCAATTTATGCATAACAACATAATAATCAAACACTGTAAACCGATAATTGCGCATAGAAATTACAAGAATAAAAAAGATGGATACAGCTAACCTTTGATTATATGTTTTGCAGCGAACTGCTGATAGTTGAGAGTCTTGAGACTAGAGAGCATGCTATACAGAGACAGAGACAACTGCGGCAAGAAACAGGGATTTACAAATATATTTTTTGGTGGGCCTCAATATGGGTCGATATTATGGGCCCTAGGGCTATTGGTCTTGGATCAGTGTATGAATATTGGGTCTCGATCTTCGGTCATTTATGTTTTATTTTGGGCTCCTTTTTCCTTAATTGGTTGATGGGATACCGTGTAGATTTTATGACGAAAACATATTATTTATTGTTTAGTGTGTAATTCTAAATAAGTGGGAATTTCACTTTTAACCATCTATACATATAAAAAAAAAATTGGGAATCTCATTTTTAATTATTTATATTTATAAATGTTTTTTTTTTTAGGTTATAAAATTTTGTTCTCTTTTAGCATTGAATGACTTTTTTTCCACTAAACTCTTCTAACATTTGAGATGTAATATGATTATATGTGCTACATTAATAATGGTATGAGAGTGTGGTATGATGATATGGACTACATTAATAATGATACAGACTACCCTTATTATGATATGGGGGTGTATTATGGTATTATGGGTGGTACGAGGTGAAATAAGATGGTATAAGTTGATATGAGATTAATTCCATTAAGGATATAATAGTTCAAAAAAATATTTTCTTAATTAAAAAATATAATTTCATAATTTTTATTAAAAAATAATATTTCTTTTTATGATCAGTTTCTTATAATTTCATCTTTCTAAATTTATAATTAGCAAATTTCCTTAAATAATTCAAGTTATCAACTGCTTTATTTTTCGAAATTTTTGGATTTTTTTTTACGAAATGTTCTTTTTTTTTTTAGAAAACAAATGTATGGTTCTCTTGAGAAGAGTAAGATATTATGCATTATCATTTATATTCTTTCATAATTTATTCATCTAATCCACCATCCAAAGTTTATTATAACTAATCATCAATATTTTTTGAAGGTATTTAAGATACCTTTAAATTTCAATTTTAATTGGATAATTCAGTGATCAAACTTCATAACTTACATGCTTTTCAAACCCTTTTTTTTTAGGGTAGAACGTATTTAATTTTAAACAATCCGTACACGCTAAATTTTTTAATATGTTCATTACATCTTAATTTGAAAATGGAGAAATAAATATATATCCAAATATGGGATAAGTTTATAAATGACATAAAATGTAGAAAAGGGCCAAAATTGTCCAAATCAAGAAAAAAGAACCCCAAGTCAGGAAGCAAGTGGAAAATTAGGAGTCATCGAATTTGATGTTAGATAGAAAATGATATAATCATGTGATTCGTCAATACCATAATAAAGTCATCGACAATGCCACCAATAATACATCTATTATATTTATATAATACTTTACTTGTTTGTCTTTGTGTGAATAAGCATGAAAATGATATTTTTATTTTTATTGATTTGTTTTACTCTTGATGAATCAAACCTTTGTTCATTTCAATAAGCTTCTTTTTTTTTTTTTTCAAAATGACCAAAAAAAAAAAAAAAGAAAAGGAAAGGTAAATATCCAGCCAAGATAGTATGATGGAATACATTTTATGAGTTGCAGCGTCAATCACATCATTTGATCCATCTAATATTATTTGCATTTCTTTATGTGAGCCAATATAATGATCTCATGTAGTTCATTCTAATTTATAATTAATTTTTAAAAATAATTTTATTTTATCAATCTATTTCATTGATGTTTAAATTTCGTAACAAGATGATTCTTTATAATATTTATAATAGAATTTATTTAGTAAATTTATGTTATGTTTGTATTAATAATACTATATCTGGTGCCACTGGTAAATAATCGTGTTTCCCCCTTTATCTCTCAAGTACAAACTTAGGTAATAAGTTTAAAAAATTTCATAGTGATGTAGGCCAAGTTAAATGTTGACATTAATCATATATTTAATTGATTATTATTGTAGGTTTTTTTTTTTTTTTTCCTTCGAAGTCTTCTTCATGACCCTCAACTTTTCAACATTTGTCATTTTGGCACTGCAATTTTTTTTTTCCTATTTCACCACCCCATTTTTATTCTATCTTTGTTATATTACTTAAGATAGTTAATTCGAACTACTTAACCATGTAATAATTACTATTAGTTATGTGAAATATACATTAGTTACTCGTTACTTAAATTTAAATATAATATATTGTTATTTATATTTATATTTTTTTTGTGGTACCCATTGAATATTCTCTTTATTTACTTTTGCTCTTTTCAATGATGCGTATTCCATATAATTTCATCCCTGTATGGGGAACATCAATTTTCTTCTCGTTACAAGAAATCAACTGAAAATGTGGCTACAGCCTATGAAAGGTCCAGCCTCTATATCATATATTATCGCGTTGTCCAAAATTGACTAATAATTATTATTGGTTTAATTGCAAAATAAATATGAATCTTTAATTGTTTTTAATGACTCCAACAATTTATTACTGAATAAAATAAAATATAACATGAACGAGTAATTAACATGTTCGAAATAAACTGTGGGTCGATCTCAAAAGAGTACAATCAACTTAAAATTAGATTTCATCTACTTAAAAAGTATTATAACAGTATAACATATGATTTTTTCTTTTTTTAAGAAAAAATATTAAGTACTGTAATATTTTTTTTATGAATAAATAATATTTTTCTAGTAAATAAAATTCAAGGTTATGTTGAGTATGTCGATATTATTGACTCATTACATGCATTATTATGATTACATCTACATAAATTTTTTTTCCCTTATAAAATATAAGAATTTGTGATATATTCTACATAATCCTACAGAAGTCTGTCTTAACCTAACATTAACAGGTAAAATCCAAATAAAGCTGTTATGAAAAAAATATTGTTATAAGAATATAATTTAGCATAAATATAGTTAACTTAGAAGTTGATGAATTTCTTTTTTCTTTTTAGAGGATTGAAAAAAAACAAACAAACAAACTTGAGGAACTTTAATCATGAAAATTCGATCTGAAGTTTTTTTTGTTTTCCTTCTTTTTTTTTGGACAAGAAAATTTGAATTTGTTTTGAAGTTTTAAGGATTCCTGAAGGTCAACGTAGTATATTGCTAATTAAGCAATTTCACATATTCCATGAATGGTGCAAAGCAGAGAATCCCATCCCACTGGTATTTGCGCAGACACGTCACTCTTATCGCTTCTTTATATATTCATTGATTTATTAAGGCAACGACTCGCACTTATCCCCACTAAGATATAATTATTATTCCTTCTACCGGAGACGATGATACGCTACGCCGCCGGTGCACTTTTGCTCATTGCTCTCTCGATCCTGACCGTTGATGGCCGGCATGATTTCATCAAGCTGCCTTCTGAAGCTCGCCGGTTCTTCGGTGGCGCCGCCGCACAGACCGCCGGAGAAGACGATGACTCCGTCGGAACTAGATGGGCTGTGCTAGTAGCAGGGTCCAATGGCTACTGGAATTACAGGCACCAGGTGATCGCGCACTCCTACAATTGTCAAAATTACTTGATTCATATTCGATTGTTGATTACTGTGGACACTCTTAACTCTGAGCACCTGAAATTAGTAAATAAGTAGATTTAAACTTCAATTTTAATGCTATTCATATGTTTGAATCTCTGTGTTAATTTCATGGACGAATTTTGCTTTTAGTGGTAATTATTTGATGGTCGCTTAGGATGCTTCTTTCATCTTCGTTAATTAAGTTTTAAAATGGTTATTTATTACCTATACTTTTAAATTTCTTGTTCTAATTTTGACTTTGCCTTTATCTAGATCATGGTTGCTGATTTTTATGCAGTATGTGAATTTTCTCTTCGTTTATACTAGTGTGACTCTATCCATGTTAAGTTGATGGTGACGATAGCATCATAGTGAAATCTAAGTATCTGCAAAAAATTGTTCAATATCTCTCTGTTCTTGGAGACAATATGAATTATCACTCAATTGGGAAAGTCAAAATATGTATTATCTAGAGCCAATAGCCTTTACCACAACTTCAACTGGCTACCTGTACCACCATGGCATGACTAGGGAGTTGCTTGATGCATTATTTCTGAACTGAGCAAATGAGATCATATGTTCTACTTTTCTGTGTCCTATATTATTAGCTATGAACCACAGAAAAATGGGATAGAGGATTGGGGACTGATCACTGGATTTGGGTGGAGAGTCTTCCTTTCACCTAGTAAAGGCTGTGGTTCATTTTTTGTTAAATTTCTTGGAAGGGATATGAATAACTTGCTTTAAGGTATAATATTAAACTTATGGGACCCTCTACTATGATTGAAGAAAAAATTATTAAATTGACAAAAGTTGTAAGAGATGATAAGCTGTTCTAGCTAGCGGTTGTCGTTGTCTTGTTGTGATAATAGGGACTAGGAGGCCCGCAATTAGGAGTAGTATAATTTTAATTTTCTTGACAAGTAATGTAAGTGGGTCAGATTATCACCTAACTATAATTGTACTGCTAAGGCACAATTCATCTTGGCTAGACTTTGATTTCACAAATTCTTTAATATTATTAATATTAATTTATTACATGTAACACAAGAACTGCACAAGAAATCATGTAGGTAAGTAAGCAATAACTTGATCACAACATAGTGATCATGCATATAATTGGTATAACTTGGAAAGCATAGGCAGTATCTTCTTCATATGAATAAAGAGATCTTTATGATATTACTCTGATTAATGATACTAATACAATGTCTTGTGTTTTGTTGTTTTGTATTAGGCTGATGTATGTCATGCGTACCAAATCTTAAAGAGGGGTGGTCTGAAGGATGAAAATATTGTCGTTTTTATGTATGATGACATTGCATATGATGTAGAGAACCCAAGGCCTGGTGTCATCATTAACAACCCTCATGGTGAGGATGTCTATAAGGGAGTTCCAAAGGTTTGTGTCATTTTCAGTTTTAGTCTTTAGATGCTTGTTGACTATAGAAAAACCAGACTTTCCTTACATAGTGTTTTAACAGGATTATGTTGGAAATGATGTAAATGCGCACAACTTTTACGCCGTACTTCGTGGAGATAAAAGTGCACTGACAGGAGGAGGTAGTGGGAAGGTTGTAGATAGTGGCCCAAATGATCATATCTTCATATATTATACAGATCATGGTGGTCCTGGAGTGCTTGGTTAGTAACATATTTTTATATACAATTTTGTTGATTGCTTATGTTCATTATTTTGTTTGACCTATCCATCTATGCATGATAAAAAATGCAATGATGTTTTTTCAGTGTTTCTTCTGGATAAAGTTTTTACAATGGATTGATTATTCCTGATGCTGTTACATATTCTCAGGGATGCCTGCTGGTCCTTATATATATGCTGATGACCTAAACAATGTCTTGAAAAAGAAGCATGCTTCTGGAACATATAAGAGCTTGGTAAATGAATTATGTGCTCTCATTTACCATGAAATCATTTATCTCAGAAGCCAGACCTAATAACTTCCATGGATGTGATAGGTATTTTATCTTGAAGCTTGTGAATCTGGAAGTATATTCGAAGGCTTGCTTCCTCAAGGCCTCAATATATATGCAACGACTGCATCGAATGCGGAAGAGAGTAGCTGGGGAACCTATTGCCCAGGGGAGTACCCTAGTCCTCCCCCTGAATATGATACCTGCTTGGGTGACCTCTACAGCATTGCCTGGATGGAGGACAGGTATGCAATATGCCGCAATTTTGTACTTCAAAAGTTGACCATTTCAAACGGTCTTTTCCATCCTATACCTGGACTGAATGATCAACCACCAAGAAGTCATTTGCATACAATATTTTTGTGGATTTTACACCAAGTGGAATACATTGGGTGTAGGATGGAATACACCATTTCAAATTCGATCTATGTTCGCAGAGCACACACAAACATATATTTTAAACAGCATTAGTTAGAAGACATGATATTGGTAAAGGATGATAATGAGAGTTCTGGGTGGCTATTCATCTAGTTCTATAGCAAATAATTCTGGTTTTAATATTTTTCTGATCAATACCCTCTTTATGGCATTATCAACAGTGACATACACAATCTTCGGACAGAAACTTTGAGACAGCAGTACCAAGTGGTAAGATGTTTTGGAAGTTTATATTTACGTTGAGCAGTTAGAATTTGACCGTAGACCAACTTGCTGCTTGTAGCAAGTGTGATACAGCCACCTGATTTTTATGTTATGAGGAAATACATCTTGTTCCCGTTTTCAGGTCAAGGAGCGAACAGCAAATGAGAACTCTTACTATGGTTCTCATGTTATGCAATATGGTGATCTGAAGCTAAGTGTGGAGACTCTTTTTATGTATATGGGTACAAATCCTGCAAATGATAACTTTACTTTCGTGGATAACAATTCTCTACGACCATCTTCAAAAGCCGTCAACCAACGTGATGCTGATCTTTTACACTTTTGGCATAAGGTATGTGTACCACCTGAAAACCAAAATCAAGTTCATGTCTGAATCAAATATCCTCCTTAGTTGTATATATCAATTGCAATTTACATAATGCTAGCAAGTACAAAGTGCTTATATAAATAAACCAGTGTTTGGTTCATATATGATAGATGAACTTGTTGGATAAGTTACTCATCCCGTGCTTGAAATAATTTCATTACCCACAGTTTCGCAAGGCACATGAAGGTTCCAAGAGGAAATCTGAAGCTCAGAAGCAACTCACTGAAGCTATTTCACACAGAACACACATAGATAACAGCATTAAACTTATTGGGAAACTTCTTTTTGGAATTGAAGCTGGTCCCAAAATGATAAATTTCATCCGACCTAGTGGCCAGCCTCTGGTTGATGATTGGAAATGCTTGAAATCTCTGGTAATACATCAAATTCAGTTCCTAAATATTGAGTTTAAATTTCACTTCAAGTATCAGAAAATCACCATGCTTGAATTTGTTATGCAGGTTAGAACATTCGAAACTCATTGTGGATCCCTATCGCAATATGGAATGAAACACATGCGATCCATTGCCAACTTCTGCAATGCTGGTACGAGCATAGAGCAGATGGCCGAGGCATCAGCTCAGGCTTGTACCAGCTTTCCTTCCAATTCATGGAGCTCTCTCCACAGGGGCTTTAGTGCTTGATTCAAGCACTCAGGACCACATGAAATTGAATTCTCTTGTATGTATAGTGGTGTTGGCTTTGCGTATGTAGAATGTACGTATTTGGTATATCCTAAGTCGCTCACTCTGTGTGAAATTAATGGTGAATGTTATGTTTATTCACCAAGTGTAGGATGACTTATACACAACTTTGATTTTATGGTGGCTTTGTTGTACATAAATCTCAGAAGCATATAATGTGCAGTTGGTGTTTAAGATTAAGTCCTCTTTGATGAATCTGGGCTTTAATTTGTCTTAGTGAACCTATCTTTATTCTTTTGTCTTTTTCAGCCCATTTTTATCTTGATTTATTGGGTTCCATTTGCAAGAACAAAATTTTAAATCAAGATAAGGAGTGATACTTTATTGGGGTTCCATATGCAATGGCTAACTAAATTAATAAAAGGCTGTAACTTGAGAAATTCTCCATGAATGGGGCTTTGCTAAATTTAATATGACTTTTTTATTTTGAAATAAAAGAAAGATAGGAATTATGAATAAGTAGCAATTTATCTCGGTACTTTATATTTGTGGTAAATTTCATAATTACAAAAATAAACTACAAAAACCAACAATATTACTAATAAAATTTTAATTTCTCAATAACTTTCACAACTGAAGGTAAACACCAACCATAAAGAAAATAATAAAATGTAGGACTTATGTGAGATTGTCTCGTAAATCTAATTTTTTGAAATTAGTCAATTTTTATCCCATTAAATAAAAATTCATTTATAAAAATAAATATAATGATTTACTTATTTTAAATTGTGTACAGTGGTGATCGTCTCATCAAATTATATTCACGAGAGCATTTCATATACATATATTTGAAAAGAAAGAAGGCAATGTGAATATAATTCGAAAGTCATCGATAAACTAATGTGTGAAGAAAGAAGGGAATTGATTTCACACATTTCTACCAATTGATATAAAATTTAGAACCACCCAATTATTTACCATTGGCTTGTCCAACTTCCAATTCCAGTTAGTTCTACGATTAAAAAGAAGAAAGAAAAATGAAAAGTATTGAATTAACCTAACCATGGTAGATTAGGTAACCACAAGTGAAGTAAATCACATGTTAAGTGCGAGAGGACCGGTTAGCGAGAATGCTCCACGATGTTATTGAACTTTAAACTATTGCGAATAAAGAAATATAAAAAATAGCCAACTAACGGCATAAAATATTCCGTCAGATCACTTAACGCCGTGAATAATCATCCAGTGTTCATGTGGGGCACAGTAACACCGTCTCTTAGCAGTTAAATCAAAAGCCAATCTACGCCGTCGATAATATTTCAACGGTCGGAGATTGGAAATTGAGAACGGAACGGTATAAAAATGGTGGTTTGAAGGGGAAGGAGAGCATTTCGTAATTTTCTTTTCTTTCTTCACAAGAAGAAGTAGAACAAATCGCACCCTCTCACCATCTCTCTTCTCTCTCTCATAGTTTCTAAAAATTGGTTGGAAAACAGAGAAATTTTTGAACCAGTAGTTGGTAAGTGGAAATGTAGCGAATATGTAATGATCAGTGATCGAACATCTATTTTTTTTAATGTGAGATTCTTCGATTTTATGAGTTTAACTCTATCTGGATTTATTGTTGATCATATTTTGAACTACAGGTACATTGTCGGATTGTTTTTGAGGAGATATCGAAGCTTGATTCTGTTCAAAATTTGCGAAAGGTTTGATGCAGTTAGATTGGATTTTCGGAAGGAAATTTAGGTCCAGAGGTTGTTAATCGCCATTATATTTCCGATTTGTTTGTTATAAATTGATTATTTTCGATTACTGAGCTAATACTTGCTCGATAGGTATATTTTTGGGAGATTTGAGATCGGTTACCTGGTTGAGAAGATCGGAGTTGATTTCAGAAACTTAAGTTTTCTGCTCGTTTTCCTGTTAAAGCTACAGGCGAAGCTGTTGTTAGGAGCAAAATCAGCTGAAACTGCTGTGAATTTTGAGCTTCTTTGCGGGGCTTATGACATCCAGACGTTAAATCTATCCGTCAAACATCAAAATCCTGATTATCTCAGGTAATTTATTTCGATAAAACCAAATAATTGACTTAAAATTTGCATTGTGATTGACGAGATTTTGTGATGCAGATTCGGAGAACTCTGTTTTCCTTTCTTTTATCGGATTTTTGAAGGGAAAAGAAGGTTCAGATTTTATCTGCACAAGATTGTAGATTACGGTTGAAGAGAACAGAAGTTTTCAGGGTAATGTGATGGTTTTTCATTTCTATTTTCCTTATTCATTTTTGGGGGAAATCTGAGCCTCTATCTTCCAATTGTTTCTCTCTCCCGAATTTTCTGATGTTTGATTGTTATTTTTCAAAGTTTTGCTGCAAATTCTCATTTGAATTTTTTTTTTTTTTTGGGATTTTTCTTGTGTTGCTGTTTCTCCTCAACAGATTTTTATCTCTGAGATTTAAAATCACTGCTAAACCTAAAAATCAAGAGCTAAATTTCCAACCACATATTTCCTTCTTTTCTGCAATCAACAATTTATTTATTTTAATTTCCAAACAAGAAGAGAGTGGTGAAAGGGGTAGAGTATTTTCTTTAGGCTTACTTTTTTTTTTTCTTTTCTTTTCTTTTTCCAGAAAACCAAATCTCTTCATTCAATAATTATTAACTACGCATTCATCTCCATTGTTTCCTTGTGCCAAAATTGAAAAATATTGGGATTTTTTTTTTCTTTTTCAGTTCTTGCTTATTTACCTTTAATTGGACAATAAATTTTGCCAGAGTTTCGATTTTTCACCATTCCTGTGTATAACATTTCCAGTTCGTGGAAATCTAAATATTATGATTGATTAAACCATTCCATTTTTTTCCATTACCTATAATTGGCAAAAGTTCTCTCAATTTGTAATGTGAATTTTTTTAATCTTTCTTGTACTTATCTTTATACTGTAGATGGCACCAAACTGAACAGAGTTTAGCTAACAGAACATAAAACTTCCGTTAAAATGTGATTTGACGGTCCACAGGTGTACAAAAGAGGGAGATGGAGAGGAACAATACTCACTCCACCAATAAAGATGGTCTTTTGTTGAGATCCGAATCTAGGTCAGCGGCTACGACGTCGTCTGACTTCGTGTTGCAGTGGGGAAACCGGAAAAGGCTACGGTGCATGAAATTCCAGGCCAAGGACCACACCAACAACCCGGCCGGTTTAGGACCGGTTCAGAGAGCATCTACACGGGTCGACCGGAGGGTGGTTAGGTCGGATCTCAATAATGGCAGTAGCAAGGATCCGAATCCGAGTCAGCTGAACAATAGTAATGCTGTTAAGAGTAACGGCGGTGGTAACGGATATTTGAATCTCCGTCAGCGGCCGGCCTCTCCGTCTCATCGAATTTTGAGGTAAGCTGCTTCATTTTCTTTATTTTCATTATTTATCTTAATTAATTTCTCTGATCTCCAAAAATAAATAAATTTGTGGTCGCGCGTGAGTGCACGCGAGGATAAGGTTTTAAACTTGTAATAATTGTTGAAATATTTTTGGAAGCCAATGGGATATTGTTGGGATGTAATTTATACTTTTTTTTTTCTTTTTTTGAGAGAACAATCGTTGAAACTTGAAAATTCCCAAAACATCTTCTCTCAACCTTTTATTCTAAACATCAGTCAAGTTGATTTGTGTGCGTTTACTATTATATCCTAAATACAATAATAAATCACACCATGAATAATATCTGTTGCATATATTTCAAAGTTCAATTATATTCCTTTGTCCTGTAATGGAAGATGTAAAAGGCGTTATTTTTTAGGAAAAAGAAAGGGAATTAGCCAGAAATTCAACTTGGTATTGTATATTGACTTATTTGCTTTCATTTTGGCCTTGTTTTATCCCATCTTATCTTCTATGCCACTTTCATTCATGGCTTATGAGAGCTATGCACATTCATGAAATGCCAATTTAATTCTTTTTTGGCCAATTGTGGGTGTTACTGTCATTTTAGTTCGATCGAATGATTTTTATATTATTATTAAAATAAAATGAAATAAATGCTCAAAGTAGCATAAACGCCATTCATCAATAAATGTTGCTCATTGGTTGGGTTGGGAAAGTGGGCCACCATTTTCTCTCTCTCAACCTGCCTTCCAATGAACTGTTGTTTGCTAGAGTTGTTAGATCCACGGCGCACTTTGTATAAGATTATGACACGTAAAGTATATATATTTATTTATTTATTTTTATTAAAAAAAATCTTACCATAGCTGCCCCAAATATCTCGAGTTCTTGATCCTTTTTAAATAAAAGAGAGAACTAAATCATAACCACACAATCCAAACACCCTCTATCAACTCATCTCTCCCCCAATTTCTTCTATGATCCAAAAAGCAGTCACTAACCCACAAGGGTATTCCCGTAATTTAAAACCCTCCCCATGAAATTCTTTTACTTTTACTGTTTTCATTAAATTCAGTTTTTTATTTTATTTTACCAATATAACCCTTTTACTTTATTCATTTATTTGACTATTGTTTGCTCTTGTTATAAGTTATATCATGTGCATGAGATGAGATGTGATGTGATGTGATGCATATGTTGTGAATTCTTATTAAAATTACTTGTGTTTACATATTTCCTTTTGGTTTTATATTCACTCTTAGGAATTCAGAGAGTTTGCTTGGTATGAGAGGGCAGAGCAACGGTGTGAGGGGATTGGTGTCCCCGGATAGAGGGGATAAAAGAGGTGGTGGTGTTGCCATTAGCAGCCACCACCATAATAACAAGATCAACAACAATAATAATAGCCATCATAATGACAATCACCACCAACATGGTGGCAGCGGGGGCGGTGGTTCTGGGTCATCTGAGACCGCCCATGATGGGAAAAAGGGCGGCTCATCGTCTGGCGGAGATACAATCGCTGCTGTGTGGCCGCCCAAGTTTGTGATTGCCTTGACGAATAAGGAGAAAGAAGAGGATTTTATGGCAATTAAAGGGTCTAAGCTCCCCCAGAGACCCAAGAAAAGAGCCAAGTTAATTCAACGCACACTCAACGTAAGTGTTCTTTCCACTTTCTTGATATTTTCTTGCTGATCTTGGTTTGAGTTTCAAGCATGTCATTAGTGTTTTATTCATTGATGATTAATCTACTGTTTTCTTCAGAGAATCGTGTTAGGTAGTAATCATAAGATAGTACTTGGGTATGATTTACAATGATTACTAAAATTAGGTTGTAGATTGGAGTTTTTGTTTTCCATTTTTACTCGTGTGGAAAAATCATCAGAATTGATTTTAAAAATAATATGAATTTTTATTGGTAGATTTTATTTCGTGCCGTACATTATCATTAAAATTGGGCTGCAAAATTCATATAAAAGAGAAAAACAACAAATGTGTGTGTATATATATATATATATATTTATTTATTTAATTTTTTTAGGAAAAAAAACTAGGGGTTTCATTCTTTCATAGACAGTCTTGTAATGAGAAGAAACTCTACTCTACTCAATTCAATTTATCTTATTGTTGAGTTCTAATAAATAATTTTAGGTTCGACTCTTATAAATGAGATTGAGTTGTTCTCATCTCTTATTAGGAACCGACTTTTATTTATGAGCTCTGATTAAGGCCTTCCACCTGTGTTACACGTGGGAAGGTTTGCTCAAATAAATAAAGTGCTTTAAAGAAGTATGAATAAACAGAGTAGAGTTGAAATTTCACACCTTACTAGAAAAACTACTCATATTCTATTTGAAATGATATTTTAGTTTAATTTTCATATTACCAACATATATTGCATATATTAGGTGACTATTGATATATGTTATAACAAATATTGATTGGAAGTTTGGAACGGAAGAACATTATTTGCTATCGAGAAATGACATTTGTTTTTTTTTTTTTTTGCGTGACTCGTCTCGTTGGTCACAATTTGAAATGGAGTCGCATCTAATTCATTTTACTTAATCATTGCTTCAAAATGGATCATTTATATCGAGATGGTGTCAACTAGAGGATGTCCCTTAAAAAAAAAAAAAAAAAGTTTCAACTGAGCATAAAGGGCATGAAACTATTGACTATTTTAATAAAGGATGGCCCTTACTTCAAAAAAAAAAAAAAGTTATGTAAGAAAGTTTTAATATTATAGTGATCTGCAACTTGCGTTTTTACTGTTTGAGAATTCAAGAAAGCTGAAAGGGAAATTGATGCTGGCCCCTTACATCTTTTATTCTTTTCTTGCCTATTATACTGTTCTTTTAAATTAATATAAAATAAGTAATCGCCACTTTTTTTTTAAGTTATTTACTAAAAGTACCTGTTTCAACTTATTTACAAAGAGTTAATATTATTTTTAGTTAATATTATTTTTAAAATGATAAATCACTTTTTATATTATAACAGTTTAGACAATAACGGTGTTGGTGGGACTTTTTTTTTTTTTTTCGTGTCTCCCCTTTTAATAATGCGGAGAAAACACGTGGCATACAATAGTAACAGCTAAATAAACACGACGACACATGACAGCACATTAGTTTGGTTTGTGTTGGGTTCTGACATCGTTCGATTGTATTATTGTATTGCCTATTGTGGCCTCAAATTAACATTTATGATTTATCTGTGCCATAAAAATAAATGATTGAAATTTTATATTATTAGTGTTGATTGCATTAATTAAATAATAATTAATAATTGTTGTGCAATTGCAGTTGGTGTGTCCAGGCTCATGGTTGTGCGATTTGACACTCGAACGATATGAGGTCAGAGAGAAGAAGGTTTCTAAGAAGGTACTCTCAACTCCATTCTCTCCCTTTCTCTCTCTTCTTTCTCTCTCTAACAAAGAGAGTCTATTTTTCAGAGACCAAGAGGGTTGAAGGCTATGGGAAATGTCGAGTCAGACTCAGAGTAGAGCAAACCATGTGGTGAGGATTTTAGTGGAAGTTTAGCTTTGAGTTGTGAAGATATTTCCCCAAATCTGTAATTTCCAACCAATTTCGTATGGTTCAATATAATCAATGTTGCCCATTTTCTGTCATCTACATTCAATAAGGAGTCATTTATTTGTTTATTTTATTTTTTTGGCTCTTCTTACAAAAATCAACAGTAATTAGAAATATAATTTTTAATGTTTTGGCATTTCTTTTCAGACTAAGCCCTTTAGTGATATATATATATTTTTTCACACTTTATATTTCCTGGTTTAATAAAAGGCAAAAGCATGATATTTCACGAAAGCAGAGAGGAAAAGCTAAAAAGAAAAGCAATCAATAATTCAAAAAGCAGTAATCCTATAAATCATTAAGTGAGAAAAAGTCGAGTTCGAGTAGAAAAGTACTTCAACGCCCAATCACGTGGGCCCTCAATTCTGATCAAAGAAACTTTGCATTTGTACGTGTTTGAACATAGAATTTTAAATTCATGATTACTGTATTTGATTAATTCATGTGTAACTTCCTGTTTGAATTCAGAATTTTGAAATATATCATTTGAAATAAATGTATTTCAATTTCATTAAAATTTTAATACTGTCCTTTTCATTCTACATGAATTTATGTTGATTTGAAAACCACTCTAATTACAATAGATTTAAATAAATATTAATGTGTAAACTTAAACCCTACCCTATAATTTTATGGTCCATTTGAATAGGTAAATTTGAGAAGGAATTTAAAATTTATGGTATCAAATTTAAATTATTTTTTGGATTTGAAACCCATCTCCATTTGAATGTCTATTTATTTCATAATTTTCTAAATTTAAACCCCTTGACCAAAGCCCAACTTTTCAACATGGTGAGTGGATTTTGTTCATGCTATATACCATGGAGCGTCAATAAACATATATTTACATGAATTATAGATATGTTTAGATATATTCGTATAAGTGTGCGTCTACGTGTCGATTACTAGCCTTTAATAAAGTTAAGTAGTTCAGTTGTTGATGATTCGAAATCCTTTTTTTATACTAATAAATGATAGCCATTTTATTTTAATCCAAATTTAGTAGAAAAGTAGGATCTGATAATATATATATATGAATGAATTTAATCATTTATGCAAGAGAAAAGTTCAGAAACACAGTAGGAAGCACAAAATAATACAAACGAAATAAAATAAAACATGCACAAAAAATGCGGTAAATTATACAAAAGGCAAAAGAAATAAAATATTCAGAGCACAAAATCCTAAAAATAGAAATCCATCCGAATTAAATACCAAACACAAATCAACTGCACAAATCCCTATACCACAATCGGCCTATACATACACTCCAGCTACTACCTCTCGGGAACTCAGATCCTTAGTGCGGAAGCAAAGATAAAGGAAACTACCGCGGCGGCGCAACCGACGGCGAACGTCGGCGACGGGACTCCAGCCGAAGACGCCGGCGCAGGCGCCGGAGACTCTTGTGCGGCTGAGCTCCCAATGATGGCGAAAACTGTGACTATTGCCATTGCAACCAGCAAAGCTCTGCTCTGAGTCACCGCCATTGCACCTTCTGCGTGTTTTTGAGCGTGTATGTTGTGTGTTAGAGAATGCAGCGAAGAATGTCTCGTGATTCTGATTGTGAGTGGCAGAGCTATGAGAGAGAACGTGTTGGAGGATTTATATAGAGGAGAGAGAGAGTGGTGGGATATGTATGGGGAATCGGGGCAGAGGCTAGGTTGTACGGGCAGCTGCCCGAATTTACAGACTGGCAGGGGGTGGAGAGATAGCTGTCTGATACGACAGCGTACTGAAAACAGCGACAAAACATCCATTATTTCATACAAAAGTAAAAATAAAATTTATTACAAGGTTATTATTAAATAATTAAAACCATCAATTTTTGTCCACAGTTATTATATACATTCTCTTCCAAAAGAATAGTTGTCCTTTTAGGATTTTGTTCCAATTTATATAAATAGATAATCATACTAAAATCACTGTGCGATATGAATTATTTTCATCAAATTCACAGATTCGTTAATTTTAATAAAGTACTTTACAAATTCTAAATTTGAAAATAGATAGAATTTAATTTAACTCAATAAATTCATAATTTGGAGAAGGGGGGGGGGGGGTGGGGGGCTAGAATATGAGCAGAGAAATGATAGGCAATGATAATAACGGTGAATTAGAAATGTGGCAAATTTCCGTTAGTTGGGGCCACGTGGTTGGTTGACACATTTTTTTACAAATGGACAATAAAGTAACGTCCAAGACACGGCTGTGTAACGGCAATTTCTAAAACCTTCTTCTATGCTATCTCTATATGGGATACATTAATTTTTTTTTTCTTTTTTAATTTGAAAATTCAAATCCTCGACAAAGATGAACAAGTATGTACTGCATTTGAAATGTGAGAGAATATGTCTAATTGGTGAACACACTTTTAATAAAAACCAATGATTTTATGATTCCATTAATCTACTTTCAGATTGAAATAAAATTAGTTTCATAAGGAATTGCTCACTACCATATAATACAATAGATCAAAAAACAGGGAAGCAAAAAATTTGGACAAAAACAGATCAAAACTTCTGTCTCTAAATTAATTTTATTCCAAAAAAAATTAATACAGTAGCAACCATCCCTAAACCTCCATATTTCCCATTCAACTTCATATAATTCTAAAACTTACTACTCCAAATTTTTTTCTGTACACAGAAAATTTCCCCAATCAGTAAGTATGAACTAAAACCCCAGAAATATTGGGGCCAAAAGGAACAAAGGTTTCAATGCACTAGGAGAAAACTTTCTTGCAAAAAGATGACAAACAGAGGAAGGCTCATCATTATACAAACATCTCTGACCTTCAAAGATCCTCTTGAAGAGTTCCTCTGTAATGTCCGAAGCCCCAAAAGTCGCCGGATGGGCCCCACCCCTCGACCAGTCGACCCAAGTTATGCTTCTATTGGCCAAGAGACTCGCTGCTTGAATAGTGAGCATGGTGGGGAAATAGTGTTCGTCGACATAACATGCTGGTTTGCAGAAGGCAGAGAATTTCGGATAGAACTTTGTATCTTCAACAACGTAGATGGCCAGCTTTCTGTTGATTTCGAACCATTGAGATCCTTTGCGCCAATCGCTTATGTTAACCTCCGGTAACATGTTCTCGTTGTAACGGCCTCGCCCGTGTGGGCCGGGGTCGTCAAAGGCACCCATGA
Source organism: Scutellaria barbata (assembly GCA_028654395.1). NCBI lineage: Eukaryota > Viridiplantae > Streptophyta > Magnoliopsida > Lamiales > Lamiaceae > Scutellaria > Scutellaria barbata. Next base: position 9,752,023 of record CM053645.1, read on the forward strand.
AGCTATACTTGGAGCCCATTATGTAGTTGTAGATTGTAGTGAAGTTGTAGAGGGGAATGCACGATTCTGATAGGAGGACGAAGCGTTCATTGGATATGTCGAGTAAAGCATTTGCCAAAAGTCTTCTCTCAGCATCACACATACTCATCTTTCCCCATTCTGAGACCTGTGTAGGATCCAACTCACCGAAGTTATTGAACGTTACTTTTTGGAAATTCGAAACGAAAATAGAAGTATAAATCACAAAAATAGAACAAGAAATTATTGTCTTGTGGTCACACATCAACCTATTCAATCAAAATAATGCTGGGATAGTGATTATGAGTCAGCAACGACTTTCCTAGAATCAAGTAAGTCTAATGTCATTTCAGTTTCAGTGAACTGAATATTTGATTAGGTGATGACATATCGTTCATGATACTACATGATTTGATTTATTGAGTTTCTACTAGCATCAGCTCTGTTTTCATATCCCAGTAAATTAATGAAAGAGAGGGAAGAATGATCATTTCCGTAAACCATTTGAACAGCCTCCTAAGTCAACCTTGAAATTCTCAAATACCGAACATTTTGAGTACCGTTTATCACTTCTTATTACAGTCTTTTAGTTGCTACAGCTATTGGATTACACCAAGTGAAAAATCTACCATCCATTTGCTCATATAGCCACAGATATGTGTGCGTTTGCCTCCAATAGACAATAGATACACTGCACTGAGTGAGATCCACCAGGTGTAGCATTGATTATACACTATATTTCCACACATTCTAGGAATTGTGTTTGGTACATAAGATGAATGCTAAAACAAAGTAAAAGTAAAACTTGAGCATCAAAGAGCCCTTTAGTCAACCAACCAACCTGCCTAATTAGTTGGGCAAGCAAATTGAAGGGAACTTAATGAACACTGACATTTAGGTAGAAAAAACCACATGACCGCTATGCCCTTTTACCGGAATCTAACTATGCAAAGTCCAAATAGATATTAGCCAATAGCCACCAAGACATTGTAGAAGAACTTTCCAGCTGACAAATAAACTCTCATCTAGCTTAACAGAGGCCTATCGAAATAAAGTAGCTTCTTCATATTGCTATTCCAAATATTACAAAACACCAATCAAAGAATGAATCATAACTGATGAATAAAAACCTCTCTTGACATGACTTTCTTGTGCATAGCATATACAAACCCGACTGTAAATCACTTACATGGAAAACTAATGCCAACAATATTTTATCCAAAAAAACCAATAAAGCACATAGCTGAAATCTAATACACAAGCTTAATGGAATAAAAGAAAACTCCCAGAAAAGGCAGAGAAAATTTACCTGACTGGGTATTTGTCTCTTGTAAAACACAGACGAGGATGGAAAATCAGGCTCAAATGACGGCAATGAATGAATGTAAATAGAATATTGTCCCTCATGACCCTTGAAAAACCTCTCCCAAAGAGGGGCAAATGGCAACGGCCCCTTCGTCAAGAACATGAAAGCAAGCTTTGGAACCCTCTCAAACGGATAATTCGTTATTCGGGGCACCAAAGTTGCCCTCCAAAACAATTCCTCATCACTCATTTTGTGCATCAAATCGGATGGAGGCTTAATCCATTGTTCAAAACTTGTTGATTCTGTATTGCAGGGCAGTAAAATAGGCCTCCAAGAAGTAACTACACTATTAGCTCCAAAGTACCTAATCATATATATGCTAACCGCAGAAAAACTAACACATAAAACCAGAAAAAATATGAGTAATTGGAGCACCCTTTGGGGCAAAACCCTAGTCTGACTACCCCGGTTGGCCCCAATAGGATCTTTACCTTCTTCCATATGTACAACCTTTAATTGCATCTACTAAAAATTTTATCTACCTTTTTTGTTTTTGCTATCAGATTTCTAGCATAAAACCCACCAAAAATCTCTGTATAATTCTCAAGTAATTCATCAAATTAAACCAGCAATGCTTCTTCAAACCGATCAAACTCTGTTCTTGACTCTTCTACGAAACACTAAACCCTATCACTATCTTAGTTCACAACTAACGCCGAAGAGAAATCAGATTTTTGAAGCAAAATCAAATGAAGAAAAAAGATCGCAAAGGTTGTAATTGGAAAAGCAAAAACAGAGGAAGTTACAGAGTAACCGCCATGACTTCAAAATTACTAGTTCTTTGAATCATGTACAGAGGAGAGAGAATCAAATAGAAAAAGCTGCTAATGTGAAGGATTTCGCAACTGAACAGTGCCAAGAACTGGGATTTGAAATCTGTTAGCTTACTTTGATTGATTTCTTGCCAGCCCAAATCACGCCGCGTTTGATTGCGTTTATAGAAAGGAAATAAACACTGTTAATGAGAGAGAGATAAGCAAAATAACCAACCAAAAATAAATCCCAGAAATTAAAGGTGCAGAAAATAAATAGAACACCACCCCAAATAGAGAGAATTGAAAAGGAATTTAGAAAGAGTGGAGAGAAAACAGAAACACAGGAATGGTGTGGTGAAATCTAATGGGACAGAGGAAAAAGTGATGTGAGGAAATGCAAAATCTGCATCGTCATGTGTTTATTTAAGAATTAATTTAAGAATGTCTGTAAATCGCAATCGCATGGTGGAAAAAGAGTAAAGCGTAGGATTGGGTGAATTTGCTTGTTGTGTTGCCATAATTACATTCTCTAAAGTCTAGGACCCTTGTGCCACCATATAATATAGGCAAGATTTTTTATTTTAAATTAAGGGAATAATCATTAATATTTATTAATGTAGATTTGAAATATGAGTTTGCATTGTAAATCCCATTTTCCCAATTTTTTTTTGTTGTCATTCAAAATGTAAGATTTACAGCCATTCCAATAATCATTTATCAATAAATAAATTATTAAGTTTGGTTTATTTTTCTCTTCTACAAAGCAAACACGATATGATATCAAAGTGGTCGAGATTAATTTACCTATACTATGTTTCGACTATAATTAATAAGAATTATTGTTTGAATTGTGAAAATTATTTTTTATAGTTCTCGATCATAGTAAAAATTTGTCTTATACGTAAAATTGAATGTGTTGAATTTTAGGAATCAAATCATACATACAATTCTCTTTAGGAATATTCATCCATGACGAATGTAATTTCATATTACAAATCGTAGCATCATGTTTAAAAATCTGGAAAAAAGATATTTATATTTCATGATATTTGTTTTCTTTGAAATTTCTGAAAATTGATGTGTTGTCGTTTAACAAAACGTTGGTGGACTAACAATAGTGGTCGTGCAATATTATAAGTAGCTAAAAGACATATTTTGAAGTATTTATTTATTAACGATGTTTCCAAGTTGGTGAATCGTGTTGCCCAATATATTCTCATAACTTGAGTTGCATCCAATGTATTGTTATAACATGAGTTGGCTACCCAACAAACAAGTCACAATTCCTTCACGTTTTTAGAACACCAAAAATCAGGACATAATTAGTAAAAGTTTATTTCCCTCAGCAAAAAAGAGCAAAAAAATAGAGTTAAATTACCTCACCTAATTCTAAGCCCACCTCATCTACTTAGAACACTCCAAAAATAAAAAACACGTTTTGAATATTTTCTAAGCACACCCATAACATTTCAACTCTACCCTATTGCCAAGAATATCTCTTTTCTTCTTCCTTTCTCCTTCCATAACATTTCAATGTTTTTGTTTCGATTTCCAATATATTACTTTATTTTTGTACAAATTTTTTTAGTTACATTTAGGGTTAATAATGGGTTAGTGAAATAATAGTTGATTTTGATGAAATTTTAAGAAAAATCATAAGTTGTTGGGAGAAAATTCGAGAAAAACGAATAGAACAGACGGTCCTGGTTGGCCAACATTATTTGAGGTTGTTCAATTGCCTCGACCGAACGGATAGGAGGGCGTTCAGCTGTCTCGATTGAACAGATAGGAGGTGTTTAGTCGATTTGGTCTAACGTATAAGTTTATGAAGTTAGGATTTAAGTGAAAGAAGAAATAAAATGAAGGAAGATGCATACAAAACTTGTTTTACAAGTAAGCTAATTTATATATATAAAAGTTGGGTTTGGCTCTCTTAAACATTGACAAGTGGCACTCTCCAAAAATGTCACCTCAATTTTCCCAAATTCTTTAAATAATAATCTATATACATAAAAATATGTCAATTATCATATAAAGTAATAATCATTAAAAGATACATGTTTTGCTCAAGTTAAACCATTTAATTCAAATTTTGTTATATTTCTTCATTTCAATTAATTCACTTCATATTTTTCATTTTTTATAAACAATTAAAAATTTAAAGAGATAAACTTATGTTAAGCAAAAGTTAAGCATAAAAGATGTATGGAATTAATTGAAAATCAAAAATCCATAGACACATACATCAATAATAAATGAAAAAAGAAATCCATAGATATATATTACAATTATGAAATTTTGAAAAATAATTCATCACCCAAAGTAAAATATGATATTTATTTAACTACAATAAAATAAAAAACAAACTTTTAAGAAGTTATCTAATAAAAATAAATATTTCTGAAATAATTTTTTTACGTATATCTTAAAATGAATTAATAAAATTTAAATGTGGTTTAAACTCTACATATCAACTTACAGATTATGGTATCACATACCTAATTATAACTTGTAACTTATTAATAAATCCAAACTCAAATTTTAGATTTATTTGGATACATTAAATAATACATTAAGTTTAATTTTACTCCCAATTTTTCCAAATTTAGATTTCACAATGCACGATGTTTTTAGATTTGTAATCACATTATTTTAATTTTCATTCACATTTAATCTTTTTAAAGTAAGAAGAAAATTATATGAAGACAAAACAATAGGAGTAAATTAAAAATAGCAAAACCAATTAAATTGAAAACACATAATTAATTTATCGTTTGAAAGCATTGGAAAATTATTTATTATACAATAAATATTTGCAAAGCCATGCGTATGTGTCTTCATTGAATATTAAGAGTATTTATAGCTAAACATATCAAAATATATTTTTTTACAATTGCATAACTTAATATTATGTGAACACATTTGGGTATGAATATTGTGAATTAAAAGATAAAATTAACCAACACATCTTTGGTTTTCAACATTTTTAAATTTATATAAATATTATGATGTTCTTCTACTCTTTTTTGATTTAAAATTCAAATTTAATTATATTAAAAGATCAATATATGGACAATTTATAGAGATTTAAATGATAATTTTAAATTATAAGGTTTACATGTTTAAGTCGTATTGTTGCTCAATTGTATCTTGCACAGATAAATGAAAGGTGAGGGTAGACAGACTAAGATATGACACTCATTGATGGATCATGGATGAAAAAAAAAATTCTCTTATAAAATATAATATGTATTTGTAATTATACCAAATAAATTCAGTGATCAATATTGAATATATGATTTGACATCTTCAACATTGTGGGATAACATCATCAAATTTACTCATATTAAGTAATAGCAACAATATCATCATAGATAATAGTTACTTTCTCCACAATATACAGATTAATTTACTAATGAGAAAAAAAAAATTAATCTTATGGAAGTGTGCAAACTTTAACCATGATGTAAAAAGGGAAGAGAAATGGATACCTAATAGGAAATAAACTAAAACATACTCATCACAAAAGGTACGATGAGAGCAAAACATAAAAAAAATTACTCATTACTTTTGCAAGACATTTATGAAAAACTACCACGATAATTAAATTAAATTAATTTTATCTATGATAAACTATTTGATCATTTTTACAAAAAATACAGAAATCTACCAAAATAATAAATTGACTAAACAAAAAACTACAATATATATATATATATAGAATAACAAATATATAAAATATAAATAAACAACAGATATAAATTACACGAGTTATGAAGCCCGTGCAACACACGGGTTCAAACCTAGTGAGTTAGTAATGGGTTAGTGAAATAGTAGTTGATTTTAATGAAATTTTATGAAAATTCATAAGTTGTTGGGAGAAAACTTGAGAAAAACGAACAGTATGAACAGTCCTGATTGGCCGACATTGTTTGCGGTTGTTCAACTATTTCTGCCGAATGGATAGGTAGGTGTTCAACTGTCTCGACCAAACAGATAAAAATATGTACGGTTATCTCAACCGAACGAGACATAAGTTATTTTCTAAAAAAACATTTTAGTCTTTTATTGTCTATTTAATTTTGTATTTTTTTTTTATTATGGGGTGGGCTTTGAATTAGGTGGGGAGCTTTTAGCTCTAAAAAAAAAAAATGTTTAAGTTGTACCTCAAAAGGAATTGGTATTTTCTTTTTGTTCCCTTTTCTTTCATTTATCCTCAAGGACAGATAACACATAGTATTTGAGCAATTTTTCCAAAGGACAGACAACACAAAGTATTTGAGCATTTAGAATCAGAAATACTTCACAAAATTACGAAGGAAGCAACCGTATGTGACTATGATTCATATGTGACATGGTAAAACAACATCACATCTGTATTATTGGCGTTCATTCACATAGATGATTTCAACAAACTTAGAGCAACTTTCTGCTAGTACATGGAGTTTTGGCACTGATGCATTCACATGGTGTACATAAATTAACTTAAAAACGACGACAAGAAGCATATACTGCCGGTTTAAGGTAAGATTACAAGGAGCATCAGCAGATATGCTCGAGTTAACTTACATCACGGTGAGCTTCCATCAGTGATAAGCACACATTAGTTTATAATGTTGCTTTTTCTTTTTTTAATGTACGAGAAATTGATGTATGAAACCTACTTAACCACATCGAATTTAGCACGAAGGTTGGAAATCATGACGGGACATTCTCCCTTCTCATCATACTCAGCAAAATCCCCTCCCGACAAGTCAATGTCATTAAATTTTGTTCCTTCAATCTAAAACGGAAAACAATAAATATGAAAACTCAGCCAAGAATGAGTTAATAAGAAAAGGAAAACAAACTGAATTTGGAAGGGAATACATGCTTGAGTGTTATGATTATTTATCAAATATTTCACAATTGAACCTTCACTTGCTAAATTGAATCACCCCAAAAGACAAGCAAGACTCATAGATTTGTTGTTGTTTTAGTTCGACCATAGTACTTGGGGGTTTAGGGGTTTGTAGAATGTTGGTTAATTTGCATGCATCCTCTTTTACCCATTATGGGTTCAGCTGTTGGCCTCAAGGCATTGTATGAAAATTTCTCGCTGCATTTCATGTGAGAGGCTAAACCAATAAAATGGTACCGGGTGTGACATCAATCTAAAACTATATTGCTCTGGAACACATAGATGATTATCAAAGTTCATAATTCAAAATGTTATTGGCTCTTCGAAAGAAAGAGATAAGAGAGGGAAAAAGAAAGCAGACGAATGAAGTAGCACACTAGCCAAATAATCAACTATAAGCTTTCCTCATAAGAAACATCAATTATTTTACTACAAATCATACTATTTAGCACATCTAATCAACATAAGCAACTATAAGCTTTCCTCATAAGAAACATCAATTATTTTACTACAAATCATACTATTTAGCACATCTAAACAACATAAACCATCTGTTGCAAGATTTGAAATGCAGGCTATCAATGTAAACGAGAAAAGATTTCAGGAGAAATGGCAACTTCTGGTAAATTAAGAATGCACAAAAGAAATTACGAGTTTAATCCAACGAAGTAAATAATTTGACTTACAGACTCAGCTTTCCACCCACCACCAAATACAAAATCCAGAGGTTCATAACCTCGGCAGTCAAACAACATTAGAGGGGCATAAGTTCCATTCTCAGCTTGTTCCTGAGTAAGAGGACGGCCTCGGCCAGTAATCATACATATATTTCCATCCCTAGAACAGAACTTACACTGGAAGCACAGGTGGAAGATAAGAAACAATATCAAATAATAGCATTAGTATACAGCTCGATAGTAGCTGATAAACAAAGTGATCAATAGTGAGATCAATGAACTAATAAACTGATGGTTTACTTTTATAGAAAGCATAATTTTTACCAAGAGATAAATTCTAGAGTCTAATGGCTATTACAGGGTCTTTCGTAAGTTTTAGAAAATTGGGTGATATCTTATTGATTCACAAATTATATGACAAACACATAGCCATACGCATAGCCATACTCTCAGAGGAGTAGACACTGCTCAAATATACAAAGTTGTTAAGATACAGCTAACTAATACAAAGAAAGATGAAATCCAAACCTTTTGAGAAAGGTGAATGTCGCTCTTGCCTTTCGCAGAAGGAACAGTCTCATTCAAGCTGACACATGTCTCTTTCTGGGTTACCTCTCCACAATTCCCACACTTCAGCTGCATAATTACAGCAGTATGGATGTAAGTACCCAACCAAAAAGTTAAATAAGTAACCATTATTATCGACTAAACTTAATGATTAAGCATCCTAAAAACCCTTAAAAATTCTGAACCCCACCCACAGTCAGTTTTCCATTTTCTCAGCTGAACTTAAACATCAAAAAAACAACATATAACGGCAATAAAAAAAAGTTGGGTTCCTCAAAAATTCTACCAAAATTCCAAATGCTTTTTGAACAAAAGGAGAGAGGGAGAGAGAATGATCACATTGATAAACGAAAACCAAATTGATGAGGTAGGTTTGTTACACCAATACGAAAATCCCTTCAGCTGACTCTAAAACCTCTTAAGTTTTAGTTCAACTGATTTTAAATGAAACAAACACTCTAAATAACAGCCTACAACTAGAAATTTGTTAAATTCAAACACCATAATCAAATGAACATACTCCACTCTAGAACATAACAAAATAAAAAGTACCAAATTAAGAGCAATAGCAGCCATGATAGGTTGAAATGAGTGTAAAATTGAGTATACATGAAAAAAAAATTATTAATAATAATAAGAGACCAGACTACCACCAGCTACACAAATAACCAATTAACTATGCGAAATAAATAATAAAATGGAAGGAAAAAAAAAAAAAAAAAGCAAGTAATCAGAATACAATCAGAAGTGCGCTACTTCAAGTGAAAAAATACGTCATTTCATATAATATAAAGATTGAATTCGAGAATAAACAATACTTTGAAGTAGTATGCGAAATTAGAATCGTCGCAACCGCCTTGGGGCTGAAGATCGGTGAGATTCTCGAGATCAGCGCAGATCATTAATAAGTAATTCACCATTTTTCGTCAAGCAATTGAATCCACGGTTTTCTAACTTTCACTGTGTGAGTTTGTGCGTGCCCTTGGCTCAGAGTACACACGGTTAACTGTTGGAACGTGAGGCTTAACGCATCTGCGAAGTCGCGCTTGCGATTTTAGTCTAAACCATGTTTTGACTCTGTGCAATTCCAACGAGTACAACTGGGTAAATAGTAATTGTATGCACTACTCACATCCATAATACTGCCAGCAGGTTTTTTGATTTAATTCGATATTCGAATTCAAAAAATTTATATAAAAATATTTTTTTAAATTTAAATATTAATATAACTTTATTCAATTTAAATATTCATGAATATATTTGAATAATTATAATTATATATAATTTTAATAAATTATTAAAAATATTTGTTCAATAAAAATAATATATATACTTACATATAATTTTTTTTACTTCCCATTTACTCTCCCATCAATTCTCAACCACATATATATTTTAGATTTATAAAACTATCTTGTTTATTTATAACACATCTGGGTTCATATACTTTCAGTTCTTTTTTGGAATCGGATATCAAATATTTTCATTTGTAAAAGGTGAGATTTTATACTTCTAAATTTGTTTTCGGATTGAGTTTTTTTTTTAATATATATTTAGCGGTAATATAACAACCAAATTTTATTACAAATAAAAGCGGCAAAAACTTATATGCACCAGGGACACGGATCCTAGATCCGTGCCCCCAACCCGATCCGACGCGTGGCCCGCTTTTACGCGCATCCACGCGCCACCACGCGCGGCCACACCATAGCTGGTGTGCGCCGCGCACCACCTAAATTTTATACTTTAAGGTATCACTCATTTACTCTTAAGGTATCACACATTTATTCTTAAGGTATCACATATTCACATTATTACCTTTCAGGTTTTAATGTAAAAACAGCGCTGCTTTCTTCTTTTTAAATACCTCTAGAACATATATGTAATACCTATAGAATCAACCAGAATTTTAAATACAAGATTTTCATCATCTTCTTCTACAAAATTTATTCAAAATCATATTACTCAATTAATAACCAACTATGGTGTTTGTTGCATCAATTATCTCGTATATTGCTATGAATCGGATCAAGATAGAAAGAGTTTCAAGTTATAAGAAAATAAAAACCCTAGATTTTTATATACATTAGGAAGAAAAAAACTTGTTGGAGTATTAGAAAAATAAAAACCCTAAATTTGTAGCAATCATGTGAAGAAATTAAGAAGGAAGAAAGAAAAAAAGAAAAAAAATAAGGAATAGCACCACAGGAAGAGGTAAGAAAAAAAAAAAAAGGAAAGAAGGAGTATTTGTGTAGGAGAGAGAAAAAAAGAAATAAATTAAAAAAAAACAAAAAAAAAGAATGAAGTGGGTGTAGCATAGGAGAGAGAGAAAAAAAATTAAAAAAAAAAGCAAAAAAAGGAGTGGAGCGGGTTGGGGGCACGGATCTAGGATCCGTGCCCCAGAGGCACACAAGTGTCTCTCAATAAAAGCCTAACTACTCAATTTTGACAAATAAAGTGTAGATACCTAATTTAAAAAATAATAAAATTACACGGATCCAAATTGAAAAATATATGAGTCAAGAAGGATAAATTTCATAACAAAAACCCAATTTATAAATTAGTTCTTAATTATATACCCAAATTTTAAAATTTCTCAATAAAGGGCTCAATTTCTTAAATTTTTTTCTCAATTTAAGACTTGAAAATTAGATTGAGTTCTTAATTCTACACAATTTTTTTTTCTTCTTCGTTTTATTTATATTTTAATATGTATTTATAGCTTAACTAAATTAAGACAGCATTGTGCAATTTTGGAATGATCACCATCCGACTTATATTAATTTATATATAATAAATGCAATTCAAAAAAATTAAGATTCCTTTATTTTCTTAATTTTATGAATAAAAATATAGAAAATCAATTTTAATATTAATCAATATAATATAAATTATATTTTATGAATTGAATTGATTATATATATATATTTTTTCATATAAATTAAGATATGTTGGATGAAAATTATTTTTAAAACGCACTAACTTGTCTTAATTTATCCAATATACAAATATTTATTGGAGTATAAATAAATCTATAAATATAAATAAAAATTTATGAAATTTTGTTGTGAACTTAATCTAAATTTCAAGTTTTAAATTAAGAAAAAATGTTAAATTGAGCACCTTATTGAGAAATTTTAAAATCTTGGTCCAAAATTGAGAATTAATCTATAAATTACGTTTTGTTATGAAATTTGTCCATTCATATTTTGATAAATATTTTGAATATTAATTTAAAATATTTTAATTTATGAATTATTACATGCAAAAAGTTGATGATCCAAAAAGTTGATGATCATTTACTATGTGTACTATATAGGTTGTCATGTATGCATATAAGCCTGTTAAGCTAGTTCGTCCCGAACCATCACAATGTAGGATTGAGTCAATTATTTTGAGGCCCAAAATGAAGGGTTAGACTAAGCAAAAGTTGTATGACATTTAATATTATAGTATGTACTGTATATTATGATAAAACAACACATAACACATTAAAAGAAAATACAAAAACGAAACTTATATATATATATATATATATATATATTATATGTATGCACACAAACCACGTCACCTTATCTATTGAAGATTTCATCGAGGGCTCGTGAGATTTACCCAACTCATCACAACCAATCAACAGGCAGATGTTTATTATGAGTCCAATATATTAATGCATATCTTATAGATTTTGTTTCCTTCCTTTCGTTAATTGGAGTCACCGTCAACAATAATGGACCACAAACCAAGTTGCTTTTTGTTTGGTTGAGTTTGCACTTTTACATTGTTTTTATTAAATTTCACTTCCATTATTCAAAAATATTATGTAAAAAATTATTATAATGCATGATGCATAATATTATTATAGTGTTTAATTATTATAATGCATGATGCATAATATTAATGTAGTGTTTAAATTAACAACACTTGGCTATGCACTAAATTTACAATTGCTTGCTCTATTTAAAAAAACAAAAAACAAAAAGAGTTGATACTTATTACCTCTTTAAAAAAAATGCATCGATTTCCAAACAAATATTTTAATACACATTTTATGTTTGATAAAATCAGTCATATTACCCTACCCATTATTGATATGTTAATATGTGTTTACGGTTGATGTGTCAAAAATTCAAAATATCTATTAATTTCATTTTTTATATAATAAAAAAATAAAATCATTACATATTATTGATGAACATATTAAAAGTTGTCAATAATTGATATTTTATCATTTTCTTTGCTAAACTTTAGCAGCTGCGGTATGTGTGATTGATTTATGAATAAAAACATAAATGTGTGTGTTTGAACTCATAAAATGCTCTTTTAGTTACTAATCTCTAATGAACTCGTAGGCATAGAAGTTAATTTGTATTAACGTTACTTGTTTGATTATCATTTATTTTCACATGAACTTTTAAAATAAATGACTTTTCCAAAGTTTTATTTTGAAGAAGTATAAAATCGATAGTTTTTAGAAGTATAAAGTTACCAGAATGTTTGCACAAAATTACACATCAAAAGAAGTGATTAGTGAAATATCGTTTATCAGTTACGTGAATTTTTTTGTCATAAGACGTGATTATCTGTATAAAAAATGATATTAAAATATTTGGTAAAAGATAAATAGAAGACAGAATTATGATTATACCATATTTTGTGAGGTTGAAATTGTATGAAAAAAACAATTAAATATATACTAAATCATCACAAGTAGTTAGAAAAATTACCACTAATTTTTTTTGAATTTTTTACTTTAATTGACCGATCTTAAGTAAAGTTATTTATCCAAAATACTTAAAAATGATTATTTGAAACTAAAGGTTGAAGGATAAGAATTTGTTTTTGGGTCAAAAATTCTAAAAAAATCCATTTTTAAAATGGATATCTATGAGAAAAATGTGTAGTGTGATGCATATTGACAAAAAAAGTGAAATAATAGAGCACTATTGCTTGTATCAACAAATAATTTTTTTAGAAGAATAAATAAATAAACCTTTTATACTTGTCAAAATAGACTAATTTAGACCCAATCTCAAAGTATTCTTTCTAAATGTGTTCTCTCAAAATTAGACTCTTCGCAGTTTCGATGTCCTAACATTTTATGTGTTTTTTATTTTATTTCTTTGGACAGCAACATAATTGTATTTTTATTTTCACACTATCTATCTATAGTAGTTTCTAGGATTTCGTCTGTTCTATCCGAAAATTGGGCCCACAAAGCGCACTTTTGCCCTTTTTCATTCAAGAACTTCAACTTCTTTTCCCATTAACTCCCAAATCTTATTTGACTTCACTGCAATTTCCTCTTTTGTTGTTCTATCGCGTTGATTTCTGCGACTGTAAAAGGTATTCTACTTGCTCTACTCTTGTCTATAGATTTTCTATGTATATATTATATGTATTTATTATATTTTTCGCTGTTGTTTGTTCCGTTTTTGAGGCTTGTTGATATTTTCGAGGAAAAAAGAAAAAGAATCTGGTTAGTTGAGAACGAGGAAGAGTTTATTTAGTTTTGGGATTTGTAGAAATAATACCTGTACAATGGATTCTTGAATCTTGATTGCTCCATTTATTTTTTATTTAATTTATTGAAAGATTGATCTGGTTATCTGGGTCATGCGATTATCAGGTGATTTATGTGAATTGTTGGAGATTTCTGTGAAGCTTGGTTATTTGGTGTTTGGAAAAAGAGAGAGAAAGCGGCTAGTAGTGAGAATGAAGAGAGGGAAAGATGAGGAGAAGATTATGGGGCCTATGTTTCCTAGGCTTCATGTAAATGATACTGAAAAGGGAGGGCCAAGAGCACCTCCAAGAAACAAGATGGCCCTTTACGAACAGCTCAGTATCCCTTCTCAGAGATTCAATCATGTGGTGCCTCCCTCGAGCCAGGTAATTGTTGGAGAACTTCGATAGATTACTATGTGTTTCGTGTATTGAATTTTTCCGGATAACATCTGATTTAGTGACACCATCAGCAATATCTAGTGTTGTAAGCCTGGGTTATACTTAGAAGGTTATAAATGTTGATATTGGTTGATCAGCCTTGGTTCAATTTGTTCAAGAATGGTCTAGTATTGCAGCATTTATGCTGACTCTTGGATGGTCATGTTTTCTTATATGATTATTTTGAATTGATGAAGTTTTCTTGATAGTGGAGTTGGAAAGTACATACAACTTCTTAGGGATAATTCTTGGTGGCGTTCGAATGCTGCCTTCTCGTAATGCTTGTAGTGATGTTCTTGATAGTTCCACTATGTAAATTCATTCCACGTTTGATTGATTTTAGCAACTCATACTTGCAGGGTGGTGGAAATGATCGAGCTATGTTTTTCTCTTGGCAGGTGCATCCAAGATATCCATCTGAGAAGCAGTACAGCCAATACTCTGAAGTGAGCACTCCACTGCCACAAGTAGTAGAGCAGAGAAAGAAATTGGATGAAGATGACTATAGAGTTCCTATATTCATCCATTCTGTTCCTACAGATTTTGATAAATATAGCAATGACATGAACTGGGATAAAACCTCACTCTCAAATCCTCCGTATATGCTCCAAAAGATCAAGGAGACAGGCGTACTCGGAAACAGTAGGAAGCAAGAAGGCAAATACAAGAATGGAGAAAACTCAAACGAGTTTGTGGTTGGTTGGGAGTCAACTGTTTCCTCACTGAGTCACGAACCAGGAAATAATCTTGCTAATAGTATCGTTGAAAGATTAAGGGCTGATGAGCTCTGTGCCGAGTCACGACTTTCAATGGATACGGTTAAAAGAAATTCATCAAATTCATGGGAAGATTTGCCATCAGAAGATCAAGATATCATCCATGGTCTTAGTGACCACACAGGTTCTCTAGAAGATGGGTCTTGTAGGCCACCACAGACAGGAAACTTGGAGAGGGGTGACAGTGTTTCTGAAACGTCCATTTTGGATGCTGTATCCAGTCCGGATATGACACCTGATGATGTCGCAGGTATAATAGGCCAGAAATGTTTTTGGAAAGCCAGAAGAGCTATCATGAAGTAAGTTCTTATGCTTGCTATGTCGTATTCCTTTTCTACCCCTTTAGAAATTTCGATGAATTTAAAAAAAAAAAATCCTTGCACATAGGATATTAATTGTTCAATTTGGTCGATTTGATTGGAAATGGTGTGGTGGCTGGGATTGTTGAAACATGATTATGCAAGGTCTATCAGAAATTCGGTCTCATGAAGCTATATTCTATAAGTTACTGAATTTCCACTACTTTCTTAAATCGTAAAAAAAGCAGTATCTTTGAAATTGAAGGTTTATTTATATTTCCACCTATGTGGCCTTATTGCAGTTTGAAATTCCTTTAATACTCAATCGCATGATTGCGTGGCATCTTTTTTCTGTGCCCGACCAATAACCATATAAGCTTTATTTCTATTAGATTTCTGCATAATGTAACATTCATAGACATTTCATGATTTTGTGGTGATAATACATTTGTAATCCCGACTCCCTAGATATTTGTAAACTGGAAACTACTCGGTCCCTTTAGGGTCATGGGATCAAATCTATAGTGTATCCGGTTATGAAAATTTAGGTGAGGTAAAGTCATTTTCTCGTATTTGCTTTGGCAAATAGCTGTGGTGGAGAATCGTATTAAAAATGTTGATATGTTGAGAACATTGCATAAAGTCGATGGAGAATGCCAGTGTTTTTACGCACTGGAAGAATGTGTGGGCCACTGCAGTCCCGATTTGGAGGCTTTCCAGATTAATTACTGTTGGCTTAGTTATTGTTTAACTTTTGGAGTTGTTATCTAGCACAGGTTTTAGGAATTGAGGATTTTTTTCCTTCAATTACGGTAGATGTGTTGTATGCATGATTAAATGGTGGGTGGCTTTACTGGTGCAGAGTAATTAATCCCTCATAGTGGGGAAATTTATTTCTTCAGCCGTCTTTGATGTATTCGACAACGCATGACATTTTGTATAGCATGGTGGGTTCATGTGAGAATTTACTCGTTTGATTCAAGGTGAGTCACTCAGCCATGGTCCGATCCTTTTTCCCCCGTATTCTTTTTTTTTTTTTTTTTGGGATACTTTCTCTTATTGTAATTATATTTCTGGAGGAGCTTAGATGATTAACTGCAGATGCATTGCTGGTCTGGCATTGGGATGGGAGAAGGCGATGGACTTTCGGTTGCCTTTCTTCTTGTCTCAATTTCCTATGATTATTACGGACCATGGTTTTGTGATGTTTTCTTATTCCTCCCCCCCAACTTTAGTCCCCTTGGTACGTTTTTGTTGTAATTTTCTATTTGTTGGTTCAACCTTTCTCGTTTTGAAGGTGAGTTATGTTGGAAACAATTGTGCTTACTGGTCTGCAATGCCTTACCATTGTTTCTGCCGAGTCTCGTTAACTTTGTGCTCCTTGTTCTGATCTCATCTTTTTCTTTTTTGTTCTCAGTCAACAACGGATTTTTGCAGTTCAAGTATTTGAGTTGCATAGATTGGTAAAGGTGAGGGCTTTAATTCGGTTCAAAGGGTCTCCGATTATCAATATATGCATAGATTGATAAACCATATGTGCATTGTTTGTAAAATCAGGTCCAGAAACTTATTGCTGCCTCACCACACCTTATGTCTGAGGACTCTGCTTATATTGAGAAACCTATAAAGGCTTTGATCGGAAAGAAACGCCCACTGGATCATTCTATCAAAGCAAGTTCAAATAATTCGAAGAAAAAAGGTGACTCGGAAAATCCAGGCCACAAGAAGGAAGCCTCAGCAGAAAATACAGTTGAGAAAGTAGCCTCCATGGGAGGCAACGACCATGGTACTGGAATGACTTGTTTCAGTCAGTCACAAATGCACCACTGGTTAATC
The DNA here is from genome assembly GCA_028654395.1 of Scutellaria barbata. Taxonomy (NCBI): domain Eukaryota; kingdom Viridiplantae; phylum Streptophyta; class Magnoliopsida; order Lamiales; family Lamiaceae; genus Scutellaria; species Scutellaria barbata. The sequence goes on from CM053645.1 coordinate 9,769,157, forward strand.
CCCGTGATGTCGCCTACGGAAGGACTAGTGTATAAGCCATATCCGGGATCAAATCCAATGATCGGCCCTCCAGCATATGGAATCCCGGGCCCCCCGGCCCAGTATCCATTTCCTATGTTTGGACCTCACGGCTACTTCCCTCCTTACAGCATGCCGATCATGACCCCAGCAGGTTCATCAGTCGAGCCGACTCCATCTCCGGGCCGGCCGTCGACCCAGCCCGCTTCGGCAACAGCAAAGAATGGGCCGAGCTTAGGTGCCGGTGAGGAAGTTGAAGTGCAGGGCAGCACGGGGAGTAGCCCAACTGAGAGACAGCGGGGCAGATGGGGAGGCAGCGTTCGACTTTTCCCCACGTCTCCAGCTATGGAGGCGTCGAATGAATGCTCGTCTCGCGTAATAAAGGTCATGCCTCGTAATGGTATTTCTGCATCTGAATCTGCTGCAAGAATCTTTAGGTCCATTCAAGAAGAAAGAAAACAATATGATTCTGTATAACCACTTTCTTTCTGCTGAGATTGAGCTGGTGGAAATGCACTATGCTTTTTTTTTTTTTTTTGCTGTTTTTGTATTCAAGTTTTCCAGTTGTCTGTAATCTTGTGTTGAATTAATATGATTTTATTTGCAAGTTTTTGAAATATATATATAATATTCTATATGGCATTTGTTATATCATATATGTGCTGGGAAGTGACATTTGTTTTCTTGCAAATCCCCTCTCAAATATTATAGACAAGTTTGTATTTTCTTACAAATATCATTTTTGTAACTAAATAAAATTCTGGGCTTTTTTGTAAGTAGACCAAATCTGAAGTATTAAGTTTTGGGATAACCCCAATTATTATTAATATTCTGTTAATTTAGTCCATAAAAAGTCGAAAAGTTGATTTATCAATCACAATAATCTATTTATAGGTGGTCGTCATAACTATAACAAAATCGGATCTAAATGAGTTAGATATATCATATATATGATGTATAATTGAGATTCTTAAAATCAGGTTTATGTATTCTTAAAATGAAGTCTGATTACAGTCATAATTATTGAATCCAATTATAAATATATTTCTCCAAAAAATTTGGTTATCAATATTTCAAATTTTCTTTTATAGGCTGATAAATTGGGACTATATCTGATATGGATTTTGTTAATCTGAAATATTAACCGGCTAATAAATACAGCACTACGAAGTGGCAATATATGATATATATCGTCGCGTGTTGAAGGACTGTATAAAATTGGACAAAACAAACTGGAGGCGATCTCAGGGTTGTACGTTTAAATTGAAGCTGAAATCCATACAGAATTTTCCGAAATTCTGACATGGCGTCGCCTCATAAGACCCACATTCCTCTGCCTCCGGACCCTGGTAGCACCTCTTTTTTTTTTTCTTCTTTTGGTCCATTTTAATTTAATTAGACTCATATATGTTTTATTTGTTCGAATTCAATATGCATCTGCAATGATTTAGCCGGTGGTTTTCACTTGTGTAATCGGTGCTTCAATTTGATTAGCTAGTTAATGCTGGGAGTGAACTAATAACGGATAATATTTGTTGAAGTTCTGTTCATTTGTTTCCTGATTTGAGTTTTTTATTTTGGGCATTTTTTTATGCAGAGGGTTGGAAAATAATGTATGGAATTAATTTTGGGTAGCTGTTACTTTGGAGGAATTTTTATCTTTGTTTTTTTTTTTTTGTTGTAATTTCCTTAATTTTGTAGTTAGTGGAGGTGATTTTGTGGATTTCTGAGCTACGTGTTAATAGAAGCATAGTTTTTAGTGGCTGTTTAAAGTTGTTTAATTATTGGGACAGTGAGGTCATGGTTTCTAATTTAGAGTGAAATTTTCATTTCTTGATGTGAAAATTGGTGGTTATTTAATATCTGGCAAAATAATGATGTTGGTGTAGAAAAGAGAATTAGGTTGTATTTCCTTGGTCTTTGTAAACTTCTTTCATGGCTTTCGAAGCATGTAATCATGGTTATTTGAGATCATTGGGAAAGGGACCATTCACCAGCAATTTTCAGCGCTGAATTGTGCTATATAAAGTGTTAAAAAGTGACTGACTGGATGGTTATGCGGACAGGGGGCCAATGCTTTTTGCAGGTTGACCCAACTAAAATATTAGCCGGCTGAACTTGAAGGAGATAGTGCCTTGTTTTATGTTTTCAAATGCATGATATGTTGCATTTTTGGTGAAGTTACTTCAGCCAGAACTGTCTATCATATTAACAGTTCCTACTCTCTTATATCTGCAGGTGACAAACCCTTTGACAATGAACCATATGTATCTTCAGTTCCTATCCATGTTGTCACCCATGCATCTCAACTTCCGGAAGAATTCCTGCAGCCTTCACCTGAGAGGCAAATGGTCATAGGCTTTGATTGTGAGGGGGTTGATCTTTGCCGTCATGGGACTCTTTGTATCATGCAGGTTTTGTTACAACATTTGTTTATATTTAAAAGGGAAAATAAAATTTCTAAGTTAAGAGATGATTATAGATGGGTTTAACAATTTAATATTTCCTTTTTCTATATAATCCTAAGTGAATTTTGCTTTAAGTTCTGTATCATGCTTAAAAGAGAGGTTGCTAAACAAGTGGTCATATTATGCACTTTTTCTTGCCTAATACTTGTTTTCTTGGCTACGTAGAAAAGTTAGAAGTTCCATTGTTGAAAGCAATGAAAATTTCACCTTTAATTCGTAGAAAGGTGCAATTTGACTACTTGATCTTCCCTTTAAACCAAACAAAGGAGTTCAGTTTGGTAAGCTAGTCTGTTATAGAATGTAGTAATTATGTTGACCAGCTTTGATCATAGAAAATTATATTAGTAAAGAGAAAATTTGTTCTTTATGCTTGTGAATCTGTAAAGTTCATAAATTTGACTGTGGTTAAAGTACTTTCATCTAATGTTTTTTTTTTTAATTTTATACCTAATATGCAGCTTGCATTTTCAAATGCGATATATCTTGTTGACGCCATTGAAGGAGGAGAGGCACTTGTGAAAGCCTGTAAGCCTGCACTTGAATCTAGTTACATCACTAAAGTTATTCACGACTGCAAACGAGATAGTGAGGTCTCTTGTTGATTGCCCCTCCCCTTGCACCTTCATGCAGTCCAAAATATTCCATAATTTGTTTCTCATGTCTGCTTATATGTCGCAGGCATTATTCTTTCAGTTTGGAATTAAGTTGCATAACGTTGTGGATACCCAGGTTAGATTCTTTGATTCTTGATGTCTGAAAAATGATTAATTAAAACTGAATACTGATTGTTATTGCCTTCAATATGTTGTCTATGTGGTTGTATCATATGTAAGTCACGAATGTTGTGGTTGTGCTTTGTTGCTTTACTATCTCGTGGAATTGAAAATTAAAATCTCTCTCTTGAGTATTAGAATGCCATTTGTAAACCTCTTTCTCATTCTTTAATGTTCACAAGCAGATTGCGTATTCTTTGATCAAAGAGCAAGAAGGGCAGAAAAGAGTGCCAGATGACTACATTTCATTTGTTGGCCTGCTTGCTGATCCGCGATTTGGTGGTAATTAGTTTGTTTTGACTTTTATTCTTAATACGCTTCCTGAACTGGAAAAGTGGAGCACCTGTAATGAGTTTTAGTCGGTATTTTGTCTGTGAAGGTTCATGATCATGGCGGTCTGATGCTTGCAGAACATTTTAAAACCAACTGTGCTATCAAATTTGTTTCTTTTTTGTATCTTTTTCATTGTGTTAATTAAAAATAATTCAATGAGATGAGGTTTGATAGAAAACCTAAGAGCAGATTTCTCTTTCCAGATTACTTCCAATTAATTTGTTGTTTTATCATGCTCATGTATCGTGTGCTTCAATTTACTTATTTTGGTAGCCACTAAATAACAAATGATAATGTATCATCAGCACTAATTTTCTCTTTTGCGTGCATGATTGAGTCCTGACGTAGGACTTGCGGACAAGGGTGGCAGTTTCTAACTTCACACAAAAACATGATTTTGAACATAAAATGCTTAGTTTTCAGATTTAATCCATGCAACACATATAACCCATGTATATAGACGGATTATTCAATTTGATATGATGTGTCTAAAATATACATGTTATTTCGTGTTGGCTCATATTTACTCGTCAATAAATATGTTTTGTAAATTTCGTGCCTCACCCGAGTGTAACCTGAACTTGTGTTTTGCCCTGATTGTCTTGACTAATTAGTTCACCATTTATTCAAAATTTAACCTTAAGTAATTTTTATTGATGCTCTTTTTTTTTTCAAAGGAATGTATTTATTTTATTTAATTAATTAATTAATAATAATATTTATTATTATTATTATATTCTTTTTCGTAAGTCAAGAGCCACATGGTTGTGTAATAATTAGAAGGATATGATACAGGCATATCATATGTTGAGAAGGAAGAAGTTCGTGTTCTCTTGAGGCAGGTTAGTTTTGATTTGTTTTTATTTCTTCTACAAGTGGTGTGCTTTATGTTATTCAGGTTGACGAGTTAAATGGAAACTGAGATTCTTGCTTTTGAGAATAGTTTTACTGTTCAACATGATTGTTTTTGCTCATCAGTCAATGGTGTATATACATTATTAATTAAATTGGCTTAAATTAGTAATTCTATGATGTATATCAAGAAATCCTTTTGCTGTAAGGTATAAAGTGACTAGACCTCTTGGCAGATCACTTTTTCCAGATGCATTGACTATATTTTTGCTAGTTTTAGTATATGCATGCATATCTGCTGTCACCCGTTTACATCTTTGGTAGCAAATGTGAGCTTGATTTCTTAATTGTAGAATGCCAGTGCCATTTTTCTTGTTATTGCTGAATTATGTGCTTCATTGCACTTCAAGAGTTTTTGGAACTGTGGTCTAGAATTTCTGTCATCTGATATTTGCATTCCACAAGACAATAAATGTCTTGGTTGTAAGTCCCTTTCATGGTTCTTTCATAATTGAGTTCATAACCAGAGAGAGAATGGTTTATTATCTCAAGCTAAAGATTTTAGACATAGATTACACTAGTTTTGGTTGGTTAACACTTTAAAATTTGCAAATGACTGTTGATCACTTTGCAATAAGTTATAATATCGATTGTTTTTCTGCTTGACAACAGTCCTGATAATTTCATTTTTGTTTCCAGGATCCCAACTTCTGGACATACAGACCAATGTCTGAACTAATGGTCCGTGCAGCTGCAGATGATGTTCGCTTTCTTCTATTTATCTATCATAAGATGGTGGAGAAGTTAAATGAGAGATCCTTGTGCTATCTTGCACTTCGTGGTGCACTTTATTGCCGCTGTTTCTGCATCAATGATAATAATTATGCAGATTGGCCCGACCTGCCTCCTATTCCAGGTTTTATTCTCTCATGCCATGCTAATATTTTGGTTTCTTTAATTTCCTTCAGTAAGAGATATGCGCATAAGTATGAAGGCACATGTTATCAATTGTATCTCGAACCATGAATTTGCCACAGAAATATATAATGTTTATGTGATTGTTTGGAATTTTTAATTTAGACCAATACTTATATTGTGGACTTAAATTACTGGCATTCAACAAATCTAACATTATAACTTACAGGAGCAATAAGTTTTCCTATAATATACCAGCTCTGCAACTTGAGCATGCATTAGATCAGAACTGAGTATTGGTGTGATCCTTGTATGTATCATCATCCAGTAAATTGGGCCCAGTGAGATGAGAAGTGGACAAATAGGCATGCTGTTGTGGGTCGATGATAGTGACTGTATGGTTTATAAGTGAATACTATTATCTGTCATGAAGATGAATTGTCACAATGTTTTGCTGGTAGTTTGATGTGCCAGTGAATGGATAACCCTGTAATCAGTTGTAATTGCATTGTTCCAGGCAACATACGTATCAAAAAGATACGAATTCTAGTGACTGATCAAAATTTCTAGGTTGTGGCAATGTCACATTAAATGTCAATTGAAAAAAAACAAAACTAAAAAAAAAGAGTTTCACGTTTCAATGAAGGTAAGTTTTGGTCAATTTCTCATAAGGGGATTTGGAAATTCAGTGACTTTTTCTATGGGATTTTCTTGACTTTGTAATTTGTATATATTAGATGGAAGATCATGAAATTATAATTCCACCTTTTGATACCACTTCAGAATGTGCTATATATCTCATCTGGTACTTCACTATGCTGATCTTATACTTCTTTCATCACTATAGACACACTGATTGCTGATAAGGATGCTCCAGAAGAAGAAACCTTGTCGGTTCTTGATGTTCCCCAAGGAAAAATGGGATGTGTTATTGGAAAACGAGGAGCTAATATATTGTCAATAAAGGAGTCATGCAGGTATGCATTTCCCATGAAACACAAGTTAGTCTGTCAATTTTATTCCATGAGAAATAATAGCATCTGAATTTAATTGATCAAAATGCTCTTTGTATGCTGACCAAAGATATGTTTAAACCATTTTAGTAGTACCATTATGGGTCCCCTGATGTGACAAATGTCCAGCGGGCTTAGCATCAGATTCTAGACACGAACACCCATGTAGAAAAGGTCACATACAGGTCTTACGAGATTTCTGGACAAACTTTTGGACCGACTTGCATCTCGTTTCCATGTGTGCAAGTGCATGAATGACACAGAAAGAATGATCATGTATATTTGTTAATTGTCTAGTGATACGTCAACATTACTTAACCTTCTTCGTTATACTGTGTGTACAAATACTATAGACGTGAAATGCTTAATAGTAAGAGAACTTGACAAAGAGTTATTTGCAAACTATAAATTTTGGTTCAATTTGTTATTGGTTGCTAATGCTAATGGTTTAAGGGATGTGCTTCTCTGATGGGTTAAAAGATCTATTTCTTAAGAATTTTCATATTTGAATTTGAAAGCATTAAATCATGAAAATGACTACTATATGCACTTGTACAGAATTAAGTTTTTCTTCAGAGTCTTAATATATGTTACAGTATGGGTCAAATCTGAAACATCCTGCGTAGAAGTTTCGCAGGTCATCCTTAAATAAAGGCATTTATGTTTTCTTGCTTGGAACTTGGGATCGCTTTCATCCTTTACTTACCGTGAATATATTTGCAGTGCTGAAATATTTTTCGGAGGTGACAAGGGTCCACCAAACAAGGTTAGTTGTTTACTTACTGAGGCTGTAAATGCCATCTAGCCTATTAGCCCATACCTTTTCCATTTGTTTTGGAAGTGATGTGAAAACTAGTAATAAACTTGTTCTCGAAGTAAATTACAGAACCTTCCGTATTATGTACCTAAAATGGAAAAAGGGATCATCCAGGTTTTTTTCTTTTTGGTGGTGGGTGCTAACTAGTGAGACTTGGTCTCTGCTATTGTTGTCCAAGTGGACCAAGTTTATATCAGAGCTTGAAAAACTGAAAGTGATTGAGCCATAACATTTGGATTGGAAAGGTATTACTCCCATCGCCCAAAACTAGTTATATTTTTAAGATTTCATTTGTCTCAACAAAATAGTCATATGTTTAAATTTCTACAAATACCCTAACGACAAAAATGTTCAGGAGTAGGTGTTGTGTTTTCTGATAGATTGATGGCTTATATAAGATCGTGCCTTCATTTAGTTGACAAAAATGAGGAGTTATAGTTTTAAGAAATTAGACATTCTTTTTGTTATATAGCACATCTTTGACACACATCAATGTGAATCCTTGTTTCTCATCACCAACACAATGGTGTTACTCCATTAGAAGACTAGTCTGGTCGACTATATTACGAAGTCTTATTACTTGTGTACAATAAATTATTTGCTCCGGGTACCTCAATTTCCAGCATATGGTGCAGGTCTTCATAATTGGCCCAGTAAAGCAGGTTAAGAAAGCAGAAGCCATGCTAAGGGGAAGAATGCTGAATATCTACTAAATAAATGATCTGAATGAGATCTTATGCTTATGCAACATATTGCTAAAACCAATCAAATTCCCATCTTTGATGTATACTTGAACAAGCTGTATCCAAAATTAGACCTTTTGTGTCATGAATCTGGAGATGGATCTCTCTCTCCCTTTTAACTCCTTCAACGCATTTTCTTTATTACTTGTAAACATTGGGTTCCTATATTTTTGTGTCTTTTTTCGTTAATGAGTCCATATGGTTTTGGTTTTGTTGGAATTAGATTCTTCTACTTTTATTTGCATTAATTTTGATCCTTGTGTAAGTCATTTAGCATAAGGATCAAATCTTGATACATGTGGAAATAAGAGAATTCAATTTCTAGTACATGTGACCCAAACCAAACAAAAGTTTACGGATCAGCAAAAGCAAATATATTTTTCCCTAGAAACCAAAGTTTACATCTCCTGCAACCATTTAACAAGAAGGTGCCCTATTTGCTTTAGAAAGAAAAAAAAAACTATTTTAACCATCTTTACGTAAAGTAGTAAACCAAACTCATGAAATGCAAGAAAATCCTCTCCAAGATTTTGCCTTAACAGCACATACAAGTTACAACAACATTAAAAATGTGGGCAACTAACGCAATATACATTTGGTGTTCACAAACAAAGCTTCCACATGCAAAATCAAATCACCAATGAAATTCACAAGTGAAATTTCAGAAAACATATATTAGCAATTGAGGAGAAAAATTCATTCATTTCTGAAAGCTTCCAAATTGGTTGTTGTGTTGGCTGCTTAGGCTTGAGAAAAAGTCATCATCTATTGTTGTTGATGTGAATCCAGATTTACCAGCTGTAGAACCAACGCCAATAACCCTGCCCGTGTAAAATGAAGGCAAAGGTCCCTTGTCTTTAGCTTCTGTTCCATCGCTCAACCCTCCGACAATACCAACATCTGCTAGATTAACCTTCTTAGCTGCAATGTAATAATACAAATAACATCAGCTTAGATCAAAACCCTAGTCACCTGAAATCTCAAAAGCAAAATTTCAAGTGGGTTTAGTATATCCAGTTAATTGACTGTTTCTTATTTTGTGGATTTTTGGAGCCAGTAAGAAATACTAACGTGCACTTATATTCAGGTCGATCAATCCACGGCTCAAAGAATCGGCCCATATTCCCGATTTTACTTGGAATGCATCCTTAGGTGGGGGCTTGTTTTCAGTTGAAGCTCCCTTTGTGTTTCCATTGCTTCCAGTACTTGAACTCTGGTTAGAGATTGTTGACATAGGATCTGGATGAGAAGTAAAGTCACCAAAAGGATCAGACCCATCAAAATTATTCAGTGGAACACCAGCAAATGGATCAACGATGTTGCTAGTTGTATCAGGTTTCGAAGCTTTATTGTCATTCTGGGAAGCTGGTGCAGCAAACAAATCCATAGTCGTGGAAACAGCAGAAGGGCCAGGCTGAGAGGTGAATAGATCAACATTCGTTGTTGTAGTAACAGCAGGAGAAGGGGCAGGTTGAGAAGCAAAAAGGTCGACATTAATCTGCAGAAAGGCCCCAAACATAGTTAGTTATGTAGTTAGCAGAGGGATCTAACATTTAAGCTTATTCTAAAATTAGATTAGAATAATACACTAGATAATGGCCCCAATGTAAATACTGGAGAGAAGGTACATTATCATATGGCTGAACTGGGAGCAATAATAGAGGTGCCTTGCCCTTTATAACATGCTGGTGAAAGCCTTACCTGAGGCTCAGTTTTTCTCCCTCCCGTCGGTAGGGGTGTTGCTGAAACAAAAGCAGCATCGGCAAATAAATCAACCTCTGAAGGATCATTGTCTAAGGAAGCAGACTTATCTGTTGGAACAGATACTGGGGCATCCAAGAGGTCACCAACAAAATCTTGCCCAAAGAGATCTACTTGTTGACTCCCAGAAGAAGGTACTGTTAAACAACAAAGACAATTTAGGATTATAGCTTTAAGCCATCTATAAAAGAAATGGTGTACTAAGCCTTGAGAGGACATTTTGAGGGTTAAAAAAATTCAGCATCATAGATTTGAAGTTCTTGGTGTCAAAGTGTGAATGGAAGTACCTAGCAATGTTATCTGCATTATTCATGCTAACACACCTTTAATTATGTTTCAGTCACTAAGTTCAACATTGGAAGTATAAGAGGGGTGTGTGTGCGCGCTCACACGCATATGTAAGCATATAAATCCATAATTGCAAATTACTAACCATTGCACAACTAATTCTCCCAGATTTAAGCACTCTCAAATTTTCACAGCTATTATTCTTTAATCCAAGGTCAATATCGATATGGTACTGAATCAACATTTCTGCAAACAGAGCATCCATCTTCATTATTAAAGCTTTTCTCCAGATGCCGTGGAGTCTAGTGAATAGATTTTAGATTTCTAGATTCATGGTCCAACTGAGAGTGGCATGTAAATCAAGTGAGGTGCAGCTATTCCTTTTCACCTTTTCTGCTAGAAAAGAAAGTATTCCAGACTTTGCAGCACAAGAAAACTGGCATCTCAGCAATATTACTTACTTGCACTTGAAGTCCCTCGTGGATCAAAATCATCAAAATCTTCATCATATTTGTCTGAAGGTGCATTTTGTGACGTAACTGAAGCATATTTGTCTGGCTTGCTAGTTTTTGTTGATGTTTTTGATGCACCAGTGGCAGGGGCGTCTTGATCCGTGCTGAAAACATTCTTGATATTTAGAGAGGATAAAGCAAAAACACTATCAAGTAAAATATGCAATGAGAAAATTCCAGACTTAGTGAAATGTCTTTGACGAAACCTATCCCCAAATATTAAATTGACTATTTAATTGTTCAAGAGGAAAAATACACATGTATCAGTCACTTCATGACGGCAAAATATTGAAAGGTCTCAATGTCCCAGAAAAAAGATTGTTAAATTCTTTCAATATAATTGTAAATTCAATAAAAATGTATAAATGGATCAGAAGTGCATTCAAAAAGATAAGTGGGAAGTTTCTGTCAGTTAGCATCCCCTCACTATTCCAATAGGTCAGCGGAAAAAAAAAAGGCATATTTGTTAAGACGTTTCATAAAGAAAATAAAGGAAAATAATGAGCTACACAGCATAGGTATGTATGGATGCAACAACCCACAACACGAACCTGCCATAACAAGAAGATTCTTTCTTTGATTTATAAGTCATCTCATATTTATCTTCATCATACTGATCCTTGTCATTATAACTATCTTTGAATGTTTCGCTGTCTCTTGTGCTACCAAAACCTCCATATCGCTCACTACCCTTAGAGTTTGTACTAGTGAATGAGGCCGCACCTGATTTGTACGTAATTCCAGATGATGAAAGTCCAACATACCTTACAAGCAACAGCAAAGATCAAACACCAACAAAAACAGCAGAGTAAAAAAATGAGAAGCAATAGAACAAGACACTAAAACTCAAAGCATAAGCTTACTTCTCCCGAGTGGCAGCAGCTTTATTTCTTACTTCTTGTATTTTGTCTTTATTATTTAGAAGAGCTACAATGGTTTCTGCCTTTTTCCTCACATTGATTCCCAAGTCCTTTCCACTTGGCTCAGCATACTCAAAACTTGCCAGAGACTACAGAATTGAAATTGAAAGGAGGAAGAAAAGAAACAGAGAAAGATACAGCACAAAATCATAATTGATTGATAGCCTTGTAAAAGTTTTGGTATATACATAAGTTTATTGCTAAAGGTTGGTCAGGAATGAAGACACATACCGATATCCGGAAAGTATGTTCTATTATGTCATCAACAGCACGTTCTGATCCATGTGCCAGCAGATACTCTATAACAGTCAACGACTAGCATGGAAAAAAATTTGGAACTTTATCCCCAATAACATCAAAGATCAATAAACAGGATACAAAAAAAAGGCACATGCACTGAACTATCCTGTTACTACCTTGTAGACAAAACGCCAATCCTTTCCGGTCTCAGTCAATCTTGTCCAGAGGACATTCATAATCATCTGACATTCGGTGCTGCATAACATTAAAATAGATCAGATGTGGACTGGAGCAAATTGGCATACCATAAGAAAATTTACAGCAAACAAGAAGATACTTGAATTCAGAAAGAAAAAAAAATCTAAACAAAAAAAGAGTAAAAAAGTACAATTTCTTTGTGGCCTGTGCTATCTCTGCCAACACTGTACCATGAGGACCCCAAGGTTCATCATCGGTTGCATCCAAAACCTAGTATAAATGGAAAAGTCAACAACAGCCCATATAAAATGCTGGTTCTACAAATCCAGGGCAACTGACACTGATACGTGCCTTAAATTGCCAAATGAAAGCTGATGTTTCAGGTTATTAAAAGGAACATTCAACAAATCAATATCACAAGCAATTCATATTATACCAAACCATGAGGTAGCAATTGCCATTGTATTCCTTCCAGACCCCTTATAAATATTCAAGGGCCAAAATAGCATGAAGGAAAATTACAAATGCAAAATGGCCAAAAATTCCATCTTTCTCAGCATTCAGCACTTGATCACATTGAACTAAGAAAATTATTTATATTTTTTATCTGATAGCAAACAACAGCATTACATGAACACCAGATCTTATCTTCTCCAAATCCGGTTTTCCAACTTAGCTGAAAACACTAAGAACGTAGCATCCTAATCCTAATTCTATTCCTAATATACTATAAACAGTAAACAATCAAAGTAAGCAGCTGGAACTGACCAACTTAATTGATAACTCAAAAAAAAAAAAAATCCAGAATTAATCAATAAAATTGAGTTCAGAAAACGACAGAAGTCGTTTGAACTTATAACTTCATACCTTTTGTTCAATCTCCGGAACCTTCAACACCTTCAAATTCACCTCCCTCTTTCTTCATTAACAAACGAAATCTTGATGAGTCAATTTACTAAATCAGATGAGTTAAACAATTGAATCAGAAAAGGAAGAAGTAAAATACATACATTTCACGAACAGTTTGATCAAAGACCTTCATGAAATCCATGGCTGGATCTGCTATGGAGATGATAGAAAATAACAGATCAATTTGCAGAATTCGAGATAGATCTGTATATGAAGTGGATCAATTGAACTGAGTTGCAATTGGTGAAAGGCGAGCACCTTCTGTTGTAAATAAGAAAATACGAGAAATGACCAAGTGCTTAATACTGTGACTGAGGGACGAGGGTTGAAGATGTTAATTTATATTTATATTTATGTAATATAATTATATATTTGTAATAACTTGATATTTGAATTGTTTTGTATATTCTACACAGTTTTTTAGTTACATCTGATGTGATATTAATTAACGATTTTATGGATGGTAAAATATACAAGTCCACGTACAGTCGTTCAAATTCGGCAATTTAATAAATTACTTATACCCTAAAAAAATATCCTTGTATTAATTTAATTAATTTAAAAGGAATTTAAGAATGTATTCAATTGATGAATAAATTAGTTATCCCCTAAAAAGATTAATATAAGTTAAATTATTTTATCATTAATAGTTCAAATGATAAAAAATTATCTTTTAAAATTATATTTTTTTGTAACTTTATAAACATTGTTGTTGTTCCTATTTTATCAAAAATATTTACAAAAACAATCTCAAAATATGATTAATCAGAATTACATATACAAATAACGTATATTTGAAGTTTTAAATTTATAAAAACTCTGAACTTTGAACAATTTAGTGAGAAAAATAAGTTAAATTGCAATTCAAATGTGATGAAACTACAGATAAAGTAGATGGTTAAATGAAAAAACAACATAAACTGTGGGTTATTTTTCCTTTTTTCAACCTAATTTTTTTTTATCAAATTGTAATTTGAATTATTAAAATTTATTAAATTGCAATTTTTGATTATTTGTTAGTGAAAATGTAAACACGTGACCTACATCCTAAAAATATAAGGATATTTTGTAATAGAAATAATTCAAGATGACCCTCATCTGAAGTCAGTGTGCCGGTCACGTTTTTATTAAAAAATGGATCGGAAGCAATTTGATAAATTTAATAGATCACGTTGCAATGTAATTAAAAAAAATTAAATTGAAAAATGAAAAATGAAAAAAATCAATATTTAAATTATTTTTTACTATAACAGACAATGGAGACCAAAATGCAATCGGATCCATCATTTTAATGTGGCAGGATGAATGCAAACAAGACCCTCTCTTTCACGTTGGTGATTCAAAATAATTTTCATATATCAAGTATAAAAGATGATATCATCAATTTACACATATAGTAAAAATTAAAAATAATAAAATATAAAATAAAATATTAACTTGAAATATAGATCCACGTCGGAATGAACGAACCGACCCAACAAAGCCCGACTCTAAAATCTAAGAATTCCCCCAAATCTTATTCACCTCCAGATTCTATTGGTCTGTGGAAATTCTAAGCGCACAGCCTGTCACTTAAAACTTCCCCACCCATTCTCCCAGCCACAGGCGATCTTAAAACACGAACGGGGTCTTCCAATCAGCGGCTTCTACCCTTTTTTCTCATTCACAATTTCCCAAAAAAATTAATTTGTGAAATATTGACGGAGAAAATCAGGCCGATTTTCCCATCGATTGAATCCACAGGTCAGTGGTAATGGTAACTGAAGATATACACAGATTAATTTATATTAGTCAAATATTTGGTGTTTGTTCCTTGTTAATATGATGGAGTTTAGCGTAATCCCAATTGTTAATATCCACGGATCAAAGTGATGGACGAATTTGATTTTTTGCAGGGTTAAAGATTCAATCTTTCGTTTTCCTAGTTGATTATTGTTTTTGGAAAATAAATAATCGACGATGTTTACACGAATTTTCGGGAAGCCCAAGCAAGAGGCTAATGCTCTGGCAACGCTAGACAAGTTAAACGAGGTATGGGTTTCGATCTGTGATTATATATTTTTTTATTCCTTTTGTTTTTTTTTTTTTTTTTGAAGTTTGGTGTTTATTTTGCAATAATTTGATTTACATGTCGAAGTTTGGAGAGCTGAATCTCGAATGTGACCTTTGCCGATTCTTCTGTATTAGCATGTTGATAGAATAGCATGGAATGCAATGTGAATTTCGCATTTGATTCACAGTATGTGTGACTGTTTGTGATCAAGATACCGTTTCTTGGCTTGTTCTTACTAAATTCAATTGTTAAGGCTGGTGTAGGATCCAACTCATTGCTTAATTCTTCCACTGTGGTGGAAAAAATGTTGATAAAAGACAATCAACTAGGACATCTTTCTTAGGCATGTATTTCTTATTATATATTTATGTCTTGCTTTATGCATTGGTCAGATTATTTGTGGTAAAATCTTTCCCGAGACTTTCTTTTTGTATTAATATTGAATTCAAGTATCATAGCTATTGTCTAATTTTCTGAATGCTGTGTGGTACAGACTCTTGAGATGCTTGAGAAAAAAGAAAAAGTTCTCTTGAAGAAAGCTGCAGGTGAAGTTGAAAAGGCAAAGGAGTTTACCAGATCTAAAAATAAAAGGGGTATGATCT
Source organism: Scutellaria barbata (assembly GCA_028654395.1). NCBI lineage: Eukaryota > Viridiplantae > Streptophyta > Magnoliopsida > Lamiales > Lamiaceae > Scutellaria > Scutellaria barbata. Next base: position 9,784,572 of record CM053645.1, read on the forward strand.
ACTGATGGTTGTATAACAATAATTATCTTATTATCATTATGATTTGGAGCTTGAAGTTAAAGATTATGCTGTTTCTGTTAGTGATTTAATTTGCAGTCTAAACATCCTCAAAAAAAAAAAAAAAAAAAAGTTTTCTGATGTATCTGTTAATGTGATTTTATCAGCTCTTGAATCCTCAACTCCTTTTTTTAACATCAATAGGAAGGATGTGCCTTTTGCTTTATGTTTGGCTTCAGGCTTCAGCATAGATATAGATGAGTGTGTATTGATTCAGACTATTACCTAATCTGATCATTGCAGTCCTCTCCCTTTTTTTGTCCAGGTCTTTCTTTCGTACATGTTACTTCGTGGGCATAATATTCTGTTTTTCATAGTTGTACTTAGGATATTTGAGGTCCAGCAATATGACAACTTGTGGCTTTGGCCTATAAATAAGTGAATTTCTTGTTCTCACTTTTAAATGGTACTGGTATAAAGTTCCCATGTCAATTGTGTTTATAGCTGCAATTCAATGTTTGAAGAGGAAAAGGCTTTATGAACAACAAATTGAACAGCTTGGAAATTTCCAGTTGCGCATCCATGATCAGGTGCTCATGATAATTATTTAATCATCAATTTTCCCTCCCAATACCGTCTGCCGTATGCATACCTTTTAAGTCGTGCCTGCACCTTGTTTGCAGATGATAATGCTAGAGGGGGCAAAGGCTACAACAGAAACTGTTGATGCTTTAAGAACTGGAGCAGCTGCAATGAAGGCTATGCAGAAGGCAACGTAAGTTGCACTGATCCTGATATATTTTCTATTCAAGTAATCAGTTTCTGTGGACTTTTTGGGCAGAACTAAACTACTACATTTCAATTTATTTGCATAAACATTTTAATAGCACAGTACATTTTTTCTGTAATTCCTTTTTGGATAAGGAAAAAAAAAAAGTGGTTTGTCAGTTGCCACCTTAATTCCAATGTTGAAAGATTCTTGGATATAATATGGCACTTTGATGCCAATGTTACCTTGAGAGTCAATGACCTTGTCCTAGTGCATTAAAATTGTTTTCTCATGTTTTTTCTATTGGAATTTTTGCTGATGTAGCAATATTGACGATGTGGACAAGACAATGGATGAAATCAATGAGCAGACTGAAAATATGAAACAAATTCAGGAAGCTCTATCAACACCAATTGGTGCAGCAGCTGATTTTGATGAGGTATGCTATCGCTTCTGACTACAACTTTTAATTTCTTTTTGAAGAGAATTATTCTTACTTGGCTTTCCTTGCAGGATGAATTGGAGGCAGAGCTTGAAGAACTTGAAGGAGCTGAGCTCGAGGAACAGCTTCTACAACCTGCAACGACAGCTCCTGCTGCTCCTGTTCGAGTGCCTGCAGGAAGGCAACCTGCAAAGAAGGTTGAAGATGAGGATGATGAGCTGGCCGAATTGCAGAGAGAGATGGCCCTTTAAAGAGGTCATTTTCTGGCATATGTAATTAGTTGCTCAGTTTCATTGTTGTTTCCTTCCAGCTGGATTTTTTGTGGACCTAGTAATATTGCTCTTTCAGCTACTTGCCTTTGATGAAACTGGAATATTTCACTATCTTAATTAAACATTTGCAATGAAGAGGATTTTGAGGTTATAGAAAATGGATGAATCTGTTATCTTACAGGATACTGATGTTGCATTTGTTTTTAATGAAAAAACTAGTAACGCTTACTAAGCAAAGCATGATTGCCTTGTCATCAGCACATTTACAATGGAGAAACTACCTGCTTAATTGTTTATGCCAGTATGTTCAGGAGCTTTTCTATGACTATACAGATTTGTGATTCACAAGTTTATGTTGATTTCTTTGTTTGAAAAATATATATATCAAGTTATGCAATGTTGTTGGATTTCCTATGCGCAAGGCTAATGACTATTATTTTGATGGCTGGCTTTGCAGGTATCAATTCCTCGATCCGAAGAGACTGTAAAATATTGGCTGGTACTATGGAGAATTGGTTGAGCTTTGTCCCCATTTTCTGATTAAATTTCATGGATGTGCATTTCCAGGAAAGAAAACTGTATAGATGCATAAAAAAATTGAACTCGAATTTGGCAGGGAAGAAGTGTGCTATTGGTTATTGTGATATTTGAATGTGTGGAATGCCTTTGTTAATCTTATGTGTTTTTGGAGGTTCTTATTGGGACATAAATTACTTCCTAACTCCCTGGAAGACCATTTTAATGCTCATTTCTGTAGCACCTTGCAAATATTGAATTTTCTTTTCCTTTTCCGCATAAAACACAGTTGGATACCAAAAAAAAAAAAAAAATCTCTTCTTTTTAAAGCAATAAATGTCATTAAACTCACAGCCCACAACTTACATGTTAGTATGAGAAATTTGCACTAAACATCGGGCAAGAATAATTGTATATAAGAGGGTAATATGTGCTTCCCGAAATATTTCTTGAAATTGACCCATGTTGCATATAACTTCCAAGAATTAATCATAAATTCATAATGACTAATTACCATATCTCTCTCTCTCTATATATATATATATATATGTATATATATATATTTGTGTGTGTGCGTGTGTAATAACATATAACATTGATGATTAATTTGATGCATGTACGTTTTAGTGACTTTGACCTACTCCTTGTGCCTTAGAATCCACATGGAAAAAAACACTGAACAAATCAGCATTTGTGTCACCACCAATGGCAATGGCTTCTTCCTCTTGAGACCAAATGACATATTCATCCATCTTCACTCCATTCTCAATTCCATCCACCCCTAAACTGAATGGGCTCAAATGGCTTGAATCATGGTGAAATGGAGAAAATGGGAAATCCATGTTATTGCCACTTGACCCTTCTTCAGGAAGGAATGTGGGAAAATTATTATAATTTGTGATCTCATTTGAAACACTTGGTGCATCAAGTTCAAATGGCACTGGAAAGCAGTGGTCTTGCAAAGCCACGACATTTTTTGGACCAATTTGGGAGGTTGTGGCGGCGCCGGAGGTGGCTGCGGCCGCCTTGGAAGCGGCGGCGGTTTGCATGTCCCTGGTAGTGGGATTGAGTTTCTTTTTCAACTTTGTGTTCCAATAGTTTTTCACATCATTGTCTGTTCTTCCTGGCAAATGTGAAGCTATAACAGACCATCTATGAGAGAGAGAGTAAATGTTAGTACTTAAATCATATATTGTGTATTTAATTAAGTGAAATTGCTTCAAAATAATAGGATTTTAAACTTATTACCTGCTTCCAATTTTATTGTATAAGTGGCAAATAATATACTCTTCATCAGAAGTAAAGCCTCCATGTTTAATATCTGGTCTAAGATAATTAAGCCATCTGAGGCGACAACTCTTCCCACACCTCTGAAGACCTGATCACAAAACCTCAAAAATCATTCTATATAAATTCAAATAAATATATAAACTTTCATAAGGTGTAATTGAATGAGATTGTGGGATAGAAAATCGAGATTTACCAGCTCTGAGGGGCAAAGAAATCCAGTTGCCACCAATGCCATGGTTGTGGATGTAATTCTTGAGAGTGGCATCTTCTTCAGGGGACCAAGTTCCTCTTTTTACTTTAGTTTTATCACAGCAAGGACTTCTTCCCATTTTTACACTCTTGATATTTCTCACACTTATGTATAAAATTATTGTGTGTGTTTTTGCGTTTGGGGGGGGGGGGGGGGGAGGATTAATGCAAATTTTAAGATTTTTAAATGACTATATAAATGTATGAATAGCAAGTCTTTGTGTAAATGACTATATAAAGGTATGAATACCAAGTCTTTGTACTTGACTTTTGATACTATATGTGAAATATGCAAAAATCAAATTTTATGTGGTTTATTTCAGTAATCCTTAAAATATTGTTTATATATATATATATATATGATTGAGATGGGCTATCAATTATATTTTGTAGATGGGTCATTGAATTTATTTAATTATACAAGAAAGAGGAGAATACATGTATGGAAAGGTTTTGGCATGATCTATAATAAAATTTGAAAGTTTAAGGCTCTAATAAAAACACAATAAAAATATATAAGAGGTCAATATTATAGGATTAAACCAAAATTTTAAATTTGAGGAGCTAGTTTAATTGGGTTCTATTTATTTAATTTGCTAGAATTCTGAATTTTATATTTAGATTATTACTCAGATTAATTAAGACACAGAGACATCTAGTCAGCAAGTGGCTTCTAGACTATGGTAAAATTTTCTTGGTGAACTTTCATCTCATCTTCTATTATTCAATGGATTCAATCACCCATCATTTTATCCAAGCTAAGTGAAAGTTCCATAGAAAATTCAGCTCATTTTCTATGTTCAAACCAATCAAGTCAAAGTTCGTTTATTAGGAAATTAATGATACAATTTTTCAAGTAAAACTTTCAGCTTAAATCATTGCATCAGACGCTTCTTGAAAAAGAAAATATGATAGTTTGATAAATCAAATATCTTTAATTTGTAAAATATGAGTTCACTTTTATTTTTTATTTTAAATTGGGTGTCTATATTTTCGATTATATATGAACTAGCTTCATATAATTGAGTCCGTGTGCTTTTATTTGGATAAAAATTCGATCTTTGTGTAAATCAAAGTACATGCACTAAATTCAAATAAAACTGGAAGTATATATATAGACCTAAAATTTACAAATGAATAGAGGTGGATCAAATCAAACAAAATTCAAAATGTAAGAACATAATACTTACAAATGGATTTAAACTATAGGAACTCAATCAAAACAAATTTAAAAATATGTTGTTTTTCCTTTCTTATTAGGTCATAAAGGCTGGTGTCTGATGATATAGTAATTCATGATAAGAGAATAAGACAGCCAAATTGGACTTAGGCAATTGCTTTATATACAGACACATCATCAATTGAGTGTTTCAAACATTGGCCTATGTAGTATGTGATGTTGTCTCATACACACTGTAATAAATTATATTTTATTGGATATAGTATTTAGAGGGGAAATATATTTGCACTGGCCTTTTGAGTTTTTTTATCACACGTTGCTGAAAAAAAAAACATGTTTGCACTTGTTATGCCTTCAAAACTTGTATGTTTATCTTCAAGTTTTAGGACAAGAATGTTATGCTGTGTTTTTCGATCTCCAATCTATTGTAATAGATAAAATTGTGATTAAATTAAAATTATTTAAGTGACAAATCAACTGACGTCAGAATAAACAATATTCCACTAAAAAAAATGTGAGTTTTCAAATGTTTCAAAAAACTTTACATGTTCGAATCCTTATCCGATTTCCATTAACCTTATATTTTGTCTAACTTGTGTGTATAGAATACCTTTAATTTTTCACAAATTTTTTTATATAATTATACACGAATTCTGACCCGATCCCGTTAGGTCCATGTGCTTGTCTCCCCATGTATTTGGATAAGTACGCTCAAACTCACCCAAATTCACTTCAGGTGCTATACTTTTATATTATATTAAACATATTTTTATATTATGTTAAACATATTTTTATGTTATATTAAGTATATTTTTATGTAACGTTAATCATACTTTTACGTTATGTTAAATATACATTTATGGTTTTATGTTATATTAAGCATACCTTTAAGATTTTTATGTTATGTTAAGTATACTTTTATGTTATATTAAGCATATCTTTATGTTATGTTAAGTATATTTTTATGGTTTTATGTTATGTTAAACATACATTTATGCTATGTTGGTCATACATTTTAATTATGTCAGTTGACATTTATGTATTATTTAAAGGTATGAGTAATATTACTTAAAGTTATACGTAATATTATATAAATGTGTATATGTACAAATTAGGATTTTTTATTCTGAAATTATGATTTTTTTCGTCGAAATTAGGATTTTTTGTCAAAATGAAGGTTTTTCTTTTAAGGTTTTGTAAAAAGTCTTGCTTGTCGATTAATCTCATCTCTTCCTTTTCTAGATCATTGCAGTTCCTACTGTTTACCCACTTTCCTTTCGGACAGCGGCGTTCTTCTAACGCCCCTTTTTCACATGAATAAAGGTAAACTAAAGGCTAACCTTCTTCCTTCTTTTCCTTAAAGTATTACATAAAAGTATGTTTAATATAATATAAAGATATATTTAACATAATATAAAAATATGACTAACACAACATAAAAGTTAGGGAAAAAAAAGTGCGTGGATCCGGATCAGATTCGATCCAACCCGATCCGCGTTGTATGGATCTAACAATTGCACACACAAATGCAACTGTTAATTTTTTAATGTACTTCTTCAATCATCATCATTCGGATTTAAATGGATGTGGTTAGTTTTTAATGTACTTGTTCAATCATCCTTATTCGAATCATTCGGATCGACTATAATATTGTGGTTAATTTTTAATGTAGTTCTTCAATCATCCTCATTCGGATCAATTATTACATTAATTTTTTAATATACTTCTTCAATCATCATCATTCGAATTAATATACTTATTCAATCATCATCATTCGAATTTGAATGGATGTGGTTAATTTTTAATGTACTTCTTCAATTATCCTGATTCAAATTAACTATAACTTCTTCAATTACCATCATTCGAATTAACTATAACCATGTTATGTATGCTATGTGGGCTAAGAATTAGCGAAAGAAGAATATAAGATATTATAAAAAAACTCTAAAGTAGATTATTCTGTGGAAGGGAAGTTGGTTTATAACAATGAATCATATTTTATCTATGTAGAACTCTCTTACATACTTTCTACAAATTATAAGAGATTTTGTAGAAAAGTCCATGTACAATACAAGACGCGCGCTACAACTTTCTATATACATAGAAACATATAGAAGTGAGTAGTGAGTTCCTTTATAGGCTAAGCATTTGAGTTGTGGGTTTGAGTACGAGTAAACCTTCTAGCCCAACCAAGATATATAAAATTCAGCCCAAATATTTTCAGATACGACACATTTTGCTGCCAAAAGCTGAGGTGGAGTCTTTTCAATAAATCATAACTTCTTGATTTAAATTTTGGTTTTAATATTAATATTTTGAATTAATCAGTTTTCATGATTCTTTAAAATTAAAACTATATATCAAACAATTTAACAATAAGATTATTTTTACAAAAACAATTAGATTATTTGTAAGATTTAATTATACCAAAAAAATGTAAATAAGAAAATTAAAAAAAAAAGAATTATTTAAGGAAAAACGAAATGTCTTTTTATAAAGAACAACCATGCATTTAAATTTTATTAAACTTTTAGTATCTTATTTATATTATATACAAAAAAAATCTTTAGATTTAATAGTACAAGACAAAAAATTATAACGTTCAGTTGATGGTTAACTGTTTTGATTTTGAGGGATTAAATATAAAGTAGGTATGAATTGAGAGAATATTAAGTAAAATAGGCTCCAAAGTTTGTCTTTTTTCTTGGTAGCTTATATATATTTAATATATATTATATTTATTTATTTTTAACTGTTGGCTTTGTATTGGTTTAATCGGTAGTTTTTAAGAAATTATTATTTGGGTTTGAACTTTTGATATAATATTTGCATTATTTTATCTTAAGACAATTCGACAAACAATTCAACAAAGTTTTTTACTACAAAAAAATACAGTAAATAACATAACAAAATAGAAAATTATTAAAAATAATATTTTTTTTAATAAAAAATTTAGATTATATAAGAAGAAAAAACTACAAACAATATTTTAATCTATCTGCATTAGTTGGAGTAGATTGATACTAGGTTAAGTATGTTTTTCAAAGATTTTATTCAAATAGACAGTAGGAGATTTGCAATAATTCAGCTACCCTATAATATTATTACACAATAATTTTTATATTATATTAATTTTTATTTTATTTTTTTTATTCCCTAATACAATTATTTCGAATAAAATTTGAAGTTAAAGTTGTTGGACATCCGACCCGAGCTGCACACAACATTGCATCTGAACAGTCCAAAGAAGGCCATCAATTGATTTAACCGGCATCTGAACAGCCCAAAGAAGGCCATCAGTTGATTTAACCGGCCATGATATATTTGGCCTCCTCGTTGGCAGGCCGCCCATGATCATTGGGAGGAATTATGGACAAATTAGTCTGGCCGACCCGACCTGGAGAAAAGAGATTGCTAAGAGATCGTGGGTGATAAAACCACCCAATACCGCATAAATAGGCGAAAATCAAGGAGAAAGTGAACATAACCTCCACGATCTCCACTACTTTGGTTATTTTGTAGCTATAAATAAACGTAATTACAAGGGTTCGAAACTCATTTTTGTACTAAGCACTAGAGAGCTCATTTCTCTAAAATAATTACATACGATCCTGCTCGATCACTCAAAACCTTTGTCTGAGTAGGTTACGGGCCAGTGTACCTCCACGATCTCCACTACTTTGGTTATTTTGTAGCTATAAATAAATGTAATTACAAGGGTTCGAAACTCATTTTTGTACTAAGCACTAGAGAGCTCATTTCTCTAAAATAATTACATACGATCCTGCTCGATCACTCAAAACCTTTGTTTGAGTAGGCTACGGGTCAGTGTGTTTTACACTTGTTTTACACATTTACAGCATATTTCTCCATCCAAATACACCAATTTCATTCATTTTACATCAATTTGAGTGTTCGACTAGAAATATATCATTTACAAATTTCGACGTCAACAAAAATATTTAAATTTGTATTCATTTAAATATTAAAAATTTATATATTAATACTAATATATCAATACATTATATTATTAAATTTTATATGACAATCAACACACGAAAAATACTAGTACTATTTAAAATGGGAAAAAAAATCCAAAAATTAATAAATATTTTATGATTTTTCATTTATTCTTTTAATTTCGTATCTTTTTTGTTTCATTAAGGTGGATTTCACATTAGTCAATGGGACAAAAAAATAAAAAAAATATTAAACTTTAGTGATTAAATTAATTTTTAGATTTTTAAAAACTATTATTGGGCTTACAACTATTACCATCTGATCAAAACAAATTACACATTGACAATGTTATGCTAAAATTCTTACTTCTGTTAAAAAGTTAATTAACATTTTTTTTATGGATATTAAGACGTGGTTTTTTTCCCCCCAAACCTTAAATACACTCATTAGATTGGTACATGATTGTAAATTCGTTGTTGAGTTGCATGCTGGATGTCAAAAATTAAAAGTATTATAATGAGAAAAAAAAAGTATATTTGGGCTGGGAATCTTAAAGGCCCAGTAGTCTCAGAATAATAATTTTCGACCAATACTATTTTCCAAATTGGGCTCCGGCCCAAAATTGAAATCAAGTAATGGATTTATGGTCCAAAATTAAATTTGCACATATTTCAAATATATGGATTTGTTCCCATCGATAACGTGTAATCACTCTATCCTCTTATTATATGAAAAATAAAATTAATAGATATTTTAAATTTTTAATACATTAATTATAAATAAATATTAATATACTCATCGTGGATACGTAAACAGGATTCTTTAAATATAGATAAAAAAAGATATTTTCAGGATGAACAGAAGACGGCGGCTTATGCAATTGAGTTGACCTTAATATTTAGTGGCATCCTTATCATCTTAATTATTTTCTCAACTTTCTTGGGTTTTGTGAAGTTTATTTTGTTTTTCAATTTTATAATCATCAAATCAAAATCTTATTAAACTCCAAACCAATTATCTCAATCATTTAATATTGGATGTTTTGGTACTAAACTTCATATTTTAGTTTATTCATATTTTTCACACAATTGCAAATATCTTTGATACTCAAATTGTGACTTATTTTATTAAATTAAATATATAAATCTTCCACCACAGTATATTCGCATGCTAGTTCATTAGATTTTAGTCCATTAATATGATTTAAACCACCTCCTTTGGTAAATTTCTTTAAAAGGTGAAAATAATTTAACTAGCTAATCAAAATGCAGTTTTAAATGATATTGTATGATATTAGAGTCAATTTTGTGAGTGGGTGTATATAGATATTATTTGAGCATAAAAATCCACACATTAAAGAATGGATAAATTATACAATTCATCATGTCATATTCATGTATCATTCTTTCTTGCAGTAGGTGTGAATTATTATATAATAAAATGAATAATAAAATTAAAATATTATGGGGAGATATTTGTCGCGTCTCAGTCGCGTTTTTTTCAATTCATTCTAAATATTACTTGTAACATAAAATTCCAACAAGATGTCAATTCATTTCTTCATTTCTTTATACCGATTTTATTTAGTGTTTATTCGTTTTCATTGTCTTGTTTTTATTGATTCTTTTCAAGGTGTCAATTTTTCTGGAGAAGAAATTCAGAGAGAGATTGAGCTATTGGAGGTGATAACTGGGGTAGGCCCAATATTAAATGTGGTGGGCTATAAAGGTGGGAGGCCAGAAAATAAAAAGATGCCAAACAAAGGAACCTTGATTACTATGTGCTTCAATTAAATAAATAAAAGCCAACAACAAGAATAAATTATTAATATAGATTTAGAAATGATTTATTTGATGTTCACCTGATAATAACTATTTTTTACCATAAAGAAAATCTAATCATATATTACGTAATTCTTTTATTTGAAGTACTGATTTGCAATATAGTTTGTCAAGTGATCTATAAAATAATCTGAAAAATGTGGTTAGGGAGTCCTAAAAAAAAAGTGGTTTGGGAGAAATGTTGGGTTATGTACAACTTCATTATTTATGACTTAAATAATTGAAAAGTTAATAATAATAATATGAATTTGGTACAAAATGATTGTTGAAAACGAGATATTTTATACTGTTATTAGATTTCGAAAAATTCGTTTTACAAAATGTTGTAGCTAAAAGTTAAAACTATAGTTACAAGGAAATGCGACATTTTTTGGCATTTGTAATTCTGAGATTTATTGGTTATTGTGTATAGGAATGAAGTTTCAACTCCACTAATGCATTATTATAATGAATTTATTTTACCAATTATATATTTTTTAGTATTTATATAATGTTTTTCTAAGTACTTTATAAATTGGTGAAACATATGCCTCAAGTGTTTTTAAGTTTTATATTGGATCGACAATAAATTGATCGTTGATTTAATGTATGTTGCATTAAAAATATAAATCAAGTCTGCAACTACTAAAAACAACTATAGAATCTTATTCATCCTGATCAATTGATAACAATATTATCTTGACACCAATTTCTGAAGTTCGTTATTTCTAAAAAGACCATTTTTCTTAAGGAAAGAGCTAAACCTTTTAATTAACATAAATCTTATATATAAGATCATCCTACAAATATAATTAAAATTAAGTAAAATGGTGCGCAATTCAATACATGTCACAAACTGAAATAACCATGCATCATCGCCATATAATTAATTCAATCATAAGAATTTATATTCATGTAACCATTTTAATCTTTATATGAATTTTAATATACAAACTGAAATAACCATGCATCATCGCCATTGCAAGGAAAAGTTAGGAAGGTGCCCTAAAAGAAGGAATATTAGCACATATTTTAATGAAAAAAGGACATCCCACTAAATAGATGAGTTCAAAATATTGCGTCTTTTAAGGATTTCGGTTGTGGATTTATCTGTTCCGATTAACCTGCATTAGAAATAAATAAATAAAAGGGTTTTTCTCAGTCTCTTTTATTATTAAGATCCCGATAACCAAATTTCTTATACGAACTATTTTATTTTTGGCCATAAAGATTCACCACTTTCCAAATGATAAAGAGGCACTTAATTGTCATTTGTAAATTTGACAGTGATATTCTTAAAGTATTTAATTAACATTATGTCAAATCTACAAAGATAATCGCTTTCAAATCAAAATAATTATAATATATAAATACATCACACCTCAACTATTAATATAGCAATATATGCTTACTAATGGATGGATGACCAATTTTCTATATACATAGTTCAATATTTATAGTTACACTGAAACCTTTATAAATTAATATTTTATAAATTAATAAATTCTCTAAAATAACAAAATCTTTTGGTCCCGATTTGGGTCTTTGTAAAAAATCATCAAATTTAATAAGATAATAATTTTTCGAAAAATCCCTTGATAAATATTAGGTCTCATTAAAACTCTAAATTAATAATTCATAAATATTACAATTATAAATGTTATGGTAATTTACTAAAATATGAATTTATTGTTGCTTGATTTTTCTTCAAATTTAAATTTAATTGGATTTCATCTCTAATTTTTTTAATTGCAGAGTTGTTACATGCGTCTATGAATATAATAGTTAATTGTATATAATGAATTGATATTATACATAAATATATTTAATTAGTTATAAAGAATTGGTTGATGCATGAATATAATCAATGAAACATGTATATAAATTCATTTATTTTCAATACATATGTACTCCTTCAGTCTCATATTACTTTGCACATCAAATTGGGCACAATTTTTAAGAAAAAATGAATATTTATTTTATGATTGAGGGTATAATGGTCAAATTGGGCACAATTTTTAAGAAAAAGTTTGAATATTAAATAGCATTGTGTGAGAAAAAGTAATGGCATTGTGTGTAAATAAGTGTGTATTGTGAGGGTAAGAATTATGATAAATTTTGCCATTTTAGGGTATACAGAGTGTTTGGGGACAAATTAAAAAGGAAAGTGTGCAAAGTGTTAAGGGACGAAGAGAGTACTAAATTTGCTAAATTTAAAAAGTCTCTCTTTTAATTAATAAAATATTAATTTATCGATATATTAATATCTCTCTAAATTAATAAAATTTCATGATCTCAAAGTTATTAACATATAATGATTTGATTTTATATATTTTGCTTACGAAATTTAATCTATATACAACATTTTTATACCTCAAATATTTCCTTTTGAAACGGGTCTCACTCTCACATACATTGATTATGAGATGAAAATTTCCATTTAAAAAAATAATCGATTCTACATGATCTATTTTGACCTTACAATGCAATAAATAAAATAAAATAGGAAACACCTAGTAGTAAAGTTGAAACGTTCTACCATGAAGCCATTCGCTTGACCTGGAAATGGTCACTATCTTTTAAATATTATTATATGTAATAATGATATAGATAAGATCAAATCTATTTTATCTGTTCAAGTCCACGTCACTATCTTGTTTAGACTAAAGATTTTTTACCAAGTCCAAGTTAGAAAGTCTTGATTATTGATGGGCTATTTAGCTTAGACCACCACTATACTTGGCTTTCTTTCTAATTAATGTAATTCGTTTCTGTGTGCTGTTATTTTGGTTAACAGTAAATCAATTATTTTTATCTTGAGGATGTATTAATTATAATTCTGTATTTAATATTAACCACTTAGCCCAATATATTCTTCAACATTATTTTATCTCTCATCTTAGGGAGTGAGTACAAAGACATGAAACAAGACTGATTTTAAACATTTATTGAAATATGTGGTTCAGACATGAAATAAAATATCTTTACATCATATATAAAAAAATATCCAACAACTTAATGAAATCAATTATAGGATAATGACAATTAAAGAAGAAAAGTAGCCCCAAGTTTCGGCGATAGAAATTCAAATTTTTATGTACAAATATTACAAAATTAGCAAATTTGCTTTTCCTAATATTATCCTTGAAAGACAATTAAAAGCAAAATAATAAAAAACTTCTGACATATCCCAACTCCAAAAATTAAAATGAAGGGAAACAAAATAGAGATATTTGAAAAACACCTATTCAACCCGACCCGCCTACCATATTTACATTACATGTTCAATGAGTCGGGAAAACGTATTCACATTTAAAAAAATAAAAGGTTGGACCAAATAACAATCTGCCGACCCGACCCATCAATCATCTGACCCGGATATTCATTTGACGAGCTCTGAAACCCACCCAACATCAGGAACATTACTCACTGAGTCAGATGGTCCGACCCGGTCCAACGAGTTATCTCGACCGAGTTTCGAGTATATTCTTTCACGCAAGGCTCTTCCTGACTCAACTCGCTCCATCGCCGGCTCCTCTTGGCATGAAGTTTCCCACGCGTCGAATGGGCTGAGTCCCGACCGAGTTAAGGCACGGATCGGAGTCGACGGGAGGCTCAGGAACCCGGGTCGGGAAGTCGGTGGGCTACGGGGCGACCCGAACCCCAGTCCCCAGGATGGTGGGCTCATGCTCAGACCCATTCCCAGACCCATCTTCATCTTGTTAATCTGCAGACCGCGCATCGACTCGGTGAGTTGACTCAAACGCAGTGATCCGCCAGGTGAAACCGGCGGCGAACGGGCTGTGGGAGACGACGGTGGAGAGTACGCCGATTTCGGAGGAGATCCGATCAGCGCGAAAGAATCGTGCCCGAGCCCACGCGGCGACTCGTCCGGGCTACTAGTGTACGGCAAAACTCGGAGCTGCTCAGGCGTATGAGCAAAGAAGCACACCCGGCGGCGGCAATGGGTCCCGTCCTTGCACGGCTGCGTACGATAGCGCGCCGGGTGGAGCCAGCACTCGAATACGCCGTGTGCATACTCGCAAGCGTCTCCCCTCTTGCACGCCCCCTTACGAAAGTCCGGGCACGCGTTGCCGGAATAATGGTATTTGCGTGGGTCCCTCCGACGAGCCTTCTCTCCGGGATGAGCAAACGGGCACTCAGTCCAGTCATGTGACCTGGCACGTGCGCACTTCTTCACCTTAAACTCGAACATCCGGAAATTATCGCATGAGAACGCGTCCACCGGAACATCAAAATCATCGAGATCTTCATCTTCCTCCTGTACGACGTCGTCCTCGTTCGACGGCAGGTAGCGCTGGAGCGCAGCCAAAGCGGTGTCGTATGGGGAAGCATCGAGGCTGTTTGTGTAAGTAACCGGCGGGTGAATGTGGGAGGTTGGATCTTCGAGATAGTTCATATCCCATGATGGAATATGGACGGTGGGATTTGACCGAGGATGTTCTCGGATCATCATCATCATTTTCTTATCTTTTTTGGCTTATACCTCACTCTGTCTAGTGACACTGTCATGATCGCCATGGATCTGCATGCCACGGTTCTAATATAAACTGCTTAACCACGGTTGATATTGTTTCACTTGACCATGGTTAGTCTCCTCCCCACTAGAACCAGTAGGCTAACAAGTGGTTTTTTATTTTATTTAGTTTTTAATCTCTTCCCTTGGAATGTACTTCAAATCCATTAATTGGATGCTTGTTTTTGACCACGAGGTTTGGTTTGGGCTTTATAGGTCAGATAGAGAATTTACATTTAATCTACAATTCTAGTAAATTAAAATTTGGTATTTTATTGTATGATATATGAAAATTTCTAATATTCTTTGGGTAGTAAATGTGTTAAATCCAATATAAATCCATTATATCTTAAGTGTCTGTATTGTTGGACTAATTTCACCCTATCCGTGTAGATATACATCAAGATTATAGGATATGTGACATATCAGCATTCTTTGAAAATTTCAATTTATTAAGTATTATTTAAGCTTATTTTGTTACAATTAAGTTTATTCTAAATAAGTTTTAATATGAAACAAATACTAACCGAGTTAATGAATAAAAATAAAAATTCTCACCTATTCACCATTTATTGCTTATTGAGTTTGAATTCAAATAGAAACTTGTTTACTATAGTGATCTAATTGGGTTAAAACAAATTAACAATATTCAATCCAATATAAGAAACATAGTTTGATTTTTAACACACCCACCTTATAACTAACTAAAGAAACAAGAGATATGATGTTTGTTTGGAAACATTTTTTAAATGAAAATCTATTCGAAAACAAACTTATAGTAAGCGCTTCTCAAAAAGTGTTTTATTAACATTATTAAAATATATATAGTGAAATTTCTTTTCTTTTTTTCAACTTGTAAATGGAATTTCAGGAAGTCATAATCATCATTCTCTATAATTGACTTTCGAGAACATGATTTCCATCCAAAATATATAGACTATACATTTAACAAAATATATAAATTGACTTTTATACTCAAAATACCTCCAAAATGATATCAATGAGATCACATCAGTTTAAAAATAGTGTTTTAACCACCAACCAATTAAGTAATTATAAAGGATGGAAACATTTTCCCACAAATGTCAATATTTGATATTTTATCGATTAAATAAAATAAAAGAGTATCAAATTAGTAATGTACTTGTGCGTTGCACGGTTTATATAAAATATAATTAATAATTTTATATTTATAATAACATAATGTAAATATATAATATACAAATATGTAGATGAATTAAACAAACAAATTGAAAACTCTATATTCAAAATAAGAATGAGATAAATAAAAATGTTTAATTTGACCAAATTTGTGCAATCATTAAGTATTTAAAAATCACATAAATTAAATTTAATTGCTAATAAAAAATAAAAAATTAATCCTACAAATATGCTACGTATATTGAAAACGATATAAATTTAAATAAAAAATTAAGATTAATAAATATTACTCCCTCCGTCCCTTAACACTTTGCACACTTTCCTTTTTAGTTTGTCCCCAAACACTTTGCACACCAAAAAATGGCAAATTTTAACATAATCAACACCCTCACAATACACATTTATTTACAAAGAATGCCATTACTTTTTCTCACACAATACTATTTAATATTCAAACTTTTTCTTAAAAGTTGTGCCTAATTTGACCATTATACCCTCAACCAAAAAACAAATATCTACTTTTTCTTAAAAAGTGTGCCCAATTTAGTGTGTAAAGTGACGCGGGACGGAGGGAGTATATTTTATCAATATTCATAACTATAGAGATATTTTAATGAAATTTTTGGTTTCATCAATATAAATAACTTGATTATTCTAAATTCAATAAAATATATATCAACTCAACAAATACCCAAAATCCATTGCTATTTGTATAAATAATATTATTGAAAATTGAACTTAATCTAGAATATATTCAACACCTCAAACTAAGATAAATAAACAAAATCATTATACCAAGAGATTTTTTTAATTTTTTTTTTAAATAATCAACATTTTCTAATTTGTAATTTTAATTAAAGGCATTTTCTTTCATATTTGTAATTTTATTAGGTATAATTTTAACTTTAAACATACTTTTAACTCCCACACTTTAGTCTACAACCATAACCACTACAAAAATATTCAAATTTTCTAACATATTAGATTTGATAAATTGCTATGTAAATATCAAATTAAATATTACATTAAGTGGTAAATTTGATATATAATGCATTTAAAATAAATTTTAAAATGAAAAGGTTATAAAATTTGAATTTATTGTTTAAAAAATAAAAACACTCACATCTCCTTAGAATTACAAATTCAAAATAAAAGGTATGTTAATAAACAAAACTATAAATAAGAATAATAAATTTAATTTATCATGAATTAAGACGAATTTTATTAGAAGCTATTTATTTTGAAATTATGATTGAAAAATGCATACTGCACCATCACCCCACCCCATACAACCAACATCCATTAAAATTATAAATATAAAATAAAAATGACAATGAACAAAATTTCAAGTAAGAATTAGAAATGTGATACATATACGTTAAAATAAATTTCAAATGAAGTTTTTTAATTTGAAATTCTTTATTTGATTTAATTATATATATTTTTATTAAGTAAATTTTTTATAATACATTTTTTTTTCTAGACTTTAATATAAATTTATTACACAAATATTTAAAGTAAATAAAAAATGAATTTCATTATGTATATCATTAAAAGTGATTAATTTGATATATTATATGTTATAAATGAATTTGAGATATAGTTATGATACTTTAAATATTTGGTGAAATATTAATATACAATAAATGCAGTATAAAATGTAATAAATGATATTTTTTAAAATGAAAAGTTAAAATGAATGAAAAAATATTTTTAATATTTTTGATAGACTATTCTATATATATATATATATACATATATTACTCTCTTTAACATTATTTCATTGTTAAAAAGTGAGAGAGAAAGAGATTGAGACAAAAAGAAAAATAAAAATAAAAAGAAAACACAACATAACTACTTTCTATCATTGGGAATTTCACATTGATTGTGCGGAGTTACCCACTCACAAGGTTTGTACGCAGGCACGCCAAATGGCACAAGCAGTGTAGTTGCACGGGGCCCACAGCACAATTCCTGAGACCCAATAATACTTGGTTTGTTGAATGGGGAACCACTGAGATTCAACTTTGACCTATATACTCTTCACAGTCTGTCAAATTAACTTTCCCACGCTTCTCGCATACGTAGTTTCTCTTCAACTCGAACATATACTTGGCGTCTTCTTGGAGAAAACTCGCGAATCTCACCACACCTGGAAACCTTCTTCGAACGCCACGTCGGATTGCTTTGGTTTCGCTTAACTAGAGCAAGTACCCCTGTATCATACGAACTTTATGAAAATTATTAAATCAAACTTTAAATTAAAAGTATGTGGCTGATAAAATACATTTCTATATTTATTTATAGTTATATGTGATTTATTATAATATTTTTTTAAATTAGAAACTGCCTTCATGTGTATATATATATATATTATAAGATAGACACACTTTGTGTAGCTTCTTTTGCTTTAGGAAAAGTTAATATTTATCATTTAAAAAAATTTCTTTTATATACGTCGATTATTGATAATTATCATGATTGATTAAGAGTTGATTATATTGCCAGTCCTCTTCAGTCTAGGGAGCATATGTCCCCCACTTTGAATGACTTATTTCTACCGTTTATTTTCCAAAAAATGAGATAATTGGTACATTAAAAGATCTGATCAAGGGAACGGTGAATAGAACCTGACTTGATCCAGGATGGGATAGTGACGCCTAGGATCTAATCAGTCAGCATGGTTATACAGATGATTTATTCAATAAGGAAGTTGATATCCAGGTGTCATCTATTCTCTTTATGAGGATAAGTTGCAAGTTCTTCGATCAATCCTAATCTATCAAATGCTCATTAAGTGTGGAGGATATAGCCTGTTTAAAAAGAGAGAGAATAATAATTGGATTCTGCAGAAGACCCCGAAGAGCCGAAAAAGAGGCTCCCAAATGTGGCTCCTACCGAACGATTGGTCGGGTGAACTGGAATTGCTATCGAGAACAAGAGAAGGGCGAGAAATGATCTTTCTAGATAGTGACCTTGGTTAGGAGCTGAGCTAAAACGACATTCTGCTTCTTAAAAAACGGAAAGTCAACATTTATCATTTAAGAAATTTTCTTTTATGTATGTCGATTATGAATAATTATCATGACTGATTAAGAGGTATAATTTACATATTGTATTTTATTGCGTGAAAAAAGTACATGAAATGCTACCCATTAGTTTATTTTCTGGTGCCAACTTTTTTTTTTTTTTTTAAATATATTCTATATTGTATCTTCTAGTGTATTGAAGTAAAATTTGTCTGGGCACTATCATGTTTGGTAAATTCAAACAAGGACATCTGTCTCCAGAAACATCCAAATTCAATTATAAATGCTATAAGAAAAAAAAATTAAATTATGCTTTTTAATTAAAGTTTGTGTTCTCCCCAACTACCTAACACGATAAATATAAATGCTCTCTACCCTACTAAATTATATCTATCCAATGTAGTTGAAATCATTTTCGTAGAAACCATGCACTATTCCAATTAATTTGCCAACGGTATATTGAATTCCAATTTGCTTTTTGTACAATTGAGTTATGACCATATTGTAATTTATTATTTAATAATAGCTCATCTGTCTAATTCAAGTTGTGTGGCCTCGAAGACCAAAGGAAACATGACGAATTCGAGTTATGTGTTAAATGCCGCATGAATAATGATTTATAGATCATGACAATTATTCATTGTGATTAAGATTAATTACACCAAAATTCACAATGTTTGAATCATATTTTAATTGCAAATATAAAATTTTATTTGGAATAATTTTTGTCATGATTTCAGAATTTAATTTCGATCAAATTTTCCATCATCTAATTATAACACCATTATCATTATTGTGGGTGTATCTTGATGAGACCGTTTCAAATGCACAATCAAATTTGAAATTTATGCTACAATCATGGTAAATCAAGGGTGAAATTTAGATTTCTCACCATCATTCTCGATTTATGATGGATGATATCAATTATAAATGACTAAATTGGTAGTAGATTTGAAGCACTCTTCTAAGACATCAAGTGATGATTATGACATTACAATTAATTGACTATAAAGATGATGTTGTGATTGAAAACACTTCAAAGTTTGTGACCAATCATTTTAAAGATAAAAGTTTATCTTGTAACTAAAATTTAATTCAAAACTTGCGATTTTAATACAATTAATCCTTAAACTGAAATCATCTTATGAAAATGAACTTGAGTTGTGGATAGTATAGAGCTTATGATCTCAAATAAAAATGTATGATAATTTGATATATAATATTTTGAGTTACAATTGAAATGAAGGAATATTCAAACTCAAAACATTACTCAAATTCTAACATGTACATTTTAATAAACTAAATTTTACCATATAAAAAGGATCAATGGTAAAAAAAAAAAACATGCTATATATATTTTTAAATTTTACCATACATTTCTTAATAATTGCATCTTACACATATTTTTAATATGATATGTTGATGATATGATTTATGGAGCTTGACACTTGCTAATACGACGGACAATGCCTAACTTATAAAAGTGAAAACTCAACTTAAAACTTTATGATATTTTAAAAGTTGTGTGATTTATAGGTCATCGAAAAACTATCATCAAATTATAATTAAACAGTTGTAACTTAAGTTATATTTTTTTTAAAGGAATGATTATATTGTAATATGTAAGAAAAATCAACTTTTTTTTTTCTCCTTGAGCTAACCATGAAAAAAAACACAAAAATAAGATATATATATATATATATATATATATATATTGGATAATAATATAGATAGTAAAAATAATATTTGATGTATTATATAGGAGTATGTCTCATGTATATTTGGTGTACATGTAATTCGGGTCAACGTGGATCAATCCGGATTCGCGTGCTTTTAATTTTATTTTTTTGATTTTTTTCCTTTTCAAACCAAAACCTTTATATACAAATTCTGTAAACTTTATGTATAAGTTCTGTAACCTTTATATTCAATTACTTAGAAAAAAAATGAAGAATTTTAACAAAATTTATACATAGATATTTATATTAATTTGACTCCTATGTATGTATATTCATGTGACCTTTATGTACAAATATTTATACCTTTATAAAGGTATTTATGTACAAATTTTGTTGAAATTCTTCATTTTTTTTCTAAATTATAATACATAAAGATCACAACATTTGTGTTGTCACCGAATTTATATATAAATGTCAAAACATAAAATTTAATAATAAAAAAAATCACAAATTTAAATTAAATCAACCCAAATAATATTTGTATTGTCACCAAATTTATATATAAAAGTCAAAATATAAAATTTAATAAAAAAAAAAAATTCACAAACCGGCATCAGATGCACAGAAAAAATTGTCTTTATATAGAAGATATAGCAAGAATAGGTGAGAAGGTGGATGTGGTGGGAAGTAGGTGAAAATATCTGTGTTTATGGAGCGAGTTCCCTATCTTGTCTGCCAAATCCGGAGAATCTGTACGGTTCATCCAAGTGGTACATGTGGGTCACGTGACTTGTATCACCGCCATTTACAGCTATACACGTGTTTGCGTGGATTTGGCCTTTGCTTTCTGGATATGGATTGCTCTGTCCTTCCCCAACCTTCACATCTATCTCTCTCTTGGTTTTAACTTAGCTTCCAATTTTCCACGTCTTCAAATCTTATCCACAAGTACGGAACTTAGCTAATTCTTAATCCAACAAATCAAATTCAAATGATGTTGCAATTTCGGTTGAGTTCCTATTTGTTGATCAATACGAAATTAATCAATCATAACTCTTTCGTTTATTTGGTATTTTAAGAATATGAATCCAAGCACAATCTTTTAATTGTACTGATAACTTATCTAATCTTTTCAGTTGAAAAAATGTTGAATTTCATAAAAAAACTCAATTTATAGATTAAATGGTATTAGAAAGAGTCATTCTAAATACATTTTCTACACAAAGTACATTATAATAGTTTTGATTAAATATCATCAAAACAACCATATTAATTACAAGTTTTATTGAGGTATTAATTTAATATTGATTAAATAAAAAAGTCATTTTTCATTGATTATAAAAATTAAACTGACCCTAACTATTAATAATAGATCGATAGCATGAATAGAGGAGGAGAATTTATTTGAGCCCCAAATAGTTGAACGCCTGAAATGGGCATATGAATATAAAAATAAAACCACCCAATTAAAAGGGCTTCTCCAAAAAGGCCCTTAGTATATAAAGGCCCAAACAAGGACCTTATATTGGGCCAGATTGCTCATCTCTCACCTCTATTTATTTAAAAAAAAAACAAAAGCGACATACTGTCCCACAATAACGGTCCGATTCTGAACAAAGAAAATTCTGTAGTTGACTGATGCGATCGCAACTCAAAAGTGCCGCAGAAGAAGAACCTCCGGGAATTAGGTATTAGGGTTCCGGGTTGGGTATAATCGGAGTCCGATTTCAGATTTTACAGAGACGTAAACAATCTTAAATGCAACGTTGACCCATTTAAGTGTGATTATTCCCAGAGTATGTGAACAATAACTAACGGCATATAATCTTGAGATATCTAAATTGCCAAATGTAAAAGAATTAGCCTGTTTCTGCTTATATTTGCTAAGTAAGGAGAAATCGCGCTTTACTTTAAGAGGCGCAGAAATAAAGCACGCTTTGTCGGGCTATTTCATATGAATGAATTAAAAGGAAAAAGCGCACGTTTTACTTGTAGAGACGTATAAAGAAGCACGGTTCTAGCTTTATTCACTGGACAAATGAGAGTCGCGTTTTTACTTATAAAACACATTGTCTAAACCGCGCTTTCTTCACTGGTTTGCTCACATACAGAAATAAAAGAAGTCGCGTTATAACTAATAAAAGCGTGCGAGTTTTCAACGGTTTTAACAGAAAAATGGCCAAGCTTCAGAAACGGGTTCTTTACTCAGTTTTTTCAAGATTGAAGATGGCAGTTTCAAGTCAACACCCCAGAGATTTGATCTCATTTCAGTTGTAATAGATAGGTTATATATAGCTCTCTTACGATTTCATCTTCCATAAGAATTTCATACTTTCTATAGAAGAGAGCAGAGAGAGAGAGAGAAAGTTAGGGTTTCACCCAGTTTTTCAAGTTTTGTATACTTTGTAAATTCGATTGCAAATCAATACAAATCCCCTCCCCAGTTTCCCTTGGAAGTAGGCATTGTAAGCCAAACCACGTGAGACCTGTGTGCTGTTGTTTCTTATGATTTTCTTGTCATTTTCATAGCTGCAAAGTGCAATGTTTATTTTCTTGAATTTCAATTCTTGGAACTTGCTTTGTAAAGTGTTTTCTTAGTTGTTCTTCAGCTTCAATACTGACACCAAATATTTTTAAACATCGGAAAAAGTGTTGCAGTAAACAAGGGAGGCACGATGTAGTAACTAATATGAGTGAGATCAACTGCATTGATTATGGACGTCGAAATTAAAATCATAGCTAGATTGAGTGGTACTGTGGTTCGGATCATTTTAGACTTAATGTATCCATGTAGGAATAGGGTGGAGTATTGTGAACAGTTTAATGTTTTCCTTGCACATGTAACTATCTCCATAGTTATCATAAAAGGGGAACAGATAGAAAGAGGGGATTTTTTTGTCTGTCCTTTACTAGATGCTCCATTTGTTTGCATGGTGTGTACATACTAATGCCACTTTCACATTCAAGTGTAAGAAATATAAACTTCAAAGACCATAAAGAGACATTTAGGGTTTCTCTGTGTTTGATAATCATGTTTTCTTCCGCGATCTGGTGTATCAGAATCTTTAGGACGATTGTGTGAACTCTTTTCCTATCATCTTTCATCAGGTGTCAAGAGGTGTATGTGAAAGCATTCGACATCTGCTTTATGTTTATTTTCCCTTAGGCTCAAGCCCAAGATATTCTTGTTTGAAACATTAAATAGGTCAATCACAACATTGGCCAAGGGGATGTTAATGTGTTAATTAAATAGTGATTGACCTATTTCGGTAGTGATTTTATATTTTATAGTTCAAATCAATCAAAATTTATCTAAGCTTGAACAAATTGACCAAGATTTATAAAATGTTGTGATTAAATAGGTCAATTTGTTCAAGTTTATTATAAATTTTGATTGATTTGAACTATAAAATTTAAATTCACTATAAAAAATAAAATAAAAACCCACAATTTATTAAGGAGAAAATGTTAGAATGTTTATTATAGACAATTTTTAATATGTCCATTAATGATATATAATGATCCAACTTCCTGAATATATGAATAGTGAAATTTATATTTATGTTGGATATCTGACACATTAGTGGTGAATATGTATTAATTTGTCCATCATGGGTAAGATAGTAAAACTTTTCATCAAACTACATGATGGTAGTTTTGATTAAATATCATCAATTATCAAAACAACCATATTAACTACAAGTTTTTTTTAGTTATTAATTTAATATTGATTCAATTATTAAAGTCATATTTCATTGATTATAATTCATCCCATCAAAAATAAAATTACACTAACTATTAATAACAGATCAACAGGATGAATCCAAGAGGTCTAGAGGAGAATTCATTTCAGCCCCAAATAGTGAACCATTTCGGATGAAATGACCCAATTGAATAATGGGCCTAAAACGGGCTTATCAAAAAATTGTCTATACCAGCCCATTGTTTGTAGGCCCAAATCAATCAGGGCCTTAGATTGGGCCAGGCGGTTCATATATCGCCGATGTCAAGAAACGCGGTTTATAACGCGACGTACGCTCCCACAAATAACGGTCCGATTCTGAACAAAGAAAATTCTGTAGTTGACTGATGCGATCGCAACTCACAAGTGCAGCAGACCGCCTCGGCGTTTGCAGCAGCAGAAGAAACTCCAAGAATTAGGTTTTCGGGTTCCGGGTAGGGTATTCGGGTTCCGATTTTAGATTTACGGAGACGTAAACATTCTTAAAGAATACATTGATTAAGAGGTAATCATGTTACATTTTATTCGGTCCAGTTTAATATTCTTCTTTTTTTTTTTGGTTGAATCTGTGTCGAGAAACTATCAATTACTTGTTCTTTTTTGGGTTTTTACCAATTTGTTTATTTTAAAGGTTTCGAATATTCTTGATTTTCTGCATATATAGTTGCTGGCAGTAGTGATTTTGATATTTTCTCAGTATAACAAACATCGGAGAAATTCTTGATTTGCATATGATATTGAGATCATTAAGTTTAGGGCAGAATACCTTAGGATTTATGCGGCCAAAATTTTAGAAAAAGGATCTTGAAAAAGTGGATTTAAGTCCCTCCATTCATAATTGCATGGCATGAAGGTGGTGTTTATCCTAACTAATATTTAAGTATGATACAAAGAGTATTTGACCCATAATTAACGACATATGTCATGACTCTTAAATCTTGCCAAATATTTTCGAAGATTGGAAACAGTATTGCAGTAAACAAGGGAGGAACCATGTAGTAACTAATATGAGTGAGATCAACTGCATTGATTATGAACATTGAAATTGAGAATCATAACTAGATTGTGTGGTGCTGTGGTTCGGAACTTCGGATCATTACTCTCTCTCTCTCTCTCCCTCCCTCCTGGTATCAAGGCACTTTACTGCTATATAAAATTAACATAATGAATTTGCCTCTCAGAGACCAAGGCGAAGGGGTACCACATTTTGAACTGTTAATCTTTTCCATACATCAAACTCATATTGTTCTGCCAAAAGGAGATGTTGGAATGTTTGTCATCTATAGTATTTAATTTATTTCCTTGCACATGTAACTATGCCAATACCAAGCTTCTAAGCCTTTGTTCTAGTGTCTTCTGTCACATATCTGATGCACAATTATTTTAGGTTTAGTGGCCTGACTTCCCCGAATTCTCACCGATGGTCCTTTGCTTTCCGGCCTTGGATTTTTTGTGTCGGTGTGGTCGACGGGGAAGAAAAAAGTGAATGACTGCAGTTTTTCAGAATAAATTTATAGTAGATTACTCATTTCATTCACACTCCATTAACTATATTATGAAATTCAATCTCTTTGGGAGGAATCTATCTGGATCCTTTCAGATGTTTGTTGCACCCCTTGCTGCTGTTTTTTTCTTTTTCTTTTTTCTGATTGTTTGTGTTGTTTTAGTTTTATCTGATAATTTGAAACATTTGCTAATTTCATCACAACTTTCTATTGCTACTTGTAAGATTTTGGACACTGCAGAGTCAAGTTTCTGAATTCCCTTGGACAAATGCTTTATCCTGAATGACACTAAGTTGCACGTCGGGCCTGCTGTGAAGTTTTAAATTTCAACGTATACAATTACGTTGATCATGAAGCGTTATGTATACATAAATGATGACAATCTAGCTCAAGACCTCTACTGTGACAATCGTATATCAAACAGAAAGTATACCATCTGGAATTTTCTCCCTAAAAATCTATGGGAACAATTCAGGTGAGCATAATTTTTGTACATTATCTCCATAATCTATTGTATACTAGTGAATTAAGCATTTCCGTAGTTCTTTTTTCATTGTGTAAAACATTGAGTTTGATTGGAGATATTCCATTTTACATTCGTCACCAACTATTTTTTGTTTTATTGCATGTATCATGTTTTATTTCATCCATATACGTTTTTATTTTTTTTATTTTCTATCATTCATTCTTTCTTTCACACTAAGTTGAGCATTATATGATCATGAATTTATCTTGGTAGTTCTACAAGCAA
This sequence comes from Scutellaria barbata, assembly GCA_028654395.1. Lineage (NCBI taxonomy): Eukaryota > Viridiplantae > Streptophyta > Magnoliopsida > Lamiales > Lamiaceae > Scutellaria > Scutellaria barbata. The sequence continues at coordinate 9,811,471 of CM053645.1, forward strand.
TAATTTCTGCCGTCGGTGTTTGATAAAATGTTTTGTCCTGTCTATCTGATGACTCTATATTTTCTTTCCAGTCGATTTATGAATCAGTACTTTTTGTTGATTGCTTGCCTTCAACTGTGGTCGCTGATTACTCCAGTGAATCCTGCGAGTACGTGGGGCCCTCTTATATTCATATTTGCTGTCTCTGCAACGAAAGAGGCATGGGATGATTACAATAGATATCTTTCGGATAAGAAAGCAAATGAGAAAGAAGTCTGGATTGTTAGGCAGGGAGTTAGAAAGCTTGTAAGTGAGCAGCCTCATCCATTTATTTCTTTGTACTTCTATTTCAAGTTTACAGCTTTAGGTTTCTCTGCTGTTATCGTGGGTCAAATAGGGTACTCATATTAGCTCACCAAAATACGGTTTTGGCAGTTAAAAAATTGTTCTTTCTCCATATTTATCATAAAAGGGGAACAGAAAGAACGAGGGGATTATTTTGTCTGTCCTTTACTAGATGCTCCATTTGTTTGCATGGTGTGTACATACTAATGCCACTTTCACATTGAAGTGTAAGAAATATAAACTTCAAGGACCAGTCTACATAATGCATACACATAAAGAGACATTTAGGGTTCCTCTGTGTTTGATAATCATGTTTCCTTCCGCAATCTGGTGAATGTTGTTGCATCAGAATCTTTAGCGCGATGTGTTCATCTTGTTACTTGTGTGAACTCTTTTCCTATCAACTCTCATCAGGTGTCCAAGAGGTGTATGTGCAAGCATTTGACATCTGCTTTAAGTTTACTTTCCTTTAGGTTCAAGCCCAAGATATTCTTGTTGGAAACATAGTGTGGCTGCGTGAAAATGACGAAGTTCCTTGTGATCTTGTGTTGCTCGGTACATCAGATCCTCAAGGAATTTGCTATGTCGAGGTAAATTTTCTTCCCATCTCTTTTTAAGTTCATCTGTTTCTTCTATTTGACATAGTTTTTAGAGTTGAGAGGCACAAGGGTTGCCCTGGTGCCCGAGTCGCGCGCCTGTTGAACAAGGGTGCGAAAAACAGAAAACTAATTAGAACATACAAATCCTGTAGAAATCATCACAATAACTAATTTGAAGTTCAAACAGGACACTTAAAGTTCAAACTTCAACACACTAAGTTCATCATCATCTAGCTACTTGAATAGAGGCTCTGCTTTGTGTTTTGTTCCCTCTTTTTTTTTTTTTGTTGATACCTAACTTCTCCAAACTCTACTAGTCTAAATCTGTTGGACTGATATATATACACACACACACATTACCGTTGGAACTTGGAAGAGAGCTGAAAAGAAAAAAACGTGTTTGTTTCGGTAGAAATTACTAAAAAGATTGAATGAGAGGCGCAGAGGCGCGCCTGAGGTGCATAGGTAGAGATGCCAAAGGCCCAAAAGGCACGAGCCTCCTTAACAGCGCCCACCTCACCCATGCAGAGGCTCAAAGCCCATCGCCTCGCGCACCTATAACAAGTATGCTATTTGATAACACAAACAAAATATGCTCTCAGACTCATATCTGCCCTAGTGAGGTATATTCTATAGGTCCCTAGATAGATTTCATCTAACTTATCCAATGGTTTTTGTGTAGCCACAAACTGAATTTTTATATGGATACCTGAAGCTGAATTGCTTATGATTTTATTCTTCTCCTGGACATTCAAATTACTCCAGTTTTACTTTTCTTCAATGATGATTCGGAATCTTATTAATCTTACTGAACTAGTTGCCTCGGTGCTTTGTTAGATCTTTCTTATCAGAGATGTATGATTTTTGAAATACTCATTCTGAATGCACAACTCTTATCTGATTTGTAGACGATAATGATGTGTTATGATTTCTAGACAGCAGCACTAGATGGTGAAACTGATCTGAAGACACGGGCGATACCTTCTGCTTGCATGGGAATAGATGTTGAGTTGCTGCACAAAATCAAGGCATGACACTTCTATGTTGTAAATAATTGATTTACCATATGGAACACTCATGCCATTTAATTGTTGCTCATGTGTCAGGGAGTCATTGAGTGCCCAAGTCCAGATAAAGATATTAGGAGATTTGATGCAAACATGCGATTGTTTCCTCCTTTTCTTGATAATGATGTATTCCCCTTGACATTTAAAAATACACTACTTCAATCATGCTACTTAAGGAATACAGATTGGGCATGTGGAGTTTCTGTTTACACAGGCAAGTGTGTAACTTTTCGTGTCAATATCTTAGAAAATGTTGTTATACTTTATTTGTTTGCTGTGAAGATATATCATCTTTCCGTTTCTTTTTAAGATATTAAGTGTTCAACCTAAAATAAATTATTATAATACCTGAATACACATGCTTGTAGTGTGTTTATTTTGATTCATTACTTGTAGAGTTCATTGTGTTTTCATCATTCTTTTGTTAGTTTTTTGGGCACATACTTGCGCTTTCATTGGGATGCTATCTTCCACAGTTTCAAGTTCTTGCCCTACATTTGATATTTCAAATGACCATAATTTACTTCTTTTTTATCCTACATTAATGTAATTTCTGCTCCGTCTCTCCCTCTTTTTGCAATAACAGGCAATGAAACCAAGATGGGCATGAGTAGGGGTATACCTGAACCAAAGCTTACAGCTGTAGATGCCATGATTGACAAATTGACTGGAGCAATATTCGTTTTTCAAATAGTAGTTGTTATTGTTCTGGGAATAGCTGGGAATGTTTGGAAAGACACAGAAGCAAGGAAGGTATATCTCGCTAAAGTATCTTACGTATTTTCCTTCTTGCTCCTATTATCAGTGTAATATTTCAGTGCAAAGCTGGTACAACGTTTATTGTTTTATGCCTATAGAAATCATCAGGGACAAATTTTGTGGACAAACAACTTTCAGGAACTTAACTGTGTTAGTGAAGCTTGCTCACATATATATTGGAGATCAAAGATAATGCTCAGTTTAGTTCATCTATGTAGAATTCATCTGGGAATTTGTTGGATTACTATTTTCTCTTGTCGATAAAATAGGACTTCAAACAACACTACAGATGCGGGTAGAGAATATAGTCCGACATTTAATTTATTTTCCTTAAATCTTTTTTGTATCTGATGTGCACACACACTTTTGATATCTCTTGTAGTTATGGTATGTTGGATATCCAAAAGAAGGTCCTTGGTATGAGCTTCTGATCATCCCTCTTCGGTTTGAACTGCTTTGCTCTATTATGATTCCTATATCTATTAAGGTAAATTATGATATTTTTAGTCATCTAAGTTTCATGTTTCCTTCTATTGGGTGTTGAGGTTTTGTTGTTAAACGTCTTCCTTAGAATGCTTCTGTTTAAAGTCAATCAAAATAGAAATACAAAATTTGGAAAAATTATATATTTTTTTCAACAGCGGGAATATCAACATTTGTTGTATGTATTTTCAACTTACTCTAGCATATATAATGACCGTCACTTTTTCTTTGTCTCAGGTATCCTTAGATCTTGTTAAAAGCTTATATGCTAAATTTATTGATTGGGATGATCAGATGGTTGATCTAGAAACTGGGATTCGCTCCCATGCAACTAAGTACGAAACCCTGGGTTCGCTCATGATATTAAATGTTGCCTTCTTACATATGCATTTTTTATCTAACTATTTCTGTTTCTTGTTATTGGCAGCACAGCGATTAGTGAGGACTTGGGGCAAGTTGAGTATATAATGACAGACAAGACAGGAACTCTTACTGAAAATAAGATGATCTTCAAGAGATGTTGCATAGGTGGAAGATTTTACGGGAATGAGAGCGGGGATGCTATGACAGGTAAATGATGTTTACTTTTATATCTGACCTTTGTTCCATTTTTTAGCTTTCAGTCCTGTAAAGTTCCGCATCACTCGTTTCATCAATTGCAATTGAAAATATTGCTTGCCAAAATGTAAAGCAAGTAGAGATTCTACAATCCGCTGGAGGATCAATAGACCAACTTAGTCTACAATGTTTTGAAGCACTATCTGGATATTTGAAATATTTGACTGAATATTTTATGTACTTTGATTTTGTAGTGTTCCTAGAGAATATCACAACACCAATGCTTTTAATGACTCTAGGTTTATGTTGAGAGGCTATTACCAAAGAACCTACTTTTGCAATAAATGTTAGAATTTTTATTTATCTAGTTCTGCCGTTGAAACCTCATTGCACTATTGTCCTTGTCAATCCATGTTTCAAACATTTATATTTTAAGGTACAAAGTTTAGCAAGTTAATTTACGGGGTTGTTCTGAACCCTGATTTAAGCAGGATAATATTTTGTATTACTAGTGCTTTATATGGAAACATTGTGTTGGAATGGGAGTGGGGTTATAACCTGCTAATATTTTGTATTACTAGTGCTTTATATGGAAACATTGTGTTGGAATGGGAGTGGGGTTATAACCATAAGTATGTGATTATAAGTTTAATTTCTATGAAAAGTGTTGGGTTTTATGATGCTGTAGTGTCAGCTAAAGTGAAAACCATAAGCTGATACCTGTTATTACTATTTTGTTTTTTTGTAATGGCAACATTCATTCATACTCAATTTTACCACGTAGATTTTGTGCAATACAGATGCGGAACTACTTGCTGCTGTATCCACTAGATCTGCTGATGTGATTAGATTTCTCAAAGTTATGGCAATATGCAATACTGTAGTTCCTGTCCGAAGGTAACTATGGCAATCTGTATGTATATTCTTGCAGAAACTACACACAAAATCTAGAAATATGAGTCGTGTTAATATTATCATAAAAGGCGTTACTTTTTCCTACTAGTGTTTTCTAATCCTGCTTTTTCTATGACTTTGTACAGCAAAAGTGGAGCAATTTCATACAAGGCTCAATCACAAGATGAAGAAGCTCTTGTACGCGCTGCTGCTCGTCTGCATATGGTTTTTGAGAATAAAAATGGGAATATTCTTGGTAAGCTTAACTAATTTTGAGGGATGACCACATCTTGGGGTTCCAGAATCTGTTGACCATGCAACGCACGTCATGTCTCATTCATTTACAATTTATATACAGAGAAAGTACTGATATAGAACCAACATTGGTTTTCTTATTGAGTCAAACTCAACACAAATTACTAGCAAAACACACACACATTGGGTTAATTACTTGTCTCCAAAATCTTTTCTCTTGATTCTATCATACTAATTTTGTTGGTATGTTTTTAGACATGAGATGCTCATATTATTTTCCTGTCTATGCAGACATTAATTTCAATACTTCTCTAGTCCGATATGAAGTGCTAGACATTCTGGAGTTCACCTCTGACAGGAAAAGGATGTCTGTGGTGGTTAAGGACTGCGAAAGTGGGAAAATTTTCCTCCTGTCTAAAGGAGCAGATGAAACTATTCTGCCTCGTAGTTATGCTGGTAATTGTATTCTTATTTCATGAATGTTTTGTTTCAGTCGATTACAGGAGAAAAAATGTTTGTAAAATATATGGACGCCAGCCCTTTTGTTGGTGGGAAGTTGTACTTACAATTCAGATGCATCTTATTCAGGAAGCATATATCACCAATCATGCTAGGAAAGCAAGTCTCACTATCCATAATCATAGCATATAATGCTCAATTTTTCATTCTTTTAAATCAACAAAGTTTGAAAATCTGTCTCTTGTCATACCAATCAATTCAATTGTGGAAACCTTTGTACCTAAGACTTAACATATAGCATTGATCCAAACAGTTGCATATTTTAGATGATTGTCATGGTTGTAGTTAATATATCCGAAGACATGAAATTTGGTTCATCATGCCTTGGTTGTAGTTAATATATCTTGGGATCTAAGATGGAATGTTTTTGTAATATTTAACGTGGAGATTTTATCAGGGCAACAAATAAGGACCTTTACTGAAGCTGTAGAACAATATGCCCAGCTGGGTCTGCGTACATTATGCCTTGCTTGGCGCGAATTAGATGATAATGATTATCAAGAATGGGCCTTAATGTTCAAAGAGGCTAATAGTACACTAGAAGATAGAGAGGTAATCTTACACACATGCCACTTGCAGCTATTCTCGTCTTTTTCCTTGTTTCCTTTCTTGCCCGGCTCGCTGTCCTTTTGTGTTGGCTTAGTTTTCTGTTTGAATGCTGTGCCAACTTTAATTACTCTAAATCTTGTTTGTAGTGGAGAGTAGCTGAAGTTTGCCAAAGATTAGAGCATGATCTAGAGATTCTTGGTGTAGCTGCAATAGAGGATCGTCTGCAGGTGATTCTATCTGCTTACGATTGATTTCAATATATAAATCTTGTTTCCCATTTGTTACAACCTATGTAATCTGCCAAAGCATTTGTTTTTCCTGTACTTATCCTCTTCTATAACAATCAGGATGGTGTACCCGAGACAATTGAAACTCTTAGGAAAGCTGGAATAAATTTTTGGATGCTGACTGGAGACAAGCAGAACACTGCTATACAAATTGCCCTTTCTTGCAATTTTGTGTCCCCAGGTTGATTTATTTTTTCCAATTTTTACATCTCTCTCACTAAAATTGGCCAGATTGTGAACATGTTGGATAAAGAAATGAGTTTGGGAGTTTTTCTTTTTTGATAAGAAAAAAAATGAGCTTGAGAGTTATTTACGCAAAGAAGAAATACCAGGAAGTTTGGATGAAAATTCCATTGATTTGTTCAAAATTATTGAACTTGAAATCTTGTAGAGCATATTGGAATAGTTTCAAGTCCAGAAGTTGGTTGGTTGACTTATTCCACATAATAGAATAAGTAGAAAATAAGCCCCCATGCTTAAGTTAATGAAGGTCAAATAAATACTAATAATTTTGTATCCTTTGGTGGTCTCTTGGCTATCATCCCTAGAGCTTCTATTTCTTCTCGAATTTTCCTCTATTTTCTTCTTGCTATGCAAGATCGTATACTCAGGGAACTCTCTAGCCAATTCATATAACTATAATCTGGGTTTCCAGTCCTTGATCATGTGAGATTCCTGTTCCTTAAAATAAACCCTTTTCCTGGTCTGATGGCCAAATGACAAACACATTTCTTTCTTTACAATCTTTCTCCTACCTACTTGCTCTAAAGTTCTAGTATATGGTATTGAGCCATGTTATTTTTTACCAATTCCTCCTGTCATTCAAAGTACTGCAAAGTTGTTTATAACTTGCGTCGCCTTTTGTTCTTGAAATATTGAACACCATTTAGGATGTAATGTAAGCCTCTTCCTTCTGCTCCTTAAGTTTCTTCTAGTTGACTTCTGAAGTGGATGTTTTCCCTTTCTCCTAAGTGTACCATAGATTCTCGTGCGTCGCCTTTTGTTCTTGAAATATTGAACACCGTTTAGGATGTAATGTAAGCCTCTTCCTTCTGCTCCTTAAGTTTCTTCTAGTTGACTTCTGAAGTGGATGTTTTCCCTTTCTCCTAAGTGTACCATAGATTCTCGTAAAATAATGTGTGAATAATATGAGATTCCTGTGTAACAGATTTTGGAGTTCTACATGAATTATTAGAAAGAGGAGAAACAACAAAGGATGATAGAATCATTATTGTTGACAATTTATGGTGTGAACATCTTTGTGATATAATTAAGGGTAAAAAAACATTATATCATCTAAACTATATGTTATTTGATACTTTTTTGTGTTTATTTTGAATCATTCCACTTTACCATATGAACTTCAAATTTGATGTATTTTACCATATCGGACAAATCATAGCCACACATGTGTTAGAAATCAAAGGCTAGGATTTTTCCAATAGGGAAAATGTATCAAACTTAAAGCTCATACAGAAAAATAGAATGATTCTTTAAATTTACAAAGATGTGTCAAAGGACCTATAGTTTGAATGGGATAAATGTAACTAACCCTTTAATTAATTGAAAGGAACCCAACCTGATTTGATGCTTGTTGGTGTTAAAGTTCTAGAAGACTGGTAATGAGTTACAAGCCAATAGGAGAAAAAATCAGAACTCTATGGTGGAATATGAGTTGAGTTACAGGACAATAGGAGAAAAAATCAGAACTCTATGGTGGAATAGCTGCTTCTCGTTGACAAGCACCAAATGACTAATACTGTAGTCATGTCAACCTAATCATTTTCTCACTCTTTGTGATGACATTTGTGGTCTCAGTCATGTTCAACTGATGCTGCGATATCTTCAAATCTTTTATGATTTCTACACATTGCTAGTATTTCATATTTCAAATACTTTTGCACATTGTTATCAGAGCCTAAAGGTCAGCTTCTGATGATTGATGGAAAAACTGAGGATGAAGTGTGTAGGAGCCTGGAGAGAGTTTTGCTTACTATGAAAATCACAGATTCTGAACCTAAGGTATGATTTTTCCATGTTTCTACAATTTGGATCATGTGTCTTCTATCTCTTGTTCCTGCTACTTGTTGAATAGGTTCATGGACGATTAATTTATTTCATTCACTAAAGATTCATTTTCAATAATCTGTGTGAATTTCTAATGAAGTTTTGTACGAAAGACCACATTCCAACAATACGGTGAAGTTGATGACTTATCTGGTGTATACTACATTATGTAATCTGATCATATTCTTTTTTCTGTCATAGGTTCTTTTCATCTGTTTTATCTGAAACCGTGTCTCGTTATTACTCATATCCGAACAATCTATGTCTGATGGCTGGTGTTTTATGTGGAGCTTCTTTACATTTGAGTTTAATGAGTAAAATTATAAGCTAATGTCATATCTAAACTAGCAAACTAGGGCAAAAACCTTATAATGTCTCAGTAGAAATTTATCATATAATTTTCCATATTATTTTAGTTTCTAGTCCTTGAGTTACCATATGTTTTCTACGTGCCTGGCTTGAGTTACCATATAACTTAACTGGTAATATTTCACTATATTCTGAAAGGGGTATAATTAAATTGAATAATTTTCCATGGAGGTGTTCTAATGAAGGAATATGGAGAACAAAGAATCCCTCATCTGCCCCCATTACTCTTACATCCAATTTGGATCTTCTTATAAATGATTTTTTGTTGTTACAGGATGTAGCTTTTGTTGTTGATGGATGGGCTCTGGAAATTGCCCTTAAGCATCATCGTAAAGCATTCACCGAACTTGCAATTTTGTCAAGGACTGCTATATGTTGTCGTGTTACTCCATCCCAGAAGGCACAGGTGTGTTGCTTGGCTCCTCTAACTATTCTCTGGTGGACAAAATCACTGTACCTGGTTCTTTCCTTCAGAAATATTTCTCAAATATTTCATACTCTTTAAGCTAAAAGCATTTCGTGTTTTTTTTTTTTTTTTTACACATTTGGACTTATTTCCAATTTCATGTAAACCAATGAATCGCCTGTCGTAACTGATTTTTTACACTACCAATGTTTCTTAATCATTAAAAAAATCACAAAGTGCAAAGTTATAGGTTCTCTAGCTTAAATGATTATCATCACAAATTTTATCCATCTCTCTTTTTAAGTAATTTTTCTTTTCTAAATTGACAACAATACTAGCCAACTGAAACAGCAATTATCACCGAAAGAGCCAATTAAATATCGTTACCCCTGTTTACTCTCATATTTTTAGTAAAATGGCATTAAAGTTCTCTCTTTTGACCTTTTTTTTTTAGCTTGTAGAACTTTTGAAGTTCTGTGACTATAGAACGTTGGCCATTGGGGATGGTGGAAATGATGTGAGGATGATTCAACAAGCTGACATAGGGGTTGGCATAAGCGGGAGAGAAGGATTGCAGGCGGCAAGGGCAGCTGATTATAGCATAGGAAGTAAGATTTTTGTTTCTGTCCAAATTAAGTTAATTAACATGGTGTCTAGTGTCTACACAGTTTGAGAGCTAGAGTTGGCATAGTTCAAGATTGATAATTTAGTGAAACAAGAATGTCTTTGATAATACAGAGCATTAGTGAATTTCTGTTTATTTTGTTTCACAGAAAAACTAATACAGTGCATTAGGGGCATCCAATGTTCATTGTAATGTAGTATTTTTGCTGGAAAAGGTTTTCAAAGGTGGTACTTCTTCCTTTCTTGAGTTGAGTTAATTTTTTAAATGAGAATAGTCAAATTACACAAAATGCTGATTGCTTTTAGATGGAGGTTGTAATGTGTTGTTATATTTTGGCTTTCGGTTTTGTTCCATGCAATGCTATTAACATGCACATAAGTTTTGGTCTGTGGAAGTTTTTCTTGAGTCACCTTTTCTCTTAAAAAGGTTGCATGCTCTTTTCAAACTTCAATTACATGGTTTTATGAATCTGAACTTGTTAAATGAACTTATTTTTTTCAAGTTCAGTTTCAGTTCTAATTTGTATGAGGCTATTATTTTGTGAATCATAGTAAATAGTATATTCTTACTGTATTTGAAGCATTTTCATGTTATTATATTCTTGTCTTGCAGAATTCAGATTTTTGAAAAGACTGATACTTGTACATGGACGCTATTCATATAACCGTACAGCATTTCTTTCCCAATATTCCTTCTATAAGTCCTTGCTGATATGTTTCATCCAGATCTTGTAAGTTCCTTAATTTTCGAGGCATCCATTCTTATTTGGTTCTAATATCTTATTGATATCAGGATATGAGTAGAAGATTTCTTCTTATGCTAACAGTACAATGCCTTCCAGTTTCTCCTTTATTTCAGGTGTCTCAGGGACCAGTCTTTTCAACTCTGTCAGCTTGATGGCTTATAATGTGTTTTACACAAGTGTTCCTGTTTTGGTCAGTGTTCTCGACAAAGATCTCAGCGAAAGAACTGTAATGCAGCATCCCCAGATACTATTTTACTGCCAAGCTGGAAGGTTTTGAATGCTCTCACTTAAGAGCTATATCACTTGTTTCCAATGGATTGCACTTGCAGTATTTGACTTCAGTGAAATTCCTTTCCATTTGATACTGCCAACTAGTATTTTGACTGACTTGATGAAAACTGAAACAGGCTTCTTAACCCTAGCACATTTGCTGGATGGTTTGGGAGATCTCTCTTTCATGTGAGTACCCTTTCCTTTTGATTTCTGTATTTAGTTAATTCAGATATAGCAAGAAATCAAGAATGCTCTGGGAGACAAAACTGCTCAACCCTCATCATATTAAAGAACAAATTAATATGTGCAGAAAGTACTCCAAAGAAATGAATGTGGTTGGTAATTCTGCATGAATCTTAGACTATAGATATGAGATTTCATGTCATACAGATAAATTCCTCAGAGCAAATAATGGGTTTTATCTTTGATGTACAATGCCTGGTCTATTGTGAACTGAAATTTATTTGTCTGTTACCTGTGTGTTAGTATGGTGACACTTTATCCCTCATTGGGTATTGTTCTTGATGCTATACATCAATTTTTAGTATGGTGACACTTTATCCCTCATTGGTATTGTTCTTGATGCTATACATCAACTTTTAGTATGGTGACACTTTATCCTTCATTGGTATGGTTGTGATGCTATACATCAACTGTGCTAATCTTTAACTCTCATCAGGCAATTGTTGTTTTTGTCATCACCATACATTCCTATGCTTTCGAGAAAAGTGAGATGGAGGAGGTAGCTATGGTTGCACTGTCTGGATGCATTTGGTTGCAGGCATTTGTTGTAGCACTGGAGACCAAGTGAGTAGCTTATCCCTTCTTGCACTTCTTTACACCGACTTCTTACCAAAAATTTGCTGATCAGGGATAAACGTTCAATTACTCGGTCCCCCCCTGCCATTAGTTATACGGTGTTGATTATATTGTCTGCTGCTTTTCTTTTACTTGCTTAAGTTGAAAATAGTTGTTGGCTTTGATTACTTTAGCTCTGTGGTTTGCATTGTTTCATCCTGTTATCTGACATCTTGAAGGTATTTTATTTTGAGTTTGGTTCATCCCTTTCTGTTGGTGTTTACAGTTCTTTCACCGTACTGCAACACATGGCAATATGGGGCAATTTGATCGGTTTCTATGTCATCAACTGGATTGTTAGTGCCATCCCATCAACATCCATGTACACTATAATGTTTCGCCTTTGCAAGCAGCCATCCTACTGGATTACAATGATTGTGAGTCTTCTTTTCCATTCTCTTGTACCTTTCTATGTATACCAAATTTGGCTAAATTGACAAATTTATAAGAATTGATCAAAATCGAGTGGTGGTGTGACTATAACCAAACACCGTATCACAATTCCAGCTCACTGTAGCAGCAGGAATGGGCCCCGTCCTTGCCCTCAAGTACTTCAGATACACATATCGTTCGAGTAAGATCAACATACTTCAGCAGGCGGAACGATTGGGAGGACCGATTCTGTCGTTGGGAAACATTGAGCCCCAGTCGAGATCTCTGGAGAAAGATGTGGTGGCCCCCTTGTCCATATCACAACCCAAGATCCGTAGCACCGTATACGAACCTCTGCTTTCAGAATCCCCGAGTGCCACGAGACGATCATTTGGACCTGGCCCACGGTTCGACTTTTTCCAGTCAGTGTCTTCCAGTGATGCAAGAAAGGATAACTGATGCTTATGATTTTAGAAGGAGATATATATACATACACACGTGTAGAGGGGCTTTGAATTACAGCATGGGAATTATGATGAGGCGGTTGTTATAATACTCCATGTTGTCTGTTCAATCAAACCTTGTCGGCTTTAGGCGAGCCTTAATTTGCAATTAATTGAGGTTTAATCTTAGTAAATTTATCGCTCAATTTTTCTTTGACTGCATTTGGTAATAGTTTGTATATCCAATGTTTCAATTTCCTATTTAATTAAGGCTTAATAGCAAAAAAAATCCAAAGTTTAACATTGTTTTTCTATTCTAGTCAAAAAATTTTAAAATTATCTATTTTAATCATGAATTAATCAATTAATTTTAATTTTAATCAATTTATAATTTTGGTCAAAATTAGATTATGTGTGTGGTGGTGAGGGTGTGCCACTTAGATAATATATAAATAATATATCTCTTAAAATTAATAAAATCTAATTAATTATGGATTACCCAATAACAAGTGAAAAAATATAGAAATGATAATTTAGGAAAACAAGACAATATAACAAAAATTTAGCAAGAGATTAATTATAACTTCATTCACTGATACAAACATATCTAAATTTACAATAGAAAAATACAAACACTAACAAATCTAAATTTATAATAGAAAAATAGTACAAATTTCAAAACAATTACATTTAGAAATATAGATGCAAAAAGAAAAGGCGATCAAAAGAAATTTATCTTCGGTTGATTGATATATGGTGAATTAATATGTAGAATGAATTTATAACTATCAAACACAGAAAGAAGAAAGAAACAAACGTGTGAAAGGCAATTGACCCTATGGTTGAGATGGGGAACCAGTGGCTGAGAGCTGACAATTCATTTCTCTTCAACTTTTCTTTCTCAATAAATATCTGATTGCTTCTTCCTTTCATGCTTTCAGGAAATGGGTTTTAGGCTAAACATCAAATGGGCTGGTCTTTCTGTCCAATCCCCTCTCTCTACTAGTTCTTCATCTGTGCCTTCTTCATTTTCCTGTGAGTCATTACTTCTTTTTTCTTTTATGATATTGTTGAATTGTGTTCAAGATATGCTTGTTTTGTGCTAGATTTCTCACTGATTTTGCTTCAAGAAAGCATTTCGGACGTTCTCAGTTGGATTGCATGTTATGATAGACTGAATGATAGGTTAATAATGCATTGTATTCTTATGTTTGATGTAGATAATGAGAATCTATCTTCAAGAATAATTGAATTGTGATAATTTATCTCAAATAACTAGACTGAATAGTCACTAGCTAGAGCTCTTATGTTCAAGTACGCAAGGTTGTGCCTTGTTTTACTAATGAATCAGGGAAGGATCATGTGGTGATGTTTCATGCTTATTATGGCCTGGTGGAACTGGGTATTTAAAGCCGATAAGTGTAGATTATCAAAGGGATACATCTCAGAATTAAACTGATTTCGTTTCTCATAGTTAACAGAAATTTTAAACTACTGCTCATGTTTAGGATGCTGATAACTGCCCCCCTCGGGAAATGCATATATTCTGTTCATCAGCAGTTCAAAAATATTAGAACATGTGCGAAACGTGTGGCATATAAAGTATGCGAGTTATTCATCAGATATTGTTTCTTGTTCCACCATTCTCATAAACTTCTGTTGGATGTGATAATTGTATTAAAACACTGCTCAGTATTTGATATTTTTCTTGTAAATGCTTAAACGTTTACGTGTAAAACCTTTTTTCTTTTGGGTTGTTTGGAATATTCTCCTCATCCTAGTCTACCTAAACAATACAGGTAGAGGCAGAGATAATTCATACTTTTTGGCGAGGTTGAGCGCTGTATATGGTGAGGCTGAAACACTAAATGATACTTCTAGGGTGCAAGTCTGTTCATCTTCTCATCAGCTTTTGGAGAAGAGTTTCGTCGAAACCAGAGAATTAAAGGTTGCTTTTCTGTCCATGAATCAGTTTGCTTAATTAAGTCATATTCTATTCCGTGTAATCTTTATTGCACACTACTTATGGTTTGCACACTAAAACACAACATTCCTTTGCTTGCTTAAATGTCGATTTATTCAGGTAGTGCTTGGGAAGGGTTCTGGTGATGGTTTGTACAACCTAGTCAACGATGACATCCAAACATCTAACAACGAAGATAAGTTGGGATACCTTACCAGCTTACAAGCAACACAAGCATCACAGTACAGATTGTTGATGAAAAATCTTGATATGTTGGATTACATGTTTTCTGATACTCATGCGGTAAGGTTGGAAAGAGATATTCTGGAGCAATTAGAAAGACTTGGAGCTCTAAGATTGTTCCATTCATGTCTATCCAGGACCCTTAATTACTCTTCAGGTTCTTTTGATTTATCTAATGCACCCACTCAGATTGTTAACGAGCCTAGTAGGGTAAACGCCTCTGAGGATGATCATGTGGGCAAGGTGGTTGTTCAATCTGGGAAAAAAGAACTAAGAAAATTAAGAAGAAAACGCATGGTGGAGAAGGAAACTGCTGCTTCTATACAAGAGCTCCCCTCTGAAACCATTTCAAAGGACGTTAAACAGCCTAAATTTGCCTCTACTAGAACCTCGAGGTCTAGAAATAAAAGACAGAAAATTGCGAAGAATGAGGCAGAAATGTCGACTGGAGTTAAGGTTGTTTTCAGTTTCTGCAATGCAAGAAATGCTTTCTGATTATTCAAGAACACCTTTGTCTTCTTATAGTTAATGCTATCGTATGACAGTTGGTTGCAGAATTGGAAAAGCTCAGGATGAAACTGGAAGAGGAAAGTGGTCAAGTACCTAGCTTGAGTAGCTGGGCTGAAGCTGCTGGAGTTGAAAAGAAAGAATTGCAACATCGTTTGCATTATGGTTGGCATTGCAGAGATGAGCTTTTAAGAAGCACACGCTCCTTGGTTTTGTTTATTGCTAGAAACTATTCGGGACTTGGAGTAGCCTTTGAAGATTTGATCCAGGTTTCTCTTCTTCTCTTCTTTTGTATCATTCTTTATCACACCATATGCTCGTATAAAACTTAAAGCCTCAGAGTATTTACAGGCAGGAAAGTTAGGTGTCTTGCAAGGTGCGGAAAGGTTTGATCAATCAAGAGGTTACAAATTCTCAACCTACGTCCAGTATTGGGTTAAGAAGTCTATGTCAACATTGGTGGCAAGACACGCCAGAGGAGTCCGAATACCTGTGTGGTCTCATCCCTTTTCCTTGTTGACTCAAAATGCATACGTGAACTTAAAAATGGCGAAGATGAAAGTTTCTGTATTCATATTTTTGCTTCTCTCTATTTTCAGTGCTCTTTAACCAAGGTGATAAATCAAGTAAAGAAGTCACGAAAGGCCCTTAGCACTAGCAATGGAAAATATCCAGATGACAATGAAATAGCCAAGTTCACTGGTCTATCTATGGCTAAAATCATGTCAGCTAGCAAATGTCTCAGAGTTGTGGGATCAATTGATCAGAAAATAGGGCAGTCCATCGACACAAAGTATATGGTGAGGCTAAAATCCGTTCTTGTTGGTTCGGTCAAGTTTATTACTGCATGTTTCTTGAATTCTAAAACAAATCATCTTGTCTCTTCTCAAATTCAGAAAAGCTATATAATGTGACCTATGGCCTTGTTTTTTGACAAATTGCAGGAAATTACAGGTGATACATCAATAGTTAGCCCAGAAGAAAGTGTATATAGACAGCATATGATTAGTGATGTTTACACACTTCTTCATGGGTTGGAGCCAAGAGAGAAACAGGTTATAATACTAAGATTTGGACTAGGAAACCATCAGTGCAAGTCGCTCGAGGAAATCGGGAGGCGTTTTAGTGTAAGCAAAGAGTGGATAAGAAAAATAGAGAGGGCAGCTCTTACAAAAATGAGAAATGAGGATTCTTTCAAAATTTTGAATCACTATGTATGTATGCAGTAATGAGAAATGTTCATTTTTCTTCTTTTCTTTTTTTAAGGGATTGTTGTATAAATGAATTCTATTTTATTTGTAATTTATAGGACGTGATACTCTCAATTTATTTTTCACTTGTGTATATATATACCGATAATTCTATGTGGATGAACATTAAAACATAGAGATGGCAAAACAAATCGAATCTAAATGGAGATGACGATGGGTTTGAGTCCTTGCCCTAATCATCATCACCTCAATCCGTCTATATACATATATAAATTAATTACCTTGTATATATAAAAAATAAATTATAATTAATATCTTCAAAATAATAACTTAGCACTCAATCTTTTAATTTTAAAGAATTTTAATAATTTATATATATAATATTTTGATAAATGTAAGATTAAAATTATTATTTAAAGTATATAAATTAAGCCCCATCTCTATTCGAATCTTCAAGGATGAGGTTGGAAATGCCAAAATCGGTTATGCCCCATCCTATTGTCATTCTTAGTTAAACACAATATTTAGACCAAGCCACCAACATCATTGTTGAAATCTAACTAGCATTTCATTTGATGCATGAGACATTAGGTGACTTTAATTGGTTTGTCTACTTTTCATGTGAGATGTTGAGTAATTTTAAGTAGTCTGTTTATGCATATTTTCACATTATAAGTGATTATTCTTACTTGTGTATGACTGTACATATTGAAGATATTAAAAATATATAATTAAATGATATTTTTCACTAATAATTTAAACGTTTAAGTGAGATGATGATCTAACATATGAACATATGTTAAATGTAATTTTTTTTCTAATAAATCTTGCACCACTGATACACTTGCCTTTGCCCTTCATCACAGATAACAAAATCGCATTCCTTAGATATGCTTATCAACTCCACCCCTGATGTTGAATGGAATTTCTTTATTATTATTTAAATCAACATAAATAAAACTGAAAATAGTGTACACAAAATCTTGGTTTCTTTTCTTTTTTATTGAAGTAAAAACTTTGGTATATTATACATGTCACATGTGACATGATTTTCCTCGAAGATTTACCTGGCATTCATAAGAGAAAAAATGAAGAGAGGAGAGAGAGAGAGAGAGAGGAATAAAATAATGAGAAATAGTTTGTCAATAATCGCGTTTCCGGAGATGGCAACTGCTTGAACCCTGCGAATGTAACCAAAATCGCGTTTTTAGGATTTTTGTGGCTGATTCTGCTTGACTTCTTCCAAAGCTTACACGACTTTGGAAATTGTTTGTTCCCTACCAAACTTGGACAGTGTTGGTTTCCATGACATTCCAAGTTTCTGGACGAAGAAAGCATGCTAATGGGACCCACCTTTTGCTTTTAAATACCTAATTTCCAACATGGTATTTCTTAATTTCCCTCCAATTTAATAATAACATATGCATGGCTTAATTGCAACAAGAAACAAGAGTTTTTTCAAAATAAATAAAATAAAACACGTAATATACAATAATAGTAAAACATAATCAAGAAATTCAATTTTACACTCAATGAATATGAACAATCAACATGAAAATGTATTTCACTATCATTTATTGTAATATTATACAAATGTAGCAATGAAGGATAAAATAAAATACAATACTAATACTGAATTTACAACTTTTGAATGAGTCCCAAGTTCAATTTTCAAAAGGGACTATACATAAAAATGGCAATAAATTTAAATATAATCATTTGAATAAATTATAAATATATATGTTTGAAGTGGTAGTTGAGATTGGAGGTTGGAGCTGTCTTCAAAAAGTGCAGTTCAGCCACCATGGTTTGAAAGAGACTGAAAATGACTTCTCCATTTCATCTATATATTTTGGCCACACCATAAGAAAAGGGCCCCACATATTGCTTGGAATTTTCTGATTTCTTAAATCTTTTTTCACGTTAATACAAATATTAAAAAAAAAAAGTGTGGAAAATAAGATAAATGTGTGAACATACATTAATTTTTTGTGGAATTAATGCTTGGGGAATAAAATATTAATGTACTTTTTTTTTTTTTTTTTTGGGTAAAATGACCCACATCCAAATATCCAATGTATATATATTGGGTGAATTTGCCTGCCATCCAATAGTTCATAAACCAATAGAAGATAAATGTACTTGTTTTTGTATACTTGCTTTGCTAGTTGCTACTTCCAATTCATAGTGTTTTTTTTTTCTTTATTATTATTTTTTTTTTTTGTGGGTAGGTGGTTTAGCTAGTGGTGGTAGGTTTGGCTCATTTGAGTTAAAAAGTTAGTTTTTTTTTTTTTCTTCTCTAAATCATTTATGTATTTATTTTAATACTCTAATCACGTAATTTTGAAAACTTTTAGTTTTTGTTTTAATAGTTTGTTGTAACAAGTTATAGTGATCCAATGTTATTCACTTAACATTCAAGTTCACGACTTGACAATGTTTTATGATGTCTATTTAGAATTTTGAATAATTTTAAAAACATTTTATGAGGAAATGTCAAATATGAGAGTGGCATAAAATCTCAATCTAATTTAATATACAAACAAATATTAATGTGGTATTGAAGTAACAACATATGTACGTTCTTTTACTGTCTCCACTCTCCAGTCTCCTTCTAATTATAACCCAGTTGCATTTATTTTACTTATTTAATTACTTACTGTCAATTGTTTTGAATGGACATCTAACCACGTGTATGTTAATAAACAATTCAAAATTTTCAAATAATACATTATCATATCTAGATGAAATCAAACCATGATGATATATATATATATATATGTATAGTGTTTGTACAATTGTTGTATGGATTTAAGATCCATACAATGTGGGTTGGATCGGATCAAATTTGATTTTGATTCACACTTTTTTTTTACCCTAATTTTTATGTTGTATTAGTCATATCTTTATATTATGTTAATTATATATTTATATAATACTTTAACTTAAAAAAATTCATAATTTTGGCAAAAAAATCCTAATTTCAACGAAAAAATCCTAATTTGAATATATATACATTTATGTAATATTAAACATACATTTAAGTAATATTAGTCATACATTTATATAATATATAAATGTACAACTGATATAATTAAAATGTATGACTAACACAACATAAATATATGTTTAACATAATATAAATTTATACTTAACATAACATAAAAATCCTAAACATATGCTTAATATAACATAAAATCATAAAAATATGCTTAACGTTACATAAATGTATGCTTAATATAAAATAAAATATGGTTAATATAATATAAAAACCCTAAATGTATGTTTAACATAACATAAAATCATAAATGTATATTTAACATAATATAAAGACATGCTTAATGTTGCATAAAAGTATATTTAATATAATATAAATGGCATGTATGTATGACCAACATAATATAAATGTATGCTTAACATAACATAAATGTATAACATTTGGAGCGAATTTGGGCGGGTTTGAGCGCACTCACATAGGAATGCGTACATGCGTGTGGAACAACATGTGAGTCGGATCGAATCAACAGTATGGATCCTAAATCCATGTACCAATTATATAATTTTTTTTGTGATATATATATATATATATATATATATATATCATTTGAAAATAGCACACATTTAGGGGGGGTGTCAATCAGTGGCGGATCCAGAATTATACATTTGGGGGGGGCGAGTATTAAAGTAGGTGAATGTGTTTTTAAGTTTTAAATCTAAACAAAAAGAATCAATATTTTATAGGTACATATGAATATAATTTTAAACACACACATGTATCTCTTAATAATTTTACTTAGAAATGATTTTAAAAATAAAATATAAGGTTAAAATCATCTGACCTGAATGGTTGAACATGAATACGTCAAATATTGAAGTTCCAAAAGACTAAACATAAAAATTTATAATGATCATAATTAATATATGTGGATTGTGGTAATTAGTGGGCGAGATGGTTCCCACCCTTAAATCACTAATGCATATCCTCCTACATTCCTAATATTTTATGATATAAGAAAATACATGATATATAATATAATAGATATTTTTTATCCTAATATTTTGGGATATAAGAAAATATATAATATATAATATAATAAATATTTTTTACCAAAAATTTTGGGGGCAGTTGCCCCCCTGTATCCGCCTCTGGTTTCAATATTCTTTTGGGATATGCTACATAAGATAATGTGTTTTGTAAGCTAAAATAACAATCAATTATTATCTGTATAGCTTTGTTTACATAATTAACAATTTAAATTTTATTTCAACACATTTCTTACGAGTTAAATGCAGGTATCTATATATGTTTTTGTTCCTTTGGTTAGGCAACTAAATATGCATGATTTTTTAATTTTTTTACTTTTATGTATATTCTTTTTATACAAGTATAATTCTTATAAAAAATCTCATGAATTTATGTGACATGGTTCAACTCATAATCTACATAATTATATTTATGAAACCGTATGTTTTAATATTTAATATCACATAAATCCATACTCCTATTGAGCATGACTTAATCATATTATAATATACAGTCCTCCTCCCTTCTCTCAAAATTGAATTTATGCAAGTTTTTAATTTATTTATTTATAGTAATTTGTAATTTGATTACATGTTCGTTAGAGCATCTCCAATGACTCTACCTAAATTTTAGATTTTTTGTTGCCACATCATTGCCACCTCAAAAGTAAAAAAACATCTACCTTCAAACAAATACCTCACCAATCATTCTATCCAAAAAGTAACTATTCATGATCTCACCATCAAATTACTCATATACCATATAAATCTTTATTAATTTATCATCTCTATTTATTATTTTATTTCATAATAAGTAAAATTTCATTATATTTCAATAATGTAATTAAATTTTTAATTTTAAATATTTATTTAATTTAATAACATATAAAATAAAATTGGACAATATATTATTAAATTTATTGAAAATAAATAAATGGATTAATACAATAAAATTATAAAAATTGTAAAATAATAAAATAGGAAAAAATAACAGCAAATTATTCTTGAATTAATAAAAAAAAAAGAAAAAAAGAAAAGAAAAGTGGCGCATCTCCCTGTCTCTCCTCCCTCTCTTCTTTTCCCTCTTCTCCCTTTCTTCTTCCTGGGTAGAGAAACCTCTCCCTCACCATCTCTACCTCTACCTCTTCCAAACCTTCCCAACAATTCACTACCCAATATTTTGGGTAGCAAAAATTGCCACTTGAACATCTCCCTAAGCATTGGAGATGCTCTTATTGAATCAAATCAAAGGTACAAAAAGTAAAAAACCCAAAGATTAAAAAAACAAATAAATGAAGTTGAGAGTGGTGTCCAGCTTACTGCTGATATTATATTATAAAATTGATGTCACATTTTTTGTTGTCTTTTACTTTCAGGACATGTGTCAGCTTATTACAATCACTCATGCCAAGTATTTTGCTCTTTCTAGTCTCCATCTAAGAAAATAAAAAAATAAAAATTATTACAGCAAAAATCATGCATTAGACGTACATTATTACGCCACGTTTCTTCACAGGCTTATCTATTTCGACACATTTTTGTCTATGATTGTGTGATTTTAATAAATATTTAATACGACGTGACTGTTTTCTTTGTCGTTTTTGGGTCTTTTTTCTCAATAAAGATTTTAAATTATCGATACTTCAATTTTATATTCAGTAACAATTACAATCTCACTCCTATTATTTTCTGTAATTTATAATATACAATACCTCAAGTAATCGTGTCGTCAAGCGAGTTTAACTTTTTTTTCTTTGTGATGTAGATTATTAACATATTTTGATTTGTTTTTGCAAAGAAAATGTTTTTGCGTAGAAAAAAAAAAAAACTCATGTTTTACCTGCATTTTTTTTATATTTATTATTTTAAGATAACTTGTCACAATTTAAATACGTGCGAAGCTATCCCCACGATAATTTAAGATAACTTGTCAATTTTATTTTTATCTATAATCCCACGAACTTGGTAACTTTATTCACCTCTCAAAACTTTACTATAATATAATTTTTTACTATTATAATATAATTTTTTACTATTTGTTTCTTGTTTTTGAGTTTATATAAATTTATTTAAAATTTTAAAACGAATATGTTTATGGTTATATGAACTTCTCAATTTTAATTATTCTATGTCCGATTTAACTAAACTAATTTGTCTAAAAAAAAACTATATTTTTTAAATATATAAAAAAATAATCGAACATGTTTCAAATTTATCATCATTCAAGAGTCTGTTCAATAATATGAATTATCAAAGTAATTTAAAAAATATTTAATATATATTTCAGAACTCGTCAAAATAGTCATGTGATTATGATTATATGATCCTATCATATTGGATTAAGATTGAATATCTATGAATATCACTTTTAAAATTTTGAGAAGGATTAAAAAAAAAAATGGTTTCAAATATAAGTTGGGGTTAAGTCTAAGGTTTGGGGGAGAAAAAATAATTCCTCACAAAGTTAAGGGTAAAATAATCAAACTTTATAAATTAGATCAACATGAGCAATTTGAAAAAGTTAGATACATGTGTATTCTTTCTACCCAAGTCACCAATGAGTACATAATTTATTTTTATTATTCATGTGTAAACCACAGCGCTAAAGTTTGGTGGGATTTTTCTTTTCTTAGAAAAAAAAGAAAAAAGAAAAGTTGGACTCTTACTAATAAGTATATATCTATAAAGGAAAAATAGAATTGGAAATTAAATCAGGTGAAGTATTAGAGACGTTGAAATCAGCTTTCTCATTTTTAAAGTGGTTAAAAATTTGTTTATTTTGTGCATCTAGATATATATTTTTTGAATATAATTTTTAAAAACAATATTAAATATCATCTTAGTTTTATTAATGTAAAATTCTCTAAAGAAAAAGATACTAATAAACTCTTGAAAATAATATGTTTAATTTGTCATCCTCTGTAAATAGATACTACGGAAGAAAAAAAAAGAATACTTTTTTATTTTAAAAATGAAATTTCTTTAATAATAAAAAGAGAAAAGAAGAAAACAAAAGAAGAAAGTCAAAGAAAGAATTAGGTAGTGAACTAGCATGGTTGGTACAATCTTTTCTATTATTTACAATTTACAATAAAAGTTAAAAAGTAAAAAATAAAAACTTAAATTAAAAGAAAAATAACCGTGGCATGTTGCCACCTTCTCCCCTCATCCCCACCCCCAAATTAATCACCATCCTTTCCCGTATTTCTCTCTCTAAAATCTCATCACCCTCTCTCCCCCCATTTTCTAACCCCTTTCTTCTCAAACCCCATCCCCTATCCTTACGTACACACCTGTATCTATCTATCGCTTTTGTAGGCACCTCACTGCTCTTTACTCACGAACTTTAAGTTCGTAGGAAATAATTCTGCCGTTAGTACAGGTTTGGTGGTGCGGAGGGGTTTGATCGGAAAAAGTTATGCAGATGCAACCCATTTCTGCTTTTTGCGCTTCCGGCGGCCTGATGTGATGACTATTCTTACCAGTCGATGGCTATTTCAAAGCTTCGTTTCATACTTTCACCTCATCTGATTGGATTGGTGGTCATCTTATTGCTGTCAGTCTGTGCAAACCCTAGTTCGGTTGTTGCTGTGGCGGAGTCGGGTTTTGACTTGGATTTCGACTCGGATATTCTATTATTCCACCAGGACTACACGCCGCCAGCGCCGCCCCCTCCGCCGCCGCATCCGCCTTCGCTCTCATGCGAGTCCGATCTCGGCGGCATTGGTTCGCTAGATACCACCTGTCAAATAGTCTCCAACCTGAACTTATCAAAGGATGTATATGTAGAAGGCAAGGGTAATTTTGTCATTGCGCCAAATGTTACTGTGAATTGCTCATCGTTTTCTGGGTGTGAGCTTGCTATAAATATTACGGGCAACTTTACTTTGGGTGAGAGTTCTTCGATAATCTGTGGCACCTTTCAGATAGTTGCAGATAACGCGAGCTTAGGTAATGGTTCTGCTGTCAACACTACTGGGTTGGCCGGGGACCCGCCTACCCAGACTAGTGGAACCCCGCAAGGAGTGGATGGAGCGGGTGGGGGCCATGGGGGCAGGGGTGCAGCATGTTTGAAGGATGAGAGTAAGCTTCCTGAAGATGTGTGGGGTGGGGATGCGTATGCGTGGTCGACCTTGAATAAACCGTGGAGTTATGGGAGTAGAGGAGGGACGAGTAGCAGGGAAGTTGATTATGGAGGTGGTGGAGGGGGGAGAATAATGTTTTTGGTATCAAATCTTTTGGAGGTGAATGGCAGTGTTTTGGCTGATGGAGGTGATGCGGACATCAAAGGCGGGGGAGGGTCTGGAGGCAGCATTTACATCAAGACTTATAAGATGTAAATTTCTTTGTAATTCTCTTCTTATGGTTTCATTATGCTTTACTTAAAAAAAAAATTGTGATTTCATCTTAAGTCTTAACTGATCTTGGATGTAACTGAGTGAAGAACTCATTGTTGCTAATCTTGATATAGATTATGATTTGAATGGTTATTATATGGTAGGGTGCCAGCTAACATTATAAGTGGGTGAAATACACATACATACTTGTTCTGGGGATGTGTTGAGGATTACTCTGAATTATTGTTTGTATTGCTTTGATATTGAGTGCATTAATATCACAAAGCAGCTTCACCTCGCTTTAGTGTTGCGGGGATGTGTCTACGACAATAATATGACTCAAAATTTATGTCATATTATTTAAGGTTTTGTGTAACTTGATTGTGCCATTACAATTTCGTATTCTCTATTTTGTGGGTTATTAAATTCCTTCAACAATTAAAAAACTGATATAAGTGAAAACTAGAAAATTTTCTTCCAATATGTTCTAGGAAAGCTTTGAACGTACTTATTTGATGAAGTTAAATTTGGCAGTAAACCTGTATGATCTAGTAACATATATTTCTTGTGTTGAACTTAGATATTTTACCTTTTATATTTTCTTTTGGTAGGGGGTTGGGGGATATAGATGACTCCTTTTTTTTGTACTTTGGTATTCAAAATTTTCATTTTCTTAAGCCTGTAAGTATCGTTGCAATATGCTTGCTCCCCATCTGTGCCAAGTTCAAATGAAAATATTTAGATTTGCTTGATTCTCTTCTTCCTCTTCTTTTGGGTATATTCAACATTTCTAATTGATGAATAATCATCCCATGCTTAAGTTACTGTGTTTTTTTTTTTCTTTTTCATTCTTTAGTTGATCCTGCAATTGACTTATTTTAGCCATGTAATTTCTTGTGAATTACAGGATTGGAATTGGCAGGATAAGTGCTTGTGGAGGTAGTGGTTTTGCTGGAGGTGGTGGTGGTAGAGTGTCAGTTGATATTTTTAGCCGGCATGATGACCCAGTTATTTCTGTACACGGTATGACCCACGAGGCATTTATCTCTCTATTATAATGATGATTGAGCCAATGAAACTTAGCATCCATGTCTTATATTGCAGGTGGAAGCAGTTTCGGATGCCTGGAAAATGCAGGTGCTGCGGGTACATTTTATGATTCTGTTCCTCGCAGCCTTACCGTGAGCAATCACTACAAACATACATATACGGACACGCTCCTTATGGATTTCCCTCAGCCATTTTTAACAAATGTCTATATCCAGAACGGGGCAAAGGCTGCTGTGCCCTTGCTCTGGAGCCGCGTCCAGGTCAGTGAAGTTTGGATAATTGAGTCATATCTACGCAGTTTCACATGATTTTTCTGCAGTGTATCTTTTACCTGGTTAAGATTAATATGTTGCATATGTTGTGATCTTTGTAGAGCTAGTAGATGGTACCTGTAATTAAAAGTTACACATGTTCTTTTCATATTTCCAAGCACAATTATCACTCATAAGAACCTAATTCAGCATTATTCATGCATGTAGGTTCAAGGACAAATCAGCCTTCTGAGAGGAGGAGCGTTGAGTTTTGGGCTTGCGCATTATTCAATGTCAGAGTTTGAACTTGTGGCAGAAGAGCTGTTAATGAGTGATTCTGAGATCAGAGTGAGTGAATTTTTTTCTTTCTTCATATATGGAGCATTATATGGAGTTGTTGACAAACTGGAACCTTTCCTTTTGGCTGCTTCCTTGCATTTACTAGATGAGCTGTTAGTATATTTATCTGTTCCTTTTAACAGCATATTGTGGAGGGATGTCGATCTTCTGCGGGCACTTCTTTCTTTGCCATAGTATATTTATTATATGAGTATTGGTACTTGATAAATACATGGTTTTCTCATTCACATTCTTTTCTAGGTTTTTGGAGCTCTTCGCATGTCAGTTAAAATGTTTTTGATGTGGAACTCGAAGATGTTAATAGATGGTGGTGGAGATGAAACTGTTGAGACATCATCTCTTGAGGCTAGTAATCTTATAGTCCTGCGGGTGAGTGCGCTGTCCATTTGACCATTGTCTGATTGTGATTTTGTGTTGTCCACATGAATTACTTGTCTGTTCTTTAATAGGAATCATCCATGATCCATTCAAATGCAAATCTGGGAGTTCATGGGCAAGGTTTATTAAATTTGACTGGACCAGGAGATTGCATAGAAGCTCAACGCCTTGTTTTGTCATTGTTTTATAGCATCAATGTAAGCAATTATTTTCTTATTTTTGAATTTTATTTATGTTTATGGACTTAAAAACCTATCTTTTTAGATGAGTTTCAGTTGCCTTGTTTCTCCATGACAAGCTAGCTGGCAATCTCATGATTATTATCTTGGATCTGAAACTAATTGAGATATTTCCTATTACCTCTTTGCTTTTACTTTTCTGTCCTTTTGCGCTTCTCTTTTCAGACTTCCTTGATGTAATATTTAGTCATCACTACACGTTGTGCAGCCACATGTGTAACTTCTGAGCTTCAGTTTCTACTATGCGTTTATCTTGAATCTCGGTAGGAACTACCATGATATTATAGGTCATCATGTCACTTGGTATCTGCTATTATCTTCTGATTTCTCTCCTTTCCCAACTTCCTTTTTTCATAGAATTCGAAATTTGTGCTGTTTTCATGCCATTGGATATCTATGACTTGAACATTTCTATCTTTGTTGTAGATTTCCAACTCTGTAGATTGTGTCTTGATAACCTCGTTGCATTTTCTTTGATATGGGAATTCTCTAGTTTCATATTCTATGTTGCCTCTTGTGTTTGTCAGCATTGGTTTCTATAACTTTTCCTTAAACAAGCTTACAAGTTTGATTAACATTACTGCTTGCTTCATTTGATTAAATTAATGGGCATTGAACTTGGAACCTCCAAGCCTGTTACTGGTTTGGTTGATAAGGTAAGCATGTTTTGCATTGAGGTGTATTTCATTCTTTATTTTTATTTTTTAACTTGCTCCTGATTTTGTTTGAAGTATTTTTGTTTGGTATGATATATTTGGCGCAGTTTTAGGTTGTGTATGTGACATAAATTATATTTGATTAATTGGGTTTTTCTTGCTATTTGCTCATGTTATGTGCTGAAGATTGGTCCTGGATCTGTTCTGCGTGGTCCTCTGAAAAACTCCTCTGATGAGGCTGTGTAAGTTCCGGTTCCTGTTTAATTAAACTTGACATGTCCCTTTTTTTTTGTGGCTAAAATTAGTTTTTGTTGCTTGTTAGGACGCCAAAACTTCATTGTGATTCGCAAGATTGTCCTACTGAGCTGCTTTACCCACCTGAAGACTGTAATGTGAACTCTTCCCTGTCCTTTACCTTACAGGTGCACATTGCCGTTAAAGAATCCTAAGATTTTGTAACCGCTTTGTCTTTTTCAGTTTTGCTATTCTGTTATGCAGTTATCCGTGCTGGAGAATATTTTTGTAATGCTTTGTTATTTATGCAGATCTGTCGTGTTGAGGATATCCGTGTTGAGGGTTTTGTTGAAGGCTCTGTTGTTCATTTCCATAGAGCCAGAACCATCATTGTCCAGTCTTCTGGTGTTATAAGCACATCTGGAATGGGTAAGACTCTTGCTGTTGTGCAAATATCCTTTGTAAATCATGCTATCCATTTGTTTAATCCTTTGATCCTTGAATGAATTGGAATTGTTTCTGTTGCTCGTCTACATTTTTTAATAAATACAAAATTCTTATTAAAGAATTTGGTGTTGGGCTTACGTCAAATTTCCCACATGTTTTACAATCTAGGATTTTCTTTATGCAGGGTGCCACGGTGGTGTTGGTCAAGGAAAAGTCTTGAGTAATGGTCTTGGTAGTGGTGGTGGACATGGTGGTAAGGGTGGAATGGGCTGTTATAATGGCAGCTGCATTGAAGGTGGCATATCATACGGGGATGCTTATTTGCCTTGTGAACTTGGTAGTGGAAGTGGAAATGATAGCTTGGCAATGTCTACTGCTGGCGGTGGTGTTTTAGGTGAGATAAAGTTTTTCAGCTGATGAATTATTGACTTATGGTTAATTTTCTTCAATTAATTTTCTGATTCTGTATTTACTTGGAAACCATACATTTATTTGCTTTTCACTGACTTGTCAATCTAGAATTTTGATGTTTTGAGTTGGAAATTGTTTGCTATAAGAGCTTGCTGACAGCCTTCCTTTTGGTGATGTAAGAGAAGTCGAGTATATGGATGGCATCTCTTATCTTTGTGTATCTAGTTGAGGGTTCAAGAGTGGAGTGACATCAAGATTGTGCTGGGGGTTATGTACCAGATTCACATTTATGTGTTCTTTGTAAGATTGAGTCAACATTATTACTTTAGTCAGCATATGGACCACAATTGTGCTTCAGTGTTTCTCTTCTTGTTAGTTGCTCTCATCTTGTGTTATTGTGGGTAGCTATTGAATAAGAAACAGGAAATTATTTTAGTTCCTGGACATTCAGTCCAAATGCTCTCGTTTTTGCATACTAAACATTTCTGTTGTCTCTAAAGTAGCTCGAGGGACACGGGACATACTTTGAATATCTGATTATTAAATTATTTATGTGTGATAATTGTGGGTGACCTTGATTTCAAGTGCTTTTACCTTGCAGTGATAGGTTCATTGGAGCATCCCTTGCTGAGTTTGTTTGTTGAAGGTTCTATTAGAGCAGATGGAGATAGCTTTAATGGGAGCCTTCTAGGGAAGAATGCCTCCACGGATAACACAAATATTGGTCCTGGGGGTGGATCTGGTGGTAGTATATTGTTATTTTTGCACTCTTTTGATCTTGGTGAATTGGGAAATTTATCTAGTGTTGGAGGTAATGGTAGCCTGAGTGGTGGTGGTGGAGGAGGTGGTGGAAGAATTCATTTCCATTGGTCAGATATTCCCACCGGAGATGTGTATTGGCCTATAGCTGCAGTAAATGGAACGATTCATACAGGGTTAGTTCATATACTTCTCTCTGGATTTGATCTTGCATGCCAAGTGTTGCTATTTTGTGTGGAATTGGTTTAGATTTTGTTTCATGTGCTTCTTTTGCTCACTAGATTTATGTATTTCTGTTAATTTTCTCATTTTCTAGAGTCCTAAATTATATTATGGTTCCTCCTATTTTTGTGGTGTAATTTATCATCGGTGATCATTGTTTGTTGAAATTCAGAAAGGTACAAAGAAGCGGGATGTCAATTTGGTTTTAAGCCATTATACTATTATTATGATTCATTAGAAACTTTGTATATTGTCTTGCAAGGTAGGATTGCTGAATTTACCAGTCTTAACATGGGAAAGTTCGTCAAATGAGCTTTTAGATGTAGTTTCCCTGGGAGTGTGGTATTCAGATTGATTGTTACAAGGAATTATAAGTGTTTAATTTCATTTGGCTTTGATTGTGCATAATCTGAAAGGAGGGTGAAATGCCTGTATTTGTGCCGTCTTATTTATTAGTTTGTTCGATATATTTTCTCACATTTATCTGCACTGTTATGCTTCCATACAATTTTCTTACCATATCCCCTCAACATAAAATTTCATCCTGTCTCTGCACATTTTCTGTGAGGTACTGCTCTTCATGATTCATTTGATCTAAGGGATGATTTGTTATATATTTTATATTGCTTCAAGGCTGAGTTGTTCAGGAAGACTATTGTCCTTAGTAATACCAGAGAAAGAAGTATACCGTAGTCTATATTACTGAAACCCCTTTGAACATGTGCATGAAAAGACTATAAAACTGGTACCAACTACTACATACTGCAATGATTGACTAATTACCATTCATTTGAATAAATATATGAATATTTAGAGTGCACTGTGTATTACTCTTCCATGCATAGCATCTCTGGAAATCCGTGCCCCAGGTCTAGTGTTTTTTTTGTGGTTTTAATTTCCAGTAATATTTAGTTTTTTTTTTTTGTTTTTTGTTTTTTTCCTTTTACCCCATAGGGGTGGATTAGGTGGCAACCAAGGTCACGCGGGCGAAAATGGAACAGTCAGTGGAAAAGCTTGCCCAAAGGGGCTTTATGGAATATTTTGTGAGGTAGTTCACTATTCATTTACTATCAGCAAGTTGACCACCATCTTCTCCAATTCATTTTCAAGTTGATAACATAAAAGTTTTGGAGTTAGTTATGGAAAATAATTAATTTGAATAAAAGGGTTTTTAAGGGAAAATAATATTATGAAATGGTGCCTTATTTTGAGATTCCTAATAAGAAACTCGAGGCACTAATGTACAGTTGGAGTTCTTTTCCATGTACTCTCTGAAATTATTCAGTGAACCAATAAGTGTGATCAATGCACATACTGATCCAGTTATGAAGGTGTAGTCCCGTGCTGAGCTTTAGTATGACAAATAAATTAACTTTGTTTTTCTGTTTTCTAAAGTAAAATAGCTCCCCCATATACTAACTAGATGTCATGCAGTTTACATTTGTTCCTCTGTTTCCTCAAGACGAATAAAGGTCCCTCCCCCCCCCCCCCCCCAAAAAAAAATTTTTAAAAAAAAGAAAAAAACACACACTAGAGGATTAGGCAATTATTATTATTATTAATTTTCTAATTTATATCAGTTCTCTGATCTTGATGCCCATCTTCAGGAATGTCCAGTTGGCACTTTTAAAAATGTCACAGGATCTGATAGATCCCTCTGTTCTTCATGCCCAAGTGATGAGCTTCCAAATCGTGCTATTTATATTCGTGTCCGAGGTATCTCTATTCTAGGGGGATTATGTCATGTTTTATATATTAATACTGTTATTTGTATTGATGGACATCTTTCATGTTTTCCTTTTTCATCTTTAAATAAAAAAGTTAAATACGGTTTCAAGATTCATACCACATTTTGTACTCACTAGTATGACAACCTCAATTTAAGGGGGAAAAAACTTAGATGTTTGATTGTCACAAGTTCATCACTTCTGGCTACATTTTCTTATCTTCCTGGTTGCTCCTTGCAGGTGGTATTACTGAAACACCTTGTCCTTACAAATGTATTTCCGATAGATATCACATGCCACATTGTTATACTGCTCTTGAAGAGCTGATATATACATTTGGAGGACCCTGGTTGTTTGGCCTCCTGCTTTTGGGTCTTCTCATTTTGCTCGCTCTTGTTCTAAGTGTTGCACGAATGAAGTTCATAGGAGTTGATGAGTTACCTGGCCCTGCTCCTACACAGCAGGGTTCTCAAATAGACCATTCATTCCCTTTTCTGGAGTCTTTGAATGAGGTACTTTGTTTCTCATCATTCTTGAAATATATAGAATAGTTGCTGCAAATTCTTACATCTTCCCAGCCATCACCAATTCACTTTAGAAATAAATAAAGAAAATTAATAAAATGTTTGGCAATTAGGTTTTGGAAACTAACAGGGTGGAGGAGTCTCAGAGTCACGTGCACAGGATGTACTTTATGGGTCCAAACACGTTTAGTGAGCCTTGGCATCTTCCTCATACACCTCCTGAACAAGTCAAAGAAATAGTGTAAGTCCTTTCTCTGTTTGTCGTTTTCCATCTGCTACTCTAAAGTCCTATTTCCCTATATTATTCCTTTGGCATTTGTCCTGAGTTCTGCTGCTGGCAGATAAGCACCACTGATTTGCATAATTTTTTTTTTTTTGTAAATGCAGATATGAGGGTGCATTTAACACTTTTGTGGAAGAGATCAACGCTCTTGCTGCATATCAGTGGTGGGAAGGTTCAGTTCACAGTATTCTTTGTATTCTTGCCTATCCTTTTGCATGGTCATGGCAACAATGGCGCAGGAGAATGAAGTTGCAGAAAATACGAGAATTTGTGCGGTCTGAATATGACCATGCTTGCTTACGTTCTTGTCGTTCGCGTGCTCTATATGAAGGACTGAAGGTGAACATTTTGAGGTTTTTTTAATTTTAAATTTTTTATTATATAATAGTCTTGATTGAATTTGTTTGAAATATAGCCTTCTTCATGTTCATTATGGTTCAAATCATTGTGGCCTAAATTTCTTGGAGTTGTTTGAAGTATTAGATCTCTTCCTATGAAACATTTGTTGATTATTTTGCCCAGCTTTTGCATGAACTTCTGAAG
This sequence comes from Scutellaria barbata, assembly GCA_028654395.1. NCBI lineage: Eukaryota > Viridiplantae > Streptophyta > Magnoliopsida > Lamiales > Lamiaceae > Scutellaria > Scutellaria barbata. Next base: position 9,844,291 of record CM053645.1, read on the forward strand.
TGCTGTCCTGGTACTTATATTATGCTTAATAGCTGAGTATGCTTTAAGGTGCATGCGAAAAATTCTCTCTCTCTCTCTCTCATGTGGATGCATTTGCTCTTTCTTTTGGTTGTGTGCAGCTTTCTTTTTCTTATTTTGATCTTTCCTTCTATTGAGTGGGTGGGTCTAGTTTGGGAATTTATTTTAAAAAATTGCCGTGGTTTAGACAGGTCCGCAGGAACTTTTTCTGAGGGACAATTATATCTGCCATGTTGTGTAGTAATAGCCTATCATTTTCATTTTACTAATGACTTGACATTTTGAATCAAATACATTTTCTTTCTTTTGTTTCAAACACCATCCGGTCTATTGGTAACAAGACTTATTTTTAGATGTTTCTCAGAGTTTAGCCATTTCTTTGAGCTGTATACTGAAAACTTGGGATTTCTGAGCTATAATTATTCTTATTTCTACCTGTAGGTTGCTGCCACACCAGATCTAATGCTAGCATATGTTGACTTTTTTCTTGGTGGTGATGAAAAGAGAGATGATCTTCCTCCTCGTCTCCATCAAAGACTTCCAATGTCTCTATTGTTTGGAGGTGATGGAAGCTACATGACTCCTTTCATCCTTCATAATGACAACATCATCACCAGTCTGATGAGTCAGGTATTCCGTCTAACCTACATATCTGTTTAAACCAACAAGATATCTTACAGAGGGTCATCGTTTCTGTTATCTGTAACTGATTTGTAGGCTGTCCCACCGACTACATGGTATCGCTTTGTGGCTGGTTTGAATGCACAATTGCGCTTGGTAAGAAGGGGTTGCCTCAGATCAAAGTTTCGCCCAGTCCTTCAATGGCTTGAAACTTTTGCAAATCCTGCATTGAGGGTCTACGATGTGCATGTGGATCTTGCTTGGTTTCGGGCTACAAGTGATGATTATTGTCATTATGGACTTCTGATATATTCCATTGAAGAAGTGGAGGTGGGCCATGTGTCACTAGGACGCTATGATGTAGAACCTGGAAATGAACAGCATTCACGGTATGCATCTTTTCTAACTTGCAGAATGACTTGAATATGCATTAGGCATGCCTTTGTTTGTATGCCTCAATGAATAATTTTGATGCTCAAGCACTTATAATAATTAGAAGTGACCATAAGGTTTCCCAAAGTTTTGGACACAGAGGAACTATTAATCTATGCCCTTCCTTTCTTATTGGTACAGATTCCTGACCTTTATTTTTTGTTCTTTTCACTAGGTTGAGGCGACATGTTTCTTGTTTGCATAGCGACTCTAATTGTAATTGCATTTGACAATTTGGCTTTGTTGCTTTGAGTTGAAATGAATATTTTTCTCATCCATACCTGTAACAGATTATAAGCATTCTTATTGATGAATTTGTGATAATTTGGTGAATTTGAATAATTGATCTGTGTAGTTTGGTTCACCCCCACCCCAGCCCACCCCACCCCACAATAGGAGAAAAAAAAAAGGATGAGTTAAATGATCCCAATTTTTTAGTTAACTCATAACATAGTTTAACTTGTTCCATAAGCTACAGTGGTTCTGATGGGGTTGTGAACATTTTCTTTGAAAATGGTGCTAATCTTTTGATGACATCATGAGCCTTTCTGATTCTGTTATTGTATATTTTCTTCAAAATTTTCACTTTAAATGATCAAGGAAGTCTGGGTGTTGCTTGCAGTCAGCTGAGCTATATAATTCATGCTGTAGCCATCTCTTTTGCTGCTTTCTATGTCTTTCCATTATGAATTTTGTACCAGCAAAATTTGGTGATGTATTAAGAAAAACAATTTCAATGTGAGCATATGAAGTAATCACATTACTTTAGAATTTCTGGCTTCATCAAGTTGGATTGTATTATTTAAATAAATTATTTTTCTCCTATGATATATTGTGGGTTTTTTTTTTTTTTGAATCAGCGCTGTAGGTATCTATTTGAAAGATGAGAGTTCAAATAAGACTTATTTAGGTCGAACTCAGAGAAGTGTCGAAGGTAATATGAGGAGGAAGATTTATTGTGGGATTCTAGATATCGGCAGTTTGAAGGTGCTCGAGGAGAAAAGAGATTTAATTTTTGTCCTCTCTTTTCTAATTCACAACACTAAGCCTGTTGGCCATCAGGTCTGTCTCTCTGCCCCCCCCCCCCCTACCCACACGCACACGCACATTGATGTTTCTGTTTGTTACACCTTCCTGAATATGCCTTCCCTGCTATGCTGCAGGATCTGGTTGGTTTGGTCATCTCTATCCTGCTTCTAGGAGATTTTAGTCTAGTGTTGCTCACATTGCTACAGTTGTATTCTCTTTCCTTAGCAGACATCTTTCTTGTTTTGTTTATCATGCCCCTGGGGATTTTGCTTCCCTTTCCTGCTGGGATCAATGCTTTATTTAGTCATGGACCAAGACGTTCAGCAGGTCTTGCTCGTGTATATGCTTTGTGGAACATCACATCCTTGATAAATATCGTGAGTAGCTTTCTGTTAATTTAAATTTAGTTTAAATATCATACTTAATGGCTGAGTTACCTACTTAGATATCGAATTTTTCTGGATGAACCTGCAGTTGTTTATTGATTGACTTTCTGTTGTTTTACTGTTGTTTTCATCTATATTGGTCTCTTCGTTTTGCTTTCCCAGGTTGTTGCATTCATTTGTGGTTATGTTCACTATCGTACACAATCAAGTAGAAGATTTCCAAACTTTCAGCCATGGAATATGTGAGTCGAATTTAAAGCTATTTGAATCTTTTTTTTGGTGATTGGCCTCGTATCATATGTTAATTCTAATATGTTCCCTATGTTATGTTTTCTATATAATTGCAGGGATGAAAGTGAATGGTGGATTTTTCCTTTTGCACTTCTTTTGTGTAAATGTTTCCAATCGAAGCTCATAAACTGGCATGTTGCAAATTTGGAAATCCAGGACCGTTCGTTGTATAGTAACGACTTCGACTTGTTCTGGCAATCATAGTGTTTTTATTGAGCAACGATTTCGACAGGAATGCCCATCAATTTTTTTCATGGGTTCTATTAATGTGTTTATTGTTTGTGGTAGCCCTTTAGAGAATAGTGGTTGACACAGGAGTAGAAAGAAAAGTTGAATGAAGGAAAAAAAAAAAACTAAACTAGATTATAGATCTGAGGCATTTATTTTGTAGCCTTGAGTTTGTGCAGTAATAATCCTTTTGTCATGTAAATATCAAATGGGATATTCCCATTGTTTACTTATTTTAACTTTGCACTACTCACACTTCCTAATACAGTTAATCAAGTTTCATAGTATTTCAAGGTGAACGAAAAAAAAAGCTTGACGTTATTATTCTGAAGTTACAATTTCTGATAAAGTGAATCAACATTTTTACACAAAATTCTTGGCACTATTATTCAAAGAAGCTGAACTTTATGTTATTGGATTATGCTTGCTAATTTAATACTTATGTGTTAAGGCCTTATCGCCAGATATGGTCCTGTTTCATGCCCATCTGAGTAATAACAAACATCAAAATCAGAAAATGCGAAAAAAAAAAAAAAAAACATTAAATCGGCTTGAGTGATAATTCTGGTGGCAAAAGATCAAACAAGTAAATGAATCACCATCCTAGCAAAGATGTGCAATCTTCCTGCATAACCCTCACAATCGCACCCAACACAAAGTCTTCACCATCATTTCTCCAGCCCAAAGAGTACTTTCTGAAACAATGAGAGATTCTTTCATGATGATATGATGAGATACTAAGGCCTCAAAAAAAAAAAAAAAAAACTCTTGTCAAAAACACAAGAATAGTAGAATTGATGACATGGAGAAGGTCATGAGCATATAGATACAAGCCACGAGAAAACTGTGGCCAGTGCGAGAAGTAAAAGAAACAACATCTTAGAAGAATTTTAAAAGTTGAAGGACAAATCAACAAGGAGGAAAACAACCTGCAGGGAGCAGCTATCACTCCTTGTTCAAGACCATGGGAACTTTGATATAAGAATCTTCATAGGTTGGCACAGCTGCTATTATAGAGTCCCTATAGGATAACAATATTTTTGTTTTTATCAGCTATTCAACTAATTTACGCAAATAAAACTATCTTGCTACCTGTTATTAAATATTTCAGGCACATCATCGCGCAAAATGTCTCCTTCAGTATCTGGTTACCCAAAAAAAAATTCCATTTAGACGAAACTCAAATGGGATTCATATTGTCTATTGGTTCAAGGAAAGGAAACCAACGGATTCATCATTGTAAGCATGCAGTTATCAGCTCTTCCACATACAAGTAATATAGGATTATCAAAGAATAAAACATGTGTATACATACAATGCAACACGTTCACACTAGCACTGTCTACGCTAGAAGGGGACATCAAACTCATGGTATCAATTGGCAAAGCAGGATATAATGAGAATATGACGTTAGAAGCAAAAATACTCATGTTTGTAATAATCTGAATAAACTTGATTGTTCAAATAACCTGCTCTGATGGCCGGTTCAACACTATGGAGGTCAACTGCCTGAAGTTGCCCAAACCTGTGTCATATGTACATCAACAATATGAATCAAATGTGTGGTTTTACCAGATCACCTAATATTCAAAGAATTATCCCAAGTAAAAACCTAGCAATCAATTATATTACTCATTGCAAAATCATGATCAACATAGAAATAGATTCACACACACAGAGCATTCAATCCCCCAAATGTGAGTATAGTTGATCAGCGCGCATTCTCACACGCAGACGGGCACACACACTGAGAGAGAGAGAGAGAGAGAGAGAGAGAGAGAGAGGAGATACCAATCTACAACTTGCCGGATTTTAGGTGCAAATTCTTCAACCTAGAAACAGGAACGAAACTAGCATTGAAGAGAATTAATGGAAAACAAACCAGTTATACAAAAGGAAACGAAAATGCAATTAGTACTTCTTGAGGTGTGAGGGAAATCCGAGCTGTTTGAGCCAATCGCGGTACATCTGGTGGCTCAAGACTAGATTTCGCCCCATAGAATCGTTTATTGGCCGGAGATTTTACCGGAAAAACGCTTTTCCTGAAGCTGAAGAGCGGCGACGGCGGTGGCGTCGCTCTAAGCAAAAGCTGGACGGTTTTCGTTGCCATTCTATCCGATGTTTATGCTGATAAAATTCTTATCCATAATTCATTCTTGGACTCGTGTTTGGGCTTCATATCTTGCATATTGAAAAGCCCGGCCCATCTTGGGGAAGTTGAATATCATGTTTCTCCATAAATGAAGATACCCTGTTCAATGTGTGTTTTTTTCTTCCCTTTCTATTCAAAAACGCAAAATTAGATGTTTAGATAAAAACTTTTAGGGTGAGACTATCCGCACCTCGATCTTTTCTAAGCACACCCCGATTTCTAACAACACCCCATATAATGAAATTTAATTTTGATAAATCACTAAACACACCCCACCTAATTCCAAAATTACCCTTTGTCCTAAAATACCACACACACCCCACTACACACACCCCCCACTTTTGACAAAATTTTCAAACACACCCCAACATCCCAACACATCCAACCGATTGGAGGAGAAGAAGAGGAGTCATCCCACTTATTTGCTTAGATTTGACATTACTTGCAAATTTTTTGTGCAAAATCGAGTGTTATGTTCATTTGTGTATGTGTTTACGTATGGGCTATGCCGTAAGTGCGAAAAATTAAGGTTGGAATCGAATTATGTGGATTGATTTTTGAGTTTTCCGCCCGGTGCGTTCGACACTGGTTGGTCGCGAATTGTGTAGCCCGTTCGGCCACTAGGGTCGAACGCGAGGAGGCATGTTCGAACAGGAGGATCGAACGAGACATGTTGTGTTCGAATGTGTTGCGTTCAACCGAATGGGTCGAACACATAGTGTCGCGTTCTACCGAATCGATCGAACACATAGTGTTTCGTTCAACCAAATCGGTCGAACATTGCAAGTGGTGTTCGAACATGTGCGTCGAACGGGTAGTGAATGGTTCGACTGATTCAGGTCGAACGCGAATTCCAGCGGGAATTTTCAAGCTTAACCCTACAGTTCGATTTTTTCAAAAAATACGTTCAATACTGTAAAAAATGAACTTATCCACTTATATTGCTCACTTCGCAAGTGTCTTCACGTTTCATTGACATTTTCTACACCCAAATCTGCTTGCTCCACCAAATTATTTTCTTGCAAGCTTTGGAAATAGAAGGAAAATGGAGATGGGAGGTGAGTGAAGGTGAGATATGTAAATGGGGTGTGTTTAGAAATTACGGGGTGTGCTTAGAGATATGTATCTTAATATTAATATACAAGGACTTTTTAGACATTTTATAAATAATTACTTTTCATTTAATTAATTGTGGGGTGTGCTTAGAAAAGGGTGGGGTGCGGATAGTCCCACCCAAACTTTTATCTAATTGGTGCACGAATTTAGAATTCGTATAACTGACTCGATTCGATCCACGTACATGCATGTCCCCCCACTTGCCTGGTAGGTGCTCTCAAACCCACCAAAATTCGTTTCATGTGCTACACGTTTATATTATATTAAACATACTTTTATGTTATGTTAGTCATATCTTTAGGGCTTTTATGTTATATTAAGTATACTTTTATGTTATGTTAAACATACCTTTAGGGTTTTAATGTTATGTTAAACATACATTTATGTTATATTAAACATACATTTACGTAACGTTAAACATACATTTATATTATATTAAGTATACATTTATGATTTTATGTGATGTTAAACATATTTTTAGGGTTTTTATGTTATGTTAAGCATACATTTATATTATGTTAAGCATACATTATGTTATGTTAATCATACCTTTTAATTATGTTAGTTATATTTATATGTATTACATAAAAGTATGACTAATATTACTTAAAAGTATGCATAATATTACATAAATGTATATATATATATATAGATTATGATTTTTTTCCATTGAAATTAGGGTTTTTTTTGTCAAAATTAGGACTTATTTTTTTAAGTTAAAGTATTACATGAATTTATGCTTAATATAATACAAATGTATGACTAACACAACATAAAAATTAGGGTTAAAAAAATATGGATCCGAATGGAATTCGGCCCGATTCAACTCGCGTTGTATGAATTAAAAATTCAAACAAGAATTGCACACAAGTGCAACTCTTAGATGTTATATGCTAGACTTAAAGTAATACTTAATGTTTAATAAGACTATATTTTAAACCCAACATGAGGTAGCAATATTAACAAAATTCACTATATATTTTAAAATGAGTAAACTACTTTTTTTGTCCCGTAAACTAGGTGGTCTTGCATTTTCGAACACTTTTGTTTCGGGCTGGCCGATTTGGATACTATTTTACAAAAAATGGTAATTTATGCCCAATTTCAGCCCGAATTGCTTATTTGGGCTGAAATTGCACGTGTGGGCTTAATTTAGGGCTGTGCGGGCTGAATTCGGACACGTTGGAATTTTTAATTACATGACATTTAAAATTTTGCAAATTTTAGGGTTCAATTGTCATTGTCCAAAGTTTCAGGGGTCTTTAAGCATATTCCATAAAGCTAGGGATGTGATATGCAATATCCATAATGTTAGGGGTCAAACTTCAAATCAATTTGGTCCTTGAACTTTATCAAATTTTCAGAATAAGCCCCTCACCCCAAACCCTAACCTAGCAGTCGTCGTCCTCTCCCCCACAGCCGTTTCACCACTGCCGATGACTCCATGTCGTCGACGACCATCCGACGACCAAAACACACATATCCAACCCAATACACCCAAGGACTTCGGCCTCGGTTCTTCCCATCACACCACAACAGAACACACACATACATATACATACACGCAGACATATATATATACACAAAACCTGTATATACTCTAATAACAGCAAACATTTTTTTACTGGAAGGAGGCCCATTTTTCTGCAATTGGTTTTTAAGATAACCTTAACTCTTTGTTGATGTCAATTCCATCTCTGCTCCAAATCCCTAAAAAATATATCAGATCCAGTGTTTTTTCATCCTAGGAAAGAAAATCTTAGGATGGGGTGAGGGTACTGTTGAGGCGGTTGCGGCGGAGGTCGAGGTGGCGGAGCTGGTCAAGGGCGGAGAGGGCGGCGATGGGGCTACGGTGGTTGGTGCACTGTATGCCGAGCCAATTGGCGGTGCAGGCGGTGGTGGAGGTTGTCCAGTTGAAGAGGAGGGTCAATACTAGGTTTTTTTTTTTAATTGCTACATAATTAAAAATTCCAGCGTGTCCGAATTCAGCCCGCACAGTCCTAAATTAAGCCCACACGTACATGTCACGTGCAATTTCAGCCCAAGTAAGCAATTCGGGCTGAAATTGGGCATAAATTGTCATTTTTTGTAAAATAGTGTCCAAATCGGCCAGCCCGAAACAAAAGTGTCCGATAATGCCAGACCACCTAATTTACGTGGCAAAAAAAGTAGTTTACTCTTTTAAAATTTACTAATTTAAGACGAACTCAAAGGAGGAACAAAGTTTCAAAATTGACTAATTTAATACGAACTCAAAAGGAGGAACGAATTTGCCTTTACTTGAAAAAGGATGATAGCTGGGCTCCCAGATGAGAAAATGTGATATATCTCAAAACACAAATTTTTTTAAGGTAATTAATGTACGAATTTAGAATCCGTGAAATTGACCTGACCTGATTCACGCACTGTTCCATATGTGTGTACGTGCCCCTACGTGTTTGGGTGGTACGCTTAAACCCACTCAAATTCGTTTCAGGTGCTATACCTTTATGTTATATTAAACATATTTTTATATTATATTAAACATACATTTATGTTATGTTAGTCATACCTTTAAGGTATTTATGTTATATTAAGCATACATTTATGTAATGTTAAGCATATATTTATGATTTTATGTTATGTTAAGCATATTTTTAGGGTTTTTATATTATGTTAATCATACTTTTATGTTATATTAAATATATTTTTATGTAACGTTAATCATACCTTTATATATTATATAAATGTATGACTAATATTATTTAAAGGTATGTGTAATATTACATAAAGATATATATATACAAATTAGAGTTTTTTGTGCTGAAATTAGGGTTTTTTTTAAATCACAGTATTACATAAATGTATGTTTAACATAATATAAAAATATATTTAACATAATAAAGGTATGATTAATACAAAATAAAAGTTAGGGTAAAAAATGTGTGGATTTGAGTCGGATTCGACTCGACCCGCGTTGTATGGATCTAACAGTTGCACACAAATGCTAACTCATCTCAAAAACTTCATACATTGATACTAATGAATAAAAATAAAATTAAGATAATAGTTTTGCAAGATTTACTACGAAATAATTTCAAATTTTTTTAACACAATCATATCATCACCACAATCAACATTTCAAAGATAAAAATTAAATTGATTATAACAAACTTATAACTATATTTCTAAATATGTGTATAATAAAAAATATAATTATTGTGAGAGGGCATAAAGAAGAGTCGGATGAGGGGTGGATAATCCATATTGTGATTCTTGGGTAGAATAGTAATAACGGGGTACTCGCAGTAAACCTCAAAATTACACATAACCCTGATTTTCCCAATTGCAAACACCGCTGCTTCTATGACTTCATCAGACAACTCCAATGCACCAGTGTACAACTGATACGCACAAGGAAGAGAAAAACCCTAATTTATTTCAACCGTAAGAGTAGATAAATAATTAGTTTAATCATGAATAAATCGAACAATAAACAAATTGCTCTCACCAACAGAAAGCGATCGTAATATACGGAATCATCAAGATCTTCGTCTTCCCACGAACCCAAAAGCAAAGAGGTGGATTCTATTGGGATTTGGGCCCCCACTGGGTTCAAAATTAAAAATTCAACACACTTCTGTTATGTGATTAATCTTTTCTTTTTTTGGTTCACAAATAAAGCAAATTTCCCGTGGTTAATTGTATATTCATTGCCATATTTTCTTATTAATCATACGCTTATTAGCTGTTGCAACTGCTGTTTTAATTAATAATGCACTTCCAGGATTTGCGGATAACAAACTTTATGGAATAAGATTTAATTCTGTGTCATTATTTGATCATCCGTAGTCCAATTAACTTTGCTATACGTTTTCTGTCACCTGTATTACATATAGTAACTTTGATATATATCATATAATGGTTTACAATGTTACAACATTTGAAGAGCTTAATGAGCATGGTGAACTTTGAAAGCAAGGGAAAATACTGTATAAGAGTGGCCAACCCCAAGGCATCAAAACTGATTTTACACAGCTGACTATTCACAACAAGGTTGAATCGAACTTCGCTTGCTTTATTTGCTGCTTCATTCGGTGGTTCCAATTTGCTCCTTTCATCGTATAGGATTGTTGCACTTATATCAATTTTGGTGTAGCAGATGATGAAATCTTATTTCTTTACATTGGATGATGCACCATTCGTGCAATCCAGTTCTCCATGATGAGGAAATGATGAAGCTGATCCGGAATCAGGATCAGCTGCCATGGTGCATTTGTCCCCTGTTTCAGCCAAAGAATCTCTGGTCAAATTCTGCGTGTTCTCATTCTCAGGTGAAGTGGATGGTTCCTTGACTGATTTCTCGGTCTCAGGCAAAGTGGACGAAGCAAGTTTATGGCTGCTATGATGGGTTTCAGGCAATGATGAGTGAACTTCAGCTTCACTGGTTTTACCACTCCCATCTTTACTTCCACCTGCAATCCAAAATTTTGAGCTGGAATATCATGATATCGGTATATATTGCATTAAATGTCAGTTTCTAAACCTTCTGGTTACAAAAAAAAGTTGGAAATGGCCACCTATTCCAAAATTTTGGAAATATACGTTTGATGAGTTAAATATTTTACACAAGTTTTCTCTCCACACATCCTACGACCTGCTCGAGAAATCCACTGTTCGAGTTTCTGTAGGTCCAGGATGTGTGGCATTCTGCAGGTCTTATGATGTGCTAAGAGAGACAAAACTTTGTATGGTCATCTTAGTCTTTTCGCAAGCCATTTTTTGTTTTTCTAGGAACAAGTGACTCTATCCAATATATGATTTAAGAACTACAAGAAAGATTGAGAAGGACCTGCTTGAGAAGTATTGGCTGTTGGTGTGGTAGCAGTTGGTGTGGTAGCAGTTGATGAACCTCCTGTTCCTTTTTTGATCCTTGACTGCAATGCACAACCAAGATCGGAACTTGTGAATGAAATTATAACAAAATACGTGCCAAATCTGAATGATAATGTGTACTTTCTAAAGCATAATGTCTGTCTACTGCTACAGCAGAGTAGAAAAAAGGATGTTGAAAGATAACTCAGGTAAGGCAATCAGGCTACAAAACCAAGTGGACATGTAATTAAGGGGGGCAAAGATGAGGTTCATTAGCATCAGCCCTTGGAAAATTAATGGTCCTAGAACATAGGCTATAGATGTGAATCTAATCAGCTTATATTCCTGTATCAAATCTCAAGCACCAACTGGACATAAATAAAATATACTTCGCCAGTTTCATCTAATAATATAGTTGGTGAAAAAAGCACCGAGTGTTAACAAGTATATTATGGGAGAGCTAACAAATACCTTTGCATTCTCCTCACAATACTTGATGACATGTGAAACATTTATGCAATGGCCATGCAAAAGTGAGTAAGCCCATAAAAGAAGCTTCCGTGAAGTATTCATATCAAGTATGTCAACTCCATCGATGCCTGGCTGGATATAAGTTTCTGTAGCCAGCTGAGCAGGCACCATATAAAGGTTTATACCAGATGGAAGCAATGCACAAGAGGTGTCCTTGTAGAAATTGTATGAAGATCTAAGCAATGTGGCTACAGTTTCCAAATCTTCATCTGAAACTTTCTTGATTATAACATTTTTTATCTTAGACAATGAAGGGTTCCATTTAGTTTCAAGAATCTTAAGATGATCCAGATCCTCAAAGGCGGAGATCCATAATTCCTCTGATTGCAGATCAACACATAGCAGCTGTTCGCTATCCAGTCCACCAGATAAGTTCATATCATGAATCTCAGTCAAGGGTCTCGAATGCAATGGTGTAATCAAAGCCATACTAATCACAAGAGATCTGCACCAGGCCGCAGAAACAAGCCTATACACTTTAGCAATGTTACTATTAGACAATTTTGGATTCTTCAAACGTTTCCGGATCTTCTCATTTATTCCTTCAAGTGTTTCTACCTTGAAATTTTTCTCCAGTAGCTGTATATATTGATAGACATATCTGCAACAAACCGAAAATGCATGGTCATACAAGTACATTGCTTTATGGCTTGAACATACATATTGCCATTGAAAATCTCACAAAGGCAGGTATTTGAATTGCTAACACAAGAAATGTGTAGTATTAAAACATATACACATATGTACTTGTAATTACTCCGGGACAATTTTCTCTGCACACTTCTTACCCATAGAGGCTGCTTTCCGTCAGTTCTGGGCTCTTAAGCTCAGTGAGGCTGCAAATATCTGACCACAAGTTGACCTGCTCCAAGAACAAATTGAATATTTTCTCGAGCAATTGTTCAACATTGTTGGAAGCAGTATACGAGCCAGTACCAGCTTGAGATATAGACATGATGAGGGCCCTAATGTACCTCCCCAGAGCCACTGGCACAAGATCTTCAAGGCACAAGGAGAACTGCATTGATGAGTCAATTAAAAATCAGAGTTCCTAAACAAACATAGAATAAGAAAATAGCTCTGGTACTAGAAGTGCTTTCTTTCTTATTTATGTCGAGATTAAAAAGCTGGCTTCTGAAAGAGATTAATTATGGACAGAAAATATAATCTGCAATTTCCAGAGGATAAAATAATAAATGGAAGCATCTCAATTAACAAAGTTCCACAGATTTCCTCTGATTGTTTTCCTGCAAATGAACGCCAAGAAATTGACTAGTTACAAACATTCAACATATGCATTATAAATACTATAAGAGAAGTCTACTGCTTGGAAATCCATTATGCCCTAATCTTTTTATGTCGGATCTTATTTAAGGGTGGCCCCACCAGAACTCTTTTCATTACTGTTAGGCATATAAGCTAGGGAGTCCTAACTTAACCTAAAACCATGGTCAAAGATAAAGGGTTGACTCTCACTTATATACCCTTCCACACTTCCATGTGGAACCGATGTGGGATCGTAACAATTACCTCCTATCATGTTAGGACATGTATATAACCAATAAATAATGAGTAGAAAAATAAGAGATAGAACTGATGTCTGAAAATAATTAAAACAACAAAACACAGAAGTTTATAACATTTGTTATGAGGCCAGAATGAGGCAAGCCAATGAAATTTCTCCGGATGCCTAGTTGCCACCCAAAAATTTGAGAATATTTGTTTTACCTAACTCAAATACACAAGATATATGCAGAGAATATAAATATGAGGAACTGGATCCAAGAGGAAGGGTGTAATTTAAACAGGTCCTATTATTAACAAACACCTGAGAAGTTAGTTTTAACAATCTAAGTAAATTAGTTTTAACAATCTAAGTAAATTCTTTCAAAACCTTATGAAAACTAGCTTCACTGTTCCAGGGTGGTGGATAGCCTTGCTTTAGAAATCATTTATGGCTGTCTAAAATACATCTTTGAGGAATGGGTGGGCTGTGTGCATCTTTGGCATCTTAAAAATCATAAAGTATATGCCATTTAACTATAATACCAGTGCTATAAGAAGAAATATACATTTGTTATCATAACTCACTCTTGCCATACAAAAGACATATTCATGCTGCAAATTTTAATGAATCCAAGAAACTCAAATAAGCAGTAGGCTTTAATGTCTCAATACCCTTTTATCTGCTCGAAGAGAGATATATGCTCGTTCAAGGGTAGATACATCTCCTGTCTCCTCCAACAATTTCAGATAGAACAAGATGTACTTCCTGATGCAAGTTATGAATTTACGGGAACTTTCTGCTAAATTAACTTCAAGGTATCGCTTGTTCCCAGATGGACCTGGAGTTCTGCGTCTGAATAAAACAAGAGAAAGGAATAAAATGTTCTGATGTGTCATTTAAGGCCAGAAGATGCAAAATTAAATTTAAAATCTGTACAACTAAAACAGAACACTCTGTTAAGGTGGAAATAAGGAACTTAATGGCACCTGTGTTTGCTGCATTTAAATATATCTCGGCAGTGTTATAACCTAAGATATCTAACCCAACTGTATTTAGGAAAAAAATCTTTCCAGTGTTGATATAGCTCAGATGATTAAAATTTATCTAGATACCTAATAAAACTTGGGGACGGGGCTTCAACATTGACAATAAATAGGAGGTACACTATGACTCAGTACCTTCCTTTCTTGACCATGCTGTCAATCTCCCACATGTTTATTGAAAATGATGAACGAGATGACTTAAAGCAGAAAGAAAGTTCCTCCTTTGCTTTCTCTAGATCCCCAGCCCCACCTCTCCTATGCAACCCTTGAGCAAGCATATATCTTGCTTTGTGGAAATGCTTAAGGTCTCCTTCCACACAAGTTTCAAGGGCAGAAAGGCAATCGACATATAGCAGATTCCACACCTGTTCAAATTTCTGGAATTTTACTGCCTCAGTACTGCTATTGGATTCTCCATCACAGCTGAATCCGCCAAAAACATTTGCTACAGTTTCCTTGGTTGATTGAGAAAAGGAATAGGCAGCAACAACCTGAAAAACACACAGCAGCTATTAAAACCAATGTTCTACCGTTACATGTATATGTTCTTTGACAGAGGCACTCTTTAAGATGTTATTTTGTACCCAGAATAGTTACTCATTATAAGGCCCTCGCTTAAATAAACCCTAAGTTTATTTTGTATCTAGAACAGTTAATCATTATAAGGCCCTCACTTGTATATACCCTAAGTATGCTCGGGTGATTTTTGTGCATTCTAGTTTTGATCAATGATTTATTTACCGATCCAAGATCAGAAAAAATTGTCTTTGCGGTTTGTAAGTGATCAGATATTTATGTGGCTGATATTGATTTTATGTTTATGCTGATCACCAATATATTTATTAATAAATAGCATGTGTGTGCCAATTTAGAAGGCAGAAATAGGCAAGGCCATTACCATAACAAATGGTAGAATTAAAAAACCGAACTGGCCTTCAAAGAAGAAAAAACAATCAATACATAACAAAAAAAACCTTTAAAGTTTCTTCATTTTCCTTCCCGCATTTGCAGAGTAACTTCAGCCGTGATGCATGCATCCTGTAGAATGGATCTACAGCTGATGGATTCAAGGCAATAGCCTTGGCGTAGTAAGAGAATGATACATCATTAGAGCATCCAAGTTTCTCACAGAGTTTCCCCACATAAAATGCATGGGACCAATCTTCCCTATCAATCAAAATTTTCAAATATCAAAGTCCACAAAACATTACAGAGAAAGTTTGTAAGAAATCAACTGAAAAAAGGGAAATTACTTGTGGTTAAAGGCTTTCTTAAAATGGCTCATAGAGTTCTGACAGAAGATCTTCCATGCATCATCTTTTAGGGGTGAAACAGATCTTTGATCATAAAATGGTACAACATTTTGAAGACCATCATAGTACACTAATGCCAGTAACTCATGTATCTCACCCTGAAACCAATAGGTCAGCGACAGTGAATAGCAGCTAATGCAATACAGTGTATTCAAGCACAATTGACAAATCAGTTTATAAGCGTTTTGGCCAACATTCATACATAATATTCCACCAAAAGAACAACCCAACCTAGAGGGGGAAGGGTTCTAGTTGTATCAGTCAGTATACTTTATCCATCAGATAAAGTCATTCTTTTATCCATTTCTGGGACTTCTAGAATTAAAAAACATAGATATCCATAAAATTCAACAATTGTTTCCAAGACCTAGTTCTCAATTCCATGAGTACATGAATGCATATTAACAAACAAAAATCAATTACATTTCATGATAGAACCACTGGAAAAGGAATGAAACCTGTTGACTTGCAGTCTTTGCCAGAGCCAAAGTCATCAATAAGCACCGCCTGCTCCTTCTTCGACTTGCCTCAACTCTCTGCGGTAGAGTAGCATTTTTCCTCCATCCAAAAACATTGATTTGTTTACTGCCATCATTCAGTAGCAAGTCCACCTCCTGTAAAAACAGAAAATTTTATAGCAATGTTGAGATTTATTGAGGTTTAAGGCCACCCCAGTCTTCTTTTTGCCTTGTAAAGTAACAGAAGAATGCCAAGATCTTACTTCATCATATATATTTGCAAGCCTCTGCCAGCTTTCAAAGCGCAAAGGATTGTACAATAAATCATATTTGAAGAGTTTTGCATTCTGCTCTACAAATTCATCTCCTTCTTTAGTTAGAACAAAACCAGCCCATTTATCAGTTGCACTCATTTCCTCAGACTGTCCAAGAAGGTAATATAAATTGCAATAAACTTCCAGGTATGGATCAGTGCTGCAAACAAAGAATACAAGTTACGTATTTAACAGAAGTCCATGGAGATAATCATATAACTAAGAGATAATACCAAACATGTAACCTGCCATACCTTTCCCCTGATGTTGTGTTCTGCTGTTTGATGGGTTCATTCGGTGAAAACATAATTGTCTTCATGGTATCCAGAAAGCCTTTAGACCCAGCATCCTCTGAAAGCTTATCCTCACATAATTCTGGATTGTCTAAGAATTTATCAATTGCATTTCCAGCCAAAACATTATCAGGCGGTTGAGGAAAATGCTTGCGTATGGCTCTTAGAACCTTCCGAAGTTTAATCAATCCAGTTCTCTGAAAGGAAAAACATACATCATTTTGTCAAAAAAAAAAAAATTAGTACAGAAATAAGCCTCCTGCACATTGCTATAATACCAATAGCATAGGGCAGACTAGGTGAAAATTTGGAGTTGTTGGAAAGCAAGAGAGAGAGAGAGCAGATTAGATTCTACTTACAGATGAAGCTTTTGCATATGGAAGTATATATTGGAAAACATCAGCACACTGCTCCTTAGTCTGATAATCCCCCTGACTTGTGTTTTTGTGCTTGACTAAATCCTCGTCGCAAGATGAATCTGATCTCATATTTAAGCCATATAAACAGTAAAAACATTGATCCAAAGCATTATCAATGATTAACTCAAATTCCTCTCTTTCATTTTCAGTTAGCTCATTCCCACAATCAATAATTTGATTGTTTTCCATTTCTCCATTGCTGCACGTGCTGTCAGGCTCATAACCAACATTACTTTCACATTCTGCCCCTGGTTTCTCTTTCTCTTGATGAGCAGAAATGTTTTCAGCTCTGAAATTTTCAACAGCATCCTTTTGTAAAGAATTAAATTCATCCTGGTCACTTTTGCCAACTGCCACATCAAGCACATTGGAAGGTGACTCACTTGAAGATTCTGTAAGATGAATACCATCGGAAAACTGTTCAGGAATTTTAAAGTGATCAGATGCGGTTTCTTGCCCCTTATTTACAGAGTGGATACTAGATTTAAGCTTCATATCCAAGGCCAAAAGATGCTTAATTGCAAGTTTCAAGAATGTCCCTTCTTGTTCTTCACCATTCCCTTGTGAACAGCAGATCCCAAACTCCGCAAGCATATCATGAATTGCCACAACCAACTCAACCTGATAGAAATATCATTAGATGTTTAGAATGCAAAATGCTAGAGGGAAACAAAAATGGCACAGCAATTAAGCAATCAAACATTAACAGTAGTCAGAGCACATTCTTACTTGAGATTTTATTGGGGCATTAAAGTTCATCTGATGTAGTTTGAAGAATGTAATTGCAGCATCAACAAAATAGCTCTGTTCATTTTGCTCAACGGGCTCCGGAACATCAAGCCCAGATGACTTTTTAGAAAAGCATGAATTAGCCATATTGCACATAAACTTTAACAATAAAGATAGGATATCATCAATAACTGCAACAGGAACAATTTTCTGCAAGAAAATTGTCAAAACATTATTAGAAAATTGGAGCATAGCAGCACGGTAAACATATCAATAAGTTTAGAGATATAACCCGCAAACATGTAATATTATTCTCAAGAAAAAGAGCTCTAAAAATAGCATTAGATGTCTGATGACATATCCAACACTTTAAAGCAACAAAATGCAACAGAAAAAAAAAGCCACAAATAAATTGGTCAAAAGCATCTCAGATTGCAATAGAGAACCCAGCATTGACCAACCTCAAGCACCAAATCTGATTAGTTGTTATATGATGATCGGTTGAAAAATAACATGACTAAAACTGTTGTCTTGGAAGGGCATGCCAAGAAACAATATCAGCTAAAGCAATATTTTCAAAGTGAAAAGTATAAACTTGAAATGAAGACAAGTAAGGAACACAAAAGAGGTCATGAACAATGAAAATCAGTTGCCTATTCGAGGAAATTTTCTAATCCTCATTAAAACTCTACAGTTGCTAAATATCCATGGAACTCGGTAATATAAGGATCTAGAAAGAGGGGATTTTAAGAATCTTACTTACTGGCAACATCAGGCTTTTAAAATACTTACAGAATTCTCATTCTGGGTGATGATGCTCTTGATTTTTAATGCTGAATGAGAAATAACCTTCACCTCTTCAGCAACTAAATGAGTCCAGTGCTTCCATAAGCATTCTTTTGACTGATTGTCAGAGTGCAAAAATGAATTTAGACCAGGGGTATTCTCATGAGGATTTCCATCCATACCAGATCCAGCTAAAAGTATTTGGAGTTTCCTTCTATGACAATTCAAATAGACATCAATATCCAGTGGTTCTGCCAGTTCACATGATTCAATCAAAACATCTAAGGCAGACAGCTCAACTGAATTGTTTCCTTTACCTTCACTATCCCAGTTATATAACTCATTGAAATGGACATCCTTTGCTGATAATAACAGAGGTGCAAGCATATTAGTAATATCTGTATGCATGCTTTTCTCAAGCATAACACTCACTGAGTTTTTCAACAAGTAATCAACCTCAATCAAATTCATTTCATGAAGGACCCTATCAATTGTCAGTTTATTAATCACTTTGCAGTGCGGCAAGCAAATAGAACCAAGAGGGCTGTTCATCTTATTTCTGTCCACAAAAAGAGCCAATACAATGGAAAGCTCCTTTTGGGCTTTTTCTTTGTCACCTTCCAATAAAGACAAGCGTGCACTTAACCAGAAAAAGCGTATCCAGAAGCAATGATTGCTTCTTAACAACAATGAGTTGTCTATTGGAAATATTTGTTCATTTTCAGAATCATCTATCATTGGGAAATCAATTTTGCCATTTGTTCCATCAATATGGAAAGGATGTTCGAGAGCCACAGATTCTATAATCTTACAAAGATGGTAGGACACCTCTGACATGGAACTGCACGTTGTTGATGTATCAAAGGACCGTAATCCCATGTCATAATAAAGCTCCGAAAGAAAAAGACTACATTCAGGAGTTCTTTCCTTACCCCAGTGCCTTGTCACCTTCTCCAAGTCCAAAATTTTTACAATACTATCCTGATATAAAATGCTCCTATTTGCGATTTTCTCTAAAATCAAGTGACCCATGTGGTAAGCACCAAAATTATTTGAATTATTTTCGATAAATTCAATGACATCAGTAGATTCTGAGTTTTGGAAACCAGCCACTACTCCAGAACTATGTGAAGGATTCGAATTGTGCTTGCAATTTATAGTGCCAGTCCCATCTGCCAAATAAGGCATCAGGAATTGCTGCACAACTTTAGCAAGATCCTTATTGGTCGAAAAATATGATTCTTCTTTCCCTGGTTTACGGCTCCTAAGGCGACTGCTTCTTCTCTCTTGAGGTTGTTCTTCAGACATGGCACTTTCCTTCTCACTTACAAGGTTACAATTATCAAGAGGCATGCCTGCACCAGTTGGCATGCATGTAAGTCCTTTATTTTCAAGGGAACCTGTTAATTTTGATGAAGATGTAGGCAGGTGTATAGTTAGTCTGACATCCCCTGGCAGGCACCTCTCAGCATCAGCTTCAAAGCCAGAGGTAGACAATGGGCGTAAGATCTCCAGTAGTCCAGCAACAAGAGCTATCCAGGACACTTCTGCAAGTTGAACTTCAATATTTTGCTTCAACATTTTAGTTGCTTTGGTCCTATCTAAGTCCTCATCTGTTGCTTTTCTCTTTTCTGGAAATTTCAGGCGTATATGTTTTGGTTCCAGTTTATCAATACCTCTGGGAGTAAATGGAATTGGTTCAGAGTCCTGGATAGTATTCTTGACATTCAAGGCTCGAGAATGCGATGGCCAATGCCTTAATATTAGTTCTGCAACAGAAAGACAGGCCACCTCATCACCTATTGCAATTAGAACTTCCAGGAGTTTCTCCATGCAATTCCCTGCGTATTTAAAATGACATAATAGTTTGGTCTTTGCAATGACATTGTTCTAAAAAAGCCAAGTTTTTGTACAGATAGCGAACAACTAGTAGTCACAATAATACATGGAAGAGTGAAACAGTAAAAGGCTGTTTTTTATGATTATGAAAAGTGGACTAAAAAAAAATGCTTACAGTTACTAGGGCTGCAGATCAGCCCTTGCTCAAATGCCCAACGGGAGATGCTTAATGACCCCATGGAGCAAGACAGTGTCCCTAATTGGTTCCAGATAACAGAATCTTTGCTATCAATATCTACAGCTTGAAGATAGCACTGCAAAGCACTTTCATAACAGGAAGGGCCTTGTTGAAGAAAAACTGCTGCCAGGTTTTTCAATGCCAAAAATCTGCAGGAAGCTAAAAAACTTCATCAAAAGGAAATATAAAAAAATACAATACAACCTGTTCGTAAAAATTCCTGTTTGTAAATAACCTCGTTCGGGTTATGTCAACTTTAAACCAGACAAAAAGTAGAGTTGATTTAAACTATTGCAAAATAAATTATTGGATACTAAAATAATGGCATGCCAGGACTTAATGTGCCAAAAACCTGATATTAAGGATTCTACCCAGGATAAAGTTTATTTATTGACTCAGTCATGACATTTGAGAAACTTTCCATAAAGATAGGTTCAACAGTAGAGAGTTGGAGAAGCAAATCATTCAAAAATAACAAAGTGATTTGACTATGCAAGGAAAATAGAAGTATGGAAGCTTTTATGGTTGTAACTGTAGGATGAGCAGACAGAATAATAAAAAAATTACAGTAAAGAAATAAAATGAATCGCCATTGAATTCATAATTGACTGGATACTTGCATTTAACCATAACAAAAAATAGCTAACGCAAAAAAAATGTGTATGTGTATGTGTTCATCAAAACCTGAGCTGTAAAAGATGGCCATCACTTGCACTAGTTTCCACCTGAAAACCACCAAGAGAATTGTAAATCGAAACAAATCAAAAGAAGTTACTCATGTGAAGAACCAGAAAAAAAAAAAAAAAATCAACCAAAAATCTAATAACACCACAACCTGAGCATTTGATACCATTGGATCTTTTAAAACTGACTCTAGAAGTTCCTGAGCTTTTTCATAGTCCTTAGCTTGTAATCTCAAAAGTCCGTCATGATACAACTGAGATAAGTGAAACTCCTGGAAGAACAACGCTAACTTATAAAGATATGGATACTTTATTACAATTAACTGTTGAGTGAATGAGAAAGAAGTGATAGCGACAACACTTTAAGCTATTACAACCTATTTAGTGCAGCTCAACAAAAATATCAACCAAATGGAAACAACAAAAGTGATGAGTTTTTTTCGAAAAGTCCAACTTTTGACATGCACTATTATACCAATCTTATGTCAACGTTGAACTAAGAATTTCTCAAGAAATATGACCAACATGATGTTTTCAGGAATCTTTGGAGAGAGTTTGTTCCACGGCAACAAATATGTTCTACATTTATGTGGCTGCTGGTAAACTATGTTCGCTGCAGTCATTTAATCATCCAGTATGATTTGATATTCTAATATTGTTCTTGAATGTCAAGAGAGTAACTAATACCACATAAATTCTGTTGAACATAAATTTATGATCCAATAAGTGACATGTTGCTTTGTGCACAAAACTAGCTTGAATAGGTAATCAGCAGTATCCCTGGTGTTTCCTGTACTATGCAGGCTCTGTGTGCCTTAAAACTTAACCTAAATAGTTGCTGCTCCACTAAAGTTGTACACACTCATTGCAATCGAAATTGAAGTAAAACTTTTTTTTTCAATCAAATGGATATCCCTCATTTGGACAATGATCATAGTAAATATTTTCACATGATAGCCAGAAAAAACAAAGTTCAATGCAGATTTACAATTTCTACTAAAGTAGGGTTCGGAAAAACAGTGAGTTTAATTCAATAATTTACCCAATTTGTTAAACATGAAAACTAACTTGCAGATTGATCAATAGTTGCAGCCAATACATAAATTGTACCAGAAAGCTGAAAATCTTGCCTGTGCTTCTTTCGACGGAGCTAATGGCTGCCAATTATTTCGCGAATCTGTATCATTGATTGCTGCAATTGAAAACTGCAACCGTAGAAAATATTACTTTGATAATAAAAATTATTCGAATTAGCTGAAAATAACTTTTATATGGAATAAAGTGAATAATGGGGCTAAATTTGTATGCTCTTACCATGCTGTGCGATATCGGCGACGAGCAGAATTAGAGAGAAAACAACAATAACTTTGTCTCTCTTTATATTTTAGATTTAGGCGGGGTTTTGAGTGCTTGTGGCTTTTTATGCAAAAATTCCAGTGTTCTAACTTGCAATTTTCATTTTTTTTATTTTTTTATTTTTTTATTTTTCACCCATTTAGGACATTATTATAAGTGTTGGAATTTTGGTATGGGTGGCCTAAACACACTACACTCGTTATTAAGCACGAATCAATTCATACAAATGTCAACCAGAAATATTAATAAATAAAAAAACAAATAATTTTATCCTTTAAAAAATAATAATAAAAATTTACCTCTCAACTTTCTCCCTCTTTCATTTTTCTTGTTTATTTAAGATTCTTTCTCTAAACTTGTTAAAAAAGAGAATGTCAACACATCAATAGACATTTCACAGGTTAATTAATTGTATGACCATCAGGTGAAATTTATATCAAAAAAATACAAAAATCCAGCAAAGTAACTAGCTCTATTCAATCATAATTAACCAAACATGTAGAAATATGTTAAATCACTAATCGTTCGTCATGCTGTAACATGTTTATTGGACTCTATAATATAGACTTATCTTTCAAATTTACATTAATAAATATTGATAATAATTTTCCTAATTTAAGTCACAACTCTAAAACTTACGAGATCATATCACACATATAATTATGTGAGATTGAATGGAGAAAGATGACTTAACTACAACGAGCAATACAAAAAATTAAATGCAACGAGGAAATTGAATACTGTCTTATCAGGATAAGGCAAACAACGTGACACTAAACTTATATCCACAACCAAATTCCATTTTGATAAATCAACCTCTATTTTGATTAATAAATCTCATTCTTTTTTATGAATCTATCGAATTTTAATAATTATGTCTATATTATGACTCATTAATTAATTGGTCCCACAAAATTATATGGTCGCATAAAGAACACTACTATTCTTTAGACCTTAGACAGTGTTATTATATGGGAGAAAATGGCCCGAACTGTTCCTTTTGTCTATATTTTTTCCCCAATTACCATCTAATTTAAAACATAATCCTCAATTATCCAATTCCTTATATTATAGTCCCCATATATCTAAATTTTTGATCTGGTCCAAAAACAAGATTGACATCGATGAAACATGATTGATTTTATCAATAAAATAATAGAGAAAAGTGGGAGTAGACAATCTAGCTTTACATGAAGAAATTGATTAATATAGCCTTACACGAATAAATTAATTTCGTGTAAGGAAAAAAAAATTTCTTACACAAAAATTAGGGAAAAAAAATTATTTTTCCTTACATTTCACGTAGAGAATTTTTTTTTTCCTTACACGAAAATTAATTTCGTGTAAGAAAAAAAAATTATTATTTATTTATTTATTTTTCTTGACACGAAATTAATTTTTTCGTGTAAGGTTAGATTAATCAATTTCTTCGTGTAAGGATAGATTGTCCACTGTCATTTTTCTCTATTATTTTTTCTCTATTATTTTATTAATAAGATCAGTCATGTCTCATCGATCTTGTTTTTTGAACAAGTCAAAAATTTGGGTATATGAGAACTATAATATAAGGAATTGGATAATTGGGGACTAAATTTTAAATTAGGTGGTAATTGAGGAGACAATATAAATAAAAGGGGCAGTTCAGGCCATTTTCTCTATTATATGGCAACGCAAGAAAGCCCAATCCAACTCCATATTGGATCCTCTATACCAAAATTTGTGTTTCACTTATATTAATTTTTTTTATATTACAATTGCTTTATTTTGAAAATTAATATAATTAATTTTGAAATATAATACACACATGATATAAGAATATTTGGTATAGAAGATCTCGTTTGATCAAACTCTACTCCTTTTCCACGAATCCGATTTTGATTTACAAGATATTCTTAAAAACTATAAATAAACACAAAATAATGCAGATTTTACCTATAGATTTGTGGAACTTTTTTCTTTGTCGCTATAGATTTTACCTACTATTCCTGTGTTTGAGTCTTTATTCCACTCTTTCAAAATTTCTATTCAATTCTCTGAATTTCGGGTGTCGTTCAACTCATGTTCTACAACTTTAATTTCTGGGATTTCTTTTCCATTATTTGTTGCTTGGTTTGGTTACTCTTATAAAGATTGTTCATATTCTTTCTATAAACACAAACAATCAAACGCTGTACGGCGTGATTTGGCTAGGCAAGAAATCAATCCAGGTAAGCCATAGATTTCAATTCAAGTTTGGCACTTTTCAGTTGCGAAAATCCTTCAAATTAACTTTTTTCTTGTATTTGGAAGGCGTTGATTTTCTGGATCTCTCTCTTTCTGTATATGATTCAAAGAACTAGTAATTTAAAGTCATGGCGGTTACTCTGTAACTTCCTGTGTTTTTGCTTTTCCAATCACAGCCTCTGCGATTTTCTTGCTTAAAAATCTGAATTTTCCATAGAAAGATTTAAGTTTTATATGGAAAAATCAAGCTTCTTATTTCTCTTCAGCGTTAGTTGTGAATCAAGATAGTGATAGGGTTTGGTGTTTCTTAGAAGAGTCAAGAATAGAGTGTGATCGGTTTGAAGACGCATTTCTCACTTCTGATATCTCCAGGTCTTGTCACCAAAAACCTTCCCCGATTTTGATGAAGTACAGAGGTGCCTATGTTGTTTTTCAAGAAATTCAAGAACTAGGATTTGGTTTTCTTGAGTAAACTTGAGATTTGTACTGAGATTTTTGGTGGGTTTTATGCTAGAAACCTGATAGCCAGAACCAAAAAAAAAAAAAAAAAGATAAGTTTTTTAGTAGATGCAATTAAAGGTTGTACATATGGAAGAAGGTAAGATCCTAGTGAATCATTGAAATTTGTAATTTGTTCCTCCCATTGAATCACTTTTTCTTGTTTCATAGATTTTTTAGTGTTGATGAGCCCATACATTAGTGGCCAGTTTTGACATATTTGAAATGTTTCTCTGGCTTTATGAATGATACATATGAGTTGTACCACATTTGTCTCTTGAATTGAATTGTGAAATGGCTAAATTTGTACTGATTAGGTACAAAACCTGAACCATGTTTTTTTGCCTTAAACTCAAATCTGCTATTGAAGTAATGAAAGTGGTGACAGAGTCTTGTAAGAATTAAAGGATGCAAATGGGTGAGGCGGCTCATGCTTATCTTTATTCACACATTCTCACATGTAGTGCTGAGTTAACCAATTACATATTGAGAAATGAGAATGACTGAGAATTATTTAATAGCTATTGTAATGTGTTCTGATGGCTGTAATGGGATCTATGCTATTTATTGGATGAAAAAAGGTTGTGTAAACTACTGCACAGGTGGCCAAATAAGGGCAATAAGTTAGTCTTTCACTTAGTTTGAATTGATATTTACATTTAACTTTGATATTGCTTTAGGAAGAGATTAGGGGTGTTCATTTTGTGAGAATATACTTAGTGCTATTTGGAGGGAGATGCGTAAATTATGAGTGATAAATGAGTATAAAGTTGCCTTCATCCTTATCCAAAACTTTAGAGTGCATGCTAGCATGATTCAGGCCTGCTGAGGTGTGTTTTATTTATTTTCTTTACTTTGGTAAAAGCCGAATTGCTGTGTGGATCTTGAGATGTAAATAAAGTTTCTTTTTCTGCATCAGCATCTATTCAGAAACTGGTCGTACCTTGCTGTAATTTTGGGCTTTTTTTCAATGGCATGGAAAGGTTGATTTGGATTTTTTGCACTGTTCATAACCAGCATCAAGTAAAATATGAGTGATTTGCTGACAGAGTGCTTAAAATGCTTTACATTTGACTTGTGCAAAGGTATTTGTATTCTGTGTGTTTTGTTTGAGGAACACCTCATGATCGAAAACGACTGCTAATGAGGAACATGTTCTTTGTCAACTGCAAATGAGGTTGTTGAATAAACCAGACAACGTTCCATATAAAACCAAAGGCTGGCTTTTGTTAGTGACTCTTATTTCAGCTGACTTTAGATAAAGACAACATATGACATGTCAGTTAGATCAAGAAACTATATATATATGACTTCGTTATCTACATATCTTGGATACACTTGCATTTACATAATTGTAAGAAAACTGATCATAATGACCAACATGAAGTTTTCCATGTGGCTAATAACTCGGCTGCTTCTGTTTTCATGTGCAGTGATCCTAGCTTATAAACATTTCAAATACGTCAAAATTGGCCACTAATAAATGGGCTTATAAACACTAAAAAATCTATGAAACAAGAAAAAGTGATTCAATGAGAGGAACAAATTACACACACACACACACACACATATATATATATAGAGTGAAACGGGCTAGTCAGACTAGGGTTCTTGCCCCAAAGGCTCCAATTATTCATATTATTCTGGTTTTATGTGTTTGGTTTTTCTATGGTTAGCATGTGTATGCAAAAATTTGTTATTCTTTCTCCCAGTTTGTTTCAAATGACAGCATACTATTTGATATAATGCTACTGTGTGAAGTTAATGAGTGACTATGTTGACTGCATTGCATAGCTTTTGATATTATAATCAGAATTCAAGTTTAATTGCTGTTTAGGTATAAAATCAAGTTGAAGCAAGATACTTTGATTGACTCGAAACATGAAACGCCTCGAGTGGCTGTCCTTATACTCTCTGATCACTCTACTCAGTGGTCCATTATACAGTGATGAAAGTATGTAAGTGATTGAAAAGTGAACATCATTCTTTCATGTTCATTCCTTAATTTGTCTATTATGCTTAAGATTTTCATAGGTTCATCAACAACACGATGTGTGTTATAAGTGTGTTATTTTCTTCTTATGGAAAACTTTGAAGTAACACTTCTTTTTGGAAACTTGGCTGTAACCTTGATGAAAAAGATACAATACTAATGGATATTGACAAGAAAACATAATATTCAACATCATCGGTTTTCAGTTTTAGTCATTGTGCCCACTGTGGTTTGAACTTCTATTTGACTCCAGTAGGATAACTTGACAACTGTCTTTTTCTTAACTGTTTTCTATATAACATGTAAGATTAAATATTTTGAGATTTGGTGAACATTTCATTAGTGAATGACGAGTTGAATAACATGAAACTTGGCAGGATCATTGAGAAAGTTTTAAATGTTGGTGAGGAGCTGTTCAAAGACACTTTGCCTTTACAAAATGGTGCTTGCCTCTACCGATTACAAGGATTGATACCCCACACGTGGTATGAAGTGAAGATATCATATCCAGCTTCTGTATGTGTGCCATTTTATCTCTGTTGCCGTTTAAAAAAATTATCGACAATATTGCCTAATAAGATTAAGGAAATAACAGATACCTGCCAGTTTCTCTTTACAACTAAAGAGAGGTACTTCAGACTTGGGGCTGAATAAAGCAAGAAAATTACTCAATACTGAAAAGTTAATTTTCAAGACAGATGGATTTCTCCCATTGATTGAACAGGTACATTAATGTCTTTTCATCTGTAAACGAGTGTCTTCATTATATGTTCACTGTTTGACCTTTGTCCAGGGTGGAATTTCTGTTCTGGTGAATGTGGAACCTGAAGGCGTTGTTGCAATACCAGGGAAGCAGGAAAGAGAATACGTTATGTTTAATATAGGTACACTACAAACTTGGTATATACACATAACTCTTATAAGAAAAACGTTAAAGAATCATCTTTCTGTTTTTTGCTTCAGTTTTTAGATAAGAGCTCTTTGATATCTGAAGGCACATTTATCATGCTATATTTGGGTTGTCTAATTGTATCGATCTTTTTGACCTTTCTGAATGTTGATGGCAGTTTGTGATGAATTGATGCTGGGCATTCCCCACAAGGCTTGGTATGTTGTAGTTTTGGTAGTGGTTGGTTTGGTCTTGGCCTTTGTAGTCCCATCCTTTCTTCCCCTCTTCTTGCTTCCAAGAAATGACAAACAATCACTATCTCATCGTTCCCTTACCAAGCACTCCTAGCCTCTTTTTTCTTTTGTTTTTCACCCACAACTTGAGGCAATTTTTTTTTTTCAGAGATTTGATTGAGCTTTGTAATTTATTGCTTGACATTATCACTATAGCTTTAATTTATAAATGTGTGTTTAAATATTCTAGAATGCCTTCTTTTTTTTCTTTTTTTTTTTATGCCTTTCTTTTTTGTTTGCTTTTGGGGTTCTCAAGTTTTATTGTTCACCTTCTTTTTTTCCCTTTGGCTCACATCCATGCATTGTATCCACAAAGCTCACAGAAATCAACTACTGTATGTTGATATAAGTTTTTGTGCAAATTAATACATCAGTTTTGGGTAAATATTGAAATTGCTAGTCACTTTGATATCACATTCGACTCATAGAATCTTTACTACACAACCAAACCAAATTGAATCCAGACCTAAGGACGAGTACAATCAGATTATTAATAATTGAGCTAGGGAGGAAAGGCACGATGGTTCAAGGAATTTTTTGGGGATTGTTCAATATTTAGGACTAAACTATATTGAAATTCAAGAATTTTTAAATCCGTGTCTCCCAAATCAAACCTAAAATTAGTATGTTTTGGTATGAAAATTGTCTTCGACGATTTAATACAAGAGTTTCGATATCCAAATGAATAGTTTGGGTTGAACAAGGATCGAAAATTTTCAATTTTAAAATGAATGAAATCCAAATTACTTATTAGTGTGATTTATTTAATAGAAGCTATATTTTAGTTTGGTACAGTTTTATAAAGTTAGTGTTATTCTTGATATGGATAATTCTCAAAACCTTTCCTAAAAAATGTAACTTTTTAATTCGTAAAAGAAATTTTATTTACCAAAAAAATGTATTTTAATTCAAGGAAAATTAGATGGACAATAGATAGTCTTTAATTTTGATATTTTTAATAAATTTTTATACATAGTTTACAATTTTTTGGAGAAATTCTATAATTTGAATAATCTCCAATTAAATGCTCCGTTCTAATTTGAGCTAGTACTATCATATTATATTTTTAATCACAAAAGAAAATAAATAAATAAAAAGCCAGCTGTACTGCCACGTGTGCGACCCACATGTTCAAATATGACCGTTGGGAATACCCTATTTCGAATCTTCTATTTTTAAAATAAATTTCATTCTTTCCTGCAAATCAATCGACTCTCAGCGCCTCCCTCCCTCCCCCTCTCTCTCTTCTCTTACTGAGTGTGGGAGTGCGTATATTTCTGATATGGGGATCGCGACGGAACCTCAAGACGCGAACAAGGTACGGAGAAACCAATGCCTCTGCTTCTAGAATATTTTGGGTTCTTCTTCTTTTTATGATTTTGTTTCTGGAAATTTGAAGAAGTGATATTTTGTTTTTATGTTTCTTTTACATACGTTTACCCATTTTCTAGGGTTCGTCATTTAATTATCTCTAGTTATTTATTTGATTCTTCTTCTTCTTCTTCTTCTTCTTCTTCTTCTTCTTCTTCTTCTTCTTCTTCTTCTTCTTCTTCTTCTTCTTCTTTCTTGTGGTTTTCAATATATACAATAATTGGATCTTTTAATTTTCAAGATTTTTGAATTGTGGTAATGAGGATATGTCTAGGGTTGATGTGTATTGCATTACAGTATTATATCTATTTGGGAATTATTGTGAAATCTGCCATTAGTTTTCCGCAATACATAGCAAGTTTACTATCCTGACTAGAAGCTTTGTTCCCCAATAAAGTACTTACATAGTTTGATTGTATGATCATATTCTCCCAGAAATAGTGTTCTATTATGGATTTGCTTCGATATGTAACCATGACTTGGTTTTCATAGGTTTATTCGGAGAGCACTGCAGCAGAGAACAAGCGGTGGACTCTCAAAGACTTCGATATAGGAAAGCCTCTTGGTAGAGGAAAATTTGGACATGTATTTGTGGCTAAGGAAAAGAAGGTAAGTGATCTTCAGGTCGATCAGTGTTTTCTAATCTATTGAACATTATTGTTGTATGTTTTTACAATAGCGTGACAATGATATTTTGAACATCTATGGCCTATAAACATTTTTCTTATGCATATATAGTTATCTACTATGATGAATGTCTTGGAAATTAATTCTTCAAATGTGGAGGAGATCTCTGAGGTTTTAGCCCATCAGGGCTTTTGGGAAATGAACTATAAATAGTATTAGGAATAAATTGAAATTGGAACTGTATATTTGTAATGTGATTGGAATCTTTATCTATGTAATGTGATCGGAATCAGACAAAGAAAAAAAAAAAGAGCGCCAATGATGATTACATGTTACTTGTTTATAGGAATGAGACTAAAATATTTCATCCTCTTTTGGGCAGAGCAATCACGTTGTTGCGTTAAAGGTGTTGTGTAAAACCCAGCTGAAACAGTCTCAGGTTGAGCATCAGCTTCGCCGTGAAGTTGAGATACAGAGCCATCTGCGACATCCTAATATTTTACGACTTTATGGATACTTCTATGATCAGGCATGAAAGCTTTCTTGATTGCTGGTTGCTGATGATACTTCATATTAGACTCATTAACTTATTAATACCTTATTACCTACAGAAACGAGTATATTTGATTCTGGAATTTGCTGCCAAGGGAGAGCTCTACAAAGAGTTGACAAAGTGCAAATACTTCAGTGAAAGACGTGCTGCTACTGTGAGTCCCATCTAATCATCACTCTCCCCAGCCTTTTCATTTTCTCTTTCTCTTATTAAAATGCCAATATAATCTTGGTTCTTTAGTCTATCCCCAAAAATTATTAGTTCAATGAATTAGTTAACCTACACATCTGTGCTATTCTCTGATGGGAGATTTCTATCTGTGTTTAAAACAGTACATTGCATCATTAGCTCGAGCACTCATATATTGTCATGGAAAGCACGTAATACACAGAGATATTAAACCAGAGAATCTCCTTGTTGGAGCAAAGGTAATAATATATTTTCCTTGTAAAGATTAATCTCTTGGAAAGAAAATGTGCTGTGTGTGCAGCCATTTCTCAATAAACTAGTGCTTTCGAATTGTCAGGGTGAACTCAAAATTGCAGATTTTGGTTGGTCTGTGCACACATTTAATCGTAGGCGGACTATGTGTGGCACTCTAGATTATCTTCCACCTGAGATGGGTATGATTATATTACTTGTACAATTTATTGTGATTTTGCATCAGTGCATATTGTTTCACTCCCATTTGAAAAAGAATGGGGTTTCTCTTGTTGTATTTTCAATGATTTATACCTTCATTCTTGTAAAAATTATACAGTGGAGAGTGTGGAGCATGATGCCAATGTGGATATATGGAGTCTTGGTATCTTGTGCTATGAATTTCTTTATGGGGTGCCGCCTTTTGAAGCAAAAGAGCATTCAGAGACATATAGAAGGCAAGTTCATATCTACAATAAACTTTCTGCTGTTGTAGATGCAAACACAAGATTGTGGAAATACAATTATTAAACTGGTATCTTGGTAATAATAATGCTATAGAAAAGCCCATCTAAAAAAACAAATGGAAGAAACTGAAGAATGATAGCCAATACTTGCTTTTGCAATTGTTATTTCTAAATTCCCATTGATATGACTTCAAAATTTGAAATTTGCATTTTTTTTACCCATTTGCTTTGGCTGTGTTGTCTGCAGGATTATCCAGGTAGATCTAAAATTCCCTCCAAAACCCATCATCTCATCTGCTGCGAAAAATCTAATTAGTCAGGTGATATAATCTTTATATAACATTTACTACTCTCAAAGCAAGGTTTTTCAATTTGTAACTTCAGCTTTTAACTCTGTTTATTTTCATCCTTCTACTCAACAACAGATGCTTGTCAAGGATTCTTCAAAGCGTCTACCGCTACACAAAGTACTAGAGCATCCGTGGATCATTCAGAACGCTGATCCATCTGGCATTTATAAGGGTTGATTGATGCTTAAATATTTTTCTTTGTAACCATCAATCTAAAACCAAGTCTCACAATTCATTAGTTTGCGTATGAAAAATACTTATCAGCTCATATTTGTGTCCACTAAATGACGAGGGGCCTATACATATATATATAATGCTAGCCGGCCTGTGGTAGAAGTAGGTTGGCATAGGCTTAATTGGTGTGTAACATTTGCAGTTCGATACTAACATATTCTTTTATAGTAA
This sequence comes from Scutellaria barbata, assembly GCA_028654395.1. Lineage (NCBI taxonomy): Eukaryota > Viridiplantae > Streptophyta > Magnoliopsida > Lamiales > Lamiaceae > Scutellaria > Scutellaria barbata. Next base: position 9,877,016 of record CM053645.1, read on the forward strand.
TCATAAGAATTATGATGATTTAATAGCTTTCAGAAATGCTACATTAATTGCCTTATTTTTCTATAATATACAGGAGCGAATAACATCAAAAAATTGGCTAATTTACATCATTTTATTTGAAAACAACCAAAGACAATCACTAAGCTGGCCAAATCCTCCAAATCCTCCTTTATAACTATGGAAAACTTCCTAATTATTCAATTTCTCTAATTTCTTTTCCAGTTTCATTTTCTTAAATAAAATCAAATATACACACACAATCCATAATGTATTTTTTAAGGACATTTATCCAGCCTTTACTAGCAAATCAAGTGGAAAATACAATCTTAAGTCACCAATCCACAGGTGATACAATCTAACAAAGATACATGCAAAAGAACTACCCTGTGAGTAGCATATCTATAACTAATACTACTGCTCCAATATATAAAATGTCAGTGCCCGCAGCTGAGGCATCCTAACATATCAGAAAACTTGAAATGTGCTCCTAAACAACCCCATTAATCCAATGTTATGGTACAAATTTTGCGTGTTAGAAGATGACTGACCTACTAATGGATCAGTTTCAGAGCCAACTCATGCAAAACTGAACTGTTCCTTTATTTCATTTTTTGCTGGTGTGCTTTTTTTTACCTATTTTCCCATCTCCACAATTTGTTGCATCATCGAGCAATTGGCACTGAGGCTGGTCATCATTTTTGGCCTCATCGATTTGTTTACTGCCGAGGAAGCTGGGTTGATTAGTTGAAGAGAGAAGCCTTGCCCACATCCTGTCTGTTATGACCACCTTGTTTTGCTGTTCAGTAATACGCTGCACAAAGCAAACATTTTAGTCGTTCCAATGATCCCAAGACCACAGCATAAAAACCCAAACGTTGAGTGTACCCCAAAAGGAGAACATTGTTGCATACTGTGCTACAGTAATCCAAAGAACCTAATATAAATGGATTCAAAGATCTTCATTTTCTGGACAAACTCTGGAAGTTTTAGTCCAAATAGAAAAATAAATGAAACATACTCATATTAAATACTCTGCTGAGTTGCATGGAAATTGAAATAAGTAGTAGCAGTGAGTCAGTGACATCCCTACTTCCTCCTAGCTTCTAGATTCCAAAAATATACCCCAGAACAATCTTCTCCACCAAATATCCTCCGGTCAAATTACTAAGAAGTATTAACTAGTATGATAAGGGCCCTTATTATAGGGATTACATTTATCGATTTGCTTAATGTGAGACATGGAAGAAACATCTAGGTTATGTTAGTTACAGCATACTAACCATGCGAGGCTATCTCATAAATTGAGCTTACACTGAAAGGAATGTATGTATGCCGGCCATTGACAAGCCCACTTGTGAAGCCCGTGAAACCAGACATTGCTCCATGAACAGCACTTTGAGCAAGTAGTGTGCAGTACACATTGTCAGATGCATTGCTAGGAATTGCACGGATCATGTAAGTTGGATCTATGGAAAAACCAAGTTAGTTTTTGTTTGCAATGCAAAAGATGTATAATTCCATCAAGTGTACTGACCTATGTATTTTAGAGTGATGCAAAGTTTCCCTTTCTTTGAAAAGTGTTCCTGTAAAAAAGAGAGAAATGATTTATGGAGCTAGCAATCAATATAATCTTGCTTTCAGTAAACTCAGTTTTGTAATTTTAGTCCGGGATATAAAATGGAAACCATAGATATTCAATAATATTTATTCAGTTATCTCAGTCACAAGAAAAAAGTGACCTTTAATTGCTATCATGCCACATAAGTTGATGGAACCTATGTTTTCTGTATTGATTTTCTTTCATATTTTTGCATGTTTTTTATCAGAGAACATGATATAAAGGGAATTCTCTTGAGAGGATCTATGACATGCCCTACACCTTTATTTTTTGAGAAATCCACAACCCAACGTCCTGAAGTAGCTTGTTCCCTGAAGCATCTTGTTCATCTTTAGCATCAAGAAGATCCTGTCCTGCTCCTTCAGCTATAACAATAACCATGTGTCCATTTTCTTTAAGCCTTTTCTGAATATATTCGAAAAGTCCACCTTGTCCTTCTAGATAAAATGGTGATTCCGGTATCAAACAACAGTCAACATCTCGGCTAGCCAGCGTAGCATACATTGCAATAAACCCTATATAAATAATTCGATAAGGTTAGAGCATTAAAATGCCAGACTGAGGCACTCTTCACTGGAAAGGCTAATTGTAGAGCTTAAAAAAAAAAAAAGGAGGCAATTCATTATTTCTGAATTATCCAAGAGTTTCGGTTCTTTGAATGGCTTTCTTATTTCATATACATATTATTGCTTTAAATGATCCTTTCGAAATGAGAGAGATATTTTAGCATTTGATATTCATCATAGTAGGAATTTAGGGAGAAATGCAGCACAAAAACTGAAATACTTAGTCCTCCACACAAAAGATGCATCACTTCAATTCATCTTACCACTATAGCGGCCCATTAGTTTCACTACACCAATTCCATTCTCTGCACTCTCAGCTTCAACATGTGCAGCATTAATGGCGCGTTGAGCTTCCTCTACAGCAGTATCAAAACCAAACGACTTGTCAATAACCTGATCACAGAGGCCAGTTGAAAAGTGAAGCTTGTCAGAACGAAAAGGAAGAATTCTAATGTAAAAAGTTCCATTAGTCCATAAACTTAACTTACATTTTGACAGAAATTAATCTTAGAAGATGGAGTCAAGGTTTATGCTCATATGGCTCAATATGCATGAAGAGTGTCATGCAATAACCAGAAATTTTGAAACATAGGTTGATTTTGCTGATATAGTCTAATATTTGGTCTTTTAAAACACATGTTCTGGTTTCCTTGAAAAATAAAAACACAGCACGCATGCCCACACACACAGGTACTAGTATATTTGGGTAAAGAAAATCACCAATGCAGACATGCAATTTTTTATTAGTTAAACTTTTCTAACTTTGGTTTCTTCTTTCAAGTTAACCACATAATCTAGTAAGGGATCAGCACAAAGGAAAGCCAACCCTATACAAATGAAGAATGATAGGTACCGGTATGTCATTGTCTATTGTCTTGGGAATCCCAGCAACTGCAACCTTTAGACCTCGCTTACGAATTTCCTGAAAATAAAAATTAAGATAATGAGGACAGCTCTTGAAAACTTGAGCATGTATGATTGTAGACCAGAACATCAAATTTAAATATTTAGGGATAATTACAAAAGCTACTTTGAGGTCTAACCTGTTTCCAAGAAAACACAATAAAGTTATAAATTATAGATACCCTTGACATTATTTCTATTACAAATTGCATCTGTTGAGGGTGGTATGTTGTGGAGGGAAGGGGGGGTGTATTTGTAATTTCAAAACATAATGGGTCTTATTTTTAACATAGAACCCTTAGGATGGTTTTTTAAATTTACCCTAATATTTATTTTGGAAATATGCACCCGAACTGAATCTGAACTCAGATGAGATAAAGCATAAAAAACAGCAAAAAAAATATGAATAACTGCAAATTCATGTATCTCCAACAATCATGTCAAGGGAAGCATGATAACGAATGGATGTTTGAGAATTATGTCAGCATCATGCGAAGACTCATTACAAATCTTTGTACGTGAGAATAAGCGAAATCATGGACAAGAAAGAACTTTTGTTAACTGTTTCCCAAATGAATTGAGATAATTTATATTAAAATTTCAGCTAATTGCCACAAAACCTATACAATCTATCAAGACATTTTCTGGTGCTACTAAGTAAAATATTTTAATTGAATTCCATACGTTAGTCATCAGGGTGTAATATTTCCCAAATAAAATTACCTCATATATTACAGCTGCTCCTTTCTGAGTGCCATCTCCTCCAATAATGTAAACCTGAGCCGATGATAATGTTCATCAGTGCCAAAATGTGTTCATTGCAGACAGAAAACATAGTGTATAGTTAAGTAGAAAGTTGTGCACTATACCATTGGTACAGTTGGTTTTACTATACAAAGTATAACCCACACTTGCCTGATTAATTCCACGGTCCTGAATGCTGTCAACGATCTTCATAGTGTCATGACCACCTCGAGAAGTTCCCAGGATGGTCCCACCACGCTTATGTATGTCATCTACAACCTTTGGTGTCAAAGTAATGGTATTCTTTGAATAAAAGCCCCGATAGCCTCCCTAAAAGAAGATATTTAACATTAGGAGGCAATAAAACAGTAAGGCCGTTACAGTACTAACCTTAACAAAGCAATGTCATTTGAAGAAAATTAAATGTTCTTCGATCAAAACACTGAAGCAATAAATTCTTAACATGACGTGTACAATTCAATGTGCATCAGGACACAGAAGCTATCATATATATTAGCGTCAACAGTGGTCTCATTGCATTTTCAATCAAATTCTGTTAAAAGAAGCTGAAGCAGCAGGGAGTGAAGCAAATGATAACAGATTAGAAGTTTCACTTACACCTCTTTAACATCACAACTAGCAATAAACATACAACTTACATCAATTCCGAGGACTTTGTCAGCGCCATACATATAATCAAGGCTATGTACAATCTCCCGGATCACCGTGTTTAGGCCAGGACAGAGACCTCCACAAGTCACAATACAAGCACTAACTTCTTCGGAAGCAAAATAGACCTGTGTAACATGGATAGATTTTCAAAAGCTTGAGTTGCCATAAAACTTGAATACAAGAAAAGAGAAGACTTTTCACTATCTTACCTTCTCACGGGGTCCAGCTCTCCGAAAATGTACCCCTCTTGTAGTGTCCTTGTGAACCACAATCTATGAAGAGATCATTAAACGCAGTGTAATTGGTTTAACAAGTAAAAAATACTACTTTTTGACTGGTAGGGTGATGCCTAGAGAAAATAAATAAGACCTTTTATTTAACACTAATTTAACAAAAAACAATTGAATAGTGAACCCACCCTTTGAGGAACACTATCATCCATATCAACGAAGTACTGCCTGAAATTATGAAAAATGTAAACAATTTTATTTCAAACAAATAACAAAATAGTAAAATAAGCCACGAGAAACATACTGAAAATTGAGAAAAGCAAGTTTAACTCACTTAACAACTGAATATGCAGGATTGGAACGTAGTGGATTTGGATAAGTCTGCGAAAATAAAGCACCAATGTCAAATATGACTTCTCAGTTTTTTTTACTTATGTTCAGTGGATCTCATGTCAAATTCTTCATTGTTCCTAGGTATAGAAACTAGTTTTTGTTTTTCTTTCAGGAAAAAGAAAAATTGAAAAAAACAACCATACTTTCGTCAGAATTGATTCTTTGTTCACTTCAATCAGAATTTGAGTATGAACTCAAACAAAAATTGGTAGTTTGGTTGACATCCAATAATCCAGATTTTACTATCGTGCAGTGAGAAATAGAACGAAGGGGGAAAAGTTCTCTCTTTCACTCGTCAGATCTCCATAAATTGATGCAATTATTAGCTCCTCAGCAGTGATCATGACATTCATCATATTCTCTCCATGAAGTGAATGGCTAGCGACTTTTCCAGAACAACAGAGTACACAAGTACAATGTCATAAACTGCTCCCATACAGAGACTATATTCTAAATGATGTGGACCAGCCATTTTCAGTTCTCTTCAAAAACAAAGGGAAGATATATCATTGTGTGTTGCAAACTCTAAAACTCCGCAACGAACTAAAACACCATCTCCTCAACATCGGACACAAATTTCAATAATTGCAGAAAATCAAATCGCCAAACAGAAATCCAACAAAACACATCACAACGGTAATGCACGCCATGAAATCACAGAACAACATGTGCAGCAGATATGATCACTCAACAAACACTCAAATTAAGCGCGGATAACAATACATACAGATTCATGTATGTAGAAATTGAGCGAGAAAAATAGACATACAGGAAGATTGGGGATATAATCGGTGAGATGAGGCACGTCTTGGAGGACGTAACCAAAGTCTCCTTCAACCACCTTCATCTGAGAATTGCTCTGCGTCGCCATATTCTCTCGCGAATCTAATGGAACTTGTTCTCGATTTTTGTGGAAAAAATAATTTATTACTTCATCAATTAATGTAGCTTGGTGTTAAGGATGCACAGGATTCAATCTGCTCGTGAGCCTTTATTTATAAAGGTTACTCTACGAATTTTCTAATATTTTGACTTGTACCTTGATTTAGCTTTGTGCTCATTTTGGTTTAATATATTATTTAATAATGGTATAAATTATTAAATGAGGAAATTTTTATTTTTGAAAGAGAAAAAGAAAAATGTGTTGTTCTCGTTCTACCGCAATTTTATGAAAGATTGCGAGAAATGTCTTGAAGTAATAAATTATTAATGACATTTTTCAATAAATTTAGTAAATTGTGATATTTTGGTTTAAATGTCGTGTTTGAATGGTAATTTTGCATATAACTTAACTTTCTTAACTTTTATACTCACTTGTTAGTTGTTAACTTTGGATTTTTTTTATCTATCTGATCCTTATAATATATATAAATATATATATCATTTTTGCTTAAGATACGGTATTTCCTCTAAAAATATATATATAAATGTGTATTTCAAGGTCTTCATAATACTTGTATGGAAAATATTATTAGTGAATAACACATGTGATCGCCTATACAACTTACAAGCAATACTAATTTAGGCTATATAAAAGTAATTTAGTAAATTATATTTTGTATTGTAGATTTGAGGATCTGAACCACTTTGAAAATTGGATTCACGATGCACGAATTTTTGTATTAGCAGGAGTCAGGAGATATCTTTAGTGGAAAAATTTTGCACTTGCAAATTTCATAAATTAAGTTAGGCAACTTATAGAACATAAAGCCATGTGGGTGTAATGATACATTCTTTAAAAAAAAAAGTATTGATATATCTATCATATCAATCATTTGATTAATGTTTAAACCTCGACCGTTAATTTTTTCTTTTTAACATTTTCATCACTTGAATTTGGGAATGAACTAACAATCAAACCACAACCATTTTTCTTTTATTTATTTATAGGCTTGGCCCAAAGTTCTTTTAGTCTTAATTTATCATAAAATTTTCATTTTAGCCTTATTTAATTAAATATGTTTCATGGGCCTCTTTTCTTTTACATATAGGCATGGCCCAAATTTCTATTGTAAGGCCCATGCTGATATATAAAAAGCATTCTACCCCACACAATCCAAATTTGATGGTATATAAGTACCAAAATCTGTCACTTTTGATCCATATGATAAAAACTTGTTCGAGGAATTAATGACTTTACTTGTTAGCAATATCTCCTTTAATATATATATATATATATATATATATATATATATATATATATAAAAGCTGTCAAAAATATCAAAAGTATTTTTTCGTCTACTTTTCTTTCTAGAAAATATCATTTATTACATTTCACATTGCATTTATTATATATTAATATTTTTCACCAAATATTTAAAGTATAGTAAGTATATCTCAAATTCATTTATAACATATAATATATCAAATTAATCACTTTTAATGATTTTTAATTTGATATTCATATTGTATACATAATGAAATGCATTTTTTATTTACTTTAAATATTTGTGTAACTTTAAGTTATTGTAAATTTATATTAAAGTCTAGAAAAAAAAATAGAAATGTATTATAAAAAATTTACTTAATAAAAATATATATAATTAAATCAAATAAAGAATCTCAAATTAAACAACTTCATTTGAAATTTATTTTAATGCATATGATATGTATCATATTTCTCCTTCTTATTTGAAATTTTGTTCATTGTCATTTTTATTCTATATTTATAATTTTGATGGATGTTGGTTGTAAGGGGTGGGGTGAGGTGATGGTGTGGTATGCATTTTTCAATTATAATTTCAAAATAAATAGTTTATAATAAAATTCGTCTTAATGCATGATAAATCAAATTTATCATTTTTATTTATAGTTTTGTTTATTAACATACTTTTATTTTGAATTTATAATTTTGATTGTTTTAAGTAAGGAGATGTGAGTGTTTTTTTTTTAACAATAAGTTCAAATTTTATAACTTTTTCATTTTAAAATTCATTTTAAATGCATTATATATCAAATTTACCACTTAATATAATATTTAATTTGATATTTATATAGCAATTTATCAAATCTAATATGTAAGAGAATTTGAATATTTTTTTTAATTGATTTGTAGTAGTTACGGCTATAGACTAAAGTGTGGGAGTTAAAAATATGTTTAAGGTTAAAATTATACATAATAAAATTACAAATATGAAAGAAAATGCCTTTAATTAAAATTACAAATTAGAAAATGTTGATTATTTAAAAAAATTAAAAAAAAACAAATAATCTCTTGGTACAATGATTCACAATTATTTATATATATCAAGTGCACGGATCCTAAATCTATGCAACCGGGTCAATCCAATCCGAAAGTGTCTTTCACGCGCCCCACACGTCTAAACCCTAACTCAAATTCTAGTTCTGTTGTATATTGACATAACCTTTTAGTTTAGCGAATTTAACCTTTTAGTTCTATCCTTATAACCTTTTAGTTATATGCACATAACCTTTTGCAGTGTTGAGTAATGAAAAAAGTATAAGTTATTCATTGAAAAGGTTATTGTATTACAATATAAAAGTTATATCATTACAATATAAAAGTTTCGGCTATATTGAATTTTTATAGTGAAAAAACTATAAGTTATTTATTGAAAAGGTTATGAAATTTGTACATAAATGTTATACTATTACAATATAAAGGTTATATTATTACAACATAAAGGTTTGGGCTATATTACATGAATTTTTATAGTGAAAAAAGTACAAGTCATGCACTGAAAATGTTATGAAATCTGTATATAAAGGTTACACTATTAGAATATAAATGTTATATTATTACAACATAAAGGTTATGACATAAATTATAAAAAAAAAGGGCACGAATCCGGGTTAAACCAGACCCAACCCGACCCGTGTGCCCAGTTGCATGGATTATGACTCATACACCTGGTGCACACAAACACTACTCATAATGATTTGGTTTATTTATCTTAGTTGGGTGTTGACTATATTCTAGATTCAATTCAGTTTTCAATAATATTATTTATACAAATAGCAATGAATTTTGGGTATTTGTTGAGTTAATATATATTTTATTGGATTTAAAATAATCAAGTTATTTGTATTGATGGAACCAAAAATTTCATTAAAATATATTTATGAACATTGATAAAATATAATATTTATTAATCTTAATTTTAATTAAATTTATATCGTTTTCAATGTACATAGCATATTTGTAGGATTCAATTTTTTATTTTATTCTATTTTATTTTAGCTACTAAAATAATTTATGTGATTTTTAAATACTTAATGGTTGCACAAATTTGGTTAAATTGAACATTTTTATTTATCTCATTCTTATTTCGAAAATAGAGTTTTCAATTTGTTTATTTAATTCATCTACATATTTGTATATTATATATTTACATTATGTTATTATAAATATAAAATTATTAATTATATTTTATATGGCAAATCGTGCAATGCACGAGTACACTACTAGTTATGCTAATAACAGGACAGTTGAGAATAATTACAAAAATGTCATTTTTCCGCCCAAACTGTCCTGCAATAAATGTTGTATATTTTTTTTATTAATTATTTTATTAATTTCCAAGAATAATTATTACATATAATATAAAAGATATTTTTTATTACATCAATGCTTACTTTTGAAAATTCAAAAACATTTTTTATTGTATCAATGCTTACTTTTGAGGATTTCAAGACATTTTTATTGTATCAATGTTTACTTTTGAGGATTTTAGGATATTTTTTATTGTATCAATGCTTATTTTTAAGATTCTAAGACATTTTTTTTATTGTATCAATGCTTACTTTTGAGGATTTCAAAATATTTTTATTATATTAATGCTTACTATTGAGGATTCAAAGCTTACTTTTGAGGATTTCAAGATATTTTTTATTGCATCAATGCTTACTTTTGAGGATTCCAATATATTACATATTAATTATCCAATAAAAAATTGATTTTGATAAAAAATATTTTAATAAATTAAATGTGTGTTCTTGATTTTTGAATTTGGCTTCCTATTCAATCTACTTTTGTTGCTTCTTCTTCAAGATATTGATGTGTATATATATATAAGCAAAACTCATTTGTAAGACCTTAAAACTTGAGAAACCCAAAATTAGAATACAATTTTAAATAATTTATCTAATTTTTAGATAGTACAGAGTTGAATACAATCTTATTCGATAAGATTGGAAGAGACATATAAGTTTTGTTAAACAAAAATATAAGATTGGAAGAGACATATAAGTTTTGTTAAACAAAAATATTTTGTTGAGGAGACATAGAAATGAAAAAAAAAAGAAAAAAAAAGAGAAAAAGAAAAACAAGAAGATACATTAACTTAAAATATGGAGATGGAAAACATCCACTACACTCTAATCTACATCTTTATATCTCTTTCAATATATATTCTCATCTATCTCTTTATATATCTTTAAATATATATATATATATACACATGTATGAAATAATATAAAAAATTTCAAGAGAAGATAACGAATAAGATTGGAAGAGACATATAAGTTTTGTTAAATAAAAATATTTTGTTGAGGAGATATAGAAAGGAAAAAAAAAAGAAAAAAAAAAGAGAGAAAAAAACAAGAAGAAAAATACGTAAACTTAAAATATGGACATGGAAAACATCCACAACACTCTAATCTATATCTTTATATCTCTTTCAATATATATTCTCATCTATCTCTTTATATATCTTTAAATATATATATATATATATACATGTATGAAATAATATAAAAAATTTCAAGAGAAGATAACAGGAAGAAGAAATGAAAGGAAAAGAAAAGAAGAAGAGGAATGATGGTTTAAGCTGACGGATCAGATATGGAGAGTGGGCAAGACTGAAGGTGGAGCAGATATGGAGAATGGGCGAGAATGAAGGTAGATATAGAGAGTGGGTGAGACTGAAGGTGGAGATAGTGGTTGCACGATCGATATGAAAGTGATGGCGTACTGGAAGATGGGAGTAGAGACGGTGAGAAAGAATGCATTAGAAGCACTAAAATCGGTGGTTGAACATGTCGAAAATGTCGGAGATGGAACAAAGGTGAGACGGAGATTGATGGAGACGGTCGAGACGAAGCTGAGTTCACCGGATGGATTGGAGGTGGGTCGTCGGCGAGAATGATTAGAGATGATGGCGGATGATATGTTGTTTATAATACTATTATAAATATTGTTTATAAGGAAATTTTTAATAATTTGTAGTATGTTGTGAAATTTATTATGTTACATCTTTTGATGGATTTGATGTATGATTTGGAAACAATGATTTAATTTAATTGTTTATGTTGTTATTTAATAGTGTATATATATATATATATTAATATTTAATAGTTGTATTCAATATTGATGTGTTGTGTATTTATAAATTTAATTTAATTATATTAAAATTATTTCGTTATATAACAATATGTGCAACGTGCGGATACACTGCTAGTTGGTTTTAATGGATGTAATAGAAATGTATGTTATTTTTATATATTATTTTGCTTGCTTGTATAATTATTTTTAATTAATATGATATCTCATGGACCTTTTCTATTTAGCTTGCTCAAAAGTGTTTTTTTGTACAAATTCTTATGTGCAATTGGTGCATGAATCTAAGATCCGTGTAATCAGTAAATTTTTTTATTTTTTTTTATGTCTTATCCTTTATATATAAATTTGGTGATCTTTATATATAAATGTTGTGACTTTATGTATAAATGTTATGATCTTTATACATTGTAACTTAGAAAAAAATGGAAGAATTTCAACAAACTTTGTACATAGATACCTTTATGTGATATTCATATGACCCTTATATATATTCATGTGACCTTTATATACAAATATCCATACTTTTATGTAATATATAAAACTATGCATATTTGTACATAAAGACCACATACATATATATAAGGGTCATATGAATATAATATAAAAATATTTATATACAAATTTTGCTAAAATTCTTCATTTTTTTTTAAGTTATTAAATATAAAGATCATATAATTTATACATAAAGATCACCAAATTTATACATAAAATTTTTGGCTTGAAGCAAAAAAAAAAAAAAATGGATTCACGTGGACCCAAAGTATCATTTTAATATAAAAATAAAAAATATAAAGGAGGTTGCAAATTGCATGTAAATTAGACGAAATTTGACTATTGTTGTGGACGTTGGATCCTTCAATGTTGAATTATTTTGTATTATACCTCAAAATTATGTTATTTTTTCTAAAAAAATAATTTTAGTTCTCCAATATCCTTTTTCTCTGTCAATTGACAATAAAGATACAACATTTTATATAATCAACCATGTCTTATAAGAATTTCAATTTAAAACTAAGTGAAATAGTATTCCTTTTTAGGGCTCAAAGTATTAACAAAAAAGAAAAAACGAATTAAAGGATGTAGCATTATATGATATATACATTTATTTAATTTTTCTTGGATAAAATGCCTTTTCGCACATGGTTTATATGTCATTGCAATTTACAATATATATGATGTATGTTTAAATCACAAGTCTTGTAATCTGGTAATTTAACTAATATATCACCTTATATCCAATTTAAGTAAATTATACATATGATATACGAGTACTTGTTGGGATAATCAAATTTCATACTTTAGCTTATCCAAATTTTTAATTTTTTTTTAATGTACAAGATAATGCTAATCAATTATTGAATTAATTATTATTTAATTTTTTTTATTGAATTGATTAATTTTATAAATGAAAGTGCGAGTGTATAACTGATCAAAAGTCTCACAAAAATTATGGTAGAAACAGGGGCGGATCCACAGCCTATGGGTGGGGTGGCCCTGGTCACCCAAACTTTACAAAAATTTTATTTTTACCACTTCAATTTATATTTATATCAACTTTTTACCGTTTCAGAATCTTTTTATTATAATTTGACACCCTCATTTTTTGTTCCCGATACACTGCCCCTGCTAGAATAGAAAGGACACAAAAATCCGGAGAATGCTTTTTCCTAAATAGGAAAATCTCTGATTTGCACACACCTTTCGTTTTAACCGGTCCACTCCCATCGGTTACTCGTTGCCGCTCCAGCACCGCCGTATACGGCCGCAGAGCCGCCGTAGGACCTCTCTCAATTCATTCTACCGCCAGTCATTCTCATGTCGCTCTCCGTTATTGACATTATCCATCAAACGGGAATGGCAGTCCTCAGTCTCTTTCTTAAACCCTTGGTACCTTCTCTCTTTTACGTATGATGACTATCGCACAATTAATCTCAAAATTTGGGGAAAATTTATAATGAATCCGGTTATTATGACTACGCATGACAAAATTGGTCAGTCTATTAGAATAAGTTGAAGATTTCGGTGTATGGATTTAACACTGAAACGAAGCCGTGATTAGAAGAAATTAAGCAATTGAATTGTATATCAGTTTGATAATTTAAGTTATTTCCTTTTTCTCTTTCCTTTTTTTAGTTACGACAATTGTTTATATTATAGTTAACGATCATTTTCAGTCATTTTTAGGTTTTTATTTGTCATTTATCAGTATCTTTCAAGTATAGGGCAGAGTTTTATACAAAAATAATGCTTGCATTAATCATATATATCCATCTACATCAAATGTAGGCCTTTGCTGGATGATTAGGACCTGTTTGTCTGTCATTTCAAATTTCAATAAACTTTACGATGAAGCCGAGAAACGTTGAGGTACCTAGGAGGTCAAGGGATTTTCAGGAGGGGGCTGTAAACTGGATCATTATTGCGGGGGGAGCTGTGCTGAGTATGTTATCAGCTCGCTTGGGTTATAAACTTAAGCAGATCGTTGATACTAAACGAGCAGATAATAGTGGGCAAAGTTCAAAGGGTATGTTTGCAAATTAATATGATTGGCTCTGTTAGTTTATTTATGCTTTTGTGTGTTTATCGTAGTGCAGATGGAAAATCTTATGATTGGAAGAAATCAAGGAGCTGCTTTTGTCATTCAAATGCCTTTTGTTTTACGCAAGAAGAAAATGGTTACTATAGTAATTACAATGGTAAATACAGACAACTTCTATACCTTTCAGATAGTTTTTGGTTGTATAGTCTTCTTCCTTTGGTTACTAATGATATATATACATATTGATTAATGTATGAGGCTTTGTAGCTAATATAAAGATATGCACATATTTCTTATTGGTTAGTGGAAGATTTACTTGGGATAGGGGCAGCTTATGCATAGAAATGTGAAATGCAGTTGAAATCATTTCACCGGTCCTCGTAGAGTTGACTTTATGTTTTCTATTTGCTCTTTACTGCCTTTGGGAAGGACTATCCATAATATTAGTTCAGAATTGTCTTCTGGACTGAGTTTTTATTAAGCAGACACAGATACACACTCAACAAGCAAACACTTCTCTTATTATTCACTTCATTCTGTTTCCTCTCCGCGTTCAAAGAAAGAGTCATAGGTGTGCACAATTCGGCCCTACCGGAACAAACTACAGAACATGTTTCTGATATAATAAGTATGTATTCACATATTCATTCGTAAATGTGGTTGTGAAATATATGATTTTATAAGTATGGAAATATTTTTGAGTCTATTCACTCTATATATATATATTAGAACATGGTTGTAATTCTTTTTTGCTCCCTGTGTGTAGCTGGAGCAAACTTATAAATCAAGTTCATTTTTCAGTTTCTAAAGAGTATAATCATGCATTTGGTTCCATTTAAAAGAGAAAATGAAGCCTCTGTTGCACTTCACTAGATAAATATGATAAAAGTGAAATTCTTACTTTACTTTAATCAGTGAATATAAGATGGTTTTACAAGTGTGCAGATGATATTCAAATCGTATTTGATCTCTATCACACTTCATTTCTAACTCCTACACTGATGAAACAGGATCCAGGAATATGGTAGAACTGAAACAGGAATGCAATGGTCAAATGGTGGCTGAGCCTGAAATGACTCTTTCTCTTGTGACTGTTTCTACTCCTGAGTTCAACAAAGACAATGCCATGATATGGTCATCTACTCCTGATCGTGTTGAGCTTCCCCACAAGCCTTCACACCATTCAAACAGCTCCGAGTCACCGTGTGTTTCAGAATCTGGTTCTGACATTTTCAACAAACGGGAGGTTATCCAAAAATTGAGACGACACTTAAAGAGGAGGGATGATACGATACTGGAAATGCAGGATCAAATTGCAGAGCTTCAGAATTGTATTAGCAATCAGCTTCCACATTCTTCCCATTTGCAATCTATGCTGAATGCTGCAAATAGGGATTTGATCGATTCCGAAATGGAAATTCAGAGATTGAGGAAGGCAATTGCAGATCAATGTGTTGCACATTCTAACCCGAAGCCCACTGCTGTTCCTGTTTGGCTAGCCGATGTGAGGAACGGTCATTCAAAGGGGTATACCGAAATTGAAAGCAATTTGGAGTCTTCAGAGAAAAAAAGAGGAGATGGGGACAAGATTGAAGTGTTGAGGAGTGAAATTAATGAATTAAAGGAAATGATTAAGGGAAAAGACTACCTGCTCGAAAGCTACAGAGAGCAGAAATCGGAGCTCTCAATGAAGATCAAAGAGTTGCAGCAGAGGGTGGATTCTCAGCTTCACAATATTCTGTAGGCCAATTCAACTTCTTCCTCAAGTTCTCAATCGGGAAAAGGCTGGTCCCATTTTCACCTTTGTTTACTACAGTTTGATTCATAAAGGTTAGAGCTCTTTAACACAAAGTGAAATAACATGATCTTGTGTTTGCTTTGAGCACTTTGTTGTAAAACGACATTTTTTTTCTTCTTTCTTTGCAACATAAAATAGAAGGTAGTATTCATTTTTACAATTGCCAGCATTGGTTTATTCGTTTTGTAACTAATTTGGTGTTTGCGTGTTCAGTATGGAATCGTAATTGTAGACACTGGCGGTCATTATAAAAGATAAGTGACCACGATATTTTGAGATAGAAAATCTTGTGTGGTATTTTGATTTCTGGTCTTGTTGGAGTTTGACTGTATTTGGCTTGAAACCAAAAAAAACAAAAAACAATCATATATTTTATTGGACAAGTTTGTAGTTGAGATGTTACAGTATAATGAAAATCATAAAAATATATATAAGATGTATTATTTTAATTTGAAAAATTGTTTGAATAATATTTTTTTAAATAAGCACAATCTGCACATTTATAAAAGTTGGATAATACTTGATCTAAGCAGGTTCATGGTAATTTTTTGAATGATGTATACTTGAATGTTAAGTAATTAGTAAACAATATAGATTAAAAATCTAATTTTCAAAATTATAAGATTAAAATAGAAAAAAATGAAAGATGTAAAAAAAAATTAAAAGACAAAAAGAAATTCTTAATAAAATATATAATTAAGAGAGAAGTGGAGGGAATATTATTAGAATGATGATGTAGTCACGTGGCATTGATGTGAATTACTTACTGGACATTAATGCAGGCAGTGGTGTAAAGCAGCCATCAACCACTGTGGCGCCACAAACTTGGCTTAAATCCCACGCTACTTTCCTATTTCTCCATATAAATATATTACTTCTAAAACGAAATTGGAACATCACCTCTCCAACAAGAAGAAGAAGAACAAGAATTTTTTTTGAGAAAAAAAAAAATAAAGCAGAAAAATGTCGTGGCAAAGTTATGTGGACGATCACTTGATGTGTGAGATCGACGGCAATCATCTCACTGCTGCTGCAATCCTCGGACACGACGGCGTCGTTTGGGCTCAAAGTGCCAATTTCCCTCAGGTCTCTTCATTTTCTTTTTGTATAAAACTTTACGTATGAAGTTTTCGCAATTTCTATGGTGTTTTGAATTTTTATCTATTGCCGGTGGAAGAATAATTGAATTGTTTAAGTCACAGAGAAATTGATGTTTTGACATAGAAAAAAATGGATTGTTTATAATTCACTGATTATTTGATTTGAATCAATTACAGTTTAAAGCAGAAGAAATAGGAAGGATTATGGAAGATTTTGATGAACCAGGAAAACTTGCTCCGACAGGCTTGCATCTTGGTGGCACAAAGTACATGGTAATTCAGGGTGAACCTGGAGCTGTTATTAGAGGAAAGAAGGTATTTATTTTTAAGTATTATTATTATTGATCAATTTTCTAGATACATCACTAAATATCTTCTTGATGATTATTGTGTGTGCGCGCGCGCGCGCATGACTTATAATCGTGGGAGAGGAGGCTCGGACTTGGACATTGTTCAAGTTAAGATATAATCATATAATGTGTACGTTTGTTAAGCAGTACTCATAGCACATGCTTTAACATGGTAGTATTTGACATACATTTACATTCTCACATTTATGGAAGGTGGCTGTCACACCCTACATAGCACAAACTTGATTAATTGATATATTTTATATAAATTTGTCTACACTTTTTTTTTCTCAAAGGGAGAGAATAAGAATTTTTGTTTACCCTTTTGATTTACTATTTTGGTGTATGGCCCATGTGGGTGGTGTGTGTGAAATACTAGCATGTGTTTTAAGTGAAGTTGAGAAATTGAGTTTCAAAAATGAAGTAGTATTTATAGGTTGGGTAGATCTGAAATAGTAATAAAATTAGGTTGTATTTGGATAGAAATATTTAGAGTGGATTTGAGATTCAATAGTTGTAAATTTGTTGATAGTTATTTGGATCAATGTGGATTTAAAACGCATCACTCGAGGTTTGAATTTATTTTTAAGAGGATTAGGACTTTGAAAACCATTTGAATTTGGGTATATATCAAATATTGATTCACATTCCTCGATCCAACACATTCTTCTTGGGATTGAGTAGCATATTCCATTGAAAAATGAAACCAAACAACCCCTTACATTCCATACCCATATTACATATAGCACCAACCTGATTTTCTTGATTTTTTTTTTTGTATCAATGTTTGTTTCACGTTGTCCACTTACACGTATGAATGTGGTTGGTACATTACATACCATACAGCGAAGCTTTTTTTACCTCTTGGGTATGTATTGTTGATTTAACAATCTCACACATGTGAACGAACGATAGATGTTACACCCAATCTAAAGTGGATTTTGGACTTCTCACATGTACAAAATGTTAATGTCAAAATAATTGTAGATTAAACTGATTACTCGAGATTCTTTGCCAGGGTGCTGGTGGCATTACGGTGAAGAAGACGAACCAGGCATTGTTGGTCGGGATATACAACGAGCCTATGACCCCAGGACAGTGCAATGTGGTTGTTGAGAGGATCGGCGATTATCTCATCGAGCAGGGTCTCTAGTTTCTTTGATTTCAATATTGATCTACAAATCTACAATTATTTTCTTCTTTGTCATTCTTCTTCTTATTTCACTATCTTTTTTTGCTCAATTTTTCTTCAGTTCAGTCAACAACTAATAAATATTTTAGTGTTTTTTGCTTTTGTTTTATTTTTTACCTATATTAAATGGGAAATGTTTGTTTGTGGATAAGAGTTTTCTCTACTTTTCTTCATTTTCACTCTAACCAGCCATTGCTCTGAATCTTCACGAGGGGATGCGAGATTGCCAAGTCTCTATCTATCTATTTAATTTAATAAAATGGGTAAAAAGATAAAAGAATTGACTCATCCCTTATGGAAAACTTTCAAAATTTTAGTTAATGAATATTATTTTTAATAGGCTTTGAGAAATGAAAGGAAAGATAATAAATACTTGAAAATTGGCATATTATGTTTGAATTTTGGTCATCAGATATAAGGGATAATACCACTTGAGTTGGTAAAAAATTTACAATACTTAAAATTTTATAAATATTCTTCTTATCAACTTTAAGCTTAAATAATCACATGTACAAAATTATAAATATAACAATTCACATCATCCATACGCTCCTGCGAGAGCTGATAATCGTGTTTAACTTTGTAGCACAAACTCAAGAAGCAAAGTAGTGTTTATCGAAAAAGAAAAGCAAAGTCGTACTTGTTCTCATACCTCTTTTATCCCTCCATTATTGTCGCCGTTTTCTTCGTAGTATTTAAACTCAATTTTTCAAGCCCACAGTTCAATTTACCAATTCACAGAAGAGAGAGAAGGAAAGGAATTTCAGGAAATTTCGATCAAAGCTTGGGGAGAAATGGGGATTCCGTCAGAAATGAGAGACTTTTTAGCAAACCGTAAGAACTCTTTGCTGATCCCATCTCCAATTGAAGACGCGAAGGTTCTTCGCTCTAGGCAGTGCATTCAAGGTTAATTTTTCATTATTTGATTTGAATCCAATCACTTTCTTTTGTTGTTGTTGAGATTATATCTTGAGAGATCGTTAATTTCCCCCCTATTTCATTCGTTTAATGACATTCCAGGCGCGAATTTATCTTCGGTTTTGATAAATTAGATTCTGATTCTGAGTTTCTGAATGTACATAGCAGATTAGCTTTAAAAGACATTTATAAATGTTTTTAGTTTTTTTCTTCTGAATTTAATTTGTTGTAGCGATTTAGGTTTAGCTATATTTGTTTTAATTATTTTGTATTTGCAGAAGGTGTGCGTGCAGGAGCTAAAGCTGCTGCAGTTGCAAGTGTTGCCAGCGCCATCCCCACAGTGAGTGAATTTTAACCCCAATCCCTTTTGGGGCCAAATACCTCCGATCTCTACCGTAGGTGCCAAAGAAGAATGAGAAGAAGCCCCCAAAAAAAAGCAAAAAAAAAAAAACATAACCTCCGATACGATAAAAAGAAATTAAGAAATTATTAATCTTGGTTTCTTACTTCATCATGCTTATATCAAGTCAAAAAATGATTATCGTCTCATAAAAAATTGATTGATGCATATATTGCTGCAATTGTTATTGTTTGATGATTGGTGTTGAGAAGCTATGTAGTTCTGATTCAAAAGACACATGATGCTTTAGCTACGTAGTTCTGATTCCAGGGCAACCTACGTTTCTTTTACATGTGTTGAAAATACTCTGAAATATGGCTCGAACTAAGATGATGCATAATGTCATGATTTTATTCTCCAATGTTTGTGTACTAATTACTGTCGCAAATCTCCAGTTGGTAGCTGTTCGCACGATTCCTTGGGCTAAGGCAAACCTAAACTATACTGCTCAGGCGCTCATTATATCAGCTGGTATGTCGAAATATGTTAATATCTCTTGGAAGAACTTATTCATCTATCTTTATTTGTGCAAAAGCAAATAAGAATATTGTGAAGCTCACGTTGCAAACTACTTGCTTTCGTTTTCTTTAGTCATGAGAATGTTTTTAGGTATAACTTTTGTCTCTATTTGTTTACCAGCTGATAACCTAATCTCCTCTGTTGTTGATAGAATTTTGGGAGCTTTGATAAATACTGAAACCGTGTGAATTTGTGTTCTTTTATATTTTGGGTGATGAACAGCATCCATAGCTGCATATTTCATCACAGCGGATAAAACCATATTGGAGTGCGCAAGGAGAAATGCACAGTACAAATCATCATAGGAATTGGGTTTTTAATGTGTTCAGCTTCTACTTGGCAACATATGTATTTATACCCTTATGATTTTTCTCAACATGTTTCAGGAATCACATGCATATATGAATCAAATTATGTGAAATGTTTTTAATCTTCAGCTTTTGTTCACTGTTTGTTTAGAAGTTACAATATAGGGGGTGAAAAACTCAGACCTGGGACCTTATTCAGGTTAAGAAATATACTGACTGCTAGGTTAAGCCATTACTTTAAACTTTTGGTTTCTTGAGTGCCCAAAACTTCTTGTTTATTTTAATTCGCTTAATTTTGCTAAATCTTAATTCTAATTGAAGAAATGCATGGCCATTACTCACCTTATACATTGATAACAAATATATATTTTACTTTAATTTATCTGATGGAGCCATTTATTAAAAAGAATAACCAACAAATGACAGGGAGCACAGAATCCAGTTCATTAAAAAAGATTAAGAATAAATAATCTAAGACATTCAAAGAGAATGTCTTGAGTGTAGTAAACTACTTTAAAATTATTTTTATCCACAAAACAATGTCAGTAAATATGAGACTCTTGAAAGGTGCAAGTAATGATTTGCACTCAAAGCAATCATATATAACCTCAGAATGCATACCGATAAATAGCATCAGCAGCTCCATCTTCGTCATTGCTGATCCCAATAACATTTGCTACAGCTTTCGCCTTCTCCGATCCATTACTAAGAGCTACACCTAGAGACGCCAACTCCAGCATCTCCACATCGTTTTCTCCATCCCCAATAGCCATGACCTAACAGCCAATCATGAAAACGGTGAATGTGAATGAAACCTCATTCATGGAAGTATCAAATGAATATAGTGAGCAAATCTTCTCAATTTTTTGTGTGTTAGAGGGGGAGAGTGGCGCAAGGCAGATATACTCCGAATGGCAAGTGCATGAGAAACTTGAGGTCCTAAGCAGACAATTCCAATGACTTTATTAGTAATCTAGATAATAGAATAGCAGACATACCTCATCTGGAGTAGCACCAAGATGATCAAGAAGTATTCTTACTCCACTTCCTTTGGAGGTCCCAAGTGGAACAATTTCAAGCATATCTGGAACTGCTTGTACTACGGATGCACAATCTGCTGTTGCTTCGGCCCAGTATGGCCGCAGAGTACCAGCAACTCCATCAGAAGTGTCTAAGAAGATTAGCTTCTGCAATGATAATGGCTCTGTGTGAAAAGAATGTAATAGATACGTAATAAGAATTAATGACATATCTGTAAGAGGAAATCAGAATATGTTTTTTTATAATTGAAGAATTGATACCCTTTTATAGATGAGAGGTAGAGGTGGGAAAGAATTCAAACCCAGACCTCCTCTCTCTTAAAGAAGACTAGATACCACCATAACCAGCATGAGTTGGTAGAAATCAGAAAATGTAACTACTATCATGTAATACTACAGAACCCATAGTAATAAACCTGTATTTCTACGCCTGCCAGGAGCTGGTCAACTGATGGTATAATCTCTGCCTGTCCATAGATTAAATGTCAGGCCCATATTCAAGAAACCATAAGTGAGCCACTAACATAAACAGCCTAGAAACAAAACCAGTAAATATGACACCTTTGGCTCATGGTACACGGTATGAAGTGAATCAACGAGAGGGTGTTCAAACAATGTTAAGCATCGATCCTCAGTAAAGGCAATAATAGGAACTTTATGCTCAAGAGAGTAGACAAGTGCCTGTAATAAAGAATCATGTAAACACTCAATCTACTTGGTAGAATTAGTCATAAATTGACGATTTTCGATATTCAGATAATATAATCAAGTATATTAAGTAAGTGACTGTACAAAAGTCTGAAGCAGAGAATTTAACAAACAGGTGACATCTAAAAGGAAAAGGATAGATCACTCTTTATATTGACCCGAAAAGATGTAGAGGTTCAGATAAAAGATTCAGATATTGCCAAAGCTAGTTAGGACTTTAAAGTACTCACCTGTCTGCAGACACTAGGATCCAAATTCCTTCTAAATATTTCTCGCCCCTGTCTGCCATAGACAAGCAATCCCTGGAATTGGATTCCGTAATTTAGTAGAATATATATGAGAAAAATTAGAAATAAAAAAATTAATGAAGCATTGATTTGTTTAATCCATTACAGCAGTAATTAACATCATATTTCTGATTCCTACCTAAATAAACTTATAATATGGATCACTGTATTGATCACCACCCCTGTCTACAACTATTCTGAGAAAGAAGTTGATATCTTAAATGAGTAGTTTCTTTTATCAAATGTGCACAACGATCATAAGACAGATGGGATCTTGTAGTCATGTTAATTGGGAAAATAAATTACTCCTAAAAAAATCGTAGTCTAGTGCTGAAAAAATGCAGTAAACATGTTAAAAAGTTAAACCTGTACAAAAACCCCAGGAGTGAACTCAGAAATAATGCCATCTTTGCCAGCCAAATTAACCATCTCCATAATATTTATCACAGCTGAACGAGTCTGTAGCACAGATTGAACAAGAAAAATGAAATTAATATCAAGCAAGGAGTATCCCAAACATGGGCATAGAAGTCCAATCAGGAGTACAAACAAAGTGCTTTCTTACTTTTCCAGTGGCTATGACTACTTTTACACCCCTTGAAGAGGCTTCTTTTAAAGCTTGGGCAGTTGATAAAGAAATTTGACTTTTGCTGTTGAGCAGTGTTCCTTATAGTAACAAAATTGAAAATGCACAATGAGACGTTCGATTTCAAAAATTAACACAGCATACCTGTTTACGTAAAAATAAGAAAAGAAAGAATAAAGAAGTATAAAAACAATCACTCCTTTTAAAATCCTACCATCCATGTCGCAGAAGATGTAGCCAAATTTTGGTTTGTAAAATCGGAGACTGCCTTCTCTCTTCCTGTCTTTTGACAATTCAGAAATGTGATTTTCTCTGGGGTATCAGAAATAAAAAATAGAGCTATAAATGGATAGAATGAGTATCTACTAAGTAAGCTGTGCACTAAAGAAACCCAATATCTGAGAATTCATTCAGTGTATTACCATCTGAGTGATCAATTTGCGGACTCCCATTAGATTCGGAGTCATATGTGCTGTGGATCAGTCCTTTGCCCTTCCAACCAAGAACCTTCAGTAGAAGTTCTTCCTCATTCTCCATTTCCCTTTCTGCTTCATCACTCAACTCATGATCAAATCCCAAAAGATGTAGCAGCCCATGAACCTATAAATAAAAACCATTATAATTCTGGTTTTTAACAAATGGATATTTTTTAAATCCAAACCTACTTTAGCATTACACATTCCTAGCATCCAGACTGACTTATTCTATATAAGATGTTAACTACAGACGAAAACACATATAGAAACAATTTATGATCATGCAATTAAAAAATACCCTACCGCCCTACGACACGTTACACGAATCTGACTAATATCTCTGATTCTTTATTTCTTACAGACTATCTACATAACTCATTTCATAAATCAATTATATTCAGCTTCCACCCAATTTATGCAGTCTTGTTTAACATAAATGAATGTGTAACCAATTTTAACAGATGCTCGAGGAATAACATCACAAGAAGCTGTTTAATGTGAGTGTGTGAATCAATGGATGTTATGGTGTAAGATCTAGCCCAAAAGTAGAAAAGAAATAATATGAATTCATACACCAAAAAAGGTAGAAAGACATCATCTGATGTTTGCAAGTACTCATCAAGGGCAAGACAGCCAAACATATTAATCAAGATACCAACTACATTCTATATGTCAAAAATAAAGCATAAACCTCAGGTCACAACTTGTTTATCATCCAAACTTGCACAATTTCAACAGCAGTAAATACTGAATAAATGCTAATGCGCGTTTAAGCCTAAAGTCAGTTTCTCTTTAATCTCTCTTTATTAAGTAGCTAAATGCATTACAAAGAAAAAGGTGAGTGTTGTTGAACCAACCACAAGGATGCGAATTTCATCAATAAGAGTGTGTCCTCTCTCCTCTGCCTGGCGTGCAGCTGTCTCGACCGAAATTACAATGTCACCCAACATTAGCTACAAGAAAGTGATACTTATAAGGTTTGTCACAAAAACATATTTACAGATAAATGGATGCTGAATGAGTTACTCACAATTGGAAGCTTGAGTTCAGGGATATGTTGAGACATCGAGAGGACATCTGTAGCATGATCTTCACCTCTCCAGTCTTTATTAAGTTTTCGAATGAACTCATCATTGCAAAGGAGTACTGACAGCTCAACACTCTCAAAACAGCCAACATCAGTTATTACAACATCTCTTGTTTTATATTCTGAATTATTTAGACCCTCAAATGCTAATTTCATTGCCATTGGAACATTAAGGCGCATTATTTCTGCAATATCCTGGAATAAGTAAAAAAAAAAAAACCAACAACCCAACATAAACATTTACTTCCAGGATAGCATCTTCCCCTACATTTATACAATTTAAAAAAAAAAAAAAAAGGAAGTCTCATTATCAAGAGAAATATATTGGAAAGAACCATTCATCACATAAGTCATCATTTTAATGAACACTTTACTTTTGCAGCATTGCAACACATAATGCTGCTACATTATAAAACAGATATTGAGAAATGGAGGGAAATCGAGAGGAGTACTGCTGAGCATGATAGGAAGTGCCATTCCAGCTCTTCTATCCCGTTATTTGGCATGTCACATTTTTCTTTCATTACATCTTAGCTTGTGGTTTTACTCTAGTTTCTTGTACCATTAACCTTCATCTGATAAACTAGATTCTACATATTAGTGTCGTAAATTCGAGGAAGCACAAAATTATGCCAAACAAATTAACAACACGTAAACAACCACCTGCATACAAAAAAAATCACCGAATATCCTGTATAAGTGCATAAGTTTGTGGTTAAGAATTTCTTCACGTAACATGGAAACGCCTTCGGATGAAGCATGTGAAAAGGATCGTAAAAATAAGCAGATTGAAATGCTAGATGAATACACCAGTGTAAATACAATTGAAAGAAATGTATAAGTAACCAAACCAGAGTAGAGCAGCAAAAATCCATATGCGAGGGAATATTGAAACAGTACCAGAATTTCAGGATCTTCGGGCAATAGTTCTTCGAGACAAATCTTCACACACAGCTCGAGTTCCTTCTCCTTAATCTTCTTGGCGGCCGCAACTCTTCTGCTCCTAAACTTCCGGTATTCCCTCCGCCCCGCCGCCGCCACAGCATTCCTATTTTTGTCCCCGAATCGACGCACCGAGCTATTGTTACAATCAATTCTCCTCCTTCCGAAGAGAGAGGCGGCTTCCAAATCCGATGTCGCTACGTGAAAACAACGCGGAGGCGGCAAAGACGAAAGCCTCGAAGGCAGCGCCGCAATGGAGGGCAGCGACCGAGAAAGAACACGCGCCGCCATATAGGATGGTGGAAGAGGCGGCACGGAGCGGAGGAGACGGGAAAGGCGAGAGAGCATTCACTCGATGCTTTCGTTTTTCAATTATCTATGAACGTTTAAGGATTCACACATCGTAATTACTGTAAATCAGGCACTGTATACTGATAGCGACGGTCACAATTTTCAGGGGTGTGCCGGGCGGGCGATAATGCCAGGGTATGGTATTTGACTGTTTTACCCTTACTTACCTTTTTATTTTATTTTTTTCACTAGAAAGCGATTAAGTGGCCCAAAATCAGGCCCAATATCCTATGGGTTATACCACGTTTTAGGCCCAAGATACTTTCCTTTTTGGAAACAGTCCCTTTAGAGGGCAATGTATGGTTTGGGGTTTGGAGGGTTAGGGTTAATTAACTTGGATAAATTTGTATTTATTTTGAAGGTTGAAAAATTTGTATTTATTTTGGGTTTGGATCAAAAATGGTTTTTATGATTTTATGGTGGATTTATTTGGGTTAAATAAACTCATTAAAAGTGGCTGGTTTAGGTGGGTTTATAAGGGCATTTAGGTTTTTTAATACATAAATTTAACTCAATAAATACCACAACATTCAAACCAAACACAAAATTAAGTCAAACATATCATTAAACATTCAAACCAAACATATCAAAAAATTAATTCAATTTAACCCAAATAGTACAAACCCCCCACAATCCAACTAACCTAATTAACCTAACACACGAACCAAACATGCCCTTAAAGGTTAAAATCCAACAAGATCCAAATCATGAGCATATTATGATTTCAATATCAATTAATTTATCAAATAAATCATAAAGGTTTGAAAAAAATCACAATTCAATCCTTCAATTCTGAAAAAAATAAAAATCCATACATTTTTTAACCAATTCGTAAGAGTTATTTATTCATTCGAATCATGAATGGATATTATACCATCCTAAATCTCGTAAATTTATTTAAATAGTTAGTGAGAAATTAAAATCTTGTTTTAAAATAAGTAGTGAATTGCTATAGTTAAAATTTGAAACTTTCCATAATGACAATTATGTAATTGAAATAAAAACATATCAAACTTAATGAACTCTTATTTATGAAATAATTGTGAGACTTCCTAATTTTTTGGAAACAACTTGTAAGCCCATAAGTATTAATTGTAATGAAATAACATCTTTTTTTTTTTATAATCATGTTTTGTCTAGCTATTCGAAAATAATCATTAATTCAACCTTATTTAACGATCCTTATGAAATCGGAATTGACATGGTTCCTCGTTATGGCCAAGGAAGTTTTGTGGTATGGAGAACCAACATTATTGTGGGTAAGATTCAATATTTTGACTAATAGAAAAAAATTAAATAATTTTGTCAAATAAATTAGTAATGTGATCTAGGAATTTTATTGCTTCTTATTTAAGTATTACTTGCATTTTCTGAATTGTTTATTAAAAATCTTGATTTGTTATTTTTTTCTTCATAAAATCTTGATGGACTTTTTCATTTCATCAATTTGTATTTCAAATTTTGGATTTTTGTTTATTCTTTTTCTTTTCTTTTTATAAATTATGGTAATATTCCACCGTATAAGTTTCTTACTAATATATTATTCATGGCTAATAAAAGACAAAACAAAAATCTCTGTTTAAATTCCTCTATATTGCATAGTGCATCGTCCCATTACAAATATTAACAAGGTTTTCAATAATGAAATTACTACTCAACAATTGTTTATTCATATATTATTTATAAAATTCTAACTATATTTCTAGTAATATTTAAGTCATAATCAATTAAAGGATGGTGATAGCCGGAACTCGGAAGGGTGTGTTAAAATTAGGATTCATGAGTCATGATACATTGTTATGATGTAAAGTATTCATTATTTTTTACTTTATTCAACTATTTTCGAAAGTTATTAATACAATTTTGAAAACAAAATAAATATGAGAAATGTATTCATATATATTGTACATGTTTTAAAATAATAAAAAATGTTATGAATAACCTTTTAATTTATGCTGTTATAACAAAATAAATATGAGAAATGTATTCATATATATTGTACATGTTTTAAAATAATAAAAAATGTTATGAATAACCTTTTAATTTATGTTGTTATAACAAATTGTATGTATAATATATTATTGACATAAATAATAAACCGCATATCGTGCGGATGAATTATCAGTAATAATATAATAACACAACATTTTACTAAGATTGTTTAATTATTTTAAAGTCTTTATTGTTGGATCAAGTCTTTTAAATATATAAAAACCTACTAAATCTCTGTAGCTCTTCTTCTTAACATTAGGTGTTTTTTTTCTTTTTTGGTTAAAATATGATTTTCTTCACTTTTGGGTAATTGTTTTATTTTGATGTGGGTAATACTACAAAGGGCCCGGCTATCCACACCCCGGGCCCTTCTAAACACACCCCACAAAAAAAAAGGAAAAATAAATAGAAGGTGAAATGTCCAAAATGCCCTTAACCTAAAAAAAACACAATCAATTAATTATCTAAATACACTCACTCCAACCAATTTGCTAAACACACCCCACTATGTAGGTTAACATTACACACACCCTACTTCCTTCCCTCTTCTTCTTCCTCACAAATCCAAACTAAAAAAAGTGCAAAAACTCCACCCAAACCCTACTACATTTGTTGGAAAAAGATCATGGCTGAAGATAGAGCACAAGAAATGGTCAATGTAAGTGATTTTACATAGTTTAATCGGTTTATTTTTCAGTATTGTTCGAAAAAAAAAAATCGCGCAGTTCCCGATCGGCCATTACAGGCTGAACATTTTGCAGTGTGTTCGACCTGTATAGGCCGAACACAAGTAGAAATGTTCGATCCGTATGAGTCGAACATGTGGAGGATGTTCGACCAGGACATGTCGAACGTTATGCAACATGTTCGGCTTGTTCTGTTCGAACATATGCCATATGTTCGTCTAGTAATGATCGAACATATTGCATATGTTTTACATAGTTGAATGAATTTAGGTTTGTTTTTGTGGATCAATGTATTTACACATGCTCTTTTTTATAGGAATATGGCTCCAATGAATCGCGATTGAGTGTTGTGAATGTTGAAGACGCGATGTATGAGCAAATAGATTTTTCGGAGGATTTTCGAACGGATGAGCTATTCGATAGTCGGGAAGATATGGTGAATTGGGCCAGTACGGTTGGGAATCGTCTTAACATGGTTGTTTTGGTTAGACGATCTGATAGTGGAGACACTGGAAGACGAGCACGGGTATTTTTAGGATGTGAGCGTGGTGGTAAGTATCGTTCGCCGAAAGTAAAGGTTGTGGGAGGTACCTCTGCTGACCCGGAAAGTAAGTCTGCTAAAGGACGCCGGAGTGGAACAAAAAAGTGTGATTGTACTTTCATGCTAAAAGGAGTTGAGGTGAAAGAGACTGGACAATGGTGTTTGATGGTTGTATGTGGATCCCATAATCATCCAATAGGGTTGCATTTGGTGGGACATTCCTTCGCCGGTCGACTAACGATTGAAGAAGATCGGCTAGTGCGGGACCTATCTATGAATAACACGAAGCCGAAGGACATTTTGAGCACTGTTAAGCTTTCTTTTCCCGACAATGAGTCCACCCTGAAGACTATTTACAATGCTCGGCAAAAACATAGAGTTGTCGAGCATGGAGGCCAAACCCAAATGCAGTATTTGTTGGGAAAGTTGAAGTTGGAGAACTATTACTTCTTGGACCGGAGAGAGGAGCAAACAGATCGAGTCACAGATCTCTTTTACGCCCATCCGAGATCTGTTGACCTGTTACGTGCATTTCCGAGTGTGCTCCTAATGGATTGTACCTATAAGACTAATAGGTATCGTATGCCACTTTTGGAGGTGGTTGGTGTGACATCGACCAATATCACTTTTTCTGTTGCCTGCGTGTACATGAACCAAGAGCGCGAAGATAATTACAGGTGGGCTCTGACCACCTTGAAAGGGTTAATGCACGACAACCGGCTTCCTTCGGTGATTGTAACCGATCGCGAGTTGGCGTTGATGAATGCCATCAGTGTTACATTCCCCAACTCTACACACTTGCTGTGTCGGTGGCATATCAATAAGAACATCTTGAGCAACTGCAAGAATCTGTTTGGACGAGCGGAGAAATGGGAACAGTTCAATCATGCATGGAATATGCTGATTTTTGCCGAGGATGAACCGAGGTTCAATGAATTGTTGAGGAGGTTAGAGGATGACTACCGAGAGCATCCTAGGGCTGTGGCTTATGCCCAAAAAAACTGGATCGCGCCATATAAGGAGAGATTCGTCTCGTGCTGGACTAACAATGTCATGCACTTTGACAACACAACGAGCAGCAGGTAACTTTTTTTTGGCACTTGTGTCTGCATTGTTTCGAGCTTCGTAGGGTGTAAATTTCCACTAATGATCATTGTTACGCTTGACTTATAGGGCCGAGAGTGCACATGCGAAGTTGAAAAAACAGTTGGCATCATCTCAATCAAATTTTGAGACCTCGTGGGAACGAATACACCATCTCCTCATCACATCGCACACACATATTTTGGCATCCTTTGAACAATCCTTGAATGTCACACCTCACCGATTTGCAGTTCTTATGTTCAAGAATATTCGAGGTTTAGTCTCTCATCAGGCCCTAAGTAAGATTTTGGAGGAGATGAGTGGTGTTGCCAGTTGCGGTGTTGATCCTTTGCTTTGTGGGTGTGTTTTGAGGAGGACATGTGGGTTGCCTTGTGCGCACGAGTTGGCCGAGCTTGAACGAGATGGTCAAGTTATCCAGCTTGACATGGTCCACCCATTCTGGAGGAAGTTGGACTGTGAACCAGTTGTGGATGAAGGTACTGTCAATGTTGATGTTGGTAACCGTTGGGAAGAAACAGTCGGTGATATTAACAACATGTTCGGATCGGCTTCGGATGCTCAGAAACTATTGTTGCTGAAGCGGTTGCGTGAGATTTCTACACCTTCGATCTCTCTGTTGCAGGAGCCCGTCACTGAGAGACGTACCCGTGGTAGGCCGGGCAAAGCGAAGGCCAAAAAGGATACATCGACCAAATGCAACCCAAGCAAGTTCGAGTTTGTTGAATCATTCCATGATAGTTGCTCCATCGAGGCGGAGCAAACAATCCCCATACATACAGAGACCAAGTCCACCCCTATCTTTACCACCCTGAAGCGCAAGATGCTGCCGATAAAGCGACGATCAGTTCGAAAGGCAGGGGATGAGGTGTTCGTAGGCCTGCTACCTGCTCTATTGCAGCCACATGTGCTCAGTATAAAAAATCCATTGGGAGACGGCCATTGTGGTTTTCGATCAATCGCTCACGCAATCGGGTTGGGGGAGAATTCATGGGGGCAAGTCCGTAGCGATCTTATCCAAGAGCTTAAAGACTTCCAAGGTTTGTATTCAAATATATATGGCATGAAAGATCGTCTGGATGAGGTGGTCTCGAATCTGAGTTGCTACGAACGTCCTACGCCCAGCATGAAATACTGGTGGACTTTTCCTGAAATGACCTATCTGGCCGCTAACGCCTATAACATGGCCATCGTCCATCTCTCCCCTCAGCTGTGCGTTACGGTACTACCGTTGCGGGCCCAGGTTCCCACGAAGCCTAGACTTGTTTGCATGGCGTTTGTTCACGGCAACCATTACATTCTGGTAAGGTTGACTAAAAACTTAATAAATGATCCTCATCCAACTGTATAGGCTTACTATTTTGTGATGTTGTAGGTCAAACTGGAAGATGAAGCACCTTTGCCGCCTATCATAGATCAGTGGTTCGAACATCGTCTGCCCTGTGCAAGTGGATGGTCTGAGGTGTATAAGAGACGAATCATGCAGTATGCGGCTGACAGTCGTAGTGAAAGTTCTTCCGTTGGTCAAGAAACGATACAACTCCTCGATTAATGATTTGTTTGGATCTATGAATCAATGTTCTTGTATAACATGTTTGATCTTTCTATGATTTTTCGCCTACATTACATTTAAATTTGCCGAATAGTTGATATTTGTATGATTTTTCTATTCATTACATTTGCATTTGGAAAGTCTATGTACTTGGCGTTGGTGGAATACACTTAATATAGAATCAGGGTGAAAATTCGACTGTTCAACCATAACTGTTCGAACATCACAGTAACTGTTCGACCAGTTATAGTCGAACGTTTATATATTGTTCGACTATATGTCGAACATTCTGCGAATGTTCGACTATATGTCGAACATTGTCACTATTGTTCGATTAGTGCTGGAAGAACAGTGGCGATTTCACTTGTCGAAGTACGTTCGACCACTAGTCGAACATAATGTCTATGTTCGACCTATTGTCGAACTTTCGTAGGTGTGTTCGCCCGATGTTGGTCGAACGTTGTAGATTTGTTCGGCTAATAATCGCCGAACATATGTATTTCAAACTCTGTACGTTCGATCAATCCATATCCAAACCACAACCATGTCTGTAAGAGAAAAACAAGTTATGCGGCACATAAGAACGTGTGTGGAATTCATCAAAATCACAAACACAAATTTGAATGAATACAGGTTGGAATTCATCAAAATAAAATGAAGGACTACATGTTTAAATTCATCAAAACAACAAATCCAATAAGATAACAAGTGCAAGTTTTCGACCACAAGTCAAGTTCTAAGTTCAAAATCCAATAGGACTACGCTAAGCTCTCCTAGGTCTACGCTGTCGGCTACTAGAAGCTCGCCTAGACGACTCGGGTGGGTCTGCATGGTCAATCTTTAGGGCCCTATATGCTCCAACTAAGGCTGGAACCACCATCGACGCGTCCAAGCCTTCTTGGTTAGTTTGCCACTGTTGGTAGACGGGCTCTAGGTGCCCAAGTGCATCCGTGATCATGTCCCATGGCTGCGGACCTCTGCTTCTGGACTGAGGGACATGTCCGGCCAGAAGTTCATTCGGATTCTGGATGAATGGATGTGACACCCTGGCATACCAATCGAGGTAGTCCTCGGAGCACTCCCACGCAGGATAGGCACGTCGCCCAAGTGCTTCGGCTGATAGAACATGGTTCCGCCAGACTCTGAAATATGCGCCTAGTGCATCCCACGTGACCTTGTAAGTGGCCCCCTGTTTACCCCTCCGGGCGAGGATAGGAATGAAGGGCTCATCCGGGATCCTCTGAATATATCCAAACTGACGCAGAACACGATCCGGATGATAAGGCTCCACTATATCGAACGCTCGTATACATCCCTGATAGAAAGCCATTGGGTTCAGAGGATAATGATCACGAATGTCACTGTACGGAGTCCAGTTCACCTGCACATAAACCAACATGGAGTACACCGTTCGTTTACGGTGAGAGATGAAAAATCATAAGTACATAAAATAAAGCTTTAAGTGTTACTCACGTCGTGTGGAGACATGGTATCCAAACTCTCTCTGATGGCAACTAATCGGGCCTGTGTTCCCCCACCATGAGATCGTTGCACCCATTTCCGTGCAAGTGGCTCACCCATTCGAAAACCAACATTATATGTTGGTCGGAATGTAGGGAAATATTCGTATATCCAAGCCTGAGAAAATTGAAAAGGCAATCGTTACAAAAATAAAACAAACTACATTTAGAGCATACACGGACATGACAAATGTTATGCACATACCTCGAGCAATGTCAGATATCCACTCATCTGCCGAACCCCAACTCGAGACGCCAACCCCAATTGTCGATACAAGAAGGCCAAAGCCGCTGTGCCCCAAGCGTATTCTTGGACACGGTCCAAGTGCTCCAATAGCCTCAGGATCTTGGACGATGCCCGTGTGCCGGTCTTGTCTGCAAAAAGTGTACACCCCAACACAAAGAACTGATAGGCACGGGCAGCACGCTCCAACTTCTGTGGGTTCTGAGATGTCGTATCACCTTCAAATTGACTTCGAAGCCACTCCATCTTCACAGATCCTCCTCGAAGGCCTTCGAGTCCCTCATTTGCTTTTTTGGCTGAAACGCCCAACAATCGACTAACCAGTTCGGAAGGCGGCTCCGGCCTGCTTCTACTATCTGGAACCATGACTGACCGTCCACTAACAGGTAAGCCAGTCAAACAAATGACGTCATCAAGAGTGATAGTGATCTCACCCCAGGGCATGTGGAAGGTGTTTGTCTCCGGTTGCCAGCGCTCTACAAATGCACATATGAGGTTTTTATTCGGCGTCTTATACGAAACCCACCTCAAATCTGTGACGGGACTACGCTGAATCAACTCTATCCAAGCCGGATTTTCACCCTCAAACTGCCACGTCTCCATTTTTGTGGTGTGGCACCAACACTTCAGTATAGGCCGTTCCTCATCATTCCAAATGGAGTAGGCGATGTGTGTCTTGAAGCTCGGAATCAAATGTGGATCGATCGGTCCACCAGGGCAAGGGCCTCTCAAAATATCATCCTCATCAGCCTCCCTATCGGCCTCCTCAGGCACCTCTTCTTCATCATGATTATCGTCACTTTCTGCTTCCTCTGTCGGTGCTTGGTATTCGATCAGAGGAAGAGCAGATGCCGAAGCGATCGGAGGATGGGTGGTAATCACCTCCTCAGCTCGACGTCGTTGGTTCGACGCGGTCGGACGTGTCCTCCTAGTGTAAACCATATCCTCTCCTGCAATATTCATAAACAATATAATCAATTCACTTATATATGTAGTAGTCAATTCAATCTAATTCAATCATCGAACAATCAACCAATTCGTAAATAAATGGACTACAATGTTGCAACATAAACTCTACCAATGCACTATGTTCGACCACAATCAACTAAACACAGTAACATATGTTCGACCTTAATAAAACGAACAAGTTCAACAACGTTCGACCAACATTGGTCGAACAAATCTACTACGTTCGAACGTTTAAAACCGAACACACTGAACTATGTTCGACCAACACTGATCGAACATATCTACTATGTTCGACATACATAGATCGAACACACTGAACACCGTTCGACCACAATCGGTCGAACATATTCACTTTGTTCGATTAACCAGGATCGAACACCCCATTGTCCGTTCGACCGACGGGGGTCGAACATACCCCGCATCGAACAACTAATTCAGGCCACGACAGAACGGATTTCATGCATTCAACACAAATTAACGAATCCTAAACACTAACATTATATTTTAAACTACATTACACACATCTAACCCATCAAAATTACAACTTCAAACTCAAAATTCGTAAGTTCACTTACTTGGATTTTCTTCTTCTCTTTGTGGATCCATTGTAGTGCTTGAGCAACCAAATCGACCTTGCAAACCTTGTTCGGTTGATGGTCGAACAAAAACGAAAAATTGAACTTCACAAATGGGGTTTGGGTGGGGTGAAAGAGACGGTTGTTTGCAATTGTGGGGAAGAAATTGTTTGGTTTGGGGTGTGTGTGTTTGTGGTGGGTGTGTTTAGTATTAGGTTTTTGTTTTTTCATTTTTTAAATTCATAAGGGTATTTTGGTAATCAAACAGGGTGTGTTTAGTATTATGTGAATTGAATTTTTATGTTATGGGGTGTGTTTAGAATTTGGGGTGTGTTTAGAAAATATTGGGGTGTGGATAGCCGGGCCCTACTACAAATAATCATATATCCATATCAAAATTAAAAAGAATCCAAAAGGACAAAAAGAGAAGAAAAAAAACCTCAAACGCTTTCGAATATTGGAAAACGACTTTGAATCTTCGGCAATGTAAAGGAGTAATCGATCAGACTTCCGTTCTCTCATGAGTCTCACCAATCAATGAATATTCGAACCAAGATTTCCCGCAAAATTTTGGCCCAAAGCAGAAGCTCGCACCGGCAAGATCAAACCCTAATCAATAGGCTATTAATCCTACTGAAACAGTGCAAAACGTCCAAATCAGTGCAGCAAATTCACACACAAACACTCATTCATTCAATTCAGATGCCCATGCCAAATTACCTGCTCTCCAAAATCATTGAGCTCAAAGATTTTAGATACTCTACTATTCTCTTCCCTCAAATCCCTATTAATAGTTACGCATTCAATGTCATGATCAGGGGTTCTGCAACGACATGGCAACATTTCGAATTATCCTTGGAATTATTTGTCAGGATGAAATATTTAGGAGTAAAACCAGATAACTTTACGTACCCGTTTGTTTTTATATCATGTGGGAATTTAGTAGACTTGAGGATGGGAAAATCAGTTCATTGTGAGATTTTGAAATGTGGGTTGCAAATAGATTTTCACGTGGCTCATTCATTGATAACGATGTACTCGCGGTGTAGAGAGATAGATACTGCGGGGAAAGTGTTCGATGAAATGAGTGAGAGGGATTTGGTGTCATGGAACTCAATAATATCTGGGTATTCGAGGTTGGGTTTTGCTGGAGAGGCGGTGGAAATGTTTGGGAAAATGAGACAGGGAGGAATGGAGCCTGATGAGATGACACTCGTGAGTGTGCTTGCGGCATGTGGTGATTTGGGGGACTTGAACTTGGGGAGGTCGATTGAGGAGCATGTAATGGAGACAGGGATGGAACTTAATTCATTTATTGGTTCTGCTTTGGTTAATATGTACGGGAAGTGCGGGGAATTAGAATCAGCTAGAAGGGTTTTCAACTCTACGAAAATGAAAGAAGTAGTCACTTGGAATGCCATGATTACTGGGTCAGTGCATTCCTGTTTAAAGGCTTTCTTTATTTTCTTTACTAAATTTCTGGTTTTCTCCAATTGTCCTTTTTATGCATTTTTCCTATGATACGAAACTTCATGGCATTTTTCCTATAATCATGTCAATTTAAATGTGAAACAGATATGCACAAAATGGACAGTCAGATGAAACTCTCTCATTGTTTAATGCCATGAAGGAGACTGGGCCAGAACCTAATGAGATCACAATGATTGCAGTTCTCTCTGCTTGTGCTTCAATTGGTGCTCTCGATTTAGGGATATGGATTGATGAATATGCATCCAAGAGAGGATTTCAGCATAATGTTTATGTTGCTACTGCTTTAATTGACATGTACTCAAAGTGTGGTAATTTGGAACGTGCATCAAGAGTTTTTGAAAATATGCCTCAGAGAAACGAGGTTAGTTGGAACACAATGATTTCTGCACATGCTTTTCATGGGCGAGCAGAGGAAGCACTCACCTTATTTCAACAAATGTTGGATGAGGAAAAAGCTTTATCTCCTGACGAAATCACATTTATTGGGGTGCTTTCTGCTTGTGTTCATGCTGGTTTGGTTGATGAAGGGCACCGGCTATTTAATATAATGAGCTCTTCTTGTGGGCTGACTCCAAAAGTTGAGCACTACTCGTGCATGGTTGATCTTCTATCTCGCGCTGGGCGGGTTTATGAAGCTTGGGACTTCATTCAGAAGATGCCTCAAAAACCTGATGAGATACTATTAGGGGCATTGCTTGTTGCTTGTCAGAAGCTAAAAAACGTAGATATTGGTGAAAGGGTCATTCAGCTTCTCTTAGAAATGGAGCCCTCTAACTCCGGAAACTATGTTATCTCATCGAAAATATATGCTGATGTGAGGAGGTGGGATGATTGTGCTAGGATGAGAATATTAATGAAACAGAATGGTGTTACTAAAACTCCAGGATGTAGCTGGATTGAGATGGATGGCCGACTTCATGAATTTCATGCGGGTGACTTTTTAATTGAAGATGCAGATGAAATTCAGGAAGCTCTTGATATGCTGTATGGTGACATGACAATAGAATGTAACATGAATCTAGATCTCCGGGACAATGGTATAAATACTTTTACTGGATGAAGAAGTATATTAATGGATTTTATCTGCAAATATTATATCAGAAATATATTTCCTCAGATGCTTAAAATAATTTAGAAACCACTGCAGCTCATGAGTCTTACCATTCTTTATTTCACTTCAATGTGATCTGCTGATGGTCACCTAATTTGAAGTGAAAGTCTTCAAATGGTTACACAGCAATTAGCAAAACCTCTTTTCGGATGGTTTTGAAACTATAATTGATCCTGCTCTTATAAACCCCAATAATTAAAAAAATAGAAATTCATGCAAAGGTTTTGAAATCTTTAGCATTGCTAACATCTAACACTAAAGTTGCATTCACAAGAATAGGGGTGAAAATCCAACATCAGATGCTATTCTAGGACCTTTTTTTTTTTCAAGACTTGACCATGGTAACTAGTCGGCCTCACATAAATTTGTTGAAAGCTTAGGCAACAGATATATAATTCAGTCAAATACAATCTAGGATTGATCATCAGAGAGCTCAAAAATCTTTTGACTAGATGAAGAAGAATTGCTTCTGCAGTTCTGAAGAATATGCAAACAATCCTTCATTGATGGCCTATTAAAAGGTGATGTAGCAGTACAAATGACTCCTAGTCGAAAAACAGTGATGATTTGGTCCAAGTATATTGAGTCCTTGATCTCATCATCCAATGCTTTCACAGTGGCACTTGTATCTCTGTAGAGTAGTTGAGCCCTTTCTGCAAGGTTCATATGATCTCCTTGAGTAACAGCTTCTCTTCTGGTAGTCAATTCTAGAAGAACCACTCCAAAGCTATAAACATCGGTCTTTGTATTCAGTTTTGTTGTGTAGGCATACTCTGTTATTCAAGTTTGACAAGTTTGGGTATATATAAATGAGAAAGCAGTTAGTTGCTTAAAGACGTTTGAACATTTAAAATACATACCAGCTGCAATGTATCCAAAAGTTCCAGTTACAATAGATGCTGTTTCTGTATCTCCATTCCTGGTAAGAAACTTTGATAGTCCAAAATCTGCTATTTTTGCATTGAATTCTGAGTCTAACAGTATGTTCCTGGATTTGACGTCCCTGTGAATGATAGGTGGAGAACAGTCATGGTGCATATAGCAAAGGCCTTGTGCTGTTCCTATGGCGATATGCAGCCTCATTGGCCAGTCCAACTTTTGTTATCGAACTATCACTAACTGATGATATTTCCCTGTTGTCACCATGCAGCCATTGATCAAGGCTCTTGTTCTCAAAATATTGGTACACCAGAAGCTTCAATTCCTTGCCTGAGATATAGCACAAAAGCTTTACTATATTATTATGCCGAATATTCCCCAATGTCTGAATCTCTGCCAGAAATTCCTTCTCAAGCCTGTGATCTGATTTTCGGGAATTCATTATACTTTTGATGGCAACACAGTTGATTGTTTGGTTGATGAAAACTCTGTATACTTTTCCTGATCCACCATTTCCAATCAAGTTTTCGTCAGTCATTGGGGAATCTGACTTGAGCATATAGGATTCTTTCAGATAACATCCAATGCAAGACTCATCCCTAACATTGCATTTGAGGCACTCAACACATCAATTAAATTTAATCAAAGTGCTCGCCTTGAACCAGGACATCATCATATTCTGAGGTAACTTACCACAATATGAAATGGCCTTACATAAAACACTCACACTTTAGGTGATAGTGACTACTATAACAGAAATAATTTGATGAGATACAACCAAATCTTCTGATAAATAATCAAAGATCTTGCAAGTCATGTGGAATCTGGACTACATGAAGAAGAACCGTTACTGAAATTCTGAAGAATACGCAAACAATCTTTCATGGATGGCCTAGTAGAAGGTGATGTAGCAGTACAAATGACTCCCAGTTGAAAAACACTGATGATCTGATCCAAGTAAATTGATTCCTTGATGTCATCATCGAGTGCGTCAACAATGGCAGTTGTATCTCCATAGAGTAGTTTAGCTCTTTCTGCTAGGTTCAAATGATCTCCTCGAGAAACAGCTTCTCTTCCAGTAGTCAATTCAAGTAGAACCACTCCAAAGCTATAAATATCGCTTTTTGTGTTCACTTTTGTAGTGTAGGCATACTCTGCATGAAGGTTGAAATGTTTTAATATTACGTATTTGAGAAAAAAAGAGATCACTTGAAGATGTTTACGTATACATACCAGGGGCAATGTAGCCAAAAGTTCCAGCCACCGCAGATGCAGTTTCTGTACCTCCATGCCTGGTAAGCAACTTTGCTAGTCCAAAATCCGCTAATTTAGCATTGAATTCTGAGTCCAATAAGATATTGCTGGATTTAATGTCTCTGTGAATTATAGGTGGGGAGCAGTCATGGTGCATATAGTATAGCCCTTGTGCTGCTCCAATGGCAATATGCATCCTCATTGGCCAATCCAACTTTGTGACAGAACTATCACCAACTGATGATATTTCCCTATTGTTACCATGCAGCCACCGATCAAGGCTCTTGTTCTCAAAATATTGGTACACAAGAAGCATCAAATCTCTGCCAGAGATGTAGCAGAAAAGCTTTACTATGTTGTAATGGCGAATTGTCCCCAGCGTCTGAATTTCTGACAAAAATTCCTTTTTAAGCCTGTCGTCTGATTTTCTGGCATTTGATATACTCTTGACAGCAACAGCATTGCTTGTTTGGTTGATGAAAACTCGATAAACTTTTCCTGATCCCCCATTTCCAATCAGGTTTTCATCTGTCAAACCTGACAGGATATCTGTTTTATTGAACTTCAACTTTTGAAATGGAATCATCTTCCACTCTTCTTTATCTTTCAGAGAAGGGCTATATAGCTGAATTTTTTTGAATCTCAATACAATGCTCTCGCGCTTCTTCAGCCAGCATTTTCTTCCCAAGTAGTAAATTACTGCAAAACCCACAACCCCACAACCAACCGTTTCCACTATAATTATAATAAGATGCCTCCTGGATCTGTCATGCTTGTGATCACATTTTAGAAATCCTTGCAGTCTATATTCAGAGCACGTGCTTGAAGGACAACTTGGCAGACCATTAGTCCTGTTGTCAGAACAGAGATTGGAAAGATCCAAGCAATTCTCAGTAAACTGTTGATTCACAAACTCGTAAGGGATCTTCCCCACAAATTTGTTCGGGCAAAGCCTGAGTGTACTCAACGGCCTCAAATGAAGCAAATTTTCTACAATGCCTCCACCCAGATGGTTACCAGACAAATCCAAGGTATGTAGACCAGTTAGATCACCTAAATATTTCGGTATTGTGCCATGTAAATGGTTGTGGGTAAGATTCAGCGATGCCAAATTGAAAAAATCCATCTCTGCTGGAAGTTGACCAGTTAAGTTGTTATAACCTAGTAAGAGATAGTCTAGTTGATGCATATGGAACAGCCCCATAGGGATTGCACCACTGAATAAATTATTGGATAGATCCAACTGCCCAAGATTGTGTAGATTTCTTATATCATCAGGAATTGATCCATTCAAGAGGTTATCAGACAGATAAAGAGACTCTAAACTGGGTACTTGTATCGGTGTTGGTATCTCACCAAACAATCTGTTTCCACTGAGAGACAACTCACGAAGCCTTTTCATACGGAACAACTCACCTGGGATCGTACCGGTCAATGCATTCAAAGACAAGTCCAACCTTTCGAGTTTCGAGCAGTTGGATAGAGCAACAGGTATGTATCCTGTTAGCTTGTTCTCAGACAGGTTGATTGAAGTGAGGTTGTTGAGCTGACATATTGATGATGGAAGTGTTCCTTTTATGTTTTCTTCGGCCAAATTCAGACTGGTGACTGAACCGAAAGTGCATTCGATTTGTGGCCAATCACATGGGGACGAGGTTGAGTTCCATTGCTCAAGTGAAGAGGGATTAACCCAGTGCTCCTTCAAGCTCAACAGAACAGTCTGCTCATAAGAGGTATCTTGTGAGTTTACTTGGAGATGGTTTAGAAGGATGAAGAAGAAAAGGGGTGCCATTGTTCAAACGGTAAAGACTTTCTTGATCATTTTTTTTTGTTTTTGTTAAGATTCAAACATCTAACTTCTAAGATAGAAAGTCAAGTCAACGCATTCAGGGTATTAGCTGTTAAGAAACCAAGTCAAGTCAATGCGTGTCATTTACATATATGTGTTGGAGCACGTTTTGCAGATGTGACATATCATGGGATGGAGATGTGGGGCCACAACATGTGATCCATATTTTTTAATTTATTTTTTTGCTTTTTATTTAAGTGTTTATACGCACAGTAGTTGAGATTTTAGGCATTAAATATCTCCATGTTGGCTTTGTTTTGACATTTTGGCCACTTGGTGTGCAACCGAATATGCTAAACTTTCAAATATCTATTTCTATTACCTATATAAAAGTGTTTATTTCTATTATCTATATAAAAATGTGGATGTTTCTTACAAAATATGAATTGTTAAATATATCCTTATTAAAGATTATTATTTAAGGTTATAATAGTAATTTAGAATTTTCATAATTTTTTTTTGAATTTTCATAATTAAATAATTTTATATTAGAATCATAATTCAAAGTTTTATTGAATCACATTATAATTAGAACTCTGATTAATATAAAAGTGTTATATATAAGGTATTTGTATTAGTTTTTTTTCTTTATTTGGATTGATCATGTGATCTAAAACTCGTAGGTTAATAAAGTCTATGCACATAAATTGTAATCATTATATCAGTAATTTCTCCATCCATCTGAGAAACAGAGGTGTGTTTTTCCAAAGTAAAATTATTTTATTCAACTAAATAAAAGTACTACATTTTGTGTGTCATTCATGTCCCTACACTTATTCATATAAGAAAATACCTGATACAAACTTGTTAGACATGTTAAGCCTATATAACACGATAAATGGAGAACTCATAGACTTCGTGTGACTGATGTATAGAATGTTTACTCTCACACAGAATCTTATTTGGTGAATCAAACAGAATCTTTTCCTATTCCTTAACGTTGAAAGGCTTGTAGGTTTTGAGTGCCTTGTTAAGTCCTTGAATTGAGCCACAGGCAGCAGCGATAGCAACGAGCAAACAGACAAAGTTTATAAGTTGAAGGCCGAGCCACCTCCATGTCCACCTTCTGATTTTATTCTTGGCAATGTACATTTCTATCGGAAAATATACTGTGAGAGGCCAGTAGCCGATAGCCCCAAGCAACGCTAGAATGTCATTGAAGAAGGGCATTATCAATGCAACCATATTTGCAAGAATCACAAATGAACTTCTCCATATCAGTCTGATGAAATTAACACTCAACCTGTGTCTTTGCCTGCTGCCAATCCTAATGCTGTGTTCCCCTGTTACAAACTTGGATGTAGGCCACTTCCTCATGGCCCATGATTCAACGACGCTAAACACGGGTTGTGCAAATACCTATAAACCAAAATTGGAGAATGTAAGCAAGTTTTCTGGAAATGTAATACTTTTGATTTTTCTGATACACTGATTTTTTGACCTGATATGCTCCAACTAGGTGCAACACTATGCAGGCATTGGCTATATCCACCAACCAGAATGGCTCATAAAACCCGAACCCTGTTAGTAGATTTCCGGATGTGTTGTTCCCGAATGCAGCATAGCCGAAGCAGGCACACATCAGATAGAATGCTGTTGTAGTTGATACAGCAATAATGTTGACCTTTTTCATCACTTGGTTTTCAGGAGGTGTTGCTT
Organism: Scutellaria barbata; assembly: GCA_028654395.1. Taxonomy (NCBI): domain Eukaryota; kingdom Viridiplantae; phylum Streptophyta; class Magnoliopsida; order Lamiales; family Lamiaceae; genus Scutellaria; species Scutellaria barbata. The sequence goes on from CM053645.1 coordinate 9,920,467, forward strand.
TTAGTGTATCCTTAAATGAGGTAGACAACTTTTTATGAACATACATTTTGTTTGATATCGTGTTGCCTATTTTGTCTAAATTGTTTTTCTTACCTGAATCTCTACCAAGATCTGAGAATAAGTGTAAGCAAAAGCCATATCACCAAATGCTGTGAACATTCTCCAGGTCTTCTCAGTTGCTGATAAGCCGATCCCAATCTCCACACCGGTAAGGGTCGTCCTTCCTCCTTCCCCTGCTTGCATCATTAACCTCTATTACTACGATCATCTTGAGTTATATTAGCTGTTAACTTTAAATAAACTGGCCAAGATCAATTAGTATGATCTTAGCAGAATCACATAAAAAATGTAAAGAAAATAACAGAGATCTAAATGATCATCATTTAGAGATCACCTGAAATAACTCTTGCAAAGGCAAGTCCCACTCCTATAGATGAATAAGCAAACAACATAATAGCTGCAACGACTGATAGCAAAGATAGTTTATGGAAGTTGGGAATTTGAGACACAAATATTTCAAGAATTCCCATCCCAATCATATATGGATTGTGAGAGACACTGCATTGAGCTTCATGGCCTCTTCTGTGAAAGCAGTCAGATTTCATGATGGCACTGAATACAATATGACCAAAACTCTTAGCATTGGCACCTTCCTGATAAATAGTGCAAATAAATGAAACTATCGATGAATTATCAGCATACTTACGCCATGCTTATTGATGCTGTGATGGTATATCCAATTACAGTTCCACTTAAGTTAGCATATTGAACAGCAGCACAAGTGATATACATCACCTGACCTGAATGACTCACAAGAAAAGGATTTAGAGAAACTAGCATGTAAAATCTAAAAATTCAGTCCTATGCTAATCCATATAATGTGATCATGACTAATTATGCTTATGTGAATTACCTAGGTTGTTTTTAACAGCTTCCATGTATGTAGAGTTGCGTTTCCCAGTGACTGGAGATCGATAACAATCTGCTAAGAGATTGGAAGTATATAATGTGATGCTGGAGAAGATTACAAGAGTGGCAATGCCAGCAATCCATCCAAGCTGAGCCACTCCCCATGCTAGCGAGAGAACTCCGGAGCCGATGATTGCTGTAATAATATGCGCACTTGCTGTCCAAATGTTCCCTAGGTAACACAACTCAACAATGCTCTTTCAGCTCTATGTAATGAATATGGTAGTTGTACATAAAAATATGTAATGGTTCTCTACTTTTAATTATAGTTATTATTATTGCTTTTAATTATCAAGATTTTCACAAGCAAACATGCTGATACAATTACTCTAAGCACCTGTCCTCTTAGGCTTCCCATCATCATCTAACTCTGCATTTCCAGCTTTCTGTATTGCCAAACCTGATGATTCACACCTCTCAACTTGAGAAACTTGATCTCCAAATTCCTGCATCATTAGCTGCTACTCTTTTGCTTTGCACCTGAACTTTAAAAGTGTGCCCCTTTCGTTTTTGAAAATTGGAAATAAACTAGAGAAATGGAAACGAGAAACTCCCCATGCCAGTTAGATATTTCATGTTTTGGCCCTCAAAGACTAAAACTCAGATTTTAAATCTCTTGCATGCACCAAATATGTTGGTGTAGAAGTAATACTATGCAATTTTGAAAGAAGTGGGACTTTCTAAAATCTCTCTCTCGATTTTAGGAATGGCATTAATTCAGGTGGAAAATGAGAATATCTACATGAAAACACACAACATTTGTTGACTCGTTTATTTTGGTGATTTCAAGATAGATGATAACTATGATGATAAGTGATGTTAATATGACAAGTCAAGTCTATGCATTTTCACACGTATTTCCTGCTAATATAACTAGTCAACTCAATGCATGTGGTTATATATGTATATATGTTTTCTTTTTTTTTGCTCTTCCTATGTATGAGGTCTTAAAATCTCCATTCTGGCAGAGTTTTGACGTTTTGGTGTCCAACTGAAACTGGAAATATAGATCACTGAAGGATATGTAAAATAAATAAATAATTTCAATATTATCACTAGTAATGTAATAAATAGAAGTGCCGTTGTTGACATTGTTACAAATATAAAGCTTGTCTCGAATCTTTACTTAGAAAATTCAATCATTTATAAATTCAATTGACTGCAATTCTTAAAGCCATTAGTGTTATACATATATTTGCATCCATATTCTTCCTTTTGTGATTAATCAGGCTCTTTTACTTGGTTGAATTCACAGCAAAAGCTGTATAATTTTTTTCAAGAAACAGAGGAAGATCTAATATGCAAGAAAAAAGTTGATGCTACAATCTTTTAGCGAGAGAACATCTCGCAAAATTACACCAAAAGGATGATGTATAGATTCTTATTATAAATCCAAGTCTTGAAGCTTTTATTTGCTTAGATGCCACAATGAAGATGAAATGCAGAAGATTAATTACAAGATTTTCCTATTCCTTAACCTCGAATGGCTTGTAGGTCTTGAGTGCCTTATTAAGTCCTTGAATCGAACCACAGACAGCAGCCACAGCAACGAGCAAACACACTAAGTTTATGAGTTGAAGGCCGAGCCACCTCCATGTCCACCTTCCGATTTTATTCCTGGCAATGTACATTTCTATTGGGAAGTATACTGTCAAAGGCCAGTACCCCATGGCTCCAAGAAAAGCAAGAATGTCATTGAAGAATGGCATAATCAGTGCAACGAGAGTAGCAACAATCACAAATGAACTTCTCCATATCAGTCGGAGCAAATTTACACGAACCCTATATCTTTGGCTGCTGCCAATCCCCATGGTGTACTCCCCAGTTGCAAACTTTGACTTAGGCCACTTCCTCATGGCCCATGATTCTACGATGCTGAAAACAGGCTGTGCAAATACCTACAAGCAGAAAACCGCAACATGTAAGTTTATTACTTATGATCTTGAAATTTGAATGAGAATTTTCTGAAACAGTGATTTTGTGACCTGATATGCTGCAATCAGGTGCAATACAATGCAGGCGTTGGCTAGATCCACCAACCAGAATGGCTCGTAAAATCCAAAACCCGTTAGTAGATTCCCTGGTGCATTGTTCCCAAACGCAGCATAGCCAAAGCAGCCACACATCAAATAGAAAGCAGTCGTAGTCAAGATACCGACTAAGTTGGCCTTTTTCATCACTTGGTTTTCAGGAGGTGTTGCCTTCAGTGTATCCTTAAACGAGGTATACAATATTTTATGAGCATACATTTTGTCTAATATCATGCTGCCTATTTTGTCTAAATTGCTTTCCTTACCTGAATTTCAACCAAGAGTTGAGAATAAGAGTAAGCAAAAGCAATATCACCAAATGCTCGAAACATTCTCCATGTCTTCTCAGCAGCTGATAAACTGATCCCCACCTCAACACCTGTTAAGGTGGTTCTTCCTCCTTCCCCTGCATATTCACAAAGATGAGAAGAAGTTCTATTCACAGATTCATCGAATAACTTTCAAGGGCAAAAAAAGGGATTACCCGAAATAACTTTTGCAAGGGCAAGTCCGACTCCTATGGACGAATAAGCAAAAGACATGATAGCTGCAACAACTGATAGCATCGACAGCTTATGGAAGTTGGGAATTTGGGACAAAAATATTTCGAGAATTCCCATTCCAATCATATACGGATTGTGAGAGACACTGCATAATGAGGCTTCATGGCCCTTACTGTGAAAGCAATCCGATTTCTGAATGGCACTGTAAAACATTATCATCATCAACACTATCCCTTATTACATAGTAATGAAAGTATTATAGACAAATTTTAGCACACATACGCCATGCTTATCGATGCAGTGATGGTATACCCGATCACCATTCCAGTTAAGTTGGTATATTGAACAGTAGCACAAGCCATGTACATCACTTGACCTGATCAACTCAGAACATAATTGAATTGAGAATAGCTTCTACATAAATTAAACTCATGGAAAGTCAGAGTATTGTGATTCTATTATTACTACCTAGGTTGTTTTTGACAACTTCCATGTACGTAGAGTTACGTTTGCCAGTGAGTGGAGATCGATAACAATCTGCTAGAAGATTGGAAGAATACAATGTGATGCCAGAGAAAATAACAAGAGTGGTCACCCCAGCAATCCAGCCAAGCTGTGCCACTCCCCAAGCTAATGAGAGCACTCCTGAACCTATGATTGCTGTAATAATGTGTGCACTTGCTGTCCAAACAGTCCCTAAGCAACACAACACCACAATACTAGGTTAAAAAATAGATCTTTCTGAATTTCATGAATTCAACGTTTTTTTTTTTGTTTTGTTTTGTTTTGTTTTGTTTTGAATCTGCTTAGCTGATTACCTCACAATAAAATCACAATCACATCTAAATAGAGTAGTATTTCATTTATATCCATTTATCATAGTGACAAATAACAATAGTCAATTTTACCTTCTAATTTTTATTTTTTTTTCAATAGAGAAGTTAACTATAACAAAACTCAAATGGAGGGATGAAGATGACAGAGAGAAAAATATATAATGCTCCAAAATTTTCAAATCATTATTATTCTTATTAGTTGTTTTAAATTTCAAGATTTTCATAAAGTGAGTTCAAGAAAACAAGTAAAATGCAAAGAAAATTTCTCAATGTACCTGTTCTCTTAGGCTTCCCATCATCATCAATCTCTGCATTTCCTCCTTTCTGAATTTCAAAGCCTGGTTCACATCCTTCAACTTGATCTCCAAATTCCTGCATTACTGACTTGTACCTTACCCTTTAATCTCTGCACCTAAAGTTAAAAAGCTTGACCTTTTCTTTTGCTTTTGCTAAAGAAATTGAATCAAGAAAGTCTCCATGCAGCTTAAATGTCTGCACTAAAACTCCGATTATATAGCCATTGCATGCACCAAAATTATTGCTTTAGTGAAAAGGTGAAGAGGTGGGAATTATATAATTACATTTTTCTTTTTTCTTTTGTCTCCTGCTTTTTGGTATAGAAACAAAATTTAAATTATTAACATAAAAACAAACTACATTAGTTGACCATTTTTCTGTGCTTCTCAAGATAGATGACAATTTATGACTGCAGGGGAAATTCAAGACAAGTGTGAAGTGCATACAAAGGTTACTAGAGAAAAGGGATTCATAAGCATTAAATGTTCTTCAGCTACCTCTTTACTAACAGCAAGAGAGAAAAAAACAAAAGCTTCTAGGCAATCTTGCATTCATTTCACCTATATGTCATTCATTGTTTTTAAATTTGAACATTAATTATTGTTTTCGTGTTATTGTTTTCTTGGGTGTTAATAATTCTGTCAATTCACATAAACTCTATTAAAATATATATATATATATATATATTATGTTTTGATATTATGTTTTGAAACTACAAACATCTCTCTACGTATTATAATCACCCTATTGAGCTTAAAGGGCACAATGTTATGTGTGAGGGGAAAAAAAAAAAAAAAGGTCAAGAGTGGCATTTACACTAGCAAGCTGTGTCAGTAGAGTAGCAAATGTTTCTAGTTTAACATGCCATAAAAACTTATACCATGTTTGGAAGAGAACTCACATGGCATTTTTGATCCTAAAAAATTATAGAATTTTTTTTTAATATGATCTGTAGAAAAAATGGAAAAAATAGACGATTTTACTTTGAATTATAAAATAGTAGAAAAAATAGGATATGATTATATTAGATTTATAAATTATTGTGCAAACATAAATTGAAGTGAATTGAAATTCGAACAAGTTCAGTCCAAAAGTCCCTGAAAACCAATTTCAAAGTGTCTACTTGGGTCTTATTTTTCCATTTTCTAGGTTGATATTTGAAATTCCAAAAAATTATAAAGCCGACTTCGGTGTAAGCCCAAATTACAGCCTGACCAGGCTTTTAAAAAGCCCAATTTTATATTGGGCCGAATACTTATATCCAATTTAACCATATAGGCTGGTATGCTTTTCTCTTCCTCTTTTAGTCTCAGGCCTTTTCGCACCCCCACCGGCATATTCATCTCCAGTGTTCTGCACAAAAGCCACGAAACGCCGCGTTCTGTGTAAACCCTAATTCTCTTCTTCATGTGTATTGATTTTATTTATAGATTTAATGAGTGCGTATTCTTCGAGTATGCTCTTCAATTTTCTCGGCAATCTTGTTCGTATTTTTTTTCCGGGGAACTAAATCATTAGATTATGTTTGATGTTTTAGAAACATGAATAGGTTTAATTACTCGCCGTTTCAGCATGGATTATGTTGTTATTATTTGATGGGTTTCACATTGTTGGGGGGAAAATTTACACAATTTACTAAATTGTTTCTGTATCTTTATAGTTTTTTAATTCCCTCTCTGAATTTCGATGGAGATGGTTGAAAACAGGAACACGTCGATTTTTCTTTTGCTTAATGTGAAATTTATGATTATTTGTATCTTCATTGTTTCTATGAAACCAATATGTACACAGCTATATGAAGTTGCCAACTTAGTTTTCGTTTCATGTGTTTTTCTGTAGTGGACTAGTAATGATGGTGAAGATCGTCTCAAATACTGCTTAGCAAGCATAAAAACAATTACTTTATCCACCTAGTTGTCTCTCGGAACAACTGTCAAGATCCTCACTTTCTGTTGTCTCTGATAGTCTGATACATGGGGACGCCAGAAACATCTAGAGAACCTTGCCCAGACCGTATCCTTGATGATGTTGGTGGAGCTTTTGGCATGGGGGCCGTTGGTGGTGCAGCTTTTCATTTCTTAAAGGGAATCTATAACTCCCCTAAAGGCGAGCGTCTTATTGGGGGTTCTCAAGCTGTTCGCATGAATGCGCCTCGTGTTGGTGGTAGTTTTGCTGTATGGGGTGGGCTCTTTTCCACTTTTGACTGCACAATGGTCTACGTTCGCCAGAAAGAGGATCCATGGAACTCCATCATAGCTGGTGCAGCAACGGGAGGCTTTCTGCAAATGCGTCAGGGATTAGGAGCTGCTTCACGATCGGCATTATTTGGTGGTGTATTGCTTGCCTTAATTGAGGGAGCTGGTATAATGTTAAATAAAGTTATGAGTGCACCACAGAACTTACCTATGGAGGACCCTCTGCCGAATGTGGCTGGTGTTCCTGGATATCCAATGGGCCAAATCCCTGGTCAAGCTCCAGTAAATGTTGAGAGCATTGGTGCAGGATCATCATCTTCATCGTCGTCTTCTTCTTCATGGTTTGGAGGACTTTTTGGTGGTAAGGAAGAGACAAATTCTAGTTCTAGTGATGGAAGCAAGACAAAGGTTTTGGAGAGCTTTGATGCTCCAAATCCGCCATCATTTGAATACAAATGAGTTCAAAAGGAATTATCTGGTGAGTTATATTTATGTATCTCTGTAGTTTTGCATCCACAGATGAAGCTGTAGATTGGTATAATGTGATCTTGCGTTATTTCATTATCCATGATCGAAAGCTCCAGTAGGTGGTATAAGTTGCATGTTCAAAGTTTGTTTTTTATTATGTTTTAGGGACTATATATAATATGAGTGCTTGTGTATGCATCTCTCCCACAGGATTCACTGTGTGCTGTTTGTTTCTTTTCAGTTTCTTGTAACAGATGGTGGCTGAGACTTTTAACAGATCTTTTTCCTGGTTAATTTGAAAATCATACTTGACTTAAATTGCTTGTTAAGCCAGGATATAAATGTCACATGTCTGGGAGTTAATAGTTCCTTACAGCTTCTTTTAAGGGAGGTCAGTCATCCTAAAATAATTGCTTGGTATATTTTCCCTCTGTAGTTTAAATATTCAGGTTACTCCATTTATTTCTATGCTGTGTGCATTTTATTATATATCTTATAATTTCGTATCTTATATTCAACTCCTGGAACATAATTTCTCTTCCTTGGAAGTAGATTGTTTTATTATTTTCTGTTTCATGTCTATTGCAATGTATATAATTATGAATCTTTGTACTACAACCAAAATAGCCATCAAATGGATTGTTTGAAAGTCCGATGACATTAGCAAAATGTAAAAAAGCTCATGCCTTACAAAAGAGGCTTTGAAAGGGGTCAAGCACTCACCTTACCCTGTGTTTGGCACCTTAAGTATCTTTAAATACGAAAGTAAAGAGACTGGATTTTGGTTTAGAAACCTACTCTAGCAGCATTATGACTATTTGAGTTCACTAATTGTATTTTACTAGAGCTGTGATTCCATTTGTTAGAATTATGAAGTCTCTATTTTGTATTCTTTGTCTTTGGCTAGAACACTGTTAGCCTGTGGTATAGTTTTGTTAAGATATTTTCTCATTTGCCTTTTGTAATCTGCAGCATTATCTGCTAATGGCATCGAATTATAGCACGGGGATCTACTCGAGCTTGGAGATTGATGGTAAGAGTACTTATGATTTGTAATAACTTAGATAAGCTTCATTTCAATCTCTTTGGTTTTGTTCATCTAGTTTTGTCCCTTACAGCAAGTATCTAAAGTGTTCTTCATGTTAGAAACTGTGTACTCTCTTTACTAGTTTCAATGCCCCTCTTAAGTAGTTTGTAATAATATATTGATACTTAATCATATATTTGCAAGGAAATCTTTTTTTTACCCCCTTATTTTTCATGATCTATCTTGCTCATTTTAAACCTTATAAATTTTCACTTTTATCTACAGTTAATCTATCTTGCTATATTTTTTTTTTCTACAAATATGAGAATTTAAGCATATAGTTTACCTCAAACAAGAGGTTAATTATTAAATAATGAGTAGAATTCAAATACACGAACTACTGGATTTAAGCTGGAGTGGTATACAGCGGTTCAAATCATTATTGGAACAACCTTCTAAGGGCATGTTTAGTTCGTGTTGGGTTAGTTAGGTTAGTTGGGTTGTGGGGGATTTGCACTATTTGGGTTAAATTGGGTTAATTTTTTGATATGTTTGGTATGAATGTTTAATGATAGGTTTGACTTAATTTTATGTTTGGTTTGAATGTTGTGGTATTTTTTGAATTAGGTTTATGTATTAAAAAACCTAAATGTTCTTATAAACCTATCTAAATCAATCAATTTTGGTAAGTTTATTTAACCCAAATAAACCTACCATAAGACCATAAAAGTTATTTTTGATCCGGGTTCGAAATAAATACGGGTTTTTCACCTTCAAAGCAAACACGGGATTATCCGGGTTAATTAATCCTAATCCCCAAACCAAACATGCCTTAAGGTTATTGTTTTGTTAGTACCGACTTAATTCTGTACTAAAAAATAAATACATAAAGAATAATATAATTAATAAATTAAGCGATAATTAATAAACTAAGTGAGGAAATAAAAAGGTGACGTATAACTATATTACTTGATACGTATATTGGTACAAATTATAGTTTATCCAAATTTGGCTGTCTGCTCCCATTTATATTTGGGCTTTTACAAATTAAGTGTTAATGGGCCTCTGGCGCCAAACAATGGAGCGTGATTTCAGGGGAACGGTTTCTCCTGTTTGGGGACCGTTTTAAGGTGGTGCATTTAAACATTGTAACAGGAAACTGTTATCTTGACAAGGTCATATACACATATACATGGAACCATAATTTTGAAATTATTACTTTTTATAAGTAATATAATTATTATATAACGGAGGATTGTATAATTTTTATTTATTTAAATTATTGATTGAAAAATATAGCTCAGAAATTTCCAAATATCCTTTACGTTTAAAAAAAGTAAGATCACCAGGGAAATAGGACAAAAACCCACAATTTTTCTTATATTTAATTTTATTATTTATTTTATCGAAATATACAAAACTTGAAAAATAAATTATAAAAATGGTAATAAAGAATGACCTATTAATTGACTTCAAATTTGATAATAAGAAATATTAGTAGGCTGATCTCGAATCAATAGAAATCTTTATTATCTGAGAAGAGATTAGTCAAACTTTTATAACATTAATTAATGAAATGAGATTATTTTTACAAACATGTATTTTAAACAACTATGAAATTTATTTGGAAACCTTTGACTTTCACTTTTAATCACCTAATTGAAAAGAAAATCTAGGTATTGTTTTAGGCTTTAATACTTGAAAACCTTATATGTAAAAGAAAAATAGCAATCAAACTAAGAAAGATGATGAGAGGGTCGAATTATGTGATGGACAAAATAATATATGATGTTTTCATTCAATAAATGCAATATATATTTCGATCAGAACACACAATTTGTTCATATTTATAGTCGGAACCCGAAAACATTTGTACACAATCTAATTAGGGCGTAATATTAGAGGCTTACATAATAATTTTTTCCTATTTTATTAGTCAAGTTTATATTTATACTTCTTTCATTGGAAGTTAAGTTCTCCCTTTAAGAAATAGAAGTTTCATTTCAGTTGGAGTGTAATTATATTTATCAACTGCATCATCGATTTTAAATTAATATTTCATTTTTTATTATATTATTTTTAATGCACATCATATGTAAATTCATTTTATCATAATTGTTTTCATTTCATTGATCAGTGTAAGTAGTAATTTGTCAATAAAACAATCTTAGATTATGGAACTTTGATTTACAAAATCAAGCAATAGAGTAAAAAGAAATCTCAAAACAAATACATGAAGATCATTTACATGTATAATGCATGTGCACGTATATATATGTGTATATATATAATTTTATATATTTGTATATACGTATAAAACTTGATACTTTGCTAAAAGAAAAAAAAAAAAAAGGAAAAGCAAAGAAAGTGACTTGACTTGCCGTATCAAACCTTGGGTCAAAACGTTCATCCAATCACTATGTTATAAAATGAAAAAGATAATTAATTACAAGGCCAACCCTATATGAGAGCAGACCGCTCTCTCTCTCTCTGAATTGCTTATAGTAAGTAAACACAACCCATTCCCTCCTTTTTACTTTCTCCTTCGCTGCAATTCATCGATCTCTGGTACGTTAAAACGCCATGGATTTTCGAGTTCTTCTTCCTGTTTTCCCCTTGTTTGCCTATAATTAGAATGCAGTTAATGTGCTTTATCTGTCTGCGCGTCTTTTAATTTCTGATGCTAGAACGTGCTTTGAATTGTTTATTGTTTGTTGTTAATTGATCGGCTTTGATTGATTTTGTTTTCGACTAAATTAACTGGAAAATTGATGAATGTAACAGTTCTGATCCATTTTCTATGTTTTGATTTGAGTTATTTTATGTGTGTTTTCTGTGCAGGTGCGTATGATTTCTCAATATATATAGAATGTATGTTAATTTTTGTCCTCTTTGTGCTGTGTTGACATTTTCTATGTATTTTTTTTTTGGTTGTGTGGAGGAAAATAATTGAACTTTGTTGGTCTAATTGAATATATTGGAAGAGGAGAGATTTCTTTTCGAGTTTTCTAATTGAGTTTTTATAATTTTATTGGCTGTTAAATTTAACCGATAAGTTTTTATCACTCAATGTGTAGAATCTGAACTTTGCTAGTTGTTTACAATGCTGTTTGTGTTACACACTTGACACAGATATTTGATATCAATTGTGCAGCATATGCTAACCTTTTTATTTTTATTTTTTGTACTTCCTGCTTGTTTTGTGCCAACTCATTGTCGTTCAATCAAAGTTGACAGATGGATCAGGTAAGGACTATTAATGTTAACTTCTGCACTCATTTATCTATTGCTTGTAATGCGTTTTGATGTTCAGCAATTTATTGGCAGTATGAAAAAGTTGAGAAGATTGGTGAGGGAACATATGGGGTGGTATACAAGGCTCGTGATCGTGTAACTAATGAAACTATTGCCCTGAAAAAAATCCGGTTGGAGCAGGAAGATGAGGGAGTGCCAAGTACAGCTATCAGAGAGATTTCACTATTGAAAGAGATGCAACATGGGAATATCGTAAGGTACACTGGAAATAAGAACGATGTGTCTACTTAAAACTTCAGAGAGAATTAAAATGAATTGTTGGAAAGAAGAAACTGTGAAAGCCATTTGATGCAAATGTAAATGCCATTTCCAAATAATAATAGTCTCACATCAGATGCAACTAATAAAGACATCTTGATATTCTTATGACGTTATAAGTTTTCTTGCTTGATGTGCAAACTAGTTGTGTCTGCTTCCCTGGCCACTTACATCATACTTACTCTATGATTTGGTGCAGGTTGCAGGATGTGGTGCATAGTGAGAAGCGCTTGTATCTGGTATTTGAATATCTGGACTTGGATTTGAAGAAACACATGGATTCTTGTCCAGAATTCTCCCAGGATCCTCGTACAGTTAAAGTGAGTGATCTCTTTCTGCCTGGTGAAGATCCAATAATATGATGCTTTTGATATAATGTTAGAATAGTAGGAGGATTGTGGAGGAGGAATTTACTCCTTTTGAACTTATCAGTTAGAAATTAACTATTCATACATGTATATGTATATGTTTATGCGTGTATGTATACACACATATGTATATACATGTAAATGTAATATGAAAAAATGCACACATACAACACACACACACATATATCACTGTTGGAAGAATCCTTTGCCTGCAAATTAATGTAGTCACTAAGTCAACTTCATTTTACAGATGTTCCTATACCAGATATTACGTGGAATTGCCTATTGTCACTCTCATCGTGTCCTTCATCGAGACTTGAAGCCTCAAAACTTGCTAATTGATCGACGTACCAATGCACTAAAACTTGCAGATTTTGGATTGGCCAGAGCATTTGGTATTCCTGTCAGGACATTCACACATGAGGTGAATACTTTATGATTGATACTTCTATGCAGGCTACTGTGGAGTTTTTTCTTGTGAGAATTGTTTCTTGATCTTAGCAGACATGACAAACCTAAAAAATTGCAAAGTCTGTCGTCAATTTCCTGTTATTATTTTTCTTTCCCTTAACCATCAATTTCTTTCCAGGTTGTGACTCTATGGTACAGGGCTCCAGAAATACTACTTGGGTCACGCCACTACTCTACTCCCGTGGATGTGTGGTCAGTTGGGTGTATATTTGCTGAGATGGTAACCCAGCGAGCATTGTTTCCTGGGGACTCTGAAATTGATGAACTTTTTAGGATTTTTAGGTGATATGTCTGACCAAACAATGATTCCTTTTCCACAATCATCAATGTTTCCTTCTGAAACTCAGTTTCATTTGTTAAAATATTCATAACATCATTATCCATTTTTTTGTTGCATTTTTTGTAATCAAGAGTCATGGGTACCCCAACTGAAGAGACATGGCCTGGAGTAACATCTCTGCCTGATTTCAAATCATCATTTCCTAAATGGCCTACCAAGGTGATTGAACTCTGACTAATTCCTTTTTCTGTGTTTTCTTTTTTGTACGTAACATTCAAGATAATTAAGTTTAATTGCTATCTCTATTGTGCAGGAGCTGGCGACTGTGGTCCCAAGTCTCGATTCAACTGGACTTGACCTCCTTGGTGTAAGTTCATTTCTGTTTGAAGGGGCTTTAAGAGAGCTTACATGTGCTACCACTTCTTGTCACTTTCTCATCTAATGATCAAATGTTACAAAGAACTATTCTTGTGAAGAAGCTCCGTCATACAATTGAGTTGCTTATAAAAATATAAATGTTAATTTGCATGTTTTCTGTGTAGTATTAGAACTCCAAATACAGAAATGTATCTCCCTGCATTAATTCTTTAAACTCCTCCTGTTCGTCACAAATTCTTTTTTTTCAATAGAGGGGTTTGCTTTTGGATTGCGGGCTGGCTTGAAATTGTTCACTTGATTCTTGAACCAGTTTTTCACCTCCTTTATGTGTCAACACAGAATAGCTTGATTTACTAATGATTTCTGGTTTATTATCCTTTCATTTTTTTATTTTTTTTTGTTAAGCAAACTAGCAAAGAAAGATAGAGATGTTAAGATAACTGATCCACTGTTTCTCTTGTACAGAAAATGCTCATCTTAGACCCCAGCAAAAGGATTACCGCAAGAAGTGCTCTTGAACACGAGTACTTCAAGGATATTGGGTTTGTCCCCTGATACGGTCTCCCCTCATCCTGGTGCAAATGTATATTGGTATGTGGCATTTAAGATATGTTTGATATGCCGGTGATATTATTTCTCTCTTCTTCCTTGGGTGTACTTCAATTGGTATCGAAGTTATTCTGTGCACAGCAATCCAAGAATTTGCTACTACTTGCTCATTCAATTTGCTTATATGCCCTTTTGTGTGATTGCTTCAATTTTTTTGCGATTTTCTTTTTTTGTTGGATTTGTTGTAAGAACATGTTGATGTAAACATGTAAGCTTTCAGTTATCTAATAGATTAACGTTTATGTGCGATTTGTTATTTCAAGTGTTCCTTCAAAACTATTTATGTGGCCTGATTGTAGTTGCCTCTTTTTCAATTTTAGATTTATGTGAATTGCTACTGTTTTCGTGACATATTGATAGCCTCTTTCCAAAATGGATCGTTGAAAAGCTTTTGAAACCAAACTCACAGATGAGAGTATGAGACCTGTGAAAAAATTGAGTGCTTTGTTTCACATTTATATAGTGTGTGTATTTATGCACTCATGCGGAAGGATAAGTGATCTTAACTCCCTTTTGCCTTGATTACTTTCAAAGACAAGACTCATCAATAAAACAAGATATTTCCATTTATGTGAAAGGAATAAAGGATGGCTAAAGTCGTGGGCATTTATGAACTCGGATTGCTGTAAATTTTGTTCTTTTTTTCGTAATTGTTAATGTTTTTTTTTTTTCGGCCTCACATAAATGCAGAGTTCCTTGAATCCGCATTCTTCAATAGTAAGGTTGCCTTTGGATTGAGGACGAGGCTCTAATTGAATCCGAGTCGCTATGAATTTTCGATACAAGTGTAAAATATAAATTAATGTCGAACTAATAGTTTTATATTTTACAAGTTACTTTATATGAGTTCTTTTAGTAAACATACTCATGTTAGGGTGACAATAAGTAGGGGAGGTACTCAAGACCCAGATCCACCTCATCCTCCTAGCGGAACTAATCGGTCATCTTAACCCGAAATACACAGAATATCGTCAATTCAATATAAAAACTATTTTAGTTTAACAAATAATAGTACAAAATATTATGGAAATCCAACATGATATTTATTTTTTTATTAAAAAAAAAAGACGGATCATTTGAATTAACATGATATTCTATTTCTTATGTATGTGTGTTTAGAATAAGTTTGATATTATTCACCTTGTTAGCTCATAAGCATATTGGTAAAAAATTGTTATTACGTACACCCTATCTTGTCATCCTATCTTGTGACAAGATAGGGTGTATGTAATGACATTATATATATGGCAAGATAGGGTATACGTAATGAAGTTTTTTACCATCATGAGCAATATAACAAAATATGATGTACGAAATGACATTATATATATGACATTATGACAGTTTTTTACCAATATGTTCATGAGCTAACAAGGTGAATAATATGAAACTTGAGTTTGTGTTTGTTTATTTTAAAGCCTTATTTGAGTTAAATTATTTTAACAACGTTTACTTCATCATTCTTGAATTTCCAATTCATCTTCAAAATATTTCATCCAAAGACAGCTTGAACGCCTTTCTTCAGAAACCCATTTGTAGGATTCTTCAGAAGCCCATTTAGAACTCAGTATAGATTTCCTCAGTCAACACTCCATGTTAAGATAATTCATTTTAAGAGGGCCTTTAAATACCAACAAAAGCCCTTTTCACAATAAATTATGATTGCAATCTGAATACTATGTAAGAAAAATTCAACGATGAAATATATGTAACTTAACACAAGAACGTATAACATGGTGCATTGAGTCAAAAGTTATTACAGTCTATAATATGAAACATTCACTAATGGCATCAGCATCTTCGTTCTTCGCACGATTATGTGGTCGACTTAACGAGCTTGTCTCGCTAGCTGAGATGACAACGAAAACAACAGTTAATAGATTACACATGAATAGATATATACAAACATGCACAATGAGAAAGACCTGAAAATAACTCTCAAGCTTCCTTTTGAGGGCTGCATGTTCTTGTTTTACCTCTTGGAATGTCCTAATGCACCTGTAATAGCTTCTAAAAGTTACAGTTCTAGTATTTTTATACATAAAAATACATTTAAAGAAAAAAGATGAAAATATTACGAGTACAAGACTTAGATGATGGAGTGGAATAAGGAATATAAAATAGGCTTGAAAACATAGGATTAAAGAAAGAAAAATTACCCTTCCAAGTTCCCAACTTTGCAGTAATCTTGAAATTGTGTGCATTCTTTTTTCACCTTTTTCGCGCCAATGCTGCAGATACAGGGGCAAGGTGATCGATTTAATATTGACATGTACTCAAAAAATAAGGCAATCACTGTTAATCTATTAATGAAAATTTTCAATCACACATCAGAATTATTTACTCAGTTAATCCATATAGGGGACTTGAAAACATTTTCTGATTGCAGCTTTGGGTCCATGAGTTCCTCATAACTTCATATAATCAATACATATTTTTCCAGAAGTTGGAGAAGTATATTTACCTTGAGCAGCTGCCCTTGAACTGATGCATAGTGTTGTCCAGTTTTTCGAAGTCCCAAGGGCTATTATCCCTGTCCAAAAATATGAAATTCAGTGAAAATCATCTTTACAAAAGATTAAAAATCTTGATGATGTTAAACTTTGCAACTCACAGTGTCAGTTCTAAGTTACGAATAAATCGAGCTGAATCGGTGTAGAATAGCTTAACCACTTCCTCCACAAAATAAGGGTTAGCTTCATCTGCCAAATCTTCCAATTGAAGGAACTGCTCGTCAAGATATCCCTGAAATACAAGCATCATTCAATTGATTAGTCAAAAATGATGTCGATTACTAAAGAAAGACATTTTTGAAAGAAAAGCTGAATGAAAAGCCTTAAACCTATAGCAGAAACCGGGTGCATATCAAGCATCGATAATCTAAATACCAATTCCTAAAAAGACTGATATTGACCTAAAATTTAGATAATGTAGCCACATTTGTTCCATATTGTAATGACAATATATTTTTGGTGACTGTTCTGTTGCATTTTGGCATATTAAAATGAAAAGATCAGCGGAAAGAAAAGTAGAACCGAGGTAATGAAAATTTAGACTACCAAAAGAAATTCATCTGCATCGTAATTTCATAAATTCTTGAAACTTGGCAAGTGAAATGTGGCAAAACATCACCAATGAAATAATATTTTGGTTAGTGTAAGACGGAGATTTAACCTGATTAAATAGAGCATCTCTCATGTAGGCAGCTTGGCGTTGCAATTGGTTTCCTTCCATTGTATAAAATAAGAAGAGAGTGGAAAAAAAGGTAGGAATATGGTTTCGAATTGTGAAGAAGGCCTACGGTTGCATATGGTATATATAGGATGGAACATAAGACACTTAAGTATAAATTGGGAAAAAGATGCAATCCTCTCAAAAGTAAAGATAGAGAAGTTGAAATCGTAAATAGTGGTTGTGTGAGTTTAGGGCATGTAGCAAGCAATTTGGATAGAAACAAAACACACGCACACACACGATATTCTCTTTCATCTAATGTTTCCTGTCATCCCACCACATACCCCCACACCCCACATACACCAGTCCCCTTACTAGAACTACAAATTTAAGTTTATGTTGTTTCTTCTTTATATGAAATCTAATTACGTACAACTTGTAATCATTCGCAAATTGAGGCATAATGTTCTTTCAAATTTCTTGAAACCTGACACACATTAATTTAATAAGGTAGCCAAGCCAAGATCAACGTCACAAGTTCAAATTAGTATAAAACTAATAGTGAGTTTAGATGCCAATATTTCATTCTTGAAAATTATAATGTCCGAAGAAGAGAGACTCGGAAGTCACATACAATCATACAAGGAGTTCTTATCCTCATAAAACTTTTCTGGCTTGATGCTTCTTAATCATTTGACAACAACTTTTCATGATATACCTTTTTTGCAACTTTTTCCAGAAAAATAGGTTACTTTGTGTGACACTTCTAAGGGAGTCTATGAAATATCCAATTTCTCTAACCCCACTGGGGAGTGTTTCACATACTGCAATTTCATAATTCCAAATTTGATACATGAAAATGGATAAAGATAACATCCATGTCACGCACATTTTACCATCAAAACTGTCGTCGTTTATTCATTTCACTAATGATCATTACCGTGCACCAAAAGGTAAAATTGATTGTTTAATCACCTTTTAAAACAAAGAATTTTGAGTCACTTGATGAACAGACCTGAAACTGAACTTTTACACTTAAATCTAGCCTAGCCTAGCCTCTGATCAATAACTGAATACTGTCTGTGTTTGTCCATTCAATCAAGCACCCCAAAAAAGATAATTCTACTTTCTCTCTTGTAGGATGTATAATTGTATGCAAGTAGTGTTATCAAGAAAGCCAATATATATAAATCAAATGCATCAGATACCATTTAACAGTAACAATTTGATATCCAAACACATAGAAGAGTAACTTATTTTAAATTCGTATAGCTAATACAATGATTTCAAAAGTAGTCCGATTAGCTGGTTCCTTGGAGGGAATAAGATTATAAGTTAAGGAATCCAGGAAACACAGATGAATTGACCACATGAGAAAGAGAAGGAAAAAAAAAATCTCAAACAATGATTAAAAGAGAGTGTATTACCTTTAGATAAGTAGGCTGCAATCATTATCACGACTCCCCATCATTGCAGCAATGGCACCCGAATGTGCAAAGCGAAAGGCAAGTTGAGACAACCTGTAAACTTTATTCCTTAGCCATCCAACTATGGGAGAAGATGTCTCATACACATCATTAACCCATCGGCAGTTTTTCTCCATTGTTTGATGCTGATGTGTGGTCACATAATCAGCTTTTTGAAAGAAACAACAGCTTTTGGTATCAATTATATGGCATAAGAATGTGATTTTGGAGTTATTTGCTCTACTTTGAACAGATGGATTCTCTTTTCTCAAGTCTCTATCATGTGTTGTCGATAAGGAACCCACGGAGGATATGATAATCCACAAAATGTTCAACTCCATTCCAAAACAAAAGTTGAAATGGAAAAAGGATTCCTATTTCTTTTTAAAGGTTTCGAGTAGAAACTACCATAGACGATTTTTTCTTCCGAGTCAAGCCACAATCATGCTACAGAAACTCCTACCCCTATTTCCAACCTAACCTTTCTCTTGTATTCAACATACACAAGCTGTATTTGGATGCACAAATTTAGATTTTGGATTCGGAATTAAATTTATTGGCAAGAATTTAATTGCACATATTTACAAAACCCTTCTTGAGATTATTCCAAGATCAAGTTAAACTAATCAGGAATTTGATCACACAAAACAGACCGATCAATCAAACAAAAAATGCACAATGAATAACAACAACAAATATTACTCATCGAAATCACCATTAAACTAAATTAACAAGCTATCTCAGTTAGACCCAATGAAATACAGTGAAAAGAATATATTCCAAAAGCTAAAACAGCATACCAATCATAGTCTGATCCAAATAAACACCATAACGCGTCCCCAATTACCTAAAAAAAAAAAAACAAATATCCGCACGTGGAGGGGTCAAATTAGAGCATATATTCATGAAAATTATCATCAAATATAATCTCATTTATAAGCCAGTTTTGAAATTGAGAGTACATACATCGCCATTAATTAGTTTTCTCTGGAACACAATTTTTTTTATACAAATGGTGTACGGATCTAGAATCCGTATACCTGATCCGACCCGATCCATGAGCCCTCCACACGCTCCCACGCATCCCTACGTGCCTGAATGGGTGCGCTCAAATCCACCCAAATTTGCTTTAGGTGCTAGACCTTTATGTTATATTAAGCATACCTTTATGTTATGTTAGTCATATCTTTAGGACCTTCATATTATATTAAGCATACATTTATGCAACGTTAAACATACATTTATTTAACGTTAATCATACATTTATGTTATGTTAAGCATACTTTTATGATTTTATGTTATATTAAGCATACGTTAGGGTTTTTATATTATGTTAAACATATTTTTATATTATGTTAAACATACCTTTTAATTATGTTAGTCATACCTTTTAATTATGTTAGTTACACCTTATGTATTATATAAAAGTATGATTAATATTAATTAAAGGTATGCATAATATTTACTTAAAGGTATATATGTACAAATTAGGATTTTTTTGTGATGAAATTATAGTTTTTTCTTCAAAATTAGAGATTTTCGCCAAAATTAGGGTTTTTTTTAAAAGTTAAAGTATTACATAAAGGTATGTTTAACATAATTTAAAGGTATACTTAACATAATATAAATGTACGATTAACACAACATAAATGTCAAGATAAAAATAAAAATAAAAAAATACGCGGATCCGGGTCGAATTCGGCCCAATCCAACCCACATTGTATGGATCTAAAATCCATACAACACATGCACACAAGCCTCACTCCTCTGGGAAATAGGTATTTGTATAATTACTTCTACAATTTTATTTTTTTTATTTCTTTTAAAATTTTGAGATAGAATAAATTGAATATAAAGGTACGACTAACACAACATAAAGGTCAAGATAAAAATAAAAATAAAAAAGTGCGTGGATTCGAGTCGAATTCGGCCCAATCCAACCCGCATTGTATGGATCTAAGATCCATACAACACATGCACACAAGCCTCACTCCTCTGGAAAATAGGTATTTGTATAATTACTTCTACAATTTTTTTTTTATTTCTTTTAAAATTTTGAGATGGAAGAAATTGAACTTAGATTATGAAATTTACATCTACGGCTACAAATATGTCCAGTTGAGGTGAAAGCATACGTACTATATATTATTCATCAAACTTTAAATTTTTTATTTCAATCTTGTCTGATAGTTAAAGTTAATCATGTAAAGATTTAATTATTTGATATATTTTTTCTTTTTATGGTTTTTTACTTATAAAGCACGAGTTCAAGCCAACTTCAATTATAGTAAATTGATGTTCAATCTTTCTATATATATATATATATGACTTAAACAAGCTTATAACATGATTTGGAGCCAAGTATCTAATAATTTGATTTGATTTTCAACTTTAGCCGTTAGGATTCATGTCCTTGTATTCCAATATTATCCTCCTTTTATGATGCTCTAGGCCCTAGTTTCTATTCTCCAACATCAATAATACTCTTCAATCAATTTATTGTATATTCCTAAAATATAATTTTATTTTATAAATGTAGGTGTCTAAATGTTGGAATAGACCATAAATTACTAAAATATAGGAAGAGTAAATAGCTGTGAAATTTGAGAATAAATCTCGACAAATCAAATAAAAACTGCAGAATATCTGCAAAAGAAATTATAATCTTTCACCTATATACTTTTTGATCACAGATTGGATACATGTAAGCTTCATTTTCACTTATTACCCAAACCTTTTGGAGAAGGCTAAATAGCCTACAGCCCTTGAAAAATATCCAAAATGCTAAATCTACTGTCATTGCATGTGAAATGACAAGAATAGCCCAAGTGATTTACATATCCTGGCTGATCAGCGGTAGGTGCGGTAGACTGGAGTGTACATGCAGCTCTCAGCAAACTTGACAAGATCCTTGGGGCGAGGGAGACGTGAAGCCAGTCCTGGAAGGGCATAAAGGTCATATTTCACACTCAGCACATTCAAAGTTTAGTTTGAGCGGCTTACCAAGTTCATATGCCTTGGCAGCTACATTAGCTGCAATTTGGGCTGAAATCTTTCTGATGTTGCTAAACGGAGGGTAGATCAGTCCTTTTGCATAGTTCTCCTCCGTTGCCTGAGCCGCCAAGGTTTCCGCTGTGTATATATATTATATGGCACACAAAGAAAGGCATGGTTAGAATCGTCTAAAGCCTTAAGCGAAACAAATACGAGTATATATCATATCATTCAATATGTGTTCACGCTTACATGCGGCCAAAAGCAAATCATCGTGCACACGAATTGTACCGGACATGATCAGTCCTAAACCGAATCCAGGGAATATATATGCATTATTTGCCTGTGAAGGTTCATCAATGGAAAGATTTATGGACAAGAAGAATGAGCAATTAAAGAGTAGTTGCATTAGGCATTTATAGAGCTGTTGAACCTGGCCAGGCACGAATGTTTGACCATTATACTCGACCGGGTCAAATGGGCTTCCGCTTGCAAAGATTGCGCGTCCCTACAAGAAACCTCTAAACACATAAACAAGAATCCTCAACATACTCCATGAAAGAATAAAGAGTATCAAGCCTAAGAATAAGACATTTACCTCACTCCATGTATAAGCTTCTTCAGCAGTACACTCAGATTGTGAGGTTGGGTTTGATAAAGCAAGAATCATAGGTTTCTAAAGCATCAGAATAATGTTACTATTAGCTTTCTGAGCATGAGTTGATTAATGAGAGAGATGGAAAGAAAGAACCTCATTAATGGAAGCCATGGCCTCCACGACTTCTTTTGTAAACGTTCTTCCAACACCAGAAGTCCCTATTAGAACCGTTGGCTTTATTGCCTAAAATTGGAAGGAATTTTTTGTTATCAAGGGAATGTGAATCAGATATTTGTAGATTCTAATTATGAAGGCTCAACTTAGTACAAGATTTTCCCACACCTTGACTGCATCCAATAATTCCTTGATCGGTTCATGTTCGTGAGCCCAAGGCACTTTGAAATGCTGAAGAGATTCTTTACGAGAATTAACAATCAACCCCTGTGATGATGGAATGATAGATCATAAATGGATGTGGTATAGTTTGTGAACAGAATATGCATTTGTTGCCTAAAAGAAAAACGAAGCCTCTACCTTAGAGTCCACAAGCCAAATTTTCTTCCTCGTCTCTTCAACTGGAGTATTCGCCTACAAATGCAAGTCTCTAAACTTGATGGCCAAGATATAACTAGCAAAGCAATACGTTAGGAAGATAAAACAAGTCATTACCCGTTTGGATATCTCAAGAGCTATAAGTTCAGCTATACCAGTCCCAGCCTTACAGAAGCCAAAGATGCGTTAAGATCAAAAATAAGTTAACACTTAAGAAAGGTCACTATACGTATATCAAAACATCATATACAGAAGTCAAGTAAACAAATTTCTTAAGAACATCGACTAAAATACTATTACAAGATTTCAACCATGAGTTATGCATGTGATCAGGCTTAAGAAAACGCGCATCAATCTCATTCAAGCTAACCTCTCCGGCTCCCAGGAATAAGAAAGTATGATCAGCTAATTCTCCACCTAATAATTTCAAAGCCGAAACTATCCCAGCAAGAACCACAGAGGCAGTACCCTGAGATGACAAAAAAAAAAAAAAAATGTAGTTCTTTCTAAAAAGGAAATGACTTTTAGCCATTTAAAAACCATTGGAGTGTTTTAACCTGGATATCGTCATTGAACACGAGATGAGTTGTGCGGTATTTGGAAAGTAGATCAAAAGCATTATGGTTGGCAAAGTCCTCAAACTGAGAAAACAAGAGATATAGATCAAGGGGAGTGCAGAATAACTACACATGGCAAAGGAGCGGTTATTTTGAGCTACATACTTGTATCAAGATCTTCTCACCGTAGTTTTGTTTAACAGCAGTCATAAATTCTTCAAGAAGATCAGCGTATTCCTATGACCAAACTGGAAGATCAAAAACATCTCAAGCATGAAGAAAGAATATCGCTTTGCTTTTTGTGCAGTTTTGAGACCTGTCCAGTTGCTCTGTTCTGCTTCAGACCAATGTAAAATTCATCTTCCAGCAACTTCTTGTTATTTGTGCCAACATCGATAGTTATAGGCAGGCACTGTTGAGGTGCAGGTAAGTTAATAATAAGTGGAGAATGTTTCAACAAAAGAAGAGAAACTGAAGAACACTCAGACGAGAGAGTGGAAAGCAAGTTATAGTTACACATACAGCTGAAGGGCGAACTCCTCCAAGAGCTGTATATAGAGAGAGTTTGCCTACAGGAATTCCCATACCCTGCAATAGTTCAAAGAATTATAGTGATCTACGCCAATCATCCATCATAAAAGACTCGTATATCTCAAATTAAAGGAATCGATCATATGAACCTGACAGCCAAGATCTCCGAGTCCTAAAATGCGCTCACCATCAGTCACCACAATAACTTGAATAGATTTTTCTGGCCAGTTTCTCAACACTTCAAGTATTTTTCCCCTGGAAAATAAAGATTTAAGAACACTTAGCATGAGATAAAGAACATAGAGCAGTAATTTATGGTATAGAAGGAAGAGTACTTCTCTTTCAAGCTGATAAAAAGTCCCTGAGGACGCCTGAAAATGCTACCGTACTTTTGACAGGCCTCACCAACAACGGGAGTATAGACCACAGGAAGGAGCTCCTCAACGTTATCCATAAGAAGCTTGTAAAAGAGCCTTTCGTTTCTCTCCTGCAAAACGAATAGAGAATGTGTGAACTTGCTAATCACTTGGCTTCTAATAAGGTGCATTAGCAACTTTACCTGGAGATCCATCATAGCCATGTATCTATGCAATGGCACTGTATATTGTCGTATATTGTTCATCAACCGCTTCTCCTGTAAGAGACAAAGAGCAATGATAATTAATAAGCAGTTCAAAGAACCAAATTAGCACGATATAAAGTTGAGCTAAGTTCAAGGTCCATTATGTGTAACCTGGAGTTCTTGAGTAAGAACTACCGGAGGTAGAAGGCCGGTCAAGTAATGGGCATCTCTTTCTTTATCGGAAAAGGCAAGTCCTTTGTTGTGGCGTGGATCACGCAACAAGCAATAC
This sequence comes from Scutellaria barbata, assembly GCA_028654395.1. NCBI lineage: Eukaryota > Viridiplantae > Streptophyta > Magnoliopsida > Lamiales > Lamiaceae > Scutellaria > Scutellaria barbata. The sequence continues at coordinate 9,945,194 of CM053645.1, forward strand.
CCACTGATCACAAACAAAAGGATTGTAAATCAAAAAATCAATCCAAATGAAGGTAATATATGATATGTTCATATAAGAATAATCCACATTGTCACTAAACATCCGATCTAATCATTAATAATCAATTCTATCAAAATTACATGCAGCTCTGGCTTCAATCAATATCACCACAAGCTCATAACTCCTTATTAGTTGATTGGCCAAATCTTAAAAACAATTTAAATATCAACCATGATGATAGCTAAAGGGATAATAAGTAGAAATAAAACCTGATTACAAAACTGATTTTCCAATCAAAAACATCATTCATGCAAAAGATTCAAGACTCTTGAGGAAATAAACAAAATTCAATCACCAGTTACACAGAATTCCCTCATAAATCAAATGATTAAAAACTTATCCATCACTTAGAACATTATATCTTCCCATTATATCAACATCTTCAAAAACCGAAAATCATAAAATCAGAACAATAAGGATCAGAAGTTTCTAGATCACCTAGCAACAGAAATAGTCCATGGGGTGATAGGCTGATTCTCAGAGGCACTATCCTCACCATACATATCCTCAACACCACCACCAATACCACATTTATCCTCTAAATCAAGAACCGATTCGCCGTTAAATTCCTTGAATGTACTCTCCATCACTATTATTTTCTTGATCTCTACTATTTTCCGCTATTTGAAAAACCCAGACGTTTTCCTCCACTGGAACAAACTAAAACAAATGTTAAATTTATCAAATATTAAAAAGCAAGAAAAACAAGAATAGCCCAAAACAAAATAACAAACAATGTAATCTTTGTTTGTCGCTGTGATTTAATTCTTTTGACAAAGAATGAACACTTGATGCGAAAGAGTAGTAAAAAAACTGTGTTGTATTATATGACAAGCGAAACAACGAAAATCATGCTGAAAAAAGAAAGATAATAAATGAGGATTATAGTAGAAAATGAGAGCGGTGTGAAGTGTACCTGAAGATTGATCAGTTTGAAAATGGACATGATGAAAATGAAAGGCAACGTATATATGGAACAGGCACAGCAGTGCGTTTGTCCGCACACGTAGAGAGAGAAAGTGTGAGACATCCGTGTTTTGAGGAGAGAGGGTGAAACGGAAATGGAAACTTGATTTTTTTTTTTTAATTATTTTTTCATTGTTGAGGTTTCTTGGCAGTTGGATGTTACCATGTGTGAGGAAATGGAAACTTGCTCAGCAAGGCTAATTTCTTCTTTTTTTTTTTTTTAATTAAGGAAATTTTCAGAACTTGACTTCCTTATTATTGTTTATTTTAGTATTAAGTTGATATTAAAAATCATTTTTCTTTTTCATGAAATAATTAAGTTGATATTAAAAATCATTTTTCTTTTTCATGAAATACACGTGGACGCGGCAGTCTGAATATATAAAACGCGGATTCTTGTAAAATAATTATAAATATTAGTATATTAGTAAATAAACATATTAAAAAGGAATTGAAAACGAGTACGTTCTTTTTATAAATCAACCACACATTGCATTTTACGACATTTGAAATACTTTTTTATGAAATATGAACCAACGGTTATAAGAAAGAAATAGCTTCATTATATGAAATGCTTTCTTAGATATATAATTAAACAGAATATAAAATACTTTCTTATAAATCAGCTAAATGCTGACATATTTTACGTTCATAGATTTCATGGAGTTTGTTAACTTAATAAGATTTTAACATTAATAAGGAAAAATAATTTATTTTGATGACATGATGTGATTATTCTCTTATATTATCCATCTTTTGGAAAATGCCGACACATTCATATTCATAGACTTCATGAAGTTTGTTAGCTCAATTATATTTTAATATTAAAAACCCATAATTTAATTTGATGACATCATACAATTATTCTATTCGTGTTTTGGAAAATATATGCTGACATTTTTCACCTTTATAGATTTCAACCTTGAGTTTTATAGCTAGTTTGGTGTATTAAATAATTAAGGTTAATACTTAATACTATATTACTTTTACCATTTGTAAAGTAAAATTTATTTCAATTTATTTCCTTCTTTTTTTTTTTACTGTAAAATTTATTTCAATTTATTTCCTCCTTTTTTTTTAACTAACAAGAATAATTAAATATTTTGTTCCAATTTTGCTCTTATCTTATATTGATGTATGATCGCTAGAAACCTTATTTTTCAAAATTCCAAAACATATGAATATTGTTATTATTTTATAACCCACCTATTAAAAATGTTTATTGAATGTGTGAAATGATTTTAAATGATAGATAAGTTTTTTCCTCTCTAGTCAGACGAGAAATAATAAAGATTAAGGGATGTTTGGCTAATCTTATTTTTAGAGTTTATAAATTCTCGTATCTTATAAAATGTTTTTAAAATTTATAAGATGTTTAATGTAAGTTAAAAATAAGTTGTCGAGGTATTTGGATAAATAAGATGATAGAGCTTATAAGAGGTTAGTAATGGTATTTGTATAATTTCAATAATCAAATTTGAAGGTGTTTCAAAAAATAAGTTTTAATTTTAAAAATATATTTGGATCTCCTACTTTTCAATAAAGGGTTTATAAAGCTCTTTATATCTTATAAACTCTTAAAAATCTTATAAACTCTTAAAATAAAATTTTATTTAAAAAAATTTAACCAAATACTTTTGAGAAGTTTATAAGCTTCTAAGGGCATATTTGGTTCGTGGGGTAGGTTAATTAGGTTAATTGTTTGACTTAATTTTATGTTGGTTTGAATATTGTGGTATCTATTGAGTTAGGTTTATGTATTAAATTTATTAAATTCATTAAATTCAAATAAACCAGCCACTTTTGATGAGTTTATTTAATCCAAATAAATTAGTCGCAAGACCATAAATGTTATTTTTGATCCGAACCTAAAAAAAAACGAACTTTTTAATCTTTCAAACAAATATAAATTTATTCAAATTAATTAACCCTAATCAACCTAAATTCCCAAACCAAACATATCTATGAAGCTTATTGAAAGACTAAGGTCAAGAGGTGGTACACTTAGGGGTGAAGATTGGAACGGAAATTTCCGATATCCGCCGAATTCGATCCGAAATTTTTCGATTTTGGAACTAATATTTTTAATCCGAATTCAGATTTTTCCAAAAAATTTCAGATGGAAATTGAAATTAGTTTTGAAATTTTTGAAAATTCTGAAATCCGATCCGAAATATTTCCGAAATTCAATTTTCGGAAATTTCGATTTCCGATCTGATCCGAAATTCCGGTTTCTATAACAAATAGAATATAGTATAAAATGTTTGAATTATATTATATAATATAATATATTTTATATACATTTACTATATGTAAATATAAATATACATATTATAGTATACTTTATAATACTATATAATATATTTTATATACTTTATACTATGTGTAAATATAAATATATATATATATATATTATAATATACTTTATAATACTATATACTATAGTCTATAATTTATACTGTAATTTTTTAGTATTATTTTATACTATATACTATAGTTTATACTGTAGTATTTGTAGTTGTTTAGTATTATTTTATAATATATACTATATATTATAGTTTATACTGTAGTATTGCATTGTCTATCGTGTATTTTATATGAATATTGTTCATCAACAAAATAATTAATCTCTCATGTCTTTGATAGATATTATATTGATGTTAAATGCTTGAAATATCAGATTCGAGGTTGTATTATTTCTTTGGATATTAGAAAAGACTATACAGTTAATAGACCAACTAATTAATTTCGAAAATTTTTGAATTTTTGAATTTCCGAAAATTCCGAAAATTTTCAAAAAAAATTCCGAAATTTCGGAATTCCAAAATTTCCAAAATCGGATTGGATTTCACATTTTCGAAAATTTTTGGATGGAAATTGGAATTGGTTTTTTATTTCCGAAATTTTTTAAAATTTTTCTGAAACATTCTATTTTCGAATCGATTCGTCCGATCTCCACCCCTAGGTACACTTATATAAAATAGCTGTTGGAATATAATTGCCTTTTTTATTCGTCATCTGTCCACTATGCGCATAAATTTTGCCAAATTTATGAAGCAAACTTCCCTCGAGAGAGACGACAAACATACCTCTTTTGGGCCTCTCTAACCGATCCTTAAAACCCTTCAAGAAAGTGGTGTGAAGTAGCTTTCAAGCAACAATTCTTTGATGATCCTTTCTCCCTTTTGCTACTCTCACTTGTTCTGAAATTCTGAATTGAGCGACAGGGTTCAAGCGGCAAATGGACCTCAGGCCAAGGCACAGGCAACACTTCTTCGGGTTTACTAAAACCGAGGTTTCCTTTACAATCTTTTCAATTTATGTATGCTAAGTATTCGATATATTGCTTCAGTTATTTACTGTTCATCGTTGATACTATAGCCTTTTGTTATCTTTAATTATTCTTGGTTGGGTTTATGATAAATTACACTGGTGTGTCGTATGAATGATATTTGGGTGCATATATGAGCGAATGAGAAGTTTGGGTTAGCATTGGATTGCCAGAAAAAGAATATTTAACTATTGAACTGTTTGCCGTTTCTTTTCTTGGGTTGCTGGGATGAAATTGAAGAAATATTGTTTTTTCGTATCATGTTTTGTTATATGGTATGCCATTTTCAATTAGTGTTCTACATATCACCCTAGCGATGGGGCAAAAGACTAATGTATGCATAAATTATGTTTATGTATATAAGCAAGTGAGACAGGTTATTAGTTGACTATTTTTAATCTTTATTTTGGATCAAATTAGTTTTCCATGCATCATACAGAATTTGAAGAAAATCTCTAACTTCAACTTAGTGTTTTTGAATGCTTTAGCACTTAGATGTCTTCAGATTATGTGCTAGAATGTTGTTGAAATATCAGATAACAAGAATGTTAAGTCAGATTCTGCATCCTCTAAAACTCGGAAATTAATTTGGGTGACCTACCATCTTGTGTCATTAACGAACCAGGTTCAGAAAATGGAGCACTTACATAATGAATTTAAAGAGCAAACCGTGGAAGAAGATTTCTGCAAGAAATTGGCTAGACTTTTCAAGTGAGTTCCATCTTTTGCATCATTGCTTCAAGATTTCCTCTTTAGAAAATACAGTGCAAAGCTTTATGGTCTTTTCATATTTGCAGTCGTTCTAGTGGCCGTGCTGGAAAACCTGTTGTAAAGTGGACTGAGGTTTTGATCTTATGCCTTTCCTTTGAATCATTACCATAATAACTTGATCTCTTTCTGTTGGATAGATATTTTGGACACCTTTGTCTTTCTTCTGCATTTTAGATTCAGAGTTGGTTTCAGAAGAATCAAGAACATGGCCTCTTTAAAGAGACTTCGTCAAGTGAAGCCAATAAGTTAGCTGTTGTCCCAGAAACTCTCTCTCATAATAAAGCAACTGGAGATCCTAAAATGTCTGAGGGTGCGTTTGTAAACATGTATTTTTTATATCATGATGTATGTTGCTAGTGGTTTTTCTGCTTGCATTAACATATAATGCCTCGTTGAAAAGTCGTGATCCTGACCAACATTGTGTAATGGCAGGAGAGAAGGATGTAGACTTATCCAGGTTGGAATTTGAGGCAAGGTCTTCAAAGGATGGGGCATGGTAACCCTAAGTTTAACATTTGATGGGTGACTTTGTTTTTTCTGCATTCAAATTTTAACTTCCCATTTGGGTCTTTCATCAGTTTCTTGCCCAATTCTGGAAAAAGTAAGAACGACATTGTAAACTAAGCTTAGGGATTTATCTCAGGACATAAACATGAATTGGAGGAATGTGAGTCTGAAAGTGTTGGATTCTCTCATTTTTTCCTGAAAAACCACTGCACCATTGTGGTTCTCTACAATCTTGTTACAAAAGAATGTGTTTTGGAACTGGTAGTGATGAATATAACATTAACAGGATAGATAGAAATAAAGGATCAATATATTTTTCTATTCTCTCCAGATCATAAACCTGCAATTATAACTTCATTTAGTTGTGTACTCTTTTACCTTTTTTTATGTTTTTTTTTTTACAGGTACGATGTCCATGCATTTCTTTCCCATAGATTTCTTAGTTCCGAGGAACTTGTGAGTAATATTTGTTCCTACTTCCTAGATGTGAAACAGTCTTTCTTTAGATGGCTCATATTGTTGAATGTGGTGCAGATAGCAATCATTACATGTTTTCTCTAAAATACTACCATTCATGTTTGGGAAGTCCTCATTTTTCTATTCACTATTCATGTTACAACCAATAATAACAAAGGGGGTTACTCTCTGAAAGTGTGATAAGTTTAGTTCACCTGCATATAGTAATGTTTTTGTTTTGTATATCACCTCAAAGTGTGATAATTTTAGTTCACCTGCAGGAAGTTCGTGTAAGATATGTTGGGTTTGGAGCCTCTGAGGATGAATGGGTGAATGCAAGAAATTGTGTGAGGGTGCGGTCTGTTGCTTTGGAGCATTCAGAATGCCAGAAAGTGAAGGTTGGGGATCTAGTAGTGTGCTTCCAGGTATCTTTTTTTTTTTTTTTTTTTTACTTAGCACTCCAAATTTTCTATAATAACTGTCTTGGAGTTTTGTTCTGTCAGTAAATAATATCAGAATTGGCAAGATCACTGATGGATTATGAATCAGGAGAGGCAGGATCAAGCAAGATATTACGATGCTCATGTCCTAGAGATTCAAAGGAGATGGCATGATATAAGAGGTTGTAGATGTCTTTTCCTGATTAAATATGACCATGATAATGCAGAGGTGAATACTTTTCCCTTTCTAAATCATAATTTTCTCAAGTTCTGCTGTGTTCTGTGCTGTAAGTTTCTTTCTTTTTTTTTTTTTCCTTAAATTGTTGTGATAGGAGAAGGTCCGTTTGCGGAGACTGTGTTGCCGGCCCGAAACAAAATGGTTAAGTTGATGAGATGACTTATCATTTGCTTGTACACGTGAAGCTATATTCGTGGAACCGGTTCTTATCAGGAAATTTCCTCCTCGGTAGCATCCTATTCTTATTCTCGTTTGTGTTCAAGCAATCGGCTTTTGTTACAGATTCCTCTATTAATGGTATTGCATATGAATATCACCATTTGAAGTTGGGTGTCCTGATCTTTTACTATTGTTTTGCGAAAAATTGTATATTTGTGTCCCTTTTGTTTTTCACCCTTTTTAATCTCAATTTCGAACTAGGTTATGTACCCCTTATATATATATTTTTTTTTTTTTAAAAGAGTCATAATACTTTCATTTGCATAAATATATGGTTCCTATATATGCCATTTATAAAAAGGACTAAATTTTAAAGCAAATGGTGGTAAATAAGCTCAATTCAAACAAAACTGGACGTAGAGATAAACTAACAATTGTAAATGAGTAGTGAGAGTGATTTCTTTGCTCAAATTTTCAAGTTTTTATTCTCTTTTTAAGATCCCTCTTAGCCCACATTAAACAAAAAAAAAAAAAGTGATTTCCTTCCTTTTACATTGGCACGATGGGTTATGTAAAAAGTTGTGATATAATTATTGGGGTAATAATAATAGCATATCATTGGTGATCCTTGATCTGCGTTTGTAATATGATGTCATAACAATGCAATTAATTTATAATGATTATGTAATTTAAAACACGTGTTGAAAAAGAAGGTCCAAGAATTTGAGACGGATGGGTCAAGGTTGCCCACACTAATATAACGCGATTTGGTTTATATTGAATGGGAATGAATAAGTACTTCATAATTTAAGATTATGTGTTATTAATATGTTTCTGCATCTTATTGATTAGAAAAATAACATATACCAAAACGTGTATTTCTGTATGTCGTAAATGCAGCCTATAATTAGGGAAAACAAGGCTTATAAAAACTTATATGAGATTTTGTGGGATGGAACTCTACACTCACCATAACCTATATTCAATTATAGCAAATTCAGTTTTTTGGGATTTTTTTAAATTTTAAATTTATTCTTATATTTTGAACTATTTACTCATTACAATTCTTTAGATTTTAAAATTCAGATCCCTCAATCTAATGAGATTTTTTTTTGTACATTTCACATACATGTATACACTTATCCTGTTATCCACACGCAAACATCATTTTGTTATTTGTCACATCTGCGCAGTAAATATCCCAAACTTATGTGTCAACATTTGTTATTATTATCTACCTGATAAAATTTCGCATAATTTTCAAAAAAAATATAATTACTGTTTTTTATTGTTGTTTCAAAATAATATGTAAACTCTTTTATTTTGATATTGGTGATTAATACACTCACCTACACTTTTTGTTCTTATTCACTATATTCATTCATTTCTAATATATAGAGTGGATACAAAGTAATTAACAATGAACCACTTTCATCTGTTATTGTAGTAATCAAACTAAAAGCTTAATTGTTTAAAAATTATTGGAATAAAATAAAAATAATAAAATTAGAAGACTATTTTCCCCCCTAATACTATGATCCATCATATATTTCGTCTTATTTTAAATGTTTCTACTTAAATATGATCTCAATTGAAAGTATTTATTATTTCTCTCTATTAGAATAAAGTTTCGGATTCCACATTCTCCCACACTCGTAACTTAAATATATATAAAAATAAAATAAATAAATAAAAATATTAATAACATTTAGAGACTCATCAAATCCACCTCCGTATTTAATCTTTCAACCAAATGGATTAATTTCCATTTACTACCTAAACTATTAATTTTTTTTAGTAGGTGTATAAACTTAGAAAGTTTTCCGATCATTAGTCAATTTTTTCAAAAAAATTCGATTGTTATCCCAAACATATATTTCCGGTCAAAATTTATCGAAAAACTCAAAAGTTCATGATTCACATGTCAAAATAATCATTTTTCGAAGTTAAATTATAACCCTAAGTTAATTTAACAATTATTATTTGATTTAAACTTGAATCGAATAAAAAAAAGTTCAAAATCCTAAAATGATTTTGTTCGATTCGTGATCAGATTGAATAAGAATCATTAAATTGACATGAGTTTATAATTTTACTTCAAATAAGGATTATTTTGGAGTATGAATCATACATTTTTGATTGATATTTAAGAACTTCATTTTCAAGTTTTTAGGCGAATTTTGACCGTAAAATATGTATTTAGGTAGCAATCGATTTTTTTTTAAAGAGATCGACTAATACTTGTTTTTTTTTTTTTAAGTCTAAACACACACTAAAAAAAATTAGAATAATTTAGGAAACAAATTAAAATTAACCTAAATAAAAAACCTTTTCACGAAGCACAAAGAAACCAATGAAGTTTGATACGTCACCGTGTTTACTCCCTCAACACAAGATAATAATCCCCATAAAATCAATTGATAGATACTGTAGTAATTACTTATGTACATTATTTTTGAATCAACACAAAATAATAATCCCCATAAAATCAATTGAAAGTTACTGTAGTAATTATATACATTATTTTTTGGATGATTCAAAAGCCTGCTTATCATCTATATGTCACCAATTTTTAACCTTTTTGGAGCCATTGGATTTTCGTTCCCCCAATTCCTCAACCCTAATTTTTGAAAACAATTCATCTGTCTTAATATCTTCTTCAAACCCTATAATCGATTGCTTTGATCACTGATTGTCGATTGGCTCTTCGATTCTCCGTTTCTGAGATTTATAATCTTGTCGCCTCCAATCTGATAGTTGTGATGGAGTACGATTTGGAAAATCCACGACGGAGTTGATGGTTGACCATTGTTGTGCGTCAACTTCATAGAGGACTGCTCAGATGTCACCGAGGCCATCTGAATAAGGCAACTGCACGAAAACGAGTTACGAAACGCAAGAAAGAACAATTCTTTAATCCATAGCAGTAGAGCAGGGGTTGTTTGACAGAAACGGTGTCTTGAAATATGGATGAGTACGATAGTGGCGGGCGCGGCAGTGATAAGGGGTTGGGAGAGGATGAGGGGAGTACAGCTCCCCTCCCTGAAAAGGTTAGTTATATATATAGTTCATGGCAACTTTCGTGAGTGTTATTGTTGTCTAATGACATTTTATCTGTTGTTTTGTTTTGACCATTGAGGGGTGGAGATGGAGTTAGATATATGTTTTTGTTTTGGGGTAGAAATGTTGCGGAGGCCATGACACTTTAGATTGGAATGGCTGGTACAGTTTTTTGTCAGCATTTATTATGTATATCTTGGTTAATGCGTTTATGGTATTGTGTTATGCTTTAGTGTTTCTACAGCAAGTTTAAATTTTGCAGGACTATTGATGAGATAAAGATGTTCTTAATGGACTTCATGTGCAATTGGCATATGCTGTTGGCCTATGGAAAATTAGACATGAAATAGAATGTTTTGATTCTGTATGAGGAAGTTGCTGAGTTAAGTTGTGTTCTTGGAGAGATGGTTATTGTTAAGGTTCTATTGCTCGTAGCCATTGTGATTGTTGTCCATATGTGTTTAAGTAATTACGTGTTCTTTATTTTCTTGAGAATCTGACCTGGATAACCTGTGGCTCAAGATCTACTGTTAAACACGAGCATTGTGTTAATTGGCATTTGATCCATCTGCAACAGGTCCAGGTTGGTGGTTCTCCTGCATATCGAATTGATAAGAAACTGGGCAAAGGAGGATTTGGACAAGTGTATGTAGGTCGTCGGATCAACCCTCCAAACCCAAATGAAAGAACAGGTCCAGGAGCTCTGGAGGTATATATACTCATCAACTAATTCTGTTTCTGTGGCAGGAATTTCTCTTTCATGGAAATATAATGTTCATATTCTCTTGTAGGTGGCATTGAAGTTTGAGCACCGGAGCAGCAAAGGTTGTAATTATGGGCCACCCTATGAGTGGCAAGTTTACAAGTGAGTGCAATTATTTCTTTGTTTTCTGTTATTTCTTTTCATGCTTCTTTCTAGCAAATGCAAAGACTGGACTGAAAAGATTTCGTGTTCTTCCCCAGTGCGCTTGGTGGGAGTCATGGCATACCACGAGTACATTTCAAAGGACGTCAAAGCGATTACTACATTATGGTACATGACTACGCTAGCAAATCTCTCTTCCCCCCCCCCCCCCTCTCCCCCTCTCCTTTTCCAGGTCTGTTTGATATCTTCCTCTTTGGGTGTAACTAACTTTGCCAATTTCAGGTTATGGATATGCTTGGCCCTAGTCTGTGGGATGTCTGGAACAACAACTCTCACACGTTAGTGTTATTTTTCCCAAAAAAAAAAAAAAAGAATTTGATCGCTCCTGCTGTTTTCCTGTTTGAGATCTTGCAGCTAATATCCAAACATCCTGTTTTGCAGTATGTCCATAGAAATGGTGGCATGTATTGCTATTGAAGCAATCTCCATTTTAGAGAAGTTGCACTCTAGAGGGTAATTCTTTCAAAGTACCTGTATTCCATTAGTGATTTAATTGGGCATAGTGTTATAATACTTGATTTTGGTGGTACTGCTATAATGCACAGATATTAACTCAGGCCTTATGAAACATTATGTGTTCTAGACATATGCTTGCTTTCTTTCCCTTTTAGAGTGGGATATGATTGGGTTTGGTGCAACAAAAATGAGAAATGAGTTGTTTCAATGCGGTTTGATTGACCTATGATTCAAATAGGTGTATAATTTTGATTCTAATTCTTCTGTTGAATGGAGGGTAATCTCCTAATGTTCCATAGTTGAAATAAGTCTTTCTAATAAGGGAATACTCATAATTGAGTTCTATCTCAATACTTTGACTGTTAGAAAATTGTATACCAGGATCTCTCCATTGCTGCTTACTCTCAAATCATATGTGTAAAATGTTATTGTAATGTGCTATTATTGTGGTTTGCAGATATGTGCATGGAGATGTGAAGCCTGAGAACTTTTTGCTCGGTACACCTGGAACATCTGATGAAAAGAAGCTTTTTCTGGTTGATCTTGGATTAGGTAGCATACTATGCATCCCATAGCCAGTTTACGTAGAATACATTACTAACTCTACAAATATCTAATATCTTATCCTTGTTTTGCTTATATTTATGCAGCTACCCGTTGGCGTGATAATTCTACTGGCCTTCATGTTGATTATGATCAGCGTCCAGATGTGTTTAGGTGAAATTATTATTCTACAGATCTTCTCCCTGTATTCTTGACATTTTATTTTGTTTCATGGTTCTTGTAAGTTATCGTGAGAACATTGGTGTTGCAGAGGAACTGTACGTTATGCTAGTGTTCATGCTCATCTTGGAAGAACTGGTAGCCGAAGGGATGATCTAGAGTCCCTTGCTTATACTCTCATTTTTCTTCTCCGAGGTCGGCTCCCTTGGCAAGGATACCAGGTTAGCAGTGGGTCTGGAATATGTGTTTTGCTTTTTGGAAAAATAGATTCTGACCCGTATGTGATGAATTTTGAAGGGTGAGAATAAAGGCTTCCTTGTGTGCAAAAAGAAGATGGCGACCTCTCCAGAAAATCTTTGTTGCTTCTGTCCTACTCCATTTAAACAGTTTGTTGAGTATGTTGTCAATCTAAAGTTTGACGAGGAGCCTAATTATGCAAAATATATATCCCTTTTTGATGGAATAGTTGGTCCAAATCCAGATATAAGGCCAATCAATACTGAAGGTGCTCTGAAGGTAGTCTATGAACTCTGTAGTGCATATTTTAGGACTTGTTTGTTGACCTTCAAACTTTGTTGAAGTCTAGGGTTTGGTTTTGTTTTTCTAAGACATGGTTTATCATTTTGAAGCTTATATATCAAGTGGGACATAAGAGAGGTCGGCTTATGATGGATGACAACGATGATGAACAACCAAAGAAAAAGGTTCGCATGGGAATGCCAGCAACACAGTGGATTAGTGTGTACAATGCTCGACGGCCAATGAAGCAAAGGTATCATGGGTTTTTCTCGTAAGTTTTTCCTGAGGAAATGTAGATTTACCCTGCCCCCCCCCCCCCACCACACATTTTGCAGATATCACTACAATGTTGCAGATGTGAGACTTTCTCAGCATATTGATAAAGGAAATGAGGATGGACTATTTATCAGCAGTGTGTCATCATGTTCAAACTTGTGGGCCTTAATTATGGATGCAGGGACTGGTTTTAGTTCTCAAGTTTATGAGCTGTCACCTTATTTCCTTCACAAGGTCTCTTTTTTTTTCCCTTGCATCTGTAATTTTTCTTGAATAAGAAGTTTGCTTATTCATGTGTGCAACATATTACACATCTTTTCCTGCTTAAATCTTACTGGTCAAAGGTAATTGATATATTTTCATTGCATCAACTGCAGGAATGGATTATGGAACAATGGGAGAAAAATTATTATATTAGTGCAATAGCAGGGGCTAACAATGGAAGCTCATTGGTAGTCATGTCTAAGGGTTAGTTCCACTGCTCAATACTTGTAATATTGTTTCTATTCATGATAGCTAATGATTTTTAACTTAAAAAAATACAGGTACCCAGTATCTTCAGCAGTCTTATAAAGTTAGTGAATCTTTTCCATTTAAGTGGATCAACAAAAAGTGGAGAGAGGGTTTCTATGTTACTGCAATGGCTACTGCAGGAACTAGATGGGCAATTGTTATGTCTCGTGGGGCTGGGTTTTCTGATCAAGTATGTTACTCTTTATCACTTTTTGGATTCTGGCCCCTTCTGCTAGCCTGCATCCTGGTAAAGATGATTATTTTCTTGTATATGGTTCAGGTTGTGGAGTTGGACTTTCTTTATCCCAGTGAAGGTATTCATAAGCGGTGGGATGCTGGATACCGTATCACATCAACGGCAGCAACATGGGATCAAGCTGCCTTTGTTCTTAGTGTTCCCAGAAGAAAACCTTCTGATGAAACTCAGGAGACACTTCGAACTTCTGCTTTTCCAAGTACACATGTTAAGGTTGATTTCTGTATATTTCTTCTATTGTTGTTGATAACCCTTTCTCCTGCTTGGTTCTTAGAGTTTACTTTGTGTTGTATGCAGGAGAAATGGGCCAAAAACCTTTATATAGCATCTGTCTGCTATGGGAGAACTGTATCTTGAGGCATTGGAATTTGCTGAGAGTTGAAGGTGGATTGACTGTCCTGCTAATCATTATAAGAAAATTCAAGTTTTTTCATCATCGGAGAACCAGGATCCTTTTTCTTCTGCTGCTAGGCTCAAGATGCGGCTATTGGGATTTTGATGTATGCTTACTCTGACCATCAACATAGAATTATATGTAACACCTGTGCACTGTACTGCATTTGTGTCTAAATGATGTAGGTAGTTTTAGAATCCCAGTGAGTTAGTTCACTCACTGCCGAAAGTTTGTATAGCATCAAACAGTAGTTACTTTTAAGGATTAGTGGCACAGGCTATAATTACACTGGTGGTGATATTTTGGTACATGCATTCAGATTCTCCTGTAGAGGCAGGATCTTGTCAATTATATCCTCGTTTTCCCTTCAGTCCTCTTCTCTGACTTGGTCTTATATTTTCTGAGCCTATATACCCATGATTTTATGGAATAGAATATTTGATCTGGAAATGGGCAATGCTTTTCTGAATGTTAAACATGAGATCTGTGGTGGTTTATTTAGTATCTTTTAGTTTATTCAGTAGTATGTTGGAGACGTGAGTTTATAGCAGTGAAATATCATCTTCGGTATCTCTATATTATTACTCTTTTTGTTTAGCAGGTCAGATCATGATATGCTGTATTCTGCTAGTCTACGCTAACTGCTTTTTGTTTATGTTGTGTGGCAAATTGACAGAAAGGAGGTTTCTGAGGTGCATTGACAACATCAAGCTACAGTTCATTGTGACTTCTACACCCTTCAACTAACCTTGGATATTTTGTAATTTTTATGATCCTTTTGTCTGTTAGGCTGGCTTGCATATACTGGACTCATGCTGAGATTTCTCTTGCAGATCTGGTCAGTTATGATATTGCCTTAAATTTTCTTGGTTAGAAGTTTGAATTCATATGTTATGTTAATGTGATATTACTTGAATTTGGCTGGCAACTGAAAGAAGTGTAAAGACCCTCTGCAGAAGACAGTTCATATTGCTGGGATCAATGTTGGAAGGCTTGTTCTCGCTTTTGTGGTTTCTTTTTGAAGCTCATCTCTGTTCTTTTTTTTGGGGGGAGAGACTCGGTTCAGAAATTTCTAGATCTATGCAATATCCTGTATAGTGACATCAACCAGCAAAAATGGGCACATTTTCATGCCTCCATTGTTGCTGTGGGATTATGGAAGTACTGATTTTTGGTTTGTTTCTCTTTATTTTCCTATCATTGCATAGTTTTCTTTGTTTAGTTTTTTATTTTTAATCCCATTTTTCAGTAGATTCTTCAACCCGCGAGCATTTCTTTTTCATAACGATTACAAGTGATGATCTTTAGAGCTAGACTGTTTTACTGCTGGAGATGTTCAGTATAATGATCAGGCACATTGCGTTTCCATGATTTTTTTCCTGTTTACTTTATAATTCTATTTCTTCCTTCATCATGTATGTATAATGCATCCATTTCCCACTATGGGAGGTGAAGGAATAATTGGTGTATTCCTCCCATCCCCTTCTTGTAGGTAGGTGAAAGCATTCATATTACAGTTCCGAATCTTGAGGATCTTGCCTCTGCAACAGGTTTTTTAATTTGCTGGGCATATACTGTATTCCAGGTAGTGTTAATTTATTGCACTTGCCAGAGACGTTTTCTAACACTCTTATCATTGGGTTTGGTGTAAATGGGGATGCAATCAAGTCAAGTTATAGCTTACAAGCTATTCATCATTGATTTTTAGAACTTTTTTAGAACTTGAACTCGACTCGAGTTTGAGCTCAATATTACCCCATTCAACAGGCTCATTGGGAGCCTTGTCGTGTTTGCGTATTTTACCAATTTGTACTCGTTATATTTAGTGATTTATATATAAAAAATTTGTTAAGTAATTGGATTCGTTATTAACCCTTTTTAAGTGAATTACAGTAGGTCATATTAGTAATTGTGTTGAGCTCAAGCTGTCGATTTTGCAATGAAGTCGAACAGTAGGTTAATAAATAAAGTTGGATAGTTTATTATATACCAGTGCTGTAAATTCATTATCAAATGAAAATTTTATATTTATTATGTTTAGTTGGTAAATAAGGTTGCGCGCAATTTTTTTCAAAATAAGATTCTTTGGACAAATATAGTTTTAGAAGTATGACTGTTTTTGAATGAAGGGATTATAAAATTATATATTACTGAAAATATTCATCGACATGAGCACAATAATGACTTGTGCTATCATGAACCCGAGCAATTGGCCTAAACAATTGATATTACACATTAATCAATGATGAAAAACACTAAGCAAAAAGTAGCACCTCGTAGAATGGAGTCCATTTTTCATTCTTAATTAAGAGTACATCTGGAAAGTGGATTTGAGAAGAGATGGATTTAAAACTTATAATAGCAAATTCACTAATAGTGTTTGGATGGATATGAATTTGAAATTTATGATTTTTATTTTGAACTAATTTTGTTAAATTGTCATTTATGATCTTAAGATAACTACGGAAGACTGTAAAATGGTAGATCAATATAACAAAATGCCACATACAACTTGACATTGATACAAATAATTAATAAGTCGTGTTAATTTTGACCGTGCTAAAGGTAATGGATTGATAAGTGTAACCACGTGATCACAATAAATTTACACTTTGATCTATATCGTGCTATCTTGTCGAACTCTTACCTAACAATTATTTAGATGATATTATTGCTTAATGGGGTCAAGGAATTGGAATGACTTGCCAAATTATATTTTAGGTTGCACTGGATTTAAGCATCTGATTTGATCCGTAAATGATTTTTAATTACGAGAAATTCAGAAGACTACGTACACATTTTATTTAAATTTATCAAAAGTATTTTGATAACAGTTTAAACTCAAAGTGTTGATAAATTCATCATCCTATAAACTCCAACCAACTTTAAAAGATTTGTAGCGATGATCATTTCAAATTCCTATATCAAATCACTTAATCAAAAGTTATTTCATCCCAAACGAGAATGTAAATTTTCATATTAAATATCTTCATTTATATAACCATAATGAATTTATTGTTATAAATTTTATATTAGTATTCATATCCTTCAATTTTAGATGGATCTATTATTTATTTGGGTGAGACTATAGACACTCTAAAAATATTGAACACATCCCAAAAATTATATTTTTTATGTCTTACTTTAAAAAAAAAAATTGGGTGTATTTAGTAAGTTTTGGGACGTGCATGATCTTGTCTATTTATTCATTCATTCATTCTTTTATATATCTCTATATATACATAATTACATACATACACACATAAAAATAGAACAGCAAGGCCTCCTCAACATTCTACAACCCTACCAACTTGAGTTCAAAATGGAGCAGAACCTTTCAAAGCAAAAATGGAAGGCCATGATCTCTACAAGGTTACAAAAAGCTAAACCCGATCAAATATGGCCTCTTTTTCATGATTTTTTCGGGCTTCATAAATGGTTCCCGGGCCTTCCCATTTCTCACGGCGTTCATGGTGTCAATGGCCAACCCAGTTGCATTCGCTATTGCTCAGGGTTTGGCCTCAAACAAGAGGAAAAAATTAACGAGTCGAACCCGAGTGGTTTGAGTTGGTCTAAGGAAAGACTGGTTGCCATTGACCATGATCAAATGACATTTACTTATGAGATAGTGGACTGTAACATAGGATTCAAATCCTATGTTTCCACGATTAAGGTTGTCCCGGCGGATGAGGGTGGCGTCGCCGCTGTGGAGTGGTGGATCAGCCTTGATCCGGTGGCGGGTTGGAAGTGGGAAGATTTGGTGGCCAAGTATGAAACGGGTCTGCTGCTTATGGTCAAGAAAATGGAGGACGCCATTCTTGGATCTTCATAACGCCTAGATGTAAACTCGTAGCCTTTTTTTTTTTTGTCATTTTCTTTCTGTTTTATTATTCTCTTTGGTATTTATTTTAGTTCCATTTCATTACAATTATTCTGAGTTGGTCGACTTATGCGTGACGAGTCAAGTATGGTTTTTTTTTTTTTTTGCATGAGAGGAATCTGTTGGTAGTTTTCTAGAGTGATTTCCACATCACCCCATATATAGTTTTTAATTAATTAATTAGTTAAATGTACTTCTCTAGAAGACTGGAAATGATTTAATATTTATTCTGGACCCTCGAGCGAATATAACTTATTTATATCGATGCATGACCTTTTTTTTTTTTTCCCCCTCTAATTCTCCAAAATAATATTTCTAAAGAGGCAAGTTTTCTGGATCAAAATTCATACTACTTAATTTGGATAGCTTATTACACACACACATGAGCCTATCAGCTTATTTGAATGTTCACTCAGGTTAGCGGGGGTTTGCTAGACAGACATTATCGAATAGCGTCTTTTGATAAGAGATATGAATAAGAAGCTTTCAGAAAATTAGTGTTTTCTGAATTATATGAAGGCAGTAAGCAAACGGCGAATCCATGGGTATTTGAACCCGAGTATCCAGGAAAAAGTAGAATATTTGATGGAAGGGCGGGGGGTCCTTTTGAACAACCCGTTCTAATAGGAAAGCCTTATATCTTGAAATTAATTCATCAAGTTGATGACAAAATCCATGGATGTTCAAGTGGACATTATGCGCTTGTTACACAACAATCTCTTAGGGAAAGGGCAAAACAAGGGGGACGAGTAGAAGAAATGGAGGTTTGGGCTCTAGAAGGATTTGGTGTTGCTCATATTTTACAAGAGATGCTTACTTATAAATCTGATCATATTAGAGCCCGCCAATAAGTACTTGGTACTACGATCATTGGAGGAATAATACCTAATCCCGAGGATGCTCCAGAATCATTTCGATTGCTCGTTCGAGAACTATAATCTTTAGCTATGGAACTGAATCATTTCATTATATCGGATCAAAACATCCAGATTAATAGGAAGGAAGCTTGATCAGAATAAATCCGAATTTTTATTCTATGATCGATCGGTATAAACACCAACAGCTCCGAATTGGATTAGTTTCTTCTCAACAAATAAGCGCTTGGGCCACTAAAATCCTGCCTAATGGAGAGATAGTTGGAGAGGTGACAAAACCCTATACTTTTCATTACAAAACCAATAAACTGGAAAAAAGATAGGATTATTTTGTGAAAGAATTTTTGGTCCTATCAAAAGTGGAATTTGTGCTTGTGGAAATTATCGAGTAATTGGAGATGAAAAAGAAGAACCGAAATTTTGTGAACAATGCGAAATTGAATTTGTTGATTCTCGGTTACGAAGATATCAAATGGGCTACATCAAACTTGCATGCCCAGCAACCCATGTGTGGTATTTAAAACGTCTTCCCAGTTATATTGGGAAACTTTTAGATAAATCTCTTAAAGAATTAGAAGGCCTAGTATATTGCGATGTGTGATTTGATCAAAATTCTGATGTTACAGATTTGGAATGAGAAACTGTCATCCCAATCAATCCAATTTGGATGCCCTAGATCTAACATGTGACTTGGTAAGAATACCATGAAGCTCAGACTTGAGGGTGTAGTCAATACTCCCCAATCAAAAGAGGAATTGATCTATGGTCGATTTTGGAACAAATAAAAAAATTTAGATTTGTACCTCATAAAAAAGAATTTTTTGTTTAACCATTTATTTTCTTTTGGAACTTTTGTAAAGAAATAAATGTTCAAGCAAGCAAATATGTCGGGGTTACAGGAGTCTATCCATCGCGTATAGGCTTTAAGGGCATCGTGGCATAACCGTCGAGGTTAAGTAGGGACCTAATAGATCGAATGGAACAATACATTGACAAGTAAATCCCTTATGAATTCCAAGGTACTCATTTATTTTACTTTCATTTTAATTCTAATTAATAATTAAGGGATTCATCATTCGAAGGGAAGTAGACTATTCAATAATTTCACATTTCATTTATGTCGTAATTGAATAACGAATTAAGAAAATCTAAATAATATTAATAAATAAAAAGAAGGCGGAATCAATGAAATCTTGCTTAGTCTTCACCGGGAACTTGAGTAAGGAGTAGATCTTTTTGTTTTGGGGTTTTCTATAATTTGAAGGTGAGAACTCCTTTCTTTAGTTGGTGTACAGTTGGTGTAACTACTTGAGCCCGATGAAAGGAAACTTTCACGTCCGATTTTGAGGGGGGGAGGAGATCCTATAGGATCCTATCCGAATTTTTCTTTTGCTAGGCCCATAACGAAAAAACCCACTTTCTTGCGATTACGAGGTTTATTCGAATATGAAATCCAATCTTGGAAATACAGCATCCCCTTTTTTTTACTACCCCAGGCTTCGATACATATCGCAATCGAGAAATCTCTACCGGTGTGGGTGCTATTCGAGAACAATTAGCCGATCTAGATTTACGCATTATTCTAGATAATTCATTGGTAGAATGGAAAGAATTAGGAGAAGAAGGGCCCACAAGGAATGAATGTGAAGATCGAAAGGTTGGCAGAAGAAAGGATTTTTTGGTTAGACGCATGGAATTGGCTAAGCATTTTCTTTGAACAAATATAGAACCATAATGGATGGTTTTGTGTCTATTACCAGTTCTTCCTCCTGAGTTAAGACCCATCATTCAGATAGATGGGGTAAATTAATGAGCTCGGATATTAATGAACTCTATAGAAGAGTTATCTATCGGAATAATACTCTTACCGATCTATTAACGACAAGTAAATCTACACCAGGAGAATTAGTAATGTGTCAGGAGAAATTAGTACAAGAAGCTGTGGATACACTTCTTGATAATGGAATCCGAGGGCAACCGACGAGGGAGGTCATAATAAAGTTTATAAGTCTTTTTCAGATGTAATTGAAGGCAAAGAGGGAAGATTTCGTGAGACTCTCCTTGATAAACGGGTCGATTATTCAGGGCGTTCGCCGCGCGAAATAGCAATAGAACTTTTCCAGACATTTGTAATTCGTGGTATCTACAAAAATGTCATATACTATTCCCAAATCACAAGAGGCCAGCATTTATTAGGGCAGCTTCAAATTCTTGCTCACTGTTCCATGGGGCACCTGAAAAAAAAAAAAAAACACTCAGACAAGAATCCCAAGAAGTACACTCGTAGCAGAAACAGTTTCAAAATAAACTCACTGGAAATCATATAAGATTTACCTCTGCAATTTGTGTGTTGAAGTACTTCTCAATGTTGTCCATTACAAGATCATCATTGTCATAGATCAAGTTGAATACTGCACCTGTTCACCTCCAAATAGTATAACAGTATTCCTCCATGCACAAAAACCATCAAAGTTCACATCACAGATGCATATATGTGTTTTTCATTCATAAGCCATATATCTATAAACATATTAAAATGAGTTGTTGAAGTCACTGAATATGATAGAAAACAATGAGCTAAAAATCTATGAGAAAAGTACCTTTGAGACCAAAAGTGTCCCGCTCTACCAACCCGATGCAAGTAAACCTCATAATCAGGCTGAGAAGGTTTATCATATCTCACAGGAAGATTAAAATTGACAACCAAATTGACCTGCATAAGGAATGATGCTGCCACATTATTACAGGTTAAGAACCAAAATAAGAGAGAATGTTTTCAAATAAACTAACTTCAGAGCAATAAATAGTAAGCAGCACCTGACTCTGGTCAAAGCCTCGAGTGAGAAGATCAGTAGATACTAGAAATTAGAACCTTAGTCAACCCTTCCTTGAATCTCTATCCAAGACCAATCAAAGATTCGTGCAGCATAGATGCACTTTTCCTGGTCCGAACAAACACAATTGTCTGCCCACTTTCTCTCCAAGCTCAAGTATTCGGTCTTTACTCACCATGATCTTTGAATGCTCATCAGGACAATGAACCTTTTACTGTTTGACAGACTCCAAGGACAGTTCTTCCTTTTTGAGGAAGACTTGGTTATATTCTTTTACGAATATTTCTTCAACTATCTTCGACACAAAAGCCCTCACGGGATCATCAAATGTAGCCGAGAAAAAAAGGACCTGATTGTAATAATCCATGACACAAAGTCAACCATACAATCTACTTGACACATATTGAATAGCCAATAAAGATAGAGTCGTATGTTATTTGTCGTGATTTGCAAATCTGGCAATTCAAATTCACTTTCACAATTGTCTTCATTATTTTCACTGAATCGTTCCAGAATCCACTCTGCACATGGGAGATAATTCACAGATAAGCATAATCGAAAAATGAGTTGAGCTTTTCAGGTTGCAAAAACAGATAATATGGGTGAACTTAACTTCAATGAAGCACAATAATACAAAGTTTGAGGTACAATTATTTCTTTTCTGTGGGTACCCGCCTAATTCATGAAATGAAAATAAAGAATATTTCCCAATTCTACATAAGCAAATTGCATGAGACATGTGAGCCAATCAATGGCAGAATCTAAACAAGCATGGAATATATCTAGATGTGTTTTCCAAACTAGCATCCGGCCAGGCGTACCTAAGATATCCCGAGTAAAGGTAACAGTGAAATCAGCCACATAGTAGAAAGCAAATATCTAATGAGAATAGGGAAGATGAGTTTATCACAACCTAAAAACCATGGATTACCTCAGCCAACAAGTGGTCTGCCTCATCAAACACAGGAATATTCATTTCACTTGTACCCAGTTTCTTCGCTGACATCCAGTTAGAAATGGTACTGTTGTGCCAATGGTTACTTGTGCCGTAATAGGTGCCATCTTTTGAACTGGAACATAATTTGCTGGATCTGCTGCTATGGCTAATTCAGAGGTTTTTCCAGTTAACTTTCCCATCAAACCATAATATAAACCTCTAAAAAGTTTACAATATCATGATTGCATATAACAGCCTATCAGACTCCTTAAGTCTAAGAAGCACAAACCATCAACTTAGAACTCGGAACAGTTAAACTTGAAATCTGGTTACCATAAATAAATGCAAAACATTTTCAAGAATAGGGATGCAATACCAGTTATAATCCTCTGACTTCCTAATTTTTTCCACAACCAAAACTTAAGACCTTTACATTGATAAATTTGCACGAAAATACCTCCAAATTTATAAAAGAAAATTAGCTGCATGCAAGCATGCTTCTAAACGAAGCTGAATGGCTAACTATCTCGTGGGGAAGATACAGAGAGCTTGAGGAGCCATGACTTTTGGATCAACACGGCCCAACATGCCAAGCACGAAGCAAGTGGATCGACATACAGACCCTTCAACAATACTGGTGATAAGTTCAACTACTCGAATCTCTTGGCAGAGAAATATGGAGTGTCTCCAAATGTAACCTAATTTCAGTCAAAAGGAAACAAATAAGAAAATCTGTCTCATTGCAGTGACACTATCATCGAATTTCTATTTCTACATATTTAGCGGCACTCTAGTCTCTATGCATGTCCAGAATACAACATTTACACCATCATAGACCCTAAATTCGTTGTTCAATCAAAACGCAGAAACTTCATAAATCAATGTACATACGAATTACCGATTAAAGCTAAATTCAAACGAAACTTCAAATTACAAACCCTCTTGATAATCTAACAGATTGAAAACAATGTAAAACGTCAAATAATCTTTAAATGTACAGAAACAAAAAGCTACAAAATTAAGAGGATTACGGTTTCAATGGTGGAGTCATGGGGATCGGTTAGCAAGCTGGTTTCTCCAGGTTGGACTCATCGATACGCGGTGAGTGTAATGTGGCCGTGACAAGTTTGTTGGCCATGCGAGACAGGGTGGGATTTAGGGGGCGGGGTTGCAGCGGCCCACTGGCCCCTTGGATTTTAAAAAATGTTCTTTTTTTAATATTTTTTAATTCTATCATTAATTTATAAGAATTTGTCTTCCTCACATTGTAATTTGTTTTTAATTATATTATATTTAGCCCCCCAATTTATTAAATCTTTTGATGAGAAATTTGTTTTCCCCTTACAAACATAATTTGATCCTCTTCCTCTTGATGCTGGGAGACTTACCAATAAAAGAACTCACAATCACCGATTGAGCTCTCTTATCTATGTTGAGACTGGCTTGGTTTCTTTTGTTAATAACAACTATTTTTTATAATATAATTAGTTAGGGAGGAATGCAGAGAAAAAAATAAGATACTTATATGATCTAGAAAATAAGTATGATTTGAATAGAATTAAAATTTGAATAGGATTGAGGTTTAAATAAGAGAGAATCAGGATTTGAATATGATTATGATTAATATTTAAATAATAGTGAAAAATATGTTTTAATTATAATTTATATGAAAAGGTATTTTAGTTAATTTCTAAATGATTATCTTTATCTAAAAATTTAGGTGGTGTATTCATAAAGAGTTGTACTTGTGTGTAATTGTTGTATGGACGCGGGTTGGATCGGGTTGAATCAGCGCATTTTCCTTTTTTTTTACCATAATTTTTATGTTGTGTTAATCATACATTTATATTTTGTTAAGTATACATTTATATTATGTTAAACATACTTTTATATAATACTTTAACTTTAAAAAAATCCTAATTTTGGCCAAAAAAACATTAATTTCAGCACAAAAAACTCTAATTTGTATATATATATCTTTATGTAATATTACACATACCTTTAAGTAATATTAGTCATACTTTTATATAATACATAAAGGTACAATTAACATAATTAAAAGGTATGACTAACATAATATAAATGTATGCTTAACATAATATAAAAATCCTAAAGGTATGCTTGACATAACATAAAACCATAAAAATATATTTAACATAATATAGCGATATACTTAATATAATATAAATGTATGTTTAACATTATAAAAACCCTAAAAGTATACTTGATATAATATAAAATCATAAAGATATGTTTAATATAATATAAATGTATGCTTAATATAATATAAAAGTTCTAAAAATATGACTAACATAATATAAATGTATGTTTAATATAATATAAAATTATAACATTTATAATAAAATTATAACATTTATAATAAAATTATAACATTTGAAGCGAATTTTGGTGGGTTTGAGCGCACCCACCCGGACTCATGGGACATGTGCGCGCGTATAGAGCGGCGCATGGATCAGATCAGGTTAATTGCATGAATTCTAAATCAATATACGTGCGTGGATCGGAACATGTCTATTGCATGAATTTTAAATCCATACACCAATTATAATTATAATGAAGGTATTACTGATATGCAGAACCTAATTATAGGAGTGAATTGGGTGTTATGTTAAATTAACGTCGGGCAATTGGGCTAAATAACATTATTGTTACGAAATTTATATGTTAGCAAAAAATCAGGAAACATATTTTATTTGAGAAGGAAAACGAATAAACTAAAAATGGAATGCGTGTTTTAATTTTGGTAGGTATATATTCATAGTGGACCCACAATATTGTTTAAAGATTGATATCTATCCAAAAACAAATTCCAATCAAATTTAATGTAATCATTTATACCAAAAATAAAGTATCAATTCTTTTTATAATTGACAATTCCAAGTATTAAATTCAAATTTTTATTATTTACGTCGTTTTTTCACACTTAACTATTTAATTTTGTTATCTCAATTAATTATAGCAAGCAACTTTAGGTGAAAAGGTTATATAATCTGCAAAAAGGTTTTTTTTTTTTTTTAAGTTTTACATCTTATTTATTATTTCTCGAAGTTGTAAAATTATCTGCAACTTGGATGTTTTCGTTCAATCAACTCAATTAATAAAAAAACACTAAGTTTTACATATTATTTTTTTTTTTATTAATTTGTCTTTGATTTTATGATCTAATGTTTTATAGTATATTATCTATATATATAATAACAAAATGACCACTCATTATTTGCCAAAAATAGTCAAATCCCGTCGAAAATCAAAATTTAAACCTTTTATTTTGAATTTTATTAATTAATAAATAAAATTGATTAAAAAACTAATTCAAGTATATTAAAAAATTCAAGTTTGAAAACATATTTTCAATTAATTGCTCAATAATATATTAAAATGAATTTTTTTGGAGAAGAATTGTACCCGTTTTTTATATCCATGCTATTGAAATAAAATTTATATTCTTATTTTTAATAATATAATATATTAAAATTATATTGGTGTAATATTTAAAACGTGAGATAATATATATATATATATATATATATAACAAGAGGATGGTCTTTACCAACTTCAAAATATTCGATTTTCCTACGCGAGCCTTATTGAAATTGAAAAGGCCCCAACCTATAGCCTATAGGTATGGTGTTAGCGCTTTAGTTTGATTGCAGAGGCGCCTTAGCGCTTGACTAATAAGATAGAAAGAGTTTTTCTTGCTTGTTTAATAAAGTCTTGCTTTTATATATATAATAATTACCCTTCAAAAGTGGAAATGAGATTATTTTCCCGACCATTTTCACTTTTCAAAAGTAGAAATCAATTATTTATTATTTATAGTTTTTTTGTTTATTATTTATAGTTTATAAATTTTAAATCATAATTATCAATATTACATTAGATATTATTTATACATACGTGGTATTAAAATCATCTATATATTGGTCAATTCTTAAATATTATAATATATATGGTATATACATGTTAATCACAATAAATGTTTAATTATTTCTATAATCAAATATTTTACTTAAATCAATAGTATTTTACTTTCAAAATGAACTGATATCATATTACTGTATATTTGATTAAAGAAGTAAAATACACAATCATTATATTTATTTTTTGAGACGTGTACTTCTGAAAATTCATCCATTTAAGAAAAATTATATTTTTTATTCGAAATAATCAATCAAGAAATTCCAAACGTAAATGCAATAATTTTTTTTTCTCAAGGATGAATATTTCGATTTCGATTGAATATCGGTAAAAGTTAGACAATTCACATAATTTTATAGAAAATGGAAATTGGACGTAATATTTACAAACTAAACCATTTATTTAAAAAAAATGTTTTTTTATCAACATTGATATTTATCGATTTTTTTCGATATTACATCGATTTTTCAATAATATGTATCGTGAAACTATCAATATCGAAACCGATACCGAAATTTATTGAAATTTTACCGATATTTTGACGAAATTTCTCATTTCTATTTAAAAAAATGAAAATATCTAAGAAATATCGTTACATCCAGTTTTTATATCGATCATATGAAAAAATAGAAATATCGGAAAAATATCAATAATATTTCAAGATAATTATCTATATAATATTCAAATTTCATATAAAAATAGTGTTTTCAAAAGGATTGTCGATTTTTGGTCACAAAATTGTGAAATGAAAACATATATTTCTTAATTGAATATTATAATGAAATAGTATATGAAATGAATTTTGATATTGTAACCGTGACACTGTGTTATATAAATTTTTGTGCGAATTTACCCCATTTTTGATTTAGCCATATTAATGTTTTCATTATGATTATAATTTAATAGTCACTAAATTTAAGTGCACCCCAACTTTAAAGGTATTATATATTCATTTGAAAATTATAACATTTGAAATTTATATGCCCATGCATCATTATGATGGGTATCAATTGACATTGATTTTTTTTTCTTTCTTAAATTAACAATTTGAGTATATCAAACTTGAAATATTTGAATTTTATGATCGTGCATCATATAGATAAAAAATTAGATTAAAATTATTCTCAAGAGAAATTTATTATTTTTTGTGTTCAACATTTGAATCAAAACATTAAAATAGTAAAATTTATATGTCCGTACATCACACGACATGACCCGTACTAGTTTCATCAACCACAAAATCTGTATTATCAATCTCAAGTATTTAAATTTAATCCATGACCAAATACTTATTTTATTAAAATTTATATATTTAAACATAAATCACATATTTTCAAATATATACTTTATATATTCTTTGACTATATTATAATAACATTATTTTAAAATTTATGAGCGTGAATTTCCGGACAAAAATTAGTTTACATTATATTTACTACATTATTCTAATTTTTTTTTAAATGGCGTCTTGCCACCCCATAACAACACCATCAGCACATATTTGAAGGCTCTGGGTAATTAGGAAGCGAAGGGTTGATGTACCCTGCTATACTGTACTCAACCCAAACTTTAATAAATTTAAATATTATAATTACTATTTTAAGTAATATTTTTAATTAAAATATATATTGTAGTTTGTAAAATATCTAATAAATATACAATTAATATATTTTATTAAAACATATTTTTTATTTATGAGTTTGCGACTAATGTTTAAGGATACACTATCAATACACTATCAATATAGTATATAAATAATACCAAAGTAATAATGTTTTTGGAACATGTGCACGGGTATAAAACTTTTTTGTCATTAGGAAAACAAAGGGACCCACACAACCTGTTCATAACCTAGTTTAGAAGTTAAACTTTACTGGGTAGAGCCCAAATGCACCAGAAAATTCCTCGTATACAAGTTATGCATTATATTCTGGCGGTGCACGATAACTAGTGGTGGGGTGGAGAATAAATGCTAAAGGCATCACAAATAATAAATGTAGTTAAAACGACGCCCACTTATATTGGACCACAACTCCCTCCCAAGTGCCATGGAATTGAGTGTCAATTAGTGGGTAGATTGATCCACATCTTGTCATGGATTGAATATTTCAGAATGATCGATCATGATCCACACATAAGTTACTAAAAATATATTTGTTTTGTCCTTAAACATAATACGTGGAATTAAATATCTTCATACCTAGAATCATTTTGTTGTATTCTACCTTATTTCTTATAGTTTTCATCGAATTTGATGATCTAAGTCCAATCAGCTCAATTGTGAACGATGAATATAAATATCCTAATGTGATTTAAACTATTTATTAAAATATTGAATTAGGTATTTTTGCTATGTATCCATGTGTATTGTATAAATATACATATATGCTATCGGGAAATGTTTTTGTTTCGCATATAATATATACATGTTCATGATGTTACATGGTACCATAGGATACATTAAAAAAAAACTATATCATTAGTTCTGAGAATTGTACTATTTATCCCTAATAATTTTAAATACGTATTTGCATATAATAGAAAATATAAATTGCACACAAACATCAGCATCAGATTCCCTGATATAACATCCACATGAAGAGATGGTCAACTCACTAGTAAATTACTGATTAACCCTCATTCAATGCATATGAAAATTCATTAGCGTAATTCACTGACTTAATTATAATTATAATCCCGTCTACCAATTACTTTCTCTCACTAAAAACAGCTTAATGGAAGCCGAAGCAGAAATGATGAAATGGGAAGGTAAAGCCACGGCAAAACTCCTCAAGTCCACAGCAGAAGAGGTGTGGCCGCTCCTAGAGGATTTCTGTAGCTTCCACAAGTGGCTTCCAACCATAGATACGTGCTACAAAGTCGACGGCGAGGAGGGCCTGCCCAGCCTCGTCCGTTACTGCGCCGCCACTCTGCCGCCACCTCCCGACGGCGGCGAAGGGGTTGTGAAGTGGTGTCATGAGAAGTTGATAGACGTTGATCCAATTGGTAAGTGGTTAAGCTATGAGATTTTAGACAACAATATGGGATTTAAGTCGTACAAGTCAACGCTTAAAGTAGTGCCGATCAACGGTGGAGATGAATCAAGTGGGTGCCAGATCGAATGGTCGTTTGTGGTTGATGCTGTTGAAGGTTTGAGTTATGAAGATTTGGTTGCTTATCTTGGTACGAGTCTTCAAGGCATGGCTATAAATCTAGAGAAAGCATTGGAATCTACTTAGACTAATTTGCTTTTATTTAATTTCTCTAATATAAAATTTCCACTTGGATTATATCAGGGTTTCAATGAGGTCTATCATCATTTCTCTTGTAGATTTTTTTTTTCTTTTTCTAATAATGCCATACTTATTAACAAAGAAAAAAAAAAGAACTTTGTTGATCAAGGTAAATTTGAGAATAATGAGTTTTGATCTCATCTTTTAAGTTGGACTTGATTAATTTAAGTTAATCTTATTTTTAATTCTGTATGTTTTTAATGTATTTTGGAGTGAAATCTTATAATATATTTTAGGGTTAGTGTTAGATTCGAGTTTGATATATAAAAATATATAAACATTGTTAAAGAGATCTTATTATGGACTGATTTCTTTATATGAATCACATGTCAAATTATACTCTTTGGTAGCTTTTGGTTATTTTTAATTGGCTTGATTCCATCTCACATGGGAGTCTCTGCTTTACTTTCTTCGAAATTGTGAAGCCCCAGCTAATGCAGGGAGTAGCATTGAAAATTTATCATGCACGGTATGTTGGGCAAGTATGTTAGAAAAAAAAAAAACCAATGGCGCATTTCTTTTTATATTTTTCAAACTAATTTATCACCTATGTAATACATGGGTTTAAAAACAATTATACGTGAATTTAATATAGTAAAAATGTAAACTGTTATTTATACGAGAAAAAATATATTTATAATTTTATTATCAAACTTAGCAATTAAATATAAGGGATAGGGGCCCAAAATACCCTAATTTATATAGGGGTGATTATTTTGTACCCTAATTGATATAGTGTGTATCTTTTCTACCCTAATTGATATAGTTTGGTTGTTTTTTACCCCTTTTTTTGACTTTTACACAAGACATGATTGATCACTTGAATGTACTAATCATTGATGCATGCATGTGACTTGTGAATAGTGTATGTTTTTGTTGTTTATATTGCATTTTTACTTTATATTGCATTTTTACTTGCGGATCCTTCATTTCATCTCAACATACTACAAGTGAACAATTTTTTGCATTTGTAAAAATTAATTGCCGTGAAGAGATATCAGGTAATTTTTTTGCCCTAATTTTTTTCCTCAAATTTTGATAAATATGTTTGAAAACCCTAATTTTGGTTGTAAAGGCAATTTTGAAAAATGTTTAAGGTGTAAACGGCAATTTGACACTAATTGCCGTTGACCCCTAAAATTTTATTAAAATTGCCGTTTATCCATATATAGGTGCAAAATAGGTTGTAAATGGAAATTAAAGGATTAAAGGCAATTTTCGAAAATTTTTAAGGGGTAAACGGCAATTTACAATAATGGCCGTTTACCCCTTTATTTTTTGGAAAATAGCCGTTTAACCCTAATCTTGGGGGTTAAACGACAATTAATTATGTTTTATGGGTTAAACGGCAATTAATGAATTTTTTGAGGGTTAAACGGCAATTAGGGTAAATTGCCGTTTAACCCTAATTTTTTTTTGAAAAAATTGCCGTGTAATACCCTAATTATTGTGAAAGGCTAAAAACGACAATTTTTTACGAAAATGTAGATTTAAACAATAGAAGTGTCAGTGTTTAGAATAATGAAGCAATAGACAACAGTGAAACAACCACAGTTTCAGTGAAACAACCACACTTTCACTGAATGAACCACACTTTCACTGAATATGTTGTTCTAGAATATAATTAAGCACTTTATATCTTCGACTGCATTTCGTTGTTTGAAATTAATTTTGCACTGCATACTGACGAATTTATTTGGTTAGACTCGAATTGTGAAGAAGAAAATGAGTTTGAGAGTTGTTAATATTTGGTTTGGAGGTCATTGGCAAGGCTTAGAGTACGTAAATGGTTATCGAGAGGTGACTTATCTTCAAAGAATCACATTTTCTGATTTACTAGACGGTGTTCATGGAGTTGTACATGCAGACATGAATTGTTGGGGATATGTGATCCACTCGTTAGTGGAGATGAAGGAAAGAGTTAGAAAGATCAAAATAAAGAATGACTCTGATTTGGAAAGAATGTTATGCATATCTGGAGACGATCTTGTTGTTTATGTCTCCCTTCGAAGGATGGATGTTGGAGTATTCGATCCTGTTGTGTCAAGTACAAGTGATAATTACAGCGCTGGTGGTTTTTCGACCGAGCCCCGTAACGTAGGATCCTCTTATTCAGCGCAAAATAATACCGTTGATGAAGTATTTGATCCGGCCCGTCAAAGTGTTTGTTGGGACACAGGTCTCGGGTTAAATGTGCAGAAATCGGACCCTCATACGACCTTCAACTTGGAGAATTCAAATGTTCCCTTTGGGTTGAAAAATGACGAAGCTTTTTATGCAAGATGGGGTATACCTAATCAGAACGATGAGACCTACGGTAGATCAACAGGTGATGAGAATTGGATGGGAGGCCCGTCAAAAGGAAAAACTGCAGCTGAAACGTGGTCACCTTGGCCATCCGAAAGCGGTCGGGTAAACTATGGAGGATTCAACTTTCTAGACTTAAACGTGCCTCCGACATCCTATACTGGAAACGTAGAATGTCCTCCCGAAGAAGATCCATACACGTATGATTATGAACGAGGACAAGAATGGCGTGAGGATCGGCACCACTGGGCAGGTACTTTTAAATAGTTGTCACATATGAATTTATTATACGTATGAAATAATTGAATAATTGTTTAATTATACCTTCTTGTAGGTTCGAATACCAGAGACGATCATGTCGAGACGGCAGAACCGGACGAGATAATCAGTGACTTCGAGATGGATGAAGAAGATGAGGCCATTTTGGATCAGGAGCAGCGAGAGGCATATCAGGATTTTCTAACGTACATATTGAGATCTGAATTGAGCATCCCCGATATTCCACCATTCGAGCCGCCCGCTTCTTCAGATTTGGACAATAACAACCCAGAGCCGAGCGGTCTTAAAAAAGGTGCCACTTTTTCCACCAAGGCTGAACTGCAGAACAAAGTCGGGTTTTATCACTTGGAGAATCGAGTTGGATATAGAGTGGAAAAGTCGGACACTAAGAAATGGTATGTTCGATGCAAACAAAAAGATTGTCCATTCAAGCTCCATGCACACCAGAAATATGGTATTTGGAAGATCTCCACAATAAAGTTGCCTCACAGTTGTAGCTATGATCTGGAAACATCTGCTCCAAGGCGACTTCCATCTGTGTTGATCGCAGAGTACTACGCTGATAGGCTACGAAATGATAATTCGGTGCTGAATCCTCGGGGCATCATCGAGGAAATGAACCATCGGCATGGTTTGCAGCTCACTTACAGGTTTGCATTAACAGCAAAACGTCGTGCCATGCAGCTCGCGTATGGTGACCCGAAGAGCTCATTTTCTATGCTTCCATCCTATTTAGAGGTCTTGAAAGAAACCAATCCAGGATCTTACACTGCTTTGGAAACTTACAGTAATGGAAAATTTAAGTATGTGTGTTTTGCTCTGGCCGCCTCCATTAATGGATTTCGTCGATATTCACGATCTGTTGTAGTAGTTGATGGGTGTCATTTAAAAGGTCAGTATAAGGGAATTGGATTTGTGGCAGTGACGAAGGATGGAAACGATCAGATTTTCCCGTTGGCAATCGTGATTGGAGATATAGAGAATGATGAGTCGTGGACATGGTTTTTGGGTCATGTGCGAAATGCCTTCGGATGCCCAAATGAGCTGCTTATCGTATCCGATCAACATAAAAGCATCGCAAGTGCCATCAGTAGAGTCTATCCAGATGCGTCTCATGGTTTATGTTGTTTCCACCTCCAACAAAATCTCGCGAAGCATGGTTCACATCTTGTGGGGATTTTCAAAAAAACGGCATACTGTTACGACGAAACCCTGTTCGAGAAGTATGTTTTATAAAAGAATGTACTTATTTATTTTCTACACCTTTTTTGTTATCTAACATATCGAACATCTCAGGTACATGACGTTGCTTGTAGAAGCAAATATCCAAGGAGCACTGGATACATTGAGCAATGCAAAAGCTGAGAGATGGTCTCGGGTGAAATGTCCCGTCCGAAGATTTAACTTCATGACCTCTAATGCCGCTGAGACATGGAATGCTCGTCTCCTTTGGGCTCGGAAGCTACCAGTGTGTTCCTTCTTGGAGTGTGCAAGACGAATTCAAGAAAAGTGGTTTGTCGAGAGAAGGACGGTCGCTGAGGAAAGGGAAAATGAGCTGACAAAAGCCGCACATGATAGATTAGTTGACGCCGTGCGGCGGGGACGAGAAATGCATGTAGATAAGCTGGGTAAATACAAGTTCAAGGTGGTGGAAGGTAGAAAAAATTGGGTTGTCGAGCTCAACCATCAGAGCTGTACATGTTTAGTGTTCCAAAATGACTTGATACCGTGCGCCCACGCATGTGCAGCAATCAGGTAATTATTATGATTGGCAGATTAAATATTTCTGTATTAATTTAACTCTGTTAATTAATTTTTCCTCATCATACAGTTTTTCGAAAGAAGCAGTGACGTCTTACGTTGGCTCGTACTACACCACTGAGTCACTCAGAGGAATGTGGGCTGGTGAGGTTTGCCCTGTACCCGATCCACAAAATTGGGTCATATCTGATGACGTTCGAAGCATTTTTTGTCTTGCACCTGATCGACCAAGACAAGCCGGCCGACCGAGAAGAAGTCGAATATCTAGTTTTGGAAGTCAACGAGGACCAGGAACATGTGGTCGGTGTGGCGGCACTGGACACAACAGAGCTACGTGCACAAATCCCATGCCGTCCGTTCAGCCAAGCGAGATTGATGATCTAGCTGGTGATACAGATGAGATTCCAACAGACGGACGTACGAAGCAAAGAAAAAAGAAACAATGCTCATTGTGTGGATCAGACAGTCATACGAGAAGAAAGTGCCACTTGTACGGCAGTTCTTTTACTTTGTAGTAGATTATGGAATATTTTGTGAACCTACTTTGTTGTGAGGACGATCGAACATGAGGACGATCAAATATGAAGGCCAATATTGAAACAGTGCTCATAGAATGCCATCTGAATAAAATTCTGACATCTACATGTCATAAAATGAATAAAGACAATACATCATCCGAAAATACATAAAACAGTGAAATGAAAAATCGAAACAGGCTAATCGGCCATATCTTCAGCCGTGATGGTGCTCTCATCAGAGGAGTATCTGAAAACTGTCAACGCCATCTGCTGCCGTGCTCTCGTGAGACCCAACCGAAACAAATGGCTAGGCCACTCAAGTGTCAGTGCACTCTCGACGGCCATGAGGGCAAAGACACCGCATGTGTGGTCCTCGTGCTGCTCGTAACATAATGCATCAGAGCAGGACGAAAGCTCCAACTCATCATCCAAAGGCTGCATCGGAGTACCCTCACTGGCCATCATGTCGTAGAAGCCTGTGTGCTTCAGCAAGGCAGGTATGACACGTCTAATGGGTATCGTCTGCCGATAACGCCTCTGCTCCTTGTTCTTGTCCCATGTCCAATGCAGGCTGTCGAAGAGTACTAATTTACGAGCACGCAGAAAAATGGAGCAAGCCACCCAGTGCCCATCCAGATTCATGACGGTGACGAGCTGTAAAATAATGCCGATCGAACATTTAGCATTTCAAAATGGTTGCTCCAACAAATCAAAAGTATACGAAAATTATTATTTGACCAGTAATAGGGACTTACATTTTTTGGCTTCTTCCACCAGGGCTTCACATGTCGCCATTTGGGCTTTTGTCCCAACACGTACGGGGCAAGTTGATCCAGGAGCTCCGGTGCAAAAGTCTCGTTGGTCGGACCTTTATACTTCTTGTAATCCGACTCTCCTCGATGACTGACGTTCCACACCTCCTGACAAGCACTCTGCATTACAAAGTTCAAATATTAATCACTAGGCAGGTATTTGGATATATATATATCGAAAATGCAATAAAGGGTGATGTTTATACTTACAAAAAAGTGGACGTCCAACACCTGGTACTTGTGAGCATTTTCCTCGTGGACCCGAATCCCTGCAAACAGTGCATTGCTCTGCATAATCCCCAAGTACGAGTCGAGATGCTGACATAAAACAAACGGTCAAATGTAAAAATATAGTAATAAGCAAGCAAAAAAATACATTCAAGTGATGAAAAATACCTCATGGGTCATGTCCGCCAGCGGATCCAAAAACGAGCTGAAGAAATCATGCCCAACACCATATCCAACTCCGACATTACGCCTGCAAAAACATGTGCCATGTCAATCACTGGACATAATCACCCAGCTAACGTAAATTAGAATATCATACGATTAATGAAGTACGACTTACATCTCATAGGCTTGCTTCTTCTCTGCCGCCAGGAGTCCTGCCTCAATGTATTTCTCCAGGTCAGCTTGCTTCAGACTCGGTCTACGTACAGATCCATGGACGAATGGACTTCGAACATGTCGAGACGGAGCTCTCTGTCGTACAAGACGAATGCCGGCAGTCGTCTCGGGAATCCCAGCAATGGAGGATCCAGCATAATCACTAGTAGAATCTGGTGACTCTACGTCAAAACCGGTGCTGGGTCCTGCCTGAACCGGGGCCGCCCAAGTGCCCATATCAAATGGCACTGGAGTAGGATCCCAACCTCGATGACTGCCGGGCGGCTGAGCGTACGGAGTCTGTGAATAATGAGAACCACCAGCATAGGGATAGTAGGAGGCATGATATGATGGCCGGTGGCTGAAGAATGCTCTGAGCTCATCACCAACGATCTCCGGTATGCGCAACTCCAGCCTCTGCGTCTCCTCCCTCACTGCGGTCTGCACCAAGTCCTGAACCTGGCCCTGTACATCTGTATACTGCCGATCATAATAGCCTCGCAAGTCTGTGAACTGCTCATCGACGTGGCCTCGCAGGTCGGCATACTGCTCATCTACATGGCCTGACAAATCTGTGATACGACGATCAACGTAAGACCGCAACTGGTCGATCTGAGTACCAAAAAAACCAGTGAGGCGCTGAAACAAGCCATCCTGATCGGAGCTCTGATGTGGGTACGAAGGCTCTGGCGGTACAAAGTCGGAAGGAGGAATGTAGCTGATCGGCGAGGCATCCCGATACGGCTCATATCCATGCTGCTCGGCGTACGGCTCCTCGAAAACCGAGTCAGGCTGGCCGGTGGGGTCCTCCTCAGGCTGCTCATGCCCAGGATGCTCATGCCCAGGCTGCTCGGCCTCCTGGTGCTCGAAACTATGACCGAAGTCTCGAACCGGGTGCTCCTCAGGAGGCTCGCTCGAAGGTATCGGTGGTCGTCTGGACCGTATGGTCCTCGATCGCCGAGCAGCTCGACGCTGACTCGTGGATGGACCGGGTGCATCCTGCTCAGGTGCAGGAGCTACAACCGTCGTCGGAGGACGACCACGCCTTCGTGGTGCAGCTTGCACGCCCTCATTCAATGAGCGATCAATGTTCTGCCAATACGGCTGACAAATCTCCTCGGCTGTAGGAATGAGGGACTCGACGCCGTCAACCTACATAAAAAGTCTGAAACATCAGTTTCGGTGCAAAAATTAACCATATGCAGTTTCGGCAGCAAGACTGAAAAAAATAATAGAATTACCTCGCCGGATAAAACATCAGTGACATCCACTACAGACTTCGCCGTGGACCACTTCAAGCACCTCGGAATGTGCAGTCCAGTATCCAATCGCCGGCCAGCCACAGTGGACGATACAGGGATGGCCTCGTACGCCCATATCTTCACAGTGAACAAATTTACGATATGTGTGAGCAAAGCACTGTAATAACATAAATTTAAAACGACCGAAAAGAGTAATTGAATGTTCAAATTAATTATACTTACCAGTAGAGCAACCGAGAATCCATAGAAGTGATACGCGGGGGTTCTATTGATGTTGGCCGGGACCAGAATATCCTTTGGCACTAGGTCCATATACTTAAGCAACGCCTGGAAAGAAAGCTTGCCCCATGGAAATGACTCCCAACGCTCTTCCTGCTCGACCAAAGCCCACACCCACATATCCACCGAGCATTTTCTGCAGTCGACCCCAAGTAAGATGTAGTAAACGAGTAGGATCTTCGAGATCTTCACCGTATCATCCATGCTCCCACGGAACTCCCCTCCCTGAAATCTATATAGGAGTTGTTGCAGCGTCACGTGTGCGGTCTCGGCATGCACTCTGTAGTACACGCCATCTCTTGGCGGACGATGATCCCCAGCCGGGCTGAAATCGGAGTCGCCAAACCTCAAACCGGTGACTAGAGCAAACTCTCTCCTCGAAAACTTACAAATGTGATACTCCTCTCCAATTGCAAACCATCTCTCATCATCGGGGGTGGTCGGACCACTTATTTCCCTCGACATGAGAACATGAAGAAACGACTTGCATGTCTCAGCCGAGGTCTCCCACCGTAGAAAATGGCCAAAACATGTCCGTCCGAAATCCGCAACACACTCTCCCCCATGCTCTCCCAAAGCACGTCTGATATCAGCTAGTATACTCAAACGAGTATACCCATTAATGTAGGCTAGCGTGCCCTGACAACGTCGGCGAACCCACTCAAAAGCCATCTACAACAAATGTACACAAATACAACATTAC
The DNA here is from genome assembly GCA_028654395.1 of Scutellaria barbata. Classification (NCBI taxonomy): domain Eukaryota; kingdom Viridiplantae; phylum Streptophyta; class Magnoliopsida; order Lamiales; family Lamiaceae; genus Scutellaria; species Scutellaria barbata. Next base: position 9,983,529 of record CM053645.1, read on the forward strand.
TTATTAATCACAAATGGTGTTATAAAACCAAAAATAAATGGATCCCCTTTTTAGGGTTAAACGGCCATTTAGCAAAAAAAATAGGGCTAAATGGCCCTTTGGGGCATTTAACATACAAGTTATATTTATTAGGGTACAAAAGTGTATTGACTATATCTATTGTGGTATTTTGATCACATCTCTCTTAAATATAATATACTCTGATTAATATACTTTTTATATGTGTCTTTAAATATGAACCTCAAATCCAATCTCTTGGTTTGAAGAAAAGCAGATATCAGTGACCCAAGTCTACAAAGTAGGTAGAATTTCTGGAGACACCATAATTACTAAGAAGGTGATCCAAGAAGAATGGGTCAAGCGGAATTAAATCTAACAAACAGATGACAGAACTGAATATGCTAGGATCAAGTCAATAAGAGAAGTTTGCTTGTGAGATGTCTTGGTCCAATCTACAATATATCCTTAAATGAAGCCCAACCCGCTTGAGAATTTTTATGGTTTTGATTGTGTTTGTCATAAAATTATTTAAAATATAATATAATTAATATTAATATAATTATTAATGTTATATTTTAAGTTTTTGAGAGGATGACAAATGATATTTAATATAATATAATTATTAATGTTTTATTTTAAGCTTTTGAGAGGATGACAAATGATATTAGCGGTTGTTGTTTTATATATATATATAAAGATATTTTAGAAAATAGGTATAAATAGTGGAATGGTGTATTTTATATGGCAAATTTTTATCTTATCTTGGAAAATGTGTCAAAATATTCTCTATACACAGTTATCAAAGAAAATTCTCTTTATCATTGATTGCTTGTGATTATATCATGGTTTGTCATTTATACTTTTGCCATATCATAAGCTATTTATGGTGAAATTTGTAATGAGACTTTTCAAAACTCATCAACATTTATAATAACGTAATTTCAACAAGGTAATCAATAAAATTAAAAATATATAATCGATTTTGTAGATCATTATGGTTAGCTACATGTCCAAACGACCATATTATATATATGCATACATTCAAAGCAACTATTCCCTTTAGATTTATATCTGAAATATAAATAAACAAACAATAAATTTTGAGAAAATATATAATCATCTCACAAGTCATCTAACGGTGTTTTTTTGTACATAGAAAAGATGTGTCACGTTTTGTAATTTTCTTTTGGTTTCAATACTAGTATGGTAGAATTCTTTGGACCCTAATATGTTTCCACAGGCAAATTGCTCTGTTAAAATCAAGAAGAAGACTTTGATAGAAAATCACACTCCGGTTGCATTTGGAAAGCTGGACACATTTTAAATCATTTTAATTGGAAATAAACTATTTATATGAATTGCAGCAGATTTCCAATTCGCCATATTAACAATATAATTCAAAAATAGCCAATTTCTAATTCACACCCTACAGTCTTGCTATCCTATCCATTATGAATATATTAATATATGTTCACAGCTAATTTATCAGATATCCAACATACATATAAATTTTATTTTTCATATATTCCCTCATTATTATACGTTAATTATATTAAGATTGTCCAATCCAAAAAATATCTCCTCATTTAAAATTATCTTCAAATATTTGGGCTTCATAAAAGATCAAAAGCCCAATAAAGGTTTCAGTCCAAGAAGTAATTAGTAATGGACAGCGGGTGAGGGCCAATTGTTAACGGTCTCTAGGCCCAAATTTGTACGACGTCGTATCTATTAGATTTATTATTTAATATTATTAAAAAGGGGAAAAAACTCCAACCCCCTAACCCCCCCCTCCTAAACCCATTTTATTGTCTCGCCGCACCGCCTTTTCCCAGCCCGATTTTCTGGCATCGCCGTCGTGAAATTTGGTAAGCGGTAAGCCAAGGTACTACTGGTGGCGCAACTATGGCAAACGAGACCAATGGTGAAAGCAATGACCAGGGGAACAAGTCTCATAGAATTCGAAGATCTGGAGCTTCCGCCAAGAAGAAATCGAAGTCCAAACCGAATTCGAACGAAGGTCTTTCCAAGGAGCAACAGAAGATAAACAATCCCAAAGTATGCACTTGTATTTTGACCCTTTTTTTGATTATTTGGCTTTTGATGAATTTATTTACGTTTTCTGGAGCAGGTTATTTTGCTCTTGTGTTTGAATTATCTCATTCGCATATGATTTTTCTTGCTTGGCATTCCGTGGTATTCATGTGGAGTGTTATACGCTAAACTTTGTTGGTGCTCTGCGCTAGCATGATAAGATTTGTCTATGTTAGAGAGCATTTGAGCGAATTAGGTTATCATGGTTTATAACAAGTCATGCTTTAGACGGTTTGTATCCTGTATATATGTCGGCTGCTTCCATGGCAAGATAAGGAGCTCATCCTTTAGTTACTGCATTTGCATGATTAAATGCTTGATTGCAAAGTTATTAATTAATTTCGTGTGAATGTGTTGATTTGGATTAGGCATTTGCCTTCACGTCAAGTGTGAAAGCTAAGCGGCTACAATCACGAGCTACAGAGAAAGAGCAGAAAAGGCTTCATGTCCCTACAATTGATCGCACTACAGGAGAACCTGCTCCCTTTGTTGTCGTAGTTCAGGGACCTCCTCAGGTTTGTTTGCATAATTATCTACTGTACCTCTGCTATGCATATATATTGTATTTTACTCAGTTAGAAGTTTTTTGCCTGTATTGTAGGTGGGGAAGTCATTGCTGATTAAGTGTTTAGTAAAACATTACACAAAGCACAATTTACCTGAAGTTCGCGGGCCTATTACTATTGTATCAGGTTGAGTCTTATTGTCGTGTTTTTTATTAGAACAATGTTCTTTGTTCTTCAATGTTGCTGCTTGATATAATTGGTTATGGTTTAGGCAAGCAAAGGCGGCTGCAGTTTGTGGAGTGTCCAAATGATATCAATGGGATGATTGATTGTGCTAAGTTTGCTGATTTAGCTTTGCTGCTCGTTGATGGAAGCTATGGCTTTGAAATGGTGAGTGTCTATCATCATTTTTTTTTTTTCTTGATATCTGGAGTTTGGATATTGCTACACTCTTAAGCCTATGAACTGATTAATTGTGGAAGCATATAAAAAATGTGGAAATCTAAGAAATGGTGGAAGATAAATAAAAATGCTTCTGGGTGCTCTGCTATTCTGTATCCAATAGGATAATTTTGAACTAGGAAATAAGCTTACTGCTCCTCTGGAACCATGAACAAGAATGTTCTAGCTAACACTCACTGCAGTAGATTCCTATTGGGACAGTGGATATAAAGCTCATTCGAGCAAGCTAATATTTGACACTAAATTTCTTTCTTTTAGCACTGTTACCTGAGATTATAACATGTGATTTATTGGTTTGATTTCCTATTCTTTTCTTTAAAGAATGTTACTTGAGATTCTAATATTGTGATCTGTTGGTTTAATTTTCCAAACTGATAATTGCATGCCTTCTATGTTTATGAGTTCTTTTTATCTTTAACCATTTAATGTTTTGGCGGTAATAATCTTCTGAACTTTGAAGTGATTTCAAACCTTTTTGTATCATTGGTTTAACTATGTTTGTAGGAAACTTTTGAATTCCTTAACATACTGCAAAATCATGGATTCCCTAGAGTAATGGGCGTTCTTACACATCTGGACAAGTTCAAGGATGTAAAGAAACTTAAGAAAACAAAACAACGACTCAAGCACCGGTTCTGGACTGAGATCTATGATGGTGCTAAATTATTTTATTTGTCTGGCCTTATTCATGGAAAGTAAGTGTATAGTTGCTTCTTTCATTGGTTATTCGTAGTTTCATGGTCAATGACTGACTGTTCACATAACTTTCCATTGGCTTGCTCTTGAACAGGTACACAAAACGTGAAGTACATAATCTCGCAAGGTTTATTTCTGTCATGAAATTCCCCCCTTTATCATGGAGAGTTTCTCATCCTTACATCTTAGTGGATCGTTTTGAAGATGTGACACCCCCAGATAAGATCCATGAGAATAATAAATGCGACAGAAATGTTACCTTGTACGGATATTTGCGTGGTTGTAATTTGAAGAAGGGAACAAAGGTACATAGTCTGAATCAATTTTTTTGCACATTAACGATACTTTGGAGTTGTTTCTTCTGTCAATTAAGTGGGGTATTTTGGTCTCTAAATCTTATGTTTTTCATTGCAATCTTAAATCATGTGACATCATCATTAATGCTTGTGATTGCAATAACTTTGTTTCTACAATAATTGCAATTGGTTTTGCTTTCCATCTATGTATCTCTGTCTCAGCAAGAAACACTTAGACAACTTTGTGCTGTTCGGTATGACGGTTGATGCCGGGCAGTTCTCATCCTATTTATAATTCGCATTTCTGATTAATGTGCCTGGGATACTATTTAGTGAAAATGTTTCTTACCTTAAATTGGTCGGGTTATATGTGGTATGTCCTATAATATATTTTTTCTTCAGCCAAAGTGACTGCTATAATTCTGATATTGATTGTTATATTTCTAGCTCGTTGCTTGTTCTCATATCTACAACCTTCCAATTTTTGTAATTCTTGGTATGTGCAGTTCAATAGAGCCTGTCATTTTTTTTTTAAAATCTCATTATACTCTATACATTTTGCTAATCTATAACATAAAACAGGCACATATTGCTGGAGTGGGTGACTATCCCTTGTCTGGAATCACAGCACTCGCTGATCCTTGCCCTCTACCCTCAGCTGCCAAAAAGAAGGGACTGCGTGATAAGGAAAAGCTATTTTATGCACCTATGTCTGGACTAGGGGATCTACTTTATGATAAAGATGCTGTCTATATAAATATAAACGATCACTTTGTGCAGTTCTCTAAAGATGATGGAGCTAATTCAGAAGGAGTACAAAAAGGTTCTTTTTTTCATCTGCTCAAGAACCTTATATTATGACTAGAATGTGTAAAGATTTTGGTCATTATATCTTTCCTTTTACCTTCGCATAATATATGCTCTGTTCCCAATTAGTTTCCGACCACTATTTAGAGATGTCCAAGAATTTAACTTTTGACAAAATTGAAATGGGAAAATGAAATGAGATGGAAGTAGTATCAAATAGAGCTTTACCTAAGCTGTGTGATTGAATTTCTTACCTTTGGTTTTGAGATTGTCAAAAATCTTTATATTTCTTCTCCTTGTGTCGTTTTGTATTGTCTTATAGTTTTCCATGACGGATAAATCTTTCATGCATTAACGTTCTTTCAAATGAATGAAGTAAGGAGGCCGCCTTAATATTTCCCTCAAATGACCTGGGCCATATTAGTATTCATCTTTCTGCATATATCCCTCTGTTTCCCTCTCCATGTATGAGTGTTTCTTACCCATTAATGGAGTAATGGAGTTAGGTAAATTGTTAAAATCTCTAATTCTTAGCTTTTTGCAACTTTTTTTTTTTTTTTTTGCTTTTTTTTTTTTTTGGTTCTTCTCTAAACCGTGCTCTTTCTCTGCCAGGAAAACAGCGTGATGTTGGTGTTGAATTGGTTAAATCATTACAGAACACAAAATATTCTGTTGATGAGAAGTTGGAGAAAAGTTTCATCACACTTTTTGGAAAGAAATCTAATACATCATCCGAAGCTCCAACTGGTTCATTAGATGCTCAAATGGCTGATTGTGAAGCACCTTTAGAGCCAGTAGAGCTTTATCAATCTGAGATAAAAGACGATGATGGTGAATTAGATGAAGATAGTGATACTGATGATGAAGATGATGTGGAATCCTCTGATGGGGGGAAAACTTTTAAAAAACAGTCATCTTTAAAATCTTTAGATAGCTCTGATGAGGAAACCTATGCATCAGAGCAGCATACTGCGTCTCAAAGCAACTTTAAGGAACAGATTGATTTCCATGAGGGAAGGGTGAGGAGAAAAGCTGTTTTTGAAAATGAAATGGATGTTGATAATCTGAAGGTAATTCTTTTGCAAGCACACACACTCACACACATCTGTTTATCTTTCATGTACTTCATTGATGGATTTCTTTCTAGATGCTATTTATTCTAATTGTACTAAATTTTGATTTCATAGAGGCATACTCATTTTGATTGGTTTAATGCAGGGTTCTGGTGAAAATGATGATTCAGATTCAACTGATAATGATGAAACAGAAATTGACGATGATGAAGATGTGCCTTCTCATTCTGAATTTTCAGCAGATGAAGAATTTAATGGTAGTTTCATTTTTTGGATAGAAACAATGACAGTAAATATGTGTGATTTGAGAGCATGGTCTACTTCTTCCTTTTCCCATCCCCCCTTTGTTAATAAAATTCCATTTTTTGGGAATTAGGTTATCTAATCCTCATTGGTTGATGGTTGGTTTTGCAGAAGATGAGATGGGAAATGCGTCCAAATGGAAGGAATCCTTGTCAGAACGAACCGCCTCAAGACAGAAGACTAATCTTATGCAACTTGTATATGGAAAACCTGGATCAAAATCTCTGGAGGAGATGAAAGAAGCCAGTGAGGAAAGTGAGGATGATGAGTTCTTTAAGCCTAAAGGGGAAGGAAAAAAGGTTTTGCCCTATATCCTGTTTTTTTTTTACTCTCTCTCTCTCACTCTCACACACACACACGCAAAATCCCTGTAAATAACAATCTGATAGTTGACATGTTCTATATAAACCTGGTGTCAAAAGTTGGTCGCTGGTGTTGGCTTCCTAACTACTCCATCATTTGATTAAGTGCAGGACTCAAAAAAAGGAATAGATGTGAATGATGTCAACATTGATGACTGCTCAAAATTCATAACTGATGAGAGTCTTAAGGATTGGAAGAGTGAAGATTTGATTGCAAGAATTCGTGATCGTTTTGTTACTGGAGATTGGTCGAAGGCATCCTTGAGAAATCAACTGTCAGGAGGTACCATTGGTGATAATGATGATGGAGATGATGCAGTTTTTGGTGAATTTGAAGATTTGGAAACAGGCCAGAAGTATGAGAGTGATCATGCAGATGATGTTAATGATTCCACGAAGGATGATGCCTTGGCTGTTGAGGAGAGAAGGCTGAAAAAGCTGGCTCTTCGTGCAAAGTTTGATGCCCAATATCCTTTTCTCAGAAACTTTGATCCTTTTCATTTAGATATGCATCATCATCTTTTGCGATTGGTTTTATTAACCCCTTTTTTGGAAGGGTGTGTGTGTGTGCTGCAGAATTTAGTATAGAGTTTAGACAGATTGCCTGCATATACAATATTTTATCACTAGGAACCTACGAAGTCTGGTCACATGTGTCTTTTTTTACTAACGTGACTTGATTGTCCTTTTGAAGTTTGTGACGAGATGGTGGCCTGATCTAGAATGATTTAAGAGTTAGGACTGGCATTATTATAGTGTTTATAGTCGATGCCATCAAATTAATTTCTATTGCATTCTATAAATATGACTTTGAACATTTGTGCCCTTAATTCTAGTTCACATTCAATGGCTCAGAGGCACCTGATGAAGATGATGATAATAACGGAACCAAGATTAGTCATGGTCAAAGCAGTGGAAGTGGATACTTTGATCAGGTAATATCTCTGGTATTTATCTTTATGAGCTACGTGAAAGCCTGAAAAATGTATTAATCTTCTCTATTCCTGTAGTTAAAGGAGGAAATCGAACTCCGAAAACAAATGAACATTGCTGAACTGAATGAACTTGACGATGTTACCCGTGTTGAGATAGAAGGTTACAGAACTGGGACTTATGTTAGAATTGAAGTTCGTGATGTGCCCTGTGAAATGGTTGAAAATTTTGATCCTTGTCATCCTATTCTTGTTGGTGGACTTGCACTGGGGGAGGAAAATGTTGGATATATGCAGGTTAGTAACTGTGCTGAAATTTAGGTATCGTTTTTCTTAATTTTTTTATGAATTGCAGTGACCCCTTGGCTTTTATCTTTTATGAGGATCACTGTTTCAACTTTTATGTCTGAAGGTACGCTTTAAGCGGCACAGATGGCACAAGAAAGTACTGAAGACTAGAGACCCAATAATTGTATCTATTGGATGGAGGCGATATCAAACTGTACCCATATATGCCATTGAGGACCTTAATGGGCGCCATCGCATGCTTAAGTACACTCCAGAACATATGCACTGCCTTGCAATGTTTTGGGGCCCACTTGCTCCTCCTCATACTGGGGTGGTTGCTGTTCAGAGCTTATCAAATAATCAGGTAGCTAATTAACTATTTTGTTCTGCTGCTTAGTAGGTTGACAGCACTATCATTCTAGTGCTTTTGAAGGAAAAAAAAAAAAGGTTAGGCTAGACTAATTGGGTCGTTTTGCTAAATTGGTAATTCAGAGTAAACGACTTCCACTTCTGCCGAAAGTAAAGACAGGCAACTGCAGAATCAGGACTTGATAATTCTCGCCTTTGTAGCTTATCATGTTTTATTTTAGACTACTGTTAAAAACTATCATGCTTTTTTGACTTGTGGGTTTGTGAAAATTAGAGCATTTAGGGTACACGGCTTTATGGCTCTCTAAAAACAAATAATGGGGGAAAACTTTAGGAATTCAGATTAGAAGATTTTTGCACATTTTTTGGTTCTCAACTGATAGAAATTGTTATTTGCTACATAGTTTGTCTTTCTTGTTGTTCAGTAAGCTATTTCATTTTCTGCTTTTACATTGCCTCAATTTGTTTGTGTGGTATCACATTTTAGCTTGGTCCTTCTCCCTACTATTGTAGAATATAGAAAAGAATTTTGATAACCGCATCCTGGACTGTTGTGAAATTCTTGTTTGGTATCACTTGACCTTGCTACTCTCTACTCTCACCTCTTTTGAAGCTATGTATATATGACAAAGGCATTTGTTTATGCATAGGTATCAACCCTCCTCCCCACTAACACACATTGAAGAAGCAACAAACTTTTTACTTGCTTGCATAAGAGATGTGTAATTTGTCTGCATTTCTTACTTTTGGTGTGATGTTAGTCTCACTGCATTTTCCCTGCCCAATTACTTTTGGTTTGCTTCAGGCATCATTTAGGATTACAGCTACTGCCACTGTCCTGGAGTTCAATCATACTGCAAGGATAGTGAAGAAGATTAAGCTAGTTGGTCATGCCTGTAAAATCTTCAAGAAGACTGCTTTCATTGAGGACATGTTCACTTCAGATCTTGAAATAGCTAGGTTTGAAGGTGCAGCTATACGAACTGTTAGTGGAATTCGTGGGCAAGTGAAGAAGGTATTTTTCTTACAAAGAGTAATTACATATAGGATCAATCTATTATGTTGTGATTATTCTAAGTTGTCACTTTGTTTTTTTCGCTCTTACGTCATTCACTTATCATGTCACTTGTAATCAAGCTGCTCATTTGGACTTTAACATCATCTGAGATTCCTAGTATGGTGCAGGCATTAAGCTGACGCATGAGAGTGGATTTTAGGATACATTAATAATGATACATCTTTCTTGATTTAGTGGTCGATTTAGTATTCCTAGGGATACAACTGGCAAGTAGGAACAACTTTTTTTTTTTTTCCCCACTGCCAGATTATGAAATGTATAAATGGTCATTAGTTCACATTATGATTTTCTGCATTTCCATTCTGATGGCTGCCTCAATAATCTAAACTACATGTGAACTTAGCAAGATTCCTTTTTAGAATTTTTGTGCTAGAATAATTGTGTGGTGGTGGAAGAGTAAGTTCTAAGTGCAGTGGCAACTAGACAGGACTTGGATGTATGATAAAAGCTGTACATAGTGGAAAAATGAAGCAAAATGAACAAGAACCATGCCAATAGCTGCTATAAATGGAGCTCTGTGTTGTCTGTTTATTCCATCGCTCGTTTTTTTTTTTTTTGGTTAATGCTTTGCTGTTTATTTTTCATGTTCTGTTGACCTGAACGTACCTTATTCCCAGGCATTCCACTCATTCGGGGTTTTTTTTTTTTTTCCTTTTCCATTCCAGGCTGCAAAGGAAGAGATTGCCAACAAGTCCAAGAAGAAGGGTGGATATGCAAAGGAAGGCATTGCTAGATGCACCTTCGAGGACAAAATCAAAATGGGCGACATTGTATTCTTACGTGCTTGGACTCAGGTTGAAGTTCCTCGTTTCTACAATCCTCTGACAACAGCCTTGCAGCCACGCGAGAAGACATGGCTAGGAATGAAAACAGTTGCTGAGTTAAGGAGGGAACAAAATCTTCCGGTTCCAGTCAACAAGGATTCACTTTACCGGGTGAGAATGTCAGCTTGCTGAAGTCCTCACAACCCTGCTCTCTATAAAATAGTACAGAATTGGTAGAACAAATTGGTTTTCAGTTATTTTCTTACTAATTTCATTTTTATTTATACTTTTTTGTTTTGAAAGCCTATTGAAAGGAAACCGAAGAAGTTTTTTCCGTTGGTTATCTCCAAGTCATTAAAGAAAGCTCTCCCATTTGCATCAAAACCCAAGGACATACCTCGACAAAGAAGATCACAACAGAATAAGATGGTAGCTGTAGTGATGGAGCCTCATGAACGAAAAGTGAATGCTCTTGTTCAACACCTTCAACTCATTAAAAATACAAAGGTAATTACCCTTCATGTGAAATGTTCTCCCATTTTATGCTCTTTTACTTATTTTCGTGGGTACTTGATGAAAGAAATTTTGGCCATGATCTTGCAGCATTGTATCATCTGAGTTATTCAAGGTGAAAAAATAAATATAGTAGTAGAATTTTGGAAGACTTATCAATTTGAGTGAACTTTGTTACTTTACCTCTCTGACTCCAGATCAGTCTCTTATATTTCCCTTCTATTTTCAACCATTGATTGTCAAGTTTTGAATCTTTTGATATATTAATTTTACATTTGGTTCTACCTTTCTTTAGATGAAAAAACAGAAACTCCATGATGCGAGTAAGAAGAAGATATATGAAACAAAGCGTGCTAAGGAAGAACAACTTTCGAAGAAGAGACAGCGAGAGGAACGGCGGGAAAGGTACCGAGAACAGGACAAATTGAAGAAGAAAATGCGCAGAAATACAGAATCATAATTCTCAACTACTACTTGCAAGTTTTGCTGGTGAATGAGGAATGTGTTATCTGAGTGCTGCATTATTAAGAATGTGGTATCGTAAATCCATGGGAATCTCTGGATCCACAAAAGTGCGGAAAAGCTGCCTTAATTTAATAATGCTAGGCGGATGCGATAACAATTAAAGGTGTGGACGCAGAGTGCAGAAATTTTACACCATCTCAAAATTTGTTGTAGATGCTCCAAGATATCATCGTTTTAGGCTGGTTTTGGCTTTGAACTGATGAGAGTTAGTTATGATTTTATGCATGCTCGAAACATGGTATGCCCATGGAGCCCCGTCATTCACCACCTGGTTCAAGAGCCACACTTTTTGAATGTACCCATTGATAGGTTTTTTGATTTTCTTTTCAACTTGCTACCCTTTACTGTTTGATATAATAGCTGTTTTTAGAGAATACTGTGAGCCATACAGCGTTTAATCTAATATGCCTTTTGAGACCCAACTTAAATATGCTTCGGATTCCATACAGCGTTTAATCTAATATGCCTTTTGAGACCCAACTTAAATATGCTTCGGATTCGCCGGATTGAAGCAGTTTTATGTACTTAAAAAGGCGAATGAATTTGGTCATTTTGACCTTGTTAATCATCGAAACCGTTGCATCTTTATATATAATATAAATTGATGAGTATGAAAGCACTTGAAACATTATATATATTTGATGATTTAAAAGACTTCACCTCCAAAATGCTGTAAAGAATGGAATGGATATCACACGGTTTAGAAATATAAGAGCCACAATTTGTGCTGCAATAAATATAACGCATGCAAATTTCCCTTATATACATATTCGATTTTCATAAAATCAGACCTACAGAATGAATTTTCTGCTCAAAATAATCAATCTGCCATTTTACCACTACATCGAGGCAACGTTGATCACACAGACAACCTAATTTTGATGGTAATCTCACCAATGAGAAGCAGCATTCTCATTATAGCAATGAGTTAGTCGTCTCTCCATCCAATCAATGATATCCTGAGCAATCTCTTCACGTTCAGGCTCAAAGAGAAGGTCGTGCAGGAAACCTTCGTAAAGTTTAATGTTCTTAAACTTGGAAGGTGCCTCGTTGTACAGATCCTGTGAAGCCAATGGATCAGTAACCCTATCAGCAGTCCCATGAAGGACAAAGAATGGAACTGTGATGGAATGGAAATTGCGCATCAAATATGAGGAAATGCGCAAAATCTCATGCCCAGTACGGACTCTAATAGGTCCCGTGTAGACCAACGGGTCTGAGTACTTGGCCAAGAGCGCTGCAGGATCTCTGGAAACAGGAATTCCCCTTTTGTTAGCACCTTTGAATTGGAACCTTGGAACCACCAAGGAAAATATTGGTGCCACAGCCTACATGAGAAGGCCATAGAATAAGTTTACTAAGCCAAAGAGATATCATCCACATCAATCAGTATTTTCACTTAGGCCAGACTTGCGCTACTTGCAAAAGGGTCTGATCTAAAACATCAATAAATAAGTTTCCAGTGAATCCAGGAAAATTAAGTTTCACCCAGGCACCAACTCATGCTACTCGTAAAGGGTTCAATTTAAAAAAGAATAAAAAGAAAAAAGAATAAATCACCAAGAGACTCCAGGGAGATAGTTTCATCATAACCACAGGCACAAATATATATCAAGACTCATTGGTCAGATTGGTTAGTGGAAGATGTTTCAAGAATTAGCATAACTTGGGATTTCATAACTTACACCAACAATAGGGTGGGCTGGCTTGACACGTAAAGCAGGTGAAGTCAATATGATCCCCTCCAGCATTTCTTCTATATGAGGATAGGAAGCAGCCTGTTCATATAACCAAAAATTTAACAGAGTGAGAAGGTATAGTGGATATACAGCACGTAAAAGAAGAAAAAAACAAAAACTTATGTGGGGCAGATGTAGTTCTTGCAAAAGTTATACCTTCAAGACTACTGCTCCTCCAGTGGAATGACCAAACAGAAAGCATGGTACACCTGGGTTTTCTAATCTGACTTTTTCCAGAAAAGCCACCTTTCAACAGAAGAATAGTATCTAGTAAACCACAAATTTCAATAGAATAATATAACAGCCGAGAAAAAGAATAACATGGCTCAAGAGGCCAGAAAAGAATATACACAATCAAAAGATGAACTTACAGTGTCTGCAACAACATGATCGAGTGAAGGCACATATCCATGTAATCCATCACTTCCACCATGACCTATCAAGGACAAATCGCAGTCAGTCTTTTTAACAGAATACAATTGTTAGCCAATACTGGAGTTACAAATCTTACAAGAGTATTTGACAATATGACTCTATGAATGCAAGACAGATTGAGAAAAGAAAGCGTATTCCTTGATTCATTCAAGACAGATTGAGAAAAGAAAGCGTATTCCTTGATTCATTTTTGTTTCTTTGTTCTTTTTATCTTTTAACAAGCAAGAAGCAGAAAGGGCTAGTTCCATAATCTCTGAGTGGTACAACGTTTAAACAACTCAAAATCCAGAAAAATGTTAGCAAGTCCAGAACAAGGACTTACCTATCCAATCCATTGCATAGACCCCAAAGTTGCAGGAGACTAGTTGTTTAGCAAATTGAGTGTAGCGCCCACTGAAATCAGAAAGCATTTAGCAACGAGAGATTAGCACAACAACTTTGTTTACAGAGAAAGGAAATGCAAACTCAGTCAATAACACACCTGTGTTCATTAAGTCCATGTATGATGATCAGAATACCCCTGAAATACAAGTCCTTTGTGAGTAACAAAGCAAAAATGAAAGACAGGCCAGTGGCTAAAACTGAGAAAATACACACAGATATGAGGTTTGTAAATAATCTAGGATCAAAGCTGTTCCTTGAAGTACAAATAATACATAGGATTTTAAATTCTAGCATTGAAACTAAAGCAAACGCATAAACACATGTAGAAAATGACGACAAAAAAAAAGGCAACCAAAACTCATTTGCATATAAAAATTTAGACTGCTGAAAATTCAGCAGAGCATTAGTATTAGAAACTTTATTATCTAACAGTAACACTACAACTTTCATTGTAAACTTAAAAGTAAAAAATGGAGGTTCTAAACAGCAACTGGCTGCATCTGGTTAGTTTATTTTTTAGGCCGACAGACATCAGAATTGGCATTAACTATTCTGTAACTATTTTGTACCGCTACTAAAAGGTGCACTCTTATCATCCACTCACCACTCAGATTTTGTACAATAATGACTTCACTGACCAACCAGTTTGTAAAAAGATCAGAGTCAAATACACACATAGATAGCTCGCTAGCTTCATTGCTCTTCCATGCTTATAGCAAATCTCAAAAAATTGAGAAGATGTTATTAAAATCATGGACGTGACATGGATATTTGGAAACAATTGAGACAAATTTGCATATATAGACAAAACACATAATACATACAAGAAAAATATGATTTTCTTCAAATATCAACTGAAAACCAGCTCACTCACGCATTAAGTACATAACACAATACATGTACATTATACATATGATAGCCAAATCTGTGTTGTAAGTGAACCACAATAAAAATTAAAAAATTAAAATATATACGATGATCTAGCTCAATAAAAAATTTTACAAAAAAGGGTTCAAATAATGTTGAAAACTAGTGCTCAAAGATCCATCCATCCATATTAAAATCTCCGATTTTCTGGACATATAATACCAAGTGAAACCGCTCAATTTTCGGCTGTCAGTTTCACAACTTTGATGCTTTGGAGCTTTCAATTTTCATGTTATAAACGCTCCAATTGTTATCTTTAACATTCTTGGAAGTAACTTCAAATTAACCGACTAATCTTCTTATTATAATTAACAAAATCATCAGGTTTAAACATTAAGTCTTCAGGACACCACATATTCATCGGTATACTACCCCAAACAATTGTTGGTTTATGTGTTGATAAACAGTGAGAATTACACAATCGAATGAGCGGATACACAGAAACCAAAAATTCACGCACGATTCACGGTACGGGAAGTATCAAATGGGCATAAACGTACACAGCATACCTCATTTCACCGGAGATCGGTAACCACGACCGGCAAAAGAGAGCATTCCGTCTTACTCCAAAGAACAACGACGTCGTCCACTGGCACCAGCTGTAGTCCTCCTCCGTCACCATCTCAATTGTCTCAGCTAAAGCCCTACGCCTCATCGTATCCTCTTCATCTCTCCGAATTCCGAATTTCCGACGCCTCAACGAAGACGACGCCGCCGCCCTAGGGGACGAAGGCGGTGAGGCGGTGGAGGAGGATATCCGGTGGCGGCGGGGAATGAGGAGTAGGATCCAGACGAAGAACGAATAGATTAACAGAAGAAATTTGCGAAACGAATCGTAGGAGAGGATTGACTGACGGAGGTTTCTGAAGACCGGAATTAAGCGGCCGCTCGCACCGGACGTTAGCTCCTCCACCGGAAAAGCCGCAGCCGCTTCCATTTTCCGTTGCCTCTTTCGTGGCAAAATGTGTGCGATTGTCTTCTCTGTATTTCTGGAATGCAGAGAGAAAATTGATTGTGAAGGTCTAGAGAGAGAGAATGATGGCGGAATGCAAACGCGTGACCGGATACTATATACACGAAACTGAAGGTGCGAAGATCGCCTACAGTTTCTGTTTCTCCAGTGAAGTGAAGTTCGATTATCCGATGTTGTGCCCAAGAAACAAAAATTGAGTACCATATTTATCATTTTAAGAGATTTTAAAATAATAAATTTAATATTTCAAAGTAATATTTTTTTTAGAGAATAAAAAATAATAAAATAACAGTTTAGTAGAACTTGCAATACTAATTGCAGAAATAGCAGAGGGGCTAATCGCAGGGAGAAGCGGCTTACACAACACGGGAAGGGAAATTATATGGTACGATGGAGATCACGTTTCAAAGATTTTGGACCAATTCAAAGACAGTAATAGCTGATTCGGTCCACCTTTGAAAATGTGGAGAATTTTCTGTCGACGGGGTTACAGTATTAAAATAATTTTATGACGTGTCTTCTTTTTATTTGTCAGTTGCTTGATTTAGTGTGGGCCCATTGGTGGGGCTGGTGTTCCAGTGGAACATTTACAGCCGAAGCTTTCCTTTGTCCGAAAAGACACCAAAAAGATGATTAAATGCTACCAAAAAGATAGGTAACCGAATTATTGTTCCTCCTTTTTTCACTCATTAATATTTATATTTCTGAATTTTTCTTGCTGTTTAAATTTGATTTTTTTATGTAAAGATTTGTTTTTGTTTTCAATACTTACCTAACGAGCATGTAAGTCAAAATAGTTTTAAATAATGATGTCATTTATATATTGTATGAGAGTTATTTTGAAATTTTGATGAAATATAATAATGTTAATTGCAATATAAATGAAGTGCACATATAAATATAAGATTCTGTGTGAAAATATGTTCTTATATGTTAATGAGGACTAATAATTCTTAAATATCGAAATGACTAATAGAATCATAAGTACGATACAAATAAAAAAAAAAAAAACACTACTATACATTTTCATGGATATAAATAATGCAAATATAAAACGTTTTTTTTTGAACATATCTGAATTCTTAAGAACAAATTAGAAGGAATAACTTCATTTTCCAAAATTAGTTTTCCCAATAAAATAGATTAATCATAAAATAAAAAAAAGAAGCAAACTGCATAAAATTTTGAAAAAAAGTTAAACATTATGAATTTATAACTATATATTTGTTTGATTAAAATGATTATAATGAAAGAAACATACGATGGTTTAGATGTGTCAAGATAAGATTTTAGAATTAGGTTAGAACTATTTAAATAAGGAATAAAGTTAAGATAAGATCGTAGCAAGTAGCTAAATTAAAGGATGAACATTATTAAATGTGAAATAAATTAAATAAAGCCAAGAATTGTGGATACATATGAGGTGGTAGCTTGGAGAAAACTAAGATTCTTTTCATAAATTTAATCGAAAGGTGCATGTGGATTGTACTTTGCTTGTGGTCCACAATTCTTAGGAGCTTCGAATAAATTTATATATTGAATGCAAAACTGTCACTTCTCCAACTTCCATTGATTTCACAATATTTTTGTAACTATTATTTGGATCGATAGTTACTAAGTTTGGACTGGTCTGCCTCTCTCACTGGTTTGGATTTTAATAAATACATCGTGTATTAATCAAATTGTATGAAAAATAAGTGTGGTCATTTGCAATTAATATTTACAGATTATTAATTGATCAACTTATAGGTTGATTGATGTACTGTATGATGTGATAATTGAATGGAAATTTTACATCGTAATTGATATTATATTTTTTAAAATACAAAAAAAAAAAAACAAAAAAAACATACAGCTAATAACCATTTATAAATTATAAACAAGTTGCAATAAAAAAACAATGTATTATTTAATTAGTCAGATCGCTCTATCATGTATTAAGATACAATTCAAAAAATTAGGACATATTTAATTAAATACAACGACGTAAACAAATCCAATCTTCATCTCTAATAGAGAAGATTAAGTATCACTTCACACAACGTAAGTTAGCATAATAAGTATTTATTGAAAGTATAAATTCAATATATTTAATTATGGATATAATTAAACAAAAATTATAAAAAGTTTGGGGGTGTCTGTTCACCTAGCCTAATAGATAACAAGTCACGATTAAAAAAATACATGGTTGTAAAGTGGTTGAGTTGTTAATGAGAATTGCAAAAGTGCCAAATTGTAACTTAATGCATTAACTATTAGTGTGCTAAATTGCCTGTGCATTTCAACTTTATCTACAATCCAAATTAAATACTTCCACGCCTCAAACTCTTCTCATGATGTAGAAATATTGCCAAGGATGGAGTGGAATAGAAACAGCTTTAAATTTGACTTCAATGCTCCCATTTTCTTTATAAATTTCCATTCATATCCCCACACTACCTATTAATTAACCTACATGTGTTCATACTTTTATTCAGCACCATTCTTAGATGCTTAGCCATTACTAGGGAGGTGCAAAATATGCAAAGTAATACACTAGAAATTGGTATGGAATTTGAAACACTATTCTCTACAGTAGAACAATGTATCTTGCATTATTTTATAATTTAATTTACCTTCAGTGCGCATTTAAATATACATGAATATGTGTTCAAATATTAATCATGATATGATACCCTATTTATTGTTGTGCTCATGTTGATGTTGGATATTCGACATACATATAAATTTTATTTTAATTATGAGATTATTATACATTATCGATAGATATATTAAAAATTGTTTATAATGGGCATTTTTGTATTTTCCGTTCAGATAATAAGTAATAATATTTGATAAAGTCTATATTCCATATATTCCAATACCCTACAAAATACATATTTTTTCTAAAAGAAGGGAATAAACACCATCTTTTAGCTAGGGACATAACTTTAATAACTATTTTTAATTCAGTTAGGTTCATCTATTCCAATAATATATCATATTGTAATTTCAATAAATATTTTTCATGCATGTTATTTTTTATAATATCTTTTATTACGTATGTTACTTGATGATAATTTGAATATTAGTATAATGATTTTTTTTAAAGGAATATTAGTATAATATTTGAAACAGAAAATCTCTAATATTTTAGTGTGGATAACTACCCTTTAAAAATCCCTTAAATAAATGGTGGATAAAAAGAAGTTTGGTTATGTGCCACACACAATATGTCTTGTGTAAAGTTTGGTTATTTTGGTTATGATGGATGCAAAAAAAAAAATTGGGAGACTTGAATCTCAGACCTAATTTAAGGTAGGTGATGCTCTTGCCACTAAACTAAATTTATGGGTACATGAATGTAGATATATAATAAAAAAAGAGTTTTCTTGATTTTTTTTAATTTTCTTGCCTTTTAACTTATTTTACCTCGAATTGGGTTTAGCGCTGTGGCCTGGGCCGTTTGGGCTTACAATGACATTAAATGTTTAGCCCATTAAAGTGAAAAATACTATTTAGGCCCAGAAAGTAAATTGTGTTCTGGACCCTATTTATGGGCTGAATAAATTCAAGGATGAAAATATCCGAAAATATCTCCGATATATCTTTGATATTTCCATTTTTTCACGTAATCGATATAATAACGGCCTACATATTTTTTCGATATTTACCGATATTTCTCTGATATTCCCCAAATATTTCCGTAAAATTGAAATATCGATATTTCCATCAAAACCGATATTTTTATCCTTGAACTGATGTAATTCCCAAAATGAGTGAGACACAAAAACAAATACAAAATTATTCTATTATTATCATTTTTGAAAGCAGTAAAATCACGATGTCAACATTCTATAAGTTCTAATTTCTTGTTTTATCCTATAAATATATTTTTATGTACATAATTATGTTACAATCTATCTAAAAAAGAATTATATTTCTAAGTAAATTATGTTTTAAAAGTCAAAATCATTTTCTTAACCCTTCTCTTTGAGCTTCTGATAAGTTCATTGTTCGCCTACTAAACTAACTAATATTGATTGAATAAGGTAAACCAACAAACAAATGAAAAGATTTAAGTAACAATAATTTACACACACGTACAGTACTAGTATATATATATATATATATATATATATATATATATGTTGTTAGTACAATGATGAGTTTTTTAGTTTAATCTGTGTTTATATGAGTTAATTCCAAATAATATAAACTCAAATTATATCTTTTCAATTATATTTAAGTAAAATATACTTTTTTTTCTTGAAATTTTCAAGTATTCCCTTTCCGAAAAAATTATGATAAATAGTCTTGAATATAAGAATTCATTTCCAAAAATTAGCTCGACTAACATTTTGTTTGTAAAATTGCATGATAGTCCATACACGAGATCCTCATTTCATTAAGCACTTCATCTGTTATTAATTCCAAATATTTGCAAATATCACTTTTATGAAATGACATAACTATTTAATAAATAGTATATATTAAACACAATGAATTACGATATGAAATACAAATACAACAGAGGATTCAGACTCAAAAGTTTGGAATCCTAGCTATCTTAGAGTAACTCCGGAGAGGAAAATGAAATTGAATTGAGTCAATTGTATTGTGCAAAGCCAGATTACTACTTTTAGCTACCCATCAAGACACATGTGAGTTGATTTGATGGTAAGCCAACTATATTTTCTTTATAAGTGTCTATAAGTTTTGTTTGATTGGCTTTCTCGTGATGAATCTGTCTCCTATAGACACTCTCACCACCAATTCAAAGAATTAAAATGCACACAATCACACACACAAAAGTTTAAAAAGGAAGGAAAAAAAAAAAAAAGAAGAAAAAAAGGAGAGGTCCAGGACAAATATTATGGTACGTCGATGTAATCATGTGTTGTTCAACAAAAGCAAACATGGCTGGCTGGCAATATAATGCCCGTGAAAACAGCATGAATTCACGGAACGTACAATTATTCATTACTATATTTTTACTTAAAAGAAATTACTTGAATAAATATAGTTTTTCTTACCCAGTGAATTCTATAATATTGTGGTGATTAAGTGGATCTTATTTAATGTGATCCAGTACATTCAGTTTCTGTAGTTAATGTAGTTTTCTTAAGAATCCCATCGGTTAGTTTAGGCATAAAAACAAATAAAATTTCTTTTATTATTTATTTGAAAAAATAGTACTCCAACCAAATTAACTCATAAATATGAATTTACCTAAATAAACCGCAAGAAAAAACTGACAAAATCTGTTCCCTGTAATATTTAAATTCCGTATATTATAAATTGATTACGACGTGACATTAAATAAAGGATTCATTGAAGAAATTAAAGTCATGATATCTTTTTATATATCCTTCCAAAAAATATCAGTTCTATATTTGGACAATATATTATATACCTTCCTGTAAAATTAAGGATCTCATGGAAGAAGAAAGCCATGATATATTTGTATATATCCAATTCCCAAAATATTAGCTCTAATTGTAGACAGTATATTACATATCTTCCTGAAAAATAAAAAAAGGATCTCATGGAGCCATGATATATTTTTATATATCCTTCTAAAAAATATTAGTTCTATTTTTAGACAATTATTTCATATCTTCCTGAAAAATCGAGTTGATTCTGCCTCTCTCTCATAGTCCACAAACACAACCATGCAAAAATTTTGTCCACATATACTCATTCAAGAACACAACACACTATAAATTTAAAGCTTGGAGCAATCAATTTCTACACGTCATTCGCAGAGTCTTTTGTTTCTTGAATTTCCACAACATACTCGTACTATTCTTCATAACATCAACCATACAAATCCCTTTTTCAACCGACAAATAAAATCACAAGCCCTCCATTCCTTTATCTTCCACTCCACTCCACTCCACTCTATAAAAGCAAAGACAGAAACCCTAATCATCAAACCAACATCATCATGGCACCCAATAGAGACACCACGTTTCTCCAAACATTGACGAAAGCCAACAACAACAGTTTGAACCAGAAGCCACCCAAGCTTTCAATGGACAGCCTTCAACGCACCATATCAGACATATCCTTCGAGCTGCTGAGCCAGGAAACCCTAATCAAGCCACCGTCGGAGAAAGAGCCGTTGCCTCCTATATCGGAGGTGGCCGAGGATGCCAAGTGCGAGTGTTGTGGGATGTCCGAAGAGTGCACCCCGCAGTACGTGAAGAAGGTGCGTGAGAAGTACGGCCAAATGATATGCGGCCTCTGCTCCGAAGCAGTGAACGAGGAGATGGAGAAAAATGGTGGGAAGAGGGAGGAAGCGCTGCACGCGCATGTGAGCGCGTGTGCCAAGTTCAACAGGCTGGGCCGGGCCTACCCGGTTCTGTGCCAGGCCGAGGCCATGAGGGAGATATTCAGGAAGAATCGGGCCAAGTCCCTCAGCCCGAGGGACAAGGGAGGAACGAATCCGAAGATGGGTGGGATTGCTAGGAGTTCAAGCTGTATACCTGCTATTACAAAGGAGATTAACACTAATAAGATGGTGTAGAGATGAACAAGAAGATGAAGATATTAACTTGATGTTATATTGTTATTTAATGCGTATATGGTGTTGGTGAATACAAGTTGTTTTATTTTATTTTTGCTAGGTTTTGTTCATTGTGTATTAATTAGGGTTTGTTATAAAATGTAATACTGACTCCACTTCTTTCGACTATGAGGAAACTTGTTAATATTGTGTTTCTTTAATTATGTTTGATTAATTGTCATTGATTTATTAATTTTTTGTTCTCCAATTAATTCGTTTGGATATCATGACTGTCGCTCAAACTTCTTTTTACGGAGATCTTGATCAAACAATATATATATATATATATATATATATATATATATATATATATATATTGTGAAGAAGTTAGCCAAACTTTCTACATGAATTTGCTGAACTAGGAAAAGTCGTGTTATGTTGCAAAGTTGTAATATGAACTCGCGACTTGGACACGTGTTTGAAGGAGAAGGAAAGCGGCCTTTCACTTATTAAGTTGTCAGGCTAAGTATTAGACCACTTTTATTGGTGACATTTGGTGGATGTCACCACCAAATGTCACAATTTATATTAATTGTTTAATATGAAAGAGAAATAAAATGACATGACATTGATCATATGGTGACCAATGTCATGACACTCATTTTGTGTACAATTTATACACATATCATTTTTCTATTGGTCTCGATTAATTTTTTTCGGATATAATTTAAAATATTAATATTGAAAATAATTTTTATTTAAAAAAAATTAAAAATATCAAAATTCATAAAAAAAATTCTCTATAAATAGAGTTCAATATTGACATATTTACTCACCAATCTAAAATTTATTCTCATTTGTCTCACAATCTCAAGTTCTTTTTTTGGGAAATTATGGATTCTAATAATCCAAATTATTTTTCAGTCCAAAATTACCCAAACTTTCAATTTTTTTTAAACTTGGTTGAGCATATTTGGAACAAATTTGGTATTGATAATTAAATATATAATTTGTAGTTTGATTATTATAATTTCGATTTCGTATTTCAATTATTGTAATTTCTATTTCGTATTTCAATTATTGTAATTTCGATTTAGTTTATTGTGGAATATAATAAAAAATATGCTCACAAAATAATATATAATTATTAAATATTGAAAAAAAAATATTGAGTTGGGTTGGGTTGGTGTCACTAATAAACTATGAAAATGTTGGAATTAGGTTGGGTTGTGGATTGTGTAGGTAAAAGAGAGAGAAATTAATATTTTAATGTTGTGTTGGGTTGGGTTGGATGGGTGTCACTGATAAAAGTAGTCTTACGGTTTTGTTTCAGTTGTGAGATGGGAGTGTTTATAACCAAAGGCGCATTCCACTTACAGAATCGCACTGGCTAAAGTGCGACTTCCTAACGGGTCCAACCACCGTTGTGCAGAAGTTGAAAACCGTTGTCTAATAAAGTCATTCAAGCGGGTTTTCAGGATTGCAGTTCGGTTTTTCTGTTGTGTCTTTCTTGCTCATTTCTTGATGGTTTATCCTGATTCCAAGTGCGTAGGTTAGAGTATATATAGGGCTATAGTGGGTTTCATGTATTTTTACGTTTTCATTCATTATTGAGTGAGAGAGAAGATTGTAAACAGGCAGTAGTCGAGAGAGAGTGTTGTTCATTGTAATTCTGAATAAGAATTTCCTACCCCAGTTTCCCGAGGACGTAGGCTTTTGTATGCCGAACCTCGTAAATTCTTGTGTGCTGTATTTGCTTTGATCTTTGGTTTTGTTGTTTTCTTATTGGAGCTGTGGTGTGTGGTTGAGTTTTTTGGGGTTTCTTGGTGTGAAGTTTAATATATATATATATATATAACCTTCTCCATCCTGAGGTACATATTCTTTTATAGTCAAAGAAATTAAAGAAATTGCACCAAAATAAATGTCATTATAAAATAAAATTTCGAGAAATTGACTAGTTCAAATAATTAATGATATCAACAAAAGATATAATTGTTTGATTTATTCTCCAATTCGAAAAGTTGAAACAATGCTATAATTATTTTATAGCTATTAATTTTTTCCAAGATTTTATAGCTATTTGAAAAATTATTTATTAATTTTATAAATAATTTTCAAAATTGCTCTACTTACAAAGCCAAATTTTAGAGGACAATTTTTCAAAGTTCACTTTTAGGTCCAATTTGATTTGGTTAACAGTCAGCTCTCCATATATATTCTCCATATATATATGCTACTCATTTTGATTAGGTTAACGATCAACTCTCCATTTATATATTCTCCATTTATTTACGCTACTCATCTTCATGGATGAGTTTTTTTTTTTTAAATTCAATATTTTCTAATATATATTCAATTCAAATTATACTATAACTTCAAATTATCAATCAATCTCGATAGAAATATATCACAAATTCAAAATATCAATCAGTCCCTGTAGAAATATTAATATATTGAATTTAAGGAAATATGGAATATTTATGAATTGAAAAGGAACACGTTGTATTATGAATGCAAAAGGCATATGCTCTTATTATTAAAATAATATTATAGAAACACAAGATATACATTTAGAGAGTGCATTTTTATCATAATATTTTATCAGTTTTGTAAATTATAAACTAGTCAAATTCATAATGAAACCATGGGCGCCTTCTGGATACCCAATGATAATTATTTGGGCATTCTGGATACCAATAAATTGTAGATGGATAGTTTTTTGGGCCTGATTTGGTGGATCGGGCTTTGATGAAGAACAGTGCTTTTCAGGTGTTATCGAGTTTTGCTTGTAATAGTGATTTTAGAGACTTATCTCTAACCCACTTTATACTAAATCTGACAACAACTGAGTATTTTTTTTATTCATTACTAAATATGTTTTTTTTTTTTGATTTATCAAAAGGTTATTTATGTTTTTGTTTTTTTTCTTGTAACAGTTTATAAGAAATTAATTCATTGTTCATATAATATCGAAACTAGAATTTACCTGCGCGATGTGCAATTTATTATTTATTGTGGTAGTATATAATTTGTAATTATATAATAAAATTACTATATTATAAAATTATTCATACATCTTTTATTATTCAAACTTTGTATAATATACAAATATATTTTTATATCTCTATTAATTTTTAAAGTTATATTTTATAATTTTAAAAAATTATTGGATAAAGTAGAGTTTTAATTTAAGAATATAGAATTTGGTTGAATTCCTCCTATACAATAGAGCTTCCTTATGTATTTGTTTTTGGGTTGCGTGTTATTCTAAATTTAAATAACACAGATTGTATATGTTCTTCTAAATTATATTTGACAATAATAAAAAGTTGGAATACAAAATTTATAAATAATTTAAACGGCGAACTTGAAAGCTTATATTCTATTTGTTTGTCTTTTGTTGAATTTTTTTCATGGCTTGATTGATAATTTGATAAGACAATGATTATAAGAGTTAGTTATAAGAGATCAATTAACAATATAAGTTTTAAAACATTTATTTATATACAACATTTCTTACAATTACAAAAAAGTATATTACTATTTTTTTTAACTTTCAAATATAATATGAATAATTCTATACATTAAGTAATTAAAGTTAATAAAAAAAAAGAATTAAAAACTTGAAAGCTTACATTCTATTTATTTCTATTTTTGTTGATTTTTTTTCATAGTTTGATAGATAATTTGATAAGCTAATGATTTTTGGAATTGGTTAAAAGTGACAATTAACAATAAAAATTTTGAAATATTATTTATATACAATATTTCTCATAATTAAAAAAATAATCTTAAATTTTACTTTAAAATTGATAATGAGAATAATTATAGACATTAAGTAATTAAAATTAAAAAAAATTTAAAAAAGAAATAAATTATTGTTCAATAATAAATAACAGTCATCGTCAACAACAATTAATAATAATAATAATAATAATAATATTATTATTATTATTATTATTATTATTATTAAATACATTATATGAGAAAAATGTTCTAAATAACATGAATAATTTTATTGACAAAAATAATAATATTTAGAATTTTTTTATTAATCAATATAATGATGTGACATTTTTAGGAGAGAAAGTAGCAAAATTGTACTGTTCTCCTTATAGATAGATATTCCCTTCATGATCAGTACTAACGTCAATATAATTAAAATGAAAAAAAAAACATTTAAAATAGAAAAAGTTAACTTTTGTTTTTGAAATATATGATGGGGGAGAAACTGCAAACAAATCTCCACAAATTCACAATTAGCTCGACTTCATGTACAAGTACAACCTCAGTTGTATTTAAGCTTGTTGCAATATTGAATCAATCTTGGACCAAGACTTTGCTGTATTGGGCCCTAATCAACAATTATGCTTCTTGGGTCGTTTTTTTTTCTTTTTAATTTTTTGGCGTGGCCAGGGTGTTGGAATTTTGCATCTAAATAAATATATTAATTATGTTGAAATATGATTTATGATTTAATCTTCCAATAGTTTTTTGGGATCATACAAGATACTCTCACTATTTCATGTCGTATTTCAATTTTGTACGAGGATAATAATAAGTGCTTTGAAATAAAATATAAGAACGAAATATGATGGTCTAAAATTATTACAATACAATAAACAAACTGTTTTCAGGCCAAGGTTCAAATCCTCAAATGCGAAAATGCTATAAATCATGGTTGATAATTAAAACAAGAATTTTGATTAATTATCTTCAAACCTCTATTAAAAGAATTCTCAATGCATGAATCCTCATCATGTTGTCATGATATTCATATTTAACCATATATATGTATACAACACTGATCGTGTTAGTTAATTTCTTTCCTTGCTATCGTGACGTGATAAAATTAGTTAATTTCTTTCCTAACCTTACTAAGTAGTAGTTAGGGTAAGTCGGAGTCGATCCTACGAGGAATGTGGAATTAATTATATCACTTGTATTCAATTCAATAAAACAATAAACAAGGAGGATTTTTTCAAATTAATAAACTATCACTAAACTAATAACCTAAAAAGCAATTAAAAAATGAGAATTCGATAAAAGAGAATATTCCAATTAACAGTTCAGTTATCCCCCGCTATCAATCATTCCGTAATTAATGTAACATCTCTCTCTCAAATTATCATGAAATTATCACCCTTAATCTAACAACAAGCTCTATTAAATTGAATCGTCTCTTAAGATTAGTTAAATTAGGATAAGATCGCTAATTAACCATATTCAATTGAATAACCTAAAATAAGCCCCTTAGATTTAATTCATTAAATGCATTAATCACTAAGACGATAGGATGAACTAGACCCCAAATACATAAGCTCGATTTGGTAACTTTAGGATTATGCTACCTTAAAGATGCACGACCTCTAGTTTACTACTAATGAAAAATAAACCACAACAATTAGGATTCATAATTTAAGATTCTAGCAATCAATTATCAACACTTAATCTAGATAGCCAATCTAAATCAAGCACCAAATAATTGAAAAGATATTCACAGATAACATAATTAATTCCAATCAAATATTGAGAGAGTTACGAGATTAATTAGAAAATAAAAGATAAATGGGTTCAAACATTTTGCTAACCGGAATTACGAACTTAGCCGAGCATTCTCAAAATCGAAATAATAAAAGCAGTTGGAAAATTAATGAAACTAATCTAAAATAATAAAATCTCTGCGTGAATAGTAACGTGAATAGTGTTCTGAGGTGGATGATGATGTCTTCAATTGTGTGTTCTGGAGGCTTCAAATAGATATCGGATATCTTCTTGGCATATCTTTTCTTTTTTTCTTTAGGAAATAGACTCTTTCTAAAATTAGGAGTTGTTTTTCTTTATCCAAATCTTTTCTCCTAATCCAAATTTTTGATATTTTTATCTTGAAAACTCTCCAAAATACCTAAATAGACAAGAAAATAATATATGAATTTTTTGAAGACACAAAACACATATATGTAGAAAATCGATACATTTAATTTAATAAAAGATTATAAAATCTCACATTAATCCACAATAAAATATATCAATTTCCTACCTATTAAGAACAACTGGCTTTCAAGTGTAGAAAATCGATACATTTAATTTAATAAAAGATTATAAAATCTCACATTAATCCACAATAAAATATATCAATTTCCTACCTATTAAGAACAACTGGCTTTCAAGTGGACATTTTCAAGCTTATCTAAGTTAGAAACAACTTCCTCAGAAATAAACTGGAAGATCTTCTGATGAAGGATTTCTAGTTGCAATTTGACAGTGTTATCCCTTCACATGACCCTCATGCCATGCATCCACTGTTAATTTCCAAATATATGGCAACATCAAATAGCCTAATTAATTAGCAATATATATCACTTATAAAGAGTGATCGATCTTGATTACAAATTGCAGTGTAGTAGCCCTAGTTGCAATTAGATCATTTATGGCTATGACTAAAAAGCAACTCTTATCTGTCCAAACACACAGACTTTAACCTGTAAAAGGTCTTTTCTTGGAATAGTAAATTAACTTAAATTTGAAAGCAATGCGTCATATCTCATGTTTCTTCTGTTGATGATTAGCCCTCTTGCTCATCCCATTATTAATCAACCCTATATATACACATCATGTTTAGATTAAATGTTGTTTTAATACTACTATACTTGTAACAATATTCTCAGCCAAAAAGGGATGACTGTTAAAAAGCCCACCTTGAAGATCAAGAAAACGACGATATCCTTCCAATAATGGTACGTTGGTTTAAATCTCGTATTTCATTTTATCAATGCAAACTGCACGTATACATATGTATGATATCATGGTATATATATGTGATCACTGCAGAGTGATCATCAATTTCTTCGTAAAACGGTGTCTGATGTGACAAATGAAAAAAGGAAACTAAATGAAGATTTGGAAACCATTGTTGAATTGGATGAAGCACTAATATTGCTAGCAGAATGTGATTGCTGTGGGCTGAAAGAAGACTGCACAAAAGAATACATTTCAAGCATCCGAAAGTCGTATTCGGGTAAATGGGTTTGCGGGCTTTGCTCCGAAGCAGTGAAAGAAAGGCTGAACCAGGGCCCGAGCCCGATAGCCATTGAAGAAGCTGTGATCACTCACACAAATTTTGTGCAAGAGTTTAATACCACGACAAGGCTCAATCCTAAGCTGTCATTGACATATTCAATGCAGGATATTGCTAAGAGAAGTGGGGAAAAAAGAAAGAATTTATTGGGTGGGATGAAGATAACCAGGAGCTCTAGCTGTTCTCCAAGGATTGATCTCGACATGAATTAATTAAGCAATAGTACTATATGGGATCTAAATTAATCAATTAACATATATTCGAGATTAATTTGCTATTCTAGATATGCCTATATATAATTTGTCTAATTATAATTGAGCACTTGGACACATTTATAATCAATAAATATTTAATTTTAAGACTAGTAATTTTTTTGATGCTTTGTAGTGGAGTGTTCAAATTGAACAAACTTTAGATACACATAATTTGATACATTGAGAGCCCGCACTAGATAGATTGAAAGGAATTTACCATTAATAGATTATAAGTTAATTAGTACAACAGTGACTTTTATGTGATATGGTCTCACGTAACACCTTATGTAAGACGGAGTTTGTATGAATCAATAAGACGAGTCAATCAATTCAATATGAAAATATTGATCGATCTCACATAAGACCATAAAAAGTTCCGTCTCATGTAAAACCTTATGTAGACGGTATTATGAGAGATTTTGTATTGGAACAATATATATTTATGTGATGAGGTAGTAGTGAAGTGGCTTAAAACACATGTACATTGGTATCATTTGTCTTTGTAAAATATGGTCCGGTTGAAGAAAAGGGTATGAAAATCTGATCCAGCCATTTGGTAATTTCCACCCAAATTTTATCTTTATCTGATATCAATAGACTGTATAGAGTCTTCTATCTTTTTACGATTGATATATATGAGATGGTCCTGCCCACATTTTCCATAAAAAAAGAAAAAAAAAAATTGAGCTTCATATCTATTTAATATAATTTCGTCTCCCCTAAATTTGTATTTATTTATTTTTCTTTTTTCTATCAGGGAAAATCTTATATTAATAAATTAATTTATGTCCAAGAAAGTACATGCTTTAAAAGAGTGGCAGCATCCAATCATTAACACTGTTAGTTTTGAGAATTGGTCCAATATCGCAATGAAGGTTGATAGATATGGTCGTAGAAAATGACTTCCACGATCTTGTTAAAGATTTTGGAGATTTTGTATAAATATCTTCTTGAGTAATTCAACGAAGACTAAATTTCCCATTGTAACTAATTTTTTCCTCAAATAGTTATTTCATATCGATGCCTATGCATGCCACTTAATTCTATATGAAGTTATAGTTTTATTTTTTATATTTATATACACAATGAAAATGATATATGAATTATATTTATATTATATACCGAATATATATTAAAATTTAATTAAAAAAATTAGAACACCATGAAAAATAGAGGATTCAATAGCATTACAAATTTATAAAACCATCTTCCATTCTCTTTATTTCTATTAAGGCTTCAATAGCATTACAAATTTATGAAAATTGAGAACTCTTTTATAAGATCGTTTTACAATTTTTTTTTTTTAAATTCATATATAATTGTTCTAATCTAATAAAAAAAGAAAAAAAAATCGATTCAATAAAACATCATCACAAAATATGGTTCGTTAGACAATCTCTCAATGAGTTGTTCTTATTTATACAAGACGAACCCATAAGAGATTATCGTTTGGTCTTCATGGGCGCATCTAATTAATTCTTACATTGGAATGATAATATTAATTACGTGAACCCCTAATGGCATAATTGGTATGATGGAATGAGTTGGAAATGGAATCACCATTCCTACATTCATTCTCATTCCTTTGATTGGTATGATTTATAAGTGGGAATCACCATTCCTTTAGGAATTGTCATTACCATGGATGAGGGAATGGTCATTCCTTCATATCCCCATGGTATTATGTATTCCTTACCTACAAATAAATGAACTATATTTATTAATTCGATTATTTATCATTATTTAGTTTAATTTTTTACAAGTTAACTTCCTAAAATTAAATTATTATATAAAATTGTATAATAATATAAAATTATTTATAAAAAATATAATATAAAATAAAAAAATAAAAATATCAAATAAATAATAAAATTAAGTAGATAAATAGAATAAAAATAAAAAATGAATATAAATTTTTAAAAAATATAGAGATAATATGAATATAATATTAATTCAAATAAGTGTAGTCTAGTTTATATAAAAATATATAAAAAAAATTATAACTAACTAAAATATTTTTTAAATAATGTAAAGTATTATTTTAATAGCACAAAATCATATAAAATAATTAACAAAATTATCATAAAATATAATATAATTAACTACTATAAAAATATGTAAATAATAAAACAAATAATATATTAATAATAAAATAAAAAATAAAAAATCTAAATATGATATATCTTAATATTAGTGATAAGGGTGAGCACGATTTAGAGCAAGTTGAGGATAAGATAATCTCTAAAATTGCTTCAAAGTTCGGAGATTTTTGGAAAATTGTAAAAAATAATCTCCAGACTTGCTCCGTCATATCGGTTCTATTCCTTCAGAGATTCAGGTATTACGGATCGGATCAATTCGAATTTTGGAAATTCAAAACTTTATAATATAAAATAAATATTTGTTCAAACAAGTCATAAACTAATAAAATAAATTGGTAATTTACTAAAGTAGTCGTCTTTTCTCGAAAATAATAAATTACATTCAAATTTTTTTCAAATTTTATTTTTCAAAATCTTTTTAATCTACATCTTATAAATGATCAATAGAAATTATTTATTGTAAAAGTAAAATAAATATACGTTTTATAGTAAAATTTGAAGGTAGGTATAACCTATAATTAGTGCATTGATTAATTTTTTTTTAATTTCTTAATTAATTAAATATATCATATTATTTAAATTAAATGGAATAAGAATATTAAAATAAAATTATAGTGAATGATAATTTAATTAAATAAAAATTGATTTAATGTTTTATTTGTAGTAATCAATTATGAAATATAATTATAATGATTATTTCATTCATTTTCTATTCCTCTACAATACCAATCATGAGAATAAACATTTTAATACCATTACATTCCCATCATCATTCCATTCTTAGGTTCATTCCATTCACACCTTATTCCATTCCACCATACCAATCATGTCATAAGTTCTTATACCACTTCAATCTATATAAAAGAGTCGCATTTAACAACAAATCAATTTATCCACCAGAAAGGTCGTATTTAAAAAGTCAAAGTTGTAGATGTGATTAAGTAATTGGAGAAGTTAATTATGTGATCAAAATTGAGAGCTCATAAAATGTTGTACATTCAATTATTATATGTGAAAATCATGAGTATGTAAAGAGTTTCCTCACCCTAAAATACAAATTTAAATTGAAAATCGATTGCATGAAACAACATTGGTAATTGAAATAAGTAATCTCTCTCTTAATTTCCATCCCATCATCATTTTGAGTGGTTAAAATTATTTTTAGGTCTCATAACTATGATATTTCCAATTTTGATTCCATAATTATACATCATAAACTTTAATCTAGTCCCACAATTTAATTATTTATCCGATTTCAATTTAATTTTGTTTGAAAATTTTGAATTTTATCTGAAAATATCACGTGATAAGCTCTTATTAGGATTTTGATTTTGACAGTCCATAAGAACTCGACATGTAACATTTGCTGGTGAAATTCCTCAAAATTGAACTAAAATCAGATAGATTTTTAAAGTATAAAAGTAAATTGAAAATTGTGATAATTATGAAATCAAAATTGAAAGACATCATAATTATGCGACCAAAAATGATTTTAACACCATTTAAATTGTGAAAATAAATTACTTCAACATTCTGAAATCATCTACTCTACCCAACGATGTAAACTGTTAAGAAGAAACAATTTCCCTTTTTCTTTCTAGTAAAGAGACAAAAGCAAAAGTAATATGAGTCCAATAAAGAAAAGAAGTTGGATACATTTGTAGTTAGGGTGTGGTCCAAAATGATCTTTTTATATAGGGTTCATGTTCTAAAAACTCAAATTGCAAAATGGTCCCCAAATATTTTTTGAATCCCCAAAACCTTTTGCTCTCCATTATATGGATGGAAGGTAACCACCCAACGTTGATGCAACCTTCTAACCCTAGAATTCAATCTAACACGTGCACTTCCATTCGCTTTAGGGTTTTGAATGTGAAAATTATGGACCACTCTCATTTATTTTTTCCAAAAGTTGCATGTGAATTTAATCATAAGTTTTTGAATACAAATTCAATACGATACGTCATTTCATGGTAAAAAAGGCTTGTGTGATTGTGACCTGGAAGCATGCACTTCAATTTTATATTATTGATAATGAATGAATGATGTTAAAATGCCCAATGTAAGTAATTTTTAAGATATCTATATAATAATTTCATTATCTAATTATATAAAAAGTGCAGTTAATATATATACATACTAGATATGTGACACATATTAATAGCTAGGATAATATAACTATAATAATGAATAGCTGTAATTAACAAGTTTTCAGTGGAGATCAAATCTAATGTGTCAAAATTTTTGTTTATAAATTAAATTTTATAAACTGACTATTCTTAAACGGGTAATGTACTGTGTATTATAACTAAAATTGTATAAATTTATCCATAAATTATATATATATATATATATGATTTAGAAAAATGAACTGTCGTATAATCTTTTCTTAAAAAAAATAAAAAGGTCATATTAGGACTCCATTCCTAGAAAGGAGTTTTACAGTTGTAGAAATTCTAATTGCGCACTTAATACATTAATAACATAAATATATATTTATATTAATAAATAGGCGTATTATTTATTTGATAGAAGCATTATATTTATAGTAATAGACAGTGTATTCAAAATACCATATTAGTATATTACTACACTAGTTGGTCAAATACACTTGAGTTGTCTTCCTATATAGCGAAGGGTGGGGGCTTCCCTACCCGTCAATTACTAAACATATGATCTCATTTAAATTAAATCAAAAATAAATATTATTAAAAGATATAAATATTCTTAGTATTGATTTAATTTTATGTTGTATAATTGAAAGGATGGATTGTGTGGGATATGCATGTGTAGAAATTTTAATCATCTTAAATCATTTTAAGTAGATGTGTTTAATTAGTAATGGATATATAGCAATGTACCACTACCACCCCTTGACCCTATATTGAATTAACCAATGACAATAATTGGATTTCTTATGGGGCCCAAGCCTGACCCAAAAATTATAAAAGCTACCTATTATACAGAATGTTTGGGCCACACTTTGGATCGATTCTGGCCCATTTATAGCTCATATGTCTCACAATAATTAGTATTTGACAAATATTAATTGAAAACAAAAAGGGAAAAATTGAAAAAAATAAAAAACAAAAAAAGGCGGATTTGATTTGAGATGACTGGTAGCTTTAGCCTTTAGGTACAGTAGTTACCCGGTAGCTGAATTTTATAAGCAAATATCGAAATAAAGAGCAATAAATAAATACTTTGATGAATGATTAACTACAGAAAAATTATTTAAATTTTTACTTCTTAAGTTTTTTTGTTTTTCATACAAATTTAGTTGTGCATTAACTAACTTTAAAATTATATAGAATCACAGGGCTGGAAAATTTCGATAAAACAAATTGACAAAAAAATGGTCTACTTCGTTTTGGGCCTGTGGCCCAATTCACATTCTTTAATTAGTATGAGGTCAATCTTTGGTTTATAACCTATCATCAATATCTATTTTTTAATTTATATAACTTGCATATATAATGTATTAGAGGGAAATAATTATATATATATATACAAACACACACACATTTGTATAGATTACTCCGTGTCTCATTAAGGACAATATTAGCCTCTATTATAGAATTTGTGTAATTTAAAGGCAATGGTTACTATTTAAGTCGTTATTATAAAAATATCAAGGCCTTCTCTTTTTTTACTTGAAAAGAAGTGCCAGTTTTGAAATGACGACTTTGTTCCATGAAAGTAGGTTAATTAAGGTCTTTTATTGAGCACGCACAACTTAGTGGGTTGGAACACTATTTTATGATTTTGTTAATAAATCGCACTTTATTTAATGGTGGCATTGGACCACTGTCAAAAATAATATCAAAGCCTTATCTTAAAACTTAAAAGCATGGACAAACCTTATTTAGTGGAATTGGGTCGGCTTCGTCATGCCCACCTCAACTCTACTAATTAATTCCAAAAATGATTAAAGTTAATTTAAACCTACTTGGAAGTTGGAACAATAGTATTGTGGCATCAAATACTATTAATTCCAAAAATGATATATATATATATATATATATATATTTTTTTTTTTTTTTTTTTTTTTTTTTGAGAAAAGAAGTTTCGATACTTGGGTTACATAAGAAAAGTAAACTATTATCAAAACCAGAATATAATTAATATGAGAACTTTAGAGCAAAAGATTTTTTTTTTCATTTCCTAAGTAGTTCAGTAGGAAAATTTGTTTTTATTTTTGAAAGAAAAATGAGTATTGTTTTTATTAAATATTTGATACTCTGTGTAAAGTATATTTAAACAAAAGTGAGAGAAAGAGATTAGTGTTTGGTTATATCTTTAATCTGGAATATTAATATAGATTAGATGGACAAAAAGTGGAAGATTATTTGTAGTGCAAACAGGGGCACTAATTTTTGGATGCTTGTGTTCTGTACAGCATAATGGCATAAGTTAACTTTCCAATATCATCTAAAAAGTATATGAACTGCATTAGGAGTTGATAGTGCTGAATATTTAATATAAAGATCATATTAAATAATATATATGGTTTTGAATACTGGATTTTGCACAGGAAAAAGTGAACTGACATACAACTATTATATAATAAAATAAAATAAATCAATCCATATTTATCTATATCTAGCTAAGTGAGCACTAATAGTTGTGCTTGAATTAAAATGATACTGATTTGATATTTAAGATAATTCCATATAAATTGCAAAGTTTATTTATAATTCATAAATGTACATATTTTTACTATTTCATTGTTTTTTTTACAATATCACGAGAAATTATATGATAAAGAGGATTTAGAAAGTGGGTTTATTTTTAAAAAAAATTAAATTTATTATTATACAAATAATAAAAAATTTAATGGTTATTCTAATAGCAATTATTGTACTTATCTTTGTGAATATGGGTTCGCAAGGGCCACGGCCCACTTTCCAGCCCAAATTAGCGTGAAGCATTTGTCTTCCAATTTACAAGTTAATCAACAAATTAACCAATATTTAGGTGCACATAATAAATCAACCACAACTTCACTGTCCAATTTCTATTGAAAAATCAAACAAAGCCTACACTTAATTCCTACAGATAGATATGCATGAATATTAATTCTATGTGAGTAATGAGAAATATACCAAATAATTAATTAAAAAGAGGTAAACCTACACAACTATTCATTAGAGAGAGAGAGAGAGAGAGAGAGAGATAATGCAAAATTTTCTGTATATTCTGATTATAAAAAAACAACAACTATGATCTTATAAATATTATAGGATATATGTAAATTGTGATTATAAAAAAAAAAAGTTAATACTTAATATTCGAAAATGAAAAAACAGGGTGAAGGCATGGTAAGTTGAAAGAGACAGCACACTGTATATTCCTTCGAGAAAGAGAATGGAAGGGTCCCACGAGCATTTCATTTGATTAGCAAAAAGATATTCCACTTTTTCATTCCCATCTCCCAATATATACAACACATTCTTCTTCTTTAGCTTATTATGTATTTTCCCTCTCACACTATATATAACTTTTGTACATCATCTCTCTATCTATTCTTTTGCAATCCCACTGTTCTTCCTTCAACCCACTTTTTGCTTTAATTAACTGCAACACCAGGTGACTCACATTTCATGGTGTCCAACTTATATAACTAGTCAAATTTCTGTTTTTAAGATATCGAATCTTATGTGTTTCACTCAACGTTGTATATATATTGATGAGATCCATCTCAATGAATTAATGCCATCTTTATTCAAATATACTCTGAGATTGGAAGTGATAGGATCATGATCGATCATTTTGGATCCAAATTCAGAAGATATTAATGGATGGACCTTACACATCCATTTTAATGAATTAATTAACCAATGATTGATGATTGTTTAATTAAATGAATAATCGATGTAGATATATATATATATATATATATATATATATATATATATTTATGATTTTCATTCACAAACTAACACTGAAAATACAAATTTATATATAACATGCAGCATATATATATAGCTAGTTAAATCTTTCACATTTTCATATTAAAGTGCTAAAATCTCTGTATACATATACTGATATACATACTACATCATAAATTGATGATAAACATTATTTAATTGTCTAAAAACTTGACATGAACTAAAGCAAAATATACATAGACAAAGGCACATAGACACAAGATTCAAAATGGCTCACCAAATATACAGATCTTTTTCTGTGAAAAGCTAATTTTACATTCTTCTAAAATAATAATAAAAGTTCACAACATTTTTGCAAATGTCGATGCAAATAACTCCAAAATACGAAGGCAAAATGAGCATGGCCTCACCAACTCTTGATTTGAGCTTCAACGGTTACACATTTTGCTTTGTCACTTTCCAAGCCCAGTCAAAAGACTATTTTGGTAATATCCCACAAAAGCTGTCTTTTCACCCAACATATGTCCCTAGCCCTCCTTATTTCCTTCGCACCATTCGTGTGTCTTTCTTTTTCCTATTTCAAGTTCGAATATTCATCTATTTTTTAAATAGCTTTTCATCTTTACTTGTATTATCATCATTTGTTACGAATATAATTTGTTACGTTGAAATACAAAATGAAACACGATTTTGGGAATTCTCATATATATCCACAAATTTGCGAGCCCAAAGTTTATTTAATTTGCTCTTAGGTCCTCCATCTATTTATACACTCACCCTTATTGATAAATTCCGGCTCTCAGATAGACCCTACTATTCTCTTCACTTCTATATTTGCTTCTTCAATTATCTACTTCTTAATTCAGCTGCTTTTTCTGCAACAAAATCTTGTTTCTTGCTTATCCTACTGCTGTTTTTGGTACGTCACTTGGTTACCTTAACTCTATCCATGTGTCTGAATATGATACTAATTATCAATTTCTAGTTATATATTTTTTGAGGGTTTCTTTCTTGAATTTTGGTTGTTTTCTGGGATTTCTTTCATGCAGGCAGAACAATTATTATATATGCAATATTAATTCTTAATTTCTGCTCCTGCTTTCCTGCTTGTTCTTGCTGTTGCTTTTCTTGTAATTATGATGACGGCTAATTTCATTTTTTATTTCGTCTATGTTACAAAGATTCTTTACAAAAAGCTATGTGAGAGTATGTGCTTACGTTTTATTTTCCTTGGGCCTTATTATAATTACAAATAACATCAGATCCAAGATGTGTTGCAACAATTTTTTATTTTATATAATTTTGTTGCAGAAAATGAAGCATTATCTACGCTAGCAGAAATCCAGGACAGCAAATTAGTTTGAGTTGAAAATGGAGGAAAAAGGA
Organism: Scutellaria barbata; assembly: GCA_028654395.1. Classification (NCBI taxonomy): domain Eukaryota; kingdom Viridiplantae; phylum Streptophyta; class Magnoliopsida; order Lamiales; family Lamiaceae; genus Scutellaria; species Scutellaria barbata. The sequence continues at coordinate 10,022,259 of CM053645.1, forward strand.
TCAAAAAGCTACCAAATTTGGATCGAGCTTATCTTCTTATTCATGTTCATCAACTTATCTGCATGCAAAGAACTTGAACTCGATTTCCTTTTGTCGGTTAAAGCTTCAATAAATGATGATCCATCTCAGTCCCTCAGCACCTGGAATTCTTCTCTCTCTATCTGCAAATGGAATGGAATCACATGCTTCGATTTCTCCCATGTTTCCAGGATTCAGCTCTCAGGAAAGAATTTGTCTGGAAACATCTCAGAATCCATTTTCAGATTACCCTATATCCAGTCCATTGATCTTTCCAACAACCAGTTGGTCGGAGAAATTCCCCGGAATCTATCATCTTGTTTCTCTCTCAAGAATCTCAATCTCAGCAGCAATAACCTAACCGGCCTGATTCCGACAGGCCGCCTGCCGGCGCTCGAAACCTTGGACTTATCGAACAACATGCTCACGGGAGAAATTCCAGGGGATATCGGGCTTTTCTCGGGCCTGAGAGTTCTTGATTTTGGTGGGAATGTTTTATCTGGAACGATCCCGAATTCGATAACGAATATGACGAGGTTGGAGTTCTTAACGTTGGCATCAAACCAACTCACCGGTGAAATTCCAGGAAGATTAGGTGTGATGAAGAGTTTGAGATGGATTTATCTGGGCTACAACAATTTTTCCGGTGGGATCCCGGCGGAGATGGGTGAGTTAACTCGTCTGAATCATCTTAACCTTGTTTACAACAATCTGACAGGTGAAATCCCTTCATCTTTAGGCAATCTCACCAATCTCGAGTACCTTTTTCTCTACTTTAATAAGCTCACTGGCCCAATTCCAGGGCCCGTTTTCAACCTCAGGGAATTAGTGTCACTTGATTTGAGTGACAATTTCTTGTGGGGTGAGATTCCAGAGCTTTTTATCCAGCTGCAAAAACTGGAAATTCTCCACTTGTTTTCCAATAATTTCTCTGGAAAAATCCCGAATGCTTTGTCTTCCTTGCCTCAACTCCAAGTTCTTCAGCTATGGTCTAATGGATTATCAGGCGAAATACCCGAAAACCTGGGGAAATATAATAACCTCACTGTATTGGATCTTTCCACTAACAATCTCACCGGAAAAATCCCTGAAAATCTCTGTGCATCAGGCCGTTTGTTTAAGCTTATCCTCTTCTCCAATTCCCTCCAGGGCCAAATTCCAAGGAGTTTGAGCCTTTGCAAGAGTTTACAACGTGTTCGGGTTCAGAAAAACAGGCTCTCCGGTGAACTCTCACCGGAGTTCACATCACTTCCGATGGTCTACTTTCTTGATGTTTCAAGTAACAATCTCTCTGGCAGGATCGATGGGAGAGAATGGGACATGCCCCAGCTTCAAATGCTGAGTCTGGCGAATAACAAGTTTTTGGGGCCGTTGCCAGTCTCTTTTGGGAGCAAAAAGCTCGAAAACTTGGACTTATCAGGGAATAATTTCTCAGGCGAAGTTCCAGGAATTTTCCAGGAATTTTCAGAGCTGATGGAACTGAATCTGAGCTGGAATGAACTCTCGGGTCAAATCCCTGATCAATTATCTCGTTGCAAAACGCTTGTGGTTTTAGACATTAGTCATAACAAACTTGTAGGAGAAATCCCCAGCAGCTTTGCTGCAATGCCAGTTCTTGGACAGCTCGATTTATCTGTCAATGAATTATCAGGAACAATTCCGTCCAATTTAGGACAAGTTGAATCTCTTGTTCAAGTCAATCTTTCCTACAACCACTTCCATGGCAGCTTGCCCTCAACAGGGGCATTTCTGGCTATTAATTCCACATCATTGGTTGGCAACAACCTCTGTGGTGGTGAAAAGAGCAGCGGATTACCATCATGCAACGGGGCGGGTCAGAACCACGTTAGCTGGTTCGTTTTAGCCTCTCTTCTGGCCTTCGTTCTCATCTGCGCCATCACTATTTTCGTTGCCATTTTCATTAGGCAAAGAAAAGGATTAACCGAGTTGAAGAGAGTGGAGAGTGAAGATGGTGATTGGGAATTGCAATTCTTGAACTCAAGAGCTTCGAGATCAATCACCATAAAGGATATCATGTCATCCATAAGAGAAGAAAATCTTGTTGCCAGTGGGAGAGTAGGTTTATCTTACAAGGGCAAATCCACCTTAAACAACAAGCCATTCTTGGCCAAAGAAATCTCTTCAATTCCGACCAAGTGTTGGATGCAGTGGGCTCAGCTCTGTAAGATCAATCATCCCAACATTGTGAAGATGCTTCTAATGTGTAGATCAGAAAAAGCTGCAATCTTAGTGTATGAATATATTCATGGGAAGAATTTGAGTGAAGTTATAGGAAACATGATCTGGCAACGTCGACTTAAAATTGCAGTTGGAATAGGCAGAGCCATTAAGTATCTCCATTGTTGTTGCTCACCTCCAATCATAGTTGGCGAATTTACGCCTCGAAAAATCATGGTGGATGGAAGAGATGAAGCTCACTTGAGACTAACTCTTCCTGGGATTAACTCCTCTGCCTATGTTGCACCAGGTAATTATTATCAATCTATTGACTAATTATTTTTCTTGTTTTTTAGATTATGTATGTTAATAGATATATTAAGTTCTTGATGAGTTGATGATATGTGATCTATTTTAAGATTAATTTGGTGTTATATTCAAATATGGGCTTTTGATCAAGAAAGTTGTGAATGAGTCACACTTTCATGTTTGCAAGTACAAATATAGACATTTTTCACTTTATCAGTCGTGGTATGCTTTTACTCTACATTAACAGGTAATAAAGAGTGCTGTAAATCATTGAGTAGCTTCATAACTCATCATTTTATATATAATCATATCCATGCACGTAGAGTCTAATTCTTATTCTAACATCACTGAAATTATTGAATAGTATTGATAACGTCCTTTTATACATATGTAGATGTCGTTTTGAACTTACCTTGAAACTTTGCTGGGTGGTTTGTGATTATTTAATATTTATCCATCATCCCGAATTACATTAAATGCTATTTTAAACAGAGGATCTCGATAAATTTGTCGAAAAATGTGCAGAAACACAAGAATCGAAAGAGTTGACAGAAAAGAGCGATGTATACAGTTTCGGGCTTCTCCTGATTGAACTCCTGACAGGGAAATCCCGAGCCGACCCGGAGCTGGGAATCCATGAAAGCATAGTTGAATGGGCTAGATATTGCTACTCGGATTGCCATCTTGAAATGTGGGTTGATACAATGATCAAGAATGGTGAAGCAGTGGATAATTATCAGAACCAAATTGTTGAGACCATGAATCTTGCCCTGCAGTGCACCGCAGGAGATCCAGCTGCCAGGCCTTGTGCTGTTGATTTGCACAATAATTTAGACTCTATTCAGAAATCAACTTCTTGCGTTTCTAAGTTTTTTTCTGCTAATAACTAGTTTTTTTTTTTTTTACTCGTGAATTTTGTTCAGGGTTTTCTTTGACTTTTTTTCTTGAATTTTATTTCTCTCTCTCTCTCTCTTCTCTCCAGGGATAATTAAGGTTAAGAAACTAAGAAAAATGGTTGTTAATTAATGAGATCTTTTTGGTTGATGTTGTAATGAACTGGAGTGTATAATTAATTGTAGATAGAATGAAGTTTCAATATATATGAACTATTTAAACTTTTCTTATTCCCATTTTTTTGGTTTTAGTAATGAGATCATTAATTTAATTCAAACAAAAAATAAAATGTCATTCTAGTAGAATGATCCAACTATTATTCGACAAATTGCATTGAGAATCTTATTTCATGATCAAGATTTAAGGATATTTGGTATTATATATTACGAGATAGAAATTATTTGGTCTAATTTAAAATAATATAACACAACATCTTTATAAAACGTTTTCCGATCACCTTCTCAATGGGAGTGTTAAAAGGCGATTTCTTTAGTACTTATTGATCATTTTTTCACATAGTATTAATAGTAACATGATTTCACATAAATGAAGAAAGAAAATTAAATGAAAGGAATTTTTTTTTGAAGGGTCGTGATCAACAGTCCCAGTTACAAGTTAGGCCAGCAAAAGAAATTCTAATTGTTGGAGCCGAGGGACCATGAATAAATAAATACACATATATACATAAATGGGTACCAATTATTCTGGTGGTCTGAAAAAATATGATGATGATAGCTTTTGTCTCTTTGTCTAACACTACTTTAATATCGAAAGATAGCACAAGTTCACTGTACGAAGCACCAATTTGATACACCATTTTCTTGTTTGATTTCTATCAATAAATTAAATTTTTTTCATATTCGCATGCATCTTCTTGCAACCAAACCTAATTCCTTTGTCTCTTTCAAGATTATTACTATTTTTATATATGGACTTTATTATTATTTATGCGTATATTTGGAAACCATAAGTTTGGCCCTAAAACCCTGTTTTAAGAACCGAGTTCAAACCTCATATCGAAATAAACTTAACAAGTGTTATATAAGTTGGGATGATTTCCATCGATTTAAAAAGATTTCGAACCATCTTACGTAATTAATAATAACATTTGTAAATATATATACTATATATATATAGATATATTGTCTTAAAAACAATAAAAGTACAACTAACTAATGTTTACTGATAAAAATCTAATAATTATCAGTTGATTATTACAACTAATAATAATAATGTTTTTTTTTTTGGCAATGATATAATTATTAAAACGCTAATAATTTCTCATCATAATTTTCCATTCAGTTACAGGCTGCGGAGCAAATGTTGTAATAATTACTAAATGTACAACATATGATTATTAAGACAAACTATAGGTTGCTTCCATACAAGGCTCCATTGATTATGCATAATTATAAGCCCACATCCATCTAATTATTATACACTATTTGTCGTTTAAGAAAATTATTGTTCAACTTCTTTCTATCAAATTCAAGATCGTGTTTACGTCTTTTTTTTTCCCTTTCAAGAAGAGCTCATGTTTATGCGTTTGCTTTTATATTTTACTTTTTTTTATTATAATATTACTTTAAGCAACCATAACAAATTAAGTTTAAATTGTAAAAGTAACCAGTAGCCCTATGGCAATATAAAGGATATATCTTGTTTGACTAAAATAAATCAAACACTTACTAGGATATTTTCTTCAGTTTTAAATATATATCTATGACTAAAATAAATCCAACACTCACTAGGATTTTTCTTGAGTTTTAAATATGTATATAACGATGACGTATATATTCATACATAATATAATTAAACAAAATAGAACACTGATTGCAACCAAATTAAGTATTAAAAAAGAAAAAAAAAACATATGATAAATATAGATATATTTTAATTTCTCTCCAACCAAGCTTGGCCACAACCTTTCTTGTATATTAGCCACTTTTTCTTTCTGCATTCTCATGATGATGCTTCATAAAATTTTCCTTATTTTTTTAATTTATAAATTAAATTAGACAGAAACAATGATAATTGTGAACAAGAAGCCTCCCTTTTTTTCACCTTTGCACAATGAGAACTGGAAGATTCTGTCCATAAAGAAGAGTCTAAGCACATAAATATAAATTATCTGACATAGAAAAAGATCAAACAGCTAAGATTTGCTGTCATGAATTTGAAGTTTCTTTTTATTTTTTTATTTTAATTTGATTCATATATGTTTGATCTCAAGAATTATAATGATAACTTCTTGGAGACCATGCAAAAAAGTTCTCTATTTACCTTCTTCTTTCCGTTGAAAAAGGCCCTTTCCTTCTTAATATTTGGAAAAAGCCAATTTCATATTTCAATCAAAGATTTGAAAGAAAAGACAACGTGATCACTTAATTCTCTCTCTCTCTCTCTCTCTCTCTCTCTCTCTCTTTTAAATCTTATCCTTTATCTACAATTATATATATATATATATATATATATATATATATATATATATATATATATTATTGATGTCTAATAAGTTTCTTAATGTTGTTGGGATACGATCATATTCTAATAATTATTTACCCTCAAATTCATGCAAAGACAATAATACCCTTAATCTATGACGTCGTTTATTATGGGGCCTTATTTATGGTTGTATTTGGGGTAGTTTAATTTATAGGGTTGTCCATATATATGAATTTGATGAAGATAATTTACCTCCGATAGGGATTGAAATTAAAGGTTTGAACCCCATCTTTTCTATATATCTTTTTAAGTGAAGAGGCAAAGTGATGAGATCAGTTGATCTCAAGTTACAAATTCAACAAGAAAAAGAAAGGATATTAAAATTATGTACTCAAATATTTAATATATATATATATATATATGTTCACGATTGATCTCTTATTTAAATTTATTAGGGATACTTTTTATTTTTCTATTGAAGATTTTATGCAACGATAATGATGATCGGGTACACACGTGCAAACTATAATTAGTATCCTCCATGCATACCAAGTTACCAACCCACTTCAATTTTGTTTTTTCAAAAAAAAAAAAAGAGAAAGCCACTTTAGAAAATAAATGTGCAGTAAATTGATAAAAATCAAAATATTTATTTCCTTTTTTTGGTGAGGTTTGAATGTGATATAGAAGATCATTAGTGTTGACTGTTGTGCATTGACATGCACTCGACCAATTAAAAGCATGTATAGAAGAAAGTGTTGCTGAGAATCTCTGTCCTTAGAGATTTTACACTTCTTCTCCAATCTCCACTGCAAATCATCTACACTTTATCAGATGAGGATTTTGCTTTTTTTTGTCTCAATATATATTATCACTTAGTTGACCAACACATTACCCTTCTAACTTATCATCACGTTTTCTTTAGTTCAAATGTCAAATTATAATATAAAATAATTAATTATGGAAGCAAATTAACAACGTCTCCTGATTAATTAATTTGCCCATTAGTAACTTTTATTTTCTTTATCAAAGCACGCTTAATTATTCTATAGCTACTCTTTTAAAGTAAGTGTGTGTGTTTGTATATATATATTCTAAAAAGATTTAAAAAAAAGTAAAATTTAATTCAAAATTGTGTATGTGGGAAACAAAATTAGATGGAGTTATATATAAGTACAACTCAACCACAAACAAGAAATTAAATGTTAATTAGACTTCAAATCAAAAGCACTTTATCATACATAATAATATTTATAAAGGGCCTTTAGATATTGAAACTTTTGACCACTCAAAGTACAAAAGATATGAGAAACAATGATCATAAGTTGATTTCTTGAAATTGATGTTAGGAAAATAAATTCAATTGAAATTATTTTGAGTACTACTGAAACTGTTTGAGAAAGAAACTTATACAGTGTTTGTTTGATTTTTAATGTGAATGGAACTTAGTGGAAAACCTCTTTATCAATGACTCTTATCTAATTTGTCAAACAAAGCATGCTAGGGACTAAATAACGAAGGGGGGAAATGGAAAGGAAATTTTTGTGAGTGCATGCCACTATGAATTTATTCATTTTGAAAAATGGTTCTTTCACGAAAAAAAAAAAAGAAGAAAAGAAAAGAAAAGAAAAGGGATATATCTATTTTTATAACTAATAATAATAATTTTTTAAAATAAAATCAAGATCCAATTTTCCACATACTTTACTCATGTGGTGTTGTGGCTGTAATAGTATACTGATAATTAAAGTACTTTTAATATTTACGAGGATCGTAAATTAGTTCTCCCAATTCGTAGTGGAGCATGTGAATTTATAATTAATTCTAAATCGTGTATGTATACAAGAACATTTCTCTCAAAGTTAGGTTATTGTAGTATTTAAATTATCAATAATTTTTTAAACAAAAAAACAGAGAGCAAAGTAGAAAAGTAATTGGCCCGATCCAAAGATATATGTGCACACGAGACAAAAGGTGTGTCCACAAGTGAAAATGGGGTAAAAGAATAATATACTCTTATGGTTCCATCATAGGTTGTTTCTCCTCATTCAAGTAAAAAGAGAAAGAAAAAGAGTAGGAAAATAAATAATCCATAATGGAGGGGTCACTTGGAGAATTTCGATCAATGGAAATCAAACACCATTCAGGAAAGGTGGTGTTTTGCATCAATACCATGTTTACCCAGAATAAGAAGTTGATGTCAACCTGAGATTTATCATTTGAAGAACTTTTAACTATTTTTAGGTTGTCTTAATTTACCTAGAGTTAATTTATTGACATCTATTTCTTGGTAACAATTATATTCCATTTGGACCCTAGTCAAGTCATATTTGTGAAGGATCTAAGTAGTAGGTAGGTTGTCTTAATAATCATGTCATTGGGGTGAATGTGATGGCAGTGAATAAAACTGACTCTTGAATAAATTTAAAAAAATCCATTAACTATTTCAATATATTTGAATGACATTTTATGCTAAGCATTAATGATGTTTCGCACAAGCTTTGTTGTAGCGTGTTTCTACAATGACCCCCAACCAAGAAACAAAAAATCGCCATATTTCGACGATATATCGTCGAAATATCGCGAAAATTTCCAAACCGATATAAATATTTACCACAATTTTTTTTCATTAAAATATTACCGATATATCGATAAATATCGATATCGATGGTGTCCAGTGTATTTCTCGTGTCATATCGCCATCGACGATATGTCGGTTTTATCAAAATATCGATACTCAAGATGTTTTTTGACATTTTTTTTTCACAATTGTTTCTATACACCAGGTGCACGGATCCTAAATCCGTGCAACCGGGTCAACCCGCTCAAAAATGCCTTTCACGCGCCCCCACACGCGTCTTACGCGCCCCCACGCGCCCAAACCCTAACTCAAATTCTAGTTCTGCTGTATATTAGCATAACCTTTTAGTTTAGCGAACTTAACATTTTAGTTTAGCGAACTCAACCTTTTAGTTATATGCACATAACCTTTTGCAGTGCTGAGTAGTGAAAAAAGTATAAGTTATTCACTGAAAATGTTATGAAATTTGTACATAAATGTTATAGTATTACAGTATAAAGGTTATATCATTACAACATAAAGGTTTCGGCTATATTGAATTTTTATAGTGAAAAAACTATAAGTTATTTATTGAAAAGGTTATGAAATCTGTACATAAAGGTTATACTATTACAACATAAATGTTATATTATTACAATATAAAGGTTTGGGTTATATTGCATGAATTTTTATAGTGAAAAAAGTATAAGTCATTCAGTGAAAAGGTTATGAAATTTGTACATAAAGGTTACACTATTACAACATAAAGGTTATATTATTACAATGACATAAATTATAAAAAAAAAAAAAAAAAAAAAGGGCGCGGATCTGGGTTAAACCGGACCCGACCCGACCCGCGTGCCCAGTTGCATGGATCATGACCCATGCAACTGGTGCACACAAACACTACTCTTTTTTTTTTTTAGTTTGGCTTGCATAATATAACTTAACCATTATAGTTAAAGTGAAAGATAATCCTAGCAACTTAACCATTAACTTAATCATTATAGATAATAGTAAATGTTGTAATGAAATCTTTTTTTAAGTATAATATTCATGTGAATTATTATTATTATTATTATTATTACTATTAATTTTGTTGTTTTTGCTAGATAAAAATGTTTTAAAAGGTAAATTGGCCAAATAAATGCGTAAAAGCTTGTTATTAGAATTATTAGTTGGGAATTTTTATTTTTTTTATTAGTTCTCTATTTGGCCTTGAGTATTTTAGTCTCATATTTTGTATAATATTTATATATTTCTTGTTTTGAAAAACTGTTTTTGTCTCTTCTTATTGTAATCCATATTTTTTTATCAGACATGCTAATATTAGTCCAAATTTATCTGATGTGAAAACATATATTACATAAGAAAGTTCTTAAAGATATTATTTTAAAACAAATGAAGTATTATCTAAATAAATAGTATCATATCAATATATCAATATATGTATTAATGTAAGTTATAATAATCTATAAACTAGTAGATATAATTTTTCAATTTTTTAGAAAGTTTTAATATTTTTTTAAAAAATGTCCGATATTTCCACTGATACCGATATATCCGTAAAATTAGGGTACCGATATTTTTACCGATACCGATTTTTTCGTCGTTGCCCCCAACACAATTCTCAAGTCGCGTAACAATATCTTGTTTTAATCCACAAAATTACTTATATTAACTATCATGTAAATTTAACTTTAACTTCAACCTAAGAGGGAAAAAAAAAAAAAAAAAAGAAAGAAAAACAGAATTAGAAATCCTGAACTCTAACAAAGTGTTGTTCATAAACGGTGGTTTTAACATAAAAATAATTAAGGATAATTTAGAATTAAGGTAGACTACAAAAAGAAAATTAATGAGACACTGAGAATTCAAACAAAATTAATGTGAGAATCAAAGAAAAGACCAGTTGATGAAAATGAAGCACAAGCAATGTGCATCTTCATCTTCATTCAACACCTTCCATGCTACTGCTCGCTCGTAAGATATCGGCCTCCCCATACTCGACAAACATATGCCGCCTTCAAGACACGCAAAACCCTGCCACACAATGACATTTCAAGTTATAACCAACACACACATGAGCTGAGCTGATATTTCAAGTAATCTTTTTACCTGCTGCATCATCTGTGGGAGCTCTGCGAATAGTGTCTTCTTTCCATTGTCGTTGAATATCTTGTCGAGTGTAATGTCCTGGAGGGCAACTAAGGTAGTCTCCAGCATGTCAAGCCCGGCCTGATTTGCAAACGTGAAAACAGGCAATGCCTGCATTGCATACAACGTCTCAATCTCCATTCTCACTAGTTAAAGAGCAACATCTTTCTTGCAGAATATTACCTTTAGAGAGCAACACATGACAGCATCAGAATGATGCCAAAGTGTTTTAAGAACAGAGTCACTTCCTTCACTTGCAGGTTTGAGTAGTTCCGCGCCTAAGAAAAATCTGCATAACCCACAAAATATGAATTCAAGAAACCGTAAAATGAGTTTAATTTAACAGAAAGAAAGAGCCAGGCGGCACCTATAACTTTGGCAAATCCAACGAGCAAGTGTGTGCGCTTCAGGTGTAGCAGGCGGAGGGCGCAAAGTAGCTTGAGAACCGACACCAGAAGGGGAAAGGGCCAACGCCACCCTCTGAACGGATGCAATGATACTGCGAACATATTGTCTAGCCATAGCAGCCACACTGTCTTGAAGATGCATCTCGAATGCAAATTGAAATGCGATAGTCATGACTGATTTTGCAGCCCCTGCATGCTTAGAATGGTCGCCACATAATCTGTTTCCAGCCGCTCCCACTTCAAGAGTCGACGCAAGGTCCAACGTACGATTTGGACTAGACCCATCCTATAGTAGTTTCAAAACCATAAGCCTAGGAAAACACAACGAATAATAATGGTTGTATAATCACATCTTATCGAGCAAAACTTACTGCTTTAGAATCAAGTGGGATGATCCGAAAACCAGATGGAAGAAGGGGTGCATCGTCTGAGAAAGAGGCGTCTATGGGAGCAAATACGAGCTCTGCACACGTGCCAACTGCATTCTCATCTACTCCATTACAGACCTGAGCAATCATTGCATAAACATATGTTACTACAACAAACAAGTGATGTTAGTTACACGTCGCTATAACAACAACTCACTTGCAAGAGGAAGATGTCGCTAGGCATAACTACATCGTCTCGGTATTGTGCCATGTTCTCCAGCCTAATCACTTCCATGAACTACAATTGAAGCAAAGGGAATAGATAAATAACAGAGAGCCATAAACGGAGACAATGGATTTTATGAGAGAGATGATAGAATTCTAATGAGCCAAGAACAAACTTGCCTCTTCATTCTCTATGGTGTGAGCCAATGGAAGAATAACCTGACCACCAAAGCATCCAACTCGAGAAACGGGTACACTGCACGGACCGGCTTTAACAGCAGCAACCGAATACGCATCAATACCACTGTCCGCCCACTCTGATCGGTGTTCCCTTAGAAACCTCAACAGTATAGCAGGAGGAACATTCTGCCACATAAATCATTTTCATTTTTAAAAGAGACAAAAAAAAAAAAAAAACTAACAAGTATATTATTTCATTGAATGTTGATATCCTTACCTGTAATAACATGGATGCCTTAGCACAGAGCACTGCATTGCTCATGGATGGAAATCCGTTTGCATATGTTAGAATTGTTCCCATCAGTTTTCCTGGAGAAGAGTTCACATGAACGGTGACATCATCGATGCCATCACTTTCGATCATGGACCAACCCTCGTCTGTGAACCCATTCACAGCCTCATTGAAGCCTCTGCACATTAGTACAGATACAACACTTAGTAAGTAAGATCAATAAACTGATCTTTTAAAAATCATCACGTACTAAGCAACCAACCTGCTTAATCTTTGACCAAGGGCGCGTAGAGCAGCAGGCCTTCTCCCCCAACCAGTGACATTAGGCTGAGAGATTTCTTGCGAGATCTGCCTCAACTGACGTAAAGCCTGTTTCGATGACAAGTTTAATCAGCATTTAGCATGTTCAAGATTACAAATCACAACTTATTAGGACGAGAATGGATGAAAACAATCATACTGCCAAAGTTGTCCTCTGAGAAAGCAGCATCGAAGATTCATATAGCGGACGCAACACTTCAGGGACACTCCAAGGCTGGTAGGGAAGAAAACATCGAGTTGTTACTGAATCAATCAGCTCAAGAAGTATGAATCAATTTGATTAACAGAGCAGAATAAATACTTCTAAATCAATGTGGTCGACTATATGAATGATGGATCCACCGCCTTCACAGGGTCGTATCAAGTATCCACTTGGAAGCATTTCTGCTCTAACAAAATGCTGGACTGGTGGCATGCTGGGTCCATTCTGAGTGTTGTTCAGAGACCTTTCACATACCTATACACACACATAGGTTTCATCTTAGTAACGCATAACAATACAAGAAGGAGGAATGGAGAAAGGAATTAAAGGTGAAATAGCAGATACCACAAGGCTGCCATCTTCCATAACAGAAGTATAGCGTAGGAGCCAGAAGTCACGAGCAGGAGCCAAAGTGGTAGGAGCATAGAGCTGCATGTATAGCAGTTCAATGGTTCCACCATTCCCAGTAGACATGACATTCAGCACATCCACAGCTCGGCAATCACGGTACCATGAAGGCCGATCTTTCAGGATTTCGGCAACCTTAATAATAATAATAATAATAAGCAACAAGATTAAGAATGCATGAAATGCAGCAAGAAGCGTGGAAGAAAAGAAGAGAGCATACTCGTGTGGGTTCTAATCCAACGAGGCCACAAGCACGAGATGCAACACCAGTGCATCCATGAGAGATAGCAATGATTCCAATGGAATCCGGACCAGGCTTCATCCCAGGCATTTGGACCCACTCCACAGCAGTTCCAGTGGCCTTCGATAGAAACTCTGTTAATGTCTCCTCTGCGATCGACACAAGTCTGAATGCACACACACACAAGCATCATTCATTAGTTCACATAAATGTTGTTATACTATAAAATAAACAAGTAATTAATGAAGGCATAATAATAGATATGTTTGTGGATCTTACCCAGCAGGACTTGCATCCCTGGGTGGCTCTTGAGGAGTCAAGTGGTGCTGACCACTCGTTAACACCGATTCACAACTGTTATCAGTCGACGCCAGTGTTGCCTGTCCACAACATTCATTCTCAGAATTATGGAATCTTGTTATAACAAAAACAACAATCTAATGTACACGGCCTTGATGCTTACAAATGAAGTAAGTAGATGAATCAAAGAGGACAAAATAAACACGAAGAAATTCCATTACATTTTGGGTCTGTTGGCGGAAAAAACTATTCTCATACACCAACTGAGAGACTTGTTTCTGCAACCGATCATTTTCCTCCATTAACAGCTTATTCATGGCTGTCAATTTCCTATTCACAGCTTGAAGACGTGACGCCTCTTTTCGCTGCTTTTCCCTGCATCTGTATCCACAACAAACAACATTAATAAACATGATCAGTAGAGCTCTATGCACAAACCAACTCCAATTAATCATGACACGACAATATATATATATATATACCTTCTGTTTTGAAACCAAACTTTGATCTGCTTAGGCTCGATATTGGAGAGGATAGGACATTCTCGGATCAGCTGTTGTCGTCGGAGTGAACTCGGTTTCGGACACTCATGGTACAACCTCTCCAAAGCATCCACCTGCTCTGGGGTGTACCTTACATACTTGCCATTGTCTATCCCCATTTTGCCACTGTCTTTGCACGACGAACTCACCGCCATCATAACTTTAACACAACAACATTCAATAAGAATAACTATCCAAAAGAATCAACCTTTTCCTTTTTTTTTTTTTTTTTTTTTTTTGGGGTACAAATATTTAATCAGTTTTGATTGGAATCCAAATCTGCAATAATATGTTCAGACAAAGTTCCAAGAAATTGTCTGAAAAAACTTTGTCCGAAAAAAGGAAAGACAAGTAGAAAAATAATTCTTCACTTCAAACGCCAAACTCCATTCTCCAATTTCTTGAAATTAAAATAAATAAATTACGGCCATAAAATCACAAACCCATGGCATCCCACATGAGAAAAACAATGGATCTGCATATGTATAATTACTAGCACGGTCCTCTACACTCTTAACATTCTATATATACACATGATTATCACATGTGTGTTTTCAAACAATAGGTGAAGCTTGTGTCTCAAGTGTCTTGAATCTTGCACCATTCTTGAAATTCAAGAAACTCACACATGCACACACACACGCACAGAATAGCAGAAGTTTTTGTGGTACCTGTGGGGTTGTCTGAAGGCAAACGATAACGTCTTGTTTCTTCAGAAGCACACAGCGTGAAGCACTAGACGCAGATCTTCCATGATCAACGTTTTGAGTGTTTTCTTTTTTCAAGAAACAACCCTTTCTTGGAAGATCAAGATTAGCAACTTGTATCAAATTATATCCCCACTGATAGGCGTCCAAGACCATTCAAGATTCATACAGAAACATAAAGAAAGACTTTAAGATATACGTAAATGGGGGTTTGGTTTCTTGAGTGTGTTTGTGGAGAAGTGAGATGAAGAAAATTTAATGTGTGTATGTGTGTGTGTATGTGTAGAGAGAGGGAAAAGAGGGGACAGAAGTGAGAAGTGGAGACCATTTTTGAGGGACTAAATCAGTTTTCATGTTCTTTTTGCTGCTTCGTTTTGCTTTCCGCTCTTCCTCTTTTCTTTTTTCTTTCCCTTCTTTTGCTTTGCCTTTTTCTTTTATTAAAATAACCCTTCATTTATTGTTCATCATATTTTAAATTCATGAGATGAGATGAAATTCTTTATAATATAATAAATATTAGAAAACATGATCCAAGTATATATTTTACCAACGGATAAATTCAATTTTGACAATATATATATATATATATATATATATATATATGTGTGTGTGTGTAATTTGGTGTCAATTATTTAAATATCTTTATTCATATTTTTCACAATAAATTTGTAGGGGCCTATACTAAATAATGTTCCTAATTGGAAAATCAATGTTCCTTCTAAGCCGGCATTGTCCTTTCCAATTGAATTAATATCTTACTCCAATTCGACTTGGGCATATACATTATTTACTTTCATTAATAATTACTTGAATTGATTGATAAAAAAAGTTTAATCAGGAGTGACTACAATATTAAAAATATATTTTTTCTTTAATTAGGAAGTGATGAAAAACTTCGTTTATTTTCATCGTTTATATAATTATGTCCTTCAATTGTATGAGATATAAATTTAGAGATTTGATTTAATTAAAAATCTTTATTAGCATATATAAACCCAAAGCCGAATGTATGGTATCTATAAGACCAAAAGTTGTGAACAAAACGTATAATTATAAAAATGTTGATTAAATTGATGAATAATTGTTGATATTATTTTTTATTTTTTTTTGAAACATTATTCTTTTTATCTTCTTGAACTTTAAGAATGTGTACATCTGTCCAATCCCAAATCTGTCTGTCCTAATTAATCAAATTCTTTATTACTCCCATCAACATCACAAGAAAAGAGAAAATCCAAATCCCACTTTCTATATGTGGCGCGTTTGGCAACTTATATTATGATTATTTTTCCTGGAGGACTAAACTGCCCTTCATATATAAAGTGTGACCATAATTGAAACAACACATGCTTAACAATCTTCTTTAAAAAATACAAAGAAATAATCAAAGAGCATGTGGGAAGTATTTGAAATAATTATTTAAAGGTTATTTCTTAAAATTTACGCTACTTTTTGAGGAATATGATTTGCGTTCAAAAAGTGTTGGGTAAAAAAAAAAAAAAATTAAAGATCAGCCTTCAAAGGGAAGTTAATTCCATGTATTTATTTATGCTGATTTCAATTAAGCATGTCTTAATTTATAACTTTGTTGCACAACAAAATGAGTACTAGTTGAATAGTGTTTCCCCAGTTTACTTTAAGATTTTCATCCCTTGAAACAATCTTTAAACCCATATTATATGTAATGAACTCGATCTCCATCCATATAAGAAAAATTCAATCTTGATACCACTAATGGCACAATGACAAAACATCCTAAACAAATTTTCTTGAATACAAATATTGATGTTTGTTCGGTATAATTAAATTGTTGTTTTAGAATTCGACTTGAATCACCAAATATAGATACACTCTTCATCAACATTATTTACAAGGAAAAAAATCATTAATATAAAATTTCAATTAATAAACAATATCCAAAAATACGAATGTGGTCCAGTATAAATTGTTGAATAAGAATTAGAAACTTGTAGCTATTATAAATAATATTGAATGAACTATAAATCAAATTAAAAATGTGAAACGAATAAAGTATATCAATATTCGATTCGATTTAGTTGACAAGTGTAGAGGGGGCATGGGGTAAAATGGAAGGAAGGATGAGAGAGGAATGTATGCATTGCATTGCATTGCATGCGTCTCTCTCAAAATTTAGCATACTTTTCCAGCACAATGATTATTTTCTTTAATTCTTCATCATTCTCAACATCTCTTCTTATTATTACTTATCAAAAGTATCCCAATTAATCTCTCTCTAATTTAATTATCATACCAATATTTATGATTTTCTCATTAATTAATCATTATACTTAGGCCACTGTTACATGTCTAGCTACTGCTATTGAACATTCAATTCTGTGTACACATGTCCTCGCCACTCTGAATATTAGTATTTTTATCTTCTTTTAATTTTTTTATTGTTATTATTATACAAGTGGCGTGTATAGAAGATTATCTGTGAGAAAGACTTCTTGAATGTTTTACCAAGTCAATAATGGAAATTGCTGTTAGAGATTAATTCCAATTTTTCCATAATAAAGAAAGTATTCACTGGTCTTCCTCAAATTCTGCCACTAAAACTTTGAAAAATTGAACAATATTTATCCACGATAAATTAACTTGGGTTTATTGGCTGAAAATGGCAGACCAATTGAAGTGGCTACATATACATATTTATTTGTACGTGTTGATTTTACCATTTCTAAGCACTCAAATGAAGACCTGAAAATTTTTAGATTATATCTTTCTGGGCTGTATAGCAAATAGAGTAATCGAAAATCATGCATTTGTTTTATTATATATGGGGTAGTATCATGATAAGGATATAAGTGGATCCAACTTCAAATTTGTTATAAAAAGAAAGGAGTTTATATATATTATTTACCGTTGTCTTTAAATTCTTTTGTATGATTTAGTTAATATGTATTAATGGTAGCATTAATGTCTAACTATTCCGTAGTGTATATTGATTGAAAGTTTAAAAAATTAATAAAAGAAGATAAAAATTCAGGAATATTTCCGTTTACATGTCCAAGCCTTTACATGGTGGGATAAAAACGTGTGTGGAGCAACATGAAAGATTAGGTGAATTTTTTTCCCAATTGAATTAACTTTTCCGTTGATAGAGGGTTAGTGCTCTTAGATTAGTTCTGGGTCAATCTCTAAAGTTTCTACCCATTATCAATGAGTGTGAAACTTTATTTGTATTTTTTATTTTATCTTTACAAATCTAAGTCTTTTTTTTTTAATAAAATAAGAGCAAAGCTTGTATAAGATTATTTTATGAATCTAATTTATTTCATAAATTTATTTTTCGATCACTTGATTTTTCCCCCTTTTAGATTAACCAAACCTATTGAGGGTAAAATTATTTTAAACTAATTTGGTGAGGTTTGTCAAAAAAAAACAAGTCAAACTCGAAGTTTCAAAATACTCAGTTTGTTAGCATGAGCAGATTCATCAAATAAGCTCCTGAGCTTATAACTCCGAAAATATAAATCTAGGGTTTCATATTTAAAGTGTAATTTTTATACAATTACTTGTAATAGATACACAAATACTAAATCAAAGTTTCAAAAACATTATAAAAGTTACTAAATATATCAAGACTTTCTAAAACACTTATCATTATTAAATTATACCACAAGCGATTAAAAGAATTAACTCTAAGAAAGAGTTAGATTTTAAAGTTAATTGGGTTTTAATTGAAAATACTGTAATGTTCTTATAATAAATATGTAAATAGTTATAAAAAAATTTGGATGATGGACATTGAATTCAAAGTCACAGCCCTCAGAAAAACAGATATACAAGTGAATAAATAGAAAGACATGAGTGAGATTTCATTAAAATAAAATTTCATATATTATTGAACTGCGATTTCCTCACGGGGGAGAGGAAATAGCTTTTATGAAAATCAGACTCAAGAGTCACCATTAGTTAGATAAATGACTCCACCAACTATTAATTAATGTTGTTAGTTGTTACATCACTCAAATAATTATTTGGTGCAATATTATATTTTCTTATTATATTTATAGATCTTAGACTCTCCCTAGCACCTCAAGATTTAGATGAATGATTATTATGCTTTTAAACATTCTTAATATTAATACACAGAGATATAAAACCATCCAAATTTCAACCCATGTCAAACCTAACATAAAATCACAATGATGAAACAATAGTCAAAAATTTGTATAAGAAAAGAGAAGAAAAAATCTAAAAAAGAAAATAAAAAAAGGAGGTGTGAGCACGTGTCCCTGAAAAATGTCTGGCGTGTGTTTAACGGGAGCAGACCGTATCTGGGTATGGCCCACAATTCTGGGAGTGTGGCCCGCACGCGTGAAGATTGGGTGTAACTTTATATCGTGCTTCGCGCCCTCCATTTTGCCCTTTTTTATTTCTCTTATTTATTTCTCACGCTAACGCTATGCCCCATTCATTCCTTCTCTCATCCTCCATTCTTTCGCCCACGCGCTGCTTTTTAAGAAGCCATGGCGCGTGTCTCACCCGACATTAGTCGCACCATATTCTCACATGTAGGTGTAGATTAAGGATCAACGTATTCAAATACATCTCACATCTTCCATATTTTTCATTTTCTTCATCAAAAATATTAATAAATATTGATATTGATATTTTCATTTTTTATTAAAATATAGATTAAATATCCATATAGATATCAATGACTTTGTGGTAGAAATAATAGGAAATATTAGGAAAATATCGATACTATTGATAAATATCAATTTTGATATTGGTTGTTTCATGGTACAAATTTTAGGAAATCGATGAAATATTATGAAAATATCAATGGAATATTAAAAAATATCGGTAAAATATTGAAAAAATAATATCGATGCGGATATTTTCATGATATTTCTCTGAAATTAAGATACCAATATTTTCATCAAAACTAAAATTTTCATCTTTGGTGTACATAAAGTTTTATTTTTACCAATGTATTGTAATTTGCATGTGAACAAAATAAGTGGTATATGTATTGAATGTATTGACGTAGAACATGAATCATTATTTATATCTAACCAACTTAAATTATAAAACTGCGATATGAAAAAAAGGAAGGAAAATTATATTACCTCAAAATGCTATTCTATTATTTCTTCTTGTTCAATGATAATTAGAAGGGCAAAGTACACATTTTTTTTTAAAGATAAAGTATACATTGTTTTAGTCCTATGTCTTTACCTTGATCCTAGTATGAAAGTGATCTTCTAAAAAAGTAATAATAACGATCGTGTTTATAGAAAATAATTTAATACAATTTAATTTGGAAGAACCTTATATTTGATATTACTATCTCATAAGTTAAGGGGAAGTTATCCTTCAAAATATGTATCATCCATTCAATCATCAATTTGATAAAAGCTCATTAAGTTAATTACAAAAACTATCTTTATAGTTTATATAATATATAAAGAAATTTGATAGCTTTTGATATGTATTCGGAATTATATATTACATCCACTAATAAAACTAGTGAGAAAAATACGAGTTCTGGAGTATAATATTACGTTAACTATTGAAAATGCATTTCCTTTGAATTTGCAGAACTTGATTCAAATAAAATATATTCATTCATGTATATGAGTAATTTTCAAACTACAGATATTTGAAATTGGAACACAATATTACTTGGTCAGGTGTGGAAAATTGGCAACCTTGGACAAGAAAATTCCAAGTATCTTTGAATTAAGAGATGATTACCCAATAATAATTTGTGAATAAGGACAAAAGCTATGAAATTCAACATCAATGACTAGACAAGATTTTAATGGGTTGAATCCTTAGCATTCAAAGAGATGGGACATGCTGGTTTAAGAAGAATGAAATAGGGGCACTACAGCAATACATACATATACTTACATATACGTACGAAATGCGGTGGCCCAAACACTTCCACGCGGACAACAGTATCTGTCAGTGGGTCGGCTTGGGCGTGGGCCGACATCTTGTCACCTGGGCCCACTAAAGCGGCGCGAGGAAAGAGGTCCAGGCCCACTAACGCTGCACATTCGTTGGATGGTCAGAAGAATATTCGGCGGCGCCTCTTTTTCTTTTTAATTAATATATTATTATCATTATTTTTTATGACTTAAATTCAGGATCTCTCATTCCCTCTCCACGTGTATGAGTTACATTTTGTAAAATACAAATAACTAGCGTGCTGTTAATTTTGTGAAGAATTTGGCAATTCTTTAAGTAAATGAAGGAGAGGAATGTTCCTAAGTTTTTTTTTATTCTGATATTTCAGAAACGGATCTACGCTCATCGAGCCCAATAATCCGCAACTAAAAAGAATGTGAAAAACTAACCATTTTTATCCATTCGTTGTGTTTTCTGTAAATGGAACGATAATGTATATGTTAAAACAAATTGTGTTGAAAGAATCATGCTTTTCTTGAGTTTAAAAGACTTATGACTCGTGCTACTAAGAATATGGTGATGAGATATATTCATATACATATGAATGTGTAACTGTACTTATAATTCAAAAGTGTAGTATTAAGAAAATATTCAACACACTAAGAGAGCTATTGACTAAGCTTTTAAGTTATTTAAAACATCATAAAAAGAATTTATAAAACGTGTCTAATTACACCACGTTTTAAGAATAGAGTGCAATAGAGGCATACCAGCAGTCCAACTTAATTTCGGGAGATAAGTACGCGCATTTCCGACACACGTTATTAGGAGACGGAGAAATCAAGAGAAGATAAAGATGTTGCAGACAGCAGGAAGAAGAAGAGGAAAAGAAAAAGTGAAAGCAATAATATACAATAGTCTTTCAAAAAAATTATGTATCCGATCCATAAACAATAAGAAGGAAAAGAACAAGTCAAAATTCTTTCCCCTGACTCGGAACAAAAGTATTATTCTTACTAAAAGAGATATGATATAGACAATATATATCATCTCTGGTCTGGATAATAGACAAGTTTCTACCTGCGTTTCATGCAGGATTTCGTGTTAACATTGACCCACTAAAATTGTTGGGGATCATCCAAAGAGTAGGAAACGGGATAACAGCAGAAAACACAAGGGTATGCTCCAAATCCTTCGATCAAATACTGATCGTTCTTTTAACATCGAAACAGTCTAGAGCTGGCTGAACCAAAATAAGGACAGATGTAATTTATTCAAGAAATGCATGTACATGACTCATGATTTAAAATCTGAATATTGCTCTTACCTATTTACCATTTATGTAGTCGATGAGCAGTTTATCGAGCTCAAAATGCCGGCAAAGAAGTTTCTGCAACAATAAACCAACATTTGTGAGAGTCACAACAAGGTAACATAAAGGACATCAAACATTCTTTTACACAAGAAATACAGCAGATCATAAACAAGTTTGCACTTAGTGACAAGCAGGTTATGAGGCCAACACTTGCTTTGGACAAAAGCTACTGAAAAATGCATGTCATCAAGGATATATAACACATGAAAGTCTAGGGCAAGAATATCAAACTAAAATACTTCACTAATATTAAAGACAATTTGTGTTTTTCAGCACACAAACCAGCCCCTAGGGAAAAGCTGATATTGCAGCAAACCAGCCTTGAGCAGATGCCATATTGTGCACTCCTTGTGTATGCTGTTCCAACTGTTTACATGCACTCAAGAGTGTGCAAGTGGTGTGCAGCTCTTATGTTTTTTATTTTTACAGTAAAAAATACAACAGATGCCAGTTTTATGGACAAGCATTTCAAGAAAGCAACAGCCAAGGTATGATAGGATAACATAATTGGTTCATGATGAAACCTTGGACACGGGAGATTCAAAAAACTTTGCTTCAGCATCCATCTCAGGCAAGCACGAGATCCCAACTCCATCATGGAACATTATATATGTTGGAAGTTGGTGAAGGCTTCCTGAGTCACAGTTCAGCAATGATTCGGTTATGAATGGGCACACATAGAACACAAAACAATTATAATAGAAAGGTGAAGAAAAGCCACAACCAAGAGATTTAATTTAATTTGGCTTCCTACCAAGTGTTATACCAAACTTCTCAGCAACATTTGGAAAGAGTCCAAGATCAATTGTTCCAAATGATAAATTTTTATTTGAGAATCTATAGAGGAAAAAACTCCAGTAAGAGACAGCTTTGGAATGATAACATGAGACAAAATGACATATATAGCAAGAACTTTAGAGCAAAGATGTATTGATAAAAATTGAGAAGCAAGAGAGTATAGAGAAATAGACTCACGTAATCGAGAGTTCAGGGAAAAAAGAACTTGCTTGTATGCAACTGGAAATAGACAGAGAACGGAATTCCACCTGCCAACAAAAAATGTATGAAGTAATTAAGAAATCCACTACCGAGGAAAAGAACTGCCAAATAAAATAGTTAAAAACACATTCTGTTGCACTTGTCTACAACCATAGTAATGCCCTTTTTATAAGTAATAAGAGAGAGTCTACACACCAACCATCCAGAATTTTGATGTGTTCCCTTCAGTAAGCAAAGTTTCCAACTGGAGCGGTGTCAATTGACTTGTTGTACCTGGATAAGTTATAGACAAAAAAAGAAATAATAAATAAAAATAGAGAACTGGAAAACATGAGAGTAATGAATGTGTGCATTTTCACCACTTTGACTGTTATAGAACATATCATAAACTTTATATCAAAGAGTCCCAATAGACATAGAAGAAAAAAGACGGAATTTAGTTGGAATGGTGCTATAATCCTTGTACCTAATCCTCCATGCACAGGTTGCTGCGCGATGATATATATAACTGTCATGAAGAAGTAAAATAAATGCATTAACAGTTGAGAATATTATTGACTTACCCCAACAGATTCAAGCTATTTAATTGTAGATATCAATTGGTCCAGTCAACTACTTCTACCATCTAAATGCTATTATCACCATATGATTGATTGCCAAAAATTGTATCCCCAACAATACAGTCTATAAAAACTTTATATAATGAATCTTCCACTTGGAAGTTGGGAGTTTATGTTGTTATTAACTCATAAAAAAGATATCAAATATATTCCAGAGTAAACTTCTCCACTCCAAGCTCTTATTTTGATAAATATAAAACTGAAATTGCACAAGACATACCAAAAAATGCTAGTGTGTACCATAAAGCCAGGTGATAGTCCACATTCAAAGCAATGGCAGCAAG
Organism: Scutellaria barbata; assembly: GCA_028654395.1. Classification (NCBI taxonomy): domain Eukaryota; kingdom Viridiplantae; phylum Streptophyta; class Magnoliopsida; order Lamiales; family Lamiaceae; genus Scutellaria; species Scutellaria barbata. Next base: position 10,046,180 of record CM053645.1, read on the forward strand.
TAAAATCTGAAAGATGAACTGAAGTTTAGAAAATATGTTCCTTACTAGAAGCAAAAGGTACAAAAATGAAACAGAAGCAGGCTTTTGATATATAGTTCAACTTATATCCAATATGAAGATTGTTTAATATGATTCTCAAAAAATTTCCCCAATTTTTAATACTGAGTCTGTAAAACTGGTTCTCCTTTACAAACATTCTGCTTGCATTGCAGAGCCTGAATAAAGATATGAGAAAAGGCATCAAGATTATGCAACTCACCTGGAAAGATTCAAAAGAAAAGACTTCCTGAGTTCAAATATAGTTCTTGGTTTATGTTCATTTTTTATGTATTGAAGAAGGTTCACTACTCATTAAATCAACATTTAATTTTTCTAAAGAACCCCAAACTTTAAGCCTTCCTGAATTCAAACGAAAGACAAGGATTGAGAAGCTAAGCATGCAGAAATCATGAGCATGTGGCATTACCATCATATTAGGACCACCTGTGTGTTAACTACAGACTTCTTATTTTTTAACAATGTCTAAAACCAGATACCAAATTATAGATTATAGAAGCAGCGACTAGGGTACCTTCGCATAGAACAAAGTATCTCTTATGAAAGCCTCCCATGATTCGGTTTTTACCACCTGCAAGTGTTGCCACGCAAACAGCATAGCCTGTTAGGAACGAAGGTCTCCAATAATATTTAACAATTAACACAATCGCTAAAAGTATCACAAACCTTCTCATCAAATTTCAAAAGGTGGAGATACTAAGACATTACCATTACGTCGATTTTCAATAAATAAATTTTCAAAAATCAAATTTTAATCTAATGCGCAAACTTAAAATTAAAATGATCCTATAATATCTCTAATAATTTTATGAAATATAATCATAATAAAACAATTTGATCACATTAGAAAAACTAACCGGTAAAAAAAAAAAAAATTAATAATAATAATAATAAATAAAGGGAGTACCTTGATAGCAGCTAAAACACAAAAAGCAAGCATCGCTTGAATCTCCTGCAACAAAAGGCCAAATAAAAATCCAAAAAAAAAAAGAAAAAAAAGATATTACATAAATTGAAGAGAGTCGTATTCAATCAGTACACAGATTCTCAAATAAATGAAATAGTATGATTTACTCTGTGAAGAAGATGAGCTGAGCGGAGATGAGAGAAGACGTGAGCGGCGGAGCAGCGAACAGGGATGTAGGAGAAGAACACTAGGATGTGAAGCAAGTAGTACGGTTCGGAAATCATACGGTTCATCCAGTTAACTGGATTCGCGTTCGCCATTTCTGCAGATCTCACTGCAAAGTTCGAAAATTTTCGCCTCAGTTTTCCCCCAACGATCTGAATAGCGACTACGCAGTATTGGGCCTACCAAAGAACGCCATTGAGGCCCAATGTTATCATAATAAATTGGGCTTTGTCGTAATTTGTAGAACTCAACCTGAACTTTATTGAAATGGGCCATCCATGACGCATAATTGATTTTCGTATGGGATATCATTAGGGTCTCATAATTGACCCGACTAAATATAAAATGTAAATCTTCTTTTGAGGCAAGATGATGAAAAAACCCATCATTCTCCTCAAGAAATCAAGAATCAGAATCCAGTATAGACACTTCATCCACTCCTCCCAATTTATTTTCAAGAAACCAATCAAACAAAACCCACACATTCATTCCAAGAAACACAAAAGATGAAAAATAAAGATTGGACAAACAAGAAACCAATCAAGTAACGAATTCAATGAAAACAGGAAACAAGAAAGCCGCTAAGGCAAGAAATAAATAACAGTATAGAATGAGAACGGGGACTCGCCGGAAAATCCGAAGACGTAAATCTCAGTATGGTTCTTACAGATGAGAAGAGTTGATATCGCTTAATCGCCACTATATATATGTGTGTGTATATATATATATATATATATATATAAAACAATAAACGCAAACGACTCTAAGCGTGTTTAATTTATGGAAAAGATTACGATAATCAGCCAACCGTTGGTAGACATTAGACTTACCTTTTATATCAATAATAGACGTTAGATTTAATAAGAGTAGAATGGAAAGGCGAGTTGATGATCTTTTGTTTGGTAAGAAATCTGATCACTGTAATAATAATGGAAAGTTTTTCATAATTAAATTCGGTTCTCAAGAAAAACAAAAAGGAAATTAAAAAATATCAATCAATACAGAATATAATTGTTCAAATCTTCGAGAAAACCCTATATAATGTGTGTTACAAGTTCACTAAGAAACCCCTTTGTATTCACTTTTGATAATTTAGTGCACAATTTATTTATTTCAAGAAAAAATATGTTGCTCTTTGTCCAAACTAATCTACTCCTATATATATATATAATGTCATAATTTCACTAATTATAGATTTTAGTTCTTTAATTGTAATTGAAGTTTATATAGGGATTACAATTTCCAACAACTCGACACAAACCAAAAAACGTTACTATTATACACATAGAAGATTACATTGTGAATTGCGTTTTTTGAACTTATCACTCATGTTTTGTTATTGTTTTGGAAAGATTTTTTAATTTAATAGTGTACTTTTTGAGAAAAAAATATATATATATATTTCGTGTCAAACGAGTCAGGCCACGTTAACCCGCAAAATTATTTCGATTCATGTTCAACTTAAGATTTTTAACATGAAATGAAAATAGGTTTAGATTCAGATACATGTCAAAGCTACTATCATGTCCCAACCCAACTCATCAACCCAAAATCCGACCTGATTGCCATTCCTAAAATTATAAAATTAGCCTCATACCTAATATTACTTAAATTAAAAAGTGTATCTGTCATCCAATAAAATAAATTAATGTCCTAATAAGAGTTTGATTCTTATAACGTATTTACACTAAAGTGAGAAAATGTTTTGTTCATAAGAAGAGTATTTTAATTTTGTATTGGACCTATAAATATATTTAATAAAAATTATTCCAAATATGTTGAGAAAATGTATTAGAAATATAAGTCTTTGTAATACGTGAGTTTAAAGTATTGACAGTTGTGTATTTTAGCACGCAGTGCATTTGTGGGTCATCGTTATCTCTTGCTAGTTGCAGGGTTTGGAGAGGGGGGAAAAACAAATGAGAAAATCAAGTGCTGAGTTTGAAGGTTGGTTTTGTAAGTGATATGCAAGTGTAGAAGACCCAATATTTTCAACTAATGTTATTTCTTTATTTTGTAATTCATTATTATAGGGAAAAAAAAATCTTGCTGAAGTAAGGGCCCAAGCTTTCAGGGCCTTGGGCCCATAAATTTGGGCCGAAAGATGTGCAAGAGAACAGCCCATGAGATATCCAGTGGCAGCAGATGTGGAGAAATTATGATTTCAAAGCGTCAAAAAGAATTATATAATTGTTTTAATGGTACATAAAAGTTATATATATTTTTATTTTGGAGTAATAAATTTTATACTCATTATAAATATCTTATTGAACATATATTTACATATATTTTTTCAAATCAAATGTTACAAATACAATTATTTATTTTTAAATGATATGGGTACTTGATTTAATTAAAATAATTTTGAAGAATTGTATTGTTTGATCATGATTAACATTTTTATCTCACATAATTGCAACACTTGAAATACATATGCCCATGCATCATATGTTTACCAAATGACATTAATATGTTACTTTAAATTAACATTTTACATCAAACTTTAAATATTAAACTTTTATGCATCTCATAGGTGACAAATTAGATTGAAGGTAATTGCAAGATCTTTATTATTGCTTGTGTTCTATATTTTCATATAAAAACATTAAAATAGTAGAATGTTATATATTTATACATCGGACAGGAACTATTAACCTATAATAGTTGATATAAAATAAAAATAGGTTAGAGGAAGGATAAAAAAGTATGGGTTATTAAACTTATTTATATGCAACCCACTCCAAGGGCTTAAAAAAGAGAGATTTTTTTTTATTTTTTTAAAAAGAGCATCCATTGCACGTGACATGTCACCAAGAGAACCAAGGTCCAGTAAATTATACGCACGTGACCGAGGGTGGCACGTGCCCACACGTTGTGCGAACTACGAATATTATTATACAACATGATGCATCAAAGAAAAGAGGAACCCAATTTCTCTCCAATTAGATGCTCGCCACGTGGCATTGACTAACATATTGGCTTTTGACACAAGCTTAGGCCGCTCACATGCTTAACTGACACACTCTCTATCCTTTGTCACGTGCAACATGGACATTAGAGAAAGGTTAATTTTCTTAATATTCTTTAATTTTGCAAAATATATTGGAATATCTCAAAAAAAAAATTGGAATAAAAAAAATATATCTACTCTCTTTATTTAATGTGGTCCTTTTTACGTTAGTGGCATCAAATCAAGTTTTACATAATTATGTTTTTTTTTTCAATTTATATATTTATATAATTATCATATTAATTTCTTAAATAGATTTCCACGGTAGAATCAGTACAAGAAGTACCTAGCTAAAATTAATATATACGTCTAGATTATATATATTCTAACTTGTAAGCAAATCTTACATCATTGTATACTGTAGGTGTATTTGGAGTAATAATTGAACCACAACTCCGAAATCACGAATAGCATCTATATAAATGTAAATTGTTGGCAAACTTGAGCATTTAAAAAAATTAATATGTATATATGTATTTTTTAATATAAAAAGTATAAAATATGCGTGTGTGAGAGAGGGGAAGATGCATTTAGAGCAAGTATTTTAAGGTGGATAGATAAAAATAGGATTGACAGCTAATTTGAACAGTTTAACCGATTTGATCGATTCATTAGGGAAGTTAGATTGTCTTGGACATGAAATGTCCATTTTCCTCCAGTTTCGTACATCTTATTTAGTCATTTTCTAGTTAGTTCAACCATAAATGTAAGTTCAAAATTTATCCTAATTAATTAAGAGACAAATCTTTATATATATGTCGCGTGTGTTGTCGCCGTAGGAGATGAATTTGTACATTTGAAGTTATGATTTAGGAACATTATATTTTTTAATTTATTATTAAAGCTAACATATAACAACAAAAAATATTGTAATTAAAACTACACATAAATTTATATAAGACGGTCTCGCAAATAATTATTGAGCAACAAATTATTAATATTTACAAATAAAATCTATTTTTATATATTGATATGTGAATTATAAAATATATATTATGAGTTGACACGTCAAATATAACTAAATTCGTGAGACGGTCTCATATATATATATATAAAACACTCTCTTAAAACTAAAGCTGTAATTTGAATATCCCCGTAAATTTTTATGATGTTTTCATTTCAGTGTTTTATTTTTCAAATGATATTAAATATGATATTAAAACACAGTAAAAGAAAAACAAAACAAAAGCTGTCACATGTGAAAACTGACATTAATTAGGAACACCGTTGATATATAATTAAATACTAGCACTTGATAGATAGATATGCAAAAGCTATTCAGGTACAACTAATTTGGTGTTTAAATTTTGATACTTAGCTGATCCTATTTAAATACTTTGAATACTTAAATACATTCTAAATTTATAACAGCTGTTTTTTATTATGTTTGATCGCTTGAAATATATATATATATATATATATATATATATATATATTAAATTATGAATAAGATTTGGATTAGAATGCTAGTATTATAATCCAAAAAACTTCATATTTAAAACTGAAAGTAAATAAAATTTAAAATTTAAAATCCATCACACAAATGATTGTTTTTTTTTTTATAACTTAATTTTACGCAAAATGTCACATTTACGATACAACATCACACTTCATCTAACAAAATCATAACAATTTTATAGATATAGAATGATATATATTATACGCTCATTATACTCAATTGGAGATCCAAAATTAAAGTATGAAAGATCCAAAATGCAGCACCTTATCACTATCCACATGACAAAAAATCTTTTTTTTTTTTTTTTTATCAATACAGACCGACAAAACATCAATAAAGAATTAGATAATATAAATTTAGAATTCATGTAAGTTGATTTCATGCATCCATATCAAGAACAATAACTCTAAAATGTGTATATACAGACCAATTGAATTACAAGAAATACATATATAATTAGTGTAATAACCATAAAATCGTCTAACTCCCAGTTTGGTGGTCCCATTGCACTTTTGGCAGTGAATTCCACCCCCTTATCTGAAAAGGGTCCGGTGAGATGAGATGACCTGGTTCTTAAGTAAAGGCCATCATCCCCAACATCACACCTCACGTGTGGTCCATCAATACTACGTCGCATCATAACATCATCCTAACTCCTAATAATAATCATTTTCATCTTATATTATAATATTTTCAATCCACATTAGGTATAAATTAATAACGTTATTTAATAAATTGTAATTCAAGAATAAGAGGAAAGAGGAAATACACATTTTGACATAAATTGAAGATTCTGGTTTCATAACAACCCATGTCCAAAAATCACTCTCTTTTGTCTCCATAAATTTGGAAAGCACAAGTGAAGGACAGTTTGGTGATTTCAGTTCTCTCCTTTTTCATTTTCGGCATTATTTAAAAATACACCAATAATCTCAATTATTTACATTTATCTGCCATTTTCAAAACTAACCCATCTCCATCTCTTTTTAAAGCCATAATTTTTCCTAGTCAAGTTCCAGTTTTTTAGCAGCCCTCTGTGTCCTCTTCAAGCGCAAACAAACGCCACAAAGCCTCACTCCTCCCCTCAACTCTCTCTCTCTCTCTCTCTCTCTCTCTCTCTCTCTCTCTCTCTCTCTCTCTCTCTCTCTCTCTCTCTCTCTCTCTCTCTCTCTCTCTCTCTCTCTCTCTCTCTCTCTCTCACACACACACACACACAAACACCATACCTAAAAACTTATACACTCCAATTCTCACTTTTCTTCACACGTACAAATTAACTATTTCTCCTCTTCTTCTTCTTCTCACATATCTACTGCATTGAGGGAATTGTGCAATGGAAACCCCAGAATTTCTCCAAGCAAACTACTATAAAGCTCAATTTTCAAGCGAAAAGAGAGTGTCGTCGGAGGTGAAAAACAGCGACCATTTCATCATTGAAGACCTCTTAAACTTCCCGAGCGAGGAGGGGACGGTGGCCGACAATGGAGGCCTGGAGGCGGCCTTCAACACGGAGTCCTCCCCCCTCGACACCTCCTGCAACTCCTCTTTCTCCAACGCCGCAGCCGAACCCTATTTTCAGGCCCCCGACATCGGTGGGTCCCGCCCCTTCGCTGATGCTCACTTCTCTCATGAACTTTGTGTCCCCGTACGTACCTTTCATTCAATATCAATTCATGCAACCTATGATTCCAGACAATCTATCTCTCTCTCTAAATTCGTGTTTCTGTTTTTTTTCTTAATGTAGTTTTTGAGAATTACTATGGTGCCGCCTTGCTTTTTATCCTTTCGTACGTTTATTATGTTACTTTGGGTTTTTGTCTTTATGGCTTTTTCGTTTTCCTCTACCACTAAAAACGTGTGCTTTTTCTTTTTTGGTAGCTTGGATGAAACATAAGAGAAAATAACAAACCTTAATAAGTTTCTACTATAGTACATTTTATGGTAAAATAGTTCAATTCGAAATTTATGGGTTTTCTTTTTTTACTGAAGATTCAACTTAATTACTATTTACAGTATGACGAATTGGCTGAGCTGGAATGGCTATCGACTTTTGTGGATGAATCAGTTGCAAGCGAGGATATGCAGAAGCTGCAGCTAATTCAAGGAATGAAGGCCCGAACTAACGAAGCATCAGAGACTCACCAATACCAATTCCAGCCCGAAACCATCCGTCCAGGCCCGATGCTCCGTTCCGAGATGTCCGTCCCGGCCAAGGCCCGAAGCAAACGCTCACGCGCCGCGCCGGGGAACTGGACATCCCGCCTTCTTGTGGTGACACCCACTCCGACCCCGGAGGTTTCCGCCATGTCATCATCATCGTCGGAGTCCGACGTCAAGAAGTCGCTGAAGCCGGTGGCGCCGCCGAAGAAGAAGGAAGCCCCGGATAGTTCGACTGGCGGCGAGGGGCGGAAGTGCCTCCATTGCGCCACCGACAAGACGCCGCAGTGGCGAACCGGGCCCATGGGCCCGAAGACGCTGTGCAATGCCTGCGGTGTGAGGTACAAGTCGGGCCGCCTTGTGCCGGAATACAGGCCGGCGGCGAGCCCGACGTTTGTCCTGACGAAGCACTCGAATTCGCACAGGAAAGTGCTTGAGCTGAGAAGGCAGAAAGAGATGGTGAGGGCTCAGCAGCAGCAGCAGCAGTTTCTGCATCACCATCAGAATATGATGTTCGATGTATCAAACGGTGATGATTACTTGATTCATCAACATATCGGGCCTGATTTTCGTCAGCTGATTTAGGAGTTAAGACAGGATCATTAATTAGTATTTTTCATTGGGAGGACTTTATCAATTTAGAGATTTTTCCCTTTTTTTTTTTTTTGGGAACTTTAGTTCATTAATTTACTAGGATTATCGATTCCTAACTCATCGAATTTTGTCGTGTTTTTATTATTCAGTTTTATCAGGATTTCAGAGAGAAAAAGATTGATGAAAATTACAGGATAGGACTAATTAATGTCCATTCGAAGAGTGATTTGCCAAAATCAGGCAAATTCTTGAACCTTTTTTCGTATCGTGTATAGAATGTGAAGATCTTTACATGATTTTTTTTTTACATTTTTTAATTCAATGAAAAATACAAGATTAATACGAACATAATTAATACCTATTATATATATATAATATTAACATTTGTATAGTTGTAAATATAACCAAATTTTTAGGATTTGACAAAAAAAAAGTTGTTTTATTTATCTTACAACTCGAATCACTTGTCATCCTCTCAGTGATCGGATGATAATGTGTTCAATAATGATTATTGAGCATAACTGTAGTGTCATGATATAAATGTCGATGTTGATAGAATAAGTTGTAATTTATAGCGAACACTTGATTAATAATCCAATCACCAATAAGTTAATCAATGATTCGAATTGCTAGATACGTGTACTAAAGTGATTTTCTTTTTTGTGCCAATTTTCAAAAAGAAAAGGTTAAATTTGTGATTGAAGCAAACATTACATTTTTTATACAATCAGACCTACAATTAAAGTATAAGAACATACTATTAAGTTACATTAAAGAAGAATGTAGAACTCAAAACCGCAATCACGTATAATTTAATTATCAACCCACGAAATTTAGTTATAGAGTTGGAGAGCAGTTGTATCTATATATAACTTGCAGTTCGATATCGATCCTATAATTTTGTTATTACACTTAAAAATCACTTCAATTCATTGAATGATTATATATGTTGATGTGTGATTTTTTTATTTTTTTTTACATAAGACATTTTATTTTTATATGTTTGATTTAATATTTTAAAATAGTCACCACACACATTATATATATTTGGAGTATGCATTTATTTCAAATTGAACTACCAAAGGATAGACAGATTACTTGTCAGTAGCGTCGGTTCCTTCAATTTTGCCGTTTGCTGCAGACAAGAATACACAAAATCACAAATTATTTTGTGGATAAAGTTTTTTGTATTGGCCCATAGCAACATTAAGGTACGTGCAAGAGTGTCACATTTTTGTGATATTGAAATATTGGTTTAATTTGTGTGCCTACCATGATTCACTAACATATAATTACAATATGTGAGAAATAGGATAAACTTTTGCGAATATATTAAGATTCTAGTGTCCCAGCTCTCATGTAAATTGCCAGCTATACATTCAAAATGTATGTTTGATACGTCCAAATCTTCTGATTTTCACTGTAATTGTTTTTTCTTCATCAATAAATGTTACATGTACATTATAATATTCTTTTATATGGGTTGCCTCTATTAGTATAATGAAACTAATTAATTGAATCATGATTGTAAATTTGAGATTTTCTCATGAGTTTTAATCGACACACTATTCAATTCATCTGTCCTAAAATCTTCTTTGAACACTTCACAATTAAGACGTGGCGGTAGTCGTCTTCCCCCTCAAATTAAATAATCGATTAAAGCAAACTCAGATAATATGTCAGTTTATATTAAATGAGAAAAATAAGAAAAAAAACGTATCCCAAAAACTCAAAAGAAAAAAAGAAATATTCCAAAGTTTTTATGCCCCCTCTGTCTTATACAGCTAGCCCCCCTTTCTTTTTTCACAAATATATATATTTAATGTATTTGAAAAAATAAAATTAGTACACAATTTCCTACTTATTTTAATTTCGTCGTATAGTAGAAAAAAAATTGCACATAAGAAAAATAGACTAGTATTAATTTTAAGACAAACGTGAAGTTGTAGGGTATGGAGGGGGTCGTAAAGTCAAATTCATGAACTTAGCAAAAAGGCACAATTTAAGACAACAGTAAATAATTCAAAAGGCATTCATGAATTTCAGGGAGGAATACATGCATACATCTGGTGGTGAATTTAAAAGAAGAAATATACAGAGAATGTTAGTGCTTTGGATTTAAATTTGCATCTTAGGTTATCTAAATACAATAATTTACCAGAGTAAAATAAATGCATTTGGATTAGTGTTTATCTTTAGTTACCTCCTTTTGTGATTCATGTAATAAAATGTGGGAGTTAGTTAAAAATTGGACAATGATATCTTTTAGCACGGAATTCAATTCTACCACCCAAAATGCATTGATTGTCGAGAAAGAGTATATATATATATATAAAAGGGTGGGTTTTCGGAGTCAGAACTTAGACGTGCCTACTTTCATGCACACCATGTGAGAATCCACAATCCTCTCCTATCTTTCTTTTCATTTTTCTATACACCTTCATTGATTTTTTATTTTTTATTTAATTGGATGATTAGGATTGTTTAAATTTGGGGTTAAGAAGACACTTTTGGTTATATTTAGGGTATTGTCTTTATTTATAAATACATAAAAATATTTTGGGAATAAAAGTTCATATTAAAATTCAAACTCACCTTTTTATCGTCAATTTTTGAAATGATTCGTTTCATAAAATTAAAGTTGTAAAACATTTTCATGTAAATCATAATTTTCAAAAGGAATAAATTTTTAGAATTTTGCAATCTCTGCCAAATTCTACTACCATCATGTGTTTTGCCTATCCAACTCACATTTCATATAAATCCATATAGCTTTAATTATGGCTACATTCGACAAATTTACCGAAAATAGAAAATTCCTAATCTTCAATGCTCACATGATTGGTGCCTGCGAAGAAATTCCAATTGCATCATCCATTTCTTATTGAATTTGACATTTTTACAATTATAACAGGATTTAATTGCAACGTTTAATAAAGGATGGCCATTTATGTGATATATACTTATACTGGATTTTCAATTTTTCCTTTTAAAAATAATCCACGCATGGAATCTACAGATAATTAAGAGGTTATAGTTGTTATCTTGCTAGAAATTCGTCCACGGTCTTTTTCAAAAGTTGTGTAATTTATTGAGTTTATTTTATCACTACTCAATTAATAAACAATACTACGAATTTTACCAATTACGGCCACAAATCCAAATGAGGCGTAAAAGTAAAGTTTCTCCCACATTATTATCATGATACTAAATTTTAAAAAAAAATGTAAAGGCATAAAATTTAATACATATTTTCCTCAGAACTGGTTATTAGCTATAAATGACTTATTTATATATATATAGACTCAAAACTCATATACTAGTAATTTTAATAGAAAATGTATTTATGTCGTACTATATGTGCGATCCCAGGCATCGCTGATCCATAGGCCTAGCCCGAGCTTTAATTTAATGGAATCTTAGTCTTTATAAAATAATATTTACTGACTATTAATGTACTAGTTTAATAATGTTATGATTTCTTATTAATAAATCTCTGAAACGATGTACTGTGTTGTCCTCTGAAGCAACGCTTATATTTTAATTCTTGGCATTAACCTATATTTATTTATTTATCTATTTCCTTTAATAAAATTAAAGTGACAGTAGGAGCTGAAAGAGAGTGGTGGATATGAGAGAATAGTTTTCATTTTTTTAAAAGATTAATTATGAATTGCAGCATTTTATCAGTAATCACATGCCTGATGACTCTTCCACTCTTCCACCACCTCTCATGCATCACTACCTATCACCACTCTTTAAAAATACAAAAATAAAAAGTTAAACAATAAAAAGGTGTAATGATTTTTGCTAAGTATTCTTGAGTTCCATGAGGAAATTACTGTTATTTAAGGTATGTAGTTGTTTATTAATTAAAAAAGAAAAAATGAAATCATTGTGATCCCAATTATGCTTAATAAAGATAAGGATTTATCTCAAACTCTTCATCCAATTAGCTAGTATTAACAGTTTTTAACTAAGAAAATTTATATACGTGTGTATAATTATGTAGGTATAATCAATAAATTCTAATTTCTAAATACAGCAAATAATTTATTGAGAACCACGATATTCTAGGTTACGGCATCTCCAACATTGCCATGTATTCTTAATAATTTAAGATTTTCTCATTGCCGCAGTACTTTAAATCTTCACCGTAAATGATTTCAACACTCCAATAATACTTTGAATCTTCAACGATAAATGATTTCAACTGCCAACCTTGCGTAATTCACGCGGATAATTACGCGGATTGCATTAAATCTATCTCTTTTTTGTTTTCATTTTCTTTTCTTTTTCATTCCTTTTCTTTTATTTTATATTTTTTCCTTTTAGATTTTGATTATTATTATATTTCTGTTAAATAATATCATATATTATTTGCATAATATTAAAAATCATAATTATTTAAATGTATCATAAAATTTTAAATACTACACAGATCATAAATATTATTAGAATTACATGCAATATTTAAATACCTCAACTCAACTTGATAGATATTGATAAATGTATCATAAAACTCTAAACACTACATAGGTCATAAATATTATTAAAATTACATGCAATACTTAAGTATCTCAACTCAGCTGATTAGATATCGATAAGTTGTGGATACTTATAAATATCTATATCTATATCCACGAGTTGTGCATATCAATATCTATACATTATATATCGTGTTGTATATTCAAATAATTTATAAAAATATTATATTGCGTATTCTAAAATTATATATATCGTGGATATAATTCATTCCGTAAAAATTATATATATGTTGGATGTATTTCATCCTTGTAAATAATAATAAAATAATAAGTATTATGTTTAGGGTAAAAAAACAGTGCAAACGGTTGGAGATGATAGATAGTTTTTATATTAAAATAATGTAAAAATTGCTGTATTTTTTTAAATACTATTGAAGATATCCTAAATACATAGAAAAGACGTGTTTACCGCAACTCATACGAGAGTTGTCACCTAAAAGGATAAAGATATTTTTTTTTATAAATTTAATTTGGTAAGATATATCAAGCAACGATTCATAATCCATAAAATAATAATTGATTAATGAAAATGTGCTTGTGAGTGATTAAAAATAGACACCAAATTCATATTATAAAACCGTTTTATGAATATAAATTCATTAATTATAAAATAAATATATATTAACAATATCACGGATTATGAGTTGTGAGTCAATCCATCTCATAAAATTAGATTTGTAAAACAAATTATTGTATGATACTAAAAAAATTAAATTCCTTGATCAAGAATTATTAATTGGATTTGGTCCTATAGTATATAAAGATTGATTTCTCAGATTATCTCTATTAATTACACTTTGTCCCTATCCTATTAATCAATCTTCAACGTCACCCCAAATCAATTAAAAATATTTTTAAAAAATGAAAAATAAAAATTCGAATCTTGGATTGCATCAGTCCATTTAAAAGGTATTGATAATAAAAGATTAGTGAGACAAGTTAGGAGAGTTTGTTTTATGTATTAAAACAAAAAATGAATATAATGGGCTCCCATGCATGAGGGATATTTCCATGTTCATTGTAAACGGTCTGTCTCCAATACTCCACCACGTTACTGGCAAATTAGCCTCTACTCTCCTTTTCTAGTACTCTAATTTTCCATTTCAACTTTGTTCAATTTTTACATGTTATTAATTTAAATTTGGTGACACTCTTGAACTCCTAAATTTCTCTGACTTTAACACTATAGCAGTAAGGGACCACCGTTGCATAAGATGGTATGGTGTAAGAATCATTTTTAAAAAGCTGCAACAGTAACATTACTCTATGCATTTTTGAAAAAATAAATAAATTTATTTCCATCAATATATCTGAGTTATAAAGCTTGAGTATGTATGACCGTGAATAACCATTAAATGAAGTGATGGTCAGCCATGGGACCTTTGACCGAAAGCATCTAATAGTGCAAACCACCCACTTCTTCAGATTTTGTTCATACATCAATCTTTAAGTATACATGGGGAGGGAGAGAGAGAGAGAGAGAAGGGTGCAGGCATTGGGATGGATAGGAGACAGAGAGACACTATAGCATCAACCTTCCCACCATGTCACGTGCCCCTCACGTTATTTGAAGTGATTATCCATCCACATACACTCAAACTTGTTCTTCTAACAATGCATAAAAATCCAAGAATCGATTTAGTCCATATATGATATGAAATTCAAAAGTTCAATCAAGTAACGCCGTATATTCTTTAACGGTAAAAAAGTGAAGATATTCCATAACATCATAGGATCCATCAAATCAGTGGACGGGTCAGTCAAATCAATTAACAGCAAAGAGGGACCTAGTTCTGAAACAAATATAGGGAAACCGTTCATAAACGACAAACCATCACGTGCTCTATTTTATATCTGGCAATTAAAAGACAAACTATCCACCAACATGAGTGATGAGGCCTCGCTCCAATTCTATTGGATATATGATGCAGATGTAGATACACATATACCAAAAAACTTTCTTTAGGAAGATGACTATTTAGTGGATTTCATGTCTGCTGAAACGTTAAAATCAATATATAGCAGGATTGGGTTTAAAAGAACAGGAAAACAATTGTTAAAGAGGATAAATTAATTCATTTATAAGAATTTTAGCATACAACCCTGCACTCTTTATTTCAACTCTCTGTTATCCTTTCTATTCATCCCACAATTGATACAGACTTTTCTTGTTCTTCAAATGTAAAAAGGTGAACAAAATCATTGAAACGTTCCTCGAGTAAGAAATATTGAGAATGTGAGCCAAAATCATATTCACAATGAAATACCCAAAAAAAAAAAAGCCAAGAATCTTGATCAAATCATTAAAACGTCTGTACCATAAATAGTTTTGAATGTAACATAAATAGTTTTGAAGGAACCGGCAAAATAAAAGGTTTTCAATTCAAGGGTGTGCTGGTACGCGATGCTTAAAATATTGGACTTCTTATGTGTATATGTTGGATTTGGGCCTCAACTCATTATGTAACAGGCCCATTATGTAACAGGCCTACATTGGCATCTCAACTTCCATCAAAACCCATCAAGTCACATACGCTCTATTTCAAAATTATAAACTACGCTATTTACTCAAACCTATTAGTGCATATATATATATAATTTTTTTTTTTTTTTGATCTTTAAATATTGAATTTTTTTATATTTCAAATGAGATAATTTTTTACGTTTCATTTTTATACTGTTATTAAAATTACAGAAAATACTAGATGAAATGAGTTTCTAATCTATAATTATCCATCTAGGTTGCAATTGGATTGTATATATGATGACGTGCCTTAAACACAAGCAATTTATTTCCAATGTTTTGAGTCTCACACAATCCCTCACGTGTCTCCCAATACTCTCCAAAGAATCTCGACCACATTTTATTTCCAAAAATACCCATTATTCCATCTCATTTATCCCCAATCCTAACTACCATAACTAACTTTTTAATCATGGAATCCGTTGGCTCTAGCTCCGCCGCCCCCAACCACCACCGTCCGCCGCTGCTTCATCGCCCCTGCTTCAACCCCACTAAGCCCTTCTCCGACAGAATCCTCCGCGCCGTCCGCCACCGCCTCCGCCTCCTCCACCGCTGCGACCCCCTCTTCTTCGTCCTCGGCGCCACCGGCAACGTCTACACCGTCAGCATCTCCGCCACCGTGTCCTGCACCTGCCCCGACCGCGCCACCCCCTGTAAGCACATCCTCTTCGTGTTCATTCGAGTGCTCTGCCTCCCCCTGGACGATTCCTGCCTACGGCGGCGGACGCTGAGGCCGTGCCAGCTCCACCGCCTGCTTAGTCTCCCCACCTCCGACGAGGCAATTGCCGGCGCCGCTCTGAGGGAGAGGTTTCATCAGCTGTATCTTCAGGCCAGGGGCGGCGGTTCGCGGCGGCCGGATGTAGTGGCGGAAGTGGGCGCCGCCTGCCCGGTTTGTTTGGAGGAAATGAGGAGAGAGGAGAAAGTGGTGGCGTGTGGGACATGTAAGAATGTGATACATGAAGAGTGTTTCTTGTCTTGGAAGAGGAGCTGCCGGAGAAGGTCGGCCACCTGCGTGCTCTGCCGCGCGCGGTGGCGGAGCGGTGGCGATGATCAGGAGAAGTATTTGAATCTCGCGGCTTATGTAAGTGAAGATGATATGGTGGAGGGGGAGGGGAGATGTGGTGGTGATTAATTTATTTGATTTATATTACCAATTACTTTAGTGCAATTTGTTAATTTAGGGTTATTACAGATTTTCTTAATTAATTTGTAAATATGTGTTAATAAATTTGATCTTTATTGAATCTAAAAGATTTATGAGATGGTTTCTGATTAAATTGTCTCAAATAATGTATCTCATTTCATATGAATTACAAGTCAAATGTGTCAAACTCATATTCATACTCAGCATATTAATTAATCAAAACAGAAGGAAAAATGTTCACTCTTTCCTCACATACACTAAATATGTTTTTCTTTCTCTCTAATATCTTCATCGCTACATCTTTCCTTTTTCATGTAGTTTTGAATCACGTACAGTTAGAAATTTTGTTTCGTTTTTTCTTAACTTTATTCCAATTGCTCATGATAATCTCATTGTAGGTTCATGATCGAATCCATCACTTATGCTTCATATCAAAATTCCTAATATTAGTTCGAAAATCATGATCTAATTAATGTTCAATTTTGGTGTACTGGGTCTTTGTGATGGATTGTACATGGATGTTGAACAAAATATGCTTTCAAAAGAGAATGAAAGATATGGAATATTGAATGGTGGATTCCTTTTGCCTTTGTTTAATTAAAAAGTTTTAACACATTCAAAAAAAAAAAAAAATTTGTGATCTCTCAATTTTAACAAGTGATACTTTAAAATTAACATATAATTTAAGTTCATTCGATTTTATTATTAAATTAAAATGAATCATCTATACATTTAAATATTTTAAATTTTCATCTCACAGATTATTAGTTAGATGATATATTGATTGTGATAGCATATTTGGGCCCATAATGACATAGAGGTGGGCTTTTATCATTCTCTATTCAGACTAGTAGATACCGGCCCAGAAAACGGAGAATCGCTAAGAAATTTGAAGGCCCATTTAAAAGTAAATTTAATAGAACTATAGAAGTAAATTTGTCTTCTAAACATTCTTCTTACTCGGTGCAATTTGTCTAAATAGAAACAAATCGATAGGGTATTTATAATTATTAACTTCTTAAGTTTTTTTTTTTGAAAGTAAATATGCTTAACTTTGAAGATAAATTTCCATAATTTGTCCTAATTTTATTTCCGAAATTATTATTCCAAACAAAAGATCCCATTCTTCAGTGGTTTAATTCTCTTTATTATTAGTTTTTTGGAGGGGGGGTTTTATTAAATTCATATTTGATTAGTATACAAAGAGCTGAGATAACCTTTTATTTTAAACGTATATTTATTTATGGGTAGTGTTTGTATACACCAAGTGCATGAGTCATGATTTATGCAACTGGACACGTAAATTAGATCGGGTTTGATTTAACCCGAATCTACGCCCAATTTTTTTTTTTTAATTTATGTCATAATTTTTATGTTGTAATAATATAATTTTTGTGTTATAATAGTATAACCTTTACGTATATATTTCATAACCTTTTCAATACATATCTTATATTTTTTTTACTATAAAAATTCATGTTATATAATCGAAATATTTATGTTGTAATATAATATAACCTTTATGTATAGATTTCATAACATTTTCAATTAATAACTTATATTTTTTTAATTATAAAATTTCATATAATATAGCCAAAACCTTTATATTGTAATAATAACCTTTATGTACATATTTCGTAATCATTTCAGTAAATAACTTATATTTTTTTCATTATAAATATTCAATATAACCGAAACTTTTATGTTGTAATGATATAACTTTTATATTGTAATAGTGTAACATTTATTTATAAATTTCATAACATTTTCAGTGAATAACTTATATTTTTTTCACCATATGCACTGTAAAAGATTATATGCATATAATTAAAAGGTTATTAGGATAAAACTAAAAGGTTAAGTTCGTTAAATTAAAAGATTATGCAAAATTAGGGTTTGGGTTAAGATTTGAGTTCGAGTGGGTATGTGTAGACATATGAGACGCATGTGGAACGTGTGAAATATACTCTCAAATCGAATCGATCCAATTATACGAATTTAAAATTGATGTATTTGGTATATAGAAATAATTGTGTTTGTTTATATATAAATGGACCATGAATGTTCATCTTTATAAAGCAATAAAAAGATAAAATCAAGTTGTGGTATATTTGTAATATACTTTATCTTGATTAATGAAGATAACGCACGACAACATTAAGCTGTTTGTCTTAGACTGCGACTCTCATAGTATCAAAGCCTTATCTTTATCTTCTAAAATTCTATTGTCAAAATTGCACTCCAAACCATATACGACCTGTTGTCCTAAAATTAGTAGTAGAGATTATCGGATATTATTGTTTTATTAATTGTTTATTGCACTTTTAATGGATAACAATTACATACTAAAATAATTCTCTGACAATCAATCAGCTATACTAAATAAAATGTTTATCGTTACACACTATAATTGATATTCATTTTAAAATAATAGTTATTTAAATTTGATTTGTAAGAAGCTATATATATTTATATATTTGACCATATTACATAATATTTAACCATATTAAATAATATTTACAAGAGAAGATAAAAAAAAGATAGAATTAATATATTTCATTAAGTAAAAGTTTAATTAAACGATATGGATAAAATAAAATAAAAATAGCCATGATGATAATATATAACATAAATTAAAATAAATTTATTCTGTAAAACGTGAGTTAAATTGAAACAAAAAGAACACTAATTTCCCTATAAATAGATGATCTTGAAATGGAAGTTGATTATACTCAACTTTCTTCCTCCTTAGAAAACATCAAACTCAGAAACTTTAGTCTGCAAGAAATGGTGGAAACTGATGAGAATCCCATCAATCTTTCACGCAAAATCATTTCAATTGCCGCAGGCGAAGCTCACACTGTCGCTTTAACTGGTTATCTCTCTCTCTCTCTCTCTCTGTTATTTTTTGTGTTCTACATGGAAGAAAAGTTGTGCTTAAATGGGGTTTTGTGGATGGGAATAATTGGTTGTGCAGGTGATGGAAAGGTGTATTCTTGGGGGAGAGGAACATTCGGCCGGCTCGGCACCGGTTCAGAGGAAGATCGGCATTCACCGGTCCGTGTCTGCTTCTTTGGTTCTGATGATGAAAGGGAACACAAACTCAACATTGTTGGGATAGCTGCTGGGGCTTACCACGCTCTTGCTCTTGCAGGTTCTATTTTGTTTCTGTGTTTTTGCTATATTTTCTTGTTTTACATAATCTTGGTTTTCTTGAATTTTCTTGTAGCCTTGTTGTATTAGGGATTCTTTTATTTTGATAAAGAAAGTTTGGTCCCGTTGGTTGTTACATGTTTTCAAGATTCCAGGGTTGTGTGGTGTTTTTGATATATAATCTAATAAGAAAGTTTACCCATGTGAAGCAAAACTTGATCAAAATTCAATAGTTGATGCAGACTGGTTATACTTGGTTCTTTAAATCTGTTTCCCATTTAGAGAAAAGTTGTAGAATTTTGCAATAACTTGCTCATCATCCTTCCCATTTAGAGAAAAGTTGTAGAATTTTGCAATAACTTGCTCATCATCCTTCCCATTTTAAAGCTAGAATTTGATGGTATCATTGATGTTAACATTGCTTTCAACTTTCTTTTCACTAATTTCCAATGTTTTGGCAGATGATGGATCAGTGTGGGGCTGGGGTTACAACACCTGTATCCTTTGTTACAACTCTTTCTTAACAATAACGTGAATTCACGCGATCCCTATATGTCTTTCGGTATTTTTCTTTCATATATATTCTCTCACAGTTTTTCTCTAACAAGTATTCCTTGACCCTATAATGGATGGCCAAATTGGCGTTAATGGAGAAAATTATTTGAGTCCTCACTTGTTGGAGGGTTTCTTTGGATTGGGATCACCTGGTTCCCCACCTCAAGATGAAACAACCACTGGGAAACCACTGAAGGTGTGAGCTAAATTTTGTTCCCAGTCATTATTAAGCCTTATGGGAAATAAGATGGGATAATGTTTCACTTTCTGCTTCAGATTTCTTCTGTGAAAGCTGGAGGAATGATGTCATTGGCAATAGACAATCTTGGGGCATTGTGGATGTGGGGAAATTGTCCTTGTCCAGCACAAGGCAACTCATCCGAAGGACAATTTGCCCTTGCAAGCATTGCTGCACCAGTTCCAGTCTGGAATTTCCATGGCCATACTGTTGTTAAGGTGGCATGTGGAAACGAGCATGTTATTGCATTAGTCAGCGCTGGAGAAACACATGAAGGTGGTGATCTAATATGCTACTCTTGGGGGGGCAACAACCATGGCCAGTTAGCTTTGGGGGACACGGAAAGCAGGTTGGAACCAGAGGTTATAGAAGCGTTTAATTTGGAGTCCCCTTGGGAAGTTTACGATATAGCATGTGGTGCTTTCCATACCGCTTTATTAACTCAGAGAAAGAGACCGAGTGAGACTTTAGAAAGTGTTTGCTGGACGTTTGGATTGGGAGACAATGGGCAGCTTGGTCATGGGACTACCCAAAATTTACTAATGCCTGAACTCGTTAAGGGATTGCCAGAAGGCATATTCCTAGTATCAGTTGACTGTGGCTTATTTCACACAAGTGTAGTCTCATCTGTTGGAGAAGTATGGTCTTGGGGGATGGAGAAAGGCCTAGGTCTATGCCCCGATGCTAGGTTTACTGGGACAGATGCCGGTGATGCTCTGTCACCATTACTGATTCCTTGTAATGGAGTCCATGGCCACAGATTTCCAGAACCTCTGCAAGTTGCATGTGGTGCAGCCCATACAGTTCTCGTTGCTGATTCCGGATATAAGCTTTGGTCTTGGGGGAGGGGTCGGAGTGGAGTCCTTGGAAATGGTAAAACGGTAGACTGCTATGTGCCAACTTTAGTATTATGGCCACTACTCATGGATGATTTCGGAGACAATGAACCATCCAATATCAAGGAAAAGAATCCAGAAGAAAGTGCGGACATAGAGAAACAACTATCGGGTGCAATGGTGGAGATGAAGCTCCTCCAATCAAAACTTTCCGTAATGGAAAGATATGCTAACATTCTTCATGGCTCAATTTTTGGGAAGCCTCTTGAAGAGCATGAAATCCCAGTCTCTCTTGAGAACTCTGGTACATTTGATATTGCAAAAGAGTGGGAGAATATGTTGGAGTCATCGGATCATAGAAAGCTCGCTCGTCTGGAAATATTTTATCGTGACATGCTTGCCGGTGTAAAAAATAAGCTGTTGAAGAGAAGGATACAAGAGATAGTGAAAGAGTGCCTAGATTCAAATGCTACCAGGACTACTGAATGAATATTATCTATACCATCAAGATTTTCAAAAGGTGGATCTACATGGGCGGGTCAGTTCAATGCATTCCAAGTATCTTGTACAACATATCTGATATTTACTACCTTTTATGTTGAGATTGTACTCATATGCTTGATTAGATTTCAGACTGTTATTTGTTATAGGTATACAAATATTGGTAGAGATTGGTTGATATAGTAAAAGCTATTGACAAAATTTGAAGTTATTTGTACTGTGAACAATTCCGAATAAAAATGCATTTTTCATTTATGTTGATCAGTGTAGATAATACATTTGATGCCATCATAAGTAGGACAAGAGTGTTAACTTAAAAAAAATTAATATTGAAATGGAACAGAAATGATTGATTAATGAACTTTAATTCAATAGAAAGAGTTGGACAGAAAAGCTTATTTAGTAATAGATTTCATACAACAAATACTTGAACTGGGCAGAAGAAGATTTACTCTTAGTAAATCTGCCATTATTATATGTTTATTGCACAGGAACATTCAATAATCTCGACTTATCTCTTGCATACGACTCCACGGCCATCAAGACCACTTGAACATTTCATATTTGCATACTGAAAATCGTTTGAAGAACTCTGTTGAGTTCCCTTGAACATGGCAGCTGCACAGTCTGTGGAGAAGAGACTTGACGAGGCAAATTCTCTGTGTCCTCCTAAAACAGGCATGTCCACACCCATCTTCACTCTACTGATGTAGTTGCTTGCATACGTTTGTCCCAAGACTCCGTTCACCTCACCACTCAACGAGTAAAACTTGAACCCCAAATCAAGGTGAGCAAAGCAATCTTCATCTGTGATTCCATACTTGTGAATCTTTGAATCTTTCTCAGTGATAGGGACAACTGCTGCTTTGATCTGGAAGTTGCCTTCTACTTCAACGACCACTGTGTTAGTATCACGGGCCCTTGTAATGCTTATGCCTGGTGTGGATTCTGGCTTCCATTTTGCGCCTTCTCCTTCAGAAAGATAGACAGGCGTTCCATCGTAAGAGAGCTCTAAACGGTCAACAACATCATCCCAAGTAGCTGTCTTCTTAGCGCCAACCAAGATTCGATGGTTATCAAAGAGGATCCCAAGAGACTCAACCCAGGTAAAGTCCCTTCCCATGTTCTCATTTCTCCTTCCAATGAAGTGAGCATTGATATGCAGGTTAGTGTCTGAAACTATGCAGAACTCTCTGTCCTTTTTGCCATGGAAGTAGAATGTGATACCATCAGCACCAATGAATCTGGGGTCTTGACACACTGCTCCAGGCTTGTTGCAGTCTATTCAATCATGAAATTTGTTACAAGCTATTGAAATAACAAGAATCACCATTTTTGATAGAGAAATTATTATGAACAAGAAGCTTACCACATACAGGGCTGCAGGTGACACAGTCAACCTCACAACGTTCTGGACATGCAGCCGGACACTGATGCTCCCTAAAGAAGCAATTTGGGTACAATTTGTTTTTGCAACGGACCCTCTTCCCTCCAGCAGCCTCAGTACTATCCGGAGGAGGTGCTGTTGGGCTAGGAGTAGTCACTGGTGGAGGAGGGCTGTAGCTCGGAGTTGGAGTAGATGGTGGACAAATGGCCTGACATGTGGCGCAATCAGCTAGACACTTAACCGGGCAGGCAGCAGGGCAATAGAGGTCAATGTCACAAGTATGTTTGAATTTTTCGTCTTTACACTTCACCTTTTGAGGTTTAGGTGGTGTGATGCAAACAGGCTGGCATGAAGAGCAGTTAACTTGACAGCCATGAAGACAGGTGTCGGGGCAGTAGAGATCCTTCTTGAAACAGTCAGGGAAGTTCTTATCATTACACTGCACCTTCTTAGATATGCCAGGTGCCCCCTCAGAGAAGGCCACCATAAGAAGCACGAAGATTGATAAAATGAGGCGAACCATGGTTTGTGATCTTCGATCTTGATGCTGCTATATGTGTATAACCGTGTTTTTCTGGATTGCATTGTCAAAGTGATACCCCTCTTTTTATAGAGGCCATAAAAGTATCATGTGCAAAGAGGATTTCAATAAATTGCAGATGCAACCTTCTCAAGAAGTTTGATCCGTACGTAAAGAAAGAATTGCAAAATGTTTCTGCTTTTTGCTCAGTTAAGCATTAATTTTATTATGTTTCATGCAATGTGATAATGAAGAAATTGTTGCTTGCATAATGCAGCGAAATGAAATAGATAACAAGGAAAAGTGAAAAACTTTAGTATAAACTGGGAGGCACTTTTAGTGCATTGCAATCAAAAGAAAGAAATGCAGTTGGAGTTGTAAGAGTCGTATAAGATATTTTGTCGTGTTTTAATCTCCTATTTTATTTTGTAATTGATCGCAATCTGAAAAATAACATGTAATGAAATAGATTCACTTCGCGTTATTACCACTTGACCTAAATGGCTAAATCCAGTCCTTCGTTTCATTATCGATATATGTGTTCCATTTTGCCCCTCTTTTAACCTTTTCGATAATTTAATCATCAGAAATATCCATATTTCGATTTCATTAAGTTTTGGATTTGAAAAGTAAAATAAAACTAAATTAAAAATAGTTGATTAAACTAAGTGGACAAAGGAGTGTGTTTAAATATTGTTATCTCTGCGTAATAAGTTGCATTATATGCAAATACATGATACTACGGATTAATATCATACGTGAATTTGTTAATGTAAAAATATCTATTAAATATTATCTTAATTTCAGTGAAACAATCATAAACAAAAATTATTTTATAACAAATAAAGTGTATCGAGGATATTGAATCATACAAAGAGGAAATAGTAATTATGTTGGTATTGAAAAGCAATGATTCTGAGTCATGTTTGATGACGCAACATGTTAATTAATAAATACAATGATAAGATGATTATTTTCGAGATAGAAGATAAAACTCTACAGAGTTGAAATAAAAGCCAGTGTGATTGACAAGTTAGCGAGTGATTAGAATAATCATTTTTATGATTAGTGAATTTGCACAGAAACATTAAATTTCTTCATGATAAAGAGAAACGAGGCCAGTTTCTTAGAAGTCAATCCATATTATGAGGAATGTACAGACACGACCACCCCAGGTAACGACAACACGAGACTATTTTTGTGGCAAAATATAGGGTATAATAATCATGAAAATTGACGACTTATTTTCGAAGCGCATTGCCATCTCTAATTGTCAACGGTGTCTTTTAATTGCACATGCAAAGCCGTTGATTTCAAGCAAAGTCGCCCAGAGACATTAATGTTACAGTTGTTAAGGAAACATATTATGTCATCTATAGCTAAGAACAGAAATCATAAACATCGAATTCCAACCATTTTCCCTTCAATTGGCAAATCTTGTTTCTTGATATACTCGTGTTAGATGTTCCACTAGCAACATGGATTTAAATTGCTATTTAGTTTTTTTCCAAAGTGGGTCTTGAATTTATGTGTCCTATTGGCCATGAATCATCACAACCAAAACAAGGCAAAGAAGGACAAGATTGGCAGATATCATTGCTCAGAAACAAGAGACTTCGCTACAACTAAAACATACTGAGTTTTTTTTTTCTTTGTTCATACTGTAAGAAATCCTAACTACAAAGGAATCGGACAGAACCTATTACCAACGGGATGTCTTCAAACCATAACATGTCCGTACCGCCCCATTCAGGACCATAGTTCAGCAGTCGGACCTTCCAACCAGACAAAAGACTCGTTCTAATCAAGGTTCCTAATCATCCTGCAGACTGTAAAAGTATAACAAAATGAAAAGGTGGTTAAACAAAATCAAAGTGATTGAATAAGAGGGGACCCAACATAATCACATTTTACCTAACAACAGTTAGCTTAGTAGCTTGATATTGGCAGCAGAGAGACAGGTAATACTGAAGCCGTGATAAAATGCAAGTAGTATGCAATGTGTATGTCAGTTAACGGTTCTTAGTATGAAGAATACTGAACAAAAAAGTGAATAATTTCCCAGTAAAAATGTACTAATATCATCATGGGGAGGAGAAATAAGATGTACGTGGTATATAACAGAGGGTAAAGTTGGGCACAGACACGGCTCAAAGCTAAGGAGACTTGTAGGACTAATTGCTGAAGACACACAAGCAAGCTTTGAGCTAATCTTTTAAAATTTACTAAGTCCTAATTTAGATATAAGGTATTCCAACTTCTAGGTTTGAACTAAACAAGTCAAGGTATTACGATATTACGTTAAGAGATATCTGAGCATTTTCACCAGAGAGTAAAATTTCACGTACTCTAATATGTTATACAAACAAAATTCTGAAACCATGGTACATATTTATAACCCTCAAAAGCTCCAAAATCAAGGTCAAGATATCTTTGCTAAAGCAATGAGTACACATAGAGAATGTTTAATGTCTGCAAATCAAATATTTTCTTACATTTACATATGCTTAAGAAAGCAAGACATTCGTATACATCAAAGGAGAACAAATTGAACACATAGGCCCAACCAAGTTGACAATGTCAGAACTTTTTCCTCTAACTTGTGACAACCCACACGTATTATCAAAGTTGCACCATAGACTAGGACAAGAATATATCTGTTCCATGACTAGATCTAACTAAATGTGCATTACTATTCGGATTGTACAAGTCTTCAAAAATTAAACGTTAGAAGAATTTATCCTGTTAAAAGCAATTTATATCATATCATTGAAATAAACTTGGCCAACAAACACATGAAAGCATTAAGCAGATAGATAAAAGTAGACTTTCAGTAATTGAAAACACTAAAATGAGAAATCAGTACAATACATACGCAAGAATCCTACCAAGAAATTATTTATAGCAAAATGTTACACAAGAAAGTACCAACAAGATACACGAGCACAAGATTTCAACCAAATTCAAGAAAAGTAGAATACTAAACATTTTAACAAATGAATCTGAAGGATTATCAATAAATCCGTAAGTAAAACTGCTCACCAACCTTAAGTCACTATTACTACTGCTGATTCTGTGGTGGAGGCGGCATTCCTGGTCTGTGTTGACCAAACATCTGTCCACCGGGAGGTGGCGGAGGCATTCCAGGTCTCGGAGGAGGAGCACCTGGCATTCCCGGCCTCGGCGGACCCCCCATCATCATCTGTGGCGGAGGAGCCATCTGAGGCCTCTGTCCAAACTGAGGTGGAGGACCATACCCCGCCGAAGGCGGCATCCCGGGCCTGAACTGCGGCGGCGGAGGCATCTGCATTCCAGGCCTCGGCGGGAATCCTCCCGGTGGCGGCGCCACGGATGGCGGCCTCATCACCGGCGGCTGTTGAGGGTAAGAGACGGGCGGACCGGATATTTGAGGAGGCCGAGAGATCTGGGGCTGCATCATACCTGGTGCAGGGCCACCGACTCCACGAACAGGACCCGCGAGTCCGGGCTGGGCCTGGGAAAGCGGGCCCGTAACAACGCCTCGGCCGGCGGCGCGGCCAATTCCGGGAGCGGGGATAGCAGAAGCGGAGGTGGGTTTGAGGCGGGAGTCGTCGGGAGGAGGTGGACCCTCGACGGTGAGGGAAATGACTTCTTCGCCTCGGAGGAGGACGAGGCCAAGGGTACGGCGGTCCTCGCGCTCTTCCTTGGAGCCCTTGGTCGGCGGGAGCTTGCGGAATTCTTCACAGTCGCCGAGGACGAGGTTCATGTGGCGGTCGAAGGCCATGAATTTTCCGATGAGCTGACGGCCGTCTTGAATCGTGACGCGCATTCGGTAATTGATGTACTGAAGCATCTTCGAACTCTTCGACATCGACATTTTCGCAGAAATTGAATCGTTTTCGACTGCGATTTTGAGTTTCAAAGGGAAGCCGGGGATTAATGGACAAGTAGGGTTTTATGCAATTAAAACCTCTTCATATTCGATGTTTTTTATTAATTAATAGTCAACAAATATATAATTTTAATTATATAATTATGACCCAATTTGAAAATAGTAAGATAATTAATATAATGATTGTTTGTCTTGTCCTGTCACTCACAAAATCAACTATTAGTTCGTAAATTACAAATATAGCTTGTTACATCTTGTTGAAATTAAAATAGGACTCTATTGCTAGTGGCATGAAAGAGAGATTTTATTTTTAGTTTTGCAAACTTTTTGTCCAATCATAAATATTAATTTCGTCAATTAGGAAATGACCCTGATTCAAATTCTATTTTGGGTAGCTTGTGATATGTTTTGAAACGATTTCTTCTAAAGTATTTATAATTTATTTAATTGAATAGAATTCAACACAATACAGCAATGGTACTTGAAAATAACAAATTTAAGATCACACTTGAAGTGGAGTTCAAACAAGGATTGATGAAAAATCTCTCTCTACATCAGAAAAGAAAGCCAACAGCAGCATATATATAGACAGCACAAAAGCAACAATAAAGAACAAATGAATATTATAGGGTCTTCTACAAATCTATATCGCAGACGTTCTACGGCTAAATACATTCAATAAATATATGTTTGATCAGAAGCAGTCCTCTTGCGTACCTTCGAATATTCAACCCTTAAATTTCGACATCTGGAGAAGCAAATATCTGTACAAGAAAATGCGGATATGATGTGTATCACAGCTTCTTAGGTAAGTTGTATGCCTTCTTGAGAAACTTTGTTGCAGCTTCATCGTTCCTATAGCACAGAACTCGCAGCAATGTGTTAGGTTCAGTAGCACTCCATTGTCCAGATGTTGCAGGTAAGGGAAGACGAGATTTGGCAGATGAACCGTATGCTTCCAAAGTAGTGCGTCTAAATCGTTCTATGAGGCTTTCTGTATCTGCTCTCAGAAGTGGAACAACATCTCTAGCTGTGGATGAAAATTTATCTATTATATCATCAGTTAAACCATCACCATTGGCCCAGAAAAGATCCTTCAGGGCCTTGAAATCCTCCTCGATTATCTGTGAGTCCTGTCGAGTAAAGGCACGTGTGGGACCTCCAGCAAGCAAAACCAACAAAAATCCGTCGAATGAGGCTCTCATTACGTCCGCAATAATACGTGTACGGACCCTTTCGTGAACAGTGTCGGCAACAATGGTGAGGTTTCGCTCAAGTTCTTGAAGAAATGGCTCGATTCTTGCAGATGAAATATCACCGACATACAGAGAATCCCATAGAACATGGCTTAGATCGTGGAAGACAATTTTATAAGCAAGCCCCTCAGACAATTGCTGCACTGCTTCAATGCAAGTGGCTGGTGTGAGTTCAAACTTTTTCCCCAAGCCATTTGACAAGTCTTCTGCATGGGCAGATTCTGAGTTCCTCAACAGGGTGATTATTCTTTTCTCAAGACCTTCTAATTCTGCTCGTAGTTTATGTAATGAGTTTATCCGTACACATAGCTGTGGTACCCCACAAGAGCTATCTCCATTAACAGTAGCAACCTGAGGGTTCCTTTTATGAGAGGTTACCGACTTTTCCTTCTTCTTCCATTGGAATTTTGTCCCCACGGCACATCTGGTTAAGGCTGGCATTGTAGGAATGTATGTGTTTCTTGATCCTGCACATGGAAATTTCATTTATTTATTTCAAAAAATTACTGAAAGTTCATGTACAAAATTATGTTGAGCTAAGCAATATAATATTACCACAGCCAGATTTTGTTTTAGACGCATAATATTGAAGACATTTATCAAGGCCAGCCACTAAGTCGGGAAGTAGTGCAGGATGCATTGGTATAGGTAGCAGAAAGAATGCCTCCAAGGTCTCATCAACTACTCGTAGAACCTCCACCGCTGAAGGAGCACACCCCTCTTGATTGGCTCGTGGATTCCAATCCTATAACATGAAAAAGAAATATGTGAACATAAGTGATGAAATCCAAATACATATGTCTATGGCATAAAAGATTCCCACTGAAATCAAACACAAGTTTTGATACCACAACACTCAGGAGGAAAATCATTCCTGATACCAATCAATTCCGAGAACACCTTTTTTTTTTTTTGGAGATGAAGTCTTTGACAATACTAGAAAGAAATTATTTAAATTAAATACATATTGGTCATCAGAAAAAAGTATATCAAGAACAGAAAACTTGTGTGCAATTAACAATGTTTAAGCTCTGTGCAAAGGCCACAAGTTTCTTAGAAGAATAGTTGGACTGATAGATTTTTAATGAGTACATAATGTGTATATATATTCAAGCTTGAGGACGATTGTATAAGTGCAGAATTTTGTGTGTGTGTGGTCTATGTATGAACCCTTGAGTCACAAGGTTGGAGGGTAGTTACAGCAAAGATCGTATAAAGTACCTCTTGTTGAAGATTTCTGTCAACCCATTCCTTAAGCCTGTCTATTCTTGTCTTTATCCATACTTTTACCAGGTTAGCTATTGCACCTTCAGCTTCATAAGGAGGCATCTCACGAATAATGGCCTTCCCACCATCATCGCTATCTACCGAATCTTCAACAGCAATTAGGACAAGATCTTTTTCCAACTTATCTGCAGCTCTTAATACTTGCACAGCATCTGGTGTCAACTCTGTAATGCCTGAAATAAATTGCTTCAGCTCATTCCCATAGCAAGCATGTAGAGTGGCAACAGCAACACCAGCAGCAAAGGGGTGCCATATCTTCAAGATAGGACTAAATACATCCTTCTCTTTGATTGCCAGCTCACCAACATCCTTGGCCAGGATGGCAAGAACAGGAAGGGGATTTGGCTGATTTCTTGATGCTCTTCTGCTTGAATCAGCCTTTTCCATTCTCTGCAGGTTAGAAATTTAAATTATGCTACTAACCTAGATATCCAAGTGTTTTAAAAAAATTAAGCATGTATATGCACAAGATATAGGTATATTGGAAGAGTAATCCCACAAAGAGTTCTCATTCAGAGACTGAAAGAGGTTCGACATTTTAGGAAGGGCCTGATAAAAGAGGTAATCAATAACATAAGAATCCAGTACATAAAATGTTGGATGATTTTGTTTAATGATCATTCTAATAGTCATCATTGTGACACTCATATCTTCGACTTTGAAATTTGGAGTTCTATTTACTTGAATGTCAACTATACCTCAAAATAATTAATCATATCTTCAACTTGCCTGGGCGAATGCAGTGCGGAGAGATGACCTTATGTAAGTGTCAATCCTGCTAAGAGCCACGTCAACTTCATTTTTTCTTCTTCGACGATACTCATTTGATATATCTTCAACCAAGATCTTAGCAGCCAATACCCCAACAGACACAATGCTTTGCATGGAATCAATATTTCCACTGTCAAATGTTTCATGATAAGCAAGGAGTCTTTTCTCAGCCCAACCCAACATGGCAGTCAAAGTAGAACTCAAAATCTTTGAATAATTTGGATCTTTGGTCATTTTTGCATCTTTAGCAACCTCAGTAAGTTGACTATCAGCAGCACATAGTAGATCATTTTCAACTTGCCCAGTAGCAACAAATCGGTTGAACAGAACCCACGTAAAGCATAGATTATGCAGCATTTGATTCAGTCCAAGGATTCCCCATGTTTTCTTTATGAGTTCCATGAGCTCATCAACTTCCTCTACAATGGACGTCTCATCATTAATATCAAAGCATGCTTCCAGAAGCTTTTCATAGAGACGGAGATTCAATGGGATACCATCTGCCCAATGGCCAGATTCAAGTGGAGCTCCATCAGATGTCCTGCTTGCAAGAGCCATTACTGTCGTACGAAGGACTTGCATGGACTCATTGTTTCTCCCAGTTTCTATTGGCCGATCCAAGGCTGCCTGAATAATCTGGCGCAATCGTTGAGCAGATGTATTAGCCCTTTCCAGTGGTATGTGAGGGTACAGAAGAAGGCCAGCTTCAAGCATTCTAAGGTTTCTTTTCTGCCATGCTTCATATTCTTCTTGATCAGTAAAATCTGAAGCTTTGAATTGTTGTAATAGCTCCAGTGGAAGAATCATTGATTCTGTTCTTCTCCCAACCTACACCAAGCAAACAAGGCGCAATCTTTATTTAGATACTTCTTTGTAGGCATTTTAATTAAAGTAGTTTCACAAATAAATTATAAAACTAAAGATAAATAAATTATCTGGTTACAGATACTAGCCCAGGCCTATTGTACTATATTCCCATAGTTTAATTAACAAAAAAAAATTAAAATTCTAAGTCGGAAATAAAACTAAGAACTTTGACAGGTAAAAGACAGCACCAAGGATGGATATATAAGTTTATGCATGAAGACACTAAGATAGCAACAAAAATTTAGGTCCTAGCAGTGACGAACAGTGAAAATTAATGTATGTGTCACTGTTAGAAAGCAAACAGGAGGTTTTAATCTTTTTATTTTCTTTGTTTGATTAGCAATGGGATCTTAAGTATGGAAAACTCGGAAACACATAGAAATAACTTTAGCTGCATAATCAAACACAGATGACAAGGATAATTCACCATGTACTAAAACTAGATGAAAGTCAGAAACCCAGGGTCTAAAAAGCATAAAATAAAGTTTGAGCATTATGGCTCGTCTACTTCACCTCATTTCCAAGTAAAAATTTGGACTTCCAAGATATTAATTTACACTCACCACAAAACCCAATTCCTAATCCGGAGATGCAAATAGATACTAATGTACAAAGCAGGCAATAATGGCAGGAGAAAACCAAATTCTAAAAAATCCATAGTTATAAACCAAAAGGAAAAGCAAAAAAAAAAATGAACAAAAAATCTAGCAACATAGTCAGAGATCACCAAAATCTCTCACAGAGTCCCTACTTCCACATGCATTAAATACACTCAAATCCTCAATTTCACTTCAGTAAAAGCAAAATTCTCAGTGCATCATGACTACTTCCAGACCTAGACCTAGATCAAAACCCAAAAGACATCGACAATATCACAATAAGAAAAATATTATCTCTCCACATAAATAAATAAGCAAGTTCAACTAAATTCGAAGCAAATCAAGTCTTCGTTTTCTTTTGTCCTAAAAAGTGAAGAATTAAACCTGGCTTGCAGAAATCCTCAGCAAACCCCTACGAGTTCTCGAATCGGCGGCATCGGAAACCCTCATCTGCACTCTCATTAGCTCCCCTATAGTCACTGGCTTCTTCGCTTTCCCCGCACCACCAGAATTGTTCGAATCGGAGCTCCGTCTGGTACTAGTGGATCTCATCCCCAAAGCTTTCTTCATCTTTGACGCTGCCGCTGACGTCAATGACCTCTGCAGAGTACCATTCGAATTCCCATTAGTACTACCATTGTTGGGAGAACTACTATGATTGTTGTTTGGAATGTAGGTGAGGGGCTTGGAGGAGGAGGAGCGGTTTGCAGAAAGGAAGATCTCGTAGGCCGAGGAGCGGAGGTCGGAATCAGTGAGATTGGGGGTGAGGTCGCCGAAAGGGCATGGGAGTGGAGATAGAGCGGTGGAAGTGGCGGTGGGGGTGAAACGGGAGGTGGCGGATGAAGGGGAGGCAGTGGCGGCTGCGGCGGTGGTGGAAGATGAGGAAGAGAAGGAGTCTCTCTTGGAATGCCCGAGGGTTCGGTCTCGGAAAAGAGACGCCATTGCTGCTCGGTGAGGAGAGAGAAAGTGGAGAGAAAGATGAGTCAGAAAAAGTAAAATGAGAGAGAGGGAGGGGGAGTGTTTTTTAAGATAGATTTATTTCCTTCAATAAAACAATTAAAAAGTTATATCCGTTGTTTTTTTAAAGGAAAAATTAAACAAATTCCCAAATAATTTTATATTTTTTTTCAACTATCCTATTTATTTCTCACATATAATTGAATATAGTTGATTCCTATTCTGTTTTGAAGAGGGAAAATGATAACATTTTCATGTAAATTGCGTAATAAATCTATGGATCATATTCATAAACTCCTGTTTTGGTACTTTCATATGTTATAAATAAATATATTAACAATACCATTACTACATTATTTGAAAAATAATTAAATTTAAACAATATCTTTACTAATAGCATAAAGGTTGAAAAATTCAATTCCAAGATACACTAATACGCAGATAACTCCGATTCAGCATCTAACACAATTATATGACAACAAATTTAGGAATAGACACTGGTGACCTGTCCTTTTCAAGTTACACTTATCACAATCATACAACATTAGAGTTATTATATAGTGTGGTATGCTCACGTTAAAATAATAGTTCACTGACTTCTTTCTAAAGATCTAATAATATTTTATATTTCATAAGATTTTTTTATAAATACGACTTGTTGAAGTATTTCTATAGAACAAG
Organism: Scutellaria barbata; assembly: GCA_028654395.1. Lineage (NCBI taxonomy): Eukaryota > Viridiplantae > Streptophyta > Magnoliopsida > Lamiales > Lamiaceae > Scutellaria > Scutellaria barbata. The sequence continues at coordinate 10,080,283 of CM053645.1, forward strand.
AAAATTGTCTTTCAGATATTAGTAATGATATTATGTAGTTTTGATGATAGACTTTAAAAGAATATATCAAAATAAAATGTTGTTTAGAAATAAAATAGGGTTTTCTTACTTCTCAAAAATAGTTCATAAACTCTTAATATCTTATTGTAATATACAATAATATCTTATGTTTGGACTTTTGCCAAAACTCAATATATAGTTTGTCAAATTGTTGAAATATTTTATCAAAATTTTGTTAATTAGGTGTTATTTGGGTTAATGTGCTATTTAAAAAAAAGATATGCATAGATCTAATACTAAGGTCATGAGAATTGTAGCCATGGTGTGCTATAAAAAGTTCCTTACATTGGTAATCATTATTCATAAACAAACACAAAAACATAAATACCATTTTTCACAAATTTGTTAATATTTAACATCATTTTGGGAATAAAGTCTGATTGGACAAAAATTTCTAACATACATATTGAATTAAACTCTAAATTTATTTACTCGAAAAGTAAAATTTAAATTTATAACTTATTTTTGTTTTTAATAAACGAAATATCATATAAAAATTGATTAAAGATTGGTCAATATCAACTTTTTAAAACCAATTTCCAACTTATCAATGATGACGAAGGCGCTATGATTATTTATATCAACTACATGTAGATTCTTATATCTAATATATATGAAGAAATTGTAAAAATAAAAATCGGATCATTAAAATCTATGTCTATTGAGAGACTTTCAATATCTTGTTGGAGTTCTACACCTTATAATATGATATATCAACTTGGTAATATTGGTAAATTAAAATGATACTGTATGATTAATTAATGCTAAAATTAAAGACAATGTTCCAACTAGATAAACCAAATCAAATTTCAATATCCTATCATATTTGTTCGCTAATAAATAGGATTTGACTAGTAGCTTCATTAAGTGTGCACTGCCCTAAGTAGAAGCCAACGAAAAAATAACATAATTATAATCTCAATTATTGGCCGAAATTACTATAGTTTTAAAAGCTGAAATAAATACCATAATGTCAATTAGCCATGTTATTAGTCGTCCTAATTTAGGTTTTCTAATTGTAGTATGCATAGTGTCAATTAAACCCATGCCCCATGTGACACATTATAAAATAACTAGTAGAATTACTGGCTATTAAAGAGGGTCCTTCTATTGCTCAACATCATTCATTCATTATTTTCGATTTTTGTTTCGATTGAATCTTTAGATGTGGTACAAACAGTCATCAATTCTAGTGAATTTTAATATTTTAGCAGCACCCTTGCTATGATATTAGTTCTTATCTTATTAAGTTTTCTTATTCTCATACTTTTCATTGTAATCGTGGAGCAAATCATGTTGCACATTAACTTACTAAATTTTCTTCCTTTCCCACTTCTTTCTTCTTATGGGAGCAAGGTGATTTCTCTTCATGGGTTTTGAAGATTATAACTTTGGATCTTTCAGATAATTGATGAAGTTATTGGTTTCTTGTGTTAAAAAAGAAGTATTGATGGTGTTAAATGAGATATTTCAACATATTGCACTAATGTTGAAAAGGAAAATGCATATTTTGCCCTTTTTTAAATAAACGGTAAAAGTTTGGGTGGAAAAAGCTAAAAGCAGTAAAAGTGCATGATAATATTGTACAAAGGAAGATACATTCAAGAAGGTAAAAAAAATGGAAGTATAATAAAACGCAAAGGTAAAAATAAAAAATAAAAATTTAAAAACTAGAAAATAAATTGCAGTGATAAAAGTAAAAAAAGATAAAAAATGAAAGCCATGGTTGGTTTCCAATTATTTAATTTTAGTCCTGATGCTGATATTCATCACTCAGGTTGATTACTGGAATTTCTTTTTGGTATAAAAAAATCCCTTAAAAAAGGCAAGGTTTTTACCACATGAAAGAAAATAAAGGAGGATAAAATGAATCCAACTTTGAACTCTTCTAAGTAATAGCAATAGAGTTTTAGTAACTAATTAAGTGCATAATTAATTAACCGAAAGTGAGTCAATTAATTAGGAGAGTATGAACATGATATGAAGTTTTTGCCACATGGCAGCGAAAGGTAGGACTAAAGCTGGAATACATGGGACATGGGTTGGAACTTGGCTGGTATTTATCCTTTTCAAATGTGGGACATCATTTATTTTGTTTATTTAAATAATACATAAATGAGTGAGGGAGAGAGATGAATAAACAAAGAAAAATTGGCCGCGGCAGAAAAATCTTGGCATGTTCTATTGCATTGAGGGAAAAAAATAAATACGAGTCATCTACTCATTGTCTGACAAATTCTACAACATGGAATATATTGGAATATGATGAATATCTCATCTAAAGGTTTTTCTTTAATAAAAGAATATGCATCAAGCAGAACCCCTCAAGGCTCAAGTATTGTTCATTTTTTAGTTGTAACTTTGTGAAATTTGATGAATTTTTCAGTTAAGGAAAATAGGTTGATAGAGAAATATGGCAGAAATGTATAAAATACAAGTGTCTTCATTCATTTCAATGATCTGTTCTGAAAAACCCGAACATTTAAACAGAAAGGAGACCAACTTAAGTTGAAAGTAATATATATTGTGATAAAAAAGAATTACGCGCAATTCGAATACGTGTGTTTTTCTTTTTTGGATTCATTATCTTTCGCTTTAGAATGTCGGTGATGGACATGCACTCATGACCAGTTTTGGGCCAGTTTTCATTTGGGCCTTGTTTAATTCAGCTAGGCCTACTCCGGTTTTGGGTAGGTGTCTTACACTTCCATTTAGATTGGCCTGATCCCAAAATATGAAAACAATAAAAATAATTAAATATTAGTTTTAATTTCTAAATAGAATCGATAGAGGGAGGAAGCCCGGGCTGCTTTCTGAATTATACAAGCAGAGCAATATGAGAAATAAAGTCCAGTTTCGCTCACATTCTCATAGTTTTCCTTCATTCTAGTCCTAGATTTTGGTTGTTCTTCAAAGGGGCATTTTCTACATTTATTCTCCTTAAGGTATGATATTTTTTTTTCACTTTTTTTTATAGTTTTATTTCATCATAAAGAGCTTTGATAAAGTGTGTGAAGAATTTTTATCCGAAATATTGCTTGTTTGACTTAGTTTCTCTTTGGAGACTTTCATCGATCAGTTTGTATGCATGCTTCAACAATGGCTTTTGAGGCTTTGTAGTTGTATTTCTGTACTCAAATATGTTCATTGGGCATTATATTGATATGTTAGGGGGGATGTTACTTTGAAATGTAGGTTCATTTTGAGTAATATGTATCTGTTTTGGATTTGTGGGTGTTGTTTGCGTTGCAATAGGCTAAATCTTGGGTATCAGTTTGTTGTTATAGATTTATAGTATTGGTTTGCTGTTAATATGAGTAGCCTTGTAGTAGTATTGGTTTGTTGTTTATTTGAGTAGCCTTGTAGTTACCAAACGAAGATATGGGCACGAGCCTTGTGGATGCTCTTATATATGGTATTCGAATTACCAACCCATTGACGTAACAGGATATGTCGATGGAGGACATATGAACGATTGACGTTGGAATTTCTGAGCACTTTTGAGGTAACAAAACCACAGGCATCATCAGCCTTCAATCGGGGAACAGGTCACATGTGAATGTGATGGACTCATTGACCAAAACTCTGTCTCTGACTACGATGCCAACCTCATGTACTCTTGGTTGGTGGCTACACAACCTCATCAAACCCTGTGTCATACTCATGGCGTCCTCAAATGATAATGGGAGGATGTTGGACGAATACATATACGAGGGCCTTGTTTCATTTTTCTTGCCCTACTTTTGTTTGGGTTGGGTTCATTTGTTAATACACCTCCATTTCAAATTTAAATGGGCCTGACCCAGAAAATATTAAATGGAAATTTAAAAAAAATAAAGAAATTATTTCTGTTCAGAAAAATGATACGCGGCCCGGGCTTCCTCCCTCTGTCTGTTTGGCACGGGCCCGGGCCGCTTCAGCGCGTGGACTTCAATTCAGATTTATCTAGCTTCTCCTAAATCAACCCACTTATTTCGGTTGTTCTCTATCTCTCACAGAACAAATGAAACGATGTCGTCATCAGCAACACTCAGAGCTTTTGGTTCATTACTCGTGAGATTTTCAAATGGGGTTTCTCTTAAACCCTCCAACTCACTCTCTTATCAGAGTTAAACCCTTACCCTCTGATCTTCCAAGATAAAGATTGAATTGTTAATATGTTGATTGATTACAATAGATTTCTTGTGGATTTTTGTTCAGGAACAGGTTTATTGAGTAGCAAGTTATCTTCATTTTCTTGGTACTCATCTCCTGTCGCATTGATTTCGTTTTCTGGGCTTAAATATGGAAATTCCGACAGAAAAATCACAACCTTCCAGCCACTATGTATGGGTAGGCGTTCCAGTAAAATTGCCGGCAGAAAGGTAATAATTTGAGAGTATTTGTTTCTTGATTGTGACTTTCTAATACTTACTCTTTTAGGGTACAACTTTTATTCTATTTTCTGTTTCGAAGATGATTAAGTGAATTATATAGACCATGTGAGATTGCTCTTTAATTTCGGATTTCGATTAAAGATAATACTGAAATAAATTTAGGGTCTTATGACCTTGAAATTGGAGTTATAAATAAATACATTCGTTTGAATTTGAAGGATCCGGATATAAGCATCCAAATGATTCAGTCACGCTTTGTTGAAGAAATGTAGGCTTGGATATGTATCAAAAGAATGAGGTATGATTAGGTCTTGGTCGGAAGTATGGGATAAGATGAAATCTTGGTACGAAGTTGGGTTTCTGGAATCTATAAACTATATCCTGCCATCTGTTTCTTGACTGCTAGAATGAACTCTGGTTTTTCTCCAACCGTTTTTAGGGCTTTAGTTTGATCTTGTTTTTTTTTTTTTTTGCTTGCTCAGCGCATTGCTTGAGTTCTAAAAGTGAACCCCCCCCCCCCCCCAAAAAAAGCTTCAATATATGACCAGTTAATAAGCTAGTTTGCCATTAGATATTTCTAATTTGACTTTTTTCAGTCGTTTTTTAGTGCAATAATAATCTTACTAGAGGCATTGCATGATATGGCGCAAGATCACTATAATTGAATAGGCATGAAATTGGCCACATTAACTAGACTGAGACTTTAAGTTAACTCGATAGGGGATATGACAGAGGGTTAAAATCATGATATTAAGACACACTTGTGTTTTTTATTTGAATAAATTCTAATCATATTATCTATTTAAGAAAATGAGAGTTTGTTTTTTTTGATTGTTTTTATCTGCTCCTCCATGCAGACTGCTCAGGATGCTAAGAAGATGAAGCTGTATTCGAGATTTGGGAAGGAAGTTGTATCTGCGTAAGTTAGTTGCTACAACATTTAGGCAACTTGATATAAAAGAATTTGTAACAATTTGCTGACCAGTGCTTATCAGGGTGAATTTTTAAGAACACCCATTTACCTTAGAAATCGATACAGAGCTGATAGGTCTAAGGATTATGAACCCTAAGTTTAATTTTTGTTGGACCATGATTTGTTTTTTATAATAAATGCATGTCCCAGAGTCAAGAAAGGTGGGTCAAGTCCAGTATCTAATACAGCTTTGGCTGCTTTATTTGAGAAAGCAAAAGAGCTTGATATTCCCAAGGATATCTTAGATCGGAACATCAAGAGAGCTACGGAAAAGGGCCAGGAAGCCTACATTGAGAAATTCTACGAGGTTGCTATGCCTGGCTTCATCCAAACCTTGTGAGAAATCCCATATTGAAAATGATCTCAAATAATATTATCTGTATTTGCAGATCTATGGGTATGGTGGAGCAGGAATGATTATTCAAGTGTTAACAGATAAAGTGAATAGATCTGTGGGAGCCATTAGAGGGGTTTTGAAGGACTATGGTGGGAAAATGGCAGATTCTGGATCAATTATGTTTAAGTTCAGACGTGCTCGGGTTGTAACAGTAAAGGCTACAGATGTTGACAAAGATGAGCTCCTTGCTATTGCTTTAGATGCTGGTGCTGAGGATGTAATTGAACCCTCAATGGATGAAGATGATTTTGAAGATGATTCAGAAAGGTAAGCACAAGAGATTCTTGTTTGCTGTATGTGCCATGTAGAAGCTTCATGCTACTAAATTTATCTTGTTCTTTTGTACATAGATGCTATAAAATTGTAGGTTCCATGGACAACTACGCTGACATATTGACAAAACTACGTGAGGAAGAAATAACATTTGAAACTGATGGTGGGTTCGAGCTTATACCCTTAACGCCTGTTGAGGTATGCCCATAACAAGCTTTCTTCTCTATGTCTCAACTCTCATGTTTTCTGAGAAATTTTGGCTACAGTGATGATGTATTGTGGATTGTAGGTGGATGATGAAGCTATGGAGTTGAACAAGGAGTTAAAGTCCAAACTGCTTGAGCTAGATGATGTTGATGCGGTTTATACAGATCAGATCTAATTTTACCAACCAGACCAGTCCTTGTTACATCATCTCAGCTATCAAACTGAGGTTTGTGTGCTATTGGAATTGTTGCAGTAAAGACCAGTGCTAGTTGGGCTTCACAATACAAGAGGTTTAGAAATGCAGCCAATAATTTCTTGGAGACTCGATTTGTCATCCTCATTCCTTCAATTCAAAATACAAAGGAGGGCAGGCAACAGATCCACTCTGCCGCATGCTGCTACTAATTTACCCCATCCTCAGGTTAAAATGTCATTTCCATTTTATGAAGAAGGGGGTGAATAATAGTTTCATTGATTCTTTGACATGGTATCTCACTTGTTTTGAAACCCTTTTCTATGATTTTGTTCTCTTAGACACAAAAAGTTAGCTGATGAGGTCTTAGATATGCTTTTATGGTTAAAAAAAGAAAAAAGGTTTATGGATGCTACTATTAATAAGTTTATGTTTATCATTATCATTATTATGGACTAGCAATATGGATGATATTGACTCATTGAGTGTGGATTGAGTCAACGTTAGATGGCACTAAATCAATATCAAATTCAAAATATTCTCTAACTATAAATAGTAACATAATGGGCAAGACCGGTACTTGGTATCATATATCTGTACAACATTTTATTGATGAATATTATACCAACAATTCATTACGTAGGAACATATATTTTATATATATATGTATCCATTACAAAACCTGGTACTTTTATTACAAGCTGGTATGAAATGCACACGTACGTATATGGTGGTAATGATAATTCATGTATTAGGAACCCAGCAACCATGCAGGCCATAAGGAAGACCATACGGAAACTTTGCTCTGCCAATCTCTTCAAATGTGGATCCATCCAACAGCAATGCATATCCTTCCCCATTTTTCTCACTGATCATTGATATTACAACCCCTGTCCATTATTACATCAACAACTATTAGTTAGTACGTTTCTACTATGATTCCATTATCCGATCAGATCAACTTAAGTTTTTTTTCTTTTTCTTTTAACACGACTAATTCATATAATAATATATTGAGTTTTGAGTCGAGCTTACCATCGTCTTCCTCAGTTGCGCCTGGACGTGCAACGAAGAAGGGCTCGGACGGTATGGCACCTTCCTCGAACCAGTTCTTCGCCTTCTTCCCCATCAAGTCAATCTACATAATTCATCTCTAGTTAAAGAAAAGTAATTAACTAAATAAACAATATTGTATGTATTATATATATACCTTAGTGAGGGTATTAGGGAAATTGCAAGGCCTATTGGCGCCACATGCATAAGCATATCTATATTTCTTTCCTAGAAAACTAGGGTTTATGCTGCACATATCCATGCCTTGTCCATGCTCTATTGGATCCAATGCTGCATCTAAACTTCCATTTGGGCTCCCATCCATTGGAATCTTGAATCTCCCCACCCTGTTACGTCATCCACTATATATTCACTATCCAAATTAACACACACACAATAATTATTGACAAGTTGTACCTTGCAACTGGTAGAACATCTTGGCCGGAATATGACCGGAGATTTTGGAGTGTCAGATTCTGCAAGATGGTCGTGTCGGCATTGTGTTCACAGCAATCAGCAACAATGGCTGTCACCCTCCCATCTTCGTCTTTCTCCTCGTATGCATTGATGAAATGAAACGTCACGAACAATGGAACTTCCACACTTGCCACCTTTTATATTCAACCAAAACAGATACAAAATTAAATCATCCTCACATTGGGCTTCTTTAATTAAATGAAAAAAAGTGATAGCCTTACAATTTTGCCACTAGCTTTGCACATAACATGCATGAAAGCTTTGGATTCAGGGTGCCACTCGAACTTGTACAATGGTGTGGGCTCCGCTTTTAGCAAATTCTGGGCACAATATCTTAGTGGCATTTCGGGTACAACCACGTAATGCTCCGTAATGGGGAACGAGTGGACCCAGCCCGGTGAGGGCCCGCCCCGACAATTGACCCGCCCTATCACTTTCCTCTCGTTTGTCCCGGGCTCCATCCTCACCACCAAGTATCCCGGGCTTATTAAATCCGGCAATAAAGTTAAGAATTCACTATCCGTCACAATCGGGTGGGCTGAGTGGACCAGCCCGCCCAAATTGTCACTATATTCGAACTTTCCTAATGTATCCAGTGTGGTCGGGTCCACGATAATGGACCCTTTGATGGTCTCCGTTAGGCAAACAACCCGTCCATCGCCTAGTTTGACCACTCCCGTGTTTGCATTATCGGTCAACGACGCACCTGACAATAGCTTGGCTAAGTCCCCTATATAAGCCAAGAAATTGTTGGTTTTGGGGGCTTCCGAGAATTCGCGATAACAGAGCTTGTTATTTTTCTGGGAGGCCATGTATGCTTCCGACTCGATTTGGCGGTGGCCCATTATGAGGTGCCCGTTTTCGAAGTGGAGGCGGACGAGGGTGGCGTAGCCGTCAAAGAGGTGGCGGAAGTTGTAGTCTCCGATGTGCCAAAGCCCGGGACCATTTCTTAGGTACGTCCCATTCTGCATGACAGCAAAATTAACCTATTACTTAATTCTAGACTATACCTACACATTATTTTGACTATTATACTATAATATAATTTGGAATGTGACATGTACTAGTACAGTAATCCCATCTTGTTATATTGATACTCCAATGTCATTGGCCGATCGATGATTTTGTTGTTCGGATTGATCCTATGTTATGAAATAATATTTTATGTCATGTCATGTACTTTGCACTTGATATTTTCATAATATAATTTGATCATGAAGAAAAGGAAAAGGTAGAAGAAATACAAGACAAGGTTATGTTTATTCAAAGTGAGAAAAACATACCAACCACAGTGGAATTTTGCCTTGAACATGAAGCTCTCCTTGCCATCTTTCCTGCTTTATACTAGTCCATGCTACATGATTTCTTTTTAGCTCGGTTTCTTGATTGGATGGAGTAACAATTCCGGGTGGTTCTACTGCAACGTTTGAAATAGTTAACCCTCGTTTCCCACACAGATCTCGACTGGAGATCTTATTTCGAGTCGAGACATTTTTCCCATGGAAATATGACTCAAGTTTTACTCGACTTGAGCTGTGAGTGTTTTCGGAGTAAGTGTAGGGTTTGATGGAAGAAAATCCAAGAGAAGCCATGATCGATGCTGTGGAATGATAGTGGAGAAAGATGGAGGTTGAGACCATATATTTATAGACATACTAAGGTTGGTTTAATATATACATGTGATTTTCTAAATTAATCAAATTAGTGGAATCTTAATTGGTGGAAATTCCTTATACTACAAGACATGAGGGCTTATAATCGTGGATTCATTTGTGGACAAAATAGTTCATATTTAGCATTAAAATACAACACTCCCAGCCTTTAAAGTCGAGACATGCCATGAAAAGTTAATATTACCATTATTGACAGTAAGAGGAACAATAATAGTTGTCAAAAATATATATTTAAATGTATTTTGTAGTAATCTTTTGTGTTTTGGCCTTTTCTAAAATGATGAAATCTATAATCTCTTAATCTGTTTGTTACAATGGGAATACATACTACTTAAAAGATCAGGAATAGTTTTACGCACATATATTTACTGTATTAATTAATTAATTTAAAATAATTTATTTTGGGTACGGTCCTTTTTTTGAACGAGATTTTAATATTTTATCGTAAATGAGAGCTCGTTGTTTTGGTTTGCTTAATTTATACGAATGCTATTAATTTGTGTAAGCTCGACTTTGGCCTATTTACGAGAAATTAAATGTGGGTAGTTTTTAATTAAATAATTTAATCATGTCAAATTCGTACGACGTTATTTGGGAAAAGATTTTGGTCTGCTGCCTTCTTAAATGGTCATGAATTTTATTTTAATAGGTTATGTTGAAAAAGAAAAGGGAATATACCGAACAAGATTGTAATATGGATTACTCTTCGTAATTATGTACAGCATCATATGCGAATCATTGCATTTTAGCATTTTTTTTCATATAATATTATAATAATAACAACTTCTTTATACGTACACACATATAATTGAGTTCATAAGTTCTTTTGTATTCCAATACACGAAGTGATCACGAATGACTTTTACTTCAACTTTCCTTGGAGTCCCTTTTTTTTTTTTTTTTTTTTTCTGTTTTTATGTTAGAGAGAACAATTCAATATCGATCATATAAGTCGAACCATATCCATTTTTGAACCGCTAATTTAATCGAATTTCATAGTATCTTTAAATTTTATTTTCTTCAATATTTAGTCTTATATTCAGGTGTTTTTTTTTTTTTTTAAAGAAATTTTCAGTAATATATGTAACCAGCATGATCTTGAAATCATTAATTCATAAATGAAATATATGCACTGATTTTTTTTTACAAAAAAATTATTTAATATTGAGAATCCAACATTAAAAAAAATGCTGACCCGGCCATATGCAAAAAATATTGTAGATATGAAATATGGTAATAAAATTCAATTACGTGGTCTAAACTTACTAATACCAACAAAAATAAGAAAGTACAATAAAAAATCCGAGTGATAATACCGCCAAGATTAAGATTCCGTCACACGTAATAATAAGTAAATTACTGTTTGGTCCCAATTCAACCTATTACATCATCCATGACCATATTAGGGAAATGAACTTTTCGTTAACTACAAATGTAATTTCATTTTCATCTATCTCTTTAGTAAATATTCAATTTAATTCCGTCCAAATAGCCGTTAGATTGTGTGCAGCAATATTTGTTGACTTAGCAAAATACTAAATATTTGAAGTTTATATCATCGGAAAGACAATGATTTACCCAAAGTATTATGTTGTTGGCAAATCGCAATATAATGTTGAAATAATATTATTTTTATAAAATTATGTTGCAGATCTAATGTTTGCATTCGAGTTTACAGAGTTGAATTTGATTCATTAGTATTGAAGTTTCAACGAACTTATATATACATAAGATCTCTTTATATAAATTTTTGTGACAGAGATATTAGATGAGTTGAAATAAAGGCCCATTACAATGATCCTACCATACTTGTAACATTAAAAAATGAATTTTTATTTTATGTTGGTATTTCATTATTATTTTGAAATAATCATCACATGTCAAGTACAAGTATAAAAAATGATATCACCAATTTATATATAATATGAATTAAAAATAATAAAATATAAGATATAATATCAATTTAAAATAAAAAATTTAATTCGAATAATATGGGTGACGTGACCAAATTCGGTATTTAACATTTTTCTACTTTGATTGGAACGATGATCTGGTGAGTGGAGGCCAGTGGGACCATGCACACGGTCTATAGGGCTTTGAAAAGACAATATTAGCCAACCTATAAGACATATTAATAGGTGCTTTAATAATGATTGGATTCTAATATTATTAAAATTTATATGTCACATTAATATCCCCATATGAATAGGCATGGAGGTTTGTGCTTTGGTGTCCGGAATATTTTGATTAGGTATAGATGAATAATTCCTCCACTCGTATTGTAGATTTTTTAAATGAATAAGATGTATATCGAAATATATAGTTTAATAATAAATATTTTGAGAGAATGACAATATAATTTAATCTCAAGAATAAACATGCAGAATATTAGTGAAAATTTATCAATTTTCAAGTTTGTATCTTACATATTGAAATTATTTTGATAGGGGCTTCAATTGAGGACTTATAAACCCTTCATTTATGGGGTTTATCATGAGTTCCCTTTGATATAAGTAAAGTGGAGTAACTGTGTACTAATTATAAGATTGATAGACAATCAAGATCATGAAAACAAAATATTGAAATTTAATGTGTGAGATGTGATGAATAATCATGCATTATCTATAGTGAAAGTAATCTTCTTTAATTTGACACCACATAATTCATAATTGTATGATCAACTTGTAAAATAACATTAATGAAATGAATGAAGAAACAGTAAAATTAAATTGTGCAATAACCATCAACGTCAGAATTATGTAAATGATTTTGGCCATTCAAGTGGTGGAGGGACAAAATATTTTGAAGTTCAAAGGGAATGATAATAAATGTATTGAATGATTGATTTTCTTAGTTCCATACTCCTTTGGGAAAGTGGGTTTTCTACTTTGATTTTGTTAATAATAAGATTACTATTTTTAGAGGAAATCTGTCAGAATTAGAAATCAAGAGTCCAATTGTCTGCCACCCTTTCTTGTCAAAACATCATTAAAGTTTAATCTTAAATTTTGTGTAAACCATTATTATTGTTATTATTATTTGTAAGAAAGTAATTTTCCAAACCACCTCAAAAGTTTAAACAATATTAAATAAGTCTCATACAATGTGTTCGAACAAGGAATGCATTTGTTGAAATTTAAATTTGAGATGCTAATCTAGCTCAAAAAAACTTGAGAATTTAAATAAGTAAAAGCCCACTTTGGGTAAATGAAGTGTAAAAAAAAAAAAAAAAGTGTGGACAAAAATGAATGCAATTGAACCATCACAAGTGCTTGTGTCCTATCATGTTTCGTTGATTCCCACATACTTTACGCAAAGTTGAAATATAATTGTGGCAGACAAAATTAGGGATCACCACAATCAACCATTCATCTACGATTTAACATATGTTCTTTTACCTCCAACTTCACTATTTTATTATCAATTTACTGATTTTTTTTTTTAAATGTCAATCTACATATAATACAAAATTATTTCTAGCTAATAGATACATAACAAATTGCTACAGTTTTATTTGAAATCATAATGACGTAAAAGTGATGCAAGTAACCTAATTAAAAAAAAACTTATAATTCTGCAAAGGCCTAACAAATGGGCTCTTAAAAATTATTAAATCTACATAAACAGTTGAACATGTCGCAAAACTTTCATAAAAGCTGAACATCCCTCATCATTTAACCTCTCAAAAGGCTATTTTTATCGAAGATTAAAATTAACCTAAAAATATATAAGTTTGAGTATGAGTAAGATGATTTAAAATAAAATTGATCATTAAATCATCAATTGTTTGAAATGAATAGGTATCATTATAAATTATATCTGATGTGAAATGTTGGGCAATGCTCGTTGCATTAATGCGTCACGTTTGCAATTTACTTGAATAGTTGGTCAATGTGAATTGTTTGCTTACGTAGCAAATTCCTATATATATATATATATATATATATATATATATATATCCTATGCAATAATACTTTGATTTAAAGCAGTCATTTCAAGTAAATAAATGTGTCAAACAAAAGAACAAAAATTCATCATTCAATTCAATATTCGAAAGTGGAAAGGGTCTCAATTAATGGTCCCAAGAAATCCATATTGGGAGATGATTCTTTCCAGAAAATGCCACGATTAATTTCATCGTAGTACTATGTTGGTTAGTCAAAATTAATAATGTCTCACCACACCATGGGCTTGTCCTAGGATGGAACATACCTTGACATTGACAACCATATTGTCATCAAAATAACCTCAAATTTTTACTTGTCTTGCTATACCATATTTCTTTATTATTCGGATTCCTTATTATAAATGGTACTTGTAATATTTATTATAAATAAATTTGTCTGAGTTCTTTATTATAAATGGTATTACAATAGTACTATCGATCATTAGGCTGGTGGTCCTAGCACATTTCACAAAATAATAATTTTAACCAAATATTACACTTCATAGAAAGCCAACTTTAGAAAGAAATCAACATATGGGCTTTTCAATCAGAGAATTTATATTTGAACATATATGGAATGTGCCACAAATATTATTTTCTTTGGGTCTTCAACATGTAATTGGGCCCACAGTTTCAGCTAGCTTGTTTTTCTTTAAAGCCCAGTAATTTCAAAGTCCGGCCTATCTGGTACAATATTAATATTTTAGTCCAACAGATGCATTATATTTCTGGGTTTTCATCATGGTTAATTATATCCCATAATCATATTGGCCCAGACTATTGTGAGAAACAAACTTTGACTTTTGATTATGAGTTCTAGGTGGGCCTTTATAATTAGCCCCAAGTGTTACTTAGAGAAGCCTACTTAGTTTTAGTTTTTTTTTTTTTTTTAAGGAAGCCATAGTGATGCTCTTTGATGGGCTTGTGAGCTTAAAAAACTAGAGTGATAGAAGTGACAGACATTTCCATGTTTAATTATGAATCAAGTGTCTGAATGAGCAAATTGAATTAATATAAAATAATGAAATTAACACGAAATCAGAATGGATAATAACACGCCATTAAAAAAAAGATTCATTATATAAATTTATACTTGGTGCCTCATAACAATGTCATACAACTCATATTAATAATCGTAGGATGTGTGCACAGATAAGATAGAGAATATAAATTAAAAAAAAACAAAATGACGGTCAAAATAATCCCTTTTTACAAAAGTCATACGTATATTAGTAATGTCAACTTGTAGCAAGTAACATATATAACAGCAGTTGAGGAAGTATATAAGTGAACCTTGAAAAGTTGTCAATCTTAAAAAATCGAAAAGGGAAGTTGTTGATCTTGTAATGATCAATATGGACAGAAGAAGAAGACATGGATCCATCGATACATAAAACCATCACCACCTGACCACCATTCTGAAGTTCAGAAACTCCCATACAATGATGAAAGAAAAAGAGCTTTAATTGTTTTCACTCTCAAAAGTCATCATCTTCCACTTCTATCCAAATGGGCATTTTTGCAATTGGACAAAAACAAATAATGCAAAAGAAAAAAGAAAATGTCATTCTTTGGATCACATACAAAAATTGATACTGATTGTTTTAAGTCAGGGTTTGAAAAGTTGCAGCATGTGGTCCTAAATTGCACACATTAATATTGTACATGATGTCAAAATTTCTAAGCTTTGATTATTGTTGGTGGTAGGGAAGGGTTACTTAGGAATAGGGTCGTTGCTGCTGCCACAGCTCACAATATGGGCCTGATTTTGTGTGTCTCCACTTTTTTTATTTATTTTTTTAAAATATTCATAATTTTGAGAAAGATCAATTGGATGAAATTGGAAGATATCTATTTACGACTTTGTATTGGAACTTTTTTACCCTCTTCTATCCGACAATATAGCCTCATAGCCCTAAAATGTAGTGCTTGAGACAAGGACTTGTGTTGACACTACTTATCTTGAGTTGCTATCATGCATTTTAGCAATAGTTAAAATTGAAAAATGACCAAATATATTCATTTTTCTTTTTATATCTATCAATATAATAATTGATCCCTAAATGTCATTAAATATAACAATTGATCTCAAAATACTTATTTTTGAGTCAAATCAACTGTTTAATGGGTCCCACAAGTCCAATCAATCCCATAATTCTCACTCATTCACTTCATTTAATAGTTATTTATCATATTATTATTTTATTAAATAGAAAATTATTATTTTGTTAAATATTAATAATAACATTATACAATATTATTAATAGTACAATTTTCGTGTACAATATTATTAACATATTATTAGTAAAATTATTAATAATACAATTTTTGTGTACAAACTATTAAATTATTAACAATAATTAAAATTAATTTGAGATAACAAACTATTTTCGTGTAACAAACTATTGTTAATAGTAATTCCAGTTTTGCTAATTATTAAAGTACAATTTTTGTGTACTAGTTTTACAATTTTCGTGTAAAAAATTGGGATATAAAATTATTAATAGTAACAAAACTATTAAAAAATTATTAATTTAGTGTACATTAATAGTGTACACGGAATTTAGTGTATATTAATAATATACATGAAAATTAATATTGTACACGAAAATTAATATTTTTTATTAATTTAATATTTTTTGAATTAATTATTATATTTAAAGATATTTAGAAATCAATTGTTATATTGATAGATAAAAAAGGATCAAATTATATGAAAATGGGTATATTTGGTCATTTTCCTCCGATTAAAAACTTCAAGATTTCATCATCAGTTGAAACTTGGTATTCACTATCCATTATTTCTCTTGCGATTGGGACATTCTTTTTCGATTTAATGTTTCATTTGGTTTTATACTTTTGATGATGTTAAAATTCCAAAAACTGAAGATTTATTTTATGTGCTTATATTACCTTATATACAAACATGTTGGAAATTTCCAACTTGTTGATCTTACATATGTCAAAGTAAATGTGTATAAATGTCCGGAAGAAAATTAGATTAAAGTGAAGTTGTAGGCTTACAAATACCAGAATAATCGTGAGTTTCATATGTGGTATACAATCAGGTGATTTTCATGAGTGATCGAATTGAAAATAAAATGAATCTATTATAATTAATTAGAGTTCTGGTCGTCAAACATTAATTGTCTCATCCCGTTAGGAAAAATATAAAAGAGTGAAAATGATTGTTTAGTAAATCATAGGAATGCAAATCCATAGGTTCGAATATGATTCCCCTTCTATGATTATTGTTCTCGGTTATTTAATAGAAAGGGAAGGGTAAATAATAGAAAGCGAAGGGTGCATGTTTCCGTACACACGGCAGGTTTAGCGAATGAGACGTGGCAATATCAACATCTTTGCTTTGTGCCGACATATCTTTCATTTCATCGAAACCTACTTTTACTCATTTTTCTTACATTCCGATTATTACAACTTCCCATCTTAATCCTTCCTCCCACGTTTCTTCTAAAAGTCTTTCCAGCGGGTCATACCCTCCTTCTTAATTGCACTTTTTTTTTCTTTTCCTTCTTTTTTTCATGCACGATTGAATGAAATAGAGATCTATTTTATGTAATGTAATATGTATGATCGTTTCATTAGGACATGTTGGGACTGCTGCCTACGTCTATTTTATAAGTTTGGATTTGAAATTTAAGCCACTTGTAAAAGATATGTATTTATTTTAAGATTTTATAAGATATGGTTATAGTTAAAATATGATGAGAATTATAGAATAAGTAGATGATATTTTATTATTTTATTTTGAAATATAAATATTTTTATTAAAAATTGTAAAAAGGTTGATGGTGTAGAAAAAGTAGAATAGAATTACATGTTTTTGCAATCTCACAATAAACATGACTTAATTTTATTCATTTTTTTTTTCATTCCAAATTGGGACATCCCTATCCAAACACCTCAGTTTTTCTTTTTTACTTAATATTATTAGATTACATCTGTTGTGATTTGATACTCCCCCAACCCCCGTAGGATAAAATAATATTTATTTTCTAATATTCTCTAGTTCAGTTTATCCTTTTAATCTTTAAAATATAAGAAAATATTAATATACATTGAATAATATTAAAATATATATATATATATATATATATATTATATACGAGTTTTAGAGCACGTGCGTTGCATGTGGAAATTAATTCAAATTAAAGAAAAAAATAATACAAATATTGTATATATAACACTTTTATATTAGAGTTCTAATTATAATAGTATTCTTGAATTAGCTAGAATTTTAATAAAAAATTATTTAAGTATGAAAATCCTAAATTACTATTATAATCTTAAATAATAATTTATAATAGAGATATATTTGACAATTCATATTTTATAAGACTTATCCACATTTTTATATAGATAATATATATATATATATATATATATATATATATATATATATATATATATATATATATATTGCCCAATTGCTCGTTAGCATATGAATTCCTTGCTATAAATGAAAACTTGTTGCAATTCCCCAAAAGATAAAAGAAAAAAATTAAAACAAAAAGGAAAATCTTATTGGGCTGTTTTGCCTTATTTGTAGGCAACATGTAGGTAAAAGTAACCTGGTCCATTTATTTAGGTCTCCTATACCCTTCGCATAATTTATATGTCAATTTATGTATTTAGTTATATTTTAATTGTCTTTGATTACAGCAATTATCCTAATTAAAAATTATGATAAATTTCATAACAAGATTCAATTTATAGATTAATTTTCAATTTTGGATTCAGATTTTAAAATTTTTCAATAAGGGGCTTAATTTAATATTTTTTTTCAATTCAAAACTTGAAATTTAGATTGTGTTCCCAATTCAAGACAAAAAAATTTCTTTTTTATTATATTTATATTTTAATATGTATTTATAATTTAGATAAATTAAGACAAGTCTGTACAATTTTAGAACGATCTTCATCCGACTTGTATTAATTTATATATATATATATAATAAATGCAATTAAAAAAATTAAGATTCTTTTATTTTCTTAATTTTATAAATAAAAGCATAGAAAATAGATTTTAATATTTAATATAAATTATATTTTATAAATTAAATTAACTATATATATATTTTTTTATATAAATTAAAATAAGTCGGATGAAAATTATTATTAAAGCGCACTAACTTGACTTAATTTATTCAAAATATGAATACATATTGAAATATAAATAATTTTATAAATATAAATAAAAAGAAAAATAAAATTTTGTCCTGAGTTTAAAACTCAATCTAAATTTCAAGCCTTAAATTGAGAAAAAATATTAAATTAAACTCCTTATTGAAAAACTTTAAAATCTGAATCTAAAATTGAGAATTAATCTATTTATTATTATAAAATTTATTCAATTAAACTATTGACGTACTAAAGGTCGGCAAAAGTTTAGATTTTCATTACATTATATTTCTTATTTTGTTTTTCATGTTTCTTTTGGAGAAGGGGTCCAATTGTTGACAATATGGCACCCTATAACAATGTCATAATCACTAAGTTTCAAACCTTACTTTTAATTATTTTGAGACCTTGTCGGATTTGATCGACAATAAGTTATAAAGAAGAGATTCAAAGATTCGATGATCATTACTTGAGCTATGGTGGAAAATATCGACATCAATTCTACAAATTAATTAATCCCTCTATATATTAATTCATTATATCTACGTTTGAAGATATGTTACAAAGATCAATGATATTAGTATCTAATAGAGCTAACTATACAGAACAATCTAGTACATCATCTTCTTTTATTACGTTAATTATAGTAGAATAAAATACGTGTCCTTTTTAAAAAGACAAGAGTGAAATGGAGGGTGAACAAACATAAAAGATACACACACCTATTATGTAACGTAACAATGATTAGAATTTCACATTTAAACTACTCATATTTTTTATTATTATTGTCATTCAATATTATTTATTATTTTTTCAAATGTCCATTTAAAACTTATAAAAAATAAATTTATCCTATATTTGTGAAATTTATTGGTCAACATTAATTTTTAACTTTTGAAAGTACTAGTTTGTATATTCTTTTTCATATTAAACCACAAATTCCACTAATTATTAGAGTAATTACCTAAATTTCGAAACTATCCAATGTTTTGCATTTTAGCTATCACCTTTTTGTCTTGTTAGGTAAATTTAATTTCATAAAACACATCAATTCAAAAGATAAAAATTAATTTTTAAAAATGAGTTTATACTATAAATATATGCTACTCCATTTCACAAAATTATATCAGTGAAACTATCTGATATAAAGTTATAAAACATTAAAAAGAAACACAAAACCCTAATAGTGAGCTCTACCCAATTAAGATAAAGATAATATAATAAAAAGAGGGGAGCTGCAAGTAGTAATCCCATTATTAGTAGTGGAATTAAAGCGAATCCTAACCGAATCATTATAGGGGACACTCTAATTATTTTTTATTCACTGTACACGTAGGATTTTTTGTACTTATTACCTTAATTACTCATGCAAATACATTTTTTTTTTCTGGGTTACAGTTCAAGAATCTTTAAACAATCTCTATTTCAAGTTTTGGTTTCTTCCACAAATGGGTCTGCCTCAAATGTTTTCAACTGCCAAATTAGGGATGTGTCCCATTTCAAAACATGTGCTATTCTTTTCTTTTCTTTTTATAATGCATTATATTTTGAGTGTTATTATTAATTTTCTTTTATTTTTTCTTTTATTTTAAGTGTTGTACGAAGTTATAAAATATTAAAGATTGAAATTTAAGTAATTAACAATGATAATGAATATTAGTGCATATATAACAAAAAAATTAATAATAAGAAATATTATAAAATATTCATTTTTAGATCAAAAAGTAGTGCAAATAGCTGGAAATGAGTTACAAATTTTATTTTAAAATACTCTCATATCTGCATACTGTATAGTGCTGAAGATAGTCTTATAATTAATTTTTTAGGTTTTTAATACATCTTTCTTTCTATCATATCTAATATAACAAGACATTCCTACTACGACGTCGGTTCGCATTTGCAATTATACGACCACTTGTAATTTTTTCTATACAATTGCAATATGTTAATAGTGAATTGCGACTGTTTGGGTCAACCCCCATTCTGATTTCTTTTTTTATTCTGGATTCTACTAGAAATTACCACAATTATTGTATTTTTTGCCAACACATATTATACTGTCATATTTATTTATTCTGGATTCTACAAGAATTTACCACAATTATTGTATTTTTTGCCACATACATATAGTATACTGTCAAATATACGAATACGTCAAGTTTCTCGAAATAAATCATTCCCTCACGGAAATACCTTTATACATACATACATATATATATATATATAATATTTTAAACAAATTACATTCATGTATTATTGATTCTTCAAAGGCATTGCTTCCAGCTTTGTGAAATTGACCAATATATATTAATATAAAGCCTCCATAAATTAATTGCTTTGGATTTATTTACTCAATAGATTTAATCATTTGCAGACAAAAATGTGACATCCATTTTAGTCGGAAATTTTCAAACAAAATCCACTTTTATTTGATTGTTCATCTTTTTGTATACTGACCAAATTAGCAATTCTATTAAATATTAATATCCATAAAAAATGTGTGAAGATTTGATTCTAAAAAGTCATGATTTTTGAGTACACCTTCATGTCCACATCGTTCATAAGGTTACAAGAAACACTTGAGACAAAAGTGCATGGGGCCATCCATACCCCTCTATCTTTTTTCTTTTTCCCTTTCTTTTTTCCACTAATAATTGGCAATTTATTCAAAATATCAGTGAATTTCTGCAAGTTGTGATATATAAATTGTTTTAAATAATTTGGTCGGTACGTACCTAGCTAGCGAAATACATGAATGAATTGCAGTTGGTATGAAAAGGATAAAGTATTATAAATATATATATTTTTTATTTTTCTGCTTAAATGAATTGCAATTGTTCTAGACTTCTATATGATTGTAAGGATTAGGGATGCAGTTGGTATAAAAAGGATAAATTAATATAATTGTTTTATTTAATTAAGCAGAACTGCTCATCAAATGAGTTACTTATAAATGATTATGTGTAAAGGATTAGTGATGAGAACGGGTAAGAATCTTACTATTTAAGAAATTTCAAACTCTAATTTTATTAATATTATACTATTCAAACACGATTTTGTATTATTTTTTCAGTCGAACTCGAGGTGGAGTCTTAGTCTATTTCTGTATTCTTTCTAGATTAAAACAAAATCACAAATAAAATAAATTCAAAGATTTGATACCTTGTCTAGAACTCATGTTTGAAATAAATATTTGATCACATAGAGTCGACAAATGAAATGGGTTAATTAAAAATGAACAGGTGAAAAATGGCAAAAAAAAAGCATTCACTCCTCTTTTGTATCTTGCATCTATAGTATTTCTGCCCTGATGGATTTCTCTCTCATTTACTAAAAGTATGGAATCTTGGGTTACTAATTGGTCATGTCGTATTCTGTCACATTTTTATTTAGAACTATCCATATTCTTTTCATTTTCAATTATCACCAGCCGACAGATATTCATATCCACCCAATACTCAATTATTAAATATAAATAATTTTTAATTTGAATATAAATAGGTATTTTAAATAGTTATCTCATATTTTTAATTTATAGTAATTGATATATTTATATATATTTTTAACGAATAATTTATCATAAATCACTTGTTAGTTTAATGGTAAATGTTCGAGAATATCTACCTATACTCGTCATATTCCCATTTGGGATACATGATATCTTCCTGAACCCTACTCATATCTTAATAATTTTTTATTTTATTTTTTCCCGAATCACATTTCCATTTAGAACTATCCTCTATCCTTACTCTAATGATTTTTTTGTTTTCTTTCTCAAATCCGTCTCATTTCTATTTAGACCTATCTATATATATATATTCGTGAATCTGCCATTCCTGTTTAGGATTGAAGCAATTAAAACACACAGAGATTTGTATAGATAAAGATAAATGTAAAATATGTACTTATAACCAGTTTTGCAAAATCCCACGATCCTGACCGTTTAGGTGGCCAATTTTTTTATCTTACTTTTATTTTTTAAAATTATTTGTATTATATTATTTTTTAACATTCAATTTCTACCTCAACATTTCGTAATACATAGATTATAAATTTATAATAAACTTTTATAAGTATCATAAAAACATCATCCTTTTGTTTTAAATTCAAAATAAAAACAAAAAGAATTCTATGTTGGCAATTGGCATCGTAGGAACGTCAAGGCGCCGCTTGAAAGAACCGAAAATTAATTTTACCGATTTCATAAAATTGGGTCGACATGCAACCATGCTTCTTATCTAGGCCTGCTTAGATACGTTATAGTTAATCAATAATCTCATATTATATATACTAATGAAAAATTTTATATGAATTTTTACCAAAATTTCAGTATTTCACATAATTCATAACATGTGATACCAAAGTTTCTCAATATATTGAAAATATTGTTATAGCGGAATAAAAAAAAACCTAATGATTGAAAATACCGTTATACTGAAATAAAATTTATACATTGAAATTTTGATATACCAAAATTATAATTTTACAAAAATGAAAAATTTTAATTGCGTGCTCGGAATATCCTTATAATTATTTCTTCATACCATTTCTTTATACCGAACTAATCTTGTATGATTCAAAAAAACTAATTATAGTACTCATGTCATGCAATTGAAAAAATGTCTACTTTTAATCCTTTTTTCCTTGAAATTTCCAAGTTTTGGTTGGTTTATTTGTGTTAAATACACATTAGAGTTTGGTGAAAACCACTGGAGGTCAAAACTTCCGGTGATAAAAGACCAAAAATTGAATTTTTTTTTTCAATCCAAAATTAAAATTGATTTTTTTGAATTTTAGAGGATTAATTTCGGAGACAAGTCCTAAAACAGGACAAAAAATGATTTCAATATTTGCTTTAACCAGTGCACACCAAATTTTAGTATTTTAGAGTTTCTTTCCTCCTCTTCATTATTTTTCTTTTATTTATTTATATTTAAATGTGGCAAAGGAATTAAATAATAATGCTACATAAATATAATTAATATGTAGGTAAATATGAACAGTAAATTATGGGCCTAGGGCAGGGGGATGGAGTTTAATTATTTTGGTTGAATGAAAAGAACAATAGAAGACTCAACTGGCCTAGTCTTAATATTATTACCCAAACATATATCGACCCATCATATTCATGTCATTGTTTGTTGTAACAAAACTAAATTCCTTACAACTCATATTATGTTTTGCATTGAAGGAAGCTGTCATCAATGGTTTTGTTTTTTATACAAATATAATTATATATATATAAATATAATGGTTTTGTTTTTATACAAATATATATATATATATATATATATATATATATATATATATATATATATATATATATATATATTGATGGTACTTATCAGCACGAGGGGTTATAATGTACCATCATATCAAACAACTACCATATATTATTCAGAGCATGTCTTGATTTGAGTTGTCCAATTTTGATAATTGTAATACGACCTTTTTATGCACCGAAAAATAATAAGAAAAAAGAAAAAGAGAAAAAAAAAAAAAAAAAGAGGAAAATATGTGATGGGCAATTTTCGTCCACCTCTTTCTGATGCAAATTATGCATCGACAACAATTCTGGTCTCAATTGTCAGGAAATGTTTGAAGATTTTGACCCCAATAGAATATTAAAAAAGGGATTAATTTATATCAGAGGAATGTGAAGAAAAAAAAAAGGAGATAATATATGGTAGATAGATGTAGTTTTGACTATTTTAATTTCTTTATTTAAATTGACTAAAGAGTAATAAATTTACAAATTCAAACATTTATTTTCTATATCAAGCATAAATAATAGAAGAATGAAATGAAGTCAAAAATTAAAGTCCTCCACCTTTTTTCTTGGATTTTTTTTAAAATTTAAAATTAAAGTTAGGTGTGGTGACGGCATCAAAAAATTAAATTGAAAGTGCCTAATAGAATTCTTGTCAACTAATATTTTAAGATATGACAAAGATTTTAAAAGTCACTAATTTTATATTAGAAACTCACACAATTATTTGATGTTAGGAGGAATTATCTTTTATAAATATTGCAAACCTAAAGTTTCTATATTTGTTCTTCAAATTCTTTTGCTGGCTTTGTTTAATTAATGAATTAAGAGTTTTGTGAGATCGTATTACAAACCTAATTTTATGAGATGGGTCGTTCATAATTTATAATTCACAAAATAAATATTAATTTATGAAAATAAGTTTGAATTATGGATAATGCAGCTCCATCTCACATAATCATATTTGTGAGACGATCTTATATAATTTTTTATGAGGAATTATTCTCTTAAAACTCTTATATCAATCATTACTATATGGCAGTAATTTCCTTAAGATTGTGCTCGAATGAAAAAAAATTAAAATTTCCAATAATAAATTTATTGACAATTGGACTGTTGTTTGAAATTCAATATTTTTATTTTAAATTAAATTTGAAGTAATTTATATACATTTAAATTTTTTTTATAATTTAAGTGAATTTGAAATCCAATAATTTTGAATCTTGTATTTTAAATCCCACGTCCATGTCCAAACATATCTTAATAGTTCTCAAGTTTGATTAAATAATTGTAATTTAGATTAATTTATATTATTTCCAAGTTGCGATGCAAAATACAAGCGTTGACCTTATACGGTCAGCATTTTCGCATGGCACGTGCACTAACCTATTTTTAGTCAAATTAAGTGAACATAATTATTATCGAATTGAAAATCCTTCTCTAATGGGATAAAATAATTGTTTAATATGTTTACAATTTATTTATTTTCTTTTTAATTTGGGGAAACAACTGAATCCATTTTCGCCAAAGTCGACAAGATAATTGTCGCGGAATGATTAGGTGGTTTTGACTCAAGTGTATAAAAATTTTGGGAGTTTGGACTAATTTGGAAAACAGAAATACTTTTAATTATTATGTTTCAATTTTTCATCCTTTTATCTTTTTATTAGGTAATATAGCAAAATTCATATGTAAATGTAAATTAGTATAGTTATTTATCCAATAATTGAGAGTTTTGATCAAGAACGCATATGAAAAATGCACACAAGCGTACTTCTTTAATTTTTTTTTTAATATTTAACTTTTATATTATATATATAATTCTTTTTTCACCCTACCACTTTACATACTAATTTTCTTATCAATTCTTATCTCAAAAGATCTAATCCCTCGTCAACATCTTTATATGTGAACTCTCTTATCAATTCTTATCTCAAATATAAACTTTTTTTAATTTAATTAATTGAAATAATGAAAAATATTCAATTAATCAATTCTCAAGAAATCTTAAATTCTAATCAATATTGGAGAAATCCTTAAAATTAATCATAAAAATTAAAATATGAAATGAGTAGCAAAGAGAATAAATTCTCATTAGTAGTTGTGGTTGCTTGTAACATTAGTGGGATGACAGAAGAAATTATACTACCTCAATGATATAATAGATGCTTGAATTGGAGGATATGATTTATTGATTTTGATGATTTGTTAATTGATGATTGAATTAATTTTGAGAATTTCTCGAACATTGATTAGAATTTAGAATTTCTTGAAAAATGATTAACTGAATATTTTTCATTGTTTCATTTAATTGATTAATTCAATATTTTTCATGATGTTTTTTATTATTTCATTTAATTAATCAATTCAATATTTTTCATAGTATAGCGTCTGTATGGTGTAAGATAGTTAAAAAGGTCTATATTGATGAGGGGTTAAGTCTATATTTGAGATGATAATTGATAAAAGAATTCGTATATAAAGATGTTGATGAGAGGTTAGGTGTTTAAGATGAGAATTGATAAGAAAATCAATGTATAAAGTAGTAACTTAAAAAAAAATTATATGTATAATGTAAAATATTAAAAATTAAAAAAAAAAGAATTTTAAAGAAGTGCGTACGATACACATTTTTCAGATGCGTGCCTGATGAAAATTCCAATAATAGATATCTAACTAACTAGTTATTTAAATTAAATAAATTATAATATATAGCAGAAAATTGAATTTTCTTTTCAATTTTTTTCATTCGAAAGAAATTTATTTTCAATATCTTTACTATTTTTGTCCATATCCAATAAATCAATCTATCCTATCAAAAATAAGTCGTTAACCATTAAAAAAAACTTAATTATCAAAAAAATATTAGAAGATTCGAACAAAAATTTGATCCGAGTCTAGCTCATTTTAGAAACACAAGCGATCCTAAAATGGAAATTAATGCTCCGTACAAAGGAAAAATAGATACATAAATGCATTCAAATTTTGATGTATTTTTTAGTGGATAAATTTCATACTAGAATCCAATTTATAAATTAATTTTCAATTCTAAATTCAAATTTTAAAGTTTCTCAATAAGAATTTAATTTAACTTTTTTTTAATTTACAGTTTAAAAATTAGATTGAATAGACAAAATTTCATTTTTTTTTCTTTTTATTTATGTTTATACATTTATTTTTATTTTAATATATATTCATATTTTATGTATCATAAATATTTTAATAATATTTTATTTATGTATCTTTTTTTCTAATAGAGAATATTAATTACCATTTCCGCTGGTTTTGGTGGTTAACTACTCCGAGATACTTAAATTAATTATTTATACTAAACATTAATCGTTTAATCAATATGTAAATCTGCTTTAAAACCGAACTACTTTGAAGCTGCAATTTATAATTATTATTATCATTATTTGGTTTTTTTTTTTTTTTTTGAGAAGATTGAAGTTGCAAGTTGTAAAGATGCAAATAGGAAGTTAAAGGCATTTCAAAAAGTTTCCTATTATAATTGTTGACCTTCAAATGGCCCGCGGCTTTCAGTTGAGAGAAATTATGAGGAAAAAAACAAATGACAGGTGGATTCTCTCCATAAATCTACTCTACTTTTAAATAAAAATACTTAAATTAAATAAATCAAAATTTGTATGGAACTTGATGGAGAAGCACACCTGTAACTTGTTTGGTACATATAATATAAGAGGTCTCAAGCTTCCTCCTCATTTTATTTTATTTTATGTATATCTCTCTAAAAAAATATTCGTAGTTGTTACATCATGATGAAGCCATTGTGATTTTGCCTTTTTTTATTTTTTTTATTTTAATCATCTATTATAAAATAATATCTGGTCTCAGTGTATGTTAAATATACCTACAGTATCTACAAATTCAATAAAAAACGTAATTAATAAATATATTTTATTTGTAGATGATAATCATGTTCTGATATATTTTTTGATTTTTATATATGAAACGATGTACATTAAAAGAAAATGTATATAAGTACTATATGCACGCAGCACAAGCGAAGAAAAATCCTATTGCCAAAGTGAGGTAATCATGAATACTAGTCATGATGATTTGATTTCTTGAATGCAACAATATAGTCATCAACTCAAAAGTTGGGAATTTCCATGATTTTGAAGCCTTATATTTGATTGCTATGCATGTAGTTAAAATATGTGTTTATAATTAATGAAATATTATTAATAAATAAATACAAATATGTATGGGGTAGTTTATAATTAATGAAATGTGATATTATTTGATTTGTTTATACCTATTTTATATAAGGTACTATTGAGTGATTTTCAATTTGTCTATCTACATAATTACGTGGTGGACATTCAATGATTTTATCTGTTTCAAATTATAAAATTGTGCAAATTTTTCTAATTCTAGCTAGCCCCCCACCCTACGTAGTTGGTGTGTGATGATACTTGGGTAGGAATAGCAAATGAATTATATGATTATCCTAGAAATTATATTGTCACTATTAGAATTGTTGTTATCCTAAAAAGGTTAATATTGACAAGAAATTAAAGCACAAAACCACAAGAAGTGGTGGGTTCAATTACAAAAGAACATAAAATTTCAAAAAGATATTTACAGAAATGGAACTTTTTGTTTATAACAGAAAGTTCCAAGGTCTTGAAGAGGTAATATTTGGCATTCTGTTCATAAAATCAATCATGTACATACATAAAATGTCAATTTTGATGTTACCAATAAATGAAACGTTATTTTCTCTCTCTCAAAAATAAAACAAAAGTGTTTTTTGTCCGTGAGAAAAGTTGATGTGATAATATTGACCCACCATTTTATGAATCAAGAGTTGATTATTTATTATAAGGCAGGGAAAAGAATTATTATTATTTCAAAAAAAAGAAAAAAGAAAAATATAAATCCCTTTCATGTCTTGAAGTAATGGCGTCCAGTTGGCTATGGCTGATTGAGTGGATGGATGTTTATAGTTTTGTCAATTTAAGTGGTACTCCACAAAATAGTTAATATTCTAGTATATCTCGAAATTATTATGATTGAGAGGCATGGTGTTATTTAATATAATTAATCATGTTTCAGAGTTTGTTTAAGAGAATCTCCAAGCAATATTCAAATTAACTAATAATCGGTTCTAGATTGGGAAAAAAAAATCATCTTGTATTTAATTGAATTTCTTGTAAAGTAAATAGAAGTAATGTCCACATAGATTTAAAAAAAAAAAAGCAAAAATAAATAGTGTTGATTTAAGCACATGATTACAAGTTTCGTTAAGGGAATTTACCTAAATTTAAGCTATAAAACATTTAATATATATGGTGAATCAGAAACAATTATAACCAAAAATAAATTAGTTGTTGGCATTTAAGTAATAAAAAGTACAAATTGTCAGACAGAACCCTTATTCTTTAAGAAATGAATTGAATTCGGGCAAGAAGTATCAGAATCACTCATATATTTTAATTTTGGGAAGAATTTTGTTGAGATTAATTAATTATTTTCTCGAAAAAAAAAAAAGGTCAGAAATCAGGTGAGGTAGATGGTATACATAATACATGTACTTGAATCTTTCGTAAAATTGTAAAGTTGAATTTATGAGAGAGAAAGGTTCTAATTTAGAGAGCAATGAAGAAAGGTCATTTGTTAGCTTTAAATATATTAGTAGCTACACTTTTTAACTCTTGTCTACCTTTTATATTACACAATTAATGAATTATCAGACGTGTGGTATGCCCCTAAATGGTAGTAATAAATTAGGACCAATATCACATATTATCAATATGGGACGTGCTAAATGAACAGATTCTGAAAAAAAATTAAATAAAAATGTTATTAATATTATTAAATGATTATTTTAACCCTAATATAATTTGGCTTCATAATAATGGAGATGACGCTTGTTTTCTACTCATTCCCGTTAAATACAATACAGTTATTAAAACTTCTACTCATTCCCGCTAAATACAATACAGTTATTAAAACAATAGCTAAATTTAATTATCTTGCTCTTTATTTTAATTATTATTTGCATATTTTAATTAAGTTGTTAGTTATTTAATTATTATTTACATCTTCAATTAAGTTGATCTTTATTTAATTATTATTTGCATACCTTTGAAAGTGTTGCTTCTCCAATAACTCCTAGAATAATTATGAAATTTTGATAAAAAAATTATAAAAATCTTTTAGAACAATTTTGAAATTCAAATATGGGTTAACAAAAAAATTATGGAAAAACTTTTAAAATAAGAATAATTATGAAATTTTGATAAGAAAAATTATAAAAATCTTTTAGAACAATTTTGAAATTCAGATATGGGTTAACAAAAAAATTATGAAAAAAATTTTAAAATAAGAATATATATGGATTAACAGAAATATTATAATATTTAATAGAAAGATCTGCTCGTAACACTTTTATTTTTATCTTAATGAAAATCCCTATTTATTTCAAAAAAAAAAATAGAAAGATTATAAATTTTTTTTATGGTTAACATAAATATTATAGAAAACTTTTAGAGTGGAGAAAAAATATGAGTTAATATAGTTGAAATGAAAAGTTTATTTATAAGATAAAAAAAATCAAATTGAATAGAAATATTAAATATAAATATAAAAATAAGTTTTTAAAAAAGAAATATACAGTGTAATGAAAATATGGATAAGTTCTAAAAAAAAAAAGTTAAATATTAATATATAGATTAATTTCATTAATATCGACCAATTCTAAAAAATTTAAATATTTATATGATTAATGTCATTAATATTCTAAAAAATATAAATATTGATATGATTAATGTCCTTAATATCGATAAGTTTTAAAAAAAATTAAATATTAATATATAGATATTTCAATAATATATATGATTTATGTCGTTAATATCGACAAGTTATAAAAAAGTTAAATATTGAGTCGTTAATATCGACAAGTTCTAAAAAAACAGTTATATACTGATATGATTGATGTCGTTAATATCGACAAGTTCTATAAAAGTTAAATATTAATATATAGATATTTCAATAATATATATGATTGATTTCGTTAATATCAATATATAGATATTTCAATAATATATATAAATATATATGATTGATGTTTGTAATATCGACAAGTTCAAAAAAAATTAAATATTGATATGATTAATATTATTATTATCGACATGTTTTAAAAAAGTTAAATATTGATATATATAGATATTTCAATTGATATTATTGATGTCATAACTTCAACAAGTTCTATATGAATTGTTCATATTGAATTGATATGAATATTAATGTTAAACAACTACAGCATAAACTATAGTATATAGTATAAAATAAAATTATAGTATAAACTATACTATATACATATAATATATAATATACAGTATAAACTATAGGATATAGAATAAAATAAAACTATAGTATAAACTATACTACAGTATAAACTATAGATTATAGTATATAATATGTTTATATACTATCATATAGTATAAAGTATATAAAATATATTATATAGTATATAGTATTATAAAGTATATTATAATATGTATATTTATATTTACAAATAGTATAAAGTATATAAAATATATTATATAGTATATAGTATTATTAAATTTTGAAAATAAATCGAAAATCGGATTGGAATTTCGGATTGGATCGGAAATTGAAATTTCCGAAAATTGAATTTCGAAAATATTTCGGATCGGATTTCGGAATTTTCAAAAAATTCAAAACTAATTTCGATTTCCATCCGAAAATTTTCGAAAAAATCGAAATTTGTATTTTCAGATTTCGGATTAAAAATATTCATTTCAAAATCGAAAAATTTCGGATCGGATTAGGCGGATATCGGAAACTTCCGTTCGAATCTCCACCCCTAATCAAGTCAAATCTTCTTCTTCATAATTCAAAAATATTTGTAAGTTAATCAATAATTTTAAAATATTTATCAACTCGAATCTTCACACATTAAACAAATATTTATAAGATAATTAATAATTTAAAATATTTTTTTCAGGTCAAATCTTCTTCATCATCAAACAAATATTTGTACAATAATCAATAATTTTAAAATATTTATCAAGTCAAATTTTATATCTCCTCAAATAGACGTCTTAGTTTTTTTTATGTAATTTATGATAATAAATTATGAATTAGTGGAGAAAATATTATTTCATTAATGAGTGGAGAGAGAAATATTGTTTTGGTTTGAAATTTGAAAATTTGATTGTATATATTTTCATTAAGAATATAATTGTCATTTAACATACTATTTTAAATTTTAATTAATGTTTTTTGCTTTTCTGCCTGGACAGAATCTGCCCACATAGAATTACTGTATCAATATTTCCTTAATTACACAAAATTGGGTTTTATGATTAGTACTATATATCTCAAAACATTAATTGTAGTAATTATTTCTGAGTTTGACCAGGTGTAAATTACTATATTAGTGTGTTGTGAGCTTGGGTAGGAGGGATAAATTTGATAATAATTGGGTCGTTTCCAAATTAATGATTTTAGATTTCCAAACTCATTAAATCAGATCTGACTATATATATATATATATATATTTATATTTGTGGCAATATTTTTTATAATTTTTCTTATAAGATATGCCTGCAAAAGAATCTTCATAAACTAATATGAAAATTAGTTTTTGTGTAAACGGACAAATAGTACCAACAAAAGATTTTGTTACGTAATAATTCATGATAGTATAAAATGTAATAAAACTTATACCATCCAACTAACATAACTCCCACAGTTGTTGATTAACAACCAAAATTCTCAGTCATGAAGCATTTATTTATATTATCGAATTTGTACCTATCTTGGTGAAGTAGTTGGGAGTAGACTGTTTTTGAAACACAGTAAATTCAATTCAGAATTAGCGGACATGAAAAATTGAAATTCACACTTATAATAAATCAATTTTTTTTATATATAAAACGGTGTTATGGATGGTTATCGTAAAACGTAGCCTTATCATCTACAAACAATATGTGAATTATAGAATATTAGTTGTGGGTTTATCAATCCCATAAGAGCCCTACCTACAACAATAATTTCTAGATTTCTTCATTTTTAAATGATATAACAACACTAGAATCTCACTTACTTTGTATCACAATTTTAGGTATTATTTTCTGAACCATGATAAATGAATCTCAATATGATTATAAGAAAAGAATGATAAATAAGTTAGTTCGAATTTTATTCTATTCACATGTTGTATGAAGAAAATAAGGGCGGAGCTAAGTTCAAAGGATGATTTATAATAGAAAAAGATATATTTTCCATGTTTAAAACATGAATAAAGGTTAAATATCTCTAAATATGAGACACAAAATTAAATTGACATAGAGAAATAAGACTCATTTTCCAGTTTTAATAAATGAAAATGAGAAAAGCGACAATGCATTTCTAATTTAGGGAAG
Organism: Scutellaria barbata; assembly: GCA_028654395.1. Taxonomy (NCBI): domain Eukaryota; kingdom Viridiplantae; phylum Streptophyta; class Magnoliopsida; order Lamiales; family Lamiaceae; genus Scutellaria; species Scutellaria barbata. The sequence goes on from CM053645.1 coordinate 10,113,744, forward strand.
TGGAGTATTCGTCCAATCATCACCAATTTATCTAAATTGGAGGAAGCTATAGCTAGCTAAAGTAATATTCAAAATGAAGTGCTAAATTGAAGCAATGAGATAGAATAAAGAAAAACATATAGATTGGAAGATATTTTGGGAATATCTAAAAAGTGGTCTATTTTTAACAATATGGTTTAGAAAAAGCATATAAATGTGGTAAAGAAACAAAAAGGATACTGTTTGCCCTTATGGGAAAACTTGTCAGTTTCATAGATTCTCCATCATCACCCACCTGCCATTTTGAGCCATCAATCCTCATCAATGCTCTCTCCACCAGTCAAAATACAATTTTCAATACACAAATAAGCTGGGCTTCTTTAAATTTTATTTTGGAGACATAGTAATCTTGATATAAATTATTTTTATTTTTTAATTTATGAGAAAATATCAAAATAGAGATGCAACTACTAGTCTATAACCTTGAAAATGTCAATCTCACATTTAACATGAAATAGTCGGTCACTAATATTCAGAAAAAGATTTTTCGCAATTCAATTTGTCTCTACTATAAATCAGAGATATTGAATTACCAATTGATTGGAGACATATTATGTTTGTTTCTACTCTTCTTTCATAATCGATTTTATCCCATTTTTTATCATTAATTTGTGACTGTATTTTTCATCAATATCCAGCGATAGTACGTGGAACTTCCAAATCCCAATACTTTCTGTTTTTAACGAAATACTCAATTTGAGTGAATTATTTGTGATGTGTGAATAAAATAGAAATGTTTGTTGGGCTGTCAAGTTTTCGTGAGAATTGTTGTGATACAGCTTCAAGTAGACATTGGTGGGTTTTAGAATGATAAAGTTTTTAAATCAATTCCAAACTTGGTCATTTATCCGAAAGAAAAGTCAACTTTTATGAATAAGCCGTTTTTATTAGTTATTGTGGTATAATTACGCTAAAGTAGACAATTTATCTTTTCACAAATACTAGTAATGAGAAAACTGTTTAATTTTATTGTACGGAAAGTTAATGATAGAGTTGCGTTGAGCTTATGGTACGAACAAGAAGACTAAAATTTTTAATTAAATTATCTCAATATTACTATTATTATTATTATTATTAAATATGTAAATAGAAATAGAAAAAAACGCAGAAAAGTTGAGAGAAATGTAGATAGAGGAAGTTTTATGAGGGCTCAAAACTGTACATTTAGCATGATTGAGTGGAGTTACCCTTTGAATGAAAAATTAAAAGGGCTTTCATCTAATTCCATCAACACATCACACAAACTACACATTGATTAAAAGATGCTAAAAAGAAAAAAACAGTTTCTTCAGTAATTCCACAACAAGGTCTCAAAACAGCCCGAAATCCCACAATCGTCCGCCACTCCGCCGCCATTCCACGGCGGCGGAGAGTCGAACCACCCCTCCAACACCGTATTCTCCACGTACACGAAGTCATTCCTCAGCTCCACGGAGTCCAAACACGACCCCAAACTCGGCAACTCCACGATCTCACTCAGTTCCTCCGACGTCGTGCACAAGTCCACAGACGAGGCCAGCGACGACAAAGAAGAAGAAGAAGAAGCAGTGCTCATCGGCGACAACGACTGAATATCGAACTTCTCCATCGCCGCCGCCTTTGCGGCGGCCGCCTGCACATCACGTGGGCTGAGAGAGACGGGACGTGGCAGAAGAGCGGCCAGCTCAGGGAAATTAAGTATGGCAGTGGCGCCTTTAATGCTGAGCGCCGCCACGTCGTGCGCACGCGCCGCCATTTCAGGTGTGGGGAAAGTGCCCAGCCAGATTCTTGATTTCTTCCGGGGCTCCCGGATTTCCGACACCCATTTGCCCCAGTTGCGCATTCGGACCCCCCGATAGACGGGATGCTTGCTCGAGTTGGTGGCTTCTCGAATTCTCTTCATCTTCTTCGAAGTCTCCGGCTGGTCGGAGCTGGCCTCGGCGGTGTGTTTTTCAGTGGACATGATTGTTCTTGAAAGTGTCGAGAATGATTCTGCTATTTTTGGTAATCTAACAGTTGGGAAAGTGTGTTCATGGGATTTTACATTTCCATACGAGGAAATGTACTAATTTGCAGAAGAAGTTGCAGGGAAAATTGATTTGAGAAGATAGGTTTTATGAAGAAGTTGAAAACTCTTGCAGAGAAATGGAAGGAATATATAGTTATATGTATAGGTCTTAGTAGAGCCATAGGATTAACACTTATTAATCAGAGACAAACCCACACTATTTATTTAATTTATTTCTTTTTTTTACTATCATTTTGCAATGACAAACAATACTTATTTAATAGAGAGAGAGAGGGCCCATCGGAAGAAATGGGTCATTCTGCTAGACGACCCTGTTGTACAAGTGGGGCCCTCTTCTATGATACACCACGCAACCCTTCATTTAAATTTCAACCTTTTTTATGATATCTTTCTGTTTTCACCTATGTTATTAACTCTTCAGCACTGTACATTTATCCCTCACATCATCTTCCACACTCTTTTCTATTTCTTTTATGATCCATCACCATAAGAATAAGATAAATAATCATCATCATTTTTCTCTTTTTTGGTTTTAGTGTTATTACACGCCACTTATAAATTGTAAATTAGTTAACCAGACAAAGATCTTCAAGATTAATAATATATTATCTAGTCCAAACAAAACTAATCAGGTACTAAGAACCTTTTGCTTACTAAAATAATAAACATACAAGGACCTCATTTAGGAAAAAAATCAAACTATATATGTATAGAAACCTAAATGTACTTCTCTGGTAATTTTTTTGCTATATATGTACGCAATCATTTCATTTTGTTTTCACTGAATATGAAGCTTGATAAGTATAAATGTGAATTTACCATTTTTAGGACTAATAAAATCATTAAAATGTAACAAAAAGAAAGAAGGTAATATAACATATTATTTATTAGTGATGGCGATGTCTGAAAAACTAAAAAGAAAAGAAAAAAAAAACATTTTTATCAATTTAAGCCACTTGTCATTTTATGTTTATGTTTATTGTTTATGTAGGGTTGAGAAATATGCTGCCCTCTAGGTTAGTCTCCAAATCTTTAATGTGGACATAAGGTAGATTTTCTCTAAGTATTTGTTGGAATGGGCTTATTATGGGATGATGTAGCATAATAGGGGTTACAGTGTCATCAGGGTCTTAAAAACAATCTTAATTTTTTTTAAATGAATAAATGATGTCATTCTATATAAATATCATTTATGTTACGATAATACAATGACAGAACTTGATATGCTGGCTAGTCGAAATAGAGCTAGAATTTTGTGTTTATAATCAATAGCAATATCTAACCTAATAATAATAATAATAATAATAATAATAATAATAATAACAGTAAAGTTGTTATGAACTTATGATTTAACACATTGAGAACAAATAATATATATCTAAATAAGTTTCAATTTCCTAGGGCCTTTTACAATGTGAAAATGTTTGATATCTTGTGGACTATTTTTGAGTTGGTCCCAATGAGAAGCGAATATGACAAGGTGAAGATTTCAGCAATGGGTCCATTTCCATAGAGGCCCTGGCCAAATTAATTAATTAATTCAAATCATATAAAATACTAGTATTTGTTTCATGGATGCTTATATTTGCAATTTTTGAGACAAGATGTTTTTTGTCTTTCTAGTTTCTACTATAATTAGTGAAAATCAAAACAATATAAAAATAGAAGATTTTCATTGAGTATTGTTCATTGTGGGCATCACCTTTATATCAATAATATGTATATTTAAATTGATTTTGTTTGATTCAGTATTAGTATATTAGTGAAAATCACCACCAGAATTGAGAAAGAAATTAAGGCAAGATGCATTAATTAATTACTAGCATATCTGAATTGATGTTAAGCATATACTCAACACAGCTTGATTAGGTAAAAACAACTGACTAAATGCATCATTTAGTGTACTTTTATTCCCAAATAGTGCATCTTATTCTTATTGATTTTATTACACCTATTTTTTGGTTGTCTGTGGGGTACCACCTGTCCTATTTTTGTTTACTTGGGTTTAAGCTTATAGGCTAATGCCCCACTTTTTTATCAGCATAAATATTCTTATTTACGTAGACTGAAAAAAAAAAAAAAAAAGAGTGAATAGATGGAGAACTAGTTCAATATAGCCAATCATTGTAACTTGGAAGTCGGATTTTTCATACATTTGATAATTTCATATATCATTCATGTTTACTATAAATAATTATATATAACAAACGTTTTATAAAATTGTTTCATAAATTTAACTCCAGGGGACTGATTAACCTACAATCATTAAATTATATATATGAGACAATAATATACAAGATTACAAACATATTTATAGAATCAAAAGAATGCATATTACATCCGATCATAGAGTAGAAAAATAGTTAAATCAATCATATTTATTACCATAAATTTGCAACGATCAATCATACTTCATAATAAAATAAACTGTTGATATTTCCCTGTTCCAAACTATCAATCAAAATAAATTTTGCTCCAATTGAAGGATGGGGGGGGGGGGGGGGGGTCCAATCTTGATTTTGATTAAGTGTTTAGGCCATGGTTGGTAGCAGTTGCATTGATCTTCACCTTTTAGCAGCATTCACAAGTCACATCGCAATTGGGTCCAGTCCCTATGCCTTCAATGGTGCACTCAATGGACCATCCTTATGTGCAACAACTCAACAATTATTTATGGTCAAGCCCCAATCCAATCTTAATTTATTACTTTATTTGTTAGTAAATTTTAAATCATTTTTTAGATCCATTTAGGTAAACGGATTCATAGCAACACAAAATAGTACCACAATTAATATTGTGATTCATTTTTCTACCTCTTTATATAATTTATATATTTTTCTACCATAATTCATTAAAAATGACACTTGTACTCTCAATTTTAAACACCTTAATAAGACATACATTGGTTGATTCATCTTATTTCTATGGTGAATATAAAAAAAGTGTAAGGTTTATTATGAACAATTTTACCAAAAGTGTAAGGGTAGAAAAATAATAAATTTATATTGTATGATAGAGAAGTTAAAATTATTTGGTTTGATAGTATCTTAGTACGTTTAACTCTAGAGTAAAACCCATTTCAAGCCCCTTAAATTTCACATGTTTTTATATTTCATTGAGCCTTAATACGTACACTTTGTTTTATGGAGTTTTTTAAACTTTTCGTTTGGATGAATTTTATAATAAGACTCAATTTATAATTAGTTCTTAATTTTAGATTTATAATTTATAAAATTATAAATTAATTTCATAATTTTAAAGTTTCTTTCTAAGGGGTCTAATTTAACATTTTTTTTCTCAATTCAAGACTTGAAAATTAGATTGAGTTCTCAATTCAAGACAAAATATCATTTTCTTTTTCATTTTTTTCTTTTTATTTATATATATATATATAAATTTATTTATATTTCAATATGCATTTATATTTTGGATAAATTAAGACAAGTTAGCGCACTTTAAGAACAATCTTCATCTAACTTGTCTTAACTTATATAAAAAAGAAAGAAAGAAAAAAGATATAATTAATTCAATTCATATAATATAATTTACATTAAGCTGATTAATATTAAAATCAACTTTCTATATTTTTATTCATAAAATTAAAAAAATAAAGAATTCTTAATTTTTTAAATTACATTATATATATATATATTAATACAAGTGGAATAAAGATCGTTTCAAAATTGCACTAACTTATCTTAATTTATTTAAAATATAAATAAATTTATAAATATAAATAAAAAAAAAACAGGAAAGAAAAATTGAATTTTGTCTAGAATTGAAAACTCATCTCATTTTCAAGTCTTAAATTGAGAAAAAAAAGTTAAATTGAGCCCCTTATTGAGAAACTTTGAAATTTAAATATAGAATTGAGAACTAATTTATAAATTGGATTTTCTTATAAAATTTATTCTTTTTGTTTTTATTAAGAATTTCGTACTTTGTAGATAATAATAATAAGTTGAACAAATATCAAAAAAAAAAAATGTAAGGATTGAAGAAATTAATAAAACGTGAAAGTTGAAAATAGTGTGTTTTCCTTCCATTTATATTGGTGGAGTAGTACATATACAGTATATAACAGATTGAAGTAATGGAAGTTTCCCCATGCTGAAAATCACTGTCAAGTAGCAAAAAATGGGGGGGCCCTTAGTGCGAATGATCCTTGATATCCATATCATCGCAAATCTTTGTAAATCAAGTCATTATCATGCATATTCAGAATGATATGATTCTAAATGATGTTAGAAAACAAAATTATTTCGTTTTCTTTTCATCCCACAATATATATTTGATTGACATGTGGATTCATTGATAATCATATTATTAATTAATTAGACTCATTTACGTTGGATTTCAAATAAACAATCGCTCTAGCAATCTTAAACTTTATTAATTTGTTGTCTTCTAAACCCGATCTTTACCGGATTCACTTCGAATTCTCTGTTACTTTTGCTATTTCATCTCGTATTTCATTGCATCTAATATATATGTTATATATATTTGATACACGTGACATATGATGATTAATTTGAAATATGAGATAAAATTTAAAGTCAAATAAAATATGTTGGTTGTTATGTACCCATTTAGGTTATTGTAATTGAACATATATATTACAAGAAAAAATATATAATTATCATGTTTCAAGTCCTCAAAGCACTCTTTATTTTCTTAGCCCACTCCCCAACTATCATCGGCAACAAATAATTGTTGCCCTTAAACTTGTAAACGAAACTTTATACTTAATTAGGTAAGACCTTTGATTCAAGTAAATATCACTAAGTAGTACTAATTATTTTTGATAAATAGCCTTATTATATATATATATATATATATATATATATATATATATATATATATATATATATATATATATAAAAGGAGTTAGATGTGCTGTAATTATCACATCTCAATTGTGGTATTCTTTTCGTCTATCTTTGGTACACTTTCCTTTTCTTCTTTTTCCTTGTTTAACTATGAAGTCGGCTTCCAAATATGGTATTGTCACAAGAGACTCCTTAATTTTCGTATAAAATAATTAATTTTGTAAATAGGCTTAATAACCAAAAAAAAAAAAAAACTTTAAAAAACCAAAGCTTTATAGTGTTTTTTAGTCAATTCTTTTAAAATTATTAATTTTAATTACTAATTGACCAATTAATTTCAATTTTAGACGATTTTTGATTTAACTTAAATTTAAATTATGTGTATTGTAATGTGAATGTTATGTAAATAATATATAAATGATACATCATGATTTAAGTCTAATTAATTCCAATTGAACTATGTTAACCTAAACAAATTAAAATAATAAGAAATAAGATTAAATAATACAAAATCACACATACAACAAAAGCAATAACTTCAAAATATCGTCAATAACATCTTTTTACAGCAAAATTTGCCCTGTAATTTTTCGAGCACAACAAACAATATGAACTGCTCTGCACCCACAAAGCTTCAAAATTATTTTATTTATTTTATTAATTTAGAATTTAAATATTATAAAAGAGATCTTTTTTTAGTTACTTATATTAAAAGTATTGACCACCTTTTCCTTTTTTTGCATTGCTTTGAATGTATTATTTTTCTGTTATAATTTTGGTTTGTTTGTATAAGTGAATGAAACTATAGTTAATTTCTTGCTTTAATTTTTTGTTACATTGTTGTTTTCCTAAATTATTATTTCTATATTCTTTTTATGTAATTAGGTTTTAGAGGATTAATTCATAATTAATTAAGTTTAATTAATTTTAAATAATATATTATTTATATATTATTTATGTGGCACCCTCATCACCACATACATAATTTAATTTTGATCAAAATTATGAATTGGTTAATATTGAAATTAATTGATTAATTCATAGTTAAAATTAATAATTTTAAAAGAATTGACTAAAATAAAAAAAATAATGTTCAGTGTTGAATTTTTTTGCAATTAAGCCTTACAAATATATAAAATAATTAAATTCCTCTTAACATTAATTCTTTATGTTTCACTCCCCAATTAAATGTGTTCATAGTCTTTGTATTGATTAATGAGATGGTGATATCGACATAGATTTTGAAATTGTGATTGAATAATATTATTTTTTTTACTGAATTTCATGAAAATCCTAATATAGTACCCAATAAATTTTCACTAGCTCACGTACACAACCCTTAATTTCTTTAATAAATTTTGTGAGCAGGAAATGATTTATTACTTTTGAAGATATATATATTTGAATGAATTACGAGAAAAAAAATTATGACATGGGATTCTCAATTTGTTTTGTATTTATTGCAATATTTCATTATATGTGATATTCAAAAGAATGTTAATGATATATAAATAATTACATATATCATACTCATCAAAAAAATGGGTGAAACCAATTTACGGATATCACATTCTATAATACACAGTTGAATGATCAAATTCATTCCATCTTATTATTATTTTAAAACAAATGTGATCTACATCTCAATTTACTTAAATAGGGTACCCTCACAAATTTTGATCCATGATATCTGATAATTAGATAAAGAACTCCTCGTCGACATCATCCTTGATTTAAATATGGATATTTAGGGCTAAAGTTTCCAAGTTGCAATAGGAAATTTGATTAAATCAAAACCTAGAATCCATCATTGGACAAGACTATCTGCGACTCTGCAATATATAGCTATATATATATATATATATATTATTTAAATAAATAATATTATTAGCAAGTAGGCTCTATTTATTATTTAAATAAGTACTATTATTAGCAAGTAGGCAGAAGATCATTCTTTAACCATAATAATTAGTAGCATTCCTTTAGAGACTCATATGTATAGAAAGCTTGCAAATTTTTAGGTGTCTTATCTACAAATGCTTAATTAGTCAAATATGGTGATATCATGCGCATGCAAAACTGTCGTAATTTAATGATTATTTTCTTTTTTTGGGAAGTTTTATGATCACCTCCAATATAACCTTTCCCCCCTTTTAAAAGAAATCTAAGTACTGTACAATTAATCAACTACAAACTCAGATATATTTACTATTGCAAAAGGCAGTTTTCTTTTATTTTAATGTTTATCTCTAGTATACTTATACATCAAGCTGTGTAAAATGAAATCGTCTGATAATATAAACTATTATTTACATCACGAAAACTGATTTGCACAATCTAACATACTTTTAAAACATAATAGAATATTATTTGCCTCTTAAATAATATATATGAAAAGTAAAACAATTCAATAGAGAAGGTTTTAAAAGCAAGTAGAGCAATACAACCTTGAGAACGTGCCCAATTTAAGAAAAAGTGCATTTAATTTGTGGGTTTTATATATCATCAAATCCTACTCGAAATTTTGGAAGGGCTGATGATGATTTTCGTGACATGATAAATTCCCTGACAATATTTATGACACTGTTATTAAAGGGGTAGTAAACACTTTGTTTGACCTGTGTCCTCTTCTGCTTGAAATTTTTCCACCAGTTTTTTTTTTTTTTTTTTTACTGTTCAAACGGATCATCTTTTGATTAATCAACTACAGATAAATGCTGCAATAAATTCTTCAATCTCTGAGTTCCATGTCTTATCTACCCTTTAATTAAAATGGTTCGAATATGACAAAATTTAATTCACAGTTGGAGACATACTGTATGTAAGAAAAGTTCATAGACATGGAGGAATCTAGATGAGGGGATTAAATTTCTTACAGATGTGGGGCTTACGAATTCGACTCATTCCAACACGATTTAATCGATAATATCTATTAGTCAATCTGGTAAACTCGAACCGATTCAACTCGTTTACAGTATAGACCCATAATTGAAGATGTATTACCCAGTGTAGTATGTTTTTGAAATGTTTCACTTTTACCTGCCATATCAAATCTTGAATATGTGGCATTACATAACATAAGAGAAGCTATGGTTTGTCTTGGTCCATGGCCCCCTACACATTTATTGCTCACCCCATCCACTTTAGTGAATCAATCTCTCTTTTTCTTCATTCTATTTACTTTACCCTCTCCTATTCAAGTAACAATTAATCTATTACACTACTTAACTGGACCACTTTTCATACTAAATCTTGCTCACAAATCTACATATATCTTAGATGAAATTGTCAGAAAAATGATTACTATAGCAGCAAGATTATCGTGGGATTGTTCAACAGAAACCTGAGTTTGCTTCATTAATGTGCTTTGTGAATCTTGTGGGGCCATTTTTGTGGTGTTATTTTGTGAATTTTCTCTATTAATCTGTCCTGTCATATGTTCATAGCATGTGATATTTAGGAATGCTAAAAAATGTTACTAAAACATTAAAATGTGGTCTGACCTCTTCATCGTCTGAAACATGAGCAGCATTCCTTTCTACAACTTTCTCAGACATTTTTTAATGCTATTTTGTTGCAGAAGTTCCATATCATTATCATGTTAAGAGTCCCTTTGTTGCAGATGCCATCTATGGCAACGTATACGAATCCCGATGAAATCAAGATTCTATAGTAAATAGATCATGTCAATGACACTATCATTATCTAAAAGAAAAGGAGTAGCATTAGAGAAAGGTAAATATATGTAACTCAAAAGTATGTATTATAATTCAACATTAAGATCCATAATGACATACAGTATCAATTGCAATTTAGATATGACCTAAAACTCAGGATTTTGCTATAACTTTATTGCTCATTCAGAAGTAAAGAATAGTTCGAATTCAACTACAAACAAGCAACAGCATTTCCAGATACACTTGTTAGCATCTTCTTCTTTTGTGACTTAGCACGAAATCATCATCATCATCATCGCTCTCATCTATAATCCGTTTCTTTGCTTTAACTTCACCATTCTTGGGAACAGGCTGCAGCCTTTTTGAACTCTCGGGTTTACTTGAGGAACTGGGTGGTGGAGATTTAATAGGAGTCCCCATCCTAAGTTGTTTTTGCTTTCTCTGCTTCTTTTCAAATGCTCTTTTTGATCTTTCTGGTGACAGCATCCCATGTTCCATCAACCTACAAATATACGAGAGGAGATTGTAAGCCAGAATGAGATTTATGAGAGTGAAGAAAACAAGAAAGCAAAATAGTAGAAATAAAAAGACCAAAACGCCATAGGATTTGAGGTGATAAAGTAGCAACGGTGTAGTAAAGAGAACCTTCAACATATAGACATACAGCATTCTGGATTGAACATAAATAATTGGAGTGTAATTAGACAGCCATGATATCTGTGAGCTAGAAAATCCAGGAATATTTTATTCTAGTTCCTTAATAACCAAAATTATTTTCTATCAACTATGTCCAAATGAATCTGGAGTTAGCGAATCCACATTGTTGCATAAATCACATAGCAGAATCACAGATATGTTGCATAGTATTGTTGGTGTCTCCTGGTTCTGTTTACATAACACCAAGAACGTTCTCAACCCGACTTCTAACAAGTAGATTTTCTAAATTGCGTCTCAATTAGCAACTTTATCCATCTTTAACCAATTGCAGTTGTAGTAAATCATTATCCTCAAAGCTTTCACCCCCTTATTGCATAAATTATTTTCTTGTACAATGTTACTTTGCATCAAGAACTAAACATAGAAGAAGACATTGCACACTCAGTAATTCGGTAATTTATCAAAATGAAAAGAAAAAGGAAAAGGAAGAGAAAAAAAAAAGATGCATATTCTAGTGATGTAGCTCCTCCACGGGCACCATCACACAGAGCCAGATCTCGAATCTTCTCAAATTAGAATGCATTTCAAAGCCACCAAATCATTCAAAACATAGTTCAAAATGAGAGTGACATAATTCAATTCATTACTCAAAATCCTTCAAACCAGACACAACCACCATGGATTTGCCATAATTAGATTTCTAAAATCCTTCAATCCAAATGTAACCTAAGAAAACTCTAATATTCAGCTGTTAAGAAAAAAGTACTCTAATATTCAGCTGTTAAGAAAAAAGTACATGATGTTCATAGTAGTTCAACAGTGCATGTTCCATCAACTTCAACCAAAATTTATGGATAAGCATTAAAAAACGAGACAGATTCATCTGGTTTTTAAACTCATCCAATCAACATGTCAGGTACTAGCAGAATTCCAACTTATAAAAGAAGCAACATAATTAAAAGTAATTGCTGCAGTTCATCACATTAACGATAATTTGAAAAAAATCAACTAATCCAATAATATCAGCATATTACATCAGAAAAAGATGGGCAAGCGATATCTCACTATTCATTAGCAAAATATCATAATTGGTAGTGAATTGCTCTGCATTTTGGTGGCAACTACAAAATTTACCCAACAGAAGATCCCAAACACATTAGAAAAACTCACCAAAATTCAGCCATTTCACTTGACGGTATCTGCTTGGATAACGATTCATAAAATATTCTCAATGGTTCTCGCTGTAAACCAGAATGACAAATGGAGGAGAGATAGATAAAGTCAGGTCAGAATTCCTTGGGATAAGAACTTGATAGTACCAAAAGAAAGGTAATAGACAGGACCTCTTCAGGAACATCAAATTTCTGGCCTAGCAACGAATACGATTTCTTCTCTCTGGTTTTGGTCACCGTCTTTTTAACAACTTTTGATTGACTTGAAGTTTTCTTTGTCTTCACTTGATCAATATATATTCAAAATCAATTAGAGCAATAACCAGAACTTGTATGTTTAGCATTACGACACAATAACAATCACTTGGATAATAGTTCATGATAACAGGAATGACAATATCTATTAACAGGTAGATACTGTGGAAATTAGATTGTTCATCTTATCGAAGTGAACATATTCCAAATGGTAAACTATAAAGAAGAAACTCATGGTGCAAATCATGGTAATGAAGATAAATCTAAATGTGTAACTAGGGAGTTGAGAGGAAGGACTGTATATCACTGCTAGTTGCATTCTATTTCATATATACTATTGGACAATCGATACGAGAGATTTACAAGGTTTGTTTCAATTCATCATACACAAATTAGAAACTAGATTTTTCTTAAAATGCACACACTAACCACCAAATTCAAGTCCTCCAAGAAACAAATTACAATCTAAACATTAAGGTTGCAGCTTAATAAATTCCCCAACTGTGAAAATCAAAGTGACAGATATCAGCTGTAATTTGCAATAATAAGCACCTCAGTTTTCCACAGAAAAACAACTTGATTATAAAAATGGTTAATTAAATATTAAAAGGCGATCATTTCCAACAGTTAGAACCTCACAGAAGAAGGAAAAAAAAGAATTGCCAATTGAACAATAAAACAGAACAATCTTCAGCAGATATGCACACCCCATTTAAAGAAACAGCCAAACTCACAAAACCTACAAATGAAATGACAGAAAAATACATATTTGCAGATGGGAACCTCAATTTCTTGATTTTTTTTTTTAAATTGAATCAAGAAAGATAAAAAGAGCAATATTTGCGCATGGATACCATTTTGGATACAATTGAAGCAGATCTGTTCTTGGCATCAGCAGCAGAATTCTTGATTGACACCTCGACGACTTTCTTTTTAAATGAAGATGAATCAATCTTGGGTTTTGAAGAAGATGGCCCATCTCCAAAACTGGGCTTCAATTTCATTAAGTTACTAGATTTAGCACCTGTGGCCATGGTTTTTTTTATTTTTTCCTGTTATTTTTTGAAGCCCCGTTTTTCAGTCGGATCTATCTAATATTCTATTCCATCTTCTTTCTCATACCTATCATAGATATTGAGTTTCGTCTGGGTATCCTTAGTGGAACCCTAAAATTAAAACTTTGAGGGCAACAGTAAAAATAGGCAGGCGGAGCCGCGGACAAGACAAAAAGTAGTTTGAGTGGTTCTTTTTACCGTAGTTAAGGAATTTTTCTGTCTGATTTTACTGTTACATTGCAAAAATCAGATGGAGTTATTTTTTTGGACATATGGATGAAGACAGAATTAAAGAAAAAAACAATCCACCAAAATACAAGAGGTCATAAAGATTATTCAATGTTAGCAGGTATGCATTAATTAGTATCATTTTTCTATATTTTTCAGAAGATTATGAGAAAAACAAATTCAAGAACGCTCCAATCTAATTGGTGGAGAAGTTCCATATGAGATTTCTTACACATCTTTTTCAGTTTTTGAGTTTGAAAAAATTGGATTTTGAAGATAAATAAATATCTACATAGCCGCGAAGAGATAGAAAGGTCTTCGGGTTTTAATCGATGAAAGAATTTTTTTTGTTCAAAGCAAAATTTATATTTAGGTCTATGAATATTTTTTTTTAGGTTTTTTAATTGGATTAATATACATTATCTGTAAATTAATTTTTGAATCTTTTTTTAAGAGAGAGATTACAAGCAGAAAAGGAATGTACTTATTCTACGATCTATTTTACACGAAAATAATTTCTTATAAACTTATGAGTTGATCATGTAATACAATCTGTAACATCTTCTCTTGCCTATTATTGTGAGCTAAATATTTCTCAGTATATATAAACATCTATATACTGTAAGAAAGTGTCCCTTTTTCTTACCAAGGTCTTGTTTGGTACACTCTATTATACCATATGGAGTGTAATATCATGTGAAAAACATCGTACTTGACAGGCCTAGAATGCCACAGAAAATGCTGTTGTACCTTCTTAACCCTCTTCTGCATCTCCACGTATCTTTTCTTGGTTATAGACAACAGTATTTTCTTCAAATCTGGTATCTCCTTCTCCGACACAAACACTGCAAACGACTCCCAGTTCAGAGTCTCTAAAAACGGGGGCACAAAATTGTCTGATATGATGACAGGGACACACTCGTAGAAGATCGCCTCCACCACTCGAGGGCTATTCACTTCGAACCCTCTAGCACATATGCAGTACTTGCTACTCTTCATGTACTGAACATAGCTCATTTGACCTTTCACTTTACGTATCCGACCAAAGATCTTCATATCAGGGTCTTTGTTTTCCCAGTGGTTTAACAGAATAGGGCGGAGATAGCCATGCATATTGCCAGCAAAGAAAGCAAGGATTCGTCTCTTAGAAGGAGGTTTGCCTCCGAGTTGCCTCAGAGGATTCTGAGGAGACTGAACGAACGTTTCTGGAAGAGATGCATCTTTACCGAATTGGAATCCTTCTCTTATATCTGCATTGCATAAAGCTCTGATGCAATTGGCCATGGCCCGCCTCGTTTCTGCAGGTGCCTGTGAAAACCCGGAAAGTTTGATGATGAGTAAGATGGTTAATGTGGATTCTGTGGCCAACTGGTGAATGAATATAGGAAACGTACCCAATCGTGACAGGCAACGAGGAAATGGTCAGCCCCACCAGTTCTATTCCAGAAGTTATGTTTGGTCTTGATCATCTGAACATAGTTGGCTAGTTGTTCGATCAAGGGTTTGCGATTGTGAGAATCTGGTACGTATAGAGCCACCTCTAACATTCTTGAACTGAAAGGTAGATAGAATAGGTGAGCTTTATTGGGCTTTTTAGTGACGAATTTTTTGTTGGATTTTAGCAGCTTCATGAACCAACCCTCTGAGGCGTATATTCCTTTAAGAGGCGGCTGATGAAATATAGGCCGTTCTCCTTCGGCGTAGATATAAACCTTGAGAGTCTGCTCCATCAGCTCATAGCTCCTGCACATGATAACTTGAACTTATTGACTTTTGTTAAACATTTGTACAACAACTAAGCCTTAATACTACTATGTGGGGTCGGCCATATGGGTCATATCTTGTCATTGCACACAATTTAGAAGAAGAATCTTTCATGCCCATTAATTTATATATCTTCCATGACTCAGAACAATCAAAACATTCAAGTATAGAGCACTAACATGAAGACAATAAGGGAATATGCAATTCGAAAAGGGCAAACATTAATAAGGGAATATCTTCCAAGAGTTGCAGCAATTTTTTCTGTTCATTTTCTGTAGTTTGCTTAGTGCACTAAACCTGTATTTTCTCCAGCAACCTTCAAAAGCATAGAGAACTGAGAAGATAGTACAAGAAGGCATGACCAATTAGCATTGTGCAGATTAATTGCAGAATTGAGGGGACTTCCAAGACACTCTGACAGAATACAATGTATTTTCAAGAACTGCATGAATTCAAAGTGAACTTGGATAGACCATATATGAGTCAAGATGTAGGAAATGTCTCTAAACACTTGAAACCAGACAATATCAGAACTCATCTTTGCGCAATCGGACTTTCAAGATTACTTCTAATTATCCACAATGTTAAGGCAGTTTAAAGTCTCAAACTCCAAGATTACGGTCAGAACTCTGCAAACAATGTTGAGCCATACATAAGCTTCTGGAATTTCTAATACGTGGATTCACAACTAAGCATGTTCTTGAACTGGGATATGATGTGAAAAGAAGTGGAAATCCCAGAAAACTGATTTTACTTTGGATAATAACAGATCAAAGAAATATATTTGTTGAAGACAGTAAGCTCAAACCTTGGAAGTTCCAGAAAACACAATGTAAACTTTCTCACCTTTTGAATGCAGAGAAGTTTCGATACAAGCTAACATCAAACTGAGGGTCATCTTCTATGATTGGTGCTTCCTCAATTAGGGACTTTGACTTGAGCAATTCTTGATCTACTGGTGAAGACCATCGCATCTTCTGCAAACAGAATAGAAGAAACATGTCAAAGAAGATAGCAAAAGAAACTGAACCACTCTGCCATAAAATATCTGAGATAACCATTTGAATGCATACCTCGGTTTTGTATGATTCCCGACTTTGGAGCAGCATATCATTCATTTTAGATATAGGTATTACAGCAGGTTCTAGTCCCTTGACACCTTCTTTCGTGCTACTAATGGAAGGTTCGGTCACTGGAGCAGAATGGTCATCCTTTGGAATCTTAGGATTCCCGTTGTTTTGAAGTACATTTTCAGCATCTTTCCCAATAGTTGGAGTTGGAGGAGAAGTTTCTATTGAAGTAGAACTTGTTTCTGGATTTTGAGGAGATAAAATGTCGGAGACCAAATTTGGCGGAGATATAGAAACTGAAGGAGTTTCTGAAAATTTGTCTTCATTTCTCTTGGATGTTGGAACGACATCTCGTATTCCATCATCATGATTCACTGGAAATTCATCTTCAGTTCCTCTAGAGAAACTATTATTTCTTACCACCCAATCATCAATACTCGAGTTATGATCCATTCCCACAAAGTCCTTGAACAGTGATTCATCCTCAGGATCAATATCCTCATTTGAAGTATCATTCAAACTTCTTTTGTTTTCCAGACCAAAATCATCTTCAAGATTTGTCACATCACCATCCATTCTTTCAGAGGCCACTGTAGTACTTGATACCCCATTATCAACATTCAAATCAGTAGAATTTGAGCTACTAAACTGTGTCAGGTTACTTGAGGCAGTGGGCTTGATCGATGAATTTCTACTATGAAAATTTTCCATTGATGTTACTTGAGATTTGCTAGGCTCAAATAGAGATGAAAGGACACTAATATATGGAAGCTCAAAATACTGAACAAACAAAAACAATCCGAACACCACCCCCATCAGCAATAGCAGCCTCCTTGTTTCCACCAAACACAAGTAGCGGAATTCATTGCCCATGCTAAAGCCTAGTAAGGAAGGATGCACAGACACAATGCACCTAGTGAATTCTGTAGAGCAAAACTTAATTAGTAAATTAAAAGCTTCAAGGCAACATGTACCAATAAGATATATAAAATATCATCTTCAGTACACAAGTTTGACCTTATTTTAACAATTCAGGTACAGAGAAGCAGTCCCAGTATTACATGGAAACTGTATCAACAACAGAACAGAATAATTAAGCACACGGCAAAATGGATTACAAAATGTTTCAAAGACCTCAGTTCAACATTACCAAGCCCAAAATTCAGATTGGATTTTGATACTCACAAAAAGTATAAAACAGGGCATGATAAAAAATTAATTAATACACAAAACATTAAAGAAACAAGATCAATTACTAGAAAGAAAAAAACAACTAATAGTCGCAAAAACTAATTGAATTTTCTTATCATTTTCAAGATTTCTGTAAACAAACAGTAGCCAAAATAGCCCTTCTTGATTTCTAGAAATAAACTAAAGAACTATATCAAGAATCACCCATACCAAGAATAATTGAATAAACCATAGTTCAAGAAGCAGGAAAAGAACACACGCAAAAACTGAAAAAAAAATAAAAAATCCAAAACCCACTCGACAAAAACAGCAAGTAACTTGCTTCAAAAAAATCAAGAAACCTGAAACTTTGAGTTGCCAGAAACAGTATTACAAATAAACTTCAACCTTAAACTCAGCAAACAAATAACAAACAAAGATCTATATTGCATGCAATGCTGATTGGTGAACTGGAACAATGATTGAAGTAACGAGTATCTTTCTTTATTAAATTGAGTTTGAAAACATAACTAAAACAACATGGAAATAATATTTCTGTAATCGGGTACCTTTCTATGTCAACTCATCATATATTTGATTTTTGTGGATTTCTCCTCTTTTTCAGTATGATGTATTCTTGATTTGCTTGAACTTGAGGGGGTGGGTAGGAACTGGGAAGGAATAAGTATAGCTATAATTAGATACTTTTCTCCCATTTTTCGCTCTAGTGTTTTATTTTCTTCGGGTGCCGGGTGCCGGGTGCATTTGGTTGGTGTGTGTGGATGAGTTAGGATTATTTAACCCGAATAAATCTGTGTTTCGTTTGTTAATTTTGAGATTCGAATTTAGATTGAGCCTGAATTAAAAAGGTCTAAATTAGGGGTTATGATGTGTTAAATAAATCTATCAAATTTGGTGAGATTATTTAATCCACCATAACCAATTATTTATTATAATGCAAAATATCATAGTTACCCTTGTTATTCAATTATTATGGACAACTCACTTCTTTATTTTTCAAGTATTTACTCAATATCATTATATAAATAATTCATGTAATAATTTTTGTAACATAGTTTCCTCCATCGAATGTGTTATTAATTTTTTTTTAACCTAAATTTGATTATCGAAATTGTTTGAATTAGTCATTAATATTGATTTTCTTATGCATGCTTGTTCGTAATTAAAGTTGATGTAGTAGAATTTCATCAAGTATTAAACCACCACAAAAATTATACTACTTTAGTTTTTGATTTTAGAATTAATTTTAGAATTTATAATTAATTTTTATTGAGAAAAAATATTAGAGATATTTCGGTCAAGTTAATATTAAACCCACATAAACCTAGTTTCCTCCACCAAATGTATTTTTTTCCTACCTAGATTTGATTATCAAAATTGTTCGAATTAATCATTATCATTGATTTTCTTATACATATTTGTTCGTAATTAAAGTTTATGTAGTAGAATTTCACCAAGTATTAACCCACCAAAAAAAATTATACTTTAGTTTTGGATTTTAAAATTAATTTTAAAATTTAGAATTAATTTTTAATGGGAAAAAATATTTTGGGTATTTTGGTCAAGTTAATATTAAACCCACAACGCTTGATCCAAACAAAAATTTGTTTGATAAACTCAATTCAAAACTAACACTTAATATTTAAACCAAATACATAAATATTAAATTAAATTTAAACTAAATAGTGCAAATCTTTATAATCCAACTAACTTAACTAATACGAACCAAACATGCCCCTCAAAGCTTGTTGTTTGATAGTCGGTCGAAACTATTTTTTTTGACCTTTCGGAGATGTTTTTCCTTTATTTTATTTTTTTCCTTTTTTTCTTCTTAGCATAAAAGAAATTTCTACGTACCCTGTTTAAAATTGGAGTTGAAACGACATCATGATTTTTATATAAAACATTAAAAATAGTTTGTTTATTTATTGAAATATTTTTTCCTGCTTTATTACTAGATGAAGGTATATCAAGTGAATTCAATCTAATGGATTTTCATGTTTTTGTAATTGTGTGTACTTTAAAATTAATTCTCATGTAACGTATCTAAGGGTAATATTGTATATAAATTATAACAAATTTAGAGCTTTTTTAAAATTTAATGAAGGGAAATTTTCATGGATTGTTAGATACAAATATTTATTATAAGGTTTTCCTTAGAATATTTTCTCTCCAACTTAAAAACAAAAAGTCTGCAAAACAGACCCTCAAGTCTTTATATTGTGAGAGGGCATTTTGGTCAATACATTTCCTGACATTGTGACTTTTGTGTAGTATAATATTCAAATTGCAGTAAATAATATTTGAGATAAAATTGTCACAAACAATTACTTCGCCGTTTAAAAAAAAAAACAATTACTTCCACCGCAACGCTCAAAGAAAACAAGTAATTCATCTTCAATAAAGTTTCAATTTTTAATTAGTATTAGCACTTGACCATAATTTGTATATATTTATCACAACTATTTATATACATCAAATGCACAAATTTAACTGAGTCGATCCGATTTGGAAATATATTTTACGTGTCCTTGCACCTCACACGTCTACACACGCCTCATATGCGCTCACACCCTAGCCCCCAACCCTAGTTCTACTGTTATATTGTCATAACCTTTTAATACTTAACCTTTTAGTTCCGTCCTCATAACCTTTTAATTATATGCACATAACATTTTCCAGTGCATGTATTGAAAAAAATATAAGTTATTTATTGAAAATGTTATAAAATTTGTACATAAAGGTTATATTATTACAATATAAAAATTTCGGCTATATTGAATTTTTATAATTATTCACTGAAAAAGTTATGAAATATGTATATAAAGGTTATACTATTACAATATAAAGGTTTCAACTATATTACATAAATTTTTATAGTGAAAAAAGTATTAAGTTATTCACTGGATTATGAAATATATACATAAAAGTTATATCATTACAACATAAAAGTTTTGACTATATAATATAAATTTTTATAGTGAAAAAATATAAATTATGCACCGAAAATGTTATGAATTTTGTACATAAAAGTTATATTATTACAATATAAAGGTTATGACATAAATAAAAAAAAAAAAAAACTGGGAGAATCCCGGGCGCGGATCCGATTTACCACACGCCCAATTACATGGATTGTGACCCATGCAATTGGTGCACATAAACACTACCCTATATTTATATTTACATGAAGGTATATATTTATACGAGTTTTAGAGTACGTGTGTTGCACGTGGAAATCAATTCAAATTAAAGAAAGAAATAATACAAATATTGTATATATAACACTTTTATATTAGAGTTCTAATTATAATAGGATTCTATAAAATTTTAAATTAACTAGAATTTTAATATAAAATTATTTAAGTATGAAAATTCTAAATTACTGTTATAACCTTAAATAATAATTTATAATAGGAATATATGCGGCAATCCATATTTTGTAAGAAATATTCACACTTTTATATAGGTAATAGATAATAGATATCTATACATGGAGATGGAAAGAATACAACAAATCTCTATCTCCGATCTATAAAAACTCCGAAATTCCAGAATAATGAGTCATGAAGGTCTCATCTGGAAAACCCTAGTATGCCATATTGAGTGAAGTATCATATGGAAAACATCAAACTTGACAGACCTATCATGCCAAAGAAAATGCTTCTGTACCCGCTTAACCCTTTCTTGCATCTCAATGTATCTCTCTTCAGGGATGGACATGAGTATGCTCTTCAACTTGGGGATGTCCTTCTCCAGCACAAAAACGGTGAAGGACTCCCAGTTCAACGTCTCAAAAAACGGAGGCACGTAGTTATCTGATATGATCACGGGGACACACTCGTAGAAAATGGCCTCAATGACTCGAGGGGTGTAGGCTTCATAGCCTCTGGCACTGATGCAATATTTGCTGCTCTTCATGTACTGTATGTAGCTCATCTGTCCCTTCTTCACATCATGCAGCTTACCAGAGATCTTCATGTCTGGATCTTTGTTTTCCCAGTATTTTAACAAGATGGGGCGGAGGTAACCGTGCATTTTTCCAGCAAAGAAGGCGAGGATGGGCCTCTGAGAAGGTGGTTTCCCTCCGAGGTTCTTGAGTGGATTTGTGGTGTTGCGTATGTATGTTTCAGGTAGAGATACATCTTTGCCGAACTGGAATCCTCCATTAGCGTCAGCATTGCATAGAGCTCTGATACAGTTCTTCATGATCCGGCTCGTCTCAGCTGGTGCCTGGGCCAACACAATATAGTGATTAGTGATATGTATTACTATAGGCATGAAGAAATTTAAGCATAAATACTTGTAGGGGTGTACCCAATCATGGCACGCTACAAGGAAATGGTCGGCTCCATTGGCTCTATTCCAAAAACGATATGATGATGTGATATTGTGGAGGTAACTATTCAAATACTGAACCATGTTCTTGCGACTGTGGGAGTTGGGAACATACAAAACCTCCTGTAATATGTGTGAACTGAAAGGCAAGTAAAATAGATGGGCTTTATGGGGATCTTTGGTGACAAAGTGCTCGTTTTCTTGCAGCTGCTTCATGAACCATCCCTCAGAGGAATATATTCCATTTAGCTCTGGCTGATGGAATATGGGCTTTTCACCTTCTGAATATATGTAAATTTTGAGAGTCTGCTCCATCAATTCGTAGCTCCTGCATATGTCGATAAGAATTCTTGATAAAATTGGTCACTTGATGATGTTGATTTTCAAATAGGCTATTGTGTCATATATGTATAAATTATGACATGCATTAAAGAAGTCAATACTCATAAGATGGTTAGGTTCAAAATCCAGATGACTCTCAACCTCAATAGTCAACCAGTTGATTGCTTGCAGACAAATCAATACATTCAAGAATGAGTCACTTTCACAGAGACAATTTTGAATGACTTACTTTATTTTACCTTAAAAATGCAGAGAAATTCCTGTACACATTAACATCAATCTGAGGGTGGTTCTTTTCTACAGCATGTGCACTCTCAATCAATTTTTTTGCATTCAGTAATTCTCTGTCTGGTTGTGAAGGCCAATTAGATTTCTGCATTGGAAAAAAAGATGAAGGATCAGCTCCGGGGATAAATTACTTCACATAGCAGCAGTGATATAAATATTCTCATACCATAGGCTGAAACGAAACACGACTTTTTCTCAGCATATCATTCATTTCCGATATCGGCACCACTACATCTGGTGGGCCCTTGAACCTTTTCGTGTTAGTAGAACTCCTAGTAACGGAAGAATTGTAAACAAAGGTTGAAAGGTCACTTTGCGTTAAACTAGGCTTTTCATTGTTTAAAATCATCTTTGCTGGATCTTTGACCATTGAAGTTTCTTTCTCCTTTGGGGATTCAATGCGAGTACTTTGATTTTTGCCCGTATACTCTGGAGATAAGACTTGGGAGGGCAAAAATTTCTCTTTATCTTTGATAGATGTAGGAAGAGCATTTGTGGCCTGAAGATTGTCCAGTGAATTTGCAGAAGTATAATTAGTTACTTGCAAATCTGCTTCCAAACTCTTGTTGGTAACCACTCTGTCATCTCTCGATTTGCTGTTTATTCCCAAAAGGTTGCTCGATGGATGATCATTGCCATCACCAAAAGAATCATTAGAGTGCTTACTCGTTTCTGATCTCAAACCATGTTTACCATCTGAGACATTTGTTATATTGAGACACTCATGGGTAACATTCATCTTCGTCGAATTCACAACAATAAAACCCATCTGATTCACGGAGTTCCCAGTGTTATTGGAGGAACCCTTAGTCAGAAAGCTGCCTGCTGAATTTACTTGGGATTTGCCGAAATATCCATATGGAAGCTGAATATACTGAACCAACAAAACTACTGAAAATACCAAAGCCATAAACCATAGCAGTCTCCCAGTCTCCATTACTTGGACCTAATATCACACTAGTTAAGTTCACTCTAAAGCAACCATCAAATGGAGCAGCATAGATTTATGCCCTAATCGAATCTGTGACATCAAGCAAGCCATTGAGTCAAATCCTCGTTTTCTTAGTGTTCACTTCATTCAACCTACATAGACCAAGAATTGCAACATATAAAAGCCTGAGATTTGGAGACTAAACCATTAGCATTTCAAGAGAAGGAAACTTAGAGCATATAAAGATAACATCTGAAATCCAGTTTTGAATCAATAAACTAAGGAATTCAAGCAGCTTATGAGACAGAGTTCCATTTTCATTACTCCTAATAAAAAGATGGCGTTTCAGTAGGTATGAAATCAATTTCTTTGACCAATCCTTCCTACTCTATTTCCAGCAACCCACCAATACTAAATTGAGACATTTTTTTTTAAATAGAAAAAAAACATTCTAAAGCAATTAATTCAACAGTTAAACATAGAAGCAAGAACCCTTATCAAGTAACAGAGAATCCAACCAAAAGCAACAACAGATTCAATGAAATATCAAAATAAAATTCCCAGATGACAAGATTGCCCAAAATGAAACTTACTCATAAAATGAAAAAGGCGAATTCAAGTTGAAATTCAAGAAATTCTGCAGGAGAGGCGAGGAATACCGAAGGGTCTTCAAAAAACGGAGGAAGATGAAAAGCAGATGTTTGAAAAAAAAAAAAAAAAAAGAATATAGATTTAGCCTAGGGATGTGTGCTATTAATTAAGCTGTATTAAGTGCAGAAGAATTTATTTGCCAATTCTTTAATAATCCCCACTTCACTCCTGAAAAAGAAATGTGCATGTGGTTCTCTGTGCGAATGTATACTCGTTGCTTTTCTTCTTTTGCTTATTACAGTGAAACTGAAATTGTAAAGTATTGAGATTTTTGTCTTATTTTGTTCAATTTGTCTTATTTTGGTCTATTTCTTTTATAACCGTGTAAATCTTGGGTGTGCTTAAATAATTAAAATTAACTTCTATTATGATTTATAACAACTTTTTTACCATCCAATTATGTCCCATGCCTACTGTGGTCTATTTTTAGAATAATATGTAGGCATCATCAACAATTCAACGTTGTTCCTTTCAATTTAATATACACCTACAATTTTCTTTCTTGTTTTAATTAATTAATTCTGCTATGAACTGACTGCAATTCACGCAGATATTTAGCACTTTTTTTTTCTTCTTGTGTTACTTATCAAAGAGTTTAATTTTAATATTCCTCTCAATCTTAAACAAAAAATTATAGGGTCGGGCTATTCACACCCGATCATCTTCTAAACACACCCACAAAAATTAATAAGTAACTTAAAATTTCCTAAAAACACCACACAACATTATAAATATATCTTTTATAAAAAATAAAATCGATAAAACAAAATTAAATAATTTACATTGTCTATCTCATATGTTCTTTTTTACTCCATGATATTTTTGAATTAAAGATAGAGTTTTTTTAGGTAGGATTTGAAGTTTTAATGGAATGTGATATATATATATATATATATATATACTGATGAAGAATAATAATGCATGTTATGCCTATAGTGTCAAGTGAAGTATGTTTAGTTTTTGGAAATTAAGTGGGTGTGTTTGGAAGTTTGATTTTATATATATATATATATATTTAATTTATAATAATTATATTTTATTTTTGTTTAATTTTATTGAAATGTGTTTAGAAGATGATGGGTGTAAATAACCAAACTCAAAATTATATCCGAAAACAGTAAGCAAAATTGGTTGTGGTCGAAGCTGGACTCTGTTCACGTGATACTTGATATTAAAGGAAGTATCATGTGAAAATGTCAAATTTATATGATTTATATGAGGCACACATAATACTTATGAGGATATTTATGTCATTTTTTAGGTTTAATTTAAAAAAAAAAATATGATTCATACTTTTAAATTCTAACCCTCAATATTCTTCTTTAATTTTGTTGAATATAGACAAGTTGGACGATAGAAAGAAATAAGTTGGGATTATCCACAACCCATACATTTCTTAACACATCCATATTTAATAAAATCAAAAATAAGTATATATTAAAAGTTTAAAATACACCTAAACCCTAATTTTCAAATTGTAGTGGGAAAGGTAATGGGAGAGCGCTGCTGCTTTCCTTCTTTTCAATTCCATCTCCTTCTTCTTTCTTCTTTAATTTTGAAATTTTATTAATGGGGGGAGTAGAAAAAAATGAAGTTCATCACCCACCAGATAATCAGCTTTTGGCATGGAGAGGTCGAACACTACACCAGGTGTTCGATCTGAATATATCGATACTATAGAATGATGTTCGATAGGAAGAAATCGAACACCATCCATTAGATTCGATCTGTAGTGGTTGAACCTGCCTTGTGCGTTTCATTTTTTCTTTCCCCTTCAAATTTCGATAATTAAACCATGGATATATCGTTAGAATAGATCTAAATTGTGAATTTTGCAAAAGTAAAAGAAGAATGAAACTAAAGAGCAAGTACTGGAGATGGAAGTGAAAGAGAAAGGGAGGGGGAGGGTGTTGAGGAGGTTTCCTTTTTTTTTTTTTTTTGGTTATTTCCACTTCAAAAGAGTAAAATTGGAATGAATTGGGGTGTGTTTGGAGTTTTTATAAGTTGTAATAATTTTAAATTAGAGTGTATTTAGTAATGGGGTGTATTTAGAAAATAATAAGATATAGTTTCATCCAATAAATAATTGTGAATGAGATTTTGTTTTTTTGGTTGAACCGTTAAAAGGAACACATCTTGGATTGATTTGAATCCTCAAATATGATATGATTTGGCCGGAAAAATGATGTTCAGGTGATTTTAAAGGTGAAATGATTAGTTATCAATAAAAAATTAGATAATTAAGTGAAAAATGGTGATAATTTGGATGTTTGTAATTATCCCTTAAATTAAAGAAGATGAAAAAAGAAACTGGACAAGAATCCAATGGTTATTGTAAAAGATGGACTTTCATTTACTTTTATAGGAAATTCAGTCAATTTCATTTTGACCAATGATTATTAAACAGATTGTAACAAGATTTAGTCTTTATACTTAAATTTCTTTTCTCACCTTACTTTTGTGTGCGAGAAAGGTGATGTTACTACTGGATTTTGAAACCTGTAAGTTTCGACTTTGTGTTTCTTAATAAAGTTAAAAAATTCTTAAGTTAATTTTTTTTTTAAAAAGTCGATATTTTTCATCAATCATGTTGGTTTATGTAGGTTTTGATCAGTTAAAAACTTGAATTATCGAAATTGTAAATATTCTCTTTATGTGGATATAGAATAATTGAGAAACCATAAGTATAAAACTTTTATGTGAATTTGTTAGTTTGAAAGTACAATCAAGACATCTAAAAGGTTGATTTCATCTTATTGTTAAGTAAGTCCAAATTAAGCATAAAAATGTACCTATATTTATAGAAGTAAATGTCTTATTTACAATAATAATATCTTATTTATTTCTTCTCAAAGGAAAAAGAATCTTATTTCTCCACATAAACAGGTATTGTAAGGATTATAATTGGAGTATTAGCCAAATAACCAATTCTTTTGGCCCTAACTAAATGGTGGAACATCATATATGGATGAATCTTTAGAATTAATCACCCACTTCAACACATATTCATTGAATGGAGCATGATGCATTACATAAATAGTTAAATAACTCATTTTCTCAAATGTAATATTGTTATGGGTTTTAAATAGGTAAATGAATTATAAATTTTCAAATTTATATTGAAGTCTATTAGTTTAGATGTAGCACGCTTTAATTACTATACAACATTGAACGCGCTTCGATACGTCATCATCCTCCCGTTAAATCCCCAATTGCTCTCAAATTGTAAACCCTAGATTAGATAGTCGGATTCGATTTCTCCATCAGCATTTCATATCATTAGATTTCCCTAAATTTCAGATCATGCTTCTATCAAGTATCTGGTGCTTCATGTTGTTCGAATGATTTAAAAAAATGCTAGTCTACAGATTGTATTAAGATCAATCTTTGTACACGAGGCAATGCGGTTGCTGGCGAGTTGATCTTTGAATGAATAGTAATGAAAAAAAGAAGAAGTTGATGGTAGTCAAGCAGATGTGACAGAATCTGTTGCAACGTTGCGTGTCCATGAGGAGGAGGAGGAGGAGCTGACATCGATACACACGAATGATTCCATGTCCATGTGGCTTTTTTCTTGAATGTTAGATTCAGAAGAAGATGGGTTTTCACATGAGTTACTGATACTTTCCAACTGTGAAGCCACTTCTCTCATTGTTGGCCTTTTCTTCCCATTCAAATTCAAACATCGCCTTGCCACATCACAAACAGCGATATGCTCATCCTTAACTCCTTGTTCTATTATCCGAGAATCAAGAATTGTTCCGACACGCTCATCTTCCATGACTAAGAGAAAACGCGTTACTAAGCTTCTTTCTTCCTCTGTCGTGCTCGTTTCTATAGGTTTCTGGCCAGTTAAGAGCTCAACCAGAACAACCCCAAAGCTGTAAACATCACTCTTTTCTGTGTATTTACCTGTTCGAAAGTACTCAGGATCTAGATATCCAAAGGTGCCCTTCACATTGGTAGTCAAGTGAGTCTGATCTATTGCAGCCAACCTTGAAATCCCAAAATCTGATATCTTGGCTCTGTATTTTTCGTCTAAGATGATGTTGGTAGACTTCATATCTCTGTGATATATGGGAATTGAAGTCGCATAGTGTAGGTAAGAAAGTGCATTAGCTATCTCTACAGCTATTCTCAACCTGAGATCCCATGAGAATGGAAAACCTGTATCGTGCTCATGGATGAGCTGATATAAGGTCCCATTGGGGATGAACTCATACACTAGCAATGGAACTTCGGTCTCCAAACAACATCCCAGTAACTTAACCACATTCCTATGATTTACTTGGGCAAGAACGACAACCTCGTTTATGAACTCTTCAAGTTGGTTTTCGTTTACTTGCTTAGACTTCTTTACTGCAACGAGTCTTCCATCGGACAACATTCCTTTGTAGACTGTACCTTGACCTCCTCGACCCAGAATTCGACTCTCATTGAATTGATCTGTGGCTCTCTCCAACTCTTTAGATGTGAAAACCCTCATTTTCTCAAGGATACTATCATGAGCTGACATTTGTTGCTTCAGTAGAAGACCCCCATTTCGCTTGAAATGTTCCCTTTTCTGCTTTCTTCCCCCCTTCTTCTTCAGCATTTTGTACAGCCAAAAGCTAACAACCAATAACAAAAATAATCCCAAGCCTACCAGTAAACCTTCAAGGAAAATTTTGAAACAGGTCAAAAAACTCTGCTGGTTAAAATATGAATAAAACAAACACATAGGAGGAAAAAAATTGGCAAAGGATAGTAAAAAGATAGGTAGAGAGCTTACCTGCAAACAAGGCTACCTTTTTTGGAGGTGGTAGGAAAATGCAACCTGTGCCATTTTTAGCGCCATCGCCAAAATAATTCGGAGGGCAGGAGCAATTAAAGGAACCTGGTAGGTTAATGCATTTGGCTTTTGGGTGGCATTGATCCAAGTTGCATTCATTGATATCTGGAAAATGAAGATCATAAGATATGACATAATTAGTCTCTTTAAAAGCTTATATCATGCAATCTTGTAGATGATTTATCAGATTTCTTATTCAAAATATCTGCTGATGACCTTGGCAGCCTGGGCTGAGATATGGATTTCCATGGTATCCCTGCAAGCAGTTGCAGCGGTAGCCTCCAAGAAGTGAATCAGAATCAACACACGCACTGGCTCCTTGGCACATGATCATTTCATCATTAGCTTGGATTTGATCACAAGGCTGGTCGCCAATTGCCCATTCTAGCACAAGTGGCACAGTATCTATCACTTTCCTCGTAAATGAAGAATCCGAGATATCAGCTACGTTGAAAGTGTAGCTGTTCTGCTCTGCAAGGAATGAGTAGCCGCAGGAGCTGAAACTCTTAACATATTCATGGTCATTCAAGGAGGACATGGTGGTATAGATTGAGCGGAGACGCATTGGTATGGAGGCCTGGCAACATCCAATTCCAGCACAAAAACCATTACTCAAGTCCTCAGTGTTCGAGCAAATCCCCACACAAGAACTAATATAATCAGCCCACTGAGATTCATCATCAGAGTTTTTTGACATTAAGGCAACATCATCACATCCAACAACTGTGAGCTTATTCTCTGTGGAGAAACTAAAAGGCGTGCTGGATAAATCCATGGAGAAGTCACTAGATATGGCCTTGCTCCCTGTTTCATTGTAACACCTCCAGGCTACTCGGTTCTTCACAAGTATTTTAGTATCGGTTATACCCAAAACCTCGAGGTAATCAGAGCCGATGATGGCCTTTGGAGGATTATGAGATGTGACACAGCGTATGGCAAAGTCGGAGTTGATGGAGCATCCAGATTCTATGCCAATGCCAAAAGGGTATGGAACAGTTAAATTCCCACATTTGCTGAGACAACCAGGCTTCGTTACTTTAGAAGCTTCCGCAAGAGAAGTGTTGGAATAATTGGAAAAGAAGTTATCTGCAGCTCTAGTCAATCGAAAATACAGGAAAATTATCTGGAAAAGAGGTGATGATAAATTCAAAAGTGGGCTTATAATTTGCATCTTTGCTGTTATAATTTTTTTCTTTTTGGTTTTCAGTACATTGTTGAATTTTGATCTATGCACTAAACCAGACGTGAGAACTTGATGGAAATGTATGTTTCTTTCCAGATTTTACATATATATATAAATATAGGATCGACTTTTTAGATTTTCCCAAGAAGATGGGTTATAAATTATACTAGTAGTTAATGAGTTTTACAACCTTAATCCAACTCATATCAGATGATGTTGTATTAAACGACAGGCTGCAGCTCCTTGTGTGTACCGCAAAACCTAATGCTTTGCAAGCTTAATTCTGTCCCAAGACCACTCATCTGAGCTCACTATAAGGAAAATGCTTCTTTGGCTTTTACTTGAGTATATTCCAAGCTTTTACTAAGTCCTCCATATAATACTGCTATTCCTTGTTGGCTGCTGCAATAAGAATAGTAATCAAATGTCCTCCTTGAGCATGGATGACCTAGTGAACCAATTAGGACAAGATTTTTAGTTAAGACACTGTTTGGATGCAAATTCAAAGTTCTTTCACCCGTGTCCACCGAGAGAGCTAATTTTTAAAACTAGTTTCATAACTAAGAGGATATATATATAAATAGTAGCATTAAAATTTAATATAACAGTTATATAGTGCAATCATTAAAAACTCAAAATCTGAGATAGATATTTCATTGGTAATGAATGTTTTATGGCGTTTTTGAATGTGTCAATCATGTCATGTGAGTGTAAAGTATATGTTATCTAAATTTTCAGTAGATTTTTTATTCTCCCTTTCCCAAAACATTCATCCAAGAAACCTTTGTAGCAATACAGTTACTGTTTAGCTTTTAGTAATGAGTTAGTTAACAAGGTACAACTGTCTTGGGAAATTGGGAATAGGAAAAATCAATTAGAGAAGCTAGTATCTGTTTTCGACTCTAAAACTCATGTTCCGTGCCCATGAGGAGCAGTCATCTGTAAGAACAAACGATTCTGTTCCTGTGCAGCTTATATCATGAATGTTGGATTCACCAAAAGATGGATTTTCGCATGTTCTGATGCTCTCCAGCTCCGAAGCCACTTCTCTTATTGTTGGCCTTCTCTTCCCGTTAAAATTCAAACATCTCTTTGCCAGATCAGAAACAGCAATATGCTCTTCCTTAACACCCTGTTCTATTATCCGAGAATCAAGAATTGTCTTCAGTTGGTTCTCTTCCATGGATAAGAGAAAACGAGTAACTAGGCTTATCTCTTCTTCTGTTGTATTTGTAGATATTGGCTTCTGGCCAGTTAAGAGCTCGATAAGAACAACCCCGAAGCTGTAGACATCACTCTTCTCTGTGAACTTCCCCGTTTGAAAGTACTCGGGGTCTAGATAGCCAAAGGTTCCTTTGACCATGGTAGTCAAGTGAGTCTGTTCTATTCCAACCGATCTTGAAATTCCAAAATCCGACAACTTGGCTCTATATTTTTCATCCAAGAGGATGTTGGTCGACTTCATATCCCTGTGATATATGGGAATGGAAGTTGCATAGTGTAGGTAAGCAAGGGCGTTTGCTATCTCTGCTGCAATTCTCAACCTAAGATCCCATGAAAATGGAAAACCAGTATCATGATCATGGATGAGATGATACAAGGTCCCATTGGGGATGAATTCGTAGACTAGCATAGGAACTTCTGTCTCCAAACAACATGCTAGTAATTTGATCACATTCCTATGATTTACTTGGGATAGAATGACAACCTCGTTTATGAACTCTTGAAGTTGATGCTCATTTACTAGCTTAGACTGCTTCACTGCAATGATTCTTCCATCCGACAGCATGCCTTTGTAAACAGTACCTTGACCTCCCCGCCCAAGTATTCGACTTTCATTGAATCGATCTGTGGCCCTCTCTAATTCTTTGGATGTGAAAATCCTCATTTTCTCAAGGACCATATCATGAGCTGAGATTTGTTGCTGCAGCAGAAGGCCGCCATTTCGTTTGAAAAAGTGATGTTTCAGCTGTTTTACTCTCCTCTTCTTTAGCATTTTGTACAATATAAAACTAACTGCCAGTAAGAAAAATGATCCAAATCCTACCAGCAAACCTGCAAGCAAAAATTCAGAACAGGTAAAGACAATGTTTTTGGGCAGAAGCAAGTAGTCTGCATCTAAATCTACTCCTCATAGGTCCGTCTTTTTTTTTTTTTTTTGGTTAAAACACTTTGATTGCACATGTGTGTGTGTGTGCAGACGAATGTATAGAAACTGAACATCTCATCTCTAACCTGCATACAGGACAACCTTTCTTGGAGGTGGCAGATAAATGCAACCAGTGCCATTCATTGTACCATAACCTAGGTAATTAAGGGGGCAAGAGCAATTGAAGGAACCCCGGAGATTAGTGCATATGGCTGTTTCATGGCATGGATTAGACTTGCATTCATCAATATCTGGTAAATAAAGAGATCCATTAGATCAACATAAAGTAGCAATATCTAGAATATGATGTTATCATGCAATTTTTTATTTTTTTTTGATAATTGATCAGTTTTGTGATCCATTACATTTGCTGACCTTGGCAGCCTGGGCTTAGATATGGATTTCCCTGGTATCCTTGTGAGCAATAGCAGCGGTAGCCTCCGAGAATCGACCCAGAATCAACACACACACTTTGTCCCTGACATATCATTTCACTGCTGCCCCAAGTTTGATTGCAAGTCTTGTTGCTAATTACCCAATCAATCACAAATGGCACTGTTTCTGTTATTTTGCTGACAAATGATGAATCTGTGATGTCAGATACGTTGAAAGTGTAGCTGTTCTGCTCTGCAAGAAACAAGTAGCCACAGGCGGTGAAATTGACATATTTATGCTCGGTCAAGCTGGCCATGGTGGCATAGATAGACTGGAGGCCCTTTGGTATGGAGGCCTCACAACAACCAATCCCAGAACAGAAGCCATAACTCAGGTCCTCAGGTTTTGAGCATACTGCCACGCAAGAACTGACAAAATCAGCCCATTCTCCAACAGGATCTCTGGACAGCAACGCGACATCATCACACCCCACAACTGTGAGCTTATTTTCATTGGAGAAGCTAAAAGGGGTGCCTGATAAATCCATCCAAATGTCGACTGAAACATTGGATTCTTCCTTATCATAACAGTTCCTGGCCAGTTGGTTCTTGATGCGTATTTTGGTCTCTGATATATCCATAACCTCATGCTGAGTAGAGCCAAGGAAGGCCTTTGGAGGGTCAAAAGACGAGTCACAGTTTATCTCAAAGAAGGGACTAACTGCGCAAGTAGAGTTTACGCCAATGCCAAAAGGATATGGAACTATCAAATGCCCACATTTGCTGGAGCAGCCGGGCATGGCGATGTTGGCACCTCCTATCAAGGAAGTGTTGGAGTATATGAGACTGGGGTTATAATCGGCAACTATCTTTGGAAGGCACAGAAAAACCAGGATCGAAACGAAGTTGATAAGTGAGCTTATTTGCATGTTTTGCTATCTTGAAAATCCTTTGAAATTCCCTTTTCAATTGTGCTTGGTATGTGTAGAGTAATGGCCTAAATATCTGCTTCTTGTTTCTGGGACAGTGTTGTATGTATGTTATGAGTCGTTTTACTTCGTATTATCGCTCGATGGAATCAGTTTTATATCATCCAAGTGTTAATTCTACTTTCTTTTTTTATCATTTCTTGTTTTGAACGAGAGCCTGCATCTCAACACACACAATCTTGGATTCTAATGGCAGCCTGCATTACATGTCCCACTTTTTATGTTGTTTTATAGAGTAACCAGCTCTTATTTTCACTACTCATTTTTAGAGATGTATTTGCAAACACAGGATCTCATCCATTCCAAACACTGGCCAATTTTTTTTATTTATTAAAGATGCTTTCTTGTACGTATTTAAAATCCTTATGAAATTATGAAGTCTTAATAGTTTTTCTGAGATGTTGTTTTGCTTTTTTAACTTTTTAATTTTTTTTCAATCTTGTAACTTTTAATTTTCTTCTATATAAACTTGTAATTCTTTTTTTATTTTATTTTAAAGAGGTGTGTTGTAAATAATTTATTTTTGAGAAAATTTAACAATCAACAATGTGAAAAATCCAGAGGAAATTTAAGAAACGGCAGAGTCAAAGCAGTCATATAGTTTTGAGGTTTCGCTAATTGTCGCATGTGCTAATTAGCAACTTTATGTTCGCGTCGTCTTCCCAATAAACCCAATTTTTTGTCTCAACTCTCAACGTTAAACCCTAGCTTTAGACCTCCTCTGTGTTTTTGGCGATGGATTTAGAGAGAGAAGGCGGGCGTGGAGCGAACCAATTGAGACCAATTGACTGTTCTCTCAAGGTTCTCAGCCGCGCGAATGGCTCTGCTAGTTGTTCTCATGGTACAACTCCCTTTCAATGCCTTCATATTCTTTCTAATTTCTTATTTTTCCATTTTCTTGATGAGATAATTTTTCTGTTGGCTGAACGTGTTTGTTTTTAAATTTGAATAGAAGTACATTCTTTGCTGCATAATGTATTACTTAGGTGATGGTTAACCCTAAAATATTATCATCCTTGTTTCTTGATTACGTTTTCATAGAATTTGATTTTGTAGCATGCATTCTGAGGGTTTTCTCTATGCTGCAGGGGAGACCAGGGTGATTGCCGCTGTTTTTGGACCTAAGTTGGGGACGAAGAAGAATGAGAATCCAGAAAGAGCTTGTATTGAAGTCATTTGGAAACCGAAAACAGGACAGATAGGTGTGCAATTTATTGTTATTCAACATATGTATTCTACCATGCTTTCCTACCTAAGTTCTCTAGAATGAAGCTCCATACGTATTTTTCTGTACTCCATGTGCAGCATCATTGGTGTTTAATCAATACTTCATGAACTTACTTTTGCGTGCTCCTGTATGCTCCACTGAGGGTTACATATTTGTTGTCTCGATTTCTTTTATTTAATAGTATTAATTGGCATACATCACTTTTCAGTTCGGTTGACTAATTTTAAAGAATCATGGAAATTTGTTAGGAAAATCTGAAAAGGAGTTTGAGATGATATTGAAGAGAACACTGCAACATATCTTCCGTTTAAATGTTGAACCGAACACCACAACATCAATTATAGTTCAGGTGAGGCATTGAGAATCCATTAAACTCCGCCTTCTGTGATCATTTCATATGTCAATGTGGTTTGTTTGATCTGAGGTGCAAGTTCTTGGGTGGTGACATTTATACGAACAGGAAATTAATTGTGTTGGGACATATGCTGTCAATTAACTTGCTCACTGTACAAATTTGTGCAACTATAATAATAAGTGGTGGCGTATGGTATAACTAGGTTAAATTAACAAAATTGCTTATACACATATGAATTCATACTTGAATGGTCTATGTGGCGATCTGAAAGATCAAAGAACAAGAATGATGGAGAATAAAAGCTGTACATAAGAATGAACATGTCTAAGATTGTTTCAGTGGCCATACTTTTGCAGCATTTGTACCCCTCTTTTCTTTTCCATGAAATTTTCTTATGACCATCAACTATATCTGTCCTTCAGTCCTGGTATATGATGTATGTGAATTTTATATTTCTTGCAGGTTGTTCATGATGATGGTTCTGTATCCTTTTCTGATAATGTTCACTTGTTTGGTTCCACTACGATATTGGACATCATCAATCGTGACTTTTATCTAGCATCTTCGTGAGGCAAAGAAGTCCATGCTGCCAAACGTTTTAAGAAATAATTAGTTCTGTGACCGGTTCTATTTTGGTTTTATTGACATGAGAATCCTAGCACATCTGCATGTGTAATTCTGTCATTCCTTTGAAAGCCTGATATATGTGTTAACTTCTTTGACCAAGATACTGTTAAGCTTCTTCCATGTGCTATACATGCAGCCTGTGCTGCTCTTAAAGATGCTGCATTGCCTTTGAAATACCTTGCAGGTAAGGCAATACATTAGCACTTTTCCAACTCATGTTTCTGTAATCTAGCTTAGTTAGATCAAGAAGATTACTAACTCGAAATCACCTTTAATTTCTCTAGCCTCCATATGCTGTTGTCTGACTGACAGTGGGGATATTTTATTGGACCCCACCAAGCAAGAAGAACAGGTATTACCTGTTATCATATTTCTGACATTGATTTCTCCTTGTAGTTCACATAAAATTTAATTTCATTTAATTCATATTACTCTACACTAGAGCTTCTCAGTCTTTTTGTGCAAGCTCTTTTTATGCAGTTTTCGATAATAGATATGAGATCTAACTACCATGCATTATTGAGTGCAATTAAAGTGAAACTTGTAAACCCATCATTTTCTGTTTATTAAAAGTATTTACAAAAGAGCATTACTGTGAGTTCACACTGCCTTTCCTTGTACAATTTGGTTTATGTCTCATGTAGCAAGTTCTTCTTGTGAAATGTATTTTTTTTTTTGGCAGAAAATGAAAGCATTTGTATGTTTAGCTTTCTCCTGCTCAGTTCAATCTGTACTTCCTGAACGATCAACCGATGGATTTGGAGAGCTGTTGGGAGATGGGATTATTACATCTCTTACACATGGTGTAATGACAGGTCTCACCTCATTTCTTCCTGTGTCTTTTTTTCTATAAAACATTCTGCCATTAGTCATTAAAAATTTAACTATGCTAATCCTCAATTTCCAATGCCAGAGACCTTTTCCTATAGTTGTTCATTATCCCCACCCAAAACCCCCAGTATTCTATTTAGTTTCATGTTTGTATGTGTATGGTGAATTATTCTCCAATTTCTGTACAAGTGGGGGTAACAAGAGCATCTAATCTCTTATGTTTGTGCCTTATTTATGTAGTGGATGACTACTTTCGATGCTTGGAACTTGGGCAAGCAGCTACTAAGACGCTATGCAAAATTCTTAAAAAGAAGATGCAATCGAAATCAACTAGCAATCAAGCTATGGCTGGTTGAACTCATTATGGCCAAATTATAACAGCAAGAGTAAATTATTTCGTCCCCTCTGATTTTCTTTCACCTCCTCCCAAAATTACAGGAAGCCTCGGGGGTGCCATGTTACAATCATTGAGAAATGTGAGTAATTCTAGAGGATGAAACGTACGTTTTCAGTAACACATCAACCAAGCAGGAATCAGATGTATTGTTCTCAGTCTGGTTCATCTTCAATTTCTGATTCAGTTTTATGGTTTCCCAACCTTACTAACATTAAACGAATATCCTCTGTTTCTTCTTTAGTAACAAGACGCTTTCGCCTTTCTGTATTTCAATTTGATTAATATCAACTCGTTGACAGCTCATTTGGATGAATCAATGGACTTAGTATCTTGAATTGTATGCTTCATTCCAGACAAATGCAAGCAGCTTACCTAATCCATAATTTAATGACAATAAAGATAAAATTAGTTTTTGTCTTGCGTATGTATCTGTGTCATTATGATCATGCGTTGCTTTGGAGTTTTGACTGTTGTTTCTTCCACTCAACTAAAATTAATCCAAATTGGAAATTTCCAGGTTTGGATACCTGTAAATGCTTCTTAAGGATATAATATCAGCGACGTAAATTTAATTATGCTTTTTGAAAAACGTCATCTTTTTGAAAGAACTAATTGATACCTTTCATAATTACACTAAAAAAAAAAAAAAAGTTTCCCAAATATACCGTACTGAAAACCTAATTGAGGGAAATTTTCCTTATCCTGAACTCATAGCATCAAAGTCAATCTGAGAGTTGAATGTTGGCTTTCTTATAAACTGAACAATTAAAATGCACGGGATCTAATATAAACTATTAAAATGGTCACAAATAATTCATACCACCATATCATGTCATCTTAGGTACATTATTTGCAACAAAAATGTGGCGAGTTTCCCAATTCCGCTAATAACCATACTTAAATAGTTAGATATGATATTAGTTTACATTAAAAAAAATCAATTAATTAATATGAAAAAGAAAACAACATGATATTAATTTGGTTATGTGAAAATATTGTTTACTTGTGTTAAAGATTATTGAAACTTATATTATCATAAATTAAGAAATTAAATTTCGACAACTTTTATAACTTCAATTGATATCAACTTCAAAAGACAAACTAATTGAGATTTAAAATACATTTGATAATTTTTACGAATTCGAATTAAAGAAAAAACAATATATAAAAAAAAATATGACAATATTTTTTAAAGCCCGATTACAGTAGCAGAAAGATGTGGCGCAGCATATTGGCAGTAGATTAAGTGCAAGTTGCTATGGAGAATTGGAGATGCTGTAATAAACGACGAGAAGATGCTCTTTAAAACAACAAAAGAGCATCCTCACCATTATTCCCCTCTAAAACCCTAACCCCATGCTTAGAAATGACAATTTTAACCTACTCCGTGGATACTCGATTTGACCCAAGGTATTTGAGGTAGGCGGACCCGTCCTGTATGTGGGGCGGGTCTGGGTCCTCCTCATGTCCCGCCCCTTGCCCCGCGCCTCACGAGTTGTTCCCGCCTGTTGCCCCGCAGAGAGAACCCATCCCGTATATGAGGCGGGCACGGGTCCTCCGTACGGGACGCAGAACGGGACTGAATATTCTACTACCAGCCCTACTCCGAGCTCATTGCCATCCCTACCCATGGTTTATAAATATGTCAGTGTAAACTCAGGTTACTGCAAATCAAATCCCGAACAGTGTATCAGAGTCGATTCAAGTCTTCACACTAGTGTTAGTGGTAGTACCATTCCTCTTTCTTTTGTTACGAAACCTGGAAATGCTGAAGAGGACGATGGTTGGATTGTTACATAGGTGCATAACGAAGACAGTAACATATCTCAAGTAACTAATTCTCAGAGAACAATTCTGTTTGATTAGTAACAATATTCTTGTACTATTTTCAGGTAATTCTTGACATATTCTTGCAGGTATATATAGTTGATACCAAAAACCTCACAGATGAGCCAGTTGCCATAATCGATCTAGCGGTTTGAGTGCCTTAGAGCATCCACATTCATTCATTTTGGTGTGCTTTTAATTAAAACAAAAGATGTGTTAATTAATATAGGTGTGTTTTTGTGTAGGTAGTGTGTGTTAAGCTCTAAGAATACATTATTGTTCCTTTTTTTATGATTGGTTAATGATTGTAATTAATGTGATTTAATTTACAATCAATAAATTTTTTTTTAAAATAAAATAATATAATAAAAATTAGTGGATAATGGGACCCATATACTATGATTGTGTTTGAGATAAAATTGATGTAGATTTGTGTTAAATTGATGTAGAGGTATGTTTTAAAAAAATAGATGTTTTTAATTAGTATGTTGATAAGTGGACCCCACACTAAAATGGTGTGCTAAAAATGAATGAATGTGCTTTTATGCCAGTGCAGTAGCCAAATCTATGAAGCAATGTTATGCTAATAATATTTTTGATCAACATATATATACGTATAGGATTAATCTAAATGGCCTGTAAAATAGCTGCCATGTTTGATTAGGAAATAAGCTTATCCCATTGTGAATTCTATAACTTGTATTCAAAATGCAAGTTAAGAAAGAGAAATTTCTGGAATTGTGTTGTGTGTGACTGAGTCATGAAATTTTGGTGGAAAGACTGTCTTAAATGGAAACAGATTACTCCATTTTTTCAAATCTCTATTCTCTCTATCAATCAGCTACATGATCTATAATACTTGTTAATTGTTTTGCTTATGAAAAGACATGTATGTCTTTATTTGAAACATAAAAACAACTGAATATAAAGGAACTACTGGATAAGATGATACTAGATATAATATTTACATTAATTTTAAATTAATTAATTTGCGCATTAACATTTATTTAATATCCTTTCATTGTAATTATAATTTTAAGCAATTTAAGTATGCAATAGTTTCTATGTAATTAAAAAAAATTAGAGGAAAAAACTTGGTTATGCGAAAATATCGTTTGTTTAAATTAAAAATTATTGAACTTTATATCAACATAATATAAAAAATTAAGTTTCAACAATTTTTTTTACATTAATTGATGTCAACTTAAAAAAAAAAAACAAATATACAATTTAGGATAAATTCGTAACAAGACCCAATTTATAGATTAGTTCTCAATTTTGAACCCCAACTTTAAAATTTTTCAATAAGGGGCTCAATTTAACATTTTTTCTCAATTTAAAGCTTGAAATTTAGATTGAGTTCTCAATTCAAGACTAAATTTTATATTTTTTTTAATTATATTTTAATATGTATTTATATATTGGATAAATTAAGACAAGTTAGTGCGTTTTAAAAATAAATTTCATCCGACTTATCTTAATTTATATGAAAAATAAAATAAAAGTATAATCAATTCAATTTATAAAATATAATTTATACTAAACTGATTAATATTAAAATCGTTTTTTTATATTTTTATTCATAAAATTAAGACAATAAAAAAAATTTAATTTTTTGAATTGCATTTATTATATATAAATTAATATAAGTTGGATGAAAATCATTTTAAAATTGCACAAAATTATCTTAATTTAACTAAACTATAAATAATATTAAAATATAAATAAAAAAAATTTTGTTTTCAATTGAGAATTCAATTTAATTTTTAAGTTTAAATTAAAAAATATATATAAAATTGAATTTTTTATTGAGAAATTTTAAAATTTAAATTAAAAATTGAGAACTAATTAAAAATTTATTCAACTTTTACTAATTGAAGGAAAAAAACAAGCTGCAATGGATATGCGCTAAGCCTCTAATTGGGTCCCCATTCCCAAAATAAACGACAAGAAAGATGTTATTTCAAGAACAAAAGATACTCAATTTTTCAAGCAATATTATTCCCTCTAAAACGCTAACCCCATTGTTTATATATATGTGTGTGTGAGCTCAGTTTAATGCAAATCAAATCCAAACAGTGTATCAGAGTTCAAATCCTGGAGAGATGATTATTCAAGTGATTTGCTCCTCATTAAGGCCGCCAGTTTCTCCCAAAGTCGATCATCTCTCTAAACCTTGTCTCTCATCTTTCGTCAATTTCAAGGTAATCAGGAACAATTTCTTTTGCCGAGGGAGAGATATTCTGAATTGCGTTAACATGCAAGCTTGTAATGTTTGACAGCCATGGTTGAAAGAGCTGCAGCAAAAACGCATTATCCACCATGTCCCCACGACGATCAAAGAGGCCTTTGTGAGAATGTTGGATGCGTTGGTTGATTCTGTATTCGAGTTTGTCGATCAGCCATTACTTCCATCTCAGGTAATCTATTTACACTGGGCAAAATTCGGATATCAATGTTTAATTTGTTTGAATGAAATTGAGCGACATTAGTTAATTCATGTTATGATCCCTAGGCTAATTTTGCTCCGGTGGAAGAGATCGGAAAGGCGGTGGATGTGACCGGTTCCGTTGAAGGGATGATCCCAGACGATTTTCCGGTGGGCGTTTACATCAGAAACGGTGCGTTTCGTGTTTCTCTTCATATAGTCTCTCACGAGACGACAATTTCAGGCGGCGACATCCCTTATCAGCTTTAGATAAGCCTCATCCTTTGTTCTTTTCCAATTAGAACAAGGTTCCGGCTATCCATGTCTTCAACTTCTTCTAAACACATTCCAATTTTTAAATACATTTTATAAAATTAAAAAATAATTTATAATTTTTTATATACACCCCACAATATCTATCTATTACCTATATAAAAATGTGGATATTTCTTACAAAATATGGATTGCCGAATATATCTTTATTATAGATTATTATTTAAGGTTATAACAGTAATTTAAGATTTTCATATTTAAATAATTTTATATTAAAATTCTAACTAATTCAAATTCTTATAGAATCCTACTCCCTCCGTCCCGGCTTATTTTGCCTACTTTGACCGGCACGAATCCTAAGAAAATACAGTTGACTGTTGATTGAATATTTAAGTTTATGCTTTTTTAGTGCTTTTTTTTTGTCATTTTTGGGCTGGCAAAATAAGTTGGAACAAACAAAAATGGAAAGTAGGCAAAATAAGGTGGGACGGAGGTAGTATTATAATTAGAAATTTAATATAAAAATATTATATATACAATATTTATATTATTTAATTTGAATTGATTTCCACGTGCAACGTACTTGCTCTAAAACTCGTTATAAAAATATCCTTAATTATAAAACATTTAAATTAAATAAAAAATACAAATTAAATACTAAACACATCCCAAACACCTTCACACCTCCAAATACTTCTCCACATCTAAACTCTAACACAAGAGAGAAAGAATAAGCAATCGAATTTGAGGCTTAAAATCGAGAAGTGTTCAACTTTAAATCGAACAAATTTTGTCAAGTTCGATTTCATATAAAAAAATCTACAATGAATCCACACCGACAAAATAAAATTCTAAGTAAATGAAGTTCTAAACATGTTGAAGATGAAATTATAAATTTGATGTGTTAAATTTGTTTAATATTGTTTGAAATACAATGTAAATGTTTATGATTCATGTTTTGAACATTTTTTTATGGACAACAATACTTGATTTGACGAGAAATTGATTTTTTTCCATCGATTCACTTTTGTATTTTTCATTTCTAGAAAAGTCTCATTCGATCCTGGTTGGTCGAACGAAGTGTAGTATGTTCAGCCACTGATCGAACAGAGTGTGATATGTTCGATCAGTGGGCAAACATAATGTTATGTGTTAGACTAGTGGCCAAACACTTTGTATTGCGTTCAACACCAATGCAGGTCGAACCGAGCCCTGTTGTTCGGCCTATATTGATTGATCGGAATTTTCGGAGATTTTTTTTGGCACACTTTAATGAAAAATAAATAGGTAAAATGAAACTAAATAACTTGCATTGTCTATATCATGTATTCTTTCTTACTCCATCATATTTTTGAAATTTAAGAGAGTTTTTTAGATGGGGTTTGAAGAAGATGAGGTATTATGTATGTATAAAATGAGGAAGAAGATGTGTGTTATGGGAAGTGTCAAATGGGTTATGTTTAGTATATAGAAATTATGTTGGTATGTTTGGAAATTTGATTTTATTTTAATTTTAGAGTAGGATATAATTGTCTTTACACATTATATATTTAATTTTGTGGAATCATTTAGAAGAAGATGGGATGTGGATAGCCGAGCCCTTAGAACAAATAAACCCAAAGTATCCTTCGTCAAAATTTAGTAAACGGCGTCATTGACGAATTTCAGTAAACGGCGTCAATCGAACCTTGTAGTACCCAGTACTGTACGGGCAACTAATTATTGACGCCATTTGCCTAGGTTTTGATGGAGGCGCTAAATTAAATTTCTTGAAATGATCAAGGGCTTTTTTGTCCTAAAAGAACTCGACTTAAATGAAATTAAAAGAAAAAGGATGGGAGGGGGGCTTATTTGAGTACACGATAGAGGTGTACTTTTTTCGTATGGCACATACGAATATGTTTGTGATTATACATAGAAGAGGACAAATATGTATAACTTCAGAGTTTCTGATGCCGGTTTGTAAATTGCGGACAAGAACTGTCTCGGATTCGAAAGTAGACAAACATAGAACTAGAATGATGATTTCTTGTTTGCTATCGAATTAACTTATTACAAGATTCTCTGCATAATATTCCAAAAATCTGGTCACTTAATATTTTATTTATTACGGGGTGGCGATTTCTTGTTAGCGTTATCCACTTCTCTTTTCAAGTTAAATTCTTATATTCCTCTTGTTAATTTACAATGTGATCCGATCCGGTTTTCTTGCTAGTTATAGCCTAAGAGGCCTATGCTTACGAGAATAACAATTCTGATGGTTATTTGTTTCTAACTTCATGACAATATTGGAAAGGACAAAATACGTCTAGGAGTAGTAGACAAAGGTATGGGTGAAAAACATAAGAAGTTTTTGTTTGTTTACATTTTTGAGGCCGAAAAAAGAAAACTGGACTGATGTTATACATTATGTCTGGTATTTTCATCATCAAGAAGAACACAAGTTATACTTTACTGGTACAATGTAAATATTTGGAATGTTGTTTTAATTATACACAGTTTCTCAACGTAGATTGACACATGACATTAGATGTTTCTTTAGGTTGATATAATTCATCATGATGTTGTTGTTGATGCAGGACCAAACCCCTTATTTGGAGGTTTAAAATCGACCAAATCTATACTTGGAAAGTCTAGCCACTC
Organism: Scutellaria barbata; assembly: GCA_028654395.1. Lineage (NCBI taxonomy): Eukaryota > Viridiplantae > Streptophyta > Magnoliopsida > Lamiales > Lamiaceae > Scutellaria > Scutellaria barbata. The sequence continues at coordinate 10,158,374 of CM053645.1, forward strand.
TTGGATAGAAGGAGAAGGCATGCTTCACGCATTACACTTCTTTAAAGACAAAGATGGCAGATGGATGATTATGTACAAAAACAGACATGTCGAAACAGATACTTTCAAACTTGAAAAGACTAGGAATAAAGAAGCATTTCTTCCTGCTATAGAAGGGGATTCTCTTGCTGTCTTGTCAGCTTATCTATTTAACTTTGTAAGCAAAACATGTGAATAATGTACTGAGAGTATTAAGTTCCTGATTAAGATTACTGATTTCTTTCTGTTTTGCAGCTGAGATTTGGCTTTGTAAACAAGTATTTGAGCAACACCAGTGTTTTTGAGCATGCTGGAAAGTTCTACTCAGCTTCTGAGAACCATATTCCTCAAGAGATTGACATTTTTACTCTTGAAACTAGACAAAATTGGGATGTAAATGGATCTTGGAACAGGCCATTCACTAGCCATCCAAAGGTGAGCAGCTGAATAATTAGTAACTTATATACTTATTTTGTGCTTCATTTAACCTTTTGGTGACACAGAAAGCTCCAGGAAGTGAAGAGCTTGTGATTATGGGAATTTATCCAGAAAAACCGTACTTTGAGCTGGGAGTAATCTCAGGTATAAATGTTGGATGTCTTTAGGCGATCATTAGAACGAAAACAAGAGTAGATTTCATGTTGATTTCTTTCCAATATGTTAATATCCCAACCCTTGTCCTTCCTTTAGCTGATGGCGATAAGCTACTTCACAGAGTTGATCTCAACTTAGACAGATGTTGCCTTTGCCACGAAATTGGGATTACCAAGCGGTAAGAAATTATTTTCCATGTCCTTGAGCACCCGTGTCAGAGTATAGTAAGAGTTTGAGTTGCAATATATGTGTTTTGATGCATGGTGTTTTTTTTTTTTTGGTAGGTATAATGTGATCATGGATTTTCCTCTGACCTTAGACATGAATCGACTCATAAGGGGTGGGCCGTAAGTTTCCATTGCTTTTATGAAAATGTCGATATAACAGGAGCCATTTTGAACAATTTTTATTATTTCAATTTGTAGGCTAATAAAGTACAATAAGGAAGGATATGCCCGGATTGGAGTAATGCCTCGCTATGGAGATGCAGATTCTGTCCGGTGGTTTGAAGTGGAACCCTGCTGTACATTTCATATTATTAATTGTTACGAGCAAGATGATGATGTAATAATCCATATTAAAATCTTCACACTTTCTGTTTTTTCGTTTCTAGATTTCTGATCCACATTTCATGCTTGTGCTTGGATGAGTGTGTACAGGTAGTACTCTTGGCGTGTAGAGCACGTAACTCAATCCTACCTGGGCCTGACTTTGGTTTGGATAAATTTGAGTGGTTCTCAAAAGGGTTCGGGCAAATAGGTTCACTTGATGAAAAGTCAGAAAGTGAATCATTTCTTCTTCGTGCTTATGAGTGGAGACTCAATATGCAGACTGGAGAGGTATCAGAGAAGAATCTCACAGGAAGTGACAAATCTATGGATTTTCCAATGATAAACGAAAATTATATTGGCACGAAAAATAAGTATGGGTACACACAGGTGATCAACCAAAATGCAAGCTCTGTATCAGGTAATCCTTACATGGTAAAATCAATCTGTTTATAATTCTCATGACCTATAATAAGCAGAAAATTTGTCTCCAGGCATGGCAAAATATGGAGCTCTGGCCAAACTTTATTTGCAAGAGGTGATGTACTCTGATGCTGTTGCTCTTCGTTTTCATTTCTAAATCTCATCTAACAGTTGAAGAATATGTTAACCAGGATGGGCAACAACAACTCGAGGAGTTGATAAAGGTAGAATATCACTTGTTGCCAGAGAACACCTTCTGCTCAGGGTCCGCTTTTGTGGCAAGACATGGTGGTGCTGAAGAGGACGATGGTTGGATTGTTACATTCGTGCATAATGAAGACAGTCACATATCTCAAGTAACTAATTCTCAGAGAACAATTCTGTCTGATAATATTATTCTTGTACTACTTTGAGGTAATTCTTGACAAATTCTTGCAGGTGTATATAGTTGATGCCAAAAACCTCTCAGATGAGCCAGTTGCCATAATCGATCTACCGGCCCGAGTGCCTTATGGGTTTCATGGAGCTTTTATGCCACTGCACCAGCCAGAACTATGTTCATAATATTTTAGATCAACATGTATATATACTGGATTCACCTCAATGACCTGTAACTATCATTTTTGATTAGGAAATAGGCTTCTCCCATTGTAAATTGTGTAACTTTTACTTGAAATGCAAGTTAATAAAGAGAAATTTCTGGAATTGTGCGTGACAAAGTCATATGAAATTTTGTTTGGTGGATGGACTGTATTATTAATGGAAAAGACATGTATGTCTTTATTTGAAACATAGAAACAACAAAATGAATTAAAATAATAAAGCCAATCATAATGAAGAATCTTAAACAAAGTCCCTACACCAAACATATACCCACTAAGAATAATGGATGAGCTAGTAGATAATATAATACTACTTGTATTAGTTGTATTGTTTGTCTTTTGTGTTAGAAAACTACAATTTTTTATTTTTTTTTATTTTTAGAAAACTACAATTATCTTACCATTGATAGACAATGCTGCAGCTGTCTTCATTTGTCACCATGCAGTATTCATTAGGCAATCCAATGAATAATTTAAGCATTCAATAATGGAGAGTTGACAAAAAAGTTACCTAAAACCCTACTACATGTATATAAAACACAATTTTTGTGTGTTTAGTCAAAGAAGGCCTACATTTTCAAAATGTATCTTCCATTTTGAAAGTTACATTTTGGCTTCTTGTTCCAAGAAGATTATGTATCAGCAAACACTTAAAGATGCTCCTTCGAATAAACTTACTTCTGATTCTAAGATGAACAGAAAGATCCCAAGTATTTAAAAAAAGTAAAAATCAAGAACTGAATTTGACTTAAAAACTGATGTTTTCAACACAGGATCAACGACAAATAATTCCAAACGGTGCTTCAAATAAAGTGTAGAACACGAGCAAGTGTCGATAAGTTCAACGAACAGCAAGGACAAATATTATCCGAATGGATCCATTGAAGGAGGTGGTGATTGGTGCTTTCTTGTTGTTCATCATAAGTGTAAAAGCTCAAAACACATCTAATCAGCATGATGTAAATCCACTTCATCCAAGTATGGCGGTTGTGCTTGTTGTTCTTTCAATTATGTTCTGCATGACTTTCCTCATTGTAGCCTATGCCAAGTTCTGTCAGAGGCTTCATCCTCGTGCAATCGAAGTACTCCAAGCTGGTCCTGATGGGATTGTTCGAACAAGATCTCGATTCTCTGGCATTGACAGAACCATAATAGAATCGCTTCCATTTTTCAGATTCTCTTCACTCAAAGGATCAAAAGAAGGCCTTGAGTGTGCTGTGTGCTTGTCAAGATTTGAGGAGACTGAAATCCTTCGTTTGCTGCCAAAATGTCGCCATGCTTTCCACATGACTTGCATTGATAAGTGGCTCGAGAATCACTCCAGCTGCCCCCTATGCAGGTACAAACTCAACGTGGGAGACATCAAAAGTTTGACTTATACTAACAGCTTCAGAAATCCTCGTATCTCCATAGATCATCCGGAGCCTAATCTTGAGTTCTTCATCCAGAGAGAGCAGAGTCAAGAAAGATCTTCGAGGTTCAATGTGGCTAACACGTTTCAGAAACTAACTAGAGGGAAAAGAGAAGAGCCCTTGATTCACGAATTCAAGAATGAGAGTAAGATTCTTCACAAGGTTAAGCACAAGATCATTGTCTCAGATGTCATCCTTAAAAGCCGGTGGAGTGATGTGAACTCTTCGGACTTAATGTCTTTGAATTCTGAGATGCTGAATGTCCTTTCAAGAAAAGAAATCTCTTCAATGGAGTCCAGAAGTGGGAGGTTCATCGCCACTGAACTTTCTGGTAAAGAACAGATGTTGAAGATGAAAGAGGATATGGAAAGGAAAAGGCTTTATGAGTCCAAGATTGGTTCAGGTGAAACTTCTTCTGCCTGTCCTAATGACTCCAACACTGAGTTAGAATCAAGTATGATGTCCAAATCATTGGATCCAGCCCAGAAACGATCAATGTCCGAAATCACCAACATTTCAAGATTCAGAGAATTGAACACTAGTAACAGGATCGCTGGATCCTCAATTTCAGTGAGCCTGGAAAAGGATGAAAAAGTTAGAAGACTTTGGTTACCTATCGCCAGAAGAACAATTCAGTGGTTTTCTGGTCGTGAAATGAGTTCTGAGGCAAGAAAACACTTGGTAAATGTCTAAAATTCTGCATCCATCTCTTGGTTTCCTTGATTACTATACTGTACTGTTTATAGAAATCAATAGTTTTTGGTGTTATATTTACACCTCACCCTACTCTTGACTGACCAAATGTTAAGGTATATTGAAGAATTTCTGGTTTATATATTATATGACAAAACAAGAAAGAAATCTAACTACCTAGTACAAATGGTAACCATGATCTGAGCTATCAACATCTGAATTACTACTATCATTATCCTGATTCTTCTTCATCGTTTTCATTTCATTAACACGGCTAATACTACTCTGTGGGCTATCATCTTTCATCTTTTTCAGTCTCCCTCTCCTCCACTTAAACTTGTTATGCCAATGCCTAACCAACAGAAAACTAAGACCCAAAAACACCACAATACTACACCCTCCTCCCACCACAACCAGCTCCACCGACACCCAACGAGCCCCCCTCTCATCAGGCATGATTGTCCAAACTGCAGCTACATAAGCTGCTGTCATAAACAACGTGGAGAGCCACATCACCTTGTGTGTCGTAGTCATCAGTTTCATCATAGTTCTTCGCGTTAAAGGAATGATGCTGACTAGCACATTGACTACTCCAATGGAAAGGAACAAGGCCACTACATTGCACGCCATGAACACCTTAAAAGCAGCCCTGTTTCCCCTCAACGCCTTCCCCGTTTCTTGGCTGAATCCACCTGGAGGGTTTATACCTGCTGCAAATGTCACTGTTGCTATCAAAACTGCAACTATTGTCACATTCTTTCTTGCATTTCTTAGACCCTCGTTCTGTAGTTCCAGCTTCTTTGCTCTGTGATGATGATGGCAACGAGGACGACGCGGGGTGTAATGCTCCGGAGTTCTTTTAGGCCAAGACATTGATCTACCTTCATTCAACCCGTTTGATGATGGATCAACTTCTCGTTGGACGTCGATCGAACCAGGTGATAACTGATCACACCTCTTAGCTCCTGCTTCTAGTAAAGCTGGTACAATTGCTAGAGCACCTGAGTTACTAGCATCAGCTTCCACAACATCTAGAGGCGTGTACCCTTTTCTGTTCAAAGAATTCACCTCGATTCCCATTTTCAGCAGATATATGACCATCTGAGAATTAATTCAAACAAGTTTTTTGAGACATGGAGATTCAAAATTTATGCAGACAAGATGAAGAAGAAGAAGAAGAAGATGATGAGAACTTACAGCAGTAAGTTTTCCAGCAGTGGCCAAGTGAAGGATAGTGTTTCCATCGTTATCTTGCATGTTGATAAGCTTGGTAGTGTTGAGTGATTCTATCAAGTACTTAACCACTTCATACTGATGGTTCTTGACAGCGAGGTGGAGAATGGTCTCCCCATTAAACGTTGTCGTTTCAAAGAAGTCGAAACTGACAGACAGGATCTCATCGATGATGTTGATTCGGCCTTTAATGGCAGCACAGTGGAGGGGTGTACGGCCATGGCCGTCTTGAATGGAGCAAAGATCAGAATCCAACTTGAGGATCTCTCTTGTTATCTCCAAATGCCCTTTGCTGCATGCTAGATGCAGAGGCGTCCATCCCTGGCTATTCTTTTTCCTGGTGAAATCGGGCCGGGCTTTCAGTATCTCCTTCACTATTTCTGCAACCAGAACTCAGCATCACATTGAAATGACTACAAATTAGTTAAACATGATAAAATGCTCTCACCTGTATAGCCAGATGAAGCAGCAACGTGAAGAGAAGTGGTTTCCATATCCATTTCCAGGATGAGCAGGCCTGGGAAATCACCCAACAACTTGTTGACAACATCAATCTTTCCTCTCTGAGAAGCTGCGAAGAGAACACTCTCATCCCTGGAATTCAGTTTGTAGGCAATCCAGGGGTCTGTTTCCATGAATAATTGAATGATATCCAAGTGGCCTTCTCTGCATGCTTCATGCATAGGAGTCTCGAGCTCAGCATTTTCCATAGAAACCATCTCTGGGGAGGTTTTGAGGACCTCTTTGGCGAACTCAAGGTGGCCCAACCTTGCAGCTAAATGCAAGATGCTGTTGAGGGAAGGAGGGAGAGACTGCTTGATGATGTTAGGTTGAAGATGGATCAGTTTTCTCAGGTTACAAACGTCGCCTTTCGATACGGATTCATAGAGACGACGATCCATTCTTCAGACCTTCACCCCTCATATCATATCATTTCATATCATATCATATCATATCATATATATATTGAAGATGCATGATTTTCCACAAACACTGAAGCAACCACGAAATTTTCTAAGAGAAACTTCTATTTCTTTTCCAGATCAGTGAGTTTTCTTTTTCTAGAATTAACTGCTCCCCCGTTTCAGTTTATAAAATGAATTTTATTTTCATTTTTTCTTCTAAATATGTTATTATCTTTTTGGTTGGAAACTCAATCTTTTAATACTAAAAAATGAGTATTGCAGTCTGTATTTATATAGTTCCTTAATTAATGTGAAGCAATTTTAAACAAGAAGATTATTGAATCGTCAATACATCTGAATAGCAACATTCGGCTTGGGTTGTGTAACTTGTGTTACATGTGTCGAATAACATGATAACAAGTTCATGAATTATGAGGATGAATTTCTCAATATTAACATCTTGCTTTTATTTAAATACCGTGTTAAAAAAGAAAAGAAAAGAAAAAAAGATTGATGTAGGAATATATATACCTACCGAAGACCTTTGAGAATTAAAAGAAATTAATTTATATTAGCGGACCTTCATTAATTTGGATATTCATTAATTTGGATATAATGTAATTGTGACATGGATTCTAGATATGCTATCTGTTAAAACTTAAAAAGAGTCTACGATTAATTTTGGGTGGACAATATGGTGTGAAAATTGGCTGAATTTTCAAAAGAAGTCGGCGGTCTCATTTTCATGCAACAAAGTTGTGGATCACATTAGCTTCAGACAAACGCTTGCCTTTTCTAACAATTTTACATCGTATTTTATATACTTTATTGGTGCTTCTTTTTGTTCCTACATGCTATTATTATCTGGCAACAAACATAATATGTACTTATGATTAATCTATTTTTAGGAAAGATAAATGTACTTCTTTAAGGAACATTCAAAGATTTTAATTTCTGCAGTACCTACTTACCGACCTCGGATTGTCCCGAATTTCTGACTTTTTCTTTTTGGGTCATCTACACTATCACGTTTATCTATGTCATAGCTTCACTCTTATAACTATCAACTAACTAAATGCTCTCCAATTATTATTCTTAAACTATGCTATTCTTTTCTTATTTAATAAGCCTAATACTATTATTATAATTATAATTATTATTTGATAGGCAGATCAAATCTGTCGCAGAATTGTGGTGAATCCGTATAAGTTTAAGGAATCAAATATAATTAGGAATCATGACATTGATTCCAGTCTCAATTTGAAATGAAATTCATTGGGAACATATTTGGATAATATGGATTTGTGAATTTGAAATCCATCAATTTCATTTCAACTAATTTTTGAGTCACTCCATTCAAACTTTAGGTACAACATATAAACAGTTACTATATTATATACGGAACAAAACAAGTATGAAAGCAAGAACCATAGTGATAGTAGAATTTATTTCATGTTGGGTATGTTTGAAATCAATCTTAATTTATAACAGAAAATCCCACTTCAATTTTAAGTACGGAAACAAAATTTAATTTTTTAATAAATTAATTATAAATTATTAGTCCTAAATTAATTATTAATTCTAAGTATAACTTTTGAAATATCGAGTATATCCAAAGAAAAGATGAATAAAAGAAAACTAATTTAAAAAAGTAGATAATTTAAATTTATATATCAATATGAAATAAAAATGTGAAGGCGAGTAGAAGAGATGGATGTGGAGCATGATTATAGAAGAATTGTGGTTTCTCATTAGGATTTCCACCAAATTTCTTAACTCAAATATAATTATTTGTGGTTGTAACAAAATTCCAGCGCGGGCTACATGTGAAGACATAATAACGAAAAATCAAGGTAATGACCAATTTATAATAATAATGTGTGAAAGCACTAAAATAAGTGAAGATGATTGAAAGGTGTTCTTTTCTCTCTATAGAGAGAGAAGAATATATAATTGCCATTTATTTATATAAAATATAATTGCCATTAATTTGTTATGAGATGACGTATGGTCTTGCGTCATAGTAGAATCACTAATTACACATTACAATAGTAGCTAGTATCCAAGGATTGAAATATCGCGATATTTCGGCGATATATCGCCGAAATATCGCGAAAATCGAAGAGCCGATATAATAATACCCAACAATTTTAAATCTGTAAAAATATCGCGATATTTCGCCGATATATCGCCGATATATTTTGACCGTGAACAGTGACTTTGACCTCGCTACAGTACTATTTCCAGATTTTTTTTTATTTTTTTTGCCCTTTTTTCCTTCTTGTCTTTTCTGTTTTTTTTCTTCCTTTTTTATATATGAAATGAAATGAATCTATATATTTGATTAAGTTTAGTATCTATAAATATATTTGCACATGCTTAAATATATTTTTATTTATATTTAATTAAGTTTAGTTTTTTTTTTTTTTTTTAAGAAGAGAATTATGATGTATATGTTATATACTATATAATAATAGTTTATCTATATATTTATTGTAAATATATCATTTGATTTGAAATTTTAAATTCAATATACGTATTAATGTTAGTTATATAAAGACACTTCTCGAAAAATAAGTTAAAATGTCTTGATATTACTTAGGTATTAAGCATGTGTAAAAATTATTAAATTATTCTATTTATTAGTATCTTTTTATACAAAATTTGTCATATTATCATAGTAGACAACGTTTATATAGTATTTTATCTATATATTTGTTGAAAATATATCATTTTATTTGAAATTATAAGTTCAATATATATATTAATGTCAGTTATAATGATATTATAATTAGTAGATATATTTTTCAATTTTTTTAGAAAGTTTTAATATTTTTTTTAAAAATGTCCGATATTTCCACCGATACCGATATCGATACCGATATATCCGTAAAATCAGGGTACCGATATTTTTACCGATACCGATTTTTTCGTCCTTGCTAGTATCTAAGCAAACAGGCCCTTCCATTTGTTATTAATGTTTCAAATTAGCCTCACACATATAACATTATCAATTTAGACATTGTCATAATTAAAAAAATAACAAAATATAATATAAAACATCAATATAAAATAGATAATTCAGTTCGATATCTAAGGAACTTTTTGATTATAATACACATTGATAATATTAGAATTAATTATATGAAAAATCATATTTTTTATTTAAATTATTATTTTAACTAAATTTTTCATTATTAATTAAATTAATATAATCATATATAATATATTTTTTAAGCCCCTTAAAAAAACTGTTGATGTATACAACTGTTCGAATGTGGTGGTTGATATTATGTTATTTTAAAAAAGATGAAAATTTAATTATAATGACAATTCGAGTAAAGATAAGTTTTCAGCATTTAACCGATTATTTTAAATATATCAATATAAGGTACAATATATATTTAAAATTATACGGATCTATTTTCTTGAAAGTATGTTCTTGATTGTCGACAACTAAAAATAGTCTGCGGCCTTTTAAGGGCTTTTATTGGGCCTTAGTTTGTGGTCTTTTAAGGGCTTTTAAATGATCCACTGTCAGACAATACTTAAAAGCTAAATATCTCAAATTTCAAAAATTGTTGCAACTTTATTTGGCTCTCTAAGTTTACATCTTTACATCTTTAATTGTGTTTTTATTTATAAATATTACATTTTTTAATTTATTTTCAATGAAATTAGATTTATAGTTCGTGCGTAAATATCATATTCTAACGCAAATTAAGTATAAATATCCAATATTCCATAAATAAAAGATTACAAAATGTCCATATTTGTAAGTAAAAGTTTACTCAAGTGTTAAAAGCAACAGAGCTAGCCATCGTCAAATACACAAATTTTATCTTATGCTATTGAAAATGTATGTGGTATACTTGAAAAGAATTCAAATTGACAGATGGGAAAAATCAGGGTAATAGTTAGACTCTTCCTGTATAAAATGAAATTATTTGTATTTAGTATTTTAGGATCTATAACAAAAATCCCAAAAATATAACAAGTTACTAACTTAAGTATCACAACAAATCCAAAAGTTTTCTGATGAACAAAGAGAATATTTGTTACTTTTTGAAACAAGAAGATCTCTATAATTACAAAAATGCTAAGAACGCGTGAAGTGAATGAAATGATTTAATATGATGTTTATTTATAGAAGTTCAAGATGTGTGATATTATTTTATAATTCGACATCTTTTAGTTTGAAATAATATAACTCACAATGATTCAAATTAGTTGCATCCTTTTAAATTGGTTGCATTACATTAGTTCAATTCAAACTTATACGTTTTAGACATTAACATATTTTCAACTTATTTTACATATTTAAGTTGTCAACTTCAAATATTAATTTTTCATTTATTTGAAATTGAATTTGAGAAAATAAAAAATTCATTTACTCATAGATTCCTAATTTTCAACTTGCTTCCGTTTTACTCAAACGAAACACATATAAAAATTAATGAAAGATTGGTTTTCAAATCAATTTGCAACAACCAATGCCTCACCAAACAAGTTTTGAGACATGCATGGAGTTTCAAAATTCATAAATTGAAGGGGTAAATATTTCACAGAGGCCAAGTCTGAAATTGATCTAATTGTTTTGTTTGACGGAACCAATAGTTTTAAGTTGGGGAGATAAATTAAAATTTTCTAATAAATAATTATTACTTTTAAGTTTTTTAGAATACCAGAAAAAGAAAGAAAAAAGAGTTAAATAGGAGTAAAATTAATCAAAAAGTAGATAACTTACATTAATATACCAATATCAAGTAAGAATGTGGAGGCAAGTGCAAGAGATTGATCTAGAACATGCATGATTAATTATTGAAGAATTATATTTTCTCATAAAGATTGTTGAGAATTTCAACCAAATTTCTTAAGTCGATTTAATTCTTTGCAGAAAGATGGCAATAAACAATTAGTGGTAGTAAAAAAATTCCAGCGCACAATGAAAAATCAAGGTAATGATCTATATATTAATAATAATAATAATGTGTGAAAACTCAAAATAGGTGAAAATAAAAGGTCTCCATATATGTTTTTTTTTTGATCAAACAATAAAGGAATTTTTTATTTATACACGATGATGTACGAATCTTAAATCCATACTTTCGGGGTGATTCTACTTCACCATATATGTGATAAAATTATAGATTAATGGTGATGAGCGAGGTTAATGAATTAGCAAATTAAGCACACCTACCAAAACTGAATAATAATATATGAAAGTTGCATGACATTATCACTTCACCATATATGTGTATATATGGCCACACTCAATTTTAATGGTCCCAATACTATATTAATTTAATTCACACTCATAAATACTGTCGCCAACTTCTTTAATTAACCCACCTTACATTCTTCACTCTCTACCCCATTGCCTTTACGCCTAATTTATTGCGTATACACTTTTTGTATACACTGACATTATTTATTTTATGTCTGTTTTTTTTTATGAAAATAAATAAATACAAAACTATACGATGTGGTTTAGGGCGTCAATGTCACTAGTAACATTTTGTTTATTTTTTATTTTTCAGAAGGAATTAATATAGTCAACTCTCATAGAAATGTTCCTTTCATTGTCTTCTAATTAATTAAACTTCTGTTCATGTTTAGACATTTTGTTCAATTATCCTTAATACGATATAGAATAGTAACATTTTTTTTTTTTTTTTTGTGATAATTCATGTAGGTTGTAATTAACTATATATATTATTTCAAATAACATTTCATATTTTATTTTTCTGTAATTTTCATTATAGGTCAAATATATACTAATCGCATATTTAACATGCATATGAGGTGTACTATATAAAACAAAATATCGAAATGTTTGTAACATGAAATGCAAAGGAGTTCCTTGCTCTTGATGAGTTCTTATTTTTGAATGTATTTATTTACGAATAAGATTTTCTATTTTATATTGGTATTTCATACAATATTATAAAATAACCACCACATATGTAAAGATAAAATCATTAATTTATATATGATATAAATTAAAAATAATGAAATATAAAATGAATGAAATTTTAAATTTAGTTTTTTTATTTTTTTTTTCTTTTATATTATGATCTCATGTTAATTTAAGAATATTGAGTGAGGAGTGATTATTTTTGTCTTAATTTTATGTTGATTAATAATACATGAGAAAAACTAATTTTGATCTGGGGAAATGTAAAATAAAAGAAAAAAAGAAATGAGAAGAAAGCAATATATATATATATATATATATATATATATATATATATATTATGTAACAAGATGTAAGAGAAGAAGATGGTGAGTGAAAGTGACAAGGTACAAATAAATATAGGCATCCGCAAAAGCTGAATAAGAAACATCTAAAAGGCGAAAATCGAAGCATGGAAGGCTACAGCAGCAGAAGATCAACATCTCTCTACACCTTCTTGGACGAGGAGAGGAGCAGCACGAAAGCAGCCGAATCGCCTCGGCGGCGCTCCTTCAAATCCCTCCCTCAAATGTACGACCACCACCATGACAACCTCCTCTACAGCCCTCCAAGATCCCCCACAAACAGCCCCAGCAACTACTCTCTTCTCCCACCCCCCACCCCCGGGTCCCCCTGGACCCTCTCCCCTCACCACACCCCCTCCCCCTCCCTTCTCTACCACTGCATCGCCTCCCTCCACCGCCAAGACGGCACCATCTTCTCCATTGCCGCCAACAAGGGCCTCGTCTTCACCGGCTCCGAGAGCAACCGCATCCGCGCCTGGCGCCAGCCCGACTGCACCGAGCGCGGCTACTTCAAGTCCAGATACGGCGAGGTGCGAGCCATTTTGGCACATGGAAACACCCTCTTCACTTCTCATAAGGATTTCAAGGTTCGGGTCTGGAACATCACGGCTGCGCCGGAGAATTTTCAGGCGAAGAAGATCACCACTTTGCCCAAAACCAGGTCCATTTTCATCTTCTCCAGAACGATTAGCCCTAAACATAAGGACTTCATTTCTTGCATGGCGTACAACCATGCAGAAGGGCTGCTGTACACTGCTTCGTGGGATAGAACAGTCAAAGCGTGGAGAATCTCCGATGACCGTTGCGTGGATTCATTCACAGCACACGAAGATCAGATAAACTCCATCCTTGTCAACCAGGACGATGGCTGCGTCTTCACTTGCTCCTCCGACGGCGCCGTCAAACTCTGGCGGCGAGTCTACGGCCAAAGCTCCCACACTCTGACGATGACGCTCAAGTTTCAGCCATCGCCGGTGAACGCATTGGCCCTGAGCTCATCCCAGACCTCCTGCTTCCTCTACTCCGGCTCCTCCGACGGGTTCATCAATTTCTGGGAGAAGGAGAAAATGTCGGGGAGATTTAACCATGGAGGATTCTTGCAAGGTCACAGGTTCTCAGTTCTATGCCTCGTCGCGATCGAGAAACTGGTGTTCAGTGGATCGGAGGACACGACGATTAGGGTTTGGAGGAGAGAGGAAGGGAGCTGCTTCCATGAATGCTTGGCGGTGCTGGACGCTCACAGAGGGCCAGTGAAATGCTTGGCAGCTTCTCTGGAAATAGAAAAAGTAGTGGTGATGGGGTTTTTGTTGTTCAGCGCAGGACTGGATCAAGCATTTAAGGTGTGGAGGATCAAGGTTTTGCCTGAAGAGAAGGGGGGTTTGCAGAGCAATGTGGAGCCCATAGATACAACGACCAAGATTAGTACAGAGTATGAAATGAGCCCTGTCTTGTCTCCTTCATGGGTGGAGAAGAAGCTCCAAGGTAATAATCCTTTTGATCATTAGTTCATTAATTTGGTCATTATGTTAATTTATTGATACATTAGGATTAGTCAAACGTTGAAATAATCACGAGGGATCCTCTATTTTCAACTGTGTTCTATTTTCTTGTTTCCACGAGTATGTAAATGGAATTATTATAGCCAAAGAAGTCGAATACAAGATTGTAACACATTTTGTAATAGATAAATTTAATCTATGATTATAATAGTATGAAAAAAATTCTGCATTTGATCTAATTAATTTCTTTCTTTTTTTTAGTTCCCGGCCATTTTATGCAATATATCTTCTTTTTCCATATATTTCGGAACTGTAAATAAATATGTTGGTGATTTGAAGGAAACAATATTTTATTTGGTTCATCATATATCATCTGAATTCTGTTTCATCTTGTCTGCCAGGAAATTATTACATAGATGAATTTTCCCAATTCAACGCAGACATGGATACTATAATGACATGATATACATCTCCCATCTAGTTTTTTAATCCTATATATTCAAGTGTATAATAAAATATTTTCTTAAACTAAATATGAAAGAAAACACTGAATTAATTGCCGGGTATATTTTTATAGGTTAATTGAAGAAGGATTTGGTAATTAATTAGAATCGGGGTATGAAAACCATCACATAGAAATAATAAATAATAAATATTCTTTTCCTCCAACATTCATGACGAAGACCTTATTGGGCTACTGCACATGGAAGTTTTATTTTTGTTTGTACTTTGAAGTAATATATATATATATATATATATAAAGAGAGTTTTAATAAGTACTATATATATAGTAATATATATATATATAGTGAGAATTTTAATAATTAGACCATCTAATAACTTTAATTATATAACATGCATTAATCTACAATTCATGATTCATATATAAATTAGTAAAAATGATCAATGTTATTTGAGAGTAGTGAGACTCTATGACACAAACATATATGAGTGAGACACTCTTATACTAGTTTTTATAGTGAAATGAAAGTATGAGTTGTTATTAAATCAATGAGTGGGGCTTAAGATAACGGCCATAATTGCAGTAGTGTTTTTGAGCTACCCATGTTAAAAAGAATGGCCCAAAAAGCAACTTCATTAAAGGCATGCAATTAAGTGGGTATAGCTAATAATTTAAACAATTGATTGTCTTTGTTGAAATCAATGTTAATTATGCACTGACACACACTTTTCTAGATTCTCTACCTCTAACCCTGTTAGGACGGTTGACATAATAAATAAATTTAATAATTTAACGTCATATACATATATATATATATCCTTTTTTTTATTTTATATTATGTATACACCAACATATATGATTATACTAGGTTGATTTCAATTCAAAATTATCCCATCTGGTATTATACATTACTTGTATATTGATCTATATTTATTGAATATAGAATATGGTATTGCAATAATGGTCTAATTGTAGGAGAAATAATTAATATTTTTTAAAAAATTGCAATTTAATTTTTAATTTTTAATCTAGTAGAAAATAATCATGAATTAACTTATTGTAATTTGAATTATAACTTTATTTTGTGGAGACTTAAGTCTATGTGCCCAACAAAATATCTAAGATTTACTACGTTTTTAATCGCGTATTTCAATATAATCATAATGTATCATATATAAAGTGTTATTATTAATTAACATGTATTGTATATTTATATATGAAGTCCAATAAAACACAAGATAAAACATAAATGCAACAGATAATTCGAAATGTTGAACATAAACTACATTTTTTTTTTACATACATACCACATGTATAATCTCATATATTTTCGTATCGTATGTAAAGATTAAACTACATTTTTTTTTTTACATACATACCAAATGTATAATCTCATATATTTTCGTATGTAAAGATACTTTCCTTATAAGTTATAAGTTTACTTATGTCCACCCATATTTAATATATAGTAATTTTCAGGTACAACACTCATTAAATAAAAGTAGGTTAAGAATTAATCTCATAGTAGTAATTTTCATAACCATTTTTTTTTTTATTATGAAGAAAAAAACTGTATAACTGGAACGAATGGAATAATGCATAAATTTCTACTGCTCAGAACCCATCTACCCACAAGTGTTGATATCAATATTCATAACAACCATTAATTAAGTGGTCACTCGTGGGTTTTCTAGTCAATTTATTATAAAGTCGGCCTTAAATAGAGAAATAATATAGTTGTAATAATAATGAACAAATATTTCCCAACTTAGGTCCCGGATAGTAGTTGGAATTAAATAATGCACTAGTGTATAGTACCTAACTTCGTTAGTTATTTAAACTTGATAATTGAATAAAATTAATCCACCTCAATTTATTTGGCCTCATGGCTTCATGCACACATGATGAGTCATTCTATTCAAGTATGTCTTAACGGCTCATCATGTTCGACAATGAAGGTGCACGTACGTGCACGTTGTCGATAAAAATCAACAATGTGTATTATTTATTTCAAATATAGTAATTCTTTACATTTTCTTAATACACCCATTTTTACTAGATACAATCTTTATAATGATTTTGTATTCCTTACATACTTTAATTAAGAGGTTTGATTATCATAATCTTCGAGATTCAATCAGTAATTTGAATAAATCTCGTGAAGTTGTAATTCACCGAAAAGCAAATATAGAAATAAAATGCGCATATATAGTTATTTAAATAGAAAACTGAAAATCATGCAGAAATAAGGAGACACTATTCAAAAAGGCTCATCTCGAGGAAGTGGAACATGAGACCTAACAATAAAGAAGTTCTCATAGATAAAGCCAGCAAGCCCACCCCCAATTAGCGGCCCAACCCAGTAAACCCAGTGATCGGTCCAATCTCCGCTGACCAAGGCAGGCCCAAACGACCGAGCTGGGTTCATGGACGCTCCTGAAAATGGGCCGCCAGCCATGATGTTGGCCCCAACAACAAGCCCAGTTAGGAGTGGGCCCAGGCCTTCAAGGTTCCCCTTCTTGGGGTCAACAATTGTAGCGTAGACCGTGAAGAGTAAAGAAAATGTCAAAACAATCTCCATTATTACTCCTTGTACTGCTCCCACTCCACTTGCAAGTGAATGGATTGGTGTGCTCTGCAAAATCAGAATATAATTATAGAAGAATTTTATATCATATTCAATTATACTGATTTAATCATATATAAAATATTGGTCGACGCAATATGTACATGTTACACTGTATATATCATCTTTTTTTTTTTCTTTTTTTGGTTAACCACAATATGTTAATGTCATTATTAATTAATATGTTACACATAAAGAAGGAAAATCGTGTTACCAATCCTCCGGTGAGATAAAAGAGCAAAGCAGAAGCGGCAACAGAAGCAAGCAACTGATCAATCCAGTAGAGAATTGACCTAACGACGGTGATGTGACCGCCGGCGAGGAGGCCGAGGGTGACGGCGGGGTTGAGGTGGCCTCCGGAAATACGGAACCCGGCGGAAATCATGACCGCCACCACCAGAGCATGCGCCATTGCCACGAAGAATAGCCCCACTAGTGGATTTCCATCCAGCTTATCTGAATATCGAAATATTTTAAATTAAAATGAGTCGATCTCTAATTAATGCGCATGGGGAAAAAAACTTACCGGCAGCCATGGCGGAGCCGACACCGGCAAAGACGAAGAGGAAGGTGGAGATGAACTCGACCACCAGAGCTTGGAGGCAGTCCGCCTGGAAAGCCTCTCCCACGTTGCCAACGGCAATTTTCGCCATCACCAATTTTAAATTATAAATAATTATATATTGGTTGCTCAATAAATTAAGACAGTTTTTTTTTTGTTACTTTGTTTTGGCATACTTCTTAACACACATGGGTGTTTTTATAGGACAATACGCATGCATGAACATGTCCAAAAAAAGATTCCATAAGAAGAAAATTAATAATTAAAAAATAGAGATTTACGTTTCATTATTATTATTATCATATGGGACTTCTCATTTCTCCTCTTTTTGTGCAATAAATTATTCACCAGGTGCAGTGACGAATATACCACGCAACTCTTATTTTTTTGGTTGAAAATTATAAGTGAAGTCTCGTCTGGCCAAGTATAATTGGTTTTATATATCGATTTTAGTATCTTGTTTTTTTTTTCCATGAAGCTTCAAAATTGATCCGTGAAACGGTTTTAGAAGAGTGCAACTCAAATGAAAAGGAATTCAACTGCAATTGAATATTTAAATGACATATATACTTTAATTTCCTTCCACAAACTAAAAGCTGAATTGCTATTCATTAGATAAGTTTCTATCGGCAAATGCAATGAGTATGTTCCTTTAGTTGTTGTCTTCTTCATATATTTTTATGCTGATATATTCTTTTACACAATGAAAGTAAAAAAAGATAAGGTGAGTTCATTCATACTTTATAATTTACATATTAATTTGTGAAAACGAGTTTATTTACGGGTAAAACTAAAATTATTTCACGGATAACTATTTATGAGATCATTTCATATAAGTTTTTATATTAAAAATGATATTTTTATAACTACATGTTTTTTTATGATTAATTAATTCGATTTATTAATAGTTTATATGCACTTCAAATAAGAATGTAATAAATATTATTAGATAGAAAACATTTTTGATTTATATAATCATTTTCCTTATATACATCAAAATTATATATGAACCCAATTATAGTTTCCAACTCATTATAATTGTTTTAAGGAATTATTAATTAAAAAAAATTATGTGTGTCAACGGGAAACTACATTAATAAAAAATAATAAAGAAGAGAGGCTTATATTGTAGGAAAGTAGCTGTCAATTGAAAACAATGTCTCCATTGACTTAATTGGGAGCCCTTCTTCTTTTTTAATGTGATTGGAATACTAATTATTTTTTATTCTGAATTATTGGAGTTGAAATGGGCAGAATGTGGAGCATGTTCAATCACATGATTGATCATGCCTAGCTAAGTATTGCCCTATAAATAAATCATGAGGAAAACTACCATATGAATCTAATTTCATAATATTATCAATTTAAAATTCTTAATTTATAAAATGAAAATTGATTTTTGAAAATGTAGTTGAATCGTTAATAATGGAATTCTATTTTATATAATTATATTCGTAAACCAATTCTCATATAAGTTTTTTTTATATACGTTATAAATTAGTTATTGCCTCCCACGGTGATATTCTACTTATTATTTGTAGTTGTATTAATCCATTTTTTATATTAGCACTTCTTCGCCTTATGTCTTGATCATTTTTCAAATGATGAAAATGACGCTTTTAGTGACATAATTATTTATTTTTCTGAAACATAAATGTCAAACCATAACTGGCTTTTAATATTATTTTTTTCTGAAATATAAATGTCAAACCAAAACTAGCTTTTAATATTATTATTTTTATAACCAAGTTTAATTGATACTAGAATTAATAATACTCAAATAATCGTCTCATTAAATTAGTTTATTGTTGTACTATACGAACACTACAAAAACACATTATTTGAAAAATTAACCAAAAACTCACACACACACCAAAGTAAGACCATTCTTCCACATCATTTTGAACACTTCAATTAGGGCTTTTCCAACAAACAATCGTTAGTCCAACAAAATATATATACCACTTTCATTTTATTCTTATAAAATTTCTCATTTCCGTACAATGTTTCATACAAGCTAGATCTAAAATTTATAAAATTGTACTGTGTTGTTTGAAGTTACTGAATGTGTGATATGCAATACATATAAAAGATTCAGTCTTTCATTCTATGAATAACATGTTAAATATTCTTTTAACTTTAAACATAATCGATTGAAATAACATGGAATGATGGCCACCACCCACCAACCAAAGTTCTACTAACTGATCTATGTTATAAAAAGAATGGCTAATTAAAAAATTCAATTAGCAGTGGCCATAAAAAATTAATAAGCAATGGCTATAAAATTAGGTACATCTCTTGAAGATGTTACTGTCTATGATGTGGAAAAAAGACATAGAAGAGAAAAGATATGAAGGGCATTGGAAGGAAAACTTACATCGTTAGTGAAATACAACTCATCTTGAATTATTGGGCAAGTTACGAGAATATGGCTGACTCATCATTTTGTCATCTACTTAATTTTCACCTTTTTCTTATTACCTTTTGATATAATTAATTTCCATCGATGCATCAAATCAGATAATACTGAGTCTATGCCAATATTATATGCACGTTTAAAAAGATAATTACAAAAACTCATCTGCGACAGATCAAGCCTACTCCACAGATAAAATTATTTTAATAAATTCATATATAAATTATGAATTGTGTATTGATTATTTCATGGAATGAAATTCACGGCATTGTAAAATTAATAATATATGTGTATTACATTAATATAATTGAATTTACACAAAATTATGTCTACTTTGCTTATCTATATTGTATATATAAAAGTAGAATAGCGGGAAAAAAAATCTAAAGTGCTGATTTTTCTACTCAAATACATCTTCTAAAAAATGGTTTGTCCAAATATTATATGTATTAACATGTTCACTTGATGTTTTTGGCCAAAAGAAAAAAAAAACTATTGTTTGCATTATTTCAAAAACGTTCAACAGATCTTCTTTCTTTTATCACTTAGGAGCCGTGTGAGATGAAAGTCTCATGCACGGTTTTGAATGGTTTTTTGGGGGTGATAGTGGAAAAGTTGACAGATAAGTCACCCTTACTGTCACTCTACAGAACCGTACATGAGATTTTCACCTCATACGGCTCCTCGTTCAATTCTTTCGAATTCATTGGATCCTTTTCCGCGCTCGAGAATCCCCTCCCCTCTTCCACTCTGTCCCGAAGAGTAACTAGGACCAATTTAGTCACGTTTTCATGTTCCAATTGAACACTTTCCATTTTTGATTATTCTCAAAGGAGAAGATTATTCTCTTTACCAAACATATGCGGATCCAACCACGATCCTATAATAAGAACAAGAGATCTTTCTCGATCAATCCCCCTGCCCCTCATTCTTCGAGAATCAGAAAGGTCCTTTTCAAGTTTGAATTTGTTCATTTGGAATCTGGGTTCTTCTATGTGTTTCTTTTAAAAATATTTTCACACGTAAATCTTAAAAATTCTATAACAAAGCAATTATAAGAATTATAATTTATGTATTGCACGAGAAAGAGACTACATTACAAAGTTAATGAGTAAAATAATAATAGATATAAGAAACCTGAACTTGTAATTCTTAGCAAGCAATAGATCAGGCCTTGCTTACTGGGCCTAGCCCAACTACAATGGGCATATATTATCCAAATAAGGGCCCAATAGTTGCGTTTGGGGCAAAATCTGGCTGTTCTTGCATCTGCGAACAATTGTTTTTCTGTTTGCCTTTTACAAATAAGAATTGTGAGATTTTGATTTTTCCATATTTCTCAAGAGAATTGAATACACTAAAAAAATCTACACAAAGATTTGACAGAATAACGGAAATTCTGAAGCTTTCTTCTACTTCTTCTTCTACATACTATATTCAAGAATCAAGTTCAAGTCACTGGCCAGTGTAAGCGTTTACTATTTTCGGAAATTCGTATATTTCTTGCAATTAATATGACGGATATGAATGCGCCACTGGTTCTCGTCATTCTACATGTTTTGTCTTGGTTTTTAGTTCCTTTTCTCTTTAATAGTTGTTTTGTGTCTGATATGAGAGATAACTTGGTTCTATTTATCCTGTCTGTATGCAATTAGGTTTTTGCCGCTTTTATTTGATTAATTATTTTTGTTCTAAGCGGATCAAAATTTTGGGTTTGTTTTCTTGATTTTTCTTGTTAAAATCCCTAATTTGTACCAATTGTACTTCCATGAAGTTGAATTTTGTCAGATAAGCTCTTGGTTATTCCAATTCTCAAAGATAAGCAAGACAAACACAGAAATTATTTTTCTGAAATCAAGATCCAGGTTTTCCACCACTTCATTAATCTTGATGACTTGTGATCATGTCATATCACGCGTAGGTGCAACAAATGCTGAATCCCTTCCATCCACATCTGCTTATCCTTTTTGTTTCCACATTCGAATTCGATTACTCTCTCTGCAGTTTGTATGGCAAAGTATGCCATTTGCTCAGTACTCTCACTCTCACGCCCTGGCCAAGCTGGGATGTCACCATAGACACTGGAGACCACACCTACACCAAAAAACGAGCAATTTAATTTCAAGTATGAGGAATATTACTTATATATTCATCTTTTGTTGTGAAGTAGTTTCCATACATTTCTTTTTCTTCGTAAATGTGCCTCCAATGTGTTTGCTTTTCATTTTAGCTACCACCTGTTTCATTTCAGGATTAGTGAAACTCGAAAGACTAGAAGACAAATCATTGTCTGAAATTTTGACTTGTTCTTGTGATTGGAAGTTTGAAACCGTAAATTTAATTGATTGTACAGACATCTTGCCCTTTTACCTGCGAGTTCGAATTTATGTTGAAAGAGACTTGCTTCCAATGGAGATCTCCTACATTAACCACAATTTTTGAGTAACATATTTCTAATGATTCTCTCATTTTCGACTAAATAAATATAAGCTTCACCCATTTGATTATTACCTTTCCTTGTGCGCTTAAGAAGTTCGCCACCTTTAGAGACGAAACTTAGAGCTAGTGAATCATTTGATTCCTTGCTGTTCCAAACATTTTCCTCTGTCAGAGTGATGGTTGCAGTTCCATGCTCTTTGTGTAGCCTTGCTTTTAGTGTAGCAGCACCTCTTAATGCTATACTAATAGATATAAGTATTTTCCAAAATAATAATAATAATTATTATTATTGTTATCTCTGAGATTACGATTTTTTACAGTAAAAACCAATACCTGTAGCAGCTCCGGCTGTTAGTGTCATGACATCACCGTTGGTCCTTGCATTAATTGCTGAATTCACAACTGATAAGATGTGATCATGATCTGCTCCCATATCCTCCGCTATTTCTATGCAGTGGGATGCAACTAGAGCTGCTGCTGATGCAACTGCAGTAGATGTTTTTGAAGACTTCTTACGTTTGGTAATCGACTTTTCTGGAGAAGTTACTGATGAGGCTGCAAGAGCAGCTACTGCAGCGGCAACTCCTGCCACGGACACTGCCGCATGCAATTGAGCATTGTGAGCTCTAATCTCCTGCTTTTTCCGCTCTTTTTGATCTTTAATCCATCTGCCCATCGTTTTTCTCTTCACGATTGTCCTATAAATCTGCTAGAATAATACTTGTGAGTGTCTCTCATGTTTAGAGTAATGCAACTATTCCGGTTGAGGTGAAAAATCATACCCCATTTCTAAGCAACTGCTGATTGGATATAAATTCCGGGTTGAGAGCTTGTTGCAACAGAAATAATTCCTGTACAAGTTGAGTTGTTTATAAACATAGAGGAAAACTGGGGTATTGCTACACATATATGTATGAGTTACTGCGGTTAAGTTTGGAAGCCAATATAGTTGATTATAACATCTTGATTAACTTATATGGAAGGTTCTATAAGTGCTATAACTGATTGAGTCTCCTAATTATTGAAGGCCATTGATTAACTTAGACAATTAACTACCTTGGTTTACTTATATGACTTCATTTATGCTACTAGGTAGCCTTTTTCATGCCCCGTAGCTAATATTGCTAAAAGTATATATTTGTTCTCTCGAATCAATTATATAGATTTACACATTTTCTTGCAGACTTGAAACCTTTGATAGAGAGGTTACCTTGGCATCATCACTACCTCTTGGAGATGCTGGAGGGCTCTCTGAGGCTAATACAGGTTGATTAAGCTGCAATGTGTTTATGTACCAGGTAAAATTAGAATTTCAAATACAATAATTGTGATTTTTTTTTATTTTTCTCTCTCAACTATTGAAAACCAGCAAGTTATAGTACATACAGAGAGCAAAGAGCTTTCAAGGTCAGCTTGAGCAGTCCCACCATTAGCACCTATCGGTTGCTCGTTAGCTGATTTGACTGCATCGTGTGTGTTGCAAAGAGCCTTTGAGAGTTCCTTAGCTGAAACACTCCATGATCTAGCCAAGAACTCCATCGACTCAGTCGGAGTTTCTGGCTGAGGGCATGCAACGGGCAGCCAATCTGCAGCATTATCTTCCGAAATGTTTTCAAGTTTATCCAAGCTGCACTTGGAGCCACCAGAGTTCACAGACACTGCAACAATCAAAAAAGAAGTGACAAAAAAACCCAAGTGAGTTTCACTTTTTTGCAGCATATATTTTCTTGTTGAAACAATACTCAAGATGTGATCAAGCTTACTCTCTTACTGAACCAGTTTAGAACTGTGGATGAAAATAAGCTCAAATGCTGATGTTGGTGATGGAAAAGAACAAAACTCTGCTGGTATATATATTAGTAATGTCCTAAGCTGTTGAAAACATTCTTAAAGTGAAGAAAATCAAACAGCAAGATTCCATGTGGAAATACTATATTATATTCCATTTCCAGGTTCTAAATAAAGTTGAACAAACTTTGTCTCCAACTTGAGAATGTCTGCTTTTGAAATTTTCACTTCCTTTTTGATTTTTTCTTTCCTTCTTTTAAAGACTAAATATTTTTTCTTGAACGGCGCGTTCATTATTACAAGGGATCTTTTTATCCTCCATTAACAGAGTGTTTTAAGTAAGAAAAAGGGCCCCCCAATCCATTATGTTGCTTTATTTCAAGTGAAATGATGAAACAGTATTCAGGAATATTTATTCTGACCCAAAATTCAGCAAAATTTTATGCAGTTGGATTGTAGTGGTATTAAACATAAAGCTCTTGGGATTCTCTCTAGTTACTACTTTGCAGTTTTCAAGCATTGACTTGTCAAACATAAAGCTTTCAGTTCCACTATCATCATCACTTGCCAACTGCAGGGGAATTCCAGTCACTGCATTGGGTTGAATGAAAGTATGAGCTTACACTCGAGTCAGCTCAAGTTTTGGCCAAGATTGATATAAACGAATCATAGATGATGATGTTTCCAAGTTTAATATTGAATCAGAACATCGAATTAAAGTTTAAAATTGAGTGTTATTTTATTTCAAAATCCAGAATTCATGGTTGGACTTGGACCCAGAAGTAATACTTCCATCTTTTTTTCATCCGCGCAGCCATAAAATACGATAAAGATAATTTAATGAATAATGCAAACTTGTAGGCAATCTAAGTGGAGTTGAGTGGCTTTTAATCTTTGCTTTTAAGTGTGATCAAGTGTGGTGCACTAATAACAAGGTCCCATGCACATCATTTGTAGCGCTTAATCCTCGCACGAATTCCTCTATTTAAATTTATTCATTATTTAATATTACAAAATAACCACTATAAATCACATATATAAATAATGATATCACTAATTCACTACACAAGTGGTCACTTGATCCTAGGTCATATATATATTTTGGGAATACATGCCTCTGTTGAAACCACTCTCTAGATAAATTCTATTCAAATTTATTTTTCAATGAAAATACTAAATTAGATGTAGTGTTCAACTATTTGAATTCATATGTTTGTTATTCTATTTCAGAAATAAATACGACTACTAGACTAAACCCCTAAAGTAGACTTCCACGCAGCATAAAAATCATAAGACAATCAAGTTTCAATAGTAAACTCATTTAGAGACTAGACTAGTGGCCAATATCTTGATGAACTCCACCACCACCGTGACAGAGTTGTTGGCAGCCAGCGGAGCAAAGGCAGCAGCCTCGTTGGACTGGGCGGAGCCACCACCTGCAAGGTCGGAAAGTGCCCGGATAACAATGAAAGGCAGCCTTTGCTGGTGGCAGATCAATGCCACGGCGGCGCTCTCCATATCCACCGGATTGATTTTGAATTTATCGAACAAAAAAGCTCTGTAAGCAGCATTGTCCAAGAAAATGCTAGCACTTGCTCCCTTTGATACCCTTTTCACCTTGGGAGAAGTAGACAAGCATGTTGTTGAATTTATGCACTTCTCTAATTTCAGGCCCTTAATTTCCAAAGTAGACATATAGTTTAGAAAAATCAATCATAATATTAATTTCAAGAAAAGAAAAATGAAAAAGTGGGGTATAGTACCTCTAATTTCTTAGATATTTGGAAGTAATGAGAATTGACTGGAACCCAGAAAATGTGTTGTCTTTGCTCAGGAACACCATCCACAGGGAATATTTCCTCTGGTTGATACCAAACATTGTTTAAGAGATTGTCATTTGAGCTGTTGATGCATTGATCATTAATATTTGTTGAATAATTTGCAAATTTTAAGTATCCAATTTCTCTAGTGTAGTCTCCATTCTGTTCAAGGGAAAGTTCATCTTCTGCCCCATCTCCATATCTCTGCAATTAGTTATATATAATTATTTGGATCAATAGAAATAGGAAACTCTTTGTAGCTACTCCATTTATATTAAAATTCAACCCTAACTCATATCAGAAAAACCATGTCTTTCCACCCAACGCTGATCACCAAAGCTTAAAACGATATAACCAGAAATTATCGGTATGCTAATAATAAAGAATAGTAAATAACCTGCCAATTCCATAGAGCAGTATGAGACCAGTAGTTAGGAATGGTGACATCTCCAATATTAAGAGATGGATTTGCACTTCCAGCAATTCCATAATGAACCACTCCTTTTACGTCGAAGATGCTCACCAGGAGCTGTGTAGTAATGCCTGAATTTAGCTGTCAATGCATGCACAAACTTTTTAAGGAATACTACTGCTTGACTTCACACACAATCCACAGACAGTGTGTGTTTGTGTTAATGTAAGTTTCATATATATACCATGGCCAGGCCTGTCATAACCAACACTACTTTTTCTTCATAAATGGTTCCAAATCGGAATCTCCTTCCTGCCAAAACAATTTTTGTATTACTTAATCACGTGCAAATTATATTAGAGAATATAAATCAAGTCAAGAAGTATAAATATACAAACATACACACCTGCAAAATCAATGGTGAAATTAGTAGGCTTATAACTAGGATGATTAAGAAGAGGGTTCATCTCAAACTGATTTGGAATCACCAATCCAAGATAAGGCCCATTTTCATTGGCCTTATTTATCAATCCTTGTGTCTTTTCAGGTATTGCATAAATACATGGGATTAATGTCAACAAACTTAGAATAACTAAAAGCAAAATCCTTTGTGCTACCATCTCAGATTTCTTGACCATGTTCACGCGCGAATATTGTCTGAGAGAGAGTATTGATTAGATATTGTTAATGTTATATTTATGGATTCAATATATTGCATATGACGTGGAAGATAGGAAATAAATAAAAACGAAAAAATCAATGGAGACTGTTGATTTGAAACTACGTTCTTATATTGGAATGATAGTCTAAGTTTTATCATTCAAGAAATACTTTACAACATTAATGTTGGTTGAATAGTATAATAGGAGTAGTATTTATTACATATTCCAATTGGGACGACTATTAGCTTATATGTTAGATGGAAAGTTTGACTCCATTAAGCTAGCACTTTAATGGAGATGTAACTTGTAATTACTCTCTTAATTAGGGGAATAGATTTTGCGAAGAACCTGATTTATTTTGATAATTCATGACTTCCCCCATTAATTGCTCAATAAACCTTATTCAGTGATTTGATATATATGTGATTTAATGATCATATATATCCTCTCAATGATCCAAGAAGAAATGTGCATGTGATGAATAATCTCAAGGTTCTCATCCACTGACGTGACTGGCCAACGAATCTGGACATATTATATATTTATTTATTGGAAGAGAAAAGTTAGAAACTTTCAAAGATGTGAACATGATACTACAGCTATTGTCTTATATTCTACTTAATCTAACAGATACATTATTATTATCTTCAAAAGGGAGTTTGGTCTTGATAAAGAAATATAGCAGCCGTAGAAAATTGAAGTTGTTTTTACTTAATTTTAATGAGTTTGTTTCCAGATTTTTTATCCACGTGTCAAGAACCTTCAAAATAAATAATACTCCCTTCGTCCCCGATCACTTTGCACACTAAATTGGGCACACTTTTTAAGAAAAAGTAGATATTTGCTTTTTGGTTGAGGATATAGTGGTCAAATTAGGCACAACTTTTAAGAAAAAGTTTGAATATTAAATGGTATTGTGTGAGAAAAAATAATGGCATTCTTTGTAAATAAATGTGTATTGTGAGGGTGTTGATTATGTTAAAATTTGCCATTTTTGGGTGTGTAAAGTGTTTGGGGACAAATTAAAAAGGAAAGTGTGCAAAGTGTTAAGGGACGGAGAGAGTATTAGTTTTGGTGTTAAATGGATAAATTTCAAAAGAAGACCCAAATTATAAATTAGTTTTCAATTCAAGACTCAAATTTTAAAGTTTCTCAATAAATGACTCAATTTAACATTTTTTTTCAATTGAAGGCTTGAAATTTAGATTGAATTTTTAATTTAAGACAAAATTCCAATTATTTTTCTTTTTTATTTATATTTCAAAATGTATTCATATTTTGAATAAATTAAAATAAGTTAGTTAACTTTAAAAACAATTTTCATCTGATTTATCTTAATTTATATGAAAAAAGAAAAAAATATATATAATTAATTTAATTCATAAAATATAAATTATTAATACAAAGTCCAATGAAGATTGCACAAATGTATCTTAATTTATCTAAATTATAAATACATATTAAAATATAAATAAATTTATAAATAAATAAAAGTGAATTTTTGTCTTGAATGGAGAACTCAATCCAAATTTCAAGTCTTAAATTGAGAAAAATATAAAATGGAACTCCTTATTAAAAATTTTAAAATTTAAATATAAAATTAAGAATTAATCTATAAATTGAATCTTATTATGAAATTTATCTTTAAATAATTAATCTCATTTTGAATGGCGTGTAATAGAAGTTGGAATGAAATTTATCTTTAAATAATTAGTCTAATATTGAATGGCTTGTAATAGAAGTTGGAATCAGTCGCTTTATATGAAAATAACTGGCATAAATAGTTAGACGTTACCCTCTATGAATTAGATCACCACGTTGATTTTGCGGCCTTTATAAATTGGGAAAATAATTTATTCAACACCTCACATTCATATTTAATAACATAAATTATGAACAAAATATTTATTTTGCAATTTAAATTACAAGTTGCACTAAAATTTGTGGATTGTCGGTCATTCTGTCTATATGGTTAGTGCCTCTTGTTAAGTTAAAAAAAAAAAAGTTTGATTGGTAGCTAACGTGGATTTTTTTTTTTTAGCTAACGTGGAAAATTTAGTCGCACATGTTTTCAAGTTAGGTAGGAAAATCAACGGTGATTTGAATTTAAAATTTAAGTTAACTTCGTGATTCGTTTTGCTAAATTTAGAAGTTCGTACTAAAATTACAATTTCTCTTTTTCCTTTTTGTAAAATTTTCAGCATTATTTGAAATATATCAAAATACTCGAAATTTCATGGCCACATCATCTTTAAATCTGATTTCAAACTACTATTTTATTTGTTATTCTATTAATGTATACAGCATATACAATAATAGCACCATTACTAAATCATAAATATAGTATAGATAGTTCGATATATATTGATGGTGTTCTACACATCTTGATATTTACATTACTTTTTTAACATTTAAAAACAACAATGATTTTGTTAATAAGATATCGACATATTGTAAAGAATAGCATTCCTAATAAGTTTCCGTTTTAAAATCATTTTTTGTTATAAAAATAAGATCATGTTTGAAAAGTAAAAGTTTATTGTGGTTGGAGATTTGAATCCTTTTCAAACGAACTTCATACAACCATTGCAACCATATACAAGAAAATAATAGTTTCTTTTTAAAATGATCTCTACAAGAAACCATCTCAACATTTTTCCAGCCATTGCATATTCCTTATATTCTTGTCTTAACTATACAGATTGCTAAGATACATTTGAATTTTTCAATTTAACTGAGATAGGATCTGAAGAGAATATAAAAGTTACAAGCCAGGGGGTTTAAGGAAAGGAGCCAAACCGAAGATACCATCTACATCAACAGGAAGCCCGACAACACGATTAAGGATCTCTGGGGATCGAGTCTTGTCTTTCCATGTCGTGAACCAGGGTCCTCCCCCAACTTCTACAGCTGCCATATTACTCGTAACATCTAGAACAACCTAGCCATGAAATGAGATGGAGGTAATGAAAATCGAGCTGAATTGAACGTTTAAGTGAAATGTGGTTAACATGCATCCACCTAGCTCATTACTGCCTTTAATGTGGAGTACCAAGAAATGGTTGGTAGATTTAAAAAGAGTTATTGACTTATAAGTACCTTTCCTTCAGTTCCATCATAACGCCGTTCCCAAATCCGCATTCTTAAATCAGCATAACAAGTGTCCTTGCAAGCTGGAGCGAAGCCGGCCTCTGTGGTTGGAGCACGCAGTGTTGTGCCCGGATCCTTTGTAGTTGCTTCCAATTCCACCTGCTCGACAAACTCCCAATTAGGGAAATATCAAAAAATCCTAATGGAAGTTTGCTCAAACTTCGTTGAAGAAATCATGTGCAGAGTACTCAAAAGAGAGTAGAAACAGAAGTTATGAATGTGAATACCGAGTGTGTTTCATTCTCAGCAGAGATGCACCAATGACCCCATCGAGCAACTTCCCACTGAACCCCTCCATTCCATGGTGCAAACTCATAGAATACCCCACCGTAATGAACTCCAATCTGCAAGCACGATTTGTTTAATTGATCTTCTTTCATAACAAAGAAATACATAAACAAGAACATTTAATATTAATCTTCCTTTCTCTGTCCAATAACACAAGATAAGCAGACTTTATTTGGATATGAAAGCAAATGTTCTCAAGTAATCAGTCATTTTACCTGACATAGCAAGTTATTTCAAAGAAAATGAATCCAACCATACAAATACCAAAATGGTTGAAATGTATTCCATATCATTTCTTCTACATAACATGCATATAGATAGACCTATAAACATCAACCAGTTGAAAAGTGTATGGACATGGAAGTAATATACAAACCACGTGAATTTAGTGAGGATAAATTAAACTTTTAGAAATCATTTCACTGAAAAGAGGTACCTTCCCACCAATTTCTTTCATTACAGCAATCACATCATTTCTGCGTATCTAAACAAAGCATTAATCAGAAAGAATGTCCAACAGGTACCAGTGCAGCATTTTCAAAAGTCTCGGTCAATCCTGGGATCTGTCTCAATCCACCACCAGCAGTTAAAGCAACTTGTCCATCCGCCCCTTCAAAGACATTGCATTGCACCTATGGAGAAGGGCAGTCTGTAAGCATAGATGTAGTAAATATGTCACAAAAAGATGAGATACCTTATAATGAGATTTTATTCATCTTCCATGGGATTTAATATTTCTCATAATTTATGGGAAATCATTTCAGTTACAGAAATAATGTGTAAATAGAATCATATGGCCCGAAGAACATTCTAGACGTGTAGTTTTTTCAATACACTTGAATCAGATATCATGTGCAGATGAAGAATATAGAATAAATAATCCAAGAAGAGATGCCATGTTACCCAGAACCACTTTCTAGGAAAGCCACCACCCCAGTTCTTCTCTGAATATGAAGGAGCATTTTTAAATTCATATCGTTTGTCTCCCCACTCAATCCAACCTAAAGAAGACAAAGAATAAAAGTTAGCTTGCAACAGAGTAATTACTTTTTCCAATGTTCTGGATGGAAGTATTTACAAGTCAGAAATAAAACTGAAGGCAAACTGTACAACGTATTTCTCATTCAGCACAAAATTGGAAGTCTTTGTATGCAATCAATACATGAAGTTTACTTCCACAAGATAATGCACTTGTGGTTGATATTATAGATCATAAAAAATCTGGCCTATAATGAACCCAAGATGATGATCGTGATCGTATAACACAAGATAATGCACTCGTGGTTGATATTATAGATCATAAAAAATCTGGCCTACAATGAACCTAAGATGATGATCATGATCGTATAACTGTTTCTTCAAGCAATTTTTATCTTCTCCAAGCAGTGAAGTTCACTAATTGTGTTCCATTACATATTAACTACAGAGTAATTAGTTTATGTCATCTCCATTATTCATGAATATGTTCTTCAATATCTCATTAGTGGCACTCAGATGAGCCAAATTCTTTATCAAAGGGCAGTGGATAGAAAGTTAACATTCTGCAACATGCATCAACATGACAAGCTTGTCTTCTTCATTGAATGGATATATTGAGTCGGAAGTTCAATATATTCCTCAATTGAATAAACTTTTTCTATTCATAAAGGGCAACTAGAAGGCAGAAACATACACATACATAGATCTAATTGCTATCTGCAAACCAGAAACATAAAGCTATCTATCGAAAATTAAACGGAGTTGGGAAAAACAAGTCAACACCTGTTGAAAGACCCCCTGCCATACATATCTGCCAATGAGGTTCAAATACAGGAAAAGCTGCAAGCCATCCTGCCGTGGACTTTTGCTTTGATCCAACATTTCCCCACCCAAAAACAGGTCGTGTGCTATATGCCCAGCGTGCAGTCTTTACAATCTCTGCATAATTGGTCCTGTCAAGTTAAATCATATTAAAACAAGCAAATATAAATGGTTATATGACATTCTGCTAAAATCAATTCAGGGTAGTTTTTTAAAACATCATTAAATAAAAAAGTTGGGAAGGAGGTTTACCTTCCATCATCACAAATAGAGCCTTGATGCCAAAGTGGGGTAACTTGGAAACCCTCCAACACCCTTTTGTTGAACTCCTGAACCGAATATTTTTATAATTACAGTTGGAATTACAGTGTCCCAATTCATATGTGATAAAATGCTTCTTAAATCGGTATAAATAGTGGAATACATACACTAAGACAAAAATTATTGTAAACTAATAGCATTGTCCTGCTTTTGCATTTATGTGTCAGGGAGTGGGAGGGTAAAAATGAGTCAGCACATGCGTAGTAAATCAAACAAAATGGGGATAAGCATTTTTAGGAGCTCTTAGAGGAAGCATGCTCACCTGTGGAGGGACCTCTTTCTTTGGAGGCCTCACATTATTTTGCAGTGCAAAAGTATTTCCAAGCATCAGCTCGTCCCTGTCTAACGAAAGCAAGGTTATCAATTAAAGTTCACTCCATTTCCTTAAGAAATTCTAGAGCGCTAATTCAATGAGCGATTCCACCAACAAATGTAATTCCCTTGAATTTTATTTTTTTTCTTGAAGAGAGAAGATACATTATTCCAATTGACTCAAAAAATTCTTCTTTTTTCTATTTGGGTGTGTGAGGAAAGACTTGAAATTTCTTATTAGCCGAAAGCATCCTATCATCTGTCAGTGGAATAATTGATAGCCACAGGTCTATGTAACTTGTGCTTCAAAATAATTTCATTCAAAGAAGATCATCAGGTGCAGAAGAGGTTCCTAATAACTAATCATGGAAAAGATGAATGGAGATGAAACCATTACTAATGATCACATTGGATCTTTTTTTCTTATACTGAATGCTCATCAAACATTTACAGTTTCCCATCTTGCCCAATGATATTTATTTCCTTTTAATACTCTAACCAAAAGAACCATCTTGATGGACAAAATAGAAGACACGTTGATATCCACATCATAACAAGCACACTTACTTCCCCAAAAGTTCTTTGATTCTTCAGTGTACTGGCAAATATACTTATCGTCGGCCCCCAGAATTTGAGCTCCAACACCTGTGGATCGAGTCCCATACTGTGCCTTCTCCAGATTGCTCAATTTCTTAGAGAACGCTGGGTTCTCAACAGAATACATGAAGCAGAAACTCTGCCTACATTCTGGAATAGAAACCCTGAAGTACCATCCTTCAAAAAATCTTCGAGCCGTTCCATCAAAATGGTATCTGAAAAAGATCCATGATGTTTACAGGAAAAAAAAAAAAAAGATCAATTCTAGTGCTCCACAGCATACGTTCATTATTTATGTCTAGTATTATACGGGTCATACAAGCTCAAATTTAGTTCTATTGACATGAAATTGGTAAAAATTCAGTCAGGAGACAAAAGGGAAGCAAAAAACTAAATATCATCCATTCTGCTGACAGTATGTCAAGATGCTCAAACCGAAAAATGTGATCCAAATTAAGTCCAAGTTAACCACCGAACCAATTGCTTAAGTATGTAAAGTTTGTCCTACAACATGCAGCTAGTTAGACAATTAAATCTAATTTAATACTAATCTCAATAGTAATGCCAAGGAGCAAACCAAGAGTTCATATATATTGACCAAATAAATTAAACAATTTCTAAACCTCAAACTTTAAATTGCACAGATAAGGCAGTAGCATTGAATAAAAATTACTCCACATAGAAATCAAAAAAAAAAAAAAAAAACAGAAATCATTTATAATTACTGCAACTTTTTTTTTCCCCTTTAAATACAAGAATCCCTGAATTCTGAACTATTAACCAGACATAACAAGTAATGAAAGGTAAACCCAAAAAGAAAAAAAAAAAAAAAAAGATGATAGAAAATTACCCGCTGTGAGGCGTCCGGAGTGGGCGATTGGGAGGCGTAGGTTCATAAACAGGCTCCACATTAGCAACCCCAGAATCAGAATCAGACTCATTATTAATAGAGGAATTGATTGAGGAAGTGCTCAGTGCGGCTTTTACTGCAAACCGGTGGCGCGGTTTTTTCCGGAACGGCAGCCCCGCCGGAGGAAATGGAAGTTTTGGCGCGGTTTTAAGACGAAAAGCCGACGAATTGAAGGATGTATTATTGGAGATTGTACACGCATTCTCCATCGATGAATTCCAAGAGCCAAGTGTGTATGAGGCGGAGAAATAGAGAGGTGGCGGCAGCCTGTAGGCTACGGCTACGGCGACGGCGACACTTGGTACTTACTTGGTAGCAGGCGCTTTGACGTGTCCAAATGGCATGTACAATATATCATCATGATACAAATATAATCAGATATTTTCCAAAATTATACTGATTTTTTCTTTACAAACAAGATTACACTGATTTCTTGAACAAAATATTCGAAAGTAATTTTATATTACAAGTAAATGATGGTTTAATAAAGTGCCGTTGTGTAAATAAGGAAACATATCGATAAACAATTCCAAATAATTATATAGTAGTGTTTGTATATAGAATCCAAAATCGCAAATCCAAGATAGATTATGGGTGTTTTTAGGTACTTATCATAGCATAATTTTATTCTTCCTCTTCAAATAAGTTTAATTTTATAATTATCATCGTATTCAAGATAATCGTGAGAAAATTATTTCAATGTTAATTTACATTGATTGAACTTGTGAACATGTTATACATATATATAATAAATTTAAAATTGGTCTGACATTGTCGTCACGTGTCATGTTTTATTGTGTAATTAAGTATTCATATCATGTCGTTTCAACTTGACACCCTGAAGATGGCTCTATTTTTTTATTTTTTTCTCTTTTCCATCAAAGCTATTCTAATTTCGAAGAAGAAAATTACACCATAAAACATTGGCCCTGTTACATGATCTCAGTAATCACATAGCAAATATTCCTCAAGAAGATGATGATCTTCATTCTTCACCCTTATGTTGGCCCCTAAGCAGTTGCATTTTCACTTTCAAGTTCATAGCAATACCTTCAGAAAATGTCTTTGAAACTAATGCCAGTATAACAGCGAATCGTGCCATAGCGAAGAGAACAAGCAGAGATGCCAACTCGATATCAGATCTCACCAAGGCAAGATACCCAGAAACAAACGATATAGTGTCATAGAAATCTACCAACACAATCAAGAATAGAAGGATGCAGAAAGCCAGAAGAAGAGATATAATGATAGCAAAAGTAAGAAGCAGCAGTATACAGGATATGAGTGAAGCGTGCAGGATGGCGAGAAGGATTAGATCAACATTGGGCAGCATCGAACAATGGCTTTCGTTCCTGAGGCAGACGATGTGATTGCCTTCAAAGGATGGACAAACTTTTCATTTGGAAAAGGATAGAGTGAGTTGCACTCATTCTTGCTATACCCAAACTTCTCCACTACTCTTTATCACAGTATAACACAAATTACAACTAAAGAAACAAGCACTCTTAATTTCTATAAGAAAGCTTCGGTTGTCAATGGTAATGGTAAATCACAAATGGTGTACTATACTCATTTAAAATCGGAAAATCATAACACAAATAAAATGGGCTAATGGCCAAATTTGCAAATCTTCAAGCAAGAGATGGCATGAAAGAGTCAATCACTCTAAGCAGATGGCAGCATGCATCTGTTTCAGAGATGGCAGGCAATGCAAGAAACGGCTAAATTCCAGCAGCTGTACAGAAATACCATTCCACCTCAAGAAACAGAGGAGTAATATACAATGGTTCTTCTCTCTGACTATCTCCAGATTCCATAAACAACGATTTGCTGCAAAAACATTGCAAGCACGTGTTCTTGAGACTGTGAACAACACAGGATTTTGATCAAACTACTTTCCTGCACTTTATGCAAAAAATTAAAATGAAAATATGAGCTTGGTAAACTGAAGTAGGAAATATGTAGGTAGGCGATTTGAAATGCTAAACCTGATCCTTATTACATTAACTTCGCTCTAGTGGAGAGGTAATGTCCAAAATATGACTTGTAAACCAGTTACGAGGGTAGGAATATGTGTCAGAGGTGTGATGCCAAACCATGATCCCTGAAGAGTTCATTGAAAAGCACTCCATTTGACTTTCATCCTCCACCAATTGCTCAATGAATGTACTTGCCTGCAATAGAGTAGGTACGTCAGCAACGAGAACAAGATTACAAAAACAGATAGAGATCCTTCATCTCTCATATCTTTATTTGGGCTTCTAATGATTCACTATTTTCTTTCATTTTATTAGAGCTTATGTACAGATCCTCAGCCGAATATCTTCTATGTATACACTATAAGCATCTGGATTGTTGAAAGCAGCATGATGCTTAAAAAACAGCATTATATAATTTGGTATAAAGGTCAAGTTCAAGTTCAAGTTTAGAAAGATCAACCACATTTATACTGATTAAATTAGGCCCACTATCAGAACAGTATGGGGCTACTCACTTGCAAGTCTTCTTTCACTGTCACAAGCTGCCTTATAGGTTCAATGGTCGGACGGTGCCATCTCTTCGAATCCCAAATGATGGTGCTATTAAAAGCAAAACCAGACATCTCAGCATGGAACCTCTGAGATCTTTTCACCATGTCAACCACATGCCACCCTATCACTTGGGAGCTGTTACAAATTGGACCCTCCGAGAATATTTTGCTTGTGCTTTCCACCAACTTCGCCACAGTCCATGTTCCGATCCGACTGCATTAAGAAAAATATTCAGTGTAGTCACAACATATGTAGAATGATGAACTTTACATTCTCCAAGTGATCTACAGAGTTCAGTAAGGGAGGAACTGCCACTCTCTCTTACTTGCACTTGCATTGTCCTTAAGTATATGCTAGATGTATATGTAAGGGATAAGAGAAATCAGTTTAGAACTGAAATCTCCAGCCCTACTGCCTGAAGAAAAACCAATAGAATAAGAGAGTTGATTGTTTACAAGAATTTTTAAGAAGCTTACAGGTTAGACTCAGCGTAAAGTGGAAAAATAAATCAGAATTTCATTAAGAAATTTATAAAAGTCTTATGTCTATATTCACTTTACTTCAGCTGGTGTTTATACATAGTTACAGCATCCTAATCTGGTGAATTTCTATATTACCGGCTAATTAACTAGGTACATACAAAGATGCCCCGAGATACTTACAAGTTTGCTTTTAAATTGGATCCTTTTGTTATCTCTAAATTTAGTAAATGAACTCTGGAAACATTATGGTACTTCCCTGACAATGGGCTACTTTAAAGTAGAGCAAATGATAGAGAACATAAAGTAATGAGGAAATATATCTCAATCCAACACAAAACCAAAATACATGATGAAGTTAGCTTAAGCTCAAGAAAGTACCTTATGTTTCTCATTTGGTCAAAGAGACCTATAGAGTATATCTTATCGTCATCTGCGAAGTAAACAATCCCATCAAGACGGTGTGTCTCTATGTGTGAGAGGGCCACATTCCTAAGAAGTGCACTTATATTTGTCATCTCAGTAGTGTTCTTACTACTGCATATCAGATGTCTGTACATGACACCAGTGTTCCTCAAGAATTCAGCTGTTTCCATGGACTGATAATTCATCTCCACAACTATCCACAGAAGAGGATGTTCAACCAGTTTTAATGTCTGTGCCAATCGGTTCAGATAGTAGGCCTGACGTGGTCTAGCAAACGTTGGGGTTACGATGATCAGAAGCTTATGGGAAACCACATTAGCAGCCAGATTTGACGAAATATTTAAAACAGTTTGGTCAACAGATGGAGTGATTTGTTCAATATTCACTGGCTCTGATGTAGAATTTTCTTTCAAAGAAAATCTGCTAACCATCAACATCTCATTTCTCTGAAGGTCATCTTTTGCAACTGGTTGAAGCAACTCAAAATTGAAAGCTTGGTGCTTAGGCATGAAATTTGTGGACAAATTCCATGGAACAAACGGGGTAAGTCCAACAAACACACCAACAATAAAGCACATTAAGAAATGTAAATATGCTCTCCGCCAAATTTGCCCCTTTAACTTTGACCTATCAAAGGACCGAGAAGACCTTTGTGAGAAAAGACCGAGAACAAAACTCTGGACTTTATACAATACATAGTCCAAGGAACCTGGCGATGAAGACAATAGGCCACCATGTGATGGGTAGTTCTGACTGTTAGAAGATGACTTTGACAAAGGAGACGCAACTTGACAAGCTTCACCGTTTATTAGAGCTCCTGGCCGAGGAACAGGAGACAACGTTCTTCTGATTGATGCCATAACAAAGCTGTACTAGTATACAATTTTACCCAAGATACTTTAAGGCAATGATGCACCAAGATTTCACCCATTCAATGTTTCAATCTTGATTGTTATAGAGATCCCTCCAACCAAGCAACATCTGCCTAACATAGCAATAATGCAGTATGGCAGCTTTCGCAATATATAGCTGATATTTATTTGTTGCTAAATCAAAGTAGATATATATTCATCTTCCCCTTTATACTACTTTAAAACAAAGATCAAATCTTTTCACGATATATGCTCCCCCTTTATGGACATTACTCTTCAACGCTCTGAAAATACTGCAAATTGAAGAAAACCTAAATATTAACGAAGCCCCTTGCTTTCTTCCTGAGACGTATCCTGAGAAATGCCATTCAGAAATCCAATTCAAAAGGCAAATTCTTCTCCAAGAATACTAGCATAGATGCCAGACTACAAATAATTGTGCCAAAAATATTTTTACCCAACGAAAATATTCAACATCCCACTAAATTGTTTTATATTTTTTTTACTCTCCATAACCCTGAAACGAATCCCAAACACCGCCATGGAGAACACCAACAAAAAGATTTCAATTTGTATCATACAAAAAAACCAGATTTGAGGCCTTAAAATAATGAAAAAGGGCTCTTAAACGAAATCAGTTTACCTTGTTTTCATCCCAAAATTAATGGACCTTCAATCTTTTGAAGCACCCTGAAAGCCCAGAGAAAAAAACGATACAAGCAGCACACTGTTAAGCTTTATAGAACATCAAGAATCTCTCTCTCTCTCTCTCTGTATATTTAATTGTAAGTTACACTGACTTAAAACAGTATGGTCGAATTGCGTTAATGTTTGAATCTGGGAATATAGAAAAGAGAGGGGTTGGAAAGAGAGTGATAAAAGAGTACATGTAAGGAGAAAAAGTATATGATATGTGTGTTTTCTGCAGAATTGCACACTCATCAAATCACAAGAGAAAGTTAGGGAAATATATACAAATTCAAGGAAAAGAGGGCCCAGAAGGCTAATAATTAATAAGTTTATTTTGGTTTCAGATCTGTTCTAAAAAGACACTGAAAAATTATGTTGAAATTCAAACCAAGAAAAAGACTAATCTTAGCTCATATGCTAATATCTAGTCAAGAGTATCTAGTTTTTGCCTAAACAAAATAACATTATTATAAGCACACAACTTGAACAGTTTTTGCATTATTTTAGATCAAGGAACCAACCGCAAAACTCCATTCAAAGATTGAATGTAATGACTAATGAGTATTATCGAGTTGGCGTTATTAATGTTCCACATATATCTGCAGGTCACAAAATTAAAATGTTTTGAGATTTTTACCTTGTAAATGTTTTTCATTTAATGAAATAACAACTGTGTGATAAAGATGGAAAATAGATAAGAAAATGATGTCTTTATTATAAGTCTTGTTTCACATTCTCAACGATCTAAGATTGACTATTAATTTTGATTTTCATAGTCAATAATAATATACATACAACTTGAAATATTCATGTATATATACTAAGACAGATGATGTGAATACATACCAGTTACTCATATATATGTATATATAAATTATATATTATATTTGATGCATTTCAATGAAGTGTAGCATTTAAATATTACTCTTCATGCACGTAGTTACTGTATACCCAAAACATACACGAAGACAAGAAAAAACAATAAGCGATGGTATATCAGAAACGACTCAAATTCATTATTGATAATGACGAGTCAAATATTGTAATAACTAATAAGTGACGAAGTTAGAAACTATGTTGAGGATGGTTCAACTAACAATACTATAAAAATTAGATAATATAAATAAAATATATATTTTCATTTTATAATAAACTTTTGTTAAACTTTTGATAATCATTATCTTTTTTTTTTCAAAAACTTTAATATATAGATCATTGTTAGTTTTTTTAGATTTTGAAATAAATGAATTATGTTTGTGATAACCTATCTATGTATTTTTAGTAAATTTATACTAATTACTTGATGACAAAAATTATAGTACTCAAATGTTGGATATTAATTTATAAAAAAAGCCTTAAAAATTTGTGACCATAAGTATAATTTATAAATTTCAAGAAAACTTACACCGATGTTATATATTTTGAATTTTTTATATTTAAAATGGTTAAAAGAAATAAATATTGAATATCAATTTATTATAAAATATAAAAATAAATAACTCATGATATATAATTAAAGAGAAAATATACATTCATTCAAGAATTTATATATATATATATAAACGACATTGTAGTTCAATTATACTCTTAACATTAAAAAGTAAATGATATCTACATTCTAATCTCTTTTTATTTATTTTTTCAAAGTAAAAAAATTTAAAATTATTAAAGTATACTATAGTTATATATTTATTTTAAAATCCAGGGACCCATTGGCCCCACCTACCTCCGTCACTGATTGTAATGGGCCAAGTAAATATTAATAATACGCAACCATCACCTTACCTTGTTATATGTTACATCATCAACTTAGAAGGAAAATGAGGATTTATTTTATTTTATTTATTTAGGAAAAGACAGCTTTCATTAATATCATATGATGATTAATAACACTCTCAATGACACCATATTTGGAGGATGCATAACTTCACTAAAAAATCCAACAGATCGAAAGAGCAGCTTCAAAACAAATTGCCTCCCAATTGCGTACTTGTATTTCAAACATTTGGAATTCCATCTCGTAATTAAAAATTTCTAATATTCACGCTAGATATTATTGCAGTGTTATTTTATACACATAATGTATCACAATCACAATAATAATAAAAAAAGAAGACACAATTTGAAACAATGAATTCGGTGCATGGTCTCCAACCAAAGCTATATTATACTAACCTTTTATATCTCTCTCTCTCTTTTATTTTTTATTTTTTATTTTTTTAGTTTGATTACAAAATGTTTGTAATAAGTGAAGTGATGGGAGAAGAAGAGTGGGTGTAAGCGTAAACAAGGGGTGGTTGGCAAAGGTATCCATTTAGAGGGGGGACAAATACACAGGCCTTCAAGATCAAGTGCACAACCATGCATCCTCCTTCAAATCCTTAACCTTCTTCCCAAACACGACTTCATCAGCCTTTTTAGCTGCAACAAACTCACCAAACCTAGGATACTTTTCAAAAGCGAAGTTCCTGTTCTTGGCCCAATGCCTCATACTTGAAAGAACGCCATCTTCTTCCATCACATATATCCTCATTCGTCTGCTCGATAATACTTGAAATCAACTGCAATCCAGTGCCCTAAATAGGCTTCGGACAGGAGCCTCATCAGGTTTGCAGTTTGCCTTGATGTCCGATCACAGGATAACCTGTCAACATTACCTTGTTCTTCTTCAATCCGCTGTCTTTTACCATTTTCTATGCATGTAAACAAACTATATCCATCTCTGCAACTTTTTCTGCACCCATAACACAAATTAATATGCATTTTTGGTTTACAGCTATATCCATCTCTGCAACTTTTTCTGCACCCATAACACATATTAATGTTTCTTTAACAAATTTCAATTACAAACCTAATGTTCCAATCGATTTGGACAAGATGCAT
The DNA here is from genome assembly GCA_028654395.1 of Scutellaria barbata. Lineage (NCBI taxonomy): Eukaryota > Viridiplantae > Streptophyta > Magnoliopsida > Lamiales > Lamiaceae > Scutellaria > Scutellaria barbata. Next base: position 10,201,012 of record CM053645.1, read on the forward strand.
GGCAAAATTTGATTGAAATCCAAAATAGCATAGACGCCATCTCCAGAGGTGTTTAAGACAAGTCGACCGTCGTATCTATAGACTACTGTGTGTTTTGATGGATACCATTGAATGTCACCAAACTCGTGTTTCTTGCCATGTTCCATGAATTCATTCTCAATCTCACTATCATTAGTGAAATTGAATGTAATGCCCCGTTTCAAAGCCGGTTCCAATGCCAATGTCACCTACATTACATATATTTCATACTAATTCAATTAGTCTTTAATAAGATTCAATAACAAGTTTTTGAATATTAATTACAATTAGTTATAAAATTATAAGATATATTCAACGATATTATACAACTTGTTTCATGTTTATTTATACATGATGTCTTGACGGCCAAACAAGTTTACCGTTTTTTTAGATGAGTTAGTTTAGAATATGACTTAATTAAAATTGTTTGGATTTATATATGGAAAAAAAAAAAAAAAAGACTTGAAATAATGTATGCGACCTTAGAGATGACTCCCAATAACCCCAAAGAAAGTTTTGCAGCATTAAACAATGGGTTATTTGTGTCCAAAATCAAAACTTTAGCAAAACCTTGAGATTGGTTAGCAGGAGCTACAAGTCTAATCCCGATGACATGATCATGAACTGCTCCGCCTCTGCCCCACCACGAGCTGAGCCCCTCCTGCTCCACCCTGTCTATCAGGGCCCGAAGCCCGACGCCAGCGTCCGCGGTCACTGCCAAATTAGCCGCATCAACCACGATACCGGAGTTGTACCTTTCTGTGCTAATCAGGATTGCACTTCCATCGCGGGCCAGGTCCATTTCGGCGTGGTGTGTGCGAATTTGGACACAGCTTTTACTTTGAGCTTCTTCTTGTTAGCATTGGCCACGGCTGATGGGAGTTCTTCTTCGGTGGTGGGGTACACGGCGCTGCTGACGTGGCATGCTTTCCGATCTCCCCAAGCTCCGAACGAGTTGGTGAGTGTGCACCCTGTTTGGTCGCACTGGATAGGGTTTTCCGGTGGCATGGCCCGAATCCGGTCCGGGCCAAACACAACAAAGACTAAACCGACATATAGAATTTTTGGAAAATAATTATTGGATATCAACATTTTTCTGGAGAAACTGAGGTAACATCTCTGAAAGCAGTGATCAAGAGTATATATATATAGGGTTTTATGAGTTAGGTTTATTTTAGTAAAGACCACATGTAAACGTTTTGTAATATTAACTAATATTCTTTTGCAATATTGGATGGTCTTTTAGGAGAAGATATTTTATTTTCGAATCAATTTCATCAATTATATAATTTCAATATAATAGAATTAATAATAGGGCGTTGTTAGTACGTATGAATTATGAAGTGATAGAGTAGGAACAAAAGTGCACGTTGGGCGATGATACGGATAATAGAGCACGCTACTGCACGTTGTTCGATGATAATTCCGTTCTTCGTGTTAATAACACCTAGTACAACACTTTTACTACATACATGTTTCTTTATCAAATCAAAATAAGATAATTAATTCCATATCTTTTTTAATCAACAGATGAGATGAAAAGTTGGTCATCCGACTAAAATGTAAATCAAAAGATATAATCGAATGACAGATACCTATGAATCAGGATAAAATTTGCTCCACATGAGATTAATTATTGGAAGATTTCTCCACACATCTACGATAATAATCCAATGTTATAAACAATCTTATAATTAATATAAATTTTAACTATACACCTATATTTACAAAATTCAAAATTTTCCAATATATTCACCTTCCAAATATTGTTTTAGTTTATCTAGGCCCAATGATTCAGCCCAGACTCTCTCTTTCTTTTTACTGGCCTCCCAGTCCAAATATATAGGGTGTTGACAGTGATCAAAGGAGTAGCGCACCAGATAAAGAACTAATTTCACTCTATCTATATGTAATATATATGATAGGTGACATATTTGAAAAAGATAATGATTTTATATTTATCTAATTAAAATATATTCAATGTCTTTCTTTCTTTCTTTCCCCTTTGTGTTCTTTCTTGTTTAATTAAAGTTAGTAATAAGTACTACCAACTAATAATTAGATGATATTATATGTTTATCTCAACCATACTTCCCAAAATTCTTAATCATATCATTAGTACTCAATCGATAACAATTAACGAGTATTGGATGGTTTGGAGCAAGTAAGTTTAACCATTAGACAAAACATTTGTAGCACTCATCATCTTTACACTTAGTTTTAAGAGTAGCATTTTATAAGACTGTATCATAAATTAAATTTAGGTAGACGAATGTTAACCATAATTTATATGCCATGAAAAAGAGTTTTAACAAGTAAAAATAAGTTTGAATTATAAATAATAAGAACAATGATGGAGGAAGAGGGGGGCCAAGAGGAGCATTGACCCCTCAAATTTTAAAATATTACACATATAATATATATATATATATTATATTAATATTGTGAAATTAATTACATATATGATATTTTTCAATATTAAGGTATAATTAAATTAAAATTATTGATGGGTTGTAATATTATTTCATATTAAATCAATATATATATATATATATATTACTCTTAATTTTACATAAATCTCATATCTTCACACTTTTCAACCTTTAATTTTTCTTAATCATTTTAGATATTAAATTTATAATAATAGAATGGTGGTATAAGTTTTCTAAATATTGAAATGAGTAAATTCTATTTATGGTCATCTATATTTGTATTATTAAATTATTCAACATTTGAGTTTTATCATTTTAGTATCAAACCATTAATAAGAAACTATTAAAAAAATATTAAAAGTTCAAAGTTAATATATATTCACTGTGAAATGAAAAAGTATCTCAGTACATATATAATTTATACATATTTTAAATTTTTATACATTGTGAGTGGACTATCGTGAACAAAATTTCTGACTGCATCACTGAGTTAGACTTAATCTCAAGAATTTATGTGTGACAAATTAAGTTTCATATAAATTTTTATGTAATTTTTATTGTATGAAATATCTTTAGAAAATATTATATAAAAAAGTTCAAGAGAATGATAGAACAACTTCAAAGCAAATTATTTCCCAGTTGAATTATTCCATTCCAAATTTTAGAATTTCATCTTGTAATTAAATATTTCTAATAGCCACCACAGTCATATATAATTTTAGTGTTATGTTATAGGGTTAAATTCATAAAAATGTATCAATTTAGGATCTAGTTCCAATTGATAGAATAAAGATTTCTTCCTTCATTAGATTAGAGATAAAGTTTTTCTTCCGATAGATGCACTCCTGCCCCACTTTACTTATTGGATTTGAAGAACCTGAGCGGCCTACCAATTCTAACTTAGAGTTCTTCCGTCGTAATCTCTTGTTTTGCCCTTATTGCTATTTCTATTGCTTTCAGTGTGACTGGCGAATCTCCCTTATCCGATCTATTGATCTGCGATTCTTATGATCATACCATATGTCCCGATCTTATAATTTGTGAATTTTATAAATTAAGTTTTTTTTATTATTTACATGTGGGTGATTACTGAATTTATGTCCCGATCTTATAATTTGTGAATTTTATAAATTAAGTTTTTTTTATTATTTACATGTGGGTGATTACTGAATTTAAATTAACATGTCAGTAATTAACTTATACAATTTGGGTTCCATATCAACAATTGAGGCCCGAAAAGCTCAAACATGTTTTGAATTGAAACAAATGTTAAATTGAGAGTTTATAGTGTTATAGTCAAAAGTTCATGGTACAATTGAAACTAGACATTAAGTTGATGCATTTTTATATAATTAATCATATTTAATTTATACACATATGTATCGCAATAATAATAAAACAAGAAAATAATATTTGAAATAACTAAATTCCGTGCATGGTCTCCAACCAAAGCTCACAAAGGCAGTAATTTTTTTTTTAACGTTTATTAAAAATTTTGTGTAGTGAATGAAGTGGTGGAAGAAGAAGAATATCTACAAACCCGAGCTTGAGTGTAAACAAGGCCTGTTTGGCAAAAAAATCCATTTAGAGGGCTGCAATGCCTATCTTGAGAGCAGACACACAAGCCTTCAAGTGCACAACCATCTTCCTTCAAATCCTCAATCTTCTTCCCAAATATGACTTCATCAGACCAATCACCCCCAAACATATTCTCAGGATCAACAACCTTCTTAGCTGCAACAAACTCACTAAACCTAGGATACTTGTTTGCCACGTCAGCAAAAGCGAAGTTCCTGTTCTTGGCCCAATGCGGCTTAGCCTCATACTTGAAGAACGCCATCTGCTCCACTTCTTCCCACACATCTTGATTCAGTCTCGGCGTCGAAGCTTCGTCTGCTCGATAGTAGTTGAAATCAACCACGACCGAGTCCTCCGGTTGCCCTAAATAGGCTTCGGATTTTCCGATGAAACGTATGAGCATGCCGTTGTAGATGTCCACTCCGCAGAAGTTCTCCGGCTTCATGTCGCGCAGCCTTTTCACATCGCGGATGAAGTCGGAGAACTTGGTAGCGGGGAATATGGCGGTGGATTCGTAGAAGAAGAGGCCATTGATTCGTGGATCCCACGCGCATGACATGGCCTTATTTGCTTCTGATGAGTAGAGACAGGAGCCTGAGGTTTGCATTTTGCTTTGATGTCCGATGACAGGATAACCTGTGAAGCTCAGGTTGTTGTTCTTCAATCCGTTGGCGATCAGCTTCTTGTATGTAATAAAAGAGGTTGCCAATATGCATTTTCCATTTACATCTTTGCCCTTCTCTGCTGCTTTTTCTGCACAAATTACAGAAATTGTTTGTGAATCAGTTATTTTTAAATTCAAGATTAATATTTATTTGAGAAATTTCAAAAACACAAACGATCCAGATCCTCTTTTACATTTCAAAAGTAGACTCAACAAGAGAGTATAGTATATTTTAAGATGAATGAATGTAGTTTGAAACAAGTAACAAACCAGATGCTCGAACTGATTTGGCAATGATGGCAAAATTGGATTGAAATCCGAGAAAATCATTGAGGCCATTTCCGGAGGTGTTTAAGGGAAGTCGATCATCGTATCTGTACACAGCTGTATGCTTTGATGGATACCACTGAATGTCACCAAACTCATGTTTCTTGCCATGTGTCATGAATTCATTCTCAATCTCATTATCATTTGTGAAATTTAATGTAATGCCCCGTTTGAAAGCTGCCTCCAATCTGAATGTCACCTATATATATAATATTAATTCAGTTACTTTCCAATCAGATCATTTTGATCTCTTCTATTATGATACTAGTTTCTAACATACATGAATACATTTTTTTTCATTTACAATACATGTAATTATAAGAGATTCATGTAAAAGCCTAAATTAACCATGAAATTACAAATATACCCCTATAGAATTTCCAAATTTCAAGCGACCTAATGCCTCTTGGAATTGTACGTACAGCTATCTTTATATACTATAATGTAATAAGATATATTCCACAGTAACATCGCTTGTTATGTGTACATGTCTTGATGGTGATGCGTGAGTTTATAGCTAGCTCGTTTTTGATGAATAACCTAATTTTCAAGATTTTCTTTTTCAAGAAGAATATTGATTATTGATAAAAAAAAGGGGGGGTAAATAAGATAATTACACAAAAAAGAAAGAAAAGAAAAGCTTGACATAATATATATCTTACCTTAGAGATGATTCCCAATAGGCCCAAAGAGAGTTTTGCAGCATTAAGCAGCGGATTATTTGTGTCCAAAATCATAACCTTAGCAAAACCTTGAGATTGGTTAGCAGGAACTATAAGCCTAATCCCGATGACATGATCATGAACTGCTCCGCCTCTGCCCCACCACGAGCTGCCGTGTGCTCCGGTGCTTATCATTCCGGCGACGCTAACACCCTCCCAGTACGGCGCTGCCACCAGGCTGAGCCCCTCCTGCTCCACCCTATCGATCAGGGCCCGAAGCCCGACTCCAGCGTCCGCCGTCACTGCCAAATTAGCCGCATCAACCACGATACCGGAGTTGTACTTTTCTGTGCTGATCAGGATTGCACTTCCATTGCGGGCCGTGGAGCAGGCCCATTTCGGTATGGTGTGTGAGAATTTGGACACGGCTTTTACTTTGAGCTTCTTCTTGTTAGCATCGGCCACGGCTGATCGGAGTTCTTCTTCGGTGGTGGGGTACACGGCGTCGCTGACGTGGCAAACTTTCCGATCACCCCAAATTCCGTACGAATTGTAGAGCGTGCACCCTGTTAGTTGGTCGCACTGGACCGGGTTTGTGGGCGGCATGGCCCGAATCCCAAACACAACGAAGATTAAAAAGCTACATAGAACTTTTTGAAAACAATTGTCGGAGGATATCGACATTTTTCTATGAGAAATTGAAGTACTACTTTTCAATATATAAGTTTTTATTGATCTCATTAAGGACTTAATAATCTTGAAGTGAAAGTCAAACGTAAATGGGCAACTTGAAGTGAACGCTAAGACATGTGTTCGTGCTACCTAGTTGGATTATCCTGTTCAGTTGTGAATTTCATTAATTAAAGACAGGATAATACACAGCTGGCAACATGCACTGGAAGTGCAAAACGTTGAATACATTTAGACTCAAGTTGCTTAGGATATCAAGGTAAGTTTGTATACAAGTACACCAAAAACAGTATAAATAAATCTCAACAGGAAGAGAAAATAGAGTCTCGAGAGTATCAAACTGCAAAGCATAAAATCCAGATAATTAAGTTTGCACTCACAACTCTCTGTAGACATGTCTAAGCACTGGAAAGAGGAGTTTTAAGACTGAACTACCTATGAACTTATTAGAATAATCATCATTTATTTTCTTGAACAATCTTTCCCTGCGCCATCCTTTCTCATTCTCTGTCTCTTCCTGCCCTCCATGTTCACCGTTCTAGCTTTTTCTTTTGTAGCTTTCCGTTTTCTAAGCTTAAAATCTTTTGCACTTAGAGTGAACTTGTTTGCTGCATCAGGAAAGCTGAAGTCAGATGGGTTTCGGTTGAGGGTGCACACACCTAATGCTGTATCACGACTTTCTGGCTGAGTCACAAGGCCACCAGAACCCTCCAAAGGAGTGGCTTTTGAGTTCCCAAGCTCATGTGTTATTTGTTGAACTATTAAGAAAGAAAAGAAAAAATAAAAAAAGCACAGTTTCAGAATATGTTGAAGAAGCGCGATATCATATCTGCATTCTTAGGAAAGAAAGGTCTACCTCGTAAATTGGATGATGAAGCTTTCTTTGAGCTTTCACCAGAAGTATAAACACCATACCCTAAACCAGAGAAGTGATTTGAGTGGCTATTTTGTGAAAAGAATGATCCACCAAGATAGTTTTGGTTCTCCTTTCCATTCAGGCGAGGGTGGTTGTCGCAGGGAGAGAAGGATTTATCGAGATACCTTTTGGTACCTGCTGCTTCAAATGAAGAGCTTGATACAATTCGCTGATCCATCAAGGACAACAACTGCATAGCTGGAATTGTATCATTTGAGTAAGGATCCAAAGATCCGACGGACGTAGAGATGGGCCCCATTCTGCCCTCCTTGATCAAAGCTGAATTAGGAACCGCTTTTTTCCCCTTTCCATCCTTGACATCAGATATGGTCTTCCCTTTGTGCCACCGGTCTGAGAATGAAGGCACACCCATGGTACTTGGTTGGATGGAATGTTTAGGGGCGATGCCAAGATGAAAGGGCGCACTCTCTCTCACAGAAGGCCATATTAGTTCATCCCCTGTACTACATCTCGGTCTTGCCATTGTGGAACTTGATGGCGCATACTGTGCTTTCCTCTGTTGATTCAGTGTGGATGAACTGAAGAGTCTGAATTGGCTTTCCTCTGGTTTGCTCATGTTCAATCGACAACTGTTTAGCTGGGGGAAGTTTATGGGAATGCTTTGTCTGGCTTCCATGTTTCCATTTGCCACAGTTAAACCATTTCTTCTGTTGGCAGGAGGAAAATCAATCATGCTAGAACGTCCATCCACATAGAGTGAAGAATACCCTCTTGTTGAAGTATTTATTCCCAGTAAATGTCTCCTTGAATTTTCAAGTCCCCTTTCATGTTGTTTTTGGGCCAATAGCTCCACTATCTCCATTGGTATATCATCTGATCTTCCAAGTTCCACATTGTGTTCTTTGTTTTTCGGCTCAAAGATTCTCAATTGCCTTTTGCCTTCTCTAGTTGTCTCATTAATGGAGGGGGCAGAGGCATCCTGGTAATCAGAAGGAAAAAACGATTAGCCACATAGATTAAAAGGCAAAGTTGCTCATAACAAGATAGAATCAAAAGTGTAAACAAATAACAATCTTCCATTTGGAAAGCTCAAATTAACAAAAAAAGATCAGCAAGATTGATATTGATACAAAAATGCAAAAACCAACCGATCACGGCACAAATTAGGAGACAACATTTGACACCAAACAACAGTCAACAAATGAAACGACCATTGAATATTTGGAGAAGTCTGGCACAAACTCAATTAAACAAACAGAACCAGTTCCAAGTTATAAATTTTTTTTCCGGTCAATGAAGGCAGTCTATCACATTATAATGAAGGATGAGAAAAAAAAAATTGCATACCAAAGTTTTTTGCAGAGGCAAGCTTCTCTTCTCGGAGAGAGTAGTAAACTGCTGCCCTTGTGACATATCAGCCTTCTCTGGAGATTCCTCATTGAGATCGGGAATTGCCCTATACTCCCTAACAGATGTTTGATCATTGGCAGTTCTTTCAGTATCCATAAAGCTGTAGAGTGAAAGGTCCAATGCAGCTTTGCCTCTTATATCGCAATCTCCTAAGTCATTGCTTTTTCTCACAGGCATTAACGGTTCATGATCACGTTCAACTTCAGCCTTCTTATTATTAGAATGACCAGAGATTTTCTCTATCTGTTGTCCAGATTTAGAACTCCTAAAACCTGATCCCATTTCTCCCATTATGTAAGCAGCACATCCCAACTTGCCATAGCTAGTACCTAGAGGAGCAGTATGTTGTTTCTGTAAATTCGCAGAGCATGAGCCATTTATCTGGGGAAACTCTCTCATTGGAGCTGCTCCATTTTCTCTATGGGTCTGCTTCATCTTCTTGCTGACAACAAGAGCTTTGTTTCTTTTGTGCCTGATCCGCTGAGTCCTTGCACCAAGTCGCAAATCTAACCTCGTAGAAGCATCTCCTTCTGATTTGGAGTCGGAAACTTCAATTCTCCTACAATTTTTCCCCGCCTCTAGCAAAGGGCCCTTGATACTCTTAGCAGCAGCAATTGGATAAATTACCCTTAAAGGTCCTCCATTTTCTCCAAAATCACTCTTTCTTTTCCTCTCAGGACTTGTAGTAGCAGCTTTTGCAACATCTAACTCGGGTTGAGGACCTAAAACTGCTTCAGTCTCGGTAGATGCAACCTGCATTCCGGAGGATGAGCCAGATCTTGTTCTAGGATTGTCACTAGTTGGATTCCTTTCTTTCACCATTATATCAGCTAGAGAACGCAACTTTGGTTTTCGTTTGTGTGGCAGTGCACTACAAGTACCACCACTTCCTGATGATGCATTATCTGTGCATGAAGGGCGCTCAGCAACACCTAACATAATAGAAGCAGCCGTCAAGAAGCAAAATGTTTTTTTACCTTTGCTAGAAGCAGTTCCAAATAAAATTTTAAAACTCTACCAAAGTGTCAATTTACCTGTAGTATTGATAATGTTAAGCCTCTCTATAATCTGCAATGGATTAGCCTCAGAAGTATCACATTGATCATTAATTTCTTTATTCATGGAATCTGTTTTACCTTTGTTGCCTGCAAAGATATTATGCATGTTACAGGTCTAAAGATGGGGAAAGTAGTTTTGTGCAATATGCTGACTAGGAATGACAATCATTTTAAATTGATTATCATCCCAAATTCCAGTAACTTGAAGTCACGGAATTGAGTCTATAATCAGTATTGTCCTATATAACAAAAGTTTCATATGTTAGACTTCACATCTTTCTACACAGCATAAGTTGGACTTGTTGTGGTTTGTACTTTGATCATTGTTTATCCCTACTCCACATAATGCAGAAAGTTTAAGTTACTGCTTATTCTATCTCTAATCTTACCATTTATTGTCCATACCAAATTTTTGCAAATGTACATGCACACAATTAATGCACCAACAGACAGCTATATCTCTATTTCAGCATTTACCTGTGTTCTCCTTGTAATGCAAGTCCAAGCCATTTTTATCTTCAACAAACTGACAAGAATCTGTATGGGCATCACTTCTGGTTGCCACTACAGTGTCTTCTGTATTTCTCTTAGTTTCAGTTTCTGGAGCACAGTTCAAACACTGCCACCAGCGAAATGTAGGAACAAATAGAGGCGGCAAATTATCCACAAGATCAACCTGGTCGGCTTCCAATGAAAAAGGCAAACATGTCTTCAGGTCCTTTCTCCGCATTCCAGCCACAAACCCACTGCATCCACAATAAAGAATCGGTATCTTCTTTAGTTGTTTTCTGAAATCTCTCAAAATGAATGCAGCATAATTTTTCACTTATTGATATATGCATGAAAGACTTATAATTTGATTAAAGAAAGCACAAATCAATAGGTTATGCTTCAATAAGCGCAGCAAATAAGAATGTTGATTCACCAGACCACATTGTTCTTGTGCATTATGCAATATTCAGTCAAACTACATATACACTAGCTAATAAAACAGGAAAATGGAAGTGAATAATTGAAGAAGATGGAAACTAAGATCATATAAATACAACTCATACATTCACAAATATCTTCTCTAAAATTCAACGAGGTTGCACACTGTGGATTACAAACAAAACAATCATTCTTGATAGATATTGATCAGAATTAATCATCGTTCAAACTGTTTCAAATCACTTTCTCAATGAAACAGCCATAAAGGAAACCAAGCTTTTATATAAGAATACATCATGCCAATTGCTAAAAAAAAAAAAAAAAGATTCATTTACACCAATTTATTATTTACTGTCACACCTCAGATAGCTAGAGAGAAGCTCTTGATATGCACATGATTTTTCTTAGATATTATCTCAAAAGCCTATCACTTGAGCAATCATGACTGCTAATCGAATAGATTCGCACACATGAAACATGCAGCGAGCGGAACAAGATATCAAATTAGCTACCACAGATTCCAATCAAAAAGATTTAATTGCCAAATGGTATAACTTGTTCAGCTCAAGCAAAGAAACATACTTACCGTATTGAAAAATGCTCATGTTTTGGCGACTCAACCACTTCCATGGAACTACTAATGTCTATTGCTATTGAGTTAATCTGAACAACTGATCCAAACTTTGATGTGGAAGTCACTGAATCACTTCTCGGGAGACTTTCTTCAGCTACAACAATACTTTTGTCCATTACAACAACAAAAACCTAAAACCAATGGATGAAACTATTAGTGCACAATTATAAAATTGGAACATAAAATCATAAAATGAAATGCCTCACTTGGAGTTCAAAGCTCAACCTAAATTAATTGAAGGTACCTGAAAGATCACCATAGATTAGTGAAGAATTAAAACAAGCAGTTATAATAACAATGCAATATCAAATGCCAAAGAAATTAGCATGGTTCAGTTGCAAGTGATGAGACTCTTATGGAAAACCCTAATTGACAATTGCAAAAGAAGACAAAGCTGTGTTTGATCAAATTATTTTGTACGCATGCGATCTAATCGAGAATAGTTAATCACTCCGAACAGAAAAGTAAAATGAGTCACTAAAAGAACAGTAACAAGGTAAATCAATTTTAGGGTTTTCTTGTTTGGGGAAATTCAATATTCTCGCTTATAGAAATTGAAGATCAATAACTCAAAACCCATATAGCTCATGCAATAATAACTAGAAAATGAATTAAGAAATTAATTTCACTAGCTCAAGTTAGGGTTTTATAGAGTCGTAAAAAGTTAAATTCTGTTATTACAATATACCAACTTCACCAGCTACACATAAAAAACAGTAAAGAATACGCGATAAAAGTACCATAAAATGGTAAACAGAAATATACATCAAAAAGGACAGCAATTATACACACAACAAAAATAAATTCAAAACCCATTTCAGATAAATTGTAATATCAGCTAAAAAGCAAGCTACAACCAAGTACGGATTCCAGACAGAAAAAAAAAAAAAAAAAAAAAAGGAAAAAAAACCACAAATCAGACAAACAGAAACACATAAACAGTAGAGAGTAAGAAAGATTATGAGAAGACAAACCTTTTTTTTGAATCGAGAAATCAGATCAAAGCCTCAGTAATCGACCCAGAAGAAAATTCTCAAGTCTCAACGGGTCACTGAAAAACTATCATCATTTGATCGAAGAGAAGCTGGAGAACCCACCTTTATTGCTTTCTTCTAGAGATTGGGGAGTTGCTAGGATAATTTGGAGCCCGAAATAATAGAGTGCCCTAGATTTTTAGGTCTGAATTCGAGAAGGAGAAATGGTTTAGAGGGAGAAACACGAAAATGAGGACAAGGGATAGAGAGAGAGAAAAACGGTGTTTTGTGCCTTTTATGTGAGTTATACTGTGCGTGTATATGCATACATGAATCTGTATCTAACGTAGACAGAGAAAATCTCAGCCAATCAGGTGTGGCCAGCGCGGCACTAATATGCGATGTTTATCACTACCCATTATACGTTCCTCAAAACCCTAGTTCAAACGACAGTCCAAACGTGGCCCGCACGCGCTCATCTTTGAAGGGTAGTTAAACAGTCGCTGTCTTGTCAAAATATGGTCCACGCACTAAACTCGCGTCTGATTGGTGCGTGCTTACACCTCCACTGAATGAGAGTGGCTCAGATTCAGGATTTAAAAAGAGAACCCTAAATTGTGCGGTAATAAAGAAGGAAGGTAAAGGTGGGGACAACCCTAAAACCTGAGGGCAATTAATTAATTTAATTGCTTAAAATTTTGAATAAAAATAATAATCGATTGGTAGGGATCAATTGTGTTAGGGTTTTTTTGGCTCTATTTTTGCATTTACCAAATCATTTTGGCCAATTATTGCAGGAAAAGTTGTTTATAAACATGGTACTGAAACCATGTCTTAGTCTTGCCTCTATGCACCTTGTATTTCTTGTGCTCTTATAGAAAATAATTTAAAATTTGAAAACATTCTAATTCTTCAAAAGATGGTGTGTCATATTAATTAATCAGCAGATTAAGAACATATGTAAGAGCCTCATTTGGTGTGTAGTATTAATTTAGAGATAGAAATAGATATGTGTCATTTAAAAACGCATATAAATATACATATAGAATAGATGTATATCATTAATTTGACGCGTCATCATAAATATACATATAAAAATAGATATATATTACTAAATATGTAAATTGATGATTGATTCTTTCAGTGTCACGGCCACGTAGACATTACATATTTGTATTTCTAGATTATGGAGACTACAATTGTGGGTCACGTGAATATATATCGAACTCACACAATGTCGATTAATCTGAAATAGTTACATGTGAAAGTCAAAGTCTTATTTTCTGTTGGCTAGAGGATGATTCATCTACAATTTAAATTGTGAGAATTTTTTTAGTACACACAATATTGTAGCTAAGGTCAGCTTATAGCTATATTTTTGTCAATATTAAACAATTAATGTTTTGCACAATCATCTAATTAATATCATCTAATTAACTGTACAAGTCTATGCTTTTGGAAAACAATAAACATATATATTTTATTAATTTGTGCATGATTTCAGTAAGGTTATAATCAATTAAGGACGATATTTATGGTCATAAATAGATTGAGTTGCCAACCTAGGGCTCTAAGCAAGTATTCATATATATTTATTTTTCTTGTTCTCCAGCGTGAGGTTTTTCTCCAAATACCATGGAATCATTAAATCTGCTATGTCATCTTTTGGAGACCATTTATGAGCGTAAATATGACTAATTCAAGAATATTCAACAGATCGATTTAAGTGACAAACTTTATTAGCATTATATTAAAAATGTTTCTTAATTTTAAGTAGTCTCCGAATGGGCTTTTAACTTCTCAACAAATAATAATAATAATAATAATAATAATAATAATAATAATAATAATAATAATAATAATAATAATAATAATAATAATTTAGAGTCCTTTTCACGTAAAGACAAGTGATTATTAGACAAACATGTATAATGGCGCAGTTTGTTAATTGTCCTATAGATATATATATACACACACACTAGCTCACACGCTAAATTTGTGAAAAGATCCAAAAGTTACCTAAACCCAAAAACATTAAGTCTCCATACACACACAAAAGGGCCTCACGATAAGGGTTCTTAGGTCTTTTCAATAGTATTGAACCCGATTTGGACATGGCAATGCAAGAATAATATTCACCATATATTGGAAAAAACAAATTTGGGTCTCTTGAATTTTTAATTTTTTTATGTTGATTGGATACATCAAAATATATTTATTTTATAACAACAAAATTTATGTTCTGATACATGGATCGAATTGGGTCGATCCAATTCTGGTCTATTATTACGCACCCCACGAGCAGCTATCCACACCCACTCTCTCCCTTCTTGTTCTGATAAATATGTAATATTTTAATTATACTAGTGGTACATTTATGTTATGTTAATAGTATCATGATATTATATTAATGTTTGTGTTCTGACAAACATAAAATATCTTTTAATTAGTTATGTTAGTAATACTTTATGTCATGTGAGTAGTTCTTTTACATTATATATATTACATAAAATGGGGTAATTAATGTTTTTAAGTAAATGAAGTAGTAACTTTTTTTTTATTTTGAAACAACTAATACCTTTATATGGTACATCTAATACCTTTATGTAACACATTAATGTATTTCAATAAAATAACATAAATCATTTTTAAGTAAAATCAGTAAATACATTTAAGTAGATGTATTAATGCATTTACGTTATATTATTAATATCTTTATAATGTGATACAAGTAATACTTTTATATTTTATTTTTAATTAAATGAAGTAATACATTTATGTAAATAAAGTAAAACTTTTATGTAATACAACTAATACATTTATGTAATAAAATTAACAATACATTTAAGTCATATTTCTCTAAATGAGCTAATACCTTTATACATATGAAATAATATATTTATGTATTACTAGTGAAACATTTATATAATACAAGTGATATTTTTATGTAATATATTTCAGTAAATAATAAAATCATTTAAACATTCTACAATATTTTTCTACAAATTGTGATATTCTACAGAAATTTTATATTAGGAAGAATAAAAAGAAAAAATTCAAAATTCATTTAAATCTCTAAACCCCATTCAATATTTATTTGAACAAGGATTATTAGTGTGTTTGTGAGAGAGAAGAATAGGAAAAAGAGGAGGTGGAAGCTATAAGCAAGAAGAAGATGGAAGAAGAACCCCAACATTGTAGTAGAATAAGAAAAAAAATAAAAGACCTAATACATATATACGAGGATATGGATGTAGATCGAATTTGAATTGTACGGATTTTCGTGCAGTTAGTTCACAAGAGTATTACTCATTATGTTATCAATATTGAGCACTTATACTTCCATTTGGAATGAATTAGTACATTTACTTTTATTTGACTTTTTTTTTTATCTCTTAAAGTTTGGGGACGGCCAATGTATTTGACTCAAAAAGAAAAAAAAAATTAAACAAGATAACAGTTTTATTACTCGACTTATACAAATAAATGTATATTAGAATATTTATAAATTTAATTTGATGCAGAAACTTACATAGATTTAATGTTCGTATATAAATATTACTTAATATTTTTATTTTATATATCACACCATCTATTAAACACACTTTGAAGTTTGCATCGAGAGCATCTAGGGTTTGTTAAGTTGTTTAGAAAGTTTTGAATTATAATAATATTTTTAGTGGACCCACTCAATATATATATTGACTAATAGTCTCTCCTTGGATAAATAAATCAACTAACTATATATGGGGTTGCCGGGTTGGTTATAAATATTAAAATGCCTCAAAATATACGTAGCATGTGAAATGTCACATTTTTTTATTATTTATTTTTAATATACGAATAAATAAACAAAAATAAAATGAAAGTGCGTCTATCACAATAATTAAGCAATATATACCTAACTCCAATTATATTAGCAGTTTGGAGGTTTTTTTACTAATTAAGTTCGTTTATAGCTTCCACTAAAATAAGGTTCATTTAAAGTAGCTTCACATTTTCCGAATGGCATCTAAGTGAGATTTTAACTGAGGAAAAAAAAAACACATTATTCAAGAGAGTAAATATTATAACATAAAAATTATTATGCACCAATTACAAGAATATATATCCATGTATTTTGGGTCGATATAATTTGACATTCCATGGCATGCACCTCTACGAGCACCTAGTCATATTTGTTCACACACTTTCTTCCATATGTTTGGATTTTGAAAAATATATATACCTTATAACATTCATACATTTTAGTTATAACATTCATATTTTTATATTATGACATTCAAGTTACATTATATTACACAAACATGATATACCTTTAAAACAATTTTATTATGTTAGTCATATATTTTAGTTATTTAGTCATACATTTTAATTATGTTACATATACTTTTATATATATTACATAAATGTATGATTATCTTGATATAAATGTATACGTTAAATCTCACAAAAATATATGATATTTGTTTATAAATGTCATATTAATATAACATAAATGTCACAATAATATAATAGACCAACATTTAAAAAAAAAGACCTGAATCCGGATCGATCCGATTGCACCATGCATCTGATGCACATGACCAACTCATATTATAAACATTTTTAAATATTCATATATACATAATTTTAGAATATAACTCTTGTCCTAATTTTACGAAACGGGCCAATATACAATATGTACATAATTCACAAAATAGATTATCTTGTGAATAAATTTAAGTTGTGCTCAGTTAAATTCTATCTCATGATATTATATTCATGAAATTATATAAAAGAAAATTAAAGTCAAGAATTTTAACCTTAAATTGATTTTTCTTTTTCTTTTTTTAATTTTGAAAAGTAACGACATGATCGGAAAAACTAGCTAGCTAGCAAGTAGCAACTATGTTCTTCACAACAACTTTTTTCTAGTGTATAGTTTTTGGTTACTTTTTAACCAGGTTATATATAATATTGTAACTTTAGGTCACATTGATTAGTCGTGCAATATTTGATTGGTGAATCTGCATGATCAATTAATTTATGGCGTACCGTATTCAATATATTAAAAATTGTATAAATGCAATGGTACTATATAAGGAAATTATATTCCGACACTCCATCCAAAAAAAAAGGAATTTTAAATAAAATGTGAGGCGAAATAAAGCTATAAATAACATCAGTATTTTACTAATGGTATCACTCATTTCGGCATTTAATGTTAATTAAGCTATAACTTAATTTTGATTACATTTTTTTATTTTAAATATATATACACCAGAAGTATGGGTGTCATTTTTAATTAGAAAAAAAAAAAAAAGTGAGGTGTGGGTTTCGATGCCAATACCGCTGCCCCCAATTAATATATATATATAGCATATAAGAATAGTAAGTTGAGGATTGACCCAATAGGTGAAATGGGGAATTTGGGTCCAACCATACCTCAATTAATAAAACAAGAAGTTATTAGTCCTTAATTACCTTGAGTTGGCTTAGGTCCATAGAAAAACAAGTTATCTAAATTGTAACTGAAAATGATCAATAACTGAAATCATGTATTGACAGTAATTTAAAATATATCCAAGTCCAACCAACGTAATCAATAATCGAGTTAGTACCCAAACAAAAAATGTATGTGTTCTTTACCCTTGTACCCTTGCTCATTCAAAGATATGATGGTATGTTCATTTACATTTATTATATGACAAATTTAGAGCAGCATATATATATATATATATATATATATATATATATATATATATATATATATATTTCCTTTTTTTCAGCAAGTACACATTAGGCTTGAATAGTACTGGGTTATGACAATGTTTTTCTACAATTATATATGTCTGAACATGTCTATATATATATGTTTGTGTGTGTATATATATATATATATATATATCTGAATTTCTATTAAAAAATTTAAGTTCTTGAACTTATGTGATGTTTTTTTTGTGAGCATTTTCATTCAATAAGTAATTCATAACCTTTTGTTATATTGCACAAAGCTAGAAGAAGTGTATATATAATCTGTTAATCATTTTGTCTTTATTATTTACATAATTGAAAGTGCCTTTTTGATGATTCTGTCTTTCGGATTTCGGAATCAGGTTCCAAATGGATATTTAGCAAAGGTGCTTGATTTTTTAGTTTTTTTAAATTTCAATATATCACTATTGACCGATTCCTTAATTTATCCTCAAGTTACCCAAATATATAAATTATTACAAAATCATAATTACAAAGTATTTATCAACTAATATATATATAAATATATATATATATATATATAAATTATATATTAAATGCCAAATTAAAACTTGCTAGCGTATAGATAACTAAATTAACCCCCCCCCCCCCAATTATTTTAGACTTTTATATAATTTTATTTTCAAATTATCCTTATTAATATTATTTAGCTAAAATTTATGAATTTAATATGATATCATTAAATGAAATTAATTTGATTTTTTTTCCAATTTTAAATCATAATTTTTTTATTAGTTAAAGGTATATTTGTCGAATTTATGTGTTTTTTAATTTATGACAAAAACTCCAAAATGTGCACTTATTTTGAAATGGAGGGAATAAAATTAAGATATATACTTAATTTATGTATACAAATATATTAAACACAAATTTATACTCCCTCCGTTTCAAAATAAGTGTACATGTTGTTCTGGAGTTTTTAGCATATAGTAAGGGACATAAAATTCAACAAACATGCTTTTAATTAATCAAGAAATTTAGAATTCAATATTGGAAAGAGAATCAAATTAATTCTATAAAAATTATAATATTAAACCCTTAAATTTCAACTGAAAATATTAATAGGGATGATTTAAAAATAAAATTACATAAAATCTAAAATAACACTTAATTATTTAAAACAAAATTTAGGCTACACACCAAAACTTATTTTGAAATATATATATATATATATATATATATATATTAGTTTGATAACTTATATTTGGGATTCTTGTTAATTAATCTAAACTAATATAATTTAGTTCCCTTCTATAGAAAAACAAACCCAAACTTAATTCCATCCAATCATATAAAGGATTTATGGCATAACATTTGAATTAGCATGATCGTTCTGTAACGATTTAAACATTATTTTATTGGTCGATCGAAACTAGTTTGGCCATATCCGTACGTATCAAAGTTGGGTATTATTGCATTCTTCCAATTATATGTGTGCCAAATTATGGTTCATATCCACTTTTCAGTTAAAAAGAATAACATAGTATTAACTCATTGACTTCAATATATAAATAGATCGAGAGATTCTTAATAAATTAAATTTCTTTTACTTACATTCGTTCGTGTCTCAGACAAATTTGTTCTACTCTCAGACAAATTTGTTCGACCCAAGACAAATTTTTGTCTTATTTAATAACATACCTAAAAAAATTAAAAAACGAAATAACTATATATATATATGGTAGGTGAATAGAATACTTCCTATTGTTATTTCAAAAATACTTACTTTACTGTTTTATTAAATATGAGACATTTACATTTTTATTAAGTTCATTCCCGAAATTTATTATTCAAACTTTATTATAGATATCATTCATACTTTTTTTAATTCAAAATTACTTACTACATGTTTACTTTTTTTCTTTATTAATCACGAGGCATTTACTTTTTTGATAATTAATTAAGTCATTCACAAAAATGATTTAAGTGTTTTTTCGATACAATTTATGTACTTAAAAAACAGAGATTTAAAATCATACGAATGTATCGAAAAACACTATAATAGATTCCTGGTAGTAATTGCTATTTAATTTGGTGCGACCTTATTCAAAATTTAATTTGATTATTGAAAGTGAATTTCGAATTCAAAATTTAAAACCCTTTCAATAAAGACAAACAACGAGGTCCAAAGTTGCCCCACTTTCTGTTCAGCGCGCAAGTACACAGTAATACAAATGCTACTAAATCCCATCCATCCAAACTACGCAAAACATTTCCATCAATCATGGCCGTTCACATACTGAGTGCAACTTAGTGCTGACACACCTGAATATCTTCCATTTAGCGCCAAAACTCGCGTCCTTTTTCTTAATCGATATCCCTTGCCCTCTCTGCTTTGCCCTCATTGACCAGCTTTAAGTAACCCCTCTCTTCGGTGCCCTTTCCTACAATCTCCTCCAATTTCACATTGTGAGATTTTTTTATTTATTTTTAGATATTGTGATTTTGGCAAATTATGTGTAATATTTATATTAGGTGTGCGAATGTTGTAAAAAAAATCACAGGAGAAAAGCCAAGTTAATCCCATTCGTTTGACCAAACCCTACAATTCATCTGGACCGTCCATCTCAGCAAAAATAAAATTTCAAAAGTTTTCAAGAGAAGAATCACAGCACACAGAACTCAAATATAATCTCTCTGTCAGACTAGTTTCTCTCTCTAAAAATCCCCAACCCATTCTCAAACTTTCAAACATATTAATTGCTTTTTTTCCGAAAAAAAAAAAAAGGATTTAATTTTTTACCGGCAAGATACAAAAATCCAATCCGTATTTGTTTGTGAGAGTAAATGAATGCGTGTACCAATTTAGTACTCGTCATTGCTTTCCTGAATCAGTAGAGAGAAGGATTTGATTTTTCCCTTTTAAATTTTCTTGAGGATGAGAGCGTGTACTGAAATCCCATAGATTTTCTTTGGGGAGTGAGAAATCGATCCCATTAGTTTCATTCTTATGTGTCCATTGCTTGAAATTCAGAACCTGTAACCATGTTTTTCATGGAATTTCTACAATTAGAGTGATGGAGCAGAGTGATGAAGCGGCAAAAGCGGCGGCGGCGCCGGTGGTGAGGCAGCTAGATTTCACGGTAAATATAGTAACTACGGCAAATTCTAATGGCAAGGGGAATTCGTTATTGCCAGAGCATCCGCAGCCTCAATTACAGCCTAAGTGGCTATCTTTAGGGGAATCGCAGCAGGTGCATGGACGCACAAGGTCTCAATCGCCGCCGCGACTGGTGTCGCAAACAAAACTGCCGCCTCGGAAAATGGTAATGCCACCCAAATCTCCGCATCGAGAACTTCCTCCAATGGTGGGACACGCAAAATCGCCTGCGATGCCACCACGCTTGTCTCATCCGATCGTGAAGTCAGTATCCATGCCTAAACCTGCAATGCAGCCATTTCTGTAAGTCTTTAGTTTATCTGGTAGAGATTTTTTTTTTTTTTTTGGACATGAAATTTGTAGATTGATTGTAGTTTTTGTTTTTATGCTGGAATTTGGATCAGATATGTGGTAAATGGTTTCCTGTTTAGTGATTTCTGTGATTTGGTTGTCAAATTTTGGATAATTATGAGCAAATGGGATGTGATAATCGGAAGGGTAGACTAGACTACTCATTGTACAATTGATCTATCGAAAACATTTTAACTGTGTTAGTATGGCGCATGACTGAGAGTGGAACAACATTTCCAAACCTTTAACAAGCCTAGGAGAGACAGTGAAGCTAAGCATTACATTGAACTAATTGAATGCAGGGCTTGATTATAATTATTTTTTTCCTTTTGTTGTGTCATTTTGTACTAAAGAGAAAAGATAACAAACGTGGGCGATAAGGGATTAGTGTATTTCAAATGTCAGCTGAATTAACTTTATCTTGTTGTCTTAAGTAGTGCGAGTTATTTCTTAAGTGTTGAACCATAAATTACTGTGTATGTTGGACCTTTGGGCTGCTTGTTAGTTATAAGTGACTATAATTTTTAATGTAATTTTTTTTCTTTTCAGGAAGACGGAGTCACCAAAATCACGAGAAAGATGTAATCTTGAACAGACCGACGACACTCCTAAGAAGCAGAAGCAATGCAAGTGTAGGAATTCTAGATGCTTAAAGTTGTAAGTACATTCCTCCAATCGATTAACATCTGTAAACTTTATTTGCTAAGGATGCATTAGAAACTAGTTGACAAGTTTTTGCCATGAACTTTCTGTTCTGTAATGATCTGAGTATATGATATGATAACCTTTTCATGTGCAATTGGGATGGTTTTGACTTCTGGATTTAACTGCTTGTTTTGACCCGCAGGTACTGTGAGTGCTTTGCCTCTGGGGTTTATTGTGATGGATGTAACTGCATCAATTGTCACAATACAGTAGAGTATGAGGCTGATAGGAAGGAATCAATTGAAGCAATTCTAGAGAGGAAACCTGATGCCTTCAGACCAAAGATAGCTAGCAGTCCTAATGGAGCAGCAGATGGCGGGGTATGCCACATTTTTCGCGATGTTTTTTCCAATTGGAATTTAGTTATATAGTTCTCTTCATCTGCAGCTTTGTTGGATCAATAATGGATTTCAGGTAGAGCACAATAAAGGATGCAATTGTAAAAAATCTGGGTGTCTCAAGAGGTACTGTGAGTGCTTCCAGGCTAATATTCTATGCTCTGACAAATGTAAATGCATGGACTGCAAAAACTTTGAAGGAAGTGAAGAGAGGAAAGCTCATTTTCATCAACATGCGGCGAATTCAATGGCATTCATCCAACAGGCAGCTAATGCAGCCATCAATGGAGCAATTGGAACTCCAATCAAGAAGAGTAGAAATCAGCGAACTGGTTTTGAGGTGGTATCTAATGAACACTTGACTAGTTGGGTTCCACAATTTCATCAGGTTCTTATTCAATGCTTAACACAATTTCTGTGTTTATTCCCTTGTTACATCGGTTGGATGCATTGTATGCTGGATGAACTATGTCGTGGCAATCTATTCATTGCCCTTTCCCTATATATTTTTGAGTTGTCTGATGAAATCTTGTTTCCTTTGCAATCAGGAAACATGTTTGACATCTGATGCCTCGAATTCCCCATCATCTGGTTACTTGTCCAAACCTGACGCTGCAATATCAGGACCATCAAAAGTCTCTTACAGGTAAAATCTTGATACTTAATGGTTATATATTTACTTGCAAGTAATTCAAGTTATCTCTCTCTGTCTCTATAATTCGCTGCTAAAGGTACAAATATACTGATTATTTTGGCTCATTGACTGATATTCTCTTCCTACAATCGAAGGTCTCCTCTAGCTGGAATTCTTCAATTACAGCATGTGAAAGACTTCTGCGAACTCTTGGTTGAAGTTTCGACAGAAGCAGCTAAGAGTGTTTCAGGTAAGTTACGTAGCTTCAGGTTTTATGATTTGTATGATTCTCATAATCAATCAATTTGGCTTTGAAGACTAGGGTATCTACAACCTAATCTTTCTTGTTTATAGTGCTCTTTTCTGTCAATGATATGAAATCTGCTATAGGTGTAAGTGTAGGCTATTATATTCAGGCGGTAAATGGTGATTAAAAGGTCTGCTGCTAATTACTGAGTATGATAGTAAGGATATTTTGACTCCATTGGTAATCATTCATGCTTCAATAATACTAGGGGTATCTATACTATTTATATTATGTTCTGCTGCTTATTAACCCCCACTTCAAACAGAAAGTCTTCTCTTCTACTTCAAGTGTTCATTACCCAAGTTCTGTGTGTTGATTTACTGATTGACAACATATACGAACTTTAAACAATTACCTTCGTCAGAATTCGTGGGTAAAAGAAACCAGGGGAGTCATTTCTAGTTTTACAAAGTGTTTGGTGTTCTATTATCACTTCGATAAATTGGCTATGGTAATGCTACAGTATTTGATGTTTACAGTATCTGTCCAACGATTATGATTTGCTTGTCTAATATGTGGGTATCTTATCAGATAAAAGGAAAATCATCAAGAATGACATTGACGTAAAAAAAGTTGGAATTCCAGTTCCCTCACACCATGAAGATAGTAAAGATCATCAAACCCAACCGAATGCCGTGGAATTGTGTGGAAACCAAGGAAGTAGAGATAGAACATCATTGTGTGAGTCAGATGGCTGTGGTGTTCATAATGGGAGACCACTGTCTCCTGGAACACTTGCATTAATGTGTGATGAGCGAGATTCTACATTTATGGTGGCTAATGATCCGCCCACAGCCACAGAGTCTAGTTCAAGGATAAATTCAAAATTGGCATCTACTCATGGCCTTGACCAGTTATATGTTGAACAAGAAAGGCTTATATTGACCCAGCTTCGCTGTTTTCTCAACAGGCTTATCACTTGTGGCTCCATAGAAGGTGATGTTATGTCTTCTTATTCAGTGAACCACATCTACTTATTTTGTTAGTGGTAAATGTGAAAAGTTTTCAATCCATCTTTTTCTTGTTTCAGTGATGTTGTTAAACTTTCAGGAAGCTCTTAATTTTCTTGGATTTCAATTTATACTAGTGTTAGGAAAGCTGAGGTCCCAACTTGCTATTTTCCAGTTATCAAGTAGGTGATGTCAGATTTGTCATTGGGTTATCATAACACAAGACGTACTAGTGTTTACTTGGAGTTCATTGTACATCTTTCTGGGTGTTATTAAGATATTCTGCTATCCATGTAAGCTGCAGAGGTTCACTTACTAGCCTTTAATACTATGAGCAGACTTAATCTAATACTTCAATCTGTTTACTTCTGCCTTATCTTTTTGGGCACCATTTGTTGCATCTCTTTTTGTGCTATATTACTAAAATGATAATTTGGTCTCCTATTCTGCAGAAATGAGAATAGAGCAGGAAAACACCTAAGGACTTACGGAGCAAACAGGTTTCTACAGATGATTGACACTTAAAGGTTGCAAGGTAGTTAAACCTTTTGTTACATCTGAGTTCATATATTTAAGACTGTAAAAAGAACAACCTTTGTATGAAGCAAACAACTTCGGGTCCAAAAGTTAGGACCTGATTATGCAGTTACATTTTGTTGGAGGGCCGTTTTATAATATTTTAGAATCAAGATTTGGCATATTCTGCCAGTTTTGCATATGATATCCTTATTCAGTTTATAAACCTATGTTTCATCTTCATATCTTGTGCCATTTATTCAGCAGTTCTCCACTCAAGATTTTTCTGCCTAAAGAGGCAACATGTGGGTGAAAGTATTAACTAGACAAGCATATTTGTGATAAATCATGTGTTTAATATTGTAGGTGTAACATGTAAGGAGACCTGGAGCCGTGTTAAGTAAATTTTTAGCAATTCTTGACTCCCAATAATTACAAGCAGCCAAGAAAAAAATTTGAGGTTGTTAGGTCCATGACGCTTCTACTACTAGCTTGTCTGATTCATAACTATTTATTTGTTTATTGTAAAGAAATACTAAATATTTTTTACTTGTATATTAAATGGTCATTGGTAACTCATAGTTGGGAGATCCAGATTTGATGGTTAATTATTTATTTTTCTAATAAAAATAATATTTCTGAGCTCAATAGTGCATAGTCTTAAATTTCATACGTGGCATGGCGCTTCGACCAACGGGCAGCTTTATTTAAAAAATAATAATTTGAAACATAGGATTCATTGTACTTTTTTTTTAAAATTATATTTATCAGTGTCATCCATCCAATTTAATAATAAAATATTAATTTTTCTCTCTTTCATCTATACAATTTATAACCTAACTCAATTTCAATATTTTTATAGTCTATTAGTGACAATAATTCAATTCAATCCAATTTTTTTTTCTCATTATTTAATAATTGTATATTATTTTGTGAGTAATTTTTTTATTATATATTTATTAATTCCGCAATATATAAGTCAAATTTTTTTTTATATATAACTTTGCAACCTTTGTATATTTAGTTTTTTATATATTTATTAATTTCGCAATAAACTATTTTTTATTAGTGACACATTTTCATTTTTTTCCTATATAAAATAACATACAAACACAATAACTAAATTGAAATTACAATAATTGAAATACGAAATAGAAATTATAATAATTGAAATATGAAATCGTAATTATAATAATTGAAATACGAAATCGAGAAAAAAAATCAAACTACAAATAGATGCATACTAATAAAGATACAAATTAATCTCAAAATTTTGCCAAATATGCTCAACCAAATTATTTTTAACATATAAACACAATAACTAAATGTCAATATTGAACTCTATTTGTATAGATAATTTTTTTATGAAATTTGATATTTAAAAAAAAATTAAATAAAAATTATTTTCATTATCAATACTCTAAATTATATCCGAAAAAAATTAATCGAGACCAATAAAATAATAACACATGTATATTATGGATCAAAAGTTAATGTCTTGACATTGATTACCACCCACACTATCTCTTTTAATATAATATTATTATTTATGATGACATTTGATGGTAAATATCACCAATAAATATAGTCTGACCTAATTTATTTATGTGAGTGTATAGTCTATATTCATACGATGTACTACTTAATTGGCGAAGGGTATTTATCACCTTTGTTTGGGAATACAATCAAGTTTACTTATATATTTGTTCGCGAAACATAGGTATCATGATATCACAATTAACGAATATAAATGTAAGAACTAAATCAATTAAAATGCATCTATAAACCCATGATTTAGAAATAACTTAGAATTCTTCTAGCATATATTTTATGTCCTTCATTGGTTTATAACTTTAGAAAAAAATTGACCAGGTCGTCAGAATTATTAGTCAATTCACCACTTTAGACAAATATATACCCTGTATTTTTGGTTGGTAGACAGACATCTCTATCACTCTATGAACAAGTTATGTGAATTGTAGATATATTCATTTTTACCTATCCTTTCATTAGATATAATATTACGTGTAAATCTTTTTATTAAATATAACATTTGTTAATTTACCGGATATCGTGACTTATATTCGAACAGTCTTAAACATCGGATCATTTTATGATATTTGATATTTTCATTTTTAAATAATTAACACATACTATATATATATATATATTGATATTATTAATTAACACATAATATGTATAAAAAATAATAACACATTATATGAGACATAAAGTGAAATAATGTAGTGAGGTGTAAAGCTGAAATTCCCGATATTAAAGAATCAAACTTGGGAGTGGGATTAGAGGGAGAAATAAAAACAAAAGAAATGGAGATGGGAAGAAGGAGAGACGGTTACCATATTTTCTTATCCATAGTCGCGGCAACCATGGTTGGGTTACCGCACGTGCCTGACGCCGTTGCTCACGTGCGACCATATGCGCTCCAAACTGCTCCCTTTAAACTCCATTTCAACGCGAAGATCACCAACTTCACAACTACTCCACAATCCCACTCAGCTGATCGAAGAATGGAATATTCCAACGACGCCTCCAAGCTTCGCCTCGAGTTTCTGCATCTCCTCCACACTCGTCGGACTGCTCAAGGTCACTCATCTTCATACCCTCTCTCACTTTACTCGCTGTGTCTGTGTGAAAATTTTAGGCGTCTTATCTTTTTTGCCCTTTCTGATGGGTTAAATTATGCATTTTTTTCCCCAATCATTCAGCGTGCATGCTGAGTTTAGTTTGAATTTTCGCTTGATTTGTATGTTTTAATTTGAATTTGATTCTTAAGAGGGGTACAAGAACTAAAACGGAGGGTACGACGTCGTGATCCTGAATTCAATGATGATATGGAATGTATATTTGAGAGCGCTTCAGTTTGCTATCACAGGATGGAGAAAGAAACTTTATGCGTTCTTCTATTTGAATATATATATGAATGGATGTCAGCTAATTTGGACGCGGCAATATAAGTTAATTCTATTAAACTATTTTTTATTTTTATTTTACTTTTCGTGGTTTAGTATGGTGTAAAGAAACCTCGCTTTGCTCTCTGTGAAATTGATTAATTTTTGGTCTGATAAATGAAAGAGCTCTCTGAATCTGAAGGATGGAAAATGGCAACACATGAAGAAGCAATAGCCTCTAGAGGCTATCCATGTAACGGGAAAAAGAATTAAGATGGAACTAATAATTAGGCGAAATTGAAGTGATGCACCACTGCACATTGGGTTGATCTTGTCCAGAAGTTATTTGCAAGATATTTGAGTGTTTAAGTAGAAAAATCATCTGTTGGACATTGGTGTTCTTTTTCTGTTTCTTGAGCAATGAGCATCAAATTCAACATTTTAATCTTATCCCTACAGAATAGTCTTTGAAAGTTACTGAAAAACCTTGGCTTCATATATTAACTTTGATGTTTCTACTATTATCTGTATAAGTTCCTGGTTAGGGTGAATCTGCCATCATTTCTCCTGAACGTTGCTTGATTCCAGTGTATATGCTCATCAAATTCCTGCAGTTCCTCTTTCTGTTGAATCTGCTAAACCTGTTCGGGATCCATTATATCAAGAAACTCCTAAGCCCACCTTCAGTGAGGTTGACTACTGCTTTAAAGTTCTTATTTTGTTATTAGGTTCACTATAGAATCTTTATTATACATCATCCTATGGTGAAACATCAGGCTATGGAGTCTTGTCCGAAGATAGAGATTCCCAATTTTAAGGAACTGCTTCAAGAAGAGAACTTTTACCTGACTGTCGAGGTATTTGCAACTGTGGTTTTTTTTTTCTTTTTTTGGGATTAGCACCCCATTTATCTTGGGATAGGAAAATTGGGCATCGGTTTTAGTCTGTGTCTTGCAGAAGAAAATGCAGTAGAATTTCATGTTTAAAGAAGTAATTGTGGAATCTGTTAATGTATTGATATCACCTATTTCTGAAGCTCTCTAAATGCTTGACACTCTGATATTTCATCAAGTATTAAGTGTCCATTCAGATAGTTCACATTCAGTTTTGCTTCCAGATTATAACACTTATGAATATCAAACATTAATTTCCATATTTTTACACTTTAACTAGGCAGGGGAGCAAGGGCGTTTGCCTGTTCTGATATTGAAACTAAAAGAAACCAGTCAAAAGAAAAGGCCAGCAATTGTTTTCCTGCATAGCACAAATAAATGCAAGGAGTGGTTGAGGCCTTTACTTGAGGTAACTGATGGTTATATTTTCAGATGAATAGGCCTTGTCTTTCAGGATAATGGCTTGATCTAATCTATAAATTTTTTAATGGTTTCAGGCATATGCTTCGAGGGATTACATTTGTGTAGCCATTGATTCTCGTTACCATGGAGAGCGTGCTAGAAACCTGACTACTTACCGAGATGTGTACCTGCTGGATCCTTATCTATACTTTGTTTCACACTGATAAGTTATATTTGAACACAAGAGTATGTGTGGCACTCATATTTGTTGTAATGCAGGCTCTAGTGTCATCATGGAAAAAGGGTGATACAATGCCTTTCATATTTGATACGGTATAGTTTCAGTTTTGCTGTTGTAATAAAAGATTTTTCATATTTTTTGCTTGAACTGAGACACACACCTAACATTCTTGCATGGACAAATTTATTTTTTAGGCTTGGGACTTGATAAAATTGGCAGATTATCTTACTGAAAGGGAGGATGTGGATCCTTCTAGGATTGGAATTACGGGTGAATCACTTGGAGGTCAGTAGTACATACTCTAAATGATGCCATTTATGCACAATCTTTCTTCAAGTTACAACCCTTAGCCTTACCCTTAACATGATACACTACATCATTCAGGAATGCATGCATGGTTTGGTGCCGCTGCTGATACTCGCTATTCAGTGGTTGTCCCAATAATTGGTGTTCAGGTTAGTGTTCAGATATAAATAGAGTTTAAATCATGCAGTCTCACTGTATTAATTTACTATTTCAGGGGTTCCGGTGGGCAATTGAACATGACAAATGGCAAGCTCGAGTTGACAGCATTAAGGCTGTATTTGAAGGTTAGACATGAACATGACTTGGAAGAATCTCAATAGCTTTAACCATGATTGCCTGTAATTTATCAAGCTCACATTTCACTCACGGTGCTTTTGGATCTTGAGAGAAAAAGGTCAGTGAGTTATATATCTGTGGTGATAAATCCTTTGTTCTTCATTTCAGAAGCAAGAATTGATTTAGGAAGAAGTGCAATTGACAAAGAAGTGGTGGAGAAGGTCAGTTGCCTCATCTCTGATGTTATTTTATCTTGATAAAAGCTGTTTGACTACTACCAAGCTACTAAATACGTGCATTTCATGAATGGCCTTTTGATCTGTCCCAACAATGTTCATCTGGCTTTTGCCTAGCCTATGTACTCTGAGTTAAGCTTAGCTACATGGAGGTTAATGTTTTTTGAACAGGTGTGGGACAGGATAGCTCCAGGTTTAGCCTCTCATTTTGATTCACCTTACACAGTTCCTGCGATTGCACCACGTCCTCTATTGATCTTGAACGGTAAGGGTATTCAAGAATACCATTATTTAGTCTGTCCTACAGAAGCAATACATTTGGTCTGACACTAGCACACAATTAATAGGTGAAACGGATCCTCGTAATCCCGTGGGTGGATTGGAACTTCCAGAATCAAGAGCAAGAAAGACTTATGGAAAGGCCAATTCGGGCGACAACTTTAAGGTGTCAATCACTGTAACCCCCATCACCTTGCAACCCCCCCCCCCCCCCCAACTCTTGTGGCTTCTGACTGACTGAGCACTTGTTTTCAGCTGATAACCGAACCAGGAATCGGGCATCAGATGACACCATTAATGGTGAAACAAGCTAGCGAGTGGTTTGATCAACACTTTAATCCCTGAGGCCTAATCTAATAGAGAAGCAAATCTACTTTTCTGCACTATCAAAATCATGGACAAGTGCTTTAAATTGCAGGTGATCTGTAAATTTGTGCTGGTTGAAAGGAATACAGACAACCATTTTAAGTTGAAAACTACGATTGTATTCATCCATTTGCTTGTGATCAGACCAAAAAAATCATGTCTTCACATGTATTACTATTTCTCTGATATTTATGCTCTAATCTCTTTATTTTTCTGGTTCGAGTGGACTTTGTCTTACCTGTATCACCTACACTAATTGTAATATTAAAAATTTAAATCGTAGCACTTTATGCCGTATCAACAAAATCATGTTGTTCCACTTGAATAAACCCATAGCATTTACACTTAGATGGTAATATACAGACTCATAATAAAAGTACAATTGTTGATCAAAATATTGTATAGAGAAATGCGGTCAACTCCATTTGCGTGCAGAATTGAATCTGAAACCCCCATGTTTCTTTTGCAAATATTAATAATTAAGGAATATATATTCAAAAAGAAATAATTCGAAGTATTCTAAAATTATTCTCTGTTTCTTATTTAATTAATAATCGACTCTTTATTTCCATAATGATTAACTACTTGAAAGTATAAGATGCAACTTTTTTTAGGAAAAAACATAAATTAATAGTAATACTAAAAAATAAAGCAACATTGTCTCATTTGATAAGAAAGAGATAGAGAACTCCCCACTCATAGTGTAAGTCCCTCCATCAAATGAAATATAAATTGATAACTGCCACTTGTGATACATTAGAAATTGGACCACCGTTTATGAGATCATTCTTCGAATTTAAAACATGCTAAAAAGCATTATACATACGATAAGAATTTCAAAATTTGAATAAAGTGTTGCATCTGTATGTATACTGAGAAGATATATGCATATAACCATCAATATATCCATATTTAAATTACAAATTAAGGACGACAAAAAAAAGAATAATAATAATAATAATAATAAACATGTTTGATTGGTGTCTCCACCTTCTATCTTACTCTCTTTAATAACATATTAATTGAACCAAAAAAAAAAAAAAAGGACAAACTTCCGTAAAATTACAATTTTAATACAAACATATATATATTTTCAATTACGAATTTTACATGGTTTATAATTTTTACATGGTTCATTTTCGCTGAAAGATGATCGACATCTCCAACAAATTTAATTATGCGATATTTTTGTTAAATTTGAAAAAAAATCATATTAAAAATACTTCAACTTGGAATGAGTTTTCATCAAAATAATTAATATGTGAGGCCATTGGGTGTTTATAAAATGAGGAGAATAGTAGATGCAGAAAGAAGAGATAGTGTAAGAATTAATATGGGAAAGAGTGATGTTTTTTGAAGGAGGAAATTAAGTATGAAGTGAATAGAATGAGAGTTAGAACATCAAACATCTCAAAACACGAGTCAGCTTCTTTTCTGCCATGGTTTCATGCTTGAAAACACTTTTCTCTTCAACTTCATTAATATTGCTTCCAAGTTGCATGCCATTGCCATGGGTAGAGCAGGTAGTTAGTTGAAAGAGAGAGGTGGAAGAAGCAACATTTGACGTCTGTGCTTTGTGAACAAGACAAGAACGTGTCTTTGATGTTCATGATCCACCACCACTTTACCATTTCTTCTATTTTATTCTTAATCACTCCCCAAACTATCCCGATTAAGGATTCTCATTATTTCCATGACCCAATTATTTTAACTTTAAACTCCCACAAATTGCAAATTTACAGCGCTAGCTTTAGATCGTTTATCAATGAAGGATATTAACATTTCACGCCCGACATTAAACACTAACTCTTCAATTTTGATCATTTTTAAGATAAAATATCAAAAACCATGAATTCTCAACCAAATTACACAATTTCTGTTAAATCACATCAACAAAAAGCCTAATCTCATATGATTGGAACATGAATTCGTAAGTTTCTGTTTTTTATCCTACAATTACTTAAATTGAGAAATTAGTGTTGGAGTATGAAAAATTAATTTTCTAATTCATTGGTATGTTCTAAATATAGAATCCAAAATTTACAATTTTCCCTACCAAACTTTATACCAAATAAAATTTTAATTGACTCGGTCTCCACATAGCAAGCTGACTTGGAATTTCAACTGTCATGTCAACTATAACACCCCTAACTTTATAATTTAAAATCATTCAAACTTTCAGTTGATATAATTTTTCTTTTAAAATTTAAATCGATTGTTGAATCATCTTTGAAGTATTAAACGACGTTGCTAAAAATCCTCCAAATTAATCATTTTCTTAATCTGACAGCCGTGACACGCATATCTAATCGTTAAGTTTTATAAGTTGATTTTTTACTTTAAACAATTCATTATGGAAACCATGATATCAATTATTGGCAGAGAAGGCGAGATGGAAAGTGGAAAAGTAGAATTATGAAGCAATTATCCCTCAAAAGAGAGATGATAATTTTCCGTCCATTTTCAACCTCAAAAGAATAGAAATAAAATTATTTATTATTTCATAATTTATAAACTAAAAATTATTAATATTGTATTGAAAGTGATTTATATATATGGTAATAATTATATCATCTATGCTGTTTGACAATGTTGCATGGAGAGTGCTGAGCAAATCTGATGGCTGAGATGCGTAGAAATAGGTTAGTTAGGTTGAGTGGCCCAGATCATAACACGTGTCGTTGTTTGAGGAAGTGGTGCTGTTTCACTTATTAAAACGTAAGTTGGAAGCGCGCTTTCTTCAGCAGATTTAAAGAGTGAAGAAAATGGGAAAGAATTTAAGAGTCGCATATCACTTATAAAATCGCGTAGCCATGAAACGTTTTTGTACGGGAAAAAACGGCCAAGTTTGGAAGGGTTCCATGCAAGCAGCTATCAAACCAGAAAACGGGTTCAAGATAGCAGTTTTGCAGCGAAGATTCTGGATTCATTTCTAACCCGATTGAGCTGGTTCAAGTTGCATTGTAAAGGGTATATATAGGGCTTCAGTGTTATGTTTAGATATAGAGGTTTCATTCATTGTATAGTTTTCTAGAGAGAGACAAAGAAAGTGAGTTGCTCAGTTCTTGAGTGTTTGTAAGCTTGTTTTTCATTCCCTCGATTAATAAAAGTTTTCCCTCCCCGACTTTCACGTGGACGTAGGCATTCTTACGCCGAACCACGATAAGATCTTGAGTGCTGGTTTTGTTTTTTGTTTTCGCTTCTTTTGATTTCTTGGTTGAAGATTATTGTTTGAGTTCTTGTGTTTTGATTGTAATTCGAAGTGCAAGTTGTTTCTTGGTGTTTATACTGACAGACAAAATTTTGGAAATTATAATCTATATATGGTACGTGAATCCATCTAATAAATGGTTCATTATTGTTACAACCAAGGTTAATGCTATGTTTGTTAAATAAATTAAAGGGTAAATTATAAAAATTAAGCCAAATTATGACCACTTTTGCAGAAAGATAGTGGAACTTTGAAGTTTTACTGTATAATCGTCAACCTTTGTGAAGTTCACTAGACAAATGGTAAATGTGATCGTCCATGGAATATTTTCTCTCGTGTCATACACGTGAAAAAATCGAAGAGTATTTTGGTGTTTCAACAATGTTGACTGAAGGGAAAAATGAAGATTTCATTTAACAAATTAAATAAACCCAAATTACAAACAAGATAAACGTTTAAAGTCCTAAAATGAGAATTGGATCTCCATTTTCACGTCCCCAATACAAATCCCCAAATTGATAGATGAGAAATGAACATAAACCCCTAGATACACTATATCCCAAAGTCACCGAAAAAAGTAGTTGAACATGGAAGAAGTTTGTTTTTTAGTAATATCACAAAAAATAATGGACCGAGTTGAACCCGTGGAGGAGGTATGCAGCGTTCCAAAATTTGCAGGTAAGCTCAAAATCGAAATTTTATTTGCCTTAATTAATGGAGAACCTTAGTCTTTTAAAATCCGCAAGTATATATTCTCCATTTTTTTGGTTTCAACATTAATTCATTTTGTTGAGAAAATTGGTTAAAATATCTCGTATATTACCCATAATTATGACATTATCTTTTAATTTTTTGAGTTTTTAGTAATGAATAAATGGTCGATCACAATTTGATGTGGCAGACAAATATACATGTGGAATTGATTTCCAAATTTATTTTTAATCCTATATCCATGTCAGTCAAGAAATGAATATTTTTTGCAAAAACATATGATATCATATACGTTATTTTCAAAAATATAATAAAAATAAGAATTTATTATTTTTAAAATCAGAAAATCATGTAAAAATATTTAAAAAAACAAAAAAAAAAGTAAATAGATTTTATAATAATAATAAATTAACATAGGTTCTGATTTAGATATCCTGGACTATGATAGAGCTTCGGCTTTCTAGAACGACATTACTGATTCATTCGGTCTTTTTTTCTTTTCTTTTTTTAATTCTTCATTATCTTTATTTTTATTTTTTTTGAGCCAACAAGTATTTTCTCATTTCTCTTTTAATAATTATAAGATAAAAAAATGAGTTAATATAGTTGAAATGAAAAGTTTATTTATAAGGTAAAAAATTCAAATTGAATAAAAATATTAAACATAAATATAAAAATAAGTTTTTAAAAAGGAAATATATGGTGAAATGAAAATATCGATAAGTTCTAAAAAAAAAGTTAAATATTAATATATAGATTGATTTCGTTAATATCGACAAGTTTCAAAAAATTAAATATTGATATAATTGATATTGTTAATATATTCTAAAAAATTTAAATATTGATATGATTAATGTCGTTAATATCGACAAGTTCTAAAAAAGGTAAATATTAACATATAGATATTTCAATAATATATATGATTTATGTTGTTAATATAGACAAGTTATAAAAAAGTTAAATATTGAGTCGTTAATATCGACAAGTTCTAAAAAAAATTAAATATTGATATGATTGATGTGGTTAATATCGACAAGTTTTAAAAAAGTTAGAATAATCTAAAAACATATTTTAATATAACATATCAATAATACAAATATCGAAAATTAGAATATATCAAAATTCCAATAAGATCTCCATCGAATTACATGACATTTTTTTTGCTTGTTTCAATCTTAGATAGACATTCACAAAACGTAGCAAATTTCTCTGTTGCATATAAAATACAACAATTAAATACAAAAAATATTCAAACAATACAAAGAGCATATTTCAAAAGAATAAAAAAAGAAAAGGGCGAAAACCATACCGATCGAGAAGAAATGTTTTGAGAGATTGAATAATCCTTTATTATCCAAATCCTAATACATGATTATTGATATTTTGCTAAAATTTGATATTCTCTAAAACATATATATGGAGGAAAAAATTGAATGGAGTAGAAAGAAAATAAATGACGGCAAAATGACTGAAGAGAAAGAGAGAAAAATTAATAAAAAAGATACAAATCCTTTAAATGACATGATGGGAGAAATTAATAAAAAAATAATAAATAATATAAATGAAATGAGAACAGGGGAGAGATTAAAAAATGAAAAATAAAATAAAATGAATGAATTGTTGTATTAAAACGGCGGCGTATTTGGCTCAGCACATGGTACTGATTTTCTTCAATTTTTGAAACACTTCTTCAATTCAATCCAACTCCGTAATTTTTGAAACACTCCTTCAATTCAGTCAATCCAAGTCCGTAATTTTTGAAACACTCCTTCGATTCAATTGTTGTCTTTGTTGAAAAGAAAATATTATAGGAAGAAGATTTAACGTGCTTAATTCATCCAAGTGAGCACTGCGTACTTTTCTTTTGTGTTTGTGAAGTACAATTTAAAATTTAATACTGTTTTTTGAAACTTTTGTGTTTGTGAAGTACAATTTAAAACTGTTTTTTTGAAAGATTTGATTGTATGTTTGTTTTGTGGTTCTTGAATTCTCTACATTTGAATTACTAGTTTTTCTCCTTCTATTTCTTGAAGGTATTTGGTTAAAATCTTGATAGCAAAAACTTTCAATACTTGTTGTATATTCAATTATGTGATTCATTAATTTTTTAATTTTCATCTCTTTATGTTGCTTATTGATATATATTTTTCCCTTCTATCTCATCGAGTGTTTGTGAAGTACAATTTAAAATTTAATACTGTTTTTTGAAACTTTTGTGTTTGTGAAGTACAATTTAAAACTGTTTTTTTGAAAGATTTGATTGTATGTTTGTTTTGTGGTTCTTGAATTCTCTACATTTGAATTACTAGTTTTTCTCCTTCTATTTCTTGAAGGTATTTGGTTAAAATCTTGATAGCAAAAACTTTCAATACTTGTTGTATATTCAATTATGTGATTCATTAATTTTTTAATTTTCATCTCTTTATGTTGCTTATTGATATATATTTTTCCCTTCTATCTCATCGATTTAAAATCTTTGCCTCTGATTAGGGTTTAGGGTGATGAATGGTGGAGTAATGATGTCCAACATGTATGGTTAAACATCAAAATGATGAATTGGGCTAAACACCAAAAATGATGAATTGAGCTTTATCTTTATATTTTCAGGATATTGTGTTATGGGTAATCTGAATGCCTAGGTTAGGTTGAGTTGAGACTCTCAATAGTGTCCTCTTGAATTAGTCTCCTTTAAACCTAATCTATGGGCTAATCTATCAACCCGTCGTCGCTTTGTGGTGTCCGTATGTATCCGTTGGATTCTGATGTTCCAAAATTTTGTGACCCAACCCCAATAATCCTTCGGGGCACTATTGTTTTTGGGCCCAACAAAAATTAGATAGACCTCATGCCCAAATCTGATCCCACATTTTATGGCCCAACCCTAATAACCCTCAGGGAGTATTGCTTTTGGGCCCAACAAAAATTTGTTTGACCTCATACCAAATCCAAGCCCAACTTTTCTGGTCTAATGCAACTAAAAATTGGAATGATTTTAATGGGCTTGATTAGTTGGCTTGGAGTTTAATAAGTGCTGTCCCAATACCTTAATCTTTTGGATTTTTGTATGGCCTGCATGTGTTGCTCCTGTGTGCCACTAATTG
Organism: Scutellaria barbata; assembly: GCA_028654395.1. Classification (NCBI taxonomy): domain Eukaryota; kingdom Viridiplantae; phylum Streptophyta; class Magnoliopsida; order Lamiales; family Lamiaceae; genus Scutellaria; species Scutellaria barbata. The sequence goes on from CM053645.1 coordinate 10,238,855, forward strand.
TAGTCCTAATTTTAATTGCCCAGTTGATGTTGTGGACCTTTTGGTTGGGATATGCATCCAATTGTTGTGCTAATTTTTAATATCCCTTAGGGCTATTACTTATGGGCCAATTAGTTGGACTTGTTTATCCCTTGTGACTTTATTGGTGGTGGCCATACATGTTGGGCTCTTATGTACCTAGTGGTATTGCCCAACCCAATAATTTCGTGTTGTTGTCATGGCCATGATTCTTCCAGCAGTTCATTGTAGCTTCACATCTTGGTTCTCTTATGTTAGTTGTACTCATGTTCCCCATCCAGCTATCTAATTTTCTTCTTTACTTTCCTCTCTACAAAGATACAAGTCTCTGTTATTAGTGTACCTCAAAGACCATATTGTTGTCTTATTCTCATCATTTTGTTTATTTCAAATGTCAGTTTTGTTTACCCTAGATCCTCTACAGTTGAGTTCTTGTTTTCTTTGGTTTAAAATAAAAAAACATATAATTAATTATATTGGCAAACAGGGTTTTATCTAGAGAGTGGTCTAAATGAAGGAAATTTTGGCAGCCATGGATACTGTGAAGCATGTGAAAGTCTATATCCCTATTCATCTTTATATCGTATATGTAGAAGTTCGGTGGTAACATCCTTTTTTTTCTCCGTTAACAGATTTTATGCATGAGAAAGAAATTTTAAAATCGAAAGTCCAACTTATGATGATGATCTATCTTGGTACTGTAAAGCACAAATTCTCTCAGAGGTATGATGTTAATTCATGTTTATTGCTGATTGCTGATTTATAAGAAAAAAAAAACACCAACAAAAAAATGTGAAGCTTTGTTTTTTTTTTTTTTGTCACAAACACAATTATATATGCTCCATTTATCCTTGCAAACAGTCAGATTTCAATGATATGCAAGTACGATTTTCCTCTCTTTGCTTTTTTCATGATGTGAAGCCGTGTTATTTTTTTTTTGTCACAACACAATTATATATGTTCCATCTATCTTTGCAAATAATCAGATTTCAGTGATATGCAAATAAGACTTTAGTCGCTTTGCTTTTTTCATGTGTGCATGTTGAACAATACTTTAGTGAGTTTCCTTTTTTTATCTGTGTTGTATGCTTCTAACATACGCTGCTATTGATTTAGTCTGTTAATAAATAATAACTACATTATCACTCAAGTATGCAATGAGTAAAGAACTTCTGTGAGACCCTGACATATTTTACGTGAAAGTCAGAAATTGCTAAATATGCAGATTTTTGTGAAAATTACCAATTATATATTATGATTCAAGATCGATATGCTAGCTATCATGCCAGGAATTTTGCAATGGATCTCCACGGATAGTAACTACTTCAAAAAACAGGTATTATATTTCTGATCATTCATGACTTTTTATTTTTATTTTTTTTATTCGCTGGAAATGAAAACAGCTAGTTTGTAAGAATCATATATGATCTAGATTATTCACTTTCCTCCTTGGAAACACAGGAAAGAGTCATGTATGTTAGTGTAGTTTATTCACTTCCTCCATGGGAGTACAGGTATACTTTCATTTCTGAAGAATTTATCTGCATCAACTTTTATCTTAATCTTTACCAACTGGTTGAAATTATCCTTGAAGTAGCCGAATCCATAAACTAATCCTTCCAAGTAACTGTTCCGCCCATTATTGTTGATTCCACTGTCAAGATGCGTAGTTGACAAAAGCTTTCCTTGGAACCAATGACACATAAGGAGTCATATATTCATAAAACTTTTTCCACTGCTTCCTTACCTTCTTCGTCTCAACTCGTTGCATATGGGATTTTAAAAATGATCCCTGCTCTATGTGGAAAAGGTTTCTATGATAGTTAAATCACAGCCATTTTACATCAATAAGGTTTAAATGCCAGAGTTGGAACATTCCAGTCACACCATTTTCTTGAATGTTGACTCTAATAATCCTCGTTCGGGAACCGGTTTCTTGAAGTAATCACATTTTATTTTCAGGTGAGAAGAACCTGAGGAACCCTACTGAGAACATTTGCAGGAGTCCCTATGGGAAACCAGTCCAGAAAAGAAATGATTCAACCCACCTCATTTCCATACAACAATCTGTTCGGGAAAGCTGTTCATCTCGTTGACTATATGCATGGTGAGTCTGATGAAAAAGTCCTCTGGTAACTTGTCTGCTACAATTTGTTGGTAAGAGTAAATAAGATCGGTGAAATTTTTATCTTATGTTCTTACAACTCTGAAAATTGTTACTTTGTTCAAGACAAACCAGTTTGATTTTGTAGGACAGCACAACCCCAAAGCTGGATCCTCCGCCACAGGTTATATGATTCATTAAACAACATGTTGATTACGTATGTTTGCAGAACGAGGAGTATGTTAGAATTTTGTTGAGTTAGAGAACTGCAGATATTGGACTGTAACTATCGGAGTAATTTTGCAGGCATTGAATGAAGCATGGTGGGATGATTAACTGGAATAGAGACGGAGAGATGAAGAAGAAGAATAAATCAGAAAAAAAGAAAATATTGGAGTAATTTCCATTTTTCAGAAGTAGCTTATTATCTTTGATATTATTACAAAGTGTGTTTCTTATTGATTAAGCTGATGGCAACACTATTAATCTTTGGTGTGTGGAATTCTCAACATGTCGGTCCCGGTCGGCTTGGGGGTATGGTGATGTTGACATGATGGATGATAATTGGTTTATAAGGATGATGAAACGCATGAGCAGGACTGGGAAAGGTCCGGTGGAGTATATGAACAGAGCTACCGGAGGTATAATGGTTGCGTTTCTCAGAGCTTATCTGGAGAAGAAAGAGGATGATCTAAACGCCATTGTAGATGATCCACTTGTATGTTTTCTGCATGGCCCGCCCTGTAAATTAGGTCATTCATTGCGACCAAAAATGAAATGGTCGTCCTCATGCATCAATGGACGTGATTTTGTTTGTCCCTGGGTGTAACCGTAAGACAAGAAAATTTACCTATCAATAGTTTCCAAAAGGCCAACCACACTCTTCGATCTTTTTAGGCGCCAATTCTAGGCAAGTTTGGACATTTTTGGTCTGATCGGAGACAAAAGAGTAACACGAGACATCATTTTCGGTCACAGAAAAATAAATTCAGATAAACAGAGGAGATCATGTGAGCCTGCTGGATCAACACCTTTGCTTTGATATAATTGCCAGATCATCTAACACAGTGAGCATGTCCATCATTATAATATTATACCAAATTTCCATATTAACAGTGGGGACAAAAGGAGACTCCACTGCTCAAGATTTCAGTAAAAGCTAGCTCAATAAATAAGATGTTCCAAGTAATTAACGATTCACTAACGATCAAGCAATAAAAGGAACGAACAATTTATTTAGGATGCCACTGGAGATGGTTCATAGAATCTATGATAATATGTAAATAACAGAAAGTATAGCTTATCTAATATAATGTATTGCAATGCATTAAAAGAACACTGTTAGATGGGTAAAACATACGATTTGATCCTTCTTTTTTGTGTTGGCAACAGGGGGATGCACAAAGTAAATATCCGATTATATGTGAACTCTGCAGCTAAAGAATCTCCTTCCAATTACCCCTTTTTGGGCATGGCTGCTAGTCTGGTATACATCCTGGCCATGGACTGGTATCCTCTGATATCGCCAGAACGGAGAAGGTTGCCTGCAGAAAAAAACAGGGAACCATAGAATTCAATCGAACAACTGAGGACAAACTAGAACTCAACTCAAAACAATGGATCATTTCATGAGAAAATTATGATATATTATGGGGATTGTTGCAATTTGAATACATCATTGACAACCCACCAGAATATTAGTTCAGTTGCAGTTGTTGTTTGCACACCAGAATCTCTATAGTCTTATTGTTATGAGAAAGGGAAACTAAGTAGGATACCTGAGTCACAGTTCAGTGGGCTATCAGGCTCTGGATGAGCCATCAGTGCAATTATAGCCCGACAAACCGATTGTAGAGTCCATGCTGGGCTCCAAGCATTCTTCAAAATATCAAGGCAAATCTCACCTGTCTGCATAACAATGAAAAGCACTGCATCAATAACAATACCACCAAATACCGTCCTCATTGAGATCTCAGAATATAGCTTTCTTTAATCAAGAACACATGAGAATGTTCAGCATACACACAACTTTTCACATATTTCATGACATGAAAATACATCATCAAGTACCTTGAAATGTACATTTGGATGGAATATTTTGGTTAAGTAACGAACTTGAGGAGGCTGCAAAGGATACTGCTCAGGTATTGAAAAAGCAAGCTGGAAAACTCCACCATCATAAGGAGTTTCTGATGGCCCCTACACACCATCATAAGGAATCAAGCAACTCACTTTCACTAAAATGCTCCCCTCAAATAAAAATTCATAAGATAGGATGCATAGATGTACCTTTATGAGAGCTGTCCATTTAAAAATGTTGGATTCATCACAAACGAGTTGAATATCAGGGTCGGCTACCTTCTCTCGCTGCACTTCTTTGTATTCCTTAAAAAGCCTTGCCCTTGATGCCTACTCATAAAGCATGTAAGCAACTTTAATGTGAGATATTTAACAACAAGAAGCTTTCAACAAGACGTACACTTGATTCCAGAAAAGTCTCAGTTTTCACAAAGACTAAGAAATAGTCCAACAAAACTAAAAATACAAAACCATCACAAACCCGAGAAACCAGGAAACATCAAGGAAAACAATACTAACCTGCATTTTGAGCACCGAGTTGTGCAATTAAATTCACGCCAATGATAAAACTGCATCAATCGATCAAGATTTAAAATTTGTATTCAAAAGAAATAAAATTTACCACCTACCCCCCCCCCCCCCCCCCAAAAAAAACCTAAAATTAAAGAAAGAACTAAACGTAAAGTAAAATCCCACAAAATTCTCTTTTTTCTATTATTTTTTTCTCAAATAGCTTGGGGGAGAAGGCAAAATTTAGATTCATACAATAATTGAAAAATCCATAAAAAGAAATTTAAGATCTTACCGTTTTAGGAATTGATGGGTGACCAAAGAACAGAAGCTTCGCTAAAGTCAGTTGTGAACTTCGATATCAAGAGGAGACGGTTGAAGCGATCTGATGTATGGCGGTGCAGGATAGTTCTGGTGTTCGCAGCATTACATACCGAAAATCACCTGTGATACCACGTCACTTCTTCGTCAGCGGGTCAATAAGATGGCCTTGTTTAATTACCGCTCTATTTCTTACTACCGTTACTCCATATGATATTTACTCCTTCGGGCCATCATTTTAATTTTTTTTGTTTGTATCCCAATTTTATAAAAGGGTAATGTTTGCGTTAATCAAAGGCATAAATCATGATTTCTGCAATTAGATTTACGGGTTGGGTTGCGTTGGGTTTAATATAATTTGTATCAGTGGATTTTTTTATTTTTTATTTTATTTATGTCATAATTTTTATGTATAATAATATAATTTTTTTATAGATTTTTTTATTTTTTAATGAATAATTTAAAAAACAATTCACTATAAAAATTCATTTAGTTAGCTAAAACATTTATGTTATAATAATTTAATTTTTATATTATATTAGTATAATATTTATATACAAATATCACAATATTTATGTACTTAAAGAACAATATAAGATTATATTATTAAAACATAAAAGTTTTGAAAGGTATTATAGTTCTGTCATGCACCGCAAAAGATTATGTTCTCTAAATTAAAATATCAGATCAATGTAACTATGAAATTAATGTTTGAACTAGGCTTTGGGCGCATGTGGACGCGCATAGATCGGGTCGGATTGATCTTGATCCGTACATCTGATGCATATAAATAATTGTGTTTATAAAAATATATAATGTGATGATTAGGATTTTATTTCAGATGTCACAACTCATTAAAAAAAAATTGGTTGGTCACAAATATATTTTAGAAAATAAACATGATCAAAGTTTCATATTTTAGGATGTGCTTGTAAAATAAATTGTGTATTAAAAATGTGCTTTAATTTAATGGTTGAAAAAGATTACCATGGTCATAAACGGTTGGAAGCAATTACGACTAGCTTTTAAATTTAAATACATCGACTTAAATCGTTTCCCAAAAACATACAAAAAAAAAAAGATTTAAAGTTATAACAAAAACTATTAAAATTTTTTTGCAAACCCTTTGGTAATTTTATTTCGTTACAAATAAACCCCTATTTTATATGAAGTAGTGTTTGTGTGCACCAGGTGTATGGGTCATGATCCATGTAATTTGGTACACGGGTCGGGTCGGGTCCGATTTAACCCGGATCCGCTCCCCTTTTTTTTTTTTAAGTTTATATCATAACCTTTATGTTGTAATAGTGTAACCTTTATGTACAGATTTCATAACTTTTTCAATGCATGACTTTTTCTTTTTTCACTATAAAAATTCATGTAATATAGTCTAAACCTTTATGTTGTAATAGTATAACCTTTATGTACAGATTTCATAACATTTTCAATAAATAACTTATAGTTTTTTCACTATAAAAATTCAATATAGCCGAAACCTTTATGTTGTAATGATATAACCTTTATATTGTAATGCTATAACCTTTATGTACAAATTTCATAACTGTTTCAGTGAATAACTTATATTTTTTCACTACTCAGCATTGCAAAAGGTTATATGCATATAACTAAAAGATTATAAGGATAGAACTAAAAGATTAGGTTCGCTAAACTAAAAGGTTATGTCAATATACAGCACAACTAGAATTTGAGTTAGGGTTTGGGCTAGGATTTGGACGCGTAGGGCACGTGAAAGGCATTTTCGGATCGAGTTGACCCGGTTGTATGGATTTAGGATCCATGCACTTGGTCAATTGTGTTTTAGATGCACCTTTGTGATCTTTTTTTTTTTTTTTTCCATTAAAGAAGATTAACTTGAAATTTACTAGAAATATTAATATTTTTCACTAGCACTCTTGCTATGTGCAAAAAGAAAAAAACAGAGAAATATATGTGTAGAGGACGAAGGTGGGAAATTAAAATTGTCTCAAGAGTATGATTAAAACAATAGAACAATAGTTACCGAGAGAGAGAGCATAGTGTTTATTCATATAAGAAGATAATGAAAATATAATAAAAGAAAAAGCTTCTTTCCTTTCTTTTATGCTAGCGAGTTCTCTCCTTTCTACATGAAACGTACAAGACTCTAATAAGAAGAAAACGCATAAGAATTAAAACCAAAAAAAAAAAGGAAGAAACGCAGGCAACACAATGAGTAAAGGCGACCAATATATATGATACGGGAAAATACCCCCCAGCAAAAAATAAAACTAGCAAGTTAGCAGCAATCGAAATAACAAAAGTCAAAGCAAACCACAACCCATTTTCACGTGCTCCCAGCTCTACCTGGAGTTGGCTTCTCCGATTTGAATTTAGACATGTCAACAAGGTCTCCGAACAGCTTGTCCTCCGGCCTAGATGGCTTTCCAGATGGCAAATTGCTCGACATTGAGTTTCTTAGCCCGTTATCGTCCCTCACAGATAATGCAGATATTGTTTGCTGAGCATAGTAGGCATTTTGCTGTTGACTTTGGCCATACGCATTTTGCTGTTGACTTTGGCCATACCCATAGCCATAACCATACCCACCCATTTGCTGGTTGTACATCTGTTGAGGATACATATAACCCATCTGCCCAGATTGCATTGGCTGAGGATACATAACCGTGGGCTGCAGACTCTGGACCGGGAATGGATACATACCCTGGTTGTTGATTGCTGTGAGATGGCCACCATTGTATGCTCCAAGTACCTGGTGGTCGTTTGCCGCATTTTGGGGTCCTGATAGATAATTGCCACTTGGTGATGGTTGGGTGTGACCAACAACACCTTGAGTAATTTGCAATTGTTGAGGCTGGTTCGTGGTAGACAAACTCTCGTCTATTTGAGCTTCCCATGGTGGAGGGGGAAACGAGCCACTGCTTTGAGCACCTATCAAACAGAAATTTATACCCAAGTATAAATATAGAGAGAGAGGGTTTGGTATGGACCCAACAGTGGGTTCGTTATGAGGCAAACCTGATGATATGGCAAGCAGAACCACCCTTCACACTGAAACCCCTGCCCGAGGTGATTTTGCTTGACATATCATTGGATTGGCTCCATCAGAAACTCACTGTTGGGCTCCATATCAAAACTACATATAACACACACACATAAAATTAAGTAGAGATGCACCATAAACTGGTGAGGATGGCTGCTGCTGCTGTTGGGGTATCTGACCACTCCAGGAAGAAGCAGTGCCCTGCGAGTAAAGTGATTGTTCATGTTGAGTACGGAAATCCTGTGGTTGCTGCAACTGAGGAGACGGCATATAGGCTTGTCCAACAGAATTCAAAGGTTGATTGGCATTACTTTCTGAGAACATGTCAACAAGAGCAAGAGCATTCTGTTGAGATGCAGCAGGACTAGCTGGTTGAGGCTGTCCCACAGGAACAAGTGCCAATGAGTTTGCCGTTGGTGAGTTGAAGTCATCTCCACTCAAAAGATCTATCTTGGGATCAGCCTTTGTTGGAGTTGTCAACTGACCATTAGTTGCTGGAGCAGGGAGCAATAACTGTGTCCCTAAGCTAGTACTGGATGTAGATCTGCAAATGGAATTTGCAAGTGAATTTTAATGCAAGGTTTATTTTATTAAGGTTCATTAGCCAATTTTAAAGAACATATAAGAGCCAGAATGGCGCATAATCTAAAGTGCAAAACAAGTTTAAAGCCAAAATAATAAAATTCAGATGCACCAACATCATAAAATATGAATTAAAAAAATGTACAAGTGTAGAACTCATTGAGAGTAACTTCAGCACCTCAAGTTGGAAGTAAAGCCAAGTTATAATACAATCAGAGCACCGTAAAACCAACATGAGTGAAAATCCAATTTTAATCAATTGAACTCAATGGAAGAATCACATTTTTTACCCTTGGTCTTGTGTGGCATTGCCAGTGTCAATAAGTGGTGCATCAACAGGGACCAAAGCTTTAGAAGGTTCAGAACTTGTCTTGTCTAACTGAAGAGGAGTGGCTCCAGAGGCAATTGATTCGTGCTTGGCTAGTACACGTTGCAAGTCGTCATTCAGTGCCAACCCTTGGCATAACAGTGATTCATCCCTAAATCAGGAAACATAAACCGGAAGCCCAACCAGTTAAAAGGGTACTTATACTTTGATCAAACTCATCCAAAATCATATTGCAACATAACTAGCTGATGGAGAACAAACAGTGATCAAGGGGTGTACATACTTCCATCCACCATTAAGAATACATAATATGAATGGATTTACGATCATATCAATAGTTCGTAGAATAGAAGCTAGTTAATAACCTCATCAGTAATATAGTAAGTGCCTAGTCAGAAAGGTGCCTCAAGCAATCTGTCCAACATGATGCAGCAAAGCAGAATCCAGGTTTTCAGTAAATAAAATCCAGCATCACAAAGTACCACATTCATGGAAAACAAATTTGAACTTTAACCATACCAATCCAGCTTGAACTTTATCCACTTAACCAGAACTAACTATGATTAGAATACGAATCTATCAAATACAGATAACAATCCTATAAACATAAGAATGCTCGCCCAACTCTCATAGAGAGTAGATAAAAAATTCTAAGACACAACAGCATCAAACAGAAGTGAAAATATACATACCGCTCGGACAAAGAATAAATAAAATCCATCATCCAAATAAATAATCCAGAAAGAAGTGGCATTCTACACCAACTATTAGAGGTTATTCCATCCATCAGATGTTCTGTTTGACACAGTATTTATCTCAAAACTATGTTCTCATTCCAAACAAGGACAAGTGAAAGAAAAAAGGTGGAATGAGGAGAAGATCCAAGTCACAGAGAAATAAAAACAAATGATAGCTAAGAGTAAAAGTAAACAAGAGCTTACGAAGTCGAGTTAACAAGGTGGACCACTCTTTGCTTGTATGTCCTACACTGTTCGACCAGATCAACAATGACTTCCTGCTTGATTCCCTGCCACAAAAACACAAACTCTATATGTCAAATTTAATGCATTGAAAAAGCTATTCAACAATATATGAATAACACTATGAGCAAGATGTCCTTCAATACAGAACACAAGGAAGTACAAGTCAATATTGTAAAATGAAATGGTATGATCCTACAAACTGTTCATAGTTACCATTCCATAATGATTAGTAAATATCCACACAGAACTACTTGGTTTCCTAAATACCATATAAGTAGCAGCGGCTGATACGTAAAGTTTTCCATCTATAGTGGAATTATACCTCTTTGTTCGCAGGATCTATAGCACTCAGCATTTCTGTTAGGACATCCATGATACCACGTGCATTTTGAAGTTCTGTCAAGCTGACATAAAAACCAGTGAACAAAGACATACATCACATGAGTACACTCAAACAACATAAAACCTTAGAATAACGCTACAGCCATATCTGCTGCAGAAGAGAGCTCTACAGTTCCTGATTCATATTTTCCAAAGAGATCCACTAGGTCCCACAGCATATAACATGAAAGAGGCATCACATGCCTTCACAACTAGGTTCAGATGTTCAATGCTACACACAAGAAACATCAAAACAATGGAAAGGTATAAAAATGAAGACTTCACTATCCTTATGAACTCATCCAAGAGAGATTTATCTTTATTAATCCATTTAATAAGAGAAATCAGAATAAGCAAGGTCTTCTCCTATTTGTTATGACATTTTCATTGTGGAAACAGAAGATGCTAAAACTCCCATTCATCAATCCATTATAAGCACCTTTCACATACGTTTTACATACCTTATGTGAGATTTGAAGCTATAAAAAGGCAGTCACGAAGCAGCAAGTATTCTAAAGAACCATACTATTTTCACAATGTGGCACCACATATCAATTAGATAAAAGAAATGACCTTTTGTATGCAAAATAAAAGTTACAATGATGCCCGTAATTATTTCATGCAGGAGAAAAAATATAAAAATGAAATAAACGTAGTCAATACAGAATAATGCACCTCAATGTTGGATATTCAGCTTCAGCAGAAGTCTCAGCTCCATCAACTCTAGATTCCGGGTTACGAAGATTTTGTGGATAAGATGTCAAAGGATGTGTTTGTGGTGGTGTGAACACAGGAGCTGTCCTCTCAGATCTCTGAGGGAAAACTGCCCCAAGACGCTGATAGGAAAGACATAAAAGTTGTAGAAGTATGAATAAATGACACACTACATATGCATAAAATTCCAAAATTAAAATATTAAGACAAAAGCATCCTTCCATGACATACCAACAAATCCTGGTATGCTACAAAGTACTGGGGATATCTTGCCCTTGATCCTCCAAAAGCTTCTTGCCAAGTATCTATTAGAATCAATATCTTCTCTTTTACATGAAAGTCTGGCTGCAATGACAGTATGTCACGAAAAATTTGAGGGATATAATCAAGACAACAAAGATGATAGCCACAATCTATGAATTAGATTACCTTCTTTTTCACTATTTTCACCATCTCATGAGGTAAATCTTTCTCCGCAACATGCATATGGACAATATCACCACAATTCTTCACAATAGTCTCCAATAGCTAGAAAATGCAATGAAAACATTTGCAATTGACTGAGCGGTTTTAGAAAACTTCTTCCATTACAAGGATAAGTCACCTCTACAAGAAAGGGATAATAAGAGTATTTCAAGAAAGATAGTTTACTCTTAACATATTTATGCATTCTTACCTTTCTCTGCCACAGGTCAGGTATAAATCAATTATGACAGAAACACCCCCTACTTTCAGTAATTTAGAAAACAACATAGTATTCCTTTTCCATATACTTCCATCTAAAAGAGTATACACCCCAATTAACTGCTTATTATGCAAGGATCTACAATTACCTAAAAGAAGGAAGTTGAAAGAATAATACTCAGTAGTTGCCTGAGTTCTTGCAAAAACTCCAATAGTCACATATTGTTCAAGTTTATGAACAACTTGCCTCAGTTTGTAGGTATATTTTACTTCTCATCAACCAAATACACTTGAATAAGACACTAGCATTAGTACTCTATCATACTTGCAGTATAATATTCATCTTTCTGAGACTAAAGCTATAAGCAATAGTTTCTTAGCTTTCTAAATGGTGTACCTCAGACCCTATGCACAAATAAGAAACAAAGCATCCTTCAATTAACTTCAAAACATTCTCTGCTGTATCAACTTCCATTTCATGATTTTCTATATTCTTAGTCATCCTTATATATAACAGCTTAAGTAAAATAAAAAATTCAGCACCACCCATTGGGTAACATATAACACATATAAGCCTCCTTTGATTTAACAGTAAACAATAAACAATTTATCCCTTCAATTCCACAGAATGATTACAACATATTAAGCCTCTCCTTTTCCCACTGTCATCCTATTGAATAACAAGAACTTGGCAACACCCCAAGCCTTCTCTGAAGTTCTCCATGAAGAGAGAAGTTCCACCCAGTTTTCATGGTTCGTATATTACATCAAAAAATCAGGTGAGTGTAATCTTAAAGTCCTATGCAGCAACCTCCAAACAACACGAAAAACATGGAACCAAATCAGGAAAATTTAGGAATGGCAAGTTTCATGTTACATGCTTGCATAAAAATTCACTTCAATCAGGATGAGTTTGTTTTCATATATTCTAACCCAATCAGGATGAGTTGGTTTGACCAAAGCCTGAGCGCATAATACCACAGAAGAACGTAAATGTTATGAAGCAAGAATTAGCATACTGTTAAGGCAAGCAGCTGGACTTTTGGATTTCTGCTACCAAGTCGCTTTTTTATACCTCGTACCACATCTTTCGCTTGTCTGATGCAAACAAAAGGTGAATATAAGCACATAAAAGTCATTCTTTCACTTGTAGCCAAGACAGAAACATAATTCTAAATACAAGAGATCAACATGTATTCCTAAGCCTTCTCCTCAACAACCCCATCACCCCACCCCATGGTCCTTAATAGATTTCTCCTTCCCTCAAGCTCATAGAAACTATAAATACCAGATTAAATAAATTCCCACAGCAACAGCTCAAGTAAGAATACGCAATATAATCCGCATACCAAACAGTTGGCTCAAAAATGTCAATTAGCAATCCATATTACTACATATCCGTCCCTCCCATATATATTAAAAGAAAAGGGAAAACAAACTGATAAGCAAATAGTAAGCATGCCCTCTTTTTAATTCACTGCCACAATAAACTAGAACCAAACCAATAACAAAATCAGGTGGGGAGGGGGAATCGTGAAGAGAAACTTACGCAGGATCGTGATTGCAAATATCACAGATCTCAATATTCATAGCCCAATCCGGCCCGATTAGCATATCGCTCGTCGCCCTTTCCACCATAGCATTCACCATCTTTTCCTCCTCAATCCACAAACCCTCGATTGGCCAAATTCCAGAAAGAATCCCCGAGAAACTAATTTCTTAAAAAAAAAAATATATATATATATATATGTATATATATATAATAAAAAAAATGTTATCTCGGGGGATCCGATCGCTAGTTTTGATCAATTCCGTTAAGATTCCTCCAAATCGATGAAGGCGAGAAAATCAAAATGGTTTTAGGGATGAAGAATTGAAAATGGAAAAGCCAACAGTAGTATGACGCGTGGATCTGTTCCGTTATATTGGCGATTGACGCCGCCGACTATCGGGATCGGACGGTGGTCGTTGTGTTGAAATATAGTGCCTTTAAGTGGGTTTGGTGGGCCACGTCACCTCATATAGGGGGAGGTGCTTTCCAATTATTGGTGTCTTGTGAATTAATTAATACTTTATATCCGTTATTTTTTGTAATATAATATGGTCAATTGAAATTAAAATATTTTTTATATGGGTCTCAGTTATTTTGTTTGGATTCATGAGTCGAGCAAGTTGATATAGAAAAATAATTAAGTCAAATCTAGTATGATTTAAGCAATTTTAGCGGATGTGTATGTGTGCTTGTTATTGTTTTGTTACTACCAAAACCAAACTATAATTCCAATTATAAATTTTAATTATTAGATTAGGTTGTTAATATTTTAGGTATAAATGTATAGTGTTAGTGGAATCAGATTGATGATGAAATTGATTTAGCTAACCATTCATGATTTAACTACGATCTTGCATTTTACTTAAAGAAAAGGGAGAATAAATCTAAAATATTAAGAAAAACTATAATCCAGGGCATTATCAGATTTAACTTCAGTTTGACAAAAAAAAAAAAGGTTCTGCATGTATTCAATTTAAATAAGTTTCCATCATTTGCATGATTTAATTTATTCAATTAATTGATTTAAAAATCCACTTGGTATCATGGCATCATTTCCTTTTCATAAAGAGTGGATGCCACAAGTAGTTATTAATGGTGTAATATCCATGGAATCTATTCCTTCCTATTGAAAGTATGGCTTTACTGAAATTTTATTCATTTTCATCTAATATCCATGGTTTCATTTTCAACTCAACCTATATTTCACCAAATATAAGATTTACAAGATAATTTTTTGACCAATAAATCTCAGAGAAATAGCCCTTTTTCCCAGTGATCTTAGTCCATCAAATCTTCTCTTTTTTGTAAAATAAACCATAAAATTCAGTCTCCTTGAAATGCCAATTCAGAATAAAATTATTTATAATACATTTTTGTTTCATCACAAATGCTTCATATTGGAACAGCATACTTGTAGCTAAAAGATGAGATGTGAGTTTAATAAGGAACAGGAACTCTGACAGTGGGTGGACCAGATTCCATATCCTCCAAAATGAGATTTAGAAGAGACTGAGTCACTGGACCTTCATGCCCTGTCAAGAAAGAAACATCTCATGTCACCAACAACAAAAGCATAACCATTACATACATGGTTTTTAAGACAACAAGATCTAAATACACCACAGGGAAGTGAAAATGATCAATGACATGATGCAGAAAGAATGAAAGAAAGGAAAGACTCACCATCACCAATGACTTGATCGTCCCATTGCAAAACTGCACGAACGAGAACTCCACTGCCAATAAGCATCATTTCATCGGCCTTTTTGCCTTCCTCAACACTCACATCATCTATTCTTATTCCTTTAAGTTTCCCCTCCTTCACCAAATTATCTGCAAGCACTACGACCCTCTTTGCCGTACACCCACTCAGAATTTTGTCAAACCGGGGCATCAGAAGTTCCTTTTCCTTCGTTACAAAAGCCACATTCATATTAGGCCCTTCAGCTATGTACCCTTCCTCATCCAGCCATATTGCAGCATAAGCACCACTCTCTTCAGCCTCCATTTTCGACAGTGCATTAGGTAGATAGTTCACACTCTTCATAACCGCAAACTGTGGAGGTTTTATTGGGACTGATGAGGTCACCACTTTTATGCCAGTGTAATCAGAGAGCGATTTATCTTGGAGCACAATTGCATATAGAGAAGAGAGATAGCAACCAGATGGAGATAGCTGGAAATCACCAGGCCCTGCTGAGAGCCAATATCTTAGTGATCCTTTCCTGCACTTGGAAGCACTCACCGTTTGTATGAGTATTGTTCTAATGGTTTCTCTATCAAAGGGAAGCTTTATCTTCGCCATTTCTGCTGAGCCTATGAAACGGTCAAGGTGTTGATCCAACTCATAAAGATATCTGCAACAAAGGGAGAAATAAAACGAGTTCACTAAATATCTAGCTCAAGAGCAACTAGTATAAATTACTATGGACAAAGGCTTAAAATTGAGAATAATGCAAGAACAGGAGGGCGAAAGAATGAATACAGACCCATCCACAATAGCCGCAGTGTCGAAAACTCCATGGCCTCTATGGACAATGTGATCATCCATGGGGATCAACATAGCTGCAGGATCAGTTGTTATCCCCCCATAAATGCTAGAGTACATTGCCAAGTATTGCTGCTTGCTCTCATAACTTGCTTGAAATGTTCTTAACCTTTCAATTGCCTTGAAAATGAAAGAAAACACACACCACTATCAAGCTGCATTAACTAGTTTAATCTACACAGAAAATAAGTCTCAAATAAACAAACCTCTGAGCAAGAAAGAAGTGGGACCTCAAATACTTGTCTGGATTCCGTTTCTAAAACATACAAAAACCAACATCAGAATCGATAATCACAATACTAAATCAAAATCAAGACTTTCAAAGAACAAAAAAAAAAAAAAGATTAGAAAGCGTAAAGATGGAAAAACGCATTCACGATTCAGGGATTCTTGAAATCCACACCAAGTGTTCGATAAAATTACCAGAAGAGAGCTGGGTTAGGCTTGAATTCTTGACAGCACTTGTCTGAAAACATGAGCTTTGGAGCGTCCTAGGTGGCGTATGCGAAGACCCATTTCTTGCAAACAAGAGATTTTTGGAGACAGAAAATGAATTGATTGAGCGAGTAATCCAGTTTGATTGAAAGAATGAGGCTTCTGAGATGGGATTAATCAGGATTGCTGGAGTGGCCATCGAAACGTTGACTGTGAAATACATTAATTTACAAAGTGGGTGAATTAATGTGCTAGATTATAGATACAATTTTTTGTTTGTTGGTTTGAAAAAGATTCAAAGGACGAGACATTTGCAGTCTGCAAATATAGTAATTCTTTTCATACTCGGATTTTTATATTAAATAGGAAGCCATTTTGTCTTTCTTACATTGTACCTTTGAATTGTTAAAGATTTGGCAGACCTTTTCGTTATATACAACCGCAAATTAAAGTTGATATATATGTGAGAGGTCTTGAATTTGAACTAAAATAAAAATAGTCTATACAATAAAATATAAAACTCCCATAAATTAATAAGAAGGTGTAATTTAATTTTAATATGAGACTCAACACCAAAACTCCAAACCAAACCAAGTGATAATCCCCATCGAGTTGTGCAGCTGGATCATTGGGCCAACACATTGATAACCCATCATTCTATACTATTTATCAAGTTGTTCAACCAATTGAATAGCACACAAGTTTTTGTGAATATCTACATATCATTCAATATTAACAGAAAAAATGTTCTCCTAAATTCTAGAACAAATATAGTTAAAATCCAATCACCAAATAAAATCAAATAATTCAATATAACATTCACCACACCCGAAAAAAAAAAAGATTGAAAAACATGATGTTTAAAAATTGTTAAGGTTTTATTTTGTTATCTCATCGAGTTGGGTGAAATGGGATTGATGTTTTTTCGAATAAACATGTTGTCAATCCTGATATATAGCCTACCCCATTGAGTTGGGTCAAATAAGATCGATGTTTTTTCGAATCAACATGTTGACAACCTGATATATAACCTATACGACAGATATGTGGATAAAATCATACACACATCATCAAAAATGAAAAACCCCACCCTCATCCACTCTCCTTGTTTCTCGTTAAAGGCCACTTTCAATGAAGACTCCATTGACAAATCCACAATGTCAAACCCAACTCAATCATCCATAGTAACTTAAAAGTTAAAACCCTTCAAGATTTTTCTTGATTGGAACACATTGCAAAAATCAACGTGTACATTAAAGGGTTCTTGGTCATACGATAACCCAGATATCACGTCGGATGTCCGAGCATTTGGGAACTTGGTTTTGCAATTTATGAGTGGTAAGAATTCGGCCTTAACAATGAACGCTACCAATTTAGATCATACAGTTAGGGAATGAGGAGTCTTCGGTGGTAGCGGCTCGTGATGAGGAATAAGGAGAGTAGGGGGAAGATGGTTTTTATTTTATGAGTTTTGATACGTGGAGATTAATTTAAATTAAAAAAAAAATGATACTAATATCATATATATATATATAATACTTTTATATTAAAATTTTAATTATAATGGATTTTTATAAGATTTTGAATTAGTTAAGATTTTAATATAAAATTACTTAAGTATGAAAATTTTAAATTATTATTATAATTTTAAATAATAATTTAAGATAGGAATATATTCGACAATCCATATTTTGTAAGAAATATCCACATTTTTATATAGGTAATAAATAGATATATATATATATATATATATTTTGGTGATGTGTAAATGATATTTTATCCATATGTCTCAAAAGTTAACTATAGGTTAAAATATTGTTAAATTGATCACTTTTAAAAAATTGATTAAAATAATAAAAACTTGGAAATGTGGATTTTTTATTATTATTT
Organism: Scutellaria barbata; assembly: GCA_028654395.1. Taxonomy (NCBI): domain Eukaryota; kingdom Viridiplantae; phylum Streptophyta; class Magnoliopsida; order Lamiales; family Lamiaceae; genus Scutellaria; species Scutellaria barbata. The sequence goes on from CM053645.1 coordinate 10,257,024, forward strand.
ACCAAATAATAATAAGGGAAGAACTAAAGACATCCCACCTAATTTTAAATTCATCTCATATTAAAAAAATACAAAACTAAACAAATAGTAAAAGATTAAAATGTCATATACTCTTTTTATTTAGGAAACAACCTATATCTCGTTCGGTCGAGACAACCGAACACATGCCCACTCATTTAGTCGAGGCAGCCAAACAACCTAAAATGGTGTCAGCCAAATCAACTACTATTTCATTAACATATTACTAATGTATTAACTCACTCCGTAAATTTTTTGTTCTCTATATTGCATTTCAAATACTTTTCGACGACCTTTTATTATGGAAAATGTTCGAACGAATTAATTGAACAAGATTGAAGATGGTGAGATTTTAATCAAAGAGATCGAATAAGGAGAAGAGTGATTTTTTTATTTTTCTAAATAATTTAAGGTGAGGTGGTTTTACTTCTTCCTTCATAATAATAATAATTAAAAAAAATGATGATAAAAGAACGAGAAGAGGAAGATTGATAAGTGAAAAACATGATGAAATAATGATGGATTTCCAAAGTGAAAGCAAGGCAACTACCCCTTCCCCGTTCGCTCACCAGCAATAAACAGCTCAGACACACAAAACAAAACCCCCCATTTTCCTTTCAGTTTCCCTTCCCCCTACCTCTGCTCCTAAAACCAACAAAGCAAAAGACAACAACAATTTGTACATATGTGAGATTTATCACTCAATTGGGAATGGCGATTATTGGCGACGCCTTGCGGCAGGCGTTCATGCCCAAGCACGAATACGAGAGCCTCCGCGAGGAGGAGAAGGCATGGCACAAGCTGCAGAAGCCCTTGATCTCACTCACGCTAACCCTAATTGCTCTCGCCGTTTTCGTTTCCACTGTCATCAGCTTGAAGATTATGTTTCCGGCTGACACTTTGCGCCGCCCCTTCTGCCGTGATCTTAGGATTCAGCCTCTCTCCATTAATTTTACCACTCCAGTGGCCACTGAGGGAGGCGGCGCTTCGTCGGATCTTTTTCCAGGCGCCTTTGTTTTGACGGATCAGGAGATGGTTGATTATTACTGGATGGTGATCTTTGTTCCTTCGGCTATGGTTTTCGCGGTTTCTGTGGTTTACTTGATTGCAGGTTAGGAAATGTGAATTTGAAGTCTCGTTATAATGAATGTACTTACATCTGTATTTGAATTTCTGTATTTTTTTTATGTTCTGTTTAAGAAATTGAACCTACTATATATTGTCACTGGTGTTTGAGATTCTAACTAATGAAGTCAGGATGGAGAAGGTTTTGAACCATAAATATTGTTTTGTCATCAGCATATCGGATTTGATAATGTAGTGGATTTAAACTTGCGACTATATAAATGCTTGTTTTGCATTATTGACTTATGCGGTGCCTACTGGAGTGGATATGCAAGCTTATGTTACTTGTCAATCGTACAGCCTCTTAGAGAGTTAAACACATAAACTCAGTTATGAAATCTGGCAGTTGCTTTATGATGATTCTATAATCAGATGCTTAGCTAATGCCAATGAAGTTGGGTGTTAAAGTGCTAGTCTTATATCCTCCACAAGTATATGGTATGATATAGTAGAGTAATTAGTGAGGGAACTTCTAAATGTTATGAGTAAGTAAAATGTGTAGGTGTGTGTACTCAGTGGGTCTATTGTGTTTGTCATCTTTAGTGAATGGTTTTCACTAAGATCAGTCAGTGGCATATTTCACTGTTTTTCCATGGGCATCATGAGTAAACCTGTTATTCTTTCTTTGTTTATGGTGGATATTCATCATGGTATTTTTCCAATTCAACTATAATTAGTGTGGTCTATCCTGCAGGAATTACTGTCGCTTATACTGCTCCTGTACGACATATATGCTTGAAGGTGGTTGAGAACAATTATTGTGCTTCTAGAAGGGGTAGACTATTTTATTTATTTTATCGTACCTTGTTTGCTTGCATATTTGGTTTCTCCTGAATCTATATCAAAGTCAGTACCAGTTTGAGCATATGCGTCTCAGTGCAGTCAATATACTGCTATATAATTCTGTGCATGGTATTTCTTTCTGAAGTAATAGAGGATAACTGAAGTCTTGAATATTCTTGGTCTGCACAAATTGTACTCTGGAAAATTTCTCAATCAATGGTTAGATGACAGTCCTTTTATCAAGATCAGTGTGCTGATCTAAAGCACTATTGTTATCAACAGAACCATCCTTCACGATAATGGTCTTGTGAGAAGGAACTTGTCTCTGCAATAAAGCTCTGGTTGTCCAATGTTGACCTGGGCAGTCATTGGATTGCTGAGATGACAATAGGATCTTATGAAATAGCAAACGTTAGCAAACTGATGTAGTCAATATTTGCCTAAAGAAATGATTGAGATTTCTATTACCTGTTATTATGCTTAATATTAGAGAGGACAAAGGCTATGTGGGGGGCTTATCAAGGTTGCTGAGTTCTTGTGGTGAGAATCACTAATTTCTGATTGTAGGTTGCATTGATTTGTTTTCCATCCGATGACTGAGAGAGGGCATGATATCTCATAGTTATCATATTGTTTGCTTGCATTTCTGCTCATTATGTCTGTGTTTGTAATATCTCTGCTTTAATGTTTCTGATGTCTATTTTGATGAATTCACAGCGGTTCATTGTCTTTTATAGGTGGTGTACGATGTCTATCTATTCTGAATGTTGTGTTTGCCATTATATTCGGTCTTCTGGCACTATTTCTTGGTTCAACTCTCCTGACACTTGGTAGCAGCTGCTCCTTGCCTCTCTTCTGGTGCTATGAAATTGGTTCATGGGGTTTAGTCATCCTGCATGGAGCAGCTGCCTTGTTCCTCAGAAGAAAAGCAGCAGTGATACTTGATGAGAGTGACTTTGCCGGTAGGAATATGGGGCTAGAGATGCTTGAAGCAATCCCAACAGAAGTCACACCAGACGTGGAGAGACGTGTGAGTGAAGGTTTTAAAGCATGGATGGGACCATCTTTCCTATCCTCTGATGAAGAGGATGAACCTGATGATTACCAAGCAGTGCCAAATGTAACACGTTCAAACTCCGCCCGCCTAAGAGTTTGAAGTATTCGACTCTGTGATACATGATGAGTTCGTTGCTTTTGAATATCCATTTTGATGACTTCTGGTGCATGATGAACACGATCCAGGTACTTCTGGTGCATTGGATTTTAGCCTTAGGCGAAACATTCACTGGGCTGAGGGGTAGACATGGCATCATAACCACACTGAACACTTTAGGTTTAGTTTAGCTGTAGTCTAAACTCTAAAGATGTACATTCTATGAGGATCTTTCACTACATCACAGGAAATCACTTCACCTCCTGAAGAGCTTTTGTACTTAAAAAAATTTTGTTCAATTTTTTCCGACCTAAAATTATTTGCATGCATTTTCGTCTGTAACACCCTCTAGGTAATTCTTTCTCATTTGCATATCAAAAGGTGAGTATGAAGAATTAAATCGAGCTGCCACGGTCTTCTTCTTGCTCCAGATTCATTTTATAACCCTTTCAATCACGGTGTTGCCAATGACGGAACCAGGATTAAAAATTGAGGAGGGCCAATAATAATATTAAATTTTTTTACACTAAATAAAAAATATATATTTATTGTTAAAATATATAATAGGAGTAAAAAAAAAATTTGAAGGAGGGGGGCCAGGGCCACCCTCCCTTTCCATGTGGTTCCGTCCCTGGGTGTTGCTATCCTCAATCAGGGAAGAAGAAAAGCAAACATGGGACTTGAGAAACTAAAATTTAAGTCCTCTTGAGTCTTGTGTGAAGGATTATTTGGTCAAATAGCATCACTATCCTATTAACGAGTGTCTATCCCTCACTGCTAAATTATTGTACTCGGCAGCCTTCATTCAATAATACTAGTTGTGCACCGTGCATCGCACGGGATTAAATATACAAATTGTTTATTTTTTATATAATTTATATTTATATTATTTTAATTTATATTTATAGTAATTAGATCGATGTAAGTTACGAAAAAAAAACAAAATAAATGGATTATCAAACTAAAGTAATTGATTAATTGTATAATACGATAAAATGAGTGTAATATTAATGTATGTATCCGAGCAGTGCCCGAATTATCAAACTAAAATAATTGATTAGTTGCATAATAGATAAACTGAATGTAATATCAATGTATATATTCAAGCAATGTACTAGTGCAATGCGCGGGATTAAATATAAGAAAATTCTATTTTATTATCATTATATCCATATTATTTTAATTTATATTTAGAGTTAATAGTTTGATAAGTTATCAAAAATACAATAAAATAAATGAATTATCAAACAAAAGTAATTGATTTGATGTATAAAATGATAAATTGAGTGTAATATTCATATTGTTGTTTACAAATTTTGAAATATTTCTTTGTAAATTACATTCATGTTTCTAGTGCTTTGTCCACCCTCTTTATCACATATCAAAATTTTTAGTCCCTTACGGTTGGTAACTCTACAAATTTAGAGTTGTCCATGAGTAAAAAACGATTTTTTGAGATATAGACCAACATGACTTAGAGACTGACCCTTACTTTTGTTTATGGTCATTGCATATGATACGATCAGTGGGAATTGTCTTCTCTGAAACTTAAACGGCAATCTCGGATCTGAAAGAGTAAGCGTCATCCTAGGTATTAAAACCTTTTTTTCCTGCATTTTCTCTAGACATTATCTTTGTCCGTAAGACATGATCTCCAAGTCTTGTGATTAGGATCACCTGAACATCGTATTGTGTTGAGAAATTTTGGGGTATGGATTTTCTGCAATATATTCACTCTCATATCCGACTTGCAATGACTGTCTGAACTAAAATACAACTTCCCCTGCTCAGTGTTCATTTCTATTATGTATTCATTAATTGAATCAACAACGTTGAGAGTGGGTGCTAAAATAGTACGACCTTACAGATACGACGTATCATCCACTATCTTTCCAAAATCCGGATATGTAGTTTGACATTTATCTATTTTGCCAAAAACTAAAGTCTTAAATTGATCTATATTTCTGTTTACCAAGTGTTAAACCTAGGTAGGAGGGGTTAGGCATATATCTCTATCCTACTATTACATTATATTTTAGTGAGCAACAGAAGCCTCAACTCTGTAGGCAATTAAAGCCGTGTCATCTTTTCAAAATAATATCAGCAATTAAATAATCGAATACAAAAACTTATACGTTAAAATTCAAAACAATTGTACGGATATAGCATCATTTTTTTTTTTTTGAATCTCTCATGTTCATGTTTATATATGCTGATTGACAATAACATTAAGGTTAATTTATCTTATCAGATTTAGCATTTAGAAAGAAAAAAAACCATTGTTTGGATTTCAAAAGTATGTCACTTGTCCAATCAACTCATGCACTTTAAAGACGAGAATAATTAAGCCATAGACTTTAAAACTGTGAAGGAAAAAAAAATCCCTTATAAGTTGAGCCATAAATCTATCATCTATTATTACTAATATAAAAAAATATAAATATTTTTTACAAAATACGAATTGTTTAATATATTTTTATCAAATATTATTATTTAAGATTATATAGTAATTTTGAATTTTCATAATTAAATTATTTTATATTAGAATTTCAGTTCAAAATCCTATTATAATTAGAACTTTATTATATTAGAAATCTAATTTAATATATATTATATTATATTTTTATTAAAGATTATTAATCCAAAATCTTATAAAATCATAATTCAAGTATTTTTTTCTATTTTCTAATTTAATATAAATTCCTTTATATATAAGATTTTTTTTTTCTTATTTTAATTCCACGTGCAATGCACATTATCAAAACTAACATATAATGTCAATAAACTCTAGAGATGAAAATAGGTTAGCAGTGCGCAAAAGTAGACAGCCACATATTGGCAAAAAACTAAAAATTAAATATAAAATAAAACATACACCGAAATAAAAATAATACAACCATTCAAAATAAAAGTAAATATGAAATGAAAATGTAACCAACAAAAAAAGGTAATTCAATCACTCACAAAAATTGTAATTTATATAAACTTTAAAAAGGTTAAAATTGACATTACAAAAAATGTACCGAAACATTCTTACTTAATTACCTTTTATATATATATATATATATATATATAATTTTTAATCTAATTTTATACTAATATTTTGATTTTCAATATTTGTTTCAAATCAACCATCATACTTTATTCTAAAAAAATGTTGAAAATAAATAATCAATTTAGATAGTAGAAAATAATTTATAATTCAAATATATACTCACTTAGTCAAAAAATATTCATATTTCTCCAATATACAACTTTCTATATAATATATATACGTTTTGTATCCTTTTACATGTTATATTTTTTTACATCTCTTTGAAAATTTTAATTAAAATTTTCAATTTTTAATTACTTGTTTGCACACATATATTGTTATATCTCGTTGTATAAATAATACGATCTTAAATTAATCGTGAAAATTAATTAAATTAGATATAGAGAATTTTCTTTGATTAGAACTTTAATCGAATTATATGAAGAATTTTGATTTGTATTGACACTAAGAAGAAATTAATTTTTAATTATCCGTTAAGACTAATTAAATAAGATATAGATAGTTTTCTTTGATTAGGACTTTAATCGAATTATATGAAAAAATTTGATTTGTATGGACTCTAAGAAAGAAATTATGATTTGAATGGATTCTAAGAAGATTAAAATTGACATTATAAAAAATGATAATACATTCATACTTATATAGTGTAATAGAAATATATATATATATATATATAGATGGAGTTCCAAACTAAGGAAACATTCCTGAATATTATTCCCTTTCTTGAAGAATTATTGCATAAGTCATATATCATGACTATCAGCAGCAGCCCTGGAGTCATAAGATGCAAAGGTGCTTTTCATTTCTTCATTCCAACTCATTAAACTAAGCATGCATGTATAAATTTGTTAGCTGAGTTATTACATGTCCTGAGTTTATATATGCTTCATTAAAAGTATAGATAAAAAGTTAACAAGTTGTGTGATTAAATGATGTTGTGGCGTGCAGCTGCGGTTGTTCGTAAATCTGGGGAGGCAGTGCGAGTGGAAGAGATTGAAGTGGATCCACCAAAGTCTTGTGAAGTTAGAATAAAGATGCTTTGTGCAAGTATGTGTCACACTGATATTCTTTGTTGCAATGGCCTCCCTGTCGTAAGTATATTCATTTCTCATCTCCAATTTTATTTGATTTCATGCTTATTTATTTATTCTTCTCTTCAATTTTACAGCCTTTGTTCCCTCGGATTCCTGGACATGAAGGAGTAGGGTAAATGTGCCCTTTTCCCACTCTGGAATATTATCTGCATTATATTCTGACATCTTCAAATATGGAAACACAGTGAGATCGAGAGCATGGGAGAGAAGGTGACGAAGCTTAAGGTGGGAGATATAGTGATGCCACTCTATCTTGGAGAGTGTGGAGAGTGTCTAAACTGCAGTTCAGGGAGGACTAATCTATGCCACAAGTATCCACTTGGTTTCACTGGTCTTCTCTCTGATGCCACATCAAGAATGTCCATTGGAGGCCAACAAATCTACCACCATTTCAGCTGCTCAACCTGGTCTGAATACATTGTTCTTGACGCCAATTATGCTGTCAAGGTTGATCCAAGACTGTCTCTTCCCCATGCCAGCTTTCTCTGCTGTGGTTTCACCACAGGTTTTGGATCCACGTGGCGCGCAGTCACCATCGAGAAGGGCTCAACCGTGGCCGTCATTGGCCTCGGAGCTGTTGGGCTCGGAGTGAGTAGACAAGTAGAGTAGTTTGGACATTTATCTTCTTTTATTACAGATCGTGTTGTCAAAATGCAGGCCGTTAAGGGAGCTCAGATGCAGGGGGCGTCGAAGATAATTGGGATAGATATAAACGAGATGAAGCATGATAAAGCGAAAGCTTTTGGGATCACGGAGTTTATCAACCCTAAGCTTTCGGATGAATCCGTGTCCACATTGATCCAAGAAGCCACCGGGGGACTTGGTGTCGACTACTGCTTTGAGTGCACGGGCGTGCCGGCCCTCCTCAATGAAGCTGTTGAGGGCTCAAAAGTGGTATCTAGACCTTCTTTTGAACAATATTTATTTAGATTGTATATTGGATAACCAGATTTGTTTTACATGTTTGGCATTGAATTTAGGGAGTTGGGACAATAGTGTTGATAGGGGCAGGGCTACAGAAAAGTGGGGAGCTCAATTATATACCACTCTTGTGTGGAAGAACAATTAGGGGATCAATTTATGGAGGAGTTAGGCCTCAAACTGACCTCTCTATTATTGTTGAGAAATGTGTCAACAAGGTATAGTTTTATTAACTCTCTAGTCCCAATCGTTATTAACTATTTAATTTTTGTAATATTTTTTAATAAATTGACTGATCAAAATTGCATAATTGTGAGCAGGAAATAGATCTTGATCAGCTGAATACTCATGAGGTTTCACTTGCTGAAATTAACAAGGGGATTGAGTACATGAAGCAGCCAGACAGTGTCAAGGTTGTCATCACCTTTTGAGGGAAAAAATATTGTAATAATTAATAAGGCTTTGTAACTTTATTGTCTTTCTTTTTCTTTGTTTAAGGGGCTGTGTGATATCAGTTGTTTGTATTATGTTGGATTGGAATTTGCTTCAAAATTATGTGGTTGTTACTTCTGATTGGCTTTAAATTTGTTAATGAACTGCTGTGTTATGATGGGAATAATCAGTCCAAATATTTATCACTTACAATTTTTTGCCCCGACAGGAAAAATATTTAATGAATTATAATTCTTAAAAATGAATTAAAATTATAATTCTAACATTATATTTTAAAAATGATTAAAATTGCAAAAAGTAACAAAAGTTGTATAATTATTTTATAATCAACCCTATTATAAATCATACATGTATATTTATTTTTTGGTATGAGCAGCCCCTTGTATAAAGTCCCCCAAAAAATTTAAAATTTTTATTGTCTATATATATCGTGTTGAATTTTATTTGATTTTTAGTGTTAAAATACTGATAACCCCAAAGTGGGCAGTAGAATGTTTAACTGATATTGTTAATTTCTTAAATCCATGTTGAATTGAAAAGTTGACCAATAGTTTATCAGTTTATGATCAAACCTGAATTTCAAGTATATATGATAAAAATAAGAGAAAATGGCCCGAGATAACCTATTTCCCTATATAAAATGCCCAAATACCCCCAATTTTAAATTTATGCTCTGAATATACCCTTTTTTTTTTAAATGGACATGATGGGACCGAGTACTGACACATCTCAGTATACTTGTATTTGGTGTATTTGGTGTATTTATTTTAATTAAATGACTTGTATTACTAATTAAATAAATACTCACATGAAATAATAAATTATTTATTAGTAATAATTTTAAATTTGCATCTAATTATTTATAATTTTATAATAATTAGTAACATTATATAAATTGCCGTTTATCATTATATAAATTTTATTTCATGTATTTTGTTTAATTTGGCTTGTAATTAGTAATAATTTTGCACTAATTAAATATTTAATTATTATATTATAGTTAGTTATTTATAATTGCCGTGTAGTTTTTTTTTTTTTTTTTTACCTATTTTGCTAATTACATCATTTCAAATTGCCGTCTACACTTATATTATATAATACATTATATTCAAATCAAAAATAATAATAAAACTTATAAAATATTGACAATAATATATATTGAAGGAACGACAATTTTGTAACATATTTAGGGGGTGCACAGCATTTTTTTCAATAATTGCCGTGGCCCCCTTATTTTTTCAAAAAATTTTGTAAAATCTAATTAGTGTTATAATTAGTGAAAAAATTATTGAAAAGCTAATTTTGAAATTTGCATTCTAATTATTAATAATTTTAAATGATTAGTAATAATTTTCCATTTTTTTCAAAATTACCGTTTTAGCTCGTATTATATATTTTATACAAATTAAATAATTATTTATGTCTTATTATATTATATATAATTACAACTGGGAACGACAATTTTATGCAAATTGTTATCTTATTTAATTATTATATTCTAATTGCCGTGTAGTTTTTTTTTTTTGATTTTACTTATTTTGCTAATTACATCTTATATTATATAATACATTATATTCAAATCAAAAATAATAATAAGACTTATAAAATATTGGCACTAATATATATTGAATGAACGGTAATTTTTTATAATATTTAGGGGGTGCACGGCATTTTTTTCAATAATTGCCGTGCCCCCCTTTATTTTTTCAAAAAATTTTGTAAAATTTTCTTTAGTGTTATAATTAGTGAAAAAATTATTGAAAAGCTAATTTTGAAATTTGCATTGTAATTATTAATAATTTTAAATGATCAGTATTAATTTTTCAATTTTTTCAAAATTGCCGTTTTAGCTCTTATTATATATTTTATACGAATTAAATAATTATTTATGTCTTATTATATTATATATAATTACAAGTGGGAACGGCAATTTTATGCAAATTGTTATCTTATTTATACAAATTATTTGAAAAAATGAAGGGGGACACGACAATTATTGAAAAAATGCCGTGCACCCCTAAATATTGTTAAAAATTACCGTTCGCTAGATATATATTATTGCATAGTGCATATTAATATATTAATTAGTAATAATAGTATAATATAATATATTGCCGTTCCCACTTGCATACAAGCATATGTGCATATTAATATATTAATATATTAATTAGTATAATATAATATATTACCGTTCCCACTTGCATTATATGCACTAATATATTAATTATATTATATGTACTATGCAATAATTAATATATTAATATATTATATATAATTAATATATAACATAGGGGTGCACGGCAATTTTTTTTAAAATTGTCGTGCACCCCTATTTTTTTTTCGAAAATTGCCGTTCAACTATAGAATGCAAATTTCAAAATTAGCTTTTCAATAATTTTTTTCACTAATTATAACACTAAAGAAAATTTTACAAAATATTTTGAAAAAATAAAGGGGGGCACGACAATTATTGATAAAAATGTCGTGCACCCCCTAAATATTATTAAAAATTGCCGTTCAGTAAATATATATAAGTGCCAATATTTTATAAGTCTTATTATTATTTTTGATTTGAATATAATGTATTATATAATATAAGATGTAATTAGCAAAATAAGTAAAATAAAAAAAATAAAAAACTACTATTTGCTAATTGCCGTGCCAACTACTATTTGCTAATTGTAACATATTTGCTAATTGCCGTGCCAACTACTCTTTGCTAATTGCCGTGCCAACTACTATTTGCTAATTGTAACATATTTGTTAATTGCCGTGCCAACTACTATTTATTAATCTAAAAAATAAAGGGATGCACCCCTAAATATGTTACAAAATTGCCATTCTTTCAATATATATTATTGCCAATATTTTATAAGTCTTATTATTATTTTTGATTTGAATATAATGTATTATATAATATAAGATGGAATTAGCAAAATAAGTAAAATAAAAAAACTACATGGCAATTATAATATAATAATTAAATAAGATAACAATTTGCATAAAATTGCAGTTCCCACTTGTAATTATATATAATATAATAAGACATAAATAATTATTTAATTCGTATAAAATATATAATAAGAGCTAAAACGGCAATTTTGAAAAAATTGAAAAATTAATACTGATCATTTAAAATTATTAATAATTACAATGCAAATTTCAAAATTAGCTTTTCAATAATTTTTTCACTAATTATAACACTAAAGAAAATTTTACAAAATTTTTTGAAAAAATAAAGGGGGGCACGGCAATTATTGAAAAAAATGCCGTGCACCCTCTAAATATTATAAAAAATTGCCGTTCGTTCAATATATATTAGTGCCAATATTTTATAAGTCTTATTATTATTTTTGATTTGAATATAATGTATTATATAATATAAGATGTAATTAGTAGAATAAGTAAAATCAAAAAAAAAAAAACTACACGGCAATTATAATATAATAATTAAATAAGATAACAATTTGCATAAAATTGCCGTTCCCAGTTGTAATTATATATAATATAATAAGACATAAATAATTATTTAATTTGTATAAAATATATAATACGAGCTAAAACGGCAATTTTGAAAAAAATGGAAAATTATTACTAATCATTTAAAATTATTAATAATTAGAATGCAAATTTCAAAATTAGCTTTTCAATAATTTTTTCACTAATTATAACACTAATTAGATTTTACAAAATTTTTTGAAAAAATAAGGGGGGCACGGCAATTATTGAAAAAAATGTCGTGCACCCCCTAAATATGTTACAAAATTGCCGTTCGTTCAATATATATTATTGTCAATATTTTATAAGTCTTATTATTATTTTTGATTTGAATATAATGTATTATATAATATAAGTGTAGACGGCAATTTGAAATGATGTAATTAACAAAATATGTAAAATCAAAAAAAAAAAAAAAAACTACACGGCAATTATAAATAACTAACTATAATATAATAATTAAATATTTAATTAGTGCAAAATTATTACTAATTACAAGCCAAATTAAACAAAATACATGAAATAAAATTTATATAATGATAAACGGCAATTTATATAATGTTACTAATTATTATAAATTATTATATAATTTATATAATGTTACTAATTATTTAAAATTATAAATAATTAGATGCAAATTTAAAATTATTACTAATAAATAATTTATTATTTCATGTGAGTATTCATTTAATTAGTAATACAAGTCATTTAATTAAAAAAAATACACCAAATACAAGTACACTGAGATGTGTCATTACTCGATCCCATCATGTCCATTTTTTCAAAAAAAAAGGGATAGATTGGAATATTAAGATAAGGAATAGGATATTTAGGGCATAAATTTAAAATGGGGGGTATTTGGGCATTTTATATAGGGAAATAGGTTATCTCGGGCCATTTTCTCTAAAAATAATCATACGGATAAAAATATCGATTTCGATGGAAATATCGATATCTCAATTTTATAAAAACATCGAGGGAATATCAGAGAAATATCGATAAATATCGAAAAAATATGTAGACCGTTACATGAAAAAATAAAAATATTAAAATATATCGAAGATATTTCGGAGATATTTCCAAATATTTTTATCCTTGCTGCCAACGTACTAAGAGACTGCACTACCAGATCCACATTCTGAATTCAATAGGACGAAAAAAACCTGGTAAAATCCGAATTTGAGAAACAAACATTAAATAGACATAAGGTGAATTTTTAAGAACTATAGGATAAACAGACGATGATTGACAAAGATAAAGAACAAAATTTTTGGTGGTGAATTGTTTCAAGCAGCTCCGACTTTCTGAACTTTATTAGCGCGATTTGATTGGTCGTTATCTCTACCACGCGAATGCTTCCCACCAAAATGCCTACCACCTCCTCTGTTGTGCCTTCCTCCCCTGGAATTTTTTTTTAAAATGATTACACAATTTAAATATTACTGAATCTAAATAAACGGAAAGTGTAGCTGGTAGCATACCTTCCACGGTTGCCTTTGAAGTTGTCACGATGCTTCTCCTGACTATTACGAAGCAAACTCCAGTATTCCTTCTCAGCCTCACCTAAATTACCAAGAAATTTGCTATGGGAGTATGTTTACAAAAAGATGTAGATGCATGCATGCTCGAAGTTGAATGTCTATTCATAATGCCACGAGTCTGGAAAAGTAGGTTAATCTAAGCCGATCCATGAAATTCAATATATGCAGGGCTACATCGTTCAATTGGCAGACATGCAGTGACACGGATATGATCCAGACTATAACAATTATAAGCACACGATTTAACATCTCAACTGAAACCATTGATAAGCAGAGCAGGACAAGTAAATCATGGTGATAAATGATAACAAGGTATTAACTTACATGAGATACAAATACCAAATATAAATCAAACAAAAATATATAATGAATCAAAACCAAGCAAGAAATTGTTACAAACCAGTCACAGGATCCAGCATGGCAATGAAATTTTTCACAATTAGACCACCCTCCTCAGCAAGCACAGCAGTAGCACGAGCCTTCTGAGCAGCTCCAGCATCTTCAAATCTTACATATCCAGTCTCTGATCCCATACTGAAATCAATGAACTACACAAAAGACATGAACATTAACAAAATGTTTGATAATAAAGTAAAATAACAACTGAAACAAAACTTTGCAAATTACTTTAAGACTGTGTTGACAGGGGTAATTCAATACTGATATTTTGGGGAATGTTCATATTTTTTTGTATTGAAAATATGTTTAACAAATCATACCAATCAACAGATGAACTCTACTAGACTTTGCAACATATACAATAGATTATTTATAAATCCAGTATTCAGTCAGTCCCATGGCTCCACCATCACTAGAAAATAGAAAGAATGAAAGAAAAAACACCTTAACAGTGCCAAACTTTAGGAAGATACTTTTTAGATCCTCTCTTATAACAACATCTTTGTTGTCCTTGTAAGCTGCAATATTTGGCTTTTCTTCAGAAGTTTCTTGGTCTTCCTTATCATTTGGGATGTCTGTGGGTTTCTTTGTATCTTCAGACTCCTGGGCTTTAATCTCTGCACCAGTCTTATCTGCTTCCTTTTCTTCACTCTTCCCAGCAATCTCTTCAGAACCCTTAATATCTGAACCATCTTTCGCAACTTGTTCAGTAGAGACAACTGCCTTATCGCTCATTGACTCGTGATTACCATTCTGTTCAGTAGAAGCTTCAGCAGAGATGCTCTTCAATTTAAATGCAACAATCAAGCCTTTGGGATAGCTGCCACAATCATTACTTAGATTAGAACACAATTAATATAAGGACAGTTACTATAAACAATTATATAAAAACTCACTCCGGTTCGAAATTGGCCTTGTCTTTTCGGTTTGTACCTACTGGGGGACGAGTCCTCACTACTTCTTCCTCTTGCTTAGCTCTTTCTACATCAAAGTCCTTCCTGGATCAAGGAAATCAAGAAAACACAAATGAGGAGGTCTCTTAAATTTAAGTGTTGCAGAACTATCAGACATTTTTATACTTAAAACATAAGAAAAAGTAGGTGACTCAATGTTTTAAGAGTACAAAATGTATAACAGAATACTGAGAAGTTGATTATTCCACTAAATTAGGATTGCAGAAATAACTGTTATACTATTATGCTACATTACCTATTAATTATATAGCATGACCTATTTTCAAATTAGCATAGCATGTCTAAAACATTAAGTCAGATCAGTCCTATGCTTGCAAAACTGAAATGGTTTCATTTGAAAGAGGTAGCACATAATTTTTAGAGTACAATTAATCTACCCAAGCATGAAAGAAACAAACTGGCATATTTTAAATGGATAACCACAAAGAAAATACAGAAATCAAATGCATTTCCTTGGAGGCCTGAGTTCTGAACCTTATATTGAAGCAACAAATTGAATTTCACTGGATTACAGGATGACAGATAAATATATTCACTGTACATCCAAAACCACTACCCCACATATAATCCAATTCAAGCAAAAGAAGTATCCCCGCCATCACAAGGATAAAGATGCTCATGTACTACACATGCAAAACTTTTGTACCCACCATCAGAAGAAAAGGGAAAGATGATCATATTCCACACATTACATTCAAATGTCCAAATCAAATCTAAAAATCGCAATTCATAAATGTTTTACAAGAAAAGTTGAGAAATTTGAGAAGCAGAATGTACGTAGTTATCAACAGAGAGCAAATGTTTGCTTAGACATTTCCATTGGATGCTTACTTTGGTTTGAGCTCTAGTTCAACACCTGAATAACTCAGGGTTTGCTTCAAAACATTAGCAGCATCCTCCTCACTGGAAAACTCAACCAAGGCCGTGCCACAGAACAACCTGTTGTCAGCAACATGTCGAGGTAGCCTCACACTATTGACCTAGCATAAAAAAACAAAGACTAAGTTTCATGAAAGGTTATAAACTTTCCAAGCCAAAGTACTAAGACACCGTGGCAATGCTACCAGAATAATTTCACTTCCACTGAAGATCAAGAAAACCAACAAGTCGATGCCATGTTGAACTTTAAGCTTACATATAGGAGATAGCATATCTACATGCAAAGTGTTTGAATGATTCTCTTAAGAATTCACACATATATATTAGGCAACCATGATTTCAGCAAACAACTGCACTCTGAACAGCTAATGCAAAGCAATATTTCCAACTTAGACACGAGATATATTTACCTTAGCGTATTGGCCAAAAAAGGACTCTACATCTTCAAGCTTGACCTCATATTCCAGTGGCGAAGCAGCAATTGTCCTCTCATCTGTTTGCTTGATAACTTCCTCAGGCTTTGCAAGCTCAGAAACTCTACCTACCTTCTTCCCTTAACAAATAAGAAGAGGAAAAAGAAAGGACCGTTACCAAACAAAATCTACATATATAACAACCACTCCTTGAACCTCCAAAACTCACCATCTTCAGAAACCTTCAGAAAAGTAGAGGTCCTTAAAGTTTCAGCCACAGCCTCAACAGTTTCTTCTGATATATCTTCTGGTTTCAGATCTCCTAAGCCCAAGTGACTTCTCATCCGAGAAAATGAGGAAATCAATGCCAAACTCACCACTACAGTGTACTTAAGAAAAACTTTTCAGGACATGTAAATGTGATGTGTAAGACCTATAAAGGCTAATTAACTTTTAAATTATTCATCAAAATGGGCCATTGAAATGTCAGCTCTGAGGGAAATTGGTTCCTCATACCCACTTTCTATAACCAATGATCTCCAGTTCACGACTTTTCACTTGTCCATGAAGTTTTAACATATTAAACATGGATAAGGATCTCCACAGTGCATTATTGAAATTCCATAGTCATCTTCCAATACATAGATTGTATTTCTCAAACTAGAATCAAACTCTTGGAGCAAATTAATCATAACAACAGAACCCACATTCTTCAGTTTAAATTTAATGCCAAATAAAAACCAAAGTTTTAAACTTGATGAGAAAGTTGGACATAATCTTATCAACTCATTAGAACAATTAGAAGTTAATCTCAAGCAACGTCCGATGACCTTTAGTCTGGCTATAGCAAAACAAATATCAAGCTAAAACTTGTAATGTGAGCATGGTACGAGCCCATTTTTTGTGGCAAAAATACCACTTGAATATAAGACTTCATCAAGCAAACAAACAAAGAAAAGAAAAATAAAACTTTTCCTTTTTAAGTTCATTAAAAGATTAATGACATTAAAAAAAAAAAAAACAGAGACTTTACACACGTCTGGAAAAGCAACATTAAAGCGAAAAAGGATACTTCCGTCATCATTTTCACTGATGGTTGTCTGCAGAAACTTATCTCTTGGAAGATTACTGTCACTAAAATAGAACTCAACCTGACACATAACATAACTGATATGAAAAATTATCGAGCGTAGAGAGGGGTAGGGATCTCAAATATTTTTTACTTTCAAAAAAAGAAAATAAAATAAAATAATTCAATTACCTGACGAATGACTTTCTTTGCAGTTTCTTCGTTCAAAGGTGCCATTGATGGAGAAAACTGAGTTTAGAGATAGAAAACAGTAACGTTAGAGAGAGGGGGTGCTCCGGTTTAGGGTTTTGGAGAATGTAGGGGTAAATGGCGATTTTAAAGGTTTTCCGCTTTTCTGTGAAAAGACTAAAATAGCCCGAATCTGATCCCTTTGATATTTTTGATATATATCTAATATAATTATTTCTGATATGAAATTTAGGCAAAATTAACCTTTTTGGTCTTATAACTCTCAAGTTATATTTCAGTTTACCCTTATATTTTTATGTCTTTTGAAAAGTCTCTAAATTTGCATGTTTTATATTTCTACCAACACTTTCATGTTTATTTTATTTTCTTGTGTTTTTTCCATTTTTATTATTGATTATATTTAGTATTTTCATATATTAAATTTTGGGAAAATAGTTCTTTTAGTCTTCCTAACTTTGTCTTCTTAAACTTTAGTCTTTTGATTATCTATTTTTTATTTTAGCACTATAATTTTAAGAACATCAAAATTTTAGTATTGTAATTGGCTATAACAAAGTCAATATAACTCATTTTACTTAGTATCAAAACTTAAGTATTTTCAGTTATCTTAAACTATATGATGTTTGATTGGAATTTTAAATAATTTAAAAATAGTTATAGGAATAATATAATTATTTTTTGTATTTTTTGAAAACAAAACTAATTATGTAGAAATAATATATGCACTTTTTTATTTTACTACTATTGAATTAATCTTTATAATGTGGTAAAAAAAATTCCAATTACGCATCAAATAAATAAATGGAGCAATGTGATTGTGAGGTGGAAGGCCAGGGAATGGAAGTGCACTTTTGGGCTTTTGTTGTATTATCTAACCTATTGGGCTAACAAGTAATATATATTTTTTTTTGATCAAATATTTGTTATTTTATTTGTAAGATGATTTTTTTTTTTAAAGTTTTCCTTATTTTATAAATTTATTAATTATAGTTAATCATTTGATTGATACATAAATCTAAAAAAGGAAAACACACCACCATTTGTCGCAAGGACAAATCAGGTCGTTATTTAAAAAAAGATAAATCACTATAATTTTATGGAGGATAAATTTTATAATAAGATCCAATTTATAAATTAATTTTCAGTTTTTGATCTAAATTTTAAAGTTTTATCAATAAGAGCTTAATTTATCATTTTTTCTCAATTTAAGACTTGAAATTTAGATCAAGTTATCAATTTAAGACAACATTTCATATTCTATTTTATTTATATTTATAAATTTATTTATATTTTAATATGTATTCATATTTTGGATAAACTAAGACAAGTTAGTGTGCTTTAAAAATAATTTTTATCCAACTTATCTTAATTTATATGAAAAAAGAAAGTGAAAATATAATTAATTCAATTCATAAAATATAATTTATATTAAATTGATTAATATTAAAATCAATTTTTATGGATCAAAAACAAGAAGTTGTTGTACTTCTTTTATTTTTCTTTCAATAATCCTTATTTTTCCCTTGATTGTTGAAACTCTATTCCAGCTTCCTGATCCTTCATAGAATATTGGATTAAAATATGGTAGCCATAGTGTGTGTGGATAATTCCTCTGGATAAAATATAGATCCTCTATAATAGGTCTATCTGTATTTGGTTTGAAATGGTATCAGAGTCATGTTAAAAAGAAAATAGTAGTAATTATCTAACACATCTTCATTAAAAATGAATCCTTTCAAGGTAAAAGATACTGTTAAAAACAGTATGACAGAAGAATATGATATTCCACAAAATTTAGAATTATTGAATAATTGGACTATTCCTAAAGTGAAACCTAATAAAATATACCAAATAGGTACTTTTGAAAAATTAGGATTCAAACAATTAGTTAAAACTACAGAATCATCTATTCCTCTTGATAATCAAGAAATAATATTAAATTTACTTGATAAAAAGGATATATTACTTTTTATAAAAACACATAACTATTTACATATAGGTTTAGTGCAAATTGCATTCAGACCTTTAACTTTAAAAGGATTACCCGAAAGCTTTATAGCAGCTTTAAGAGATGGTAGAAACAAAGCTTGGAATAAATCCCTTATGGGAATAATTCAATCCAGTCTGGCCCACGGACCAGTATATTTTGATGTATATCCTGACTTATGTTTATCTCTTACTAATAGTAACATATTAAGTGCTTTAACATTAAATGTTAAAACTCATGGATATGATTATATTCCAGGGTCAGAAATAATTTGTATATGTTATAGAATTTACTATAAACCTTTATATACAATGAATCCAGGATGTAAAATAATGGATAAAAGCATTAATGAAACTATTCTTATTGAAACAAATTTCAATAGATCTAATATCTCTACTAGAAGAGCTATTAAATGGGAAGAAATAAATTTTTCAGAAAAATGGATAATAGAACAAGAGGTTTATAAAGAACCTTTAATAAATAATAATTTAAAAAATATAATTCAAACAGAAGAAGGAACTGTTCAAATTCAATTTTCAAATGAACATAAAAAATTATTACTTCCATCTTCAATATCTAGAAATAATTCTATGTTTAAAACAAGAACAACAGATTCTTATATTTCACCTTTAGATTATTGGGTAGATTTACCACAAACATCTAGAGCTTCTACTTCTCAAATAAGAGAAGAATTAGAATCTGAAAGAAATAAAAATAAAGAAAAAGTATGTATTGACAGAAATAAAATCGTTAGAGATTTTAATTATGGAAATATCCATAAAGATAGTGACACGATGTCAGATGCCCCATTTAGTCTTCATGATTGATACACCAATCAATTTTGAAAAAGGATCACCTGCTAGGCAGGAAATTTGCAAGGAATTTAAAAATTCTAAATGGAAACCTTTTAGAAAATGGTTTTTTGAAAATCTATCTAATAGTCTTGAACAAGTTCAAGAAGAATTTTACAAAAATTGTAAAGAAAAAAAATACAAAAATATATTTTGTTCCTTGGTTTGTAAACACTTATATTATAAACCAAATTTCAGTTTTGGAAAGAACATATAAATTAACTACTGGACAAGAACAAAAATCTTTGTATCCTCCCAATACTTCATTTCAAATGGAGAAAAATAATAAAATCATGAGCTTTACAGCATTTTCCAAATTAATTGAAAATGAAACCTTGCAAGTAACCATAAAACACATAAATATTTTAATGGAAAAACAAAATTATACTAATTTATATCTAAACATTCTAGGAGAAGAATTAAATTCTCTTCATAATAAAATTGAAGATTTAAATTCTCTTCAGAATAAAATTGAAAATATTATTTCAGTCATAAAAACCATTAAACCTGATGTTCATATTGAAGTAAAGAAAGAAACAAATATAGTTTCAATTGCCTCATCATCTATTCAACCACCTCCAGAAATAAAAGATTTTAAATTAAAATCAACAAAAAATAATCTGGAAGAATTAATTGTTGAATTAACAGAAAAATTCAAAGGACAAAATATTTCTACTTTAAATAATGAGGAAGGAACATCTGAACCTTCGAAAGATAAAATAAATAAAATTAAATGGGCTGATAGGCCTACTCAGCAAAGATATTATTTAACTAAACCAACTCCCATAGATGTTTTACATGAGGAAAAAGAATTCTTCTCAGAGACAAGTTATAATGGGAAAAGTATTTATGAATGGAATCTAGATGGATTCACAGATACACATATTCATAATATGGCCCATAGAATGCTCATGTACAGTACTGTCTGTATGACAGCAGGAAATAATGATAAAAATATTGCTAAAATGATTATAGCAGGTTTTACGGGTCAACTTAAAGGTTGGTGGGATAACTATTTATCTCAAACAGCAAAAGATACTATTCAAAATGCTGTTAAAATAGAAAATAATAATCAAAATAGTAATGTTGTTTATACTCTAATAATGACAATAATTGAACATTTTACTGGAAGATTTTCTGATAATAGCGAAAATATTCGTACTCTTCTAAGTAATACAAGATGTAGAACTTTAACAGATTTTAGATGGTATAAAGATACTTATCTATCTAGAGTCTTTGAATTACCTGATTGTAATAATATTCATTGGAAAGCCAAATTTATAGATGGTCTTTCAAGTCTTTTCGCTGAAAGAATTAAAATAATTCTTAGGAAAGAACATTTAAATATTCCTTATGATAATTATACATATGGAAATTTAATAAATGTTTGTATTCAAGAAGGCTTATCCCTTTGTAATGAACTAAAATTAAACAAACAAATTAAAAATCAAAGTTTAATAGAAAGAAAACAATTAGGACATTTCTGTGACCAATTTGGTATGGAAACATCCAGAAAAGATAGGAATGAAACCTATTATAAAAACAAGAAACACTCTAAAAATCTTAGAGATAAAAATGAAAAACAATATAAGAAAAGAAGACATTTCTCTGAAAAATTTAAAGAGAAAAAGAAAAGAAGAAAAGAAACTTTTAATAGAAATAAAGGAAATAAAGATAAAACAAACATTATATGTCATAAATGTCATAAACCAGGTCATTATGCTAATGAATGTTGGACTAAGGCCAAAATAAATAAATTAGAAATTGATGATAATATCAAAAATGTTTTATTACAAATAATGTTAGAATCTGATTCTGATAATAAATCAGATAAAGAATCAGAAGAAGAATCATATTATTCAGATGATTTAAAAGACTCAGATAATGAAAGTTTATCTTCAAATAATGAAGAATGTAATAATTGCATTCAAGGTCAACCTTGCATTAATCATATCAGTAATACTGATGAAAAAGGAGATGAATTTTATAAACTGTTATCTCAATTTCAGGATTTTAAAATAAATACCATAGATAATAATTCTTTTATAGAATTATTAAAAAATATAAAAGATCCTGAATTAAGATCAAAAATTATTGATCAAATTGAAAATACACCATCTTCAAGTAATAATAAAAAAGAGGAAATAAATATTCCCATCCAAAATCAATCATATTCTATGAAAGAAATTCATAGAATGTTAAAACAAAAATATGGTGATAAAAAACCAACAACTACCGAAGAATTATTAATAGAAATTAATAATTTGAAAAATGAAGTAAAAGATCTTCAAAAATGTAATACAAATATACATTATAGATTATCCATGATAGAAAAAGAAAGAATCATGGAAAAAGAAGAATTTGTTGAATTAGAAGAACAACAAGAAAATTTCTTGTCAACAATAGATAAAAACAAATCTACAAAAGAAATTATTCAGATCATGAATATGTATACCTCGCAAAAATGGTATACAAAAATAACTCTTTTGATTGATAATAATTATCAAAAAAGCTTCATTGCTATGATTGATAGCGGAGCAGATTTGAATGTTATACAAGAAGGATTAATTCCTTCAAGATATTTTCATAAAACAACTCATTCTCTGTCACATGCAGGAGGAGGGTCTCTGGATATTAGTTATAAATTACCAGAAACTCTAATATGTAAAAATGGAAACTGTATTCCTACTAGTTTTCTTCTTGCTAAAGATATTTCAAGTCAACTTATTCTTGGCTTACCTTTTATACATAGTATATACCCTTTAACACGTATTGATGAAAAAGGGATAATTGGTACATATAAAAATAAAAATATTATTTTTGAATTTATAGATAGACCTATCCAATAGGTTATTAATGAAATAAAAGAAAAAATGGATAGAAAAATGTTTCATATAAATTCTTTAAAAGAAGAAATAAATTTCCTTACTATTGAAGAAAGATTAAACAATCCTAAATTAAAGGATAAAATAAAACTTATTTATAATAAGTTTTCTTTAGAAATATGTGATGATCACCCAAATGCTTTTTGGGATAGAAAAAAACATGTTATTTCTCTTCCTTATGAAGAAGACTTTAATGAAAAGGACATTCCTACAAAATCTAGACCTTGTCAAATGAATTCTGAATATTTAGAATTATGCAAAAAAGAGATAAAATCTCTTCTTGATAAGAAGTTAATAACCCCCTCTAAGTCTTCATGGTCATGCACAGCTTTCTATGTTAATAAACATTCTGAACAAGAAAGAGGTGTACCAAGACTTGTCATAAATTATAAACCTCTTAATAAGGTTTTAAAATGGATTAGACATCATATTCCAAATAAAAAAGATCTAATAGATAGACTTTTTGGAACTTTAATATTTTCAAAATTTGATTTAAAATCAGGATATTGGCAAATGCAAATAGAAAAAGCTGACAGATATAAAACAGCTTTTAATGTTCCTATAGGACATTATGAATGGACAGTTTTACCCTTCGGGTTAAAAAATGCTCCTTCAGAATTCCAACAAATCATGAGTGATATATTCATTCCTTATAGCAATTTTATAATTGTTTATATTGATGATATTCTAGTATTTTCTAAAGATATTGAGACTCATTTTAAACATTTAGAAATCTTTAGAAAATTAATTATACAAAATGGTCTTGTTATATCAAAATCAAAAATGAATTTATTTTATACAAATGTCAGATTTCTAGAACATAATATTGAAAAAGGAAAAATAATTCCTATACAAAGAAGTATGGAATTTGGAAATAAATTTCCAGATATAATTACTGATAAAACACAATTACAAAGATTTCTTGGAAGTCTAAATTATGTTTCTTCATTTGTTGAAAATATTTCAAAAATATCTGCTATTTTATATGATAGACTGAAGAAAAATCCTAAGCCTTGGACAGATGAACATACCAAGGTAGTTAAAATTATAAAAGAAAAGGTAAAAAATATTCCTTATCTTATGCTTGCTAATCCTCAATGGGAAAAAATTATTGAAACAGATGCCTCAGATTTAGGGTTTGGGGGAATTTTAAAACAAATAAATCCAAAAGATAAACAAGAAATTCTTGTTAGGTTTTATTCAGGAAAATGGAATCCTGCACAGAAAAATTATGCTACTGTGGCTAAAGAAATTTTAGCTATAGTAAAATGTGTTATAAAATTTCAAGATGATTTATATAATCAAAAATTTATTATAAAAACAGATTGCCAAGCAGCAAAAGGTCTTTTCAAAAAAGATTTTAAACACGATATTTCAAAACAAATGTTTGCTAGATGGCAAGCCTATTTAACCCCTTTTGATTTTGAAATTGTTTATAAACAAGGAAAGGATAATAATTTACCTGATTATTTAACAAGAGAATTTCTTCTATGATTTCAGATATGAGTCAACAGGGACGAGGATCCTATTTCCCTAATAGGGGAAGAGGAAGGGGAAGAAGTTCCCATCAAATCTTAGCCCAACATGGCAAACAAAAGCTAATTTCTCAAAATATTTCTGGAAGTGCATCAGGAAATATTCCTGATAAAAATCATCCATTATATGGAGATTTTCAAGAATTTTTAAAAAAGAAATCACAGGAACATAGTCCTGAAGAAAAGGAAGAATCTTCCTATGCCAGTATTACTTCTGAGGAAAAGAGTAATATACTCTTTAAAAAATCTGAATACAAAGATTTAATTCTTCTAATAGAAGAAAAAGATATCCAATGGAAAGATAGTCCATGGACTATTATGGATAGATATGTTCCTAGTGGAACCATTATAAGTGGTTCATACAAATCAAGAGGATTTTATGAAGAAATGCTTAGAGCATTAGAAAGTGTTGATATTGAACATTTTGGTTCTGGAAATAACCAGACAAATGAACATGCCTATTCAAAGTTCACTATCAAGAAGATTATATCTCTTGAAGAATGAGGATTATCTCCCTTGGTTGAAAAGGAAGTAATACATCCTAGTCAAAGAAATTCCTATAAATTTAATTTTTGGGATTATATTGATGGCTTTTATAAAGCCCTTTTCTTTGAAAATAAAAAGAAGAAACATACTTGGTTAATAAAAATTTGTAGCAATTGCTCAAAACATCCGGTTAATAACTGGTTTTATGATTGGTGGAAAATATTTGGTACTACCATAGACATTTTACCAGATAATTATAAAAATTTGATGGAAAAATGGACTATGTGTGCACCTTCAGTTGAAAATAATTCAATAAAGGGTCAAACCCCTTGTCAGTTCTTTATAGAATCAGGTATTCCATGGATATGGAAATGGACACCAGAGTTCGGTTATACCGATAATGGGACTCCTTGCTTATGGAGACTTGGTCATACCAAGATGTGGGATAAGATGAGCAGAATTGATCCCGAAACAGGAGAATTATATTCTCAATCTACAATTGATAATATCAAAGAAAAAATAAAGTGTTATAAAACACTAAAAGAAAAGAAAAAAGAAGAGATAAAGGATTTGAATAGTCCTTTTAAAAGAATTTCACAGAAATATGCTGGAACATTTTCCAAGCAAAAAATGATTGATATATATCTTGAAGAGATGAAAAATGATCTTTTTAAGAATCTACAAAATACTGGATGTTCAGGTTCAAAATCTGATACTTCAATGCTTTCTGACTCCAGCAGCAGGGAAGAAACAGAAAGATTGTTTTCTGAACAAGAAGGCCAAGACCCAGAAGAGGACAATCCTGAGTTAAGTGTGTCATTTGACATTCTCAGAGAATCTCTGTTTCAGAAATTCAAAGATTAATATGCAAGAGATAAATACAGATAGACCTATTATAGAGGATCTATATTTTATCCAGAGGAATTATCCACACACACTATGGCTATCATATTTTAATCCAATATTCTATAAAGGATCAGGAAGCTGGAATAGAGTTTCAACAATCAAGGGAAAAATAAGGATTATTGAAAGAAAAATAAAAGAAGTACAACAACTTCTTGTTTTTGATCCATATTTTCAGAATGATGAAAATAGTGATTTATTAATTAACCTATGGAGGCTCAAAGAATCACTCAAGGCGTTCAAAACCCAAAGCTCAATTCTTGCGGGATAAAAAGAAGATAGAAAATAAGGATGCTCTCCACTAGGTGGACCCCTCATATTAGTGGAATGGACAATAAAGTCCAATAAAAAGAATCTTTTACTATTTGCTTTTATAAAGCAATTATTGTAATAGTGTTGTAATAGTTTTTCTTTTTCCTATTTATAGGACTTGTTTTCCATTTGTAAGGGCATGCTTGAGTAAAGTACTCGCTCATTCTCTCTCCCTTCTCTCTAGTTTCTCTCTCTAATCTTTCCTATTTATAATCTTGTAATATATAAGCTCTTTTGTGTTCTTGGTGTTCTCCAAACTCTGTAAGTATTTATATTTCAGTTTTAAGTTTTTTTTTATGTTTATGCAGGGCCTATCAATGATAGGCTAAATATTTATGTGTTAGATAAATACTGCTGGATCTTTTAAACATGTCTGTTTGTTTTTAGATTTTAGGAAACATGGATACTAATGAAAGGTTAAGACACTCAGGTTTGAGGCTTAAGTACTACGATGTATTATACAATCCTAATGTTCACCCTTGTTAGCCGTTTTAGCCAGGAAGGCGTTTGAGGCATTTGTGGGTTGAAGGGGATTTGATAATACATATAAGTCTTAAATGCTCAGTAAAATTCCTAAGAGTTTAAATGTCTGGTAAAAATATATCATATATAATTATTTAAAGTTTTGGTTGGAAACCCTGCGTATCCAATGCTATACTTTGGTATAGGGGATCGATGTGGTGTAACAATACCATATTTTGAGAAAAATTATTAGATATCCTTACGCCTTTAGTATTCGTGTGTCCTGGGTTTGAAATGTGGTAAAAAAAAAAAAAAAAAAAAAACTGAATATGTATTATCAAATCCCCTTCAACCGTTAAGTTGACCCGTAAAACCTGCTATAATCATTTTAGCAATATTTTTATCATTATTTCCTGCTGTCATACAGACAGTACTGTACATGAGCATTCTATGGGCCATATTATGAATATGTGTATCTGTGAATCCATCTAGATTCCATTCATAAATACTTTTCCCATTATAACTTGTCTCTGAGAAGAATTCTTTTTCCTCATGTAAAACATCTATGGGAGTTGGTTTAGTTAAATAATATCTTTGCTGAGTAGGCCTATCAGCCCATTTAATTTTATTTATTTTATCTTTCGAAGGTTCAGATGTTCCTTCCTCATTATTTAAAGTAGAAATATTTTGTCCTTTGAATTTTTCTGTTAATTCAACAATTAATTCTTCCAGATTATTTTTTGTTGATTTTAATTTAAAATCTTTTATTTCTGGAGGTGGTTGAATAGATGATGAGGCAATTGAAACTATATTTGTTTCTTTCTTTACTTCAATATGAACATCAGGTTTAATGGTTTTTATGACTGAAATAATATTTTCAATTTTATTCTGAAGAGAATTTAAATCTTCAATTTTATTATGAAGAGAATTTAATTCTTCTCCTAGAATGTTTAGATATAAATTAGTATAATTTTGTTTTTCCATTAAAATATTTATGTGTTTTATGGTTACTTGCAAGGTTTCATTTTCAATTAATTTGGAAAATGCTGTAAAGCTCATGATTTTATTATTTTTCTCCATTTGAAATGAAGTATTGGGAGGATACAAAGATTTTTGTTCTTGTCCAGTAGTTAATTTATATGTTCTTTCCAAAACTGAAATTTGGTTTATAATATAAGTGTTTACAAACCAAGGAACAAAATATATTTTTGTATTTTTTTCTTTACAATTTTTGTAAAATTCTTCTTGAACTTGTTCAAGACTATTAGATAGATTTTCAAAAAACCATTTTCTAAAAGGTTTCCATTTAGAATTTTTAAATTCCTTGCAAATTTCCTGCCTAGCAGGTGATCCTTTTTCAAAATTGATTGGTGTATCAATCATGAAGACTAAATGGGGCATCTGACATCGTGTCACTATCTTTATGGATATTTCCATAATTAAAATCTCTAACGATTTTATTTCTGTCAATACATACTTCTTCTTTATTTTTATTTCTTTCAGATTCTAATTCTTCTCTTATTTGAGAAGTAGAAGCTCTAGATGTTTGTGGTAAATCTACCCAATAATCTAAAGGTGAAATATAAGAATCTGTTGTTCTTGTTTTAAACATAGAATTATTTCTAGATATTGAAGATGGAAGTAATAATTTTTTCTGTTCATTTGAAAATTGAATTTGAACAGTTCCTTCTTCTGTTTGAATTATATTTTTTAAATTATTATTTATTAAAGGTTCTTTATAAACCTCTTGTTCTATTATCCATTTTTCTGGAAAATTTATTTCTTCCCATTTAATAGCTCTTCTAGTAGAGATATTAGATCTATTGAAATTTGTTTCAATAAGAATAGTTTCATTAATGCTTTTATCCATTATTTTACATCTTGGATTCATTGTATATAAAGGTTTATAGTAAATTCTATAACATATACAAATTATTTCTGACCCTGGAATATAATCATATCCATGAGTTTTAACATTTAATGTTAAAGCACTTAATATGTTACTATCAGTAAGAGATAAACATAAGTCAGGATATACATCAAAATATACTGGTCCGTGGGCCAGACTGAATTGAATTATTCCCGTAAGGGATTTATTCCAAGCTTTGTTTCTACCATCTCTTAAAGCTGCTATAAAGCTTTCGGGTAATCCTTTTAAAGTTAAAGGTTTGAATGCAATTTGCACTAAACCTATATGTAAATAGTTATGTGTTTTTATAAAAGGTAATATATCCTTTTTATCAAGTAAATTTAATATTATTTCTTGATTATCAAGAGGAATAGATGATTCTGTAGTTTTAACTAATTGTTTGAATCCTAATTTTTCAAAAGTACCTATTTGGTATATTTTATTAGGTTTCACTTTAGGAATAGTCCAATTATTCAATAATTCTAAATTTTGTGGAATATCATATTCTTCTGTCATACTGTTTTTAACAGTATCTTTTACCTTGAAAGGATTCATTTTTAATGAAGATGTGTTAGATAATTACTACTATTTTCTTTTTAACATGGCTCTGATACCATTTCAAACCCAGGACACACGAATACTAAAGGCGTAAGGATATCTAATAATTATTCTCAGAATATGGTATTCTCAGAATAATTGATTAATATTAAAATCAATTTTTATACTTTTATTCATAAAATAAAGAAAATAAAGGAATCTTAATTTTTTAAATTCAATTTATTATATATATATATATATTAATATAAGTAGGATGAAAATCGTTCCAAAATTGCACGAAATTGTCTTAATTTATCTAAACTATAAATATATATATATATATAAAATAAAAAGAAAAAAAATGAAAATGAAATTTTGTCTCAAATTGAGAATTCAATTTAATTTTCAAGCCTCAAATTGAGAAAAAATGTAAAATTGAGCCCCTTATTGAGAAACTTTAAAATTTAGATCCAAAATTGAGAACTAATTTATAAATTGGGTCTTATTATGAAATTTATCATTTTAAAGAATACAAAAACTTTTATGTAACTGGTGCACGAATTTAGGATCCGTGCAATTGACTCGATCCAGCCAATGCACCACGCTCCGGTTGAGTCCATTCAAACCCACTCAAATTCTCTTCAAGTATTATACATTTATGTTATGTTAACCATATATTTATATTATGTTAAACATACATTTATGTTATGTTAGTCATACTTTTAGGGCCTTTATATTATATTAAATATATATTTATGTAATGTTAAGCATACATTTATGATTTTATATTATGTTAAACAGATCTTTAGGGTTTTTATGTTATGTTAAGTATACATTTATATTATATTAAACATATATTTATATTATGTTAAACATACATTTATGATTTTATGTTATGTTAAACATACCTTTAGAATTTTTATATTATGTTAAACATACATTTATGTTATGTTAGTCATACATTTTAATTATGTTAGTTGTACCTTATTTTATTATATAAAAGTATGGCTAATAAATGTATGCGTAATATTATATAAAGGTGTATATGTACAAATTAGGATTTTTGTGTGCTGAAATTAGGGTATTTTGGTCGAAATTAGGATTTTTTTTAAAGTTAAAGTATTACATAAAGGTATGTTTAACATAATATAAAAGTATGTTTAACATAATATAAATGTATGAATAACACAATATAAAAGTTAAGGTAAAAAAAAAAAAATGAATTCGAGTCGAATTCGATTTAACCCAACCCGCATTATATGAATTTAAGATCCATACAACAATAAGTGCAACTCTTTAAAGGAAACTTACAAATGTACCCTACTAATTTATTGATGTTGCACTTGCCAAAAAAATGAATGAAAGATAAACAAACTATGTTGTTCTAGTATATATATTATCTGTACAATCCTAACAAAATCATGGTAAAATAAAAAATACGAAGTAATGTTGTTTTTTCCAGGATGACGGCAAGTCGACCATGTGGACAAATTGGTTAGACATGCCCACAATATTTAGTTAAAAAAAAAAAAAAACTGATAATACGAATTGTAGAATATGATTAGAATCATCGTATATTTTGTTGATATGAATTAAAACTTGTGCTAAATGATTTATTTGACAATGATGGTAATATTTGAAAATATTGGATGGTCTAATAATATATTTAGTTATAGATTTCATCTATATGTGTGTGATAATCTATAAATATTTTTTAATTGTTATAGACCCTAAATTCATCGAAGTCGTATATTGTTAGGAAGCCATAAATAAAAACACAGCCAAAAAATTATTGACCTAGGCAGAAGGTTTGCTCCTATGCCTTTAATCAGATCTTCGTTAATATTTTCTTCTTCTATTTAATTTCATGGTAGGGTTGTAACCCAAGCTGATACTGCATTTTTATTGTTTTATTTCTGCGTAAATAAATTAAAATATTTTATTTCACGTGTTTCACACCTTTAATATGGACTAACTAGTATTTTATAGCACGCCAAACTATTGAACTTCCCTTGCAATTAATTGAAACAAATATTCGTACTCGACTTAATGCCAACATTTCCTACAAAATAACTAATATCTAACTTCTTATGGATGTTTTTTTTGGCACAAAATGTCTTATTTTTTGTGAAATGTTAAGGCACTTAAATCCTTCAATTTATACTTACTTATAAAAGTAGAGTTTGACTCTCTCAAGCTCGCCACCTAAACTTTTAGAAGAAATTTGGAGCCGCCACCCCAACATTTTGGAGAAATCTAGGGATGTCATGTGTCCCTCTTAAACAACCGTTACAACTTCTCTCTTTTCACCTCCTCTTCTTATTCCTAAATAATATCTAAATCTAAATATCTAAAAATTAATAATATATAAATATTAAAACATAAAATATCAACTGGTAGAATATGCTATCAGATACTTAATTATAATTTAAAAATTATTGACACATCTCAAACAAAAATTTTAGAATTACTTGAATAAATTATATAATACATTAATTTTAATTTGGCTTCCAATATTTTCAAATTTTTGTTGCCCCATGCACTATATTTTATGATTACTTATAAAATATACTTTTATTTTTGTTAAATTTTTATCTTTTCAAAGTAATAAAAAAAATATGAGAATTAAAATAATAGATATGGAGGCAAAAACCAAAGAAATTGAAAGTGCAAAGAGAAAATTTAAATTTTACAAATTTTGAAAGTAAACATGACGTTAACTTTTTTCGTAATGAAGATGAATTTATCAATTTGAAAATAAATACGTGAATTTATTCGAAAAATCCAAATTTTGATCAATGCTATAATCACCAACAACATATGTGGAAAAAAAAAAATCTAACACAACAGTTAAAACAACAAAACTCCACCAACAAACAACTTTGACATTTTTAGAAAAACAAATGAAAATAAAACATATCAGAAATAATGTTTTACTGAGTAAGAGAGAAGTATCATATATATGTATAAAATAACAAATATCGAAAATGATAAAATGACAACGGTTGGCTATTCTTCCCACCAACGATTATAATGATTTTATTCCCTCATTATATGAAAAATATAATTATTGTAACAAATATATGATTAACAACAAATGTTAATTAAATGAGTTATGAAGCCCGTGAAATGCACGGGTTCAATACTAGTATATATAAATCAGTTGAGCCAGAGCTTAGTTCTTCAACTTATTATCAAGAAATATATATGGCCAACATCGCTCCCTCAAAACCAGAAATCTCAACATGCAAAACTGATTCTTCTGGGGTCATAACATGCAAAGGTGCTTTTCATTGCAACTTCAATCTCATGATCAGTATCTTTTTAATTATTATATACTAATAAAAGATCTCGTTTACGACAAATCTTTGTTGCAGCTGCTATTGCATGGAAATCTTCGGAGCCATTAATGGTGGAAGAGATTCAAGTTGATCCACCAAAATCAGGTGAAGTTAGGATTAAGATGCTTTATGCCAGTATGTGCCACACTGATACTATATTTTGGACAGGCTACTATTATGTAAGTAAACTTAAATCTCTATTTTCAGTTCTTGTTTCTCTCTGTCTTTGTTTTTTTAATTTAGGTTTCGTGTTCCACTTTCTTTTTTTTTAGCCATTTTTCCCTCGGATATTTGGACATGAAGGAGTAGGGTAAGTGCCTTATCCCACATTCTTGCTTATTCAGCTGTGTTCTAAGGCATTCTTGACTCTATTTTTTTGTGGGACTTAAGTTTTTTTCGTTGGTTGCATATTGAATGGATTTATAATCTATAATGTCATTTGGTTTGGTACAACATTATACAATCTGAGTCTGCATATGATGTCCAGTTGCTATCAGAAAGTATAGTTATCTTCTCATTTCGGTTTATCAGTATTCGTTTCTTACAAGTATATTCAAAAGCAAAACAAGGTTGAGTTCATTATCCCCTACTAGATGATTTATCTACTGAATTATTTGCACATTATAAAAAAAAAACAGCTTGATTGAAAGCGTTGGGGACAATGTGACGAACCTGGAAGTTGGAGACACTGTGATGCCACTGTATCTGGGAGAATGTGGAGAATGCTCAAATTGCACATCAGGGAAGACAAATGTATGCAACAGATATTTCCTGGGTGAATCTGGCCTAATGGCTGATGGCACATCAAGAATGTCTGTTAAAGGCCAAAAAATATTCCACCTCTTTAGCTGCTCTACTTGGTCTGAATACATCGTTATAGAATCCAGTTTCGTACTTAAGGTGGATCCAAGAATATCTCTTCCCCATGCTTCTCTCCTTTGCTGTGGATTCACCACAGGCTATGGATCAGCATGGAAAGAACTCAAAGTCGAAAAGGGCTCAACTGTTGCTATACTTGGCCTTGGTCCTGTTGGACTCGGGGTAAGATAATACATATTCAGATCATACATTATTTGTCTGTACGAGACTCACATGAGTTGCTCTGAGGAACAATGCAGGTTGCAAAGGCATGCCAAATCATAGGAGCAAGGAAAATAATTGGTGTAGATATAAACGAGATGAGGCGTGAGAAAGCAAAAGCATTTGGAGTTACAGACTTTATAAATCCTAAGCATTATGATAAACCTACACCAGAATTGATAAAAGAAGCCAATGGAGGACAGGGTTTGGACTACTGTTTTGAGTGCAGTGGCGTTCCGTCCATCCTCAATCAAGCACTGGAAAGCACAAAAAGGGTATGAACCTTCAAACTAGCTCATACGCCTTCTTCTCATTTTTCGATTGATAAAAGCTTTTATACAAAGAGGCTAACTTCTTAGACATGTTGGTATCCAACTAGGGAATTGGCCAAGTGGCATTTGTCAGTGGAGGAGTGAGTACAGGGGAGTTCAGCTATGGTCTCCTATCGCAGGGTCGGACTGTTAAGGGCACCTACTATGGTGGTGTAAAAATTCGTTCTGATCTTCCTAAAATCGTTGAGAAATGTGTGAATAAGGTAAGATACATAGACCAATATAAGGTTTGGTTGTTTTTTTTGGAAAATTTTAGACTTTTTCTAGCATGTTATGTAAGTAGAAGTGTGCTTGATTTTTGAGCAGGAAATTGATCTTGACGAGCTCATCACTCATGAGATTTCTCTTGCTGAGATTAACAAAGGATTTTTGGAGTACATGAAGCAGCCAGATTGTGTGAAGGTTATCATCAAGTTCTGAGGAAATTATTCAGCAAAAATTGAATGTTAATACTTATTTTACTTTTTGTTGGTGTATATGAAGCTGTGAGTTGTCTAAAATAAGGGACTCGAAATAAATCAACTCCAAATAGATATGGTTCTTAATTGATATATACGTTTATTATAAATGCATTAAAGATTTAACAAAAGTTTTGACTAGAAGGCAACAAAAATTCTATAAAAAAAATCAATTGAATCAAATCCATACACCTCAAAAATGATCAAAAGTATGGAGCTCCTTCAAACTGGATAAACATTTGTTTTCTTTTCTTTTTTTGTTCTTTTAGTGGAAGGTATTGAAATAGATGAATTTATATAAAATATAAATACACACTTCAATGTAAAAGCATAAACTACAGGTTAAAAGGTAGTACATACAGACTTGGATGCTTTAGCTGTGAAGGCATGCCAATGCTGCTAAGCCGAAGTAGGGGGACGGAGACACCTGCGAATGAAGGAACCAATCACATACCATATTATAGCCGGAGGTTTCCTCGTTAGGCTAGGTTTTTTGACCCTGACTTCTCTTTGGAGCTCCGGAAATTGATCATAAGAAGGGGTCTTTATTGGCTGATCTATCTGCAACCCTTCAGCAGATAAGAAGGACTTGAGAAACTAACGCTGCTCAAAAATTTCCCTGTTTCCTTTCCAGGTGTTCCGCATTCACTAAAATCAAGGGTGCGCCTCTCTGTCTGCGATAAACATTCTCAAGTTAGGAACTGGTATTTTAATTTCTTAACAGTGACATTTTCGATAAGGAACACATACTAGCTGAACAAATATTCATGTGGCATTCAAACAATCAGCACGACAAGATAATGTTGCAATGGCCTAGACTATATGAAAAATGAAGGCAGTTTCTTAGGATAATTCAGGAGAATCATACCATGAAATTTGAAGCTGAAAGGGAACTGTTCTCGTTTTCTGCTTCCTGTTTTGTGGAGCATTTTTGTTTAAGTAATGACTCTGGAGTTTCATCTCCCAACACGTCCTGAGCATCAGCTATTGCACCAGCAGTTTGCTCTCCCAACTGCTTCATCAATCCAATGGCATCGTAACTTTCATCACCTGGGCTCAAAAAGTAACCAATATCCTGCAAAGGGAACATGTACAACGCAATGAGATCCCAATGGAAAAGAATGTATTAAAATATATAGTCTGAGTAGTAGGAAATTCCAGACCTCAATAGTTATATCAGTGTTGACTCTGGGGCCTGACACAAAGTTGTTAATAAACCAAGGTGATTTCCATGCTGAAGGGGACTCTATACTCATCCTAAATGGTGTCTCCACATAGCTGGAACCAGAAAATCAGAAAGAAAATTATAACTCAAAACACCATTGCTACTACAGAAGACACGTAAATTCAACCAGGGCAGCAAGCAAAAGCCTTAGAATATGCAATCACAATCACCATACATGTTATTATTGTTTTCCAAAGTAATTTCAACTTTCTTCTCTGATGGACTCAATGACTGTAGAGATGTAGCTACAAGCATATTAGTTTCACCCTTCTTTGCACAGAGTCGAGGAGAATAAAGAACAGAAAAACATGAAGTCTCAACCGATGATGTAACAGCTCCAGGTTCAGGTTCAGATATAGCTTCTATTCTTCTAGAGTACCGATTCTCAAGAGCTTTGGCACCCAGACAAATTGTTCTATCACCTCTAATTCCAAAGCGGTCAGGAGAAAAGAATAGCACGTCATTCATATCATGTTCGACAAGGATTCCAGAAAACTCTCTTGCCTGTCATAAGGGGCCAGTACCACAAATCAGACTATTATGAATAAAAGAACCAGGAAAAGACTTATTTGATACAGTTACTTCGACTTTCTTCTGCAATTTTGAAGGGAGTACACATTAGATATATGAACTTTACTTAAGTCGAACTAATGGGGGCGGAAAAAGGAAAGAAAGAAATGGGAAAATGCATCAACTCATGAGTAGTACAATAGGCATTAAGATTTATGTTCCAAACTTTTCATTTTAACTAAGGAAATTGGCAGGTGAAGATATCAGGCACAAGCTAACAAAGCTAGTATTCTGTTTTTTACTAGGTTATTTCACTGAACAATTCAATTTTGGTATGCATTGTTGCCCTTCAACCAATCCACAAGGAGAAGTAAATGAGAAAGCACTCACTGTATCCATTGCATCTTTATCCAGAGTGTTGGTTTTGTCTTCTGCCGAAGCAGTCTGTTCTGTTCTCTTTTCTGAACATTCACTGTCATCCATATCTTTCTGTGAATTTCTACTTTCTGAAACAAAAATGCTTTCGCTGTCCTCATTCTTTGGTTGTTCACGTTCACAGGCAGGGGCCATGTTTTCTTTATCTCCTTCACAGTCTGGAGATAATGATTTCATAGCTGCTTTTTGGTCTTCAACACATTCATTAAACATGATCTCTAACTGGGGAAAATCTTTGCTCAGGTTTAAAAGTGATTCAGGTTTAGGAATACAATCTAACTTCTTTTCATCTCTCTTTTCTGACAAAGGAGACATCAAATCACGGTGTCTCTTTTTCAGTATTGATGGCGTGCCTGTAAAACTTTTGGCTGCACTTTTTAGAACAGCTGCAGGGCTATCATCTCTAGATGGTGAATCCCAAAGTTTGAATGGTGTCATGGAAGATATCATCAGTTGTCGGATGCCAAGTGGACTATACTCTTGTTGCATATCACTACAAGATTGTATAAGATCACAACTGAAAAAGGGTACATCCAAGCTTGGAAAACGAGGAGGCTCATAGGATAATGTTCCTGAGTCCTTCCGCTCTACTGATTCAATTGGACCTTCGTTCTTGGAAGAACATTGAGGATCATCAAATGGCGCCATTATAAAATCATTAGCAGGAACTAGTTTTGGCGATCTATTTGCCTCGTGGGAATTGTCCTCACAAGGAGAGCTATCAGATTTCCTGGCATAGACAAGGCTATCATGTGCTAAAGACCCTGGCTCAAAATTCACATATGGAGGATTGTGATATTGATCTTGATTCTCACCCATTAAGACTGGATCATCAGCAGGTTGAAGTTGAGTAGGAATGGAGAAGGGTTGATTAAACGAAGTTCCCAGCATATCAGAAGGCACATAAGGTATCTGATAATTTGAACAGTTCTGAAGTAATGAATTTCGTGATCCATCAATATCAATGAGAACATTTTCGGAGGGACATCCACCGTGGCAAACCTCAGGATATTCCATCGTGCAGTCTGGATCAGCTATGGGATTAGGGGTATCGGAACCTACAACCATGTTTACCATGGAAATAGAATCATCCAATCCCATGTAAGTCTCTCCAGGAAAGGGTATTGTGCTATTCTGGTCTCTGCCAGTTAAAGATGGCATGGGCAGACCAGATGACTTTTGCCCAAGATCCAGCAAAGACATGTCAGGCAGCTCAGTTGTGTTAAGTTGCCAGTCATTCCCTGCAAAGGTCCCCCAATCTAGATTGAAATCCTGTTCACAGGGTACTTCTGATATGTCATATGTGACTTCTTGAAATGCAGGACAATAATCTTCAGAAAAGGGTATTAAAATGGAGTCTTCAGTTGCTCTGCCGTCCTCTCTTTGACGATCAATTCTGCTAATTGCATTATTTGTACATTGAGATATGCCGCCGGCAATGTTTGAACCTTGACTGCATTCGGATGCT
Organism: Scutellaria barbata; assembly: GCA_028654395.1. Lineage (NCBI taxonomy): Eukaryota > Viridiplantae > Streptophyta > Magnoliopsida > Lamiales > Lamiaceae > Scutellaria > Scutellaria barbata. Next base: position 10,295,325 of record CM053645.1, read on the forward strand.
TCATCCACTTCTGCTCCATCTCTATCTTCACTGCTTTGATGTGCCTTTGAAGAAGAAGATACTGCTGAGTGATTTGAATGGCTAACTATGGGTGGACCTTGGAACTGTGAAAGTAACCCTGATGCCAAATACATATCCAGTTTCTTCTTGACAGAAGAATTCCAATGATTTTTTATTGCATTGTCGGTTCTGATGGGACAGATATGCAAAGAAAACGCAGATGAGTAATAGATAGAAGGAATATGACATAGTTTGTTGGACGGTAGAGATGTGAAAGCTTATAAGTTTCCTATATAGAGGAATTATTGCTTCCTGTAGTGACATATATTCGTATCCATACCTCCCTGGCAAGAATTTTGTTAACTCTGCCCACTTGTTTCCATAAATCTGATGGGCACGAATCAAAGCCAACTCCTCATCTTGTGTCCAAGCTTCTTTGTTTATGTTTGGATTAAGATGATTGTGCCACCTGCAAAATAAATGATGCTAATATATGAAGTAGTTCTAAGGTGGAAACGAAGTTGTCAGGGCAAAAGACGTGAATTACACCTTCAGGGACTCTAATGATCAATCACAGCCCACAATTTTTCATGTGCACATAATCATTTAAAAACTCAAAAAGTAATTCTATATATCTTAATGCTCATAGGGATTCTGAACATGACAATGAAGTTTGTTTAACAGTAGAAGGTAAAACCACAAACATCGTTGTGCTTGGGCAAACTTACCGTTCGCGACATTGCTTTCCAATACGCCCAGGAAGATGCTGTGCAATGGTAGACCACTTTTTTGGTCCATATTTATTCACCAATTCGATCATTACTTCATCCTCCTAATTTATAAAACAGAGGAGTAATTATATTCCCATTATCTAATCAATGGAGAACATATCCAAAAGAAAGAAATAGAAAGAAGACTAACCTCTTTTGACCATGGACCTTTAACAAGATCTGGATTAAGAACCTTCTGCCACCTGTGTAGGCACTGTACATCTGTACGATCCTTGAAACACTCCGCTACATATAACATCAAGCACCACAGAAACCAGAAAACCTCTCAAACAGTTAACTGGAGTCATTGATTGTCAATAAACTCAATATGTATGCATGGTAGGGTTAGCAACTCATGAGTCTACATTATTACATTCAAAATGTACTAATGGTGAATAAATAGCTCATGAAAGGCTACTGCACCATCCTCATCTAAAATATTGGGAGGGGAAGGTATACACCATGTCAGGTGCTTAAACCGCCATTGGAGAAGCAAGACAATACTCAAACCTATTTCCAGTTACAGAGGTAATAAATGAGAAAATCAAGTATTTGTAATTCCTACCTATCTTTTTCCAGTTTTTTCCTTTGAAGCGTTGAACTGCCATGCGTAATATCTCATCCTATCAGAAAATAGAAAAACATGTTTTTAATCACAAATTAAACTTCACTGGCAACAATTTTTTGGCAAAAGTGTTTTGAGTACAAAATCTTAGTAAAACTAAAACCTAACACACAATTTTAATACAGCATATACCATAGTTATGAAATGCAATCACAATATAAAACTAAACATTTGACCAAAAGAGCAGCATTCACATTATAAGAAGTTAAACAAACCATATGTATCTTCAATTGTTGTCATTCTAATGAATACAGGCTTTACATTGTCGCACATTATATTTAAAAGAAACACCAATGTGATATTGTGCATCCACAATTGCATGTGAATGTATCTAAATGTGCATGTTCTACAAATATGATGCTTTTACATGATGAAAACCTGCTATTCTCACGGGAAAATTTTATATTTAGAGAAAAAAGAAGAGAGTATGTCAATACAGACAAATAAATTTGCAAATCTAAAAAAAAATCGTAACCAACCTCTTCTGCAGTCCACTGCCCTTTTGTGGAACGCCTTGTGGGACCACTTGTCCTCCTGCACAAAAATAAGAAATGTGATGTGCACCAATTTTCCAATCTAATAAGAATATTAGTTTAATATATATATTGAAAATCACAAGTGAAAATCACAGGAAAGACCAACAAACATACATGCGTGTATTTACAGTAAATGAAAAATGACAATCACAAAATATGAAAATTCATTCTTTTATGTGCTTAAAGAAAATTACCCATGCAAAGGACGAGCTCTTTGTAGACCATCTCTAGCACCATCTGGAAGAGTATTCCTATTCCTATCACTTTCCATAGTTACTTGAAAAACAAGCACAACTGCATATGCCAATTCCCACGCGTTGGCAATTATCTCCTGAATGTCTTCTCCAAATCATCATAGGCTACCCTATAAAGAGGTAGGTTCTGTCCCAACCCAGGATGAATGAAAGGCTAAGAATGTGGGAATAACACAAATGAAAAGTCAGTAAATATGCAAGTATAATGCAGATATGCAACCAAATACAAGGAGTAGTTAAGAATCCACTCTCTTTAAAGCATAATTTCACATCTTTTCAAGAAAACCGAAATTGGTAAGCTCTTAAATATATTAGAAATATGACAGGGTGTTGAGATTTTCTAAATTAATTATCCATTAAATATACTATATAGAAAGATATCCTTCTCTTTGGTGATATTAGCTGTATTTAAAATAACTCAAATATTTTGTAATGTCTCTTGGAAGTTGGAACTTGAGCAAGGGCAAGCTTCTGCATCAATTCAAGAAAAATTTCATGGCGACCCAGAACCAAATAAAATTCAAAATCCAAAGCAAAGTTAACAATTGTCTTATTCAAGATGGAAGGACCCGCGCATCTTTCCTCTTGGCCATGAACCTCCTTTGTATTTTTGATTTACTCAACTCTTCTATTTTGATTCGAAATGAAGAAAAATAAAGGGAGGAAAAAATAGAAGTTACTAACGTGAAAACCTAAAATTTGCAAAGGAAGACACCCACCAATCATCAAAGGTTTGCTATATATACAACATGAAATTTTACTTGATTAAAGATGTGTGGTATTCACCCTCAGCATCCCTCACTGAAACAATATAAATAAAATAACATCAAAGTAAAATCAGATAAATCCAAATTCTACTATGATTTATTAAGCGAACAGAGTACAGAAATTCTCGAACATCTTAAAATGATACTAATACAACTTTGCCTCAGAAACAGTTAGAAATATTAGGATAAGAAAATGTAACTCGAAACTCAAAAATTCTGAAGACAACAAAACGAAAAAACAGCAACTTAGCTGACCAAACCTTAACTGAAGCAAAAGAAGATGCAAGAACAATGTTAAATGCCCTACAAAAGAATTAGAAATTTCAAAAAAAAAAAAAGCAGAAAACTCCAATTCCGAATTTAGAAGTTTCTCCTGACAGTGCTCCGATCATGAAATTAATGAGCCTTCCTCTAAAAACTCATCAGTGACATATAAAGGGGAAAAAAATAAGTACCGACAGGAACTCAGAAACTGATCGAACTCAGCTTGACGAACTTCAATATGGCAAACGAAACGCCCAAACGCCACGCGATCGCTTCAACTCTCATAGGCGGATCCTAAAGGAGATTTATTCGTATAATCTAAAGAAAAAAGAAAAGGATCTACGATTGCAGGTCCAAATTTTAGATTAGAAAGGAAAACCACAGCCGACACGAGCGTGTTTTTGAGTGAATCAGTGTGTCAACTGTGTGTTTTTAGAGAGAGAAATCAACAAACGGTCCGAGAATTCAAAATTTAAGAGGGCGAAGACAAGTTTCAAACCCTTGACGGTAAATGTCGAACGACTTTATTTGCATCGAACGGCTGGCAGAGTGCCACATCAATATATGCATCTTTTTGGCTTGGTGACTTTTGCAAAGATTTAATTGCCAACGGTATTATTTTCCACAATTCGCACGTTTACAATAAATCAAATTTCTCTGAAAAGCAATAAATATAAGCAAATGCTATTTTCCAAAAATGAAAACTTGTTTATCTCCACTTTATTTATTCACCGATTAGTTAAGGATTTAATTTGCAAAGCACATGTATGGAGATTTCTATAACTAGTAAAAGTTTTTTAAATTATGGTTTTTTTTTTTGAGGCGATTAGTAAAACAAGTTTTTTTTTTTTTCTCATTTTATGAACAAAGTCTTGTTCAACAAATTTAGTATATTATTTCTTAATAATATTATGAAACACCGTTTTGTTATTTTCGCAACAACACAAACATGAATAAAGAGATTGTATTTTCTAGTAACTTGTTTTATTAAGTCAACCAAATGAAAATTAAAAGCAATGTTATTTAAGTGAAACGTAAGAAAGTTAAAAAAAGATATATTACGAATATGTAAATGCAAAATGTATTTATTTCTCATGAATTTATCGAAGTAAGATATATACAATATTAAGTAATATAATGTTGGGTATTAATATTGTTGGATCTCTTGAACGTAAATACAAAAAAATTATCACCCCATTAGTCAATTCATTGATTTTAATTTCTACACTAGCATTATAACTGTGGATATAATTTTCCATGGATTATACATGTCAAAATTCAAGATTCAATATAAAAAATTACATTTTTTTTCTTTACATCCCGTTATACAATATTATTGATAAAATTAAATAATTCCATGATTAAATATCTTAAAACGTTAAATTCCACCCTATAACATAAAAAAAATTCTTCACTCTTCCAGTAAAACGTTACTACATCATTACATAATTTATAAGAAAAAATAATTAATTCAATTCTGACATAAGATGCAAACAAAATGCATCCATTATCCCTTCTTTAAATTCTCTAATACAGTAGTAAAAAAAGAAAAAGAAGCAAATCTTTAGTACAAGATCCAAGCTTTGATCTACTACATATAAATTTGTCACCCAATCTATCCAAACAAGATCCACTTTGATCTACCACATGTAAATTTGTCACCTAATCCATCTATACAAGATCCAAATTTTTGATCTGATAGCATCTCATCCAAATGTTCAAATCATTACAAACTAATTAAAATCAATCCAAATGGTGTTCAAATTATTACAAAAATATTAAAATCAATCCAAGATGTAGCCATTGTATCGTTTCCGAAATGTAGCCAAAATCTTATAGGATGATTATTTGTTTCTCTAATGCAATTCACCATTTTGTTAGTCACGATGTTGTTATATACACAATCTTATTAGATTTGTATATGCATGATGTTGTTATCGACGTAATTAATCTTAACACTTTTTTTGTTACATCAAGATATAACAATCATTAAATCAAAAAGTGTTAAAAAAATTCACGATGTATATATATCGTCGATTTCCTTGCAAAAAGCACCTATTTATCTATACAAAAGTAAGGATGATCTCACATAAATCATTAACGATCATGTTTAAGCACTTTAAAATTGTATTTATACAGAGAAATGACGGTTGAATACAAGATTTACCCATCATACTTAAATCTTGATATCTTCATAAAATATAATATGGCTAGAAAAGTAAATCATATCCATCATTTGAGAACTCTTTCAATTAAGATAGAAATGTAAAAAATTAAGAGAAAACTTGAGAGAGAAAAAAATAAGAAAAGGCAAAGAACTAAGAGGAGATAAGAGTTGCGTCATATATATATATAGAGAGAGAGAGAGGTGAAAGAACGGACATTTGTGAAATCCTAATTAGAGGCGGCGGATATAAGAGTTGTATTCCAATTTATATTTGAATATTTTATTTCATTTCATATTTCATAAAATATAGATAATTATTTTAAAATAAAATATAAAAGTAAGGATAAAAAATGTCAAAAGAATGAGACTCTCATAAATGGTGCTTGCTTATGGAAAATTTTGGGAATATCATTTGAGAGTAAGTGAATTACATTTCGAGCTTCAATGATTCTAATTTATTTTATAATTATATTTATTTTTTCCTTAACGACTCATATGTCTTAGAAAGCTCGTAATTCCAAAGTAAGGATAATTCTAATTTATAATTCTCAATTCAAGTGAGTTATTAATAGCCACAGAAAAAAACTCTTACAAAATTATCACGTTCTCAATGTACATTGTTAAAATGCAAATCTATTGACAAAAAATAGTGCAACAACGACTACTGTCATTGAAGCGATGAGACCACATAGACCCTTTATTTTACCTTTTTTTTTTTTTTCATGAATATAATATTCCATCAATCACATGAAATTAGTCAACATTTAACTTTTCCCTTTTCATTTATCTCAGAATAATAGTCAACTTTCTTTTTATGGACATATTAAATGCTATTTTCCGTATATACTCCTGCTTTAACTTTATATTATTTGGAATAAATCATTTATATTTAACATTTAGGAATTATTATTTATATTTTCATCCTTCAATCAATAGCATTAAATTTGAGTATAGGAGGAAATTACATTGAATGAGTTACTTAGTACTCCTTCCACATTTCAAAAATAGCCGTTACTTTAAAAAAAAAAAAAAATTGATTTCAATTGATCCATCCTTTTATTTACCAAAGAAGATTTATTTTATGCACATAAACTTATTGATTGTTTCTTAAACCATGTGAAACGAACTTAAACAATAATTATTTTGAAATTGATAAATATAAAAAACAATCATAAAAATATTTTTTTAAAGTGAGATTAAAGACACCTCATAAACTTGTAAAGATATAATTAAAAAACAAAAAAAAGGAAAAGACTAAAATACCCCCACTTACTAAATGGTATATTTGGTTGGTGCCTTCTAACCGAACACGAAGAAGTATGTTGGGTCAACCTAACCAAACACTATTGCCGACATAGCCATCAACTTGGCCGAACAAATATTGTTAGAGAGGAATTCGAAATTGTCCAGGTGAGGCGGTTTGGACGATGGAGAAAGATGAGAAGAAGTAAGTGAATTTTAATTCTTTTTTTTTTTATTATAAAGGTATATTTAGGAATTATTGGAGTGTGTTTAGAAATTAATTAAATTATAAATGAAACAATTGGGGTGTCTCAGTAAATGAGATGTGCGGACAAGTCATTAAAAATGTCTTCAGTCTCATCCTTTTTTTTTAATAGCAAGTCCAAACACACATTTATTGCAAGCAATGGTCCAAATTGCATGAGATTGATATGTGGATATGGTACATAGACATGGCTTTTTTCTTTAGTACGCAGATATAGTTACCAACTATAAATAATGTTATTATGTATATCTTCATGTATCATGTTAATGTGTAAAGACTTATATATTGTGATTTAAAATTAATGATTCGATTGGATTTATGCACATTAGTGATAAGCATATTAATATGTGCATGTTTTAAATATATATTCATAGACTAGTATTTGTGTGCACCAGGTGCATGGGTCATGATCCATGCAACTGGGCATACTGGTTGGGTCGGGTTCGATTTAACCCAGATCCGCGCCTTTTTTTTTTTTTAATTTATGTCATAACCTTTATGTTGTAATAATGTAACCTTTATGTACATATTTCATAACTTTTTCACTGAATGACTTATACTTTTTTCACTATAAAAATTCATGCAATATAACTCAAACCTTTATGTTGTAATAATATAATCTTTATGTTGTAATAGTATAACCTTTATGTACAGATTTCATAACTTTTTCAATAAATAATTTATAGTTTTTTCACTATAAATATTCAATATAGCCGAAACCTTTATGTTGTAATGATATAACCTTTATACTGTAATACTATAACCTTTATGTACAAATTTCATAACCTTTTCAGTGAATAACTTATATTTTTTTCACTACTCAGCACTGCAAAAGGTTATGTGCATATAACTAAAATGTTATAAGAATAGAACTAAAAGGTTAAGTTCGCTAAACTAAAAGGTTGTGTCAATATACAGCAGAACTAGAAGGTTATAAGAATAGAACTAAAATGTTAAGTTCGCTAAATTAAAAGGTTGTGTCAATATACAGCAGAACTAGAATTTGAGTTAGGATTTAGATGCGTGAGGCACGTGAAAGGCACTTTGGGTCGGGTTGACCCGATTGCACGGATCTAAGATCCATGCACCTGGTGTATAGAAACAATTGTGATATTCATACTATAGTATGAGTATACAATTTACTTTGAATTATTTTCTGAATCAAGTCCATATGCCATCACATCTGCCCAGTTATGTAATCCATTTTTCTGGATATTGTCTGTATACTCTCGATTTGAATTAGGCCTTTTACTTGTAAAACTGAGATATTCTACTCTGACTAATTAACATGAACATAACAGTTTGGTCGATTTTACTTTGAATTAGACCCTTCTAATAAAATTGAGTTATTCTACTTCAACTTACATCAAAATTAGGCCATTTAATTACAAAGGAACCAAGTTTAACATGGAAATTGTACCGAAATTTCAGTTATTTCAACTACGTGCGTATGTTGTCCAACATCAATTCCCTATTAAATGGGGCGATTTGAAAAACAAAACACTGAAATTAAAATATATACATATATATAGGAACCTTACTAGGCTTTTCACCATGACATATATGGCATTTTACTTATCATTTAGGTTAGTAAATACGGACAGAGCAAAATGCCTTCATTCCTGCAGCAGCAATCAGAGCTAACAACCAGCCTAAAAACAAAACCGAACTCTCTGCAATACGAAAAGCCAAACAACAATCATGTATTGGACTTGCAAGCTTGATTGAAACATTCTAATTTTATGCATTCATTTCTAACAGATAAGAAGTACAACAGAAACGAAACTGATAGATTACCATTCTTGTAGGCATACAGAAAGGAAAGCTATGTCCCTGAATAACTGGAAGCATAATCACAACTTTGACTTGAGACTATCCTTGAGTTTCTTTAACTCCTTCCTTTGTTGCTGATAAACATTAAAAGAGAATGCAACTTACATAATTCATAAATGCAACCAAATAGTGAAGTGAGAACTAAACTATTAGATTCTCAAGATCATCACAAGCTAATTTTACCTGATAAAGCATTTCCCACCATTTATCAGATTTTAATTGCAGTAAGCGCCAATCCATAGCCATCTCATACTCAATTGTGTTATTCTGTGAGTAATGAGAAGTAGCCACAGCTTCTTTCTGGGAATTGCAAAAACAACGAGAATTACAAATAGTGCTTGGAGAGTTATAAAGCATGAAAAGAAACTCAATGTCAATATCCATATACAGACTACCTTTTTTTTTTCTTTTTCTTTTTCATTCAAGGAATTAGTACAGGTCACAATTGATTAAACAATTGGTTACTTGAGTTATTGAGTTATTAGTCTGGATTTATCTTTTAAATCACAGAAATTCTTTGTGGGCATCAAGCATGGGGATCCTAATGGAATTGGGACCCAAAAGAAACTTGAGTTTTATTACTTGGATCTTAGCTGCAATTTATTTACATCCTTGAAAAAATGAAGGGTACAAATTTGGCAATTGTGGTATCAAGTGCATTTTTTTAAAATTAAGATATATTATTTGGAGTTAAACAATAAGGAATAGGACTACATCATTTCACTTAATATTTAATTGAATTCAAAATAAGGTTCTTAAGAATAGGAATCGGAAAGTGTACAACGTTTATCAAAAATAAAAATGTGTCACTAGGCAAGAACTGGTTAATCAAAATCAAATTTTAATGTGTGTGTGAGTGAGAGAGAGAGAGAGAGAACCACTAGTCTTTGGTGACGCCTGGCTTTATCAACAGCCAAATGACCAACAAATGTTGTTTGCTTTCCTGAGGACATGTGTAAGACTCCAATGCAAGCAACCAGAGGCCTGCGAACAATGTAGTTTTCAGTTGGTTGCACACCCTCTCACCATAGATGATTAAGCAAGACAGATTAGTTCTCACATCTCATATAAAAAACCGAACCGGACTTTATGTTAAGAGTTAAGATAGTGAATTAAATGCTTGAGACCATTTTAGAGTTCAGATAATAATAATTCAGAATTCCCAAAAAAAAAAGGCAGTACATATTAGTGATATGATCCTCAAAAGGCAGAAAATTACTCATGGCATTTGGCATATTATTAGGCACATAACAGCAGAACATCAGCAAGCTTTATAATTCACAGGCAAGATTATTGTCTCCATTAAGATAGATTAATTCGGCACAGACCTTTGATTTGGTAACATTAAGCATCCATCATCCAATTTTTGAAGAAATCTATCCACGGCTTTCCTTGATACAAATATTACAAAAGCTTGACCTGAAGCACAAATCCAAAAGGAAGGGCAAACAAATATCACTTGACAATGCTCCACTCCCAAATAGAAATAAATGTTGGAAGAGGCCACCAGAAGTTAAAAAGTTATAAGAGAAGAAAAATGCTATCAATAAACATGAGCTTGTCTGGTTTAAAATCTAAAATACCATTAGACGATTTATAGAACATAACAACATATGGCATCTACATACCAGAGTATGGGTTAGAAATTGCAGTTCGTTGCACCATTCTAGCAGTACACTTCTCCTCAAATGCATGCCAAATAATATCCTAAAAGCAGCACAATGAAACTATCATTAGAGACCACACAATAAATCAATAAGAAAAATTCAAAAGGACAAAATTACGAGATAAAACATAGACTTAGATGCAAAAATCAATCTGAAGTATTACAGATTTCCAATTTGCAACCCGAAATTCAGGAGTTTTTCAAATTGCAGTCTAAACTTTTTTCCGTCAACTTTTCCAACGATATGTATAACACGTGACTTTTTTAAGGATAATGTCATTTAAAAATTGTTCAGGTTGCAAATTGAAAAATGATCACACTTCAAAAAACAGTCACATTTCAGGTTGCAATTGAGAAATGGTTGCCAAAAAAAAGTTTAGATTGCCCTTTGAGAATATCTTGAACATCATGTTGCAATAAAATACAAATTTATGTTGCAAATTGAAAAACGGTCATATTTTTAGGTTGATTAATGCATTTAACCCCAGAGTAAAATATAAGGGGAAATTTGACTCAGTAGTGAGAAAACAAGATTATGGCACAAAGCATGAGAAGGACAAAAGAACTTCTAAAGAAATGAGATGATCTTACCTCAACCTCTCCTGAAGAATATTCTGGATCCAAATTTTGCAGCAAAACCAATCTCCCTTCATTGTGGGCAGTCTTCATTTTTTCCTCCCAAGGCTGAAGACAAAAAAAAATGAAGAAACAAACAACTAAGGGCGATAGAATAAAACAATATCCTCATTAAAGAATTTATTTATTTTATTTAAAACATCGATCTTTTGACTTACACATCAATTATTTAAAACATGTTTCAAAACTATGGAAAAGTTTATTCTTTATAGGATAGCATACACGTAAGAATATCTAGTCGGCAGATAAATCAAAATAGTAATTTCCAATAGGCTCCTGTTTAGAAGAATAATTAGAGCCTCATCAAGAACTTATTATACTAATAATAACAAATAATTTTTCAACAATAAAAACTAAAATAAAGGATCATTGTTGCCTACAAAAATCCTCTTTCAAACAAGTAACAAGAGCCGGTCATACCCACAATTTAAAATTCACAATCAAACTGAACACCAATATATTCTTCCAAATTTTCCTTCGACAGAAACATAAAAAGAGTACAGTACACAAAAAGAACTATAAAACTTACCAATTTAATCCATTTACTCTTTTCCTGCAAGTGAAACAAACAAACAACATTACAAGAGGAAATCACCACAACACTATACAAAACTAAATATGATAAGATTGTGGACTTATTTCCAATTAGCTCTAACACCAATTACTATGAATCAGTGAATCACAATCGAGTTATAACCATAAATGACAATTGAGTTCCGAGAAATGATGTCTCAGCTCTTATTTAATCATATCTATTCAAGAATTAAAGAAAGTATCACAAGATTGGATGCATACAGGCTAGAGTACAAAAAAACAAAACGCTTCAATCCACAAAACTACAAGGCTTTAGTTGTATATAGCTGTATGGATCATATCTGATAATTGTACCGAAAATTTCAATATGAAAAAATACATACCATTACCTTACTGACAATTTCGATAGAATGAAATTCGATATACTGAAATTTTGGTATCACAACGTAGCCATATCGTGCCATATCAAAATTTCGGTATACAGAAAATAAAATGTTTCGGTTATATCGAAATGAAAAATATATTCTGAAACTTTGATATACCGAAAATACTATTATACCTAAATGAAAATTACAAGCTGAAATTACAGTACTGTTATACCTAAATGAAAATTACAAACTGAAATTATGGTACACCGAAAATACTGATGGACCAAAATGAAAAATATTGTTTTTTTAATTATTATTTTCGATATACACAAAATTTAGGTATTTTTGATATTTTTTCAATATGTTAAGTGTGGTATTTCGGTATTTCAGCTTTTCTCACCGACTTTACATCTATAACAATCATATAAATTTGTTGTGTAAATCCTCTTCCACCATACTTGTTAAAGGCGCGTCTCAGGATCGCTTGAGGCATGAGAGGCACGAGTGCGATGGGCTTTACGTCTCTGCATGGGTGAGGCAGGCACTATTAAAAGGCATGCCTCTTGCGCCTCTACATATGTGCCTCAAATGGGCTTCTACATCTGTCATTCAATCTTTTAAGAATTTTACCGAAACAAACACGTTTTTTTCTTTTCAGCTCTCTTCCAAGTTCCAACGGTAATATTAAAGCATATATATATATATATATATATATATATATATATATCAAACATATTTAGACAACTAGAGCTTGGAGAAGTATCAAAGAAAAAAAAAAAGGAAACAAAACACAAAACAGAGCCTCTTCAAGTAGTTATATGATGATGATGAACTTGGTGTGTTGAAGCTTCACATTTAAGCGTGTCGTTTGAACTTTAAATTAGTTATTATGAATTGCTTTATACATGATTTGTATTTTTTAATTATTTTATGATTTTTTGGCCTTTGTTTAAGAGAGGCGCCTCGGGCCCTTGCGCCTCTAAAACTATGTCTTTCACCACGCAACTATGTTGTAACTACATTCAATAATCAATCAAAACTCCAGTGTTTACCGTGGTTTCACAAAATCCATTAGGCACTATGTTCAATATTAAAGATGTGAGCTAACAAATTCGATACATACTCCACAATAGATATTTCAACTCACTCCATTCCATCTTACTACCAATTGAAAATGAGCCAAATCTAATACTTTTTTTATACTATGCTCATGTTGTGAGATGAAAACTTAACTCTAAAGGACTTGATAAAAGTTCAAAACCATAAGTTTCGTTTTTGTTCCTTAATATTGCTTGTCTGACCCAAATCCTCATTATCCAAGGAACCCCTTGATAATCCATCTTAGTGAACTGGCCAACTATATGCAGAAAAGTCTACCTCAAGAAAAGTCAAAGGACCCCCTAGGAAGAGAGTGCTCAATAGGCAAGAGGTTAAGAACCCACATGCCAAGCCTATTAGCAATGTATATGAAACATGACCCTAACATACCACCCTGGATCTAAATCCCCTGTGCACAATGGCCTAGTTAGATCTAGGGCTATTAACCAAACAAAGCTACTCAAATATATAATTTGAGATCATTTTCTAAGAACTTATTTATGCTCACTTCATGAGATATATCAAACAAGCTTGAACATATTTCTACTTTTGAAAAAATCTTAAACGCAACTCAAACTCGATAAGTTAAGAAAAAGATATGATAAGTGTAATAACATGAAACTAATTGATACGACTCATGTTTGCTCAATTTAAGCTCATTGAAAAGATCAATTGGACTAATTTATTGAACAAGATCATAATTTTCAAAGCTTGATAAAATATCAAAAAAACTAGAATAATAGTACGATCAACTCCACTTGATTCATTTATGGCCCTACTTAAGTCTTCCTAAGCTACCTCTACCAACACCTCTCCCGCACTGTAGAAATGAGTATGGGGTTGCTCAGCTACCAATTGTTACAACCCCTTACCCAATTGTATTCAAGTTAAAGACAATATGATGGCAAGTTGCATTTGGATTTTGCTTAAATGGAAATATAGTGAATTATCAGACCACACATGAGAATGGCCTTTTGCATTTTGTAGACATCTTATATGATTTTTCATGGTGGGACCTTCAAGCAATCAAGCTTTGCAGGCATAAAAAGCACACAAATCCATACTCCATAAACTACACACCAACCAAAAGCTCATGAATCTTAGAAAATTGATTCACCCTTTCACCATTAACTAATCTCAATACTAGGCAACATCAACAACATATTCCCCATCACCAACGATTGTAAGCTCAAGTTATATCGAGACCTAACTAATGAATGCTAATAATTCAAGACTAAGTATCTATATTGTAAATCAGTGGTAAATGGATCACAAGTATCTATGCAATACATTCTCTCAAAGATCTTTTATATAGTATAGTAACATAAAATTCACTTATTCAAAAGGCATGATCCCATACAAATGAAACAATTTTTTTATAAGAAAAAAGTCGTTAAATGTTGTATAAGACCGGACTCTAGTTAAACTAGACAATTTCTAAGGGTGTCCTTGAAAAATGTGATGTATAATAAGTTCTTCTACTTTGGAAACATGGGATGCGAAATCTAAAAAAATCTCAACATATAATGACTTAAAGGCTCCATTTACGAAGTGGCTCTTTAGCAACTTTAAGTGCTTGAACTTCCATGTGCTCCTCTTGACAAGTTTCTTATGTCAATCAAGATTTAGCTATTTGTCTTCTCTAACGAACTTACGAACTCAACCTAAAAAACGACCAATTGTTCTTATTTGTCCAATAACATTTTGTCTATCCAAGAGCATAGAACTCTTGAGTACTTGCAACCTTTTGCTTGTAAATAAATCAAAGAAGAAGATGATCTAGTTCCTATCACGATCAAATCTTCGAGTTGCGACAAACTATTGAAATAAGAAAATGTTTCAAAAGAACATATAATGTGTATTGTTTAACTTACAATTGGTCTTCTTGTGACTTCAATAAGGCCTCCAATTTTCCCACCCCCCTTGGGCCTCAAGATTGAAGGATTAGACAAGTCATCACTTGGAAGCTTGGTGCCCTTCTCATTATGATACTTATTCAAAGTCACTTCATCGAGTCTTGATTTTGCCTTATTGTCCTGAGAAGTCACAAGCTTTGGTGAATTTGTTGTTTCACCCACACTATCTTTCTCCAACTTCTTAGAAGTGTTATCCTTATTTACCAATCGCTTGTTGGTATCATCAAATTTTGCCTTTTTTAGAGATCCTTGTTCCATAGGACATGAATTACTAACTAGTTTTTTATCCTTGTTCTCTTGAGACTTTTCATGTCCAGGACATGACTTTTCCTCGAAAAAATCAGCACTTCTCTTAATCGGTCTTCTCGTTGGAGTAGTTGAAGTTTGAACTAATTTTGTAGCTTGTTGAGATCCGTCAAAATCCTTATTGGATCGTGACTTTGGTGTCTCATTACGTGTAACATTGGTTGATGAAGGCCTTGGTGTTTTATCACATGAAGCACCATTGGATGTTGATGGCATTTCTCTACGAGCATCAAAGTTTCCATCGGAATTATTATCCTTTTCTATGCTAACAACATCTTTTGAATGAGTAGCATCTAATTTTTCTGTAGATGCAAAAGAATTTATTTTAGCTAGCTTCCCCCTTGAAGCATTAAAATCTTTGTCTAATTTGGATTCTTTATTAAGTCTGAGAGCATCTTGAACATGTCCAGATCTTGATGCTTCTTTAGACAGGCAAGATTTTTTCTTTGACAATTTCTCATCCAAGAAACTTGAGTTTTCAACCAATTTGAAATCTCTTCGACACCCAACAGAATCCTTGACAAATTCTGATTTTGCATTAATTGAAGTGGCGGCACCAGACACCACTTTGTTTAATTTAGGTTCTTTTTTAAGTCCGAGAGCATCCTCAACATGTCCGGATCTTTGTGCTTCTTTACGCAAGGAAGATTTTGTCTCTGACAACTTCTCATCCAAGAAACTTGAGTTACCAGCCAACTTCAAATCTATTCGACATGCAAAAGAACCCTTGACAAGTTCTGATTTAGGTTTTGCATCAACTGAAGTGGTGCCGTCGATCATCGAATGTGCTGCATCATTTCTAGAAACAATCAAATTTTGAACACCATTTATGTTTTGAATCTTCAAGGATGAAATCGTATCTAATTTTGCTCCCATTGATAGAGCATCATCAAAATCACAAGAATTTCTGGAAGACTTCACTCCCTCCCCAACATGATCCTCAGCAGCAAGTGAATTTATGTCTTTAAACTCATTTTTACCAATGGAATTGCACCCAGCATTTTCAGCACCCAACATACTTCTATCCTCCAGGGTGGTGCCTGTATTTTCTCTATTTTTACTAGAAATCACGTTAGCACCAGAACATTCCCCAAGTAAACTTTGTTGTTTATCCGTTACTAGTGTCTCAATTGTATCTTCTGGCAGAGGGTGATCACTATTTTTATGCAGTCTCACATTGTTCAATTGTTGGGTTGAGTTCTTACCTGCAAGCTTCAGTGTTTCTCTACATGCAACTACATCTCTCTCCTCAACTTTGTCATTAGAATCATGTTTGGCACCATCCACTGTGCTAAGACCCGCTCCACCTCTTCTGTTAAATACATATTGAACTGTAACAACAATTAAAGGTATGAGCTATTGAAATAATCACAATCCTTATAGCAATAATGAACCTTTCTCAATTTATCTTAGTTCTCACTATAAAAATGTAAGCAAAAATCAGCATACCTTCAAGCCCACCAACTTTATCATCTATCTGATTTGTGATAACAAGGCTTCTAACATCAAAGGTGCGGTAAAAGACATAATCAGCCGTTTGAAGATCTTCAACCGAAGGCTGCGGATTTCTGCTGTCCGTTGAAATGCAGACAACATTGCATTTTCCAGCAATTGCTTCCTGATTCAGTTCATGTATACAAGGTGAGTTCCAATTATTATTCTTTAAAATGAAAATAGAAGTTTAATTTGTTAAA
Organism: Scutellaria barbata; assembly: GCA_028654395.1. Lineage (NCBI taxonomy): Eukaryota > Viridiplantae > Streptophyta > Magnoliopsida > Lamiales > Lamiaceae > Scutellaria > Scutellaria barbata. The sequence goes on from CM053645.1 coordinate 10,312,266, forward strand.
ATTGTGATAATTACAAGTTGTAAATAAAACATCTACCGAAAAAAGTAACATATAGAGGGACAATAACAGTGTTAAAGCATATCCTTAAACACACAAAAAAGATAGATGTTCTTAAATTCTTCAAGCCTTTTGATGCATAAAGTCACCCTAAAGTTTTAATTCAACCCAAACATCTGATATAGGCTCTTCTAAATCTTCAAAATTCTTTTTAACCATTCAATCGGATCAATTTCTCTTCATAAACCTTTCCTCTACAACCAATGATTCATCATAAATCAACCATCAAAAGATCCACACATAAACTGGTAAACCCAAGTTTAGAGTCTTGACAACAAAAAACCATGAGGATGGGTAAATGCAAAATAATATAATCTTGAGACTCCGAATTATGCTGATACAACACACACCAATTGGGATGTAGAGTCGTGTGTGGGTTTCTCTTCTACATCATATTACAAAGCACAAATCTTACCCAATACCTAACAACCAAGAGAACAGTTGCACTTTTGTAGGAAACATTATATGGAAAAAAGCCAAGATGATTCCCATCCACATCTTCTAATATCATCAACAGTCAACACCATCAACCAAAGACACACTGTCAAACACAAACCCCACAATGAACTAATAACATCACATCCCTTAGATTATGACGAAAGTGAAAATTCAAGTTATGGATAAGCTATTGTGTGAAGAGAGAGCACACAAGAAAAAGAAACAAATAGATGATAGTAGGATTAAAAAATTTGAAGGTCACAATTCGAATAAAAGGATCATCCCTCTCAACCTATCCAACAAAAAAACCTTACTCGATTACCTCGTCTAACAGAAACTCCAATTAATTGACTCAAGTCATTAAGGAATATAACCACTAAACATAAGCATTTTAAAGCAAACGTTCATAAAATGAGTAACAAAGGAGATGTGCTTTTAATTTACATGTCCATAACATCAGGGACTAGGCCCTAGTATGCTGGTACTAGGTCCACTTATCATCCCAGGGGCGCCAGTCACACCTTGTGCCTGTATGCACCTCTCGGCTCTAAAAACTATGATCCTTAGAACAAATGGTGTTTTCTTTAGTGCTCTTAAGTGTTAACAAGGAAAAAATGACTTCACGAAAGCCCGGAGCATCTAATCACATGATAATTCAATCTCATCATCTTTATGGCCCATGTATTGAAAATCTTACAATAAAAATTGTTGACCGATATGCATGCAAGAGTGATGTATAAGTATTGAAGTTGTTTCGATAATCTCATTCTACATTCAGCTCATCACATTCTAAAAAATAGATCGCTATCTGTTATTAAATAGCAAGCTCACCCAAGAACATAACTTTGTTACTAAATTTTATTCACATACATGTAGATTTCATGATTTAGATTCGTGAGTGGATCATTAGCAATCCTAAGGTGCGTAGAGAACTTTGTCTTCTAAGAGTAGATGGATATCCTAAAAGACAAACTCACAATGGAGAAAACGGTAAATACGAAAACTCAATACCAAGTCATGTTCCCTTGGGATTTAGGTCAATCCAATGGCAAATGAAGATAGTGAAACACAGATGTGGCACTATCAATTAGGTCATCCCAATTTTTGGTACCTTCTAGAGTTGCTTCATTATATATAAAATAGAAAGATCTAAAGGTATTCCCATGTGAGCTATGTCGTGTTGTTAAACACATTCCTGTTAGAACCTTATAAACCGTTGCATCTAATGTCGATCCTCGCATATGGGAGTCAAGTGTTAAAAACTTTACTAGGACAAGAAGGTTATCGCCCTTTGGATATGACCACTCTAGTAGGACAAGGAGGCTGCCTTCAAGGTGCCTTACTCTGCTTCGGCAGGACATAGCCTCCTAACAAGGCTGATTAGGGGTAATACAGGTGGTGATTGCCTGGTGCCTAGGTCAATAATTGCATCATTGCTCAGTCTGTAGAGCCCACTACTTCACAGATTTATGTGGTGTAGGCCTGACAAAGTGCAGATTTAGATCTTCTACACTGACATAATTCAACAATAAAAGCTCACTAAAAGCCCAATAGAGTACGAGTTTAAAGTTATATGTTCCATCAGTAATCTATCACAACTTACAAGTCATTTTCATTAATGCATTCTTGTACCAAAAAGACAAACCAACTAAGATGCAACTATTAAAAATCTAATGACAAGATTACCAAAAATTCAACATGATGCATTTTAGAACCAAAAGACAAATAGTTAAAATGCAACCATTATCACTCATACATACATATTGTGCATAAGAAAATACAGCAAAGGAGAGAATACATAATGTATAGGAAAAGAAGAAAGCATCTACAATCCAGTCTACACCAAAACAAAATCCTCTATCCAGCATTTTTTTGTTACAGGTGACCTTGCCATTATCATCGGTAGAAAAAAAAAGCTAGTGTGTGTAAGGAACTATGCTTAAAAACCAATAAAGTAAAAGGCATAAATAAGCCATTAAAGAAAAGTTTGTGATGTACCTATGATGCATATAAATGTCAAACTTATCTAACTTCATGTAAAAATGCAAGAAAGTTTACCAGGGGATTGATATTTGCGAGGCCTGTGCCATCACCAGAAGCAAAGAATAATTCATTCTCTGAAACCTCTGTATCTTTTAAATAATTGGACATTTCTGAGGGCCGGAAAAACCATTGAACCTTTATCTTTTTAGACTTATCAACATTTTCCCAAATCTTTAACAGTTTTCCAATATAGGGAGCTGGTTCACCTTCCTTGTACATGTAGACACAATCATACAAGGCATAGTCAACCCCATCATAAGTAAAGGACTTGTAAAACCGAACATCTCTATTTCTCCCTCCAGTGCCTCCTCTCATACCCCATTCAAATCCAACTTCATCAAGTTTCTCTGACTCAGGCAAAGAGGACATGCCTTTACAAACTACTATATGTAAGAATCTGAAAATCACGAAAAATGAATCAAAATGATGCATCTAGGAATATCCCACATCATCAGACTTAAAGAAAAATAAATTTGTTCAGATGGGACTTGATTCTTACATCAAAATTTAGCAATTCACTAAGACAAATCATATAGCAGAACCTACATACATGGAATGCTTTATCATAAAATCCGCAGAAAAGGGTGAATTGTTCTATGATATTTCAAGGTAGCCAAAAACCCTGCAGAAATTGAAAAGGCTTAATTGCAAAAAAAAACCTCACCATCTTTTAAAAAATTCAATTTAATCCTGACGTTTTTAATTATATATATATATATATATATATATATATCACCACCTTGAACCACCTTAAGCAACAAAAATTACGACTTAACACATTGTTTTAACACACTATTGCAATTGGAATCACAATATTTTCCGACAATCTGAGTACATATTTATAGTTAAATAACTAAGTTAGATGCCACATCATAAGCCAGATAATTAAAAACCTAAAGTGAAATTTGTTTTGCATCAAAACATCACTATTTAACATAAATTAAACTAAAGCCCTTTTCTTTGAACTAAAATTCACCTGAGAAACGTCTATTTGGAGATCAAAGTTCTATTTAATTTGTCAAAATTACATGGATTATGACGTGACGCTTGAAGTGGATATTTCGCTAGACAAGTGTGCTCCAATAGTTGGACACAATTATTGCAACAGTTAGTTCAATTCAAAATGTGTGGATTAAGTTGCAGCCTTTCAAGAGGTGATGATATCTTTTTGCAGTTAGGCCAAAAAAATAAAACAGTGTTCCTATCAATCAAATACACGAGCACACATTTAAAAGATGTATTTTCTACTACTTCAAGAAAATGGTTTAGAGATACATTAAATTATATTATATTTTTTTAAAAATCCAAGAAGAATAAGTACAAGAATGCACACCGCTCACGTCAAGAAATGAAAAAAGATTGTTGAAATTGAAATTCTATATTATTATATTAAAAAAATGCCAAGAAGATTAAGTACAATGATGCACACGTATCAAGAACTGAAAATTGATTGTTGAAATTCAAATTCTAACACCTTACTAAGAAATCAATATAAAAAATACAACAATATCGAATGGGCATATTACGGTTTTCCTGGAGGCATCAGGGTCAGATTTTACCAAAAATGTATAATGCATAATTTTAGTTAAGAGGCAGAAGAAAACACAATGCATACAGTAGATAACTCTTCCTCGAAACACATACTAAATTCGAGAGAGAGAATCGCAAACCAGAAAAAAAAAAAAAAAGGAAAAAAAATGAGAACTATAACCTCTGCGCGATGGACTTTACCCTACTGAACCTCAAAAGTACCCTAATTCTGCCGCTCCTCGGTAGTTCCTCCCGGGTATTGTATAAGCTGTTGTATGGGTTGGATTGTGTTGATCAATTTATAAACAAATTTTGGGAAATTTGCATGTTTGGTCCCAAACTAAGTCGTAATTTCAGGACTTGTGCCCAACATTCACATATTATTGTGAGTAGCCCCCGACCTATTTATTTATAATCATAATTAATATTGTAGAATGGGCTCAAATTTAAAAAAAATTCAATAAGAGGCTTAATTTAATATTTTTTCATAATAAAATTCAATTTATAAATTAACTTTTAATTCAAAACTTAAATTTTAAAGTTTCTCAATAAGGGCTCAATTTAAATTTTTTTTCTCAATTTAAAATTTGAAATTTAGATTGAGTTCTCAATTCAAAACAAAATTTCATATTCTTTTTTATTTAAATTTATAGATTTATTTATATTTTTATATATATTCATATTTTGGATAAATTAAAACAAGTTAATATGCTTTAAAAATAATTTTCATCCTATTTATCTTAATTTTTATGAAAAATATGATTAATTTCATTCATAAAATATGATTTATATTCAAATCAATTTTCTATATTTTATTCATAAAATTAAGAAAATAAAGAAATTTTAAATTTTCGAATTGCATTTATTATTTATATATATATATATATATAAATTTATATCAGTCGGATGAAGATCATTCCAAAAAATAAAATTTTATCTTGAATTGAGTACTCACTCTAATTTTCAAGTTTTAAATTGAGAAAAAAAATTAAAATTGAGTTTCTTATTGAAAAACTTTAAAATTTGAATTTAGAATTAAAAACTAATTTATAAATTGAATTTTGTTATAAAATTTATCCTTATAGAAATTGACCAAGTAAACTCAGACTTTTTGGAGTTTACTCAGCACACCTCAATTCATGCATTTTTTAATTAAAAGAAATTAAAAAACTTAAAATTACCCATTAGGTCAAATCTATTTATTTCATTCGATCACGATAGTCAAACGTGCTTTTATGTATTTAGTCCTAATTTGATTTATTTTTTTATCGTTTTTTATACAATTTTACACGATTTTTACATATTTAATAAATCCATAAAATGTTCATCATTATGTTGTCATTATATTCTTGAAGAAATAAAAAAATATATGACATTTAAAAAAATGGAGAAATGAGAGAGAGATATAATTTTTTTTTTGCTAGAAAGGTGAAATTGGTATTTCAATTTTTTTTATTAAAATATTTTTTAATTGGGATATGCTAAATAAAGGTGAGTGTCATTAGTCCCCCAATTTTAAATTACTCCTTATTTTATTGAATGAATGTAATATATTTCCATAGTTTTTAAATAATTTGAATATTTTGGATAATTTTAAATTAGGTCTGAATGTCTTGTTTGATGATTCTTTTATGGCCAAATAGTAAAAAAAAATGCAAATCTTTTTGAGTTCTTGTTATTTTAGTCAATTCTTTAAAAGTTGTCAATTTAACCATATTATAGTCAATTAGTTGTAATTTTAGTCAAATTTCAATTTTAGTCAAAACTAAATTGTATATATCCTACGTGGCGAACACATGGATAAAGAAATCATTTACACTTCATCAAAAATAAAAAAAATAAAAAAACACATTATCTTGAATTTACGATTAAAGAAAATAAAAAGAATTAGACTAGAGTGTTGTGGAAAATAAAATAAAAAACAACTGATGAGATGTTTTTTTTTTTCATTTTTTATGAGGTATAAATGATTTTTTTTATTTATGTGTTCGCCACGTAAGACATATACAATTTAATTTTAACTAAAATTGAAATTGACTAAAATTTAACTAATTTGCAATAATATGGCTAAATTGACAACTTTTAAAAATTTGATTAAAATAACAAAAATTAAAAAAAAATTCAATTTTTTTTTGCTATTTGGCCGTCTTTTATTTATCATATAATTTTAGAATGTCACATCACTTATTTAAATGATCAATTTGCAAGAACAATTTATTTGTAGTTTTATTATTTATTTATAATTGTAATATCAAAATGTTAAAAAAATGTTGGAATTCCAAATTATTAACTTTATGCAAATTAAGACTTGAACAATATTTTTGTTTCTTTTTTGTTGAACTTTGCTAACTAGAGGATAGGGGTGTTCATCGGTCGGTTCGGTGGTCGAATTGAACCAAAACTGAATTAACCGAACCGAATTTATTGATAAAAATCTTAACCAAATCGAAAATCGATTTTATGGGTGACCGAAATTAAACCGAAATTGAATTTTTGATTCGATTTTCGAATAACCGAAATGAGGGCAGTGAAAATATGCGAGATGGTCGATGATTGAGGAGACGCCGGACAGGAGCTCACCGACTCGGGCTGCGGTCGCTGACGGTGGCAAAGGATTGAGAATTGGGGATTAGGGTTTCTAGCTTACGAATATGAGTATAGGACAGAGGACTTGAGGAGTTGTAACTTACGAGAGTATCTAATTTCGTTTTCTAAAGTTTTAATGTTTTATTAAGTATGAGTTTATTATTTTCTTTTACAAAGTTTCAATTATTATTATTGTTATTATTATATAATATTATATAATTAATATATATATATATATATTAATTTATGAGAATGAATATATATATATATATATATATATATATATATATGTGTTAGAAGTTCGGTTAATTAGGTAATTCGGTTAACCGTAATTGAGAATTTTAAACATCAAAATCGAAACCGAAAACTGAATTGCTGAAAATCTATAACCAAAACCGTAATAAAAAATCGAAATACCAAATCAAAATTTTAAATTAATTCAATTTGATCAATTAAATCGGTGTTAACCGAATTCTGAATACCCCTACTAGAGGATGGGTTTTCACATTTAATATGAATTAAAAATAAGTTTTATAACAGGGGCAGAGCCTCTTTTAGTAATTACATTTATATGTTGTATTGCAATTATTTTATTTTATATTAAAATATTGGTTTTATAGTAAGTTAATTCCCGAAACCAATTAGCCCCCAATAGTCTAACTATATTCCTGTTTTACAAGTATGTGTTCATGTTTTCTAAAAAAAAAAATTGAATTGTTTATGATTTATGTTCATCTTATCTCTAAATATAATGCATGTTCTTTGCAAATAGAGATAGTAAATATATCATCGTAATAAATTTAAATAAAAAAAGCACCCGAAAGTTCAACAAAGACTTTACTCCATCCTTATAATTATTTCATCACTTGCCCTAATAACCTTTTCTGATCTTTTTTTTTTGTAATGTCATGCTATATCAATTGTTGTTATGTATTTCTTTTCTCATATTTTACATATTTCTATTTTATACTTTCAAACTCAATATTTGCAAGGTTGATGTAAATGTTGTTTGTTTTCAATAGTTCTTCTATTATAATATATATATATATATATATTTAAAAAAAAAACTTTAGATACATATTGTATATAAATATTTAGAATAGTGTTTGTGTGAATCAAGTGCATGCAACTGGACATGTGCGGGTTGGGTCACGTCGGATTGGGTTCAGGCCGGATTTGCGCCAATTTTTTTTTATATCATAACATTTATGTTGTACGAATATAACTTTCATATACATATATCATAACTTTTAAGTGAGACTTAGACTTTTCAGTATAAAAAATCATGTAATATAGCTGAAACATTTATGTTATACGAGTATAACATTTATGTACAATCATCATAACCTTTAAGTAAAATTACTTAAACTTTTTTCAGTATAAATAACATAAAAGCTATGTAACATTTATGTTATACGAATATAACTTTTATGTTTTATTTATATAACTTTATGTACAGATTTCATAACCTTCAAGTGTTATTACTCAAAATTTTTTAATTATACATAACACGGAAGGTTATGCGAACGGAATATAAAAGTTATGCAAACATAACTAAAATGTTAGGTTCGCTAAACTAAAAAGTTAAGCTAAAATAACTAAAGTTGAGCGTGGGAGCTAGGGTTTGAGTACAAACCCTAGAATGCGTGAGCACACGTAGGGTGCGTTTTTAGCATTTTTTGGGTCATATAATCCAAATTACATGAGTCATGATCCATACATTTTATGCCCAAAAATAATTGTGAAATATTTAATGAATTATTGATTTTAATTTGCGACAAAGATAATTAGTAGAGTAGTTTAATTGTAAATGGTATAAAGGAAACATTTTAATTTAGTTATGTAAATTGGTCACTCCTAGCAACCTACTACCACAAATAAAAAAATTCCATCTGCCGTATATTATCTATAATTTACATGTATTCCAAATTTGTAATATCATTAAATACAATAATTTACATTGAAACACAGTGAACGTTAAAATATATAAATTTTTAACAATGTAAATATTAAAAATCTTATATATTTTATGTTCAGATATTATACCATTACATTATTTTATCAAAAATTTAATATTATTAATGTAACACAACTATTTTTTATACTTATATTATGTTTTATACATTTTCCATGATTGTTTTGTACAGTTACATTTATTAATTGTTAATATTATTTACATTAATAAGTTGAGTATTACATGATGGAAGTAATAAAATTTTATTTACATATAGCATACAATATTATAGATTTGTATTAGTTTTAGTACTAGAGATCGGGTCGAATCGATAATATCCTGGTGGAGGACTTAAGCCCATTTTACTTTATCAAATAAAATTTTAAATGGGACGATTTCATATAAAACACTACGTAATTTAGGTTCCATCTCGTCTTATAATAAGATGGTGGGCCAAAATTAGATAAAAAGAACATTTAGTGGGCTTCTTTGCAAATAACAGCACAAATTTGAATGCCCACCCCGGCTCTCCCTCGCTATATATACAAACACAGTGCAGCAGCAGGTTTACATTAGGACATAACAATCTTTCAATTCTAACGGACGAAATAATAAAGAAGGCAGTGGCTTGAGAATATTATATCGAAGGCACGAAGAAGTCCAGCCATGGCTTATGATTCTTCTCGTGCCCGAATCGATCAGGTTTTATCAAATTCCTTCTCAATTTCATTACTGTCGTGCTTTGGTTCGTTTCTTTCTTTTTATTTCCCTTCTTTCTTCTTTGTCTGTATATTTGATTTTGGTTGTACTATCTTGAACAGATTAAATCGTTTTTCTGAGCGTTTTAATTGTGGCGTTTGAATTCGATGTGTGCTATGAGGATTGTTTTGATTTTCTGATTTCCAAGAAAAGATAATATATCAAGAAATTTCATTACTGTCGTGCTTTGGTTCGTTTCTTTCTTTTTATTTCCCTTCTTTCTTCTTTGTCTGTATATTTGATTTTGGTTGTACTATCTTGAACAGATTAAATCGTTTTTCTGAGTGTTTTAATTGTGGCATTTGAATTCGATGTGTGCTATGAGGATTGTTTTGATTTTCTGATTTCCAAGAAAAGATAATATATCAAGAAAGTAGAAACAGAGTAAAATTGGAGTTCCAAGAATTCATCAGTTGCCCTAATTTCTAATTTTCTTCCTTTCTGTTGAGATTTGCAGTTCTTTTCTTCTAAAAAGAAAAGAAAGAATCTGTCGCCGGCTTCAAAATATGGGAGACAAGAAAAAGAAGCCAAAAACAAAACTGAAGGCTCACCTAGTGCCAAAGAGTCCTTGGAAAGGTACTTGGAGATTTCAAACGATGATACTTCACCTGCGAAATCCTTGAATGCTGTTTCTGATTACAAGGGTAGGCAGGTTCCTGTTAAGAGAAATATGAATTTGGAGGCTGGGCTTTTATCTGAAGATGAAAACTGGGACGCCCCCCATGTGCAGCCACTGAGACCTGAAGCTTCTGAAGTTGCTCATGGATCGAAACACGAACTGTTATGTGATATAGGTAGTGTTGCTACCATAGGTATTCAGAAGGATTCTTCCATAGCCGGGGCCATAGTGCAAAACTCTGAGCTTAAAGAGTTTGCCACCGGCTTCTTGTCACTGTATTGCAGGTACTATGTCCCCTCTTATAACTCCTTAATGGGGAAACTTATTTTACAGAGAATCAACTTTCTACATATGATTAATGGTTCCATGGGAGTATCTACCACTAGTTGATCATCATCGTTCTATGGATGTGTGGCACTGTTCTTTCTTTCTTTCTGATAATCCTGAACTTATCATATGCAGTGAGTTACAAAGCAGCTTAAGTTTGCCTTCAGAAACAAAGAATATTGCAGCTAAAAGACATAGTAGCTCATCCACCCTTCAGCTAGAAGAGAAGCCATCCAAGAGAAGGCACTGCAGTGAAGAAGGGAATCAATCTGACATTCATAATGAATCTATTTCCTCTCCAAAGGATATCCATTCTAAAATTGTCGATGAATCTAAGGATATTGGTTCCAATTGTTTGGAGAAGGTAATTATACTATAAAAGTTATAGATATTCTGTATCAGAGATTTCTTTGATGATTTAATCTTACACGTTGACAGGTAACTATGGACAACAATCCCTTTGCATCACAGGCAAGTTTGAGAAAATGCAGTAACCCATCTGCTCTCAGTACATATGAATGTGGAACACCCGGTTCTTTACGTATCAGACTTGGAGCTCGAGAAACTCCTCAGTCAGCGCGAGGAAGCTCCCTGTTTTCTCCTGGAGAAGCATTCTGGAATGAAGCAATTCTTGTTGCTGATGGGTTGTTTGATCCAAATGATGGTTCTTCTTCCCATGCAGCTGAAAGTGATGAAGCTTTAAAAGCGGACTACGAGTCTCATAATTCAGACAATTTGAAAAATGGAGGTCATGTTGATCTGTCAAAAGCTGCTCTGGATGGAATCATGGATACAGCTGTTGTGGGCTCATTGGGGCAGCATGTGAAAGATCTGAACAAAGAGGTGTCACCATTACCTGTGAAGCACTTTGACTTCAGCTTTGAGGCTAAATTCTTTCACAAGGGGACACCATCAGATAATAATAATATCAAAGTTGACGTATTAACTAGCAAAGTGAAGACACTTGCTTCTATCAGTGAACCCAGTTTGCCACACTATAATATTATTTGTTCCAAAGATCAAAAGAGTGAAATTCTTTCTGATGCCCAAGGAACATCCATTAAATGCATTAGTTCCAAAATAACTGAGGAGCTTTTGAATCAGAATAGCCATAATGCTGTATCTATAACGCCGAATAGAGAAAACAACAAGATTGCTGCTGCTAACGAGTCCAAAAGCAGCTGTACTCCAGCAAGTTCGTCAATAAAGGATTTTTTGGATCTCAGTATCTGGCTTCCTCTTGAAATATGCCATGTATACAACAAAAAGGGAATATCGAAATTATATCCCTGGCAGGTATCTCAACGACCTTTAGTTTTATTCTTTAGATTAATTTCCTCTTAAATTCGTGTGTGGCCTCATGTCATATTTATTTTCAGCTTGTGATCTTGCTCAACATTTCTGTTTTTACTATATAACCAAAAAAAAGTTTAAAGTGATCTTCATGCTTCATTTTCACATTGTGGCTTTCACTTATTTGCATGTGGAAAATTTTCCTGGATAATCAGTGCATGGTAAATAACCACCTCATTGAAAAGCTTATATTGTAAGAGTAAAGTCATTTAATATTTGATAATTTTAATAATGGCCTTCTAAAATAAGTGTGATTTGTCATTTTACAGTGTGAGTTGAAATATGAAAGCTGTAAAGCAAACATCCTCTTAAATATCATAGTGCAAGCTTGTAGCATGCGAGTTTTCTGAAAGAGTAGGTTGAATGTAGCACATGCTGTAATACACTATGGAAGTTTAGAAAGTAGCAGCTTAAGCTTTTTTGTATTATTGTGGCTGTAATTAAAGTATAACACTATCACTTTCTTCAGGTTGACTGCCTTCAAGTGGAAGGTGTCTTGCATAACCGAAATCTTGTTTACTGTGCATCTACGAGGTAATCCAATTGATCGTTCTAACTTAAACAAGTATTTCCATTCCTTTTGTGTTATTCTCTTTACTTTTCTTAAGTGTCATGCTGATTATATTCCCATCACAGAGTTTCACCTTCTTATAAACCCTCAGCTTTCTAGATTTTCAGTTCATATGGTTATTTTATTGACTGTTACTATGCATCCAATATTTACAACTATGTTGCCGTTGCATAAATATATGAGATATTTGAGAAAGGCAATTTTCTGGGCAAGCTAAGTTTAATCTACAGTCTACACTTGGATGAAACCGTGTGTTCCTATTTCTTCAGGAATGTATAAGTAAATGGTGTTTTTGAGAAATATTCATTGAAATATTGAGACCTTCTTTGATTCAAGAGATGGAAGTGGTGCAACGTCAATGGTTCAATTATTGGAGTAGTAATCATTCTCATATATATATATATTAAGAGTTCTTTACAGTATTATTAATTGGAGTATAAAGAACTAATCACCTTGTTGCACAATCTAGTTGTTTTTGTGATTGTTGTGATTACCTTTTTTATACGGATGCCTTACTTTGTTTATTATAGAAATAAATCTTGCCTATATATTTCTATTGCCTATATATTTTATTAGGGCTTGGTGAGTCTTTGACTTTGATTAATGAATGCTGTAGTTGCCAGTTAATATCTTTTTCCTTGGTTGTCATAGTGCTGGTAAAAGTTTCATTGCTGAAATACTGATGCTACGGAGAGTTTTAGCAGCTGGCAAAATTGCACTTCTTGTGCTTCCATATGTATCTATCTGCGCAGAAAAGGTGTGGTGGTTTCTTTGCTTTTAGAGGTTAATTTGACTCTCTTTGGATTGTGTCTGATTCTACAATCTATTTCTGGGGAACATGTAGGCAGAACACCTTGAAGTTCTTTTAGAACCAGTTGGTAAGCATGTTCGTAGTTTTTATGGAAACCAAGGTGGTGGTTCTCTTCCCAAGGACACATCTGTGGCTGTCTGCACTATCGAGAAAGCAAACTCATTGATTAACAGATTACTAGAAGAGGGTCGTTTATCGGAGCTTGGTACCATTGTGATTGATGAGCTGCACATGGTATTCATGTTGCTTTAGGTTTTCATTAAGTGCCTTTTGCAGCTTTGTCATCTTACACACTTTAACTTCGTTCTTGGTGCATCTGGATTGTTACAATGGATAATGGCAGGTTGGGGATCAGAGTAGGGGATATCTATTGGAACTCATGTTGACGAAGCTTCGCTATGCTGCTGGTGAAGGCAATGTAGACTCTTCTAGTGGTGAAAGTTCAGGGACAAGCAGTGGGAAGTCTGATCCAGCTCGTGGGCTCCAAATCATTGGGATGAGTGCAACACTTCCAAATGTGGCTGCAGTTGCTGATTGGCTTCAAGTAAGAGTATTTTATGATTGTTAGAACTGTTTTGAGCTGGATGATGATACCACATAGTCTGTCTTTATTTAAATGTTCAAGATGTTTAACTAATTTAGCTTTGCAGCCTTAAGGACCTTGTAAAGTTGTTTACCCAATTACGATTTACTGTAAAGTTAATCAACTCTGTTTTACTTGATAGAAAAATACTGGTTTTATATATTTAAGGATAATTAGATTTCTCTCCCAATGAGATAAAAGGGTCAGCATTGCAGCTTGATTTTTTAGATTTCAAACTTTGTCATATTTATCACGAAATTGAGTGCTTTTACTCCTCAAATTTATAGAAAAGTTTTAGATGGCCAAAATCTCATGGCCGTTGCCTCTAGCTTTAGGAGTGGTGTTGCGTACCCTCCCATTCTATGGGTCCAAAGTGTAAGTTTTCCTAGAACTTTGTCCTATGTTCAGAGAGTCAGAATATGGCTGTAATAAGTTGTTGTATGAAGATAAAATAAGTTGATTATATGAGGTCTCTTTTTGAAAATTTATACCTTAAATGAGGTATTGATAGTACATCAAGTATTTCACGGGTTCAAATATGTAGAGATAACTGAAATTTACAGCTCTTCTTTGTGAAAAGTGGTTTTCATGTCTTTGTTTTACTTTTCCCAAAATTATGTAAAGATTATTGGTTTTAACATTTCTTCTTTGAAAATTTCCATGGGATACCAATCTTCTTGATCTTGCTAAGCCTTTCAGGAAAGCCATGATAAATGATTTACAGTCACTCATTATGTGAGCTCCTAATTGTCTAACAAATGAACCGATAAACTATATAATATATTTTTGCAGGCCGCTCTTTATGAGACAGAATTTCGGCCAGTTCCATTGGAAGAATATGTTAAAATTGGCAGCACAATTTATAACAAAGAAATGGAAGTTGTTCGGACAATCCCGAAGGTGGCTGATCTGGGTGGTAAAGATCCCGATCATATAGTCGAACTCTGCAATGAGGTTAGATCTTCTCTTTGTCTATCAGGATGTTTGTTATTGTTTTGATTAAAAGCTATAAGAATTTGAATTATAATAGGTTGTCCAAGAGGGTCACTCGGTGCTAATATTTTGTTCCAGTCGAAAAGGCTGTGAATCAACTGCGAGGCATATCACGAAGTATCTCAAGAGATTTTCGGTAAGCCCTCGCCGTGAGCAAGGGGATTCCTTTGATGTTGCTTCTGCTATTGATTCGTTGCGAAGATCTCCTGCTGGGTTGGATCCTATACTAGAAGAAACTCTTCCTTTTGGGGTTGCCTACCATCATGCTGGGCTTACGGTTTGTCTGCCACATCTTATTTGTTTATGTTTCTTTGAGCTGTATGTATTGCTCTAGGTTATGCATATTCATCATAACCTATTCATCTTATCCAATGCTTACACAATCTATTCCTAGAAAAGGTTGAGGAAAGGGAGACTGTTGAAACATGTTACCGTAAAGGACTTGTACGTGTCTTGACTGCTACATCAACTCTGGCAGCTGGGGTTAATCTGCCTGCTCGGAGAGTGATATTCAGACAACCACGCATTGGTCGTGATTTTATTGATGGCACAAGGTACAGGCAGATGGCTGGACGGGCAGGTCGGACTGGCATAGACACAAAAGGAGAGAGCGTAAGCCTAATTTTCTTATTTGCACCCTCTTTCTCCAGTCCTTATTATTTGTTTAATATTTTCGCCTTTCGTACTCTGTTTCCTTCCAGTAGCATTTGTACTTATTCAGTTATTCCTGCCTAATTAAGTTCATCACTTTTTGTTTCAATTGAAAAAGCGTCGTCATATATTTCCTTTATTTCTTCTTATTTAATTGTCAAAATTTGCCAACGAAGTCCATCTTTCTTGTTAGTACATCAATTTCATCTGCAACAGTTCTTAAATGGTCCAACAGGTGCTAATTTGCAAGCCCGAGGAAGCCAAGAAAATATTGGCACTACTTAATGACACTTGTCCTCCACTTAATTCTTGTTTGTCAGAAGATAGGAATGGTATGACCCATGCAATACTTGAGGTTGTTGCTGGAGGAATTGTTCAAACTGCTAGTGATATTCATCGATATGTGAGGTGTACTCTTCTCAATTCGACAAAACCCTTTGAAGATGTTGTGAGATCAGCACAAGATTCCCTTCGATGGTTATGCCATAAAAAGTTCCTTGAATGGGGCGAAGAGACTAAGTTATATACCACTACCCCTCTTGGCCGTGCATCTTTTGGCAGCTCCTTGTGTCCAGAAGAATCACTTGTAAATATCTCACTCTGTTCCTTGTTATACATTGTGCAAATTGATAATTTAAGAGCATGTGATTTAGGCAATCAATGAACTTTGAATACTGTGTAGATTGTGCTGGATGACCTCATAAGGGCAAGAGAGGGTTTTGTTCTAGCTTCAGATTTGCATTTGGTATACTTGGTAACTCCCATTAATGTCGAAGTGGAACCAGACTGGGAACTATATTATGAGAGATACATGCAATTATCTGCTTTAGACCAGGTACCTGTGTTATACTCTCTTTTTTCATTCGATTATAGTGTCTTAGAAAAATTTTAGTTGTAGATTTTTGAATCACTTACAAACTTTCACAATATCTTAGACCTGCTTTGTGTGCAACGATTCTATGTTTTTCTTTTACCCCTTTTTTGGGACTTATTTAATTATACATGCATTGTTACTACAATTTTCATTTATGTTTTAATAAATATATGTTTTGTGATCTTTATTATATTTTTATCTATTAGGTCAATCAAATGCTCCTTCATGTTTAACAATAATTCATCTTTGCTTTGGTTTGAATTGAAATATTAGATTCAATCTCATTGAGTTTTCTTGCTAGTCGAAAGTTAGAAAGCTTATTGTTTGGGTTCTCAAAAAAACTGTCAGAAGAGATGAAAGTTTGGAGGGCTACTTGCAATGCTTTTCAAGATTATGAACAACACTGCAAATGTTTTAGCATCTTGATTTTTGAAAAGCTGTTCAAGATTTGGATTGTGAATCTCTTCTTGAAAGTCTATCCAAAAATTCCTCATCCTAGATTGAACCTAATATCTAAGTGTACAACTGAAAAAGTTCTTCATTGAAACAGTTTTTAGTTTTGATCTGGTGGATATCTACAGGGCATAATTTGTTTGAACTAAGCGGAACTATACATGACTACATTGTTATAACCCTTATTTCATGTGCAGTCTGTTGGCAATCGAGTTGGAGTGCAAGAACCTTTTCTGATGCGAATGGCTCATGGTGCGCCCCCTCGACTGCTGCAAATGTCCAGGGATAATGCCAAAAGCTTTCAAAGAAAATATGATAAGGGACTTGGGATGTCAACCCATGGCATGCTCTCTGATGAGCAGATACTTAGAGTGTGTAAACGGTTCTACGTTGCTCTTATCTTGTCACGTCTTGTGCAGGTAAACTTGTTTCATGGTGTGGTGCATCAATCCTCTTCCCCCACTTTTGCCAACCTATCTGAATTTAATTGTTTGGATTGAGTTTACTATTTTTTATGCTTCTGCAATTTTCATAAAAAAATTAGGAGTATGGTATGGTGATTTTGTAAAGTACTGCACACACTATTATTTTATATTTTCTTAATTTGTCATTTTCCTTCCTGTAATATTCAAATAAATGACTGCTGTGGATATTTTTGAGTTTGTCTTACCTGAAACATTTGGCCCTTTATAGTGAGCATGTATCATTTGAATCAACAAGTTGCTTTCTGCTATAATCTCACCCTTGATGATAGGATTTTGTGATGCTGGAATATAGGAAATTCCTGTTGGTGAAGTTTGTGAAGGTTTTAAAGTTGCTCGAGGCATGGTTCAGGCTTTACAAGAAAATGCTGGAAGGTTCGCATCTATGGTTTCGGTATTCTGTGAGAGGCTTGGTTGGTATGACCTTGAAAGCTTGGTCGGAAAATTCCAAAATCGTGTTTCATTTGGAGTTAGAGCGGAGATTGTAGAACTTACAACCATTCCTTTCATCAAGGTGAGTTGGTTATTGCTTGCACTGCAGTCTCTATAAATCTAGATTAAATATTTTAACTGTTATTCCAACATTTAGGGTTCCCGAGCTCGAGCACTTTATAGGGCTGGTTTGCGAACACCCCAAGCTATTGCTGAAGCATCAATTCCTGAAATTGTCAAAGCGCTTTTTGAATCTTCTTCGTGGAGTGTGCAAGGTAGTGGGTTTTTTTTTTTGGGGGGGGGGATATTTTGTGAATTACATAACCTTATGGTTTTCTAGCATTTTTTATGTTAGTATATTTGAATATTAAATTTGGATCAATTTTTCTTTGTGGCCTTGGAAGGTACCACACAAAGGAAAGTTCAAGTGGGAGTTGCCAAGAAGATTAAAAATGGGGCACGCAAAATTGTTCTTGAAAAGGCTGAAGAAGCAAGGGTTGCTGCATTCTCAGCCTTCAAATCTCTTGGACTTGATGTTGCACAGTTCTCTCAGCCATTGAAGGCTGCTCAAAAGGAGGTTACAACATCTTCAGGGGAGGAGTCTGCAAGTAGCTACACTTTTCGTAAGCATTCTAAAACCATTTTAAATTCATCGTCATTTGGGGACAGGCATGTTGAAAGAAAAAAAGCCATAGATCCTCAACCAGATGGTTCAGGCAAGGAAAAACCAGAAGGGAATACACAACGTGAGATGCTTATGGAAAAACCTGGTTTGCCCGAGCACTTGTCTATTTCTGTATATGACAATATAAGTATTACTACCAATTGCATCAGTGATACAAAGGGATACTCCCCTCGTCTGTTAACATATGTCAGTGATGTTAAAAATCAGTTCAATGAGCATGTTGGTCATGTTGGGGAACAACAGCCTGCAAGTGAAAACACATGCATGGGAAGCAGACAAAAAAAACAAGAAAAGGGTCCTGTTAATGCTCTTAGTGTTCCTGGTGGACTTGATTCTTTCTTGGATCTATGGGGTGCTACTAAAGAGTTCTTTTTTGATATCCATTTTACAAAAAAATCTGAACTGAACAATATAGCTCCATTTGAAATACAAGGCATAGCCATCTGCTGGGAAAAATCTCCTGTGTATTACGTAAATATTCCGAAGGACTTATTCCATTATAGCAGCAAAGGAAAAGATCATTCCATGAGCAGCAGGGATGTTCTAACACCAAATCTGCTGGTAGAGATGGCCAAGGAGAGATGGACAAGGATTGGGGCTATAATGGGGAGAAAGGATGTCAAGAAGTTCACCTGGAACTTAAAGGTTCAGATTCAGGTACTTAAGTGTCCGGCTGTTTCTGTTCACAAATTAAACAACCCGCTTGTTGGAATTAAAAGTTTGGATCTGGATCTTGTCGACAATTCGTATTTTATATTTTCTACTGTCCAATTGAGGAATGCAATCGATATGTCTGTAATAGCATGGATTCTTTCACCTGATGAGGAGAAAAGTTCCTATCCTAATCTGGAAAAGGTAATTTCTTTTGTTCATTTGGTTCTATTTTTGGAAATGTTTTTGGAGGATTCCTAGAAGGTGTGAAAAAGATGTCCCCTGCTTCTCTTGAGATGGAACTTGCATGTGGACAAGTTGTTTTAAGAAAACAACATTTGTTGAATGCCTAATTTGACTTTAATATTGTTGCCAATTAAGTGACATGTCTTCTAATGAGTTTGTATGATGTTACGGCTGTCCAATCCTGAAATTGGCTTAAGTTTTAACAATATAAGAATGCATAGTAGTTATATGAATTATGATGTTAACAAAAAAAAAACTGAAGATACTTTTTGTTTACTGTTGGGATTTTGAAATTGTAATTCATAGAGTTGAGCCAAAGGGATCCTATCAAATCTATTCCCATTCCTTTTAATCTGGTCTATGCTAGCTATCTTTAACCAGAGTTCACTGTAAATTGAAGTCCAACATTGCCATTCAGCAAAATGTCAAACTAGAATGAGTGGCTATTATACACTAATACTTCTTTAGGTTAAGTTTTACTTTACGTGTTCATTTATCTCTTAAAAGTTTCGGTTGTCGACTACGATCTCTCAAGTTACAGTTTTGACAGGTAGTCAAAAGGAGGTTATCCACTGATGCTGCCGCATCTGCTAATAGGAGTGGAAGATGGAAGGATCAGACACGCAGAGCTGCTCATAATGGATGCTGCCGTAGGGTTGCACAGACCCGACTTTTGACTTCTGTTCTGTGGAAATTATTAGACTCTGAAGAACTGGTTGAACCGCTTATGAATGTTGAAGTTAGATTGGTAAGGGACCTTATATATTCATTGAACGGAAAAGTTGGCCATCTCCCTTTTAAAGCATTTCAGTTCTGTTTAAACAACATAAAATTTGTTCAAACAGCTTATGTAGGCTGGAAAACTTTGAAATCATAAATCAGGTTACTGATTTGCTTAGGAGCAGTTTGTATTTCAATTGAAGTCCAGTTTATTTTTTTTAACCAAAAAGGTAAATAGATTGCTTTATTAAATTTGTTTTCAATCAAAAAGGTTGGGGTAGGATGCAGAACTATAGTCAGGCTTTGATGTTTTATTGGACTGTTCTTTTGATTCAGGTTCTAGTCGGTATGTGATGAATTTCTGCATGTAGTCATTCATTGATTTAATTGCTTGTTATATCACTTCACTTCTGATTTTGTCCTGATTAATAGGTTGAAATTATTGTCCTTCCACTTATTGCTTGTTAATGATCTTTTTATAGGCATATGTTCTTGCTGATATGGAGATCTGGGGAATAGGTGTTGATATGGAAGGATGCCTTAGAGCACGGCATATCCTTGGAAGAAAGCTCAAGTGTCTTGAGAAGGAAGCTTACCGATTAGCTGGTAGAACATTTTCATTATCAATGCCTGCAGACATAGCAAATATTCTATATGAACATTTGAAGCTGCCCTTGCCTGAGGGGAATAAAGGGAAACAACACCATAGCACTGGCAAGCATTGTCTGGAAATGCTCAGGTACTAAATGGCTGGCTGGATTATGTATTTTGTAAACCTTCAAATGTGTTCCTTGCATTTTTGATACTACTTTTATTTGAAATAAAAATAGAAGTTCAGTCATCAGATGGATGCTTATTATGAAAGAAGGATGCTTATTAGCTGTATATCTCGCAGTTAGGGTGCACTAGTGATGGTCAGTCACTGATCTAGCATGCTTCACAATTTGTGTTGGACTTACAGAACTTTGGTTTATTTCAGGAATGAGCATCCCATCATCCCAATAATTAAAGAGCATCGGACGTTGGCTAAACTCCTGAATTCTACTTTGGGTTCGATCTGTTCACTTGCCAGGCTTTCTATGAGGTCCCAGAAATATACTTTGCATGGTCATTGGCTCCAGACATCAACCGCAACTGGGCGTCTTTCAATGGAGGAACCTAATCTCCAGGTTTGTTTGTTGTGATCTTTCCTTTTTTAATTTCTTCTCTCTTTCCCATAAATTTCTGAATGCTGTCTATATTACTTCTATTTGAGCTGGAGACAGTGTGTTGAGCATATGGTCGAGTTTAAAATGAATGAAGATGATGATGAATCATGTGCCCGCCACTGTAAGATTAATGCACGTGATTTCTTCGTGCCTACTCAGGTGAAAATGCGTTAAGGTTTTCTGACTGAAGTTTTTGTTTTTTTTATTAATCTTAACCTACAGAATTGCTTACCTTTCTGTGAGTCAGGAGTTGTGCTCGTGTTAATTCCTTTGCATGTTCTACTTCATTCTCTTGTTGCAGGATGATTGGTTGCTTCTAACTGCAGATTATTCTCAAATAGAACTTAGACTTATGGCACACTTCTCAAAAGATAACTCATTGATTAAGCTTCTCTCTAGTCCCCTGACTGATGTCTTTATAATGATTGCGGCGAAATGGAGTGAGAAGCATGAGTCCAATGTGAGCTCACAAGATCGAGATCAAACGAAAAGACTGGTGTATGGAATTCTCTATGGGATGGGACCTAACACACTGGCAGAACAGATAGACTGCAGTGCAGATGAGGCTGCAGAAAGAATTCAAAACTTCAAAAAATCTTTCCCAGGTGTTGCTTCCTGGCTTCAGGAAGCAGTTACTTCTTGTCATAATAAAGGGTGAGGACTAAATAATCCTAATGTTGAGACATGGTTGCATTTGTGTGTCATAGTACTCAATGCTGCAAAATGAAATGTTGAGATGTGGTTTAAGTAGTCGTGCCATTTTTAAAATCCTTACAGATTGTTGCAGCAACTTCATGGCTTTCAGTTTTTTTCGCCGCACCCTTTTAAGGCTCTAACTTTTGTAGAGAACTGTAGTTAGAGTTCCATGGTGGTTCGTTGTTTGTCAATGTTTAATAACCTTTCCCGTTAGTGTATTCTGTCTTTTTGATTATTATATATTTTGATGTGTGTACAAGCACAACTTATATGTCATTTACAAGGAAATATTAAAGGTATAAAAGCTACAACGTTTCTATCGCAGATGGTTACTATGTTTCTGTTGCAGAAGAGTCCTTGCTGTGTTATTTTCTATCTTCATATTTTTCCTCTCTAAGAATGACACCATCCCCTGTTTTGCAGTTACGTGGAGACCCTTATGGGACGAAAACGTTTCTTGTCCAAAATTAAATTTGGGAACAGTAAAGAAAAATCTAAAGCTCAGAGACAAGCAGTGAATTCTATCTGCCAGGTGAATTTATCTTCTGCTCAAATTATTGTTGTTTTAGTGATTATTGTTTAATATCTTCAATTTTTTATATTTCTAATAAGTTGAGCCCTTATTTTATTATTTTTTATTTTTTTTGTTTTCTTTTGGAGGTGATCGGGGTTTTTTTTTCTTGAATGGGTATTTGTGAATGTTGTGTTCCAACTGATCTGGATGTTACATAATATGTTTCTAGGGATCAGCTGCCGACATAATCAAAATTGCAATGATATGCTTACACAATGTCCTTGGTGAGGATACTGAAGCATCTTGCCCAAGTTTTATAGATGCTGAGAAGTTTCAAATGCTTAAAGGTCACTGTAGAATCCTCCTACAGGTATTGGGTTGAAACCTATTGTACGATTTATCTACCTTTCTGTTGAAGTGTTGCCAAGCTGATGTCAAGCTTTAATCATGTACCTTGTCTGAGAAAGTAAATCATGTCTTTTGTACGTTCTAGTATATGCACGTCACTGCTGCCATTACTTGATCAAATATCACTATCGTTTGGATACTGCATTTTTTAGTTTGAAACTGATTGGTTTACAACTTTTTGAGATGAGTTGAGAGTTTTTTGTTTCTTTACTGTAATTAGTCTCAGATACTCTTGAGTTTGTTTAATGTCTGTCTTCAACCTCTGGTCGCTAGGTACATGATGAACTTGTACTGGAAGCTGATCGTTTGGTTGTAAAAGAAGCTGGGTTGCTTCTCCAAACATGCATGGAAAGTGCTGTGTCACTACTTGGTATGGTTATTTAAAATTCATAATTTGTTTATATCAATCAGTGATGCAAAAATAAGCCTAGGTGACGACTAGGTGCTCGGAAGGCATTATTCATCGAGACTGAACCCCCATCAAACATGTTAGGCGCTTTGCCACCTAGGGGGAACAAAGCGCTGCCTAGGCTTCTAGGCACTGACTAGTTTGGCGTTATTCCATTAAATATAGCCAAAAATTGAACAAAAATTATCACAAAACTTCCTTTTTTTCTAGAGAGAGAGAGATGCTTGCAGAGTCACAGTTGGAGATGACGGAGTGGAGAAATACGGTTTAAATTTTGGGCACAGTACCTTAAAAACTTGTAAGGGATGTTTATTAGCCCATTACATGCTCCGGCTGGATTTCCAAAAAAAAAAAACCTATGCTATCATTGTAAAACAGAAAAAATAAGAAAATTGTTCCAGCTGACTAATCCCTGCCTAGGTGGCACTGGCCACCTGACTAGTAGAGAAAATAACCCATGTCTTGATTTTCTGCATATTTCTGCCTATATTCTTGTTACCTTCTGAAGCAAAATATCCATTAGTACTCTTCATTAGAGTGATGTACTCTGTTCTCAACAATGGCTATTGGTTTATATCTCTTGCAGTTCCTTTGCCCGTCAAATTAAAAGTTGGGAAAACATGGGGCTCATTGGAACCTTTTCAACCTAATTGTTAGGTATCCATAATCTATACTTTCTGCACATATGTGAGGGAACCTGCATTTCATGGCCCATCTTCAGTCTAAAGGTATGCATACAAGTATTGATGCATCATTTCCCAGAGGGCTAATTATAGTATTGATGCATTTGAGGTAATGCTCAGTAATGTACTTTCAAATTATGGTGATGTGACATGTTTCTGCTGATATTCTAGGATTATGGGTATATAAATGTTTGTCTGAAGAGTTTCACCTTTTGTGTTGACTCTTTATTTCAGTCTCAGCTTCAAGTTTAGCGAAGGAACATCAAATACATGCCTTGATGCAAGGTTTTGTATATAGGCCATCTTGCAGGTGTGTTAATAGTACTATCAATTAACCTTTTGTTGAAACTGTGGATGTTAGACTAACTAAGTTCTATTTCGTATGAGGCATGTCTTGTTACTATTACCTATAAATGTTTGTTGTGCTTTAATTATAATTTACAATTTGTAAGAAGCAATTTAAATCGGCTTTACATTTATTGGAAACATTGTTACCAAGCCATATTTTGTTCTTCTTGATAGATACTTCACTTGAAGTATGGAGGCTCTGTTCATTAATATCCTTGAGTTTGAATCTACTAACCAAGGGGCATCCTTGAAAATTCTCTATTCTTATAAAAGCGTTGACTGTATTTCATTTCTGATTATGAGCACTGCAACTTTACATTGGCGCAATGGGATGATCAACTTTTCTTACTCTCTTTTGATTTTTACCTTTGTTCCCCCCCCCCCCCCCACACCCATCTCAGGTTCTGGTTATGCTATTCTTACTATAAAAATTGCACATCAAACATTTCCTGTATTTTATTTAGATACACAATCCATCTGTGGTTCAATTTTCATCTAGTTTGCCAAAATCTTATTAACGAGGATCTTTATAGATTTTCACAGCTATATATGGATGTTGTTGAAGCACAAAGACTTGACTTTGATAGAAATGGAGCTTACAGGAGAGCGGAGCTATGTGCTCGAGCTCTGTGATTGCTAGTCATGCTCAAGTTAAAAAGGAACAAAATTACTATACAGGAAGTCGCCCCTTCCCCCGAAAAGTTAAACACATCACGGTTTGGCCTGTACCATGTGTGGTTCTGCAGCTTTGAGCAAAACTTCAAGCAACTTATTGATGATAAGGGAAACAGATCGGTGCTCTAGCATGGTGAGAGACTGATACTATTTCCTCCCAATGATTTTTCATTTTGAGTGATAAATTATTGCCTCTGCATGCACTTGGAAAAATGTTTAATCTTGCTTTTGATCCATTTATTCAAAGAAAGAAAGACCAACGGTCCCTTAACTTATGCAGATCCATATATCATACACATATAAGTAGACATCCATGCAAGGAGAATATGATACACACTAGATTCACGTACACAACTATCCTGTAAATACCTATCTCTTTTTTTATTTATTTCTTAGGAACCCACACTATGTGATTCTCAGGTAGAAAATGGCAGACGGGAACAGTCCCTGGCTTCACGTTGAGCACCTGAAAAGCCAAGTGCTTGGGGTTCCATGCCGCAGTATCCTTGTGGCACACCGCCACTGCATCCGCCTTGGAACCGCCAGCTCCTATCATCTCAACCTCATAGGCCACCGTGGTGTCGCTTTTGTGGCAGTAAAACACTGCGTATGCATATTCCTTGCTGTGGCATGCCACCACTGATTTCTCACTTGCCATCTTCTTCACTCCCACTATACGGTACACTTTCCTCTCCCTGTTTTCTGCATTTGTCGATATTGCCATCACATCTTTTCCTAGGTTGGATGTGCTGAAATCCACCATGGATTCCAAAGAAGTTGCACAGAGTTTCTCTTCTCCTTTTATTGCTGTTTCCTCACACTCTTTAATGGTTTGCCTCATCACCTCAGCTTCATCTGAACTGGGATTCACTGAAAGCTTGTTGAAAATTTCTGGCAGCTTCTTCGATGAAAAGGGTATTGAATCAGCAACCTCTCGAGGCAAAAAAGTAGCCTCATCTGTAGTTTTGGAGAACTGCAAGTTCATTCTTTTGCCTGCATGTAAATCCTTCTCCAAGAAGAAAAGGGCCACGTTGCGGTTGTCGTGCAGCTGAGTTTCAGTGGCTGCATAGTTGTAATTAAAGGGGCTGTTGCCGACTGCTACATGGACAGGTTTACCCTTTCGTGGTCGTGTGTATACATTTACGCCACCCTTGCCGACACCTACAGTGGTGCCGCTGCCGGGTTTTCCGGTGTTGACTCCGACGCCACCCTTGCCGACACCTACGGTGGTCCCACTGCCAGGTTTTCCAGTGTTGACACCGACGCCGCCCTTGCCTACGCCTACGGTGGTGCCACTGCCGGGTTTTCCGGTGTTGACATTGACGCCGCCCTTGCTGACGCCAACGTTGGTGCTCTCGTTTTCCAACCACTCTAAAGAAGCAAGAATAATGTTGTGAGGCTTTTACGTTTCAATGGTTTGATTTCCGACCAAATTTTGAAAATAATACTTGAATTATATGCCATACATTTTTGATAGTAAAACAAATAATATCCGAAAGATTTTCATCCTTGTACATCCAAGACTGGAAGAGAAATCATAATTTTTATGATGAAGAACTTCTTAATTTAGGAAATAAGAAAAGCAGCTGAAGCTAAGAAGTATATAACATATATGTAGTGCCAAAGCTGGTAAAGAAATCCTTGCTAGTTACAGTTCTACTTCATGAATATGGCAACAACAGTAGTAAGAATTGAAGATACTGGTTATGGGAAAAAACAAAAGAATTATATAATAACAACGATAATCATAATAACAATAATAATACACAGATGAAAAAATAAAGTAAATGAAGTGAGAATTTTCTTTAGGAAAAAAAAAAAAAAGACTACAAGTATAGTATGGCAATACCAGAGGTAGGTTGCAAGAGATGTTTTAGAGCAGCAGGCATTGGTGTGTTAGGGAGCACTGAATTCCAGTATTCCTCCGAATGCAAACTCGTATGCCCGCCATTTACAACTATTGCCACCTGAAAAAATACAATAATTTAAATAAAATAAACACAAAGTAATACAAAGAAAAATAAATCTATTTAATGACTCACAGAAAGAAACGCTAAAATGTGAAGAAGCTTGAACTCCATGAAGCTTATAAACGCGCAGAAGAAAATGTGGAGTTGATACTATAAACTGAAGAAAATGTGGAGTTGATACTATAAACTGAGACTAGTTTGTACCCTTATTTATAACTGGAGAATATACAGATATAGATACACAAATGTGTATCTATATGTTTCCATGTCACTCTGTGTTTTCTTGAGTACATGAGAAAATCAACACATCCCCACTATTTGTGACCAGTCACTTTCTCCAACTGCAATTGCCTCCAAAAAGAAATTTAATGCAACTTAATAATACTTTATCTATATATACATATATTTTATTTTATTTTAAGGATGTGTTTATATTTTATATATATCCCTTCATCTATCCCAATTGTATGGGCTACATTACTTTTTTGGGTTGTTACCAATATCTTCCATATGAAGTGTAAATAAAAAAACTAACTTGCCTATTTCATATTTCTAGTACCATTCTTAATATATGTGAAATAACAAAACCAACTTATAACTTACAACTTAAATATATATATATATATATATATATATATATATGGGCGATTTTGTAGTGCATCTGGACATCAATGAATCTCTCAACATGCAGTTTTTTTTTTCATTATTTTCTTGATACAATGCTTGTAAATTAAAAGTACTCCACTTAATTGTTTAAATTGAATAGAGGTAAAAGTACGTGTGTATAAAATTTTTAAAAATCCAAACTCTTTTACAAGTAGAAATATTGGATGGAAAATTATTAATTCTAACTTTGACCTCTTAGTCCGATACGGGAAGTTAGCTGTACTCCTCATATACCATGAATTTATAAGTCTGCTATTTGCGTGTGAATAATTAACAGGATTGTTCAAACTTCAAAATTTTCATTAAAATTTTATTTTAAAGCTTATTTCATGTATTTTTTCCTTCAATCTTGTGCAACTTTTATTATTTTCAAAACCTTTCCCATATATATACACATTACTTTTTATCCAATCAATCACTAAAAAAATAATTGAAACTTCTCTGTCATTGTGTCTTTCTATCACATCAATAGGATGGTCATAATACAATATTAATTAAATTAAGGTAAGAAGTACATTACATGTAACCTAGAATGAAGGTTGGAGTTGGGTTTTGGGGAAAATTTAATGAAAGGAAGAAAATAAAGGAGTAGGGCATAATTAATATGGGGGCAGCAATGCACCCCATATTCTTGATGTGAACTCTTCACTCTTAAATTATGTGTCACAATAATGGATTAATTGGTGGGCTATGGCGCAACCCTAACAAACAACTACCTATATTTAATGTTCCCTACCTATATTTTAGGGGGAAGTTGAGGTTTTGATTCTTGTTTTTGTCTCTCTATTTCCTTTTTTATGTTTTATATCTTTTCAACTCTTAATTAAGATATTTTTGGCCAAGTTTAAATAAAAGGATGAGCTCAAATATTCAAGACCACAAAATAATAGTTTCTTATATAAGCTCAAATTACAAAGTGATGTTTTCTTCTATTAGCAGATAAAAAATAAAAATAAAACATATTAATTACTTATCCAAAAACCAAAACCCTACTTAAAATATTCTTTTATTGATAAGTTTAAACACCCAGTTGTGTGATATAAAAACCAATGTACAAATATAAGACACACTCTTGCATCGATAAGTAACATCAAATTGTGTAATAAAATCCAATTTACAAGACATTGAAATTGGGTGTTATAAAACTCTTAAACTTATCGATGTTGATTGAAATCTAACTATCACATATGTCACTCTTGTCAATAAATTTTAACAATATGGTGTCTTGAAAGTCGTCTTACAACAATTTTAAATCATCAATCATAAATTACTATATATTTCGGTTCAATATCATAATAATTAATTTGAATATCTAGAACAAAAAAATATTGAGCAAAAGTGAAACTTATTTAATTAGTATATCATCAGCGTCTGTTAACTCACATGCTTGAAATGAATACATATGATTCAATCACAATTTCTTCTGAAAATAACTGAAACATAGAATTAGTAAGAGATGCATCTAGAACTTAAGCAAAAATGCAACTTTAACTTCCTTAGTCTTCATAGAAAGAATATATATCTAAGTCCCCCTGAATTTACTTCCTTAAAAAAAAAAAAATTTTAAAAATACTTTATATTACATACATATAAATATCACATAATAAAAAAATATCTAAAAAAGAATACGATATATGTTGGATGAATGCATTCATTTACAATATTCAGATGTAATTATCTCGTTCTAAATATTTAACAGCAGAATGAAATGAATGAGGTAAATCCTCGTTCAGCAGTAAGCTGTACCCACGATAGGTACATGAGCAGGACTGTCCACATAATATGATTCATGGGGAAATCCAGCTCAAACTTTTGGAAAAATGAATTAAATGTTGTTAGATAGTGATGAAGGATGATTAATGTAATAATGGAAGATGAGAAGTTGGCATCAAAAATAAAGTAGAGATTGAGTGCCGAATGTGACCCGATCCACCAATCAATGCAGCTTAATTTGTTGTAAGAGTAACCCTCTTTGACTCAACTTGGACACGTACCACTTACTAAAGTTGTTGCAACATTTATTGATTCTACATATTTATAATTTTTGTTTTTCTATCGAGATATTTAATGCATTGATCGATAAAGGGCTTCCAAGTGTATGTAGTGGGGTTTTTTTTTTTCATTTTAGTTATATCATGTGACCATCATAGTAAAAGATTTTAGGTTTGGGTTTTAATCCTAGCTAGCTATGGGATAAGTTAAGTTTAATATCCATAGTTGATAGTCCACTTCTCGAGAGTTTGACATATTTCAAGAATCGAACTTTGAATGCTGGTTGGTGGGATCATTTATATAAACCGGTATTTTGCTTTGCAATTTTTTTAGTAATTCTTTTGATCATTTTTCTTGACATTTATTTCATTTCATCGTAATTTACCGTTGATAAATATATTCATCATAATTAACAAGTATATTGGTATCAGAAACAAAAATATTAGAACGAGAAAAAGAAAAAGAAAAAAGTCGCTAGCTAGAATGAAAATATGTGCATATTAAGAAAATGATCATAAATTATTATTTGTTTAATTGAGTGTTTTCTTCTGTTTTTATTGGTGAAATCAATTTTGTCACCATCAAATATGTATTGTTGTATTATATAAAGATGTACTTTAAAGTTTAATTAGGACACATTAAACTCCTTTTTGTTTTGTATTTAAACAAATTAAAATATTATATATGTTGTAATAATAATAATCATAATAATAATAATAATAATAATATATAAAAACAATTCAATAATTCAACTTACAAATTTTATTTTCGTATATCATCCGGACCCTATATTCCTATACTGGTTTTCATAATTAATGCAAATAAATTTGCAAGAGAGTAATTAGGCCGGCCCAATAGGTAAACCTTAACTGGGCCACAACATATTTTCATACATATTAAGTCTTATAAGTGGTTACTTTTATAATGATCCATAAGGTCCGTAACAGAATTATGGGCTGGGTTGATAAGCCCAATCCACTAAGCATATTCAATTATAATTCCCCAGCCCGAGAATCCATAAAAAGTTTTATTATTTTTTATTTTTTTGTTTAAAATAGTTATTCTCAAAGCAGACCTCATTTTTTTAATCAAATTCTAGAATTTTTTTTTTGTCTAGTTACAAATTAATTTAATTTATTATGTTCGTGGATTTATCTTAAAAGCTTTTGATAATGTAACTCAAAACTAGATTTAGAGTAAAAGGAAAGGTTTGGTTCCTGTATTACACTTTTGGAAAATCGTACCTACATTCCAATATTATGAAATAAATAATAGGTAAAAGGCGCACTAGCGCTTTCACAAAAGAAATGCGATCTCAGGTGTAGCTAAAAATTTACTTTTTCATTCAATTCTTCTTCTAAATAATACACAAGTCTCCATTTTGTAATAATTGGTGCTGTGTCATCCACTTATTAAATTAAATTAAATCCCACGACCTTTCAGCTGCCCTTTGTTATTTTTAAATTAGTTAAATAAACTTGTGATCCATCAAAGCTAATATGAACAAAATAAGTAGTTTCAGTGCCGACTATGCTTTAATTCTTTTTTTTGTCAATTACTTCACTTGGAAATAGGTAAATAGTGTACGAGAAATCAAACAATCGACACGAAGACATCATTAATATATTATCTTAAATGCTTTTAATAATAATGTGTGATATTAATTTACCTGTAATGGATCGTACAAGATTCACTATAAAAATATAGTTATAATAATACAGTGGTCGTAATAAATATATATACATGATTACTCGTGCATTAAGCAATATTAGTAAACTGCATTTCTAACTTTTTATAACCTTAATACCATGCAATAATAAACACTGCACATTTTCAATTCCTTATTTGAGGGTAATAAGGTCTTTTCAATTCGGTATTTGACAGTGAAATGGCTCTGTCCCCACACACACATATATAAATATATATATATATATATATATATATATATATATATTTTTTTTTTTTTTTTTTTTTTTAAAGTTTTGACCAACATCTTAAATATACTATCTTTTGTATTTGCAAGTTCTCAAATATTGTCTCTTATACTGTTATATACTCATTTATTCAACAAATAGTATCATTTATATAGAGTTTGTTACACTAAACACATGTTCATTATAAGGGTGTTAGACAAACTTCAACTAAAAACTAGCGTTGACTTTTGAAATTGTCCCAACAACTAGGAAGGAATTGGACAAAATAATACAAGGGAATGAACAACAACATTCGTGATATCCAAAGAAACATGATCACAAATGCCCCCATACAAATCAAGTATATATTAATCTCTTACCACGTACAAAATCAAGATTTAATTTTGTGGACCTTCTCTTGTTGACTAGTAAAAAAAGATCAATTAGAGAAAATATTAATCTTTTGAAAGAAATATATATTCATCATCGACTAGTTTTATTATTATTCAATTGAACGATCACTTATTATCTGACTGAATTAGTTATTATCCAAATTGGCAAATCAAATATTCGAATCATGCATCTATTAAATATTATATATATAAATGCCTTGTATATAATATTATATCACTATAATTGTTTATCGTGGTGATTGCAGATTCATTAATGTAATAAATTCGACTTATCTTACCAAATAAAATATATTTTTATTCTACTAAGTGATTTGTTTATTTTCATCTTTATTTTATTTTTTTAAATTGGAGTTTAAAAGAATGTGGGTGATTAGATTTATCTTATCATATTGGTTGTGCTTATCAAATCAGAGTAAACAAATAACTAGGAAAACTGTTCTGTTTCTCTAAACGTGGAAATATTTCCAAAATTGAATAAAATAATGTTAATAAATTAAGATAAAGCTCACATTTTAATGTGAGTGGACTCTAGCAAGAAAAATAATTTTAACAAGAGAAAAAATTATTAATATCAATTACTTCTTTTTAATTATTAATGTAAAAGAAAGCCTATGTAGCTGTAAAAAGTGCTTTATATCACTAGAAAGTGAAGACCCTACTGCTGTCTAATCAATCTTCCAAGTGAAGTGATCAAGAGCATAAACAAGTTTAAATATAATGGACATTAAAAAATAGAAAAAAGCGCAAACTTTAGAGTGGAACAAATGATGCTCACACTGATTTTTCTGTCTTATATTTATTTAGTTTTGCCAATGGCCGAAGTGGAAAGAACATTTCCCATAAAGTCACAATTATCTTTTTTTTTTAAATAATTATATTCTTTTACAATATAATATCAAGAAATAATTCATAACAGCGCGCAAAAGCCATTTAGATTCGTCTATATATTTTTATCGGGTCTCTTCTTACCATAAAATCTCATGACAAGTCATTGTTGGATTTTGCCCATCATATATAGTTATCAAAACAAGTCCCCCTATTCATCAACAATATATATAGGGGAAAGTACAAGATCGAATCCCATACTATTGGAATGTAACAAATCTGAGATAATGTTCCTTTTAAAAGAGGTAGAATTAGTATTCTATACTTTAAATTGTTGCAATTTGATACCAAGATCTTTAATTTAGCTAAATTTTTACATACTTAATTATATTCAACCAATTTTGAAGACGTGACTAACCATATGATGTGACTTGACCCGACGTTGTACACAAAACCGCGTCCCCATGGAATTAATCATTTAATCTTATTGGCCACAAAGTTTCAGTCTCATGTCATTATCAAATTAATACATCATTTGTGCACAATGATACTTGATTGAAAATAAAGTATCTTTGTGCTATAGAAAAGGGAATAAAAGCTCTTTCTTGAACTTATTTAATTGTAGATGGTAATAATCACTTGTGCTCTGAACATTAAAAAGCACTGCATGAAGATCATAAAATTAAGACATGACAAAAATTGAGACACATTATTGCAGAATCTGAATTTGCCAGACTTAAGTAGATTGACAATTATGGACAAACCAACCAGGTTTAGGGACTGAATTGACCATTGGATTTGACACAAGATGATTTTCAGGATCTATAATCATTCAAAATAGATTTGGGTTCAATCATTGATATCATTTGATTAGTTATATATTGTTAGGATATTTAGAGTCTTGCAGGTGATACTTAATATTCAGTTAATATTTTTAAAGTACCAAGGCATGTGTTTATATATGATATTTTATAAAGGTTATAAATTTATCAAATATTATTTTTTAGAAGTTCTACCGTACGTATATATATTAAATTTGTCATTCTCGAATAAGATTATTGAAAGTCAACCTATGATTAACTCCAACATTAGTTGACTTGCTCAGATAAATGTGAAAGCAATTTAATTAGTTGTATTTCTCGCTTTGTTTTTCTTTTCAAATATAAAATGGATTGAAAACAAGAAATTGTAACATCCTTAACCATCAATCCAATATTTTCTTCCCTAGTCTTTTAACATGCTTTTTTTTTTTTTCCAATTTATTTTTGTGCCACAAACGCCATGCTTGCTTCTGCATCTTTTGATTCAAGTACAAAAGGCGTCATGGTGAAGTTGTATGCATTTTCTTATACCTTTAATTATTGCATTTACACTTACTCTATTTCCTTGTATTATTTAATTAGTCATGCTTTGTTGCTAAAATCCTTGTTTAAGTACTTCTAAAGTAAACAACTATCTTTTTTAACTTTCCTAATCACCCTAATATCCTATACATTTATATTTAATTCACCTATTAATTTTTTATTGCCGTCGGTAATTATACCTAGTGATTGTACTCAAATATATTATACACTTTCGGCCCATTATTTTTCGAATCAAGCAACATAAGTAAGTAATTTAATGACCAAAGTCAACTCAAAGTCAACACCGGATTTACTTTTTATTACTCGGTCAAAGATAAAATTGCGCGTGCATTAGTGGAATTTAGGCCCATTAATTACCGCCCTAATCTTGTATTTGTAGTCATAGTATTTTATTTTATTAAGAAATGAACACCATACATGGATACTGCATTAATACATATAATTATTACAACCATAGTGTTAAATAGTGACTACAAAAAATATATATTAAATAAAATACAAAATTAATAGATGACCTCATATGTTAATCATTTTCTGCTAATAAAGAAGATTAAGTATCACATCATATATATACACAAATATTTTCATAAATACATATATATGTAGGACACGAGAAACATGGCTGAGTGCTCATTAGTCATTAATTACCCGACACTTGCAGGCTACTAGTGGTTGTTCATAAAACTTTGGCCACGAGATCACTAAGCTAGATTTTTTCTTCTTTCCCTTTTTCTTTCTGCAGGCAGGGTGGGGTATGTGGGGTGGGGAAAATTGGGGTTAGCAAGAAAAATTGTGTAAAATAAAATGATGTGTATATATATATTCAAATATTGAGTTGAAAAAAATAATGTATAATAAAAATACTTGAAAGTTAAATCCTCCACAGAATATATAATACTACATATAGGAGCAATACCCAAGTCAAATTCATGAAAACTTTTAACACAAAAAATTCACGTGCATTTAGTCAAATCAGGTAAATATTAATTTGCAGAAATTCACATTTCATTTTGCAAAATCTATGCAAAAAAATTGACTGAAGAGTTTTTGTCAAAAGTAAAGACTAAGGTTATGTTTGAAAGAGGATTGTGTCAGATTAGGAAAATCCTGCTATTAAATTTTTTGATTTTATAGTAAAAGTAAATAGTGAAAATGTATGTTTATTTGAAAATTTAGTAGGTTAGGATTATATTGTAAATGTTAAATTAATATTGAAAAAGGTAGGTTGGTTGATATAATATTTTATTGTGAAAAAATATGTCGATGATATTTTTTTACGAAAAAATGTATTTGATAATGATTGATGATTGTATTATAAATATTAATGATTATGTTCAAATTTTGTGATCTAAATTTAAATAAAAAATAAATATAAATTAAAATTTTAAAGTATGGAAGCATGTCATGCCAAATCAGACAGCCTAAGTCACTAACTATTTATATATGCATATATATTATTCAACAAACATAATAATTAGAAAAAATTCTAACAACATGACTGAATTAGTTGGTGCTTCTGCATGAAAAAACACATAATTAACGTGGGCCATCTTATGATTCTTTGTCTTTTTTATTACTTCAATGAAGATTCTAAGCTTTCATGTCTTAACTTTATTTTCTTAATCTTAATTCTCATGCTTAAATAGTGAGATTGATTTCTTTGGCCTACTAATAATTTTCTTATATATCATGCTGTAATGTTCATTCATCATTATTTAGACTTGAAAGCCCTTTAAACTTTACAAGATTATATTTTGAACCGAGTGATTTGAAATGAATGTATTATAAATCTATTTAAATTAAAATATATTAAAAAAATTCATTTATAGAACTTGAAATGATAATGAATTTCGGATTTATATTAATCTAAATATATCAATAATTTAGTTATTATAAATTTCAAAACATTTTTCAAATCACTCAATCCAATCATAAGATTTGTTTTTTATTTAATTATATAAATTAGATTTTCTGGGAATCATGTAATCATGTTTATTGCCATAGTGATATTTTGTGGGTTCTGCATTAATCTAATGAAATGTTAATGGGAATAAAGAGATAAGTTGTGAGATAAAGTATCCCTAATTAGTGGGTGGATAATATTAATTGCATCCTTTAATTGGACCTTCAGGCTCTAAATTAAATGATCTATTACAAAGTCATAAGCAAATTATGCTATAAAGTCTTCACTTTTCAATATGTATAAAGAAAGTAAAAAATTCATCATATATATATTCCCAATTAATGTTCATTCTACACATATCAGGATCTTTTTTATATTTCATCAAATAAATTATAATTATGTGCACACATAAAAACTAATACAATTCCGTATACTCATGGATGTCAGGCAATCAAATTAAGAAGCTTGAATGCAAAATACATCTAATATACCAACCACCTCTAAAAGAATTTTTGGGAGATAGACTTTAAATCTATATAAAAAGTTGATCAGCCCATCAAAAATTATTTGTCTTGAATTATAGTTTCATGTGACCAATTTTTTTTTTTTATAATCATTATTGGGTGGACTTTGGTTCATTAGCCCAATAGCCCATAAAAACAAAAAATAAAATACATGCAAAACAGATGACGAATACTGATATTCATTAAAACTGTTGAATATGTTGTTAATATGTTCATGTCAACAATTCAAAATATCTATTAATTTAATTTTTAATATAATGAGAAGATGAGATCATTATATATCATTAATATGCATATTAAAAGTTGCATATAGACATTTGAACATATTCCATATCATAAGATATACCATTTACTAAACATTTATAATGAATATGGTGTGTATACTCATATAATTTATGAGTTGGCAACAAATATAACAAATTAATGAATTTAATTGAAAATGGTATTAAACCTATAACAATCTTAGCTAACATTTGTAAGGTGCACAAGAATTTAGGGGGACCATATCCATAATTTGGAGTAGGGGTGGATGAAAAGAGCCTTCAACTATGGGCCCCACTCACTATATATCAACCAAATACCTTTAAGCTATTTTGTTTTTAACATTTGTTGTATACCATATCAAATGAGTGGCCAGCAACACCAATTAGTGGGACCCACAAAAAAACACACACAAACAAACTGCCTTTCACACTCACACCTACAATTCTTTCTCACTCTCAATTACACACACTACGAGGTGTGATATAGACAGAGACACACACACATAGGTATACGTACAATATATATACATGGCACCTCTCTAGGCCTTATAATCCTAGGCAAGCTAGATTCTCCTCAAACCTAGTTCCCAAGTGAGAGGAAAAAGGAATAATTTTTTTTAACTAATCTTAGTAATAACTTTTTTGACTTATTTTATCACAATTATCATTTTATTACTAAACATGGAAACTACTCTCAACATACACTTTATCTCCAGCAAAATACATTTAAACTATACTTCCTTTTCGTATATATATATAGAGAAAATGAGATAGCATTCAAAATTAATATGGAAAAAGTTAAGGATAAATTTCATAAGAAGAATCAATTTATAAATTAGTTCTCAATTTTAAACGCAAATTTTAAAATTTTTTAATAAGGGGTTCAATTTTATATTTTTTCTTAATTTAAAACTTGAAATTTAGATTGAGTTCTCAATTCAAGACTAAATTTCATTTTTTTTTTCTTTTTTTATTTATATTTATAAATTTATTAATATTTCAATATGTATTAATATTTTGGATAAATCTAGATAAGTTAGTGCGCTTTAAGAACAATCTTCATTCGCTAATCTTAATTTATATGAAAAAAGAAAGAATGAAAAATATAGTTAATTCAATTCATAATATATAAATTATATTAAACTGATTAATATCAAAATCGATTTTATACACTTTTATTCATAAAATTAAGAAAATAAAGGAATCTTAATTTTTTGAATTGCATTTATTATATATATTTATATATATGAATAAATTAATACAAGTTGAATGAAGATCATTCTAAAATTGCACGAACTTATCTTGATTTATCTAAACTATAAATACATATTAAAATATAAATAAATTTATAAATATAAATAAATAAAAAAGAAATTTGATTTTTGTCTTGAACTGAGAGCTCAATCTAAATTTCAAGTTTTAAATTGAGAAAAAAATATAAAATTGAGGCCCTTATTGAAAAACTTTAAAATTTACGTCTAGAATTGATATTTAATTTATAAATTTGGTGTTAATATGAAATTCCAAAAAGTTAAATATGAATCCAATGTTATGAATTTTTAATTAACTACCATCGTACAATCCACTTTTAATTAATTTCATCTGTCCTTTTCTTTTCAGAATTTATCTTAAATATCTTGTTATGACTTATGGTGTATATATATATATATATATATATTTTATTTTTTTTAATTTTTTTATTTTTTTTGTGTATGTGGAAAGATATATCTTGTTTAGAATAACATTTCAATGCTTTTTTTTTTAACGCCAACCACTTAAATTTTGTTATATAGAAAATATAAACTTGAAATTATTATTAATTAGGGGATCAGTTTCTTTAAAAAAATGTATATGAACTCATTTCACTAATATAATTTTGTGATACAACTGGATCCTATTATTCAAAATTCAAATTTAATTTCATTAGTCATTCTTCATTTTGTGAGTTGTGAGTCGATCACCCACAAAATTTCTACTTCAATTTCTTATGGATAAGTTCTATATAGGGACGTTTAAGGGGAAAAAAAAAATATTTTCTTCTTTTAATCAGTCATTTTCATTTTCTCTATTATTTGGAAGCAGAAAATAATAGTCAAACCCTATATTTGATACATTAGATTTTCACGGAATTATGTAGATTAATAATTATGTAAAAGTTGGCGGCTGCCTCCTAATTATATTGAAAAAGACAAATATATTGCACGTAATGTACAATTCCTAAATCTACATATGTTCAATGAGAACTAGTTAATGATTCAAATAAGAGGAAAGAATGTGGTAGACCAAATAATAAATGCTTAATGGGAATATATATATATATATATATATATATATATATATATATATATATATATATATATATTTATGAATTAATGAAATGAAATTTATACGAAATTCAAATTAACTTGGTTTTCTCAAATAGAAGAGTATCCAAACTGTTCCATAACACAACTAAAATATGAAAGGTTGGGTTTGTATAACACGATATTATAATTCAATTATATGAGATAGATCAACTTATAATCCACAATCCATATATAGAGATTGACTTTGTAAAAATTAATTTAATTAGTGGGTGGGGCTCTGTCAACTAAATATAAGTCTTTCTGGAAAGAATAATTAACTTTTAAAAAATAAACATTTGATAATATTGCCCAATAAGTTTTCTTACATGGTCCAATTCATGACTTGATTATAGTTAATTATAATTAGATAGACCTTTAAATTTAAATGTAAAAAAAAATTGTGTGATCCTTGCTCGCTAGATATTTACAAATTAGTATAAGAACTTTCGACTCAACTATATAAATTTTAATAATTTGAAGAGAAAATTAAACTATAAACGCAATGATGAATAGTTACTTTCTTAAGATTTGTTAATATATATATTCCATGTGTCTTCCTGAAAAAAAAAAAAAAATCTAATTATTTACTCTAAAAAAGTTTGAAAAAGCTTTAGGGCATTTTATTGTGAAGAATTTGTCCAATGATTGAAACTATATATGATATATATATCTTCTCCATAAATAGGAGTATCAATTTGTGGAATAACGTGTCATCCAACAATGAACACAACAAAAACATCCTACAAATATATGTGATGAAAAAGAGGATACTACAGCATTAATAACTTAACACAATTGGGATTGGACAAATTAATATTATTAAATAGAAAAAATATGGTTTTATTGTCCCATGGGGTTCACCAAGGGCCTAAATATAAATTTAGAAGAACAACTAGCAAATTCTAGACCAACATTTATTAGGTTACATGTACTGCATGAGTACCACTACTAACCTGACCCCCCACCCCCAGGAAAAAAAAGAAAAGGAAAAGCGAAAAAAGAAAAGAAAAGGATAAATGACAATATTTGTGTATAAATTAAAATAAGGTTTTGATTAACTTTCAGATTTTTCATGGTGATTTGATATGACTAATTCACTACATCATGTCCACCAATATAATAAAATATACATAGTTATATATAATAAAGAAAATCAAAGATATTTCAAGATTCAAGATTTTTTTATCACTTGAACCAATCAAGCTCCTAATTTATATATATAATTAATTTATGAAATATTCTAATGAAGTTTATATATACATGTATATATATATATATATATATATATTTTAAATTTCAACCATATCCATTTTTGTATCAACAAATGAGGATGTAGAGCTCCTAATTTACACACACATATATATATATATATATAATTAATTAATATACATAAACATGTATATATAATTAGCTATGCAAAATTGATAGGACCAAAGTTCTTGGATCGGAAAACGATTCTCTTAAAAAAAAAAAGAGAAAAAAAAAAGACGTATATGGCTATTGTGATAGGTAAAAAGTGAGGGGTTTGAGTGGAAGATGAAACAGAGAATGAGAAGAAGGCTTAGCTATAGGTGCCCAGCCCAATGAACAGAGGTCCAACCCAATTCCACAAAAGCCTTATTTTAATTTTAATTTAAAATTGTGCAATCCAATTTGACTTCTTATCTTCATTATTCTTAATTTAATAAGAATTGGCCACTAACTGTACTTCTAATTAAACCATGTAACGCTAAAGATATATACAATCTATAATTAGACATCCAATGACTTCCCTAAGTTTCGACTATGACAGACATGGTGACGTTAATTGATAATATATAATTACTATCACTAATATGATAGGCACAAAGGAAAGCCATTTATATAATAATGTAATGTAATAGTTTTTATATATGTGTTTTCATAATTAATTTGGATTCACATTATATAAACAACCTTTTCTGTTGTTGTATAATATGAAATCAAACCGATTAATTGTTGAATAATTATTAATCATCGAATTAAACTTTTTATTTATCATGATATATAGTACTATTCAACTTCACATATTGCCTATAACAGAACTAAAACAAAACTAATAGAACTAAATTTTTTTTTATACAAATTAGAAACATCTAGATCAAATACCAAAAATAATGATTCATATCCGGTGTATAAAGATCTCGTCCATTTAAATATTGTTGATTTAAAATTAATAATTATATTAAATTTATGACAAATAGCGGGAACAACCCGATTGATAGATTAACAGATATGCTAATAACAGTTGAGTTAATCCTTCCTTTTGGATTTGGTATATCAAAAATCATGTTATAACAAACCACATGACGACCAAAACAAAATTAAAGGTAATCACAAATCATTAATCTTGATCCTTGCTTGGATTTGAGTAATTGCTTTCACTATCTAAAAATAATCAAAAAAAAAAAAAATATATATATATATATAAAGATATGAAATACCAAAATATCACTAAAGTTTATATGAAATGGTCTCACAATAACTATCGTGAGACTTATACTTATTATCTACAAATAAAACTTATTTTTTCATAAATTCATATATTAATTGTGGGTCAACCCATCTCGTAGAATTACCTAGAAAATTTATGAAGTGCGAATTGTGGATTGACCCGTTTTATAAGATGTGTGCAATGACTTCATCTCACTAAAAAAAAAAAGAATATAAAAGCTAGTAATTTAGTACTTTGAAAAAGTCGAATCCAAAATATATAGGACATGATTGGTATGGTAGAATGGAATTAGATGAAAATAGAATGAACTTAAAAATGAAATGATGATAGGAAAAAAATTGTATAAAAATATTTATTTCTAAGATTGATATTACAAAAGGAATAAGAAATAAAGAAAATAATCATTATGATTATATTTTATAATTGATAACTACAAATAAAATATTAAATCAATTTTTATTTGATCAAATTATCATTCATTATAATTTTATTTTAATATTATTGTTCCATTTATCACTTAAATTTAAATAATATAATATATTTAATTAATTAAAAAAATTATGAAAAATTAATCATTCCATTAATATTATGGTATATCATATTTAAATATTTTATTTTTAATTTTATTATTAATATATTAATTTTTTATTATTTACATATTCTTATAGTAGTTAATTATATTATATTTTATGATAATTTTTATTAATTATTTTATATGATTTTATGTTATTAAAATAATATTTTATATTATTTAAAAAAATATTTTAGTTAGTTATAATTTATTTATATATTTTTATATAAATTATTATTTATCCTAATATTCATTTATCTTTTATAAATAAATAAATTTATATATATATATATATATATATAATTAGATAAATCTTTTACAGAGTAAACTTATTTGTATTATTAATATTATATTCATATTATCTCTATATTTTTAAAAAATTTACATTCATTTTTTATTTGTATTCTATTTATGTATTTAATTTTATTATTTATTTAATATTTTAATTATTAATTTTATATATTATATTATTTATAAATAAATTTATATTTATTACACAATTTTAATAATAATTTAACTTTGAGAAATCAATTTGTAAAAAAAATTAAAGTAAATAATAATAAAATAATTAAAATTAATAAATATAGATTATTTGTAGGTAGAAATACATAATATCATTTTCATATTTATGATAATAACAAATTTTAACGAAATAATGATTCTCATTTATAAATTATATGAATGAAATGAATAGGAATAAAGGTTGGAGCATAGCAATGATGCGGGTTAGTTAGTTAAATCACAAACCAATTGTCGACACGCAGAGACACACAACATACCCTATATATATGACCCGCTGCCATTAGTTTCAGTTTACCGCTGAAACAACTCTGTAGAGTGAAATTGATTCAAGTTCTCACAACTACACGAGTTGAATCACACACACTCTCTCTCTCTCCTGAGTCCTCTCTGTCTCATCCATCCATCACCTGTATAGTCTCTGTCAGTGAATTATAGTTATTAAAGAGTGAGAATAAGTAAAGAGTGATTAATGGAATGCGAAGTAA
This sequence comes from Scutellaria barbata, assembly GCA_028654395.1. Lineage (NCBI taxonomy): Eukaryota > Viridiplantae > Streptophyta > Magnoliopsida > Lamiales > Lamiaceae > Scutellaria > Scutellaria barbata. Next base: position 10,355,254 of record CM053645.1, read on the forward strand.
TGAAGGGTGATTGATCGTAGCCCTATTCTCTCTCAGATTGTGAATCACACAGAAAAATAGGGACACACTAGAACATAACAAGTGGATAACAACTTAATCCACTCCACTTCTTCAGCACTCTCTATCTCTTCTCTTTCTGATTCACTTCTTCAGATACACACACTCCGTATTCGCGCTTAGATATATATTACCTCTAATACTTATCCCTATTTCCCCTCCAATCACCACGTTTTTTTCACCACATCTTTCCCCGATTTTCACTCCTATTCAAATCCTGAATCTTTCTTCAACTCGTTGTAATCCTCGCTCACTTTCAGATTCACCCAAATAGTTGAATTACAGTTGGATAGGATAGAGCAGTTGCCTCTCTCTCATCCATTTTCTCTTGTTTGTTCAGAGAGTGTTGATTCATTAATTAGTCATGAATGATCACTATAGAGAAATACAGGGCAAAACCGCTCATGATCCCTACTACAATCTCAACAAAAACAAGCTGGTTCTGGGCCCGGTTATAGTCGGCGCGGGGCCTTCGGGCCTGGCGGCGGCGGCCTGCTTGAAGCAGAAAGGCGTGCCGTCTCTGGTGATTGAGAGATCTAATTGCATAGCTTCTTTATGGCAGCTCAAAACCTACGATCGCCTCAAACTCCATTTACCTAAGCAGTTCTGTGAGCTCCCACTCATGCCTTTTCCTCAAGATTTCCCCACCTATCCCTCCAAAGTGCAATTCATCAAGTACTTGGAAGCCTACGCGAAGAGGTTCGAAATCAGGCCAGTTTTCAACCAGAAGGTGACGAGTGCGGAGTTTGATCAGAAGAGTGGGCTGTGGAGGGTGAAAACAGCGGCGGAGGAGGGCGGCTCCGAGGTGGAGTACTTGTGCCGGTGGCTGATCGTGGCGACGGGGGAGAATGCGGAGGCGGTGGTGCCGCCGATCGAGGGGGTGGAGGAGTTCGGAGGAGAGGTGGTGCACACGAGTGGGTATAAGAGTGGGAGTAAATATGAAGGGAAGAAAGTGCTTGTGGTTGGCTGTGGGAATTCGGGCATGGAGGTTTGTTTGGATCTCTGCAATCATAATGCAAGCCCTTCACTTGTCGTCAGGGATACAGTGAGTCTTTTTTACACCTTCCACTCTGTGTTTTTCTTTCTGATTAAGACTACAATTTTGTCGAGTGTGTGTGTGCATGGGAGTGGGTTGTGTTGCGAAACAAGGATTTGGACATGGCTTCATTTTGAAGCTATGCTGCTTGTTATCTCTCTATGTTTTGTTTTGGAAACCCTAAAAAAAAGGTTTAATTTTAAGGTTGGAAATAGCCCAAGAATTAAAAACATGTTTATATTTTATTCAAAGTGGCTCAAGATTTTCAAGAAAAGTGAGAAAGATCTTACTTTTTTGAGCCCGTTTTGGCTCTTTGCTACTTCAAGTTTCGAAGTCATGAAGCAAAATACGTCTTTAACCAACAACAGTTTCTCTCTCTAGTTGCAGAAGGGAAAAAAAAAAAACCCTCAAAGTTTTCACTTTCTTGGGATACTCAAGCATGCGCAACATTGGCTACAAAAAAAAGAGTTTGAAGATTTTGTTTCATAACTACACTAATTAAACTTTAATTATTATTTTTGAAAGGACAATTTAAAGATTACACTTTTTTTTAAAGATAAATTTTGTGGAAATTAATCCCATATTTACATGGACTTTTTCTTCATCTTTTTGTTGATAGCTTTGAATCTGATGATGATTTTAGGTGCACATTCTACCACGAGAGATGCTGGGAAGATCAACTTTCGGGCTGTCCATGTGGTTACTCAAGTGGCTACCCATGCGCCTTGTCGATCGGTTTTTATTGGTGGTATCACGACTTATTCTCGGTGATACGGGCCGGTTCGGGTTGGACCGGCCCCAGATAGGCCCAATGGAGCTTAAGACCCTGTCCGGAAAAACCCCCGTATTGGACGTTGGAACCCTTGACAAGATCAAAAGTGGAGACATTAAGGTACAACTTCTCATCACCTATAAATATATCTCACCTTTATCAATCATTCATTTTTTCGTTTTGTTAAATAGCGATTTTCCAGTGTGACAAAAACCACCTGTTTTGCCCAAACAATCACTGGGATAAAGGGATTCTTTTTTGGGTTGAGATAATTGTGTTTTAGAGATTCTGTGGCTGGTCTTTTCAGGGAAATTAATTGTCTCATTAATTATGTTACAGCGATGAACTATTCAGCACTTTGATTTTTCTCATTTTACTGTTCTTTGCTATATACACACACATATATATATATGTATGAGGGCATCTTTTATAAGATCTTGATGTTGTACAGTTGAATAGTAGTCATTATTTGTTGATGATATTATCTAGTTTATTCCATACCATATTACAATCTCATCTTGGTGAAATAAAACACAAAATTATATATAGTGATTTCCAAGGACTAATTAAAATGCTCGTGTTTTTCGTGTATAGATATGCCCAGCGGTGAAGAGATTAAGGGATCAATCAGTTGAATTTTTGGATGGAAGAAGAGAAAATTTTGATGCAATAATTCTAGCAACTGGTTACAAAAGCAATGTACCATGTTGGCTAAAGGTACAGCTACTTTTATAGTCCCTTTTGAATATGACATGGTTTCTATAAATCCATAATACTTTAACAAGTTCAAAGTATTAAAGAAGAAAAGACATGTTTGGCTAAATGTATGTAACTTTGTTTTTCCCTTCAGGAAAGTGAGATGTTCTCTGAGAAAGATGGCCTTCCAAAAAGGCCATTTCCAAATGGCTGGAAAGGCAAGTGTGGGTTATACGCGGTGGGGTTCACGAAACGAGGCCTTCTTGGGGCATCCATGGACGCTAAGAACATTGCAGAAGACATTGAAAACTCTTGGAATGAATGCATTGCTAAAACATATGGTCAATGATGATGAATAATTGTGGTAGCTACCAAATGATATCTTATTTTGTTCATTTTTTGGTAATCAGATGTCCAAATTCCCCCCGATTTATTTTGAGGAACGTTGGCCCTCCCCCTGGTTCAACGAGTTCGGGTAGACTTTTACACATGTAGGATTGACTTGAACCAAGAAGTGATAGAAATGGAGAAATTTTGGGGGTACTAATGTTTGACGGTTGGTAGCAAAGGAAGATTGTGAAAATTGAGGTTGAAAGGAGGAAGAGAAGTTGGACAAAAGAGGTAGGATGTTAGACTAAAAAATGGGATGGGTAGGTTAAGTATTGATCATCCTCAATACATTTTGTACATTGACAACTTTCTCTAATTTAATAGGAATATATTGACTTCTAGTTGCTAGGTACAAAAAAAAAAAAAAAAAAGTTGTGTTATTTGGATTTTTAACTAGTGAGAAATGAAATTTTCATATTTTTTCCTTGTTACCTAATTTTTGAGATTGATCATGATTGTGTGTAGCTAGGAATGTATGGAATTGACTTGAAACAATACAGTGAAGCATAATTAAAACATGATGGTGAAATACTGGTACCAAAATTGTATATGATCACTAGGAGCAACTCATTTAGTGCAATTTTAAAGACTTCTGCCAATTTAGATGGGGAAATGATTGCTATCCCAAGTAGTAGATAGGACCACTACAATTAAATTAAACCAATGCGCCTTATTGTGCCAAAAAAAACTGGTATACTTAAACTTTTATATATTATTGTAGGGAACAAATATAAATGCAGGCCCAATATCCAGTTTTTCACCGAGTTATAAAACTCTTATGGAAATATAAATATTTCTTCAAGATGATTGAATTTTCTAATGATCTAATCCCACATCGTCGTCAAATTAAACTCTATTCATTATTAGAGCAAAATCCACTTTTTAGGTGGACATATTCTCCCAATAAATAGAGATTTAAATGCTCCCAATATATATGTACCTATCATCAGCTTAATATGAATAACAAGTTTTTTTTTTTTTTAACAACCCTATTACAAACTTATATAGTGAATATATTTGGGATATGATCCATCAATATTTTACACTTAAGCGATTTAATTATAAAAAAAAAATCCCAATATAGCATATATTATCATTAATAAAGTATCTCTTTTTAGGTCTTCTTTCTAATTGCATCCACAAACATCCACGTTTCGGTTGTAGCTGATGTCTTGGTGGATTGAGAAGGATCAATAATTATATAATAAAATATCATCTGTAATCACTGCCTCATTGCGCAATTTAAATTAACTATGACAAATCTAATTAATTATTTCTAATTCAAGGTAGTTACTTGTTAACAGCTATAAATTAATGAATCCTCTTCTAATTAAATCAACATTAGCCCATAAAAATTATATTATATATAGTGTTTGTGCAGCAAATTTAAATAAACAATTAATAGGGTGATAATGAGGGGTATGATTGTTAATTGCTTTTTAAAGTTACAAAGAATAATTCATTGAACCTGAAAATACCAATATCTCATGGCGTTCTTCTTTAAGGCAGAAAGCATGTCTTTTAATTGCGTTTTAAATTGCAACTTTTTAAATAAAGAGGTTGCAAAACAAAGTGTGCTTTTGTAAAATAAATATGGTTGAATTATTATTCTTGGAAGTAAATCATTTTATTTATGCATATTTCCCAATTAAACCATTCCTTCTTCCTCTTTTGCAAAATATGTATACACTTGCATTCCAATATATATATTTTTCATGTAACATTTTCCAAACACATTTATTATTAATTTTTTTCTCTCATAAGTCTTCTCCTAAAACATCCAAAAGCCATCCCTCCAAATTAATTAATTTGATTAGCTTTTGAAGGCTAAAAAGGGGAGGAAAAAGAAGTAGTCGGCCTATATATGCTCTAAATATTTTGGATTTTAAAAGAAAATATTAACAATTATAACGGGCTTGCTAAGCATATTAGGCCCAATTTACAAATATAGGGATTAAAGTACCATAGAGCCGCACATTAGTGAAGATTTGTACATTATAATAGTGATAAGATCATTGCATGTTTGCACTTCTTCAACAACTTTTGCATGCCTACTTATATAAGCATTTGATTGGTCTAATTGCCCTTTCTCCAATATTCCTTCATGATACCACCACTAAATTATTTTATAATCAATGGTATGAAAATTGTATATTTCCTGTCATATCATTATAAGTTACGTAACTGATCAAAAATCACTCCTCAGCCCAAAATGAAGGGTTGATTAGCTTCTCCCTATCAATTCGACATGAATACAATTTATGATGTTGGAGGTAATAAGGGATATAAACCTATTCAATTTATTTGAGATTCCCTAATCACCAAACCCTAATTTTGGTTTTAAAAACAAAACCAGATGTGAAGTACTTGGGTACTTTTACAAGAAAAATATAAACCACAAATAGTGGTCCTAGCCCTAGTTCTAGTACGTACTATGCATTTGATCCACAAGGTCATGATGGGGGCACTCTCATATAGACATATGTGTGTGTATATATCCCTTTTTACGTACATACACATGCTGCACATGCAAACTCATCAAACCATCCAACTCTTTAGGGTTTTTTTTTTTTTAATTTTAATTTTTGAATAAATTAAACAGTTTTTATCTTAATTATAATTAATTTCTAGTGGTCCTATATATGGAATTTTATTGACTTAAGTGCATTATTAGATATTGTACGTAAAATTAAATGTGTATAAATTTGTGGGGGAGGGATGGACCATATATCATATAATAGAATAGAGAGTGTCCACATCAGATCGACTGGATGGGGCGTGTTATTTGTCAATCATCATTCAAATATTCTTTGTGTAAAGAGTACAAAATTAATGATTGGGATTAATATTGTCATCCCTGGTTACGTTTATTCAGAATGTCTGTCATAAATCAATTAATGTTTGCTTTCTCCATTTGGAACTATATTGTATGAATATGCATGTGTGTGTGTGAACAACAAATGATAATAATAATAACAATTTAGTTCTATTAAAGATTACAATAATTCGTAAGCAGTAACTTGTTATGTTAAACTAAAACAAAATGTTGAAATGCATGTCGTGGCAACTATTAATTAATATGTTCAGTGATAATGTGTAATGATCTCATCCGTTTAAAATATGAAAAATAAAAAATAAAATTAATAAATATATTTAATATTTGACACATTAATAATAAACACATATTAATATATTCCCTGGATAAGGCAATAGGATTGTAAAATAAAATTATCAATTATAATAGTGTATTCAATTATTTTTCACTAGATTTTTATAAAATATGCTGAACATTGGCATGTGGTCTAGAAAGTCTAGGATTTCATGTCATTTTTAGATAACATGACGCAATTTTACTGACTTAGAAAATTATTTGATTTCTTCTTCTTTACAAATTTTCATATCAAAGTCAGTAAATAGTGCATGTCATCTAAGTGGTTGGAATTTTTTTTTTTTTTTTTGTCACATGTGAGTTATGTGTATATTTTGAAAGCATTATAAAAATTAAGATATATTTTATTGAAATTGGACAATTTTCTACCTTACATAACAAAATTTGATATTTTTAATTTAACATGACTACATGAAAAAAAAAAATCTTCCGAAAAGAAAAGGAATGTAAATTTAATTAACATGTTTTGATCTCAAATATTACACGTATATATAAATATGTGTATGACTACAATCAGGGTGGAGCCTCCTTAAGGTAAGTGGATTTTTTTTTTTTTAAATGTTAAAATACTCATTTTACGATAATTTAATATCACAAATCAATGAACCTCAATGTTGTCTAACTCCACCCTAACTACGATTAAAAGTTCATCATGAATTAACATATATATTAGCATTGACTCCATCGATCTGACTTCTTAGGGCAAAAACGTTACAGTAAAATTTAATTTTCATATTCCAAACTTTAATATTTTATTTAAATATATTATGCGGTCCTCCACGGGCTGTAAATGCAAAAGCCAGCAAAGGGTGGAGTTTCTGACAAGGATGCTGACAGGGCAATTAGTGCCTTGACTTTGACATTTTGCCTGATTGTTTGGGTATTTGCTCTAACTATATATTTATATGATTTTTATTTTATATGGTTTAGTGAGTCATACTTATCAAGGTTGGGTGGATTTTCTAATCATCTATGTTTCTATCCATAAATATAATATTTACTTTTTTTTTTGGGACACAAATATTATTCAATTTGACCTAAACAAATATAGGGAAACATTTTTTTATACCCACATATTTCTATGGATATTTTTGTCTTTTAGATAAAAAAATGAGTATGAAAAAAAAAAGTCTCCTTACGTGATAATGTCAATAAAAAATATTCCCTATCAAATTATTTTATATATGTCAAGTTTTTCACTTACCAAATAGGTCCTGATAATACATGTTCCATAAGCTGGTCAAAGAGTCAATGAACTCTGGCTAAATAAAAAAAAAACCTACAAATTTTAGGAATCTAAAAATAGTTTATACACACACATATATATGAGTTTATGTATAATGGGTAAAAGGAGCGTATGTGTCTTTGTTGTGGGCATGTTAATTGATATCAAATTTACAGGGATTTATTGTTCATTATTACATGTTAGTCATCTCTAACTTGATATACTGTTTTTAATTGATACAATAATTCATGGGTTGTTAAATTTTAATAAATTTAATTTGATATATTTAGTATCGTGTATTTCAAGTATAAGCTTGGATAGTAATTATTTATTGTATTTTCTTTTCTAAGATTAAATAAATTTCTTGAATATTGTGAATATTTCACTTATTTATATTTTTCTTTTACAATGCATAAAAAAATTGTGACCCATTTCAGAAAATCGAGTCAAACCAAATATTGTTAAATATAATTATCATACCTATGTTTGGAATCGACGTCTTTGGTGATCGTGAGTATCCCATAAATTGTTGGTGACGTGTCATCTTTGTTTTACTACCTGATTAGTAGGAACCACGGATCACATGCTCTAAAAAAGTGTTACATTTGACAGTCCTTTATACATGTAAATGTATATATGTGTGTGTACAGTACTATATACATTAATTAAGAATGACCAATATATATTGAGTATGTTTCAGTCCTAGTTAGTGTTACACGTATAATTTATTTTGTATTTATGTATTTAATTAGGCAAAAGATAAGGGACGTGTAGGAAAAGAGCAGTTGCAATTAGCTAATTATCAATTCAATTTGGTATTCCATCAATATATGTCCTCATTTTCATTTCTATTCTCATCTTACAAACGAGTGAATTTCTTCATAATCCCTCAACGAAATTGTATGGAGCAGTTGACCCCTATAAGATAAAAAGAAATGCATTTTAAATATCCGATTCATTTCAAAAATTCAGATTCTGATGATAATTCATCAGTGACAATTCAATTCTGAGGACATAGATCATTTTTTCTTTTATACAATGAAAACACCTAATTTAAAACACCCATCAGCAATATAACTTACATTTATGTCGATAATTATCATCAACAATTGAATTTTCGACTAGAAACAAACCAAATTTGAAAACAGACTAAGAGAATGGAAGCTATATGATCAAATAAACAGAAAATTTCTCCAACGTTAAATATAGATCCTTGGATTGAAATAATTGTATTTGCAAAGTGGCCCACAAAATTTCCAGAATCTTTGGGGTGGAGAAACCCTTTATACATAACATGCAAGAAAAGATGAAAACGACATATCATCATCATCTTCTTCACCATAATATCATGAATGATCAGAGAATGTGCAGATCACTCGATTTCTCTCATCCCACACCCAATGTGTTAATTTGTGCGCGCAAAATTATATTCCAGGGACCAGCTAGCCACTTTTAATTTTTCTTACTAGTTTCCAAAAAAAAAAAAAAAAAAAAAAAAAAAAAGAAGTCCATTCTCAATCATATTTCCTCCACTAGATTCTTTAAAGTGCAAAAGTGTGAGTTTTTTTGTCCCAAATTACACCTAGCTAGAAGAATCAACTACTGCGTGTGTGTGTGTGTGTTGTGAAGTAAATATAGTGGAGTATCTATCTATCTCTTTTCTCTTTATTTCTCAATCTTGAAGATACTTATCTCTCTATATCTTCCCTTTACAACCCTACCTTTTCCTCTTCTATAGAAAACAGCCAATCCAATGCTTAAAAGCTTTCTTTGAATTATTTCTCTTACAATTTCTCGATTGGGACACCTCTTTGAGTAACATGGAATCTAAGTATCTGAAGATAAACAATGTGCAATTTTCCGAAACAAACATAGAGAATATTCTTCTCCAAAAGTATCTTCTTACCTGATCATCTATAAAATAAATTTATGGCTGTATACCTGACCTCAGTATATAATCACTACACTCTGTACATTTTAGCATTTTCACATTTAGCCAACCCTTATGAAAAAAAAAAATCGTTTTGTTGCCTTTCTCACTTTCGTATTTTTTTAGACATATTGTCAATTACTCCCTCCGTCCCAACTCAACTTGCCTATTTGCCATTTATGTTTGTCCCAATCGAACTTGCTAGCTCAAAAATGGCAAATTTTTTTTTACCAAAATATCCTTATTTTTCAATTTTATTAAAGTGAAAAAAACAAAAAGTAAGCATATTTAATTGAAAAAAGCAAAACGTAAGTAAAAAAGTAAAAAGTAAGCATATTTAATTGAGTCAACTGTGTTTTCTTAACCTTCGTGCTCGGTCAAAGTAGACAAGTTGAGCCGGGACGGAGGGAGTATATCTTTAGTATCGATTAGGGTGATTGGCATCAGAGTGATATGACCTTAATTTTGATGTGATATGACCTCAATTTCGATGGTGTGGGTAAGAAGGGTAAAAATGTCTAAATTTAGCTATAAAAAAATAATAAATGTTTAATCGTAGGTAAAATGAATTATTTTATCAGATACCTAAAAGTGAAATTAAAGTGGCCCTATTTCTTGTTTACAAATTTCGGGCGATTTCTAAATTAATGAAGACAGCCCTTTAAAATTCATGAGACAAATGCAGTTCTTTTTATGGGTTGTTTGGCTATCTAAAGCATGATCTGTATTCTTACTAAATTATCTTTGATAAAGATTATTACTATATCTTGTTTGGTTTATTCCAAGAAAGATGGTGCAAGAATTAAATAAATTTATGCTTGTCTGCATTTAATTCACATGGCATGCACTTTGTGTTAGAAGATTTTTCAAATTACTAAGGAAATGATTCTCTCTCTCTCTCTTTCTTTTTTGACCCCATTTTCGATCATTATTAATGCGCTTTCACTTTCTCTTTGTGAATATTTTCCTCTTGTGTTTTTCCTATTTTGGGTTTTTTTATTCTTTCATTTATTTCAAAAACAAAATTCTAAGTTTAGACAGAGTTTATTTCTTTTGTGCATTGATTCACATAAATCACATCAGATGCGATCATGAGCATTCAAAGAACCATTCTCTATGGACAGCAGAATTTTGGAGAAATATATATAGTCTATTAATTAAAAGTACCGATGGGTATAAATTCCTTTGTTAAATTCAGTTCAATTCAATTCTTGGTAAAATACGAGAGGTTATCATTGAAAAATGAATATTAGATATATAAATATATATAATATAAAAGAAAATTTCAAACCCCTTTTTTTGTTTTTATTTTTTCTGGAACAAGAACGTCTTTGTCTTAATTTTAAGATTTTGTTCTAATTGCATATCAAAGTCGACATTTTATCTAATGCACCAAGTTATTAAGCGGTCAAACTCCCCACGTGCACAATATTTTCGATATGTCCAACCTTAGTTTTTTTTTTCTAATTACAAATTTTATATGAGATCTTCTTGAAATTATTCCATCAAACAGAAAATGTACCATCCATTACTTAAATTCATTTTTTTGAAAATTTCTGATAAATAGAATATATATTGTAGGTTAATCTGTCTCACGAAATTAAATTTATGATGTACTTACATAACAGTAATACATATGAAATGTCTTTCTTATATGTTAAAGATTCTTGTATTTATACTGGAATTAACTCTAGAGTTTAAAAGAAAGATAAACAACTCTTCCAAATATAGGAAGCTGTATGTATCATAATTTTGTTCTAAGTACATTTGTGGTTATAAAAATTCTTTCCCGCCCATGGTTTTGCTAACACTAAAACTCTCACACATACAAAAAATTCATATAAATATTAGATTCCTCATCATCAAGAATCCAAATCTTCGTTATCATCTTTGACTAACTTGTTTTGTTGAAACATTGAAGAAGGCGATTTAATATATTTTTCCTATAAACTTGGAGGACTTTAATAAAAGTTGGATGTACACTTGTCAATTAGTAATCTCATATATATTTTTTGATCTTACAAGACATTTTATTAGGTTTTTCTTTTCATTGCATTAAAGTTGGAATTCAATAATTACCAAAGAATCTTATATTATTATATAAAACCGTAATAACATATGTAACAATCTCAAACCAACTGATTTGGCTCGACTCAATTTATGTACTTCCCTTCTCCCAAACTCATATTAATTAATTTAATATCATGGTGATGAGATAGATATTCATGTTCCTCAAAGACATGGAAAACCATGCATGTGATCTTTAAAGTATTAGAATATTTGTTGTTCTCTAAAAAATAGTCAACCATGCTTTATTCTCACGTCATTCTAACTTCCAAGTTTAGACAATAATCAATGTTGATTTTATGACCTATTTTTGGAGAAAATATTTGGCAAAGTAGGCGAGATTTTGGTGATATTCGTCTACCATATATGATAGCATTTTTCATGAGAATTTTAAATAGTATAAGTGTAAAATGATTTTAAAATAATTATGGTTTAAAATTATTTTACATAAATTAAGAAATCATTTAATAGCTTTAACTATAAGTGTAAACTGATTATATTATCCCCATTTAATAAGTATAATCAATGAATTTTACTAAAGACATGTTTAATATAAAAACAAAATTTAGGATAAATTAGGAAAAGAATCATTAATTAGATTTTGCAGTAAAAAGACGAAAAATAAATAGAAATAAAATCGAATTTCTTAAGTGATAGTTATTTTAAAATGGAGGGAATCTTTTTTATTGAATATTATTATAGAACGAAGTCCAATTAGTTTTTGCAGGAAGAAATAAAGAGAGTTTAAGAACAAAACGGAAATAATACAAAGTAAACTGATTAAGGGTAAAATAGGAAAAAAATAAAAATAGGTAAAACAAAAAGGATAAAACGGGTAAATGAAAAAAAACGTATATAGACCAAGGGTGAAACAGGAAAATAGATCTTAAGAACAAAACGTAAATAATAAAAAGTAAACAGATCAATGGTAAAATAAGAAAGTAATAAAAATAGGTAAAACAAAAAGGATAAAACGGGTAAATGAAAAAAAAAAAGAAAAAAGTATATAGACCAGGGTAAAACAGGAAAAAAGGATTTGCGGTGAGCGTGGATCGAACACGCGACCTTCAGATCTTCAGTCTGACGCTCTCCCAACTGAGCTATCCCCGCAATTGCTAATACATGTTCTATATTTTTACTTTATTGGTATTCATTTACTATTAATAAAATGAAAAGTAATATCAAAATAATAATATATTCCTGTGGAATTTGTGAATTGAACTTTATGTAATCTTTGATTCTCTGTTTCGCTTGAAGTCCAAAGAGTTTAATAGCCCATACAAAAGGGCTTCTTTTGGGCTACGACAACTCAGCCTCGCTCGATAGAAAACCCAATAAGCCGAATATGTATTTCGGAGTAGTCGTGAACTCGTTATACTGTCCCATGGAGCTCCATCCTCCATATATTGGGCTGGTTCAATAAAATCGGCCCAATAACGAAGCTCTTGGGCTTGCATAATTTACCGTATTGCTTTGTTTGGAATTACTGGGTTTCAGAATAAAATATGCAGGATCATGAATTTGGACTTTTATTTATCTTCGTTATATAAGGTGTTAGAATTATATAAAAAGAATGTGTTCGGATTTAAGAATATTAGTTTGGAAATTTCAGAGTGGTGCGACAATTTCAGTAGCTACTTATTCTAAATTATTCAAAAATCAATCTAAGCTATTTTTGACACAAAATTATTCACTGAAATTCAATTAAGAAGTGAACCCACAGATGAAACCAATTTTCAAAAGCTCATAAAAAAATATTTACTTGAAATTAAATGCGTGAATTGACCTCATACAGTAGTACTCAATGTTTTTATTAATCGTGCGTGTGAATTTGAAACCTACCGACATTATTTTTAGAGTATTTCAGAAAAACTTAAAACTTCGTATATCCAAATATTTTCATTCTTAGGCTGTTTTTTTTTGGATAAGTGAAATAATATCAAAAATAAAAAAAAGAGGGTAATAAACTTAAAAAATGAAACACTAAACTTGAAAATAAATTTCAGCATTACAATCCAACTGAAAATTTGAGAACATTAATACAATTAATGTACAAATGAAGACTTAATAAATCCTAAAACGAAAGAAATTCAATTAGTGAACAAGGTTTGACAAATTTGGGAGAAAACATGAAAAATGATCCCATGGTAAGAAGGCGCATTCAAAGACAAGAAAGAAAGCAGTAGCGTCTCCAAATCCTCCGCCGCGAATATCTGTTTCTCCACAATCATCTCCACCATTGATGCCCTGAAATCGCTGTGAGGATCACTCGATCTCTTCTCCACCGCATAACTCTCTCCGATCATCACCGACCTCTGATCTATACTCTTCCTCGACGAACTACTTCTCTTAGTTTTCCGGCGGTTCTTGCCTGTTTTCCGATGGCTGCGATAGTACTGCTGCGTGGAGACGATGTCGGAGCCCAGTTGGTGCTCCGGCCAGGTTTTGCAGCCGGGTTTATTGGCGGCGCCGCTGGTGGCGGTTTTGCGGCTTAAAACGGTGTCGTATGAAGCGAGGGAGGAGAAGGAGCAGCGGCCCGTCTCGTCGATGCTTTTCATCTCTTCACATCTTCTGAATCTCCGGCTGGTTTTGAGGTGAAAGGAGTCGCCGGAGTTGGAAGATATGCTGAGGAAGGTGTCGGTTTCGACGTCATTATGCCGTGTTTTGACGTCATCGCTGCTGGTGAACCATCCACTGTTGGAGGATGAGCTGAGGTGGTTGAGAGAAAGGAGGGTGGATGAGGGTTTGTCCAAGGGGGGAGCAGGAGGGCATTTTGGTCCTCGTGCAATGTTATTGTTGGGCTTGGTGATGGTATTAATGGAGGTTTCTGCAACATCAGGTAGAGCTCTGAACTGGCAAGACGTGAAAGAAGAAGGGAAAAGCCGAGACACTTTCACCAGCAACTTATGGTTATCCATTCGTATATTTCTCTTACACTTGTAATACTTTTTCGATCTTCCTCCTTTTTATATATAAACTCTGAGAGAGAGAGAGAGAGAGAGAGAGAGAGAGAGAGAGAGAGAGAGAGAGAGAGAGAGAGAGAGAGAGAGAGAGAGAGAGAGAGAGAGAGAGAGAGAGAGAGAGAGTTGAAAAAACATAAATATTAGGGTTTATAAATAAAATCTAAACTCTAGATAAGTTCTGTTAGTTTGTATTGGATTAATAGTCATTTATATTAGGTTATTAATTAGTAATTTGTGTTGAAGTTAACTTCATTAGAAAAATCATAAGTTTCATATCACTATATATATTGTGTTTGTGTTTTTTAAATGTAATAATTGTTCTAAAATGATGTTATGAACATATATTTATATACAAATAATACAACAAGATCTTCTCTTTCAAATAGTGTTTGTTCCTGTATTCTATGTTCTAATAACATATGTAACATATGTATAATGTTACATTATAATTATTCACAATCTAGTTTTATAGTTTTGTAGACTCTACATCTGATGTAATATATCAGATATTTTACACATACATTATAATGGATATGTGTGTGCATGTTTTCATGTGTTTACAAATTATGGATTCTATGTTAGTGTATATCATTATATGTAACATCTGTAACATTTTACAGTTTCATACATGTGAAAAATTACGCTATGCAAATAAATAAGTTGATAAAGTATTTCTTAAAATATATGTACAATTGATTTGTCCCATAAAAATTAAATTCCAAAATCAAGAGTTGAATCCTATTTGATATGGGAACAATTATTGCATAGCATGTATAATAATAGTCCAAGTGTCATTTCTTTGGAAAATCTTGGGTCACAAGTTGGTATAATGAGTCCATGTTGTGGTCACGTGATTAAGCAAATAATCACATAATAACACTCATACTCTTGACTTTTTTTTTCACTTATATAATTCTATTCACGGACTCTTTTTTAAATCATATCTACTTTCCATATCAAGAGAATCACATTGCTTTCTCACGAATTCTCTTTTCTTGTTCTAATTCCATGCAAAGTTTTACATCATTGTCCAGGCTAATCCAAAAATAAAATGAAAATCATATAATAAACAAAAAATTCATACATTTCTGGTATATTATGAGTTATCAAAATATATGTCCACCCATTCATGAGGACATTAGAAGTACAAATTTTTTTAATTATTTTTAAGATCCTAACATTCTCGTCTAATTGCATTCACAGGCATATATATATATATATATATATATATATATATATATATTGCGTTATTATCAAAGAAAACTAAATTTACTAAATTACACTATCAAAGAAAATATTAACAACGGTTTATATAAAACCGAGAAATCAATGAATGTGACAATAAGAGCATTATCCACAAGATCAATTCTTCATAAGATCATCATAAAATAAAAAAATCTAAATGAAATGAATCAAATCAAACGTAGATACCATTAATAAGTCAAATAGAACTCGAGTTTGAATAATTGATTTTCTGACATTACATCTTGTGCTGTTTCCCAACCTTATCTTTTATGTTTTATTTTGATGCATGATAGTAAAAATGTCTATATATATATATATAGTTTTGAAATTAAAACACTTTAAAAGAAATATATAGTATGATGAATATTTAAAATAGGAGTAAGGTGTGGATGTGTCATATTGGGAAAATTGCTCCCTGTGCAGCGGCGCATTCCCTCTGCAATAGAATGTCAATAAGCTTCTGTCTTTTTCAAATTACCCAAATCAATAACAACAAAATTAATCTTAATTTTTTTTTAAAAAACAATAGTAATTGTTGGTTATCTTTTCTAGGGCATTGCCACAAATGTGTAAGCATAATGTTATGTACCAACAAAAACTCAACTAATATGAGCTGACTCTGAAAATATTAATTTTGAAAAAAAGATATATATATAATAAAGATGGTATCTTGAGTTAGTGAGAAGGTTCCAAGGACACGGAGACAGAAAGTGGAGCAGAAGTTTAGTGTGTATTTCAAACTTGAAGTTAAGGTCCTACAAAAGCTATACGACACTTTTCCATTTCACCTTTCCATGCAAGATACATAACCCCTTTCCTCATAAGTCAATCACATTTTATTTCATTTACTTACTACTTTATTTCCAAACTATTTAATTTTCTCTTATATATATATATATTGTGTTTCTACATTTTTTTCTTATAAGTTTGATTTTTATGACACCGTCTCACAAATCTAATTAATCATATAAGCCGGATTAATCCATAGTTTATATATATGTGGGCTTGTGAAAATAGATCGAGTTTGTGGATAATAGTTTACACAACTACGTACATTACTGTGAGACAATCTGATATGAGTTTTTGTGTTTTATTTTAATAAATTGTGATGCATTATTGAGAAATAATTAGTTGTTCTAGTACTGTTCTGCATGAGAGTGCAATTTGTTATGTACCAAATACATGTAGTATGTAACGTTGTGATTTTCAAAACTTTATACCCCAAATCCAACCAAAGGCTACCAAACAAAACTAGTTGTTTTTGGAAAATCATAAAATAATGGGACATTTAATTGTTACCCACTTTTATATTGTCAGAAAAATACTGTGTTTTTTTCTTACCATATGTGTTTGAGTTTCAATGCTATTAAACATTTTGACTTTTTTCGATGCGATATTATATATATTGTCATAGAATTTGGGTCTCATTTTGTCTTCTTTATAATGTACTTATTCATCTCACGTAAAACCCAAATATAACCTACTTTCATTTAATTAAGATACACTAATCACGTGTATATGACATCATCATTAGGAGAATGCATTTTTTGAATAATTATCTTAAAAATCTATTTTTAATAATGTCGTATTGCTGGTAAAGTTTAGTATAATGTGCCAAGATACTAGGGTTTTGGTGGGATTTTCGTTTTTGAATTTAATTTTTGTTTTTATGGATGTCATTTTTTGTCTCTCATTGCAATTTTCCTACGAACAATCATTTTCTAGCAAAGAAGAGCAATGGCAGGATTGGGACTTCACCTTCGTATTTCTCTTTTAAATAGTACCATTTTTAGCAGAGTTTATTGAATATTCTGCAGCCTGGTAATGTCCATTTAAAATACAAAACAAAAAAGTGCCATCTATTGTGTACTCTATATGGAAATTATAATTAATAATTATATATTCACAAACAATGAATACCCTGTGATTCTCACAAGTCAATTTTTACCGTTCAATCCGTTTTTACAAGTCAAATTTTTTTATCATAAATTTATTCATCTCATAAAATTAGAATCGTGAAAAAATTCACAAATTTTTTTACACATATATTTTTTTAGTAATATTACTTTAAGTGATTGTTGATATTTGAATCCCCATTGTTCAACCTTGCAAATTCTATGATCGTCCATGTATTTTATATTTTATCTACATACAAGTTAACAACGATGCTTATAAAAAATAATAAAAAGATAATATAAAACTTTCGTGGAGAGCTATAAGCTTTGCAACTCAATTTGTATTTCTTACTATAAATGAGTAGATAAAGATGAATAGAATTTGAATCCTTAATCGTTCAATACTTTGTAAAAAATTCACTCCCCTAAATTATTAAAAAATCTTTTTTTTTCTTTTAAAGGACAATATAAAAGGTGAGACTGAATGGTTTTTGGTCATAAATATTGCTTTGGGCCTAGCAGCTTTTAGGAATTTTGGGCTACAATAATCTTGTGTAAAGATATATAAAATCATAGGATGGGCTTTTGTGTGGGCCCATTAAGTTAATGATAGTGAGAGTGGTCCAATTAGAAAGTCCAATACTTCTGTAAAGCCCACTAACAAACCCCACAATTCTTTAACACGGATGGTTGCCGCCCTAATCTCTCTCTCTCTGGGCCGTTTCGTTTCTCTATTTGAACTTAGTTTTAATAGGTTTTAATTATTTAATAGCTTTTTTTTTTTTTTTTTATTGGAGTTAAGTTTATTCCAGTTACTAAAATTAAAATTATAAAATATTTTTAACAAAAATCTGTCTACTCGAAATACTAAAATTAAAATTATTATATACATTCAAATATCTATTTAATCAAAACATTTATATTTATAAGCGAACGACCGATATAATTTATATATTTGTTATAAACATAACATTTTATTGGAATTTAATATCAAATTATTGTACCAAAATTTGTCAAATATTCTCAAAAATCTCATGTTAAGTTTCCGTAATTGTTTCAAGATCATGATATTTTCAATAATATTACCATACTAAAATTTCTACAGATATTATCATCTATACTCATAATCTAAAGAAAGCAGCACCATCCACTCATTTAGATGTATTTTTCTTAGAAAGAAAATCATGTAATGAAGAGCATCAAAGTTCTCAGGAATATATAATGAAAGCTAAACAACTATTTTTACAAATGCATAAGCAAACACTAAAACTTGCAGCAAATTTCCTACTTAAGTTGTTCATAGCACAATTATCATGAATGCAGCCACATAGACCTCAGATTACATTCAAGTAAAAATATGTAGCATATCAGTGTGTTTCAAATCTTTCATAGGAGGCAAAAATGCTTACATATCAACTGCTCTCTAACTCTTTCACTTCCTTTCTTGTCCGATGCAGCTTCGAAAATTGCACAGATGCAAACTTTCCACAAAGATGGTAATACCACCAGTCATCTGATTTTCTGAAATGTTAAATACAAAATGGAAACATTAAATATAAACCATTTAAAAAACTAGGTGCCATTGGCATGGTAAAACAAAGGTTTAAAGCATCACCTTTATAGATTTACTTAATGCTTGAGCCAGTAGTTTCGTAGCTGGGACATGTGCAACAATATTTCATCTCGACCTTGATTTGTGACGCTACTGGTCATAATCCAAGGTGGTGCAGTTTGGAAGAATTCACGTATCAACTCTTGGAAGTTCTGCACGTTTTCTTCTGGCCTTTTCCCTCCGTTCTTTTTCTTTTTCCGTCTGTCACACTTGGTGAATATCAACGTCATAGGAATCTGTGAATAAGTTAACAAAGTTTCAATGTTATTAAGACTTGAGGAAGTTAAGGAGTTCGTATCTGATAAGACATGAGAGATCATTCAAACAGTGAAACAAACTTGCATAGTAACCTGATTTTCTCCCAACCAACTTGCATAGTCAAGATCGATCTTTTTAGCAGGAATGCTGGCGTCAATCAGAAGGAATACTGAGACGAGGCTGGGGCGGGTAAGGAAGTAGTCCTTTGTGAACTTGGCCCAGTCTGTTCGAACCTCATGTGGCGCAGCTGCATACCTATTCAACATATATAAAAGGTGGTTAAACCCACCAAATGTCAACAAGTTTCATCTGTGGTAATATGATAGGATAAGACACTCGTCATCATTTGACACACAAGCATGCAAGAAAACATTCACAAAGCTTTGGCTCTAACGAGTATAGCAGTATTCCCTTTTCCAAGTTCCCTCTCATATGGGATAAAACATAATCAACCCGAGATTTAAATGATGAACCACCTTTCAAGCAATAAGGCATACAGCAGCAAAAGATAATTGGTTTTAAACAATACAATTATAATAATGGTATCTTCTGTTAGTAAATCTTGCTCTTTTTTTCTGTAATTCAGTTTTTAATCATCCTTTTGTGAAAACGGCCCAATGATATGAAACGCACACATTCTTGGGTGGACAATACAATTTTTTTTCTTGTAATCCTAGTGTAAATAAAAATGCATGGCATAGCATTGACATTAAGATACCTATAGCAAGAAAAGTTTATATATTAAAATCTTACATTTTAAAGACTTTGCAATCTTATTCAAAAGATAATAACCAACAACTCCTATTCATCAAGATGAACTCAACAAACATTAGAAACAAAGTGCAAGTTTCGAGAGTCAGTTAGCTACCCGTATCCGGGTAAATCGACCAAGTACCAGCTATCGTTGATACGAAAATGGTTGATGCATTGTGTTTTCCCTGCAAATCATAACAACCAATGGCATCACTACATCAACAAATTTTCAGTAAAAGAAGCCCACAATAAGTAAACAAAGGTCCCTCTTTTCAGCCAAGTTGTGTAAAATTAGTAAAAGACAGGCACCAAATTATCCACAACTCCATCAATAACATCAAAATCAAGAAACCACATTACTCAATTTCAATACAGAATGATGATTATACCAGGCTTTTTAGAAGTAAGGGCGAGGCGCTTTCGCCTAACGAGGGAATTCAGGAGCGAAGATTTGCCGACATTGGAGCGGCCGACGAGGGCAAATTCGGGAATTCCATCGGCGGGGCAGTCCTCAGTTTTGACACTGCTCTTGACAAACTCTGCATTCACAACTTCGACGCCGTGTCCGGCATACTTGCCAAGCACGATATTGGAGCCCTTCAAGATTCTTGCGCTTAGAGGCGCGTTTTTGAGTGACGAGACGTCTGTTTCCGGCGGTACGAAGAGGGTGTCCAGAGAAAGCTGTGGGCTTTCTTGTTCTAGAGGAGGCGGTGGGGCAACGGCGGCGGCGGAGGTGAGGGTGGAGAAGTGGGAGAGGGGTGAAACTAAGGGTGTGGAGATGGTTGCGGGTTCGGATTCGGGTTTGGATAAGAGGGTGGAAGTGATTAGGTACAATTTATGGGGATTGGGGGATTTGAGTTTTAGTGGGGATAACAGAAAATGGGAATGGATTCTTGGAAGTCTATGGGTGACAAACATTTCTTCCAATGCTATGCTCTCCTCTCTCTCTCTCTCTCTCTCTCTCTCTCTGGGTAGAAAGTGTAAAATATCGCATCCAGAATATATTGGATAATTGCCAAATTATCTAGTCTCATCTCAATAAATATTTGTAATTAGGTTTCAGCTTCATAATTATAAAACTTCGTCTAATACTTAACTGCAACAAAATGTCTGGTTGACCCAAATTTCAAAAATAAGAGGGTTATTTTTGCACTAAATAAAACTTAAGTTCAAATGGTTACTTATCTAGCCCTAATTTGATACCCTAGCATTGGATTGATTCTTATTTGGAGCAAATCAATGGCGGCTGCTCGCGGCGGCAGAGTTCGGCTACCGATATTCGGACCCAGAAGCTCATCAGAAAGCTGCCTCCAAAAACGCGATTCTTCTTCGGCATCTACTCATATTCCCCTGCTCCAAAAGCTCCTTAAAACGCCGGTGTCGAGAATCAAATCAACCCTCGACTCTGAGTTCACTTCCGATTCTACCCAGTTTCCGTGGCCTGCCCTTCTCTCTTCTCTCAATAACTCTGCTCCCCACAAAGCTAATTTGGTAATCTCACATCCCTCATTTATTCAATAACCCTGCGAAAGTATTAAAGAAGTTAATAAATATGAGAGATGATTTCCGTAGTTTTATATTGTTAATCAAGTCTGTAAATATAGTTTTGTTGATAAAAGATTTGTCATTCGATTATATACAGTAGAATACTGGGAATTCTACATAATTTAAGTGACATGTTTGTTGGTGGCAGAAAAATAAATATTACTGCTTGAAATCTGCAATCATAAATGTGAATGTACATTTACATATTATGCGCTCGTCATTTATTTATATAGCTGAAATACCATTCTTCGCCTTGTTGTAGCCAGATTATGGAATGGAAACTAGAGAAATTGACAGCACAAGACCAAAAAAATCATGACTGTTATGCGCGGTTGATATCCTTATGCGAAAACATTAGAAATCTTCCTATTGCACTGCTTATATTTTCATCGATGGAGGCTCATGGAGTCACGGCGAATTCTTTGGTTTTCAATGCCCTCATATCTACAAGCTTATCTTTAGGTAATTTCCTCACAGCATTAAGCTTATTCGAAATAATGGAGAGTTCAGAGAGCTACAGACCTGACTCAGACACTTATGATGCTTTCATTTCGGCATATGCAAACTTGGGGAACAAGAATGCAACTGAATCTTGGCTAACAGCTAAAAGAGCCTCTGGATTTTCTGTTGATGCTCAAACATATGGTTTTCTCTTACATTGTTGTATCAAATCAAGGGCTTTTGCGGATGCTCAAAGATATTTTGAGGAGATGATGTTAGAAGGACTAATGCCTGATGAATCGACCTTTCAGGACATTCTGCTAATGTATTGTACGCAGAGAAGTTATGTTAAGGTTAACAAGATTTTGAAGTTTATGTCAGATGGTGGGATGAAGATTGATCGATTTACTTGCAGAAAGATTGTGGATTTGTACTGTGAAGTGGGGATGGTTGAGGAGTTGGAAGAATTACTGAAAATGTTGACAAAATCGAATCAAACATCAGATGTTCTTTCACTGGTTCACTGCTCAGTTACAAGGGTGTATGCAGATAAAGATAGATTAGACGATGTTGAGTACTGTGTGGGGAGAATGCTAAGACATGGGATTTCATTTAGCTGTGACGAGGGTGTTGAAAAGGTAATTTGTTCATATTTTAGAAGGGAAGCTTATGAGAGGCTGGACATGTTTTTGGAAAGTATAAAAGATTCGTACAAGCTTGGAAGATCAACTTTTGATTTGTTGGGTGCTGGCTATCGACGAGCAGGGCTGTTAGAGAAGTTAGAGATGGTGGTGAAGGAGATGAGACATGCTGGTTTTGCGTAGTCTCTTTTAATCGTAGTTGTATACAGTTGTCTCCTTTACATGCTTTCTTAATCATAGCTTGATTCTCAATCTTGATGTCTTGTATCCAGTGTTCTAAAAAGACGTTTTAACTTATATTTCATATTGATTTGTTTTCATATATTTGGTTTACATTTTGCCTCTATTCAAACTTTTTTGCCAAAGAAGAAAAGACATACATGGCTTTAATAAATAGCCCATCGAATAACATCATCAATTGCATCATTCTGGCGAGTTTCTAACATTAAACTAGACTGAAAATAATACATTTTTTGCTGGTATTTGCGTTGAAGCACATAAGAATAATGAACAGGTGTTATTTATCATCGCTTGATGAAGGAAGACTACCGATGAGCCATATAAGAACCACACCGATAAGGGCACCTGAAAGATGTGCAATGTGGTTAACATTTTGTACTCCTCGAAGACCTCCACCTATGCTTGCTGAAGCTTGGGCCGCTTCCATAACCTGATACACCAAATGACTTATGAGTACGAGAAGTTTAACCATAAACAGGTATTAGAACCTTCCAAATGTTGAGATTTCAACACAGGTGTTTCTGCTATCGTGTTGAAATCTGGCCAATTATGCAAAGAAGATGCCATTACAATTTTGGGAAACATGTGTACTCATTAATCATTATCATTCTTATGGCAATTTCATCCTGATTAATGTTAGAAATTTGTTTACAGATTATGAAAAGTGAACAGATATTTAAGGAAGCACTTTAATTTGATGGAAGCATAAATTGAAGTTTTAAAGATATGAAATACAATACCTTTTCTACAACAAATTGTCCTAATATAAGAACTTCAAGGATCTTCCTCCAGTCCCAGGACATCTGCAGGACAAAAAACATTGACAAATTAATTTGTATGAGTTACACAGAAGCTCTACTATATTCAAGTAATCTACACTGATTATTTCCAAAGTTGATTTCAAAAATTGGCTAGATAGTCAACATACTTTCACGAGGACACTAACTGCAAAGAGTCCAAATACTGCACCAGATGCACCGATGGAAACTGCATTTCTTGGGAGAACTAACCAGGAAACAAGGTTTGCCCCTGCACCTGTCAAGATATATGAAAACCATAGAGCAAAGTTTCCTTCTTCTTCTTCAACAAGTTTTCCTGTATCGCAGACAGTTTAGAAGCCAGCCCTTAACAGTATACATGAGTGCAGAAGGTTTGCAGAAAATAAGTGAACAAAGTCTCACCAAAAATATACAAGAAAAACAGATTGCTCGATAGATGATTCCTGCAATCAATGTACATTACTCAGTAAAACTCCAAAGTTTCATGTGTATGCACCCGAGAGGACTCACCAATTAAAATGACAGAATGTTGCAGTTACAAACTGGTACCAAGCAGGCAGATTATGATACAGATAGAGTCCCTTAATCCAACGAACCTGGAAAAAAAGGGGATATTCCTCATTAGCACTATAACACGATTTGACATGAATAACTTTATTGGTTAAGTTTGTTTTTCAACTCCTGAAAATGAACTTCCTACTTCCACTAAGAATAGACTAATACAGAAAGTTGGAGATAATTAATAACAAACTCAGGATAGCAAGATTGTAAGAAGGAACTCATTAAAAGACCTGGAAAACATGGTCAGCCAAAAATATCCCAATATTAATGAGTAGAATCCAGAAGATTCCATTGACACGCTTCTCGGGCTTCCTTTTCGGTTCGGGCTTCCCAAGTTCCAGCTGTGATGTCATGTCTAAGTGAAAAATCATCAAATTGATATAAAATTTCCATATGGAAATCAAATTCCTATGCTGTGCTTAATCATAAGCTTGCTTCTGAAAAGAATTAGTGAACCCACTAAAACAATGTCCAACAGACTTCAGCAATAAAGCCATGAAATACCATAGAAAATACTACTCATTCCCTTATGTTCAAATGAAACAGGAAATAAGAACAACTTTAACCATGAAAATGACCAAATTTCAGTTGAAAATGTTTCGAACTTGTTCCTAACTAATTCACGCTCCAAAAAGAGAAACATATACAGTTCATCCCGAAGAGACTGTAAAACCCACACCAAATGTTTGTGAAAATCCCCAAACGAAAACAAGAAGGATTGACCTGAATTTCCGTTCACTCTGCAGACCAATAATCTAAAGTTGGGTTTTTCCGATGATTTAAAACAGAGGCGATTGACTCCGGTTGGAATGGGGAGCAACGCCGGCACGGCCGTCGGCGTGAATTTGAAGGGACGAGCGCCATGGAATTTAAGCAGCGGAAGAAAATGCTTCGGCTGAAACTGAAGTTGTGTCATTTTCTTTTCTTTGATTAAAGAATAATAATAACTAAGAAAATGGGGGCTCAATTTAAGTACAACTCTTATAAAATTATATTACGAATTTAATTCAAAATTACTTCATATAATTTTCTTATATGGAACAATTTTCATTCTTTTACAAGAATTGAAATTTAACTTGTTTTGGATATTTTTATTGTAAATATATCAGTTCATGTATGCAATTTATTACCAAAAACATCTTTTAAACCCATTTTCTATTAACAAATATTCTTAATTTTCGACTCCATATCATAGATGGGAACTACAACAATTAACGACATTTAATTATCAGATTATTGTTTTCCAATTTCATTGATTAATGTAACCGGCTTAAATAGCCAAAAAATTAACTACACAATTGTTTCTATACATCAGGTGCACGGATCCTAAATCCGTGCAACCGGGTCAACCCACCCAAAAATGCCTTTCACACCCCCACGCGCCCAAACCCTAGCCCAAACCCTAACTCAAATCTGCTGTATATTAGCATAATCTTTTAGTTTAGCGAACTTAACCTTTTAGTTTAGCGAACTCAACATTTTAGTTATATGCACATAACATTTTACAGTGCTGAGTAGTGAAAAAAGTATAAGTTATTCACTGAAAAGGTTATGAAATTTGTACATAAAGGTTTCGGCTATACTGAATTTTTATAGTGAAAAAACTATAAGTTATTTATTGAAAAGGTTATGAAATCTGTACATAAAGGTTATACTATTACAACATAAAAGTTATATTATTACAATATAAAGGTTTGGGTTATATTGCATAAATTTTTATAGTGAAAAAAGTATAAGTCATTCAGTGAAAATGTTATGAAATTTGTACATAAAGGTTACACTATTACAACATAAAGGTTATATTATTACAACATAAAGGTTATGACATAAATTATAAAATAAAAAAAAATAAAAAAAAAGGTGCGGATCCGGGTTAAACCGAACCCGACCCGACCCGCGTGTCCAATTGCATGAATCATGACACATGCATCTCATGCACACAAACACCACTCAATTAACTATATTTCACACCACCAGTTATTTAATGCGTAAAGCTAAATTAAAAACAAAATCAACTTACGAAAATAGAATTGAAAAAAAAATTAAAACCAAACCAAGAATACCAAATAAATGTACACGGTTTTTCCTATTTAAAAAAAAAAATACTATACAAGATTGAATTATGTGTTTGAAATTACCCGTAATCATCAAAAAAGTTATTTTCACGAGCATAATCATATGCCATATTGTCCTCAAAATCTTCAGTGCCCTCTAATCGAAAAGGATATTCTTTGTTACTATCCAATTCTGGAGGATCTTCTTTGTTATCGTTCGAATTCTGATTCTCATCATCACACTCTGTTTCTGTTCGCATTTTCTTGATCTTCTCTGGGATTTCCTGCTCCATTTGTAATAAAAAAACTAAGATATGAATCATAATTTTCAGAATATGACCAAACTAATGATAGTAATGAAGGGAAAAACTGGATAAAAATTGAAGTAACGATCACTTACTGATTTATCGAAAAGCTGTTCCAGGACGTCGTATCTGATTTTGGAACTCAGCCTCTGAAATATATCACATTCAAATATATCAATGAGAGGTGTAAAAATATAATCGTTTATAAGTACAGTGGATTCATTGAATGGAAATGTATCGCCACATAAGTAAATAATCAAGAGCAATATTGCAGTTAGATATTCAATCATTTTAAACATTCTAATATAATAAAATCTTATTTAGTTTCGCTATATAAATGCATGAAATGCTAAAATTCTTTGAAATGAAAATTTTGGCATTCTTTACTTGTACTTTATTGATTAGTTGTTTTGTTGTATTGTGCTATTTTTCCACCAAACTACTTATACCATGTGTGTTAGATTGCTAGAATCAGATTTGATGTACTATATATTTCCACCTGAATAATGTCCTATTTTATTAATGAAAGTTTTAGAAGCTGAGAACTAGAGTTGTTTTCGCGAACCATACCTTTCTATCGAGCACTTGTTTTGCTGCTTCAGCAGCATTTTTAGGAGGGCCAGACTTTTTTAACTCTGCAGCTCGTTTCTTTTGTCTTTCCTGCAAATTGCATCCAACAGTATAATCACACATATGGTTAAATAAAGTATGCCTGGTACTTATCATAACCTGATGAAATAATCAAGGAATTTTATAAATACTACTCTCAGGAATTCACCTTCTTAGAGTTTGCAACAGCTTCTGCAGCTGCTGCGGCAAGCTTCTGTGCAGCTTGTACATCCTCTGAGCAATTAGAAAAATTGGCTTCAAAAGCTTTCTTTGCGGCTAGTATGGCAGCTTCTTTTGCTGCCTGCTCCTGTGAGTTGGAAAACAATAAAATGCAATTTTATCTTTATTATAAGAAGCATACATAGCATATAGGAATCAGCCATAATTCATGTGTCACAATATTGTTACCTAAATCAAGGTGTTGAGTTTTATTTGTCTTACGGCATCGAGTTACCAAGTTCAAATGAAAAATATATTTATCAAAATAGAAGAAAACTTGAATGTACTCGAGAACAATGAAAATTATTTTCATACCTCCATATATTCTTTGTTCATCTCCTCCCAAATAATCTTCTTTAATTTCTTTTCCTCCTCAGTGTGAAGATAGACATCCACCTGCCAAGGTTATTAATAAAACTACTGCATCAAAAAAAATTATTCATTGAAAAATTATAAACATAATAGTATGGGATTATCTTATTGAGTTCATGCAAGATAGAATGTTAAAATTTGAACTGGTACTACAAAACAAAAGTTTTTACTTGTAATTTATTCAAGACCTTTTCTTTCTCGTTTTCATGGTTTAAGTCATGTAGTATACACATTACTTCAGATTTATCCTTCTAGAAACTCGAAATAATAATAACTCTGAAGTCGCAGCCCATTTATTTATTATACCCTAGAAGTGGAATAAATAAGAAATAAACTTCTAAATTACTAAAAACTGCTAAAAGAATCCAGTTTATGGTCGAAAATGATGTGAAACGGTAAAACAAACATTTCAAATGACAAATATATTGAGCACGGACGACAGATGTTATAGGCAAATTAGTGGAAGGAATTTCCGAACAACACAAAAGAAAATAATTATTTTCTACTAAACTGGAGGCTCAGAATTTACTAACCTCAATGTCATCAATGTCAGACAAACCATCTGACTCTTCAGAAGTAGCATCACCTACATGCTCACTTTCATCATTTGAATCCTGAACGATTTTAGGCGGCAACGTGTCTCCTGGAATAATTAAAATCATAGTATCTCCGTTAATCATTCAAATATCCAGCACTAAATGTAAATGAAAATGATCATGCCTGTTGAATCTGACTCTGCTGGTTGTACAACTTCATGTTCGCTCACATTCTTAATGCTTCTTTCTACATCAAACTATGATAATGCATAAACACAACGTAATTATATTAGGAGGGAGGGAGGGAGGGAGGGGGGGGGGGGGAGGGAACCTTTAACAGAAAAGGTTAGTGAGAACATTCAAGATTAATTAGTTAAAGATACTTAAATGCAAAAAAAAAAAAGTATCAGTTTTAAGTTTATGATTTCCAAAAATTGTACAGAGAATAAGGGCAAGACCATCAGGAGACATGCTGGCTATACCCAAAACTAAACATTTTAACACTGTCAATGAGTTTTAAACAAACAGAAAAATTGAAACACCTTTCTTATCCAAAATGTAACCAAAAGATAATATTGTTAATAAACATTCCAATTCACACCTTACTACAGCTTGGGGACAAGAGAGCTTGGTGTTCCTATAACTTAAGTAGACCTCCATATGTTCCGTAATTTCCCTCAGAAAACAACAAATACTTCATAAAACCTTCCAATTTGCAGTCTTTCATCTCCAAAGAGTGTGTACATGGAATTTGCTTCTTTATGAATAGTTAACCACCTTTATGGAAGTGATATATTCTTAAGGTATGGGAATTTCATATTAAACTGCTCGGGAGTATTCTGAAAGTTGAAAAATCAGAGCTTTTCTGAAAACAAATGGAGAATTGTAGAAGAAAAGCTTGTTTAACCGAGGCATTGAGAGAAGATGGTACGATTTCAAAATTTTAAGAACAAAATAAACTAATGAAACTTAAGACAATCATGATAGCTAGACTTTTATGTCACCAACATACTGACATATTCTAGACAAATAAAATATAACAATATCGATTTTCCAACTAGTAATATGTAGTAGAGTGAAAACACATGCTTACTTTCAACTTAATTATTTCCTTCTCCACATGTTGGAAAGCTGGAGGATCAGATCCACCATTTAGTCCTCCTAAAAAATTTATGAACTGCACCAACCAGCATGAGCTACTAAGAGAGACAGCAATAGAGCGAAATTAATACGTGACGAATTCAGAATTTACAGTTTCATAGCAGCTTTTACAAAGGCCTTCAGTAAGCGGCTCATCCTTGTGTGCACAGAGTTTTCCAATCCCAGAATCATTCGACGGTGCCTTGAGCAATTTGAGAAGTTTATCGTCTTCTTCAAACTCCTTCGCTTTCATGTCGAATTCATCAATCTAGCCAGATCAAAATTATATTACCATTCAATGAATAGCATCCAACAGTTTAATAGAAGAGACAGCGGCACAAGTAAAACATAATTTACTTCCATGCAATAGAAGGATGTAATTACATTTCGGAAAGTAAATGTATGTGGTATATATGTTTGTATATGTACCTATAATAGACAACTTTGACATTAGGGTTCACATAAATATATTATATCACAGAGCAAAACAAATATATAAGATGCCACTACAAAAGATAAATTTATTACAAGCTCAAAAAGATAAATTCAATAGCTCCTCTAGTGCAAAACCCCAAACCAACAGCAAATGTTTTGGCTTTTAGCATCATATAAGAATCCAAATTCTGTTGAGAGTACATACCGTCAGACCTCCTGACTCAGTATTCTCAAATTCAACCAACCGCTTTGTTAGTGTTGCTTCACAGACATGGACAGCCTTAATCTGACAAGAATTCAAAAAATGTAAACTACATAATGCTCACAGGCATAAACTGGAACAAATTATATGATCTCTACAAGATATTCCCCTCAAAGACAAATGGAAGTTAAAAGCATGAGAACAACACATAAAAGCTAATGCTGCGAGGCCTGACTGAGTTAGGTGTATATAGGAGTTCAGTTATTTCTCCCACCACAACACAAAGCTACATTTAGTATGTCATATAAAAGCATATATTGAAGTTAGCACATGAGAGGTGAAATTTAAACAATGCCATAACATGAGCTTTTGAAAAGTGCTCCATTATGTCGAAAGAAAAATAAAGATAAGTTTGAAGTTAGTAATTAACTTACAGGAGTTACATTAGCAACAATGTTCTCGTTTTATCGTTATTTGGTCAGATCTTCAAATAGCAATATCTCCATGCCACAAAAAACTAATGTACCTACTTAACTAACACTTAGTGCAGCATCAAACTATTATTGATATTCTTTTATTGCATATATAACATTTGCATTAAATACACATATTATGCTTGGGTAGGTCTTGCTTTGTACAATTTCATAAACTCTTGAATAGATAATATATTTGTACACAACATAGTGTTTAAATTTCAACTACTTCTCAATAATTCCTTGGAATTCAGTTTGAGCATTCCAGTACCATAAAACTGGAATAGCAGATCATACTCAAGCTAAATGCCAGAAAGCCTAAAATAAACCCAGCAGTGTAGAATTAAGATATTGTTTTGTAAACCACAGAGGTGTCACCTGCTATTGGGCAAACTATAGATGATACAGGAAATTAATGGAAGTCACTAGAACTACAAGGAGTAAGTTTGTTTGCTACAATAATATGGTTCGCTGAGTTTTACAAAACAAACAACTCTCATGTTCAAGTAGAACAAATCAATTTCATAACTGATCAACTACTTCTAGCACATAGATAGCACATAATTCACTAGTTTTATTAAGAAAAGGCCAAAGATGACCAAGTTTTTCTCTGTCACGTACATGTGGAATCTATCTAAATGTAATATTATGTAAATGTACACTCACAATTTTAGACTTTGAACACTTGAGCCCATGTGAGAGAGCAGATACATAAAGTGCAGCTCCACATAGTCCACTTGGTTTTCTACCAGTCTGCGAGCAAGTTACAGATCAGATAAGTAGCAGGAATACATTCTAAGAAATAGAAGATAAGGAAAAAGAGGTTCCCCCTTCCCTCTCTCACTACCTGCATCCAATCTCGCTTCATGCTAGCAACAATACGAAGAGCAGTTCTGGAAACACTTGTTAGGTTTTCACCATCAAATAGACCTACAAAGATGGATTTATATGATGCTTATGTACCACCCAAAAAAAAAAACTGATAACAGAAAAGAAAAGAAACGAGAATAAGATTTTAAAAAAAAATTCAGCACATGTTGTTCAAAAGAGATAATTGTTTATATAGTGCTAGGCAAACGTGCTCATGAATTCAAATATTTCTGCAATATAATATGTTCATCTCCATGTCTAAGAGTTAAAAAATCAGTGAATGCCAGTCATCTCAGAAATGGACATAGTAAGATTTTCAGAAATGTAAGATGTTGAAACAATCGAATTAGTGCATACTGGTAAATAAAGAATCCATATATAAACAGAAGAAAATTATAGGTACTTACAGCCAGTAAATCTGTGAATGAAAAGGCTAGGATCCACAACACTCTGAACAACTGGATGATTTTCAAGGCTTAGAAATTTGCAAAGCTGCAAATAGACTGCCCCTAGCACATAACTGTGATAGTTTACAAAGGAAAAGATAAAGAGATTTTATCATCCAAACAAACAACAGATTGATAATAACTGTGTTAAATTTACTGAACCTCTCTGGCTATGGCCTAATTGAAATAAGACCTAAAAATCCAAAGGATAATTATTCTGGAATCTTAGCTAAGTCAAATTTTGGATTTTTCAGGGGATCATAGAGGAAAAGTGGTCAGATGGTTCACCCTTAACATCACTCTACAGAAACCACACATGGCACTTTTCCTCGTACATGTTGCTCAGTTCTTTTTAATACATGAGATCCTTTTCAAAATGTGAAAATACTCTGCCTTCCAACACATTGGATCATTGCCCCAAAGTGAACATGAACGCAATGCCAACACATCCAATATCTTTTTTTTGGGGGGGAGGGGGGGGGGGTTGTTGGGGGGATGAAAATTTCACTTACACATTTATCCGCAGATGATCTGAGAAATCAATAAGAAGATACGGCTTATAGTTCACCCTGCAAAAGAAAAGGAAAAAAATGATCAAAGCTCTACATTTGCAGGAATATACTGTTATTCTGTTCAGAAATCCAAACTATATGGCAGCTGAATCCTTGATATTTGCGACTCTGTATGTGACACTATTTGTTTAAAAAAATTGCGTCGCAATTTCAAGGAATGTCATCAAATAGGTAACAAACTAGCATTTTAATATTAAATATCTCCTATATAAAGACAAAAAGCATATTAACATATAATCTTGACGATATTCCTCACCTACAAGAAATGTAAAGGCAAGCAGCCTGTACTTGCTCTTTCCTGCGCCCCCTCGTGAAGTTGCGCTGAGATGCTATCTGTATGTGCCAGGGTAATAGCAAATAACAACCAATAATCAACAGAATATCTAATAAAAACAGATGTAACAAAAGATATATACCTTGTAAAAGGCTAAAGCTGGCTGGGCCATGGATTCATCAATTCTCATGTTACAAATCAAATCATTTATCCCATCAGACGCTGCAAACCAAGGACATTCCATGATCAATGTAAAAGAGGTCGAATAAGTAGAGGTAAACTTTTTGAATTGAACACAATCAAATTGCATATGAAGCATGTCAGATACTCATGTGCACAAGGTAGCAGCACTTTGGTAGATTAGTTATAGAAGCACATTTCTAAAACTGAAGCATGAAGTACAAATGCTGCAAGGTAATGAGTTGTTTAATCTATTACAAGGATTATACATTTATTATAATATAACGTTTACTGTTCTCTTTTCTGTTTTTTCAATCAATACAACATTACTTTTCATTGATTTTCTTGCTTTACAAGCACATAAGTTGTTCTACAAATGGTAATGAGTGACAAAAAATCAAAGTATACAAGGGCCTCAAAAACATATCAATGGAACTGTTGCAAACCAAATAAGGATTAAAAAAGTACAGGAGCAAATATATCCCTAGCCTGTGCATTAGTTCTGATGTTCAGTTACAGCTTTAATATCATAGCATCAGGTGATCATGACCAAGTCATTGATTACTCACAAAACAACAAAGTAACAGCATAAGGAATGGATTATCAGATTAACCTTTTAGCAGATGGACAGTGCACGAATGAATATGTAGTTTTTTGAGTAAGCAGTAGATGTTACCTTCCATCAGCGTCCGTGAATAACCATTTTCAGAGGTCCTTACATAAGTCCCTTCTGCACGGCTCTGTGGACAAATTTGAGTTGATTAACACAGGGTGGGAATAATCTTTAATGAAATGCACCAAAGACATACACTAATTCATAAAGTTGTTACAATTACTTTTCTAACTAGAAAGTTGGACGGTCCATGAAATCAGATCGTAAAATCATACGAATTTAGAAGCCTTGTTTAGTAACATAGAAACACACACACATATATATACTTGTATGTATGTATATAAACATTATGTAAGTGTAAACGTGCAAGTATTTAAACTTTGAAGAAATATTTAACAAAATATTAAACAGATTAAATGTTATTAGACAAATCAAAATAAAGTGTAGACGTATAAGTAATTTAAAGTTTGAAAAAATATTAAGAAAATTATAAACAGATTAAGTGATATTAGACAAATAGAAATAAAGTGTAAACAAAGTTTCAACTCTGAAGTTTGTATATTAAATGCAGTAAACTTTTTAGTTTTTAAATGTATGATAAAAAATTTAAATTGGAATTCAGGATGTGGAAGATCTTTAATTCAAAGTTAAAGTCTTAACAAAATTTAAAGCAAAACAAAATTTGCTTAACTTTTAACATAGATATGAAATAAACATGACCCTTTTTTATCATATCTCAAAATAAACATATGGTAATGTCATTTCGCAATCATTTAACAAGAGCTATACTTGATCTAGTGGATTGAGGATTGATTGTTGTATTGCACTTCAACCATGTCTTGAATTCAAGCCATCGTTTCTTTATTTAAAATAGTTACTACCATTGATCGTAAAAATCAGCAATTTTATGGTTTTCACTCAAGTTTTACTTTGATCTGATCAGAACTTAGGCTTGACGCTGAATAGTTAGGTGGTTAAAAAAACTATAAACTCATAGCATCGGCGAGTTCAAGTTAATGTATATATTATTTCTTTAATCGTTAGAACTAGAATACTAAGCCCTACAATGGAAACAAATTGGAGCATAAAAGATCAATTAATAATGTCAAAGCTAACTATCTTTCATCTGTCATCCTTTTGTCAGGTTTCAAAATCCTTTAAACTGTCACAACTGTCAAATTCTAAATTCAATCTTCATATTTAGCCAACGACTTTAATTTACCCAATGGTATGCAGGAATAAATGATTTTAGAACTAGTGAGAAGATGCTTGAGATTTTGAACAACTTACGAAAATAATAATAATAACAATGCAATGATGAGATCAAATTTCCACCACAAATTGCCATAACAACCCATCTAACGAGACAAAGTGCAATCACAATTGGATGCCCAAAGCACAAAACAAAAGCAAACCTGTCCAGCTGCATTTTTGACAAATGTGGTCTCCTCTGAAAAGTTATCCTCGCATACAATTCTTCCACAACCTGAGCAAAATCTGTTTATTTATAAATCAGTAAAGAAACATCCATCAGTGCACACACATTACTGTCAATAATTGCTAAATACTGAAAAGAAGATGAGACCTTTAAACTAGGCAGGCAGGGATAATCCAAGAACAATAACCCAAGGGGCGAAATTATTTGTCATCCAAACACTATTGATGAATTTCAACTTTACATTTTACTTTATTTTTGGCCAATTACCATTACAAGCAACTGATATTTGTACTTTGGCAAAACATTTTGCCCAGATTCCATCATGAGATTTAAAGTCTACATTTTTATAATACCTCAATAACTTTTTATTTTCACACACATATTCCTCTCTACAGTATAATCCTCTGGAAATGGTAATCGGCAAAAAGAATAGTTCAAATGGTAAACTCCAAAAACCCGAAAAACTCAAACTCCCAAAAACAACCAAAACCCCCCAACACTAAATCGACATTAATAACAAGAGGGGAACAGATAGGCTTTACGTTTTGCCCAAAGCAGTCTCAGTTCTAATACTTTTCGCACAGAATCTACACCAAACCATAATTGCAATCCCTGAAAGAAATCAAATTCGTCAATAAATTAATTCAAAATCATCAAGCGGAAACAGAATTCTGATGGCGCGTACCTCTACTTATTCATTGACGGCTGCGAAATCTCTGCAATCAAATCATTATACTTTCACGCAGGAGTTGATAATATATAGGGTTTTGGTTAGTTATAGTCCATGCATGATCGTGGGTTCATGTGTATATAAATAAGGAATTGCCTCCTTTAAAAGATATTTAAATATGTTAATAAAGTAAAGTAAATCTATGTGCTATTTAGTCCATTTATAAAGAAGCAGTTTTCTAGTAACAATGGAATTTGATCAGATACAGCTTTGGGAAATCTAGAATCCATCATCCCTCTATTAATTAAGACAACTCGTAGAATCAGATCATTATACCCGTTATTATATTTATTATGCACGTGTAATAATTTTATTTTAAAAAATATTAGAGGATGTTTGATTATTGACTTATAAACTGTTTTTTTTCCCTAAAGTACTGAGATTTTCCATTTTATTTATGAAATAATATATTACTTTAAAGTATTTTGAATTAAAAAAAATTTAAAATATATTGGTCGACTAATGTAGCCAGTAAAGTGATATAATACACAATTATTTAGTATTTAAATGGTCGCCCTTATAATATATTTATATTTTTTTTATTTAAATGTATCTTGATTAACTAAAAACATTTGTCATATTACCACATGAATCTGTAAATCAAATAAAACTCATTTAAACCCACAAAAAAAAAAAAAATCATTTCGGATTGTTTTAAATAAGCAAATATCGTGTACACCAAACTAAGATCAATAAAAGAGGATTGTTTTGGTAGCTATGTTAAAAATGAATCTAATATGAAATAGTTATTGTAATTTGAATTATTAGCCAACACCAAAAATAGAAAGATCATTCTGCGAAAAATTATGATTTTCTATTTTTATCTGTTTTTTATTATGTGTGAGTTTTAGAAAATATAAATTATACACCTATTAAAGACTTTATTTTGTTGAGAAACATATTAAAAAATTTACAAGTATACACATTACTATTAGTTTCCTAGAAACATATCTTTAATTAAAATCTTTTTGGTAAACGCTAAAGCCAAAGCATTCTAAATTCTAATTTTTATTATTAAAATCCAACAGATAATCAAATAGTGGCTAGTGCTTGGTAGGCAACCAATTTTTTTTTTCTTTCTATCCGACTGCTCATATGGGCCTGCCCAAACTTATCAATCCAATAAATTGGGCTTTTTTATTTTAGCCAAAAAAATATTTTTTTTACCATTATATTATTAATGAAATAATATTTTATCAGCTCGTACTATCTTATTTCATATTATATCGTACACTCTCATACCACAGTGATTGTGTGGTTCGTACCACCATATTATACTTCTATATCATTATTAACGTGATCCATATCATCATATCATACTTCATACCATCATTAGCATATCTTATATTATTATATTAACACTTTAAATGTTTTTACCAAAAAAGGATATATGATTTAATAACCTGATAAAAAATAATATTTATAAGCATAGATGGTTAAGGATGGCTGGATGGGGTTTGCAAGTGAAACAATATTTCCTGTGATTTAAAAATACATACATTTGTAGATACAACACGAGATAGAATTTAATAACTGTGATAGTATGATGGCTTGCCACGAATTGAAATTTTGAAATAGTCAACGTTTAATGATTTTTTAATGCATAAATAGGAATCTTAAAAAATATATATATAATTATGTGAGAAAGTTTGACGTTAATGATAATTTGGAACTTGTTTAATTACTTGCGCCATTTTTCATGATATTTCGGAGGCATGACTAGTGCTGTGATGCTTCTTCTTTTTTTCTTCCTAAAAAGATATATTTAAATAAAATTTAATTTATAGTTATAGTATTTATTATTTAACAGTTATATAATTTATATATTATATATTTATATGTTAATTAAAAATATTAACTTAATTAATGAATAATTGCAAAAAAAAAAAATTGAAGAAATAAAACAAAAACAAAAATTGAAAAAAAAATTACAAACTTGATCTGAATGTTTGTTCGTACATATTTTCGAAATAATATTAGTAAAATGTAAAATGGACGTACTGGTTGCATTTAAAAAATGATCATGAGACTAAATGTTACTCAATTAATTAATAAAAAATATGTATGTATAATCATAGATTAAATATTATGTAGAAAAGTTTATGAGTAAGAATTTTTCCCGTGATCCAAAAATACAATAATAATCGAATAGAACTCTTGCAAGAGTTTCCCACAAAATTAACTTCATGAGCAATCGATTACCCATATATTTAGGTCATGACTAATAAAATTCTTTATCACGAAATTCTAATCATAAAACATAACAAATAATTTTTAGAATAATTGCACGGTACACGAAATTCACGTATGACCTTTTCATGGCTTCTTCTATGAAGACAGATATTTTCAGTGCAAGTTGATATATGACACATTATGTGGTGGTAGTTGGTGCATTAGGTGCATTCGCATTTAATTTTATATACTTTTTTTATTAAACTATATGATATACAGTACATTTTATTCAATTGAAGAAAAGAAAATAGGATATAGCTAACTGACTAATTGTTTCATCTTAATAACACTGTAACAGGAAAAATCCATGAAGTAAAAGCACAAACAAAAGGAATAAACAATACAACGTTAATAAAAGGAAAAAAAAAAAAAGATACAAAACTCAAATAAGAATATCAAAAGAATATTAAACAATACAACGTTAATAAAAGGAAAAAAAAAAAAAAAAAAAAGATACAAAACTCAAATAAGAATATCAAAAGAATATTAATGTCCATGATATAGAATTAGGCTATTCTTGATATGATGAATCTTCGATTAAACATAATTGATAACTACAATGATTTCATAATTTTTGTAGGTAGACTGTTGTAGCAATGTTAGTTGTAGGGCGATTTTACGTGATTGATTAATCGATTAAATGAATTAGGTATTATTATATTTAGAATACAGAAATATATATTGACTATAAATTAAAAGGTATTTCATTTATTATTAAGTGGTCTATTAGGATTTTGAATCTTATTTGCATAATCTATCGCATGGGCCCCATTAAATTTAATAGACAAATGTGATCCATTTCAACACGTGAAGTCCAATTTTATTTTATAGTAAAGAAAGTAGAACAAGTCACATGGAGATATGACGTCATCGTGATTGTTTTTAAATGGATCTAGAGTAATGTTTGTTTCTCTTTCACTTCAAAAGGGTTGGAAAAGAAAATAGTCTTAATTGGGGAAATAAATTTTGCAAATTTTCAATTCACAAGTGTATATTACACCTTTATGTTTAAATAAGTTTTTGGTTCATATCATCTATACAAGTTTATTATCGTCAATATTAAATCATTTTTCCTCACTTATAATAACAAAACAAGAATCTTTCATTTATGACAGTCTAAAACATTAAAATTTAAATTATTTCACGTTATCTTACAATTAAAAAATTTAATGACATAATTCAGAAATTAATTAAGAAATATTGAAACTCAAATTGTGGACATAGAGAAAATCTTTTAAGAGTGCTTAAATTTGATTGATTGTCCCACATGTTGAAAAGGTGATAGGAATTGAGAATTTACCTACCATGCAACTGCGTTGAATTTTTTATTTTTTTAAATCTTATTTCGAAAACAAAAATGTTTGAATTTATAAATAATTTAAATGGTCGATTTCATCCACCTAATCCACTGAAAACCAGAAATGGTAACGTGAGAAGATACTTGCTTATTTGAGTAATCATACTACTTTCTTATCTACTAAGTGTCTGGTCTTTCACGTCTTTATCTTTAGGTAATATTTGTTCTTATTTAGAAGAATATAAATAGAGAGTACTTTTCATTCTAATTTTTTATTAAATTTTTTTGGTAACCTTTCAGAATAGATTTGGATCGTTCTCTATTTGGGTAGATTGAAAGTCATTCAATATTTATCTACATGCATTTAAATGGAAAAACGAAAAATAAATGTTTTTAAATTTTACACCCCTACTTAAACTAATATGGATCCTTTTTATGAGTCAATTGCTTATGAGAAATAATTTCTCG
This sequence comes from Scutellaria barbata, assembly GCA_028654395.1. NCBI lineage: Eukaryota > Viridiplantae > Streptophyta > Magnoliopsida > Lamiales > Lamiaceae > Scutellaria > Scutellaria barbata. The sequence goes on from CM053645.1 coordinate 10,394,994, forward strand.
AAATGTGCTATTTGATTAGGATACTTTTTTTTTAGAGATTATTTAACAAAATAAGATCCGTGAAAAAAAAAGCTTCATGTAAAATATGTTTGAAATCTTTAAATGTAAATTTGATAGTAAAAATATGATAAGAAATTGTTGTTATCTTTCAGTATATGGTGTTAAGTGAAATAGTTAATGTATACAAGTTTGATTAGCCACGTGTTTGAAATCAAATTAGTTATATATTATGATCGATATTTTTTCAATTAAAATATAATCTCTTTGTATCACGTCAAACTTAAAAAATAAATTGAATCGAAATCTGTATAAACAGGAATGGAACCAGAGGAGAGGGTTCTCCCCCACCTATAAAAAAAAAATACTCCTATATATATTTTAATAATAAATATTTTTTTTTATTTAGTGTAAATTTTTTTATTAATATTGAGCCCCACAATTTATGATTCTGGTTTTGTTACCGTGTATAAAAATGTGGATCTTTGTCCTATTTGAGTGTTTTTATGACAAATACTACGTGTAGAATGGTAAATTAATTTTTTTAACTAATTATTATTTTTTAGAAGACTGTGAAATCTAATTTTCGTTCATTTTCTTTAAAAATAAATATAAACAATAATAAAGAATAAAAGTTTAAAGTACTGGATATAGCAAATTATTTTGTGCGTTTGGGTACACATAATGAGTAGGCCATATGGCACTTGTGAAAACCAATGATTGAAGTTTTCTCCAAAATAAATAAGAATTTCATTTGGGTGCAATTGTTGTATGGATTTTACAATGTGGGTTGGGTTGAGTAGAATTTAATTAGGATCAATTTTTTATATTATTTTAATCATATCTTTATATTATGTTAAGTTTATCTTTATATAATATTTTAACTTAAAAAATAAATCATAATTTCGACAAAAAAATCTTAATTTTGTATATATATATCTTTATGCATACCTTTAAATAATATTAGTCATATATTTATATAATAAATAAATGTACAATTATTATAATTAAAAAATATAACTAACATAAAATAAAAATATGTTTAATATAACATAAAGATTTTAAAAATATAACTAATATAATATAAAAATATATTTAATATAATATAAATATATAGCATCTGAAATAAATTTGAAAAAATTTGAACACATCCATCCACTCAAGACGTGGGAACGTGTGGGAACATGGGATACATGAATCAGATTAATTCAATTGCACGAATCTCTTCTGCAAAAGATTTTTTAATAAATAATGATTTTGTATTAATGTCATTGAAAGTATTGTCTTTAACTTTTTCTTGAAATAGTTTCAAACTGTTTAGTGGAAAGGGAGGATAAATTGACAAGATATAGTTAGTCGTTTATCTTATTGGGTGAAATTCAGTACTTCGATGACAATTCCCAGCCCATCCACCAATCAAATATGTAGAGTTCATTTTTGCAGTGAGATTTTTTTTATAATTAATTTCAAATACGACAAAGTTACAAAATTATACAGAACCTGAATCAAAATTTAGTGGCTGGTGGATAATTATATTAATATACTTAATTATAAAATTTCTTTAGTTTACACTCCCGATGTTTTTTTAGAAATCCACACACGCACATATATATATATATATAATATGTTTCTCTTTTTTTTTTAATAGAGTAAAATCTAGTTGAAAGAACACGGTTAAATTTTGTTGACAATAAATTATTGAAGGTAAAATTTTCCTTTTTTTCTTTTAATTTGAAATATTTTTACATTAATATCAGTTTCAACTTTGCAATATTTCAGGAGGGACTTGTTTTGGCTGTGTTTGCTTGATATTGTCTTACATCTTGTGGTTGTCTTGGTTTAATTTTTTTTCTGTGTTTAGTATATGTATTTGACTAACAAATGTTGTTTGGTTTTGTGAAGAAAGACAAAAATGGGGAGATTGTTGATGGATTTTTGTTGACTAAATGGTCAATATGTTTAATTAATAATTTTTGTTAATTATATTTTGTCCATAAACAAATGATAGCTGGAATGTTACTCAAACATCTGTGGCAACATTCATTTCTATTTTGTTTTACTTCACAATATTTCGATTATTTTGCATTTGTATCTTGTTATACTATGTTTACAGGTGTTAAATTAAGTAAACAAGAGTGGTGAACATGTCAAGAGGAGATGCAACAAGAATGTAACTGATTTGAGAGAAATCTTCTTCGAAGTGTTTGAAGTGGACTAAGTCAATCATGCTGAAACATTTTACTAATCACCTGGAGGAATATTCTCGTACATGTCTAAGGATCTTGGCTTACAAGACTCCACATTTTTGAGTGGCTGTGTTTCAGGAAAGTTAGTTAGGTTATTGTCTTGGAAGGAGCTTATAAATAGGAGGGTTACTTTGTCTTGTAACTTGATCCTTGGAGTTCCAACTTGATCCTTGGAGTTCTAACGTTCTTAATATTCTTAGTGTCCAAGTATCCTTCCAAGATAGATTTTGTGAGCTGAGCGATCATTGTAAACTCAAAGAGTGTTTTTCATTTGATCTTTACGATCTTTTGTGAATTCTTTTCTTGTAGGTTTAGCCTATTTTGGAATTCACTTGTATTCACTTTTGTTTGTAAATAAATTTTTGCCTAAAACACCTCAAAATATATATTTATATATTTTTTGAAAAGTTACATCTTTGAGTTATTTAAAATTTCCGCTGCAAAACTTTACCGAAGTAAGTGTTGGATCGAGTGTTGAGGCAACATCTTCGACATCATCTGCCTCTATTCATTTATTTTTATTTTAGACCAGATCCCACTGTCCAACAATTATTATTATTATTATTATTTTATTATTATTACTATTGTTTATTATTATTAAAATTGGAACCTAATACGACAAGTAATTAGGCATGTACAAGTATCAGCATCAAGTGAAAATGATCTTGGTCCCCCTTGTCCTTTTTCTTTTGGGTCAATTATATTTTTAATATAATTATGAGGAAAAATATAGAATGATTATTTTTTGTTATTATTTCTTCTTTTTCAGTGGGTATTTTGTGTTCTCTAACTCTTAAATCTTTCTGTTTGTTCACTTATGCTGATGCTAGCATGTTTGGAGTAGGGAATCTTTTTTTTTTAGTTAGATCTACCAGACATTGATGTTTTTCCTTCAGAAGGTTATTTTATAATAGAATTTTTTAATAGTCAAATTTATTCTGAAGTTATTATCATATGATCGAATAATTTGACATTTTTACAGTTTGTAGACAATTTTGATGAAGTTCTTCAAAATTATAATTTGAATTCAGCTAAATTTCATAAAAAGATACAATTTAAATGAAAGTAAATATTGAATTAGATAGGGTAAACTTTGATATTTTTAAAATCAGTAATATAAATTGACCATAAACAGGATAAATATTTATGAGCATTTTCAAGCCGTAGTATATTTAATGTCTTACCATTAATATACAGAATAATCATTTACAATCAATCTCACACATATAATCGAATGATTTGAGCCTTCTTAGAAGCTGAAGCTTAAAAATTGTTAGAACCATTTTTTTAGTCACTTTAATAATTTCACAAACGTTTCGGTTTATTAGATGAAAAGTGACTACAAAATAATTTATTTTATCGGTGGTTAAAAAATAAGAACCACTATATGAAAATGGTAGAAACTATTATTAATTATAAAATATTTATATAATTATAATGGCGTTATGATTATAATAATAATAATATAAGTGTCATTATATTACAAAGGTCCCACAATCCCATCTAAGATTTGACTTATGTTTAGAAATCAACAACCATCAAACAAAACTACAAACATGCCTTCGGCGATTATTTCACTTCATTATTTAATAATATATATTATTAAACAATTAAACTGAGTTTTGTACGTTAATAGAGAGCAATTTTTTTTTTTTAATATCGTAAAATAACTAAATAAATTTGCATCTTTTATTAATTATTATTAGACGGGGAGGGAGAGGGCCAGACACAATGAATGTACGAGGGCCCACACAGTAACCAAGCTTAGGCGTTTGAGGGCAACAAAACTGCGTCGTTTCGTGCTCCCATGCATCCGCTAGTCCGATTCTCAAACCTCGCCCATTATTCTATTTATGGCGTAATTTCTACTGCCTCACACTCCACATGCCTTTCTACTGATCATCCCTCTTCGTTACTCTCTCTCCCCCTCTCTAACAATCTCTCTCTCACGCACACGCAAAGAAATTCGATTTCAATTATCGTTTATATCGCCCTTTCTCATCTTCAAGAATCCACTCCTTTTCAAAGGAGAAATTAAAAATTCCTTTTGCAAATCTCTCTGCCCCTCCACTCAGCGTCATTAAAAACACTTAAAACAGAGACCCTTTTTAGTTCAGAGCTTAAAATTATCAAAAGGTGAAAGATTTATCTAATTTTATTTTTACCCAAAAGGTGGAATCTTGGATACCCTCCCATGGCAGGAAATCTTGAAAAATGGAGGGCTTTTGGGCCTTTTTTTACTGTCGTGTGGAGCTTTGTGTTGGCTTCAATCTTTGTTTCTGCTGAGAGAAGCTTAAAGCAAGAATCTCTGTCTCGTAATGCCACGACAACTTCGCCTCGTGATTCAGATTTGTTACCATCTTTTGTCAATTTCTTATGGCAAGCAGATAAATCAGGTTACCATCACGTTTGGCCGGTGAGTTTTCATTATTATATATATTTATACTCGATCACTCTAAATTCTACAATTTATCATGCTTTTTTTTTTTTGGGTGTTCTATGACTTGATATGATTCAATTGTGATGTTTATCTCTTGGGAGTATATTCCTTTCATTTTCTTTTTCCTTTTCTTTTATTCACACACACACATACCCACATGTTTATGTGTAAATTGGCAGTAGATATTGCATTCAGTGTCCTTCACTGTACGTAACTTTTACAAGACTGTAGATATGTTTATGAAGCCATTATTAATTTAATGGATATAATTGCTTATTGGTCCAAGAGGATGAGTTATTGCCAGTTATGAGATCACCATAGATGATGACATGGTGTTGATCAAGTAATGGCAGTATTTATTGCTATTTACTTTTGATGGGTGAAGTATTTATTACTCTTGGTAGGTGTGATTGTTACTGGAATGATCACTGTGTTATAATGGCTGTGGGATCAGTAGAGATGATATGCCACGTCAGATTGGATGTAGCATATCATGCTTGATGCTTGTACTAATGGAATGAGAATATAAAATACATTAAATGACATGTTACTGAATGGATAGACTTCATATAGAGTAAGTGAGGTGGATCCATGCTATTTCCACGTCTTACCAATCAACGCTGAAGGATGTGAAGTGAGTCTTTCTTTATGTTTGTTGTTTTCATATTCTAGTCTTTGATCCACAGGACCTGGAATTCAACTGGAAAATCATTGTTGGCAGCGTAGTTGGATTCTTTGGAGCAGCCTTTGGGAGTGTGGGAGGTGTCGGTGGTGGTGGTATATTCGTTCCTATGCTTACTCTTATTATTGGATTCGATCCAAAATCAGCAACTGCTATCTCTAAATGTGAGAAAATTACATTTTTCTAACTGCATCCAACATATTTGTATTGCTTGTATGTTTGAATCTGTTTAAATGGAACACAAGTATTATATCATGCTCAAGGCAATGAGAAATTGATTTCTTGGTTTGACAGGTATGATCATGGGGGCTGCAGTGTCAACCGTTTACTACAATCTTAAGCTGAGGCACCCCACCATTGACATGCCCATTATTGACTACGACTTGGCTGTTCTCATCCAACCAATGCTCATGCTAGGAATTAGTATTGGAGTTGCTTTCAACGTTATATTTGCTGATTGGATGGTTACTGTACTTTTAATCATTCTGTTCTTAGGTGATAAGTTGGTGCATTGCAATTTATTTATGCAAGTTCTGCTCATGTTCAATCTATTGACTTGATCTGATGGTTACAGGGACATCAACCAAGGCCTTCCTCAAAGGAGTGGAAACTTGGAAGAAAGAAACTATCATGAAAAAGGCAAGTGAACATTTTCTCCTCTTAGTAACAGGATTAATCATCAAGTAATAATTTGTTCGTTGCCGCAGGAGGCTGCAAGGCGATCTGCGACTAATGGTGCGTTTATCAGAGCATTAATTTTCTCAATACCTTGAAGAACCATCTCCCTCTTTTCTCTTTCGGATAAGAATGGATCAATATGTTCTCTTGTTGTATCAGGCAATGGTCAAGAAGCAGAGTACAAGCTTCTTCCTGGTGGGCCCAGCAGCAATGAGGCTAAAGACTTGGAAGAACCAACGGTGAGAAACACTCTGTTAGCTACTACTAATTCTGAAAAAACCAAAAGTCCCAATTGATAGATTTCATTATCTCAGGTGGGAGTTCTCAAGAATGTGTGTTGGAAAGAATTTGGGCTTCTTTGTTTTGTTTGGTTTGCATTTCTTGCTCTGCAAATCATCAAGGTTTCATTCATCATTTTTCACTATCACTTTCCCATGATTTTCTAGTCGACACTTATTCAGTTCATTTGATTGGAAATATGTAAACTTACTGGAACTAAATTGATACAGAATTATGCACCTACGTGTTCAGCAATATACTGGGTGGTGAACTTGCTGCAGGTACAATAAGTGCTGTGATTTACAATCTTGTGATCTCATTGTGGTGGAAATGGTGTTTTATTCCATTCAGAATTTACCTCTTTTAATGTTTTTTTATTCAGATTCCTGTGTCTTTAGGCGTGTCTGGTTATGAAGCAGTTAGCCTATACAAGGGATGGCGAAAAATCGGATCAAAGGGAGAGGCAGGAACCGATTTCAAAGTTCACCAACTCATCATTTATTGCATGTTTGGCATCCTTGCTGGTCTAGTTGGTGGCCTCCTAGGCCTCGGAGGTGGATTTATCATGGGCCCACTATTTCTTGAACTTGGGGTTCCTCCTCAGGTGAATCCCAACTCTATTTTATATACACTTTTTTTTTTTTTTTAAATCCCGAATTGTATCAGCTTATTTAGGAGGTGTAGAATGCCATCTCTCTTTTTTTTTTTTTTTGGCTTAATGCATGTTTTCAGATAATTAAGATCTGTGGATATAATAGTTAAGTAAATTCTTGCTCAGGTTTCAAGTGCCACAGCCACCTTTGCCATGATGTTCTCTTCATCAATGTCCGTTGTTGAATATTACCTTCTACATCGGTTTCCTGTTCCCTACGGTTAGCAGCTTAGTGCTCAGTTCATATTCGTAATGATATTTTTCTTTCAAAATTCAAATGAATTTGTGCTCTATGAATTTGGGTGACAGCTCTCTACTTTGTCGCTGTCGCAACCATTGCTGCTTTCATCGGACAACACGTTGTAAGAAGGATGATAATTGTACTAGGAAGGGCATCGATTATCATCTTCATTCTGGCATTCACGATCTTTGTCAGTGCAGTGTCTCTAGGTGAGATGGCACCACTGTGTTTAGAATCTCTAGGGCCTGTGATTCTTGATTGTATTCTTGATCGTTTTTCATCCTTAACAGGCGGAGTTGGCATTTCAAACATGATTGGTAAGATTCAACGGCATGATTACATGGGCTTCGAGAACCTCTGCTTGTACGATGCATGATTTCCCTCATTCTTGATGGTCTCCCTCATTCTTGATGATCGTTTTGATGATGAAACGCGGGACCAAATTCTTTTGTCAATTTTCCTGCATTGTGTAAGAATGTTGTGGTCTACTCTAAATGAGTTTCTAATTTATTTTCTGCAAGAGATTTAGACAGAAGTGTCGTTTTTTCAGTTTTCTAGGTTTGGGTTCTCTAGTACTTGACATTCAAGGAAATTGTTTTTTAATCATAGGTTCATTTGTTTGGAGAATCTTGTGTTCGCTTCACTCATATCATTAATGAAATTATTAAAAATGAAATGTAACTTTCAAATAGAGAGTGGTGATAAAAGTAGTTTTTCTTTTTTTTTTTTTACCATGATTTGGTGTGTAAGAAAGTGAAATTTGATGATAGCAACATTCCAATGATGAAAAAAAAGAAAGGGAGAAGGAGAATTATATTCTCATTAGAAATTCTCCCACTAAAAGGAGATGCTTAGAAAAAGACTACCACTACTAATAACTTCAATCTAAGAAATTCTGGGATCAAAATATTCGATCTAAGATCGTTTGTTAATATACTAATTTAGTTTAATTCCAAAATATTTTTTTAATTCACAAAAAACTTGTATTGGAACATTTCTAAGATACAATTCCGTGTAACGTTGATACATAATTTGTTTGGCCCATAAAAATTGCCTTGTCAGTTGTCGTTGTTGTCTTGTTTGAATCCATTTTGTATCTTTCCAGAAGGGAAGAATACAATTTGGATAAGAATGGGACACTTGATTTTTAAACACTTTTGATAATAAGATTCAATTTATAGTTTAGTTTCTAATTTTAAATTTAAATTTTAAAGTTTTTTAATAAATGATTGAATTTAATATCTTTTGTCAATTTAAAATCTTAAAATTAGATTAAGTTCTCAATTCAAGATAAAATTTTTTTTTTCTTTTTATTTATTTTTATAGATTTATTTATATTTTAATATGCATTAATATTTTGAATAAATTAAGATAAATTAGTGTACTTTAAAAAAAAAATTCATTCAACTTTTCTTAATTTATTTAAAAAAAAATTAAGAAAAAAATATAATTAATTCAATTTATATAATATAATTTATATTAGTTGATTGATATTAAAATCCATTTTCTATATTTTATTCATAAACTTAAGAAAATTAAGAATTCTTAATTTTATGAATTACATTAAGATTTTATATATATATATATATATATATATATATATTAATACAAGTCGGATGAAGATCATTCCAAAATTGTACTAACTTATCTTAACTTATCTAAAATATAAATATATACTGAAATATAAATAAAAAGAAAAAAATTGAATTTTATCTTAAATTAAGAACTTAATCTAATTTTCAAACTTTTAATTGAGAAAAAAAATTAAATCAAGTCATTTATTAAAATATTTTAAAATTTAAATTTAAAATTAAAAACTAATCTATAAATTGAATCTCATATAAAACTTATCATTTGATTTTTATGTGCCATAAAATTTGTTTGGGCCATGAAAATTTGTTTTTCCCATTTTGTTACTTATTTCTTTCACTTGATTAACTTCAGGTTTTGTTTTCTTTTACAGCAAAGCAAAAGGCAAATTTAATGATTAAAAAGCATTTTTGCACAATGGATTCTATTATGAGGATTCCATCATGTGATGAACAGTGAACTGTCTTGTTGTCCATCAATTCCACTTGCTGACCTGGCATTGCATAATGTTTCCTAATTTTTTTAATTAATTAATTATACCGTATCATTCAGTCTCGTATATCAATATTTAATTTATTTTATCACACTTAATCATATAAAAATTGTGTAATTTACTTTTACATTTTAATGTAATTCTACTATACATTAATGATATTAATACATTGATTTTTTTTATTGTGGTAATTTATATATATAAAATAGCTTTTATCTTTTTAATTGTGGGTTGTAAGTTGTTGGTTGTGATCATATGAAATGCATTGAACATTTTTATTAAATCTGTTTACAAAATTAAAATGCACATAGATCATTTCAATTATATTTTTAATACATGCATTTAATTTTGCTTGAATCACACCACACCAACAGTTGTGGTGATTAAATTAATCAATGTAAATTGATTTTTTGTAATTTAGTATTTAATTTAATTATGTATAAATTATTTCATTTTAATTTAATATTTAGTATTTAAACTGAAACGTGAATATTTTCTATTGATTGAAGCAATTATTTTCTTAATATTAATCGTACATTAAGACATCACATCATGAGATACGATTGATGGTGACATTGTGTTGGATGATAAACGTAATAATGGTAGTTAGAATGAATAAATCAAATATGTATTTAATAGATTTACACAAATTCTCGTGTGCATCAGATATACGGATTCAAAATTCATGTAATTCGGATCGATCCGACCCAAATACACGAACTTTGCTTTTTTTATTTTATTTTATTTATTAACATTTATATTATAATAGTGTGACCTTTATATACTATAAATAAAAAAAAATGAAGAATTTCATCACAATTTGTATATATATATTTTTATGTGATATTTATGTAATTTTTATGTATATTTATATAACTTTTATATATAAATTTTATTAGCAGCACAGCTCCAACATTCAAAGGATACAGATTTGTGTAACGATTATTTTTGTTGTTCTTTGCAAAAAAAATTATGAGAAAAATGCTCTCTATCTATCTTGAACATAGATCCAAATGAACACAAGTATAGTATAATAAAATTAACTCAAGAATATTATAGTCATGAAAATATTTTCATGTTGGATTCATGATTCTTATTTTCAAAAACTAGGCCAAGTGGCTTCAGAGTTCAGAATCGATTTTCGTTGATTTGAAAACACTTGAAAAGTCATTATTTTAATATAATATACTCTCTATAATAAAATAAAATAAAAAGTGGTTCAGAAGAATTTCTATCCTGAAAAGAATAATCAATGTTATAAAAATCAAAGTTCGTTTTTAATTGAAAAAATATATAATAATCTTGAAATTAATTTATAACTAATTAGAATAATATTTTAATTATAAATAGAATGAATAAACAAAAGAGTATAAGCGTGATTTATGTTATGTCCTGCGAAAAAGATATACTACCTCAAAAAATTAAAAGTTGTACTTTAGATTATTTTATTTTATCTTGGGCATGAAGTATGTATTATATTATTCATTCAAATTTAATACATATTAATAAATAAACTAAATATTAATTATTAATTAATAAAAACTAAAAAGCGGAGAAACCGGAGGAAGGCAGGAAGGTCAAAATGACACGGACTCGAAGCTTCATATTATTACTGTCTTTCAATCACAAATTCAGAAGAAAAGAAAGAGAATCGAAACCCTAGAGAGAGAGAGAGAGAGCGGGAGAGTAAGAGAGAGAAACATGGTTTTCTACTTCAAGGCGCGCCCGGAGGCTGGGGACTACACCATATTCATGGGCCTTGACAAATATGAAAACGAGGAGCTCATCAAATACGGCTTCCCTGAAGATATTTGGTACTTTCTGTTACAAATTTATATTTTGATTCGATGAAAAGATCTTCAATTTGTTCGTTGGTGTTGATTTGAGATTTCTGTGGAATGTGGGGGGTTTTGATGCGTTTATTCAAAGATACAAAATTAGCACCCTTCTTCCTTTTCTCAGAAGAACTTTTTTTTTTTTTGGTGAAAAACTGAGAATTGACGGTGTTTCTCTGAAGTTAATATGCTTTGCGGAAGCTTAATGGAATGCAATTATATTTCCCTGTGTAAAAAACTCAAATTACATGTATGGATATGTATGGATATCGGAAGAAAATGAAGTTGGGAATTCGTTGACTCTGGAATGAAGCAGTAATTTGTGATGAGTAGGTTTATACTAGAACGTCTTAGGTTTTGTGGTTTTGTCTGGTGAATGGAATTGCTTTTTACCAGAATCAAGGTCTTTGTGCAAATTTTCTGTAACTCATACTTATTTTGCCTTAATTTTCCCATTCAATCAGATGGAATCTTGAGTTTTTTTTTTTTTTCATATGTATTAGTAGCTCTTTACTGTAATTTAGTAAGTTGAGAAATAGAGGATTTGATCTTTAGATATGGCCTATAGGTTTTTGAAGAAATTGAAGCATATTTTAGAAGCATTATGATGGTCATGCCTGGAGGCAGGCCATTTATTAATTGTTCAAGGGTGATTTTCAAAGGGGTTTGCTAATGCATCTTTGCGTGTGTTGGTTGGGTGCCTTGGACAGACTAATGAAGTGCCAAGGTGTACACCTTTATATCGTCTTTTCTATTCAAACATTGTTACAGCTTTCGTCTAATATGGATGGTTTTCTGCAGGTTCCATGTGGATAAAATGTCTTCAGCTCATGTTTATCTGAGATTGCAAAAGGGTCAAACTATAGATGATATACCTGAAGGTGTGTTGGAAGATTGTGTTCAACTAGTCAAAGCAAATTCTATCCAAGGCATGTATTTCACCCGAATATTGTTTGGACTTTTTGTTATTGAATGTAGCACATTTATCAAACGTGTGTTCAGTTTGTTGGAACTGGTCACTGCTTTGATGAATTGAATGCTTGAGGTACTTTTTTTTTTTTCAGTATGTGATCTAGTTTCAGTTCATCAATCTGATAGGGAACAAAGTAAACAATGTTGATGTTGTTTACACTCCTTGGCAAAACCTTAAGAAGACTGCTTCCATGGATGTTGGGCAAGTTGGTTTTCATAATTCAAAAATGGTGAGCTTCATTATGTGTTTGTCTTTTGCGGTAGCTATACTGGGTTTACCCTGCAAGTTAAAATATTCATGTGGTTGATAAGGTTAAAGTTAATTCATTAATGTTTTTTTTAGGTTCGTACCGTGAGAGTCGAAAAGCGAATAAATGAGATTGTCAACCGGTTAAACAGGACAAAGGTCGAGAGGACTCCAGATTTAAAAGGTGGATATGTTGTTCCTTTGTGAAAGTTCTCATATTTGATTCATCTTTTCATGAGTGTTCATGTGCCTTTCCACAACATGCCCTCTTGAATTTGAGTCACGTAAGCAAGCATTGTGTTTCAAAATTTGCCTTGAGCATCATAGTTTGACTTGTTTTATCATGTGTTAGCTGAGAGGGAGGCAGTTAACGCAGCTGAAAGAGCAGAGAGGAAGCAGCAGCTCCGGGATAAAGTGAGTACTTTATCTCTTTGTTTAAGCCCAATGGCTAAGAATACACTTTAATTTTCTTTGTTGGGTTTGTCATGATTGTATGAGTGAACCACTGGTTATAGATTTGCCATCACTCTTATACAAAAAAATTGAGATTAGGTATGCCTGTGTCATTCTTCAGGTTGTCCAAAACCTGTTGAAGCTTTCTGTGTTGGATGTTATGCTGAATTTAACAAAAAAATTAGGATGAATTTGCTGATCTTAAGGGGATATTAGAATGGAGTCCTAAATACCAGATAAAACTGAGGCAAAACAAGATTTACCCTTTCTGGTATCATTTCTCAGAATTTATGTTGGACTGTACAGATAGATCTAATGATGTGCTCTGTGCACATAGTCAGTCCTTACCTAGGAAATGCCTGATAGGTTAATATTTATGTATGGCTCTTATTGAATGTTCAAAATGTGCTCATGCAGTGGTCAGTGGCCATTGAGATGTGATGCAATCTGCTAATGTGTGTGGCTGTGTGCATTAATTAGTAAATACCAACATAGAATCTAGTTATGATTTGCACTTGCACTTCAATTTCAGCCTGAATATTGAATCGAGTAACAATGTATTTAAGAAGGCTTATCTCAAGAGGCTTGACCACGGTTTTGGATCAGCAGAGGTTCCATACCACAAAAATGTAGGCATCAGTCTTATTAAACATAAATTCATTTATGTCTGATTTCTTTTGAGTTTATTGTAGTTGGTTTGCTCCATGGCTGGTCTTGTTAACTGGAATCACTCCATTCCGCTTTCTCCATATAAATATTTAAACATATGAGTTAAATAGCACTTTTGTGGCTCATTTATGTTTATATGTCTTACAGAAACGTAGGGAAGAGATGGAAAAACTTGAAAAGGATAGGCAGGCAGAGTTAAGGAGCTACAAAAATTTGATGGTAGCTGAAAAGATGACATCTAACAAGGACATAGCTTCGACCAACAAGTCCCTGCAAGAACTCGAGGAAGATTTCATGTGAATCTGGTAGATGTCAAAATTCAGCTGTTGATCTAGCATACCGAGATTTGTGCCCCGTAAGGGAAGATGGACCGGGAAGAAATCAAGAGGAGGAGGCCCATGAGTGGATAGGTCAGCGGGTTACTGTTATTATTATTTAAAAAAAAATTATGTTGTGTTTTTAAAAACATAAGATGCATCCTAGCTTTGTGAAATCTAGGGTCTTGAATCTCTGAAACTGTGTTAATAAATTTTGGGATTGGAGAGACCTGTAGTTCCGTGAAGAGAAGAGTAGAGAAGAGACCTACTTAATTTTAATCAACTTGGATGATGACGAAAATCATTTCTGGCTTTGGATTTGGGGCATTTTTGGTTTTAGTAGTTTGTGGTATAAAAATAAATTAAAAAAAGGGGTAGATTGGGCTATAAATATAAGGATTAGGGTATTGAAGGCATAAATATTATTTGAGGGATAATTTGGCTATAAATATAGCTAAAAGGGGTAATTTGGGCCGTTTTCTCATTAGATCATTAAAATTATATTCAAGCCATTTCATCTTATTTGTCATAATAGAATTAAGAGGGTGTCTGGCTAAGCATATTTATATGAGATAATAAATTCTTCCATCTTTTAAGATCTTTCTAATAAGATGCTGTAATTTAACCGATCAAATTTAAATAATTCTATAAAAAAGAATTCTAATTATAAAAACATGTTGGATATTCTTACTTGTTTGAAAAAAAGCTTATTTTAAATTCGTTACCAACACTTTGAGAAGTGTATAATGCATTTAATTGATTGTATAATTTATATATTTATGTCATAAATCTATAATTCAAATAGTTGAGTTGTATAAAACAATTAGGTAATGTATATCACTTTAAAAGAATTATATTAAGGTAATCAATATATTTAATGAAAATGCATTATTCTCAATTGCCAAGGTAAGATTGTTTATTATTTTTAAGATGGTAGACGCCACAAGCAAGATGAATCCCAAATAAAACATTGATCCAACACTAAGTATCACAAATTGAAATCCAAGCTCAACAATAAAATAAATGCTGAAAACAGAGGTAGGGGAGCCTTGTTCATGAATGGGGCATCACTAACATAAGTGAACTTGTTGCTGCGATGAATTGAAAAACTGGTGTTGATATCTGTCCGATGCTGCCAATGCGAATGAGTGGTTCGTCCCAATGAAGGTCGCCAAACCATTCAGTGTTTCCGCTTTTCTTTCTTTTGAAAGCATCTGTTGCGTAGGGATTGATAGGATCTCGACTTTGAACATAATAACCAACTAGATTGATGTCTCAAGATTCGCTGAATCACTATGAATAGTTCCTCTGACTGCTCCAGAGAATGTCAGCAACCCGCAAAGGTCACCTTGAGAAAATTAAGGTTCAAAGATCACAATGCATGCTGGTAAATGGTAGGTGAGAAAACATAAATCATGTTTAGACTGATTGATGACTTAATTTCATACATCCAAAGGTGCAATATGCTAAGAAAGGGTAATTATAATATTATATTGTTACATTATTTTGATATTATATGAGTGGCCACCATTTTTTCTATTTACATTTTCAACTCACTTTTTCCAAACATAATTTAAAAACCTGCTCTGCATAAAGTAGCAGAAAGTATGGTTACACTTATGCTCTCTTATGTTGCTTTTTCTTTAAAAAATAGTAATTATTTATTGACTTATTCCATAATTCCATTTATGCTCTCTTTTCCTTTGATGCGAAATTATACTATATGGATTAGTTTATTTAATATGGGTCTTGTAGACGCTGGAATAATTGATTATATCAAATATATTACCTATCGTTTTATCATTGTAATATACATGAACATGTATGTATATGTAAATAAATTATAGGCGTTTGAGATGTAATTGGAAACGTAGAGTGTAGATGTTATTATAATTGTTGGAGAGGCAGCCGAATTAATCATGATTAGAGTAACTCAACCTTTCCCCTAATCTACTATGAGTTATGATTGCACATTCTTGCTTTACTATCTTTCTCATTAAACTAAAGGCAATTTTTTTTTTTTAATGTTTAGTGGATCCAATTTTGGGATTTGGATTTTTATTTTATTTTCGTAAAGCTTATATAGTAGGAAGAAGAAAGAAAGACAAGTACGGTTATAATTTTTGAAAAAAAGAAGAAGAAGGTGGTTTTGAATAAATATAATTTCCTCAAAAATACGGACTAATTTCCAAAAAATAAAATAAAAATTCAATCATTAATGCATACAGTTAGACTTGGTTGGAGATAATCTTTAAAATTGGCATTTGTAGCTAGGGAATCGAAATTCAACATTAGTTTTTAAGTCAATTATGGCATGAGTTATTACTTTTCTTTAGACATCTCGTTGGGAACAATTATTATATATATATATATATATATATATATATATATCTATATGTATGTCCATGCACATTGGCAAAAACACAGGTATCCAACATTAGAGGCATCTATCCATCATCTTCAGTTTCTCGTTGAATGGAAATGTCTTTCACCAACTGGAAATCCTCACGCAATAGAAGTGTGAGATTAGGCCAACCTTACATCCAAACAGAGCATGAATATTCATCAAACCAGAAATGGTTAATGTTTTGGCGAAAAATCAAAAGGTCAAAGAAGAAAAGCAGCTCAGAATCTGCATTTGCAATGCAGAAAACATATGATCCTGAGAGCTACTTGCAGAATTTTGATGAAGGGTCAGGGATGATCGAGCCCGATAACCTCTACAGGTCTTTCTCAGCAAGATATGCCAATCATTCCAGATCTAATCGCAGGAACTCATCCATGGATCAGTGAGTTGTGAATATTAGTATGATGGTAGAATATTTATTGCCTTTTTTTTTTTTTTGTGGATACATTTTAAAACTGTATGTTTAAGCTATGCCCCTCTCTCTCTCTCTCTCAAGATTTATCTAATTTTTTCAAGAAGGCAATGTGACATTGCTCATGAGTTTTACCAGGTTGTAGAATTCCATGGATAAGATTATGATTAACAGAACTGGATAAGTCATCCAAAGTGGGCTCAAGAATAAGTTTAAATATTGAATTAAGGCATTCAATTTTCAAAACTCTAGACAGCATTGATGCAGAAAGGTTTGAAAGATACATTAAAAAGATATTGCCAGTCAAATGCATCTAGAAAATGGGTAAAATCGTAATTAAGAGTTTTTTCCACCATTTCTCTATAAATAAACAAGAAAATCACCGGGATTACCGGAGCTTCTAATCATCAAATACAGATTCAAACCCAATATGTGGTCTTCGAAATAAATATGCATATAGTAATACAAATGAGAGGGCTTTCGATGTTACTCAGAAATCTTTCAGCTTCGAGACGAGGCTCAATGAGCTTGAAATCCTTATAAAGCACAGCGCTGCAACTGAAATTTTGAAACAACCTGGTAAAAAGAGTGAAAGAAAATTCATTTCATGATTAATTTTTAATAGATGGTCTTATACATCAAAGTATTCTGTCAGCTTAGAACAATCCTGTTATTAGGTTATGCAGATCACATGAGCAATTAATTTGTTCAGTTGTTTAGGCTGCAGCAGGTTTTCCAGCAGCATGCTTGCATGGAATTCCTTGTTTAGAGCTCTTCAATTCGTCCCCTGCTACAAGAAAGAATGCAGTGTGCCTGAACCAAAAGAGCGAAATGTAAATTTGGAATGGGTAGAAACAAATGCTCATTAAATTGAAAGACATAGCAGATGAACTTATACCTAAAAAAGTTCATCATTATGATCTTAGAGTCAGAATCAATGTCCTTAGTGGTGTCTAATGCTTGCTGCATGTGGTGTAACCACCGCTCTGCAGCTTGACGAGTGACAGGGAATGGGCGGTGACGGGCAATCAATGCAGGATGGCCTGTCAATGGCAAGCCAACTTTTCACTTTCAACATGAATCTAACCTCAAACAAATAAGACAGATTCAGATAGCCAATGAGTTGTATTATTAGCAAGAGTTCAAACAATGATATAAGGTATTCTTGGATCTGTTCTTCCAATAGTTTATGAGTGTCATGCCATAATTAGAAATAAGTTGGCTGAATTCTCATCCTACCATAAAGAAGTGTCGTGATTATGTAATCAAGACAATGACGACCCACTTTTCGCTGTTTGAGGACCCTTTTCATCATTAAGAAATATGACCTAGTAATCAGATTTACCTAACACCTTTGATTTGAACCTCAGAAAAAATCTAGTCGAGAATTTAAAAGACCAAAACTCAGTTTGTTGATCAGTTCACGGTGAAAGAAATCAGAACAAGAAAAGAACAATACATGCAATTACTATAGCATTACCACAAGTACCACTTCTAGAGACTCGCAATTACCAAAATACAGACCGATTTCCAATGTACGAAATCGTGTTTAATCAGCACATTCTCACAAATGCCCACAGGACACCAAATGGCCAAATGATATGTATGCTCCAACGAGCTTAATAACTACGTTGTCTCAATCCAAGTACACAGAAGGCATAAGGAATAATATAACACTGGGATATGATATAGAGCACAAAACAAGATTCTAATGCAGAGATAAACTAATCATATAAAAGAAAAACAGGAAGCTACACCATCATTACACAATAATACGAGATGCTTTAATATTAGGATCAAGACTTGATCACCTCTTCTTTGGTTGTATAGTGGAGGCCCTCCCATTCTTTGTGTAAAGAACTCATATTGGTTTTGAATGGCATCTTCCTTTTTCGAATTTGCAAATATTGATCGGAACCACCCCTCTTCATCATCATAAACCCTAGTATCCAAGATTGAAAATTTAACACCAAATAGTTCAAGCAGTAATCAATTTATAATCAATTAAGCAACCAATTAACTTCCCTTTTCTCCTACACCCTTAAATCCACAAGAAACCCTCAGTTTATATTCTGCAACTGGGTCAATTCATCCAAGGATTCCTTCTTTTTTTTTTTTCGCATTTCTTAGCAATCCATTACAGAAATCAACAAATACCAATTCCCCATCAAAATCTACTTCTAAAAAATAAAAATCAGAGTAACATGTACCGGTTGTAAAAGTTGGTGGAGAGGTCAATGAAAGTTTGGAGACCGAGCTTCTGATAGAGATTGGTTTTGTCGATGGCGAAAGCATCGTCTGGATGCACTCCGCTCCACTCCGATGCCTTCTCTTGCAGTGACTGCATCTCTCTCTCTCTCTCTCTCTCTCTCTGAGGATGTGCAGGCGTATGGGCTTTTTTGACTGATTTAGAAAAGGGCGTATTTATAGTGGCATGTGGAGGTCGCGTGGGTGCAACGCTTTTCTGTTGTCCGTGTGGATGTGGGCCCACTCCAAGGATCTTATTTTGCAATTTCAAGGTGGTGGACGCCAATCGAATAAATTCTTATACATCCTTTTTTTTTTTTTCACAATACAATTCGAGTTTATTTTGAGAAAAAAGAGATGACTATTATTTTGAAAAAATGGTGCCATTTAAGATTACCCAGGAAAATTTATTTGACTTGCTTTTCTTTATGATTTATTTAGGTGAGCACATAATGAAGCAATAGTGTTGTTATTTGGATTCAAATTTTCTCAAAATGTTTAATTTAATTAATTCGTTGGTGATGTAAGTATACTATTATTTTAAACTAGCTGTTTAATTTTTTTTCAATTAGATTCATTATTTAAAAAATAATTAAAATTGAAGTAGGATACGTGACAACGACAAGAATATATTACAACCTCTTGTAATAATATTATTCCGCTCTCACTATAAATCATGAAATAATTGTTGAAAAAAAAACCCTAAAGTCTAGGGTATCATATGAAGAGGACCTTCCACATTTATGGCACATCATTTAACTAAAGGGTTTGCCGTTTTGGCACTTTGGTTTTCTCTTGGATTTTTTCTCCATTCTACTCTTATCCTGAAAACATTCAGTTGCCTCGACGAATTTGTCCATCTTTCCTCAAAATAATTCACTCATCATCGCTGTTTGATTTTTTCTTGTTTTGGTTGCAGAAGTTCAGACGCACTTAGATAATTTATCCAATTGATTTGATTGAATATAGATACACATACATACGTATCTTGGTTTGTATAAGCGAATCAAATTGATGGCGGAGGAGTATCAAGGGCGGCAAACACGGAAGCGCCGCCGTTCAACGTGGGACGTCGCTCCGTCGGCGCAGCTGGAGGTGGTTAAAAAATTTCTCTTATCGAGGGTTAGGTTTAATAGATAAAAGGGAAAAGCTACGAACTTTTTTATAATGTATTTAGCCTTTTGCAGGCCGAACGAAGGGACGGCGAGGATAACGAGGCTAGGGCGCCTCCGCCGTCAGTGCTGCGGAGATACGTGTCACCTCCGAAGAGGGATGATGATCCCAATGGGCATTACGTGTTTAGCCTCGGCGAGAATCTCACCTCTAGATGTAATTCAGTTTTCACTTGAATTGATTTTTTGCAGTGATTTCTTACTTGTGATTGTTTTCTGAAGTCTAGATTTTGATTGTTCTAGAAAAGTTGTTGATACTTAGCATTTCATCTCTTGGCTACTCTTTAGCATTTTTTTTTTTTCATGGTTTCTTTCAGTTGTCTGAGTAAGTGTGGAATTGTCTGAATTTTGTTGATTATCTTCAAACTGAGTGTTAACATCTTCATCTGCTTTTATATGCAGATAAGATACTCGGCAAGATAGGTGAAGGTTAGCGGTCACGTGCCTGCTGATAAGAAAACCTTATATTTTGATCATTGTTCTTGTATCATATCAGCAAGTTGCTAGTGCTGTAGGCACATTTGGTCGAGTGTTGGATTGTTGGGATCGTCAAACACGAGAGTATGTGGCTATCAAAGTTATTAGAAGCATAAGGAAGTATCGTGAAGCAGCAATGATTGAGATTGATGTACTTCAGCGTCTTGCTAAAAATGACGAAGACAAGTCACAGTAAATCATTTAAAGTAAAAAGTTTCAGATTGATGCTGTTTTTTTTTGGCATCTCATTTGTCTCTCATATTTTGGCAGTTGCGTGAAGATGCATAGTTGGTTTGATTATCGCAATCATATATGTCTAGTAAGTATGCCTTTTGTAGTTCATTGTCTATAACCTTTTAGTTTATCTCTATTCAAATGCAAGTCTCTCTATGCAGTGATGATTTTTTCCATGATTTTGTAGTCCAGTTTTGTTTCGAGTTGTTCATGTGAGGGTACGGTATTTTTTTGTGATTGTCTGGCCCTCATTCCACTCACAATAACATGTGAGGAAATGTTTTTGTTTGAACACCACTTTAAATAGTATGTTTAGTAAATGCATGATGATTAATGTGTTTGTTTTGCTGCTTAAGATGATTTGTCTATGTGAGTTTCTTTCATAATTCTCGTAGCTTCATGGAGAACTTCCTTTCAATGGATTTTAATGGTTTTATCAGGTCTTTGAGAAGCTTGGACCAAGTTTATTTGATTTTCTAAAGAGAAATAAATACTTCCCCTTTCCCGTGGATCTTGTTCGGGAGTTTGGGCGCCAGCTTTTGGAATCTGTAGCATGTCTGTGGATTGCCCTTGACCATTACTATCTTCATTTTCTGTATTCATTTGGTTTTCTAACCAGTGATCTTTATTAGCCTGTTATATATATTAAGGCTCTAGCTGCTTTTCTAATGGGGACCTTTGTTTTTGGCCTTTTGTATTCTTTTAATTTATCCAACAGATATGCATAATTTACGATTAATCCACACTGACCTGAAGCCGGAAAATATACTTCTTGTCTCTTCTGAGTTTGTAAAGCTTCCTGTTTGCAAGGTATGTGGCCTAATCAAGTTGGGAGACAATTAATAATTTTAGCTTTAGACTTAATCACATCTTTGAACATTTTTTTTTTTGTTTGTTCAGAAGACATCAGATCAAACAAATTTCAGGTGCTTACCAAAGTCGAGTGCCATTAAGCTGATTGATTTTGGTAGTACTGTTTATGATACCCAGATTTATCACTCCATTGTTTCAACAAGGCATTACAGGGCACCTGAGATCATTCTAGGTAATTAGTTACTGTTGTCAGTGAGATTCAAATTGCTTCCGTTCACAGTCTTACGACCTTCTATTCCTATAACAGTTGTTAATCTGCTGGCATTCTTTTCCAAATTGTGTCTAGATCACTTAAATTTAAAATCTTCAAGGAGATAAGTATTAATCCCTATGGAGGTGATCAGAGCAATTATAACTGCTCAGTGAAGTATATGTCTCCTTAAAGATGAGGTGTTGGTGTTCTGTTTGGTTTTAACAACTTGATAAACTTCTACAGCAGATATGCTTGTCAATGTGCTTTTACTTAAATATCATTACATATCATTGGCACGCTTGGTTTTTCCATTCGCTGCATAGTTTCGTGTTTGGATCTTTCAGAAAATTTAGTTATATAGTTTTGTGCCAAATGCAACATAGACATGATTTGAAAATTTGGAGGCTTTTCAGGATAGGCAATTTACAGTTGGCTGAGTTGTAGCTTGTTTTCTGGCCTGTAGGAACAGCAAGATTGAGTAAATCAACAGAAAGAAGCATTCATCTTAGGAGGATAATTGTTCTATACTTGGGAAATAAAAATAAAATGAATTGGTGTCTTACTTTTTGGATGTTCTTTCTATGTGATAGAAATGTTTCATTGACTGCTTCCTTGAAATAGATGCTTCACTGAGAAATGTGGCTTTGAAATTAGAAGTTGGGAATATCGATTTTATTCTCGCTTTTTGTTTCAGGTTTAGGATGGACCTATCCTTGTGATATTTGGAGTATTGGTTGCATACTTGTAGAACTTTGCACGGTTTGATCTACTTCTGTCCTTGTACTTGTTCTGCTCTTTATCTAGCATATCAAGTTTATTTTTCTGATATGTGAAGAAGATCCTTGTAGGGTGAAGCACTTTTTCAGACACATGAGAACTTGGAGCATCTGGCTATGATGGAGAGGGTGTTGGGGCCAATTCCCCATCATATGATGCGAAAAGCAGAGTAAGTTGTGTCTTTGCAATATGATGTTTTTCTTGTGGGGTCTCTGATTGCTAGCCTCAACTCAACTATTTGACTCTCCTGTATTACTGTTGTGGTTTTGCAGCAGAGGTGCTGAAAAATATTTCAGGCGGACACGACTTAACTGGCCTGAAGGTGCTGTTTCCCGCGATAGCATCCGTGCAGTAAGGAAGCTAGATCAATTGAAGGTACCAATCATATTGACATATTCCTCTCCCTGTTTTTAATTGATCATCGATCAATGTTGCATCTATAACATGGTTTGGGTGGTGGGTGTACATACGCAGAATCTCGTCTCAAAACATGCAGCGGGTTCATCCAGATCCTCCCTCGTCAACTTGCTACATGGTTTGCTCAAGTTTGAACCATCTGAACGTCTGACCGCTCGACAAGCTCTTGAGCACCCCTTCTTTAAGCTCCCAACCTAAAATTTATTCCTTACATGTAAACATTGAAATTCTGTAGTCAGTTTTCTTATCAATCTATTATTTAATGGCTCTATGTGCTGTAGTTGTGAGTGTATTATCTTAATACACAAAATGTATGCCCTCTCTTTATTTTTATCTTTTCTGTTGGATTCTATAAAACCCATTTCTGTTCTTTTCTTCACCAATGAACGATGCTCATTCTATAAACTAAACTTGAACCAAAGGGACACCTTCAAAATTTCGTACTCAGATCTACACAAAGTGCATACCATCAGAGACTTTAAAATGGGCCAGAGATTTTATCAGATCTCTCCCTTTCCAGTCTCTATAAAAGAAAAAGGAAAAAAGATGCACCAACTTTGGTAATTGAGTAATAAAGAAAAAAAGGAAAATAATTGGAAAAAAGAAAAAGCCCTTGAACTTTGGTTTTAATTCCAACATTGATCCTCTCCACTGTAAGATGTTCAATGACTCATCCGTGTGTTCGTTGATCTCGGTTATCCAGGATCGAACGGGCCGTCGAATATATATATATATATATATATATATATATATATATATATATATATATATTTTTTTTTTTTTTTTTTTTTTTTTAAATTTTCTAACATAATTTCTATACCATTTTTTTTATGATTTTTATATGTTTACTTTAACAATTTCACTATGTTGCTGTTTTATTTTTTTAATTCAAATTCAAATACTAAAGATTGGGGCGTGTTTAAAAAAAAGAGTGGGGGTATGATAGTCCCACTCTATTTTTATTTCTTCAGTATCCATTTCTAAATCACAAGTACAACGTCCTCTCAAAAACCCTAATCACTGACTAAAACCCCCAATCGGACCTTCAATCTTTACAAACCCCGAAATTTATTGAAGCACAGAAGAGTAGAAGAGATTCCAAAACCATGTCGTTTAGGTCACGAGAAATGATGAAGAAAATTGTGAAGAAGATCGGCAGTGAACAGAATTTAGCGCCAGGAGTGAAAGACCAGTTGAAAAAATCTGTGCCGAATCGCAAAATCGTGATGGGCCGAGCCCAACGCGGGCTTTTCGCGGGTCGACACATCCAATTCGGGAATCGCGTCAGTGAAGACGGAGGAAACAAGTCTGTATATTTACTTGCTTTCCGTGTGAATTATTCGCATTATTTTACCTTCTAGGTTGGTGTGTAACTTGTAGCAGTACTTGTCTGGTTTGATGGAAATTACTTGAAGGGGTAAATTGTTCCAGGAATTCGAACGTGTGTATATATATATAAATATATTTGGTAGTAATATCTGAAAGATGTTTGATGACGATCAAAAGTATGTGTTTGTATGTAATTTGCCTTTGAGTTTTTGTTAGCTATTGTGAAGATATAAAATTAATGAAGAAATTAGTTGAGGACTGTTCAGGAGATGTGTGACATTAGATAGTTGAGCTACTGATCTGCTGTTAAGTTCAATTAACTTGGAAGGAGTTCTGCATACTATCTTCAATTTTTTTTTTCTTTTTCCATTAGCTCTTGGGAGATTGTCCGATTTTGAATGGTTTATGTGTTCTTAGTACGAAGGAATTGTAGGTCATTTGTTTTTTCAACACAATCAGGATAGTAGTCTGAGCATTTCCGGCTGTCACTTATTTTGCATTTTTATGCTGGATCTTGCTTTCTTGAGTTGTGGCAATTAGTAGACATGATTTGACATTGATTGATCAAGTTCTAGGTTTTCTGGGATAAATGCTGTACTTCTCGCTTTGGCATGTTCAAAGATTAAGTTCTGGCTCCATTTTACCGTTCTGATGGTTCTTTTGATTTGATGTTAGGACAAGGAGGACATGGAAACCTAACATTCAGGAGAAGAGGCTCTTCAGCTACATTTTGGACCGTCACATCCGTGTTAAAGTTAGTACTCATGCTCTGCGCTGCATAGACAAGGCGGGAGGAATTGATGAGTACTTGCTGAAGACACCTTACCACAAGATGGACACAGAAATGGGCCTTTTCTGGAAAACTAAGATTGAGAAGATGTATGAGGACCTTGGGGAGATGCAGGTAGTTTTCTTTTCTCCTGAGGATGAATCCAACTTTGAAGAACAATTCAAAGAACTCAGATTAGAAAAGAAGGCTGCACGAAGAGAAGCAAGGAGGAATGTGTATGGTTCTACTTCCAAACAAGAGCCAATAAAAGCTGGACCAGATGTTGAGGAAGCTAGTGAAGGAACTTCAAGAAGTGAAGACGGAGGCTCTGAATTCCATGAACCAATGGTGGCTAATGCTTGAACGTGCATCTGGTTTGTATGCTACAGTTATGTTGGCATTTTGCAGCTTTAATCTTAGCAAGAATTACGGCTTTGGTTCTTGATACCCTATATTGAGTATCATGATGCGATCGGTTTGTTTGTTTACTTCAGTTAGCAGTTAGTTATATGTTTTACAGAATGATCCATAGACTACAGGCAATTAGGGTTGATGAACATAAGTGAGTTTTTCTGGTCTTTTATGTCACCAGAAAGATTATCTTTCCAGTAATGGATTCATCCTTTATATTTCTTCTTTGTAATGGATTCATTGAGACTGCATTTATTTACTTAAAAAGAAAAAGAAATCTTATTTACTCTGCATTCATTGATCAAGAGCTACAAGTTTTGTCACCCAATCGGGAAAATTATCATCCTCCCAACAAAGGGCAGTGGTAAGAAAATTTCATCAATCTCAACGGCTATATCCAGCTTCTTTCTTTAAGTGTTTTTCTTTCACGATCCGTCTATACTTCTCACACTCTTCCCAACATGCAAAATCAGCATACATATTCGATATTAACACATAGTTTACAAGATTGTCACTATCCATTCGCAACACAATATCTCCCACTTCTCTCCCCATTTCAAGATTTCTATGTAGCCTGCAAGCATTAAGCAAAGTTTGCCATATCCCTACATTAGGTCTCAGAGGCATCTTCTCTATGAGGATCTTGGCTTCTTTTAGACGTCCAGCTCGACCAAGGACATCGGCCAAGCAAGCATAATGCTCCACTCTAGGTTTCACCATTGGATTGTTGCACAATATAGTGAAGCATTCTTGGCTCTCTTCCACAAGTCCAGAGTGACTACAAGCTGAGAGCACTGCCAAATACGTCACAAGATCAGGCTCGATATTCTCCACCTGCATTTTGTTGAAAAGTTGAACTGCTTGTTTACCAAGACCATGCTTTCCATAGCCAGTGATCATAATAGTATAAGAGACTACATTTTTCACTGGCATCTCACTGAAAAGCTTGTTAGCCTCCTTCTTTAACCCACACTTGAGATACATATCCAGTATAGAATTAGCTACTGAGAGATCCAAATAGGAGGGTACTTTGATGGTGTAGCAATGCATTTGCTTTCCCAGCTCTACATTAGCAGAATCTGCAAACAGACTTATAATGCTCGAAAGAACAAAACTCTCGAGACAAATGCTACTCCATCTAAGTTCTCTAAACAAGTCCATGGCCTCTGATAAATCTCCTTTTCGAGCATAACCCAAGATAAGGGCAGTCCACGATACCATATTCTTTGCTTCTGATTTACTAAAGACCTCCCTTGCTTCAATCAAGTATCCACATTGAGCATAAAGATCAACAAGGGCACCAGCAATAATTCTGTGAGCTGAAACAGAGTATCCTTTTCTAATCAGGAAGCCATGAATTTGCTTCCCCTCTCGTATAGCTCCAAGACAACGACAAGCCTTTAAAGTGCTTGAGAATGTAAATTCATCAGGCATTTCTCCATGTTTTTGCATATCACTAAGAAACTGCAGAGACTTGTTGATCATGCCTTCAGAATTAGCGTATCCTGCTATCAAAGCATTCCATGAAATCAAACTTCTAACAGGCATTTCACTGAACATTTGTCCAGCTTCGTCGCCTCTTCTGCATTTGAAATACATATCAATGATCGAGTTTCCAACCACAGGATACCAGTCAAGTCCAGTTTTACCACACACAGCATGAATCTGTTTCCCACTATGTAAAGCACCCAAAATCCCACATGCTTTAACATTCGTCGACAGAGTGTACTCGTTATGATTCACGTTTGAACAGCCCATCTCATTGAACAGAAATAATGAAGCCTTAGCACTGCCCATTCGCAGGTATCCCGACATCAAAGAGGCCCAAGAAACAACATTTCTCATAGGCATTACATCGAACACAGAATGAGCATTCTCCATTCTACTACATTTTGCATACATGTCGATGAGGTCATTGTTTATCATTAAATCAGAGTCGTAACCAACTCGTAGTACCGCTCCATGAACCTGCATTCCTTCATCGTACATCAATTTGTTTGAACAATTCCTCAAAACTTCGGACAAGAACTGCCTTTGTCTGATGAATGGAATCCCAACTTGTCCCATCTTATTTTTCTCTGTTTTGAAAAAGAATTCTACTCTTTTTGAAATAGTTGAGTTGGCATGTTTCATTCCTACTACTAATTCACTCGCTTTATTATTTATTATGATAGTAAGTATATTTAATTATATAATGAAGTTGTAATTTTTAAAGTTATTCATACATTTTTTATTGTTGTAATTTTTAAAAGTTATTCATATATTTTTTATTATTTCAAACTTTGTCTAATACATAATAATATTTTTTAATATTTTTATTGATTTTTAAAGTTATATTTTATAATTTTAAAAAATTATTGGGTAAAGTAGAGTGTTAATTGAAGATTGTAGAATTTGGCTGAATTCTCCCCTATTTTTTGTGTATTTTTTAGAGCTTCTCTGTGCATTTTATTTTTGGATGACCTGTTATTCTAAATTCAAATAACATAAATTGTATATGTCATTCGAAATTATATTTGATAATAAAAAGTTGGAATACAAAATTTATAAATAATTTAAACTACGAACTAGAAAGCTTGCATTCTATTTTTTGTTTTTTGTTGAATTTTTTTTATGGCTTGATAAACAATTTGATAAACCAATACCTTTTGGAGTTAGGTAAAAATAACCAATTAACAATATAGGTTTTAAAATATTTATTTTTATACAACATTAAGATTTCTTTTAACTTTAAACTTGATAATAAGAATAATTTTATACATCAAATTATTTTAGTTAAAAAAAAACAATTAAAAACCTAAAAAGTTACATTCTATTAGTTTCTATTTTTGTTGAATTTTTTTCATGCCTTGATAGATAATTTGATAAGTCAGTTAATAATATAAATTTTAAAATACTTATTTATATATAATATTTTTCATAATTACAATAAATATTTTAAAATTTATTTAACTTTAAAATTGATAATGAAAATAATTCTAAACATTATTTAAAAAAAAAGAATTAAATTATTGTTCAATAATGAATAACAGTTAACAACAAATAATAATAAATAATAATAGTACTTATAATAAATAAGAATAATAATAAATAGTAATAATATATTATATGAAAAAAGAGTCCTAATAACATGATCGAGTTTCTCGAGGAAACTATTAATTTTTTGAATTTTTTTATTAATCAAAATATGAATGTGATATTTTTATGAGAGAAAGTGACAAAATTATAAATTTTGACAACTATCCTCTTTATATATTAAAAATAATTAAAAAGATAATAATATAAATATTAATAATAATACTATTCTCAATCATTTTATTTGGAAACTTTGGATGTACGAAAACATATTATTATTTGAGGGTGCATTATATATATATATATGTATATATGTTTCATACATTATAAGTAGGGTTAGGATGACCAATTCGATTGTAGGTGGGTGTTCTTATAAACTTCAATAAAAAAAAATATTATTTAATTAAATATAGATAAAAAAATTAATGAATTTAAAAAACAAATGAAAATAAATTTAAAATCATTAAATAAATCATATATAAATATAATTCAAATGATACAGTAAATTTGTACTTGTCCTCCAACATAAAAACTCTCTATATATATGAGTTCAAAAAATAATATTAAAGAAAAATAATTAAGAAAAATATTTAAAATATATTTAATTTAGATATAGCCAACTTAAGCTCTAACTAGATATCTTAATTGCTAAGTGTCAGTCAAGTGCCTAGCAAAATTTAGAACACTGATCTTAAGTGATATATTATTTACCTTATTTCTATATTACCACATAGCAGTCCCATTTAACGAAAATCAGAAATTCACTAAAATTAAAATCAATTGTCTAATTATTATCAAAATGGATAATTTTAAAATAATTGACGAAAATATGAAAATTATATAAAATTTTGGTTTTTTTTTTTTTTTTCCCACCATTAAACCTCTATAACAACGCGTATTGAAAAGCTTATATAGATGAATGCACGTAATTTTCCAAAATGACAAATGGCACTTACCTTTTTTCCCCCTTTCCCGTGGGAATGCATTATTTCACCCAAAATTAAATATTAGTGCAATATTTTATATATATATATATATATATATATATATATTGTAGTTTGTGTTATATTCAAACAACATACTAAAATCTCATAGAGTGACTATGTATTGTCAATAATTTTTTGAAAGCATATTGCAAGTCCAATTGGAAGAAATTTTGAATTAGGCATGTGACAAATTACCGTAACTCACGTATTAGAATTATGAAGATAGGTATTGAAATTAAACTCCACGATTTGATATCCATGTTTTATATTACACAAAAAAGAAATTACAGATGTCTTAAAAAAAACATATAAAATGTGACAACCAAATGAAATAACTAGATAAAATATTTCTAATGTTAATGTAGAAAAATGGTGCAACTTTATCAGGCGGTTCAGTGTTGTTTAGCAAATTTAATTCAATTGAAGCTTCAAAAATCCATTATTATTGTTGCTGTTTTCATCATCTTCCTTGGAAAAATTTCCTCGAAATTTCTTGATTACGTCACTGCACCCAGACCGCCTCCCTGTTGGTGAGTTACACTCTCCCCAATGACGTCAGCAATTTGAAAAAGTTAAATCCAACCGAGATATGTGTCAACCTTAGGAAGCGAGTAGTAAAAATTGTACTCGAGGCGCGTTGTATTCCGAATTGGCGCGTTGGAATTTCCCTCAATTTTGAAAGTACAATGGCAGTCGCGCAATTTCACCTAAGTCCAGGGTCAGTTACTTCCAGAAAAGGTGAAATTAATTTTTAACCTTTTTAATAAAACGACGCCCGCATTTTCTCGTGTTTAAATGTCGAACAAGTTCAGGTTACCTTCTAAAATTTGATCGTACACGTGGACAAAGAGAATTGTGAATCGTTGGATTAAAAAGGGTGCAGTTGCTATTTATTAAATTTCAGGCAGCGCTCCAACCACTAATTCCCCAATCTTCACCGTCCGATAAGGAAATTGACGATCTTGATTCTGACACGTGGGTTAATACATTTTGCTTTAAATTGACTAAATTTCTCCCTGAATTTCGTGTAAACCCTTTTACTCTCTTGTTTTGCCCTCTCACATACAAACCCTAGTATTTCTCTTTCTCTCTCTAGAAAAAGAAAAGGGAAAATAGGAAAATATAGTAGTATAAGTTTTTAATTTGAAAAATAAAAAGAAAAGAAAAAAGCAGTGAATCAAATTAGGGCTTCAAATCAAAGCTGATTTTTTCTCTTATTCCCTTTCCCAAATATATTCTGAATTGAAACTCTTTCATGCTCGATCTCCACTTCTCCAATGACGTGGTCACCATAATTCTGATCACAGGTATTGTTTATGGGCGTATATAACCGGAATACATACTTGCATGTGTAATCTATGTGTTTTTTCTGCGTTTTTTTGCGTTTTTTTCGTTATTTTTGTTATCAAATCGGTGTTGTTATAGAAATGAGTTGCTTATGGGTATAATTGAGGATAATTTTATGGGCTTTTTTGATGGTTATTTGTTTATTTTTGGGTGAAATTTGTGTTGGCAGATCTGAGTGGGGCATGAACAGAAGGGGGTTTGTTTTGATTTGATTGAATTGAGTGGTTGTTGATGGAAAATAGCAAAAAGAAGTCTGGTGGCGTTGAAATTCCTAAGAAAAGCCGTTCTTTGGATCTCAAGAGCCTCTATGAATCGAGGGGTTCTGAAGTGAGAGACACTAAGAAGAAGGTGTCTGATGAAAATGATGGGGGGGATGTCAAGAAGAAAAAGAGAAAGAGTAGAAAGGAGGTTCCTTTGAGTTGTTTCGAGAGTGATGCTAAGAAAAGTAGGAAGGAGAATGTAAATGCTGTGAAATCGGAGGTAGGTCTTAGACAAAAATCAAATGACAGGAGTGAAGGGTTGCATGGCATCTCCTTGGCTATGGGAAGTAATGGAAGTTCTTTTAATATCCCAAAGCGTCCAAGGGGATCTGTGGGGCGGAAAAAGGTGGAAAGTGATCAAGGTTCGGAGCCAACTAGACTTCCCAATTCTGATGATTCCGCTGGAGCATTTAAAGCTGATGTTTCTAAATCTGAGAATGGTGTGGGCCCCAATGACGAATTAGTGCGTGAAGTAACCGTTTCCTCGGGTAATGCCCACGTTTCAAATCATAAATCCGCCCGAAAAGTAAATGTTCCAAATCCAAAATTAAAGCAGAAGACAGATTCGAAATCCACAGTGTATTCCAGCGGTTCAAATGTAAAACTAAAGCAGAAGGTGGGGGCTGATGATGTTAAGGAGAACAGGGATCGCCAGTCAGGTTCAGCTCATCATTTAGTGAAAGCACATAAACAAATAGTAAATAATGGAGATACGTCGCATAAAAAACAGCGGAGTAACAGTCGGAAGAAAAAGGGTTTAGTAGTTGGTAGAGATGGTGATGAAGCCTCCACGAAGAAGTCTGAGCCTTCTGTGGGTAGTTCATCAGACAGGCTCTTCACTGATTTCGTGGATGATGAGGACGATGATGAGGAGAATCTCGAGCAGAATGCAGCAAGGATGCTGTCGTCTCGATTTGATCCAAGTTGTACTGGGTTTTCATCAAAGAGAAAATCATCAGTATCTGAGAAGGCTGATGGATCAGCTCTTGCAGTTTCATCTCCACAGGACTCATTTGGTGGGCAATCTAAAGCATTTTGTGGTGGGCAGTCTGTTTCTACTGATGATAAGAGCAGAATGCTTAGGCCCAGAAGAGATAATAAAGGCAAAGGTGTGTCAAGGAAACGCCGTCATTTCTATGACATTGTTGCCCATGACTTGGATCCACACTGGTTTTTTAACAGGAGAATCAAAATCTTTTGGCCATTGGATGAGAGTTGGTATTATGGGCTTGTGGATGATTATAACACAGAAACTAAGCATCATCACATAAAGTATGATGATCGAGAAGAGGAATGGGTTAATTTAGAAGAAGAGAAATTCAAGCTCTTGCTTTTCCCTAGTGAGGTTCCTGAGAAACCAAAATCTAGAAAACGATCTACAGGGAACAAAGATTTACATGGAGGACAAACAGTTCCATCAGCAGATGATGCTAGCTGCATAGGGGACCCTCTTGATTCTGAACCCATTGCTTCATGGCTAGCTAGTCAATCTCAACGTGCCAAAGCTTTGCCTAAATCTTCAAAGAGAAGGAGGACTTCAGAAAGACACCTCACCTTGGTCTCTTCATTTTCATCTGAGAAGACTGATTACTCAAATAGTGATGTGGTTGACTCAAGAATAACTAGAAATAATCCAGATTGTGAATCTGCATCAGTAGATAGTTTAGTTTTTTGTGGAACGGATAATAACTCTCTGCTGGGAAGTACCCGCACCTCTCACAGTGAGAAGCAAATGGTTTATGTCAGGAAGAAATTTCGTAGGACAAGTGAAGGAGGTAGTTCTGTGTCTAAAGATGTCAGAGCATGTGGAAGTGCTCCAAGGACTGTTACAGCTCCCACACCAGTTAATGTTAGCTTGCCACCTACAAAACGGGTTAAGTTTTCACATGGTTGTTTGGACTCTGACGAGCAACTGTGGTCACTTGATGATAAAGGCCAATTAAGATTAAACGATGCTTTGCTGAAGTCTGAAGAATTCAGATTCCAGATATGCCTACCTGTATTACTGCCTCTGCAGTTTTCGTGTGATATCGGGATATTTTGGCTGCTTCATCACATATTTATGCTTGAACATGGGGCGGTGGTGACTACCTCTCCTGCTGTTATTTTGGAAATGCTTTTTGTCGATAGTAATTTTGGCTTGAGATTCCTTTTATTTGAAGGCTACCTGAAGCAGGCTTTGGCCTTTGTCTTCCGAATCTTGTTTGTCTTCAGTCAGTCCGATAAACAGTGGGACAGTGACATGAAATTACCCGTGACCTCAATAAGGTTCCAACTTTCTAGTTTTCAAGATCCAAGGAAGCAACATGTATTTGCTTTTTACAGTTTCTCCGGGCTACAAAGTTCAAAATGGGTTTACCTGGATTCCAGGATTCTGCAACATTGTCTTCTCATCAAAAAACTACCTGTCTCAGAGTGCACATATGACAACATAAAGGAACTTGAATGTGGGAGTTTTCAGCTGCACAAGCCTCGTGTTGGTTCCAAACTCTCCACAAATGAGGTATGCTCTTCTTTTAATAAAGGATTTGCTATTCTAGTTTTGACATGATGATTTTCAAAAATAAATGATTTATTTCCTCTTTTGGATGTGCATAACTAATATTAATTTTATTGAATTAGCAAATTGTTTTCTTGAGATGTTTGTAAAGTATAATATGCCAACTCAGCCACCAGCTTTTTGTTCAAAATTTCATAGTTACCTACAATCTTTTTTTTTTTTTTTGGACTCTTATTTAACCTTTGTGCCAATTCAGCATGGACATTCATGAATGAATGAAAATGTATTTTAAATTTTGCATGTCACTATAAGGTTATTGGAATGTGAGTTTCCCAGACACTCAAGCCTTCTTTTTTCTTTCGTTATATTTTGGTTTTTTTGGTCGTGGAGGAGCTTTTCTTTTTTAATTGCTAAAGTGATAGCTAGAGATTGGAAGTTGGTTGCTCAATGATTCTGTTCTGTAACTATAATGGTTCTCTTTACTTCTATCTCTACCAGGGTTTCAAGAAGAAAATTATGCCTGGCATTTTGCCTATGGGTATTTCCCGAGAAGCCAGCAGCACAAGAATGAGTCAGCCTGCTTTTAATCTGGCTGCGAAGGCTGGAAAAGTTCCTCAATTTGTTCTCTCCTTTTCTGCTGCTCCAACTTTCTTTCTCTCTTTGCATCTTCAGTTACTCGTGGAACATAGTTTTGCTTGGGTCAATCTCCAGCATCAGGACGCACTGTGCTCTCGAGAAAGTTCAGAGAATGGTGGTCAACCAGATGCAGAATATGCTCAATTTGAGCCTAGCTCTGTTGCTGTTCAAGATGGCACTGCTGAAAATGAAGTCCAAAAATTGGAGAAAATCCATGGAATTTCAGAGAATGATGGACGGGCTGGATGTGTCAAAGATTTTACTGAAATTGGGACCGGAGATATTGCTCAACTATACCAGTGTGAGCCTAAGAACAAAGTACATCAACAGACTCTGGCTGCACCTACATCTGTGCCGACATCCATCACATCTCAAATCTTGAATCCCAGGAGTGACACCTCATCTGGTGGCATGATAATTGAAATTCCGTCTTCTGAACAAGTTGATGTGCCTTCTGATGGAAAAGACTTTGTATCAAGACAGAGCCCTGATGAGACTTGGAACATGCATGAAGGCTTTCTTCATAAATCCAACTCTATGGGCTTCAGAAGTTCATGGCAACATGGTGTGAACAGCTCAGTTTCTTCTCCTCTTGGAAATCAGTCTCCAGTATGGCCTGATGGGAAGCCAAACTTCACATCTAATGGATTCGGTAATGGACCGAAGAAGCCACGCACACAGGTCCATTACACATTGCCTTTTGTTGGTTATGATCTCAGTGAAAAGCAAAAAATGCCAAGCTCAAGATCTCTACCCTGCAAACGAATTAGGAAAGCTAGCCTGAAGAGTAACCAGAAAAATGTGGAGTTGCTAACTTGCGTTGCAAATGTCCTAATCACCCATGGGGACAAAGGATGGAGAGAATATGGGGCACATATTGTGTTGGAAGTTGCTGATCGTAATGAATGGAGACTGGCTGTCAAACTTTCTGGGGTTACAAAATATTCCTATAAGGTCAAACATATTTTACAGCCTGGGTCAACTAACCGCTACTCACATGCTATGATGTGGAAAGGAGGAAAGGACTGGGTACTGGAGTTTCCTGATCGGAGCCATTGGATGCTTTTCAAGGAGATGCACGAGGAGTGTTATGATCGGAATATTCGTGCTGCATCTGTGAAGAACATTCCTATCCCTGGAGTACGGCTGGTCGAAGAATGTGATGATTATGGAGCTGATGTCCCTTTTGTTCGTCCTGTGAAGTATTTCCGACAGGTTCAAACTGACGTTGAAATGGCAATGGATCCCTCACATATTCTATATGACATGGATAGTGATGATGAACAGCGGTTGATGGCACGCAATATTCGTACAGACAAACCTGAAGAGATATCTGAGGAGTTCTTTGAAAAGGCAATAGACATGTTTGAAAAAGTTTCATACTCTCAGCTTCGGGACAATTTCACTGATAATGAAGTTGAAGAGCTTGTGATTGGAATGGGGTCTGTAGGAGCTGCTAAAGTTGTATATGAACACTGGAGACAGAAGAGGGAGAAAGTGGGCATGCCTTTAATAAGACATTTGCAGGTCCGTTGAAAATCTATAGTTTTACCTTTTATTAGCATAACACACATAGTAGTTAGATAAATTCATTATATCTATTGGAGTAGACCTTCAAATGATCGGTGTCTCATTTTATTGTTGAAGGGACTCATTAAATGTGATGTAGCAGTGGTATCTGAACCAAAAGGGAAAGAGAACATAGCTTCATTGCACGTTTTCTTTTTCCTTTTTTTTTTTTGTTTAAACGCTTGAAAAGGTGTAATGCTCTATGACGTGCATGCATCAAGTTGACCTCTTAGGTGCAGTATACTTGGACGTTCTTTGAGTAGTTTGTTTCTTAGAATATATATGAATTTAGTCACTCCGCAAATGGATCAGAAAGATATTCATCTGCATATATATCTGAATGAATCTCATGATGTTAGGTAGTGAGAGGCAGATAATTAAAACTGAGTGTTGCTCTTGCTATTTCTTCAATCTCTTTATGCCTTTCTTTCTTTGTTGAGAAGAAATTAAATAGAAACTTAACTGGGAAATAACAACTGTGTTTTGTCTTAGTATTGTCATTCATCAGTGATATATTGTCTGCTCTCTATTTGTTGCTCCTAGACTCATGACTGAGTGCTATTTGTGTTCAGCCTCCTCTTTGGGAGAGGTATCAACAACAGCTGAAGGAGTGGGAGCATAATGCTGGTCATGGCAATTATGCATTTTCTGTTGGTAATCGGGAGAAGGTTCCTCCTCCTGAAAAACCACAGATGTTTGCGTTCTGCTTAAAACCTCGGGGTTTAGAGGTTCCTAACAAGGGTTCAAAACAACGGTCTCACAGGAAACTTCCAGTTTTGGGGCACCATCATGCTTCTTCGGCGGATCAGGAAGGTCTTGTTTATGGTAGTTTTCAAATCTTTCACATCACAGTTATTGTGATGTCACTATTCCATTTCTTTTCTGGAAAGGCACAAGTGTTATTCACTTTCATAAATAATTTTCTTTTCAACTTCTCATAACCTGTTATCAATTCACTGTGACAGGGAGAAGATCAAACGGGCATGTTTTTGGAGATGACAAGATGTTATATCCAAACAGCATTCATCATGATTCGTATGATGTTTCACCATCTCACAGAGCTTCAACAAGAGTATTGTCTCCACGAGATGCACATTTCTCTTTGAGTACTGCTGTGTCTGAGTGGAAAGGTCACCCAAAGACTTATAAGAACAAATCGAAGAAGCTTGGACCATACCCCTCTTTTCACAACCAACAGGCGATGCCCTACAAGCAGAGGCCAATAGGGAAGAGAAATGGGGCTCAGCAGTGGAACATGGGTGTGCCTGAACTATCCAGTCAGAGGCACTACTTTCTTGAAAAACCCCATAGGCAAGGGGCTGAGCCTATGGACAGTTTAGATCTTCAAGAGTTTCACTTGCGTGATGCAGCAGCTGCAGCACGGCACACAAGTAATTTGGCTAAGCTCAAGAAAGAGAAGGCTCAAAGGCTGTTCAATCAGGCAGATATAGCTCTCCACAGAGCCGTGATTTATATAATGAATGCGGAGGCAATGAAAGATTCTCACAGCAACTCAAATGGTGTCGATTAGAATTATTAGTATGATTCCAATTATTTTGAGGGAACTGCCGTCTCATAATCTGAGACATGTAGCTCACTGAAGTAGCATCTCCATGCACAGTAGTTTTGGCTTTTTCAATGAAGTGGCATTTCTATCCCTGTCTATAATATAGAGTTGTTTGTAGCGTGATGGCTTGGCAGATATCGGAGATGGCCACCACAACTTCTGCCTTGTCTGATACAAGATCTCCTGCTCGATTATATCATCCTCTTGATCAAGGCAGTTTTTGTAGATGATGTTGCATCTTTTCTGTGCACTTATTTTACGCCTAAGGAGCAGGCTTCTTCTTCTTTCCAGTAAAAACTCAAACTTGTTTGATGCTTTTCCCAGTAGGCAGTGTACATAATTTTCTGGCATTCTTTTCGTTGTTCTGCTAAACAATTAGCCTTAGCTTTTTAGTGCTCGATACTGAAGGAGCAGTTGGCCTAAATAATACAGTACTTGTTTTTTTAGCCTTATGAAATGGGAGGCTATTATTGGGAGCAGCAAAGTTCGTGTATTAACCAAGGAGAGAGAGTTTTATGCCTTGGAGAATTGATGATGAGTGATGGATGATGTTACTTCATATATCTCTGTTTGTTGATCAGTTCTACTTCATTTATTTGGAGCCCTGTTTCTTTGCTTGCACCATAGCTCTGTAATTATGCTTCTCTCAATTCAATGCTCAAATGCTCTGTGACTTGCTCCATCTGTTTCTCTCTCTTGATGTGTTTGCTTTTTGAGTATCTTGATGGCTATGTGGTGGCCTTTACTGTAGTTTCCTTACTAGCATTTCTGTCAAAATAATTTGAAAAATAAAATAAAATGAAGAAGAAATAAGCCAAATCGGCACTTTATTCCAGCTTTGAGATGACCAAAAAGATAATAGTTTTTTTTTTTTTTTTTCAATCGAAGTTGAAAATTAATGTTTTCATAAAAAGAATGTTGAAAAAGAATATAATAAATTCCTTTATTCCACAACTTATGACACCGTATTTGGATCCTCAATTTTAGCTATTAAAATATAACACAAACACACACAACGTTATTATTATAATCTTTTGCTTTATTTTTTTCTGTTTCCTTTTGTCATTTTTAACTTAAAACATATATCCTTGTTTCCAACGTCAAAAAATTTATATGGAACATATTACATATATAAATTCATGAAACGAAATTACATAATCTTATTTTAATAAATTTATTCCATTGATTTAATTCATAACGCGAAATTAACTTCGTGGAATAATATGACAAGAGTTTTATATAAATTTAGCTTCTCATCCTTTAGGTAGGACGAGCTATTATTTAATAAGTTACATTTATTAAAAAAAAAAAAAAGAACGAAAAAATAGAACAGACCAACCGTTAAAACCGCCAATATTCCCTCCTCACCTCTGCCTCTGCGCAAATCTCTCTCTCTCTCTCTCTCTCTGTTCCAACTGATAATCCAAATCAGCTACTTTCTATAATCAAAACCCACATTTAATTTTGAAGGGTTCCATTTGTCATGCAATTTTGAAGATTTTTGCAGGTGTTTGTATTGTTCATATACCCTTTAATTTCAGGAATAATTACAGAAGAGAAATTAATAAAGAAGGAGCAAATTATACAGTGATTGTTTATTTATGCATGATTCGATTTTGTTGATTTCTTCTGAGCATCAAGTATTATGCGATGTGTGTGAGAAGATAATTAATTGAGTTTGTGCAGAATAGTTTTTCAACAAAATGAGTTTTCGGAAATCATGGAAATTGAACACAAATAATTTTGATTATTTTTTTCTTTAAGATAATTAATCTCATAATTTTTGGCTGGTGTTTGTTTATAGGGTGAATTAAAATTGGGAAAAGATGCCTCGCCGTGTGAAAGAAGAGCTGAAAAACGAAATGATAATTCGTGGTCTTCTGAAGCAACCGGATAATATGAGATGCATCAACTGCAACAGTTTGGTATGATTCATAGATTTTACTTTTCGATGATGAAAGCAAGGTGTAGAGTATTTCCTTTTATCGAGGTTGTGTTCCTTTTATTGAACTCCTTTTGTATTAGAAGTAGTCTTCTTTGATAGATGAGCCCTCATTTTTTATTGCAATGTATGATTTCCACTCAGAAATTTAGTCTCCAAATATTCGTATATGTGTTGATTGCAAATGCTTATGCATAATAATCAGCTTTTCATCATGTAAATGTGACTAAATGTACTCTATGTTCTTGCTTGCCAAATAAACTACACGGAGCAAGAACTTATTACAATGAGGTATGTAGTAAGCGGTGGTGTGTTGTACAATACTTG
Source organism: Scutellaria barbata (assembly GCA_028654395.1). Classification (NCBI taxonomy): domain Eukaryota; kingdom Viridiplantae; phylum Streptophyta; class Magnoliopsida; order Lamiales; family Lamiaceae; genus Scutellaria; species Scutellaria barbata. The sequence goes on from CM053645.1 coordinate 10,434,712, forward strand.
AGTAATAAACTAACTCGTTTTCATGTAACCAGGGGCCTCAGTATGTCTGCACAACTTTTCGGACATTTGTCTGCTCAAGTTGTAGTGGAGTTCAGTAAGTTAACATCCTGATTCTAAAATTCTAATAGCATATAACATGCTAATGCTTTGTGTTCGCAGAGTTCCATTGAGTAATAATAGTGCCAGATATACTCTTGAATCAGTTGGAAATCTGACTAGTTTCCTGTTTACTACAGCCGCGAATTCAATCATCGAGTAAAGTCGGTGTCAAATTCAAAATTCAACGAAGAAGAAATTACGTCGCTTCAAGCTGGGGGAAATGAGGTTGGAATCTACAGCCATTGTCTGTGGGGCTTAAATTTATAAACCGATTTCATATGTGCTGCACATGGTGGTTTTACAGAGAGCGAAGGAAATTTACTTCAAAACGTGGGATCCAGAACGTGATAAATATCCAGAAAGCGGGTAAATGTTCTAGGAATACCTTATTACCATCTTATACAAAGAAATAGTTCTTGATACATTTATGTTATGTGTTTCAGTAATCGTAAGAGGATACGAGAGTTCATCAATAATGTTTATGCAGATAGACAGTATTCTGGTGGGAATAATTCGAACAAGCTAGGAATGGTTACATTGGTAAGCCTTATGCTCACTTTTATGCATGAATTGAACTCAATTCATGCCATTCACAAATGATGTGATTTTGAAACATTTTCATATCTCATTGACACCACAGGATTCAAGAAGCCGTTCTTGTGTGTGGCCTTTTGAAAAATCAAGTTGGGGTCGGGGAGATGAGTTATTTGGGTCTCCTTCTTTCGAGAGAACTAGTCACAGTGGCAGAGATGACTTGTATTATCGTAGTTCATATGAGAAATCTAGTCCATCTCACACTAAAAAAGTACTCAATTTAAGTGACTTCTTGGAGGAAAGAAGTCCTCGAAACACGCAAGAAAATGTGATATCAAGCAGCCTCAGGAGTCGTTCTACTCGTTTAGTGATAGTTGATGATAGGTTTCGAGAAGATGGAAGTGTGAAGCACTATGAGAGGCACTCGAGGAAAGGATCTAGAGATGGGAGCGTGTCACCTGCTTCTCAAAGAAGTCGAGCAACGAGTCCCCCTGATGTTCGCTCTATCAAAGATATTAGAGAGGGAACTCCAAGAACTAATGATGGGAATGATTCTTCATTGCAGAAGGCTGATGATGCTGCTATCCCAGGGTCAAGTGGTGGGAACGAGGAGCAGAATAATGCAAGAATTTCGTGTAACTTGATTGATTTTTCTGATGCTGAAACTGAGCCTCCTTCTGATCCAGTGGAACCTCAGTCACAGCCTGTGGCTTCCAACACCAATGGCGAAAGCACAACTCAAGTGGCTGCTTGTGTTCCGAATATGAATTCAGTTGATTCTTGGTTATTGGAATTGTCAGCTCCTGTGACGCCGCCTTCAACTGCAGCTCAAACGAACAGCCCAAGGACTAATTCTCAGATGCAGCAGCTGCCTTCCAAGCAGGAAAGCCAGACTGTTGTAGCTCCTCCTGGGAATACTGGCTCTAATTTGCCACAAAGTGCTACATCTGTTGAATCTCCGTCTAATCAGGTGAGAAGAAGAGTAATGTTTTCTCCATTACAGCCTAAAGTCTTCAACTGATTTTTCTAATGAAAATAATAGTCAGATAAAACGTCTCAGATACCAGTAAAGCAAGAAACTTTTAAGAGTTTTATTTGCATTTTACCAATCTGGTCTTAGTAGAATTTGGTGGCTTTTAATGCAGGATTTGAACAAATCACCTCGATCAAATGATCCAAGGCTTCAAATTGTTCCATCTGAGAAATCAGCACAAGCTGTGAATCCAGGAGAAGTGTCATCTCCTAGTGCAAGGAAGGAAATCCCACAGGTAATGACATACTTGTATCGTTTCCGAAACCTCATGATTTCATTCATCCTATATCTTTTTTAAGTTTTACATTATGCTATGCAGGAGCTTTTCGCTTCAAATTTCACATCATTCTATCCACCAGTTGCTGGATGGCCTATGCATCCACATTATGCAGCAGGATATGGCATGCCATTACATCCTCATGCAATGGTATGTTTATATCTGAAATGAAGTGATTCATTTTTAGACAAATATAAATCTGACGTATTATGGGATGATATATCAATCTAACCATTTATCTCTTCTCTCTCTTAGACTGCAGCCGCTTTGCCGACTTCTCCAAAACCAACAAATCCTTTTGATATTGATGATGACAAATATCAAGTTCAAGCAGTAAGCATAGAGTTGTATTATCCATTACTTAATAACTATGTCATTAGTTCTGTATTGAATTGAAATTGTGATAAACATTCTTAAGAGTTGTATCAAGACTTGGATGAAAAATGCTTATGCTGAAATTTTGTGAACTTGTATCAACATACTGCTGCTTTGTATATTTGGTAAAAGCATAATTTTCATAGCCATAACTTATGACCTATGTCCTTTCATTTAGTTTCCGACCATGTCGCCATTGCAAGGAGCTCTCCCAAACATGCCACCCTCAGCAGCTTTAGAGTCTCAGCCATCACCTTATGTAATAGCAGTGCCTTCTCAATTTCATATGTCACCATATGGGATGAACATGCCTCTAGGTAAAAAAATGAGAAAAGACAAAGCAATACTTTTCTCCGGAATTAATTATTCGTATGTTCTATGTCTTGAGCAATATTTTTTGCCTGCTTGACTGATTATACAGTTCCTCGGCCTTACATGGGGCAGCTGCCGAATAACATGCCGCTTGCCAGGTAAATTGCATACAGTTTTTCTACAAGTTTTGTTGAGTTAAAGATGTTTGTTGAGTTAAAGTATTGCATCTTCTCAACTAGCTCACCAAATGTGTAACGTGAGGGGCCACTTAAAGATTATTTTTTTTGTTGGATGAGAGGGGAGAGTTATTAGTTCCAAATAGGAAATTAAAGATTAATGACTTACCTGCCTTATTCTTGTCTCGATTAATTTACTACTTACAGCTATCCTCTTTCCCTGCAGGCCACAAGGAAATGCTAACTTTGGCAGAAGCGAAGACCCATTTTCGTCCCTCAACCCGATTCAGCAATCAAGGGGAACCGACTCTTCGCCTGCTGCTCCTACTTCTCCATTACCACGAGTAGGAAATCCATTTGAATAGTGTCTATGAAGGAGTTGTGTGTACAATGTTTCACCCTTTAGTGTAAGGTGGTCCAGGAAAAAAAAAAATGGTTGAACATGGTGAATATTTCGCAATGGTTATTACTTATTACAGAAACGTTGAGGATCACCAATATATGGTTACTGTAAATTTTTGGTATTTAAGTTGTGAAGGGGATGTATACATGTACAGTATCATAAAAGCAAATATATGAGGTTAGAGGTTTTTTTTTTTTCCCTTCTTTGCAACCTTCTCCTGTTATGGTGATTTGAAAGGTTAATTTACTCAAATTTCTCAAAAAACTGAAACAGAAATGACATATAGAAAAGGCAAGATAAACCAGAAATATTGAGATACTACTGAAGCAAGAAATCCTATCTTAGTTGTGTATAACTATACAGAGTTTCTAAGATGAAACGTCCTGAATTCGAATATCAGCTTTATAAAGCAATCCCATGTCGGCAAAGACTTGGTAAACCAGCTGTTTATCAAGAAAACGCGAAAGCTTTCACCATGAGAGTTTGTGGGGAAAAAAAACTCCTTTTTTAGTTAAAAATACTTAACCAATAAACCAAATAATAAATGAGTTGTATTGGTGATGGAAAAAGTAGTTGGTGCTTTGCTGGTCTATATAGAAACAGCCCTCATTGTCAAGAATGCAATTGTGAGAAACAGGTTACATACTTCTACATAGAGTTGAAAAGTGTGGTGGCTATGGAGAGGAGGATGAACGGTGGTGGCGGCGGGGTGGTGGCGGCATTGGTTGCGGTGTTGGTGTTGGCAAATGGTGTGAACGCACAGATATATACCTGCTGGGGAGGATGCTTCAATGACTGCTTTCTTAGGAGTATCAAAACTGTGCCAGAGAAGCTGTTTTGCTATTATCACTGCCTCGCTGGCTGTTTTCCACATTCTGCTGTTGATTATCGCCATTATTGTCGGATTGGATGCTCCTTGGACCAATGCTCTCCTCTTCGTTATAATGGTAATCTCAATCTCCCTCTCTCTCTCTCTCATCTCTCTCTCTCATGTTTGTTTCTTATCAGATGGTGGAAGAATGGAGGCATGCTTTCAAAGCAAGTGCAGCAACCTCTGCAATTGAAGAATTTATATGATGCATTAACATGGAGCTTTATATCAATATGTGCAAAATTGAGATAATATATATGCTGTTCATGAATTAATATAACTATCTGGTTTTATGTGCTAGTGATATATCTGATTAATTTCTTCAGAAGTTGACTTCAAGCACGAAACTAATTTAATATTATATATTCAGCTTAAAATTTCAAACAAAATGACGTATTTACAATAAATATCTATTATCTATATAAAAGTGTGGGTGTTTTTTACAAAATATGGATTGTCGAATATATTTCTATCAAAAATTATTCTTTAAGGTCATAATAGTAAGTTAGAATTTTCATAATTAAATAACTTTATATTAGAATCATAATTCAAAATTTTATAGAATCTCATTATAATTAAAACTTTAATTAATATAAAAGTGTCATATATAAAATATTTGTATTATTTCTTTTTTTTTATTTGAATTGATCTTCACGTGCAACGCACATAATCTAAAACTCATATAGAGATAAACTGTTATTATAACATAATAAATTTAAAATATATTTAAACGCATTATCACTAATACGAAAATGAACTTCTATGATGTTCAAATAAATAAAAAGACATACCATCTTGATTTGAATTATTTGAAGGCAATTATTTCAATAATGTAGTATAGACAATTATTTTAACTTTAATATATTTTTAATCTAATTCAGTTATAATTAGAATGTGCTTATAATATTATTTAGGTATAAAATATATTTTTTCTTCAAAAAAAGGGGTATCATTAATTATAGATTCTATTAAAAAAAGACTGAAATTAACATTTCTCGATATTCTATCGATATTTCCTAGTATATCTCCGATATTCCATAATTTTATACTACAAATTAACCAAAACCGAAATCGAAACAATATTATGATGAAAAATTAAAACAACACATTTTTATTTTGGTTGTAAGATTTGAGCGGTATTTCGACAAAATATCGTGATTCTTTCATCCGGACTTCTTGCATATCTCTTTAATGCTATTTCTCTGTATCCTTAATAAAATTATAAACAATCAATGCCATGGTGGTTCTACCAAATAACATAAAACAGTGGTTTATTCTTCTTAGAAAATATAACCAACCAATACGATTTCAGCTTTAATTGTGGTAAGGTGGCTGAAATTGTCTCAACCTGACCTAAATGGTGAACACTAACTGCCTCATCAATGAATCTTATTAATGGTCACCAACAACAGATGCTGGTTTCTGGCCTATATAGATCCCTCAAATGCAAGCAAAATTATCAAGAAAAATAAGTAACAATTCTACAGAGAGTAAACGGGGCGTTGCTATGGATCGAAGGATGTATGCCGGAGCTGAAAGCATTGCGATTTTGGTGGTTTTGGTGTTGGCAATTGGTGTGGATGCAGATAATATATATACTTGCTGGGGTGGTTGCTACAATAAGTGCCACTTAAAAAGTGGTAAAAGTGATATTATAACTGCGAAGCTTTGTGATTATCAATGTCTCGAAAGCTGCATTCCTCATGATGCCAATGATTTGAAGTTCTTTTGTAAGATTGGTTGTTCTGTGAAAAATTGCATCTCAGTGAGCATTGGTACTCATCCTCTTATACTCTTTATATCTCTCTCTCTATCTCTTTCTCTCTTCCCTCTCTCTCTCTGATGTTTTTTTGTGGGCTTTCGCAGATGGTGCAACAAAGGAGAGCTGCTTTAGTTGGTGTAGTAAACTCTGCAAGAAAGAGTGAAGGATAAAAACATATCTGCAAGATCTACAATTGTCTTGGCATTAATCTGTTTTATTTATGTAACAAATGGTTGCTATGTGATGTTCTTTATCATGCAATGAAAAGTGTTGTCCTGTATTTCTCCAAACTTGAAGTTTCAAGAACCCAAATTTACAATAACAAACTGCACACATTGCCTTTCATTAACTCCCAAACAAAATGAAATAACACACAAACACAATCAACAAAAGCTAAAACAATCAAGCTTTCAACTCTATGGATTCTGATGAAGCCAAAAATCAGAACAAGACGAGGCGTTTTCAACTTTCCTAAGCCTCAAAAGGAAATGAACAACCATACCAGACAGAAATCCAAGAGCAGCACTTGATCCAACCAATGAAACAGTGGTACAGATAAGCATTATAAAGGCCTCATCCTTGGAATTCATGTCCCTTGCACACATTGCTAGCTCAATCCCAGCAAACAACAGTAAAACCCCCAACACTCCAACAGGAAACTGATCCAAGATTTTCACCAATGAGCTGCCTAATACTAATCCCAAGACTAACTTAGCTACACCAAGCAAGGCCACACACCCCCCTGTTCTCCCACCAAATTTGTACTGCCCGGCTAGCCCTCCGGCCCCATGGCAGCACGGCATTGCTCCGAACCAGCACCCTATCAGGTTCATAAGGCCTACGGTGATGGAAACGGACGTCGCTGAGACGTCCTTTTCGGGAAAGAGATCTGTGGATAGCTTACAGACAGCAATAACTGAGTTCAAGATTGATAAAGGGAGCTGAGGGATTGTTCCTTTGATGAACCCTTCTTTCCATGCATGCTTAGAAATCTTGACTACTTCTATAGATGATGGGCCCAGTTTAAAGTGCTGAATTGCTTTAGGCCCTCTTATAATTGCTAATGCCACTCCTAATAGAAAGATGATGAATGCTGAAGGAAGTGAGCCGATGAATCTCCTCAACTTTTTCCTTGATTCTCTCTCCTCATTTTCATCTCCGGAGCCATTTACAGTAATGATGAAAGAAGCAGAGATGAGAGCTAACAGCAATCCATCTAACCCTAGCCAATGCCTCTCACCTGCAGATTTCGACTTAGCGAAATTCTGCACGTTTCTAATATACTTCACAGCCGTCATCGCGAATGACAATCCTTGGGCCAATTGAATTCCTCTCACGACGGGGATCGGAATTAGCCTATACACTAGCTGCATCAATCCGGTTACGCCTAACAGGAGCAGGATTGCGGCGGTGCAAATTCCGGCGGCCATTACCTCGGCGATTCCGAAGGTGGGATTGGACATGGCGACTGCTGCAATCGATTTCATGGGCTGAACAGGCATGGGAACGCCGTAGATTGCGCCGGTGACGAAGTTGTATACTCCGGTGAAGATTAGGGTTGTTCCGAGATCGAGATTTTTGGTTAAAGTTAGGGCCAATATTATGGGAATATATGTGCCTAAATCTCCCATGGCGCCATTCAGTTCGGCCCATTTGGACCTGAAAATCAAGTTTTGTCTCACTTTCTGAAAGAAGTGTGATGGAGTGGAAATGGAGCTTCGGAGCCCGGTTTCAGTCGGGCTTCGGGCCGCGAATTGGGCCTCCATTGTTGTATACTTGTGCAAGTGATGAAAGTTGAATGCAGAATTATAGTGGAAGTGGAACGAAGCTCGATAAATATACCTTGGAAACAGTGTATTTGTGTGTGTATATATAAAAATATTCAAGTATATTTATTAATTTCACTTTTTAAATAACGAGTGATAATATCATTACACGTTATCGATAAACATGTTAAGAGTTATTCATGATTGAAGTTTGAGCATTTAGTGAATGTGAGTTAACTTTTTATTTTTATTTTTTTTCAAATCAGTTTTTATCATAAATTAAAAATTGATGTAGGATGAAAAATAAATGGAATCAAATATGATAAATAGAAAACTAAGATATTATTTGCAATTTAATTTGGTAAATTTAGAACAAAAGTTGATTAAGCTAAAAATAATAATCAACTAGTAGAAACAAAATGCAACCTAATAAAGAAAGTTATCTGTAAATACGTACGTAGGGAGTATATGACATGTTGTATAATATCTCATTTCAAGAGAAAACAAAATAAAAGTAAATGTATTAGTATTGCATTTAATTATCCACATAAAATAATACTTAACTAAAACCATGATGTAAGTAATGTAAGGCTGGATGCTTAATTGAACTGGAAACATGATTCATCTACATGATTGTAGGTAACAAGTTACATATATTATTATTTATTAGAATACGGGGAAGTGGATTGTGATCATGAATTAAAGCAAATTGAGGTGCAGTCTCAAAATTATAATAAAATAGTAAATTTGAAGCCATTATGAGACTTACTAGGAATTAGATGAAATCATCTGCGATGATCATCGAATCATACGAGTTCTAAGGTTAAGAAACATTAATTATATACAATATATTAAAATAAATAAATAAATAAATAATAATAATAATAAATGGGTTGAAGAAGGAGAAAGTCAACTTACAAAGTGTCCCTACAAATAGTGAGGGGCCGAGAGAGACAGAGAGAGTAATGGCCATTTAATGTGGGTTAGGGCATCTCTATCTTAACTTGGTGTTCTTAACTTTCAATTGTTCTTTCGAACAATTTAGCCACTTTTGGTGATTCTCCTTTTTTTTTTTTTTTCTAAAACAACATCCCAATTTTAGTATTAATTACTACAATATTCTTGTAATCTGATGCTAATCAATTATTCGATTTGACCAAACTCAGCTTTTCACTTTTTTTTTTAGACTTTTTTTAAACTATAATCACTCAAAATTACATTTTATAATATTAGTCCTCATCATTTGTGTCTACGATTAATGTGTTAAAAATTCAAAATATCTATTAATTTTATTTTTCATATAACAAGAGGATGAGATCAAAATACATTATTGGTGGATAAAAGTTGTCCACAATAAATATTTGAATATTGTTTTTTATTATATATATATATATATATATATATATATATATATAAAGGATGATAAATGAACAGGAAATAAAAGTGAAGCAAATTTTTGACTCTTTATTTTAAAACGAAATTGTAATGTAGTCATACTCATGTTTCTTTGACAATTGTTCTTAATATACGACGATTTCAAATTCTAGATAGTAGCAATCAACACCCTTTTTGGCAAACCAACTATTTGATTACAAATAAATGAATTAATTAAGGACAATTTAGATTAGTTTACATTGTTTTTAAGTCAAATGGGATGATCCCTATAATTGGAATTATGCTTTGATATGTGTTTTAGAATTTGTTTAGGCGTTATCAGTTATCACCTGCACTCAATAAAATCTTCTCGATATGAATAGTTTGATTAAACATATTTCAACAATTTTCTATTAGTCTGACAAGACTTATATTCTCTGATTTGATCCCCAATTCTATATATTATAATAACTTGAAGTTATTTTATTTTTTTACATATTACAACTTAGAAGTATGATACTTTTTACATATTACAACTTCTTCTTTTATTGTACCTTAAAGTTCAAGTGTTTTAGTTTTGCAACCCAAACCCAATTTTTAATTATTTATATGGACAAAATCAAATGCTTAGTTTAATTTTCTTTAAATTGAGCTTGAATTTTGAATGAAAATTAGAAAATCGACTTGAAACTTTGGATCTATAAATGTAGAGAATTTTAATGTAAGCTTCAGATATTTTTGGTAGAAAAAATCGAAATCTCAAATTCTGACTCATTTTTATAATTAGTTCACTCGGTAAATTGATAATTATACTAAAAAAGGAAACTTTAAGTTGGATATAAACTCAAGAAAAAAAGTTAAATAACCATTTTTCAAACACAGTATAAATATATATTGATTTATTTATTGTAAAGTTTTTTGGAAACTATATAACACACTATCATTATTAGTTTGGATCACTATGTTCAATATGGACCGAGTTTGGTGGCCCATTTTAACAAGCTACTGAAGCATCAGTCCATTGGGCCAGACTAGAAGCCCATATTTATATTAATAGCCCATTTAGTCAAAACTCTAGGTCTTTGAAACGTGTGTAAAATTGATTGCGAAGCACCACTCGTTAATAAGGTAAATTCCATTTCATATAATGCAGTATGAGATGTAGAATTTATTATGAAGATTCATTTTGTGTTTTCCAAACAATTGTTGGATCAATTGAGGCAAAATGCTGGTAAAATAAGGTTAGTTATTTAGGAATAATTATAAGATGCTAACAGAATGGTCATGTAGTGGTATGGTGAACCTAGAAATGACTTACTCATGAGATTGAGGAAGTAAAAGGATTTATTGATACTCGTAACCAGTGACGAAAAAATCGGTGATATATCGTCGATATATCAATATTTTGTGAAGCCCCATATAATAATGCACTGCAGTTTTTTTTCGTTAATACATAGGCGATATATCGCCAATATATCGATAAATATCATTTTTTTGTCGATATCATATCACCGATATATAGGTAAATATCATTTTTTTGTCGATATAGGTAAGAACTTGTAATATCTATCGACGCTGTATAAATGTCGGTAATGCTTTGTATAATTTTTTTTTTTTTGAAATATCATTTTATTTCTATTGCTGAGATGCATGGCCGTGCTTTATGTACTAGTTGTCCAAATCAGTAAATTTCAATCCTTCATATCATTAAAAGTACAAGAAAGTCTAGTTGTCCAAATCAGTAAATTTCAATCCAACAAGAAAGTAAAGAAACCAATGAAAGTTATCTTCATGATTTTGGTCTAATATCTTAATTGGTATCAATATTGTTTGACTCAAGATGACATGTCATCTTATTCATTTGAACCTCATAGGAGTTCAAATTATTACTAGGTCATGTATATGATCTATTAATTGTCAATGATAATTTGACATGTAAACCAATATGAGACAACATTTATATAATAGTTATCTCTTAATGTTGATTATAAACATATCTTTTTGTTTGAAATTTAACTTCAATATATATTAATATTCATTATAATATTATGTAAAATGCTAGATACATTTTTCAATTTTTTTTTCAATTTTTTTATTTTTTTCTCGAAATTATCGATATTTCCACCGATATCGATATATTCGTAAAATTAAGGTACCGATATATCCACAAGTACCGATATTTTTGTCCTTACTTGTAACATTTATTGGTGTGATTATGTTTACCCTTGTGTTGTTATTAATCTTCCTGTTTATTTATGCCTATTCTCATCAAATAGAGGAAGTTTACAATTGAATGAAAAGAAAGAATTTCTAGTATTTCCCTTGCAATTAGAAAATTTTCAGTATATACTCATAAAGACAACGTCCAGTTGGATAATCGATACTCATTAGTTTAATGCATTGATCAACTCAATTCACAAACCGTACCTATCCAGAAAAAATGGCATTTTAACCTTACTTCAAGAAACACGCTACAATGTAAGCTATTAGCATATAAAAGTCTAACAGAAAATGAGATATTATGAGCCTTATTGTATTGTAAGTTGTAACAATATTTACACTTAATTATTCTTTCCCTGATTGTACCTAAGATTTCATTCACAAAATGACTGTCAAGTAGATTGAAATAACAATTGAACTACTAACAGGTTTATATCAATTTTTGCTCAAGTATTTGATGAGTAAGAGATAAAAAAGTTTTATATTGCTGTTTTTCAAAAATCTAGCTTTAAATTGGTTAAATACATGCAAGTGTTCCAAGATTACTGTATTCTACATTAAGGTTAACAAGGTCTGTGCTTAGTTAGAAACTGAAACTTCAAAATGAGTCACAAATGCAACCTATGAAATAGAAACACCATTAGGTCAATGGACGACAACTGGTGCTCTCTATCATTCTCTAATCATACCCCAATTCATACAATTTTTTAATTTAAAAATAAATAATATCAATTTTATCCTTTAGGTCAAATTCTATTAGTTTAGTTCAGTTATTATGGCCAAACGTACTTTTATATATTCGGTCAAGGCGGCCCAACACTCTTTTATATTTTAGGTTAATCAGGATTGAACAAAATTATTCGATTTTGATCGATTTTATGCGTTTTTCTATACGTTTTCACCCAATTTCATACATTTATTAAAATTGTGGAATGTTCGTTATTATATTGGTATTACATTTCTCAAAAAATTAAAAAATTTAACATTAAAAAAGAAAAAAAAAATAGAGAAATGAAAGAAGCATGGGTAAACTAAGTTTAATTATTTTCATAAAATTGGTATTTTTAAAATTTAATTCTTTTTAATTAAAATATTTTAAATTAGAGTAGGCTTAGGGAAGGGTGGGATTAGTCCCACCCTTGATTTATCGACCGAACTTTAGATGTCCTAAAAAAAAAAAATAATAAACCCCCACGCACTTGTACTCAGACACCTAATCAGAGAAAAATATGATCTTTCTGATTAGGGAAATAAGAACCACTCAAGATTAAAAAACTGAAAATCAAATCCCTAACTTCAACCTTGATTTATCAAAGTCCTACCACCCAAAACATACAACTGGTTTTCTACAATAATAAAGGGTTATATGCAAGAGAATGAAATTAGGGATGTGACCTGCACGAAATGCGCCAATGACGAGCAAAAATCAATGAAATAAATGGAAAAAAAATACAGAAACGTAGATACGTTGCCCAGAAAAATGTGTATATGCAAGCCCTAAATTCTAGATGGAAGACAGTGAAAGCATAGTAGCAAAGACGAAAAGATTCTATCTCTACCTTGATTATTTCTGAGACGAAACCTTCAAATGGAAGTAGAACAGAGGTTTGAGGAGGAAGAGGGCTTTATGGAGTGTTTCTTGGAGGAGAAGAACTCAATTCAGATGGGGAAAAGCTGAGCAAAACCAGAATCTTTTTGCAGAGTTAGAATTTGTTCTTATTAAATCGATTTTTCTCTATTACTGTTCCACAGGCTTCACTGATATTTAAATTTTTTTTTTTTTTTGGATCAAACACTTGGGAGCAATCGCACCTTCATACACATTCCTCTTCTGTTCCTGTCTTTTTTTATTCAACATTCGTATCTTTTCGCCGTTTGTTGTAATTTATGCAATTTTCGTTGAGGAAAACCCTATCTTTTTACAACTCTCAGTTTTCGAATTAGTTCATTGAACATAATTGCGAGGGAAGAATGAAGAGCCATGAAGCAAAGGTAATAATTCTCCCTTCTGATTTAGCGAGTCGAACAATGTTGTGAAATTACTAAAAATTTCTTCACAAGTCAAAAATAAATGTTCTTGAGGAGGAAATTAGTACTGATACTCTTGAAACCTATTGCACTAGCTGAAGTTTTGATTGCATTTTTTTAAAATGTATTTTTATTATGTAAGGTGGCGAGGATGGAGGATATACTGAGTTTACCAGTTCAAGATCCTCCATATGCAGAATTTTCTGCAGCCCATATAAATTGGGTAAAGGTAGAAGGAGGTCGTCAAGGTGGTGATGACATAGCTCTAATACCTTTTTCTAGAGTGGATGATTTTGTAAAAGGTGAATCCAGTAATGCCGAGTGCCCAGCTAGCTTTCGTGTAGAATCAAGAAGGAAGAGAGCTGAAGGGAGTTTGAACAAACCAAGAGTTGATGGATATCTTGAGTATACACTGTATGTAACTTCTTGTAAGTCATATTTCATAATGCTTGTTATGCTTCTTGAAGATGACACCCTTGAACTAGAATTGCACTTTAGAGTTTGCGGTATTGTATCATTTTCCATGGATAAGTATTTACTCCCTCCATCACAAAAAAAGATCATTTCTCTATGATTAATTTTAGAGATTAGTTATAGAAACATCACTTTATGTTGAGACGGAGGAAGTATATATTATCTGTTTTGTTGTAAATTGCAAGTTCATGCAAACAACTTGATGGTTATCTTGATTTTTAAGTATACACTGTATGTAACTCGTTGTAAGTGGTATTTCATAGTGCTCAATATGCTCTCTTGAAGATGATATCCTTGAACTAGAACAGCACGTTAGAGCATGCAGTGCCTTATAATTTTGCATAGAAAAAAATGGGTAAATCTGTTGCAAATTCATACAAACACCGCTAAATGTTTTGATGTTTAGGTATTGGTGCTCTTATGGTCCTGAAGACTACAGGGATGTTGAACATCATATAGGTGAAACCTCAAGCATTAAACCTGCTACAGGTAAGGGAAGTAGGCCAGGGCGACGACACATGATGCGGGGATGCCTTTGTCACTTTACTGCCAAACGTTTGTACACCCGGCCTCTGCTTGCTCTCATTATATACAATCAGAGAAATCATGTGGATAAAACAGGGGCTCCATGCCATGGAATACTTGATCAGGAAGCCGTGGGAACAAGAGCTATGTATGCTCCTCGGATATCAGAGGAACTTCGTCAAAAGGTGATGTCCATGCTTCATGTTGGAATATCGTTAGACACAATAGTCCAGCATCACATGGAAGAAGTGCAGAGGCATGGAGGCCCCCACAATCGTGATGATTTCCTAACACGTAATGATGTGCGTAACATGGAAAGGCTTACACGCAATTACTCCCATGAATTACATTCTGATGACAACTGCAGTGTAAAAATGTGGGTGCAACGCCACCATAAGCACGTTTTTTACTTCCAGGAGAGTTCTGGTTCTGAACCTTTTATATTAGGTATACAGACAGAGTGGCAGCTGCAGCAGATGCTTCGCTATGGACATGGTGGATCCATAGCTACTCACTCCACATCTGACTCTAAGAAACTTAAGGTTATGTCTTGATTTAACTCTTTTCTTGGCTATGAGTTTTTTTCTTTACCTGATATTGACTTGTCATCCTTACTACAGTTGACAAGGATATGGTGATGTTTTTGACTATAAGGATTATAGGGGTTGTTGCAAGAATTATCAAGGCTTTTATAAATAAGATTTTGTTAGTTCGCCGCTTTTGACATTTACCTTCTCCTATTGACTTGAACAGAATTCATTATGCTCTCTACTTGCATTTGATTCATCACAAAATGCAATTCCAATAGCATGGATCACTAGTTCCTCTTCTCTTGGTCAAAATATTCACAAGTGGATGCCATCTCTTGTTGAAAGAACACGTGGTAAGGACACAAGGTGGAGGCCTAGTGCATTTCTAGTGGATGATCCCTCTTTTCAGGTCACATTTATCCGGTAAGCCATCAATTTTTTTTCTGTACATGCAAATCAGTGACAGGATTTAAAGGAATATATCTGACATTGTGTGTCTTCATCTCAGAGAAGCATTCCAGTGTCGAATTCTATTATCACTCTGGCATGTTCGTCGTAGTTGGCTTAAAGGTCTATTAAAATATTGTGACAATTTTGATGTGCAAAGAGAGATGTTTAAGCACCTAGGCAGGATATTGTACTGCACAAAAAATAGGTCAAGCTCTGCAGATGCTGTTGAAGAGTTCCTGCAAATATATATTGATCAATCTGCATTCTTTGAGTATTTCAGAAATAAATGGTTGCCAAAAATAGGTATGCTTCCTCCTGGGTGGGATCATTTGTTTCCAACTCTCACATTGGGTATCTTTTTGATAGAGTTTGTTTATCAATTTTAGCTTTTATTTGCTCACTTGGACAAATTATTACATGCTGAGTTGTATTTCCATAAGTTGAAAGATATTTTTAGATCATGGAATGTAGACTTTAATATGATAGTCTTGTCTAGCAGAATCATGGGTGAACTGTGTGAGGACTCTCCCTGTGGCAAGTCAAGAGCCTTATGCTTCGATTGAATCTTATCACCTCAGATTGAAATCCAGGGTTCTTACGTTGCTGCCTGCAAAAACACACCAGAGAGTTGATTTGTTGATTCATACATTGACAACACAATTTCACTCGTTCTATTGGTTTGATCAATATATAGTTGAGACTGGGTACTTTGAAAATTTGAGAGATAGAATTAGCCTAACTAATCCATGGAATCAAGCTTTGCACATCCCAGAAATGGATGTCCTGCTGGATGAGGAAAATCTGCAGTTTGCGAAAGTTGTTTCTCAGGCAGATAGTAGTGTGGCTTATACAATATGGAATCCTGGTTCTGAGTTTGGCTTATGTGATTGTTCTTGGTCAATGGTAGGTAATATTTGTAAACACACAATAAAGGTTGCAATTTTCTGCAAAAGTCGGCAGATGGCCTTGCCGTTGTTGTCCGCTCAAGTTTATCGAGAGGCCTTGCTTAACTTGCTACAGAGTCTTCCAGATGATCCTCTAGTTCTTGAACATGCAATTTCACACGTGACACGCATACAACAAGACATAAAAAGCTTGGAGGATTTGTCGAACAGTGGATTGCTGCAGCCATTGTCCTCTGGGACGAACTCTATGCTACCAGATAATATCTAGTCTTTCCCACGGATCAATTAATCTGCTCAACTGTGTCGGTGTTGCTTCCAGAGGATCTCTGAAATTTTAAAGTGAGACTGAAGCATTAAATGTAGTCTCAGGTATCAATTTGGAGAGTCATCTTTTGATAGCAGATATTGAGCTCTTTAATGAGTTCAGAAAGTCCTTCCGCAGAGGTATGTAAAGGTTTTGTTTTAAATTTTTATGGGTTTTTTATTTTGTACTTTTATTTATTTATTAGTTTCTCGACTTGTTCATATGACGGGATTGGACATCAGAAAAAAACTGCAATGAGTCATTGAGGCACTTAGAAAAAGATGAGGAATCTAGAGCCTCTTGAGGCTTTTTCTTGTGAAAAAAAATCCATCAGTAACACCACGTAAGTATAAGTCACCAAGAGGCAAATAACTCTGGAAATGACAAAGTTGAGCATAAACAAGTAGTGTCAGAAGTCTATATTCTGCCACCTGCAAGGTCTTCCCTAAGCTTACAGATAAGTTTTACAGTGTTGAAACTAAAATGCATAGTTAGCATTTCACCTTCCAATAATTGACTTTTGTCTAGAGTTATATTTCTCTTGGTATGGTCCATTAAAGTGGCTACCAGTTAGTTTTGTCGCTAAATGCTATTCAGGTGAATATAGTAGCAGTCACAACAATCTTCAGATTGAAGAAAAAGTTTGGATTGGTGACCATGAATACCAAAGTTAAAAAGATTTGTATGGTCGGATCACTATGATCCTGCAACTTTGTTCTTATGCTAATTGTTGTTGGGAGTTTGAACTCACCTTTCATGGCACCTCTATTTCTATATAAAAAGATTTGGCATATAGACTTGATATGATACTCTAGTATGTGTTACCTGTTGATTATCCTTCTTCTATTTGATTCCGTTTATGAGATCGAAGAATATACATAAGGAAGTTCAGATGCTATAGATGATTCCCTTTACCCCGATACACCTGATCACTGATTATCAGTTGGCTGTTTGTTGTTTATCAGACTCGGGTGAATCATTTGAAGAAATCAGATGAGGCAATCAAGCATTTTCTAGAATTATCTCTGATCCTAATTCAGGATTTTGCATAAAGAATGCTAACCTGTAATCAGAGATTTACAAAGCAACATATGCTATATCTACGAAAGAGAAAAGGGCTAGAGATGATCTGAAAGATAATTAAGCTATGAACTAATTAACGAATGCAGTCAACACAAAATTAATCAACCATAGGCTCATACCTCATTTTACACTCACGGTAACTGCAGTTAAGTGAACTATGTCAATCAGTAAACTGACTTAATTGTTCCCTGATAAGTGACAATATCGCCTTCTTTTACTTCCTTTGGCATCTCCTATAAGCACCTTAATCTGCTTTTGAACAGCAACATACTGGACCGAATGTCTACAATCACATCTGACATCTGTTATATTCCACTTGACCTGCAGGATAAACCCGACCAATTGAATGTTGTCGCTTTGTGGGCAGATAGAATGGTGTAGTGAATTCTTAAGTTGGAGGTGATCAAAAGATTGGTGGTGGAGGTGATGGTTGAGGAGGGTATGGTAGGCATGGACATGGACACAGTGGTGGTGTAGAATTTGATTGTGGTGGTGGGATTATAGGTGGCGAAACTGAGGGTGGTGTAGGTGGTGAAGAAAAATGTGGTGGGGATGGTAAAAGTGATGGAGGCGGTGACGGGGGCTGTGGGGGAGGTGGAGAAGCTGAGGGGGGTGTAGTTGGAGAAGATAAATACGGTGGGGGTGGTGAAAGTGATGGAGTAGATGGAGGTGGTGGCAGAGGATGTGGTGGAGGTGAAGTAACATACGGTGGGAATGGTGAAAGTGATGGAGGAGATGGAGGTGGTGGCATTGGCTTTGGTGGAGGTGGAGAAACTGAGGGAGGTTTAGGTGGAGAAGAAAAATACGGCGGGGATGGTGAATGTGATGGAGGATTAGGGGCTGAGGTTGGCGGCGGATAGAGTATGGGAGGTGGCTCTGTAGCTGGTGGTGGTGATATTGGTATTTCATTCGAAGAGGCATCACAATTGAAACTGCTACAGTTAACACCACGAGACAAGAACCTTTGACACTCAATAGTAGGTCTTTGATTCGGCCTGTATTGGAAACAGTTGATACTATCATCAAATCTCGGCAAATTTAAGCACCTTGGAGACTCGTCCGAGAAAAAGTTGTTATCGAACTCAAAATTCACCAAATTGGGAAGTTCACATATCGCCGTGGCAATCTTTCCTGACATGATGTTATGCGCCAAATTCAGTTGCTCCAAGCTGATCATACCTCCAACGCTATCAGGTAATGAACCTATAATTTGGTTATAGCTCATATCTAACACAGTCAATTTCCTGAGCTTCCCAATTTCACTCGGAAAACACGACATAAAACCATTGTTTGCGAGATTCAATTCATTTAATGTTTCCCCCATATTGCCTAAACTTGCAGGAACACATCCTTCAAATTTATTGTTAGCCAAAACGATCACGGATACCGGCGAATCACCAATGTTTTCAGGCAAGGTGTGAAAAAATCTATTATTGTTTATAAATATGGCATCAAAATCTTTCTCAAAGAGTGCCCTTGGAATCTGACCTTCAAATTCATTATACCGAATATCCAGATACTTCAAGCATGGCAATTGCAGGATAAGCTCTGGAAACTTACCTGCAAAACGATTGTTGCTAATATCGAGCTCAAACAGCAGCTTCAAGTTCACAAAACTTTGTGGAATTATACCGCAAAATCGGTTCGAGTTTATGTGAAACAAAGTAAGATCATAGAGCAACCCCAGCTCATGCGGGAGGTTACCGGCTATGTCTCCGTGGTTGATATCAATACCGGCCACTGTACTTTCAGACGGGACATCAGGTGCCGGCCAACAAAAGACACCAGTGTAATTGCATACATGGGGGCCAACCCAGTTGCCAGTTATGTTGTTGGGATCAGACAGCATGGCCTCTTTCCAAGCTTGCAATGCAATGTAAGCATTCTTCAATCTCAGGTTCTCAAAATCGAGCCACGGCTCAGTAGCCAGGGAGTCTCCATTGTAGGACAAGAGGTGTCTCTGCTGATGAGAATCATCGGCAAAGTTCGACGCACAGGTGGAGGAGAGGTTGAAGAGGAGGAACATTGTGCACATGATCAAGATTTTCGAGCTTCGAAATCGATGAAAATGGTGAATCTTTCCCTTCATTTTGAAACCTGGGATTTTTCTTTTTTTTTTTTTTTTATGGAGTTTGGAGTGTAGAATGTGGAACTAGAATTGCGTTTAGTCAAGATTTGATTGATAGGAGAGTGAGGAGTGAGTTTGGTGTTGAGAATAAGCTAAAAAAGTTGGAGTAAGTTTTGGAACGTTGGGTTGCTGCAGAATAGTTCATTTAGATGAGAATTTCATGCGTTTTGTTAGTGATATCACTAGAACAGCTCAAACTAATTCAGATTTCTTTGATTTTTAGTTAGATTTTTACGGAATACATTATATATGGTAGTTGGGTACATGTGGACATGCTAGAACTCAATCTAAACAAGGGTTAGATTTGAAGATTTCTGGATTGAAAAATATCTAGCGACTATTTGATTTTCTTCTGCCTTGAAAATCATTTTCTTTCGAGTCAGATAACATAACTTTATTTTTATTTTCTTTATAATAATTTGCAGTTTTTTATGTTAATCAACCGTGGTGATTTGAAAATCTCTAAAACTTGGTGGGATCAAGATTTGTAATTTTGCATTAGGGCTAGGTTCTACTATTTTGACCTGATTTGGGCGGACCTCAAATAACAAGTTTGTTGCATAATGAGGTAATGCTTGTCTACATCATGAATAATAATAATATAATAGAACCCCCCAATTATTTAGAGGATTACAAGTGTCAACATCACCAAGCTGACGTGTCACTGATACACTGGACCTCAATCAAACCTCATGTACAAACTTCTACTTTCTACAAATCTCGCAGAATTGACTATGTCAAATTAAGCTACACTGCATGCGCCTCCACAATAAAACACCCAGCCTTAGATCAAAGGGTTTTTGTTCCCCCATTTTTCCTTCGCAATTAATAGTAGTAGTACTCTACTACTACTGCTACTAATAATAATAATAGAATTTTCATTAAAAAGTTTATTACTACTACTACTAATAATAATCTATACTATACTAATAACAGGACAGTTGGGAATAATTACAAGAATGTCATTTTCCCGTCCAAACTGTCCTACAATAAATGTTATATATATTTTTTTATTAATTGTTTTGTTAATTAATATTCAAGAATAATTATTACATATAATATAAAAGATATTTTTTATTGCATGAATGCTTACTTTTGAGAATTTCAAGACATTTTTTTATTGTATCAATGCTTACTTTTGAGAATTCCAAAATATTTTTATTGTATCAATGCTTATTTTGAGGATTTCAAGACATTTTTTATTATATTAATGCTTACTTTTGAGAATTCCAAAACATTTTTTATTATATCAATACTTACTTTTGAGAATTTCAAGACATTTTTATTGTATCAATGTTTATTTTTGAGAATTTCAAAATATTTTTTATTATATCAATGCTTATTTTTTAGAATTCCAAGACATTTTTATTGTATTAATGCTTACTTTTGAGAATTTCAAGACATTTTTTATTGTATCAATGCTTACTTTTGAGAAATTCAAGACATTTTTATTGTATCAATGCTTACTTTTGAAGATTTCAAGACATTTTTTATTATATTAATGCTTACTTTTGAGAATTCCAAGACATTTTATTGTATCATTGTTTTCTTAGAATTCTCAATAGTAAGCATTGATACAATAGAAAATGTCTTGAAATCCTCAAAAGTAAACATTGATACAATAAATATATATTGGAATCCTCAAAAGTAAGCATTGATATAATAAAAAATGTCTTGAAATTCTTAAAAGTAAGCATTAATATAATAAAAAATGTTTTGAAATCTTCAAAAGTAAGTATTGATACAATAAAAATGTCTTGAAATTCTCAAGAGTAAACATTGATACAATAAAAAATGTCTTGAAATCCTCAAAAGTAAGCATTAATACAATAAAAATGTCTTGAAATTCTCAAAAGTAAGCATTGATACAATAAAAAATATCTTGAAATCCTCAAAAGTAAACATTGATATAATAAAAATGTCTTGAAATCCTCAAAAGTAAGTATTGATATAATAAAAAATGTTTTGGTATTCTTAAAAGTAAGCATTAATATAATAAAAATGTCTTAAAATCCTCAAAATAAGCATTGATACAATAAAAATATTTTGGAATTCTCAAAAGTAAGCATTGATACAATAAAAAAATGTTTTGAAATTCTCAAAAGTAAGCATTCATGCAATAAAAAATATCTTTTATATTATATGTAATAATTATTCTTGAAAATTAATTAACAAAACAATTAATAAAAAAAAAATATAACATTT
Source organism: Scutellaria barbata (assembly GCA_028654395.1). NCBI lineage: Eukaryota > Viridiplantae > Streptophyta > Magnoliopsida > Lamiales > Lamiaceae > Scutellaria > Scutellaria barbata. The sequence goes on from CM053645.1 coordinate 10,456,546, forward strand.
ATTGCAGGACAGTTGGGCGGGAAAATGACATTCTTGTAATTATTCTCAACTGTCCTGTTATTAGTATAGTATAGATAGTGTATATATATACATTAATGTTTAATGGTTGTATTCAATATTGATGAGTTGAAGTTACCATTTTATTAAAATTCCTATAACATCTTTGTTACAATTTTAAGATGATGAATTTGATAAATAAATTAAGAGACGTGAATGGCATTTGATGTATTTACAAAAGATATTCATCCAACTCATCTTCGTTTAATCCTGTGGATTAATTATGGATATATTACTTTTTTTTCACATTTAAGATTTTTTTCATTTATATATTTATAAAAGTGTAGATTATAATAACCAAAATTTAAAATCAAATTATGCAATTTTTTTAATATTTATTATCTCTTCCCTTTCACTCCCCACAGGCTTATTAAAAAAAATCTACCCAAAAATGAAAGGAAATTTTTTTGGTGTTTGTAGACCTGAAAAAAGCAGAAGATAATTAAAACGTTTCTGAGGGGCATACATGTAAATTCACAACTTTCATGTCCTGAATCTGGCGTCATCAAATTACCAGTTCTAGAATTTCCAACTCTGCAGAGAGATTTTTCCTCCCAATTTTATGCTTTCAGATTACCAATTTCAATTTATTCTCCATTAATCTACGCGCATTCGCTTAAGAAAGGAATCTTCTGTACTCTATTTGTATAAAACTGCATTGTCAAATTATTGATGTGTTTCTGTTCTGCATATAATTTATGTCAAGGCGGTTGGCAGCTAGGAATTAACGCTGAATTGAAGGTGTTGATTGTTGGCGACGACTTCGGGTTCTAAAGTTCGTTATCCCGAATGATTTCATGTTGCTTTTTTATTTTTATTTTTTAATGGTCTCATGGTTTGTTGGTTGTTGTTTGTTTGTGTTTTTTGTTTGAGTTTGTTATTTTTGTGATCAGGGTTTTAGAAACATGAGATTTTGCAATCCCGTGCAGTAAATAGTGGTGATTTAGCCCCTGTTTGTTTTAGAACTGGACAACTTTGGGAATATGGAGAATTGTTTTTGAGAGTTTTGGATAGTTGTAAGATGTATGATGTGGAATTGAGATAATAAAACTTGAATAACATGTCAAATCATGTTCGTGGTGATATTATTATATTAAATTGAGTGATAGATGTATTTAATTTTTTGATTATGAATAGTTGAGTGGCGGGCCACATGAAGAGCTCAAGAATTGAAAGCTCCCCCGTTGTAAAACGGGGAGAACAAATTATAGTGATGCATATCGTTAAATTATATTTTGTTGCGCAAGTTTTTTCCTGGCTTTATTTGATATTTTATGGTAGAAACTTGGATTATAGGTTGCCTCTTTGTTTGTTAATGGTTGGCTTTTATGTGCTTGTATGTCCATATTTGGAACTATAATGACGTGAATCTTCACTTGGAGGGAAATAAAATAATGTGAAGCACCCCTCTTTCCATGCCTCCCATTAACCTGCCAATCTGAGTTGTCGAATTGGATCGTGTTTGGTCTCCTATGCACACAACCAAACCAGGTAAAAATATGGGTTGCATTCTTATAGCAAGATACATCTGAAAGTCAAATCTGGAAACTAATTCCCTAGACGTCTGGGATAAATTAAGCCGAGATTGATTTTCTACAGCTTTTTACTTGCTGGGCTGATTCCACCTTGAATTCAATCACCACCTACCCAGGTAATTAGAAATAACAAAGCCAAGTTTCAGATCATATTAGAGAATATTTTGAGTGGGTGACAACAGTATATGAGAGATATACTTTAGCCAGGAGATGCTTCATACAGATTTTAGTCGTTTTTTTATCATGTGGTGAAGAAGAGTTTGGCAGAATAAGATTTTACTCTTCAGTACAAGGACGAGAAACTAATCCCTGCAATCTCACATTTAAAACCATCGAAGATTGGACTTTTTCGAGCATACTTGATTTTTTTATATGTTGTGCATAGGCTGAGTGTCCTCCTATCTTTGGACTTCATGAATCAAGTCCCATACAATGGTTATCATATGCTGCTGGAAGCTGTGGAGTTCCAGAACTTCTTAATTATTGTTTGTTGCCTACTTGTATGGATGAAATTCTCCTATGGCTTTTGTAAATGGGGTGTTCAACCTTGGATGTTATTGATGCTGATTGTGATTGAATTGGTCTGCAGCAATGTGCTAGAAAAGCTACATGATCTTGAGGCGTTTGCCCATCTGGAGGGCAGCTAGATTAGAAATGCAGGTTTAGGATTTGCTTAAATTATTTTCTGCATGCAGGTGCTTCAACCATTGCCCGCAGCTAGGTTTTTCCTGATCTCACTTCATACAGTTCAATGGAATTTGTGGCTGTTGATCATTCTGGAACTCCACAAATTGAGTCAAAAATCTCACCAAGGATGTCAGCTGAAGAGAATGAGAATGCAAATAATAACAAGGCTGGTGAGTCATGTTTGCAGCCTTCCCATGAAGAGCATATTCCAGCAGAACAATCAATGGTTTGGGAAAAAATTACTGTTACTGAAACACTAGATAAAGGATACCTGAATTATGGGTATGTCTTCTGGCTTTATGTAACTACTTTGAGTTATACTGCATTTCGAGAATCTGCTCATATTGGTAGCTTGATTGGCAGGTGTTCTCATTATCGTCGGAGGTGCCAAATAAGAGCTCCTTGTTGCAATGAGATATTTGATTGTCGTCACTGTCATAATGAGGCAAAGGTAAGCTGGCAGTCATAAAGTTATATAGGTTGGCTCTGTTTGTCTTAGTGTTTATCTTCATGTCCGTTGGATCGTTGTGGAATTTACATTTATGAATAGTTTATGTGTTGAAAACTAGGTTCAAGCATCAAATACCCATTTACTTGATCCTTGAGGTAGGGTGGGTGGAGCCGGGTGGTTGAGTTTTCCTTCCACCTTTGAATGTATTCTTGATACCTATCTATTAGGAAATGTAAAATGATGTTGACTAGATCAGTTTTTTGTTTAACAGAACATTATTTGCATTGATCCAAAGCTCAGGCATGACATCCCTCGCCATTTGATTGAGAAGGTATGCTCATCTTGGGTCATTCTCGTCCTTTACATTTTTCTTGTGTTCTTTCTGGTTAGTGTAGACAGTCCTTGAAAAACCATTTATTTGTGTTTTGCAGGTCACATGCTCACTGTGCAACATTGAGCAGGAGGTTAGTTTTTGGGTTTTACTCTATATTTGTACAAACATGTATGTCCATCAGGTTGTTGCATTGCATTATGGGGAGCATTCCTTTTGAAAATATCTATTCCATCCATCCAACCCCCAAAAAAAAAAATAACAATAATAATAATCTTTGCTTCTTTAAATGAGTTTACTGAATATTTGGTCAAATCTTGAGGTCTTGGGAATTTTCTGTGTTTGTGCATCTGTTGTTGTTTGACGGACATGGGGTGGCTGATCAGGTTGTATCATGCTTAATGTAATGGTATGGGGTGGATGACCTTAATTTGAGAATTTTGTCACAAGTTTTCTATGGCTTTTCCCTTGCTACTCTCTCTATTATCTCAGCTATTGTTCCTTTTGGGGTGATATTCTTAGGTTCAACAAGTGTGCACAAATTGTGGTGCGTGCATGGGCAAATATTATTGTGGAATTTGCAAGCTCTATGATGATGATGTGAGTAAGAAGTATCCTCTTGTTTGTATGCTGAGTGGTCTGGGGCATCGGCAATGTTTCAGAGAGAATTTGGTGATATTACCCTTTGTGTTTATGACTGGTGGCTGACTATTTATCTCTCAATTTACAGATATCGAAAGAGCAATTTCATTGTGATGGCTGTGGCATTTGCAGGTAAAGTAACCATCACACAGTAACATGTTTAACTTAAGCTTATTTAGGCTAAGAATTTTGGTGTTTACTATGCTAAATACTTGTTTTCTTGTAGTTACTGTTGAATGACAGCATCAGGTTCATTCTGATTTTACAGAAATGTGCTCAGACATATGTTGATTTCTTTGACTATATTATTGATGTAAAGTATCTGAAAACATATCATTGCAGAACTTACTTATTTGGTTTGTAACGAAAATGTACTCATGCTCGCTGCATTGTTACAGGATTGGAGGCTCGAAGAATTTCTTCCACTGCGATAAATGTGGCATGTTTTTTTTTTCTTTGTTTAGATGCTCATTTTGATGTACCACATATGTTCTTGATTCTGATATTCTGTGTGTGTATATTAGAGTGCTGCTATTCGGTGCTATTGAAAAGCAGCCACCCATGTGTGGAGAGAGCCATGCACCAGGACTGTCCTGTTTGTTTTGAGGTATTAACTGCATCGCTTAAATGATGTTTTTTACCTCACTGTTTACATGAACATAGCAACTGAAGTAAAGTGGCATCATCATGTTCAGTATCTGTTTGAGTCGAGAAAAGATGTTATTGCTATGCCATGTGGGCACACCATACACAAGACATGCTTGCAAGAGATGCAGGAACACTGTAGGTAAGTGAAGAACCTCCTTTTCTCTCTCTGTAAATCTGCTATGGGACACAGCAATTGACTTAATTCCGTAACAGTTATGCTTGTCCTATCTGCTCCAAATCTGTTTGCGATATGTCAAAAGTGTGGGAGAAGTATGACATGGAGATTGCTGCTACTCCCATGCCCTCATATTATGAAGACAAGATGGTCTCTCTCTCTCTCTCTCTGGGAGACTATTATGCATGTGATATTAGTTCAGCTAGTGCTTCTTGCAATCTTTACGGTAGTCTCATCTTCCGAATGCTGAGGATGCTCTTCTTAAATTACAGGTTTGGATTCTTTGCAATGATTGTGGAAACAACTCTGAAGTGAAGTATCACGTTGTTGGCCAAAAATGCCCCCATTGCAAGTCTTACAACACCCGTCAAACCAGAGGCCTCGGAGGATAGATACGTAAATGGAGCAAATGTTGCTGCTTCAAGCACACCTGAGACTGAGGTTTCATTTGCTGAGAGTTTTAAGTAAAAACAAGTAAAAGATATTACACAAGTATGAGGGTTCAATGCAACATAGATGCAAATGATAAGTGGCTTAAAAATGTATTTATCTAATATAACAAAAATTCACACATTTATTTATTTGAAGACATATTTACTCATCTCTTTTCTAAATACTTGTATACCAAACACACCCACGTTTGCCTGTCATACGTTGCAGCCAACATTTTATTAGTCTTGCTGCTATTATTGATGATCGAATATCGAGTTTTTGTTATTTAGGCATATTTCATGTTTTATTTGGTAGTCAGAGATTAGTTACTAACTTCATATCAGTGGATGTAAGTCTGAAATTGGATTTAAAAAATATATTTACCACTTTAGATCCACATTTTGATGGTTGTGAGACATATAAGAAAAATGAAAAGAAAAACAATATAATATAATTATAAGAAAATTTGACAAATAAACATTTATAAGTTGGACTCTAATTTGAATCGAATGATTTGAAACAAAAAATTTGGAATTAATGAATTTTCAATTCACTAATGAATTTGCTATCATATATTTCAAATTTCAAGTCAAATTTTTTCATTCAAATTGACAAATAAACATTCCTATCATATAATTACCAATATATGTTTCCACTCCATATAATTTTTACTAGAATCAGTAGTAGTCTATCAATGATTCTATTCCAATAATTGGAAATCAAGATCAATTTTTACAAATATCACAGATAAAAATATTTTAAAAAAACTTAAGGATCGAAAACTAAATCGACAAACATAGAAAAATAATAAAAATTTCCTGTAATTATAAAAATACAAATGAATCCAAACCTTAATTGAACATGGCCGCCACGCGTCCTTAGATTCGCGCCAGCAACCTTGGTTTTCCGCAAAAAAGCAGGGGCCTTAATTGTCTTTTCACCCTATACGTTTTCATTTCTTCACTCCCGACACACTGTTTTTCGCTCACATTATGCTTACCATTACGCTATCCCATGCCCAATTTCTTCTGTAAATTAATTTCCGATTTCTCTGCATATTCTATTTCTTTGTGTGTTTGTATGTATGTATATATGATTTGCTCGGCTGCAGCTTTTGATCTCTCCGCTGTTTTGTGGTACGGTTATTAATCAGCATCTTTGATTTTTCCAGCAACTTTTTGATCTGTGATTCAGTTGAATTTAGTGCTGATTTCGAAATGATGTTTGTTGTGATGGTGCAGATTTTGTGGTGGCCGCCTCGTCAAAATTTTCTTTAATTATTCGAAGATACTGGCTGTAATTTTCTTCTCATCAGGTATTTATGCATGTTTGTGTGGTTAAATGTTTATAATTTTGTATTGATCGCTGCGCATTTTTATTAGAATTTTCTGGATTGTTGTTACTCAGGAGGCATGCATTTGGTTGATGCATTTAATTTGACATTTTGGCCAATTTTCCCCCCAACCTTACCCTGTACTTCTGTGCCCTAAATTTTCTACTCCATGGTTTCTATGATGCTCGTTTTAGTAGGCCTTTGTGAATTCTTGTGTTGTGTGTTGGTTTTGGTATTGATGGATAAAGCTAGTCCTCGTGTGTATTTGTTGTTCAACTTTTAATTTAGCACTTCAGCTGGATATTGGACTTTATTATTTGTGGTTTTCCAACCCTGATTTTATGGTTTTTGTTTTTAACATTTTACTTCCTATGTTTCCAGGTTATTTCTGACAAACAGTGGGGTTCTAGAATTTTCTGAGGGATTGCTGACAGATAATGGTTTCATTTGCAAATGGCAGCTTATCTGGTGAGGCTTCCAATAAGAGGCCTTTAGAGAATGGTTACATACCTAAATATAAGCCCAGGAAAGTATCTGCCTTACGGAAATTTCCGCCTATGTGTGGCCCCAATGCTGTGCCATTGAACATAAAACCTGAAGAAAATGCTTATAGGGAAGTTGGGATTACGGATGTCGTTGGTGTTGTAAATTCGGAAATGACCAACTTTGTGGTGGCTAATGGTGCTGAAATTCCTGGAATGCCTGATCAAAAGGAGACTGATGAGGTTGGGGATTCTGAAATGCCCATGAATGGCTTCTCAAATGAAGTTGAGACATTGTTATCTGAATCCAATCTTATTGGAGGCAATATGCTGAAAAGTGTTACTGATGTTGGAGGTCAGACTACATTACAAGAGTTATGTGACGGTATTAAGCCAGAGACTTCCATTAGGCCAAAAGATAAATATCGTCCAAGAAGAGTGTCTGCTTTTCGTGAATTCCCTCCACATTGTGGGATTCATGTTACCTTACCAGTTGAAGACACAAAACAGATGGTCATATCAGGAAATGATTGTCTGGACAGTTCTGTAAAAGTTGAATTGGCACCAGAAGCGGCTACATCGAGAACTGTTTCAGAGGGGGAGACGTCAGGAGAGGTGCTCATGACCTCTCAAAAAAGATGTCTGGATGGGTTTCAGAATGGTCCTGCTAAAAATGTAACAACGGAAACATCACATGGTGCTGGAAAAGGACTGCTGGGAGAAACTGCACAAGGGGGGTTGATGGATTTTGAAAACTGCAACAGAGATTCACATCATAATATTATTGAGAGAACTGGAGCTAGTCCTGGATCAGGTGCCATATCCAAGGCAGAGATAGCTGTCTGCTCACCAGATAGAAATGATAAAGACGGGTCTCAACGTGGTGATGTTAGCTTGGGAAATGATTCTAATAGGGAGATTGTGCATGGCCTGATGGCTGCACCATATTGTCCATGGAGGAAATCAAAAGCTGCTTTAAAAAATTCAGATGGTAGAACGAGCGGGCATAAAATAACACAGCAGAATTTGTCTCAGACAGAGAGGCCCACAGTAGAAGAATGCATTTCTAATTTCAATGATGGAGATGGAACTCCTGTTTCATTGACCAACATAGATGAGGAAGATCGTATCAACTATGATGAGCACGCTCTTGAAATCACTCCTATTTCCATGTTCAAGGATGTGCGTGACAACAGTGATAATGATTATGTGGGACCTATCAAAAATGATATAATTGCTTATTCAGCTGGAGACACTGATGAAATGAGGCCTTCTCATGACATTATCATCTCAGAGGATGACATGGATAGGGAGGTTGTCCATGGTGTGATGGCTGCACCTTATTGTCCATGGAGGAATGGGAAAACTGGTTTAAGTAATGTTGATGGAGAAATGAGTGAAGGAAAGAAGAAGCAGAAGTTGTCTTGGCGGAAGAAGAGCAAGGCTGTTGCCAGGAAAAGTGGTCCTAAAATGCAATCTTCAAAATCGCTATCTAAGAAGCAAAACAAAGTTCATAAGTCCAATGATGTGGATCGGAGTCCTGGTGCTTTGATGCTTGCAGATGATGGAGATCATGGTCTTGATGGAGATTTCCCTGCAAAGTCTACTGCCAACCATAAACCACAAAATTTTGAAGTTAATCTTCCTCCATTTTGTCCAAACAGTTCTGGCCATGGTGATGCCCGGAACAGAGTTAGGGAAACTCTTTGTTTCTTTCACGCTATTTATAGAAAGCTCTTGCAACAAGAAGAAGCAAACTCAAATCCGGAAGAGGAGGGAAAATCAAGGCATTCTGGGAAAAAAACGAATAGGATTGATCTGTTGACTGCAAAGGTTCTTAAAGAGAAAGAAAAGTTAGTTAACACAGATAAGATGATTGGACAAGTTCCTGGAGTTGAAGTGGGCGATGAGTTTCAGTACAGAGTGGAGCTGGCTGTTGTTGGGATTCACTTCCCATACCAATCTGGTATAGATAGTGTGAAGGTCAATGATGTTCCTCTTGCTACTAGTATTGTTGCTTCTGGGGGTTATTCTGACAATGTGGATGATGCCGACATCTTGATATATTCTGGTCAAGGGGGAAATGTCGTTGGGAATGGGAAGGCCAAGCAACCAGAAGATCAGAAGCTGGAAAGGGGAAATTTGGCTCTTTCGAACAGTATAGCAGCCAAAACTCCAGTTCGTGTTGTCCGGGGATGGAAGGAAATGAAAATTGTTGATCCTCTGGATTCGAGACCTAAACTGGTCACGACATATATATATGACGGCTTATACACCGTCACAAATTATTGGACAGAGACAGGGCCTCGTGGTAAGCAGGTTTTTCAGTTTGAGTTGAAGAGGAACCCTGGTCAGCCTGAGCTTGCTTGGAAAGAATTGAAGAAGTCAAATAAATTCAAAACCAGACCAGGAACATGTGTGTCTGATATTTCTGGAGGAAAAGAACCCCTTCCAATATCTGCTGTGAACACTTTAAATGATGAAAAACCACCTCCATTCAACTACATTTCAAAGATGATGTATCCCAATTGGTTCCACCCAAAACCCCTAACAGGTTGTGACTGCACGGGGCGATGTTCCGACTCAAGAAAATGCCGATGTGCAGTAAAAAATGGAGGCGAACTCCCATACAATCGCAGTGGAGCTTTAGTTGAAACGAAGGCTCTTGTATATGAGTGTGGTCCCCATTGCAAATGCCCTCCTTCTTGCTATAATAGGTCCTCCCAACGTGGCATCAAATTTAAGCTCGAGATCTTCAAGACAGAATCAAGAGGCTGGGGTGTTAGGCCTCTCACTTCTATACCTTCAGGAAGTTTTATATGTGAGTATGCAGGAGAGCTCCTTGAAGAGAAGGAAGCTGAACAAAGAATTGGCAACGACGAATATCTCTTCGATATTGGACAGAATTACATCGACTCATCTATCAATCCCCAAGAACAAGAAATTGCTGCTGGAATCACAGAAGAAGGAGGAGGTTTTACAATCGATGCTTGCCAATATGGAAATGTTGGAAGGTTCATTAACCACAGCTGTTCACCCAATCTTCATGCTCAAAATGTGATATTCGACCATGATGATAAGAGAATGCCCCACATAATGCTTTTCGCAATGGAAAACATTCCTCCCTTGCAAGAGCTAACCTATCACTACAATTACTCTGTGGATCAGGTTCATGACTCCAATGGAAACATTAAGGTTAAGAAATGTTATTGCGGTTCTGCACAGTGTACTGGCCGGATGTACTGACCGCTTTGAAATGATAGGTAAAAGTCGGGGTACCCGATTTTGGGAGCCGTTTGGCCCATGATTTTATCCTCTCTTTTTTCCAATTTTACTTGCTCCCTTGCATATATGCAACTCTTGAGAAAGCTTCAGCTTTTCTGATGTTCGATGTTTTAAAGAAAAATCGACTGAAGAGCATAGTTACATGTGCTTCTGTTGCCTAATTTGCTTGTCTTGTAGGGTTGGTTCTACGGAAGATTTGGGTTTGATTTTTTTCAAGTTTGATTTATTTATATTTGAAAAAAAAATGATATTGTTTTAAACAGTAAAAAGTCCATTGGAAAATGAGTTGGGAGTTGGGATTGGAGGAGGTGTATTACTCATTTAATCTAGTGATGTGAAGTAGTTAGGTCATTTATTTCTTCCCCCATTGACTTCCCTCCCTCTTTTACACGCAAATCGCAATTGATCTCATGAGATTGTCCAAATCTCTCTCTCTCTCTCTCTGGATTTTACTACCTATATAATTCCTCCTCCTCATAGAACGCCATTGGTGGGCCCACTCCAACTCCAACCATACAATGTTATATGGGCTTTGAAATATACATTTTCTGCCAAAGAGTGTGGGAATGATTGTACAGTTGTACTACATAAACCTATCATGATAAAGCACAATTCTCATTCAAATCATGAGTGCCACACTGCAACTTAGCAAATGTAAAGCATAATCATACGAGGCTCACAACGAGCTCAACCACAGATTCAATAGAAGCCATGAGAGATATCTATATCCAAAATGGCCATTTATATCGATTCAAAATTCAGACGATACAAGGGCTTAGAGGTAATAAAACCGGGGAGCCACACATAGGGCTACTACCCTTTACAACATCACCAGAACAAACAAAAACTCTTCTTATATCCTATTATATCAAAACAAAACCAGATTGTTCCATACAGAGACTATAACCATGAGAGATGAAACACTATCAGCATATGGTAAAAAACACCAACTCAACGATCATCCAAGGCCGCAAACAGATACAGAAACAGCTCTCAGTAAATAAAAAGATCAGGGCGAGCATACACCTACTTTGCAGTTTCATCAATCATGGCCAGTTTTGCAATCCACTTTGCCCTATGTGCCCATCGACAAGCTGCTATTCGATGCTTCCGAGCAGTTGTTCACAACTTCAGAAGAGTCTTTGTTAATTTTCTCCATCTCCTCGTCAATCTCAATCGCCTGTGATCGGCAATTTAAGCTACAAAATGCTCGCTCACCTCTGCAAAACATCAAACAACCAAGAAAAATCGATCCATTAGCCTTTTCTAGCGTAGAAGCATTATATGATACATATAACTATGAAGATAGCAAATATTGAGGCTAACCTATACATGAAAATGTCTTCACCATCCAATTTCTTCTGGCAAGAATAACAGAAGTTTAGGAAATCCTCAGATGGATACGATGAAAGAACATCGTCACACTGTGGACCTGCATTGGGATCATCCTCACTGTTCTTTAAAAATTCAGCCACTTTATCATTGTGACATTCCAAAATGCAGTCACCAAAGATATGCTTAACTTTTGGATTGGGGCCATGAGTTCTAACACAAGTATAATCCTCAGAAAGCTCGATTTCACTAGATGGAATAGGACCAACAAAACTATTTCCAGACTGATTAGATGAAGGAATTGAACTGCTTCCTCCAACAAATCCAGACTCAAAAGGAATCGGGTTCGTTTTATTCTCAGGAACGAAGAAGTTCCCAGAACCAAGCCTAGACTTTCGGTTTCCAAAATTGGTTAGATGTGATGATCCACACCTTACAGAATCCATAGAACGAGCGCGAAAACTTCCACACGGCTCTGGTTCAAACAGGGCATCTCCTATTTCAAACACAACATCAGAATCGTTCTTTTGGATATTGACTGATTTAGCAAGGGTACTAGGAAAAACAGTAACATTCTTAGGCAGTGACTTGGGTTTCTCAATAGAACTAACATTATTACAAAAATTCGGACTTCTAACGCTCATTTGTCGTCCAAAAAGTATACTTTTATTATCAGAGGATCGATTATCCTTCCCCACTCGATCAGTTTCATCATCAAGAGAATCAATTATGCTAAGGCCTACTTTGCTACAATCCCAGCTCTTATGATTCCCCTCATTCAGTGACCTTGAACACCTAAATGGATTACCAAGACTCGAAAAAATCCTAAAATCTAAAGGTGAGGTGGGACTTCTAATCGAATCAGATTCTGAAGTCTTAGGGTTGAATCCCACAAATAGGCCAGTCACCTTCAGAAAGGAGGTATCTTTATGCTTTTGATTCAAGATATCAGAGTGAAAATAGGACTCTGATATCGAATCAGATATCAAATTATTCATGTGTTGATCTTTCAGGTGTGATCTGCTCCTCTTCCTCAGCATTCTTCCAAAAATCACAACTTTGAAATCCACCACAAGCCTGAATCAATCAATATCAAAAGAATCTTTCAGAATAGTACATTGTCAAATAAATAAATGCAGAATCAAATGAAGACAAAAAAAAAAAAAAAAAACAGCACAAAAAATGAAAATGAAAACCATGAGCTGCATTGTACACTGCACGGTCAATCCAGAAAACAATATCCACAATTATTATATATGGAATTTACAACAGCAGAAAATAAAGAAACAAAATGGGTGCGCCTATTTTTCCTCGAAAAGACAAGGAACAACTCTGTATTGGGATTAAATTTACCAAAGAGGAAAAAAAAATTAAGAAAATTTAAAAAGCAAAGCCCAGATAAGAGATTTTTCTAGGATCAAAGAACAATGCGGTGAATTAAAAATTATGAAAGAAGTTAACAAAAACAGGAAATAAGTAGAGAAAATAATGAGAAATGGTCCAAGAAAAGTGAAAGGGTAAACTTTATACACAAGTCACAGTAATGATGAATCAAGAAGCATAGAAATCCAAATGCTTTTATTTAAAATTAGTGAACAAAAAAAAAATTGAGATATATAGTTAAATCTATTATTGATCAAGATCCTCAAGAAATAGAAACAGAAGAAGAAAAAAAAGAACTGAGAGGAATAGATAAACCCCTATCGAGTTCTCATTCATACATTTCAAGAAATAACCCTAGAAGCAATGTGAAAGAAAAAAGAAAAGAGCAATTAGATAAAAATATGAACTTGTCAGAAAGATTCTTGCTACCTGAAACTCAAGAACAATCAAGAACCTCACATAGAAAATGTTGAATTCTTTTGGTGTATTTTCTGTGTTTTTTTATGAAGAAAAATAGGGGGGAACACCTAGTTCTCTCTCTCCTCTACAAACTTGAGAGAGAAATGGGGTTTGAGTGAGATGAAGGAAAAACCCAAATGCAGTGACAGAAGAAAAATGGATACCCTTCTCCTGTCTTTATCTTGTGTGTGTACTACACCTCTCTCTCTCCTCGCATCAAAATCAGAGAAGCAATGAGCTTCTCATATACTCTTTCTCCTCTCTCTCCTCTCTCTCACTTCTCTTGTAATATTTACACGGCATGGGGGTATTTTTGTGTGTGTGTGTGATTTAAGCAATACTGTGTGTATTTATGGCTTGATACATGCGTACAGTTAATCAATGTACCCAACTCTATTTCTGCACCATATTCAATTTTCTAATTTTTTTTTCTTTCTCTTCAAGGAATAGACTTTGTTTTTATTTTTCTAAAAAAAAGTAAAGATTTTGTTTTTATTTATTTTAAATTGTTTCCTACATCATAAAAAATTAATCATCTATTTCGACCTTTGTGTTTTTAATTATCAAAAATATAGTTTTGTCAAAACAAAATTCATGTTTCAAAAATTAGAGTTAAACTTTAACTGAAAATTATATGCTCTTGTGGCAAAAATATTTAAGAATACTTATTTTTGGATGAATTTATGTGAATAAATTGATAGATATTTTGTGGAGATCAATGGTTTACAAAAAGTTGCATCTTCGTTCAGAATTGCAAATAAATTTTATATTCTGAAATAAAGTTTTTTTAGATGATTAAATATTTATTAATATAAAGATGTCGTTTTTTTTTTTTTTTTTAAGCTAATGATATATTGAAGAAAATCAGACAATAAATATCATAATATACCAAAAGAGTGGCTCATCGAAGTAACAAATATGGCTATAATATAAGATGTTTGTTTCCTGAATAAATTGTACGTAAATTTTCCTTGCATATTATTAACTAAGCAGAAATCAGTGTGGGGTAAAAGTCAGAGTAAACGGTCAATAATACAGAGTCAATAAGGGTTAATATAGTTAAATCTAATATGGGTTATGTATATATTTAAAGTTATTTTTAAAAAAATAAATCGTACATTTATTTTAATTACACGTTACTAATAGAAAATTCTTTTATAAAATCTTAATAGATTATCAATTAATGCAGGGTCAACACGTTAATACAGTTAATACAATCACAAATTTTATTTACCTGATATTACTTTCAAAAAGTAAATCGTACATTTATTTTAATTGCACACTAATAAAGTAAAATTTTGTGTGAGATAAATATCTAAATTACAGAGTCAACAGTGTTAATATAGTTAATCCAATCACGAATTTTAAATTATATTATATATATATATATATATAAATATAAATTACATGATACGGTGTAACGAAATTACAAAATAACTTTTTCACTATGAATAATATTTTAATTTTTTTTATAATTAAGTTGATGTATTGTTTTATAACTTATTACCATACCATATACGAACTCATATTAATAAAAATGCAGGATGTATCGTTTTCAACTTATTTTTTTATACAGGCAACCCTATTTAACAATTACGAATATTTATAATTTCCTGACTTTCGAGTAATTGGTTGATTAAACGAGTAAATAACATTTTTTAAACGAATAAAAATAATTCCCAATAAATTACTGACTTGTGCAAAGCTCATCCGTCGTGTACACGTGCAAGTATAGACATGAAAAATACATACATGTCCCTGTACGTCATGATATTATATTAGAAAAGTAACTCGCCAACTGTATAAATATATTGCTCAATTTACTTTAATATACATATATGTGTGTGTGTGTGTTTATTTATTTAAATTTTCCTGGAAAGGGAATCACAATTATTTTCTTTTCTGCGTGTTTCACTTTAGGGGATGATGATTCATCACAAAACGACAAAATAAAGACCCATCCTCGATACTTTTCTATATTTTTTATTTAATTTGCAATGAAAACTGTCTGACATCTTTTTTTCCTTTTTAATGTTTTTTTATTTCTTTTCTCTTTTTTAAAGTCCTACTCAATTGAGAAGTAGTTGATTCACTCAACATTTAATTTAATTTATTTTATGCGACTTTTTAAGCCAAAAAATAAATTAAACTAATGAAAGTATTGTGGGGCATATTATTTCAAAATAAACTAGTTGACAACGAAAATCAAATTATTTTGTCTTCAAAGCCGTTTAACAATTTATTTTCGTCGTCTTTTTCTCTTAAAGAGCACGCATCAGGTCATTCTAAATTAATACTTTGTTATCTCTCACTAATTGTACATAAATATTACATACAGTACATCATTTTATAACATTTAAAATATGTAGTTTCAGAGGTTTAATTCTGTTTTTTTATTATTATCTTATAATTGTTTATACAACATTAATGCAAAATTATATATTTTAAAAACTTTCCGATTTAACCTAACATATGAAATTTCAATTTAGATTTATAAATTTGATATGAATCATTTTCTATAATAATTAATTTGGTTTCTTGGAAAATGTTAAATTACTCATAGTAATCAATTCTAAATATGTTCACCAATAACATATAATAATCACATTCATTTGTTATATAAAAAGTAAAATTAATAAAATTATTATATTTTTGACACATTATTAATGAGTACATATAATGGATATGATAACGGAGTTGTTTCGTTTCCTTTACTTGATTAGTTATTGACATATTAGTCACAATTTTAAGTGTCTAAATTTTTAATAAAATTTTAAACCGACACGTAATTGAGAATGGAGGTGGTGTAGGTTCCGAAGTGTTTAATATGGAATTTTTTATTTCTTAGGGAAGTTTAATATGGAATGGAAATACCATTTATCGTGAAAACCATGCATTATAATTTTAGGAAAATGTTTAAATATCATTCCTAGATAATTTTTAATATGTCAATCGATAATTTTTAATATGTCAATTGATAATGTGTAATGATCTTTTTTTCTCGTTATATGTAAAATGAAATTAATAAATTTATAAATTTACAGTAAACACATACGTATCAATGATGGATAGAATAACAATACTGTATAATTTTAAAGGTGGGCTATATGCACCTTAATTTTACTAAATACACTTAAAAAAATACATTTTTATACTTAATTTTTCAAAAATGGAGTGTGTATGTATCAAGTTTGGGGTGTGTATAATCCTGATTATATTTTAAATTATTTATCATTAAAAATCAATATAAATAGTTAGTCAGGCTAATATGACATGATTAAGATAATTTATGATCGTAGATTTCTTCCTCAAAACCATAAAATGAAAAGAAATTCTCCCTTAATAATTAGTGACTAAGTTATTTCTTCATAGATATTTAACTGTAAAATCATACTCCAATAAATATATCCAGATTTAGCCAATAAAATTAGTGAAGGGCATTAAAGACATATCGCGTCTTTAAAGCGTCACAGATTCAGTAATAACTTGCCGCGTTCACCTATATTGACTCGGGTCAACGTTCAAATCAAAAGGTTTCCCCACGCACCGACAACTGACGGCGTAATCAGCCGCCGTTAGCCACAGAATTATAACTCGACCGTCATTTTCAATATGCCACGTCAGGTTGGGTTAGCTTAACCTGACCAATGTAAAGTGAGCTAACCACAGTTGGGGGGCCATCATCATTGCGTACATGTACTGCTCTTCACTTTTAGGTACTACTGTTTCCATTTTTGTCGTTTTCGTACTTTATTCTGGTTACCACCCATTGAAGTTTGCCTTTAAAATATATATTTTTATTTAATTTGCTAGATGTAACGCTTAATTTAATCAACTAGCAATAAATATTAGGGGTATAATAGCGAATTAGTTTAAATTTTAACTTTATTTATTCCATCCTTTTCAATGTAAGTTTTGTTCAAGGATTATTTGTTTCACAACACAAAAATAAAAAATGATTGTGTGTATAAACTAATAATAATAATATCCGCTTTTAGAATATTAGAATTTGGGTTTCCAGCTACAATAATAAGTAGTATTTCCTCCGTTCCGGATTACTCTACACATCTTTAATGTAGTATAAATTACATTAAAGGTGTGTAGAGTAATTCGGGATGGAGGTAATACTATTTATGAATGAAAGCTAAAAAGTAAAAAGCATTATTTGTGCTTTAATTTTATATTATCAATTAAATAGGGCAATACTAAATCAATTAAAGTCAAACTAAATTGATTATATATTTAGTTTTAATCACCTGAAAGTGGCTCTGTAACTCGAATTTAACAATGTAGGTTGTAATAATAGAAAAGGCACCTATTACATTGCCCTTTTGTACTAACTGCTAATATTTCATTTTTAAACAGTTGAGTGGGGAAAATAATAAAATAGCTGTCATCTTGAACCCATTTCGAATAATTTAGTGTCTATTTAACTTTTGAATGTAAATATTTGCTTCACTAAAATGCAATTTATGGTTTTGCCAATAAATAAACAAATTAAGTAGTGCAACTGTGCAATAAAGTGGATTTAATAAAGCTGCAACTCAGGTTTTACCTTAAACAATATAAAAACTTATTTCTCGGACATTATTATTTAAGGTGAAACCTAATCAACTACAATTCAAAATTATTTTCATAAGTTGATATATATTTTGTGACCTATTAATTATGAATTAATTAGTCTTACCGACTTAAATTCCTGACAACGTCCATAAGTATCAATATACAAACAAATGGTGCTCATCTTGTATTAAAAGAAAATTCATATTTCAGAAGGTTAATTTCGTTTTTTTCTTAAATTTTTATGTGTTTAGAAGATGGTTAGAAGTAAACATATAATTTAGTTAAATAAAATAATGAATATAGGAATATAAGTTATAATTGATATCTTATAACAGATATCTTTGCACAACGATCAAATATGAAAAACTGCATTTCATAAAAATGTTTTTTATTTTATTTTAATGGGTGGGGAAGTAATAAATAAATTATATATAAGGGTACAACTACAAGAAAACATAGTTATTTGATATTTTTGTATATAAGTTAAATTGGGTCGGTGGGCCCACCACTTGTAGTTCACAACCTAGACCCAATCTGTTCAAGCCATTGTATAATTTAAGATGATTTAGAGAAGATATATTTTATGTTAATTTTTGTTGTTTATTAAAAATTTGAACATATAAAAATAACTATGTAGACCATGTAGGAAAAATGTGAAGAAATAAAGAGACCATGTAGTCTCTGTCCTTATGCTCAAATATAATTCTAAATTTATTATAGTGAAAAAAACGATCCTAAAAGGTTTTTTCTATACTCTCATGTATAGATATCACCTTAAACTTATCTGTCGTATAAAATTGATAAAACTGTAATTTCGTTGAATTTTTTTAAAAATAATGTCATGTATATTATTCAATTTATAATACATATACTAATATTTTTTTGTAAATATATATTAAACACCATATAATATTAACATGATGTAGCACAACAGTATATATTTAGACTTTGTATTACTATTTCGGTAATACCTACCTGTTGCTTACCTAAAAATAAATATATGTGGGCTATCCAATTTATTATATTTTACTGCCTATCAACAGATTAACCCAATTATTTATATGTGAAATATTCATTCCCACTTTTTTTTTTTATCATTTCTTTGTCAAATATTGCAGAGAATATAAATTTAGAGGGCCGCTAGATAATTAATTTAAAGGTAATCTTTTCAATTTAATATTAAACTTAAAACTGCGTCCACGTAAAATTATTTTTATGCAGCTTATAAATATTTTATTCTTAATTTTCAAATTAAAACAATGCATCCTAACATTTAGTGAGAGTTTGTATTCTATTTCCAAAATATTAATAAAACTTCAATTAATCTTTTTCTTCTTGATTTTTTTTTCTTTTAATTACAAAATTACAAAATGTTAATAAAATAAAATAAAAACAAATGAGTCCAAACAAGTGAGGACAGACTTATAAAAAAAAGTTAATTGAAACAAATTATGGAAATAAGTAGTGGAAGAAGCAAATCTTCCAAACGCAATTGGATTTTAGCATATAGAAATATTCAAATATCTGAATTGTTCTCCATGTGACAGACAACCAGTACACTGACTTTTTTATTAATTTACCATGCTTAATAAATTAAATAATTTTATGTTCCCACTACTTTATTTCAAACAATATCTTGTCACAAGTAACGAAAAATTCTACTACCATATACAACTAAAAATAGTACACCCACAAATTTATGCTTCATCATAGCCGTTTGCAGAAATATATTTCTTTTTAAATATTCAAGACTTTAGTTAAAGAATATCTCGTTTATTTGTGAAGAGATTAACATTATGTAAGAATATATCTATTCGTGTAAACTGCAGGGTATAAACTATTTGTTTTTCGGTCACTCGTGTGGTGCTTCCTGCATATTCATTCAACTTTTTTAAAGGGTTATTTTGAATAATCTGATTTTTGTAAATTATTTAATAACTGGGTTTGAATTATATTTTATAATGCATTAATTCAGAAATTTTATTCAATTTGATATGTTATTTTAGTGGATTGAGTAAGGCTATAATATTGATTTATTTAATTTAAGTTTAAACCTAACATTACATATTAGTAATAAACGCGCTCAAGCAAATATAATACTCGTTTCTTCCAAAAACAGAAGGGGATGAATAGTAAGGTGGATTTAAATTTGGGGTTGGGACGAATAGCGGTTATTTTCATAAGGTCGTTTATTGAATATATTAATTGGTAATTTATTACTAATTCATATACAATAATTTATAAAAAATGTATTAGTGAAATACTTGATAGTTATTTTGAAAATTCTTGAAAAAGTGTATATATATATTATATATAAATTTTAAAAAAGAAAAATAAAAAAAATAAACCCAAAACCCTGATGATTTTTATTTTATTTTATTTGTATTAGCCCCCCAAAAAGTTTTGCTAATTACTTATAGCACCCCAAAGAAACGCTATAAATACTGAAAAATCCAAACGAAAACACTGCGCGCCAATTTCAATTAATCTCCGATCTCTCTTTTTTTTGAAAGGTTCATCTCTGATATCTTAGCATCAAAGTATGGCGTCGTCACCACCGCCAACAAGCGCAGAGCTCGCCTCTGTTCAATCGGA
Organism: Scutellaria barbata; assembly: GCA_028654395.1. NCBI lineage: Eukaryota > Viridiplantae > Streptophyta > Magnoliopsida > Lamiales > Lamiaceae > Scutellaria > Scutellaria barbata. The sequence continues at coordinate 10,476,936 of CM053645.1, forward strand.
CGCTGAATCTCCACTCTCCTCTCTCATTTACGGTAATTCTTTTGCAAAATAATTGTTTGTTTTTTTTTGTTCCCTTCATCAGTAAGTTAAGGTATTCTTCCAGATCGATTATCAATTTCATTTTAAAACCGATTATGTGTATTTTTAGGGTAAGTTGTACTAGTTATCTTCTGCATAACATAGTTGTACTACTCGGTGAGAAGATTCACCCTTTCTTTTCTGTTATCTTCTGCATAACATAGTTGTACTAGTTATGCTCAGTCGCCACATGCAATCTTATCGATGTGGTTTTGATGCTTGATGATCAAATAACTTCTGGTAAGTTTGAACTGCTAATATCTCTCTTCATTCGTGCTGTTAATTGTAGAGGATATTTGATACTTAGTGGAGTTTACTGAATTCCAGACTAATTATGTATGTACTCGATCTAAGTGGATTTGATATTTGTGAGATCGTTAAGTTAATCATTTTAAAGTCCTTAACATCAGTTAACGGTGTGTATGTGGACAGGAGAAAAATAAATTTATAAAACTGAGTAGTGAGGCTTGTGTGAAAAGGCTAATCATGTATTGGATGCCGATGCACACTGTGCGTATTAAAATATCTCACCATCAAGTCAAAAAAGATAAAAAAAAAAAAAAAAAAAGATAAAAAACATCCAAGTATCCCCTGACTTTGCAATGCTTACCATTATTAATAATGACTGGATTTCTGGCAGTTCGTATAGGTCCATATCTATTATTTTTTTGTTTCTATAAACATAACATATTGAAAACTATATCAGTTTTATGTATTTATCACCAATGAATTATGATGCCTAATTGGTTGCATCCTTTGTGAGATGAGCAGACCTCTCTCAGAATGTGCAAGTTGAGATGGGCAACATGCTTAAGATGATAAGGTAAGCCTAGCTGATCGAGCATGTTTAAACTTATTAATATTAATATGATATAATTGCTGCGTGTCTCTTCACTTTGACTCCATTCAGATATTTAGATTCATGTACTGTTGTAAAACAAGTATTACTTTATACAGTTGTTCATTATTGTGTTCTAAGTTCACCTATTTTCCATGTGAAACTTCTCAGTGAAATCGATCAGAACTCTGCTGCCATAACGGAAGAGATTGAGAAGTCCAAAGATTCCGTGCTTCAGAGGAAGACTGACTTACAAGAAGAGAAGGATCATTTTCAGAAAGCTGCTTTTGCAGTTCTTGACATGCTTGACAGTCGTGATATCAACTGATCTCTAAGGTTTTCCATTTGTCTCGCAATGGCTTGAAAATATTATATTCACATACTTATATATATGTATACAATTCAGAAGTAAGACATAGCATTGAAAATTTCAAAAACGATACTATATCATATTCATCCACACTTTCTAATCAGCATATTTGAATTGCACTTTCTGAACTTAACTGTCCTCAAAAGATATACAAGTGATCATTGTCTCTTAAAGCATTTATGTCTTCCACTTGAGAGCCATCAGCCATAAGAATTGTGGTTCCTCTTTGTCCAAGCTTTTTCTCTGTGTTCACAGAACATATACGTTTATAATCTCATAAATTGCCCAGATCTGTCACTTGTTCTAGTTGATGATTCATTAATAAAGAACAGCAGAAATCAAATTGGATATGTGAAAGGAATGAAAACATGATGTGCCTAAAAGGAGCAATAAAGAACTTTCAAGTATAGATGGTCAATCATAATCACAGAAGTTGTGCACCTGCTAACTGCAGAAGCTCTTCTATTGAATCAGGTAGATGAGCAAGTCTTCCCCCATTTTCTTCTGTTTGCTTGATATCTGGATGATGCCCATGGAGTACCACCCTTCTCGGAAGTACGTTTGGTGTGTAAACCATGGGGCCTCCTGAATAATTGGTAGTTATGTAAGTAAAGTTGTGATATGAATCATTAAATTTTCTTATTCCCTTGATTAACACACAAGTGTGTGCAATAAAAGAAAATAGATTGTAAGTCACCTTCAACGAAAGCATTGGATCATGTTCCTGGTTGAGCCAGCTAATAGAAAATATTTGCCAAATTAATTGGCATTACATTTTTATTACTTGAACATGCCTAGTGGGTTGTTAAATAGAAGGAAGATATCAATAAAAGACCTACAGCATTTCCTTAGTGGCATTGTTGAAAGACAATTCTGGTGGCTTATTTAGCTGGTTATGAGCAAAAGTAATATCTGAGTCTCTAACTGATATATGGCATGAAATATTTCCATCTCACCTATTATTAGCTACCAAGATTAAATAGAACACTAAATTGTGTAGGCAAGATGGTCACTTACTGTTTGCTTCTCGAGTTGGCCCATCATGATTTTGAGGTTCCTCCATTGCCGTTATTGCCTGAGAAAAGATAAAATAACCATAATTCATTACTCGTCTCCTCGTCAGATATGAAGATAATATCACATCCTTATTATTTTATTTTCATTTTATGCTGAGGGAATTTGACATCAGCCAGTCATGATTCTGACTTCTGTTTGTGCAAAGGAAGGTTACCTCAAAATTTGTTTCATCTAGAAACTCTGTTGCAAATGGCATCTCCTCTAGCTCCTCCTTTTTTAAGTCCTTCAAATGCTGAATTCATGAACATATCAGTAGGATTATTATACCTCATAAATTGGTGGGTTGAAATGCAGCTGAGTAATGAAATGAGCTAAACAATAGATTGAGTGACTAGTCATTTATTAGCCATGAAAAATAATCCCTACTGGCTACCAGTAATGTTTCCTTTCAGAATTCTGACCTGAATAAAATTTGAGACAATTATCTTCCCATCTTCAGTAAGTGGCTCCACCAATTGCTTGAAATGATTGTGACTAATTCTAATGACCTGAGAAAGCCTCCTTGTTCTCACTGTGAAAGGCTGTGGAATATTGAAGATCACCCCAATTTCTCCAAACATCTCTGGAGGCCCTGATTTTGACAGGAACTGGAAAGTTCCCATTCAGGTTTTTAGCATCATAAAAGAAGTTAGCGAACCAAATTGCTGGTTAATCACCATATTTTCGAAACTATTTGAATTTTTTTCCAATTAATATATGTATTACCTTGAAAGCTAAGAAATGTTGCTATTAGAGCTTTGATTTGTGAATTTCTTGTATTTAAAAAAAAAAAAAAAAGAGGATTCTGTTTCTTTTCTAGTTATTCTAGACATTTGGTAACTTAGATATTCATCATCGCATCTGCATATTAGGCATAGTAATTTGGATATTGATGATCAGAATATTCATTTTAATTAATAGAGAACTATGAACAGCTGTATCTTTCCTGCTGATATTACCTGCCGAGTTTTGTTAATATAGTCTGTTGGTAATAGCTTCATCTGCAACTGGATTTCTGAGGGTGTTTTGACATTTTGAAGAAAGTGTGACAAGGAAGGCTTCATTTTTGAATCATTCGATTTTAACAAACCATCTCAACGATACTGTTTAACCGATACACTCTGTTTCCATTACTTACTAATCATAAAATGTGAAGGTTGCCAGGTGAATTTCTTTAGATTTTGTGCTTCTAAACACATTGTATGTGTAGTGCGACTATTCCATGTAAAATTCAATGCTGTGCTATTGTGAAAATAGAAACATGGCAATTAATTCTGTAAGCACTTTTCTCAGCGCATAAAATGATCTTCATATGGTGAATTCTATAATAATTTTGGAAGATAACTTTTTAAGTTAAGTAAATGAGAAATGTTAAAGCAGACATGCAAAGGAAAGGAAAAGCAAAAAAAAAAAAAAAAGTACCTGCTCTATTCCATTTTTGTTTGTTAGTACGTCCTGCAGTAGTTTTAGAAACTATAAGATATTGCATGCATAGAGAAATATTAATGAAATTAGGTTATATTTCGTACCACTGCTCCGGATGCGATTATGTAGAAATCTGTTGATATCTCATTCTGAATGAGTATATCCACTTTCGGAGGATAATATTCTGCTCTCATCTCGGGAACCTGTGAAATAGGCAGCAGAAGACTACTTAAAAAAACAAGATTACGTACTGTGTTGTGTAAAAGATCATCAGTATATTTGGAAAACCACTATAAAGAAGGAAAAACAGAAGCACTAGGTAATGAAAGGAAGCGATTGTACCAACTGAACAATGAAATCTTCAGAGACTCCTTTGAAAAGATAGCTGCTTTGTACAGTTGCACGAAAGAGATGTTGAGCAATCCCAGATCTTATAGCCTTAGGTAGGTCTTTAAGTACTCCTTCTTGCTGAAGTTCTGCTGTTTTGAATTTGAGTGTGATGTGTGCTAGCATTTGCTCTTTTAAGCTTTCTGGAAGTCTATTCTTGCTTGCATAGCGTAGTATCTCATGGATCCCATCCCTCTTCAAAGTCAGAATAGTGTTAGTATCGTTGCTATAAATATATGCAATCATAATTTGCCTGTGATATTATCATTACCATGGCAAGTGTTCGAATAGAGCTGTGGACTATAAGATTGGTCATGTTGCCAATCAAGTAGGCAGTGAGGCCTATGTTGAAAAGCATGTAGAAGATGGAGAAAACCTTCTCCCCTGTGTTGACTGCATGGAGATCACCGTATCCAGTTGTTGTGAGGGTGACAATGGACCAGTACATGGAATAGGTGTATCCTAGCCACACACTTCTTGTCTTAAAATCAGGAATTTGCACCCCAATCCATGTGTTATCTGCTGTGTGATAATGTGTGGCCAACCAGAAGTAGAAGCAACCCGCGATGTGGATAGCAAACAGCGTCACCTGCAATGAAGCATACCTGGATAAGTGAATCCATCAATCAACATGAGGATGGATGGATTGGAGGAAGAGATACATACACATATGAGCTTGAAGGTTCTTGTGAAGAAGTAGCTGAAGCGAGTGTCCTTCTCTAACCTGATGGAATTGAGGTAAGAGTGTTGTATGATCATTTGTATTTTGTTGATGTTTTCTTTGATATATTAGCAGTACCTAGAGAAGAATTCACTGACACGCCTGAGTCGCCATAGCCTGAGCAAGTTGAGGAAGCCAAAGACGTCACCATGACTCATTTTCCCAGTGAAAATCTTATACAAAGTTTGGAATGGCAAAGTCGAGGCCACGTCCATGGGGAACCATAGATGTGAAACATACCTGTCAAAGATGTAGGATTCCATATGGTGAGAGAGGTAGTAGCATTTAGAAGTTAGATTTGATAAGTAAAATAGATGCATGCCTTAAAGCAATTCTTTTATGGTCATCAATGAGGAGATAAGTGGATTTGTCCAAGTAGGCGATGAAGAAAGTGAGGACGATATCGATTCCGAAGAAGGCGTCGACAACCAAATCAATAGGAAGGAGTGCACTTGTTGACATTTTCCTGAAAGCTAGCTCCAGAGGAGATGACCATGCTGAGTACACCACCAGCACCACCAGAAAGGTTTGCCACCACCTGGTTTCACATTACATTAATTAATTCATGCTTTCTTTATTTTACTCATGCCAAAATTAGTTACGTTGCATCGGCTTCATCTCCATTTATTCTTTAAATTAGTCCATTGGGCTTGGCCCATTAACAAGACTTTATTTCCCTAAAAACTAAGTTTTTATTTGTTTCTTTTTTAAACTATAATATTCCATGAACAGACCGTTAAAATATATTTCCATCTTAAAAGCTTTTTGATTTAATTTCCAAAATTAAATATAACGTCTTATAAGATCCAATATCTTACTGTGTAGCCTAAAGTCAAGAACTGATGTTAGATTGATATTATAGGGATATTTTCAATTAAAGACAACAGTGGAAAAGTAGACCAGACATTTAATTAAATGAGATCCTCTGTATCAAATATTCTTGCACCATGTGTGTATCACATTTTAAAATTAATTATACTGATTTTCAAAATAAAACAGTTATAATATAAAAAAAAAAATCAATATTAAAACTACGAAATTTTGATATGGTAAAGTGAGATACAAATTTTAATAGAGTGGTTCCAATCTGGCATTTAACATAGGTGCGTGTTAGTTACTTTAGGTGTGTTATTAATTAATTAATTATTAATTTAAGTGTGTGTTTCTCCTAATCACATGCTTCCACTATTTTCCTTTCTGATGACAAAAGATATATCTCGATTAAAATAATATGGAGTAAAAAAGTCAAACATCAAATATGTCCTTTGTGTTTCACATTAAATGCATGTAGGCCTGCTCTACTGCAGAAGATTACAAATTGGCGGAAACTTTTATGCTTTAATCAATTATTATATTCACGTAAGATCATTTCTTTCCTAATGAATTATGAATTAAGGAACAATGTTTGGGAGGGATTCATATCAGGATTTTTAACTTCAAAATTCTCCAAAATTTCGTGTTTGTTTTCGTATTTTAATTCAAATCACAAAATTTATATACATTCATTACTATCTATATTATAATTATAAATTATTACTAAATACATTATTTTCATAATAAATTATTATATCAACTTAATTTTTAACAATAAAATATTACATAAATCTACATATTCCAACATTAATTTAGACATTTATATTATGATCCTAACTTACTAAATTTTGAAACAAATATATATTTTTATTATTCACATTGACTACAAAATCCAAAATTTCAATAACATGATTTCCTCTATCCCATATAATCCCCCTCCAAACATACCCAAAGTGTTCAACAGTGAACAAACAGAACTCCTATATGGATATTTGTGAGAATGGTCCTTGACGATGATTAACATCAATTTTTGACAGTAAAAAAAATTGGTACAAGTCATATTTGTTGGCAAAGTACAATATAAAGTCTGCATCATAGAGTACAAGATGCAAATATAGATTCATTTAGTTATTAATTATTGATCCAGAATAATCTATGCAAGCTGGCTATTTAATATCAAAACTGCAGTTGGCAAAAGTTTGTCCAAAAACTGATCAAGAAAGAGATATACACCATCTCTCCATATATAGACTTTGTGTTTTGATGAGAGAGAAGAGATGAATAGGTACCTGTATCTCCTATCATAAGGTGCAATAACAAATCTTTTCAAAGTGGGAGTTCCATCTCCCACAATTGTACCAAAAGCAGGCAACAAACTGCTCGAAATTGAGGCCAGGTTTCTGATTTCGCCGCTGGAATGCCGCCGGTACAGCAGCGGCATCGGAGACCTCGTTTCCGACGTCAACGGCGACCTCCCCTCCGACGCTGACATCATCTTTTTTTTTTTCCCTTAATTTTTCTCTTTATCAGAGCACAAAACTAAAACATGATGAGAACAACATAAGGGAATATATATATATATATATATATATATATATATATGTGTGTGTGTGTGTGTAAGGTCTTTGCCTTCCTTTTTTGCTTTAATGTGAATGTAATTGGTTATATGTAGTATTGGGTTTATTTTGAGTTTTTTTATGAAGTAGTGGGACTCATGAGAGCTATATTAACTATATTTATATGCTCATGTCAGTCGATGATATTCAAGTTAATATAATATATTCGATATTATGCATATAAGGTTTTGACTTATCATCATATTAATTATAATTTACAAAGTCTCTTGGCTGGCATGGATTTTAGGGTTTGTAGACGTCAAGACATATACCTTGCATTTATTTGGCTACATAATAAATTAATAAATAAACTGTAATCCAATACGTAGTGTATTTTATACTGCACTCGTTGAGTTAATTCTATCAGTAGATATACATTCATGGTAATTTATGATATAATATGCAAATAGATGGTAAATTTTATTTTATTATAAATGTTGTGAACTTATAAGTTGATTGAAACTTGAGGATTATCTTAGTTAAAACAAGATGTTATTTTCATATACTCTTATTCAATTACTTACAAAACTATTGTTATTACCAACATATTTATTGAAAGCTACACCACCATATTTTCAAAATAAATTGTAACATTTTTATACTCTAGAAAACCATTTCACAAGATACAGGTGCTTATAGAACTTCTGTAAACTAGTCCGTTCCCATCGGTAGGATTGTCAACAGTCGATTTTTATTTTTTTAAAAATTAAAATTCGGTTGGGGGTTTTCTTGTATTGATAAAAGCCCAGACATTAAGTGCACATGATTGGGTTTATGACAAGAAAACATGCTGACGTAGCAATTAATATTGCCCTTCACTCAAAAAATTGGTCTTTTAGTTGCTACATCAAAAAATGGTAATTTGTATATAATATCTACTGTTTCCTTACAATCACATACCTATCGTGTATTTTACTATGTAGAGAAAAAAATACTCCCTCCGTCCCGCATCACTTTGCACACTAAATTGGGCACACTTTTTAAGAAAAAGTAGATATTTGCTTTTTGGTTGAGGGTATAGTGGTCAAATTAGGCACAACTTTTAAGAAAAAATTTGAATATTAAATGATATTGTGTGAGAAAAAGTAATGACATTCTTTGTAAATAAATGTGTATTGTGAGGGTGTTGATTATGTTAAAATTTACCATTTTTGGGTGTGCAAAGTATTTGGGGACAAACTAAAAAGAAAAGTGTGCAAAGTGTTAAGGGACGGAGGGAGTAAGAATTTGGTTAGTGAAATGAAATTCAATTAGAAGATTTGAATGTAAATAATTCACTTTCATTTAATAATAACATTTAATAAATTGAATGAAACTCCATCTTACAAAATGTAATTTAATTTTTGTTTTTCAAACCTCAGCAAGTGCCAACAAGTAATCATACCAAATGGGTTTATACGTGTTGCTGCTATAACCACAACAACCTAGCACTATAAAAAATGTCTACATTGAGGCAAAATCTATGATAAACCCAATCAACTATTATGACTCAATTTTTTTATATATCGATTGTAGTTTGCAACACGTATATGATGGCTTTTAAAATGTTATATCTGATTATAATATACTTGGAGGAGTAAATCCACCAATAAATTATAAATATAATATATACACACACAAATAGACACGTACAAATGGCATAAACTAAGAAAGAATTTCATCAGTGATACCATCATCGCCAGGTACAACATCGAAATGAGGAAAGAGATTTAGCCAAATTAAGGCAAGGCAGGAAAAGTTGACTTTCCTGTTTTAGCTTTCAAACATGATGCACCGACTTAGCAATATATTATGCCAGATGGGGCAAATATCTAATGGTAATAAATGTGGATAATAGATGCAATATCGTTGACCTTTGAAATAATTATGAATAGCAAAGTCAGCGGTTTTCTCGTCTGTGAGGATAATAGAGTAGCACAATTATTCTATAAGAAAAACACAAAGTAGTTGTTCAATGCCACCACTTGTTTACCACAGTAATTCAGGACTTTCATAGATACAAATAGATCTTGGGAAATATAAAAACTAATAAAACTAAAATTCTACATCTCATTAGCCATTTCTTGTAACAGCAAATCAAAATCCAACCAAACACACACACAAACAAAAGAAAAACAAAAAAAGAGGGAGAAAGAATACAGGAACTGTCTCAACAACATAAGATGCTCATGATTATTTCCAAAAATCAAAATCTGGAAAAACAAAAGAATGTAGGCGTAAATGACCATTCAACTTTACAAGTAAGCTTACCTGAGAGGGGCAACCTTAAAAACTGGAGCCCTCCCCTGGTTCCTGAGCCTTTTCGATTCTCTACCTTGTACAAACACCTGGTATGGGACCTGTTCATTCCAACTTTAATACAGACAGAAAAGGTGAACAAGGTGATCTGATCTTTTATCTGGACCAACAAAGGACCGGTAAACCTGTTTCTGATGCAAGTTTGTTTCAAAAGCGCTTCCACATCTTTAAAGCTATGTGCAAATTCCATTCTGGCGACAATGTAGTTCCCCACTTTAGAATCACAGAAAGCTAGCAGCCTAAAAGTTCAATTCTAGGCTGGTTTGGTCCAAAACCAATCGAGCCATAGATCAGATTCATCAGAACCAAGTAAATCAAATTTCAGGCCAGCATCCACGAAATTGCATGTGGGGGCTTGCTACAAGACTCAAACCAACAGTATGTTCCTAGAGTGATTGAGTTACATGTATTGGGCCAGCCATTGTTTGCACATATCAAGAACTGGAAGTGAATTGGCATGTAATGCCTGCAGAAGAGAGGTGGTTCATATACAACCTTAGTTATAATTTCGTCAAGGCCAAACACTATTCAAGTAAAGTGCAGAATTAAAGTGACAACCATCCAATCATCTTTTTTTCTTTTGTTTTACTATATTTATTTTTCAATGTTACAAATTCAACAAATACATAAAATGCTATTGCTAACAATGTAAATAATATTTAGAGAATTAAGCAATGTAGGAAATGCGCCCAAATATAACTAGTATGGCAGTTTAGGTTTAGCTCATAAGCTAAAAATTATTTGTAACAAGTAAACATTTGACAGAAAATTTATTGGCTTTAGTGCATTCTAGTATTGTGGGCTCTGCTCACATTTAAGCATTTTGATGAACCACATGAAGAACTATAGTTTGATTATCCATTTACTTGAGTTCACAGCTGGCATTGGAACCAAGTTCATTGCAGTGCATCAAGTATATGTCTCACAAAGGATATGCAGGGACCACCCAGTTTATGATGAAGAGCTAACCTACTTCAGTAAAAATACAATTTGGAAAATTAGAGAGTAAAGATGACCTGGTGCGCAACATATTGAACATCAGCTACACTTCCACTCCTAGATGCTATTTGGAAAGCACTTTTTAGACGGCCGCAGACAACACAGGCCAGTACTTTCCTGCAAAATCCAACCTAATTTAGAAGCCGTCCATAATCCACGTGGTGATGAATAATAGCCACATGCATGAATCAACAAATTGACAAAAATCGCATATTTCCTATAATTTCTGGGTGATCTTCAAAAGTTTTGATTAAATAGCAAGATAAAGTGGGACCCCACCTGTGGCTGCTAGTCAACATGTCAATGAGGCGGTCAGGACGTTCCTTATGTTTGTTAGCATAGACATTAATGGCTGCTCCCAGGACCTGCAAAACAGATTGGACGTGTTCATGATAATATATGTGCTTATTGCAAATAATATTATACTTCTAGAAAGGAAACTAAGGCAAAAATGCCAATTTAGAGCTCCCCAACTTCTCATGGATGAACACCATAAAGTAATATTACATCAAGTAAATCATCGAGGTCTATCTTTCCCTCAATAGAAATGTCAATAATCCCTTAATATGGGGTAGAGGCAGTAGTCCACTTCTGTTGTGGGAGAGAATTTGAATTATTTTACGTGTAGGGGCACTACATTTCTCGAGTAACTTGCTGAACCAAGTTTTACAAACTAAGGAAAGAATATGCCTCACTCGCAGGACCAACACCTGTGGGCATCAGAACATGATACCTACCATCTCTCAAGCTAAAATACGAACGCTCAAACACTTTTAATCACAATATCCAATGGGACATAGCCTACTACTACATTTACCATTACCTTGAGTAGCTTTATTCCGCCTACTACTACATTTACCATTAATTCAAGTAGCCATATTCCTAAATTGTGCATCTATCTTTTCATGAAATAATCTCAAGCAGTTATCAAACAAACTACATGGGCCAGCCAGTTAAGCAATAAGCCTGGCTTCCATCTCTATTAAGTCAACAGACCTGTTTGCTAAACAATCACAATATTTACGTAACATTCTCGTCCAAACTATACTACTAATTCTGACATAAAACATCAGCATTTTGTACAACAAATGTTTCACCTTCACATTTTTATAAACCCACACAATTATCAGTCTCCTCCTAAATATGCAGTGCCCAAACAACAACCCACTATCTGTTACACTGGGAAAACTTCTTCAAAAGGAACAATACAACAACAATAGTACCTGATCCCAATCATCATCATCTATGGTACCCTTAATGTTTCTGAAAAACTCAGTTAATTGACCCCCTTTCTTCCTTTCAGCAAGTGATGCAGCAACACCAGCATATATGTCAACAGCTGGAATGGTGCCAAGCAGAAGATATGTTAATAAACATAATACAATGGCCCTATTACAGTGAGGAGGACTTACACTTGACATGACAAAAAGTTACCTGGAAGATTGAATTCATATATTACTTGGAATGCCAGGTCAAAATTTTTCTCAACTAAAGTTTCAGCGATTGTACATCTTCTCCTGCATTTAAAATTAATGCAATTCGGCAACAATTAATAATCAATTAAAACTTACATGATAAGACAAGAACTTAGTAACATAGATGCATGCATTCAGAAAAAGAGTGACAGGCGAGGTGAAAGACTTAGATTTCAGTTTATCAATCTGTAATCCGGTATCGTAGCATAAAGGGTCAGATTTTCTGAATTTCTCTGTAATTATAACGATTTAGTACTATATATATGCAGAAGAATTCCAGAACAGAAGCTATAATTCTCAGCTAGATACAATTTTTTGGAACTCTCCTCTAATGAATTTTGAAGAGTACTCTGCCATGTGGCCATATCAGCACTTGCAGAAAGAGGGGGGGAAAAGGTCGAAAGCTCTCCTTTGGGGTTTGATTTGAATTATTTATGGAACATTCAAATTCAGGACAGACAGATCCTTGAAGTCAAATATAGACCTTGAAGGATGATTATGCCTAGAGACTAACCAACATTACACCTGAGTTTCAGTCCACATAGGAGAGACCCTCCTCTTTATTTTCATTCTAATTATGAAAAAAAAAAAAAAAAGGACATCTAAGTTAACAACAGGTGAAAGATGAGAAGCTAGCAAGAAGTAAAGAGTACAGCATAGAACCTGAATGTCTCAAGGTCATTTGGGTTGCCAAAGAGAGAGTGTTTCCATTGAGGTCCCTCCGCATCATTCAAACTTCTCACTACATCAATCTACAAGTTGACAAGAATTTCAAAAATGTAAACAAAGTTGAAATGTAAAGATACAAGCGATAAAAGGTAACCATTAATCTATCATTAGAAACTAAATATAAAAGAACTATTGATGCATAAGCTCTGAAAATGCACTCAATCAAAACAATAAAAAAAAATCTTAATGTGAAATAAACATTATTTAGTATAAGTGAATCAGAACTGTTCAGTGCCAAGAAATCTGCTAATGATATCTTGATGTTGAGGACCAAAAGAGAAGCATGACAAAAAGGAAAATCCTACACACAACCAAGGTTTAAACTTGCGAGAGCTATTTCCCTCAGACGCCACTATATCCAAATGACAGTGGAAACTGTTGCAGATACTTAGAAACCAGTGAGCATCTTATCAGTGACAACAAATTTGGAAGATGAACCAAGGAGAGGCTATAAGATTTACACAAACTCAAGGTAGCATAGTCGCATCAGGTATAGAACAATTGAAAATAGCATAATATAATCTTCCTCCTCTAGCTGGGGGTGGGGGGGTGGGGGACACTGCCAATTTATTTTCATATTGGTTATCATCCACCTTGTTATATAGGGAAAATGAGAACTGACATTAATTTATTTCAACAACCATGCGATATAAATTGTGCCAGCAAGTGACTTCCATAATCATTGCATATCAGTACCTGAATGGTAACACGAGCAGACAATTTGACCAGTCCTTCTTCAGTTAGCTTCTCTTTAGCAGTTTTTCCTCGATGACCTTTGGTGACAAGTTTTGTAGACTCTCCAGCTTTATATCGAGCTGACAACCCTTCTTCAAAATGCATCTGCACCAAAAACAGATTAGGATGTACTGAAGAACAAAACAAGAATACAATGTAAGTCAATAATTTGTAGCAATGCAGCTGGAGCGTCACACAATTCCGAGTATTCCTCCCGAATAACTTCAATTTAAAAAAAAAAAAAAAAAACAAATTGGATAGAGTCCTTCAGTGAGATGCATACATATTCTGAATAGCCTACAATGCAGGTTAACACACTGAAAATGACATCAAGTGACCAGGGTGACAATTGAACTAACCAGGTCATTAAAATTCTAAATATATATACAAGATTGAAGTACTCACATTTAACATGAGAGGAATAACACCATTTACAGTTGTGAAGCTCAGAATTCGCAATGATGTGAGTGATGTGTTTAAAGAAGCTTTACCATTTCTGATCACCCATTTTTGGTTTCTTTTCCAGTTAATCTTAACAATCACAGATTGTTGTTCATATGACATCTAGGCTCCATACATAGCAAATTTGTTTATGAAGATGGACAAAAGGTATTTCTCATTGCCCACTTTACTTGCCAAGTAATCCACGAGCATTCCACTTGCAAAAGTTTAAAACCTTGGCAACTGATGTCAATTTATTTATTCTTTTAAGAAGAAGGTCAATACTATAATGAAATTAAGGTACATCAAGGTGGTGACTACCACAGGAAACACGAGAAATCTACAAGGGAACTCCAGGAAAACACTGAAAAGAAAAGGAAAAGAGAAACACCCTAATATGGAGTAATTCCGTTCTTTACACGACCACACATTATATAAGAATAATTATCCAAAGATGAATTGATTTTTTTTTTTTGTTCATTGCTCAATTAATCTTTCTGCAAACAAAATAGGATAATACTCATTTATTGATAGTTTTATGATGCACAGAATGTCTAGAATCATGCTATACCAGCGTGAAGCTATACAGAGTATGCATCAGATCTTAGAAACAGATATAAGTGCCTAATAAATTACCATCTATACAGAAAAGGGAGAAGATACCTCTGCATCTGAACACGTACACACACACATTATAAATATAATATAATAATCAAGAAAGTCGTTTGATATACCACAAGCACTTACAAGAAATGTAAATGACAAGGAAGATGCATGAAATATATGACTACCTTCGCATGTTCCAAGTGCTTAACAGCTTCCTCTTGAGAAGCAGAGTTCATAAACAACTGGATACAGCAAAGGCCAGCGGCTATATAGTCCTTCCTGATCACCTAAGCCATCAATTCACATTTAATAAGTGATTATCCAACAGCCTATGTGTAATAGACTCATATGTAAAGATTTTTTCCCTCAGAATTCATACCATGAGGGGAAGCTGATTGCATTTGTACATGCAGATATTTTGATATTTAAGCTTAATGTGCACCGACCACGGCATTTGTAAAGCCAATTTAGAAATATATAATTAGAAAATTTTCCATTTCACAATTCTGATTCCTCACATTTTCTTCAATAACACACTTAATAGTGGATTATTCACCAAATAATCCACAATGAAGAAGCAGGAAGTCCAACTCTTAAATAGAAAAACTTAAAACAGCCAAAAATTTAAAGAGATGTTGCATGCCAGCTTTTGAGGGCAAACTAACAGTTATGCTGCCGTATAGATGAGTATGCAACAGTCATCATATTAATCTTTTATCATCAGGCCTATCAGAAATTGGAGTAGCTCTTTCGAAAGGTGTAGATTTTTAAAGTTTCTAATAAATTATTGCAGGAATTTATACTATCTTGCAAGTATATAACCTATACATCCAAGGCATACATTATTTTAGGTAACTGCAATTGTATCCAAAACAATAAATCAAATGAGGGAAGTATAAAATAAGGAAGTGCACATACCTGGAACCTGTACAAATAATTGAAATGCTTATGAGTTTCACAGTAGATACAAATGCGAGAAACTGCTGCAGTAGTGTGCTGATTCACCAACTGATTCTGTGTCATGGCAATCCTTGTATATATCACTTCCTCCAGGACAGGCATGGCACCATAACCAACACAAAGATCACATAAATCATCAATTGTTCCATAATCAGTTGCCATAGAATCAGATCTTTGAGGCGAAGAAGTTGAAGTAACTACTCCCAGAGACGATGGCAGGGATGAAAGAGGAACAGAGTTGGCAGGGAAAAATAACAAGCAAGCCTCCTTATATCGACCATGCCTAAACATAAAGCTGAGCAAATGCTGACGGCCATACTGCAATGTGAAATAATAATGTATTACATATATACATATCATTAATGTAAGGCAAAATAGATGAATCGTTTGTACAAGGAAGTTGATTAAACAACCAACTTGTAACACACAGAGGCACAACCAAGGGGAAATATACTAAACAAAGTTACAGTATAGGAAGAGGAAAAGGATATTAGAACAGAGGGAATAAAGCATAAGGCAGGGCAAAAAACAGGTGTACAAAATTGTAAGCCCACAAACCAGATGAACAAGCACTAAGATTATCAGGTATGAATAGTAAAGGAACTGTTGTCATATTGAAAAGATCTTAAAGCAGCTAAATCCTTCAAAATTATACAATACAACTGTAGATAAGCTATTCACTGTTGTTGAACAGGTTGTCCATATATATGATTGAATAGCTTCCACAAAAAAATGGAGTGGAGTTGTCCTGAAGGATGCAAGACATGGGATATACTTCTACCAAAATTTAATGAAAATATTGGGGGGGGGGGGGGGGCGCATAAACTCATTAAAAATAATTTTAAAACCAGAATATGAGCCACAAGGATTTTGAGCACATACTTCTTGAAATAATTTAAAACAATTTCAAAACAAAACATCAAGTCACTAGAAAGCTGAGCACATACATCTTGTAAATAGTTTACACATTCGAGGTATCTAATACTGTCGAGGTTGCTTCTTGGTCCATCTTCAAATTCTGAACTGTGTGTGGAGTTATCCTTCGCAGCTTCCTGGAACCTCCTAGATCTCTCTGAACGTGGGAAAGTAGAAGGCATGTACAAGACGTTGAGGTAGGAATCAGCAGAAAGAGGATCATCTAAGACAGCTGGCGCACTTTTAGCCAAATGTTCATACCTGTATCATATGTTGAATGGAAAATATAATTGACATGTTAACAATATCGACAAACCACAAAAGAAAACTAAATTCATAAAGTACCCCAGTGTCTCAGAATAAGAAATGTAGTTAGACAGAACTTCTGATGTCAATGAACTACATACACATTAAGCCCATAAAATAAATCAAGAAGGTGAAGCGCTTGTATTTTTCTAAAATCCAAGGAGACTCCCCCAATCATATTTGAAAGGTCATGCTGAATTATGGTAAAAACTTTGGAAAGCTTTGTATGCTCGTATCATCTAAATTATATATCAAGTGTATGATTAGCAATTAAATACAAGTAGATGAAACTACTATTACGTAAAGTTTAGTGCTTATTTGCTCCTCAAATGAAATAATTCATGGTTTGGTTAACACTTCACGTGTCTCAGGTTATAGTGAAAAACATCAGCTACATGTTTAATCATTTTAGAAGTGCCGAACTGGTTACTTTTTCAGTGTCCACATTTCATTTGTAATTTAGCTGATTTATCGCAATATTCTTTATAGATCTACCAAGTTTAAGATTCACAACATTTTGAGATCTTTCCAAAATCCATCCAGGGCAATCCTCCTTTGCTCTGAGTCCAATTAAAATGAATTATAAACAGGAAAAAAATGCTGAGGCAGGCAGCACTTTATGTCAGAAAGTTGACTACAGATCTGAAGAACACAATTGCACCATAATATAATCTTTAGTTCTATTATACAATCACCACTCACATTACTCAACCCTCAAAAATATTTTTTTTTTATATACTTGAGTATCATCAGCAGATACATAGTTGCTTCTCCTAAAGTCATACTCCCATGATTCAATAATTATATAAAATATAATCTCACTATGAACATCTTACAATAAAAACAGAAAAAACACCATCAGATGGAAAAGTATAAATACAAACCATTCATGTTAATAAAATGTGCAGTCTTACATGGACCGAACAGATGCAACATCAACTGGTGGACCTCCTTCTATAGTATTAATGATCTCAAGAATCACTGGTGCAGGATCGCCCTTGTGTAACTGAAGAGCTTGCCTGTACATTATCATGCAAACTAAGAAAATACAAAAACACATTCTGACAAACAAAAATCAAAATAGGATAGTAATGAACAGGAACTCATTCTGACAAACAAAAAAAACAAAAAGTCATTTATGCACTCCCACACAAACGCACACATCAAATGTTGACCTACTTGAATTTCACTCTAGCTTGAGCATAGCGCTCCATCCGAATCAGGGCATGGCCCCATGCATTCCAAACAGGGAAAACCTCAATCTGAAGGGTAAGAATAAAATATCAGCTGTCGGGTGTTGCTGGAAATTTGAGAAAATGATAATTTATATCAGTAAATTAAATTAGTACCTTACACTTCTTGCAAGTATACACGGCCATACTATACCGTTCCTCTTGGATCAATCGATCCCTAAGATGTGAAGATGATTCTTTATCAGCAATATCATCAAGGGA
Source organism: Scutellaria barbata (assembly GCA_028654395.1). NCBI lineage: Eukaryota > Viridiplantae > Streptophyta > Magnoliopsida > Lamiales > Lamiaceae > Scutellaria > Scutellaria barbata. The sequence goes on from CM053645.1 coordinate 10,495,158, forward strand.
GGCAGCTATGCCTGATCCCAAAAGACTCTGCAGCAGTTCAGCACGTCCTAGCCATATATCAACCTGTGATAGTGCTTCTGAAAGTTCATCAGTTGATTGACTACCCACGCTAGAGCTGCCAGCATCAGAAGATGCATCATCAACATCCCTGCTTTTTTCAGAATTACTAGACAAATCACTGGCCCCAGAAAGTTTTCTGAGCTGGGATTTAGCAAAAAGCAGACCCTGCAGTATGCAGAACAAATATCAATACGTAATGATTTAATGAAGCCTTCTACTTCAGTTCAAAAGAATTTTCAAACTGGATACCTGCACAAATGTTTCTGTTGCATGATATGCTCGCCCAGTAGCTTCCATAGATGCATTTTCTGGTAATTGCTGGGAGCTCAAAACAACTTTCATTTGACTTATACATAATTCCAGAGCACCTTTTCCAGATGCACTTTCATCTGAACATAATGAAAGCAATGCCTAGGGACAACAGATACTAATATTAGCCAAATATGGAACTCTAAAAATTGATCTAAATGCATTAACAACAATGGTCTTCATTCACAGTAAAACGTCAGAATGCATGATAACATCAACTTCATTTAGTAATCATAACATTTGAATTCACACTCGACCTACAGTTCAGGAAACAATATTCATACAACCAATCATCAATTACTAGTAAGTCATGACCAAAAAAAATTCGATTCAGTTATCAAGATAGGCTCAGTAGTAGTACTTTTTATCCTTATATAGAGGAGGCCTCAAGGCTTCACAACACGGCAGTCATCCCAGATAGCTGATTCAATCTCAAGGTTGAGGGTGGGGGTTGGGCATTATATATGATATAATAACTTCTGTTAAACGGACAGCATTGAAATCATATTCCCAATTGCACTTAATTTGCGAGCGACTCTTCAGTGCTAGTAAAAGCCAATATGGATAGATTCTTATAGCAATAATTCCAGTTGGTTGTAGATGGCATTTAACAGTCAGATCCATCACAAATATGTTTAAATAATACTATGCTACACTACTATAAGACATTCGTGCAGAAGCATGCAACAGCTGCATAAATTATGACCCACAGGTGGAAACATTTCTTTTACAACAGTTTCATAGGTTATAAATCTTAATTTATTTCCTATCAGAAATTGTTTTGAGCTTAAGACATCACAAGAAACGCCAAGTACATCAGTCAGATAAGCATTCACAGAGTCTAGACCATTCTTTGAGACTCCATGAAAGCATTACTGGCTGGGGAAATCACCTTCACCTCAAAACTAACAAACACTCACGAGATGCATAAATATGTAAAATGAATTTCACAAGATGCTGAGCTTTCAGCAAATGAAAACCCATTCTGGAAAATAGCAAATTTTCAATGTGTTGCGCATATTCCAAAAACATGCTACAGTACCTTGAATAGAATAATGTCAGGGGCACTTTCATATCGATGAGAAGAACGAACAGCTTCATCCTTTTTGATATCACCTGTAAGCATCCACTCTGCTGCAATAGAAACAGAAGGAAGTCTTTCTTGCCCATCTGCATTGAATATTGAAACACGGTCTTCCTGAATACCAGCCATTGCCTCCAATGAAACCTTTTCGGACTGTGTTAATCCAGAGCTCTTTCTCTTCCTATGGCTATCCTTCACAGCACCCTTATCACCCACATTTCGAGGAGTCCATGAAAATGCTCTGCGCGCCTCTTTTTGCAAATGACTTAGGCTACTACTAAATGATGACCGTGTGGGTGTGCTAGCCTTGGTTTTCTGCTTTGGTCTTGGACCAGAAACTGAAGTTCTGAAGTCCCTGGAAGGGGAACTCATGCTAATAGCAATAGCTTTCGCAGCATATGCAAGAATCATGCTGTTGTCTCTCAACAAAGGGAACTCTTTAAGAACCTGCAAGCAATTAAAACCACATGGTTTATGACTTAGCTGACGGCATGCCAAAGTAGTGAGCATAAATATAGTATACCAGAGAAGCAGACTGCAGTTGCTTCCTCATCAGCAAAACTTCTAGGATCAAATGAGGATGTTCATGTAAGGCTGAGCATCTTTGCTGCCATGGCAATGGCAAAGAAGATAATACACGAAGACCTAAAGCCCAAGCATTCAACCGGGAAACCTCAACCTCAGTCAGATTTCCATGTCTTCTCTTTAGGAAGAAGTGCACCTTATTGGAAGAAAACACCGCTTTACTAGCCAGAACCAAATCAAAATTATATTTTTCAGGTATCCACTTGAGAAAATGGAAGAGAAAAAAAATCTCAACATACAAGAAGCTGCTTCGATCTAAGATTGGGTAAGAGCTGCATTGCACTCATTGCAACAGGCAAAGCATCATCAGAGTCACGAAGGGAGGAGAGAAATCGTGAAGCTTCTGCAGGGCCACCACCACTTACAGGGTCCACATTTAGAAGCTTGACAAGTTGACGCCCTTGAAGCTCTCTTCGAAGTTCAATAGAAAGTCCTGCACTTTCAGCCACTTCCAAAGCAGCAGAGACTGCTCCTTTCTCGGCCAATCTAAGTGCAAGGCCCTCAGGATCTTCTTTACAGTCAATCTCAACCTAATTAAAAATAAATTTGGATAGGATTGGAGAATAATTAGATTTATAGTAGGACTCCATGAGGAGAGAAGAAAATATTCTGTTCTTAAATATTTTGTCCAGTTTATGCATAATAACTAAAGCAAATATAGTTCACCTCTTGCCAGCTACTGTATCGATCATCTGAACATAGAATGTGTTTGCATCTATAGAGGGCTTGTCTCCTTTGAACAACCTATTTATGTAAAATTAAGAACATGAAAACCCGCTTGATATTGCGTCCACCAGAACAAAAACTTCTTGTATTGAATTATTAATGGAAGTTCTACTTCCAATAGAAACAGATAAAAGCCAATTAAGGAACCTCAGTTTTAAGTGGATCACTGTCTGGTAGATGGCATCTACACATAGTGAGAACATCCAATGCTGCTTCCAGCTCCCATCTGTGCAGATATCTGAAAAAAAAGGGGGGTATACAGTATTTGTTAAACAAACTAAAGCAAAGAGGAAAGAACTAGTATAAATTGAGGTCATTATAACAGGGTGCTAAAATAAAAAGAGCATTTGTTGAAAATAAAATAACAGGAATAAAGAACTGATCATAGGCATAATTTAGTAAATTACACATAAATATCAGAAAAGGCAAGACTTCATGGTAAAATGCAATATTACAAGGAATATTATCGAAAAGCCACAGTTAAAACCAGTAGTCATACTTCAGAGCAAGTTTAGCCGCCAGTTCTTTATCCCTCAGGCGTAGACAATACTGCCAGCTATTGCTCCAGACACGAAGGGCAGAACTACCATGAGGTTGTTCTGAAAGTGTATCTTCTCCACTTGTGATGAGCATCTGAAGCAACCGGTCTGATGCCCCATTGCGCAAGAAGCGGTCTGATAGAGCAAGAGCATCCAGCAATTTTCCTTCATCAATCAGTCTGTGACAGAAAAATTCTTAAAACTAGTTTGAACTTATTCATGCTGCTTCCATAATAGGCCAAGTGGCATAAAATTTTCCAAACAAAATAAGCCAAAAAGTCATGAAGATGAGACTGAGCTCAATGTAGAGAAGACAAAAAAAAAAAATAATAAACATATATCAACTCCTTCTGTAGAGCTCTCTAACAACATATGCATTTATTATCATGGTCAAATAAGTGGTATTACATTTCACCTTAGGCATTAAAAACTACATGCCGAATGTCTAGATCATTAGTCTACTATCTAACTTATTTGAACTTCAAGAGCCTCAATAACAGATTGGGATGCACATTAGTCAACAGTCTTGTATCCTGCCGGAGGAACAATTATTAGAGTAATATCAACAGCCTTAGCCCTTCATACAGATAGAAAGCTAATCTGTTCCAAATGCAACATAGAGTTCTCAGAAACGAGATGCCAATGAAAATAGCGATTGCAACACAATACCTAAAATTGCTACAATTGGATACGATATTTATTGATAAAGTGCTCTTCAAACAAAAGTCAAAGATTACCCTGGTTATATTGTTTATAATGCATCCATTTTCAACTTACTGATAGAGGAGACTTTAAATTTTAGCTCAATGAAAACAAAAATATGATCTAGACTCTATTAGAAACAATCAACTTCCTGTACTTCAACAAATTAAAGAACAATCATATACTACCTCTCTACAGCTTTTTCATAGGGTCCTTTATTCTCCCCGTCAAATGAAAGGAAAACCGTATTATCACGTCCGGGAATTTCAGACTTTGGAGATTCATGCCAGGCATCAGATGCCACACTGCTCTGATCCTTAACCTCAGGCAATGGTGATGAAATGTTATCATCACTTTCTGATTCAGAATCACCCTCATTTTCACGAAATCGCTTCATAGCAGTTTTGGGTTTTGAGTTATCTTTCACATCATGTGTTTCATGTTCAGCTGTGACAGCAAACTCAGAAACTCGATGAAGGTTGGTTTGCATTTGTATCCAGCGATTTAAGGTCGGAAACCTGTTGTTCAAAAACCACATCAGTTACTTTACAATAAATTACACATAATGTTATCACATTATTTGGTTGAAACAGACCTCTCTGACTGATCAAGCGCAAATTCATAGAAAAATCTATCAACATCAGGTGTCGGAAGTAAGCCATCATTCAAGGAACTAGAGATAGCTGGATCACTGCCCCGGTGTAGCATAGTACTTCCAAACACACATGCCAGGACAGCCCTGACAGCAGATAACTTGACAAGATGTTTCACTATATCCAACTTGAGAGGATATAAAGGGACTTCAGGAGTGGCAGAAGAACGAGTGTAGAACTTGGGTTTAGCTTCCCGGGATGAAGGTGAGAGAACCTTGCTTTCAGCATAACTCTTAGGGAGAGTGGGAATCACTGGAATGCAAGCCCAACCTTTGCCAGATCTTGGAGGGTAAACAGGAGGTACACATGCAGAAATTACTTCATGAACAAAGTCTGAATTCATTATTTCTGCTACCTTCCCAGCTGCATCAGTGCTGTCTCGTTCAAATACCAAACGAGTTAAAAGCTGCAAAAGATAAAATAGTATGAGCCAGATTGGACCATTGTTCTTTACATTTTTCATATTAATAGCAGAAGGTAGGCCCTCCCCTTCTGCTATACAGATTAGTCAATACCATCTCTTCTTTGATGCATCATGCACAAGTTACACATGTACTGATCAAATGTTAATTAGAAACTAGATCAAAAAAAAATGCACAATAATTGCTACAGGTCTACGCTACTCGCCTTTGAAATCGAGCAAATAGAGAACAAGTTCCGAGTTACTGAAGACCATTGAAAAGTAAAGGCAAAAATATCCCAACCACAGCTCATTTTTATGAACAGAGCACAAAATCCAAAACTGAATCTGCATTTAGGGTTTAGAGGTATGAGCTTAGACATTTGATTAACTCTCACTTGTTTTGAGCGAAAAGATTCATAGTTTTTTTTTGGCTCCCAAATATCAATAAATATAACATTTGCTCTTGTAATATCATAATCCCTTTCTTTTCAGATCAAAAATAAAAATAACTAACTAAACTTCTTCAAAAATTTAAGCTTTTATATGCTAACCACTACAAACCAGAAAGATTATCAGCATTAATTTTTCCCAATATTTATAGGAAACGTGGCTCCCAAGGGTAAACAAAGAAGAAAATAACAAAATTAAAAAAGGAAGAGATTTTACATCTTTGGGCCACTCATAAACTAGTGAAAAATAGTTGAAATCATGAGTGGTGTCTGTCCCATCAACAATGTCACCGATCGCAGCAATGTGTAAAATGAATTGAGAAAGGAATGTTGTGATCTTGGAACCAAAAGGGCCAAAAAGTCTTTTTTCTGAATCTTTGACATCATAATTTGCGGAATTGGCATTACTTTCTCCAGACTCTGGATTGACAGGAGACTGCTTTACGGTTCTCAAACCAAGCCCAATAACCCAATTATTGTCAAGACTTGGAAGCCCTCTCCCCTCAGAATTTGAGCTCTCCCCAATAGCATGATCCCTTTCTGTTTCTTCATCTGCAATTGCTCTTGCTAAATTATGAAGCTTACCTGAAATTTTGTAACAAATAGTACGTGCTCAGAAGCCCAGTTATAAGATATGTATATAACCAGAGTTACTTTAACAACATTAATTCTAGAGAAACTAGTATTGCAGGCATTAAAATTACCACTAAGAAACTGTCGCTTGCCCTTATGAGCATCTTCAATCATTTGATGAAGCATAACAAGGGCACGATCTCTGTTTCCTTGTCTGTGAAACTCTTTTGACAATGAAAGGATCACTTCACCTGATAAAAGAGCCTGAAGAGCTGGGGGTTTGTCCTGGAGAGATGAATCGATATTGAACAAACAAGTAATGATAAACCACAATGAATTTAAGGAATCAAAGTTGTTTGGGCATGCATAGCTACATTAGGACAATAGCACCTCTAAATATAAGGTGGTATCTCATCCAAACAGGTTCTTACTCAAACACCACCATGATAATTTAAATAAAATTATATCATGCAGCTAAATCACATAATTACCAGATTTTTTACCCCCCTTCAACCAAAACTTTCGTCACACATAAACCTAGACAAATTTTACTTATAATAGAAAAATAAATATTAAACCAAGTCACATTTCATTTATCATTGTATTAAAAAGATAAAAATAAACTTCTTCATTGCATCCCAACTTAAAAACAGGCTGTGGATGGCCCTGGGTTTACCATTCATGCTGACTTTCACTCATAGTTGTTACAATTTCCAGACAATCAGGAACATGATCCCCATAAGGTGGGTGCGGCTCACCCATAGTTTGCAAACACAAAAAAAATAAACATGCAGAAAGAAGAAGGTTTTTTGCTAAATTTGCATAATGAAAATATGTACATTTTGTCATAAACCATATCAAACTGAGAGAGTGAGAGATAATGTTGTATACAGTATGGGTTGAAAATATTATAACTTACCAAGGAACTATGTCAACTTATCTAGCCTTGTGGAACGAGAAGCATATACACTAGTGTTTCAATGTAATGGAATAGTAAAGGACGCAATATCAAATTAAACATATATTCAGATTAAAGTAATAAAATATCAGAAGACTAATGTGTATATATATCGGCAAGTTTATTCAAAAAGACTGGTGTCAAAGTGCTCAAATTACCTGCTCCAATAACTCACAAAGCCGCTTAAGGACACGCTTAACGATAGAAATAATTGCCACTTCACGGATTTGATCCCAATAATTTGATCCAATCTTCGGAGCACTACCAGGATAGATCTCAGAAAGCATAACTTGTGCCTACTTGTCAAAATTGATCACATAGTCAAACTAAAGACAACTTTGAGCATCTTATTCATTTTAAATCATAAATAGCTTCCAAAAATATGTCATCTAACATTACTAATTACTAGGGTAGAAAAACATTTTCTCATTTGAACTATACATAATTTGATAGTTTTTTTGTATGGACATTGAATCGTTCCACTTATTAGTTTTTTGTATGGACGTGGAATCGTTCCACTTTCCTGTATGAACTTTAAATTTGATGTATTTTATTGTATCAGACAAATCATAGCAGTTGATGTCTGAGATGTGTATGGCTAGAATTTGTCTGATACGGTAAAATGCATAAATTTAAAGTACATACGATAAAATGGAACAATCCAAAGTTTATACAGTGTCAAATCACGTAATATTCAGATGGCAATTTGTATTTGAACCCAATTACTAATGCCAAAAGGTAGAATTCATATGGAATAACTATTCCAATAAATCTACCCCTCTATCTCCCACCCCAAATAAAGACAGTGGAAAGCACTAGTATGAAATTATTAGATGACTTTGACAACATGGTGATAACTGATAGCTGCTAAAGCAGTCTCTAATTACAAGATCTACATAAAAGTAAGGTCTAGTATGATACTTGATTCAGAAGCTTCAAAGACACGCTAGGTAACTTTGAACATCCTGCAGCTACATCAATGCATAGAAGAATCTGCAAAGCAAAACAATTCTATCAATCTCTAGAATGTTTGCAAGTGATTGAGCAACTTAACCATAGCAACAACTTTGGAGGGCTAAGGGCGGTGGAGAACACTTACAGCTGCCAAAGGGCCCAACTGAGAGCGCAATGACAAGAAATCCAATTCTTGAACAGAAGTACCATCAGCAGCACGAGACACCACATCCTCCACCTAATACAGATTTAGGTGTTTAGAAAACCCTATCGCAACTTCATTTGACGAAATAGTTCTTTACATAATTACATCGGGTTCTAGAACTAATGAGTTGTCAGTTTAAATACTCCCTCCCTGTATTTATCTGGTTCTTTTGGCTTTATTTCATTTTTAGTGTGGTTGAGTAGGACAGCTGCATTTGTGGTGGAATAGTGTATCTGAATAGTCGTTCAGAGAGGCAGTGTTCTTAGGAAAGAGAAAAGCAGTGTTTCCTTCACATAAATAAAAAGGTTACAAAGGCAACACATAATCTAGTCAGAATCCACTAGATGATAATGACAACTCATTCAAAAAAAAAAAACCAAGATAATGTGAGAACAAGAGATATTTCACAGAATCAATGACTTGAGCATTCATGAAAATCTGAGATTTTAAACATGGAGGTACGTGATCAAGAAAGAAATTTATAGGCACAAGTCAAGATCATACAGAAGATTTTCTGAAGGCAGCATCCACCCATTCTGTCAATTCCAGTGTCGCTTTATCTTCTGGAGGTAAGGAAAAACGAGAAATGGCTTCCTCTCCAATGTCATATTTTGCCCGTTGCATGCAACTGAAATACAAGCAAACACCAGCACCATGATGACGTTCTGGCATAAATAACATACTGTTTCCACAAGTATATAGACATTTATATGCCCATAAAAAAACCACATGCATATATGTCCAAATAGCTAATACACACACTTACTCTTATATGAACTCATATGAATCCATAACCGACATTTGCATAGACTTCTAAATTCTATACAATTTTATAAAAGAATGGAATATTTCGCAGCAAGGAAACTACGAATCTTAACCCATAGAACAACTCACAGATTAAGTAGCTTAGATGGGGCTGCACGTAGCACTGTTAGAGCCTCCTTCCACCTCCATTGACGTTCAGATAATGGCAGGAGGCGTTGTAAAATTGAAAGGCGCCATTCCCAATCTTCAGTAAAGCGTTTTGCCTTCAAGATTCTCCATTCTAGAGCTTGTTTGCTTCCAACAGATATATGACCATCCAAGGTATTGTCAAGATCAGATATTGATAATGGTAGCTGCTGCCGCAAAATATTAAGTACTTGGCCTGTAAAGGAGACAACCATTTCATTTCCCCCTTCATGGAATGTGATATCAGCTTGTTCCCCACCACAACCACTAAATGACTTGGAATATCTTCTCATTGGATCATATGGTGCCAAGTCAATTTGTAGGTTGTCCATGTATAAAAGTGAAATAATAATATTCACCATATATATCTGCATTTAAAGATCGACCCGTGATAGCATAAGTAATGAAGGGAAAGCAGGGAAAAACAAAACTACCAGATAGATAGCACTTGAAAAAGATAAATAAAAGGTTAGTCTGCTAGAAGTAAAGATAGAACTTTGGTGGTGAAAGCAAGACCAACTTAGGTTCACAGATATAGAACCCTATGAGCATGGAAAGGTTAAGACCACTTCTGGATCTTCTGTCATGTTAACATGTGATTGCAGGAGTGGACATTCGACCTTTCTAGAAAATAATGGTTCTTAACAGCAAAGGATACTTTATAAAAATTACTTCTTATTGACAATTACTAGAGTAAGATGATAGGTTACGTGTTGAAATTACAAAAGGAACAGGATGTTAGTGTAAACATATCTGCACAGATCAGTATCATTTCGAGTAAATATAATCATGTATACTTCATTAAGGAGAGTTGACCCAATTAACAAAAATTTGGTCTGAGTAAACAACTGCACAAACCAACCCCCATAAAACAAAATAGAAACACGGAGTCAGGCATGTAGACAGAGGAGGGGCAACTGCAGGAAACAATAGCTCTAAATCATAATGAGGCCAATAGACTCATAGCTGGAAGCATGAGAAACAAGTCATAAGCTCATGATGGCTTGATTTTTCTTGTAGTTGGACAAAAAATGTAATTGATACCCCCATGATTATAATCTGGTTTTTATATATCTTATTATTTATTCTACACATTTTTTGTTTTAATAGTAACTGCTGCAGAACTGTTAAGGGATAGAACCAGAATTCTTCAAGCAGACCAAAGTAACCATTTTTCCTTTTGTATATTATGCATTAAACTAGATTATGCTTTAGTAAAGTGCCAAGATTTATATCTGTACAAGTGTATAAAACATACACAAGATCTCTGCAGCCTCAAGAAAGGTAGATACGAACTTCCTCATTGACATTTCGTCCTCCCATATTGGTTCAATAAGTAGATATCTCTTGATAATTTACAACCGTGGATTTGTGCTCCTGTGTTTTATTTCGTATATGTGCTTTACACACTAAACTAACTAGCAATGTAAACACAATCTTTTTTTTTTCCTTTTTTCTTATGAGGAATAAAAGGTTCTTAATAGATTAAAACACTATCAACAGGAGAAAAAAATACTTCAGTTAATCAAACGAAAAAAGAAAAGAGAGAAGAAAGAGATGTTTCATTTCAATGAAAATGCATAACAATGTTGATGCAACAAAATAACAAGGAAGCAGCTTATATCCAAAATAGGGAAGCAGAGCAAATGCAGATCAAGCATGTGAAGAGTGTGAGCTCACAAAACCTTGCGGGAAGCATTTGTGATTGCATCAAAATGATTCTTCAGTTCTTTCAAACAGAAGAAAGCCATTTGCTGATGTCCAGTCCCATCAATAGTACTCTTTTCCATCAATCCAAGAGCAAGAACAGCAGTTTCAAGAGCGTATCGCATGTGCATGAGTTCAACATCTTGCATCCTGCAAACAGGTAATGCACAACAATTGGGTTATGATGGGGGTTACAAGAAGAAATGCTTCCACAACTGAGACAAACTAAAATAAGATTCAAAGAGCAAACGCAGCTGTTCTGTTGCCTTGGAACCTCAGAACCAAGTGGCTCAAAGAATAGCAAAGTCGCAATTAATGCAATTATGAAGTATAGAACACAAGAATTATTTGCTAAGTCAGAAACTATACGCTTGTCCAAAATAGAGTAGCTAGTCTGAGATTCACTAAAATTCAAAACCAAAGAGGACATGTAACAAATCCAATGTGGAGGTATATTTATACCTCTTCCAAGCTTCTGAAGTTGAAGTAATAGGCTGCATGCTAAGGAGTTCAATCGCATCTTGAAATTCGATGTGAGGAACTAAATCGAATATCACCTGCACATATAAACAATAAAAATGATAGAATACCATAAACCAGGATAAATGTCTTCAGCATACAGTTTAGAGCCTTACCCGAAGAGGGCTCTGAACTGATAACCTCTCCAGTACAAAATTTTCCACAAATGGATCGATTTCAGCATCTCCATTCCCACATTCTAATAAGTCTTTTCCAGATAATAGTATGGAGGATTTAAGACTCCAAGATTGACCGGAATTATTTCGGGCAACAAAAGAAGCAATGTCAAGACGGTAGCATAACGTATCACAAAGATTTTCTACGCAGGATACCTGTCAGCAATGAAATGTTAAGCAAATCTAGTTGCTGCCATATACAGGAGAATGTAATGGATGTATTCATGTGCACATACAGATATACAGTCACTTGCGTGAAAGAGATTGGGTAGTGTTGAATGATCAACGCATTATAGCTTTTAGCTGAGGTGGTCATTCAACATGGTACCAGAGTCGGACCAAATGAAAAGTTTTTGTTCAAATCTCACTGCCACCCAATTATCAAAATTTCCACATGAGAGGATTTAAGTGACCCGTTGCATGTGAGGGAGTGTGTTGAAGGTTTTATTAAATGTAAAGTGATGCTCCTCTCTAACAGCTTAAGCTTTTAGATCGAGTGGTTATTGAAGGTGGTACCTCATCTAACTTGTCATGATAACGAGTAGACTCTTCCAATCGAAGAGCTTGAGATTTACTTGTCCATAAAGATTGCATCAGTTTCCTTCTCATGGTTGTTTTTCCAGCTAAAAAATCCCATCCCAAGGCAGCTACCAGGGGTTGAAGTCGGGGAAACAACATGAGAACCTGATGTGCATTCATTAAAAAAATTGGCAAGTATTAAACAACAGTAATTGCAATTGGTTTAACAATCAAATGTGCATTCATAAAAGACATCAGCATGTATTAAACAATAGGAAAGAGCAAATGGCTTTATTAACCATCAAATGATAAATTTTCACCACAACCAAAAAAAAAACACCTATCACCTATGAATTCCATTGGCAATTCTATTGGTTTTTTTTTTCATTTTCATATTAGAATTGAGAGAGAGAATTATACAAAAATGCAAATTGATTTTAGCCATTTGGCTGTGCACAGATGAAATGTTTACGAAGCCACCCCAAAGTTTTATCCTATCCAACTCGTCTAAGTCATCAAAAGTCCTTCTATTCATCTCCAATCATAGTCACCAACATTCAGAGGACACGATAAATCTCTAAAAGACCCTGCCTCTACAACATAAAAACCCACATCAGTAAAAAGATCTGCAGATGATCCAAGAGATACCTAAGCTAGACCGAGTTCTATAAGTAGAAATATATATTACTCTAATATAATATCAATTCTTGGTTCTCAACACTCCCTCTTGACTGAAGCTTTCAAATGAAAAATAATAATAATAATAATAATAATAATAATAATTTTTTATTATTAATTATTATTCAAATGAAAGTGTAACAAGAATGACATGCATGGAATGAACATCGGTCCGTAAAAGAAAATGGAAGTTGGATCAATACATGCTCTATATCTGATACATGCTGAATTTTTAATTGCATGATAGGACTGATCAGGGAAAGAGGAATGCAAATACAGAACGTGGTAAGGCTATTTGGTCCACATCGACAAATATATATATCCCAAGAGCTATAACAATTGTATTGCTCTCTCGTGATTTCATATAACATTGATCAATTGGTATATAGATGAAGTACACATCTTAGATAAGGAAAAGGACGAAATCACTCCAAAGCCAAATCATTGACGTACCAAATAGAGATATATTACCTTTATATCGTTATCACTTTATAGAATCAATTCTTGACTTTCAACATGTTTAATAAGCCATTTTCCTAGAAGAAAGCTTACTTTTCCTTCAGGAGGACAGCACACAAGTAGGATGGATTACTAGAAGACATTTCTTGGAAAAAATATGAAGATTCAAGAGAAGATATTCACATGCTTGTGTATTTGAAACACTCTAATAGATGACAATTAAAAGATAATGCAATTGAAACTTAGAATACAGTCATAAGTTATAGAATTACCAGACTTTGCCTAAAAAGTATTAGAGGACAGACCTGGCAAGCTTCTTGAATTTGCTCTTTCCTCACAAGAGACAATGCAGTATCCACAACACATTCAAGTGCATGTAAGCCTCGAACACGAGCATAATGATACATATCTCTCATGCAAAAATTTGTTGCAAGTTTTAGGGCTACTGCTGTCTCAGCTGAAACTGTCTCAGATGTCAATTGTGCAATAGATTTCTGAAGGCGCTGAAGCGGGAGCGGAATCTGGTCACCTCCACATGCACCGTAGGCATCAATTTCTTGAGAGAATAAGTCATCTTGGATGATCTGTAAGATTAATCATACACTTGAGAATTCTTTGCAATAACATGAAACATCTGGAAGATTTCCTACAACACCAGAGTCGAGGATTACAAAGACCTATAACTCACATGCAAATTACACAGACAGATTCAAAACCTCATAACAGATTAATTGGCATGCCAAACATACACAAAAACATACATACTGCTTTTTTACAAACTATGGAAGCAACAACTTCTCCATCCATTGTTATCACCTTTATCCACAACCCAACATGCCAATGTAGTAGTTACTACTGTATAGCGAATGTTTTAGATCAGAAAATACGACATGTGTAGTAGTCAGACAAGCGGACACACCAAAAAAAAACATCTGCTTCTTTTCGACTCTAAAGACTAAAGTGTATTTTTAACTTTCATAACGGGGACTCAATGACGTCTTTTTTTTTTTTTTTTTTTTTGTGACAAAATTTTATTAAGATACAAGGGACAAGTCACCCTCTTAAAAACATATAAAAAGTACAATGTCCGCCTCCACAAGAACCAACACAAGGCAGGAACAGTGACACGTGATAAAACTTTGCCTTTTTTTTACAAATAAAACTCCCTAGATTGGAAGATAACAGCTCGCTCATTGATGATGGCTCTATGACATCTTTGCTCTCCATTCTATAACAATTCTAGAAACACACAACATATACTCATAATGCCATCTAACAATTTCATCATTCTAAGTCTCATGGCTTAAGTCCTTGGCAAAGTGGGATACATCTACTCCAAACATATTATAAACATTTACTGTTACGAGGAAAATGTTATGGCTGGAGAATCAACATGAAGTCATGTTAGCCTCTGATGGCAATTTCGCAACTAATAGTAAGTTCTTCAGCCAATATATACCAACATCCTTCTGTAAGTTATTTCTTCGAAGTTCCCACGCAGTGGGTCATAGATGAATGACAATATGAAGAGTTTAGATTTCCAAGATCAAGACAATATATCCATGTTCTTCCACTAATTCTAAAAATTAGTCATACATCCGCATTTAATCTCTGGCAATTGCTGAAATTTAATTTATGAGTAAATAATCAAAACTCGTCCCTTAATGGCACACGAAAAAGAAAGGATATTCTTCAAAACTTTCACAAATATGATTATAGATTGAGCTGGGCTGAGGTTAGATAATATTCTTTTGTGATGTAGCAAGACATTCAGGTTTCTCGGTTCATGTTTATCAAAATATCTGAAATTGGATGTGGCTACTTGTCACAGAATGGCAGTCCCCATTCTTTCAAGTTTATGCAAAGAAAATCAGAAAATACCCTCAATGATTAGTTATTGTAAGAACCACATCTTTAGGCACAGCTACAAATACATAAAAGGAATTTTTCACTTCTCTTTGTTGCTCGCACTCGTCCACCCAAAGGAAAACTAAAGTTTGTATTGACAGTTTCAGTGTTATGCCTGCCTATTGTTCTATTCATCAATGCTTACGTCTTTATATATGCAAATAGAACATTAATGCTTAGTTTAACATGCAATTTTGAAGTACATACAGAACTATGAATTTACCACTAAAAAGATGAAAACATTTCACATGACATAAATCTTCCTGCACACATACGCACTAACAACAAGACAACTACTCCATTATCATGGAGCATAAGACCCTCAAAACTGAATAATAATGATATCCAGATCATCAACAGTGGCAATATTTTGTTCCAGATTATTGAATCCATTTCAAAAAGGATGCAAATTTACTTCTTCCTTTCCAAGAAACAATTCCTTTCGTAAGTTCATATAGGTCATTTACTAAGGCACTCTCTCTCTCTACTACCAGACTTGTTTTCAGCAAAGGAAGAAATTAGTTTTGTTTTCAACAAACAAGAAGGTACAACATGAAGCATATAACTTCATAGAAATATGAAATAAAACGTGGATGCATTCAACAATGTCTTCTTGGGCTTTACAAGTACTTTGCATCAGAAAGATTGTTCTCAGATATCCATGACATGAACTCATATGCTATAGTTTCATGAATAACACTCATGAAAACATGTATACTAAAATAAAAGATCATCCACTCCAAACAATCATGACCAGTAATAGAAGATGGAAGCATCAAAAAACCTGGAGCATCTGAACTAGACGAGTGCAATGAGATGAAAGTGCTTCTGTATATATGGAGAAAACTTTATTTTGCATGGTATTTGAGGTGTCTCCATAATCATGTACTCCTGACAATACCCTTTTAAGAAGATCTTGCAAAACCATGCTACCAAAAAATTAGAAAGAGCATAAGTCAGTTATACCAAGTCAAGCTTCTCTTTTACCAGGTTCTTCAAATTATTTCTATAGATTCTAACATATTGTGCAAACTATAAGAACTGTTCGATTTTTAGTTTCATCTCAAAGACATAAGAAAACCAGCATGAAAAGAAATATATAGTATATGACTGCTGAGTTTTTTATCAAACAATTATCAACACAATCAGCACTGATTTAGCTTTTCTACTCTATTTACTTCATGATTCAAGTAGACTAAATGAAAAACACAACCAATAAATAGCTACATTAATCATGATACATTTGTAAGTTAAGTGAACTTTAAACTTCCTACACAACACTTCACTAATCATCAGGGATAAATCAAGCTCACAATTAGCAATTAACACAAGAGTAATCATACCAATACTCAGCCTCTTCAACTCCACTATTCAAATGAAGAAATCTAACATGCAAGACTGCACCATCCTCATCACCATTCTCCAAGCACTGTCTCATGGCTTCTAGATGAGTTATCTGAACACACTTCTGGACCAACCTCAATAACTCCTCTTCTTTCTCTTCGTGCCGCCTCCCATCCTTTCTCAAAGCAACTGCCAAACTCCCCGAATCCTCATTCTCAACACGACCCACTTGCCCTCCAATGTTCACACACAACACATCAAATATATCGGGATTCTCCAAAATAGATCCCCTCAATGTCATTAATTCCCCTTCACCCAAACCTCCCAAATTCCATTCCCCCATTTCTTCAGAACAAAACAAATCTGGCCTCAAACGATTCAACCCCACCTCTGAAAGTCTTTCCAAAACCCCCAGCTCTTCGTTCATCACACTTCCCGCATCAAAATTATCATTTACACCAGTATTTACACCATCTTTAACTGTTTCCAAAACTCTACAACTAATAATATGTACATACAACAAAAACTCAGAGCGTAATTTCAACATGTTCGGGCTGAACGACCATAGATTCAACGTGGCGTCAGTAAACTGAACCAGTTCGATTGTGCATAAGAAAGTGAGGATTGCAGGAGAAGGGCATGAATCGGACCAAATAACCGGGTCCGGTGTACCCAGACGCCCGCCCTGTGATACTATAGTTTGCAGAATGGTTCGAGCAAGGTCTGGGCTTCGGGCCCGAAGACTGTGCAGCGTCGCTCGAAACGGCTCAAATTGACCCAGGAATAAATGGTTAGCGGTGACTTTGGAGAGAAGTTCGGTTTCCTTGTCTTCCATGATTGGAAATTCAGCTGAAATGGGTTGATATACATGTATTGTGCCTATGGGGCAGAGAGAGATGCCAGTTGAAAATGCTGGAATGAAGATGTCGGAAGAGCTTATATAGAAATCGTCGACGGGCTATACGACGTCGTCCGGGTGAGACATATATATATATTGGGAGGGTCTAAACCCACCCCATCAACTTTTTAAGACACCCCATTTAAAAAAATTGAAATTAAAATAAATAAAAAAAGACCAAAATACCCTTAATGAATGTAATTTCTAAGGGCACCCCATGTAATGTGTTGAAAATTTCTAAGGGCACCCCAAGCATTCAAAACACACAAAATCTCCATTGTTGTATTTCTCCCCACCAAAGCTATTTCTTCATCCAAGTATACTTACAAGTTTTGCATTTGCTTCCTTTTGTTTGCCCCTTTTTCCCCCAAATTTCATCAAATGGTGAACGAAAATTCATTCGGAGCACACAATGTAAGTATTCACATGCATTTTTCATAGTTTATGTAGTTGAAGTTTCGTTTTTAAAAATATACAAAAATTCCCGCATCTGTTCGCGTTCGGCTAATACAGACCGAACGCGGCTGAAGGATTTCGACCATGACAGCCGACACGCTTCTGTCCCGTTCGGCCAGGTTGGCCGACTTCTCCTCAGCCCGTTCGGCCAGCTCGGTCGACGCCATTCTTTCCCGTTCGGCCAGCCCTAGCCGATAAGCTCTCTTCCCGTTCGGCCAGGGCAGCCGACATTTCACCTAGCACTCGATTTTTCTGTTTTTTTTTTCGTATTCTATGTTAATGATTGTATTTGCTTGCGTTGCAGAACGGGGCCTCGTATTCGGACGAAGTCAGTTACATTAACAAATCGGACGATGAACAATTGGTCGAGGAAGAAATTGCTCCTGAGTACATGCAAATAGACTTCACTGTCTACTTTACGACAGAAGTAGTATTTGAGTCTACTTTCGCGTGCAGGTTAGATTGTGCTGTCGGGTGGAGTGTTGTATTCCAACAACAAATCGCCAAGTACAGCGAAATGGTTGATGCGGCTAGATCCTCGTTAGGAGTGGAATCTATTAGTTTAGATGATGATTAATGTATTTGAACTTGTTGTATCTATTTGGGGACAACGTACTTGTATACTATTCATTTTTATATCGATTTTGTTATTTGCAGAGCCTTTTCTGAGTTTTCCGTGTATCTGTAGGTTGCGTTCGATTTTTGGTTACCCTCGTCTGTGGATTTTACCCATGTTCGAATTGTGCGTAGCTCATCACATCTATGTGTTAAGTGTATTTTCATGACATTCTATCCAAAACTTCTGCGAAAATCATAATATAATCGAGTGGTCAAAAAAAACAGAAGTACTATAACAAAAATAGGAACAACTGTTCAATACAACACACAACAAAAAAAACCGCAGATGAGATAAGTATGTTTTCAATCCGTTAAGTTCCGCAAATGTACAATGAGAAACTAATATCAAATACAATCTAAATCGACCACATCTATCACCTACGACGGCTACGAGACCGGCTCAGCATGACCCTCGGCATCCTCCTGAGTCGGTGCCTCATCCATCTGATGTTCCTGCTCTTCAGCATCCTCCACCTCCTCCTGGTGCTCAAGCTGAACACGTGCTTCGCCCCACTCAATGCGGTCAATCTCAGGAATGTCGTGCCCTCCCGTCTCCAACTGAAACATAGGGAGCGGAACTTCGGCCGGGTAATCATTGCCCGAACATCCAACACCCACGTATGTCTCTTCACCCCAACGTTTCCTATTGGAAGCGGTCGGTCTGACTCTCTCGTATGTGGTACCTGCATCCACAAAGAAAAATTAGTACGAAAACAAACAAATACAACACACATACAAGCCCGTTCGGCCAGGGAAGCCGACCCAAATCCCGTTCGGCCACTACCAGCCGACAGACAAGAAGACCGTTCGGCCAGTACCAGCCGACAGACAAGAAGACCGTTCGACCACTACCAGCCGACAGACAGGAAGCACGTTCGGCCACTATCGGCCGACAGACGAGAAGCTCGTTCGGCCCACTCGACCGAACGCTAACAAGAGGTGTCGGCCAACCAGGGCCGACAAGGCTGAACGGGAATTTTTGAAATTTCTACAAAAATGATACTATTTTCCAGCAAATTTATCTACATTTCGCTAACCCATTGCTAATACTACATGACTCTAACCACAAACGTATGAAAAACGCAACTATAAACATAAATATTGAAATCAACTTACCGGTAAATTTGTGCTCCCTATGTTCGGCTCCAAAAGCTTTTCTACATCGTTCCATTCTAGCAACCGAACAAATGCAATGGCTGTCAAAACTCTAGCATCAAAACGAACAGCTCAATTCGGCCGAAAATTGCTTGCTTGGTGAAGAAATGGAGGCGGCCGACGTGAGGGATTGAGTGAAGATAGAAATGAGGGACAAGGGTAGTTTGGTAAAATTTTGGGGTGCTCTAAGTAATGTTTATATCATTTATTCAAATTTTTAGGGTGCCCTAAGTACTTGGGGTGCCCTTAGTAGTTGGTGGGGTGAGTTTAGTTCATCCCATATATATTTTTTGGTTATTTAAGTATACGTAAAAAAACACTTTCTGAAATTAAAAAAAAAAAAACATAGAAACACATTAAATTTCGAAGCACGCCCCTCTAAGCTAACAAATTTAACATCGACTCCCTCACCGATATGTATATACTATTTACTGAGAAAATAACAAACAAATGTTTTAGTGATAAAAATGTAATTACCATTATAAATTTACTAATACTAGGAAAATAAGCTTCGAATTGATTGAAAGCATGCTGAGACATATTTAACATGTGGATATTGATAATTTCGCTCTTAAATAAGAAGTGGGAGGAGAAGCCTAAACTTAATTGGGAAAACAAATCATAACAAAGGTATGTTATTTAAATGAAGAAATGTTATTGAAGTTTTTATATAGTATATTAATTGAATGTACATATATCTTAGTAAAGGTATATATTTATATTCATATATATAATGTTACATTTATATTCTTTTTTCTTAAAATAATATAAAATAAAAAATTTGGTAGGTCGGTTCACCTAATCCACAACCTAATAGTGAGTTGGGTTGAGACTTTGGAGCTCATTTCCACTGTCCATTAGTGGGTTTTGGTAGACTGTGAGCCGAATCGTCCCACCTATATGTACGTACAATTTTAATCATACACAATAATTTAAGATAATTATTGAATCACTATAATAAAAATAAAAATATAATAAATCATAATCCTAAAAAAAAATTCCGGCAATTACTACCTCTTCTTAACACAAATTACTGCACATAAACAAAATTACCCACTATATATAATCAAATATGGTTGTGGTTCCTTCACTAAAAAATAAAATCTCTGATCAAAATTAAATCCATCCCACAGACCACAACCTTTTATATATAAAGTAAATAAATAAATGAAAAAAAGGGGTAAAATTTTTGAGTGCTCGAAAATGCAACGCGTTTAGGCGGGAAAGCGTCGAAAGTTTCACATTTACCCATTGAAATTCCCCCCATTTAATCCCTAGTTTGTACGATCGCATGATATTTCAAAATTTCTTGTAATTTCTTCTGTATAAACATCGATTCTTCACGGACAACGCCTGCCGAAGTTCGCCGGAGGCAGGTGGCGCTGCGTGCGCTAAACGACGGCGTTATGTCTAAACCAGAACTATCACCGTCGGGGACGACGGATGTTGAGTTTGTGCGTAAAAAGCTCCGCCAGCGATGGGAGTTAGCTTCTGTTCTCAACTTTCTTCACGTAACGCTCTCATTACTTTCATTCTTCGTGATTTTGGTCCATTGATTTTCCGTTAATATTCATTTGCATTTTGTTCTGCTACACGCAGTTTACTTCTTTATTTTATCCGAAAAGATGATGGGTTTCGTTGATGAGAAAGCGTCGTATGATAGTATTCTGTTTGTTATAGTCTCAGAGGATTGTACTTTACGTGTTTTCTGATGGAACAGTAGATTAAAATCTCCAAGTATTTGTTTCATTAGCGAGAGTAATATCTTACAAGCGTGGACCATCATGAGAACGTTTTTCTGTCATACCTTGTATCTGGGAAAACTTGTTATGTTATAATAAGTCATTTGTTTAAGAAAGACCTTGTCTTCGCTCTTGGGGTATGAAATAATGATGTGTAAGCTTCGTCATCAAGTGGGTAGCAGCAGTCTTGAAATAAGTACAGTTGTAGACATGTCATTATAGTGTATACAAACACACATATTTTTATTCGGTATTTTTCTTGTTCTAACTTCTTCATGATGCTATTTTAGGTATTTAAGCCTGTTATCGGGAAAGAGCTGAAGATATCTGCTGAAGATATAGAAACTGCACTCATCGAGCAAAACAATACACTTGCTCAGCTTCATGTAGCACTTTTAAAGGTTTGATTTGTATCTCGGAAGTAATCATCATATTATTGTTAACTACATCAACATGGTGTTTGGTAAAGTCTACAAGTTTCTGAAACATGTCCGAAAGCTTGGAAAATATTTTAAGTGTTCTCATATTTAAAAAAAGAGAGATAATTCCATGACCCTTCAAATAAGAGGGTATTTGACTAAGGCTTGTTAATCTTTTCATATGTTTTCTGTTAGATGTTTTTAATTTATACAACTCCAGGTCTTATTTTTTTAATAATATGTATCTGTTCAAACAAAAACAAGATTATAACGCTTTTAAGATATTAGTAATTAATTAGAGTGCTCGAACTGAACTGTTGTTGGGATATTTTCACCTGAAACCTGTTTGTAATTTTTATAATCAACTTGGACAACAAGATACAATTCAAATGGCACTTCATAGCTGAAATGGGGATAGGATTCTGTTCAAAAAATTAATACAGCTATTACTCATCAGATAAACCTGATAAATAGGACAACCATTTCTTCAACAATCATTCACAAGTTGCCTCCCCTTTGTTATGGTTTTTGACTTCCATTTGTTTGTATAGAATATACTTACAGATAATATTAACTACCTGATTACCACATTACCTGTTATCTTTGTTTTTTAGCGAATGAGTGATGCGTGATAGATTAATTTCAGGGGATTCTCCCAGTCAGCCAGACACTAAAGTCCTCTGATGCATGGATGGTTGCGCTCAGTAAGACACTGTTGATGTGGTGGCCTTGGGTAGGTCAAGCTTGTGTTTCTAAGAGATTGTTTTGGAGTAATAAGAGATACTACTGCACTTTATCTTGCCCTGCAGGTTGCCAGAGGGGATTTTCCTTTAAATGGATCCAAAGGGTAGGGTGTTTCTTGATCTTCAATCAGTTGGAATTCATGGTGTCACATGTATCATAACTGGGAAATTTTGTTGTCTTTAATTTTCTTTGTACCTTTTTTTGTGTGTAAATTTTTATTTGCTTCTGCTTTAAAATGTTCAGGGAAGAGATACCTCTGTATAAGGAACTTGAACCAATAACTCGCCTAGTTATGCTTAAAGCTCTTTGTGAAGTTCGAGCTGATGTATGTATCCACACTCTATTTCTTGGCATGCTTATATCTGTTCATTTCTTTTGCTCTATCCTCTGAAAAAAAATACACTTTGTTTGGTGTTATAATCTTCACTGTAGCTATAGATATATGATCTTATCATTTCATGATGGTCCTCAGATTTTTCTGATAATCTGATGTCCTACTTTTCAGTAGGTATTTTTCCAAATTTCCATGGTTCTGATGTTTGGTTTCATGTGCAGCAACATGATGCTGTGGCTTATATCACTGAGAAAATGAAAAATGGCACTGAAGTTTCTTATTTTCGAAAGGACAAGCTGGCAAGTGATGGAAATGGAGTAACTTTCTGGTAAAAATCTAGGGGATTTTGTGCTTGTAAAGCAAGTCTGGAATGGTGATAAACATGATTGTCTTTGTTATAGGTATGATGGAAGTGAAAGTATGGGTCACAGATTATATAAAGAGGTTCACTTGTTTGAATATGAGCAACGCAAAGGTAAGGGTACTGTCCCAGATATAAATTGCCATTGGGAAACCCTTGCAACTAATCTAGAAGAATTCAAGCAGATTGTGGTATGTCTGCATGTTTTGTTATCAATATACTTCACTGTCAGTCTGCCACATTGCATTTATACCCTACTTCTTTGGTTGGTAGAATGAACTTTCATGTAGTAAAGTTATGTGGGAGGTGGCTCTCAGTAAATCTATTGAAATTGATGTTATTCCTGTTCTTGAAAAGCAAATGAAGGTTAGTAATTTGAACTCTTTCCTTGCTACACCTTTTCATGTTTCAAGATTCAGCAGGCTTCACTTAATGGGAAAAACTATCTGTTACTGCATTTAACAGAAGGAACTGAAGGAACAGCAGCGGCAGCAAAGAGAACAGATGCGACTGAATGGTTTTCGAAATTCTGTTAGAGCTCGATCTTGTCGTAATTACAAACCTGTTGACTATAGATATGGTATGGGAATTTTAAATTATCCCAAGGCTTGTTATTCTCTCCATGTATGAGCTTCACATCAGTGACATTTGCTTCTAAAGAATTGATACACCCATAATAGCATGTGCTACATTATAATGCATAAATTAATTTGCTTTTTCACATGCTATGACTTATGTCTGATCATTGACTGTTCTATATGCACTCCAAACTGGAATATTCAAGACCTAGACTTCAAGCTTGGAAGATTAGCTTGAGATGAGAAGTCTTAATTTGTTCTTGTGTGCGAGGCAGACTTGAGTATACTCCTAGTTTGTCCTGGAAACAGTGGAGCAAATTCTACTCTAGGATTCAAATTGTAGAAAAACAACCTAGCACACCCTCCTTCCACCCTCTGATTCATTAACTGTTCTTTTTATATTGCAGATGATTATGACAGAGCCATTAAAGAGGCAATACAATATACAAAGTACAGTCTATTTTTCCGCATCTTTAAGCAATGGTGTTTTCCCTTTAGTTTTAGATTCATTTTTTTCTTATTTACATGATTTTGCTTCATGCCTCTTTATCATTTTTCGCTTTAGTAAAAGAAAGGCTAGTAAAGAGCCAAGAGAAGAAGAGAAACTGAGCCAGTATGACAAAAGGAAGAGACCTGCCTCAGATGGATCTAATAGCTCTCCCATTTCTTCAAGGGAAGGTGAATCTAATGAAAGTGATACTGAGAAAAGCCGTCGTCTAGGAAGTGATGAATCTGATGACTCCATTCATGAAAACAGAGATCCTGGAAAGGCTCGCTCCCATGAGCAGAATAAGCCGTCGGTTAACAGGTCCAAAGGATTGCGCTTTAGCAAGAGGCTAGCTGGAATTCCTGGTCATACTATCCCAGAAAACATGAATGTCAGTGCGAAGAACAGGTCGAGGCAAAGGCCTTCCGTAAATACTGCTGTTGACTCTATAGTGGTTCCTGATTCAGAAGACGAATGCTCATCAGGAGACAAGAGCTGAAGACTCTGGAAACTGATTTCATTTTGCTCTAGACTTGGTAACTAATTTTGTTAGTGTACCAGCACAAAGACATGCTTATAAACTACAAAACATGCTTATAATTACACATGTGCTAAGCCAAAGGTTGGGAGTTTCTGTTTTTGATCAGGTACGATCATCAGTAAATTTGATAAGTTTAACACATTGCACATGGTGAGGGTTCTAATGGGGGATTCCTTCGTTTTAAAGATGAATTTAAGATTCATATGTAGTAAGTAGTAACTACATAAGAGAAAGCAATTGAATGTTGTAATTTATGCTGATATACGTAGTTAAAAAAAAATTATTTTCTGATTCTAGCACAAATGTATAAATAATAGACCTCTGTCAATAATCAGAAGTCAGGATGGCCGAGTGGTCTAAGGCGCCAGACTCAAGTTCTGGTCCTCTTACGAGGGCGTGGGTTCAAATCCCACTTCTGACATTAAATAATTAATTTTTTTGCTTTATTATATAATCGAAGAAAATTTTAAATTTTTTAGTTTAAATTTTTTAGTTTCGTTATATGCAATTGAAACTTCTGACATTATTTTAATTTTATTATTAATTTTTTAGCTTTGTTATAATCGAAGAAAATTTTAAATATTTTAGTTTCGTTATATGCAATTGAAGAAAATAATTATTACATGCGATTATTATATTTTTAATTTTTATGCTTAAACTAGTACTAAATTGGCTTATTATGTTATTAAATTTTATGTTTTATAATTTAATTTTTTTGCTTTGTTATTTTCAATTGAGGAAAAATAATTATTACATAGACTTATTATAATATTGTAGGACAAATTTCATAACAAGATCCAATTTATAAATTAGTTCTCAATTTTAAACATAGATTTTAAAGTTTCTCAATAAGGGGTTCAATTTAACTTTTTTTTTCAATTAAAAGCTTACAAATTAGATTGAGTTCTCAATTTAAAACAAAATTCAAATTTTTTCTTTTTATTTATATTTTAGATAATTTAAGACAAGTTAGTATAATTTTAGAACGATCTTCATTCGACTTGTATTAATATATATATATATATATATATATATAATATTAATGCAATTCATAAAATAAAGAATTCTTTATTTTCTTAAGTTTATGAATGAAAATATAGAAAATTGATTTTAATATTAATCAGTTAATATAAATTATATTATATAAATTGAATTAATTATATATATATATATATATATATATATATATTTTAAAATAATTAAGACAAATTGGATGTGGATCGTTCCAAAATTAAGTGTCTTAACTTATTTAAAATATGAATATATATTGAAATATAAATAAATTTATAAATATAAATAAAAAAATAAAAAAAAATAGATTTTATCTTGAATTGAAAACTCAATCTAATTTTGAAGTTTTTAATTGAAAAAAAATATTAAATTAAGAAACTTTAAAATTAGGATCTAAAATTAAGAACTAATTTATATATTGGGTCTTATTACGAAATTCATCATAATATTATATTATCTGAGTAGTAACCTTTAATTGAGGAGAATTATTATTACATTAAAATTGACAACACAGGCTTATTATATTATCTCAATCACTACAGGTAAAAATCATATACAATTGCAGCTTTAGACAATAATCATAAACATTATTCTGTAGCCAGCTTCAGTATTATCAATCTTACACGAATCAAATTTCTTATCCTTAAGGTTTTGTCAACTTCCATGGCTAAAACTTTAAGAAATAAGAGCCAAATACACAAGATGATCATGGTATTCAAACACGAGCAAGACATAATCTCTTATTCATTGGAGATGCTTTCAACCTGATCGTTTGTTTCGATCTGATGCAAATATAATACATCCAGTATCTGGAAAACATCCTTGGAGAACGCCTTCGAATCGTCTCCTGATATGAATTCTTGAACAACACTATTCACCTCAATCAGACTACAACCTGGAGTTTTCTTCATGCTCTTACTTCTAATGAATTTCCTCATTCTGGAAACCCCTTCCCATTTTCCAAGATCCGCATATATATTAGCAAGCAAGATGAGGTTCCCCGTATCATCTGGTTCAAGCTCTAAGAGATGTTCCATTGCAATAACTGCAGTTTCAAGGTCGCGATGAGTTCTGCAAGAACTCAACAGGGAACCCCATATTGCTGAGTCTGGCTTCATTTTCATGCTCTCTATGAGCTTTAGTGCTCGAGCAATGTGCCCCGTTCGTCCAAGAAGATCAACTAAGCAACCATAATGCTCGATTCCAGGCTCTATAATGTAAACATTTTGCATGGAGTCGAAATATTTCAATCCCTCATTCAACAAACCTGCATGCCCACAAGCTGATAAGAGACCTACGAAGGTGATCTCATTTGGCTCCACGTGTACCTCCTGCATCTCATGGAACAGTTTGAATGCTTCATAAGCTCTCCCATGGTGTGCTAGACCAGCAATCATACTACTCCACGAGATAACATCACGTTCAGACATTTTATCAAACAGCTGCAAAGCTTGGTCCACACTGCCACACTTGGTGTACATTTCAATCAATGCATTGCACACACTAGTCTTTCTCAATAATCCATTCTTCTCTGCGTAAAAATGGATCCACTTTCCAAGTTCTAGAGCTCCCAATTGTGCGCAAGCAGGCAAAACCGCGACCAAGCTGATCCAATCAGACTGCATCCCAACCACCTGCATTTTTCTGAACACATCCAATGCATCACCAAAAAATCCGATTTTTGTGTACCCTGATATCATTGTAGTCCAAGAAACGATGGATTTGTTTGGCATCACTTCAAATAATGCTCTAGCTTTCCTCACATGGCCCAACTTCATGTATCCAGAAATAAGAGTGTTCCAAGAAATCACATCACTTTCAGGCATTCCATCGAACACCATATGGGCCTCAGCCATTGCATCACACTTCACATACATATCCAACAATGTATTCTCTATTATACTACAACCCATTAATCCAAATTTGCAAACGTGCCCCTGCATTTGTTTCCCCAACCAAATACTTAAAATTCCTGCACAAGATCTAATAAGAAAGGGGTAGGTAAATCTATCAGGAATAATCTGTTGATCAATTTGTAGAGGGTGACTTAGCATTTTCTTATACACATTGATAGATAATACATACATGTGATTGTGTGTATATGCTCTTATCATTGCATTGTACAAGAAAATATTAGGTTCAAGAACTTTGCTGAAGAGCGAACTTGCATACTCAATCTCTCCATTTTTACTACAAATCTCCAACATTCTAGTCACCAAGAAATTGCTTTGTAATAAGGAAAACTTCTCCATGAGGGCATGTATTCTCTTCAATATATGTGCGCTATTGCATTTTCTTAATATGGGTATGAACATATATTCTAATTCTCTGATTGTAAAAATTCCCACTTTTGCTGCCATTCTGGGGTGTAGTGATATGAAAAAAATCTATCTTTCTGACATTGGTGGAGGGTTGAAATCGCTGTTAGGAAAGTAAATTTCGATTGAGGAAATAAATGGTGACGAAGAGTGAATAATAGCGGAGGGGCGGCTGCAGCGGATGGAGGGGTGGCTGATGGTGGGCAGCAGATGGAGAGGCCGCCGGAGGGTATAATAGCGGGTGGCTGTGGCGGAAGATAGGTAGGAATGTAATTTCTTTCAATAATTGGACGCCTTCACTAATTTAAATTTTGAAATAGAAGTCTATAATATATTATTAAGTATTAACTATAATAATTTGAATGCTATTATTTTAAGTTTAAATTTATAATAATATCAAATATGATTAGTTAAAATAACATTCATTTGGACGTTAAAAAATCTAAATTTTGATGAAATATCTATTACAATATGGGGGAATTTCCCTTCAAAAAATGTCTTGCCAAGTAAATACATGTTTTTTGAGATTATTTTATTACTTTTTATTCAAGTATTAATTGCATTTTTCTGAATGGTTTATAAAAAAAAAGAATGCTTGATTTATTTATTTTTAAATCCTTGATGGACCTTTTGATTTAAACGATTTGTATTTTAAATTTTGGTTTTTTTTATTATCCCTTAAAAATATTAGATCAACGTTCCACTATATAAATCTCTAGTATAATATTATATATGACTAATAAAAAGAAAATAAAAATTCTTTATTTAGTTAAGTGCTCATTGCACAATCATGTTTAGTCAATCACTAATTTCAAATTCAGTCGATCAATATTAGCTACCTTATCTATTTGTCATGCTCATATACTTTCAATGTTTAAGTCATATAAATATTTTGTATAACTACAAAATTGTGTTTATATATATATATATATATATATATATATATATATAAATTTAAATATTCGTGTGCACTTTTTTCACAACTAATGAAAGATTTAAATATTCGTGTGCACTTTTTTCACAACTAATGAAAGATTGTAAATTATGATCATGACCTCATTTCAATGATATGCAGGGAACATAAGAAAAAACGGCCCAACCTAACCTTTTTCTCTATATTTCAGGCCAAAATATCCCCAATTAATATTTTTGCCCTCAATATCCTAATCCTTATATTAATGTCTTAATCTATCTCTTTTTTTTTGACAAAAATGAACATGATATGATGGGAACTGAATGTGTCAAATTGATCAATAATAAATTATTTATTTTGTATATATTTTTTAATTTGGCTTGTAATTATTAATATTTTTTCACTAATTAAATCAATACATACACTTTTTATTAGTAATAATCTTTTAAAATTGCCGTTTATATATTACTATGGTGCAAACGGCAATTATAAGTCTTATTATGTCTTATTAGCTCTTATTATATATTATATATTAGTATGGTGATTAGAAATTAAATAATTATAATAATTCTTATTATATTATATTTAATTACAAGTGGGAACGGCAATTTTATGCCTTATTATCTTATTTAATTATTATATTATAGTTACTTATTTAAAATTGTCGTGTAGTTTTTTTTTATATTTTACTTATTTTGCTAATTACATGATTTCAAATTGCCGTCTACACTTATAATACATTATATTGAAATCAAAAATCATAATAAGACTTATAAAATATTGGCACTAATATATATTTAAAGAACGACAATTTTTAATAATATTTAGGGGGTACACGACATTTTTTTCAATAATTGCTGTGTCCCCTTTTTTTTTCAAATTTTTTTGTAAAATATAATTAGTGTTATAATTAGTGGAAAAAGGTTGAAAAGCTAATTTTAAATTTGCATTCTAATTATTAATAATTTTAAATAATTAGTAATAATTTTCTAATTTTTTCAAAATTGCCGTTTATATATTACTATGGTGCAAACGGCAATTATAAGTCTTATTATGCCTTATTAGCTCTTATTATATATTATATATTAGTATGGTGATTACAAATTAAATATTATTTATGTCTTATTATATTATATTTAATTACAAGTGGGAACGGCAATTTTATGCCTTATTATCTTATTTAATTATTATATTATAGTGACTTATTTAAAATTGCCGTGTAGTTTTTTTTTTTTGATTTTACTTATTTTGCTAATTACATGATTTCAAATTGCCGTCTACACTTATATAATATAATACATTATATTGAATTATGGTTTTTTTTTTTCCAAATAATTGCGGTTTAGGGTTTGTATGTTAAATTATGTTGGAGATGAAATTGATATGTTGAATAATATGTTGGATGTGGAATAAAATGTTGCAAAAATCATTTTACATAGTTGAACAGCAATTTTTGAAAAAAAAATAGGAGGACACGGCAATTATGCAATAATTGTCGTGTCCCCCTTTTTTTTTTCAAAAATTTGCCGTTCAGGGTGTATATGAATAATATGTTGAATGTATATGAATAATATATTGAATGTGGAATAAATTGTATTATATTATATAAGTGTAGACGACAATTTGAAATTATGTAATTAGCAAAATAATTAAAATCAAAAAAAAAAAAAACTACACAACAATTTTAAATAAGTCACTATAATATAATAATTAAATAAGATAATAAGGCATAAAATTGTTGTTCCCACTTGTAATTAAATATAATATAATAAGACATAAATAATTATTTAATTTGTAATCATCATACTAATATATAATATATAATAAGAGCTAATAAGGCATAATAAGACTTATAATTGCTGTTTGCACCATAGTAATATATAAACGGCAATTTTGAAAAAATTGAAAAATTATTACTAATTATTTAAAATTATTAATAATTAGAATGCAAATTTAAAATTAGCTTTTCAACCTTTTTCCACTAATTATAACACTAATTATATTTTACAAAAAATTTTGAAAAAAAAAAGAGGGACACGGCAATTATTGAAAAAAATGTCGTGTACCCCCTAAATATTATTAAAAGTGCCGTTCTTTAAATATATATTAGTGCCAATATTTTATAAGTCTTATTATGATTTTTGATTTCAATATAATGTATTATATTATATAAGTGTAGACGACAATTTGAAATCATGTAATTAGCAAAATAAGTAAAATATAAAAAAAAAAACTACACGGCAATTTTAAATAAGTAACTGTAATATAATAATTAAATAAGATAATAAGATATAAAATTGTCGTTCCCACTTGTAATTAAATATAATATAATAAGACTTATTATAATTATTTAATTTGTAATCACCATACTAATATATAATATATAATAAGAGCTAATAAGACATAATAATACTTATAATTGCCGTTTGCACCATAGTAATATATAAATGACAATTTTGAAAAATTATTACTAATAAAAAGTGTATGTATTGATTTAATTAATAAAAAAATATTACTAATTACAAGCCAAATTAAAAAACATATACAAAATAAATAATTTATAACTGATCAATCTGACACATTCAGTCCCCATCGCATCATGTTCATTTTTGTCAAAAAAAATGAGGTAGATTGGGACATTAATATAAGGATTAGGATATTGAGGGCAAAAATATTAGTTGGAGGTATTTTGGCCTGAAATATAGAGAAATGAGCTAGATTGGGCCGTTTTCTCGGGAATATAATATTCATGTCACATTCCAAGCAAAATAGCTAGCCCCTTTTTTATTGATATGCTACATGTTTAAAAAAAAAAAGATAATTTACAATTTTAAAATTAAAGTACTGGAATCTAATCCTAAAATGCGGCAATTTATTTTAGATGACCAATTTGATGAGGTGAATGGATTTAGAAAAAGGTTTTATTATGGTGGTAACATCACCATTGATCGGTAATACATACATGTGATCGTGTATATGCTCTTATCATTGCATCGTTTGTATACATTTTATTAGGTTCAAGAATTTTGCTTAATAGTGAACTTGCATACTCAATCTCTCCATTTTTACTACAAATTTCCAACATTCTAGTCACCAAGAAATTGCTTTATAATAAGGAAAACTGACATGTATTCTCTTCAATATATGTGTTATATGTGTGCTATTGCATTTTCTTAATAAGGGTATGAACATATATTCCAATTCTTTTATTGTGAAAACTTTTCTGCCATTCTGGGGTGTAGTGATATGAAAAAGAAAATTGATCTTTCTAAAGAAATATATTAAAACTTAGATATTTCCAACTAAAAAAACATTTATGGAAAGTTTGATTGATATTTATAAAGATGAAACTTATAAGAATAGTTAAACTACATCATAAAACAAACAAATTAGATCGCACTTATTTAAATATCTAATTATATATATATATATATATATATATATATATATAAACAGTAACACAATAATCTTGAATTGTGATGAGCACTCAAAATTTTGTTCCATATACATTATTTTCATTACTAATCATTAAAATAATTAAAAAAAAACAGTTTTCTACCGCGTCGGTTTCAAAAGTTATTTTTCAAAATTTTCATTAATTTTAAATAAAATTGATTATTTCCTCCCTAAATTTAAGAATTTTGATAATTAAATTATTATATGTATAAATAAAATAAAAATTATATTAATCCTCAATAAACTTTGTTCATGTAATAAATATCCTCAATAAATATTGTTGATTTAATAAATATTCAATCAATAATCAATAATATTCTCAATAATTATAGTAGCACTTTAAATTTTGTTCCATATACATTATTTTCATTACTAATAATAATATATTAAAACTCAATAAACTTTGTTGATCTAATAAATATCCACAATAAATTTTGTTGATTTAATAAATATTCAATAATATCCTCAATAATTTTAGTAGCACTCCAAATTTTGTTCGATATACATTATTTTCATTACTAATAAAAATATATTAAAACTCAATAAACTTTGTTGATTTAATAAATATCCTCAATAAATTTTGTTGATTTAATAAATATTCAATCAATAATCAATAACATCCTCAATAATTATAGTAGCACTCGAAATTTTGTTCGATATACATTATTTTCATTACTAATAAAAATATATTAAAATAATCAGAAAACAGTTTTCTAAGAAAACTAAATTTTCAATTTAATAAATGTTGCATCAATCAATACATTAATATAATCACTTTAAAAAAATTAAAAGTGTTTAAATTAAAAGCGAATTTGAAGATCTATATTATAGATATTATTCCAATTGAAAAACAAGCAATGGAAATTTTTGATTTAATAAATATTGCACCAATCAATACATTAATATAATCACTTTAAAAAAATTAAAAGTGTTTGAATTAAAAGCGAATTTGAAGGTTTATATTACATATATTATTCCAATTGAAAAATAATTAATATATTATTCCAATTGAAAAATAATTAAAGGAAGTTGATAGTAGATGTAATTACCAGTTTTAGCGCATTTGAATTACATTTTTTTTTTGTTTTAAAAAAAGAAACGGTGTTATTTTTCAAAAATTTCATTAATTTTAAATAAAATTATTCCCTCCCTAGATTTGAGAATTTTGATAATTAAATTATTATGTGTATATTTATTTTACTAATTTCATAATACTGTAAAAAAATAAAAATTATAATAAATATCCTCAATAAATTTTGTTAATTTAATAAATATTCAATCAATAATCAATAATATCCTCAATAATTATAATAACACTCAAAATTTTGTTCCATATATATTATTTTCATTATTAATAAAAATATATAAAAACTCAATAAACTTTGTTATCTAATAAATATCCTCAAGAATCAAGCATTCATTTTTTTTTTCAAGAATTGAGCAAAATCATGAATAATATCATGCATTTTGCAATAGACTACACAGTTTCGTATATTAGGCACGAAGTCTTGAAAAAACCACCGCTCTTCCTCTGTACTCCTCATCAACTGAACTTCCACCAAACACAAAAATCCTAGAGCGCACCAAATTCTTATCAGCATGTCAACATTTATCCCAAAAATCCGAGCGCACCAAATTCTTATCAGCATGTCAAGATTTATCCATTTTGTCTTGCGAAGAAGAGCACAGTAGGAGAAGTAGGGGTATAAAAGAATAAGAATTTTTTGATTCGATTCGAGATTCGATTCGAAATTATTCGATTCATATTCGAAAAAATCGAATTCGAATAAGAATTTTTTTTAATATTCAAATTATTTTCGAATACAAATAAGAATACCGGTGTATTCGATTCGATTCGAAATATTTAAATATACATATATATATTTACATATTTATATATATACTTATTTTTTCATTTAAATTTAGTTCATATATCTAATTATTTCATCATTTAGCAGGTTTTCGAATCGAATATCATTATTATTTTCACGAATCGGATCGAATATTTAAAAAATGTGTAAAAATTTCGAATTTCGAATCAAATATTTGAATTATATTTTCGAATCGAATCGAATATTAATTGAATTTATATGAAACGAATCGAATACGAATCGAAAATTAGTATTCGAACTCGAATAGAATATGAATACGAATAGTATTGAAAATTTTCGAATTCGAATAAAATTTGTCAGTGTTCGATTCGGTTCGATTCGTTTACAGCCCTAAGGAGAAGCGTCGCAGGAGAAGCGTCGCATTGCAACAGGGTAAAAATCATTGTAACTTTAATGCTAAAACTGGAAAAAATGTCCACCTTGCTGCTTCTGATTGCCAAACTTGACTTTCCAAGACTTCTTCTCACTCTTGCAAACAAGTTTTTGAACATTCCAATAGCCTTTGCTGCTAGCGGCAATCCCTTGCAAGTCCCCATTTCTTTGAAAATGTGATGATCATAATCTACCATATACTGAAATGCCAGGGAAGAGATCCCAACATGATGTTTGTGACAAGGGATGCAGTGTATGAATTTTTTTAAGGAGGGTCTAAACCCACCCCATGAAGTGTTAAGGGCACCCCACCTAAAAAAAATGAAATTAAAATGAATAAAAAAAGACCAAAATACCCTTAATGAATCTAATTTTTAAGGGCACCCCACCTAATGTCTTGAAATCTTCTAAGGGCACCCCAAGCATACAAAACACACAAAATCACCATTGTTGTCTTCTTCACCCACCAAAGCTTTTTCTTCATCCAAATCTTGCATTTGCTTTCTTGTTTTTACCCATTTTCCCCCAAATTTCACCAAATGGCGAACGAAGATTCATTCGGAACACATAATGTAAGTATTCACATGCATTTTCCGTAGTTTATGTAGTTGAAATTTCGTTTTTGAAAATATACAAAAATTCCCACATCTGTTCGCGTTCGGCCAATACAGACCGAACGCGTCTGAAGGAGTTCGGCCATGACAGCTGACACGGCTATGTCCCGTTCGGCCAGGTTGGCCGACGTCTCTTCAGCCCGTTCGGCCAGTGTGGCCGACCATATGCTTTCCCGTTCGGTCAGTCCTGGCTGACAAGCTCTCTTCCCGTTCGGCCAGGACAACCGACATTTCACTTAGCACTCGATTTTTCTGTTTTTTTTTCGTATTCAATGTTAATGATTCTATTTGCTTGCATTGCAGACCGAGGCCTTGTATTCGGACGAAGTCAGTTACATTAACAAATCGGACGATGAACAATTGGTTGAGGAAGAAATTACTCCTGAGTACATGCAAATAGACTTCACTGTCTACTTTACGACAGAAGAAGTATTTGAGTCTCGCTACCTGATGATGCAGTGGGTGAATGCTGTAGCGCACGAGCATAATATGGTCATATTAGTTCGTCGCTCTGATAGTGGAAGTAGTGGTCGGCGAGGTCGAGTGTTATTGGGTTGCAAACGAGGTGGCACCTATCGTCGGCGTAATAAGGCGAAATCAGAAATGATGAGTGTTGGCGATGATGAAACAAGTGGTGGGAAGAAACGGGGCAGACGTACGGCGATCAAAAAATGTGATTGTCCGTTTCTTCTTAAAGCTACTGAATTGAATGATGATGGACAGTGGTCAATAATTGTTGTATCCGGCGTTCATAACCACCCGATGGGACGACATTTGGAGGGTCACTCCTATGCCGGTCGACTAACACCGGCTGAAGATCGGTTTGTCGCAGATTTAACAAAGAATAAGGTAAAACCGAAAGACATTCTAAGTACTTTAAAGGAGACCTTCGTTCAGAATGCATCCACTTTGAAAACCATCTACAATGCAAGGCATAAACATATAGTTGTTGAGCACGGCGGTCGGTCTCAAATGCAATACCTATTGGAGAAGCTGAAGTCATATGACTACTATTTCCTTGTTCGTAGATGTGAGAAAGCGGAAAGGATGAAGGACCTCTTTTATGCCCACCCGATGAGTGTGGACTTATTGCGTGCCTTTCCGAGAGTCTTGTTGATGGATTGTACATACAAGACTAATAGATACAAGATGCCACTGATGGAAGTGGTTGGCATCACATCTACGGATATCACTTTCTCCGTTGCTTGCATCTACTTAGAGGCCGAGCGTGAGGAGAACTATAGATGGGCTCTCACGACTTTGAAAGGGTTGATGGACCAATCCTTTCAACCAGAAGTCATTGTGACTGATCGTGAGATCGCATTGATGAATGCTGTGGAGGTCACATTTCCAGGGGCGAAACACTTGTTGTGTAGATGGCATATTAGCAAAAATGTGCTTACCAAGTGCAAGAAGGAATTTCACACCAAGGCGAAATGTGATTCGTTTAATTATTCGTGGAATGCATTGATTCTTGCCGAGGATGAAGTGAGCTTCAACGAGCTACTTAGAAGATTGAAGGACGATTTCAGCGACTATCCTGTTGCCGTGGATTATGTTCTGTCAAATTGGCTTAATCCATATAAAGAGAGATTTGTCTCGTGTTGGACAAACGAGATAATGCATTTCGAGAACACCACAACTAGTCGGTACGTATGGATTGTTTTTTATAGAACGCATTTTATTTGTTGGTTCGTATTTGACCTTGTTGTAATGAAAGACATGCATTACTGTGAACAGGGCCGAGAGTGCACATTCGAAGTTGAAGAAACAACTCGACACTAGCTTGTCAAATTTTGAAATGTCTTGGGGGAGGATACATGGATTGTTGATCACAAGCCACAGCACAATCAATGCTTCATTCGAATAATCCCGACATAGAGTGCACCATAAATACAGGTCTCCCCTGTTCAGGAATATACGTGGATTCGTGTCTCATGCGGCTATTCATAAGATTTATCAAGAGATGCAAGGAGTGAATACGGCCGGGGTAGATTCGTTACTTTGTGGTTGTGTGCTGAGAAAGACATGTGGTCTACCGTGTGCTCATGAACTTGGTGAATTACTGCGTCTCAACGAACCAATCCAACTAGAAAGTATTGACAGGTTTTGGAGAAAATTGGACAGCGAACCCGTCAAGTCGGATGTCAGTGTAGTCGAAGACCTTGGGTGTAGATGGATCGAGACAATGAGTGACATCAATGTAATGTTCGATTCGGCCAACGAGTCACAGAGGCTGTTGATGCTCAAGAGACTGCGTGAGATCCAAAACGTGTCCACCACCTCACTTATTGAACCGGAAGTTCAAACACGCACACGTGGACGACCAGAGAAGTCAAAACTTCGAATAGACAAGTCCACCAAGCGTGAGAAGAGTGCTTTCGAATACGTGGAGTCGTTTCATGATAGTAATTCCCCCCGAACCGAGGATACACATGTTAGTGGGGAACCCTCAAGTGCCGAGAATGTGGTGTCGAAGAAGCGGCCGAAGCAACAGGTTGTGCATCGTTCCGCCCGTACAACATTCGGTATTCCATTTATTGATCAGCTACCGAAGTGTTTTCGAGAGTTTGTGGCTTCCACAAAGAATGTAAAGGGAGACGGTCATTGCGGCTTCAGGTGTTTAGCCGATGCACTTGGTATGGGCGAGGATTCCTGGCCCCAGATTCGTAGCGATCTAATCCAGGAGTTGTAAAATTTCAGGGCCTTGTATGCTTCGGTGTGGCATAACTCCACACATATGGTGGACGAGATTCTAGATACATTGAACTGTTTCCAAACGGAGGTGTGGGACGTGAAGTATTGGTTCGTGTTTCCAGAGATCTATTACTTGGCCGCTTCTGCATACAATATGGCGATAGTTCACATATCGCCCGAGATAAGTGTTTTATTTCTTCCCTTACGAACACAAGTGCCGGTGAACCCTCGTTACATGACGATGGCATTAGTTGGAAACAATCACTTCATCCGGGTATGTACTATTATCTTTTCTCTCTTAACGTAGCCTTCAATTGCTTTATTTATTACATTTGTGACCGGTTTTTTCTCATGACACTTTGTAGGTGAACCTAGTAGACGGTGCACCCATGCCTCCAATCATAAATATGTGGTTCGCGTGCAGGTTAGATTGTGCTGCCGGGTGGAGTGTCGTATTCCAACAACAGATCGCCAAGTATAGCGACATGGTTGCTGCGGCTAGATCCTCGTTAGGAGTGGAATCGATTAGTTTAGATGATGATTGATGTATTTCAACTTGTTGTATATATTTGGGGACAACGCATTTGTATACTATTGGAGTGGAAACTATTAGTTTAGACGATGAGTGATTTATTTTTATGTCGATCTTGTCATTTGCCACATCATTTCTGTCTTGTTAAGTGCGTTTCTAGGTTGTGTTCGAATTTTGGTTCACCTCGTTTGCGTAATTTGCCACTATTCGACTGAGTCGGCCGACAGCTAAAAGGAGCGTTCGGCCGAGTCGGCCGACTTCTTCAAGGATTGTACGGCGGGTAGTGACCGACGTCTTCACCTCACGTTCGGCCGGTAGTGGCCAACTCCTTCTAGACGCGTTCGGCCGGTAGTGGCCGACGGCTACAAGGTGTGTTCGGCGGGTAGTGACCGAACAGGGAGTTTTCGGAACGACGATCCTTCGTTTGTCCTCTCTGCTTATTTTTGTGGAGTCTACATTTACGAAAAGTAGTTCAACAAACGTAAATTGGCCGGAAAAACATAATACACAAGGGATGAACTTCAGAAGAACCATACCATCGACTAATTATATGAATGTCGATACAAAACATAATACAAATGTCTTATGAGATAAATGCATTATCAATCCAAAATATTACAAAAACATAGAATAACTAGACAGAAACATTGAACTGTTTGAGTACACCTATCACCTACGACGGGTACGAGATCGGCTGGTGGAGGCACGCGATCTGGGCTCAGAGGGGGCACCATCATCGACAGACAACGTCTCGTATGCCCTCGTCACATAGGACATGACATAATCGAGTGTCATGTCTGGGTCGTGCTCTAACCACCGCTGTACGACTGGTGCAATATGACCACGGGCCGTTCGGATAATACTCCAAGGCGGCTGAGGAACGTGCGTAGCGGCCGCCCCCGATGACCTGGTTCCAGGATTTTATATCCTCGGGTGCGATACGGTGAAGTACCACTCCAAGTAGCCAGGAGAACACTCACATGGATGAGATGCGATCCTACCACGAGCCTCATCGGACAGGACATGGCTGCTCCACATCCGAAAGTACGAGCTCATCAAGTCCCAGACAAGCCTGTACTGGGCACCAGTGCTGCCTCGGCGTACTCTAACCGGTACCAATGGTGCTTCCGGAATCGTCTGTACGTGCCCGAACTGTCTGAGCACGCGGTCTGGGTGATATGGTTCGACCACATCAAAGGCCCGAATACATCCGTGGTAGAATGTCACCTCCTGCCGAGGAAAGACATCACGCAACCCTGCGTAGGGAGTCCACACAACCTAGGGCACAGAACACACAATAATGAGCTGAACAGAACAATGTGAAGGCTAAATTAAAACATACGACCCGAAGTGAGAAGACTTACATTGTGCTCCAACATTGCATCCAGCATCTCCCTCCAGGCCACTAGCCGATCAAGTGATCCACCAGGGGAGGCTTGCTGCGCCCATCGTAATGCTAGCGGTGCTCCCTCCCTATAGTTCACGTTATGAGTGGGCCTCGTGTGAGGAAAGTACTCATAGATCCATGCCTGAAACAATAAAATTATATAAGTACAATGACGTAATAGTGACTGATAACAAACATATTGAAATTAGAAAAAGAACATTTACCTCCAACAACGTCAGGTAACCAGACATCTGCCTAACCCCACTCCGAGATGCAAGTCCGAGCTGGCGGTACAAGTACGCTAGTGTGGCGGCTCCCCATACGTACTTGTGAACTCGTGTAACATTCTCCAGCAGTGGGAGAATGTGTGTGCTCACTCTAGTGCCACTCTTATCTGAAAATAGTGTGCAGCCTAAGACGAACCACAAGTAAGCCCGAACAACACACAATCTCTTCTCCGGATCCTCGGAACATGCATGAGGAGCAAATATGGAACGCAGCCACTCCAGCTTCACTGAACTACCTTTCAGACCTCGAACAGCCTTCTCCGCCTTTTTCATCAACACTCCTAGAAGTCTGCATATCAAAGTTGTCGGGGCCTTAGCTGTGTCTTCCAGTCGGACTACGGGTCGACCGGTGATAGGAAGTCCGGTGATGCAGTAGACATCGTCTAGGGTAATCGTCATCTCTCCCCAAGGCATATGAAAGCTATTCGTCTCTGAATGCTAGCGCTCGACGAAAGCACAAATGAGGTTCTTGTTCGGGCTCTTGTACGAGATCTCACGTAAGTCAGCAATTCTCGACCGACGAAGCAGACCAAACCATTCGTCCAGCTCACCCTCCAACCTCCAGGAATCCATTTTCGTAGTGTGGCATAGGCATTTCAGAATGCCTCTTTCCTCACCGAACCAAATCATCGAGGCGACGTGCGTCTTGAAGCTCGGTATAAGACGATGATCAGCAGGGCCCCCAGGAAATGGGCCCGTAAGTACATCTCCCTCTGCATCGTCCTCGACATGCTCCTCGGCATCCTCCTGAACATACTCTTCAGCATC
This sequence comes from Scutellaria barbata, assembly GCA_028654395.1. Classification (NCBI taxonomy): domain Eukaryota; kingdom Viridiplantae; phylum Streptophyta; class Magnoliopsida; order Lamiales; family Lamiaceae; genus Scutellaria; species Scutellaria barbata. Next base: position 10,536,199 of record CM053645.1, read on the forward strand.
CTCCTCCTCATTCTGATCCTCCTCCTGAACATGTGGTTCGGCCCACTCAACATGTTCGGGCTCAGGAATTTCTTGTCCTCCCATCTCCAACTGCAAGATCGGGAGAGGGACTTCGACCGGGTAGTCATTGCTCGAACATCCTACTCCCGATTCGGCCTCTTCACCCCAACGCTTCCTATTCGAAGCCGTGGGAATCCTTCTCGTGTACGTTGTACCTGCATTACAAAGAAAAATAATTACAAAAATAGAATAAACAATCGACACACATACATAACCCGTTCGGCCGAGAGTGGCCGACACCAAGAAAGGCCGTTCGGCCACTGATGGCCGACACCTAGCTATCCCGTTCGGCCAAGGTGGCCGAGCTCCTTCCTTGCCGTTCGGTCGAGCTGGCCGACAGCTCCTTCTTCCGTTCGGCCAATCCGGCCGACCACCCATTCACCCGTTCGGCCAAGGTGGCCGAACGCACACAACAAACGTCGGCCAACCAGGGCCGAAAGTGCTGAATGCGAAATGTGCAAATTTCTTCGAAAATTGTACGAATTTTCAGCAAATTAACTCAAATTTTACTAACCCATTGCCAATACTATAGGACCCTAACTAAATACGTAGGAAAAATGCAATTATACGAGAGTGTTGAAATCAACTTACCCGTAAAATTTTGCTCCCTATGTTCATATCCGAAAGCTTTTCTACGCCGTTCCATGATAGCAAACGTGTCGGCAGGAGGCAACCGAAAGAAATGCAAGTTCTTCAATAAGCTGTAGCAATGGTGGTTCGGTGGTGTTGGGCCGAAAATGCAAGAATTTTGCTCAAGAAATTGTCTTGGTTGAGAATTGGTGAGGGAATGAGGAAGAAGGATAGGGTGGGAAAGTATTTGGGTGCCCTTAGAAATGTATGTATCGATTTTTGTAATTATTGGGATGCCCTAAATAGTTGGGGTGCCCTTAGAACTCCTTGGGGTGGATTTAGTTCATCCCATTTTTTTTATGGGTGCTGCCCATCTTTAGTGCCACTCTTGAATTTCTTGTGGTCACAACAACTCTACTTTTAGGCCCACTATAGTGAAGTGCATTTCTTAATGGATATTTTGTTGATATTTATGATATTTTTTTGTCGTTATTTATTGTTTTTTTCTCCAATATTTCACTTATTTTTGTACAATTTATATCATGAATATTCCTGTTTTCTCACCGATATTTTGTCAATATTTATCGATTTTTTTTCAATATTTATTGTTTTTTCTCTAATATTTCACTTATATTTCTACCATTTCTAATATTCCATCAATTTTTACCAATATTTCTCTGTTTTTTAATCAATTTTTCTATTAATTTGTACCATGATATTATTGATATTTCTTCGACATTTCATCTATTTTCGATATCATATTATCCATATTTTGTCGATATTTATGAATATTTTTTTGGTCGATATTTATTGTGTTTTCTCCGATATTTCACTTATTTTTCTACTATTATTTTCCTGTATTTTTCATCGATACCATGATATTATTGATATTTCTCCGACATTTCATCTATTTTTGATATCATATTATTCATATTTTGTCTTTTTTTGTCGATATTTATTGTGTTTTCTCCGATATTTCACTTATTTTTCTACTACTATTTTCCTATATTTTTCATCGATACCATGATAACTATTTTCCTGTATTTTTCATCAATACCATGATATTATCGATATTTCTCCAACATTTCATCTATTTTTGATATCATATTATCCACATTTCGTCCATATTTATGGATATTTTTTTGTCGATATTTATTGTATTTTCTCCGATATTTCACTTATTTTTCTACTACTATTTTCCTGTATTTTTCTACTACAATTTTCCTGTATTTTTCATCGATACCATGATATTATCGATATCTCCAACATTTCATCTATTTTTGATATCATATTATCCATATTTTGTCCATATTTATGAATATATTTTTTCGATATTTATTATTTTTTCCGATATTTCACTTATTTTTCTACTACCATGAATATTCCATCAATACTTTACCTGTTTTTTCACAAATTTTATTATAGTTTATTGGATGTGCCGTGGAGATAAGAATCGTGAAAAAAATTTCCCTGTTTTTTTCACAAATTTTCTTATAGTTTATTGGATGTGAATTATGAAAAAAGTAAAGAGAGTATATACATGAAAACCATTAATTGATTTTTATATATACATAAAAAGATATGGATGAAACCATTAACAAGTATTATCCAATACAAACAAAGAGATACATTATATACATGAAAATACCAATAGCATCTCTTAATCCAATATAGCTCACATATTCATACATGAAAACGCCAATAGCATCACCCAATACAAACAAAGATATATAATATATAAATACTATAGAATTGCAGTATAAAGACAAAGGTGAAGACCTAATACAAACAAAGAGAAATAGTATATACACAGAATTGCAGTATAAAGACAAAGGTGAAGAGATTACCGGAGGAAGCACTTCAACAGTCACTTCAAGAGTCCTCTAAAATCTGATGAGTTTGGATGAGTTTGTTACCACTAAAAAGTCCTTTAAAATCCATGTAACACAACAATCCTATAAAATCCTTATATTTTTGAATACCAATGGATTATTTTTAAATAGTAAATCCTTATATTTTTGAATACCAATGATTATTTTTAATTTTAAATAGTAAATCCTTATATTTTTGAATACCAATGATTATTTTTAAATAGTAAAAAGTTTTGCATGAATATCAATGATTTGAATGGACTCTTTAAAAAATCTTGAAAATTCAGATTGAATACCACTAGATTGTTTTTAAGTGACATAAAATCCTAATTGAATACCAGGATTTAAAAAAAAAAAGGTTTTTCTCATTTGCTGTTTTCTCATTAATGTTTTTTTAAATTTTTTTATTTGATAATTTCCTTATTTTCTTATAAAATAAAATAATGAAATAAATGTTATTCAATAAACCTTATAAAACATTTTCTCATTAATGTTTTTTTAAATTTTTTTATTTTATAATTTCCTTATTTTCTTATAAAATAAAATAATGAAATAAATGTTATTCAATAAACCTTATAAAACATTTTTAATAAGCGTTTTTCACTATATGATTAAATATAAATTGCTTAGTATCACTTTCTTACAATTGCTTGTTACCTCACCTTTTTCATTTAAAACTGGATTGTACACAATTTTGATGCTACTTCTTTGACAGAGTCGAACATTAAAGACTTTTCTATTTGAATAATCAGTACAAGGTAATTCAAAGTTATTGAGATCACAGTCCCTATTATGGTTGGGGAAAAATATCAAACTCAAAAGTGATATAAAATATGGAAACAACCAAGTCGTGTATATATTTAAAAAGGAGGGAAACGTATCAAACTCAAAAATAATATGAAATATGGAAACAACCAAATCGTGTATATATTTAAAAAAAAAAAGGAAAAAGACGGTGTTTTGTTAGAAATCTGAATAGAAACTGCTAAGTCTTCTTACTTCTTTGGCGATGTCGAACATTAAAGACTTTTTAGTTTGAATAATTGGTAGAAAGTAATTCAAAGCCATTGAGATCACGATCTCCCTCATGATTGGAAAAAATATTAAACTCAAAAGTGATATGAAATATGAAAACAATCAAGTCATATATATTTAAAAAAAAAGAAAAAAAATAGTGTTTCGTTGGAAATTTGAGTCGAAACTACAAACTCGCTGTTTTGTTTAAAAGAAAGGAAAAAGACGAGATTTCACTTACGGGGGCTTCTTTAATCAAAACTAATTAATATTTTTTTAATTTTATAATTTCTTTATTTCCTTATAAAATAAAATAATGAAAAAAATGCTATCCAATAGACCAGTTTTACATGTACAATGTGTCATCTTATAAAACAATATAACAATCGCTTCTCACTATACGATTAAATATAAATTGCCCAGCATTGTACACGCAGCACATATTTACTTATCTTTTCTAGGGTTTTTTTCGATAAGCTCTCTCTCTCTCTCTCTACAAATGCGTACATCTCTCACTCTGCTGCTTCGCGTTCTTCAATCTTGAATTACTTTTTCTGCCTACATAGGTAAAGTTCCTCTTTTTTTTTTTTTTTTTATCTCAATTTATGCATCTTATTTGTGTCGATGGGCATCTGTGTTAGTTTTATGCATACCGACGAGTGTCGTTTGGGGTTCATTGATTAGAATTTAGAACCAATTTTCGCTCAATTGTTAACATTTGGATTCATGAGCATTAAAAAATTGAATCCTTTTGTTTTCTGTATAAGGTTGACATAATTAATTTTTTTCATGGCATAATTAAGCATAACCCAGAAAACTTATTGCTGTGGTTCGAGTTGATTTTACTCAGGCATGAATTTATAATTAGGGTTTATTGAATATTAGATTTGTTGAGATATGGCCGATGGTTATTTATGTTTCTTCTTTATTTTTGGCTCAAAACGAAATTTTTTGTTTTCAGACTATTGAGATTGAAATAATGATTGTATTTTGGCGTTTGTGCGCTCCCTTGGTAATTCAGCAATTCTTTGTTTTTTTTTGTTTTTTTTTTTTGGGTGATTTCTTGGACATTTGAAAAAATATTTATTTTGTGCTTCTGCTTGTTTGACATGGGCATCGATTGCTTATTTGGTTAAATTTGTCCCTTTCTCGATTATTATTTCCTTTTTGTCTTGCATATATGTGTTTTTCTTTCACCTATTATTCATTTGTTTATTAGATATCGAAATTATAATAGTAATTTGAATTCATATTTGTACTTCCTCAGTCCCACATCTGAATTGTATATGTCCTTTCTTCTGGTCCTTTTTTCTTGAAATCACCATTTACAGCTTGTTTTCTTTTGTTTTTTATTAATTAAAATTGTTTTCGTGATTGTTTCCACTAGCTAGTCGTCATGTGCTATTTTTAAGTAATTCAAAGTTTTTTTCCCTAACTGTTTTTGATTCTTCTTTCATATTGATGCATGCTGTCTTTAGTAGTCTTTTGTACGTCAATTTGTTCATCTTAAGAAATCTAAATTTTCTTCTTTACTTGATGCCTTTATGATTATGATTTGAACATGTTCTACCCTATTTCAGATAGTCAGGTGATGCAGATGGAGCATGGTTCTAATTCTCTCGACCTTCCAGTATCAGAGATGGCTATGAAAATAACAGGCCAGGTGTCAAGCAATCCTGAATCACATCATATTTATGTGTCAACAGATCAAAGTGGTCTAGTAGAGCCACCATCCAGTAACCCTGGGTTCAATATTTTAATGAGGCCAAACAATGGAGTGGGGCATAATGAATCTTCAGGTGGTAGTATGGGTAGAAGTGTGGTCTGGATGTCAGACCAGGTAGGTTGTGAACATGCAAGTTTGCCCAACAGTATGGCTGGAGAGATGACATCATTCCCAGTAAAACGGAAGGCTGAGGTGGAACCTCTGTCAAACAATTCTGCTTCTCAGCAGTTTCCTCTGTCTAATAAGCGGCCAGCACACATCAGATCTGATGCTAATTCTTTTGGATTCATGCATCCGTCATCATCTCTAAAGAAAACTGCATCAGTGCAGCCAAGGTTGAGTTCTCCAACTATTCTGGCCCCATCTTTGCAAAACAAGAAAATGGTGCGGAATGACTCCATTTCTGGGAAATCTGGCTTACAGAGGGGTCAGACTGGAAAAAGACAAACTGCTCCAATTGAATCAGCATCCAGGGTTCGTCAAGAGTCTTCAGAAGCTGTGAGGTCCAAAATGAAGGAGTCTCTGAGTGCTGCACTATCTTTGGCATTCCATAACCAGGACAATGCTTCAAATACAGAGAAAAGCCAGAATGATACAAATATCACTCATCAGCCCATGGATTCCCAGGCATCTAATATCTCCAATTCTACTGTTGGAGGTCAGGTTCCTGTTTCTGGTTCTGAGGGTGTGTTTCATTCAAATGAATCAACTGCACTTGACAAAACTAATGATTGTCAGGTATTTTCTGCTGGGTTACCTGCTGATGGTAACAGTGTGAATGGTGGACAGTCTTTCCAGGGGTTTCAGTATAGTTTGCCTGATGAAGATGTTCCATTTGGTGATAATTTCTTTGTTAAAGATGATCTGTTGCAGGGAAATGGGCTGTCCTGGGCATTTGATTTTGATGTACATATGGGGGAGGGGAAAGAAGTTCAACATGCTGAAAATCCCAAATCTGTCAACGAGAAATCTCTGGGGCACAGTGGAGATGTTGCAATTTTGACACCAGAGGACCTGGCTTCTCAAATTGAAGCTGAACTTTTTAAACTTTTTGGTGATGTCAACAAAAAATACAGAGAGAAAGGTAGGTCTCTCATATTCAACCTTAAGGATCGTAACAATCCGGAATTGAGAGAAAGAGTCATGTCTGGTGAAATATCGCCCGAGAGGTTGTGCTCAATGTCAGCTGAAGAGCTTGCTTCGAAGGAGTTATCTGAGTGGCGTATGGCCAAAGCAGAGGAGTTGGCACAAATGAAAGTTTTACCTGATACTGAAGTTGATATCAGACGTTTGGTTAGGAAAACACACAAGGGAGAGTTTCAAGTAGAAGTTGAACGTGATGATGGCATTGCTGCGGAGATTTCTAGTGGGACTTCTGTGTGGACACGATCTCAACCTAAAAAGGACACTGAATCTCATCCTGCTTCTGAGGCAAGTCTTAAAGATAAAGAGAAAGTAGCAGCAGGTCAAGGGAGTAGTTCGGAAGGCCATGATTTTCCTGGTAGCCTGATTATTCCAACTGATGGGACAGATCTAATGCAAGGAATGATGGTGGATGAATTAAAGGATGCAGAATTTCTGCCTCCAATTGTCTCTTTGGATGAGTTTATGGAGTCCCTTAATAATGAACCTCCTTTTGAGAATTTATCAGTAGATGCAGTACCAAAGTCCCCTATTGCACATGGAGAAAGCCTAAAGCCTGTCAGCAACACTAAGACTTCTATTCGAACTTCTGACACTCGTAAAGATACTTTCTTCAAAAAGGCTGCTGCAGTCAAGAAACATGATGATGTAACAACGAAATCTAGTGGGAGTCCTGGAAACCAGAATGTTCTTCGTAATGATGTGCCAAAGGCCGATTACACCTGGGATGGTATCCTTCAGCTAAGTATATCATCCTCACTCACTGTTGGTGGTCTATTTCAGAGGTTAGTATGTTTTTAGTTTGGAAATGCAAGTTGGCTGTCTCTGCTTCATCTGCTCAAACAACATTCTGTTTATGTTTCTGCTCCAATTGATCGATTATCTTGAGAGATGTATGTGTGTGTTTTCTTAGACCAAGCTGAGTTTCTTTCTGTTGTGTTCAATTGCTTTACCCTGTTGTTTTTGTTCATGTCAACAGCGGTGAGAAAACATCAACAAAGGAGTGGCCCCTCTCTCTTGAGATCAAGGGCAGAGTTAGACTCGACGCTTTTGAAAAATTTCTTCAAGATCTCCCCATGTCTCGAACTCGTGCAGTCATGGTATATCAAGGCCCCTCTTTTCCCTTGTAACTAATTTTTGCCTCCTCTCTTACTGGGTATTGGCTCTTTGCCTGCAAAGATGGCAATGTGGCCTCCCTCTGCCCAATGGCATTAATCTTTTTCTTATATTAGTGTGGTTGTATAATTTGCGTGCCAACAAAAAATATACCAAAAGGTTATTTTGCCCATGTGAATGTTTTTCCCAGAGCACATACATTCCTTGATTATTTGCACACAAATTATGAAAAATGAATAGAAAAAGAAAAACAAGAATCCGACTCAAGTATTTGCTACAACAATTGCCAGTAATAGTCACTGTTTACATACAAGGGTCAGACTGTTGGCCTTTGTAATAATTAGTTGAGCATAGCAAAGCCCTTTGAGAGACTATTAATAGGTGGTTCTGTTCTTTGTTGTTGAGGCATCTAATTTAACACTTGTAGATTATAACGAGTTGTTGCATATCAGATATTAATGCTACCATACAAACCTAGTTACATCTATCAACGGTAGTATTTTAGAAGAAGCGTGTTGTGTTGTTCAGTTGATTTGGGCAAGCAAGTATTGGTGTGGTTGATTTGATGTTCTGTTGATTTGGGCAAGCAAGTATTGGTGTGGTTGATTTGATGTTAATTTGACGTTGGCCTTTTACCATTACAAAATGTGGTGATTTGATTTACCATTACAAAATGTGGTTATTTTGATTTACCATTACAAAATGTGATTTTTAAGTTGCTTTTATAGAACAACAAATGTAATAAATGGCAAAGGAATTGTACTGTTGTGTGAGGTTTACTTGCAAGTAATTACTAGTGGAAATCGCAATAATACAGCATATTTATTTAGCTTGAGTTGCCAACTGAAATTCATTCATTCCCAATTACAGCACGTGATTGTACAATAAACATGTGACAGTAAACTGCCTTATAATGTGTTAATGTTGGTACCACCTTGTGCTTGTTAATTAATCCAACATTGCTTTCTTGTTTTCAGGTTCTTCACTTTGTTTTGAAGGACAAATCATCAGACGAGCAACGTTGTAATCTTTCTGAGGTAACTCTCTCTTCATTAATTCTGCCAATTTCATCATTTGAATTTAGCCATCTTATAATCATCTCATTATGCAGGCTATCGATTCATATACCAGTGACGAGAGGTTGGGATATGCGGAGCCACTCCCTGGCGTAGAACTATACCTGTGCCCCCCGACTTCGAAGATGGTGGATTTGTTGAACAAGTTTATGCCCAAAGAACGGAATAATCACATTGAAAATGGACTAATTGGTGTAGTTGTATGGAGAAGAGCTCATATAAGCAACACTATATCACCTAATTCATCTTCACACCACAAACACAGCTCGAAAAAGCAACCTTTTGCTGCCCCCAAGAGGGTCCAAGATTCATGTAATGTTAATGCTAATACCCCTACTAGAACACCACATTCCCCTCATCCCTCAACTAAATCTGAACCCGATGATGAAGGTGATGATGATATCCCGCCTGGGTTTGGCCCAGCCTCTGCTAAAGACGATGATGATTTACCTGAGTTCAATTTTTCCGGTAGCTTAAACCCGTTGCCTGGTTCCAGGATTTCACCCCAGAATTTGCCTAATCCTGTGAAAAAGACTAAACGCCATGTAGATGAAGTGCGTGAGCTTATAAAAAAATATGGTCAAAGTGACAACACTAGTGCTAGTGTGAGCCTAGTAGATAATAGGAGTCTTGGTGTTGAACCTTGGAACGATGATGATGATGATGATGATATCCCAGAATGGCAGCCCCATGCCCTGCCACCTCAGCTCCGGCCACCATATCCGGTGGCTCACGGCCATCAGTTGCCTGTGCCCTTATTCCCGACTAATCAACAAATGGTGAGCCAGCAGCCACCGCCTGGTGGTGTGAGGCTGCAGCCACAGGCTCACTTACATGGTCCCAGATGGAGGCATTACTAGTTAGGCTAGGCTAACAAAAGTCTTGTAAATAAATTTTGATCTTTGTAGTATCGACTCTTTCCGGTTCTTGTTTTAAGTCTCATCTAGTATTAGCTAGCTTTGACAGTTAAGCTGTTTCTTCTTTCCCTCTTGGTTAAATTTCTTTTGTCGTTTCATTCATTTTCTTTGTTGGATTTCCAAAAATTAATTTTTTGTGGGACAATGTCTTGACGCTGTTGGGGTTTTGTAGGCCACCAAAAGAAATGATATTGGATTAAAGGTTTTTTATAGAGGAAAAAGTTTTAGATAATTTACCTTATAAAATAGCAATGTGAAATAGAATTATTATGCGTGTGAAAATAGATAGTGAATATTTCATCAGATATAATATTTAAAAAGGCAACCCCGAAAAAAGGGTCTGCTCCCTGTACAGAAAAAGCGAGCCCCAAATTTGAAGACAATCATTTGGCACACCATACTGTTTATTTGTTGGTGAAAGTGCAGAAAAACCCAACTTTCTTTCATTCTTTAAGACAATCATTTGGCACACCATAATGTTTATTTGTTGGTGAAAGTGCAGAAAAACCCAACTTTCTTTCATTCTTTAAGACAATCATTGGGCAAACCATAATGTTTATTTGTTTGTGAAAGTGCAGAAAAACCCAACTTAATTTCATTCTTTCTTAATGTAGCAACGAGCATAGGTTGGTTGTTCAAAATGAGAAATATTAGGTTGCGTTCTACCAACCATGCCCTTAATCCTCAATTACCTTCTTTAAGTCACTTAAGCAAAGTCTAATCGATTACGAGGTAAACAATTCACTGTAAACATTATCCCCCATCAGGTTTATGGCTAAATAGGCTACTATCGCGTTCACACGTTAAATCTAAAATTTAAAATCAAAATGCCTGCACAAAGTTGATATGCACGAAGTCAAAAACTAGACGTAATTAACAAAATGTAATGATTACAGAAAAGAGTTGTAGCATTCCAATTGAAACATTTGTCTGAGCAATGAGAATCTTTACACAAGTCTGAATTGGCCATCTTAATCAGATTTTTTTTTTTCAGTTTTATTCACTGCATAATGGTCCCACGGTTTTGACATTCTATCAAGAATCGAAATTTTACTAGAGCTGGTTGAAGTCTTATCATTTGTAGATGAGCCCTGTCAAGGATGTGTTGAAGTCTTATCAAGGATTCATTCCCCCTAAGATGTGTTTGTCAAAGTCTCCAACTTGATAAGGATGGAAAGCGATTTTCATTGTGCTATAGATATGAGTCTCAAATGAGCATTTCTTGCACATAAACTTGCTCTCTTTTCCTTCTCTTACATGCCCTCTAACTGCTATTAGCTATGATGACTTGTCTCCAAATTTCCTTTAATCTCTTCTTAGCAAACTTTCTCCTCTTGGGGTGTCTTGGAAATGCTGCTTCATGCAAGGACTGTTTCATCCAATCCAGGGCTGCTCATTACCCAAATTCTGATGAGAATGGAACAGAAAGTGAGTCATCAACAGTATAATCGAATCCTTGCATTATAGACAGAAAAATATCATGCTAAGATGATATCTATGAATGCATACTAATGATTTTATTATGCATTTCAACAAAAACAAATGCAGCTGGACGTTGTGGCTATGGCACGTTTGGAGCAACGATCAACGGTGGAGATGTATCTGCTGCATCAGATCTCTATCAAGATGGGGTAGGATGTGGTGCTTGCTATCAGGTAATTAAACATCATCAAAAGGAGAGAGACACTGTATGTGTAAGGCAATGGTGATCTTATCTTGAAATGTTTCTTTCTTTCTCAGGTGAGGTGTACTAACAGCAACTACTGTTCAGACAAAGGAGTGAATATAGTCATAACCGACCATGGTTCTGGCCACAGCACCGACTTCATATTGAGTAGGCGAGCTTTTGGTCGAATGGCTCAGAATACGGATGCAGCTGCAGCTATTTTAGCATTTGGCATAGTAGATATTGAATATAGGCGGTAAGGCTATGAAGCTTCATGAATATACATCTCTTGTCTACATAATACTATATAAGAATCACTTGGAATGCCAAGTAATCATTTCCAATTAATCAGTTTTGTAAATCTTATAATTCTCTGGGGTTGTTTAAGCAACATATATTTCACCAAAATAGAACATGCAAGCATGTTTTATACATCTTATTCTCTATATGGCACAAATCAGAAGATGATGATACAAGCTTATTCATATGTATATGCAGGGTTTCATGCAGCTATCCAAACAAAAATATTACTATTAAGATAGATAAAAGCAGCAACAACCCTCATTATCTGGCCTTTGTGATTTGGTATCAACAAGGGAGGAAAGACATAACTGCTGTCCAACTATGTGAGGTATCTTTTGGAATCTCTGGCTATGCACTGGAAAGATATCAGTTGTAAAAGAAATTATCAAAACACTGAATATTCTATGTAAAAAATTAACTTGATGTTTCAATATACAGACACAAAATTATGTATGCAAACTACTGGACCGGGCTTATGGATCAGTATGGACGACTACTTCACCTCCTAGTGGAATACTTTCTGTGAGGATGCTATTAAGCGATGAAAATGGAGATGAGACATGGATGGTTCCAATCAATGACATACCAGGGAACTGGAAACCTGGAGACACATATGACTCCGGAGTACAAGTTATGGCCTGATGCAGGAAAAATAAACCACTATCTAATTCTTTGTGTTAGTTAAGCTTCCTAGCTGCTCATCTACATATAATTCCTTTTTGTTGTTTCAATTGATTTTATAGTGTTTCCGGAGATAGGAGTCAATAATAAGTAGTTAATGCATCTATGTAATTTAATTAGTTTAAGAGTAATACAGTACAAGGAGATGACTTTGGAAAAACCATGTACCCATACAATCAGATGTTCTAAACTAATCATGTTCCTCCCCTCCACCAGATATTTACTGTGCACGCCTCAGTAGTTTTCACAGCTTTCTTGCACCGTAACAGCACAGGTAATCTAATAATAGTCACATTGGTAAAATAGTTTCACATACAAGGGGCACTAATAACCATGACTTGAATGGGGCTTTAAACAAGCAAATCAACATCACTCGTTACTTTCTTCACATATCAGCCTACTCTAGATTATTCTGTATCAGATTACGAGAGCAGGATATCTGGTTCACAGAAAGAGAGACAGAGCAGCATGGTATTCATATAAGACAGCAGTTATTAGCACCCTTAAATCAAACCAAATCAGGCCATGCAGGTCCAAGTGAATTCCAAAGATAAGTTTGAAAATGAAATTTACAATGAACTTGGATGATATAAATGCCTACATGCTAAAAAGGCAGAGTATTTTTTTTTTTTTTTTTATAGCTTGTGAATAAATCGAGCTATCATCTAAATGTGGAATTTAACTCATTGATCAATGCAATCATAGAATACCACAGTAATGACACCTCATATTATTACTCCAAAAAATTGGGCAATAGAACCCTTCTTCATAATGACCCACCCAAGATTTTTAAATGTCTCCAACACAAAAATGATAAAAAGAAAAAAAAAAAAAAAAAGGCTCCAACACAAGCATGAAGAGAAAGGGAAACAAACTTGGCAATTGAACACATGCTGAAGTAACTGTTAGAGCATATTTCAGCCATTTAATTATGCTAATCACCCATAATAATATGTTGTATAAAGTAAACCCTATTCCTCTTTATTAGGAAAAAGACGGTGTCAGCATCTAGGAAATGTATATTTTAGCAAAAGATAAACAAAAGTAGCAACAAGCCTTGATCAGATACGTAAGAAGAAAAGCAAGCAGATGAGCTGCAGTGCGTGTCAGTGGCTTAACATAAAACGTTAGAAAATGGGATGGAACAAAACAAAAAGGAGAGTTACTAGAATGACTCACTCTGATTATTCAGACAAGATGTGGAAGGAAAAAATTGCAGGAATTTTTTCAGGCCAAATTCCCAGTGCATTATTAGTTTATGCAACCATGCTATCTCCCATGAGATGAGAAATTCTGGAAAAAGACAAGGGACATTATTATAATCTCACTATAGGGGGCAATGACAAGCAGTGGATATTTTAAATGGATTCTTAAGAAGATAAATGCCCGAGTAATAATGTGGTACATGAATAGGATTGTTTTGCACAACACTTCAATTAGAGACAGTCATAACCATAGTGTAATGCAAAAAAGGGAAAGACAGGGGATTATGAAAGCTAGAGATATTCTCTTTAATTGATTAGGACTTCTCTAAAAGGTTTTAAAAATTATAATCTCTTCAGGACTACAGATATCCCAATTACTGGTTTCTTATAGAGCGCAGATAAACTCACTCTTAGATTCATATTTTGTCAAGTCATTACCTACCGCAAATTGAGATGACAACATCTTCCGCCAAAAGACATTCTCAAAGAGAGCATATGAAGGTTCCATGATGAGGAAATGTTATCAGATTCTTCTTCATCAGAATTCTGGAATCTCTTCTCAGATTAGTTACTATGCAGGACAAACTCTACCATTTGTACAGCTTTAGGAAAACCCTTTATCCAATCATGTTACCATGCATGATAAACTCTATCATTTGTACAGCTCTAGGGAAACCCTTCATCCAACCATTTATCTTTGCTCGTCTCAACAGCTCAAAAGAACCTTCATTGGGTTCACAACCATCCATGGCCATGTCTTTAAGCAATGAGATAATTTCCCAAAACATTCCTCTCATGAACATTGCTTTCATTATTGTGTTGTAAATAAAAATATTAGGAGGAATTCCATTCTCGCGCAATTGGTCTCGCAGGTGAAGCGCAAGTGAGATCTTGCCTCGTTTACAAATGCTATAAATGAAGCAACCATAGGTACCAATATCTGGCCTCAATTTATGACTAACCATATTCCTTAAAAGATCATATACCAACATATCATTGCCTTCCCGTATGGAAGCACGCATCAGTATATTATATGTAGTTGTATTGGGTGAAACTCCAATTTCAATGAAATTGGAGAATATTTTCTTTGCTCTTTCAAAATGTCCATTTTTGCAAAGTCCATTAAGAAGGGTGTTAAACATGATTGTGTTAGGCTGAGGACCCTCAATCACCATGGACTTCACGCGCTCTAAGCAGTCTTCAATTTTCCCAATCGCACAATAATACTGAATCAGACATGTTAAGCTCACAACATCATGTTTTATTCCTTCAAAATCCATCCGCCACAAAATTCGCTCAATCATGGATGAATTTCCCAATTTACATGAAGCAGACAGAATTGTATTGAAAGAAATCAAATCAGGCCCATCACCAGGCCATTTGATACGGTCAAATAATATTAGAACTTCATCCATGTTTTCCCGTTTGCACAATCCTTTCAGAATTGTATTGTATGATATATTTGTAGGTCTAAAACCCTTCTCCATCATACTTTGCATTATGGACATAGCTTTACGCGAATCACCATAACAGCACAGGCAATGCAGAAATATATTACACATCACATCATCCATAGAGCAGCCCCTTGATTTCATGCGGAGAAACAGCTTATTGGCAACCTCCAGCCTGCCCCTTTTCAACATGCCTCCCACCAATGCAGCATGAGTATACATGTCAGGTAAGAAGCCCTTTTGGTCGATAACTCGAACAAGTTCACAAATTTCAACTATCCTACCTTGACGGCAAAGAACACGGAGAACTATATTGTACAAAACTAAGTCAGTATCACATCCTTTCTCTTCCATATCTCTCAAAATGTTTAGTGCCTCATCAACTTTCCCATCATCACAGAGAAACTTAATAATGACTGTATAAGTTACAAGACTAGGCTTACAGCCAACACTTTCCATTATTTCTAAACATCGGAAAGCTTCATTCCATAGCCTATCCTTGCTAAAGCCATAAACCAAAGCAGTATAAGAGTAGACAGAACACACAAACCCCTTTTTCTCTAACAAACCAAAAAAAGCCAAAGCAACATTACTCTGCTTAAACTTACATAAAGCCCAGAGAATAGGATTGTAAAGAATCCCTCCACAATAGTATCCCTTCCCTGAAAGTGCCACAAGCAAAGAACACGCCTTTTCAACCATCCCATCTTTACAAAGACCTTGAATCAACACACTCATATCATGCTCACTTGGATTGGAATTGACACTAGACATAACCTCAAGCACCAAAACGGCATCTACTGTGCTTCCTATTTTCAACAGCTTCTTGAACAATTTCGACAGAACTGTGTATGAAGGAAAGAAACCACTCGCCAGCATTTCCTCTGTAATATAAATTGCATCTTTTAATCTACCAACAGAGATTGTCCCATTAATTAGTGTATGATAAGTCAACAAATTTGGACTCGGCCCGAATCTTTTCATCACACTGTAAACCTCAAACAATTCATCAAACGCCACACTCCCAGACTTAAAATAATATCTGATCATCGCATTATAATCGTATACAGTAGGTTTCCCCGGAACATTATTGCTCATAAAATTCAGAGTTTCAAGGGCTTTGCTAATGCTACCTGAGGAGGCATGCTTCTGCATTCTCTGCTGCAACTCACTGTAATTAGCCAACTCCATCGCCACATTATCATCTGATGAAGAACCAGTATATTGAGCAGCACAGCAAGAAGTGGAAAGATCCATTAAATGGGAGAAAAAGAACAACTTTTTCCTCGTATGTAAGTAATAAATGGTGCAAGAAAACATTCTTGGGAAATTCAAAAACTGAGCAAAGCCGCAATAAAGTAAACTGACAACTGATTCAAACTGCATTACATTCGCTCAACTTTTCTGAGTACAAAAGGCATATGAATTTGAATTAATATGATATCTAGTTTGAGGTTTTACAGAAAAGGGAAAACAAAATCTTGCAAACTTGATGAGTAAACGGAATTACTGGAGAAAATCCTTTTCTTTTTCCCGCCACTTGGGAATGAGGATGAAGATATAAACCCTAGTGAATGTATAAACACAAAGAAAAAAAAAAACCCTACTTATTCAGAGCGTTGATACGACGCGGTATAATTATGCAAATTGAATTTTAATTTTTGCTCTACTTTTAATAGAAAAACATTTGATACTATCCAATTACCGTAAAATTATTTAATTTATTAATAGTTGTAATATTTGTCAAATAATATTTTGAAATAAACCATAGTCATTATATCAACTCAACGAAATAAATAAGTGAAATAATTTTAGTAAAGCACTTTCTAAATTTATACTTGCTTGCTAATAAACATAATTTATAATCAAGTATGCTTACTATTTTCACATGAGTCCCTCATGAATCCAGAATTTTAATATCTAGACTATGACTTCTGCCCCAGAAAGTTTACTTTTTTCAAATGGACCCCACACCTAACCAGTAATTTCAGTTATACCCCACATTTTATATAAAATTCAAAAAGATGCAGTTTTTCAGTTATCCTTCATAAATCACAGTGGATGAGAAAAGCAGACTCCAATGGCGACAGCTCTTCCTACAGTTAAACATATTCCAAATTTTGCTATCCATAGGTATGAAGTACGATATTCTACAACTCGTTTGCTTTTATTTTATAGCGTTTTAGCTTTTGCTGCTTTGCAGGAAAGATGCTCATAGCATGTCTGTTTCAAGCCAGAAAATTTCCGAAATGCGTCGAAAATTGAGGAAAACAGTTGCGAGTTTGAGCAAAACTTCAAGGCCTATTTTGGAAAATGGAATTTTAAGGAGGGATTTAATGTTTATGGGATTGTCTTCTTCACTCTCTCTAGTTTTCCCAACTTTAGGTAAATGTTGCTCCTTTTTTATCCCTCTAATTGAATTTGGCTATATCATGAATCCATAATTGTGCAAGTTCTTTCTGACATTGTCAGTTTTAATATGTCTTGGAGTTGTTGTTCATGTACGTTCTTGAGCCGGGATTAATATTCATATGTTTTGAGTTTGTAATGTGTATGATTAGCCTGGTTCTCAGAGGTGGAAATTTGAAGGAATAGATTTTCATAAGTAATTATATTCTCTACGAAAAATAAGCTTAAACTTCGCTTGCTTGATAAGGTTATTTAATAGTTTTTCTTGGATGTTAAATTGCTGGTGCTACAGGCTGTGGTGCGGAGGAAGAGCCGAAAATGAATTTACTAATTGATGAAACAAATGCTTATTCATATTTGTATCCAACAGAATTGCCTTCAAATAAGTCTGTCTTCAAATGGTAAATGTTTGTTCCTACCCACTCAAGTTTTATGTTACTGATGGTAAATGCGTTCATTTTCTTTTACTGCTAATATTGTAGGAACCTCACTCTTTTCCATCTATTTGAAGGGTGGAATCTAGAAAAGCGGAGCGCTATTCATCAGCTGCACCATTGTCCCGTAAGTCATAGTATTATTTGTATCTTCAACAATGAAAGCCAGAAAAGTTGTTATTGCTAAGGATATATTGCCTCCTACCTTGATTAACTTCAGTAATATAACTGGTTATGTGGTAATTGTATTGAACTCTCATTTTCTGAAGAAATTTTGATGCATCAACTGTAAGCTTACACACATTTTTTTGACTGTCAAACAGCTGATGCACGCCTTCGCATTGTATCTGAGAGGGTTGATTTCATTGATAACCTCATAATTTCAGTTTCGGTAACTTTAGTTTATCTTGTTGTTTCCATTGTAGGATGATAATTCATGGATTTTCCTTTTAGACTTTTAACTATATACTCTTTGTTTCAGATAGGTCCCCCCAATTCATTGTTCTTGAAATCTAAAGACAAAAGCACATGGAGTGCGAAAGATGTTGCAGAGTCTGTTTTAGCTGACAAGTCTGCTCTGGTATTTGCTCCCTTTGCTCCCCTCTTTAAATTTATTCAATGACATTGAAATGATTGATAAAGAGTGGATGGATGATTATGGATACAAAGAGCTGGGTCGTGGACCATGCTGACTCATTACATCATACATAAGTAAAGATAAATATGGTCTGATTCCACTATTCTTGCTAATTCTGACAATATCCATTTTCAGACCTTAGATCTTCTTATCCAAACTCTGAACATATTTTTATCACCTTGGAACCCCAACACATGCCTACTTTCTTTATAGTTCAGGTTAGAATTTGCAGGAGTTATAAAAATTGTGCAATTTTTAAGGCAAACTTTTTTTGCCCAATTTCCATACGGCTGCTTGTGGCTCTCTTAAATGCATAATCTAATTGGCTATTCCTTTTTAGTAATTGCTACATTCTACTGTTTATCACAGCGAGTAACCTCTACTCAGCGATTGGATGAAACTTCCGTCCTTGATGCACATTCTTCTACAGTAAGTCTGTTTCAGCCTATGTTATATTCCAAACTACTAGTGCAATAATGCAATCAGTTTTTCTTACATTAGCTCATTATATTTTTGTCCAAGGTTGATGGTGAGCCATATTGGTATTATGAATATTTGGTTCGCAAATCACCCACCAAAAGTGTAAGTCGCCTAATTTATTAGCCGATTAGTGGGAATAATATCAACCAAGGTACTTATCCATATCATCTTATGCTGAATGATGCAGGCTCAGGAATCAAACCTTTACCGCCATTATGTTGCTGCAACAGCTACACGTGATGGTAGGTTAATGCACTAGTGTCAATATTTGCCATCTAAATCATTATGAATGTATTACACATTTCAGAGCATTCTACTTACATGCTCATCATCTTATCAGCTAATTAGATTTTCATCCAAGATAATGTTATCATACTGATCATAAACAATTCTCTGCCATGATTTTATTCAAAATGGATTTCCTTTTTGCCCCTATTTTTAACTTGTTAGAATTATTCACCTCAGGTTATCTGTATTCCCTCAATGCTTCAACTCTAAGCAAGCAATGGGACAAAGTAAGTGATACTTATTGTTTACTATTCAATTGATCTACATGTCGTGGATTTTATAAAAAGAAATGGGTGAAAGACATATTCGAGTCATTTTTGTGGTTGTTTTTGTCGCTATGCAGATGGGGCCATTATTGGAGAAAACCGTGGCGTCTTTTCGCCTGCTTCCTCCTACAGAAAATTATGTTCCTCCTTACAAGGATCCCTGGAGATTTTGGTGATAGTTTAGTGTAATCTATATTATTTTCAGGGCCAAGTTTTGGTTGTGGAAAACTCAGCATTTAAGCTTTTAGCTTTCTCTAATTACTTGTTAGCATCCAATTCTTACATCAAGGAGACACTATTTTCCACCTCTTTTTGTCCAATTACATAGCTTTTAAAGGCATATGTAATTATAGCTAAGATCAATCTGTCAAAGTAGATACGACAATGGGTGGGGGGACATGAGTTTAGTTTGCTCAAATCCTACTGACAGATTGGACAAGCTCGACCAATTTCATTCATATTTTTGACTTAATGTTTTTACATTATTTTCTGAGAAAAAAATGATAAAAAAATAAATAAATTCAAGTTTTGCAAATTGTCAAAATTAATACAGTTTGATTTTATACTTATTACAAGAATTTCATAACACAAAAATATCATTAATCGGATTTAAGAATTATGACTGACTAACAAACTTAAACTTGGTGGAAAACTACTATTTAATGGTTATTATAGTAGCTAAAAGGAAATGTTTCAATTCATTGGATTTATCAATCCTGCTTTGCAAATAGTTATTATAATCATGATCTCCAAAAGTAAATGTTTCAATAATATCATAAAGAGAAGTGAAATACTCACCACAAGCATTATAGCTCAAACGGTATTTCACATTTATAAAGGTGTAGATTACGATGATCGGGATTCAAACCCGAATCACACAAGTTTTGTAGTGTTTATTGTCCCTCTTCCTTCACTCCACCCAAGCTCATTAAAAATAATTAAAAAAAAAAGGGTGAAACACTCAAAATTGACTCTAAACAAATTCATTTAAATTGAGAAAAGGAAGAATGAATATTTACAAGAAATGAAATTACAGGGTCAAAAATTTCAGTAGATGCCCCTGTCAAAGGCAAGAGATGCTACTTTATACACCTATTCCACCTCTGGGGCTCAAATTCTACATCCCCAAAACAATATTCTACTTAATTTGCAAGAAATATCCAATAAACTAGTCCTGTGAAGTCGTTGAATATTCAAACAGAAGTCGTTTAGATGGAGCAGACTGAAGGAGCACCCGTAGACGGCTCGTAAGTCGGTAGATCAAGGTCCACTGCATAGCCATCTCTGAATCCTTCATCTGCCTAACTACAGAGGCCTGCACGAACACAATGGTTACAAAGAAAAACGATAAAGAATGATAGAATGAAATATAATTCCTCAGATGGATTGATTCTGAATATTTCAGCTATATACAATCAGATAAAAGAAGCTTGAACTAATAAGACAATCGGAAGTAAGATCGTTTTGAGTAAGTGAAAACAACCTGAAGACGCTTTCCCAGCTGGACTTCAACCTCAGTCCCAAACGAGATGTTGCTAGCCAGAGACTTGAGAGGATCAACAGTGGGGTCCACAGAAAGCAAGCTAGGGATCTGAGGAGAATAAACTAGCCTCCACCTAGCATGTCCGAATTCTCCCTTGCCCTCTATCCTCGGCATTAATGTCTCAAGTGTAGCAGTAGCAAGCTTCTTAAATGCAAGCTGGCCATCACCTTCCAATATTGATTCAGCTAATTGACTCTCGAAGACTCTAGCAGCCTGTTAGTCAGAACCACACCTAAGTTTCTCATGTGCTAACAATTGTGTCTATAGACACTGTCCATAGTCTCACAGATATGCACAATTCAGCATATGGCAAAAATGATAGGTATGGTTGATGAGAAGTGCATAGCAACAAAACCAAAATTCTAGTAAAACTTATAATTACAGCTATAGTCACCATATTCCCACATTAAGGTGATATCACCTAGATCTCATGTTTTGACTCCACATATTATACTTAACTGACATGTCTGCAAGTTTTGAACAACTTTCGATGTCTGAACTGATTACAAGCTTCAAAAGGACTTGAGATTTTAGCATAAAATTTACCTCAGTTGTTGAAAGGACATCTTGCTCCACAGAACGGGTTGAGGTCACCAACAGTTTTTCCTGCCACTTGCTTGCTCGACTTTGAATTCTAAATTGCCATTCTGATCCGGCCAGGGCTAGATCCAACATTGGATCAAGTCCATTCTCAGGCTCAAATTTTGCTATATTAAGATGCTCTCTTTTGAGCCTCACCTGTTCAATGGGAGCATTTTAAGATGATTATAGTGTTGAGCCATCTGCTTCAAATGTTTTCACAGGTATATAGAAGGTTACCTGTGTTGCAACAAGATTAACATCACCATTCTCAAATGTTAAAACACCTTTTGGTTTTATCCATTTGGGTTGAGCTGGGCCATTTAATTCAAGCTCTCCACTAATTGCAAAATTAAGTATCAATGGATAAACGATCCTCAATTCAGGACCAAGAACAATCCTTAAGTCTGTTAAGCGGATATCTAGTTTTGGCTTACTATTCACCAGCACCATCTCCTTTTCAGCTTCATCATGTTCATCTGCAAAAGTCATGGTTTCTTAAAGCATTAAAATGTAACAGTTTGAAGAGAATTCTATATCGACAACCAATCTAATATATGTGATGCATAAAATTGTTACACCGCGTCGATACAAAATTCAGAAAATTTTCGTTTTTTTTTTTTTTTTTTTTGTGAAAGAATATCAGATCTCATGTGTAGAGAGAAGATCAAGTCCCTCGCCTTTAGCTTTTATGGTAAACAGCTCTTTGATCCCTGCTACTCCTAACTCCATTGAATTTTACCTTTTATGGTGAACTGTTCAATAGATTACTAGTTTCCCGGATGAGCGGGGATTCATTTTCCTCGTGGTTTTAGATGATAGTCAGAAGAATAGATAATTCAAATTACTCTACAAATTTTAATTTTCGAACTATGAGACTAAATAAAAACCAAAATTATCCACCACAAAATACTAAAACCTAAGCTTCAAATGGCTTATAACCTCAAACTTACCCGGTGAAAGGCGGAATGGGCTAGTCGATGATGCTGGTATTAGGTTGAGAAAACGTGAAACATACTTTGAAGCAACCATACGACCATAGCCACCAGCTGGCACCCTTGGTTCATTTGTTGTATGGCTATTAAAGGAGGCAGCTCCACTGCCCTTATCGTGAGGTAGATAAACTTCGCCTTGGCTTATCTTTATCTTTCCAGACATGTTTGGTTGCAAAATAGATCCAGTAATTTGCAACTGAGAGTCAACCTGACCACTTTGTTAACCAAATTCTTTTCAAGTTCTGAAGGAAACCATGAGAACGAGAAAAAAATGTACACGCACACAAATTCTACTGAAAAAACTAAGAGTAAAAATGAATTCTTTTGCATCTTGAAATAAGAAAATACCTCAAGATATTCCTGGCACGCACTTCCAGGACCTCACATTTTAAGTCTAGTTTGTCACCAAGAGATGCCTCACTTGTTAGCAAGGGAAGATTCCCTTTTACAGACAATTTCCCTTTTCTGCTTACTTTACCCTCCAATGAGCCAATTCGCAGTCTATTTGAATTTACATGAACTGTTCCTCCAAAATTAGTAACTGGTTTCCGGAATACAGGTGAAGAGACAGTTGCCCTGTGAAAATAAGCAGACCCATCCAGTACTGGTTGTTCAACGGTACCTCTCACCTATACAAGATGAAACTCAAATTGATATCAAAAGTTGGGCATGCCAAGCAAAGGGGGAGAGATTGGTGGGGTGAGAGAAGCATGAATTCCCTGATAAGTTTTATATTACTCTCATTTATATAACACATAGTTATAGACAACAGTACAAACCTGAAGCATAACTTCAGCATTTCCATGGAGCCAATTCGCATAAGGAGATAATGCTGTTAGCAACATCATGCCACCGTCTTTAATATCAGCATCAATTCTAACTTCTCCTGCATCCAATAAGTTCCAGTTCAAACCCCTGAGGCTCTCTGCCAATTGTGTATCCCAAACATCTTGGCTTTTATCTCTGGATCCCTTTCGATCATTACCCTCATCACCAGATGCTTTACTTCTCTCTAAGTCCCAATCTCGAACCCATGAGGCTTCATTTCTATCCCTCTTTTCTTCCTCCAACATATTGCTCTGTACAAGTGTTAAAGGAATGCTTCCTTGAATATGTACATGGCCATTCTGAACAATGGGTTCAAATTTTGCATTAAATAGGAAACGGCTAGTTGGAGTTAGAGATGCAACAACTTCAGCCCTCCCAAGTTCAATTCCCCCAACAGCCCCATCCAGGAGCCTCACTTGGACATCACATTCTGGTTTAGCAAGATTTCCCTTAAGATCACCTTCCATGTGTAGGATACCTCTGATTGGTGCTAATAACATCCTGAGAGAGTGAACGGCTTCGGTGGCTGAATTTTCAATAACCTGGAGGAAGGTTGGAAGCAAACTGACGGGAAAATTCAGAACAGCAAAATGCAAATTTGTCTTTGGCCCTAATAGTGTCCCATCTGCGTGGATTGTGGCATTATCCCTTTGGATGAAGATTTTTTCAAGACGCAAACCATCATTGTTGCTGTATGCACCAGCTGCTAGAATGCGCTGGCTTTTGTATGTTCCCCACTCCCATTCATCTCCATGAAAGTCAAATTCAGCCTAATGTAAACAAGAAAGATAAAATCAACCAGGACAATAAAAATTGCAAGGGTCAAACTCTGTGGACATCATCTGAATTAGTTTTTAAGTCACTTGATGCAAATCTTATTGGAGAAGAAGAATCATAAACAATTACAAGAGACACTCTTAGATTCATGCTTAGATAGAAAGCCATAAGGAAGCAAGAAACTTCATGCAGATTTATCACAGCATGGCGGCATGCAGATTTACACTCCAATACATTGATGAAGATAATCAATAAATAAGAATTAAACAACTAAATAGATTTTCTGGCAAGTGACCAACTAAAATTGTAATTATAACCTCTTGGAATCAAAATAATCCAACAATAACAGTGAAAACTGTCAGAGGTGTATTACCATTGTGTCTCCATTGCCGCCTCCACTTGCATCTAAAGAGCCTCGCCAGTGACCTTTAAGTTCCGCTAAACCTGGAAGATCGAAATCATCCAGGACAACTTCATATGATGCGGCACAATGACCTCGAATTTCCTTCAAGGTTTCTCAAAATCAGATGATTTTGAAGAAAGATAAAGGAGCAAGTGAACAAGAATTAAATAATTCCACCTACAAGCCCCTAGATCCAAGCGACCAAATTTAGAAGAACTTCAGAATATGTGCTACTTGCAAGTAAAACATACCTCAAGAAGTTTCTGAAGGCTTTCAGCACATATTCCAACTGACTGCAAACTTTGTATGAAAAGGTCCTGTATACACAAAGAAATCATATAAGAATAGTAGCATAAGATATCACTGTCTGAATAAACAATCACATGAAATCACATATTAATCTGTCCAATTTCATTAGTAACTCGAAAATAAAATAAAAAGAAAACAAGAGAAAATGAAAATAAAACCAACGGGTGAAAGGATAATCCTGCAAATTCTGAGATATGCTAGAATGTTATTTCATAATTGAGGCTTGCAGAAGTATCATGAGAGAATGTGATTCTCCCCAAAGATTCAGCTATCAGCTCAGAGTCTCACATTAATGATTGGGTCTGAAGCTACCAATTATTTCATTCTGATATGCAAGGAAACCAAAAGGAAAGCCAAACCGGAACATCATCTAACCCCCCCTAAAATCCAGAAGCTATTCCAAATTTGGTGCACACAACAAAAACATGATTTGATCATTCCAAGTAAAAATGTCATGGTTAAAACTCTGTTGGAAGAGTTCATCCGCATGTTGTAGTTCTTACTGGAAGAACATGAAAGGAACAATGCTCCAGATAATACACCATAGAGATGCTCTAACATTATGTAGTAAGACAGTTTACACCAATGAATCTTCCATAAATATCATCCATCATACATTGGTAGACTACAACCTTAGATCTAGATTGAACAGCAGGATCAGAACTTCGAGAAAGAAGCCTAGCAAGCGGAAGCATCTCAGCAATCTCAGCATTAGGAACCTCTAATCTCATTCTCCATCTACCCATAGAAGAGATCATACTGCCAAGATGACCGGTCATCACTTTCTGGAACAAGCTACCTTTCTTCTTTCCAGTGGGACTTCGATCACGGGACCCAGGCAGTACATACTCGCCTTGTAGTTCATATTTGCTATTGCTTTGTTCCAGGACTGCTCTTTCAACTGTAATCTATATCAAAGAAGTATTGACCAGAAATAAACATGAATATCAACCATATTAAACCATTTACATAAACAACAAAAACATAATGCTTCACTCCCCAGCTATGTAACACAAGATTTGTCAAACAATCAACTATATTTACAGTGAATACAACATATACTTCAATGACAAAACAATCATCCCCATTGATGAGCCAAGAGATACATTAAAGAACTATGCAAAGCATCCTCTGTTTTATATACTATTTTATCAGGTTCAGAAAATAAGCCATTTCTGCATTGAGGAAAATGTTAAATGCAAGTTGTTGCCAGCACTGACTTAATCTCTAAGTCCAAATTGGGCTTGCACCAATTATCAATTCACCAATAAGTGAAACTTATACTTTCTCAAATTGAAATTAAGAAACAGAAACTAACACAATCACTCTCAATTTCATTTTTTCACTAGGAATCGGTCTCTTGATAGGCTTTGGAGTCCTAAATTCGATCTGAATATACTTCTTAAGCTTATCAATAATATCTCGATCCACTAAAGAGATATTATTGAACTATCGTCCCAAATCCATATTAAATATGGGCTCCTATTTATTATGTGCGCGTTTATCTCCCCGTGTTTAAGATATCGAATGTCCGTTAATTAAATGAATTACTGACAATTCAATTACTCAATAAAGCATGTCCATAGCATCATATGCATCTCATTATCCATTGGAGGATATGGATGCATGAACAAAACTCTAAACCTTGTCTTATCATTTGGAAAGGTAACTCGTGTTCCCTACAATAGGCTAACTTTTCAGAATATAAAATAAGCAATTTTTGATTTATTAAAGCATTTCTTTGGGTTAATTACATAAAAATGTATAAACTTTGCTCAATTTTCATCTAAAACATGAACTTTAAACCTTAACACCAGAGTACATTAACTTTTCGATTCACAGATGAACTTTCCAGACTCTAATTGCTGAAATGGAGCTCAAAATTTACACTCTTTAATCACATCAGACATAATAGCTGCGCCTTTACAACAAGTGTGCAGATACTGAAACAATTTGCAATTTCCGGGGTCTATGTTAGCATTTGGAGCTCAAAAAGTTCATCCTTGAATTGAATTGAAACAAAATCAAGGCTGATGAATCCTGTGTTAAGCTTTAAAATTCATGTTTTAAATGAAAACTGACCCAAATTTTATGAATTATACGTAATTAACCCTTTCTT
The DNA here is from genome assembly GCA_028654395.1 of Scutellaria barbata. Classification (NCBI taxonomy): domain Eukaryota; kingdom Viridiplantae; phylum Streptophyta; class Magnoliopsida; order Lamiales; family Lamiaceae; genus Scutellaria; species Scutellaria barbata. The sequence goes on from CM053645.1 coordinate 10,563,065, forward strand.
TTTTTATCACAAAACTTGATAAGATAATTTCCCATCATTTACTTGAAAAACATAATTATAAAGTACAAGGTACAAAGTACTGAGTGAAACATACATGGACAAGGATAAAAGCAAAAAAAGGGAAAGGAGAACTACAAAAGAAGTAGATGAACCTACAAGCTTGGCCAAAACAATCAAATAACATCATTTTTTTAGATGAGTTGTGTAGGAGTTAGCGAGGAACTGGATAAAATGCAGTCAAATACATTTCCAGGTATTACCGCCTCTCAAACACCAAAAAATGGTGTAAAAAAACATCTTTAGCTGAACTTAAAAAAAAACATAGAACTGATAAAGCCCAATCACCTCGGTAGAGCTATTACCATCAGTAATATCTATAAATTGAAAGTTTGCATATAATCATAAACTGATTGTCCGTCCTATTCAAAGAAAACCTCCCCTGGAGATATCAGATACTGGATAATCTGAAATAAATATGGTGAAGTTACTAACCACATCCCCACTCCATCGGGCTGCCACATCTAGAGCTTCCCCTAACACACCACTGAATTTGGGTCGAAGAACAGATAACTCTCCATGGCCCCTCCGTTTTTGAAAGTTCAACTGAAGTTCTGCCTGAAAGAGAAAAAAGGTAACAGAACAGAAATTTTATCTTTAAAAGTCTACAAGGAATGTTTGGTAGATTACATCACATGTATTCCATGTGCTTCAGAGAGAGAAGTAGACCTTTGACAGCTACAAGCATTACCTTCTTCATCTTAGAGTTGAAACTTAAATTCATGTAAAATAACTAAAATCGACACCATTTCCAAACCAGGAGCACTTAAAATAGTATTGAGTGGTCTAATAAGAAGTTTACTCTTGAAATTGCTCCACGGAGTGAGGCTAGCTCGAGTTCATCCAGTGGCAAATGCCGTACCTGATTGCATACATAGAGAGTAAATATTTAGTGTAAGTACATAAAGTGTTCAGTGCTTAATAGCAGATAATTAGAAGTGAAGTAAGAAACAAGGAAAGAACCTCTAAGGTAGTTGAGTGAAGTGGTCGATAACTTGCATTAGCTTTCAAGTGACCTTTCTGCAGAGAAAAGGACAGCAACTTTCCTGCAAGATTTTCTTCAGAAGTTGATTGCAAAGGTCCTGCAATTTCTACTGCAAGACTTTCATCTGGCCGACCTGTAGCATCCAACTGCATCACCAAAGAAAGTTAATGAAAAAAACAAAGGAGACGATGCAACAATGTATGGGTGTTTTGGGCTTCATATATGGAGAAGCGAGCAGCATTTAATGATGCACTAATATAGTTCTGGTGATGGTTCAGTGGTATGTAAGATGCCGATAGTTATATACTAAAGAGAAAACAAAACTTATATAAAAGCATACTAGTCAAATTTTTTCTCTACATCATACACCATCACTAGACACCTGAAGAAATTACAACATTGCAACTTAAAATCTAAGAGAATGAAAAATATTAGTACAACAGGTAAGTCTGATTCAAGATCAATTAAGTTTGAGTCTGAATTTGAAAATTTTTTTATGCTCCGCCGTGCACAGCAGATATATGCATCCTCCAATTACTTGAGCTAGATATGTCACAACTAAACCAATATAGGCATGATTTACCAGGGCCCAAATGACTATTACAGCTTTAAGGATTCCAAAGGAACAATGATTTAAAGGGCAAAAGGCAGAGAGACAAACCTTTATACCCTTAGATGTTATGTTCAAAACTCCAGCTAGCTGAGGAGCCAGTATCAATTGATTGAGTTTTAGACCTGAGATTGAAATATCACCAGAAATACTTTTTGCATCTTCATCCGCTTCCACTGGGGTCAATTCCATGTTCTTATCAGATTGGAAGCCTCGGCTGCAGCAATTCTTGTTAACTTTCCCTTGAAACTTAATCTTTCCTGTTGCTTTTAGATGCACGGGCCTCAGAGAATCAAATATATAGGAAGAAACCAAGTTGAAAAATTCAAAATTGTGCATTCGTAGATCCAGATCAACTCCTTCCACAGAAAAAGGCATGGCAGCTGCCTTACCGCACTCTCTCCAGTATAACGAGTAGTCATCAGGATATGATGTTAAAACTTTCGTAGATAGTTCAAAAGCAGCAGATGAAGAATTAACAGAAATGTGATCATGTGAAATAATGACATCTCCACGAGCATCAGAAAGTGACCCCTCAGCTCTTGGTGCAGTCCATTTTATATCGAATCTCCTACATCCATAGGAAAAGATCTATTTTTACATTTTCATTCATGACAGGCATTAACACTTTCCCAGAAAAAATTAATCATTGGACACAAGTTTCCATCAACTTATAGAAAGACTTATCAAGAAATCTTACGGTTTTAACAACGAGCCAGAAACTTTTGTTTCTCCATTCAGATCTCCCAACTTAAGGGGCATTGTTTGAAGATAACCAGTTATATAGCGATGCATGATTTTATCAAAACACAAGTTTCCTGAAAAGTTAACATCCATTGCTGTGTCATCAACCTCACCCTACAATAAAAGGGCAATTAACATCAGATGAAAGCAGAAATACAGATTGCAGCCAAAAGAAAAAGGTCTAGGTTTCATATAATTTACATAAGAAATTTATATAAAAAAACTTTGAAGTGGTATAAAAAAGTATCAAATTACAGAGGATTGCTCCAGATAAGACCCCATTACAATACATCTGTGCATGCAGGTTCATTTGTAGGATACATAAAGCAAAATCAGGGTTAAGCATTAAAATTTCTCCCAAAAGTCTTGGAAACAGAAATGTCTATTTATCGTATATGTACTAGGCTGTAAACAAACTCATAACTCATGCTTGTTGATCAACTAATGCCTATGTTAATTTTAGAAGCTAGAATCCCCTCCAAAAAAAAAAAAAGAAAAGGAATCTAGAGTGACGTGCAGAATAACCTTGGTATGGATCTACTTTCCACTGAACAAAATTTTATAGCATCAATATACAAACTTCATGCACAAAAACAATTGATTTACTGATGTAGCTTATTGATATTGAAAACTATCTGAATGTCTTCTAGGATACCTCAGGACAAATCCATGCGTTTCCTGCTCCACGTATTTCACCACCATCAACAAGTGTGGCTCTGATTCCATAAAGATCAGCAACCTGTCATACATATGTAAGCTGGAAAATGAGCATGAGGGCAAAGAGTAGATAGAACATCAGGCCAATTCTAGACAATGGTTTTTCATTAAATAATTACTCACACAATTATCAGTATTAAAGGTAAAATTGGCAGAAACATAAGAAAGTGGAACATGGTCAATGGCCGCAACTGCACCATCTTCTTTATTCTTCATCATTGCCTCATATGCAGCTGATTGGGGAGCATCAGCAGACAAATGGATGAGTTTCCTTGAGACCAATGCACTCCCCACAAAAACAGGAGCATCTAACGGGCCTTGACAATTGAACACAGCTGTCACTGATCCTGCTAGCTGAAGTGAATGGAGGAGATTTCAATAATGTAGGTAGTGAAGAGCCAAAAAAACCAATCTCAACAGAGTGATACCAAAAATGAATACATTGAGAAGAAAATAAAGCTCAGTGTAAGAAGTTACACTTCGCAACTCGAATCTATAAGTCACAAAAAATTTAAAATGTGATTTTTTATATATTAGGAGAATGAGATTTAAGAACGCATGAACACTAACAGAAAAGATAAGTACACACATCCATACCAAAAACATGCATGCAGATGTGTTTGTCTATTGTTATATTATGAAAACTCAGGACTCAGAACCAAAGAACTTGAAGTCATTTCAGAAAGATTAGTGGTCAAGCATATAACAAACTGGTGTTTGCCTACATAAAAAGATAGGAGAAAGACGTCAAAAGATCAATTCTCAAGTTCAATCATCTAGAGGGAAAATGAGATACCTACCGAGAACAACAAAGGCTTCATCTTGAATGTTTTCATCAAGGCATTGACTTCTACAGATGGAACCTGAGATACCAGTAACACAATGTCAAGAACTTCTACTTTCTAGATGGCTGAACAAGAACTACTCTAGACAAATGCATATCAACACACTTGGTTTGAAGTGAATCAATCAGATAAATTGAACTGTTTCTGTTGGGAAAAGGCATTGATGTACCTGACACATTAAGTGATATTCTCCTTGCTCCGGATCAATGCCAAAATCCCCTGATGCTTCTAAAGGAATATCACCAAACCAGCCCCTAGCATTGTGCAAAAATATTCGCTGTGCTCGAAAAAACAAGTTTGCAGAAATATCCTGTGTACAAAGGTGGCCTTTAACTTTAAAATACATTGATACACCACAATGCAAGTGGGAAAAATATACTTGAACCTTACAGAATGACAACTGAACCTTAAGGAATGACGCAACTAAGAGTTTACCGTGCCGCTTCTATATTGGAATAAGTTCATCAATTTAAAAAGTCATAATGATTCCAGATTATTCGATCCATTTAAAGAAATTGTGCTAGTGGACAATTATAAGCCCCCTTTCAAAGTTCATTGTTTTAATTTTCTATTTACAGATAGAATATTGCCTAACTTCTAATCATGTATGTGGTGGTTTCTAGAGAGAGAAAGAGAAGCAAAAACGTGATGTTACACAGGGGTTGATAATACTAATCAAAAGTATGTCTACATATAAAATTATATTAAGACTGTAGACACTCGATTTACTTATAGATACAACTGAGCAACCACATTAATAAAACTTCTTTTTCCAGTGTTGGCAATTTCATTCTTTAGAAACATGATTAAGTCATGAAGCTGAAGGTAGCAGAATCCCATCAGTGATATAATTACTATTAAACTATCACTTTTCTCACCTTTTCTGGTTCTCTAGGGGGTGGACAAGATGGAAATAGAAAGATGCAGATACTGTAGGAGATAGATATCTCACACAATTGACTAAAAGAAACACCATCTACGAAAGTCCTCCACTAGTAGCATCTAAACCTGGAGATTAGCAATGCTTGTGAAAAAACATCTTCTAATCCCGCAAATCATCAAACAAATAGATAGATCTTGTATTGAGTAAGTTTTCCCAGTTCTGGACAGCATAAGATGAAGAAAAACAGACATACAATCTAGCACCACAGACCAGTAGGGCTACACATAGGGACATGTCTAAAACTTTAATAAATCAAAACTTAATGGAAACTTTGTAAGATGATAATTTGCTAGGACCATGTAAACACATGCAATCTCATACTCATATCTCCACGTAACTGACAACATAGGTCCATTTCTGAGTTTTGACCAAATCAAGATAGAAGCTGAGAACTTTGAGGTATCTTTTCTCTCCTACGTACAGCCCTCAGCTTCTCTGATCATAGATTATTTTGGACCATGAGATAATGAACATGAATTATTACCCAAAACTAACACCTTTAGGATTGTTATTGACTTGACCATCAAAATCAAGACACTCTCAGTAGGAATCAGCAAAGTTATTAGGTAGATTGTGCAATGTGTACCGAATTATAAGTTCCATTGACTTCATTACACAGCTATAATGGTTTTAACTAATCATCTGATTACCAATTAAAGAGAAACAGGATAACAGTTCATATTGACAAAGAGAAATATTAAAAGATCGGCATAAGCAGCTGTAACAAATACATACAGAAAAAGATGATGGAGCATCGTGTATGTGAAAGGCCAGGCCTGTAACATCAAGTTGCCCATGAAGATTAGGAAAAGTTTCTCCTCTTGACATGCATATGTGAACCTGTTCCAATACGTTCAATTTCAGATATTATTCGTCAGACTTGATCACATTGGGGTCAGAATACTTTGTTTAGTTTTAAAAAACAGTAAATACTGAACCAGTTAGACGAAATGAAAGGCATGACAACAAAGAAATGAGAGCTGAGGAATGGAAATAAATATCTATCCTTCTTTTCTGCGTACATGCAATTATAATTGTTAGGGAGAAGCTTTGATTTGAGGTCTTGTATCAATAGAAGTAGGTGAGTACTTCAAGACTTGCTCATGCAATACAAAAGTTCTTAAAAACATGCCTTATGTGCAGTAAAGTTTAACCTAGCCTAGGATTACCATCTTGAAAACTATTAGTATGTTACAAGAACTAAATTGATTGCAATAACATACACATCACAAGCATGGATTAAGTTCACCATTGGTTAAGGGAGATAATGAGCACAGAACCAAGGACTAACACTTTCTTGGTATTTTAGGGATGCCCAATATGAGGTTTTTTCCGGACATAACCAGAAAAATCCATAGTTTCGTCTCAATGACAATAAGAACCAGATTACTCTGATAAAAGGTGAAACAAAATCCTCTCATCTGTAAAGAAACTATGAAAAGTAGTTCCAGGACAGTTATATTCAGTTTCTTATAATTTAGGAGATCCAGAGCCTTAAAATAGAATTCTTAGCTTCAACCAACCATCAGCAATGCTACTCTGTGTCTAGGAACAACTTCAACAACAAATAATACATATTGACCAGTATGAGAAAGTGGCAAAACTCTGCTTGTCCTGGTAAGTAAATCGAGACTAAATTATAAGTTTTCTTGTAACTATAGAAATAATCTGGCTTTTTACATGCAGAACTGAAATGCAACATCTAACAAAATGATGAATTTTAAGACAGCTCTTCAAGTTTTATATTCCCTAATACAATCGCACTGAAGGACTCATAACATGCAAACAAATACAAATTGCAAGAGAAATTAGGAAGTTGGAGAAGTACCTCTCCGCTGGCTCTTCCTTTAGACCATGCAATGGGAAGGTCTAAGATCCTTTCAAAAAGCTAAACAAGGAAGAGATAGGATCTCAGGCTCATCTAAATTAAGGTGCAGACTGTAGACAGCATATATGGCTCAGAATAAATGAAGTAAATAGTTGATAGCCCAGTGTATTTTACCGGAACAAAGAGATTTGCTATTTTCAAATTTGCATGCCATTTCTGCTCAATGATATCAACATAAACATCTGTGGACAACCATCCACCATCTTCAGAAATCATATCCGATCTCCACATCTTACAATTTCCATTAAGCTGCACATGCACACGCCCATAGTGATTTTGAAACTTCACATGTCCACTAGCAACTTCCATTACTCTATAAAAGGAACAAAAAAAAAAAAGACAGAATAATTTCATAAAGTACAAGGAAATAGATTAGATTCCAAAGAAATTTAAGCTACTGTTTTATTAGTGCAGATCTACAGTCTATAAGAACAATGCAGAAGCACCCTAGTATAACAGCCCAAAAAAATATAGTCCTTATGCAATTGCGTAGGTAACAAAGGGGAATTTAAACATGGACTTAATAGCAGCAGGAGTATACTACCTCGGTTCTGAATCACCATATGCAAGCAGCATCAGTGTACCACCTTTAAAATGTACAGAGTCAAGAACAAGAGGAATCATTTTATCTATGCCTGAAGTATTTTCTTCACCAATCTCATCAACCATTTCTGTGGTTATATGTTCAACTCCCTTACCAATCTCAGTCTTCAGCTGTTGCAAAGGATTGACAAGAATCCAAGACCATGCCTCCATCAAGTTTTTAAAGGCAGAGGATAAGCCTGGTTTTGGGCTCAGTGGTGAAAATTGTTCCGAACTGCTGACTGAACTAGAAGACTCAAGCTCAGTCAGATTAGAAATACCAGAGTCGTGTGCACCTTCAGTATCCAAAATGTCATTTTGAGCATTATTCTCCTCCTTAACCAATCTAACAGTTTCATTTTTGACATCATTCTTAATGGTATTGTCACCTTCTAGACTAGTTGAGAGAGAATTTTCAGCACCTCTCATTCCTACTAGGCTGCGGCCAGATGAAATCTTATCATTGGAGTTTATAGATTTACAAATCCTAGCCAAAATGAAAAGAAATGGATCTCGTAAGCTATAAATAGAGTTCCTACATGGTACTTCTAGAATTGCTCTGGAAACATAATCAGTCTCAGATTCTCTCTCCACCTCTAAACTTTCCTCAGCAACTTTAGCTTTTCTATTATGAACATTGTTGTTGACCTTCACATCATGATATTTATCTCTCGCATCTTCTTCAGAGTTGGTCACAGCAGAGACAGAGGCGGCAGCATCATCCCTGCTTTTCATTGAAGAAATGTCCACATCATCGGAATCAGAAGCTGCAGATTCCTTGGTAGAGTTTCCAGACTTTGCCAGTGCTTGTCCTTCAAAAAATAAACAAGCTGCTGACGCACTGCGCTCAAGAAGTCTCCTTTTTGAAGCAATACCCACCATAGATAAATCCCTCCCATTAGCCTTCCTTTTAAACTTATGCCTCATAGACACAGGCATAATTCTAGACCAGATGCTGGTTTCTGGGCTTGAAATTTTGGAACCAAATGATCTCTCTAAATCAGCATGTTTCAAATCATATTCTGCACCAGCATCCACACAATGATGATCTCTCCAGTACAATTTCTCATCCATATAAAGAAAACGATCAAGAGTTCCCAACCTTGTTGGAAGGGCCATACGCTCCTTCAAAGGATCATCCTCAGGCAGAACAGAATTGTATTCGGATATGATATAACCATTTTCAGCAGATACTCTGGCTGCATCATCTCTTTCCCTCTCCCAGCGAATGGCAGCTTCCTCCCTTGAAATCCTCCTTGTTCTAGTACGATGATCAATTCCTTCTTCAGCGGACAAGTGTCTCTGTGGTGTACCTTCTGAATAGGGTATCCCCAACCAAGTGTAGTTCTTCTTCTGCGCAACCAATAAACTTGGGTTTGACAAAACAGCATCAACTACAATTTTTCCTTTTCTGAGGCTCGCAAAAGGACGAATACGAAGCTTCACAGTGGGAATCTCACCACAAGAGAACTCCTCCCTGTGAGGCCCAATTGAGCACGACTCCAAAGTAATGCTCAAAGGTGAAATTCTTCTAACCCTACCAAAATCAAGTTCTCTCTGAAGATGATCGCTCAGCAGGGTACAAACTGATGGCAACAGATTGGCTTCAATATACACTTTTGCCTTTGACTGCCCATACCAAACCAATAAACACACCCCAGATATCACAGTACAAAACACAGAGCACCTGAACAGAAATAAGCCCTCTTCCCATACTGGAGTCAGAAACTTGACAAGACTCTTATTTCGAGCAATTGGTTCTTTGACAGAACTGATCATCTGACCACTCCGCAATTCCAGCTTCTTCCAATATGACTCAACGTTCTTCCCACAAAATTGTGTAAACTTGTTGCCCTGGAAGATCCAATCAAGTTTTTTGGCACATTTACATGATAATAAATTTGAACCCTTGTTTGAGAGTTTTCGTGTAACTCCCCTCAGGTAAGCATAATCTCCCTTGTTTCTTGACCCAAAAACAGTGCACTGAAGTGGGACCCCAAGAAATGGGCTACGAAGGTCAACACTCATTATCTCACTAAAATGAAATCAACTTCTTTTGAAACACATTTGCAGGGGACCAAGAGCGAGCCCTTAGTCCCCGCGCCCAATCCCAATTTTGAAAAAACTTACAAAAAACAGCAACAGAAACCTGAAAACCATACACAAGAAACCCATTCAAAAACTATCTATTTCAAAAATTTCCATCATATATGACCTAGAAGCACTATTAATCCCGCAACACAATGACAACCACAAATATGTCACTTAAAGATGAAGAGAACGTGATAAATCAAGCAAGCTCATAAAACATGATTAGAATCCAATCATTCTGCAGCACTATTAGACTTCCAAGGAACATAATAAACACGGTATCTTAAAAGACCCAGATAAAGAAAACACTCACACATATAAATACATACATCTATACATATGCATCACACAATAACGACGAACATATCTGGTTTCTTGATATGTTCATCAATATTGTCAAGAAAGTAGACTAACCTGGTACAAACAATAACGTGTACAACATTTATCAAGAAATCGATGCAATCTTGAAAGAAAGGTAGTGTCTGTACGTCACTCTGTTCTTTGAGTGTGCGTGTGTGTGTGAGGAGGGGGGAGTGGGGGATTGCTTGGTGAATTCAATTTTGTCTCCACGGGAGAGAGGCGGATTTTTTTTTCTATTTAAAAAAAAAAAAGATTAGCTTTTTATTCATAATTTGAAGAATGTGTGGATCAATCATCGCGTCATGCAATCTCTATTTGATTCCAAAGAATATAACACTATATTTAGTAAATATTAAGAAAATAAATAACAAATTAAATCGTTATAATAGATATTTCAAAATAGGTAGTACCGTAGTAGTGCCTTTCTTTCTGTTTTTCTTTTTAAAGAAATAACATATGCCTAACTGATTATAAAAAGTTTTCGGATTAAAATTCAATTCGTAGATACCATCAATGTTGGTTGAAATATACATCCATTTATAAAAAAAAGTGATTCAGCATAATAAAATTTATCAGTCATGTTTCAGAAATATATATTTTCTCTTTAAAAAAATATTACTTTTGTTCCGTATTTTAATTTTATTCTCGATATTCTTTTGTTTCACTTTTTATATTTCTATTTTAACTTGCTTTCGTTTCCTACAATTTTTTATTTTTATTTTTTTTCTCTACATATGTTGTGTGAGGTAACAAAAATAATAGTAATAAACTACCAAAATATAGAAACCAAAGTAGAAGAAGCCAAAAATATATATCAATTTTCCTTGAATATAGCAAAGAAAAGGTCTCCCCTCAAACAATCAAAGAAAATGTATATTTGCAATTTTTTTTAAAAAATTAGGCCAAACCAGCGCATGGTAGAAGCCCATTGCTACACCTCTGGGCCTTAACTAAAAAAAAATTGAAAATTGAGACTATCCACCCCTCATTTTTAATCACACCTAATTTTCTATTTCCATACCACATCATTAATTTTATAATTTGATTTTCTTTAACCACATCTCACACAATTTCAATTATACCCTTTGAAAAATTAAATAATTCACACACCCCACTATAAAACTAAGCGAGATTGATTCATTGTCTTTTCCAGCATTCATTTTAAAACTAAATAAAATCTTTCTATAGAATTTAAAATGTAAAGATAGGTTAAAATAACCCCAAATAATATATTAATAGACCCCGCCAAAAAAGGACATAGTTCAGATGATAAATAGTGATTAGCCCTACTAATAATCCAGACTCCAATTTAACATTTAATATAAATGCAATAAGGACCTCATCCATGCAGCAGCAGCTGGAATGAGGAATGTGGGAGCTATAAGTAACAAAAAACAAAAAACAAAAAACCAATCAGGTTTCGAGGAAGAGAAATAGATACACAGCAACAAGTACTATATGATACAAACTGATCTAACGAGTAGCAAAAGAAACATGTTTTCAATAAACAAAAACGTTTTGGTAAACATTATATTGAAGTTCATCCACTACAAAACTAGAAGCAGGAGCAGCTCAGAGTTTATTAACGACAACAGAAACCAATCGCCATTTGATGGAAACACCATCCCATCTTTTTTTACCTGATTGGCTGCTGGTTGTAATGGTTCTTCTCTTTCTTTTTAGCAGCAGCAAGTTTTGCACTCCTAGCTGCAGCCTCCAAAGCAGCAGCTCTTGCAGCGGAATCTAACTCTTTATTAGATTTCTTCTTCTTAGAAGCCACTTTCTTCAGCCGCTCTTTCACATCAACTGCAGAAGCATCTTCCTCCACCTGTTCGCTTCCTGCAGTTTCGTCTTGTTGATTAGGATGATCTGAACTATTGGGATGGTCCAAAGCTTCTTTCACCTCTTTGGCTGCCTTATCCTTCTTCTTCTTCTTCTTTGCGCTTTTAGATTCTGTTGAGCCATTATCCTTCTTCTCTGACTCATGCCCCTCCTTTCCATTTTTATTGATATCTGGAATTGAATAAAAGCAACCTCATTTCAAGAAAGAGAGTGAGCAGGTATACTATGTTTACAATGTTACCAACCCAATGACAAACTATTTTCAACAACAGTTGAAATTGAACTGAAGCTGCATTATTTCATAAAGATCAAAGAAGATATATGCACAATTGGCACAATCCAAGAGGAGCATACCAGAAAACTGATTGAAGACGCATCAAGAAAAGAATCGGTATCATAGCAGAGATAAAAAAAAATTACCAATAACTATAACATACCAGAGATCAAATATTAGCCAAGGAGAATTGTCTCCAAGATGAGATTAAATGATTGGTTTCATGTAGATGATAAGAAAATCAATTACCAGATGTCTCATCTTCAGCTTTCTCTTTCGGGTTTACTCCAAAATCAGCTAAAATAGCCTCTAGTTCAGCAAGCTCCTTTTTCTTTCTTTCCTTCTTGGAAAGCTGTCTTTCTGTCTCTTTAGGTGCTAGAGGGACTTCTACAGGCTTTTTATCAATTGGCTCAGGATGCTCTGGGGCCTCTGTTTCATGATCAGGCTCCTCTTCCACATCATCATCACCTTCATCAAGAAGCTCATCTTCAGTTTCACTTTCCTGCATTTTGGATGGACAATCATAACAAGTCACAAACTCAATTCAGACATTCCATTCCAAAAAATCAATTCCAAGATAGGATTAAATTACAAGAAAGATACATCATTATGACATAATTTACTGGACAGAAGTGATCTTAACACCAAATGCCACACTCCGCAATCTATCACTTATAGAAAAGATTAAGTGAAAACAGAGTATCATCTGTAGATAGCCAATATTTCTTCAGGCTCTTTCAAACATCATATGTGATGAACTGATGATAGAAGCATATATTTGTAGCAAATTTCCAGAATAAGGTTATACAGACACCTCCTAAGGCCACAATTAAATAGACCATGCGATGATAAGATACACTGATATAGTTTTGATCGATGAAAATGGTTACTTGTGTGATTGTTTAAATTTTTTGCATTATCCATGCACATAGCAGAATGAATCACATGTGATCTCTTTTTTTTGTTGTTGTGGGGGGGGGTGATTTGAGAAATCAGCCAGATGCGAACAACATAATGCACACAAAATAACACAGATGCGAACCATCAATAATTCTTTTAAGATCATACAGAAAATAAATGTATTCAGCATTACCTTTCGTTGAACAAATCATCCAAACATCCACTTAATAGGTAGGCAAACTTAAATTCACACCAACATAGTCCTACAACATTTTACTTCTGTGAGAGATGAACTGGATTAATCTTGAATACCTATAGGTACCATGCTAATCAACTTGATGACCTCATCAATCTAATATCACCAACCCAAACAAAACTATAACATACACATATAATACAATGGAATAAAGGTATCGACAGAAAACATTGGAATGGAGGAGGGGGAAGGGAAATGAGACGATGGAAGAGGAGGGCGAGGGCAGGTGGACAGGTACTACATCTTTTGCATTACCAATTCAGTATGGAATAAGAAAACTCTTAAGCTGATTGGGCGTATTGTTATAACTCCTATATCAACAGATGTTAAACAGGGTATGGAAACCACAACATTGTCTATTTTTTTCACAAGAAAATGGAGAACTCTTTTAAGAAAAGGAGCACAATTAGGAAAAAGCAGGAATAGGAACATCAAGACTCTAGCATTTAAAAGACATAATTGGGAAAATCATTAAAAGAGAATTAAACAAAGATATTAATGTCTGAGACACAATTATGATGCTGATCATCAACCTGCAACAACTGATGGTAAAACAACAGAGATGCCCTAGAGTTTAAAAGGAGCACCTATGAGGAATAGAAAACGAACCCCAGCAAATGTTCAATTTAAGACATGTCCGTGTATCAATGATAAAAATATATATATATATATATCAACCTCAGGCAACTGTAAAAGGTCTTAAGAGCAAATTCTGATGAGCATTTAATTTGCCAATGCACAATCTTTATAAATCACATTAGTTACTTGTCAATCAAACCAGAGTTAGAACTATAAAACCAATGGAATGATAACTAGATAAGAAACCTCCTATAAATCAACAAAAGCAAGAGATAGCACATCACTGCAATGCCACCATAAAACAAGTCATAATTTAGGTAAAGGAAAAACAAAAGCAGCACAATAAGAAACAAGAGAAAGGATGGGTAGAAGCACGACCAAGAAAATGTTTGGATTTACAAGAATCATAAATGATCAAAATATATCATAACTCAAATTTTCAGCAAGCACGTGCATACTACCAAAAGGTAAAGCAACTTAATAAATAAACCAACCAACATTGGGGAAAAAAAAAACAGATAACACTACCAAGCGCTGAATAACCATAAGCAAAAATTATTCAAAAAACCCCTCCACATCAAACAACCAAGAAATAAACTATAATTCTCCATCTATGTACCTCCACATGATCAGGTTTCTCTGTTTCTTCAGCTTTACTCAAACCAGAAGCACCCCATATTGCCTGGGGAGGAGCAGTTGTGGCATAATAATCATCGTCATCCTCATCATCCACATCTGCCCAAGACTTCACTGTCAAAGGTGCTGGAGCCCAATACACGGGCTTCTCCTCGGCCTCCTTCGATTTCCCAGCAGCAGCTTTAGAGGAGCTCTTGCTTCCTTTGGAAGAACCCTTCTCTTTGTCAGACTTCTTCTTCTTCCTCAAAGTCTCCAAAGCCGCAAAAACATTCGTGTTGCTCACGGTAAACGATCCCTCATCTCTCCTGTTCCCACCTCCAACCATTTTCTATTGGCCGTAATTTAAAATCAAAAACCCTAGAAAAAGACGCGGACTATATTGGAATCTGAACCAAATTCAAAACTCGGATATGCCAATTACCGATTGATTCCGAGGAACAGATTTCAGAAAACAAGTAACAATCGATGTTCCAAAGCAACTAATAAAAACTCAAATAAACAAGCAATTCGATTAGATTGGAAAACACAGAATGCAAAACTATTAGTGAGTTTCTTTACAAAAATTAACCGACAAAGTTTCTGTAAGCCAATCGCTTGAATATCAAAATTCCTGATTAAATCTTCCGATTAAAATCGTCCTTAAATCCGATAGCTAGACGAGTTCGAAAATGCGATTGAAGAAAATTAGGGTTACGATAGAATTAGGTTTTCAAATCAGGAGAGAGGCGGAACACCTAGGGTTTGGATGTGGAAAAAAAAAAAAAAAAGAGTGTGCGTATCTTGTGATTTTCTGTGTGTGCGTGTGTATAGTGTATACGTATGTATATATAATTGCATATAGATACAAATACCAGATAGAAGAGGGATGGATTATGGTGCAGATAATGTGAGAGAGGAATGGATAAATTAACATCTGGTTTATTTGCAATTTGTGGTCCTTGTACTTTTCATTATTCTCTGATTGGACCCTAAATAAATTTCGTGTACTGATTATTGGCCCTTTTAATTTTCTTAATTAATCTACATTGTATTATGTTTTTGCGAATTTATTTTGATTTACAATAGGGTTGGAGATTCGAACCTCGAATTTCGCTAGGGACGAAAAATGTAACATTGGGTTAAGTTTAATGAATATTAAATATATATTAATCCAGGCATAACATATATATTTTGTAATTAAATCATTCCTCAAATTCTTTAATTCAAATACAATAAAAAAGATACACAAATTCTTCAGGTCAAACACAACTCAAAGGTACTTTTCGTTAGAGTCGTTCGAGTAATAAACATAAAAATAGTTGCGTGTTTGATATAAATTGTAAATGAGGTTTCTAATTAATTGTCTTATCAATTCACCGAAATAATAACAGACCAAATGGTTATTTTCACCCCCACAAATTAACCAACTTTTGTCTTGAATTGAACTAATTTTTTTAAATAAAGAATCAAAATTGAAAAAATATGACAAACTTTTTTCTTGGCCATCAGACCATTAAAAAGATCAGTATTATGAAAGCGAAGGCTAAGGAAGAAGCAAAGTCAAGACATTTGATGCATTCATCCCATTTTGGAATTTTGTAAATATGCATCTCTCATCCCAAGCTGTCCTTACATAACAACATTGTCACAATGCCTCACATGGTAAATGAAACATTGCGTAAAAATATATAAATCCATAAATATCAAATTGACAGCATATCCTTTAAACAAACCCACAATATTATAGGATAATGCACAAGTGTGATCATAAATTCATGTCTTATTATTTAAAGTCACTCTATTGTAAAGACAAGGCACAATGCTCATGAAAATACACCTTTTTTTTTCTTCTTTTTCCGATTTACAAAAGAGAAAATACTACAAAAAAAAAATGTTTTGGAAAATTATAACACAGACGTGATCATGTCTGAAGTACATGATGAGTTTTTTTTTCCCCCTGTATAATAGCGTCCAATGACTCACACTAGGCCACAAAGAATAGGAATATCATGAGAAAGAAAATCAATACAAAAAATATCTTGATCATCAGCCACCGATTTGATGAGATGCTGTTGAGGTACTTGAGCAGAGCCCCTTGTGCTCCCTCCACATTTGCCAGGGTGTCCTCCATGTTCTCGTCAATCCTATTAACACATAATTTATCTATGTTCAGAAACACTATGAGAAGAATGAACTGACTTTAAAATATAGTAAAGAATTATATAGTTTTATCATTCACTCGCAAATGCCAAAAAAAAAAAAAAAAAGGTGATTAAGTGACAGAAAGGTTTAAGTAGATTAGTTATACACCATATAGGATAACTGCTTGATGTTGATCAATCATACGACCACCATGGTTTTTAGTAAATGATACCTGATAGCAATCTCTCCTTGCTGAGAAACCAAGGTAGCCAACTGATTGAAGATATTGCTTAGCTCATGTATAGTTGACTCCACATTTTGCAGAGCCTCGGCTCTACTCTGCATGTAGCTGTCCTGCAGTGGGACCAACTGTTGCTGTTGATTTTCTTGCTGCAGCAAAGGCTGAGAATCTCCATCCTCCTGATTCCTGTTGGACAAGTTCTATATGTTAAGCAGTGCAAGCAAATGAAAGTGTTTACATATGGGCAAATCAGTTCAATTAAAGCTGTTTCACTCAGTAGATGTCCAATAAAGTCAGGCCTGATACTCATTCAGTCCCCCTCACGAACTATTTAACTACTCAACTATCTGAACAGCATTAAGGCGAACGTGTAACCAACATTACTAACTTCTAGGAATAGGAAAAACACAGCCAAATGAAGGGTCAAAGATCCTTCAAAATGGAAGGTGTTGACAAAGCAACCAACTGGAAAGACTCATATGTGCCCACACTTACTTAGGGAATAATGGGGATGAAGTTTGAGCATTGGACCATGGAAGGGGTGCTGCAGCCGAGTTATTGGTTGATGACTTTGTAGCCAAAGGACGCTGGCGAACAAAAGGATTTGAAGGGCTCTTAGAAGCAGAAGAAGAAAACAACTGTCTTCTGTTGTCATGAACCTTGAGGTTCTGTTGAACACACCGGAAAATGCAGACTGTGTTATTGGCTATATCCAGGAATATAAACCAAAATGGAAACGGAGGAACAAATTAGTGGGTATCAAGATTCACCTCTGTTCGCATAGTTAAAACGTCCTTAAACTCCTTTGTGGTGCTCATCAAACGATTCTTCAAATCATCAACAACTGTACTAGAATGAATAGTGGTGTCGCTGGAGGTATTCTCATTACGTGAATTGCAGAGAAACTGGAGATCAACAACAGCAGAATTTAGAGCTGTTATATCTTGCTTGATAACTCCAGTAAGTTCCTGAATTTCCATAGTAGGGTCATCAAAAACTGATGTCCTCTTTGCCACTGCAATAGAAAGCAATGCATCATAGGTTTGGCCATGCCAATCAACCATTGCAAAGTACAAATAAAAAGCATAGGATAACAAACTTAAGAAAGAGAGCAAGCTTATCACTGACTTTTATGATGAAAACATATAATCCCATAAAGCTTACAACACCTCAGGTTTAAAATGATTTTTCACCACAAGACAACAACAATCCTCCAGAGGGAAAAATCAGATGAACTCTGGAGTTTGTTTATAGCACCAACAAATCTTTGAAATCACATAAACAACATAGATATTCATATGTTTTTTAAAATGCTATCAGAGAAACTATGAGCAAATAAACACTATTGTTCAATTAACACAAAACCTGCATAAATATCCTACAATAGGCTAAATTTACAAAAAAATGCAACTCATATGCAATTCTAACAGATGTCTACAACAAGTCAACAACTAAACAGAACCAATAAATTGTTAAAAAACACACCAAATCAATGAGCGTGGCTAGCCTCTGCATCATCTAATATATTTCCTCATCCAATTTAAGATGACTACTAATGAGTTCCAACGAAAACCCAATCACAGAACCCATAATTATATTCAGTTGGACGCGATAACTTCTCAAATCACCTTAATGCATTGCCCTTATCAGCAAAATAAACTTAAAAAAAAAAAAAAAAAGACCCCAACTAGAAAATTGAGCCACAAAACCCACAACAAGAAAACAGAAACAAATATTTTATAAACACTCACATATAGCCAGCTTAGCTAACTTCTGCGACGTCTGATGAATCCCAAATCCAATTTTTGACGCCCTCCTATTGAACTCAGATTGCATCGCCACCGCGGACCGCGGCGGTTCCTCTCGTTTGGATCCGCTGCTGCTCGGCCCATTTTGGGAGGAAACTGATTTTTTCACCCTCACCGCTATCCCCAAAAACTCCTGCGTCCGATCCCTAATCGAAGCATTCCCACTCTTCACCGACATTTTTCCAGATCAATCTCTCAACACCTCAATAACATAAATGCTTAAAAAACAACTGTCTAACCAGGATAGAATAAGCAAATTCAAGGTCAAGAAACAGGATTTTCTGAAACTTCTCCCGGATCTTAAACCCTGAAATTAGTGAATATGAACGAAAATTTCGAACCCTAGATCTACGAGAGAAAGTAATAAAATTCTATGGAAAATTCTATGATTTTTTTTTCAGGATTTTTTTATATATCAATCTGCTAATCGGTAAACGATTGCACATGTGTATGTTTATGCGGTTTAATTAACATGTCAAGATTTTCTATTTCCAATTTTATATATATATATATATATATTTATTTATATATATATATTTATAAGAAAACAAGAAAAAGATAAATATAAATATTATATATATATATATATAGAAAAGCCTTTAGGGGCATAATAGGCATTTCATTACATCAAAACCCTAGCTCACTCCCCTTCCACTTCATATAGAAGGGTTTGCAGCTTATTCTCTCTTCCACAACCCCTGCAGCGCCTCCACGCCTCCACCGCCAACCACCGTATCGCCATGGTTTGTGCCGTTTCTCATACTTTCACAGCCTTCCTTCTCGTGAATTTGTATCTTCTCAATAGATTCTCGATTAATATGTCTGATTTTGTGCTTGTTTAAAAATCTCAGGCTGCAGAGAAGAAATTATCGAACCCTATGAGGGAGATTAAGGTGCAGAAGCTTGTTCTCAACATCTCCGTTGGAGAAAGTGGAGATCGTCTCACCAGAGCTGCTAAGGTACGACCCATTCCGACCATTGTGCTCCGTCTCCTCCTCTGAACGTTTTTGGCACGCGCTTGATAATTTCCGTTCTAATTTATGTCTTCATTTTTTTAGGTGTTGGAGCAACTCAGTGGACAAGCTCCTGTTTTCTCCAAGGGTAAATCTATTTTCTTTTTTCTGCATATTGATTGTGGTTATTTTCTAGTTCACATCGAAGAAGCCATGATTTCCGGTACTGAAGTTGGATAATGTCTACAAATTTATATGTAAACCAGTTTACCAATTTTTTAAGAAGCTGGTGAAGAATCATTATTAGTAACATCTGATCTTGCTGTTATATTTTGTTTGTAGTAATTCAAAAAATTGATTGTTGAATTGGTTGAATTGATTGATGAATGATGATAAAGATTTTATGTATTTAAGCACACTTTAGATTTTCCACTTATAGTTATTCCGTTATAAAACTGGATTCTTTTTCCTCATAAAGCATTGACCTATGGAATTTGGATCCCAAATATTTTGGCTTAGTAGGCACTGAAATCTGCTGCATTTGGCCAAGTCACTTGTTTCAAAATTCATACAGAAAAGCTTCTTAAATATTTACTTTAGATGCTAATCCTTTAATAGATTAAACATATGGTTCTCAAACATTCAATGCATGTTTGTTTTTATGTCGGTGTTTCAGGTGGAAAGTTATTGGTGGAAAAGTTCTGAAGTGATAATTTGGATGGGTGATGTATTAGTTAGTAAAATGTATTGAAATGTGCATATATTTGGTCATTGCTTTGGAAAAACATAGTTGAAAGAAATATTTTTGGGATATAGAAAGCATGAAAACCTCGAAAATTCCTTGGGGGGGGATGGGGGGTTGAAACTAGTCTCTGATTCATCAAGATCAAAGAAAACCAGTGAAGGTTCTGAGACTAGGATTGGGTGAAGCACATTTCATTTCCATCTTTCTATTTCTTTGATTATCATAAGTATGCAGTTTTCATTCTCTCATGTCATTATCTAAATTGTTACATTGTGATATATGTTTACAGCGAGATACACTGTGCGATCCTTTGGGATTAGGCGTAATGAAAAAATTGCATGCTACGTTACGGTCAGAGGTGACAAAGCAATGCAACTCCTTGAGAGTGGCTTGAAGGTCAAGGAATATGAACTGTTGAGGAGGAATTTCAGTGATACTGGATGTTTTGGTTTTGGTATTCAGGAGCACATTGATCTGGGTATCAAGTAAGCATATCTCTTACCTAAACTTAATTGATTTTGGCACAAAAAAGAAAAAAATCATGTTGCTACTTGTGAGATTTAGGGGACTTAAGTTGATTTATTGCTAACAAAGTCTGAGAAAGCTCTTCTAATTTTTTCCCTTATCATTATTGATTTGAGATAGTCTTTGCTACCTCATGAATTCAAAAACTCTGAAACTCATTACTTAATAATCTTTATAGGTATGACCCTTCTACTGGTATCTATGGTATGGACTTCTACGTTGTCTTGGAACGCCCTGGTTACCGTGTTGGCCGTCGCCGTAGGTGCAAATCTCGTGTTGGACTCCAGCACAGAGTGACTAAGGATGACGCTATGAAGTGGTTCCAGGTGAAATATGAAGGTGTTATCCTGAACAAGGCATCCAATATTGCTTAGGTTGAGAGTTCCGTTTGACATTATCTTCTATTTTGCAACTTCAGTTTTCTGTCTTTTTTGCTCCAACGTTTTGTAGAATTTCATCAGTGGAGACAGGTCCATCTTGCTTCTATATTTTATAATTTATCTTTCGAGATGAATCTTTTGTAGCAGTTTTTTTGTTGATTGTATGTTGATTGTCTTTGTTGTCGGAATGTTTTGCAATATTTGACCTTATAACTTCCGTTGCCTAAAAGAGAAATACACTTACATGCATAAGACTATTATAGAAAGAAATTTAAAATAATGAACTGTATATTCTGTTTACCGGACTCATCCTGTAAAAATCACATTAAACTGAGGACATTAAATTTTATTATTCAGATTTTTAGTTTTAGTGGTTTTATATAAATTTATAATTTATTAATTAAATGGTATAAATTTGATGATTTGTATATTCAATTCTACAACTGAGTTGTTTCATGGGCTAAAGAAAAAGCGTGTAGAAGAAAAATACTTATATAATACACAATTGTCGTGTCGCGTCGTGTCTTGCCAGTGTCATTTATCTGAATAATTCTTAAATACATAAATTTAGATTTGGCAGTACATATCATTTATCTCGATGATTCAATTTTTATGAGTTGTGTCGTGTCGGGACAGATTTTCCAAACAAGGTTTTATAATTCTATTACATACCACTACAAATAATCCCATTTTTTCCCCTGTGAAGATACAACATTATCCAACGTTCTCTAATCCTAGTATAACCTTAAAAAACCACTTTCTCATACAGAACAAAATTATTCATATTTCACATTATGAACTGCAACGAACAAGTTATACACCAAACTGCAACAGTAGAATCCAAATGACACCCAAACTATGAGATGGGGTTGCACATTTAGACCACAGCAAGATCAACTATACACACCATTTGAGGTGATGATGTACGATGAAAGTACCGATTGAAAAGCCACCGATTTTCCTTAGTTATACAGCGTGGTGCTATTTCGAAGGCTGTTTGTTGCTTCAGCTAGTGAACCCAAAATGGTCTCACCAATCTCGGCTTTGCAGAGAGGACACGTGGCATTGATCTTCAGCCATTTATCCACACAGTCCTTGTGAAAAAAATGAGAGCACGGTAACTCCTTTAGTTCGTCATTGTTCACATATTTGGCCAAGCAAATGCAGCAAACCTGTGGTACATTATTCGATTGTTAATACTCTACTTTATCTCATACTTTCATTAATAATCAAATGACTAGAAGAGAAGAAGACGAGTGTCATTCAAGTATCAAAAACATGGTAGATGAAGCTTACTGCGTCTTCTCCTGATATTACGCGCTCTTTCTCTGTTCCAGATGCCACGATCCCACCTTCACCTGAACTTGAGCTATTTTCCTTGTGATTGCTACTCTTATTTTTCTTCACTTTATATTTATACGTTGGTAAACAGTTGATTGAATCTTGAGTAGCTCCTCTATTCTGTGAGAGATCTTCTCTGATGCCTAGAACCGATATTATACAAGGGAGGCAGCAGCAGATTGTGGCGCACAGAATAAAAGGCATTGCATATCCGATACAGCTGAACGTGAGAAATACTATGCATAACCTGTAAGCAAAGAAATTGTAAATAAATTGAGAATATAAAATAAGAAATACAAAAGAATACTTCTATGTGTGCACATGGCAGTTATGTATATATTCAACCACCTGTACAAATTGGGAGCTTCAGAGGAGGATGAATGCCCTCCAAATATCCACACATTGCCAACCACGAACCAAACAGCAAAGAAGCAATCCAAAGCCATCTTAAAATATTCGACAAATACCTTTAGCCTGAAACAGTAAGTGCGGGCATTTAGCTCCTCGAGATGTACTTACATGGTCAATCATTTTCCTTCACTTTGATTTTAAGCAACAACAGGTGTGAGATGTCATCTGGTTGGAATGGAGCCGACATGGCTTTTTTATTTAGGGCACGAAGACTGAAGACCGGTGAATGGAAATATGAAACCAAGTCTATTATGGCATTCCTCTTTCGTTACTTTCACTTTTGATAACACCAACGGAGTAAATTTATTTATATCATGCATCACACTTTAACTTATAGAAACACAGGAAGTGAATGTTCGTGTACATGAATATATCGAACACCTATGTAAGATCTTAACTCAGAGAAACCATCCCCAATATAGTTCTGAGGAAACAGGTAAAAGTGATATGGAGCAGCGCATTAGGAAAGTGGAGCTGCAACCAATAGTGTCAAATCACGATCTGGGACATAAACTTCTCCACAACGTGTTATCTAAGTTATCATTTTACTCTGGTGAAAAGATCAAGATCATATAAATTCATCAAAGAAGTCAATAAGGGAGCAATAACAAATAAAATTGCCACCACTGCAATTTCAAACACTTTGATTTCAATAATATCACTAGTCCACAGGACTCATATAGCATTTAGTTCCTACAAAGCAGTAAAATCATACCATATAAACAGAGGACCAACTAACAAAAACAAACATTGTGAATACCTTGGATTTGGTAATCCATTGATCTGAGAGTTTCTAGTGGTAGTACCAGTTGTCCAGTGATCTTCCTCATCCATTGTTCTCCTTGTCAGAGGAACGGCAGAGTTATTGGCCATGGAAGAATCCTGAAAGTGCTGAGATGAATCCTGTTCAGAACTGTGGTTGCGATGTTTAAAACGCCAATATAGAAGGGGAAGAATCGCTAAACAACCAGATGCATAACCCACAACCCATGCTTTTAAAGGAGCATGTGGTTTCTCATGTTTTGCCAAAGACAAAACAACAATAGCTGCAATAATTTGGCTGACTGTCAACACTAGCTCAACAGATATCCATAAACCAGAATTTAATGGACTCCTTTGGCGGCCTCCTCGAGTATTTCCTCTTCGAATTAATGATGAATTTCTCGAGTTTGTTGTCCCGCTAGAAAAAAGTTGAGGCTGATAAACTGGAACTCTTGAACTAGTAGATGGCTGCTCCTGACCCCGTTGCTGCTCCAAGCTAGTGGATGGCCTTTCATGCGGTGAACTAGATGAAGAATCATCACTGCTGCTTGTGATGTCAA
The DNA here is from genome assembly GCA_028654395.1 of Scutellaria barbata. Taxonomy (NCBI): domain Eukaryota; kingdom Viridiplantae; phylum Streptophyta; class Magnoliopsida; order Lamiales; family Lamiaceae; genus Scutellaria; species Scutellaria barbata. The sequence continues at coordinate 10,587,221 of CM053645.1, forward strand.
TAACATGGTCGTCATCACTATGGCTTTCAGCTCCTTCCATTAGCGAGTGGATTTCGTTTGTTAGACTTTTATGATTATGTCCCGAGATGGCAAAATCCATCCAACTCTGCCAACAGTCCACCACTCTCAGAAAACATGGAACAATAAGCTACTAGTAAAAACTTCCAGATTCCGTTCCTGGATGATGGAAATTGAGTGGCTAATAAAATGAAATCACCAAAAGCTTAAAATGCTCACTTCTCCCCTAGTTTGACCAGATTCATAACTGTGTTTCTGTTGAAAGCACACAATGCAGAACTGTTAGAAAAGAAGTCATTATGTTTCACATCTGTACAACCGTGTCATTTCCCCATATAATTGCGAAACCACTGAACTTAGACCACCAGACAATTACTACATAAAATATTTCCTTCTATATTAGTTTTCTTCTATAAAGGGAAAAGGATTAACTCCTCATTTCTTTGACACTGCCATAAAAAACAGTATGATAAAATTTTGCCTGCTAACTATGTTTAATCTCTTAGGATCAAAGTAATCTGTAAAAGCTCTAGACAAAATTATCGAGTGCATTCAACAGCGTATGAACAGCTAATCAAGTGTAATCATCAACCAATACCAATATAAACATATAAATCTACCACAATTAGTCTTCTCGTTTCAAACTACTGACAGAAATTAATAACTCGTTAGTAACCATAAACCCATTCTCGAAAATTAAGCACCTAAAAGTCTAAACCCCATTTCAAAAGCTCAAAACACACCAATAATCGAAAAGGAGACAGCTGAAAATTTTCAAATTTCCATCGTCCCCAGCTAATTCCTCACGCCCCAAAATGCAATTTCACGCATAGATCGTTGACCATCTTCCAATTCACAATCACAAAAGAAACACAAATTCATAATCCAAAAGTCAGAGTAAAATCAAAATCAACCACAAAACGAACCCATTAATCTTTCACAGTACACGAATTAAAACACCTGCAAATTTCTCAATTTACAAGCTACTATATTATACATATATGAACTTACAGCAAATTTACTAACCAGGACAATCAACAAAGTGATGGATTGACGAAAGCAAAAATTAGATGAACTTTTCTGGTAGAGCTTGATATCTTGATTGATACTGCCACTGTTGGGTTTTCCACTTTCCGAAATACTGATTGTTATAATTATTATATAATTATATTATTTTCACTATTTTTCTTTTTTGGATAATTATGGTTCTCAATTCTTGTAGATTTATGACGTTTTGGCTTTGCATTCTTGTTTGGGATGAGAATTTTATAATTGTCGATTTGTTTTTTTTGCTTATTGGCCGTCGATTTCGGACAAGATTGATCTTGCATTCTTTGATTCCTAAATTACATCTTTGTCCCTGGATAGTGGATTAGGTAGCAATTATGTTCTAATTTTTATATTTTCTAATATTGCAATACTTACTCCACTAAATAAATTCACAACCGAGTAAATGTGTAGATTTAAATAATCCTCATAGCAAAAATCAATCAATCTAATTCAATATAATAGTAGGAGAACCGATCAATCTAATTCAATATTCAAATCATTCATTAAAAATTCATTTGAAATATGATAATAGAAGAATCGACTCGAAAAAAGTTATTAGTTTGGGTTTTGACAGACTCCCTTCATCCCGTCAATGACTATCTCCGTAATAATTATGTACCCATCATCTACTATAATTAGAATGGGGTGGCATCACTTGACGTACCCTTTCGCAGAATGTATTCTACCTACTCCACTTGAGCTGGAACCATAAAGCAAACTTCCTTGACTATACAAAGTCGCGAGAGAAATTTGGCCCCAACTATTCGACAGATTCCCACGCGTTATGCACCCGTTTGCTACTTTATTCTCAACTCTTTTTACATTTTGAACGAGACAAGATACCTAATCAAATCTAAATATATTTATATTTGTCATGAATTTTAAAACTCAAAATAAATTTTGAATCCCATAAAAAATATCTAAACAAATATAAATATTTAAAATTATTAGAGGTCGATTTATATTCAATTTAATTAAAGCTCCACTTTTTAATAACCAAACATAGTCAAGCATTATATTTAAAATTCAATAACATTTGCAATAAGTTGAAACAATATATAGCATCCCCTGTATGCACCATGCCAATTTCAATAAACAAAAATGTTTGTGAAGGAAGGAATACTTATTGTGAGGAAAAAATATAATTTAGTAATAATTATCCTCGATTTAAAGTTAAATATTAAATATATTTAAAAAAAAGGCAAAATAATATTCTTACCGTGGTAACTTTGATTAAAAGTAGACCATAAAAAGGGGAGGAAGGTAAGAAAAAAGGACAAAATCCAAAGTCATGGATGATGGTGGATCTGCACTCTGCACCATAGTGAAAAAACGCAATCATCATTTCTTTTCTCTTTTCGTTTTTTGTTTTTGTTTTTTCTTTTTTTCTTGAAACTCTTGAAGAAAGAAAGAAAGAAACAAACAAAACAATTCTGATGAAATTATTGAATTCATGTCCCTGTTTTCGACATCAATGGCAAATTTCGTAGGTTTTCTTTCACCCCAAACACACACAACTCAAAAGTACATTCATTTGCACATATTTACAATGTATGTGTAACTGAAGATCCAACTTTTCCCTGTAATCTGCATGTGTGTTTGTGGTTTTTTCCTTTCTCTCTCTTTCCTCCCTCTCTCTCTCTCTGACTACATTTGTGGGATCCTAGTTTTTTTTTTCATTTCGTTAACCTTTTTTTCCAGCCCTTTAACGATTGATTCAGTTTCTCTCTAAACCCAGAAAAAGCACACCATCACATGCAGAAATTAGTGTTTTGTATATTGACCCATATTATAAATATGTATGCATATATAAGCAATCTTTGATTTTGTGTTTTTTTTTTTAATAAATTATTATGGTTTGTACAATGCCAGGTTATTTATTGAATTTTGACGCATTGTTGAAATTCTAGGTTTTTTGCGCCTCCATTGATCTATTCTGTTTAGAAATTGTTTAAAGATCTCATCTTTTTTGCAATTTTTGCGATTATTTGTAGGCATTATCAATTGAGGCTGGTTTGCCTTTTATATTTTTCAGATCCCTAATTTAATGTTTCTTGAATTATTTCTTCTCTGGGTTAGGTTTTCACGCCCACATCTGTACTCAAAATGCCTTTAATTTGAAACCCTAAAGTTTCAATCTTTGAGAATAATCTTTGAAACTTTGAATCAATTGAGGGAAAAAGAAAAAAAATACCGAGAACCCACAATGTGGAAGCAAATTCTTGGTAAACTCCCTCGGAAATCCCAGAAACCAGATCAAGAATCAACAAGAAACCCTCATTTGGGCCCTGATACATCGTCTTCAGGCTCAGGACGGGCCAATGCTACCAGCCCTGCTGCCAAACGAGCATCAGCTGCTGTCTTTCCGGCCTGTGTGATTGCGGGGATCGAGCCCTTGCTGGCATTCAAGGATGTCCCAGGTTCAGAAAAGATGAATCTTTTCATAAGTAAGCTGAGTCTTTGCTGTGTGGTGTTTGATTTCACTGATCCAGCCAAGAATGTTCAAGAAAAGGAGCTTAAACGAGCCACATTGCTTGAGCTTCTCGACTTTGTATCCCAGAATCCCCCAAAATTCTCTGAGCCTGCAATTTTAGCGTCTTGCAAAATGTGCTCGGTTAACTTGTTCCGTGCTTTTCCACCTAGCAATCGTTCTAGTAACACAAGTTTAGGTGAGCATGACAATGATGATGAGCCAACATTTGAGCCCGCGTGGTCTCACTTGCAGATAGTGTATGATTTCTTACTCAAGTTTGTGACTTCGACTTCTTTGGAAGCAAAGGTTGCAAAGAAGTATATAAATCATTCATTTATTCTGAGAATTATTGACTTGTTTGATTCGGAGGATCCCAGGGAAAGGGACTGTTTGAAGGCGATTCTCCACAGGATATATGGCAAGTTTATGGTTCATAGGCCATTTATAAGGAAGAGTATAAACAATGTGTTTTATAGATTTGTGTTTGAGACGGAGAAACATAATGGGATTGCAGAGTTGTTGGAGATTTTTGGGAGTGTGATCACAGGATTTGCTTTGCCTCTAAAAGAGGAGCATAAGATGTTTCTATCGAGGGCATTAATTCCGCTACACAAACCAAAGTCGTTGGGGGTTTACTTTCAGCAGTTGTCGTACTGTGTGAGTCAATTTATTGAGAAGGATCCAAAGCTGGCTAGCACTGTGATTTATGGGCTGTTGAAATATTGGCCGATCACTAATAGCCAGAAGGAGGTCATGTTTTTGGGTGAGTTGGAGGAGATCCTTGAAGTTATTAACATGGCCGAGTTCCAAAAAGTCATGGTTCCATTGTTTTGGCGTCTGGGGCGCTGCATAAACAGTTACCATTTTCAGGTAACAATTTTTCTACCATAACTTTTCAAGTCTAGTTCGTTTGTATGTAAATTGTGACACGTGTAATCCACACACACATAAGGTTTAATGCTTTTCCTTAGCTTTTAAAGTTGTTGAATTAACTGTCTTTGTGGGGAAGTATAAACATTTGCTGTATTTGCCTTCTTGTCTGTTATGATTGATTAAAGATGAGCATTTTATTAACATCTATAGAATTTGAGACATCTTGGTAATAGTTGCTGACACGTTATTGGTTATGGGGCCAATGGGTACGACAGTTCTTTCCACATATCAGAAAACTTGCTGCACACGATATCTTCTTATATCTTCGACAAACCCTCACGTATATTCTATGACTAGGTTCTAGGAACCGGTCGCTGGTGACAGGCATATGAGTTGCTCGTTTACTCTTTATAATACTGGAATTAGGGGTTTCATCTGCATTTTAAGTTTTCTCCCTGACATTTTTGCTAAATTTATAGGTGTCCCTATATGTCATTATAGACTATGATTTTGTATGCCATATTTTCGTAGTCAACCTGTGCGACTGTGGAGAAACTACTAAAAATTAAAACGAGTGATTGAACTTGGAGCAAGTTTTGAATAAGCATGAGTTATGGCTGAGTTTTGTTATTTGTCAAGATGACGATGTGCCAAAACAGGAATGGGTGTAATTAGAAAGGGCCATTTTCATAACTGATCTAGCTAGAGCTCTTCAAATGTTTCAATTATAGGGGGAGATCATAAAGATGAAAAAGAAAATTTTGATTTAAAACCTTAACCTTGAGGAGAGAATAGTTGCTAAGTGCTAATCATAAAACTGAGCTATTCTGTAGGTTTTTGCTTTTGAGTGGGAAAATGTGGTAAACTTTGCTAGCATAGTTTGGTGAAACGAAAACTATTTGCTACAAGTATTTATTTCTAAAGTTAAACTTGAAGAAATATATTTGCTGATAAATTTTCAAGAAATCTTGTTAATATGTATTTCCTTAACAGAAACCCTTATAAGTTGTTCTTGAAACTATGTTTCGGTGTTGAAAAGTTTCGTATTTGCATTGCAGGTAGCTGAACGAACTCTTTTCCTGTGGAATAACGATCAAATCATCAATCTAATATCACATAACCGAGAAGTCATTCTGCCAATAATATTCCCAGCAATCGAAACCAATGCACAGAACCACTGGAACCATGCTGTCCTGAACCTAACATTGAACGTAAAGAGAATACTGGCAGAGATGGACGATGCCCTGGTCGTTTCTTGCATTACAAGTTACAAGGAAGAACAAGAACAGAAAAGCCTGGCAGTTGAAAAGCGCAAGGAAGTTTGGAAACGCTTGGAGAACGCGGCTAGTCTTCAGCCAATATCTGGGAAAACTGCTGTTTTGGTGACTCATTGAGCTTCTAGAAGGTGTGGTGTATGTATCTGATGGGTGTTTTGTCTGAAAGTTAGTGCGTTTTGTGGATTCTGTTAACCTTTGTTTTTTTTTGTTGTTGTTGTTGTGAAGGAGGTACATGTTCATTGCTCTTTAGAATAACTCTCTAATCTGCTTTTCTTTTAGATATCTTCTCTTCCTCACAAAATGCATGGGAAGGGTCTCTCTAGTTTTTTTTTTTTCCTCCTTCATTTTTGTCAAATTTACTATAATTATCACTATTCTCTCTCTCTAGTAATTTGCCTACTTAGATGGAATGAGATCTTTTTAAGGTGAAATATATGTTGAAAATTGTTAAATACAGGAAAAATTGATTTTTGTCCCCTGTATTTATGGTTTCTTTTTTCTCCCATTGCTACTTAATACTTTAAATTTCTTCATTTTGGCTTTACATTTTTTTTTCCCCGTTTTGGCCTCCTTTATGATTTGTACATTTTTGCCCCTTCTACTTACATTCTTATACACTTTGTTGCCTTGTTCATTTTCAATTTCTTTTGGACGTTGGAACGGCAAAAGTTGAGTGGAAGTATTTGAAAAAGTACATGATTTAAGAAAAAATGAGTGTTGGGGAAAATACAAGGGGTAGAAGTAAAAAGGGAGAAGGGAATCTTTTTTAGTTGACTAATTATGCTTTCTTTAATTTTTTTTGTTTTTTTTTTATGTAACTTTTCTAAAGCAGATTATCAAAACAAAAACAAAAAATCGAAAGTTTTAAAATTATATGACTAAAATATATAAATAGATACATAAAGAATAAAAAAATTTAAAAGACAATTAAAATAATTAAAAATATATTCTTCCCTAAAAAACAATTAAAAGTACAAAACGACCAAATTCTCCAGTTTTCCCTTGAATTAATTAAAAAGTAACATTAATATCACTAACTTTAGGAAATGGGAAGAATAATGTCTGGGGTTGCATAAAACTTACATAAAATTATCTCACACACCCAAGACTCAAATTCACTTACACAAATCAATATTTGACTTGTGGATTGTGAATTATTGATTAAATTATATTATCTCACAAAAATTCTATTCTATTATTGGGGTGGTTGTACTTCAATCTGTAGAGATTAAATCGTTGTACTTTTGTCTTCATTAAACTGGGTACATGTAACTTTGATAATAGAAATTGAATTCTTATATTTTTATTTGAACAAAATCTATAAATACTGTCACCAACTACGAAGACCCAATCTTGATGTATAAATGTAATAACAAACAAGTACTCAGTTTCTAGAAATAAAATTATAATAACTCGATTGTAGTGCAAGTGAATGTCAAGAATAAATTATTTCCATTGATAGAATGCAAGTTCAAAGATGAGAAGTTGTACAGAAAATTAAAGGTGTAGCAGCCAGCTGATAGTTAGCTTCTCCCAAATAACAAAACTTGCCATAAACTCCCAAAAGGTTTGAATAGAAATGCTGAGAAGGCATTCATCTGTGCTTTATAAATAGGTAGGCTCATACAATCTTGCCTTTACAACTCTTCCCATTACAAAACACTCGACGCTACAACAATGGTGAGGGGGGTTTGCAAGATGTATGAACAAAGAATGAGTGAGGACGACGTTCATTAATCTCCGACTATCAATTATCGACCACTTGATGTTGAACAAAGTCAGTTGTAAGAGAGGATCATTTGTCTGTTATGCTTCAAAAAGTGATTCAACGGATTTGGTTGAGCGCAGAGTTGAGACACACTTGTACTGTCGTCACAAAAACAGCAATATAAGCACAACATGTTCATAGTTTCCCAAGAGAGAAGCTTGTGAGTGTTACCTTAGATTGCTTGTATTTTTCACGAATGGCATTAAGCACACTTCCAGTTGTGTTGAGCTGTAAGTCTTGCAGTTCTAGAACGGCTGTTTTGAGGTCGGATGTATTGTACCTTGTATAGTGTTCCAGAGTTGGATTCTGCAAAAGGTGGTGTTTTAATGATTTTACTAGTTAAGCTGAAAAGGTGAGGATTGATAGGATCAAGTGGTGTAAGAACGAACCCATGGATGGTCCGACTGATCAATAGTCCATCGTGCTAAAAATACAGCGGAGGCAGCAGTTAGGGAGGGAAGAAACTTGAGGAAGCTGTATTCCATTAGAGTTAGTTCTGCTAAGTAGTTTGCCATGAATTCTAGCTCAACTGAAGGAATCTGGAAATGAGAGGGTAATAGTTGTAGTTAAAGTAGTTTATTCACATTAGAAAGGAAACTACAGAAACGGTTTTATCTAACCTTATAAGAGACTTGTGCTGCTTGAATAAACCTCCTATGAGAAGTAAGCAAAGAAAATTAAGTAATATTAGCAAATAAGAACTAAGTAAAGATTACAGAGTTCAGATACACAATGGGTACCTGAGGAACTTCTTTGCTGTGGGAACAGACAGTTGAAATCGCAGAAAGTTCAGAATGCAACTTTCCATATTAACCACCTGTCATGCCACTTGAAGTCAGTTCTGTACATATAATTTGAACATGTTTTTTTCGAAGTGAGGTATAAAGACAAAAACTAATAAAAAAACTGACATTATAGTGACATCAGTATAAGTTTCTCCTTGTTGATAGTGTATGAGAGCTAAAATATTTAACATAAAGGATCATTTGAAAGAAGGTAAGGGAATACCTCTTCTTTTGTGTAGGTATTGTCTGTGATAAAGCAAAACTCCTCCACATGAGGTGCACAAATTTCTTCATACTTCCTGCACAAAATAAACCAAAAAACAAATAAATAACAGCTAGACAGGTAAAGAATACCAACTCAGATAAACAAAACCTTCAACAGACTTCCCATGGGGTGTGGACAAATTACAATACTAAAACTTTACCATCTCAGAGATTAGACTTGAATAACTGAAGAAAAATGATTTAATGTTTGGCGAACAGATATCCATGGTTCGTGTGATATTGAATACTTGCTTACGATAAAAAAGGCTAGCATATGTTTGTTTCTTAACTGAATGAATATTTTATGGTAAACAACTTACGAAGCAATTAGCATGCAAGTTACTCCAACAAGTTGCAACTTTGCCTTCTCAACGTAATTTTCAGATAGGAATCTATCTATAAGATTTACAGTAAGGTAGAGTGTATCAGGGACCAGTCTATATTCTTCCGAAACCTGGAAAGAGGTAATGTACGTGAGACCACATGAAAATAAAAAAGCAAACTTAATAGAGATAAAGGAAAATAATCTTCAAGAAAATGCTGACATTAAACCGAGAGATCTAAAACACAGATTGAGAGACATTCGTTCAGTGGCAAAGCTTTGTGTTAATCAAGATGAATAAGGGCATCACCGCACCATAGCAACATATTAAAGTGAAACAGAACATAAAAGCCAAATAGATCTTACATAAAGACTATTAATCAATACTGAATTCGAAGAATAAGACAGTGATGATATAGTAAGAGTTCACAGGACAGATATATCAGTGAGTGAACAAACCTCCACAAGCCAGTCGATCAGAATACTCCGCATGCTTTGGGTGATGTCTCGCTGCAGCTTTTCCATGTAATCAGCTAAAGGTCTTCGGTCAACCTGAGAGAAGAGCAAAAGTTCATAGAAGTCAGCATGAAATAAAATTATGTTGTCCGAAACAGAAGTTTTTCTCAACAATCTACACAAACAATATAATATGTTCTACATCCATGATAAAAGAATTTAAGATTTCTAGAGCAGCAAAGCAATTCAATAATTCATAAATGCATTCTAATCTGCTCAACATATTAGTTGGATTGTGAAACTGATGAAGAAAAACCATTCAAGAATTTTGAATAATTCCATGCTGAGCCACCCAAATTCAGGCCATTGCAGAAAATTTTAGATAAGTATATTAAGCATATAGAGCTGTGGCAGCCAAACGAACCTGTCTTGCATACAAACTACAATATATATCAGCTGCATACAGGCTACACATCAGTGGATCCTTGTGTCTTGAATCTATATCAATAATGCCCATACCATCCATGTTTTCCTGTTTGGTGCAAAGCTTGCCATCATCTACATGATTAGTCAAAAAATGTCAAAAAAGGAGCAAAAACTTTCTGAGGAAACTCAATATGTATTCAGGTCAACTTAAAAGAGTAACAGTTTTTAGTGACACTATGGAGGCTTCCCAGCTTGCATTATATTTGAATACTAATTAATATGCAGCTTTTTCACTGCTCTATTCGATCAAATTACCACAACCACACCTAACACTTTCTTTAGTTCATAGCATTTTGTTCTCTAAAAATTGTATTGCTCCAAATGTCTTTTAACGTATTGAGATCTTAGTACCTACCCATAACAACTATGTCATGGTATTACAATACAACTACATCGGTTAGATCCCCAAGCTAGGTGGTTATATTGTAATAAGCTTTACATTGCCATATCAGAAAACTCGTTTAAATGATTTTCCAAAACTTCACATTAAGAATCATATGATGATTATTAATGATCAGCATCCAATACTAATCACAAATTCAAGACATTGCTGCATATATGTGTAAGTAAATAAAAGTATGTACTCCTTTTAGTTCAACAGAAAGCTTCTACAAAAAAAAAAAAAAAAGCTAACCTCTATCAGATGGACTTGTTGCTGGGATGTGTTTATTGGAATCTGTCTTCATAGGCATCAGAGCTGCTGCAACTAACATTTGTGCATCGATAAAATTAGTTTGTTCATTTGTCAAGTCCTTTGTGGAAATCATGTCTTGTGGTTCTGCCACCTCTTTCTTTATCTCATCCACAATGCTTTCTCTTCTAACTCCTGAAACCTTAAGATTAGCAGTACATGCAGGAGCCACATTTCCCTTCTTTGATAAGGAGCCTTTTCGGTCCTGCCTGCTAGGCTGACAACCAAATCATCCATATGTTGTGAGTTTAGAAAGAAAACAGAGTTCTAAGTTGATCTGTAGAGAAGATGTAGAAGATAAATATAGAAGGAAAAAACATTAAAAGAAATTGAGATGTGATTTATTTCAGATACGAACCACTTGATAAGAAATTTTCAAAAGTGAGAGAATAAATCCTGATCTTGAAACAGAAGTGGAGAACATAATGTTATATGTCCTAAAATATGATGCTATATAATATACCTGACGTTTGGCTGCATTGATACAGTTTGAGTACAAATTCTCACAAATGATATTAGTTACATCCTTAAGAACTGCCCTTTTCTTATGCTGAGGACAAACAGCTGAACTCCCGGCTGGTTTGTTATTGTCTGGTGCTGTTCTTTTCAAGCTTGCTCGTAGGACCGGTTTGTTATCATGTTTCAATGAAGGATGTAGAGGTGGTAATCCTCCTGACGTGCCTAAGGCTTTTGCCCTTGATCTTGTGATTCGTGCAGTGGGCTCCCCAAGGTTGGAAGAACCATTCTCGTCATTCATAACTGCATGCTTCATTGGATAACAGTTTACGAAACCCAATTAGCATGCCTTCATGATTGCTGCAAGTACAGAAAATATGCAATGTCAAAACAAGCTAGGTCTCCTGTTACTGGCTACATTTAGGCAAAATACTGGGGAAGATACTATCCAAACACAATGGGAAATGAAACTCCAACCAAAAGTTAAAGAAAATAATACATATTGTGTTATTGTCCAAGGTGATTTCACAGCTTTAAACATGTAAAGTCATATTCTTACAATGTGGAGCACACTGCACTAGTACAAGCACAACACACTCAAAGATAACATAACCTACACTGATTTCCATCCCCATGATATGCGTGGTTCAAAATTCAGCTCGTTCATACTTCATCAAAACAATATTCTGAGTTTCATTCTCTTTTATCCTCTTTTTATTCAGGTGTTGCAATCAACACTAAAGAAGCGAACTACAGTTTTGTTAATTTGAATGAGTATACGAACCAAGCAAATGAAACAAATTGAAAATTCTGAATATTTTATAATTCATCAGCTAAAGGCTATCAGTTTCTTTCAGGGATTTTCAGACTTAAAATGACACAAATTGAAATATTTCATCAACTGCAGGGAATATACAAAGATGCCATTAAAAAAGCAAAAGCAACTACAATGCAGCATCAAGTTTTTGTACCTTATGCTCCAAGAACTGCAGCTTGAACCTTCAATACCATGAAATGCTCTGGAAACAAGAAACCTCCCGCTGCCTGTCCCACAAAATCAAAGTCAATTTTTATATCAAATAAGCAAGTTTAGTAAGGAACCCACAAAATCAAATCCATTCAACAGGTTAATCAATATTCACACTTCTAACCCATAATTACCACAGATCCATTCTCGAAATTCAAAGTAAATCAGCACAATTCGTGAGACAAGAAATAGAACAAACATATTCATTCAAATTTCAGTAGATTCTCACCTATTCAGATTCTTGTACCTAATTTAACCACACCATTAGATTCTATTTTAAAAAAAATACTTCCGAACATTCAAATTATATCTTCATCTTTTCCTCTTAACATTGACTTCTTTTTCCAATGTGTCAAACAAACAGATATAACAATGTCAAAAAAAAAAAAGACATTCCACAGCTACAGAAAGTGAAAATAGCTCACTCAAAGCACACAATATTATCCAAAATTTTAAAAATTTTGAAATCGAAACTCATCCTCAGATCTATGCAAAACATTCAAATTTTCAAATCGGAGCTCAAGGATCTCCAAAAAAAAAAAAAAAAAAAATTCAATATCAAAACCAATTCAAACTACACTTCCGCGCACACAAAATCGCTCGTTAAAAGTTACATAACAAAAAAAGTTGCAAAAATTTAATAAAATCAGCAAAATGAGAACCAAGCTCACACTGTAGTTAGAGAGCTTCAAATAGCAGCGCTAGATTCTCGATTCAAGTAGATCGATCATCGAACGAAATGCATAGATATAGCAATTTTATAGGTTTAGCGACTTTATTGAGTGAGTGAGAGAGTGAGTGTGTGAGAGATATATATATACAGAGAGGAGCGTGAGAGCGGGCTGAGGCACAGTTCAAAACTTCTGAAATTCCAAAAAGAAAATATTCCGATATTTCCACTCCTGATTCTTCTATTTCCAATTCTCTTACCCCTTAATTGTTTGCTTTCCAAATTTACCCCTCACGCACGCTGTCACGTGTAGAAATTACTCGGTCAAATATTTAGGTCCCTGAATTTCCTTAACTATGAAAACAGAAAAAGAAAATTAGGAAGGAAATAAGTACATTTTCTAATAGGAAAAAAAGTAATTGAATACTACGTTATAATTATTTTGTAACTTTTTAGATTCTCATATCATTTTGATGAGATTTGATTGTTGAAATTTTATTGATTTTGAAAGCAATCGAGAACATCCGTTACATTTTGATATTTCGTCTTTTTTTTAATTGTTTTAAATACACATTGCAAATCTTGAAATTAAACAAAATATTCAAATTCTTTTATTTAAAACGAATCGACAATTTAATGTGGAGAAAAGTTGACTTGTACTTAATTCTTTCACTTAAGAACACATAAGAAAGAAAAGAAAAAGGTTAATTGGTTTACTATATAAGTACAAATTTTTGTGGATTGGAAGTTCTTTAGAAGTTGGTTCTTTTACGGGAGTTAATTTGGCTGCAAATTTGCCTAAGATCGTTAATGATTTTGAATTTCAAGATAATATGTTGGTATGTAAATTACTATAGCAAATAGTTTGTATTGTATCGAATATTTTTAATTTGTGTAATACTTGACGTTTTGATTTAAAGATAAAAAAAATATAATTTCACTTATTTTATGTTATACAATACGACATGTATGAGAGTTACTATTTCTAATCATATGAAGGGAAATTAAAAAATATCTGGATTGTCTTTGAAATAATAAATTTAGAATTAAAGAATAGAAAATTCATAATTATTGGACTAATTTTTTTTTGTTTAAGAAGAGGTATGTTATGGCTATTACAATATCTGAGTCGGTATTTAAATTTGTTTTATTGAGTTATTGCTGAATTTTTCCAAACAAAGTTATTTAAAATTATTTTGCCTGAAGCATAGAAGTTACTAAGTTCTTCATTGAATCTCAAATAAGTTTATTTTATTCATAACTTAATTTTAAATGAGCATTAAGTTATATAAAAATACCTTAAATTTAAAGTTGAAACAAATGAATTAAGTTAGAACAATTAAAACTTATAAAATAAAAAAGAGTCAAAAGCTCAAATTGAACCCTAAAACAATTATAAATAAATTCTATTTGAGTTATGGAAGCATTCGAGTATTAGTAGTCTAGACTATAATTATTCATAATTGTTTCTATACACCAGGTGCAGGGATCCTAAATCCGTGCAATCGGATCAATCCGACCCGAAAGTATCTTCCACGCTTCCCCACGCGAGCCTCACGCACCCAAACCCTAGTTTAAATCCTAACTCAAATTCTAGTTCTACACTTCTACAGTATATTGATATAACCTTTTAATTTAGCGAAATTAACCTTTTAGTTCTATCCTTATAACCTTTTAGTTATATGCACATAACCTTTTGCAGTGCTGAGTAGTGAAAAAAGTATAAGTTATTCACTGAAAAGGTTATGAAATTTGTATATAAAGGTTATAGTATTACAATTTAAATGTTATATCATTACAATATAAAGGTTTCGGCTATATTGAATTTTTATAGTGAAAAAACTATAAGTTTTTATTGAAAAGGTTATGAAATCTGTATATAAAGGTTATATTATTATAAGGTTTGGGCTATATTACATGAATTTTTATAGTGAAAAAAGTATAAGTCATTCAGTGAAAAGATTATGAAATCTGTATATAAAGGTTACGCTATTACAACATAAAAGTTATATGTTAAACCGGACCCGACCCGACCCATATGCCCAGTTACATGAATCATGACCCATGCACCTGGTACACACAAACACTACTCATAATTATTATATTCTAATCGGATTAAAAAGAGTTGAATATCTATCAATACATACACATATACAAGGTTTTCAAAATTTCCGATAGCTGAGTTAGGATATTACCACTACAAATTATCTCAATGTTGGGTATTATTTCGAAATGCCAACTAAAGTGTTAAAATATAAAAGTTTTAAGCATTAAAATTAAATATCTTTATATGATAAAATCTAAAGTTGACAAAAAAACTCGAGTTCTAATTGAACGAGCAAGAATAAATAAAATACGTGGAAAACAAATATATTTGAACTTATGGCATGTTTGATTGGATTGAATATCCTTCATACAAGAAATGAAAATAATACAACCTCAATTCCATTAAATGGTTCACATTTCCCTGTCATTTTCCAAAAAGTAACAGTCTATTTTCTTTCTAAAAGTTAAATGTAATTATCCTGATAAACAATTACTCGATATTATTTGAAATAAACAAATTATGTTTACCATCTTTGAAATAACCACATTAAATAAGAGTGCAATGAAATTTTACAAATACGTTAAACGTATTTCTTAATTCAAGCAAAGAAAAAAAAAAAGGAATATGTGCCGGAATGGGGCTAGCAATTCAAATACATTTTAAAAATAGTATGGATTTGAATTTAATTTAGTTAGATAGTAATGTATTAAATAGAAAGCAGAAGAGATTAATGTAACACTGCATTTAGGTAGCTTAAAAATGGAGGCGTAAAAATTGGAGATCTGTGAAATAAGAAATGGCAAGGTAGTAAAAAGCGGGGGGACCCTTTATTTTGAACAGCGTTGACCAAACAAGTCATTGTCTCTTTACAGCGCCTCACAATATATATAATAATTATTACAAAATTATCCCCAACTCCATAAATTCTTGCATCCAGCTTTCTCAGTGAAGGTTTGTTTTATTGGGAGAGTAGATTAGGTTTAATAACCCATTTATTTTTTCAATGGACCATTTCTGACATTTCAGTATGTTCATGTTCTACACTTCACAACATCTCTCTCTCTCTCTCTCAATATTATAACTATCTGTGTATTTTATTTGGTAATCAAGGTGGACCAAAGACTAAATTCAAAAAAAAAGGAAGTTTTTGAATTTTTTTTTATAATTTTGTATGAAAATGGTTCTGATTGGTCTAGAAATTCAAATTCACATGGGACTTTGTTGGGTTCAATTTAATTTAGGACATGACAATATAGAAATGTGGGTGGGATTGATATTTGGTCTAGTTTTGGTGGTTGAAGAGTGACTGTGTGAGTTGAGAAAGGGACTTTTTGTTACAAGATAATTTTGGTTTGTTAGACATTTTTAGCTAGCTCAAATTTTAAATGAAATCATACAGAGCTAATTTTATGTTGTATTGGTTTATTATCCGTATCAACACAAATTATAATATAGTATTAAATCAAAATACTTCCTCTAAATTAAAAAGTATATACATCATTATTTTTTTTCATACATGTAAACTGATGATATTTTATCAAAGACTTATTTGTTGTTTGATTGAGCGTATAAGTTATTTGAAACATTCTAGTTTATAAGTTCATTAAAGAGTTTGAAAAATATATTTTAAAAAAATCATTTCATTTCAAAAATAAATTATTAAAAGTTCGTATATTTTTTTTAGGTAAAGAGAACTCATTGTATTTATGAAATAGGATTTTATTTCACAAAATTTTCAAACTCAATCATTATAATTTCAAAGTAGCCATTGCTAACATATTAGAAGTTTCATTATCTAATTCTGTACAAACAAATTTAACAATTTATATCTAGTTTAAGAGTGTTTATTTGTGTTGATAAAAAAAGTTTAAAAATATGACCACATATTGTTCTAAAATAAAATGTTAGAACCATATATGCTAACTTTCAAAAGTAAGAAGAGTCCATTTTATATTTAAAAGAAGTCATATATATTTTTAACAGACTAATACCCTAAACCTCATCATTTAAAATATAAAGTTCTCATAACTAATATCTTATAAATTTCGTTATCTTATTTTTAATACAAGCAAAGATTTTTTATAAATCTAAAACATCTTATAAGATCCTCTAAATAAATTCATTAAACACCCTCTAAACTCGATACAACATATTATAAGCTTCTTTTTTTTTTTTTTTTTCATATGAGGTATATAAAAAGGTTAGCCAAATAGCTCTTCATCTAACATGATTAAACTAGTATAAATATATATACATATACTTGTGTGTGAATAATTAAATAAATAAAACATTGATCAATTTCAAGACTTAATTAAGGTTATAAATAAAATAGCTAGCCCCATGTAGTAGGCAATAATGCACCGCTAATTACACTATGATATAATTATTACATAGTAGTACTACAGTAGGGTGTAATTAATACAGCACAATTAATCATAATTAATGTTAACCCGTCCCATTTCTCCAATAGTTGTCTCCCAAAATCAGAAGCGTAATTAAAAACAGTTCAATCAGCTGATTATAACGTTTCTAATTCCATCAATTTGTTTTATTAATATTTATAAAGAAAATCATATGACATTTAATTTCAGGAGTATGTGAAAATTCCATTACTCACAATTTAAGCCGGTTTTGAATATTTAATTTCTATTTGTGAGTTATTTACGGTATACGAAAATATCATTAAATAAGATCATAAAATAAGAATCTTACTGAAAGATTTTATAAATTTTCATCTTACAAAACAGTCATATATGAAATGGATGAAACACTAGACCGAGAGTAATGGTTGGAATATTTTAATGCAGTACATTAGTACTACTACTATATCGATGTAAGTGATTAAAGTTGGGAAATTCTCATTTAATGTTTATTTTCAGTAAATTATAAAATTATAAATTTAGTTTGTTACAATTTAACTTTTAACTCTGGAAAATCTTTAGAAGCAGAATTAATTGTGAAATTTATTTATTTTGAAATAAAAATTATTTTCGTAGTTTTTATTCATCTCACACACCTTTTTTTTTTTTTTCTCTTGGACCAAAACCATAGTGGCCAAAGTATGCTTGATGCTTCCTTAATCCATTATGGTTTAGTACTGCGCATCATAAATGCATGTATAATTTTTTTTTAAGTGCATATTTATTCTGAATTATATACGTTCATTGTGTATATATTTTAAATCGTGATACTAATTACAACAAAAAGTACATTGTAATATATTTAAAATGTACTTTTTAAATTAGAGTACACAAGTCTGCTTCTTCTGTGACAAAGTAATCTCATCTTATATTTCAATATATATATTATTTATAAGGATTAAAATCAATTTTATTCTATATATATGTGGTCTATCAATTTGAATCTCATAATTCACAATTTTCATTTAGTCTTATAATTTAAGAATATATCTAATTTCAGTCTATTTTTGAGTCTATTTTTGATGAATTTTGCTAGAAAATATTACGTTTCAAATTCTTATAAAATTATATGACTAAATTGAAAATCATGATAATTATAAGAATAAGACCGAAAGATATTATAGTTATAAAACTAAAATTTAACTATGATGATGTTTATCCCACGACAAACCTCGTTCTATAAATCTCACCCAAATTAAGGATCCTAATTAAATGACTTATTTATCTTATCTTTCTATTTTATGTTTTTGCTTAAGCAAACGTTACGTAAAAACTTTTGTGTATAATTGATACACGAATTTAGGATTCGTATAACTAATCCGATCCGACTCATGCATTGCTCCACATGCATGCATATGTCCCCACGCGCCTGGGTGAGTGCGTTCAAACTCATCCAAATTCGTTCCAAATGCTATATTTTTATATTATGTTAAACATACATTTATATAATATTAAACATACTTTTATGTTATGTTAGTCATATCTTTAGGGCCTTTATGTTATGTTAAACATACCTTTATGATTTTATATTATGTTAAACATATTTTAAGATTTTTATATTATGTTAAGCACACATTTATATTATATTAAACATACCTTGATATTATGTTAATCATACTTTTATAATTTTATGTTATATTGAACATACCTTTAGAGTTTTTATGTTATGTTAGTCATACATTTTAATTATGTTAGTTGTACCTTTATGTATTATATAAATATATGACTAATATTACTTAAAGGTATGCGTAATATTACATAAAGGTATATATGTACAAATTAGGATTTTTTGTGTTGAAATTAAGGTTTTTTGGTCGAAATTAAGGTTTTTTTGTCATTTTTTTAAGTTAAAGTATTATAGAAAAGTATGCTTAATATAATATAAATGTATGATTAATACAATATAAAAATCAGGATAAAATTTTTTTTAAAAAAATGTACGGATTCGAATTGGATTCGACCCGACCCAACGTTAATTCACAAAATATAACAGTTGCACATACGTTATATGTTGTTAATCAACTATCAATATTTTTCATTATCAATGCTCATTTCTAATAAACAAAAACATTTAATTTAAGAAGAATAGTGCTGACATTTTTGAAAGAGTAAGAGTAACGATTTTTTTAATAATAGCACTACATTTATTTTGAAATAAATATTTCTTGGTTAACGCGACACAAAATGTAGGGGACAGATGAGTAGTATAATTATTGTTCCAATTTTTCGTGTTAATTCACATTATATACGAGTAAAATACCAAAAAAAAAAAAAAGGGCAAAAAAAGTGATACGTGTAATAGATTTGGTCAACAGTCGTCAACTACATTAACTGTGTAGGTTGGAATAGCGTCTAAATTATGTACGTTTTCTAACCTACCATAATCTACCATCTCTTCCACCCATGCAACAACTGCTGTCTCTCTCTCTCTTGATTGTTACTTTCTAACAAGATTTCGTATGAAGCCATGAATCATCACTCAAAATACATATACAACACAGGTTATTAAAAGCAATAAAGAAAAAGATTGATCCAGAAGGAAATTAATGCAAGCTTTCAACAACCCCTTCTCAGCCTCCAAAGTCGTTGCAGATTGACCCATCAAACGCCCCCGAAGAAAGATGCGTGTCCCTCACACAGCCACACACTCAAGATTCTCTTTAAAGCCCTGAGAATCACTCTTATCCTGGGGTGTGTTTGAGAACTATCATGTTTTCAAGAAACGCATTGATCAGTAATCGTGATGAAGAAGATGCCCTTGTTTTGGCTGCTTTGCAGAGGGCTCCAACGTATGATCGAGCCAGGACGGCGCTTTATCGGAATGTGGCCGGAGAACTCGCGTTGATTGATGTTCTTGGAATCAAGAATGATGAACAGCAGCAGGTTCTAGATAAGTTGGTCTCTGCAGTTAATGAAGATATGGAGGGATTTTTCAAAACAGTTAGGCAGAGATTTGATGCGTAAGGCTTTCGAGATTCAGTTTTTGTCTTTTGAGATGTTTGTTTTGTGCTCCTATTTTTTATGCACGCCACGTGCTTGTAAGTTTGACGGAACTAGTTAAGTGTACAAATGTTGTACCAAGAAACAGGTTTGAGAATGATGTTACATTGTTCTGCAACGATTAGGGTGCGGGTTTCTGTTTCTAAAGTATTTTATTATTGTATCGTGATTTAGACTTACTTTCTGGTTATTCCGAATTGTTTAGTTTTGTTGGTTGTTAATGTGTGCTAGTATTCATAGTTTATCCATGTTCATTGCAGTGTTGGGCTGGAATTTCCGAAAGTTGAGGTTCGATTTCAGAATCTGAAGGTGGATGCATTAGTCCATGTTGGAAGCAGAGCTTTGCCAACTATACCCAATTTTATCTTTGACATGACCGAGGTAAAGATGCAGAGTACAAACATCAGATAAGCTAAGTGGAATTTGTTTCAATTAATCTGACCTTTTTCCTTTGAAAAATGACATTAATATAGGCTTTCTTGAGGAAGCTCCGGATTTTCTCTGGAAGAAGACGGAGCCTATCTATACTGAACAACATAAGTGGTCTCATACGGCCTTCAAGGTATGAGTGTGTGCTTAAGTGAAAGATTATAAATGTCATTTACTCATTTCTCAATTATGTGATTGGGGCTATTTTTTAGATTGACTCTGCTTTTGGGTCCTCCAAGCTCCGGAAAGACGACATTTCTTTTGGCTCTTGCAGGTCGTCTTGCACCCAGTTTACAGGTATTGATGAAATGTCATGTACTGTCGGAACATTTGTGATATTACATTAAGAATGATGAGTTTTTGAATTGGTCCTCAATTTTTGTGCATGCAATAGTTTAATTCGATTTCATTCAGCACTGCTGTTGGATTCTGTTTATTTATCTAATTTCTATACCATCATAACATTTTAGTTGTATAGTTGCTTCTTCGCATACTTTTAACTGCTTTTGAGATTAACTCCTACTTGTAGGGATTTTATGGTATTCATCCTTCATAATTTGCCTATGTTTATTCTCTCTATATCTTCATATGCTCATTAGAAGAAACTTACAATATTGACACAGCCAATGACAGACATTTCGTTTAGTCTCTGGGAATGACTGTGATACTCATAAACTCAGTAAGCAAAACTCAAATAACTTGCAGATGTAGGCACACTCATGGCAAGGAAGTCTTAGAACATTCTAACTTGTGGTTTGAGAAAAAGCCCTTTGTGAAATTAATTACTAAGACAGCCTTTAGCAGTTAATTTTTTCAAATGTATTATAACAAGCTATTGGAGTAAACCTTATTTTCCATTTCTTTCTTTCAAGGTGTGATATATAGTCAAATCTAAACTTAAGATACAATTTTTTTTTAATGATGCTTTCTTCATCTAATTCCACTGAGTGTATATACGTAAGTTAGGTAGGCGAAATTCTAGAGAAATAGAACAAGTTCATACTTTTTTTTTTTAATAAATAAAGATGCTAGCAATCAAAAAAGAAGAATTAACATGCCAGCGGTGGAGAATGGAGGAACCTAATCTGCTCATTGACTAGATTAGATATCTCCATGGCACAAAAAAATAAAAAGTTATATTCCCTTCCCATTCCATCTTCATTTACAAAGTCTAAATTTCTGATGCCATGCATATAATTTCATCTCTAGACCTCATGCCTATCTGGTTCTTATAAAATCGTGGAACCTACTTTTGAAGATGTCAGGGAATGTTACGTATAATGGACATAGTCTAAAGGAGTTTACTCCTCAGAGGACTTCAGCATATGCGAGTCAGCAGGATCTACACATTTCTGAGATGACTGTGAGGGAGGTTCTTGAATTTTCGGGGCACTGTCAAGGAGCTGGATTCAAGCATGGTAATATCAACCAGACATTCAATTTAGCATTATCAAAGGAAAGGCTTTCGATCATGTTTCTTATCTTCTATTGAATCTTCTGCATGTAGAAATGCTTATGGAACTTCTTAGAAGAGAAAAAGTTGCTGGAATTGATCCAGATCAAGAACTCGATATTTTTATCAAGGTATGCCTTTCTGACTGAAGTTGTTCTCAGTTAACATAGCTGACTTTAGGTCGTTTATTTGTGTGCACATAGCACCTGTTTTTTCTGTCATTGAAATACTTATTTTCTCCTAGGCAGTAGTTTTGGGGCAGCAAACAAGTGTTCTCGTGGAATACATTATGAAGGTGCGCCAG
The DNA here is from genome assembly GCA_028654395.1 of Scutellaria barbata. Taxonomy (NCBI): domain Eukaryota; kingdom Viridiplantae; phylum Streptophyta; class Magnoliopsida; order Lamiales; family Lamiaceae; genus Scutellaria; species Scutellaria barbata. The sequence goes on from CM053645.1 coordinate 10,609,490, forward strand.
TAAGAGGATCATTGATTTTCATACTTAGATTAATAAGATTCATATTCACAATTGCTATTATCTTTATTACTTTGTTATTCCAGTAAGATTTCAAATTCCATGAATGTAAGCTGACACAAAATTTTTGCATTCCATGATCGTGCTGTATTGCTTTCATTTTATTGCTAGCTAATTTTCTGAGAATTCCTATATGTGGTTCTAAAATATATGTAAAGATTTTAGGATTGGATATTTGTGCTGATACATTGGTGGGGGATGAAATGCTTAAAGGGATATCTGGAGGCCAAAAAAAGCGGCTCACTACAGGTAGTTTACTCTCCCTTGCTTTGGTGGTGCTCAACTCTCTGCTGTAGAAAAGTTCAGCTTGAATTACTAACATATAAACATCGGCAGCTGAACTGCTTATGGGTCCTTCTAGGGTACTCTTCCTGGATGAGATATCAACAGGACTAGATAGCTCAACTACCCATCAAATTATCAAATACCTTCGACACACAACTCATGCTCTCGATTGTACAACACTAGTATCTCTCTTGCAACCGGATCCTGGGACTTACGAGATGTTTGATGACATAATTCTTTTAAGCGAGGGACAGATTGTTTATCAGGGTCCTCGTGAAGCTGCAGTTGAATTTTTTGCATTTATGGGTTTCAGGTGTCCCTCAAGAAAAAATGTTGCTGACTTCCTACAAGAGGTATTCATCTGGAGTTCAAACTTTGAATTAAAATCATGCTGCTTGATTCTGAACTGTAGAACTTACATATTAAAGATCATGCATAGGTAATGTCTGAAAAGGATCAAGAGCAGTACTGGTTCATGAATGAACAGTACGACTATGTACCCGTGGCAAAGTTTGTAGAAGGTTTTCAATCCTTTCGTGTTGGAAATTTATTGGCACAGGAGTTGGCTATTCCATTTGATAAACGTTACAATCATCCAGCTGCTCTGTCCTCCAAGACTTATGGTATAAGTCAGGCTAAGCTTCTAAGGATTAGCTTATCCTGGCAGATGCTACTATTGAAGCGGAATGCCCCTGTTTTCATTTTCAAATTCATTCAGGTATGAAATCTTTATCCTCAGCCTAAGATTTTAAGTTTCCCTCTTTTTTTTTGGAGCATTGAGATCTAACTTGGTACCATTCTGTTGTGCTCTTGACTGCAAAATTTTACATAGGAATGTTTTTCATTTGCAGCTCTTCCTAATAATTTTGATCATGATGAGTGTGTTCTTCCGGACAACGTTGCATCATAATACTCTTGATGATGGAGGCATCTACCTTGGTGCCCTTTACTTTGCAATAGTAATGATTCTTTTTAATGGATTTATGGAAGTCCCAATGTTGATAGCTAAGCTTCCTGTTCTTTACAAGCACAGAGATTTGCGCTTCTACCCGTGCTGGATATATACTCTTCCCTCCTGGCTCTTGAGTGTTCCTCTTTCTTTCATAGAATCTTTTCTATGGGTAGCAGTTACATACTACGCCATCGGCTTTGATCCTCAAATAACTAGGTACTTTTATACGCTTGCATTGTGTTTCTGTGATAGTTTGGCACAGTTGCAATTCTGACTTGCTTATGATGTACAGATGCATTATGCAGTTCTTGTTATACTTGACTTTGCACCAGATGTCAATAGGTCTTTTCCGCGTTATGGCATCATTAGGACGAAATATGGTAGTGGCCAATACATTTGGATCTTTTGCTTTGTTGGTTGTTATGGTCCTTGGAGGATTTATACTTTCAAGAGGTGCTACATGACGTCCTTTTACTTTTTACTTAATATTTAACAATGTTTTTCCCAAATAAAATAAAATAAAATAAATAAATAAAGAAATAAAGAAAACACAACCTAACAATGTTTCTATTTTGACATTTGTTTAATATTTCTTTATACTTGATTTGTACTGGGATTTTACTTCCGAGCAGATAGCATCCCAGTTTGGTGGATCTGGGGTTACTGGTTTTCTCCTATGATGTATGCCCAAAGCGCAGCTTCAGTAAATGAATTTCTCGGCCACTCCTGGGATAAGGTGGTCTCTTATGCCAGTACTCTTTTTTTGCCTCATCTGTCCTTGTTTAACTTAGATGGAACAGCCTCACATGTACTACGAAAAATGAGAGTACAAAGTTAAATTTGTTTGTATAAAATTTTCAAATGCTTGTTGAAGTGTATTGCTATCCTGCCTCATACATCTTTTCTAATGAGATATATATGACTTTGTGAAAATTAGAAGTTTGACCGAGAATTTAACTTCTCAGACAAAATTTCTGAATAATCATCTTCCCTAGAATGGAACTGTCAAATACGTCGAGTTTAATAGCACTCGGTTAATATCTAAATTATATTGTTTTCCTGGGCCAAGCCCAAGCTAGATTAGTTGGCACCTGAAGAAACTAAGTATCGACACATTTGCATCTGCCGTAGTGAGGGTCATGCAATATCAGTTACTCTATTCCGTCTTAAGAACATTGTGTACAGGAAATGAATAAATCTCTCAGCTGATTATTTGTTATCATTCTCTCATCATTATTTCACCTTCTTTCTTTGTGTAATAAAATATTTCCTTTGTATTCTGATGATAGCAAGCTGGAAACAACACTTCCTTGTCATTGGGTGCAACACTATTGAAGGTTCGCAGTTTATTCCCAGATGACCATTGGTATTGGATTGGCGTTGGAGCATTACTTGGATACACCTTATTGTTTAACACTCTCTTCACTTCGTTTCTAACTCACCTAAATCGTAAGTTTCATTCCTCATGTCTCCACCTGGAGTAGCAGAGAAAGCTAATCTGTACGGTTCCAGCTTCCTATTCTTGGCCAATAACAAAAAAATAATGGTGAACTTTGCTTCCTATTTTTTTTGCAGCCCTAGGGAATAAGCAAGCAGTTATTCTGACAGAGGATCATCATGACAAAGGCAAAAGACGAGAGAGTGGATCTTCCATCATTGTGTTCAAAGAGTTTTTGAAACGTTCACACTCATCGACTGGTTTGCCAAAGATCTCTGATTGTTCCTTCATGACTTTCGGAGAATTTTTGCAACATTCTCACTCATTCACTGGTTTGCCAAATAACTGGTACTTGTACTTTAATTCCCTTTTAATGATCTGGCTGTTTGGTCTTATTTTTCTATTCTCATCGCCTTGCAGGCAAGAGTACTAGGAAGCAGAAAGGGATGGTTCTTCCATTCAAATCTCTTTCCATGTGTTTTAGCAATATCAGCTATTATGTCGATGTTCCTATGGTATATTGACAACTTAGTTTGACTTGAGCTCATATTGATAGAAACTGGAATTTCTAAGATATGTAACTCTGCTTCTCTCTATAATTGTTCAGGAACTGAAGGGACAAGGCTTTCAGGAAGAAAGGTTGCAGCTATTGGTAAATGTAACTGGAGCATTCCAACCTGGTGTGCTTACTGCATTGGTTGGTGTTAGTGGTGCTGGTAAAACTACCCTCATGGATGTTTTAGCTGGTAGGAAAACTGGAGGACATATCGAGGGCCAGATCTATATTTCTGGATATCCCAAGAATCAAGAAACATTTGCAAGGATTTCTGGCTACTGTGAACAGAACGACGTTCATTCCCCATGTCTGACTGTGCATGAGTCACTTGTGTTTTCTGCTTGGCTCCGACTATCTTCTCAGTGCGACTTTGCTACTCAGAGAGTAATTTCTTGATTTCTTTTATGTTTCCCCCTTTGTTATCATGTATTTTCCCCTCTAAAATTCTCTTAATATCAACTGCAGGCTTTTGTGGATGAGGTTATGGAACTAGTTGAGCTAACTCACCTACGCAAAGCACTAGTTGGTGTGCCGGGAGTCGATGGCTTATCAGTAGAACAAAGGAAAAGGCTGACAATCGCGATTGAGCTTGTTGCTAATCCATCTATTGTTTTCATGGATGAACCTACATCAGGACTTGATGCCAGATCTGCAGCCATTGTAATGAGAGCAGTGAGGAACATTGTTGATACTGGTAGAACAATTGTTTGCACCATCCACCAGCCCAGCATTGATATTTTTGAGTCTTTTGATGAGGTTTTCTTCTTGTACATGAACGAGTGATCTTTTGATGAGATCTCCTCAACCCGAAATTTAACCTTCTGTTTTATGGTTCTAGCTTTTACTCATGAAACGAGGTGGGCAGCTCATTTATGCAGGTCCATTGGGCAACAAATCCATCAAACTTATTCAGTACTTTGAGGTGAGAATTTAATTTTTCTAATGGAGTCCTGTTTTGACTCATATATCATGTAATGCATCATTTTTTCTCCTAGGCTGTACCAGGAGTTCAAAGAATAAGACCTGGATATAACCCTGCAGCTTGGATTCTCGAGGTTACATCTTCAGTGGAAGAAAATCGCCTTGATTTGGATTTCGCAGAAATTTATCGCCAATCAGATTTGTTTAAGTAAGCACTCAGTTATTTACTGAAAATGGAAATTTGAACACTTGTTTTCTTTTTTTTCAATACATCTATTTTTCCCACCATTTCAGGCATAATAAGAATCTGGTTGAGCATTTATCCAAACCAGACCAGGATACAAGCGAATTGAGCTTTCCGAGCAAATATTCCATGTCATTTTTTGGTCAGTTCTTTGCATGCCTTTGGAAGCAGAACCTATCGTATTGGCGTAATCCACAGTATACTGCCGTACGCTTCTTCTATACAGTTATCATTTCGTTGATGTTTGGAACAATATGCTGGAAATTTGGTTCCAAAAGGTTCCTCTCTGAACTATACGTCCCTGTACCAATGTTGCCATGCTTGCTTTAACATTCTCGTGCATTTACTATTCCTAGATGGATCTTTAATCCTTTTAAAGATAAACTAGCGAAAAATGTTCCATGTGCAGACTTTAAAAGCTTATTGAAGGACTGTGTAAAGTACCTTTTATAACCTAGCAAAATACTTCAATACAGCTTGAAGATGTGTTATTTTCTGATATCCCTCAAGTGAATTTTTTTGACTACTAGACACCTCCTATTCCCTTATTTTGATCTGATTGCCATAGAAACTGCTCATACACTTCGGCTTCTTGCTCGTTCTCCACTTCCCTTCCTAACTTCCATCTTCCTCTACAGAGAAACTCAGCAGGATATATTCAACGCTATGGGGTCCATGTATGCAGCTGTTTTATTCATCGGAATCACAAATGCAACATCTGTGCAACCAGTCGTTTATGTTGAAAGATTCGTGTCATATAGGGAGAGGGCTGCAGGAATGTATTCTGCACTCCCATTCGCCTTTGCTCAGGTACACCTCATTTGATCCAAGCAATTCATTATGCATTTAGTGTCCTCACATCTTCCTCTCAAAGGTTTCAACTAAAACATGTTATGCAGGTCGCAGTTGAGTTCCCATATGTTTTTGTACAGTCACTTATGTATAGCAGCATCTTCTACTCCATGGCATCTTTTGAGTGGAATCTATGGAAGTTCCTCTGGTACATATTCTTCATGTACTTCACATTGCTGTATTTCACGTTCTTTGGAATGATGACAATCTCTGTTACGCCTAATCACAACGTCGCTGCTATTGTTGCTGCCCCCTTCTACATGATGTGGAACCTCTTCAGTGGCTTCATGCTTCCTTACATGGTAATGAAATCTCACCAATTCTTGCATTCTCCTTTCTCATGACAAACAGCCGTTAAGGGCATTTTAGTCCTCACACCTAGAGTGGATCCATTTCACACTTATAAGTGGCTAAAAAGCCTGTGCTCAATAATCTCCGCCTTGACTCAATTGTAACAACCATATGCTCGTCTTTTCGCCTACTTTTCAGAGGATCCCGATATGGTGGAGATGGTATTATTGGGCGAATCCGATCGCGTGGAGTCTGTATGGACTTCTAACATCTCAGTATGGAGACATGAATGACCTAGTTAAGCTGAGTGATGGTGTCACTACCATGCCTATAAAGCAGCTGCTCAAACATCAGTTTGGATTCAGACATGATTTCTTGAGTGTCGCTGGTTTGGTGATCATAAGTTTCTGTCTACTGTTCGCCGCCACCTTTGCTTTTACTATCAGATTCTTCAACTTTCAGAGAAGATGAATGGAGAAGAAGCAACTTTGTATAATTGCATAGATTTCTTGTTATCTTACATTCTTGATATTTAGAAAGAAAATACTACTGGAACTGCTAAATTATAGTGTCGGGTTTTTCACAAGGCAAAAGAAAACTTGTGAAATTCCCAAAAGAGTTGCTATAATCTTACAATGGATTTTTTCTGTATTTATACATGTTTATGTTTGTTAAATTTGTGACTCAATTTAAGTTTTTGTATAGGCGCGTGAATTTGATTCAATCTTTTATAACTAAAATCAGGTAAATTGCATCAATGGGGATTAAATTATACGATTCATATAAATTTGGGTACTAAATTTTCGTTTGTATTATCATTAAACTTTTTATTTATATAAGTGTGATTTAACCAAATATAGTGAAGATTATTATTGTGTTATTATTGAACATAGATATTGTGGATGTTATAGACAGTAAAACCCTAACTACCATCGGAAAATTCAGTTGAACCTGTACACTAATGAACATCCGCCGCTATGTCCTGCCTCTGACCACCGCCGGCCGTCGCCTCAGATACCTATCCACCGAGTCTACTTTTACCATTCCCATTCCTCCACTTCCAAAGCAAAACCCTGGACTGATATCAACTCCGCCACCTCAAAACCCTAACGCCGCCGACCCGGACTTCGCCCGCATTTCCAAGCTCTTCCTCAATACGGCACTTCATCCCGGCGCCGAACTCGAAGAGGCCCTAATCGCTGCGGAGATTCATCCAAGTCCAAATCTTCTGCTCGGACTATTTAAACAGTTTGATTCTACTCCAAAACCCTTGTTCACGCTCTTCAGTTGGGCTCAGAAGCGGCCCGATTATCAATTCTCCGTGGCCGTTTTCAATGCCATGGTTAATTCTCTTGGAAAGGCCCGAGAATTCGATTCAGCTTGGTGCCTTGTACTTGATCATATTAAAGGAGATCCGATCGAAAGACCTAATTTCGATACGTTTCTCATAATGATTAGGAGATATTCAAGCGCAGGTAACATTTCTTCTGATTTTGGGACATTATTTTGAACTATCAGATATCTGTCTTCATTGGCTTTCTTGCTTCAGATTATTGTGTGCTTACAAATTATATTTCCTTCCTATTTATCTGTTTCTTGAATAATGGTTTGGTGAGGTTGTTTGTTATTTCTGTTTCCCGGTTTTGTGTGTATTGCTGATTCTTGTTTTTGATCTGTGATCTTGCTTCATGTTATGGAAACAGGCTTACCCTTGGCAGCTATTCGAACGTTTGAATATGTATGTAGTTTGGATTTCTTCCAAGATTCACACCAAGAAAACAGTTTGCTTGAATCTCTATTGGACTCTTTATGCAAAGAAGGACATGTTAGGATAGCCTCAATGTATTGTGATAATCACAGGGCAAAAGATCCGAGCTGGTTGCCTCCTGTTAGGATATATAATATACTACTGAATGGATGGCTCCGCTTGGGAAAGCTTAAGCGTGCTGAGCGGCTCTGTGAGGAGATGAAGAGGGAGAATGTCAAACCGAATGTCATCACATATGGGACCCTAGTTGAAGGGTTGTGCAGAATGCGTCGTCCTGACATGGCAATGGAGTTACTCAATGAAATGAGGACTGAAGGAGTTGAACCAAATACAGTTGTGTATAATGCGATTATAGATGCATTAGGAGAAGCTGGCAGGTTTAAAGAGGCATTGGGGATGTTGGAAAGGTTCTCGATTTTAGAACTGGGGCCGACTATGTATACCTATAACTCGCTGGTGAAAGGTTTCTGCAAGGCAGGGGATCTTGTAGGGGCTAGCAAGATCCTTAAGATGATGATGGATGATAAGTTTTCACCCACTGCTACTACTTATAGTTATTTTTTCAAGTACTTTTTAAAGGTGGGGAAGACTGAAGTGGCCCTGAAGTTATATAATCATATGATTAGATGTGGATACGAACCAGATCGGCTTACATATCATCTGCTGGTGAAAATGCTGAGCAAGGAGAAGAGGCTGGATCTTACGGCACAAATTATTAAGGAGATGAAAGCTAGGGGAATTGATTTGGACTTGGCTGCTAGTACTATGCTGATCCACTTACTATGGGAAATGCATCGATATGAAGAGGCTGTTTCTGAGTTTCAGGACATGTTTCGTAGAGGCATTGTTCCACAGCAGCTCACATACCGTAGAATGACCGATGAGTTAGAGAGGCGGGGGATGACTCGGACTGCACATAAACTTCATGATCTGATGGCATCAGTTCCTCATTCAAAAAAGCTGCCTAATACTTACAAGGGATCTAGAACATCACATGAAAGAAGAACATCCATAATACAGAGAGCTGAATCAATGTCTGAAATCTTGAAGACATGTAAGGACCCGAGGGAGCTTGTCAAGAACAGACATGAACAGGAGAATGTCGTACATACTGCACAGAAATTAATTGACAATATTCAGAGCAAAGCCAACTTAAAGCATTCAACTAGTTGAGATGATCAACTACTGGTAATGATAGTAACCGATGATTTACTTGAATTTTAAGACAAACACATTCTGTGAAACATCACTGTGTTATTGAGTCTGCAATTATTCAACATTGCCTGCAGGTAAATCAAACTGGAAACGAGGCTGTGTTCATTTTGAAAGAAGACATGGGTAAGTTCATCTGGTTGATTGACATTCTTCCATTTGGAAATAGATATACTTACAGGAAACCTTGAAATCATGAATATCAAGATCTCAAAAATGAAAGCATAGACTTGACGCGTCCTCTGAAAGAATGACTTCTCTATGTTGGTTGTTCTATAAGAAGCTGGAAAATGTACAGGTTATATTCTTTACTTTCTTCTTTTAATACTGCATAAGTTGATCTCCCATTTTTTATAGCAAACTATGTTGGCTCCGATTTTTTAATCTGATTTTAAGTTCCACCAAAATTCAGACGCATCAGAGAGAGAGATTGAAGGAAGCTGAAATAGAATGAGCACCTTTGACTCATTGGATGCAAATGAAAAACAATAAAGTCCACTGAACAACTCAGGGGATATGATGATGTAAAGCAAAGATGTCTGTTAACTTCTTCAGGTATTTTCGTGGTAGATAAAATGTAGAAGTTACCATATTAATATGATGGATTTATAATTTATTTGGAATATAATCAAGTGGGAGTGATTTAGATTGGATAGAATTGGACCACAAGAATCAGTTGGCATGAGTTTTTTTGGATTTTTTTTGGATTGGTTAAGGATTTTATTAATTCATTATTGAGATGTGATAACTAGTTATTGTTTGGGCCCATGTTATACTCATGTTCATAATTCATTATTGAATCAAGACATTGGAGTACCAATTGCATACTTGCACAGATTTGTGTCTGACCTTCATTAACTGTTAATACTCAAAGAGTGGTTTTATTTGTGTCATTATGTTATTTGTTTTATTTTATCATGTCGAGTACAGATCAGCTAATTTCTATCTGTAAAGTTTGAAGGATTGATTTTGAGTCATAATTTGAAGGAATGAATGAATTGATCTTTCAGCTAATTTGATCCTTTTAGGTGTGGATGAATGAATTGATCTTTCAAATAAAACTTAATCAAGCAATGCTGAAACAAGTCATTGTAGCACAATAAAGGCAAAGATAAAACCTGCTAAGATTGAAAATGATTAGTCATGCGACTTTTAAGATAAAAATTGATAGGACTAGCGACTTTTGTAGTTGTCAACGTGAATTGTCCATTGCTTCTTGAATTAGTTACAAGCAATTAATTATCAAACAAGGATTGATAGCACCCTCACATATCCATATTTTATATGTATTACCCTCCATTGAAGTAACTACATTTATTAACCTATATCATTCCGAATATATGCTACTCCTACAGTATTATTTGGACAATTTGGCACACAACTATATATATTAATTTTATCCGTAGATAAGACGATAGATTGTTTGAAATGAAAGCAGGATATTTTCAATAAAATAATAATGGACACCAATGTCAAACAAAAGGTCGCAATTTGTGGACAATTAAATAATAAAAAATGTAGGTAACAAGTAGGAAGAATCTTGAGACTAAATATAAATAAAAGAAAGAAAAAGAAGCACGAAGGCCAATGTGAGGGAAAAGGACGGGTGAGTAATGGGGGTTTGATTGAAAGAGACTGGGAAAGAAGACAGAGACAGAGAGTGGTTGCAGTCAAAATATATACTCAAAACACACACACAAACACATTTTCATGTCACAATACTCTCTCTCTCTCTCTCACACACACTTCAGAGAGAGAGAATCAGTGCTCCAAAATTCCTTCCCACTCACCACCACTAGACTACACCTCCATCTCTTTCTCTCTCTACTTTCTTTTAATATCTTTATTTTTTTCTACTATTATATCCATTTTCCTTCTTGCTCGGATTTGAGATGATGAGCCACTTCTGAATATAAAGACAAGATTTTCATCTTTTCAAATATAATGAAAATTTAAGTTGTGAAGAAAATTTTGAAAATATTAAGTATTCATGGAGTATGATTACTGTGAAAACAAGTTTGTGGGTGGGTAGTAGATCTCATCTTGCAAAATTATATTTTTGAAACAATCTTATATATATTTATATTTATGTTGAGTATTTGTGTGATTTGTATTAGAATAATTTAGAGAATGGGTTATAATTTGCTAAATCCACCAAAAATGGAGCAAAATTTCAACATCAAATTATATAAAAAATATCTTTTTTTTTTTTTTTTTTTGTGCGTGTAAAATAGTGCTTCTTAAAAAAATTTATTGATCTATGAGATAATACAGTTGCTTAGCCACTTAATCGGAGTAATCATAATTACAATAATTTCATGAAAAATGATGGTTGATGAGACTTTTCAGTTTTCACAACATCAATGATATTTCAGTAGAATTTTTTATTTTTCCCAAAAAAAAAAAGAAAAATTGGGCTAGGAAAGCAATTAATTAAAACTCACGTGACTCCCCAACACAATCATGCAGAAAAGATTCAGGGCCTATTGCATTTCAGAAAGGCACCCTAGATGTTTTTTCCTTTTTCTTTTTTTTTTACATTCTCAACTCATAATTTAAATTTCCAACTACTCCATACTTTTTTTTAAAACGAGTAATGTTTTCAAAATACATGTTTTTTTTTTAAATAAGTTACCACTTTTACATATGTCATCAATAATCCAATCATAAAATATACTCTATATCTCCTCCATCCCATAAAATAATCCATATTTTCTTTTCTATTTATTCAAAATGATATATTCAGTATTTTTTCTATTATATCCTTACGTAATATTCTTTGAAACTAACTATTTATATTTTTTTATAACAACAACATTAAATAAAAGTACAATAAAAATTTCAACACTGGAATGTATTTTTCGTTAGACTATTACAATTTTTTTAATTAATAATCACCTTAATTTTTTTTTTTTTTTGTTGAATTCCTGGTTTGATAATTATAGTACCACAATGATAGACAATTTATTGGTACACTCAAATTAAGAAATTCATTTAATGTATATGAAAATTCATATTATACTCTTATTTAATGTTTGTTTGAAAGATAATAAACATAAATTGTTGATTTCAAAAATATCAAGTATGAGTATACAAGGAAAACGTAATTTAAAACAACTCTAAAAAAGGAAAACTAATAACTAATAAAAAAAAGATGGATTAATTGTGTTCGTGTGAGGGAATACTAAAAGAAAAAAACATGGTACAACATTCACCTTTTACCTTAAAATACATATATGGTGTTGTTGTGTTGTGTGTGGTATCTGCAAGAACAAAGATAGACCCACTCGGACTCAGCATTAATTCTTTCAACAATCAACACAAAGAGCAAAAACCACTTAACAGCTTTAATATATATCCACAGTTTTTGATTTCACAGAGGAGAGAGAAAGTGAACTGAAAAGAATAAAACTTCATATTATTAAAACAAGAAAGCACATCTGAAACTGTGTATGCCAGAAAAAACTTTTCCTTTTTATTGCTCCCCCCCTCTCTCTAGTTCTCATTCATGAAATTCGTGCTCCTCTTTTCTTGCTTAGAATTAGCTTTCGTGAAACCCCTCAGGCTACTACTACTAACCTAGAGTAAAACCCGCTTGAATTTTCTGTAATTCTTTTGGAATTTTCAGTAAAGATTCGGCCTTGACCTCCGAGCTTCATCAGGGTGGTGATTATGGCGTTGTGAAATGTGAAAAATGTCACCTTTAATTCATATATAAGTAACATCACCGTCTAAGTAGATGGCTCATGCTCACAGCAACAGTAAAAGCAACAAAGCAAGTGTTGGTGTTAATGCCGGTGGTGATGCTGATGTGAAGTCCACTACTTTTCATGACTTTCTTGGTAACAAAGCCCAAGATTCTGCCCCCGCCGCCGTCGGAGGTGGCCGCTCGCCGTCCGCCACTTCTGATCTAGGTTCTGGTAAGAAAAATACATGATGCAACCTTGTCCATTCTTGTTATCTTTTGTTTATTGTTGCAACAAATCTAATGGAGGTTTGGTTATTGAATGTTTTTTAGTTTTGCCCTTTCTTTCTTGTTTCAATTCTGCAGTACCTATTTGATTATATATATTTTGTTTTGTTTGATTGCGAACCTTTTTTTTGGGTTAAGTGCAAGCATTTTATATAGTGAACTTATACTTTGGTATGGGATTTCAATGGGTACTTTGCGTTGTATTAGGCATTGTTAACTTATTGAGAATTTTGGTTCTTTTGGCAATGGAGTGGGTTGTGTTAGGTTTGGGTGGAGTGGTTCCTTTGTCCTCTCTCTTTTTTATTGAGGAAATTGCAGCTAATTTGCAACCAATTATTGATGCTTCTACAATCTTGTGATTGTTGATGGTTACTTGAGGAGATTGCAGTTAAATTGCAACCAATTCGTGATGCTTCTACAATCTTGTGATTGTTGATGACTACTTGAAAAAATTGTGCTCTGATAGTGTTTCCATCGATTATGTTAGAAAGACACATCAGTAACCATTTGGAGGGGATACCGTTTTATGGATCAAGAGGCGAAATTGCAGGACCTGAAAGTAGTAACAGGCTCACGGGGTATAAGCGCAGTAACTCCGATTCTTTTATGATGTCATCAAGGGAGAAATTTCCACAAGGGCTAGCAGATTCACAAGACAGCCCACTTTTGACAAAGGTCTGATCCTTTTACATTCTCTTCATGCTTTCTTGCCACTCTATCATAAAGATTTTCCGGTTAAAACCTCTTCATAATGCTGGCTGAATCTCATTTTGTTTGCTGTTCATACTTTAATCTAATATTGGAAGTTTTGTTGTATGTATAGTTGCTGAGGTATTCAGGGGGAGAGCGGCCTAGACGGCCGCATGATGAGGAGGCATCCTTTGGCGCGCATCAAATGAGGCCAATTTCAGCCTCGTTTATATCTCAATCTTCTACTGGTGGTAGAACTGATGCCAATCCTTCCAAATGGGATAGAGCTACGGGCGTAAACCCTGGCCCGGCTTTGCAATATCCTCCACGAAGTGGTCAGATCATGCCATTTGGCTATCAGGCCCAGTCAAATAGGTTTAAAGAAACGAATGTGGGTCCTTCATTAATGTCGCAAACAGCAGCCGATGAAGGGTCTCGGACTGGAATTAAAGGGTCGGGAGTTTTAAACTCAATCAATGCAGCTGGAACTATGTCTGGTAGACAGCCTGCAGGGGTTCTCATACGCAGTGGTAGTAAACAGAAGTCTGAACCAGAATCTTCTACTATTCCCAGGTTAATTCAGAACTCTGGTTCTTGTTTTATGTTTGTCTATTTAGTGTACCTGAGTAACTAGCCTGAAGCTTAAGATAAGCTTGATGAGCTATATTTTGATTAATCTTATGACAGTCAGCGTGGAACCGAATCTTCTGGTCGTCAAATGACTATATTTTACAGTGGCCAAGCGCATGTTTTCGACAATGTTCATCCTAATAAGGTCCTCTTCTGCATCTTTGTGGAGTATTTTACTGATTTATAAAACTAATCAAGAGCAAATCGCTAAATGGAAAAGGCTGCTTCCACTTTATTCAATTTCTCTTATTATAAAATAATGAAATACTACATATAGTTAACTATAACTTGGAGTTTTTGTTTGAAAGGGACATAGAGCATAATTTCATTTCCAGTGGCATTTTAAGCTGAATTAGGACATTTAATTTATATCAAAAACTTGAAAATTCAATTCTGTGAATTAGTTATAAGTTAAAACTGTTCAACTTTGTGCTACAAACTTGCTATTGAGATGTGGACTAAAGGAGTTCAATTGTATGTGATAATGGAGACATGATTTGGCAAGGGCTTTTCACTAGTCTAAGCAACAAATACATTAATTAGTGGGGTCCAGATCTAATGTCACCTAAAGAAACTCTCGTTGTCTCACTCTCTAGCCAGATCCACCTAATAACTCATTTTCTCTTGTTCATATAGTGAACTCCACTTTTCTTTGCTTGTAAGAGTCTAGTTCTCTTTAGACTAAATTCCATCAAGATAGTAGTCTGTAGAATGATGCAGTTGCCTTACTATCTCTTGTTCTTTTGCCTGTAATTAGCTTGCTTAGTATGACTATTGATCCACTTGCACATGTTCATTGATACAATGGGAATTAGCTTTTGATTGCTTTATACATGCCTTTTTTCCTTGGTAAATCTTACATTCAAATACATGGTTGGAGTATTAAAATTTTAGGTAACACATAAAAAATGAGAAAGGAGCACAAATTGCTGCAACTCATAGATGTGTTTGTCTTTGTTAATTGATTAATGATTTATTCTTCTTGAGTAGATGATACATTAGTAGTTGTGGCATGCGTTCTTGAAAAAATGTACAGGATAAATTGGTGAGAGTGAGGCTGAGTTGGATTGTACAATTGTACGAGAGTAAGTTCATTGACGAGAAAGGAGAAAAACTTTTGGCGATGGATCTTTGGTGGTGACAATTATTTTCGACCAGAGAAGGGCTTATGGGATTGACAATGTGGAATCATTATCTGTTGTATAAATATATCAGTGCAATGTAATAAGAAACACACTTCCCACACTAAGTTAATGAGATTAACGAGTTTTGTTACCTTTGTATCGACAAGTTATGCCATTAACCTCCTTTGACTTTCTTCTGATCAACATCAGGCAGATGTTATAATGGCCTTGGCTGGATCGAATGGAGGATCTTGGTCAACAACCTATACACCCAATCCAGTGACCAGACCATCCACTGGAGAAAAATGCTTAGCTGGCAGCGGTGATGATGCTGGAATGGCTATTCTGAGGGACTTGCATGGCAGGCCTTCTGAAAAGGCCGAATCACACCGAGGTTTTGGTTCTAATGATTGATCAAATCTTAAAATGCATGCACTTTGCAAATGCACTGTCACGAAGATGATCTGGTTTGCACAAGAGGACAATTCTTGCGTTTTTCCTGTAACAATTTTCTTGTTATCAAATGCAAGAATAGAGACAGAATTGATCGATGCCATTAGGGGTCCGTTTGAGCAGCCAAAATCAGTGCAGAAAATATGAGTTTGAGCTGTTAAGTGAGTGAAGGTAGTTAGAAGAATCAACTGTAATGTATTGCATGATTTTGGGTATGTAACTATTAGATTTGATCATCCATTGGTTTATTTTCTCATTATGCACTTGATTTAGCACCAAAAATGGCGTAGAAACCTGTGCAATGCTTGTAATAGTATTTTTGAGCAAATTAACTGGAAATCAGTACAAGGTTTTGTTCAAGGATAGTTGTATGAAAAAAGGAAAAAAAAAAATTGTAAAAATTTGTTTGAATGGAAATTTTGCTGGTAATGCCACATTCCACATTTAAAGTTCTACATATATTCATACATGTTTGATGAATCATGCCCTTTTTGTTTTTGTCTTTTTAAGTGTTCTAATTTGTGTCTTTTTTATCTTGTATTTTATCAATACTTGCGACTTTGCGAGCTTAATTACATTCTCACGTTTTTTTTTCTTAGAAAAAATACTAAATTTTGTTTTTTTTTTTTATATCTATATGTTATGTGTAGACTATTTATTTATGTATTTTATATGATGGTAGGATTTTAATTTACGCAAAAATGGAATGTTGGAAGTGAGGTATCAGTATCACAAGCATGTTTGAGGCCCATGGAATGATATAGATTATCCAATAGGCCCACCTTTTAATATTAAGCCCACACATGAAGATATTAGTTGAATAAACTGAAAAGGATTCAAACTATTACCTTCCAGAATTACTAATTTTGTGTTAGCTTCATATTTTTTTCCTTTTATTTTTTAAAAATTAATACAAGTATCACTTCATAATTTTTTATTACTCAATCTCAAGTTTATTTATCACTAATTTGGGTAGTCAAACTAATGCATTCACCATTGAATCAATAATTAATTTATGAGCAAATATGATCAAATTACCTTTACTAGAGTAAAACTATAATCGGCTAGCTGATATATATTTATTTAAAAAAAAAAATTAATGAAAGAATATAATAAAATCCAAATTTGGATAGATATAAACATATATGAGATAATCAAAGGACCAAAGCTAAACCCTTAAATTGACTAAAAAAAATTCAGAAAATCTCAAATAAATCTTATTCAAATTAATAAATCTTAATTTCAGAAAATCTCAAATAAATCTCAACTAATTGGACAAGGCCAGTTAATATTCCCATTTTTGTTCTTATTCAAATAAATCTAAGATCATTATTAGAGCTGAATTGAGTGGTCCGATTTCAAAGTATCGACTAAAATGATCCATCATCCATCCAGTCAATGAACGTAATGAATTAAGTGCAATATATTAAATACGTATTTAAATTGACTGCAACAATTTATTTTGGTTAAAGACAAAAAGGAATAGTGAGTTTTTAATTCTATTTCTGATTTCAAAATCATAATATATCAAATCTTTTCGTCTTTATCGAATCTAGCTAATGCGGAAGGAATCAAAAAAATTATTTTGATTAAAAAACAAGAAGGCATACTAAGTTTTTTAATTTTTGTTTTTTAATTATGCATGTTTCTAATCCAAAAATTAAATTATTCCAAATCTTTTCGTCTTTTTATCGAATCTAGGAAATGTTGATAGAATAGAATATAATTAGTCATCGACAACTTTAACATATATACCACCTTTTATCTTATTGTTTTTATCTTTGTCTTATGTGAACCCAAAAATGTAATATATTGGAAGTAGCCTTTGTACACCAAGCATGATCATGTGACGTGAGATAGCAAAATTGAGCTGATTATGGGATATTGTGGTTAATTTTTTTTTGTGAGAAAAAAAAAAAGAAGAAGCAAAATTGTAAATGTTTTGTTGGATATATTATTTAATATATATTTACATTAATATATAAATTTAAATGATTTATATCCATTGACCCATTTATATAGATAGACGTTTTAGTACTTATGATACACTCATACAATATTTACCATACATGGATGTATAACTTTAAAAACAAAAAAAGATCACATATATAGTTTATACATAGATATTTGTGTGGATACTGTTTTTATTTCTTTTTCTTTCTTTTAGAAGAAAAAAAGTAGATTTAGAAATAATTACAATTTATATGCATAAAAAATAAGTAGTCAATAATCTAAGTGTCCAATTTCGTCCAACTAATTTGTGAGACTGTAAATGTTGCTAATTAAAATCCTGGATTATTATTTTTTAATAATTAAATTCTAGGTAAACATTAATTTGAGAATAAGAATTAGAGATTGAATGTAAATATTCGTAGAAAGGTGTGCCATGACAAAATATATATAAAAAAAAAGCAGTTGAGGACAATACCAACTCCAAACAGCCGCCCAATGCCACGTGTGAAGCATATCACTAATGGAAAAATCAAATATTAGGATCTTCAAGTCTATTTACCTTGTCACCACACAACACATTGCAACACACAAATACCTATCAAATGCTTTCTTAATTTTTAAACAATATGATAATCAACAATCTCATTTATATACGTAACATCTGATCTGAGGATTCATTTGAAATATGAAAAACAATAATAAAATGGAGAATCTCGTATGATTATTCTACATATATATATATATATATATATATATAAATATATAAGTATTTATGGTTGTTAGCGACATGTGATAACTCAAACAGAAACAATTCTATAAATTAATTATATAATTTAAAATAAAAATTATTAGAAAAGGAAATAATTAATTATATAAATGGTGGTTTGTTTTGGTATGTGTCCATTCATAATTGGGAAGTTCAAAATCTCAATTCATTTTGTCATGTAATTTCAAAAAATTCTATAAATCTATCATACTTTTTCTACATTTGTTTACTTTTTGCAAATTTCAATAAAAATATCTATTTTTTAAAAATAAAATAATACAACAACATCTATTTTTAATACAAATTTCAATATTATTGTGGTATTCAACTATAATTCTATTCTATAAAACCTCAAAGCAAATACAAAATTATCAAAATTCACTTTTTAAAAAAAAAAATCCACCTAAATCTCAAATCCAAACTCAATAAATTCATCTAAATCTCAATCCAAACAAGTCAAATACAAAATTATCAGAATTCACTATTTTTATAATCTACTTAAATCTCAAATTCACATTTGATGAATTCATCTAAAAAATCCTAATCCGAACAAATCAAATAAATACAAAATTATCAAAATCTACCTAAATCTCAAATGCAGACACAATAAATTCATCTAAATCACAATCCAAAGAGTCAAATACAAAATTATCATAATTCACGAACTAAATCTCAAATCCAAACTCAATAAATTAATGTAAATCTCAATCCAAACTAAGTGTTAGAGTTGACGCAATATAAAGGTTCAGTCCAACCCTAGCTAGTGTTATTACAACAAAATGGCAACAACATCTCTTTCAGAGGCCTATAGAGACACCAATCTCCAACTCAAACACATTATCCCCCTCGATTTCGATTCGATCGAAGATGTACCCGAGTCCCACGTGTGGACTCCGTCGGATGATCATTTCTCGATAAGTGATTTGGGTGAGAAGTTGGCTGACGTGGTTCCTACGATTGATCTTAGAGGTGGGAACGTGGTGGAACAGGTGGGGAATGCATGTCGAAGATGGGGTGTGTTCCAAGTGACTAACCACGACGTTCCATGGAGGCTTGTTGATGACGTGGAGGGCCATGCACGGCGGCTGTTCGCCCTTCCGGCGGAACGGAAGCTGGCGGCGCTGCGGTCGGCAAGCGGCGCCACCGGGTATGGGGTGGCGCGGATATCGCCCTTCTTCGCAAAGCAAATGTGGCATGAAGGGTTCACCATCATGGGTTCTGCGCTTCAACATGCTAAGCTACTTTGGCCCCATCACTATCAACTCTTTTGGTAATTAACCCCATGCACTGTTACTTTTTTTTTTTTTTAACTTCATTATGTTATATGTTCATTTTCTCAACATCTCATGTCATAACAAAATAATTAGATTGTTCATAGACATTAAAAATCATTTAATATGCATTACTAAATAAGAGTCAAATATGCAAATAGGCCAAATTGGAAGGAAAAAAATAATAATAGTTAAATTGATACTAATTTTATTTTTGTAAAGTGGTAATTAAACTGAAACGGAGATTATATATAAAATTTCTTGATAAATTTGAAATTATTAAAATAGATTCATTTTCAATAAAAATTCATTAGTTAAAAACATTGCAATGCCAAATCAGGCGAGATTTGATTCATATGCATATTAATCATTGGGTCTTCATGTTATATATTTAATTAGCGTCTAGAGATTCGAACATTATAGTATATTAATGTTTCCCTTCTTGTTGGAGTACCTACCTGTCCTTGTGTTTATAGAATATAACTCATTCGATATAGTTTGACCCTATGTGTTTCTTGATTTTATTTTTTTAAAATCTCTATTTTCTTATAGAACTTCCATTGAATAAGATAATTAATTAGATTTTGTATAAAAAAAAACATATCATCATGTGCTTGCCATTTCAGATCCAGCCATCCTCCATCACATGTTCATGTAGATTTTGTTAATGAGGAACAAACAAATTTAACATGACTATAGTTATAAGAAATTGGGAAGAATATTCCTAGGTATAAATAAGTCATGTTTGATTTCATATGTAGTACGAAATACACATCACACACGTACAATTTGTTATCATTTTGTACATATTTGACAGAATAAATATATATAATATTAAAATAAATAATAAAAGGTACTTTGTTTTTGCAGCGATGCAATGGACGAATATCAGGTAAAAATGAAATCATTAGCCCACAAAATCTTGGTCATCATCCTCAAAGCATTGGGAGTAGATGAAGAAGATGAAGAAACAATATGTTCCTCTTTACTTCACCAATCTGCAGGTGCATTGCAGCTCAATTCGTACCCTAGCTGTCCAAACCCTAGCCGGGCCATCGGCTTAGCCCCTCACACCGACTCGTTGCTACTAACAATCCTTCATCAAAATGACACAAATGGCCTCCAAATCTTCCAAGAAAACATGGGTTGGATATCAGTCCCTCCAGTGCCAGGTGCCCTAGTAGTCAACATTGGTGATCTCATGCACATTTTATCCAATGCATGCTTCCCTACCGTATACCATCGTGTTGTCCCAAATGAGACCAATCATAGATTCTCTCTCGCATATTTCTATGGCCCTCCAGCTGATTCTGTAGTTGCACCGCTGTCCACTAAGCATACGTTTCCTCGTTGTTTTCGGCCCGTGACAGTGACCGATTACATTGGTCTCAAGAACAAGCATCTTGAGAAGGCACTTAGCTTGCTTAGGGTGGATCCAATTGTTTGAAGAAGCAAATTTATTTTATTTAATTTGGTCTGATTTTCAATCAATTTTTGACGGAATCTTGGAAAAATGTTGCAATAAATGGCTAATGTTCATGCTTTGAAATGGGGTATATAGATAGTCAAGATTTATGTTCAACTAATTGGACCTCTTTTTGTACCAAAAGTTTGTGAAATCAATTAATTACATTTTTTTGACCTGGAAGATGGATAGGTAGCTAGGTTTTGGCATTGATTTAATGTGTAGATATAATTGTTAAGTACGTTACGTCTTGAATCATTAGAAATTTGGTCAAAATTTGGAGTTCATATTTTTCTTGATTATGATATTCGTAGTTACTCTGAAGAAAGTTTTATTACGTAACAAAATGAGAATTTTGGTCAAATATTAAGAGTCCATATTTTTATTCAGTAAAAGGAAATATTAATGGGCAAAGGTGGATTTATCTAATACCCTAAAATGTTTGGTCTAATTGTCAATTTTGTTTTAATAAAAATCTAAGATTGACGTCAGTTTTCTTCTACATTTGATTCACTCGAAGTCCTTATCTAGCTGAATAAGAGTTTAATAAATTATTATTATCATCATTATTATTAGTAATCAATAAAAGCATACTAAAAAAAACAGAAATAGTGGAACCATAATTAGCCTTGGTATTAGGTTCACATAGAGACAAGATTTTCGGGATTTAATTAGTTGCGATTACGTACCAAAATTGAATTAATTACTAACGTCTTGTCATCACAATAAGTCCAAACTAATCTATTTTAGTTCTAGCTTAATTTGTCTTCACTCTGCCAAACTATTGCAAGAATAAAATATGAGAGAATTTTTTATAGGGCTGCAAGATTGAACCCTTTTGTACTACTAGTCAACATTAAATCAAGTGGGCCATTCACAATTTAAATATATAATGTAACGTAAATTTTTTGGCTGGGTACAAATATCAATTTATCAAAAGATAAAGACATGATTAAGTATTGTTGATTCTCTCATTCATGTGGATTAGCTAGCATGGCTACTCGTTACGATTATTTGGCTGCATTAGGGTCGTTACACTTACACACATCACCAATTAAAGAAATGTAAATCATTCTACACAGAGAAACAAACAAAGATATATGATAACAATTAATAATAATAATATGGCATACCATCATCGCCTCACATTATCAAGTCATATCAAAAAATAAATTCAAGATTACGACAAAAAGAAACTAACAAACAAACAACTCTTTTGAATTATATTTTGGTTTATGATTAGAAATTATATTTCATCAAAATGTACAAAATACTATGGCAATGTGCAAAGTGGGCTATTTTTGTTCAAGTACAGTGTTGTCCATGATCCTGTATCTGAGCTCGAAGCCTCTCGTTTCTTGCACATTCTTCCTGGAATTATAAGGATGTAACATAAGCATGAAATGATCAAAACTATGTTTATATATGTCTATAACGACAATAACAACATCAAGACTACTGCTGCTATTCAAGCAACAAATAAAATTTGAAGGAAGACAAAACGACTAACTTAGGCATATCAGTGTTGGACGATTATGAGTGTCAAATTGCTATCTTTTCGAATCAGAAGACTCAATATTCTTGCAAGTCTCTCATGCTTGTGTGTGGATTGTGTATACTAGTTTATAATACAGTATGGTAAAACACAAAACGTTGAGTAATGCAGTACCTGGAAATGTTTCAAGAGAGAAGAGCAATGTCTTTGCTCTGAATTAGCAGCTGTGTATTTTTCCTTGGTAGTATCGCAGAGCTTTTGTTCTGATTCAAGCGCCAGTTGCACTTTCTCAAGTTTCTGTAACATTAGAGCATAAGTAAATTGTTCGTATTAAGTGCTTCTAAAATGTCATGCGACGAGTACAGTGAAAGAGGCCACAGTGATATGGTGACAGTAAAAATACAGTAGTAAAAGTAAAAAGGAAATGCAATCATTTCAACTGATTCAATTATACATAGAAGATTCCTGTTACTTATGTGAAAAAGTTAATTTGTTGAAATTAAACTCACATGTATAGGTGAACTTTCATTTCATAAAGTTGTAGTATGAATCAAAAAATACAGCAAGTTGAGATGATAAGAGCAATATATACTGGTGACAAAAGATCAACTTTCATGGCTCTAGAAGTACAAAAGGAGATTCCAAATTCATTAGTTTGGGCAGAAGAATGAGTTGAAATTTTCACTCTCACTTGGAACTTCCTTTTTTTTTTTTCTTTTGATTCATATTCCTCATTTCACCAGAAAACGTGAAGTTTTCCAAAGATCAACAATCTGTTTTCAAATGATACTCTTAATCTTTCATAAGTCAACAAGTAAACCAAAAATGATTGCTCAAAAATGAAATGTCAAATCAACTTGTTTACTCAATGGGGCAAACTTTGCAACTCATCCAAATTCATTTGCTCAAATTTCTCAAGGTTGAATGAACCCATACACCATAAGCTTCTTGAAAGATGTTATTATAAAATAATATGGTTTATTAACTTTTAACTTAAATCTATGTAAAAGAGGAAGATAAGAATGGGTACCTGTTGAGTTCCATTTAAGATTCCCTCCAAGGAGTGAATGAGTTTCATTCTCCCATCAGCACTAGTAATAGCATTTTGAAACTACAAGCAATGATGCAGCAGATTGCACAATAATCATAAATGTCAGTAACATCCACCATTGTTCAGGTTCACGCTTTGAGTTATGAAAAACTATTGGTAATACGGTCTTAGTAACAAACTTGAAGGCATAATGTTTACGCACAATTTCCATGCATCTAAAAGGCAGAGTTTGATTTTGAATATTCTGAAATCTCTAATTCAACCAGCAATTTAATGTGCTAAAACTTGACAGCAAAACTGTTTATTATCAACACATTATTGAATCACTTAAGCTAATTTGGCTACTAGCAGAGAGACAAATTGATTTGCATCGTGATAGATGCAACGAGATAAGCAGAAGCCAATCACAGTTCAACTAAATCCGGAAAACTATTATAACAGAAGTACAATGCCATATGGTGAAGCAGAACAAAAGGAAAACTAATTCAACATATACCTGCAAACTAATTGAGTTCAACAAGGATGTTTCTTTAAGCATCAATTCTTTAATCTCCAATAAAGCATTATATGTATCATAGTGCTTGCGCGTTTGTCGAAGTTTTTTCTACAAAATAGCAGGTCTGGGTGCAGTTCAGCCTTATATATAACCTAATAACATGGAGGATACAAATAGTGCAGATGTTATTTGAAACGTTTACCTGAATTTGAGAATTAAGTTCAGAAAATCGAATTTCATACCTGCATCATTAGTCATAAGTTCAAAGATAATACTTAGAAACAGAGCAAGATTAGATTATCAGGATTTGAATTCAGAAGCAAAGCACAAAGATGTTTAGGAGGGTACTGAATTAGTTCAGCCTGTGATGGTATGTCATCAATCTGCCGCTTTAGTGTCACAATTGATCTCAACTTTGTTGCAAGTTCCTATATCACAAGGGACAAATAATGTCATCCGTTTAAAGGAATTATCCTTAAGTACCATCTCTTTAGAAATCAAATAGCTACAGCATTACTCAAAGAGCACTTTTATGGAGATGCAGGATGCTCACCCCTAAAAAAAACTTTGAGAGGGTTATATAACGATAGTTACAATTTCAAGAATCTTGTATTGATTGCTAACCCTCTTAATTAATAGTAATGACTGAATGAAATGTTTGATAATTTCAAAATTTCAAGCTATCTTAATTAATAGTTAAGAAAATAGTACTTGAATTTGATGCTTGTGAATTGAAAAGTGAAAGCCACAAAATGTCATACAATTTGTAATAAGAAATCTACAATAGCTCTAGTTTTAGGAAACATTAATTCACTACTTCTCATTTATTTGGATTTACCTAGGCAAATTTGTAAAGTTGCCACATTATAACTGAAGTAGAGAAATGATGAACAAAAAAAAAAAAAGGCTGACATTTGTCGTGCGGGAATCATTAGGATGAAATCGAGCATACTAATAAGTTGAAAAGAGCTGAGCAGAATATAAACAAATTCACAATTTATATATTTTATATAATTGTCCAACCTTCTTCGCCGACTCAAGTCTCTCATTAGAGTTTTGTAAAGAATGATAGAATATATCAGAATCTTCATAACCAGAACCACTTTGAAACATTTTATCAAGTTCATCAATCTCCTGCTGCAATCTTGAACATTCTGAACTGCGTCGGGACTGGGAATCAAATTCTTGCTTCTCAAGCACCTACAAAACCCAAAGCAAATGTCATCCACAGATAACAATCTTCCAGGAACACAAATGCAGCAGAGCAAGGATTTGAAACTTCTGGAAGAACATGATAATTGTATTGCTTCATCTCTATCATGCTTTTAGACAAGGCATATATATATATATATGAGTGGAAATATCTCGCATACAATAATATCATCTTTAGTAAAATAAATTATACATTCGGTTAATGAAAAAGAAAGAAGATAGCTAGGCAGATATGAAATACATGAATGTGCATTGCAAGAAAATGCCTAAAAGATAGATTGACCTTCAAAGATTCCAAAAGTGAAAGCACTCTCCACCCCTCTGAAATAGAGCATTCCTTATCGATTCTTTCGCGTAGAATCCGCACTTCATCCAAAACATCAGCCTCCCACTGGAGAATTAAGACAACATAATATCAACTCACCTAATTCAACTACAACTCAAATGATGTCATTTCCATCAAGATAACAGAAAGTGCAAACAAGGAACGATGACATTCTAACTCCAAATGCTCCGAATTAAAAATAAATGAAAATACATTTTGCTAAAGTTCTGAAGCACCAAACGCCTATTTCTTACTGAAGCATAGATTCTTCCGTCAGAAATTGCAGAAAATGTTCAGAAAAAGGAATCCACAATAAAGGTAAGATTTTGTTCACTATCTTTAACCAGTTCTTCAATATTGCTTTTTTCAAATTTCTGTGAAAAACTTGCTAAATTCTACAGTAAGCACAAAAGTCAATTTAGATTCAATGAAACAGGATGAATTGGATAAAATCGTCAAAATTACCTCATTTTTGGCCATTGTTTTGCAGCTAATCGAACAGCGGTCAGCTTATACCAAAATTGAAATCACACAGCAGTAGAAAATGCTGAATGAAATGCAGGTTTCCGTAAAATTTGATATTTTATTTCTTTATTTGAATATTTAAAAAATATATAAAGTTCTGTTTGGCTGGGACAGTATTGGGCAAAGTGGTCGTTTTGGTTTTATAAAATATTAGAAATAAAAATAAAAAGTTGATTCATAATTTTTTTCAAACGACACTCTAAAATTGTCTACATGTCACCACTCCCCAATCATAAATTAGATTTATAATTTTCGAAATTAATTTGATTTATAATTGAAATAATATTGACTTCAATTTGATTTAATGTCACCTCTCCCAAATAATATTTAATTTGACTTCAACTGATTTAGTATTCACAATATTGCATTGTATATATTGTTTTAAATTTTTTTTACACGATGAGATATTAACTGCTTATATTCGTTTTTTTAGTTTTTTACATTCAAAGATCCTATTTTAGGGTTACATCCAAAGGCGCCCTTATTTGCACAACGGAGGAAACACCAGAAAAGCCCCCAGGCCAAGGACTTAAAAGTTAAAACCCTACTCGGCTACTGTAAGTAAATTCCGTTCTCTCTCTCTCTCTCTCTCTCTCTCTCTCTCTCCGCACAGTTTCGCTCTCAACTCATAGTTTCGTTCCCGCAGAAAACCACCATCTAACAATGGCATCCATGCTGGTAAGTCCGCGATCCTATCTGTCACCGTATGTTCATAGTTTATGTTTGCTACGTCAGTAGAGAACCCAATGTCGCTTTGTGTTACTTCACCCTGGATTGCTCTTCATTGTTGGTTTTCCATTTCTTCGACGTTGTTCAAAATTTTAATTTCGTTTAAGGACTTGGAGTAGTGTCAGGTTTTTTTGCTAGAAACAGTTCAGTGAAAATGCGATCGTAGGAGTGTTTGCAGTTAGTGATGGAAAGATTCAATTTTCCGGTGTGTTTTTTTTTTTTTTTTTCAATTTTCCGGTGGTTAGCAATGATAAAACTTGGACACTTGGAGAGCTGGTGAAAAATAAGTACATTTTTCAATGGAACGGAGTTGAGCACGTTCCCATTTTCATGTTGATCCATATATTCAGCGTCGGAAGTGTTATTTTTTTTTATCCTGATTATTGTTTTCCTCTGTGCTTGCTTACTGTGATGAATATTAGTAGAGCATTAGGATTTAAAAAATCGATCCATTTATATATTTATTTGAACAGGAACAAATCAGATCAATATTGTTATAGTAACAAATCGACATTGTTCTGGCCACTTTTGCAAAGCAATATGGTATTGTTTTATGTACCAATCACAGTAATCAGTAGGTAATGAATAATTTCCAAACATTGTTAGATCACTAGCTTGTTTGTTTAGTCTCGTCTTCTTTTCAGATTTATATTTGTGCATGCCATCTTGTTGTTCATTGAACTACATCTTTATGAATGTTCTCATGTTCTGTTAATCTACACTCTAGGTTCTTGGATTGGCACATGTTATTAGGAGTGTGTCTTTCTATGAAGGACAGAGTAACCACCCTTCCTGCCAGTTTATTCATTGTTTTTCCTAAACTTTATTCCTAGAAATGCCACTGGTTTTTAATGTTTACTATTCATCCACTGGTGTCCTCATAATGCAACTAACTGTATCTGGTGTATATGTGATTTAACAATAGCAACCCCAAATCATACTGCTCAAGGAAGGGACTGATACATCCCAAGGGAAACCACAGTTAATTAGCAATGTAAATGCCTGCATGGGTGTGGCTGATGTTGTGCGAACCACCCTTGGCCCAAGGGGCATGGACAAATTGATCCATGATGATAAGGGGAAAACTACCATATCTAATGATGGTGCCACTATAATGAAGCTTCTTGACATTGTTCATCCTGCTGCCAAGATCCTTGTAGATATTGCCAAGTCCCAAGACTCTGAGGTATTATAAATGGTGATATTGTTCCTGGGTCTTTGGTTTCCTTTGATGTGTAATTACTTATTATGATTTCTTTTAGTGAATTAGTTGGATTTGGGTTTTTCTAGTTATTTTCCAATATTTCAAGATGTGGTGGACTTGTATTGGAGGATTTATGTGATGACTTAACTAATATAGTGGCAAAAGTACTCAAGTTATTGTCTATGTTGTAGGCTAGGAGTCTGGAATTGTTCATAATCTCAACCAATTTATTGGTTGTACATGTGTCTTGAGTTGTTTCTTTTTTTGCTGAATCACTTGAGGTTTGTCCTTTAAATGTGGGATGTCTTGGGAAAGAGAAGGGAGTGATCCAAGGGTTGACCTTTTGACTTACAAGATTTTACTCTTTTCCAAATTATCAACATGAAGTTAATTTCTTCTTGTTATCCCATGTATAAGTAATCAATATATGAAGTTTGTCTTGCATTTACATGAAACTATTATTTTAATGATCAGTATTCAGAATACGTAATTTGTTCCATGAGGAGTTCCTTGTGACTTAATCTCTTGATATTCTGTTCTCCAGGTTGGTGATGGAACGACCACTGTGGTTCTTCTTGCAGGAGAATTTCTGAAGGAAGCAAAACCTTATGTTGAAGATGGAGTTCATCCTCAAAACCTTATTCGAAGTTACCGAACAGCTTCTAATTTGGTAAAATAGCAGTTAACTTTCTCTGTTTGATTTTGGACTTAGAACTGTGCCTTATGTATCACTATTTGTTAAATAGGCCATCGAGAAGATTAAAGAATTGGCTGTGAGCATAGAGGGAAAAAGCTTGGAGGAAAAGAAGAATTTACTGGCTAAATGCGCTGCTACGACCCTATCTTCTAAGCTTATTGGTGGTGAAAAGGATTTCTTTGCAACCATGGTGGTAGATGCTGTCCTTGCCATTGGAAATGATGATAGGTTAAATATGATTGGGATCAAGAAGGTACATAACCTTATATTGAATTTTCACTTATCTTGTGTCCTTGTTTGGAGAGATCCTTAATCTTTTGATTTTAAAGACGATTGTAACTGTGGCTTCATATTATTTGTTTCCTGAGCAAATTTTGGTCTGTTAATATGTTTTTGCTGCTTGAGTTATTATCAAAAGTGTTATAATTATTTTGAAAGAGCTTAATGTTTTCTAAAAGCATGCCTGGCATGACCTTTTACTCTTTTGTTTTACACTTTTTTGTTGTAGGTACCTGGAGGCACCATGAGGGATTCTTTTCTTGTGAATGGTGTGGCCTTTAAAAAGACCTTCTCTTATGCTGGTTTTGAGCAACAACCAAAGAAATTTGTAAATCCTAAGATTCTTTTGCTAAACATAGAATTGGAGCTTAAATCAGAGAAAGAAAATGCAGAGATAAGGTTAACATACTTTCCCTGGTTTGATTTGTTCTTCCCCTTGCAAGTTTGCTGTCCATTAAGTTCAATGAATGCTTACATTGCCTCCAAAAAATTTTGATTTACAGGCTGTCCGATCCATTGCAATATCAATCAATTGTAGATGCAGAGTGGAATATCATTTATGACAAGTTGGATAAATGTGCAGAAAGTGGAGCTAAAGTTGTATTATCACGTCTTGCTATTGGGGATCTAGCTACTCAGGTAATGGTTTTGCTCTTGTTATCATTAGTATCAGTATCATGTAAGTATAGGTTATTGTATTACCACTTCAGATTTTTACTGAAGTGGAGTAGCCAATATATATATATATATATATATATATATATATATATATATATATAAAATTGATTGCAATTTAATTGGGATAAGCAGTTTGTGACTCCCTAAGATATCTCTACC
The DNA here is from genome assembly GCA_028654395.1 of Scutellaria barbata. Taxonomy (NCBI): domain Eukaryota; kingdom Viridiplantae; phylum Streptophyta; class Magnoliopsida; order Lamiales; family Lamiaceae; genus Scutellaria; species Scutellaria barbata. The sequence goes on from CM053645.1 coordinate 10,639,241, forward strand.
ATGAATATTAAGGGAAACTAAACAATCATCACTACTTTTATGGAAGAGATGAGTAGCTTTGTTAAATTTATTGTATCTGTGCAGTATTTTGCAGATCGTGATATATTCTGCGCTGGCCGTGTTGCTGAAGAAGATTTGCAGCGGGTTGCAGCTGCCACTGGTGGAACTGTTCAGACAACTGTGAACAACATAATTGACGAGGTTGTTTCTTCCATGTTGTTACCCAAGTCCAAGTTGATCAAATGGAAATTCTTTTAATCATTCTGCTGTTTGATTTTTATATTCTGAGTTAATGGCTGAAATTTATATTTAAAAGGTTCTGGGTTCATGTGACCTTTTTGAGGAGAGACAAGTTGGAAACGAGCGATTCAATATATTAAGTGGATGTCCATCTGGTCGGACTGCCACTATTGTTCTTCGTGGTGGAGCAGATCAGGTTTGTTCAAATTTCGTCTTGCGACCATACATTATTTGGACTTTAGCTTTAACTTTTTCTTTTATGATTAAAGTTTATTGAGGAAGCTGAGCGAAGTTTACACGATGCTATTATGATTGTTAGAAGGGCTCTGAGAAACTCGACTGTAGTTGCTGGTGGCGGTGCTATTGATGTAAGAAATCTCATCTGGAAATGTAGGCTTACAGAATATGTCTAACATCATTAGTTTGATGTATTAAACTTATTCTTGTTTCTGCAGATGGAGTTAAGCCGATACTTGAGACAGCATGCACGTACCATTGCTGGGAAGTCCCAGCTCTTCATAAACTCTTATGCCAAAGCCCTTGAGGTAGATTTAATGTTAAAAATATGTGTGTGCTTTCTTTTTAGAAATAGTTACGATGTTTCTTGTGCCTGGATGGGAATAAAAATCTAGAAGTCTCCAAGATGGATTTTTTTTTAAAATGTTGTTAAGAATTTGCAGCTTTATTCAACTATAAAGATAATTTAAAGCAGCAGATTGGAACTCTTTAGTAACATCCTGTACAGACCAAATATTTATGTATGATAAGTAATACACCATGCTAGATTTTTCCCTATTTTATTGTTTTCTGCTCTTCTAAAATCTGTAACTGGCCTTCTTTGATTGATGAATCCCAGTTATGATAACAAGTAGGGATTATAATCTCATAGTTGGGATTCTTTTTTCTTGTTGTGCCATGTGTGTATGGTCTCTCATCTTATATTGTAACGGTCATAGCTACTATTGGGCTTCTCTCTTCTTCTCTGACTGTTGATATTTGTCAGCTATGCTATCCCATTCATAATTGGCTTGCTTGTTGCACAGGTAATCCCCCGGCAACTGTGTGACAATGCTGGTTTTGATGCTACTGATGTGTTAAACAAACTGAGACAAAAACATGCTCTTCCTTCTGGTAAGCATCTTGTACTTGAATATTGTTGCATGGCCATCATCTATTTATGGCCTTGCTAGGGGAATGAACTGTTTATATGTAAACTGCAAGTTACAATAATGTTGGTTGTTATCCTAGATGTTTTTCTGAAACTTTTGTGCAATAAGAAAGCATGCCCTTTTTCATTTACTTCGTGATTATAAACAGGTGAGGGTGTACCTTATGGTGTAGACATCAACACTGGTGGTATTGCTGATTCATTTACTAACTTTGTGTGGGAGCCAGCAGTTGTGAAGGTATATTAAAATACAGAGTTTATTGGGTCTGTTGATTACTTGATATTTAGAGTAACATTATGTTTTCTTCCATTCCACAGATTAATGCCATAAATGCTGCTACAGAAGCAGCTTGCCTTGTCTTGAGTGTCGATGAAACTGTGAAAAATCCCAAGGTTATAGAACTTTCTGTTGATTTTCTTTTTTTGGATGTGCTCAACTTTCATTTTGAAGTAAACAAGTGTCTGGATGAACCAATAACCTTGCTCCTTGTGAAAAAATTGAAAAATCTAATGTTCCGTTTTTATGGCAATGCAGTCTGAGAGTGCACAAGGAGAAGCTGCTGCAAGTGCTATGGGTGGTAGAGGTCGGGGTGGAGGTGCTTTCCGTGGTCGAGGGCGTGGAATGAGGAGGCGATAGATCTTTTGAAGCCTTATCATTCTCTTAAACCATATAAGCTAAATTTATTTCTATTTCCCTTTTATTCATTTTGATATTTGTGTTTATTTCTTTTATCTAAAGTTCTAATTTGGTGTTGATAATGTGTAGCTTTAATTGAACTGTAACAGAGTTTTAGATTGATTGATATTTACGAATTACTATCTTCGTCCGACCCTGGCAATGTTTGGTCTTTATTTTGTCTAGCATAGAAATGAAGTTTTCAACTTTTGTTACGTTCTTTGATCTGTAATTGTTTAAGTTTGTTAAATATGTATAAATGTTTACAGGACCTATGGGTTGATTTGGGCGAATTGGATTTTAACTGCTTCAATCCATAAGAAATAGGTTCATTTGATTGAATCTACACAATCCACTGTAACATTGTTTTACCCAAAATGCAGTTAAGATGGTCAACAATTAACACCTCGGTCCAAACTAATTGAAGTTAGAATATATATTATGAGTGGCCAAAACAGGTGATTTCTTTATCTCCAAGTATATTTGAACTGGTCTCATTTCCGAGATATATTGTCTTAAGTTTCCACACGCTTTTAATATGCAAGGACCTTTCAAAACACGAAAAACGTTTTGGTTCTTGAAATTGTTTCTTTCTTATAGTAATATTGTCCGCATTTATAAACTCAAAAATCCTCCACCCGCAATAATTAATTATAAGGGCATCTACATCAATTCATTATGGAGTGTTTTTAATTAAAATAAAAGGTGTATTAATTAATGTAGGTGTGTTTTTGTGTAATTAGTGTATGTGTTAAGTTTGAAGAATGCATTTTTGTTCCCTATTTTAATAATTGGCTAATGATTGATATAATGACATATCATCAATTAATGCATTTTGCTTTTTTTTTTTTGCTCATCTCATCTCAATATATTTATTTTCTTTACTTTTTCTATACAAATAAATTATTTTCTTTTCTTTCCTATACAAACAATTTATCATTTATGTAATTTAAATTCATGCAATTGATGTTTATGTAATTTTTATTTAGAGAAAATGACCCCAACTACCACATTTCCTTATATTTTGTCTCAAAATTCGTGTAAGGAACAAAAAAAAATTAGTTCACACTATAGACTCAGATGAGTCTATTGTGTTCTTTCTACATGAATATGTATTTATTCATTATTTCAATATCCAAATAAACTAACTTTATTTCAATGTATAATTATGTTAGATTAAAAAAAAATTATTTCACACTATAGACTCAGATGAGTCTATTGTGTTCTTTCAACATGAATATGTATTTATTCATTACTTCAATGTCCAAATAAACTAACTTTATTTCAATGTATAATTAGATTAGTTTTTAAAAAAAAAAAAAATTTCACACTGAGTCTATTGTGTTTTTTCTACACGAAATTTTCTTCGAATGAATTCCGAACTCCGTGATAATCAAATTCATCACCAACTTCGAGCGGATTTAGTTAAACACATTTGGACACGATTTGGGAACTTGTAAAATTTAATTGTTCATTTATATTAATTGTATGTCAAATGTATTGTAATGTCAATTGCTTATTTTCAATTAATTGCTAACTATATCTATGTCTTTTTTTATATAATTAATTTTTAAAAATAATATTTAAATATTATTAATTATATCTTAATGTGAATTGAAAATTATTAATATCATAATTAATTAATCCCATATACAAGCAATAAATAATTACTTTAAATTAATATAAATAAAAATAAAAATTAGTGGATCATGGGACCCACATGTAATGATTGTATTTGTGTTAAATTGATTGAAATTTGTGTTAAATTGATGTAGATGTGTGTTTTAAAAAAGTAAATATTTTTAATTAGTGTGGTTGCATGTAGGCCCCACACTAAAATGGTGTGCTAAAAACACATTGATGTGGATGCTCTAAGGTGGGACTAAAGACATCCTACCCTTTTCTAAGCACACCCCAATGAAAAACACTTCAATTAAAAAAAAATTAAAAATACCAATTTTACCTTTGATACAAAATGAAAAAAAAAAAAAAAAAAGAAACCCTAGTCTTCATCTTTTTCTTTCATTTCTTTATTTTTCATCTTTCTTGCTTCTTTAATATTAAATATTTTAAATTCTTGAGGAATGTAATGCTAATATAATGACAAGCATTCCACATATTTGATAAATATATAAAAATCGTATAAAAAAAGGTAAAAAAATCGATCAAATTCGAACAATTTTGTTCGGTCCTGGTTAGCCGAACATGTAGAAGATCATTGGACCATCATAACCGAACACGTAGAAGTACGTTCGGTCATGATGATCGAACGGAACTAATAATTTGATTTAAAGGATTAAATTAGTATTATTTATTTTTGAATTTTTTTTAATTGAAAAATATATTAATTGAGGTTGTTTAGAAGTTGATGGGGTGCATTCAGTCTTTCCCTTAACTATATTTGTTGAATTTATAAACTCAATTTCATCTCATACTGAGATAGTTATAACTATATAATGTGTGTGTTGTGCGCAAGGAAGAAAATATCGGTATCGATAAATATATCGGTACCTTGATTTTACGGAAATATCGATTTCGGTGGAAATATCGATCATTTTTTAAAAAATATGAAAATTTTATAAAAAAAATTAAAAAATATATCTAACAATATACATAATATTATAACTAACATTAATACATATATTAAACTTAAAATTTCAAATAAAATAATATATTTACGATAAATATAGAGATAAAATATTATTATATAGTATATAATATATACATCACAATTCTTTTCTTAAATTCAAAAGAATTAACTAAACTTAATTAAATTATAAGAAAAACCTAAATGCTAGTGTATTAATTTATTACAACAATTTAATTAAAATTATTATTTATTCTACTCATAGATAAAAATGTAGATATAGAGCTTAAGTTTGATAGATATTTTTTAAATACCTATAAAAAATTTATAATAAAAAAAACAAAAAAGAAAAGAAAATAAGGAAAAAAAAAACATACTATGCCATTACATAATTGAAACAGGAAAAAAAAAACGAAGAGTTACTGTAGCGATGGTCAAAGTTACTGTAACGCTGGTCAAAAATCGCGGCATATCAAGATCGTCGAAAACGATATTTTGACAATATTTCGTCGAAATATCACGATATATCGTGATATTTTTACAGAAATAAAATGATTATAATATCGGCTCCTTGGTTGTGCCGTGGTGGTTGTTTGGTCAAATTCTAAAAAGTAAATGCTATAAAATTTGTGGTGTATGCTTGGAGGACACTTTGTGCTGAGTCATAATTTAGGCAAAATATAATGATCACAACTTGGAGAGAAAGTAAACATTTTCTTTATAACATAACCCATTCATAGTTTATGTGACCATTGTTTGACATTAATTTCACTCTTGCTTTTCTTACATTTTTCCAACATGTTCTTTCTTCTTCTTGTTTTTTTTTTTCTTTTTTAAGTCGAGAAATAAAGGGGACAATGAAGACAAGAATAATTGGTTCGCTCGTCGTTCATAATTGGCTTAGTGGCCTTGACGACTACTTTGTGTCTGAGTCCCCATTAGGGAAAGAGGGTGTGTATGATTCATTCTTTCTTGACCTAATTCAAACACTTTTATTTTCGTTGCATGCATTCAATGGAAGTTTTATTTCTTATTTCTATCATTAGATTGCATATTAAAAATTCCACTTCAATACTCTATGATAGTTTATGATACCATTGTTTGATCTTTCAGTCCTGCTTTTCCTACATTTTTGCAACATTTTCGCAACATTTTCTTCTCTTACACTTTGCTTCTTTCTCATTATTATTATTTTTTCTTTTATGAGATAATTTTTCAAGTCTACAAATAAAGGGAACAATGAAGACAAGAACAATTGGTTCGCTTGTCATTCATAATTGGCTTAATTGCCTTGACGACAGCTTTGTATCTGAGTCCGCCATCATATAATTGAGCTCATATTTGTGTCATTCATTTTTTTCTTAAGCTCATTCACAGTTTTTTTTCTTCATATAGATATAGAGATCATGCATTTAAACAATGTTTCATTTCTTATTTTGTCATTGAATTGCATATCAACTTAATATAACTTTAGGGTATCTGGAATAATCTACCTTAATCTCCCTATTTTGGGTCACCATGAAGTTGATGATAACAAGAAAGATTTGAAAATGAAATAACAGTGAAAGAGGAAAAGAAAAACAAAGAAAGACAACAAAGATGATTATGAGATTCAAATTCAAGAGATGATGATGACACCTCAAATGTGGAAGAAGAAACAATTACAAAAGGTATCAAAAGAAAAAGGACGAAAAATTGCATTGTCGTCAAAAGAAAAGAAAAGAATTGAAGTAAGAGAAGAGTTAGCTAGTACACTTTATTACTTAACTGTTGAATTTATGATTTCAAAAACGTTGATTAGAATGATGAATAGTTTAATGATAAAATAAAATAACTAGAGTTTTGCTATAAATTCTCGTTCATAAACTAGAACTATACAAACAAAAATGATGATTCAAAACAGTATTAAAGATTCTAGATATAAAACAATAAACAATAAGAAAAAGCATGAAACGCACGTGAATTTCTCTAATGTTTTAAAATGTTCCACTTTAATACACTATCATAGTAACTACAAAAAATATGTTTTGACTTTCAAATTACATGGAAATAGAGAATCATACCTAGACAGATGGATCCATTAAAAAATAAAATCGTATATTTTGACAATCATAATTTACGATTTTTCCACATACAGATTTTTCTCATATCAGTATAATTTATGATTATAGAATTATTCAAGACAACAAAAATATGTCCCTTCTAAGACAAGTACCATAATTATAATTGACCAATGCTTTATGAATGAAACATCCCTGTAGCTTCAGCAAAATATTATTTTATTATCAACTTTTGCTCAACTTATTCCACAGCAGAGAGAAAGAATTTTATATTTTGAAATATACAACTTTTTTTTCGAGGCAAGTTGAAAACGCTGAACAGAAACTTCAAAAAAAAAAAAAAAACAATTCAAACACTTCTAGAAACAAAGTATATAAAAACAGAGAAATGATTTGAACCTTGACCTAATCAACCAGGTAACAAAAACATAAACCTAGATAAATGAATAGAATTGTAGAAATCCTAAAACCATAAGTAGATGTATTGTAACAAGTTAGTGAAAGTCAGAATGAACACCAAACATAAGAAATTCAGCCATTCTGAGTTATGAAAAAGTAACATTAACACAATACCATACCCAATTAGTTCCTAATTCTTCCAAATCCATAACTACTTGATAGAGAAATTACATGGCAGCAAAATGAGAGCCCAAAATAACACCAGTTCGATCATTTCCACAGCTTTACGATTTTATCGTGACTAGCAGAAGCCACCACACCAGCCACTGTTGATACAGCCAACGACGCGATCAACCCTTCATGTGCAGAAAGGGTCATCGTCTTGTTCTCCGACATGTTCCAAAGCTCCAGTGACTGAAAAAAAATCCAGTTTTGATTTCAATATGAAAATCTTGCAAGCATTGTTTAAGTTAAGTCAGAAGAGAGGATTACTTGCCTGGTAACAACCAATGACGAGCAATGAAGCGTAGGAAGGGTGGAAAACACAAGAATGGAATTTGTTACCATTGCAACTGAGTTCGTGCAAACAATCACCTTCGCTTCCAGATCTCAGTGTCCACACCCTCACTGAGTCTTCACTAACAGATGCTAGAAGCTCTCCAGATGGGTCCCAGCAAACTGAGTGGATAGGTTTCGTATGACCCTATAGAAAAATCAATATGGGCAGCAAAACGACATCAATGACAGGAATTTTAGGTGAAGCAGATGAAATTGCAATAGAAAAATCGACTAAACATTCATTAAAGGTTATCATGAAATTTCATTTGTTCTGTTTCAAGGTTTTGACTTTAGTGATGGTAAATGATTAATATAGATAAACCATTAACATAACTTTTGTAAGAAAATGGACCTTCAATGAATGCCTACAGGCTTGCGTTTCTGCATCCAGTATAGAAACAACATTCTCAGCAGCTGCTGCAAGATATCTTCCAAGACGGGGTTGGAATCTCACTTGGGCCGTCCCACCCTGATCCAATCAGAGAAGGGAAAGCCAAGAAAATTAATTGCCGTTTTACAACCACACAATAGCATAATAATGAGAATGACGGCAGAAGTGAATGTTGCATGTTTTTGTTCAATTTAGTACCTTGAAAACCCTGGTGCAGCTTCCGTTATTGATACTCCAATATCTTATCTCACCATCACCGTCGCAGGAGCAGATGAGATCATCTTTGTTTGGGTGAAAATCCAATGACATTACACTAGCAGAATGTCCAGTAAAGGTCCGAAGAGAATAAGAGGTCTGCATTACAAAATAAATAGGGTAAGTGAAAGCAGAGTTTGGGGACAATTGGATAAATCCTCTGCACAATGTCCATAAACATTTAAAACCATTTCATAATTACAGTTAAACGAGAAATGAGAGGTGATGTCACAGGAATAAACCATTTCATCATTCGAAAGAAAGATACTATCACCATAACAGACAGACAGATGAGAAAAGGATATTATTGTCCTAGCATAATAAAAGAATCTTTGATATCAAAGCCGATAGGACTACAATGACCAGATATGGAAAAAGAAGAAATTCTAGAAAGGAAATGGAAAGTCTTAAAATGAAGATAGTTCCGTGCTATTATATAAAAATGTATATCAACTAACATTTTCCACATCCCAGACTCTGACAGTTTTATCAAATGATGATGTAGCAAGGCGGGCCATGCTAGGGCTGAAACGAACATCAGTGATAAGTGATATGTGTTCCTCAAGTGTAGTTTTTTGCTTCAAAGTGTCTGTATACCACAAAACAGCCTGCATCATTTGAACACAATTTCATTGTTCCTGTCAGCTAAAAAATCAACAATCGAAACATAATGAATTTAGCTGCATATAGAAACTATAAGATACACATACACATAAATGCAAATAGTCTTCCTCAATTATGATACTTACCTTTTTGTCATGACCACCACTGGCAAGCAATTTTCCATCTGATGAGAAGTGGCAACACACAACTTTACTTGAACTAGCGCGAACAGAATTCACTTCCGTAAATGTACACCCTGAACAGAAAATAAAATCATAATCAGCACATTCTGACATTCATAATATACAGCAAATTATAATTCAAGTTTTTTCAACTCTCATTTGCCGAAGAAATTTTTAATATGAGAATATTGCATTCAAAAACATAAATTGCAGAAGTATGGGGCATTGGCTAGAGTAAATTGAAAATGAAAACCTCTGAACTTACCTTTGCTGACATCCATACAACGACCAACTGCATCTCGGGGGTCAGCATCATCATGTGACAAAAAAGACTCTACATTGTCTTCAACATCATCCACAAAACGATCCATATCAGCTTGAACAAGATCTTTATCATCCCACTGGCAAACAAACAGTTGCAAATAAGTAGTAGATTGAACAAAAAAAAGCCAATTTCACAGACCCAAGATATGATAACTGTTCTTACCAATTGGTTTGATGGTGATGTAAGAGTACCAGTGTTATCAGCTCCAAACATCATCATAGGCTTTGAAGAACTGCCACTGTGTGGCAAAGCAGGCATTGACATCACATCTCCGGGTGTATGTGTTGAGGGTGTTGATGGGGCTGAACTTGGAGATGGGCCAGCCGTGTTTGCAGTTCCAGAGCTATTGGCGGGTCCAGAAGATGATACGGGTTGCTTTCTCTTTCTCCCAGTCTGATTTTTTGAAGCCTTGAAATGCATGAAAGACCATGTTAGGAATCTACTCCAACTTTTAAATTTCGGATAAATGAACTTTATCAATGCTCATATGCACAACATAAAAGCCCTATCTTCATGTTTTGTTCAAGAGGTCTTATACATAAAACCTGCAGCAAAATTCTTCTAAGAAAATTCTAATAAGGTGGAAAAGGATAGACCTGCTCATTTCCTCGAAAAGAATTTGACATGCTTCCATCGCCAGGTACACTGCCAGCACCCATAATTTTATCTTGCTGGAGATTGTGATTTGAACTCTGAGGTTGCTGACCAGAGAGAGCATGCTGTGAAAGCTGCTGCTGCTGCTGCTGCTGCTGCGTTTGATTATTGTTCTGCTGCTGATGTTGATGATGCTGCTGCATCTGTGCAAATTTCAACTAAACGACAAATGACAATCTGGTAAACAACCAGATGGGAAAAGTAAATGTCCCACCCAAACCACTAATTAAGGAATAAAAGGCACCTTCATCAACGTCTCTGGATCTGTGCGGGATAAAACGCAACCACCTTGTAAGGGGGATCCAATATTAGGGACTACATCACCAACTGAATTAGAGAGCCCATCTTTCCCCATAGACAAACTTCGGTTATTGATAAGCATCCTCAGCCTTCTGCTTTCTACATCAGTGGCAGATGGGGAAGTCAAACTCTGCTGAGCAAGCATAAGCTGCTGCTGGTGCTGAGGTGTTAGCATCTGTAGTTGATGAAAAGGCTGAGGACCCTGCATAAATGACTTTGGCTGCTGAAGAAGCCCAGTACGAAGCTGATCAAAACCCTACCAACAAAGGCATAAAATTAAAATGCATGGACAAAAAAAGGATAAACAAGGAAACAAAATTCATGTAAGATGGACAGGCCAAAACAAAAAAAAAAAAAAGCAAATCCTTAATATTCCGACAACCAATATATATATATATATATATATATATATATATATATATATATATATATAAAATAAAGGAGTTCTAAAAATATGTATTGGAATATGGGATCTATTTTTAGTAAGAATAGTTATTGTAAAAACATTATGCATATTTGTCTTTCTTTGGAAGAACGGAGAATTATGTCTTAGCAAAACAAAATAAACATAACCTAAGAAATCAGGAATGCCACTTTGTCGGAAGATGAAACGAAAGGGCCAATGTATTTTAAAGCATACACATGCAGACTGCATTGACCAAGAACTGAAACGACTCATCGTCTAAAAACATGGAATTATTTAAGCATTCAACTAATTAAAGGATGTCCTACCAAAGCATTTAAAAGTTATAGACATTATATAGCTACCTAAGAATAAACACCTGCAAGACAATCAAGATAAAGCAACAGCCCACGGTTTAATATGGAAACACCAAACAAATATCACTCAGATGAAAAATTAACTAATAAGGTAGGACGTCATCATTATCAGGTAAAATTGACACTACACAACAAAGAAAGTAAGAAACCCATTCAGGTTCAAGATATAACCCCATGCAGCGAGGCTCAAAGCCTTCCTAACGATAACTCTGCGTTACTATTTGTCCATATATAAGATTGCATGTCTATTCAGAATTGGGTGTGGACATAACTGAGTACATACTATATAAGAATGTCGCTTCCAATTTCATATCAAAGTAAACAGTATTATTCACATGCTATCCACAGAACAAGAGTCACGAGCTTCAAAGACGTGTCAAAACCATAATACGTACTGTTAGAGGCCATCCTTTCAACGTCAAATTGTTGCCAGCTTGATTTGACCCTAAAACACACAAAATGACATTAACTACAACATATTGACAAGGAACATCAATGACAGACAATGTATCTAGCAACAAATATTGCTTGAAGCGGAAGTATGGGTAGGAGCATACCAGGGATCCCGATCAATGATCCTTCTGCGCCTGCAGCTCTTGGATTCAAGATAGGATTCATTTCAGACTTGATGTCCTGGCCATGCATTCATGTGAATAACACGAGTAAAAACCAACTAGCTAAATTTTATCTAAAGAGAGAAACAATGAATATACTGACTGGTGTAGACCCTGGAAATTGCTGGCTTCGTGCTTGAACTTGAGGAGATACTCCACCAGCAGTACCATGAAGCATTTGCCTGAAAATAGATTTCAAATGCTGGTCAACAATGCATATACTACACTAAGACTATAAAAAAGGCTCATTATGCTCCACAGATACATCTCAATCTTTTTATTCCGATATATTAGATTTCAACTAGTAAATAAAAAAATTATTAATTATTTCAAAAAAAATTAGGAATATAATCCTGGAAGTGTGACAACTTCAATAATTCAAACAAAGACTGACGATTTTCATCACCAGAGTATACAACAGCAGGTATCCCAACACACATCACAGGCAGAAAGAGATAAGTAGTCCTACAACATAAAAGACAAAGCACAACATTGATAAATATCAATTCATACCCAGATGGCTGGCCAGCTGCTGCAGCTGATTTCAAGATTGAAGCGTGATTAGGATCCAAAAGCTGGCCTACATTATCCCCAAATCTTTGCTGAAAGTAAAAGTTGTACTATTAGGAACTGAATTAGGAGCTGCACAGTCTTCTATAATAGCCTAACACACGTCAAGTACCTTTAAAGCAGCATCATCCAAGGAATCCCTCTGAACTGGGAGCTTTAGTTTCTCTTCATACATCTTAGTGGCCAAAGCATTGGCTGTACCAGGATTCTGCCTCATAAGAGGATCATTTCCAACAATCCCATTAGCAGTGCCATTCAGGAGGTGGCCACCCTCACGCCGTTGCTGCTGCTGCTGCTGTTGTTGCTGCTGCTGGTGCTGTTGTTGTTGCTGCTGCTGTTGCTGCTGTTGCTGCTGCTGCTGCTGCTGTTGTTGCTGTTGTTGATGCTGTTGCTGTTGCTGCTGCCTCTGCATTAAAAGCTGTTGCATCTGCAGGTGTTGCTGTTGCTGCTGTTGTTGTGACTGTGGTGGCTGCTGCTGTTGTTGCTGCTCTCTTGCCTTCATCATCTGAGTCTGCTTTACTCAAAAAGAGAGGCTCAATTCATTAGTCACACCACATTAATAGTGCTCAGATATATGTATATATATGCATCTACTTGATGAGAAATCAGCTTCTGGAACAATAAATAGATGCACAGAGTTGTGCAAAAACATCATAAGGAGACCAACAAAGCTAAGTTGAATAAAGCTTAGAAAAATAAGAAAAATGGAAACTTATAGGACGTCAAATTAGACTTATAGCAAACCTCAATATAAGAGGCAGCAACTTCGGAGTGCTTCTCGTTTGTCCTGGCAATAAATATATCCCAAAACACTGACCACCATTCAAAGAGAAAACCACCAGGGGCATCGATAGCTGAAGCACGCACAAAACTGACATTAGAACTTTAATGTAAACGGGAACTCATAGATATCATCTTTATTTGTACATTCTATATATACACACCAACAGGGTCGGATGATACTTTCCCTTCAGCTTGGAAAGCCTGAGCAGTGGCCTTCAAATCTCTCTTCACTAAATAATCGTGAATGTAGACATCCAACCTAGAAACGAGCAAGTTGAAATAGATTAGTAAAGATAACTCAAGAATACCATCACCAAGAAGTAAAAGAATCCAAAACAATTCCAAACAGCAAATTGGAAGATTAACGTTCTCAATCAAAAGAAGAAGGGGAAGAAATAAAGAACAGCATAACACCATAACCGAAAAAGATTAATCTTGAAAAATTATCTTGCTCATAATATTCACAAACCAGAGACAGCAGCAAATTATCACAGTCGCACAAAAACCCCACACAAACCCTATAATCGAATAAACACCAATATGCAAGTGAACAATTTTCAAGAATTCAAGAACCCAGAAACAACCGGATATCGAAAATCTAATAAAGAACCCTAAAAGAGTAATGACCAAGAAACAGAAAACCATACAATAAAAAGAGAGAACTTTAGAAAGACTTACATTTTGTCAGCTTCCCAGTTGGTTTGAGACATTTTTTCAGTCAAGAAGAACTGAATAAAAATGTCAGATCCTCAAGAAACAATATTTCCTTCTATTTCATCGCCTTCAGCCTCTGCAGCACATTTATTGCATCAAAACCCACAATTACAAAACACAAGATTCAATAAATCTTCTGTTATTCGCAACTTTTACTGCAATAGACAATTATAGTAATACAAAAATCTCATGCGCCACACAGACTCAAATACCAAGAAATCTTGAAAACCAGAAATACAAAGACACGAACTTGCGAAAATAAAATACACAATATATTACATATATATTGCTAAATTATACGTATCTGTATATATTACTCACATCCTGTAGATATTATGTGTTAAAAAGAAGATAAACACAGATTACCTAAACCCCATATACACGATAAGGAAAAAGAACCCTTACTATTTTTTTCTTTTTCCTATTTTTTTTCTGTGGGCGCCCTTTTTTCTTCTTGTTTTCCTTATTAATTTTTTTTTCCCCTTTATTTGGTGGAAGAAAGTCGCAGTAGCTGTTTGTTTTGCAGAGAACTAAAGAAATTCTCTTTATTTCTCTGATTAGCTTTGTTGGTGGATTGAAGGAGCTGTTGCAGATATCATAATGGCTCTAGGAATGAAATTACTCTCAGGTCCCTTTCAGTTTGCCAATTTCCTGCTTAGGCCATTGCTCCAAGGAGGCAAAGGTGAAATACCTAAAACAGGCCTCCGGCGCTTTAAGGCTATGGGAAAAACGGGGGTGAAAAGGTCAATTGACTGGGTATTTTGCTTTTAGGACTGGCCTTTCCACCGTGGGACTTATATTTTAGCATATTTATTTTTTAGTCCTTCAACGAAGGAAGTATTGCACTGCTTCCGATAGTTTCCAGATTATCTTTTTTAATTTCTTCCTTTGCCTTGAAGTCGATGAGTCCCGACTTGGTACGAGACAGGAGGCGACACATGAAATGACGGTTTTACCCTTTGGTCTTGTGTAATAATTTGCTACTTAGGTTTTGGACTAATGATGTAGTCTTATTAGAGTAAATTAATTAATTAAAATACTACAAATTAATATCATTGAACCCCCCATTTGTTGACTCTTTCTTTTTAAATATGATCCAACTAATTAAATCGAAAGTCATACCAACGATTCAATTTGAATGGTACCAAAATTCAACAGCGGGCAAACTTTTTTTTTTTTTTAATATTTAAACTAACCAAGCAATAAGATGACATGTCCAAAAATAAGCATCTTATTGTAAATGAATTGAATTGATTCAAATATCATAATATTTTATTCGTCTTCGTTTAATTTAGTGAATATTCGTATTCATTTATGATTCGAATTAAATATAAAATTCATATTCGAATATTCAAATTCAAAAATGTAGGCTTTGAAATTTCTTTTTTTTTTTTTCAAATATATGTTATTTTTAATTAATAATATAAAATTGCAAATACATAGTATATGCATTCATGATACAATCTATATATAATACATGGTAAATAATAAATCAGTTATCAACTATTTGCCTGCAACCATTCATAATCTAAAAGATTTCAAATTAACATTCAAAAATATTTATCAAAACATGAATATTTATCAAATCCAAAATATGTATGTCGCTGAGAATTGAGATGGGGAGAGTAAATAGGAAGTAAAAAAAAATTATGTAAGTATATATATTATTTTATTAAATAAATATTTTTAATTGTTTATTAAAATTATATACATTTATAATTATTTGAATATATTGACGAATACTCGAATTGAATATGATTATATTTAAATTCGTATTTGAATAATATTCGGATCTAAAAAAATATTCTTATTTGGATTTTTTCAATTTGAATATCGAATCAAAAAAGTTCGATTCTTTTACAATCTTAGTTACTAGTACGACATAATATGATATAATGTAATATATAAACTTAGGAGAAATAAGAATAACACGATAAATTATAGAAATATATATTTATTTATTTATTTGAGATTGTCTCAATCTAATTATGTTATCTAACTTTTCACAGTACATACAAATTAACAATGTGAAACGAATTGAAGCAATTAATATTGTTCTTTTGGTTTGTTCTTATGAGTTGAATTCTAAGCGCATCAACTTGTTTCAATAAAATGAGGCAGTAAAATTGTCGTGGTCGTTATAAAATTATAAAATAAGAACACGTGTATAGAAAATACAAAATTCGTATATATTAAATCTCCAACTTTGTACGGATCATTAAAAATTCAACTTAGATCAATCTATATTTATATTATATTTCGATAACTTTATCACATAATTAAATTTGAGATATAATTTATGCCACATATATTTATCCATACTTATAAATCCAAACTTTTTTTTCATATATAACAGTTTCGAGTCTTTATCGACATAATATTATACGGATTTATAAGGCTACGAGAGTCAAAATGGGTTGACCTTGATTGTCTATTGCAGACTTTTCTTTTAATTATTATTTGATACAGAATATTGTTGATTTTATTATATTTTAAAATCTAAAAAGAGCGTCGTAAGCTTCAAATAAATGTTGTAAAAGCAATAAATCTATGTAAGTTGGTGATGACGTTATAATTAGAAGGACCCAAATGAATGAAACAAAATATTACTGTACAATATTCACATTATGCAACTTGGATCAACTCACTTTAAGTAAAGGCATATTAAAAGTCTTTGATCTGCACATCAAGTGGCTTATGAATATGAGGAAAAATCCAATTATATTCACCTTCTTTTACCATATATTTGATGATTTTCAATTATTTTGGGAAAAGTGTTTATTGAAAGACATTTCAGGTCACTCATAACAATACGAAGAAAATAGATCGGTTTAAATCCAATTTTATAATAAAATTTGAGCTCAGTGCATATTTTAAAAACTGGTATATAGTTTATAGAGACAAATATAGATTCAGTTAAAGCAATATGTCCCTCTATACATCTAATAAATATTCAAGAAAAATAATATTTATAATATAATACTTAGAACTAATATATTATTGAAATTATAATTTTATCATCTCTAGACATGCATTTCAACATTTTATTGTAGAAATAATATTAGAAAATTAAAATGAAACTTCAGGAAAAAAAATCAGTATAATATAATTATAAAAGGGTTGATAAGTTTAAAACAGTTGACTCCTCGAATTTTCTTGGTGGGATCTCAAGATTATTTTATTTTTTGGGTCAAGTAAAAGTATTCAATCGCCATCTTTAATTTAAAAAAAAAAAAGTATACATAAATAAATGTATTTGATTTTGTTTTCGGTAATATCGTCTTGCTTTTGTTTAACTATATTTTGTTACAATAATAATTATAAAATCGAAATACTTAATAAAAAATATTTAGAAAATAGAATATTAAAAAGGCATAATTTAGAAGATGAAAGTGTAATTACCTATAAAAGTTGTCAGAATAGGACTCTTTTAAGTTAAAGAATAGATTCTGTCAAGCCCAATGAAATTGGGCTTTGGATAGGTCTTAGCAATTAATTGGCCCAAAATAAATTGGGCTTTGGATAGGTCTTAGCTATTAAGTGGCTCAAAATACTTGTCAGAATACAAAGCTGGGCCTGAATGGGCATTATTGATTTATTTGACCTTCTTACTTTCTTCCTCTGATTGGTATTATAATACCAAAGTCCATAAACCAATGTCGTTGGACCAAGAAAAAAAAAATTGGAAAATATCACACATATATGTATTATATGGGTATATATGTATAGTTTTCATTTATTGAAATAGCAGGGCGAAAGAGACATAAAATTTAAAATACATATAGTCTGAGCTTCAGATTTTAGTAAAAAAAAATTTTTTTTGGGGAAATTCTAAATCGGCATTATTAATTAAAGAAATTATGCATTGTTTTCACTTCTTGTTTAATTTGTATTTGCAAGGAAATTTGTTTTCATTTGTTGTTTTCTTTTTCACTATTTGAAAAGGCACATACAGAAATAAACAATCACTGCAGAGTTTAAATTCGATAGCACATTATGGATTTAATATCATGTTTGATTCCATTAAAGCAAGTGGTGTATATGGCGATAAGTATTGAGATCAAAACTCCAATCATCCATTAGAAACCCTAAAAATAAAAAAGAAAATTGTTTGAGAAGGAGGTGACCATCCAAGGAGTTGTCTCACTTTCAATAGGCAGAGAGGTACAATAAGCTATCACATAAAACAGAAATCCTCCTTTGTGAGGCAGTCAATAATTTGCAGTTTGTAAAGCTACATCCCACTGAACTTAAAACAGGTGAAATTTGTGGACCCAAACTCTCTTCCAATTCATTCCAATTTATCTTTTAGCTCAAATATGTAGATAATATCACCCCATAAGATATTGTCTAGTCCGATTTCATCTCACAAAACTATATTCATGTCTCAATCCGATAACTTTAATTAGTTCAAATCCCTCTCATGCATAACTTTAATACAATATCTTCACCATAAATTTAATTAAACTGATATGAAAAAATTGAAAAAAAAAAAAAAGAAAGAAAGAAAAGAAAAGAGAATTTAGAAACATAGAGAATAAGGATTAGTAGTCAGAGAAAAGCATGCATGGCAAAATGGCATGCATGGCAGCATCCAAATAGTACTGATATGATGATGAGTACGTGTCATTCCCATCTATATATTCTTGCCTAGACTCCTCAACCTACCTATATTGGCTACCTTGGTGCATGAGGGAATCCAACATTAATATTATTTTATTAATCTTTTTTTTTTATAATTAATTTAACCTTTTATTGAATTCAATGTGTTAAAATATTGATTTGATCATAATAAAACATGATGTCAATTTTGTTATATTAATATAATGACTTTTTTCTTTTGCTACCGGTGAGCTCATAAATGTTTTACTTATCGACGTTTTATTGTTGTAATTAATAATATGTATGTATCCAAAACTTAAG
The DNA here is from genome assembly GCA_028654395.1 of Scutellaria barbata. Classification (NCBI taxonomy): domain Eukaryota; kingdom Viridiplantae; phylum Streptophyta; class Magnoliopsida; order Lamiales; family Lamiaceae; genus Scutellaria; species Scutellaria barbata. Next base: position 10,658,023 of record CM053645.1, read on the forward strand.
TATTAAAAGTTGATCCTAATTATGTAAAAAGTCAAAACTATATGCATGTATGCCTAAATTGTAGAATCAAAATTGAGCACATCTGATAGCAAGATATAATATTCAATTATCTCTGTGCTTAATTATAGGGAATTGAATCAACTAATTTCCTTGTATTTTGTAATCATATATCTTCCCTAGAATAGAAGATTTATTTTGATACTATTAGTTGTATATATAGCACACATTGAACTGTATTGTATTCTTCATTTGAATGAAATCATTATTACTTCGTCTCAACATCTATTTTTACTCTTTTTCCATATTGCTCAAATAAATTCACACATGCGTATCCATCTACGATTCTAATGAGTAAAATGACCCTAATGATTAATATACTTTTAATCAAAATAAGAATTTGCTATGAATCTGATCCAACTTGGATAAATATATAATAACTTCACCATTTTCAATTTGAATTTGACAATATGGAAAGGTAGTACTTTATGCATGGAAAGAGAAAAATGATTAAAAGAGAGAAATAATAAATGAAGAGATGGAGTAAAAAAGATGTCAGTTAAAGGGGTTAGAGTAAACGTAGAGAAGTGAAGGGAAAGAGATGGAGAAGGTCAGATCAGGTGTTATACATACTACTAATACTTTTGCAATATTGGAAACTTCAATTCGCAGCTTTCTTTCATTAATGAAATCAATGCTACTACCTATCTATCACTCAAGATATAACACCTATGTTTAATGTTGTAAAGCTATGCATCTTTCATCTAATATTAAAATAGTTTAATTATCGAAATTGCTCTAGATATGTATTGTGCGCCACCGTCTAACAGTGATGAGTAAGAATATGGATTTTAATTTTTAAGAAAAACATTGCGAGAATTTTACATTTTGAATGTGAGATAAAAAGAAAAAGTTAGATGAAAAGGGTGAAAAAGGAGAATGATTCACAAAAATGTTCAATAGTAGCTAGAGTTTCTTGGACAGAGGATGAAATAGTCTCATAGTTCATATATATATATATGCTGTAGAATGAAGAATTAATTATTTCACCTCATTATTAAATTAGAATGAATTATCTACCTTTCACTCAACCATAATAAATGACTTTTGGAATAGAATTTCTCCTTCATGATCAATTTCAATCCACTTTTAACCACGGAGCCAATCTCTAATATAAATTTAAAACAAAAAAAAGAATATTAATATTGGAAGAAGTGTTTAGTAGTGAATGTGAGGAGAAGAAACGTGGAGGTGTCAGAATTAAGAGTAGTAATAGGGAGGAATGACGTCAGGCGTTTGGAAGCGTGTTCTTTTCTTATTACACATTCAATGCTCAATCCTCTTTACCCTTTTCTTACATTACTTTCTCTCTCTTCCTCTTCCATTAATGCATTTTACTCCCTAACTACATTCTTTATTCTTTTTCTTGAAATATTATTACTGCTAGGTTATTATGTAGGTAGGTATAGGTTAGAAGGAGTCCATGGTTTGTGAGAGCCCTTGTCAGAGCCCCATCATTGTCTCAATAATCAGCGTGACACTCTGCATACCATTCCTCTCACTTCTCAGAGACACAGAGAGAGAGAGAGAGAGAGAGAGAGAGAGTATATATTACATTAAATAAGTTGGATAGGATTAAGATTTAGTCATCGTTGAACAATTATAAAAATCCATTGGTTAAGAGATAAAACTATATACACACCTTTCTCTCACCAGGTACAACAAGCATTAATATCTCGATAATTCAAATGAATAATTGACGATCAATTGCTTCATGTGGGAAAAAAAAAATAAAAAATTCAAGTTGATAAATAATAGCAGATGATGATCAGAAGAAGAAGGTACAGACTAAATTAAAAGGGTAAAGGTACAACCAAGCTTTCATTGCCACATGTTTCTAATAATACAAACAATGACGAAATCATATTTTTAATTTAGGTTAATATTTAATAGAAGCTAGGTGATACCGTGGGACTGTAACATAAGCCAAAAATGTCATCATCCACTTCAATCTGACAAAGATACGTCTCAACAATGAAGATCTTTCTTAAGAATTCTTGATAGATTCGCAGATATTCATTCATTAAAATTTGTAGGTAGATTAAAATCAAATTAAATGTCACTATTTGTTATATAATAAATTAAAGAAAGAAGGAAAAAAAAAAATAGAAAAAAGTTTTGGGAAGAGAATCAGGGTGATGTAATCGTGTGGCAATCATTAACTGAGGAAAAGCAATCTTCTTAGATTCTCTTTTTTGCGTGTAAAAGCGTACTTTATAATTCAAGATTTGTGAATGCCCAAAGTAGCTATCTCTCAAATTGGCCTCTTTGTTGAGAAGCTATATCCTACTTTGGCAATGCCTAATGTTCGTCACAGACTACGACTTTAGAGAATAACACGTTTTTAACTTATGCTCAACACTACTATTTTTTCGTTTTCAATTATGAGATAATATTAATTTATGTATAATAATAAGGTAGATTTTTACTTTTTTACTTTACATTCATATAATGCATATACGTACGTATTCATAGTACCTTTGAATTTTCTCATCCTGTATGGACCCAAAAGCGTGACACTAGATAGTATTTTTTGTCTTTTGCATTAAATGATGTGCCAAGTTCTTTCTTAACTATCTGAAATCGACAATTCCTTTTGTCCCTCATAGTAGCAATTATATTTTGGCATCACAATTATTTTTATATGAGATCAATATATTGTTATGTGTTTGTGAGATACAATATCACCATCCACAATAGTGGTTAATTATCTTAAAAATTGAAACACTTGAAATACGTATTAAGGGCTTGCATTACTTTGGTGTAGGTTTTGCATTATACTAGTGCAGAATCAGTATCTTTTCTCCAACAGTTATCACTATTTTCATCACTATTTTATTTTTATTATTATTTATAAATAAAAAGAAGAAGAAAATGAAGTAGTGCAGCACTAATAGTGCGGAAATAGAAAATATCCTAAAATATTGTAAGTAGTAGTGCATCGTTGGAGAAGTTTAACTCTACACTAAAATTATTTTAGTGTAGGGTTGGAGATGTACTAAAGAAAATATTTTCTAAACCTTATGGATTATATAATTATACATAACTAAAAAAACATACACTCTAAGACATCGTTACAACTTCCCCCAAAAAAACTGATTGATTTACAACTGAAAACGAAAAACAGAAAGAAAAAAAAAATTAGCATAAAAAAGAGCTCTAATTTTCCCGGAATTTGCTAATTAATTCAGTATTCATCGTCTTTTCTTTTGATGGGAATCTCTTGTTAATTATCCTCCATTGATCAGTAATGTCTCTAGCAATTTTGACGGCATCTGATGATGTTCCAAGGAGGCCTCTTCTCGTGAACCCCACCGCATACAATCCATTCTCTCCTTTCCAACCATTTGGGAAATCAGCTTTTGGCATCCCATCTTTTGTGAAGAAATCGGTTCCCTATTTCAAATAAGGAAAATAAAATTAGTGAATAATCCCATATAATATTTTTTTTGATGAAAATAATGCTAAAAACTTAGAGAAATGGGTTATTATCCCAAAATTAATTAAAACTGGGTTAGAAAAATAAAGGCTAAGAAGGCTGAATAATGTATCGGTCAAAAGTGACAGGTTATAATATCAAGGCATTATTAATGAAGTATAAGGTTTTAACATTCAGTCATTTACTAATGGTTTAATTGCTTCACAGTCTAAAATCTATAGCTACTATATAGCCCTTTTTTTTTAAGGTAGTAAGAGAGTAGTTGAAGCTTTGTTCCCAATGTTTTCATTTGGAATTTCACTTGGTTTCCTTTCCAATTCAATATGTAATAGTATATCCATATACTGAAATTAATCAAGTTTTGAGTAGATAAAAGATGCAAGTATTTGTAGAAATGAGAATTAAGTGGTGGTTTTTGGTTATTGAAAATGGCAGAAAAAGAAGAGAGAGAGGAGAGAAAATATTAAATGAAAGTAACAGATCATAAAAAAAAAACAAAAAAAAAACATTTGGGGAGATGATCCAAACAAATGGCATCAGAATTTCTCTTTTTGTGTAACAGTGTTATAAGAAAACGTTTTGTAGCCCACTGCATGTGTAAGGCGGATAGCGATACGTGATTGCGAGTAGAGATAAGAAAAACTTAATATTCCAAATAATTAAAATGATAAAAATATAAATGTCAGAAGTAGCATTGTTTGTATATACCTTGAGCCAACTCGGGACATTGCTCTTGTAACCCGTTGCCAGAATAATCGAGTCGAATTCTCTTTCTTGACCATCCATGAATTTCGCCCCACCTTTTGTTATCTCTTTTACCGCTTCTACAACCTGCATTTATTTAAGATTTATCAATATGCATGTACATGTATATGAGAGAGAGAGAGAGAGTGTGTGAGTGGTTAATTACCTGAATTTTTCCAGTTCTGATGAGAGAGAGGGCGCCGACGTCGAGCACAGGGGATTTTCCTGTGGCGTTTTTGAGCTGGATAGGGCCGGTTTTGGGGCGCCGGAGACCTACTCTGTCGGTTTTTCCGATGGTGAGGTTAGCCACCATCACAAGAAACTTGTCCACCACTTTTAATGGCAGCCATTTTAGAAGCAGCATAGCCACAGAAAAGGTGGAAACACCAAACATTTCCCTCGGTAAAATATGAACCTAAATCATTATAAAGATTAGATTTTTGATCAGGACCTATAACTTTAAAAAAACAATGTTACTAGTTACTTACAGAATTTCTGACGACTATGTGAGGGTTAGCATTATGGCGACAAAGGTCCAAACTAACTTCCATGCCGGAATTCCCACAGCCCACTACCAAAACCTTCTGCTTACAAAACTCCGAGCCCGACTTATACCCGCTGGTATGCAGAACGGGCCCCCGAAACTTCTCAATCCCTTGAATTTCGGGTATAACGGGCTCGGCATTTTCACCGGTGGCAACTATGAGCCACCTGGAAAGATACTGAAAATCCTGGGTCTGAACCCTCCAAAACCCAGTCAACTCATCAAAACTCGCTCCCACAACAGCCTGCTTGAATTTGGGCTCAATCGAGAACCGCTTTGCGTAGGACTCCATGTAGGAAACAAACTGGTGTTTGGTGGGGTACTTGGGGAAACAATCAGGGAAATTCATCAAAGGCAATTCACAGAAGTGCTTTGGAAGATGAAGCTTGAGGCGATCGTAGGTTCTTTGGTGCCATAAAGAGGCAATGCAATCACTTCTTTCAAGGACCAAACAAGGGACGCCATTATCGTTAAGGCATGCTGCGACTGCGAGGCCCGAGGGCCCTGCACCTACCACTATAGGCCCGTGAACGAACTGCCAGTTTACTTGATTCAGCTTATCGTCTTCTTTGAAAGAAGCCATTTGGAAAAGGAGCAAGGAAAGAAAGATAGAAGAGGAGTACAAGTTTAGAATGCAATGCAGGGTTTCAGAGAGAGAAATGGAGGCGTAAAAGTAAAGAAAAGGATTTGGATTTCTGTTGCTCAAGGTTCATTATTCTGAGGATTTGCAGAAATGAGGAGGTTTAATTGGCAATTGCTCAAGAGAAAGACAGTAACACTATTTCTGTGTTTTGCTTCGCCCTCTTTCCACTATTTATAGCCTTTTTATTTTTATTATTATTTAATATTCTTCACTTAATCCGTACTCGATCCACCGCGCTTTTACCATCTTCTTCACACGCTTTTGCCTCTAATTACTAGCTTTTATTATTTTATTATTTTGTTGTTGTTTAAGATTGAAATTCTTTCATAACTCTAATTATATTATATTTTGTAAAAGCGACTAATTTTTCCTGTACGATGAAGACATCAATATTTACACACATATGTTTATACGATTATCAGCAGTTTAAGTGTTGTAAATAGTTTAAAAGTAATAGCAATGTATAATGTTTATGATTTTTCTTTAAGCAAAAAAATAAGTTCATATGTTTATTTAAAGTGTTTGGGGACTAAATAGCGTTTTTACGATTGGAATAATGATTAAATCGATTTTCTTATCAATTAATTAGGCTAGTTCAATGGGATGTTTCCTTCAACCCAATTTTGTTGAACTGTGTAAGAGCATTGTATTATACACAAAGAAAGTGCAATATCAAATTCCAAGTAAACTCCACACTATACATAAAAAAACCCTTAAAATGTTAATTATATTGATACTAAATAGCAGTTACTAATAAATAAATAAATAACACGAGAGACTTGTTTGATACTAAATTACAATACTGCAAAATGAGATATTGCTTCCACGTACACTGCAAATTAACAAAAGAGTATGATTTTGGATTGTCATATTACTTTCTGCCAAGTTTCCTACATATCATTTGGCACACATTTTGGAAAAGTTCCAAATATGCTATTGCTCCTTCAAGGTGTGTAGCCAACATATGTGGACTTGCTATATGTTTAGACATCATAGGTTGTAGGGGAAAAGGAAAACTATATCAAAATTAGATAAGTAGAGAGTTCCGAAAATCAATATCCCCAAAACCCATATATATATATATATATATATATATATAAATTCTTTATTTTTTTATCATATTATCTTTAAATCTATTTTATATAACACACATATTGTTAGTAGACACTCAATAATGTTGTTGCTCCATATATAGGGAGCAAGTATATTGTTAATGAAGAGCAATAAAAGGAAAATACCCAAATCACATATTTAAATCATCATTGAATCAACTAAGACATAGAATGAGACACAAGTTAGACGAGAAGAATAATGGTGAGAGCATGTATATAGTTTTGTTGGAGATTACAATGCCAACAGCCTAATCAAAAATAATCATATATACGATGCAAAATGTGTATTAAGGAAAGAAAGAAAGATTGGGGTTGACCTAAGAAAGAGAATATGTGTATAGGGGCAGAGGCATAGATTATTAAGGTCCTTAGAATAATAAATAAAAGCTAGTAGTTGGCTCCCACTTCACTACTTGTTAGTATTCTCCATAACATCAACATCTATCATATCATGATTTAATTTTTCCCTTCTTTTTATGTCTTCTACTCTTTCATTCATTTCAACTCTGTTGCTGGTTTGAAAAAATCTTGTAACCCACTTATGTGATTTGGTTGTTTGGATTATATATACTCAGTGACTAGGGAACACCAAATATTTAAGACTTCTTTCATTAATTACTTTTTAGTGCTGCCCTTTTTGGATATGTATAGATAAAAGAATTCTCAATACTGTAAAAAAATTCAATTATGGGTGGAGGAGGATTGAGGAAATGATCTCTAAATTGAATAATAAAAATTAATGGGGTGGTTAAAATTTCACAATCCAAGAGATACCACAAACAATAGTTTTATTACTTTTCTACTAGAAAAAGTGATTAAATTATCTTTCTGATTTAAAAAAATGTCAATATTCTATCGAAATTTACATATGTGTTTTTCATAGGATTGTACAACATGATCTGAAAATATACCGAGATTAAATAATATGATCATATCATGTAAACTCCGACAAAAACCGAATTTCCTGATCTGAGTAAACAAAAAAAAAAAAATCATATATTTGTTTATTTATTTTTTCATGTACTACATGCCATTTACAAAACCAACATGACTTTCAATCTGAGACGGTACTTGAATTTATGTGGATAATAAATCAAAAAGAAAGACCATCCTCTTCAAAAATTAGTTAATACGATAATTGAACACCAGAATTATTAGGAAATAATAAAGAATAAAACAATCTGTTACGCACTATTTACACTATTTGTGTTAATTTAAAACACATAAACTACGTAAATAGTGCGTATTAATATAATCAAATATAAAACTAGATCTTACATTCCTGTTAATTGTTCTGCTGGTTTATATTTGATACATATTTTATGCCGCCCATTTTAATTAGAAATTAATAAATGAGTTCAAATAATACCGTTCCAAAAGCATCCTTTTTTTTTTTTAAACGAAACGTGCCAGAAATTTAATATGGAAATATAAACGGTAAACGTCTTGTTGTCCAAAAATCAAAAGGAAAAAGAATCATAAGTAATCAATCTATTCATATTTCTATATTAACCTAAAAGAATTAGGTAAGTGTCCTTAACTATCATCAAATCAAATAGTTTTGGATGTTTGTAGCACACAATATTGATTGTAGTAATTGGGTTGCTATAAATCCCAAAAAATTATAGTGATGAGAGAAAACAAAACTGATGTATAGAAATAAAGAATAAAAAAAAAATGAGACAAGGAGTAAATATAATGAATAGTGACGTGATGATGGTACTGATCATTGTTCACTTGTTAATAATCATTGAAATAATCATAAAATTACTCTGCCAAAAGTTAAAATGAAAACCATTTTCTTTCTTTGTACTAAAAATTAAAAAACAAAATTTAAACAAAAAGTGTAAAATAGGCAAAGTTGGAAGAGAGAGAGAGTACGGAGTAAGCGTCAGTTTTGGGCGCTGGCGCACACCAAGTTGTTATTAATAAGTTGGAATATTGATGTCACGTGACCTCATCTTTCCGTCACCGCTCACGTGTCCCCCTGCTCCCATCCTTTCTATTCTTCTACTTGCTTCCAAACCTTCATAACCTATCTATCTAATATAAATATAATATATGTACTCTTTTTTTTATTGCCAAAAAAAAAAAAGAACAATTGTAGTTTTAACATCACTATTTAGAATTCCACATATTTTATGCTATTTATTCTTTTTACGAAAGATTATAGAGGTTTTCAAATAATTTTTATATAGATAAATGAAAATAATTAAATTGATAAATGTTTTGAAATAATAACCCATAAATACACCGTTTGATATAAGAAAATTCATTTCTACTATCATATATAATTTTGTGTCTTTTCTATCATAAATCATAAATTTTGACAAAGATTATCCTTATGAAAAAAGTCAGAAATGAAGGCACTCTCAATGATTTACATAATTTTCACTTAATCTTATATTTTATAGGATTACACCAAAATTATATAATTTTTGTGTAAAAAATAAAAACTAAATTTGTGTATGTTAATAATTACGCCGTCATTAGGGACTTTTTTTCAAAAAGATCGTTTTATTAAAATTTATGATTTGTGGTAGAAAAACCAAAATTATCTTTAATGACAGATAAATTCTCTTATATCAAATAATGCAGTATAGTCACCTAGGCCTAAATTTTTAATGCATTTGGTAAACATTCTTTACATTGCTTCAACATTTTTTTACCCCCTTATTTATCCCATGTTTTTACTTCTACCCTCACTGAATATAACACACACTCCACACGCAAAAATGTTTTCTAATCTCCTTCCCTTTTACTTCACTTGATTAAAGAATGTTCTTCCAAACATTTGACATGAAATAAAAACAAAATCAATGAGAATTGTACAAGAAATTACATAACATTTTTAAGTCTCCCATTATTAAATATTATACAATAACTTATATTGTTGCTTCACAAATATAATTGTGTGCGACATTATCAATAAGTTTATTTTTACAAGTCTTTCTGTATTTAGTAGGTGGGTTATGAGTCAACCAATCTAATAAAACTAAAATTAAAATTGTGAATCCGTTTTAAAGATCATCCAACAGCATGATTTAAGCTTTTTCACTATAATAGTATCGTAAATGATTATATTAAGCTATCTCAATTGTTATTCTTGCATATGTTCTACATGTCTATGCTTGCATTAAACTTTTTTTTCTTTTTCAGTTTATTTTATTCATTTTCTTATAATAATAAAGAATATTATGAAATATTCTTTTTCGTTGAAAAAATAATATTAACTACAATAGATGAGTGATAATTAATATATTAAAATAATGCAAAAACTGTTGTATTTTTAATGTTCGTTATTTGGAATTCCAACTCATTATAGGATAATCAAGACTTAATAGATTAAATTGTTGCATTTTAATTGCCATTTCAACTTCAAATTTCCTAAAATACCTTTACAAAACAATACATTTTATCAAAAATATTAAGGATTTACAACCTTTTCAGTTATAGTCGATGATTAAAAATTGGAAATCCACAGCTGATTCTTCCTTGAAGTTTCCATTGTGCAAAAGAAAAGAAAAGAAATGAAACTGCATATCCGTGCAATAGGAGGTGACTATCAACTATTCTACTACCACTGTAACTGAAACTGAAACTGAAACTGGTGATTGATTTTCTAACTGAGTTGACGCTCGCTTGTGCTTCGATCATGCATTAGGGCACGTGTCGACAACCCTTTTGCTGCTTTTCTTACCCTTTTTGGATATCTTTCTTTGCGGGTCTATAAATGGTGAACCAACTCTTGGTTGTGCTGACGTGGCGCACCCATCTACGGTGGTGAGCCGCATCGTGCGGAATCCGACGTTCATCCAACGGCTGCCATTTCTCATCTCTTTATTATATAATAGTACCAGGGTTGACTCTTTTCTTGACAACGTTTGATTGCATTGGGGTTGTCTGTGTCTTGTACAGATAACTTAGATTAAAATCAGTAATGAAAGTGAAACAAGGAAATATTAGGTTTTTTAATTTGGGGAGTTTCAATAGTTTTATTTTGTACTATTTTATTTCTAATCATTTTGCATTTTCATCACGTGGAATTTGGATTCAGAATTTTGTGATTAGAACGGATCTCAACTTATATATTGTAATTAATAATTGTGTTATGTGTTCGGACGCGTGCTTGATATCACACGTATTTAAAAACGTGGTATTAGTATTACTCCACTAATGATAATTAACTAACACATATATGGAAATTTTAAAACACAACTAAAGAAAATCCAAAATTTGAAATATCATCACATCAACGCTGTTTTTGAAATAAAGATTATGGTTTATTCTAAATTTATCAAAAACCAAAATAAAAATTAGCAAAATCTTATATAAGATCATTCAACATCATTATTATTTCATGAGATGAAATCTCAATATCTCATTACTTACACCACAAACTTATTATCACAAGTCAATATCTTATGAATAATAGATTAATGGTTAACATGTCTCATATGATTAGATTTGTATGAATACGGTCCAACAAGAGTCCCTATTTTTATATGTAATGTTTATGAGATTTTGTCATGAATATAATTATGTGAGATCACTCCATCCAAAACTCATAACCTACAAAACAGAAATTAACTTACGAAAATGAAGTTGAGTTATGGATAACGAAACCACAAAATCATATATGTGTCGAATAATCTTATATAGGTTTTTGTGTTGGATTTTTTTATTTCCCAAAATCCCAATTCTCTTATATTCATGATGTAAGACTTATGTGTGATCGTTTTACAGATCTAATTACGTGAAATAGGTTAATTCACAACCTATCATTCATAATTCATATATGAATTTATGAAAATAGATTTTATTTATTGATAATAAAAATATATTTTACGATAATTATCAGTAAACCAATCTCAGTCTTTATGATAAATATTTTGAGGTGTGAGAGGGGAGGGGGGCTGCGCATTGAGAAAATCTAGCAAATCTTATCTTGAGAAAAACCAAATCTTTACGAAATAGATTCAAAAAAGGTAAGACAATCTTCACTAGTTCAACACTCAAATTATTGATGGCCAATAATATTTACTCCATGGGAAACTTTGACACCCTATTTTTGGAAAATTACTACTTTTTTTTTTAACATGAAAAATAATTTTTTATAGAATATAAATTTATTTGATAATTTTAAGTTTGATCTTGTATGTAAGATATTTTTTATTTTTTAACAACCAAACATTTGTTTGTTAATTTCTGTTTTCTATGTTTTTTTTTTCAATTTCATTTCATTTTGGTCGGAATTTTCGAACTTACTGATGTGGTCGTTGAAAATTTTAATTTGGCAGCCAAATTCCGGGCACGTCAACGATTTTGAAAACTTGATAAAATAAATTGAAATTGAAAAAAAATTAAAATATAAAGGATCAAAATTGAAGTACGAATACTTTATTGTTCACAAATCATTTTATTTTAACCCTAAATTTATTTTATTATTCGTTTGAAAGGAGTTACCTGTTGATTTTATCTTGAAGTAGCGTTGTTAAAATCCAAAATAAAATAAAATTGTCGCACATATAGGTTTAACGGTAGTTGGTATAAATATCAATAAAAATATCCAAATTTAACCTTGACAAAACCATTTTATATCATTGGCTTAAATATGAATATGCGTATATATATCTCAGCTAAATAAATTATAATTATTATAGCAAAACTATATTAGTCAACTTTTTTAAACCCTGTAATCTTTAGCCCTTTATGACAAAATTACGTTGGGAGAATAATATAAATCAAAATAGAGAAAAATTAAATTTAATTAGAAACAAACAGATTATGATTGGCTAAATACCGAAGGCCCACTGAATATCCGGTCATGACTCAATTACTATATATATCGCACTATATAAAAAAACTTTTTATACTAAATTGATCATGGCATAATTCTTGAAATCTATATACTAAAAACATATGCCGTTACATGTCACAGCTTCTAAGTGTAATACAGAGCATGCATGCTAGTGTAATGTGAGACACTTTTTTACTTAAGTCCCAAATCGAGATACATATATAAGCTGTGGGGTACCACACTAAATCTAGTGCAATAAGAGGCAGCCAATAATAACGTCTATTTTGTCACAATATCACATGTAGAACATATCATGGAATATAGTGTAAGTGAAGTTATGTTCCTTGGAAAAATGATAGATGTTTGAAAGAACAAGTACAAAACCAGAGATGATGAAGTTGGAAAATAAAACAAGTAATAAAAGGGAATGCACTCATGTCATGTTGTGCATATTAATGATGAAGCGTGATTGCGATGTGCGATCCTCAAACAACGAGTCCCCACTTTAGATTCTCAGAATTTCTTGCTAATCATGCATGCAATAGTTCTCTCCATTACATCCTGCACCCTCATCATACATATAATCAAGCATGAAAATATCCGAAAATATCTTTGATATTTTCATTTTTTCATGTGACCGATATAAAAACATATAATATAATTATATAGTATCAAAGCAGTGCTTATTTGACAAAAACACTCTTACTAAAATGGAGGCGAACCTCGTATATGTATATGTTGTTATGCAGCTCATCCCACATGAGTTGTGTGTTAGTGTGATGATTGAAACTCATTTTATTAAGGTATTTTAGTCAATTTGACTAAAAACCTGTTTTGTTATCTTTTGGCCAGCTAGTTTACATTTTTCTTCATCGTGTATATATATATATATATATATATATATATATATATATATATATATATATAACTAATGAGTGTGCGCCATGCAAGTTCTTCACTCTCACATATATAGTGTTTCTGCAATTCTTAATATAATCATTTAAAAGAGATTTTGCCTTTTCCCCACAGGATTTGGAGTGGCTGTCTAGATGCTTAGCTATATGCCTACCTTGTGCGTGTATGTGTGTGTGAGAATATATATGTATGTATATATTATTGCTTGTGAAGATTTTCTGAGTATATATTGCTGATATTTTCAATCTCTCTTTGCTAAAAGTAGTTGGAAACTAGTCATATTTCTTTAATGTTAGTTGAAGGTTAGATAATGTATTGATGAGGAATTTATGCATGTGTTCAAAAATATTACGATTCCATAATACTGGGAAAATTTCATTAGTTATATCGTTCATTAGTATTCTTAAATACAGTACTTAAGATGTGATAATGATATAAACACGTTTTATAATTGTGCTAGCATGTATTTAATTAGGAATTGATGTTTGTCTATGATAACAATCCCCTTTTAATTTGGAATGGCAAGAATATATGTTCTTAAATATTAGAGAATTAAGTATACTTCTCTAAAACAAACTAACGGTGCCACGTTATTAATTCAAGTGAAATAGTGAAAGGCAATTTATTTTGAAAGTTAATATTTTCGTAATATATTTCACTTATTTGATATATGAATAGATAATTAATTAAGCAAATAAAGTTCTTCAAGGATTCGAATTAAACAAACAAAGAAACTTGGGGAATTTAAACCTCAAATTCTTTGAAGAAAATTGAACCTCATTTTTAGGGGAGATTTGAATTGAGATTCAGTAAATAAATATCTCACATTCTAGATCTCTTCTTGATTTATAACTCTATAAAAAAAATTGCATCTAAAAAATTAGAGTATGAGTTTTGTGATGTTATTTTTCCCAAATTTATTTAATTTTATAAAATATGTCAAACTCACTATTTATAAAATAAGAAGCAGCAATAGCAACTTGGGAGATCAACCAACATCCCTACCAGCTTTTCATCATCGCCTGCCCCGACTACACGAATTGTTGAAGGCTAACGGCCATCTTCTGCTTACAGTCTAGTTGACTCCATAATTAATTTATAAAAATAAATTTGAATTATAATAATGATTCATTTGACATAATCATATTCAGATATCAATTTTATATAAGTATTTGTAATTAAATAATATGAAAATATATTAGTAATTTATATTTAAAAAAGTCCCTATTACAGCTGAGTTTTGGTCAAACTTTATAAAAATACAAAATAATGAAGAAAGTGACAGCTCAAGAAGGGGCCCCTCCTTAGGGCTCGGCTTGCAGTGACACGAACGTGGAAGATTCAGAAAAAGGTTGGATATTCAATATGACTTCAAATAAATATAGGAATTTCTTCAGTGCCTATTTTTGGAATGATTCCTACCCTTATTTAAATTCTTTCCTAGTACAATATATATTAGTTCCCATTAAAATGAATTTTGTGATGGAAAAATTAATATTTTTCAACTAATTAGTAATATATTTCCAGTTAGTTGCTAACAACGTACCCATCTTCTCACATAGACTAATTTCTAGTTGACAATAATTGTTTTTTTTTTTTTTTACGTGAAATATTATCATGTATTAATTTCATTACAAATATTTATTCAACTTTATTCCAAAAATATTTGCTATCTATCTGTAACGCCCCGTTTCTTTTGAAAGTAAATTTTAACTGAAACGTTACTTACGTATAAAATTTACTTTTTTAAGAAAATAAAAATAATTAAAATCAAAAAAATTATTATGAAATATAGATTTCAAAATTCATGGAATATAACATTTTGAATTAAAACTTTCTTCAACATTTAATTATCGGCTATCAGCATCCACGGTTCGCACGCCACGCCCTAACTTTTAAATTTAAAACATTTTGAAAAGAAAGGTGAGTGTTTGAAATACACTCAATGGAGAAACCCAAGACAACATAAAATAATTTTCAAAAATTGGTTAAAAATAAAACGTTTATCATTTAACAAAAACAGTAGAACATAGATCACATTTAAACATACCACTTTCTTTTATGGTTCTTATCGGTCGTGAAAACATGGGTTTTAACCGTCGTGAAAACATTTGTTTTTCATAAACATATTACACATTGTGGACTCCTGAGTAGTCCCAATGCATTATTTGGATATGTTCCCTCAGAAAGCCTATCAGGACCCAAGCCGACTTTATGGGTTATTACACCCCTTCATGTTGGGTTTTTGAAAAATACCCTTTTGATGGATTTCTAGCAAGGAATATCATACTTGGCGTGCAAACGCATGCGTAGTTAAAGTGTCACATTTCTCACATAACACATAGTACACATTGGTCATGTTCATGTTGGCCACATAATTCACAACAACAAATAGTTAAAGAAATCCTTTAACATATGTTGGCTTCCAAATAAACCCCTTTTGTGCGAAACTACCCAAACTTATCATCATTTGAAACTATTTGCTTTTGTATCACCTGAAATCGATAGCTTTTAAAACTATATAATCAATTCGTATACTATTCACATATTAAAAACATTTCACTTTAAATCGACGCCACATAATGACAGAATTCAAATCACATAGTCACGTAGTTTTCCGTAAAAATTGTACAATTTAAAACATTAATAAAATTTTACCCCCACCTTGAAAACTTGATAGTACTGGTCAAAAGCTTTCGGTCTTATATCCCCTTATTCTTATCTTTTGCTTGTATTCCCTACAAAGTATAACAGCGTGACTTATCCTCTAATTTAATTGCTTAAAATTAATAAAATCTATAAGATTAATCTCTGAGAATGTCAATAAACGATAATTCTAGATTTAAAGTTTACTAAAAAATAAGGTTTGTTGATCATAGAATTTTCCTGCTTAAGGGTTAGCTCATCAGGTCTTATATCATTTTGTAATTAAACTATCATTTTATGAAGTTGTAGGATACAATATACAATAATTACCAAATTTAGGGATCATAATATAATTTCTGTAAGTTTTATGGATCATTTTGTCATTTCACCAAAGCCTAGAGGGTGATTCTGTAAATTCAGCAAGATTTAGGATCTATTCTGTAATTTTAAAGAAGTTTTGGGATCAGTTTGCTATTGTTCATAAGTTCAGGGGTCTTTATGTATATTTTATAAAGTTCAGACACTATATTGTAATTTTCATAAGTTGAGGGGGTTGGTTTGCTATTTAGCCTAAAATTAGGGTTTGCAATTTGGTTCCTGGGTTTAATCTAATTTACAAAAGATAACCCCCACCCCAAATCCCCTCCCTGCCTCTCTCCGCCGCTCCTGCCGCCGCCCTCAGCCGCCCCTCTCGCCACTGCCGGCGACCCACACACCCAACACGCACATTACACACACAGATACACATATATAAAAACACACACGCATACATGCACGCACATATATAAACATATACACACACCCGCCGCCGCTCACGGCGGCGGCTCACAGCTGCTATGCCGACGCAACCCCCGGCGTCGGCCCCTCCACAGCACACACACCTATACACTCTGCACACACGCACACACAGATACAGCTATACATATATACATATACACTCACGGCACATACATACACGCATACATACATACTCAAGCTCCTGCCGCCGCTTGCAGCGGGGGTTCACAACCAGACACGCCGTCGCTATAAGCGCCGGCAACAGACAGCGGCAGAGGAAGAGGTAGAGCTGCCCCTTTTCGCGGTCGTACGTGATGAAAACGGCGATTGGATCAAATTCCAAGCCCGTATTTGTGACGAGCTCGACGAATACTATGGTATAACAGGTTTATCTTGCCGGAAAATCTTCGCCGGCGGCGGTAGAAGAAGCGGCGGTGGTGCAGTGTTGTTGGTGGAGAGAGAGAGAGAAGGGGAGAGAATTCTTCCTTATTTTCTTTTCCACTTCGAATTATTATTACACTATCCAAGAATAAGAGAAAAAAAAAAAAAACCTATCCACCTAATAATGAGATAAGGTTATGTGTCTAATTCTTAGGTTGGGTAAAAATTATGAGGTGTCATCATTACATTTATTTAGATAACATAAGTAAATAAATTTTAAAATTTTGGGTATTGCACTATCCCTAGAATTTTCATATTTTCCTACTCACAATTAAGTTATTCGTTTTGTTCATATCTTAACGCTTATTCTCATTTTAGTTATTTATTTTAATACTTTGAATTCTTTCAATGGAAATAGATATAAAAATAAATAGTCGAGTCCAAAAATAAGTGCATTTTACAAAAGATTAAAATAAATTAATGTTAAATGATAAATTATTGAAAAGAAAAACACAAATTTTAGTAACAAAATGAAAACATGTGTTAAAGGGTTCGTTGGAAGACGTTTCATTAGTGGACTAGAAGGAGCCCATATTCTTAATGGGCTTTTTTATTACATCCAAGTTTGATCCTGCCCAGCCCACCAACCGATCTTACAAGATAAAAAGCCTTTTTTTTTTTTTTTTCTAATTTCAAAAGCCTTTTTTCAAGCTTTAAAACAACAGATGTATATTGTACTGCAATGTACTGCACTCGTACTAAATGAAAGATATTGTGAAAAATACCATTTAAATTTAATATTTTTTGTTAAAGTTTGCAACGGTGATAATTTTTTTGTATAAAATGTTACATATGATTGAACATATTATTAACAGTTTCTTAGATGACAATATCGAGATTAATTATCTTCCAGTTAATTAAAAATATTAACCGATTAAGATATTATTACTATTCGAACACGTATTAATATTTTAAATAAATTGGTAATATACGTTTTTATTCAACTAAACTTCAATAATCGGCTTTGTACAACAGTATACATGTGTAAATTTTCAGTTTCTGCACAAATTGTATGATCTATAAATCTTACAAATTGAAACAACCATCAGCGCCAGGTTTCAGCACAACCTTCACCGGTGGCGCGGTCTCGGAGAAGCCAGTCGCCTCCCATCTCCGCCGCGCCGACGGCCGCGGCAGATTCTCCGGCACGATCGTCTCGAGCGAATTGATCCGCCACGGCCGACAAGCCCTTTTCTCACTCCACCTCGAGACTCCGATGATGACCGTCGGCGATTGCGTATCCATT
Organism: Scutellaria barbata; assembly: GCA_028654395.1. NCBI lineage: Eukaryota > Viridiplantae > Streptophyta > Magnoliopsida > Lamiales > Lamiaceae > Scutellaria > Scutellaria barbata. The sequence continues at coordinate 10,676,387 of CM053645.1, forward strand.
GCAACGGCTCTTTCTACCACCGCGAAATCGCCGATATCTATTCCGATGATGGCGCATGTTAGCCCCAATACACATTGATTTCGCCACGAGGGTTCCTTTGGAGTTGGATGGCTGCGAAAAGCAATTGGGGAAGGAGGAGGAGTAGGTGGGGGAGGGATTCGATTGAGAGAGCAATAGGTTGAAATCGCCATTGGGGAATGTCGTGTTTTGGTAGATATTTTGTATGTAAAGCGTGTGTATATATTTATACAAAAAGTCGCTAATTTGAATAGTAGAAAAGTTTTGTGAATCTTGATGGTGATGGTCAGTTAACGGTGGCTGGAGGAAGAAGATCTTTCTTTTGCTTTGCCGTCTAATATTTTCCTTCTTTATGTTCCGATAATAATATTAATAATTTATTCCAAAAATTCAATTATTGAGTTACCAATTATAACAAAATATTTAAATTGAGAAAGTATTACGTTCTCTTATTTGTTTTTTAAATTAATTAGAACAAAATATTTAAATTGAGAAGCTACTAAGTCCACTTATTTGATTTTTTTAATTAATTAGAACAAAACCATAATGAATGAATTATTTTTCAACGTCATCACTCTAAATATATTTCCCAAAATTATTTCTCTAAACTGAAGAAATAACTGCAAACTTTGCTTTTATTATAAAATAATAGAGTATATACTTTTTGGGACAACTAATTTTGTATAGTTTGAGTAGGTGGCGGAGTTGTTGTATATGTGTAGTACACGTTACCATTTCTTCCATTTTGTCCTTTTTCTGCCTTGATTTAGAAATATGAAATTGGAAATTTAAATATAATTTTCTTACTCTTTTAACTTTAGTATCTATCCAATCTTGGATTTCAAAAAAAGAGAAAATGGCCCATATATCATTTTTCTTTATATTTTGACACAATCTATCACAAAATTTAAGAGTTAATCCTTATATACTACTTTTATTATAATTTAGGCCCCTAATATCACAAAATTTGAATATGTAAATACAGAATTTTAAAAAGAGGACATGACGGACACATATCATGTGTCATAGTATAGAAAAATATTGAAAGTGGCCACAGTAATGAATATACAAGGTCAACTCTTACATGAATTATTGATGTTGTATTTTTGAAGACACTCAATCAATATAATAATAAAATAATATGCTTAAATGCATAATAAATTCTTACACGAAAATAATTGACACTGATAAAAGTAATATATTAATATATTTTTTATATAGAAAAATATTCAATTGTTACACGAAATTTTTGGTGGGCAATACACAATTTTTTAATGATCTTAATTAATTTCGTGTAAGTAAAAAAAATAAATTTTTTTTTTTTTTTGGCATGATGTGGAGTTGTTTTTGTGTAAGCCCAAATTTTTTATATATTTTTTAAAGCCCTTACACTAAATTAAATTAATTTTGTGTAAAACTTACACACCATTTCTCAAACTATTAAAAATTGTGTATTTAATTGATTAAAATATTTACACATGTTTGGCCAAAAATTCGTGTAAGACTTGCACCATTTCTCAAACTATTAAAAATTGTGTAATTAATTGATTAAAAAATTTACACATGTTTGACCTGAATTTCGTGTAAGACTTACACCATTTCTCAAACAATTAAAAATTATTTTTTTAGTTGAAGCCGATTACACGTCACTAATATTCGACCAACTCATATCCCATCGATACTTACACATTTCACATTTTCAAAAATTATGGTAATTGGGCACAATTATAAAGAATTGTGATAGATGGGGATAACTTTCAATTAAAAACGTGGACCCTGAATTAATTTGGTTACGGCCCAGCCCAAATCGATTCTTGATTAGTATGAGATCGAACACTCAATTAACCAACTCTATTTTAAATCCGGAGTGTCCGTTGTGTAATATGCGAGGGTCAACAATTCAAGGTTGAACAAGTTTTTTTTTTTACGGGAAAATATTGTATCCACTGAAATATATTTGGATTCGATTTCTATTAGGAAAACATGTTTCAGGGATAATTTACTAATATATATCCAAATATGTTACAATATAAAAGTAAATACGCAAAATATATTTCAATTTATACATGAAAAGTAATAAACGCATGTTTCAAAATGAAAACTCTTAAGATCTGGACCAAACAGACCCAGACGTGAAATTAGAAGTTCCTCAAAAGTCAAGGATGATTTTTTGATATTAATTTAGCTACAATATATATATATTTTTTTGGAGGCTAAATTCTTTTAGCTTTTCTGAAATCGTATATAGAGTCAAGTCATGCACCTATTTGTATGGCCCACTTGGGAGCATAATAATGAGCACCTATGCCATTGAAACCAATCCTTTGCTTGATAACACGAAGTATATTGTTCTTCAGAAGTCATTTTTGTGATTCATTATTATATTTATACATATATAGGAAAAATACATTTGATGCTCCACATATATATGTGTATATGATATATATAAGCTTTTGCTTCCAAATACTTTCATTTTATAGTTGTATCCATTATATATACTCTAATTTGTGTACTTTTTTTGCCTCAAAACTTTCAATAATTTACAGTTTTTTGCACTGTTTTTAAAGTTATTATTAAAGATTGAAAATTGTAAAATCAAATATAAATTTAAGAGAAGAAGAAGAAGAGAAAAATTAAAGACGGTAAAATTCCAAAATACAGTAAACCCACATTCTACACTGAACCTAACTAATTAAAAATAAAAGCAGTGAATGATGAGCAGAAAACGCACGAGGAGGAGTGTCATGAGAGGAAATCAAATACTCCTGCTTCGCCATTATGAGAGCTTCAGGCGGTGGCTATCAACGGAAGCGCGGCGGCTTTGGTGTTATACTCGCCGCAAGTAATGCAATAGCATCCCGCAAGCGTGAAAACGAAAAATATTATGACGATAGACATGTAGCAACCAGCACAGAAGAGCCTCACACACCTAGTCTTCTTCAGCGCATCCGCGTCAGGTGGCGCGACATGATCCAGCATCGCTTGACTGTCTATATAGTCCAAAGTATTCATATATGCCGACATAATCCTATATAGTGCGCCGAGGTTCAGAATTCCGGCGAGTAATGAGAGGATAAACGGAACCCAACGGCAACAGCACTTTACATGCGAGGGGATACTGTAAGCTGAAGTCAAAATCACGCCCTGAAAGACGAAGTAGTAATTTGTTAGCTCAAAAGCCTCCTTCTGCAAATGGCGCACTTGCTCCCATCTCTCCTTGTTAACCTCGCCGATCTGATCATCACTCCGTCCGGGAAGATTGTTCTGCCGCTGCGCCACCGCGCGTCCGATTGCCTCAATCAGATCATTTACCAGTGGTGTGAGTGCTGGTGCGATATGGTCATCACGCAGCTCGGAAACTTCATTCCACTGAGCTGCCGCGTTCTCATCAACCTGTTGCATCTCCTGCCGTTTGATCAGTGGCTGTTTATCTTCCTGATCTGCCATTTTAACTTGCACGTAAATATAAGTTTCTCAGCAAAGGAAATAGTGGAATGCCATGGCTAGTAAAGCTGAATTGCAGTAAAACTATAAGGAAGGGGAAGAGAGTGGAATTGTCATTGAAGGAATTTGTTAGATGATGAAAACTTGCCATGCAGCCATTTCTTATATAGACAAGGTAGAATATTCTAATTCAGGACACGTGTTACTATTTGATTGGATGCACAGAAATCAGTACAACAGAATTGTACGTACCAGCTTTGGGAATATTTTCTGCATAACCTCTCCCATGCACACTCGACGTTCGGTAGGCGCGAGCCCAGGTGAACAGCTATACATGAATATTATCATTCTTCATACTTTTATATATATATATATATATATGAACGAGTTTTAGATTACATGAAAATCAATTCAAATTAAGGAAAAAAATAATATAAATATCTTATATATAACATTTTTATATTAAAATTTTAATTATAATAAGATTTTATAAAATTTTTAATTAATTAGGATTTCAATAAAAAAAATAAAAAATTATTTAAGTATGAAAATATTAAATTATTATTACAATTTTAAATAATAATCTTTAATAAGGATATATTCGACAATTCATATTTTGTAAAAAATATCCACATTTTTATACAACGAATAGATATTTTGCAAATATTCACAATCACTATACAAATGAATGAACTAATAAAGAACTTATGAAGTTTAATTACAAAAGCAATCATGGGGTCCCATTTTCTAAAAATGCAGCAAATAATATGTAGACAATTGGATTATCCACACAATTTGATCGAAGAACTTGGAACTGAATTTTAAATATATAGTAAAAAAATTATGAGATAATTTCTATTTTGCCACAAACTTGGATTTTCCACATTATCAAATTTTGATTAACAAAATGCTAAATTTTAAAAAAAATTACAATTTTTATGAAATATTAAAACTAATAGAACAAAGCATAGAGAAGAAAACTTCTTTTCAAATTTTGATATTTCAGTTTTGTTTTAAATTTCATAATTGTTTTCATTTTCATGTTTTTATTTTCATCAAGATTATAATTTTTTTTTATTCAAACAATGTCATTTATAAATATCTTCTAAAGTATTTGTTAAAAAATGTAAAGATTGATTTTTCATATTCATTTACGACCTTTTCTAGTGTCCCTTAATTTTACATCATCATCATTATTATTATTGTTGTTTAATATTATAACAATTAATATATTTTTCCATATTAATGTTCCTATAAATTTTTATGTCATTTAGTTATAATAGCAAGTTAAATATAAAATTTGAAATTCCATATTAAATTATTCTTCATATCATTTCACTAAAGTCGACAATTAAGAAACATCAACTATAAGACATTGAGAAAATTATTCATTATGTGAAAAATGAGTAGTGTTTGTGTGCACCAAGTGCATGAGTTATGATCCATGCAACCGAGCACGCGGGTCGGGTCGGGTCCGGTTTAACCCTGATCCGCGCCTTTTTTTTTTTACAATTTATGTCATAACTTTTATATTGTAATAGTGTAACCTTTATATATAGATTTCATAACTTTTTCAGTGCATAACTTATACTTTTTTCACTATAAAAATTCATGTAATATAGCCAAAACCTTTATGTTGTAATAATATAACATTTATATTGTAATAGTATAACCTTTATGTACAGATTTCATAACCTTTTCAATAAATAACTTATAGTTTTTTCACTATAAAAATTCAATATAGCCGAAACCTTTATGTTGTAATGATATAACTTTTATGTACAAATTTCATAACCTTTTCAGTGAATAACTTATACGTTTTTCACTACTCAGCACTGCAAAATGTTATGTGCATATAACTAAAAAGTTATAAGGATAGAACTAAAATGTTAAGTTTGTAAACTAAAATGTTATGTCAATATACAGCAAAACTAGAGTTTGACTTAGGGTTTGGGTGAGTGAGGCGCGCGTGGGGTGAGCACTTTCGGGTCGGGTTAACCCAATTGCACGGATCTAAGATCTGTGCGCCTGGTGTATAGAAACAATTGTGGTGAAAAATACTTTTGGGTAATCAGACAATATCTGATAAGTACAAATCAACATTAAATCTAATATACAAATCATATGCAAATTAAAGCATCGCCAACGAACTTAAATCTCTAATTTTTTTCGAAATTCATTCATGGTTTCATCTTCACCACCCATTTCCTTACATTTGTTGTCTTCTTAAACATCATTAAAAAATATATTCTCAATAAATATATTGTATTAATTAAAGAATTTTAGTTTATAATTTTTTTTTCGTAATTCTACGTGGGTAAATTCTGTCCGATAGAAAAGTGTAGAACATTAATTACAAATCAAAATAGTGTGTTCATACCCTTAATGAAAATATATACAATTAAATTTTCAAATTTGAAACTCAAAAAATATTTCTCTTTCCACCAATTAATGAAACAATATTTTCCCCAAATAAATACGTTTGTAGTTTGAAAAATAGTTTCATAATTCACTATTATAAATTACATAGAGAAGAAATAAAATTTGACTTGATAAATATTTTTAAATTATTGATTATTGTACAAATATCTGTTTGATTATGAAGAAGATTTAACTTAAAAAATATTTTAAAATTATTAATTATCTTACAAATATTTGTTTAATGAGTGAACATTCGAGCTGATAAATATTTTAAAATTATTGATTAATTTACAAGTATTTTTGAATTATGAAAATGACGTTTTGAATTGAATTATTTAACTTTTGAGCGAAGTTTCGAGTTGATAAATATTTTTAAATTATTGATTAACTTACAAATATTTTTGAATTATGAAGAGGAAGTTTTGAATTGAATTATTTAATTTTTTTAGAACTCGTCGATATTAACGACTCAATATTTAATTTTTTTATAACCTATCGATATTAACTATATAAATCATATATATTATTGAAATATCTATATATTAATATTTACTTCTTTAGAAATTGTCGATATTAACGACATTAATCATATAAATATTAATTTTTTTGAAACATATTAACTACATCAATAATATCAATATTTAACTTTTTTAGAATTTATCGATATTAACGAAATCAATTTATATATTAATATTTAATTTTTTTTTAAAACTTGTCGATGTTTTCATTTCACTATATATTTCCTTTTTAAAAACTTATTTTTATATTTATGTTTAATATTTCTATTCCATTTGATTTTTTTACCTTATAAATGAACTTTTCATTTCAACTATATTAACTCATTTTTTTTCCTCTACTTTAAAAGTTTTCTATAATATTTATGTTCACCCTAAAAAAAATTTATAATCTTTCTTTTTTTTTTTTGAAATAAATCAGGATTTTCATTGAAATAAAAAATAAAAATGTTAGGATTAAAAAAAGTGACGATGTTCCTGTTAACCGTATCTATGTTTTTCTATAATATTTCTGTTAACGCGTGTCTACTCTTATTTTAAAAGTTTCTCTATAATTTTTTTTTAAACCCATATCTAAATTTCAAAATTGTTCTAAAAAGTTTTTTATAATTTTTCTTACACAATTTTTTTTTTATAATTTTTCTTATCAAAATTTTATAATTATTCTAAAAGTTATTGGAGGAGCAACACTTTGAAAGGTATACAAATAATAATTAAATAAATACCAAGTTAATTAAAGTATGCAAATAATAATTAAAATAAAGATCAACTTAATAAAATTTAGCTATTATTTTGTAAATGTTGATTAACAATTGTATTGGAATTAACGGAGTGTTCGACGTTATCTCCATTATCATGGAGTCAAATAATATTAGGGTTAGAATAGTCATTTAATAATATTAATAATATTTATAATTAATTTTTTAAGTTTCTACTTTAACAGAATCTGCCACATAGTACGTCCCATTTTTTTTAATCAAGTATTTTATCGAGATATTTAATTTATAGTCTCTTAATTGTAGAATATTAGATTTATTAAAAAAATAATACTATTAATTATAGAGTTTTATTAAGACATTTAATTTATAGTACCTCAACAGATTTATTGTAATTGTAGTTATAAGTATGAAACTACTAAATGCCTCAAATCCATCTCTATTATGACATTTACTTTAAAGTGTTTTGAAATTGGTATAACAATAAATTATTTTTCTAGTAGTTGACATTAATAAAAGATTGAAATAACTTCGAAGAGAGTCTTTGGCCTGATAATTTGTCAATTAGCACAATTAATTTCATAATTTGGGGATCCCCAATTTAGGTGGAATTTCGGTGGTTAAATGGAAAAAAAAAATCATATTTACATGATTAAAATTTAAATTATTCCTAAATTAATAGAGGGTGTAAATTTTGAATAATTCATCTAATTTGATATTTGTTAAGTGGCCTATTTTGAATTATTATTTTGAGTAGTGTGGACAAATTTGGAATTCATTGTAATTCGTATGCATTAAACTGATTTATTGGTAATCCTCAAATTTCAAGTTTCTCAATCAATTACAACCTTGAAATACTCAAAAAATCTGAAGATTAGAAAAGAACTTACGTGATCTAGTGATCTAGGTTCGAACCTTAGTCGTTACACAATTTACATTTTTATAAATATGAGATATCACTTAAGTTAGAAAATTCATGATTCAAAATGTGCAAAAATTGATCATGCTAAAGAATGTAAGCTTTGAGCTTTTTTATTTCAAGTATTATTTGAATAAAATGAGGGTTTTTTATTAAAAAAAAAAAAACTTAGAATCTTATATGCATCTCAAATCCTCAACGACAAATCAATCTCTAGAAACTTTATTTAAAGTGATGAAAACATTATTCTCGTATTAATATATATTTTTGAATAATTATTTCTTTATATTGGTTTTGTTTTGAAATCATATTGATGATATTTTACGTAATTATTACAACTTTCACATAAGAAAATATGTTGTTTTTTTAACCCAATTTTCATTTAAATGGGTAAAAAGAGGTTTCTATATATTGTTCAAAGTCAATTTTAGATATTTTTATTTTGGTTCTCAACAATCATTTTTTGTCAAAATATATAATAAAATTTTGCTTAATTGAAACTTCAAAGTTTGTTTGCATATCGGAATTGGGATTGAAAAAAGTTCACATTTCGAACTTAATACCAAAATTAGAAAAATGTGATAGCTAAATATCAAAAACTGAAATACATATTTAGCAGTTAAACCCCATAATCTGTGATCTACTTAATTTGAAATAAAACCACTATGATAACAAAAACTGAAATACATATATAGAAGTTAAGCTCATATTATGAGATCTACTGAATTTGAAATAAAACCAGAAATTGAGAGCTTCAGGCTGCGGGGTGTGGCGACAGCGGAGATATGCTTTTGTCGCCGCAAGTAATGAACCAGCATCCTACAAGTGTGATAGAAAAAAAACCAATGACGATAGCCATGAAACCAAATGCAATGGCGAACCTCCTCCTATTCAGATCACGCATCATCTCACACATAATCCTTAAAAGCACGCAGAGGTTGAGAAATCCGGCGAGAGATGAGAGGGTAAACGGAACCCAACGGTACCTGCACTTGACATGCTCCGAGGTGCTGTAAACTGCAGTCAGAATCACGCCCTGAAAGACGAAATAGTAATATGTGAGCCGCAAAGCCTCCTTCTGCATATGGCGCTCTTGCTCCCGCCTCTCCCTGTTGATGATATCGCCGAGATTCGGTTGATTCGCTGCCATTGCCTCTATCCTTGCACGTAAATAAAAGTTGCTCAGCAAAGGAAATAGTGGATTGCCATTGCTCGTAAAGCTGAATTTCAGTAAATTAAAACTAAAAGGAAGGGGAAGAGAGTGGAATTATCATCGGTGGAATTTGTTAGCTAGATAATGATGAAAACTTGCTATGCAGCCCTTCCTTATATAGACATGGTAGAATATTCTAGAGTAGGACACGTGTTAAGAATAGATTGGATGCACATAAATCAGAATAACAGATATTGTACGTACCAGCTTTGGGAATATTTTCTGCATAGCCTCTCCCATGCACACTCGACGTACGTCGTCCACTAGGCGCAGGTGCGCAGCTAGCTACCATAATGACTGTTTGGACTATTTTCATTTTTCATACTCATGTGTACAATATTTCTACTACATTAGTCGATGGATATTATGATTTATGAGCTAAAAATGAAATTGAATTATAAATTAAATACAAACCACCTATGAAATGGAATTACAAAAGCAATCATGGGATCCAATGTTTTCATAATCGAACCGGTGGCTAAACCGGTCTGGCCACCGGTTGATGGTTCAACCGATCGGATCGGTTGAACCAGTTGAACCACTGGTTCAACCGATAAAATGATCATTGTCTATTTTTTTTCAATATTATTTATGTTACATTAAAAAAATTATGCATTTATATGATTCATATTAAAATAAATATAATAAAGTCATAAAATGTCAAACTATATACCCCATAATCCATAATGAAGTCTCAAACTAAAAATTAAAATATTAAATACTAAAATTTAAGATAGATAAAATAACAAAGTAAAATATTTGGAATTTTGATGATCATATCACAAAGGATTGACGTTTTCTTTACTTCTTTTAGTTCCTTTTTTAACTTTTGAAGTCCAATTTGGAAGCTTAAAGATGAAAGATCATTATTTCATAGCCCAAAACAAGAAGTTGATGTAGTTAAAAAAAAACTGATTTTCCGGTTCCCGATTATAACTGATTTTTTTCGGTTTAACCGAAAAAACGGTTAATTTAGTGTATTTGGACCGATTTCCATGCCAGTTCCCGGTTGAACCGATTGGTTCGATCCGGTTATGATAACACTGATGGGATCTGATTGTCTATAAATGCAGCAAATAATATATAGATGATAATATATAGATGATCGGATTGAAGTTTGGTGTATGGGATAGACCATTGGTTATCCACTCATTGATGGAAGAACTTGGAAATGTATAAGTCAATTTTAAATATGTTGTAATAGATTAATTTTGGTCATAAATTTGGATTCACAGAATTTGAGATTCATTAATTAATATATTTTGAATTATTATTTGAGTAGTATGGACTAATATCAAATACATTCTAATCGGAATAATCTAAAATCAATTTATTGATAATCCTTAAATTTCAAGTTCTCAATCCAAACACAACCTTGTAATACTCAGGTGTAAAACTGATCGGCCAATCACGCTTGGTTTGGCCATTACAATAAACAAAATGTGCGTTCGATCGAGCTTTCTTATTTTAACTATTATTTGAAAAAAAAATGAAAAAAAAGGGTTAAAATAAACTTGAATCTTATATGTATCTGATCAAATCCCAAATGACAAATTAATCTCTACAAACTTTATTTAAAGTAATGGAACATTCTTCGCGCAGCAATGTATATATTTTTGAAATAATTAGTTATTTTATATTGGTTTTGTGATAAATTTTATAGATGACCAATTTCTCGGGAAATATTACAAAAATTCATTTTCACGTAAGAAAATAAATTTTTTTTACCTAAAAAAAAAAACTGAAAACCATATTGTTTCTATATATTTGTGGGTATAAAACATCTTTACAATATATAAATGGTTAGAAAAATCGTGCACCGTTTATATATATATTAGTAATTCACCCGCGCGATGCGCGATTTATTATTTGTTGTGATAGTGTACAATTTGCAATTATATAATAAAATTATTATATTATAAAGTTATTCATACATATTTTGTTATTCAAACTTTGTATAATATACAAATATATTTTCATATTTCTATTGATTTTTAAAGTTATATTTTATAATTTAAAAAAAAATTATTGGGTAAAGTAGAGTTTTAATTTAAAAAAGTAGAATTTGGTTGAATTCCCCCTATACATTAGGACTTCCTTATGCATTTGTTTTTGGGTTGCGTATTATTCTAAATTTAAATAAAACAAATTGTATATGTTCTTCTAAATTATATTTGATAATATTAAAAAGTTGGAATACAAAATTTATAAATAATTTAAACGACAAATTTGAAAGCTTACATTCTATTTGTTCGTCTTTTATTGAATTTTTTTAATGACTCGATAGATAATTTGATAAACCAATGATTTTAATAGTTAGTTATAAGAGACCAATTAACAATATAAGTTTTAAAATATTTATTTATGTACAACATTTCTCATAATTACAAAAAGTATATAACAATTTCTTTTAACTTTTAAACTGATGATATGAATAATTTTAGACATTAAGTATTTAAAATTAACAAAAAAAAAACAAAAAAAAAATTAAAAACTTGAAAGCTTACATTCTATTTATTTCTAGTCATTCACCTGTGCGATGCGCGATTTATTATTTATTATGTTAGTATACAATTTGCAATTGTATAATGAAATTGCTATATTATAAAGTTATTCATACATCTTTTATTATTCAAATTTTGTATGATATACAAATATATTTTCATATCTCTATTGAGTTTTAAGTTATATTTTATAATTTTAAAAAATTGTTGGGTAAAATAGAGTTTTAACTTAAGAAAGTAGAATTTGATTAAATTTCTCCTATACATTAGGGCTTCCTTATGCATTTGTTTTTGGATTTTATGTTATTTTAAATTCAAATAACGTTCTTCTATTTGGTTTTAGGTTGTGTGTTATTTTAAATTCAAATAACACAAATTGTATATGTTCTTCTAAATTATATTTGATAATATTAAAAAATTGGAATACAAAACTTATAAATAATTTAAACGACGAACTTGAAAGCTTACATTCTATTTGTTCATCTTTTATTAAATTTTTTTCATGACTCAATAGATAATTTGAAAAATCAATGATTTTAAGAGTTAGTTATGAGAGACCAATTAACAATATAAGTTTTGAAATATTTATTCATATACAACATTTCTCATAATTACAAAAAGTATATTACAATTTCTTTTAACTTTCAAATTAATAATATGAATAATTCTAGACATTAAGTAATTAAAATTCAAAAAAATTAAAAACTGGAAAGCTTACATTCTATTTATTTCTATCTTTTGCTGAATTTGTTTCATGGTTTGATAGATAATTTGATAAACCAATTATTTTTGGAGTTGGTAAAAAGAGACCAATTAACAATAGAAATTTTGAAATGTTATTTATATACAATATTTCTCATAATTACAAAAAAATATTTTAAAATTTTTTTAACTTTAAAATTAATAATGAGAATAATTATAGATATTAAATAATTAAAGTTAACAAAATTTAAAAAAAGAAATAAATTATTGTTGAACAATGAATAACAGTCATCAACAACAACAAATAATTAATAATAATAATAATTAATAATATATTATATGGGAAAAGTGTTCTAAATAACATGAACAATTTTCTTGACAAAACTAATAATTTTCGGAATTCTTTTATTAACCAATACAATGATATGATATTTTTGGGAGAGAAAGTGGCAAAATTGTAAATTTTACCAACTGTCCTTTTTTTATATATAGATAGATATATAATGAGAATTTGCAATTTCTGTCTTATAGCTTAGTTTTTATCTATTATTTTTACCATTAAAATTTACGTATTCTTATTTTACTTGGAAGTCAATTTTTGCATGTATAAAAGTCGGAGTTATTGATATGAATTTTTCAATTTTCAATGCCCAAAAAAAACAGAAATTGATATTTGAAACAAACTAGTATCAAAATAGGGGGAAAATGTTAAGAGAATTGAAATACATGAAATTGGTACTAAAAGAGTGGCAGATTTAGATTATATATGTGTGTATGAACTTGAAAGATGAAAGATATATTTAACAGTTAAGATGATTAACTTAATTAATTTAACTAAAATAAGAGCAGTAATTAGGCATTAGAGAGGTTCAGGTGGTGGGTGGCGAGGGAGTCACGGTGGCGCTGCCGCAAGTAATTATCCAGCATCCAACAAGTGTGATAACGAAAAAAGCAATGACGACAGACATGCAGCCTATTGCATAGGCTAGCCTCCAATGCCTGTCGCATATCACCGCAATTGGCTCATGATCGCCGTTCACCCTCCCCGGCGGCGCGTGAAGACCACGCATCATCTCTCTATCTATATCGTCCAAAGTCCTCTTGTATTTCAGCATGATCCTCAAAAGCGCGCAAAGGTTGAGAAATCCGGCGAGAAACGAGAGGGAAAACGGAATCCAACGGTACTCGCACTTGGAATGCGATGGGATATTGTAGAATCCGGTGAAAATTACACCTTGGAAGACGAAATAGTAATTTGCCAACTGGAAAGCCTCCTTCTCCAGGTGCCGGATTTGCTCCCGCCTCTCCGTGTTTGTTTCGCCGTTCCGGTCATCTCCCAGCCGGAGAAGATTCTGCTCCTCCATGTCTCCGTTCACTTGCTCATGCATGCCTTGCGATTGTTCTCCGCCGCCGGGCGCTGTCTCCATCTTTTCACGTGTTTGATACACACGTGCTTACGATAATCAAAAAAATAAAAGATCGATTTATTGCTATAATGAGTTGGATATTTTGTGATTTATACATAATATTTAATGACTTTGTTTAAAGACTTTGGCGACGCGTTGGTGATCATAAAATTAAGTGAATCGGTGAAGAAGAAGATCATTGGCTACAAAACATTTGAATTTAGTGCAAATAATCATAAATATTTAGAATGGCCCAAACGTGAAATGAACAAACATTTTTCAACGACCAAATTAATGAGTTAACAGTTTGTAATTAATTAAACACGATGATTCATATGTACCTACACATATATTTTGTACGCAGTTTCGATCACTCACATTATATAAATATATTTCTATATAGTGCATTGTTTTACCATTTCCAAGTCTATGTTCTATATTAGTCTTTTTATTAATTTTTTTATTTTTATATCTCTAGAGGCTTCCTTTGTTTTTTTAAGAATTAGGATAAATTAACTTATGAAATTGAATTGTCCAAATAATTATGGATCAGAATTTCAGAAAATGCCGCACATAATCTATAGAGGATCGGATTGATAATTGGGTTAAACGCTTCGTGGGAGGTATTGAAAATGGATTTCAATTAAATATAAAATAATAGATGTGTGGTTGCTAGCTTCTTTAAGTATTATACGCTGATTTGAAAGCTACTCTAACTGGATGCATTTAAAATCGATTTATTTCTAATTCTTAAATTTCAAGTTTTTGCAATGCATATACGATAGTACTCAGGAGGTGTATAAATTGATTGCTAATTAGATATGTTTTAGTCATTTCAATAACAAATTAAGCGTTTGAGTACTTTTATTTTTAAATGTAATTTGAATAAAATATGGTATTTTTGAAACTACTAGAATCTTATAATTAATATGTATGATCTATTTGAAATTTTCAATGACTAATTAAATTCTCTAGACTTCATCGTTTTAAATATAATTATTTATGCTCGAATTAATTTTCTTATTTCGAAGATTATTACATCTAAATAACTAGCAGATTTGTTCTCCTCTATTTACCATATATTAGATACTAAAAATCATAAAGTTATGGAAAAATGGGAATGTTTATATATATAGTTTTGGATTAATTATATGACAAATCATTATTTTTAACTGTTTTTTTTTGAATTTATAATATATATTTCAATTTTATCATCATAAATCATTACGTATAATTTTTTAACAATTCGGTATATATATGATGAGACATTTCAGGCTTCAATTGTTGATATGCGAGTTTGAAATTTTGAAAAATTACCCTAGTCATTTGTCCATCCGGTGTTTGTGTGATTAGATCGATGATCAAATCGGCTTGACCACAAGTTCAAGGTTTAACTAATCCAACTGGTCCGATTGGGAGGTTCGACAGTTTCAAAGAAATTTCAATAATTTTTTTAACTTTGTTGTCATATTATGTAATTTTCTATAAAATTATAGATGTTGAAAATATAGAAAAAAGTAATAAAAAAATTTAAATAAAAAGTCAAAATTTTAAAGAATATTTGGTTTGACCAGGTGTTTATATTGACATTTTATCGATTCAATAGTTTTGATCGGTTTTGGATGTGTAGAGGAACCAAACCAAGGATCGATTTGTGGTTGGACGGGTGGGTCCGATTCAATTCCACAAACAGTGCACACTTGACTTTGAATTTTTGACTCTAAATTAGCAATTGAAGCCTAAAATGCTGATAATTTATGAATTATGAAAAATTGAAGGTGTTGATTTATGGAGAAAAATTAGAAAGGAGATGATGTAAATGAAGAAAATATTATAATTGGCCACTTATCATGTTATTTTAAAAATAATTAAATATTTATATTCTTTTGTTTTAAATTTATGCATAAGATATATTATATACAAGACTCTTTCTAATTGTCTATTTTAATTTGATGACTATTCAACTTATAATTTTTTATAAGCTTATCAATATTTCAGGTAATTTCTCTAGTTTGATGTTGCCTACACGCGAATACAACCTCCACAACGTTAGTTTTATTTTTTTCTTTAATCAAGGACAGGATTTCTTTTTTAAAATTAATTGGTATTATTGTTTAGTAGAAAGTTGAACAAAATAATTGGATTTAAGCTTATGAACATTCTATAAAGAACCGACTAACGAAAAATGTAGATATTACAAACTGTTTTATTGTATAAACATGATATACAATCCAACTATCTAAATTCAAGCTCAACACACACACATATATATAAGATGAATCACAACAGAAACTTGATGTATAAATGAGGCAGGGCAACTATTGCAATGGCTAGATACAAGAGAAGAGAAAGGTGAGTGGAGTTGGGTAGTAGATTGTTGGGATGGGGAGAGGTAGAGGTAGAGGTAGAGGTAGAGGGGAGAGGTGGAGAAACATCTATCTTGTGCTTTCTCCGAAGCGCAAGCAGTTGGTAAATCCTCTCCGTCTTATTCTCACCAGAGTTTATTACGGTATTGCTCTCCTCTTGCGGCGGAGATGTGGTGGCGCTACTACTCCCAGCTGAAACTTCTTTACTGCTCTCTTCTTGCGGCGGAGATGCGGTGACGCTACTACTCCCAGCTGAAACTTCTTTTCTGCTCTCCTCTTGCGGCGGAGATGCGGTGGCGCTACTACTCCCAGCTAAAAATTCTCTACTGCTCTCCTCTTGCGGCGGAGATGCGGCGGCGGTACTTCCAGCTGAAACTTCTCTATTGCTCTCCTCTTGCGGCGGAGATACGGCGGCGTTACTGCCATCTGAAACTTCTGCACCTTCCCTGATGCATCCAATTGTATGAGTTTTATGAAATTAATTAGCAAGTAGGTGATTATCATCAACAATATTATATATACCTCAGTGGTAAGCTATTGTTGTCGTGCTTTACAACATATGGGGCCACTAGGTTTTGATCTTCATTTTCTCTGTAATTAACCACATAATTAATTTGTACCCTCCATAATATACTCTCTTTTACAAACTTACAAAAAAATACATTATTTGAGTAGTACCTCAAATTTATTTGTGCAATTCTGACCACCGATCTCTTCCTCCAGCTGCTGTTTCTCCCAGTGATGAGGCCAATCACCCTATATGTTCATCATCATCACATCCATGTCATCAACTGAAACCAATTTGTTTCTTTTTAACAATAAGAATATGACTATCACTTTTTTAATAGATTTGGGGGAGTGGAAGGGAGGGAAACAATAAGAACAAGAAAACTTGCGTAACCCGAGTTCGAATCCTAGTCATCACAATCTGCACCTTTATAAAGGTGGGATACCACTTGAGCTACAAGGCTCGTGGTTAAGAATATGAATATCACTTATGTACGTGAATTAAATAATATATACTTTAGGCGGCGCAGGTAGTCTGGGACACCCCTCTTCTCCCTCACTCCCTCAACACAGAAATAGACATAACCATTTTGAGCGGTTTCGTATTTAAATACGATCCGGGTCATAAATATGAGGTCATGATATGGGTGTAAGAGTATTCCACAGAACACTCCTTTGATCAGAACCCGGATGTGCCACTTAGGTGGGGCGGGAGGGCGGCAGCAACTGAGGATCGGGGAAAGCTTGACTCTCCGAGTTTTGCGCGCACGCAATCTCGGAAGTGCACAAGCTCTACGGCCTACATCAAACCCGATCAACAGATCGGTTTCGTTATGCAGCTGAGTAGATAGAGCTAACATGATCGATCTTTAAATTTTACTATGATGAAAGAATAGTGGGAGGATTCTTGGACCAAAGAGAACTCCATATCACACAACCGAATCGATCGGAGAGATTAATTCGACATGGTAATAGAACTGAAAATATGTTTGAGATGGGATTTTGGGATATGATGGACAGGTCATTTTATAGACACCCAAGACCGGCAAATTCCACCATACATGCTTTTTGGGATATGATCGCCATGTCAGCTCCAACTCAGTCTGAGGTGGGATTTTGGGATATGATCGAAATATAAGATCCAACTCAGACTGAGGTGGGATTTTGACTTTAGAGCTGAGATTTGTAAGTCTTAAAACCAACTTTAAACTTGTCCTAATACCGGCAAAATGGTCAATGTTTTCCTCCATCTTTATTATATCTTCCTACCTTAATTTTAAACTCCTTCATTTGTTGATACTTTTATGTCCTCAATGTTATAATTAGTAACCAATAGGTTAATGACTCAATTGAGAAAAAAGAAAATCAATTTTAATCCTATGAGTATAAGATATTCAAATTTCAAATCATTTATTTACCAAATTTTACTCATCGAAAATCGACACATGATTCGGGTATTTAGATGAGGTGATGCCGTTATGCTAACTTTAATTTGTTAGAAAGTAAAAAAATTGAAAATAATTTTCCAAGTGAACAAAATGGTGTTGCCGATTGCAGGACAATTTATCTTGATTTTAGCAGGTAACGACGATTACTGACTACGAGACGTAATTGAATACACTTTAGAAATTGTAAAAGTTGAATGTATCATTTAAGGACGAAATAGTAAATTAGCATGTGATAAATCTCGTTTTAGTAAAATTGTAATTGGACACATTTGCACAATACATAGATATATATAAATGTAACAATGTTCTGTAATTAAAATACATTGGTGAAGTGCATACCAAATGTAGAAGTGGCATTACATTGCTGCATGGTTTCATCTTTATCTGCTGCTTTCTGGACACCAATATGCGAAGCGTTTTATTTGCTGTTTCAAAACGTCTAAAATGTAGATACCTCTTGTGTTTATATAGAATCGATTCTTTTGTTATGGTTGGCCAAATATGACTTTTCGAGATGCCGTATTATTATTTAGTTGTCCAACCAATAGGATAAGGTTGTTTGTTGAAATAAATTAATTTAAAACTCTCATTTTGCTATTATTAATTAATGGGTTATATGACGTAGTTCATACTTATAAATCAATCATCATTCACGCCTATCAAATTTATATAATTGTCTCTCACAAATTTAATTTTTTAAGATTGATTAAATAAATCATAGCTTATGTCTACTAAACTACTTGTAAAAATAATATAGATTAAGAGCAGTGGAGCTCCATCTCATAAAATTATATGGTGAGACAATATTATATAGTTTTTTTAATTATTCATAAATCTTTTATCATCTAAAATTGTATGTCTGATTCTGTATCAAACAGTTAGTCGCACCTAATTTTGACGAAATTAAAATTGGCAAGCCATTAAATATGACATAGACAAGAATATATATTAAAAGACCTTAATACTTTGAATGAGTCAAAATGGTAAATTAAATTTTGTAATGAGAGTTTTTGTAAAATCATTTTATAAATCTAATTTTATGAGATGAGTTTAATTCAAATAATTTTTATTTATGGGACAATCTTATTTGAGGATATATTGTATATAAAATCATGAAAATAGATTCTCTATTCAATTTTTACTATGTGTTTTATCTAATATTCTAAAATAACAATTCTACATCACACATACAAATTAATTCTCTAGTTAAAAAAAATATAAGGTGAAATATTAAAATATAAAGTTGTAAAACTTCACACATCACAACTTAAATATATTTTCGTCATTTTGTGTATACATTTCTGTCATTGACCTCAGCTTTATTTCTTCATATCCATCCATATTAAATTCATTTGATTGTAGCGATTAACAACAATTAATTAATTGCTCGCCTGCAATTTCCTTGCGTGTGTGGGGATGATTCTTGCGTCTTTTTTTTGCTTTGAATATGCAAGTCAGCTTTAATCAAGGTTGTAGTTCAAATTTTTAGGAAAAATTATATTGTTGACTTTTTGTTTTTGTATTTTTGTTATGATTATTTTGCTTTCTAGTAGTATATCTTTCATTCTCGCGAATGGTTTTATTCAAGTGTGTGTAATTTATAAATTCTTGTTTTTTAATTGTGATTATATATTTCATTGATGTGGTTGATGATGTGACTAATTTAGAATCTTTTGACTAAATCCTAACTTGTATTAGGGCCGGCAGAAAAGTTAATAGTAAAGGTTCTCACATCTTGAGTTCGAATCTTTTATTACATTTGTTGTTATATTTTGTTTTATTATATTTCATATTTTATAATATTTAATACACGACATATGTTAATTAATAATATTATCTCATATTCATGATTTATGGTAATTAATTTAAAATAAAAAACGTAATATAGAATTAAATAGAAAATCTCACTCAGTGACCTAATTTTTTTCTACTTCAATATGAATTTCGTTGCATATTCATGTATAAGGTTTTTCTGTAATTTTTTAGGGAGCTCGATTTACATGTTTCTCATGCATGGATGTAACACGACGAATTTGGTTTGATTTTTCTTTTTGACGAAAACTAAAATTAAATTGTAAAATTATGGAAAATTTTGACAAAAATTAAGTGATTTCAAAAGTTTGTGTTTTATTTTTTCTATAAAATCCTCTCTTAATTAATATATTTTGTATTGCTGTCTTAATATTAATTAAGAACGCAGATTAGTATATAATAAGAGTTTTAAATAAATATAAAATGATGGAACACAGATGCACTGGGTAAACTATTATCATAACTAATTTCTAAAACAGAAGTAGTAGTTATAATAGTTAAAATCATCAGCATCAAATCATCATAAACCTATATGGGCCGCCGGCCCATCCTTTTGTTGGGACTCAGCTAGTTAATTTTGGGCTGATCAAATATGGACTTATCGAAATGAACCATTTCATTGAATGGTGGCCCAAATAAGGTTATTTATAATATGGATTTTAAAACGCAATATCGCCAAGCCCATATTAGCAATTTAACAGGCTTAATTGTGACTTAAAATTGAAAAATAAAAAAATCAATGATTTAGTGTGTTTTTTATAATTAGGCCCGTCTTAATCTAATGACTCATATGTCCTTTTTTTTTTTTTTTTTCCTTTTCTTTTTTTACCTTTTTTTTTCAATTTCTACATATCTTAATTGAGGGGTATTGTAGTCATTCTATACAAATAAATTCAACTATTAAATATATCGTAGTTTATGTAGAACAACATTAAATGACAGATAAATTGAAATGAATGGAGTATATGATAAAAAATAATAAAACTTTTAGTGGAGACTTTTAATGGCTTACTCGGGTTTGTGGCCTATTTTAATGAAGTGGTTGTTGCCAATTGCCATCAGTGTAGTAACCAGAGGACCCCTCATGATTTTCCAAGGACAGATTATTCAATAATTATTTATGAACTTGGCATTTAGATAATTTAAACGTGTTAATTTAGTTCGTATTTTTATATTTCTAAGTTACTGTTTTGCCGACATTACATTTTTTCTTCATCTTCTAAGAAGTTTCTCATTTTTTAATATGTAGAAGCAATACAATTTTTCCATAAGAATGGAAACCTTAAAATTAATTTCACTTGGCAAAAGGTAAAAGCTAATGTATTCTTTATATTATATTTTCAAAAGTCATACTCTCTTAAATTAATATGCCTTCAAAATCAATTATTAAAAAAATTTAAATTCTCTATGGTCTATATGTAGGCTTTAACTTTTATTCGCCTAAGTTGTTAAAAAATATGGACCACAGAACCACTAACAAGAAATAAAGATTAAAGGGGACTTAACAAAATGCAGCAATTTACAAATATTACATAAAACACTACAAAAAATTAGTTAAAAATAAAAGTTGCATAGAAAAGTGTCGGAACTTGAATTTATATAATATAAGGTAGTCTCTAATCGAGATGTTCCGTAGATTTGGATCGAAAGTCCGCATAAAAGATTCTAATGTCTGTAATTATTGATTTTAATATAATATAATAAATTAGGTGAAATTTTATCTCGTAAAATTAAAAGTGAAATTGATGAGATCGGTGCTTTTTATTTAAAATAAAATATTTAGAAAATGAGATTTAAGAGTTTTGGCAGATGGGCAGAAATACGTGTCACAATAAAAACCAATAAAAACAAAATGCAAAGTGGAAATTGTCGTGAATTGGAAGAAAAAAAAAAAACCTGCATGCGAAAGTACCTTCAAAAGTACACACGTCAGTCCCCAAACGTCACACGACACCGTTTCAGCGTTGTACACATCACCCCTTTCCCATATATAAGCGGAACTCGCAGCGGCTGAAACTTACCCGACGCCAAAACTTCAACGCTCTCTCTCTCTCTCTCGATCTCTTCTTTCTATACATACTCAAATCTGTATTTATTTTGTTACGAACCCTAGACCCCAAATCGGAATCCTAGTCAGATTACCAAAAGGCCCGAATTTCCAGTCCCATTGCGTCGGAACTGAATCCTCTTCTCTCTATTTTCTTCTTGTTTTGAGTCTTAACTCAAAAAGCTTGGACCTTCATTCGGAGGAGTGATGGTTGAGATTTGTAATGGAGGGCAGTAGAGTAATTATCGACAATGCTGATGGTTCCAGGGAGAACTGCAGCTCTGGAGACGGACGGCCGCCGATTCCCAACTCCTTAGGCGGCGGCTACCGACACTTCTTGAACTCTGGTGGAACACCGCCTTTGCCTACTAAGTCACTCGTTCGACATTCCTCTTTGGTAATTCAAGTTAAAGTGTAGCTTTTCTCGCTTCTTTTTGTTAATTTCGATTTGGAGTTCGTGTTAATTGGTTTTGAAGCAATGAGAGATTTGGGGAAGCCAGATTGATATTATTGCCGCTTATCAGGTTGTTTGTTTTGGGTGATTATTCAGCTGCAATTCTGTAATTGAGTTTATTGGACCATGAAATTATATTTTTGTGAATGTATGCTTCTTGAAGGAATTGCATTTGTGATGTGTGTGGGTGGGGTGGAGGGACAAAGGGGATATTATTAGGGGTTTTCATTTACTCGTTCTTCCAGGCTGTACATGAACATTTATATTCTCCGAATCTATTGGTTAGATTATTCTGTGTAACTCCAAATCTAGAAAGAAGATAAGAAGGTTTTTGAGTGATTTTATGCACGAATTTGAGATGGTAACTGCGTGATGAGGTGTCAGTTATAGAATGTGTGTCATGGTATACTGTTAATAATGTTCTTTCAGTACCTGAACTATGCTACACATGGCTTATTTTCGTCATTGGTGATGTAACTATTTAATGTGGCTTTATGGACAAATGTGCGACTGCCTTTACTGTCATTGAGTTTGTGACAAGCTAATGCAATTCAATTATTGTATTTGGTTTCCTGCCAATTCTTGTTTCCTAAATCATTAACAGTGGTTAGGGAAAATGACATGACTTGGATTCTGTCTGGTCTTAAAGTCTTGGGAAATGTAACCCAATAATAAGCTATTGATTTTTCTGACAATTAGCTTGCTATTTAACAGTATAGCCCTGACCAGTGATCTCTCTGTGCTTCTTGAACTAGATTTTGGGTATCTTTTGGTCTAATATCAGTTTATGTATTGCACTGCCTAATAGTTTATTGTTTCCAGTGTATTTATCTATTACTCTTCAATAATGGTTTCAAATGGCATGACCACATTTGATTTTTTACTTCATTAAATTTCTCATTCCACATGTAAGGATTGCATTTTAACTAGAGCTTTATCAGGTGAAGATCAGGCCGTCAGATATTTCTGGCGAACCAAGATTGAGTGGAGATGATAGTGATACAAAATTCATGCCCATGCTTCGCTCAGGTGTGTGGACAGACATTGGTTGTCGCACAAGCATGGAAGATGCCTTCGTTTGTGCTGACAGTTTGATGCATGAATACGGGTTAAATATTCCCAGTGAAAGGGCTGGTGCATTCTATGGGGTAACTCTTCCAACACCAGCTTAATTTTTTATTTTCTTACTCTCACAGTAGACCTGCCAGTTACTATGGTTCTTTTGTTCTTATGGCCTTGTCATACATTTTATTATTTACTCTCTTATCTGGACAGATAGTGGCAGGCTTCTTGAATCAACTTCTCATACTGTCAGATTGCGGCAGCTAATATTATGCCTCTTATATCTTGGTTAGGTTTTTGATGGACATGGAGGAAAGCATGCTGCTGATTTTGCCAGCTACAATTTGCCAAGGATCATAGTTGAGGATGAAGATTTTCCACAGGAGATTGAAAGGGTACTTTCATCTGCATTTTTACAGACAGATGCTGCTTTTGCTGAAGCTTGTTCCTTGGATGCGGATCTTGCTTCTGGTACCACTGCTTTGGCAGCTGTTGTAATTGGAAGGTCTGTGTTCTAGTAGTTACATAGATTAGTTATGGTATTTGGAACAACATGATATTCCTATTATAGTTGGAAAATATTAATATTATGGTAGTTTGAAGCTAGGAATTTGTTCCTTTTGACACTCAAATATGCATATTGTTGGAGAGTTCGGAAATTTGTTTGTATACAATTGAAAAGCAAATATGGTTATTGATTGAATTTCTTCTTGTCTGTTTACCCAATGCAGTTCTCTAGTGGTGGCCAATGCTGGAGACTGCAGAGCAGTGCTTTGTCGAAGGGGTAAAGCAATCGAGATGTCAAGAGATCATAAACCCATTTGCATGAGGGAGAGAAGACGTATCGAAGCTTCAGGAGGGTATGTATACGATGGTTATCTAAACGGACAACTTAACGTTGCTCGTGCTTTAGGAGACTGGCATATGGAAGGATTGAAAGGTGAAGATGGTGGCCCACTTACTGCAGAGCCTGAACTCATGAGCACAAGACTAACAGAAGAAGACGAGTTTCTAATAATTGGGTGTGATGGCCTGTGGGACGTATTTTTAAGCCAAAATGCAGTGGATTTTGCTCGTAGAAGGCTTCAAGAGCACAACGATCCAATGATGTGTAGCAAGGATCTTGTTGATGAGGCACTGAAGAGAAAGAGCGGTGATAATTTATCAGTGGTTGTTGTATGTTTCCAGGCACAACCACCTCCGAACATGGTTGTACCTCGCGGAAGAGTACAACGGAGCATATCTGCAGAAGGGTTGAAGGAGTTGCAGAGCTTCTTGGACAACTTAGATGATTGAAATGGTGATGAAGACACCTGTTAACTTTCTCCTTCCTTTTCTTCATCTTTGTTTATCTTGAGAGAGGATGTAATTTTCAACTGTAATCTTGAGAGAGGATGTAATTTTCAACTGTAACATATGCGGCGTTGACTTCTTTTTTCCCTCTTTGCTCTTCATTATTTATCAGGCTCACTTGCCTCTTGACACATTTATGTTTGCCATTAACTTCATCATTTTAAAGCTATAGGGTTTCTTCTTGTTTACTACTTGATTTGAGAGCCTATTTGAATGATGATCAAATAAGTATCAATTTCTTTGATCCAGTTTTTACATTATGTAATTTTAAATAATAATCAAAATCCTGATGAAAACATTCTAACGTGTGTCAATTGAAATAATTCAACCAAAAAGTTGTCCAAACCAAGCGGCAAGCACGGCCCCTTTCAACGAAATTTAAATCACGTACATACATGTGGAGATTGATTCAAATTAATATAAATATTTTATATATAATATTTTTTTATATTAAAATTTTAATTATAATAGAATTTTAAATTAATTATAATTTTAATATAAAATTATTTAAATATAAAAATTTTAAATTATTATTTTAACCTTAAATAATAATCATCAATACAGATATATTCCACAATTCATATTTTATATGAAATATTCACACTTATATATATATATATATATATATATATATTCCTTCAAAATTATTTCAATAGAAATTCCAGAGTTGATAACTGCTTTACCTGTTGATCATCTTCTTAACCGGCTGTTCGTTTTGCTCTGCTTGAAAAGGTAAGCATCTCCTTCCACTTCCTGATTTTCCTTTTCCTTGTATATTTTCCCTTTGGCTGAAATTCTTGATTTCCCTTTTTCTTATATGCTGCACTTCTTGATTTTCTTGATTTCCCTTTATACGCAGTGTGTTAGGGTTTCTTATTTCTTTTAGTTTTCAGTCTTTTGAGTTAGTTTTGAAGATATAATTATCACGATCATTTATATTATCTCTTCTTCAGATATCTCATTTTGTTCCTATGACAAATTCCAACAGCTTTAGTTCATTTCTTGATAATATTAACATATACGCTTAGATTATAGCGCGTGGAAGAAAATAATCTGAACGCTTAGATAATATCATCATTTGGGGATTGCAGCCGCTCCTTTTTTCTTTTTTTTCTTTTTTAGAAATCTTTTTATTGTAGGATGTCTCAGATGCTGCTTCAATCTTTTATTGCAGTAACAACATAGAAAGATGACACTGTTGTAGAATTCCTCATATTCCTTTTAGTCATAGCTTTCCCTGATATATTCTGCATAATTTTATGATCATCGACTAAATTGGCAAGCGGCTGTCTATTAGAACTAATGTCCATTTTTATTCAGAGATTGCTTGTAACTTTGATCAAACTTAACTTGCCTACTTCGAAACGAGTTTATAGCTAATATAAAGCAGCCAACTTAATTACTTCGAGATTGCTGTCATATTCTGATGCATTTCTATTTGCCAGATTGATCCACGCTGTGATCTATATATGGAGGGTGTGGGGGTTATAGATGATAAGAATGTGAAACCTTTATCGTCGGGTTCTCTCCAACTATGGAGTCAATGGCAACTATTAGATTCTATTCTTCCTACTGGTGGCTTTGCTCATTCATTAGGTCTCGAAGCAGCTATGCAAGCTCACTTAGTCGTTTCACCTGAAGATCTAAGAACCTATGTGATCCATGTTTTGGATAATACAGGAAGCTTGCTTCTTCCTTTTGTGTATGCCGCAATGACATCTCCAGATACACAAACATGGCTCAAACTTGATAGAGTGTTGAATGCTATGCTCACAAATGAAGTTGGCCGTAAGGCTTCAATGGGTCAAGGATCAGCACTTGTGAGAGTAGCTGCTTCTGTTTTCTCAGAAATTCCTGCTTTTAAAATAATGAGAAGTGAAGCTTTGAGCAGTGGAGATGCTTCTTTCCACCATGCCCCTGTATTTGGGCTTGTATGTGGACTTCTTTGCTTTGATGCTGAGACTACTCAAAGAGCATACATGTTTGTTACCATGAGAGACGTCGTGTCTGCTGCAACGAGGCTAAATTTGATAGGACCTCTAGGAGCAGCTGTGTTACAACATCAGGTTGCTCCGATTGCTGAGAATTTGTTGGCGAAATGGATGAACAGAGCCATTGATGAGGCTTGTCAGACGTGCCCGTTGCTCGATACCGTGCAGGGCTGTCATGGCTACTTGTTTTCCAGACTATTTTGCTCTTAACCACCCTCTCAGATTATGCATTGGGTGTTTGCTATCGTAAAGTGTCAATTGTTGTATGCTGCTGTTTGAAGATATCATCTTCTATCAAGTATCAACTCTCTTCCTTTTCTTTTTTTTTTTTAAACAAAAACACTGAGTTGTTGTGCCATTCGTTGTTTCTGTTTCTCAATTCACTTTCCACCGATTACAAATTTATTAAAGTAACCGTGTTATTTAGTTAAATATAATGTTTAAAAATGTGTGGTATTTAATTAGAAATATTCAACTGTAGAATAATTTTAATTATGTAATTGAAGTATTATTGATATATTTTTCTCTCACTTGATTTTGAGCTTCTATCCCAAAGCATTAGAAATCCTGTAATTTTCACAATAGAAACTTGATAAACTTATCTTCTTTAATTAAGGAATGTCAAATGCAGGGATGGATCTTGGGGTGGGGTGCATCGGACAAGTTATCTTTTGATATGTAAGTCTGTCTTATATTTTTCATTTAGATACTTATTGATAAGAGTTCATCTGTTTTACATTGTAAAAATTTGTCTTCATTTTGTAAAATATATCATTCTTGCTTCATGAATATGAATTTTTTTTGTCCTCATTCGAACCAAATCCTAGATCCATCTCTGGTCATATGGAATGGAACTGGAATTTTACAAGATAATATGCTAGTCTTGAAATTTGCATGAGGAACATCAGCTAAAGTCTTTTGAGACTTTGCATTATATTTCTTTTGCATCAGAGTATTATAATATTTTCAGAGTCGTTCCCGAAGAAACAGAAGCAACTCTCTAATAATGTACATTGTACTATATCTAACCTCATTTCTCTATCTCTTTTGGAAGTTAAATGCCCTGATAGAGAAGGCGAAAATGAAGCCGAAGAGCACAGATATTCCAACAATGATTATTGCGACATATCCCACAAAGTCATGTCTAAATCCAAAGTAGCTTCTTATGAATTCTTCAATTGTTTCATTAGTGTCAAGCTCATCTTTTAAGTCTGCAAACTGTGAAGCAACCATTCCATATAGTGTCCAAGAAATGGGACAAGTGTAATAGTACCATCTCCACCACACTGGCATTCTCTGTTATCAAACAAGAAATATGGATTACTTTAAACCCACAGTTGGCATTACTAAAGCGTTAGTGAAATTATCTCTGGTACTTACAGGCCTTGGAATCATGAATCCGGAGAAAAGGTTCCATAGCGCGTAGAATGCAGATGAAGTTATGGCGGCTATATTCTGATTTGGTGTTACGGCTACTGTCATCATCCCATAGAATGTGAAGTACAACAAGGTGAAATACATGAAAAATAGGTACCAAAAGAATTTCACAAATGTCCATTCAAATCCAATCATTGCATACACTATAACACCGTATATGAGTGTTTGAACGAGAAGGTTTGGTAGTTCAATTACTGCCTGCAGTAAAAATGGATTTGGTGAGAGAACTATATATATTTGTCACGTATTTGTCATCCTATGTTGTGCATGATTTTTTGAAGTTACCTGTCCAAAGGCATATGGCAAAGCAGAATACATTCCTGCTGCTCTTTCTCTGTAGAAAACTGTTCTTTCAATAGCAACAACTGGTTGCACAGATGTAGCATTTTGAACCCCAAGAAATAGAACAGCTGCGTACATGGAACCCATTGCATTGTATACATCTTGCCTTTTAGTCCTACAATCACAAATTTGTGTTATAGGATTATCTATTTCGTTAAAATATTTTGGAACACCCCACAACTTGTTGATTCCATGTTTGTTTCCTCACCTTTTAGAACCAAGATTCCAGAAAATTGTGCCAAACATCACTGCAATGAATGTTGTGAACAGCAGTCTCACTGCAGTGTATGGTGGGTTCCTCCAGTATGACCAGTGTTGTTTCCATAGACAAGCTTTGCATTGGGTCCAAAATGATTGCGAATATCGGTTATGGAAGTATAGATCTCTTGAACCTGGTGCTGGTAAACTCAGTTCCTTGATCAGTGCTTTGTTTCTCCTGAATTGTAAACCAGAGAGCCCAAAAGTATGTTAGTCCTGCATTGTTTTACCAATACATGCATAACGATGAATTTATCATGTTACCCACAATTTTATTTTTATTTTTTTTCAATTTCAGTTTTGAGGAGATGATGATAATATAAAGCTTCTAGTTCATTTAACTCTGCATCAACCTACTAACTATACCTGTATAGCTCAGAGTTTTTGTATAGTTCAGCAAAGTCAACCCCAATAGCTGCTTCTTGAGATGCCGAAGTTATTTCCAGCATCCATGTAGCTGGATTATAACCGTCTTTTAATTTACTGATCCCGTCAATCATCTGTGTATAGGTAAATTCAGTATTTAGCATAGAGTTGGGAGTGTTTGATTATGTCTTGTGATAGTCATCTCACCTCAAAGTATTTGATGAGCTGAGAAGATTGCCGGCCTAAAGGACCTACATATATTTCTTCACCTCCTCGTTTGAGAAGTAGTAGCTGCAATTATTTATAGCACTTCAATTGACTTGGTATTGAAGGCAAAATCAAATAATGTCATCCAGGTTCATACCTCATCAAAGGAATCAAAAATGTCAATGCTCGGTTGATGGATGGTGCACACTACAGTTCGACCTGTATCAACTGTGTTTCTCACCGTTCTCATTACAATTGCAGCTGCTCTAGCATCAAGCCCGGATGTTGGCTCATCCATGAATATGATAGATGGGTTGGCCACAAGTTCAACAGCAATGGTTAACCTCTTTCGCTGCTCGGTTGAAAGACCACTTACAGCAGGCAAGCCTACGAGCGCTCCTCTCAATTGAGTAAGTTCAACAAGTTCCATAACCTCCTCTATGAACATCTGCAGTCATTTATTTTGAAGGAGTCAGTGACCTTCTGGATTGTCCTTTTTTTTTTTAATTAGTTGAATTTATTTTGGAAAACATATTTAATAAGCAGAAACCACCTTTCGTGCTGCAGAGTTGACTTCGGGAGGCAAACGGAGCCATGCAGAAAACTGTAAGGACTCGTAAACTGTAACATGTGGTGAGTGAATGTCGGTTTGCTCACAGTATCCTGCTATACGTGCAAATGTTTCTTGCTTCTTTGTGTGCCCTGATATTTTGATTGCCCCTTCAATGTATCCTCCTGTTTTTCTACCTGCCAATACATCCATAAGAGTAGTCTTTCCTGCCCCACTAACGCCCATCAATGCTGTCAAAACTCCTGGCCTGAATGCACCACTGACACCTTTCAAAAGCTCTAGTCGGTCCTCTTGAATGCCATGAACTCTCATCTCCTGCAACCATGAACATTCTCAATGTCAAAGGGTGTTATGAATAAAGGCTACTTAATTAGACTAAGTTGAACTGAAACTACCTGTGGCATATCTACTGCATAGTGGATATCATCGAATGTGATTGAAAGAGGTTCAAAGGGTAAAATCATTCCCCTCTTCCTTTTTGTGTCACCATTGCTAATGCTGCTAACTCTCGATGACATAGTTCTTGATGATACACTCCTGTGAACCTCGTCTTCTGTCCCTGCATGTATCAGCATTTGAATATATTGTCACAACTTAGGATCAGTTGTGACTTATAGAGATGAAATGACTAGTTAATTACTTAGCAGAAGTTGTCTTACCTCTGGATGATAGTTCAACAGACTCTCCTCTTTTGCTGGCAATCCTTTCTGCTATTGTTTCTTCTGATAGAATAGCTTGGGTTTTCCCAAATGCTGAATTTTACAAACCAATTTTCCTTAATTTTAAGTTGAGAGACCAAATTTTACAAGAATGTTAAGGAAGAATACTTACGATTGAGATAAGTTAGAGCCACAATATCTAAGTAATTGAACAAAAAGACATATCCGATAAGTGCTCCTACTCCAATCCAGTACCAACGCGCTTCTGGAAAAATCCCTCGAGACTTTAAGATGGTCAATCCAACTGATTCTGTTGAACCAGGAGGAATCTGTAGAAGTATATATCATTGGTGTTAATATAACTTAGATCATGTCTGAGTCTACTTCATAAATCCCAAACTACAAGGTACTTTCTTACATGACTCCAACTCTTTCCAAGAAATTCGTTCACTGCTATAGCATTCTGCCCATACATCAAAGGTGAGATCCAGTAACCCCATATCCACCATTCTCTAATATCAACTGATGAGAAATTGCCATGCTTATTAATTTTTGACCAACGCAGAGTGGTAAACTATCAAGTGTGATGTAATGTCTTATTAGACTCTATATATATGCATAATTTCAGTACCTCGTGATATGACAAATCCACCTAAGACGAGAACGGTGAGCAATGCACATGATCCAAATGTATTTGCTACTATGATGTTTCTTCCTAGAGCTCCCATTAAACGGAACAGAGCAGAAGCCATTTGATTGAGACATATAAGCAGAAACAGATGTTTGAAGAATCTGCAATGGAAAGAACCGAGATATTAGGAATTTGCATACTTGAATGTGCATGGCAGTAAATTACAATGAATAATTACCTTCCAGCTTCAGAATCATAACCAGTGGTGTAATAAGTTAGTCCCACCCAAATGACTACTTCGACTAGTGTGATCGGAATTTTAAGGATCCATGCTGGCAAAGAATATGCCCATGGAGGAAAAAACAGAAGATCTCTTTGCTTGTAGAATACTGGGAGTTTCAATATACCAAGGGCAAGCTCTGAGAATCCATTGAACATAACCATTAAAAGGGCATAAAAGAGAGCACCCATGTAAATTCCACCATCTGTTACTGTGTTCTTAGGCATTTCCGTTCGCAGAAACAGTGTCATGGATATGCTAGCCATAAGGGTAAGCTAGAATGCAAAAATGAGTAATGGTTAGTTTTAACTTAAACACTCCGAAATTTTAGTGTAACAGATGTGATTGAGGGCTAAAACTTGTACACGTTTCTTACTTGTATCATCTTGAATGTGTAGACGAATGAGTTCCTCTTCATCAGCAGAAATTCTCTAGCTACACAAGCTTTTAGGAGTTCCTTCTTGCTAACTCCATACTTATCAGTGGTTAGAGCAGCAGGGTGGCTCTTTTCCTTGTCGAAAGGAACAGCAAGCTCGTCGCCAAGCTTTCGTCCAATATGGAATGACTGAAATGCTTCAGAAAACTCCTTCACAGAAACATAATTGTAAGGTTCGTTTTTGTGTTTCCAGTACTGCTCTTGATCTTTCTTTGATGTCACCTGAAATATCGAAGTTTCATTTATTCCTGTTTTCATTAAGGATTTTGCAGAACGTGAATAAATGATATCAAGTAAAAAATGTTTACTTCTTGGAGAAAATCTGCTACTCCTTTCCTCTCAGGACATCTGAAACCCATACATTCAAAGAATTCTAGAACATTTTCCCTTGGCCCTTGATACACAATCTGACCATCTGATAGTAGAATTATGTCGTCGAATAAGTCATATGTTTCTGGTGCTGGCTGCAGAAGTGAGATTATAGCGGTTCCCTGTAAAATGTGGATGGATTGCCTGATTGAATTCACTATCTGGAAAGTTGTTGAAGTGTCCAAACCGGTTGAAATCTCATCCATAAATAGTGCTCTTGCTGGTCCAACCAGCATTTCCCCTGATAATAAAAAACATGGATGGATTGTTAAGGTGGAAATGTAGTAATCCTAAATGCTTCCTTCAGTATAACTCTTTTTGGAAACACCACCTGTTGTCAGTCTCTTCCGTTGTCCTCCAGAAATTCCTCTAATCATTTCATCACCTACCACTGTATCAGCACACGCTTCAAGCCCCAATATCTGTGTGAGGAATTCATTGACATCAGCAACTGTCTTTCACATACAAGTATGATACAAATATTGTGCAACTTTTGTGTTGTTTGTTACCTTCATGATGTAATCTGTCACGACACTTTCTTCTTGCCCTTCAATTGACGATGCCTGTAGAATGAAAATTTGTTGGATTCTTGAGGAATGGAAGATCATTTTATGGTTGACATCAAGAAATAACATTAACTTTTTTCTCAAGTTCGTTATACCTTCATGTATATATCTAGATCATGGTCTGGCTTAATGTTAGCTTCCTTCTCTCTCCTTGACAATTCCGCCAGCATCTCTGAATTTTTTTGAACCATTTTGATATTATGGTATATACTAATCTGTATGATTATGATATTTGTTTGACAAATAAAATGAAATTGTTATTCACCATAACGAGCTCCAACTCCTTGACATCTCGCAGAAAAAGCCAGTGTTTCTCGAACTGTCAATTCGCCTATGTGCAGATCATGCTGACTTATGTAAGCAGATGTCCTTTGGGGTACAAACTCATTCATCTCGTGTCCGTTGTATGTCACTCTTCCAGATACCTGTTGATAGGGTAGAGATTAATATATATGAATCAATGGTACGTTGTTCAGTACTTGTAACCACTTTTATGTTTGCTTACTTTTAACTCTGTATCGAGTTTTCCTGCCAAACCCAGCAGCAATGTCGTTTTTCCGGAGCTTGGTGGCCCTAACAGCAGTGTCATTCTGGAAAAGCAGAGAGATCATCTTAAGGAAACGACAAATTGCTTTTTACGTCACCTTATGATAAATGCTCACCTTCCGGGTTTTATGATCCCACTGACATCATGAAGAATCGGAAATGGTTTTTTCCGACTTGGAAGAATACGGAAAGAACTCAAGAAACCCTGTCCATGATCAACGAAATGGAGACAGAAAGGTGAGACATTTAGTTAGTTATTTCTGTTATTATGTTTAAATGAGTTGGATTCATCACCTCCAAGATATTAACAAAGAAGTTGAATACTGTAGGCAAAGCTCTACCACCAACATAAGCATCTGCATCAACATTCAAGTGCTCGAAACGGACTTCAATCGTTGGAAAAGCAAGACCAACCCTGGTACATTCAAAACTCGATTAAACTAATACCATTCATCAAAGCAGAAATCAACTAGTATATGGCAATGAGGATTGATTACCTCTGAATACGTTCCTTGAGCTTTAGCAAGAACTTCTCATTACCTTCCTCTGCGATTTCTAATAGCCTCTCGACAAGATTTTTTCTCTCGACTAGTCCAAGATTCTTTATATCAACCTCACGTGATTTACCTTGGTCTTCTGTTAGTATGCCTCTCCTTATGCGAAGATTTGTCGGAAGTTTCTCCAGGGCCGCCCATTTCAATGCTTCTTCATCGTCAGCCTCCATAGAAGACTTGGAGAACACTTCCATGCCACTGTTCCTCCATATATTGGAACTACTTATCCGCGCGCTACTAACTCCGAATATGTCTCCACCTTCCATTATTGTCTCATGAAGCGCAAGACTGGACTACTTCCATGCAAGAGAGATGGAGCTAAAATAAGGTATCTTGTGCTGTTCCTTCAATCCTTTTATAGGTTGTTTGTCTAAAGAACACAAATATTCTATTTTGGAGGGATTCTGATCTTGAAAATTGTTATGTACGATGACACTAAATGCTTCATCACATGAACAAGTACTATTGGTCAACGTCAAATTAACCATTTTAGTGGCTGATGTAAGGATTGATGTCATGCAAATTGAAGCTGGAACTTCAACAATCAATTAATTGCCTTATGAGGCCAAATTTTTAATCTTTTTTATTTATTATATTTTTTCATGAAATCAAATACCCATTACCCACTACATCGTTTCCTGCTTTCTTAATAGGTTTCCATTTTACCTAAACTTTTATTTTTTGTTTTGTTTTGTTCCACTTTGCCATGCTTGGAATTTTTGAAAAGATATTCTTCCCCTCTTTAATTTACATCTTCATTATTAACTTGCAGAATGCTTTGAAAAAAATTTACTTATTTATAACCCCATGCGTTACACAAGTGGAATACAGAAAAGTGAAGTTAATAATCCTTATTTATAAGCCTCATTTAATTAGGGGTCGATGTAAAATAAAGTAATTAATAATCAGTTATATTTGTAGAGCGGGAAATAGAGAACATGATGGTTTATTTCCTCTGAATTAAAATAAAAAATAAAAAATTGAAGTTAATGAATAATGTGGTGCAGAGATCTTAGTGTGTCGCCAATTATTTAGAGACAATCCACCAGTGTCGAATTAGCAGGGATATGTTCTGTTGAGATCAGAAAATCAATCTCAATTCTCACCATCAAATCTCATACCAGGCCAACTGGACTTATATTAAATAAATATATGTCACATGCTAACCTATTTACTTTATCAGTTTTGATTTCTTTGTCTGCCAAAGAATACAT
Source organism: Scutellaria barbata (assembly GCA_028654395.1). Classification (NCBI taxonomy): domain Eukaryota; kingdom Viridiplantae; phylum Streptophyta; class Magnoliopsida; order Lamiales; family Lamiaceae; genus Scutellaria; species Scutellaria barbata. The sequence goes on from CM053645.1 coordinate 10,711,721, forward strand.
ATACTGATTGATAGAGCATACTTTATTTTGTGCTTCAATAGGTCTACCCAACTCACATCACACCCTTCAACAACATAAATAGTCTGAATTCATTTATTTATTTTTTTGAGATGAAGTTGTTAATGATTGCTTACATTTATGTGTTCTTTAGTGAATTTCATTAGATGAAAATTAAGTAATTTCTTTTTTACACCTTACTTGTCCTTTAGTTATGCAGAATCTCCTCTTTGAGATAGCAAGTTTGTACTCTAAACAAAACAACATCCAAACATGCCAATTTTAAAAAGGGTCTCGAAAGAGGGGGAAAAAACCATATAATTTTAAATTTCATTTTTCTTGTTTTTAAAGGAAAATGGAGAGAGGTCAAGTCAACCATGAACTTGATGAATCTAGAAGGAAGTATTATGAAAGCTCCATTGTCAAATACACTTAATGTGGGCATAATGGGTTCAATAAAATAGAGATAGCATAGTAGTATAATAATTGGGGAATAAAATGAATCACTAGGATCCCCACAAGTTTTTCTTTAATCATTTTACCTGATGGTAATATAGTCATTCGTGTCCAATTAGTGCGAAAAATCACTCAAGTTCACCAGCACTGATTTGCCCTAAATTCTATGAGGTACATTAATTACTTACTGTGGGTTTCAAATGGAATATCCAACTTTGATTATTTCAAGCTGGTTATGAAACCTTTTGTTTTCAATAAAAACTTACGTATCATTCATTTTACGTATTGTTCACATGCTCGTACGTTTATCCATACGTCTGGATGAGTGCGTTCAATCCTCCCAAATTTACTCTTAAATACTATATATTTATATTATGTTAATCATATATTTTAATTATGTTAACTGTATATTTATGTATTACATAAAAGTATGATTAATATTACTTAAATATATAACTGATACTACATAAAGGTATGTATATACAAATTAAAGTTTTTTTGCCGAAATTAGGTTTTTTTTATTAAAGCATTAAATAAATATATGCTTAATATAATATAAATGTATGATTAATATAATATAAAGATATGACTATAACAACATAAAAGACATCACAATTGGGGTAATTGATATTCCACTCGATCCGTTTTATATGACAAAATCTTCCTTTAATCACCCAAATAAGCATTTCCACATATGTTGATATCTTTTCGAGATCTGTACCACATTAATATTAGAATTCATTTACTAGACAAACTCATTAGCTTAGTAAAAAAACATAATGAAGATTCATATTTAGAATGAATGAAGGGTAAATGAAAGATGAGAATTGTAGTAATTATTTAACGAGATTAATTATGGAAAAATGATGCGAATCAAATAATGGGTAATCTCAATGAGCATCAACAAGCAGTATCGATGAACACCTCCAACGTGTACTAAATCCCATTGAATCCTAAGAAGATTTGTCGGTCCAAAGTCAACTCTAACGTCATAAAATATTACTTATTAATTATTGTATTATATTATATTATATATTATATTATGGCTCACAATCACACGCCTCCTACTTGTTTTGTATCTATATACAGTTAGTTACACACAGCTGCGTACATATACTAATTTTAACACAACATTTTTAATTTAAATTTCCGTAATTACTCAATAATTTTGGCACCGGGATTCTCAATACTTTCTGTAATTACAAATTTGAATCCTTAATTGTGACCATATAATGTCTGACTGCCTGATATTAAAGTTTCGGTTTCTAGGAATATTTTAATGTATATTTATAATTTACCTGACAGTTTTAGAATCTTTTATTTAATTTGGCGACAGAAGATATTCATAATCTTTTGATGCTCTTTTTGTATTTGACGATACTGTGACCTAATTATTTCTTTAATAAATTTCATTTAGGTTCGTTCAAGATTAGATCCGATAAAAAAAATTAAGGTTTTTCCATTTATTTTTCTCTCTCATAAATTAAATTTTTTTAATTGACAATTAATTAAAGATCATTGGTGGGAAGATGAGAGGAAGATAGGACAAAATTTATAAAAGAAGAATAACGTTTTTAGAGCTTATGTTTATATTCGTTAATCAGTCAAGAGAGGAATCATATTAAATTATAATCTTGTTTATAGCAAAATCATAGTTTAAATTACGAATTAAAAAGTCATACCATAGAGTAAATCTATTTGAATTTTCTGTTTCAATTTATTAATCTAGGTAGTGTATATAGTAATAGTAATCACATAATATATACACATAACATGTATATATGAAATTAAAATATGATAGAAATAGATGAGTGAGATTAATGAGAAGACATCCACTTAATTAGCAGCTAAAAAATAATTAAATGGGGCATTAAGGCCAGTGAATGATGGGATGGAACCTTAATTAATATGGACAATTGGTTGCTTAATTATTCACGTTTAGTTGGAGACCTCAACCATAAGATTCTACACGCATGTTCTTGCATTGGTGGACCTCTTCTCGTGTATTAAAGATCATGAATTTATCATAATTTAATGAGGGCAAAATTGTCTACCTGTATTTTCATTTCATTTTTGTGAAGTGTGTCGATGTATTTTATTTGTAAGCATTAGATTAATATAGTTTTAAGTTTGTGAGTCTATATACTTTCATTGATTAAAATAAATCACTGCATTTTCGCTCCTTATATTATATATAAGAATCGAAATTTAATTCAAATAAAAATATAATGACTTGTTTTTTTACAAATAAAAGTACGAAAATCCAAACAATAAAGAAAATACAAACACCCAATGTTTACAATGTCGTGAAAAGAGAGAGAGATAAACCTATTAATTAAGTCAAAGAGACGCTTATTTCACTTTTTTCTAAGGATATTTATACATTAATTTTTATTTAACTTATTAATAACAAATACTATTAATTTATGTAAACTACTACCCTGTTGACATTTATCTTCAAATTGCATATTGTGTCTACTAAGAAGTAAGAAGGTACACCTGGTCATGAACAATAGATTTAGAAATATGTTTATAAATATATATTGAAACAATCTATAAATATAAAAACAAAATCTACAAGCATCAAGGCGTCTGTAGTCCAACGGTTAGGATAATTGCCTTCCAAGCAATAGAACCGGGTTCGACTCCCGGCAGACGCAACTTAATCATGTTTTTTTTAACCTTTTAATCTGGTTTTTTATTTTCCTCATTTGTTCATCAATAACATTGAGTTTGGGCCCAGCCCAAAAATGCACATGATACACTCAAGAGCTAACATAATTTCAGTAACATTGAGGGGCCCAGCCCATTATTGATGCAGAATTTTGAGTACATGTTCAATTTCTAGTAATGCAAAATCATATTGGTTGTGAATTGTGATGACAGAAAAGCAGGAGAAAATGAGCCAAAACCAATGTCATAGCATTTATTAAGATTTATAAAAGAGGGATTTATCACAACATTATTATCTCCCATGAAAAACTATCAATCTAAGAGACCTGATTCTTCAGCCCCATTAAAAGAGTTGGAGCAAGCTGTTTGATCAACGCATCTTCTAGAAGCTTCCGAGCTTCATCTTCTGGAAGCGTAACAGCCACCACTCTACTGTCCACGTCATCGTCTCCCATTGATGGAAGCACAAGTATCTGCCCCGGTCCAGCCGCCGGTTCAATGTAGCAAGACAAACGTAACAAGCTTGCATGCTCTTCAAAAATGGCAGAACATGACTCCACATTCTCCAAGTTCACACAAATCAGCTCTGAGCCGTTCATCCATGGAGGATTTTTCCAGCCTTCTCTCTCCAACCACTCGATCAACTCCGCAACCTCATCACCATCAATTCTTGAAACGGTTTCTTTAATCAAAGCTGCAGCTTTTGATACACTGTTTGCATCTATTTCATCCCCATGCACCCTCTTGTACACCATGCAGTTCCCAAAGAAGCTCTTTTCCAAGGCCAACACTTTTCTCATGTCCAAACAAACACACATGTCAGTTAAGCCAGTCTTAGCACCCTTCAACTTGCTGACACGTGTCCAGAATAGCGCGATCAGGGCCTCGAAGGGCGTTGGCCCCGTCCCATGCTCACATGTTCTAGCCATGGCAATGCAGCTTCTCACCATTTCTTGATTGAATTGAATCAGAATAGTAGTCTGTTTTGTATCTGATATTGGACCTGTTTCTTGTATAGCTGATTTGTAGTGATCAATCAGGTGACCAAAAGGTTGGTTTTTGGTGGTTTGATTTCCCTGTCTTTGAGATGGTAAAGGGTGGAACAAGGGCAGAGAAGTAATTTCGCCTTTCAGAAATGTATCTGCCAATGCTTTGATCATCCTTGTCAAGCAAATGGGATCAGAGAGAAGATGTGTGCAGCTCAAACCAATTGCTATTCCACCTTCTTCAAACTCAGTAATCTGCAGATTTAAACAAAGTTATTAACTTTTCTAGTTTAAGCAATTTTTAGGCTAATTGTTTGTTCTATACCTGAACATAAAAGGTGGACCAGAAATAAGGTTTATGAAACATATCCTCCCAATGAACCAATTTGAGCTCCTTTTCTCTATCAACATTTTGCAGCCACTGATCGACAGTTGCATTCACACTTGCTTCCACCACTCTTAACCCGGCATCATTGCATTTGATCATCCATTGTCCATCTTGCATTCTCAACAGTCGTCCTGTAACTATTGGAAAAAAAGATAACATCTCAGCAATGGATTCTGCAAGCTTCTTAGTTAGTTCTCCAGCCCTTCTCCTTCTCGGAAACCTGTAGTAGAAGACTAAACGTAGATGATTATGTTCCATAATACGATCAAGAACTGATAGAGGGATAAATTTTCTTGGCTCCACAGGTTTAGTGCTGCATACTGTTCGTTTGCAGATGAACGAAACTTCTGCCATTTTGTGGTTTTAGGCTTGTATGAATACATGCTGAATTTATAGTCTTTTTTCTGTTTTTCTTGTTGGTGGGAAAGGGGAAAAACTACCCCATAATTGATGGAGAAATGAATTTGTCATGAGTACTGTCAGTTGAATATTGAAGCTGAAAATTTGGTGAGACAAAATTGCACAAAAATGCCTAACTGAACTGATTTTAGTTTTTCCAACTTGTTACTTCCAGACTATAGTATCAAACATAATTTCTTGAATGTGTTGAATAAGACCTGTGAATGTGACAAAAATAGAATGTCATTATAAGTGATGAGTCATTTTTTCTCCTCAGACAAATGAATACTACAAAAAAAGGAAAGGGGACTAATGAAATCAACATTTTGTTTCATGTAATTTATACCATAGTTGAAATCACTAGGCCTCTCCAAGATTCAATTTTGACACCAACCCACTTATGAAATAATAATGGGAGCTCAGTGTAGTGTTTTTGTAAACAAGTCGGGTGTTGAGATGGAGCTTCGGGTTTTCATCCCTCCAGACAGGCCTGATAAGTTCAAGAGAATCATAAGGGTGAAACCTAGTGAAGTGAAGCTACTGAGAATGACAAAGATGTGCTGTCATGACTCGGGCCACAAACACCCTATTCATCTGATGGTGTTCGTGGACGGGGTCTACACAGGGACCACTTTATATCCTGCTCATATCAAAGTGTATGCAAAAATCCTTGGCTATATGGATAATGATGAGCTTGTTCATCTGAAAGGCATCAGAATCAAATCACCTAGCTTTTTCAGCTTCATCAGTCGAGCAATAAAATGCGTATAGCTTCGCATTGAAGACGGATTAATGGGATTGGAGAAGAAAGCTGATCAGCCTTGAATAAGTCCATTGTTCATCATGTTTCTAATTTCTGTTTGTAATTTGGTTTGTTTTCTGTTCATCTTGTGTATGGTTTTACTTACTCTTGTCTATGGTTTTCATGTTTTGTTTTTGATGTTTCAAGAATGGGATTGATTGCTTTCATGATTTGGACAATTTAAGCAGGTTTAAATAATAAAGCAAACCATCAATAATCACATCAAAGTCTTAAAAGAATCTTGCATATATTGGTTATCAAAATATGCAACTCATAGTTATAATATTAGCGCACAACAAAGCAGTAAAAAATATTGGACACGGGGCATAAACGTCCTTACACGATTTCAGTGCAAAAAGCAGACAACTTGATGAAAGAAACCGGAGGCAAATGCAGCCCAGTTATATATTTTCGATTTTATATTTGAAATCCCTGAAAATTGGCAAATTGCAATGAAACACCGCCTTCATCATCTCCATGGAAGTAAGGAGAAGCAGAGAGAACCTGAATCTGCTGAAACCGGTCCACATCTACCGGACCCCTCCGATCCCCTATCCTCTCGTTTTAGCGCTGTAGCCAAGGATTTTTGCGTGAAGTGCAATTAAATCCTTTCTTCATTCATCCACGCAAAAATCTTCGACTATCAGAGAATGGAGGATTAGAGATGAGAGGTGCTCAGGTTCCGATTTGGATCGGTTTCAACTGTCTCATGTTCACTCTTGCTCTTGAAATGATCAATTCCAGTTCAAGTTAGAACTCTTTGTTCCAAGGTGAAATCTTTGTTTATTATTATGTTTTCAAAGTTGAAATCATTATATGATTGCCTATAATAGTGACTTTGTGTATGAAGAGGAGTTGAGTGTAATTGAATCATTGATGATCATACTTGCATGGTTTGGATATGGTGTAGTCCTTGTCAGACATGGATGAAATTTGTGCTGCTGTTTTGTATTCCGCAAGTTAAAGATTAATATTTGATGCTAAACGTCGTATCAGGGAATTTAGTTAATTTAATTTTAGCGATGCTTTGTATTCATATGAATGGCCGGCAGTATAGAAGATTAAAAAGAAAGGGAAGATTACTAGGAAAAAAAGCAATAGAACAAGTTTGAGGAATTATAGAATGATAAGAATCTTTAAGTCCCTATCTTTACAGGTAGGCATTCTTGTTGTTATATGATTCTTATCCATTTCTTGTTGATCATGGAACCACCTGTAATGGGTGCTTGTATAGTGAATAGAAGTAGTGAAACTAGTGATTTGTAGTGTGTGTATATAAGTGGCTAGTAATTGTGGGTTGTAGTGAGCATAAACGTAGGCAACTCTCTACCATCTATCTCTATACTTTCTTCCAGGCTCAGCTATTGGTTGCTGAAAGTAGCGAGTTATGACATCAGTTGGAGCCGTTCTAGTTTCTACATAGGGAAATCACACTGGAAAACATTTTTGGATCTCCCATCTCCCATCCAAAGTGATCGTTAAATAGATGTTTTTAGATTCTTATCATCATCAGAAAATAACTTCTGCAAGAACTATACCTCATTATATGTTGGAGTTGATCTAGTCTGTTTATAGGACTTTCAATTTAACTATCTGAACAACCATTATACCCTGTTATCTCAATATTGATGGAATATCAGAGAAATAAGGAATGTTCCTTAGGTGAAGCACTTTACTTTCTTCTTGGTTTGATCTCATATGATCAAAGAGCTCACGATCAGGCAGGTGTAAACGTTGTTTTATACGCCCCATTCTTCGTGAAAACAGGACTTGCTCTGAAGCGACAGGCAGCCTAATAGACTGATATTCTTTAAGAGCTGCACTCAGATTCTCCACGCCCCTTTTCTTGAGGCATTTTCCCAGAACTTCAGCATCCAGTATCGACATGTTTGTGCTTCTTCCACCATGAGGACTTATGGGGTGAGCTGCATCTCCAATCAAAACCACATTGTCCCAATAGAATTGATCTAGTGGATCACAATCGTAAATGGCGTTCAGGAAAGGCTCTTCTGTTTCTCGCATTACTTTCACCAACTCAGGTATCCACACCTTCTCTGCTGCTTCATACATATTCTCAATCATATCTCTGCTAACTTTTGTGGTGACCGAGTTTCCCTGAGATTGAATATCAGATCTTACTTGTAGTGTTTGCCTAGATTTTACAAAGAAGTGTGCAACTTTGAATGAGGAATGAGAAACTAGATCATATGTACCTTAAAATGTGGCTCTGGTTGATTAAGATACCATATCCAATTGATCCTTTGGTTGATCAACTCATAGAGGATAGCATGACCTTCTGAGCCTATATCGAAATAGTTGCAATTCCCAAGTTCAGGGTATGCTTTCTTCAGTGCCTGAACGGTTTCTGAATTCTCATTTTCTGAATAGTCAAGGACTCCTCTCCATGCACAATAGCCTGAATATCTGTCAGGTATGTGTATAGTTTCAATTTTTTTTTTGTAGAAAAAAGTTTGCTGGAAATTTCAATACACATGAAAAACTGTAAGTTTGTTCACAAACCTCAGGTTAAGGTCTGGAAGAAAAGTTTTACGTATTAAAGAGTTGCATCCGTCTGCTGCAACGAGCAAATCACCGACTATCTCGACTGTTTCATTTGTTTGGATCACTTTGGATCGAACTTTGACAGAACTTTTATCACCAATTATGCAGAAGGATAAGAACAAATGTCCCCAGAGAACAACATTTGGTGGCAAGGAGTTGTACAGAAGGCTATGGAGATCGGTCCAGTGCATGGCTTTAAAGTTGAATTCCTCATCTCTTGACAGTGTCCAGGTAATTTTCTTGTCACCATCGGTTGCTTGTTCCTATAGCAATGATTTGTAAAGCAGAAAGCTGGTTAATGCCAAAGTAGTGTGTATTTATCTTCAAGAATCATATTTGGCAATTACAACACATGATCAAGCATTATGATTTGATGACAAACATGGCAATAAATTTATGCAGGTTTTGAATGAAGAAAAAATTGACATACATGCTCAATAGTCATGGGCAAGGTGAGAAGGTGGAGAAGTTGGGGTTGTTTAATCCATGGCTCGATGATTTTGAGTGACACGGAGTCAAGTCCAAGACCAGCACCAGTGGCACAACCACTTGGAGGCAAACATGTCTTCTCCAGGACCACCACGTCCCAGCCGGCTGCAATCAGGGCGTGGGCACAAGAAATCCCTGCTATGCTGCCTCCCACAACCACTGCCTTGCCCCTCCTCCCTGCTTCCTTCTTCTCCATACACCTCTCTCTCTCTCTCTCTCTCTCTCTCTCTCTCTCTGTTGACTCTTGAAGAATCTTGAAAACTACAAGATATGCTAGCTGACAAGTACACGTTAGAAACTATAATGTTACCTTAACTCTTCATATATTGATGACATTATATTTGTTCATTACTACAAATTTAAAATGATTCTTCTAGAGTTGTCTTCTAGGCGATAGCGACGTGCTTGTTTTTATTCCTCACTTGGATCACATGCTGTTTCTCAATTATTACAGAAAAAAATACGCTGTCCTGATTGTTGAACTAAGGAAAAATATATGAAATAATGCACGTATCCATTATCAAATTCAACACGATTAATTACGTGAAATTCATTATTTTTGGGTTTGATTCTTATTTACTTTAAAATTTAACACGATTTTAATTTTGTTTCAATTTGATATATTACTTAGATTTTTGGATCTAATTATAGTCGAAAGAACGTGTTGTCTCCTATTAACCACCCCCCCCCCCCAACAAAAAAAACACCACTTCTAAACGACATCTTCAGCTAGATAAAAAAATTTATAAAAAAAAAAAAAGATCTTGGGGATTTTGATTGAAAATTCCACGTGTGGATGACTATGAGAAAACACCCTCTTCAGGCTCCAACTATGTTCAAATTCTAAATCGGTGCATCGAACTGCAATAAAATTAAATTTGGTGATTCATGGTATTAAATTCAAATTTCACATGGAACGAGGGCCATTTCTATCCAATATGTATAGCATAGATCACATAGATTATAAAGGGTTTTTTGCAATCGTAATTTATAGATTACGGTGATGTTTATTATTATGATCTATGTTAAACCATCGTAATTTGTTCTTATATGAATATAGATTACAATGGTTTTTTCCATCGTAATCTCTGCTTACCATTAAATCTATATCAGGTCATCGTGATTTGTTGTTATAGAAAAATATAGATCACAAAAGGTGTTTATCATTGTGATCTACTCTTACCATTTTTACTATAGATTTTTGAGTTTTGTGTAATTTTTTCCTTTTTTTAACCTCCGATTTACATACAGAAACACATATTTTGAAGAAAAACTTATAAAATATATTTACTAAAGTTAAAATTATTTTTATCTTATCGCTTTTGAGCAACAATCAAGATATGAAATTTATACTAAATAGTGTTTATAATTTAGGAAGGAGGAAGAGACGAAAGAAATAAAAAATAAAAACAATTCAACTTACATATAAGAGTGGATATAGGTAATAAATGTGGTGAGTGAAATCATTAAATGTGGTGGGTAAAGACATTTATGGTATTTTATCTTTATTTTGGTGAAAAAACTTATTTTCTTATGAAGTAAATATTTTTCATTTTTTGTTATATTTATTGGATAGAATGACATATTTCCACAATTTCACATTGTAAATAAAAATAGGTCTAAAGATAATTTTTACGAAATTAACAATTTTCAAACATCATTCAAACTCAGACTACACATAAGAAGCTATATGTAGTGCTCTTATTGTTTATACATATGGTAAATGATGTATACTATACAATACATGTGTGGATATCTATATGTGATATAGAATACAAATATACTGAAGCACTCATGGTATGATCTTGTACGTAATACCATGGCTAAGATTAGCAGGTCAATGCTCTAACTGTATGATGTTACTCAAAATAGAAGGCATCTCTGACAGAAAAGGCATGTTCTTTTGCTGCAGCTCCTCACAATCTTGTTGACTTGCTAGATTTGGATCAAAAGGCGGGCGATCAGGAAGGGCTAAACCTTGCTTGACACGGCCCAGTCTTCGTGAAAATAGAACCTGCATTGATGTGACTGGCAGACGAGTGGACTGATATTCTTGAAGAGCTGAAGTTAGATTCTCGATTCCCCATTTCTCAAGACATTTTCCGAGGACTGCAGCATCCAATATTGACATGTTTGTGCTTCTTAACCCGTGAGGAGTAGTTGGATGAGCTGCATCTCCAACCAAAACCACATTGTCCCAAACAATTTGTTCTAGTGGCTCACAGTCGTATATGACATTCAAGAAAGGATCTTTTGTTTCTCGTATTACTTTTGTCAATTCAGGTAACCACACCTTCTCTGCTGCTTCATGCATTTTTTCAATCATATCTTTGCTAACTTTCATGGTTACTGAGTTCCCCTGATTCGACAACCAAAATTACATCAACTCTTTTTAACAGGTAAAAGAGTTAAATCGTAAATTTTGTACACACAAACAAGAGAACGAACAACATACACCAACACCTTTCAGCATTTTCACCCAAAATTCAGAAGTGTAAAATAGTATAGAAAATAAAAATACCTTAAGTTGTGGGGCTGGTTGATTCACATACCAAATCCAATTGATCCTTTTGTTCAGCAGCTCATAAAACACAGAGTGAGTTCCTGATCCCAAGTCGAAATACAAACATTTCCCAAGGTCGGGGAAAGCCTTCTTAAGCCCTAAAATAGTTTCTGAATTCTCGTGCATTGAGAAATCAAAGACACCTCTCCATGCACAGTAACCTGAATATCTAACATAATCTGAATTTTATTGCAAGAAACATGTTCCCATGTTTCAGGTCCCAAAATATCAACAATTCAATACACAAACCTTAATTTAAGGTCAGGGAAGAAACTCTGACGTATTGAAGAGAGACAACCATCGGCTGCAACAAGCAAATCACCAACAGCATCAATTATATCACCAGTTTGATGAGCTTTAGCCTTCACACTCACACAAGATTTGTCATCAGAAATGGAAAAGGAGAGAAACGTATGTCCCCAGAGAACAATCTCTGGAGGCAATGCCTTGTATAAAAGGCTATGCAGATCAGACCAGTATGCTGCTCTAAAATTGAAGTTCTCATCTCTTGCAAGCGTCCAGTTGATTTTCTTTTCCCCATCTGTTGCTTGGTTCTATATTGAAGCACAAATACAAGGTAAAAACATGTTAATTTCCTCTTCAAATATATGTTTCTAAGCTTAGGAAAACTGCAAGAATTAATATGATCAAACTGCACATGTGGTTTGAAGTACCAAAGTTCATTTCCTCAGAGCTAAAGCTATAAGTACAAGCCACAATCAACAGTCAATGCGAAGAGAATAAATCAAGCACAGTCATCCCAGCAACAACAGAGAGCAGGGATAAATAATACAGTATCAGATTATTAAGTTCAATGACAGTAAGGTTTTTCACTTCATCAGATAAAACAAATCTCCCCCCCAATCACTTAGTTTCAATTGTCTTCCATTTCTCAACATGCTATATTGGTAAAAGGGGGTATAGTTTGCTGACTAATTCTCAATTGGCATTCACACAGAAACTGCAGGATCGTACTATCGGATTCTGATGATATGATTCAAGACTTTTCTACTTCGTAAATTGCCCATCAATGTGAGGAACGCTCAGTGATATCCTTTAACATTTCTTGTTTTCATGCCTTGCGCAAAATTAAACGATGGAAATAACATTCGACTGTCGCATTAAATAAATAATTGAAAGGTTCGTAAATTTACTTGATCAATGGTGAGTGGCAAGGTGATAAGGTCAAGGATGAGGGGTTGTTTGAGCCATGAGTGAATGAGTTTCTGCGCCGGAGGATCGAGGCCGAGACCAGCGCCGGTGGCGCAACCCGTCGGAGGAGAGCATGTTTTCTCCAGCACCACCACTTCCCACTCAGCGGCGATCAGCGCGTGTGCGCACGATAGTCCTGCTATGCTGCCGCCAACCACCACTGCTTTACCTCTCTTCTCTGCTTCCTTCATTCTCTTCTTCCAATTCTACTTGTTGCCTATCTTCAAAAAATATATCCTTGCCTTTTTGTTTTTAATAAATTTATTTTATTACATATGTTTGTCTTTTAGTAACAACATTGTCATTGTTTACATTTTAAAGGTTATTATAAGCTGTCCAAATAAATTTATTAAAACAGCCTCCATATTTGTCTTGGGTATTGGTCAATTAATAAAATTACACTAAATACAATCAATTGTTGACAATTTGATTGAGTTCAATTCTTGGACAATTAAAATCTAACATTTCATAGAGGGTTTTTGGCTAGAGTTTTTTAGACATCTTATTATCTTATAAACTATTTTTAGAGCTTAAGGGAAACATCATTGGAGCTCAATTTCATAGACATAACAAACAAGTTGTGAACATATCTAGGACTGGACTTCACTGGATCTTTTAACTAAAATTGATAACAGCTAAACATAAACAAAATCCAACATGGCACTAGATTTGAAGATGCTATTCTTATAACCAAAACAATAGTGTACACATATGAGAAGAGAAGCTGTGGTTTCAAATATTGTACAAATAGATCAACTATCAAACTGTGATCACTATTTGAACACTCTATAACAAGAATGGAATAGTTTATGCTTCAACAGCATATGTGAGGTATATGGGCAGGCCAAAGCACAAGTAAGATTTACATTTGATCTTCCATCCCAGAGCTGAGTTAATATGCCACACCACCGGAAAAACTATCTCCATCGTGAAGTAGAGATTCCGTTAGCCAATAACCATCCCAGGAACCACCAACTCTCTGAAATCCGGACAATTTATCAGTAATGTTCGGGTAAATGCAAACTAGTTTAATCAAATTCAAGTTAACAAGTTGGAATTGTGAATATAATTTGCAATCGAAATTATACATATCAGGCATAATGAATCATTACATGGTAGTTTCAGATTTTATCAATGCCACATCCTTAGCAGAAAAATCGGGAGAAAGAAATGCATTTAGTATTCAAGGAATTAGAGATAACCTGAACCATGGTAAATTGAAATATTTCTTCCTCTTCAGGTCGAGCTCCACGTATCCACACTCGCTGTTTATAGCAATTCTGTTCCATATATGCCAGTTAGTAATCAATAACGAGTAACTGCATATGTTGGAAAATGGAAATGCAATCAACCTCCTCTACATGTAAACTGCTCAAGGTGTTTCTTTCTCGGTGGCCAAGTAAAACACGGTAACTTGAATGGTGAAATATCCGCCTAAACCTTTCGAACTGCCAGATAATGAATTAGCAACTGTGAACAACAGTAACCAGATGGAATTCCAAAGTATAGCAGAAAATTTGTTCAGACACATGCATCTGCCACTAATGAAATCTTCTCAACAACTAATCAGTCTCATTTGTGGTTTCAAAAGGAAAGCTACTGGAAAATCATAGGAAATAACTAAGGATTAAATATCACTGACCTGACCTAAGTCAAAGAAGGGGCCAAAATAGGTAGATCTTTCAAAAGGATCAAATCCCGCAAACTGTTATGACATAACATTAATCTGATGAAACACTGGAAATCCGACTGAGCTAAAAATCTGATGATAGTACCTAGCTGAAAAGCATCAAATCACAATGAAACAATAAACACTGGATGGAAGATGTCAAAATACCCTATACATGACTTCAATGCCATAATCAGGACGAGGTTGGTCATTGAACATCAATGCATCTAGTTGGTATCTAACAGCTTCCTCTGCACTAAACTACAGAAAAAAAAAACACAATGAAATTCATTAACACACTGCAAGATAAAGATGAAATTTTATATTAATCAGGGGCAATTACACTTTACTCTGTGAACTATGAAGTTTTTTTTCACTTTACTCTCTGAACTATTTCTTTTGACACTTAAGCAGCCAAACTATGCAATAATTACTCTTTTTTTTGTATCAGTTCCATCACCGATGGAATATTCTGACTAGATTCCATCACATGACACTCAAAAATGCAATAGTCCTTTTTTCTTCAGTAACATAAACGACTTTTTTTTGTTTTTGTTTTGAAAGATGTCATGTGAGCATGATGGAGCCGAATCTAGCCGCAATATTCTATCTGCAGTGGACATTAATACATTGTTTGGATGGTTAAGTGTAAACAAAGAAAGTTCAGATGGTAACATGTAATTACCCCTATTAATCAAATTTTCAAATTTTGAAAGTTACACTCAGTCTTGGACCAAGAGGTCTTTTTCTACGGGACTCAAGCCTGCAAATGGATGTTCAAGTATTCTTTTAGCGAAAGTGGGTCAGAACAAAATTATTGAACAGATAAGTATATCTTAAAATAGACAGATTAACATAACTTTTATTACAAACTCCAAATGAAAAGGCACATCTACCGAATATGGCTCGCTAAGTCTACAATTAACTCCCATTCTTTCGATAATTAAAACCAGTAAAGGGGGTAGAAGAAAATGAAGACGGCGTTCTTTTCAAATCAAGACAGCTGAAGCAAGACCTTGTCTTCTATAGTACATGTCAACATTCAAAAAAATGATGCACCTCCAAAATCCTTGAGTAAGATTATTATCGTGCTTGATGGAATTATCAACTCAAAAATCTATTTGACACATGTATACCTTAACAGTGGAGGTGCTTCTTTACGAGTATTCATGGCCTCAATCTTAAATGGCAAACAATAGCAATAAATGATTATAAATGGCAATTGCAATGTAGAAAAACAAAAATGCAAGCTTCAACAACAAAGTAGAAATGGACGGAATTTAGTATCTGAAAAACAATCAGCTTGTCCACGCATATAAATGCATCATCCTCCATGTAGCATGCATGATCAACAATTCCAGAAGAGAAATTTCAGATAGAATCAAACTACCAAACAACAAGAACTTAAGTTTTCATATGCGTATAGCAGATGACATCTATCAACTTGTACACTAAAACAAAGAAAATTCAATTTAAAAAAACACCTATCAAACCGCAAACTGCTTCAAAATTTATTTACAAACATGTAAACAGAGAGAAGGGGATACCAGTCGGCGGAAAAGAAATCGGGGACGTCGGCAGCGCAAGCTCGAAATCGCTGGCTAAGAGGTTTGGAAGAGTGAAACTGCAGAGAGAGCGGAGATGCGCCGAACGACATCGTTTACTCCGGCCCCAAATGTAGCGGGGAAGAACCAGAAAACCAGTGGTGCAGCTGTTGTAATGCAGTGGAGATTCTTCACAATAATATTTTTCCCCGATAATTACAATCCTATATAATTCTCCTTTTTTTTTTTCGTTTTGAGAAAATCTAATCTTCTCTTTACATCCTTGTTAAGAAGTTTATAGTTTTGGAAATCTTTTTTTTTTTTCAAAGAAATAACAAAATAATTCTTTTTAAAAAGTAGGGAGGTAGTAAAGGCATTCTGTCATTTGTACGCACACCAAAATTCATACATTTCTTAATTAAAAAATAATAATAATAATATCAAATTTATTCTTTAAATCAAATTTTAAGTTTTGTTCGACCATCATTAATATATGTTTGGCTATGATAATCAAACATATAGATATGATGGATGCGTTTCTACATGAACAAGTGTTCGGATCAAATGAAATTATTCTGATTTAATTAATTTTTCACGTTTCATACGATTTTCACTTGATTTTCATACATTTATCAAAATCGTTGAATGTTCGTCATTATGTTAGCATTATATTTTTTAAGAAATTAAAAAAATTAATATTAAAAAAGTAAAAAAAATGAAAAATAGAGAAATAGAAAAGAAAAAAAAATTAAGATTTCAAAAAAAAAAAATTGTTCAAAGGATAAAATTGATATTTTTTAGATTTTTTGTTCTTAATTAAAATTTGACTAGTTGGTGACTTTAGTCTCACCCCACCCTTTAGGAGCATGTGTTGGTTCGTGTGTTGGGTTAGTTAGGTTAGTTGAGTTGTAGTGAATTTACACTATTTAGTTTAGATTGTGTTTGATATTTGTGTATTTGATTTGAATGTTGAGTGTTGGTTATGAATTGGATTTATCTAACAAAATCTTTATTTGAATCAAGTGTTTTTGTGAGTTTAATATTAACTTGATCAAAATACTCCTAATATTTTTTCCCAATCAAAATTAATTCTAAATTTCAAAATTAAATTTAAAATCCAAAACTAAAGTAATACAATTTTTTTGGTGGGTTAATACTTGATGAAATTCTATTACATAAACTTTAATGACGAACAAATATGCATAAGAAAATCAATGTCAATGATTAATTCAAACAACTTTGATAATCAAGCCTAGGTTAGAAAAAAGGAAAAGAAAAAAAAATACATTTGGTGGAGGAAACTAGGTTACAAAAATTATTGTCTCAACTATTTATATAATGACATTAAGTAAATACTTGAAAAACAAAATATTGAGTTGTCCTCAATAATTGAATAGTAAGGATATGGGTGGTATTTTGCACTATCATAAATAATTGGTTTACATTGGGTTAAATAAATCCACAAAAAACCCAATTTAAACGTTTTTGGCCGTATCTAATATGAACATGGGCTTTTCAACCTATGAAGCAGTTTAATTCGAATTAAATTCTCTTAACCCACCAAAACCTTTAAAGCAAGCATGCCTTTAACGTATAAGAATAAATTTCATAACAAGACTTCTGTTGAAGTCGGAATTTATTAATGAATAATTTCTAATCGAACACTCAAATATTTATAAGTGAATAAAATGTAAAGTGTAGAGAACACTGGCCCGGAGCTTACTCGGGCAAATTAGCTCGGCTGATCCTGGACGGTTGAAGTGACCGGGCAGGATCTTTTAATATTATTTTAGAGAAATGAGTTCTCTAGTGCTGTTTACAGAATGAAGGTTGAAATCCTTTACAAGTTGAAATTGAATCTATTTTTGATCTACGTAATGGAGATCGTGGAGGTTGTGGAAGTTGAGCCCACTTTCTCCTTAATTTTCGCCTATTTACGCGGCGTTGGCGGTTTCGTCACCCACGATCTCTTGGCGATTGGCTATTATCTGGGCGGCAAGATCAGCTCGGGCCGGCTAGACTAATCTGTTGATGATTCCTCTCAATGGCCCTGAACGATCCGTCGAGGAGGACGTTCAATGTGTCATCCTGGCCGGTCGAGTGGACTGATGGCCTTCATTGGGCCGTCCAGATGCAATGTAGCGTGCAGCTCGGGTCAGATGTCCAACAACTTGATTTATAAATTAGTTATCAATTCTGCATCCAAATTTTAAAGTTTTTTAATAAGAAATCTAATTTTACATTTTTTTCTCAATTTAAAGTTTAAAAATTAGATTGAGTTTTCAATTCAAAATATAATTTCATTTTCTTTTTATTTATATTTTAATATGCATTTATAATTTAGCTAAATTAAGACAATTTTGTGTAATTTTGGAACGATTTTCATTCGATTTATATTAATTTATATTAATTTATATATAATAAATGCACTTTAAAAATTAAGATTCATTTCTTTTCTTAATTTTATGAATAAAAATATAGAAAGTCGATTTTAAAATTAATCAGTTTAATATAAATTATATTTTATGAATTAAATTGATTATATTTTTTTTCTTTTTTTTCCATATAAATTAAGATAAGTTGGATGAAAATTATTTTTAAAATGCATTAATTTGTCTTAATTTATTAAATATATGAATACATGTTGAAATATAAATAAATCTATAAATATAAATAAAAAATTATAAAATTTTGTTTTAAATTAAAAACTCAATCTAAATTCAAATTTTAAATTGAAAAAAAATGATAAATTAATACTTTAAAAATTTACTCCAAACTTAAAAAATTAATTTATAAATTGAGTTTTGAAATTTATTAATATTTTAGTATGGTTAAAACTTAAAAATTAAATCATTGGCCAGTCCTTTCGGCTTTCACACCACCAAAAAAAAAAGAAGTCCTCCATGAATCGCCGCCCTTTTCCCTTCCGTTCTCTCGCTGTTGCCGCCACTACCGACTCCGCCGCCACCGCCGCCGCAACCACCTCCACCTCCGCCGCAGCCATGTCATATCGTCCATATGTAAGCACTAAAGTTCACTCGCACACTCAGAAGGAAAACTTAGATAAACAATCAATCATACACGCAGCAGCTTAAGTTTCTCTACGCATTTCTCCTTTTTTGTTATCTAGTTTTTTCATTTAAATAATCAAAGCATCGAAATTGCAAATTAGAATTCCTTTTGTTCGAAGTCCACTTATCAATTTGGGATTTCAATTTCAGTGATTGAACTATAATTACTCGAATACCGAAGTTGACACTTAATAATTTACAGTTGAGAGAAGGGCGTCCGCAAATCAGGAGAAACTATTGCGATAGACCCTCGGTTCCCGGAGACTACCTGGAATTCGTCTCCGGCGATTCCAACCGCGGTTTCCGACCCAGTTATAATGCTGTCCCTCCGCCACCTCAATTCGTAACGGGCCAGCAGTTTCATGGCCCCGGGTACGGGTATCAGCGACCAGGCCCGCCAGTCGCGCAGCAGCTTCATGGGCTTCGCCCGTATAAGCACCCACAGCAGGTGGGACCACCTTATGATTATCATCAGCCGTTTAGACAGCAAATGCCGCAGCAGTTCAGACCAAGGGCAACTAAGCCTCCGGATTATCGAGAATGGGAGTATGTGAATCTTGGAGTACATCCACAGTGTGGTAATTCTTGGTGTTCTGTTTATTCCTTAATGTCTTTTTTATTGGGACATTTTGAATTACTGTAGAAGCTTAATACGAGATTGTATGAGAGATACTATTTATGCCTATTCCTTTTGAGTAACGGGAGAAATTTAGTAAACTGATCGGCTTTGACGTTTTTTGACTTGAAGATCAAATTAATGCTTTTACAACAGTCTTTTATTATGCCACTACTTATTTTTCCCCTTGTGGTTGCACCATGGTGTCTTTGGATTAACCTTGTGTTTCTTTCTGTTCTTGTGCAGAGCGCTTCAGTGTTCTCTCTTATAACATTCTAGCTGACTACTTGGCCACTGATCACTGGCATAAGCTTTACTATCACATTCCTCGATATATGATGGACTGGAATTGGCGCAAGAAAAATATAATTTTTGAGCTTGGATTATGGTCAGCTGACATTTTGTGTTTTCAGGTTATCAGCCTGATGCTTTTTCTAGATCGTATTTCACTGTCTTTTTAATAGCTGGCATTTTTTTTACATGTAAGTTCTCAAGAAGAATCAAAGATTGATTATCTCATCATTACCACTCTTTAGGAAACATCCAGGGAAAGAAAATGATAAGAATAAATTTGGCATAGCGAGAATACTTAATTTCATGAGTGAAGTGTTCTTTGTAGTCTACTTCAGTGCCCATGTTTTATGCATATTTCATGGCCACGGTATGACTGTATATCTTATGATTCATTAGTAGGAGAGGAAACTTATGCTAAAGAAGAAAAAACATAAAAAATAAAATAACTATGACATGTGCAATGACAATTCCCAGTAACAACTTTTTGCTTCAGTCTCCCATAATTTTATGTGTAACTGATTCTTTCTTCATTTTGATTACCAGGAGGTTGATCGATTTCAAGACATAGAGTCAGAACTGAAGCCTCGTGGATACTGTGGTATTTGGAAGGTTACTTGGAAAATTCTTATCTGTAGTGATTGTCATCATATGAACCTGGTTTATTTAATTTGATGCATTAGTGTTAGTTATTGGATACTTCCGCAAAATCATTCATACTGCATTTTCTTTTTATTCTGATTGTGATCAAATTACTTTCACTAGATTTTCTTAATGAGTTACTAGATAGAATTGAAATTAATACTTTTCTTAGAGAGTGATTTTTATGAAACAATGTTAGATTTTCACTTATTTATTGATTTTTAGATGCGAACCGGTGATCCTGCTGATGGTTGTGCTATATTTTGGCGTGTTTCAAGGTACTCTTAGTTTATTGCAGATTGTTCAAATGGAAGTATCATTGAAACACTTCTTTTAGCTTGTGTTACAACTTTATATAGCACAATAATGTTACAGGTTTTTATTTGGGTTTAGGTAAAGTTATTTGTTTTTTGTTTAATAGGTTATGTATGAGGTTACAGAATCAATTTGCATGTAGACCATTTTCTTATCCCTTATTTATCCGAATAGTTGTGTTAATTCTGTTATAATTTCACCGATTCCATTATAATGCAACTTTGTTTTAGGTTCAAGCTGTTGCATGAAGAATCAATTGAATTCAATAAGCTGGGCCTCCGGGACAATGTTGCCCAGATTTGTGTCTTTGAGGTACACAAGTTTTCAGAATCCTTTTCAGTAACATTCTCTGAGAGTCTGAGTACATACTGTTGTGCATGACTCTATACTATTGTAGTCCTTTATTTAGAGTTTGTTTTCTTTTTCAACAGTCTTTGAATGCGCAGAATAAGGGGAAAGGGGCATCAACTCTGTCTGCAAGGCAAGATGCATTTTTCCTTCAGTATTTTATTACGATATTGGTTTCTTGAAATTTTGTCATGGAAGCATAAAGATAATGGTTCTTTTAGCAATTTGTCAACATGTGTACAGTTCAGATGCTATTTTGAGAAGGCTTCAACCAAGATAATGATCAAACTCTTGTAACAATTATTGGAAGGCCATTGATTCATTGTATTAATATGAAATTTTTAGTCTGCACCCTTTTTGGTATTTTTTCTTCTCAATCATGTTTACTTATTAGACCGTGGATTTTATCAGAATGTATGCATTAGATGCATGTGGCCACATCTGAACCATGATCTGTAAATCAAGTCAAATTTGGCAGCTAATAAGCTAAATATGGATATATTATCATAGTGTTAGTGAAACATGATTGGTCCCATTTCTGGATTTTGTTGAACTCATATAGTTTGAACTGGAAAAAGAAGCAGTAGAAAACAAAGGATTCTGAGAACACTGCATCATTTACACATGTAGATTTTTAGTAACTATGCTGCTTGTTGGCTTGTATCTAAATTTTTTCTTAATTCCTTATTGTAGCATCATGAGAATCAATGTTTTTACCTTGTTTGCTTCTGCAATGCCTGCCTTAGCAAAAGTGAAATAGTTAATAGCATTGTAAGTATGGTAGATATTGCTTAGATCCATATTATGAGAGAGAATTGATTACCATAAAGTTTCCACTGCTAGAAATGTCGTTTTGTTGTATAAAAAGTATGAAGAGTGGTTGACTATTTAAATTATTTCCTTTTATCCTAAAAACATTCAAGTAAATTGAATATAATGAGTGTATAGATACCTTTATTCCGTAGCACATTGGAAAGGATATTTAGTAATGAACTATGTCCAATTATATTTTTCTTAGGAATGATGAAATGGGTTTTGACTGGCGACTAGGTGAATCATGTTTCCTCTATGAGGTATCCACATTGATGTTTAAAAGGATTTGGCAGTTGACTAGCTGAATCGTGTTTGAAAGTTTTCTCTTGCAGCTCAGGAAGCTCTAACAGAGTTGTTGTCTGCAACATTCATGTGCTTTACAATCCTAGAAGGGGAGAGATTAAGCTTGGACAGGTATGAGTGCTATCTAGATTTGATTCTGGTTGATCTTGATATCTGATACTCAGTGCATAACTCTTTGGCCTGATTGTTGATATCTGATATCTGCTAGATAGCCAAATGCACATTCTCATGTTTTTTGTGTCGTGTTTTGTCCGACTTGTTTCTTTTCTCTTTGAACTTACTGATAAAAAAATCTGCAGAGTGTTCAGCTATGTATTGCTCTTTATACTAGCCATGTACTTGCTCCTTTAACCAATTCAATGTTATGTATCTTTTCTGTTCTAGTAGATATCTAATCTGGAGTTCAAATTAAAGTTAGTTTCAGTATCATATATTCCTCAATTTATTGTCATGAGGTATAGTTTACATGATGAAATGTTTGAGTCATATTGAGAGGCTTGGCACTATTTGCATATTACATGGAGTTGGATTTTTCTGTCAGATCAGGGTCCTCCTGGAGAGAGCACATGCTGTTTCCAAGCTTTGGGATGATGCTCAAATAGTTATATGTGGAGACTTTAACTGCACTCCAAAGGTAGTTTTCTTGTTAGTCTATTACACAATATTATCTTCATTATCTTTTAGCTTTTACTATTCCTATAGAATTTTGGATCGAATATAATCCTTCATTCTCCTTGCTGAATTTTACCACACCTTATTGTTCTACCAGAGTCCCATTTACAACTTCATCAGAGAACAGAAGGTACTTGGCTGCTTCAAAGTTTCTTAATCCCTCTTCCTTCATTTCTGATTCAGCACTACTAGCACAGCTACTCTCAGTCTTTTTCAATATTTTACTGCAGCTAGATCTGTCAGAGTTGGCCCGCGATAAGGTCTCTGGGCAAGCATCTTCTGAGATACGCCCACCCAGGCCTGCTTATCCTGATTTTAGGTATATGTTTGTTTGCTGCTCAAATAATTTGTTACTGATTGGGAATTGGAGTTTTATTGGTTGCCATTACGGTGGACACCTGTTTCCTTATGTAGGACACGAGCTGCTGATCATTCTACCCAAGCTTCCGCAGTTGATTGTGAAAAGGTAGAAAAAGCAGATTTGCCTTCAGATGCACAGAAGTTGGCCTGTCTTCACATGTCCACAAATGCCCCTTCTACAGGAAGCTATTCTAAACCTGGATATTCAAAATTGGATGAGACCTCTGCGTTGTGCAATGGTGAAGAACATAGAAGTAGGATGGCTAATGACTTGCCAAGCCATGATGCAGCAGACAGTAGTGCAATCGTGTGCAATTCGTGTACAACTCATGATGTCTTGAATCAAAGTGTTAGTAGTGCTCATGATTATAACGAGTCTCCAACTTTTCCAGATAGGGGCACAAATCAAATTTTGGTAATGGAGTCTTGTGAGGCAACAGAAGGAAGAAAAAAAGTAGAATCAGATTTACTAACACCATCTGAAACCCCAGATGACCAGAGTAAAAATCTGTGCTTGCCTGACAATCATTCAGATGACCCTTCTAAAGCATCCAGGCCAATGTACAACTCACATACATCTCAACATGAGGGACCTTCCAAAAAGTTGGCTCCTAATTCTCCTGAATTCACTTCCTCCAAACATGTAGGAGTTGCTGTATCTCTTTCAGCACCAAATGAAAACAATACTAGCCCGTCCGATGCGTCTGCTCCCTGTAGTGAATCTATAAGTGCTGATATCATACTTGATGAGAAACTTGAAGCCTTGTCTTTTGATGAAGTAGTTGATGGTGTTGCCGACAAAGTCACTGAGGATGCTGACTCATTTTTAGCTGAATTACATTATGCTGGTCAAAGTTCTATCCCAGCTGATTCTAGTTCTCCCAACCAAAAATTGCAATCACATGGAGAAGAGATTCTCAATCAAAGCCTTCAGCATGAGGGTCTCCATGACAGGGGATATTCGCCTTTCAATCCATCAGCTTGGACTCCAGCAGATTTACAAATCGCAACGGGTAGTACAGACTGCAAGGTCGTGGAGCACCCTTTGAAGTTGACAAGCGCATATGCAGAAGTTCAGGTATGCCAAACTGTGGCTCTTAATTTTCTTGAAGAAAGTGGTTGATTTTCAATCATTGAGAGTGGTTGATTTTCTTGCAGAGTTCTTCAGGATTAAGGGATTCCAGTGGTGAACCATTTGTCACCAGCTACCACAGACTTTTCTCAGGCACAGTTGATTACATATGGTCAGTCATAGGGCATCTTCCAGTTTCTTGTCTGTTGGACGTATTTCTTCTATCTTGATGAAGTAATTAAAGGCAGAATTAAGATATTTTTCTCACTTCTGTTTTATGGTTTGTGATCTTCCATGAGTTCATTAGGTGGCATTGTACATCATTGTGTATTCTGAATTGAAGCTATAATTAATTGACTATTTATGGAATGTGCTCACTATTTACACGCAAGTGATAATGAAAACTTACTCTGCTGGATATTTATATTCATATAGAAACAA
Organism: Scutellaria barbata; assembly: GCA_028654395.1. Taxonomy (NCBI): domain Eukaryota; kingdom Viridiplantae; phylum Streptophyta; class Magnoliopsida; order Lamiales; family Lamiaceae; genus Scutellaria; species Scutellaria barbata. The sequence continues at coordinate 10,736,405 of CM053645.1, forward strand.
TAAGATCCTGCGAGGCCAGAGTACTGATATTTATGAATGACCATCCGCTCATCCTCTAAATAACACTGTCCATATGGATTAAAAATATATTGACTCTGGAAATGAAGAGTCATTTATTCCTCTGTTTTGTTAAACTCCCTTTTTTGGTGCTGATATAGTTCATTTGTGTCCAGGCATTCTGAAGGTCTAAAACCTGTAAAGGTTCTTGCTCCAATTCCCAAGGATGTTATGCATCAAACTCGGGGATTTCCCACTAAGGTATAATTTTTGAGAATTAATTTAAGTTGCCAATACATCATTCTGTGGGGAGATAGCAAAATTATTAGATACATACCTCTTGCATAACATGGACGATTATCTTGAAAACTGAAAACTATTCTAGACATATCCTTCTTCTTGATCATGTCTTTATTCTATGCTAAACTATCTCTAGCTATTCCTGATAATAAAACTCATGTTTCGAAGTAAATATATACTGACGATATATGTTCATTTCTGTTTAATTCTCATGTGTTAAACGGTTTATATTGGGCTGTATTTTCCAGAAATGGGGAAGCGATCACATTGCGTTGGTTACAGAATTTGCTTTTACTAAAGATATCTCCTCCTAGAATTCCAACCAATGATACTTGACGGTGTTGTGCATTTCACTCGTTGCCATTTTCCGGACAACCAATACTCTGGTACAGAAGAACCCAAGATGACTTTCTCCCAACAGAGCTCAATCGTTTTTCTTTATCACCATCGTCTTATAATATTTGTTTATCCCTGTTCTACCTTATATCTTGATGTTGCCATTGCAGATAACAGTAAGCGTTCTTCTTTTTAAGATGTTCTTTCGTTTGCTTATTTAGTTATAACTAATAGGAGTGTTATTGGATTTCTGCTGGCTCTGATTCCTCACAGCCTGTATCTCATTAGCATTTTTTGTGCCTTTACATAGCTTTTCACGACACTCTTTTCTTTCAAATGGTATTTTGATTGAAATAGCTCACATCAACATACCAATTCTTAGAATTGTTGTTGGACTTTTTATATAGGTGAGAAAGAGAGGCAGGAATCACGTGGAGGCTATCCACATGAGGTCACATCCTAAGCAAGTGGGAATAAATTCATTACTGATGTGAAGCCTTCCTACGAGACCACCTATGCTGTACTGCAAAACGTTGTCGTTTATCCATGTGGTGTTGTCGCTTTTGCCATAAATAAAATCTGGGAAATATATATTGTTATATATTTTTTCGTCATACAGCTGTGGCGTGTCTGTCTTGTTTTTTAAACAAATGCCAAAAATGTGGACTCAAACGTATCTGAGTTGTGATTAATTATGATGAGAAAAAAATAAATAATGATTCTATATTATTTCACTATATTTGTTTTGTGGTCATAAAAGAGGGGATTCAAAGCGTGGTATTAATATCCACATCTCAAATCAATTTTTTTAAGTAATTTTTAATGTGTGGCTCATGAATCACGTCTCATACAATTCTTTTTGGATCATTATGTATCTTCTTTAAAATTCATTTCTCAAACTATTCTGTCATTTTCCTTTGTTTTGGATAATGAATATAACATGACGAAGAGGTGGGATAAGAATATGAAAAGAATGTAACATGAGTAGACAAAGAGAAAGCGAAGCAACTAAACTATGAATTGGTTTGGATATTCATTTCTTAACGACATCTATCTATATAACTAATTACTTCTTATACAACTAAATCTCTAACTCCGATGAGCTAATCCAAACTCTATTACTTGTTCATGGACGTTTAAACAAATGCATTTCTACAGAACACTCAAAATTTTGTAACCATAAAAATTTCCTACTTTAATTTTTATGAAATTTCAAATTATTACGAGTCTTACCATAATTATATTAACTTAAAACTATTTGGATTGATAGACGGATCATTCAACAACTCATAATCCATAAAACATATGAAATTTATTTTGAGTTGTAGCTCTAGGGGTATTTAAGAATCCCTATATCCCATAAAGATGATACATTATTATTATTTTAGTTTGTCCCACTAATAACTTTCCTTGTTATAAATATATAATTTTTTTTAATATATCCTTACTTAAAATCCATGAAATTTAGGTGAGTGGCTTTTAGAGAATACCGTATGTTGTTATTTATGTTCTTTCAGATAAGGATATAAAAGAAATTTTTTTGGATTAATTTTAATTTTTCAATTAAATTTATGTGAAAAATAAAATAGTCTACAGTAATTTTCTTTTTTCTTTTTGTATTTTATTTAAGAAAATAGAGTCATAGATTATGGAACAAGTGTAGTATGTATTTGTGAAAAAAAAAAAAATTAGAAAAAAGAAGCAGCATTTGGTGCGGGCATGCAAATGAGGCAGGATGTTGAAACGCAAGAGATTGCGTAGTGAAATAAAAGTCGAAATATACACTTTCTGACTTCAATCTTCATTGACTTATCTCCCTACTTCTGCCATCCTTCCACTTTTTAATACATCATCGCTTGCTTCCAACACCTTTTTTTTTTTTTTAAATAAATTAGTATGTATTTGAAGCATGAATATAAACTAGTGAATATTGACACCATGAAAGTAGGATGTTATCCAAAGGCATGACTACCATTATGTCCATATATCAAGCTTTTATTATGTCTATCTTAATTATTGTAAATTAAAAAGACCATAATATCCCTACTGAACGATTATACTTTTTTTAAAAGGAAAAAAAATCCTAACTTATTAAAAAAATAACAAAAATTTATATGAGATCGTTTGGTTAATGTAATTTCATGAGATGAGGTTACACATCTCAAACTCAACTTATTGACTTATGGAATACGAGTGTATCTATTGTGCAACTGATGCACCTACAATGTGTGTCAACCCGAATTCGTTTTTTTTTTTTTTTTACTTCAGGCCAAAATTCTTATGTACAAATTCGGTGACCTTATGTATATTCATGTGATCATACAAATATCTATACATTTATATATTACATAAATGTAATGATATTTATACATAAATGTCACGTGAATATAGTCACATGAATATCACATAAAGGTATTTATGTCCAAAATTTACTGAAAGTCTTTATTTTTTTTTAAGTTACAATATATAAAGGTCACATCATTTGTACATAAAGATCATAAAATTTTTACATAAAAATTATCGATTTTGTACGTAAAAATTAATACATAAAATAAAAAAATAAAAAAAATAAATTTGTAAATTCAAGTCGGATCGACCCAAATTACATGAACTTTAGATCCATGCATGTGAGGCATAGAAAAATTTGTGACGAAATACCCATAAACTCATTTCAACTTCTATTTCATTGTTTATAATTTTGAAACGATCTATAAGTATTGAACTCGAAAATAATCCAAAAGCTAACAGATGACATTAGAGAAAACCAATTTGGTTCCCTTTTCCTACCAACAACAACAAACAATCCCAATTTCCATGCATTTATTCGCTGGAAACAAATGTATTTATTAAATAAGATATACTATTGGAATTTGAAACGAATCGAAAAATATGACGCACTTGTATCCCTTACATAAACACTTCAATAAATGTTAGACTTTAAAATAAATAAATAAATAAATAAAAAATATATATATATATGTATATATATATATATTGACTACTTCTTCATTCTAAAATAGCCTGATTTAGGTATTTTCTTTTTCTTTTTTCTTATTTGAACCCTATTTTCCTTCTTCGTTATTCCACCATAAAAAAAAAAATAAAGAATTTAAAAGAGGAAAGAAAAATCTTGTTTTAATTTGGATTTATCGCATATTCCTTGTCCATCATGTTCGTCTTTATTTTTTGCTGGATAAATTTTATAATAAGACCCAATTTATAAATTAATTTTCAATTTTAGACTCAAATTTTAAAGTTTCTCAATAAGGGATTCAATTTAACATTTTTTCTCAATTTAAGGCATTAAATTTAGATTGAGTTCTCAATTGAAGACAAAATTTCATTTTTTTCTTTTTTATTATATTTATAATTTATTTATATTTTAATATGTATTTATAATTTAGATAAATTAAGACAAGTCTGTGTAATTTTGGAACGATCTTCATCCTACTTGTATTAATTTATATATATATATATAATATATGCAATTAAAAAAATAAAGATTTTTTATTTTCTTAATTTTATGAATAAAAGTATAGAAAATCGATTTTAATATTTAATATAAATTATATTTTATAAATTAAATTAATTATAATTTTTTCTTTCTTTTTTCGTATAAATTAAGACAAGTCGGATGAAAATTATTCTTAAAGCGCACTAACTAGACTTAATTTATCCAAAATATGAATACATATTGAAATATAAATAAATTTATAAATATAAATAAAAAAGAAAATGAAATTTTGTTTTGAATTGAGAACTCAATCTAAATTTCAAGCCTAAATGTTAAATTGAGCCCCTTATTGAAAAACTTTAAAATTCAGGTTTAGAATTGAGAACTAATCTATAAATTGGATCTTATTATGAAATTTATCCTTTTTTGCTTATAATTTCTATAATGAGTGAATTAATGTTATATAATATATGTCAAACAATTAAAAAACACGAAAAAAAAAAGATGGTGTATTTTCATTTTCTTTACAAAGTCCCAAAAAAAAAAAAGCAGAAATTTTGAACATGGGTTAAATTCAACAAGTGAGTTATCGCCAAATTATTACGTTCTCCCTACCAAACTAGTTTGGATTAATTAGGACCAAATGAACATATCAATAAGTTTTGGAAATCAATCCTTATTGATGTTTCCTTAAAATGAATTAAATCAACAATTCATTATGAGATAAATTTTTATGGGGAGACGACTATAAAAAACACCACAATTACTAAATACACTTACTTTAAAATGATTATTGAATTTTTAGATACACCCCTACAACATTATTATTCTACCCTTTCAATTACATAACAAAAATTAAATAAAGAGTACATAATAGGCATATTCATATCTTGTAATTATATATTTAGTTTAGTTTTTTCTTAAGCGAGGTGTTTTTAATAATAGATGGAGGGTATATAGCCAGACCAAAATCTTAGTCATATGAAACTGTGGCCTCCTTCGAGGAAACTTCATCAAAGAAAGGGAAATTTTCATTCAAAATTGAACGCGAAATACATAATAAATACCTCAATCTTTTTCGAAAAAAGATATAAAATAATTAATCTCGATACAGTAATAGGAAAAAATGAAATTCAAAAAGGGCAGCGGTCAATCTTATGATCATCATGTCTTTGGTTAAAACCGATGTTGTCATGGTTTATTATTAAGTTCTGAAATAAATATTCTTACCTCCAAATAAATTTTAAATAATTGCAATTAATATATAGAAATGGTACAACTCATAGCCAACACAACATGCATTCAAAATCAACACATGTTGTCGCCACACACAGCATTTGGAATAGTATTTTTGACCCAAACGCCTCTATTCTGTCCAAAACAAACTCTCTCTCTTTCTCTCGCTCCCCCCCCCCCCCCCCCTCTCTACTCATTCAATAGGTTTGTCCCTGAAATTTGAAGGACCAAGGTTAGCGTCTCATGATCTGCCTATCTTGTAGGCTTCACTAGCAATAACCATTTATGGGTTTTGTTTTTTCCCCCTTTTCCGAATTTATTTGCATGAATGCTGATGGTAATACTAAATTCCTCGATAATAAAGTTGGAATATTCTGCATCATTTCTTTGGTTTCTTATTTTCTGATGATGGGTTTTTGATTTGCAGGGATTTTCTAAACTCTAGTGCTGCATTTCAGTTTCTTCTTTAAGAGTGTTGAGGAAAGGTATATCCTTTCAGCGATTTGATTTTTTAATCGAGTTTCTACATAAATCTGCCCTCTGTTTTTTTTTTTTTTTTGGTTGGGAAATCTTGTGGTGTAGAACTCTTTAGATCCAAAGGAAGTTCTGATTCTTGATATTAATTTTTTTTCTAGTCGTTAAATATATTCTATTATTGATTTGAAGATCCTCAATATCTCAGTTTTCTGATCCCCATATATTTTGTATTTTACTTTTTCCAGAGAGTTGAAAATTAAGTTGTGAGAATGAGTGATACAAAGGCAAGCACACCTTTGATTCCATCCTCATCTTCACAAAAGCTCCCTGATTTCAAGCAATCTATAAAATTGAAGTATGTGAAACTTGGATATCATTACCTTATTACCCATGGAATGTACCTATGTTTGTCTCCTTTGTTGGTGATTGTTGCTGCCCAAATGTCCACATTTTCTCTCCAAGATCTTTATGTTCTTTGGGACCATCTTAGATTCAATCTCATCTCTGTCATACTTTGCTCAACCCTCTTGGTCTTCTTGACCACCGTCTATTTCCTCACCCGTCCCCGGCCCGTTTACCTGGTGAATTTCGCATGTTATAAGCCTGATGATGATAGGAAATGCACTAGGCAGATATTCATGGAGAGATCAAGGCTAACTGGTTCTTTCACTGATGCAAATCTTGAGTTTCAAAAGAAAATTCTTGAAAGGTCGGGTCTTGGGGAGTCGACTTATCTTCCCGAGGCTGTGCTTCGCGTTCCGCCTAATCCCTGTATGGCGGAAGCGAGAAAAGAAGCCGAGGCTGTTATGTTTGGTGCCATTGATGAGCTTCTTGCCAAAACCTCTTTGAAGCCAAAGGATATTGGGATTTTGATTGTGAATTGTAGTCTTTTCAACCCCACACCCTCATTATCAGCTATGATCGTCAACCATTATAAGCTGAGGGGAAACATAGTTAGTTACAATCTAGGTGGGATGGGTTGTAGTGCTGGTTTGATATCCATTGATCTTGCTAAAGATCTTCTACAAGTGCATCCCAATACATATGCTCTAGTGATCAGCATGGAGAACATTACACTGAATTGGTATTTTGGGAATGAGAGATCCATGCTTGTTTCGAACTGCCTCTTTCGCATGGGAGGCGCTGCCATCTTGCTGTCAAACAAAAGATCCGATTATTGGAGGTCCAAGTACCGATTGGTCCACACTGTTAGAACCCACAAAGGGTCTGATGATAAATGTTTCTCATGCGTCACACAGATGGAAGATCCCAATGGGAAAGTTGGGGTTTCATTGTCTAAAGATTTGATGGCAGTGGCTGGTGATGCCTTGAAGACCAACATCACGACGTTGGGCCCACTTGTGCTACCAATGTCCGAACAGCTGCTTTTTTTCGCCACATTGGTTGGGAAGAAGGTTCTGAAGATGAAGCTGAAGCCTTATATCCCTGACTTCAAATTGGCGTTCGAACATTTCTGCATTCATGCAGGTGGACGGGCTGTGCTGGATGAATTAGAGAAGAATCTTCAGCTGTTGGACTGGCACATGGAACCTTCTAGAATGACTCTTTATCGTTTTGGCAACACATCAAGCAGCTCTCTCTGGTATGAGCTGGCATATTCAGAAGCCAAAGGAAGGATCAAGAAAGGAGATAGGACGTGGCAGATAGCCTTCGGTTCGGGATTCAAATGTAACAGTGCAGTTTGGAAGGCTTTGAGGACTATAAATCCAGCAAAGGAGAAGAGTCCATGGATTGATGAAATCGACCAGTTCCCAGTGGAGGTTCCTAAAGTCGCGGCCCTGCAATAAGCGTGCAGTTAGCTTGCTTTGTGGTTGGATTTGTTTGTTGGTGGCTACTTATTGTTTGTAGGTGCTAAGAATTGCCATTTTGGAATTCTAATTTGGTAGTTAAACCCCCCAATTTGGATCCAGAAATAGGAGGGATGTATTTTGACCTTTGAGAACAATGCTAGGTTTCTCACTTTAACTTACTATTATATATTTATCATGCCTTCTATTGAGGCTCTGTTGTTGAATATGTACTACTCTTTCTATCTTTATGTAAGGTTCTAATTTATTCATCTGCCCAAGAATTGAGCAACTATTCTTTACCTTTGTGTTCTATCATTACTTTTGTCACACATTCTTCATCATCATTGCCCATCGACATGTTCTAATGCACAGCCCAGTTCTGCACTTTCTAAGATTTTTCTAGTCATGAAAGTCAACTCAAATCAAACACGACTTGAAATGACTAGTATGATCCAGACCTATCATAACGACATCAAGATCAATCCATTTGCATGTGTTATACCCAATGACTTCATATCAACTTGAAAATTGTATATGCCCATACAACTATAAATAAGAACAACTTATTCCAGCAATTGAATGTTTAGATTTTGGCTTGCTGTAAAGAAATAGTATTAAATAATAAATTGCAATTGTAACCTTCGTTTGTCAGAATTTCTACATTTAAAACAGAAAAGAATGGCATGAAGTCTGGGTGGTGTAGTCGGTTATCACGCTAGTCTCACACACTAGAGGTCCCCGGTTCGAACCCGGGCTCAGACAATCTTTTCTCTTTTTAACTTATTACTTTTTTTCTTCCCTGTTTTTACCCCCAGTAGGCTATATAATGTTGTAATGAAATGCCAACCTTTTTTAACTAGAATTATTTCATCTTCAAAGTATATGCTCAAACAGTGTTGGCGGATTAGATAGGTCATGATGCGGATTCAGAGGATATTCTCCAAGACCAAGAGCTGAGCAACTATTATTTTGTGATTATCTGAAAATGCTTCTTCCTCTATCCTTACAACACTTCATGTTGAATTCTTATACAAAATCCAACCAACCCATTTTTTAGCTTTGATAACATGCATGCCACAGATAAAATAAAGCTACTGTTGTTGTCTTTATTCCTTGGAGGATTTGTTGATGAGGGACTTATGTATATGTGGTATGACACCACCACCAGCAATGGTTCCTTTTATAAGGGTATCGAGCTCCTCGTCACCACGTATAGCCAGCTGAAGATGTCGAGGTGTGATACGCTTCACCTTCAAATCCTTACTTGCATTTCCAGCCAACTCCAGCACTTCAGCAGTTAAGTACTCTAAAATGGCTGCAGAATAGACGGCAGCTGTAGCACCTACTCTTCCATGTGCAGTAGCTCGTTCCTTCAGAAGTCGGTGGATACGTCCAACTGGAAACTGCAAGAAAACAAAATGTGGAGTTGGGTTTTCTGTTATAAAACTATTAGAAAGATGAAGTATTTTATTTTTCAGCATGGGAAAAGATACAGAAAAGGTAACAAGAAAGTAGCTCATCTTTCAGAACGTCAAGAAATTACTTCTTTCATAAATCTATCAACAGCTTATTGCACAAAGTAACAAGAACGAATCTACATCTTTCAACACTTGTATGACCTTGAGTAAATTTTATAGAAATAGATGTAGTATCTTGCAAGATAACAACGTATCTATTTATGGTAATTTCAGTGAACAAGTAGCAAATCAATAAGTTTCTATTGTGCTGATATTAAGAGAAATAACAGAACAATTCTAGATCACATTTGAAAACACGATAGGATCTATAAAAACTGTAGTTTTCAATTGGACTATGGCAAGTAAACTGAAACTAGAAAATGTGGACACGGCACTTAAACTCCAGATATTCTATATGGAAGGTAAAAAGCATTAAGTTGAGCAAACCAAACAACTTACTTGCACTGGTTGAATCACAAAGCTCGTATTGGAAGCTTAATGCAGGTCAAAACTCATTTAGGAGGCTAGATGTCTTGCAAGTAAGCAAGCTAAACCAGCTCGGAAAGTTTTTCAAGGTCCACCCAAGTACTTAATCAACCAGAGCTCTAGACCAAGACAATTCTGCTAAAATATTTTATGGGCAGTTAGTTTTGCAATGTTTCACTCAAGTGAATTCTTCCTACAGGCTAATCATCATGGTTTATGAAGGGAGTTCAAAGAGATGAAGCAATTCAAGATTTCTAGGTCAAAAGAAGCTCAGTTAGCTCAAAACGAAAAATCTTTCAGCTCATTTTTCCATGCAAGTTCTGTTCCTCAACGAAATTTGAACAACTCAAGACAGTTTTTGGACATGTTACTGTTCATCTGAGTTGCAGCTCTCAAAATTAAATCCACCCAAATCACACTGGCCAAAATAAATATTAATTAATCTTTTTTTCTGGCAAGAAAGCTTTTAGTATGAGACACTGGACTACACATCTGCACAAAAACTTAATCTACAAGAAACAGCACAAAGTCATAAAAGAAAATCGCCAAAAAGAAGTAATAATAACTCCAGTAAGGAACAGTACATAATAAGATAAGAAACCAAAACGAACAAGGCCCATAACAATCCTGACCCAAAAAATAACTCTGAAAGGACACAAACTACCCCTGTTAACACTGCATAACAATAAACTTGCAATTAACAAAACGAGATTGAAACTTCAAACAAAACCGAGTAAAAAGACAACTTAGAAAGGAATTTGAAAAGTGAAAACAAAAACCTGAAGTCCAGCACGAGAAGAGCGAGAGATGGGTTTCTTCTTGTCCTTGTCTTTGTCCTTCGAAGCTGGAGTCTTCCCCGTCAACAAACCCTTTGCTCCTTTCCCCGACATTTTATCTCTTTACACAGATCTAAAGAACAAGGGAGAAACGAAGGAAAATTCAGAGAAGATAATCCAGAGTCCAGAGTCGACAATCGACTGTTTATATCACTACCAAACAAGTTTGTTTGGATTGTTTTTTTTGGAGAATATAGTAATACAGGCTATATTAAATTTTCTTGTGTATTCGGGCTCGGACTCAAATATCGGGTCGGATCCAATTATGGGTACTGTTTGTTTAATTGGGCTGAGAAGTCGCTGGATGGGCTTCAGACTATGAGAGTGGTTAAGGCCCACTTAATGAGTTATTGACATCAGGACCTGACTAGGTTTGGGCCTAGTGGGAAAAATTAGTTTCCTTTTTTTTTGGTTTTACAAAGGAAAAATCCAAGATTTATGTTCTCTCTTTAGTATTTGCAGCAACTGGAGCGTATCTTCTCAATTCCATGTCTTTTTTCTCTGAACCACGAAATCGAGCAACTATAAACCTATTTTAATCAATGTTCACACATTTACCCAACTTCAAAAAAAGGTATTTGCAAACAGAGCAGAAATCTTCAATTTGCAGCCATCATTCAATCTACTATTTGTCTAATATGCATTATGTTGTTTTGAGGGTAGGATTCTAATGAGATGGATCAACTTATAAAATAAAGATTGACTTGAGTTGTGAATAAACTATGTCCATGTTTCTTGAATATAATCCAATCAAACCGTTTCAAACCGTTTTTTAGCAGTCACAAACATGCCACAAATATAACATCTGAAAATGTAGACAACCCTAATCCTACAACCTTAAACCCCATAAAATGTCCCATCTTATTCCTTGGAGGATTTGTTGATGAGAGACTTGTGTATATGAGGGATGACACCACCACCAGCTATGGTTCCTTTGATGAGGGTATCGAGCTCCTCGTCACCACGAATAGCCAGCTGAAGATGCCGAGGTGTTATACGCTTCACCTTCAAATCCTTACTAGCGTTTCCAGCCAACTCCAACACTTCAGCAGTTAAGTACTCTAAAATGGCAGCAGAATAGACGGCAGCAGTAGCACCTACTCTGCCATGAGCAGTAGCTCGTTCCTTAAGGAGTCGGTGGATACGTCCGACTGGGAACTGCAAGGAAAAGGTCGCGAGTTTGGCTTTCTGTTATATCTCTCATTCAGCAGCTAGTTTTATATTTGAATATGGGAAGCAACTGAAAGTAAAATTCCAGATAAAAGCTTTAAACCATACTAATAAACAAATTTGCACTTGCATTGGTTGAGTCGAAACTGTAGTCTCTTTAAACTCATTTCAGTTCCTTCTCTCCAAGGCTCAACCACAACCACAACATTCAGGGAAGAAAATGAATCCAGAATATATGTGTACCATTATGTCATTGAGACAGAACTTATCGTTTATAAAAACTCACTTTATAAAGAAATCTTCCCATTTCTGAAATTAAACATATATATCAGCATCAGCCTTTTTAATGATCAATCTATCAACAAACTTGTTTTCAGGTTCAAGACACAATATGCAGGGGACGATTTAAAAACATGCTTCGAGTTTAAAAAAAAAAAAAACGCCCCCCTTTATGAATTATGCTGCATTGTAAAAGAATCAGTCGATCAAGTTCTATACGTATCGGAGAACAATTTTCACTGAGAAAAAAAAAAAAAAATTATACATGTTTGTTCTCTTCTAATCTTCTTCTTCTTTTTTTTTTTTCATTTAAAATAAATAAATAAATATTAAGTTTTCATCTTCTTGAAGCAATAAATTTTACAATAAGATACTAGACCTCACACAAAATTTTGACAATTTAAAATTTACTAACCATAATCCGAAAGAAAAAACTTAATCTATATGAAATCCATACCACAAATGAACAAAAGAAAATAAGCATAAGAAGTAATAACAACTCGGCAAAGTGCATAATAATTTACGAACACTTGAATAAAACGAGTAGCAGAGAAAGCCCGCTAAGAAACAGAAATCAGAAACATGAAAAGCGGAAGAGAATTTTCAACATTGAAGGAAAAAAAAACCTGAAGTCCAGCTCGAGAAGAGCGAGAGATGGGTTTCTTCTTGTCCTTATCTTTGTCCTTTGAAGCTGGAGTTTTCCCCGTCAACAAACCTTTTGCTCCTTTCCCCGACATTTTAATTCTTTACACAGATCTAAACAAGAAACGGAGAAACGAAGGAAAATTCAGAGGAGAAGATACCGCAGATAATCCACTCGATAATCAACTCTCTCTCTCTCTACCAAACACGAATTAGTTTGGATTGGATTGGATTTTTGGAGATTTTAATAGTTTCCTTTTTTTTTTTTGGTTAAAAGTCTTCGTCACTTGGGGGCCTGGGGCACTAATTCGGGTTGAGTCGGGTCGATTTTGGGTATGGCCTACATATTAATTTTGTAAAGGATCCGATATCTAAACGGGCTGGACTTGAGCGGTGGACTGGGTTCCGAATGATAAAGTAATTTATGGATTCAATTTGAACAGAACCTGATGATTGGGCCGTGGCCCAATTTAGTGTGGAGTTTACTTTCATGCCTAAGAGGAACTCCAACCATAAATGCTAAAATGCTAAATGTATTTTTAGCATTTCAAATAGTGTTATAGTATTTGAAAATGGATCATGTGTTCCAATCATAAATGCTATAATGCTAAATTAAATGATATTTTATTGTTTTTCTTACTTTTTTATTATAACTGTGATTTGTAATTGATATTTTATTACAATATAAATTATAATTATTACAAGTAAATACTTAAAAATATATTTAATTATTTATAATATATTTATTATTAGGTAATATCTTTACTAAATTTAAATTAATAAATTATCACTTCAAGTATTAAAATATATGTTAGACTTGAAACCATACCTATTTGAAATTTACTTTTTTATATTAAATTATTATAAATTTTTAGCATTTGATGAACGATGAAAATGTTAAAATAGCATTTCAAAAGTAGATTTACAATTCTTACAAATTTAACATTCTTCCATTGGAGCACCCAATGTTCTCCCAAATGCTATATTTTTTGAAATATAGCATTTTGGGGTGATGGTTGGAGATAGTCTAAGTCATTGCCTATTAGTCCAATTTTCCTGTATTTTCTCATGCCACTCAATTTTTTCATTTTACAACCACAAGCATTGTAGCTCAAGTGGTATCCCATCTTTATAAAGGTGCAGATTGTGATGACTAGGGTTCGAACCCGGGTCACGCAAGTTTTTTAATTCTTATTATTCCCCTTCCTTCCACTCCCCCAAACTCATTAATTTTTTTTCTCATTTTACAAATACAGGAAAGTAATGCTTAAGCCATAGGGTTTTTTCATTTTATATTAAAAAATGTTTATACATGTTATATGTGTATAGTAATATTATTTTAAGTTAATAAATGGCATTATTTTGATTCATATGTGCTGATTGATAATGTAAAAGTAAAAAATGAAATAATATTTAAAATAATGAAAAGAGTACGTGTCATATGCTAATCTTTAATTGTTTCCTCGTCTTCTACATCTTATAGTACTAGACCTCACAAATATGTTAAAAGTATATAAACTGTTTTTCTTAAATTTACATTTAGCATGAATTTTACATGTGTTTGCAACAAGACAACATGAATAGATTTATAAATTATGTAATTAATCAATCAAAAAACTACACAAATACTGCATGCTTTATTCTAGAACAAATAAACGGAAACTTAAAAAAGTCTTCATATTGATTTTGACGATGTTGATATTTTTATTTCATTATGATATTATGAAAGTCTAGAAGTGTAGATTGCTCAAAAAAGTCTAAAGGAGTGCCATTAGTGAAATGTCATTGTCTGCGCCGTTCAGGTTGATGTAACTTGAAAGAAAGATGGTCCAATTTTTTTTTTATACTTTTATTTTCAATTTACAAAGCCTTTTCGCTTTTTTTTTTTTTTTTTTCCATTTCTTTGTTATTTTTTTCCGATTACTTGGTTTTGAAAGGTCATATATCTATGAATCCCCAAAGAATATTTGCAAGTAATTGGAAAAAAGTAACAAAAAATGGATATTGAGTAATATTTGCAATACTCATAAAATTTGAAATGGATATTGATAAATATTTGCAATACTCATAATATTTGTGACAGTACATCAGTATGAATTCACTTGTATTTAAATATTTGCAATACTCATAATATGTATATGCATATTGATAATATCTTTTCGATACATACGAAATATGATGACATTTTTGTTAAAGTAAAACTGCAGTATTTAAATTTGAATCTTATTTTCTGTAAGAGATACCTTCTAAACTCTTTCTTGTTCTATTAAGAGGGGTTATTTGCTCCTTTATTTTCTTTTCAATTAGTAGTTTTTTTTATATTTGTTTTCTTTCCATTAAAAACAAATAAAGAAGACAAAAAATGAATAAAATTCCATTTTTTATCTTATAAATTCTAAAAATTTAAAATTGAAGAATCGAATTTATAAATATAAATGAAATATTCACATCAAAAAATAGAAAAAAGATAATTAATTTAAAAATAATTTATGGTAGAGGGGCGGATGTGGTCCAAGTGGATATAATAAATTTTTGGTTGTGCAAACCAAAGGGAATAATAACTTTGGGTTGTATTAAGTGGGAAATCAAGTAAATTTATTTTTTATCTCACACTACCTCACTATATTATTATATACATCATGATAGATCATAGTTGTCTTTTTTTTTCTTTTTCTTTTTTCCATCTAGGATTTTTTTTATCAAATATAAAAATATATCTTTAGATGAATTTAAAGATATTTTCCAAAGTAATCATAAATTTTATTAAGACAGGTGAAAGCCCTCCTCTCAAAAAATCTGCTACAACTCAAGTAAAAATATCTCAATAAAAAAAAAAAGTCAGAAGATCATTCAAAAGTAAGCTCAATTGTCATTAACTACTCCAGACACACTATCTAGTATTCAATTAGCATGATTTCTAGTTTTTGAATACATGTTAATTAGTAATTATCATATTGGTAATTAGATGGTTGCCCCCCCTGAATTTCTAGAAAGAAACAAGACAACGTGGGTTGCACAAAATGCTTATACAATGACTTATAATTGGATTTGGTGTATATATATTTGAATTATATATGTGTAAATTTAATGTATAACATCTATCTACTTGGCTTGTGAGTTCTCTTTCTTCTTTATTTTGGATACTTTTTATTTGATGTTATCAACAAACTTCCTTTTTCCTTTTCATTGATCTTTTTAGTTTCTTTAGTTTCACTTATATCTAAATTTAAAAGGTCCAAAATTCAGCATAATTATTAATTTTAAATTACAATATATAATGAGATCTTTATACATTAGTGTTGGATATTTTAAGATTTATCTATGGTGGATAGGAGAAAATTATTTTATATTATATAAGTGTATATATATATTTATATGGTTTTATTTTGTATATACATTTTGTGTTAAATTGCTATTTTTTTAAGGATGAAAGATGCATTAATATATATTAACATAGGACATACAAACCAAATAAGCAAAATTTTTAATAATTCATTTGTGACACTGTATTACTATGTGTAAAAACTAAAAAGCAGAATTCTAATATTTGGTGTGGAAGTTAAGACAAACATTTATAGTCAAGAGATTGCCCAACAAATCTAATCAATATATAGTGCAAGTTGTTCTTTATGCTTTTATATAGGTAAAAATTGATATATACACTTTTAGTTTTCAATGTTTAGTCCTTACAAAGTTTTTACATTAAGCATTAATAATTACATATATCCATGTTGTCCACTGAACTGTAAGGACTAAACATTAATTTAAATAAAATTATAATGATTCAATGTTTCAAAATAGAAGCATGTAAACCCAATTTTAGTGCTAAAGAAATATATACAAGAACTCAATGTTTTATAGATAAAAGTTTAGAAATTCTATCCAAAAGAATAATAATAAATGCAAAGACCAATACACATATTATGGTGAGGCCATATTTATAAGTAGTTGGAGCAAAAATGACATCCGACGATTACATAGTTGATTTTTTTATTAGCTGACCAAACAATTGACATAATAAATATTAATAATCACATTTATATTTTTATTTAGCACTCCTTTAGGTAAGCATTCTAGATATCTTTTGACTTTTGAAAATGACTGTTAAGACTTTAAAAAAATTAGAAAACTTTTATTTTAGTAAAAAAAAAACAAATTTTTTTTTTTTTTGTTATCAATGGAAAACTAAAGAATATACTTTCACCTGCCAAATAATATTTTAATATCAATAATATATATGTTTGTATTCCAATTAATAGTTCTGGTCGGGTGGTACTGGTTCAAGTAATTAATTGCTGACAATAAGTATGAAATTAATAGTTCAAATAAATAAATAATTGATTTTCTTTTTGTTTTTAATCGGTTATGCTTATGCTTATGCCCCCACATAAGGTCCTAATATTGTTAAAAGTTTGACGTCTTAACTAGGGAAGGAGCAAATCGGACATAATGATATGATCATGTGTTGGGTTGAGCCTCTAAAAGAATATACTCTTTTTAAATATTCTTAACAGAATTTTTTATTATTAATTTTATTAAAGTTTTTTTTTTAATTTAACCCTCCTAAAAATAATCATTTCATACAATTTATATAATCAAAACCATACAATTCAATACATATAAAATATCCTATTCCATTTCCAATTAAAACTATACTGCATGAATATATTATGGTGCAAAATGAACATTGGATAATTGATGAACTTTATACTTCAAATATTATGATCGATATTATTAGAGACGAAGCCACACTGGGATACTGGGCTCCCTCAAATTTTAAAAATTATTTTTATATTGTCCTAATTGTGAAATTATTTATGAAAAAATATAAAAAAAATTAAATGTTAAGATATAATTGAGTTATAATTGTCAATTTTATTTTTTATTGAGTCAATATATATTATTTCTCTTAATTATACATGATTCACGTAATTTTAAATTTTTAATAAATTATATATTTTACATTTGATTTAAAAAAAATCACTTTAAGTATAAATTCATAATAATAATAATAATAATAATAATAATAATAATAATAATAATAATAATAATAATAATAATAATAATAATAGTAGAATGTTGATGTGAGTTTTTTAAATAACTGAAATTGATAAATTATATTTGTGACTTATTTTTATATTTTTTAAATATCAAATATTTAAGTCATTTTAACAATCAAATCGTTAAAACAAACTTGTTAAAAGCATATTAAAATTCTAAAGTTCAACATATGTTTACCGTGAATGATAAGGTATTTAGATACATATACATATTTTCTCACTTTTACAACACTTTCAATCGAACCCCTCCGAAGTAGGGATGTAAACGAAGCGAATCGAAGCGAATAGTAAGATATTCGATTTGAATTCGTGAAATTTAGGTTCGATTCGAATTCGATTCGATTCGATGATCGAATTTCAAATCCGATTCGAATTCGGTTCGTAACAAAATTTTAGATGTATTCGATTCGATTCGAGATTCGATTTGTTTTCAAGATGTAAATTTCTATTGATTCGATTCGATCTCAAAATTCGATTCAATCTCAAGATTCGATTCGATTTCAAGATTCAGTTTGATTCGAATGAGAGACTAAAAATTAAAAAAATCATATTTTATCTTCCAATATATTATTATTGTTTTTTCAATTAAATTATTAACAATTTAATATATATATATATATATTTATTTATTTATATATATATTTATTTATTTATTATTATATTATATATTTAATTTAATATATATATATATATTAATCGAATCGAATTTTTGAATTTAACGAATCGAATATATGCATATTCGAATTCGATTCGATAGTTATACGAACTTAAAAATTGATTCGGATTCGGATTCGAATTCAAATTTTACCGAATCGAATCGGTCTAAACGAATTCGAATCACGAATCGAATCGTCAGGATTTGATTTGAAGTACACCCCTATTCCGAAGTAAGAGGTATGCCTATCAGAATAACATAGTGTGGGATATGAGTCTACTTTAACAAGTTTCACCTTTTTCTTTATTTTTTATTTTCCCTTTCGTACTTTTAGTTTTTCCTTTTTTTTTTTTTTTAAAGATAAGTTCAAATTTTGGATTTGGTAATCGTATCAAGAATAGTTGTAGTATAATTTATTTTCTCTTTGACTGGTATTTTTTTTGTACAAAGAAAGTCTATATTTATAATTGAAAAGTAATTGATATCCTAATATTCAACTTGCAAAATATGGTACAAAAACAAAATAAGAGCGGCTTATCATAGTCATTAGATATTCATCTTTAGCTGATTAAATACAACTATCATTTGAAAATTGTAATTTTACTTATACATACTGTGTGGTTTACACACTTCAGATTCTGACAACTATTTTTTTGTTAAAAAGAAATTGAGACATTGACTTAATGCATTGCGATTTGAGTTATATATAATTATTGAGTCTCAATTTAAAAAAGCTATATATCGTTAATTTTCAAGTAAGAATATAATACAATTTAAAAAAAAAAATTATCTACATTAATTTAGAATGCTCTTTTGGTCATTTAAAAAATAAATTCATAAAAAGAAATGGAAAGAGGCTCATACTATTCAAATTTTCTACATAATACACATATATATGTAATAAACCAAGGTATTCAGAAATTAACATTGTCAGCTTCCTCGATAGTGGACGTCTTTCACAATCTACTTCAAAGCCTGCACATACACGAAGATTCATCTCTTAGTTTCAAAATGAATTATATATATTATAGAGTTTAAACTTGGATTATTGGTCAAACTTCATTGAACTTGACCGACAAGTTTAACAAGAAATTTAAAAAATGACTAATAGATATATTCGAATGATAATCAAACAAACCTGAATAATCTTTAAAACTAAAGATTTAATTAAAGCTAAAACTACATAAGTAGGACTTTATAAGGTCTTTTTAAGAACTTTCATAAAAACACATCACCATAAAAGTGAACCACATTATATGTATACAAATGCCTATCCATTGAAAAGGAAAAATAGCTTTTTTTTCTTTTATTTTATTGGAGACACGGAAAGTAATTTTTAAACGGACAAAAAATAAAGTCTTTTTCTTATCTTCCTTTCCGTTTATCACACGTCTTAGAAGAAGACCCGTTCAACAGAAAAGTAAGCACCAAAATTCCATACCAAGAAATCAGTTAGCTTCATCTACGTGAATTCAACATGTTTTTATATTTTTTGAAAGAAAAAAAAAGATGGAATTAAAGTTAAATTTGTGTGTGTGGATTAATGATTGATGAAGTTGAGACACAGAAACAAGAGGAAGAATGTGTCTACTTACTGTTGAAAGACGATGTTGATGTAAGGAACGGCAGGATTGGCAATTTTCTGGTAAGCGGTATTGGATAAGACAATGCTGGAACCGTCTCGTGGGGAGCGAGAAACTGATGTGGAAGCCCGATCGACAATTCTGATTTGGATAATCTCGCCCGCAATGCAGGCCAGCGGCACGGGGGCGCTGATGCACTGCACCAGATACTGCCGCCCACACGCCGCGCCGTTCTCCCATATCGCCTCCCCCGCGGCGCCGAACAGGTTGCTTGTCGGAAACTGAGAGAAATCATTGCCGTAACACGCCGTCGCTGAAGAAGACAAATATGTCAGCCTTTGGCTTCCATTGCCGATCAATATGCTGTTGGAAATAATTGGAGATATCACTTACGCGCGTATGGAGGGGTATACTGGCTGGCGGTGCCTATGTCGGCCCGACTAAACCGGATTTGCGGGCCCAGAACTTGGAAGAGGAATAGCCATACGAGTAGAAATTCAGGCTTCACCATTGATCCTAAACCAAAACCAACTAATTAATTGGGAATAATTCAATTATGATTATGTTTATTTCCAGCTACATCCACTCTCATGCATTTACAATGAATGAAGGTGCGTCTGCGTGTATGTATATATGGAGTACGGATATTATATAGTCCAAGTCAATGCCTCAACATGGGTAGTACATATCTCACTTCTTTTTTATTTTTGATAAAGAAAAAAACAATTGTGTTTTTAATTAAATACTGTCTGAAACCAATAAATCTATAAAGAATTATTTGGGTCTGAAACCAATAAATCTATAAAGAATTATTTGGGTTATCACTCATATATAGCCAGTCAAAGACAATGGCTATATGATTAAAAGAATCATAAATAATAGTACACGGGTAGAGGTGAACTGTGCTATCAAATGATATATAATTAGCAAAACACCCAAATGGACCACTCATATATCCATTGTCCAAAACTCATCATTGATAAATGATTATAATCAGATCGAGCACTAACCATTTTCACATCTCTGCATGGGGTAATTGTTAATATGTCATTCTAGTAATATCTTTTTAGTACTACTGCTCCTCGTCATTCATGACTAGTAAGTTTATAACCACAATAGCTTGTGTATATATAATATCATAAATAGAGTCGAGTTCAATATATTACGATTCACTTTTGCTTATATTTTTTTAATAGATTTTAAATCATAGTACAAAGAAAAATATGTAAACTTGATTAAGTGGAAATATATGCATGCAACACAAAAAACCGGTAATGAAACTAATTCTCATGTCGCTTCATTAAAATAAACTTAATTATATATTTTCGATTTTCGTCTCATGTCTCAAATTTTAATATAGTTGTCTTTTAATTTATTTAGTTATCTGCACAATGAACATGATTCATATTCAATGGAAATCAATGTTTTTTATGCTCTTCTCAAGTCATTAATTAATCATATATAGTTCAAATTCCACATTCGTCTTTTAATACTTGATTTACTTCTATACACAATTAAGAAACTTGGAGTACTTCCAATAGCATATAATTTAATTTAGTTTAAGAGTAAAACAGGAAATATGGAAGAAATTATAATTCCAACTATATCTAATATGTCTTTTAATCACACTGAAAAAGGGCAAAAAGGTTATGTAATGCCGTATTCAAATCTATCTTGATAATCATAAGATAAATTCAAATTGACGAATACGATTTTGCTACGTCATAAGATAAATTCAAATTGACGAATACGATTTTGCTACGAAAAATAAAGTCAAGGAAGTTGTATTTTATTTTATGAATATATGCTGATTAAGAATTTAAAATATCAGTAAGGCAGATCTTGGCATCTTGTATGCATAGTATAATAATCATGTAAATACAAAATAATGACGTAAAATTAATAAGTATATTAAGTAAATTACTTATAGGAGCGGCTACGCCTATTATGGCCAGCCATTAATTCAGCTCTCCATATTGGAAATGCCGATCGGCTGCCGACTTCTAAATATAAAGATTGTCGGGAAACGGCTACTTATAATAAAAATTAACATACTACTTTAGATTACTTTAAGAATATATATATATATATATATATATATATATATATTCTACAAAAATTGAAAAAATTGAGTGTTTTATAAAAACCACAATTTTTCTCATATTATAAATAACTTACATTTTTGGAAATGGACTTTCATAAAATAAGTAAAGTCGCAAACAATAAATGCGACTTTGCTGCAAAGTTACAAGCATGAGATGCAACTTTGTCTATTTTATTAAAACCACTAAGCTTCACCATGTTGTTTTAAAAAATGAATTAAGAAGTACAATATTTTTTCAAAAGTGTCTCAAATTAGTACACTTAGACCTCTCGAACTCACTCAAAATCTATATTATTATCAAATCATATATTCAAAACATGATTCGTTAATTAAAAGATTCTAACCAACTACTTAGCCAAAAAATAATAATAATAATAATAAACCAAAGTAGAACACAAAGTTAAAGATGCATTGTAACTTGCAGAATTAGATATAGTTAACTATATAAGTCAAGTCAAGAAAAAGTCAAACAGTAGTGTTTTTCAGTGTGATTGATTGGAGTAGTTTGCGGTAATAACAATGTGAAGTAGGCAAAAATTAGTGCGAATTTGAAGATCGAAATTGATATGATCATAATATTATTCCAGAGTATGGGCTATAACCCATATTAGACGAAAAAGTCAATGGCAATTAAAAACTGGATAAAAAGTCAACACCTCTGGCTGAGATAGGGACTAAATTATGAGGCCCATTTAAATGAAAAGTCTCGAAGAAATAAATGTATGATTGTAGAAAAGTAGGAGTGCTTCTGGAACCTGAATCTCAATCCTATTTGTCTGCCAACTACTCATGAATGTTCCCATTCTAATTATTTATGCTTGAGCCCTTTCACTGTTTATCAATTATCTTCTATATATTACTATTTCATTGGATCCAATCATCATGATACAATCAAGAAAAAGAGTACCTATTCATCCAAAATTACCCTTCAATTTATATTTATATATATTTAACCCAAAATTTAAAATTTTTAAAATCAAAAAAGAAGATTGTCTCTACCTCAAATCTATGCATTTAGGTGTTTTGATGGTAGTTAACAGTTAACACTAAGATTGTGTTTGGATTGGAATATAGATTTCAAATGAATTGATTTTAAATCCACTTTTATTAGATTCAAAATACATACATATTACTCAAAAATAAGTTCAAATGCAGTGACAGTATTTCAAATTCATAACGCCAAAAATAAATTTGATATTATAAATTTCAAATTTTTTACATCCAAACACAATATAAAAGTCTTTTTTAATTTATCATATGACACTTTGTGTTTGTCAAATCTAACCACCGCATTGCTTAGTTTTGGGATAAGAGTGTGAAAGTTGACTCGATGGGTTTGTGCACCTAATCTATTGATTGGTAATAGTGATTGGAGAGTGGATTGCAGGGATGACATGATTGTGGAAGGAATCTTGATCAAAGACCGATAAGAACAAAAATTATTCTAATACACAAAAAGAAAAAAGAAAACCATTAAAAATGAAAAAGCAAATTTCTTCACCCATAGAAAACATGCACATAGAAAACGGAACAAAAGGATGAAATCCAGAAGCATACCCCAACAAACTAATCTCTGATATCAATCTCAAAATGCAACCTGCAAGACAGTTGGCAAAAATACAATGTCTATTTTTTTGATATAATAATAATAATAATAAAGATTTAAAGATTGTTGAAAGTGACTCAAAACAAATTACTATATATAAAGAAGTTCCAATTCAGAAATATTACATAAATCCGCAGAGAATCGTGATATATATATGCGTTACAGTCACAGAGAATTGATTGTGCAATATGGGCACGCATTAAATGCATTGCTTTTAAGGAAATGTTACTGCAAACTTTCTATTTTGTGGTGTACAATGGTGAAATACATATTTAAATCGTGGTTTTACAGCTTTCAATTTTGTGAAACTACAATCAACAAAATATACACTTTCCATAAAATGCACATATATGTGTAAATGTGCACATGTATATACAAATTTCCATCTAATATATTTCACTAGCTAGATGTAAATTTCTGCATCTTTAATTTGGTCTTTATTGTTTTTAAATAAACCTTGATTTATTTATTTTTGAAGAAAAATCTTGAAGAGTTATGTGGCTAAAGAAGCCATAAATGGGGAAGTACTTTGCTTAGAAGATATTGTTTTCTTGGATTGGTTTGGACGCATACATTATTGTTTAGACGTGTTGGTTTTTTCCCCCTTATGCATCAAAACTTATGTCATATATATGGATTGGCTTGATTTATATATATAGTCTTGTGTTGTGAATGAAGGAGTATATAAATTAATGAAAATATAAGACAAAAAACATAATAAAGAAACAATAAAAAATTGGAAGAAAATTATAAAATTTTCTGTGATTTCAAAAGCAACAAATGAATAAACAAATTTTATTTATAAAGCAACTGTGGGGATTCGATCACTTGAATTGCCAAAACAAAATCGAAAACTCCACTCAAAACCAAGAAATGCAATCTTGAATGTAAAGAACAAAATGAGAAAACAAAACACACTAAATTTTAGAGTAGTTCAGCTTAACAATGCCTACATCCACTATAGATCACTTTCACTAAACGAAACAAATCAGAAATCACAAGATTATAGCATGAAAACAAGAAAAATGAAGAACACTCA
This sequence comes from Scutellaria barbata, assembly GCA_028654395.1. Lineage (NCBI taxonomy): Eukaryota > Viridiplantae > Streptophyta > Magnoliopsida > Lamiales > Lamiaceae > Scutellaria > Scutellaria barbata. The sequence continues at coordinate 10,760,933 of CM053645.1, forward strand.
AACACTAACAACTGCTCACTTTCTTGCTATCTCATTCTCTGTACAATGCTTATCTCTCTGAACTGTCAACTAATGAAATGAACTACGCTTTATATAGAACGCACAACAACTTGAATCACCGGATTTGGCTGAGAATTGAGCGAGAAACAAGGCCCGCAAAACTCCCTATCTAACCTGCAAACAAGAAAATCAAGAAAAACAAGAAAACGTTTCTGGAAAATAACAGAAATACCAAACTTGAAGACGTGTTTCTGGAAAACGTTTTTATAAGTGAAATTGCACCTTTTCCTATACTTAGAAAAAAACGAGTTGAACCCTTATGCACTTAATTTTCCTTCATTTTTCTTTCAAACACTTATGCATGTATGTATATATGCTGATCTTGTTCATGTTATATCTAACAAATCTCCACCTTATAGCATGAACACACCTTGTCAAGACTACCATCCTTCAAGTCACACCAGTGTCAGCCTTTTCCTTCAACCCTACTAAATCCGTGCAAAGCTGAAACTTAGTAATAGGCAATGCCTTGGTGAGTGCATTTGATGGATTGTCTTCAGTTGCTATTTTGCTGATCTTAACATCTCCTTTCTCCACTATATCTCTCACATAATATAGCCTAACATCTATATGCTTAGTATGCTCATGATATCCCTGATGTTTTGACAAGTGAATAACACTTGAATTGTCACAATACACTGTAACACAACTTTGTTCAATGTAACATCCTCGACCAAAACATACATGTCATTGGACATTCATTTCATGCATCATATGCATTTCATATTGGTTATAGGCTTTTATGTAATTAGCATTGAGAAACCTCTATTATAATTGATTGAGACTCAAGTAATCTTCGAGTGCATAATATAAATCCTTTGATTAATAATGATATAAATTACGTTGAATTTTGCAAAGAAAATAAATCTAAATTATATATATATATAAACGTGTACTATATAACTATCATTATATATGTATATATGTAAGTAGCACGAATATATATATATATATATGAGTATAACAAATGCAATTAATATATATATATATATATATATTAAATTACAAGTGCTTTTAATATATATAAGATAGTGGTAGGCGGCATGCAATTGAGTCGGTAGAAGCTGAATCAATATTATTATTATAAATAATAATGATAACATAAGAATTAAAAAAAAAAGTTTATAGTTAAAGTTGATGAAGGCGTGGATTTATTAAATAAATGAATGAAAAATAAAGTAAGCAGAACGAAAACTGCAGAAAGGAAAAACAGAGAAACAGAGAGTGAAGGAAAAGAAATAGCAGGGGAGAAGAAAAGAAAAGAAAATAATGGTAGGTTTGTGAATTTTGGTTTAGTTTCTTCACCGATTTTCTTCAGAATTTGTGGGGGAGTTTGTGGGGATGTGCTCTTCAATTTAATCGGAGTGAATTCTCAAGATTTTTTTACCAAAAGGTATAAAAAAATTAGTGAATTATATATATTTCCAGTTATCGTAATTCATCGGATGTTTTGGTAGCTTTATAAGCCGAATTAGAAAAAGCTTAAAACATGAAAGTTGTAGAGCTATATGTTAAGTTTCTACCGAATTTTACCCTGCTCGACTTGGGATTTTATAACTCAAGTTATAAGGAAAGTAATGAACATGGTTAATTAAGCATACATGCATTGCATTTCATTGCATAATAAAAATATATATTAAGGGGACGATTAGATTGAATTGCATTGAATCGTATAGGGGCACGAGCCGTAGAAAAGGAGAAAGAATCAGAGTAAAGAACGGACCACTTATCCTAGCTGGGTGAGTATAAACCATATATGTGACTTATATGCTATGTGATTTATACGCAATTGGATGCAATTTATATGCAACGTTTGTTATGTGTTATATAAGAAACATGTATTTATATGGATCTATCATTGGATCAAATGATATATTGGCAGATGTATACGTGATCATATGTTTTGATAATTGATGTGTTGCATTACATATGACATGAAATTAAAAGGCTTGTGACTGTCTTGCTATGGATCTGTATACAAATTTGAGACCTTCGGGTCATATTCATATTGGAGACCTACGGGTCTATATACACAGTGGAGACCTTCGGGTCATAATCATATTGGAGACCTACGGGTCTATATACACAATGGCATATTGGAAATTTCGGGATAGATCCAAGTTTGAGTAGTTCACAGAATAATAAATTGGACATAGTGACATTTGCACATGATGATTATATTGTTGATTAATGTTAATGATTGTTATTTGCTTGTTATTTAATTAAAGTAATGGTTTATATTCATCGAGTTGCGACTCATAAAAATCGCATATTTACTTTTTTAGGTTCAATTGCTTTTTAAAGTGGGTTTGTATATATAGACGTCACTTTATATCAGGTCGGCCGGCTGATGCCTCGGATAACCTTCTTCTCCTCTGCATTTTGCATTTTGGACATGTGTATCATAAGCTGTATTTAATATGATTTGTGTTGGGATATGAGTTATGTGTTTTAATCTTATTGATATTAGTTTTTAAATAGTGTTTTTATACTTATATGGATAAATGAAACGTCGGTATGATTTGCCTATTTAATGAATATTTTATTATGAGATATACGTCATAGGAGTATAGGGTGTCACAGTTTGGTGTGGTATCAGAGCGGGGATATGATTCATCGGTGTCAGTATGCATTTATAAGTATTATACGTGATATGTAATTGATATTAAAATTATATTTAAATAAATAGGAAACATGGACATTCATGAGCATGACCCATTGAAGAGAGAAGGTTCAGCCGTGCTACATCAATCGATAGAGGCATCTCATACATTACATGCATCACATGAGTCTGCATAACATTCACCTAGACAGGGGCCAAATATGAGTTTTAGAAGAAAAAATTTCAAGGAGCTCCGTAAATTAGGAACAATTGACTTTTATGGGACTACTGATTCTGCTGAAGCTGAGACATGGCTCAAAAGAATTGAGAGAGTTTTTGGCATGATGAGATGCACTGTAGATGAACGGTTTGACTTTGCAGTGTCACTGTTATAAGGGGATGCATATGATTGGTGGGAGACAATTTCACATACCACAGTACAGCCGTCGATCCTTACTTGAGATGATTTTCTCACCGTATTCAGAGATAGATACATGCCAGAGGTATACCGAGATAACAAACAACGAGAATTTCTATCTCTTAAACAGGGAAATATGTCAGTTGCTGAGTATGAAGTTAAATTTACTCAATTATCACATTATGCGGCTGCGATGGTCGCTACTGAGCGAGACAGATGTAGACGTTTTGAGGAGGGACTTTCATATAATATTCGAAGTAAGATTACGTCTTGGGATCTCCATACTTATACGGACTTGTGTGCTGCAGCAGTTAGGGCTGAGATTTTGTTAAAGGAAGGACAAACACATTTTCAAAGGTAAAAGAGAGAGTCGATGACTCATATTGGTGAGTCAAGTGAGAAGCCAACTAAACGTCAGAGTTTTTCCTTTCCAGCACCGACATTTAGCAGAGGTGGTTCATTCAGTCAGAGGGGTGGACGTGCATAATCTTTTAGTCGTGGAGGTGGCCGAGGACCTAGCCCGACAATACAAACACGACCTATGTGTCAACACTGTGGTCGATATCATATAGGAGAGTGTCGATTGCTTACTGGAGGTTGTTATTACTGTGGACAACAAGGACATTTTTATAGGGAATGTCCAGCTAGACCTGATAGATCAAACATTGGTAGAGCGGCATCAGAACCGACAGTGCAAAATATTCGACCAGCAGCATCAGTGGCAAGTGTTGGTAGAGGTTGTGATAGAGGTCGGACTTTAAGCTCTAGTGCTAGTAGAGAAAGATCAGAGGCACCAGGAACACGATCACAGGGTCAGACACGAGTTTTTGTTATGTCACAGCGGGAGGCAGCTACAGCACCTGAGGTCATTACTGGTAAACTCAATTTAAATGATTTTGAAATACATGTATTAATAGATTCAGGATCCACTCATTCATTCATATCATCCACCATAATATCTCATTTGCATAAAGAACCCGAACTACTAGATTACAACTTAGGAGTACATACTCCATTGGGTGAAATTGTAATGGTACATATGGTATATCGAAATTGTATAATGCGGGTTGATATAGTAGCGTTACCAGCTGATTTGATCCTGTTATTTCTACGTGAATTTGATGTTATATTGGGTATGGATTGGTTATCGAGACATCGTGCTAAAGTGGATTGTTGCACTAAAGAAGTGGTGATAGATTCTCCTGGACAGACTAAAGTGATTTTTTATGGTGATCGACGGATTGTACCGACATGTTTGATTTCAGCAACAACAACTTTCTGTATGATTAGAGATGGATGCGAGGCATATCTGGCACATGTTATAGATCGTACAACTACATATGATGAGATTAGAGATATTTTAATTGTTAAAGATTTTTCTGATGTTTTCCCAAAGGAGTTACCAAGACTGCCACAAGATAGAGAGACAGAGTTCACCATAGAGTTGATATCGAGTACCGCACCAATCTCTATTCCTCCATATCGGATGGCCTCATTGAAGTTACAGGAATTAAAGAAACAATTGCAGGAACTGTTGGACAAAGGATATATACGGGCTAGTGTATCACCTTGGGGTGCGCCAGTGCTTTTCGTGAAAAAGAAAGATGTACATTACGACTGTGCATAGATTACCGAAAGTTGAATCAAGTAACATTGAAGAACAAATACCCGTTACCACGGATAGATGATTTATTTGATCAACTACAGGGTGCGCAAGTATTTTCCAAGATAGATCTTCGATCTGGGTATCATCAGTTAAAGATAGCCAAAGATGATATTCCGAAAACAACATTTAGAACTCGATATAGGCATTATGAATTTTTGGTGATGCCATTCGGATTGACCAATGCACCAGCAACATTTATGGCTTTAATGAATAAAGTGTTCCAACCTTTCCTTGATAGATTTGTCATTGTCTTCATTGATGATATATTGGTATATTCACAGAGTAAAGAGGAGCACGCGGATCATTTACGGATAGTGTTTCAAATCTTGCGAGAAAAACAATTATACGCAAAATTAAGTAAATGTGAATTTTGGTTAGATCATGTGGTATTTTTGGGACATATAGTGTTTGGACAAGGCATAGAGGTCGATTCTAAAAAGATTGAGGCAGTGATAAACTGAAAAGTACCAACGACAGTTTCGGAGGTTCGAAGTTTTCTCGGCATGGCTGGATACTACAGACAGTTTGTCGAAGGGTTTTCCATTATAGCAACACCACTCACAAAACTGCTACGAAAGAATGTTTCATTTCAATGGAATGACAGATGCCAACAGTGCTTTGATGAATTAAAACATCGTTTGACTACAGCACTGATACTCACAATTCCTACAGGCACTGGGGGATTTGTCGTTTATAATGACGCTTCACATCAAGGACTTGGTTGTGTTCTAATGCAGAATGGGAAAGTAATTGTTTATGCGTCACGACAATTACGACCACACGAAGTTTCCTATCCTGTTCATGATTTAGAGTTGGCGACAGTGGTATTTGCTTTAAAAATCTGGCGGCATTATCTTTATAGGGAGACGTTTCAGATTTTTACCGATCATAAAAGCTTGAAGTATTTGATGAGTCAGAGAGAATTGAACATGCGACAGAGACGTTGGATGGAACTATTGAAGGATTGTTATGTGATTGGTAGAGGTCCCATAGACGACGCCACTGTCGGGATTCGATCACTTGAATTGCCAAAACAAAATCGAAAACTCCACACAAAACCAAGAAATACAATCTTTAATGTGAAGAACAAAATGAGAAAACAAAACACACCAAATTTTAGAGTGGTTCGACTTAACAATACCTACATCCACTATAGATCACTTTCACTAAACGAAACAAATTAGAAATCACAAAGTTACAACATGAAAACAAGAAAAATGAAGAACACTCAAACACTAACTACTGCTCTCACTTTCTTGCTATCTCATTCTCTGTACAATGTTTATCACAAGTTCAAGCCACGATGAAAGACGAATCCAACAATAAAAAAGCCCATTTATATAATATTAGCCAACAGATCTTCGTAAGATCTTCTGTTTCCAACATCAAGTCACGTTCTAAATTTCCTGTTTCTCTAAACTCTGAATTTGTCAACAAAAAATACTTCTGGATTTTCGTTTTTCATATTTCATTTTTCTTAGATTTTAGTGGAGTTTTGTGCAAAATCTTGTGTGAACTCTTCATGCAATTGCAAAATGGCAGGGCGGACCTTTCATAAGGTCGATGAGTTGGTCTGACTCAGGCTGTGAAAATTTGTAAAATTTTAGGGATTTGGAATTATTTTATGTATCTATATATATATATATATTTACATACATAAATTTTTTTAATTATGTTTACATTAGGTATGATTGTCCCAGCGGTTGACTCCTCAACAGCTTAGCATCCCGATAATTGTTTTCTTCAAGTAAAAATCAGTGGTGGAAGATGGTTATATAATCATATTAACGGTATCAGGTCGTTAAAAATTTTATTCGATCAACTATGTCTCAAAAAAATTTCATGGATTAGTTATGTTATGGATTGAGAAAAAGATTACCTTACAACTTGATTGTACCGACTTGATTAACAATTTTGCCTCTAAAATTGTGAGGCAAGTTGTATTTAAGTAATTATTTTAAATTGTCTTTTTAATATAATATAGATATCTTCGTAAATATTTCAAAATTTTATATTATATATTAAGTTTGTACAATTATTATAATAGAGATATCAGGGACCTATCTTGAAACTTTAACATCAGGTCAAAATGTTGATAGATCCGACATTGGGTAAAACATCTTTGGTATTAAAAATATTTTCTTAATAAACTGGTCTACAAATATTAATTTATGAAATGAAGTCCTATTTATATATATATAATAACTTAGATAAAGTTGGTCTCATATAATATGATTCCTGAGACCTTCAATGTTATGTCATTGAATTACAGTTTTGTAGAAAATCTGATTGAAGTAATATTAATATTTATTTTTCAAATTTTTGTTAAAGTTATTGGAAATTTGTGTCATTCAGATATGAAGCAGCTTCCAGTTAAATAACCATAAGATTAGATCTTGATATATTACGATTAATTAGTAAGTAGCAACTGCCACGTGAAGTGTTTCATGAAGCATCTCACATGCAAGGTTTAGGCCTAATTATTCCCTTTAAAATGATTACCGTGCATATGCGTGTTTTGTATTCAAGGATGGAGTGATAATTAAAAATAAATAAATTAATTGGATAGAATAATATAAAGAAATGGAAATTAATTATTAAAAAAATTAAAAAAGTAATTCCAAGGATAGAGTAATTTAATAAACGAGATAAATGTTCAAATTGTTATAATTCATATAAGAATGTATGTTTTCTATCCTAAATGTACTTTGTGACTCAATTGGGCCCACTTCTATGACATGAATTGACATTACAAGTCACACCAACCAAAATTGAATCATATGAATGTAAACTTGTTTGGTATTTTGTGATATTTACTACATTCAACTACCCTAAATTAACTGTTGCCGTGTACCCTTGGTGTGAAATTTTTTTTCCATTTCTTCCTCCCTCAACATAAATGCCCATTTTCTTGAAGAAGCTTGGAGAGATTTTGAGTTCAAAAATCGCTCAAATTTCGTGAAGATTAGCATGTATTGTACGTGTTAGTAAACGACAATTATTTCTATATGAATTTTTGTTCCAAAGTTTTGCCATTTTTTTCATTAAATGAGGGCTGTAATTGTGTTATATTTTTGTACAATTTTTGTGATGAATTAGGGTTGTAATTGTGTTATATTTTTCTGCAATTTTTGTGATGAATTAGGGCTGCAAGTTTATGAATGAATGTGTTGCAAGTTGTGTACTAAACAACAATTTAGACATTTGAAGGTGTTTTGAGGCAAAAAATCGAAGTTTTAGGGCACGTTTGGTTCGTGTGTTGGGTTAGTTAGGTTAGTTGGGTTGTGGTGGGTTTACACTATTTGAGTTAAATTTGGTTAATTTTTTAATATGTTTGATTTGAATGTTTAATAATAGGTTTAATTTAATTTTGTGTTTGGTTTGAATGTTATGGTATATATTAAGTTAGGTTTATGTATTAAAAAATAAATTTTAATATAAACCCTTATAAACTCACCATTTTTGGTGGGTTTAATTATCCCAAATAAACCCAACATATGTCATTTTAACCCGGACCCGAAATAAACACAGGTTTTTCAACCATCAAAGCAAACACAGGTTTATCCGGGTCAATTAACCCAAACTCCCAAACCAAATATGCCCTTAAGGGTTAAAATATTGCCGTGTAATCCCTATAATTGCTGTGTACCCCCTAAAATTTCGATTTTTTGAAAAAAAAAAGGTCGTTTAACCCTAAAACGGCATTTTGTTTTTCAAGAAATCGAAGTTTTAGGGGTTACACGGTAATTTTTTCAAAATTGCCATGTAACCTCTATAATTGCCGTGTAACCCTAAAACGTTCATTTTTTTCAGTGAAAGTGTGGTTGTTTTAGTATTGTCTATTGCAATCAGTCAATAATGTACAAGTATAAGTCAATCGATCAATGATATACAAGTACAAGTTATCAATCAACCATAATCCACATCCAATATTCACATTACCCAAAAAAAAAAAAACAACCAAACTTATAATTTTATGATAAAAAAATTTTATTTTATATCAATTATAATAGAAAAGAAAATCCACTATATAAATTGGGATATTTTGGGCCTTAATCCATAAACGCGGAAAAGATAGTGAATTATTTCATGTAGAAAAAGGTGCCCGAGGCGGAGAAACGCGGCGGCACCGACTGAGTAAGGTGGAGCTGTCACTTATCGGTATCCAATTGCCAAACACAAGAAACGCGCTATCCTCGATTTTTCCGAATTAATAGGACCACGTGTGGGACCCTCGTTCACAGCTTCACGGGACCACCAATTTTTTTATTTTCCTTTTTGAAATTGTCCACTAATTTTGAGAAACCTGAAATACAATCAATTAAGGTTGGAGTTTAAATAGTAAGTTAAGTGATTTGTCATAATATCGTTATTTTCACACGACTATATGTCATATGCACGGCTGCATTTTCATTCTGAGTTTGTAAGTTTTCATCTTCAATAATATTGTAAAAATTTGTATCAATTTTTTATAATCGTCAATCTTATATCAGGTTAATACAAGTGAAATCTTGTGAATTTTTTTTTTTCATTTTCATTATATTCAAAACGTTATTATGATATATTATATGGATAATAATAAAAATTATAATTATTTAAATGTACCTAAAATTTAAAATACTATACAAATCATAAATATAATATTTAAACATTGCATAAAATTAGCAAAATTATTTTCATTTAGTTTGATTTTTTCCCAAAACCATCATTAATGTAAAATATTGTTATTAAATAATTATATTAAATAAAATTTAAACAAACATATATACATACAGAGAAAACGGCCCAATCTAGCCTATTTGTCTATATTTCAGGCCAAAATACCCCTCATATAATATTTTTGTCCTCAATACCCTAATCCTTATATTAATGTCCTAATCTACCCTTTTTTTTTTGACAAAAAAGAACATGATGTGACTGGCGACTGAATGTGTCAGATTGATCAGTATTTCGTATATGTTTTTAATATTTTTTCACTAATAAAATCAATACATACACTTTTTATTAGTAATAATTTTTCAAAATTGCCGTTTATATATTACTATGGTGCAAACGGCAATTATAAGTCTTATTATGTCTTATTAGCTCTTATTATATATTATATACAAATTAAATAATTATTTTTGTCTTATTATATTATATTTACTTACAAGTGTGAACGGAAATTTTATGCCTTATTATCTTATTTAATTATTATATTATAGTTACTAATTTAAAATTGCCGTGTAGTTTTTTTTTTATTTTTTATTTTACTTATTTTGCTAATTACATGATTTCAAATTGCCGTCTACACTTATATAATATAATACATTATATTAAAATCAAAAATCATAATAAGACTTATAAAATATTGCCACTAATATATATTTACAGAACGGCAATTTTTAATAATATTTAGGGGGTACACGACATTTTTTTCAATAATTGCCGTGTCCCCCTTTTTTTTTAAATTTTTTTTGTAAAATATAATTAGTGTTATAATTAGTGGAGAAAGGTTGAAAAGCTAATTTTAAATTTGCATTCTAATTGTTCATAATTTTAAATAATTAGTAATAATTTTCCAATTTTTTCAAAATTGCTGTTTATATATTACGATGGTGCAAACGGCAATTATAAGTCTTATTATGCCTTATTATGTCTTATTAGCTCTTATTATATATACTATATACAAATTAAATAATTATAATAAGTCTTATTATATTATATTTAATTACAAGTGGGAACGACTATTTTATGCCTTATTATCTTATTTAATTATTATATTATAGTGATTTATTTAAAATTGGCGTGTAGTTTTTTTTTTTTTTTTTTTACTTATTTTGCTAATTACATGATTTCAAATTGCCGTCTACACTTATATAATATAATACATTATATTGAAATCAAAAATCATAATAAGACTTATAAAATATTTGCACTAATATATATTTACAGAACGGCAATTTTTAATAATATTTAGGGGGTGCATGACATTTTTTTCAATAATTGCTGTGTCCCCTTTTTGTTTCAAAATTTTTTGTAAAATATAATTAGTGTTATAATTAATGGAAAAAGGTTGAAAAGCTAATTTTAAATTTGCATTCTAATTGTTAATAATTTTAAATAATTAATAATAATTTTCAAATTTTTTCAAAATTGTCGTTTATATATTACTATGGTGCAAACGGCAATTATAAGTCTTATTATGTCTTATTAGCTCTTATTATATATATATATATATATATATTATATATTTATATGATGATTACAAATTATTATAATATATAGTACACGACAATTTTTTTAATATTATAATAATTACAATATTACAATTACAATTAGATATTGTAATATTGTAATTACTATAATATTGTAAAAATTATCGTGTACTATATATTATAATACTATATATTATAAAAATTGATGTGTACTATATATTATTTAAATACTATTATTATATAATATATACTTTTATTTTTTACAATTACGCATGCATAATAGTGGCATGCATGCATGCACTAATTATATTATAATTTAATATTATTGACGTTTTTGCCGTGTACACTAATATTAAAATATATTATTAATATTTTATTAATAAAATATTAGTGTAATAAAATATTAATAATATATATTAATAATATATACATTAATAATTGCTATGTTCAATTGTACACGGCAATATTAATTAATAATTACTAATTAATTAATTATAATATATTAATTAGTGTACACGGTAATATTAATTTATATATTACAAATATACTAATTAATTATAATATATTATTAACATATATTATTAATATATTAATATATATTGTGGGGTACACGGAAATTTTTCAATAATTGTTGTGTACCCCATAATTTTTTTCAAAAATTACCGTTTTGTTATAATTAGTGTACAATTATAATATTAGAGTACACAACAATAATTAGTGTATTAATTATTAATATATTAATTAATATAATATATTAATTAATATAATATAAACGGCAATTAATATTAATATAAATTAATATAATATTACAAAAGATTTCATAAACGGAAATTATATAAATTAATATAATATTACATAAATTGTCGTGTATGTGTACATAAATTGCCGTGTATGTGTACCATAAATTAAATATAATATAATAAGACATAAAATTGTCGTTTACACTTATAATTAAATATAATATAATAAGACATAATAAGACATAAATAATTATTTAAATAATTAGTATTATTAATATTAGTGACACAAATAATATTTTATTAATATTATTAATATTAGTGTACACGGCAACATTAGTGTAATTGCCGTGTATGACATAAATATTAGTGGCACAAATAATATTTTATTAATATTAGTGGCACAAAATATATTAATATATATACTTAATATATATTATTAATATATATATATATATTATATAAAATAATAGTATAACAAGTCAACGGTAATTTTAAAAAACATTTGTATGGTACACGACAATTATTTACAAATTACCGTGTACCCCTCAATTTTTTTTTTAAATTGCTGTTTACCCTTTATAATAGTATTATGTATATAATAGTATTATATTATATATATATATATATATATATTATATATAATAGTATAACAAGTGAACGCCAATTTTAAAATAAAATTAGTGTTATAATTGCTTATGTTATGTCTTTGAAAGTACACGGCAATTATTACTAATTACAAGCCAAATTAAACAAAATATACGAAATAAAAAATTTATTACTGATCAACTAACACCAACTGACACATTCAGTAAGCAAGTCACATCATGTTCATTTTTGTCAAAAAAAAGGGATAGATTGAGACATTAATATAAGGATTAGGGTATTGAGGGCAAAAATATAATTGGGGGGTAATTTGGCTAAAAATATGGGGAAAATGGGTATATTGGGCCGTTTTCTATATATATATATAACTTATAAAATAATAATGATCAAAATTGATAAATTGACGATAATTATGTAAATTACTAAATATATGACAAATAAAGAAAACATTAAAAACAATAATTATAAGAAATATTATGAAATATTTCATTTTAGTGCAAATAAAGAGTGTTGGAGATGAACGATAATTTTACGTTAGGATTATGCAAAATTTTACAGCAAAATATTGTGCAGTGACGAAGATGCTCTAAATGATGAAATAGTAAAGTAAGAACATGAATTTACAAATTTGTTCATTCATCTCTTGCAAATACTTACAAATTTGGAAAAACTCTCTTCATTTCATAAGTAACACATCATTATTTCATGATATTATTTTATGATGTTTATCACATCTAGTTATAATGTTATACTTGAATAAATATTTTCTAATATTTTACATGACTAAGAGAATATTTGGATGAGCTGCTCATACACAAAATTTTAAAATTATTTCAATATAATCTTAACTTTCTAAATTTAAAGATGGTAGGAAAGAATGGAGAGTCCGCTTAGAAACACAACAATTTTTTCTATCACTCTTTTATTTAAAGTTGTGATGTGATTATTTATTTTAGGGACGATTTAAAATTTTGTTTCAAGAAGACACAGTTTTTTCAAATCGAAACGTAAGAAAAAAATGAAAGTTAATATTTATATATTAGACGAAGTTTTATAATATAAGAAGAACGAATTTTTATAAATTAATGATAAAAAATAAAAATTATTAAAAAAAATTACATAATTGGAAGTGAAAGACGCGATAAACCCCGCACATCCGTAATTCGTTTGGCGTTTTGGATAATAGTGTGAAAATTAAGTGAGAGGGGACACCATGCCAGAGATTGTTGCAGATTGTGGAAAAATACTTTTGGAACATAAATAATAATATAAGTAGAATTCCAAATTTACCCCCCATCCACCAGCATTGACATTGACAGTAAGACTATTAAAATTTAAAAGGGTAAGTTTTTTGCAAGATAAAATGAAGAATATTAACAGTTACGTACTCATCTTCAAATTTAAATGATACCACAATCTTATTTTAAAATAATTTTCTTATGACTTATGAATGAAACATTATATTAGCATTGATATACGTGGAAAGTACATTTAAACACTAATATATATATATATATATAATAAATATAAAAGATGAAATATACATGATAAGAGATGAATCATACAATAAACTCATGAAATCAATTGTCTTCTTCAGCTTAAAAAAAATCTATATATACGTATCTTATCTACAGACGTTCCCTAAATAATTATATCATATCAATATTCACTCAATTGTCCCCTCTCATAAGGGTTTAATAATATATCTTATAAGTCTCTAGTTGATAGCTTAATTTTTCACCAAATTGACTATCTCCAAATTGATAGTTAAAAAGGGTGAAAGAAATAATATTGTCTTTGTAGAAAAAGAGAAATAAAAGAAGGGAATAGGAAATGTAAAAACTGCAGGGATAATTCTGTAATTTTATACCAAATGAGCTGTCAAAATGCAGTGTCCAAAGTAGAAGAAAAGTTTTGACCGTTGTATTGAGTCTGTTGACAACCAACATTTTCATTACAGTGATCCAGTGGGCCCTTTCGAATGATTATTGATTATATAATATTTGAACACCAAATCTTCGCTCCTCGGCATCCTACACACACACACTCTCTCCCCCCCTCTAAATCTGCGGTGTTGTAGAAATAAAAGAGTAATTGTCGGCATTGAGAGAAAATAGGAGAGAAGCTAGGACGATATCAAACACAAAACTACAAAATTAGAGACAATTTGATAGAAAGTTACTTGCTTTCTCCTTTTCATATCGCCATCATTCTTCTCCGGCGGCGTTCTGGCTGCCGGAAAAAGAATCCCTTTCATTATAAACCTTTTCTTGTCTTTCTCCGATCGTCGTAGTGTAAGGTTTAAAATAATCACCCACGTCGACTTCTTTCTTGAATCTTGTAGGCCATTTGTAGGTTTTCTTCATTCCTTGGTGCACCTATCTTAAAACTAGGTCAGTTTATTGCCATTAATTCATGTTCTTTATCTGCATTTCGGAATTTTTGGGGTATTCAATTTATGGGTTTTGTTGATGAGATTTGATGGGTTTAGTTTCATATATACCATTGATGAAAATTGAAAGATTTCTATCAAGATATGACAACATTTCCATCAAGATTCCTTCCAGTCAAGATATCACTATCAAGATATCACTACATTCTATCAAGATTCCTAATATTCTTATTTGCTATGTGAGGAGGGGGGGGGGGGCTTCTTGATTAGTTTGTTTTCCCCCTAGAATTACTTTATTATTCATCAATAACTTTTGCCATGACAGCAGATGGGAATGAAAAGATCACGTTTTGAGATAATATGGGTTTTGAATTAATATTGTTGCTATTTCATTCTATTAAAAAAAAAATTTATTGGAATTAGTCTTTTCACAATACAGGCATATGTCATTTTCCTCTATAGATTTTGAAACGGTATTTGATGAGAATCCTAGGTACTTCTGCATCAACATTAGCATGCTTAATGTATTCTGCTTTGCTGAAGTTCTCTACGTTCTTGTAGTCTTGAGGGATCATCGTAAGACTGTGCTATTGTCTTGAGGGGAATATGTTTTGGTTTATTGCATTTCTAAATTCAGAAAATGTTGATAACCTGTTAGTTTTTCTGGATTTCAGTGTACACCATGGATAACCTAAAGACTCCATTTAAAGGAGTTGCAGATGATTTTAAAGGAAGGCTGGCATGCTACAAGAAGGACTGGCTCGATACATGGAGTTCGGGTGCAAGGTGCATCTTCTTTTCTGTGATTGATTGAAGTAATGTATAGTGGAAGCTACTATATCAATTGATCAGCCAATTTGATCTTTGTTGCCAATCATCATTGCAGGATATTGGCTCCAACAGCATATATTTTCTTTGCTTCTGCTCTCCCTGTGATTGCCTTTGGAGAGCAGTTGAGTCGAGAAACAGGTCAGCTTTAACTATCTAATCCGTTATATGCTTCATTTTTTCTTTATTATAACGGTTATTGCATGAAAATATTGACCGAAAATTCATCTTCTGAGAAGTTATATGCTTCTGTAACAGATGGAAGCTTGAGCACCTCTGAGACTCTTGCTTCTACAGCTATCTGTGGGTTCATCCATGCAGTTTTCGGTGGGCAGCCATTGTTGATCTTAGGAGTTGCAGAACCTACCATAATAATGTACTCCTATCTGTACAGTTTTGCTAAAAACACTGTAGGAAAGGAACTGTATTTAGCCTGGGCTGGGTGGTATGCAAAACTGACCTCTGTATCTTTTTATAATCCGATATATTGCTTTCATTTGAACTGCAAAAACCATAAAATTGATATATCATGTAACTTTTACATTTGATTTTCATATAGGGTTTGTTTATGGACCGCCTTGATGTTGTTTCTTCTTGCCATATTCAATGCTTGTACCATCATCACTCGATTTACAAGAGTGGCAGGGGAACTCTTTGGCATGTTAATTACAGTTCTTTTCCTTCAAGAGGCCATCAAGGTACTTATTGATATTCTCCTTTCTTATAAATGCCAGCACTATTATATCTATAACCGTTGTTGCTTGAACAACAGGGTGTGGTGAGTGAATTCAACATCCCAAAAGGTGAAAATGCCTCGGAAGAGATATACAAATTTGAATGGCTCTACACTAATGGGTTACTTGCAGTTATATTTGCTTTTGGCGTTCTTATCACTTCCCTGAGAAGCACCGAAGCTAGGTCCTGGCGTTATGGTTCAGGTATGCCGTGTTTGTACACATCATAACTTCATTGTATCCGAACACCAACCAACGACGCATAGTAATATTTGGCCTGTTCGGACAGGCATGTTTAGGAGTCTAATTGCAGACTATGGGGTTCCATTGATGGTTGTGGTATGGACAGCATTATCCTATGCTGTTCCAGCAAAAGTCCCTTCAGGGGTTCCGAGGAGGCTCTTCTGTCCCGATCCCTGGGATTCTGAATCAATGTATCATTGGACCGTGATTAAGGTACAGAATTGTTGATGAATCTGTTTCTTGCAAACCTAAATATGGTGCTTATGAAACTATGATCAATGTTTTTATACAAAGTTAAAACATTTTTTTGTATTAATGATTATTCAGGACATGGGAAAGATACCAGCTATGTATATTTTTGCTGCCATAATACCAGCCATGATGATAGCAGGCCTATACTTTTTTGATCACAGTGTAGCTTCACAGATGGCACAACAAAAGGAGTTCAATCTGAAAAACCCATCTGCTTATCATTACGATATCCTCTTGCTGGGAGTCATGGTATGTACAAAATGTTATCAAAGAGTGTAGTTTTTTGAATTCTCTCTCTGCTCTTCTAAACCATTTTATTATTTCAGACTTTGATTTGTGGATTACTTGGACTTCCTCCTTCGAACGGAGTTCTTCCTCAGTCCCCTATGCATACTCGGAGTCTTGCAGTCCTTAAGAAGCAGGTGGGAAGCACTTATATATGACTATTTGCATGTATCTATATGAGTCGTATAATATTTAAAAGTTAAGTTTTGATATCTGCAGGAAATACGGAAGAGAATGATGAAGACCGCAAAGGAGGGCATGAAATTGCAAGCGACCAACTCAGAGATTTATGGACGAATGCATGCAGTGTTCATCGAGATGGAAGGCACTCCTGCAGTATGTGCTCCTTTCTATCTTGTCTTCAATCCAATTTCTATTACAAAACACACAACCGATTAAATAATAATTCAACTGTATGTTGTTGCAGCATGTTGCCGACAAAGAATTGGCTAACTTGAAGGAGGCTGTTTTGAAACTTGATGATGGAGATACGGATGGCAAATTTGACCCTGAAAAATGCATTGACCTCTACTTGCCTGTTCGAGTAAACGAGCAAAGAGTTAGCAACTTGTTACAATCTATACTTGTGGGGCTGGCCATATGTATTACTCCAGTAATCAGAATGATACCTACCTCAGTTTTATGGGGATACTTTGCCTACATGGCCATTGATAGCCTCCCAGGTAATCAGTTTTGGGAGAGGATTCTGCTGCTCTTTGTACCTCCGGGTCGTCGTTTCAAGTAAGCCTTCATGTTTAGACTTCTCTTTGAGCTACTTTTTATCGAAATCATATAGAGACCTCAAAATGTTTGTGTTCTTACTTTGGCAGAGTGTTTCAAGGGTTCCATCCTTCGTATGTGGAGTCAGTACCGTTCAAATACATCTTCATGTTTACGCTTTTCCAGCTCGCCTATCTCGTGCTCTGCTTTGGAATCACATGGATACCAATTGCTGGAATATTGTTTCCACTTCCCTTTTTCCTCTTAATAAGCATTAGAGAACACGTTCTTCCAAAAATGTTTCCACCTCGCTATCTTCAAGAACTAGATGCAGCTGAGTATGAAGAGATTATTGGACGTTCGTTCAGGAGTCTTAGTCTATCTGTCAGGGTAAATCACGAAGATTTTATTGCAAACTTGTTATACATAATATTTCATTAAAATACATTGAATGCTGAATCTGGGATGTGTGTGAAACACAGGATAGAGACATACCTGATTCTGATAGCGATGAAGGTTCTCCTGATGTATCTTCGGCTGAAATATTG
Organism: Scutellaria barbata; assembly: GCA_028654395.1. NCBI lineage: Eukaryota > Viridiplantae > Streptophyta > Magnoliopsida > Lamiales > Lamiaceae > Scutellaria > Scutellaria barbata. The sequence continues at coordinate 10,779,221 of CM053645.1, forward strand.
GACTCGATGACTACCCGCAGAGGCGAATTAAAGCATAGGACTGTAAGCTTCAATGACAGGACTGTGAGCTTCAATGACAGGCAGCTTCAGGTTCGTGGATTCTTTGCATCCATACTGCAAAATGCCAGGAAATGGTTGTAATGCTCTTGTTTTTTTCAGGCTCGAGGGGAAGATTCTGGTGCAATGTAAGGAAACATGTGTAAGAAATCGTCTATCTCAAGATTATTATCTTTGCGTATTATCATCTAAAGTTGAAGACAATGAGATGTACAAGCAAGAAAAGGTGAAGGACGCGCATATGTAGTAAAAATGATTGATGGACTATTCTTTATAAACCATGAGGTAGTAAGTTTGCAAACCTTCATCATTTCAAGTCAAAGGATTGCGAAGAGGGAGGGAGAGAGAGGGGTGCTCAAAAGGTTGGGGGCAGAGCAGATGAATGAAAAAAATTAGTTATTCTACTAATTTATATTCTTGTTATATAGCAACGTGATTTATATCCATTTATATGTAGGAATTCTTGCACTGGTTTCACGTTTCTCTTTAGATTAAGCATTTGAACTTGCTAGTTTAGATGGATGCCTCAACAAATTCAATGATTATTACAGCCACAAGCACTAGTTCAGAAAAATGCTAGTTTGCTTTGATATTCAGTACAACATTTCCTAAAATTTTATATTCGTTTTGAAATATGGGTTTTTAATGAATATAAAATATTATATAATATACTACAATAAAAGTATATTAATTTCATGTATGGTATTTATAAATTAAAATGATTTATAATGTTAATTATACAACCAATTGTATATTTATTATTAATTTATAATGTCATATTTATACTACAAATAGTAAAAATATATAACTTGCTCTCGTGTCCAATAAAACATTTTCCTTTAATTTTACTAACTAACTTATACAGCTGATCTGTCATGTTAGAGAAACTGAAATGGAGAAATCAAGACGCCATCGTACTCCATGATAAGTTTTTTAATAAATATTCAAGAGTTAATTACCATTAAAAGAGGAAAAAAAAAAAAAAACCAACTTTGGCCCTTGTAATAAATATAGCATAAACTTATAAAACTTACAAAATAATATACCTACTTTCAATTTATTCTCAATAATAGCAGTAGATGACATTTTACGGCCCACTCATGCCCATGTGGCTTGGCAGAAATCCACGTGTAACTAAAAAATAGTAAATTACCAAAAAATACACAATTTTGACAGATGCCAGTGTGTAGACTGGTTGTACCAGAAAGAAGAAATCACAAAAATGCACAAAAAAAAAATGTGTTTGGCCTACATAATGGTGATATGAATGAGTATATGTTAGAGAATTGAGATCAAAAAGAGAAGTAGAGGATTATCAGGCTTCTAACTGCTCTCTCTAGAGGCTATTCATACTTGGTGTAAATAATTTGAAGTCTTGTGTTTAGAGAAGTGGTGAAGAAATGGCTGAGCTTTCAGGTCCAGCTTCATTAGCCAGAACAAGATGATCACCATCTCTTACCACCATCAAGTCTTCGATCAAATATCCATCTTTTGTCACGATCCTCGTTGCACGAAACCCAAACTTTTGATAGCCTAAACTGAGCAGGTCTGGAAGAGATCCAGGCAAAAGCACCAGCTTTCCAGCTGTATCACCCCTCTCTGGACAACTGATAGTTACTCGAGTGCTGTTTTGCGAATTAGCAGGACTGGAAAATGGCGAGAATACGGAACTTCCAACTGCATTAAAACTAATGTAAGATTTCCTCCAAGTTCTTGAAACATAAACCATAATTTGAATATAAGTGAGACCTGTGGCTTAATAAGCTCACCTTCGTTTTGTTTTTGACCAGCTGAGATGATCCCTGCAAGGGAGTTTTGGAAGTAGTCTGCCTTCCTCCTTCTTGACCCTTCGTTGTTCGATCTCAGATCTCTAGAACCTGATCTCAAGATTGGCAGTTTATATGCCTTCAAGTAAGGTGGTTCTTGAGCTTCTTGGTGTGTGGTCTTGTGCTCCGGATTTTGCTCGGACAGTAAAGCTTTGATCTCTTCGTTGCCTTGATGGTTGGCTAAGGCTCGTGGCGTCCAGCCATGGGCATCCGGCTTGTCTGGATCAGCTCCATATTCTATCAAGAACTTACAAATTTCAACATTTTCTTCAGATATTGCTTGATGCAGAGCTGTGGTTCCTGAGCTATTCTGCAATGTAACATCCCCACCATATTTGATGATTTCTTGGAGTAGGTCTATGTTATTTTGCTCAGCTGCAAAACATGCAAACTGGCCTACATCACCAGAAGACAATGTTGCCCCATTGTCATTGAGTACTTTTATAATGGCATCTTGTTTCCCCAATATCGCATCCCACAAGGGAACATTTCCTTCGGAATCTGCCAGTCAGGGACTCATCAAGATTAAAGTATCAAGGAGGTTAATGATAAATAGCAAGATGGTTCCTCTAATTTGTGATTAACTGAGTACCTTTTCCGTTGGGGTTGGCTCCATTATCCAGAAGGAGAAGTACGCATTCTAAAAATCCTTTTGATGCTGCAAGATGCTGTACATACAACAAGACATGCATATCATTGCAAGTTTAGTTCACTGAGTTATTGAGTTAACAACTAGTATTAATTCTCAAAGAATGCAAAACGGTCATACCAAAGCACTGCGCCCATTGCTATCTAACTCATTTGGATCCAGACCTTGTCTTAGCAAATGGTTCAACAATAGATCATCCCCTCTGGCTGCAGCAAAGCATAAGGTCAGAGGCATGTCCATCCTTCCATGGGTCAACATTTGCTCCGTGTAATGCAATATTTCCTGCATCACCGGCTCTTTGTGCTCCTTCAAATGCTACACAAAAGTTCAACAAATAACATACAAGAACAATCATCATCAAACAACAAGAAGATCAAGAACATTGATATAAGAAGTAATACTTTTTATTCACCTCAAGGAGATTGTTCATGATTATTGTTGCATCTCCAACATTAGCTTGAAGAATATTCATAAATGCAGTACGATTCAAGCGAAGTAGTTGGCTCAATCTTCTTGTACGAACAGTAAAAACTTGTGGCCTGTAGCAAAGAACACCTACTTCACCACAAACATCTCCTGTCTTCAATTCCCCAAACACCTAAAATAATTTTATGTAGACATTTTATAAGATCATCTGTATTTCACCCTCCTAGTAAAGATAAAACCAAAAATGTTCCATCAATGTGTGGTTGTTTACCCGTTCCATTCTATTTCTGTGTGAAATAAGATCCTGTCACCAAGAACAATATGTGGTTACTTCTTGAAAATAACAGAATAGCTGTAAGATGAATGAACGAAAAGGACCTTGAATTCCTCAAAAAAATTGATTCAGAGGATGCCTAAATGGTGTTTCACATGCATGCAAATAACAGTATATAGATGAATATTCATGTTCATGTGAGTACCAGTATAGACATGTTGGAGGACTAAGTACATATTTTAACTGGAAAGAATCTGTTCCATTTTGCGAATAAAGATGACTTTGAAGTAATCTTCAAGCTTCAATTGCTTCAGCCTGCTTAAGAAACAAAGGCCAGATATCCAGGACAAACAATCATATAATTTGGAAACTTTTCTATGCACTTCAATCATTCCTAAATTCATCAATGCTGGAACAGTTGATGTTGGCTGATAGTTTTGGTGATACTCTTGTTTTGAGGAAGGAGGTGGAGATAAGAAAGACAAACACATGGTCTCATGGACGGGGGGTGGGGGAGGGAGGAAGGGAGAGAGAGGGAGGGAGAGAGAGAGAGAGAGAGAGATTACCACTGCCCCATTAACCAGAATATACATATCTGTAGGTGCTTCATTTTGTAAAATTACATCTTCTCCAGTGGGGAAATACTCAGGTTTCATCTCCGAGACCTTGCAGGGTAGACCATAGAAAAACAAAGACACAAAATCTATTCACAACAGCAGTATTGGTTATTATGTTGAAAACAAATAGATAGCAAGAAAAAAAAATTGCAGCTTCTCAATCTAAACCAAAACAAAAATGTCATGTCAATAGGACAGCAATGTGTTGCATGATTGCATCTGAGACAAGCTTTTTCTTTCATCATTACCACCTTAATCTTATCTTTTTGTATTTGATATACTACAAAGAAAATGAAAGTAATACTACTTATCCGTTCACTAGAGAGTAATGCTATACCAAACCATAAAGTAAAAACAGAGATGACGAAATCACTTCATTTATTGAAAAACCAGTAAAAGAAAAGTAAGAGAACGAAGGTGGAACTTAGAGGGGGAGAAGATAAAGAAACCATGACACAAAAAATGATGTAATGTAGGTCAGTACCAGCTGAAAGAGTAGGTCATTTGACACCCCTTGGAACAAATACACTTTATCAATGAGGGAGTAAAAGAGAAAATGTGAGATACTTGAACGAATAGCTTTAGGAAGTGCATCAACAGTTTCTTGCTGCTGCACCCCTTCTGAATCGATTCTGTACTTTAGGCTCAAGTGAGCAATCATCTGCTCTTGCAAGTGAGGAGGCAGTTGGTTCCTTTTGCCAAAGCTTGATGCAGCATTAATAGTTTCTCTCTGCGGAAAAAGAAAAAGTAAACAAGAGAGAGAGAGATAGAACCCAGCAATTCTCATGGCATATCTTTAAAAGGCCATCTGGAGATATTCTAAAACATCCTTAAGAAATATACATAACTACCAGCTAAAATTTAGGAGAACAGCATTTTCAGATGAATTTCAGCAGTGAAACTATCTATACTAATGAAGAGAACTAATGATGACCCAATCAAAACACAAACATAGTCAAAACTTACAAATTTCCTAGTTCTGGTGGTTGCTTCAACGATCAAGTTGGTAAAGTTTCCTATGATATAGGATGTGAGCCCAAGGATGTATAACAAGTATATGATGTCGAATATCATTTCCCCCGTGTTCACAGGATGCAAATCACCATAGCCTATCGTTGCGACAGTGACAAGGGACCAGTAAGCAGATATAAAATACTTGTCCCATAAAGGAAGTTGATGAAAGTTGTCTACTGAAAGCCCAATCCATGTGTTCTTTGGGTCCTTATGCCTATCAGCAAGAAGGTAAAAGAAGCAAGCAGCGCAATGAACTGAAAAAAGAGTGACCTACACAGAGATACAAACTTCATTAGTTATATCCTAATTCCTGAACTCACCATGAACTTGCAATTTGTATCTTAAGATACTCACACAAGTAAGCTTTGCAATTCGAACCAAGATGTAATTGTAGTTTTTGTCTTTCTCCATTCTGCAGAAATGCTAAGACACATCAGTTGGAGTCTGGAAAGCTTACCATACAAAACATTTCAGCTATGTTACACACCTAAGATAAAGCTCAACTGGTAAATAAAATTTACATATGCCTTACTTGGCACCCCTAAATGAAGAAAATGGAGTAATTTTCTATAAAAGATTCCATGTGCCATTTCGACATGATGGTTGCATTTTATTATAGGCAAACATACAAACATATAAAACTTTTAAACAATTCAACCTTTATAAGTTAAAAAAATCATCTGTCTTTATTAGAGTAACAAACTCTACCTCTCGAACATTGCACTGACTCTTCTGAGACGCCAGAGACGAAGCATACTAAAGTATCCATATCCTTGGGCATTAGACGGAATAAGTTTCTGTACAAGAGCATAAGGTATTGTTGAGATCACATCAAAGACCAGCCCTGTTCTCGCATATCTCAAAGCAATCAGTTTTGGTCTATCGACCAGAAGATAAGTCGATTTGTCAAGGTAGGCAACAAAGAAAGACAGCACAATGTCAATGGCAAAAAATCCATTCACAACATTGTCAGTGATGTCAAGAGTTCCCTTGGGTCCCCTAAGGAAACCAAACTCAAAAGGAGACACCCATGCTGTGTAAAACACCAGTACTACCAGAAACGTTTGCCAAGCTCTGCATAATATGATCATGAAAAGCTTCATCAAATTTCTCATCTATGATGGCATTAGCAGTTAGATACTCAATGCAGCTTTTGTAAGGAACTAATGTATAGGCATTAACATGTGAAGCTGTAAAATATTTAACCTAATTGTAAATAGTGCAAATTGAGTCCCAAAAAATCCCAATTCCTATAATCACAAATCACAAACTTTCCTAAAACTCACCCATTTCACAGAATCGACACCTCCTATTGACGTAATACCAACACACGGAACGCATATAAAATAAAATTATCAATAGACAAACGTAGATACCTATATCGAAAATCGAAGGGCGAAAAGATATAGGAACGAAGCTTGACTTTGGGATTGCTAGGGGCGCCAAGAGGTGGAAGAAAGCCATTGGAAAAGCTAGTAGAACTTAGGTCACCTCTCGAGGAGGCCCCTTCAATAGCCGCCTCCATTGGTATGATCTTCGACATTAAGCCCTCCTTCTCAATCTTCTTGGACCACTCCTACCTCATTCATTTGCTTTCACTCACACTCCATTTTTTTTTCCTGTGTGATTTATTCCTTGTTTTTCTCTGTGGATTTTGTGCTTTATGGAGTTTCAAATTCCTTCTCTTTTAATTTAATTTTGTTTTTTGGTGTATGATGTTGGCAGAGTCGGATTGAGCTTGGACCTGCCATTGCCAATTCTCTCCTATTTTCGCTCCAATTCTTGCATGGCCGTAAACGGTGAACACGTATTCAGCACTAAGCCTTTTATTTGATGAATAATTATAAATATATTTTTATGTTTGATTAATCAAAATTTTATTTAAATTTGATAAGGGAAATAACAAATATACAAATATTAAACTATTTGAGATTGACGTATGTTTGTTTAGATCGATCAACCTCTTAAATAACTCTTATTGTACACGTTATTCAAAAAAAATTGTGATACAACAACAATACTTTTAGTGAAAATATGATGATTTCAATTAATGAGATAACTTTTTTGAAACATATTGAGTCATTATATATTTTATAAATAAATTATATAGTGAATATATGAGATTCTTTCTATAAAAAGGTGGGTGGATATGAATATATTTTTAAAATAATTATTCTAAACTAATTAACAAACATTTTTTATAAAGATAATATGTATATGTATATACGAAACTAAACAATTATTCAAATTTCTTAAAAATCCAATGTAACCAATTTTGTAAATTTTAGAATTTTAATATTGATACCCATTTTATACAATGTTTCCATTCGGTGCCTCACATGAGAATATATTATGTTGATTTTTTTTTAAATAAATTAAAACTAATATCTCTCAAATAGCTAAACTTTTGAATAAAGTGTTGACTACTTTGTTGATCTATGGTAAATAAGTGTCGATTAACAAGCTGTGATCCACAAAAGAAAAAATAAAATATAAAGGTTTTTAGGTAAAACGAAAATAACAATTTTTTGTTGAGGTAACCCGCTTTCAGCCAAGAATGCCCTAGAATTAGAACCGCTCCATTGCATTGCTGTGCCTATTGTACAGTATCATACAATTTACTCGATAATCGGGTTTGCGCTGAAAAATTGCTCGTTGTTTCAGATTTTACTTTTCTTGAGAGAACTTCACAATCATTTACCTTGAGCACAACACAAGATCAACTGAGGGCAAAAGTCGTCGATTAGGGAAAGTTCTAGAGAGAGCAGCCTTCAGCACTGCGAAGAGAGAGAAATAGAATGGCGTCTGCTATTACCAAATGGCTGGTCGACCCAAACCGCAACCCCCTCGCCGCTCTCCACAAGAAAACTATTTCCAATCGCCTGCGGAAAGTCGGTATGTATTTGATTGAAATGTGTGCCGTTTGAGGTATTCATTGGCGAATTTTTTTTTTTTTTTTTTACTTATTGTGATTTTGAATGCTAGGGCTTCGATATGACGATTTATACGATCCGATGTACGATCTGGATATCAAGGAGGCGCTGAATCGGCTTCCAAAAGAGATCGTGGATGCCAGGAATCAGCGTATCAAGCGCGCCATGGACCTCTCTATGAAGCACGACTATCTTCCGGAAGATCTCCAGGTATTCCTATACAGTGATATTTTAATTGGTGTCTGCATCTTGAGTATTCGATTCGATTTTTTCATTATTACTTTGGTAAATTAGCACTTCGATATGTTATACAGTTTGCTGTGTGAATTTCGGAATTCATGTGTTATTTGAACTTCCAATTTCATCCTTTCAATGAACTTGTCTGTGCGCTTGTACATTTGGGTGACGGAGTGCTTGGGGTGATTGGATGATATGCTGTGTAATTTGGTTCTTTTTCTTGGGTATTGCTTGTTAGTGTGATACATTTTTTGTTTGTTTATGGAGAGCTGCTTTGGCTGATTTAAGGTTTAGGGAAATTTGAATAAATTCTTCTAAAATTAGTTTTACTTACTTTCTGCAATACATATGTATTAGGTGCTGGAGGAGGTAAACTGCTTCTAATTTTGCTGTTTGGTTGAGCTGTGGTTATTAGAACTCAATGTTTCGTTTACATTGCACAAAAGATATCATTTAGCAATTCTGCCTGATGTACTCCACTTTTATACCATCTTTGCACTGGTTGTAAATAATCTTTTTGTTTAATCATATATACTACATAATTGTGAAAATACTTATGTGTCCAGTGTACTGAGTCTGGATATGACGGTGTAAGAAGTTTCCAGTAACTAAGCATCTTGGATACATATGCGAAAAATCATTTTATGGACTATGGCAGTTCGAAGCTAACAAACAAAAACTAATCTTCCAAACTAACTCCCGATTAAAATGACTTAATCATAATTTTTTTTATTTTCCTCTTGGGAAGTGATTCTTATGGTGTCATAAAATTTGACAGTTTTTGATGCCAATGAGAGAACATGCTACCATCTATATGCTTCTTTTGGTCAGTTGCACTAATCTATGTAATGGTATTGCAATTTTTTGGCTCCGCTACGCTATCCTGTTATTGGATCTTTCATCCAAGGCTGTAAAGAAGATTACCATCACCTGTAAACAAATGAATAATTAGTTATATGTGGCTAATTATTCTGAGCCATAAGGAAGATTGCTATGTGAAATTGTATATGCTCTTCAATTCAATGTTTATCTCCCCCTGAGCTTCATTTGTTGGCATAGGAGAAAGTTATCAGATTTAAGTTACTGTTTGAGTCTGTTCTGTTGATGTTAAATAATTTGAATATCAATCTGTTTATGTTCTATTGACTCTACCATAGTAGTGCATCTTTCTTACTTTAAACTTTGATCTACATTCCTGATGCTTGTTGATTATTTGTTGGACCTAGGTTATTACATTAGAATGGTCATCTGATGTCCTTTATAAATCATATATGGAATGCTAAAATATGTTTGAATTTCCACACTTGATTATGGGCTTGGGCACTATATCTTCCCCCTCTCTGAAATGGAATAACTATTCTCAGGTAAATTACAAGCAGACGTTGAAGAAATACAATCAAGAGTTAGATTAGTTATAGTTGCATCATGTGCTTGAGATCCGATTCCATTTTTTGCTGAATTTAAATTCATTTAGAAATCACTTTGGAGTGTTGTTACTTGCTATCTCTTTGTAGCGGTAGCAATTTATATATTTACTTATTTTCTTTCACAGGCTATGCAGACTCCATTTAGGAGCTATCTTCAGGAGATGCTAGCTCTCGTAAGTACCTGTGTCATATTACGCTCCTTAATGTTGAATATTACCTTAACTATCATGATGCATTAGAGTTGCTGGGCTTTTCTGAAACAATTGCCTAAAATAAATTAGACAACATAACTGAATTCTGGCCTGTACTTCTTGCATACAGTTAACCTATCAAGATAACTTTTACAATAATTTGATTACCAAACATGTGACTCTTTATCACTTTTATCTGTAATAGAATCAGTTGATGAGGCTTAATAAAATGTCTCAAGTATTTTCAAAGTCGCTCCTCCATGCTTTTGTGCACTTTTATCTTTTTTTGTATTGTTAAATTTTATCTCCACTTTTTATATTGTTAGGTTAAGAGAGAGAGAGCTGAACGTGAAGCACTTGGTGCTTTGCCTCTTTATCAGCGCACCATTCCATGAGTGGATTTCTATCTCTGCTGTTGTGTCCTTTCATTAAATCAAATATGAAGAATAAGGCCAGTCCCATTCTGACAATGGACATAATATCTCTGCGTTTTGTATTTTGTTGATATCTAATGAGCAAGAGACTCCTATTGTTTGGTTAGTGGTTCGCACTCTCAACATATATTGATGTGTCACTTTCGAGAAACGGTTTTTTTCTAAATAGTTATTTGAAATTTAAGTGGGTGATTCTGGTTTTACAAGCTGCATCTTGCTTCCATGGAGCCTTGTTTGGGAGCTTAGGGCAAACAAAATCCTCTATTCCACATTGGTGTTTCATCGGGTATTCCAAAATAACCTTCACACTCTTGGTGTAAAAGATGATATCACCAATTTATACAGAATATGAATTAAAAGTAATGGAATATTAGATGAAATATTAACTTGAAATAGATTATCCAGTTTGAGTTTAGGGCATGGTCATGACCTACTACCCCTTTGTTGAATGGTGGTTTTCTGAACCACAGGTTAGATGGGAAAAAGGCTCAATATGCTCAAATAGACTTCAAAACAAATGCACACACGAAGATGAGAAAGGTAGGTTAAATAGAAAATGTAAAATGTGGCTTGAACAAGGTGAGAATCTCTCAAACAACTAATGTCTTGTTAATTGTGGCTACTTATTATCTGATCAAAGCGTTTGTCAACTTTGATGGTGGATTCTACATTAGAGTTTAGGGAGGTAGGCCCTTCCAAAATAATAAAATGCAAACTGTTAAATAAATTGCCCTATTACCACACTTATTAGTATTCTAAGGAATATTGTGGTTGAGATGATAAAAGTAAAAAAAGGTAACAGAAACAAAAGAGAGGAATATGACAAGAGAATAAAAAAGAAGTGGTTTAAGTGAACATTCCATGTGACAGAGAGAGGCTTCAATTTATGGATTGTTCCACGTAGTTATACATCACCTCCCCTTCTGTCCCTCAATCCTATTTCATCTTAAATACACCTTTATTCTGTAACAATTCTATTGGATCCTCATACTTAGCCAGATAAGGTTTGGAATTCTCCAATTATTAATTCCTCTTGGTATGCTATTCTTCAATATCTCTAGTATGAAATAATAATTACATCAAATGCTTATAATATGTTATTGTAGTAGCAGTAATAATAAAGAGATATCTTCGACAAAAGCAAATAGATTTGACCCACTTAAATATGAGGTACATTTACATAAAATTGTGTCTATACATTATTGGTGGTTGTCATGTCTCCCTCCAAATTTCAGTTTTACAATTTATGCTCTTTTGGCTTTGTAAAATTTATTTGGATTGTAAATGTGAGATGAAACATGTAATAAACAAATACACGTCAATATACTTATCTAAATTATTTAAACACTACAACAACAATACTAATCTATAAAAACTAATTTTCTTTTCACACAAAGAATATATAAATAAAAGATTCTTATTGCATCTTGCATAATGTAAATGTAAAAACAAACCCACTAAAATACCCAACTGGCAACTGGACATTTTGGTGTATTAATACACACATTCTGTTCTAAAACTACCTATTGATACAAATTTGATTTCATGAACTTAAGTCCATAATACTGACCCATAACAAACTTACTACTAGCAAAATAAATAAATAAAAGAAGTAGCCAAAATTCAAAAAAACACCTTGAGTGGACATGGCATATGGAGAATTAGGTGCACTACTATGAACCAACTAAGGAGAAATATACATATTCTTTTATTAGACATATATATTAATTAAAAATGAAAATGATATGCATGCATGATTAAAGACAGTAGCATTTAAGGGGATCCACGTGAGATGCAAATTTAGAGGGCTCTATCTATCATCATGATATATTATAATGTGAAGAAACTCAGAATTCGGCCTCATTTCTGAATCTGTGGGCTCCACTGTGTGATATCAATGCTCTCTTTTTTAGTCGGCTCCTTTGTCCTTTTCTCCATTTCCTGCCTATTTCATTATAAATTTAATTTAACGTTTTTAATCAATAATTTTTGAATATTATCTATCATCATCTTATTGTGAATAAGATTTGGTGAATTGTATTATATGTAAAGTGAGTTGAATATATAAAAATGTAATGCATAGGGCTTGAATTATAGGATGTAATGAGTAATTGCAAATGGCTTATGTGGATAACGACTTATTCTCCATACAGTATACGAGACATCCTCATGTGCTAATTTATTAAGTATGCTCAAAATGAGGATATAATTTGTTTCGTGAAATTCTGAAATTTATTTCAATTTGTTTGGCTGATATTGCCTCGTTGATGTGTAGTTTTCTAATGGACCACCGCCGCGAGATCTGAGAGAGAGATTTTATTTTATTTTTTCATAATAATAATTGAAAGTAATGAATAAAATAAATCAGAGGGACATCAAGAATCTTGGTTGTCAAGATGGTATAAGACACAATTTAAAGCTTTCCGCTTTCTTGGGCCTAATCATTCAATGGAATACCCAATTTGTCGTTTTCATTTTACCCTTTTTTTAACTCTTGATTTGAAGATTCAAGTAATCCCCACTTAAAATATATTCCATTCAGTATCACTTTATTTTTTTCTACCTTGTATCGCATTTGATATTAATGCACATCATATAATTTTCACAAATCTCTGAGTCAACTAGGTCAAACTCAGTCAAATTTGGGAATAAAAAAATCTAAATTTAGTATCTTGAAAATAGTTTGAGTGTAGATATGATTCTTCCATACACTGCAACGAAGTTGAAAAAATGTGTATACGTGGCGATACAATTACAAGTAGTAAAAATATGAGGCCGAGATAACTTCATGACCCACATCATAACTCAGAGAACTGAAACTATTGGGCCTATGCTATTTTAGAATTATAACCCATCTAGAAAAGCCCAATAAACACGTCATGATAGTTGTTTTGGATTAGGTCTCTGTAGTTTTTCAAGTATGTATACAATGTAACATCTGCCCCCTGGCGTGGGCCCCTTTCTTTTATTGGGCCCCGACTCTCGTGGCATGTTTCTTTTTCCTGTGCCATTTGAGAAACTTGACTAATAATAAAAGGTTAATTTTGTCTTTTTATTTTCTTTTCACAAATTTTTCGATTTTGTCTTTTAAAACAGATCTTTTCTTCTAGTTGCTTAGTATACACAATACCATAAAGAAAGAAAAAAAAAAGAGTAATGAACTTTTTGAACGAAATTCAAGATTAGAAAGCATGTCGAATTTTTTTATCAATAAATTTATAATAGACTATTACTAATAGTATATGTGAAGTATTAAATAATATAATACGAATGAGGTGTAACATAGATGGTTAGGTTACATGGAAGCAGTGACTGAATATATTGGCATCTTGTAAGAATAAAAAAATGATAAAAGTTTAATATAGTAAATGTGGATAGGGTATGCAGAGAGGGTCATCCTCGTCCACCTTATTTTCATGAAACGTAGGACATTTGAAGAGTAATTTAAGGGCTGGGTTCTGACTTAACATGCGACTTTTGATCTATCAAGCACATGTTATGCTCTCTCACAACTTTTTTTATTTAGTTTAAATTATTGTCTTAATCTTTGCATACTTATGAGGGAAATGGTAATGCTTAAATCTTGCTAATAAATAGAGATAGTTTTAGATTTCTCATCTATTGTATAATAAACATGTTGAAGTAACCTCTATGAGTTTATGCTATGAAATTGAGAATCAATAGCTCAAATTTATTAATCCAATGGAGAGCTGAAGACAAAATGTGTTAGTAAAAGTATTTTGGGGTTATAGTCCTTAATTTGGACAAGAATATTCGTAATCGCATCCAAATTTGTATCGAATGAGATTTAAAAAATTATGAGAAATTATCATTAAAATATTGTTTACTTATTACATTATAATGATGAGATTACCTTTCAATTTCTAACAAAAATCAATCATCCAATCACCCAAAAGTATATCATAATTACATTGAGATTACCTTTCAATTTCTAACAAAAATCAATCATCCAATCACCCAAAAGTATATCATAATTACATAATTTTCTCCCATATGATAGTACCATTAGAGTACAATCGCAATCTAAACAATCTTGAGACATAGAAAAGGGTTTGAAGTCCTAGGACTTCAAAGTTAGTGGAAAGAGGCCAAAAGTGTGAATTAGTTTGAATAAAGTGAAGGGCAACAGAGGTATTGGCGTGGTGAGGCCATTGATTCTCTGCACAATCTTAGGGAAGAGAGATGAATCCATGTGGCCACACAACAGCTTATTTTCCCTAAATAGAACCCCAAAAAACAATATAAAATTAAATTAAGTAGAGGGCTAAAGAGTCACTAAATGAACCCATGTGACATTACAGACCCCTCATGCAATGGTCCAAAAAAGCCACCCATAACATACGATGGGAGGTGGGGGGCACCAACGTTATTATCCCCAAAATCAAGGCTAGTCTTGAGGGGTGACATGCATAAAACCCCCCATTCCATATCCCATTTCAAATCAAACAACTTGACTTAATTATACTACTCTTGCTTCGCTTGTGTGTGTCAAGAAATGTATAGTACTCAATCCAGAATGAGGTGCTTCACTCTCATGTCGGTGCTCTTCTGTCTTGCCACTTCCCATCTTGCCTTTGCCTTCAGAGATGGTAACCTCTCATTACCAATGTGTGTTTCTTTAAAAAAATTTTTCCCTTTTCCATTTTGGTCTACATTAGTTATTTTCTTCTAAGCATTTTCTTGATGGATATGGGGTTTTCCATTTCCCTTCAAAATATGATCTTTGTAGCTGAAATGGGTTCAGATTTAGGAAATATAAGTTGTAAGAAATTGGGTTTCAAGATTTATGAGCATATGCGTATATTAGAGGTTGGGGGGGGGGGGGGATAAGGGCTTGTTGTAGGTAGCTTAACAGTGAGCTTCCCAGGAATAAACGGGCCATAATAATGTTAAAAATCTATGTTTTATTTGAATAAATAAACGGTATGTTAAATGCAACAACAACATTTAGGTTGCAAACAGCACACCAGCATTTAAAGGTGTTGTAATAATGGTGGCCAATCAATTTGTATTTGTCCTTCCCTAGGATTAATTTGAGAGTTCTGTTGCTGTGTTGTTTAACGTAATAAAAAAAGTGGATTTTTCCAGAGAATGACACACATATATGTGTTGGATTTTGTATCAGTTCCTGGGACTGCTAAAAATTATAACTTTGTAATTTAATTGTTTAGGACTATCAAAGGTCATTATACTCCATGTGCTTACCTTGATTTAGAATAACAAATATTCGAAGCATCTCTGTAAAGTGTATTATGTGGCAATGATGGGCATGTGTGGATTTCTGGTACTTGTTCTTTCAAGGGAGTTTAGATGAATATTATATGAATCTGATTTTTATATCCCATTGGTTGCCACATGGGCTTGCACATGCACATACATAGGATTGACCTCTGTCTAAGACTAATCTCCATCTGGTCCTGTTTTTTTTGATGTATGCACTTGTCCACATTAGCATCTTTGTCTCCTATCAGAATATGGAAAATTTGATAATTAAGATATAATTTTGAAGCTTAATGAGCTCTTGGTGGTTCACAAAATGCAGGACTATTAGACAATGGCAATTTTGAGCTGGCCCCAAAGTCCACTGATCTTAATGGAACCATTGTGCTTAAACCCCATGCTATACCTAAATGGCAAACTACTGGCTTTGTTGAATATGTTAAAGCTGGCCAAAAGCAAGGTGACATGCTACTTGTAGTGCCAGAAGGGTATGCTGCTGTTCGGCTGGGAAACGAGGCGTCCATTAAGCAGGTGGTGAATGTGACTAAAGGAATGTACTATTCACTTACTTTTAGTGCTGCTAGGACTTGTGCTCAAGAGGAGACAGTCAATGTGTCCGTGGCACCTGACTTTGGGGTCCTGCCGATTCAAACATTGTATAGTAGTAATGGTTGGGACTCTTACGCTTGGGCGTTTAAGTCATTTTACAGTGTGGCTGAGATCCTCATTCACAATCCAGGTGTTGAAGAAGATCCAGCTTGTGGACCTCTCATCGATTCTATTGCTATCCGGGCTTTGTATCCTCCTAGACCAACTAGTCGTAAGCCCCTTTAGCAACTCCATCACTCTGTCTTTGTAGTTCCAAATTATACTTCTGAGTTATTAATAGCATAATGTCCTAACAATGCAGAAAACCTGCTGAAAAATGGGGACTTTGAAGAAGGTCCATACATATTTCCCAACACAAGTTGGGGAGTTCTGATCCCACCAAACATCGAGGATGACAACTCCCCGCTCCCTGCTTGGATGATCGAATCCCTCAAAGCTGTAAAGTACATAGACGCAGATCACTTCTCAGTGCCAAGTGGCCAGAGAGCCGTAGAACTCGTGGGGGGAAAAGAAAGTGCCATTGCACAAGTTGCTAGAACCATTGTTGGCAAGACTTATCAGCTCACATTTGCAGTGGGGGATGCTAGCAATTCGTGCGAGGACTCTATGATTGTTGAGGCGTTTGCTGGTAGAGACACTCTCAAGGTCCCTTATGAGTCGAAGGGCAAAGGTGGCTATAAACGGGCGGTTTTGAAGTTTGTTGCAACTGCTACTCGAACAAGAATCATGTTCCTCAGCACGTACTACCATATGAGGAAGGACGACTATGCTTCCCTCTGTGGCCCTGTTGTTGATGATGTGAAGTTGCTCAGTGTTCGTAATCCGAGGCGGCTCGCCTGAACGAGGGAGAAGACAAGATGATAAGTTAATGAAGTGTTTGGACTTTAGTAAGACTATTTTGGGTGCACGAAACATTGGGAGCTTTTTTTATTGCTACTATAAATACTCAACCAAAGCAACTCTTATGTTGTAACAGTATATATAGAGAAGTGTGATTTGATTATCAAATGTGTTGTATTATTGGGGTGCAAAAGAGTAATATTTCTCATTTTGTCATGTGTTCAGAATGATAAAGATTGATACAACCATTTTTAAAACTAATGTTACTTTACAAGTGATGGATAAGAGGATTTTATTGGGAACCCTCCATGTTCGATGTTGAGATGGGTTATAATATATGAATACTATCAAGATCAAATCCACTTCTAAAATCAATGGCGCTCCAAACATTTCAATTCACTCCAAATCCTCATGTTCTGCAAACAATAATTATTCTAATTGATAAATAATCAGACAAAATAGCAAACAGATGCTTGGAGAAATTTTTGAATTTAAAGAGATGACTTATTTTGTGGTAGAAAAACAGAAAAAAAAATAATTATATTACCGTTTTGAAGTTGGTACATGCATATCATCAGCTATCTTCAGATTCAAAATCTAATCTAAGTGGTGTTCTAAATTTATCTTTTTCACATTGCCTTCAAGATAAAATAAAATATAGTAAACAACAACAATAATAATAATAAAATAATAATAATAAGATGATGATGATGATGATAATCCTATCATAAAAAACCCATAATTTTGAGTATCTAAATTTTATCTTGTACGTGACTTAACACTACAAATTAGAGCATAAATCAACTTAGGAACAGATTTTTACTACTTTAAATTGATTCCCATGTATTATTATAATTGCAATTTCATTTGTAAATCAGCAATCTCAAGAAGCATGCACAGCTTGGATCTGAAGTCGTTGATACTATTCATTATTCAGGTCCAGGTAAAATCTTCCTAGATGGCCCATAACAATTGGGTATAAGCCCAAAATATAGGCCCAATTCACATCATTCTAGAAGTAATCACGTTTCGAAAGTTTTCAACAAAATTCATCTTCACGAAACACGTGACCGACACGTGATACCGCTCCTTAGATCCAACGGCTGAGATAGTCGCGTCAGCTTAAAGCTACTGGATTTAGCACAAATTCAAAAAGCCCTAAAACTTACGCTACCTTAATTAGGGCTCCTGGATATATATACGCACAGACGCCCAAACGGAGATATCAGCACAACTTCTGAGTCTTTGTATCTCTCTCTCCCTCCCTCTCTAATACAACAGCGAAGAGAATGGTAAGTCTGGCCGGTGTTTTCAATCTATTTTTGTTTGCAAGATTTCACTTTGCGGCATCCGCCCGTATGTTCTGATTTGTTTTTTTATGGTCTTTTAGGCGTTGCCAAATCAACAGACTGTGGATTATCCAAGCTTTAAGCTTGTTATTGTCGGCGATGGTGGAACAGGTACTTCATTTCCTTAAAATCTTGAATCTTGGATTTTATATGTTTATTTTGATCATTTTGGTTTGGTTCGCTATAAACATCAGGATTTGATTTTTTTTTTTTTTTCAAGATCGGTGATTTTATCGAAAGATTTGTGCCTTCTTTGCCAGTGTCCCGTTAGATAGGGCTATTTGTTCTGTTTGTAGATATAATGCTTGCAGTGCAATTTTATCGGCTCTTTGATTGTCCCTTAGAACTTTCACTTTTTTATTAGTTTTGTTGTAAAATTAGATACTCAAGCAATGTTGTGGGTTTATGATCCATTATTATGTTTTCTTGGAAATTAAATGATTTTAAATACAATATGTGATGTAATTTGACAGCGAGAATGAATTGATTAATGCTTCTGTGATCTGTCATCTTTCTATTGTATATTAACTCACTGAGTGTGTTATGCGTGGAATTAATGAGTATTAGAAGACAGGGTCAAAAAGAAATAGGACTGGGTTGTAATTTATTTTGCTTTGATTTTATGACAGGGAAAACGACATTTGTGAAGAGGCATCTCACTGGTGAATTTGAGAAGAAATACGAGCGTAAGCCTTTTTACTTTGACCTTTGCTCTTCTATAGAGTTGCATATTTTTGTTATTTCTGATATTTAAAGAGACTTTGACTATTGAACAGCTACTATTGGTGTGGAAGTTCACCCTCTGGATTTCTTCACTAACTGTGGGAAGATCAGATTTTATTGCTGGGACACAGCTGGTCAGGAGAAATTTGGAGGCCTTAGGGATGGATACTAGTAAGTAAAATGTATAATCATCTATTATTTGATTTATTTCATAGAAACTTCTCTTGCATTTATATTCTGGATTTGAAATACATATTTCCAGTTACATTGTTTGGTTTGTATGTACTGGTTGTATGTGCTTGCTTTTGAAATATATTGTTTCGTCATAATATTGATTTAAATTTTTTGCAGCATCCATGGACAATGTGCAATCATTATGTTTGATGTTACTGCTCGGTTGACTTACAAGAATGTTCCAACATGGCATCGTGATCTTTGCAGGTATGTGCTGTTCAACGGAGTTTTGTTTTGTTAGTATAGTATGAATACAAACAGGTTCTGTACCTTATTATTCTTTTATTCCTTTTAATTTAATGTTTTATTTGTCAAAATTTCAGGGTCTGCGAGAACATCCCAATTGTGCTATGTGGGAACAAGGTTGATGTCAAAAACAGGCAGGTGAAGGCTAAGCAGGTTACTTTCCACAGAAAAAAGAATTTGCAGTACTATGAAATATCAGCTAAGAGCAATTACAACTTTGAGAAGCCATTCTTGTATCTTGCCAGGAAGCTTGCTGGGTATGTACCTTCCTGATATATTTCCGTATTTCTACTGTAACTCAGTGTTTTGTTATAGCTCATGTTGTATTGAGTTGCAAATGTAGTAAATGTTGATATCTTTTCTGGTTGTAGGGATCCTAACTTGCACTTTGTTGAGTCTCCTGCTCTTGCCCCACCTGAAGTTCAAATTGATTTGGCAGCACAGCAACAGTTACTATCTTTCCCTCTCGCTGTACTCAATATTTTTCCTGTATTTACTTAATGATGTGAAACCGTAACCCCTGTTAATATTTGCAGACATGAGGCGGAGCTTGCAGCAGCGGCTAGTCAGCCTCTACCTGACGACGATGATGATGCATTTGAGTGAATCTTTTATGGTCCAATCCCCCTTGATTCATGAGATGGTGTCCCAAGTTTTCTTGCATGATATACCTTGTTGGATTCTGAGGATTTTGTTTGGGACTTCCCAAAAATCTTGTGAAGTATAATGAGGATTAAAAAAAAGTATGTAGGAGTTTTAAACTGTGCTGAATTGTTGTGGTTTTATTTTGGTTGTGGGAAGATGATTTATCTTCTGAATTGTTTGTGGTTGATGTTGCTGCTAATTGTTATTGTTGGGTTACAACTCTGCTTAAAGTTAAATATTTGTGCTATTGATTATTAATTATCAATGGCCAAGTGTGCTACAAATAGATAAAATTAAAACCTGACCATTAATTTACTAGCGACTTGAGAGATTTGAACAATGATTATGTGTAGTAAACACAATAGCGCTTCCAATACAATACAACCAGTAAAAATGTCTGGTTTTTAAGTTTATATGATTGGAATATCTCGTTTAGAACATATCTACCGAGTTGCCTAGGATTTGGCTTCTCGTCTTAGTTGTGTGTTAAGGGTAAAGGAATCAGGAGGTTTTGCCAGCTTAACTTGTGCTCCCATAATATGATTTTCTTACCACGTGAATTTATTAGAGCAAAATATTTTAACAGAAACTCATGGAAATTTTCCTTGATAACTAAAAATAAAATTTTCAACCTTTTTTACTTAGGAAATATGTATATTTGGTCAACTCAGCTTCGTTTTGGCTTTGATGGTTCGAGATGGATGACTAAGACCGGCTTAAGCTTAATAAGGGCACGTGCTGTTACTCATAAAAGTTGTGTAATTATATATTTTTGTTGGTACTTTATGACATGGATTAAACGTGCTAGTATATCATAATATTATCTTGACCAGAGAAAATAAAACGTAATAAAAATATAATTTATTTGTGCATTCCTTAATCTTTAAAGAAAGAAGAAATTCTCCTCAGCCCGTTGGGGAAAGAAAACAATTAGTTACTTCATTCATATCATTGATCATTATTTTAGCCAGTCTTAAAGATAAAAATAAAATGATAAAACAAAGAAGAATCAGAACAAAGCACCATACAAGGAGGGGGCGGTTCCACATAGTTTTAATAGAGGGTACTTTAAGTCTTTATCTAAATAATAACTTGATTTCCAAATAGGCTAAAACACCAACATGATGAGTGGGTGATTTCACATTTATTGATCAATGAATGTGATGGATAACTCAACATGATTAGCAAGTTCAACAATTATAGATAAGTTACTTCGTATCATGAAATGAACCAACCCTATTGGAAAACGACTAACAAAGAATATATTATTGGAAAAGTGCAAAGAAAACTCTCGCTTGAAGCTTCTGTAGCAGCTTTAGAGAAAAAATTTACGTGATGCAAAGCCATCAATTACTAACAAGTAACATCAATGTAAACTTGATTAGATCCTCTTACTTTACTCAGGAATTCTCTACTGCATCTATATCCCTCTTTTCCATATATCTAGAAAAGGACATCAACAGGGACCACCAGCATGGCACAAAGGCCAAATAGCGAAAACGTATTAAATAGTATAATTTACGTAAAACAATCATATAAGCTAACATACTTGATACCGAGGATTAATTGTAGCATTATTTTGTAAGTAGGCAACTATATTCTGCATACGATTATGCTAAGAGAAAGGCAGCAAACCTTGTATCAGCTTATAAACCTTGGAAGCAATTGAAGAATGCCTCTAACCGTCCTCAAAACAGAAATCTATTAACTGCCGAAGGTGTAGGGAGGTAACCAATGCTATAGTAGTCCATGAATTGGTGAATAATAGCAGCAGCACAAACTAGCAGCATGATGAAACAAGAAAAATACGTGTGGGAATCCCATTACTTTGTATGGAGAGGGGGAGAAGCCAGCTATTATCAATAGCTTCCCATCCTCAACATTTACCATGTATGCAATCCCAAATTCTGGAGCCAACTTGAAGAAGTCATTGACCTGTAGAAATTCTGCATGAATGTCTGCTCTATTAGAAATGAAATATGAAATTCTGATTATGCTAATATTCATGTATACATGCCTCTGTATCCAGTTCTTAAACGACATCTGTTATTGGATTAAACATTTGATATGTTTATCCCATCATCACTTACACACAACACTTGTATTATGGATCTTCAAAACCTGCTAAATTCCATACACAATTCTTCTGCCTTCAGAATACATCATTAGTCATGGCAAAGCAATTAAAGCTGTTCTATATTCTAGAAGAACGAAGACAAATAAAAGACCAACCAATCAATCCAAAATAAATGGATAATATATTTTATTTGGAGAAGCATCTACAATATTTGACAAATGAGAATTTGACATTTCTCTTACTAACAAATGACAAACTCTAAACAAACGTAGATGTAAATAGCCAAAATTGAAGTTACAGTTGTGACTATAATGTTTCTTCTTACATTGTCGAAATAAAAGGAGCAAGATTTATATGCTACTTTGAAATAAAGAGATAAAGGGAACCTTTATTCTACCATCATCTAACACTTATAGAAGTTTTAGCAGAAATTAGGTTCTTCAGCTCCATCAAATGTTCATCATTTGAAATATGGAGCATGATACGAAGATTTGTTAGCATTGATTCCTGTTCCCAACTTAACGGACCGGAAACATACAAAGCCTCTAGAGTTCTGCGATAAGCATGCAACTCTAACCTACGGATACTGACTTCTACTTTCTCTTTCGGTGGAAGAGAACTACTTTTTCTCTCAGAGCCTGAACCATAACAGGACTCGGCATCGCTACAAACGGTGTCTGCCTCATGGAAAGGTAGGGCTATAGAAGGAGTATCAAGGTTATTTGGACTCTGATCAGTAGCACTACAACTACCAACAGAACAGATATCAGTATCTGAACTATTTAATCGAGAATTTCTGATCACATGACAGCCAAGAACATCATTAAGTTTTGCCCTCTCCATTTGATTGTATCCAGACGATATAAATTTAAAGGAAGTATGCATGTTTTTTTCACCCAAAAATTCTCTTGGGTAAGCAACAGCATCTACCTTTTCAAGCACTGGGACAGCAGCCAATCTTTGCTTCCTTCGGTCTTTCTCAATTGCTCTTGACTTCTGGGTACGCCCATTATGTTCTTCATCGATGGAGTAGCCATAGTCGCACATCCTCTTTTGAGACCTTGTATAGTTGTGAGATTCCTGAACTGGAGTTTCATCTGGATTGCCCATAGAATTCTTTTGAGGTTGCTTCTTAGCCCTTGCATTGAACTGTGGGGTCTGGAAGTTCATTTTCTTATAACAAGTTGAAGTCGATGGCTTGCTAGCTGTAACATCCTGACCTCCTTGGGAATTCTGCAAATAAGAGCAACTAGGAGATCAGCAATGGAAAACTTGGGAACTATTTGAATAAACTGTATATTTGGAGAAGAGAACAGTGAATTAGTAGAATATATCCACTCAAAAGAAAATAATCCAAAAGGAAGAATACAAAACAACAGAAAATTAGAAAATATTGCAGTAATCTCAGATGAAAGGGAAAAGAAGACTACCTTTCCGCAAAGAACCCATCTGTCATCATGCCATGATCCCTTTGTCCTAATGTTCGATTCATCAACAATTACTTCTTGTGAGCACTCAAGTAGCCTAACCAAATACTGCTTGCGAACTGCTGCTATATGAACTGAAATCTTCTTGCTTTTAGTTTCATTTTTGCCTTCCAGTGCCCTCAACATAGCAGCAGTCTTCCAAGCATATTCATAAAACACTTCCACAATATCTCCAGATATATAGCTCTCAACACCTTGCATGATAGGCTGGCATGGTCTCACATTCGTCCTGGGAACTATCTCCACCTTTCGTTCACTAACCATAGCAGGATAAGATTCATATTGCACATGAAAATAATGGTCAGTACCAGACAGTATCTCTGCGGATTTCCAAGAAACTTGAACCTCTTTTTTGTTCATGATCTCCACCTTGTCCCCTTTTTTCAATCTCATTATAAGTAATCCAATTCAGCATATAACAAAGCCTGTTAACAGAAGAGAACAAACAATATCATCAATGGCATATAAAATTTGAGAACAAAAGATTTAGCCCAGAGAAGCATCTAAAAACAGAAGCGATCATAGAATATGCTGCTTTTCTCATTTCTCTTGAGCAAATATTAATCAAATCTCATAGAAAAACAGTATAATCTATTTATTGCTAGAATTTTTTTTCAATGTAGGGCTTATCTAGACCTATTATTATGAAAGTGTTAAAACCCTGCGACATCAGATGTCCCAGAAAAATATATAAATGGAGAAAACCTCCTGATTTCCGTCGGAGCTGAAATCAGGAGTTTAATCGGTAAAAATTAATTTGTATCACGAAAATGATTTTGAGAAAATTAATCTCAGAATAAAATCATTAAATAATAATTACTCAACAATTTCCATGTTATTTTTTACAGAAAATATAAATTATGCATCACTTTATTTTAAACTTTCCAAATATTCAATATTTAGAACTAAACTAACTCACAAAAAATAAAACATGGAAATATACACAAACTTGTAAGACTGCTAACAACATCGATATAGAAACAAATTTCAACAAAATGATGAACAAATTAGATCATGAACATTATAGAAACTCAGAATCTCACAAAACCCCCAAAATCAAACAAGTAAACACTGATCAATTTAGCGATTCAAAACACGGAGAATGAAACCCTAGAACTGAAAAATTACAGACCTTTTCTTCAAATTGAAGAGAATTCTGAAGGTGAGAAGTTGTTATTAGGTAATATTCACCTCAGAATCTCTCTCTTCCCCAAAACAAATCTTTGATTTTCTCTAGGGTTTTTTCTTTTGCTTGGAGAAAATTCAATTTGAGCTTGAAAAATAATAAATTAAATTTCAAAATTTTATATCCGACAAAGGGTATAATCGAAATAATGAAAATATTGATTTAATAAAATTAATCAAAACCATTAACAAATAAAATAAAAGAGTAGGGGGTGCGTAATGCACGCCCTTCGGTTGTACGAAATCACCCAATTTGTGTAGGAGATGGAAAGAATATTCTTAGATCACGCGCCCATCTCTATCGTGTAATGCACTGCCTTACCTTGTACGGTGGGATTTATCTTCTTGTAATTTGATTCACATGTTTTCACCCCACATCATATTTTTATAATCATAATGTTAGTTAAAAGAAGTGATATCTAATCTTGATCCGAGACCAACAAACCTATCTGATATACTCCTACGATATGAAAAATCTGTTCAACAAAACAAATGATACCCTTTTTTTTTCTCTTTTTACGTGGGATCAATCACTAGTTATTATTTATCTGTGTATTTATTTATTCATAACTATTTGCTTATCGTTAAAGATCTCTTATAACGCTCAAAATTGTAATCCTATTATCATCCAAGTTCATGTCATAGTCAAATACATTTTATGGGTATTTTTACAAACAATGTCCAGCTATTAGTGTCAATTTTCTTGCAATCTTCTCCTCTCTCTCAATTCATGTGCTTCTGCGTTGAACAATTTTGTTAGCTATCTTCAAGATTTTGTGTTGTTTTGGGGAAAACAAAAACCAACGAGCCTCAAACTTATTAAGACTCGTCCTTTTAAATTATTGTACTCAGCATTTAAAATAAGTTCATTTTCTTTGAAAAGAATAAAAGAGCAAAGGTTTGGATAAATAAGTCTTGACATATATTTGAATGTGGTTCCAACAACTCAACATAATGTCCGAATTTTTTTTTCTTTTTAAATGCATTATATATAAACCCAAAATAATAATAATGGTTGCATGAAATACATTTCTTCTTCCTCTGTTTTTCCCGTCAAATACCTAATCTTTTGTAACTGAAAGCTTTTGCTGTTCTATTAAATATTGAATAAGTTGGCATCTAACTTACGTCACCATTATTGGTGTAACTTACAAAACGTTGTTTTTTACTCGTCAATTAAGATAAATTTATAATGACACTATATTTGATTAAGTGAAGTTAGTGGCTTGCTTATTGAAGATCACAAATCCCATCACGTCTTCTAACGGTAGTCCAGAATTGGCAATTAATTCACTATTGCATATGATATTTTCTTTTTCAATATATAAGTCGTCAATTAAAAATCTAATTTTTAATTGGAGTCTTGGATATTATTCATAAATAATGTTTACATTAATGCTAAGTCCTTGATATGTTGAACTTTGGCTTGTAATTAATAGAATGTGTAATGGATGAAGTTATATATATCCAACGGCGGATCCAACAGGGTACAAGGGATACAGTTGTAACCCTAATTTGGGAAAAAAATTAGTACTATATTTCTAAAAATCCACCCATTTTGATTTAAATACATATTGATATTAAAATTAAATATAATTGATATAAATATTAAGTTTGGTAAAAATGATAAATTCACTATCTGTTATTTTGAGTTTAGAGTTCGGCAAGTTGACTTTTAAAATTGATTTTCTCTTCTTCTGTTATTTTTTTCCTTTAGTCTTCACATTTTGCCTATGAAATTTTTAGTATTCATATTTAATGTTTGGTTTAGTTATTATTTAATTCATTTAATATTTGTTGATAAATAAGAAATTGTGTTTTTTTTTTTGAAATTTGTTGATTTTGTGATAAATTTATTGTGAATTTTTTTTTAGTGATTGTGGATTGTTATCGTAATGAATTTGTTATGTAATTGAAGTTATTTATTTTTATGTGAATATATTCTTATTATATATTAATAATTCATTTAGGAAGTGAGGAATTATACTCATAAAAAAAAAATTAAAACAACGAGAAAACAACTCAATCTCTGATAAAATATATTTTAAAAGATAAAATTTTAATGAATGTTTTGTTTGTAAAAATAAAGACTCGACTGACCAAACTGAAGTTGAATTGTAACTTTTACTTGATTCTTTTATCATATGTTGCGTATTTGCATATTTTCTTTTTACGTCTTTACATGTTAAGTAATTGATTCTTTTATCATATGTTGCGTATTTGCATATTTTCTTTTTACGTCTTTACATGTTAAGTAATGTTTATATGTGAATTTTTTTTTACTATCTTATGAACATTTGTTTGTACCCGCAATTCTCAAATCCTGGATCTGCCACTGTATATATCTCACATAATTTAATGTGATTCATGACACGATTTCATCCAAGTTTTTATCAATAAAATTAATTGTTTTAGTATATAATTAGTTGTTAAAAATGAATCCTAAAAAAAAAAAAAAAAAAGACAAGGAATCACATTGTAGAAATCGATCCATATATAACTATATGGCTACTATTTATATAAATATTTTAATTTTATAAGAGTAACTCATTGTCACACCATAATATAATAAGATTGATAATTCTTAACTGGGGATAGACATGTCGAAATTAAACTTAGGTTAGATGATTCATGAAATAACATGTTAATTAATGCATATATTCAGTGTTAAAATATCAATTAAAGAATTAATCAAATTATTACTCGATCTTCTCCTAATGATGCTACAAGTTGTATAGGATCTTGTAACCATTGGCGGATACAGGGGGCAGCTGCCCCAAAAAAATTTGGCAATTTTTTTTATATTATATATCATATATTTTTTTATTTCCCAAAATATTATAAATGAATGAGGATATCATGATATGTATTAATGATTTAAGGGTGGGAATGGTACCAATTACCACAATCCACATTGTCACGTTCAAACCATTAATTGGTTTGATGATGAAATATATAATAATAATAATAATAAATAAATAAAGGAATTGAAATTGATAAGCTAATCCAACACGCCTTAAAAATTGGAATCGGTTCTTCTCTCATTTTTGAAATCCAACTCCAAATTAACTTCCTACTTTCAAAATTAGAGTAATTCACTTCAAGAACTTATACATTTGTTCTTCAACTGAATTAGAATTTAGAAGCCGTAAAACTAAATTGGCGGATCCAAACTAAAGAACATACAAGTAAATTTACTTGTTTTTGTTTCAGTTTGATTAATATATGATTAACTTGTGTTTTGGACCTTATGATTACTTATTTATTTTTCTCATATATCAATTATGGTCATTGCAAATTTTTATATTTAGTCTTTTGCAACTTCAATATTTAACGTATTCATGTTCAACCATTCAACTTAGATAATTTTAACTTTATATTTTAGTTTTCAAATATTTCTAAGTAAAATTATTGAGAGATATATGTGTGTGTTGAAAATTATATTCATATGTACCTATAAAATATTGATTCTTTTTGTTTAGAGTTAAAATTTAAAAACATATTCACATGCTTTAATATTCGCTCGGCCCCAAAATGTATAATTCTGGATCCACCAATGCTTGTAACCATAGTACCTTAGTATCAATAATATTCTGTCACATATATATTTTACTTAACTAATTAATGCTTCATGGGATTGTGATCTTGCACCTAACAAAACCTAACTTTAAATAATAATATAATATTGTTATTGTCTTCTAAGTTAATCCTTCGTTTCAAGACTGCAACCATCATTATATCACAGATTGGTTGACAAGATTTATTGGACATGATTATTATAATAGCTAATTTATATTGTCTTGATGTGAATATTTCCAAAAAAAAAAAAAAAAAAAGGCTTAAAGGCCCAACTCTCTTGACACCAGAAGTTTGGCCCAAAAGAAGAGCAGGATTTGCCAGTGAGCCTCTAATTAGAGTTTCTTATTAGGGAAAAATGTCATTTTTATTATCTGTCTTAGAATATAGATATAAATAGTTCAAATGTGAAACTTTTTCTTCAAAATTTTTCTCATCTGGAAAAAGGAGATATAAGACTTGGTAATATAAGAATATTCTATCTACATTTTTGTCAAAAAAAGTTAGGTTTGTTCTTATTGTCTTGTCCTCACCATAATCTATTTATGGTTTTGTATTAGTATTTCTTGAACTCATCATGCTTGGTGGAGTATAATATATGTTATTGATACATGTTTATGGTTGTATTTTATACTTGATTGATCAATACATAGTGTGAATTACTGTTCTCAGCGGAAACAATTCGCTATTTCAATAAATTATGTTGCATACTTGCAAATTTAGCTTTAAGAACTTAGCAAACACTTAAATATTTACATTCTACCAACTTCTTATAGTTATACTCTTACATGAATATGTACATTTTTATGCATAAATAAATGGTAAATACTGTATCTCATTTATTTTATTGATGCAACATCTATAAGATTGCTGAGAACAAAATAGTTAGAATTTAATGACAATTGTTATAACAGTACAACTTGTACCCAAAGATAGGAATACAAATTAAATTTATAGGGATAGTTAGTCACACGATCACGTGTAGTTAGAACTAGTTTGCACATTTAAAAATTCTTCCATAGATACATAACTGACATGATATTATATTTGATTATAGTAATATATATATATATATATATATATCAATTAAATATATCTTACATATAACTGGATTTAATTTTGGAGATAAATTAATAATGAAAAATAGATACTCCAAATATTTGAATTAAAAATTTAATTTGTGTTCGCAAACCATATTCTATATATGACTAACATAATATTACTAGATAAAAATTGAAATTATAATTTTATAAAAAATAAAAGATATACCCGATTGTTATGTGGGCCTAGCAACGTTTGAAGGGCATGAAAAGTCTTCGAGAAAATGTGGTCTCCCCGCTTGTTAAGTTTCTCAAGTCTTTCAATATATTCTAATTAAATCACCTTACACAACAAAACTGTTATTGTTCTTTTATCTATATGTACCAAAAATATAGATTGATTATAATTATTTAAGATGAAAAAATAAATTTCATTTTGTGTTTAAATAGAGTGATTTGAAATTTAAACTTTAAAATGAATGAATTTGAAATCCACCAAAATTACTCAAAAATTAGTTCTCAAGAGTTTTAAAAATTTGAAATGAATGAATTTTAAATCTCTCGTTATTAACACTAATATAAGATAATTGTATCTTTATTTATTAATGATGTCTTGGCATCTTAGTTAATTTAAGTATAAGTAGGATTAATTAGTAAAATTTGCCAAATATAACAAAATGTTTTCTCACACATGGGTGTAAAAATATTCTACCAAAATTTGAGAATCAAAAATAAAATTTGAAAAATATAGATGATATAAAACATTTTCTCAAAACTTGAGAGATCAAACAGTTTTGATAAAAGTCTTGTAACAGTCAATGGACCAAAAGACCATCAACTCGAATTTGGAAAAGAAACCACTGGCTTGTGGAAATCTTCCATTCTTCCAGATTTATGCACTAATTTTCCTTGAAATAGTAAAAAACAAAGATTTAAAACACCATTTATTCGTCTGATTACACTTGCAGAATTTTTATTCATTCAGATTCATGGATGGAGTCAAGAAAGACAATATCGGTGTTGGTGTAAATATTTGTATCCTCATTTTATGGAAATATCGGGGAATATTGGAGAAATAGGAGTAAATATCGGACAAATATACAGACCATTATTATATCGATTACGTGAAAAAAATAAAAATATCGAAAATATTTTTGAATATTTTTGGATATTTTTGGATATTTTCATCCCATGATGGAGTTAAAAATAAATATACTCAAGTTTGGAAATCAATAAATATATGATTATATAAAATAGAGAATGTATGGCAATAATAATAGTCAAAAGTGATAAGACAGCCAGGAGCCGAACAAGGACAATAATATCAATATCACTCACTACTCTTCCACTCCTCATTCTATAAATACACAACACATTTCGTTATATCATTTCATCAAACATTATACACACACATATATGTATGTGTGTATAGATCTGCCATGGAAATCCAGCTTCTCTTCAGCTTCACCACTTTCCTGCTTTTCTCATCCTTCATCTACTTACTAATCAAGTCATGGACATCATCCCCACCAAAATACCAAAATTATCCTCCAAGTCCACCAAAGCTGCCGGTGATCGGCCACCTCCACCACCTGGTCGGAGAGATACCACACCGTGCACTCGCAAAGCTATCCCAGAAGTACGGCCCGGTCCTTCATCTGCAGCTCGGAGAAGTTCCGGCGGTGGTGATTTCATCCCGGGAAGCGGCCATGGAGGCGCTGAAGGTCCACGACCCAGCCTGCGCCGATAGGCCGGCAAGCATCGGCACGAAGATCATGTGGTACGATCACACAGACATTGCCTTCTGTGCCTACAACGAATACTGGAGACAGATGCGTAAAATCTGCATCGTGGAATTGCTGAGCGCCAAAAACGTGAAATCATTCGGGCACATCCGGCAGGATGAGGTGTCGCGTCTCGTGAAATCTCTCCGATCATCGTCTGGACAGGTTGTTGATCTGACGGAGAAGATATTCGCTTTGACGAGTTCGATCACCAGCAGGGCGGCGTTTGGTAAGGTGATGAGGGATCGCGACACCTTGATTCGAATGCTGAGGACGGCGGTGACAATGGCGGGGGGTTTCGAGTTGGCCGATCTCTTCCCCTCTTCCAAGCTGCTCAATCTCCTCACATTCAATAAGTATAAGTTGATGTTTATGCGGCGTAAGGTGGACGCCATTCTCGATCGAATCTTGGAGGATCATAAACTGAAGCAGAGTGGCGAATTTGACGGAGAAGATATAGTCGATGTTCTAATCAGGATTCAGAAAAACGGCGAACTCCAGTTTCCGATCACCAACCATAACATCAAAGCCATCATCTTTGTAAGTGTTAAATTGAATTGACGAGTTATAATTGACCTTGTTTGTGATTTTAATAAACTTGAGTAAACAGGACATGTTCTCTGCTGGGACGGAAACCTCGTCCACGACTCTGGACTGGGCAATGGCGGAGCTGATGAGGAACCCTAGGGTGATGGAGAAAGTACAGAGAGAAGTACGAGAGAGTTTAAAAGGAAGGAAGGCTGTAGAAGCAAGCGATGATGTTGTTCAAGGGTTGAAGTATCTGAAGCTGGTGATCAAAGAAACTCTGAGGCTACACCCTCCAATCCCATTACTCCCAAGAGCATGCAGAGAAGAGTGCAAGGTGGATGGGCATTCGATTCCCATTAATTCCAAGGTCATGGTTAACATTTGGTCCATGGGAAGGGACCCACAGTATTGGAGCAAACCGGAGGAATTTCTTCCGGAGAGATTCGAGGATGGCTCCGTGGATTTCATGGGGAATAACTTTGAGTATATGCCGTTTGGAGCAGGAAGAAGGATCTGCCCTGGTATGAATTTTGGTCTGGCAAATGTAGAGTATCCATTGGCCCAACTTCTGCACCATTTTGACTGGAGAATTCCTGATGGTACCAGTGTTGAGGATATAGATATGAGTGAGGCTGATGGGATTGCTGTATCACGAAGGACTGCTCTTCTCCTGCTTCCAATTTTTTCTGCATAGTATATATAGTCTATGCTCACCAATGCTGATACCATCATGCTATATTTTCAAATTATAAATATACACGTTTCTTCCAATGTTTTTACATATACAAAATCAAATATATCATATTAAACATAAAAATGATGTGATTAAAAGATAAACTTCCAAACTAAATAATCAGTATAGATACAAAACAGAGATGCTCAAATTCAAAGCCCCTATGGTTCCGTTTCTAACACGAGAAAGCGACTTCAGATGATGATACAGGAACACCGCGTGAATGTGCCCTTATGATTGACTTCCTAATACATGGCTCAAATGCATTTTGATTTGTCGATTAATGTGACTAATGTTGTCCTACTTCCTTTGGACGAAATAAGTGGCAGAATTCTTACAACTGAAATGGAATATATGTTTTACCAATTCATTTCATATCTCTTTTAACTAAATACATTTTATGGACTTTTATTTAATTTAAAGAAAAAGAATTTATCCGGTTCCAAATTAATATTAAATATTGTATTTCAAATCTTATCAAAACATGTCACATAAGTTGAAACACCAATGAAAATATCATGATATCTCTGAAATCATGATTTTGAAATAAAAACAAAGTGAAGTTTCTTTTTCGTAAAAAATATTGATTTTATATCATT
Organism: Scutellaria barbata; assembly: GCA_028654395.1. Lineage (NCBI taxonomy): Eukaryota > Viridiplantae > Streptophyta > Magnoliopsida > Lamiales > Lamiaceae > Scutellaria > Scutellaria barbata. The sequence goes on from CM053645.1 coordinate 10,812,202, forward strand.
TTTGTTGAAAATATCTCATTTTTAAGGGATTTCGCCGATATATTGTTGATATTTCGGTAATATATTGATCACGGAAATATCGGTAGAATTTTTTATTTATCTTCATTATTAACTAGTCCATATATTAATTTTGTACAAAATTTATTATGTTATCATAACAGACAACGTTTAAATAATAGTTTATCTCTATAATTTTTGTAAATATATTATTTTAAATTTTAAGTTCAGTATATGTAATAATGTTAGTTATAATAATCTATGAACTACTGATATACTATTTTCCAATTTTTTTACCAATTTTTTTTTTAAATGTTCGATATTTCCATTGAAATCGATATATCCATTTATATTTCCATACCGATATTTCCATCGAAATTGATATTGTGGTTTTGAAATAACAAATAATAATACCTCAATTTTATTAAGATTTCTATAATATATAGGTAAGTTTCTACAGATTTTTGGTAATATTTTCTGATATTGAATTGTACGTTACCCTTTTGGACGTAATGATTTATTGTAGGCCCAGTAATTATCAAGTGTACAGAACATTAAATTCTTTGAATTTTGAGCCCAATTATTCTAATCATGGCCCAACAAATGTATTAATAGTAGAAGAAAAACAATTATATTTTGAGTGGAGGGCACATGACAATGACATGAGCCGCACACTAGAAAAACTACTCATCCTATATGAATGTGACGCTGTCAGGCTCATATAATTTAGACAGTTTTCATTGTCAGTTTTAAATTAATAATCATTATTTACAAAAAAGTCCCATTTATGTCCTAAATCCAACCTATCTACTGACCTTTTCATGATCAATCTAATTGTATTTTTGTCATCCGTGCCAAACTAAATCTGATTCTATCGCACCAAGATTTAACTCAAAGTTAATTTATAAAGTCTATTAGATTCGTACCGTAGCATTCGAGTTTTCATGCTCATATAAAATGTGCTAATAAAATAACCTATGACAATTCCTCAGCCAATATTCTAAATTTAAATGAAGTCAATTCTTTACCTCGTGCTCATTATCAAAAACAGTAGTATTACTTCTTTTTTTATGAAGTCGCCTTGCTCCTGCATAGAATAGTTGAAATCAAGTTCACAACTCTATTTCGCAGATTTTTCCCATCATTTTTTCTGTTTACGACAGCTTTAAATGTTTTCACATTCAGATAACTCAATTTCTTGAAATAGTTTTAAAGGAATTTACTTGGAAAAAATTGGCGAGAATTCACATTTTAGTTTTATTCAATGTGAAAAGGTTTACAACAGTACTTCAACAATTTTTTTGGCAAATGCCAATAATGATCCTAAGTTCTCCTAAAGAATAAAATAAAATTGTGATCGCAAGTCACATAATTTTGTTAACTTACTTTACCTAATGTGTAACAAAATCTAAATTAACTAGGAAACATGAATTGGGCTATTTTGAAAACGAAGGAATTTAGGCTTGAACACCTCACGTCTCTACCAAAGGATGTTATATCTAAAACAACACCAAATTTAAACTTTATAGAGCATCCACAATGGGGATAAAAAATTGGATCCAATTCTAATTTAAATTCAAGTGGTGGATTGTGGGAGATGGATTTAATCCAACTTTGAAGAGAGAGTGAATTGGATCCAAACTATTGAATTCAATTTAATCAAAAAGCGAACTTGAGTGGATATGAGATTGTGTGGAAATGAGACCCATAAAGTAGTTAAATTTGGATTTAATGGATTGTGGGTGTGGATTTAAATTGATAAAATATTGATATGGAAAAGAGAGAATGTAATAAATAATTAAATGAATTATATTTTTGAAATTAGGATTGTGGATGCTATTAGTCCAAATTTAGAAAGACTCATATAATTTAAATAATCAATTAAGTGATCCTTTTCAACCCAGCTGGGAAGTGTGAACGGGGTCCAATAGTGGCCCACTAACTTGGGTGATGGGCCCAAATCCGAAAAGAGAAGCCTAGCCCATATGTAGCTTGCCTGTAACGTGTGTTGAGGTTGAAGCAACAATCAGACCAGAGTAGCCCGTCAAATAAAATATTGAATACAATGGTCCACCCTTTTTATGTTCAATTTCTTAGTGCTTTATTGAAGCAGATTTTCTCTCGATGATCTTCATGGCTGACGTGGAGGTACAGCAAAAATTGTGCACGTTCAGGAAATTTATGAAGCTGGTTTCTCATTTTCAAGAGATTTACTACAAAATACCGAAGACATGTCAAACTATTGGACTTTTTGTAGTCTTACATGTAGACTTTGTTAGGCAATAATATATATGTTTAATAATTTTAATCTAAAAAAAAATTATATGAAACGATTTCAGTTATATAAATTAACATGTAATTATATAAAATATAAACATTTGATTTTCTAATTGTCATATAATTTAAATTTCGATGTTTCATTTTTTTTTTTTTTTTTACGACATGCTTTACGAATAGCTAGGTTGGACTCTTAATTAATTCTTGGGACACAAGTAAACAGGCTTCCGACATGTTCGTCAAACTTAATACTGAATTTTCTTCAAGAAGTCATTTTAATAATGAGTTATTTAATTCAAACAATTCCAATTTGACGTTTTCAATGCTCGGTCAACCCAGCAAGCTACTGAATCGCATTGTTTACCAAGAAATTTGGTATTACGTTTTGGGGAATTTTTTGCAATCGATCTAGAATTGAACGCCAAATACCTTATCATTCTCTATTATTAGAAATATAACGGAAGCATCCTTCATCTGCTACCGGAAATTCATGTTTGACCAAATCAAATGTATACATTTTTTTAATACATATCCTAATGGCTAAAACATATCCATATTGCATGCATGATCATAAACAAATATCAAGTAAATGGCATACTTTCTCATATATTTTATCTATTAATTTGTAGCGATCAGTATTGTATATTTATATTAAATTGTAATCATAATATAGAAATTACTAGATTTTGAAATATAGATGACAATTGTGTTTTGCTCTATGGTTTGATCAAACTCATGAGCCTGGACTTGAATTTCCAGCGGTAAAGAAAGGGCACCCCAATAATTCCAGTCAAAACATGAGGCTTGAATAAATTTCGATGCTTAATGCTATAAAATGGTCGTGCCTAAATTAAATCTAATACATAACAACAACATTGGAAATTATTACAACACTCACGATCAAAAAAACATCCCATTTCTTCCCTTAGCCTAGAACAAGTTTTCGATTTTTTTCTCGAGGAAATATTCTAACAGAAATCAAAGAATGGCTTCAGCAAATGTACAAAGTTTTGTACCCCATCAAGAAGACATCGTTCGTCCTTTGGCCAACTTCTCTCCTAGTCTATGGGGCAATCTTTTCACTTCAGCTTCCATTGATGATCAAGTAATTAATTAATTATATGTTTCTTGTTTATTGCTTTGAACTAATGTATATCGAACTATTGCTGCATGTATATGAACTAATTAATTATCTCGTGATCATGTTCATCAGGAACTAGAATTGTACGCAGATGAAATCGAAGCATTGAAGGAGGAGATCAGAAGCTTGATTGTAGCTGATCAAGATAGAAATATGGAGGCAAAGTTGAGCTTAATCGACCACGTGGAACGTCTTGGAGTTTCATATCATTTTGAGAAAGAAATTAATGAACAAATTCAGAAATTTTACAATGCATATCCCAGTTTGGAATGTGATGATCTACAAACCGTTGCTCGTTATTTTAGGCTACTAAGACAACATGGCTATGACCTTTCTGCAGGTAATAACTATATTACAACATCATTCAATATTATTACAAAAAATATATCTCGTACTCAAGTATATGATAAAGTGGGATTCGTAACTAACATGGCATATGTGGTATTGTGAATAGGCATTTTCAAGAAATTTACAGAAATAGATGGGAAATTCAAGAACCAAGTGAAGGAAGATCCTGAGGGCATGTTGAGCTTATACGAAGCTGCTAATTTAAGAGCACGTGGAGAAGACGTGTTGGACGAGGCTTTCGTCTTCACAACGAATCATCTGGAGTCCATGGTGCCACATTTGAGCTCTCCTCTTAAGGAAGAAGTTGCACGCGCCTTGGACCAATGCCTGCAACGTGGCATCCCTAGGGTGGAGGCACGTCATTACATATCCGTCTACGAAGAATATGAATCAAAGAATGATTCCTTGTTGAGGCTTGCAAAATTGGATTTCAATTTACTGCAAATGTTGCATAGACAAGAACTTTGTGAACTCACGAGGTACTTCATTTTAAGATATAATAACGATAGATTATTGTAAAATTTAAATAATGTGTTGGATTTTATTTTGATTAATAATTAACATATGTGCATGATTAATTAAGGTGGTGGAAGGAGTTGGACCTTGTATCAAAACTTTCATATGCAAGAGATAGAGTGGTGGAATGCTATTTTTGGACATTGGGAGTCTATTATGAGCCTCAATACTCTCGAGCTCGACTCATGCTTGCTAAAACTATTGCTATGATTTCAGTGATAGATGATACATACGATTCATATGGTACACTCGACGAGCTTCAAATTTTCACTGATGCAATTGAAAGGTACATGTACATATTTACTATTTTTTGGATTTATAATATATTATATATAGTTTCTTATTTTGTTTTTATGCTTAATTCCTACCAGATGGGATATCAAAGAAATGGAAAGACTCCCAGAGTACATGAAGATATGCTATAGAGCTATTCTTGATCTGTACAACAAGTACGAGGAAGAACTAAGAGTGCAAGGAAGATCATTTGCTGTTCATCATGCAAAAGCGACAGTATGTATTAATCAATACCATCTTTATGATTAATATGAATTATATCACCAGATATTAAATTACATTAATTTGAACAGATGAAAGAGATAGTAAGGAGTTACAATATAGAGGCGAAGTGGTTCATCGAAGGACACACGCCTTCATTTGCTGATTACATGGCCAATGGTTTTATTACCAGCACCTACTATGTGCTAGGTGCAACATCCTTCATGGGAATGACCTCTGCAGATAATGAAGCTTTCAATTGGCTTATGAAGAAACCCAAGATTCAAGTAGCCAACGTTACTATTTGTCGAGTTATTGATGACATTGCCACTTATGAGGTACATATATATATAAAGCAAATCAAACTAGAGAAGCTAGACTTAAATTTAAATGATTGATCATGTTGTAATAATTAAACATATTTGAACCAATGCTAGATTGAGAAGAAACGGGGACAAAACACAACGGGCATCGAGTGCTACATGAAAGATTATGGAGTTTGTGAGGAAGAAGCAATGGAGGAGTTTAGTAAGATTGCTGAGAATGCTTGGAAGGATATCAATGGTGAACTTGTGAAGGAAAAGTGTGTTTCAATGGAAATTCTGAAAAGGGTTGTGAATCTTTCTCGATTGATCGATGTTGTTTATAAGCACAATCAAGATGGATATACTCATCCTGAGAAAGTCTTGAAGCCTTTGATCACCACATTGCTCCTCGATTCATTCAACCTTCAACCTTAGTTTCATCATTCATGCACATATATCCCTAATTATTTATTTATTCTATTTCATTTAATTCATCCAACACTTTATTCTTTCTTTCTTTTCAATCATTCATATCTTTGTAATCCTTTGACATTTATTTCACGTTCGATATGTAGATCTTCAATTTGTATTCACTGAATAATTATATTTATTTCTATGACGCGTACAAACATGAATTATGATTGTATGAATGAGATACCGATTGTAATTCTACATTGAAAAAACATTTAATCATATTTCAAATATTTTTAAATGCATCAGGGCATATAGTGGCAATAACTGAAAAGGAGATAAAATACAATTTAAAAAAATCATGTGCTGGAATGGATATATAATTAAAGTAAATATTTTAAATATATTCAACGGCACCATTTTACACATAAAAATAAGTAATGTGCAACTTATTCCGAATAGGAAAGTACGCAACGGCATAATCAAGTTAATTACGGCATTGAAACTAAAAAGGAAAGTATCCAGGGCAGAAGAATTCGGATTTTATGGCAGCTCAATTCAATTTATTCTTGTTCATCAATCTTTGATACTTGGGACGTGATTGTGTGACGAGGGTGCAGGATGATATGGTGTGGCCATCAAATAAAGGCCATCCCTTCTGGATACCGCTATACCATCAGACTCTGTCATATCCAAACCATGAGGGTGAAGACTCCACTCAAAGTGATAGAGGAGTTTCGCCAAAAGCGCCTCTGCGTTGGCTAAGCCTAATGCCATACCAGGGCACATCCTCTTCCCTGCTCCAAATGGTATATACTCGAAGTGGGCCCCCGTGAAATCACTCCCATTCGACTCGAATCTCTCTGGTTCGAACTTTTCTGGCTTCTCCCAATACTTTGGATCTCTTCCTAATGCCCAGTTATTGACGATAATGTTGGCACCACGTGGTATGTGATACCCTTCTATCTCAGTCTCCTCCCTGCATGCTCTTGTGGTTATAGCAGTCGGAGGGTGCAGCCTTAGTGTTTCTTTTATTACCAGATTCAAGTATTTCAAACTTCCAATCTCTGATTCTTGGATCGTGTCCGTGTCGTGAAAGGCCTGCCTGATTTCGTCTTGTGCTTTTGCCATTACACGTGGGTTTTTCATCAGTTCTGCCATGGCCCACTCCACTAGTGAGGATGAAGTTTCAATGGCAGCACCGACCAAATCCTGCAATTTCATATTATGTTAATGTCATTAAAGGTGGTAATTATTGTAAAAATCACCTGCTTTTTTAAATTGCAATTTTAACATGTTTTGGGATATTCATTTAAAAATTTAATATGATTTTTAAGGCCTCGTACATATGTAACAAACAGGTTGATTTTGGGTATTTAAAAAATCCATAAATTTTTAGATATTATGAAGAAAATTTCCAATTGATGATATTATATATATTAATTGATCAAAAAATACGAATTTATACGGTTAGAAGATGTTGAAATCTGTGTTTGATTACAAATGCACACTATTAAAATTCATGTTAAAATTTGTTAATAACCAAAAATCATGTTATAATTTCAAAAGTTTAATATTTTTTTACCCCGTAATTTAGAGGGTTTGGCATTTTAGGGCTTTAATTTTTCAGGCTTGTAATTTAGAATTTTATATTTTGTGAGTTTTGCCACCAGAATTTTGCGAGTTTTGCCACCCGAATTGCTCAATTGAGCTCAAATTGCACGTGAATCGTATATGGGATCGTGAATTTGGACAATTCTGACCAATTTTGCTGACATGTCCTAAATCCATCATACATGACATTTTGAATTTTATGTATTTGCAATTCACATGGATTTGCCAAAAATTTCCCCCAAATCAAAGAGTGAAATTCCAAAATCTGCAAAATCAAAAAATTCCCTTGTGAAATTCCTATGAACCCTAATCCGAAATCTAAGGTTGATTCTACTTTTCATGAGATCATTTTTGATATTTCCAAAGGCCATTTATTGAAGTTGATGCCATTTATTGAAGTTGATGACGCTCAAACACTTTTGAGTCCCTTGAAAGATCCTGGGAAATCTTTCACTAAGATATGCTTTAGGACACCTATCTTGGCGTCCATTAAGGATCAATTGAAGGAAGGTCATCTGTTAGATTTTGTTGCTGGTAGACCAGAGGTAGAAGCTCTTGATGTCATGAGGATCTTCTCTTAAGCTTTAGAGGGTTCTGATTTGAAATATCTGAATATCTTGCGTTGAGTCAGAGCATTTGGGAAGCTATTGAAATTTCGGACTGGAGGAATTTTATCAGATGAATGATGGAATATCCAATGAAGCTGCTCAAGTGTTTGTGAGTTTGTTCCTTCCACAGAGACCCTAAGAATTCATCATTTTCATAACGATGAAAGGGCTATTGCAATTTCAGAGATTCTAGTTATTGCAATTTCAGAGAATCCTTGTCCTCAATTGGAGGACTTCCTGTGCTCATCTACCCGAGTTGGTTTCTGAAGGAGGGATTGCCTTGACCGAAGTCGCTGAACTTTGATTTAGGGAGAATTTTTTGATTTTGCAGGGATTACACTCTTTGATTTGGGGAAAAGTTGGCAAATCCACGTGGATTGCAAATACATAAAATTCGAAATGTCACATATGATGGGTTTAGGACAGGTCAGCAAAATTGGTCCGAATTGTCTAAATTCGCAATCTCACTTGTCATTTACGTGCAATTTGAGACCAATTTAACAATTGAAGCTCAAATTAAACAAAATTCGTGAAACGCAGAAAGGTAAAGTCTAATCCGAAAAATTAAAGTTATAGATTCCCTAAATTATAGGACAAAAAAAATAATAAACTCTAATTTCAATTTTTGGGAAACTTCGTGATTTTTGGGTATCTATTACTCACTGAAAAGGGAAATATAATAATTGTTGGCTATATATATGAAATCATGATACTTACAGCAATAACAGATTTGATGTTGTCATCTGTAATTGAAATGTTGGCCTCTTCACTATCCTTCAATCTCAGAAGAACATCAATGAAAGCTTCATTATCCAGCTTGGCCAGGTTCTTTCTGCGATCATCAATTATGGTGTCAAGAGTCTTGTCCACTTTCTTCTTCACCGCCAACATTCGATACTTGTTCAAACTAATGAAATCAAATACTTGGATCGATGGAAACATATCAGCCAGTCCAAAGCCTGCTCCCAAGCTTAGCCCTCTTTTAAGAGCCACAACCACTTCTCCCACGTCAATGCACACGTCTCCGAATATAACTCTACACGCAGTAGAATTCATGAACAATAAAATTTTATCAGTTAGGTTAAAAGGCACTCCTCCACAGTTATTTGACAGAATGGATTCAACAACAGCTGAAGCCTCCTCCTTCCTGATGTACTCAAATGCCTGCACATTTTTAGAGCTCAGAAACTTGGAAACGGTAACGTTTCGCATCTGCCTCCAGTAATCATTGTATGGGCTCAAAATAATGTCGGTGTAGTCATAACTTATTATCTGAGTAGCCACACTTTTTGGCCTATTAGCAAACTCAGGATCACGAGTTTTCAACACCTCTTTGGCAATGTCGGGTGATGACACTAGGATGGTGGAAACTTCACCGAGCTTAATGTGCACCAGCGGCCCGTAAGTGTTAGCCAGGTCTCGCAGGGGATGATGATATGGAACTGATCGTAGGGCGTAGTGCATTAGCCCCATAAGATGCAGCATGGATGGCCCAGGTGGCAATCTCCTATCCACTTTCTCCCATCCATTGAATACCAACGAGAAGGGCCCAAAGGAAAGAGAAAATGGTGGCTTGTTGCTTTTCGTGTCTTTGACAGACAAGGGGCAGCAACAGACAACGTTTGATCTTCTGGGGTTTCTGTTATGTCCAGAGGTATTAGGTTTCAGAGTCAAAGCTGGTCCATGGATCAAGACTCTGGAATACGACATCTTCTATTCCTTAATTTCTCTCTTCACAGGTGATTTCTTTTTGGCTCTTGTTTGCTTGTTCATGGTTGATATTATGTTACTTATTTATATACATAGCTCAACTGTGACGTTAGAGACAGAAAAACCCTCGGGTTTAGGGTTGGCGGTGCTGCTATTAGCATGCCCAGCTACTTCAACTTGCTACTTAAAAGAAACGCAGATTTTAATTTGTTTGACTATTTCTAATTAGTAACCTTTCATGACTCCTAGGTTGGTTGCGTACGCAGATGGTATATAATTTTGCGGTTGGAATCATTTGTCAAATTGAATTTTCATCTCCTATTTGATCTGCCTCACAAAAAATTAATAGTCATTTATACACTTGGAAAGAAAAAGTAATATTTCTCTAGAACTATATTTTAAATTTTGACCAATTAAAAGAAAGTACAACTGTAATAAGTAACTAACTCCCCCTGTCTCAATTAGAGGAACTTATTTTCTACAAAAAAATTAAAAATGATTGAAAATGACAATTAAACTAACTCCCCCTTATTTAAATAGGGATGTTAATGTAGAAGGATGAAAGAAATATATCACTAAAAACATCATAGAAAAATTCAATAAAACAGTAATTCCAACTTGGGGAACAATTTCCTTCTTTCAGAACATAACTAGGAAAAGTACATCCTAGTCACTCAATTAATTTTTCAGGACCAAGACCAACTAAGCATTTCCTTCTCTGTCACTCAATCGCGATGTCTGTCATTCAATTTTTATCCACCGTCCATATTTCTGTTTTTAAACATGTTACAAAATACCTTTCCCTACCTTATAGACTGATTAGTTTTATGTTAATCAAACATTGTAGATGGGTTTAAAAAATAATAAATTGTAATTTATGTACCTTATATTTATTTTCTGCCATTTGTTTCATTTTATGTTCCATTTATATGATATAGCAGCCTAAACAATATATTTCCATTTCTACATATGCAGGTCCAATCTCATAAATGTTTTACCTATTATGTATGATAACTAGCAATCAACATGTGCGAGCATGAATATGATCAATGTATAAAATTATTTCAATATTATTACTTTATAGTTAAACAATGATGTCTTATTCAAATTAATAATTGGTATTCAATTCTAGCCAATATTATATATAAAAAAATTAATTTAATTCAATTCGATCTCTCTCATTAAATAAGATCCATAAAACAGTATTTCAGTGTCACACAAAAGACATCATAAAGGTTTTACGTTTTGTTTGGCAAATAGAAAGTTTTATCATACCAATTATGGTAACATGTCTTATTTTAACTTTAATTGGATTTGAGGGCAATATTTTGTTACTTTTATTCTTTTATTCAATTTTGTCTTTGTGACCTTTTTATCAAACAAGGTCTTAGCAAAGACGAGCATAACGGATTTATTTTATTTTATTATTATTGTATGTGGTTATTGTTAAAAAAATTATGATATCACCTCGACGATCGAAAGTATGAATATATACCTTGAGGTATTTATGAAAAATATCGACACAACATTTGTAACAGAAAACGGAAAACCAAAGTGATAAGAAACATAGAGTTGCCATATCTATATAAGGTAATAGAATATCTATCTAGATTTAACCTTTTTCTTGAACACCATTGTCTGAAGCAATGGAGTATGGGGTGGCGATCAGAGAAAGGCCATTCTTTCTTGATACCACAATTCCATCAACCTCACTCATATCTATACCACCACCCCTCATTCCTTCTGGAAGTTTCCAATCAAAGTAATACAGAAGTTGGGCTAATGTGAACTCAACATTCGCCACACCAAATGCAATACCGGGGCAGATCCTCTTCCCTGACCCAAATGGAATATACTCCAAGTGATTCCCCAAGAAATCAATCGCATTTTTCTCGAACCTTTCTGGTTCAAACCTATCTGGATTTTCCCAATACTTGGGATCTCTTCCTAGCAACCAAACATTAACAATAACATGGGCATTCACAGGTATTTGATACCCATCAATCTCAAATTCCTCCCTGCATGATCTTGGGATTATAGAAACTGGAGGGTGTAACCTTAGCGTCTCGTTTATAACCAGTCTTAAGTATTTTAGTGTCCGTATCTCAGACTCTGTGATTGTTTCCTTTCCATTAAAGGCCTGCCTTATCTCCTCTTGTGCTTTTGCCATCACACACGGGTTCTTCATCAACTCTGCCATGGCCCAGTCCACTGTCGTTGATGAAGATTCTGTTCCAGCTGCAAACATGTCCTGCAAATATTACGATATTGTTTTAGTGTTGAGGCCAAGGTGAAATGAATAACGGGCTATGGCTAAAGGAACTTACGAATATCACAGATTTGATGCTATCGTTGGTTATTGTGACATCAACTTCACCACTTTCCTGCAATCGCAGCAAAACATCAACCAAATCTTCAGTACCTAACTCCCCATTACCCTTTCCTGTCAAGGCCCGATTCTTTCTATGCTTGTCAATAACCTTGTCAAGAATCGTGTCCAGTTTTCCACGCACCTTCAACAGCTTTAACTTGTTCCAACTAATGTAATTGAATAGTTTCAGTGAGGGAAACAGATCAGCCAGGTCAAAGTGTCCTGCCAGGCCCAGTGCTTTCTTGATCAGCTCAATCGCCACGGCCTTATCCATGGACACATTTCCAAATGCAGATCTACATGTCATAGAATTCATGAACAAGGAAAGCCTCTCAGTTAAGTCAAATGGTACCCCATAAGTTGACTGAATGTATTTGATGAGAACAGAAGCCTCATCCTTTCTTATATACTCGAATGACCGCACGTTTTTTGCACTCAGCAGCTCCAAGATACAGATTTTTCGCATCTGCCTCCAGTACTCGCCGTATGGGCTAAACAAAATGTCAGTGTCATTATACCACATAATCTGAGCAGCCACACTCTTCGGCCTATCAGCACATGCCGGATCACGAGTTTTCAGCACCTCTTTTGCAATGTCCGGTGAAGATACAATGATCACGGAAACTTCACCAAACTTCAGGTGCATTAACGGCCCATATATGTTGGCCAGATCTCTCAGAGGATAATAATGTGGAAGTGATCCTACGAGGTGGTGCAAATGTCCGATCACAGGTAGCTTCGGTGGGCCTGGAGGCAGTCTCTGATGCCTGTCAGGGGACTTAACTTTCTTCCATCCCTTGACTATCGAGGAAATCATTCCAAGGGAAAGGAGAAAAGTAATGAAATTGAAGGCAAACTGGATTGCCATTGAAGGCAGAAAAACACAAAGATACAATGGAGGGTTGTTACCAAAATTCATTCTACTGCTTGAACCATGATCGGCAGGACTAACTTTGAAATCCTCCGATGAAGCAGTATTCTCGTACGGCTTGTTTTGGTAAAACCCACCAACCTGTTTCTGCTTCTTCGAGTCAGGACTGGACCACGGACAGCAACAGACGACTTTTCCTCTCTGTTTTCTGCAATTTCCAGAGGGGTTAGGTTTCAAACACAAGGCTGATCCATGGATGAAGATGGCAGAATACGACATATAGTCGTTTCCTCACTATTCAGTATTTGTGTTACTTATGTTGTTCGCCTGTGGCATTTCTTATATGCTTTCTATTATGGTTGAGAATATGTTAGTTGTAGTCTGTTATATAGATTATTTCTTGCCATAAAAGTCAAAAAGGTTGGACTAGGGTTTGGCAGAACTGCCATGGAAATAGCATGCCTACTCTAACTTGCTTCTCGAAGTGTTTCTTTGTGGATGCATCAATAAAGCGCAGCAGCCCAGACAAAGGCATGATAAAATAATATATTTCTCTGATTTTTATTAAACAATATTATCACAAATTCATAGGTTAAGTCCGTGAACCACCATCAGTGCTAGTACATGATAGCAGCAGCTTACATAAACTATACAAGAAGGGATGGGACCCACCTTGGACTTTTAGAGATAAGTTAATCTTATATTTTATTAAAAAAAAAAAAAATATATATATATATATATATATATATTATAAGCTCCTACCATCTTAGTTTAGAATGAAATAGGATCTTATTTTTAAAATTTTGTCAAACATTTTTGTTGAACTTATAATTTCTTAACTATCATGTAAGACGTTTTAAGGAGTTTATAATTTTAACCAAACACACTCTAAATTAACAACATAAGGATGAATAAAATTACCTCCATCAGAATTCAAAGTAGTATATTGAAGCCTTTATGATGGAAATTAGTACTTGCACAGCAAAGAGATTGTCAATGATGCCAAGGTGATAATTCATAGACTTAAAACTCCCCAAGGAAACATGTCCTCTTTATTCTTTCCAGTCACGAGAACATAATGAGTCGTATCATCGGGTGCAAGACCTCTATCAAGCATTTCATCATGCAACCTAAAAGCCTCTTGCAAATTACCCTGCCTGAAATTTCGCTCAATAAGTGCATTATAAATAAGCTCGTTAGGAGTGACACCCTTATTAAGCATCTCTTCAAGGACTTTGTGAGCATTTTCCAGCTGTCCTTTATTACAAAGACCGCGCACTAAAATAGTGAATGTAATGACATCTGGCAAGATGTTCTTGGAAAGCATCTCCTGGTACAAATCTGATGCAAGCAGTATATTCCCAACCTTTATCAACCCATCAATCAAGGTGGTGTAAGTTTCCAAATCAAATTGAATCCCCTCATTCTTCATTCTTCTATACAAGTCGAGTGCTGCTTCCATATTATATAGGTCTCTGAAGCCACTAATCATGCTGTTGTAAACAACTGTAGTTGGAGATAAACCAACTTCAAGCATTTCATCAAAAAGTTCACATGCACTCTTCATGTCATTTCTTTTGCAGAAGGAATCAATGAGAGCATTATATGCAGGAACATCCATTTCAATACCTTTAGCATGCATCTCATTTCGCACCTTTAGTACAAGGTCAATATTTCTCCTTTTACAAAATCCATCAATTAAAGTGGTATAAGTGATAATGTTGGGCACAAAGCCAGTTTCACGCATCTCCTCATAAACGGCCAATGCAGAGTGTATATAATCTTCCTTGATAAAACCATCAATAAGGCAGTTATAAGTGATGCGTGAAGGAGCGAAACCCATTGCCACAAACTTTTTCATTCTCTGTTTTGCTATAGTGGTTTGGCGAGCTTTGCACAACCCATTGATGACTGAATTGAATGTGACATCGGAGGGGAAAATCTCCAAGTTCAACATATGGTCAAACAGTCCAAGGGCCTTTTCAGTTTCACCTTTTCTGAAATGTCCATCAATCAATATGCTATATGTAAAAACACTTGCTTTCAAATTTCTTGAGGTCATTTCAGAGAGTAAGTCCAATGCTACATCCATATTCCCTATTCTGCAGTTCCCAAGAATCATATTGTTGTAGGAAAAAACAGTTGGTTCAACCCCTTGATCAATCATCTTATTCCATATCTTGTACGCATCATCAACCCTACCCTCTTCACTGAACCAGGATAATAGATAATTGTAAGTGAAAACATCAGCACTGCCATCCTTGACAGCCTCAACTAATAGCTCCATTGCCTTGTCCAGCAATTGAGCTTGCAAATAACCTCTAATTAAAGAATTTACAATGTATACGGTTGGGGGAATGCCTGCAGATTTCATTTGAACATATAACTCACTAGCTTTAGCCACACTCCTATTTCTACAGCATCCTTCTATTATGACCGCATAGGTGACCTTGTTTGGAGCAAGTCCATCTCTAACAATCTTGTCAAACAATGCCAAAGAGCTATGCTGATCACCCTGCTGAGAAAATCCCTTCATCAAGCTAGTAGCAACCACCAAATTCATGGAATGTCCACTATGAATCATCTCATTCTTTAGTCTCAATGCCTCCTTCATATTCCTCTGCTTCACACAAGTACAAATTACAAGACTATATGTACCCTCAGAAGGAATCCAACCCCTATCCTTCATCTCACTTAACAAGCCACAAGCAACATTGCTTTCCAGCTTCATACAAGCACTCCGAACTGCAGTAGAATAAACCAGAGGATCAAGCTCGATTCCACTATTCTTTGCCTCCAAAAAGTAATTCTCGGCCTCTTCCACCTTACCCTCTCTCAGACTCGCACACATCATCAAGTACACAGTTGCACAATCATAACTAATCTTCTTGGAAACTATGTCCTTAAACAAACCACGTGCATTCTCAATCAAATTTGTCCTGATCAATGACTTCAAGAAATTATTCAAAATCACCCCAGATGGAATTATGCCATGAGAAACCAATGTATAGAAACAATCTTCTGCATCTTTATTTCGCCGTGCTCTAACATATCCATTCAAAAAGTAATCAAAAAGCCGCGGCTTCAATCTAAAACCAAATCTTTCCGAACAATTAATCAAGCGATCGACAAGCACAGCACACGATGGGGCAGATAACCGGGACAAGTAATCATTAATCAAATTTCTAGCCGAATTATGATAATTAGGGGATCTTACAAGAATGTGAAGCAGCACGAAGAAGGAATCCCCAATTTCTCGCACGAAACCGCTTTGTTTCTCTACCCTTTTGAAGTACGCAAGGGCCGACTGAGGGTCATCTTTGTGCGATAAAAGGGTATTCACAACGTTTGTATGGCTAAATTGCGTGTTTCTTGAAATGGGCCTTCGAAAAGTAGAGATCTTGCTTGTGTTTTGGGGTTCTAAAGTTGGGTCTGATTCAACAGAACCAGAGTTGGAAAGTGGTATTCTGATAGTGTCCTCCATGGACGAAGAACAAGATGAGGTTGATAACCATTTGAAAGGAATGACTGAAAACCGCAGCCGCGCAGGAGGTGATGAAGAAGGAAATAGGACCAAATGTTTCATCAACCTCTTCTTGTGTGTTGGTTGGTTCTACGAAGAACTATGAATTAAGATAAACCCTAAAAACATGCGACTTTTTAATTCTCTGTTCTCTATTTTGAATAGAGAACTCTTTTCCACCATAATTCCATATTCAAATATTTTCCTAATGTGTCCTTAAAAAAAAATGTTTCTAATGCATATTCTTAATTAATTAATTAATTACTTAATATAAATAATATATATCCCTTTAAATAACATCACATAAAAAATATTGTCCCAAAAATCTTCTCTCAAGAAGCTCCCTAAAGAAAATTCCACCTAATATTTAATTTCACATCCACCGTGATGCTATCTACTCAAGAAAAATAAAAGAGAAAATAATAATTCTTTCAAGTGAAAATAGCTTCTGAAATGCAGAATAAGAGTCATGTCATGTGTATTATAAACATCTCATACACCAGTAATGGGGGCATTAATTTGGATTTTACAATGAACAAGTAGAATCAGGCTGAGGCATTTTGTCCGAATGACAAACCAAAGTATATATTAGTTGATTGTCCGGCTGATTATCCAATGTAGCATCACTTTCTCTCTAATATACATCGATGCAATCCAGCTGTCCTCATCCCACCTCACACCCTATATTGTCCGGCAAATCCATGAAGCAACAGAAAATCTGAGCATGGCAAATCGAGTTCCTGAGACCATCATCGAATGCATCAATGAAGCCCAATTGTCCGGGTCCGATAAAGATCGTCGCCTGGCACTCCAAACCTTGGCCACCATCACAAAAATCAGCCCACAAAACCGCAATCTGGTGGCTCAAATAGATGGCGCCATTCCCGCACTCTTCTCTCTCTCTAAGTCCGCCTCTCACAACATCCAGACCCTCTCACTCTCGGTACTCTTCAACCTCTCTCTCAACCCCAACTTGAAGCAATCTCTGGCCCAAACTATAACCATTTCTCATCTCACTTCTCTCATCATCTCTCCAATCATCTCCATTGAATCCACCAAGCTTGCAGCCTCCTTCCTTTGCAGTCTAGCCATGCTCGACAAAAACAAGGCCAAATTCGGAGTGGCAGGCACTGTTCAGGCTTTGGTGAGGGCGATCTCGGGCCCCCGAAGCCCGGCCTCTCACCACCTCCTCAGCTCACTGGCGGAGCTGGTGCAGTTCCACGGCAACTGCACGTTGGCCGTCGCGGAAGGGGCGGTGCCGGTGCTGATAGAGGTGGCGGAGAGTGTTGACACGGAGGATCTTTCTGGAACTTCTCTGATGATTCTTGGACTTTTGGCCCGGTTTGAAGAAGGGCTGAATGAGCTTAAGAGAACCGATGGGATCGTGGCCCGAATGGTGGAGATACTCAAAATAGGGTGCTTTTTAAGTAAAGAAGGGGCGTCTGAGGTTCTTCTGAGGCTGTTCGATGAGAGTGAGGAGTGCCTGAGGGACGCCGTCAGACTGCCGGAGTTTTCATCGACGCTGGCGGAGGTTTCCCTGGTATGTTCGGGCCGGGCCCGGGACAAGGTCTGTTTGCTCATGAAGAAGGTCATGGAAGCTAACGTGTACTGATTTCCTATACATGGAGTGGAGCCCCTATTTTTTCTATTAATTTCTTTCGACACCTTTTTTTTTTTCCAAATTTGTTGAAAATAATTTTGTTGAAAGCCCAACATGATAAAATAATATATTCATGATTTTTTTAATATATTTTTATCTCCCGTAGAACAAGTTGATATAGATGCCCTTAGCATTTATGAGTTAGACATGATTCAAATGAAGGAATTAGCAAAATTTAAAACTAACTTCATCCTAATGAATTGATGAGGTAGTATATATGAACTCTTGGTTGGAAGTTAGGTTTCTCCATCCTCAATTGTAAAAAAATCAACTCAAAAGGAATACCACAAATAAAACACCAAGAAATAACACTATTTTGAAATTCAAAGATTTTATTTGGGATTAAGATTGTTCTTGTCTTATCTCATTTAAGCGTCTTTTTCCATATAATACCTATTTCCTAACATGTGCATCCAAGACCATAAAATGTTGCCAAAATTCTGTTAAGACCCCAAAAAGGTATAAAAATAGTCATTTAATTCTACAGAATGACATATTTCTGTGTTACTTTTGAGTTGTGAAGCATAATAATTTAATTAAAAATCTGCAACATAATGATGACATAAAGGAAGAAATGCGACTCCATTGATGATATTGTCAGGACTAGAAACAATTAGAATTATAGAATGAGACTATATACTTTATTGAAAATAAACAAAATTGAAATAGACATTATGGGATTTATATGAGAGCAATTTAGAGGATTAGTTTGTTATTCAAAAATTATTTAGAAATAAGTTTAGAACTGTGTTTTAAAAAAAAAATCAGCAATAAAAAAAAGTTGCGAGGAATTTTTAAGGCCACAAGTTGTTGGTTGCATGCTATAAATTCTCTTAATATTTTGGTAAAATAAAATGCAATAAAATATAGAAATTAATCAATTATCGTCTGAATAAGAGAAATTTACTACATTTAAGCCTAGACAAGTTCACACGATAACAGTAAATGAAACATTTTTATAATTACAGCTTAGACTAAAATGGGACAGGCTATTAATATTCCCTTTTGATTAATTATACTTTCCTTTTTTTAAATGTTGGTGAAATGATCGGTTTCTAAAGATATAGTACTAATTGGAACGTCAGTAGCGGGCCGGGCCCCTTTAGACAAATAGACAGACAAAAAGGAATGTGGAAGCGGAAAAGCCTAGGCATTTATGTTAAATACCTTTTACTAGTCTAGAATCCAACTCTGGTCTAGGTTGCTACTAGAAAAGCTTAAAGTCTTAAACCCCACTTATCATTCAGACTTTCACACCCATAAATTAAATCTATTTCTATTTTCAAACACATCTTTACTATATAACTCATTCTTCTTACTCCATAAAAATTCATTCGGGCTTCTGGGATTTTGAAAATTTGGCATTTCTTCAAGTGTGAGTTATCCTGTTTATTAGTTGGTCCGTAAGAGTGCGAATGTTGGGTTTTTCTTTTCCTTGCAAATATGATAATCTTCTTGGATTAAATGATTTTTTTTTCCTTTCTGGAATTGATTCTCTGAGAATGTGCATTACCATTTCCTAGTTGCTTCAATCATAGGTACAAGTGAATTGTGTTTTCCTTGATTTCTTGATTTTATGTATGATTTCTTGATTCTATGTAAGCATAAAGATTGCAGCTTTTTCGTTTCTCTTCTTTTTGTCTCTCTTTCTCTTTCATTTTCATGGGTTCCCTTTTCTTTTTTTTTTACTTATCTTATACTAGGTACTCTTAGTTGGATGCAAGTTATTCTGCTTTTGCACCAGCCTGTGCACACTTATTCGCTTTCTGTTTTCACACTTGGAAACTTATATATAAATAGAGTTGCCGTTTATGGTTTTTGTTCATTGCAGGAGTTCCTTTTCGATTGTTTGGGCGTGCCTTTACTAACAAAAGAAGCAAGCTATGAACTCCAATAGGACTTCCCGGGGTCTGTGTATTTCTTGAATGTTATTTTGCCTCTGATTTTTTAGTTGATTTAAGAAATGTGAGCAATGTGTTAAACCATTGAGTCTTCAGGTGGCCAAGCTTCTAGAACATCATTTGAGTTTGGAAGGACTCATGTTGTCAGGCCCAAAGGGAGGCACCAAGCAACAATAATTTGGCTTCATGGCCTTGGTGATAAAGGCTCAAGGTACTGTGGCCTCTTTCAATAGGCTGACTCCTCATTAAGCGAGTTATAAACACATTCATCTTGAAATGCACATAATCATGTTGTTTTGTTCTTGGATGTGGTTATTGTGAGAGATTAATTAATTGCATGGATTTGGTACTTCTATATTTTACTGAATACCTTACAGTTATATGGCTGCTAATATAGTATAGCATTTTAAGTTTACGTAAAGAGTGAAAATAGATGATGGTGTGGCAGCAAGTCTTTAACTAATGTGGAAGATGTAAAACAGGGGACCACTTCCTCACTATCCATGCCTTTTCCTTTTGAAAGCTTAAAGAATTATATGTATTTATCTAATTTTCTTGGATTACATCTTGTGATCTGTTGAACATTAATCAAGAATTAGGATTGAGGCCGAGGACTATGTATTTTTTTATCTTTTCTTGTGGCCTGTTTTTATATGTATCATTGTATTCAACTACCACTTCCTAAAAAGTGTGGTCCCAAAACTGTGTAGGGTGCATGTTTTGGTGTTAGTAATGAATTCTAAATATAGATATGTGAGCTTGACGAATAAGAAAATAATTGCTGTTAATTTGTTATTTAATGAAATTGTTGTCTTTCTTGCGTCTAGATCTCTGTTGCTTAATTTATGTATAGATGTTTAACTGCATTTATGCTAAAATATAGTCGTCAACAAACGGAATAATGGAATTAATTTGAGGTTCCACACAATTTAGCTTCTTGTTCGAGCCTAAGTAGATGGCTTCATGCAGATTTATCTGTTAGTGTTATTCTTGCAGATCCACAGTGATTTTAATTCTATTCTTGCTTCTGCAGCTGGTCACAGCTCTTGGAAAACCTTCCTCTACCAAACGTAAGTTCTACCACAAATCTTTAGCCATTTGATAACTCTTTTCTTTTAGATAACATATATAAGATATGACTCATTAAACTAAATCCTTTTCTTTTAGTGAAAATTTGTCACTGAGATCACTCGATATGATCATTAACTTTTTGGTTTCTCATTTTAAACTGAACATTGTGCAGGTAAAGTGGATCTGCCCAACTGCTCCTACTCGTCCGGTGTCTCTATTTGGAGGATTTCCATGCACTTCTTGTGAGATGTTTTCCTGTATCCTATGCTTTTGTTGAGTTTCTAAGTTGCTGCAAGCTAAGTCATTTATCTATTCTTTACCTCAAAAGGTGGATTTAGACTCATCTATTACTCTCATGATTTTTCACCTCCGATAATTAACTTCATTATTACAGGGTTTGATGCACAAGATATTTCTGAGGTTGCACCTGATGATATAGAAGGTTTAGATGCATCAGCAGCACATGTTGCAAATCTCTTGTCAACAGAGCCAGCTGATAGTAAGTTTCTTCTTCAGAACATCATATATTTTCTTCTGAGAATTTGATAAAATGGATTTGCTAAAGAGATGGAATTACGGAAAATTAAAAAGGAAAAGATAATTTCGAAAAACTGGCCAAGTTTTTTGCCATATCCTATTTTGAAAAACCTGCTTGGTTTTCACTAGGGTGCATATAGAAGTAGAAAGTAATAATTCCTACTTTCTACATTCTGAACAATCTTCCAGAAATTACCATGTCTATTTTTTTTTCAATCAAATTTTCTATCGTTTCAGATTTATATCTCTAACTAGCAAATATTCAACTCCATTTAAATTAGTATTTCATGCAATTGTGTTCTCTATATCAATGTTTATGTTTTTCGTTTATATTTCCACAGTCAAACTAGGTATTGGTGGTTTTAGTATGGGCGCTGCAACTGCTCTTTACTCAGCTACTTGCCATATTTTTGGCCAATATGGAAACAGGAACCCTTACTTGATTAATCTCAGCTGCGTTGTTGGTCTTAGTGGTTGGCTTCCATGTTCTAGGTACAACTCATTTATGCACTTAATCTTATGCACCTAACACGTATATGCAATAGTCAGCATGTTCTTGGTTATCACATACTCCTTTACACTCACCAGCTAGTTGTTTTCTAGAACATTAAGGAACCGAATGGAACAATCAAATGAGACTGTGAGACGTGCTGCGTCATTACCCATTTTGCTATGTCATGGCTCTGGTGCGCACATTTTTTGCTTATTTGCTATTGCAAGTTAGGCATTTGATCTATACTCTGCATTGTCTACGTTATTGTTAGTTTACGTAATTTTTCAAAAGAATTACTTATTAGCCTATGGTTCTTCAATCATGGAAAATAGTGGGATTTCAGAAAACTCAAGAGCATAGAATTGACAGGATCTTTGTGTTTCAGGGGATGATGTGGTGGCTTATAGTCATGGAGAAAACACAGCACGCGTCTTGCATTCTGCTGGTTTTCGAAATCTTGTGTTTAGATCGTTTGATGGGTATGAATACACTCAAATATTGATAGCCACTTTCGTCTTGTGCAACACCGAATGAGTTAGCTTCTTTTTCTTTTTTCTCATGTTATTCGTTTTCCCGTACATGCAGGCTTGGCCACTATACTATTCCGGTGGAGATGGATGAAGTTTGTCGCTGGTTAACAGCAAGATTGGGGCTTCAGGGATTGTAAATTGAGAAATTTGGAAAGTGGCTATGGGGTATACGTGAGAGGAGGCCAAAATAAAACATAAATTAACAGTATGATAGAATAGTTAGCTTAAATATGATAGTAATACTGTGTACAATAACAATATTCCCCCTTTGTATTCTTGAAAATAAATTGAACTCGGACCCTTTAATGTTTGAAAGAGAACATATTACTCATATCCCCGTTCAACATCGCTTTTATTTTGCTGTGTTAAGTTTTGTGCATTTATTAGGTTTTTAGTAGTTGGGTTGTTTTCATATTTGCTTATATCATTTACCAAAAGCAAATTGAGAGGACAGTTTTCATTATGCAAGAATTCAAACATTACATGACAAAGAGTATATCATCTGCAACATAACTACATCAGTTCCCAAGTCCCAACTAGGGCTATTATTAGCTAACAAATGTATAACACAAGTCCTTGACATTGAGAGAATTGCAACAACAAATTAGGAAACTCTGATGTCCTCGGAGTGCAGCATGTATCAGCCACAAGATTAGTCAGTAGAACCTATGAATAGATAAGAGTTCTCTATTGCCTAAATGTCAATTGACATTATCGGGTGAAGAAAATTGAATAAGTTCACCTCGATTTCTCTCATGATCGCATTTTGGAAAGTATTCGATATTTAAATAGCATGAATATGAATTGAAGATAGGCTGATTTCATGGTGTTCACATTTACCTTCTCAGTTTTGCTCATTTATTGCTGGTATGATTCTGAGGATCATTCGTCCGCGGAGCTCTGATCCTTTGGGAATCAGATGGGGTGAGAAGTGGAAATGAGGGAACAGCTTTCAAGATAAATTTGCGCCCAGTTCTCAGACCATCCACCGAGCTTGAACATAAATCACGTTGTGGGCGATGAGGAGGAGAAACACGTTTCTTGTTTGGAGAGCTTACTTTCACTGCATTGAGGGGGGTAGGATTGTCCATCAATATATCTGGTGTAAGATCTTGTGTAGTGTTGAATGGCTCACCATCAAGGGCAATCACTTTCAGAGGTTTACTTGCACTGGATTGAGCCATGGGGGTGTTTGGGGAACCACGCCAACTAAGGGAAACCATTGAAGAATAGTGATTGTTTCCCTGTTCCTGAGGATTTTGCCCACCACAACAATTTCCCATCTTCCCAGGTTGGTAACAAACTGGTGAGAATTCATCGAGAGGAGTTTCTGCATTTTCATAACATAATTCCTGATCGGAAGATAACAGATCAAAAACTTCACCAGCAGTTTTTGAAATCATGCCATTGTTGTCTGAGTTTCTGCAAGACTCAGGGGTCATCATGCATGGTATTACAGAGGTGAGACTAGACTCAGGTGACTGAAAATGCTGTCCAGAATGGATCCGTGCTTTGGATTTATCCTTTCTGTGGCTGTATAATTGGAAAAGAGAAAAAAGGCAAAAGGATTTAAAACACACACAAATGTCATTCAAGATGGCGAATCAGAAGATCAGTTATCATCTTTTCTGATCCATTCGAATCTAAATATTACTCTTTGATATCAAGCTTACTTCAAGAACTGGACTTCTGGTGTTAGAGGAATCAAATCATGAGAGTTGCTAAGCTCAGAATGAATTAAACCACCATATCCAGAGAGTGAGCTATCTGTTCTTTCATTAGCATCTTCTTTAATCAAGATAGCTTTAGCCATGCCATTTTCTGGGAGAAACATGGAGCATCTAAATCAGATCTATGTAAATGAAAAATTCAAGTAATCTGCCAATTGAAAATATGAAAAGCTTTGGCCACTTTATTGTCTCAATCAGTATGATAATTATACAGGTGCACATCACAAAGTGAACAAGCCAAGCAACAGATATGAGCTAATTCAAAAAATAATTGTATTTCTGTTCAACTATAAAATGCCACTAATGTATTGATACATACATTATGTAGGCTTGAATTATTAACACATACAGAGAGGTTTGAATCTCTTCTGTCACCCCAACCAGAACAAATGTGGTATCATTGATGTTATGATTTAGATACAGATACGTGTCACATTTAAAGCATAGAGATAGCTTAGTAACATTTAAAGGATAGAGATAACTTAGTAACATTTAATAAGCATGAGTATTGCATTAAATAAAATTCTATATAGAAAATAAGATACGGACAAAGTTGGAAAAAAAAAAATCATCAATTTTTCTTAATAATCAAGATGCGACAGGTAAATTGAAACAAATTATTTTCTGAAACTACAGTCATTGTGAAACAGAATAGTATACTAGTCCAAATTCTACCTTCTTTCTGGCCGTAGACATTTTTGCATCCTTCACATCCACAACCATCTGCACAGCCAACATTTGCCTTCCCCACAAGGTACAAACTCATTCAATAATAATTTGACAGACATAGTATATCAAAGGAAAATAGAGAATTAGAAATAAAATAACATAAAACAATAATAATATATTGATAATGTTAGTAATACCAGTAGTAATAGTTTTTAGTATTTTTTATTTTATTTTTATCATTATTATTTCTATTAGTAGTAGTAGCAGTACACAAACATACAACCACATACCTGATAGCACTCACAGTACTTCTTGAGACACATAGACTTCTTGCAATTGCACCCTCTTTTATGCCTTGCAGAGGATGGTGTGGAGTGGGCTCCATCTTCCTGCAAAACATTGAACATTTCGAATGTTATTTCACAATTCATATGTTTCAATTTCAAATTGAATCAGCTTAATACCCCACAACTCTTACTGGTGCCTCAATCTTGTGTTTTACAATTTTAGGAGCAAATGCAAGAGGATTCCGAATTTCAATTTGTTGACGTGTCTCAAGAACTGTATTCACATATTCCGGTCGGTTATAGCACCCTTGGCAAGAGCAAGGATCAGCACAGTATATCCCAGCAGCAAAGCAATCACAGTACCTGCACAAAACAAATCACAAATCAGTATAATGGTAGCTCCAAATGTTAATTGATAGAAGATGGAGTTACTTACAGCTTTAAGCATTGACTCTTCTTACAATTGCAACGCTTGCAACCATCGCTGGAGTCAGAAGATTTCTTCCTGGAAAATTAAACAGATTGATTCCTCCAAATCACCGGATGACAAACAAACAGCTAGTACAGTGTACAGATAGGCTTGCCTTTTCTTTTGGGGGCTTGACTTGAACTCCTCTGAATTGCCATCATTTTCTGAGTAAGGGTACATCCTCTTGTTACCTGGAGTTGATTGGTCATCCACTGGATTTAAGAGAATTGAGTTGTTTGAAGAGTTGAAAATGTTAGTAGACAAAGTAGTAACAGAGTTCACATCCGTGCTCGCTGAAACATCCTCTGTTGCAGTGCACATTGAAGAACTATTTGATCTATCAAGACGAGAGTTGGTTATAGGTATGAGCTTCTTTCCCCGTATACTAACTTTACACCTCTGAGCTGATTTCACATGTATTATTGTGCCAGATCCAGCTTGCACAGCATTGACAATACTATTTAGGTGCAAGCCTATACCTGAAGGCTTGGGAATCTTTACATCGGTTTCCATATTTCTAGGATAAAGATTCTGGGTTGTGTCTGCCTGTTTCGCCTTGATGGGAATCAGTGGTGTTTCCGAAGGTGATTTGGATCCCCCACTTTGTGTAGGACTGTCAGCAGGCTGATTAGGTATCACATTGTGCAGAGCATCTTCAAATTGGAGACAACGTCTAGGCAACCCACGGTTTAGAAAAGCCTGTTCAATTTTGTAAATATCTAAGAGAGATTTCCTAAAAGGATTTGATACTGATTTGCAATAAACAATTTCATGATCATTTAAAGTTTTTGTTTCATTTGTAAGAAAATGCAATACTTGGTGTTCAAGTGAAGCCAAATTGCATAAACAACCATTGCAGCATGAATAATTTAGTTTCTGAACTCGCCAACATCAACTGAAGAACATTTAGATAACTAACAGAACAAATTTAGAACTTCTGCTTTCATTGATGGTTACTGAGAAATAGTGTTCTATTAACTGTCATTATAATTTACTTACTGCATTAGCATAATATAAAATGCAATGAATACCAATGCATGCTATTTCTATTAACTGAATTCTGAAGAACAAAGAACCAGATTAGGTCAAAGATAAATTTAGGTCAGGTATCCAAATAAGAAACATGATAACTATTCAGGACGAAAAGAAACAATCAGCAACAAATTCTCAAAAGCTTATGCTAGTTATGAATAATCGTTCTTCAATCAATTTCAAATGGGGCAGCTTAAAATGGCAGTTGAAAACACTTCATATGTTTCATAAATTTCTTCTAACTTGAATCCAACTAAGAGAAATATATTTAATTAGTAAATTGTGGATGTGGAGATCCTAGAAAGTACAGAAGATTACAGACAAACACACACATACATATTCTCCAAATTGACATTATTCAGTTTGAATATTCAACTGTGGCTCCACAGAAGTCAGCCTCTGAGAACATATAAATCATTATATTGATTTTTATATAGCACAACCAATCAAACCTCTGGATCAGTTGACATTGCTGCAGTAGCCTCAACAGAATTTTCATTCTCTTCCACAATTTGCATCGATCCTGAGAGGCAATAAGAGGATTGATCCAAGGAACCAGCTAGCCCTGCTTCCAAATTCTGCAATTACAACTTATTAGGCATGGAACAATGACGTGGATATGCATTTATCACATCAGAATAAATCAGTAAAGTTGTTTCAGCTTATCATAGACCTGAGTCATGGAATCCTGGCTCTCATTTGTCAAAGCATGATGTCCACGAAGTGAAAAGGCTACATCTTTTCTCATTCTTGTATTAAGTTCATCATCATGTTTTGTTGTACGCTCTATTGAGCCTGTCACGGCATCTGCTGGTTGATTGATGATTTCAGATGAAAGATTTAGATTGATAGAGTCCGTGTTCATAGCAACAAACAGGCAAATCCTGAGATCCAACAAAACAGAAACAAGTGAGAAATCATTTCTAATACAAATACATTTTAACCACAAAACACCTTATCTAACATTTACTATCCTGAATTCATCTATAAATACATCAATGTTGCATCATTGCATCCTCAAAAACAGACTACATTTTGCTGCCTGACTAAAGAACCTTATATAACCATAAAATCTAGTACTGATAAGTTAAATTACAATGATTAAACCATTCTGCAAATCAACCATACCTACATCTATCACAAATCCCATTACTAAAAACCGAAATTGTTAGGCAAAGTGGAAACCAAATCAAATAACTGCAGAAACTAGCATTCCATGTCCAATTCCCAGTCAAAAAAAGGATGAACAATCGCAAAATTCCTCCCACTAGCAAAAACATGTCTCATTTTTACCCATTACTTGCTTATCAAAAATTAACCTCAAAATAAACCCATGCCCTCATCCCATTTAACAAGGTAAGCCATAATTCATATAGAATCAAGCCAGAAAAATTAGCAGAAGGAACTGATAAAATCCAAGATAAATGCACAGATACAAGAAAAATTCGAAGAGTGAGTTCACATACTTGGGCAGTATTAGTTTTAATGGAGGTGGCTGTAGGTTAGCAAGATATAGGTAAGTCCATTTCCTGAAACCCTAATTTCAAGCAAGGTTGCAGCCACTGCACTTGTTCCTTTCTCTCTCTACTAAATTTCCATCTTTGGGGCAATGTTATTTTCTCTCTCTTTTTGTCCCTGATCTCTTGAGTCAATGAACATGATGATGTCATCAACATATTTCATTTTTTCATTTACATTTTGAAGGGAAAAAATTAACATCTAACTTAAAAAAGATTTGTGTATGAAGAAAGTGTAAAATACAAAATAAGAAAAAAATATTATAACATGAAATAAAGAGCGGTTTTAAATGAGCTTTCCTTGGGCGGGAAAAAAATGATGCATGGTTCATTGCTAAGATTAGGGCTTAAATGTTAGTTGGGTTAGGCCCATTAATAACAAAACAGGGTTGAGTGCGACTATCATAACACGTAGGCTCGGTTGCTTGGCCTTCAGAGAGAGATAAATAGCCCAATAAAATAAGGCTACAAAGCTTTAGTGGCCCATAAGGTTAGCAGTTCAGAATAAAGCCCAGTACAATACCATGCATTTCGTATTGCATTAGAGGAATAATATACAAATCAGGGTTTGTGGACTTCAACGTTAAGCGAACTGGCCTTAATACTGGTTTACGGTTCAAGGGATCGGACCCATTCAACCAGGGCCCAATCAATTAATTGAAAATTAATTTTATTCTTTATTGTACTATATATATTATTTTAGAAATAAGATTATAAAATATTTATAGATTCTTGATGATAAATTCATGTCGTACAAATATCATTTCATGAGAAGGAATCTCATTATACAGTTAAATAGCTATATGTTAAGAAGACACATTCAATTGTATGTTAACATATTACTTATTATGCATTAAAATTACATTAGCCTATTACATTCAAACAGTATGTTAAAATATCACTCTGTATACGTTAAAAAAAATTGTGGAAGGAAATGGGGAGGAAGAGGAATAAGTGAATCGTTGCTGATCAACATAAGAGACCTGATTAAACATACTAAAAGATGAAAAATAAGAACACACAAAATAGCAAATGAGTGATCCGAGTTGACAAGAAGACGAAGAAAAAGAAAATTGCATATAAAGAGGAATGTTAGGGTTTGTTTCCATTTTACTTAATTAAGGGAATGAGTTTATCATTTTAAATGATCCAATCCGTCTCATGAGAAACCACGATAATTTGAATTATTTCCATTATAAACATCCATTATCATTTTCCACATCTCCCCATGCACGTGGTTGCTTAAAAAAGATATAGGAGATCAGTGACATCTAGAGATTCTCTCATTATATAGGGTTGTTAATCAAGTTCTAAAGAAGACTGTCTGTTAGGAAAGTAATGTTGGTGATCTTTCTTTGGCCAAACTACCCACACGAGACAATGAAGGTTTGATGTGAATGCATGTTGGGATGATACAAAAGATCGTTACATTATTAGTGGTATATGTTGTGACTCTGAGGGACAACTAGTTGTGGCTTTTTGGGAAGAATTTTGACAAAATCTAACTATATTGTTGAGGGAGAATTAACGCTATCAAAGAAGGAACCAAAATTGGTATTGAACGTAACTTCTTCCGGTCATCATTTTTTATAACTATTTTGTTGCGGTGTGAGAAGTTATCAAACCTATAGATTTCTTGAATGACAGCAATGTCTTGGCTATTGATATTAATCTCTCACTCACTATTCAACTACTTCTCGTATTTTGCACTGTAGACGTTTTGTCAATACGGTCACTCATAGACTTACTACTTTTGTTTTATCTTATTCCTCTCCTTTTATTTCGGTTAAAGGAGATTTTTCTATTTTAGATGATTAAACTTGTAACATTGCATTTGTATCATTTGAAATGAAAAAGTTAATTTTTTTTTTTAAATACGTATGATGAAATTATTTCTTAATATTTATCCAACACTCTTTATTTTTATTTTGTTTCATATTTGTAGATTATATGTTGGCAACGACTGTTTAACAATCCTAGTAACTAACTTTTGAGTGCTAACTCCCCTATCCGCTAACTCGAGTCGTGTTCCTTATATTACTAAACGTGTTACAACTTTGGATATGTCATATATCATAACATATATTAACCCAACGTTTATGTCAGCAAATTTATGGGGCAAAAAAATCATGAAAATTATTGTTATAAATAATTCAAATTTATATACAAATTCGCGAATGTTTATAACCAAAAACTATTGAACTTGCCCCAAGGAGTTATTTTTTCAAATTTCCTTACATCTAATTTCAGTGCAAAAATGTATGGTCTTTTATTTTTGAAACCAACAGGGCAAAAATGCTAAGACTTACATGCTTACATAATTTTTTTTTTTTTTTTTTTGACAGGTGATTATATAACTCTTAATTTGTCCAAACATGCGCGTAGAAAGTGTTCGATGAAATCCCTCAATAACTTTTTCATTCACATTATTAGAAGAGGAATGGACGACCTGTCCGTTTAATTATACTAATTTGATCTTTATTTCTTAAACACGCCATTGTTGCATAAAGATTAAATTTTTACATTAACTGAATCTCTTCATGAGCTAGTTGATCGGTATGTTGGCTTGGATGACTCTAGAACTATGATGGTATGGCCTTTGTTTTTCTTGGCCTACTGTGTTTTGTCAGCTGATGCAAAAGACATAATCAGACATAATGAGACTCTAAGGAAAATGATTATATAAAGTTGGGTTTTTCCCAGGATGCAGTTTCTGGATATGTTTTCCTGGGGATTTGGTTCAAGAACATTGGTAATAAGAAGCCAATCGCGACATTCCTATGAAGCATTTGTATGCTAATTTCCAGATAAGGTATAATGACAAGTTGATAGTTATTGATAGAAGCCAAGCAACTCTGATTATGAACTATGGAATGCTTGCAACAAGTCCAAATACTAGTGCGAAGCTTCTTGATTCAGGGAACTTGATTCTTCGAAGAGGAGATGAGATTATCCAACAAACACATATCTCCCTGGCATGAAAATTGGGTGGTTTGGCTTGCATAAAAATCACTCAAGAAGCCAGTTTCTGTTGTCATGGCCGAATCCTCAAAATCCTTCTTGTGCCGCCTTTACTATGGGGACCGGCTATAATCATGCAAGAAATCTTGCTGTCTGGAAAAGGGATACTAGCCACATGGATATTGGCTCATTGAAGGAAAACGGATTCAGATTCATTTTCAAGAACTCGTTCAAAAGTTTCAATCTCAGCTGTATGTGTACCGTGTATGAGACATGTCATGGTTGGTTATATCCTCAACAGGGCATCTTGATGTGCTGGCACCTAGTATGGTTTTTCACTTCTTATAAACAAGTCAATTGTTGATACATTCTCTGGTCCAGAATGAACGAGCATTCTCTTGCTTTACCATAAACTTCTTATCATATTTGTGTATGTTATTGTGGTTACGTGTCTCCTGAAATCAGATGCTTTCAGCTTTGGAATCATTGTGCTAGAGATCATCAGTGGCCAGCGAAACACTTCTTTCTTCAAGGCTGATCTTTCCTTAAATCTTCTATGCTATGTTAGCTTTATATATACTTATATACAACATGGAAAAATACAAACTTTTAGTTAGGCATGGAAGCTACATATCAGAGGTTGTACAACTAGTACTTCATCAATTAAAGAGCCTAGAGTTAAGCTTATACAAGTGATTTGAATTATTTGTTAGCAGTTATACCAATTATGCTATGGTTTGAAACACCAAGTAACAGGTTAGAAACATGTTGTCTAACTTCATCACCAAAGTAAGAGTTGAAGTCAGAGTAAAACAGAACAATATTTATAATTTGAATATTTTCACATATAACCCAGTTTCCAAGCAATAATTATTACTAAAGTAATCACTTCTTAGAAATTTCTCAACCAGTCCAAGACCTAATAAGAACAATAGAAATGTGCATACTACTTTATGTTGAGGTAGAGGCAACAAGTTAGTTAAGGTCTCAGGTTTTAGTCTCACAAAACTTGCATAATTTTAGTTTTGCTTTATTGATTTGTTCTTCATTTGAAAATCTACAGTTTTCATCTACATAAAAGAATAAAGTGAACAGGACAATAGAAATGACTTAATTATGTAGTACATTATGTTTTCGCTTCGTTTTCTTAACTTGTTTCAACCAAGCTTAACTTCAAATTGCCGTTTCATAGGTTAAATATTATATGTTTTTATTTTCATTTCAAAAAACCAAAAAAAATGAAAAATAGAATTTGGTCCACTAGGCCACAACCTCTAAATGATGGGCTCTTGGATCTATTCGTCTGTCTTGACATCACTAATTCAAATGATATGTAAAGTCTAAGTTTTATTTCATTATTATAGATTTAGTATACAATATAATTATTATTGTTATTTGCTATATAATATGGTCACCGAAATAAAATACGAATAAAAAAAATTAAAGGAATCACTCAAAATCAAATTCGGTAGTTTCACTCACTAAGAAACACATTACTTTGGACATCCTTTTAAGTAGATAGCTTGGCCAATAACAATATATAGATTCACACTTTGAAAAATATATGTGGATAAATTAGACCTAAAAGTAGAAGGGCAATAGGTACTTTAATTAGGATATAAGACTTAATTAATTAGGATTAATACTAACATATTATTACTTGTAAATTGATTGGCATGATTAGGTGGTGCTCTTGCATGGAAATTGGAAGCATCTCCTAAAGAGAGGAATCGAATCAGTCCCCCTTTCTTTTTGCTTTTTCACAGTTTGCAACAGCTCTCTTTAACACTCCCCAAGAAAATGGTGGGTGATATATCATATACTCATGCATATCTTAATTAGGGTTTTCCTTTTTTTCCATTTTCATAATTAATATTTCTATGTTTCTTGGAGAATGGTATAAGCTCATCCTCTTTACACCTAGATCATATACATATACATACATATAGATATATATATATATGGAGAGAGAGAGAGAAATTCAAACAGAGTATATATAATTAAAGATCATTAGGGAAAAGAAAATGTGACAGCAAAAAAGCCATAGCAGTGTATAGAGGGGGAAAAAGAAAAGATAATAAAAGAAAAGATGGTCAAATTGAACCTCGAAGACTACTTCAATTCTCTTCCATCATCAGCTTCGACTATCTTTATCGAAACTCTACCATTTTCACTTTCTTTCATTTTGAACACCTCTCCCCTTAATTATAGTTTCTTTTAATTTCTAAGAACATATTAACTATTTTTTAGCTTGTTTATTAAGTTTTAATTAAAAATTAAATAATAATATTCTAATAAACATAGCTAGCAAACATTCTTGGGAGTTCCAGCCATGCAACTTAAGGGCTTCGATTTCAGCTTCAAATGGATACGGTAGATTTATTGAAATCTGACACGCACGAGTGGACACCCTGCATTCTATCATTGCAAAACAATTTTTTAATTCATTTATTAATTCTTACATAGTAGAAATTAATAATGTATAGCCATAACACATAATGATGAAATTCTCCCATTGAAGTGAGGGGGGCTTTTAACAATAAATCGACATAAAATAACAATATGCAACACCATATCATTCAAGCCACTGTATAATTTCATTTTCTTCATGTATGGATTTTTTGGAGTAATTTCTTATTGCCTGTCATAACTCATAACATAAAGTGAAAGAGAGTACTAAAACATTAATAAAGCAGGTTAAGTTGCTGCCCCTACGTAATGAAATGACAAATTAGTCCAAAAATGTAATGGTCCAAAGGGTTTGTGATATATATTAAAGTACTTGCACTAGCACACATTTGACTTGCCATTGTACAACTCAAGCTTCAAGTACGAGACAAGAATATTCAAAAGAAATTAAAGAAAAGGAATCACGATTTTTAACCTACATAGTGACTCACTGGAGAGTGGGTCTAGGGGGGTTGTTTTGAAAGGGAGACAAAACACAGTTGGCCTCCTAAGTAATTTTAAGATAAGAATAAGAAATGGGGTCATTGTTAAAGAATTTTTTATATGCATAGAATATTCAATATGTCTGGGAAAATATACTACTCTCTGTAATATTGTTCTTTCTTATCCATTTTCCCTCTCAACAACATGAAGTAACATCTAGTTTCGGACACAGTGGATGATAATGATGTGATTGTAAATGATGATAGAAATTAGTAGTTTGAGTTCGAATCCTGATAGGATAAAAAAAAATGTAGTTTATGAATGAATTTTGCATCTTCATTGTATTGATATGTTTCCATGTGCAAAATCTTAGCTATAAGTTGGCGTAAAGTTTCATGAGGCATCTCATTTGTTTGAGTTTAAGAAGCTTTCTATTAATGTATATTGATTGTTTTTTTAGGTTCTTGCCTAAATTGAGCGTTTGGGACTCTGAGGGTATTATTGAGAGTTTGAGTTACATCCTCACAATTTATTAATGATAATTACAGACACTTGTTCTTTTTTACATAATCTTATATTCTATGTTGAAGTTGTGAAGTCTAAAATCGGACAGAAAAAAATGATGTTAAATAAAAAATGATATATATAAGCCATAAAAGTGTAAATATAGAGGATCCGGACTCAAATTCAATTGGGGAAGTGTTGGAATGGAAGAAAAGAATTATAAGCTGGACGGTGATGAAGTTGAAAATCCAATATAGGGTTATAAAAGCATATGTAGATAAAGGTTTATGAAATGTCACGAAATAATTGCCCTCTTTAGAACAGAATCCCACATAGGCTGAAAATACATAATAATAACAAATGCAGCAGCATTCTCTTTTGTCTTTAATTTGAGTTCTTTTATGTGATTCCATTCCCTAGTTCAATAAGTAGGCAAGTCATGAAGAATATTTGAAAAGGAACCCACCTCCCGAGGCCACTATCCCAGTATATAAACCTTCTTCACCATCACCAATTTCTCACACTCCCTATCTACTCATCTCTCTCTCTCTCTCTCTCTCTCTCTCTCTCTCTCTCTCTCTCTCTCTCTCTCTCTCTCTCTCTCAACACAAATCTAAGGGTAACATTCCATTTTCATATGTTAATTGCATATATATAATTATTTTAATTTCCATAACAAATGTTGATGTATTAATTTGTTATGATCAGGGAAAAATGAACAGGCCCGGAGATTGGAACTGCAGATCATGCCAGCACCTCAACTTTCAGAGGCGGGACTCGTGTCAGCGATGCGGCGACCCGAGGCCCGGTGAAAGAGCTGATTTTGGGAGTTTCGGTGGAAGAGGTGGGGCCACCTTAGGGTTTACGGGCCCGGATGTCAGGCCCGGTGACTGGTACTGCTCTGTCGGTAACTGTGGGGCCCACAACTTTGCCAGCCGTTCCAGCTGCTTCAAGTGCGGTGCCCTCAAGGATGACAATGGCGGCGCCAGCTTCGATTCCGAGATGTCACGGGCCCGTGGCTTTGGATTCGGCTTCGCCGGAGGCGTCGGCGGCGGCGTTGGCGGCGGCGCGGGCCGCTCGGGCTGGAAATCTGGTGACTGGATTTGCACCAGGTAAGAAAAGTTGGTGAATTTTGTGCCTACGTGTGATTTTATTACTTGCATGTAAGAACAGTAAAACATTAAACATTGGTAATGAATAGAATGAATCTCTTTTTTTCCTTTTTTTTTTTTTTATAATATAATTAATTACTTGTGTGATGGAACAGGTCGGGTTGCAATGAGCACAACTTTGCGAGCAGGATGGAGTGCTTCCGGTGCAATGCGCCAAGGGAATCCAGTAGCAAATCTTCTTTTTAATGCATCGAAATTCGATCTCCATTTTTGGGTAAAAATATATATAAAAGATAAAAACAATTGATCTTGATTGAATTTCAATGAATATTTGGCGTGTTGGCTGATTTATTTGGATTCATTGTTATTCAGGTCGCAAATCAAAGTTGACGAAGATTTGGACATGACCACGTGCTCGAAAGGACGAGGATGAATTAATGTGTTTTTTTTCCCCCTCTTAATTAGTAGCTACTTGGAATTCCCTGTTTAATTTCCAATTTTATCTTTCTTATATATTTTAATTTCCTTTTTGAACTTTAGAAGCATTAGGTCAATTCATGTTACTTAGAGGCGAGTCTTTCATTAGTCATCTTTGATTAGTAGTAAGTACTAGTATTTTGAGAATTAATTGTTGCCTTGTACTTTGTTGCTGTTTCGATATCTAATTAATATTCATGTGTGCCCAGCATTAATTTTATTATAATTCTAAATCTTCAGAAAGTTGTGATAAATTCCTTCTTTTTTCTTTTTTTTTTCATAATCGAATTTCAAAATTACATTGGGCTAATTTGGTCATAACAAAGGAGGCCCTCCAAGTTTAAGTTTAATCTATTGTATCACTACCAATTAATGTCCTACCAAAAAAGAACAAAAAAAAAATATCACTCAAGATTCGAATCCACAGCTAGTCTAGACGACTATGTGTAAATTGATTTTTTCGTTTTTTTCTCTCACGATTTCAGTTATACATTTCAAGAAACTCATCTTAATTATTTCTCAAAGAGGAAAACGAAATTTATCTTAAATTATGATGTTATAGATAATCAACTTTGATTATTTATTGGGATTCAAAACTAGCTAATATTTAATTCATTAAATTTGTTTTTCGATAATTTTCTAGTGAATTCAAACACACACGTACAAGCAAAATTTTAAAAAAAAATTATTAGACCTCACATATATAGTTCTATCCATGAGATTGAAAATAAAAAATATATATATCCAAATATCTGTCTAATCAAATAGTAAAACTTATTGATCATTTTGATTTTCTTTTTTTTTTTATACATTTTGATTTTTGAATATCCATTATTTGTTCTCAACAGAAAAATATTTAATACTATATGCCAATGGGCTTGAATAGATATTGATAGGAGGCAATTCTAATGTTGTAGCAAATATTTAATTGGATTCTTTCACTAGAAAACAACGTGCATTCTAACTTCTATTAGATGTTTTTATCACTTATATAGTGATACCATCACGATCGTGTACTTATATTCTTAGCATAGTCAATAGAGGATGTGTGATGGATGGGTTTAAATAAAAAAGAACTTAATAGAATTTAAATTTTTAAATATTATTTATTAATAAAAACTATAACATTACTTTACTATATATATATGTTTTATCTAATTTAACTATTAAAGTGAATGTAATTTCATAAAAATATTATTTAATTATTGAAACATATGTTGTATTTGTGAGTTGTGACAACATATAATTTGGATAAGTTAATTAATATTTTATTTTATTTTCATTTATTTATATGCTAAAAAAATATTAGTCAAAGTTTAGGGAAAAAAAAAAATCATAGAATATTTTAGACAAATATATACGTTAAAATCATTCTATTTTCATTAACTAAACTTAACCATCAAATTGTCTTAACCACTTGAGAAATTTTACATTGATTGCTTTTAGCTAGTTTGATATTGGCATTGTTAATTAAACTGACATTACCCTCTGATTTATTAATTTGTAGATATGATATGAAATTTCGTCTCAATCAGATTTAGTTAACAAATCCAAGTTCACATTGGATTCCCAAGCTTTTGAAAAAACATTCTTTTGAGTTCTTTTTCATTGACCTCCTAATTGGGCATGCTTAAGCATTCACAGAGAGAAAAAATGGTCAAAAAGTAACCACAAAATTGATTAAATGTCTGCTACTAGACTCCATTGTTTAGCTTTAAGGAGATTCTTGTCTCCCTTTAAGCAGGCTTTAGCTTTACATTACCTCATCTGCTTTGTTTATATATAAGTCAGTACCCTGTTTGTATTGTATTCCTGTCAAACATTACATTATCAACAAGAATATACCCATATATCTTTCATGTTAGAGTTTTATAGAAAATAAATTACTTCAATTCATGTTCATTTGTGTATATTCTTCAGAAAAGTATATCCTTTGGTACATATAACTCTTTGTGCAAATGATGTTTTATTATAGGTGATAAACATAGCATCCTCCATGTCACTCTTGTACTAATATTGTAGATATGACCACAATGTAATTGATGTATAATCTGCCTACACGACATAAGAATATGATGATGGAGTAGTTGATGAGAGATTTTATATATTTGGAATTAACGATAATGATTGTTAGAAAAAAGCTAAAGATCAGAATCATATAAATTCGATTTGCATCATCTTTAGGCAATATTTTTGTATGAAAAATATTAAAATTAATGCATTCATTTATCTATATTCATTAAAAAAAATACCATTTCTAATTTTTCTTTTAACTCTCTTGATCGGTCGAAAAGGGAAAAAAGTAAAAGAAAGAAAAAAGAGGATGAAAAAGAAAACTCCACTTAACATGACACTTTCTCAAGGCCATTAAATGTCACATATAAAAAAGTTTATAAAACAAGTATATATATTTTTTCAAACTTATATACTCAGACATGAAACCAAAATTTTATTTTCATAGAAATATTATATTTTATATATATATATATATATATATATATATGAAACATACAATTTTCAGAATAAAAGATTGAAATAAACGAAAATAATAATGGTCACATCATTTATATAGATTTATCTCAATTGAAAAGCTCTAAATTTCATGAAGGCAATTGATGAGACTCTTCGTCTCTTTGAAAGCAGAAATTTTGAACAACTTTAATCATGACTTTAATTAAATGCCCATATGATATGGCCCCAAAAGTTACGAAACATGTGATTTGGACTAATAAATGGCTTTGAAATTTTCTGAAATTATCAACTGTGTAGTCAATGATTGCAAAATTTGAGAAAGATTTTTATCCAACAATTCTAAGTGCCAGAAAAAGACTGCTTTTAGTTCCTTTCCTTTTTTGTTTTCAGAGAGCATAAAGCATAATTAATCAGTTAGTGGGCCAGGTGTACTTCGTGCAGTTCAACTTTTAATTGGGCCGATAAAGCCTTTAAGGTACCACTGCCCTCTAAAAGCGTTTTGGGCTCTCTAATTTCGTAGCCATCTACATTTTCTCTTCTTAATTTCATGCCAATCAATTATTTTTAGGCAGAAATTATATAAACCCAATCTATAGATTGATACTTTTTCTTAATTTTTTTACTAATTGATTATTTACTTTCCATTTAAATAAGGCCCGCTTAATGAAAATTATGATGCACTAGTAACCCGTATATGCTTTAAAATATTGTTTTTAAAAGTTTCAACAAATTATCAGAATGGATTGTTTTTTATTATTTATTTTTGTTAAAGAACATTTGACTATAACATGAGCAATCAAAGTACAGTCTGTTAGGTCAGACTCGACAAGGGCCCAGAAAGTTAAGGCCTACATTTTATTTCTGGAAGGTTTGAGTAACATATTGGGCTGAACCTTAACTTTAGGGCTTAGGCCCATAGATATGCTCATAGATAAAATTACTCATCTATAGGCCCAAAGCTCCTAATTTTAATCTCTGCAAAACATGAA
This sequence comes from Scutellaria barbata, assembly GCA_028654395.1. NCBI lineage: Eukaryota > Viridiplantae > Streptophyta > Magnoliopsida > Lamiales > Lamiaceae > Scutellaria > Scutellaria barbata. The sequence goes on from CM053645.1 coordinate 10,851,692, forward strand.
ACTAATACAAGAACCTTGAAATTCAACCAGTGACTGCAAAATGAGGGTTTGGACTCATGCACTTCACATGAATTTTTTGGTTTTATTAATAAGTTTCTTATCCTATTTTAATTCTGTATTATTTTCATTGTAGTATTCATGATTGTCGCACTATACATGTGATACAATGGCAAATTAGTATAATTCCAAGTTACAATTAAAAAAAAAAAAAAAAAAATATATATATATATATATATATATATATATATGAACTCTTTTCAGTTCCATCGATATAATACTCAAACTCTCGACCTATTGATCTATATGTAACATTTAAATAATTAAAAATCACGTGGACAATACGACATAAAGAATCTCAAGATATCACAACTAATCATAACCCTAAAATTTTGTTCCAACCCCAAAAGAAAGGAAAAAAAATCTCATGGGCACATTTCATGTCATAAAACCAAAAGAAAAAAGAAACAGCATTTACTCCCAATTATTATAACATAGTCGTGAAAAGAGATAGTAAAACACACTTGTTCATACATTATATAAGTCATCTTAAGAACACATATTAAGAATATGGCTAGGTTAGATAAGATAGCCACATATAATACATACATATGGGAGAAGTAACAAAACATGTCCACATAACCATAGGTCACAATCTTTCCCAAACACAAACCATCAGATGTTTTTCAGTTATTTCGAAGCAAATTTAAGGTAGTTTGCTAGAAACGTTCTTGTAGATTAGGCTGCATTGGCTGGACTCGAAAGGCGAAGGGCATCTGGTGGGCATCATAATCTGCAACAGCCTGATGATCATACACACCCTGTGTTTCCAACACATTCTCATCCATTGGATCCAGATGAAGCTGCCTCTGTTAATTCATCATCTTAAAAATAGTTACATAATGTTTGAATTAATCTTGTAGGTTGATCAGATGAAGAGACTATAATAGAAACATTTGCTTATACTATGTGTGTTGATTGTGATAGCTAGGTTTTACGAAGATTATGTCTGATTTTTTAAGTTTGAGGAATGTAGAAACTTGATGTTTTTAACTTACCAGCTTGAACAGGAGATTCTGATTCTCCTCCTCTATCATTTCATTCTGGAATCATTTCAAAGAATCAATATTAGCAAATAGTCATTAAGCACATATGTAACATGTATAGACTGTATAGGCTTGTTTGAAACTCAATGAGAGTAGTATTATGTTATTATATATACATGTTTCCTCATCATTCGCACGAACTCCATCTGTCACGATTAAACAATAAAAAATAAAAGATGTTAGATACATACTGATTCAGACAACTAGATAAACAAAGGCAAGAAGAAAATAGATAGAAATAAAGAGAACAAATGGTCTCTAGGGACCTGTTTGGCTTTGAGAGTTGTAATTCCATTTTCAAGGGCTTCCTCTAACTCCATCAGGTCTTTGTAATTCAGAGTTGAGATATCTTCTCCTTTCAGATGCCTAAAATCCAGAAAATTGGAAATATATTAGTAATTAAAAAATGAAGAAAAAAAAGAAATATTGAACAAAAACAAGAAAACCTTAAAAAATAACTATATATTAACCTGAGCTGAATCTGCATGCTGTCATTCTCTTTCTTGATTCTGTTGATTTCATTGTCCAAATGCTGTTTTATTTTTATGTTTTTTTGGTAAGCAAATTAACATTCAATATTTTAGTTAGAATCAGATATATGAAACTGATAAATAAAAAGGGAAAAATAAGTATATCCATCTCTTGAAGATATGCGTGTAATTATTTAAATCCGATAACAAATGTAATCTTAGAACCAACAGTTCAAGGAGGAGCTCATCAAGAGTACCTTCTTTTTGCACAGAAAAGGGAGTTCTACAACTGGATCTATTAAGGTACATACATACATAAATTTTTCCCTTTCTTGTGCTAAATTCAAAATTTTCTTTCATAAATTTTTGCAACCAAGGGAAAGAGAGAGAATAACAATTTTTTACCAGATCTGTCTGTAGATGTAACATCTCATTCAGTTTTAAGTGTTCTTGTCATGGAAAAAGATACTAAAATGCTTGGGAATGAGAGACAAGGAAAGGGTCAAGATTAGATCTAGAGAGAGAGAGCTTCATACCATATTAAGATCTTTACAAAATTCATGCTTTGAGCCATTTTTACATATTTTCAGCAAATCCCATGTTCTTTTACTAGGTTATTTCTTCTTACCAGTTAACACCATGAAAGAAATCTTGAATTCTAGGGTTATATGATATTCCTCTCTCTCTCTCTCTCTCTCTCTCTCTCTCTCTCACACACACACACACACACACACATACACACACGTTGGCGGAGAATACCTCATGTTTTGCATCCCAGAGCCTCTTCCCAGACAGCTTGTGGTACTGATCCAACATATCAACCAACCTTTTATGTGAATAGAAAATCATTAACACAAACAAAGACAACTATCAAATATAAGAAAGCAACAACCTAAAAAAAACCTAGTTATTCGCAAAAAGAGGTTAGAAAAATACATCAATGGAAATTGTAACAAAAAATTATTAAATAATAATAAAATCACATACGTAGTGGAAGGGCTGCAAAATTCGTGCATCTTGCCAGAGCTAGCAAAGATGATGACAGAAACTTGGGCATCACAAAGAACACTGATCTCCTTAGCCTTCTTCATGATCCCATTTCTTCTTTTAGAATAAGTCACCTGCCTGTTGCTTGAGTTCTCAATCCTCTTGATCTCAATCTTGCCTCTTCCCATATTCTCTCTCTTCCTCTTTCTCTCTCTTCCAGTATCCTTTAATGTTGAGAGAAAAAAAGACAGAAGTTTGAAGGGTGGATAGAGCTAATGTAATGGCAATTTCCATTGTGGGAATGAGGGACAATAAACTTTCGAAAACCCCAGCAAAAGATGGTACGTTTCTGGGAATAATTTTCTATTGACAAAGCCAAGCCAACTGTTAAAATCTGTAATTTTAATTTTAGATTTTTTGCTGTTTATTACAACCTACTCCTTTAACCTTAGTTGCACCTTGTTGTCTTTTGGTCTCTCTATATCCTTGTAATTAGGTGACAAAATTCGGCAAAATATTTAGTTGTGTACATAGGGCTACTAGGTTTCAGGAATCTTTAATTAGGGTTTCAGGGGAAGGGAGAAAATTAAGGTGGAAATCGAGCTAGGGTTAAATCTGATTAGCATGTTTCTTGTGTTCAAATCTTAACCATCAAATCAAATAAAGATCAAAGGTTGATGGTCAGAGAAGACTGGGTAATACTGATGGAAATTTGATGGCCAAAAAGATAAGATGGGACAGGGAAGTGTTTTCAATCTTTCTTAATTCCATACATTCTAACAAGAAAGTGTGTAACGTTGGTGAAATTTCAAGTCAAAATGTCATCTCTGTTTTGGCTTTCCACAATCCTACATATAATTCTCTACCTTGTCCGTTTTGACTCCTCTCCCTCTCTCTCTCCCTCTCTCTCTCTAATGCATTCATGTTTGTTGATAAACTCTCTCTCTCTCTAATGCATTGATGTTTGTTGATAAATGATGATATGATCATTTTCAAAATTATATTTTAGCCTGAATTTTAATGATGTGCTTCCAAAAAAAAAAAAAAAAACTTCTTATGGGTACTCGTGACTAAGAAATAAACCTTAAAAACATTCTAAATGGCCCTTTTAAAGTTTCAACGAATATGGCAAATCGAGCCAATTAAGGTAAATTAGAAGATTTAGGTTTGGAACTCATGAAACTATAAATGTAAGGTTCATAAACAAATTTATACTAAGTATTTGGCGTGGGCCTAACAATTTTTAGGTTCTTTCGGTGTGGATTTATTTATCCTAATAGGAGGACCATCCGACCAGGTCTCTGGTAATACAAGATGTATTTTTATAAATAATAATGATTGAACATCTTGAAATAAATATGTCTGTTTTTATCAACACGTTTTGCTCTTACATGTTTACTCTTTCTCTTTCTATAATTAATTAAGACATGTGATTTTTGTAGTTCTTTTAAGCGTAAATTAAACTAGTAATTTGCATCTGCTACTTAAGATATAATAATATTTACACTATCATATATTGGAGTTTTATTGAAGACCAATTTCATTGATTAGACTTTGATTTATTTTCGGTCTATCATCAGCTTAATTTCGAACTTCATATACAGGAAGAATAATTTAAAAGGAACGAATATGATCATATTATTTGCACTACGTACAAACTTCCTTTTTTTTTTTTTTTTACAGTAAAGATGTGCATTCAAATACTATCCAAATAGTTTTGACTTTTGAGAGAATAAATTCAGATTATGCAATCTCGACTTTATAGTTTATACATATTTGGACATTCTATATAATATTTCTTGTGTGACTTGTTTTGTAAGGATCAAATTTGGATGTTAAATTATTTTCTGCATATTTTATCATTAAAAAAAAAACGTATCTAGAGGCACAAACAAATATTAATGTACCTAGCTATAGCCTATAAGGAGACCAAGAGTACATATATCTAGAATAGTGTTTGTGTGCACAAAGTGCAAAGGGTCATGATTCATGTAACTGGGCAAGTGGATCGGGTCGGGTCCGGCTTAACCCAGATCCGCACCCAATTTTTTTTTTTTTAATTTATATCATAACTTTTATGTTGTAATAGTATAATTTTTATATACAGATGTTATAACTTTTTCAACGTATAACTTATACTTTTTTCACTATAAAAATTCATATTATATAACCGAAATCTTTATATTGTAATAATATAACATTTATGTATAGATTTCATAACATTTTCAATGAATAACTTATACTTTTTTCACTATAAAAATTCATGTAATATAGCCGAAACTTTTATGTTATAATAGTATAACCTTTATGTTGTAGCAATATATTTTTTTTCACTATAAAAATTCAATATAGCCGAAACCTTTATATTGTAATGATATAACCTTTATGTTGTAATAATATAATATTTTCAATGAATAACTTATATTTTTTTCACTACATGCACTGCAAAAGGTTATGTGTATATAACTAAAAGGTTATGAAGATAAAACCAAAAGGTTAAATTCGCTGAATTAAGGTTATGCCAATATAACAGCGGAACTAGGGTTTGGGCTAGGGTTTGAGTGTATGTGGGTGTGTGTAGGCGTGTAGGACGAGTGAAATACATTCTCGGGTCAAGTCGACCCAGTTGGTGTATAGAAATAATTGTGATATATCTATTATGTATTACGTATATAAAAGTGTGGATGTTTTTTATAAAATATGGACAACCGAATGTATCCCTATTATAAATTATTATTTAAGATTATAATAGTAATTTAAGATGTTCATACTTAAATAATTTTATACTAGAATCCTAACTAATTCAAAATCTTATAAAATCTCATTATAATTAGAACTCTAATATAAAAATGTTATATATAAGATATTTGTATTATTTCTTTTCTTAATTTGAATTGATATTTACATGCAATGTACGTGATTTAAAACTCGTCTACATGTGTTTAATTACATATTTCATTAATACCTTCAAATATTTTTTTTTCTTATTTTTTATTTTTCTAAAAAAATATTATTCTTCCTGTTGGTTTTACTTAATGTCATTGGAGATGAACTTAAATGTTATTATATGATAGATATATACCATCAAACGATTTTAAATGCTGATGTTGTACCATATCTAATATCGACATCTGAGCTTATCTGCAAAAGTCAAATCAATGTACAAGCGCTTCATTTTAGATCACATAATTTCCTTTAGCTAAGGCAATAGAAAGAGCACACCTACTATTTTTAAATTCAAAATTCAAAAAAAAAAATCATTAAATACATACCAAAATTTGTACTATTATTAAATAATACATTAAAGAAATCAGGAATTTCACTAAATTAAGACTATTTTTCTTCATAATGGTTTCTCTATAAAATTAAAAGGAAATTTGGAAAAAACAAAACTAAAATTACATTGTTGGCATTTTGTCACCAAATATACTCCAGTAAAAAGAATCGAAGTCTATGTATTGAGCTTTTTCTTTTCATTTTGGTTTTTTGTTTTTGTCATCTAAGTAAGTTCAGACAATGCATGTCAAGAAACACTAGTAAGACAAAATCTTGAAATCCAGAGAGAGAAAGAGAGAGTGAAATTCCCATGGTTGGCGTACTATACACTTGACAATGTGAAACACAACAGAATTGAGTTGTCTCTCTCCCCTATATATATATATATATATGAACAACAGAATCTGTAGTTTGAATTGGGAGCATTTTACTAGAAACTCCATCTTCAAAGACAAGGAGCTCCACAACATTATAAACCTCATGCTCTGATTAATAACTCATAAAGGTTGCTATTATTATCGCCTGGTACACGTTTCAACATTTCAAAACTCTTACGACTGCCAAGAAAATCGATCCGCTTGAACTCTACACGACCATGTTCTGTGGTTTCCTTGCTGGAGTATATAGATCTAAGTCGATCAGCATGTCTTGAGTCGGTATGGATGGCAACTTCTATTTCCTCACTAGACATATTCTCCTAGAATCATCAAACTTATTGAATCATATTCACTTCAACACTCCTTTTTAGCATGCATAATAGGAGAATAAAACTACATATATACCTGGTAAAATTCATAGATGTAATCCAACACCTGTATACATGTGAACCCGTTATTGCTGAAGAATGTCCTTGAACAAGGCCCCATCTCCGAAAACCGATCAACTGGGAACATGATGGTCAGAAAAGGGCTTTTAAATATTAACTCCGACTTTTCACTGCAATTTAAATTCAACCAATCAGACACAAGGGAGATTCTGATTTTGTTTAGAAAGGTGCAAATCTAAGACATGGATAACAACTCAGAAAAGTATTGAGCCAACCTTTCTGTAAGAAGCCGAGATAAGTTGACAAATGAAGTTAGAGATTCTTTTCCGTCTTCCTTTGCATCAAAGAACACAGATGTTTGGTCTTCAACACTGGAAGACTCTGTATAAATAGAAGCTGTCGAGGTTGGCTCCGATATTGTCCAGCAAATGGAATCCAAAAGGTTGCTTGGGGTTATTGGACGTATTGGAGTTTGACATGTCTTCAATTACAAGGCAATAGATTACTATGATTGGTCTTTCAGAATTCCAATATTAAGTGATAATAAACGAGTAATAGTTGTTCTCATATATGTATAACTGGCAAACAAAAAAAAAAAAAAAAGCCTAGCAGAACAAAGAAGCAATTCTCAAATTCTCTAGTATCATTAAAACACACAAATATTTTAGGCATCGAAGATACCAAAATAAAGTGCTTAGACCCTAAAACTAGTATCTTTTTCTAGTACACTGTAAAAACCAAGGAGCAAAACTCAAGTCTTGTGAGAACAAAACTAACCTGCATTCGGCGGTTCCGGCGTTTTCTGACACCATCTTTAGCTAGGTTAACCTTTACTTGCCTTTCTTCATGTCCGGCTTTAATAACAGAATTAGGAACATTTCCGAAGCAAGTTGGCCGGTTCACTTCCTGAAATGATTCAAGGCGCTAATCAATCAAATGTTCCTATCGATTTGACAATCGTATCCAACATGAAATAAAATCGATTAAGCAGAAAATAATAACTTGGAAATTCTTATATAATCTAGACTTTCATTATGCAATATAAACACTACTTCCAACTACATATATTAACTACTACCACCACCATCACTACCACCCATCCCGTGTTGAGGAAGTAAGAAACATATCTTGGTGAGTAACAATCTACTCTTCATGAACCAAGATTCAAGAAAGCTAAATCAAGTTTTCATTGTTAGACTGTTAGTGAATGCTTAACAATTTAAAGCTATCAACTGATTGCAAGTGTAGTGAGTGTCGAAAACAGTGAGACAAGAAGAGGCAATGTATAAACATTGAAAATGATGCACACCTCCTTAGAATCACCATGCTGGAAAGTATCAAGCATTGCTCCAGTGTACCTAGCCAAATCGGTTGATAAATGGACAAGTCTTTGTAGAGATTTTTCTTTTGCAGACTTCAGAACCCATAGTGGCTGAGGTTAACAAAAGATGGCATAATGTGATGAAATAAATTTTATAATCCCAACTGAAACATCAAATAAGTAAGTGCTTGAAGCATTATTCTTGCTGAAACATAGAGCACTTAAACAAATAAGCAACATGACAAATGGCGAACTTACTGTTATAAGATTACTAGAATGCCCCAGATATTTTTGTATTGATGGTCCTTCACATACAACATGACTAGCATTGCACCCGACAAACCATTGATCCAGCAAGCTGGCACCTTCAGCAGAGAGAGCCTCGACAACCTACGAATATATTTGACATAAGTGTTTTTAATAATACTTGAATAGTATGTTTATTTTTATGCATAAAAGTACAGTATGATAGTAGGATAACCAAGTGAAATTTTCTCACCATTGACAGTGGAGAAGAAATGATGTCTCAGATTTGCTTCAATGAAGTAATCATTTAACTTTCAAATATATATATATATATATATATATGTATGTATATATCTACTATTTCTTAGAGATGTACAATCATCATAGATATCCCATCAATTGTTAGATTAAAAAACTAATAATGCCTGGAAGAAAATCAAACCTACCTTACTGCGAAGTTCTGCTGATACTTCTACATCAACATAAAATGTTTGACCAGCCAAGGATGAAGAAGCAGTTTGTCTGCTAGTCTGCCTTTCTGGAAACTGGGAACCAGGAGCTTCAAAGATGTCGGGTTGTTTACTATTCTTAATCAAGGCAACAGGAAGACAAGAATTCTCAGCACCAGAGTTTTGATCGAGCCTCTTTAAGTCGTTTGGGACACCATTATATCCAATGCTATTGATGTTGTACAGTGTTTCATTCAACCTAACTGAAATAAATTCACTGATTATCACCCCGTGTTGCTCAAATAAAATGTTTCTATAAAGCATATTCCATCGATGAGTCAATGCTGCTTAAATAAAACATATCTATAAAGCATATTGCATCCACGAGTCAAGCTTCATTTATCCCAACATTTTCTATATGAACTAGGATATCAATTACGAGATTTTTAACTCCATATAAGTGGTGGCAGGTCAGAGCAAAGACCAACGCAAAGCTGGCAAGCCTAATGTCACGCAACTAGAAGTGCATAGCTCAAATCTTGCATAAGGTGGTTGGACTATCCTATCCAAGCCCACATTTCTTGTCAAAACTGTTAGCACCATATGTTCTATGAGAATATGCATGTATGTAATATAAAAATGATCAGCTTTACACTAAAATCGAAAGGAAGATCTTATGTAACAGAAAAACAAGGAAAATATTACCATTCCTTCTGACACTGTCCACAAACCAGCCAATTGTTACCAAGGATAAACCATTTGTAGTTCCATGTTTCAAAGCATGCTCAAATTTATGTCCATGAAAGCTGTAATGAGTGTTAAAGAGTAACAGAGTGTGAACTAAACAGTTGCACCTACAACTGTCACAAATATGAACGGAACTACAACTATAGTTTCATCAAAAACATTAACTTGATTAGTCAATTTTTTGTTTTTTAGATCATAACAGCCAAATTATACTAATGATATTGATAATAATACATTGAAGATTAAATCAGTTTGTCAATTTTTTTTTATCACAATTAACATAATAGCAATGAAAAAAATAAAAAATGCTGCCAGAATAAGGATATCTGAACGACCAAGTGAGTGCATTGAGGATGGAGATGAGGACTATATTGACCCCCTAATCTCTCTGTAGCTTCCTTGACCTGTTTCCTCATTTCTGCAAAGTAAATAAGAAATCAAAAGATCAAATATATTGTATTATATAAGAAGAAAGACAAATTAAACACAAAGAAAACATTTAATGTTTTTTATATACCTTTTCAGCAGGAATATCATCCTGCTGAGAAAATCTAATCCATAAAAAGTTCACTTACTATGGTTTCATATACTGATACACATTATTTGTCAATCCCGGCTACTTTCAGATTTTCTCTATCTGGTTAAAATTTCACACTAAATCTTTGACAACTACTACGTCCATGATAGCACTCTTTGGTCAAGCCATGCATACATCCAGTTTAATATCCTACACTCGTATATTTGTTGCTCTAGATTCAATAATCAGACAAAAGTAGGATCCCTGAAAAATTCACCAACAGCAATAGAAAACTAACTACAAAGAACCATCTCTATTCACTTAGCAAGAAATTGGGCTCGCCTCCGCGTTTTTCTTTACAGAAAGCACAAAAACACCAGTTCATGCCAATGAGTTCAAAGATTAACTGACAAGCTCGGTGACAATTACATAAAATCCATAATCACACACATTAATATCAACATCAATTTAACAAAATCAGAAACAATTGTGGCTATACCTTTAGATAGTCCTGTGACACAAATGACAAGCCCGGAAAAAGGTCCCTTGATTTTCTCAACTTTAAATGGAGATTCAGAAACTGAAGGGGCAGAGTTAGCAGGAGACAAGGGCTCCAATGAAAATGATGGCATTCCCCTAAATGAGGAAGAAAAATCAAGAAAGTGCCTCGAACACCCTTTGCCAGTTATCACCTCCACTCTCCCTCCCGCAACACTACCACCCATTTTTTCAATCATTCAATCACTAATGTAATTGAACTCTATCTACAGATTCAGCTTAATGCTGAAAAGGGGAATTTTGAAAAAGAAAAGTTATTCGGAGGGAAAATTTGAAGTTCTTGAACATGAAAAGAACTACTTGAACATTCCTAGTATTGTCGCATATATAAATAAAGGGTTTGTTCTTGCTCTTCTTTTCTTCTATTTTTGGAGAAAAAAGTGGGTCAATGCATCCATAATTCACAGAGAACACACGCGAAATTCAAAATTCTTTATAAAATCACTCTTTTTCACAAAGAGAGAGAGAGAGAGAGAGAGAGAGAGAGGCCAAGAATGAAGGCAAAGAAAAGCATAAATCTTTACTTTAAAATAGCTGTGGAATGATGGAAGGGCAATCTGAAGTGAGAGAAAATGTGAGGAAGAATATGGGAAGAAACTTTCATGAATTGTGTGTTGATATTCTCTCGACTTCTCCTTTTCCTTTTCTCTTTTCTCCTTTTGCTTTTTCTAGGATTCAGAAAAGTATGAATTGGCGTGATTCATAAAGATCACTTTATTTCTTCTCTCTCTCTCTCTCTCTTAAATCGCAGAGCAGAAGGCCGACGCCATGGCCGCTTGACATTAGCGTTTTTCCATTGATTTGAACTCAACTGTTACTTTAAACGAGCGTTCGCTCAGTGTAAATTATTTTTCTACCCTTCTACCTCTTCATATTTTCCTACTAGTCCACGATTTTTTTTTTCTTTTTTTTTTTTTTGGTCGCGAAACGGTGATCCCATACCAAATCTTATATATAAATAAATGATCGCTTGCCTGTCGAGAAACCAATTAAATATAGTTAAAACTATTTTTAACTAGGTAAGTATCTTACACGGATTAGTCCAAATACATTTATTATTTATAACCTATTTTGTTTATTTTACCATAATAAAAAGTTTAAGAAGTTGGAAGTATGAGTTGTCATGAAATCATCATCGACTTACTATTTACGGTACAGAATTTAGAATTTTGTTTTCTAATATGAATATCATGATTCTAATATTAAGCACTAAAGATTTAAAGACATTCAGTGATTTATTGAAAAACATTGTTGATGTGATGCTAACCTAACTTTTATTTAATGCATAAATTTTATCGAGGAAGGTAAAATAATATGATCCTTCCGAAAATAGCCAATTTGCAAATGGATGTCCATTATAGAATATAATTGTTCGATAAATAAAATAATTGATTTCCTTTCGTTTAGAAAAATTAAAAGAGCTTCCATTGTAAAAAGAATTACTATTGAAGATTGAATTGCAAATACGGAGATCTGCGTAATTCATTTAAAAAAAAAGCTATGAATGAATGGTAGAGGCAAACAAGGAGCATGCAGGTCGGACTAACAAATGGTGGTCCAATTTTAATGCCTCATATTTCCATATTTATTGTGCTTTGGGATTTGCTATTTCATTACGCAACAACTACTTTACCATATTATAATTATTATTTTTTGTGTTATCAGATTTAGTTAAAAAAAAAGCAAGTACTGTATAAATATATTCATTGATGAACTTATATTTGATCTCATGATAGTACTGCCCGATTGCGAAATCCATTAATTTCTCACCCAGAGTGTGACAGCTAACCTCCCTTAATTACATCATAATGAAATTATTATTATGTGGGGGTCTCTACTTGCGGCCATTTTTATAGCTTCTTAATTCACTTAACAGTGAGTTACTATTTACACAATATATATTTAACTAAATAGCATATCTACTAAATATATAATATGTGGTGGAGATCTAATGTATAGAACACATATCCTACCTAAATTTATTTGGTTAATTTTATGTCAACCCAATATAATTACTTTAATCATTAAAGTTATTTATTACTATAAGACTGCACGTCATGAACATTGATAATTCCTATTCATAGCATTTTTTAAACCAAAATTGATAAGTTAGTTTGAAGATGAGAGTTGTCAATGTCTTAATCAAAGGGACACGCATGCAATCCTATGAATTAATCTCTCAAGAATAACCTTTTTCAATTATGCCATTGGATCCTGCTTTTCCCATACCCTTTTTACTTGATTAAACTTGCGATTTTAATGGGCTACGCGTTAATCTTGAAACTTGCATTGCGTCAATTTTGTAGCACTTCTCAATACAGTGATTGATTTTAAAGATCTTAATAGTGAAATGACCACTTAAAACGAACCAATGAAATATATGCGACTATACCACACAATCATGTATCATGTGCAATCGAAAATGAATACATTTATATATACTCTAGCATAAAAAAATAAAACAACCTTGCATTTTATATGTAAGATAATCGTCATTTTGGTTGAACAGTTGAAGCTAATTTAATCAAATTTATGCACACTTGTATTATAGTTTGCAGGTTGGTGATCTTTGCTCAACCATCTGGATTCGAATTATCTACGAGAAGTAAAATATAAGAATTAAATGAAAAATAATTGAAGTCAATTAGCAATGATTAACAAGAGTCAACACGGGTGTGTTTCATGTTAGTGGCGCACCATTATCTGTAATATTCATTGACCAACCTCCATCTGTATTATTGCATTCTGGGATCTGAAAACACAACACATAGTTAAGTACAGTGGAATAAAGTAATAGCTTCCCTGATTTGACCTGCCGAAATTCCAAGAAAGAAATTAGGCTATGGTCCATGTACTGAAAAGATTTTGAGGATATTGTCCGTTTCTACAGTCACACGCACCCATATAAATATGTACAGATAGATGGTAATTACTGCACTTAATAAAACCTACAGTATCAACTAAGGAATCCACCAAGTGTAAGAATGAATATGGCACTTTCAAACATAGTGGGGTGGGGAGACATTCTTGCTGGTTCACTAGAAAAAACACAAGGCAGGTTAAAACAACTGAATGAGAGCACTACCATCCAAACAATAAGACTATTACATAACAGCACAAATACAGCAAGTGGACTGTCCTAAAAGAATATATCCAGTTGATTGACCTGTAATCACATGTAAGTGGTACACTGGAGGAAAGGCTAAAACAACATGCAGGACAAATTCAAGGTCCATCAGCTCATGTTCAAAAAGCACTAGTGAAGATAGAACGCATGGTGCTCTTCCTCTTGCCAAAACCGAACAGAATGAAATGTGTATCAGCAAATATGCCACCTCATTTTGCACTTTTCCTTTCAGTAGAGAGTAGAAATGACGGTGAAGCAATCAATGTCTATGAAGAAAAAGTAGATAGCTATCAATCGGCCCATGGATGTGGAGAAATAATGTTATCCACTTATCCTTCTGCCATTTCACCAATTATTGTTGTTTCTTTGAGTTAGAAATCTTGGCGGTAGCATCAGACTTCAATTTGCATCCAAATGAGAGAATTTTCAGGAGTAGATTATCTATCTCTTCCTCGTTTTTCTCATATACAGCAAAAGAAACAAAGGTGAGGGGTAGTCCTGCAATGTCCCAAAACAAAAAAAAGCAAAATGGCAACACCTGACATGAGATAGGACTTCAAACTACAGTAGTCCTTGTATGGATGCAGCATTTACTCAAAACAGAAAATTAATAATTATCTTTAAAAACAGGATATTTCTCCATACGCATAGTTAGTTGCTCATGCATGCTCTAGAATTACAATATACACACATAACATACCTATCACAAAAATATTATGCAGTGAAACCGCTCCAAGGATACTGAGAAGCAATAATGACAGAGCAACCTGTTTAAATAGCAAAAGGACGAGTAAAAACTAGGTTTCAGAAGACATTGTCTCTAATAAATATAACAGATTCAGATAAATAAATAAATAAAAAAGAAAAAGGGCATTAATCCCGTCAAATTGATTTGACAGCAAACATCCAACAACAAATTACCTTGAAGAAAAGATAAGAGTCCTTTCCTTTACAAAGTGTTTTTAAATCACTAACAGCAGAGTTCCACATAGATGCCACAGCCAGAGCAACATGGTGAGATGCAGCTTCTGAGACGTAGAATTTCGACTCTGGAATTTTTTCTATTTTATACCCCAATCTGCAATAGCATATAATATAAAATGAGAATTTCCAGCAATGCTGCAATGCAAATCTCCCCTAAGTAAATAAAAATTTCAGATGAGTTTCTGCATAAACAGGCAGCATAACTCGGGCAGCAGGTCTGCGACTAATGAACACATATTACTATTTAGTGCACCCAGTTGGTGAAGGTTAGCAACCATAGATTGACATGCATAAATAAATGAAAAGAAAAGTGGGGTATGTACATTTTCTGAGGTAGTTTTCCATGGACAAAAAGGAAGACTGACGCCACCAATAGTAGCTTCGAAACTGAAGCTATGAAGGTAGACCCAGTTATTATGAAATTGAAGTAAAATGCAGCCAAGATCAATAGTACTGAGAGTGTCTGCTTTTTATCTCTCCACAGCAGCATGTCTGCAACTGCAAGTGTCATTGTCAGTAATTAGGGGTATGAAATGCATGCTGTTTCCAAGTCAATTACTTATGTCAGGCTGTGATATGGGTTGTATCAAATTGAAAACATGCACTTGCCAAGAAAGAATCTATCTGGAAAAGCAATATGAAATATGCAGAAAGTAATATTCACAAAACCAATATCTAAGATATATCCAGACCACCTAAGAACAGTGAAGAACTCTAAAAACTAAAACAATGATTATAAACATGCAGAATTTCTTTTCTTAATTTAAAAAATAATCCAGAGCACATGATAACAAAAGGAACATCAATAGGAAGCCAAAGGCAAGATCGCCCCCAAAAATAAAACCATGAGAAGGACAGAAAATTTAACATTCTGAATATCAATGGCCACGTAAAACCTAAGATTAACAGCTTTAAGACAAGATAAGATTCTCAATGTCAATGTTGGTCAAGTTCTTTATAAAGTTAACAATAGCAGGAATCAGACAAGTTAATAGGCTTAAAACTAGTAGGTTACAATATGTTTTTCATTCAAAATTCTTCAACTTCACATTTCTTCTTTCTTCATTTTAATCAAGTTGCCCACCATTCCACTTCATCCCTTAATCAATTACTTAGCAAGAAGCCATTGCACTGCATAACTACAAGTCTACATCCTTACATTTCCAATTATTTCCTGAAGAAGTTCCTAATATTCAATAAACCCATGCTCTAGGTGATTCAAGTGATTTCTTCTTTTAACATTGTTAACTGCTTCTATTCAACGTTTTGGAATTTCCCAAGCTAAAACATAATTTGGTGATATAATTGTTAACAAATACATATTGAGGCAAATACAAACCACATGGTTAGAGTAATCAGCTTGATAAGGCTGATATGTCATTGCATTATAAAACATTTCCAGATCAATTATGATGAGAAGAGGACAGATCTAATATAAAGAAAAAGACTGATACCCTTTCCCCTGCCAAGAAGTAATTCGGCTTTAGATGGCCAATCCTTTTTTGTTCGAACATCAGCCCTCAAATATGGATATGAATCAATAGTTCTTTTAAGGCCCTCCTGTAGATAAAACATCAACTTGGAATCATCAAAAGAAATAACCACATATACACTAAAACATCCAGTGGGGCCACACTTTCTGGGATCACTCCCTATATGAGTATGTCACAAGCAACAACATTTGCATTACATAGTTATTAAAGTAAATCGCATGTCTAACAATATCAAGGTTAACAAGTGGTCTTGGTTGGGTGGGTGTCCATGTATTTTCTATACCATAAGCATGCATTTGCAACAATCTAATATTGACCAAGGGTGTGTTTGTATCATGGCTCAGCTCAATTAAGCACCAATCAAGTCCAGTTAAGTCTAGATAATTAGATGGCATTAAGTGATACAAGAACGTGATTGAACTGGTAAGCCAAGTACAACCCTTAATATCAGAGAATTTTCTAGCAAAAGAGATCTAGTTAACTTATTAAGTAAAAAATGAGTAGTGAACCTGTAGTGGCACAATAGGTGTGTAGCCAAGAAGCTCATTTGCTTTAGAACTACTGAAGGTTCTGGTGATAGACAGAAGCCGGATTCTTGAAGGTGTCAACTGCGGCACCTTCATTCCATAAGGTGCAAAAATTTTATATATAAACTCCACCATATGTGCAATTGGCATCATAACTGAGGCAGGAATTTTAATTTTTGGCCTGCATACACAAGAGCACAAAGTAAGGTACCATTGTTGCTTATACAAAACTCTAATAACAGAGTCTAAGAATTTAGAATGCTGAATATGGAAACCGCTGGTTCTTTTACTAACAAAGAATTTACTCCAAAAGCAGTTCATATGGATGGGTTGATTGAATGAGGCATAATCGACACATATACAAGAGTCATGGACAATAACCAACAAGTCAAACAATGGAAAAAACTTTATCATATAGTAAACTCAGTGACAAAACCAATATGAGTACCCTGAAGCTAGGCTGGACCCCAGACAAACCGTCCATCCAAAGAGTAAAAGTGAGGTAAGAGGTTGCCCAAAAATATTTGCTAGTTTTACAGGTAATAATAGATCATTTTAGGACAAATTGCAGGATTTCTATTAGCATGATCAAGTAGCCTCCAAAACTTAGTCAAGCTTTGGAGACACTACAACAAATACAAAAGGATCAACATTTAAATATCTGCTTGGGTAAACTTGTTCTCACAAAATACATGTAGACAAGCTTTGAAACAAAAGAATACCTCTCATAGCCAAGACCTTCAAGAATGAGAGACATAAACTCCCAAAATTTAATTGGTTCCGAGTTGGTAATGAAATATGCCTGCAAGCATGACGGCAATTGAAACCATGTCATTGAGACTTCCACTAGGCCAGACCACCAAACCAGTCTTATGCACATATCTAATTATGAAATCAAGTGGGCAAGCACTACAGTGAAATCTTGAAGGAATGAATAATGGATGTATTCGAATTACATGTCTGGTCAGAAGACCGGTCAAACTTAAATGCAATGCACTAGATCAGTACTTTGAGGACATGCACAGGCATGCCATATATTACAGGACAGGGGACCATACTCAATACTGCAAAAATTATCTTATCATTGCATCTACATAGTATAAGTGGATATTCCATTTATAAGAAATGTCATCATTTACAGTTGATAAGAGCTGAAAGCTCTTGAATTGAGATGCAGGTATACAGAAGAGACAGTGGCAATAGTAAGGCACAGGGAACCTGAGGAGGCAGTGTCAAGTTGTGTGAACAAGGAACCTTGCTTCAGAGTGCAGAGGAACTAGGAACATACAAGTGATCACTGATTGAAGTTGTAGATAATGTCGAAAAGAATCTTTTCTATACCAGATTTAAGTGTGTGATGTCATCTCAGAAAAATAAAGAAATTCGAAAAACAATTCTTGAAACCACGAGGCAAACATCAAGTAGAAGATGCTGAGATCAGAATTCACTGGCAAAATATGAGCCAGATAACCCAAATTGATTTGAATAAGCACCTAAATTCTTCAGGAATGGCGAAGAAATACCAAGCATGGGTAAGATGCATGGAAAGAAGAATTCAAATGAGAACCACAACCTACTTAAATACAATGATATACTGGTTTGACACACTGCATAAGCATTTCAACTAGTAATATATGCATTTAAGCTGATTTTGCAGTAACAATAAAATGCTACCTGCCCAGCAGCTTTTTCTGCAACTGTCCCTTCAGATGCCAAAGCACGCTCTGCACAAACGTGAGCATGTGCAACATTCTCAACATAGGTAAAATCATACATGTTGTTGCCATTTCCGATGATGAACTGAACATCAAAAATCAAAGGAGTTGAAATATTGTGAATGTAAATTTCAATATCAACTAAATGTTACCCTGCATTGAAGAGAATCAAAAATACCAAAAGTTATAGAATTTGCGGCTAGAAAAATAAAATAAAGAAAAAAAGAGGAAGACATAGCAACATGTGAATCAAAATATTACGAACACTTCATGAGGACAAAATCCCCATTGTCGGACAGAAGCAAAATAACATGAGTTCCAGAAAATGTAAATCAAATTCCAGGTAACGGGGTTACCTAGAGTTCATTTCACCAGTCTAATGCATAATAAGTTCCCTAACTTGTAGTTGAAATAATATAGAAGCAGGAGTTAATAACTCGTTAGAACAAGCGAAATAGCCAATCTTAGTAATTACCTTAGATTTCCCGGACCTTGCTGCAGAAATTAATGATGGAACGAGCAACTTATCACCAGGGCCAAAAATGCTGCTAGGTCGAATGCAGCATGTTAGAAGGCCGTTCGAACCATTTGACTTGATAACTAGGGCCTCTCCTTCAGCTTTTGTGGCAGAGTATGAATCATTGTGCTGAAATTTTTAAACAAGGAAAGATCTAGGGATTTAGATATGATTTAGTAGAGTATGACCAATAACATAGCTGACAACAAGTCAAATTTTAGTTTTCACATTCTAGCTCAAGCAGAATTAGCTAAGAAGACAAAATACCATTTTTTCTACTTTACAGCATAGAGCTACAAAAGAAATCATGAAAAAATAAAGTAAAATTCTACAAAGAACACTACATAAACGATACAGAAATCATAAATTGAAGGATCCTCTCAAATTATATAATTCAAAGAAACTAAAAGCTGGATGGAAATAATATTTCTACCCCACAATGCCATTTTAATATGAGCCAGGAAAAGGTAGAGTTTAGAATTTAACCCATTTAATACCTTAGAAGGATAAGGAAATGATTCGTCTGCATTGGATATTCCATGAACTCCATCAAAGACAACGCTCGGAGAGCTGGTATATATAAGTCTTTTTATTTTTAGCTCAATGCATGCATCAATAATGTTCTGGGTTCCTGTAAGCCATAGGTAGTAGTCACTACATAGTGAAGAAAACTAAAAACAATAGTTATAAATGAAGAAAGGAAGACTGACAACCAATTCAGGAATGTAGAAAAGGAAACACATGCAACTTTCTTGGATCCAGAAGGCCACCCAAACCTAACCTTGTACATTGACAGAATAATGTAACTGATGGTTATTAATGGAGGAATCAGGAGCAGCCATATGAAAGACAACCTCAGCTCCTTGGCAAGCTGCAACGAAAACAGTCGTATAGTGTGTTAAATATTTTCACTTAATTTAAAATGACTTCAACCATTAAGTCAAACAACATTGTGAACTCAATTTCTTCTGATGAAACAGATATCAGCATTTCAAAAGTATTCCCTTGAAGCATGGAGCACAAATTATTTAAATATATGTCATCATTTACAAACCCAATTTTTTGAGAAAATCCAAAGTGATCCATAACATAATTTGAGCATTACTCTCTACTTTTTCCTGTCTTTATTTCTATCTTTTTCACCCCACACACATATACGACTTCTAGATGTACCTTCTATTTTGTGATGTCTTTACTATACTTTCTTTTTCACCCCACGCATAATAGTGACTCAGTAAGGAACATAAGACTTCTATTTAATGTAGAATAAAAAGAGCTTTCACCTAAGGGTTGTAAGCCAATATCTTTTAACAAGTAACCATGTGCAATCAGTCTGCAGAACTGACAAACAAACCAAACAACTCTAAATTGAGCAAAAATGATGGATGGGTGCTGGATTGAGCTCAGTATAATCAACTTATCAAATTAGTACTCAACATCATTCCTTGTTCATCAAAGCTTTAGCTCCGGTCAAAGTTTGATTTCATGATGAGATAAGAAATTGTGAAGTAGGTCGAAAATTGCCAAACAATTAGAACTCACTTTTATCCTGCGTGGTTTATATATATCTTGTCCAATCGGTTTGTTGAATTAACAGGCAACATTCTAATTGATTTTAAGCTCTATAAAACATTTAAACAAAGCGGAATGCTACTTTGAATTATACACGCAATGCAAGCAAAAACAACTGAACTAACGAGGTGTACACAACCGCAGTATTATACACTTCACATTATTCAGAAAAGCTGGAGAAAGTAAAAAAAAAAAATTAACCCTCACTCAAAAAGCAAATGTCGGAAAGTACCATTAAGCACTTGCGATTTGTCACGAAGATCTGCGGACACATATTGAGCGAGGCCGGACTTCAGAGCTTCGCCGAGAACCCCATTCTCCTCGTCAACGTCAAGCTTGATTGTAGAGCCCAAATCTGCAATACGTACCGAAAACATTCCGTATTTGATGAGCATCACCACCAGATGCCGCGCCGCGAATCCTCTGCCGCCGGTCACCACGCACCACCGCTCTTCCCCACCCATATTTCCGGTGTTGAGGACTTCGGCGACGTAAAATGAGGCTTGAGTGACGTCGTATGAGCCAGAAATTACAGGGTGCAGACTGCGAGCTGCCAACTATGGATGGAGGAGAAGTGGGGGTGTAGGTGATGAGATTAGTGTGATACTTACTAATTGAAATTATTGTCGAAATATATGTGAAGTGTGAAAGAATTAGAGATTTAATTGAACCTGGATCTTGGACTCACGGTGCGGCTGTGAGGTAAAAATAGGAGAATTGCATATATGGTAATAATTACTTTCCTTTGCACACCCATTAATATATGGTAACAATTACTTTCCTTATATAATTATATGCGTGTGATAATATTAAATAGGAGATATCCTTTAAATAAGTAAAATATACATTTTACCTTCCTTATATGCTTTGCACATATCTTCTCTTTCTCAGTCATTTAAACTGTAACCTCAAAAAATCCCATAACTCTTGGACATTATTTTGTGAAGATATTTTATTGTTTTAATAAAACATGAAGATATAGTTGCAACAAATATTTTACGTGATAATAGTTAAATATTTTTGTAAATATATATGTTATAAAAACACATGTTGAAAACACTAACGTCTGCGTGTCCAACCACCTGAAAATTCAAAACTGATGTTGCTCCGGTTTAACGTGCGTCTTCTCCGAACCAAAAACTCAAAATCTCGGACGGTCGGATCCAACGAACCTGCAAAACAGACACCGGGAGGGGTTCCCGGCGAAGGGACTCCGACGCTCAAGTCAGTCGAAAAAGCTCTGAAATCTCTCAAGTAATGTAATCGGGAAAATTTCATTTTTGGCCCTGTAGGAATGGGCTCGGGCCGAATTTGGTTCAAATTCACTCTTTTTTGACCCTCCACAAATTTCCGTTAAAAATTTAACAGAGATACCACGTGGAAGGCACGTGCCCGTTAAGTCTTCAAATTTGTCGCGGGAACACAATATCTTCTCCCTATTACAACAAGCCCTAATTCCCAAATCAGGTTAATTGCTAACCTAATCCCCAAATCATCCCCCAAATCTTCCCCAAATCTTCTCCAAATCTCAAAGCCTATTTCCCAAACTGAAATCGCTGAGAAGAGCTATGGTGAGGCGGAAATCGCAGGTGAATGCCCTTTCTGTGGAAATCGATGGTTCGACAAATATAAACGGTTAGTTAGCAATGCAAGTTTTTTTGCGTTTGGGGAGGGTTTTTTCTTGTTCTTGGAGAGTTTTTAGGGTTTTACATGAAAATATGTGATTTTGTGCTTTTCATAGTTCTGAAAATTCATGTTTGTAGTTTAATGCTTAGTGGGTCCATGAATGAGATGGTATTGTTTAATTGTGGTCCTGCTATGTGGACCTGTGTTGATTTCGATGAATGGTTATTGTTTATTGTGGGCCAATGTTTATTATTTATCATTCATTGGAGGCTTTATTATTTATTATTAAGTTGTTGTGGACCTGTCTTGATGTCTCTGATATGCTTGTGGAATTTGATAATCTTGTAGAGGGTGGTAGTGGTGTGAATAAAACTATTGATCATTATTGTGATTGGTATTTGGATGGTGTTGATCCTGAAGAGTATGGGGTTGGTCAAAATGAGAATTTGAATGATGTAGGGACTGATTCTAGTGATAATGATTTTGACCCTGAAAAAATTGCTAATGTTGATGATGATGATGATTTTGATGATATTTTGTTTGAGGATAATATAGATAGAGAAGTGGAGTGGGTAGGCATAGATAAATCAAATGTTGAGGTGAATAATAGGGTGCAAGATTCTGAATCAGAAGTAGATAAACATGACCCGAGTCCTGTTTTCAAGTCTTCACAAACTTATAAACCTGAATTTGCAATTGGAATGAAGTTCACTGATAAAAAATTGTTTAAGGAGGCTATAAAATCTCATGGTATTAGGGCAAGAACAAATGTTAAAATTATCAAAAATGAGGCCAAAAGAATATATGCTAGATGTTTGGGGGAGGGCTGTGAGTGGCAGATCAACTGTCTTAAGGTAATGGGTGAAGAATCATGGCAGATTAGGACATACAACCCTGACCATACTTGTGGTACTAGTTATCACTTGAAAAACATGACTTCATCATGGTTATCTAAGTACTATCTTGAGTCTTGGAGGGATGATCCTAATAAGAGTACTAAGAGCTTTAGAATAGCTGCAATGAAAGAGTTCAATTGTAATATCTCAAAATAGCAAGCTTATAGGGCAAAGATGAAAGCCTTAGAGGTAGTTGAGGGCAGTAATGAGGCACAATATGCCCAACTCTGGGATTATGCAGCTCAACTAAGGTAAAAAAATCCTGGTTCTACTATCATAATGGGGGTGGAGGAGACATTAGGCTCAAGTGGAAATCAGTTTAAGAGGCTGTATATTTGTTTTCAAGCTGTAAAGATGGGTTTCCTATATTGTAGACCTTGTGTAGGGGTAGATGGGTGTCACCTCAAGGGTCCACATGGTGGTGTAATGCTCACTGCTGTTGGGATGGATCCTAACAACCAGATATACCCTATAGCTTATGCAGTGGTGGGCAGTGAAACAAAAGAAAATTGGGTGTGGTTTCTGCAGTTGTTGAAGGAAGATTTGCAAATTACCAGGGAAAACTTGTGGACTTTTATGTCTGATAGGCAGAAGGGATTGATCCCAGCATTTGAGCAGGTTCTCCCTGGGATAGATAACAGATTCTGTGTGAGACATATGCATGGCAATATGAAAGTTGCTGGTTTCAGAGGGACTGCTTTCAAGACTATATTGTGGAAGGCTGCTAGGGCCAGTACTATAGGTGAGTTTGATATGGCAATGAAGATGGTGGGTGAGTTAGATGATAGGTGTTTATCTTGGTTGCAAGAGAGACCACCAACACAATGGAGTAGGTCTCACTTCTCACCTTACTCCAAATGTGATATACTCACAAACAACATGTCTGAGTCATTCAACAGTACAATTTTAGAAGCTAGGGCAAAGCCTATTCTTACCATGTTGGAGTGGATTAGAGAGTATCTCATGAGGAGGCTCCAAGAGAACAGAGATAGGGCAGAAAGTTATTGGGAAGGCAGAAAGTTGTGCCCAAGAATCAGAAAAATCATTTATAGAAGAAGGGAAAATGCCACAGATTGCATTCCAATTAAGTCCAATGATTGGAGTTATGAGATATCAGTTTGTGATGGGGGCAGATTTGATGTTAATTTGAAGACACACACATGTTCATGTAGAAGGTGGGAATTGGAAGGCATTCCTTGCAAACATGCACTAAGTGCTATCCTTGCACAAGCACTAGATCCGGAGGACTTTGTTAATGACTACTATTCTGTGGAGAGATACAATAAGGTGTATGAATCAGCTTTGCATCCTACGGATGGACCAGACCTATGGACCTCAACAGGCTACATTCCACCTATTCCTCCAAACTTTGGTAGAAAAAGAGGTAGACCAACAAAAGCAAGAAGAAAGGGTGCTGAAGAAGAAACAAGTGGCAAGAAGAAGGTCATGACACTTCGAAGACAAAGACCAATAGTTCATTGCAGCATCTGCCAAGCTGTAGGACACAACAAAACTTCATGCCCTTTGAAGCAATGTGCATCCTCTTTTCCTATTGATGATGAAGGAATGTCACTTGGACAAAACAACCAACAAAATGAGATAGTAAACTTTGTTTGTTTATTTGAAATCCTTGTCAGCAATCATTCATGTTTTAACTAATAATCTATTTTTGTCAATTAGGTAAATGAACATGGACATAGCCCAATGTGTCCAATGTCAGATGAGTTAACTCAAGGAAGTGATTATCCCAGCCCACCACCACACACTCAAGATGATGAATTCAATGTTCATGTAAGATTTCCAATTTTTACTCTATAACATAATATCAAGATTATTAATAAGTAATTTTTATGCAGAATGACACACATGTGAAACGTATGAATGGCTGGAGGAAGACATCTCTTTTCCTTCAACTTTATCTTTCTTCTTTTGTGCTCTAGATTTATGTAGATATGTATGGAAATGCTTTTTCAGCTGTTTTAAAAGCTGTAAACTAGCTTTTGTTTCGAAAAAAACCGGGAAAATTGTAATCAAACTGGTTTTCGCGCTAAAAATGAAAATCTGACGGACAGGGCTAACTTTGATTAACGGAACTAACGGACAGGGCTAACTTTGATTAAATTTGGGCCACTTTCGTACCTCAGGGTCAAAATCGGCCCGAGCCCATTCCTATAGGGCCAAAAATGAAATTTTTCCTAATGTAATCTCTGGCTCAAGTCAGTCGAAAAAGCTCTGAAATCTCTCAAGTAATGTAATCTCTGGCTCAAGTCAGTCGAAAAAGCTCTGAAATCTCTCAAGTAATGTAATCTCTGAATTTTATGTATTGCGTGTGTGTAAAGTGTAAAAGAACAAGCATATATATACTCTCTGATACTTGTTGCAGTAGAAATAGGAGTCCTAATTGTGCTGGGCGTGGGAGTCCTCCGAAAATCAAGGGTTAGCTCGATATCAGCCTAGAAATCAGGGATATGGGTAACAAACCCGTGGAAATAGCGGGCAGTTAAGATCATTTCGCTTTCATCTGATCATTCAGCTCGTAGATTCTTATCCGAGCTAATGTAGTTCGCCGGGACAGGCGTAGTTCGCCTATTAAAGTAGTTCGCCGGGACAGGCGTAGTTCGACCTAAACTAAGTAAGAAATCTGGTCTGGATGAATTCGGTCGTGTTCAGTTCGGTTCGGTTTGAGGCATTCAGTTCGATCACATCAAAAACCATAAATGAAAATATTCTAAAATATTTTTTTTTTGGATATTTTCATTTTTTTCAAGTGACAGTTACAAAATCGGACTGTAATAATATTTTTTCAATTTTCATTTTTCAAATAATCGAAAAAAATGAGAAATTTTGTCAAAATATCTATAAAAATAGATAAATATCGGTATCGAATAGGTAAAATATTGATAAAGAAATGAGAAATTTTGTCAAAATATTTGTAAAAAAGATAAATATTGGTATTGATTTCGATATCGGTGATTTCATGGTACAAACTATACAAAAATCAGTGAAATATAAAAATAAAAAAAAGAGTAAATATTGGTGGAGTATCGGTAAATGTCAGAAAAATATCTATAAATATAGGTATCGATATTTACACCGATACCGATATTTCCATAATATTTCCGTGAAATTAAAATACCTATTTTTCATCAATACCTAAATTTTCATCATTGCTCATAAGGCAACTTACCTTCAAACATCAATCAAAATACATGAGACTTATACCAAAATAACATCCCTTTCAAAATGAAATTATAATTTTAAATCAATTTCTTTTCTATTAAATTCAAACTTGAATTGAATGAGATTTGTTCAAGATTTAAAATTATTTTTGTTCAATTCGAACCAATTTTGAAACTAACTCGGGTTACAATTTGGCTTTGAATGGAAGCCATTTTGACATATGTCTTGTGTATATTTTACTAATATTTGAAAGATAGATTATATTTTTGAGTTTTCCGACAAAATTTTGGTCAAAAAATATATAAAAAATTGAGTTCGAATAATAACTGAAAAAATTCGTTAAGTATGCTAGTGATCATAAAAAAAGTTTAAATTTAAACATCTATTAATTTCTATTTTTATTTTGTAATGATTCAAGTAGTAAATTAATATTAATCCTATCATACATTTTTTTATATAATTGATGCAAAAATCCTAAATTCGTACAATTAACTTGACCCGACTCGCGTGTTGTTTCATGCACTCCCCAAGCACTCGTACGTGCCCCCACGCATTTGGGTGGGTGCGCTCAAATCCACTCAATTTTGCTTCAAATGTTATACATTTATGATATGTTAAGCATATTGTTATATTATATTAGTCATACCTTTAGTGTCTTTATGTTATATTAAGTATATATTTATATTATATTAAGTATATATTTATATTATATTAAACTTATCTTCTAAGGGTCCATTTGGATTGATGGATTTGAGAAGAGATTTGAAATCCATGGTAGCAAATCTATCGATGGTGTTTGGATGAACGTGAATTTCAAATCCACCACTTTCATTTTGAATTAATTTTGAAGTCATTTTGATGGATTTCAAATTCAATCCAACTTGAGTGGATTTGAAATTCATTCATTTCAAATTTTAGATTTCAAATCACTCTATCCAAATACAACCTTAGTGTTTTTATATTATATTAAGCATATCTTTAGGATTTTTATGTTATGTTAAATATATGTTTATGTTATGGTAGTTATACCTTTTAATTATATCAGTTGTACCTTTATATATTATATAAATATATGACTAATATTACTTAAAGATATGCGTAATTTCACATAAAAGTGTATATATATATAAATTAGAGTTTTTTGTGATAAAATTAGGGTTTTTTTGCCGAAATTAGGATTTTTTTTTCGAAATTATGATTTTTTTTAAGTTAAAATATTATATAAAGATATGTTTAATATAACATAAATGTATGCTTAATATAAATATAAATGCATGATTAAAACAATATAAAAATTAGAATAAAAAAAGAAAATACGAATCCATATTTGATTCGACCCAACTTGACCTACGTTGTATAGTGCAACTCTAGAATCCTATAATATATAGCATAGTAATAAAACGTTTATAAGACTATGTTTATCGGGCGTGGAGACGACCTGGGCGTAGCATGCGTCCAAAAAAAATTTGGAAATTCAATTAAATTCCATGACCATGGTTGTGGCATGACCATGGTCATGGACTTTGGTTGTGCAATTATGTTAGACACGTGTCGTTGTATGATTCATCGAGTGGATTTTATTTAGATAATTACGGATTTCGATTTATCCACTTAAAAAAAAATTATACACCAAAATTCATAAAATAAAATTCTTTATAAATAGATACCAATATTGATATATTTTGGATCACAATCTCATACTCTCTTTTCTCTTCTAACTTGTGCCAAATCTCTTTTCTCTTCTAACTTGTGTTAAAAATCTAAATTTTTATCACTTTCTACATGAATCCAAATCAGCCCAATTATTCTCACTACTCCCAAAATCATCCAAATTCTCAAAATGATCAAAATGATGAATCATTTTTTAATACTATTGATTCCTAATTTTCTCAATATTATCAGAATTCTCAATTTTCTCCAAATTTTAACCAAGTTCCTATCTCTGAACAAGTTCAAAGATCGAAAAATATCTCTTGCGATTTGTTCGGAGAAAAAAAGAAAAAGGTGACAAAAATAGGGTGGTCTGTTAAAGAAAATGTTGCATTAATGTCGTTTTGGTGTTTCATCAATGAAGATAGTACGGTTGGCAAAAATCAAAAGATCTCAAAAGTGTGGGAACGAGTACATGCTATGTACGAAAAAGCTCGAAAAGAAAATTCGAAGGAGATAAATAAAAGAAATATAGAAATGATGAGAAATCGTTTTAGACGAATTAATGAAAGTTGCAACAAGTGGTTGGAAGCATCTAAGGAAGCACATAGACGATATAGAAGCGGAATGAGCCAAGGGGATATTGAGAAAGAAGCTCATGAAATTTATTGTGTTGAACATAAACACAAGTTTACAGATTTGGTTGTGTTTAATGAAGTTTTGAGTAAACATGTGAAGTGACAAATAAATTTCGAACGTGCTCCAACTCGTCCCCGTGCTGAAGATGAAGAAGGTAATGAAGAAAGTGGTGGCAGCTCAAAGAGATCAAGAACCAGTGAAGAAGGGCATTATTCCAACCACACTGATCAAGAAACTCCAGGCAGCGACAGTTCAACTATCTCACGTCCTATCGGTAGAGATAAGGCGAAAAAAAAGAAAAAGGTAAGGTGGTGTCAGATGAATTTGCTGAACAAATACATGCAATGAGAATCACTAGAGAAACTGAAGTTGAAGTGGTTAGAGAACGAATCAATTTACAGAGAGAAAGAGAACAAATGAAGAAAGCGGAGAAGAAAATGGAGCTGCAACTTTCTCTTTTATCCCAATTGATGGCGAAAGATCACTTATCACCAGCCGAGCAAGAGATGAAAGACTATCTATTGGCATTATTCAAAAAATTAATGTCATTTATTTTCACGTACTTTTACTTTGTGTTTTTTTTTTGTCTTGTAAGTTTGCTTAATTTGTGTGATTTTATTTTATTTCATGTAACTCAATTAGTTGTTTCAATTATTTCATGTAATGGTACTACTGTGCTGCTGTTGATGCTTGTTCTTTTGACTATTTCAATGTAATTATTGTTTCATTTATTTCATGTAATTATTTCAACTCGTCCCCATGTCTCAATTAATGATGCTACTTTACCTGCTTTCACTTTTGACTATTAGCAGAATGGTACAACTAATAATACACGCGAGTTGAAAGTACCAAGTTGTCAATATGGAGTTTGTTTGCTATCATTAAATCTTTGCTACACCTAATTCAATTTACATAAATTCATTCACATACATTAATGTATACATTAAAGTTATTTTTTTGTCTTGTAAGTTATTTTTGTTCACATGCATATCCCAAGTGAGATCAAACCACATGACAAGTTATATCAAACCACATAACAAATTATTTCCTATAAATCATACTTGAAACAACATCATACTTACATCAAACTCCTTATCTTTACTCCTCTCAAATATAATTACTATCCATTTGTCTTACACATTCCAGTTTACAAATGTCTCTCAATGAAAATAACACGGTAGATTCAAATTCAAACTCAAGTACAAATTCATTAAATTTGAATGATCTTGATGAATGCAAGAACGGAATGCTCGGCAAAATTGCGAAATAGATTGTATGATCGAGGATATGGTCTTAAGCAATCTTAATATGATTGGAGAAGATTCCACTTCTAGAGCTACAAGAAGGTATTGTGAAAGGGAACGCGAGCTTGGTGAGAAACGCTTGATGAATGACTATTTTGTCGATAGGCCAACGTATACTCCTAAGATGTTCCGACGCAGATTTCGCATACGAAAATCTGTATTCCTTCGTATAGTGGAGGCCGTCACTGTCAATGATGAATATTTTCAATAAAGATCTGATGCCACGGGTCGACTAAGTCTTTCCCCACTACAGAAATGTACTGGTGCTATGAGGGTGTTGGCTTATGGGATATCCACTGATGCAGTTGATGAATATTTACGCATGAGTGCAGCAGTAACAAGACAATCTCTCAATCATTTCGTTGAAGCCATCATTTCCTGCTTCGGTGAAGAGTACCTTAGAAAGCCTTCCGACTCAAATTTGGCAAGATTACTCTATGTTGGTGAACAACGTGGATTTTCGGGTATGATAGGCAGTATTAACTGTATGCATTGGGAATGGAAAAATTGTCCTGCTGCGTGGGCTGGACAATATGCAGGGAGAAGTGGAAAACCAACCATCATTTTGGAAGCTGTTGCATCATATGACTTGTGGATATGACATGCTTTTTTTGGAACTCCAGGTACGTGCAATGATATTAATGTACTCCAACGCTCTCCAATTTTTACAGATGTCTTGGAAGGTCGAGCTTCAAATATTAGTTATGTCGTTAATGGTTGGGAAAATAATAGAGCTTATTATCTAACTGATGGTATATATCCGTCATGGGCTGTATTTGTTAAGTCAATTACTTCTCCACTAATCCAAAAGTATAAATAGTTTGCTCAATACCAAGAGGCTGTACGAAAAGATGTTGAACGAGCATTTGGAGTTCTACAGGCTCGTTTCGCATTTCTTAAACGTTCATGTCTTGTTTGGGATAAACTTTCGATGGGAAAAATTATGATGGCTTGTATCATCATGCACAACATGATAGTGGAGGATGAACGAGACACATACCAAAATTATTATGATCCGATCGAAGTTTTAATGGATTGTCCCGTAAATGATGATCAGGCCTTTCGATACTCTACTGAACGTATTGCAAGTTTATCCACTTATATGACTAATAGAGAATAACTTCGCAATAGAGAAGCTCATACTGCTCTTAAGAACGATTTGATTGAGCATATATGGCAAAATTCAGCACTATTAATTAAATATGTAATTTGCATCTATTGCTTTGTTGTAATTTATACATATATTTGTAGCTTGATTTATTTATTTTCTTTTGTATTTCAATTCTTGTAATTTTAATAATTTTATTGAATGTTGTAATTTATTTTAAATGTAGTTTCAAATTTTTTTATTATAATTGCATTTTTTAATATTGAATAATTGTATATATTTTTTAAATATTTAAAATATAATAAAAATTAATTGTAGATATAATTGTTAAATTATAAAAAATTTTTTATTAAAGGTTGGTTGTGAATGGTCATTGATAAAGTATGAAAAAGATGAGAATTAATTATAGGGTAAAATGTGTATGTGGAGGAAAGGGAAATGAATTGTTTATTAATTGATTGTGAGTATAATTGGGCATGGATAAAGATAGTCTAAGCAGCGATCTTCAATTGTAGGGGGATTTAGTTATAGCCAAAAAGGAAAAAAGCATTGTTGTTTCACTTAATTCTCGGGCATTTAAAATAATTGTTGAAATGATCTATTATCTTTTAAGTGAAGTTATAAAGATAAGATCTGAACTTGGATTTAAAAGTTTTACAATATTATTTATCTAAACACTTTAATAAATATTTTTATTAAAAAAAATATATATATAGAAGATCAAAGCTATCTTATACAGTGTAAGAGCTCACGCGATTCATGATTTATGAAAAAAAAAAAAAACTCCTAACTTCATAGACGTGGTTATTTTGATTTTTAAATAAAAATTAATAGAATAACGTATTAAGTGAAATATAATTTGACATATCCAAACAGTGCAGTAGGCAAATGTGAATTTACAAATGAAAAAGGTAAACTTACTTGTTTTTACTTTTTAAACTAATACCAAAGTGGACTATATGAAAATGATTGAAAACACATAAATACTTGGAATAATTATTCTAAAATTATATTTTTAAAAAATATCCAATTTTTTTTCCCTCCATTGTCCATCCAGCTTCCGCTTAAATTTAAAAAATAAATATAAATTAGTAGCACGGCACCTGTCCCCAAAAGATACAACCAGTACTCTAGTCCTCTGCTTCCACACCTTCAAACTCCTAATTAATGGCACCCAAATGCAGATCAAAATCCAACATTAGCGCCTCACCTTCTTCACAGTTTCTCACCCCTGTTGTAGACGACGATGATTTTCAAGACCACCCTTCTCCCTCTTTCTTCACCACTCCCAGAACCAGCTCACTTCCGCCGCTCAAACCCCGTAATCCAACCTCCATTCGCCAATCCAAAAAGCCGAAAAACCAAAAGGTCATGTATCCTGGAAAGGAGAATTGCTTCGTCGATGAAATAGAACTAGATTTGGGTGGTGGGTTGGAGTCAATTGAACCAACCCTCGAGATATTGAAGCACAAAGGGGTCAGTGATAATTCGAATACCAATAATTCAGTGGATTCAGAGTCTTTGGACCCAATCAAAGAAGAGGAGAAAGGGAGTTCCGATGAAGAGTCTTACGATAGTAGCTCACGACTCGATGTGTTGCTCAAGCTGTGCGCGGACGCGAATGAGCGTGGTACTGATAATGCTAGAGATGACTCAGAAGCGAAATGCAAGGGCGAGGCTGTGGTTTCTTGTCCTCTCTGTGGGGTTGATATATCCGGGTTGAGTGATGATCGGAAGCAGATTCACATTAATGAGTGCCTCGACTCAGTGGATGGTCGACCTGATGTGAGAAGTTTCACTTATTTCTTGATTTTATGCAACTCTATATATATATTTTAATGTGATTGATATATTAGCATTGTAGCTTTGTGCAGAAGTGGGAAAATCTTGATGTGACGAGGTGGCTGAATTTGAACATCTACTACTTTAATAAGATTTTTTTAGTTAGGAAATTCCATAGGATGATCTAAATCAATGGAAAACTAAGCATTTGGCCCAGAAAATGAAGTGGACTTTTAACATTGAAATTTGAATTCACTGTCCTCCCTGAAAATCCAATAAATTATTGTAAATATATTTTTAGCTCAAGATTAGGCATAATGTATTTCAGGTGGCTGCTGCTAGTAATGATGACACAAGTTCTAATCAATGTCATGGGCAAGTTTTTGATGGTTCTCCACTAAAATCTGCTACAAAGGCTGTGGATGTATCTTCAGTTGTAGAATGGCTATGCAACTTGGGCCTTGGAAAATATGAAGAAATTTTTGTAAGACAAGAGATTGACCGGGATGCCTTGCAATGGCTGACAGAAGAGGTGTGCATTGTTTTTCTTAGTTAACTATTATTATTATTATTATTATTATTATTTTGAGCATAAACTATTAGCATTGTTGTGATGCTATGCATTTTGGAAAGCTTATTGGATAACTGTGGAAGTAAGCCTTGCTGCTACAGTGGTGCCTTGTGCTTCACTGTAGGTGTGAATTTTTATACGGTTATTGAACTTGTGAATGTATACATGCATTCACTAGAATTCATGGAAAACCAATTGTTTCTTAGACTTATATCGAGTTTATTGTATTATAATAAGAAACAGATTAGAAATGCATATGATTAGATCCCTGACTGTTTTCTGGCAGGATCTATGTAGCATTGGCATTACAGCTCTTGGTCCCAGAAAAAAAATTCTTCATGCTCTTGGGGAGCTAAGAAGCGAGTCGACCAGAGTGGTGGAACCAAAGACAGACGCTTCTAAAAGTGTAGCAAATGAGACTAAACTAGAAACAAAAAAGTTGATAACCGATTACTTTTCAGGTCCTCCCTCTGAAAGAAAAAGAGGTGGCATTGCTACTAAAGGACAAGGTAGTGTCAGGAGAAGTCAGGAAAATACTACGCACAGGAGCATTCAAAGAAAAGACCGCTTCAGGAATGGAAAGCATAAAGATGTCCCTTTGTGGTGTAGCATACCAGGAACACCATTTCGAGTGGTAAACTTTTCTTTTGACATGATACTTGCATTCTTTTGATTATCAATAATTACCTACTTCATGATCATGTGATCAATCTTTCACCAGTTGGTATATTATGCATATCCCAAACCTTCTTGTAGTTTATTGGAATAAATACTACCCTTTTTACTTTATCAATCAATTATCAATTTTTATTTTCTCTAAGAATTCTAGTTTGCATTGCCAAAATACCTCTCCATGTGTACCAACTTTGATGAAAGAATTTTGCATAGTTTCATCTTGCATCAGAAGCTCAAAGTACTTAAGATGCTCCTATATTATCAATTCCTTATAAACTATTTGAAAATTTGATGCCCCAAAGTATGATCCAGTCTCTTGGAGCATTTCAGTAACTGATATCCAAGATTTTAAGTGGATTGATGAATTATGACTTTTCATAAATACTAACTCTTCTTGTATATCCCAAGGTGTAGTGTTTTCTGTTCGTGATCTATGATAAATCCTATAATTAGTTTTTTCTTTTTGCAGGATGCTTTTAAACATCTTCTAAGAAGAGATTGTTCTCACTGGTTTCTTACTCACTTCCATTTTGATCGTAAGTCATGGAATAACAATCAATAACTATTTATAGGATACAACAATCTTAGATACCTTTTGTATATTTGAAATTCATATGTAAGTGAAAACTGAACATTTATATTGCACTGCTGTCTGCAGATTATCAAGGACTTACCAAGTCTTTCAGTCATGGGATTATATATTGTTCCTCGATTACTGCAAAGCTAGTCAATCTAAAAATTGGAATCCCATGGGACAAAATTCAAGTTTTGCCTCTCAACCAAAAGATCAATATTGCAGGGACGGATGTGACGTGCTTTGATGCAAACCACTGCCCTGGTGCTATCATAATCTTATTTGAACCACCCAATGGTAAGGTGAGTATCACACTTGTTGGACCACTTCCGTTTTTTAAAATTTTGGTTGGTGTATCTAATACTGATCATGTTCATTTATTCAGCCTGTATTACACACTGGAGATTTCCGATTCTGCGAGGAAATGACAGAACTGTCCATTTTGCAAGCTTGTCCTATCCACACTCTTATCCTTGACACAACTTACTGTAATCCCCAGGTAATAGGTACTCAAAGCAAGGCAAGATAATTCATTCAATAATAGTATAGATTGTCCGAGTGAGAGCTTTTTCTTGTTTTGTTCATGTTAAAGTGGTTCTATAGCTAGTAATCATCCTCTCCTTGCATTTTTTTTATTTAACTGGTGAATGAGTAATTGCTCGTTTTCCACTTTTGCAGTATGACTTTCCGAAACAGGAAGCCATAATCCAATTTGTCATTGATGCAATCCAAGCTGAAGCTTTTAACCCGAAAACACTGTTCTTGATTGGCAGCTATACAATTGGTAGGTATTTTTTCTACAAGCTCAGAGAACATAGATACTTGTAAACCCCAATCCATGTTCATGACTCTCCATATAGACTTGAGTATCTATAACCAGTAATCTTAACTCTCCTAGATTTCTGACATATTAAGCTTAATTTTCATTTGAGGACAGGAAAAGAGAGGGTGTTTGTAGAGGTTGCTAGAGTTCTCCGCAAGAAAATCTACGTCACATCAGCAAAACTTCGTATCTTAGAATGTCTAGGTTTTCAACAGGAAGACATGCAATGGTTTACGTCAAATGAACAAGAGAGCCATATTCATGTTGTTCCCATGTGGACCATTGCTAGTTTCAAGCGACTGAATCATATCTCTAACAAGTACATGGTAACTGAACAATATTTTCTTAAGTTCCAATGCAAATTATTGTTGAATATAGAAAAGCTTCAGCTTGTTTGAGCTTGTCCGTATTTGCAAAGTTTGAGGTATATGATTAATTTCTTGAATTTTTCTGAACAGGGCAGATTTAGCCTGATAGTTACTTTCTCACCAACTGGTTGGTCATTTGCAAAAGGAAAGAAATCTACAGGAAGAAGGTGGCAAAAGGGAACCATTATAAGGTGAAATTACCAATCCAACTAAAGCAAACTACCGTGGTTTTAAACACAGTTCCATGCATCATGAAACACCTACTGTTTTCTTTGTATCCCTTGAAATCACTGGAAAAAGAATGTTTTCATGAGTAAGTTTCACAATTGATGATTATACTTGTTCCAGGTACGAGGTGCCTTACAGTGAGCATAGCAGCTTCACAGAGTTGAAGGAGTTTGTGAAGTTCATTTCTCCGGTGAATATCATCCCAAGTGTGAATAATCATGGACCAGATTCTCAGAATTCAATGGTCTCCCAACTTTTGGCTTTAGGCAATGGATGATGCACAACAAAATCTTCCCAAATTTCCTTCCTCTACCTCCACTCTCAATCAACCGTCATCGTACATTCTTTAACCATGCATGCAATATATAAGTGGTGATTAATCCTAGTGTATTTGACAGAGTTATATTTTACAGTTGTTCCATTCCCTTCCATCAACTGTAAATTGTCCATTGTTCCATGTCAGATCTCACTCCAAGATACTCATCACTCATCGCCCAACAGTAGGCGTTTTTCTCTTTCATGGTTCATCGTACCTGAGATGGACGGCGGTTGATCTGGAAGCTAGCCCCCCACCGTTGACGGGAATGCGCGGGGGGCTATAATTTATATGGATCTCACCTAATTTTTAATAATTAACTGTGGTAACTTTTTTTATTTTTAATTTTGAATTATAAACTCTGACTAGCTAACAACCTCCTTTTTGTCCCATGAATCTGAACATAAACGTGGAAATGTTGATTATGTAATTTATGTTATGTAACATGTACCAAGTCAATAAAGCACTTTACCAACTCTTCTCTACGTACTTTTTTGTTTGGCTTCATGATTGATCAGTTGACCTTATCCAATTCCTTTTATATATATATATATATATATATATATATATATATATATATATATATATATATATATATATATAAACTTTACAGATTTAATTTTGTTAGATGGATGGATTCACGGTTCATACTTTACAATTCATTTATTAATTTATGAAAAATCGATTTTTTTAACGTGCAATGGGGCTCGGTCTTTTGTGGATCAAAAATATTTTTGAAGAGAATTGAAATAGAATATGATGTTAGGGGAGTTGGGGAAGAAATGTCGTACTTTTAATAAGTTGTGGAAGCGAGACACGTGGACTTTATAGAAATTCTGTTATACACGTTCACATGATCACATCTACGTGACAATCTTCCTTTAATAGGCCGGTACTTCCAAATCACCTATATATTTATTTAGTCTAACATTTAGTCTCACGTTGATTAAATATACAATACGGGAAAAAGTAAATTTTAGTTTTTTATTTTTTTTGTTTTGTTTATCCATTTTTTTTATATTTTAGTCTTATAATTTTTTTTTTAAAAATTGATTTATTGTTTGATCACCTGCAATAATGAAATTGTTGTTTTTCTTCTAATTTTAATATTTTATCTTTCTACTTGTTATTATTTGACATTCAAACTACATTGATATATAGTTAAGATGTTATAATTATATTAATAATTGTAGAATATATATATATATATATATATATATATATTTTAGAAATTGTAGAAAAAGTACTAGGAACTATTCCTTTTGGGGCTAAACAAATAAAGTCATTCCTATTCCTTTTGGGGCTAAACAAATAAAGTCAATGAAACCTTAATTTGGCACGATTCCATGGAGAACTACGGCCACCTACACACATTTACAAACAATATGTGTACGTGGTTTCTATGTATTTATCATATCGGTAATTTTATATGGGCAGATTCTGTCCAAATAGAAAAGAATAAAATATTAATTAAAATTTAAAATAGTATGTTAAATGATAATTATATTCTTAATGATAATATATACAATCAAATTTTCAAATTTCAAACCAAAATAATATTTCTCTCTCCACTCATTAATGAAACAATATTTTGTCCATTAATTCATAATTTATTGTCATAAATTACATAAAAAAACTAAGACGTCTATTTGAGGAGATATAAAATTTGACTTCATAAATATTTTAAAATTATTGATTATTGTACAAATATTTGTTTGATGATGAAGAAGATTTGACTTGAAAAATATTTTAAATTATTAATTATCTTACAAATATTTGTTTAATGTGTGAAGATTCGAGTTGATAAATATTTTAAAATTATTGATTAACTTACAAATATTTTTGAATTATGAAGAGGAAGATTTGACTTGATTAGAGGTGGAGATTGGAACGGAAATTTTCGATATCCGCCTAATCCAATCCCAAATTTTCCGATTTTAGAACGAATATTTTTAATCCGAAAATCCAAATTCTGATTTTTCCGAAAATTTTCAAATGGAAATCGGAATTAGTTTTGAATTTTTTGGAAATTTCGAAATTCGATCCGAAATATTTCCAAAATTCAATTTTCGGAAATTTCGATTTCCGATCCGATCCGAAATTCCGATCCGATTTCCAATTTATTTTCGAAATTTAATAATACTATATATTTTATAATATATTTTATATACTTTATACTATTTGTAAATATAAATATACATATTATAATATACTTTATAATACTATATACTATATAATATATTTTATATACTTTATACTATATGATAGTATATAAATATATTATATACTATAGTCTATAATTTATACTGTAGTATCTGTAGTTGTTTAGTATTATTTTATAATATATACTATATATTATAGTTTATATTGTAGTTTTTTAATTATATTATATTATATACTACATATTATATACTATATATTGTATATTATATACTTTATTACATATAGTATAGTTTATACTATAATTTCATTTTATTCTATATACTATAGTTTATACTGTATACTATATATACATATTGTATATAGTATAGTTTATACTATAGTTTTATTTTATACTATATACTATATAGAAGAATACTATATACTATATATTATATACTTCATTACATATAGTATAGTTTATACTATAATTTTATTTTATTTTATATACTATAGTTTATATTGTATGTTATATACTATATGTATATAGTATAGTTTATACTATATTTTTATTTTATACTATATACTATAGTTTATACTGTAGTTGTTTAACAAATATTTGTAAGATTATCAATAATTTTAAAATATTTATTTAATTATTATTTGCATACCTTTTAATATTCATACCAATTCAATATGAACAATTTATATAGAACTTGTTAAAGTTATGACATCAATAA
Source organism: Scutellaria barbata (assembly GCA_028654395.1). Taxonomy (NCBI): domain Eukaryota; kingdom Viridiplantae; phylum Streptophyta; class Magnoliopsida; order Lamiales; family Lamiaceae; genus Scutellaria; species Scutellaria barbata. The sequence continues at coordinate 10,890,686 of CM053645.1, forward strand.
TATCAATTGAAAAATCTATATATATGAATATTTAATTTTTTTACAACTTGTCGATATTAATAATATTAATCATATCAATATTAAATTTTTTTTGAACTTGTCGATATTACAAACATCAATCATATATTTATATATATTATTGAAATATCTATATATTAATATTTAACTTTTATAAAACTTGTCGATATTAACGACATCAATCATATCAGTATATAACTGTTTTTTTAGAACTTGTCGATATTAAAGACTCAATATTTAACTTTTTTATAACTTATCGATATTAACGACATAAATCATATATATTATTGAAATATCTATATATTAATATTTAATTTTTTTTTTGAACTTATCGATATTAAGGACATTAATCATATCAATATTTACATTTTTTAGAATATTAACGACATGAATCATATAAATATTTAAATTTTTTAGAATTGGTCCACATTAATGAAATTAATCTATATATTAATATTTAATTTTTTTTTAGAACTTATCCATATTTTCATTACACTGTATATTTCCTTTTTAAAAACTTATTTTTATATTTATGTTTAATATTTGTATTCAATTTGATTTTTTTATCTTATAAATAAACCTTTCATTTCAACTATATTAACTCATATTTTTTCTCCACTGTAAAAGTTTTCTATAATATTTATGTTAACCATAATTTTTTTTTATAATCTTTCTGTTTTTTTTTTTAAATAAATAGAGATTTTCATTAAGATAAAAAATAAAAGTGTTACGAGCAAAAATGCAAGCGACGATCTTTCTGTTAAATATTATAATATTTCTGTTAATCCATATCTATTCTTATTTTAAAAGTTTTTCCATAATTTTTTTGTTAACCCATATCTGAATTTCAAAATTGTTCTAAAAGATTTTTATAATTTTTCTTATCAAAATTTCATAATTATTCTTATTTTAAAAAAAATTCCATAATTTTTTTGTTAACCCATATCTGAATTTCAAAATTGTTCTAAAAGATTTTTATAATTTTTTTATCAAAATTTCATTATTATTCTAGGAGTTATTGGGAAGCAACATTTTTAAAGGTATGCAAATAATAATTAAATAAAGATAAACTTAATTGAAGATATAAATAATAATTAAATAATTACCAACTTAATTAAAGTATGTAAATAATAATTAAAATAAAGAGCAAGTTAATTAAATTTAGCTATTGTTTTAATAGTTGTATTGTATTTAGCGAGAATGGGTAGAAAACAGGCGCCATGTACATTATTTTGAAGTCAAATTATATTAAGGTTAGAATAATCATTTAATAATATTAATAACATTTTTATTTAATAGCACGTCTCTTATCATATATACTGGTCAAAGATAAGTTAGATATGCTATGATACACACCTGTGGATGTTACTCTCATGAGCTTGCATACACAAACAAGTAATTATATGTGTATGGATTTTTATTTTAGTTTGGATTCTAGTTTATATAGATTAATCACACATCATTCTATATTTATGATTGACTCTGGTTGCAATTGGTGTACGGATTGTGTACAAGAGTGATCCAGGGCTCTGGGCATAATACAACAAGTGCGTCTTTATTTGTCGCTCGCAGCATTAAATATGCAGCATCTAGTTTTCTACAAAATGTCCCTATCGATATATATGAGTCTGCTTAATTCATTACAAGTCATTTTCCATCAAACTCACATTTTATCACAACCTAATTACTTCTGAGTTCTGATACATGATTTATTTCCAATTTTTATATGTAAATATATATTTCCTACAAACAAAGTAAATCTCAATTTTCTCTAATGTTTTTGTATTGATTTCTACAACAATTTGAATACAAAAGCTAAATATCATACACTATATATATAAATCTTGTGTTTCAAAATTAAATATTAACTAGGGAATTAAAGGAATTAAACTCGAGATTTTATTTTTGGGAGTTTATGTGAGATGATCTCATATAAAATCTTATATAAAAAAGAGTATATGTGGATTATGAATAAAACGTGTCAACCCATTCAATTTGGTCAAATGTCAGTCTCACATTAGATTATATAAAGTTTCGTTTCTCGTAAGCTCTTATGTGAGATGGTCTTATATGAATTTTTGCATTAAAAAAAACACATAAATTTATATAAGATTGTTTCACATGTATGATTGTGTGGGACGGAATTTATTATATGTACAATACAAATTCATTTTCACAAATTAATCTTTATTTTTTTGATTATGGATTGATCTATCTCACAGTGAGACAGTATCAAGAATTTAATTTAAAGAAGAGGAAATGGGTATTTCTAGCAAAATAAGGATAACACAAAATTTAAACTAGCCATGAGATAAAAAAAAAGTTTGTTTTAGACATCATTGCCCTTCTCCTACATCATCTCTTCCTTTCTTCCTTTTATTTTCCCTCTCTTCTAAAATTTGAACAATATCTCAAGCTTTTATCAAAAAAATTCCACTAATCCATAAAGATTCTAGCTATGTGAAGATTTTCACTCGTGACGGAGAAATGTATAATACATTCCTTAAGATTTCTTCCACTAATTCCTTAAGATTTTTTCTGAAATTCTTCAAGAATCGTTCATATAAATTTTTGAAAATGAATTGCTCGGCAAGTCGTGCAACTAGTGTGGATTGTGTGGATCATGCAAAAAAAATTTTTTTTTTGGGCAGTTAGTGGCTCTGTGGACCTATTTCTTATGATTTTACTAGTTTTAATTTTTTATTATGTTATTTAACTAATCTTCAATTTGTCCCGTAAAAGGATATGTTTTGAAAGCTAGAATCCCTAATACTGAGTTTTGATCAAACGTCTACTTTTAGCAAAAATGTAACCTACGTACTATATTAATTCCGAATAGTGATTATGGATTCTTGTATTTATAAAATTAGTGCCTGAACTAATTTTGGTAATAAATTATCCAGCTATATATAGACTTCTTCTTCACAAGTATAATGGAAGCTGAATTAGATTTCCACAAGAGGAGACAAAGCAACATAATTATGACACAGATAAAATTCGTTGATTTATAGCATTATAGGATATGTAGGCTCACACAATAGTTTTGCTATTCAGCACGTTTATTACAACATCTCATCACACAGTCTTTCTATATATGTATGATTGAATATGTATATATATATATATATATCAGGGAATTTGTAGCACTGAAAACTATTATGAGCAACAATATCAACCATTTCTCTCCATGATTAGTCCTATAATTTAACTTCCCGGCAAAAAAACAAGAAAAACTATTACATAATAACCGGAAGGTAATAAGCAATATTATTTGTCAATTCCCTGCAGACTAATTGATTACTTTAAGGATGCCTAATATTTATGTATATTAATTTGGTGAATTTATTGTTTTTTTAGATAATTGATTAGAAATTCCAGAGAAAGGATGGAACATTACCACCAATGCCATGATCATCGTTGTCTTCATCTTCATTACCTTTGTATGCAATATGCGGTGGCATGTACATATCACCGGGCTCGTGAAAAAGCCCGAAGTCAGAAACATGGCCCGCATTTCCACCAGGGTTGGAATCCAGCATGTCCAAGAACGACCAATCGATCGAGTCCATGGGCCCGGCCCCTTCCGAATTGGAGGGCGAAGTGTCCTCCAATTCCACGGCCCGAGATTCGAACTCTGGCGGCCGGGGCTGATTACTGGAGCCGCCGCAGTAGCTGTTACCGTAGTGCTGAGCCACGGATGGTATCTGAGCCGGAGTGAGGGCCTGACCGCCGGCAATGTCGGGCGGGTCATCGGGGAAGTTGAACTTGGCGTTGGGGCCGCGGAGGCAGAACAAGGCGGCGTCGAAAGCCCTGGCCGCCTTCTCCGCCGTGTTGTAGGAGCCGAGCCATATGCGGTCACGGCTGTTGGGAAGCCGAATCTCGGAAACGTACTTGCCCCACTTCCTCTTCCTTACACCCTTGTACTTGGTCTCATTAATCCTCGGACCGTCGGCGGCTGCGGTGGCGCTTGTTTCTGCTGTCTTCACCATTTTAGGAAAGTTTATGGTTCGTTGATAATAATGAAGAGAAGAGAGGAAGACCCAAGAGAAGTGGACCCGGAAATTGCATGCATTTGTCAGAATAATAGGTTTGGCGGCTGAGGTTTATAAATGGTGGATATATATATGGTAAAAGCAGATTCCAAATATCCATGGCGATTGAAGGCGATCTACTTCTGGTTCGAGTCGTATATAGCGCGTTGAATTGAATCTGAAGAAGAAAGTCCAATAAGCGTTAATTTAGCGTGGAGGATGGACGGGGGAGGGTGGTGTGGTCGGATGGGTGGGGTGGGGTCTTTTAAGTTAATGAAACAATCATGATAATGATGGATGATCGGAACAAGACAACGCGGTAGGGTCACTCTTTATACACACGTGCTTAAAAGGTTTCTGTTATTTCTTTTCTTTTTTCTTTTAATCTCACTTTGCCAGCATTTTATGGACACCATCTATGCTACTGGTGTGCCGGATTTTCATAAAATTAATTATTTCGAGCATCACTTTGACTTCGACAACTTATAATTTTTGTTTTCATTTTCAAAAAATTGAACTCTGAAAGATACATATCATGACCTAATAAATAATATTACAAATTCAACATATCAATCAAGTTTGCTACCAAAAACAAATTGTAAGGATATAGATTAATGCCAACGTGATAGATAGCGATGCCTAGTTGGTAAGTGATAACATATCATTTTAATTACAACTAACTATACTTCTCAAATAAAATCCTACATCAAAATGTTTAAAAATCTTTTAAATCTATTGATGTTTCACACAAAAAGATGTTATTTTTAAATGGAAAATTGATAATAGGATAAATTATCAATCGATTGAATTATTTATTTATTTATTTAAAACTAAAATTTTTGATATAAAATACAAGTGAAATACTAATTTTGGGAATAGAGCATTGGATTGCTATGTGTGTACCTGATATGAAACGAATTCAGTTGCACAATGCCACACACTATATGAATAAAGGACCACTAAGAACTAAGAAGAAGGTGTAACTTCAATATATATATATATATATATATATATATATATATATATATTTTTTTTTTTTTTTTGAGAGAATAAAAAGTAAAGTTAAAATCTCTTTTGTGATGGAGGGTTTAGCGGTCTTTTACTTACAACAAGGTCGATGACTAATTCACTTTAAAAGAGAATTTCTAGAAACTTGTAGTGATCAACTAAAATAATTATGAAATTATGTTTCTTAAATTAATAAATAAAAGTTATTGGAATCATTTAAGGTACTTTTCAGAAGATTATAATACTATTATAGATGCAATGATTGTCATACGTGAATAGCTCCATTAATAAGTATAATATTCGAATTCGAATTAGGCTGCCAAACAAATCTTTGTAATTTAAAAAGCTCTAACGCGACATTAATGACATACTAATTACAACAGCATTAACTTAAGTAGATCTTAAATAAAGTTTTGTGAACCTCATGAGTATTTAGGTAAACGCCTAAATGGCACTTCACCAGAAACTGCCACTTATACACCAACAATGATCAACATACAACCACTTTGGAATTATCAGTTAAATGAATTTTTTTTAATTCAAAATTGTATAATTTTGACGTGAGATAGAACATAGATGTTATACATGAATTTGGGGATAGATAATCAAACTGTAATCTGCCAGCCTCCTATGCCAAAAAATAAGGCTACCCTTTTATCATGTACACTTGGAAATACTCATCACTTTTCCACTATATATTCCACGAAAATATACTTTTATTTGCTCTTTGAATGACATAGAAAAAGAATAACTTTTATTCGGTACATAAATTGAGTTTGCATTAAATATATCTATTTTTTTAATTTGGATAGTGTGATGATAAATGTTGAAAATATATAAGATGTCTGCTCTTTGAGTGGTTTCAACTTTATTTAAATCTTATATATGGACGGTTCTTTGACTGGTTTCAACATAACTCTTTTTAACATGTATTTGTATACAATTACATCAGAATGAAACCTAATATAAATAAGAATGTCAGTAAGGATTTCCATATAAACCTTTTTTCTTTTATTTTTTAATTAGCTAGACTGTGAAAGGAAGGAACAAGTATTAGAACACCAAAGCTTATATGCATCGGGAACACGAATCTAGATCCGTGTCCCCAACCTGATTCGATGCGTAAATTGTTTCCACGCACGTTCACGCATCCCCACATACATTCTTCTTCTCTATCTTCTTGTTCATACTCTTGTTCAAATCTCGATGAAGTTATTTATTAGATTTTTTCTTCTTCCTCTTATCTTTTAGTTATTTTTATAAATTTAGAAAATTGATTTCAAATCAAAATTTATTACAATAAATCAATTATTTTAAACAATATGAAATCATGATTTGCAGATTTTGAGGAAGAAAGTGATGAAACATTTGAAATTTTAAGATTTTTAATGAAGATATTAGTTGTATACTCTTAAGGTATTACATAAATATCTTACAGGTATTGTACATGTTCATTTCAAGTATTACACATGTTCCTTTTAAGCACTACACTTACCTTACAAGTATTACACATTTTCATTTCAGGTAATAGATAAGTACCTTTAAGTATTACACATAGTCCTTTCAAATATTACATAAATACTTACAGGTATTACATATGTTCATTCAAATATTACATAAATACTTTATAGGTATTACACATATTTCTTTCAAGTATTACATTAGTATTTTAGAGGTATTATACATATTTATTTCAGGTATTATATAAGTACTTTATAGGTATTGCACATGTTCCTTTCAAATATTACATAAGTACCTTATAGGTATTACACATGTTCCTTTCAAGTATTATATAAGTACCTTAAGGTATTGCATATGCATCTTTAAAGTATTATATATTTACCTTTAAGGTATTAATACTTATAGTATAAGGTATTACATATGCACCTTTAAGGTATTATATATTTACCTTTAAGGTATTAATGCATATAGTATAAGGTATTACATATTTACTCTTAAAATATTAGTTGATCATTCAATATCAGTTGTATACTCTTTAGGTATCACTTGTATACTTTTAAGATATCATTGTAGAGTGAGTTTAAAATTTTAAAATTTCAAATACATGATTTTCATCATTTTCTTCTCCAAAATTTATTCAAAATCATATTACTTAATCAATAACCAATTATGATCTTTGTTGCATCAATTTTATTATATATTGCTATGAATTAGATCAAAATAGAAAGAATTTTAAGTAATAGGACAATAAAAATTCTAGATTTTTATATACATTAGGAAGAAAAGAATTTATTGAAGTATTAGAAAAATAAAAACTCTAAATTTATAGCAATCATATAAAAAAAATTGAGAAGGAAGAAAGAAAAAAGAAGAAGAAGGAACAACGTGCAGAAAGAAGGAAGTGCAGAAAAGAAGAAAAAAGGGAAAGACGGAAAGAGGTTGCAGCATGCTTAGGAGAGAGAAAAAATAAAAAATAAAAATAAAAAAAAAGTGGAGCAGATCTAACGGGTGGAGCGGGTTGGCGACACACAAGTTTCTTTCATATTAGAAAACTTGTATAATTTATTTTTTAATTTCAACAATCTCAATCTGTATTTTTAGTAAATATAGGTGGATCTGTTTGAAATTGCACGCTTAAAACATTAAAATTGGATCTCGATTTGATAGTACGATTCTTCTATTCAAATTACTACTCAGAAATATGAGACGAGAAAGAAAATATTTGGCTAGCTATTGATAGGAACAACACATAGCAAAGATTGCTTACCCACTCAAAAATTTGATTTATTTATGGACCACTCTTTCACAATCTGTATCACATGGCATAAAGTTCATTATGAACTCAATTAGTAAGAATATGCAATAATTATATAGACAATAGGCCCATTAATATTCAAGGACCAATAAAAACTTATTATGCAACCCCACATATATAGAACTTTAAACGAACATAAACTAATTAGAAGATAATTCTTTATTGTGTTATTTCTTAATAGACAATAAGCCCATTAATCTTGAAAATGATTAAGTATCGCCTCACGTATATGCTTATATAAAATTGAATTAAACCACCTCACAAGAATTATATTCCCTTGATTTTCTGTAATGGAGTGACTGATAATAAGCTGGATTAACCAACATTTATGCAAAAAAATAAAGTGAATCCATTATCCATATGCAATACGATACTTGATAATTTGGACCTAATTTAAATTGGTTGGGAATTAGAAAGACCTAATTTATGTTCTCAGGGCAATGGGCCACTGGAATCCAAACATCGGGCCCAAATGATGGCATATTGGTCTGGGCCGGTTCAGAAAGCCATAAATTCATGTGTGTTGGCCAATTGCATGAACAGCTAGCTAAGTCATTATGCATTTATTCCTATGTCTTAAACATGACAGGTAGTACGCAGGGGTTTATTATGCCAGCCTTGTGGATGTTGAATTTCAATGCTAACCCTATATTATCAAACACTGAGGGCATTATGGGAATAAAAAAAAAGATAGTGAGAGGAGGGTGATGTGGTGAGAAAATAAGTGTTGATGATAAACTTTATAGGTAGCTTTACGTGTTGCATTTGTTGTGTGGCTGAATAGGGTTGCTGCTAGCTCACCTGTCTCCTCTATTAATTTCTAAACTCTCCATTACCTAATTTTTGAATTTCACATTATGTATACATCTTCCTTACGTGTATGGGGTCCTTTCTATCCATCATTATTAGGGCTACATCAAATTGCATCGAGTTGAATCAATCATGTTCGAGTCAATTCAATTCAATTGGAAAGACTTTGGAATTCAAAGTGAACCCTAACTAGATTGAGCTCGACATTCTCAGTTATTCTTGATTACTAATATAAATTATAAAATACATATTGGAATTAATTAAATGCTAAAATTAATAATGACATGTATATATTAATAGATAAATATAATAAGATGAAAAAGGTAAAATATTATAGACTACATATATCAAACTTAGCAAAATCTGTTATTTAGGGTCTTATTGAACTAAAGCTTAAATTCGACTAATTGCTTGCACCCCCAATCATCAATCACGCATGGATCAAATACATAGTGCAACATAAAATCGCAACCCACACCTTTTATGATCCACTGTTACGTAAACATCCTAATGGATCTTGTTCTTAGTCATTGGAATTTTATGTTGCAGAAATAAAAATTTGATTAACTCATATAAGTAAGAAATACGTTGCCTCTTTCATATGGACGTTAAGCACCTATCATATACTAATACGAAGATAGAGGAATATATGATATTGATAGGTAGGAAATTGGTGCATTTTATTATAAATTAATGTGAGCTTTTATAATCTTTTATGAGATTGAATGCATCGTTTTCCTACATATATGTATTTTGTCTTTCAAAATACTTCATATATTATTTTCCTATCTATTTTAGGAATTTTGGAGAACTTTCGAGTTAAGAACATCAAAGATTTGGGTCAGACGACCACGAGCATTGTAGCTTAAGTGATATCCCACCTTTATAAAAGTGCAGATTGTGATGATTAGGGTTCAAACCCGGGTCACGCAAGTTTTTTAGTTTTTATTGTTCCCCTCCCTTCCACTCCTCCAAACTCATTAAAAAAAAAAGATTTGGGTCAGATGAGATGAGAAGTTTACTTGAGTCTTATGAAATGAGAAGAGCAAAAGAGAAGACCGATAAGTATTCTTTTTGGGTTTAGGAGAAAAAATTTGGATTGAAAAAAGTTGTTACCTAATTCTAAAAGGAAAGGGAGTCCATTACCTAAACAAAAAAGGAGATATTCACTATCTATTTAAGCCTCAAGAGCACTATTCACATGGAAGGCAAGACTAGGAGAGATAGATTTTAGAGAGAAAATACTTTTAAATTAGTTTTATGGATTTTTCCATTATTTTCATGATTTTAATTTTGAGGATGTTTGGCTAATTCCATAATTCCGATTAGCAAAGATATTTGAACCTGTTTATCTTTTATTTTTTAATTAATCCCGTAACTTTCTGTCGATATTTGATTGAAATTGATTGTTTGATATCGTTTTGGATTATTTGATGTTTGCTTTAGATTGATCACCTAGGTTAAATGTTTGATAATTAATTGATAATTGTGCTATCAATTTGAAAATCCTCTATAACTTATTATTTTAATTTATTGAATATAAGCGATATAGTTAATTCTTCATTTTTTGTGAGATGGACTCCAACTTACTTAGCTACTAATTAATAAAGTTAGGAAGAAAAATAATTAATTTACAACAATCTCAAATATTCAAATTGTCTGAATTCATTAGGGATACTTTAATATTTTATGTTGATTGACCAATTAGTCACAAGGGATGTAATAGAGCCGAGTCATCTCATGAATTATTCAAGATCAACTTGAAAAAATATGAACTCGACTCCAATTTGCTTCACGCCCTGCTTGATTATGACAACATAATATTCGCCTGAAATGTTTTTTTTTTTTTTTAATAGGTTTGGAGGAGTGGAAGGGAGGGGAACAATAAGAACTAGAAAACTTGCGTGACCCGGGTTCGAACCCTAGTCATCACAATCTGCACCTTTATAAAGGTGGGATACCACTTGAGCTACAAGGCTCGTGGTATATTCGCCTGAAATGTTTATGTGTCAAATGTTGGAGATCGAATGGAAGCCGGGCCTAATATTATATATATATATAGTTTCATCATTCTTAGTCAACTTTTATGAGAATAAGACCAAAAAAGAAAAAGAAAAACTAAAATTAAATGATTAGTAAATTCAATTTTCCAGAGATATATAAATATAAAATAATCATATTATAGTCAATATCATCATATTTGTCGTTATCATCACCATACATACATCTAATAAATGAGATTATGAAAATGATATGTGAATGCAATAAAAGATTTGAAATGACTTCTGAATTACCCTCATCACTTATCCATCCTTTGTTTTCAAGGCACCCTGCAGAAACTATTATACCATATAATTGTTTAATTTATTTAATATACAGTCAAGTCAACCTAACTCTACATAACATTGACTTAAATTCAATCGAAAAATAAAATATATAATTGGTTAAACAGCATCGATTTATTTTATTTGTTCATTTATTTATTATTATGATGATATTCCACTTGTTGCACTAACTGTATATTTATGCAGCAGCTTCATTCAGTTCGATGACGAATTGTGTCAACGCAATTAGGTTTATAAAAGGGAAAATCAACTGTCACATCCTCATCTGTTTATTTTGCTCCACAGGATCATGAACCCATCATCTAGGACAGTGACTTGATATTAATTTGCAATTAAAATCAACAGATATATTTCTTTGTTTCTAATTGTGATAGGTTTCTTACACAATTAATTATCTGTCATCGATTAATTGAAGAGGTACTATATAAGTATATAACTACTAACTAATGATGCTAGGATCTAAGTTTCCGAACCTCATGCCTATAAACTTTTCGAGACCCAGTAAAATATTATAAACAGTTAAATTGAATGCGAAATATATATGTTTTTCAAAACTTTTAATTTATTTTGACTAACTACAACACTAATTTAAAAAAAAAAAAACAACAAAAAACTTGTGGTAATACAATAAACTAGGAATATGATCACTATATACCATCCGTCATCATACGATTGACTTGAAGTTCTTACAATAGGTTTTCCCAACTAATTTCAGTTTGTGAGGTTGCAGATCTAACTTAAATCTATCTCAGTGTTGTGCTGGTACTCAAATGAGGGAAAATAAGTAAATTAGCTGCTCATTTATTACTTTTGTGATAGGTGTTAATGTGTTATTATCAAGGTTGATTAGTAGTTAGTGACTTATATAGGCTTAATTGGGAAAAGAAAAAACTTTCATAAATATTTAATTGCTCCAATTGCATCAATTTTCAAAGTAGGGGAACAAATAATTTAATATGATTGTGCAATTTGAATCACCATCGATTTTCCAACGAATGCTTGCGAATATATCTACTTAATCTGTACTTCTTGGTCGTAATGTTGTCTGTTAAACTAAATAAAAAGAAAAGAAAAAATTAATGAAGTGTGAAAAAGAAGTCTCTATTATTAGTGAAATTCTAGCAAAATTAAAATGAAGAAAAAAAACAAAACAATATTCATAAAAATGCTATTCTGTTCATCTATAATAACACTTTTTTCAAAAAAATAAATTTATTTGATCAAGAACATGACGACAAAGGCAAACAATGATCGTTAGTTTAGTAAGAAAATTATTGATAATTCGAATTACAATTTAAGATTCGTGTTTTTCTTTTTTTCTAAATTGAAAATATGTGTTAAAATTACAATCTAATTAATGAAAGACGATATTTTCTTTTGCAATTAAATAAACACTATTCTATTTCACTAGGATACACTAAATTTACAGTGTGATAAACATATATATACCATATATTTTAATATTGGTGATAAAATAAAATAAAATACTAAAACATCACAAAAAAGTGGTCTTAACCACCTATTTATATCATCATGCACGTGAAGTTCTTTACATAATCAAAATACACATGCGGTTTTTCAATCTTTTTCTTAACCATCGAACCAAACCTTTTATTTGATCTGTACATCCTTGTTTAGAAGTACACATTTCAATTATACGTATCAAACAATAAATATACGTTAAAATCAGTGAAAAAAAAAGTAATTAAGCAAATACATGGAAGATTAATTTCTTTCATAGTACGTAGTTTAATGAATTTACAAAAGAAAAGAAAAGAAAAAAGGGCTTCGTAGGTTACAATTATCAGGCGGTACCAATTAAGAGCATTAAAAGAAAGAAAAAAGAAAGAAAGATTAATTAGGAAAAAAAAAGTAGAAGATATTGAATATCCAGAAAGGATGAAGATGTGATTACAGACTAGTTTTGAAATTTCTAACTACTTTGTCATAAATGCAAGAATTAATGGCTATTTTGAAAGCTAACCAACCAACTTCGGTGCGCGCATTTACTTCACGACAACCCACCAGCCTCCCTCTCTATCCCTGAATAAATACCTCTATCTTCCTTGTCAATATTCATCATTCAATTAATCCACAAATTGTTTTTATTAAAAAAAGAAAAAAGAAAAAGAAAAAAATTGTGAGTATGGCCGGAGAACAGGAGCTTCTGTCGACGGAAATCGTTAACCGGGGAATAGAGTCGTCGGGGCCAGATGCAGGGTCGATGACGTTCTCCGTCAGAGTGAGGCGGAGGCTGCCGGAATTTGTGAACAGTGTGAAGTTGAAGTATGTGAAGTTGGGTTACCATTACTTGATCAATCATGGGATATATCTGGCCACCGTTCCCGTGTTGGTGTTGGTTTTCGGGGCGGAGGTGGGTAGCCTTAGTAGGGAGGAATTGGGGCGGAGGATCTGGGACACCACCGCGGGATACGATATCGCCGCCGTGGCTGCCTTCTTGGCTCTCTTTGTCTTCACTCTTTCCGTCTACTTCATGTCCCGCCCACGTTCCATCTATCTTATTGATTTTGCTTGCTATAAACCCACTGATGATCTCAAGGTATATAATCATTCTTTTTTTTTTCCCAATATTATTTTTGTTCTACTTAATTAGGGAAAATGTTTGGTTTTTAGGGATGAGTTGCTTTGGGTTAGTGAATGATTATTATCTGAAATGAAATTAGTTATGTATATTTGTTTATTCTGATATAATGGAATTTAATTTCAGAATCGCGTAAGGTTTTTATTTTTTATTTTTATGATGCTGCATCCTGTATTATTAGAATTAGAAAGGCAAAAAAGAAATTAGGTATTTATTAACATAAAAAAAATGTATATGATTTATGATAAGTCGATTGAATGAAGTTTGGGTGTTAGATCGTTCATTAAACCAAGCAATTAATTAGGTCACCAGTTTTAATAATGATTTGAATCTATATATAAAGTAATTTATGTGGATATGAATTTGTTTGTTTTGCCCTGATTTGAAATATTGATTGAAAAAGAAGTAATTAATCAGTAGAATAGAAAATCTGGAATCGATCTTTAATTAATCTTAGAAATTGAAAGATAATTAAAAAAATAAATATTCTTGCATGCAGGTATCGAAAGAACAGTTGATTGAACTAGCACAAAAGTCCGGGAAATTCGACGAAGCAAGCCTGGAATTTCAGAAGCGAATCCTGGATTCCTCTGGCCTCGGCGACGAAACCTACGTCCCCAGATCTATTGGCTCGCCGGAGAACACCGCCACCATGAAAGAGGGCCGCGCTGAAGCCTCCGCCGTGATCTTCGGCGCGTTAGACGAGCTCTTCGAGAAATCTCGTATCCGGCCGAAAGATGTCGGAGTACTCGTAGTCAACTGCAGCCTCTTCAACCCGACGCCGTCGCTTTCCGCCATGATTATCAACCACTATAAAATGAGGGGAAACATTTTGAGCTTCAATTTGGGGGGAATGGGTTGCAGTGCTGGGATAATTGCGATCGATTTGGCGCGTGACATGCTGCAGGCAAACCCTAATAATTATGCTGTGGTGGTGAGTACGGAGATGGTGGGGTATAATTGGTACCCAGGGAAGGATAGGTCAATGCTTATACCCAATTGCTACTTCCGGATGGGCTGCTCCGCCGTGATGCTATCCAATCGCCGCCGTGACTACCGCCGAGCCAAGTATAGGCTTGAGCATATTGTGAGGACGCACAAAGGTGCTGATGATCGGAGTTTCAGGTAATAAAATGACTATTATACCCCACTAACATTTCAAAACATTACATATGGACTAATGTTGCTTTTAAAAAAACAGGAGCATCTATCAAGAAGAAGACGCACAAAGATTCAAAGGATTAAAAGTGAGCAAAGATTTGGTTGAAATAGGAGGGGATGCAATAAAGACCAACATCACCACCTTAGGCCCCCTGGTCCTGCCCTTATCAGAGCAGCTCCTCTTCTTTTCCACACTGGTATGGAAGCTCCTCTTCCGCAATGCTGCCAATTCACAGCCCACAAAGCCTTACATCCCAGATTACAAGCTAGCATTCGAGCACTTCTGCATTCATGCTGCCAGCAAAACTGTGCTCGATGAGCTGCAGAGGAACTTGAAACTGAGCGACGAGAATCTGGAGGCATCTCGTGCTGCCTTGCACAGGTTTGGAAACACATCAAGCAGCAGCATTTGGTACGAGCTGGCGTATTTGGAAGCTAAGGAACGAGTCAAGAGTGGCGATCGTGTGTGGCAACTGTCGTTTGGGTCTGGTTTCAAGTGCAACAGTGTGGTTTGGAAGTCGTTGCGCAAGACCAGGAGGCCTCAAAGGAACCCGTGGCTTGATTGCATTCAAAGGTATCCTCAAGGGGAGTTCTGAGTCTGCTTATCGAATGGCTTAGGATGATTGGTTTAACATTATACTATTTGCCATTGTGTAATTTATCACACGATTGAATACCTCACAAGGGACATCGCGTTAAATTCTTTTTTCCTTTTGCATTTGTCTACCTACTCTCAAGAAATGAGGTCACTATAGACAATGATGATGACAAGAAACTGTGAGTGAAATTTGTGTCTTGCTTTGTCTGTTATAGAAATGTATTTTGATGTGGTCTGAATTTCTGCATCTCCTTGTCGTGCCACAGTTTGACTCTCTGCAGGACTCAAGGAATTTTCTCCAATATTCAACTTTGTCATGCACTCATCAACCTTCTACAATGAAACAATTTGATCAAGTGTTCATGAAATCCTTTATATACATCTCAAACTATCTTGTTGCTGCTAATTAGTTTTCTATGAAATAATACAACCAAAAAAACTCTCCTTATTTCTGGACAAGTTCAAAAACAGGCAATATTCGGTTTGATGCTTCAAACAATTTCCAGGGAGAACCCTGTATATAATTCTTGGTGCCTTTGCCCCCTTTACGCTGTTAATATGGGAGGGAGCTTTCAGGAAGACTTATAAAGGCTGCTTTTTCACGCCAATTGCAGATGCATGCAGTTTACTTATTATTAATACAGAGGAGACGATGAGATTAGTCTTTGATTTGTGTCTTGCAAGGGACCTTATTGGGTAATCTAAATTTTTCAAGAAAGAGACATGATTCCTGCATTGAACTTACACTAATTCATCGTGCCTTCTGACAATTTAGTTTGAGTGATTGCATCAAAATATGAACTTAAGGAAGAAGATCGTTCGACTCAGAAAAGTCGCACTATACTACTGCAAGAGAGATACAATATTTTAAGAAAGAAAAGTACAGACCAAGATGTCTGATTCTCTTCAATATATATATATATATATATAAAGAGTATGGAATTGGGATTTGTGCAACTATAAACTATGAATACTGTACTAGGAACTGCAAAATAGTATAGATTATTATATCTTAAATCAACAAAAAATTGGGGGGCCATGTGGAATTAAATAATTTCCTCTCCCTTCATTACATAGACAGACATGTCTTATTTGCGAGAAATAGAATAGAAATCTGGAAGAAAAAATAAAAACAAAAATAATAAAAAAGAAGAGATCCAGGTGCCCATAGGGATGGGCAGGCGGCCAACGATTTGATTATTATGCGAAAAAAATATAAAACCAATCTTCTCAGGCCAACAACCAGTCCCCATCCATTCCTTCAATTTCTTCAATGTCCATGCTGCAAAATTTTGAAACAGATTCAGATAGAAAAAGATCATAATCATGAGAAATTGTGTTTGTGTAACTACTTGGTACAAGGAAATTAATAATACTTTTAAAAAATAATATATATTCGTTTCCACAATATTGAAGCAATTCCATCCATATCAGACAAGAATAAGCAGAGTAGTTCAAAGAAACATAGAATATTTCAAAGCAAATATGTAAATGAATACATCGAGATGTATTGATCATCCTAATAATGGAAAAGAACATAAAAAAAATCCCACATCAGTAACAGAAAGCATCTCCCATCACATGAACAACCAAAAACATGTACTTCTACCCAGTGATCTATATACAGTCAGTGTGTGTGTGTGTGTGTTCCAAGTTTCCTAATTTAATTCTTACCATGGCAAAGCAGGATCTTCAAAGTAATTATCCGAGCAAAAATCATTCACATGCTGCAAGCAGCTCTCATTCGCATTGAGCCATGCTGGGAACTCCATAACTTCATCAAATGGGCAGTTCACAAAATCCTCATCTCTCTGATTCTCGGGCGTGATTTCCATGGCCTCCAAGAACTTGAACCACCACGCTGAATTCACCAGATTCAAGGTATCATTCCATTCCATCTGGTACAGCTCACCAATTGACCTGATCTCAGCAATCTCCTCATCATCCATTGCATGATGCAACCCAGAATCTCCGCACTCTGCCACTTCAGCTGCTGTGAAAGTTGGCGCTCCCATGCATGGAGTCTCCTCAGTGGTGGCTGAGAGAGGAGAGCAAGAGGTTGATGGAGATGGGGATGAGGATGAGTGAATTGATGAAGGGTTCATACTGTAATGAAAAGTGGAGTCTAAGTTGTTAAAATCTTGAAGATTTAGGTTGAGGCCCAGTGTTTGGCTAGGGAGTGAAAAATTGAAGCTTTCTTGAACAAGGGGAGGTGGCGCAATCAGAGGAATTGACCAAGAATAAGGAGAAACAAGCCCAGGCGAGTAGGAAAAATTATCAAGGAAACTGCTTGGGTAGTTATTAGGAATGGAAGAATTTGAAGCATAAATTCTTGGATTTCTCCTGGACTTGGATTTGGCTTCTTGTTCTAGAGAAAGTTGATGAGATAAGGACACAAATGGCTGAGTTTCTGGCCTAGCTGGTTCCACGTGTTGATTCTGTTCTTTTTCACTGGCTTGTTTCATAGCTGCTCTATGAAACTTTAGCGCAGTGACGATTTCTCTCCGAGCTTCAGCCATATTTAGCAATCTTTCCTGGTAAGGCCTGCTGGTATGAAGCCGTCTCCTAACTTGTTTTTTGTGCTGTTGAGGTGGCTGATCGGATTTTTCTTGTTTCAGATCAGAAAATCCATCAAAAGTATTTCCACATAAGCTCTGGCTGCTGGAATTCCCCTCTCCCTCTAAGCTTTCATGCTCTTTGGAATTAGATGAATCTTTGGTTCTTGAAGAAGATAATTGTTTAACAAGGCTACGAATGTATGCACCTGACAAATGAGGTTCTTTCAGTTTTTCAAGCTTCTCAACCTCCAGTCCACCATTTTTGGACTTTGATGAAGAAGATTTCCCCCTCATCTTTCTTTAACTAAAGCTTTTCAGTTTGGCAGCTTAAATATATGGCTAGTTAGAAGAAAGCTGAAGGATGCAAAACAGAAATATAGTGGTTTAAAAAATCATGCCTTTTGCTTTTCTGGGAGCCAAAGTACAGAATGCAGAGATCACAAGTCCGGATGAAGGGTGCTCGTGGGTGGTATAAATAGCTGGCAAAACAGTCTAGGGCTTTTAAATTCTTTTTGGATTTTTTCCCTATTTGGGCAAACAACTAGGTTGTTCCCACCCATTTTTTATTTTTTATCTGAGGCAGAAATGAATGGTAGTTAGAAGAAGTTTCACAGTTGATATTTGCCCTCTTGTTACGGCATGTCATCTACGACTAATCCTTACCATATTCTTGTCCACCAAATAATTCCTCATTCTAATTTCCATGCAAAGAATTTAATTTATTCCTTGAAAATTGGTAAGTAACAAACTTATAATGAAGCAGCAAATAACAAGTTATGTAATGTAAAATTGTAGTTTGATATGCAGATATCATAAAATGTTCAAGTCTATTCATAAGCTCCTGCCGACATTAAAATTAATTTTATCACACTCCATACCTTTTATGTCAGCAATGACAAGAACAAGTTTCATTAGAATCTGAAAATGTTGCATATAATAGTTTGCCATGAGGTGCAGAGGAGATATTGTTATCCATATCATTTAAATTTAATCAAGGATAAAATTTCTTCTGTAGGAAAAAAAAAACCACAAATCCAATATGAACGTTCTCAATTCAATTTCCTTATTTCCACCTAATGGATAATAGAAACAAATGAAGACACTAAAGCTCTATTCTTTAAAAAGATTACATATCAGCCTTATAACACTGCAATTGGGTGGAAGCTAATAAAATATATAGAATCAGTATGGGAAAATCAGCATGCAATCCTTTTCATGATCTCACATAAGAACATGGCCTTTTGCATGGTCAGAGATTCAAATTCTTAATAAAAGAAGTTAATAATCCAGCTGAAAATGTTAAGATATAATACAACAACTGCTTTAACTATCCTTTTTATGTGCCAAAACTACATGCAAGAGAATTGATCAGACTGAATATAAAATACTTCAAGATTTATTGAGTAAAATACCAGTCTTCCATGTTTTTTAGAGGAAATAAATGGTCCTCGGACTGCCAACAAACTCAGGCTTAATACGGTTACAATAAAAAATAAAAGAAAGGTTTTCTTATTGTTTCGAATCATTGGATTTCTACTATTTGTCGTATGAGATTAGATCAGGCTTTGGAAATGTTATAGAAACCGACAGGAGAAAACAATAAAAATTATATGTTTAATATTTTAACAAAGTATAATAATAAGCAATGTGATTCTCCAATAATCAGTATTTTCAAATTTTAATTGCTCAACATGATTAGATTAGTTGATGAAGCAAAGAACTTGGACCTTTTATAAAGTCATTAAAAATACAGACAGAAAATGACAGAAAAGCTCCATACCTCCCCCTCATTGTTTCAGTTTTCCTTTCAATTCATGCTCCTTTTTCCCCAAACAGCTTTTTTGGCTTATTGGCACATGAGTGATTAACAAATGGCCATGTCAGCACCTGTGGACAAAACAATGTTAGTTTGTTACTATTTCAGATAGATTTATCTGCATAAATAGTAATTCCATTATCAATCAAGCAGTGAAAAGTGTAAACCTGACCTTAATGAATTGATTAAGCCAGAGAATGGATGAGAAGTTTGTAATTTACATTACTATAATAATCTTGAACATCATCAAACCACCAAAGGTCACTAAACTTCAAAACAACTTCTTATCACTGGCAGTTCACATTCGAATCTTGGATTTTAGACAGTGAAATACTAAGAAACATATTAAACATGTTTCAAATCATCTATATTTGCGTTTAATTTCACACCACTTTCTTGTCCTCATATTCTGTCTTCACTGATTTCTAATCCAGTGCTAGTTCAGGCAATATGGAATTTTGCTCCATCAAAACATCAGAGCATTTTATGGGACTTCAGTTTGTATGATACAAGTAAAAATATAAATGATTCATCTGTAAAACAATTGAAATTGCCATACAACATTTAGATAATTTGTTCTGCCTCATTTTACATTCAATATCCAATCAACTGCATATCTGCAGCACTCAGATCAACAAATGAGTTATCAGTGATTCCAGTTAACCATCAGATATCTTTACAAACCCTTCCATTATCAATTGAATGCTTTAATTTGTGCTACTGATCAAATGGATAACTTTCAATTTAATTTGAACCTTATCTTCATATTCTTAATGCATTTGCTTTCCAAATCAATGACGTTGTCTGTTCAAAGATTTAATAAATACAATAAGTAATGATTTAATTACTTCTAAATAGCATTACATAATATTGGAATTCCACTAACTTTCGGATTAATTTAACATTATAAATTCTGTTCAATAATTCTGATTGTCCCATCCCAACAAAGACCAACATTTAAATTTTAATATCCAAGATTTAGAATTCAAATTCATAATATTATTGCAGTAATCAGATAACTTTGAATAGATAATGATTCGATCATCTTTAGATTTTGATACCACTGTAATCCTAGGGTCATTTTGAATTATCAATTGCTGATCATTCTACTCAACTACTCAACAACAAGTTGAGTCAAAGAACAAAAAAAAGGAACATGAGATAAATCATGTGCAGAGTGGATTTGGAATTCAAAAATATTAGAAGCAAAGTTAAAAAAATGTATGAAGGCAAAATTAAATATTGATGATGATGATGATGATGAAGTAGAAGAAAAGAAACAGGCCTGACTGCTGCGGCGCCATTTTGGATAACATCCAAAACCCACTGAATTTACCCTTTTCCTTTTCCATTTCTTCTGAATCAAAAATTCAAAAAATCATTAAAAAAAAGGAAAAAAACCCTGCAGCAGCTTCCACCAATCCCCTTCCGCCGCAGTAGTCTCTGATTTTTTCGACGAATCGCATTTTTCCACAAAATTATTGCCATAACTATATACATATCCACACAATAAATATTCATATGCGTAACGGCCTATTTTCCCAGTGGATTCCTTTCACACCACCGTTGCGAAAAATGTCTGTTTTCAAATATCATAAATTTATAATAATGACAAAGATAATGATAGAAATCAGATATGAATCAAGTTGGCAAATGAAGGGGGAGACTAAGAAATCAGAAAGTGCGAATTGAATTAGAATCGACTGGATTTGTCTGCGAAATATTTTAGCAGAGAGAGGAAATTATGGGCGGTGCCAACTTAACTGCAGTCAATAATGGAGGAATAGAATCTGCCTTAGGAAAAGAAAAGAAGAAATAAAGGATAAGATTAATCCTTCATGAAATCTTTGTTACCCTAATAAGTTCATCATAATAAATTAGGGTTAAGTATGTATAAGTTTTTTTTTTTTTGTTTATTATAGATATTTTACTTATTATAATATTTTAAATTAAAAAAAGGTATATTAAGCATATAATATCATTAAATAATATTAATATTCAACCAAATGCTTAAATAATTCAATATTACAACATACACAAAATAAATTGAATGATACATATATATATATGCATTTATATATAATTACTTCCTAGAAATTAATCATACTCGATTCTAATTTTGATTTTTCAATTCGGCACAACTTGATTGGATAAAAAAAAAGATTCAATTTGGATAAAGTCAAACAATTATTGAATATTTATTTTGAATAGTTTTTGATTGGATTGTGATTAAAAAAAACCTAGAATGGTTTTTATTCAATTTAGGCTCGAACCAAATATAAATCATAAAATTAAGTTAGGATTATAATTTGGATTCAAAGCATTTTGGTGTATGTCTCATGTATTTTAACTAGTTTTGAAGACTTATTATATTTTCGATTTTTCGAGTTGTGTTTAATTAATTCAAATAAGTGAAATAGAGGATCCAGCTATTTCTGAGTATATACAAATAAGTTAACATGAGACATATAATTAGTAAAATAGTTTTTGAATTAGTTAATCACAACTTGATTTTGTATTTTAGTTGGATTTTCTATTTCAAGTTGATACTTCATCTTGTATTTTAAGTTACTTAACTCAAATTAATAATATTATTTTTTATACTTGATATATAATAAATATTTTAAAACATTATATGAAATATTAATATAGAATAGAAGATGGTGTTTGTATGTGAAAAGGCAATAGTGGAGATGTGGTCCCTTAATTGTGGTAGAATTAGTTGGGCGTTAAATAAATAAGTTTGGGGATGAGAAAGCAAATGTGCGGTCCAAATTTCAGATAGCTTCTCAAGTCTATGTTGATCCTTTTTCACAGTGAGTTATTTTTCTTTTTCTGCATAAGTGCCAAGTGGATCTTGAGCAGTCAAAACTACGTCAAATGTCAACTTTGTTCCAGATATTTCTACCTCTTCATATATAGTCAAATATATTAAATAACATAAATGACAAAACTACAAATATATATTGATGTGTTTGGGGTTAACCCGGAAGTTTTACTATATATATTTTACTAGACGTAACATTTACAATAAATAAGTTTAAAATAGACTATAATAACAATATAACAGATTGATCAAACCTACATCAAATCGATCGATTTATAATTAAATTATCTATTTTAAAAGCCCACATTTGATAAGACAATCACTTTAGGGATCAAGTTCAAAACTGTTAAGAGTTTTGAAGAGAGGACCATGGGTTTGAAAGCCATGTTTGTGATTGAGGTAGGAGTTCCATATTCATCTGAAATGAACCATAAAATTTATTAAGATTGGTTCTAAGTTAAACTATCCAATACTAAATTTGATGAAAAAAGCAAGAAAGTTGCATGGAAATTAACTTAATTAAAAAATAAAAATAAAAAGAAGGAAAGAAAGAAGAGCAATTAACATTAGATGAAAGTGGTAGGTAAAAGGGGTTAAGAGGCCTCCAATGGGAGAAGAGACTCCACGTGCTCTACATCCCTCTTTCGCCTGCCTGCAATTTCTCTGTAAAATCTTCGTTAACCTTTTCTCATACTGAGCTTAAAATTAGAGATTCTGTCTTCTTGATTAAAATTCTTCTTAAATTCCTCATTTTCTCTTACATAAATTAGCAGGTGAGTGAGGAAAGAGATTGTTTAGGGGCTGATTTGTTACTACACTATATAAAAAAGAAAAATTAAGGATCTTTAAAAAAATTAACAGAAAAAAGAAGAAGGATAAAATAGGGTAATGGTGTGACATTGAATACACAGGGTTGCTTTGAAATGTAAGGTCACTTTCCGTTAATAGTGGGGGTGCCTTTGAGCTTTGGGACCATACCATATTTCAGTCTCCCACCGCCCTAGCTTCCCCCCCTTTCCCAATCACTTACAACTCTCTACCCCTTCCATTTTCTTCATCTTACTTTACACATTAATCTTACTAAATCCATTTCTCACCAATTATTAATGCATCTCAGTATCATCATCATTCTTAAATACTTTTCCAACTTTTCTGAAAACTGAAACTAGTTAAAACTATCATCGATCTGTATTATTTTAGTCTTTCATAATGAAGTGAACATGTTGATAAAATGAGAATTCTACCTTATTTTTCCTAAGAAAGATATGATTTCATATTTCATCTCTCTTCAAAACATGAAATTTCGTATTTTCAATTTGCACACTTGAAAGAATTAAAAAAAAAAAAAAAGTTGATATATCAAGTGGGAGATGTAATAATAACAATATGATTGAATTTCTTCTAGAATAAAAAAAAAATGATTGAATGACAATTGACAGTAGTTAAAAACGAACGGGATGGGAAGTATTAATTCTAGAATGTGAAATGGTGTAGATGAAGAAGACAAGTTGCAGCCAATAAGAAGCCATGAAAGCCAATCCGATTAGTTAAATTGCGTGCAGTAGGATGCAATTAGAGTGAGAGAAATGGACCAAAGGGGATGATTGACGGCCACATAATTAAGTTGGTGATATGAATATCTGATAAGTTTTAATATTATTAGTTTTTCTAATTCCGTTTTCATATTTAATGCATTGCACGCACTGCTCTGGATTCACTGCACCACGACACTGCAAGAAAAGGAAATCTCCTCATTAATTTATTGTTTCTCAATGTTGCTACATGTATTTAATTAATCACAGAACTAATTAATTATTTAACTATTTCTTAGTACCTACATATTGTTAATACACCAACCATGACACTAGAAACTTGATGAAAAAATTGCCATTTAAAGAAATGAGGTGAAAGACTATATTATCTCACCGTCTTTCACGATAGATGCAATCACTATTAAACACCATTTCCAACTAAATTTATTACAAAAAAAAAAAAAAAGAAATCAAACATGTCACGCTAACCATAAATTGTTGGACCGCAGATAGTCTCAGTTTATACAAATTGACTAAGACTAGCTAGCTTCTAGGACGGTAAATGGTAAATGGTAATAGGATAGACTCAACCATGCTCCATATGGAAGGCGTAATTTTTTAAATTGTTAAATAACTTTAGGGTCCAATTTAATTTTATATTTTAAATCATTTTAAAAATGATATTATGTATAGTTTTAAAATTAGAAAACAAACCAACTTGCTGGGCTAGAGTCCATGGCGAATTATTAAAAAATTAAGCTATTTGCAGTATTTGAACGGGCTATCATGGCCCATAATTTTGATGGCCCAAAGAAGTAGCTTCAGATTGCTACTTGGGCTGGGTCTCCTCTTTATGAGTGTTTGAAAGTGAGAGACTTTGAAATTGCGTGGCAAAAGATTCAAGCTATGAGTGCATAGCATAAAAAAGGGAAAGGAGAAGATGGAAGAGAGTGAGATTGGAAGACTCAAGTACCTTAAGCTGGTTATTAAGGAAACGCTAAGGCTACATCCTCCAGTTCCTATAATCCCAAGAGCATGTAGGGAGGGATTTGAGATTGATGGCTATCACATTCCCCCCAACACCAACATTTATGATAATATATGGTGCATAGGCAGAGATGACAGGTATTGGGGTGGTAATCCTGAGAGTTTTGAACCTGAGAGGTTTGAGAATGTTAATACCAATGCCCATTTTTCGGGTCGGGTAGGCGGGTGTGCCCCGGCATGTTGTTTGCTATGGCCAACGCCGAATTCCTATTGGCCCAACTCCTCTATTACTTTGATTGGAAACTTCCGGATGGGATGGCCCCCGATGATTTGGATATGAGTGAAGCCGATGGACTAATCACACCCAAAAAAAACTAGTCTTTGTTTGATACCCACATGGGCAGTGTAAATTACTTTCAGTCATCTTCTTTTCCTGCATAAGTCTATAGTGTCTTTTCATTCTCAGACTTCACTTAGGAATCTTGTTTCTTCATGTAATCAAATTTCGAGTCAATCAACTAATGTATTTCGGATACACATCAATCTTTTAATAATTAAATTCGATTTCTCACGAGTCACGTATATATTGGAGAGTAACAAACGACAATGTGCTCAAAGATTATATAAAACAGCAAATATGTATCTATGCATACATTTATTCACCTCTACGAATGGCATTTGCTGCCCCTTTCTGCTTCTCCTTCCAACTTTCATAGGCATGATCATCTGTTCTCAGCTCATGCCGGCAGATTGGACAAGAATTGTGTTGATCCTGTGAGAAGTGTTTCAGAGAAGAAAATCGAAAATTGAAATTAATACCTAAAGAATCTGTCCGAAGCTCTGAATAGAGAGTTTCATTGAGTTAAAAAGCTCACCAGCCATGATTTGAGGCAAGGAGGATGAAATATGTGGTTGCAGGGTAATTCTTGCATCTTATCATCTACAACAAAATTTTCCTGGCAAATGGAACAAACAGCGTCCTTACCCAGATTTGTAAGAATTTCTTCTGTAACAGTAGTAACTGGAAGCTTGGCCACCACTTCCTTGCTGGCAGGTGGAACTCTTGCTACTCCAAAGTCACTCATTAGGATCTTTCATCAGTTCAAAATAGCAACAACATCAGGAGGAATGTCCAATCAGATTAGCCATTGATGATTTATTAATTACTAGGTATTTCTTTGAGTTGCAGTATCATCAATTATATTGTTGTTTTCAAATAGTTTTAAACATAAATTTGAAGAAAATAAGATTGTGAAACATCATGCTCTCTTATCATAGCCTAATGTTTTTCCTCCGGACGAACACAAACAAGTGCATGTTTCATTCAAATGTTGACAGTGACATTCAAAGCAATCAGAAAATGCAACTCTGATGTAATGGAAAAAAAGGGGGAATGCAACAGCAAGTGATACCTCGGGTGCAATATTATCAAGTCTATCAACCTGCCCCTGAAGAAGGTCCACTGCACCTTCTGTAGAGATACTATCCCCGATTTGACCTCCAGACGACTCGCCATGGAACAACGTGGCAGCTGCTGTCAGCAAGTTTGATTGCACTATCCAATTCAGCTGTGGAGGCTCGGGATCAACAGTTAGATGGTCTTCAAACAAGTAACCTGCATCATCAAATATAATGCAATCTCTAAAGGAATAATATGTATGGTGATGGATTCTATAGAGTAAAGCTAAACATTGGGAAAAACCAGATGTCATGCTGCACCTCCATTAGTTGTATTCTGTCTCGATCCCAAATCTTCGGACATGTTATCTACTTCAATCAATTGCTCTCGTGCCTGAGCAATGCAACATTGCAAGTGCTTCCTCTCAGAAGCATTAGAGACCAGCTTTTCAGCCTCTTGAAAAAGCTTAAGCCCACCATTCCAGCATCCTGGTGAAGTATCTCCTGTCTTCAATATAACTGCAACCCTACATACTACCAAATAAAACTGCAAACACCATGTTATTCATTATCTGCATTACAGAAATATTAACTATCTTGGATTAGTTATAAACATATCTTGAGAGGCTTTCTTGAAGCAATAACACGAATTTCTGTTCACTTGTCGCAGTTTAGAGTCGGTTTTGAGAACTTCATGATATGATCATATTTTAAACCAGAAATCTGTAGTCAGTGATCAACAAACGGTAGATTTTTTTAGGATGCCAAAATTTCATTCCAAGAACGGCTGCTAATTCAATCACATTGATACAATTAAAGCTCTATTTATAACCAACAGATGTATATATTCATAGAAAAACCAAAAATAAATATTCATCCAACCCAGTTCTTTCTTGAAAACAGAATATATTAGAGAGGAATTAAAGAGAGAAATACCAGTTTCTGGAGAGAAGGCGAAGTATATGAATAGTGATTGAGGAGGAGAGATCGGATATTAGAAACACATTCCTCAAACTCATGTTTCTCAGCCAACTGTTTCTGCAATTCTTGCAACCTCTGTTTTATTTCATCCTCGTACGTCATTCACTTTATTCTTGATTCTATTTTCTTCTTTCGATTTCTTTTGTATAGCGTTATAACTAATTTTCCTCTTATTCAAACTTTCTTGTGCAGCCGGAGAACATGGCTGTCACGTATAATAATTGTACAGATATTTCTTGCCCAAGACGAAATCAAAGCTTCTTGAAATGGATAATCGACACCTATCCCTTCTTTCTGCAATATTTTTAATTTTATTTTCCAGTTAATTGAGAATTGAGACGCAGCAATTCACCATAACTACCTATGGTCAAATCACACACTTATAAAATATTAAAATTTATTATTTTATGTAAAATAGTTGAATTGATAAAATTTGTTGTATCAAGCTTTGTTTCTTCCCCACTACTGTAATGAAAAATAATAATAAAAGAGAAAAGAAATTTGCTTCTCTCATTCACAGTATGCAAAGAAAATGGAAGGAGATCCGGCGAAAATCCGACTAAGAGCTCTCTTCGTCAACCCTATCTAGCCCTCTTCATCAACCATATCTTCGACACACCCCTTTCCCAGAAGAGACCTATTTCTTTCTTTCGTTTGTGGTTGTGGAAGATTAAAGGCAAAATTCATGCAAAATTTTTATAATTTAAAGAAGAATGTATAAAATAAATATTTATATTTGATCTAAATTTGAAAACAAGCAAAACTGAGGTAGGGAAGTTGAACATTCAAAGGGAATCTGAAAATTTTCATTCTTTTAAACGTATTTTGGGCTGAGCCAGTTTGGTTTGTAATGGGCTAATCTGTAAGAAAGATCTATAATTTAAGAAATTATAGAGCACATGGAAAATCCGGCCCATCTTAGCCGATCCTACTTGAAGAATTGGAATAGATTTTTAATGGATTTTACAAACTATACCTAATCAAATACTTGAAAATCACTCTGTTTACTCTTCAAGAAGGATTGTTGGGGGTTGACTATTTGTTGGTTATAAGTTTGGCTATGGAGATTATTTTATGCTAGATATAATGTATACTCTTTAGAGATTTCGGAAAAATATGATTAATCACATTCAAAATTATTCTAATTTACACTAGCACTTTCATGTTCATGTTAGCAATTTTTCTTTGCTTGGAATGAACCTCACAAATCCATAGCTTAATTTAATTGAATAAATCTCTTTCAAATCGAATAACCTTTCATTTTTCCACAACTAACGTCAGAGAAAAAAAAAATAAGTACAAACATACAAGACTAAACTCACACACACAAATAAAAATAAAAAAAATAAAAAATTAAATTAATAAAAACACACAAAAAAATCTGCTCTGTTGTTACAAGCTTGTCCACGTTGACTCATTTGTCTTAGTTTCCCAAACAGAGGCTTCAATCCTGGGCTCAAAAGAGAAGGCGCACACAAACTCTTTGGCTTCGCCATTGATGCAGCATTGAGGTAGCTCAACCCATTCATTCTCAACCAAATCGCACATCAAATAGCTACAAATCTCTGCAGAATTCAGACACACCAACATCCGTTTCCCAGCCCCCGCGCAGTTTATGTCCACCTTCTTCCCATAATACTTGTGCGACAGACATGGCGGCATCGCTGCTACCTGGTTCCAACATTCAGTGACGTCATCCCACGTCCACACTCTAACACTAGCACTTTCTAGAAACTCACACAGCAAGACCACGTACATTTGGCCCCCGAACTCAACTAGATCGATTGAGTACTCGGAGAAAACTGGGAGCAGCCTCGGGTATTCGAAGAAACTGCTGCGTGTTAGATTGCAGGACACCACGGTTCCGGTGGAGCTGAGGAAATACAGCACCTCTTCGCCGCCGTTTCGAGTGAGAACCGATGAGTATTGCTTTGAAGGGCTCCTCTGTATATCTGTCGACACTACATTGCCGCATTTGCTCAGGAAATACTGGGTGCAATCGTCGTCGTTTGTCTCCGATTCGATGGTGGTGTTGGTCTTTCTAATCAGGGAGGTGTCTTCTTCCCATTGGTCTTCGCCGGAGTTGTACTGTCTGAATCTGAGGTTTGGGAGCTCACCGGAGAGTATAATAAGCTTGAAAGCTTCGGAGTTTGAGGTCATCGCGATGGCCCGAATGGGATGTGATGAGTTGGGGAATGGGGATTTGATGTGGCGGCAGGCGGCGGTGATGGGGTTGGTTATGAGGAAGTCGCCGTCTCGGAGGAAGCAGAGTAAGCCGCCAGAGGCGGCGACGGGGATGGAATCGGAGGAGGGGTCTTGGTTAGGGAGGTTGAGGCTCTTCCAGTTGAACTCCGATGAGTCGAAGACGACGGGGGGGTGGCTCCGGTGGGGCTGAGAATCGACCATGAAGAAGCATGGGTCTCGAGATGGGACCTGAGAGCAAGCACGCTTGAAGGTGGCGGAGTTGGCCACCGATTTCCATCTCTTGCAGACGGAGGTCAGGCGGAAAAAGGAGGGCGTTGGCAGCCATGAAAGAACTCTCTCAAGAAGGTCTTGATTGAGCTCCTCGAGTGGAAACCTCGAACCCTGCTCCTTATCATCACAAAGCTTTCTTTTAAGATTTCTTCTGAAAACCTTGCCATCTCCAACTCCAAACTCCATTTCTTGAGAGAGAGAAAACACAGAGAGAGTGGAGATTGGAATGAGAAAATATAGAGAGAGAGAGAGATGGCGAGGAAGTTTCGTGGGGGAGATAGGTGGATTTATACTTTACAGAAAAAGGTGTTGACAAAGAGTAAAGTGAAAGGGGTTTGAAAGAGAGAGAAAATGATTAAGAATGTGTCACGGGTGGGCTGTGCCTGTGCCTGTGCCTGTGCCTGTGCCTGTGACTGTGTTGTGTACATTAAAGAAAAAGCCGAAAAGAAACTCCCAAAATAAAATAAAAAAACAGGGAATTGAATTCCAAACAGGATAAAGAGAGCAACTATTTTCTCCTCAGCTGACTTCTCTGCCCTCAAACAGGGGGCCTATCTTTGCTTTCTTTCTTCCCCCATTATTCTTTTCATCCTTGTTTTAATGTTTACATTTTCCCCCTTTTTTATAGGTCAAATTGGAAGACTTGTGAGTACATGATCTACCAAATGGAGCCCTCATATCATTTATGTTCGAGTCATATGATCATTTGATACATATGTATACATCGATTCTAAGTATTATTTGGAAGTTTATTAGGAATATTTATTATCTAACCAAAGAACATTAAGCCCAGATAATTGATTGGACAAAAATTGATTTTGTGATGGCATATAGGTCAAAGTAGTACTTGATCACTAATCACCATATTTTGACATTACGTTGGTTGATAGATCTTATGATGATGATTTATTTATGCATTGCACAAATGATGAAGTCTCAAATGTCAAAGGGGGTTTGGCTCGTGGCTGACTTGTGTAAAGTGAAAGCTAGTATTCCCATGGATGGATGTTGAGGAATCTATGTAGCCCTCGTGTATACATTTCTTTCTTTACATTATTATAATAATGTGAGAGATATGGAAGTCAATGTAAAGCAGAGAGGCTAAAGAATCCAAAGCTCTGACTTTTCCAAAATGGGCTTTGGATGCTCAAGAAAACCTATTAACAATTTTCCAAAAGCCATCAATTACGCCCTCTTTTCTCCTCCACCCTAGTCTTTTCTGGATACATTAAAAAGCAGGTTTTGGCTCATACCCCTTCCTTTTTTTTTTTTTATTGCTCTTTTCATTTTCCTACAATCAAGATTCGTATGGGGCATTGCTCCAGTTTGGTGGCTTCTGCTTTTTCTCTATTTGTGTGATATTTTATATAAATGATATTAAAAACAATAGGTTGATGGTAATTGAAATTTAATATATAAAATTCTATAACTCATTTTTATTTCGAATCAATACTATTACACTATCAAATATGTGGACAAATTATATTAACCTAAGTATCAATGGCTATCATCATGAAGGTTATTAAGGATATTAGTCCCTTAAGCTTTGGCTATATAAAATCTACTCAAAAATGGTGTGTGGTTTTTAAAATCCATAGACTTTAGAATATTGAGTTCAGCTTTTTCATTAAAAAAATTTATTTTAATCGAAATTATAGTTGAACTGATCCTCATAATTATGTAAAACCTCCAATGATTAACTAATTTATCGATTATCTATTATTTCTTAAGGTTGGTTATATTAAGTAATCCAACCAGTATAAAATTAAGCTTCACCGTGGGAGCCTTATAATACTTGGGCCTTGATTTAAATTAGGCCTATTCAATACGGCCCAGGTAAAGACCCAGATCTACTAATGAGTGTTTCCTTTTCATTTGAGGGTCATAGCCCATCAGAAAATTGAGGCTTCATTCGTTTCGGCCCAATGTTCTCTATAATTAACTCAACTTGAAAAGGAAGAAAAAAAAAGCCCACCTAACTTTTCTACAATTGCAATTGCTTCGGCCTTGTTTTTGGGCGTTTATAGACTTTATTCATACACCTTATTTATACACATGTCGCGTAGAGATAATATTTGAAATAACAAATGATACACTTTAAAATAAATTTATATATTATTTCTAGAGTAGGTGCATGCCAACAATTATGAAGTAATCAAATTTCAATAGAACTAAGAGCAAACAAGTTAATCATCTCCATTTGTAACATTTTAAATCACACAAACATTAATTAACATGAGAGGCTTATTTTCAGATGTCACTCCCTAAAGTGTGGACCAACAATTAAATAAATTAGTAATTAGTAGTGTATCATCAACTCTAGAAACATCTAAATATTTTCTTGTCACACAAGCTACGCAAGTGTCCATGACCAAGAACCATCTTTTTTTTTTTCCACAATGAATCTAAATTCTGAAGAACCAATTAAAAAAGAAAAAAACTAGAAATATACTAAAAGGTTCCTTATAATAATGATGTGTCAAAAGAATGTTTATGATCTCATTCCTAGTCATTTTTAAGGTATTTGAGCTAAAATAATTATTTTATATTGTTTTCATTTTTAAAGAAAAAAAATCATTTGGCTTTGAATTTTCTTTTTTGAAAATTTTATAAGCGTTCTAATCAACTTGTTTGTATAAATTTATTTTATTGGTGAAGAAATTTTAAGTAGTTTATTAGTTAATTAATATACAAATCAAATTATATTACATAATTAACTGTCAGAATTTCCATTATTACCCCTCTTGACAGCAATACAACATATAGGAGGATATACAGAGACCACATGGCATTTGATAAAACCAGACAATTTATTTAGTTGAAAAAAATAAAATTAAATAATACATCAAGATAAAATCGTAAATATAATTAACTGAATAAAACTGCGGCACACGTTAGTATAATTTATAAAATAAAATAAGTTTCCCTTGGCTGGCAACTATATTATAGAAAAATATATTACAAAATGACGACATTTTGTTTGACATACTCGATCAATTATATTGCATAAAGATTACATCATAAATCACGCGACTAATAAATGTTAATACTTTCATGCTTAAAGTATCCCATATAAATACAACTCCTAAATCTAATTAGTTATAAACTGAAAAGATATTTATTTTTTTAAGAAGAATACTGAAAAAAAGAGAGGACATTGAACAATTGACTGCATCTTCTTTATTAATGCTAATTAAAATTCCGTCATATTTAAAGTTAATTAGATAAGAAAAGGTTAAACGAAAAGAAAAAAAAAATTAAAGAAGAACTGGTCACTCACATACTACTTTAAACTAATTAATATCTTTTTTAAATTTTGGTTCAAAGTTGTATATTTAAAACGCATACTTGCTCCTCTACCCATCGTGTGTATATTAATATATAGTATGTTGATATATTAGATATTCAATATATAAATATTTTTTACTTTTCATATAATTAAGAAATAAAATCATTACACGTCATCGGTAATCATATTAATAATTATCCATGATGAAATTTTAGCATTTTCCAATTAAAACGTGTAGTTATACTAGTTACATTACTACAAATTTTAAAATATTACAAGTATGATATGATAACTTGTAACAGGAATATTACAAATCTTCTCTATCGCTCAACTCAATACATGTCAATGGGAGATGCATGTAATTTTCAATTGAATTATTCTATATGTGTTGTCTTTTAATTTGTCAAATAATATGACTCAGATTGATGTCAGCTACAAGCAATCCCACCTTGCTTCGTCATAAGTGATTGAGACTCGACATTACTAAATGAGGATGAAATATGGATTAATTGGTAGTTTGGTAAAGCACTAGAGGCATATCTATAAATTATGCCAACATTAAATTATAAAGACGATTTTTAAGATTATTGACCCATGTATAGGATCACATAATTATAGGTAATGCATAGTATTAAAGATGAATAATACACCTTTTTATTTATTCAACGAAAATATGAATAAGTTCCGCCAAAAAAGAAAAAGAAAAGATGAATAAGTACGTGTACTTATGTATCAGTCTCAAACTTGATATCTGATCATTTAAAATTAATGAGTATAATTTTACCTAGCTATGTGTGTGTGAGTGCCACTAAGGTGCAATCAAATAATAGAATAATTAAAGTACCGCTTGACTCGCATATTCAGCCGCATTCCTTGTAATTATGGATAAGCTTTCTGATAGTTAAAACAATAATTTATTCGCAGCCCACAGTTACAAATATTGGTTCAGAATTGCAAAATTAGAATCAGCAGGTGGGAGACAGGTCGAGCAATTAATTTGGTCCTGACAAATATCAACATTCTTTTATGATCTTTGATCATCCAAGAAACCATTAACAGTTTCCAATTCCATTCATATTTGCTTAATTTAATAACGACAGGTTTTTTGCAATATATCCCAGTTCAAGATTAATTGATATTGTTGAATTTAACTTTGAATCATGGGAGAGGAGAAGAAAATAGTGTTGGGCAAATATGAAATAGGGAAACTATTAGGCAAAGGCACCTTCGCCAAAGTCTTCCATGGCCGACAACTGGCGACAAACGAGTGCGTGGCAATTAAGGTTATCAAGAAAGACGAGGTGATAAGGAGCGAGAGAATGATGGAGCAGATCAAACGCGAGATCTCTGTGATGCGTCTTATGCGCCACCCCAACATCGTCCAACTCAAAGAAGTCATGGCCACCAAGTCCAAGATCTTCCTCGTCATGGAGTACGTTCACGGCGGCGAGCTCTTCGCCAAGGTGGAGCGCGGCCGCCTCACGGAGGCCGCCGCCCGCAAGTACTTCCAGCAGCTCATATCCGCCGTCGATTTCTGCCACAGCCGCGGCGTTTTCCACCGCGATATCAAGCCGGAGAATCTCCTCCTCGACGAGAACGAGGATCTCAAGATCTCCGATTTCGGATTGTCGGCGTTGCACGAGCAGTACCCAATCAACGGCGGCGGTCTCCTCCACACGCAGTGCGGCACGCCGGCGTACATTGCGCCGGAGGTTTTGACGAGGAAGGGCTACGACGGAGCCAAGGCGGATATCTGGTCATGCGGCGTCGTTTTGTACGTCTTGTTGGCCGGGTGTCTCCCCTTTCAAGACGAGAATCTCATCGCTATGTATAGAAAGATATACAGGGCTGAGTATGAGTTTCCTCCTTGGTTTTCCACTGAGTCTAAGCGTTTGGTTTCGAAGCTGCTGGTGTCGGATCCGGGTAAACGGGTCTCCATCCAGGGTATAATGCGGGTTTCGTGGTTTAGAAAAGGTTTTAAAAGAGCACCCAATGCATTCTCCATGGAAGAATCCGTGTTCGAGAAATTCGATGAGGAGGAGAAATTCATGCACGAGACGAGCATCAAAAAATCGCCATCTTCTCCCGCGTTCTTGAACGCTTTTCAGTTCATCTCGTCCATGTCGACGGGGTTCGATCTGTCGAACATGTTCGAGGATCATAAGCGAAAGAGGGGGTCGTCCACATTCACCTCGCGATGCTCGGCTAAGATCATCATGGGAAAAATCGAAGCAGTGGGGAAGAAGTTTGGGTTTAAGTTTGCTAGGACCAAGGACTTCAAGTTGAGGTTGGTGGGGCCCACCGAGGGCCGAAAGGGGAGGCTGTCCGTCACGGCCGAGGTCTTCAAGGTGGCGCCGGAGGTCACGGTCGTGGAGCTCTCCAAATTCTCCGGTGACACTTTGGAGTATATCAAGTTTCGTGAAGAGGATATTAGGCCAGCTTTAAAGGATGTCGTTTGGACATGGCAAGGTGACACTATTTTCAATACAAATGATGTTCACGTTTTGTGTTGAAGAGTGCTTTAAGCAATTATAAGTTTTATAATTAATTGCATTTCTTCATTGTTACCATTGCCATTTTAATTGATATAAGTATATCCTATAGTACCCTAATTAGGATTATACATGTTTTCTTTTGATTGTGTAATGTTACAACTTTGTTGAGTTTGTTCTGTTCGGTTGACTTGATTGTGGGTTTGGTGAATAAATATAAAAATCAATTACATGATAGTGCTGTAAATAACACTATTCTTAATTGGAACTGTTAGATTGTGTATTTAGATGTGTGTAAGGAAATCAAAGGCATATTTATGAAATGTTAAGGCACCTCATACTTCTATTCGAAGGTCATGCAGTTTATAATTAATTATTAATATCTACCTTCCAACAATTTTTTTGTACTTCCAAATTCACTAACAACATTGTTGTTAGAATAACCCAATTAAAACATTTCCCGGTTGTTGTTTTTACTCGCAAGCATGTTGACCAATGTACTCCGAAAAATTATTATTGGTTAGATTCGATGCACTAAATTATTCAACTGGATCCTTTATTTTAATTTTATGTTTTATTTTATATTTCTTTTTTGTTAATTTACCTCATATGTAAATTAATAAATCATATTTACACTTAACATATGATGGTTATTTTTAAATACAAGATAAAATATCAATATGAGAATAAAAGATGTTATTTGCTAAATTACATGACTAACAAATAAATTACATTTGGGCCACTAAACCATTTATTATTGGGTCCAACATCTCAAGTCCACAAGAATAAAAAAGAAGTTCCCATCTCTTAATAATTTCTAAGAACCAAATCATACATCATTATGATATCGTCATTGTATATACATAGAACAAGAAAATATAGAAATAATATCTGCAAAGTTTATATGGAATTACATACATATAAAAGTCGTGCTATGCAATCAAATAAATCCAAAGAAGAGCGTGAAGTCGCAGTCGAGGTCCACGTGATACATTAATCTCATTGCTTACGTCAGAAAGGTTGCGTCATTTCAGAAAACTCTTCCACACATCATTTAATTACTTCATCCCAACTTACCATAAATTTTCAAGGCTTTGAATGAGTCTTCTTAGTCTTTCCGACCACATTTTCTATTCTTTTATCACATCGTCATGCTCCTCTTCATTATGACACCATAGTTGCTTCATTCGTTAAACTTATACGTTACGGATATTGATGTTACCGATTTTAAAAGGCATAGATTTGTACTATGCAAATTTTATATGAATATGTGTCTTGTACATTTGGTATACATACAATTCGGGTTGATTCGGATTCGTATATATATATATATATATATATATATATATATATATATATATTTTAAACTTTCAAGCCAAAACCTTTATATACAAATTTAATGACCTTTATATACAAATTTTGTGATTTTTATATTCAATAACTTAAAAAAATATGAAGAATATTATATTCATATAACTCTTATATATATTTATGTGACATTTATGTATAAATATTCATACTTTTATATACCTTTATATATTGCATAAAGGTATGAATATTTGTACATAAAGATTACATTAATATATATAAGGGTCACTTGAATATCACATAAATATATCTATATACAAATTTTGTTGAAATTCTCTATTTTTTTTCTAAGTTATAATGCATAAAGGTCGCAACATTTATATATAAACGTCACAACATTTGTACATAAAGATTAAGATATAAAATTGAAAAAAAAAATTCACGGATCTGAGTTGGATCAATCTGAATTACATGAATCTTAGATTCGTGCATTAGGTGCACAGGAGAATTTGTAATTTTATATATTGGTTTATCCAAAATAAATTTCTTAACCAGAAGCCGATCACATGAGATTTTTCATTATATTAGATATTGCACCTCATTTTTTTTAAATAATTATCATACATTATCTGTATTAAATGTTGTAATTAATTGACAATATATAACATGTGTTAAAATATAAAGTGTAATATTAAATATAATAAAATATTTGAATCCAAAGAAAATAAAGTACGTAATGGAGAGTACAAGGAAATTTTCAGATGCGTGACGTATGATCAAATCTGACGTCACATAACCTACGTCACTTGCAATCATCGTTTTGTCAAGGGGCCCACAATTTCTCTTTTATTTCTACGCTAACTGATTACTACAAGATAATAAGTTGGGAAAATAGTTGCTATATCGGAGACTCAGAGTAGTTGGCTTTAATCTGGAAAATTAAATTTAAAATCCAATTGAATTAATTCTATATGGCTTTAATCTATTATAATTAATTAATTAATAAAGCGCTAGGCTTGGTGCCTTGGTGGATTAAACACCCATTTATTTCATTGCGCATTAATCAATTTATTTTAAGTTAATATTAGAAAAGTGATTTTATCATTATATATCTAGACAATCAACAAAATTTTATAGTCATCTCCTCTTGGATCCATCATTCATTCCTGCCCTTAAGCCGGACTAGAATAGATCATTTTTATATAGTTTAAATGAAACTAAATTTCATCTAATTCTTTTATTTTTACAGTTCGAACGATTAAAAATTTTGAGATTAAAATTTTGAGTCGTTGAAATGGTGACACTTAAATTGAATTATTAATATAAATTAATTCTGTCAAGAGTTTGTATAAAGTATTTTTGTATACCTGATCTTGAATTGATCTAAATCATAGAGTTATCGTTAAAGTCTATTATATATCAATGTAAGTGTTTTAAGTGTAGTAAACCACTATCTGAATTGTAAGATTTGAGCTTTTATTGCACCACCAAAAGAGATAAATATTTCTCATTTTATAATAAGTGCCTTAATATGAAAACTCCAAAATCTTTTTTTGTTTTTATTAAGAAATAGAGAGGACACGACTTGTATTTAAACATTGACATGTGTACGCAGACTTGAGAAGTAAGCTCCATTTGGATTTTAAATTAAATGAAAGAAAACAAGTAAAAAAAGATACATTAAACTCGTCAATCGACGTCATCATTCAATACGTCATAAAAGTAAATGATTGACTTCTAAGTTCTACCTTCCTTGAATGAAGAAGGGTTTAAGACATGATGTTATGTAATTTATGTTCTTTTTATAAAAATAAAAAATCTAAAATTTTGATTGAGTACTATAGTGTATAAAAGAACACACATTAGTAGATTATTAGAACATTATTAGAACACTATTTTAGTGTGGATCTACATATCAACACATTAATTAAAAATATTTATTTTTTAAAAACACATATCTATATCAATTTAACACAAATACAATCATTACATGTAGGTCTCATTATCCACTAATTTTTATTCTATTAATTTTATTTATATCAATTTAATATAATTTTCAATTCACATTAAAATATAATTAATAATAAATTAATATTTGCTCCAAATCTTTGTATTTTTTTGGATTAATTATATAAAAAAAGACACATATATATATCTAGTAATTAATTGAAAATAAGCAATTAACATTACAATACATTTGACATACAATTAATATAAATGAACAATTAATTTTTACAAGTTCTCAAATCGTGTCAAAATATATTATACCATTCTTATTCTATTATTTATACCAATTCAAATTAATTCTTTATTTGTTGTATTAAGTTTTAGTGCAAATTGTATAGAGAATTTATTAATTATTACATTAGAAAATTTCAACTCACATTAAAATGTATAAATAATACAAAAATGATAAATTGTTTGTATAGGAAAGAAAATAAAATAATTTGTTTGTATAAAAAAAGTAAAGAAAATAAATATACTGAGATAAGGGGAAAAAAAAAAGCAAAATTAATTAATTGAAGAGGAGGGAAAATGTCAATTATTAGCTAATAATTAAAAAAGGAACAAGAATGTCATTTTTACATTTTAATACATCCATAATTACACGAAAATATATGCTTTATAACACACTCACATTAATTAACACTCATTTTATTTTAATTAAAAATATTTTAGAATGAATCAATGTAGATGTTCTAATTTAATAAACTAGGTGATTAAGAGGGTGTTATGTACGCGTGTCATAATATTTTTTATTTTTTTTAATAATTAACAGTGTGAATGTGGATATTAATATTGATGACTGCACGTTTAAAAGAATCAACAAATATTCAAACTGTTCCAGGTTCGGACAGATTAGACTTCGACTAGAAAGCGCAAGGATTCTTGTATTATTTGATTTTTTAAGGAGTTTTTTTGGAACAGTTTTTTCTTTTTTTCTTTTATTTCTTTTTTTGATTTATAAGTATAAGTGTAAAATATTTTTTTCTCCTATCCAGACTTCATTTATATTCAAGTGTAAAAATCATCTATTTACAAATCTAATTTTCTGAGATAAGTTTTCTTACAATTTGAAATCTACCAGAGTTTGTAAAATTTGATTTTAGTTGTGTTTGGTTTGATTAGAGTTGTGGACAATTATACATATATACAGTGCTTTTATAACCGGATCGGACTGGCCGATTCAATCGAGAACTAACACGAAAATCGGTCCAAATACACCAAATTAACCATTTTTCTGTTAAACCGAAAAGAATCGATCAAAAACCGGTTGAACCGGTTATAATCGGGAACCAAAAAATTGGAAAATCAGTTGTTTTTTTTTTAATACATCAACTTCTTGTTTTGGGCTATAAAATAATGATCTTTTATCTTTGGGCTTCCAAATTGGGCTTCAAAAGTTAAAAAAGAAACTAAAAGAAGTAAAGAAAACGACACTCCTTTGTGATATAATCATCATGATTCAAAATATTTTACTTTGTCATTTTATCTATCTTAAATTACTATTTAATATTTTAATTTTTAGTTTGTGACTTCATTATGGATTATGGGGTATATAATTTGACATTTTATGACTTTATTATATTTATTTTAATATGAATCATATAAGTGCATAACTTTTTTAATATAACAAAAATAATATTGAAAAAAAATAGATAAAAATCATTTTACCGGTTGAACCAGTGGTTCAACCGATCCAACCGGTTTGGCCATATGAATTCCATCTTATATAAGATCTCATCCGTCTCTAAAACATTCTCCTAATTAATTTCACTGTAAGATTTGGTTTAAGATACCTACTTTGATATTTGATTTGCATATTCTCCACCAACCCCTTTTTCTTTTTTCATTATTATTTATTTTTACACTTACCTACTTTAGTCAATTACTTTAAATTCTATAAGCCAAACTACTGAAAAGATAATAAAACCCATCTTGAAAGTCATAGCAAGAATTTGATTCGGATGAGATTATATACACCCAAAAAAATTGTATATTTATGTCTTTTATTTTTCAAAAAGTGAGGTATGTTTAATACGTTTTGGTGTGTCTCCACCCATTCAACACAGCAACAAAGAAAAAATATAAAGATAAAAAGAAATAAATAGAAACAAAAAAAAAAAAAAAAAAAGCGATCAAAATGAAAATAGGTAATCATCATTAGCAAATTACCATTAAAGACATTTCTCTTTATTTTAAAGGTAATAATGCAATACAATTATAAAAGGATGACTTGTTAACATACATGACTCAATTTCGCTGCACTTTCCGCCACATAATCAAAGCGGACTATTACACGACCCGACTTTTTGATTTCTGATATTTTTCACACCCCAATTCCTATATAACTATCACCTTATACAACTAACTTTTTCCATTCACACAATTTTTCATTGTTTCCTTAAAACTATTTCTCCAGCAAAATAATTTCCCGACATTGAAGCAAAGGTAGCTAACAAATTGTACAGGATTCTTGATTTCTTCACTGCTTTTAGAAATGGAAAAAACCTGGTCATCAGGTACAACCCTCCTTATTGATCTCAACACTAAACCCTCCATGCAAAATCCTACAGAAAATCCGGTACGCAGAATTTACCGAAATTTTATTACAAAAATTTGTGATTCTTGATTCTTGTAAATGTTATTTATGGAATTATAATGATGCAGCCAGATGAGCTGATCCAGGAGCTAAATAGGATGAAATGGGAGAACAAGAAATTGAATGAAATACTTGCAAATTTGTTGACAAAAAGGGAATCTGGAGAATTAGATCAACTGATGTTCAGCTCAAGAAAAAGGAAAGCTGATACAGGTTTCACTCACAGTACTTGCTGCGATGAATGGTCACCTAGAAAGCCTTATAATGAGATCAAATCACATGTTTCGAGAGTTCATTTTCGAATCGAGCCATCTGATACGAGCTTAGTAAGTCAAACTAACTTTCGTGTAATCAAATTTAGTGAAGAAAATATTGCAGAAAAGAATTAGATTTCATAATGTATTTACTTGAACTTGATGCAACTTTTGCAGGTTGTGAAAGATGGGTACCAATGGAGAAAATATGGACAGAAGGTTACGAGGGATAATCCCTCTCCAAGAGCTTACTTTAGGTGCTCTTTGGCCCCAACTTGCCCTGTCAAGAAGAAGGTGATAAACTGTTACAATTTTCATATTATTGGTAATTCAATCTACATTAAAATCTAACCTACCAACTATATAACTCGAAACCTGGATTTGTATTCATGGTTATAGGTGCAAAAGAGTGCTAGTGATCCATCTCTTCTAGTTGCCATATATGAAGGGCAGCACAACCACCCCTCTTCCGGGGCTGAAATATCAGTGGCGTCGCCACCAGGTGTAGGCGGATCTAATTCATCTCCGGTGGGATGCTCTGGCCGTGCAGGTGCAACAATGGAGAGCACTGAATTTCAGCAGTTTTTCATCGAACAAACGGCTTCTTACTTGACAAGAAATCACAGCTTCAGAGATGCAGTTGCAGCTGCTATAACTGGCAGAATATTAGATGATTTTTCTGAGGACAATGATGACAATTTGTCTAATTCAAGGGCTATTTCTGAGTGTGAACTCACAAGCAGATTGAATTTGAGGATGTCCTAATTTTTGGTAGTTGAGATAAATCAAGAATGAAATTCAAATTTTCCATGAGAAGTGTTGGAAATTTCATTTAAATGAACACTGTGCAGATGTACTAGTAGTCTAATTATTTACTTAGATCTATTATAATCTATTAGCAATTCAAAAATCGAAGAATCCCCAATTGGAAGTTTGGTTAATTTAGACAAAAGAATTACAAATGATCAGAGTCAACGATATCAAGTCAAACAAGAAGTATGACCAAGATTAAAGAGATAAGGTTTTGTATTTGGCAATGAGCAAGCGTGGACCATGCTGGTCAACGTAATATATATACTCAGACTAGGTTAAGCTCTTGCCTTGAATCTTGATAATTTCACAAATCAAACTTACATAATATAAGAATTTGCAATTACATCAGCCCTTTACATACAAAAATCAATACATGGTTAAATAAAAAAATTGAACCATTTGAATGTATTTCAGACCACTACATCAGCAGCATAAAAAATGTAATTCCCAGAGCCATAGTGCCATCCTTTCTGCATCAAAATAAAACCAAATAAGAAATTATTCTGGTACCTACAAATAAGCTACAAGGTTAAGAACTAGATTGCATACCATCTGGAAACAGCTTTATCCACATCTTCTCACTATTGGTTTTCTTCAAGTGGCTGCTATTGAAGTTGAATGAGGAATGGATGCTGCTAATACATACACACTTGGGATGAGATACTCATGCTATGATGCAGTTAGCTGGTCAATTCAAAGCTTGAATGATGATTTTGATTTGTACAACTGAGATTCAGACATTTTTGCTGCAGTTTCAATTAAACTGTTAGTTTCCAACTCTTTCCGGGACGTATTAGATTTAGCCTTGCCCTTGCTTGCTTCTTCCTGAGCTTTCTTCTTCTTCTCAAATTCTAGTTGCTTGCAGTTTTCCTCGTGTGCCCGTCTAAACATCCTCACAAAGTTTAGAAGAGTT
This sequence comes from Scutellaria barbata, assembly GCA_028654395.1. NCBI lineage: Eukaryota > Viridiplantae > Streptophyta > Magnoliopsida > Lamiales > Lamiaceae > Scutellaria > Scutellaria barbata. The sequence continues at coordinate 10,934,281 of CM053645.1, forward strand.
GATACAACTGCACAAGCATCTCATTGTATCATTTGCATGAAAATTGTAATAAACTCAGGATAGAGAGAAAGAGAAAGAGATGGAATACCTTGCTCAAATGGACAACGAGCTGGATCTTCCCCAAAATAAAGAGCCAATGCATCTGCATTTCGTCCCTGAATAAAATTCAGAATCATCAGATTAGTCGTATAATTGATAGGTGGGGTAGAGGGAGGGGAAGCAGAGTAACAAGCTTTGAATTTACCACTCCAGAATAAAGTGAAGCCAGAGATCTCACTTCCGCTTCAGCAGAACCCAAAAAGTTCGTCAAAGTCTAATAAATTCCATAAGACAATGCTTAGCCAGAAGAAATACATTTAAGAAGAAAATCACAAATGCATATAATACACTAGAATTGCATTAGATAAGAATTTCCAGTGTAATCAAAGGGTTATTCTTCCATTAGGATGGGGATTCTTATGCGCTTTCAGGTTATTTAACACCCTGCTTATGACACATATGTTGCTCTTTCAATTCAATGCATAATCAAGTTAATACTTTATACATGCCTTTATGCAATGAAAAGCATTGATCCCCGCAAGATTGTTCAGTTACCTTGCAGAACTGTTCTGACACAGCACCATCATTTTCAGAAGCAGTAAGTTCTTGTACAACCTTTTCAAGTCCTTTGCTAATTGCTTGCATTTCCTCAGCCAAATACTTTAGTTGAATCTGCATCAGAATATCTCTGACCATGTAAATACCAAGCGAGTATACTCACACAAAGCAGAAAAGAGAAGCTCAGTTGGATGTAAGTATACCTTTGTTGCAGCCTCTAAACTTACTAGGTCTTCATCAAAATCCAAAACTTCTGGCAACTTTTCGGCAAGCACCTAGAGGTTTATAGAAGGTTTGTGTCAAAAATTTTGTTAGCATTAGAAGAAGAGGTTGCCTACACAAACTGTGAATATCTACAATTATGACATTTTCAGTTAATTTTGTCTATGTAAAGCCAAGAAAAATATAATCACAAAATACAAGTATGAAAATCTGATGATTAATACCTTACACAGGTAATGAATAAGAGTCAACTTGTTGTTTCGAGCTCTTGTTTCAGCAAGTTTTGGTAGACTATCCAGGCGAAATCCCACAGCAGAACCTGAGAAATGGAAGTAAAAGTTCCGGTTAATATTTATCAAGATTTTGACAAATGAGAATTTAAAAAAAAAAAAAAAAAGAAGTATCATGACACAACCAACTTGGTTCTATGCTTCAGCCTCCAAAATGACGATTTGCATATATGAAAATGGGAAAATAGCGGCAAATGATACAATTTCATGCACAAGAAACAAATGGCAATTCCACTCACCTCTTGCTGTTCCATGATTTAATGCATTGCCCAGTTGAAGGATAGTGTGCATGATTCTTTTCAGTTTTACAGAATTCCTGACCTGATAAAATTATTTTCAGTCAATTGCAGCTGTTTATAAAAGCTAGATGAAAGAAAAGAGTAAAATCACTTGCCTCTTCAGATGCAGAATTAATGATATTCAAACTATTTCTCAGATCTGATACCTGCACATGAATGGAGTAAGGTAATTAACATATTTCAACAGAGTATTTGAATCAGAAACTTTGATCAATAAGCCAATGAAAAGAAGCAATACTGCGTGATTTAAGCAATATTTTCTTCTGACCTGGGAATAAAATTGAATTTTAAACGAAAAAACTCTTAGCTTGGACTCAACACGTGGAACTTTCATCAATTCCAAGAAAAACTGCAACAAATGAGTAATAAAACAATTTTGTGAGCTTATAAAATTGCTTATCAAAATAACTGAGAAAAATTGAAGTCTCATAAACTGAAGAAATAGGTTTATCATGGTTTCCTAAGATGATATTGGCACAACCCTACTCGACACACTCATCAATGGAAAAAGGAGAAGAATCATATCTACCTGCTCACACTTGCCAAGATTCTCCTTGTCACCTTTGTAGTTCTGAAAGAAGAATCATAGTCACAATATGACTAGAAAAATATCTCGAAAATATGAAAGAACTAGAGTTCAAAATAAAGCGTACAACAAATATTTCATATCCTTATTTACGGTCAAAGTAGATAATAGAATGCTAGGATACCAATATAAAAGTACGTATGATTTGTTAACAAAGAGATACCCTAAGGAGTTCGGTTTCTTCTTTGGTTGGACAAAATTTTATAAGATTGTCAACCTGATCAATGTCCAGTGCTGAGGCATCCAAAGCAAGGACTGAATTCTGTAAAAGAATGTGGCAACAAATCAAAGAAGTGAATCAACAAACAAATCAAGGGCTAGCGGATATCCCACTATATGTATTTGAAAACCATTGCTCTTACTTTGAACTCAATTCAGAATAATGGGTGAATTTGAATTTCACTCTAATTAGGGTGGGTTTAAAATCCATCCATTTTAATCAAATTCGTCAATCCAAACACAATCTAAAAGAACTTATTAGTGATCCCTGATTGTGCATGAACATGCATTGCTAGAACAAAACACTGATTTACACATAGGAAGGACTGACATCAAAGGAATTTTAACAATAAATAGGATCTAACTCAAGAATCCTCATAGCTAGTGAGAAATGGACATTGTGTCTTTGTAGTACAAATGCATGTATACTTAGAGAACTCTATTGGATAAAGATGGAAGGAAGAAATGTATACATACTTTAAACGATAATTAATTTTGAAATTTACCTACCATCAAATCTGACAAAGGAATCTTAACCTTTGTCAGCATGATTTCACAATTGTAAGCCCTTCGAAGTTCAATCTGCAGGAGAAACAAAAATTTAGGGAAAACATCTTACTTTCCAGTTCAAGATAAAGAAAACATAACAAAATGTAGAAAAGAACATAAAATTAAGGATTTTCCAGTGTAGTAATTCAGGAATAGAGGATGCACAGGGTAGTAACCTGTTTGTGGGAGGGAGAATTACATATCAAATGCTGCTTTTAATACAGAAGGCATTCTGAAGTTACTACCGTGCCACAAATAACACTGTTCATGTAGCATAAATGCATGTGCCTTTGTATGAATACATAAGTACATGTGATTCCATTTCAACATTTATTTCTTTCCAATAGAACATGCAAATTATTGCCCCTTACCAGCTGGACTTTATCAGATTTCAGCCCTGAGCCACGCCTGTTTGTTTTTCCACCAGGGGCTCCATGAACTGAATTTGGAACAGTGGCTGAGAAAAGACTCTCGAGTTCAGACATGTCTAACTCAGGAGCTCTAAAAAGGATGATATAAGATAAGACAATATATCATTACCAATTGCATAACGTGATGGTAGTAATTTATGCGATTAATATATAGTTATAAAATATGTAAATGAAGATGGTTAGTAATAACTAATAACATACTTTGAAGCCACCTCAGGTTTTTGTGCCTCAGCCCATAGGCTGCCATGCATGGCCCTTGTTAACTTCAACCAATGATATGGTTTGAGGGATGTCTTTTTAGATAGAGATGGCATTCTTGTATTTGCCCGTAATTCCAACTTTCCATTTCCACCCAATAGAGTACTGGCAGATGAATGCAACTTGAAATAAGCGTCTCCACCTCTTGGTGAGGCGTTCATAAGAGGAGCAGGAGGAGGTGGAACAACTTGTTGGCTGTCCTTCTGGACCAAACTAGGAGGACATGGTGGTGGAGGTACTGAACTTCTAGACGGAGAAATTAGTGCTGAGCCTCCAGGTTGAGGTGGAGGAGGTGGAGGGGGGCGGGCAGGTACAGTTGATCTTTTTGTAGAAGCCTCAGGTAATGGAATTGGAGGAGGAGGAGGAGGAGGGATGGTTTTGGATGAGTGTTGTACAATTGAGACATTTGATAAAAGTGGTGGGGGAGGGGGAGGGGGAGGTGGAGGTAATGATGATAGAGATGTAGGTTTGACTGTTTCTACTGTAGAAGGTGGAGGAAGTGTAGTGACCGGAGATGGAATTGGAATCAGGGATGGAGCTGTTAATGGTGACAACAATTGTGATGGTGGTGGCTGTAGTTTAGAGAGCTGTGGTGATGAGGATACCGGTTGCTTGGACAGAGAACTTGTTACTTCAGAAGTATTGAACTCATATTGAGATTGTAATGGCAGTGTAGGAAGAGGAGGTGGTGTAGATGAAGGTGATGGTGGTAATGGGTGTTTTAATTGTGGTTGTGGGATTGACGACTGTTCTGCCAGCAGCACTGGAGGTGGTGCTGGTGGTGGAGGAGAAGGAAGAGCTCCTGATCCTGATTCAGAGCTGATATAACGCTTCTCCGGGGGATGTTTCTCTGGTATAGAAGACTCTGGGCTCACTGAACCACACACATCTTTGCTACTATACTCGGAATCTTGAAGCAGAGCTGTTATCCCAACTGCTGAGGGTGCACTATTGTATCTTGAGAGAGCTGTAACTGGACCTTGCAAGGAACTAGAATATGACGCTGAATTAGTTGGCGATATGATCTTAGATTGAGCTGGCCTTTGAACAGAAACATGCAATCCACTAGACTCAGTTTTCTTTGCCGTATGATCCAAGCCAGGGGATGACTTTGAAGAGGCCAACGATGTTTCACTTGGGTCGGCTAGTGGTTTGGATTTTGGTCTCTCTATCATAGTAGGACTTGCTTCAAGAATAGAAACACTGGAAAAATTCCCCTTCTGAGCTTCATAGCCTGTCTTCGGTTTTGCTTCATTTACATTAGTAGAGCCACTCTTTAAACTTTCATCTTTCAAACTCTTGGAAACATTAGGCAAGCTGTCTAACCTGGCACTTGTGTAAGAAGATATCTCCTGTTTTTCTTCGAGAATACTGGAGACAGTCATTTGTTGGATTATATTAAGAGCATTATCTCTCTCTGAATCCCCCCAATCTAGCTTGTTGAATATATCCTGAACTTTATCAAATGCTTCATCAGGAAGACCTTCTATATCTTGGATGCCAGTGAAATCAAGCCCAACTAGTGAAGAAGAGGAATAGGAATCCATGTCGGAGAAAAGAATCTAAATCCAACCAAAAGACAAGAAACGACACTCAAAAGAGGTGAAATCATGACACATTTGAAACAAAATGGACAGATGCTTACCTCAGCTGTGAAGTCTGTAGGAAATTGATCCTTGACTTTCCACCGTACATCAATTTCCTCGCGGTTAAGCATGAGTACATTTGATCTGATAAATGCAGTATTGAACATAACACGGAACATCATTTCTTCATGTTCTAGCTTATCATCCAATGTAATGCACTCGAGCACAACATCACCTTGTACGTGGCAATTGATATCAATTTTAACACGCTCACAATGTGCCTGCAACGAAGTGTGACACACTTTAACAAGAAAAATGGAGGCAGAATATCTTGTTTTCTATCAAAGAGGATGAAGAAAATTTAACACATAACCTACCGTTTAAAGTTTGAATGTTCTAACAGTTACTTCATGGATGAGTTTTCAATCATAGCAGACACATTTTTTTAGAAACAGAAGCAAACGAAACAGATCTATAATGTGAATCAAATCATAAGATCATAGCGTTAAATCACTTGGAAAAACATACGGAAAAAACTACTCTAATTATCATTATGAATAACAAAGACTCATAAGAAAACATGAAAGAGTAACCAAACTAAAAACTACCTGTCTAAAATACCCCACTGTTCTGCTCTTTTTTGGAGTAGAAAAGAGCATTTTAGCGTTCCGATCAGCGGCCATCAATGGGTCCAGCCCATATATCCTGAATATAGGACGACAACCCCCCTTTCCATCCATATTGGGAATGGCTTTAAGAATGATACGATCCAATGTGAGTGCCCGATCCAATGGGGGCCACCTTGAGCCTATGTTCCTTCTCGAGACATATTGTAGATACCTCAATTGTGAGGGTAATGGATCTAGAGACGACAACAAGTGCATAAACTCGTGAGAAGCTTGCTTGTATACCATGTCTAACGTTCTCTTCTCCCCTGCGTATTGCTTCCTATAGATCAAGAAAGCAGCCAACATGAAGGCCAGTACGGGGAAAGCACCGTTCTGGCAATGCATCAGAATCACATTCCTTTGCCCAATGCAAAGCCAACTTTCAGTTGATCTCAAAAAGTGGTCCATCATTTCCACCGTGAGTAAAGGGCAATTCTCATAATGGGAAGGATAATCTACTAGAGTTATGTCATACTGAGATAATATATTAGTAATCTGTTTATGGTGATTCCTGTCTCCGAAGCTGAAAACCATGAACGAGGCATCAGGGAAGTACTCACGAACCTCATCCACAATACGTCCAGTATAGGCCTCATACTTGTTACCCTCCGAAAGATTCGTTGTGAAGCAGCAATCAAAGACTACAAGTCACAGAATCAATCATATCAAATGAGCCACTTTCAACATATCTACAATAGGCTACACACCCACATTTAGTGATGGCTTTACAAATACATAATAATATTAACAACCATGTGGAAAGATAATGATATTATGGTATTATTCATCCCAAATTAAAGAAAGAAAAAGATTACCATATTTTCAAGAAAACAAGAAAATCCAATGCAAGAAGAGAAGAAAGCTTCAAGAAATTAAAGAGAAATGACGTACCATAAACCCTTTCAGAGATCTCCAAAAGCCCTTCAGGCGGTTTGCGATAGAAAAATTTGCGAAAAAGGGCCATATTTGCAGGAAGATCCCACCACAATCACCCCCTACACAAACCCTATACCTTGTTGAAAACAACCCACATTGCACTAAAATAACATGTAATAATAAATGCCCACATTACAAGATTAATCTTGAAAACAGAAAATCACGTGACAGCTACATATGGCAATCCAAGAATATATGTGCGAGACAATGTCGCATCCTTTACATTCAAGAAAGTGGAATCAGAAACAAGAGTACCCAGTGGATTTTGCTGGGACTGTAAGAAAACTTATTTCTCTTCCATGTGGAACATTTCTTCACACTTACTCTCTCTCTCTCTCTCTCTCTCTCTCTCTCTCTCTCTCTCTCTCTGTGTTTTGTATGTGTCTGACGCCTCAAGAATCAAGATTATTAGCTTGGCTTCCAAAGGGAGGAACGAAAGGGAGAAAAAGAGGGTGTGGGGCAAAAAGGTATTGCATTTTCTTGTATTGTTATGTGAAGATTACATGATTTTGATTTGTTTTGGGAGATTATTAAGAGAATGTAGGAACCCATCGGATCTGAGTGTTTTGTCTCGTTCTTTCCAGGGAATTATCTGTGGGTGCAATTATAACGGATAACATAATTATAGATGTCTGATTGTTCCTTTCATATTTATTCTCTCGTCACTTTCACACTGTACTAAGTTCTCATGTGCACGTGTTTCCAACATATTACTATCTTTAGTTTTCAACTAATCTTCTTTTAGACAAAAACTAATCATAGACTTCGATCCTAAACTGCTCTTCTTATTATGAATATTAAAAAGTTAAAATGCATTTGTAATCCATAAACTATCGCATTCAAACTTTTATGTTTATTTTTCCTTTTTCATATCTAGCAATTTAACTCCTAATATTTGCTCAAAGGTGCAATGATGCTCATGATATTTTATTTCATACATGTAAGTCACAATAATATAGTATTATTTTAATCAATTTATCCTAACATTTTATTTTGATTCAAGTAATCCTCTATTATTATTAAGATTGTTGGCACCCATGTAGACATTAGGGTCAAAATATATGATATTTTTGGCAAGCTTGACATCAAATTAATTTGTTATCTAGATAGCAAAATGAGACCGACATGTTGGTTGCGCTGAAAATATAGATTGAACTCAACTTATAATTGGTGATTCAGATAATAATTGAACTCAATCTTACCAATTTAATATTCTCTTCCCTTCATATTAAATGTCGTTCTAAAGTTTTCGTTATATATTAAGAAACATAAAATTCGGACAAATATACTCTTAAACAATATTTATCTTTCTCATTCATTAAAATTAAATTGATTCATTTTTATCTATTTCTTAATTATTTAATTATAAATTTTTTAATTTAATTAATAAAGAAATCTTTTAAGAATTGAGATTGGTGTAAAATTGAAAAAATAGTGACAAAATAATCAAAACCACATTTAATATACAACGGGGAGTATGATCTCGTGTGTCAAGCCTTAACTAGCCCGATAACATGTAATTATATTTAGATATGCTGTATTGATTGGACATAAGATCTAGTTGTCCTTAAATATGATTTACCCTATTTTATGGAAGGATGAATTTATACATGTCCCAAATATATTAAAAAAGCTCCAAAAATATTTTTAATAGCTTTCACTAAAAAAAAAAAAGGAGTGTTTAAGTTTGGGATGTGTACAGCCCAACGAGAAGCTATATAAAAAATAGCTAAATCTCATCAAAAACTTTACGAACAATGCATTATATTTTTTTGTAAAATAGTGGATTATTATCCGTTTTTTAGAGGAAAAATAGTGGATTATTTAAATAGCTGTGACTGTAGGAAAAGAAGAAAATGTTGGTCCGATTAGGGCTCTCATCTATTAGGCATTAGTGGGCCAGAGTTGCACCGGCCAGTTATCCATCGCTGCTGCTCTGTGAAGCCAGCCTGGCGCCATTCCCTCTGCTTTAGGGACCACATAACCTAAGCTTCAGCCCAAATCGCATGGCCCAACTTCTGCTTGGATCGGGCAAGCCGGTATTCAAGCAGCCCAGGCCCAACCTGCTGGACCAGCCCAATGTCCCAACACGTTAATGCCCCCACTTGGGTGACAAGCAAACGTACCTCAGCTCGGCGATATGCATTGACTTATTAATAGTAATTTTAACATTTTAATGCCGATGTGGGAAAAGATTCTGTATCCATATCAGATTAATATCAAATAACATTTATTCTCTACATTTGAGCAAGAAAATGTAGACGTATATTCATACAAAGTTACAGAAAAACAAATTATGTCAATTGTGTACATTTATCACTGCCAGGCAGAGATAAACAAAGGGAATATATTTCCTACAATTTATTCTTAAAACAGAAACACTCGTAATGCAATGGTTTGAAGGGCTAATCAAGACGACGAAGAAGGTACTCAACTTGAACAAATTTTGTTAAAGGGATCACCCACTCTCCATACAATTGAGAAACTACTGAGGGATTGACCTTGTACTTCTTCCCATTGTGGTCAGTTTCTTGAAGCTCTACGTCCTGGCCGAATACCATGGCTTTCTTTTCCACTCTTTTTTTGATCGTCTCTTCAACGCTTTCAAATGTCAGCAACTTCATCAAAGCTTCCCTGTCCTGCTAGATTCAAACAACCAATTGAAGGGGATATAACTTGCATTTAAACATCAAATAAACATACAATCCGAAATTGTAATAATCAATCAAGTACATTACCTTAGCACGTATTGCTGGAGTATAATCTTCAGGAGCATCCCTGAACTTAACCTCAGCCACAAATTTACCAAAATGAATCCTTCTCGAGAGAGCCTGAAGATGATAATTTGAGCTTAAATAAATATAAGTAGACTAACTTGTATTGCACTCTCTCTCTCTCTGACCTGCAAACAATTAAGATCGGTGGCTGCAGTGGCTGCATAGTTCCCATCTTCTCCCTCGACAGCAACCAGGGGAAGTAGCGTCTTGAGGTACAAATTCAATATCTTCTCATTTATGTTAATGCAAGCTCCTGGAGGATGCAAAATCTAAAATTCCAATCAGTTGCACATAAATTTCCTTCATTCATTCAAGATTGTCTAATTAGTTCTTACAGGTGTATGGTTAAGAGGTGGCAGCAGTGAAGGCGGTGAATTATGGGGGTAAAAGGCATTCTCTTCAGGGGACAAGTAACGACCAGCCTACAAACACACAAAATTTTGATCATGCTTTCATGACAGATATTATGCATTTCATCAATAAGAAAATAAATCTCAACCATCTCTTTCAACTAAAACTGATGAATTTTGAAGTGACAGATATTTGCTGCAGTCCAAACATAGAACACATTGCATTCCACAATGGAACTTTGCCAATATGTAAATTCATTATTCAGGTCATTTGAAACTGTTGTTTATTTTCTTTATTATTTTGTCCTATAAAAGATCATAACTTGATGATATATAGTATATATTGATGATATGAATGACATGGGAGGTTGCACAACTGTATTCTACAAATGCAAAATGAGGGCTCCTCGTTAGAGAATCAAAGACTTTGTTATTGTACTCTTATTTTATTTAGTTATTCCACTTCCTAAAATAGTTTTTCTTTCTGGGAATAACTCTCAATTGAAGTCAATCAAGTAACGACGTGATATCCACGACTATTTTTAATAAAGATATTTCTTTCTTTATTTTGGACACAATTTACTGGTAATATGATAATAACAAAACCCAGGTAAATTATTGAATGAACTGTGTCAATTAAACCCTTATTTTCGAAAGAAAAAAAAAACACAATAACAGAAACAATCAATCAAACTAATTCACAAATTCATACGTGATTATGGATAATGCATTGAAAAGAGTGTGGTGTGTAAAATAAAAAACATGGAATTAAGGTGACAAGAGTACCTTAGCTTGAAGAGCTTCGGATTCCTTAATGAAGAAGTGGAACAAAGAAGTAGAGAAAGCAGGGGTCATGTCTTCATCGTACACAGGTGAATTGATCGGATACTTTGATCTCTCAATCAGACTGAAGATGATGGTGTCTTCTTGTCGCACCAAGCTCTTTCTCAACGATTCCAGATTCAACAAGCTATCAACATAACTGCCTCCCGCCATTGCCCTATTAAACTTCTGATAAGATTAAGTTTCTAATATCTCTACTGATCAACTTATAATTAGGTCAAATCCGAGCAGATAATCTGATAATGCTCGATTTCTGGAGGAGATTGAGAGACAGATGATGGAATCTTAAAGGGTGCGAAAGAAAGTAAAGTTGGACTATTGGAGAGTGCGTAGAGTGCACGCGTCGCTTTTCTTGAACTTCTGGTAAGAATTTTTTGTTAAAAAAAAAAAAAAACTTTATAATAAAAATACTTGATTTTCCCGGAATCAAATCTCTCGAAAAGTGTCTTCATTTGTAATTTTCTATGCCGACCATAGAAAATAAAGTAATTAACTAAATATTAATGGAAATTAGAAATCCGTACTGATTATACAAATAAAGCCTGTGAAGAAGGAACAAATTTGGGGCAAAAGCACGAGTTTCAGTTCTGTAATTTGTAAATTGCAATAGTGTCAATCTCGTTTTTTATCTCTTTAAATAATGTATATTTATGAGTTGAGGGTTGAAATGATTAAAAAAAAATTTAATGAAATAAATAGGTGGAGAAAAAGCTGAGTACCTTATTTGCCATGTATCGGTAGTATTACCAGAAATATTCTCAAGAATATCATCTATTTTAGGTGTAAGAAGAGAATAAGCTACGAAACCACAAGAAAATACCACTTGGAATAACAACCAAGAGCCCATTGATCATATACAATACGAGAAAAAAAGTTATTGCATGATATGTGGTTACAAAAAAAAAAAAAAAAGTTACATAAAAGAAAGTTATTACATGATATGTGGTTACATATTACAATGGGATTGGTCCCGAAAGTGCTCCACATTATAAATGTGAAAATAAATACAGTATCTATTAGGTGGGGTCTGACATCATTTTAAATTTCCTTACTTATCTCAATTCTCAGTTTCTTACCACATTTTTTTTTTTACCAAGTTTACTTATATTTGACTAAATATCCTTAATGCACTTTTAATTTATAGAAATAGATCGTTCAAATCTATTATTATAGAAGATTTGACTCAATGTTATTGAGCGACTAATATATAGGCAGGTAATTGAATTTATTCTTTTTTTATAGTTTTCTACCTTTTATGCGATTTGAGCATCTCTGAATATGGTGTTATATCACTCAAACAAGATTGATATTCAATTACTTATTATTAGTCTTACAACACTTTTTTTTATCATAGATTTCCAAAATTCAATTTTATCTACCACACTTATTACTATACTGAATTTGAATAAAATATAAAGAAAATTATTTGGAAATAATTTCAAAGGAGTTAATTAATTACAGCCTCATTAATTATTGGAAATTGCGTTAGGTATCACAATAAATAGCAGAATCTGGAAAGACGCATGAAACAGTTTCCCTCCGGTTTTCAAGAATTTGAAGTGGCTTCTCTTCATCACTCTCACTTCAAACCCGTGATCAATTATTTGAACGTTACCAAACAACCTGTCAATCCTCTCTCCCACCATTAATGGAAACTGTAATCATATCTCGATTCAATTCAAACACAGCATTGAATTTATTATCTTTCAATCGAATCCCCTTTATAAGAGACGTACTGTGTGCGAAAATTCTTCAGATTGATTCAGAATGAGCTATAATGGCTACGACAGTGACGCCGCTGTGGCCGCCACGAGTAGGCGGCGGAGGAGGAGAGGAGAAATCTGCCGGAGTTTCACTTGTATATCGCCCTGGTTTATCTTTTGGCGTTGGTTTGATGTAGGAAAATCAAGGGTTTCCAAAAACAGGTTCGCGCAGAGAGAATGGGGGAAGGAGAAAATTGATGGGGGTTTAGATTCAAAGCCAAAAAGTGGGATCGTATCGTCTTCTTTCAGGCAAAGCGGTTCAGGTATAAATTATAATCAATATTTATTACTCACAATGTATTTGATTTAATGCTTCAATGACCAAACTGATTTATATGCACATGTTTTTAAAGGAACAAGCAAAGAAGCTTCTTTCAACCTTGGAATAGGACTTGGGCTGATCTATCTTGTTCGAAATGAGCTCAACAAGATGGTTGAATTGCGGAAAAGAATTGAATTGCTGCTTCAAAATTTCCACACAGAATTCGAAGATCAAGAAACAGAACAACAAAACATGCCATCTAGATCCAGCATATCTTCCTTATCAAAAGCCCGCGTCCAAGAAATCATGTATGATGAAGAGCATGATGATTCGGGCCAATGTTTCTTTCAAGATGATGTCCAAAGGCCTCAAATTGGTTCTGGTAGCAACCGATTTAGACGAGGGAAAAGCTTGAAATTGGATCAACTTGAGGCAGAACTTGAAGCTGAGTTTGATCGCATGCATATCCAAAAGGAGGATAAAGAAATGCTCTTAAACTATCCAGAGGTAAATATGGAGGAGAGCGCAGACAACGAGTTCTATGGAGTATCGCCTAAGGATCTAGAGACGAAACTGCATGAAGTTCTGGAAGCAAGGCAGCAAGAGAAGATAGATGAACTTGAATCAGCTTTGGATTATGCAATGCAACAGCTTGAGGAGAAAGAAAGAGAGCTTTCATGCTGGAAACACACTGCTCGTCTCGTATCTCAACATCTTCCCTTTGTCCCGAGCTTATTGAGGCAGCTCAACGAAGCGATGGAAACAGAGTTTCAACTTAGGGAGATGCACAAGAGTTTCATGAGGAATGAATGCCATATTCAAGCAAGTAATTAGAGAAATATTGGGGTGTCAATGTTAATTTCACAATGTTTTACTTTGTTATGAATAAAATGTGAGATTGGCCATCATCTAGACGGCATGATTCTTACTAGAACACTATCATATTAATGCATAAAAATGATCAAATCACCAAGTTCTTCAAAAATAAAATTCAACAAGTTTGAATATATTATGTTTGGTAAAATCTTTATTGGATAAGTTTGAATATATTATAATAAGACCCAATTTATAGATTAATTCTTAATTTTAAATCTAAATTTCAAGGTTTCTTAATGAGATGCTCAATGTAATTTCATTTTTTTTTAGTTATGTTTATAGATTTATTTATATTTTAATATATATTTACATTTTATATTTTAATTTATATAAAAAATAAAGAACAATATAATTAATTCAATTAATAAAATATATTTTATTAAATTGATTAATATTAAAATTGATTTTCTATACTTTTCATAAAATTAAGAAAATTAAAGAATCTTAATTTTATAATTGCATTATGTGTGTGTATATATATAATTAATACAAATCGGATAAAAATCATTTTAACATTGCACTAACTTATGTTGATTTATTTAAAATATAAATACATATTGAAATATTCATAAATATATAAATATAAATAAAAGAAAAATGAAAAAAAAATTTAAATTTATTTTAAATTGAGAAATCAATCTAATTTTCAAGTCTTAAATTGAAAAGAAATGTTAAATTTAATCCTTATTGAGAAATTTTGAAAATTAAGTTTTAAATTGAAAATTAATCTATAAATTGATTTTATTATAAAATATATACTATTATTAATTTACTAGGTGAAAGAAAATGAAAATTCTGAATCAGATGAGAGGGTTTATTATTCAAATTGATCATAAGCACTTATTTATTTATAGTGATGAAGCGATTAGAACGATGGTTGAATTGCTTAATCATTTAGCAGTCTGTGTTGACATTTTAGTAGTACAAAATTTCGGACGAATTCAATGGATATAAATAGATGTATAGCTTACTACAAATAGCGTGGCTGCCTCCAAATTAGATATTAATCACTACGGCCTATATTTGTTAAATTGAAATTAAATTAATTAGTTGGGCATTAATTTAGTGAAATTTAATCAATTGCGTGATAAAGGCTGGTCAATTTTATTAAAAAAATGAGAAAATTACATCGACTAGAACTACAAGTCAAAGCTCTTCCAGAAGAAAACAGTTGGATTACGTACACTTAATTAATAGATCGCTTTTTCAAAGCCTGGAAGCCAGAAACAATATGGACTTGGCCTTTTCACCTAAAAGGTTGGAGTATCGTTTTTGTTTTTTTTTTGTTTTGTTTTTTTAATAATTTTACAAATCTAATTATACAAAATAAGTTAATATACAATTAAAATATGTGCAGTTGGTATCACACTCCGTTTCACAATATGATACTTACGATATATTCTCATATGAAAAATGTTATTTCAATTTTTAAAAAAATGCTAATAATTTCACTAGTTAATTAAGTTGTATGCGTGAGTGCATTATGCATAAGATATGTGTCTTAAAAGATTTGTGAATTATGTATGATGAGATGATCATTTACAACGGTTAGATTGTATTATATACTATGAGAAATTTTTACAAATAGGAGAGGAGGGGGGGGGGGGGGGGTGAACCGAGGTCAAAAGAACTACTTATTGCTTAGATGACATGGATCCTAAAATTAGTTATTAGGAGATATATTAGATGGATATTTATTTGTTTATTTATATTTGTAAATTGACCTACTAATAGTTACAATTAGAACATACTATATCTCTGTTATTTATTTCACTAAATTATGAAGTGCATTTATTTAGTAATTTGATATTTATAAGGTTATCACCTTAGTCCAATATTATTTTTCCTCTGCTTCACTATGATTTATATAAAATGTGGAAAATGGAAATGATTATTACAGTTTTTTTTTTGCCCTTTAGCCGAAATCGTAACATTAAAAAAAAAAAATCAATAATCGCACGCCAAAACTTATGATAACAATAATATCTTGATTTCAACACATTAAATAGTCGTCAATCCCAGATGATTTTTCTAAGTTGTGTGAATGATATTTAAACAAAAGTATGAATTACACTGCATTAGACTTCCATATGAATTGGAACACCCTATATTGTAATTGTCATATATATAACCTATACTGTTATTTTTCACGTGTGAGAGTCTATTCTTCTAGAGTTGCAAATGCTAAGTACAGATATACAAAACATTGTAATTTCGTGAACATGTTTAAAACATATAAGCAGTTGAATAATCAATTTAATAGGCATTAGACTTATCCAAGACCCATACCAAGTACGCCAATATGTTCCCACGACAACAAATGTGTTCGTGCAAGTACAACTCAGTGTACCCTATTTGCAAAAATTAAAACATTGGGGATAAATATTTTACAGTAGCATGAATGGTTAAAGGAGGCACTACCAACTCCTGAGATATCTCAAAAAACTTTCAATTTGAAAACGAAAAACCCACCATGATTCCAACATGCAAACCTATATAAACCTCACAGAATCTTTCAAGAAAGCAGGTTTCTGTTCATACAGAGTACATATAAATACTATATTTCAACTAAAGACATAACATATTTTTTTCCAGTATTTTACAATACAGGGTAAAGAGATCCCGAAACATAAAGATTTTGTTTATCTCATAGTATTTTGTTCTGCTAGAAGGTTAAAAATATGGAAGGGGGTAACCTCTATAGAGTTCAACGAGGCACTAGCTTGAGGGCAAACAGCTCAAACATTTGGAGGAATACAGGGATTGAAATGTTTTCACGTTCAGCTCGTGAAGAAGATGATGAAGAGGCCTTAAAATGGGCTGCGCTTGAAAGGTTACCAACCTTTGATCGTCTCAGGAAAGGGCTTCTACTCGGATCAAAGGGTGTGAATGAAGTAGACATTGAGAATCTTGGATTTGAAGAAAAGAGGAATTTAGTGGAGAGATTGGTTAATAGTGTGGTAGATGATAATGAGAAGTTCATGTTAAAGTTGAGGAACAGAATCGATAGGTATTTACAGTTGAGTTTAGCTTTTCAATCATGTTAAAGCATTTGAAACAAAAATTAATTGATATAAATGATCAATTCTGTTTTTCAGAGTTGGGATTGAAACCCCCACAATTGAAGTGAGATATGAGCATCTAAGTGTTGAAGCAGAAGCCTATAGTGCAAGCAGGGCTCTGCCTACTTTTCTCAACTTCCACATCAACTTGGTTGAGGTAATAATAACCACGCACAAAGCATTTCTTTACCTCTTATATTTCTGGTGAAGAATGACACAATCTGATACGTAGTTGTCTTCATTTTCAGAAAATTTTGCGGTCTCTCCACATACTTTCCAACAAAAAGAAAGCTTTTACGATCCTCAAAGATGTCGGTGGGATCATCAAGCCTGGCAGGATGACCTTGCTTTTAGGTCCTCCAAGCTCTGGAAAGACCACTCTTTTGCTTGCTTTGGCGGGAAGGCTTGATCCTGACCTAAAAGTGAATAAAACATATCGTTTCTGCATGAATGAAATGAATTATAAATACTTAATACTCAAAATCTAGAAAAATGGACGAGATACTAATTTATCAAATACACTGAATATATTTCACCAGGTTTCAGGAAGGGTAACTTATAATGGACATGGAATGGAAGAATTTGTACCCCAAAGAACTGCAGCATACATTAGCCAACATGATCAGCATACTGGAGAAATGACTGTAAGAGAAACCCTAGCATTTTCTGCCAGATGCCAGGGTGTTGGCTCAGCATACGGTTTGTATACACACACACACACACACACACACACATATATATATATATATGATTTTATTTTTTTAATAAAAATTGCTGATTATTAACTGTTTTTTTGTTGTTGTTAAACTTGGACAGATATGCTGACAGAACTAGCAAGGAGAGAGAAAGCAGCAAATATTGTACCAGATCCTGATATTGATATCTTCATGAAGGTAAAGAAATATTAAGAATGATCCTCGGGAGCACATTGGCCTAGCATTCACCCTTCAACTACACATAAATCCTATGAATGAATACATTTGATTTTGTATATACAACACAAGAAATGGATACATAACCAATGAACATAAACTGAATTGTTGTATCTATTACTGTGGGCATGCAGCATGCCTTAGGTAAAGCTAGAGCTCAAAACGACTGAAAGAAGAGCGGGCCTACTTAATTAAATAAGTGATATAGTACAGAAAAGAGAAATTTGTGAAAGAATATTAGTGATATATTTCTCAATTGTTAAAACAACAAAGGGGTGGACTATCAGATGACCAAACAAACAAACATATAAACATTAAATTTTCCAAAGTTGTAATTTCCCACTCTAGAACTCCCACATGGTGCAACAATGAAAAAGGAAAAAGATTCCCTTGTTTTTCTTGGCCCAATTAATATGATGGGTAAAGTATAATGCTTGGAACTAATCAGTGAAATTTTCAGAGCCAGGAGCTTTATAGCTGCAATTTTCAATAATGCAGGCAGCAGCCACAGAAGGAGATGAAGCAAATGTAATGACTGATTACATTCTTAAGGTTTTGGGGCTCGATATTTGTGCTGATACTTTGGTTGGAGATGATATGAGAAGGGGAATTTCTGGAGGACAGAAAAAGCGTGTCACAACAGGTTAATAAACTAAACAGATGCAATAACCTGAAATTAATAACTTGTTTCATGTATTCGTACAGATTAAGTTCTTTTTGAAATGAAAAATTGCAGGAGAAATGCTTGTAGGACCAGCTAAGGCACTTTTCATGGATGAGATATCCACTGGATTGGATAGTTCGACAACTTACCAAATTGTCAACACCCTTCGACAATACGTCCAGATTATGAAGGGAACTGTTTTTATCTCACTCCTGCAGCCAGCACCCGAGACATATGATCTGTTCGACGACATTGTTCTGTTGTGTGATGGAAAGATTGTTTATCAGGGTCCTAGAGAAAAAGTGCTCGACTTTTTTGAATATATGGGTTTCAAATGCCCAGATAGAAAAGCAGTGGCTGATTTCTTGCAGGAGGTAAGCAAAATAAACTATGTAACAACATAAAGATATGTGTGTGTGTGTGTGTGTCTTGATAACTGCAATACCTCAAGATATATAAACACTCACACACAGAAGTATGGTCTTTCATTGATTTTATATTCTTATAATATGCAGGTAACATCAAGAAAAGATCAGCAGCAATATTGGGCACGTAGAGATGAGCCTTACCAATTCATAACAGTCAGTGAATTTGTAGAGGCATTCAAGTCATCTGTTGCTGGCCTTAGAGTCAAGGATGAGCTTGGAGTTCCATATGATAAGAGCAAAAGCCATCCTGCGGCATTGACCACACGAAAGTATGGTCTGCAGAAAAAAGACCTTCTGATAGCCTGTGCTGACAGAGAACTGTTATGGATGAAGAGGAACTCATTTGTCTATTTGTACAGGTTGTTCCAGGCAAGTATTGAGAACCATATTTTCATCGATCATGTTAAACTGAGTTAATCATTGGAAGTGTTTTTATGAACTGGCTTTCAGCTCACTTTTATGGCATTAATTTCTATGGCAATGTTCTTCCGCACCAAAATGCCTAAACATGATATGGGAGATGGAGGTATATATACTGGGGTTCTATTTTTTACGGTCACTGTTGTCATGTTCAATGGAGCACCAGAGATGGCAATGACAGTTCACAAGCTTCCTGTCTTCTACAAGCAAAGGAATATGTTCTTCTTCCCTGCATGGGCATATGCTATTCCTGCATGGGTCCTAAAAATACCAATCACCTTCCTTGAAGCTGGTATATGGACATTCCTCACTTACTATGTAATTGGATTTGATCCTAATGTAGGAAGGTAAAAGTTGACCTGTCTCCCAGATAAATGACTTTATTAGTAGTGACTAAGATATAACTACCAATCAGGAGTTCATTGCAGGTTAATGAAGCAGTACCTGCTACTAATACTTCTCAATCAAACAGCATCAGCATTGTTCAGATCTATTGCAACAGCTAGCAGGAACATGATTGTTGCAAACACATTGGGCATGTTTGCACTGCTCCTCCTTTTCGCATTAGGTGGCTTTGTCCTGTCACGAAGTATGATACAAACATCAAGTGTTTAAATTCTTTCTTAAATTATAATTGGAGGTCATGTTCTCATCACATTCTTTGACTGTTTACTGCAGGGGATGTGAAGAAATGGTGGCTATGGGGCTACTGGACCTCACCAATGATGTATGCTCAAAATGCAATTCTTGTTAATGAGTTCACAGGGCACAGTTGGAGCAAAGTAAGAAAGAAAATGGATCATTGCCTTTACACTGCTCTCCTGTTTTACATCTGATGATTATGCTATCTAATCATGATATTATCATTTTATAGTTGATAAATGGAAAAAAATTGGGTGACCTAGTGATGGAGTCTCGAGGGTTCTTTCCTCAAGCATGCTGGTATTGGATAGGGGTTGGGGCTTGTTTCGGTTTCATATTGCTATTCAACATCCTCAACATTGTCTTTCTTACATACCTAAACTGTGAGTTTCTACTCTCAAAAATTTTAGAATTTTTCCAATATTACATTCAACAATTAGTGCTAAATGATACTGCAGCATATGAGAAGACTCGAGCAGTATTACCCGAAGAAGCTGAAAATGATACTGAGAAAGGTGGTTCCGTTAGTGGAGTGACAGTTCAGGTTGGAGCAAGGTCACACTCCAGATACTCATCCACAAGAACAGATGCCACTGAAGCAAATGAGAACCTAAAAAGAGGGATGGTTCTTCCATTTGAACCACATTCCATCACATTTAACGACATCAGATATTCAGTTGACATGCCACCTGTATGTTCAAATTTAAAAGTTAAAAATGAACAGATAATATGTTTTCAGAATTAAATATTGTGATTGGCAGGAAATGAAAGCTCAAGGAGGAGCCTCTGAAGATAAATTGGAACTGTTGAAGGGTGTAAGTGGAGCTTTCAGGCCAGGTGTTCTTACAGCTTTGATGGGAGTTAGTGGAGCGGGTAAAACAACTTTGATGGACGTGTTAGCTGGAAGAAAAACAAGAGGATATATAGAAGGGAATATGACAATCTCTGGGTATCCAAAGAACCAAGCAACATTTGCTAGGATTTCAGGATATTGTGAGCAGAACGACATCCATTCTCCAAATGTCACCATCTACGAGTCCCTTGTTTACTCAGCTTGGTTGCGGTTGCCTAAAGAAGTTGATGCAGAAACCAGAAAGGTTATGACTCAGACATCATTTTATACATTACACTTGCTTGTCATCATTTTATACATTCCACTTTCCTCTTCTACTTACAGATGTTTATAGAGGAGGTAATGGAACTTGTAGAACTTACCCCATTGAGAGGAGCCCTAGTTGGGTTGCCAGGAGTTAATGGTCTCTCAACTGAACAGCGGAAAAGGCTCACAATTGCAGTTGAACTTGTAGCCAACCCATCAGTTATATTTATGGATGAGCCGACTTCAGGGCTTGAAGCAAGAGCTGCGGCAATTGTAATGAGAACAGTCAGAAACACAGTGAACACAGGAAGAACTGTAGTGTGCACAATCCATCAGCCTAGCATTGACATATTTGAAGCATTTGATGAAGTACGCCAAACGAAATTAGATTCAGACATTTAATTGATTCTTCATCAGCAAGACTATAATTTAGATCACTTGAGTTGCTAAAATAATGTTATTCTGGCAGCTATTTTTGTTGAAACGAGGAGGAGAAGAAATATATGTTGGACCATTGGGCCGCCACTCAACCCATTTGATCAAGTACTATGAAGCAATTGAAGGAGTACCAAAAATAAAAGACGGTTACAATCCAGCTACCTGGATGTTGGAAATCACAGCTTCAGCACAAGAACTGCACTTGGGGATTGATTTTGCCGACCACTACAAGAAATCAGAGTTGTACGAGTAAGTAAACTTTCATAATAAAAATGAGATGTTTCCTAGGGCCAATTCTAGTTTACTGTCATGCTAATGATATAGGTGTTGAAAATATTTGCAGGAGGAACAAAGCACTAATCAAGGAATTAAGCGTCCCTCGCCCTGGCACAAAAGATATATATTTTCCTACAAAATTTTCCCAACCTTTTCTCATCCAATGCATGGCTTGCCTGTGGAAACAACACTGGTCATATTGGAGAAATACTCCTTATACAGCCGTGAGATTCTCATTCACAACCTTCATTGCCCTTATATTTGGGACAATGTTTTGGAAAATCGGCTCTAAACGGTATGTATAACAGAATACGTCAAAAATATATTTGATTGATTAGGAGCTCATTTGGGGGGGGGGGGGCATCATAAATTGCAGGAACACTCAACAAGATCTCTTCAATGCCATGGGTTCTATGTATTCTTCCATCTGCTTTCTTGGATTTCAGTATGCTTTATCAGTGCAGCCTGTGGTGGACATTGAACGAACAGTCTTCTATAGAGAAAGAGCAGCTGGAATGTATTCAGCTTTGTCGTATGCAATAACACAAGTGAGTGGTAACAAGCATTTTCGAATATGTTGATTTTTTAACCTCTGATATTCGAAGTTGCTTAACCAGCGTTTGTTCTTGCAGTTCCTTATTGAGATTCCTTATATCCTCATCCAATCCATCATCTATGGTCTCATTGTCTACTCAATGCTAGGGTTTCCCTGGAGAGCTAAACAGTTCTTCTGGTACATATATGATTTGTTCGCGTCATTGTTGTACTTTTCCCTCTACGGCATAATGGTCATGGGTGTCTCACCTAATGAAGGTGTTGCCAGCATAATCTCTTCCTTCTTCTTCGCACTCTGGAATCTCTTTTCAGGATTTATCATCCCATACACGGTAAGTTCTGCCAACATTTGCTTATAAAAACATGATATTCACCAAAAATTAATTACTCTTGTAAACCAATCCAATGCCAATAACAGAGAATGCCTGTCTGGTTGAGATGGTACTACTGGGCAACTCCCATCTCTTATAGTTTGTATTGTTTCATCATTACACAATATGGAGATATTCAAGATCGGCTGGAAAGTGGAGAAACAGTTGAAGAATTTGTGAGAAATTACTTCGGGTTCAAACAGGACATGCTCGGTTTTGTGGCATCAATGATTCTTGTATTTATCCTCCTTTTCACTTCGGTATTTGCGTTTGCCATCAAGACCATCAACTTCCAGAGAAGATAAACAAGTTTTCTGTCAACTCCCCCAGGCGTTTGTGCTCTCAAGGAATTTATCATTTACAATTATTTCTTTAATTTTTTCAAATTAATTGTTTTACATCTCTAATACTCAATCTATGTTTTATTGCTTCAATCCTCATATTTCATATATCACAATAAAGACCACCATAAAGTCTGCAAACGTGAGAGTAAGAGCTTAAATTTTATAGAAACGGTGCAAATCTAATAATCAACCAAATAAAATCCAACCAATTCAACACTAAACATAATCATAAGAAAATGCGGTTCCAGGGACGGACATTCTCTTCCAAATCAGAAATAGTATAATAAAAAAGAAAAGACAGAAATTAGGGAAAATACAAGAACATACGATGGATTCTGAAGCGCGGAGTCACTGAGCTTCGGATTTCATCTGTAGCGCAACAATGGGAAATTCAATCAACTTCCGGAATTGGGGACGAGAATTAGGGCACAGCATACGACGTCGTTACGCATACCGTTAAATGTTGAGGTCGTTACTGCTTAGCTCTTCATTTCATTGGACCATGGCTTCTAGTTAGTAATAGCTAATAACTACTAAGCCCAAAATCAGTAATAGTAAATTAGGATTTCAATTGGGCCTAAAAGTTGAGGTTGTGGAGGCCCATTTGACTTTAACTAACAATACACTACTCCTTCTAGAATGTCCAAAAATCTATATGTCTGGGTCAATGAATCATTAATATCTCGTGAGATGATATCTAATCCTCTTTTTAGGAAGTAGGTTAATGTTCGTTCATACTTTTGCCCACCCGTACTCCCAATTTTTTAAACGGTTTGAATCGTAAAAATATAAAAAGTAACAAGTAATTCATCGATTTATTTACAATGGTAATTTTACATAATTTTTTGTTGACAATTGTAGATATATTACAAATTTATCAACCGTAAGAAATTCAACATAATTTGTGCCACCCTTACCATGAAGAAAAACTTTTCATTAATATTATTAAATCAGTGAATAAAATAAATGTTTATTAGTTTTCGAATATAGTGTCATTACTTAGTAATAAATATTAATGGCATTAAATTAGATTTTAATCTTTTAGTTTTTGTAGATGTCCTCTAAACTAAATTAGTTTACTGCCAACTCGATTTCTTTCCAATTATTTTGATTATTACTATTACCCAACCTCTTAGCGGCCCGTGACACTGACCAGCCTTGTTTCTTTCCTTACAAAAACGTGGATATTTATTAGCCCCCATACCTTACTTTCTATTATTAGACAATCCCTATCACCCCAAGGCTGCTAAACTTGTTCAAAGGGATTTAATTTGCAGCCAACATAATAATGAAAAATCAACCTCATATTTTCACTTTATTTTAATATTATTTTTACAGTTTCAAAATGATAGATATTCAAATTCATGAACATCGAAATATGACTAATTATGAAGTTGGAGATCGTTTAAAGTCTAGATTTTGAGATAACTATTTTTGAGAGCTGATAGACATCGAAATCGGTCGCCTCAAAAACTTTAATAATGTGATGAATTATAATGAAAAAAGAAATGTAAAACATAATATTTATTTTATAAAGTGGGAATAAAATATGTTTTTTTTAATAAGGTAATGGGAAATTAAATATATTCCCTTACTTTTTAACTTTATCGAAGAGAAATCTTTATCTCGAATTTTAGTACTATTAAAATGACCATGATTGACAACTTGGTTGAATATGCAATTAAAAATTGCAAAACAGGCCCCCTCTAGCAACAAAAGAAGGACTAGGACAAATCTTGAAACACACAAAAGAAAAATACTCAAAATTGCAATTTAATTTTCCATAAATTTGGAATGCCATAATTTAGAGGGTATGGAAAGGTGTGGTCGTCGGGGTCAAAGAAGGGTGGCATAGACCAGCTTTCGTAGAACCAAATAATTCAACAGACTTTTCAAACAAGGATGGAAACTTCCAGTTTGAAAAATAAAAAGCCGCCTCGACCCCACCATATGCCCCTACACCCAAGTATATATAACCCTATACTCCATTCTTCCAGCATAAACTACTACTGAATATTTTGATTCTTTTATTCTATTTTTTTAAATTGAGGAAACTACAAGGAGAAGAGATCTCAAATTCCTGCATTTAAAGAAAAGAAGAGAATTGTGGAGGTGGTTAAGGGTTAAGAAATGGATGCAGGTGAGCTTTACAAAGCTAGCCGTAGCTTAAGAGCAAGCAATAGAGCTGGAAATGCCAGTTTGAGGGCTAACAGCTCCAGCGTATGGAGAAGCAATGGGCTCGAGGTGTTTTCTCGATCGGCGCGTGATGAAGACGATGAAGAGGCCTTGAAATGGGCCGCTTTGGAGAAGCTGCCCACTTATGATCGTCTGCGGAAAGGTCTACTGTTAGGATCAAAGGGCCCCAATGAAATCGACGTTGGCAGTCTTGGGTTTGATGATAAGAGGAATTTGGTTGACAGATTGGTTAACAATGTCGAAGATGATAACGAACAGTTCTTGTTAAAACACAGAAACAGAATCGATAGGTATTTTTTCATCTTCATTTTTCACCATCATGATTCAGATCAGAGAGAGTATGTATGTTTATCTGATCATCTTTAATAACACGCAGAGTTGGGATTGATATACCAACAATTGAAGTGAGATATGAGCATCTGAATATCGATGCAGAGGCCTATGGTGCAAGCAGGTCTCTGCCCACTTTTGTCAACTTCAACAAGAACATGGTTGAGGTAACATAATATCTCCATATATACTCGTCATTAATTAATCTCTTGAAAATGGGCTTATCTGATACATATATACATATATATTATTCAGGGAGTTTTGCAAGCTCTCCATTTACTTCCCAACAGAAAGAAGCCCTTCACCATCCTTAAGGATGTTAGTGGGATCATCAAGCCCTGCAGAATGACCTTGCTTCTAGGTCCTCCCAGCTCTGGAAAAACCACCCTTTTGCTTGCTTTGGCTGGAAAACTAGATCCAGCTCTAAAAGTAAGTGAAAACTTTTTAATTTAATTTTTTCAAGAATTATCAATATTTGCAGAATTCTGATTGGATATATTTCACCAGGTTTCAGGGAGGGTGACTTACAATGGACATGGAATGGAGGAATTTGTGCCCCAAAGAACTGCGGCTTACATTAGCCAATATGATCTACACATTGGAGAAATGACTGTGAGGGAGACCTTAGCATTTTCTGCCAGATGTCAGGGTGTGGGCTCACGATACGGTTAGTAATTATTATTTTATTATTTTCAAAATTAATATCTTGTTGATTTTTAACTGTATCTTTGTTGAAATTTTTGGCTGGAAACAGAGATGTTGGCAGAATTGTCAAGGAGAGAGAAAGCAGCAAATATTAAACCTGATCCTGATATTGATATGTATATGAAGGTACACCGATATTATTATCTTTATAAATTATCTTTGATGGTGCTCATATTATTCTGTCTGAGTCATGTCTTGTCTGGTACACGTAGTCAGGTTTGTCCCATAAAATAATTGAATCGTTTTAATTTTTAATTCCTCAAGATATTTCAATTAAGTTAATCAGTTTATCTTTGCAGGAAAACATCTAATCTATTTAATTTTGACTTCATGCCATTAAAATTTAAAATCTATCTGTCCTTTCTCTTTCTAATATAAGGAATTAAAATGACTTCCATATTCATTCTTCTAATCAGTACAACTCGGTCGTATTTCTACCAATCTGTAAAACTTAATAATTTCATTAAAATCCGACTTACAACTTACAAATCACACCAATTAAACACAACCAGCACATACGTACCATTTTTTGCTTTTTATTTATGATCGACCAAATTCTTTTTTATGCACCTATCCCATTTTCATACTGACATAAATTCTAAAGTGATTACCTATGTAATTTATTATATCTATCATATTTTTGTTTGTGTATGCATTTACTCATGGAAACGAAATAGTAAACTATTAATACGTCAACAATTTATCATTATTTTGAATTATAATGGGAAGCTTGAAACCTAGACATTACTCAAATTCTGAAATGTACCTCTTAATCTATGGATACAAAAAAAAAGTATAATAACTTTAATACTGGCGTATCTGATGATATAGGCAGCAGCAACAGAAGGAGACCAAGCAAATGTAGCTACAGATTACGTTCTTAAGGTTTTGGGACTTGATATATGTGCTGATACTTTGGTCGGAGATGAAATGATAAGGGGAATTTCTGGAGGCCAGAAAAAGCGTGTTACTACTGGTAAACAAACTAAACACGATTTTGTAACATAAAACAAAAGCTTCTTCAATGGATTCATACAGATACTGAAGTTTTTTCTGCATGAAAATTTGCAGGAGAAATGATAGTTGGACCATTAAGGGCACTTTTCATGGATGAGATATCAACTGGGTTGGATAGTTCTACAACTTTCCAAATTGTCAATATGCTTCGACAATACGTCCACATCATGAAGGGAACTGCTTTCATCTCACTCCTGCAGCCAGCCCCGGAGACATACGATCTGTTCGATGACATTGTTCTGTTGTCTGATGGACAGATTGTTTATCAGGGTCCTAGAGAAAACGTGCTCGAATTTTTTGAATCTGTGGGGTTCAAATGTCCTGAAAGAAAAGGAGTTGCTGATTTCCTGCAAGAAGTAAGCGAAAGAAAAGATTGACTCTTGAGTTCTTCACTATATGTATGATCTTTGATTGATTCTAATGATGAATAAACTGATGTAAATGCAGGTAACATCAAAGAAAGATCAGCAGCAATATTGGGCGCGTAGGAATGAGCCTTACCGATACGTTTCAGTCACTGAATTCACAGAGGCATTCCAATCGTTTAGTGCTGGGCGAAGAATCCAGGAAGAGATTTCAGTTCCATTTGATAAGACTAAAAGCCATCCAGCAGCTTTGGCAACACAAAAGTATGGTCTTGGGAAGAAAGAACTCCTGAAGGCTTGTGCTGACAGAGAGTTCTTGTTGATGAAGAGGAATTCATTTGTCTTTTTCTTCAAGACCTTCCAGCTTACCTTCATGGGAATAATTGCCATGACACTCTTCCTTCGAACTCAGATGGATAAAGAAGATGTAGCAGACGGAGGTATCTACACTGGGGCTCTGTTTTTCACTGTCATGATGATCATGTTCAATGGAATGTCGGAGCTTTCAATGACGATTTACAAGCTACCCGTGTTCTACAAACAAAGGGATATGTACTTCTTCCCCGCATGGGCATATGGTATCCCCGCGTGGGTCCTGAAAATACCAGTCACCTTCCTTGAAGTTGCCATATGGACAATTCTCACTTACTATGTGATTGGATTTGATCCTAATGTAGGAAGGTAACAAACAGAAAGCAAATCACTCTCTCAAATGAATTACTTTTGTTGGTTCTTCAAATATAAACACTAATAAAAAATCTTGATTGCAGATACTTTAAGCAGTACCTTTTGTTGCTAACCATTAGCCAGTCGGCAGCAGCATTGTTCAGATTTATCGGAGCAGCTGGAAGGAACATGATTATTGCAAACACATTTGGCTTGTTTTCACTGCTCTTGCTTTTTGCATTAGGTGGTTTTATCCTGTCACGAGGTATGAATGAAGATCAAACATTGAAATCCATATTATGCTAAAATTTATGGGTTATTTTCTCATCACATTCTGTGATTGGTAACTTACAGAGGATGTCAAGAAATGGTGGTTGTGGGGCTACTGGTCCTCACCAATGATGTACGCTCAGAATGCAATTCTTGTTAATGAATTCCAAGGGCACAGCTGGAGTAAAGTACGCATCAATTTTTGGTTTTGTATTGTTACCATGTTATGCATCTGTCTGTACTAACTATTAACTAATCTTGATTTTTTTATCATTATTTTAGTTGGTAAATGGAACCAAATTGGGAGTCCTGGTAATGGAGAGTCGAGGGTTCTATCCTCAACCATACTGGTATTGGATAGGAGTGGTGGCTTCCATTGGATTCATGTTCTTATTCAACTTCCTCTACCTTCTCAGTCTTACATTCCTCTCCCGTGAGTTCTTCTATTCCCAGAAATTTTAATAATTTCTTGTATTAAATACAGAATATTTATATTGCTAAAAAATGATGCAGCATTTGAGAAGCCTCAAGCAGTATTACCAGAAGCCGAAGATAATGCCCAAAAGGGTGATTCCGTCAGCCGAGTTACAGCACAAGGTGGTGCAAGTAAGCAGAAAAGCGCCACCGCTGGAACCTCATCCACTGAAGCCAACAATAAAAGAGGAATGATTCTTCCATTTGAACCACATTCCATCACATTTGATGATGTTAGATATTCAGTTGACATGCCACCTGTAAGTTCAAGTTTGGATATTGTAGATGAAGAAATCAATATTCTTCATAAAGCATACACATGGAAAATCAATTAAACAATTTTCACTTTTGATTGGCAGGCAATGAAAGCTCAAGGAGCCACTGAAGATAGATTGGAACTCTTGAAGGGTGTAAGTGGAGCTTTCAGGCCAGGCGTTCTTACAGCTTTGATGGGTGTTAGTGGAGCTGGTAAAACGACTCTGATGGATGTGTTAGCTGGAAGAAAAACAGGGGGATATATTGAGGGAGATATCAAAATCTCTGGGTACCCAAAAAACCAGGAAACATTTGCTAGGATTTCTGGATACTGTGAGCAGACTGATATCCATTCTCCAAATGTTACTGTTTATGAGTCCCTCCTTTACTCAGCTTGGTTGCGGTTGCCTCGAGAAGTTGATGCTGAAACTAGAAAGGTTTGCAAATTCACACATCATTTTATATATTTTAGTTATATTTGTTATAATGAGATTTCATGAATGATATCTAACTTTCCTCTGCTACTTACAGATGTTCATTGAGGAGGTGATGGAACTTGTAGAGCTCAACCCATTAAGAGGAGCCCTAGTTGGGTTGCCAGGTGTTAGTGGTCTCTCGACTGAGCAGCGGAAAAGGCTCACAATTGCAGTTGAACTTGTAGCAAATCCTTCAATCATATTTATGGATGAGCCAACTTCAGGGCTTGATGCAAGAGCTGCTGCAATCGTGATGAGAACAGTCAGAAACACAGTGAACACAGGAAGAACTGTAGTGTGCACAATCCATCAGCCTAGCATTGACATATTTGAAGCATTTGATGAGGTATGATGTCTGAAAATTAAAAGCAGATCTTACATGACACTATTTTGCTTGCACCTGTTCCTAAAACATGATGTTTTTGGCAGCTATTTTTGATGAAACGAGGAGGAGAAGAAATCTATGTGGGACCATTGGGTCACCAATCAACCCATTTGATCAAGTACTTCGAAGCAGTTGAAGGAGTGCCCAAGATTAAAGATGGTTACAATCCAGCTACCTGGATGTTGGAAGTCACCACTTCATCTCAAGAACTACTCTTGGGGGTTGACTTCACTGAACACTACAAGAAATCAGACCTACACATGTTAGTTGAATTCTATACTAATCCAAAAACGTATTCTGAGGCCAAATATTGTTTGAAATGCTAATAATCCCAAGTTTGTAAATAATTTCAGGAGGAACAAAGCCTTGATTAAGGAATTAAGCGTACCTCGCCCTGGCACGAAAGATCTATATTTCCCCACTCAATATTCCCAATCTTTCCTCACCCAATGCATCGCTTGCCTATGGAAACAGCATTGGTCATACTGGCGCAATCCTCCTTACACGGCTGTGAGATTTGTGTTCACAACCTTCATAGCCCTTATATTTGGGACAATGTTCTGGGATCTTGGCCCTAAAAGGTAAGAAAGCAAACCATACAAACTTATGCTATGCCACAACTTACGATTACTTTAGTTCTAATTTAATCTGGA
Organism: Scutellaria barbata; assembly: GCA_028654395.1. Classification (NCBI taxonomy): domain Eukaryota; kingdom Viridiplantae; phylum Streptophyta; class Magnoliopsida; order Lamiales; family Lamiaceae; genus Scutellaria; species Scutellaria barbata. Next base: position 10,964,816 of record CM053645.1, read on the forward strand.
CTATCATGAATTACAGGGAAACTCAACAAGATCTCTTTAATGCAATGGGCTCTATGTATGCTGCTATCAATTTCTTGGGATTCCAGTATGGTTCAACAGTACAACCTGTGGTGGCCATTGAACGAACAGTCTTTTACAGAGAAAGAGCAGCTGGAATGTATTCAGCTCTACCATATGCATTCTCACAAGTAAGTTGTTATAAGCATCTCCATACATGTGAAGATTTTCATCATATCATATTCAGTGATACTCACCAAACTTTTTTCTCTTGCAGTTTCTCATTGAAATCCCTTATGTCTTCGTCCAATCCGTTGTGTATGCTCTCATTGTATACTCAATGATGGGATTCCCTTGGAGCGCTGAAAAATTCTTCTGGTTCTTATATTTCCTCTTCTTCTCATTGTTGTACTTTGTTCTCTACGGCATGATGACTGTGGCTATCACTCCTAATCACTCCGTTGCTGCCATTATCTCTACCTTCTTCTACGGAATCTGGAATCTGTTCTCAGGATTCATCGTCCCACGACCAGTAAGTGCCACCAACATTTGAATTTATTTTGATATAAGCACATAAAATTCACCAAAACTTACATACTTATGTCAACCAATGTCAATTAACAGAGAATGCCGATCTGGTGGAGGTGGTACTACTGGGCAACTCCCATCTCATACACATTGTATGGTTTCATCATCACACAATACGGAGATTTTACAGAACCAATGCGAGATGGAGTATCAGTGCAACAATTCTTGAAGGACTACTTTGGGTTCGAAAAGGACATGCTTCCATTAGTTGCAGGAATGCTTCTTGGATTTGTCGTTCTTTTCACTTTCATCTTCGGCTATTCCATCAAGACGTTCAACTTCCAGAGAAGATAAACAAGTTTCAATCAACTTCGCCAAAATGGCAATGGTCCTTAGGCATTTATCATTACCAGTAAATTTTGAAGAGTTTGTATTTAATATCTGTAAAATGTTTGTTGTATTATCAAATTAAACAATATAGCTTCTTATGTACTATCTATAATTAAGGTGTGTAAGTTCGTTAATTTTTTTTTCAATCAAGGTGTTTATTTTCTCTATTACTCTATCTATCTCTGCTCTAAAGAATCTAGCATTTATCCATATTATATATCAAATTTCTTATAGTTTAACATTATTCCCTCCATCACATCTGGGTTTCAATTCAATATAGGCTTATTGTCAACCCACTACTCCTTTCCTTTCACAACCATAAAGAAAAATAACTGTGAGAATCTGTTACGAGCACAGCTGACGCGAGTGCTCGTGTATAGTGATTTCAGAGAATTCAGGAAAGAGAGAATCAGATTTCTGTTAATTTTTCATAAAATGCAAATGGCGTGAGCTGGGCCTATTAATCCCATGCAACGAGTACAAGAAGAGGCTCAAAACGACACCGTAGCACAAGGATCCCCAACACACACAAAATGGCGTCGTCCAACTAATTAAAACGCCGCGTTTTAACAAAAGGGCAGAATTAAAAAAAACGCACAGAAAATGGACACGTGCTCTGTAACTAATATAACTAACAAAACAGGAAAACACTTGACATTTCCCCCTCCTTTTAGTCTTGACCGCAAGACAGCAACTCTGGAAATTTGGATGCGATCTCCTCATAAAATTCCCAGGTTGCTTCTTCATCTGGTAGATGGGACCAGCGGATAAGTAGCTGTATAGCAGGAAAGTTCCCTTTCTTAACCAACCTGCGAGCTAGGATTTTGAGTGCTTTAAGCATCACTTTGCCATCATCATCAAACTCAGGCAGAGTATTAGCAACTGCAGTAACCATCCCAACCTTCTTTTTGAGAACCGAGACATGGAACACCAGGTGGATCTTGGCCGTAGGGGGTAGAAGTAGTTTGTAGGCTGCTTTTCCCACACTTGCAAGAACTTGGAACGGACCAGCATACTTAGGGCTGAGCTTCCACACCTTGTTTCGATGTAATGACCTCTGCCTATAGGGTTTAAGCTTCAAATAAACCCAATCTCCCACCTGAAATTCCCTTTCAGACCTCATTCTGTCAGCATAGAGCTTCATTCTCTCTTGTGCTTTCCTGAGAGATTCTTTAAGGTGTTGTTGGGCTGCTTGCTTGTCCTTAAGAATCTCAGTCACGCTCTCCACAGTAGTATGCTGGTATGGGCCTCCCATGAGTGAAATTGGTTTAAAACCGTATAGTGCTTCAAAAGGGCTCGTGTTTAATGAATAGTGGTAAGAGGTATTGTACCAAAATTCTGCCATAGGTAGCCATGTAGCCCATTGCTTGGGGTTGGAGCTGCACATACACCTTAATTAAGTAAGTCTCCAAGCATTGGTTCACTCTCTCTGTCTGACCATCTGTTTGTGGATGGTAAGCAGTGCTCAAGTGTTGATCTACCCCAATTAGATGAAATAGTTGCTTCCAAAATTGGCTTGTGAATACCTTATCTCTATCTGACACTATTCCCTGTGGCAAGCCATGCAATTTGTAGATAGTATCCAGGAAGATGGGAGCTAGTGTAGATACAGTACAAGGGTGAGATAAAGCAATGAAATGGCTGTATTTATTCATTCTGTCAACAATCACCCAAATGGTATCCTTTTTAGAAGATAAATGAAGTTGTTCAATAAAGTCCATAGAGATTTGAGCCCAGGTCTGATCTGGAACTGGTAGTGGCTGGAAAAGGCCTGGACTTTGCACATTTTCATGTTTGCTAACCTGACAAACATCATTTTCCTAGTGCAACCATTGCAGACTCAAAACCAATTTGGTAACTGGGGGATGAAAGTTAGGGCAACGCGCACGACGTCGTAGGAGACACCATGGTTGAGTTTAGAACATAATATTTTCTTTCTTTTTTTCTTATTCATAATTTTAATTTTTGTTTTAATTTATTGATATTTTTTTGGATGGTTTATTGACATTCTTATACATCTACAATAAAACAATATTCTATAATATATGAACTACAGACTTGAATTGTTAAAGGTCACATGCACATAGATATATTTGAATTCCATAATAACAAATATATTTACTATGTTCATGCATTTTTTTTCCTCTAATTTTTATATTGTTTTAGTCATACATTTTTATTATGTTAAGCGTACATTTACATAATACTTTAACTTAAAAAATAAACCCTAATTTTGGTAAAAAGATCTTAATTTCAACGAAAAAATCCTAATTTCAGCACAAAAAATCATAATGTGTACATATATATTTTTATGTGATATTATGCATACCTTTAAATAATATTAGTCATATTTTTATATAATATATAAAAGTATAACTAACATAATTAAAAGGTATGACTAACATAATATAAAAATATGTTTTTCATAACATAAAAACCTTAAAGTATACTTAACATAACATAAAACCATAAAAATATGTTTAACATAACATAAAAGTATGTTTAACATTACATAAATGTATGCTTAATATAACATAAAGATCCTAAAGGTATGACTAATATAATATAAATATATGTTTTAACATAACATAAAGTTATAGCACCTGAAGTGAATTTGGGTGGGTTTGAACGCATCCACTCAAGCACGTAGGGATGCGTGCGTGTGCGTGGAGTGGCCTGTAAATCGGGTCTAATCAATTACATAAATTTTAAATTCGTGCATCAGTTACACAAAAGTTTTTGTATTTTAAAATTATTCTTTGAATAATATAAAGAGTGGGGTTATTACACTTCTTTCCCTTCAAATTATTTAGTCAAAAAGAATCATTAGTAAATTGTTTATTATATATATATATATATATATATATATATAAATAAACACATTTTAAAACATTATTTCTTTCATATGGAGATGGAGAATGTAAAACCACATATATAATCATTTTATACCAAGTTAAGTAAATTCGTCCAAATCTTCTTTATAATCAATCCATCAGAAAATGCAACTAATGTTCTAATATAAATTCTACATTCTATCTATTCGTCCAAAAATTAAAATAAATATGAATTTTACATTCTAGAAAACAAAGGACTATTTAGGATTATCTCCTTTAAATTATTCAAATAAATCATTCTCGAATTATTAATGTTGTCGTTTTCCATCCAGAACATTGATATTTTCCTTCAACATAGTCAAAATTAATGTACTACGCATTAGTTATTGTTCAATTTTGTGGAATTTTACAGTATCTTGGAAACTCTTATTGGGATAAAACTGCACCATAGAAAAAAATCGCACATATTGCCTTTGCAATGACATCATAATTCATATTTGTCGACTCAAGACTTCAAAATAGTTTACCACATGACTTTCATTGCAAGAACAAATCCAGTTAATATATCGAAGATACTTTAAAACAATAAAATGTTGTTGTTTCCTCTATTAAAAATTATATATTTACTCATATCTTCTCTCCATCTTAGCATCTTATAAGAGATTAAATCTATTTAATTATTCTTTTTTTTTTTAACAAAATTTTGGGTAAAATAATTGGTAGGCTGGCCATGGCCATTCTAACTTCTAAGGTGTTCCAGGAGCTCAACTCCCAAATTTTTACTTTTCTATTAAAATCTATATATAAAAAAACATTTTCCACTCTCAAGTACACAGGATTGAGACCAACTTAATGGTTATTATTAGCCTCTTCTCTTGCCTCAAGAAAATGGAAATCCAGTTTTCAATCAACTACACTATCTACATTCTTCTTCTATCCTCTTATCTTATTCTTGTACAATGTATAAAAGAAACTCACCAAGAGGAGTCAAAGATTGCCACTAAGTCAGTGAAAATTACCCATAATTGGCCATCTGCATCACATAGGCACACTGCCACACCGTTCATTCTAACAGTTGGCCAACAAACATGGACCCCTTATGCATCTCAGACTCGGCCAAGTTACCACAATCGTCGTTTCATCTCCTATACTCGCGAAAGAAGTACTCAAAGTACTCGACCCAGCTTTTGCAGACAGGCCTCAGAGCATAGCAGGGGAAATTCTGTGGTACAATTCCTCCAACATCTCGTATAGCCAGTATGGCAAATACTGGAGATAAATGCGCAAAATCTGCATTATTCAACTCTTTAGTGCAAAGAATGTAAAGTCGTTTAGCTCTATTAGAAACGATGAGGTGTCCCATTTGACTCTATCAAGGCGTCTTCAGGAGCTCCGGTTGATTTGACTCAATTGATTTTTGCGACGATAAGTTCAAACACATGCAGAGCAGCCTTTGGGAAAGTATGCAAAGATAAGGATCGGTTGATAGACATGATCACATGGATTTGTCTGATCTTTATCCCTCGCGGAAAATACTCAAGGCCGCTGCAAGAGGCGCAAATTGCTGAAAATGAGACGAAGACTTGATGTGATTCTTGATGACATTATAGAGGAGCATAGGAAAAACCAGGCTATGATAATTGCAGAGAATTCCGAGAAAAGGGAAACTGGGGAATTTGGAAACAAAGACTTGGTTGATGTTCTACTAAGATTTAGAGAAAGTGGTGAACTTTATTTCCCAATCACCAATGACAACATCAAAGCCATTATTTATGTAAGTATACTCACAACTTTTCAATTTATACAAATGCTACCTGATGGATTTCACAGAATGCATACTAGATGTAACATAGATTATACTGCTTAATTAATTTTATTTTTCTTTCTATATTGAACTCAAGAAAATTAACTGGATGGTTTATGTTAGGACATATTTGCAGCAGGAACATAAACATCATCAACAACAATAGATTGGATCATGGCAGAACTCATAAGAAACCAACATGTGATGTACTACAAACAGAAGTACAAGATACATTCAAAGGAAACACAAAAATCGGAGAAGCAGATGTTGAGAAGCTGAAATACCTAAAATTAGTAATCAAGGAAGGCTTAAGGCTCCATGCTCCAATCCTATTAATCCCCAGAGTTTCACGAGAAGAAACTACAATCGCAAGTTATTTCATCCCTGCAAGAGCCAAAATGATGGTGAATGCATGGGCAGTGGGGAGAGATCCCAAAAGTTGGATAAATCCTAACAGCTTTGAACCAGAGAGATTTAAGAATGGTTTGATGGATTTCAGTGGGAACTACTTAGTATATACCATTTAGAGCAGGAAGAAGAATGTCCCCTGGAATGGTGTTTGGTTTAGCCAGTGTTGAGCTGCCTCTGGTTCATCTTCTTTACAACTTTGATTGGATGCTTCCATAAGGAATGATTGATGACCAGTAAGAAGACAAAACCTGGAACTGGTTGCCACTCCATATGATGAGACTGTCCAAATAGACAAGGAACATCGGATGTAGAAAACAATGCAACATCTTGGTCAAGATTTTTGTTGCTCTCAGTTTATTGATGAATGTTTTAATTTCTTAAGGTTCTCATTCGAGTCCCAAACACTCAATAATTCTAAGCTACGCCACATAAATTAAAATTAGAAGTCAGCTTGAACGAGCATGCTTCAACAGGTAAAGCATAAGGTGAATTCCAATCAGCATCAAAGATTTCCTGAAGTTGAGACACAATGCCAAGGTTATATGTCCCAAAGCTGACTCCAGCAGTCTCATAGAAGTAGTCCCATACTAGATTACTTGTCCCGATATGGGCTCGTACATCACTGACAGCATATTTTCCATGGTTGACCCTTGTATACCCTGGATAGACGTTTCCAGTGGCTGTGTCATTTTTTAGCTTTGCAGCTCCAGTTCGATTGAATCCTGGCACCAAGTAGAACTTGATCTCAACTTTTCCACCACAGTGGTTGAATTTCGAAGATGGGCATAGGTTGTTAGTATAGAGCAAAGATTTTAGATACAGATCTGTGTTTTTGATAAAATGTGCCCAGTATGCAACCAGCAACTTCACAGTGGCATTCTTACCATAAACAACCTACAGCCAAGAAAACTAGCTGGATCTTATACGTATCGAAACAATTTACAAGAATTTAAAATGTACGTATGAAGACGGATGTACCTCAGATATAGCTGAAGATAGGGTTGACCAGTACACAGTCTGTGATGTGTATTGGGATTGACCAAGCCAATCCATAGTGCTTATTCTGAGTGTTGCTCCATCTCCTACCGATTTAATTGTATCGACCCAGGCCTGTTCATCGGACAGATGCTTGCCGAACAATAGCTACAAAATAAAAATAGCTATCAGCATAATTGAGTGGCATGCACTAAACACCAACATTTTTCTCTACACAAGCAATTTATTTCGACATATGCTAAACCTCTGGTGGAGAGAAGGATAGATAGGAGGATTGATGTTGTGATGTTGAATAGCTCCGTCCAGGAGTTTCAATAGAAATATGAAACATATCAGGGTCTGAAATCACTGGATAGCCAGTTACATGTTTGATCTTCACATAATTGGGAAGAGGTGATCTGCCAGTAACACGGTAGCAAAAAAATTAACAAATCAGCTACATTATAATATTCCAAGCAATTTCTACAACTATTACAGATTATTATGGTTAATAATTTTCTGAAGAAGATTTAAAGATTATAAAAGTGACAATCTTGTAATAAATCCTTCACTTTCTTCAGAAATGCTATCCAATTATAGGCACATTTAGATCATTAACAAGCCTGTCACGCCCTCGCTGTCCAGGGTCCAGGGACTTCTTCGAGGTTTACATAAAAACAACTATTAAGAAGTTTTCAAGAACTAAAAAATGGTAGGATTGATAAAGGACAAGTACTCCAGCTTTTGGAAAATAAAAAACAGTTCCATCAGTATCCTGCATACCTGCACCTATCCTTTCGGCTGAAGAAATATGACCAACACGGAACCTTTCGAACAATCTGCCATTGATCATCCGAAACTAATTTTGTATAATTTGAAGGGTTAAGATGAGCTAGTTTCCACAAGTTGTCATAGTAAATCTCAACTTGCTTGGCAATTCTTGGACAGCCAACGAGATAGATTCCAACTTCCTTCACCTATAATCAATTCATGACATGTTTATTTTACACCTTTTGAAGAGGTTGCTTTAAAAAAAAAAATTGGATTTTATGGCTTGGGAACTGATTATAGTACCTGAGTTAGAGATTTCCAGTCATTGTTTGCCGATCCAATGTACACATCTCGGCTGTCCGATATCCAAACCTTAGCATGGACAATGCCAGATCCCACCCAGTCCTTCAGTAGTAAGGTGACATTCTCCACATTTGGCCTTCCTAACGCAAGATTGGATGATTCTTCTGTATAATCAGGATAGAATCCCGAGTGCTGTAAAAGTCTGTAATGAGAGTTAGTTTTCAAATCTAGTTATCCTACACAGCTTGTGTCCATTTTTATGTTGAGTGGTACCAAATGCTGACAAAAGATTTGTAACCTATAAGAACACAAGTACACAAGCTGGTGTAGGGTCTCATGTGTGAAACCAACTGGATGATACCTTTAGTTACTATCTGATAGTAATTAAGTTCAAGAATTGTTTAAGTGATTTGGCATCTGTTTGATTCAAGGAAAAGCTTCTTTATACACTATTATTTGGGATAGTGGTGAAAAAGATTTGCCTAGTGAAACTTCAAGAGTTTGCAAAGCATATCTAGATTAGCAAGATAAACAGTTGAGATTATCTAAGTACTTAATTTGCTACCTTACTTAACCATCAATTTATTACATCTAAGCAACAGACAAAGAGGCAATGAAGTGCATGAGATAATAAGAACAAAACGCTATACTTTTGCAATTCTATGATTTTCAGATAATGATTGCAGGTAAAATAACCTTGGAATTAGGACAAGTGTACTCTACAGAAACTATCAACTTATAGATATCATACTTTCCCCAAAATGAAGTCCACATATGACAAAATGCAGATTGAGATTCTACTCATTTACGAACCTCATACTAATATTCCGATCAGCTGCCTTTTCCAATGCACGATAAACTTCATATCCATCATTAGCCCCAAATCTCTCCATATAATCTTTCGAATACCCATAATCATCTGAACGAGGATCGTGTGGATGTGCTATCAACTGCCAGTACTGTGCAATTATGTCCAGGCTCCGTAAAGAATTTCCGGCCAACCATCGGAAAACATCGCCTGGTTCAATAAAAAAAATTGCATTAAAGATTTTACCATAATATCAAGATTCCAAGTCCAACACCAATATGAGTAAACTAGCCATTAAAATATTCTGAACAAGGAATCCGATTTATGCCTAAAATTCCTCCCGTTTTCACGAAACTTGAAGAAATATAAACCGGATAATTGAAGATATACAATTTTTTATCCTCTTTTTTTTTATTCTTAAAAATTCCAAGAAACAGAAAGGGGACAAAGAAGTAATATACCGGTAAAAAGAACACCAGGAACAAGAGACAGGTGGGGCATGTCAGTGGGAATGGATTGAACCAGCCAAGCCTTGCATTGCCTGTTATCGTTATTTCCATCTGATGAAGATTCAACTATTGTGTTGGGGTTATAGGTTAAGAAAAGATAGAGGGTGAAAGTTAAAGCAGCTGCAAAAGTTTTCATTTTTTTCTTGATTTCCCAAGAATCTTGCCTTCTTCTGACAATAGATGTATCAGAGCAACTGATGGGAAGCCCAGGGAGAGCGAAAGAGAGTTGAAATATTTGTATGATTCTAACGTGGAATCTGTCTTCGACGGCTCTTGTCGAAGCGATCAGCATATCTTCAAGTTTTCATCGCCCTAATATCATCACTATCACTTACGATTGGATATGCTTATTTAAATTAGTTTTGAAATTTGGTTTTAAAAGGTCATTTCAAAAGTTAAAAGAAAGATATTATAAAATCTTTAATCCTTATGGTAAGTTTTAGATTTCGCACTTTTAACGGTTAATCAGAATCATACACCTGTAAATTTGATGGCATATACACGGTATTCAACTCAGAAAAGGAATAAATCTATAAATGGTATACTCTTTTAAATGGTATTTGATTAAAAAAAAAGGAATAAATCTATGAATTATATATTCGCTCAGAATGACATACATGATGCCCTACATAAATAATTAATATAAAACCATCTGAAATACTGTATAAGGAAGATGTGTGACATAAATAAAAAGTAGCCATTTCTTACCATGCAAATCCTTGCCAACCAAATCAGAAATAGATACATAAGAATTGGAGCGTTCCAATAGATGAAACAACTGGATAAATCTATCCATGAAAGCAGATACAGACCAAATCCTTAATCTACCACGACCAATCCTACAACTTTACAGTTAAATCAGGTTCGTCCATTTTCTTGGTCTAGGAAATCGAGTGTCTTCTATGTCTGGACAAACCAGATGACTTTATCTCCCCTTGGATCATGTAAGTTGGGCTCTGTGAACTAGCAGAAGTCTCTGAGCTCTTGTTCTCTCCGTTTCCGATCCCTTTTCCCACACTCCATAACTTATCAAAGATTCTTCTTGAACGAGAAGGCAGCAGTTGTGCAGCTGATCCTCTGTTCTTGCAACCTCTCTTTGAATTCTTAAGTGATCCATCTTCTTTTATCTTCATTTCATCCATTTGTTTTCTCAGGGATTTGCGATTTTCTGCCACTGTACTTCTCCAGTGTTCTTCGGTCTTTCTTGGTGGGTCCATTGCATTGTCCCCATTGTTGGGGGTTTGAGCACCGGCTGCTGCTCTCACCTGCTCGAAAAACAGAACTTGAACGACCAAACGGAGTGGTAGCAGTTCATTCTGGGCTGCATGCATGGAAACATCTGTCGTCAATTTCTTCACATCCATTAGCCCACATATGTTCTTCCTTTCAGACTTCGTTAATCCATCATGCTCCTATGAAACACCAAGTTTAAAAAGAAACGTGATAAGGAAACAGGATTTACATAAGTTGATGTGTATTGAAGAAAGAACTGTACCTTTAAATAGACATCAATGGCACCATACAATCCATCATGAATAGGTCTAGCAGACTCAGCAATTGACTGAGACAGTTTGATGAAACAAGAGACCGACAGATTTGGATCATGAGCAATTGCTGCAAGATAACCGTCGACAACTTTCCCAACTTTCAATAACGAGCCATGTCCTAAGACAAAATCACCATCACTTTTTCCATTCTTCTCAATGGTTTTTGAATCCCTCGTCTTCATTTCATTCTCCATGAACAGGTTGACAAGGTGTTGAACAAGTTCAACATCGTATTTGGTGATCTGAGGAGGCCTTGCTGGGATCAAGAGATCACTCACAGATGCCTCGTCCAATTTCAAACTGACACTTCTTATCAGGCCTTCCCTTGAAGAATCATCGACTCCTATGAGAATAGAAACTTTAAGCAATTTTAACAAAAAGCTACAAGCGCAGCTTATACCCTTGTCTGAAGGCAGCAAGCAAATTATAGTTTCCACCAATGATTTATTCCAGTGGATATGAACTTCCGATACCAATGCATCAACAGAATCTGGCAACCAACGGATGGCATAAGTCTTCAATGCCTCCCCAATCACAGCCCCATCCATTCTACCTTTTGATTTTATCGCAACCATGACTCGCTTGTACAGATCAATGTCCAACTCACATATATCTTCGATCCACCAATCTTTGGGCACAGATTCTATTTTTTCAGGGAACCTTATTCCACTCTGAATTATCTGGTCCGATGTTGCTAGTTTTCTGTTGTAAGAATAAGACCAGGTGATTGTTGAGGGGTCCACGGAAGTTTTAGATGCGATTGAATCTATGCACCTACCTACTATCTTTAGATTCTCGGACCATGGGAGGAGAGACTTGGTCGTCTGTAGAACAATAATTGAATCTTTCCAGTTTCGTAAAACACTGGAGTTGAGAAATATCTCTATCTTTAAAATCAGGTTCCCTCTGTCGATATCCTCGGTCATTTCAAGATACTCAGCTGCACAACGTGCAGCGACTACATTGTAGGGATTGAGAGTCACCGTTACTCCATAACAGAATTTGGCACATATTTCAAATGCCTTAGGTCCACCAGGGAAATCAGCCAACTGAATTATTTCATCGGGACTTTCTTCGCTGCCTTTAGATACAAGTTTTTGTAACCTATTGCTCTTGGACAAAAGAGGAAACTGCAAAGGCAAATTGGAAAAGGTGTCTTCAATTATGGACACAAGCTCACAAAAAGTTGAAAATAATCAGTAGTCACACTCATGTTTATCTTATGAATGTGTTGACTCCATAGAATATGAAATTTAGGGGTACATTCAGGGGAAAGCAACTAAATTGTACTAGCAATATAAATAACTCTTCACAAAAATGTCACCTTGTGGAGATGAAACTTCACATCGCCAACATTGATAATGATATCAGTTGCCAATTCTGATGATACATACCTGCACAAGTTAATATATTATACAAGAGTTGGCAACAAATACTTTCACTAGAGTATATTTGCATGTTATTGTAGATCCTTGTCAAAGCACTAGCAATCCGGATGGACCACCTTTTAAGTGCTTTGGAACTTCACATCACAATTCATGATGATAACACCGAATCATGAAAAACAAAGCTTTCAACAAGAAACTCTAACACAAGAAATCATGAAAGCTCATTGTTGTTATTTAATAGGCATTTGATCGAACTAAAGACCGTCACTGAAATTATGCTTGACAAAAAATTTGCAAAGCCCAAGTCCTTAGCCTCCTAACCTATGTTTCTTTTGAAGTGAAGGTAATGGAGTGGCCAACTTCAACTTGATTATGATTAGTCAAGATTCCAAACCGCACAGTACTTTGGGAAGTGAATTATCAAGAAATATTAGTGTTTATGGCATCATACTTTGAAGGAAACAGTTAAGTTGGTTGAACTGTGCTTTGAATCACAAACTTAATCAATCACTGCAAAATTTCACAGCTTAGCTAGTTATAATCTCAAAATTCAAAACTTACATAAAATAGATGAGGAGCCAACAAGGGGACCACGGAATGGGGGGAGAAAAAAATTCAAAGAAAAAAGGTGATCATCAAAATATAAGCCACTTTATATACTTTCAGTAAAATAAATTAATATGAAAAACCTTAAGCACAAGTTGTTGTTACACTTTACAGTTTCAATGGGCCCTTAATCATATAAATGTTATTTAGAGGTAGGTGAAAATATAAGTTATGATATAATTAAAGGGAGAATCTATTGAACTCAAACAATTTAAATATATCTTATTAGGAACTATTCGATATTGAATATATAATTAACATAGGACCATAGTTATCAAATCACAGTTCATAACCTGGACCACCCTTTAATAGCAAGCCCATAGCTTCCTTTACAGAGAGAGAAGGAAAAAACAATAGTAAGTAAATAATCCAACTCAATTCTTAGGACAAATTAAGCTCAACAAACTTGAAGGCTGAAGCTGGGTTATATGAAGGAAACAATAGACATTAGAGAAGTATGAACAGAAATGAATGTTGAGCCTTGAAATATCATAGACCAAACGACCAATAGCATTTCTAAACAGACATGAAATGTGAAACTATTAAGCAAGTAAGCACAAGCTAGGGTACAGAGAGAGTAATTACCTCACACAGTATCCTTCAGCTTGAAAAGCATCTGGCTTTGACCCCAACTTCATAAACTTCATCTTTTTCTTGAAGAAAAAATAACAACTTCAACACTGCACTCCTTAGTACTTTGTATACAGAAATTCTGGCACAAAATACATATAACTCCTATAAAGTCAATAAGCTGCAAAGTCTGAGAAACCTGGAAATCATTCTCTGCTGCTCAAAGAGACAAAAGAATGAATGAATCTTTACTTTATCCCATCAGCTCTCCCACCAGAATATACGAGTATAGCATCCACAAAACAGCAATACAAGCAGAAAAAACAAAACCCACAAGATAAAAGGCAATATCTCAACTGCTGCAGGCAGGACAGAGGCACTATAGAATGCCTCGAGCTTCGAGCCAAGCTTAAACAAAGCAATTAACAGACAGGAAGGAAGGATTTCCAATGCGCTCTTCTTCTTCTTCTTCTTCTATTTCTTTCTCCCTACATCATAATATGACGGTAATGAAACGGCATTAATATTTGAGAGACTATGGTGCACCAACTCCCCAGAATTAATGGTGGAGACTTAAATTCCAGCCGCCTTGGCAATTACTCCTGCTGATTTCTCAAGATCTCTTCTTTAATTCGCAAATCTCAAGATCCCACCTTTCTCTCTCCTCTATGCAAATGAATGTGTGGGTGTGTGTGTGGGTACTGAGGATGGACTGAATATACTGAAGAAGTTGTCGCTCTGCTTTTTCTGAATTGTTGCAGAGGAGAGAGAAGAGTATGTGTAGGGTGTGTTCGTGTGTGGCGTAGTAGTAGAGTATGTAGGGGGTGGGGTGGGGTGGGGTGGATACTACTGTTGACAGAGTGGAACAGAGTACAGAGAACTCTTTTTTTTGAAGCTTTATGCCGTTAATGCACGCCAACCTTTCTGGACCTCTTTGCCCCTGCTTCTGCCTCTTCTTTTCTCTGCAGAAAATGGAGTACCAATATTTATTTTATGCTATATTGAAATTGAAGCCTAAATGGGCTTACAATCTAAGAAATATGATACGTCTTCATGAGTTTTTGTATTTATAATGTGTCTTATGATCCTTTAATTACCAGTATATTGAGTTTTGTAAATGATACTCCTACTTTACATTTATTGTATATTTATATCGATTATAAATTGTATATATATGTCCAATAAATTTATCAAACGTAGCATAAGATAGAAGTACCAAAACTCTTAACGTTTTGCATTTATTATAGTACTTAATTTTATCGAAAGTATAATTACAAAAATAATGTCGTCCTTTTGTTTTTTTTTTTTCCTTCTCAAAGTTGGTGTATATTATTTTGAGCATATAACAGAAATTGCAATTTCCATATGAGTATTAATATAATGGTCCCGACGTCAAGTCGATTGATTTTCACTTCCACGTGTTCCATTACCAATAAGTTCCTGTCCAGTTATCCTATCATTTTTTCTGAAAACTATAATAGTTTAATAAATTTAAATATTTATAGAGCATATACTATTTTATTATAATAATCTTCAAGTTTTTTCCTAGAAGAAACTATAGCTCCAATTATATTTACTTTTTAAGTCAAACTGATTTTCCAATAGTCATTGTAAAATTTCTTTAGAAAGAAGACAAGAAAAACAAGTCATTTGTGTTAGTGGATCATTTGTTGTAAATGCAACTTAAGAAAAAAAAAATCTCATAACAAGACCAGATTACGTTCAGAAAATGGATTAAAAAATCTATTAAATCTCATTAAAATCTAATCAAGAAGAAATTCAAAGAAAACCATTGGTTTATTAAATAGAATCCTCTTATCACAATAATATATATATAAATATATATGTGTGTGTACACTGTAGTCGTTGCATCAAAATGGTCCTACTAGCCATGTGATGCATTTGGTTATTAGGTAGGGGACCTAAAATTGGATAAATAATTGGTTACACATTCCAATTTATGACTTTTGTATCATTTAGATTTTGGACCAGCCAATCTATAGGCCCAGTATGTACCACCTTTCATCCTATATATGTGAAAACAATTAAATGAAAATCAAATAATATATGTTTGACCAAAGTTCTAAATCATGATTGACTAGCACACACTACTGGCTGAGGAAATTTATAAATAGTATTATATGGGAAATAATTAGGTTAGTTCCATGTGACATAAATGGATATGCCAATAAAAAACACCATTTCCTATATCTTGTTTCTATTTCAGTGACAATATGTATTAATTGTCAAGCATTGGCGAAAAACATACACAATGTATGCATATCAAAAGTAATAACTATTTCTTGAATAAATTGACAATGAATATAATATAATATTGTTTGTCAGGATTTTTCAATTAAAGTATGATCATGTCTCAATTATTTGAACTTACAATAGACCTCTCCATTATGATAACCTATATCATTCGATTAACTAGGAAGATAATAGAATAATAGGTCAAAGTTTTACAAGGTCATCTTTCACAAAACAATCATTAATTTAAAAAATTAACATTCAATTAAAAACTCTCTCAACTTTACAAATAATTATCATAGTAGGTCCCTCTCCCAAAAAAAAAAAAAAACACATTTATTACATCAGGTGAATCATTTTAAGAATTATTATATCTGAATCGCATAAACTTTTCTTGAACAAATTAATTTGGATCACCTTCATCAATTAATATTAGCTATCAATTTTTACGATTAAATACAAACTTATTAGTAAATTAACTGCACAATGCACTAAATTGAAATCAGTTTGATTTTTTTTAAGTCGATTTTTTGCCAGTATTCGCACTAGATTGGCTGATTCAACTGCATCAATTATCAATATATCCACCCCAAATTCCTAAGAAAAAACTATGAATACATGTTAGTAAAAGTAAGTAAATTTAATTGAGGTGATCCCACATTATTTGCAGGGTAAATAATGAAACAAACTTGAAAATACATGATGTGTGGAACTGAACCAACAAGTTATATCTCATATTATTTATGAATGATATCACTTACATTTTTTGATATAAAAAGTACGTTCTTAAATTTGTCAAATTTTAAATCACATAATAGCTTTTGTACTTTTGCCTATATAGTTACTTTCTTGGTCAACAATCACTTCTTTTACATCCAACCAACTATTACAAAAACATCTCTTCCTTTTTCTTTTATTGTAAAACAAGTATTGTACATTTAAAATGAAATTGAATAGACTCTTATAAAACTATTTGACGAATTAAATTTCATGTGAAATATTAATCTACAATTATAACCCTAACAATAAAAACTAATCCATAAAAATGAATTTAAATTATAAATAGTGAAACTCCATCCCAAGAATTATATCCACACGATCCATATGAAATGACTTGCCAATAGATAAAAAAGGCACATATATAGTCTACCATTCAGAAATGATCGAAATGAAATGTTGAAAAGATGCAATAATTGTTAGAAAAAATAGGCGTGGGGATAAAACCATCATAGATAAATGATGATAGACAATAATGGGCCCCAAAATTTGATGATGGCACCATATGCTCTTTCACTTTTCAATAAGGGGACCTCATGGTCACCATCATATATATCATACATATATGTGTGTGTGAGAGTGTGTGTATATATATATCCAAACCCATTTTGTCTTTTAGAAATTAAATAAAATTAGGAGGAACAAAATGGACATTATGGGGTCAAGTTTGGTTTTTTGATATTGGGTTACAGCCATAATATCCTTCTCCAGGTTTTACGTGTTTAAAGCTTGACATGATTTGTACCTACTACAACTATCCCATATTCCTTTGTTTTCTCTAGCTCTTTCTACAACCACTCGTGTCATCCATTTTCTTCAATCATGCTTATTAGGTGTAGAGTATAGGACTTTCCATAACACATAAATTAAAGATTGACTTATAAAAATTGGTATGAGTTATAAGTTTGATTCAAGAAATTATCATCTTTTTTTTTTTTAATGAGCTTACGGGCCCTTATGTTGTTATTTTAAAATTTGGGCCTATCATACTTGGGCATGGATAGCGAATTCCGGGCGGCCCATATGCCATTATAAAATAATGCCCACTTGGGTTATTATACCTATCAGAGGCCCATTGCTACCATATCCTATCTACGAATTAATTAAATAATCCATGTCATGAAACATTAATTTTTGTGCCATGCAAGTATTGATTTTAAAAATTGAAATGGACTCGAGAATTTTGAATGATACCCCGACTAAATAAATACACACTTTTATTATAATATAATACACTTTAAAACCACACATTACTAACGCCACTCTATTTTAAGGAAATACATATGCATAATTTCATTGCTCACAATAAAAATACAGAAACAGAAACCTAAACTTTCTTGCATGGAACAAGGATCAAGGGCTTCTCCTTCTGCACTGGAACTCCATATTTCTCATTCATGTCGAGCTGCACTGGATCACCGTTTTCTGGAAGCTTCCAATCAAAGCAACGGATCAAAGAAGCAATAATAAAGTGTACTTGTTTGGTTGCATAGTTCAAACCAGGGCACATTCTTCTTCCACCACCAAATGGCAAGTACTCAAAATCCAACCCTTGATAATCGAGACCTGAATCCAGAAATCTTTCGGGCTTGAACAAAAACGGATCTTTCCAGGTTTCCTGGTCGTGCCCTAATGCCCAAAGATTCATCATGATCAAAGAGCCCTTGGGAACAGTATAGTTCGACACCTTGCATGTTTCAGTAGCTAGATGGGGTACAAATGCTATTGGGGGGTGTAATCTCAGTGTTTCTTTGATGCAAGCATTTAGATATGGGAGTTGAGAAATTTCAGATTCTTTGATAGAATTTATGTCTGTTATCTCCCTTTTGAGCTCTTCAATAAGTCTGTTCTTGGCTTCTTTGTTCTTGATTAGCTCTGCCATAACCCATTCTATTGTTGCTGTTAAATTCCCACATGCTGCTGGAAATATCTCCTGGAAAAGCATAAAAAATGAGAAAAATAAAATATAAATTAGAAAAAATGAAGCAAATTGATTGATTTTCTTTCATACCAGAAGCATGTGATGCATTTGATCATCTACAAATCTATTAGCCAACATGAAGTCTAGAAAATCTCCATTGCTAAGGCCACATGTTTGATCCTTTCTCTGTCTGATAATCTCCTCCCATCTATTAAACAGCTTCTCCAAGTACTTCAACGTCTTATTTTTCTGTCGTCTGTGAGTCCCCAACTTAGTGATCGCTGGAAAGAAATCTGCCATGGTTGGAGTAGTCCCAGACTCCATGAACTTCCAAATAGTATCTTTCCAATCCCTCACCATTTCTTCATCTCCCAAACCAATCATATCCTTTGAGAAACAGTGGTTTCCGAGAGTGTTGAAAACAGTAGTAAAAACCAAGTCCCCAATGTTCACCATTTCCCCTTCTTTACCCCTCAAGAACTCCACCATCTCACTAGCCTTTCTCTCTCTCATGGAGACCTGGAGATCCAGAGCTTTAACCCCGAACAAATCGCCTTTCCAAACAGACCTCAGAAGCCTCCACTGATTGTTGCATTCTGGAGCCCACAGAATGGAGAATCTCATAAGGTCTGCTTCTTTTATGGGAGTTGCTTTAGCAGTGTAACGAGCAGAAAGATGACGATCATTGGTTTTAAGTATTTGTGAAGCTGCTTCTGGTGAAGACCCCATGATTAGGAGCTGAGTTCCCAGCTTTAAAGACATCAAGGGGCCATGAATTTTGGCTAAGTTAGCCACTATTATGTGAGGGTTCTTTCCAATAAGATTTGGAATGTTTCCTAGTAAAGGCCATTGATATGGCCCTGGTGGAAGATTCTTAAGCTTTTGTACTGATAACGACTGATATTTCCTGGCAAAGAGGGAGATTAATGAGAGAGCAAGAAGAAGAAGGATGATCAAAAGGGAAATCATGTCCATCTCTGAAAAATTAAGATGAAAAGTTTGTTATTGCATGTCCAATCAATTATGAATATGGAAGACAAGAATTCAAGGAACGGTTTATATATATGAAGTATGAGACTAATTTTTTAGATTGTAAATAGAATTTATATTGAAAATTTGGTGATAATATCTAGTCAAATAAATTATGGTCAAGTTGGCTATATTATAGATTAAGAAAAGGTCAGGACTATATCAATTATGTGTTTTATTTAATATTTTACAACAATCATTACATGATACGTTTGCTAAAAAAGTTCTGTTAAGTTGCAACAATCATTACATGATATTTTACAACAATCAATTTTTCTATGAAGTTCATCATTTATATTCCTCAAGAAAAATAAATTATCAGCTGGAGATACATACTTAATGTCAATTTGCCATTATTATACTAATACTACCAATTAAGTGGCTGCTACATAATTATTCCATTTTATAATTTATTATTTCTTTTTGTTTTGGTTGCAAATGGTATTGCATGTAATGTTAACACAGAAAAAATAACATATATATCACTCACCAATGATAACTACTTAAAAAATAAAATAAAACAAATTATGTTACATATGTAGACAAATAACTCAAGAAAACAATAAAAAGAAAGAAACACGAATCCATAACCTTTAAAAAAATTTCTAATATAAAATTCTGTAAAGCAAAGAATGCAACACACAAAACGGAATCTTTTCATATATAGATCCAATTATCAGGAGGAAGACAAGAGGCTAACCACTATATATTCGTCACACATTTGCATGTCACGGAATTAATTTACATGAAATTGACGCACATAACTTACAAAAGGTCAAATTATTGAACCACTAAGATTCTTGTGTGATTGTCTCATTAATCTAATTTGTAAGATATGCCAATCACAACAACCCACATAAATTTATAAAAATCATGATATATAGTAGGATTTGATCCGATGGATATATAATATGAGTTTTTGTAAACAATTTGATAGAGAAGCATAACATTTTCCAAAATAAAAATGGCAAATACTCAAAATCTTGGCCTTCATATTCCAGGGCAGAATTCAGAAATCTTTCGGGCTTGAACATAAACGAATTTTTCTAGGTATCATGATCGTGTTCTATTACCCAAAGATCCTTCATGATTAGGGGACCCTCAGAACAGTGTAGTTCACCACCTTGCATGTTTCAGTAGCTAGATGGGGCACAACGCAATCTAGCTTTCAGTTATGTAATATTTTGATCACCACTGTTTATTTCTGAACAAAAAAAGAATGAAATTGACATACATTCAGTCAACAAAGTATGGCGGGCCGGCCCACAATCCACCATAACAATAACTCATCATTACAGATGAATAGACTTTTTTGTGACGGACCTCAAAATCTTATTCCAGCCCAACCCACTAATGGGCTATAGATTAGGCGGGCTGAGCCACCAAAATTATATTTTTATTTTTTAAAAGGAAAAGAAGTATATATAACAAAAAATATATATATATATAGTATTTTTTTTAAATAGTTCATTTATTAAAATTTATTCGTTTCTATAAGTAAATGACTCATATCAAAATATAAAGGCGAAACAACCCACTAAATCACGGACCAACCAACCAAAAGACCAACTCACTACAAAATAAATCCACTTAAGCCTGCATTGTCACTGGTCTACAATATGTTAACCCAACCCATTTTGGTAGCGTGAGGCGGGTCGGCAGAACGGGCCTAATTGATATCTGTGATTGATGAATGTATCTTTTGTGATAATGGAGGAAGTTAAAATTCATAATATCATAAACTAAAATTTATAGTACACTGTACATAAGAGGAAAATAAATGAAAAGTATTCATCATCCACAGAGGATGAATTATTAGAGATAATCTACACAACCAAAGAATAAATATAACTATACATCTTCACAAAGTTCCAAGTTACTGCTGCCATCTATGTGCTTGACTTGCGGAGTTTCTGTTCATCAGATAGAATTTTTGCAAACCTGGGGCCATATTTAAGTTAATAAAATAAGTAAATCAATCATCCCAACTTTCTTTTCAAGAAAAGAAATATATTTCTGAAAATAATTAAAACAGCAAAGTGGTGAAGTAAGAGAAGTAGAATACTTAATCAAAGCATCCTGATTTGTGCCTCCATTGGGAATAGGCTCAGACATTCCTGTTTGCATATTAGCTCTAGTAACAGGAGACGTCAACAAATTCTCCCCAATTTTAACAAGATCATCCAGATTCTTCTTCGTTGTGACATCAACAGACGAGGTCTTCCCAACTAATGTTTGATCCTGCAATTAAATTAACAGGAAATAAACCAATCAAAAACTTAATAAAAACTGCAAGAACAATAGACGATTTGGGATACTTACTTGAATGCGAAGGTAATTATCTTTAGATCGGAGAGCCTGAAAAGCAACACATAAGAAATAATCCACCATGTCATTACTAGCGTGGGTGTAAACATCAATTATAGGCACGGAACTCCCCTGAATCAACCAGCTTAAGACGCCCCAATCTGCCGCCTTTTCTGCGGTGTACTTCTGTTCTTGTTTAGCAGATCCTGTTCCCAGTGAAAGCACGAGATATCTGCCATAGTTGAGTGGCTCAATGGGGAAGAAGTACGGATTGTTTTTGAATATTTCTTTCGTTACTTCTCTGACTGCGACCAGCGTCTGAAAATATTGTCAAGTAAATTTTATTTATGCAATCGAAATTAATTATCGGTAAATTAGGGTTTTTGAAATGATGAATTACCGGGTTGTTGGCAGCTACTCCTCCATCAATAAGATTGAAATCCCAAGATTTGCCGGAATCATCGGTGTTTGTGAAATGATGGGCCGGAAAAAAGGTCGGCGCGGCGGAGGTGCCGATGCATATGTCTGATAGTAGGGCGTCCATATAACCCGAGTTCTTTATCTGCATTAGCAATATGGTAATTGTAAATATCAATAAATTCAAGGTTAATTTCACTTTAATTACATTAGGATTATTCCATTTTTCATTTATTAATTAATATGTGTTATATATTAAAAACTAAAATATAGTTGAAACACCGTAAGTAATTAACAACTGTTGATGCAAAACCACATCCATGAGAAAACCTTAGCAACAATAATGGCTCATACTGTCTACTGACATGCAAAAAGGAGAAAAGAAAAAGGAAAAAAAAAAGGGAAAATAACATTACATACCTTTATAATATAAAAAAAAATTGATTCTCGAATACAAAAACATGGCAAGAAAAAAAGAAAGGTACTAATTAAAGGTTAAAGTTAATCATAATTTATTTATTTTTTGAAGAAGTTAATCATAATTAATGAATAGGGGTAAATGCGATTATATCATATGTATAAGGGGTAATATGATATGTTTAAAGGATAAATTTTATAACAAGATCCAACTTATAGAGTTGTTATTAATTTAAGACCTAAATTTTGAAATTTCTCAATAAGGGATTCAATTTAACATTTTTTCTCAATTTAAGGTTTGAAAATTAGACTGGATTCTGAATTAAAGATAAAATTCCTTTTTTTTTCTTTTATTATTATTTTTATTAATAGATTTATTTATATTTCAATATATATTCATATTTTAGATAAACTAAGACAACTTAGTGCACTTTAAGAACAATCTTCATTCGATTTGTCTTCATTAATATAAAAAACAAGTAAGAACGAAAGAAAAATATTATTAATTTAATTCATAAAATACAAGTTAAATTAAATTGATTAATATTAAAAATGATTTTCTATACTTTTATTTATAAAATTAAGAAAATAAAGGAATCTTAATGCTATGAATTGCATTGTGTGTGCATATATAAAAATTAGTATAAGATCGATGAAGATTGTTCCAAAATTGCACTAATTTATCTTAATTTATCTCAAATATAAATACATATTGAAATGTAAATAAATCTATAGATATAAATAAAAAGAAAAAAATTGAATTTTATCTTAAATTGGGAACTCAATCTAATTTTCAAGTTTTAAATTGAGAAAAAAGATTAAATTAAACCTCTTATTAAAAAAATTTAAAATTTGGGTTTAGAATTGAGAACTAATCTATAAATTAAATTTTGTTATGAAACCTTATCTTTAAAAATAAAATGGGGCATTCTTCCAAAAACAAAGGAAAATAAAAAAGGTGTAGAGATTAAAGAAGAAGATTATTAGGGTTAAAGTGGGAGTAACATTAAATATTATGGGAAAACTTTCCTTTTTCGTTTTTTTTTTCCCTGTCATATATTGTCTTCCCCGTTTTTTATCTATCATTTATTATCAAGATGGAAGTATGAAAAAGAAAAAAAAAAAATGGAAATATGGATGACTCAATTAGTATAATGCAAATCCTAGATTGATCAAGGCGGAATAGTCAATGAGATCCGATGTAATATTTTATTTTTCATTTTGTATTCAATTATTTTTAATTTATTTTATATTTTCATTAGTTATATTATTTATACATATGACTAACAATAATTATTTTAAAATAGTAAATGAAACACATGTTAATAAATACAATATTTCTTGTGCGGAACGTCTTCAACAATATAACAATATATATTCACGAAACTTATTTACTTAAAAAAAAAAAACCATCTATATATAACCTACCCATAAATATTCAACTTTTGATGAACTTACCCTGTCGTACGTAATTATTTTTCAAGCTAGTATTAGAACAAAAATAAAGATTAATTGTTAATAATCATGAAAAGCTTAGTTATAGTACTTAGTGAAACAAGATAATCACTTACTTCTTGCCCAATAATAACCAACTTACCCTTCCCCATCATGCAATGCTACCCATCATCCCCTCTATCCACAGAACACACGAGAGAGAGAGAGAGAGAGAGAGAGAGAGAGAGAGAGAGATTAACCTCGAAGGAGGAGAAAACGAATGGCTGCATATTCTTGATATCAAAAGTAGGAACGACAACATTGGTTAATGTCTGATTCAACCGAGTTTGTCCTAAATTGTCTCTTATCAGCTTGTGTAGATATTTGCCATTGTACTTTGGCCCTCCTAACAGAGCCAATGTGCTTCCAATTGACCCAAGTAAACCCCTGCATCTTATCAAATATCAATCTAATTACACCAGTGCATCATTTCACAAAGATTCATGTTGAGTGTTAGATAATATACCCCATCTGTGGGAAGATTTGAGGCCCATTGTTTAAGTAAAAAGGAATGATATCCTTAGCAGCATACAATGGACGATTATTAGTATCAGGAGCTGTCAACATGGCAGTCACAAGCCCACCTGTGCTTGTTCCAGCTATAACATCAAAGTAGTCTGAGATTCGGGCATCTTCTCCGTCCAGTTTCTGCTCAATCCAAAACATGCATCACTACTTTCAACTATTAATAAAAAATGTCGAGCTACAATTATATATATACCTGAAGTTCAGATTCGAGAAATTCAAGAATCTTAGCAGGGATGATGCCTCTAATGCCACCTCCATCGATGCTTAGAATAGTGATTAGTCTTCCATTAGTGGAAGGTAGAATTTTTTTAAAAGAAGTAGTTGATGATGCCATTTGAGATAAGAATGTGGTTGCTGTGTTAATTTGTGCAAATTTTAAAAACTGATCCAGTATTTAAAGGCAAATCCGGCTGCTAATTCGTACCCCTACGCATCCATCATTGAATTCTTCCTGCTGATTAACAATTCATGCTTCCAATGTAAAACTGATGCTATTTAATTTAATTTCATTTGTTATAATATAAATGCTTAGGTCTGACAATTCTTCTTGGACGGCTACGTCTTCTATAGTCTATTTCCTTAATTAAGTCCAATTAAATGTATTGGCAGATTAAATAGTTTCTATTGACTAATTGGGCTTAAAATAAGCGTAAGTCGTCATTCTTCAAGGTAATCATGCACGCCATTACTAGTAATTAGATGCCCTTGATCAGATATATATGACAGGTTGGTATGATTTTAAGCTTACCTAGCATACAATTCCACGACCCGACCCGGTATGTGATAACTATACAATTTCGTGGTTAGTGGTTTTTTTTTTTAAATCAATATTTTTCGTAGGCAAATGTGATAGATAGATGACAACTATAAATATTTGTAAAAGTTAGACAAATACTAAGGGCTTATTTTATAAATTTTACGTGAAATTTTAATTTTTAGTAAAGTTTTTGTTTATAAATAGTTCTAACATCGCTTTCTAGAGTTGCTCATTAAACTAGTAATTGGGTTAATTATTTCTTGAAACAAGGCCCCGGTTTTTATATGGTCACCGCAAGTAAAGGTTTCTTGTGTAGATTGTTTCAAAGGTTTATGTATACTAACTTAAGTGCTTTTTAATTAGTTAACGTGGAAAATTTCGTGGATCAATCAATGATTCAATGAAATTTCCAATTAGTTTGGTGTATTCTGTACTATGACAACTTTACATTTAATGAAGATGTGTGTGTTTGAGATTGTATATGTCTATTACCTATATATAAAAGTGTGAATATTTTTTACAAAATATGGATTATCGAATATATCCTTATTATAGATTATTATTTAAGGTTATAACAATAATTTAGGATTTTCATACTTAAATAATTTTATATTAGAATTCTAATTAATTCAAAATCTTATAGAATCCTACTATAATTAGAACTCTAATATAAAAGTGTTATATATACAATATTGTATTATTTCTTTCTTTAATTTGAATTGATTTCCACGTACAACGCACTTAGTCTAAAACTTGTCCTTTTATAAAAATAAAAGAGAGAGAGAGAGATCAGGTTGTATATACAATATTTTCTTCCATCGGCTACTTGGATTAGAGTTGCAGCATGTTGGAAAATTCCTTGTGAAAAATGGGTTTCTTAGGGCCAATTTTGATAATAAATAATCAAATAAATATAAGTGAGTATATTTAATAATATTTTACAAATTTTTTATTCAGTATATATTTTAGGGCCATGTTTCAATCTAAATATTATATAAAGTACTTTATGTTTCAATCCATCATGTGTTTATAGTGTATACATGTTTTTGAATTCATTTTGAAAAAACATTAGGTTGTAATTTTTGTGAGACCAATGTGATCTAATTTTGTTAGACAAGACAATCTACAAAATAGAGATTTATTTGTGAAACAAATTTGAGCCATTAGATAATATATGGAACTCCGTCTCATAAAATTATATTCATAAAATAGTTTTATATAACTTTTCGTGAAAACATTAATTAATTATATGGAAAAATTGTAATATCGTCTATTAACATGTTAATTAAATTCAAAGTCAAGTTTGAAATGCAATATCAAAATAATTATAAATATTCTTTGAACTACTCAATTCATTAATATTAAAAAGCTTTTGAAAATCTTGAAACAATAAAAATATTAATGTACTACATTAAAAATCTATATATTGTACAGCAAGACACTCATTTAAATAAAATTAATAACTGAACGCAACCTATGTCACACATAGGTTAATTTAGCTTGATTAGTTTTTCACAATCCATTTTGGATGACTAAGAAATTACTATAAAACAATAATCATTTCAGTATATCTAAATATTATTAATTTTCACCATTTTAGAATTTTTTTTGTTGGGGTTGGGGTTCAATAAAACATCAATATTTATATACAGAATAGATATGTGAGTAAAAATGTGTTCGAACAATTTAGGCTTTGAGTAGCTTAAAATAAAAAGGTAATAGTTAGGAAAAAATGATAGGTATAATCTTACAAGACGTTTTATGATTTATTTAAATTTAATTATATGAGATAGGTCAATTCATAATTCATATTTTACAATTTATATTTGACTTGTTATTATGTTTTTCCAAATCACTTATTTTTCTAAACTTGTATCTTTAGACATAAACGTTCAATAATTGTAAAAACACGCTAGCATTTGTTGTATTATTATTTAAAATCTTTCCAAGAAAGTATCTTAATCGCAAAAATTTGAGGTATCTGATATTTCAATTTTAAAATAAAAAGTGTATCTAATGTGCAATTGATGTATATGTAATTTGGGTTGACTCGGATCTACGTATTTTTTAAATTTTTTTTCAGGTCAAAACCTTATACAAATTCAATTTGAAATAATTAAATTTTAATTTCAAGGTATGAATATTTGTTGATAAAAGTCGCATGAATATAGATAATGGTCACATAAATATCACATAAATGTATAAGGTACAAAATTTGCTGAAATTCTTTCTTTATTTCCTTGGTTATTATTCATAAAAATCACGAAATTTGTACATAAAAATCACATAATTTGTACATAAAGGTTATCGAATTTGTACATAAAGATCAACATATAAAATTTTAAGAAAAAAAACATTACGAATCCAAGTCGAGTCAATCTAAATTGCATGAATCTTAGCATCGGGTGCATAGAAGAATTTGTGTAAAGTAAAAGTTGTATCTAACGAGATGGCTGCGAAAAAACAATTTTATTAGTACATTATGCAGATCTCGTATGATTGACACACATTCAAAGTCAGCTGATGTAATTAAAAATAATTACTTTGCTTAATTGCCAAACGTGGATATGAATTACTTAAATTAAATAATTAATGTGACAAGTCGGTTCGATCTCTCTAACTTGGAAGTAAGGAGACGTAAAAAAATAAATAAAAATAAAAAATCTCATGTCAATAAAATAAATAAATTGTTAAGTAGCAATCTATTGAATGAGCTGGTTGTACAGTTGTACTGTGATGAAATATTGGTAGAAGACTTTTCTTTAAACTCTCAAATTCAATATTTAAGTTTCTTTGATAACATAGTTAATCTGAAATACTATAATATTGGAATCCCATTAATGAGTATGATTGTCACAATTTTACTTTACCACTATGAGAAATTGGTTCAAAATTCTAAGATCGAACTAATTATGGCTATGAAATTGTACTAATAATTGGAAGATAGAATAGGTGTGTGCTTACCATCAATAAATATAAAAGGTTTAAAACTTTCGTTGATTTATTATTCAATTTAAAACTTTAGTTTCATTAAGTTTGATTTCATTCAAATACATTCATGATTCAATTATCCAAAATTTCACATTTTAGGAATAGAGTTACCCAACACGTCAGCATTAGTTCAAAATTTATGTGTCTTAAGTCTGAGATCACGCAAGAGAATAGGTCATCATCTTTCTAATTAATTAATGAAGACTACGTATCTAATTTCTTCGTTCAAATTTAAAGTTTGATTTGGTTGAGGTTGTAGGTACTTATCAACTTAAAAATCTATTAACTGAACATAAAAATCTTACATAAAACCATCTTGTAATTGTATTATAGTGAAATAAATTCGTCCCTTCAAACTGAAACCAATTTTTACAAATAATATTTGGTTTTTTTGGTTATGAGTTATGGACATTAAATCGGTGAGACATTCTCATAAGAATCACACACTTAAATAAAATGTTTAAGAGCTCATCACTTTTAAGTAGGAAAAATGTTCAAATAAGTCGCTAATATTTTGTCTAGATAGGTACAAAAATATCATTAATGTTTATTTTTAAGTATATATAATCCACTTAAAATTTATTTATAATCTAATATATGTTGTGAAATTAAAATATTTACATACTTTAATTTTTTTTCTTTTTTTGACCTCATTTTTTTACATATTTTAGAACAAGAAAATTATTTGTGAAAACATAAATATGATAGCTTATTATGTATATGTGTGCAAATATGTATTATTATTTATTATTGTTATTTATATTTTTTTACTTTGAAGACTAAAACTATTAAATAGTTATGTTTATTTGAATAATTTTACTATGATATTAGGAATATTATTTTTTTAGTTTAAAATACAACTTAAACCTCTATTATTAGCGTTTAACATTCATTTATAAACCATTCAAACATGTGATGAGTATGCATGCGGGTCGATTGTAATGTTAGGAAATTGATGTTTGAATGGTTTATACTTGAATACAGTGGATTCTTCTTATGGCCTTATTAACTATTTTTTTTAATTAAATTAAAGTATATGAGGAAGAGTTAAAATAGCTATTTCAAAAATGGATGAACGGAAAATTATTTATATTTGTCATATATAATAAGTTATTATATTTACATTTTCATGAAATAGTTTTTTTTTTCTAAAATATGCGGCCAAAAATAATAATAATTAAAGTGTCCAATTTTTTTTATATAATAATATTATTGCAATAATAAATCTTAAGTGGGTTTATGTATTTAGTGGTAAATATTACTGACATTTTTTTATCTAAAAATACTTCGATGGAATATATGAATATTGAGTAAACTTTTTGAAACTTTTTTCCTTTTAAATAATATCAATATTTTGCCAATGGAATTTTTTTTTAAAAGAGTTTTCATTAAGATGCAACTCAAATCACTATGAATTCTTTGATATATTGAGATACTAAGATTTTATATTTTAAACTGTGCTTCATATTATTGCTTACATTATGGATGTGTATGTAGTGTGTGTGTGTATATATATTATATAATAGAGGAATAATAGTTTAAAATCGGAAAATTGGTGGCTATCAAAGCCCATATGCAGCCATGTATTTAAAAAAAAAAAAAAAAAAAAGTGAGAGAAATTAAGTTCGTTCTTGAAATAGTAATGGATCTTTTGTTGGGCTTAGACTTCGGATGCAACTAGGACCATTAATCCACCATGGGTTGCCTTTCCAAAAATAAATAAAAAAGTTTGGCCCAGGTATCTAGAAAATGCACAAATTAGCCCAATACTGTTCATTGGGCCCTAATAGACCAATAAAAAGTATTAAATGAGTACCTATTAATTTATATGCAAACTATTCTTTAATTGAAGTATTTGATGAAGAAGTTGGCAATGGTCTTTTAAAATGGTATTCCTTGGTTGCCACCTCTAGCCCGAGATGTGAGAGTAGAACTACCCCATACCCAAAGCAACCGACAATCTTAAATTACACACAAGGGCGATTGATCATTCTCTCTCTCTCTCTCTCTGTCTCTCTCTCTGTGGATCTGGAAGCACAGAGTTTCTGCTCCATTCCAACATGGGAAGAGCAGCTATGGGATCTCCTGCAATTCGTACTGTTTTCTTCTTCACAACCATCTGCATTTTGCTCCTTCCGCACAATGCACTCAGCTTCTACCTCCCGGGTGTTGCCCCCGAAGACTTCCAAAAGGTATGATCCTTCTGAATTCATTCGAGGTCCCGGGTTTAATTCTTTTATTTTGATTTAGGTTTCTTCTGCACATAGTATTTCAATTGTCTGAGGTAAATGTGGAAAGTTTGTTTATTTCTTGATCTTGATTTTGTTTGAAGATCTGATGTTTTGTCTCTGCTTCTCTCTGTGTTTTTTATATGCAATTACTATTAGTGATAGGTATTGCTAGATGTAGGATTTAATAAGATGTTTAATTAGAAGAAAATGTATAATAGGATATATTGGACTTCAACCAAGCAATAGCGCTTTAGTTAAGGCTAAATTTTAGAAACAGCTCATAGAATTGAGTTTTGTGGAAGGCTATTTTAAATGTTCTGAAAGACAATGTGTTTGTAGCACAATTGGCAAATAGGGCTTGGAGGAAATCTACAAGAAACTTTTTAAGAGATTGAAAACATAATTCTAATTAATAAACTAGCTCAGGTAGCCAATTTGATGTATGCTATGTCAATTCGTAGCTGTGTGGCTTTACTGAGTTTTGTTTAAGATATTAAAATATGTTACCTGGATCCTGTCAACAACTCCTCGCTTTTGGTTCTCTTCTTTTTTCTCACATGATGAGGATGAATAAAATGTATATGGAAATGGTCAAGTTTCTTCTCATTCTTGAATATTGCTTCTTGGTTTATATTTAAGATAATATTATGTTTTTCAAATTTTTAGAATTTCATTGGAAAAATGTGTGTATAGGTATTTGTAGTCTGCTCATTGGAGAAACTTGCTCCTTGCGAGATATTCTGTCTAATCTTAAGCTATAGGTTAGAGTTGGTATTCAACACTTTTCCAACATGTGAAACTTGTCTCGTCTTGGTTCATTGATTGTTGAGTCCGTATCCCACGACCCTTGAAGCTGTATTTGAATAATAAGCCTGTATATGTGAAGCATAGGAGGACCTGTATATGGCAATGAGATTATACTGTTTTCATTCTTCATTAGATAATATGATATTTGAATGGTTGGCATTGGCTAATTGTTTGCTGCAATTTTGTTCCTCATCTCTTACATGGTCAATCTGTAGATACAAATCTCCAGTTGATCGTGGACCATATTTATACTAATCCTCTTTCTCTTTCTGTTTTCATTCCTTTTCTTTTATGTCCCAAAATAATGCAGGGAGATCCACTGTATGTGAAAGCAAACAAATTGACTTCTATAAAGACTCAGCTTCCTTACTCATACTATTCTCTTCCTTTCTGTCGCCCAAACAAGATAGTCGACAGCAGAGAAAATCTTGGAGAAGTACTTCGTGGTGATCGCATTGAGAACTCCCCCTATGAGGTCTGTACAATCTCTTTCATGCTATAATACTCTTTTCACAGTTGTATTAGTCATTGACATCTTGTTGAATGTTTATTCTGCAGTTCAAAATGAGGGAACCACAAATGTGCAACATTGTTTGTCAACAGAAACTTGATGCCAAAACGGCAAAAGAATTTAAAGAAAAAATTGAGGATGAATACCGCGTAAACATGTATGTCAATCCTTTGCAGTACATACTCTCTCTCCCTGCATCAACTTTTTTAAGTAAGTCAATGTTAAAGCATCTCATGCTTAATAATTCTCGTATTCTGTTTTGCAGGATCCTAGATAATCTCCCTTTGGTTGTTCCCATCCAAAGATCAGAACAAGAGGGTCCTCCCATCTACCAACTGGGTTTTCATGTTGGGCTGAAAGGGCAATATGCTGGTGTAAGTTAACTAAATTATGGCTGTAAGCTTGTACAAGCATTTTGTGCAAGATCGGTAATTTACTCAATACTTTATACACATGCAGAGCAAGGATGAAAGGTACTTCCTATACAACCACTTGAGCTTCATAGTTAAGTTTCACAAGGATGAGCTGACTGATTCAGCAAGGATTGTAGGTTTTGAAGTCACACCATATAGGTAAGATTTATTTGAGTCATTTATTTTTCTTAGTGTTTAATAACAAGTTTTTTGAGTCACTATATTGAAAATTAACTTACCATTTATATCCCATGTTGCAGTGTTAAGCATGAGTATGATGGAGAATGGAATGAGAATACTCGTCTAAGTACATGTGATCCCCATGCAAAGCGTACAGTTTCTTCTTCAAACTCTCCTCAAGAGGTTGCAGAGAAACAAGAAGTCATATATACTTATGATGTTGCATTCCAGGTAATGAGTTCATGGGCACACTTTCCACGTTTAGTAATATATTGTCACTTGTACCCAAGTGCAAATGAAGCCCCTCTTTTCTAGCTCTGTTCATGTTGATGCCACCTAAATTTCTGCCTTGATCGGCCACTATAATGTCTTTTTCTAGTTACTTCTATGTGGAGGAGAATCCCCACTTAATGATCCAAGATCTGTATTTCAGGAGAGTGAGGTGAAGTGGGCATCACGATGGGATACTTATCTTCTAATGACAGATGATCAAATCCACTGGTTCTCCATTGTGAATTCTCTAATGATTGTTCTCTTCCTCTCCGGTATGGTTGCGATGATAATGCTGAGAACGCTTTATCGAGACATCTCAAAGTACAATGAACTTGAAACTCAGGAGGAAGCGCAAGAAGAAACGGGATGGAAGTTGGTTCATGCTGATGTATTCAGGCCCCCAAGCCACTCGGATCTGCTCTGTGTTTATGTTGGAACTGGTGTGCAATTTTTGGGGATGATACTCGTGACTATGGTGTTTGCTGTCCTTGGGTTCCTCTCTCCTTCAAATCGGGGTGGACTTATGACGGCCATGTTATTTCTCTGGGTTTTCATGGGGCTTTTTGCTGGTTATTCCGCTGCTCGATTGTACAAGATGTTCAAAGGAACAGAATGGAAGAAAATCGCCCTCCAGACTGCTTTCCTATTCCCAGCTATAGTTTTCAGCATCTTCTTTGTCCTCAATGCTCTCATCTGGGGTCAGAAATCTTCCGGTGCAGTGCCATTTGGTACAATGTTCGCTTTAGTCTTCTTGTGGTTTGGAATTTCGGTTCCTCTCGTCTTTGTGGGCAGTTATGTTGGCTTCAGGAAACCAGCAATTGAAAATCCGGTGAAGACAAATAAAATACCTAGACAGATCCCGGAACAGCCATGGTACATGAACCCTATCTTCTCAGTTTTGATCGGAGGCATTCTCCCTTTCGGAGCTGTGTTCATCGAGCTCTTCTTCATTCTGACCTCAATATGGTTGAATCAGTTCTACTACATCTTCGGGTTCCTCTTCATAGTTTTCATCATCCTCCTCATCACCTGTGCGGAGATAACAATCGTGCTTTGCTATTTCCAGCTATGCAGTGAGGATTATCTATGGTGGTGGAGATCGTATCTAACATCTGGATCCTCTGCACTCTACCTCTTCCTCTATGCAACCTTCTACTTCTTCACGAAGCTTGAAATCACGAAGCCCATCTCAGGTGCACTGTACTTCGGGTACATGCTGATTGCTTCATACGCGTTCTTTGTTCTAACAGGCACCATTGGCTTCTATGCGTGCTACATCTTCACAAGGCTGATTTATTCTTCTGTTAAGATTGATTGATTAATGCAAATTGTGCATAGGGCTTTCCATGTCGGAGAAGAAATGCCACTTAAACAGAATTTATTCAATATCAAGTATGTGTATGATTTTTAGAAACGACCATACCATAAATCATGATTTCAAATTTCTGAAGAGAAATTTATTGTATTAGGTTATGTTTTGAGTTATCTTTGTAGGAAGGATGTTGGAGAGCTTGTAAACTGCTCAAGAATTGCCAGTTTTCTTGATTAGATGATACCTATCGATGCTAGTTGTTCTATACTATTTGGTTCTTTACTTTTTATGGTGTTTCAATTTGTTAGTAGATGATGTGTGAAAGATGTTAAGCTATTCGACATCAACTCGTGTTTACCTTTATTAAAATTTGATGTTTATATTTTTAAAATTTTATAAGTTTTTCCAATTGCAATTTGATTTCGGACATCAATTGTCAAGTTGATGTGTCACTCCAAATTAAGGATCTTGATTGTACTGTTGATGTGTCACTCCAAATTAAGGATCTTGATTGTACTGAGAAAAGAACCCCCAATTTAAAACATTATACACAACACATCAACAATCAATATTAGAAATCTAATTTTCCACTAAAAAACTTGATTGATTGACTTTGAAAACATTTAAAAATTAGAAGTATCATAAAAAAAAATTCATAAAATAAATGATGCAAATAGAAAAGCAAAATTATAGAATGGATTGAATTTGAAATTCCCTCCAAAAGTAGAGACACGGTATCAAATAAATCATGTACATATATATCCTTCCCCAAAAAGGGTAAAAAAAGAAATAAAAAGTTTCAAATCCTTCTGATTCAAGGAATAGTACATACATATATATACATATATATATATATTTCATTTGCCCAAGTTTCATCAAAAACTATCAAAGAATGAAAGAAACAATCAAGAAACCCTCTCTAAACATGGCAACGATCGTGTTCATGAGTTGTTGTCTCAAGACAACACTAGTACCAGAATTCAAGAAACACAAGTCAAAAATAATCTTCCAATCAAGTTAAGAATCAAGAACCAAATTAAGAACAAGAAGTTGATCAAGAAGAAGAATCCGAGCTCATCTCCAAGAAACGTGATTCCGGCTATTCCTCAGGCATTGAAGAATCGAATTCTTGAAACTGGGGGTCGTTTGGATACTGTGACTTTCGTAATTCAGAAACAACTTTTTGATTCTGATGTAAACCCCAATCTGAGTAGATTGTCGCTTCCATACCGCAAAGCGAGAATGGATTTCCTCCGATCAGACGAGGTTGAAGGAATTCAGGCAACTCTGATCGAACCATGTCTTGAAGAATGTGAGATCAGTTTGAGGAATTGGAAGTCGAATTCCATGTATTCCCTCGTCACTTCTTGGAATGAAGTTCGTTTGAAAAATAACCTGGAAAAAGGGACAGAGATTCAGTTGTGGTCGTTTCGAAGAAATTCTGGATTATGTTTTGGGCTTGCTGTCATCCCTTGAACACTTCACAAGTACCCATATCTGCTTAATCTGCATATCAAGAAACCATTGCTTTTATTCTTTTGTATTTCCTAATTTAGACTGCTTGAAGTTTTGATGATCGATCACTTAATTATCTTTTTGGCAAATTCATTTCTTCTGGTAGGGATTTTCGTGGGTTACATTGGATTCTACTTATGAATACCTGCTTAATTGAGAAAATTTTGTTTGGAGTCAGAAACTACTTGATGGTTTTCATATCAATACAAAAGTTGAAGAAGATACATGTATATAGTTATAGGGAAAATTATATCAATCGTGCTAGTGAAAACTTGAGTTGAAGAAAAATAAGTGTATTCTAATTTTTTTATTTTTTTCTGGAATTTGGAGTGGGCAAAAAACTTAAACAGCAAGGATAATAAAAACGCTATACTATATTCCCATTACATATTAACTCCTTACAAACAAAAGGAAAAAGAGAAGAAGTGATAATTAAAACATGGGGGAGGGGTCTTCTACTTGCGAGGACGCGTGTCCTCAGGATCGGCGAGGCCCGAGGAGACTCGAGCGACATCAATGGCGGTGGCTTCAGGCTTTTTCTTGGTGTACAATGTGAAGTACCATATGGCGCCGACGATGGCGGAGCCGGCTATGGTGATGGTTAAAGGGCTGTAGGGTAGGCTCCGGCGCTGGTGGAGGATCTCGCCGGGGTTTTGCCCTGGTGGACGCTTGGAGGCCTCCACGCCTGCTCTTTTCACTTCCTCTGGGCTCATCTTGTGCGTCTCTGCGTTTTTTCTCCACTCTTCGTTTCCTGCCATTCTTGCTGCAAGCTTAATTTCTTGTGATTTGGAAACTGTGTTTGTTTTGTTGGTGAAACTGGAAATTGATGAGGGAGATGGAGATGCCACGTTCCTGCATGCACCTCCCACGTGTCTTTTCTTTACACTAGCTACATATAATTGTTTTTCATTGTTTTATCACGAATCTTGAGAAAAAGATTCATATAAATAATTTAGATGTATATACTCGATTTAATAGTAAGATGGAATAAGAGGTAAATGATAGGTTCAACTCAATAATAATATGACGGAAATAAATTCGATAAGACTTCATAGATCGTGATCCACGAGACTATATTTTAAATTTCAATATTTAGTTAATTTATTTTTTTGAAAGGAAATTTTAATATTTAATTAGAATCACTATAATTTTTTTCTACTGTTTTGACAATAATACACTTAAAATAGAAGATGCTATCTGAAGCATTTGTGCATCATATTATTTATGTTATATGGGCCAGAACTAATTTCGCTGGTAGAGGCCCAATCTAAGAAGATAATTTTGCTGGTAGGAGGCCCAAATATTTAAGGTACGTTGCAATCTCTACGGTCTAAAATGGCCCATTATACCCCGACATTTACTATTACAAACATACCGGGTGGATCGCGGCAGTTATTAATTTACAAAAAGGTTACATTATTGGGCTGAAAAAGTCTTTTTCCCATATATTTACGAATTTATATACACTAATGACTTATTTCCCACTTGAATTTTTAAATTACATCTCATAACATATATACCATACACACACGAACTATTTCCTGCTAATGTCACTAAATTTAGTCTAATTAGGAAAGAAAAAGTAAATTATGGAATTAAAACTCAATCTGATAATACAATCAAAATTAAATATGATCCAATCCATAATAAAAAGCCTTTTAACGTTAGGCTTTACCGTTACTAGAAGACAAAATAATTACACACTGTCCTAAAACCCAGAACCCTTCCAACGGCTAGTTCTCCCCTTCTCCCTCCTATATATTCCGGCGTAACACTCTCTCCTCCACCAACATCAATCATCCCTCTATTCTCCCTCTCTCTAATAGCTATTTCTCTCTCTCAGTAGAATTCTGCCACTAAAAGAAATTTTTGTGCAGCTATCGGCCATCACTAGTACAAAAATGGCCGGATTTTCAAGAGCAGAGATTTCTTCACTATTGCTGCTCACATTTCTATTTGTGAGCTTCTCCGATGCCAGAGAACTCCTCGTCGGCGGCAAGTCCGACGCTTGGAAAATCCCCTCTTCTGAATCGGATTCTCTCAACCACTGGGCCCAGAAATCTCGCTTCATCGTCGGAGACTCTTTAGGTACGTACGGTACATACACAAATCCCCTTTCTTAATCTTCATCGCAAATATCTAATTTCATTTTCTCAATTTTCAGTGTGGGAATACAATGACTCGAAAGACTCAGTGCTGCAAGTGACGAAGAGAGATTACGTGACCTGCAACACATCGAGTCCGATCGAAACCTACACCGGCGGCGACATCAAGGTGAAGCTGGAGAGATCGGGGCCGTTCTATTTCATCAGTGGAGCGGAAGGGCACTGCGCCAAGGGTCAGAAGGTTCTTGTTGTCGTTATATCAGAGCACCACAACTTGAGGGGAGTTTCTCCGGCATCTTCCCCGGCGGAGACCCAAGCCCCAGCGGTTGCGCCGGCGCCCGCCAGTGGTGCCGCGAGTTTGAGTGAAGGATTTTTTATGGTGTTGGGGGCGGCGGTGTTGGCTGTGATGTGAACAAGTTGGGAAAATCATTTATTGGTCTATTACTTCATTATTTTGTGTAATTGAGATTACATCCCCCTCTAATATTATTCATTTTATTTATTTTAATGAAGCTTCCATGCTAATTTTGAATTAATTGTTGTGATAAAAAAATATTTAATTTTGTTTTAAACGATTTATTTGAAGTGACTATATAAAATTATATTTGAGCAATTTGAGGTAAAATCAATTCAGGTTGGATGTGCTGCACTTCACAAGAAAGAAGCTGAGATACAGAAAAAGCTCTCCAACAAAAGAAAAACTGTGTAAATTGATGAATCAAATAGACAAATTGAATAGATGGGAAATTAATCAAAACATCTGTTGTACAATCTGTTATAATGGCTGCTAACTGGCATCTGCTAAAAGAGAGCAGGAGAAATATACAAGACAAACACAATCTAAAAAGGTTGTTTATAAATATGTTTACTTTCAGAGAGTGGCTCAAAACACAGATTTCCAACACAATTGCTGTGCGTGCACGAAACGAAAGAAGCCACGACATTTGCATTCACTTAAAACTGGCTGACTTTCCCTTGATTTTTGGATAGAAAACACTCGCTCATGCGATCAGTGTGGAACCTGCACATGGAGAGAGGAAAAAAATAATCAGAAGTTCCATATATCAAACTAATGAATAACCAAAATACCATGTAATCCAAAAAAAAAAGAAAATAATGTCACAAACTACTTTTCCATATATAGTGAAACAGGTATCACAACTCAAAAAAATTGGCAGATAATGTTTCAGTCAGCATCTATATTCCACAGCAAGTAATTCCAACCACAAAATATTGACCATTGCACCAATAAGATCAAGCAATTATTTCGTAGTTGCCATTTCTATACAAGAGTGCAGCGACAATCTCCTTTCAAAAGATACTTCATGCAGAATGATCAGATGACAGAAGTTTAAATCAAACATTTGATGAGTAGAGGGAATTATATCTAAAAGTAATCCCACACAAACTTTGGCCCGAATTTCTGCACCATGGTTAAGTTAGTTCATGTGCCATTGTACATTTCACATCCAAAAACCATCTAGATATGCTAAAACCATCCTAGAGGTGCCAAGACAACAAAATGTGCTCTACTGACATGGTACCACGATTGTGTTTATTGTTTGTTGCCTAGGATGAATAGAAACATCCACTACCAAAACCAATATAACCAGTGACATAAAACAAGTGCCATTGTAAAAGTTGTCCCTCATGAAATGTATAAAGATAATAGATTTATATTTTCACAGATTATTCACCAAGTATATGCTTTATTGACAACTTTTTATTTTGCCATAATAATATCTTAATAGTGATGAGATCTAGTATTTATAGTCGTCAGTACTGATAATTAACGACTGGACACGACAAACCTAGTGACCATAAAAACTACTAATATATTTTGTATTAGGGTAATTATAATGATTGTACACGTACTACTATTTATGGGCACTAAAATCTGTTAAAAGCACCCACACACATTTGCTACCTTATGTACACTTGGGCTAAAGTTTTGCTACCCATCGATGCATTCTGACAACTCAAAATACATTTTTCTCACTATCGTAATTAGCAACAACTTTCACACGTCACTTAATACATTATCATTACTATTCCAGTTTCTTGTAGTGATCAGCCCCAGTAAGAGACAAATGAATCCTTTTAAAATGAGGGAGAATGTCATTAAAATTAGAGTCTGGAGAATAAATAATACGTAATTAATTGCCTCCTTCGGAAAATCCTATCGAAGTATTGGCTTTGAATACCCCTTAATATTAACCCAAACAAAGCATAAATCTATTAAGGAACAATAAAAATATTCTAAACTTAAGGGGTTTTCTTTCTAATATGCAACTGTAAAACAAGCTTAAGTATGACGTGAGTTATACTCCTGATAGAAGACAGAAATGAATAAAAAAAAAGAAGTGCATGGTTTTACTTCATTTAATTATCACACACCATAAGTTTTCTATAGGTGATCAATAGTTTCATGGTAGCCCATTCAAGGAAAACCTTGAGTACATAATATTGCATACTTATAGAAAGGTGCTGGTTGGAACTTAAAGGTGAGATACAAATACCACCACA
The DNA here is from genome assembly GCA_028654395.1 of Scutellaria barbata. NCBI lineage: Eukaryota > Viridiplantae > Streptophyta > Magnoliopsida > Lamiales > Lamiaceae > Scutellaria > Scutellaria barbata. The sequence continues at coordinate 11,005,021 of CM053645.1, forward strand.
TTAACTAAATTACATCCCTCTAAAATTTACACCATAAACTAAATTCAATCCAGGTCCAAAAGATGCGTTAACCTATAAAACAAAGCACATATTGTTATTGGACACAGATTTCCTAATTTAGAAATAATACTGATTATGCAGGAAAATGGTGGTCATGTTCAACTCCAAGTCGTAATCTTCCTATCATTTCGGCATTATTATGCTGTTACAATGGTTTGCTCCAAAAAAAAACTAATAATAATAAATAAACAAATAAACAGAGAGAGAGAGATTTGGTAAGGTGTGGAAAGTCTCCTTAGTTATAAACTTTGGTCGTGTAAATACTTCTTCGGAACACTAAATGTTTCCCAAGTTGATAGGAAAAGGCAGGAAATAATATCTTCCCCACTATGTCTCAAGTTGGAGAAATGACTCATAATAAGATCGAGAAAAAAAATTATTTGAAGACAAAAACAATAACTATAAAAATTTGTCAACTGGATAATGGATTAAACTCAGGATTTTGATAGTTAAACAGTAAAATCTCAAGCAAATGACTATACTGATAGACCATAAAAAAGTTTTCTTTACGGAAAATACTATCCACATCCCATGTGTTTGCTGATAATATGACATGGCTAATTCCATAGAAAGAATTTACTCTCTCAGGAGCTATCCAAGGAGACAAATGTCAGGTGAAGCAGATCTACCAGGAAAATGGCTGACTAACAAACTCACTATCTATGGAAAGATGTCCATGGTGTCCCATTTTACTTTCTAATGTTTAATCATGTTATTTAATGTTTTCTGTCAAATTAACTAGTAAGAGTCACTTTTATCAGTTTCATTGAAATGGTCAGCATCTTACCATCCTAACTGCAGATGAAGTTTCCATTCAAAATTGGTTTTAGATAAAGCAATTTCTCAAGTTGAAATTAAATGGCAAAGAAAAAGTTTAACCAAACATTTAGTTGCAGTATCACAACAAAAAGTGAAAAAGTAAAACATAGAGTCTACCAGAGGATCAGTCCAGAACTATGACATCGTCATCTGAACCCTCATGTTGTAAAGGTCCCTTAACACCATTTTTATTATCACCCAGTAGCTCACGGGCTGCTTTCTCAAGAAACTCCTGAGCAGCAGCACGAACAGATTGCTTCTCCGGTGACTGGTACCTTCTTTTTTTTTGGACACTGCTGTTTAAATACTTAAATCTTGGAGCCTCCCCACGACTAATTTCCCGCATGCTTTGCTTCTGCGCTGCAAAACAAGGTAATTATTCAAAAGACAACTAAATCAAGGGTTGGTCATGCCAAAAGTAAAGAACCCCATACCAGAGGAAAGATCAGGCAAGGAATGCTCAATAAACCGGGCTGCTGCCTGGGGATTGATGGTGGCTGAAGGTCGCAATGGTGCTACAAACATAATAAGCAGTGCTTTAGGAAGCGCAGCAGCAGTAGTCACAACTTATCACAGTTGACACTAGAGATTATCATTCCAACAAGACAACTATCTCACATCTCAAGAGTATAAAGTCTGAAATACCAGGATCCTCTCTAATAAATTATCATACAGAACACAATTGAATTGTTTTATTCATTCCATCAAGATTACTATAGATTATGAATTTTAATATAATGACCACAAAATAAACAAATATGAAGGAATTAAAGGAGTCAAGCAATCAATCCCAAAAACTTCTAAAAGTTTTGCTTGATAATTCTGGAAATTCTAAACTGTGATAGAATGTTCACTGAACAGCATAATTAATGTTTTCTCTACAGGAGATTTTATTATTATAGATTCTGTAAACAACCCCACCACAACAGCTATTAAATTCCATTAGATTATTGTTCATTCACTGGGAGTGAAAAGAGAGAAACTTACCTTTGCTCAAGTCTATGCATCGCTGTAATTTCTCTTGATGCAAGCTCAACCTCTCCTGAACCCACAAAAAAAAGCATATGCCCCAGTATCAAATAAGTTAACCAATTTTAATATACATATCTATACACACACACATATATATGGCAAAGATCGCAAAACCACCATAAACACCAGTTCCAAAAAATTAAACATAAATGACATTAAAATAACCAACTAATTACCAAAACCAACGAATACATACGGAAATAGACACCAATCGGTGGACTAATGTGTTCCATTTAAAAATAAATAAAAAACTCTATATCAATGTTCACTAAAAAAGACCACACAATCCAGGAGAAAAACAAAAAGAATGCATAAAAATTAGGTACTGATATCAATTCACTTTCTGAGTACAAAGACATCCCAGGAGAAAAACAAAAAGAATGCATACAAATTATGTACTCATGTCAATTCACTTTCTGAGTACAAAGTCATCAAGTCTACAGTTAAGTATCCCCAGTCTTTGAATTTCAGGCCTCTTAAACTAATGCAAAAGCTATAAGCTCAAATAAGTACATTTAATCAATCATAAGCACATTAAGTTAAACTTGTCCTATACACATAAATATTGAGAACATTAACATTAAAACTTAAAAATAGGCAGAGGAAAATCGTTAATGCTAGAGACTTACAAACTCTTTTTTAACAGGGTGTTCATCTGGGTTCACACCTTTGCACCTTAGCCTTACTGCAAAACCACGACGAAAAAAACAGAACAAAAAAATCGGGTCAATTTCAAAAATTCACTGCAATAAGAGAAGAAGTTGGATCTTTACAAAAAAACTGCATGTTTAATTTACGAACAAACAGCGACATAAAACGTCAACCAGCATACAAGTAAAGAGAGTAGTTGTTGTTTTGGCAATCAAAAATAGGGCTTGGGCCCTATCAAGAGGCTCCATTGTTGAAAGGGTTTCAGCGTCGCAATAAGACAAGAACTCTTCCAAATTGGCTTGCACTTCATCAATATTGGTAGATGTTCTCTTCAACGCCTCCAATACTGATTCCGGTATCACTTTACAGCTACTGCCGCTGCCAATTTCCATCTTCTCTGTACTTTTTTCCACTTAATTTTCCAATTAGAGTGAATGTGCTTCGTTTCGCTGTGGGTATATGAATTGGAAGAGAAGGGTTGGAATTCTGCAGAAAGATGACGAGTTGGTAAACAGCGGTTTGGTATTTGGTAGAATGCTGTAGGGCTGAACTCATATATGGTAGAGACTGAGAATCTAAATTGTCACTTTCTTTCGTTTTTCATTAAACAACCCCATTATTTTAGATAATTATAAATACGACCCAATAACTTTTATAGGGGAATAAAAACACCCAATAAATTACTAAACACACCATAATTTATGAGGAGTTGTCTTTCTCTTGCTAGTCAAGAATGCACGGACCTCCTCTCTTTGAGTTGAAGTGCGATCTCTTGGGCAATTTCAAGAGGGAAGAAAGCCAAAACTCTCTTTCCAGAATCACAGGGGATGCAGACACGTCAATAGACGGGTTTTAAGATAGTAAGAGTAGTGGCGAAAAGAAGAGATGTTAGAAGGTGCTAAATTAATTTATATGATTTTCAATTAAAATTAAAGTAATAGAAAATATCAATTTTACTCATTAGAAAATTTTAAAAAAACCTACTAATTTCATTTGGCCACGTCAACCGAACAAGTAAAATAATATTTGGCCATCTTAACTTGTTCGATCCGACTGACCGAACATACTTTTACTTGTTTGACCAATCAAAATTAAACGAAACAAGTTAGGTTTTGATCAATCTTTTACGATTTTTTATACGATTATCACACAATTTTTATATATTTAACTAATTTGTAAAATATTCATCATTATATTGACATTTTATTTTTCAATAAATCTAAAAAAATTCTTAAAAAATCAAGAAAAAAAAGAAGACTGAGAAAGTGAAGGAGAATTGGAAGTCATGTAATCAAGATGTGCTAAATAAAGGGTGCGGTGTATTTCATCCCACCCTAACTTTTAGGGGTTCCCCACAAACAATTTTTATTTTTATTTTTCTTGGCTTGTTTCTATAGTTTTCCATGTCATTTTTTGTATACTTTACCCATTAAAATACATAAATGATAGATTATTTTGATAAAATTTGCTTGATATTTAAATAATTTGGACGAATTATTCCCATGAATATTTTTTTGCGACCCTAGTCTATTATTACAATAAGATTTAATATTAAACAAAATCGACTTGGAACTAGATGAGTTTGGAAATAATAAACGAAATGGCGACGCGACTTCAAGTTAAAACTAGTGAGAATTGGAGAGAACGATACCGCAGAGAAGCCAAACGCCATAGCCACAGGCACTCGAGCAATTTTATCTCTAACGACCCTGCTGCACTAATTTCATAAAACCGACAACCTCTCCCTTTCTTCCTCTGTATGCTTGCCTCTGTATGCTTGCGAAAATATACCAACCCTCGTAATGTTACGGTATATGACCATTTTTTTTTTTCACCTCAAATGTTAGTATCCTATCTGCTAAGCAATTAGTCAAACACCATCCAGGCAACAACCACAACACATTCACCAGTGGCCATTGAATTGCTTGCGTAGTAATTTATCCTAGTAATTATCTTTCTTTTACTTCATGTATGGCTGTCATGATACTGAATTCTTCTAGTTTATCATGCTGTAGTTGTAGTCATATTTCTTTAACCAATGACAGCAGCATACCATCTGTGTCGAGTTACTGTGGTGGCTCGGCGAAAAGAAGAAAGATTGATTCTTTTGGGATTTTGAGATATGGGACGGTGATGAACTGGAAGAAAATCAAGAAAAAGAACATTGGTTTTCGTGGGCTTGTGGTGAAAAGCTCAAATGGAGTTCCGCTGCGCGGTAAGAGAGACATGTCCTCCGAGGAAATTATAGGGCATTTGAAGTCAATTCATGATTTGGATCAAGCCTTTTCTTTCTTTAAAGCTGTAGCAGATATGCCAAATGTAGTTCACTCTACACAGACTTGCAACTATATGCTTGAGCTATTGAATGGGAGGACGGAGGATATGGTTATGGTTTTCGATGTGATGCAAAAACAGATCATATATAGAAACTTAGATACTTACTTCATCATATTTAGGAGTCTAGGTGTAAGGGGAGGCATCCAACAGGCACCGTTTGCTCTTGAAAGGATGAGAAAATGCGGGTTTAAGTTGAATGCATATTCATATAATGGATTGATACACTTGCTTCTTCAAGCAGGGTATTGTAGGGAGGCCTTGAAGACCTATAAAAGAATGGTTTCAGAAGAGTTGAAGCCTAGTCTTAAGACCTACTCTGCTCTAATGGTGGCTAGTGGTAAAAGAAGAGATACTGAAACAGTGATGGCCTTGCTAGAAGAGATGGAAAAGTTGGGATTGAGGCCAAATGTGTATACCTTCACCATCTGCATCAGAGTGCTTGGTCGAGCAGGAAAGATTGATGAGGCTTATAATATATTAAAGAGGATGGACGAGGAGGGATGTACACCTGATGTGGTTACTTACACGGTGCTTATTGATGCTCTTTGTAATGCAGGAAAACTTCATGTCGCCAAGGAAGTGTTTGTGAAGATGAAATGTAGCAGCCAACAACCCGACCGTGTGACGTATATCACTATGTTGGACAAGTTTAGTGACCATGGAGATTTGGAATCAGTTAGGGAGTTTTGGAGACTCATGAAGCTTGATGGTCATAAAGCAGATGTTGTTACTTTCACAATACTCATTGATGCTTTATGTAAAGTGGGGAAAGTTAATGAAGCATTTGTGGTATTAGAAGAAATGAAAGAACAAGGTATCTCACCTAATCTTCAAACTTACAACACTCTGATATCTGGGCTTCTGAGGCTAAAGAGATTGGATGAAGCATTAGAACTATGTGATAACATGGAACAGTGTGGCTTCCTGCCAAATGCATATACATATGTCTTGTTCATCGACTGCTATGGAAAATTAGGAGAAGCTGACAAAGCTGTTGAAGTCTTTGAGAAGATGAAAGCTCGTGGCATTGCCCCAAATGTTGTTGCCTGCAATGCATCATTGTATAGTCTTGCTGAAGGAGGTCGGCTTAGAGAGGCAAAAAGTATCTTTGATGGAATAAAACAGAGTGGTCTTGTCCCTGATTCAATTACCTACAACATGATGATGAAGTGCTATGGTAACGCTGGGAAAATTGATGAAGCCATTCAACTACTCTCTGAAATGGTTCATAATGGCTGCAATCCTGATGTGATTGTTTTGAACTCCTTGATTGACACTCTTTACAAGGCCGATCGATCAAATGAGGCGTGGGGTATGTTTTGTAAAATGAAGGAATTAAAACTTGTTCCAACTGTCGTGACTTATAACACATTATTGGCTGGACTGAGAAAGGAGGGCAAAGTTCAAGAGAGCTACAAATTATTTGAGAGCATGGCCGCATATGGTTGCCCTCCAAATACAATTACCTTCAATACGCTTCTTGATTGTCTCTGTAAAAATGATGAGGTTGATTTAGCCTTGAAGATGCTTTACGCAATGACAGAAAATGATTGCTTCCCTGACCTGTTTACTTATAACACCATCATCTATGGACTAGTGAAGGATGATAGGATTACAGAAGCTTTTTGGCTGTTCCATCAGATGAGAAAAATGCTATATCCCGACTGTGTAACTATGTATACTATCATCCCTGGAGTTGTGAAATCTGGTTCGATTGAGTATGCTTTCAAAGTTGTTAATGAGTTTGTTTGCCAGGTTAGAGTCTCACCAAATAGATCTTTCTGGGATGATCTGATGGCTGGAACTCTGAAGGAAGCAGAGTTGGATCATGCTATTTCCTTTGCAGAAAAATTGGTGTCTGCTGGTCTTTGCAAAAATGGCACGATAATGGAGCCTATTATTAAGGTTTTGTCCAAGCAAAAGAAATCCCTTGATGCCTACAAATTGTTTCAGAAGTTCACTAAATCTTTTGGGATCCTGCTAACTGTGGAAGGATATTATCATTTGATTAATGGACTTCTTGATATTCATCTGAGGCAACTTGCTTGGGATACTTACGAAGAGATGAAGAGTGCTGGCTGTGCTGTGGATGTCCCCACGTACAATTTGTTGCTTGATGATCTTGGCAAGTCTGGGAAGGTAAATGAACTTTTTCTGCTTTATGATGAAATGCGTAACAGAGGGTGTGAGCCCAACACAATAACTCACAATATACTCATTTCTGGTCTTGTAAAGTCCAACAATTTAGAGAAAGCCATAGATCTATACTTTGATCTTATAAGTGATGGCTTTTCTCCTACTCCATGTACGTATGGTCCACTTATAGATGGCCTTATGAAGCTCAAAAGATTAGATGAGGCAAAGAATTTGTTTGAGGAAATGAAAGAATATAAGTGCAAACCTAACTGTGCCATCTACAATATTCTGATAAATGGATTTGGAAAAGCTGGTGAGGTTGAAACTGCTCGAGAGATGTTTGATAGAATGGTCGAGGAGGGGATCAGACCAGATTTGAAGTCGTATAGCATTCTAGTCGATTGTTTTTGCTTGATAGGTAGGGTGGATGATGCCATGCACTACTTTGAGGAAATAAAGGCTGCTGGACTTGATCCAGATGTGATTTGTTACAATATTATCATCAATGGTCTTGGAAAATCAGCAAAATTCAAGGAAGCTCTGACTCTTCTTGATGAGATGAGAAGCAGAGGGATGACACCTAATCTTTATACTTACAATTCCTTAATATTGAATCTTGGAATTGCTGGAATGTCAGATGAAGCAGGAAAGATGTACGAGGAACTCCAGCTTGTGGGTCTAAAACCCGATGTTTTTACATATAATGCTCTAATTAGAGCACACAGCATGTCTGGAAACCTGGATCATGCATATGCTGTGTATGAGGAGATGGTGGTTGGGGGGTGTGCTCCTAATCCAGGGACCTTTGCTCAACTTCCAAACATTTCTGTTGATGGGATTCCATGGAAGAACTAGTTTTTCTTTTGATACAAAAGAGATGCAGCCATGCAGGTACCACTTCCTCTTTAAGCATCCTTTTTCCCTTGAATTTTTGAAAAGATTCAATTTGAGGTAGTTTATCTTTATCCTGTACGTGATTTTCAAGCATGTATTATGTACATGGTTGTGCATCGTTTTCTATTCTGTACATGTACATATATATACACACTGCATCTCAAGTATTCGCTATAACTGTGTGAAATTCCCCATAAGTTTGCGGGAGATTTGATACTGGACACTTTCTGCAACTTTGTGCAGGGAGACTTCGGTTCTTGAAGTGATCTGATAAACTCAATGGCATTTCAATGTAGCAATGGTGAAGAAGTTTTCTTTTGTGAATATGCGTACAAGTAATTTTACACTCTGTTACCAAGTGTTGAGAAGTAGTGTACAGATTCTTACTGTAAAGTATATCTTTGAGATTCCATAGCACAAATTGATTCTCTATAAAGCTGATATCATGCAGAAATTGTCTGTGTGTTACAGATGATTGATTGTATGCTTTTTTTTTTTTTTAATCTCCCCAAATTTTTTATTATTCATGTTTCTCCCATTTTTTTCTTGCAAGAAAACCCAGAATATGTAAGTAAAAATACTATAGCTTTTAGTGTACAATTTCTTTCCTTGTCAAATTGACCAATTCTCTTCTTCTTCAATGTGTATTTCAAACAAAGTAGTGAAGTGGCCATAAAATTTAACACGTGATGATTTGAAACATTCTGCCATGCTTTTGAAATGTCTCAAAGAAAAAATTAATATTAACCCATCTTTGATAGTTCCACAATTTGATCAAAAGAGATTTGTATGTTCTAATAAGCAAATATCTCGAGCTAACTCGAAAAAGTACCTGCCCAACAACTTCTATTAGCAAATTGGGAGCTGGCTATTAGAGTACATATTTTTAGATTACATACGAAAATATCATATTTTTGCTTTTATGTTGTTATTTCACTTAGTGGTTAACCTAGTTACAAATCCGTGGTCTTTCATTTAAATAAGAAAAAAGCTATATATTTTATATATTTGTTAGAGAACAGAATAAGTATTTATTTATTTATTTTCCCATTAAAAAAAATTGTTTAATGAATTGGGCAGAGACATGGAAGAGGCTTCACTGTAACGTAACAGAGGTGAGTCTGCAGCCATTTATCTTCTGCGCTTTCTGCACCATTAACCCATTCTCTCTCTCTCTCTCTCACATACAATTTTACTTCCACAAAAACTCTTTCTCTCTCTAAATCCCTATCCCTTGTACAACTACAATTCCACACAAACTCCTTTATCGCTTCCCTCTATCGTCAATGGCCCATCTGGACCAAGTTATTTGGAGAAAAAGGCCTCCAAAACCCAATCCTAAATATATATGGAAACTTAATTTTCGGTTATTAGGAAACCAAGAGAAGAGGAGAGACAAAAGATGTCTTCTTGTATTCAACCACACACATCTCCTCTCACCCTTCTGCCACATTTACCCTCTTCCCTTCCTTATGCCCTTTTCTACTTTTCTCCCTTTCTCTCACTGAAACCTTCGACAAACCACAATTCCTCGAGATTTTTCTCTATTTTTATGCAGGTTTTTCTTCTACCCTGTGTTGAGTGGGTTCTTGTTTTCTTGGAAATTCTGGGATTTTGTTGAGTGACATGGATTTATCGAACAAGAAGATGAAGTGGGCTTCTGTTAATTTTGAGCAATCCCATGTTATTGGTGATGAAGCAAAAGAAAAGTTGAAATATCAAACACTTTTGCAAGAATTCTTGGATTTGCAAAAGGTCAGGTTTTTATTTATTTATTTTATTTTTATTTTATTTTTATTTTTATTTTTATTTTAATTTTTATTTTTATTTATTTATTTATTGTAATTGAGATATTTTTGTTTTGCGGAATACTCTTTGCGTTTGCGCTTCTTTCTTGTGAAAAGTTGCAATCAATAACATGAGCTGTGCGCTCTTTTGTTGTGATTCTGCCCTTTTAATTATTGTTGATGTTGTAACCATTAAGTGATAAGCCTGTGAATAGGATTTTGAATTGCTAGTGATTATTTGGTGTAATATTTTCCTCAGGAATATGTTTTAAAGAAGAGAAAACTGCAGGCTACAAAGCAAAAGAAAGAAATAATGTTAGCTGAAGTTAGGTATGACTTTAGATATGCCAATCCGATAAAATTTGCAAATTGGATCATCACTTGAAGTTGAACTATGTAACCTATTGCAATTTCAGATTTTTGAGGCAGAGGCGTAAATATTTGTTGCAAAGTCAAGCTCCCTCTGCCGTCAATGTGCATCATCATCTTCCCAATTCCGATATAGGAAGTAATACATTGCAGAGTGGAGAATATCGGAGTGTCTCTAAAGCTTCAAAAGGAAGAATTGATCAAGTTCTAATCTCAAACTCACATCTGGTAATTAGTATAGTAATTTAAAGATTGGATTAGCAACTTCTTATGATTGGTTTGAGTGGCTAACTTAAACTCCTTGTATTATATTGCAGAAAAAAGAAGAGGAAGATGGAAATGGGCCTGTACATGAGAAGGATGTAAGAAAAACAAAAAAGCTAAAGAATCATTTACCCAAAGCTAAAGGTGTGGGCAAGAAGAAGATATGTTGGCCTGGTCAAGTCACTTTGAAGGTCTAGTTCAGTGGCATTGCACTGTTAAGAAGTAACATGAATTCGCATAGTTTGTATACATACTTATTAGATGATCATTATTGTTTACGAAAAAACCCACTTTCTTGCGATTATGAGACTTTAGCCAATTTATCTCTTAATACAGGATCATTCAAATCTCCAGTGTGGGTAACCTGGGGGAGTCATGATAGAAGGTTAACATTAGTGGAACTTTTGGAAACAGGGAGTCATGATAGAGTGTTAACAGGTGGAACTTTTGGAAACTGATTGGCGTATGGTTAAGTGTACACTTTATACAAATAAAGATCAATTCAAATAAAGAAAAAATATATATAAATATCTTATATATGACATTTTTATAGTAATTGAAGTTTTAATTATAATGAGATTTTATAAAATTGTGAATTATGATTTTAATATAAAGTTATTTAATTATAAAAATTCTAAATTAGTATTATGATCTTAAATAATACTAATCTTTAATAGAAATATATTCAATAATTCATATTTTGTAAAAAATATCCATACTTTTATTTAAATTATGAAAATTCTAAATTATTATTATAATCTTAAATAATAATCTTTGATAGGAATATATTCGACAATCCATATTTTATAAGAAATGTCCATACTTTTTATAAGGTAATAGGTAATAGATATATATTTTCCAGTTTCATGATCATGAGTTGTTTTGATTTTCTCCAGGTTCTTTTCTTGTTCATGTGTATCATAGTTTCTGAAGTTTTTTTTGTCTAAACTCTTGTGGATCAGTCATGAATGTTGGTGTTTTGTTGTCCTCAATAATTTTTTCAAACCGTGTTGTCCTGAGATTGCAATACAGCCAATGTTCTTATTGTTGGTCATAATTTTAAGGGTGAGGCTATGCACATTACACACCAAAATGTATAAAAATACATTTTATATTTCAAAGAAATGAAGTGTATTTAGTAAGTTTTAGGGTGTATTTTAATTTTAATTCTTGGATTGTTAAGTTGAAAATGCCTGCGAGATTGCAAATCCTAGCAACGGTAATGAAATCTGGTCAACGGGTCTTGCTTGATCCATAAATTTGGATAGGACAACTTTGCCATCTATGTTTAAATGTTCTCGATTTCACATGCCAAACAAAAGTGGAAGAGATCATCAAAGAAGAATGTTTTCCGGTGCTATTTCTTATACGTTAATATCGTATTTTATGTCATCGGTATATGTGGTGTTTTAATCTCGTCTTACATTCCATATATCCTCCATGTAAATAACATTGATGTGAAATAAGGAACACAATAGAGAACACTCGCACTGAAAAAGAATTTTTCTACTTGTGGTAAAACACATTCTACCCTACATTATTGACCCAAGGATGCTTTCATTGTTTGAGCTATAAAACTCAGTAAAAAGTTTATGAAAAGACAAGCAGCAAAACAACAGAAAGACAAGGTTGCCCCAATGAATGATCAAAAAACTTCTGAGACATCTGTACAATCATGGGAAGAGGTTGAAGGGGAGAAAGAGCACACTTTGTGGATAGTTTCAGCTCCAACAAAATTATGTACATTTTACAGATTGAAAGCTCCAGCAGTCAACACAAGGTCGGTCTCCTATTGGGATCAGATGTTATGAAGCAGTCTTATTAAGAGGTCTCTGCTGGCTTCAACTCGACATGTACTTCCTCAGAAGTTGACGATTTGTCTTCCGAGGATGTCGCTGACTCAGCAATTTTCTTAAATTGCACCAATATCATGGTCATGTTGTCACAACCCTCACCTCCAGCCGTAGTCGGAGCAAGACATCTATCAAGTACCTTTTCACAGACTACAGAAAGCTTACTTTCCTGTAAGACAGATCGAAGCCATCAAAAGAGTCCCGTGAAAATTGTAAGAAACAAACAACACCTAACATGGCTAGGTTAAGAGAGAATTGAGTATGCTGGCCCATGACGTCATTAGGATCCTATATAGGCCTTCATGGCACTGGACTGTAAGTGGGACATTATGAGCTTCTAAATATCTTTTAGTCCATGACCAATGCCCCAGTTGGTCCTATACATGTGAACTGGATGAGCGAATATTGACTGATGATGCGGGATGCTAGCTTCGTTTGATGGTTCAGAAGAGTGGTAATATCGCCCTATCCTTCTACATAATGCCAACTCCCTATAAGGCTATTTTCACAGGCAAATAAATGCAATACTAAATGGAGGAGACATCAAGGAGATTTGACACAAAATTTCATGTTCGTATTAGTCCTAATTCTTATCGTGTTGTGTTCATGTCAACATGAGTACATGATTTGTCACAACCAATATAATACACTAAAGCATACAAGTTCATCATTCAACTCTTAAAGTCAACGAGAGCAATGGAAAGATTGTCACCCAAGAAACTTACAGATTTCAGCTGCTCACGTATAAAATCTACAAGTTGTTGGCTAGACATGCAATCCCTGAGAAGTGACAAAACAACACCTTAATTAGTTATTGACTAAATTTTTGACTAGATACCTATAGTAAGAAACAGGATCTAACAGTCAAAGAAACTCTTTTGGACAATAAAAGTTTGTTAACGATTCAACCATAAATTGAGATTCCTGCCGAACTAAATGAAAAAAACCCATCCATTAGTAATTTATCAAGCAAGGTAAGTATGCAGTTGAATTTCAGATGCCTGCACCAGAAAAAGAAACCATATGGAAGCATGATTTCAAGATTCATAATGAAAGTGTAAAGTGATTATCCACAATGTAAGAGAAGAGAGCATGTATGAATCCCCACATGAAATTAGAGATTTGCAGACCTTTTTACTCTACTACAAACCTATACCCATGTTTGACTCATAACTGCAATACTATCAAGCATTTCAACTAAGAAATTACTAAATCAAATGATGAAATAAATAAAATAAAATATGCTCAGCCAAACATTTAAGAGGTCAAATCCTACTTGGAGACCAAGTGTTTGCCAAGAAAAGGAATTACCATGTCACTTGGTTTGTGGTTAAAGGGTGTTTTCCAGAATATAAATATATAGGTTAAAGTTAAAGAATAAAATGAAGTTCAGGTTGCATACCAAATACCATCACAGGCCAGAACAATGAACTCGTCATCATTGCATAGTTCGACCTGAATAAAAAATTCACATATTAATACATCCAATAAACATGATTATTCATTGTATCTAATCATGTGAAAATATTAACGGACATAGTGTCCAAATCCCCCTTTTAGATATATCTAAACATATAACTACATATTGTAGTTAGATTTGGCCACAAAGGGGGTTTTCAGTGGATGAATTTCCACTTCCTCCACTAAGCAAAAATTTTATTAGCGTGGAGATTAACATAACCATATACTTCATGACAATAATTGTTGCATAAACCAAATCAAAGAGCTAAACAGACATGAACACCAGGAACATCACAAATTAAGTCCATCTAACTCATCACCAGATAAATGAATAAAAAGTAAACATGAGACAAACTAGAAAGGATATGTACTTAAATTTCCTACTTCATTGCAGTCTTCCAATATTCATGATAGCCCATGGGTCCACAAATAACCACAACACATCAGGAGATGAACTACTAGATCTGCAGGAACATGGACCAAGGAATGGCAGACATGATGCATCACCAAAAGATTTGCCACAACATTACAATTTCACAAGATGAATCAAATAACAGGAACATTTAATTTTTAGTGATTCATACATTCGATACCATTTCTAGTATGATGCATGTTTTAAAAAAGGAAGAAGATAATAATCAAAATATCAGTTCACTGAAAAACAGTAATTCTAAGACGAAACAGTTTGATGCCACAGGAAACATTCACATGATTCTAATCACTTTAGTTCATAAAAAAATTCATAAAGTTGCAATGATAGGCAGAATACCAAAGGTCAAATTATATCACAAAAATGTGGGACTTTGCCTTTTCTTTTTGATGATAGTAACTAAAAATACCAATCAAAAATCCTTGATCTTCTCAAGGTTAAACACATGTCATAAGGCAAGGGTAATGTTGCCAGCCCAAATTACAAAACTTGACTGAAATGTAAAGATGGAGCTCAAAAATGATAAATATAACACTAGTTGCAATTGAAAGTAAAGAAGACACATACAATGTTTATATCTGGATTGGCAGTAACAGCTTGTTTTTCTGGAGGTAAAAACTTATTCTGCTTGAATTCCATATCACCTGAAACAAACTTGATATGGTCAGTAAAAAGATTACACGGTATCTCACCTGATCATGTATATGTCTAAAATTAACTGCCAAGGATCAGCAGATCATTCGGATGAGTAATAATGATACAATCGTCATTTTTCATTTAATGCCAACACATAATTGCAACAAATAACAGTGGAGGAAGAAAAAATCAGAATTCACCTATAGCTCTTGCAAGATTCAAACTGCCATTGACGCGGCCAGCATGGATAAAACCACCAGCTTTTAAAATTCTCTCTCTCTCAACCTCAAGATCAGGCTTATGGTCTCTTGAAAGATTGTATGCCTAAATAATTCAGAACCACAAAATACAATCATTTATGCTACACATTCAATGAAACTACAAAGTTCACATTAGGCAAATCTAGTATGGAAATCAACATCGAAATGTCAGAGAAGTTAAACATACAACTGGGCATGCTTAGGTACCTGGCCATTCCTAGAGATAACACAGCGAGAGTCGCCTGCATTCGCAACAACAAGTTGGTTCTCCCTAACAATAGCAACACAAGCAGTACAACCAGAAGTTGGTCCAGAAAAATCAGAATGTGGTCCCTGCACAAAATAATACTAAGTCAAACATGAGCATAAAACTGAGCAACAATAGTATATCATCACATATATTCAAGAAAAAACATATGAAGACGACAGGTACTTTTTGGTCAAAACAGATAGTTAAAAAACATTTTCCCTATCCAGACAACAGAAAATATTATAAAAAAATTAAAGTTAAAGTGCCAAATGACGAGAAAATTCAGAAATGTGAAAGAGATGAAGAACTTTGTCATGATCATTCATCGCCCCCCTCAACTAAAAACATATTCAATGTCATATTATTAACTGCTCTATGATTGCTCACAACTTAACAAAAAGGCCAGTTCAGCAAGAGAATGAAGCCACAAAAGAATTAACTGCTTGCAACATTTTCTGCCAGGAGAAGGTAAAAGAAAGTTGATTATTTGCAATATTTATTATGTTGCAAAATTGTGATGGTTTTATAATGTAGGACTAAAATCCATGCCTATTGCTATACTAAGCCAAATACTATGATACCATCCAAGCAAAGCCTATATCAAAAAAGTAAAAAGGTAAGTGAACATGTAAAGGGAATATCACTATTATTATTTGAGATGTGTTGTAGCTTAGGTGCTTTCATTCATATAAACACCTCTTCAAATGCCCAATCATCAACTTGGTCACTTTTGTCACCGCTTCTTGGGGACCATATCAGGCCCTCAATCATGCCAGTGAACTTGTTTATTTTGTCCCCAAGAACAGCCAACTCCCTCCAGCCTCTCTGGCCACGCATCATCTCATCCATCCTACATCAGAAATGGAGAAAATTTTAAGAATTATAAAATATTAGTTGATCAGGTTAATGGCATATGAATAATTTATGTAGCTAGATTTTGTCAGGAGAAACAGCACATTGACACAATTTGATTTTTTGTGCTCATACAGCCAATAAATGTTTTTAAATAAGGGTTTTGCTTTGAAATACTTGTATAGAGATCTTCTTGGTGCTCTTCAAAAAAAGCAAAGTTATGTTTTGCAGTTTGGAAAATAATCGCCTTAAATACTTTAGTGTTTCCGAATACTTTCATTGAAGGTGTAATTCAGTTGAGCCACTTCAGAGATTTCCAGATTTTAATCAAGTGAAGCCTTCATAGGATCCAATAAACCTTCATTGATTCATAGACGAAAAGGGGAAAGAAGTTATTCAAAAAGCAGAGGTTTGCAAATGACCTGAAGAAAGCCTTTTGAACTGAAGTCCCTATATCACCACCTGCATATGCCTCATGCTTGAGCACTTGTTGATGAAGGAACTTAGCGCAGAATTTGGCAACCACCTTACCTGCAACACCAAAGCAATGCCACAGAACTAATAGCTGTTTTTTTAAGTGATTGTTGTATTATCAATAGAGATATATTAAGCTATCATTGTCAAAAACAAAAAGACGGGTTATAAATGCATGGTTGTACTAAGGGCATTACGAAGTTGAAGTTTGCACAAGACCCTTTTACAGTTTTCAGCCACTAGCTTTTAGGGAAAAAAAAAAAAAAAACAAGGCACTAGCTGTGTTAACAGATATAAATGCAAAACTCTGCTCACATGTTTATTTATTACTCCATGATTAATGAAAAATTCATTACCCTTTTCTGTAACATGTTTATAATTAAGTGATGAACCAGTACTATTTTATTTATTCCCAGCAACCAATCAATGCAGACCAGCATCACTCAAAAAATGCAATAATTGACAGAGAACCAAAAGTTACCAACATAAAAATCCAGTATCCTACTGGGAACTAAAAAGAATCACTCAAGTTTTTCGATATTCTTCACGTAGAGCAGGAGGTAATAACAAGACATAATCTTTTCCTTGAATTATATCTAACAACTCAAAACTAGATGCATCATTTAGCTTCAACGTGCTGAGGCCATGG
Organism: Scutellaria barbata; assembly: GCA_028654395.1. Classification (NCBI taxonomy): domain Eukaryota; kingdom Viridiplantae; phylum Streptophyta; class Magnoliopsida; order Lamiales; family Lamiaceae; genus Scutellaria; species Scutellaria barbata. Next base: position 11,022,235 of record CM053645.1, read on the forward strand.
TAGAAACACACACCCTTGTTTTGACAAAATACCAGTACTGAAATCAAATGAACATACCTCCATGACCATCATAAACACCAAAGAATGACGTGGAAGTGTCTAAATCCAGTATTGCTGCATGCTAAATGAATAGTAACATGATTAGAAATGAGAACTTGTAAAATGAATGAAAAGCACATATTTAAGGAAAACATATTTAGGACAAACTTTAAACTTAATTAAAAAAAAATTACGTACTGTACATATGATGACAATCAATAGACAATAAATCAACATGATTTAGTGGTAACATCTAGACAATGAACCATATACCAGGACATCAAACTGAAGTATGACATGCACCACCTTCCAGTTTTTGTAATTACTTTGAAATCTGAAAGAAATTTCCTCAAAATGTTTACACATAAATTTATCCAATTTTGATTCCTTCTGTTCAGTGCTTTCATTGCAGATCTCTTTATCTCTTTTATGCAGCTCCCTATATTCCATTGGCAATGCAGCCAGGAGTTATGGGCTTTCTGATTATACATATATTGATTACACACACACACACATATTGTCTCTTCTTTCTTAATTTATCATCTCTTTTTTCTTTCTTCCTTTTCTTTTTGGGGGTGGGGGTGTGATTGGTTGATTAAATGCTGTCCTTCCAGCATTTTTCTGATGAAATGATTTTATTGTTGTACGGAAGCTGCATATGAAATTCAAATAACAGAAACTGTCTTGTTCAAATAACAAGATTCAACTCCCCAACCGAATTTGTGTCATATGCAGGCAGATAAGACAAGATGTAGGAACCACCAAGTAATCTTCTAGAGGGATGGAGGATTAGAATGCATTCTCGTAATAAATGTTTCTATAGCATAAATTATTCAATTGCAAAACAGTTATTTCATACATCAATTACAGAATAGTAGAACAGGCATGGAAATAACCCTCATAGAGAAGGGTGTTCAGAAATTAATGTCGCGATAAATCAAGTTCACATGCACGCTTTCTGAAGAATAAGAATTGATTAATAAGACAAAATTTTGTTCCCCACAACAATTGTATCCAAACTTCAATGTAGTCATGGCTAAAGATTCATTGAGAATAAAGTAGTCTCACTAAAACTAAAAAGGGAAGGGCATATGCTACTAATGCTTTAAATAAAGGAGAGAACACGATTTAACTCTCTGCTTACAGCATCTTCCATAGTAGCACGCCATCCTTGCATGGAAGACAAACCATACCTCAACCTATTGTTTTCGCCATCTTCGGAAAATTTCTCTGTTTTAGGACTACTCAGGTATATACCCATCTCAAGCTGACATCAAGAAACAGAGAATATCACAAAAAAACACTCAAAATAAAACTGCAATCAGAGTATCCATGAAGATGGAGAATTTATTAGGGAAATTCAGGAAGCAGATAATTTGCTAAGCCAGTATTTAATGATTCAATTCCTCGTATGAATTTCCAAACCAGCAAGTACAGTGCCTATATGTATGTCACCACATATTTGCACTTAAGTGTGCTTGTTCTTCTTAAAACCTAGAATAGACATCCTGATAAAAGAGCAGCATGTTTTGCAGATCTTTCAAACTCAAAGAAAACAAACTGACAGCAATCGCATGCTCCTATAACGTGATATATACCAATAATTCCCGTAAATGAAAATTTTAAAAAAAATTTAGTGACTTACATTATCCAAAATCAAGATCACTACCAATCAATCTTAACCGAAACTCAGCAGATATATATCAAGCCAACATTAAAGCCGAATCAAAAAATAAAAACAGACGACATAACCTAGATAAGTTGGGAACAGATGTGAATCTCCTACGATTAATCAAGATTACGACCAAATCAAGAAAACACGCAAACAACGATTATTGCTCATGCGCGACCCACACAAGATACAAATTTGAAGAATTAAGGCAAAAAAATAAAAAACGATTCGAGGGATGCTCCACTTACACACCCACTTGAACAACCCAACAAAATTTTGAATCTTGACTTGGAAAGGTAGCAAATGAGCTTAAAATCTTGAAATCATTTAAATAAAAGAAACAAAAAGAGGAACCCACAGAAGCGGGGTGAGTAATGATGAGAGATTAAATGGATGTGGTGAGGGATTTGAAGATAGAGACACGGGCGATATGAAGAGAGTTGGAAAAGGAATTAGTTCATTGTTAAGCGTGAGACTTTTCGACGACTGAATCTATGCCCACTGTAAATGATACCTTGTTCTGGTTTTTCAAGGTTTTTTTATTTGTTTCCAATTTTTCTTACAACTTTTTTATCATTTTATTTAAATTAAATTAAATAAGGAATGCCAAAATTTTCATCATACCCAAAAAATGCATCAGAATTGTACTTGAATTTAGTAATAAAATCTAAAAAAAGAGATCTCCTGTAGTTTGATAAAAAACATATTAGAAAATTTAACATAATATATTTGTACATGTTTCACAAATGACACAACATAATACAAGAAAATAGTAATAGATTAATATACCAAAACATATATACACCAAGGACATGGATAGATATTCGTACTCTCAATCCAAATCGACGCGTAGGTCGCTTTTACATGCGTCTACACACCCCACCCGCAGCCACACCTTAACTGATGTGTGACACGTACCACCTGAATTTTATATTTTAAGGTATCATCACACTATTACATTCAAATATTAATGTAAAAACAGTGTTGCTTTCTTCTTTTTCTTTTTTCTTTTTTCCTTCTCTCACCTTCTTTTTCTTATTAATCTTTTTTCTTATCAATTTGTTACTCTTCATATTTGTTTTGTACATTATTCTTCTTCTCTATCTTCTTGTTATTATTCTTTTTCTCTATATTCTTGTTTTTATTCTTTATCAAATCTTCATAAAGTCATTTATGGGGTTTTTTCTTCTTCCTCTTCTCTTTTATTCATTTTCATAGATTTTAATAATTGATTTCAAATCATAATTTATTACAATAATTTTAAAATATTGAAAATTAATTATTTCAAACAATATGAAATCATGATTTGTTGATTTTGAGGAAGATGATGATTTTTTTTGAAATTTTAAGATTTTTCAATGAAGATATTAATTGTATACTCTTATCTTACAAGTATTACACATGTTCATTTCAAGTATTACATAAATATCTTACAGGTATTAATCATGTTCTTTCAAATATTAATAAATAAATATCTTACAGGTATTATACATGTTCTTTCAAGTATTAATAAATATTTTACAGGTATTACTCATATTCATTTCAAATATTACACTTACCTTACAAGTATTACACATGTAATTTTATAATACCTGAAGAGTATATATCTAGTATTTATAGATCATATCAGTAATACCTTAAAAGTATCACTGGTCATGAACAATCATATATTAATATTTTAAGGTAATTATGATTTATAAAATCATGAACGACCAAAATTTTTGTAATACCTATAGAACATATATGTAATATATATAGAATAAATCAGTAATACTTCAATGTTTTTTTCATAATAATTTTAATGTTTTACTTATATATAATTCAACCATGTAATTTTATAATACCTCAAGAATATATATATAATGTAGATTATATCAGTAATACTTGAAAAATATCATTGATCATACATCAATGTTTTGGGATAATTAACATCATGAACAATAAAAAATTTCATAATACTTGTAGAACATATATACAATACCTATAGAATAAACCAGAATTTCAAATACACGATTTTCATCATCCTTTTCCACAAAATTTATTCAAAATCATATTACTCAATTAATAAACTATGGTGTTTGCTATATGAATTATCTTGTGTATTGCTATGAATCGAATTAAGATAGAAAGAGTTTCAATTTATAAGAAAATAAAAATTCTAGATTTTTATACATATTAAAAAGAAAATAACTTGTTGGAGTATTAGAAAGAAAAAATGAGTGTTTGCGCGAGAGAGAAAAAAAAAAGTGAAGTGGATGCAACACAGGAGAGAGAAAAAAAAAAGAGTGGAATAAGTTGGGGGCACACAAATCTCTCATATAAAAATTATTGATGATGTATTGTTCACTTGTTTGTTTGATATTAATAATAATTAAATACTTTTAAAATTATATTAAATTTCGTTACCACAATTTTGCTACCCTATCCACCATGAATATGTTAATATGTGTCCACCACTATATTAGATATTTAACATATATATAAATTTCATTTTTCATATATGATTATCCATACACATTATCAGTGAACATATTAAAAGTTGTCCATTAATTAATTATTAATTTTACTTTTTATTAGATATATAAAACAAATACGTTTAATTTGTTAATGGGGATTTAATTTGTTATTTAAATACTATACAAACACCAAATAAAGAAACTAAAACTAACTCAAAATTCGTTTTTATATGAAATTAACTTTATTTTAATCAAAACATATATTACATTTCCATTGATAATAATTTGAGGTGGATATATGAGATGTTATTGAAATATAATAAAAATATTGTTACAATAAGAAATAGGAGATGTACACCGACTATAAACTGTAGTTAATTTGTCGATTTCATGATGAGGTCACATCATATACTGAACGCTAGAAAATACTATAGGGTCCAATTTAGTGTGGTCCAATTCATGCGATCTCAAAGGGCAAATCAGGTGTTCACTCACAAAACATCCCATTGGTACACGTGGCACACCAAAAAATTGTGAAAATAAGAAAAGGGTACAAGACTTAAAAGGTGAATATGAAAGGAGAAAATACTTTATTTTGGCAGAAGACTGAAAAGTGGACTTTATAAAACATCCAAAATTATATGGAAATTCTGCTAAGTGATATTTTTTTTTATTATATTAAATAAAATTAAGATAATTTTTGACTTTTAAAATGCATTGTTAATTATGGTTATGTGAATTGTATTGAGACTCTTTATTAGGTTAAAATCCACATAGGTCCAAATGTACATAGACATTTTCTTGCTATATGTATTTGATTTTTCTTAAATCACATGACATTAATAATTGTGATTATTTAATTAAACCACACAATTAATTTTATATTTGTGTCAATTAAATATTTTTAAATTAATATTTAATTTAAATTAATAGTGTTATCAAGATAATTAATAAATATAATTTAGTACTTAATTAATTAATCAATACGGTTAATTTTAATACTAATATTAAATATGAAATTAAATTAATACTTATAATGTAGTACTTAATTAATTAATCACACTCTCCTTTTAATTTAAATAGTAATATTAAATGTGAAATTAAATTACACTGTAACGTAAAAATTTATTTCAATGTTTAATATTAGTATTTAAATGGAAACAATGTTAATCCTGTATTAAGGTATCACATCAAATTAAAAAATTGCTTTACATACGAAAGCCTATCTACTAAATCGAAATGATTTATTTATACCAAAATCCATCCAAATCGACTACATATAAATGATGAGATATGTGAAATCGATCGAAATCAAATCCAACATGTCTACGACACTAAATCTTATACAATTGATGAAGACATATTCAAATCGTAATATTTATAATCAAAAAATTGTGGTATTACTAATTAATCATATGCAAGTAAGATACAACTGATATTTAATTAAATAACACACAACCAACCAATTTTGATGACACAACATGCAATGAAATAACATTCAATTAAGAAATATTGATGAGCCAGCATGCAGTCGATACAGTGACCTAACATGACAAGTCAATTAATAATAAATATTATCAAGTAATCACACCACACCAACCAACAATCAATACCCATGACATAAGACTATATTTATCAGTTACAATCATCAAACTCAACCCAATAATAAAATATTAATTTTTCTCTTTTTCACCTACACAATCCACAACACAATCCAATTCCAACATTTTCATAATTTATTAATGACACAAATCCAACCCAACCTATTTTTTTTTCATTATTTAATAATTACATATTATTTTGTGAGCATATTTTTTATTATATATTTATTAATTCCGTATTAAACTATTTTTTTATTAGTGACACATTTTCATTATTTTCATATATAAAATAACATACAAACACAATAACCAAATTGAAATTACAATAATTGAAATACAAAATAGAAATTACAATTATTGAAATACGAAATCGAAGTTACAATAATTGAAATACGAAATCGAAGTTACAATAATTGAAATACGAAATTACAATAATTGAGATTGTGAGGCAAGTGACAATAAATTTTGGATTGGTGAGTAAAAATATCAATATTGAACTTTATTTGTAGAGATTTTTTTTTTTATGAATTTTGACATTTTTTAATTTTTTTTAATAAAAATTATTTTAAATATCAATACTTTAAATTATATGCGAAAAAAATTAATCGAAACCAACAGAATAATGACACGTGTATATTATAGATCAAAAGTGAGTGTCATGACACCCACACCATCTCTCCTGACCAATGTCATGATATCCACACCATATCTCCTAATATAATAATATTATTTGTGGTGACATTTGGTGGTGACATCCACCAAATAAACACAGTTTAATATGCAATCAATTGAATTAAAAATAATTATCATTCAACACCGTAATAGGATATAAATAATATACAATTAAATAGAATTTAATATTTATTTCGGCTGTAAATTAAATATTTTATAATTTAGCACTTACTTTAAATCAGTGGTGTGATCAAGATAATTAATATCTATTTGGACTAAAATTAATACTTGTAATATAGTATTTAATTAAATTAATATTAGCAATGTAGTATTTAATTAAATTAAGTAACACGATTAATTTAAATACTAATATCAAGTATGAAATTAAATTAAACTGAAACGTTAATTTTTTTAATATTTAACGTTAATATTTAAATCAAAACGTATATATTTTATTAATGTTAATTATGTATTAAAACATCACATCAAATCAAAAAATGGCTTTCCGTATGAAATTTCATCCAAATTATACAGTGGTGCTATAAATATTTTGTAATTTAGTATTTACTTTAAATTAATGGCGTGATCAAGATAATTAATATTTTTTTCGGCTAAAATTAACATTTGTAATGTCATATTTAATTAAATTAAGTAACATGATTAATTTAAATATTAATATTACATGTTAAAATAAATTAAATAAATATGAAATTAAATTAAATTGAAACATTATAATTTATTTTAATATTTAATATTAGTATTTAAATCGAAACATATATATTTTCTTAAAGTTAATCATGTGGACAAAACCATAGTTGCAATGACCTTGAATATTATGTTCATGGTAATTTTACTAATAAGAAATTTACATATACACAAAATAAAATATATCGAATATGGATCTCAAATGATTCGTCATCACACGCTCCATTTGATACTCCAAAAAAGTAAATTTTGATCGAACCCATATTTGCTCACCTACAGACGCTTTACGCCCAATCATTCTGGATACGCTTGCATCCCCTGTCTTATTAGATAAATATCCAAACTTTCTATTATTATATAATTATTATATATTAGTATATATATAAAAGATCCCCATAATACAAGAAGATTTGATTGTGTTTTTATGGTTGCTATTGACGGATAAATACAATTGTTGGAGAATGTAGATATAGATTATATTACCTTGTGAAATTAGATTATTTAGAGAAATTTTTATAATTTACTACGGTAACTTTTGAAATAAGATAAAAAAAAGTAAATTAAAAATAAATGGTTAAAATATAATGATAAAACATCTAATAATTATAATTATTAATATATTGATATCGATATTAATGTATCGATATTAATGTATTAATACCACCAATATATTTATTATAAAATGATGGACTTCTCAATAGCCCGGCCCAATCACCCTGGCAATTTATAAAATGCCTAATCAAATGATCAACAAAACTATCTACGTAAACGTTCACAACTCACTTTTTTACAATTCTCAAATCTACAATGTGTCATCTTTTACGTTTTATTTATTAGCTTTTATTTCTGGTAATTTGTGCATGCATTTTATTTTTCACTTAAAATAATCAATTATATACAATTTCTTACTTTTTATATGTTTTGTTATTTTCTTTAAATATTTTCATTTATTTCACGAGGCGGATATAAGCAATCTATATTTAATTGAAACAATAGTATAATTTATTTATTTTTAAATATGAATATAATTCCTATATAAATATCCATATACTAAAACACTTGAAATAAAAAAATTGTGTTTACTAAATTCACCACAATTGCATAATTTTATGTAGTTTTTATTCTTTTATATGTTTTGTCATACTCTTATAAATATATTAATTAAGACATATATGACAGCAAGAAATTTTCATGATTTATATATCACAATTTAACAAGGTATTTATATGTACAAGAGAGAGATTGTCATTATATGGCCTTCAATGTATTTATAATTATGAAGGGTATTTTTGTAAAATAATCTTTTTATTTAGTCAACAGTTAATCAATTTTCTCAATATTGACATGTAAAGTACACTTGTGATTTGTGAATCAAATTTACTTGATGATTTTTTTATTTGGAGGGGGTGAGACTAGGTTTACACTTACAACAGAGATATATTTTTTTTTTTGCTGCAATTTCGCAAAACATATAAGAGAAATAAAATTTATTTTTTACCCATAACTTAATTAATTTGATCTGTTGGGCCATTTACTCTTGTCCAAAGTTTTCCTCATTAAGCCCACTCTCTTCATATATGTAAAGCCCATCTACCCAACCAAATTACCACACAAAATTAAAGCAAGAGTGCCAATTAATTTAGGGCAAGAATCAACTGCGAACAGTGCGTGAACGAGCTTGAAGAAGGTAAGTTTCAGTTGTAATTTTCTTCTTTCTCTGCGCGTGTTTCTTGTTTCCAATTTCCGGCTGCCAGAAGCTCGATTTCCGGTGGAGCGCGCCGGTAAACGGACAAAGAAGGAATTTATTTGCTTATCTAGTTACTGATTGGGTTCCATGTTTTGCATATCTCATTTTTCTTACTTGGTTTTGCTATGGCATCTTCAAAATTTTCAATTTAAATCTGAGCAGAGGATATGGTTTTCATTCTGTAATTTTACTGTTGCTTAGGACAATGAGTGCTCGGAAGAAGACTCCATTCCAGAAGCACAGAGAAGAAGAAGAGGCGAAGAAAAAGGCATCTACATTGCTACACTCTGTTTTCAATTTGATTGAGAGACTATGATATAATCTTTTATTAGTTGCTGTATAACTTTCTATTTCTGGATATGTGCAGAGGGCAGAGGATGAAACTGCACGATTATATCAAGAATTTGTTGAATCATTTCAAGCGGATAATACTCCAGGATCGAAGGCTTTTGTCAGAGGTGGAACTATCAACCCTAATGACAACAAGCTAAAGAATGATCAAGAAGGTCAGTTGCAATTCTTGGAGTATCTATATAATGTACATTAAATGTAACACTTAGTTTTTTTTTTTTTTTCGCAATGTGGATAAATAAATGATTTCTTCTTTCTTACATGGACACGTTAATAAAAATATGGGCCTTTCTATTCATTCGCGGATGGCAGGTGGAAATTCCAAAGATGAGGGTTCTGGTATAAAGAAAGGGAGTAGGTAATCAAATGCTTTTGATCAACTATGTTGCAATGCCTCTTATAATTAGGAATTTTGAGTACAAGAACTCTTTGGTGATAATATTCTCACGTGCAGACTATGATGTTTTGGGCTGTCAAACTTGTAAAAGATTGCCTGATTGATTCTACATAATTTGCTTTGCTCCAATATTTTATTCTAAATATTCATTTCACGTTTGATTTATCCAATATTGCAAGAGATACATTATCAATATTATGGATATTTTCTTGATTCATTTATTATTTCCACTAGTTTTCCACGAGTGGAAATGCTTCTCATGTTTAAGTACGCTGCAACTTCCTAGATGCAACCTGCTTTGCCACTGGTCTATTGGTGAATTCCAGATCATGTTTCGCTCTAGAACTCCAAACTTCAAACTATCAGAATATCGTAGAAATTGTGGTGCAAGAATGAGTGTGTAGGATCTGATTCTGTAAACTCATTTGTTGAATTGATATGAGAGGATGCCTTTTGAATTGGGTTAATGCTGAAATGTCTATAAGTTCACTTAGTTACATTGGATGCCATGAATACCAGTATTCAAGAAGCAACAGTTTAGCCTTTGTATTTCAGCTGAAATAGTTTATTATACAGTAATGAATAAGGACATTGTCTGTGTGATTATAATAAATCCATATGTAGGATGTTATATTCCCTTGATAATTGAACCTCTTAAGGCCACTAATGGATGCAGACCAGCTTTTTAAGGTCTTCTACCTCTTCAAGTTTGGAATTATTCTTACAATTTGCGTCGCCTTTTTGGCTATTTCTCAGCAGTAGAACTAGTTAATTCATGTTGGCTTGATCTAGTTGTTCTGAATGAAAGCAATGTAGTTGGGGCATTACCTCGTAAAGTTGTTCCCATTTTGCAATGAAAATTGTGGGGTTTTATTATTTCGGAATTTGTACAGAATTTAACATGAGATGCAGACTTAATTGATAATATCAAAATATTTAGTCTGCTTACATTATGAAGTAGGATTTATGAACATCCAAATCTTTATTTTACTATTTAGGGTTGATTTACATTTTCTGAATAAACTAAGCAAGTGAATAAAAAACATTCTAGATTTAACCCTTAAATTCTGGTAAAAGATTAGATATGAATTGACAAATTGACACCTTTGTATCGTATAGGCCAGGTAGAAATTCCCAAATTTATACATCCAATCTTGGTTCCAGTTATACCATGATGGTGACGACTCAAAGTGGACAAGGGATAATAAAGGAAAATAGATAATTGAAGTCAGGCAATCAGTAATACTTATGTTTGAAAGGAAATGTTGTTATCAGTTTAATATATATTTTTAAATGAAAATTTGATATTACGCATGTGAAACTTACTGAAATTTACAATCTGAAATTGCAAATTGTATATGATCTAAAAGCCTATAATGTTGGTTTTTGATGTTATTTGTGGTAAAAATGTTTTCAATATACAGAAAAATCTATACCTTGTACAAGTGGCCAGTCAACTTGTTTGAAACTTATGGACTTATTTTGATGGGGATCCCAACCTGGTGTAGTTTTTTTCTTTTTGGAGTGGACATCTCTTCTTTTTCAAGAAAATTTGTCCTAGTTGTTCTTCTTTCCTTCTCTCACTGAATTTTGTATGTTTATTTCTATCGATGATAAATTTTGTTTGTCTTTTTTTTGTTTTCTCATACGTTGTTGGGGACATTCTTATCACTGGAGTAGGTACTAGATTATAGTCAAATTTTATGCAGGTATGTACCATCTTTTATCCCACCTCCAATGGCAACAAAGACTAAAGAATATGAAAAGAAAGTAAGCACCAATTTCCTTTGTTTATGTTTAATGCATGATTATTTTCTGAATTATTTTTAATCTGTCTTCTTAATAATCTGCAGAAAGAGGAGAAGCCAAAGGAGAGAGAAAAAGGAAAGTCACGGAATATTGATCATTTCATGGAGGAGTTGAAGCATGAACAGGAGTTGAGGGAGAGGCGGAATCAAGATCGTGAAAATTGGCGTGATACACGTCATGGTGACAATTCTTTGGTCAGTACATTCTGAAACTTAGATATGTCAACCAAACTATGTGGGTATAGCACTAACCTCTTTAAACATGATTGGTCGAATCTTTTGTTTTCTCTGAACAAAATATAGTTCTTTTGTCCTGTAAATCTTGCCTAGACACTTTGCGAACACCTCCAATTATCCCGTTCTCTATAAATGTGTTGATTTTTTAGTTCACCTTGAAATACTTAAATTTACATGGGGTTCCTCTGTGCCAGCCATCTAGCCGGTTTGATGAGCTTCCAGATGAATTTGATCCAATGGGAAAACCTGGGTCATTTGATGATGGAGATCCGCAGACGACAAATCTTTATGTGGGCAACTTATCGCCTCAGGTCAAATTTTTGTCCTTCCTATGAATCCCAGCCTTCCATGGATATATTACTGTCTCTGGTTCTACAACATTTTATCATATTGCTCACCTGCCTTTTTTTAAATTGTTCATGTTCTTCCCCTTTAGGTTGATGAAAATTTTCTTTTACGGACTTTTGGAAGATTCGGACCCATTGCTAGTGTAAAAATTATGTGGCCAAGAACGGAAGAGGAGCGGAGACGGCAGAGGAATTGTGGATTTGTGGCTTTCATGAATAGAGCTGATGCTCAAGCTGCAAAGGATGAAATGCAAGGTTTGTTTAAGATTCTTCAATGGTCACTCAGTTATTCGGTGTTTATTTTATTTATTTATCCCTGGGATTCACACACACACACCCCTCGTTCGTTTCCTTCCCATTATTTCCCAGATATAGAACTTGAGCTAGATATTCCGTATGATGATAAAGTAACAATGGATGGATTTATTTTGATTTTTTATTTTTGATTTTTTATTTTTCATTTTAATTTTCTACTACATTGTCTTATATCATTATCGTGTTCAGAAATCTGAGATTGTCTCCTGATTGTGTATGGTGTAACATGGCATTTTGAGCAAGCAATTCCATTGAATTAAATGAACATGCTCATGCCGTGAAATTCCAATAAAAACAGAATAACTTCTATGAAATTATTAACCATCTAGACTATACAAGTATTAAACGTTAAAATTTACACTTTTACCAGTGGGACTGTAAAGATTTTGATTGTGCATCTAGTGACACTTGTTGTGTCCTTGTTTTTTCATATATGATCTTGCTAAATAGCATCTTGATTGAGTGTCCTTTGTATAAATATTATAATGCAAGGAATACATAAAATGTCTCTAAGTCATTTGTTAATGATTCAGGAGTGGTGGTCTATGAATATGAGTTGAAGATTGGGTGGGGTAAATCTGTCTCTCTTCCATCACAAGCCCTTCCTGCACCACCTCCTGGACAAATGGCCATCAGGAGCAAGGAGGTGAGTTAATTTTGTTTTCCTTCATTGTAATCCCACTGACGTTTTTGAATGCCAGATGTAAACTTTTGAGCTAGCTCCTAATGTGATGATGATCAACAAATTTTCCTGTGGTCAGGGTGCAACTGTCATTCTATCTGGCCCTTCTGGTCCCCCAGTAACCTCTGTTCCAAGCCTGAATTCAGAGTTGGTAAGTGATCTCACATTTACGGTTTGGAGTTTGGCTTATTGTGACAAACAAGTGTGGTTGGCAGAAGTTTTATTGTCTGGTGAAGTCCATGCAATTGAGAAATATGGAAAGAGAGAATCTTCTATTTGAAATGATGAAACTTGAAACACATTGAAAAAAAACTAGAGTATATTTTTGTATATGATAGGCTTATTTCCTCAGAACTGAAGTAAATAAAAAGGTCTACCATTAGAAAGAAAAAAAAAAAAGGAAAAATAATATCCGAAAAAGAAAAGAAAAGAAAAAATACCATTCAAATGGCATAGAGTTTTATCATCATCATGACACAAATTGATGGGAAGTATTGCTTGCCAGTTTTGGTTTCTGGTTTCTTGTCCTGGATGTCCACCTGCCAGATATCAATTTATCCAACCCCATAAAGTGAAATAACTATTTCATGGGAGAAAGAAACATTTACGTTTGAACAGTGACAAGGTTATCTTGCACAAACTAATTCAGTAGGCTTTTTCAGTTTTTTATTTGAAATTATAAATCTATATGCAAACAATAGTGGAACTAATAAAAGCAGGGCCATCTGCATACCAATCACGAAGAGGTGTTTTTTTCCTCTTAATCATTATAAATGATGATAACTTTTATTTGATGCACAATTTCATGATTGGATGTGAAGGTGCTTACTCCAAATGTACCTGATATTGGTGTTGTTCCTCCTGATGACAATCATCTCCAACATGTTATTGATACAATGGCTCTCTATGTTCTTGATGGGGGTTGTGCTTTTGAGCAAGCAATAATGGAACGAGGCCGTGGAAATCCTCTATTCAATTTTTTGTTTGAGCTTGGTTCGAAGGAACATACTTATTATGTATGGAGGGTCTATTCATTTGCTCAGGTGAGCTTGTCAATTGTAAATACATTATAGTCTGCTGCCATGATGATACACTTTTACATTGCATTTGACACACTGTCGAAGGAACATACTTGTTATGTGTGGGGGGTCTATTCATTTGCTTAGGTGAGCTTGTCAATTGTAAATACATTGTAGTCTGCTGCCATGATGATACACTTTTACATTGTATTTGACACACTGGATCTGTTAAGTTGCAAATTTGTTATCTGGTGATAATCTCGACAGTTGTTCATTAACCAATGCTATCCTGCACAAATTATACTTTTGTAATTCATCTTCTGCTCATATCATGATAATAATCTATTAACATGTTGAACAGAGTAATGAATTAGCTTAAATTGACAACCATTATAATGAGTTATGTATGGAAAGTACCCTGTTTGGTGGTGCATCCTCAGTTGATAATGTTTGTGATTCAAATTTAGGGCATTTGGTTGATGTTACTAACTGAATGCACGCATGTACCTAAGTAAATCAGCCAAATTTTTAAGTAGGAAACAGCAGGGTGGTGTAGTTCTCTTTTTCTTTAGCTGACATTAGAACATATAAGAATAATGTAGATTTAGATAAACCTCCGAATGTAGAAGTAGATAGCGTATCTGATGTCAAGTTATATCTGTTTATGTGCAGGGTGATACACTTCAACGATGGCGGACAGAGCCTTTCATCATGATCACTGGTAGTGGGAGGTAATAAAGAGACTTCTTATTATCTTGATCTTGATTTACTTTTTGAGAACCGTCAAACTGTTTTCATGTTTTCAAGCGTGAACATAAATTTACCGCTATCAGGCTTTAATTGCATTCAAGAATGAAAAGTAATTTAAGTTATGTAGAATCACCTTTTGACATATGAAAGTCTCGTAAAGCCTCTGTCCCTAAGGGAAAGAACTCTTTCCATGACAGAGTTGCAGTGAGTCTGAAGATAATGCTTCCTCTTGCTTGAACTTTTGATGGTGTATACTTTGTTAATTACTTCTGTTTCCATTTGTAGATGGATACCACCTCCTTTGCCAACAGCAAAAGGCCCAGAGCATGAAAAGGAAGCTGGGAGCACTTATGCTGCTGGGAAAAGCAAAGTACTTTCTAATATAGTTTATGCTGTTTCCTGGTGCTTGTGTTTTATTTTAGGTGTATTGTTTTAATTATATAGATCATAATTTTGTTTTATTTGATTCCAACTAATGCTTTTTACAGCGTGTGGAGTCAGAACGAACTCTCACGGATGCCCAAAGGGATGAATTTGAGGATATGCTTCGTGCATTAACATTAGAAAGAAGCCAAATAAAAGAAGCCATGGGGTTTGCTCTGGATAATGCTGATGCTGCAGGAGAGGTGATTGTTGAGCTTACATCAATAACCAAAGTTTGCTTGACTGGAAAACAGTTGCACATAAAAGCTAATGACTGCATAATAAGCTTAAGTCATTGGCACATGATTGAGAGCCCTTGGTGGGACTCAGAATTGTAAACTATTGTGCAAAAAAACCACAAAAATTGTGACCAATGATTGATTGAAGAAGCAACCTAAAGATAAGGGCCTACAGCAGTTAGCGGTTACATTGAAATGGTCTCACCTTAGTTGACTGACATAGTTTCCATACTTCCTACTGTAGTTTAGCTCTATCATACTACAGAGAAAAGGGGCTTGTATGTGTACTGCTCATCTTGATCCACATTCAACACTAAATCCGACACCAACCAGATGTGAAAAACTAATTCATTAAAATTCTATTTTAGTTTTCTTCTTTGTTAGCTGAAAGGGTGAAATCTGTTTGGGACTTTACTGCTTTGTGCTGATGTTTTCTCTCTGTATAAGTTCTTGTATTCTTGAATTTTCAGGTGGTTGAAGTGTTAACTGAGTCCTTAACTCTTAAAGAAACTCCAATTCCCACCAAAGTTGCAAGACTCATGCTTGTCTCAGACATTCTGCACAATAGCAGTGCTCCCGTGAAGAATGCTTCTGCTTATCGCACCAGATTTGAAGCAACTTTACCAGACATTATGGAAAGCTTTAATGACTTGTATCGTAGTGTAACTGGACGAATTACTGCTGAGGCCCTTAAGGTAAGCCATGTTAAGCTCATATCATATCTTAAAGATCTTGCTTCTTTTCCCTATTCAGACGCCAATGCTTCTCTCCCGACATTTTCCAGGAACGTGTTTTAAAAGTTCTTCAAGTATGGGCTGACTGGTTTCTGTTTTCGGATGCATATGTGAATGGATTGCGAGCTACCTTTCTTCGATCTAGTAACTCTGGTGTAATCCTTTTCCATTCTATATGTGGTGATGCCCCTGACCTAGAGAGGAAAGCTGGCTCTGCAGAGATGGGAGATGTTGACAAGATTAACCAAGATGCTGCTTTAGCAATTGGGAAGGGAGCTGCCATAAGGGAGTTATCGAGTTTGCCCCTTACTGAATTAGAAAGACGTTGCAGACATAATGGATTATCTCTTGTTGGTGGAAGAGAAATGATGGTAGCAAGGCTACTTTATCTCGAAGAAGCTGAAAAACAAAGGGGTTATGAGCTAGATGATGAGTTGAAGAATGCACATAGCGAGTCAAGCTCAGGTAGATACCCAAGTGCACGAAAGGAAGTGAATTCTGAAAGGGATCCAGGGCGAATTTCAGGAAGGGGTAGTGACATGGAGAATGATATTCAATCAATAGGGAGAGGATCGATATTTTTACCTGCAGCAGATAGTAACTTACAGCCTGACATTAGCAACAGTGAAGGAAAAAATGAGTCCATTCTTCCTTCCTCAAAGTGGGCCAGAGAGGACGATGAAAGTGATGAGGAACATGATAGAAGTACGAGGGACTTGGGGTTGACTTATTCATCCTCTGGTAGTGAAAATGCTGGTGATGGTCTCCACAAAACTGGGGAAGTAGAGCTTACTACTGATGCCAGTAATTCAGCACATCTTGATGGTGGAATGAATGAAGAACAGAGGTACTAGGAGTCTGGGATAATTCAACTTGTATTTCTTTGATTCTTTTTCAGATTCATGTTATAAAAAATTACCCCCTCCATCACAAAAAAAGAATCCTGTTTTTTTCACCAAGTACCATTATTTATTTTGGGTCAACCAATACAAACTTTTGCAAGCCATCGAGTCTACCTTTTGTCCCTCCATTTTATTCATTAAATCCATCACTCGAAGTTTGTCATAACAAATTACAAGTTTGTTAACAAAGCATTATAGAAATTCCAATTAAAAGCTAACTTCCATTTTTAAAACATGATTCTTTTCTTGGGAAAAAAATGTTTATGAAACCGGACTCTTTTATTTTATCTTTTTGGATGGAGGATTATATTTATCTATGAGTTGTGGATATTGAATTAGCTATGCTTTTGATGAATCCTTTCAATTTCTGTGGAACACTCAGTTTTTTTTTTTTGGCTATGTTTTCCTGGATTGCTTTCATTGTGAACCCTAAACCCTAAACCCAATTTGCACATTTTTAAAGGTGGGGTTACCACTTGAGTTGAGCTACAAGGTTTGTGGTTTGGTTATGTTTCTAATTGATGCTTCATGATGTTGCATTATAATTTAGATTCTTTTGAATGATCAAGATTTCAGTATCATGATTTTAGTTGCAGAGGTTTCGTATTCTTCATTTTAAACTTTGAATACCCAGTCTGACGTGTATAATACTATGGTAAACGATTCTCTCACAGACAAAAATTGAGACGTCTTGAGGTTGCTTTAATGGAATACCGTGAATCCCTTGAAGAGCGAGGGATAAAAAGTTCCGAGGAAATAGAGAGAAAAGTTGCCATTCATAGGAGTCGGCTGCAAGCGGAATATGGTCTACTTGATTCAAATGCAGATTCTTCTGGCAGAAGTAAGTGCTAGTGTTTAGATCAAATTGTAATTAAATATGATTTATTGTATGTTTTACAAATCACTACATATTGTTCTTACACTGTTTATTGGTGCTATATGTATACTGTTCATGCAATTTAGAGGTTGGAAGGAATAGTCATGACAATGCTTAAAATTTTTGGTGCCTGGGAATTGTATCAAACGTCTTCTTTCGGCTGGCTTTTTGTTGAGAAACAACTTTATTTTCCCGGCGGTATGGGCTTTTGAAACTAAATTTGAATTGCTTTTTATATTGAAACAACTTTTTTGAAGATCCACATTTAATTTAGCTATTGCTGAAATGCTAAATTCTACTTGTAAAGTTGGTGCATTGCCTCATAATACTTTCTTTAATATGGAAATTGTTGATTGTAGCTGGTCCATGTCACAATCTTTGTACATGAGTTCCTCTTTGTTTTATTTATTATTGGTAATCCCCAGTTTCTCTCACGCTTAGCAATTTTTGTCAATTTGACCATTTGATATGTTGTCAAACTGCAGAAACCTCTTCAGAGAGGAGGGACTCACGAGATGATTCACGTGAATCAACTAAGAAGCGCCGCCGTAGCCAAAGTAGAAGTGAAAGCCCTCACCGCAAATTATCCAACCGAGACAGAGAAAGGGAAATTGATGCGAACAGGGACAGAGAAAGACGACGTGATAGAGAAAGAGCACATGATTTGGAAAGTGATAGAGGAAGGGACAGGGACCGGGAGAAGAGTGGCAGCAGGGAGAGGGATGATCATGACAGAGAAAAGACACGAGAGAGAGACAGAGATAGGAGAAGGCTGAAATGAGTTCATTGTTAGCATATGCCTCAGATGTAATGGAGTTTAAACCAACATCTACAGTGTTTTCCTGTTTGAAATCTTCGTTGCAAATATGGTAGTAAAATGCTGTTCACTTGAAGCAAATTCCTTGTTGTATTTGTCCATCAAATACGAGTTCATAGTGTGGGTGTTTTTCCCAATGAATTCAGTTATTGTCATTTTCTAATGCTTTTGTTCTAGTATTTTAAGCAGGTTAAGTTCATCAGGATATTGAAGGTGCTGTAGATCTTAGTCTCCATCTTCAGTCTACCCTTCCTCTCTTATCTTCTACTTTTAACACATAACGTTCCTGAATAGAATAAAATATTTATGCAGGAAAAGCTGCTGTTTTTTGGCCCTATCGAAATGCAGTGGTATATGATGTGGTGAATAACTTGAAGAATTGAGTTTGAATTTATGCATGGTAACATGTGGCAGTTGGAATGTCGAATATATGTAAATTGTGATTGTAATCCAGTTTTCTTAGAGGACAAACTAGACAATTTTGAATATTATTGTATTGCATTGTTAAATTGAGATTCAACAAAATCTTGGACACTGAACTACTTTTATTTTCCGTGCTAGGAACTGAACTACTTTTATTCGTTTGTATGTGCACTATTGATGAATTTGGAGCTACAACACCCTCTTGAACAATTAACTATGATTGAAATTGCTAAGAAGATCAATTTCTTTGGGCTTGAGGTTACGCTGGCAGCTACCTACAACTAAGAAATAACATTAACTTGTCAACTCTAGATTATCAGCAATCAGACATGACTGTAAATTGAAACCTTCCATTCTATGCATCTATCTAAAATACAAAACTTGTTTATGGCTCTAGCAAAAACAAAACAATGCCACAAGATTTCTAAAAGATCCATAAATCAAGAACGTCCGAGCTTTCTGAGCAGCCATTTCTTCCTGAGAGTAGCATCCAATGCCAAAAAAGTCTTTGCCTTCCTCTCATCCTCCAACAGATCACAACCATCCAATAAAAGCTCGTCGTCTATATCTGGTATGGCTTGGAGTGCATCAATGACACTCTCTATTGCAAAATAGTTATTTCCTGCTTTATTAACCAAGTTGCTGAATGCATTCGTGAAGCTTGTAAAGTCTCCTTGTTCATTTTCGTTGCCAGTTTTTTGTGCTTTCTCACGGCATTCCAGAGCTATAGCTGTAGTAGGAGGGCGCTTTTTAGTTTGATCAAATATCTCGGTTTCCAGAAATGTCACAGGAAGCTCTCCAGAGTACTCATCAACTTTGTTGTCAATAGGATTATCAAACTCCATTGGCACATCACAGCTCAATTTTCTATCAACTATTTCACTTCCAAAAATAGTACACAAGTCACTGTAATGTTCAATAACTTCATCTTTATATGAAATTGCCTCCGGATGCTCCTGAAGAACATGAACATTGAAACGAATATCAGAGTTCACAAAACGGGAATAATCATAAGGTCAGTTCTGATTTGTCATATGATACAACTTTTAAACAACATAGATCTTTATGCACCTTAGCATATGATTCCCAGAGATCATTGTCAGCTACAATCCTATGTGAAGATTCATCCCACAAGAATCCCTCTTGAATGAGGAGGTTGCTGATCTCAATATGCTGTTTCCTCAACCTCAAATAATGATTTTCCAGAATGTGCTGCTCGTACTGTGGACCAAATTTATCTCTAAATGACAAAGTCATGTAAGCCCAAGCTTGGTCACCGAATGCATTGTCAATCTTATTACCATGGTGCACCTGCTCCAACATGAGGCCTACCAAATAATGTTCCATAGGTAGTGTCCAAACTATTATGGGATCTGCACCACCATAACGGGATTCCTCTTTCCGGTTGCCTATTACAGGGAGGAAATATGTATAGATTAAAACTCCGCTTTTCAGAGAAAGTGATAGGATACAACAACGTAAGAAGAAGTAAAAACTTCTTTATGGAATTCTAATAAGGAACTAAACAATCCCAGGACTTCCATGTCCAAATTTTTTTCTGAAAGTCCTCCTACTCAAGGACCCAGTTAAATTTTGATAAATCATCATATCCAATTTTGATTTTTTTTTCCTCAAATCTTAATATTTGCTATTCAGTCTATTGCTGCTCAAAACAATGGTTAAACATACACTCAATTCCCACTATTGTACCTAAAAAGTTATATTGGTTGTGGTTACCACTTACCACCATCATGAAGGATTCATTTTGAAGTTCTCTATAATGGGACCATAATTCAAAAAAAGTTTTAAGTTTGCAAATTTGATCCAATTTTCATACCAAAAGTTCCCGTAGCTGGATCCATGCTGTCAAACAAATGGATATTTGATCCATCAAACTTATCTTGTCCATATATGACACACAATTTGTGATAACAGGGCACGGTTTTAACTCTGAACGATCGGGCATCTGGATGGGCCTGCAGAAATCATATGTGACAAAAAAAAGAAATCTAGAGGAACACTGACAGCACAAGATGAAGATAAAAATAACCTTAATATAAGCATCCCAAACATGGTCTTCAGCTGTTACCATCTCTCTGTCTTTATCCCAGGAAAAGCCACCATGTTGCAGAACGATCCTCACATCATTGTATTGCTTCCTGAAATGCTTGTATCTATTTTTTAAAACTTCCCGGTCATGATTCGAATTAAAATTTGCATTGAATGAGTCAACCATGTCATTCCAGGCTTGGGTGATAAATGACTGTCCAACTTGATTTCCTCTATGCACTTGCTCAAGCATCAAGTCAATAAGAAAACGGTCCATCGGTGGAGTCCAATATGTTCTAGAACGTTCACCACCTGTAAATTTCAAGATCATATACGTTAAAATGAACATAGTTGACAAATGTCTTAGTGCAAAAAAAAGAGAAATTCCAGAATAGACATCAAAAGAAATTAATACATGAAATGTTCACACATGCAAACTAAAGTATTAGGTAACATTCATAAGAAATTAATTGGCCAAAATAAAATGCCACAGTTAATTTCTGTACTTCATCAAGACAATATACAGAAAATCAGAGACATTAATGTAAATGGAAAGGGCACAGAAAAATAAGGCTCATGTCAATTGGAGTCTAGAAGAATCTGTGATACGAGGGAGTATAAAAAGGGTGTACCGGAAGGAGACACAATAAAGGTATACAATAGCATAATAATCAACACATTATCTTAGACCTTTTGAAAACATAAAAGCAATAACATGTTATTAGAAAGGTTAAGGACCTCTTTGAAATTTAAAATATTCCAGGAAATACTAATAGGTCACAGAGAAAAAGAGGTTTAAAATGGCTAAAAAGCATTACTGATGAATTTTCGTGTCAGTACGTTACTCCAATCCAAACAACATTTATCAGATCCAGATCGAACTTTATGCCGAGACATTAAATGGGTACGAATTTGGAACAGCCCTATAGCATTAATGTGGTCCAATTATATGTAGTTATCCTACTATCATCAGAAATTATTTCTTGACACCATTCCTCATGGATTTTGATCCAATCATTGAACATGTGCTTAACAATGATAACACAAAATAACCAAAAAAAAAAAAATCACTTCCCTTAGTTGGAATTGAAAATAAATTGAACAACCTTTTGCAACCACAGTTTCACTCTTAATATCTTGATAGCATTCACTCTGGCTTTCCTTATTGATCATCTCCCCGAATATCAATGCCAAATTGTTATAACCCTTAAAGGCTTTGCCTCTATATGGTCGAGCATGTGGATGTGCCTACATTACATCATGTAATCCACTTGATCAGTAAACAAATACAAATTGCTGCAATTGAGGATGAAGAATATACCTTGATATAAGCATCCCAAATGTCATCATCAGCTACCACCATTCCTTGTTTCTCATCCCAGCAAAAACCTTTTTGATTAATCATTGACATTAAATCACTATAATACTTCCACAATTTTTTATATCTGTGTCTCAATACTCTTTTATTATATTCAGATCTAAATTTTGCATTAAACAATGCAAGCATATCTGTCCAAGCTCGTTTTGTGAAAGTATTGGCAACCTTATTGCCTCCTTCTTGCTGTTTCAGCATCAACTCCATGAAGTATTGGTCCATATCTGGTGTCCAGTCAGTCCTTGAACTACTTGAAGGGGCTAGGCTATTATTGTAGTCACCTATCAAGACAAAATTTATTCTTTAGCTTCAACAAACAAATCTTTATGTTCTCGCAAATATTCATTGTCCATAATTTACTTCATTCCCTAGGCTGAGGCATAAGAATAGTGAACAACAGCTATAATTGTTTTATGAGTAGATAAATCATCAGTGGACCTCAATTAGAAAGAAAGTTTCATCATGTTATTAGCTCTGAAGTGCATCCCCTACTGGAAGAACACAGCTTTTTATATTTCTTGTTCTCCTTACAAGTAAGGAAAAATATATTTCATAAAAGTTCTAAACAAACTCTTCTAAATCATTAATTCAGTGCTCAGTAGCACAGTACAGCCTTTAATCGAGCTTCTGTGACAAAAAGTGTACGCACCAAAATTCAACCCTTGAATCTCATCCTCAACATCTACATCATGACTTGAACGACTATATCTACCATCGGCAACTGTGTAGCCATATATCAAGCACAAATCATCAAAATTGAGCACAGATTTGGTTCTGTAAGGCCTTGCTTCAGGATGAATCTGCACGTGAGGATGAATCAAATACACAATTATGTATTAGCATAGTGTAAACACAGTATAGTAATTCACCTTGATGTATGTGTCCCATGTGTAGTCATCAGCCACCACCATTTGCCGAATTTCATCCCAAGAAAATCCATTCTGGCCAAGGAGATGTTTAATATCATTAAATAATTTCCACAAATTCGTATAACGGCTTTTTAGGACATCTTTGTCATACTGAGATCCAAACTTTGCATTAAAGACAGCCAGCATATCTATCCAGGCTTGCTTGTTAAATGTATGTCCAGTTCTATTCCCTCTTTGAATATGCTCTAACATGAGATCAACAAAGTATCGCTCCATTGTTGGCGTCCAATATGTTCTAGAGCAATGATTGCCTGAAGGGTTTTGGCCACTCATTCTGCAGAACCAAAGATAAAAGAGGTAGAAAAACCAATCAGATGATTAAGTTCCAATTCAGTATCAATTCTTACATTATATAGTAGACTGAGAGATGAGGAATCTCTATCAAGTGAACTGTATTAACCAGTGAATGTCTAATACTCATTTGTCTACCTAAAAAAGGCTCAGCAATCAGAATTTCAAATTCTATGATAAAGAACACCAGGACAACATCAACTCTATGTTCAGGACTAAATTTCTAATTTCCAAAATGGAGCTATGAGAGCTAAAATTAATAAAACATACCGTTCCCCATTTATCAAGATTCATTTATCAAACTTGCCTTCATTCTTCCTTATTGATAAATATACATAGAGGTTTTCTACATGAACACAATTTTCCACATTATTTTGATTAAGAATAGTTAAAAGTCATAAAAATCGAAACTTTCACTAAGATCACAGCAAACCCACGAATGTAGACCTAGATAGAGACGGCATTCAGGATTTCTCATTCCTTGCGAGAAAAACTCTCCATGGTTTGCATGTTAAAATGTATCAAACAGAAAAGGGTCTCAAGATTTTTTTCCCCTTGTTGATTTTTGTCCAAGTTCAAAAAAGATTAAGCTCTTGAAAACTAGCAGTAAAATAAAAATTACAGTTCCTTAAAGCATTGTTTTAACGGTGGACTATCGACCGATTAAAAGAAAAATAAAAATCAAAGAGAAAGAAGTACATTTCTTTTACCTGTTGTTTGGTTTGGCGCATAAAGGAGAAGATGGATGGAGAAGAATGTAAATGGGGGAGCGATTGGAGAAGAGAGGAACCCCAATCCCGAATAAGGGCAATTTTGTCAAACCCGTTTGGATATAGGTGTAGGTTACGTTTTAGCACTCACATCCATAAGCTAGTTTGTATGGATGATAAAAGTGGATAATCCCATTTACATAATCACTCAACTCCTAAATTAATCTTTGGTTCGCCATAAAATCACTATTCTACCGTCCTGATCAGATCATAAAATGACGATTTTGTCCTTATTAATTGAGTGTTATTTATTTTTTTAAACATATGTTTACTATGATTTTAAATGGCTTAATAGCGTAAAAAAAATAATCCAAAACTTAACATTTTTTTTTCAATTTTAGTACAATCTTTAAAAATTATCGATTTTAACCATGAATCAACAATTGATTTCAATTTTAGTCAATTCATGATTTTGATCAAAATTAAATTATTTACGTGATGATGTGGGTGTCACAAAGATAATATATAAATGATACATCTCTTAAAATTAATTAAGTCTAATCAATTATAAATTAACCCACTTTAACCTAAATAAATGATAAAAAATAGAGAAAAAATAATTTAGAAAACAACATAATATAACAAAAATTCAAAGCAAGAAATTAACTATAACTTTATGCACTTGTACAAACAAATCCAAAATTTTAATAGAAAAATAAACAAATTTCAAAGCAATTATATTAAAATATATTGATGAAAAAAAAGTAATCAATATTTTAATAAATAATTGTAAAAAAAAAAAACTCTGTTACATAATTCAAATCCTAAATTAATAAAAAGGATAAAAAATAATCGTGAATCTTCATGATTATGGCGCAGTGGAGAGTTTATAACGTTTGAGGTCGAAAAGTTGTGGGCTAAATTTTGGTGTATAGAGATGTTATTAACATTATTTTGAATTTATTGCTTTTGTTGTACATGTAATTTGTTTTGTTAATTTATATATCTTTATTATTTTAATTTGTTTAGGTTAAACCCATCATTAATTAAATTATTTAATTTTAAGTGATGTATCATTTTACATATTACCTACAGTTAAAATTCTCTATAATAATACTCTATATATGAATAAACTCTCTATAGTAATAAAAAGTTCAAGTCTCAACTTGGGACTAGTTATAAATAAGAATAAACTCCACATTGTTATAAGTCATATATTTTTCAAGTTCCGTCTTAAGAATTTATACCTCTATATAGGAATAAATGATTAATATATTATAAAAATATTTATTAATTATATTTTTGTTTATCAAAATCAATAACATGTTTAAGATGATTTAAAATATTTATCTATAGTCAATTGTGACATCGACTTAATTTTTTAGATCGATACTTGATCCTTCAATTTGCGAGTGCTCAATAGCTCGCTTGCATGTGATTCCTCTTGTTGAAGCCAAAATGATTCCAACTTATCTAACATAACTAAAGCTTCATGACACGAAACTTGTGGTATTTCAGCACTATCATCTTCCGAATTATCTCATTCGTCTTCTTGCCTGATTCTCACGATAATTTCTTCATCGGTTAAGACATAAGTAATTTGTCGCTCATCCGGATGATTAAGAAAGACATCAATATCCATTTCGTTGTGGTAGTGTAGTGCCTTAATTTGAGAGCTCAATTCAGTGAGTAATTTTAGTCTCTCTTCATCCATTTTTTTTGTAAAACTCTATATAAGAATAACTCCGTATAGTAATATTTTTTCGATCCCAACGATATGACTGTATGAAGTTTTTACTGTATATGATATCCGTATTTCTAATTTTGACCAAAATCATAAATTAATTAAAATTGAAATCAATTGGTCACTTCATGGTTAAAAGTGATAATTTTGAAAGAATAGGCTAAAATACAAAAAGACTATAAAGTTTATGGTTTTTTTTTTGTCAGCCATTTTAATTTTGTTTCTATGACGTAATAGTTGATTGATCTGATATGGCCTAAATTAAAAAAAAAAAAAACCAATGATCGATTCGAATTGCAATAATAACAGATTCATGATTTACTTTGCCAAAGTTCATGTTAAAGTTGCATTTTCATAAAAAAAAATACTTTTGTTTTTGCAGTGAAACTCTACTTTGAAATATTATCACACATGCTGCTGCTGCTGCTTCTTCTTCTCTTTTTTAATCAATATCACATAGACTTGTTTTCAGTTATGAATATATGTAATCACATAGCATATTCAGTTACCCCACATGTTTATGAATAACGACATATTTGTATAACTTTGTAATAACAATTCAAGAACATGAACAATACATTTCTGAGTGGGATAGTATAGAACAAAACTGTGGGTTCAAAATCTCCGTAAGCAAATGAAAGAATACAATGTAAGTATCTTCAACAAACCTGCAATGAACTCAGTATCTTTGTTTGAATACTATCTACTATCTGTCCCGTTAACGAGTGCAACAAGTTCAACATTTTCAGATGTCTGAGTTTCCTTACCCTGTTTTGTATCCATAGCTTCATCAGGAAGTAGAGAAGAGTTGGGATCTGCTCTAGGAACCAAAAACAGAATAAAGAGTGGGCTGATCCTCAGTATGTTCCTTATCAGAATGGCTAACCAGAAGTTATCAAATTTATTTCTCGTAACCTTCAAGATATGAAGTAGTAAACCTCCTAACCATGAGGAGGTGAGAAGTCCAGCATTGTCAATTGACATGAGTAAAGCGAAAAAGGTTCCTTCAATGCCAGCTGGGCACAGCTTTGAACTCAGAACCAGGAGCGGCATCCATTTGAGCCGTCCAATCAACTGGGAAACACTCGCATCAATCACCACAAAGAAATAATCTGGTATGCCGAGTTTCAAGTTCCAGCGCAGCACCAACACTAAATCCAGCATTCCAGAGAGACAAGATAGTATCTGAACCCAGAAGAGTAGATCGCGAAAGGGGTAGTTTTTAAGTCCGTATTGGTATAGTATAGCTCCAAGAAGAGAGCCTATGGAGCCAACTGCCATGATATAACCAATTGTTTGCTGCATGAATAACATGACTTGTCTTGAGTGTCTTTCACTTGGTTCTAAGTTGGAAAGATTAGGTGAGAACTGAGAATAAATTATACCTTAGAAAACATTGGACCAGCTGTAGAATCTGTGGCCCAATAGAACATTCCCTCAGAGACATTTAGACTCAACGAGAAGGATAAGTACATGTATAGACATGGCCTCCACACATCTGGGCATTTCAGTGTTTTCCACATAGCTTTACCAGCATTAAGGAGGTTTTGGTTGATCTGATTCCAAAATCAAAATTAGTATTTTATAATTTGATTGTCTCAATAATTCAACAGGAAGGTGTGAGTGAGTACCTGCTCATAAGAGAAACTTCCAACGCGATGTTCCTTGAGCAAAACACCAACTAAAAACACGAGCCCAGCTGGTATAGTTAACAAGCCATACACCCCCTTTAATTTGAAGAGAAGCGCATTTAAAATCCTTGTAATCACTTAAATTAAATTAGAGGATTTTCTCAAAATTAACCAGCGGAAGAGCTAACCTGGGGACCGATTAAGTGGACAAAGATACCACTAAAGGAATATCCGACAAGAGAGCCAATGGAGGAGCTCAAGGCGCATAAGCTTTGCATGTCAGCAGCCAGGGAAGGATGAATGCCGCTTTTTTGTGCCACACATGCATCGACAGTTACGTCTGCAATTGCAACACTCGCACTTGCTGCTGTCAATGATAGCAATGCTAATACTATATGCACTTCTCTGCGCAGTGATATGAAAAGCATTGAAATAACTCCCAGTGAACCTGGAAAAGAAAATATTTGACGGCAAAAACGTTAAGTACGTGTGAATTAATGTATAACATGCATGCATATTTTGATAAGGCAAAACATCCAAGTGTATAAACTTTCTAATGCTGTGAAATTGTTAACAGAGACTTTTGAGCTGTAACATTAGGTTGTGAACATAACAAGTTCCACCTCTGGCTTGTAATTAATATACTACTATATGTTATCATTCAACTTCTCTTTCAAACACCTCATCAATATAGTCTTCATCAAGAAATATCTGGGGAACCCTAGCCAAAGTTGTCATAAGCTTATTTTTCTAACAGATATATGTTGGCGTAAGTCATAACTGAAGTTCATTGCATTCTTCAAAACCTTGGTACATACATACTTTTCAACTCTTGACCGAAATTTAATTATTTATATATGTTCAGATATAATTCTGATGGGCTTGTACATATTTAGACGAAAACCTAGGTGATACCATCTGTAGTTCAATAGGATCCAGCCGTTTACGATTTCCAGTGCAACATAAGATGGAGATGCACATAGTCTATCCTTCTACGTAATTGAGTTCAAGCCGATGTGTATATCTGTTTCGAGTTTTGACAAAGAATTCAAGAAAACACATTCGATTATTACATCAGCATTCTCCCTAATTTAAAGGCCATTGATTGGTAAGAATCACAGAACATACAAGAGAGGAAAATTCAGATGGCATCAAGAAAAACCCTGTTTTACTAAATCAGCACAAATATCAAACAAATCACATACCATAAGCTAAGAATCACAAAAAAACTTTGCACTGTAAAACAAAATCCGAAGTACACAAGCCAAGGATCACAAAAGGCAATAAAGAACAATTGAAATAGCAAAACAAAAACACAATTAATTCAAGCTTTCAGAATTCTTTACCAGCAAATACGAAATAGGGTCTTCGTTGATACCCCGAAATGGGGAGAACATCAGTGAGAAGACCCCAAAGTGGTTTAACAATCCAAGGAATAGAAGTGATCCCAGTATAGACTTGAGCCTCAGAAGGTTGCACTTTCTGCACATCTTTCATGTAATACTCAGTGCCCACTTTTACAAGAGCTCCACCAAGTCCTTGGCTCACACCATACACAATAATTACCCCAAATACAAAACTCCAATGCAGTTCTTTTGCAAGCATTTTAAACCAGCAAACAGGGGCACAAACAAGGGTTCTCATCTCATTCTTGGGATGCTCACTTTCCTGCACTTCGTCGCTATGAATTGGGAGTCTTTCTTCCTCTCCTATCATTTACAATCCAACACAAAATGTTCACAATAAGCTGAAGAATCTGGACTTTTTCACCAGATTTATGAAGGGGATTCAGAAAAGTCAACTTGAAGATAGAAGCGATCTTGATTCTTGATTCCTCTTAAATCATACAAAGAAAAAAAAAAAAAAAAAAGGGATCAAGATCCTAGATGGGTTTATGATTTTGGTAGATAACTCTTGCATTCAGCTCTCATTATTGGATAATGAAGTTGTCTGAGGGAAAAATAGAATGTTGAATTTTCTGTGACTATTTATTGGCCAATATTTGACTAGAATAATAAATGTTCTAAGAGTTCAGCTAGCTAGCTAGCAGAGCACAAATGACAAGAAGTTTTGTTCAAGATTTCTTCTGCCCTCTCTCCTCTAATTATTGAAGAGTAATGTCAAAATTACAGAGCAAGGAGGAACATCCAAGGCAGCAGGTAGCTGAAACGACTTTATGGTGTTCTACGGAATGAAATGGATTGTTTAATAATTTTTTCAGTTGATTTGTATGGGATTATGAAGTAATCTTATTTTAACAACAAACTATATTAAATTAGGCTTGTATTTAAAGTAATTTTGAATTTAGATGGCTTTGGAGAAGCTTTACATGATTAAATACATTATTTATTGTTTCTTTGTAATATTAATGACTGCTTGTTTGGTTATAAATAGTAAATGTTGTAATTAATGTATTTCATTAGAATGTTGCATACTTGTATTAGATGCAACACCATATATATACACTAAATATAGGTTTCGTATAACATATAAATTTTAAAAAATTATAAATGAATTTAATAAAAAAAATTATATTCGAAAATATATTTATAGTTTTGATATTTTACATCATCTAATTTAGAAATAAATATAATAGTTTGATTGATACATAATTTTATTGTTGCTAATATTGCATTTGTTTAATTAAAGTTTCCTAAAGAAACTCTATTATATTTTTAAAAAGCTAAAATATGACCAATATGTTTTAATTAGCCTACACTTATTTTAGTGTTTTCCTATGATATGTTCTGTGTAAAAAATTAATGTTTAATATTAAAATAAATTTAAAATCACTGGGCAATAGTTAATATGGTTTACTTGATTCTTGATGAAGTTTAATTAGCAATTATTAGTTTAATATAGTTGTTACCCCCAAATCTTTAATCTTAAATTGAAGTAATCCAATATCGCTCGTTTTAAGAGCGTTTTTAAATTAAACGCGATTTCTAACTTTTCCTCCATTCACACTGTATCCAACCCTTTTGGCACCACCACCACCGCAGGCGGCGGCGATCTCAACAAAGGAAGAGATAATGGAAGACAAGCCCTCAACAATGAGTTCCTCACCCACGTCCAGTAACTACATCACCAAAACCACACAAGAACTCGCCATCGAAGGCCGAAAGCACCTGGATGAAACAATCGAGGCGGCCTTCTTAATCCTGTCCGCCATGAACGACGAGCTCTGCAATCCCAACCTCTGGTCCACCACCGCCTCAACCACTGCCGCTGCTCCTACTCCTAATACCGCTACCGTCACCACCACCATTAATGTCGGTGTCGGATACAGTAATATAAACAATGGGCACCACGCCAATGGCGACGGTTTATCTGACTCTTCATCTGCATCTTCATCTGCTTCGCAGTCTCATCCTCAGCATCACAATAGCTTTGATATTGGCGGTGGGGCCCTCGACGAGGCTAGACTTCAGTATAAGTCTTCTGTTGCTGCCCTACGCTCAGTACTAATGGCGATTGCCAATATGCAGAAGGTATATTTTGCAGTTAATTTCTCAGAAAATTTTAGTATTGTGTCATATGTTTAGTAGTAAGTTGTGCTTTTGTTCTTGTACACTCTAATTAGGGTTTATTAGCCCTCTCTGATTCTGTTGTCTTTGAGTTCAAAGTGGACTTGAATGATGAGGATTGTTCAGTTGACAAGAATAGAGCGTGTGAATCAAATAATTAACCATTATTTTGTTGATTGTTAAGTTCAATGTATGACCTTTGAAGTTGTTGCTGCTATACATATATACATTTAAAATGCTATTTTTTAATTCCAGAATACCTGAGCTTTTGTTGAGGAACTTAAAACAGGATGACATGTGTCAATGTTTGATCTTTGCTTGAATTTGAATCATCTTATTTGTGGGAAGTCCATTGATCATCCCATCTTTTCCCCTTGCAATCTAGCTCATCAGTTTCTTTACCTTTCGGAATTAGCCACGCATTTCAAGAACCATTTGTATTCTTGTCTGCAACTTTACAGGCCTCTGTGATTTGGTTACTTGCGATTTGAACTATTAAATCTGTCCCTACACGTTGGCTAAGTTGAGGACATAAGATCTTGATCACTGATTCAATGATCTTTCTGAGAAATTGCTTAAAGATAATAAATAATTTCAAGCTAGTGTCAATTTTTTCCTTTTTCGAGTAAGAAGTGTATATTTCTGCTGTAACATCAGTCCGATAGTTAGACTCCAGTGTATAGGCTTAACTAAGATTCGAACCTTTTGTCTTTCTTGCATGCAGAATATATCTTTTTAGTCAATGTTTTCTACTTTATTCACCGTAAACGAGTAGCTCTTTGCTGTATAGGCTAAAACACCTGAAGCAGTCCCAACAAGTAGTTTAACGTCACCAACAGATCAAACAGAAATTGAGAAGCTTGAAGAGAGAGCCTCTACGTTGAGAAAGGTATTAACAGTGACAGTTTTAGTAGAATGTTTCTGGGAGGATGGAATTGTGCTATGCATATGGTCCAAGTCAAAGAAAACTGACGACAGAGACAAGCAAGGATATTAGTTAATTTTATTATTATTTGTCGTCTCATCATTCCTTCATTATGTAATATGTCCAATAATGTCCTGCCACAATCATTTTACTAATTACAAATGTTTACTCGTAATGTAGGAGCTTGCAGACAGGAACACGTATCTGAAGCTTCTGATAGATCAGCTTCGTAATCTTTTAGCTGATATCTCTACATGGCAAAGTCCTTGTTCAGTATGAGTTAAACATTAGAATTCATTATTTGACAATTGCTGAAATAGATGCAACATTGTAACATCTGATGATGAAATTCAGACAATTGTGAATCAATATACTTTTACAATAATATATGATACGTATATGGCACAACTGGCTGATCACAAAATTCAGTTTTTGCTGCTAATATTATAATTAGCTTCAATAGTATTAAGTGTTAGGGGCTCATAAACCAATGATTTCATGTCCTTCATCATTTGTTGTGGAGAAGTGAACTCATCGCCGCTAGCGTACAAATAGTAGCCAATCCTGCATACCCTCAAAAAGATATCTTTGCATTTTCTTGGAAAAATGGTTCCTTCTTTATAAACTATCTGCATCAGTTTTCTCCTGTGATAGCCAGCCATGTCTTTAATCTTTGACATCGCCTCCTCTTCTGTAATGACTCTTCCTTCTCTATGAGCTGCTGCCAGCTGAAGGCCCACACTGTTAATAGTATTTTCATTTCGTTCCTTCTGTTACAAGAAAAAAAAAAGGGGTTATTTTGCATCAAATTATGTGTTTATGTGAGAAACTGAAATCTCGTTATTGTTCCTTAATTATGCACTTGTGTAATTATTGGAGAAGCATTACCTCAAAAGTTTGCACATCATTGAGTAGCCGATCCACTGAAGAAACATGCCTACACAAATCCATGCACTCTTCACTCGAAAGCATTTCTTCAGATAATTGTATACCAAGGAACTGCAGAGAGTTGAGGATGCAGATTCTGCAACCAATTGACACCCAGGAGGAGGATAAGTACTCATCCAAGGTTAGTGCTGTGTCGTCAGTCCATGAATCCAGTTCTTTCTTGAAGCTTGTTAGTATTTCAACCCACTGTTCTTGATAAAACATGTAATTAATTACTAGAAGAACAAAAGAAGATGGGTTGTCAATCAATTAAATTATCATGTTAACAAGAATTACCAGTTTAATTAGCAGAGGTTTAACGCTACGGCCTTGCTCAATGTATGCCATTTCTGCCAAGTCATTTACTGTATTGTATACTGCTGTAAAGAGGATTTCAACTTCCTTGGAACCATATTCTTCAGCTGGCTTCTCTGTCCATCTGTTAGCCCACAAAAATTCATGCATTATTTCACATGGACTATGGTTATTAGCTTATTAAACATGAACAGAAAGGAGAAGAAGAAAGCGTACTCTTTTACTAAGTCGAGGATCTTGTATGATTCTTCTTTAGATCCTCCATAATCGAAGAAGTCGTCTATCCGTGTTACGAGGATAATGTGTTTGGCAAAGGCCATACGAGCATCAGAGAATTCAGGTTCACCAAAAATGGCTGAAGTCAGGAAATTAGCAACACGTACAACATCTCTTCCGTAATTCAATGTGTCCAATTTACACTCTGCATACCACCTGTTTGTATTTTGATTTAGTACATGAATAAATGCCCTTATTTAGAGGAAATGCTCTTCTTAAGCTATCCAGTGTTGTACCTCTGCAGTTGCTCCAGTTCTTTCTGATGTTGAACCTGGCAAATATTAAAATCTTGCCTTGAGAATACAAGAAGATCCGCATTACTCATGTTGGGGAACCTAAAACACAGAAGAAACATGTTCTTGATTACAATCGATTGACAATAGAAAAACCTATCGAGACATGTTGAGAATTCGAATGTTTACCTATCCACAACTTGTGGAATTTGGTAATGGTTGATGTCATATAGGTCGAGGCTTTGTCTAACTCCAGCTCGATCCAGTATGCCGTGGTAGTTCTTCAAGTAAAATTCCACCTTAAATATTTCAAAGAAAAAAATCGATGAATTTCTTGGAAAAATTAAATAAGCTGATGATAAACCTTTGTGGTGAATAAAATCTTTAAAATTACCTGTTTGTGCAATTTCTGATCAGGAATAGTTTCAGTGAGCAATTGCTGCTTCAAAAAGTTGCTGGTCCAAATATACAGTTTCTCAAGAGTACTATCTTCTTCATCTATTCTTGCCTGTGATGCTCTGTAAAGCTCGAGAACCGTACTCACATCACTCTTTTGTAGGCTAACATGCTCTTCTTCAGCATATGGAATCATTTCATCTGAACCACAATCCAGAATTAGTTAATTACATTTTTGGTGTAAATTAACTGGAAGAAATAATGTCTCTCTAAAATACCTGATGAAACTTGGTATCCTTTAACTCGCAAAAGTCTAAATGCCATTGCACGACCAGCAACGTTAGTGAAGATGTCTTCTTCTTTCTGCTGCCATAACCTGTATGTGTCCTCTAAAACTGAGTCGATTTCAGATCGAAAGTATCGATCGACTCCCAACCTTTCCAGGGTATCGATCATGCAGAGATTAGAGGGTATATCCACAGGATCAACAGTTTGCACTACCAGAGAAGTATCAGCTTTCCCAATGACCTTCTCTCTTATTTTTCCAATCAAATCCTGAAAATCAGAGATCACATGTAAGACTCGATAGACAAATTTCTCATCACAGACTCTGTAAACAAGCATACTGTTGAAGCTGTCTTGAGGCTGCATTTGACAGTGATGGCTGATTTACTGGTGATCATCGGAAAACTGCGTGCTGTAAAAGAAGTAGAGATTTTGTTCAGGTTGAAATTTGGCTGTAATAAAATTAGTCATCTAGAAGACTAGAAAATATCAAACATTGCTAACCTGGAAAAGTTTCTCTAGTGCTTTGAAATCTATGGCCTGAAAATTGGATGACTTTGAGGTTTAACCCGGCCGACATTTCTGGTGGAGGAATCGGAGATGACGATGATGCTGCTGCTGTCTTGATTGTAGAATATTTAGGCCAAAATGGCAATATCTTAAGAAATGGAGGATAGGGATTTAAATAAACTAAGAGAAGACCCAAAAGTGGACTCAAATATGTTAATCCTCTGATGGCTTCTACCTTCAGACAATATATATATATACATATATATTTGGAAACTTTTCATATTATTGTTAGATACTTTGTATTCTTTAGTATTAAACTGATAATGTATTATTTACAAGTTTCCTTGAAAAACAGTATTATTCACTTCTCTATACGATAATAAGTATTTCCATTGTCAAGATTGGTGGTGGGAGGAAAACGACAGTATATTCAACAATGAGTTCAGACTATTGAATTATGGTCAATAAATGAGTGCTAAAAAAATTCTGGATTCAAGCATGACTTGTCTTTGACTGAGGTTGTAATTAATCCAATTATTGATAGCTTGTGCTTCATTTATTCATTATCGTGAATATTTTACCAACAGTATCATGAATCAATTAATGAGCTTGCTCACAAACTATCATTGCTGAGTATCCCTAAAATGAGCATGTTTGTGTATTTTAATAAATCTCATTGTACGAATTCGTTTCCTTAATATATCTTTCTATATTCATCAAATATTTTATAGATTTTTTAATACAATCGAAAATTTGAAAATCAAAATTTAAATTGAAGTCGAATCGAGTAATCTATGACGGTTGAAAGTATCATAATTATCATCCTTGATGTATATGTGTAATAAATTTTAACGATTTAATTTCTTTAAATATTCTTTGTTAGAGAGAAAATATGAAGTGCTTCTTTTAAAACTATTTTGGATGGATTTGGACAAGAATAGAAGTCAAGATGGGCAGCGCTAATAGAATATTAAAATGGATAGAATATTGGCTGCGCCCTCCTGCCACAGTCGATCAAGTGAGGTGGACCCTTTATTTTGTAACTGAAAGTATTTACCTTTAATAGAAAACCATTATATAAAATGATTTTACAAATATGAATTTATGAGATAAAACTCTATAATCAACAAATTAAATTTACTATCACAAACTGATATATGGATATAAGTTATAGTATTATAGGTTGTAAATTGATACCTGTCAAAAGAGAAATACTCTCAACAAAATTTGGATTTAAGGTGAGACCATTTATTTTTTCAAACTTATATATTTATAATTATTAGAAAATATTATAACATTTCGGAATAAGATTAAACATCGATTAATTAATTTCATGCGTGCGTCATATTTTTTTCCCTTTCTTTAATTTTTATTTTTTTTGATTGGTTAGGGGGATTGGAGGGTTATTGCTGTCGGTGAACATAGAACACGACTATATCACTATATATATACTAGTAATTCACCAGCGCGATGTGTGATTTATTATTTGTTGTGATGGTATACAATTTGTAATTATATAATGAAATTGTTATATTATAAAGTTATTCACACATCTTTTATTATTCAAATTTTGTATAATATACAAATATATTTTCATATCTCTATTGATTTTTAAAATTATATTTTATAATTTAAAAAAATTGTTGGGTAAAGTAGTGTTTTAACTTAAAAAAATAGAATTTGGTTGAATTCCCCCTATACATTAGGATTTCCTTATGCATTTGTTTTTGGGTTGCGTGTTATTCTAAATTTAAATAACACAAATTGTATATGTTCTTCTAAATTATGTTTGATAATATTAAAAAGTTGGAATACAAAATTTATAAATAATTTAAACGACGAATTTGAAAGCTTACATTCTATTTATTCGTCTTTTGTTGAATTCTTTTCATGACTCGATAGATAATTTGATAAACCAATGATTTTAAGAGTTAGTTATAAGAGACCAATTAACAATATAAGTTTTGAAATATTTATTTATATACACCATTTCTCATAATAACAAAAAGTATATAACAATTTCTTTTAACTTTCAAATTGATAATATGAATAATTCTAGACATTAAGTAATTAAAATTAAAAAAGAAAAGAATTAAAACCTTGAAAGTTTACATTCTATTTATTTCTAGTAATTCACCCGTGATGCGCGATTTATTATTTATTATGTTAGTATACAATTTGTAATTGTATAATAAAATTGAAGTTTTCAGTCCTAAACTTTGAAATATACTTTTACATCCCTTGTGTTTGAAGGAACCATCCAAACTCCTTACTTTAAACTCAAAATCCCTCTCAAACATGACGAGGATTTTTTCCCTCATCGTTCGTGAGTCCATTTCTCTTTGCATCATTCATATATAAGTTCATTGATATTTGTATAGAATTAGCTATTAATTTTTTTATGGAATGAATTTGAATGAAATATAATAATATATTACGTTTATTATAAGGAAATGTGACACCTTCTTTACTTTTTAATTAAAACAAAGGGGAAGAAATAGGATTTGAACCCTAATCAACACTGAAAAGTCAAAATTCAACTTCTATAAAAGAAAAAGTCATACCAGTCGAGATCAAGAAGAAGGGGTTTTCATTTAAGTTTAAGCTGCCCTAATTATTCAATAGAGAAATATCATCTTGGAAATTTAACTCTGATTTTGAATTGTAAGCATAAAAGAGGATCACAAACAAAAGAAAACTAAAATGGATCTCTTCACTATTTTCTTTGTTGTATTTGTGGGCGTGGGAACAACTTGGTTTCATTTCCAGAAACGACGGCGATCAGCGAAGCTTCCACCGGGGCCATACCGCATTCCGATCATCGGAAACATTCTTCAACTCGGCACAAAACCACACCAATCACTCGCCAAACTCTCCAAAATTTATGGCCCTTTGATGTCTCTCCACCTCGGCAGAATATACACCGTAGTCGTTACCTCGCCGGAAATAGCAAAAGAAATACTCCAGAAACACGATCAGGCCTTTTCTAGCAGAACCATCGCAGCCGCCGCTCAAGTGCAGGACCACCATAAGGTATCAATGGTGTATTTACCTATCGGAGACGAATGGCGTAAAATTCGCAAAATATGCAGAGAACAAATGTTCTCTAAACATCGTCTTGATGCCAGCCAAGGCCTTCGCCTTGACAAGTTGCAGAAACTGCGTGACTATGTGCAGAATTGTTGCGAAAACGGCCGAGTGGTGAATATAGCCGAAGCAGCCTTGATAACAACGCTTAATCTCATGTCGGCCACACTGTTTTCGATCCAGGTAACTGATTTTGACTCTGAGTCAACCCAGCAGTTTAAGAAATCTATGGAGAGTCTCACCAACATTGTAGCAGCTCCTAATCTGGGTGACTTCTTCCCCATCCTTAAACCACTGGATCTACAAGGCATACAAAAGAAGTCCGAGTTTTACTTCGCCAAGATGCTTGGATTTATCGATGATATAATCAATGAGAGATTGGAATCAAGAGGTTCTTCATCTGTGAAGAAAAACGATTTTCTGGAAACACTCCTTGATCTCAACCAAGATCAGGAATACGTGTTCAGCATCAACTTCATCAAGCACATGCTTCTGGTAAGCATTTTTACATTGGAGGATTGATTTTCTGCATCACTGAAATGACTAATTTGAAATATATTTTGCCAGGACTTGTTTTTTGCAGGATCGGACACAACAGCAAGCACGGCGGAGTGGGCCGTTGCGGAATTATTAGTGAATTCGGAGAAACTAAGAAAGGCAAAAGACGAGCTAAAAAGTGTGATCGGAGAGAAGAAACAAGTGGAAGAATCAGACATGGCAAAACTGCCATACTTCCAAGCAGTGATCAAAGAAGTCCTACGACTCCACCCTGCGGCGCCTCTTCTAGTTCCTCGAAAGTCCGATTACGATGTGCAAGTCAGTGGTTATGTGATCCCTAAAGATGCTCAGATATTTGTCAACGTGTGGGCATTCAGCAGAGATGAAAGCGTATGGTCTAATCCAGATTCATTTGAGCCCGAACGATTCTTGGAGAGGAAGTTAGATTTCTGGGGTCGAGATTTCGAGTTTATTCCATTTGGATCGGGGAGAAGAATATGTCCGGGTCTGGCATTGGCCGACCGTATGCTACCTATGTTGGTAGCAACTTTGATTCATAACTTTGATTGGAAATTTGAAGCAGGGGTGGTTCCGGAATTAACTGACAAGTTTGGGTTAGTATTGCACAAGGCACTTCCCCTTAAGGCTATTCCAATCA
This sequence comes from Scutellaria barbata, assembly GCA_028654395.1. NCBI lineage: Eukaryota > Viridiplantae > Streptophyta > Magnoliopsida > Lamiales > Lamiaceae > Scutellaria > Scutellaria barbata. Next base: position 11,061,814 of record CM053645.1, read on the forward strand.
AACCATGATCACCTCATCCCATTATTAAAACCATTCACAATATTGGATTCTTATTTACACATGTTGTATTCACTGTTAACTCTGTCTGCTTCATTTCCAATTAATTTATAACCATTCACATGGCTTATTACTTTAGTAGAGTATAGATTATTATATATTCAGATAAACATAAGAATTTGTCTGGAGCAATTTTAATGTGAGAAAATAAAAAGGAGTTGGGTTTAGACCTATGGCCCATTGGACATTAAATTAGAAGCCCATTTGGGCGTGGCCCAAACTTAAATTAGGAACATTCTTGTCTATGCATAAGCAGCAGCCCGTATCGATTTCTCTAGTTGGGCTTGGATTGAAGCATCGGTCAAATTGGGAGATTTTGATTTTGTAAACCTAGTTCAACTAATTCGAAATTTTAGATCCATATTACGCTTAAAACATGTCCAATTTGAATCTAATGTCAGACAAGAATTACGAAGTCGTTGAAACCAGCCGCATTGCAGTTACAGTTATAAATTTGAACATGTCCAAATTTGGGGATTTTTGCATATGATGTGGTGATGATATTAATTAAGTGGTTAAATAAATAAGAGTACGGTTTGTGTGATCGTGGACTGTGGTATGGACAAATCCCAATTATAATATCTTTTAAGTAATATCACTTAAATATTTACATGTAATAAGTAAGATCTTAACTTATATTTTCTATTAAATCATATATTTTAATTATATAAATAAATACTTAAGTTTGTAGGAATTCATAAAAATCTGTTGTGACGTAATTAAGTTTCATGATTACTGTAATTCCCGACAAAAATTCAACATTATCTGAACTTTTGGGAACATATACTTCTAAAATTATAATTTCGAATTAGAAGGATTAATTAAATACAAGTTTTGAGTTACGAAATTAATTTCAGTTTTCTTTTTTCCAAATATATATTGTGTTTATATGAATATGAATATTTTATTGGTGTTACATGAGTTATTCTTTAATTATTAGCTTAAAGTCAAATAAGCGACAATTGAATCACAAAAAAAAAAAATCATAAAATGCAAGAACTGGAGCATCTTTATTATTTATGTCCAAAACAAAATAATAATGATCGAGAAGTTACACGAGTTGTATATCTACGGACACTACTCTAAATGTGGCGTGTGTTTAAAATAATAAAGATTAGTAGTAACATTAACAATTATTCTTAATAATTTCGTCGCAAGTTGCTCCAACACAGTATTCACATGACTGGTTCGAAGAGTACTTTGAACATATGGATGTCCATTGTTTCATCGGCATTGTAGGCTCTGTAGTAATATGTTTTTGCAACCGATAGAAATGTTTGCTTCAATTTCCTGTTGTTTATGCCACCAGATTTCTCCAGGACCAATTTCACCAAAGACTGCATATCATGTTCCAATTCCTTATCTTTGATGCTTGATTTTGCTTTAATTCCACTCTCCATTTCCTCAACCTATAACATTTAAAACAACAATAGATTAGTAAACATTTCCAAAACAAAGATCAAAACATATACATGACTGTCTTTATATCTTTATGCACTAATTAATGTTACCTTTTCATTCCGAATTTCAGAAAGCTTCTGGCAAATTTTGCTAGTAAGGCTGGAAAGAGTTGTGTACTCTTTGTTGGACATTATGTTTTCGTCGAAAGCAATATGTCCGGCACAAATGTTTAAGGTGGTTGTTAGAAGCTCTGCTTCTGCCCCGTAGTTGGCCTCTTCTTCTTGCGCTTTCCTAAACCATACACTCCACTGCACATATATAGCCAAAATAATAAGTATATGCCTTCATCTCTTATTTATATGCACATACATACATACAAATTAAAAGAGATATATGAGATGTGGAAACTTACAGCATCTTTCAATTGATGTCGGGTATATCTGTCAAATCCCTCCAGGTATTGATTAAGGGTTGCTACCAACATGTTCACAGCTTCACTTTCACTCTTACCACTGCTCAAATCAAAGTTAACTCTTAGATATGTCCATCAATTAAATCTTTAAGCACTTGAGGATAAACTATGTATGTATATATCTACCTTTTTGTTTTGAATAGGCCGGCATTGATGTTTCTGAATCTTGTTAAAAGTGCATCCTTTTCAACGGCTGTAGTAGTTTCATTGTTCAAGAAAGATGTGATCATCCTTGAAATTATTTGGGATTTAGCCCATCCTATTCTCTCTGTTGTCTTCTCCAGTTCAAACACGCTTGAGCAGGCCAAAAAGTAAGCCTGAAGAAGCTCTTTTCTGCTTATCCCAAATTCTTCAATGTTGCAACTTTCATACCATCTGCTCAGATAAATATAAATTAGTAACAGTAAAAGAGAGAACAAACAGTATCAAGATTAAATAAATTCGAAATTAGCGCATACTCTTGCATGGAAATCCACTCAGATTGATGTTGTGCTTGGCATCTCTTGAAATCCATCCTTGCTAACTCCAGATATGTATCATTACTGATTTCTGGCATTCTATAATATTAAAAAAATATGTTAGGAAATGAATCATCTATTTTAGAAAAAATGTGTTAATCAGTGGTTCATGTAATTAATATTATTATTAACCTGTAGAGAGTCTTGCCAATCCAGACATCATCAGCACCAGCATAATATTGTAGATAGTATTTAGCCTCCACTCGAGGTAGAGTGGCATACCATGGCATCTGCAATCCAAGCTTTATCTGTTTTTTTTTGTAGCAAATGTCAAAAATTAGACCTCATGGAAGATAAAAAATAAGGTGTAGGGAGGAATATTGTTTGATGAATCAGGTAATGACCTCATCAGGCAAGTGCTTGGATATCACCCATTTGTCTAAAAGCTGATTGTTGGATAGCTTTTCTTGCAAGAACTCGTACGCGAATTTGCTGGCATCTTCAAGGATGTCTTCTCCTGGAAATCGGAGCTGAGAAGCCCTATAGAGATTGTAAATGGGAGATGATGACTCGATCATTTGACCACCGTAGCATGAGAATTTGTCACCCTGCTTGAAGTTCCTCAGTACATCTGCGCACCCCAAAATCAAACTAACTGTAAGGACTTTTGAATTATTGTTTAGGTATAATGAAAACAGTTATTAGTTAATGGTAAAGAAACATACTTGGATCGACTTCATAACCATGCATCCTTAAAAGCCTAACACCCATGGATGTGTCATCCACATCAACAAAATCGGATTCTCTTCCACTGAACACTCCTTTGTCTGTCCAATATCTGTGATCCAAATCGATATTGTTTTATGAGTAGGATGTCCATCAAATTCCATAAACTATACAGCAAATTAGTAATTTTTGTAAATTAATTCATACTTGTAGATGTGATCTAAGCAATCAGCAATCTCGGACTCAAAGAAGCGAGAGATTCCAAGGCGCTGCAGCCTGTCAATGGCCCACAGTCTTCCAAAAACGTCGACGGGATAAGTATGGGGTGCTGCAGAAGATTAAAGCAATAAATCAGAAATATTTCAAATAGAGTCTGAAGATAGGCACTAGTACTGATAATAAGTTGCTCCAGGAATATTGTAGTAATTATTACCTCCTCCGTTAAATGTTTCAACAGTGTTTTTGATGAATTCAAAGCATTTTGGGTCCTTAGTCTGCATGAAGGCGAAGGCGGTTGAGGATGGAGAAGTGAGGAATGAGCCATCTGAAGCCTGGAGTTTGAGGAGCTTATCCCACTCCAAATTCTCCAATCCTTCCAAGCTGAACAATAGAGATGTTGGGACTTTGTGCATAACCTCCGTTGGAATCCTGTCAACAAATCATTTTTATCTTTTCAATATAAATGTTTTGGAATTGACTAGAATAAATAAAGCTTCTGCATTCCCGATTATATAACTACCTTTTCAATTTACTTTCCCTCGTATTGTAAATCTCTTGAATGACAGGAGCATCATAGGGAAGGTCATGAATGCCCATACTTTGGGCTTTCTGAAGAAGGGATGGAAACACCACTTCAAAACCACAAGTCATGTGCTCAGGATTCCCATCTTTTAGTTTATCCACGTTTTCTTTGATGTATGATATTCCTCGTTGGCTCTTATCCGCATGAATATTCCATGATCTCAATGCTACCACACATGCAAGTGTATTAACAAGCCGATCATACACACAGAAAAACTTCTCATCGCCCCACGACCCATCACTCAGTTGATTATTTGCAATCCATTCGAGACTGGACGGAAACTGGGGACTATCACGTCCTTCCACGTCTTTGATGAGAGCGATCCAGGCTGTGTCGTATGGGGAAACACTTATTCGTCCATCACCTGTTGTGTTCAACAGCATTCTTATGTATTCGATCGGATCCTGAACTTCATCCACCTTCTCATAGCCTTGAGCAGTGGAGTAATCTTCTTTTTCACGTATTTGGGGCGCATCCAAAGTGGCAACTGTAATGACAAAAGTTGATCAGTTATATATTGAACTCAAACCCGTCAAAAAAATATTAGTAATTCAAGCATAATTTCTGTAGAGATGAGCATACCTTGCAGCTCCGTTACGTTCGATGTTCTTTTATGATTAGATTGATGGTTCAAAGACAGTTTTTTACTGTTGTTCATGCATGAACCTGTCATAACAAAGTAAATTCCAATTAGGAGTGTGCCCTAATATAATACTGAAAGAAGTATCTGAAAGAAATAAAAAGCTTCAAGTCTTACTGATGGTGAAACAATGTCCCTGGAGTTTAGGCTTTGCAGATGATTGCTGTATTTTGCGGTGAACTGCTGGGGAAAAGTTGAGGCTTAGAGTTGATAGAGAGCCCATTTTCTTAATTTTTCTGAAACACGAATTTGGTATGTGAAAGTTTTTGAAGAACGAAAGAATGGAGAATTTGGTAAGAGAGAGTTAGAGAAGAATGAAAGAATAAAGAGTTTGAGTGTTGTTGGAAGAGTGAATGGAGGGGTTCCTTTATATAGATAACTAATTTTTTTAATTATTGCGTCAAAGAAGAACAAACTTTCTTATTTGACTGGAAATAATAAGAGGACAACTATGGCGGACACTTTTCTTCCCCTTATTATTATTTGTTAAAAATTCCAAATATAAATTCCATGAGCAGCACTCGTGGAAATTTCCTAGCTAGTACTCGTGTACAAGATTTTAATTCCCATACAAATTTACAAGGGGTGGTTTTATTTTAACCATTTACATATCATTAATGTTAATCTTTACGTTTTCCTTATGCACACCTGGATGATTGATGAATAATTTGTTTAATTTTTTAAATGATGATTAGAAAAGATGGTGTTTTCTTAAAAGCGATATTTGAACCTGTTTAAATAAAGTATTAATACCTTAGAATTTGTAAGGGAATGAAAAATTATAAATTTGAAAAAACTTATTACAAAATCAATAATTGAAATTAAAATCGTTTATGGTATTACTTGAAGAATAAACAAATATTTAAACAAAAAAGTTTAAAGAATTTTTTAATTTGGCGCTTCATGCATAAAATAAACAATTATTAATTAATTACAGTAGGGCCATATATGCATGTTGTAAGCCATTGTTGACTACCCTATCACTTCATGACTTGCACTTAAATACTTTGGATTCATGAGTCTTGAGTCATAGTTATTCCAATTAATTACTCCATAAACAATAAAATAGTACAAGTCCACTGCAGACAGTGGCAAAGTCATACATAAAATACCAAGAAAAATAGAGAAAAATAGGAATAGTCTAGTGTTGAACCTTGAACATTAAACTGTTCGATTTCTTGTCCTCTTCAAATTGAGTAATTGTGTTCTTCATTATGCCACAATTAATATTTACATTAATTAAATAATTGGTCAATTATGGAGTCTAGGAATCTATTTCTATAATCTTGTTTGCCCTACTTTTGATTGACATAATAAGGTGCACGAACATGCATGGCGTCCTGGTAATCAACTTATAATCATATGGTATGGTTTATTCCACTAGTTTATTACATTATTGTTATTGTTTTGAAAAACAAAAGTAGCTTGTGTGAATATATAGTACTTGATGATTTAATAAATACACAATAGTATTTGAATTTACTAAAACGATCCAACAATTCAATTGTGTGCTTCTCCTTGCAAAATACTCTAATGTTTGGCGGTTTTGAAGGTCAAATTTCTTTTCAAATTAAATATCGTTTTATTTATCTCGCTAATATTTTTCTAAGTTAATTCACTCATAATCCAAATTTTCTAAAAGGTTTCTTAATATTGAACTTACTTTTAGCTATTTAATCTCTTGAAAATTTATTACCACATATAATTTATATTTTTTTACTATTTCAAATTTCTCTCTCTCTCTCATATTATGTTAGTTTAGCAATGAATGGGGCAACGTTGATCGAGTAAAATGATATGTTTGTTAAACTTTTTTTTTTTTTACTAAAATCTATGAAAAAGTTTCAAAATGATTTTTATTTTGAATGATTTTTTTTTCTTCTGCTTCCCATCCAGTAATTCAAAATATTCAAAGGTATAGTTGCGGACTTTGATAGAGTTCCATTAGCTTGAGATTTGAATATCAACGAGACCAACAATTAAAAATATATTAAATAAATAAAGTTCTATCAGCTGCATTTTTTGAACTTTGGTAAGTAATTAAATACTTCTTTTTTTCTTCTTTATATACGCGGCCGGGTTACTTTCTTTGACCAATTATTACAGAATATGAATTTTCTTTAGTTAATTGGGCAGGGAGGCATGCAATTTGAAAATTTATTTAAATGGAATACTATATTTACTGTCTATAGTTTTGTTAACTTATGTTCATCAAAGATATATCATAAACCTAACATAAACATTAATATAAAATCATAATATTTTAAAAAATAAATTATTCTTACATTTCTGTGTTGGACATATTAAAACTTATCCATATTAGATTAGAGATCGTTATTTTGCTATCTAATTGAATACTTATTTTAATAGTACATTTTGATTAGGTTATGCCTTATTCGTTAGAGGTATTTCAATTATTGTAAATTCAATAAAACAATTAGTAAATATATAATTATTAACGTGCATGATCATAAATACTCAAAATTAAAAGAGCATTTAGATATATAAAGTAATTATCATATACTAAAATTACATAATTACATCATGATGTTGGAAATGCTCCCCACCTACGATTTTCACGTAGGAAATTAAAGGGACTATTTAAAACAAAACAATAAGAAATGTTACATATTAAACATTAGTTATATATTTCTCAGAGCTATCTATATACTCAGCCAATTTTTGTAGACAAAACACATTCACATGACTGGTTCGAAAAGCACTTTAAACATGTGAGCATCCATAGTTTCATCACCATAGTAGGCTCTGTAGTAGTACGTTTTCACAACAGATAAAAATGTTTGCCTGGTTTTCCTGTTCAGCCCAACAGATTTCTGAAGGACTAATTTCACCAAAGATTGCATGTCTTCTTCCAATTCCTTATTTTTTATGCTAGATTCTGCTTTCATCCCACACTCCATTTCCTGCACCTATATAATAGTAAATACAAGATTGATTATAAGTTAATGAAAGAAAATATCAAATTAAATAGTGTTTAATTACACATATATATAAGCAGTTATATATGTTACCTTTTCGTTATGAATATGAGAAAGCTGTTGGCAAATTTTATTTGTGAGGTTGGAGAGAGTCTTGTACTGATTGTGGGACAATATGTCTTGCTTCAATGTAATATGACCACCACATATGTTTACGGTGGTTGTTAGAAGCTCCGCCTCTGCGCCGCCGTTGGCCTCTCCTTGCTCCAGTTTTGCCAACCATACGCTCCACTGTATATAACGTAGACAGGATAAATTAAAATAGGGAAAATTGCAAGTTGGTCCTATAACTTAAATCTTGTCAACTATAATCTGTCCACGTAGAGTAAAATCAGACTAAAATTCAAAACAGACTAAAATTCAAAATAGGAAAATTGGTGGTTAAAAAATAGACAAAACCTATAAAATTTGAAATTTTCTTAATGAAAATATTAATTAGGGCACATATTGAAATTAATTACTTACAGTATTTTTGAGTTGATGGCTTGTATATCTATCGAATCCTTGCAGGAATTGTTGGAGGGTTGCTACCATTGTGTTGACAACTCCTTGCTCTCTCTTAACACTATCCCAAAGAAAAAACAGGAAAAACAATAATTAATTAAACTTTTAAAATTATCCAATATCAGTGAATGATATATGTTTGAATTTTGTTTATGTAGTATACCTGCTTGTTTTGTGTAGGCCATTAATGCCATTAATGTTTCTGAGTTGTGTTAAAAGTGCGCCTTTTTCCTCGGATGAAGTAGTTTCTTTATTAAAGAAAGATAAAATCATCCTAGAAATAATTTGGGATTTAGCCCATGCAATTCTCTCTCTCGTCTTCTCCAGTTCAAATATGCTTGCACTAGCCAAAAAGAAAGCACGAAGAAGCTCCTTTCTGCTTATCCCGAATTCTTCAATGTTACAACTCTCATACCATCTGTGGAATTTGAGATCATTAGTAACTACGTTTTGAGAGAAGAAAACAGTATCAAAATTTAAGAAATTTGAAATTAGGGCATACTCTTGCATGGAAATCCACTCAAATTGATGCTGGGCTTGGCATCTCTTGAAATCCATCCTTGCTAACTCCAGATATGTATCATTACTGATTTCTGGCATTCTGTAATATTAAAAAAATATGTTAGGAAATGAATCATCTATTTTAGAAAAAATGTGTTAATCAGTGGTTCATGTAATATTATTATTAACCTGTAGAGAGTCTTGCCAATCCAGACATCATCAGCACCAGCATAATATTGTAGATAGTATTTAGCCTCCACTCGAGGTAGAGTGGCATACCATGGCATCTGCAATCCAAGCTTTATCTGTTTTTTTTGTAGCAAATGTCAAAAATTAGACCTCATGAAAGATCAAAAATAAGGTGTAGGGAGGAATATTGTTTGACGAATCAGGTAATGACCTCATCAGGCAAGTGCTTGGATATAACCCATTTGTCTAAAAGCTGATTGTTGGATAGCTTTTCTTGCAAGAACTCGTACGCGAATTTGTTGGCATCTTCAAGAATGTCTTCTCCTGGAAATCGGAGCTGAGAAGCCCTATAGAGATTGTAAATAGGAGATGATGACTCTATCATTTGACCACCGTAGCATGAGAATTTATCACCCTGCTTGAAGTTCCTCAGTACATCTGTGCACCCCAAAATCAAACTAACTGTAAGGACTTTTGAATTATTGTTTAGTTATAATGAAGATAGGTATTAGTTAAGGGTAAAGAAACATACTTGGATCGACTTCATAACCATGCATCCTTAGAAGCCTAACACCCATGGATGTGTCATCCACATCAACAAAATCGGATTCTCTTCCACTGAACACTCCTTTGTCTGTCCAATATCTGTGATCCAAATCGATATTGTTTTATGAGTAGGATGTCCATCAAATTGCATAAACTATACAGCAAATTAGTAATTTTTGTAAATTAATTCATACTTGTAGATGTGATCTAAGCAATCAGCAATCTCGGACTCAAAGAAGCGAGAGATTCCAAGGCGCTGCAGCCTGTCAATGGCCCACAGTCTTCCAAAAACGTCGACGGGGTAAGTATGAGGTGCTGCAGAAGATTAAAGCAATAAATCAGAAATATTTCAAATAGAGTCTAAAGATAGGCACTAGTACTGATAATAAGTTGCTCCAGGAATATTGTAGTAATTATTACCTCCTCCGTTAAATGTTTCAACAGTGTTTTTGATGAATTCAAAGCATTTTGGGTCCTTAGTCTGCATGAAGGCGAAGGCGGTTGAGGATGGAGAAGTGAGGAATGAGCCATCTGAAGCCTGGAGTTTGAGTAGCTTATCCCACTCCAAATTCTCCAATCCTTCCAAGCTGAACAATAGAGATGTTGGGACTTTGTGCATAACCTCCATTGGAATCCTGTCAACAAATCATTTTTATCTTTTCAATATAAATGTTTTGGAATTGACCAGAATAAATAAAGCTTCTGCATTCCTGATTATATAACTACCTTTTCAATTTACTTTCCCTCGTATTGTAAATCTCTTGAATAACAGGAGCATCATAGGGAAGGTCATGAATTCCCATACTTTGGGCTTTCTGAAGAAGGGATGGAAACACCACTTCAAAACCACAAGTCATGTGCTCAGGATTCCCATCTTTTAGTTTATCCACGTTTTCTTTGATGTATGATACTCCTCGTTGGCTCTTTTCCGCATGAATATTCCATGATCTCAATGCTACCACACATGCAAGTGTATTAACAAGCCGATCATACACACAGAAAAACTTCTCATCGCCCCACGACCCATCACTCAGTTGATTATTTGCAATCCATTCGAGACTGGACGGAAACTGGGGTCTATCACGTCCTTCCACGTCTTTAATGAGAGCGATCCAGGCTGTGTCGTATGGGGAAACACTTATTCGTCCATCACCTGTTGTGTTCAACAGCATTCTTATGTAGTCGATCGGATCCTGAACTTCATTAACCTTCACGGAAAAATAAATGAACATAAATAAATAAATCTAGGCATGCCTTATTAGTTGCAACAAAACCAGAAAATAATAATTCAAAAAATGTTACCGTTTCATAGCCTTGAGCAGTGGGGTAATCATCATTTTCACGTATTTGTGGTGCATCCACAGTGGCAACTGTAATGAGAAAAGTTAGATCAACTATTTAACTCAGATTTAAAAAAAATATTTCTCAATCTTAACTTCCATAAAGATCTGCATACCTTGCATTTCCGTAACGCTTGATGTTCTTTTTAGATTGGATCGGTAGTTCAGAGACAGTTTATTACTGTTGTTCATGCATGAACCTGTCATAACAAATTAAATTACAATTAATTAATGTTATGCCCTAATATCGTATAGCGTGAGGTCTGAATTTAAAAGGGAAAAAAAAAAAAAAAAGCTGGAAATCATACTGATGGTGAAGCAATGTCCCTGGAACTGAAGTTTTGCAGATGATTGTTGTATATTGCGGTGAATTGCTGGAGAAAAGTTGAGGCTCAGAGTTGATAAAGAGGCCATTTTTTAAATTTGCCTGGGTGCAAAAATATGTATAGAGGTTTAGAAGAATGAAAGAATTTATAAAGGGTTTTGAGTGTTGTTTGCAGTAGTGAATGGAGGACTCCATATATATAGTATAGTATAGAACATTTAATTATACAATGATGCTTTTGATTTTGACTGGCAACATACCAATAGTGGCTGCACAATTTGAAATCAACTTTTTTATTTATTTATTAACTATTTAAAAAAAGAAGTTGTATTTCTATTTAGAATTGTATGGATGAGACTCTGATGGCAATAAATTATTGGCGAAGTTACGCAGCAACGTCGTCGCACCAATTGCTTACTGATCACTTTGTTCTATATTACTTTAAAACATTTTTAAATCCAAGAAAGTTGACTCATACTTCAACAAATGCGGAATTATCAACTGACCAAACAGGCAAATATCAACCTTTTCCTTTTCAACTTCAGTTTAATTTTATCCTTTACTTCTTTTTTAGTCCCTTCTCTTTATTATTCTACCACATTAAACTTATGTCCCTAAATAATCCTTTTATTTCTCGTTTAAAATTGTTTTCACGGATAGGGTGAAATTGCAAATTAAGGATATTATTTTTAGGTCATTTTCACTAATTAAGGACACTAATATTTCGGATTCTAATATTGGGACACTAACTTTTCAATTTGAACGATTTTAGAATAAAAAATCCGAAATCATGAATTTTGAGTACAATAACATGAGATTTAAGCTTTCTGCTCATCTGAATAGACCTAAAATTAGTGTGATTTTGAGTTTTTTGTCCTGAAATTGCCTAAATTTAAAAAATAGTGTTCCAATGTTAGGGTCAAAAAGTTAATCATTAAATGATGAATGATCTAAAAATAATGTCCTAATTTATAATTTTTTTCTTAAATTTAAATGTTATGATGTGTATGAATTAATTATAGGGCAAAGGTGCAAATATGCACCTAACGTTTGGATTCAGGTGCAAATTTAAATCTATCCTTTTTTTGGGAGTAAAAGTACAAAAAAGTCATCTTTTTAGAACATTTTATTACTAAATAAACAGATTTGCTCATCAACTAACGATTATTATGAAAAATCTTTGATGAATAATTTTTTTTTTTTGGTGGCTAGTTATGATTATTCTATTTTTGTGGTCAGCTATTTTCTAATAAAAAATTACAATCAATAAATTAATTGAATTAAAAATTAAGCATATCACGAAAATTTTGTTAATGAGATTTTTAATTATTATATCATCACCGAAAATTCGTCTTATTATTTGCTATAATTTCTTTTGGAATGTAGTTTTAAAAAATAGGAAATATTTGATTTTTTATATTATTGGGACATAAGTATTAATTTTATATGATTTTGAATCTCACAGTAATTTTATATCTTTTAGTCCCCTGGTAATAACTTAAGTGAAGCAAAATATAATTAAATTAGTGGTGGAATCCATTAATAAAATTCCAATATGCTTAATTTTTAATTTAATTAATTGCAATTTTTTATTAAAAATTATCTGACCACAAAAATATAGAATAATTATAACTAACAACCATAAAAAAAAAAAAATTATCCATCTAAAACAAGATTTTTTATAACAGCTGTTAGTTGATGAGCAAATCTGTCTATTTAGTGGTAAAATGCTTCAAAGAAAAAAAAAAGATGACTTTTATATATTTTTACTCAAAAAAAAAAAAAAAAAAATTATACCGCAATCTAAACGTTAGATTGCATATTTGCACTTTCACCCTTAATTATTTTACCCAAGATGTTATTGATATAAATAATTATAACACTGAATAAAAAATATTCGTTTTTGAATTGTTAAATTTTGAACTTGAACAGTTGTGCTGTCCAATTTGTTCCACTCCGTTGATTATCTCCGTAATTTCATAGTGTAGCGTATAATACTAAGATTAATAAAAGATTGTTGGTCAATTATGGTGTCTAGGGAATTCATATCTACAATCAGTGTCTCCTACATTTTGTGTCGGTATTATTAGATTGACTTTAAGTAGTTACATATTCTATAATTATTTTCAAGAAAAAATCATGGGAGCCGTGATAAATATCAATTTTAATAAACTATTATAGAAAAACTTAGAATGAAAGTATAATAATTTGAAATTCATCACTTTAGATACATTCAACAAATGTTAATTATAGGTATAATTTAGAAATCAGGAACTTCAAATATGTCATCAAATGGTGAGATCTAGAGCAACAAAAAGGATATAAATAAAGAAACAAGAAGATATTAGGTTGTGTTTGGTTGGAAGGATTAAAGGTAGAATTTGAAATTTATAATAATACATATTTGTGCTGTTTGGATTTATATAGTTTAAAATCTATTTGAGGAATACAGTGAATTTTGAAATCATTCTTGTATTTCAAAAATTTCAATCCAAGTGCAACCTAGAGGATGGTAACTGATTTAGAAGTCCATTATTTATTACTAACAATAATTAAGCTGAAGACGAAATACAAATATTTTAGTGGTAAAAAGTGTCTGATTTATCTAGATTTAAGTCTTTATTTCGAATTACCAGAGTAAGAGGAAAAATTATCTTTGATCATTTGAATTTTAAAAATATAAGAATAACTAAACTTGAATCATAATTTTATTAAGAATAAGATTTTTATGACATTGTTTCATAGATTCATGAGACGAGTTAGTTACCATCTCATAACCCACAAAAATGATATTAATTTATGAAAATGAGTTTAATTAATTGATAGCAAAAATTTATTTCATAAAGATTAATTTGTGAAAATTGAAAATGAATTTAGCTGGTAGTAAGATTCATCTTAAAATGTATTTATAGAACAATTATATATGAATTTTTTGTGTTTTATCCAATATTGGAACTATGAGATTATTAGGTTGCTAAAAAATATTCATAAGCATTTTGAAGCATACTTCCATTCTTGGACCATGGGGTACTACTTGGATATTTTAAAGAAGACCAACAAGTAAACGTGTTGTATCGCTTTCGATTCCAGTCCTCAAAAATATATTTCTTAGTTGCACTGCAGACTTAAAGACCAGTAGTGTCTTGGACTACTGTATACTAATCTTATGATCTTATCCCATCAAAATTCTACCTACCAACACGTGAGTGGAAGTATTGGAAGATATATATTAATGCAATTTAAGTTTTTTTTTTCAATTTAATAAATTAAACAAGTAGAAAAAAGTAGTATCGCCGCCATAAAAGAATGGTATACGTTTTAATTATTTTCTGGGTAGAATTTGACCAATTATGAGGATGTTCTAATAACTATTCAGGTCAAGAAAAAAAATAAAACTATTCAGGCCAGGTTCTACATTTAATTTGTATGTACTATTAGGCATATAAAATAATATATAGTTTGCAAGATAAAGTTTTTGTTAAATTTCAATTATAATATAAACTTTTATTTATAATAATATTGATTATGAATTATGAATAATTTTAATTACACCATTGATTTAATTTTCGACATCTAATTGTGATAGGATGAATTCAAATTCTCACCAATTTTGATAGGATAGACTCAAATTCACCACCAATTTTTCGATTATGCCCTATTGCCCACTACAATCGTGAATCAAGAATGAGAGTTAGGTTTATCAGACTTTCCACCTCTGGTTAATGATGTAGCAGTGAATGATGACAAAATTGATGATACAATATTTGAGACGTTGTTGTTGAGGTGAATGGTAGCGTCGTGATTGGATGAGATAAAATGAAATCAATATATTGTTATTGAAGAAAAATAGATTAATAACCAATTTTGTTATACATAAAAGTTTGTGTTTCAATTTATACTTAACCCCAACTAAACACGATTTTTGTGTAATTAATTCTTAATTTTACTTCAATAAGACAATATCTAACACTAATTAACTGGTTTTTTTTTTAAATTTTGTTTAACGAAAATCCAAAAAAGTGGACATTTAAAAATCTAACAATAGTCACGGAGAACGCAAATTTTCCTATATACCAGAGGTATGAATTTAAGATCCACGCAATTCGGGTCGATCCGACCTAAATTTGCAAGTCTATATTTTTTTTTTTTTATGTCTTAACCTATATATATAAATTCAGTGACCTTTATGTACAAATGTTAGTGATCTTTATACATTGAAACTTAGAAAAAAAGGAAGAATTCCAGCAATATTTGTATATAGATATATTTATATAATATTTATGTGATCCTTATGTATATTCATGAGATCTTTATGTACAAATATTCATACATTTAATAAATGTATGAATATTTGTACATAAAGTATGGATATTTGTATATAAAGATCACTTGAATATACATAAAAGTCATATGAATATAACATAAAAGTATTCATGTAGAAATTTTACTAATTTTTTTTTTAAGTTATTAAATATAAAAATTACAAAATTTATATATAAAAGTTACTGTACATAAAATTTTTGACCTGAAAAAAAATAAAATTACAGACAAATCTAAATTAACTCAAATTGTGATGCATATTTGGCACACTCCACATAAAATAAAACAGAGTTAGACATACGCTACTTAGGGTGATCATGACTTTGTTAATTAATAAACTAAAGGGACTTATGAACATTGGACCTTCTGAATTTGATTCTCTTTTCACGCTGAATTCATTTTCTCATTTCTTCAATATTACAATCCTCGGAAACTTATAGTCCTGACAAGCTTATCGTTGAGATGATCTTTGTAGATCTATGCATGAAATCATATCAATGCTAATATATTGCCGTGAATGTGACATATCTTGTCTAGATTAAATAATTTGATGCTGAAATAACTATTTTTCTAATGTGGTGCTTTAATAATTAATTATTGTAATTAAGTGGAATTATACACTCGTAAAGTCCAGCTTTTGGTATTTTTCTATAATCTCGATTAATGATATAATCTACTGTTGAGTGTTAATAGTATTTTAATGACAAGTTTATTAAAATACCTACCTGGGCAGACCCCATGTTAAACTTTGTATGGTCAGTGATTATTTTATTTCAGAAAATTCATTAATTAAATGTAGTTTTTGGCAGGGATAGGCAATTTTCAATTGAGCAATTAAATTTCTCAAATCCTTGGTCAAAAGAATTATCTGCTCTGATTTCGAGTGTCGGAAGATCATAGAGAATTGTGGCTGAACTCTAATGTCAATCCTGGCGAGCTCTTACAAATTCCTTTTAATTTTGTCTCATGTCGCTATTAAATGTAGATGATGTCCTATTTTCTATCCCCTAATTATTATTATTATTATTATTATTATTATTATTATTATTATTATTATATAGTAAATGTTCATTGTATGAAAATTAATATTATTTAATTTAGTAACGTATGCTGATATAGTTAGAGCTTGAGAAAATAAATTATATGAACATACAATTTTCAATACATAGTTGAAAGCCAGCAAATCATATTGTGATTTTACAATAAATATATTTGATCAAATTGATTCAGATCAATAGGAATTATTACTAAAATTAAATCTTTACTATGCACTTTATAATTAATTGGATTTTAGATCCATTATTAATTTACACTTCTACATACACACCATCTATTTCTATAAATCTACAATAAAGTTTATTCGGTGTAATTAATGTAATATGACAAGACTTGGAATATCTAATCATTTTATGTCATTGTTGTTTTCGCAATCCAAATGAAGAAAAGATAAAAAATAATAAATAAAAAAAATTGTAAATGAAAATGGAGGTTGCAACCGAGATGGTCTTGGGCCTCAACCTCAACCTCAAGTGGAATTTAGGTTGTCCAATCAAAAAATGACACATGTCATTTTTTTGATTGGTTCATTAGATTTTATAAAGATAAAATGTATATTGTAAATATTTTGAATAATATGTATTTAAAATATATATATATATATATATATATATCAAAATTCGTATTTTTTAATTCTCTATAAATAGACACCAATATTGACATATTTTGAAACACATTTTAAATTCTCTATTTTCTCTTCTATAGACTCAGATGAGTCTATTGTGTTCTTTCTACACAAATAAATGTATTTATTCATTACTTCAATGTTCAAATAAACTATCTTTATTTCAATGTATAATTAGATTGGTTTTAAATCAAAATGCATTTCACACTATAGACTCAGATGAGTCTATTGTGTTCTTTCTATCACATTTGTTTTGCCACTTTTTTACTTTTATCACATGCATCTATCAAAACAACTTTTATTACATTTTATTTCATGCATCTAATTGTATTTTAATTTATTTCTTTTCAATTTCAAATTTCAATTCTTGTAATTATAATTTCGTTATTGTATCTGATTCTAAATATATTTTAAATTACTTTCCTTACTATACTTATAGATTTAGAATATTAAATTACTTAATGTAATTTTTGTACATTTTAAATATAATAAAAAATAAAATAATTATTATTATTTTGGGTTGGGTTGGGTTGGGTTGGGTTGTGGATGTGAATATAGAAAAAATAAAGTTAGGTTGAATTGTGGGTTGAATAGGTGGATGAGAGAGAAATTAATATTTTATTTTAGGTTGGGTTGGGTTGGGTTGCTGATGTGGGTAGTCTTATAGCACCCATCGTGACCCGTTGCTTATCACAGACAATTTGACGCGTAACCTTCACGTGCGTTGGATCAAGTTGGTGAAATTTGAATTACAATACTTTATTTTATGACCTATAAAGTTCATTGAACAAAGTTATATACCCTCTTTGAATTATACATTATTGATATGCAAAACCCTTTAAATTGATTCAATAGGAAAATTTATTATAAAAAAAAATTAAAAAATTGGAGTTTTTACTTTTTACCTTTCCCATCAAGCCATTTGCATTTATTCCCGAGTACAATCAGTTTTAACATTTGATGATCGGTTTTAAAAGTTGTAATATGATTATTCAGCTACTAAAATCTTAACTTGTAATATCCATAATTATAGTCATTAGCATTTTAAAACTTTATTATTATGTTAAACTAATTATACTAACCTAAGTAATTGAGAGAGTGACACCTATTATTTTCCTTATACTTTTGACAACATTTTGAGAAAAGGGGCAAAATTAATTAAGGAAAATTTTGGAAGAGAAATTGGAAAGAAATTGCGTCTTCATCTCTCTCTTCTCCCAAACTCTCACCACCGTCGCTTCTCCATCTTCATCGGCAGATTTTCCGGCAAGGTTTATTTAATTTCTTGCACTTAATTCGTAGTACTCGTTGAGGTGTTTACGGTTTTGGGCTCGAATTTAAAATCGGTGGTGGTTTTCTTCTTTTCCCCTTCTTTTTCCCCTACTCTGCCGCCGCGGTTTTGCTGTTCTAGCCGGCGCTCGGTCGCGCCGGCAATGTGTGTGAGAGGCGTAGCGGCGACGATGCTGGATTATATATATATGTATGTGATACTGTGTATATATATATGTATGTAATTGCGTGCTATTGTGTGTGGAGGATGGTGATGGGAAGGAGCCGGCGCTGGTTGCACCGGCGTGGCTGATGGAGGGGGCCGCCGCAGCTAGCGGCGGCAGTGGCGGAGGATTATGTATGTATGATTTCGGGTATATGTATATATATGTATATGTATGTTATGTGAAGTGTGTGAGAGTGTGCGTGGGTCGCCGACGACACGGGTCGCCGGCAGCGAAGGTGGTGGTGGCAGGCGGCAGGGAGGCGGACAACAGGGGATGGTGGATTTGGGGCTGGGGGGGTGTAAATAAGAATTTAACTAAACCTAGGGACTCAATTGTAAAATATAGATTTAGGAGAGTTAGCAATTTAATCCTTGGACTTTTGGAAGTTAGCAATTAAGTCCCTGAATTCATGACATGTACGGATTTGACCCTAAAACTTTCTAAAATTTCAAAATAGTCTCCAAATTTTAGAAAAGTTACAAAATGAATCCTGGAAAATTATTGAAATTACATAGCTTTCTTTGATATTTGATAATATGATGCATTTCTCCTTAAAATTATGAAATTTATGATAATGATATTTTTGGACATTAGAATATATATTGAAATTCTAGATGTTATCATACAATAAATAGAGTTTGGTAAATGAAACCGAACTTTAATTAAATGATAAAGAAAGGTTATGTTAATTAATTTATATTATTTAGATCTCTTTATATGATCGATTAGGATATAAAGCCCTAGGTTTTTATTGAATTAACTAAGAAAATATAGTTTTGGACTCAATTTTGGATTTGGGGATTTTATATTAATTATTATAATTTAACCAAGTTTTATTTGGAATTATAGGTTAGATCATATAGTTAGCCAGATTGCTTTTGAGACTAAAATTTAGACCCTCGAAATATTATAGCAATTAAGGTATTTACAATTTAATTATTATTTCAAATCTAAAGTTTAAAACCCTAAATTCACATCCAATAAAACCTGTAATATTAAGATCAAATTGAACTTTCTATATTATGAATTATATAATTTATATTGAATTAGGATTTAATTTAAAGAGATTATTTTATTAAATCAATGATAGTTCGATTAGATTTTAAGTCGAACCCTTATGATTGTAGGCGATACGCAGGAGTACGCACCCTAAGTATATTTGGGATCTAGAAGCTTTTTGATCAGCTGCTCTAAAGGTGGGGGTAAAAATTTCTGTTATGTTTTAAATCGTACAGTTTTAAGGAAAATTATGTGACTAAGTGATTTAAATTCCGTCATTATGTGCTGTTGTTTTTAATGGAAATGTTTTCATTACGTGAACAATATTTCGAGTAAATTATATGAATTTGAGAGCTATTGATTTTCAAGTTATGCAAATGCAAAAGATTTCAAATGATGATAAGTCGGAATAATATCCGCTAAAAGGGGTTTCTTTAAAAACCAACCTATGTCAAATGATTTCTTTACCTATATGTTAAGTGAATTATGTGGCCAACGTGAACGCGACCAATGTGTATTATGTGTATTATGTGAGAACTATTATGTGAATTTAACTGCGCATGCGCCTTCACGCCAAGTAGGGTATTCCTTTTTGGAAACCCAACAATGGGGTATTCTACGGAATCCCAACAGGAAGAGGTTTAAAAACCCAAATTGGATCGGCTTGGGGCCCTGATAGGTATTTTTCGAAAACCTATCCACAGTTGACATTGGGACTCCTTGGGGTCTACAACATGTATTATATGTATAGTATTCAAGAAATATTATGTGTACCCCTTTTACTGTACAAATCAACCCCATTAAGTGTCCTTTTGTCACTTACCTTTTTTATATAAAATGTTTTCAGTTTAAAGAGTTTAGGACGTGGCGCTGGAGCGATGGATGCTGGTAGCTGATGATTAAAAGTTGAAGAAAGTTTTAACTCAAAAATGTATGTTTTATAAAAATTTTCCTGGAATTTATTTATCTTTAATTTCTTAACTGCGTAAATTTTATTTGTAAGTAACGCCTCGATCAAGGTTTACCTTTAAAAAGGAAACGGGGCGTTACATAACTAGATGGTATAGAGTTTACTTAAATAAAATTATGGAGTTTAGAAACATGAAATTCGAATTATTTAACAAATTTAATATCGTGTGGTATTTAAAAAAAAATTCTTGTCAAAAAATCTTGATAATATAAAAAGGATTTATCAATATTATTAGTGAATAAATTCAGATAAAGAGTGCCCCTTCCCACTATGACACGAATACGAATGGTCAATCAAATTACCGTGTTATGATCAAAGTAAATATCAAAAGAATTCTTATTCTACATCTATAAAATAAGGTGGTTTTACACTACATCTGTATATAATATTTCAAAATCATCATCACGTTAATATTTTAAAATAATCATCACATGTCACGTGTATTTAATAATATCATTATATATTATATATTATATATTAAATAATATAAAATATGAAATTTAACACCAAATATAATAAAAATTCAATCTAGATTTTCACTATTTCAAAAAACACCATGAGTTAATAAGTCTATTGACGCATGAAACATAGACATCATTATATTTGTACGATTTAAGTTCAAATAATATAAGATTAATTATGTTGGTGTGAAATAAAATGGTATAATTTAAATGCTGATGCTAAAATGTAGATGGTAAAAATAAGAAGGTATAAATGTTTAAATTAACTAAAAAGGAATAAGTGTTAAGTTGTTATTAAAAAAAACTAGCAGTGTACCTACGCAATGCGTTGTTTATTATTTATTCTAGTAGTATATACTATTGGTATTAAATTATATCTTATATATATACTTTCACATCAAATTATATCTTACTATTCATTTCTGCAATTTTTTTAATAAATTACCAATTAATGTTGATTTTATATTTCTTTTTAACTATTAATATTCGATTTCGACTACATTTTATTTAGTTACCCATTATTGTTATTTCCTTTTTAACACTTTTAGATTATATTTATTGATTTTTTGCCTCATCACAATTAATAATACATATATATATACATATTTAAATTAATTTTAAGTTATACTTTTTGGTTTTACATTTTTAAATTTAATTTTGGACCCCATTATTATAATCTTCTTTTCAAAATCATATTATTCAAATCTATTTTTTTATACATTTTAAAATTAATTTCAGTGTCAAAATTAATTTTCAAATTAATTTTCTTTAATTGATTTTAAAAAATATTTAAATGTTATAATTTTTAATCTCACACATAATATTCAAATAATTTTTAAAAAATAAATACTTATGATATATAATTATATATAATAGTAATTGATTTTTCAATTATATTTTTAATAATAAAAATTAAATAAATAATATAACTTATTTATGAATGGAGTTGATGATTCAATGATTATATAATTTTTACCATACTAATAAAATTTATGATCATCATTTTACTATATTTATTGAGGTTGTTTGCATTTAGAATTTGGATTATAAAAATGTAAGTAATATGAAATATGTGGTAGTTCAAATGCATTATTTACATTATTTATAACTCAAAAAGACCAATTTAAGCTAACTCAAAATTTATAGGGTCCGTGTAAGAAAAAAGAAAAGAAAACACTATTAAAGCCCAATTATATTAAGCTAATCTAATTAATTTGTATATATAAAAGATAGATACATAATACAATTTGAAACCCTAAATACTCCCCCCAACATACCGCTTCTTCTCCCAACGGCTCCTTTCGCCTTCTCTTCGGCCTTTCGCCACCAGCCTTTAATACCAACTCCGGCACACCTCTTCCACATCGCTTGTTTCATCGTTGCCCTTTCGCATCGGCCACAAGCTTCCATCTTCATCATCTCCCTCGAAATACAAATATTCGAGATATATTCATGCTAAGTTCGACGTCGACATCGAAAATGATGGAGATGGAGAGCCTCCAGTGTGAATGTCGAGATCGATCGGATTCTGTCGATAGTGGCCTAAATTGACTATGATGGATGTGATAGCCTATACCAAGAACTTTGTTCTCTAATTTTTTTTCTGATTTTTTGTTTTTCCTTGCCAATCTTATATAATATACACATAGCTTACTCAGGAAGATTTATAATATAACTTACTCAGGAAGATTTGTAATATATCTTACTCTACAAGATTTAAAATATTGAACAACACACAAATAGCTTATCAAGAAGAATTCTAATTTTTTAATATTTTTAATGACATGACATTTTTAAGCAGAAAAATGACATTCTTGTAAATATTTACAACTGTCCTGTTATTAGTATAATATAGATAAAAAATAAATAAATATATGTGTGTGTGATTATGTGTTTTTTAGTAGGGATGACTAAAAAAGAATGTTGTATTTTTTATTTTCTGAGTTCGTCTTTATTTAAGTGTGCCAGTAAATGTGGCAGTATAGTGAAACCTCGATAAATGAATGTTCGATAAACGAATAACTTTGATGAATCAATAATTTTCTTCGGTCCCAACTTGGGTCAATAAGGTAAATGAATAACCTCGCTAAATGCATTAATGCATTTTTTTTAATTTTTAAAGGCTCTATGTAAATATAAATGAATAATCATTAAAATACATAAGATATATATATATATATATATATGTATAAATACCTTAAAAAACATGTGTTTCAATAAACAAATACAAAAGATCATTTCTTAACAAAAAAATCGTCTAATGTCGTTTGCTTTTTTCTTCCACCAAAATGCATCACATCCTTAACTTTTTATAGTGCAAACAAAACTTTTGAAATATTTTACTCATGTTGTAGCAAGTAGTTTCGTAGGGTGATTACCGTTTGGAAGACTTCTTTCGATGACACATTTGGTGTGACACCACTATTTCGCTAAGATGTTGTCTTTGAATTTGTTTATGATTACCACTATATGGTATGATAGTAAATTTTGGTTTTATGAAAAATTCGGTAATTTGGTATAGATTATCAATATACAGAAATTTTCGGTACGATATATGGTATGGTAAAAAAAATTCGGTATACCATACTAAACCAACCTTAGGTTAGATACATTTTGTTTGTCTTTTAGTATTCCATACATAAAATTTTACTAATGGTGCATTTAGTCTGTACGATTTTGCTCAAATGCTCATCGTGGATAACTCTTAATATGCCCACTGATGACGTGTAATCATCTCATCCCCTCGTTATATGGAAAGTAAAGTTAATAGATACTCTGAATTTTTGACACATCAACCGTAGACACATATTAATATGCCCATGGTGAGTAGGTGATCAAGATTTTTAGTCTATATACATATATGATACATGTATTTCTAATGTTGATTCTAAGTATTCCATACAAAGAATCTTATTAGTTAATAATATATGTACCTAATCTATATACGTATATGATGCATGTATTCCAAATATAAACTCTAAATATTCTATTCATAAATGTTGACTCTAAGTATTCCATACATAGAATCTTATTAGTTAATGATATATGTACCTAATCTATATACGTATATGATAAATGTATTCCAAATATAAACTCTAAATATTCCATTTACAGATTCTTATAGATACATGGTATATGTACATGTAAAATAATTATAATAATAAAAAAATATAAAAATACCCTTTAAATAAATAAAAATTTGATAAATGAATAAATTATTCATTTATCGATAAATAAATAATTTTACTAAATGAATATTTTTTTCTAATTTTAAAAATATTTATTTTTAAAAGTTTCACTGTATCTGAATATGGGCATGTTATTTTAGTCAAATTTCTCGCTTTTTTTTTTTTTTAATGAGAAATTCAATTTTGACTCTTAAAGTGACGCTTATTGACCAAAGCAATGAGAATGAAGCTTTGAAAGGGAAAACCGTCCTTCAATACTCAGGTAGCATGGACCATTTAGCCGCCTTCACCTTAACATGTCATTCTCTCTCTTTTGTTTTTCCTTCAAGTTTTAGTTTCTATTCTTTCTAATGATTTATCTTACTTATTCATTTTATTTGGTAATAATAGAAGGAACTATCGTGTAGTTGATCCATTCAGAAAAAAAGAAAAAAAAAAAAACTCGATTCGCTTTTTAAAAGAATCCTCTTTTTAGACATTTGCTTCTATCATTCAAATTGTAAGAATAATAGTAATCTATTTATAGTACTCAATTTTATTTTTATTTTTTGTAATTTCAAATATCCGTAGATATATAAATATTGTAAATAGGCCATAAAACATAAGAATAATATTTTCTTTGTCTTTAATTTTAATTTTATTAGAGATTGATCTTGGTAAAGTTCTCATTATGACATCAGTAATATCCCCATATTTTCTTAGTAAACGAAGAAGCAGTTCACTACTTGGCGTTGAGCTACTATATATTTCTTATCAGATGGAGAAATTGCGTCAATTCATAAGGCTATGTTTGGAAGGGATTTGGTATGAAAGAATTTTGAATTTCGAAATCCCAATGTATGTTTGTTTCTGTATTTAAATTTGGATTACAAAATTCGGACGTAATCATTACTACCTATATTACAATCATCAATCATTATCAAATATATTTTTTCATAAAAATATATCACATCAACCCACTTTTTCACAATAAAATATTATATCAACCCACCTTTTCTACCATTGATTTGACATCTACAATATAATCCTATTCTACTAAATTCTCAAACAAACATATATTTTTATTATTTATCTTTACTACAAAATCCAAATTTTAAAGTTAGGATTTCCCCAAACCCACTAAAATCCGTTCCAAACATACCCTAAGGGCTTCAGAGTAAACACTCATAGACACACCAACTCCACTAGCAAAATTTTATATTATCTCTCACATAAGTTATGGACAAGATTCTTAATTAAGGATGAGATGCAATTATTTGGTGGAATTTCTACCATTATTTAATATCTAAATCCGGTCAAAATAAAACAACAGTTTTTTTATTGATCTAGAATTGACTAGATTTTGAAATTCTGAATTTTTTTCTAATAAAGGTACAACAAAATTGCACATGCCATATGAGTTACTACCTAGTCCAGTTCATTAAGCAGTCTGCTTTGGCCGCTATAAAAGGAGACACACTCCTCCATTGTTAAGAGAAAAACCAGAGAAGAAGAAAACAGAGGAAAAGAGAGAAAGAAAGATGGAACTATTTACGCTTCTGGTGGTTGCCATCTCAATCACAGTCACATATTTCCTCTTCTTCAGGTCGAGTTCTAAGCTCCCCAAAGGAGCCAAGCTCCCTCCTGGGCCTTATCCCTTACCCATCGTCGGAAACATATTTCAACTGGGCACCAAACCCCACCAATCTCTTGCCAAACTCGCCAAAACTTATGGCCCGTTAATGGGTCTCCACTTCGGCAGTCAATACACCGTCATCGTCACCTCCCCCGACATGGCCAAGGAGATACTGATCAAGAACGACAACGCCTTCCGCAACAGAACAGTGGTGGAAGCAGTGCACGCCACAGACCACGACAAGATCTCCGTGGCCTTTATGGATGTTGGCAATGAATGGAGAAGTCTCCGCAAAATCTGCAAGGAGAAGATGTTTTCGATCCAGAGCCTGGAAGGGAGTCAAGGGCTTCGTCAGGAGAAGCTGCAGAAACTGAGAGAGTATGTGGAGAGATGCAGCAAGAGTGGAAAACTGGTGGACATTCGAGATGCTTCCTTCATCACCACTCTCAATCTCATGGCCGCCACTCTCTTCTCCATTCAAGCCACTGACTTTGAATCCAACGCCACCGAGGAATTCAGAGAAATCATGGAGGGCGTCGCCAGTATTGTCGGTGATCCCAACTTCGCCGACTACTTTCCCATCCTTAAACCCTTCGATCCACAGGGCGTCAAGAAAAAGGCGGAGCTGTACTTTGGAAAGATGCTGGCGATAGTCGGGGATCTGCTGAAGAAGAGACAGGATGAAAGAAAGGCATCGCCCAATTCTCCGAAGAAGAAGGATCTCTTGGAAGAACTGGTCGATGTTCTGGAACAAAAATCCGAGTATCAGCTCAACACCCAACACATCACCCATTTACTCCTGGTACATATATAGGCAATTCATTTCCTTGAGTTTTTATGTGTATATATAGGCAATTGGAGGAGTAATCATGCTTTATCAATTAATCAGGACTTATTCGTCGGAGGATCGGAGACTACTACAACGTCGGTGGAGTGGATAATGTCGGAACTGCTGGTGAATCCAGAGAAACTGGCAAAGTTGAAGAAGGAGCTTAAAGATGTGATTGGAGAGGAGAGACAGGTGGGAGAATCCGACATCCCAAGACTTCCATACTTCGAAGCAGTGCTGAAAGAAGTGTTCAGACTGCATCCACCGGGGCCTCTTTTGCTACCACGAAAGGCGGAACACGACGTACGGGTAGGAGAGTACACGATCCCGGAAGGAACCCAGATACTGGTCAACGTGTGGGCGATGGGGAGAGATCCAAGCATTTGGAGCAACCCGGAAGCATTTGAGCCGGAAAGGTTTCTGGAGAACAAGATAGACTACAAAGGACAAGACTTCCAGCTGATTCCGTTTGGGTCGGGAAGAAGAATATGTCCGGGATTGACATTCGCAAATCGGATGCTGCCGATGACAGTGGCGACATTAGTGCACAACTTCGAATGGAGACTGGAAGTGGAAGGAGAGCCAGCAGATGTTCACAGAGGAGAGCAGTTCGGGATTGCAGTTCGCAGGGCAGTACCCCTCAAGGCTTACCCAATTAAAAAGTGATTTTATGAATAACACATTTGCTATAATACCACATGAATTAATCAGCAGTCCGTTCTCTAGCAGACGAATAAAATGTGGCACCCCCTTTCCCCAGTTTTTTTTTGTAGCATGGTCCTTGTATCAATGACGTTATGTAATGAATTTCAGTATTCTCTTATATTTATGCGAAGTTTCCATAATATGTTTTACACTGTTTACGCATGTTTGACGATGTTTACTTGAATATGTTGATTGTCACTAAATATTTTGATGTTAATTTCTCGCAGGCGTAATTATGATAATGTAAAAGTTCGTATTATAATTCAATCAATAGGCAAAAGCCTGAATGTGTGAGTTAATAGAAAATAATAGTAATAATATCTGATCTTGACAATACATCAATAAATTTTAATG
The DNA here is from genome assembly GCA_028654395.1 of Scutellaria barbata. Taxonomy (NCBI): domain Eukaryota; kingdom Viridiplantae; phylum Streptophyta; class Magnoliopsida; order Lamiales; family Lamiaceae; genus Scutellaria; species Scutellaria barbata. The sequence continues at coordinate 11,089,392 of CM053645.1, forward strand.
TTCCCTGTTATGTTATAGTTATATTAAAAACTGAGTATTTGATTCAAAAAATTGTAGAATTACTAAATGTGCATTTTTCCAATAATAAATATTTAGTAGAAAGTTTTTTCATGGTTGAGTGACTGTTTTCCTTAGTTGTGTACCATATGTCCTAGTCGACACTAGTATAAATGATAATTGATAAGGACATCTTGGTTTATTTGCATCCGGATTCGATTTAAACCCGACAGTAATCTCAAGTAAACATGAATTTGGACGAATTAACTAAATATTTAGTTTTTGGCGTAATTTTTTTGTCCAACACTATGATAAAATTCTGTGTTAAATATTTTCAATTATTTTGTTTGCCCTGGCCGAGGTCTAAACCTGCATTATTCTTTCTGATTTATTTTTCATTTATCTTTATTTATTATTATTTTCATTTATCTTTATTTATATTTTTTCCATTAATTTTTTTTTCATTCAAGTGATCTTGGACTGTCTCTGAGTTTGGTTTCTCTAAGTTGTATTCGACATTGCAATTTCTCAGTTGGCTGCAATGCATGTCCATAACGTTTTCATGGTTCACCAATGTCTTCATGATTTGATTTCAACTTACAATTCAATCTTGTGTGATATAAAACATTGTAGTAGATAATGTTGAAGGGCTTTTATTAACAATTTTTGTTAATTTTATTCCTTGCCCAAAAACAGATGTTGCTTGAGATGTTGCCATAACATCTGTGGCAACATTCATCTCTGTTTTGTCTTACTTCACAAATATCTCGATTATTTTGTATTTGTGTCTTGCTATACTATTTTGCAGGTATTAGAGTGTATAAATAAGAGTGGTGAACGTGTCAAAGAAGGTGTAACCCTAATGCAACTAATTTTGAGAGAAATCCTCTTCAAGGATTGGAATGGACCAAGTCAACTTTGCTGAAGCCTATTGTCTAACAACCTGGAGAAATTCCCTCACGCATGTCTCAGCAACTTACAAAGCATTAACCACGTTTTTGAGTGGCTGAGGTTTAGGTTAGTTTGTTAGGTTTCTATCTTGGAATATGTCTATAAATAGGTTGGTTACTTTTCATTGTAATTCACTCTTGAGAGCTTAAACGGTCATATATCTTAGAGTACTTCCAAGATAGATTTTTGTAAGCTGAGCGATCATTGTATACACAAAGAGAGTTTTCTTTTTGATCAATAGGATCTTTTGTGAGTTCCTTTTCTTGTAGGTCTTTTACCTATTTTGGAATTCACTTGTATTCACTTTTATTTGTGAATAAAATTTTGCCTAAGGCACCTCAAGATATATATTTATATATCTTGAAAAGTTACTTCCTTGTGTCTTTTATTTTCCGCTGCAAAACTCTTCAAGAATCAAGTGTCGGCCTAAGTGTTGTGGCAACATCTGGGATATCATCTGCCTCAGTACACTTATTTTAGTTTAATACCAGATCCCACTTTCTAACAAGTGGTATCAGAGCCAACACTCGATACACTGAGTGGTTGGGTCTGGTCAGCTTGGTCATGGATCCGGCAAATCCAAATCTTGGAAGACTTCCCATTCTTGATGGTACTAACTATGCATTTTGGAAGATCCGCCTACGTGCACATATCAAGTCACTTGATTATCGTGCTTGGAAGACGGTTGTTAATGGTTATGTTGTTCCAAAGACTACACGAGATGAAGATGGTGATGTCGTAGATAAACCGGAATCGAAGTGGACTCAAGCCGAACTCAATGAGGCAAGTAGCAATGAAAAAGCTCTCAACGCCATTTTCTCATGGGTTGACATGCATATGTTCAAGCTGATTCAAAATTGTGCTACTTCCAAACAAGCTTGGGACATCTTACAAAGACATTGTGAGGGTGATGCAAGTGTCAAGGAGACGAGGTTGCGGATACTCTCCAGTCAATTTGAAAAGCTTCGAATGGACGACAATGAGGACATCACATCGTACTTCGAAAAGGTAATAGACATTGCTAATGAATGTCAAATGCTTGGTGAGCCCATAAACAACAAGCATTTGGTGTACAAAGTCATTCGCACATTACCCGAAATGTACAATCTTAAAGTCTTTGCTATAGAAGAAGCTCATCATCTTGCTTCCATGGATCTTAATACGCTCATGAATATTTTAAAAAATTATGAGGTTAACATGTTGTCTCAAAAGGATAAGTCGAAAGGCAAAAGTATAGTTCTTCAGGCTCAAACCTCAGAAGAAGATCACGAAGAAGATGATGAGGAATTGGAAGAAATTGGAGAAGGTGCAAGTGTAGCCTTGATTACCCGCAAGTACAATGCCATGGTAAGAAAATTCAATAAAGAAAAAAAGGTAATTAAGCCTAATGAACAGTATACCAAAAATACTTTCCAAAATCAAAAGAAAACTTTTCAATCTCAAAAGGAAGGTAACACTAGAAGAAATTCAGAAGTTTCTAAATTTGATCCTAAACATCTTGAAAAAATTCAATGTCGAGCATGTTCCGGTTGGGGTCATTACGCAAATGAGTGTGCTAATACTCTAAGGAAACATGGTAAGAATTTCTGGGTTTCTTTAAGTGATGATGAATCAGATGATGAAGAGGTTGAAAAGAGTACAACTGCAATGATGGCCACAATATATGAGCAGCCCCTGCCGAACAGTTTAGATGTTGGTCGAAATGTTGAGACAACATCTTCTCCAACATCTGCCTCTGCTGAAACTAAAAGGTATGTATTGTTTGATTATCCAGATGTAAACTGCTTTTATGGGGATATTGGTGTTCATGCAGATGATCAAGATGAGGAAGACTTGAATAATGACGTTCTACTTGGAGAATTACAAGAACTCTATACATCCTTGCTAAAAGAATGGAAGAAGGAGAAGAGGAGTGTAGAGAAACTATCCAAAGAGAATGATGAACTCAAGGACTCTCTTACCAGACTTGAGGTAATGCTCACTAAGAAAGATATTGAAATTTCTAATCTCATGTCTAAGGTAGAATCGACCGAAGCCACTTTTTCAAAGTTAAACAAAGGAACGGCTAAGTTGAATGAAGTTCTTAACTTGAATCAAACTGGTACTTTTGGTTTGGGTTATCAAAACTTTGCAAAAAAATTTGTGCCTATTGAGGATAAAGCTTTGGATTCTTGCACTTCAAAAGATATTGAATGTTCTAAAGAATCTTTGAAAAAGGAATTTATCTGTGATTTTTGTTCTAAGCTTGGTCACATTAAGCCTCACTGCTTTAGATATAAAAGAAAATTGTTACAGAAACAGATGTTGCCCAAAGTGTTGCCCAACACTTCGAACAACATCTCGAATCTGAACAGAACTGAGGATGTTTGCAAAGAATCTTGTGCTTCAAAAACTGATGAAACCTGTTTTGTGATATACACTGCTTTAAAAACTAACGTTTCAGGTTCGTGGTATTTTGATAGCGGGTGTTCACGTCACATGACGGGAACAAAGAACTTTTTGAAAGATTATGTTCCTTTGAATGGTGGAATGGTCACATATGGAGGAGGCTCTCAAAGAAAAATTGTAGGAAAATGAAGGCTCAATGTACCTGGATTCCCTTCCTTGAATAATGTTTTACATGTGAATGGTCTTACGGCTAATTTGATTAGCATAAGCCAACTATGCGATGATGATCTACAGGTGAGATTTAATAAGAGTTCATGTGAGGTTTTTGCTAATGATGGTGTTTGTGTCATGACAGGAACAAGATCAAAAGACAATTGCTACTTGGTTGAAGAACAAATGGCTTGTCTACAATCAAGAGTGGATGACATCTCTTTGTGGCACAAGAAATTAGGACATGTGAACTATAGGAATCTTGAAAGGCTGATCAAGTATGAAGCAGTTAGAGGACTCCCTAAGTTAAACAAGGCAGGTACAATTGTGTGTGAAGATTGTCTCAAAGGTAAGCAAACTCGTGTTTCACATAATGCAACGCATCCCGATGGAAAATCAGGTACAACGCATTGCTTTCAATTGTTACACATGGATCTAATGGGTCCAATTGAGGTAGATAGCTTGGGAGGTAAGAGATACTCATATGTCATTGTAGATGATTTTTCTAGGTATACATGGATATATTTTTTGAAAGAAAAATCTGAAACTTTTGACATGTTTAAAATGTTGCATGCTAGGATTAGGAATTTATTTTCCTCACCTATTTTCCGCATTAGGTCTGACCATGGTAGAGAATTTGAGAATAATTCCTTCACTATCTTTTGTGAAAAGAAAGAAATTTTTCAAGAATTTTCGGCCCCCAAAACTCCACAGCAAAACGGAGTAGCTGAGCGGAAAAATAGGACCTTGTAAGAAATGGCAAGAGTAATGCTAAGTTCAAAGAATCTTTCTAAAAGATTTTGGGTCGAAGCATTAAATACTGCATGTCACATTTCAAATAGAGTATATTTAAGGCCAGGAACCTCAATGACTCCATATGAAATCCTAAATGGGAAGAAACCTAACTTAGCTTATTTTCACATATTTGGGTGTATTTGTTATATCTTAAATGACAGAGATCAGCTGAGTAAATTTGATTCCAAAAGTGATAAATGAGTGTTTCTTGGTTATTCTCAAAACAGTCATGCTTATAGAGTTTATAACTTGAGATTGATGACTGTCTAAGAAACTGTGAATGTGGTTTTTGATGATTTACGTGATATTGCAGGCAAGGAAGATGATTGCCGAGTACAGGAAATTGTTGAGACAACTGAAGAAACGACTGAGACAGATGTTGTCCAAAATGTTGGGGCAACATCTGATCCAACATCTGTCTCTGCAATTCCAGAAGAAACCAGCAATCAAGAAACTGAACAACAGCAGATTGTGCTCGATCCAGTAAGAAGGGATCCTCCCTCAAGGATAAGAAATGTTCATCCAAGTACACAAGTCATAGGACAAGTAAATGAAGGTATAAGAACCCGAGGTAAAAGGAGAAATTATCGAGAGATGGTAAGTCATGTCTGTATGTCAACGATATTCTCCGAGGTAAAATTTACTTGCTTTGTGTCTACTTTTGAACCCAAGAATGCTAAGGAAGCTTTACAAGATAACTTTTGGATAATGGCTATGCAAGAAGAGTTAGAACAATTTGCCAAAAATAATGTGTGGTCCCTTGTTCCTAGACCTTCAAATACAAATGTAATAGGAACTAAGTGGATTTTTAAGAACAAAACTGATGAAAATGGCATTATTGTTCGAAACAAAGCTAGACTTGTAGCTCAAGGCTATACACAGGTTGAAGGTATCGACTTTGATGAAACCTTTGCACCTGTAGCTAGACTTGAGTCTATAAGACTTTTACTTGCTATTGCATGTTATATGAAAATAACCTTGCACCAAATGGATGTTAAGGCAGCATTCTTGAATGGTTACTTGAATGAAGAGATCTATGTTGAACAACCAAAAGGGTTCGAAGATTCTTTTAGCCCTAATCATGTCTACAAGCTTGATAAAACTCTCTATGGCTTGAAACAAGCTCCTAGAGCATGGTATGCAAGGTTAACTGATTTTCTTATTCAATTTGGTTTCATTAGAGGTGAGGCGGATCGTACTCTTTTTATTAAAAGGTCGGGGACTGATACTTGTATAGCTTAAATTTACGTTGATGATATTGTTTTCGGTGCTACATCGAAAACAATGTTAGATGATTTTGTTGAAGCTATGTCCTCTACTTTTGAGATGAGTATGATAGGTGAATTGACCTTCTTTTTGGGATTGCAGGTGAAACAAAATGACGATGGAATATTTATCAACCAAAGCAAATATGCAAGAAACATAATCAAGAAGTATGGATTGGAGAATGCAAAGCATATGAAGACTCCTATGGGTTCTTCTCAAAAGATATGCTCGGACACCTTAGGAGAAGATGTTGATCCAACTCTATACAGGTCCATGATTGGCAGTTTGCTTTATCTTTCGTCTAGCCGTCCTGATATTATGTTCAGTGTGTGTGTGTGTGCTCGTTACCAAGCTAACCCTAAAGAAGCCCATTTAAAAGCCGTTAAACGCATACTTAAATATATAGCTGGTATACCGGATTTAGGTCTTTGGTACACGAAGGATACTAACACCAATCTTGTTGGTTTTAGTGATTCTGACTGGGCCGGAGATCTTGATGATAGAAAAAGTACTAGTGGAGGGTGTTTTTACTTGGGTAACAATATGGTTTCATGGTATAGTCGTAAGCAAAACTGTGTGTCACTCTCAACCGCCGAATCCGAATATGTAGCGGCCGGGAGTTGTTGTGCTCAATTAATTTGGTTAAAACATATGCTTGATGACTATGGTTTGCACACGAACACGTTGGTCATGTTTTGTGATAATTTGAGTGCCATTAACATTTCTAAAAATCCAGTTCAACATTCTAGAACAAAACATATTGATATTAGGCATCATTTTCTTAGGGACATGGTTGAGAAAGAACTTATTTGTTTAGAGTATGTGGAAACTAACAATCAGCTTGCTGATATCTTTACGAAAGCTCTAAACAATGAGAGATTTCTCAGTCTCAAAAAGTCCCTCGGTTTGTGTATCATGTAGAGATGTTGTCGAGGATGTTGCCGCAACATTTCTGGCAACATCTGTCTCTGTCCGAGTCTGCATGTGAGTCTGCATTGTGTTTGTTTTTTTATTTTTGCATTGACACGTGATTTCGTGATGTAATCTCTTTCAGCTATTTTATACTATATATTAATGTGATAGCTCTTAATCATACGAAAGCCTTTTATTCCTCTTTTAATCTTTAAAGATAAGGAAGCTGAGGTACACGGGGTTCGCTACCACGATATATTTAGTGTGACCTACTTGTCCATGAATGACGGGAAAGCTGAGGTGTACGGGGTTCGCGACCACGTTACATTTAGTGTGCTGTACTCGTCTTATTTGCTTAATGAGATATGATGGGAAAGCTGGGGTACATGGGGCTCGTTACCACATTGTACTCAGTTGTGTCTGTACTCGTCTTAAAAATTTCATCGTGCTTAAGAATAGAGAAGCTGGGGTTCACAGGGCTTACAACCATGTGATATTCAGGTGTGCTGTATCTATCTATATAATCGAATTTAAGATGGGAAAGCTGGAACGCACAGGATTCGCTACCATGTTGTGTTTAGTGTGTCTGTACCTATCTCTAAAAAGTTTTTATTGAGGAATTTTTCATGGGCTAATTATTTATAAAAAGGGCTGAAAATTAATATTGCGTATGATTTGGCTGACTTTTATAGATTACATCATTTTTGGAACGTGCTAAATTTGTTTTGTGTCTGCATATTTTATGTGATTTGGTTGTTATTTTATTGCATAGTTTTAGGGGGAGTTTGTTGAGTCTTGTTTAGATATGCTAGGGGATTGTATTTTATCCAGGTTGGAATTATTCAAAACCATATCTTTTTCAAATTTCATCCTTAAAAAGATTTGGTATATTGGCTATATATTTGGATGTGCTACAGTTTTCCCAATACGTGCCTTCATTCTTTTTCTCACCAAGGAAGCAAAAATACCCACTCTCCTTACACAGCTCCCAAGGCCTAAAAATTCCCAAATCTTCCAAATTTCCCACGGTGTCACTCACAATTGAAATTTCCCCAATCTCCCAAAGCCCTAGCTTTCAACACTCCTCTCCGAAATAGCGTCTTCAGGAACATCTTCTGCAAATGTTGCGGCATCATCTCCGGCAACATCCAGTTCTGTAGAAACCGCTACAGTGGCGCCTCTCACACTTTCGGTGGATGTCCAACCTGAGCCGCTACTGATGATGTTTCCCGGCGAAGCTGAGAACCCAATCGATCTTGAACGAGATATTGATGTCACAAAGCTTGCCCGCAATGAAGACATACCTTCTCCCCGTCGTACTTCCACACGGGTTTATCGAAGAACAGTCTTATCCAAGCGACCCCGTTCTGCATCCTCTGTGTTGAATGACAAAATCGAAGAAGGAGTTGTTGAGCCCGATGACTCTGGAGATGAAGATTTTCAGGCCACCGAGGAGACCGATTCCTCTGGGGAATCTCTCGAGGATGAACATCTCTCCGGTGAAAAGGTATCTCCCGACTCTTCTACTGCTAAATTTTCTGATGATGAGACCTTGGGTCAATTTCTTGCTGGGAGAAGGGCGACATTGAAAAGAAAAAGAAAAAGTACCGATGAGTGTGCTGCTGCAACGGATGTTGCGGAAGATGTTGGAGCAACATCTGTTCAGAATGAGCCTGTTGAATCTGCTGCAAATGAGGAGGTGTAGGATCAAGCTTTTGGGGCTGATGAATTAGGAGGGCAGCAAAGTTTCCCCTGTGCAGATACTGAGGCTCAAATAGACGAAATGTTTGATGATTTGTTTGAGGAAGCACAAGCTGCCCCAGTCGAGCCTGAACCCGTTGAACCTGAGATCCTATCTTCTCCGGTTGCTGCCGAGGATGAGGATCATTCAGTCGATGAAGAGGAAACTGCTGCAGCCGAGGATGAGGACATTATGTCTGAAGGTTCGGATTATGAGGTAAAACCCTATTCTGCAAAATTCTTCACTAAGGACAATAAAAATATGTGGGCGCATGTGGTTAATCGGTACTGTCGTAGTGAGAAGAGAATTGACATGGATAACTTGCAAAAGTATGGGGTGTATCAGTTTTTGGAGGATATAAATCTTCTTGGTACTGTGATGTTTCCTACTGCATTTTCAACGGTAGTTGTGAAGGAGTTTTATGCTAATTTATCTAAGAAAGTATTCGACCCCTTATCTAAAAAATTTGGGAAAGTATATCTTAGATCAAAGGTGTATGAATTCTCTCCTACTTTAATCAATACTGTGCTGAATTTGAATAATGAGGTAGAAGATGAATCTGTTGAAAATAGGCATGAAATGGTTACAGTCATCACTCAAGGGAAGTTGTGTAGTTGGCCTCCTCACCCACAAAAATTACTTGCTTCATCTTTATCTTCCCTCTATGCTGTATTGCACAAATTGGTCATTCATAATTGGTTGCCATCAAGAAATGAAAATGTTGTCACATTGGATCATGCTGTGATGCTCTACAAATTAGGCACCAAGGTTCCCCTTAATTTTGGTCAATTAGTGTTTGATCATGCATCTAAAGAGGCTGAGAGGATTCATAAAGGATGTCTCCCATATCCTTCCTTGATATACTTGCTGCTCACACATCAAGGGTTTACTCCCTCTAGATCTGATCATTTAGGCCCGTCTCCTGAGCCTTTTTCTGTAAGCAAAAGCCTGTTGTTTGGTGATAGGGTGGTTGATCTTCCATGGAGTCCGAATGTTGCCCACAATGTTGGCAACATTCCAGCTGACTCTACCATATCAGTCTCTTCTTCCTTCTTACGTGATCAGATTCAGAGGTTGAATAGTCAGATTCAGGAACTAACTACTCTTCGGGATGCTCTTCAGAATCTTCTTCCTTCACAAAAAGGGGGAGAAGATCAAGGTCAAAGTAGAGGTGATAGTGAGGGGGAGGATGATGATGAAGAGGAGGTTGCTGGTGTTGCTGATCTGTTAGCTGGGTTGAGGAATATGCCAAACACGTCTGGTTCTGGAGCTTGATGTGGACTGGAAAAGAGAAAGATAGTTGCTGATAGTTGCTGCTCTCATTGCTGCTGATTTTTATTTTTTTTCTGAACTATGCTTTGTGTTCAAACTTTTTCTTAGTTTCCAATTTGATGATTTGATTATTTTTGTTTGACACCTTGACATTAATTTCTGTATTTTCAGTCTTGCAATGTTTCAGGGGGAGCTAGCTTACTTTGACTGCATTTTCTTGATTTTGATATCTATTCTTGTTTATCTTTACTTATGCTGAGTATATGTTAGTCTAACAAGTGCTTTTTGGTTTTGTGAAGAAAGACAAAAAGGGGGAGATTGTTGAAGGACTTTTATTAACAATTTTTGTTAATTTTATTCCTTGCCCAGAAACAGATGTTGCCTGAGATGTTGCCATAACATCTGTGGCAACATTCATCTCTGTTTTGTCTTACTTCACAAATATCTCGATTATTTTGCATTTGTGTCTTGCTATACTATTTTGCAGGTATTAGAGTGTATAAATAAGAGTGGTGAACGTGTCAAAGAAGGTGTAACCCTAATGCAACTAATTTTGAGAGAAATCCTCTTCAAGGATTGGAATGGACCAAGTCAACTTTGCTGAAGCCTATTGTCTAACAACCTGGAGAAATTCCCTCACGCATGTCTCAGCAACTTACAAAGCATTAGCCACGTTTTTGAGTGGCTGAGGTTTAGGTTAGTTTGTTAGGTTTCTATCTTGGAATATGTCTATAAATAGGTTGGTTACTTTTCATTGTAATTCACTCTTGAGAGCTTAAACGGTCATATATCTTAGAGTACTTCCAAGATAGATTTTTGTAAGCTGAGCGATCATTGTATACACAAAGAGAGTTTTCTTTTTAATCAATAGGATCTTTTGTGAGTTCCTTTTCTTGTAGGTCTTTTACCTATTTTGGAATTCACTTGTATTCACTTTTATTTGTGAATAAAATTTTGCCTAAGGCACCTCAAGATATATATTTATATATCTTGAAAAGTTACTTCCTTGTGTCTTTTATTTTCCGCTGCAAAACTTTTCAAGAATCAAGTGTCGGTCTAAGTGTTGTGGCAACATTTGGGGTATCATCTGCCTCAGTACACTTATTTTAGTTTAATATCAGATCCCACTTTCTAACAGATAATGTATTAAATAAGAAAAGTATTAAATTTGACATCTTTTGGAATATATATATATATATATATATATATATATATATATATATATATATATATTCGTTCTTTTGTTGTTTTATCAGCACACAACAAATGTTCAATAATCTTGTAAACAAACATTGAATGATAACATTATCAATATGCTTGTATATGTTTTAATTAGTAAATTATTAAAATCAAACGGCATTTAAACTAATAAAACAAATTCTACACCAACATCTCAATAATAATCCTATGTTGACCACTATAGGCACACCATTCCAATTATGGCAAGGTTCATAATTTGGCTTGGTGGCTTTGATATATTGGCTACAATATTATATTTTATTTTGTGGGCTGCAATTTCTGTGAGCATGCATCAGTGTTTCCCCTCCCCTTCATAGAAATTAACATTATTATCGTGACAATTATCAAATTATTATTATTTATTGTTATTATTATTTTCCTTTTCCATATCAAATTATATATTACGTTTGTCTCATGAAAATAGTTCATCTTTCTTTTCATTTGTTCAAAAATGATTGTTGGAATTAACAATTGATACATATCATCTTTCAATCAACAATTTAAATAAGGATATAATTAGAATTTTTTTAGAAATATACTAATTCAAATTAATCAAAATAAAGATAAGAGACAAATTTGGGATGGAGATGTATTTATTTAATCTGTCCCCAAAAGCCAACAGAATATTTTTATATTAATCCTATCTAGTATTTATTGTGTATCACTACAACTTGCAAACAATTTCTGAATTCCAACACTATTACTATTGGTCAAAATTGGCCCACCTGAGTCCCGCACCTGCTTCATGTAGATTTTGAACTTCAGGTCATACTACAATTAATGCGTGCTTGACTATTCATATTAATTAATGCTTATTTTCTTTGAACTTTGATTTTCATATGCCGTATCCTAGCCGTTGTTTAAATCATCAAGCATAATTGATTATTGAGTCAATAATAATAATAATAATTATTATTATTATTATTATCATTATAATATTTAATTTTCTTTGTTCTATGAAAAAAAATCTTTTATTTCCAAAGAACAACTTCCTTTTCTCTTGTTGAAAAATATTGAATAAACAAGTAGATGGACTGCGGACAAAATCAGCCCACATAGATTGACTAGGGGAGTGTACATGACATTATCATCGTGCACTACTTTATATGCTGACTACCTGTAATAAGAAATAAGATCGAGTAGCATATTGTTGAAAGCTCATTAATAACCATGTAATTTAATATTTAGAGAGTCAAGAATAGTCAGTATTAAGTTATAGAATTAATTGTCACCATTATCTTATAAATCTTTTTTCTTGACTAGAAAATTTAGTTTTGCTAGTCTAACACGACACAAACTGTACACCTTTGAATTGTAGATCTTTTCTTAAAATATACAAACTTCAGTCTATGTATTTTGCGTTTTTTTTTAAATGATTTAAAAATTGGTTTAGATTACATTTTATGAATTCGAAATGCAATTAGACCAAAATAGTAATAATAATAAATAAATAAGTTGCAAATTGAAAAAAAAAATCATACTTATAGTTGTTTTTCTCTTTTTTTAAGGATAATTTCAATTCAATTTTGGTCACATATGTATGACATTTTTCATTTTTAACAATTAAGTATTTATTTTTTAATTTTAGCTATCTATATTTATTTATTTTCAATTTCAATTTAATTTTAAAATTTTCAAAATCATTGATGTGGCTGTCGATATTTGACTACCACATCAGCAATTTTGAAGATTCTGGTGAAAATTGAACTTAAATTTGAAAAACTTAAAATATGGAAGACCAAATTTGTTTGGTTACCAAAGAATGGAAATTATCTTACGTATGAGTCCAAAATTAAAATTAACCCTTTTATTTTTACTCTAATTAAATTCGAAGAAAGAATTAGAAAATTTATTAGCATATGAGAAAATTTGGAGTTTCTTTTTTCTTTTACTTTGAAAACAAGTATGATCAAAATATAATATACTATATAAGTAATAAATACGGAACATCCACACGTTCAATATTAAGTGTGGGTCTGATGAAAATATAGATATTATGGCATTTATCAAATAGTGAAAATTTGAACTTTTAGCTTAGGGAAAATGCTGATGTCTTGGCTTCAAATAAGTATTTCTTTATTTTTCGCAGAATTTTATTATTTTATTAATAACTATATCAATATTCAAAAGTCTAAACTATTATACTAAATACTTTTTAGATTTATAATTTCGTAAGCAAATACATAAAATTCCACTTTTGCCAAATATCGTACATGTTACAATCCCGTCGTCTAAATATTACATTTTTTTAAGTTTTATTCAATTTTACTTTTAGTTTAGATTTATGTTTATATGGATGACAAAATTGTCGATGTGAAATTTTTAATTCCAGCAATTCCATCATTCATATAAATAGTGTTGGTCCCAAGTGGTGTTCGAGGTTTAGAGGGGGTGAATGAACGTTGGTCGATTTTGCAAATCTTTAAACAAATCGTTATGCTCTGCAAGTTACTTGAACTTGCAGCGTCAGATAGTTACTGCTTACAGCACTAGGATACAGTGTTGCACGCTGTAACTTGAAGTTTTATGCGCAGCGGAAATTTACTTTTATAACACAAGATTGATTTTCTCAAATATGTTTCTTTCAGAAAACGTTTTATGCAAATAATACGAACAAGAAACATAAGGTAAAAGCACAGATAGAAAGCAATAAACACTTATGGTTTATAGTGGTTCGAAGGTGGTGTAATTCTTCTACGTCCACTCTACTGCTCCTTGAGCAGGAACTTTGTTAAGCAAGATTGATTTACAGGACACTCCTAACAATCTATCAACTCTACAAAGTAACCACCTACTGAAGTCCAGTGTATACACAGCAACTGCAAACTTCAAAGGCTCACCCACACAGGGTTCCACACTCCCACACAGGAAAGCTGCCTAACTCTAGACAACTGTAGTATCCATAAATCATCTATGATAATAAATCTAAACTTAGTGTTAATTAATCAAAATTAAAACACGCAAATTAAACTAGTAGGTGGCATGACACCTCCTGCTAAATGGCAATACACTTGGCAAGTTTTTCTTTCTCATTTGCAGCACACTTGGCAAACCATTAGCAAATAAAGAAAGGTAATTAAAAGAGAAATAATAAGGAAAACAAAGAAAGGAAAATTCCCAAAATTTCATCTTCTCCTATCTCACTCTCACTTCCTTCATCCGCCATCATCTCCGCCTCTTCTCCACTTTGATTCGGCGAGTTTCCGGCCAAAATCGTCCGGTCAAGGTATATTTTCGGTGAAGCCCGTCTGGAATCCGGGCCCGGAACTTTAAATCAGCCGTATTTTCCATCTCTTGCTCCCTCTCCTCTCCGCTGTGCGCCGCTGATTTTGCTGTCTTCTTTGCCGGCGCTCGGTCGCGCCGGTGGGCTTTGAGTAGGGTGTGGTGGCCGGCGCTATATGCGCCGGTGAGATGGGTTGAGGGCCGCCGCAGCTAGCGGCGGCAGAACTGGAGGATGTGTATATATATGTATGAATCTGTGTGTATATATTTATATGTATGTAAGTTGTGTGCTGGGTTTTGGTGCGGGTCTGGTTCGGTTTTGAGGATGAGCCGGCGACGGTTGCGCCGGCGGGCTGGAGGAGGAGGGTCGTCGCTTGCAGCGGCGGCGATGCTGGAAATTATACTGTATATATATATGTATGTAAAATGGGTGTATATATGTTCTGTGTGTATATGGATGCATTGTGGGTGTAGTTGGGGTGAATGGTGGTGTTGCCGGCGACTCTGTCGCCGGCAGAGGTGGCGGCGAACGGAGGTGGGCCGGCAGCAGGGCCGTGGCAGTGACGGGGGAGCAGGGGAGGGGCTGTTTGGGTGTTAGGGGTGCAAATAAGAATTGAACTAATTAAATGACTTAGTTGTAAATCCTAGGAATTGGAAGAAATAACAGTGTAATCCCTAGATTGTTAGGTATTTATTTATTGGTCCCTGAACTTATGAAGACTCTCAGATTAGGCCCTGAACTCAAGAGCCTTATCAGTTTGATCCCCAGAACCTTAGAAAATTGCAGATTTAGTCCCTAAAACTTCTAGGAGTTACAAATTAAACCTTAAACCTTGTATAAATTACAGAATCGCCCTCAAACCTTGATAAATTGATCGAATGATTATATTGTGACCTCAGAATTTAATAATTTCGATATTTTGAGTTCTAGACGATATAAAATGATAAACGACAAGATAATGGACCCTTTTAGCGAGAAAACCCTAATTTTCAGTAAACTTTAAATTAGGAACCCCATCTATCGATTTTTCTCCAGGATTTATTCTTTTATAGATTTTATTAGATTTAAGCTATTTAAATCAGATAATAAGTCCGTTTCTACTTTCTGTAGGAAATACGCGAACGGGGCCGAACTAGAAACAGGATCGAAAGTTTTTGAGCAGGATTCAGAGATTAGCCTAAGGTGGGGGTAAAATCTCATTTATGTTCTAAATTGTACAATTTTACGAAAAACTACGTGACTATGTGATTTAAATTCTGTTGCTATGTGACCTCGTTTTAAAATAGAACGTTTTTACTACATGAGTTTTATTCGAGCAAATTATACGACCTTGAAAGTTATTTGTTTTCAAAGAAACTTTCTTGAGACAAGAGGCAATGTTTGAGTTTATTAAATGACTTGGAGAACTATTGATTCAAATGAGACAAAAGAGACTGGTTTTTCTGTACTTACATGTTATGTGAGTTATGTGGCCAACGTGAACGTGCTCAATGTGCATTATGTGCTTATGTGGAACCACTATGTGATATTTAACTGCGCATGCGCCTTCACGCCAAGTAGGGTATTCCTTGTCGGAAACCCATCAGAGCGGGGTATTCTTCGGAAACCCAACACAAGGGGGTGTAACAACCCAAAACGGGTCGGCTTGGGGCCCTGATAGGTATTCTTCGAAAACCTATCTAGAGTTCATTGGGACTACTTGGGAGTCCACAATGTGTTTTATGTTTTTATTTGCAAAGAAAATATTATGTGTCCCCTTTCTGCACAAATGGACCCCACTAAGTGTTCTTTGACACTTACCCCGTTTATGTTTTATTTTACAGAAAGCTTTGAATGGCAAGGAAGGGTGAACAGAAATGCCGTTATCTTTGCATATGTATATAAACAAAACCATGTATATGAATCTTCTGCATTTCTGAAATCCTGAATATGTTCGGAACAAAGGCTGTGCGTTTTGATATAAATATGATCGTTTTCTACATTGGGTTGATATAGATCTGAAATGTTTCTATCAGATAATTCTAGAGCTTGCTTGTTTTAAATATTCAACTGATTAGGTTTTTGCTGGACGCCCTATGACCGAGCTGCGTTTACACTCTGATTATAAAAAAAAAAATACTACTCGTGTTTTTTTCCCCATTTGGAAATGGGGCGTGACAACAACTATACAAACAGCAAGGATCTCTCCTATCAACTGTTCGACACCACTAAAACAACCTAAGCACACAGCAATAAGGTTAAAAGAATAAAATGTTTTTCTTCAACTGGTGCTTCGAAGTGAGCTTCTGAATCCTTGAGGAAACTTTCGGCTTGAACTTGCTTCACTTCGGGAGGTTGAGTGACTGAAACTGATCGTAGACTTGAATACTTGAATCTTGTAAGCTTTGCGAATTGTTTAGTTAATCAATAGGTTCAGTTTTTCAGTAACCAGCTTCAGTGTATCTCTTCCTCTATTTAAACTTGTAGGAGAAGATGTCCGTTGAAGGAGACATCTCTCTTTTGAATTTAAAGTAGTCTGACCAAAGGCATGGTTCGCATTTAATGCGACTTGACTTTTTCTTTCAGAGCATTTAATGCGGCAGTTGCGGCTCGCAACTTTCTGCAGCGCGTCAGTCCACGTGGCATCTTCGTATTGGCTCTGTGTCTGCAACTTTGATCTTCTCTGGAACGGCTCTATTTATTCTTGCATGAGTCTTTGTTCCTCGTACTGCATTTATACTTCATAGGATTGTAGGACACTCCTTGTTGTAAGTTGCGCTTATTGATTTGACTGAACTGTAAGCTTAGCGCTGTATCCTAGGTTTTCGTGCAGCTGATACTTTCTTGCAATGCTGCGGTAACTTAGATGTGGTTGCAGTATCTTCCGGTAGTCCTGCTGTATCATTTTCTTGCAGCAGTACTCCTGTATCCTTTTCCTGCAGTGATACTGTACGCCATTCTTTCCTTCTTTGCTGTAGAGATGTTCTGTCTTATTACGGCGTTGCTGTATCTTTCTTCTTACAGCTATACTGTATTCTGCATTCATGCAGCAATACTGTACCGTGGCTTCTTGCAGCGATATCTCTTCTTAAGGGCATAAATGCAGCTTTATCCTTGTTCAACCTCCATTTTCAGTACTTAACACTAGACTCAATACTAGTCTATGTTTTCACTTAAACATCGTGAAAAATGGGGTACTCAAAACTTCCTACTACATATGTGATTTGTCTTATCAAAATCTAAACATTGAAATCCTAACAAATAGAAATTAACATTTCAAATATAATTAAATCAAATTTGAAAACAAATGATAATTAAAAATTAAAATTGAACTATATAAAATTAATAATAAAAAAATAAATAAAATCTAAAATTATATCATGAAAATTGAGATATTTCAAAAAAATTTAGTATAAAGATCTTAAGTTGGATAATCAACTTGAGCCTAAGTTGTTTATTGAATATTCGACAGGTAATAGCTGTTGGTTGGCAATCCTATCATTTATTCCTCCAAACTGGACCCAATCAAAAAAATAATATAAAATAATGCCACGAAATGTTATTAAACATTAATTATTTGTAATGGTCGATGTATCTCAAAATATAATGTATTTGATTTGATTCATGTGTATCAAAACAAAAGGACCTATGACGAGATAGGGACCGCATGCCAATTAAGAATTTGTAGTGGTCAATTTTTCATGTTTGTTAATGCAACAAAGAGAAGCCAATGTTGACTACATATTTTATAATTACCATTGAAGACAAAATTCCCTCAAAAAAGAAACGAAAATTTTACACTATTGTGTCTCATGTGTACTTGGTGTATATACAATTCGGGTCGATTTGGATCGATCCGAATCCACATGTTTTTGAATTATTTTTTTATTTTTTTTGTTTCAGACCAAAACATACAAATTCTGTGACATTTATGTATAAATTCTGTGACCTTTATATTCAATAATTTAGAAAAAAATGAAGAATTTTAGCAAAACATTTGTATATAGATATCTTTATATTATATTTATATAACCCTTATATATATTGATATGACATTTATGTACAAATTTTCATACATTTATATACCTTTATGTAAGGTATCAATGTTTGTACACAAAAATCACATAAATATACATAAGAGTGACATGAATATCACATAAAGGTATCTATATACAAATTTAGCTAAAATTCTTCTTTTTTTTGTAAATTACAATACATAAAAGTCACAATATTTATACATAAACGTCACAACATTTGTATATAAAGGTCACTGAATTTGTACAATTTGTATACAAAGATCAAGATATAAAATTTAAAAAAAAAATCGCAAATTTAGGTCGGATCGACCTGGATTACACGAATCTTGGATTCGTGCATCAGGTGCACAGGAGAATTTATCATAAAGTAAAAATACTGGAGTGTAGAAATGGGAAAATGGTAAGTAAGTTATAATATTTTGTAAGTTTTATATGTAATAACGGGTCTTCTTGGCTGAAAGGAAATATCATGTATAGATCAGTTAAAATTTGATTAACTCTGTCAACACTTGTGAAAGTCGGTCAATTAGGTTAGCACATGGCAACATACTACGAAGGTTCATAAAAATACGAGCAAAACATATATAAATATTAATTTTATGATCAAAAATATTATTTTTAGGCATAAAATTAATATTGAAAGGTAATATATTTAGTATACTTATACATGTCTTATTAATACTTTTACTAACTTATAAATTAATATGATGTCAATATTCTATCAACTTGTAAATTATTAAAAATTGACAATTTATGGACGGTTAAAGATAATAAATTAAGCTATAAAATTATTACTTATATTTTTATACTAATACTTTTATAAAACATCAAATAATTGATGTATTATTTTAACGGATAGAACCAAAAAATTTCATTATAAAACAAATGTTTTATATGTATATTATTAATACTTTATGATTGATTCGAAATATATATTCTAAGTAAATTTATTTTGAACAAAGGAGTAGTATTTGTTAAGATATTTCAACTCTTTTTTTTTTTTTTTAATTGGCAGTGGCAAACTTGACTAAAGAAAATGGAGTCAAATAAAGTTCCCATATCCTCCTATTGCAATCATTTATGGGCGGCTATAAAAGGATGCAAACTCCCCTGGCAAATAATAAACTCACCACAGAGCGAGCAAACAAATACAGAGAAGAGAAAGAACACTACTTTTCAATAAGAGAAAAAGGAAAAATGGATACTTATGCAATAGTGATTGCAGTGTTCTTCGTGGGTTGGACATGTTTCCTTTGGCTCCGATCTGGTTTAAGGCGGGCTAAGCTTCCTCCGGGGCCTCGGCCTCTTCCGATCGTGGGAAACATGCTTCAGCTGGGCAACAAACCCCACCAGACATTCGCCAAACTCGCCAAAACATACGGCCCTCTCATGTCTATCCACCTTGGCAGCGTATACACCGTGATCGTGTCTTCACCGGAGATGGCCAGAGAAGTAATGTTGAAATACGGCCAATCATTCTCCAGCAGACACATCGCCCAGGCTGTGCATGCCTGTGACCACGACAAGATCTCCATGGGGTTTCTCCCTGTAGCCAACACCAAGTGGAGAGATCTTCGTAAAATCTGCAAAGAACAGATGTTTGCAAATCACAGCCTGGAAGCCAGCCAAGGGCTTCGTGAGCAGAAGTTGGAGCAGTTGTTGGAGTATGTCCAGAAGTGTTGCGAGAGTGGTCGAGCTGTTGATATTCGTGAGGCCGGTTTCATTACAACCCTCAATCTCATGTCGGCCACACTCTTCTCTCTTCAAGCTACCGAGTTTGAATCCAAAGTGACTCAGGAGTTCAAGGAGATCATCGAGGGTGTCGCCACCATTGTCGGCGTTCCTAATTTCGCTGACTACTTCCCTATCCTTAAACCTTTTGATCCCCAGGGTGTTATGCGCAGGGCTGAGTATTACTTTGGGAAATTGCTTGCCAAAATAGATTCTTATCTGGTTGAAAGATTGGAATCAAGAAAGAGATTCCCTGATGCTCCCAAGAAGACTGATTTGCTGGAGACACTCGTTGATATCAGTCAAGGGAAGGAGTACGACATCACCAACGATGACATTAAGCATCTTCTTCTGGTTAGTTTAGTGAATCCATCATCTACTCCAATTCATTTATTCATTAATCCCACTTGAATAACTCATCACTAAAGTAGCCTGCTTGTTCTATTACTGATTTATTTTTCTGCTTGATCATTATCAGGACTTATTTGTTGGAGGATCTGAAACAAACACCACTTCAATCGAGTGGATAATGTCGGAATTGATTCTGAATCCAGATAAACTGGCAAAGTTGAAAGATGAGCTTAATAGTGTTGTTGGAGAGAAGAATCAAGTCCAGGAATCAGACATGGCAAGACTGCCATATTTGCAGGCAGTGATCAAGGAAGTCCTACGGTATCACCCTCCCGGTCCTCTTTTGCTCCCCCGTGCAGCAACAATAGATCAAGAAATCAATGGGTATATGATCCCCAAAGGAACGCAGATACTCATAAACGCGTGGGCCATGGGCAGAGATCCAAGCATTTGGGAGAATCCAGAATCCTTCGAGCCAGAGCGATTTCTGGACAAAAGAACAGACTTCAAAGGCCAAGATTTTGAGCTTATTCCGTTCGGGGCGGGAAGAAGAGTGTGTCCGGGTATGCCTTTGGCAAATCGGATCCTACATCAAATAACAGCAACATTAGTTCATAACTTCGATTGGAAACTTGACCCGAGTGCGGTTGAGGGTGACCAGAATGCAGAGCTGTTTGGGTTGGCAGTACGAAGGGCTGTTCCACTCAAGCTCATTCCAATCAAACTCTGAGGGATGTTATAATATATGTTTTAAAATTTTAATAATTGGGTTTCTTGTATGGCCAGAGTAAAATATTTATGGGGTATTTTTTTTTTTTTTGGTTAATTAGATGCAAATGTTTTCACTTTTCAACTCAATGTTAAATTATCAATTGAACTATCATTTTGTTGTTGAGAATTTTTGAGTTATATGTTGATTGTTGCTTTATCATTGAAATTGAAGATAAATTGTTGTTGATTCCTATTTGAGTTTTGTGAATGTTGATAAATTGATTACTCGTAACGGTCTTGTTTCATTTTAATGATAATTTTTGACTGAGGCGTTACTTACCTATAAAATTCAACCTTTTAATAAATTTCCATATAAATAAAATAAGGAATAATTTGAAATACACATTTTTAAAATTTGAGAAAATAAAACAATTTAAATAAAAAATTTCTACAGTCTTCAAAATATCGTCTACCAATATCCACCGCTCGCACGCACATCCTAAACTCGTTATGGTAAAAACATTTTAACATAAAGGAAAGAGTATTTGAAATACATTTAGTGGGAATCCCGAACAATGCTAAATAAATTCAAATAAATAAATCATTAAAATAAACACATGAAACCATCACTTCACAATTGCATTCACATATATGTGGGCTTTAATCCAATCTACCATTTATCTCGAAACTTTGACTAATTGTATTTTGGGGCTTTACCCAAATATATCTCGGGGCTTTTATCCGATGTATTTTAGGACTTTAACCCGATGTATATCTTGATTTTAACCCGACATATTTCGGGACTTTGATCCGATGTAGTATTGTCCACATATATTTTAGTTATACAGACTAAATTATAAACCATCACATACAATCAAGGAGTCTCAATCACTTAGCAATATAAATAATCATCTTCATACATCACTATTAACATCTGCATTTAGAATTTTCATAATAGTACGTATCATATGATATTAAATACATGATATTTTTAACTTCCTAATTCCATGGATATCTTGATAAAACTTTAAATGTTCATTAATTAATAGAATGAGATTTTAACCCACCATGTATTTCGCATACATTTTGTTTTTCTTATCCAAATAAAAGTTGGGCTAATTTGGGATTTTAAAATTATAATATTATTTGAGTTCCTTATAATGTAGAAAATTCTCATTATACGTCAATTAAATTTTAACTGGGGCTATTATAACTTTAATTTATCATTGATTTACAAATTATTTTGTCGGCGGAATCCTATAATTCTTTAATGACGTCATTTGGCAATGTGAATTAATAATTGAAAAATTGAAGTATGTATATTATTAATGCTTAGCCATCATAAGCCAGACTTGTGGCTCAATTGCATCAGTATTAATTATTGTGTTAATTTAATCCTCTGTTATAACTAAGCACTATAGAATTGTCTTATCTTTTTCAAGAAAAAGAAACCTTGTTGGTATTTTAAGCTTCATCGCCGCATTCTTTTTCCAGCGGCGGAAGGGGAAGTCCTTTCCAATTAAAGGTTAAAAAGAATTACAAGATTTTGCTCTACAACAAACATTTTTGTTGAGTACAAAGATTTGGCAAACAGAGGAAGAACAGAACAAGGAAGAGATAGAGAATTAAGACATGGACTGTATCTGAGATCGATCTCGAGTTCTTCTTTTATCAATTAAGAAGGATTATTGATTGATTTCAGCGCAATGGATGTTGACGAGTTACAGTCCCTCATCTCGATTTAGGTTGATAACAAAGAAACCTCAAAGAACCATCCAATCGAAAAAACAAACAAACCCTAAAAAAAGTCGAGAGAGATCCGTGGGAGGGGTTGATATTTGTTTAAATTTTATGACAAATGGGACTGACTTGTTTTTATTAAAAAGAAATGGTTTAAATAATTAGGGAAAACAATTAATTAATTTAAGGGTCTTCAAAAATATATGGAGCAAAACTTTTTTCCCTGGGCTTGTGTATTTAAGCCTACCCGTACAATGAACAGAAACCCTAATTCCTAAATATAAATACTAGGAATAGAAGATATAATAGCGATTCAATTATACATGGTACGCTGAAGTATTTTCCTAAGATAAATATGAGTAAATATGGAAAAATCGTTTAATATACGTTGACCAAGTAACACACTTTTTCCCATAATAAAACAAATACACTCTTCATAAGAAGGTGGTTCCACCCCCCCACCCCCCCCACCCCCACCGTACAAGTAACACTCGAAAGAACTATGTTCACTTTTGTACTTCATAAATACAGGGAACTTTATAATCCAATTAAGGATATTGGTGTATTGTTAACACGAATCCAAGGCATAAAACTAGAATTGAATATGGATTCTCATCATAGTCCTCTATTACAATTCATAGAAATTAAACGCAAACTATTCTTTACAAAATATATATGTGGTATAAATACTAAAGAGTTTAGAGGAATATAATATAGGATATTGGATACCAAACTTTGCGTTACATTACGCTGGAAACATTAATTTGCATCTAATGAAAGAAAAAAATCAAAAGAAACGACAATTATGTTACTCTCGCCTTACAAGTAGACCAATTATTTGTATTTAAAACATATATTATAACATCCCTCAGAGCTTGATTGGAATCAGCTTGAGTGGAACAGCCCTTCGTACTGCCAACCCAAACAGCTCTGCATTCTGGTCTCCCTCAACTGCACTCGGGTCAAGTTTCCAATCGAAGTTATGAACTAATGTTGCTGTTATTTGATGTAGGATCCGATTTGCCAAAGGCATACCAGGACACACTCTTCTTCCCGCCCCGAATGGAATAAGCTCAAAATCTTGGCCTTTGAAGTCTATTCTTTTGTCCAGAAATCGCTCTGGCTCGAAAGATTCTGGATTCTCCCAAATGCTTGGATCTCTGCCCATGGCCCACACGTTTATGAGTATCTGCGTTCCTTTGGGGATCATATACCCATTGATTTCTTGATCTATTGTTGCTGCACGGGGGAGCAAAAGAGGACCGGGAGGGTGATACCGTAGGACTTCCTTGATCACTGCCTGCAAATATGGCAGTCTTACCATGTCTGATTCCTGGACTTGATTCTTCTCTCCAACAACTCTATTAAGCTCATCTTTCAACTTTGCTAGCTTTTCTGGATTCAAAATCAGTTCGGACATTATCCACTCGATTGAAGTGGTGTTTGTTTCTGATCCTCCAACAAATAAGTCCTGACAATTAGCAAACAGAGAAATGAATCAGTAATAGAACAGCAGGTTACTTTACTAATGAGTTATTCAAGTGAGATTAATGAAAGAAGAGAAGTAAATGGTGGATTCATTAACTGACCAGAAGAAGATGCTTAATATCATCGTTGGTGATGTCATACTCTTTCCCTTGGCTGATATCAACGAGTGTCTCCAGCAAATCAGTCTTCTTGGGAGCATCAGGGAATCTCTTTCTTGATTCCAATCTTTCAACCAGATAAGAATCTATTTTGGCAAGCAATTTCCCAAAGTAATACTCAGCCCTGCGCATAACACCCTGGGGATCAAAAGGTTTAAGGATAGGGAAGTAGTCAGCGAAATTAGGAACGCCGACAATGGTGGCGACACCCTCGATGATCTCCTTGAACTCCTGAGTCACTTTGGATTCAAACTCGGTAGCTTGAAGAGAGAAGAGTGTGGCCGACATGAGATTGAGGGTTGTAATGAAACCGGCCTCACGAATATCAACAGCTCGACCACTCTCGCAACACTTCTGGACATACTCCAACAATTGCTCCAACTTCTGCTCACGAAGCCCTTGGCTGGCTTCCAGGCTGTGATTTGCAAACATCTGTTCTTTGCAGATTTTACGAAGATCTCTCCATTTGGTGTTGGCTACAGGGAGAAACCCCATGGAGATCTTGTCGTGGTCACAGGCATGCACAGCCTGGGCGATGTGTCTGCTGGAGAATGATTGGCCGTATTTCAACATTACTTCTCTGGCCATCTCCGGTGAAGACACGATCACGGTGTATACGCTGCCAAGGTGGATCGACATCAGAGGACCGTATGTTTTGGCGAGTTCGGCGAATGTTTGGTGGGGTTTGTCGCCCAGCTGAAGCATGTTTCCCACGATCGGAAAAGGCCGAGGCCCCGGAGGAAGCTTAGCCCGTCTTAAACCAGATCGCAACCAAAGGAAACATGTCCAGCCCACGAAGAACACCGCAATCACTATTGCATAAGTATCCATTTTTTTTTTTTTCTTTCTTGAAGTAGTGTTCTTTTTCTTCTCTGTATTTGCTTGCTCGCTCTGTGTTTAGTTGATTATTGGAAGGGGAGCTTGCGTCCTTTTATAGCCGCCGATAAATGATTGCAATAGGAGGATATGGGAACTTTATTTGACTTCATTTTCTTTAGTCAAGTTTGCCACTCCATATGAAAAAGAGTCAAGTGTATCAAATATTTCATCTCATACTTAAAATTTATATTCATACATAATGTATTAATATGTTTCTCATTACGTCATTAATTAATATATGATTTGTAATAAAATATAATAAAAAACAAGAAGAAACCTTGTATATGACAGAATTGAAACTGATTTTTTATAATTCATCTTTTCGACAAATAGCACAAATCCCATTTTTCTACAATTTCAATTTCTTTATCGAAATGTAATTACCTCTTTGACCATTCAGAAATCCATAAGTACGAGATATTAGAGAACAAACTATTTTACTAAAGTATATCCATTTATATAAAAGTTTAATGTTACGGTATAGTCGTGTAGACAATATATATTTATGGTTTATTATAATCTCAAGTACAATTACACAATTTCATCAATTTTTTTTTTTAAACGGTATGATTATTTAACAATTTCATCATACAAATTTGCATATAGTTAATTTTCGAAAACATGAATAGTTAATTCTCTACGGGAGATTTATTACATCTTTTCACAAATCTTTCAGGTATTCTTCTCTACCAATCCTGTCTTTATGTGGGAGTATATAGTTTGTTTGTTTTTTAAATAAAAAATTAGAAGTTTTTTCTTTAATAAGCTTGGGAGTGGAGGGGAGGACTAGAAAATTTATTTGATCATCACAACGTCTTTTACAAAAATAGATACCATTTGAACTGTAAGATTTTTAGGTTGAATTTTTTTTAAGATATGGATATAAAATAGGAGTGTTATTTGACTGAGATATGAATATTTGATCGAATCTGATATAATTTTTTTTATTAATTACATTCTTCTTCTATTTTGAATCATGAAATTTTTAATTAATTAAAGATGAATTTATTCAAATTTTTATATTACTTAATTTATGTCTAAACTCCTAAAACAACGTTGAATTAAGATGAGAGGAAGCATTATTTTTATTATTATTTTCATGGATCCCCTAATTAATTTCCTTTTCCATAATATATAATAATGATATTATTTTATAAAAATGGTGAGAGTGATAGATTAAAATATGAGATAAACACTATCTGTTATTGAACTGTGGGCCGAATTCCGCGGCAAATCTGACAAACTGATTCAAATTGATAAATGAATATATTCGAAAAGTGATGCACATGAGAACAGTACTTATCAATTTTTCAATTATTGTTGTTTTAATATTTATTGTGAAATATTATAGTAAAAGATGGCTTGCTCCTATAATAATAACAAAAACGTTGATTAAACTATCGTTGTTTTAATGCTTATTCCGAAATATTATAGTAAAAGATGGCTTGCTCAAATAATAAAAACAAAAAAGTTGATATAAAATATCATATCGTTATAATAAATTCAGATTCTTCCCCTATCGCGATAAAATAAACAATACCAGTCTTTTTTGACTTTGACTTTCTAAAATTAGTTAATACTATTTGGAAACAAGACGAGTGTATAAGAGAGGCACATGTGAGATTACTGTTACACTTTCAATCTTTTATTATAAAATAATTATCATATAAATATATATGAAATATCATGAAATCTAAAATACGATATTAAATATAATAGAATATTTGGATCACTTTTTTAGTGATTCTTTTAATATCAATCTTATATAATCCTTCCTCTCATCCTAATAAAATTGTTGTCATGGATTAAAAAAGATGAAAAAAAAAAAAGAAATATATTATCAAGTAATCAAGAAATTTAGAATTGGAAAATGGAAAAATAATCAGATAACTTTCAAAAAAATAAAGTATATCAAATTTCTAAATTTTAACTAAAAAATATTAATAAGTATAATTTGAAAATAAAATTATATAAAATATTAAAATAACATTTAATTTGAGACAAATTTGACCCCTAAAGCAACACCTATTAATTAAATTAATTCAACTTTGTAATTTCTAAATTTTTTAATTAGTTCATAAGGGCAAAAACATCGTTCGAAAATCAACAACTACTGTATGTTGATACATGGCGTGTTTTATGCGAATTTGTGTTAAAACTATTTTTCCTTTTACATGAGTTTGGTAAAGTGAGGATTATAATTTAGAAAAACTTTCGTATGAAATCATATACGAATCATGAGACAAAATTTCATATTGTGTCTAGTGAGTCAATGCAAATCAATTTAATTAGTTTTGTGGTAAATAAAGTTAAGAAAATCACGTTCGAACAAGATTAAAGTATCATTTTAAATGCGTTAAAATATTACTTAGCATATCTTAAAAAAATATCACTTAATATCTATATATATTAAATAATCTATTTAATATAACTTGTTAAATAATAAGAGTTGGGTTTTTCCATTTATTTTAAAAGATTCATTCCTTCTCACAAAATACCATAACTTTTTAGTTCAAATACTCTAATTTATAATTTAAATTTGGATTATACAAAATTTTGAGTTTTTATTATAATTCTCATTTTCAATGACGAGAGCAGTTCGCAATTGTATTTGCACGAACATCCATAATCCATATTGAAATTACAAGATTTATTGCATCTAACATATTTATTTTTGCTAGATTTGGAACCCCTAATTCATAACCCTCCAAAAGGCTTCTATAAAATCGACGACGATAATGTATCTTAATAACTATTAATTTATCGATTAATTAATAACTTTTTTAATTAAATTTTGATAGTCCCATGAGTATTAATTTATAGAGTTTCTACTGTATTTGTTTGAGCGACATTCAATTTTAATTAATATGTTAACTAGATATTGTTTGATAATAGTTATCTTAAAGTTTAATTTATCATTTTTAGTATTATAAATTTAAAAATTGGTCAAATTCAATTATCGTTTCATGGAAGATTGACTAATGACTCGCATATGTTCTACAAATTAGGGGATATCCTAAAACTTAATTAACATGTCATCATTTTATTAACTTGAAAATTTATTTTATGAACTTGAAAATTTATTTTTGAAAATTTATTTTATTTACAAAAAGGGATACGAAAACTCTATGAAAAGATGTGGTTTAATTCCATGTGTTGGAATTTCCCTAACTAAAGGGTCACATGCAAGTCTTGTGTGTAGCAGGATATTATAAACTCCATAAAGAAAAGGGAGTGAACTTCAATATTTTTTGAAGTTATAAGACTAAGATTAATATTTTAAACTTAACCCAAATATTTTCGGACTGCATCATATTAGCTTGACTAATTTTTATTTTTTTTCAATATATTTTCATAAGCAAATTTTGTTGATTTGTTAAATAGCTAGCCTAAGTAAATATATACTTTATTTTTATACTTAAAAATGAGATGTTAAGAACTTAGGAGTTCGTGTAAACTATGAAATTCAATCACAACTTTCGTTTTTTTTTGATTCCAAAGACTATCCTTTTAAATTGTTTGTAATTTGAAGTACAAAATAAATTTCTATCAGTTTTCGTTGACATGCTACCAGTAGTGTCATCAATCTCTATCAGCAAGGATGACACTTATATTGCGTCACGACACAGACATAAAAACTAATCCTCACATTAATAAAGAAAATTGCAATGCACTACATAACATTATTGGCAGCACATCAAGAATATAATGATTATTATATTTCAAAAGATCACTTGTTGAAATTTATTAATGCAAGTAAAATGTTCAAATAAACTTGTCATACATTATAAATTTGGAAAGAAAATTGAAATGCATTACAAAACGTATCGATAGAAAAAGCGAACAAGCAGGGAGTGGCGCAGTTTATTTATCGGCCATATAAGAAAGCTATGATTAATAATTATGAAAATCACTTTTTGATTGGGTAAGCCTTGAGGGGAACTGCCCTGCGAACTGCGATCCCGAACTGCTCTCCTCTGTGAACATCTGCTGGCTCTCCTTCCACTTCCAGTCTCCATTCGAAGTTGTGCACTAATGTCGCCACTGTCATCGGCAGCATCCGATTTGCGAATGTCAATCCCGGACATATTCTTCTTCCCGACCCAAACGGAATCAGCTGGAAGTCTTGTCCTTTGTAGTCTATCTTGTTCTCCAGAAACCTTTCCGGCTCAAATGCTTCCGGGTTGCTCCAAATGCTTGGATCTCTCCCCATCGCCCACACGTTGACCAGTATCTGGGTTCCTTCCGGGATCGTGTACTCTCCTACCTGTACGTCGTGTTCCGCCTTTCGTGGTAGCAAAAGAGGCCCCGGTGGATGCAGTCTGAACACTTCTTTCAGCACTGCTTCGAAGTATGGAAGTCTTGGGATGTCGGATTCTCCCACCTGTCTCTCCTCTCCAATCACATCTTTAAGCTCCTTCTTCAACTTTGCCAGTTTCTCTGGATTCACCAGCAGTTCCGACATTATCCACTCCACCGACGTTGTAGTAGTCTCCGATCCTCCGACGAATAAGTCCTGATTAATTGATAAAGCATGATTACTCCTCCAATTGCCTATATATACACATAAAAACTCAAGGAAATGAATTGCCTATATATGTACCAGGAGTAAATGGGTGATGTGTTGGGTGTTGAGCTGATACTCGGATTTTTGTTCCAGAACATCGACCAGTTCTTCCAAGAGATCCTTCTTCTTCGGAGAATTGGGCGATGCCTTTCTTTCATCCTGTCTCTTCTTCAGCAGATCCCCGACTATCGCCAGCATCTTTCCAAAGTACAGCTCCGCCTTTTTCTTGACGCCCTGTGGATCGAAGGGTTTAAGGATGGGAAAGTAGTCGGCGAAGTTGGGATCACCGACAATACTGGCGACGCCCTCCATGATTTCTCTGAATTCCTCGGTGGCGTTGGATTCAAAGTCAGTGGCTTGAATGGAGAAGAGAGTGGCGGCCATGAGATTGAGAGTGGTGATGAAGGAAGCATCTCGAATGTCCACCAGTTTTCCACTCTTGCTGCATCTCTCCACATACTCTCTCAGTTTCTGCAGCTTCTCCTGACGAAGCCCTTGACTCCCTTCCAGGCTCTGGATCGAAAACATCTTCTCCTTGCAGATTTTGCGGAGACTTCTCCATTCATTGCCAACATCCATAAAGGCCACGGAGATCTTGTCGTGGTCTGTGGCGTGCACTGCTTCCACCACTGTTCTGTTGCGGAAGGCGTTGTCGTTCTTGATCAGTATCTCCTTGGCCATGTCGGGGGAGGTGACGATGACGGTGTATTGACTGCCGAAGTGGAGACCCATTAACGGGCCATAAGTTTTGGCGAGTTTGGCAAGAGATTGGTGGGGTTTGGTGCCCAGTTGAAATATGTTTCCGACGATGGGTAAGGGATAAGGCCCAGGAGGGAGCTTGGCTCCTTTGGGGAGCTTAGAACTCGACCTGAAGAAGAGGAAATATGTGACTGTGATTGAGATGGCAACCACCAGAAGCGTAAATAGTTCCATGTTTTTTAAAATCTTGTGAAATTCTAAATCAATACACCCCCTAAATGTTCACCTATATATTCGCCTATATATTAAAAATACAATACACAACCAACGTGCAATAATTTCCTCCGTGTTCATGTACCTATAGTCAGTCCAATATAGAAAATTGGACCAAATAATCTTTTAAATCTTAAAATATAGGCAGACAAATAATTTAATAATTTATTAGTATCGAAAAATTGGTACCAATGCAACTACTCCTGTTCAAAATTGGAGAATAAAAAACAATTAATTAATTTTACTTATATTTATGACTTTTGTTCCTATCTGATTAATATTGTTAATGGAATCTCATGAGTATCAGGAGGCAACAGTGTCTCATAAGAGATTATCGCTCTATTTATTTTAGCCAATGTCTGCCATAAGTGTTTTTGTTTTGTTTAAATAATAATTAAATACATTTCATTAGTTAAAATGATATCATAAAGCTTACACATTTTAAACACTACTTTTAAATTATTATTTTTTAATTAAAATTGAGAGTCGGGGATTCGTCCCAGACATCTTTTCAAAGTTGAAAGATGCAAATGCTAGATATTTAAAATTTCATTACTTAACTCTGTTAAAAAAAAAAAAAATCATTTGCATGGTGTACCACTAATACATTCACTGAATTTGGAGTAAAGCCTTTTATCTAATATTACCCTTAAACATCTTCTACTTAATTCTAATTAGTTTATTTAATTAATTTTGACCTAGTTCATTTAATATTTTAATTACTTATTGTTTATATATATATATATATACTATCTAAGTCGTTCACAGAAAAAAAAAATGTAAGAATCCAATATTGTTAACTAAAATGAAGATTCTAAATTCCAAATATACATTTCCTGGTAGAATTTTGAAAAATTAGACATACATCATTCATTATGAGTCGTTCTCTGAATAATTTTATTAAATTGATCAAATATAGAGATTTTAATACCATCATGCGCATGTTATAAAATGATTACCATTAAACACTTTTAAATCATTTTAAATTTACAAAATAGAACGATTAAACAATATTAATGAAATGAACTTTCAGACTCTACAATTGACTAAGAATCTTTTATCTTAAAAGTTAATTTAAACTTTAAATAAGATATCAAATATTCCATCATCATTGATGATTTGTTCCTCTTAATATTGTCAGATTCCTGTTTTGACTATGCAACAGTTATTAGCATTCCATTATTACAACATGGAAAATAAGCAGAATAATTCATCATCAAAAAAAGAAAGAATTTATAGCCGCCAAACAGGAAAATAAAATAATAAAGAATTAGTGTAACATTAAAATTGGAAGTGGTGGCTGGCTAAGCTTGCTACGAAATTTCGCATTGGGCCGTTTAGGCTCAATTGTTTATCGCCGGCTCAAATATTCATTATGGAGCTTTGTCACTTTGTATTTATGGAAATGCTATCAAAAGTATCTTTCCAGGTTTTTATTATGTTAGATTAGATACTATTACTAAGCTAAGGTATGATTTAATATTTTAAAACCAATCATCATATCAAATTATTTTATTTCTTTTAAAAATAATATTTAAAGTGGGTCAATTTCATCACTATGAGAATTCACTCATTGCGATACAATAAATTCCAAACAATTTTTACTAGATCCATCATTATTAAATTTATCTAATATAATATAATGATTTTCTAACATTATCGTTCAATAAGATCCGTCACTAACATCATGTTG
Source organism: Scutellaria barbata (assembly GCA_028654395.1). NCBI lineage: Eukaryota > Viridiplantae > Streptophyta > Magnoliopsida > Lamiales > Lamiaceae > Scutellaria > Scutellaria barbata. Next base: position 11,121,692 of record CM053645.1, read on the forward strand.
AAATAAAATACTATTTTTAATTGCAATATTCAAAAAATGCCCTGACTATTCACCATTTTTAATGTATACATGCATATATATGACTCCCCCCATTCACTAATCAAACACCACTTAACTCTTTATTCTATCATTCTTCTATATTCTTCCTTTACCAAATTCAAACAATGGCCTCTCTATCCACTCTAAATCTCAACTATTCCTCATCAGTTATACGAAAGATTCAGACATCATCCTCATCAGTAGGGCAAAGAAGATTATAGAAATAGATTACTAGACTCCATAATTGACCAACTATTTAATTAATGTAAATATTAATTGTGGCATAATGAAGAACACAATTACTCAATTGCATGACGAAAAGAAATCGAACAGTTTAATGTTCAAGGTTCAACACTAGACTATTCCTATTTATCTTCGTATTTTATGTATGACTGCCACTGTCTGCAGTGGACTTGTAGTATTATTTTATTGTTTATGGAGTAATTAATTGGAATAACTATGACTCAAGACTCATGAGTCCAAAGCCTTTAAGTGCAAGTCATGAAGTGATAGGGTAGTCAACAATGGCTTACAACATGCATATATGGCCCTACTGTAATTAATTAATAATTGTTTATTTTATGCATGAAGCGCCAAATTAAAAAATTCTTTAAACTTTTTTGTTTAAATATTTGTTTATTCTTCAAGTAATACCATAAACGATTTTAATTTCAATTATTGATTTTGTAATAAGATTTTTCAAATTTATAATTTTTCATTCCCTTACAAATTCTAAGGTATTAATACTTTATTTAAACAGGTTCAAATATCGTTTTTAAGAAAACACCATCTTTTCTAATCATCATTTAAAAAATTAAACAAATTATTCATCAATCATCCAGGTGTGCATAAGGAAAACGTAAAGATTAACATTAATGATATGTAAATGGTTAAAATAAAACCACCCCTTGTAAATTTGTATGGGAATTAAAATCTTGTACACGAGTACTAGCTAGGAAATTTCCACGAGTGCTGCTCATGGAATTTATATTTGGAATTTTTAACAAATAATAATAAGGGGAAGAAAAGTGTCCGCCATAGTTGTCCTCTTATTATTTCCAGTCAAATAAGAAAGTTTGTTCTTCTTTGACGCAATAATTAAAAAAATTAGTTATCTATATAAAGGAACCCCTCCATTCACTCTTCCAACAACACTCAAACTCTTTATTCTTTCATTCTTCTCTAACTCTCTCTTACCAAATTCTCCATTCTTTCGTTCTTCAAAAACTTTCACATACCAAATTCGTGTTTCAGAAAAATTAAGAAAATGGGCTCTCTATCAACTCTAAGCCTCAACTTTTCCCCAGCAGTTCACCGCAAAATACAGCAATCATCTGCAAAGCCTAAACTCCAGGGACATTGTTTCACCATCAGTAAGACTTGAAGCTTTTTATTTCTTTCAGATACTTCTTTCAGTATTATATTAGGGCACACTCCTAATTGGAATTTACTTTGTTATGACAGGTTCATGCATGAACAACAGTAAAAAACTGTCTTTGAACCATCAATCTAATCATAAAAGAACATCGAACGTAACGGAGCTGCAAGGTATGCTCATCTCTACAGAAATTATGCTTGAATTACTAATATTTTTTTGACGGGTTTGAGTTCAATATATAACTGATCAACTTTTGTCATTACAGTTGCCACTTTGGATGCGCCCCAAATACGTGAAAAAGAAGATTACTCCACTGCTCAAGGCTATGAGAAGGTGGATGAAGTTCAGGATCCGATCGAATACATAAGAATGCTGTTGAACACAACAGGTGATGGACGAATAAGTGTTTCCCCATACGACACAGCCTGGATCGCTCTCATCAAAGACGTGGAAGGACGTGATAGTCCCCAGTTTCCGTCCAGTCTCGAATGGATTGCAAATAATCAACTGAGTGATGGGTCGTGGGGCGATGAGAAGTTTTTCTGTGTGTATGATCGGCTTGTTAATACACTTGCATGTGTGGTAGCATTGAGATCATGGAATATTCATGCGGATAAGAGCCAACGAGGAATATCATACATCAAAGAAAACGTGGATAAACTAAAAGATGGGAATCCTGAGCACATGACTTGTGGTTTTGAAGTGGTGTTTCCATCCCTTCTTCAGAAAGCCCAAAGTATGGGCATTCATGACCTTCCCTATGATGCTCCTGTCATTCAAGAGATTTACAATACGAGGGAAAGTAAATTGAAAAGGTAGTTATATAATCGGGAATGCAGAAGCTTTATTTATTCTAGTCAATTCCAAAACATTTATATTGAAAAGATAAAAATGATTTGTTGACAGGATTCCAACGGAGGTTATGCACAAAGTCCCAACATCTCTATTGTTCAGCTTGGAAGGATTGGAGAATTTGGAGTGGGATAAGCTCCTCAAACTCCAGGCTTCAGATGGCTCATTCCTCACTTCTCCATCCTCAACCGCCTTCGCCTTCATGCAGACTAAGGACCCAAAATGCTTTGAATTCATCAAAAACACTGTTGAAACATTTAACGGAGGAGGTAATAATTACTACAATATTCCTGGAGCAACTTATTATCAGTACTAGTGCCTATCTTCAGACTCTATTTGAAATATTTCTGATTTATTGCTTTAATCTTCTGCAGCACCCCATACTTATCCCGTCGACGTTTTTGGAAGACTGTGGGCCATTGACAGGCTGCAGCGCCTTGGAATCTCTCGCTTCTTTGAGTCCGAGATTGCTGATTGCTTAGATCACATCTACAAGTATGAATTAATTTACAAAAATTACTAATTTGCTGTATAGTTTATGGAATTTGATGGACATCCTACTCATAAAACAATATCGATTTGGATCACAGATATTGGACAGACAAAGGAGTGTTCAGTGGAAGAGAATCCGATTTTGTTGATGTGGATGACACATCCATGGGTGTTAGGCTTTTAAGGATGCATGGTTATGAAGTCGATCCAAGTATGTTTCTTTACCATTAACTAATAACTGTTTTCATTATACCTAAACAATAATTCAAAAGTCCTTACAGTTAGTTTGATTTTGGGGTGCGCAGATGTACTGAGGAACTTCAAGCAGGGTGACAAATTCTCATGCTACGGTGGTCAAATGATCGAGTCATCATCTCCCATTTACAATCTCTATAGGGCTTCTCAGCTCCGATTTCCAGGAGAAGACATCCTTGAAGATGCCAGCAAATTCGCGTACGAGTTCTTGCAAGAAAAGCTATCCAACAATCAGCTTTTAGACAAATGGGTGATATCCAAGCACTTGCCTGATGAGGTCATTACCTGATTCATCAAACAATATTCCTCCCTACACCTTATTTTTTATCTTCCATGAGGTCTAATTTTTGACATTTGCTACAAAAAAAAACAGATAAAGCTTGGATTGCAGATGCCATGGTATGCCACTCTACCTCGAGTGGAGGCTAAATACTATCTACAATATTATGCTGGTGCTGATGATGTCTGGATTGGCAAGACTCTCTACAGGTTAATAATAATATTAATTACATGAACCACTGATTAACACATTTTTTCTAAAATAGATGATTCATTTCCTAACATATTTTTTTAATATTATAGAATGCCAGAAATCAGTAATGATACATATCTGGAGTTAGCAAGGATGGATTTCAAGAGATGCCAAGCACAACATCAATCTGAGTGGATTTCCATGCAAGAGTATGCGCTAATTTCGAATTTATTTAATCTTGATACTGTTTGTTCTCTCTTTTACTGTTACTAATTTATATTTATCTGAGCAGATGGTATGAAAGTTGCAACATTGAAGAATTTGGGATAAGCAGAAAAGAGCTTCTTCAGGCTTACTTTTTGGCCTGCTCAAGCGTGTTTGAACTGGAGAAGACAACAGAGAGAATAGGATGGGCTAAATCCCAAATAATTTCAAGGATGATCACATCTTTCTTGAACAATGAAACTACTACAGCCGTTGAAAAGGATGCACTTTTAACAAGATTCAGAAACATCAATGCCGGCCTATTCAAAACAAAAAGGTAGATATATACATACATAGTTTATCCTCAAGTGCTTAAAGATTTAATTGATGGACATATCTAAGAGTTAACTTTGATTTGAGCAGTGGTAAGAGTGAAAGTGAAGCTGTGAACATGTTGGTAGCAACCCTTAATCAATACCTGGAGGGATTTGACAGATATACCCGACATCAATTGAAAGATGCTGTAAGTTTCCACATCTCATATATCTCTTTTAATTTGTATGTATGTATGTGCATATAAATAAGAGATGAAGGCATATACTTATTATTTTGGCTATATATGTGCAGTGGAGTGTATGGTTTAGGAAAGCGCAAGAAGAAGAGGCCAACTACGGGGCAGAAGCAGAGCTTCTAACAACCACCTTAAACATTTGTGCCGGACATATTGCTTTCGACGAAAACATAATGTCCAACAAAGAGTACACAACTCTTTCCAGCCTTACTAGCAAAATTTGCCAGAAGCTTTCTGAAATTCGGAATGAAAAGGTAACATTAATTAGTGCATAAAGATATAAAGACAGTCATGTATATGTTTTGATCTTTGTTTTGGAAATGTTTACTAATCTATTGTTGTTTTAAATGTTATAGGTTGAGGAAATGGAGAGTGGAATTAAAGCAAAATCAAGCATCAAAGATAAGGAATTGGAACATGATATGCAGTCTTTGGTGAAATTGGTCCTGGAGAAATCTGGTGGCATAAACAACAGGAAATTGAAGCAAACATTTCTATCGGTTGCAAAAACATATTACTACAGAGCCTACAATGCCGATGAAACAATGGACATCCATATGTTCAAAGTACTCTTCGAACCAGTCATGTGAATACTGTGTTGGAGCAACTTGCGACGAAATTATTAAGAATAATTGTTAATGTTACTACTAATCTTTATTATTTTAAACACACGCCACATTTAGAGTAGTGTCCGTAGATATACAACTCGTGTAACTTCTCGATCATTATTATTTTGTTTTGGACATAAATAATAAAGATGCTCCAGTTCTTGCATTTTATGATTTTTTTTTTTTGTGATTCAATTGTCGCTTATTTGACTTTAAGCTAATAATTAAAGAATAACTCATGTAACACCAATAAAATATTCATATTCATATAAACACAATATATATTTGGAAAAAAGAAAACTGAAATTAATTTCGTAACTCAAAACTTGTATTTAATTAATCCTTCTAATTCGAAATTATAATTTTAGAAGTATATGTTCCCAAAAGTTCAGATAATGTTGAATTTTTGTCGGGAATTACAGTAATCATGAAACTTAATTACGTCACAACAGATTTTTATGAATTCCTACAAACTTAAGTATTTATTTATATAATTAAAATATATGATTTAATAGAAAATATAAGTTAAGATCTTACTTATTACATGTAAATATTTAAGTGATATTACTTAAAAGATATTATAATTGGGATTTGTCCATACCACAGTCCACGATCACACAAACCGTACTCTTATTTATTTAACCACTTAATTAATATCATCACCACATCATATGCAAAAATCCCCAAATTTGGACATGTTCAAATTTATAACTGTAACTGCAATGCGGCTGGTTTCAACGACTTCGTAATTCTTGTCTGACATTAGATTCAAATTGGACATGTTTTAAGCGTAATATGGATCTAAAATTTCGAATTAGTTGAACTAGGTTTACAAAATCAAAATCTCCCAATTTGACCGATGCTTCAATCCAAGCCCAACTAGAGAAATCGATACGGGCTGCTGCTTATGCATAGACAAGAATGTTCCTAATTTAAGTTTGGGCCACGCCCAAATGGGCTTCTAATTTAATGTCCAATGGGCCATAGGTCTAAACCCAACTCCTTTTTATTTTCTCACATTAAAATTGCTCCAGACAAATTCTTATGTTTATCTGAATATATAATAATCTATACTCTACTAAAGTAATAAGCCATGTGAATGGTTATAAATTAATTGGAAATGAAGCAGACAGAGTTAACAGTGAATACAACATGTGTAAATAAGAATCCAATATTGTGAATGGTTTTAATAATGGGATGAGGTGATCATGGTTTGATTGGAATAGCCTTAAGGGGAAGTGCCTTGTGCAATACTAACCCAAACTTGTCAGTTAATTCCGGAACCACCCCTGCTTCAAATTTCCAATCAAAGTTATGAATCAAAGTTGCTACCAACATAGGTAGCATACGGTCGGCCAATGCCAGACCCGGACATATTCTTCTCCCCGATCCAAATGGAATAAACTCGAAATCTCGACCCCAGAAATCTAACTTCCTCTCCAAGAATCGTTCGGGCTCAAATGAATCTGGATTAGACCATACGCTTTCATCTCTGCTGAATGCCCACACGTTGACAAATATCTGAGCATCTTTAGGGATCACATAACCACTGACTTGCACATCGTAATCGGACTTTCGAGGAACTAGAAGAGGCGCCGCAGGGTGGAGTCGTAGGACTTCTTTGATCACTGCTTGGAAGTATGGCAGTTTTGCCATGTCTGATTCTTCCACTTGTTTCTTCTCTCCGATCACACTTTTTAGCTCGTCTTTTGCCTTTCTTAGTTTCTCCGAATTCACTAATAATTCCGCAACGGCCCACTCCGCCGTGCTTGCTGTTGTGTCCGATCCTGCAAAAAACAAGTCCTGGCAAAATATATTTCAAATTAGTCATTTCAGTGATGCAGAAAATCAATCCTCCAATGTAAAAATGCTTACCAGAAGCATGTGCTTGATGAAGTTGATGCTGAACACGTATTCCTGATCTTGGTTGAGATCAAGGAGTGTTTCCAGAAAATCGTTTTTCTTCACAGATGAAGAACCTCTTGATTCCAATCTCTCATTGATTATATCATCGATAAATCCAAGCATCTTGGCGAAGTAAAACTCGGACTTCTTTTGTATGCCTTGTAGATCCAGTGGTTTAAGGATGGGGAAGAAGTCACCCAGATTAGGAGCTGCTACAATGTTGGTGAGACTCTCCATAGATTTCTTAAACTGCTGGGTTGACTCAGAGTCAAAATCAGTTACCTGGATCGAAAACAGTGTGGCCGACATGAGATTAAGCGTTGTTATCAAGGCTGCTTCGGCTATATTCACCACTCGGCCGTTTTCGCAACAATTCTGCACATAGTCACGCAGTTTCTGCAACTTGTCAAGGCGAAGGCCTTGGCTGGCATCAAGACGATGTTTAGAGAACATTTGTTCTCTGCATATTTTGCGAATTTTACGCCATTCGTCTCCGATAGGTAAATACACCATTGATACCTTATGGTGGTCCTGCACTTGAGCGGCGGCTGCGATGGTTCTGCTAGAAAAGGCCTGATCGTGTTTCTGGAGTATTTCTTTTGCTATTTCCGGCGAGGTAACGACTACGGTGTATATTCTGCCGAGGTGGAGAGACATCAAAGGGCCATAAATTTTGGAGAGTTTGGCGAGTGATTGGTGTGGTTTTGTGCCGAGTTGAAGAATGTTTCCGATGATCGGAATGCGGTATGGCCCCGGTGGAAGCTTCGCTGATCGCCGTCGTTTCTGGAAATGAAACCAAGTTGTTCCCACGCCCACAAATACAACAAAGAAAATAGTGAAGAGATCCATTTTAGTTTTCTTTTGTTTGTGATCCTCTTTTATGCTTACAATTCAAAATCAGAGTTAAATTTCCAAGATGATATTTCTCTATTGAATAATTAGGGCAGCTTAAACTTAAATGAAAACCCCTTCTTCTTGATCTCGACTGGTATGACTTTTTCTTTTATAGAAGTTGAATTTTGACTTTTCAGTGTTTATTATTTGTATCATCTACAGTACCTTGTATTGCTATAAAATTTAGACTATACTATCGTATGTATAGTAATAGAATTAGTTTGTTCCACTAACCTAAGTTTTTTTCATTTAAACTCAAAATTTATCATTATATCTCGTATAAACAAAATTATGTTTTTTTTTTCTTTTTTCTTTATCAATTCATATCATACAAAATTTGGACAATAATACTCTTTATCACATTTGAAAGTAATTTTTAGGGTTGAATATCTCATTAAATTTATATGTACTTTGATATAGGGTGATTTAGCAAAATATAGCTAATTAAATAAATATTTGTGAAAATATAGTGTTTTTAAGTGAATTAGCAAAATATTGTAAATCGCGATTGGAAACCGCGACTGGAAAAATGCAACAATGGAGTCGCACCTGGGAACTGCGAATTCAAATTTACGGATTTTTTTTTTAAATTTAATTAGAAGTCGCGGTTGCCAACCGCGACTTTAATTTCGAATTATTTTTTTAATAGGAGTCGCACCTAGGAACTACGACTCCTTAGAACAATCTCTGCAACCACCTAAAAAGGCATTCAACGCAGCAGTAAGTAAAAGCAAGGTAAAAAACAAACAAAGTAAAAGCCAACTACCCATTTAACCTTCAGAGAATGCTTTTACTTGGGTGCAACAAAGAATTCACCCCCACCATCTTCTTCTTCCCCGCAGCAAAGAATTCACCCCCAACCATCTTGTTCTTCCCCAACCATCTTCTTCTTCCCCAACCATTGTAGAATTGTTGCTCTGTAAAATTGTGAAGCACAGTTTAAACCGACGTCGTCACCATTGTTGCCGCCATCACCTTTGCTACTCCGATCTGCTGCTAGAATCCATCAAGTAATAAACTATTAATTTGTAATTAATTTTTTGTTTATAATAGTTCAAGTGTTAGAGATATTTGGTGATATTTATTCAATTATTGTAGATATTTGATGTTAATGCATGTTTTAGATAACAAAGTCCTTGCGTGATGTTAATGATTTTGTTGATACTGCTAAAATATATTATCATTTTTAGATAACAGAGTACTTATCCTCATGATGTTGTTTGTTGTGCTCAACATTATTGATTATTTAGCAAACGTGCTCTCGAACATAGAAACGAATAATAATAATGTAAGATACAAAGTACTAGTTAATTAGGCAGTTTATGATATTTTAATAATATATTCCAATCTACTTGGCCAAAACCAAAGCTCTTATTTTTTGTTGATTAATATTTAAACTATGTAGGATTGCAGCCTTCATAGACTGTGAGGCACATGATGTAGTTCAGAAGAGGAATTTAATTATTCATTTTTAGATAACAAAGTCCTTGCATGATGTTAATGGTTTTGATACTGCTAAAATATATTAGGAGTGATATACATCATTAATTAATTTATATATAAGCCCAAATATTGGAATGTGTATGAAGCAATGTTTTAAGATTCTCTTAAGTGCTAATCGGACATTTGATTAGTGTCTAGGTACCGAGTAGAAATTAAATATAATTTCTTGTTAGTTTAGTTTTTTTTTAATTTTGAGAAAATATGTTTGAATTCCTATATTGTTTTGTTTTTGTTTCAAGTTTATGTAAGGAGGATAAACAAATTTTCTCTTTAAATGAAGGTGAAAAATCAGGTATCTCTTTAAATGCCTGTAGAATACCCAAGTGTCTGTCAGAAATTAAACAAATTCCATCTGATATCCCTTGGAAAAGATGTGTATTTATCATTTCAAGAAACCACTTCCACGAGGCTAAAGTCTCATCATCGACAAGAGCATATGCAAGCGGCAAGATATGTTGGTTAGCATCCAATGTGACAGCAACTAACAACTTGTGTTTGTACTTGGTATACAAATGAGTGTCGTCCACACTTATAAGCTTACGACAATACTGAAATCCATCTATGCATGGTTTGAATGCCCAAAACATGTATTTTATGATCATTTTGAGTGTCGTAGTGCTCCCACTCAACAATCATCCCTGGATTTACCTTTTGAAAAGCTTTCATAAACTTGGGCAATTTTTGAATTGAGCTCTCACATGTCCCATATACATTTTCTATTGCTCGTTTCAAGCTGTACCATGCCTTAATATATGAAATGTCAAAATCCACTGCATTTTTCACGTCAATGATGACTTGAGATATTTTACATGATGGGTCTTTTCTCACTGTGGACACCAAAATAGAAGCAATATAATTCTTATCAAGATTGCAGTGGTCACTAGACATTGTAGTCATCAAACAAGTGTGGCTCCCACCATATCGCGTGATGGTGAAGAAATTCATACCAGTTTTCTTCGATGCTCGAAGTTTCCACTGACACTGTCTGTGTGGGGTGTTATGCTTACATACAACTTTCCATAATTTCGGCGTACTCTCAACTACTTTGTACTCACGTTTTGCAAATCTGATAGAATGATCTTTTACTGCCGTGATAAGTCGGTTTTTTGATTGAAAGATCATGCCCACCTTCAAATTACCTTTTTTGCTATCATATAAACTTCCCCAACTCCCGCAAGGAATATCAATTGAGTCTGCCGCTATTTCTCCATACATAGTTGAGAAGTATGGAATAGTTGGATGTATTACCGGTTGAGTTTGTGTAGAAGATGTTGGTACATCCACTCCATGTTGTGGTGATGGCACATGATGTTGCCCTAATGTCTCCAACATTTCATCAAGGTTAGCTTCATCTTCATCATCTTCTTCATGGACATTATGACCAATCTCATCTGGTTCAGAGTCAAATGGCAAGTGAGATCCCAAATTATCTGATTGTTCTATATCATCAGAGGTATCAAAACACTCAGTGGATTCAGAATGAATTTGTGAATTGAGTCCACATGTAGCCGCAACACAATCTCCAGGCTTATTCACAACTTCTCGCATATTACTTGACTCAACATTATGTCTCATGTTTGCATAATTTGATGTCGAAGCGCCAGTATGGAAGTCTCCGAATCCCATAGATGTCATCCCTTGTGTAACCATTTGAATGTCAGGCACACATTCAGGCGGTGGAATGTACGACTCATTTAAATTGAATGTATGAATATCATCCAACCCTTGTTCTTGCAGCTCAATGCTTGTGGGATTATCCTGTGAAAGTAACGACATGTACACACCTCATTCAGTTCCCAACATCGTATGTGGGGGAACAATATTGTCATTATTTTGGTCCGCTTCAACATAAATGTGCATTTCATCATTTCCTTCATCTGGATCCAAAAATAGCTGAAGTTGTTCATCATTTGTTATTTGTTCCACAAACTCCATTACCTGATTCAAGTACATTCGAGCCCATTTACATGAAACATTTAATTGATACTGATTACTGTCGATATGGGTATACTCATATAGTTTCGAAACCAACTCAAAAAATGATATGTTACGCTTAATTCTGAAAAACGTCATAGGGTCACGATCATACGTCACCGACCACTTATCTTGTGATACATGACCTCCAAAATACACCAATACTGTAACATTCCTCTTAGGTGTCATACCTTCACATTCCAAACTATATAAATAAATAATGAGTTCATCAATATAATTACAAAAATAAACTAATCATGACCTGTTATATATAATATGATACTCCTCTTTTTAACAATCAATTTTTTTTTATTTTTTGTACCTCTAAACAATGTATGAGTGTCATTTGTCATAAATAATTCTATCATATACAAATTCAAATACTGCAGCACAAATGACTAAATTAAAGACATCAAAGTTTAATTTAAATAATGATAGTCAAATTTGAAGAACCATAAATAAGTGATTAAAACAAAATTAAAATTATATAAATATAAGATAGTTGAATCATTGAGTTGTTTGTATGTATGTATGTTTAATATTAACAACAAAATTATATTTTGTATTCCAACTCTATATCAAAATATTCATAAAATGTGCATAAATTATGAAGACAATTAAAATAATGAATGAGCAAAACTTACCAGTGCTACGCAATCATCAACAAAATTACAATAGTTGAAGGTGAATGTTAAAATGAAAAATTTACAATAGAGGTGGAAGAAAGAAGGAGAAGTATTGTTGAGAAAGAAAATGAAATGTTGCAGGTATGTGGTGAGGAGAGGAAGAAGAAGGAAAAGTGGGCGAGTGAAAAAAACAGGAGTCGCAGTTCCCAGATGCGACTCCTATTAAAAAAATAATTCGAAATTAAAGTCGCGGTTGGCAACCGCGACTTCTAATTAAATTTTAAAAAAAAATAAAAAATTCGTAAATTTGAATTCGCAATTCCCAGATGCGACTCTATTGTTGCATTTTTCCAGTCGCGGTTTCCAACCGCGATTTATAATATTTTGCTAATTCACTTAAAAACACTATATTTTCACAAATATTTATTTAATTAGCTATATTTTGCTAAATCACCCATATGACCATATCAAAAAGCTCATATTGTCTACTTCATTGAAAATTTAAAAATATACATAAATGAATATTATTATCGTATCATAAATAGTATATCATACCAATATATATACCAAAAATATCATAATACCAAAATGGAATATGCTAAATTTTTAATATATGAACATGATATACATATATATATACTCAAAATTTTAATTACTATATGAATACTAATTACTATATGAATATCGCACGGAAAATTTCCATACTTTCAATAAAATAAAACGTTATACCGCCATACTCCAAGAAATGTGTTTCTATTTTGGTAGTCAGTGCTTAATTCTTGGACTTATTTGTGGGTTTATTTTCACTTTGGTGTGCTGAACTTCAGTCTCGGGCTTAGTTCTGAGTTTCTTGGGCTTGTTAGTTAGTTTCTCTCATTTATATTTTTATATTTTAATTTTATGTTGCATTGTTTTTTCTGTTTTTGTTTATTTATATAATTCTTGTATTTTTTTAACTGTCTTCCAAAAAAGGAAAAATAAAGCTAACAATTTCAACCTCCGACAGAAAATAAGATTCTGACCCCAGCACTTTCTCTTGGTGGCAACTTTACCAATAGCAACGAAATTGACATCAGCACAAATTAATTAAAAGAAAATTTAAAAAAATTGATATTAGGGTGATAGATTTCAAGTCAGTGTACACAATTCTTCATTCCATCCAAATAACACTAACAAATTTACCATTGATCCAAGCGAATTTTATATCATTTAAAATATGATATTAGGAATTTAGAGGGTATATAGAAAAACAAAGATATTGTTTCACTCCGTAAATCCATAATAGTATATCCATTTGATATTTAAAGAAATATAAATTTAAAATTTATCACTTTTATTTTATACAAGTTTTTCAATAATATCGATGGATTTTGAATTCGGTCAAACTTGAATTAATTTAAAATTTATTCATTTTAATTCTTAAATTTTAAATCCCTCAATCCTAATATAACTTAATACTTATTTTAGAAATCACAAATTAACATTTATATTACCACTTTTTTTTTATTTTAGTGTAAAATCTTCATCAGCTCATCGCTAACATTTTGAGAACATCACCACTTTATTTAATTCAATTAGTGATTGATATAAATTAATCTTTAACATATATGAGAGCTAATCTATCTATATATAAAAGGAGGACAGTTGGTATAATTTACAATTTTGCCACTTTCCCTTTTAAAAGTATCACATCATTATATTGGTTAATAAAAGAATTCCAAAAATTATTAGTTTTGTCAATAAAATTGTTCATGTTATTTAAAATATTGTCCCATATAATATATTATTATTATTATTATTATTAGTATTAATTATTTGTTGTTGTTGATGACGACCGTTATTCATTGTTGAACAATAATTTTTTTTTTTTTTAAATTTTGTTAACTTTAATTATTTAATGTTTATAATTATTTTCATTATCAATTTTAAAGTTAAAAAAACTTTAAGATATTTTTTTGTAATTATGAAAAATATTGTATATAAATAATAATTCAAAATTTCTATTGTTAATTGGTCTTTTTTTACCAACTCCAAAAATAATTGGTTTATCAAATTATCTATCAAATCATGAAAAAAATTTTGCAAAAAATAAAAATAAATAGAATGTAAGCTTTCAAGTTTTTAAATTTTTTTTTAATTTTAATTATTTAATGTCTAGAATTATTCATATTATTAAAAGAAATTGTTTTCTAAAGATGTTTAAGAACGGGGTTGGCGCGATTGTGATTAGTAATTAAGTGAACATGAATTTTATTTTTGCAAAACCAAGACCAAAATTAAAACCAACCTAAAATGGGCAAATCCAAACCCTAAATCTGTTGAACTTTATTTTCCTAAAATCAAAAGCATGACTTTTGTAAAGTAAAATCCTCAAATCAAAACCCTAGATTTCAGTAGGTGAGTCGCTTACCCAAGTTTCGAAAATGAAGGTTGGACGGCGGCGTTGGCGTTGGTGAAGAAGCGTTACTGAAAGAAAAAGAAATAGGAACGATTTGAGCGGTGAGTTCATGCCTCTTGGACGACTAATACATTTGAAGAGCCTGGTAATGGTGCTGCCTTGAAACTTAAACTACTCTTCTCTCTTTTATCATTCTCCTTGAAATCTAGAACAAATTAAAGAAAGGTAATTGAGAGGATCAATTTTGAAAACTAAAATAAAACGAGGTCTGATCACTCTAACCCTTTTTATTGAATATTCGACAAGTCTCAACACTCTCGTTCCACGGGTCAGTTTGAAGATTCCAATGTTGATGATCAATTTTAACATAACAATAAGATGATATGAATTGAGTAGAGCCCCGTTTGTAACGTCCCCGTTTCTTTTTAAAAGTAAACCAATCTTGACCAAAGCATTATTTACGTAAAAATTCACTCTTTTTAAAAAAATAAAGATAAATAAAATTTAAGAAAATTATTATGAAAATATACATTTTCAAAATTCATGAAATAAATCATTTTGGATTAAAATCTTCTTCCACATTTGATCATCGACTACCAGCATCCACCGCTCACGCGTTACGTTCTAAATTTCATGACTAAAAACATTTTAAAAAAAGGGGTCAGTGACAAAAGTACACTCAGTAGAAAAATTCGGGATGACATAACATAACTTACAACATTTGAAACCATTTAAAATACGATATTTTATGCTTGATTTCAAAACGTTATAAAATTTAAAAGATTTCATTCGGGCATTTCTCAACTCATCATAACACAATTTTTATCAGAAAAACCTGTTTGACATAAAAAGTTTATCGATCACTTCAAACACGTGACTTAAATCATTTTAAATGTAAGATTTTATCTCAATCACATGTAAACATATCACTTTCATATTCAATCACATCACTTCACTTTATTTATGGTTCTTAGACGTCATGAAAACACAGATCTCATCTGCCATAAAATTGTGGATCTTAACCACTATGAAAATCATATTTCATTTATCACATAATCTATCATAAAATACATAATAAGTACATTCAATCAGTCATAATCATCATTCACATTCAAACATATCACTTTCATATCCACGTTTACGGTTCTTAACCGTCTTGCAAACATATGTGGATCTTAATCGTCGTGAAAATATATGCGGATCTTAACCGCCATGATAACATTTTACGGGTTTTAGCCGTCTTGATACGATGATCAGCCGTCGTTATATGGGTCTTAGCCGTCTTGCAAACATATGCGGATTTTAATCGCTATGATAACATTTTACGGGTCTTAGCCGTCTTGATACGGTGATCAGCCGTCGTTATACGGGTCTTAGCCGTCTTGATGCGGGTCTTAGCCGCCTTGCATACGCATGCACATGCATACATAATTACTTCACACATACACATATCAAACATACGCATGAAAGCACATTAATTTAACATAACACTTAGTTGCAGTTCTCAACTGCCATGAAAACACATCTTATTTGCATATATGCAAATACCAACTTCACATCATTCTTTACCTTTGCATTCTCAGTAATATGTTTACATTCCGAAAACAATCACAATCCATCACGTGCTTTAAATCATTCATCAACGACATTCTTATTCAATAATAATCTTAGTTCATAGCACTTTATTCATATAACACATATATATCGACCTCACGTCATTCAAGCATAAGATTTCATATTATAAATACTTCGAAAGAATTATAAATACCGTATTAAACAATTACCCCCACCTTGGAAACTCAACAGTTCTGTCAAAAGCTTTCTGTCTTTTTCCCCTTTATTCTTGTTCTTCGCTTCTATTTTCTACAAAGTATAGAAGCGTAACTTATCATCTAATCCAATCACTTATAATCAATAAAATCTATAAAACTAACCCTTGAGAAGGTCGATAAACAGGGGTTCTTAATTTAGGGTTTATTGGAAATTAGGGTTTGTGGATCACACCCCTAAAATTAAGGTTTTCTTGTTTAAAGGTTAAATTGTCACGTTTAAAGTCAATTTGAGGTCAAGCTTCTATTTTATAATGTTGTAGGTCATAACATATAATAATTATCAAATTTTGAGGTCATAATATAATTTCTGCAAGTTTTAGGGGTCGTTGTGTCATTTTATCAAAGTCTATGGGTGATTCTGTAATTTCTGTAAAGTTTTGGGTCCATTCTGTAATTTTCAGAAATTCTGGGGTCTATCTGGTATTCCAGAGAAGTTCTGGGGTTAGTCTGCTATTTCAAAGAAGTTCTGGGACTAATCTATAAATTTCCATAAGTTCAGGGGTCTAAGTACTATTTACTGAAGTTCTAAGATTTGTAAATTGGTCCCTATACTTAATCTAATTTTCAAAGTACAATCCCGGCCCCAAACCAGCCCTGCTGCCTCCCCTACCGCATCTGCCGCACCTCCCTGCCGCCTGCTGCTTCCGTTGTCGGAGACCCATGTCGCCGGCGACCACTCGACACAGCCCAACACACACACGACATATATTCAACACACACACATACCACTCACTCGTCGCCGCTTGCAGTGGCGGCTTCCCTCGAATCACGCCGGCGCAACAAGCGTCGACCACCTCCTTCCCAACACACAGAGCACAGAACATAGATATATATATATAGATATACACTCACACTTACACACATGCACACATATATATACCAGGAAGATATATATATATATATATATATATATATAAACATGCAGAAATTTCATACACATATCGTACGGGACGAAGATGTGATCGGGTCAAAATCCAAACTCGTACTTATGACCGGCTCATTGAAAACTATATCGTAATTACTTGATCTTGCCGGAAAGAACCTCACCGATGGGGATTGAAGGCGGTCGGTGGGGGCAGTAGTGTTCACGAGAGAGATGGTGAGAGAAATGGTCTAATATATTTCTAACCTTTCTAATTACTCCTTAACACATATTTCCTCCCTCTCAATCATGCCAAGTGTATCCATAAAATAAATGAGGTGTTAACTTCACAGTTAATTTGATAAATATTGATAATAATGTTTTTTTTGTGTGTGTATAAATTGGGGTATTACACCATTTATGTGAGAATGGCGGCAGTAGTGTTCACGAGAGAGATGGTGAGAGAAATGGTGTAATATATTTCTAACCTTTCTAATTACTCCTTAACACATATTTCCTCCCTCTCAATCATGCCAAGTGTATCTATAAAATAAATGAGGTGTCAACTTCACAGTTAATTTGATAAATATTGATAATAATTTTTTTTTGTGTGTGTATAAATTGGGGTATTACACCATTTATATGAGAATTTCACCAAATTTCTGCATATCCATTTTATTTTTATTTTTTTCTTTCTGAAAACTTGATAGAACACCTGATAATTTTCAGTTAACCCAAAATTAGGGGTGGAGATTGAAACGGAAATTTCCGATATCGCCGAATCCGATTCGAAATTTTTCGATTTTAGAATGAATATTTTTAATCTAAAATCCAAAATCCAAAAATTCGAATTCCGATTTTTCCAAAAAATTTCGGATTCTGAAATCCAAATATCCAAATTATTCCGATTTTTCCAAAAATTTTCGGATTCCGATTTTTCGAAACGAATATTTTTAATCCGAAATCCGAATTTCGATTTTTCCAAAAAAATTCGGATTCTGAAATCCAAAAATCCGAATTATTCCGATTTTTCCAAAAATTTTCTGATGGAAATTGGAATTAGTTTCGAAATCCGATCCGAAATATTTCCTAATCCGAAATTATAAAATGTCGGATTCTGAAATCCAAAAATCCGAATTATTCCGATTTTTCAAAAAAAATTCGGATGGAAATTGGAATTAGTTTTGAAATCCGATCCGAAATTATAAAATGTAGAGTTAGTAGAGGCATTTGAAAATCAAACACAAGACCCATCTCACACTCAAAGCACGAAACTTACCATCAAACCACTAATAATTGTTGTAAATAATTCAAACATTTTATACTATATACTATTTGCTATAGCGATCTGTGATCAAAGAAAACTATACCTGAAGAATGGGATAGTCCATTAGTAGGTAGGGTGGTAAACTTAAAGAGCAAATAGAAGAATTCTATATACTATATATAATATAATATATTTTATATACATTTACTAAATGTAAATGTAAATATACATATTATAGTATACTTTATAATACTATATAATATATTTTATAATATTTGTAAATATAAATATACATATTATAATATACTTTATAATACTATATACTATATAATATATTTTATATATTTTATACTATATGATAGTATATAAATATATTATATACTATAGTCTATAGTTTATACTGTAATTTTTTAATATTATTTTATAATATATGCTATATACTATAGTTTATACTGTAGTATCTGTAGTTGTTTAGTATTATTTTATAATATATACTAAATATTATAGTTTATACTGTAGTTTTTTAATTATATTATATTATATACTACATATTATATACTATATACTATATATTATACACTTTATTACATATAGTATAGTTTATACTATAGTTTTATTTTATTCTATATACTATAGTTTATACTGTATACTATATACTATAGTTTTATTTTATACTATATACTATAGTTTATATTGTAATTGTTTAATATTATTTTATAATATATACTATATATTATGGTAATTTGTTAAAATATGAATCTATTGTTACGTGATTTTTCTTAAAATTTAAGTGCAACGAATTAATGTAAACATGTATTTTAAGTAATTCCAATGAATTGATACATGCGTCTATAAATATAATAATTAATTGTATACAATGAATTGATATTATACATGAATATATTTAATTAGTTATAAAGAATTGATTGATGTATGAATATAATCAATGAAATGAATTCATTTATTTTCAATAGTACGATATTAGAAAAGGTTATATAGCTAATAGAACAACTAATTAATTTCCAAAATTTCTCAATTTCTCAATTTTTTAATTTCAGAAAATTCTGAAAAATTTTCCGAAAATTTCCGAAAAAATTTATTGGAATTGGTTTTTCATTTTCAAAATTTTTTGGAATTTTTTCGAAACACCCTATTTTCGATTCGATCCGTCCGATCTCCACCCCTGGCCAAGATTCAAGGAGAGTGTGCTACCAATTAAAACTGAAATAGCTATGGTCATAGTCTGTCAATGTGTGTGGGTAAGACCAAAATAAATTTTAGATGCATAAATATTGTGAAAATGTGATTATAAAATAAAAAAGAGGAAATACGGTGTAAAAAAAATAAAATTAACTGCATAAACATATAATAATTGTTGATGACACTACAATAGCAGATGAGACAAATGAGTAGTGGCACTAATATGCTACTCGGGCCACATATGGCAAAGCTAGCAACTTCTATATTTTATTTCAACGTATTTCATCACATCCCTCAGAGCTTGATTGGAATGAGCTTGAGTGGAACAGCCCTTCGTACTGCCAACCCAAACAGCTCTGCATTCTGGTCACCCTCAACCGCACTCGGGTCAAGTTTCCAATCGAAGTTATGAACTAATGTTGCTGTTATTTGATGTAGGATCCGATTTGCCAAAGGCATACCCGGACACACTCTTCTTCCCGCCCCGAACGGAATAAGCTCAAAATCTTGGCCTTTGAAGTCTGTTCTTTTGTCCAGAAATCGCTCTGGCTCGAAGGATTCTGGATTCTCCCAAATGCTTGGATCTCTGCCCATGGCCCACGCGTTTATGAGTATCTGCGTTCCTTTGGGGATCATATACCCATTGATTTCTTGATCTATTGTTGCTGCACGGGGGAGCAAAAGAGGACCGGGAGGGTGATACCGTAGGACTTCCTTGATCACTGCCTGCAAATATGGCAGTCTTGCCATGTCTGATTCCTGGACTTGATTCTTCTCTCCAACAACACTATTAAGCTCATCTTTCAACTTTGCCAGTTTATCTGGATTCAGAATCAATTCCGACATTATCCACTCGATTGAAGTGGTGTTTGTTTCAGATCCTCCAACAAATAAGTCCTGATAATGATCAAGCAGAAAAATAAATCAGTAATAGAACAAGCAGGCTACTTTAGTGATGAGTTATTCAAGTGGGATTAATGAATAAATGAATTGGAGTAGATGATGGATTCACTAAACTAACCAGAAGAAGATGCTTAATGTCATCGTTGGTGATGTCGTACTCCTTCCCTTGACTGATATCAACGAGTGTCTCCAGCAAATCAGTCTTCTTGGGAGCATCAGGGAATCTCTTTCTTGATTCCAATCTTTCAACCAGATAAGAATCTATTTTGGCAAGCAATTTCCCAAAGTAATACTCAGCCCTGCGCATAACACCCTGGGGATCAAAAGGTTTAAGGATAGGGAAGTAGTCAGCGAAATTAGGAACGCCGACAATGGTGGCGACACCCTCGATGATCTCCTTGAACTCCTGAGTCACTTTGGATTCAAACTCGGTAGCTTGAAGAGAGAAGAGTGTGGCCGACATGAGATTGAGGGTTGTAATGAAACCGGCCTCACGAATATCAACAGCTCGACCACTCTCGCAACACTTCTGGACATACTCCAACAACTGCTCCAACTTCTGCTCACGAAGCCCTTGGCTGGCTTCCAGGCTGTGATTTGCAAACATCTGTTCTTTGCAGATTTTACGAAGATCTCTCCACTTGGTGTTGGCTACAGGGAGAAACCCCATGGAGATCTTGTCGTGGTCACAGGCATGCACAGCCTGGGCGATGTGTCTGCTGGAGAATGATTGGCCGTATTTCAACATTACTTCTCTGGCCATCTCCGGTGAAGACACGATCACGGTGTATACGCTGCCAAGGTGGATAGACATGAGAGGGCCGTATGTTTTGGCGAGTTTGGCGAATGTCTGGTGGGGTTTGTTGCCCAGCTGAAGCATGTTTCCCACGATCGGAAGAGGCCGAGGCCCCGGAGGAAGCTTAGCCCGCCTTAAACCAGATCGGAGCCAAAGGAAACATGTCCAACCCACGAAGAACACTGCAATCACTATTGCATAAGTATCCATTTTTTTTAGTAGTGTTCTCTGTTTTCCTGTTTTTATTGTTTCTTGCTCTCTTACTTGATTAGCCTGCGAGTTTGCCTCCTTTTATAGCCGCTACATTATTGTCAAATTGATTAAAAAATAGGAGTTTGATTTGACTGGAATATAGATAGGAAGATAATTCGATTGCAAACTGTTGCATTTTTTGTTTAGAATCTTTTTTTGCTGACAATCCCGAGAAACCTCTCACTCCTGATCCAACAGTCCTACTCACCTATCCATCGTGCGCATATTAATATATGTTCACGGTTAATGTATTTAAAATTTAGAGTATTTATTAATTTTACTTTTCATTTAATAAGAGGATAAGATGATTACGTCATTGGTGGATATATTAAGAGTTACCCACGATACTCACCTACCCATCGTGCGCACATTAATATGTGTTTAAAATTTAGAATATTTATTAATTTTACTTTTCATATAACAAAGAGATAAGATGATTACACGTCATTGATGGACATATTAAAAGTTACCCACGGTAGGCATTTGAGCAAAATCACCTGATTCAATGCAGTCGATTTTGTTATTCAGTAGTATAAATTTACACAATCTATACATCTGCAACGTATTAATGATCTTAAAATATTTACAAAGTTTAACACGGACAATTGATTCAAATATTATATAAATGATCTACAATAGGAGGAAGTCTCTAATTTCTTTGTATAAGTTTGTCTCTTTGTATAAGTTTGTCTTTTGTTTTTTTTAGATGTCGCGTATATAGCTAACTCTCTATATGGAGAATTCATTTTCTATATGCGTCAATAATTACCTTATTTACTAATAAACCTCTGTTCAGTTTAATCTATTTAGTTTTAAAAATATTGAAGCACTAAATAATATATGATTATGATAGGAAATTTACCAGCTTAATTGGTAATTTGATTGAGTTGTTTATTCCTTCCTAAGAAAGAGAGAAAACGACTACTAGCTGTAATAGGAGCACATTGTTTAAAGTACTGGGAACCTTGTATTTACTCTTCTTCAGTCTAAAAAATGAAATTTATAGTCAAAAATGGCTTACTCAGATAATAATAAGAATAAGAACAAACATCAGACAGCGACTAATTAAATAGCATTCCGTCATTGAAACACCGTCCCTACTCCCCCAGTCAAGTTCCTGACTCCTTTCTTGACTATTTTTCACAATAACAAACATTGTATTTCGCATTTCTTTCTTTCCGACACATCAATTGTTAAAAACATTGAGGCTGCGTTTAAATTAAGCTAACCCAATGTTTCAAGTCATTCCCCTAATCCTACAATTCAACTACAACCTTAAATAAAACATTGCAGTGTGCTAAGTTTTTTTTTTTTTTTTTTGTCTCAAATAAATTTCAATTGTTATTACAATTGAGATTAATTTGAGATGATAAAGTACAACACATTGATGAGATAAAAAGAGGTCGTAAGAGAATAATAAATCATAAAATTCAAATGACAAAATTCAATCAACCTTTTTTTTTTTTAGTTGATGATTAACTGTATGTGATCTGCTTGTTTGTTGAGTAATTTTCGAAGAAGAGAAATGGAAGTTGTTCTTCAAAAACGAATTGTATTGTTTTCGACACAAAGGAATTTATTGTTTATTCTTTTCTACAAAAAAAAAAAATAATTGTTTATTCTTGACTCAAGCAGCAGTCACTTTGAACCGTCAAACACAACGGCTACCAGCGATATATATGCCATAAAAAAATATAAGATTTCAAGAAAATGTGCATTACTTAGCATATGATTAGCTAAGCAGAATAGAGCATGACCTTAAACGGAAATATTAAACTGTAGTATTTTTATGACCCTGTCATGTGTTCACTTTTAATGTTATAAAATACAAAATATACACAGGACAACATCCTAAATACCATTATATATATGGTAGAATTTGTCATGATTATGTATCTATAACATTTGGAATCGTGATTCTTTTTATTTTTTATCATCAAGGTTAATATTAAATGAAAATTACATTTTTCTCTAATATCTTCTTTCGACGACCTTTTTTTCTTATGTGATACTAACATATAAAATATATTATATACTTGTGTTTGCATAAGTATTCATGTTAACAAATTTTTAAATGTGACATACTACAATTCGTCTAAAACCTTTTTTATACCTTTTTTTACAGAGAAAAAAAAAAAGACATGTGATTTGGGTGGCAATTTGTCCTATCAAGTTGTATTCGTATTTTTTGCTATTGTATTTTTATGTTATTCATATTATTTTATGCTAAAATATAATTTTATTTAATTAAAATTAGAAATTCTCGATATCATATAATGTTATATATATCGTGCTTTTACATGATGTGTCTTATCATGTACAAGATGTTACATTACATGGTACAAAGTTCTGCTTCTTCCATTAGATGGATAACGGCCTGCCTCAAATGCCCAATGGATTGATTCTAAATGTTGTGGATTTTCTAGTAATCTATATAGAGTTAAATATGATTTTTATTAATAAATGTAAGAAAGTATTTTTTCACTCACTTTTTATTTTTGGAAAAAAATATATTGTAATTTTATTTTGACAAATATTAGGAAACGTCTTTTTTTTTTAATTCACTTTATAAGGATATTTTGAGTTTTCACATGAAAACTCAATTACAGAGAGTTACAGAAATATTTTCTTATATTAATAGATAAAAAACATATTTCCTTATTTGAATAGAAATAACAAGTATTTTCCCTTCATTCTAATTGGATAAACACCAGGGGAATACGAACATAGAATATATTTTGTTAAGAAAAAGAAAATCACTAGAAAGTACTTTCTTTTTTTAGTACCAAACTCGAATAAATATAAATTGGTGATAAAATTCCTTTATGTTCCTAATTCTTTTTACTACCAGTCATTTCTGTAAAAAAAAAATTCTTTCTTCTCCTTTCCTTATTTTTCATTTTCGGTTCAAAAAGAAAATTTTACCAAACAATTAACTAATAGTAATTAATCTATCTAAAAATATTGGCCTTAACCATCTTTAAAAAAAAAAAAGGCTTTAATAAAGATTTCTTTGAGCAGTATTCTTTTGTAGCAAATGATTATCAACATAAAATTCTTTACTTTGTATAATCTTGTCCGCAAGCAACTAGATTACAATTGCGATACTCACAATCTGTATATACAAGTGAAAATGTTCAAATAAAATTCTCATAAACATCAAAAGGTGGAACAGAATTGAAGTGCATTACATAACGTTATCGAAAAGACATCAAGAATGCTAAAACCGAACAAGCAGAGAGTGGCTCAGTTTATTTATCGGCCATATAAGAAAGCTATGATTAATAATTATGAAAATCACTTTTTGATTGGGTAAGCCTTGAGGGGAACTGCCCTGCGAACTGCGATCCCGAACTGCTCTCCTCTGTGAACATCTGCTGGCTCTCCTTCCACTTCCAGTCTCCATTCGAAGTTGTGCACTAATGTCGCCACTGTCATCGGCAGCATCCGATTTGCGAATGTCAATCCCGGACATATTCTTCTTCCCGACCCAAACGGAATCAGCTGGAAGTCTTGTCCTTTGTAGTCTATCTTGTTCTCCAGAAACCTTTCCGGCTCAAATGCTTCCGGGTTGCTCCAAATGCTTGGATCTCTCCCCATCGCCCACACGTTGACCAGTATCTGGGTTCCTTCCGGGATCGTGTACTCTCCTACCCGTACGTCGTGTTCCGCCTTTCGTGGTAGCAAAAGAGGCCCCGGTGGATGCAGTCTGAACACTTCTTTCAGCACTGCTTCGAAGTATGGAAGTCTTGGGATGTCGGATTCTCCCACCTGTCTCTCCTCTCCAATCACATCTTTAAGCTCCTTCTTCAACTTTGCCAGTTTCTCTGGATTCACCAGCAGTTCCGACATTATCCACTCCACCGACGTTGTAGTAGTCTCCGATCCTCCGACGAATAAGTCCTGATTAATTGATAAAGCATGATTACTCCTCCAATTGCCTATATATACACATAAAAACTCAAGGAAATGAATTGCCTATATATGTACCAGGAGTAAATGGGTGATGTGTTGGGTGTTGAGCTGATACTCGGATTTTTGTTCCAGAACATCGACCAGTTCTTCCAAGAGATCCTTCTTCTTCGGAGAATTGGGCGATGCCTTTCTTTCATCCTGTCTCTTCTTCAGCAGATCCCCGACTATCGCCAGCATCTTTCCAAAGTACAGCTCCGCCTTTTTCTTGACGCCCTGTGGATCGAAGGGTTTAAGGATGGGAAAGTAGTCGGCGAAGTTGGGATCACCGACAATACTGGCGACGCCCTCCATGATTTCTCTGAATTCCTCGGTGGCGTTGGATTCAAAGTCAGTGGCTTGAATGGAGAAGAGAGTGGCGGCCATGAGATTGAGAGTGGTGATGAAGGAAGCATCTCGAATGTCCACCAGTTTTCCACTCTTGCTGCATCTCTCCACATACTCTCTCAGTTTCTGCAGCTTCTCCTGACGAAGCCCTTGACTCCCTTCCAGGCTCTGGATCGAAAACATCTTCTCCTTGCAGATTTTGCGGAGACTTCTCCATTCATTGCCAACATCCATAAAGGCCACGGAGATCTTGTCGTGGTCTGTGGCGTGCACTGCTTCCACCACTGTTCTGTTGCGGAAGGCGTTGTCGTTCTTGATCAGTATCTCCTTGGCCATGTCGGGGGAGGTGACGATGACGGTGTATTGACTGCCGAAGTGGAGACCCATTAACGGGCCATAAGTTTTGGCGAGTTTGGCAAGAGATTGGTGGGGTTTGGTGCCCAGTTGAAATATGTTTCCGACGATGGGTAAGGGATAAGGCCCAGGAGGGAGCTTGGCTCCTTTGGGGAGCTTAGAACTCGACCTGAAGAAGAGGAAATATGTGACTGTGATTGAGATGGCAACCACCAGAAGCGTAAATAGTTCCATCTTTCTCTCTCTTTTTTCCAATGTTTTCTTCTTCTCTGGTTTTTCTCTTAACAATGGAGGAGTGTCTCCCCTTTTATAGCGGCCAAAGCAGACTGCTTACTTAATAACTGAACAAGGTAGACAAATTGCGGTGTTCTAGTCAATTCGTAAAGTGTTTTAATATCCTTTAATAATTAAGAAATTGCAGTTTTTCTTTGACTGGATTTAGACAAGTTGATAATGATAGAGTAGGCAAAATTGTTGCCACACACACATATATATATACATGATTCAATTCAATTCCTAAATTGTCCTTCCTTTTTGTTCAAAAGAAAAACTATCTTGATTAGGTGAGAGCCTTCATTTGATTAGTGTTTAATTTTGTATTTCAAAATATTTAAACGTCTTGTGTTGATTAGGACTTGATGATTATCTTTGATTATAAAATGAAATGTTGTCCAATATATAGAATCTTATATGATCTATGAAATTTTGTTAATCATGTAGAGATAATTTAAAATAATGTTATTGATTAAATGTTAATACTTTTCTCAAATGATAAATTTAAAATTATTTATTACCTTCATTTTAACCTAATCTCATATTATTTTATTTTGAAATGTCTAATCAATTTTATTGAATTTGAAATAAAATTTGTGATGTCGCCACCATTCATGTTCATGTAAGCAAAGTCACTTGACTCACTTCACTGTGGGTAATGCGACAAAGACTGATTGTATAAATGAATTCCTAGACTCCATAATTGACCAAGGTTCTTTTAAATCTCAAAGATACTTAGCTCAGTGATGTTAATACGAAAATAGAAAAAATATAAATAATTATTGGTGTCACATTACTTTGTTTCTATTCAAGATAGGCGATATCATTATTGTTTATGGGATTCCTGTTAGTTCGAACATCTGATTGTTCAAATAATGGATAGTCAGCATTGGCTGATTAAATATAGGAAAAATTGGGTTCTCTGATTTTATGTTTTTTTCGAATCAGGCCACTATAATTTTATTTATAGATATTTGATTATTGATCAATAATGGGAAATGGCTAAAAAAAGCAACTTGATGTAACAAATTTTGTTTCCCTAATCAAGTCTTTACAAAAAAAAAAAATCTAGTAAAAGAAATATTCTGTAGACAAAACGAATCACATTTAATATCAAGATACATAAGATGTTACAAATCATAGATTACATCAACAATGGTTGATGGTTTAAGTCAATGAGTGTGGGCAGTGACGGACCCCGAATTTTAGTTCAGGAGGGCCCAAGTCGATTAATAAAAAATATAGATACATAAATTCTAAATCAATAACATAAATATATTATATGATAAAATTAGAGTATTACAACATTTTTCTTCTATTTTTCATATTCTGAAACCAATGCATAATTGTTTCATTGCTAACATTTTTAAATACATCATTTTCAATGTATACAACAAGACAATCATTCAATAGCATATCATTCATTCGATTACGAAGAGAATTCTTGATTATCTTCATTGCCGAAAAAGCTCTTTCTACTGTGGTAATGACAACCGATAATATCAATGATAATTTAATCAATAAGTAAACCAATGAAAAAACAATATGTTTTCTTGTAGAGACCATCTTCTGAGCAAGTCCTCCTACTTCATTTACTTCTAAGAAGTTTTTATCAAAACGCACATAAAAAATAAAGTTCTCAAATTGACTCTCAAATTCATATAGAGCAACTGCAAAAAATTGGGATGAATAAATTTTTTTTAGGTGAAGTAGCTTGTTTTTGTCAAATGCTGCAAATGAGTCTTTAGAATCAAAATATGTCATGCATAGAAGTAACTCAATGTTCACTTCATCAAAATGGTGATTAAGCTCCTAAAAAAAAGTAGAAGTATTGGAAAATAAATTAAATGTACAAGAACTTCCTAAATTAAAATGGAATTGATAAAATAAGTTTTCTCATCTCCTACAATAATGAAAATTTTCCATAATTTCAAGCATAGGAGAATTTTTAACGAAATTCAAAAGAAAAAATTATCTTTTTTGATTAATCAATAAATCACATATACAATTTAAAGCACCATAAATTAACAATTATGATGAAGTATAATGCAAATAAGAGTAAATAATAATAAAATGTTACCTTGAAATTAGATGGAAAACCAATTGAGAGAAAGAGAAATTAGGATTTAATTGGGAGATAGAGAAGATGATGAAAAAATCATCTCTTTTATTGTCTTGAAAACTCACGCATAGAAGGATTGTAAATATATAATTTTTTTATTTTTTTAATTAAAATAATAAAAAGATTAAAATACCCTTAATTTTTTAAAAAAAATTCAGGGGGGCCCAATGCCCCCCTTGGCCCCAACATGGGTCCGTCTCTGAGTGTGGGTATGTCTGGATTATGTGGTTCATATGTGTGTATAATAGTTTATGACATGCCAATCACCATAGTTCGTGTTATTGTGTGAAGATTAAAAATCATTTTATTAAGAATATTTCAATTGATTCAATTGTTCTTGAAGATGAATATGGGATTGCAGAAAATCTATATATATATATATATATATATATAAAGAAGAACTTTAGAGATATATATTAAAATGCCATTTTCTCGTTTAAATTATAAGAGTATTTTTGAAAACGTCATTTTATCATGTTAATAGGTATGTGTATAGATTATAGAGACTGTAAATCCGTGATTTTTG
Source organism: Scutellaria barbata (assembly GCA_028654395.1). Classification (NCBI taxonomy): domain Eukaryota; kingdom Viridiplantae; phylum Streptophyta; class Magnoliopsida; order Lamiales; family Lamiaceae; genus Scutellaria; species Scutellaria barbata. The sequence continues at coordinate 11,150,549 of CM053645.1, forward strand.
TAGGTCAACACACACATGATCCAAGAAATCTGTTTATTTTTCATTCTACATTTTTTTTTCTATCGTAAAAACTCACTTAAGACCGTCTTTATTTTTCATTTTACATTTTTATTTCTACCTTAAAAACTCACTTGAGACCATCTCACATAAAGTCTAACGTAAAATGGAGTTTTTTATGATTTTATGTGGGATTGATATTGACCAAATTGAATGAGTTGACTCACCTTATTAATTAATATGAACTTCATCTTACATAAGGTCTTGCGTGAGACCGTCTCACATAAGACCTATATTTTTTCTACATAATATAATATAAATATTTTATAACTTTTTAGTTTTGGATCCATTTTAAGTAAATTATATCAAATTAATCCTCATTTCACTAGCTCTACATAATATAATATAAATATTGTATAACTTTTTATTTTAGATCTATTTTAAGTAAATTATATCAAATTAATCCTCATTTCACTAGCTTTAATTTAACATGGGTATTAGATATATAAAATTTAATGTCAAATTTTAAATATGACTTTGAAATCTTGATGTTTGGTTTGAAATTATATGCTATTTTGGATAGTTTTAGACCAAAATATTGAAATTTGAAAATAAAGATATATTTTATAGAACATATATTAATACAATTACAAATATAAATATTTTAAAAATTGATAATTTTTAAAATTAAACATATATTTTTCATTCTTATGATATTTTTAAATGCACCATATAAAAAGTTAATAGCTTTTGAAAAGTTGAAAAGTTTATATATTTACTTATTTTCTACATTATATATATATATATATATATATATATATATATATATATATATATATATAATTGTAAATACCTTAATTCGTGTCACTTACGGGAAAAATGTTAGCCCACAAGCCTATGGGACTACTTTACCTCTCCATCACTTATGGCACTTACAGGAAAAATGCTAGCCCACAGGCCTATGGGCCACTTTACCTCTCCAATTGGGTTTGGACTTTGGTGACAGCGGCCACGAGCAAGCTGTTTTTTTTTTTTTTTTGCGCCTCTTTCTGGCCCAAATAAATTTCACAACATTAAAATCTAGGAAGAAATATCACTCAAGAAAATATTAATAATTGTTCTTTTATAAATGTTCAAACTTTCAATATAATTAACTTTAAATTGTATCACCATGATGAAATTGCATTACCATCATAAACACAGAGAATGGGGTATATTTTGGATTGAGATGTGCTCATTTGGATTTGAAATGAAGAAAATTCCAATCTTTTATTTGTTATGAGATTTTGGAAGATTTGCAAATCCTTATCTCTATTTTTTTTATTTTTTTTTTAGGACTTCCAATAAAAATATTACTTTTTCTATAATTTTAAAAAAAAAAGTCTATTTTTCTAGAATGATGAACTATAATCTTACCTTACAATATCTCAAAACAATGACAAGATTTTCAAAATCTCTCAAATCGCAAATCCAATCTTACAAAATTCATCCTCGCCCCAATCCAAACATACTCAATTGAACAAAAACTCTCTTAGAAAATTGTATTATGAAATTGTAAATGCATCCTCAATACTAATGTAAAAACAATTACATATGCCGTTGTTCTATCGAAATCGATACCGATATAATTAATATTTTATTGATATTTATCAATATTTCATTTATTTTTCTACTGTCATTGATATTAATATTGATATTTATTGACATTTTATCGATATTTTGATAAAAATGAAAATATCAAACAAAAAATATAGAAGATATTTTAGGATATTAAAAATTACACTTTTCTAGGGCTGTACTTTTATTTGTGATATACTTGACCCAACTTTAAAAGAGGTTATTGATTATATATTCGAAATTTGTTAGATTTTAGATTGAAATACGATATGATCAATATGGTGGTTAGACTATTAAATGATACTTCAAGTCAAACTTAAAAAGATTAATATCAATTAAATTTGAAAACATCATCAATTTTTTTTATTAAACATGATAAGATTGATTTAATGGGTTGGATTATTAAATTAAAGTCCTAATTATATTTATTTTGAAGTATTAATAAGTTTTAATAAAATAAGTTAAGATTGATTACAGTGGTTAGATAACTTAGATTATTAATTTAAAGTCAACCTAACTATATTTGAAAGATAATTCAATTTAATCAGAATCTTAATTCAATCTGAAAACAATAATAAATTTTTACTTGCCTAACATTATTTGGAAATTATTAGGTGGAATATGACCTGAAGAATTTTAATGGCACTTTACATCGAATTGGAAACAGACGAAACATTGAGCTATATGGTACTAAAGATTTTTTAATTGCGAAAACAGCTTTTAGGCAACATTCCAACTTATGTATAGATTTAATTAGTAGGTCAGTATGATGACTTACTAAATATGGACATCATTATCCTTATTTCTCTATTTTAACCTCCTTTTAGGTGCCTCACAATTCATAATGAAGATTTTATTCTGTTTTCGGTGCATGATTTTAGAATTTCCCAAACAAGAATTTCAAGAAATGCAAAGGTATGCATCACCACCGTAGACTAAGACCAAGATGCACTATTCATATTTTGATAAACTAATGCATCGTTACCAACAGGTGGTACGCTGAAACTAGGTTGGACAGTTTAAATCAAGCAAGGAATGTATAGCTAGTATCTTACGCTTTGAGTGCTGCAATTATTTATGTTCCTGAATTATCCTTTGCTCGAGATTTCAATGCCAAACATTATGTTCTTTCGACTTGTTTGGATGATTTTTTTGATGATTATGGGTCCAGGGAAGAAGCTTTCTCTATTATCGAATTAGTAAGAAAGTAATATTTTAATCCTTAGTACACATTTATCTAACTGAAGCGTATTCGTGATACATGAGAAATCTTACTCAGTTCTCTTGTACTATAGATATAGATGGCAGCCAGAAACAACATACTGCTCTCAACAAGTTGAACTTTTGTTTACTGCATTATACAATACAGTTAATGAAGTTGCAGCAAAGGCTTTTAGGGAGCAAGGATATAGCGTTAAGCACGAACTTATTAGCATGGTGCGGATTCTTCATGCCAATGCTTTCAGCTATTTCATCCCTCAAGTTCTAACACTTTTATCTGGTTTTGTTTTTCTTGACTAAGCAGTGGCTCGAATTTATAATACCTTCTCTAAGAGAGAAGAATTCTTGGAGTGACAACAATATGTTGACCCTGGACGAGTACTTGTCTTTTGCATGGAAAAATATCAATATTAATATCATTTTTCTCATGTCGATCCAATTTTATGGAATCAAACTGTCCAAGCAAACTTTCACAAGTGTTGAGTTCACTAGTTTATGCAAGCATGCTTCTTTGGTCTGTCGACTTCTCAATGATCTTAAGACTCACAAAGTAGGCATATTTTTCCTTTGAATTACTGCATTCCTATTGGATTGTTAGAAAGTATAGCAACTTATTTATTCATGACCAAAATCAAAATTGGCAGAGAGAAAAAGAAGAAAATGTAGTGAACAGTGTAAGTGTATAGACTTCTGGTGGAGGCATTTCAGAGGAGGAGGCTATTTTGAAGGTAGAGCAGATTTTGGAATATCATGCAAGAAGAGTATTGAAAATGGTTTGTCAAAGAGAAGGAAGCATTATTCCTAGAGAATTTAAACAACTCTTTTGGAAGATTTGCCAGATTGCTTATTTCGTATACCCTCCAGATGGCGGCGACTAATTCTCGTCTCCCAAGGAAATTGTTAAGGAGATGAATGCGCTGATTTGGGACCCCTTTCATCTTTCAACTTTAATTGACAAAATGCATACATGCCGTTCGATAAAATGACTCACAGATGCACATGAGATTTTGAATTGAAGAATTTGAAAATAGATTCGAAATTCAAATTAATAGACAACCAGTAAGTGCTGTTTGAAATCAACAGTTCTTATTATGAACTAAATTGAACTATTTAAATAGACTAGATCAAATCACATTAAATTGAAAAAACATGTCAATGTGAAAAAAGAGCTACACAACTTGCCGAAATAGTATCTTGGACATGTGGCTTTCAATTTGTTGAGTAGGAAAATAAGCCCTGTAATAAAAAGTTTTAGCAACCATTAGAAACGTTTGCTTTATGTCTTTACTTATGCCACTGGATGAATCCTCTAGGACTAACTGCACCAGCAACTGCATGTCCTTGTCAATTTCCCTGTATATATTCTTCCTAATTTCTCTTTTCTTCCTTGCCACGGCCATTAACTGTACAATCACGCGCGTTTTAATTGACTAATACACGAGCATGAAAACAAAATAGCAAGAGTACACTAGAATTAGAGTAATAAAGAACAATTTGTTTCACCTTTTCATTTCCCTTTTCAATCTCCCCAAGTTGGTGACAGATTTTGCTTGTGAGCCCAGAAAGAGTCTTGTACTCATTCTGAGATAATATGCCTTCAGAAACTATATGCCCTCCACAAATGTTTATCGTATCGACTAGGAGCTCTGCTTCATGGATTGCATCATTTCCTTCGACATGCTTCATTAGCCATATCTGCCACTATACAATGTACAAACAATTAATCAACTCTTTTAGTCTATGTTTTATATTTAGGTTTCTTTCTAGTTTACTCACAACATTTAGTAGTAAGTTGCTACTATCACTGCCAATCCGCTTGTTTGCATCTGTCATGAGTTTGTGTAGGGCTATAAAGAAGATTGGAATAGAACTTTGTATGCTCTTTTGATGGTGTCCACTGCAAAAGTGAAAAAGGGACAGATATACAGTCATAAATGAAAGGAGACTCTGAAGTAAATGAAACGGTATGAATACAAATAGATGTGATGTACCCTTTACTGTATTGTTTGTTTTCAGATTTATTTGATGCTTCGTTGGTTTGGCCCGGAAAATCAGCTTCTTCAATAGAAAACATTGTTGAAATGATATCGCACATGATCTGTGTTTTAAGCCAAGCTAGTCTTTCTTCGGATCTCTCCGGTTCAAATATGCTTGCAGCCGCCAAATAAAAGGCCAGGAGGAGCTCCTTTTTGCTTATTCCAAATTCTTTAAGACCTGAATCTTCAAACCAGCTGTGCAATTTTTATGAAAATATGACTTTGGAAATAACCCAATTACAATATATCCGATGTATATATATAGGCACATACTGTTGTACATGGGCCCATTCCATCTGGTGTTGGGTCTGACATCTGTTGTAATCCAATTTTGCAAGTTCAAGATAAACAGGATCGTTGATTTCTGGCATCCTGCAATTTGGACATGTTTTATTTGGATTGTGATAGAGATTGAATCATTATCCTATCAGTTCATGATGATAGGATATTAGTAGTACTAATTCTGGGCCGACCAACCTGTACAATGACTTTCCGATCCATATGTCATCCACACCGTAATTCTCAATGTAGAGTCGAGCCTCCACCCGAGATAAACTGGCATACCATGGAATCTCTAACCCACACTTTATCTGTTAAATAATTGGTTACATTATGAAGGAATCATGTTGAGTACCGTGCTAGATGATGACTAGTGGTTGGTTTTCTATGTTTATGATAGTTACCTCATCAGGAAGGTGTTTGGATATTAACCATTTATCTAGAAGATCATTCTTTTCTAATCTTTGGCTTAGGAAATTGTATGAGAATTCCTTGGCTTCTTCAAGAATCGTTTCCCCTGGATATAGGACCTGAGACGCCCTATAGAGATTAAAAATGGGGGATGGAGACTCGAATCCTTGACCAACGTAGCAAGTGAAGTTATTATCCTTCTTGAAGTGTTTCAATGCATCTGTCGAAACGTGTAAGCATTATTAATGTGAGAAAAAAGCAGGATTTGTAGAATATAAAACTTTATGTTGTAAAACTATCGATACATACTTGGGGAAATTTTATATCCATGTAATCTAAGAAGTCTGAACCCCATGGATGTATCATCAATGTCACAAAATTCGGATTCTCTTGCACTAAAAACTCCCTTGTCCGTCCAGAATCTGGAGTTCACCAACAGGAGTCTAAATTAGCAATCCCAGTTATAAGAATTTGCATAAACCTAAATATATTTTCTTTTACCTATAGACGTGATCCAAACAGCTCCTGATTTCTGGCTCAAAAAATCTGGAAATTCCAAGGCGGTGCAGTCGATCAACTGCCCAAAGTCGGGCATAGATGTCCACAGGGTACACAGTCGGGGCTGGCAATTAAATTACATCAAGTTAATTGATGGGACAAACTAAAGAAGAGCAGAATGATTTATTCACAATAATTAAGAGTACCTCCTCCATTGAATTTATTAACGACATAATTGATAAATTGGAGACAGTTTTGATTGTTAGTGTGGATAACAGCGAAGGCAGAGGCAGCAGGGGAAGTAATATATGATCCTTTTGGTGTTTGCAGATTCAGTAGCTTTGGCCACTCCAATTTTCCAATCATTTCCACATTTTCCAGTCCTTCCAGGTTGTGTAGTAAGCATGTTGGCTCCTTGTATAGCAATTCTTTAGGCACCCTGAGTCCACCACACCATGCATATTATATAATCTTAATAAAGAATATTTGTTATAAATACTACACACCTTTCCATTTTTCGATCTCTTGCAGCAAGAATATCTCGCAGCACTGGAGCATCATAAGGAATACCATGAATGCCCAGTTCTTTGGCCTTCTGAAGAAGAGCAGGAAACACTAGTTCAAACCCACAGGTCATGTGCTCCACGTCGGCATCTCCAAGCCTGCTTATGTTCTCCTTAATGAATGATATTCCTATTAACAACATAATAAAAACACTATGTCAAAGTGGGTGGAAGACTATTGCTCTCCATTGCATGCGAATGTCATAAATTAGTACCCTTTTCAGTCTTATCGGCAGCAAGATTCCAGTATCTGAGTGCGACGACACAGGCTAAAGTATTAAGCAAACGATCATATGACAAGAACAAGTGTTGGTCTCCCCATGACCCATCCGACAGTTGATTGTTGGAAATCCAGTCGAGACTGGATGGAAACTGAGGAATATTACGGCCTTCAATGTCTCTAATAAGAGCAACCCAGGCTGTATCGTAGGGCGACACTGTTATACGTCCATCATCCATCGACCCCAACATCTCTTTGATATACTCCCTACATTCCTCTATCTTGCTCTTGCACCCATAATTCATTTCTTTCACCACCTATAATATTGCAAATCAACAAACCAATTTAATACTAGGACTTTTTTTTATTTAATAAGAACTAGCATATTCGAATTGGATTACGGATAGTTGGTAGTTTAACATTATAAAATTCTGAGATACCTGAGTAAGAGGTTCGGATTCAATGAGAGATTCATTTTGTAAAAATACATGTACCATGTCCATGCGACCTGCAAACATATGGTCATTAACTTCCTCCTTATAACAACAATTTATCTAATGTTAAATTTTAAACAAAAAATTAACGTCGTACCTTGTCTTGCGTCATTTGATTTATCTCTATAACGAACAAAACAAGTCCAAGGCACCCCTTTGCTTTGTTTCTTCCATTTCCCTTGCCAAAAGTATTTAATTTTTCAATAATACATACGAAATTAATAGAGTCTATTATTGAGAAATTCAGACACTTAAAATGATTAAGTTGTAAACAGGGACCATGCATATTGAAAGGTTGATGGGTTTAATTGTTCATATTAATCCTATATCTATGGCTGGAAGGAGCGATTTTTTTGAAACAAAAATAACATCAAGAGATAACCTAGTCGGTGACAAATTTTATCATTAATATTCATCTCACATGTTATATTGACATCTTATGTACATATCTGGGGCTAGTCTTGAGGGTAGTCCATTACCCATGGCTCAAGAGGGTGACGGTCAAGAAACCTTAATTAATTTGATGGGATTTTTTTTTCCCTGAGGGGACTCAAATTTAAATAAATCCTTATATACAAAAAAAACATAATCCGTTAGATTCTTTTAATAAGAGTTTAAGGATTATGATCTTGTCCTTTTCAAATTCAACTCAATAATCTTCTCACAAGCTAACAAATTGAATACTATCAAACATTAGTTGAATTTGCCTAGTCTTATTAACAAACTGATCCAATCAAACTTTTATCAAATTGAGTTTCAGAATGTCTAACGAGCAATTTGGTTCATTTATATTCATAATCTGAAACATGTTTACATTATTAATGTATGTCATGCTCTGTATATATAAACAAAATACTTATACCAATGGATATATATATGATGAATGAAGAGAATTTAGAGTAGGTATTGGAAGCATTAATACAAGGAAGTGAGAGATGGAAAATTATAAGTTGATTCATCAAAAGAACTTACTTTTGCCGTTTTCCGGCCAGAACACCTTTTTTCCGGTAAGGAAATTGGGCGGCAGAGTTGAGAGAGTACTGTACATACTGTGTGGCAAAGTTGTAAGTTAAAAATATGGAATAACAGAGATTAATATGGTGGTGCAACACTTTGAAGCAGGAGTTGCAATAATATCTCAGTAAATTAATAATACAGAAATCACGCCAAAGTCCGAACAACAAATAATTCTCCAACCAATTATAACCGACTGTCTTATTTAATTCATTCCTCGATAGAATATTTTTTGGGACGGCCACTGCAAACATCGTTTAAGGGAGCAGGGAATTATAATACATTGTATTATCTGGGGGAAATATTCAAAGTAAATCATGTAGTTAAACAAGTATGACAGCTTTTAAGTTTTTTTATTTTATATCTTCATTTTCTTTTTGCAAAGTTAATGTTTTTGGTCCAATACCATTAAAATATATAGTCCATTCTGATCGATGTTGACAAGTGTTTTTTTTTTAAATCCCAATTGGCAGTTGATGATGCGAGATCCTTTTAAAAAAAAAATATCTAAAATTAATTGAAGCATAATAAATAATCGTGGTTAATTTTTTTTGGGAGACTATCAGCACCCCACCCTTTTTTAAGCACACTCCATAATTAAATAAATCAAAAATAATTATTTATTAAATGTCTAAAAAATCTTTGTGTACCTAATATGAAGATAGATATCTCTAAGCACACCCCATATTTTCTAAGTATACCCCATTTTCACTTATCACCCCTATTCAACTCTTTCCTCCATTTCCATTTCCCATTTTCAAGCTTAAAGAAAAATTTACTTCTCAGCAAGCAAATTTGGACGTGAAAAATGTCAATGAAATGTGAAGAGATGTACGAAATGAGTAATGTAAGATTTCTCATTCATTTTTTAGAGTTTTTAGTGGTGTATTTTGAAAAATCAAAGTTTAGAGTTTGGGAGAAAAAATTCCGCTGGAAGAGACACGTTCGACCACACCAGACCGAACACAATGCAGAGTGTTCGATCTGAAGTGGTCGAACATGTAGAAAGATGTTCGATCCTTTAGGTTGAACGTAAAGCTTAATGTTCGATCCTCTTGGTTGAACGAAAGGTTTGATGTTCGATCAATCCGATCAAACTAAACCCTAAGTGTTCGAACAACGAGGTTCGAACAAAATCGTGCAGAATTGATGAATTTTTTCTGAAAAATTCGATTCCTACCTCCAATTTCCCCACATACCACTACACATATACATCAAATCCTATCTAAATGTCTTTTAGTGTTTGAGTTTGCCCAAAAAATTTACAACTAATATCTACCAATCAAAGAACATGAATGAAGTTTTACTAACTAAAACAACAAAGTGAAAGGGTAAACACTAATCTTGAGAGCCCATTGTGCTTGTTCGATTTCTTGCCGATGAAGGTTGCCCGGGATGTTCGATTCTTAGGTTCGGCCTCTCTTCTCCTCTTCTTCTTCTCTTCTCTAAACCCTAATGTGTTGTGTTGGGGTGTGTTTGGAAGTGTGTGTTGTAATGGGGTGTGTGTTATTGTGGGGTGTGTGTTGTATTTCTCTTCAAATGTATGTAAAGGGTATAATAGGAATTATGTGAGGTGTGTTTAGAGGTTAATAATATTTAAAATTAATAATGTGGGGTATGAATAAAAATTAGAGTATGCTTAGAAAAGATTGGGATACGGATAGTCTCACCTTTTTTTTTTATTTAATTACTTGATTCCTAATGTGCAATGTTTTCTGTCCTCTTGTCAAATAACATGGAATCCATATTAAATGAAATTAAAATTCAAGAAAATCAATAATTGAAAATTATGAGCATAATAGATAAGTGTTGTGATTTAATTAATTAATTTTTTTTAAAGATCAGTATAGGTCTCATTTATGTCAATTAGATCAAAACTTCATATGTTAGTTGTCTGTGATGTAGGACAAACCTTAACAATAATATGCCAAAAACTAAATTTTGTTTAAAAAATGAAAGCACATACCTTTTTTTTAATTTTATTTTTGTCTTGAAACAAAACTCATTTGAGCAAACTGAAATTTTACAAATAATACTCTTATTTCATTATGTAATATTTTTGAAATTTTACAATTTAGTAAGTAATATTATATAATATTTTTATTTACATATATCAGGTAGAACTTGAATATGTATCAAGTCTTATTTGTAGTTTAATGATTTCAAATCAATTATTAATTGAAAACATTGTAATTCGATAAATAGACTTCATCATTGAGTCCTGATGGTCAGGTCAACCCAACTTAACTTGTCTTAGAATCAATAATAACACACATTTTTTTATAATATCTATATATATATATATATATATATATATATATATATATATATATATATACTCACGTAAGTTTACCTTTGACTTTATTATTTGTATGAGTTATTTTTGGTATTATTCTTCCATGTAGTTTATTTTTTGGTGCTAGTAGCTATATAAATATATATACACGCACGTTACTTCACCCAATTTTGTTGCCTTTATAAGCAGTGGCCATAGTTTAATTGTTGTGCTAGCTGTAGCCATATATATATATATATATACACACGTTAATTCATGCATGTAGTTGTGTTGGGTTTATTATTTTGATATGTAGTTTTTGTTTGCCAGTAGCCACATATACGGATTTTCAAGAAGCAGCATCAACTATTATTCTGATATGTAGTTTTTGTTTGCTAGTAGCCATACGGATCGATTTTCAAGAAGCAGCAGCAACTCTCACTGAGTTGACCTCTCTTCCTTAATTACCTTATAATTTCATGCAAATTGCACAAAAGAATTATTCACTAGTTGGAGGAGTTTTCTTTTTCTTATATATTCAATACTGGAAATGGTTAGAAATAACTATATAAAATAACAAAATAAAAAAAATGAAGAAAAAGTTGATTGCTTGATACAATATCCTTATGAAAAGGAGATGAAGCTCATCGAACATTAAAATATGAGATAACATGAATTATGAGCGTTTCAAACATTAATATTTATTTTACTATAAAATATCAAGTTTCAAGGACAAAAATTGATAATTTTAAGAAATTGAGTTAAAATTTTCTGATCTGATTCAATTTCGCGTTCCATATGCAATACAAAATCGGTCGTATGAGATTTTTTATTTTGTGCATGAGATTCATCTATTTTTTTTTGGTTGTCTAATAGTATTTTGTTTTATTTTGAGAATGTAATTAAATATGTTTTATCCATATATGACATATTATGTATATATATATTAATATTAATATTAATATTAATATTAATATTAATATTAAGAGACTATTTATGTTTCTACCCATTATACATAACCGAAAATGAAGATTACTTGCGTAGTAAAAATATATGTTTTATATTCAAATTTAAGATCAAAATATATAACTATCCTTAAACTTAGGTTGGCCTTTTAGTTCATATACAAATATAGATCATTAAGTTCAAATAGATCACCATGGTTACTACGTAATCCCTTTTAGAGTCAAAAATATTGAAAATATTATGCAATTGGTGTATAAAAATGCAATTATTATTGGTTACTACGTAATCGCTTCTAGAGTCAACTTTCATTTACAAATTTTTAAATGTTTGATAAATATTTTTGAGTGTACTTGCAAAAAGTTCTTCCATAAATTCATTCTTAATGTAGGATATTAATGGCGGACAACAAAAGAGAGATTCTATCATACATATTTCATTTGTTCGAAACTAAATATTATTTTAATAATATTTTTTATTCTAAACTTATTGTTGTTTTAAAAATTTACATGAAAATTTAATAGGAGTTAATTAATTTCTATCATACCCTCATTTACATGGTTTTTGACATATGTGTTACATGATAAAAATAATTAATTTTTAAAATTTTTAAGATATGTCACATGTTTTATATCGACAATAAGGACAACATTTAAAGTGTGTAAGATAGAACTAACACATGTCCAATATTGAAAATTCAAGTCGTACAATTTTTTAAAACTAACAAATTTTATCCATCACTAGGGGTGGAGATCGAACGGATTGAATAGGAAATAGGGTATTTCGAAAAAAATTCAAAAAATTTCAGAAATGAAAAACCAATTCCAATTTCCATCCAAAAATTTTCGGAAATATGAAATCCAATCCAATTTCGAAAATTTCAGAATTTTTTTCGGAATTTTCAGAAATTAAAAAATTCAGAAATTCAGAAATTTTCGGAATTAATTAGTTGGTCTATTAGTTATTTAGCCGTTTCTAATATCCTAAGAAATAATACGACCTCGAATTTGATATTCCAAGTATTTAACGTCAATATAATATCTATCAAAGATATGAGAAATTAATTATTCTGCTGATGTACAATATTCATATAAAACACACGATAGACAATGCAATACTACAGTATAAACTATAATATATAGTATATATTATAAAATAGTACTAAACAACTACAGATACTACAATATAAACTATAGTATATAATATATATTATAAAATAATACTAAAAAACTACAGTATAAACTATAGACTATAGTATATAGTATAAAATAAAATTATAGTATAAACTATACTATATACATATAGTATATAATATATTTATATATAAAATATATTATATAGTATATAGTATTATAAAGTATATTATAATATGTATATTTATATTTACACATAGTATAAAGTATATAAAATATATTATATAGTATATAGTATTATAAAGTATACTATAATATGTATATTTATATTTACATATAGTAAATGTATATAAAATATATTATATTATATAATATAATTCAAACATTTTATACTATATACTATTTGCTATAGAAATTGGAATTTCGGATCGGATCGGAAATCGAAATTTCCGAAAATTGAATTTCGGAAATATTTCGAATCGAATTTCGAAATTTCCAAAAATTTCAAAACTAATTTCGATTTCCATCCGAAAATTTTCGAAAAAATCGGAATTCGGATTTTTAGATTAAAAATATTCGTTCCAAAATTAGAAAATTTCGGATTAAATTCGACGAATATCGGAAATTTCCGTTCCAATCTTCACCCCTAATCCGGACACTTTTGTAGAAGAAAAGCTTTTAAATTGTGTTTTTTATATGGAAGTATTCGTAATTCAAAACATTATAGGTAATGCTTGAAAGGGGTTTAAATGAGTTTGAAGAAATCTCATTTGAAAATCATGAGTTTTCAAATTAAAAGTGAATATTTAATGCATGTGTTTGTTAGAAGATTTTATATAATATAATTAATATTGTAGATTTTAAATCAATAGAAAAATTGTATACACGTAACGTTGTTATATTATTAGTTGATAACTGTAATGATAGAAATTTATGTACGTATTTCAATTTATTTATTAATATATTAGAGTGTGGGTTAATCATAATGTCTTTTTAAAATATATTAATATTTGATTGGATATCATAGTCTTTATTTTTTATTTTTAAATATAGCATACTCAATGATAGTTTTGGTTTTACAAATTATATTATAGGAATTTGAAGCCAACATTGAAACGCCCCGGCACTCTCATCGGCATTTCCAGGGTTTCATCAGTGCTGTGTATCGGAAATATGTCCGTAGGATATTCTCTCAGAATTTTCTCTTTCTCAAGCTCTGCTACTGGTAAGCTAATATTACGTGCACGCCTTTTAAAAAAAAATTAATTAATTAAAGAAAGAAAGTAGCGATTTGTAAAAATCCTTCTGGAATCATATTATTTAGAAATACGTCTGAATACATTTTACTCGAAATACGGATGATCTCTAACAGTTTTAAATTACCAAATTCTCCTTTCTTTTCCGGCAGAATCGTTTCGGGGCAGACGGAGAGTCCTCAGTAGCACCAAATGCAGCCTCCTAAATGTTTCAACGGTACAACTTTCTACAAAGTTAATTATTTAAATTTTTTGTTATTTTGAAATATCAAGACTCTGGAAGGAACTGTACACTGATAAACTTGGTAAGTGGTAGATTAACCAGAACTTGATTGAAAAGATTAGAGAGAGGATAAATAATGGGAAAGTGGAAATATCTCCTTCTGCATACGACACAGCATGGGTGGCGATGGTGCCGTCGAGGGATTATTCCGGCGTTGAGCAGCCCTGTTTCCCGCAGTGCGTGGATTGGATAACGGAGAATCAGAACTCAGACGGGTCATGGGGTCTGAATCCGGGTCATCCACATTTGGTTAAAGACTCTCTTTCTTGCACTTTGGCATGCCTCCTTGCCCTTCGTAAATGGGATACAGGCCACCAACTTATTCAAAGGGGTAAACATGCCTTTTCCGGTTGTCTTTACCATCTCTTTTTTTTCCCTTCATGGGATATATTATTTTTTATTATGTAATTCAAAATTGTAAATATGTTGAATTTGAATTTTATGTTCCTTTTAATTCGAAAAGATAGATCGTGAATTTCTATCTTATGGCGATCCATTTAGTCCCGAGTATGATATGTTGTCGTTTCTATTGACTCATCTGAATCGAATTGATTAGTCTAGGGTTTTTTAATCAGAAACTTATTAGCATTTAGATCTCTATTATCTGTTGTTTCCGAATTCATATTCTTTTTTAAGTTTCATTGCTAGAACAAGTGTAAAAGGACATTAAGGGAAAAAAATGACCTTTTTATTTTTATTTTTTATTAATCGTCTTTTTATACATTGAATGTCATTTTTTTTGGTGTATGTTGAATTCCAGGCTTGGACTTCATTGTATCTAATGATTGGGCTGCGTCTACTGGTGACAAGGATCAGTTTTCTCCCATTGGATTCGATATTATCTTTCCTGCCATGCTTAATTACGCTAACGACATGGGTTTAACTCTGCCTTTCACCAATAACATGCTTGATTCCTTGTTACACTTTCGAGATTCACAGCTTAGGTTAGTTTACTTTGCGCTAATTGTTCTCTGATTCTCTAATTCACTGATTAACTGGAATTATATAATCTCATGTGGTATCCTTGATACTACCATCAGAAACTAACCATAAATTGATCTATTGGAAAAAGGACACTAAAGCAGGAATACATATCTGAAGCACTTGGAAGTTCATGCAATTGGAACGAAATAATATTGACACATCAAAGAAAAAATGGTTCATTGTTCAACTCACCAGCTACTACTGCAGCCGCTTTGATTCACTGTCCTGATGATAAATGCTATCAATACTTGATCTCCGTTCTTGAAGCTTGCAATGGATGGGGTACGTAATTCTTACAAATCTTACACCCCGTATTATATTTTTGGTCTCATTTTCATGTCCCAAATTACTATTTTTCCTTTTCAGTGCCTACTATTTATCCTATGAATATATACGCTCGTTTATGTATGGTTGATACACTGGAAAGGTTAGGAGTAGCACGATATTTTGGCTTTGAGCTCAGCAATATTCTTGATGAAATATACAGGTGATCTCCACTGTTTATATATATGCATACAAATTAAACTGTTTCAGTTGATCAATCAATCAGTTCATACAACCAACAGGTGTTGGCAGGAGAAAGAAGAAGAAATATTTTCTGACATTACTTGTCATGCCATGGCATTTCGACTTCTACGAATGAAAGGGTATAATGTCTCATCAGGTATTCTATCCATCAAAAGAGAGAGCCAAGATGAGCCTCTCTGTTTCAAGTTTATAAATAAAAAAATGCTATGAGAAATCAAATTTAAAGTTTTAATCTTGATTTAGATGAATTGGCTGAGTTTGTCGATCAAGAACATTTCTTCAGTACTGTTAACATGCAATACAGTGGTGTAACCACCGTGCTTGAGCTTTATAGAGCTTCACAGATTAGAATATACGAAGACGAAAGCACTCTTGACAAGATTCATGCTTGGACTAAAGGATTTCTCACTCACCAGTTGCTAAACCAAGCTATTCTTGACAAGCAACTACAGAAGCAGGTGATATTTATTTAACGTGGATAAGTCAAATTTTTTGTAATGATTGGCCATCCTTGTGATTAACTTGCATAACACTTTCTTTGGAAATTATAAGGTGGAATATGACCTGAAGAATCACGTCACACCCGATCGATTTAGAGACAGACGAAACATTGAGCTATATGGTGCTCAAGATTTTCAAATGGCGAAAACAGCTTATAGGTAACTTCCCAATTTTTCCAACTTTGCATAGATTTAATTTAGTAGGGACATCATTATTCTTATATTTCTCTGTTTTATAATGTCTTTAGGTGCCTCATAAGTCATAATGAAGACTTTATTCTGTTCTCAATGGATGATTATAGCATTTCCCAAACACTATACCAAAGAGAATTTCAAGAAATTCTAAGGTATGCATCACCACCATAGATTAAGACCAAGATGCACTATTCATATGTTGATAAACTAATGCATCATTACCAACAGGTGGTACGCTGAAACTAGGTTGGACAGTTTAAATCAAGGAAGGAATGTAGTGCTAGTATCGTACGCTTTGAATGCCGCAGTTACTGTTGATTCTGAATTATCCTATCTGCGAATTTTCAATGCCAAACATTTTATTCTTACGACTAGTTTGGATGATTTTGTTGATGATTATGGGTCCAAGGAAGAAGTTTTCTACATTATAGAATTAGTAAAAAAGTAATAATCCTTAGTACACATTTATACCGCTGAAGAGTACTGGTGATGCGTGAGAAATCTTATAGTATGAATTCTCTTGTTCTATAGATGGCAGCGAGAAACAACGTACAGCTCTGAACAGGTTGAAATTCTGTTTACTGCACTGTACAATACAGTTAATGAGGTTGCTGAAAAGGCTTTTTCGGAGCAAGGATTTAGCGTTAAACACGAACTTATTAGCATGGTGCGGATTCTTGAAGCCAATGCTTTCAGTTATTTCATTCCCCAAGTTGTAATGTGTTTATGAATTTCATGGTTTTGTTTTTTGTTTTATAAGCAGTGGCTCGAATATCTAACATATTCTGTTAGAGAGAAGAATTCTTGGAGTGACAACAATGTGTCGTCCCTGGACGAGTACTTGTCATTTGCATGGAAAAATGTGAATAGCGCTATGATTTTTCTCATGTCGATCCAATTTTATGGAATCAAACTGTCCAAGGAAATTTTCACAAGTGCTGAGTTCACTAATTTGTGCGGGCGTGCTTCATTGGTCGGCCGACTTCTCAATGATCTCAAGACTCACAAAGTAGGCATATTTTTCCCTGGAATTACTACATGCTTATATGATTGTTTAGAATTTATTCATAACCAAAATCTACTTTGGCAGAAAGAAAAAGAAGAAAATTTAGTGAACAGTGTAAGTGTACAGACTGCTGGAGGAGGCATTTCAGAGGAGGAGGCTATTTTGAACGTAGAGCAGATTGTGGAATATAACACAAGAAAAGTATTAAAAATGGTTTGTGAAAGAGAAGGAAGCATTATTCCTAGAGAATGTAAACAACTCTTTTGGAAGATTTGCCAGATTGCTTATTTCCTATACCCCCAAGATGGCGGCGACGAGTTCTCGTCCCCCAAGGAAACTGCTAAGGAGATAAATGCGCTGATTTGGGACCCCATTCATCTTCCTCCTATTTCAACTTGAATCGCGTTTTTCTACTTATGTATCTCTCTCTCTTATAAACTTATTTGTCTAATATTGTTCGACTCGAATTAGGAGTCTAAATCTGATCAACTCCATTAAAATGCACATATGCTGTTCGATAGAAGGGATCACTGATTTTAAACTTTCTAGTTATATTGTATATGTACCGCATACAGAAACTGGGCCCACTATTAATCATTTAAGCTGCTGGTTGCAAAGGTCTCCCGATTTTAACGCTGGAACTATCCAAGTCTTCGTCTTTTATTCCATTTGGCATTTCCCAATCAAAATGATAGACAAGTGTTGCCAGTGTGAACTCCGAATTTGCCATCCCAAAAGACATCCCAAATCAACATACCTTCATTTATAATTATATCAACTTTAATTTAAAGTCGTGTTATCTTATTTATGTGTGACACATATTTGATCAAATTTTCATGAAATAAATATAAAACAATACTCAACCTCGCATGTCCCCATCAAATCAACTATATATCTCAATGTCACTACATGACATACATCTTAAATTATATCATTATACAAGTGACTTATACGTATAAAATTGAAATTTGTACACTATATACTACATATAAAGGGAAAGAATCTACATTTGAAAATAGATTCGAAATTCAAATTAATAGACAACCAGTAAGTGCTGTTTGAGATCAATATTTCTTATTATGAACTAAATTGAACTATTTAAATAGACTAGATCAAATCACATTAAATTGAAAAAACATGTCAATGTGAAAAAAGAGCTACACAACTACATATGCCGTTGTTCTATCGAAATCGATACCGATATAATTAATATTTTATTGATATTTATCAATATTTCATTTATTTTTCTACTGTCATTGATATTAATATTGATATTTATTGACATTTTATCGATATTTTGATAAAAATGAAAATATCAAACAAAAAATATAGAAGATATTTTAGGATATTAAAAATTACACTTTTCTAGGGCTGTACTTTTATTTGTGATATACTTGACCCAACTTTAAAAGAGGTTATTGATTATATATTCGAAATTTGTTAGATTTTAGATTGAAATACGATATGATCAATATGGTGGTTAGACTATTAAATGATACTTCAAGTCAAACTTAAAAAGATTAATATCAATTAAATTTGAAAACATCATCAATTTTTTTTATTAAACATGATAAGATTGATTTAATGGGTTGGATTATTAAATTAAAGTCCTAATTATATTTATTTTGAAGTATTAATAAGTTTTAATAAAATAAGTTAAGATTGATTACAGTGGTTAGATAACTTAGATTATTAATTTAAAGTCAACCTAACTATATTTGAAAGATAATTCAATTTAATCAGAATCTTAATTCAATCTGAAAACAATAATAAATTTTTACTTGCCTAACATTATTTGGAAATTATTAGGTGGAATATGACCTGAAGAATTTTAATGGCACTTTACATCGAATTGGAAACAGACGAAACATTGAGCTATATGGTACTAAAGATTTTTTAATTGCGAAAACAGCTTTTAGGCAACATTCCAACTTATGTATAGATTTAATTAGTAGGTCAGTATGATGACTTACTAAATATGGACATCATTATCCTTATTTCTCTATTTTAACCTCCTTTTAGGTGCCTCACAATTCATAATGAAGATTTTATTCTGTTTTCGGTGCATGATTTTAGAATTTCCCAAACAAGAATTTCAAGAAATGCAAAGGTATGCATCACCACCGTAGACTAAGACCAAGATGCACTATTCATATTTTGATAAACTAATGCATCGTTACCAACAGGTGGTACGCTGAAACTAGGTTGGACAGTTTAAATCAAGCAAGGAATGTATAGCTAGTATCTTACGCTTTGAGTGCTGCAATTATTTATGTTCCTGAATTATCCTTTGCTCGAGATTTCAATGCCAAACATTATGTTCTTTCGACTTGTTTGGATGATTTTTTTGATGATTATGGGTCCAGGGAAGAAGCTTTCTCTATTATCGAATTAGTAAGAAAGTAATATTTTAATCCTTAGTACACATTTATCTAACTGAAGCGTATTCGTGATACATGAGAAATCTTACTCAGTTCTCTTGTACTATAGATATAGATGGCAGCCAGAAACAACATACTGCTCTCAACAAGTTGAACTTTTGTTTACTGCATTATACAATACAGTTAATGAAGTTGCAGCAAAGGCTTTTAGGGAGCAAGGATATAGCGTTAAGCACGAACTTATTAGCATGGTGCGGATTCTTCATGCCAATGCTTTCAGCTATTTCATCCCTCAAGTTCTAACACTTTTATCTGGTTTTGTTTTTCTTGACTAAGCAGTGGCTCGAATTTATAATACCTTCTCTAAGAGAGAAGAATTCTTGGAGTGACAACAATATGTTGACCCTGGACGAGTACTTGTCTTTTGCATGGAAAAATATCAATATTAATATCATTTTTCTCATGTCGATCCAATTTTATGGAATCAAACTGTCCAAGCAAACTTTCACAAGTGTTGAGTTCACTAGTTTATGCAAGCATGCTTCTTTGGTCTGTCGACTTCTCAATGATCTTAAGACTCACAAAGTAGGCATATTTTTCCTTTGAATTACTGCATTCCTATTGGATTGTTAGAAAGTATAGCAACTTATTTATTCATGACCAAAATCAAAATTGGCAGAGAGAAAAAGAAGAAAATGTAGTGAACAGTGTAAGTGTATAGACTTCTGGTGGAGGCATTTCAGAGGAGGAGGCTATTTTGAAGGTAGAGCAGATTTTGGAATATCATGCAAGAAGAGTATTGAAAATGGTTTGTCAAAGAGAAGGAAGCATTATTCCTAGAGAATTTAAACAACTCTTTTGGAAGATTTGCCAGATTGCTTATTTCGTATACCCTCCAGATGGCGGCGACTAATTCTCGTCTCCCAAGGAAATTGTTAAGGAGATGAATGCGCTGATTTGGGACCCCTTTCATCTTTCAACTTTAATTGACAAAATGCATACATGCCGTTCGATAAAATGACTCACAGATGCACATGAGATTTTGAATTGAAGAATTTGAAAATAGATTCGAAATTCAAATTAATAGACAACCAGTAAGTGCTGTTTGAAATCAACAGTTCTTATTATGAACTAAATTGAACTATTTAAATAGACTAGATCAAATCACATTAAATTGAAAAAACATGTCAATGTGAAAAAAGAGCTACACAACTTGCCGAAATAGTATCTTGGACATGTGGCTTTCAATTTGTTGAGTAGGAAAATAAGCCCTGTAATAAAAAGTTTTAGCAACCATTAGAAACGTTTGCTTTATGTCTTTACTTATGCCACTGGATGAATCCTCTAGGACTAACTGCACCAGCAACTGCATGTCCTTGTCAATTTCCCTGTATATATTCTTCCTAATTTCTCTTTTCTTCCTTGCCACGGCCATTAACTGTACAATCACGCGCGTTTTAATTGACTAATACACGAGCATGAAAACAAAATAGCAAGAGTACACTAGAATTAGAGTAATAAAGAACAATTTGTTTCACCTTTTCATTTCCCTTTTCAATCTCCCCAAGTTGGTGACAGATTTTGCTTGTGAGCCCAGAAAGAGTCTTGTACTCATTCTGAGATAATATGCCTTCAGAAACTATATGCCCTCCACAAATGTTTATCGTATCGACTAGGAGCTCTGCTTCATGGATTGCATCATTTCCTTCGACATGCTTCATTAGCCATATCTGCCACTATACAATGTACAAACAATTAATCAACTCTTTTAGTCTATGTTTTATATTTAGGTTTCTTTCTAGTTTACTCACAACATTTAGTAGTAAGTTGCTACTATCACTGCCAATCCGCTTGTTTGCATCTGTCATGAGTTTGTGTAGGGCTATAAAGAAGATTGGAATAGAACTTTGTATGCTCTTTTGATGGTGTCCACTGCAAAAGTGAAAAAGGGACAGATATACAGTCATAAATGAAAGGAGACTCTGAAGTAAATGAAACGGTATGAATACAAATAGATGTGATGTACCCTTTACTGTATTGTTTGTTTTCAGATTTATTTGATGCTTCGTTGGTTTGGCCCGGAAAATCAGCTTCTTCAATAGAAAACATTGTTGAAATGATATCGCACATGATCTGTGTTTTAAGCCAAGCTAGTCTTTCTTCGGATCTCTCCGGTTCAAATATGCTTGCAGCCGCCAAATAAAAGGCCAGGAGGAGCTCCTTTTTGCTTATTCCAAATTCTTTAAGACCTGAATCTTCAAACCAGCTGTGCAATTTTTATGAAAATATGACTTTGGAAATAACCCAATTACAATATATCCGATGTATATATATAGGCACATACTGTTGTACATGGGCCCATTCCATCTGGTGTTGGGTCTGACATCTGTTGTAATCCAATTTTGCAAGTTCAAGATAAACAGGATCGTTGATTTCTGGCATCCTGCAATTTGGACATGTTTTATTTGGATTGTGATAGAGATTGAATCATTATCCTATCAGTTCATGATGATAGGATATTAGTAGTACTAATTCTGGGCCGACCAACCTGTACAATGACTTTCCGATCCATATGTCATCCACACCGTAATTCTCAATGTAGAGTCGAGCCTCCACCCGAGATAAACTGGCATACCATGGAATCTCTAACCCACACTTTATCTGTTAAATAATTGGTTACATTATGAAGGAATCATGTTGAGTACCGTGCTAGATGATGACTAGTGGTTGGTTTTCTATGTTTATGATAGTTACCTCATCAGGAAGGTGTTTGGATATTAACCATTTATCTAGAAGATCATTCTTTTCTAATCTTTGGCTTAGGAAATTGTATGAGAATTCCTTGGCTTCTTCAAGAATCGTTTCCCCTGGATATAGGACCTGAGACGCCCTATAGAGATTAAAAATGGGGGATGGAGACTCGAATCCTTGACCAACGTAGCAAGTGAAGTTATTATCCTTCTTGAAGTGTTTCAATGCATCTGTCGAAACGTGTAAGCATTATTAATGTGAGAAAAAAGCAGGATTTGTAGAATATAAAACTTTATGTTGTAAAACTATCGATACATACTTGGGGAAATTTTATATCCATGTAATCTAAGAAGTCTGAACCCCATGGATGTATCATCAATGTCACAAAATTCGGATTCTCTTGCACTAAAAACTCCCTTGTCCGTCCAGAATCTGGAGTTCACCAACAGGAGTCTAAATTAGCAATCCCAGTTATAAGAATTTGCATAAACCTAAATATATTTTCTTTTACCTATAGACGTGATCCAAACAGCTCCTGATTTCTGGCTCAAAAAATCTGGAAATTCCAAGGCGGTGCAGTCGATCAACTGCCCAAAGTCGGGCATAGATGTCCACAGGGTACACAGTCGGGGCTGGCAATTAAATTACATCAAGTTAATTGATGGGACAAACTAAAGAAGAGCAGAATGATTTATTCACAATAATTAAGAGTACCTCCTCCATTGAATTTATTAACGACATAATTGATAAATTGGAGACAGTTTTGATTGTTAGTGTGGATAACAGCGAAGGCAGAGGCAGCAGGGGAAGTAATATATGATCCTTTTGGTGTTTGCAGATTCAGTAGCTTTGGCCACTCCAATTTTCCAATCATTTCCACATTTTCCAGTCCTTCCAGGTTGTGTAGTAAGCATGTTGGCTCCTTGTATAGCAATTCTTTAGGCACCCTGAGTCCACCACACCATGCATATTATATAATCTTAATAAAGAATATTTGTTATAAATACTACACACCTTTCCATTTTTCGATCTCTTGCAGCAAGAATATCTCGCAGCACTGGAGCATCATAAGGAATACCATGAATGCCCAGTTCTTTGGCCTTCTGAAGAAGAGCAGGAAACACTAGTTCAAACCCACAGGTCATGTGCTCCACGTCGGCATCTCCAAGCCTGCTTATGTTCTCCTTAATGAATGATATTCCTATTAACAACATAATAAAAACACTATGTCAAAGTGGGTGGAAGACTATTGCTCTCCATTGCATGCGAATGTCATAAATTAGTACCCTTTTCAGTCTTATCGGCAGCAAGATTCCAGTATCTGAGTGCGACGACACAGGCTAAAGTATTAAGCAAACGATCATATGACAAGAACAAGTGTTGGTCTCCCCATGACCCATCCGACAGTTGATTGTTGGAAATCCAGTCGAGACTGGATGGAAACTGAGGAATATTACGGCCTTCAATGTCTCTAATAAGAGCAACCCAGGCTGTATCGTAGGGCGACACTGTTATACGTCCATCATCCATCGACCCCAACATCTCTTTGATATACTCCCTACATTCCTCTATCTTGCTCTTGCACCCATAATTCATTTCTTTCACCACCTATAATATTGCAAATCAACAAACCAATTTAATACTAGGACTTTTTTTTATTTAATAAGAACTAGCATATTCGAATTGGATTACGGATAGTTGGTAGTTTAACATTATAAAATTCTGAGATACCTGAGTAAGAGGTTCGGATTCAATGAGAGATTCATTTTGTAAAAATACATGTACCATGTCCATGCGACCTGCAAACATATGGTCATTAACTTCCTCCTTATAACAACAATTTATCTAATGTTAAATTTTAAACAAAAAATTAACGTCGTACCTTGTCTTGCGTCATTTGATTTATCTCTATAACGAACAAAACAAGTCCAAGGCACCCCTTTGCTTTGTTTCTTCCATTTCCCTTGCCAAAAGTATTTAATTTTTCAATAATACATACGAAATTAATAGAGTCTATTATTGAGAAATTCAGACACTTAAAATGATTAAGTTGTAAACAGGGACCATGCATATTGAAAGGTTGATGGGTTTAATTGTTCATATTAATCCTATATCTATGGCTGGAAGGAGCGATTTTTTTGAAACAAAAATAACATCAAGAGATAACCTAGTCGGTGACAAATTTTATCATTAATATTCATCTCACATGTTATATTGACATCTTATGTACATATCTGGGGCTAGTCTTGAGGGTAGTCCATTACCCATGGCTCAAGAGGGTGACGGTCAAGAAACCTTAATTAATTTGATGGGATTTTTTTTTCCCTGAGGGGACTCAAATTTAAATAAATCCTTATATACAAAAAAAACATAATCCGTTAGATTCTTTTAATAAGAGTTTAAGGATTATGATCTTGTCCTTTTCAAATTCAACTCAATAATCTTCTCACAAGCTAACAAATTGAATACTATCAAACATTAGTTGAATTTGCCTAGTCTTATTAACAAACTGATCCAATCAAACTTTTATCAAATTGAGTTTCAGAATGTCTAACGAGCAATTTGGTTCATTTATATTCATAATCTGAAACATGTTTACATTATTAATGTATGTCATGCTCTGTATATATAAACAAAATACTTATACCAATGGATATATATATGATGAATGAAGAGAATTTAGAGTAGGTATTGGAAGCATTAATACAAGGAAGTGAGAGATGGAAAATTATAAGTTGATTCATCAAAAGAACTTACTTTTGCCGTTTTCCGGCCAGAACACCTTTTTTCCGGTAAGGAAATTGGGCGGCAGAGTTGAGAGAGTACTGTACATATCGTGTGGCAAAGTTGTAAGTTCAAAATATGGAATAGGAGAGATTAATGTGGTGGAGCACCACTTTGAAGCAGTAGTTGCAATAAGATCTCAGTAAATTAATAATACAGAAAATCTCTCCAAGTTTAAACGGTCTCATCTCTAAGAATGAGAGGATGTATGACGACACATGTTAGCTTCTAAATGTTTTGGTCGGTCAGTGTCAAAACTCTCAAGAATCCACCTATTGAAATCCGGAGAGTTTCAACTATTATTTTTTAATATATAAATATAGATTTCGGTATAGTCTAATGAAATCCTAAATTTGAAATCAATAGATTTCACTCAAGTTAGAATGAGGTAAATTTGAAATGTATTTATATTATTATAAAATTAACTCAAACTAAAAGTAATATAGAATTCAAATCAACAACTATCCAAATATCATTATTAGATTTGCTATTATAAATTTCGGTTTTGATTTCAATTTCAATTCTCCTACAAATCCCTCAATCCAAACACAACCCAAAGAATTCACTAGTTGGAGGAGTTTTCATTTTTGCTAATACATTTAATAATAGAAATAGTTAGAAATAACTATATGATATAATAAAATATTATTATATAATCTTTTTTTTTTTGCTTTAATATTTTTTTTTAATGTAGACAATTTTTTTCAATATCTGACATATATAATATTCAAGTATATAAATAAATACAATCACGAGCTTTATAACTCAAGTGATATGCAATTTTTAAAAGTTACATATAATGATAATTAAGGTTGAAATACAAATCACACAACTTTTTTAATTTTTATTGTCCCAATCCTTCCACATTCAAATTCTTTAAAAAAAATCATATAAATAAATACTCAATGATAAATTAAAATTAAAATAGTCGCAACTTGCATTGTAATCCCCAATAATCTTATCATTAAGGCTAAATTTGGAGTTAATGTTTTATATATAATATCATGTGTCTGATTAATTTAATATAAGCAGTATATAACAAGTATAGATATATATATATATATAGGTTGAACCCAAATTCATGATGTACTCCAAACTTGCCAACACAACATCACAAGGAGCTTAGAGCTTGACAGCTCACCTAGGCTAGTCTAGTTTAGTAGTTGGCCATTTTTGGGTAAGAAAGAGAAAAGGCTAGGAAGCAAAGCAGCAAAAATCACTGCACTTCTTCCTCTTCATCTTACTCTCTTCCACGGCCACCACCGCCGCTTCTCCAACACCGTGGGCTTGCGTTTTTCGACAGGATGTTCGGACCAGTTTGTAGTACTTGTCAAGCCGGTCACATATACGGGCTCCGTTTTTGACCCGATCGCCGTCTCCGCCGAGAATGGGCGTGAGAAGGTATATATATATATATATGTATCTATATGTACTTGTATGTGTGTGTGAATTATGCGCGTATTTATACATAGCCGAGGTGGGAGTATGTTGGGGAGGAAGCCGGCGCCGGAGTTGCGCCGGCGTGGCTGTTGTGAGCCGCCGCTGAAAGTGGCGGCGGAGGTGTATATGTATGCGTGTGCGTGTTTATATATATATATATATGTATATGTGTGTGGGGTGTTTTGGACGTGGGTCGCCGGCAGCAGCGGTGGCAGCCGGCAGCGGCGGCGGCGGAGAAGGCAGGGGGTGGTGGAGAGAGACGGCAGAAGGTGATTTGGGATCTGGGGTAGATTTTGAGAATTAGATAAAGGCCAGGGACCAGATTGCAAACCCTAGATTTAGGATAATTAGCAATTAAGTCCCTGAGCTTTTGGATATTCACAGATTAGTCTCTGAACTTATGGATATTTATGGATTAGTCCCTAAATTTATGAAAATAGCAGATTGACTCCAGAACTTCTCTAAAATAGCAGAAAGACCCCAGAATTCTTGGAAATTACGGAATGGGCCTTAACTTTGATAAAATGACAGAACGATCCTTAGAACTTACAAAAATTATATTATGACCTCAGAATTTAATAATTATTGTATTATGTGTCATACAATTCTATAAAATGCTAGTTTGACCTCAAAATAATATAAGACCTGATGAGTAAACCAATAAGCTGGAAAACCCTATGATCCAGTAAAATCCTAAATTTCAGTAAAGCCCTAAATTTAGAATTCCCGTTTATCGACCTTCTCAAGGGTTAATTTTATAGATTTTATTGGTTTTAAGCAATTAAATTAGAGGATAAGTCACGCTTTTATACTTTGTAGGGAATACAAGCAAAAGACAGAAATAGGAAGAAATAAGACCGATGGCTTTTGATCAAGTTCTGTCAAGTATCCAATATGGGGGTAAAATCTTATTTATATTTTTAAATTGTACTGTTTTACAGAAAACCATGTGATTAAGTGATTTAAATTCCGTTCTTATGTGGCGTCATTTTAAAGTGAAATGTTTTCACTACGTGAACAGTGATCGAGTAAATGATATGATTTTGAAAGTTATTGATTTCAAGAGACACAAATGAGACTGGTTTCATGAAATGAAAAGTCGGTGTACTATGTGTTATGTGAGAAATATTATGTGACGATTTAACTGCGCATGCGTATTCACGCCCAAGTAGGGTATTTCTCATCGGAAACCCAACAAGGGGTATTTCTTCGGAAGCCCAACATGAAAGGGGTGTAATAACCCAAAATGGGGTTGGCTTGGGGCCCAAATAGGCTTTTCTACGAAAACCTATTCGATGTTGCATTGGGACTACTCGGGAGTCTACAACGTGTAATATGTTTATGATAACCAAATGTTTTTTCAAGACGGTTAAAATCCGCATATATGTTCACGGCGGTTAAGATCCGCATATGCTTTCACGACGGTTAAGATGCGTAAATGTTTTCATGGCGGTTGAGATCCGTGTTTTCATGACGGCTAAAAATCCATAAATAAAAAGATGTTGAATGATACTATTATGAGTATTTATGTTTTACTTCCTCACACGTAGATAAACCCACTGAGTGTCTTTGTACGTTCACTCCTTTTATGTTAAAATGTTTTCAGTATGTTTTCAGTTTAGAGCGTGGCGCGTGAGCAGTGGATGTTGGTAGCTGATAATTACAGGTCAAAGAAAGTTTTAATTCAAAATGTTATATTTTATGAGTTTCGAAAATGAATGTTTGATAATAATTTCTTTGATTTTAATAATTCAACATGTTATATTTCTTTAAATTTGAAAATGTATTTTTTTTTGTAAGGGTTTTTCTTGAAATTTTTTTTTTTCTTAAACGAGTGAATTTTATACGTGAGTTGCGCTTATTAATTATACACTTTTAAATTAATTAGCTAGTATAAGTACCCCACTATGACCATCTGCAATTCTCTATACATAAGATGGTAGAGAACTACACGGCAGACTTATATTGTGCTGTTTTTATATCAATTTAAATAAATATAAAGGTTCTATACTGATTTCTAGGAGTTCACTTTAGGATCAACTTTTGAGCATGAAAAACAGTTTTTCCAAATTTTAAATGTTTGATAAAATATTTTGGATGTACTGGCATCTTTACAATTCATTCTAAATATATGATATTTTATAGCCGCCACTCATACTCATATTATTGCCTACAGAAGGGAAACTCTATACAGTTGTTCATTATTTGTTTTAATTAAATTTCATTGTTTGAAAATAAAAATTAGCATAGAATTTTAAGATATATTTCCTGTCAAAATTATCCTCATTTAATGCTACTTTTAAATTAAATGGTATCAAATAATTATTGAGAGATATACTTAGAATGTCAAGTTTTTTTTAATCTTTATATAAAAACTAAGCCGACATTAATTTTGAAACAAAGGAGTAACTGAAATACGTACATTTGCATGAGTTTTGACGTGTTATATATGAAAAGTAATTAACTTTTATAATTCTTCTAAGATGTGTCACATATTTTTTTGGGTTAATTGTTGAACAGAATCGCTATTTTTACTTAGATTGTTATTTAATCAAACTTTTTTATTATTAATTAAAATAACATAACTTTATTTACGTTTTTTTTTTTTACTAAAATAGTGAAAAATAAATTATTATATATTAATATGCAACTTTTACCCAACTTTTTTAATATTTTTTATCTCACATTCATTCCCTCCACTTCCTCAAACTTATAAAAAAAAAAAAATTCAAAATTGATTTTAATTAGAAAACATAAGGTTATGTTATGTTGACAAATAATGAAAAATTTAGTTAAAGTAACAATTTGAGTAAATGTTGTGATTTTTTTGGCAAAACTATCCCTATTTTTTATCCATTAAATAAGGACAATATTAAAGTGTGTATGATACAATTAACATTATTTGGTGTTTTGACTCCTAATAGTCAAACATACTTCTTTATATTTGGTCAATCAGAATTGAGAAATTTTAGGTGTGTTTGATTTTCAACATTTATTCACACGATTTTTGTACAATTTTTATATATTAATCAAACAATATGTAACACCCAAAATAAAATTTAACTACATAATATATAATGAGAATTTTCTATGATTACTCAAACAATAACATAATTTTAAAACCTCAAGTTTAAGGCCCAATTTTTATTCGAATAAGAAAAAAAAAATTAAGTGTAAACAAAACTCATGGTATATTAAAATCTTAATCAGTAAATGAAGAGATTATTTTTCATAAAATTAAGAAGTCAACTAGATGTGTACTTAACATATGACTATTTAGAAAGAAAATTAAGTAAAAATAAAATAAAATGCTATAACATTTACTTGTATTTATATACACATGCAAATATTAATATATATATATATATATATATATACATATAGATATGTTGTGTGCATGTAAATGTATATAGAGAAATACATATATATGTAACTAATTAAACAATAAAACTATATGTATGTCATACTAATAAATTTAATAAAATAAATTAATAATTGATAAGTTAGAGTTTGATGACTCATAAGATAGGAGAGAAAGGAAGTAGACGTGTGTCCATTCTTAATTAATGACTCATGCTACCTTATACTCTAGCACTAGTATTGAATATGGAAGACAAACAAGAAAAGTAGTTCAATTACAAGAAAAGAAGGAGTGATGGTAAGGACGGATTCTAAGAAGAAAGAAACAAACAAAGGTATTAATTCATTTCATAGGTATTATTTCACAGGTATTATTCCTTAATCCTAAGATTTACATAATAAAGTTGTTAATATCTTTGATCAACATCAACCTCATGGAAGTAAATTGGAATGAAGTAATTGGATTTGATAAATTAATTTTATGTTGTTAATATTCTTTTTATATATCTATACATATACTTTTATTTTAATCAATCATCTAATTACCCGTTTAATAGCTAGATATATGCAAGTCTAAATAGAGATAATTTTATCATTAATCTCTATATAAATAATGAATGAAATTAAAATTATATTTACAATTTCGGTCAATTCCTAGATAAGTTCCAATTCATAATAATATTGGGTGATTACATAGTAATTTGGAGGAAAACATAATCTATTTTGGATTTAGCCATTTAAAGATCTAAAAAAAAAGGTGAAAATTAATAACTTAATCAATGTTTGAATCAACTGTTTTATTAGAATTGAAATCAAAATACAAAAAAATAGGGTTATTCAATAATGTTCTCAATAAACAAGAATTTATATTAATTAGATTTTTTAAAATTATTTTAAAGGTCTTCAAGAACTATTTTAAGCTAAAAACTTTATAATTTACTTGTTTAGAATTATTTTTAAGTATTTAAGATCTAATTAAAGTTTAATTAAGTTTTCTATTATTTTAATAAACACATTTTCATTATAAATTCATCTATATTTACCTTAAAATTGTTTATTTTATTCTTTAAACCACAATGTCGTTGGAAACCTATTCCAACTAATTAAGGAAAATCCTAAAGGATATATTTTAATTATTAATAACCTTAAACTAGACAAGGTACTAATATATTTTAATATTCGATATAGAAAACAAGGAAGGATGAATTTGTTCGACAACTTATGAATAGAAGCTTTAGTCTCCTAAAGTAGGGATAATTGCTTATTATGGTATTTATATTCTTTCGAAATATTTAAAATATGAAATCTTATACTTGAATGGCATGAGGTCGGTATATGGGTTATATGAATAGGGTGCTATGAGCTAAGATGTTATGATATGATAGATATGAGAACATTGTGAATATGTGATTTGAATCTGTAATTATGTGGTGTCGATGTCAAGTGAAACGTCTTTATTATATGAATAGTATTTGCGTAAATTATATGATTTTAAAAATTATTGATTTCAAGTGACACAAATGCGAATGGTTTCATGTGATGTTAAGTTGGGTAATTCCCGTATAATAGGGGTTTCTTTAGAGCCAACATATGTCAATAGATTTATTTACTTATGTATTGTCGTGAATTAGGTGACCAACGTGAACGTGACCAATGTGTACTATGTGTTATGTGAGAATTATTCTGTGACAATTTAACTGCGCATGCGTCTGCACGCCAAGTGGGGTATTCCTTGTCGAAAACCTAACACAGAGGGTATTTTTCGAAAACCCAACATGAATGGTGTAACAACCTATAGGATTCGCTTGAGTTCACAATGTGTAATATGTGATATGTGATAAATTAAATATTTTCATGGTGCTAACGGCTAAAAACCATATCCATGATGGCTAAGAATCGTACGCGGCGATTACAATCTCTTTCCCAGGGTCAAACTACTCTAGAAGATCTGTAGTCTAGCCCATAATTCGTTATTCAATTACGACATAAATGAAATGTGAAATTATTGAGTAGTCTGCAAAATCCGAAAATCCAGATTTTCTTATCGTGTCGTAAGAAAAAAACGAATCGGAAAAAAAAAATTATTGAGCGTGTTCAGGGTTACTCGTCTCTTTTTTTTAATAAAGGAAGGAGGGTGTGGGTAGAAATGACAAGAAGATATTGGAACATTAACTTGCATACGATTGATGATTGATTGAGATGATCGCTTTCAGTATTAAATGATTTAAAAGATGTATTTGAAGGCTATCTATTTTCTGGTGTTTTTATTAAAAGATAAATGTTTTACGAAAATCAGTTTCTTTTTGTGATAAAATCGTAGTTTGGCAAATACATTCAAATCTTTAAAATTGTGTTATAACGAGTTGTTGAATGCCCGAGTGAAATTCTTTAAGTTAATAACGTTTTCAAATAAGGGCATGTCTATTCTTTTTATCAAATGGTTTTATATGTACGTACTAGTGCCACGTTTTATTTATCTTAAAATCATTATATGTTATTTGGAGTTTCCCCACTGAGTGTATTTCAAACAATCTCCTCTCTTTTTAAAATGTTTTCAGTTTAAGAAGTTTAGGGCGTGGAGTGCGGGTGGTGGATGTTGGTAGCCGATGATCAAAGGTCAAAAAATGTTTTAATTCAAAATGTTATATTTTCATAAATGTTGAAAATATGTATTTCATAATTATTATTGATTTTATTTATCTTTATTATTTATAAAAAAATGAATTTTATATATAACTCCTTGGTCAAAATTTACCCTTTCATAAAGAAACGGGGCATTACACAACAAATGCATAACATAAGTATATTTTTTTAAATGTGGTTAAAAAAAAAAAAAAAAAAAAAAAATATATATATATATATATATATATATATATATAATCTTAATGAGAAACCGTGCGAGGAAGTGGAGGGATGGAACAGGGGTAGAGATGAGTGTTTCAAATTCTTTTGTGTGTTAAAAATAAACTTGGAATGTAATGAAATGTTTTTTTTTATTTTTTTATATCTTTTTATTGATTAGAGTGTGTTTAGTAATAAGTGTGTTGGGTACAGTTACATCCATCATAATTTTGATTTTGTAAAGATATTCATAACAACGAGTGGTAGTAACATTCATTTTTTTGGGTTCCATGTTTGAGCCTTCATTTTATTAACACTTTCATTTTAAACATACATTCAAATCAATTTTGTCATTAATAATTGTTACGAGTGGATCTCATTATCTATCAACAAATTTTTTGTTAATTGTATCAATTATATTTATATATTTTTAAAAATTAAAAGATTGAATTATTGAATAATTATATGTTAGTTATTCTATTTATTAGAGAAAAAATTATTTAATTTGAAATAAAATATTTATTTAAAACAATAAGCACATGATGTAATATAAATGTACTATAGATAATTTTTTCATCAACTAAATGAAATTTCCGTAAAAAAATTAATAACCAAAGAAAAAAAATTGAAAAGCAAGAAAGTTAATTTTAAAACTTAAGAGAAAAATAAATACCAGATAAAGAAAAAAAAAAAGGCAATACAAATTAAAGCAGAATAAAAAAATAAAACAACTGCAGCAAAACGGATAATTGAAAAAAGCAAGAGAAGTGTTGCGGACGCCCGTCATCAGTCATCACCATTCACCGCTTAACCATATCATTTACCAAATTTCTGACGAAAAACATTTTATGTAAAAACAAATGTTGATAATATTATGAAAATAGTTAAGATGTTAACGAAGGTTTCTAACAACTCCATTAAGATCCAATATTGATGCCC
Organism: Scutellaria barbata; assembly: GCA_028654395.1. Lineage (NCBI taxonomy): Eukaryota > Viridiplantae > Streptophyta > Magnoliopsida > Lamiales > Lamiaceae > Scutellaria > Scutellaria barbata. The sequence continues at coordinate 11,184,518 of CM053645.1, forward strand.
TAATAAGTGATTACCATTTTTTTATTTAACAACTCCATTTTAGGAATTTGACGCCATCATTCCAAACTCCCTCTCTTTGGCATTTCCAGGGTTTCATCTGTGCTGTGTTCCAGAAATATGTATTCTCTTAGAGTTTTCTCTTTCTCAAGCTCTGCTACCGGTACTGGTACTGCATACCTTTTTTCTAATATTAAAGAAAGCAGCGACATGCAATAATCCTTCTGGAATCATATATTTAGAGATACGTGTGAATATGTTTTTACTCGAAATCCGGATAATCTCTAATAGTTTTAAATCACCAAATTCTCCTTTCTTTTCCGACAGATTCGTTTCGGGGCAGGCGGAGAGTCCTCGCTACCAAATGCAGCCTCATAAATGTTTCAACGGTACTACTTCTTAAAAAAATTAGTTGATTCATTAATTTTTATTATGATTTTAGAATCAAGTCTCTGGAAGGAACTGTACACTGATAAACTTGGTGAGTGGTAGATTAATCAGAAGTTGATTGGAAAGATTAGAGAGAGAATAAGTAATGGGAAAGTGGAGATATCTCCGTCTGCGTACGACACGGCATGGGTGGCGATGGTGCCGTCGAGGGAATATTCCGGCGTTGAGCAGCCCTGTTTCCCGCAGTGCGTGGATTGGATAATGGAGAATCAGAACTCAGACGGGTCATGGGGTCTGAATCCGGGTCATCCATATTTGGTTAAAGACTCTCTTTCTTGCACATTGGCATGCCTCCTTGCCCTTCGTAAATGGGATATAGGCCACCAACTAGTTCAAAGGGGTAAACGTGTCTTTTCCTGTTTTCTTTCCTATGTTTGCTTTTTCCTTAATTCATGTAATCCAAAATTGTAAATTGTGAAATATGTTAAATTGAATTTTATGTGATACTGGATTGTTTGACACGAATCTTATGGTGATCCATTTAGTCCAAAGCACGATAAGATAGAGTTTCTATTGACTCATCTGAATCGAATTGATTAGTCTAGGGTTTTTTAATCAGAACCTTATTAGCCTTGACCTGAATCATTATGCTCAGGCGTTTAACATGTAGATCTCAATTATAGAGGTTCAAATGTTACATACCCTTGTTGTTTCCGAATTCATGTTCTTTTTATGTTTCATTGCTAGAAGTTTAGAACAAGTGTAGTAGGATATTAAGGGGAAAAATAAACATAAGGAAATTTGTTAATTAATCATCTTTCTCTACATTGAATGTCATTTTCTTTGGTGGTTGTTGAATTCCAGGCTTGGACTTCATTGTGTCTAATGATTGGGCTTCGTCAGCTGATGACAACAATCAGTTTTCTCCCATTGGATTCGATATTATCTTTCCTGCCATGCTTAACTACGCTAAGGACATGGATTTAACTCTGCCCTTCTCCAAAAACATACTTGATTCATTGTTTCACATTCGAGATTCACAGCTTAGGTTAGTTTGCGCATGTTCTTCTTTGATTCTCTAATTTCACTGATTATCACAATTGGAATTATATAATCTCATGTAGTATCGAAATTAACCATAAATTGATGTAATGGAAAGGACACAAAAGCAGGATTACATATCTGAAGCACTTGGAAGTTCATGCAATTGGAAGGAAATAATATTGACACATCAAAGAAACAATGGTTCATTGTTCAACTCACCAGCTACTTCTGCAGCTGCTTTGATTCACTGTCCTGATGATAAATGCTATCAATACTTGATCTCCGTTCTTGGAGCTTGCAATGGATGGGGTACGTAATTCTTACAAATCTTACACCCCGTATTATATTTTTGGTCTCATTTTCATGTCCCAAATTACTATTTTTCCTTTTCAGTGCCTACTATTTATCCTATGAATATATACGCTCGTTTATGTATGGTTGATACACTGGAAAGGTTAGGAGTAGCACGATATTTTGGCTTTGAGCTCAGCAATATTCTTGATGAAATATACAGGTGATCTCCACTGTTTATATATATGCATACAAATTAAACTGTTTCAGTTGATCAATCAATCAGTTCATACAACCAACAGGTGTTGGCAGGAGAAAGAAGAAGAAATATTTTCTGACATTACTTGTCATGCCATGGCATTTCGACTTCTACGAATGAAAGGGTATAATGTCTCATCAGGTAGTCTATCCATCAAAAGATTGAGACAAGATTAGCCTCTCTGTTTCAAGTTTATAAATAAAAATGCTATGAGAAATCAAGTAGATAGTTTTTATCATGATTTAGATGAACTGGCTGAATTTGTCGACCAAGAACATTTCTTCAGTACTGTTAGCATGCAATATAGTGGTGTAACCACCGTGCTTGAGCTTTATAGAGCTTCACGGATTAGAATATACAAAGACGAAAGCACTCTTGAAAAGATTCATGCTTGGACTGAAGCATTTCTCAAGCACCAGTTGGTAAACCAAAGTATTCTTGACAAGCAATTACAGAAGCAGGTGACATTTATTTAACATAGATAAGTCAAATTTCTTGGGTTGATTGGCCATCCTTGTGATTAACTTGCATCACGTTTTCTTTGGATTTTATAAGGTGGAATATGACCTGAAGAATTTTCATGGCACACCAGATCGAATTGGAAACAGACGAAGCATTGAGCTATCTGGTGCTCAAGATTTTCAAATGGCAAAAACATCGTATAGGTAACTTCCAAATTTTCCAACTTATGCATTTTTAATTAGTAGGGTCAGTATGATGAGTCACTGAGTAGGGATTTCATGATTCTCATTTATCTGTTTTCCTTCTCTCTTTAGGTGCCTCCCAATTCATAATGAAGACTTTGTTCTGCTCTCATTGAATGATTTTAGAATTTCCCAAACACTATATCAAAGAGAATTTCAAGAAATGCAAAGGTATGCAATGCACAGTAGATTAAGACTGAGATGCACTCTTTGTCTGTTAATAAACTTTTGCATCTTTACCAACAGGTGGTACACTGAAACTAGGTTGGACAGTTTAAATCAAGGAAGGAATGTATTGCAAGTATCTTACGCTTTGAGTGCTGCAGTTACTTTTGATCCTGAATTATCCTTTCCTAGAATTTTCAATGCCAAACATTATGTTCTTACAACTTGTTTGGATGATTTTTTTGATGATTATGGGTCCAGGGAAGAAGCTTTCTCTATTATCGAATTAGTAAAAAAGTAATATGTTAATCCTTAGTACACATTTATGTTAACTGACGAGTACTGGTGATACATGAGAAATCTTATAGTATTAATTATTTTGTACTGTAGATGGCAGCCAGAAACAACGTACAGCTCTGAACAGGTTGAAATTCTGTTTACTACATTATACAATACAGTAAATGAGGTTGCAGAAAAGGCTTTTTCTGAGCAAGGATATACCGTTAAACACGAACTTATTAGCATGGTGCGGATTCTTGATGCCAATGCTTTCAGTTATTTCATCCCTCCAATTTGTAACGCTTTATATGGTTTTGTTTTTCTTGTCTAAGCAGTGGCTCGAATTACTAACACATTTTGTGAGAGAGAAGAATTCTTGGAGTGACAACAACGTGTCGACCCTGGACGAGTACTTGTCATTTGCTTGGAAAAGCATCAATTGCAATATCACTTTTCTCATGTCGATCCAATTTTATGGAATCAAATTGTCCAAGGAAATTTTTTCAAGTGCTGAGATCACTAGTCTATGCCAGCACGCTTCTTTGGTCTGCCGACTTCTCAATGATCTCAAGACTCACAAAGTACGCATATTTTTTCATTGGACTTCAAACGTATTGAATTATATACATTCTTATTTGAAGCTTGGATTGTTAGAAGGTAAAACAACTTCCTTATTTGTTCAATTTATTCATGACCAAAATCAACATTGGCAGAGAGAAAAAGAAGAAAATATACTGAATGGTGTAAGTGTACAAACTGCTGGAGGCATTTCAGAGGAGGAGGCCATTTTGAAGGTGGAGCAGATTGTGGAATATAATACAAGAAAAGTTGTAAAAATGGTTTGTCAAAGAGAAGGAAGCATTATTCCTAGAGAATGTAAACAACTCTTTTGGAAGACATGCAAGCTTGGCTATTTCGTATACCCTCCAGATGGCGGCGACGAATACTCATCCCCCAAGGAAATTGCTAAGGAAATGAATGCTCTGATTTGGGAGCCTATTCATCTTCCTCTTTCAGCATGATGTGTTCAGCCCAAGATTCAGATTACAACAATTCTGTATTGATGATTCGCACGTTGTCTATTTATATATATGAAAAGAAAAGTTGAATTGTTTCGGTTGCATACAAACTGAAGTGTTCGATAAAATTGCAAACTGAAGTGGACATGATATAAAAAAGTAGACAGATGAACTGGGCCATTCTCAATCTTTTAATCGGCTAGCTGCAAAGGTCTTCTGACTGTGGGAATCAGGTGCAATTCGTTTTTCCTTTTAACGCCGGAACCAAAGGCCTCTGTCATATCCAAGTCTTTGTTTTTTATTCCATTTGGCATTTCCCAATCAAAATGATAGAGAAGTGTTGCCAGTGTGAACTCCGCATTTGCCATCCCAAAAGATATTCCAGGGCAGATCCTCCTTCCTGCACCGAAAGGTATGTATTCAAGATTATTCCCCTTATAATCAATTGGGTTATCCTCAAATCTTTCTGGTATAAACTTATCAGCATCGTCCCAATACTTGGGGTCTCTTCCCAGTGCCCATGCATTGATTATCACTCTGGTTTTTGCCGGTATTTCATATCCATTGATTTCACATTTTTTGCTGCTTTCTCTAGGGACTAACAGCGGCACCGGTGGGTGCAACCGCATTGTTTCTTTGATTACTAGTTTGAGGTATATTAGCTTATGAAACTCGCCTTCATCTACATATCCTTTCCCATCGAAAGCATCTCTCACTACCTCTTGTGCCCTTTTCAATATAGTTGGGTTTTTAATCATCTCTGACATTGCCCACTCTACAACATTTGCAGATGTCTCACCTCCAGCAATGAACATGTCCTGTGTCAGAGAGATAATAGAAATTATATCATTGTATGTATCAACAGGTAAAGAGATCTACAAGAAAACATAGGTTAGAATTTAATAAGAAAACCTAAATATATAAGGAATTCTAAGGAGAACTACATATACAAAGGAAATATATATTAAATCTATAATACTCCCCCTCAAGCTGGAGCATATATATCAATTATATCTAACTTGTCACAAAGTTTCGAGAAAGGTTGCTTCATAAAAATAGTCGAGGTCAAATCATCATAAAGAAAGATGTTCTTCACATCAATATCAGCCAACAAAAATGCAAACACAAGCTCCAAGTGGCACCAAAATTCAATATCCAAAACTTATCATGAGATACGACAAGCACACTGACGGTGGTAGAGGCAACAACAATAGAGGAAGTGCCCAAATAATGTATTAGATTGTCATTAGAGTATATCTCTTGTAAGATTGGAGAGACAACATAATGGGTAGAGAGAACATAACATAATGGGTAGAGAGAACATGATCTTGTTTCTTTTGAGATCCCAAAAATGATAGGAAGACATGAGACCATAGTAGATAGTTGGAACCATTCAATTTTATTGTGGTCCTTAAAATTGTTTTAGAATTCAAAATACACATTGAAGAAAAAGAAAATAGCACTAATATTAGCGTTAGAAAAGAAAATTAGAGAGAAAAATCTCAGATTATTGTTCAAATCTAAGAGAAAAATGTTAAGAGAATATCTGAGAGAAAAAATCTTAAATCAGTGCTTAGAAAATCTGAAAGTGAAATCTCAGATCACTTTAGATAAAAGAAATTTGAGAGAAAAATCTTAAATCAATATTTAGAAAATTTGAGAGAAAAATGTCAGATCAGTTTAGAGAAAAGAAATTCGAGAGAAAAATTTCATAAATCTCAAATTAGAGAGAAAAGTAGAACTCCGAGAGTTCATATCAGCCGTGTAGGATTAAGACCTGAGAGTTCATATCGGCCGTGTAGGATTAAGATCTAGGATTAAGGCCGTGTAGGATTAAGATCTGTGAGTTCATATCAGCCGTGTAGGATTAAGGCAGAAAAATTTTCTCGCTCCAATACCATGTCAGAGAGATAGTAGAAATTACATTATTATATACATCAACACGTAAAGAGATCCATATATATAGGAAGTAGAACATACGTTATAATCTAACAAAAAAACCCTAAATATACAAGGAATTATAGATATATTAGAAGAACTACATATATAAGAAGGAAATATATATCAAATCTATAACATTATTCTAACAAGAAAACCTAAATATATAAGAAATCCTAGATATATAAAGAGAATTACATATACAAAGAAATATATATCAAATCTATAACATCGTGAACAAGAATTTCAGTATTCATTGAAAAGAGATAACGAATCTTGTAGGATGTGGAGAAGAAAACAAACCAATAGCACTGCTTTGATATTGTCAGTAGTCAGGGGCAGCTCGGCCTCATCTTCTTGATATTTGAGTAGAACTTCTATCAGATCTTCTGATCTTTCAATTGCATCGTCAGTCTTAGTGGTATTGGCTACTCTGTGTTCGCTTATTATGCTTTCCAGAATCCTATCTGTTTGCTGAAAAATCCTTCTCACCTTGAACTTTAATCCGCTGATCACGGGAAATGATTTGATAGAAGGATACAGATCTGTAATGCTAAAGCCTGATCCTAACTCCACAACTTGTTTAATTGCAGATGTGATTGTTCCTCGTTCCTCAGTTTTATTACCAATGGACGCCCTGGTGGTAATATCAAATGAAGATAGGTAAACTCTTTCTGACAGATTGGCTGGTGATCCTACATTGGACGCAATCCACTCGGCCAGGTTCATATTCTCCTCCTCTCTTATAGGTCGGAAGTATTGCACACGTTTCACACTCAAAAGCTCCAATGTGCAAATTTTTCTCAGATGTCTCCAGTACTCACCATACGGAGCAAAGCCAATGTCCGTGAAATTATAGGATATGGCTGTTTGTGTAAACAATAAAGGCCTATTGGCAAATGTGATGTCATGGGTTTTCAACACTTGTTTTGCAACTTCCACAGAGGAAACAATAAGAAAAGGGACTTCGCCTAATTGCAGGTGCATCAACGGCCCATATTTCACCGCCAGATCTCTGAAAACATGGTGGATGAGAGGATTGCTGATAAGAAGGTGCAAGTTTCCAATAAAAGGCAGCTTCTTAGGCCCTGGAATCAGATTCAAAGATGAGTAACTGTTCACATTTTTTCTACTCCGTAGTCTAACTCCCGTTAACAAAAACAGGAGAGAGCAAACAACAAGTATGAGCGTTGATGGCGACTCCCACTCCATGAGATTAATGGAATTAAACATGTCTTTCTAGAATTTTATTATGTAGTGGCATTTGCTTCTTGAAATACTTCAAAATTTAAAGACAAAATGGTGATGCTATGTTACCATCATCATTAATAAGCATTAGTATTGATATTGGCATTTTCTTAATAGAAATTAAGGCTTGTACCGTGGAGTACTATTTTTGCCCCTTAAATATGAATGACAAGAACTTGTGATCCAGTATTTGGCATCTTCGCCTAATTGTACCACTTGATCGTTCATTTTATGTATCGACTTCAAGTTTTTGTATTTGTCAAAATAAAAATATGACATTTTAGAATTTATGCAAGATTTTGAAGTTGACATGTCCCAACTTTTGATGCCAAAGCTTTACCTTATTAATTCGCGTAGCTCCCTAGTTTTGTCTAACTTGAAGCATCTTTCTTGCATGCTTATTTATATGCCTCGATCTCCTCACTTTGTCATTAACGCACTGTCAAACAAAAGACAATTATATATATACAACAAATTAAGATGAAGTCACTTGCTTGGCAGTACATGACTACCACCTCCTCCCTACTCCGATCAACTCCAACCGGCGGCGCTGGCAATAGTTTACAGACTAGCTGTCTTGCTCCTTCCACCGCCGGTGACTCCCAATTCTCACACCAATACACAAACGCAAACACTTGCATCTGTGATCACCTCATTATGAGGTTTCACGTATATTAAAACTATATAAATATTTTATTTATATAGAAACCATCATTTAGTTCTTGTGGAGTCAACATCAACACAACTTAAATAACTAATATGTTGATTGTAATAAAACATGTTGCAAATTAACACTCCATTCGTCGGAACATTTTTTATTATAGAAACACGACTCTTGATATGGAATGAGGGGCAATATTAATTTACTTACACTAGGTTTTAACTGGTTTAATCGATGAAAAATCATATCTATATATATTTGTTAAAATTCTAAATTTTATAAAATATATTTGTTATTTAACATTGTATGTTACTCCTTCCAATTCCAATTAAGTATCATTTTGGAGGTTAAATTTATTTTTAATTAAGTGTCATTTTTGACTTTAATGCAAAAAAAGTAAAGAAAAGGAAAGAAAAGAAAAACTCTATTAAATTTGTTAGCTAAAATTAATTAGGAGTTTGAGATGATTATTTTTTATGGAATTGACTTGATTCACTTCCAATTTTAATTTTAAATTTCTTGAGCTTTTTTTTTTCTTAACCTAATTAAGGATATATTTGTCCAATTTTTATATTTCTTAAAAACTTTAAAACTACAATTAATTGGAAAGAGTATATCTTAATCTAAATTTAGAAAATAATAATTATTCCATTATTTATTCTATTATGTCTTATTGCAGGTATTTTTCCCCTTTGGAAATTATCACCAATTACATCCCCGCTTCCTTCTGCAATGTAACGCAATTTCAATAGCTTATAAAGAAGGTACTGGAAATCTTATATTGCAAATAATGGTTTATATATTTTCGTTTATTATACATGTCCCAAAAAATTTATTTGTTGAATCATATAATATGAAAATATATTGGAAATGCAGAATACAGGGGTGATACTCAGAATTTGTTACTAACACAGAGTATTTTGGAGGATGGGACGTCAGATAAAGATACTTATAATTGGGTATTTAAAGACTCGTTTTTGTGCTTGTTTTTACAGCAAAAATTTTCATGAATTTGCTATTTCTTTTTTTCCCATTTCATTTTCATAAAATCCAATTGTTTTTTTCCTTGTAATTTTAATTAAAAATAAAATAAAATAAAGGAGGTGATATCAGAGAAGATAAGTGAACTGGTGATGAGGATTCAATGGATGCTGGATGATGGAGAGATAAGCGTATCAGCGTACGACACCGCATGGGCGGCGCTGGTGGAGGATATTGGCGGCAGCGGCCAACCGCAGTTCCCTTCAACACTTGACTGGATTTCTAATAACCAGCTTTCAGATGGCTCGTGGGGCGATCGCAACACCTTTCTAATTTATGATTGAATCCTGGAATTTGCACCCCGATAAATGCGGTCAAGGTTTTATTTTTTTATTCACCCCGATAATAGGATTATTCACAAATATATATAATCTAAATCATTGTCTTTTTTTATTTTAAACCAAAATTACTGTCATTAATTTAAAAAAAATTCGCTTCACAGGGGTTTCATTTATGAGAGAAAATATGTACAAGCTTGATGAAGAAACTCATGAGGAATACATGCCAAATGGGTTCGAAGTGGTGTTTCCATCACTTACTGAAAAGGCCAAAACTCTGAATATTGATATTCCGGATGATTCTCCAGGCTTGAAAAAGATTTATGCCAAAAGAGAATCGAACTATAATAAAACTCGACTATAATAATTAAAATCGAACTAAAAATCATGTTAATGTATGTAATAAACTAATAGTATATAGAAATTGTAGTAATGGATCATTTAATCAGTTATAATGTATTGTCTCAATAGGATAGTACATAGCATGCCAACAACATTACTCTTCAGCTACTCAAGTTACAGTCTACTGATGGCTCATTTCTTTACTCTCCAGGAAACAAAGGATCAAAAATGCCATACCTATCTACTCAAACTTGTTCACAAATTCAATGGTGGAGGTACTTTATCCACACTTTTTATAAGTTCGCACATAATTAAAGTTTGTTATCCGATGTACCCAATAATTTGTCGGATTTCAAAATTTAGTACATTAAGTTTTTAAATTATCATATTTTGATAATTTAGACCAATTTCAATCTGATTAAATCAATTTATGAACTCAAATCACAAGTCAAACACAAGTGCACACCCAATTTAAGATTGTCGGCCAAATTTACTGATTTGGCTAGCATTTTAATCTTATATATCATACACTTGTACACATGACTATCTTTTTTTGACATGAAACTTGCCCAATCATCATCCATGTGGGAATAAGGAATTACATATCATTTCTCCCTAAAATCTCACACTCACCGTTGAAATATATAAAAATAGAGAATACAATAAATAAACTTGTTGAAAAAAAATTAAAAAAAAAAAACTAAAAATCAAACATTAAATTAAACAAAATAAAAATCTTCATATCATAAAAAATCCCTAATCCCAGCAAAAAATGGGCTCGATCCACCGCCTTGGAGGTGGCGCCGCCCCAGCGTCTCCGTCGTAATCCCTTTTCCCAAAAAGTTCAATGTCCGCCACCGTTTTCTCCTCTTCCCTCTTAAAGCTCCACCGCCATTGACGCCAGATAACTTCTTCTACAGCTAATGTATCTCGATTGCCAGTCACTCAAAACTCCAATCTTTTCAACGTCGTTTCTCACTTCTATACTCCAATCAAACCTGAAATTTATTTTCTCAATTCATCTGTCAAGATCTCTCAACCAGAGCTTCAATGAATTTGGTTCAAATAATGGAAATCATACTTAGTTATTTCTATCAACATTTGTGATTTTATTTTTTTATGGATTGGGGATTTTTATGCATTGGTGATTTTTAAGTTTTTTTTTTTTTTTTAATGGATGTTTCTGTTCCCAGATTTATTTATGTAATATTGTAATTCTCTGTTTTTATTTATTTATTTTAACTGTGAGTGTTAGATTTTGATGGGAAATGAAATGTATTGTTCTTCACAAGTTTTTAATACCGGTGACTGTGAAGTTCCACGCCAAAAAGGAAATTAGACTGAAAAATGCAAAATTGGGTGTGAAGCCACATTGAGTCATTAGGCTAAAAAGTAGCCTAAATTCTGAGCCTGAATACTTAACAATCTAAATTTGTAGACCTCATGAGTTATGGGTATACTGAATTAATAATTAATTTACAACAAATTTGTTACTCGTGTAATTCTAATATTAGTATTTATGTTTAATGTCACGATTTAGTTCCAAACGTGTATCCAGTAGAATTGTTTGAGCGTCATTGGCTAGTAGACCAATTTTTCGATACTTCAAGCCTGAAATTGACGAATGTCTTCATTATTATACTTACAGGTAATTTTAATTAGTATAATAAGAATTGTATTTTTGTATTGTGATAATTTGATGTGATGGATACGTAAATATCAAGATAAATTCCAGATATTGGTCGAATTATAAAGGAACGTACACCACAAGAGATTCCCAGATTCAAGATATTGATGACAGTGCAATGGCATTCAGGCTTTTGAGGCTTCATGGTTATGATGTTTCTCCAGGTACACAAACATACTCTCTTGCACTATGAATTAAATCAAGAATTTTCTGAAATTATAATGCACGTGCAACAGCAAATTGAATGTGAGTATGCTAATTTTACATATTAATTTGTGTTGCTCCAGAGTATGTAAAACAGTTTGAGAAGGATGGAGAATTCTTCTGTTTTGCCGGGCAATCGAGCCAATCTGTTACTGCAATCTATAACTTGTACAGAGCTTCTCAGGTGATGTTTCCCCAAGAACAGCTACTTGCAGATGCCAACAAGTTCTCCACCAATTTTTTGCAAGAAAAGAGAGCTAATAATAAACTAATAGACAAATGGATTATTACAAAAGACCTTGGAGGCGAGGTGCATCTCAAATAACTCAATTTATGCAATTAATTTGTAGCTAGCTAGATTGGGATCATGGGTTGCATTCTTTTGAAACAGGTGGGATATGCATTGGATGTACCGTGGTATGCCAGTCTACCGCGACTTGAAGCAAGATTTTTCATCCAACAATACGGTGGTGAAGATGATGTCTGGATTGGCAAAACCCTTTATAGGTACCTTCTTCCATTAATCTGGCCATTTTTTCATTCCCACATTATCCGTAAGCTCTACTATTCAATATCACATCTTGCATCTTCAGAATGGGATACGTGAACAATAACACTTACCTTGAACTCGCAAAATTAGACTTTAACAATTGCCAGGCGTTGCATCAGCTTGAGTGGAAAAGCATTCAACAGTAAGATAATTTCGGATATTTTTCTAATTTAATTTCTTGAGTTACATGTAAGTATCATTAATCGAATAATATCCTAATTAAAATCATTTTCTTTTCATGTTACTGGGTGGTACTTGCAGATGGTATAAAACGAACAATCTTGAGAGTTTGGATTGAGCCAAAAAAGCCTTGTCTTTGGTCTCTATTTAGCTGCAGCAAGTGTGTTTGAGCCTGAAAAATCAAGACAACATCTAGCTTGGACTAAAACAATGATTTTAGTGAAGACAATCGCATCCCAACAACTTTCCAGGGAACAAAAGCATGACTTTATTATGGAATTTGAACATGGAAGCATCCGCAAGAATGCAAATGGAGAAGGGTAGGCTTCGTATTTCAAGCCGCAGATTACTTAAAGCTGAGCAGATTCATTTTTCTGAATATGCATATGCACATGAATACAATTTGACAGGTATAAAACAAGAAGCAGTTTGGTAAAAAGTCTTATCAGAACTGTGAATAAGCTCTCACTTGACACACTTTTGACGCAATACAGAGATGTCCATCAGCAACTTTATCAAGCAGTAATTCCAATTAAATATTGATTCAAGAGTTTTATGTCACCAAATCTTGCTAACTAGCTTGTTGCCAGTCAAATTCAAGCTTTAAAATAGTGCAGACTACTTAGAAAACACCTAATGATTTTATTTATGCTCTGTAATATGTTTAGTGGGGAAAGTGGCTGGAAACATGGAAAGAAGGAGACGGTGATGCTGAGCTGTTTGTGAGCACGTTGAACCTGTGCCACGGATCAGATGAATCTCATCCCAAGTATAAGCAGCTCTTGGAGGTCACCAACAGAGTATGGACCACTTATTGTTGCAATTTATTTTCATGCATAACAGGTATTTTTAAACTGAAGAATTACAAGAAGAGAGTCATGTACAGCAACAACACAAATATTAATTACACAGAAAAAAGAAGAGAGGCAATACATATAAATGATTAAAAGTGCAAAGGTCTGGTAAGAGTGGGAATGAGTTGCAAATCGTTTTTCCTTTTAACAGTCATCCCAATGCCCTCTTCCATATCCAATTCCTCATTTTTGATCCCATTTGGCATTTCCCAATCGAAATGATAGAGTAGATTAGCAAGTGTGAACTCCACATTCGCCAATCCCAAAGATATTCCAGGGCACATCCTCCTCCCACTACCAAAAGGGATATATCCAAGATTATTCCCTTTATAATGATCATTTGAGCTATCCATAAATCTCTCAGGCATGAACCTGTCCGCGTTGTCCCAATACTTGGGTTCTCTTCCCAGCGCCCATGCATTGATTAAGACTGTTGTGTTTGCTGGTATTTCGTATCCATTGATTTCACATCTTTCCTTGCTATATCTGGGAACTAATAGTGGAAGTGGCGGGTGCAATCTCAATGTCTCTTTGATTACGAGTTTCAGGTATTTTAGCCCATCGAGTTCCCCTTCATCTACATATCCTTTCCCATCAAAAGCCTCTCTCACTTCCTCTTGTACCCTTTTCAGACTACTTGGACTTCTCATCATCTCCGACATCGCCCAGTCTACAACGTTTCCAGATGTCTCGCCTCCAGCAAGGAACATATCCTGATCAACAGTATATATTATGAATTCTTCTTTTTCTTGATGAAATTAAATTGAATAACAGCTAAGATTTGGTAAAATTGAAAATTCAACAAACCAGTAGCACTGCTTTGATATTGTCGTTTGTTAGGGAGAGTTCATCCCCATCTTCTTGATATTTCAGTAGAACATCCGCCAAATCTTCGGTTGAGCCCTCTGTCTTGGCTATTCTGTGTTGGTTGACTATGTTTTCAAGAATCCTATCAGTTAGCCGAAAAATCTTCGCCATCTTGAACTTTAATCCGCTGATGAGAGGCAATGATTTGATAGAAGGATAGAGATCAGCAATACAGAAGCCTGATGAAAACTCGACGAGTTGTTTCAATGCGGATGTGATTGATTCTCGTTCCTCAGTTTTCTTACCAATGGATGCCCTGGTGATAATATCAAATGAAGACAGGTAAACTCTTTCAGACAGATTGACTGCTGATCCTTCATTGGAAGCAATCCATTTGGCCAGTTCCAAATTCTCCTCTTCTCGTAGGCCTTGAAACGACTTCACACGTCTCCCACACAAAAGCTCCAGTGTGCAAATCTTTCTCAGAAATCTCCAGTACTCGCCATACGGAGCAAAGCCGATATTGGTGTAGTTATAAGAGAAAGGCAGTGCTACAAGCCATGGAGGTCTATTAGCAAAGGCGATGTCATGGGTTTTCATCACCTGCATCGCAACTTCCGAAGAAGAAACTATCAGAAAATGAACTTCACCCATTTGCAGGTGCATTAGACCTCCATATTTGACAGCCAGATCTCTGAAGATTTGGTGGGGCGGCCGAGAATCGCCGGCGAAAAGGTGCAAGTTTCCGATGAGAGGAAGCCTCTTTGGCCCTGGAATCAGATTCAGAGCTGAGTAACTGTTCACTGATTTCCATAACTTCACTACTATATACGTAAATACCAGAAACGAAACTGCTATCAGTTTTGATGCCAACTCGAACTCCATGAGAATTTGAGTAAATTCAGAATTTAATTTATTTCTATTGTTCTGTGATTTTTTTGCAGTTTATTCATAGCTATATTAATAGAAACACGCTAAGGCGCATGATGTTTAAGAAATGCAAGTTGATTGTTTTTTTCTCGATCTGTTTTAAGATGATAATAATAAATAAATAAATAAAATAAATTTCATAACAAGACACAATTTATATACTAGTTCTCAATTCTAAATTCAAATTTTAAAATTCTCATTAATTAGCTCAATTTTACATTTTTCTCAATTTAAAATTTGAAAATTAGATTAAGTTTTCAATTCAAGATAAAAAATAAAAAAATAAAAAAAAAAATTTTATTTATATTTTAATATGTATATACAGTTCAGATAAATTAAGACAAGTTCGTTAATTTAGGAACAATCTTCATTCGATTTGTATTAATTTTTATATGTATATATATATATATATATATATATAATAAATGCAATTCAAAAAATTAAGATTCCTTTATTTTCTTAATTTTATGAATAAAAGTACATAAAATCGATTTTAATATTAATCTGTTTAATATAAATTATATTTTATGAATTGAATTAATTATATTTTATTCTTTTTTTTCATATAAATTAAGATAAATCGAATGAAAATTGTTTTTAAAATACACTAACTTGTCTTAATTGATCGAAAATATGAATACATGTTGAAATATAAATAAATTTATAAATACAAATAATAAATAATATGCAATTTTGTCTTGAATTAAAACTCAATCTAAATTTTAAGTCTTAAATTGAGAAAAAATGTTAAATTGAACTCCTTATTAAGAAACTTTAAAATTTGGATTCAAAATTGAGAACTAATTTATAAATTGAATTTTGATATGAAATTTATCCCAAAAAAAAAAATTATATTGAAGATTTCACAGTTGGGATCATGTTAGATTTGATATTAAATTACATACTATTATTCTCTTTTAATATTAATCTTTTGATTATGACAACAATAAATAGCGGCCTAACTACCAAGTTGTCAAGTTGATCTACGATAGCGCCTTTTTAAATGGACATCATTAAAGAATAGGTTTTTATTAATCACGTGTATTATTAAAGTCAACGGATTAGAAAAAATTAAAAATTAAAGTCAACGGATGGATTGATTCAAATTTAAGTTAAAGCGGAGTAGAAATATATTTTTCCGGGTAGTGAGATTTGTAGGAGGAAATGTCTTTTCTATTCAAATTATAAAAAATAAAAAATATATAAAAAAACATATTTTAAATTATCCACGTTACAAGAATCTGTGTTTTATTTATTTTTAAATTGTAACAAGATCTAAGGTCTCGATCTCAGTTCTCAAATATTCAATTTCTCATTTTGATATTTATGAGTTTGAAGATTTGAGACTTTGCTCAAGATGACAATCTAGATTTTAAATTGGAAGGCATCAAGATATTAAATCGCGATGTAGATGTTAATTCACACCTCTCTCTTTTCTTCAGAAAACATTTTTTATATTTTCACATTAGCACATACTTTTTAAATAGAACCGACTATTGATAAGAAAATATAAAAGAATATGATCTACTTACATAATTTTAAAATCGAATTATATAAAATCTTTAGGATCAATTAGTATTTTACACAAAATACATGATTATTTTAAATACAATTAATGGTAAGAAAATATATACCCAACTTAGAGAGTATTTGGGTGAGCTAATAAGCTTCTAAAATGTTTAAGAGTTTATAATACAGGTGGGAATAGATTAGGTCAAATCGGGCTTCTTATTGGTCGATTTAGGCCTGAAGTGTAAATATTAAATCTAAATTTGATCTATTTTATGTGATTTTCTTTTTTTCTTAGCTTGAATCTGACCTATTTTGTGGATAAACTGAACTACAACCTATCAAAACTCTATTAAGAGCCTACAAAATTATCTTGTATGAAATCTTTTTTTTTTTTTAAACTTTCATTTATACTTAAAAAATTACACTAACAAACATGAAAACAATATAAAATATAAAACATTAATTACATTGCATTTATATACAACTATAAAAGATATCAAATATATTATATATTTTATAAAAATATTATAAATAGATCGGCATATTAGGTCTATTAGACTTTTTTTTAAGGCCTGAGTTTCGCTTATTTTCATAAATAGGCTTGACTTAGTCTAATTTGTTTACTGAGGTTATGTCAAACTAAATCAATAATAAATTGGGCCCTTGTCGAGTAGTATGACTGTACACATCCTTGGTTTATAAACTTTTCAAAAATGTTTGGCAACATTTTAAAAATAAGTTCTTTTTTGAAAAATGAAAAAATCAATAACTTTTTTTAAAAATAAGATCTTATTTTTCAAATACCTTTAAATTTGATTATTTAAATTACAGAATTGTCATTACTAATATTTTATAAGTTCCATATTTTATTTATTCAAATACTTACATCTTATTTTTAAATTAAAAATAAATATCTTATAAATTTTAAAAATATTTTATAAGATGTAAAAGTTTATACAATTTTAAAAATAAACTTATTGGAAAAACCCTCTTCATCTACCCTCTATATCACTGACTCGGTTTATTAAATATATCCATTCCATTTTATTCATTACTATATTTATGGAAAAAGATTAAGAAATGCAATTTAATTGTGTTTTTCTTGCAGATTTCATTATCAACTAAATAATATTTGACAATTCATGTGAGATTCTTATGTGCGAGCTTTTTATGATTTTATGTGAAATTGATATTTATCGTATTGGATAAGTTGACTCACCTTATTAATTTATATAAACTTTGCTTTATAAAATTTTTTACGTGAGATCGTATGATATAAGATTTACTCATAATATTTTTAATTTTTATTATTAGACCTTTTCAAACTAATGGGACAATAAATTAATAATCGCATCATCATCATCATTTTTGTTGATAGCAAATTAATATGCGTGTGACTGCAACTATTTTTAGTATTTTAATATTAGACATTTTCAAGTTAAATGAACAATAAATTAATAATCGCATCATCATCATCATCATTATTTTTGTTAATAGAAAATTAATGATCGATCCACAATAGCTGTTTTTTTTTTCCTTAATTCAATGGATCAATCAAAAGAAATTCTTTTAGGGTGCTCCCAATAATGTGATTATAGGTTTTTACACAGTTTTTATGTCTTCCACATCCAAAGAAAATGAACATCAATTTCGATTTGATTTTGACTTTTTGGGCCCCCAAACTCCGAAGAATAGTGCACAATTAGATGATATTTCAATGCACAATCAATTGTATTGTCTCGTCATGAAAGATCTAAAACTAAAAGTGGGCTTCATTCAATTCACATGCTCCTCATCTCTTCCAGTCTTACTTCTAAATTTCAATTTTCAAATGAATAATTATTTAAATAAAAAAAATAGTTATATATTTTTTTGTTCGATTCGGTTTACTGGACCTGAAAACCGTTGAATATCCCCAAAATAAAAAAGTAGAAATCAAACCAAATTTTTGGTTCAATTTATGTTCAAACCGAAGAATCCAATTATAAGGGTTTAAAATGATATTTAATTTAAAATAAAATTTAAAATCCAAGACATAACCTATTATCAAATGATACTTTACTGAAGAATCCAATTATAAGAGTTTAAAATGATATTTAATTTAAAATAAAATTTAAAATCCAAAATATAACCTATTATGAAATGATACTTTACTTTAGATCGATTTAAAAGTCACGTGCTACTCTAGCGATATTTTCGAATGAATTTTGAATTTTCAGATCAAAATTGAATTTAAATCTAACAATTTTTCAAATTATGGAGGTGAAAAATGATTCGAATATTCTAAAGAGCATGAAGTAAGAAAAAGACACATGTATCTTATATATCCTTAACTAGTAGTCAAAACACCTATGATTTGATCATCACAACAAATGTAATGTAAAGGTTGTTTGAGGAATTAATTACACAAGTTGCTCAAACAGTACTTTGGCTGTGTGATTTTCAATTTGTTCAGTAGAAAAATAAGCCCTGTAGTAGAAAGCTTTAGCAACCACCAAAAATGTTTGCTTTATGCCTTTGCTGATTGTGCCATTGGAAGACTCTTCATTGACCAACTGCAGCAAAAACCTCATTTCCTCATCAATTTCCACATACATTTCGCTCTTCCTCTTCTTAATCATCTGTTAGTGCGTATATCATGAATTGATTGAGATGTTAAACTTGCTGAATTATCACTTCATCTATAAGTTATTTAATAAGAAAAGATGATCAATTTGCACGGGGATTATCTGACCTTGTCGTTTTGAAGCCGTTGAAGGTGATGACATATTTTGTTCGTGAGAGCTGAGAGAGTTCTGTACTCAGTGTGGGATAATATCTCTTTGGAGGCTAAATGTCCACCACAAATGTTTATTGTCCTCACTATCACCTCTACTTCCTCTCTTTCTTCTGCTCCTTCACCCAAATTCTTTAGCCAACCTCCCCACTGCATTTATATGTGTACAACTATTTAAACTGATCCTCTCATATCAAATCCAATGAATATAAGACATCTTGTGTGTATATTAACTTACGGCCTCTATTAGTAGGTAGCCCACATCGCTGCCAATCTTTTCTTGTGCATCTTTCTTGAGTTGGTTTAGGGTTTCAAACAAGATGACGATGATCTTTCGTACATTCTTGTAACTGTAAACGGAATCAGATTCTTGAAAAGGTGAGACGAAACATTATTTGAAATAAACAAGGTTACCCTTTTCCATGGAATCTTTGGTCCTCGGATTCTGCAGCTTCCTTGGTGAAATAATAATTGGAGAGAATATCAAACAGAATCTGAGATTTAGCCCAAGCAACTCTTTCTACTGATCTCTCTGTTTCAAATATGCTAGCGGCGGCCAAAAAATAGGCAGCAAGGACCTCCTTTTGGCTTATCCCAAATTCTTCAACACTGTACTCTTCATACCACCTATCCAAATCAGATATTGATCAAAATACTCTATATATATTTTTTCTTTAACTAAATAATATCGAAACTAAATGAGATGTAATTAATATTGATGTGTACACATACTGTTGCATGAGGTTCCATTCCATTTGATGTTGTGTTTGACATCTATTGTAATCTAATTTTGCAAGCTCTAGATCGGTGGCATTATTGTTATCAGGCATCCTGTACAATATATACAGTTTTAGGTGCAATTTACAATCACTACCCATAATATGTGTGTATAAACTCAAATAAATATAAATAGATTTGATTAATGGTAAAAAAGTAGTAGTTAATTAAGTACCTATGCAATGAGTTGCCAAGCCACAGTTGGTCCAAGCTACAATGGTCAATGAAGAATCGAGCCTCAACCCGAGGAAGGATGGCATACCACGGTATTTCCAACCCGTACTTTATCTGCTACACATATCTTTGCTTTTATTTTTATATGGTGATATCACTTTTTTATTTTCATATATATGTTTTTCGAAATAATGTACCTCATTAGGTAGGTCTTTCGATAATAGGAGTTTTATTTGAAAATAAATAAAAATTCAAGCATACAGATATATTGTCCAACATCACTAGACAGACCTCATTAAGGGCAGCATTTGGAGTAGATACGTGCCGCACCAAGTTTTGATTAAGTGGCGATGCCAAAAATTTCATCGAGAAAGATTCAACTGACAATATTATACAACAAATTTAATTAAATTCTAAAATTAAAATTATAAATCAATTCCAACTTTGATAAAAGATGGGAAGAAAAATAAATTTGGTGAAATTACTGTTTTACCCTTCAGATTTTAAAAAATAAAAAATTTAAGGGTTCAATGACCTCTTGTCCCTTGACCCTTGAATGGCACCGTCCCTGCCTGCAACTCACCCTCTGAGAACCATTTTCTCTATTTATTATTTTATTTTTGTCACAATTTGGCAGATATTTGTGTATGCTTGTTGGGGATTTGTGAGATCATTCCAACAAAAATCATAAGTTATATCATGGGTTCATCTTCTTGCCTCCCATCCTTCCATATCATTAATACAAGTATCTTCTTTAGCATGTAATCAAAAAGAAACTAATAATTGATTATTGCGTGAAATTCATGTGTATATTTATATTATTTTTGATAGGATTTTATGCATATTTATACAAAAATGATTTGCATTATAATTTCATGACAATACATAATCTTGAAGCTACATTAATTCTTAATCCTGTGGATCGATAATTCAACTTGGTCATTTACTTAATACGCACGATTTTAGTACACTTGCTAATTAATATTTAGGAAAATATGTGTAACCACATTGATGTGTAACATTTATTATTACTTCTCACTAACTAACTAGTATTCAGTTTGCAACTTTGATTTCGTACTTTCTTTTACTCAAATTTAAATATTTTCATCTTCTGATCATATTAATCTAACTCATACCATTATATATAGAATTGTATTAAAAAAAAATCAAAGTCAAAAATAAACAATAAAAAATATATAAAAAGTTTATGAAAGTTGGCTAAGAATAGAGGTCTCCCAAACAATATATATATATATATATATATATATATATATATTTGAGATATTTCAAAATTAAACACATACTAAAAGACATAAATGTCCTTATTATTTATTAACTTGTATGTTATGTAATTGAAAGGGTAGAATGATATTGTAGTGTGGTGTATTTAGAAGTTCCGTGGTTAAAATATTTTAAAATAGATGTGTTTCGTAATTTGAAAGTGTTGAGTAATAAATGAGATGTGTAGTTTATTTTACGACAAAAAAACTTACAGCGGCTGCAACTCTCCTGGAAAATACGACGACGTGCTGCAGAAGAGAGTGGTATGCAGCCAAATCCATTTGAGAATTTGATTGGTTGAGCTGAGAGAATATACATTCTTCCTATAACTTGAAGGAATACTACTAGAGAAAAGATCAAAATAGAGTTTCCTATTTATAAATGGAATTAGCTGAGTCTATGGTTTATGCAAAGTAGACACCTAGGTGTGTCTCTTTCTTTTTGCATCACGCATCCATTTAATTACAAAGAAATTAATCTTGTACAAAAGGGTAATGTAGTTGTTGTAGGTTTGATATTTATTTTCTAGTATATGTATATTTTCTTATATATTTAGGATTCCTATGTGTTTAGGTTTCCTTATTAGATTTTAATTTAGCTTATACTTCTTATATATATGGGATCTCTTTACCTATTGATACACACAATAATATAATTTCTATTATCTCTCTAATAATAGTGTTTTACATACATACTCATTTTATATTGATTAATGTTCTCTTATATAATATCTATAAAATAATTTAACCGACAATATTTAAACTATAGCTAACAGAAGAATTAATTGATGTGTACCTAGCTATAAGAATATATCTAGAAGCAATATTGTTTTCCCTATATGTCATTCATACATGTATGTATAGTCTTTATAACCAGCAAAAGTGAATATTTTACGGAATTTAGGGTATTATTAGTTCTAGCTAGGAATAATTATATAACAGTCTCGAGCATTAATATAAACTTTGAATTTTTGATAAGCAATTATCTCAGTCATTTTCAGCTTTCTCTTACAATTATTTCAACCTATCTATCATTTAACATAAATTCTTCTCTGCATTAGGTGCATGCATCTAAAATTTATACAATTCGGATTGACCCAATCTGGATTTACAATTTTTTTTTTATGTATTGACATTTATGTTATAAATGTGTAACTTTTATGTTATATTAGTATAACTTAAAAAAATAAGAAAAGAATTTCAACTTTTTTTACATTTATGTGATATTACTCATATCTCATACCTTTTAGTTTTGTTAGTTGCACCTCTATATATTGCATAAAGGTAAGGATATTTGTACATAAACGTGACATGAATAATACATAAAGGTGTATATATATATATATATATACAAATTGTGTTGAATTTTTTTTTTCTCCTAAATTATAGTACATATAGGTAAAAATATTTATACATAAATATCACACTAATATAACATAAAAGTAACATATAAATTTAAAAAAAAAAAAAAAACTCCAATCAAGATCATCCTGGATCAACTCTAATTGCAAGTACCTTTGGTGCACACTAGACCAACTCAACTCTAATTGCAAGTACGTTTGGTGCATACTGGACCAACTCATTTGTTAATTAGCCTACTTTCTCTAAAGCAAAATATCATTATCATGTGTCATATATATATGAATTTATAAAGACCTATTATTCCATTATTCCATATATCAATTGATCGATGATAATAATATTTTATATTAAATAAAAAAGGCTATATATATTGAAAGTAATTTATACGGAACGAAAGCTTTTAAATACAAATATAAAAAACTAATCTGACTAATTTTGTTGCAAAAAGTTGGAGTTGTCCACCAATTTCGTTATGTAATAAAGTTGTAGTGTTTTAGCTATAGGTTTAACTAACCTAATCCGGATTTAGAGATATATAGAATGACTCAACCATCAAGTTGGAATTTATACATGTTTAAAACCATTATTGATTACAACGCACAAGAGATTAAGAAATATATTTGTTGAATTATACTCTCACATTTATATTATTAACTAGAAGGTGTTAATTATAAATGCTAATTCCAATGAACAGTAAGTATATGAAAATATTCGAGGGGAAAAAATACAGTTCATATACTTTATCAAAAAAAGAGGGAAAAAAATAAGGTGGACTATTTATAATTTAGAATGGAATAAAAAATGAAAGGTAAATTGTACCGAGGGAATATAACATAGTGCAGTTTTATTTAATGATCAGCAATACTTAAATTTATTAGAAGCACCAGATCGACAAAGATATGGCTATATGCATTTTTAATCACATATATAAATTAAGAGTGTGTCTCATGTGCATAACAATATATGTAATTGGGGTCAACCTGAATCCATCCAAATTCTCGTTTTTTTTTTTTGCTTCAGGTCAAAATATACAAAATTGATGACATTTATGTACAAATTCGATAACCTTTATATTCAATAATTTAGAAAAAAAATGTAAAAATTTAGCAAAATTTATACATAAATATCTTTATATTATATTCATACGACCCTTATGTATATTTTTATAATTTTTATGTACAAATATACATAAGGGTCATATGAATACAATATAAAGATTTCTATATATAAATTTAGTTAAAATTTTTCATTTTTTTTCTAAGTTATTGAACATAAATGTTACATAATTTATATATAAAGGTCATAAAATTTGTATATAAAGGACACCGAATTTGTATATAAAGATTTTGACCTGAAGAAAAAAATATATAGATATATATATATATATATATATATATATATATATATATATTAAAAATACGCAAATTCAAGTAGAGTCGAGTCGACCCAAATTACATGTGCAACAAGTGCACATAAAACACACACTAAATTAAAATATCAAACCAATTTTTAAAAAAATAGATTTTATTAAAATATCTTGATTCCTATAAATAAAGGACTTAGATTAATATTTTTTACACCATTATTTATATTAGTTGAGAATTCTTGTCATTATCACTCATAAATATTTTTAAGGAAAATGAAATAAAATTGCAAATAGAAATAGACCAACCAAAAGACCTATAACAAGACGGACCTCTAAACAATCAACTAAACCTACCGTGGCTGTAGTGGGGGTGGGTCAGCCCACATTTTGATAACTCTAATTAATATAAAAACAACCCATAAGAGCATGCTTGGTTCATATATTGGATTAGTAATATTAGTTGGATTATGATAGGTATGTAGTATTTGAGTTAAATTGAATTAATCTTTTGATATATTTGATTTAAATGTATAATGATAAATTTGATTTAAATGTTGTGATATCTATTGAGTTAGATTTATGTATTAAATTTATTAAACTCAAATAAATCAACCATTTTTGATGGGTTTATCTAATCCAATAAACTCATTACAAGACCATAAATGTCATTTCTGACTCGTGCCCAAAACAAACATGAATTTTTCAACCTTTAAAGTAAACACAAGTTTATCCAAGTTAATTAATCCTAACCAACTCAGATCTCCAAATCAAACATGCTCTAACTGTTTTCTAATTTGCAATCTAATTTTTTTTAATCCAAATATAGCCTGAAGTTCAAGTGTATATCCGATTATGTCCTAAAACAGATGACTATAAGAGTAAATATATCTTTTCATTTTTTTTTTTAGGTTATAAAATATTGAAAAACAATCTAAGTTTTTTTTTTCTTTTTTTGGTATAAATATTAACTTTCAACACAAGTTTACCCTTACGATAAAACTTATTTTTTGATTTAACCCCAATTATAATATGGTAGAATTTATTAAATGGTAAAATCGATTTAATTTGTATCTCACACTCAAAGCAAACAAGAATTACATATATTGATATCCAAATCCGTTCAGTAAAAGGGAAACCCAACCTATCCTAGAGTATTAATATTCAAATGCTTTCTAAAATAGTGTTTTAAGAAAATAATAATAATAAATAATAACAATGAAAACGCTGCCATGTCTATGAAATATTATGGTGGCTATTGGAATCATCAATTTATTATATCACTTAATTTGATTCAAATTGAATCCCCTCGAGAAAACTTGATTCAAATCTGTAACATTTTTTCCTTAAATT
The DNA here is from genome assembly GCA_028654395.1 of Scutellaria barbata. Taxonomy (NCBI): domain Eukaryota; kingdom Viridiplantae; phylum Streptophyta; class Magnoliopsida; order Lamiales; family Lamiaceae; genus Scutellaria; species Scutellaria barbata. The sequence continues at coordinate 11,209,983 of CM053645.1, forward strand.
TTGACATTGTTTAAAGAAACCCACTTTTTATCTTATAGTTTTTTTTTTTTCGAAGTTTGTTTGAAGTGTAAATCATTTAACAAACTAGAAATATTAACAATTAAGATTGGAAAAGATTTGAATTATTAACTCCATTAAGTACCAACTTTCTAACGAAAGCTAATTAATATCTTGCTATTTATAACTTACTGTAACATGATGAAAACTTTTCTGAAAGTATTCAAATTAGTGATTAATTAATCTTTTGTGTAGTAACATATATAAGAGAAAATATTATTTGTCTTTTTTTTTTTAATTCGAAGGTAAATGTAGAAGAGAATTCAAACTCCACCAGCTTATCCAATAGCTAGAGGTGGCAAGACGATTATTTATCTATTTTATGTAAATAAAAAATTGGAGGTGGAAGAAAATTCAAACTCCTATAGCTTCTTTAATAGCTAGAGGCCACAAGACAACTCAACTCAAACATCATTATCATCTTATTGTTACATAATTAACATTTAATACTAATCACTTTTATTTTAAATTTATTATTTGATCTTTAAAATTTCAAGATTTGTGAGGCAGTGACTCAGAGCGTTGACTTGAGTGGCTGTGTCTCTGAATTATAAAAAATATTAATTATTTTAATCTTAACTATCTATCCTTCTTATAGTAGTACTAGAATCTACTAAAACTATAGTAAAACCTCGATAAATGAATGTTCGATAAACAAAAAATCTCGATAAATAAATATTTTTTTCTAATTCTAAAGATATTCATTTATAGAAGTTTCACTGTAATATTATTTATTGTTATTATTATTGAGAATTTATGATTTGTCTACCATACTGTCGCTAATTCATTTTACAATTCTATTAAAACTTATTTATGAGGTTAAAGTTTACTTTTTTGTTTTTTGTATCACGATGTCTTTCCTTTTTATTATTGCGTACTTATACGTCCATGTGATGATGTATTTTGCTCACAAATGCTAGGTTAATAATTTAGTGAACATTTCTTGCATAATAACTTCAATTGTACAAGAAATTTGATTTCTTTTTGAAGGCCGAATTATTACAGGAAACATTAGTTGTTCACCAGAAAAATGCATATAAATATGTATTCCTCCCATTGGAAAGTACTTCTTGCAAAAAAACATAGAACAAGTAACGCAATGAACAAGAATAAGCTGATATTTTTTACAAGAAAAATTAATTGCTTTAGGGAATATCAAGAAAAATTAGAATTATTCACATTCGATGAAGAAGAAACTTAATGACATAATTAAACGAGCAATTTTGGGGAACGGGGTTGCTTGGAGTAAATGACTTTACAGAAATCTTGGATGTCATAAGTAAATCAACCTAATAAAAACCCCTCTTTGGCCAAAAAATTTAAAACATCATGTTTTTTAAATTATATACAACCTTTTAATTTTGGTAACCCTATTTATAATCCAAGATGATTTATTATTATTCCCCTCAACTTTCTATCATATCCATCATTTATCAACAATTTGTTTAACTAATAATGACAGTGTAGAAATTTCACTGTATTAAAATATTGTACTTTTGTAACTTTTCAAACATTACTTTTTTTTTTTAGGAATTGAGTAACAGATTTGAATCATTTGATACAAATTGTGTCCTGAAGACAAAAGAAGAAGGGTAAATGGCACTTCAATAGAGTCAAGCCATTTCTCGGACATCCTAATAAGGCATTTCTCGGAAGCCACTTTATAGCGGACAAAAATCATAGTCTCAGCGCGGAGGGAGCATAGTCACAAAATTATGGATTATAATTTTTTAATTGATAGCTTCGTATTTAGATATATATTGTTCGTTAAATTCTTCTTTCACCAAAATTTAAATAAGGCAGTACGATAGTTATGTAAGATATAGTATCATTGTTCACAAACAATATATGATTTATAGAGATGAGTTAATATGTCTTACATGTCTCACAAAATTCTACTCTTCTTGTTTTAAGTTACAATTTAAATGGTCATTTCTGTAATTTAAGTTTTTTTCGTTAGGAATTTATGATTTATCTATAATACATCATTAATTGAGGAGTAGATTTTGTGTGAGATCGTCTCACAGATCTCATTCCGTGAGATAGATCGAGCCGGACATAATAAATTAGGTAATACTTTTGTGTATTAGGTAGTATTTTTCTATATTTTAGATAATATTTTTGTATTTTATTATATAGTATATGTAACAAAAAAATCCAGATTCATCTTTTCCAATTGTAATAAATGACTTTAATCAACAAATAATATTATGAAGAATCTAAAGAGTACAATTACAAATTCACGATTGCAATCTATATTTCAAGGTTTCTTTACAAGAAAACCTGTCGGAGACATTGGCGATTATAAAGCCTGCAAAGACCTGAATGAAAAGAAAACTCAATAACGAATTCTTGAATCTTATACGAAACAAATCCCAGATGGAAACTGAGAAAGAAAGCAAGCAGACCTGAATGCAACCGATGATATAAATGGCAGAGAAGTGACGACCATGGATTAGCATGTCGGCAAGCATTGCTAGGGGTATTGTCAATGACATTCCAAGGGTCGCAACCAGTGGGGTTGTCCACACAACAGAGAGTGCCCTATCATATTTTTCATAATAAAACTTCCAATTTTCACTATCTCGTTTAAGATTTCAAGAGCTCGTATTCATTTTGCATGCTTTAGGCATTGATATCATGTCCAAAAGATCAAGATGTAATGTAAATGTACTAGAAAACCCCTACCATAGATAATCTGATAGAACGCTTCCAACAATGCCATTGAGCAGAATAACTTCAGTAATGGACGCTGAACTTGGAAATTTGAACTGAGGCTCGATTCCAAGGGCAGTAAGCGGCCATGCTGAAACAACAAATTTCAGCATAAATCTTATAATAAAACACTCCAAAGATTTCGGTCAAGATGTTAGAAAATTAGGTGTAAAGAAAAATAAATATTTGTATGTCATCATGGTTTCTTACCAAGCCACCAGAGACCAAATAAAGTAAAGAGTCCTATGTATCCAAAGAACTTCTGTACATCAACTTTGTCTCCTTCTGATCCAGCTGATCGCTTGAGAAGCACTGTAAAATCCCATATAATTTATGTGCTAAAAGCAAGACATTAGTCAAGTATTCAATTAATATAACAAAGCTTTGTCAGTAGAGGTATGTATACCTGTAAATAATCCATATGATGCTGCAGAAAGCAGACCAAAAATGTCGCCAGTGATGGAATGCCTTTTTGTCCTAGTAAACATGATTAATTAATAGCAAACAAGGCTAAGTAGTTGTCGTTTACACCCAAACAAAACACTGTGTGTGTTAAACTTAAGCAACAAGTGGTATCACAAAAGTGTAATTCTGGTTAAATCTACTGATTGGAAGTATTGAGTTTACCAACTGAAATTCTCAATCTACCTTGCTTAAATTTAGTATAATTAAAAGCGCAAAATGTCATCGCCACCATTTGTTCTACATATATTAATGGACACAAAGACATACCAGCAAGCAAATATATTTTAGCATTCTGTAACATGCAAGAATTTATCACGTACTTTGAGACAATTGCCTTTATGAGGACTTAAATTTGAATACCTCGATGAATGAAATAATGTAACCAACTACACAATAGGACACCAAGGAGATAAATTCTTCTTTTTGTATCTTGATTTAGCCATACTTGAACCTTCATTACATTGGTAGGTAATATAGAATGATGACTTTCAAAAGGTATAGGTTATCTGCTTTCATTAGTATCTTTAGTCAAGTTTATTAGTTACTTTAGCATATTTCGGGAAAGAGATGACTAATCGGTTATGAAAACCCCTCAGGTAGAGACTAGAGACAAATGTTATATTTGATTTTAAAGGTGCACTAAGGACAGTGTTCTCAATTGCATGTTACACGAGGATAAAGTGGTATATTGGTCATAAGTAGGGTTGTAAACGAATCGAATCGAATCGAATATCATGATATTCTATTCGTATTCGTTTAACTATTCGAATATTCGTATTCGTATTCTTTTATTATTCGAATCACAAAAAAAGTAAATCATATTCGTATTCTTTTAAATATTCTAATATATTCGCGAATATTCGAATATTCGTATTCGAAAATTTTAAATTTAAAATTTCAATTTTTTTAAAAAAATATATATTTATTTCCAAATTAATATACCTACATAGTACTTAATAAACTCATTACAAATTAACATTCAAGATTCCAAATACATAAATATAAATTCATTGTCAAACAAGTAATCTAACAAAAATTTCAACTAAACATCCAAGTTTTTAAATACATAAACATAATTTCATAGTCGAACCCATCAAACAAGTAATGTTTATTCTTCTGGTAAGCATTTATATATATATAAAATAAAAAAATTTATATAGTTATAATTATTCGAATATATTCGCGAATACTCGAATCGAATATGGTCATATTCGTATTCGTATTCGGATAATATTCGAATCTGAAAAGCTATTCTTATTCGGATTCTTATTCGTATTTTTCGAATTCGAATTCGAATATCGAATCGAATCAAAAAAGTTCGATTCTTTTACAACCCTAGTCATAAGTGCACATAAAACAGATGAAAGATTAAGAATACCAAGCTGACTTACTCTGTAACACTAAGCATCTCATCTGTGGCCCATGTTTTCCCCAAAGTAGTCATCGCCACACCAGACATACTAATTAGAACAGCTGTAATTTTGGCAGCATTTACAGAGTCTTGTCCAATTATTGCTCCAAAGAAAAGCGTGAAGAACCCTGAAGTCGAAGTCAAGACGGTTGTGCTCGCAACACTGGTATATGCCAGAGCAGAGTTTGAAAAATACTGCAATAAGTTAGAATAATACAGGTAATGAGTGTAATTAACATAACAAAAGTTACTCTACTGTGTGAAATAAAAACTAATCACATAGCAAATTCATTAGTCTAGTCCGGATGGATGTCTTTGCATTGCTTGCTTGGACATGGTAACAAACAGGGAGGGAATTGGGGGGTATTTATGACATATATATCAGAACAGAATATATAGAAATGCTAAAAGACTACCTCTGTTATAAACCATATGGGAGCAAGATAAAGGCTGCATGTGATTATTTCCTGCAAGCTAAGTTCACGCTTCTCTTCGAGGATATGGAACTCATCTTCCTGCTCCTTAAACAATAATGGCTGTCCAGCTTCTGTTTCACTTAAACATGTCTCTGTCATAAGATAGCTTTTCAAAGCTGCTTCGGAATCATCTTGTGTTTCATCGACTTTAAGAGGAAAATTTAGTCCAGCTAACGATATTGAGAGACTATTAATGCTACAAACATCCTTAATCCACCTTCTGTCCACCAATTTGGACATAAAATCTCTAAGAATTGATATTGGAAGGTATACCACCATCAAAGAGATCCACAAATATGTCAGAGCAAAAGGCTGTCTATAATCTGTAAAAATTTTCTGCAAATTAAAAAATGTCAATTTTCTTCTCTGGAAAAGTGCAACAGAATTCTTAGTTATCCAATATCTTCATGAGCATCAAAGTATCAATTAACAGTTAAATGTAAAATTTAGTCCCCACATGTGAAATATGAAAGCATCCAAAAGAACAGAATAACATATTTAAACAAATCTTCAACCTGACGTAAAATCTTTCAGAAGCTAACATGCAGCTAATTACCAAAAATATTTGCAGTCATAATATCATATCAAATCATCTTCTTTTATTTCTTCTAAAGCAACTCTTGATTCTGCTAATACAACTTCAATTTCACTGAGTAGTAAAATTTCTGAAAAAAATCAACTATAAATAAAGAAGGGGGGAAAGAACAAGAATTCTCTAAAGATTTTGTTTCTATTCACTCCAAATACATCAGTTAAGCCCAAGAACAAGTTCAATTCCAACAAACAAATGTACATACTTTGGAAGGGAGATCAAAAGCAAACCTGTGTAATCTCTGCAGAAGTAACCCATATCAACACAAAAGCTCCAATCATCCCCAACCCGGCTTTATACCTCCAACCCATCATCCAAGAAACACCAAGAAAACCCAAACAACAAAAAATTAACTTTTTTTTTTTTTTTGGCGAGAATCCAAGAAAGATATTTCCTCTTGAAGAGGAGAAAACAAGAAAAGTGTCCAATACAAATGTTTTAATTCTTGGAAGTTCGTTGAATGTTATTCTAGTTTGTATGTTGACAGTTGACCAAGTCGTTGTGGTGCTATCACTTGCGAGGTCTCCAACTGGTTTCTCGTGGGGTTTTAATCATTTTGACTTTTCTTTAAATCAACTAATTTGAGGACGTCTTTCGGTAACGTTGTAAATAATGATTTCTTGATTTCAATTTTTTGTCATTTAATACAATAGGGAGAATATTAAAAAAGGTAAAAAAAAAAATTTGCATATATTTTTTTTTTCCTTTTTTAACATATTGAGCTTGAACTTAAGATGAGTTGGGCATTTGAATGACTATTTATATTTACATAACAAAGTTTAAGGAACTTTTATAGCAATTAATTTATACCAAGAATGGGATGGTTTAGTTCGATTTCAACTGGAGTGTAACAAAAGTACCTTATATAGTAAGGCAATATATTATTGAATGCTTCGTTATTTGAACTTATAAAGAGTAGAACTCTTGAATAAAAGCAGGTAAGCTTGAACTTTCCTCTATGGCTGTAACATTTGTTTCAACCATCGAGTGAATAATTATCAGAGGAAGGATCAAAGGAGTGGCAGAAGTGAACCTGATAGACAGAAACCTATTCTAAAAGGAAAAAAAAAAACTGATAGACTGAAACCTATTCTAAAAAAAAGAAAAAAGGAAATAAGAAAATCTCTGATAGACAAGTAGCAGCAAAAAATTGTAGCCAAGATATTATTTAATCAAGTTGCACAATACTGAGGTACTAATTCTCTTTGTCTAACCAATGCATGTAGATCATGGACAATCTTAAACACAGCGTCTGGCCGAGCAAGCCTCATTGCATTTTGCGACATTGTCATAAGCTCATCTTGTTTCGGACCAAACCATTGATGAACGATTTTGGCAATCTCTTTTGGAGACTGAGAGAATTTCCCACATCCATTTTGGACGACATATGGAACATTTCCTGCCTCCTGCAATTCAAGGAATTCGTTACTCTTTTGCAGATTCATATGATAAACCCAATCTTGAAAGCATTGTTTATGGTGTTTTCAGAGTAAAATAAAATCCAATTTTCAGCAAAATCACAATAAGTATATCATTCATTACCTGTCCAGCTATGTAGTCGTTTAGGATGATGGGAAGTCCTCGAATCATAGCCTCTGCAATTGTTCCAGGACCAGCCTGCAATAACACATGATTAGGGCTCAAAAGGGATAAAAAGTTGAAGGGGGGAATCAAATTACTTTAATATAGCATACCTTAGTGATAATGCAATCACACGCACCCATGCACTCTTCCATTTTGGTGATAAATCCCTTCACCTAAAATACGAAAGCAACATATTAGTGTCTCTGCACGACTGAACAGTGATACAAGTCTAGGAAGATGATAGTATAATGTAAGGAGCATTACCTGGACAGGGATCTTCCAGTTAATTGATTGCAATTTGTTGGCTAGCTTTTTATTTCGGCCACAAATCACAAGAACCTGACCAATGGGTTCTCCATGAGTTTCATCATATAGAGCATCCCCCAGGGCTCGAGCAGTGGACTCGATGGGCCCCATACCTTCACCACCACCCATTAGTAACACTGCCGGGAGGTTCTCATCCATGCCCAGATCCTTTCTCAATTCATCCTACAAGATACAATCGTGAAAGAACATGTTAAAATGGCATATTTGAAACATGTTGATTCTTAAGCAATTACCAGAATCTTTCCAAATATAACCACCAATTTTTTTAAGGCCTATGAATTTGCTATATGACACATGATTTAGCTGTAATAAACAAGGATCACAGTATTTTTCCTATGACACTTTCTTTTCTGTAGACAGTGATGGATTGACACAAAATAAAGCCTTACTCTGTATTCAGAATACATGTATGGAGTAAGTAGAATGGACCGCCACTGTTCTGCTTCCATTTATTCCTATGACTTTATACTCCTCGTTGGATCACAACAATTAAAACTACTTTCTATTCTAATTCATAGCATACATCTCTTCGACATGTCAATCAAATGTGGAACAGAAAAAAGGCACAAAACATAGAATGTTCCATTTTGCAAAACCTATAGTTTCTCTGTGTTGTACTATCAATACCTATAGTGATATTACAGAATTTAAACCTTTGCTGGTTTGCTTTTCACATGTCAAACACATTCCAACAGATCAATCATGAACATACTCAATATTACCCCACCAAGAAAATGATAAACACTTGAACAAAAAGATATGTATATTAACCAGATGAACCGAACCAATATTCATCTTAAATGAACTATCATATGAATCTGAAAGAATGCATGAAGGAAGCAAGAAAATAGAGCAACCTTAGGACGAACAGCCTTCACAAAAGAGGGCCTCACAGGAAGGCCGTAGACCTTAATTTGCGAACGCTGAAGACCAGCTCTCAATGCTCGTTTTGCTACCTCTTCTGATGGGCAATAACATCTTGTTACAAGCTTGTGAAACCTACCATGGGTTGACATGATAAGTCAAATCCACACTTATTTTTGAAATAACAGTAGCATAACACGTAAAATGCTGTTGGCATACCACGTGGGATGACAAGTAGACAGATCAGTTACCACCGTGGTAAAAACAATCTTCTTAAGTAGACCCTTAGCCCTCAAAATACGAAGCGGAACATGTTGCATCAGCGGATGTACACTGATAATAATATCTGGCTGGTATTTCATCAATCCTTTAGCAACCTCTCTAGCGAAATGGACATCAAGTGCTTGGAGTATTATATACTGAACTAGGCTAACAGATTATAAAAATACAACAAAAGTGTGGGTAATCTGTTTCAATCTACATGTTTAAGCCATCAAAGAAAGTGCTTTATAATTGCTTTACATGATATCACATATTTGAAAGCATATGAAGGGTTAAATTGGATCAATACATTAAATACTGTGATATTGTCAGAGGAGCAACTGGTACATTTTTAACATGCTAAGGAACCATCCATACAAGCTTTCTGCTTTTGATAACAAACTTATTTAAAAAAAAATTAGCATCATATACTCCTTTTGAGCGAACACAGTCAAATTCAATACCATAGTAAAGTAGATAAAATTTGAGAATTGACTAACCGAGCAATGAATGTTGAGGTAGCAGCAAAATTGGTTCGATGAATAACACGTGGAGCAGAAGCATAATATGTCATTTTCCATAGTGTCCCATGTTTTACAAGAAAGTTGTAACTCTTTGGTAACTGATTGAAGGGCCATGGTGTATGATCTGTCCACAAGTCAGTGATAAAAACCTGTAAAAGAAATTCTTTAACACAGGGGACACACAGCAAGTAAACACATAATTCAATACCAGAATAAACTAAATTTCATAGTAGGTTTTAATTCTTTAACACAGGGGACACACATAATTTCATACCAGAATCAAGTCAGAGGAATGTAAAAGCTCAAAAGCATGAAAATCAAATTGGTGCTCACTATGTAAAAAAGACAACATGTTCAGACTCCATCAAAAACTATACCTGATAATCCTCTCCAAACTCTTCGCTAAAAGCTGCCCTAATGGCCTCAGCAGAAGCTCTATGACCTCCTCCAGTATCGCTCATCAAAATCAACACTTTTTTGGGGGAATTGGGGGCAAGAGCATTTACAGGAACACCATCGGATTCCTCCAAGATCGCGTTCCCATCATCTCCACACACATTACTCTCCCCAGAATCGACGCGAACCGAGGCGAAACCAAGGGGGATTCTCTCGCAGTGGAACCTGATAGCATTATTGAATTGATGCATCGCCCTTCTAATGCTAAAGGCAGCATCTTTACTGCTCAGACTCAATGAACCCACAACCCTGGGCTTCTTCCTAGAATCAAAATACAAGTAATTCGACAAACACGTCGAGGCGCCATCCGGATTGGGCCTCGAGGAATCGAATGCAGAAGAGCCCAATTGGGAAACGAAACCAATGGGATTCGTGGGTTCTTGCCTCACTGTTGATGGCTGCATAATCAATTCTGTGTGTCTATGTATGTGTAGACAAATGGGTTTGTGTAAGAAAAACAAGAATGATTGGTTCTTGGAGAAAGACAGATAGGAAGAGTGCGCTATGGCTATGCAACAGTTAATGTATGTAAAGTGTTCGTAATTATGGCTCAGAGAGAAGAATAAAAATCGAGGCGGAGTGGGGACGGAGAAGAAGAGAGGGAGAGATACAGAAGAGGAAGGAGGCTAAGAATTTGGAGGGGGATTGACAACCACAAGGAGAGGATTTAGTGAAGGGACGAACCATCTATATATATATATATATATATATATATATATATATATATATATATATATATATATATTATTGAAGATATTAATAATTTGAGTAATATTCCAAAAAGACTTAAATAAGATCCTCCTTGAGATGACATGAAATAACTCCTCGCATCAGATGAATAGAAAGGAGGCAAAAACTAGAGGATAAGGTGGAGCCATCGCCTCCTTCTTAAGATCCTATAATTACACTCAATCTATATTCTTTCACACACATACATATCGATATGTTAATCTCACACATATGTATGTATATGTAAGTAGACCATATATATAATCGTGGTACACCCGTTATAACATGAATTATGTGTCGTTGTTTAACTTCTTTTGTAGTTTGTTTTAATTTGCAATTATATATATAGGGTTGAAAAATAAAATCAGTGGATTTTCTCACTTTTTATTTGTTGTGGGAGGGAGGGGAATTTTAAAAAGTTGAATTATAAAAAGGATAAAAAGAATCAAAAATATTGTAAAATTCCTAGTTTAATCTTAATTTTTTATTATGTAAGTAACTCAAATCTAGATATAGTCGTCTATTTCAATTCAACCAATTGAATAATTTAATGCATTTGTGTTACATGCTACTCTTGCATCCTTTGTCAATTTTGAATGTTGTTTAAAAATGGAAAATTTTCAAATCAGTATATTTTATAATTATTTATAAATATATTTTTATGTGAAAAAACTATATTATCAAAAACAGTGATTTTTTTTTTATCCTCCTGAAATCTCATTTTAAAATTTATTATCGTGTTATATTATTCATATGAACAACATTGCAAGACGAACTAATGTTTACATTTAATTAATCCAAATATAATCTACAACTTCTGGAGATATTTTCTTTGAAAGGAAAGTTTTGTACAATATGAAAAATTAGATAAAAAGGAAATTATATGGACATTTAATTTAGACTTTGTACATGGATTATTGGACGGTAGTGGGTTCACGACAATGATGGATATTGGACGATGGTTAGAATTTGAGTTAATTAGATATTTTTTGGGTTCACTTAAGAGGTGTGAATTGTGAACCTCATTATTGTGATTAAAGACCAAGTTTTTTAAGCAACTTTTTATTTCATAATATTTTAGGTCCTATAACTAATTAAAAATCGGTTAGTTGTCCTACTAAGTACTATAAACTAAGGCTTTACTTGGATTGATGTATTTGTATTGCGGATTTAGAATGTGCTTTCTAAATCCATTATACTTGTTTGAATAAAGAAATTAATGAATGGATTTTGAAATCAAATTTTCGAAATGAATGAACTTTAAAATTTGAATTATGGATTAGCCCATTTTTAATTAAATTTGAATGGATTTACAATCATTTCTGATACATGTCATTTTAAAATTCATTCTTCTCTCACACACTTCTCAAACTTGCATCAAATAATTGATAATTCGAATTGCAAACAACTATCAAATTAAAAATTTATTTTGCCAAGTCTTAAAAGTCATAGTGACAGGATTTCATGAAAACATTTGCAATTTTGTTTCTTTTTTGCTTTTAAGTTTTATTTCTTCCATAAGGTCGAGTAGTGAGACTTTTAATATATTTTTTCCCTAATATATTAGCTATGCGCTACATTACTTCTTTTCAAAATAAATATTATTTTAAAATTTTATGCACAAATTAAAAAATCTGAAAGGAAAGATTGATTTATTCTTATTCAAATTTCAATAGTCACTTTATACTCAATTTATTTGAAAATAGTAAAAAAGCAATAGTTTTGATAGAATATTGATAAATATTTCATAAAATTCTATAATTACATTTATTTTGGAATAAAAAAACTTGAAAATAACATTCTGATATCAATAATATGTACAAATGTTATAGAGAATACAATAGAGACTCATAATGAGTAATATTACATGTAATTTTTCATAAACCTTAAAACCTATATTAAATTTAATGATATCAAATAATTGGAATTCAAAATTCGATGACTTATGTCGGGCTCTTGTTCCTCGCACTTTCTGACACCTCCTACTTAGGCCGCAATGCATCATGGTTACGTACTTAGGTATAACAGTTAACGGTATGATAAGAAGGGTAGTTTTGGAAATCAACTAATGAAAAAAAAAAAAAAAAGGAAATCTAGTTTGATGAACTCAACGGGAACAAAGTCAACAAAACAGGCGGCTCCGCCTTCCGTGGCAAATAAAAGCCCTTTCCCGTAACGGTCCTCTCCTCTGCGCTCTGCGGCGATTTAGTCCCAACTCGCTCGTAAAACACCGAGTCAAACCCGAGTGGTGTCAGCGGGCCCGTCACCGGCGAATTTGACCGAGTCGATTCCACGCCGAGTTTGATTATCTGGAGATCGCGCACGGCGTGCTTCCTCCGCTCTTGAAGCTTGAACGGCGATTTTCGAGACACGGTGGCCTTTTTCCGGAGTTTGTGGGCTGAGCCACCGGGTGCGCCTGTGAGCTTCTGGACCAGGTCTTTAAAGGTGCCGGCGTCTGCTTGTATGATGTTCCCCATCCTTGCTTGTTTTTCCATTACTCTCATCTCTCTCTCTCTCTCTCTCTCTCTCTGTGCATAATGTATATACACCGGAACAATCAGAAATATATGCTTAGGATATATATATATATATATATATATCGATATAATTACTCATTCTTGATGATGACTTTTTCTAATGATTAGTGTTTACATGGTCTTTAGACATCGACCGTGTAACAGTGTAACTACATTTCGCGTTAAGAATCTGTCGTCTATGATTTGTGATTGTTTTGGAACATTGTCTTTATGAACTTTAGTCAAACTTACCTTTTACTAACATTTCAAGAAAACCACATTTAATAGTTATGGGTGAGGGCCGTGAGGCTATACACACCACCCTTAAAATGCTAAATACATCCTAAATTTTAAAAGATCAAAGCTATAAAAATTCATTTTTTAGGATGTGTTTAGTAATTTTGGGTATGGATAACTCCACCCAATACTTATATATGCTTTTATAAATTATTAGTTACTTAGTAATTATAAATTAAGGTATCACTTATTATGGAGAAAGTAATTATCAAATCACAAGATCCGCTAAGTTTTCTATTTTTAAAATTTGGTTGGGGATCTTCATAATTATCAAACTGAATCGAAATTGAAAATTAATTAAATTGATCATCACTCATAGTTTTAAAAAATCAAAATGCTTGATTTGGTAATATATTTCGAATTTTCAATTTATCTAACCATTTCTATTTGTATGAAAAGAATTATTTCAAATTACGGAGATAGAATTATTGATGTATATAATTATGAACAATACACTGATTACTCAGTTGAAGGCCTTAAATTATATATGTGATAGACTTATAGTTGAATCAAAGAGGCGTTTGTTGTACGAAGACGTTTTCTTTGTTTCCATCATCACTATTTAATATTGATTTCCAACAGGATGGAGACAAACTTAGGAACAAATCCTGTCTTTGACTACTAAAACAATGAGCCCACAATTGGCTTTTAAGATTAAATGCTGAGGGGGTTTAATTTGTTAGATTATCTGAGTGATTTCACGTATAAGTCAATTCATAATTCAATTCCATTTATAAATTTCATCTCATATAATTTTTTCTGATAACACTTAACCATTAATTAGCTCAAATTTGGACATGGTTAATTGGCAGCTAGCTTCATAAGGGTTTATTCAAGTTGTTCAAAATGCAGAAGAGAGTATTAATTCAAATTGTTAAAAGTGCGTTTTTAACTGTACATGGAATTCATACTTGTACTCACTAGCATAGAGTGCTCCAATTTACATTCTTTTTTCAGCATAGAACAAAATGCAATGCATTGCACTCCTTCAAGATCCTACATATAATGAAATTAATGTCAATAGAAAATTCAAAAAACCAATTTGATTTTGTATTCTTTTTTTTCTTCTAAGATTTATGTTGAGTCCGCCTAGCATCAATTTGGGTAGTACACCAATATAATTTATTAATTCTACCTACATGAGTGTGACAGTGTTGTAATATGTAATTGGCCATGTATCTGTCTAATACTGCAATGCACTTGATATATATATCCTGTTAAACTATGGTAATGGAATCGGAAATGTTTATTTTTAAAACTCGTTCATATGAAAAAGAAAATAAAAAACTTAATTTATTGTTATGAATGATACGAGGTTGGTAAAATATTTTCATTCGATTATTACTTCGGCCCAGGCCCGTTACATTTTCTTATATTATTATTATATTTTTAAAAGTACAGGCTAGATTTTAATGGGTTTAATATGTTGAGTAATGTTTGTGTGCATTAGGTATATGGATCATGATTTATGTAATTGGGCATATGGGTCGGATCGGATCCGGTTTAACCCGAATCCATGTCTTTTTTTTTTTAATTTATGTCATAACTTTTATGTTGTAATAATATAACATTTATGTTGTAATAGTGTAACTTTTATGTACAGATTTCATAACATTTTCAGTGCATGACTTATACTTTTTCCACTATAAAAATTCATGTAATATAGCCCAAACCTTTATGTTGTAATAATATAATCTTTATGTACAGATTTCATAATATTTTCAATAAATAACTTATAGTTTTTTCACTATAAAAATTTAATATAACCGAAACCTTTATGTTGTAATAATATAACCTTTATGTTGTAATACTATAACATTTATGTACAAATTTCATAACCTTTTCAGTGAATAACTTATATTTTTTTCACTACTCAGCACTGCAAAAGGTTATGTGCATATAACTAAAAGGTTATAAGGATAGAACTAAAAGGTTAAGTTCGCTAAACTAAAATGTTATGTCAATATACAGCAGAACTAGAATTTGAGTTAGGGTTTGCGCTAGGGTTGGGGCGCACGAGACACGCGTGGGGCACGTGAAAGGCACTTTCGGATCGGGTTGACTAGATCCGTGTACTTGGTGTATAGAAACAATTGTATAATATGTTAAGTTCGAGTTGATAAGTGTGAGTTGGGATTAGAGGTGTCAAAACGGGCTAGGCCCGTTTGGCCAGCCCGTCTCGCCATATATAAAAGGTGGGTTGGGCCGGACATTTAGAAACCTGTAAAAAAGTGGGCCTAAATGGGCTGGTCCATTTGGGCCGGGGTGGATTGGGGTGGGTTGAGGCGGGTTGGCCCACCTTTTTTTTAATTAATTAAAAATACTAAAAATAGTAGAAAACCCTAGTGAAGATCTTGTAGTGTCCAATATCATGGAGAATATTGATGAAGAACAAAGAAAATATCTTGTAGTGTCCAATATATAATTATGTGATGAATGTTGCATTTTAATTTGCGAACATTTTACATTTTTTATTAGCTATTAGAATGTATTTATGTATATTGGATTAATGGTTAGAAGAAAAAAAAATGTGTGTTGGCCTGCCCAACCCACGACCCACAGGTGGGGATCGTGGGTTGGGTTGGGTTGAGATTTAAAAACCCGCTCAATAAAAAGTCCACCCCACACCACCCGCCAAAAGGTGGGTTAAGGTGGATTGTGGATCGACTTGCCCCGCCAGCCCGTTTCGACAGCTCTAGTTGGGATCCTAGAAATTCTGATAAAGTGGGTTTTCACTGCTATTTAAACAAATTTCTGTTTTGAACTATACCTATAGGAAGTGTTTTAATTTATCTGATAGCCCAATTTAGCTTTTATCTAAATGGACCTTTTTCTTGGCCCAAATTAAATATGATGTTAAAATTTGAACCAGTCATATTAGTAAAGCTTAAATTTACTGAAAGGTTTGATTCTCCAAACTTTTTATGTCAATTGCCGAAATTTTCGGTATATAAAATGAATATTGTTACAGTATTGAAAATTTTATATCACACATAATTCATACCTTATCATATTGAAATTCGATAAATCGAAAATACCATATACCAAAATAAAGAATATTAACATTTTAATATATTTAATATTTTCGATAAACTAAAATACTAAAATATTAAAATTTTCATATCAATACCATCTGAAAAATTCAACAAACCAAAATTTTCAAGGTTTTTGTAATATGATAAATGCGTGACTGCTTATATTGATATTTTCAATATTTTCCCCTACCGTAATTATATAATGGAGTCTTTAGTTTCCCTCCAAAGAAAGATTGATTGAATGAAGATATCCGAATTTTTATCAGAAAAATATAAGAATTATAGAATAGATTCAAAAGTAAGTTTGCATCACCGCGTCAATTGATTGAGAAAAAAAATTCTTAATGCAAGAAAAAGTTTCATATAAAATACTACCTCCGTCCCGGCTTAACTTGCCTATTTTGACCGGGCACGAAGGTTAAGAAAACACAATTGACTTAATTAAATATATTTACTTTTTTACTTTTTTTGCTTACTTTTTGCTTTTTGCAATTAAATATGTTTACTTTTTGCTTTTTTTACTTTAATAAAGTTGAAAAGTAAGGATATTTTGGTAAAAAAAATTTGTCATTTTTGGGCTGGCAAGTTCGGTTGGGACAAACATAAATGACAAGTAGACAAGTTGAGTTTGGACGGAGGGAGTATCAAATAACATATTTAACAAATTCTACGCGTGTGTAATTTCATAAGTTTAATCTTTCTAAATAATTTTAAAAAAAATATAACAAAAATTCAACTATAAATTAGTCAAATAAGTTCGATTGTGATATGTACAACAATATTTTTATCAATTCAAATCAACAAACGAAAACGGGTTAAATTAAGAATTCCATGTTAACTTGAACTGGATTAGCCATCAATTTATAACGTATTGACAAGTTCTATCTGAGTTTGAAAACATATAGGCTGATTATGTTGAATAGTTTACCTTAATAATTTAATGTAATCCTTCACAATCCAGTTGTAGCTCCATAGTACTCTTAGGGATAAGACACTAGCTAACAGAATAGAGTATGATTCTTGTAAAACTGTCTTACGGATCTTTTTTGATGAGATTGGTCAACTCACTCAATCCACAATTCACAATATGAGCTTGTGAAAATTGATTAGATTGATATATGGGCTCCATTTTACGAAATATACGCAAAAACTCGTGACCTTATGTAAGATAAAACTTTATATAATTTTATTTAAGACTGACATTGATTTTGTCGAATAAGTTAATCTATTTTTTCTGAATTAATATAAACTCTGTCCTACATAAAATTTTTGGTGAGATCATCTCCCATCACACCTACTTCGAGATATATTTATAAGAATGTTTCATATAAATAATATATTTATAAGAATGTTTCCAATAAATTTTTATTTTTTGTGAAGAAAATACTTACAATGTTTATCTCTTAATTCCCTCTCTTCAGTTTTCAATGTAAACATATTGGTGAATTGGTGTACAATATCGTCACGAGTGTTGAGAATATACATTTGTTTTTTTACATGATTCTAGAATTTGCCTTTTACTTTTTATGATCCTATGTTTTTAGAAGAGTGAGACAAACAACTAAAATTAAACGGATAAATTTTATAACAGCATCGTTGACGTTAGAATTTATAATTCAATTAATTCTTACTCAAACATTCAAAATGATCAAAAATGGAGGAATTTGGTGGAATTGAATGAAGAAATGAAGCTAAAATATAAAAGGAAGTGCAGAAAACACTGACCCAAAGCCTACTCGGACAATTTAGCTCGACTGATCCTGGACGATTTTAGTGACCGGGCAGGATCGTATGCAATATAAGTAGAGAAAACAACTCTCTAGTGCTTAGTACAAAAATATTCGAACCCTTTACAAGTTGAAAATATTTCTATTTATAGTAAGAGAAGAGTTCGAGTAGTGGGGATCATGCCCACTACTCCCCTGTTTTTAGCCTATTTTCTAGGAGGTGGACAGTTTAATTCCTCCACGATTTCCTAACGATTGGAAATACCCTACTCGGCATAACCTGTCTTGTTCGGCCATGACCCCGTCACGAAAGTGGTTCTGGTCAGGTCGTCAAGAGGCCGTCCAAGACAAACATTCTGGCCGGGTTACATGGGTAAGCTCAATGAGTTCTGAATCAAACTTCGGAACACCTCTGTAGACCGGTTAGGTTCAGCAATAGGACCTAGTTCGGATCAGGTGGTCCAACAATAGCCCCTTAGGTCGTGGGAGAAACTGTTTCTATTGGGACCTAACCATTTTCCACAAGCCGAGCTGATCAAGTGATATTTCAGATATATAAGTGATATAAATTCTATCTTACATAACATAAAATTTCACGTGAGATCGTCTCATATCACACCTACTTCAAAATATATTTATAAGAATGTTTCATATAAATTTTTATTTTTTGTGAAGAAAATGTTTACAATGTTTATCTCTTAATTCCCTCTCTTCAGTTTTGCAATGTAAACATATTGGTGAATTGGTGTGCAATATCGTCACGAGTGTTGAAAATATACATTTGTTTTTTTACATGATTCTAGAATTTACCTTTTACTTTTTATGATCCTATGTTTTTAGAAGAGTGAGACAAACAACTAAAATTAAACGGATAAATTTTATAACAGCACTTAATTTATAAATTAGTTTTTAATTTTAAATTTTAAAATTTTTCTATAAGAAATATAATTTAAGTTTTTTAATTTGAGGTTTGAAAATTAGATTAGGTTTTCAATTAAAGATAAAATTCAAATTTTATTATTTATATTTATAAATTTATTTATATTTCAATATGTATTTATATTTTAGATAAGTTAAGACAAGTTAGTACAATTTTGAAACGATCTTCATCTGACTCGTATTAATATATATATATATATATAATTATTTAATGTAATTCATAAAATTAAGATTTGTTTATTTTCTTAATTTTATGAATAAAAATATAGAAAATCGATTTCAATATTAATTAGTTAATATAAATTATGTAATATTAATTGAATTAATTATATCTTTTTTCTTAATTTTTTTTTATATAAATTAAGATAAGTTGGATGAAGATTGTTCTTAAAGTGCATTAATTTATCTTAATTTATCCAAAATATGAATGCATATTGAAATATAAATAAAAAAATTAAATATAAATAAAAAGAAAAAAAGAAAAAAAATGATATTTTGTTTTGAATTGAGAACTCAATTTAATTTTCAAGCCTTAATTTGAGAATAAATGTTAAATTGAGTCCAAAAAATTTTAAAATTTGGGTCTAAAATTGAGAACTAATCTATAAATTAGATCTTGTAATGAAATTTATTCAAAATTAAACGGGTGTGATATATTTAAATTAAATATTAGTAAATTAGTTTAAATCCGTAATTATATTTGGGATATTACGAAGAAAGGATCGACCATGCTACCTTTCAATTAAACATGAGATTAATAATAAGAATAATTAATAATAAAAAGAGTGAGAATATTTTAATCATTTTTACTTATAATTTTTTTTTTCAAATCAATAATTTGTTTCTTTTTAATTAAGAGAAATGATTTTTTTTAATGATAACTAAAAAACCACATGTGGGAATTGGGATAAATGTATTTTTGCAATTTGTGCAAATAGTTTCAGGTGTGCCTTTTCAGTGTCGATCCACAATATCCTGTAATTCTTTTTTCTTTCTTTTTTTGCCTTATAAAATTATCTACATATATAATATTTTATTAAAATAAAAAATAAAACATGATTTACCATAGAAAGATACAGGTTTAGCAATAGTCATGACTCATGCATGGACATCCTACCGTTATATTATTAAAGTCCAAATCAAAAACTTCATATAGATTGGTTATAATTTATGGCTGTTATATTTGATAATTTATGGGTTAATCTTCTAATCACATATATGCATAACTAGATACTTGTTTGAGGAGTGTTTCTGATGTGCATTTGGTGTACATGTAATTCGGGTCGATCTGGATCCGCGTATTATTATTTTTTTTTTTTTGTTTTTAGGCCAAAACTTTTATATACAAATTCGGTGACTTTTATGTAAAAATTATGCAACCTTTATATACAAATTATGTGATCTTTATGTTAAATAACTTAGAAAAAAATGAAAAATTTCAGCAAAATTTGTACATAAGTATTTTTACGTTATATTCATATGACCTTTATGTATGTTCATGTGACATTTATGTACAAATATTCATACCTCTATATACCTTTATATATTACATAGACATATGAATATTTATACATAAAGGTCACATGAATATATATATAAGAGTCACATGAATATTACATAAAGGTATCTATGTACAAATTTTGCTGATTTTTTTTAAAAGTTATAATGCATAAAGGTCACATGATTTATATATAAAGGTCACAACATTTGAATATAAAGATCACCAAATTTGTATATTAAAACATAAAATTTAAAAAAAAAAAATTCCGCCGATCCAGATCGGATCAACCCAGATTGCACGAATCTTTGATTCGTGGACTAGGTACACAGTAGAATTTATCTTGTTTGAATACATAATTACAATTTTTTTTATAAACAATTCATACTACATCAAATATATATCTCACCTTTGTGTGGTATTGACAAAACAACACAAAATCCATCGTTTTGTGACTTTAGTCTAAAACAATGAGGCGAGTCATTTGATTAGGCTTTTTAATTGGGAATAAATAAAAGCACTTTTATTTTTTTTAATCTTTGTAACCTTTTTCAATTTTTTATTTTTGACTCCATCAGACAGTTCATAACAGACCTATCCAAATATATATTTAAAAAAAAAATCATGAAAATCTTATTTATCGATCCAATAAACTTTTATTTTTATTTAATAAAACGTCATTAGAGTTATAGTTAAAAAAACAAAAAAAAAGTCTTACAACTAGTTGAAGGAAATGTGAAAGCTTAATGAATTGAAGAATTTGGGAGCGAAGATCATAAATTCAAGAGAATTTTTCTTCACTCAAACTGTAGTGAGTGCTAATATGTATATGGGGAGGAATCGTGTGTGGAAATCTACTGAACAAATCAATTGGTGATAAATAATATATTAATTGAATTATATTATGTTTAAATATGGAATGTGATGACATTATTTTTTTACCAACAACGCATATGTATTGTTATTAATTTTATCAATTCATTTATAAATTTTATTTTATTTTTATAAAATGCGTATATTATACAGAGACTGTTCTAATAAATTATACTAGAGATAATACTTTTATTATGAATTATGTCTTTTATTTAATATGGCCAAATGGGAGTTTGACTTTAAAACATGTATATTTATTTAATATTGAACTCAATATATCTGAGTTTTATATGATGACATCTCATAATTACATTGATAGCTAGTTTGTATAAATTACTAATTTATAGTTTGTTGGATTCAACTCCATTAAAAAAAAAGTAGAATTCTACATCATTAATTATCACATATAATATTAATAAAGTGTTTGGGTTTTGACTGATTTGTACATTGTAAGCCAATTATCAACTTTGGATATGTATAGACGAGGACTTTAATTTATAAGGTGTGACCGGAATACCCAACTTTTCTAGAAGGTTATGATAAGAATTTTAACATTATATTAATTGAGTTAAATATGAAGCCTATTTAATTCTGATGATGCGAAAATCACTTTTATTTCTATTTTGAGGAAGTCAACGCAAATAAAACATTTTTTAAGTGCAAAAAATTCTCATTAATTTGTTAATTCATCTGATTTCATAGTTTCTGATTGTTTAGAATTTGATAATTCTAAGTATATCAATATTAACATATTTATAGAATGGTATTTAGGATATTTTAATAAAGAAATTAATTATAAATAGCAGGATGCATGTGTAGAATTATAACTGACAATTAAATGTTAGGCAGCGTCTTGATTTGAACATGACTATGAAAAATATATTAATTCGGTCAGTCACGACTCACGAATGCAGATATTCTTTGGCAGGAAAACAAAATGTAAAAATTCAAATAAAAAATGTATATATATATATCGTAAGTCTAAAGGGAAATGAAGAGCTTTGCTTTTAATACTAATAACAACAAGATCAATAAAAAAAAAAAATTAGAGAATAGTGTTATTTAATCAACTATAGATAAATTAAATAATGTATTCATACATTAGTATAGAGGGTTGCATCAGGATCAAGATTAGGGCTGAAATTAATCAAAATATTTTGAGATTGGTTGATATTTCTTTTAAACATAACTAACAAGTTAAACTTTAAGAAAATTCACCATATTGACATTTTAGTGATGAAAATATTTCGTCAAATAGTATTTATGGATTAGTGAAAAAAAATAATCTAAAATTGATAACCGAATAATAACAAACTTGTAATAGAAAGTAATGACAATAATATTTACTTAAATAAGTCTATTGATATTATATTTTCGTTGCTAATTAGTGACATATATAAAATCTACCTCTAATTGGTGACGAATTTTTCGGTTACTAGTTAGCGACAGAATATTACGCCAATATAGGGAAATAATTTTGAAATTTGTGTATTAACTCCCTACATGAATATTTATTAATGACTTCTATGAGTACATACATCAATATAAATTTATTTATGAAATTTTTGTATCAACTCCCGATATAAATATTCGTTCTTCTTAAAAATATATTTGTTTACTTAATAATTTTTATTATTGAAATTAATCATGAGAAATTTACTCTTCTTTTATTCTCTATATATTTTAGTTTATTTATATTCATTATGTAAAGCTATTCATTAGACAAATTTCACGAAATATACGGTTACGAACCTTATTATTATATCAAATTATAATATATTTAAATATTAAATGAGATTACATTATTAACTATTATTATTATTTATTAAATTTATTTGTAAATTTTATTTCTTTTTTTCTTAAATTTTGTGTTTTGTGTATGATCATACAGGATCTGTATTAGTTAATTATAGTTTAATTAACATAAGTGACCTAGCTCAATACAGTTTAATTATATTTATTTGGTCATTTAGTGCAAGGATATAATATGGAAAAAATAGAAAAATATAATAATTGCAATCAGAAATAAAAAAATGTATGGTGGTCATTTTTAGTGTAATGTAGGGAGTATTTGTAAGACAACCCCAACATGACGACAATTCACTGACAAAACGTTACGACAAACTCAGAAAAATTTGATCAAAAATCCCTAATTTTCCACATTTCGGACCAAACAGATATGTTACGACCCAATTAATAAAACATGATATTTAATGCGCCGGTCTGCCACCTATCAACTACTTCCTGGTGCGGTATTAACAGCGCCAATCTTGACCTTTTCACCATCTCTATCATCATATTCTCATAGGTGTGTATTGAATGTATTATCAGTGTTTTCATAATCGGATCGGATCGGTTGGTTCAACTGGAAATCGACATGGAAATCGATCCGATTACCTCCAATTAACCATTTTTTCGGTTAAATCGAAAAGAACCGGTCAAAAACCGGTTGAACCGGTTATAACCGGGAACCGGAAAATCAAAATAAAAATAAAAATTTTGGGCTATGAAATTTCCAAATTTTTTTTTTCATGAACCAATGCATAATTTATTTCTTATTCGACTATAATTAAATAACAAATGCAAAATTTATTTCTCATTCAACTACCACAAAGTTATGTGTCATCTAACTTATATTATTGAGATTGAGATATGCATGGAAGAATATTTGTCGATATTTTTCTTTGATATTTTTCTTTGATTTATTTTCTTGTATTTGTCGATATTTTCCAATATGGCAAGATTGTTTCTTATTCCTAAATTAAAGGATCTGATTCAATACCATATACAACTACAAAGAAGAAAGATCTCTTCAATATTAGATCGGATCCTTTAATTTAGGAATAAGAAACAATATTGCCAACTATACAAAAGATATTGGAAAATATCGACAAATACAAGGAAACAAATTAAAAGGAAAATATCGACATATATTCTTCTATGCATATCTCAATCTCAATATATACTATGATATGATCATCAAGATTTACAATATTTTACTTTGTCATTTTATCTATCTTAAATTTTAGTATTTAATATTTTAATTTTTAGTTTGAGACTTCATTATGGATTATGGGATATGTAGTTTGACATTTTATAACTTTATTGTATTTATTTTAATATGAATCATATAAGTATATAACTTTTCTAATGTAGCATAAATATTATTGAAAAAAAATAGACAAAGATTATTTTACCGGTTGAACCATCGGTTCAACCGATCCGACCGGTTGAACCGTGAACAAAAAAAATAGACAAAGATTATTTTACCGGTTGAACCATCGGTTCAACTGATCCGACCGGTTGAACCGTGAACCGGTGGCCAGGCCGGTTTGGCCACCGGTTCGGTTATGAAAACACTGTGTATTATATCATGATATGATGAAATTAGATAAATAAATAAAAATTGAAAATTAACGGGTGACATGATTTAATACACACTCCATGAAATGAAATGTAAGATGGAAGAGACCCTTTTTTTTACCTTACTATGAGCCAATGTAATTTTTAGAGTGCAATTAAACCTTTTATCTTTTAATTCATAATTCATGAAACTATGTAGCGTCAAGACGCAAGACTGAATTCAATGGAAGTCCCCCATAATAAAATACATTAAGGTGGATAGTTTCACAAATTATGTCAACTAATTAATATTTCTTAAATTCAACTTAGTTTTAAATCATATGTTATAAATATTGTTTCATTGAATATTTCCAATACATATTATATGAGGAATTTAAAAGGCTGCATTATTTGAAACTCATGACGTGGTGTGTACTGTAGTGGCGTTCGAATTATGATTCTACTTCTAATTAAATGTTGTTGATTAATTAATTCTTTTTCCAAGCTATGGGTCGACTAACAACAGAAAGCATTGTCGTTGTGTTTCTTGTTCAAACTCCACCAAATCGAATGCCTATATAAATTAAAGCGCCATAGAATGCTACACATCTGACAATTACAATAATTTCACTTAACATTGTATTGTAGTGTGTTTTTAATCCACGAGAATTATTTGGTTAATTAGCATATATAATGTTGCCCTCCATTCTTGCTGCTCTTTTGCTGGGATTCATCATCCACCTCTACGTTACTCTCGTGATCACTCCACGAAAAATACGTAAGATCTTGAGACAACAAGGAATCGATGGGCCCCCACCCAAAATCTTTCTTGGCAACATGTTGGAAATCAAGAAATCCCGAGAAGCTGATGGAAAGACCATCGTCAACCATCCTCACCCTCCAGTGTTCCACGACACAGCCTCCGTTTTCCCCTTTTTAGAGCAATGGAGAAAGAAATATGGTTTGTCAAAGGATTTATTGAAATTTGAATGAACTTATATATATGGTACAATTTCAAATGTTGATATATGCTGTATTAATTACAGGTTCGTTATACATGTTTTCTCTTGGTAGCCTGCAATTATTATACGTGAGTGATCCCGACATTGTGAAAGAGATAACAACGTCTACATGTCAAGACCTGGGGAGGCCTTCTTATCAGCAGAAAGATCTTGGTCCTTTATTAGGACAAGGCATCTTAACCTCGAACGGCTCGACTTGGGCACGACAAAGGAAAATCATGGCTCCTGAGTTGTTTATGAACAAAGTCAAGGTACTAGTACCTTTTGATCTATCTAATCAAATGCATATATATTATATGTGATGAATTAATTAAGGAAGAACGTGAATATTCTGCAGGGAATGATGGGCATAATTACTGAGTCAGCTAACTCGGTGGTAAATTCATGGAAGAACGAAGTGGATCAGGTCGAGGGAGGTGGATTGGTTGAGATGAAGGTGGATGGTTATATGAAGAGGTTTTCTGGGGACATCATATCTAGAGCCTGTTTTGGTAGTAGTTACTCAGAAGGGAAAGACATTTTCTTGAAGCTTGAGGCTCTTCTAGGGCTTATATCCAAGAAGACATTGTCTGTTGGCCTACCAGGAATATTAAGGTAATTAATTAATCACTTACAAGGTTGAAAAGGTAACATTTGTGCAATTAAGTTGATGTGTATTGTTTGACAGGCATTTGCCCACACAAAGCAACAGGGAAATATGGGCACTAGGGAAAGAAATCAGGGCTTTGATCTTGAAGGTAGTGAATGAAAGGCAAAACGCTGGACATGAAAAGGATTTGCTTCAGATTCTTCAAGAAGGGGCAAAGAGTAGCTACTCAACATCCTACGGAATCGATCAGTTCATTGTAGATAACTGCAGAAACATATACTTAGCTGGCTTCGAGACATCTGCTGTATCGGCTTCATGGTGTTTAATGTTGCTAGCTTCGAACCTGGAATGGCAAACACGTGTCAGAGATGAAGTTGAAGAAGTGTGTCAGGGCCAAATCCCCGACATAGACATGCTTCGTAAGATGAAACAGGTATTAGTTTGTTTACTTGAGCTAATGAATTGAGTCAGTTATTAGTTCATGAGCTATATATCTGATTGACATCAATCTAGTAATCAATTTCAAAATTGATAGTTACATATGGTGATTCAAGAGACGATGAGGCTATACCCACCAGCCCCGACCTTGGCAAGAGAGGTGTCGAAAGACATGAAAATAGGGAACATATGGGTGCCCAAGGGGATGAACATATGGACCATGGTGGCTACACTGCACACAGACACCGAGCTTTGGGGACCAGATGCGCTGGAGTTTAAACCAGGGAGGTTCGAGAATGGGATAAGTGGTGCATGCAAGAGCCCGAGCTCGTACATGCCGTTTGGGTTCGGTCAGCGCGTGTGTGTGGGCCAGCACCTGGCTATGGTTGAGCTCAAGTTGCTAATGTCTCTTATCATATCCAACTTCTCATTCACTCTCTCACCTAAATATGTCCACTCGCCAGTTATGAGGATGATCATAGAGCCTAAGTTTGGAGTTCACATTTTGATCAAGAAGCTCTGAGATGCTCTCAATGGAAACTGCACGTTTGTTTTTTTAAATAATTATTTTAAAATTATTTAATTTAAAAATTTTGTGTTTAGTATTGGGTGGGGAAGTGGATGGCCTAGGACTAGGACCGAGGAAGAATACTGAATACCGAAAATATTATGTGGATAGCATATGAATGGTTGTTTGACAGGCATTTGCAGTTAATGACCTGTATTTGTTGACTTTAATAACATCATACAAAAAATTTGTTTCCAGTCATTACTCTTAAGGAACATGAAATAAGAAACATACGATTAACAACATTAAAACAACTAATATTAAGTAACTGACGCTATTACCAACATCATAAGCTATCATGAAAAGTTATAAACATCATGTTTGTGGAGAACTTCTATAACCAATTTACCTTGCAAGAGCAACCAAGAAAGACAGTTCGACATGGTAGCCATTCAGTTGCTTTGGACAATTGCAGAGAACAACATTTGGTTGATATCGTTAGAGCCCAACTCCTCCTCATCCTCTGCATATGACAATTTTTCAATGAGTTAAGAATCATTGAATATAAACTCATCATGTACCCTTATAAGTACCAGAACAACTGCGTGTATCTTACCCATGATATTGGATAAAGAATTTTTAAAGATGATCTGAAATTATAATTACCATCTGTTGCTAATATAGCTTATGGAAGTATATTTCTCCTCACAGATATTACAAGTTATAAGTCTCAATCTTATCCATCATAATATCATTACCGGTTTTGTTTGATGCACGAAGAATGACCGAGGACCACCAAATTTACAACTACATTTCTTTCTTAGTACTCTTAAATTCTTACAATTGAATTTGTCCATCAGATGATGCATCAAAAGGTACATTCAATATCACCAATTTATATAAGCATCTCAATAAATTTAATTGCATAAACAAACAAGTTACCTTTTCTAGAATTGACATGCACCGCCCACTCATCAATAACCTGTACATCATGATACAAATGAATCACATAAAATTCAAGTTTCTTCAAAAAGATCTGGCATAAAAATCACAAAAGGCTAACATTTGTGGCTTGGCCAAAAGAAAAATCGCAGCAAAATACTTTATGCGCAAAACATAAGAACATAAACCTTGCCACTTTAATATTGGTTGCTTGCTGGCAAATGGTGCAAAATCTCCAAACACCATATGGAAAATGCAACCAATCAAACTTTTAACAGTCTAAATGAGTTTGCACACACAAAAGAATCCAGTCCCTCCTTATGAGAGTTCTTCGTTATATCCAAAAGAAAATGTAAATGAACAAATGCTCCTTCAATGCATATATACCTGATTGAAGTTCACAAAAGCAGGATCATCAGCATCACTTGTGACAGGAAGACCCGTTGATGCTTGCAACCTTTGCAGAAGTGTCCTGTTTCCCACCAAGACTGTTCTAGCTTTATCTATCAGATCCTGCAGGTTAAAATTTTTAATGACTTTTCAAATCATAACCATTTGAAGTACTGACCCCTTGAAACTTATTCTACATCAGTTATCAGTAACCGAAGTAGAAATACCCTATATTAAAACATACACGACTGATATGATATCTCCTCAATCAACATTCAATCATAGATGAGCATTTCATGTCAGGGGAATAAGGTAGTCCAAAATTAACCTGATAATGTATTTTCATAAACAATTGACCCCGGAATGAAGAAACGATGTCTGATTCTGTAAATCTGACCTCAACAATTGAAATTAAATAGCCAGTTTAGTGCAATTGGGCCAATTCTCGTTTCCTCCAGTTGTTAAATTTTTCCATATGAAAAGTACAGTTCAAAATGGAAATGACAATAGCTGAGAGCATGAAAAGAGAGAATTCACAATTCACATATTGAATTAACAGCATCACATTACAAAATTCAGATTTTTCCCAAGACATTACCTGTTTTGCGGCAAGAAGCTCGCGACACTGGTCCTTGAGGGATGACATTTCGTCTTCTATCTTCTTCAATCTTTCCATCAGTTCCATGGGATTTGCCTGTAAAAAAAAAAAAGCACTAATCAATTGTGGCCTGTGGGACAAAATAGAGGAGTCAGAGATGAGAAAAGAGAAAGTACATGATCGGTGTAGACTTGCTGGAATTCCTTGTGAAGCTTGTTATGGATGACGGAAAGCTCTCGATTTGCTTTACCAAACAGGTTCATTAGTCCATCCACTGCTTCGTTACGCTCCATCTCCATCGCAATCTCTCTCTCTCTCTCTCTCTCTCTCTCTCTCAATATGATTTAAATTACAACGGGGTCCAGTGCCCTATTCTCTTTATCACATTTACCGTCTTGCCCTTCTACAATGTTTTCTTACTAATTTACAAAAGTACCCTCCGCTCACAAGCATGCAACGAATAATTATTATTAGTTTCATCTACTATTTTAGTTATAGAAAATTGTTTGTTATCTATTTATATTCGAAAAAAATTCTCATAACAATGATATAACCACATATTCGTTTAAATGATGTAAATTATTAATTTTTATTTTATTTTAAAAAAATTGATTACAAAATTGCTCCCTTACTTTTAAGGAAAAAAAACTCTCCTTTTATTTTTATTTTAAAGGCCTGAACTTGAGCACAAATGTAAAAATTAAAATGTTTGACCAAAATATTATTTTTCTTATATATTTACAATCCGACTCCAAAGCAAGATATGTATTATAATAATCAATTTCTAATTTCATATTATTATTTCCCAATTATACAACAAAAGATATTTTAGTGGAGGGCACTTTGGTAATCAACCACACAACCCAGACCTATATAAGGCCTTGCTTCTCAAAGGGTTTGTATTTCTCGTTTCGGAGGCACGGCAATGGCGGTCACCCAAAAATCCGATGGCGATTCGAAGAAAACGGTGTGCCGAATTTCTTAGTTCTACAGTTCTACTCTAATTTGAGATAATTTTTTGTAATCCTTTTTTCTTTGTGCAGAGAAACATTGTAATGGCGCTCTCGATTTTTCTGGATTTAATGGTTTTAGGTCAACAATTAGAATATACTCCCTCCGTTCCGGATCACTTTGCACACTAAATTGGGTACACTTTTTAAGAAAAAGTAGATATTTGTTTTTTGGTTGAGGGTATAGTGGTCAAATTAGGCACAACTTTTAAGAAAAAGTTTGAATATTAAATGGTATTGTGTGAGAAAAAGTAATGACATTCTTTGTAAATAAATGTGTATTGTGAGGGTGTTGATTATGTTAAAATTTATCATTTTTGAGTGTGCAAAGTGTTTGGGAACAAACTAAAAAGGAAAGTGTGCAAAGTGTTAAGGGACGGAGGGAGTATTATATATGTCAAAGGATTACATGTGAAAATGCGTCCCATTGCGTATTCTCGGCGCTTTTTGATTTTTTTTAATTGCTATGGATGGTATGATCATTCTTGAAACCTCTCAGATTAAAGAATGTGGCATCGGAGTTTTCGGGATCATTTTTGTGAAGAAAACCGTTGCTTTTTGTGCTTTCTTGAATCCGTAGTGGAAGCTTTAATCAGTAATTCACTGCCAAAGTGTCTGTTTTTACCTTAAAAATCTCTTTTTAAATTTTTATTTTTTTGCCAAAATCTCTCTCAATTGATCTTAATTTAGAACTTGTTTTCATGATTGCAAAGTGTGCCAGTGAGGTTATATCAGTTTTATTATTTTTGTACTCCATCCATATGTCATTTGAATGTTAAATTGAATATGATTTTGTTTGCTTGCCTGCATATTATTAATTCTAGATGCTCAATGGCTAATTACGCTGATATTGTAGTTACATGCATAGATATCCTTTATTATGGTGGATTGACATGATATAGAGGTATGCAAGCTTGTTTTTCTCCTCGTTCTTGAGGAGGGATAGACTATTAAATTCTATGGTCAAGCTGATGACATCCCTACTACCTGCAATTGCCTAAATGAGAGATAAATCATGATTTTCCACATGATTTAATGTACTTGGACATCTTACAAGTCTTTAGTTTTTCAGGTTGAGGAAGGAGCTGAATCTTCCTGCAGAGAAGGTACAGATGCTGGTCCATGTGAACTCATTCAACTGAGAAAATCTGATGGTAATCCTATTTGCTCTTTCTGATAAAAGGTGCATGTTTTTTTTTTCAGTAAAAAGATGCCATATATGTTGATGTTGTTACATTATTTTAACTTTCAGGTCTTTCAACTGGACCCAGTGATATCAAGAGAGATGCTTTTGGCATTGTTAAAAGTTACAATCCCAGACGAAATCGAAATAAAGACAATAAATCAGGAAGTCTTTTTGATATTGATGATGCAGAGGTATGTTATGTGATTATGCATGCTTTGATTTTAGTGACCTTAAATTGATAGTAGCGGATTTGCTTCTATCTATATTTTCCAAAAGCAAGCATTTACCTCGACCTAAAGTTTCATCTTATCTGTGGAAGTTACTATTTGTTTTGTGTTTTTTTTTTTTGAGTGTATTGAACTTTTTTTGGTAATTGATTTTGAACTATAAGTTCCTCTACCTACACTTCCATGTTAATAGATTTTGAATTATAAGTTCAACCTATTTTTCACCAGACAAAATCTATTAAGATATATGCACACAACCAGACAGAACTCAAAGCGACATATTTGTTGTCACCTGGAAACATTGAGGAGCTACGGGAAAAGGATGATACTGATCTGACATTTACAGATATAGATGTTATCTGCATTCTCTTAGCAAAGATATGCTGCTTATGAATGATATTATAGAAATGATTTGTAGTGATCGAGAATTTATCTTCCAATGTTTTTTTTTTTTTTTTTTTGGAAAATGAATATTTTCTTGTCCATCAATAATCAGAAGATTTCTTCCATGACGCGGGCAACATTTAAATTGGCAGCCCCACATATAGTGGATCTTTGTGCAGGTAAGACCACAAAGGATTATTATCTTTACAACCATCTTAGAAAGTGTTTTGGTTCTTGATTGACACAGAACATTGCCATAACAAGTTCATCTTGGTTTCCCCTAGTAAAACAAATGTGATTGTAACCTAAATGCCATACTTGTCAAATGAATTTCATATGTTCCAATTTTTCTTACTAAATGTTCAAGCTTGTGTTTATAACTTGCATAGTCTTAGTACTAATCTTTACATGTTACAAGTTTCAGCATATGATTTAAGTATTTGTTATTCTGTTCAGGTTTCTGGATACCTTAACACCAAGGAAGAGATCCATTTGAAAAGAATTTTATGGGAAGCGATGAATGGAAAATGTACAAAGGTGCCTTTTCCCTCCTATGTTTCTTTTTGTTGTCGTTTCATAAACTGTGACAGTTTTGTAATGGCTACCTTAAATTTGTGTCTATGGGTACCTATAATACAAGAATCTTCTGGTTTTCTAAGACAAAGTTGGGACACACACCATCCTGGTTTCTTCTAGGAAGTAATTTCCTTCAGATTGTTTAATTAGTTTTTCTATCTTATACCGTGAGAAATGCTATCATTTGTAAGCTGGCATAGTTTCTTTCAATGGTAAGTATCTGTAGAACCATTTGCAGGAAATATCTCTTTGCCTGAACTGAAACTTCCAACTTTGGCTTTGTCAACAGCTAAAGAAAATTATCGCTCATTCTATATTTACAGCCATAATACATCAAAAAAAAACACTCTCGCGTAATGTGGCTGATTTATAATACTTTTCTGATGAAAGTTGTATTTGGCTGATTTTAATACAATGATACCACATGTTTTCAACACACTTGCAGCATTTCCAGTATCCAGTTTTCGAAATTCCACTGGGTAGTTTCAGTTGAATTATAATGTCTTACCTTTATTTTTATAAAACTAGCTTTAGTTAAGCATTTAGCAGGGGGTTTCTTCTGACTCCTTATTGGTGACAAAATTTCAGGCCAAGAAACAAAAACGAGCAACTGAAACAAAGAAAGGTGTCTCTGCCAAGAAAGCTGCTAAAACCACAGAGAAATTGGAGTTTGAGGTACTAAATTAGATTCTTAGTAAAAAAAAAATTGCTCAGTTATTCTATGTATCATTTCTAGTGACAGCCACGAATAGAATCTAAAACTGCATATTACTAAATAACAATATCAATAACTTGAACTTTCATGATATGTCTAGGTGGCACAGAAGCGAAGCTCAAGGATCAATTATGATGCTTTAGAACTACTTAACGATGAGTTGGTAAGTTTTTTTTTTTTTTCAATACTATTGGCCTTAAATCTCTCTATTTTGGGTTGGGTATCCCAAAATGCCCCCATGTTTTCTTTTTATGGTAGTTTATATGTTTCCATTGTT
This sequence comes from Scutellaria barbata, assembly GCA_028654395.1. Taxonomy (NCBI): domain Eukaryota; kingdom Viridiplantae; phylum Streptophyta; class Magnoliopsida; order Lamiales; family Lamiaceae; genus Scutellaria; species Scutellaria barbata. The sequence continues at coordinate 11,243,533 of CM053645.1, forward strand.
GGACTTCATTTGTGCCCTGGACTTTGATAAAGCTATTAGATACTTGGAAAACTGCAATCAAAACTAGAACGTAGTTGCCCTCCCCCCCTCTGCCACTTAAGATGTTACAATGATATATCATTTTTGCGTACATTCTAAATTCTTATGATCACAGAACTGAGAATTTACCGCGCTGGAAGATCAGCCATAGAATGCGTGGATCAAGCAAAGGAGGATCAGCAAGATATCAATTATTGCGATAATAACACAATTGGTCAAGGTGTGAGTTGTACAACGGTTATGGCGCGATAAACATTTCAGTGATGAGTACTTTTTTTTTTTTTTTTTGCGAGGAATTATGGTTTGCTCTTGTTATTTTGGTTACAAAGCATTAGGAAACTGAGACTATAGTATTAAATAGTTAGGTATTGCCAATTATATGCGCTTATAATGTAATAATACTTGTTATTTAATATATCTTATAAATTAATGAGATTATACTACACTACGGATTGCTTCAATAATTGATTGAATTGAGATAAGTTATCTACTCATCCTTATAGTCATATCACAAGGTTGAGTTGTAACACCCTGTTTTCAGAAAAACGTGTATTTCATATTTTTAAAAATAAATTTAAATTTTATTTTTAAATAACTTCTTTATTAATGACCTTTATGACAAGTTTTATATTTATCGATAAAAAAAATGAGCTAATGTTTCTTTAAGTTTAAAGATCTCGCAGGATAGCTACTCGAGGAGATCGAATTTATATTTATCGTCTCGCAGGATAGCTACTCGAGGAGATCGAATTTATATTTATCGATAAAAAAAATGAGCTAATGTTTCTTTAAGTTTAACGATCTCGCAGGATAGCTACTCGAGGAGATCGAGTTCGATCGTAGTGCACTCGAAAGGGAGATAAGTTGCACATAAAATAATTTTAGAAATTAATATAAAAAAAAATGACTTATGTGTTTAATTATAGTTAAGTAGATTTTTATTATATAATTTATGTGCGATAAAATATATGACTATTATGATGTGTGAAATTAAATATATTTTCAACCATACTTATATGATTTATATGATATATTAAGTTGAACATACCTACATACACAATTATGTGATCACAATATTATCAAGATTCTAATTTAAGGATGTGCAAATTAATTTCAAGTCATGTCATCTTGTTTATGTGTGACACCAATTTGATTAAATTTATATGAATTTAATATGATGTGCAATAAATTACACCAAAATAACAAATTAATTATCATAATCATGAATTATTTCATCTCACATTAGATAAGTTAAGCTACAACTCTCAATGCCACTACATGTACTATATATTAAATTATATCATTGTAAAAGTGATCTACATGTATACTACATGTATTAAATTATGATTTGTACTCTAAATTACTACATATAAAATGGAGAGACTCCACTTTTAAGCTTTTCATTTTTCATTTGACAAGATTCTCAATTTTTGCTCCTCCTTCTCTCTAAACTATTGTTCCTCTCAAAAGCCTTCATCCTCATCTTCAACCAAGCTGCCATCTTTCAAGATTTAAGTAAAGAATCAAGATCCTTTCAAGACAAGATAAGAAATCAAGCTCAAATTAAAATGTTCTTCCAAGCAATTTTCAAGAGCCATAGTTAGTGCATTCAAGAGGTAATTTTTATAAATCTTCACCATTTTTCTTCTTTAGGAGCATGATTAAGTCCTAATTTTGAATTGCATGTAAGATTTAAGTGAGTTTTCCTACAAATGTGATAAAATGGTTGGATGCCTTGTTCTAAGTAGTTAATCTTAAAAAATATGTCATTTTGAGTGTTGATTGAGCAAATAGATGTTTGATTGGGCTTTGCATGTTTGAATTCCTTACCTAAACACATTGCATGTATGATCCAAGGGTGATTTTCTACTAATGTGAAGAAAATGTTCAAACTCTTGTTTTATGTAGTTGATCTTTAAAATATGTCTCTTTTGGGAGTTGATTGTGCAATTGCATGTTGATTTAGTCTTTGCATATTTGATTATCTTGTCTAAACTCATTACATGTGTGATAAATTGAGTCAAGATGGTTTGTTTGAGGTTAATGGGGTTATTAAAGTTGAATCTACATTTTAATTAAGAAAGTGGATGAGTTTAATCAAGTTGTGAAAAACATTAGTAGTGGCAGTCCACTTTATCGATTTTTATAAAATTGTATACTTGGAATTTTTCAAAACTGTTTTAGTATGTTATGCTACATGACGTTTTGAGCTTATGATAAAAATTTGGTAATTTTTGGAGTGAATTATGAATTATTATGATTTTTCAAAGATAATCCAGTTTGAGTTGGAATTATGCAGTTTTAGACCTTAGAAAAATAATTTTATAAATTCGGTAAATTACAATTTTTGAAAACTGTTTTATTATGTTATTCTAAATTAAGTTTTGAGTTTATGGTTGAAATTTGGTAATTTTTGAAGTAATGTACGAATTATAATGATTTTTCAAATTAACTCAAGTTTCGAATTTAAAATTCTGCAGTTTTGGACCTTAGAAAATTAATTATATAAAATCGGTCCATTGTACATTTTCAAAACTGTTTAACTATGTTTGAGTACATGATGTTACGAGTCTCAATTATTAATTTCAGAAGATTTCAATAAATATACAATTTACAGTGAATTTTATAACACAGATTGATTTTAGAGCAACTTCGAACATTTTTTTGATTATAGTAAATGATTTATTAAAGCTTTTGTGATATGAATTTATCCCTAATATTTTAGCATGGATGACTGAGGGTTGTTACGTAAATGTATACTTCATTTCATGAATTTTGGATGATCATTTTAATTATGAAAATTGTTGTAAGAGTGTCTTTCCTTCCTATATATTACTAACTTCAAGATCAAATTTTATCTATGATTTAAGAATGCAATTTGATCATATTTTGAAATTGATATTATGTGATTAAAAGTGTGCTTATGTGTGAAGTGTTAAATAATTTAAGTCTTTAGCATACGAATTAGAGTTTTATGAGTTAAGATGTAAAATACAGTTTTTATTTCTTTCAATGTACAATTGATGCTTGTTTTAAAGGATGCTATAAAATTCACCTAAATTTATAGATGTATGTTTATGATATAAATGAGATGTGATTTAAAGACTAAAAAGTTAATGAATGTGACGAGTGCAGTACGAGATGACCGGATACTTCAATAGCTATCCCCGCTTCAAGTCGAATCTCAAAAGTGGGTAACTTCTACTCTCTAGCTATATGTTGTTAATTGAATTAGTAAGTTATGTATGAAAATCTACGGATAGAAGCGTCGTAGCTATAACCGGTAGGCAGCTTCCCTACCGGACGTAAACCTTAAAGGCGAAAGTGTCTGGTTTACGATGCGAGGTTTAGTGTGTGAGCAATTCCACTTTCCTCGATGGTCCAAGGGTGAACGTACCCAAGGATAATGTTATGTTATGGTCCAAGGGTGAGCGTACCCAAGAATAATGTTATGTTATGGTCCAAGGGTCAGCGTACCTAAGAATAATGTTGTAGTATGTGTTTAATAGTTTAATTGCTTCAATGTATTAGAGAAGTACGAGATAATGTTGTAGTATGTGCTTAATAGTTTAATTGCTTCAATGTATTAGAGAAGTACGGTTATCCCACTGGGCTTCCTCTCCGGAGGAGTCTCATGATGTTATCTAAAATGTTTTTCAGGTCCACCTTATAATGAAGCGGATGTGTAGCCGGTTGTACGGACTTCTTCCCAAAAACATATGTTTTAATTTATTTTAATGTGTATGATTTTGATATTACATAAAGTCTTTGAAAACTTCTATATTGAATTAACCATTCAAGTAAAATTTTCATATGTTTTGAATATGTCATGGTTTGATTTACAAATGTGGGTAGAACACGAGTTAGTTTGTTGCATGCTAAGCTTTTCGATTTAAAATACGTAGAAAGAAAAAAAATATACTCGTGTTTTTAGTAAAGTCTTCCGCTGAATTTCTCTATGAAAATGAATTTTAAATTATTATTATATATTTTTACAAATATTTTAAGTATATAATGTCAATGTGACGCTTTAATCCTCCTAAGTTGGGTTGGGGTGCTACATGAGTGATACAATAATGAGTTCTTTATTATTATTATTTTTATATCATGGTTTCACATTTTTTAAACAAACAAGTTAAATTTATTGATAAGATTTATTGATAAGATATGCAGTATTTTATAACCATTTATTTTATGAAATGGATGAAGTAACTAAGTGTCTTTAATAATAATAAAAAGCTGACTCTATATATATACACAGATATAGAAATATATATATATATATATATATATATATATATATTTTTTTTTTTTTTACAGAATGGACTTCCACTCCATCATGGTGTACTATTGAACTTATGGTTTGATTTAGTTTCACAAAAAAAGACTAATGATTTGATATTTTATTGTCTGACCGAGCCATCTATCCATTAAAAAAATTTCAAGAAGTGTTGCAAGAAAATTAATTTCCCGACCTATAAAAGCGATTTTGGTACAATTAAATGTAATATCTAAAATCAGAGTATAGTTTTCTCAACAAAAAAAAAAAAATCAATTAAGATTATAGTTACTTCTACTTCACGATTTACTCGATCAGCCAATATTGTCTAGTTTTTAGTTTCATTAAGGGGCATACTTGTGGAAAATTCTCCTTCCAAGAATTATAGCATGTTGTGTGGCCAGAAATGATGCACCAGTCGAACAAGCAACTCAGCCATTTTCTTCCTCTCCCACTCCATTGCTCATTTCTCTTCCATTTTTGAAGCAATCACACTCCATCTTGAATGTGAACGAAGATGGCTCTCTTACAATCACTACCAAATCTCTGCGATATATCCATCATCAAAACCGCTACTTCGCCGCAATTTCAAAGAATACCCAAGAAACCAAGAATCTTGCTATTTGGACGAAAACCCTTAAAGCCCTGTAATGTAAAGAGAAACTTGCAGAAGTTAAGTGCAGTTGCAGAAGATATTTCCGCCGGGGTTCTAGATGGAGGCGATCAGGGTGTGATTCAAGAAGAAGTGGTAGAAAACAAGCAAATTGCGAGTTATGATTGGACTGAAGAATGGTATCCACTTTATCTGACCAAGAATGTTCCCGATGATGCCCCTCTTGGCCTAACTGTCTTTGACAAACAGGTTGTCTTGTTTAAAGATGGTAATGGTGACCTTAGATGTTACCAAGATCGTTGCCCCCACAGGTAAAAAAAAAAAAAAAAAAAAAAAATTCTGCTTTTTTTTTTTTTTTTTCTATAATTCTTATGGGAGATCGGTGGTTTTTGTTGGGTTTAATATGTAAAAATTTATGTTAATGAACTTGGGATGTTGAGATTTAGCTTAATCTTGAAGATGAGATGTAGTTGAAATCACTAGTTGAATATCGGGGTTATTATCTCATAAGAAATCTTTGATTACTTGTTTCTGTTAAGGTTTAGTATAGAAAAGAATTTAGACTTTGGTGCCTTACGATTGAATTATTGATGTAGGCTAGCAAAACTCTCTGAGGGTCAACTGTTTGATGGTAGATTGGAATGTTTGTACCATGGTTGGCAATTTGAAGGCAAGGGTAAATGTGTGAAGATACCCCAGGTTTGTTTTGTGAAGTTCTATGTGTTCTAAAAGATGATATTCCTTAGTTAATGCTTGTCTTTCTCCCTGATTTTTCGGGACAGCTCTCACAAGGAGCAAAGATTCCTCTGTCGGCTTGTGTGAAAACATACGAAATTAGGGACTCTCAAGGTGTCGTATGGATTTGGATGTCTCATAAAACACCTCCCAATCCTGAGAAAATTCCTTGGTTTGAGAATTTTGATAGACCGGGTTTTCGTGATATTTCCACCATCCATGAGCTCCCATATGATCATTCCATCCTTTTAGAAAACCTCATGGATCCTGCCCACATTCCCATCTCACATGACAGAACCGATTTCACTGCGAAAAGGGAAGACGCAACTGCTCTATTTTTTGAAGTAACTGAAAGAACGGATCGAGGCTTTGCCGGCCACTGGGGTCGAGAAAAAGACCAGTCAACGCCAGACTACATGCCCAACTTTCTGAGATTTGAAGCCCCTTGTGTTCTTCAGAACAACAGAGAATTAGTTGACAAGAACGGCGTAAAGCAATACTTTTCAGGGTTGTTCCTCTGCAGACCCTCAGGGCAAGGCAAATCAATGCTTATAGTTAGATTTGGAAACACAAGAAAACAACCTTTTCTCTTTAGATTGTTTCCCCAATGGTTCTGGCATCAGAATGCAAGTAAGGTTTTTGAGCAAGACATGGGGTTTCTTTCCTCTCAGAATGAAATTCTCATGAAAGAAAAAGTTCCCACAAGAGAACTTTACATCAACTTGAAGTCATCAGATACATGGGTGGCTGAGTACCGAAAATGGATGGACAAAGTTGGCCACGGAATGCCTTACTATTTCGGACATAGCACCATTTCTCTACCAGAATATCCAGCTGTAGTTGAGCATGCTCCGGCTGGTTTTTTTGCAAGTCTCTCGGCTTCTCAACCGGCTAAGGGTGGGATTGGAACAATGCATTCACCAAATTTTGCTAATAGATATTTCCGGCATGTGATCCATTGCAAGGGATGCTCGAGCGTCGTGAAATCTTCTCAAGCATGGAAGAATGCTCTCTCTGTGGCTGCTCTTGTATCAACAGCTTTGGCTATTCTGATATCAGGAAGGCAGTGGAAGGCCCTCTTTGTGTTCTCGACTATAATATTCTTGGTTGGAGTTCAAGCTTGTTCGACTATAATTGCAATGAACACAACCAACTTCATAAGAACGCATAGAAGGTTGTAAAGTACTGGTTCTTATCCAATGAAGATATATATGTATTCATAGCTAAGTTGTTGTAGATTATTTTTCTTTACATCTGTATACAAGGTTGAAATTTCTTATGATAAAAGGTCTTTTGCAGAATTGTTCTCAGGGGAAAAAAAAGAAAAAAGTGGGGTTAGTTTGCAGATGCTGCAATATTTAAAGTCAACCTTCTGGGGTCTTTGCAGTATTATAATCTGGATGAATTTATGTAGTTTCTGACAGTGTAGTAAATATATACAGTAATCTTTCCAACTTCCACCTACCTCAATTGTTTCAGTTCCGCTTTCTTTACCCTAAAAACTTAAAAAACCAAGAGAGCATTTAGTGTTTATTTCTGGGAGTCCCACTGTGTTTAAATCATTATCAACCTGCCACAACCATCTCCAAATAAATGCAGCTTACATAAATAAAGGAACACGTACCTGTCTGTGTGACTTCCTTCAATATCAAGATATACAGCAAAACTCTTAAAAAAACAATCAACTTTTTGCTAAAGTAAGAAATGGAAAAAACAGAAATTTGTGTATTCAAGACATTTCCTCAGTACAAGTTGCTGATGCTGCTCTTCATTGTCGTACTTTGTCTGGCTTTATATCCATCATTTTCGTCGTCTTCGAGTCTCTCTTTCGACTTCTATGCAGCTTCTTGCCCTGCTGTGGAAATGGTGGTGAGAAATACAGTAAAATCAGCTTCTGATTTGGATCCCACAATCCCTGGAAAGCTCCTCCGATTGTTCTTCCATGATTGCTTTGTTGAGGTTTGCCTTAAAACTCTTGACATCATTTTCTTACACACAGTTTCACTTCCAATGTATATGTCCTGAATTCCCTTCATTTGATAGGGCTGTGATGCTTCTATACTAATTCAAGGCAACACAACTGAGAGAAGTGATCCTGCTAACAAATCCCTTGGAGGATTTTCAGTGACTGAATCTGCCAAAAGAGTGCTCGAAATCTTTTGTCCAGAAACAGTTTCTTGTGCAGACATACTTGCATTGGCTGCTAGAGATGCAGTAGAATATGTACATCCTATTTCTTTTCTTTTCGAATAGTCTTTTTTTTTTGAATTCAATTCATTGTTCAGTTATGAACATTCATTCACCTACAGGCAGGAGGTCCGAGTATCCAGATTCCTACTGGGAGGAGAGATGGTAGGATTTCTATGGCTGCAAATGTAAGACCAAACATCATAGACACAAGCTTCACAATGGATGAGATGGCTAAGGTTTTTTCTGCCAAAGGATTATCCATGGATGACCTTGTTGTCCTGTCAGGTACACAGTCAGGGTTTACTAGAATTTGGATGTTTTCTGTAAGGCTTAGTAATCGTGTTTGATTTGCAGGAGCTCACACAATCGGGAAGTCTCATTGCACTTCATTCAACGACCGCTTCACGCTTGACTCGAATGGGAATCTTACATCAATCGATTCATCATTAGACAGACAGTACGCGATCCAGCTAACTAAAATGTGTCCTTCTGGTGCCACTGATGACTCAGTCACTGTTAACAACGACCCTGGTACGCCTCTCCTGTTCGACAACGAGTACTACAAGATATTGTTGGAGCACAAGGGGCTGTTCCAATCAGATTCTGCATTGATAAATGATGAAAGAACAAGAAATAGAGTGATGGAATTTGCCAAGAATCAAGATGGTTTCTTTGAGAGTTGGGCTGCTTCTTTCTTGAAACTTTCGAGTATTGGAGTTAAGACGGATGATGGAGGCGAAATTCGACGATCTTGTTCCATGTCTAATGGATGAATTGCCAATCTGATGAGCATATGTTTTTGTGAATATAGTGTGGTCCAAAGCTTTGAGTTCTATAAGAATAAGCTTTGAGATTCTTACAAGAACTGAGTTGTTTTCGGATTTGATGTGGGTTCTATTTGATGGTTTGATTTTTATTTTTATTTAATATTTTTAGTACAAGTATCATTTTTTGTTTGTTTGTTACCTTGACTTAAGTAGACATTATTCCATTCCATATATATATATATATATATACGAGCTAGCACATCTTCATAAAATTCCCACGTGGCTTCTTCATCAGGCAAGTGAGACCATCGGAGCAGAAGTTGAGTGGCCAGAGAGTTGCCACGTTTAACCAACCGCTTAGCCAAGATGGCCAGAGGTTTGAGAAGGACACGACTATCAGCATCAAATTCAGGCAAGGTGTCCATAACAGCAGTGAGAGGACCCATCTTCTTCTTCAATAAAGATACATGGAAACAGATTCGAGAGAAATTTTTAGGGCGAGAGAAACAGAGTTTTTGTATTACTTTCTTTCAAAATACATGTATGCCATGTATGCCTGCGTATCTATAGACACACATAAAAGAGATAACTCAAAACATACCTATTTAATCAAACGACACCGTATGGCTTAATATGCAAAAACAAAAAGGCCTTTACAAGGAATTATGAACTAAGGGATGAACACCAGGAGATAAATCTGCGAGATATTATCCAGCAGGGGTTTGCAAAGAGGCTTTTTTGTTGTTCAGTGAAAATGGTGAATAGTTGAGACGCAGAGTAGACGTGAAATGACGAATCGAATGAACCGATAATAACAAAAATACTCACTTGGCATGGGATCAGGCCGGGTCCATATTGCCATCTGCGGTCAGACAAAGAAATTGAGAAAGTTTGGGCCAAGAAATGCTTGGGCTGGACCATTTAGCTCATGGGCCTCTGAATATCTATATCTATATTGAGTATAAAATGAGAATTAGGGTTGAGGTTGGATCGTAGCGCCGTGGCACCTCCATTTTCATTTCTTGAAAGTGTTTTTACGCCTTTTCTTTTGGGATAGCATCTCAAATTACCACATGCATTCCAAATTACCATGTATTCAGAAAAATATAAATTTGAATGTCATTTGTTCAGAAGCTGGCCCACTTTCTATAATGAAAAAAATATTTTAATGGATGTCGACTAGCCATGTCAAATCAACATCAATACTTCTCTTAATAAGTATTTTCGAATTTTTTTTAATTAATTATGAAAATTAGGTTAAACAAACATTAAAAAAATTAAGATTAGAGGAAGATTTTTCATATAACCTATATGTTAGGATTAAACAAAGATCTTGAAAATTAGGGTTAAATTCAATTTTTTCATATGTTAGTGTTAATGAAGATTTTGAAATTAAGATTGAACGTATTTTTTTTCTTCATATATTAGTGTTAAATGAAGATTTTGAAAATATGGTTAAACAATAATTTTAGAAAAATAGGGTTAAACGAAAATTTATCAAAATTATGGTTAAACGAAGATTTTGAAAAACAGGGGTTAAATGAAGATTATCAAAATTATGGTTAAACAAAGATTTTTGAACATTAAGGTTAAACGAAAATTTTGAAAAAAAAGGGTTAAACAAAGATTTATCAAAATTATGGTTAAATAAAGATTTTTGCAAATGATTTCGAAAAATAGGGTTAAATGAAGATATTCCAAAAAGTTAGTTTAATGTTGTTTTACAGCAGCAGAATCGTCATTTAACCCTAAATTAGAATAATTTAACCCTAAATTAGAATTATTCGCATATTTTTTTTAACAAATTTCTTTATGAACATTTTTCAGGGTTTTGCAGCATAATGTTTGTGTAATCCTAAAAATTAGAATTATTCATCTTTTTTTTTTCCAATAAATTTCTTTTTTAATCTTCGCTGTTTTACACAATTGTTTTACAACTTCACTTAATTTTTTATTTTAACCTCAAATTCTTCATGTGATTAAGGCCTGAAGATTAAAAACGAAAATGAAATTTATTGTGCTTAAATAGACGAAAAACATACAATGTATATCATGTGAATATTAATGCTTCAATTACATCACACTGCATAAAGTATAAATTACAGATCAGTTTTATGTCTCTATCATGCACTATTTATATTTCACTCGATTAAAAAATAATAAAAATGGATCACAACTTATAATTTATGATAGAAAATAATTTAAACTTATTGTACATAATACAGGAGTAATAGATTGTATATTTGGAGTAATAGATTGTATATTTGGTGGTATTCTCAAACATCTTCTCCTTTTTCTTTATGTTTTGTGGTTTTCTTGGATTTCATGTTGGAAGGGTGTTCATGCTTAAGGTGAATTGGTGAGAAAAATCGATAAATGAGGTGAAAAATGTGCTTGGTTGGTGGTGATTGGAGCAAGTGCAAGAACATGCGTTCTGCTTGTTAATTTTGTTTTTTTTGGATTTAATTGTGTTGTGAGACTATTGTGTGATTGGAGGAATTGTACGTGGAATGGAGTCGCAAGTGTTCTTTTAACAAAACAAATGTGAGTTTAAATTTTTTCGGAGGAATTGTACGTGGAATGGAGCGCAAGTGTTCTTTTAACAAAAGAAATGTGAATTTAAATTTTTTCTCAAATTTAATTAATCCCTCGATTTTCCTATGTGAATATTTTGTCGAAATTCGAATTCTTTATAGAAATTCGAGATTGGTTGAACAAATTCTTTGAAGGCATGTGTTTGACTTTGTAGAAATTGAAGATTGTTTGTAGGAATTCTTTGAAGGCTTATGTTTGTTGAACATTGAAATGCTTTGTGTGAAATCTTCTTGATTTTCCCTGGAATTTACAACATGAAAATTCGAGATTATTTTCATTTAATCTTTTTCATTTTAGTGTTTGTTATGAACATTAAAATTGTAAAATTCAAGATTATTTTCATTTAATCTTTTTTATTTTGGTTTTTGTTATGATCAGTCAAGATTGTTTTCATTTAATCTTTTTCATTTTAGTGTTTGTTATAAACATTGAAATTGTAAAATTTGAGATTGTTTTCATTTAATCTTTTTCATTTTGGTTTTTGTTATTAACATTTAAATTGTATGTAGAGTGAGTGAAATCTTCTTCATTTTTGCACAATTTGTCACAAAGGTTGACTAAGTTACCCTTTTCTAAAACATCTCCAACTGTGCTCTATAACATCAAAAATAAAAATTTAAGATTTTTTCAATGCTAACATTAAAAATTTAAGATTTTTCCATTTTAAGGTATTTAAAATCTTTCACTCAAACAATATATAAAAATTAAAAATTTAAGATATTTTTGATGCTAACATTAAAAATTTATGATTTTTCCACTAACAAGGTATTTAAAAAATTTCCACTCGAACAAGGACAACTCTGGTGTTAAATCCTTTTCTTTTCTTTTTTTTTTCATTTTCTTTTCTTTTTTATTTTGTTTTCTTTAAACTTTAATTGTTATTATATTTCACAATTAATCTATCATATATTAATATTTAAGGTAGTTTTATTATATACAATTAAAATGTTAAATAATATCATATTTTATTTGAATAATAAAAATCATGATTAACTACACATATCATACATATTATTAAAATTACATACAATATTTAAAATTTGAGATATATTTTTACTATGATAAAATAAATCTAAACATACAATATTTTGTGCTAAATTGAATGACCATCAAATAAAGTTATTCATAAATTTAAATTAAAAAATTGTTGATAAAATTAAAACAAAGATACAATATTTTCATCATTAATAAAATAAAAGTTAAAAAAATTACTAATAAAACTAAAGCAAATTAAAAAATTATGATGGTGAATTTTCAAAAATGAGATAGGTGATCTATTTATAGAAAATGTGAACTAATTATCAAGAATAACATATATGAAATATTGATATTGAATTCATATCGACAATTTATATATTGAATTATGACAATTGATATTATCGATATCGATATAGATATTGCAACGGATATGATTAATATTAATTATATCGATAAGTACTACAGAACTTACATGATTAATGTCGATAATATCGATACATACATAGGTAATACATTTTAAATTGAAACCGTTCGAGTATTTTTCCATTGTGCGTTATTTGTTTATGGTACTGGAATTGGGTTGCCTTTAGACAAACTTGGGTTGCCTTTAGACAAACGAATGACAGTTAGAGATTGAGTGGGTTGAATGACAGTTAGAGGTTGAGCATGTTTAGCAACATAATTCTACGGTGCACTAACATTTTTGCTCGACCAGAAGTAAAATGGGTGTGGAATGACAAGATCAAATGCTATGTTGTTGAAGAAATTAGAATCTCGCTCGACTACAAGTAAAATGGGTGTGGAATGACAAGATGTTATTGAAGAAATTAGAATCTGCTTCTATCCGAACCTCATGAATGGTTTTCATGTATTAGACTATGATACAATGGTTTCCACATTTTGTTCTTTTATTTTTGTTATGCAGTGGAATGAGTGGGAATGAGTGGGAATTTTTGTTATGGAGTGGAATGAGTTATACAATGGTCTAATTATTTTGGTATGTAAAAAAAACCTCACGTGAATGAGTAACATAATTGCTCATTTTGTTAAATTTGTTTATCAGTTCATTTGCTTTTCATTATTTTGTAGTTTATATTGCCGAAATATTCTTCATCAAAAGTCTCAGCATAACACACATTCAAATTGGTGTTCAAATTTATTAACGAAATTTTGAATTCAAAATACAAATTCATGTTCAAATTCATGTTCAAATTCATTAACTAAACTTGAAATTTTAAATATCGACAAATATTCTTTCATGCATATCTAATTCATTAACTAAACTTGAAAATATCAACAAATATTCTTTCATGCATATCTAAATTTTGAATTCAAAATACAAAGAAACAAATCAAACTAAACTTGAAAATATCAACAAATATCCTTTCATGCATATCTAAATTTTGAATTCAAAATACAAAGAAACAAATCAAAGGAAAATATATTGAAAAATATCGACAAATATTCTTCAAAATACAAACAAACAAATCAAATTTTGAATTCAAAATACAAAAAAACAAATCAAAGAAAAATATATTGAAAAATATCGACAAATATTTTTCAAAATACAAACAAATCAAAGGAAAATATCGACAAATATTCTTCCATACATATCTAATCTCAATAGTTTCAACTATTTTTTTTTTTACATTTATAGTTCTTAGAGTCTAAATATATATTATTTGATATTTTACCTTTTTTTGGTATTCAGATTAAAATGAAATTTTACCTTTTTTGGTATTCAGATTAAAACTTCATGGCACGTCTAGAAGTAAAATGTGTGTCTTAGGGTCTAAATATATATTATTTGATATTTTACCTTTTGGTATTCAGATTAAAACTTCATGACACGTCCGGAAGTAAAGTAAAATGGATAAAATGCATGTAGGATAAAAAAGGTGTGTTTTTGTGTTGAAGAAATTAGAATTTGCTTCGATCGTAATTTGCTTCCATTTCCATTAGGACTTGTTATTAGAAGTTGAACTGATAATTCTGTAATTATTTGTGAGTGACAGACTCTCTGCACGTCCAGAAGTAAAATGCGTGTGGGATAAAAAAAAGATGTGTTTTGTGGTTGAATAAATTAGAATACGTCCGGAAGTAAATTCGTGTGGGATAAAAAAAAGAATGTGTTTTGTGGTTGAAGAAATTAGAATTTGCTTCGATCGTAATCTGCTTCCAGTTCAAAGCAAGAGTACCTTTTCAGGTAATCTTATTAATGAAGACCTATTTTTCTGATATAACAACCATTGATACATTGATAGATGGTCAAACTGCATGATATAATTAATGTCGATAATATCAATAAGTAAGTAATATCGATAATATCGATTAGTACTAGAGAAGTTAAATATATATCGATAAGTTAAATATTCTTATATAAATATTGCAACTGATAGAGAAGTTAAATATATATCGATAAGTTAAATATTCTTATATAAATATTGCAACTGATACAATTAATGTTGATATATCGATAAATTTTAGAAAAGTTAAATATTGATATATACATACTTCAACTGATGTAATTAATATTGTAATTAATATTGATCTCGATAATGATAAGTTTAAAAAAAAAATTAAATATTGATATATAGATACTTCAAATGATAAGTTCAATATCGATATATAGATATTTCAACTGATATGATTAATATTGATATATATATATATATATTTTTTTTTTGGAAAATTTCAATTCTTATTGAGTTTTTATATGTTATTTTACTATTACGAAATGGGAATAAATTAACAGCTGGAGTTTCAGAATTATTTCAGTATCTCTGATAGCATTTCCGGAATTAATTGATTCTTTTAAACGAGAATAAATCACGTTATAAATGTTTTTGTTTAGAATGGTGTGTAAGTGATGGTGCAATTAAATGATGATGTTTTAACTTAATTAGATACATTTAATAGAGGTGATCCCATATTATATTTTATTTGAAATTATTATTTATTTGGAATTAACTAGATAGTGAATGGACTCATTATAAGTATTTAATTTTGAAAAAATAATGGTTGATTTAAAAATAGATGTGACTGAAAATAAGTAAAATAAAAATTATTGAAGTGTGTTCACTCTAAATTGAGTGAAAAATATCTTCATATGAATGAGGCGACAGTTGCTGACAGAAACTACTCTTCCTGCTCTATCAGATGTTGCGGCATCCCATTGTCAAGCTATCAAATCATCCCTTGTTGCAGATATATACACTTCCAATAAACTCATAAGCAGGTACGCAAAATGCAAAGATTTAAGCTCCTCCCTCAAAGTATTCGACGATATGCCTCACAGAGACACTGCTTCTTGGAACACCATTATCACCGGATTCGTGAACTCGAGGAACTTTTTCGATGCCTGGGATGTAATGAAATCTATGAAAAGACTCAGGTTTCTGTTCGACGGGTATACTTTTGGAAGCATGCTCAAGGGCATTGCTATTGGTGGTGGTCTCAAGTATGGCCAACAAGTCCATTCGGATATTTTAAAGATGGGGTTTGATGATAATGTTTATGCATCTAGTGCTCTTTTGGATATGTATGCCAAGTGTTACAGAGTTGAGGATGCAAATAAGGTGTTTGAGTATATGCTCGAACGAAATACTGTGTCTTGGAACGCTTTGATTGCAGGGTATGCAGAAATTGGGAATCTACATCGTTGCATTGAGTTGTTCCGGTCTATGGAAATTGAAAACGTGAGAGTCGATGATGCAACGTTTGCACCTCTTCTTACGTTGCTTTGTAATGTTGACTTATATGAGTTGACGAGACAGCTCCATGGTAAGATTATGAAGCATGGTCTAGAGCATGAGCACACTGTGCTTAATGCTACAATCACTGCATATGCAGAATGTGGATGCATTGGAGATGCCAAAAAAGTGTTTGATAGGGCTGGTTGGTACCGGGATTTAGTGACATGGAACTCAATGTTAGCAGCTTATTTAGAGCATGATTTAGAAGATTATGGGTTTAATATTTTCTTAGATATGGTGAGACAAAGATTGGAATTTGATGTTTATACATGTTCTTGCATTATAAGTGCTTGCTTTGGAGATGCACAACAGACCCTTGGAAGGTCCCTGCATGCTTTAGTGATAAAGAGGGGATTAGAACAGGCAACACAAGTATCTAATGCATTGATTTCTATGTATGTAAAATCTAATAGCCAAAGCATGGAGGATGCATTGAAAGTATTTGAATGGATAGAGGTGAAGGACCTTGTGTCATGGAATACAATCTTGACTGGCTTGTCACAAAATGGATTCAGTGAAAATGGCTTAAGGCTCTTCCAGAAAATGCATCTTGATTATCTGGTAATTGATCAATATGCCTTTGCAGCTGTCTTAAGATCTTGCTCAGATTTAGCCACTCTCCTGTTGGGCCAACAAATTCATGTCCTGGTGGTAAAATCAGGCTTGGACAGAAATGAGTATGTAGCTAGTGCGTTAATATTTATGTACTCCAAATGTGGAATGATCGAAGATGCTTATAAAACCTTTGATGCATCTCACAAGGAGAGTTCAGTGACATGGAACTCAATTATTTTTGCATACGCACAACATGGGCAGGGTAAAGTTGCTCTTGACCTCTTTTACCTCATGACACAGAGAAACGTGAAGCTGGATCATGTCACATTTGTTGCTGCTCTCAATGCGTGTAGTCACATTGGTTTGGTTGACGAAGGTCTCAACATTCTGAAGTCAATGGCAACTGCCTATGGAGTTCCACCGCAAATGGAAAATTATGCATGTGCAATTGACTTGCTTGGTAGAGCCGGACGTCTGACGGAGGCAAAGGAATTACTCAATGAAATGCCCTTTGAACCTGATGTAATGGTATGGAAAACATTATTAGGTGCTTGTAGGGCTTGTGGTGACATACAATTGGCTACTCAGGTAGCTAGCCACTTGCTAGAACTGGATCCTGGAGACCATTGCACTTATGTTCTTCTTTCCGATATGTATGGCCATCTTAAGAGGTGGGATGAGAAAGCTAGCGTGAAGAGGCTGATGAGGGAGAAGGGAGTTAAGAAGGTTCCTGGTTGGAGTTGGATTGAGTTGCAAAAGGATGTTCATGCTTTTAATGCAGAAGACCATACACACCCTGATTGCCAAGGAATATATCAGGCATTGAATGAGCTAATGAATGAAATAAGTTCTGAGAAAGATTTTATGTTGGATATTAATCTCGATGATCTGGACCTTGCTAATGGATATTGGATTGTAGATGCTGATGGCTCTGTTCAAGCCATACAGATTTAACGCGCAAGCAGAGAACAACCCCTTACTCATTTACAATGCGTCGGATTAAACAATGCTGAATGGGAGTTGATGTTCAATATGAAAGAATCATCCTAAATTAGAGTTTCCCATTTTGCAATACCTTATATGCTGAGTGTTACAATCTCTTCTGACTGTTGTTTGTGGAAATTAATTCAATGGAGAGAATGCTTCTGTTGATTAATGTTGAAACTGAAATTGTTGAGACCCTGGATTCTGGAAAATAGAGAATAGAGCTGTTTGTATAGCCAGAGAAAACAAAAACGACTCTCAGGAAGCTACATTATCCTCTCCAGGAGTTCACAGATTTTACCCTTCCCCCTGTGGATCTATGCTGGTGAAGTTGCCTGAGTAAGGTGGCAACAACTTCTAATCTACATCATTTCTTATGAGTCGATAGGAAATTGTTTGGCTCAGTTATTTCTTGCATCTCTTTCATGTACAAAATGAATGTGGTTTACCCAATATGGCGAGTTCATAATACATTAATTACATACAATTGTTGGATCATTGGAGGCGAGTTAGATGCTTAAAGAAGATATATAGTATAAAAAAATATAATAACTGTTTGTGCATGTTTGTGTTTTCGGAATCGGGGCAAAGGTGCAAATATGCACCTAACATTTGGGTTGAGGTGCAAATTTATGTCTATCCTTTATTTGGAGCAAAAATACATAAGTCATCTTTTTGAAGCATTTTACCACTAAATAGACGTATTTGCTTATCATTGAAATTTCTTGGTTTAGATGGATAATATTTTTTTTTTAGTGGTTGCTAGTTATGATTATTCAATTTTTTTGTGGTAAGATAATTTATAATTAAAATTTACAATCAATTAAATTAATTAAATTAATAATTAAGCATATAACGAGATTTTGCTAATGGATTCTGCCATTAATTTAATTATATTTTGCTTCACTTAAGTTATTACTGGGGGAAAATAGAAGATACAAAATTACTATGAGATTCAAAATCATATAAAATTAATACTTCCGCCCCTATAATATAAGCAATCATAGATTTTCCATTTTTATTTTCTAAACTATACAAAAGAAATTATTGGAACTAATAAGATGAATTTTTGGTGGTGATATAAAAATGAAAAATCCCATTAACAAAATTTCATTATATATTTGGTTTTTAATTTAATTAGTTACAATTTTTTATTAGAAATTAGCTAACCACAAAGAAAAAATAGAATAATCACTAGAAAAGAAAAAAAAAATCATCTAAAACAAGAATTTTCATAACAGCCATTAATTAATGAACAAATTATATTTACTTAATGGTAAAAATACTCCAAAAATGTTCTTGTGTAATTTTGCTTCCAAAAAAAGATAAATATAAATTTGTACCTCAACCCAAAAATTAGGGGCATGTTTGCACCTTTACCCTTGTGTTTATTGGAAATGCTTTCAAATATAAGTGGTAATTAAAAGAAAGTGGAAATAAAAAAAAAAATTAAATAGCAAAATTACTTGTACCAAATGAAACTCAATTCTCGTCTACACAAACCCTAAATACCCGGCCCACTTCTCTGACATCAATCCTTGGCCCTTTTAGAGCACCAACCACCGCCCAACATCGCCGTCCAGTCGCAGCCGGTCGTTGTTCCTCTCTCACCCACCACCGTCCAACCTTCATCAGTATATGATTTGATAATGTGAAATTGAGGCCCAATATTCTTCGTAATCGTGCTTCCGATGTTTATCTGATCAGCGTCCTTTTTTGTTGCACTATACAGCTTCTCTACTAAATGATGAACCCTCGCAAAATGAGTGTCGCTGATCGTCGCAGGCGAAAAAGGTACACACTACCATCCGGAAGTTAAATTATTTCATACATAGAAGTGCATGTTACATGTCATTCAATTTTTCTATAAAAAAAAAACTTCTGATCTTGTGTGTAACTTTGATAGAATGGAGTATGTGTATACATACTTTTGATTTTCTATTAATATAGGAAGCCTTCAAATTTACTAAATATTCGAGACACATTTTCGTGGAATTGTCTCATGAGTGAGTTGGAAGATATTGATGACAAATTATAACTTTATAATGAGAATGAAAGAATTGTGTTGGGATCCCTTGTACAAATGACCTCACAAACTATTGTACCGACTGTTCTAAGTTTTTTTTTTCTTCCTGAAATTTGGATGTATACCAAACAAATTTTCAATTAACCAAAGATTCAATGAGAGCGTGCTACCAATTGAAATTCAAAAGGTCATCATCAGACATAATTTTTGGGTTTTTTTTTTGTGTTAGGGTTTTAACGAGTCCTCCTTTGGAGGCATGGTTAATTAGAGCTGGACAAAATACTGAAAATTTCGATATAGTATGTGTCGAAAAATATCGAAAATGTCGAAAATTTCGATATACCGAAAATTTCGGTACGATATGATATCATACCGAAATTTTCGATACGATATCGGTATAAGGATTTAGAATTTTTCGGTATTTCGCTATATATCGAAATATATTAATATTAATAATATATATATATATATATTATTATTATATATATAAATTTATTTTGATAATTTTTGGTAAGACTACTCTTATTATATTAATTGTTTAATAGGAGAGATAAGGAAAATGTCATGACATTGGTCACCATTGGTCACATGACATGGTGACCAATGTCATGACACTTATTTTATGTACAATTTATACACCTGTCATTTTTCTATTAGTCTCGATTAAATTTTTTCGGATATAATTTAAAGTATTAATATTGGAAATAATTTTTATTTAAAAAAAATTAAAAAATATAAAAATTCATTAAAAAAAATTCTCTATAAATAGAGTCCAATATTGACATATTTACTCACCAATCCAAAATTCATTCTCATTTGTCTCACAATCTCAAGTTCTCTTTTTTCTTATTATGAATCATAATTATTTTTCAGATTCTCAAAATTACCCAAACTTTCAATCTATTTTGAATTCTGAAGATTTTCCAAACTCTCAATATTTTGAAAACTCTCAATTTTCTCCAAATCTCAATTAAGTTCCTAGCCAAACACCATAAAATATGTCTCAAAATTTATTCCAAAATATTCGAGAGACACACAAATCAAAAGGGGGGAAAAATATTAGTTGGTGTGTGAAAGAAGATGTAGCACTAATGTCATCTTGGTGTTTTGTTAGTGAAGATAATGTACATGGCAGTAATCAAAAGGATTCCACGTTATGGACACGAATCCATAAGATGTTTGAGGAAGCTCGAGCAGAAAATCTTGAAGATATCAATGCAAGAAACGTGGATTCATTGAAAGGCTGTTGGAAACGACTTTCTGAAAATGGAAACAAGTGGGTTGCTGCTTACAAGGAAGCATATGGTCGAAAAAGAAGCGGAATGGACCTAAACGATATTGAAAAAGAAGCTCATGCAATTTTTGAAGCAAATGGCTCCAAGTTTGTAGACTTGCATGTATTTAAGGAAGTTATGAGTAAACATCCCAAGTGGAAATTAAAATTTGATCATGATTCAACACGTTTCCGTTTTGAAAATGAAGATGAAGAAAGTGGTGGAAGCTCCAAAAGAGTAAGGACTAGTGAAGATGGGGAGTATTCTATCCCCTCAAATCCAGAAGAAACCCCAAGTAGTGGAGGCTCAACTATTCCTCGTCCTATAGGTAGAGATAAGACGAGAAATAAAGGGAAAGGTAAGTCATCACAATCTTCTGCTACTAATGAAGTTGCTGCAGAAATTCGTGCATTGAGGCTCACTAGAGATAATGAAGTTGAAGTAATGAACAATTTGGAAAACGCTAGAATCGAATTGGAGCTAAAAAAAGAACAAAGGAAGAAAATGAAGATGAAAGAAGTTATGTTGAATATATTGTTGGCGAGAGATCACTTATCCCCAGAAGATGAAGAGATGAAACTCAATCTAATGACAATCGTGTTTGGAGAGTGAATGTATTTTATTTTCATGTAATTTACTTGTTTTCACATTTATGTTATTGTCTTTCTTAAGTTTTTCCATTTGTGTAATTTTATTTTCATGTAATGTTATCATTTCAAGTTGTTTAATCTACTTTGAATTCAGAAATTTCACGTGCATTTGTCTCTCAATAATGAGTTGTCTCTATCGCAGTTTATGTTAGCTTTGGCATGCATTATTGACAGAGAATCGTACTAGCACTCACATATTTTTGTCTAATGCAGGGAGTTGTCTCTATCACACTTTATGTTAGCTTTGACATGCATTGTTGCTTCCACTTTATATGCAAAGATTCATAATGCACGTGGAATTGTCGGTAGGACTCGAAACGAGCATAACTTTTGATGACGAATTCGAATTTTCTATTATAATATCTTTTTAGAAATGGGATGGCGAGACAAACATTACTCACTGCTTTGTTGTGACATGTAGGGTCCAGAGCCCAAATTCGAATGAAAACAGGCTCAAAACGTAGTTTTATATTTTTTGAAATATTTTTCATTTTATTTTTCTTTGGGATTTTAATTTATTTTCAAATTAGGGTTTGTTTTTGCATCTATAAATATGAGTGAAGTCGTTTTAAGAAACAATTATCGTATTTTATGATAGGTTTCACACTTTATGCTAGCTTCCAAAAGACGATAGTTGGCATATATTATTGCATATGTATCTGACTACCATTCACATGCTCTTGCCTCTCGATATGCTAGCTCCCAAAATGTGTAGTCTCTATCACACTTTAACAACCTAGTCTTACACATGCCTTTGTCTCTTATTTTTCTATATATCCTTGTTGTTGGATGCATTTTAATTTCACACTAACATCTTTCATTGTAGATCTAATTCATTCCCAATATTTTATCCATTCCACTTCGCAAATGTCTTTCAATGAAAATCCATCTGTAGATTCAGATTCAAGTTTGGATTCGTTTGATTTTACGGAATTTGATGAATGGGAAAATTGAGTTATTCAAAGCAATCATCAAATTGATTGGATCATCGAGGATGTGATCATAAACAATCCTACTATGATGGTCGAGCACACTCGAGCCAGAAGACAATATTGTGATAGAGAACGCGAGATTGAGGAGAATCGTTTGATGAATGATTATTTCATCGAACGCCCCACATATACTCCGGAGATCTTTCGATGTAGGTTTCGCATGCAAAAATCATTGTTCCTTCGTATAGTGGAGGTCGTTACTTCTAATGATGAATATTTCCAACAAAGATCTGATGCCACTGGTAGGCAAGGCATGTCACCATTGCAGAAATGTACTGCGACTATAAGGGTGTTGGCATATGGTACATCAACTGTTGCCGTTGATGAATACTTGCGGATGAGTGGATCTGTGATAAGGGAAGCTCTTCATAAATTTGTAGAAGGTGTCATTTCTTGTTTCGGTGACAAGTACCTCAGAAGGCCTAATGCCCAAGATTTGACTAGATTACTCTATGTGGGGGAACAACGTGGATTCCCGGGCATGATAGACAGTATTGACTGCATGCATTGGGAATGGAAAAATTGCCCTACTGCATGGGCTGGACAATATGCGGGAAGAAGTGGAAAGCCAACAATCATTTTAGAAGCTGGTGCATCATATGACTTATGGATATGGCATGCATTCTTTGGAACACCAGATACGTGTAATGATATTAATGTACTCCACCGATCTCCGGTTTTTAATGATGTTTTGGAAGGTCGAGCATCAAAGATTAATTACGTCGTGAATAGTCGTGAATATGATAGAGCATATTATCTCACTGATGGCATATATCCTTCATGGGCTGCATTTGTGAAGTCAATTTCTGCTCCACAACTTGTAAAGCATAAGTTATTTGCTCAACATCAAAAGGCTGTCAGAAAAGATGTCGAACGAGCATTTGGAGTTCTACAAGCTCGTTTTGTATTTCTTCAACACCCATGTCTTATTTTCAATAGGGATTTGATGGGACGAATTATGATAACTTGTATCATCATGCACAATATGATAGTAGAGGATGAACGAGACACATACCAAAACTATTATGATCTCATCGAATTTTTAATGGATGAACGTATAAACAGAAGTAGCTCCGTAGAAGAAGATTATCAACCTTTTCAATACTCTACTGAACGCATTGCAAACTTGTCAACTTATATGCGTAACAGGGATCAACTTCGCAATAGAGAAACTCATAATGCTCATATTTGGAACAAATTTGGTATTGATAATTAAATATATATTTTGTAGTTTGATTATTGTAATTTCGATTTCGTATTTCAATTATTGTAATTTCTATTTCGTATTTCAATTATTATAATTTATATTTCGTATTTTAATTATTGTAATTGTAATTTCGATTTAGTTTATTGTGAAATATAATAAAAAATATGCTCACAAAATAATATATAATTATTAAATATTGAGAAAAAAATATTTAGTTGGGTTGGGTTGGTGTTACTAATAAACTATGAAAATGTTGGAATTAGGTTGGGTTGTGGATTGTGTAGGTGGAAGAGAGAGAAATTAATATTTTATTGTTGGGTTGGGTGAGTGTCACCAATAAGAGTAGTCTAAATTTCGGTATTTTCGGTAATTTTCTGTATGGTATAACGGTAAATTTCGATATATCGAAAAATTCGGTAATTCGGTATCTAACGGTATAGGCTATCAATATATTGAAAATTCTGTATACCGAAAATTTCGGTTCGGTATCGATCTGTTTTTTGGCATACCGAAATTTTCGGTACGATATACGGTATGAATTTTTTTTTTCGTTATACCGTACCGAACAAACCCTATGATTAATATGTGGTTTGCTCCTCTTCTTTTCCGACTTTCTCATTAGTAGAAAATAAATGTATTTTATTTTTGATTGATTTGAGATTTTATCATTTGATGTGATTTTTTTTAATGAGCTTTGAGGAAGGTGGACAATATAGATTAGAAAACTTGTGTGACCAAAGTTAATTTGCATATATTATTAAGGTGAGATGACACTTAAACTATAGGACTCGTGGTTATCATTTGATGTGATTGAATATATTATTTTTGTATCTATATATATTTTTGGTCTTCAAATACTTCACATATTATTTTTTTCAATTATTTAAGAATTTTTGAAGTATTTTCGAGTTAAGAAATGTGATCATGGACCAAAAACGGAGTTGTTTTTGGAAGTAATTGAAGCCCAATAAGCATTTGAAGAGGGCCTTGGACTTGGAAAAAGAAAGGAAGAGCCCAATTTTCATGGGCTCAAGGTGAAAAGGGATCATGGGGCTAGTACTCAAAAAGAAAAGGGAAAGAAGACCCAAAATTATCATGAGTTGATAATTCATTAATTCCATAAAATTGTTGGATCGTTGGAGGCTTAAATGCTATATTGGTAATAATGGAAATTAAGTTTGCACAACCCCGGGCCTGTTGGAAATATAAGATAGGAGTGCACTCAGTAAACTCTTTCCTGTATATTAAAATGTTTCAAACTTTGCTAGATGTGTAGATAGAATTTGAGATTGTGTGTCATTGTTTTTATTGCATTTCCTTCTCAAGAAAAGAAGTGTATGAGAATGTGAGGACACAAATATTTAGTAAATGATTTCTTTTAAGAAACAAAAGAGTACCTAACTGCTAAATAATTAATCAATGTTGAATTGCGTGTGGAAATAACTTTTAGCTGTAGCTAGCCTAATGATTTCCAGTAAATTTAGCAATTTAAAGATTATATATTAGAGACAGTTATGCATGGATTTTGTCATTATCCACCACATAATTTGATAGTACAGTACTACACTTTCTTTCTTGTGTTATATTAGTATATTGATTACATATTGCATTTTCTAATCTTCGTGGGTCTTAACTCTTAAGAGCTGCCAAAACATCATCTTATATTATGAAAGTGTTCAGTTGTTGGATGTAAATTATGTAATCTCAGCTTGATGAATGATCGTCAAATCGCAAAGTTTGAAACGAATCGTTTTATTTTGATGGCTTGCTCATAAAGCTTTATTTGATAAATGAATGTGAAAATTTTGAACATAACAATTTTTGTTCAATGCAACTCTAATAACATACATTCATACTGTATGTATTATGATTAGGATATAACTAATAGAATTCTCAATCAAACTGCATCCTCAGGCCATATATAGCTTACAAACGTTAAGTGTGAATACTTTGAAAATGGTACAAAAGTTTGTTTGTAAGGTTTGATAATATATGTAGAAATCAGTGAGGATGAGTTTAGAATAGCAAGTTGCAGTTGTATGCTGATTGCTTATTATATCTATCATTTTTGTTTTTTTGTTCTTTTGTTTTTTAAATTTAGTGGGAGTTGATGCTAATTAACTGTTCACTTATTGATCTATGTATGTCATGATATCACTATCATTTTGACTTGTGATTTACATATTCACACCTAAACTCATTATCAACATTATGGATGTTTTCTGTGTACATTTTAGCTACATAAATGATGTGACATATTTTGGGTTCCACTCTGCGTAACTAACTATTTTAGTGATCACAAAGTCCAAATTTCTTGCCCTCAAGCAACCCTAAGTGCCTCTTTCTTAAAAAAAAAAAAGGGGGGGGAAAGAAAGAAAGGCTGAAGAGCCCAACTCATTCTTCTGTTTTTCTCTCTAGAACCATAAGGATAAAACAAACATCTCTCAAAATAAAATAAATTTAAAACTCAATACAACCCTAGTTACTTCCCCTAATTACCCTATAATAAATAATATGGTATTTAACCAAATTCTTGAAAAATTTAAGATAAGATAGCAATTGCGTAGTCCTTTTGGAAACGTTAATTTTGGGATGATTCATGATTGTAACTAAAAATTTAAATCAGAATCAAAGAACCTGTTAGGATTTAGTACAGCATTTATTAATCATTTTCCATAACTGGTAAATGAATATGCAATGTGGCTATCAATAACCAAGATTCCATGGGAGGTAATATCGTGTTTCATATTTCAGATTCCACTTTGTACTAACCAATAGCATAATGTGTAATGGGCCATTAATTCCTTTCCATGCATTATTTTCCTTTTTCTTTTTTCTTTTTTTAATGGGCCATCAATTCTTGATAATTAAAAAATTTGACAAATTAATGGTAGAGAAACATCCAATTATAAGTTGTTGGACATCAATTATATTTTTGTAGATAACACGAAAAAGGTGGTATTAGATCGTAAATCTCAGGTTTTATTTTACTGTTTCACTATAAACTAAAGTGCAACGTCAAGTCGGTGTTTCCAGTCAATTGTAATGAAGAATGCTCAAATAAACAATTTCACTTTCATAATGCAAATTTAAAATGGCTGTGCATCGTAATATTTATATTTATAGTGGTTGAGTTGGATTTTTGTGGACTTTTGTCTAGTCCTAATAATAATGGATTCGACATTAACATATATTTTAACCAGTCTTAGACTAATTCATTTAGGTAATTTGGCACCCGACTTTCTTTTTTTGAGAGAATATTATGAGATGGAATTTTTCCCCGCCCATGGATATATACCTAATTAATGGGAAAATTAAAGAAATAAATAAATAGATCAATCATGCACTAAGAATTTTTCTAATTTGTAAGCGTAATGAACGTTTTTAGCATTTTCGATTTTCACCCTTTTTTTTCCTTCAAGAAACACAATTTTCTGTAGGTCCAATCGAGGATTAAGGAATTATTGCAAAGATTTAAATATATATATATATATATATATATATATATTTTTTTTTTCTGCGTATCGGAAGTGGCATATATATGTGTATATATATATATATATATTTTTTTTTTTAATTATATTTTTTTTCTGCGTATCGGAAGTGGAGAAATGTGACCAATTGATATGGTTTTGATATATATTCTTGACTACCAATTATCTTGGTATTGCAGAAGTGCACCACTAACCATTATGCTACTACTTACGAGTGGGTATCCATCTTTCAACAATAGTATAATTTTAGTGTGATCATTTCATATATCTAAGATTGTGAATCCATAATTTATAATCTACAAACTAAAAATTAATTTATAAAAATCAGCTTGAAATTATGAAATTATATACATGACACAGAAATATATGAGAGAGAGAGAGAGAGAGAGAGAGAGAGAGAGAGAGAGAGAGAGAGAGAGAGAGAGAGTTACTGGGTTGGGCACAGAGCATAAAAAAGAAACAAGTTGCGATGGGAGGGTACCACTAACTACGTTGACTTGTAGACCAATTAGATATCAAGTCTTGAGAAGTGGGTTTTGCTAATTGATTTATGTAAATACTATTTATCTTACTTTTGGAATGAGTCTCTCCATTATCACTGTCACCAACTCACTCTTTACACGTCTTTTATAGCCCTAAGCCCTAATAGCTAATATCTAAAAATTAAATATTCAAAAGTATTGCCATATTTTGCAACCTTAATCCATTCTTCTATATTTGTTACATTAAGACTTTTTTAGAAAATAATTGTAGGAGTCATTGCGCTCCATGGTGTGGCCACGGATCACATCCAAATTTGGGATGAAAAAGGAATTAAATGAGATGTTTTTTGTGTTATGAAATTGACTGATTTGTTTCTCTTATGATTATCCCATGTTTGGACCTATCCACCCCATTCCCAGCATTAATCACCGCAACTAAACGCGTTTTCGTGAATTCCAAATTTAATTGTTGTTTTACATCTTGGGTACAAGATATATATATATATATATATATATATATATATATATATATACATGATTACGGCATGTTAACATTTTAATATATGCGGTCCATAATTTATTTAATTTACCATGTAAAGTAACCAAATGTTATTTGATCACTAAACATAAAATTTGGCCTAATGCCACTCGCAAGTTACAACCACTAATGAGTTTTCTATTAACATATTGAATAATTTGGTCATGAATATTTTCAGCCTCTTCCATAAACATAAAAAAATTATTCCATTTTCCCCTTCAGAAAAAATAAAATCCATTTTTATTTACAGTGCATGGCAGCATAGATCTCTCTCTCTCTCTCTCTAATTTAATTAATATACCTACAAATATTCTACTACAAATTTTACTGAAATTTGTAAAAGTACCCAATTTATTTATGGAAGCCATACTTATAACAACTAATATTCAAAAAGTAATAATTCAAATTCACCAATATATATTATTATTTTTGAACACGCCATTTTTTTTCCTTTAAAGCAAGGGGGAAAAATGTAACTAATTGTGTAGAAAAGTGATTGAAAAGACTCAAAAGAGTACAAATGGAGTCTTTGCAATAGCATGGGAGTATGGGAATGGGACCTCAAAAGCTAATATTTCATGATATTTTCAATCACCATTAATTTCTTCAATAATTCAGATCACCATATTCCTTTCCCATCACTATGATTTCGAAATTTCACCACGCACTGCAAAAGCATGTATGTATTGCATCATTGGTAGTGTGAATATTTTCCTAGGAGAAAATAATAAATTAGTGACAAGGATGACGTGGAATCTTGAAATCCTATTTATATCCAAGATGATGGAAGGCTATATCCTCACAAGCCAAAAATAAAAACAAATGGCCACTTACTTCCCCTTGATCAAATATTTGCTCCTTTCTTCTCTTTTACTAATTTCCAGTTTTGCAGAGAAAAGTGATGCATTAGAAGGCAGAAAAACAAAGACTGAAAGCCATTTTCGTACACTTGAAATCAGCTCTCTTTTACCAGCTTCAATCTGCACTCCCTCCACAGGTACCACTTTTTATATATATAAATATAGATTTTGTCAATATTTTTGCATTTGCATGTGCATATCATGAAATAGGTTCTTTTTTTTATTTCTGTAATTTTTATTTTGTTTTCAGACATAGTGAATATTATATGGTTTCGTTGCTCTTTCCACCATAAGTACAAACTGTAAACTAGCTTATTTCACACAGAACAGAGTGCAGATGTGCGAAGCTTGCTTAATCACAGCACTTAGCAACTTTTTATGCTTCAGCATTCCAAATTTTATAATATACTTCTTTTGCATAGTATGGTCTCTGAATTGGTCATTGAATATAATTTAAAAAAAAAAAAAAACAAATAAATTTTTATTGAAATGCTAATGTTATCAGTCAGGATGCATGGCTGATGGATTGTGTTAGTTGAATTATACATATCGTGATAGTGGAAATTATTGTTCTTGTTTCACATTTGCATTCACCAAAAATGGGCAAACACCAAAAAGTAATAATCTCATCATTTATTAAGTTTTTAGGTTCATTTTCAGCAGTAATGTTTGAGCTTTGAATCCCAGATGATTCCTCTTTAGGTTATTACTTTGGTAGTTAGAAGCCATTATCAAGTACCTCACAGCTGTACTCACCTTGAATTTTAACTTAAGTGTTTTCCTAAGTGTATCAACAAAATTGCTTATGATTGAGGATAAATAATAAAGAGCTTGTTTGGTGGCTTTTATTATGTACCTTCTTTTTATTTTATCTCTGGTTTCTTTAATTAATGAGCCAACACAAAAAATAAAAAATGAAAAAAGAATTAGGCTTAACCACTTTTTTGTTTCCCCTTGTCATATTGTGCACGCCCACATCAATCCAAAAATTATTCTCCTCAAATTAGACCTCTTGTTCATAACTTTTCTGAAGAAATCATGTATACTTTCCTTGTCAAATTTTGATTTAGAGAATAATGGATTAATGAAATTGCGAGAAGCTTGTTTCTTGCAATAACATTACCTGATGAAATACAAGACTCGTGAGAACCCATTCATGAACACTTTCTTGTTTCTTGAGACAAAGCAAAGTCTAGTATTTCATATCTAATTGATCAAACATGAATCAGGCTCCATCAAGAGGCAATCCACATTGGAAGTTACTCATCGGCATGGTCCATGTTCTAAACTAACCCAAAACACGGCATCCCTAACCGACATCCTCTCCCACGACCAATCTAGAGTGGACTACATTCGAGCTCGCCTCAACCCCAACCCCAACCCCAACCCCAACCCCAACCCAACCACCAACAAATTCAATGGCAAGAAAGCCAACCTCCCGGTGCAACCAGGCAGTTCCCTAGGCTCCGGGAACTACCTCGTGACTGTAGGCCTTGGAACACCAAAAAGAACTCTCTCTCTCATCTTCGACACTGGCAGTGACCTAACATGGACACAATGCCAGCCATGCGTCGGCTCATGCTATAAACAGCAAGACCCGATTTTCAACCCTTCTACATCCACCTCATATTCCAACATATCTTGCATTTCAACTCAGTGCTCGCAGCTCTCATCTGCCACTGGCAACAACCCCGGCTGCAACACTGGAACCTGCCTCTACGGTATACAGTACGGTGATCAGTCCTTCTCAGTGGGCTTCTTTAGCAGAGAAAAACTTTCCATAACAGCCACTGATGTGTTCCCAAACTTCCTCTTTGGATGTGGCCAAAATAACCAAGGGCTGTTTGGTAAAACATCAGGATTGATTGGCCTTGGGAGAGACCCTCTATCACTCATCTCTCAAACTGCACAAAAATATGGGAAATACTTCTCCTACTGCCTTCCATCAACTTCAAGCTCAACAGGGCACTTAACACTAGGAAAAACCACAGCTTCAAACGGTGTGAAATTCTCCCCTTTTGCCAGCTCACAAGGGACATCATTCTACTTCATCACAATAATCTCCATAAGTGTGGGAGGCCGCCAACTACCTATAAGCCAGTCGGTTTTTCAGACAGCAGGGACCATCATAGACTCGGGCACAGTGATAACACGGCTCCCACCATCAGCCTACAGCGTGCTGAGCACAGCCTTTAAGCAGCAGATGAAGAAGTACCCAAGTGCACCAGCATATTCCATACTAGATACTTGTTTTGACTTTGGTAATTTCACCAGTATAGCTATTCCAGCCGTGTCTTTCACCTTCGGTGGTAATGTGATAGTTGATTTGGCTTCGAATGGGATACTTGTGGCTGTTGATAAAACACAAGCATGTCTTGCTTTTGCCGGAAATAGTGACTCCACTGATGTCGGAATCTTTGGTAACACTCAGCAGAAAACGTTGGAGGTGGCATATGATGTTGGCGGAGGAAAGATAGGATTTGGAGCTGGTGGATGTAACTAATGTTTAAGAACAAAATTATGACAAAGTCTGATATGTGTGTATAATTTACCTCTGAAGGGAGAGAAAGCTATATAGTGTTACAATAAGTTGAAGGGAAGAATTTGTCCAGCAAATGTGAAATCTATTGGAAATTAAATTTGCAGATAGACTCATAGTGTGGTAAGCTGGTGGCATAAACTTGTGGTTGATGGTTGTTAGATAAGAAAAGAATTACCATCTTTCTTCATATTCAGTTTGATATCACTCCACTTATGATCTCTCGCATTCATAAATTGACCTTAACTTGATTAAATGTGAAGGAAAACATCATTCAGGCCAGGGCCCATATTTGAAGAATATCAATCAGAATACCGTTAACCTTTCGTCCTGAAAGACAAGAAACAGGGACTAGGAACAGAGCCAAAGGTTTAAGCTCAGTTAGATGGTAATGGAGTTTTGGCTTATTTTATTTAAGTCCCATGAACACAAATACATATACCTTTCCAACCAACTTCAAATTCTGCCTAGTATCAATGTTGTTTTATGTCTGAAAAGCGAAAACCATCCACTCTGAGCAAGCAAGAGGTAATTTATGCATAAGGTTTAACTGATGACTGTGCCTCACAAATCCAACAAACGGGCCAACGTTCGACATCACAGAATAGTTCTAAACTTTGCCAACCAAAAACGAATAGGGTTGAATGACAAAAACAATGCAAGTGACCTTTACAACTTGGTGGAGATGCATGCACTAGTTTCAACAACCTAAAACAACAAAAAAGGTTAAGGTGCACATTCAAGGAAGAGAACAATCACGTCTTTAAATCTAAGGAAGAAATTCAAGTACACTTTCGTACTATAAAACAGCTAATGGGTAATTTGGGACATGAAAGTCACATTTACTTGTGTGGAACAAGAGAAATCCTTCTCAGCCCCACCACTAAAAAATCCAGACCATAATGGACATCCATACAGCAATCAATGAAATCCCTATCCTCTGTCACAATTCACAACCAGACTGCAGCAATAAAACAAAAGTGCTCACTTCAAGACTAAAAGAATCCAACCAACATTTCTTTCAAACCAGCTCATCACAAATAATAAAGAGGGGCAGGCTGGTAGATGTTACATACTCATTGAGTTCCACTCGTACATTATCACCTATCTATTGCACATATGAATATGAACGTAGATACGAGTGTTTGTGTTTATGTGTGAACCAACAGTTGATATTGCACTGGATGAAGCAATGTTAGACCCAATAAAGAGGCAAATTTTGACACTCATTCCTAACTTTGAACAGCCCACACACAATTGGCTGGTGAAAAAGCATACCTATATCACTTTCATTATTCTGCAAACAAGGAACCATTCTATATCTTTCATACAAACCAAGTATTGTAACTTAGAAACTGTACAAAAAATACTGTGCAAGCTTGAATAAAGAAGAGGACAAAGGCTATACACTATATCCCAATATTAACTGAGGTGATACTTTACTTGGTAGGTGTGCAAGAGACCAAAACCTTTTAAAGATCCAACATAAACCAATATATAAACATTAAATGTCCTAATTCCAATGTCAAATCCGTTTTATGACAGTTCACCAGGTATATAGCATATAACAAAGACGAAAGAATTTACCATTCAAAAACGGTTGGTATTACATTGAAATCACATTTCTCCCGTTCTTGTTAAACTAAAACTAAGATTAGTTAGCAATGGTTTTTGTGCTGGTAATGATGAATCATGCATTTGTCCATTCATTACAACACCATACTTATGATCAAAATCGAAATGAAACGACAAGTGCAGAGACCAAGATGGTTGAATTAAAATTCAGCATTGGCACCGACACTTATTATCTACACCCATCACTCCTCATTAGGGATTCATCATATCTTCAGCACCATAATTTGAAACTTCATTAACTTACCGCAGCTAAAGCAACGAAAAAGCTCTGGATAATTCACAGGATTAATCATCCTCATTTTCACTTTCACCGCCGCTACTCATCGGCAGAACCTTACTCGTCGGAGTGGCGCTATCAACATAAGTGGCAGAACTCATCTCCATTTGACAAATCCTCACCGCACCAAACAACCTTTCCGGCAACTCTTCCTCTTTTTGTCCCTCAACCAGAAACCCCATGTCCACCGTCACCGCCGTGACACAACCCAACGCCAGCCTCAAAATCGCCGTGGCAATAGCCGAGCTGCCGATATCGACATCGATTTCCAAATAATTTGGTCCCCGATGATAGTAGCAGTTCAAGGCCTTTCCCAATAAACACGCGGAGTAGTTTCCCACCGCAGTCTTGACAATCCACGGTCCTTTGACTATTTTATTCACAATTTTAAACCGACTGCTGCGAAAAGCATCCGAACCGTTGATGAACTGATAGAGCAGGGAATTAGAATTAATCGGCTCATCTATTTTGCTGGAGAAGTAGAAAACAGCGGAATGATGTTCGCGTCCGGGCACTTGAAGATTTATGGCGATGATGAAGGTTTTCGATGATTTTTCGCGACACGCTGAACCGCGCAATGCGTTCATAACGCGGTTATCGGGCCGGGCGAGAACGTGGTCGAGTTTGGCGTTGGATCTGAGCCAATCAACGCCGGCCGGATTCAACAGCCACTCTCCGGCTGGAGTTTTCGCTTTTTTGGTCAAGTAATTAGGGCCGCGGACAGAGAACAATTCACCTGGTGGCGACGCCCAGCCGTTGGATCCAGTATGGAGGTCGACGTGGTTCAACGATCCGGTGGAGATTGCTTCATCTCTCCAGTCTTCACCGGTACCGGCGGTTGTGGAAGAGGAGGAAGAGCGAGGGTGATTATGGTGTTGATGGTGGTGTTTTTGCTTGTGTTTAGTGGGGCACATCTTTTCCGGTGTGATTTCTCTCTCTAAAAAAATGTCGGCGTTGGGAGCTCCGCCGTGAGAAGAGCACACTAGCAGACAGATGGGACGTGAAAGTGCTCAAGGATTTTGGGGGCTTAAATCAGGGGCGGAGCCAAACATATGCCATTTCTTTTCTACGGAATTACGGAAAGCCCTCTTTATGTGCATTTTTTGCCAGCTAAATCCTCTGATATAAAAGGTATATATATATCCATGATTTTGTTTCTATTTACTCGCTAAATATTTTGCATCTAAATCAGTGAGGATTATTAGTTGTTACACGTGCTAATAATTATTTGCCAGGTGTAATCTTATTATTTATTTAAATTCGGAGTAATATTCATGATTTTACTTTTTTTTTTTTAACAATAAATGTATTTTACATTTACCTATGCAATTATGCATTAAGTGGCACATGAATTCTTGATTTTCCTTTTCAAAGAATGACCCATGATAAATAGATGTGGTGCTACTATATAAATCTCAGGATTCACTAATTACATTATTATATTTGATGCTTTATTCGGAATTATATGTCATATTAGGATAACTTGATGTTTTATTTTTTCCGATGCATTCTTCAGTATTTTATGTATTTCACATCTATTCTAAAGATGTTAAAATATCACAATTCATATAAGGATCATTTTTTGTGATAGTTTTTTTTTTTTAACTTTTATTGGAATATTAATTTTATCTATTTTTTTGATTTGTAGTAGAAAAATAACAAAATTATTATTTATGATAAAAAATAATTCATTATATAAAATGTGGTATATTATGGTTTTATTCCTCCATTTTAATCCAGTATCATCCATGTTTGAACTCCATTCATATACATAAAATAATACATGTCATAATATTAATAAACATAAATATTTAAACATTAAAGAACGGTTTGC
Source organism: Scutellaria barbata (assembly GCA_028654395.1). Taxonomy (NCBI): domain Eukaryota; kingdom Viridiplantae; phylum Streptophyta; class Magnoliopsida; order Lamiales; family Lamiaceae; genus Scutellaria; species Scutellaria barbata. The sequence continues at coordinate 11,278,831 of CM053645.1, forward strand.
TACATGTAGACGTTAAATGTATAATCTACAATAATCGTTTTAGAAGTTTTAATATATCTTTCTACAATAGATATCATATAACATAAATTAATAAGTACAATGATTTTAAGAAAATATTAAATGAAAATTCCTAATTATCTGACAAAAGAATTATGCGCAAACCGACACCTTATAATGGTAAAAGTAGCATCATTGAAACTTTGTAAAGATACGTATTGTCTATTGTTTTGAATAAATTGCATATGGGAGTAAATGTAAATAGTCCGCAAATTAATTCCTACGTCATAAATTGATATTTTTATACAGTGGTTTTATGTTATTTGTCAATGATCGCTACATAAAATAAATAAAATACATAAATTAAAGCATGACTGTAAGGGTATATTTAGGTATTTGGTGAGGGTAATATCGCGAATTAATTAGTATGGGTTTGGGGTGGGTGGCGAGATAATGACAGCGCGAATAACGAGAAGGCGACGCGAATTTGTGACGTAGCGTATTTGACTTTCGAGTTTCCAATACTTTAGTGCAGTAGAAGTAGATCAAACTTTCTTCATTTCATCAACCATTTCATTCATATTTTATTTGTAGCATTTGTGAGAGCATTCTTCATGGTCTTTTTATTGATGATGACATATTTTAATAAGAAAACTGACATTTTTAATGGTGGGTTTCATTGAACTACATTAATTGCATTTTTTTTTTTTTTTACAAACATTTTTATACTTTTATACAATTGGTGTATAAATTTAGAATTCAACCCGTGCGCTCAAACCCACCAAAATTCGCTCAAAATGCTAGACATTTATGTTATGTTAAATATACATTTATGTTATGTTAATCATACATTTAGAACCTTCATATTATATTAAACTTCATATTATATTAAACATACATTTATGCAACGTTAAACATACATTTATGTTATATTAAACATATTTTTATGGTTTTATGTTATATTAAGCGTACCTTTAGAATTTTTATATTATATCAAACATACCTTAAAGATGTAGCGTTAAGCATACCCTAATGATTTTATATATATTAAGCATACCTTTAAGGTTATAATGTTATATTAGTCATACCTTTTAATTATGTTAATTGTATCTTTATGTATTATATAATAGTGTGACTAATATTAATTTAAGGTATGCGTAATATTTACATAAAGATATATATGTACAAATTAGGATTTTTTATACTGAAATTATAGTTTTTTCGTCAAAATTAGGGTTTTTTTTGCCAAAATTAGGGTTTTTTAAAAAAAATTTAAAGTATTACATAAAGATATGTTTAACATAATATAAAGGTATGCTTAACATAATATAAAGATATGACTAATACAACATAAAGATCAAATTAAAAAAAAAAAATACACGGATTCGGGTCGGATTCCGCCCGACCCAATCCGCATTGTAGATCTATAAAACAGTTACACACAAGTTTCACTGTTTCTTTTTTTGGTGTGCTTTTCTCCATACAGTTCTTTTGCTTTCCAATATTTGTTGTTTTTTTTCTTCTCATTTTTCTTCCTAAAAGTAGTAATAAAGGTATTCGCACATACACATTATATATACAATTTGGAATTGCTCAAAATAGAATTCCGAAATATTGCTACCATAATATTGTATTTTTAAAGTCAGTGGCAAATTCAATATGACAATCGCAATGAAATTGGTTATCTTGCTCTTAAGGGCATTTAATTTGGTAATGCCACGTAACCCCTAATTTTTGGGGACCTTTTTGAAGTTGTCATTATATATTATTACTTTGTCCCCTAATTTAGTTGAATTTGTTTCAGTAACATCTTTTATAAAGTATTTTCGTGAAAAAGTTTTATCTCACCCTCACAATATAGTCAACCCTCTTTATTAAAAGTAATACAGATCTAAGTTCTCATTAATTGGTCTATTCACATTGTAAAGCATACCACTCTCAGGATTGTTCATATAGTTGGAGTACTTAATAAATAAATTGGTAAAATGGGACGAACATATAGATTAAGATAATAAAGATTACAGATCTAAATTGAGTCAAACGGATAATTTGCGAGTGCGACGGATTATAAATTCTATTGGATTTGCTTAAATCGTCTTGAATATTTGCTGCTGCTTCTTCTTCCTTTTTTTTAAATTTTTAATACTATATTTTATAATTGATATCCTTTCCAAAATTCTCTGAAAAAGATAGTGTTAAAAACAAGAAAATTATATATATATAAAAAAAAGCTTTTGATTTAAACGATCAAGATTTGTGTAGCTTGTGGATTCATGTTCTTTTTATACTGGGCAAGCCTTGAATTTGATGGCTTAATTCTGAATTTGTATGGTTTTAAGTTTCAAATTTGACTCAAAGCTTTGAATTTCTGGGTACCACTATAAATGTATTCAAACAAATAATTCTACAATACAATATCACTCACGCTGCCTAAGTATTTTAACACACACATAACATGAAAGTTTGCATGCTTTCATGAGTTTGTTAATGTTGTATGGCAGCAATTTTAATTTAAGAAGACAAGGCAAAAGTTTAGTGTGTTTTACGATGATTATGCTGTTCTAAAACAAAAGGGCAAGGAAGGAAAGGAATCAATTAAATGTGTGCCAATTTTTGCACAACTATACCATGTGGTACATAATTGTTCATTCCTTTCCATTATGTTGCATAGTGGCATGGAAAGTTGTAACACCCTATTTTTGTTTTTTTTTTTTTTTCCACCGCAAAAGTACCAACACAAGACAAATAACTTAACTTTAATGACGGCTGCCTTTGGCCCAATATTATAATGTTTTGAACAAGTCAAGAATCTCCTTGATTTCCAACTTCAATTGGTAGTTACAATGCTTTTTTTTTTTTTTTTTTTAAATCACAAGTTACAACTTGTGATCATGTCCCAACATTGCCCTTTTTATGTCCTAACTTCTACATTGCAAAGTGTTGACAAAAGCAAAGTATCTCTATTGCATCTGCTATATTTTCACCCCATACAATACAAAGATTATCAAGATTTTAATTTGGCTTTAGCATCAAACAATACTTCTCCAGCCAATCATATGCAGATTTGAGGACTCGTAGCTCACCACTCAAAAGATCACTAGCTAATCTCCTCCTCAAAACACTTTGTCCACATAGATGGGGAGGAGTTGGCACCAGCAACTTGATATGCTTATTGTGTTCTTTTATTAACTGAGATATTTCAGAGAGCAAAAGCTGATGGGCTGCAATCTCTCTGTTTCTGTTCTTCAATGGATACCGAGCAAGCCTTCCATCGTTTCTTGCAGCTTCCTCCATCATGTCATCTAGTTCTTGCTGAGAATTGCAAGCAAGAACGCGAGCAAATGCACGAAGTGATTGGGGGATTCCCTTCCCCTTTCTACTACCAGTTTGGACTTTTCTGATCGTAAAAGAATTCCATGAAGAGGTGAACTCATTGTCATCCTTTACTCGTGGTGTGAGATCTTTATTGAGAAGCTCAAACTTCTTTGTGTAAAGTTCATCTTTTTGAGGCACGTTAAGCTTAACCTGAACCTGATCATAGCAGTTGCAAGAAACAGTGAAACCAAAATCCAACAGCAGTGTAGCATTCGAAAATCTTCCATATCTTATAAAAACCTCATCACCTGGAGCCAAGCCACGATCAGCAATAACCTCTGAATGCTTTTTGCATTCATCACTCAAAACGTGTGCATCTGAAGTGCCATCATGATTCAGAAAATCTGCAAAAGGAATCAATGATACACCCCTTGAGCTTTCCCACGCTCGAGATGTAACTAATCCATAAGCATAAGTGAATTCTTTAAGTGTAACATCAGGAAACCGATCAAAAACCAAATTAACAGCAAAGAAGTCTTTTTCTATCAGTTTCTTTTGTCTGATGGTTTCTTCATACAAAGCACTCGGATGAATCATCTTCAATTCTTCATCACTCCAGAATATCGAGCTATGCAAATCCTCAGGCGGAGGAAGGCGGCTGATATACCGTACCCACCTGGAATCCTGTCCCATCTTTTTCTCGTGCAGAATGAGTAAAGCAACTTTTGCAACATTACTAACTTCATCCCCTAACAAACAAGTTATTTCTGGAGGAAGATTATCCGGGGCTAGTTGCACACTGTATGGAACCTTCAATAAGCAATCCCCAGTGCGTATATTTTCAGCAGCATACAATGCCCTTCCATGGGCGGACTTTCCAATTGAAAGTGAAGAAGAAATTTTTGCCCCAGCCTTGTGTTCAAGCCATGGAAGAAAATCATTGCAATCTTCATCTATATGTGAAGCCTTAGGTGAAGAAGTAATAACATTATCCGATATGCAGAATCGCCTGAAGATAGTGGAGAGTATTGGTCTATGCGGCCGAGCCCACAAGTTGTTTGATATAATGACTGAGTGAAGTAACATCTCAAAACGTACAAGTGCCTTGACTGCGTGCTCAGTAACAATGAATAAGTTGAATAATCAACTAAAATTCGGATAATTTACAGTTTTAAGTGATCCTGAGTTTGAAAATGAACTTTGAACAACCAATTCATCAACACGTTGAACTAATTGAACAATATTTAGAAACTAATCGAACACGAGGAAAAAAAAAAAAGGCAGAATAAATATTCATCCATTTGTATCTACCTCCTTTCTAGTGTTTTTCGTTCTTTTGGATGTCTTCTCAGTTGCTAATCTGTTCAGTAAACCTACAGCGTTAATTCATCGACATAGAGACCAAAATTTAGACAAAAATGTTCCATTTCGAGAATGTAGACACAGACAAGAATGAGAACGACAACAACGAGCTCAAGGAACCATGGCCGATTTGGCTGAGGCTTCGCTATTTTCATTGAGATGTTGTATATACGGTTACGAAGCCTTGAACTCCCTTTGTTCGTACCGTGCACTTTTACTTTTAAGCCCCTGCTAATTCAGCCAATTACGTTTTTATCCTATTGAGGGAAAATTGGGTTGATTTTAATCTTTTATGGGGTAAATTGATATCTTGTATGAATATAAGGACGCAAAATGAGAAATTCCAAGAGTTGGAGTGGTGAAGTGAGATTAGCTCATAAATAAATAATCGGAGCGATTAAAATGGGAAAACCCTGCAGAAGCAGAAGTCCTCCAGGCGAGATATAAGGTAATAACTCTCAACTCGAATGATTACTGTTCCTTGACTTACTTCTATTTTGATTCGCGAAGCTGAATTCAATGAAGTAAAAGATTTTTCTTGGTGTCTGTTTTTCTAGTTGATGATAACTAGCAGAGGGTTTTTTAATTTTTTTTGTTTATTTATCCCGTTTTACTTTCTAGTGAAGAAATTGATACAGTTTGGAGATTTATTTGCTCATGATGCATTTACAATTTTCTTACAATTTTTGTATAGTTATTTCAAAGTAATTGAATGAGGTGTAAGGCATCAACGTCCAATACCATGTCTGGAAATGCTGTCCTAATCCTTGAATTTGTTAGGATTTGGGGTTTAAGATGTCCACTGGATGGGGGGTTGTGCATCAATGGGCAAATCCACCAAATGTGTTTCGATCATCTTGCCATTCACTTCCTATCTTGCAATTTTCAAGGGGTTTGATTGTTAGCCGGCCCATTTGTTATCACACAAAGGCATTGAGATCAGTTTCGAATACAGGCACAGTTGTTGCCACTGATGATAATTATGGGCATAAGGAAGTTATCAGTGTCAATCCCAGGCTCTATCACTACATATTGGCTAATGTCAGAGAGCCAAAGGTGCCATTTTCTTGTCTGAATACTTCTTTTGTTGTTTTTATGGTAGAATTTCTGTTCATTTTCATGTTGTGAGATTTTATTCTGCATTGCAGATATTGCGTGAACTGAGGGAGGAAACTGCTACTATGCGTGGGAGTCAAATGCAGGTAGTCTAATTAATGCTGGGTAATGAGATAAAATTTGTCAATTTTCTTGGTAGGATTAATGTCTATTTGTTCAGGCAACTATTTATTTGTAATACTCATATATGCTAAACATTGTTGGTATCATTTTGACTATAGGTCTCCCCTGATCAAGCCCAACTTCTTGCAATGCTTGTTCAGATTCTAGGAGCAAAACGGTGTATTGAAATTGGCGTCTACACAGTATGCATTCCTCATTCATTATTTTTCATAAATGTCTGTGTGCCCTTATAGGTTTCATATTTGTATTGTTGTTCCCTATTGTATGCTAGCAGTTTGATCATCCAAACAAGCATTTCTACAACTTATGACATGATAAATCCAAGCATAGTGAATTGTAATTTTGTCACCTTCTTGATACATGGTTTAGGCATGTTTATTAAGAACCAAAGGAAAATTATATCTGCAGCTCTCTGAAAGAGATCCGATGGGATAATTCCAATACTTTATTAAATCATAAGAAAGACAGAACTCTTGGGAACCTAATAAATAAACTCTGTAGATCAAGGAGGTCTGCTTTTAAATTTTGGAATGCAAACAAGTGTGATCTTGTGTATGCCCAAACATTGATAAATTTTCTCGTTACTTTTGGAAGCCCCCCTTTGTGGCTGTTATATTGCCTCTAGACAAAGTCTCTTACATTATTTTTCCATTTGTCAGATCTAATTTCTAGTAAGCATTAGTGAATAGTTAGAATAATGCTTTTGTGATATTTCAAACATTTACATTTTTGCCAGGGGTACTCATCTCTTGCAGTTGCTTCGGTCCTGCCAGAAGGAGGTCAGCTGGTGGCTTGTGAGAGAGATGCAAAGTCACTAGAAGTTGCACAAAGGTATTATGATCGTGCAGGTGTTTCAAATAAGGTATGGTATTGCAGAAACACCCCCCCCCCCCCTTTTTCTCTCTCGTGAAATCGCAGCCTTTGGCTTTAGTCTTTATCTCCACATTATCTATTCTCTGATAGGATTAGAGATACGTATTCTTTTGAGAAATGATAATTGAGCCCCTCGATTATAATTTTTTTTCATACAACCTGTTAATGGGGATCCGTCAGTCACACTTTATCAAAATTTGCAAGGATTTGACTTTATATTGATTGTGTGAACGTATGAGGAATATAACAATGAGGACAAGTTCACTTCAGAGATTTATTACTAAATAATATTTTCTTGGGGTGGACTTACAAGCCCTTTTCTACTTTAGCTATTCTCAACTAGAGGTTTACTGAATTGTTTACTTAGGTGATTGTGAAACATGGGTTAGCAGCTGATACTTTGAAGTCTATGATTCAGAATGGCGAAGGTGGCAGGTATATTGATGACTAGATATGCCAAGTCTAGTTGGTTTATCGGTAGGAAATTCAGCTGATTTCCTGCATCTTTCAATGCTGTTTATGTGCACCGAGTATGATTGAATAATGTGGTTCCCATAGCATCTAGATTTATCTTCTTTCACAGCTCGCTTGAGGCTATCACTGCTAGCAGGCAATTATTTTTTCTCGATATTTATTAAGTACAAATGTATATGCTTTGGTTTGATATATTTGTTCCCTCAACCGCCACTAACATACAAGAAGGTGTTGTTTTCACTAAATTCTTCAAAACTGAATTTTTAAGCAAAAACAGAATTGTTTATTTATTTGTTTTTTTTTTTTTTTCTTTTCTAAAGTTCATACCCAGCTCCACCTGCAACCTTTATAATATCTAGAAGCTTAAGGTTACAAAAAGTTATCTGAGAAGCTACAGCACTCCAGGAATCCCACTCTCCTTCAATTCTGATTTCTTTATTCTCATTAGTAAGCTACAATGACTATATGTTTCTAATGAAGTGGACTAACCATGTGTTTTTTCATCTGTAGCTATGATTTCGCTTTCGTAGACGCTGAAAAGAAAATGTACCAGGAGTATTTTGAATTGCTGCTACACCTGGTTAGCAGTATACCTCAAACAACATTTATAGATTCATGCCTTTTGCTTACTTTTCTATGACTAAGGAATGATACTATATGTTATGATGTGTAAGAAAACTAGGATTTTGTTCCATTATATAGGTGAGAGCTGGAGGTGTTATAGTGATTGACAACGTTCTCTGGCATGGAAGGGTTGCTGATCCACTGGTCAGTTCACTTGAAATTTTCAGTCCCCAATTTATTGAAATGAAAATATATTTTCTAGCGAAACCAGTATTCTTGAGCAGGTGAGTGATTTGAAGACTGTAAGTATCAGAAACTTCAATAGAAAACTGATGGAGGATGCTCGTGTTAGCATTAGCATGGTAGGGGTCCTTGTGCATTTCCCTTTCCGATCTGCAAGTTTTGGATAACTTCTTTAATCTTTATTTGCAAATTTAGGTTCCAATTGGCGATGGCCTGACAATTTGTCGGAAAAGATAGACCACAAAAACGGAACCGGATCGGATCCTTTACATTTTCCCTCCTTGAATTTCTTAAAATTTCGCAGGCGAGGTGATACTCGTACTAGAATTGTATGGGCCCCATTTCTTCTTTTCTCTTATCTCTTACTGAGTTTTAGAAAACCGACATGTATAGGATCATAATTGTGAAAGAAGAAAGGTAGGAGAATGAAGCCAATTGATTGACTTTGTATGAAACTGATTTTGTAATACACGACGTGGGAAAACTGGACAAGAACCTGTAATCAGTTTTAATAAATGATTAGGTGTTATTCCGTGTCTTTTTTTTCTTCTTCTTTTTTTTTTAATTTATTATTGAATTAAAAATCTTTTCTTTTTCTTGCTTAATTTTTATCTGTATAAGAATAAATCGGGGAAGATAATTGAAGTGATTCCTCTAATTTTGCGCTCAAGTTAAATATTTCAATCTTAATACAACTTTCTAAAAAATGTAACAGAAAACAGGCGACTAGAGAAGGTAAGTCGATAGAGATAATGGATGTTAATATTGATCATTCGTCCACGGGTAAGAGCAAAAATCCTATTTAGGGCTTCTTCTTTAAGTATGAATTTCTAGAAAATAAATGATGATTTCTTTGATTTTAAATATAGTACAATGAATTTTAATAATTTCTTATGTTAATTTTATAAATTGCAGGATTGGACACATCGAATTGCAAGTATAGTCTCTGGAATTTAATTCTAATACGTTGTTGAATCATCAGATTCATCGAATTTAAAGAATAGTTTCTGAATTTAATTTAAATACGTTGAATCATTCTAAATAATCTCTTTTATATCCCAAATACTTCGACTAAGTCTTTGTGTTAGTTACACTTCAATGTTATAATGAAATTATATGAATACTTCTATACATTATGTAGGAAACAAAATGTGAAATGTCCGTTTCTCTCTCTTCAAAGAAAAAATAGTTAACTTAAACAACTTTCTCCTTTTATACTTGGCCATATTGATTCTCCTACGTTATGATGCTTATTATCTGTCTTTAGATTTTTATCTTTTTTTTCCTTTGAAGGGAAGGGTTTCATATAGACCAAAGATCTAGGTTTTAACTTCTATCCAAAACTAAAATAAAACCTAAACTTTCCATATATTTATATGTTTTTTTTGTTGGGGGGGGGGGGGGGTAATAGATAAGAATAAAAGATGGGGCAAAGGTGTTGTTTGGTGCATGTAAGCCAAGTGTTTGATTAGATGAATTTGCAGCTACAAGATATATTAGTGTTTGACCAATTCAACTCAAATTTGGCATGACTAAACAACCCTAAAACAAGCAAAACAAAACCATGATTTTGTAGCTAAAACCCTCAAACCAATCTCTCTTTAATTTAATCTTTAAGGGACACCGGATTGTGAAAACGCTTCTACTTTAAGATATATATATATATACACACATACATATATACATGTGTGTGTGTTATGAATAACATTCCATTATTGATTATTAGTTTGACTTCCTCTTATTGAACTACTCCAATTATTATGTTATGTTATTACAAACCTCCCCCAACCCCCCCCCCCCCCCCACATTTCTTCTTCTTGTCCTTTTTTTCCAATTTACTTTCCTTTTCCTTGTCTTTCTCTTTCTTACCCTCTCCAGGTTCCCTCTCTCTCTCTAGCTTCTTCTCTATACATTCTGATACTTATATTTGAATATATACATCGTTTTCTTGCATTTTTCTGTAATTATATTTCGTAAGTTAATATGATAGCATATACCCTTGAGGAAGTTTCTCGAATCATATTGTGGTCAAGATTGGATTTTTGAAGCCAATAGAGGCGAGCAAAAGGAAAAGCTTGAATCTTTTATGTTTGTTTGTGAGTTTGGGATTATCAATTCAATTTGCACCCACAAATATATATGAAGACCTGCTCATATTTTCTTGATTTTTTTTTTCTGCAATAGGATTGATGGGTTTTAGAGGTGAAAAGGGGATGTTGGATGGTTGCTACTTTTTTTTTTTTTCCATTTTGAAGGCTCGTATTATGCTGCACATGCATATCAATTAGATCTATTCTTGAACATGAAAGTTGATGTGATTTCCTGCTTTATTTATTTATTTAAATAATTTATATATTCATTTGCAGGGTTGATTAAACAAGAGTTCGTGATAGAAATTGAAACAGTTTCAGATGCTGTGATGGTTTGATCTTGCCGATTTTTGGTTTATTCACATTATTTTTGCAACTATAAACATTTTCCAGTATTGGATTATAAAGATTTGTTACACAAAAGCATCAAGGAAGATTAGGTCATTTCTTCTATTGATTAGGACAGGTCAAAATATTGGAGCAAAAAAAGAAATTTGATCTAAAAAAAAAAAGAAACTGAAGAGAGATTGATTATATGGGTTATCTGAACTCTGTGCTGTCTCAATCTACAAGCCAAGTCCATGTCGATGACGGTCCGGTCAGCGGCGGTGGCCTCAGGTGATTCCCCATTGCTGTATTGATATGTTTGAATATCTTTTTTTTTTTAACAAATTTTATGCATAATAGCTACTAATGAGGTTTAAGGGCTTGCTTTGATCCAGCTTTTGTCATTAAAGGGCTAGATCAAGATTTAACATTTATATATAAGATTCAATGGCTGTTAACCTGAATTATCAGTTTTCCTAGCTCTTCCCTTTTTTAGTCGCCAATGTGTTGCAGCTATAAAATGTGTGCGCTTTTGTGAGAATCTTGATTTTCCTGCTAGCAACTATGATTGGATATCATGTTATATTCTCAGACTCTGTTGTATGAATTATCAAAATTTTGTTTGGCTGGCTGAGTATACTTAAATATGAAGAAAATGTTCGTTTTCCATCATAAAAGACTTTTTGGTCGAATAACGAATTTTCCATGCCACAAGCGCATTGGTCTGTATCGCCTGAATCTGATTGCTTACTCATAATAATGGAAGTTCCTGTGTTGACCTTATTTGTCGTTATATGCGTCAGCATCTTTAAGATGACCATATAGATAGTACATAATATCTTTGTCTTTAAAGAAAAAGAAGTTTTTTCACCAAATTCCATATAGGAACATTGATATTACAACTGTGAAAATAAGCTCCAGTTGTCTTTATTCTGTTTGATAGCGCTAGAATGGAGATTGATTTTCCTCGAAAGGTAAAATAAATGAAGAGCTCAAAGAAATATAGTACAGCAAAGATGCCGTTTCTCATCTATGTTCCCACCATGTTTTTAAATAATGCCATGTTATCTATGTATTTTAATTTTCTTTTGATTCTGTCAAAGATCATCTGGTAAGCCGTTAATCCATGTTTCTTCTATCAGTGATAAACAACTCTTTTTCTTGAGGTATTATGTCTCTGAAACTATAACCTCAAGAAAAGAAGCCCATTAGAATTGTTCCCTTTTCTGCATAGTGTTCACTGGGCTACAATTTTTTTCCTCTGTAATTTGATCCGATTTATTTTAAACAAAATTTCAGCGTAGAAGTTTTGGGTACCTCTGTTGTCTTCTATTAAGATAATTTAGATGTCCATCAAGTTATAAACACTGGTTTTTTACGGTTCAAACTAATGTTACCTTCATCAAATCACTTTGATGCAGTCAGAATGGAAAGTTCAGCTATGGATATGCAAGCTCCCCAGGTAAACGGTCTTCGATGGAAGATTTTTATGAGACCAGGATTGATGGTGTTGATGGAGAGGTGGTTGGTCTCTTTGGAGTCTTTGATGGTCTCTCTCTCTCTCTCTCTCTCTCTCTCTCTAAGCAACCATTGCCATGAAATTTCAAGATATGATATGGAAATGTAGGATCCACCAGATGAACGAATTGTCTAACCAATCATTTCATGAAATGTTAGCCAAAACTTTCACCAGTATATCTAACATACTATCTCTTACAAGAATTTTTGTTATTACATTTATTGAAGATTTTCTCTATTTTATACAGTTTATATTTGACCTTTCTTGCATATTAGTAGAAGTTTATATACATTTTCGTGCTATATATTTAGGACATAGGAAATTATAGATTGTGAAAACATAACCTACAAATATAGCTGTCTTCGCAATCTCAGGTCATGGGGGAGCTCGAGCAGCAGAATATGTCAAACAAAACCTTTTCAGTAATCTGATCAGGCACCCTAAGTTTATCTCTGATACAAAATCAGCTATAGGTATTTTCTTGTGATCCCTCTATGGTATTACAAGTTGCTCTTTCATCTTATGATTTCTTATTCTAACTAGTTTTCATGTCTTTTTCAGCTGATGCCTACAGTCATACAGACTCAGAATTCCTGAAATCAGAAAACAGTCAGAACAGGGATGCTGGATCTACTGCTTCCACAGCTATCCTTGTTGGTGACCGCTTACTAGTGGCGAATGTTGGTGATTCAAGAGCTGTTATTTGCAGGGGTGGCAATGGTAAGAGTTTGAAACCTTTTTCTTCTCAACAATATGGTTGGTTGTGAATGTAACATTGATGGCTCTGTTGGATCTTGCAGCCATTGCTGTCTCTCGAGATCACAAACCGGATCAAACAGATGAGAGACAGCGAATTGAAGAGGCTGGAGGTTTTGTGATGTGGGCAGGTAAAGACCAATTACCTTCATCTGGTTGTTTCAACCTTGATTTACTCTACTATGGTTTCAAAGGAAACACGTCATTTGTATGTCGTCTACAGGAACTTGGAGAGTCGGAGGAGTGCTTGCTGTATCTCGTGCATTTGGTGATCGATTGTTGAAGCAGTATGTGGTTGCTGATCCAGAAATCCAGGTACAAATTGTTGTGATTACTCGAGCTGAAATGTGTTGCTCTAAATAAGAAATCTTTATTTTCTTCTATTTCGTTTCTTTAAATGTTAATTACAGGAGGAAAAAGTTGATGATTCCCTTGAGTTTCTCATCCTTGCAAGTGATGGGCTTTGGGACGTTGTTACAAATGAGGTACTGCATTTTGGGTTTGATTTCAAATTTATGTTGGTAATTGTTGATTGTTTGTCCTTGTCTTCATCGTCATCTTCATCATTTGTTTTGTCAGGAAGCTGTTTCGATGACTCAACCAATCCAAGATCCAGAAGAAGCAGCAAAGAGACTAATGCAAGAAGCACATCAGAGAGGCAGTGGCGATAACATCACCGTTGTTGTTGTGAGATTTCTGGCAACCAAAGAGGAATCCTCTTCTGCTTAACATCAATGGTTTTCTTTTCGAGTCCAATGATGCCTTTGTCCAGTTATATCATAAATCACAACACAAAGTACACCAATAGGAAGTTTCTGCTTGCATTAAACTGTAGAAAATCATAGAGAGACCAATCTTTGCCAAGATCAAAAGACTTTTTCCCTACTACTATTAACTAAGCAATGTATGTAATGTAATTTTATATTTCCAAGTTAATGGGTATTTATATGAAATGTGAGTGATTTCTATGTTATGTTTAGTCAGTCTATTGTGCTAGTCAGTCTATGTTATGTTTAGTCAGTCTATTTGGATTAATAGGTACAAATTAATCCAATAATTAATGCACAGTACAGTAAACACAATCTTTGAGGACTACTCACAAGCAACAATCTCTACACAACATTAATTACAAGGTACAAGCTTGTTTAAAAGCTTTTCTTTAGCATAAATTCTGGTTTTCCCTTGAACACATCCAATTCAAGAAGTTTATTGGATATTTTCAGGCATATATGCAGCCATTTAATTTAAAGACATCCACCCCTCAAAGCGAGGACCAGGTGAAGAACAGAACCACCCTCAATGTTGTAGTCTTTTGCAGTTTTGTCATCTCCAAGCTGCTTCCCAGCATAGATGAGCCTACAATGAAAATGCCGTAGTAAGCTCGCTGTGTATTGAATCTAGCAGACTTGAAATCTCGACCACTTGAGCATTTCTTGAGATGCACAAAACTCTTTCATAACAATCTATTTAACTTTTAGGAAACGATCCATGAAAAACAAAATTTGTATAGAAGGACTCAAGAAAGATGAGAAAAGAAGGAAAACAGGTCAATACAAGATAGGATTTTGCGATTCGAAACCTGTTCAAACTTGAAATTTAGCAGGGACCTCAAAGAAAATGCTGAGATGGATTGTAATCATGAGGGATGTCTAGGTATAACTTATATAAGTAAATCAATGACTCTCTAATGCTTTCTTGTTGTACTTGTGCAAGTTGACATATGTAGATGACAACGATATAGGATTCAACACTACAAACCATGCCAGTTAAAACAAATAATGGAAGACTAATGGAATAAGGACGCAAATAAAGAACAAATAAACAAACAAAATCCATGAAACGTGATTCTTAACACAGTTTGCAGGTTAAAAATTGGTTACAATTCATATGATTTTTTAAAATAAATATAACAAACCTTTGCTGCACCGGAGGAATTCCCTCTTTCTCCTCAACCCTTTCCTTAATCCGGTCAATAGAATCAGTTGGTTCGATATCTATTTCAATTTCTTTCCCTGTAAGGGTCTTAACCTTGATCATAGTACCTCCCCTAAGTCTCAAGACTAGGTGAAGAGTTGATTCTTTCTGAATATTGTAATCTTCCAAGGGTCTTCCATCTCCCAACTGTTTACCAGCAAATATTAGCCTCTGTTGATCAGGTGATATGCGTTCTTTCTCCTGGAAGTAGTATAGATATTCATAACCATTCATTGCCAAAAGGTTAACTGGAATGTAAAGGACAGATAGTGATTTGAGTATCTTTTAGCAATTATAATATAAATTTATGATCCCAAATACACCAGTGAATTTCAGCCAAGGAAAATAAGTTCTCATGACCTGAAAGGGCCTAACTTTATGCCTACACAAGAGTGCTCAACATGCTAAGTTATAACAAAATGCATAAACAATTCACAAATCACAGCCCTATAGAAAAATTCATTATCTTTGACAGTACTGAGAGCGAATAGTAAGCCCTAGGGAACTCAAGAAATGTAATATTTGCAATGCCGTTTCCAACACATGTTTGGATCTATCAAAGAGTCTATAGAAACCGGATCTCATCTCGATGTTCTCGGTATGAAACCAGAAACCTTAAAAAATCAATCACAAAACAAATAATAGCTGCATTCCCACAACCTATGGATTAAAATCACCACGTTATCTTCTTCCCCAGCCCTAACAACAACACTACTATTCTATAATCATGCAGGTTTGAGAATTCAAAAGGCAATTTTTATCAATCAATGAGGAACTAAGACCAAAATCAAATGAATCGAAAAGGCAAAAATTCCCGCCAATATTTTGCATATGATCAATAGCAGCAGCTAAATAGATGTATGAGTTCATTTCTTGAACAAAGAGCAAAAATCAAACAGCAAACACTTCAACGAACAGACTAATTATGAGGAAACTAATCAACTACCAACTAGAAAGTTAGAAACCATAGGTCCATCAAAATAAAAAATCAGCAATCACGATCGATACTCCAAGACATATAACAACTAACAAATACAAACACAGAAAAATCACGGAAGAAGAATTGAGACCTGAATCAAGGCTTTGATTACTTCGACGGTGTCACAGCTGTCCACCTCGAGCGTTATCGTCTTCCTCCCAGTAAGGGTTTTGACAAATATCTGCATATCTTTTTCACTGATTTGCTCTCACAATTTTGTTGAACTGCAAGCAAAATCAAGAGAATTTATGTGCGTAACATCTACATGCGACGGATTGAAAAAGGGGGCTATTTATATGGCTTATTCTGCTTTCTTGCGATAGTGCCATCGAATTTCGCTCCTATCAATTATTCTCCAAATCTGAGCCAACAGATATAGTCGGATCCTCTTTCTTCAGGTTTTATTTTTGGAATCTTCAAAGAAAAACCGGAAAAGAAACATACAAGAAAATAATCTAAGACTTCCTTGAAATTAAAATACAGGCTAAATGTATTGATATAGAAAGAAAAAAATGAAATACTTATTTGTAATAATGAAATAATAATCTCGAAGTTGATTTATAATGTAAGGAACTTAAGTTTGAGTGAATCTCGTGCTACTATCTAATAAATTTATAGATGAGATGAGTAAGCCAAATATATTCATACATTTGATAGGAAAATTCTATATTCTTTTATAATTCAATTGATTAGAAACTTTTTTACGTAAATAAAAAATTTATAAAAATTGTCTCGTCCAGGTTTTTGTGTTTCCAGTTGACTCTTGAAATCGTTGTTGAAAAACCTGCACACGTTTTAAAATCTACCTGATTTTAAATAACTTGAACATAAATAATAACAAATTTAATGTATGTAATAATACTTGGGCACAATTTTAACTCATTCCATCTCCTAATGAACACTGGATAAGCATTAACACCTGCAATTTTTTTATGGCAAATGGAAGTGTCTAAATCAAGAGGAATGTGAATATTTGGAATTCGTAGGTCATTGTCGATTTGGATCCTTTATGTCTTATCAAATTTTATTTATCACAGTAGTTAAATGTTACGGTATTATATATTGTATGCTAATTGGGCTCTAAGAATGATTGGGCCATCTAAGGCCGAATCCACGAAGCCCACATACTCATTTATGATTCCCATCAAAATTGGAAACAAGCTATATATATATATATATATAATCTCGATTTATCTGTTTGAAATTGTGGCTGTTTTTGAAGTAGAAATGAACTCGCTTCCATTTTCCATAGGGACTTATAATCCCACAACTAATGTTACTTCTCCCGCCTTTGGATTTCTGAGTAGTAAGAAGGTCCACATAATTGAATCCTCTGCTGTCAAATATCCCAACACAAGCACTTCAGCATCTTTTAGCAGAAGAGAATTAGCAGTTGGCATTGGCTTCGGCTTCGGCTTCGGCTTCGGCTTCAGCTTTCTTGACCCGCGGCCCCATCCCGCGGTGGCTGAGGGCGGCGCCGCCCCTCCCTGTGAGTTCACGGTTGCCCCCTCTGGGCTCGCCTTCTGTGACAAGCTTGTCGGGACCGGAACTGAAGCTGTTAAAGGCCAGCTCATTAAGGTACTTCAAAGTAATATACTTATTTTCTTACACATTACTCGATTTAAACAAATATTACAAGATAGTATTTGTTACAAAATGTAAGAAAAAAACTTGGATTTATGTTTTTAATTAATTCATTTTTCCAATTTGGGTATATATATATATATATCGTCAGGCGCATTATATAGGGAGATTGGAAGATGGAAAGGTGTTTGATAGCAGCTACAATCGGGGAAAGCCTCTTGCTTTTCGTGTAGGTGTTGGTGAGGTATGTACACTACTTTAATTGTCTGTCTATGATGATATTTTATTTATTTTTATTATGCCAATGCAAATTCATAACCTAGTACAGATTAATCCAAATTAATAAATGGATGCATGTCATTCTATTTATCTCACAATTTTGAAGGCTAATTTTGATACATGTATGAACAATGGCAAGATACATATAGAATTGGAAATTGTGATGGCTCAAACTAATTAGGTTTGTATATAATTGCAGGTAATCAAAGGATGGGATGAGGGAATTCTTGGTGGGGAAGGAATTCCACCCATGCAAGCTGGTAATTAATTAATCCATCATTATCTAACATGCAATATATAGGAGAAAATTGGGTCTTTATGGAATGATATTTCCAATAAAAGAAAGTGATTTGGATGCTCATCCTCAAGTAAAGGCCTAAAAAAACTGTCGATGGTAGATAGAAGATGAGTAGCAAGTATAATATTACATTCCATCTTATCTCACTTTTTATCGATTTTATGAAAAAGCTAATTGATGTTTATCATGTCGAATAGTATATGTTGATGTTAAAATTGAGTGTTAATTTGTAGGAGGAAAACGAAAGCTTAGAATCCCTCCTGCGCTTGGATATGGCACCAGAGGCGCAGGCTGTAAAGGAGGTATACTATGCACTATTTTATTTTATTATTAATATTATCATTTGAATTTGGATTAAATTTGTTGTATATATAAAAATGAATATAATTGCGCAGGATCATGTATTATTCCACCAGATTCAGTTCTTTTGTTCGATGTGGAGTTGGTTGGAAAGGCTTAATTAATTAATTGGAAGGCTACGAGGCTGTGCTTAATCCTTTAGTATTAATTTTTTTCTTCCTTATCCTCTACACTATTTCTTCACGTTTATATTTTGTGCTTTGGAATAACTGTTTTGAACAATACTTTTTTCAACAAATAAATGAGCATAGTTGGTTCGAGTACATAACATAAATTGAAGGGGTAAATAAAATTCTTTATCTGTGAATTATTTGATTTCTTTTTTTAGAAAAAATAATTTAATTTGTTGGGTTGAGTCAATAGTATTCTACTAGTGGGCTCAAATTTGATAGAGTCCTTGCAATTAACTTATAGCACAAATATTAGACTAGGCCCAACAGTCGCAAGAAGCTTAACTATTGTCCAAGATATAAATCTTATATATCTTTATAGAACATTGTGACTCTATGAGGACTGCCAATTAAATTATTCCAGTAATCTTATTTAGGTTTTATTTGTTATCTCTCAGTAATTAGTATCAATGTATATTCTCAAGCTCAATCACAATATGACCCATTTGGGGTATGTTTGGTTTGAGTGTTTGGATTCGTTAGGTAACGTTAATTAATCCGGATAAATCTGTATTTGTTTTAAAAGTTGAAAAGCCCTTTTATTTTTTCAGGTTCGGATAAAAAATGATATTTATGGTCTTGTGGTGAGTTTATTTTGGTTTAATAAACCCACAAAAAGTTATTGGTTTATTTAGGTTTATTTGGATTTAATAAATTTAATACATAAATCTAACTCAATAGATATCTCAATATTCAAACCAAATATAAAATTAAATCAAACCTATTATTAAATATTCAAACCAAACATATTAAAAAATTAACCAAATTTAACCTAAATAGTGCAAACCACCATAACTTAATTAACCTAACTAACTCAATACACGAACCAAACATGTCCATTAAAGTTCATAGAACTAGCCAAAAAAAAAAGAGCTAAGCAATTTAAAATTTCCAAAAAATCACAACTTTTGTTCAAATTTTAATTACAGTATCAATTTAATTAGTAAGAGTGTAAACACCAACTTTGACATTTTCTTTTAGCTATAACATTGATTTTATTTTTGGAAACCCAATTGTAACGTCACTTTCATCGTTGGGTGGACAGTATCTACATGATCATCTAATATTTATTACCCTTTTTTTCCACCCTTGATTCACAAAAATTGTAAAGTCAAATTTCAAAATTGATGGTGGATTTGTGATGTCCTCATCATGACATGTCAACTAACATTGCAATTAGGAGACGGAGATGTTGTAATTAAGAAGTTTTCACAATTTGATTAACATTGTTACAAATAAATTTTTAGCAGAATAACTAAAATTTGACTCATAATCATGAATTTTTTTTTTTTCAGATTTCTATTACAAAAAATTGGTTGAAGTTGGGTCAAAGATAAGAAATAAAAATTTAAAACCAAATTCCCAACATGTTTGAATTGAAGAGATCTTAGCTTTCAATAATTTGGTAATGAAAGAATAAAAATAAAAGGATGCGTTACACTTGGACGTTAAGTTTATGAGAAAAGATAGATACAAAAATATATAATTTGTGACAGTGTCTATGTCAGTCGACACCGGATAGGTCTTGTATTATTGTCATGGATGAATAAAAACACGAAGATGGTGGAACCAAAAATCAAAAGGAAATTTGACAACTACGACATAGGACTTATCTTCACTTTTATTAATTTATTTAAATAATTGGACCCACATCAAACAGTCTGCGGTTCACCACAAACTTGGAAATCCAGGCAGCCAATAGGCTTCCATTATTTGATACGTTGTGGGCCATACTCTTATCCTCTGCCTATGGATTTAACAATAGTCATAACTTTCCAAACGCTTCATCTAATCATTTTATAATAATACTGATTTCTTTTAATCCGTCACTTAAATGATTTTTTATGAATAACTTTTTCCCATATGAAATGTACGTAAATTGAATATTATATTATTCTATTCATGAACGTTATTATATTTCTGTTCGAAAGAAATGTTTTTGTATTTGATACTTCTGCAGTGTTAACCATTTGAGTTCTTTAATTTCCTAAGAAAATGATAGATTATAACAAATTTTAGTATGAAAAATACAGTAATAAAATTATACAGTTAATCAAAGAAGTCGTAGCAAAAATATTCCTCTCTTATACGAGACTAGCTTATTGCTATTGGCAAGAGTCCTATTTTTAGTATCCTAAATGCCTCTTTTTATTTTAGTCCTAGTAACAGTTGAGTCTGATTAATTTCTAAAATCCTTTTATCTATCGTACAATGGATCAAATATTTTGGGTTTTGTAAGAATACAATCACATTTTTTATATGAGGATGGATGTATTTTGTGGGAATGTTGTTAGATGAATCGAATTGCAGTTTTTTTCTTCGTGAATATTAGAGTTAATAAAGTGATCAGATTTATGGTGAAATGTGAGAAGAAAAAAAAATGATAATATTTTTTTTAAAGGATAAAATAAACTCATATATTTACTGCGGTATAAATGAATAGTGGATGGATGCAGGTGCACATGGGCATAGGAGAGTCCAATAAGTTAAAAAGGAAAGTGGATCGATATGGACATAGGTGTCATGATCATGAATGCACATCTTCTTCATCTTTTTCAGCAGTGAATGGCAGGCATTATTATTTCGGTTTTAGAACATGAAAAACGTTCTAACATGCAACTCCATCATTATTTATTTACCTTTTAGCACATGATTTTATCTCAATGAAACACCCTTTAGGATTATACAACTATTACGTATGGATAAGAAGATTTTATTTCATGATTAGAAGAAGATATGCTCAATCATTTGATTATAAAAAACACGAGTAAAGTGAAAGTGTAAACACATTTGTTCATTTACTTACCTAAACATCCCAAAAAGTTGGAACCAAATCTTTCTAGTTCTGAACAATTAACAACACAAGTTGTGGAGAAACAAAACTGGATTATAGTACAGAGAATTGGAAACATAATAAGGAGAAGCAAGAATATGTACACCGTGTATGCATCATCATCGTCTTCGTCATCATCTTCATATATTGTTACAACAACATCAAAAGTTATTATAACCCTCCAATGTCGACTTCCCAAAACTCGATCAGTCGTTAACATAATATACAATACTATGATGATCATCAATCTTACTACTAATAAGTGGGGACCACACCGTACGCGGAAGCATCGGCGGAGATGAGGGATTCGATCTCAAGCTCCGATCGCTTTGCGAATCTGCCTTTGATTCTTGGTCGAGTCTCCGCGTACGCCTTTCTCGATGCATATCGGATTGTCTTCTCGAACTTTCTGTTCTTTCGTTTCTCTCTGTACCTTAAAACCCTAGCTTCTCTGTCCATCCCTGAAACTGGGATCGGGACACCTTCGTTCTTCGTGAAACTTTCCGATACCTCCGCCATGCCGTTGTGCTCCGGCACCACTCCCACTTCCAGCGACGACGATGAAACCTGTGATAATTTTAAGATTAATTAGTCATAATTTGAAAATTTAGATTGATAATAGAGAGAGAATTGAAACATACACTTTGGCTGATGGATTGAGAGGTGAAGTTGTACATAAAAGGCTTGGATCCCGGATATTCGATTTCGTACGTTGGAAACCCGTCAACGACGGGGCCCGGGTACTGACCCGACCCATATTCGTTCTTACTCTGCACAGGGACAACTCCATCTGAAGAGTAATGCTTCTGCTCATTAGGGACCACGTGGTGTGCCTTCGGGTTACCCGATTTCAAATCAAGATCCAGGTAGGGGTCCATATCGCTGAACAAGTACTCGGCGGACATGTATTCGGGCGACCCGGATTCCTCATCCACTTTACTATTCGGGTTGGGAAGAAGCCACGACGCTGCCTCCGCTTCCTCCTCACAGTACTCTTCAGCCGCGGCGGACGGCGAGGACTTTGAGGCGGCGGCGGAGTCGTAAAAGGGGACGACGGGGACGCGCTCGTGGCGGCGAGCAAGGGGGTTCGCCGAGTGTATGTCGCGGTCGCAGGTGGCACAGAGAGCGGCGGCGTCGGCCTTGCAGGTGAAGGAGGCCGGAGCCTGCTCGCAGACCTCGCACAGCCAGACGCGCGCGTGGCGAGACGCGAGCTTGTTGGCGGAGTGGATTTTGGCGTCGCAGTCCATGCAAAGGAAGGCGGAGTCGGCGCGGCAGAAGACAGTCGCCGACGCCGATTTGCACGAGTTGCAGAGCTTCGCCGTTAGGCTCCAGGTTTCTCCCCCCATTCTCACTCGATTTATTCTGTGTATATTTCTCTCTAAGTTTGCAGAGAGAAATTGCAACTGTTTTGTAAATTTGTAGTGCTTTTAAGACAGTAGTGTGTACAGGGGAAGCATAAAACCCGATGTTGGGACAAATAAGCTAAACGGGTGGGGGGATCTGAGATGTGGCCAATCAAATGACGACATTTGGCCAAGTCTTAGCCAAATAAAAAAAAAAGGGTTGAATTCGATTTTCGGAAAATTGGAATTTGTCGTTTACAAAAAGAAAGTGGGGTCTACCAAGAGAGCCGTGAGGGAATTTGGTGTGGTGGGATCTTCGAATTACGATGCGCTCAATTGACAAATATTATTATTTTCTATATATTTATTCACAAATATAATTGGATGATATATTCACATTTATTCATTAAAGTTAAACATTTCAAATAAGTTTGAATTTAATTTGATTGATAATCAAAAAGTATTAAAGTAAAAGTTGGAATAAATGAAAATACAATGGTTTAGTTGGTGTAGATTCAAGATTGATAATGGAGTGGATGGATAGGGTGGCGCTTGTGGGTGTGGCAGAGCCATCTTATAAGTAGCTCTCTTTACCATTCACGTTCATTTTTACACTTTTTTCTTCATCTTCATTTCCTCGCCTTCCTTTCCTTTTCACTCCTCATTACGCCACTAAATTAATACTTCACATAACTTTCCATTCCTAAATTGATAAAAATATTTATATTTTTTTTTTATAGGTGCTATTTGTAAAATTAAAAGGCATTCAATGAATAGGCTGGACCTCATTGATAGTTTCCCCTAAAGTCAAATCAAACTCACTCATAATTGCTATGGACGAATTTTATATGGATAGTTAAGATATAAGTCTATCTATTTCAATTGAGAAAATGGTCTATTCTACCATCTTTTCTTATAATATGGCCCCATCTATCATTAAATTTAAAACATTGTCTCCATGTGCCACTTTTTTATATTTTTATCCTCAATTACCATAAAAAGTCATCCAACATTACCTTTCTACCATTGGTCAATAATAAACCCTGACAATTACTGCACACAAAAAAGAGGGGTCGACACTTTTTTGAAAAGCAACAATAATCTTTGAAAAGTACGCCAACTTTGCCAAAAAATCGTGTAAAAGTTTTGATTCTTCAAATGATAATAATTGAATATAATCTCTCTTTCAATTAGTAACTCAAACAGCTCCTCTTTTTTTTCGTATAAGCATATACTTGATTTGGGGATAAAAACCAATAGCGAACCTGTGGAATTGGGTGAGCGAATTCGAAATTGAAACGAAATTTCATGTACGTTTGGCGTAAGTGCTACACGAATTATCATGGCTCAAGACAAGTAAGTTTATCTACTTCAATTTCTGCCCAATTTTTGCAAGACTATGCTTACACGATTTTGAGGCTCTTTTGTGTCGATATATTTTTGTTTTTCGTTGAATATGTTGCTGCCTTATTTTGTTTCAAATTTTGTAAAAGAATTTTCCCCAATTTTGCTTGCATATATGCTTACACGAATGAGGGCAAAAATTTTGAGATTGTTGGGTGTATTGAGTGTTTTCTTACACGAAATTAGGGGTACTGTTGAGGAGAAATAATGGATTTCCTTACACGAATTAGGGCTAGAATTTTAGGTTAGATCCTTACATGAATTTGGGCGTTGATGCAGCGTACACGAATTTTCGCTGAAATGTTACTGGCTTACATGAATTTAGGACGAATTTGTTTTTTCAATTGCTTCTTACACGAATTTTTACCCATGGAATCTGTTTTAGGATTTACACGAATTTTGGTATCATTTAGGGCTTACACGAATTTACGGCGAAGTTAGGACTTACACGAATTTTTGAAAGATTTAGGGCTTACACGAAATTTAGAACGCTTTAGGGCTTACACGAATTTTGGGTTCTCTACCTTGTCAGTGCAATGTTCGTTTCACTTTGTTGTCTTACTCTTGTTTGCCAGCCACCTTTTACTCCATGTGGCTTTTACTCCAAGAAATATTCATTTTTCTTACACGAAATGCATACGAAACATTGTTCTTTTTTTCGTAATTTTTTTTAATGTTTTTTCTATTAAATTTCGTGTAAGGAAACAAATCTAAAGTATTTTTTTACTTAAAAAAATTCGTGTAAATCCAATAATTAATTAATTTCATGTAAATACAAATTACTTAATTTCGTGTAAGGACAAATTTCAATTTTTTACCTTACACGAAATTTTGTGCTTCGACGAATTTGTAATTAATTAATTCATTCATTTTTAATGCTTCGCCGAATTGTTTACTGCTTACACGGATTTTTGTAAATCCAATAATTAATTAATTCATTTTTAATGCTTCCACGAATTTTTGACAATTCAATAATTAAATAATTCATTTGTAATGCTTCCACGAATTTTAAATTAATTCATTCATTCATTTTTAACGCTTCAATTTACTGCTTACCCTAATTTTTGTAAATCCAATAATTAATTAATTCATTTTTAATGCTTCCATGAATTTTTGACAATCCAATAATTAAATAATTCATTTGTAATGCTTCCACGAATTTGTCTTTTCTTACATGATTTTGATACACGAAAATTTTATTAGCTTATATTAATTTCAACCTTACACGAAAATTGTATCTACACAAAAATTTCGTGTAGGGAAAAAAAATTCATAAAACAAAAACATTTCTATTCCACAAACATTTGTCAGTGTCCATAAAATTCGTGTAATGATTCTATGTAGGAGTTATCACATATAATTATTCAAACAAAAAATATTATTTTTTCTTCAAAAATATGGCCCCAGTAATTCGTGTAAGAGTTGACATATGAGTGACACTTGACTGACAATGTCCCTTTTTTAAAGACCGTGTTTGACATAGTTTACTTTCATATAACTTTTTGTGGTAATTGAGGATAAAAATATAAGAAAAGTGGTACATGGGAAGAATGTTTTAAATTTGATGGTAGATGGGGCCATATTGTAAGAAAAGATGGTAGAATTTGCCATTTTCTCTTTCGAACTATATCCCTACTTTAAACACTTCTCCAATCCCACAATCTCAACTATCCAAGTCAAAATTTTAAATAGAAATATAAGCAAGATTCAAAATTAGTTAAATTAATTATTTTAAGGAATGATTAAACAAAGTACCCAACCTTCTTACTAATAAACAAAGTAAGATGATATCGAAACAAATTTAAATGAGAAAAGAAAAGTAATATATATGGTAGGTTCCTAGGAATAGGAGCAGATGTAGGGATGGCAGCGGAGCGGCTCATCCCCGTCCTCGCGTTTGCAGGGAATTCTCATCCCCGTCCCCGTTTTGTGGGGATTTTCCGTCCCGTTATTTTTTTTTTAATAATTTTTTTATAATATATAAAAATAATTCATTTAATTATATATATATATATTTTTTTTTTAAAGTGGATCGTTGTACTTTCATATATAAATATTAATTCACTATATTTTCAGTTTTGTTTGAATTGGACTTACATGTACACTTTGCTTTATAAAAGCGAAGATCTAGTGCTTCATTTTTCGTTTGAACTGAGTCCTTTAATTTTTTGATTTTTTTTTTCCAATTTTACCTTGAACTTATTGTGTTATAGAAGGATCCATTCTTAATCGGATAAAAGTACAAAAAAACCTCAATTTTAACAAGTTATATGAAACTAGTTCAAATAAAATAATATAAACACTCAATTGAAATAACATAAAAGCACAGAAAACTCATTATTTAGAAATGAAGGCATTACCAATTAGGAAAAACTAAAAGTACAAAAAACAAAATATGCTATTTTCTTATGAATGTCCACGCCAGACATTAAATTTTACTTGGCATAGGGAAAAGGTATGCAATTATGTAATGGGCCTTCATAGTAGCCAAAGTCATTCCAAGATGATGGGCCCATGAGATAGGATTACCAGTCCTGGCCCAACCATAAAAGCAGTCTTGTTACAACCCAACAAAACCCGTCGTTGGATGAACTGACGACTATACTCTTAAATAACTAAACTAATTTACCCGCCACGATGCCCTCCTAATTACACAGAGTTTGAAAAAATAATTATATATATATATAAATATATATTTCTCAATTTGAATAAGGTCTGGATTCAAGTCCTCTATCCTTGATATAGCAAAAACAAAAAAAACAAAAAAAAAGCACCAAATAACTTGCTTTGGGATTTTGTACTTTGAATCTTGTTCTTGAGGATAAGAGTGTTCCTCAAATTGACTCGGAAGAAACAACATTAATGGGGAATATCTTTTTTTTTTTTTTCACAAGTGTAAAAAAAAAAAAAGATCAAATGAAAAGGAAATTAGACAAATTTATCATATAATTACTAATTAATTTGACCTCACCAATTGCTAATAGATAAATACACAAAAGGATTAGTGCACCTAATAATACTTATCCAGGTTTTACTTACGACACTGCTGGGCTTTGGCCCAACTAATTAACCCAACTCTTGCTTTGGGTGCAATTCATAAATATTTTTTATTACAAAAGAAAACTCCCCCACTATTATTTAGTGGAGATTATGGGAAAACTCTTTTTTTTTTTTTTTTTCGATGCTAACCAAGGAAGACAATATCGATATCGGTGTAAATATCAATATCCTTATTTTACGGAAATATCGAAAAAATATCGAAAAAATATCGGTAAATATCGAAAAAATATACAGACTGTTATTATATCGATCATGTGAAAAAATGGAAATATCGGAGATATATCGAAGATATTTCCGGATATTTTCGTCCTTGATGCTAACTAATCTCCAACTAAATTATCTGTATTACCATTCACTACTCTTCAATATAGGGATTCTATGATGAGATTGGTTGTGTTTTAATTTTTTATTATTAGTAAGAACACTTAGGTGATTTTAAAGTGTATTTTAATTTTTTGAATAAAAAATTATTGCAAAAGATAATTTCTTATATTCTCATGATTTTAAAATAGATGTGTTTTTGCACACAAATTAAGGATGTTGCAGATATACCATAATCTAAGTATGAATGGGGTTGTTTGGATAGAATACATGACCAGCTGTATTTGGAAATCCTATAATAACATATTTTTTGTGAGAAAAGATTAATGAAAAAGAGATTTATTTTGAATGGTGAGAAAGTACTCCCTCTATTTTTTAAATAGGTGTCTTTTTAAAATTTAAATTTATTTTAATTAAGTGTCATTTTAGACTTTTATACAATTTTATTACTAAATTATCCTATTAATATTCCTTAACTAAAATTTAGAGATTTAATTTAATTCTCTTTCCTAAATTTTTTAATTAGTCAAGGGTGTATTTGTTGAATTTTTATTTTCTTTAATATATGACAAAAATTCAGAACAACACTTATTTTTAAAATGGAGGAAATATTAAATGCTAAAAAAAATAGAAATTTCCTAATTCGAAAAAGAGTGAAACAAGTCCTATGAAGCTTAACTAATAGTAAATGAGGGATTGCAGCAGTGTAGGTTCAATTCTAACAAGTTGAAGATATGGAAATTGATATTTCTAAATTAATGAAATGTAAATTTAGATTTGAATCTTAAAAATAATAAAATAGAGAGAAATGTGTATGAGCGTCACGAGGAGTGGCAAAAAGCATGCAGAGAGTAGGAGTGATGAAGTTAGTTTGTGAGCATTAACTGATGCATTTAATGCGGCTAAACGGCCTCGGTTCGCCACGCTCCTGCTCTATACTCTAGTGCATCACACGTAGCTTTCCAACTATGCCTCCACCAATCACCATCCACCACGTTGCACCCCAACAAGTTTTGTACTCACTCACGTCACTCCCTCCCACTCCTCCGTTTTGAATTTTTATTTATACTTTTACCTTGTTTATTTTATTGAATTGTGTGTTCATCATTCATATTAATAAATAACTCATTTCGTCCTATAATAAATAAGTTTCATAATTTTACATATATATTAAGAAAATTAATTGAAAGATTGGTACATTCTTATTCAAGTATGATTATTGACCATCTATTTTCAATAATCATTTTGTACATTATTTAATTTGAGAATAGTAAATAGGAACAATTTTATTAGAATATGGAAAATTGTTTTCTTAAATTTCTAATGAAACTTATTTTGTGATAATTAAGTTAACTAAAACAATATTTATTTTGAAATCAAAAAGGGTGCTCTTCAATGTATTCGATAATCATGTTAATTCCTGGCTCGTAAAAACGAGAAGTTCACATCTCACATGCACTTTCAACAACTAGTTCACATGATTTGTCCTCGTTTTACAATAATACATAAAAATAAACTTACAATCATTCCAATTATGTATGTGCATACGAAATGGCATTTATAATGATCAGACTCACTTAAATTGCATGGTTTAAATCTGAAAACCTCAAAATTCATGTGAACATGGTATCTAACAAAAAGCACATTTGAACCTTTTTCCAGCTCAAAAGCAGCACTCAAAAAGGCCAAAGCATGCCTTCCTTGTGATGTGTGTGGCCCCACCCACCTTTCCCGGCCGCCGGCGACCAAAATCCGGCAACCCCTTTAAGAAGAATATATATGTGTATTGTGTATAATGGCATATATATCATTAATTAAGAAAAGAAAGTAGCATTAATTAAGAATATATACTTTGATAAATTTCTTTACTTTATCCTCTTCACCACCAGAAAGGCTAGTGCTTGATGACAACTTCACTTTGATTCATCATTCTTATCAAGTTGCAAACACAAAACCCATGATTTTGGCTGAGCACAATGTTTATGACATGCACCTTTTGTTGAAAGTGGATTAATTATGCATAATTGCATTAAAGTAATGATTAATTACTTTTACTAATTACTTTCAAAAATTAACAGCTGGCGATTAGAAATGACTACTAATATTCCAAAAACGAAGCTGTTCTCTTCTCATCAGAAAATTTGCATTTTCCCGGATCACAAAATTGAGAAACAACATTGGGAAAAAGAAAAGAAAAGAAAAAGAAGAGATTAAAAAAAAATAAAAATCAAAACTCTATAATTAACTGAAAATTTTCAGTGCATTTGTTCTTGGCTCACTTGAGATTCTTCATCTCCACTTACTTCTGCTGATTCACCTTTTTGTTTGATGTTTTCTTCCTTAATTTTTTCCGCGCTTTGATCAACTTTTACATCGTCATCAAGACAAGTCGTCTTGTTGGACATGGGAGTGGCCAGAAAAGTAGGTTTCACGTCACCCGCCATTATAACCAGATACTTCTCTTCAAAAACCGGCAAGGCTTTGGCGGCGGAGGTGCTGTCTCCTTTCTCGGCGGCTCCGCTCTCGACGTCTCCCTCGCCGCCTTCCTCTCCGCCGGAGAGCTTCCAGTAAGAGCAGGCCAGAATGAGGAGGGCGAAGGCTATAAGTCCGAGCATCGCCGCCAGGCCGCCAAAGAGGTAGGGCACAGGGGAGTGCCACGGCGATCGTTGGATGGTGGCTGGCGGGGAGAAGGTGGCCTTGGCGGTGGCGGTGGCCTCCGCGGTTGTCATTTTTGATACTGAGATGGAGTGGAATAAGGCGCCGCCGGTTCTCATTAGTATGTAGATTTGTGGGAAATTGGAAAATGGTGGAGATTGGAGAGAGAGAAAACTGTGGTTGATTTAGTGTGTGACAAGTGAGAGAAGGTGAACACATATTTATAGACGAAGGCTGTGCTTTGCGTTGTGTGCTTAGGTCACTCCACCAATTTTGATTTTTTTATATTTTATTTCGCATCTGGTTTTATTTTTGGGTTTTATAAATTATACTCATTACTCACACATACACTAATATGGATCTATTCATATTTTATTTTGTTATTATTACGCCACTATATGTTAATTGAACGATTTGGATCATGTTGTTTTGGGTATTTCATTTTGGGTTTAATTTTATTAATTAATATGATGTACCATTTATTGGTGACAAATTAAAATAAAGAAAAAATAAGGAATTTGTATTGGAGAGGATTGGGGCCCTTTGTCATGTTATGTTTAAAATGGGGACACTAAGGTCCCATGTAACGCGGATGTGATGTCCTTTGTTAGAGTAGCAGAAAATTAAAGAAGAATATTATGTGAATGTAGAAATATCACGACAATTATCCTCGTGGATTTTTTTTTTTTTATTTTGCCTTTATTTCAACACTATTCACGTCATGTATGTAGATATATAATAAGTATAAATATTTTCTTCTATTTCGATACTTTTCATGCCATGTATGTTGATAATAATAAATTAATTTCTGTGATTTTATTGGGATATCAGTTTTGATATTGTTTTAGAGGTAAAAATTTATTTTTATTTATTTATTTATTTAGACTCTTCAACAATTTTATTCAAGTATATCCATATTAACATATCTTAACTGGAATTAAATTTCATAATTAGTTAAGATTCTCACAAAAATTTATTCAATTCTTATATTCCTTAATTTACAATAAAACTATAAAACAACACTTAATTAAAATTAAATAAAATATAATATAAAAGATCCCATTTATAATTTAGCCCACATAATATTGAAATAGGCCAATCATCACCCATTAGGCTTTAGCTGTCACCATTTTTTTTTTATTCAACATGTATTGAACTCGATTTCCTCGAATTTGGTGTCACAATTTATTTATTTATTATTATTATTATTATTATTATTTTCTGGTTAGATATTAGTATTTAATTTGTTGTAGTGAAGGGAAAAAGAAAAAAGTTATGGCATGTTAACATGACGCAATTTGAAGTTCAAATTGCTAAATGGTGGAACTCCCGCCAACCTTCACTATACATGATGGCCTCTTAGGCCTCGTTTGCTTCATGGGTTTAGGTTGGTTTAAAATTTTTAACCAACCTAAACCCATGTTTACTTCATGGATTTGAAAATTGATTTATTTATTCGGCCCGAGTTTACATGTGAGTTTATTTATTGGGCCCGAGTTTATATGTGGGATTGGGAAGGTTTATGGGTGGGTTTATAAACCCACCATTTTTGGTGGGTTAAATTAGTACAAATAGTAAATTTTTTGAAATTACCATTATATCCTCATAATTGTGAATTACTTTTTTTTATAAATTGTGTTTTTATTTTATCAATTAGGAAAATATTGTTTCTTTATTTTTATTTTACGAATATTTTTTAAAAATTAATTTTATCAATAATTTTATTTCACGATCATTCGGTTTACTACGAAAAATATTGTATGCTTAGGTTTATTTTATCATAATAAAAACATATCTCAAATTTTAATTATTACATGTAATTTTAATAATATGTATGATTTATGTAGTTAATCTTCTAAATTTTTATTATTTAAAATAATATTTTTAATAATACTTTATATGATATTATTTAACATTTTAAACTAAATATAATTAACGTACCTTAAATATTAAAATCTAATAGATTAGGGCATCTACATCAATTCATTATGGATTTATTCATTATTTCAATGTCCAAATAAACTAACTTTATTTCAATGTATAATTATGTTAGTTTAAAAAAAAAATTATTTCACACTATAGGCTCAGATGAGTCTATTGTGTTCTTTCTACATGAATATGTATTTATTCATTACTTCAATGTCCAAATAAACTATTGTGTTCTTTCTACATGAATATGTATTTATTCATTACTTCAATGTCCAAATAAACTAACTTTATTTCAATGTATAATTAGATTAATTTTTAAAAAATAAAATATTTCACACTATAGACTCAGATGAGTCTATTGTGTTCTTTCTACACGAATATGTATTTATTCATTACTTCAATGTTCAAATAAACTAACTTTATTTCAATGTATAATTAGATTATTTTCCTTAATATACTTATAGATTTAGAATATTAAATTACTTAATGTAATTTTTGTACATTTTAAATATAATAAAAAATAAAATAATTATTATTATTTCAGGTTGGGTTGGGTTGTGGATGTGGATATAGAAAAAATAATTACTTTAAATTGATATAAATAAAAAAAAAAATTAGTGGATCATGGGACCCATATGTAATGATTGTATCTATGTTAAATTGATTGAAATTTGTGTTAAATTGATGTAGATGTGTGTTTTAAAAAAGTAGATGTTTTTAATTAGTGTGGTGGCATGTGGGCCCCACATTAAAATAATGTGCTAAAAACACATTGATGTGGATGCTTTTAGTTGTGAAATATAATAATACTTAAAATTTAAAGAAAACAAAATAATAAACAAAAGAAAATAATTGGAAAATTAAAATATAAAAAGAAAAGAAAATGTAAGGGTAGTTTAGTAATTACAATTTTTTTATCATTCTTAACCAATATACCAAACAAGTTTTTATAAATAATCTTACTTTAAAAAACTTATAATCATTCAAACCAAACACATAATTTAATTCAAACCTAATACAAACATACATACCAAACACCCAACTAATATTATTTTTGTCTTTGATGAACAGTACAATCCTACAAATCTTATCAATCTTATCAAACTCATCACTCAAAGCAAACGAGCCCTTAATGGATGAAATTGACATTTTTTTTAATTAAAATTGATTCTTGGCTAAGGTTCGGCCTAATTTTGATTCCACATCCATAAAATATGTTATTTAAATGTATGTCCTATCTTAGGTGAATAATATTGCATGGCCGTTATAAATAGATGATACATGATGTTGATCTTATCATATTCCTCAGTTGAGGAACATGTTATAATTAAGATTCTATCTTCATAATCTCTTCTTTTAATTTAAAAAAAAAAAACGTGTTATGTGGGCAGATTCTACCATGACAGAAAGTAAAAAATTAATTAGGAATGTTACTAATATTATTAAATGACTATTCTAACCCTAATATAATTTGGCTCCATGATAATGGAGATGGTGCCCATTCTCTACTAATTCCCGCCCATTCTAATATAACTGTTAATCAACATTTTTAAAACAAGCTAAATTTAATTAAGTTGGTCTTTATTTTAATTATTATTTACATACTTTAATTAAATTGATATTTATTTAATTATTATTTACATCTTCAATTAAATTGGTCTTTATTTAATTATTATTTGCATACCTTTCAAAGTATTGCTTCTCCAATACCTTCCAAAATAATTATGAAATTTTGATAAGAAAAATTATAAAAATCTTTTAGAACAATTTTAAAATTCAGATATGGGTTAACAACAAAAGTTATGGAAAAACTTTAAAATAAGAATAGATATGGGTTAACAAAAATATTATTAAAAAAAAAACATAGATACAGTTAATAAAAAGATCGTTGCTTGCATTTGTGCTAGTAACACTTTTACCTTTTATCTTAATGAAAATCTCTATTTATTTCCAAAAAAAAAATACAAAGATTATAGAAATTTTTTTATAGTTAACATAAATATTATAGAAAACTTTTAGGGTGGAAAAAAAATATGAGTTAATATAGTTGAAATGAAAAGTTTATTTATAAGGTAAAAAAATCAAATTGAATACAAATATTAAATATAAATATAAAAATAAGTTTTTAAAAAGGTAATATATGGTGAAATGAAAATACGGGCAAGTTCTAAAAAAAAATTAAATATTAATATATAGATTGATTTTATTAATATGGACCAATTCTAAAAAAGTTAAATATTGATATGATTGATGTTGTTAATATGTTCTAAAAAATCTAAATATTGATATGATTAATGTCCTTAATATCGATAAGTTCTAAAAAAGTTAAATATTAATATATAGATATTTCAATAATATATATGATTGATTTTCTTAATATGGACAAGTTCTAAAAAAAATTAAATATTGATATAATTGATGTCGGTAATATCGAGAAGTTCTAAAAAATTTAAATATTGATATGATTAATATCATTAATATCATCAAGTTCTAAAAAAGTTAAATATATATATATATATATATTTCAACTGATATTACTGATGTCAATACTTCCACAAGTTCTATTGAATTGTTTATATTGAATTGATATGAATATTGATAAATGTTCAATATCAACACAAAAATATGAATTCGTACGTATTGAATTGATATGAATATTTGATTAAAATGATTGTGATTTTGCAACTTAAAATGATTTTGCAACTTTTGAAAGGTATGCAAATAATAATTAAATAAAGACCAACTTAATTGAAGATGTAAATAATAATTAAATAAATTCTAACTTAATTAAGTAAATTAAAATAAAGATCAACTTAATTAAATTAAGCTACTATTTTGGCTTGATAAATATTTTAAAATTATTGATTATTGTATAAATATTTGTTTGATGATGAGGAAGATTTGACTTAAAAAATATTTTAAAATTATTAATTATCTTTCAAATATTTGTTTAATGAGTGAAGATTCGAGTTGATAAATATTTTAAAATTATTGATTAACTTACAAATATTTTTGAATTATGAAGAGGAAATTTTGACTTGATAAATATTTTAAAATTATTGATTATCTTACAAATATTTATTTGATAAGGGAAAGATTCGAATTGATAAATATTAACGACATTAATCATATTAATATTTACATTTTTGTAGAAAATATTTAATTTTTTTTGTTTGAACTTGTCCATATTTTCATTTCACCATATATTTCCTTTTTAATTAAGTTGATCTTTAATTAAGTTGGTATTTATTTAATTATTATTTACATCTTCAATTAAATTGATCTTTATTTAATTATTATTTGCATACCTTTTAAAGTGTTGCTCTTTCAATAACTTTTAGAATAATTATGAAATTTTGATAAGAAAAATTATTCCAAAAAAGATGTGTAAGAAAAATTATAAAAAAATTTTAGAACAATTTTAAAATTCGGTTAACAATTTTAGGATTAACACAAATAGAGGAAAAAATGAGTTAATATGGTTGAAATGAAAAGTTTATTTATAAGGTAAAAAAATCAAATTGAATAGAAATATTAAACATAAATATAAAATAAGTTTTTAAAAAGAAAATATATGGTGAAATGGTTTAAGACTTTAAGTAAACCCATAAAATTATTATATATTTTAATAAAAAAATACTGTAATTTAGAAATATTTGTAAGTTAATTAATAATTTTAAAATATTTATCAATTCGAATCTTTGCCTTATCAAACAAATATTTGTAAGATAATTAATAATTCAAAAAAGTATTTGTAAGTTAATTAATAATTTTAAATATTTATCAATTCGAATCTTTTCCTTATCAAACAAGTATTTGTAAAATAATCAATAATTTTAAAATATTTATCAAGTCAAATCTTCCTCTTCATAATTCAAAAATATTTGTAAGTTAATCAATAATTTTAAAGTATTTATCAACTCAAATCTTCACACATTAAACAAATATTTGTCGGATAATTAATAATTTTAAAATATTTTTCAAGTCAAATCTTCTTCATCATCAAACAAATATTTATACAATAATCAATAATTTTAAAATATTTATCAAGTCAAATTTTATATCTCTTCATACAGACGTCTTAGTTTTTTTTATATAATTTATGATAATAAATTATGAAATTAGTTGGAGAAAATATTGTTTCATTAATTAGTGGAGAGAAAAATATTATTTTGGTTTCAAATTTGATTGTATATATTTTCATTAAGAGTATAATTGTCATTTAATACATTATTTTAATTTTTAATTAATATTCTACACTTTTTTGTTTGGGCAGAATCTGCCCACGTAGAATTACCGTTTAAAAAAACCACAGTGACTTTATAATACAGTTATTTTAGTTTCGAGTCCCGCCAACATTAAAGTAAATAATATATATAGTGCGTTGAAGAATTACAAAATAAAAGTCACTTTTATAAGTAAATATCATAAATACAAAAGAACAGAAAAATTGTTTCCAATCATTTTCTCAAAATATAGAAAATGAGAAAAGTGAGAACATTTGAGAATAAAAAAATATATTATGATGTCAACTGTCAACTTATTCCTTTAATTCCTTCTAGAAAAAAGTAAAATATGGAATTCCTTTTGTAAAACCCCTCAGCTTATTTCAGGCCTCAACTTCCGTTGTATTTAAAGTAGAAATAGAAACTTTATTCAAATCAAAATTATCAGATTTTTATAAAACCATCTCATAAATCTAATTTTCTACAACTTATAATCTATAAAATATATATTGACTTGTAAAAACGAGTTTAAGTTGTGGTTAGTGAGTCGTGCATCCCATCTCACAAAATTATAAAATTTAGACCATCTTTCTACTTTAAATTATAATATGAAAATATTTACCCTTTGAAACAAAATTTTAAAACTTTTTTTTTTTTGGACATAATGAATAGGTATATATGTATATGAGTATGTATTTGGAAAAGTGAGCAGTTGAGCTTATCTACATTGAGGAGAATGGATGCGAGTCCCAGCTACAGGGAGAAGGCACTCAAATATTTATATAATTTGATGTGGGCATATATATATATATGATGAAAGTGACCCTAATCATTAATCCAGGGATTAATTAATGGCCCAAGTGATCTACAACTATATATTGCCTTTCATTTCATCATTTGCTTTATGATTTTATTGTACTGTGCCTCTCCAAATTAACACAATATCCACTAGGTGTGACACCTCTAATGGATACTTTATTTTCTTGTTTCCCTCCACTATATAAATATATGTAAATCTTACAATGAATATCAGGGCCAATACATTTAAATTGAATTTCCTATCAAGAAATCTAGCTATATTTGTGTGTGTAGTGGTGACTCTTTTTAACTTTTTTCTTTTCATGACTTTAAATACTACTGCCTTCATTATTTCCTTCTCCCCTCATCTTCCATACGAGGATGCAGAAAGTGTTATATTTCTATTTGTTTTTTTTCTTTGTTCGCTTATTCTGTTTTCTCGCCTTCTAAATTCTAATTGTAATGTTTTCTCTCCCATTTGTGTAGTTTATTTTATTCTTATTAAAGTAGATTTCCTAGATGTAGGAGTTGTTTTCATACATCAATTCCTATATGAGTACATTTACATATTGAGGTATTTTTGCTGGAAGATCATATTTTAATACATGTTCAGATCTTTTCATCATATTGATTTTCTTGAATGATTCGAATGTTCGTTTTTTTTTTTTTAAATACATTAATCAATAAATTATTTGAGCCGGCTGATTCAAATTTAAGATACATTTGTGTTTTTCTTGGGGTTGTTTGACCCCATTCTTCATTTCTTTGATAAGTGGGATGATTTTTTTTTTTCCCTATAAAAAAGATTGTATGTACTTCATTTGCACCTTTTCCTTTTTCAAATCGATTCAACACAAGCTTTTCCTCAAAAAGAGTGGTATGAGCAACGGATGTAATTTATTTATTAAAAAACAATATGTTTAAAATTATAAATACTTCCTTGTTATTTGATTTGATATACCTATTCATGAGAAGGTTGAGGTAGAATATATATTCTATGAGGTATTTATAATTTCAAAATATAATAATTTATTTCTGAAAAATCAAAATCAGCAGAGTAATTATTATAAGTACTCTTTTTACAAATTTTTTCTTTTAATGTAAATTCTTTTGAACTAGGTAAATCAAACTGTGGACTAATGAAAGAATTAGTATGTCAACATGATTCATATTTAAAGGAGAATAAAAGTAGAAGTAGAAGGTGAAATGATCTTAAATCTTGAACCCTAAATACAAAGCAAATTGCATATATTTGGAGGTTCTGGCATAATGCATGTATCACTTTCATCAGATAATAATCAGAATCAGATCATCAAAAGCTAACTAGATACATCAAAATGGCGTATGATCGATTCCTCCTTTCCCATTTCTTTGCAAGAAATTTAATCTCCATTTCCCCGACTTTAGCCAAAGTCAGCATTTAGAATCCAAACCCCACTTGATCTTGAATTGTCACTTCTATTCACTTGTGTTTTCAACCTTTGCATTTCTCACACCTTATTATTCTTTTTATTGTTTCTGGGTCATCATTGGGCCCGGATATATTCTTATTTTAGTTGCAGTAAAACCTTTTTTTATTCTATTTCCTCAACCTGTTCTGGATATTTTTTTCTTTTATAAAAAGGGATATAGATATATACCAAACTGTTATTTCAATAAATGTGTAAGTTCACAAGTCAATAAAGAGAATATGAGGATTTTTAAAGGTTGTTGGTTGAAGTGGGTGTACAAATCAGTCTCAAGAATGGTTGTCACGAGACATTTTTTTTTTAAAACTTTATATTTATTTGTGATTGTTTCATAGATTAGAGTTCATCAAATGGAACTTCCTTTTTAAAGTAATGAGTCAATTAATGCACAATCAATGTGGGTAACGAGCCGGTCGACAAGATCACTCTCTGTATAACACACATACAGATGATTAGTCAATGTATTAGTTTTTTGCTGTAAAAATATTACTTTTACTTTGAAATTTATTATTTTTTATTGTTAAAGTATTGTGTGTGTGTGTTTTTTTTTTATTTCAATAGTGAATAGTTTTTCAGAATAAAAATAATGCTTTTTAAGATTTATATGTCATACTAGTTTAACACATTCATGATCAACAAATTGGCAAAACTTGCATCCAATTACCTTCAATGGATTCAAAGAATGATGTATGCTCTCAAATTGATGCTAAGAAGATTATGATGCTCTATTTCAAATTTATCATGAGTAGGTCTTGTATGAGATTATCTCACAAATCTCATTTCGTGAAATAGGACGGGTCGGATTGGACATAATAAATTATATAATACTTTTGTATATATTAAGAAATATTTTTTATATATCAAATAATACTTTTATATTATATTATAAAAGTATTAATATTTTCTAATATATATCAAATAATACTTCGAAATTACACATTGGTTTGGTTTGGATTTAGGAAAGGTGGGCGGAGGCAGGCACTACAAGAAAATTGCCCGATAGTGACGGATTTGAGTGACGGAAATATTCCGTTACAAATTTGTTACGGAATAGTGATAGAATAGTGACAGATAGTGACGGATTTGAGTGACGGAAATATTCCGTTACAAATTTGTTACGGAAT
This sequence comes from Scutellaria barbata, assembly GCA_028654395.1. Classification (NCBI taxonomy): domain Eukaryota; kingdom Viridiplantae; phylum Streptophyta; class Magnoliopsida; order Lamiales; family Lamiaceae; genus Scutellaria; species Scutellaria barbata. The sequence goes on from CM053645.1 coordinate 11,318,396, forward strand.
AGTGATAGAATAGTGACAGAAAAGATTTTGTCACGGACTTGTAACGGAATAATCCGTCACTACATGAATTCTTATTTTAAAAAAATTATAAATTCGGATATTTATCTTTGGACGGATTATTCCATCACAATTATGTAGTCACAGATTTAAATTAGTGACAGAAAAGATTTTGTCACGGACTTGTGACGGAATAATCCGTTACTACATGAATTCCTATTTTAAAAAAATTATAAATTCGGATATTTATCTTTGGATGGATTATTCCGTCACAATTATGTAGTCACGGATTTAAATCCGTCACTATTTTGTGACAGAATAATCCGCCACTACATAATTTTCTATTTAAAAAAATTATAAATTTGGATATTTGTCTTTGTGACGGAATTTTCCGTCACAAATATATCACTACATAAATTTCTATTTAAAAAAAATTATAAATTCGGATATTTGTCTTTGTGACGAAATAATCCGTCACTATATAAATTCCTATTTAAAAAAAATTATAAATTTGGATATTTGTCTTTGTGACGGAATTTTCCGTCACAATTATGTAGTGACGGAATTTAGTGGAAATATTAAAAATACTTATAAAAGAAATACATGTAGAATATTATTATATAAAGTACCAATGGTCTAGTGGTTAACCTACTGTTGACGTCGGAATTTGTATTTGATCGATTCCTAGTCGAACACCCAAATTGATATAAACGAAACGGAATTGGAAAGTAATAGGAGTATGAAATGTGCGTATGTAGCTGACACTGTGCCCGGAGCCTACTCGGGCAATTTTATGTCGGTGATCCTGAACGGCAGAATGACCGAGTAGGATCTTATCTCATTAACTTAGAGAAATAAGCTCTCTAGTGTTTTCTATAGAATAAGGATTCGGGATCCTTTTACAAGTGAAAATTCAATCTATTTATAGACAAAAGTTACAAGTAGTGGAGGTCGTGGGGGAGCATTGAAGTTATCCCCACCTTCTCCTTGTTTTTCGCCTATTTATTCGGTGTTGAGCGGCGGTTTTATCACCCACGATTTCTTAACGGTTGGCTTGATCCTGCTCATCTGATTTTTTCTAGGCTTTCTTGTCGAATCCTGGTCGGCTCGTCCATTTCTGGCCGACCTCCTTAAATCGAGCTCTTCTGGTCGGCTCGTCCATTTCTGGCCGGCCTCTTTAAATCGAGCTCGTCTGGTCGGCTCGTCCATTTCTGGCCGACCTCCTTAGATCGAGCTCTTCTGGTCGGCTCGTCCATTTCTGGCCGGCCTCTTCAGATCGAGCTCTTCTGGTCGGCTCGTCCATTTCTGGTCGGCCTCTTTAGATCGAGCTCGTCTGGTCGGCTCGTCCATTTCTGGTCCTCCGTATGTCCGATTTTGCCCAGCTCGGGTTAGGGGTACAACACCTACCACAATAGGTCTTGACTGACACGTCGTCATCATCATGCCATGTCAATACTATGGTTTTAGTGACGGAATAATATCCATCACTAAACCCAACCAACAAGTAAGAATGTCAAGTGACGGAATAATATCCGTCATTAAAATTTTGTGACAAAGCTTCTTTTGACAAAATTTTTAGTTTTAGTGACGGATTTTTCCGTCACTGTCGATTTCCATCACTAAAATTTTGTGACAAAGCTTCTTTTGACAGAATTTTTGATTTTAGTGACGGATTTTTCCGTCACTATCGGTGAGTTTTCTTGTAGTGAGGACTCAGCACCACCATATGATGTCTGAGGTAGGCCCATCTCCGTCGTGAGGGGGCCATACCCGGCCGTGTCCTATTATAAATCGAGATGAGTATATTAATAATGGGAGAAGCATATATATGTTTTTATTACAAAAAATAGAATAAAGTGAGAGATACATAGAAATACAAATGTGGCCGTACATCATGTGAAAGGACAGCCACTGTGTTGGGGATTTGTTGGATCCATCTAACCATATCCACACTATAATGTGTTATCATTTCATGGGACCAATTAATTTAATTCGTCACCTTCCACTAATTTCATTTTATCATTGATTAACTTTTCCTTTTCTAATTCATTCTTAATCAATTGGAGGGGTATTGCTTTTGTTTGTACTACCTCCTAGATTTTTTTTTCTTTTTATCTCGGCAATATTTAATTAACTTTCTTTAAGCAGATTTGATTAGCTTAGAGATATATTCTTTTTTATGTGAGAAACATGAAGCAGATTCGTGCTCTTATGTTATTCGCCAAAAAAAGAAAAGAAAAGAAAACGTTAGAATTATGTGTATTTATCTGTCCAAAATAAAAGAAAACCAAAATTGATGCGAATTACAGTTAAACTACTCCAGTGACCTGGTCCATTCTAATGACCAGTAATGATATTGCACCACTCCCAATGAATTTCAGGACATATTCAAGATTTAATTGAATTTGTTGCATTAGAAGTACGTATTTTATTGTATATATTCACAGTTCAAATACATTTTTATAACTTAAATCTTTTTTTATGGGCTATGAATGATGAGTTGACATTTCTTCTAAAACTAGATTCAAAACAAGATTTTACTAAAGTCTTACTCTTAAGATATGACGAATGCATTCACTCTCATAATTAAATTAATGTGAACTAAAGCTAAAAGATCATTGAACTTGAATTTAAAGATGTTTCAAAAATGTCTTACAAGATGTTTGAGATATTGTAAACTCCATGAAAGTTATGTTTGATCAATTTTGCTAAAGGAAATCTATAATTCTCAAAATGTAACACCTGTAATATATATATATATTTAAAAGCACTCAACTTGTTTCTTATGAGTTTTATTCAGGGACACGATCCTTTAAATCCAACATTTTCAAAATCTTCATTAATGTTATCTCAAAAGACTAATATAGCCAAAATAATCCAATGGTTTACGTTATTTTTTAGATGCAATATTTGGACAGTTTGTGAAGATAATCAAAATTAGTTGACACATATACTATCATGCGTGAAAAACATAATTTTACGTGTATTAAAGGTTCTGGAGATATTGCACTCACTGAAGTGTGTACAACAAATATTACACTATGTATTTTTTTAATGAGTTAGGAAAGTGGACGAAAGAAGAATAATAAAATTAAATTACTTTGATGATTTATATTTAAATTTTGATAATTTCAATTTGAATTATGTGGAGATATCAACTATATAACTCATAGTATTATACCAGCTATTTTGATACATTTAGATGTAGTAATTTGTTTCATCAAATGTTTGATCTTGCTTTTATATATATATATATATATATATATATATATATATATATATATATATTTTGATGGAAGTAGGGGAAGTGGAGGAGATGGTGATGGAGATGGAAATGCTGATGATGCTTGAGAAAGTGTGCTGCTGCTGCAAGTGTTGTGCTGATGTTGTTTATTCTTTTTTATTTTGATGATGTAGTTGCTTAGGTTGAACAAGATTAATTGCAGATTTTAATTGGTTGCAGAATTGTAAGTTTTGATTTGTTTGATGATGAATGATTTTTGCTTCATTATATTGATTTTGCATTAATTATTGGTCATTATTATCTATTGTGGTTGGTTGTGTTCTGCAGGATTAGGGGGAGAATTTTCATTAAGGAGGAGAATAAGTGATTTTTGGTTTTGAGCTGAAAAAGCAAAAAAGGGAAAGATTGTTAACGTTGGATTTTTCAAAACTTAATATTTTTTCTTTTTCATTACTTTTAAAAATCATTTATTTTATTAAATATGAGATGTGCTAGGGTTTTGAGTTTTAATAGAGTTTGGTTTTTTTTAATTCCTTATTTTAAGGATTATATTGTCTAACCATATTCCTATATTTTAGGGATTTGTTTCTTTTTTCTTTTTATCTTATTTTATAGGATTTCAAGAAAGAGAAAAAGAACGTGGTTTCAGAACGTAGGAAAAGAACGTAGAGAGAGATAAGAAAAGGAACGTGGAATTGAGAAGTGAAGATCATGAAGATGGATTCAAGATAGTGGGATACGTAAAGATCATGGAAGATCATCAAGCATTCAATCATGATGGACAACCTCTATAAATAGGAGGACGCTCTTAAAGAGTTAAACATGAAAAACAACATAGATTGAAGGTTGGAATCCATGTCCATGATCTTCACTTCTCAATTCCAGGGTTCCTTTTCTTTTCTTTTCTCTCTCCATGCCCCTTACGTTCTGAAACCAATTCTTTTTCTATTTTTTGAAATCCTATAAAATAAGATAAAAAGAAAAAAGAAACAAATCCCTAAAATATAGGAATATGATTAGATAATATAATCCTTATTTTAAGGAATTAAAAACAACCAAATCCTATTAAAACTCAAAACCTTAACAAATCTCATATTTAATAAAATAAATGATTTTTGAAAAATAATAAAAAAAGAAAAATATTAACTTTGAAAAATCTAACGTTAACATATATATATATTAATGTTCTTTCTTCTTGTCATTGATTGTCAGTTAGAATTATCAAGAGTTTTAACAGAACCATTAAAAAGAATAATAATAAGATTTTTATGTCGTACAAGTCCATACATCCATGAACTTTATTTAATCATGTAGACAAATTGACAAAACTTGCATTCAATTTGTTAAATTATGACTAGGTCGACAATTCTAGGAGATGGGGTCAAATAGTAAAATGATACGGATATTTTGCTTTTTCTTTTTTAGCTTACCTCTAAAGTTGTACAATCTTGTTTTATCTAAAAAATGTAAATATATTTTAAAAATATTTTCATATAAGTTGTAAAAATAACCTAAAAATAGAATAACTTCAAAATCGACCTAGAATAGAATACTTCAAATTCATTCAAAACTCTGGATTTATTTTTTTTCAAAATTCCAAAATTACTGTTAAATCAAATGTCAAACATTTTCTTTCAGATTTTAAATGAGTTTAATTAATTAAGCACACAACTAAGATTGTCATTCTAACATAAACTAGTGGCCTGAAATTACATATCCATTTATCTTTATAATAAAGAAGATTATGGGCTACTTAACTTCTTTAATCACTAAATAAAATTGGAAAAAAGAATAAAAAGATCGTATCTCATGAAAGAAACTATTAGTGTAAGTGGCATAAATATACGCATAGACATAAATGAATTGTTAGTGGGAAAGGCACTTGCATTGGGCCAAATTAAATTGCAAGCTTTTATGTAATATATATTTAAATAGATAGAAATTAATGAAACCAAATGGTATTAGAATCTGATGTCAGAAGTCACAAATAGAGCGAGAGACAATGAATTAGAGCATTTGTTCCCCAAAGAGGGTTAATATGTGACATAAAGCATTTAATTAATTCACCCATTATTATTTATTCTCTTTTCAGATAAGGAAGCACCAAAACCTGGGCTCCTAGCCCACATTTTTATTAACCTTTTTTTCCCAACGTCTACGAGGCCTCGCTTATCATTTTTATTTTATTTATTCTATCTGTACGATTTATTTCTCATCTTTATTTAATTTATTACATGTTATGATTAAATAAACAAGTATTGGATTGTTTGGCTTTTGTGGAGAATACAATCACTTTTTTCAATTGAAAATAAAAGTGGCAACTTTAGCGGTTAAAGTGCTTTCATGATCGATGAAATGGAGAATTTTATCGATCTCCCAATATATTTAGTTAAATTACTTAACAAATCTTAAATTTTGTATAAATTATATATACTTTCTAGAGATTTGCTCAAAATTTCAATTGAATATTAAGGTTTATGGAAGTTACGACTCGTTGAAATTATAACTAAACCTCAATATATTAATAGATTTTGTGTGTGCAATATTGGAGCTTGTTCAGTCTCTTAATCAATGTTCCAGGAGTTAGATGTAATTTCCATAAACATAAAAATTTAACTAATAATTTGATCTGATTGCTAGGGAGTTGGATGCAATTTCTACAACTTCAAGGCTCGTATTGCAAATTTACTAAATCTTAAGAAAGATTAATGTAATTCGTGAGAGTGTGTTACAATTTAGTCCATTTTATATGGACTAAGAGTTGGGCCTGAAATCAAAATCCAACTTTTATCAAATATAAGGAGAATTTATGAAACAACATTAATGAAAATCACGAAGATTTTACCATACACCAACAAAAAAAAAAATAACAAAAAACCAAAAAGAAGAACCACTTTTCAAGAAGCCACGAAAATTGTACGGAAATTATGGAGGACCAATCATGAATTCATGGGTACATCTGGCCCATGAAGTCATTGGGCCAAGGCCCTTTCAATCATCTGGACTTTATTATAGATTAGGAGGGCCACTTAGGCCCAAAATGAAAACGCATAAAAAGGTGCCAGATTCATGGAGAAACTGAAAATTTGTTTCTTAATCGAGATACTTCTCAATATTTCTTCTTAGTCTTTAAATGAAGCGTGTGCACTAATAGAACGTTAAAAAAAGAATATACTTATATATCTGATAAAAATGGCTATAAAGATTAAATATTATTATTAATTTTTTATTTTTTAACCATAAATATATCATTTTCTTCAAAACCATTTTATGGAAGTTGATTTATAATAAATTAGTACTATGTACAACAATTTAAATTAAATACATTCTCATAGTTTGGGAGGAAAGTTAATACTTAACAGGCGCAAGAGAGGCCACATCTTTATGCTACGCGTCAGAGCAAGCACACGCCACGTGTCATATCAAACCCCAATCGTAGCAACCCTCTATGCAGAATCATATATAAACAATAAAATAGAAAATTTATAATAATAATAATAAAAAAAATTAAAGAAGAAGCCGAGTTTTCGCTCTCTTCCAAGTACCAAAACATCAGTAGAAATATAGGCGCACAGCCGATCACAGAATAGGTTTAATCTGCTTGAAAAAAAAAAATGTCTCGTTTGATTCACTATTCGAAGTCCTCGCTCTCCAGATTCTTGTGAGTTTGTTTTCTCACATTTTATTTGTTTTTGTTTGATTTATAAATGATGGGATCCTTTCTGAATTTCTCGCTGTTTCTTTTTTTTTTTGGGTTGATTTTGTTTGGGGGAATGTGAAAGAAATATCTTGAGCTTCTGTTTAGGTGATGTTCATAATTTACTCGTAGAGACATTTGAAATTCGTTTGTAATTCGGTTGAGCTAATTATTCTTTCCTACGTTTGTTAGAAAAGAATCTGCACATGCCATTATTGAATTCCTCTGTTTTCGTACTTTGATATGTTACATTTAAAAAAAATATTATTTCCCGGAGGATAATGCATTACTGCAGTTTGTTGATCCTTATATTGTTTTCTAATGTGCCTATTGGCGATGTTCAAACGTTAGGTTGAATCGTGAGATAGAGAAATTTGTGTTTTCATAGTAGTTTGGACTTAGTACGTAGCAATGGAGAAAAGTTGTATTTTGTAGTGATTTTTTATTTTGATTTATATTTTCTTTGCAAATCCATGGACCAAATTTAGATGACCTAATAGTTGAGTTCTAGAGATGTTCTTATTGGGTGAAACAGCTTTGTTTCACACAACAAGCAGGGAAGTTTCTCTATTAGTGGCTTTTCTTGGTCCATATTTTGGTTTTTGGAGTATGGTGGCTTTGATGATTGGGTTCCTTCCTCTATCAATCAGTTGGGTTTGGTAAAAAGGGAAGGGGGGGGGGGGGTGTGGAGGGTAAATTCGGAAGTAAGCAAGTTTAAAAATCTCTTTGTGAACCTTCTAGAGTGCCCTCGGAGAGGTGCATGGTGGAAGATTTGACTATTTGAGGCTAGGTTCAGTCCTAATAATGTATTACTATTATTTGGATCCCGGAAACACCATATGAAGATGACAATTAGAGTGGGTTGGTTGAGGGGTAAATATTTTACTTATTCAAAAAGTTTGTTCTTGATCTTAACATACATAGAAAATATTTACATGAAAGGTCCTATTTGTGCTAGCAGGATAAGTTACTGGATCTGAAACAACTCCTATGAATGCAGTAAAGGATGTTAAGAAATCTTATATAATGCCTGTCGCAGAAAATATTGAATTGTTGGACTTTTTGAAAACAAACATATTTGTAATTTTATGTGTCTAGTTTCTTCATTGTTATAAGGTGTAAGTTTATATTAATAACTTAAGCAAAACAAGGTTAGCGGCAATATCCTTAGAATACTTTGGCTCCTGAGAGGGTTCTCTTGGTCTTTGCACATGTGTACGGGTAAAGTTGGATAAAGAAGCAAGAATAGTAATGTTGCAAGCTTGAAGCTTCAAACATGAAAGCAAGAGATGGTTGTTTTGGTTTGGGCGTCAAGACATAGAGTAGATTTTTAATCTTCTTTATCTGGGAAATTAACTTGTTGAACAGTTGAAGTATTATGTTTATTACATATTAACGGTGGGATTGGAGTCATTGTGTGACGTGACCTTGTCTCTTGTCATTTGATGCCTCATGTCCCTTCTGCCTCTTTTTACACTGGTCCAGCATTCAACATAGCTTTGGTAGTCTATCTTAATCAATTGCTTCTTGTTCTATTTATTGTGTGATCTCAAAACAGCATAGCAGCTTCGAGAGATGGACGGTTTCTCTCCACTGGTCCCAATAAATCTACTGGTACTAATGGACCTGCTCAAACTGGGAAAGTACAGGAAGCTGAGACAATACATATCCCTCCCCCACCAACGGAGAAGGTACTTGTTTCAGTGACAAAATTTTCTCTTATCTGTAAAATTATATAGTTGCTTTATAATGTCTTATTATGTGTTTTGGTTTATATTTCAGTTGCTTGTGCTGGGTGGAACTGGATTTGTTGGTTCTCATGTCTGTAAGGAAGCTCTGAACCGTGGTTTAACTGTTGCTAGCCTCAGCAGGTATTGTTTTCTGAAACTTGGTATTCTGTTTTCTGGATATGTCTGGATGATTGACTCACTGTCTACCACTTGATTTTAATTGAAAACTTCGAACAGATAACTAGTATATGACACTTTCTATTATTATTGAGAATTATGTCCACTTTGTGTTATTCGGGAAAGGATTCTCATACACATGCTTGAGCCTGCACCTTCTTATTCAGACTCAATAGGATAGGAAAAAGTTCCATAACATTTCTCTTCTCTTTCATTCTTGAAATATGCTCGGAATTATACTTACTAAGCTAAATAAGTTTGAGTTCTGAAAATAGCTGTTTATTTATATGTTGGTAAATGTCATGTTAGTGGCCTTTTGCCTTAGTTAAATATATGAATTGTTTTTGCTCTTGTGTTTTTTGGTAATGTTACTTGTGCTCAGAAACCATTTTATGCCCTGTGCAGATCGGGTAGACCCATGATACAAGAACCCTGGGTTAACAATGTGACATGGCATCAAGGTTTTCTGGTTGCTATGTACTAATCATTTGCCAATCTCTTTTCTGCTTTCTGGAATTGAAAATTTAGCTCATTTGAGTTTCTGTCTTTGCTGCTTCAAGGTAACCTTTTCTTCACCAAGTCATGGCAGGATGCGCTGAAGGGAGTAACATCAATTGTTAGTTCTAATGCACATTCAACATTGCTGTTGTTATGTAATCTTAAAATGAATTCCATGGGTTACTTTATTTAGTATTACTTGATCAGCTTAGAAAATGAAGTTCATTCCTTGGCCTTTCTTTAATCCTCTCTCATTTGCTCCCATAAGTGTTGGTTGAGGTTATTGGAACGATATTTCTGTTCGCTCCTAGTTTTCATTTCTTATTACAACCAAATTTGTGGTTCTGTTTTGGAATCCATGCTCAGGTGGAAAGAAAATGGTAAAACACGACCACATCAAACACATGGCCACTGCAATTTGATTTGTTAGCTAGTACACTTTTATAGTTTTCGATGTTGCTGATGCATGGTTATATGCAACATATAAACTGGTTGGGATGACCTACTAAAGTTAGATTTATTTATTTTATCGATTCTTTTTTGCAGATCCTGTCAATATTAATTAACGTGGATCTAATTATTTGCATACAACCAGCCCTTAGGATTAGAATGTGTAGAGTTCTATTACGGAGCTTTGAGCCTTCATAGAAGAATACTTCTAAGTTCTAGCAGAAATGAATCCTTCTGTGGTATACTTTATTCATTTTCCCCGGATGTAGTAGACAGAAATCATAAATGGAAATTTATTAGAGTATGTTGGAGAATGTGATTTATTGGGAGAATGAAAAGGCAATGGAAAATGAATGGGTCTGGTTAGTGTTTGTGGGAGGGAATTGGAGAAGAAATATCTTGCCAAAAGGCAATCTAAAATATCCTTAATCCCTCTTTGAGTGACATGTTATATGATATTTTATTGGCATGCATATGTAGATAAAACAAGATAATATGGCATTTGGGGTCATTTAAACTCTTTAGTAATACTGTCTACTAGTCTACATCTAAATGTCATGAAACAAGAGGGATAGCTCCATCTTGCTAGGTACTTTCTGATTAAACTTTTGTCATGGATTTCTTTATTTAATAATTTTTGTCTTAAGGTTCATGAAGACCACCTTGAGTTAGACCTTGCTGCCTTTTTCGTTCCCTTTTTTATGTTCATGTATTCTAGTGATGAGAGTGCTTTCTTGGTAGATTTCTTGTGTTGGAGGATTTGGTTCCAACTCAGAAATGTACAAAGTCAATGGAACTGGAAATATCAATGCTATTAGAGCTGCTTCAGAAGAAGGTGCCTTCTTTGAACGTTTTCTTCTTTCCCTTTATCAACATTTTGTCTCTGACCTTATATTCTGGAATAGTCCTTGAGAGCTGGATTCCCAGGGTAGATGGATTGGGGCTCATTGTCTCAATATCTATATTGTATAAAATTAGCTCGAGCCCAAGAGAGGAACTTTGTGTTCTTATTTATTCATCTTATATATAGGTGTCAAGAGGTTTGTATACATCTCTGCAGCCGACTTTGGTGTGATAAATTATCTGCTGCGAGGATATTATGAAGGAAAGGTATTACCAGAAGCTCCTATTAGCCTTTACCAGATGGCAAAAGTATCATTGGTTCTGGGTGGTGGACTACCTGTGGCAATCAAGAAAGAATCTTCAATTCTTTGATTATGTAGTTGGCAAGTTCATATATTGTCCTTTATTTTACATTTCTCTGACTCCTGTTTAACATGTGTTGCAGAGAGCTGCTGAGACAGAGTTGCTCACGAGATATCCATATGGAGGTGATCTCTCTTTCCCCCACCCCCCAAGTTTATGTATGTACAGACATGTTTATGGCAAAATAAGATGCACCTAAGCTGACTCTTTCTTGAAGTGAGGCGGATATTGTGTTGGTCTCAAGTTACAATATTTATGCAACGCTTCCTTCTTAATCGACTAACTTACTTTTTATTTGATATATAATTATTCAATTTCATAAACTTGGTTGCTTCACCATGATGCCGAATTTCACCACTAAATTCTAGCTGCATAACTTAGGTCATGTTTAAAATGCAGAAAATGCTTGTTTCGAATTGAGTTCTTGTTTCATTGGGGTATGCTGGTGTTTGGAACTTTAGTAATTTACTTGTGAATGTTGTAGTGCACTCATGCGGAGTGGAATAGGGTTTGTTTTCAATCTCATTGAAAGTTCCTCTTGTTTTCAGGAGTGATTTTGAGGCCTGGGTTTATACATGGAACTCGTCAAGTTGGAGGCATGAAATTGCCACTTAGTGTGATTGGTTCTCCATTAGAGACTGTGAGTTTTTATTTTTATCTCTTTGGTGGTCTTAAGTTTGTCATTTCACATTCCACTCTTAATATATGAATGTTACATTGCCAATGAAATGCCTTATAACCAGCCCATGTTAACATTATGCAGCTGCTGCAACATGCTAAATCCCTGAATCAGATCCCCCTTGTTGGACCTCTATTAACTCCTCCAGTTGACGTCAATGCTGTGGCAAGGGTAGCTGTTAGAGCGGCAACTGATCCCGTTTTCCCTCCAGGCATTGTTGATGCCTTTGGAATTATAAGGCATAGCAAGCAGCAGCATATATGAGTGTGGAATCTCTCTTTTCTCAACGTCCTAGCTCTATAGCTTTCCTATACGATCAATGGAATAAAGAGATGTTTCAAGCTTATTTATCTACATATATCTTTTTAATTTTTACTTTTGGTGATCTCACGCTCATACGAGACGTTAGCTCTTGATGTGGTTTATTTTTCCACTGAAATGTTGTTATTAGAGGGTTCGGTTTAATATGATTCCTATTTTTTCTCTTTAGCTCTCCTTCCTTTATTTATTTCCCCTTCTAAATTAAAACAAATATTAATTATAGTCGTAGTTCAATAAAGGTACTTGTTGATTTCGACAAGCACTCTCCTCCCAATGGTTATATTACATAATACGTCTGTAGTAGAGGAGTTCGCGCAGTGTGTTTTAATCGACCATTGAGGATATGAATTTTCAAGATTTGACATAAAATTGATTTCATTTTCACTCAAATGAGGCGGACTTGATTCAGAGTAACATTACTAGAGGTGTCAAAACGGGTTAGGTTTGTTGGGCCAGTTCGTCCCGTCATACATAAAAGGTGGGTTGGGTCGGATATTTCAAAGCCCGTAAAAAAGTGGGCCTAAACGAGCTAGTCCATTTGGGCCGCGGGCTGGGGCGGGGCAGGGCGGGCTAGCCCACCTTTTTTTTAAATAATTAAAAATATTAAAAATATCAATATCATGAAGAATATTGATGAAGAACAAGGAAATGAAGACGATTTTGATGATGTAACTGTTGATAAACTCTAATTTTTAAGAGATTTTTGTTTCATTTGTCATATACTTATATTTTGTGGACTCTTTAGTTTTATATTTTTAGATTATTGATTTATGGACTTATGGACTATGGACATATGATTATGTGATGAATGTTGCATTTTAATTTGCGAACACTTTGCATTTTTTGTTAGCTATTAAAATGTATTTATGTATAGTGGATTAATGGTTAAAAGAAAAAAAAAAGTGGGTTGACCTGTCCAACCCACGACCCACCGGTAGGTTGGGTTGGGATTTAAAGACCCGCTCAATAAAAAGCCCGTCCCGTCAAAGGGTGGGTTAAGGTGGGTTGTGAGCCGACCCACCCCGCCAGCCCGTTTCGACGGCTCTAAACATTACTATAGAAATTCATCTTGAAACACACTAAAAAGATCGGAGCCCTAAATTTTATCATAGAATCCAAACCCGAATGCCCACGAAACTAGTTCATTCCGACATGGCAAAGCAAATAAGGACCCGACCCGACGAAAGAACACAATTTATGGAACCGTTTCATTTAAGGATAAATTTTATAACAAGATTCAATTTATAGTTCTCAATTTTGAACTCAAATTTTAAAGTTTCTCAATAAGAGATTCAATTTAACATTTTTTTCTCAATTGAAGGCTTGAAATTTAAATTGCGTTCTCAATTGAAGACAAAACTTCATATTGTTTTTCTTTTTTATTTATATATCAATATGTATTCATATTTTGAATAAATTAAAACAAGTTAATGAACTTTAAAAATAATTTTCATCTAACTTATTTTAATTTATATAAAAAAGGAAAAAATATAATTAATTTAATTCATAAAATATAAATTATATTAAACTGATTAATATTAAAATTGATTTATATACTTCTATTCATAAAATTAAGAAAATAAAATAATCTTAATTTTTTGAATTGCATATATATATATATATATAAATAAATTAATACACAATCTGATGAAGATTACACTAATTTATTTAAATTATAAATATATATTAAAATATAAATAAATCTATAAATAAAATAAAATAAAAGAATAAATGAAATTTTATCTTAAATTAAGAATTAATTCAATTTTTAAATTTTAAATTAAAAAAAATATAAAATTGAATTCCTTATTAAAAACTTTAAAATTATTAAAAAATTTAAAATTAAAAATTAATCTATATAAATTGACTCTTTTTATAAAATTAATCTTTTATTTGAAGGAATCGCGTTGCTCTCAAGTCCTCCCAATCTCACATCGCACTCTACAGGGGCGTCGTCGCTCAGCCACGCGCCGCCTCTCCAGCATATACGTTCACCGGAAAATAGAGTAATGAACGGTCAAACTAGCCATCAGCAACCAAAGGATGGGCGCCACGATGACGATGCTGCGCTTACAGAGTTCCTTGCCTCCTTGATGGATTACACCCCCACTGTAAATACACTATTGTTTATATCTATCGTGTACGTTTCTAATTGAATCTCTGTCTTCAATATGTATATACTTACAATTGGTGCACAGATACCTGATGAATTGGTGGAGCATTACTTGGCAAAAAGTGGATTCCAGTGCCCCGATGTCCGATTGTAGGTATCTCTTCCCTGTCTCTTTAGTCTATACTTTGCCCTAGAATGGGAAGCAATGCGTTAATAGAGACATACCATCGTTGTTTCTCAAATTACTTTTCCAAAGTTATTATTTTTGGGATATCCCAAATCTCAATAATCTTGTAACTAGTATCACTGTCTTTAATTTTTCTTTTTTTTTTTCCTTGTTTTCTGGGAGATTTTGGTGATCTGTTTGTGTGTTTATCTGAGAATTTGCAGGATATGCAAATGATTAATTTTTTGGTCTGTTTTATACTTTTGTGTACCAGCAATCACTGTTAGTTTATTCGGCTTGCCAGAGTGAACATGTAAATCGGTCTATTATATGGTAATAAGAGCGTAGACAGTTATGCAAGGGGATGGTCTGCTGGAATTTTTCGTTAAATTGGTTTATTACAATTTTCGAAACAAGAAATATAGCTATTAGATAATTAGGATGGAGGATAGCTTTGCAAGGAACTTTTTTGTTTTAGACTTTTAGTTATCCATATTATGTTTAAAAAATGACACGTTTCAAAACGGATATGCAACTAAGACCTCTCTCTGCCGACAACATGAAACTAGGTTTTATTGAGCTTTTGCTTGTTTTCCTTGTATACGGCCAAGTAATGCCAATATTCCCTGCATCCTGACCAAAAATTGATATGATACTCTGTCATAGTTCAAAATGATTAACGACTAGAAGATGCTTCTGCGGGATACATGTGATAATTTATTAAAGTATTTTTAGGAATATTAATTGAGCATTAGGTTCTTCCTCAGCTGGGAAATAAAATCTAGGAGTGCATTTTAATTAATTAAAAATCAACTGCCTAGCTATGACTGCTGCTTGCTTTTCCTCAGAAGTTGATTCTTGGTCCTCCTTGTCTCATTGTTAAGGATTTGGATAGTGATAGGAAGTAGAAGTACTGAATCTGCATTGTAGATTCGATATGTGGCGCAAACCTAAATTATGTGAATAAATGGAAGCAACTGAACCTTTCCAAAATATTAAAGAATTCAGGCAAAAAAGTAGAGAACAAATATTAGATGTTTGAAAACCTTTAGTTAAGATCATAGTTGTTAGGGGCACAAGCCTGCTTCTGGTGCATTGAGGTGTGCGTATCTTGAAAATTTAAAAAATCTTTAAAAATGAAAAAAACCAGTATACTAAAACAGCTCATATAGCAAATAAATATGAATATTCCTAATGCACAAACCATTGAACACCCCAGGAAAGTTTCTTTTGCAATTCAATTCTAAACACAAAAATACTAGTGGCCATGCTCAGAAACAGTCTGGCGGTGGGGGGCAATGGCAGCTCTCCTTCTTTAGGGTGGAAATGAGAAACCCTTTGAACCTTTGGGTTGTATTTTGTAGACAATTTTGCTTTTTTTCCTCTTCAATGAAATCGCGTGATCTCCTTAATAGAAGTGCTAAAGTAGCAGTTTTAAATAGCTTTTGTGTACAAGAGACATGATCTCATCCTCAAGGAAGGCATGACCAAGGCACTTGCCCCTAACACAGCACCTGCCTCCAGTTATAAAAGGAGCACAACTTAGCGCCCTCTGTGGCTTGGGTGTGCCACTCACAATTATGGTTAAGATCTGTAACAGATTTGATTTATATTTAAGGTGGATATTAGATGAGAAACATCTTATGAAGATGAGATAAATTTTGATGAAATCTGTGACACATCAAGTAGTAGCCCAGACCTGACAAGGGTTTCCATCAAGAATTTCAGTTGCTCTTTACTGTTTAAGAAAACCTTACTAATCAATGTAATATTGTATCAATATTGAGAAGGAATATTGATTTAATATTTGGAGTAGGAATACATCTAATAGCAGAGGTCTGAGAGTAATTAAGTTTTGATCTTAATACAACAATGTATCAATATCTTTTCTGCTGCATGGTCTTACTGTAAATTTCTTTAAATAATGTAAATTGGATTGTTTGTTGAGCTCATGTGCTTACCATTTTCTCTCGTTTACAGTTTGTTATCAATGTACATATTGTTTTGGTGTATCATGGTTGTTTCTTTTTTCTCCTTAGGACAAGGCTGGTAGCAGTTGCTACACAGAAGTTTATTGCAGATGTGGCAACTGATGCTCTTCAGTATGTTGTGTTTTCTCTGTGCTAATTTTACTTCCATAGTGAATCATTCTTTTTTTTTTTTTTTGGAATGGTTTAATACCCATATGGAGTTTCTGACAAACTGGAAGAATTTTTTCTTGTGAATTTCAATGCAGGCAATGCAAGGCAAGACAATCTTCTGTGGTCAAGGACAAAAGAGATAAACAACAAAAGGTTTGCTGAATGTGATTTACATTGATTTACATGGTAGTTATAATTATTAATACTTAATGTCATAGCAGGATAAGCGTTTAATCTTGACAATGGAGGATCTCTCCAAGGCTCTACGAGAGGTAACTATCTTAGTTCTTGTGTGCTTCTATCTTTCTGGTTCACTTGATACCTAGTATGCATTTTTCTTTATTAGATGTGAATTCAGTGATAGAGAACCACTAGTATTGAGACTGAGTCAGCTGTTTCACCTCTTGACTTTGGCTTTCCTAACTTGGAAATTGCCATCAGTAGTTCCTTTTGTGTTATCCAAAATTGAGTCATTCATTTTCCTTGACAGTAACTCGATCTTTTTCCATGTTCATTGCAGTATGGTGTGAATGTCAAACATCAAGAATACTTTGCTGATAGTCCATCTGCTGGTTTAGATTCTGCTTCAAGAGATGAGTAACAGCTAGCCGAACTACTAAATACATATGTAGTTGGTTTGCAGTCTCTATATATATTTCTTCCATTCAAGTCAAATTAATGAAATACTGACAGTTTCAAAGTGTGAAGGAGTTCTGGTGAATTTTGTAGAAATACAGTTGAATCATGTGTAGTGAAATTTCATGGATGGTAACTTTATCGTCTGTTTAATATCCCCTATCCTTCAAGTTTTCAAAGATGGCAATCTTGTCCATAGTCTCCACATATGTCATGATGTACTGTGCCAATTCGGCAAAGCTGTATTCTTATGGTTTGTGTGACTGTGTGAGGGGGGGGGGGGGGGGAACATAAGATAATTTTTAGCTATATTCCTAGAAATTTATGTTTTTAGAGTTTTTTGAAACTTCTATTCTCAAACTTATATTCTATTATCTCTTTAGGGCAAATATAAGATGGTTTCAAGGTCTTGAGTTATTGCGTCTTATATTGTTTAATAAGATTAGATATATAATGTTTTGGGTTGTGGGGAGGATTCGTGTGAGAAAAACAGCACTGAAGATTTTCTTGGACTCATAACTCATATTTCAATCTTTTATTTGTTTTATGCCATGTTACTCAGGCAAAAAGTCAGCCAAATGATAGAATTATGTTAATAATTTGTTCTTTACGATGTTTGAGTGTCATCCTGTTTGCAGCATATAAGGATACCAACAAACCACAAGAAATCTTTTATTCAAAATAATGTTTCATCCCCTACTCCTATGTTACAAATACATTGAGCAATAGAATAGAACATAACATGCCATAAATCTTTTAATCAAAATAATGATTCATCTCCTTTTGTCCTTGCACATCATCTAAGCACAAGCACAACCTTTTATTTAGGTTCTTGATTCTACAATGTGTCAGCAGGTGATCGAAGTTCTCATACCGATCAACTACGGATTCCATGTTAGAATGGAACTGAGAAAAAAGGGATATTATTAGGCGATAAGATGATTATGCGAATATCAACATCACAATGGGTGTTTAACTTGCTTGATTTTTTGTACAAACCAAGAGAAATCTTGGCTTTTTATGTGTCTGATATCGATCTAATGACGACCCCTTGTTTGCCTTCTACGAAAGATGAATGAAAATTTTATAAGTACAAATGTATTGTCAGAACCAACTTGATGTGTTCTGCTGGTTGTCAATATTTTGAATGTCCACGCCAAGTGTGTATAAGTTGTGATCACATTTAAATTTACTTAAAAAGTGTAACATTTGTTTTCCAAAATTAGTCGGACAGAGTTCCAACACCTGATGAATATTTCAAACAAAAAAATGTAGAATATTAGAGTGAAGTGATTGTAAAATAAGAAAAGAAAAAAAAAAGATATGGCATTGAAAAGTACTATTAACATATATACCACCGATTGAGCCAATAGAAAATAAGCGTCGATGTCTTGATGATATAAGCTTTGATCATCCATTATTAATTTGCATAGAAGTTAATGAATCACTTCAAAAATATCTCTATGGAAACGATGTTTTGTGATATCAATAACCATCTTGTATTGTTGAATCAATGATGAACACACATCTCATTTATAGAGCCAAATTTCATTTGTTTAAGACATGGCGACAGTTTTTTATTATATATGGATAGTTTAATGATTGTATCTGTAAATGGATAGTATCATTTTAAGATTTTATAAAAAAAGAACCACCAATTGTGTAATAATTTTATTCAAGAATCAGTAGTTATTGTAATCAAGATTTTATGGAAAAATAGCATGTTGACCGTTATGCTTGGAAAGTAATAATACTCCACGTTTTTCTGATTATTGACCAATATTTATTTCCATATATGAATGGTGCAATAATTGTATTCATCAATTGATAGTAGGTAATCAATAAAAAAATTTGAACGTTTTTTAATTTTGGAAAATTCCTTACTAAGTCCGAAGCTTGCCACGTATGACATTAGGTAAGTCAAAAAAAGTAAAGAAAAGAAAATAAAATAAAATACAATGCTACATCATATGGACTTCAAGAGCAATTAATAAGCCCATGACACATCATAGGATGTCTTTTTTATTTCGGAATGATACTTGGGGCCCGGCTTTGAAGAGATGTGTCATATGGTTATATCAAATTATATATGCTAGTTCAAATTCAAATTAAGAATAAAATAAAAAACTCAAAAAAACAAAAACAAAAAAAATCCCATGTTTCATTAGTAAGATATATAACTCCAAAATTAATTTGGATAAGAGAATTTATACATTTATTATAAAAGAACAAAATTTAGTAGAACTTAAAAAAGTAAAAAAAAAAAAAACAAAATTACTCACACATGATACAACTAAGGGAATAGATAAAAAAAAGAAATCTTATTCAAATTCGAAACTCCAATTTAAATACATAAAAGTCAGAATACTTCCAAATTACGAATAAATAAATATTAGAAAATTACTTGAAAATTGATAATATTCACCGAAATATATTATGTGCAATTTACAAGATAGCCACAACTTGGGAATTTGGTTTGTTATTTTTTGCTCGTATCAACAATCTTAACGCTACTCATCTAACTCATAACCAGTTTTATTTTGCAACCTGAATTATGACTATTTTTACATATATATATATGTATATATATATATATATATATATATATTTTTTTTTTTTTTTTTTTTTGCACTTAAGTACGTAAAACAGCACGAAACATTGAAATAGGAAACGACATTCTTAAAGTTTTGTAGAAGAAAAACAATCATAATTTAATTTCCTCCTGGGCCTTGATCAAAAAGACCATCCTGTCCTCCACTTTCTTCACCAGTTGCAAATGGATCCCAAGCCATTGGACTCAGAGGCGGCGCGGGGGGAGGAAAACAGAATTGACCCGCCGGAGTAAGGGCACCACCACCACCCATCGGAGGATAACAAAAGTCAGTTTGGTCCTGAGACATTAGCTCAGGATTATGAAATATTGGATCCACTCCTCCATTATTAATTAGTTGAATTCTGGTTTCTACTTTGGCTTTGTTGGCCTGGAACCAAGCAATCCGGTCCTTGACCTGGTCCAGGCTCAGATTCTCCGTAGGAATTTGTTCCCACCAGGCCTTGTCGCGAGATAGGTCAATCTGGTCGAGATGTTTGTTGTAGTCTTTGAGCTGATCTTTCTGGTCCAAAATGTGGTCGAGTCTCCGGTTGAAGTCGTGGATTCTGGAGCGAGTGGTGGAGTCGACGGTTCTTGCATAAAGGTTGGGAGGCTGGTGGGGATTCCTGTATCTGTCGACAACAGATTCCAAGTTAGGATGAAAGAAGGAGTGAGGGTGGAGAGTGGGGGAGAAGATGATGATGCCAATGTCCACGTCACACAGTGTGCTTAGCACGCTCGCTTTTTTGTACAACCCCACGCGCCGTTTCGAGAAGGTCGCGTACAAGTCGTCTTGCCTCTCTATGCGCCTAATTCCGATCCTTTGCCGACCTCGGCTCACCCTCCTTCCTCTCCCCGCCATTCTTCTTTCAACTCATCTTTTCTTTCCACCTCTTTTTTATAATCTAACTTTTTCTTTCAACCTTCTAATTTTGGAAACCAAAAACAATTTCATTTTGTCATTTAAACAACTATAGGAATCATGTGTGTAAATTATGGTATCACATTTATCGCATTTCTTTTTTGGATAGAATCTGATAAATAAACCAGTGTAAAATTATTCTAATCTGAACATTAATTACGATTCAGCCTAATCAGAACCATGATTATTCCCTTTTTTTTTTTTTTAATTATATGGATGTTACTGCCATATTAGAGTGATGTGCTTAGCAAAAAAAATAAGAATTCACAGATATAATTCATGATAACTGTATTATCCTCAAATTACCACTTATTAAATAGATCGTTCGTCTCTGTTTATGAGCATAGCATTATGATTAGTATTAAATAGATTTTTTAAAATAGATTACCACTGTATTAAATAGATTGTTGATCATTAATAATTAGTATCAACTTATATAAGATTTTATCAGAAAGTAATACGTTACAATTATATTAGGAAAGTAATATGTATACTTTTTTTTTATAAAGTATTATGATGATACTTTATACTACAAGGACAAAAATTGGTAGCCATCAAATATACCTTGACTTGATACTCTTTATCTAAATATTGACGATTCGGACAGAATGTCCAATTCATTCAATAAAGTCAATTTTTGATTTATATGTAAACTTTTCATCTTATTTTTCTTCACAGTGACATACTGCATTTTCTAGCTTAAATCATAGGACTGTTATAATTTTCAAGAAGTAATATACTTTACTGAGAACTAATAAAACTTATTATTAGAAACTTTAAACTTTTGAACACATTGATTTTTTGGATCATATAAATTCAGCACAAACAAGGCACTGACTTGGTTTGTATGTCTCAAATCCAAATTTGTAAATTCCAGTCCAAACATATCCTTCTAGTACAAGAACAAGTTTACAAAATTCCGAAACATTTGAAGTCTTTTATGCTCTTAGGAAATTTAGAAGAAAGAAAGACTATAATTTTTGAGTTTTATACCTTCAAAAAAGACTATAATCTTTACCTCTAGTATATATATATATATATAGAGGTAGTTATAAATAAATGAGTAAAAGAATTTTTTGAATTAACATTGACGTCATGATCATTACGTAGTTTCTTAATTCTTCTAGTTCTTCTTGGTAATTTCTGCTGCACTTCAATATTTCCACAACACATTTGAATTTTCTACTCAAAAACATTTTGTAAGTTTTCATGCTTTTCTTGTAGAAATCAACGACCTCTACGTTTAGAATTAATTTTTCGTGAAATTGTCTTATAAACACATATATATTTATACCTATAAAAGTAGAGTTTTGGCTCTCTCAATTCTTGCCACCACAGCATATGGAAGAAACCTGCTTCCGCCACCTCAGCATTATCAACTCTCTAAGGAAGCCACGTATTATTCTCTCTCTCCCACATCCCAAACATTACTTGGCGTTTTTTTTTTTCTGCTCTCTTTCCCATATCCTACGCCATTAGCGTTTCTTCTCCTCTTCTCAAATTGCACTCTCATGTTTCTAAAGCCCAGTGGCCCACACCAAAGCGAGCTGAAAAAAGGCGAGTACTTGTGAAATTGAGATGAAATGGAGAAAGATGAAGGTAGAGTTGTGATGAATGGAGTGGTACGTGACTGCTGGTGGTGGACCGCCGCTAGCGCCGCCCAATTACGCTATCGCAGCCCAATTACGGTGGGGAATTCCGATTTTGAGAAGGGGATACGCCGGCGACTCACGTCTCATGCCATTGAAAGCCTTCGGTGTAGCTTCGCTCTTCGTCGGTGACTCCCCGCCGCCTCGCCCGAGCCTCCCTTCGCGTCTCCGGAATCCACTCTGCAAGACATTTTTAGATTTTGGAAATAAAAATAAAAAAATTATTTCCTTTTCTTTTTCTCTTGACTGTTCTGAGGTCTAGCACTGAAATTGTTGGATTTTTTAATTCTGATTCAATCTGTCAAGTTTTATTATATAAGTTTGGTTTAGGGTTTGGAGTTTATTCTGATATGAATACAGCTGGTGGTTTAGTTATTATCATGTTTGAGGTGTTTCTGCTACATTATTAGATTTTATTGATTTAAAAATTGTACTGAGGTTTTTTGGTTCTGCAGCTTCTGCTACATGGTGTAAATTCTTAGGTGACTGAATATGAGTTAGCGTTCTGGTTATGCTACGTTTAATCCCGCCTGATGTTTCAGTTGTAAAATTATAACTATTTATTTGCTAGATTTAACACTGGATTTTATTAACATAATCATTTCTTCCTGATGATCTGGCAGAAGAGGAGGAAGGTTTTGACTGTGAGTGGAGAAGAAATACAATTTCCTTGGGTGAAGGGAAGAATAAGGTAAAAATTCTATCAACCATGAGTAAACACAATTTATTATGAAATTAGTAAGTTTCCATTTCAATTTTTTTTGTGAATTGATGATATTGAGACAAGTAACCAAGTATTGCTATTTAATGAATTTTCCTCTATTGTTTTACTTTGCTAAGATAATATTGAATTTGTATAATGACAGGACACAATGCTGGTTCTCTCACAGCTTGATATCCTTAGAGGTAGTATAACTGATTTATTTCTATTTTCTGAATTTGAGCTTTAATGATATGTTATATAGAGAAAGGTTCCCAGATTGAGTTGGAAAATTAGTCCTAATGCATTTCTGCAGAGTCTTGTGAACTTCACTCAACTAAGGAGTCCATCTCATCCCATGGGGTATTACTATACACCTCTGTACTTTATATATTTGACAGTGTAATTTTAAGGAAAAGATGATACTGAAGAAGCTAATTTTGACGACCATGTAAACTTGAAAGTTCTCATGTCGTTGTGGAAAAATAATATTGTTCCTTGAGATGTTGAGATGTTGTGTATTTTTGATTTTCTAATTTCTTTCTTGCGGTGGCTGTTGCTATTTCAAGTAAAATGATGAGGATGTAGTTGAATGAAAATTATATTTTCTCGGAGGTTCAATCGATGTTGTTTATGTATCAGAATCTTATTTGTTCACAGAAAGAAGGAGGTTATCATATTGAAGATGAAATTGAAATTCCTATGTTCAATGATGGGGATGGTCTCAGTCACTGCCATAAAATAGCCTCTGCTACCCTTCCTCACTCCAATGATAGAATGATTGGCTTACCAGCAAGATATTGATTCCTTCACACAACAATTTTCTTCTCGTATCGACGAATTAGAAGAGATGTCAACCGGCAACCGTATCTGGAAACCACTTATTTTTAATAATGGATAGGGCTAACCCTGTCCTTAGCTTTTGTACAGGTTAGGGCCTTGGCGAAGGAAGAAGAGAATCGCACTTTACCTACGATGAAAATGGCGCCTTGGTATGAGGTTTGAAACCCCTTTCCCTTGAGCTTGCATGCTGCTGGAAAGAAAGCAAAGAAGAAGAGGAAGAAAGAAAGAGCCCTCACGCGCATACATAAGCTGCTGAAATAGAAAATCTTAATGGTTTAGAATCTATTATTTATATGAATTGCTGCTTCTGCCTCTATCAGGCGGCGACAGAACCCACCTCCACAGCCACAGTATGGAGGAGTTCAACGACGATTAAACCTCGTCTATTTGTGAATGATTGTTATGTTATTTCGCTATTTTAGAACTATTGGCTGCGGGTTTATTTCAAAGATTGAGCAAAGAAAGCAAACTCAATTCGTGAAATATCGATTGCTTGTTGAACCCTGTGAATTGCGTGAAAGTAGGATAGGCATCAATCTCAAAGTCCAATGAAGAAAAAATTTCTGATGATGAGGTGTGGATGTTAAATTCTTTACTTCTGTTTCATGCTTCTTTATTGTAAAGAACCATCTTATGTTGGCATACATCAAAAGCTGTCATGTTTTTTTGTGATGATCTCTGTTTATTAATGTTGAGTAGCAACGCATCCAGAAAATCAACCAACCTGCCTATAGAAATGCAAGAAAAGATTTGGGTGATACATGGTCTGAAGCAAATCGTGAAGTGGAAGCATTAGTTTGGCGAATGAGAAGTCTGGCTGTTCC
The DNA here is from genome assembly GCA_028654395.1 of Scutellaria barbata. Taxonomy (NCBI): domain Eukaryota; kingdom Viridiplantae; phylum Streptophyta; class Magnoliopsida; order Lamiales; family Lamiaceae; genus Scutellaria; species Scutellaria barbata. The sequence continues at coordinate 11,342,979 of CM053645.1, forward strand.
TCACTCCATGATGTCTTTGTGAACGAAAGGACATCCTCTAAAAGTCTAAGCATGCATTTTTTCTGAAAAAACGATAAGGAATAAATCATATTAGATGCTATGTTCACCACAACTTTGATGCAACTTAGTCACCCTGCTTTAGGGCCCAAAGCAAACATATTTTTTTTTGAAGAATTTGTTTCTGTATTTATACATTACTTGATTCTCTCACAGTGCATCATCATTTGTAGCAGGTTTGTTGATTTACTGTTATTTATTATACTTACTCAACATTGCAGGTGGAAGTGGCAGAAGAAAAGCCAAACCCAAATTTGTATTCCCTCTTCATTCACATAAGAAAGACTTATTATCCTTTGCCAGTGATAACTATAGAAGGACATCATCTGACGATATTCCACTAGGAGATGAAATAGGCACTACAGATGATGATGATATGGACAATAATATGGCTGATATTCAGCTGAATATTCCTGATAAAGAATCTGTACAGCTGGGAAACCACACAGTCCCATTTGAACCAGCCTATAAGCATGATAGCAAAGGGCATTCAATGTCTGAGTTTCTAAATTGTTTTTTAGAGGGGAAACAATCAGCAAGGAAGCTCGGATTATGAGGAATGCAGGAGATCTAGAAAAGGAGAAGAAGAGTGCATAAGGTCTTAAACAAAAATACATCTCCTTCGGGTGATCTCATCCTAGATATATCCATAGATATATACATAGATAATATAATACATTTATTCATGAAATCTCCACAATAAGTATTTATTCTTCTTAAAATTATATTCTTTTTACTTATTATTTTGTATTATTGATATTAATCATGAGAATTTTACTTTATTTATTTTATATACATCTTATCTCATATATATTTTTTTTTTTTGAAATTATTCTTTTTATAAATTTCATGAAATACACATGTACTAATATATATAAATGAAATTTTATTATTCATAATACTAAACCAGATCACATAATTTTTTATTAATAATTCATAATTATTATTTAGAAAACTCACTGATAAAATTTATTCTAAGTTATTTTAAATTTCATATATCACACAAGGTCTATGGCGGGAACTGAGATTTTAGGTTTTTGGATTTGTCAAACAAAATACCAATCCGCATTTCAGTCGTATAAAGATTTATAGGGATTTAAATGGTAATTTATAAATTATAAGGTTTACATATTTGAGTGAGATTCAAAGAAAAAACATTGGCTCCATAACACATTTCTATATAATATGAAACTTGATCGTTTGTTAATGAAATTAGAAGAGACACAGATAATTAAATTATATAGGGATTAACTCCTATGCACCCCCCAGGGGAATAATGGAGCATAAAAAATGGATCTACGCTGGGAGGGGAGGATTCGAACCTCCGAATAGTGGGACCAAAACGCGTTGCCTTACCACTTGGCCACGCCCCATTTCAATTTCGAATCGACACCAAGAAACAATCGTATTGTTGTTAAGTTGTATCTTGCATGGATAAATGAAAGGTGGGGGAAGACCGACTAAGATATGACATTCATGGATGGATCATGGATGAAAAACAAAATCTTCTCTTCCAAAATGTAATGTATATTTGTAATTATACCAAATAAATTCATTGATCAATATTGAATATATGATTTACCATCTTCAACATTGTGGGATAACATCATCAAATTTACACATATTAAGTAGTAACAAAAATATTAGCACATACAATAATTACTTTTTCCATAATATAAAGATGAATTTACTAATGAGTAAAACAAAATTAATCTTACGGAAGTGTGCAAATTTTAACCATGGTGTAAAAAGGGAAGATAAATAGATACTTAATAGGAAAGACAAACTAAAACATACCCATCACAAAATGTGTGACTAGAAACAAAACATAAAAAAATTACACATTATTTTTGGAAGACATTTGCAAAAAACTACCATGATAATTAAATTAAATAAATTTTATCTATGATCAACTATTTCATCATTTTTACAAAATTTACACAAATCAACCATAATAAATAAATTGGCTAAACAAAATAATTATAATATATATACATAGAATAACAAATATATAAAACAAAAATAAATATGTATAAATTAGACGAGTTAGAAAGCCCGTGCAACACACGGGTTCAAACCTAGTAGAATTTAATTTGTAAAAATGGTTTTGGTTTGTATGTAGTGAAGCCCCGACAATAAGTGTTTATATGATGATTCTCAATTTAAGAGCCCAAGGGAATTTATGCTTTGCGATTAATTTTGTGGAACTCAATCATGTCATTACAGTATTTCAAAGGACATGGAATTTCCATGCATTTATGGAAAATTTGTTGTGTTTGTGTTATCTTCAAAAGTAACATTCTCGAGAATTTTTATTAGTGTCTTTCATCTGCTTCTCTTGGATGGAAGTTTGAGAAGAAGCTTCCAGATGAGGTTCGAGAGAACTCATTAAGTTGTGTGTTTTGTTATCACTGCATATTTGTAATTATATTTTACATTATTTATTTTTATTTTATTTACACAATCAAACCTGCAATTGCACTTGAGTGTGTGTGTCTCCTCTATCAATTGCACTTGCAGTTACATAGCCTTGCAAGTTTAGTACCTTCTTGCGGTCACTAAAACATAATTATTATTATTAATATAATCATTCAAAAAAAAAAAAAACATAATTAATATTAAGTGAAGCATCTTTTGCTGGCACGTTTGATATAGTCAAGGTAAACGCTAGCGACTTGCTTGAAATGTATGACCAACTCTGCTCACGTACAAATTTTATTTAATATACGCGTTCTCAGTAACTTCCATGTCACTCCAATTTTGAAGCTGACTCCAATCACTATTTCAATACTATTAATATATATGTGTAGCTAATGATGTCATTTTCTGTGTATGGATTCTATGTATGCACTATGTACCACAAACGCAACATCCATCACCCGCTCAAGATTTGGCCTGGAACAATCAACAATGTATTGAATCATTTAACATAGCCAATTCTAGTACAATTTTTCACATAATGGATTTTGGTGGTTTGTCTCTCCTCATTTTAATTTTCTTCTTCAACTCTAGAGGCATGGCGCAGAATAGAGGGATCCCCGTAACTGTAAGAGTTGGGGTGGTGGTTGACATGGAGCATTATGTGGGAGATATGGGGTTGAAGTGCATCACAATGGCTCTGTCAGATTTCTATGCCACACATGGCTATTACAAGACTAGGCTGCTTCTCATTAACAGGGACTCCAAGAAAGACATTGTTGGAGCAGCTGCTGCAGGTACTCACACCATGAATTCATGCTTTTGAATTTAATATGTCAATATGTATATGTTTTTACCCTATCGTTTCTCTTCTTTGCTGCACCATTCCTCGCCTGCTTCCATCATTCTGCATACACAATTGACATGGAAAATGTTACTTGGTTTGTGCTATGCACAGGGTTATAGCACAGGGTTACAACTTACAAGAACATATATATAAATTGCATGTGTAAAAGTTTGAAGCTATATAACCGGGATACTTTCATATTCATGTTGGAATCACTATGGCCAAAAGCCCCAGTGTGATCTGGGATTTTATAGCTTGACAGGATTTTTTTGCATATTGCAGCTCTAGACCTACTGAAGAATGTCGAAGTGCAAGCCATCATAGGTCCCTTGACCTCAGGGCAGGCAAATTTTGTGATAAATCTTGGGGACAAAGCTAAAGTACCCATCATCACGTTTTCGGCCACAAGTCCTTCTCTCTCAGCAATCCGAAGTCCATACTTCATTCAGGCTGCCTTAACTGACTCTTCCCAAGTGCAGGCCATAGGTGCAATTATCCAAGCCTTTGGATGGAGAGAAGTTGTGCCTATCTATGTGGATAATGAGTTTGGAGAAGGGATTATGCCATTTTTAACTGATGCTTTGGAAAAGGTAAATGCCCGTATACCTTACAGGAGTGTCATCCCACCATCAGCGACAGATGATCAAATTGTTGCACAGCTTTACAAGCTGATGACTATGCAAACTAGAGTTTTCGTTGTCCACTTAACGACCCAACTTGGAACTCGCCTGTTCACCAAAGCTAAACAACTGGGAATGATGAGTAAAGACTATGCGTGGATCATAACAGATGGCATGGCAAACGAGTTAACTTCAATAGATCCTTCCGTTATGGAGTCCATGCGAGGAGTAATAGGTGTAAGACCTCATATTCCAAAAACGGAAGATCTTGACAACTTCACAATTCGATACAATAAAATGATTCAGCAAAACAATCCTACAGCACAGCATCTGGATTTGAACACTTTTGGACTCTGGGCCTATGATTCTGCCATTGCACTGGCTTTGGCAGTTGAAAAGGCAAGAGTAAGAAATGCTACGTATCTAAAGGCAAATATTTCGGGGAAGTCTACAGATCTTGAAGACTTTGGAGTCTCAAGCGTTGGAACAGAGCTGATTCAGGCACTGTCAGATACCACATTCAGTGGTCTTGCTGGAATGTTTGAATTAGTTAATGGCCAACTCCAACCACCTCCTTATCAGATTGTAAATGTGGTTGGTTCAAAAGCTCAAGTGGTAGGATATTGGATGAAAGAAAATGAAATTGTTAGAGAACCGAACTTCGCAAATGCTAATAAAAAAACATATTCTACTTCCAAGTCCAATATAGGGTCCATTACATGGCCAGGGGAAAAAACATTTCCGCCCAGGGGTTGGGTTATTCCAACAAGTGCGAACAAATTAAGAATAGGAGTACCTGTAAAAAAAGGTTTCTCCGAGTTCATGCATGTCACTTGGAACTCAGACAATCCTGAAGAAGTGGAAGGATACTGTAGGAACGTTTTTGATGTTGTGATGAATAAAATACCATATGGTGTACAGTATGAATATATTCCTTTTGCTACGCCTGACCACAAGAGTGCCGGAAGCTACAATGATTTAACCTATCAAGTCTACCTAGGAGTAAGTATCTTTCTCTGCTTTGCAATTCCAAAAAAGACCATGTATCTTTCTCTGCTTTGCAATTCCCAAAAAAAAACCAAACATGATCTTTTTTTTTTCCTGTCTCTCTTCTTAACTTATATAACCTTTTTGTGATTACTGGACAGAACTTTGATGCTGCTGTTGGAGATGTAACAATTGTAGCAAATAGGTCACAGTATGTTGACTTCACCCTCCCTTATACACAGTCTGGTGTTTCAATGGTCGTACCAATCAAACATGACAGGAGCAAAAATGCATGGGTGTTTTTAAAGCCACTGACTTGGAAACTTTGGGTGACAAGCTTTTGCTCATTCGTTTTCATAGGCTTGCTCATTTGGATACTTGAACATCGAATCAATGAAGATTTCAGGGGCCCTTTCTGGCATCAAGTAGGCATGATATTCTGGTTTGCCTTCTCTACAATGGTCTTTGCTCACAGTAAGTTAAAACTGTTGCCAGCATAACACATAAGTACTTATAATCTTTAGCTTTCTGTATAATAGACTCAATATGGATATAATGTAATCCAGATGCTGAATATCTAAATATTCTTAAACAACACATATCTCATGCTAATTACCTGTTTCCTTTTTATGCAGAGGAAAGAGTGATAAGCAACTTGTCTAGGTTTGTGCTGATTATATGGTTCTTGGTGGTTCTTATACTAACCCAAAGCTACACAGCCAGTCTTACTTCCATGTTGACAGTTCAGCAGCTCCAGCCTACCATTACAGATGTTGGTGTGCTTCTTAAAAACAACAACAATGTGGGCTACCAGAATGGGTCATTTGTTTTTGGAATGCTAAAAAGTATGAATTTTGATGAATCCAGACTTTTTGCATATGATTCCATAGACGAATTGGATGAACTTTTCTCGAAAGGGAGTGCAAATGGTGGTATAGCTGCTGCTTTTGATGAGATTCCATACATGAAGCTTTTCCTTGCCAAGTACTGTTCAAAGTACACCATGGTTGGTCCCGCATACAAGACAGATGGTTTTGGCTTCGTATGTGACCCTCCTCTAGCGCCTTCCTTACTTTTGTCTTTATATGCATCAAATGCCTGCATTACTTTTTCTCATGCTTGTTATTGTGATTTGCAGGTCTTTCCAAAAGGGTCTCCACTGGTACCTGATATTTCAAGAGCGATATTAGATGTTACTCAGAGTGAAGTGATGATGAAGATTGAGAAGCAATGGTTAGGAGATGACAGCAAATGTCTAGACTCTAGTAACTTGTTCACATCCAATAGTCTAGGGCTAGAAAGTTTCTGGGGGCTCTTTCTGATAGTAGGAATTGCTGCAGTCTCGGCCTTCATAATCCATGTGATCAGGTTCCTACATCAAAATTGGCATGTCATGGATCACTCTGATCCTGAGTCGACAATACGAAGCAAAATGCTAGAGTTATTTCGAAGGTTCAACAACAAAGATCTCAGTTTCCACACGTTCAAGAACATTGAACGACAAGAGAATGATAACAATTGTGAATGTTGTAGTATGAAGAGAGCAATGGAGTCTTCCAATGAACATTTCCAATCAACTCCATCGATTTTCTCACAGAACTCTCCATGTACAAATGGCCCACCTAGTCCTATTTTCTCAACTGCAGAAGAGCAGAACGTACATTTTCAAGTGGAGCAGGATAGAATATTGGAGGATAAAATGACAAACCAAGAGTCTGGAGCAATAAAACAAGAAATCGAACTTGTTAGCCCAAATTGAAACCAGCAATCAGAAGCAAGGGCACATGAAGTTCACTAAGACTGGTAGACTTCTGTTCAAATCAATGAAATGATGGTGAGGCAAATCTTCTGCATTGAGGAGGCACTAAGCAGCATTGTCATTTGTCAACCTAACTCAAGAGCATGCTAACGCAGAACATTCATCTAACATTTCAGATAAAGTTCTCCATGACTAGTTTATTGTTCCTTAGTTTTTCTTCTAGAGATATTGTAATAGTAAATTAATGTCCCACAGTTACTCTATCTTAGAAAGCTTCCGGATGTAAGAGCTCAGAACCACCTGTCGATTCTTAATTTGTGCTGATAGCATTAGACTTAGAGCTGGCACTGGAAAAATACTGAAAAGAAGTGATTATTCAGAAAAATCATTGAAGGATCATCAAGAAGACGTCAAAAAAGCTATAAACTTTGCGCAACTACAAGTAACCAGGTTAAGCTAATTCTGTACAGATGAGTAATAAGGAACGAAAGTGCTGAAGGTGCTTTGAATGCGAAATTCACACTGAGCACCGCCATGGGAGTGTTCTCTCAGGCATTTCAACAAACATGTAACAGGTACCCAGAAAATCCTAATATCACAGATGCAATCATCAAGATAGACACTACAAAACATACCAGCATTTCTATGACGACAGCTTCGTTCTTTCGCTCTCTTCCGTTAGTGTTTTCCAAGATCAACCCGCAAGATTGTTTTAGCATCCTCAAAACGTGATCCTGAGACAGCATCTAATGTAGAGGGTAAATATTCACCAAGGACGAAAATATCCGAAAATATCTTCGATATATCTCCGATATTTCCATTTTTTCACGTAACCGATATAATAACGGCCTGTATATTTTTTCAATATTTACCGATATTTTTTCGATATTCCACCGATATTTCCGTAAAATGGGGATATCGATATTTACACCGACATTGTCTTCCTTGATATTCACAGTTCACATAACAGTAGTTTATTGAATGGGTAATTTTTTTATTAATGAAATATTAATATTCAATTTTGTATTTATTTCGTTCAAGTTTTTGAACTACGTTCATAGCTAAAATATAGGCTTTAGAGTCACAACCCATTAAATAACTATGAAATCCTATTCCAATTTTAGAAGTATTGGACTTATTCCAACTTTACAAGTCTTGAGTCCAAACTCTGAATCTACTCGAATTTTTAATTGAGTTGAATCTTATAATGATTTAAAATTCACCATTCTTACTTTTTTGCTATTTTTTTAGAATAATCTTATAAATTTGAAATCCATACCGATTGAAATGAAATTGTAGCCTAGACTCATTCCTAATCAACTACTTCAATCAAAATCCAGCCTTAAAAGAGTGTGATTTACTTTCTTAAAGCTTTTAAAAGACTTTTGGAAATAATAGCATGTTAAGTAATCTTATTGACTATTCCACTATAGTCTCTATACAGAGTATAAATTTATAATTCACTACTTGCATAATACACCTTTTACGAGGTCACTTATATTATTATATTACATAGAATAAAATCATTGTATTTTTAGAAATAGGGTAGTCTTTGCATGGATTATAATCCATGCAGGTTGGGTTAGGTTCTGTTTATGTCTAATTTGGATTTATGTTTAATATTTTTTTTTTATGTCATAATTTTTATGTTATATTTATATAATTTTTATGTATAAATATTATAACCTTTAAATGAATAATTTAGATTTTTCAACATAAAAATCATTTAATATTAGCTGAAATTGTTATGTTATACAGTTATAACATTTATGTTATATTATTATAATTTTTATGTATATATATCATAACCTATAAACAAAATTATTTAGATTTTTTCAGTATTAGTAACATAATTAAAAGTATGTAACATTTATGTTATACAAATATAATATTTATATTATATTAGTATAACCTTTCTATACATATATCATATTTTTTAAGTAAAATTATTTAGACTTTTTTTAGTATAAATAACATGAAAGTTAGGTAACTTTTATGTTATATAAATACAATGTTATGTTATATGAATATAACATTTATGTATATATTTTATAATCTTTAAGTGATATTATTTAAAAAAAATTCAATATACATAATACAAAAGGTTATGCTAACAGAATTAAAATGTTAAGTTCGTTAAATTGAAAGTTTAGGCGAAAATAATTAACATTGGGGTGAGAGTTAGGGTTTGAATGCAAACCCTAAAGTACATAGGCGCATGTGGATTCAGTATCTTTCAAGTCATATGACTCGGATTACATAGATTATGACTCATACACTTGATGTATAAAAATAATTATATTAAGAAATATAAGTAATGATTTACGAAATATTGTACTCTTTCGTTTCAAAATATTCGATACTCGTTATAATGGAATTTGCTTTAATTATGAATTTTTTATTATCAAAAAGTTAATATTTTCTTTTAATTTTGTCCTTATTTTGATTTTTATTCTAGACATTCATTAGTTATAAATAGTCTTTTTTTTTTTAAGCATACACAACTTTTATTGGAAACTTCATCAGTTAGATATTTCAAAAGGGGTAACATAGTAATTTTATATTCTAAATTATAACCATAATTATCAAATCTTATCATAATTTGGGTGAAATAATATTAAATTAAAGATAAATTGAAACGGGAATAATATATAAGCAATCCCTAATTGGTTGCACGTTATCAGCCTCATTCTGACCATCCCTCAATAATGTGCTTCTTCTTGGCAAAGTCAATTGCAAATTTACACTTCATGAATTATTCAAAGTCAATTTTACCATACAAAACTTAAATTACTTTTATGGAATTAACGAACCCAAATTTCAATGTGACGATTGAATTTAATTTATTTTTTCTATAAATTATGTATTATAATATACATTCTTCGTTTGTATATATAGTTTATCTTCTCCAAATAAAGAAAATGTAAATGCACCATTCATTGTATACAATATCCTAAACGTTACAGATATACATGAATGTATGAGATGGTCATGGAATAACCTTTTCAGAAAAAAAATTCTTAAAAAAATAAATAATAATTATTATTATAATAATTATAAAATATAACAAAGCTCTTAAATATAGTTTAATATTGAATTCCATATGCATATGATTGTTTCCAATTTTAAAGTATTAAATAAGTATATTTTTATTAATCATAAATATTATTTTCAATAATTAAAAATTATTCATTTCAACAAATAAATATAAATATTATTAAATAACAACCAACTTATTATCTTATTATTTTTCCTAATTATATTAAAAAAAACATTATTAATTTTAACAAACTACCAACACCACCAGTTGAACCGTTGATGATAAAATATCAATTTGATCATCGATCGACTACGAAAACACCAGTTGTAAATTGTAATAAATTTGGATCACCAAAATTATCTTTGAATAACAAAAAAAGTCATTCTGATTGAATTAGACGTCATTTCATGTCACTTACACTTTGATGATTGACGTGGTAATTCAAAATATTGTTATGACTTTCTAATACACCTTTCATATAAAATTAATACAATATGTAACAAAATAAACATTGACTTCACTAAAGTAAACACCAACTTCGATTAGTTTCAGAGTAAATCCCACATCATGTACTTAATTAGCTGAGCATGTGCTTTTTCAAAGTTCAACTATCCAAATATTGAGCTATATACATAAGAGTGTTTTGATGCCCAGATCTCTCTCTCTCAATAACTCTATACCTAATACAAGATATGAAGAAGAAAACTTCCAGGATTTCAATTTTGTATCCGTTATTTTACTTATTCTCATTACAGATTTTCGGGACAAAAATGGCAAGGGCACAGATTATCCCCATAAGAGTTGGGGTGGTGCTAGACATGGATGATTTCGCAGAGATGACACTAAACTGTATGTCAATGGCGCTCTCGGACTTCTATTCCACACATGATCATTATAGGACTAGGCTTGTCCTAACCAACCGTGACTCCAAAGGAGAAGTCATTGGGGCAGCTGGAGCAGGTACTCAACCATAACACACACACACACACACACATTCACTGTAGATTATCTTTAAGCATGTATGTTTAAGACTTGGGATAGGATGAATAGTTTGCAAATCAAGACTTCATTACCTACTGAGCATAACAATTAACTAAACTTTGGTTCATATAAATGCAGCTCTGGACCTATTGAAGAATGTTGAAGTGCAAGCCATTATAGGTCCAACGTTCTCAGGACAGGCTAACTTCCTCATTTCTCTTGGACACAAAGCTCAAGTTCCTATCATTACTTTCTCAGCCACGAGTCCTTCTCTTTCATCAATTAGGAGTCAATATTTCATTCGAGCTACTCAAGATGACTCTTCACAAGTAGATGCCATAGGTGCGATTATTAAAGCCTTTGGATGGCGAGAAGTTGTACCTGTCTATGAGGATAATGATTTTGGAGAAGGAATTATTCCCTATTTGACTGATGCCTTGGATGAGGTAAACGCTCGTATCCCTTACAGAAGTGTAATACCTCCCCTAGCTACAGATGATCAAATTGTTTCCGAGCTTTACAAGCTGATGACCATGCAAACTAGAGTTTTTGTAGTCCACATGCTAAGCTCTCTTGCTTCTCGCCTGTTCATTAAAGCAAAACAGCTAGGAATGATGAGTCAAGAATATGCATGGATTATTACAGATGGCATAACAAATGAATTAAGTTCAATGGATGCTTCTGCGATAGAGTCCATGCTAGGAGTAATAGGAGTAAAACCTTTTGTTCCCCGGACAAAAGAGCTTGATGACTTTACAACTCGATACAAGAGAAGGAACAATCGAAGAGCAATTGATGCAGATTTGGACATATTTGGACTATGGGCTTATGACTCTATCATGGCATTAGCCATAGCAGCAGAGAAAGCAAGCCTAGGAAATCCTACATATAGAGAGGCAAACATTTCCAGAAACTCTACAGATCTTGAAGGCTTTGGAATATCAGATGCTGGCCCAAATCTCATCCAGGCCTTAAGAAGTATCACATTCAAAGGGCTAGCCGGAAACTTCAAATTAGTTGGTGGACAACTCCAAGCACCTCCATATGAGATAGTCAATATGGTTGGTCCAGTGGCTCAAGGCATAGGTTATTGGACGGAAGAGAATGGACTTGTCAAAGAACTAAAATTCACTAGTGCAAACACAGTCACATATTCCAATTCCAAATCCAACCTAGGATTGACTATATGGCCAGGTAATGTATCATCTCCTCCCAAGGGTTGGGTGATTCCAACAAACAGGAAGAAATTGAGAGTAGGAGTACCTATAAAGGCTGGTTTCACTGAATTCGTACGAGTTACTTGGAATTCTGACAATTCAGAAGTGGAAGGATACTGCATTGATGTTTTTGATGCTGTGATGGCAGCATTACCATATGGTGTGCCATATGAATACATTCCATTTGCAACACCACACCACGATATGGCTGGAAGTTACAATGAACTGATCGATCAAATACAACTTGGAGTAAGTTTTTTTTTTTTTTTTCCCCAACAATGATTTGAAACAATAACATTCTTATCAACTTAGAGCAATGTTCTACGGCTAACCTTTTTACTGGTCAATGAGCAGAAGTATGATGCTGTAGCTGGAGATGTAACAGTAACAGCAAATAGGTCGCAGTACGTTGACTTCACTCTGCCTTATACAGAGTCCGGTATTGCCATGATAGTACCAATCCAAGATGATAAGAACAAAAATGCATGGTTATTCTTGAAGCCACTTACTTGGGAATTGTGGTTGGCCACCTTTTGCTCGTTTATTTTCATCGGCCTTTTGGTTTGGATTCTTGAGCACCAAATGAATAAAGATTTCAGGCTGCCTTTTTGGTATCAACTGGGCATGATCTTGTGGTTTGCCTTCTCAACCATTGTCTTTGCTCACAGTAAGTCAACTTAATCATCTATTAAACTAGAGTCCTTTTCACCAGCATAAACATTCAGAAAATATAGGGTCCATGTTTTGTGGGTGGGTTGGTTTCTAACAATTTGTGATTTCCATTTTTTGGGTAGAGGAGAAGGTGGTAAGCAACTTGACAAGGCTTGTGCTGATCATATGGTTCTTGGTGGTATTTATACTAACCCAAAGCTACACTGCCAGTCTTGCATCCATGTTAACAGTTCAGAACCTGCAGCCAACAGTTACAGATGTAAATGTGCTTATCAAAAACAAGGAATATGTGGGGTACATGCAAGGATCATTTGTTTTTGAACTTCTTAAGAAAATGAATTTTGATGAGTCACGTCTAATACATTATAACTCATCTGAGACACTCGACGAACTTCTCTCCAAAGGGAGTCAAAATGGTGGTATTGCAGCTGCTTTTCATGAGATCCCATACATAAAGTTGTTCCTGAACAGATACTGTTCAAAATACACCATGGTTGAACCTGTATACAAGGCTAATGGTTTCGGCTTTGTATGTGACCTTCCTCTGCAACAGTATTTCTATCCACAGAGAAAGTCTTCAGTTTTTCTCTTGCCACTCTTGTGCTAAACTCTGTTTTCCTACTTTGCAGGTGTTCCCTGTAGGCTCTCCACTTGTTTCTGATGTATCAAGAGCAATCTTAAAAGTCACAGAGAGTCAAAAGATGGTGGACATTGAGAGGAAATGGTTGGGTGATAAGCACAAATGTCCGGACCCTAATACCTTACTTTCAACCAAAAATCTGGGGCTAAGAAGCTTCTGGGGACTCTTCACAATTGCTGGAGTTGCAGGATTGATAGCACTGGGAATCTGTATGTTTAAATTCCTACATAAAAAACGGAGGGTCATCTGCAATCCTCAATCCACATTGTGGAGCAAGACAAAAGAGTTAGCACAACAGTTTGTCAATGAAGATTTCAGTGACAAAGATCATCGATGTAGCTGTGATTGTATGATAGCACCACTGCTTGGGAAAAAAGACCAACAAAATTCATCGAAGGCCTTTGATGGCCATCCAGGCTCTGGTCCCTCAAGTCCCTCAAGTGTTCCACTAAAAATGATTAGAGATAATGAAAACCCCACGTATAAGCTTCTTGATCCAAACCAGCGAGGAATGGCACGCTGGAAGTCAATGTATTAGTCATTGCTTTAATTTATTTTTCCTGAATTTTCTGCTGCAGATATTGACTTAGATCACCAAGTTATCTTCTTCCGTTTCCTTTCATACTCCATCAAGTATTTGTAGAGAACTAACTTGTATTCTTCATTAATATTGAGCTCAACCCCGATAGTGTATTGATTTCGGCTGGATTATAGCCCTAGCTGAGAAGAATACAACTATGCCATCTTATACTAAATACAAAATTAAAATAGGTTGTTGAGTTCTTCAGTCGAGTTGAGCTCGAACCCGACAATGTATCGGTTTACTTTGTCGCAGTGTGCATCATTTTCTGGAATTTTCTAGCACTGAGTTTGCATATAATATCTAGAGTTCATACTCAGCATTTTAACAAACACATAATAGGCATCATACATTCTAACAACAAAACAATGAACACACACATGAACAAAAATGAAAAACAAGAGTTGCCAAATTTTACATGACAGCAGCGCAGATACTCCAGTTCTTCGTCCCACTTTTCTCTTCAAATTATCCTAGATTAACTGTTGAGAGTGATTTCTAACAGCAAGCATCCTCAAAATTGTGCCTCCGACAACGTCTGATCTTTTCACATAACAGCAGCTTATCAACAGATAAGTTTTGGGAATATGCAATGTATAGCAATTCCCCATCGTTATAGTGATATAGATTGATCAAAACTTAAAAGGACAAAGCAACTTTAGCGGGTTTAGCCATCAAAATTTGTATTCTTACTTGTGATAGATTATTGGAACAAATTTAAAATTATGTCTTTACCCAATATCATAATGGAAATATAAGCACATTTGCCGTTCCCATGAGCTTTAGTTGTGAATAAGGTCTTCGGGTTAGCTAAACAAATTATGAAATATACTCCCTTTTCAAAATGTAAACCTTAAAACTTGTCAATATTAGTCGCAAATTCTGAAAATATGTTAATAAAAATTTCAACCAAAATTTTCGACACACATTAACGACACAATCCACCATTATTGGGGAGCCACACAAAATCGTCGAAAACCCACTATACATTCTCCAAAAACATTTTTTTTTTTTCAAGTAAAAGAATTATTCTTTAAAACAGGCCATAAAATTTTAAATGTGTCTCGTCTCTTTGAAAACATTAGATTTTTTGAGCGATCTATTAAAGGAGCAGATTAGCATGAATGGAAATTAAAAACCAGCATAACATTTTGAATTTTCATCAAAAGGTTAACATGAATGGAAACAATAACACAGAGAAGAATAGAATAGAGTTCTAAAAATTAATGAACAGGCGTAAGTGAAAGTTACTAAAGTAGAATCAACTTAGAATTATTAATAGCTACTTTAAGTTATGAATCTTAGTTTAATCCCTATGAAGATCTTGAACAAGTCATTACTGCTTTCCAGAGTCTTTTGTACCAGAAGAACTCACTCCTTCACGGATTGCGGTTCTGCAGATGTTCCAAGCTAATGCTGCTTTGGATTATCTCGGTCCGGTACACCACCATCTGCTGCTGTGTTTGAAGGATTACCAGCAAATGATGGCATACTCGTTGCACATACGTCAGACATAGACTGTAATAGTGTCTTCAAACCTGTCACGCTCTTCACACTTTCTTCCGCCATTTTCACCTGTTAGAGAAAAAGAAACTTCTTCAATGAAATCACATGTACATTTCCACTTGGGTACTTTAACAGGAGAACCACAGGAGATACTTCACCTGAGGATGTCTTAACGAATATCTTTAATGCAAACCATATGATGTGTTAACTTTACCTTTGCTCTCAAGGTCTCAACATCAGCTTTCAAGATTCTATTATCAACAGCTGCTTCGTTGTACTTCTGGCTTATCTCAGTTAGGCGCTTGAGCAATGAAGAGTTTTCAACTCCTGATTTAGAGACCTAGGAAGAAGCATGACCAACATAAAATTGGACAGTTATGGAAAAACTGTTTTAATAAAGATGATGGTGGTTGAGCTTATACCTGCATCTCAAGCTCAGTCAAATGAACCTGCTTTCTTCTTCTTGAGCGCCGAGCTGATTCTCTATTTGATAGCATTCTGAAAAATACAGAACATAATTAGATAACAGAACTCGCTTGAACTAAAACATGACTGAAATATTGCCAAGACAATAACTTATTGACTTATTGTAAATTAATGATCTCTTAAAAAAGATCAATACATCATGGGGGTCGGCAGCTATTGGCTGTTGGGCCAGTATATTTATAACATTGACAGTTCAATATTTACAGGAGAAGAAGATGTAACAAATTCTTCTAGTTCTATTCTAGAAAGTGTAATCGGAATTAATTAATTCTACTAACATTATAACTAAAACTTTCGGGATTGCAACTATCAGTGTATGAATTTATGACAGTTCATATCCTGGTTACTCCTTGTAATCACATTTGATCTTTCTTCTCGTCACGTTGTTTCAGTTCTACATGCAAGTACAGTCACAGTTCCTAAATTTAAATTGGCTAGTTCTTTGTGAATACCACTTGCATGAGCCAAGAATTTTTATTTGCAAAAAGCACATAGCATTGGGTGTAAAGGACATAAAATACTAAGAGGAATTTAAAAATTAGAATCTCAACATTTAACATTCATCCAAATCCTAAAATTTGTAAACAAATTCATCACAAAAGTTTTAGTTCTAATTATCAAATAAAATACTAGAGGCTCAAAGTGCTAAACACCAAATATAGAAAGTTATTTTTTTCTTGTCCTCATTTTGTCCATCTAATCTAGCTTCAGCTGAAATGGCCATGTTGGTGCCATTCCAGCCTGAAATGGCAGAAATTTCGGCCAACATAAGATTAAAGCCAATATATTCCTTGTTTTTTAATAGAATGGAATTATAGCCGTGGGAGAAAGTTTGCTAGTCCTCAATAGTGTAGAAATATATGAACAGTCACTCAGCTCATAATTTAATTAATGGTATAATGGCATTAATTTTCTAATTAACCAAAAAAACAGGAATACTTTAATTTTGTTTTTGTCCATGGACTATCAGGATTCTGCCTATTCGCATGTAGCCAGCAAGGACACCTCTGTAGAAGATAATATCAAATCAATTAATAAACAAACTAGCAGCTCATAACTCTGCAGAAAATTCTTTTGTTGCTGATCTCTTGAAGAAGTTTAATGAGTGGCTTTCTTTTGGAAAGATGAGTCACAAGTTTGTACAGAGAAACTCACAAAATTATAGGTCTCAGTATCTACTCATTCACATGCATGAATTACCTCATGATTGTAATACTATCTAAACAAGAGAACTGATAGACTACCACACCACCACCCCCACCCCAAAACAAAAACAAAAAAAAAGGAAATAAAAAACAAGTCAACATATATTCAAATTATTCTCATCAATTATGTTTGCTATATTAGCCAGAAATAATGTATTATTCAGTTTAAAATCATGTTTCATTTATTAACTAGATTTAGTTGCTTGATTTGTATTCATTTATTGATTGTGCAATTGTATAGTTGACCATCCTAAAGTAGTCACATGTATCTTGTATATATATACCCTTGAGATATATGAAAGTCCTCATACAGCTATCAAATAAAAGTACCTTCTCATGTGTTTTGAATCAGCAGGACCCATATTCTGCGTAGCCTCAGTTACTCCCTCAGCTTCATCATCATCAGATTGCTCCCCAGAAGAGCCACTCGTAGTTGATCTCACCTGAGCCACATATTCCCTTGCAAGAAGGGGAAGTACACCAGGCCGTCCACTAGTTTCCATGACTTTTGTCTTCAATGAATCCCGTCCATTTGCTATAGCAGAAAAGTAAAATACAACAGAAATTATGTTATACACATGCTCAACCTTCAAGACTACGAACTTTAAACCATTCCTTGCCAGCTAACTCCCATGCCAGGTTGCATTTATTGGCAGTCAGGGTGTAAGGTCTTAGTAGTGTATATTTTATATCCTTTCTTAAGTTTGACAAAACTGATCGAAGAATTCTGGAAAAGAAACCACTGCATGAACTTGGGTATAATTACCATATACAAGGATAAACCCTAATACAAAACCCTCTAACCTATGAATGTTACTAAAACAAGTTTGGGAAGAGTCCAAGAGCAGAAAGTTGCCATCCTATGCATGATGACATTGTCTTACACATTTGAATGATTATATAATATCAAACAAGGAAAATGCAAATTATTATAAGTAGTCACGTAAATGATTACATAATATCAAACAAGAACTCAGAGCTTCAACCTATGTCCATATAGCTAGTCAATTAGAAATGTTTGAATTTCTTTGAGTGAATATGCTTCAGAAATAAATGTGCCTGGGTCAGCTTTTTTTGCATACTCTAACATGCTGTTGAAAAATATGATGACAGTTGTATGGGGAAACAGACATAGAAGTACTTCAAGAATCTAGTACTTGAAAAACAAGAAGAAAATGCAGAGGAGCCGTTCTATAGTAAATAAAGCAAACAATACACAGTCATCATTTATCTTAAGAAGTACCATAACTTTCAATAACCTTCGTTCAGAGATGAACTTGATGCGAGAGAGCAGACGCCAGCCACTGCTGCTGCAGACTCGGAAGCCTTGCCATTAGTTGCCTAATGATAAGTAAAAAAAAAAAAAAAGAATATATGTATAGACAACTCATAATGCCTTAAATCTCAGTTACTGAAAAAGGTAAGATTTAACTAATTCACAAAAAGAATAAAGTAACTAAAATTATCTAAGAGTGGGAAATTAGAACAAGCCCCAAATGCACAACAGGTCAAACACGGAGTACAAACTATCATCCGAGCATGGAGCAACAAAAGGGATAAAGCTAAGACCAATTCCGCATAGAGAACTCAAAGAATTTCCATGTACCCTAGAAAGCAGATTAAAAATGGCGCAATAATTAATAAATTTACCCTACTCAACGCGACGGCGGCACAGGCCAACTCGAGACGGCTTTTAAGGACTGCCTGATACTCCTCGGAATCCAAGGGAATATTCAGCGGTGGTTCCGCCCCCGCCGTCTCTCGGTGCTGATTAACACTGTAACGGCGATCGTTGTCATTGATCGCAACTACGTCGTCGCTTCGAAGAATGGTGGTGTTATGATCGGCCTCTTGCAGGAAGCGCTGGAACGCATATTCCGATGAGCTGCGGTTCATCCCCATCATCTTGGATGAGGACGGCGCGGCGGCGGAGGTATAGGGCTGATTGACCTCAGCATCGTCATGGAGGTGAAAGGGAGGCGCGTGGGGCAACCAAAATTCGTCGGCCAAATCATCGACTGGAAACACTCTATCCATCTCTTTTCTTTCCCTCTTTCTGCTTCGCTTTTCCTTAAAAGCAAGCAATCAACGAATGAGACACGGAAAAAGAGACCTTGGCTATGATTGCTTAAGATTTTTTTTATTTTTTATGTAAGGAAACCCGAGATATTATTTTTGTTGCCTTTTGTAAAATTCAAAAGTTTGACCATTCATGATCATAGCCATTTGCATTGATTATATTTTTCACTTAATGTTGATGAATTTAAATCAAATCGGAGCCATTAAAAAGTGAATTAGTTTATGAATGGCATATTTCAAATTTATGCAACTAATTTATATCTAAACAATACTGACAATTTATTATTTTTGTTTAAAATACATATTATTTGTGATGTTTTTTCAACAGTAAATAATGATTCATCTATTTTCATTGAATGATACAAATCAATAGATGATCAAAAAATTATAATAGAAAAGAATCAAAAATTATCTTTTGTAAGGGGATACAAATTATTTTTTATGGTAGAGATGACCCTATATTATTTGTTTGGTGGTATATAGGGTCATTTTCTCTTTGAAATATCTTTTTATCTTTATTAAAAAATACAATTGTTTTTATACACTAAGTATATGGATTCTAAATCCGTATAATTGGGTCAACCCAATCCAAAAGTGTCTTTCACGCGTCCTACACGTGTCTCACGCACCCTAGCCCAAACTCTAACTCAAACCCTAGTTCTAATGTATATTAACATAATCTTTTAGTTTAGCGAACTTAACATTTTAGTTTTATCCTTATAACCTTTTAGTTATATGCACATATTCTTTTGCAGTGTTGAGTAATAAAAAAAGTATAAGTTATTCACTGAAAATGTAATGAAATTTGTACATAAAGGTTATAGTATTACAACATAAAGGTTATATCATTACAACATAAAAGTTTCGGCTATATTGAATTTTTATAGTGAAAAAACTATAAGTTATTTATTGAAAAGGTTATGAAATCTATACATAGAGGTTATACTATTACAACATAAAGTTTTGACTATATTACATGAATTTTTATAGTGCAAAAAGTATAAGTTATGCACTGAAAAAATTATGAAATATGTACATAAATGTTACATTATTACAATATAAAAGTTACATTATTACAACATAAAGGTTATGACATAAATTATTAAAAAAAAAAGGGCGCAGATCCGGATTAAACTGGACCCGACCCGACCCACGTGCCCAATTACATGGATCATGACTCATATATGCACTTGATGCACACAAACACTACTCATTAAAAAATTCACTTGATTTTTCCATCTTTCTTAAGTATTTCATTATGAAGATGGAGTCAAAACCACATTTTGATAGAAATAAGATTATATGTTGTCCCAATTTTACCCAACTGGCAACAATTGTAAGTGCATGAACAGTTCTCGTTTTTTTTCATGTTTTGGTGAAGGCTCATCTTACACCTACTCATGTACTTGGTCTTGAAAGAATCTAGTGATTAAGAAATGAGTGGAGAAATATAGCAACTGGGAATATTATTACAGCAAATGATGTATTAAGAATATTTATGTAAGTACTTATGGCTAATATCCACTCATTGACTTCACCAAAGTAAACTCCATGACAGTTTAGTTGAAACTTTCAAGAACATTTCTTTGCGTAATACATCCTTTTCATCAATAATTTAAATTACATTTGAAAATGAATGCCCTAGTTTATAAAGACCATACCTCCTAAGTTCTATCAAATATATATTATAAGTTTCACCTTATATTTTATCACTGCAACATGTTGTGTTTGTGGGACCCTGTCCCGAATATTTTCTATAAATGCAGTGTGTTTCGATGACAAAGCCATGAATGAGCAAAAGATATGAAGAAGAGAACTTCCAACCATCCCATTTTCTATGTCTTTCTTCACTTTCTAGCTTTAAAGATTTTCACCACAAAAATGGGGGCAGCTCAGACTATTCCCATAAGAGTTGGGGTGGTGCTAGACATGAATGATTTTGGAGAGAAGGCACTGAACTGCATATCAATGGCACTCTCCGACTTCTACTCGAGTCATGATCATTACAAGACTCGTCTGGTTGTCACCAACCGCGACTCCAAGGGAGACGTGGTTGGTGCAGCAGCAGCAGGTACACTTCTTTACTTTCATTCATAACATCGTTATTCTAAATCTTGCAACCAACTGAATCATCTTTAAGATGAAATGCAGCTCTGGATCTACTGAAGAATGAGGAAGTTCAAAGCATCATAGGCCCCATATTCTCTGTGCAGGCCAACTTCCTTATCTCTCTTGCTCACAAATCTCAAGTTCCAATCATCACATTCTCAGCCACGAGTCCTTCTCTCTCATCGATTCGGAGTCCATACTTCGTTCGTGCCACGCTGGACGACTCTTCACAGGTTGAGGCCATAGGCGCCATTGTTGAAGCCTTTGGATGGAGAGAAGTTGTGGCCATATATGAAGACAATGAATTGGGAGAAGGGATAATGCCATATTTGAGTGATGCCTTGGAACAAGTGAATGCTCGAATCTCATACAGAAGTGTGATCTCACCTATGGCAACAGATGATCAGATCGTTGCAGAGCTTTACAAGCTGATGACGATGCAGACACGTGTCTTCATCGTGCACATGATGCGCCCTCTGGCTTCTCGACTATTCACCAAAGGGAAGCAGCTGGGAATGATGAGCCAGGAGTATGCATGGATTGTCTCAGATGGTGTCATGAATGAGTTTAATTCAATGGATCCTTCTGTGACTGAGTCCATGCTAGGAGTCATAGGAGTAAGGCCTTATATCCAAAAATCAAAGGAGCTCGATAGCTTCACGATGCGGTTCAAGAAACAGGTTCAAAGGAACAATCAAACACCAGAGTTGGATATTTTTCTGCTGTGGGCTTATGACTCAGCCACTGCACTAGCTATGGCAGCAGAGAAAGCAATCCTGAAAAGTCCTAGCTATCGTGAGGCGAACAGTTCCAAGAATTCTACTGATCTTGAAGCCTTTGGAGTATCAGAGGCTGGGCCTATGCTGATTCAGGCCTTATCAAACATCACATTCAAAGGGCTTTCTGGGAAATTCCAGCTGATCAATAGCCAACTGCAAGCACCTGCCTTTCAGATTGTGAATGCAGTTGGCCCTGGTGCTCGAGGTGTAGGATATTGGACGAAAGAGGATGGAATAATCAAAGAACTAAGCTTAACAAATCAGAAAACAAAGAGATATTCAACTTCAAAGTCCAATCTTGGATCCATTATATGGCCAGGGGATGCTTCATCTCCACCTAAAGGTTGGGTGATTCCCACAAATGGGAAGAAACTGAAAGTGGGAGTACCTATAAAAGTTGGGTTTACAGAGTTTGTACGAGTCACATGGAATTCAGACAACTCTACAAAAGTCGAAGGTTACTGCATTGATGTTTTTGATGCAATCATGGCAGCTCTACCATATGGTGTTCCATATGAATACATTCCGTTTGCAAAACCTGATCACAGTATGGCTGGAAATTACAACGATCTGACCTATCAAGTATACCTTAGAGTAAGTACATTCTTATCAAGAACAGCTTTATCAACTTTAAACAGTTTTGGAGCTAACTTTTCTTTCTTTTTTTCTTTTTTGGTGATGAATGAGAAGAACTATGACATTGTCGCTGGAGATGTAACGATTGTAGCTAATAGATCGCAGTACGTTGATTTCACTCTGCCTTATACAGAATCAGGTGTTGCAATGGTTGTACCAATCCAAAATGATAAGAGCAGAAATGCATGGGTGTTTCTGAAGCCATTGACTTGGGAGTTGTGGTTGACAAGTTTTTGCTCATTTGTTTTCATTGGCTTCTTAATTTGGTTTCTTGAACATCGGATAAACGAAGACTTTAGAGGTCCTTTTTGGTATCAAGTTGGCATGATATTCTGGTTCGCCTTCTCCACCATGGTCTTTGCTCAAAGTAAGATCATCTCTAAAACAGAAAGTCTTGTAGTTATGACTAAATTATCTGATCATTTCTCTTTGTTTTGGCAGAAGAGAGAGTGGTTAGCAATTTATCAAGGCTGGTCCTCATCATATGGTTCCTGGTTGTTCTTATCCTAACACAAAGCTATACTGCCAGTCTTGCATCCATGTTAACAGTGCAGAAGCTGCAACCAACTGTCACAGATGTTAATTTGCTTATTAGAAACAAGGAATACGTGGGATACATGCAAGGATCATTTGTCTTTGGACTTCTCAAGAAAATGAACTTTGATGAGTCACGCCTTGTGGAATACAGTTCACCTGAGGATCTGAATGAGCGTCTCTCAAAAGGGAGGGGAAAAGGTGGCATTGTTGCTGCTTTTCATGAGATTCCATATATAAAGGTTTTCTTAGGAAAATACTGTTCAAAGTACATGATGGTTGGACCTATACACAAGGCTGATGGTTTTGGCTTGGTATGCTATAACTTGTATCTTCAAAAGGCTTTTATTTTCATGTTCTGTCTAAGCCATTTCTGTTCTAAATTCACCTTTTCTTTTTTTGCAGGTTTTTCCAATAGGTTCTCCTCTAGTAACCGATGTCTCAAGGGCGATTTTGAATGTGACAGAGGGAGATAAAATATTGGAGATTGAGAGGAAATGGTTAGGAGTTAGCAACAAATGTCCAGATTCTAACACATTAACCTCACCCAAAAATCTTGGCCTAGCAAGCTTCTGGGGCCTCTTCTTGATTGTAGGAATAGCCGGTCTTACAGCCTTTATAATCTATATGATCAGATTCCTACGCGAAAATTGGAGTGTTATTGAGCGATCTGATCCTGAATCCACAGCGTGGAGGAAGATGGTAGAGTTACTACAAAAGTTTGACAAGAAAGATCTTAAGAGCCATACTTTCAAGGAACATAAAATGAGTGAAAGAGATGAAGTCTTTTGTGGTGATTGTAATTCACCCCATAGATATATCCATCAAAGTCCATCAAGTATCTCACTAGCTTCTCCTTGTACTGAGGCGCCACCTAGTCCGATTTTGTCGAGTCCCTCGAGGCACAATGTGAGACATCAAGAAGCTGTTCAGAGGGGCTTAGCAGAGAATGCAACTATAACTCCACAATGTGAATAATCTCAAACAAAGATCACTGCATAGAAGTGGATGTGGTGTTGTAATTGGTACAAATGTTTTCTAACTTTTAGTTTTTTCCTTCATTTTGCTCTGCATAAGTTTATTAGGACATAGATCACCAGGTTCCCTCTGTTTCCGGTCCTGCTCTTTCTATTGATTTTACTGTCATGATAATATCTATAATGAATTTTTTTGTCTTTTACTTTGTACCTGTAATCTTGAAAGAAGAAGATGGACATCTATTTTGAAATTTGTGAAATTAGCCCCTAATTGTATTTTCATTTCACACTAGGAAAAACATGGTGGTGATATACAGAAATATATTAAAGCTTAGTAACAAACACTAGTACTATACATTATGCCAAAACTTTCCTAACTCATTCCCTTTTATGTACAAAGATGCTTACATTTACAGGTACTATTAGTTTGGTAAATATTGTTGTAGACATTGTCTCAAGTTCTGGAAAGTAACTGGCTTCGATACAAACGAATCCATACCATTAGCATAACAGTCATCAGCACTCTCTGATAATGCATTTGCTGTCATCTGCAAAAAATCAATTGCATCTATCAATTATCTGAATTTACCAGGTAGCAACATTGTATGTTAGGACATCATCTGACTTTTAAATGAGCAAATAAAGAAGACAGAATGAAATGCTTACTGCAATGATAGGGATCCTCTTTCCTGGTTTCTGTTCTGGCAAATTTGGTTGGGAACGGTGAGTTGGCAACTGCAGCTCAACTCCGGCCTTAACTGCCTCGTCCCAACTACCTGTTTCCTCAAACGATCGTATCAATCTTGTAGCTTGAAGACCATCCATAACCGGCATGCATACATCCTATGAATATTCCAAATTTTCAGAAAATTACGAACCATTAATGGATACTAAAAGAGAAAAGAACCAACATCTCTAGTTTATGCATACCATTAGAACAAGATCATAGCTTTTGGATTGAACTGCAGAAACAGCTTCTGCTCCATTATTCACAACATCAATGGTGTGGCCCAACTGCTTCATCATCGACTTAGTTACAATCACATTGATCTTATTATCTTCCACAAGAAGAATCCTCGGCTTCATTTCAGCTTTTGGAACTTCTGGACTCTTGCTTGAAGAGCACTCAGAACTCACGTCTGTTTGAGCCTGACATCTTTCTTGAGAAACGCTAGTCTCTGAACTTTCATTTCGATCCATCAAAGTATTTGTGGAGTGTAAATCATCATGATAATGATTATTCATTTCAGCTGAATGTAAGTTATTCGAAACTTCAAGCTCAGATGATGTCTCCATAGCTGAATATGTTTCTTCTTCTGAACTGATCTCTTTGTATGTGATGTTACTAGAAGGTGAAGAAGAGTCTTCTAACAGTCCATTAAGCTTCTGAGAAGGATTAAGTCCAAAACTAATTGGCGCGAGCTTCTGGATCCTTCCAGAACTTTGAGAAGAAAATAGAGTGCCCAAAGTGCGAGGTTGGAAGAGAAACACTCCTTCATGTAAATCTTCGTCATTTCCATCATCCGGATCATCCTGATGGTCCATATCCGATAGCTCATCAGGATCATCTGAGGCTGATGAAATTTTGTAAGGTAGTATAAAAGTGAAAGTGGATCCATGATGTTCTACACTTGAAACAGTAAGATGACCACCCATAAGCTCAACCTGTAATTCATAATTAGACAAAAAATGTTAGAATTTAAGAATACTCAACAATTATATATGTCTCTCCTTGTAAGAACTAACCAATTGTTTACAGATTGCAAGTCCCAATCCTGTTCCACCATACTTTCGAGCGGTATCAGCACCAACTTGCATGTACTTTTTAAACAGAGTGGGTATAGCATGTTCTGTTAAATGAAGATAAAAAAAACATGATTATAGTAATGAAAGTAATGAAAGAAAGAAAGAAAAAAACCATGAAGTTTAGTAAATACCAGGAATTCCAATCCCAGTGTCGTAAACATCACAGCGAATCCACACTACTTGTTCTTTAGGATTGGGATGACTTTCTTTGTCTTCTTCCATTGGAGTCACATCTCTGTTTGGACCACTGGATGTGTTTACAAGTTCATTATTATCACAAGTACCTTCTCCATCCATGTGTCCATTAACGTCTTTCTGGTTGCCTTTGCTTTGACTATTAGACAAGTCTTTCCTTGTGTTTTCTGAATCTCTGAGTTGATCAGAAGACACTATCTGAGAATCCTGTTTGATTGCATTGCTAGGCTCTGGAACCACGTAAAGATTTATCCCAACTTTGCCCTCATGAGTAAACTTGATAGCATTGCTGTTCATCATTAGAAGGTCCATAATTGATACATAATCCAACTTATATATGGTAAAGTTTATCAGATCAATAAACATGAAGGACATAATGCCTCAAAGATAAACACTATTACGATTAGATTGGTCTTAAAAATATATACCTGACCAAGTTTGTGAGAATCTGGCGGATTCGTAGGACATCTCCAATGACCTGAAAAATTGAAAGCTTGCCATTAACAAGACCTCTATCTACAATTTTTCATGGAACTGAAAAATGAAAGGACGTCTTGTTGATTGGATGAAAAAAATTATCAACTTTCATTACCTCCACAGGGACATCATCTGCTACATGGCCTTCCAAGGTTAGTAATTTCTGTAATGAAGCTGCTGCTGTCTGAAGTACATGTTTTACAACCTCTCTTGGTCTAAACTTTGTTGCTTCCAATTTCATAACTCCTAAATAAGAGAATAGTTTCTTCTAGTTTAGATTGATATCATCAATTCAAACCAAATCAAGTTATGTAACACCAAGAACTTGACTAGAAAAGATAAAAGTCCCACCTGACTCCACCTTGGAAAGGTCAAGGATGTCATTTATCAGTTGAAGAACCAAATCCCCAGAAGACAGCATTACGTTCAACAGCTGTCGTTGTTCCTTATCAAGCTTCGTAGTGGAAAGAATCTCAGCCATGCATACAACCCCAGAAAGAGGAGATCTTATCTCATGAGACATTGTAGCCAGCATTTGTTTTGCCCTCATAGATTCCTCTGTGATATGAATTGTCTTGGTAAGCTCTGTCTCCTTGGCTTTTTGTACAGCCATCTCTTCTCTAATCTTCGCCATTTTCTCTCTCTTCCTCACCTGAAACACAACAAGGAACATAAAATTAGCACAAAACTAAGATTATAAGTTATAACCATCACTTCTGGTTTTTCCAACCATGATAAGATTAGTACCTGATCAGTTACTTCCATTCCCATATAATTTACACCAATTGTCTCTCCAGCTTTGCTAAAAACAGGCTCGACGTAGATTAAAAAGGTTTTTGAACCAAACAGCTCTGTTTCAAATGTGATTTCTCTTTTTGCAGGCAATCCTCTTTCAAGAACTTCTTTTTTGAAATCTTGAGATTCTTTTACACCGGCACCACTGAAAATCTCGACATCCGTTTTGCCTATAACATCCTGTAAAATCAATTATTCTGATGAAGATGGACTAAAAACTGAACCATTTTCAAGAGAAAATTCAAAGTTATTCATTCCAAGTAGTTAAATTTCCAACTAATCAAGTGACAACAGAAAACATAAAGGATTTTATTTACCTCCTCGCGCAAACTTGGGAAATGATTGAAGATGAACCTGTAGCGCAGATCTTTGTCCTGTGAAAAACATGGAACAATTGATCAATCACTATGAGAAATTATTGCCTAAATAATTGTAATAACATTATATACCTGATGACCAATGACAACTGGTGCATTTTGGAGGACAAAATGCAAGAAATTATCTGCTCTTTTCAAAACTTGTGATAGTTCTTCCACAGGTGTGGATTGCCTTTCAAGATTCTCAATACTCTCCTCCAATTTCGCAAACAAGACTTGCTCTCGTCTAACACTAGCCTCTAACAATTTCTCTAGACTCAACGCCCTTTGTTTCCAGTATATCACACTATCAAATTCAGCATCTATCTTCACTTCTTCATCTTGATACACAACATCATTCTTTCTCCTAGGAGCATCTTGATACAAGTACTTAAGATTCTCATCAAGAATCGAAATGGGGCGCTTATCACCACCATATCCATCTTGTTCAAACCGATGTTCTTCCAATATCTCAAGCTTCTTGAGCTCAACTTCTTGTTGTTGCTTGCTCAAATTGTCGAGTTCTTCCCTGAGAAGACGCACGGCATTAGCCTGCTTATACTCCCAATTCTTCACCAAGTTTGCCAGTTGCCAGTTTCCTTTATCACTTAAATTTGTGAGCTCCATTAGACGTTTGAAATCAACGATGTTGGGCTCTTTGATGATTGTGACCTCTTCTAACATATCCTTGTCTGCACTTGGCCTTTCGACGTTGAATTGCCTCCCAGCTTCGTTTATGTCTTCGGGCCACATTGAAGACAGGACAACGTCCATTTCTTCTGATTGATCTGTTTCAATCTCACACCCCATTTTTAGTCCAATTTTACAACTCTTTCACTAATCACAGATTCTATGATGCCAAGCAATCAGGCATCGAGATCTGCACTGCAGTCAGGAATTTATCTCACTTTGCCGGTGGGGTTTTAGGATGGATCAGATTGAAGTCTGTGTAGTAAAATGGCCACAGCTCATCAGATAAAACCATAAACAGAAAAGGGAAAAGATGCAAAGAGAATTAAACAATGAATACAGAGGTGTAAAGAGCAAAAGCAGGAGTATATACAATATACTCATCAACAACTATTTCAATGAATTATTTACAAACACCACTTTCTTTTCCAGTTTCTGTGTGGTGAAATAGTTTGATTGTTAATTTCAATAATTGTTTCTTTTTTATTAGCAGAAGAAAAACAGAGGAAAAAAAAAGAAACGAAAGACATTCACGGATTTGATTATTGAAGAACATAGAAAAACAAGAATTGCAAACATTCTTCATCAATTCAGTATGCATAGAAATTAATTTCGAAGTAAGCAGAAGTTCATTGTCTGAAATAGTAGTAAGGGTGAAAAACATGCACTCCCAATCAAAAAAAACGATAAAAACTTAGAATCCCACATGAAGATAACAAATAAAGAGCCCAGAAAAGGCTGACCTTTTTTGATGAATCCGAGAAATGTTGACAGCTTGAGAGTGGTTGCTTCAAGAACCACAAAAGGCTAGGTTCATTCACGGCCTTAACTTTCCACTGTAGATCTGAAAGAATCTGTTTGGAGAAGCCAGTCAAAGAAAAAAATAATAATAGGCCAAGGTTTTTGAGCGCATATAAAATGCAGAGAGCGAAGAATAGGTGAGGTGGGATGATGAGGGGACTGCATGTGCTCATACAAATAAAATTAAACCCCCCAAAATAAAAAAGACAAGTAGAGATATTAAAGGAGATGAAAATAAAATATAGTGGTTGTTGGATTATAGGAAACTCAAGAAGAAGCCATGTGCAGTTGAGGTGAAAAATAGTGCAAATAGAAATTGGTTGCTTTGCCTTTCTTTTATAGGACTACTGCAAATCTCTCTCTCTCTCTCTCTCTCTCTCTCTCTCTCTCTCTCTCTCTCTCTCTCTCTCTCTCTCTCTGGGTGTGTGTGTCAGAACGTGTTTAGTGTGTGTTGGGTGTAGATGTGTTCCTGGGTTGGGTGCATGGTTTGCTTCAGTGGCTGTTGAATATATATCAGGGTTTATCCAATTGTGTTTTTAAATCCTGGTATTGTATTTCCTTGGCCCAATCCTTTCTGTAAACGTAATGTAATTTCAAGATTCAAGAACAGGAAATGTGGCTCATCGAATCAACAAGTGTGTTATAGTCTTATAGACAACATATACAGAGAGGGAAAGAGAGAAGGGGGGAAATTTTAAAATGGAGAATCGAGGATCTGCGCGTCGGCCTTTTACGAGGGTACGTTTCATCGACGGCGCGTGTATACTACACCTAAAGTTAGAGAGTTGTAATCCATAATTTTCATATGGCGGTTCAATTAAAGAAATGACCCATTGCTTACATAAATATTACCAAAATGAAATCCTTGTACCTGACATTTTTACTATATAAATGTATCATATTTCAAAATTAATTATACTAATATTTATACTCATGTGAGTTTATTATTTAGTATACTATTATCGATATTAAATTATATTTTATGCACATATTTTTACATCAAATTATATCTTACTATTCATTTCTACAATTTTTTTTAATAAATTATCAATTAATGTTGATTTTATATTTCTTTTTAACTATTAATATTTGATTTCGACTACATTTTATTTAGTTACCCATTATTGTTATTTTTTTTAACATTTTTAGATTATATTTATTGATTTTTTACCTCATCACAATTAATAATACATATATATACATATTTAAATTAATTTTAAGTTACACTTTTTGGTTTACATTTTTAAATTTAATTTTGGACCCCATTATTATAATCTTCTTTTCAAAATCATATTATTCAAGTCTATTTTTTTATACATTTTAAAATTAATTTCAATGTCAAAACTAATTTTCAAATTAATTTTCTTTGATTGTTTTTAAAAAATATTTAAATTATAATTTTTAATCTCACACATAATATTCAAATAATTTTTAAAAAATAAATACTTATGATATATAATTATATATATAGTAATTGATTTTTTTATTATATTTTTAATAATAAAAATCAAATAAACAATATAATTTACTCATGAATGGAGTTGATGACTCAATGATTATATAATTTTTACCATACTAATAAAATTTATGATCGTCATTTTACTATATTTGTCAAGAGTGTTGTATTTAGAATTTGGATTATATAAATGTAAATAATATGAAATATGTGGTAGTTGAAATGCATTATTCACATTATTTATAACTCAAAAAGATCAATTTAAGCTAACTCAAAACTTATAAGGTCCGTATAAGAAAAAAAATAGCACTATTAAAGTCCAATTATATTAAGCTAATCTAATTAATTTGTAGATATAGAAGATAGATACACAATACACTTTGAAATCCTAAATACTCCTCCCAACATATCGCTTCTTCTCCCAGCGGCTCCTTCCGCCTTCTCTTTAGCCTTTCGTCACCAGCCTTTGATATCAATTCCAGCACACTTCTTCCACATCGCTTGTTTCATCGTTGCCCCTTTCGCATCGGCCACAAGCTTTCATCTTCATCATCTCCCTCGAAATACATATATTCGAGATGTATCCATGCTAAGTTCGGCGTCGGTATCGAAAATGATGGAGATGTAGAACCTCCAGTGTGAACATTGGGGTCGACCGAATTTTATCGATAGTAGCCTAGATTGACCATGATGGATGTGGTAGTCTATACCAAGAACTTTGTTCTTTAAATTTTTTTTCTAATTTTTTGTTTTTCCTTACCAATCTTATATAATATACACATAGCTTACTCAGGAAGATTTATAATATAACTTATTTAGGAAGATTTATAATATAGCTTACTCTACAAGATTTATAATGTAGCTTACTCTTCAAAATTTATAATATTGAATAACACACAAATAGCTTATCAAGAAAGATTCTAATTTTTTAAATATTTTTAATGACATGACATTTTTTAGAGGGAAAATGATATTCTTGTAAATATTTACAAATGTCCTATTATCAGTATAATATAAATATTTTTATACTACATACATATATTGCAAAATTAGTTATATTAATTTTTAAAATAAATCGGTTATAATGTAAAAAAAAAAAATCAATATCAAAATTACGTATAATTTTAATGTTGGCATACAAAGTGAGACAGATTTTGATATAGGGGATCTGAATTCAAATATTACTCTTGTTACACATAGTATACTTGGAAAAACAATTTCAGTTCATAAACTACCTATTTTATCCTCGTGTATACACATTAATGATTAAACAAAATGCCATCAACACTTAAAAGTCAGTTCCAAGATACATTAATTAAGAATATTTTAGAAAACTTATACTCTATTAATGCCAAAAAGGAAAGATAATTTTTACACAACGAAGGGAGTAAAAAAATTATGGATAAGACTACACATACTCTATAAAATACTAAATACACCATAATTTTTTAAAAATCAAAGGTATAAATTTACATTTTTGGAATGTGTATAATAGTTTTTAGGTGTATATAGTCTCACCTAAGATTAACTTCTAATTGTTTGATTAAGTTTATGAAATAAGGACCACCATCCAAACTACACACTTGATGAAACTAGATAAGTGAAATAATCTTACAATAATCCTGCCTTTAAAATATTCACACACACAGATTTATTTGTTATCCCTAAAACAAGAGAATCTATTAATCCACATGTAAACGCCGTGAGAAGAAATATATATACACACATATAGCCGATAGGTCTCCCTTTGGTTTGGAAGGTTTATTTGTGTTGACTCATTTTAATAAATTAGATCTGTGAAATTATTCTAATCAAGTTTATAATATGAGTTACACTTGTGTGTGCAATTGTTATATGAATTTTAGATCCATACAATGTGGATTGGGTTTGGTCGAATCTGACCTGAATTTGTACATTTTTTCCCCCTAATTTTTATGTTGTTTTAGTCGTACTTTTATATTATGTTAAGCATGTATTTATGTAATATTTTAAATTAAAAAATATATCCTAATTTTGATAAAAAAAACTTAATTTCAATGAAAAAAATTATAATTTGTACATATATATCTTTATGTAATATTACGCATACCTTTAAGTAATATTAATCATACATTTATATAATACATAAAGGTACAACTAACATAATTAAAAGGTATGACTAACATAACATAAATGTATGTTTAATATAATATAAAAATTCTAGAGGTATGTTTTAACAAAACATAAAACCATAAAGGTATGTTTAATATAACATAAAAACTATAAATGTATGTTTCACATAATATAACGGTATATCACGAATTTGGGTAGGTTTGAGCGCACTCATTCAAGTGCATACGGGTATATGCATACGTGTAAAGGGCACGTGGATCGAGTTGAGTCAGTTGCTAAATCCATGCACCAATAAAAAAAATTGTGCTATAATTTATATATATATATATATATATATATATATATATATTCTCCTCACAAAAATATGATTATTGAAAACATAAACTGATAAAAAAGAAAAAACAACTAAAATCAGATCTCTCTAGATTGATTTGACACAAGAATGGTATTCACCATATTACAAAAAAAAATTAAAAAACTTGGAAATGGGTTTAACGGGTTATGACGAGTTGACCTAACCCATTGAACCCCTGATCTCATTAAGCATTAACCCAAATCATTTAACACAGATTGAATTTTATTTTTTTTTAAACTTTTTTTATCCTTCAAAAAAATAGAGAATAAAAAGCTATGCCCACTCTATGGTACTGAGAAACGTATTGCGATATTGGATGGAGAGAAACAAATTGGAGAAGTTGTGAAGAATCTTATTTATTGGCTTCAATGATGGATTAGTTTAAAATTTAAATAATGTTATAATATTTCATAATTAAAAATGTTTTTGGATCCTGGACGCAGATCAAATGGGTGTGGGGCACGTGGACCCTTTTATTGGTTAGTGGTTACAAACATTGGCTCGCATTTCCAAAACATAATAGTCCATGCAATTTTATATATATATATATATATATATATTTTTAATTGTATTCGCGGAATAAAATGTTAAAGGGCGGTTTGGGTAGGCGGTTTTCATTTATAAAATAATCGTACCAAAAATAATGTAACTTGTATCAAATGGTTTATGTTAATGAGTGTTAAATGTGAGCACACAAAATCATCTGTCTAATCTAAATTTCAAAAAGATGAATTGATATTTCAAGTGTTAGCAAAGTTAATGTATATTACAAGACTTATTATAAAATATATTGATGTTAATATTTTTTATGACATATTATCTTAATATGTATATAAAATGTTACTAATATTTATGCTAATAAAAATTTAGTTGTTTTAAGTTTAAATTTATATCATTCTACATAATTATATTCAATATAACATGATTTTGAAATACAAATAATAACACTCAAACTTTAGAACCAAGCTTGAAAATTAGTAATTTTTCAAACTATCAATTTTACAACTATGATTATTCATTTGATCGTCACAATTTATATTATTTTACACTTTTATTGAGTCTAACCTCTTTTAATAAACTCAACTTAATTATGATTTGAAAAACAATGAGATAATATGAATAATATTATTAAAAGAGTTGTACTTGTATTTAACTGTTATACGGATCTTAAAGTGTTTTATGTTATAATAGTCATGCAAATGTGTAATATGAATTTGTCACCAATACATATATTAAAAAGTTTTTGTGTTATTGAAAATATTTGTATGTCATTTACATATATAAAACTTTTGTATCATTTATATATAAATGTAATATATGTCAATAACCTATATAAAGCTTTTGTGTTATAAATATTCGTGCAAAAGTATTTGTATGGTTTGTATGGATCTATTAAAATATTCACACATTATTGACTAAAACGAAAATATCTCAATCCAGCATAAATATCTGAATTCAGGATATATATTCAAAACTAACTAAAAAATCATACGACCCACCCTATATAAACAAGACAAAAAAATTTATACAAGAATTCGTGTACATAATCCGACCCGATTCACATACTTTTCTTGCACATGCACACACTTTCACATGTTTGAATAGGTGTCTTCAAACCCACTCAAATTCACTCAAAGTGTTAAATTTTTATGTTATGATAAGCATATATTTATGTTATGCTAAGCATACTTTTATATTATGTTAAACATACCTTTAGGGCCTTTATATTATATTAAACATAACTTTATATAGCAATAAATATACCTTTATGATTTTATGTTATGTTAAACATATATTTAAGGTTTTTATGTTATGTTAAACATATCTTTATTTTATATTAAGCATACATTTATGTTATGTTAAACATACATTTATGGTTTTATGTTATGTTAATAATACCTTTAGAGTTTTTATGTTTTATTAAGCATACCTTTTAATTATGTTAGTTGTACCTTTATATATTATATAAAGGTATGACTAATATTAATTAATGATATGCGTAATATTTATATAAAGGTATATATGTACAAATTAGGGTTTTTTTGTGCTGAAATTATAATTTTTTCGTCAAAATTAAGGTTTTTTTTGCTAAAATTAGGATTTTTTTTAAAGTTAAAGGTATTATATAAATGTATGTTTAACATAATATAAAGGTATATTTAACATAATATAAAAGTATAATTAACACAACATAAAAGTTAGGATATAAAATAAAAAAAATAAAAAACGAAGGAAAGCCGACCCAACCTACATTTCATACAATAATTGCACACAGGTGCAATTCAATAAACAAATCTTATTTCAAGTTATCTGATAATTGTGATTGATGTGTACGACATATAACAATTGAAGGATCAATAGAAAATTGATTAATTTGATATATCATATGTTAAATATGAAATTCAATACGAAATTCTGATAAAATAAATTTTTTTAAGTAATAAAAATGTATATAAAAAAAAAATACACCTTTTGGCATATTTCGTTGTACTCCGAAATGACTAAACTTATTTTTAGAATTTATAAGATGTTAGTAATGATTTTTTTATAATTTTAATAATTAAATTTGAAGGTGTTTTAAAAATAAACTTTTATATTAGAAATAAATTGAGATTCTCCTGTTTAAAAAAAAAAATTTATAAAGTCCTTACATTTTATAAGCTCCTAAAATAAGATCTTATTTTAAAATTTAATCATACATTTTTTAGGAGCTTAAAAGCTCACCCAAACACCCTCCAAATTATTACTTACTTCGAATGTGGTATATATATAGAGCAGAAAAAAAAATGTAACTCAAAGATTAAATTTTATGATATTATTTGATAAATATTTTCGCGGAAATACAAATTAGAAACATAGTCTAAAAGCGCCAAAATATAAATGTTTTGGGTAATAAATATTGCATGATAAAACAAAGAATAATTTCCATAAAAAAATCGACAAAATGACACAAATAACAGAAAAGGTATGCTACCCATGTTATTTATGTTTTGGGCCATAAATTCTCGAATATGAAAGCTCTGAATTTCATGCTTATTCATTGAGTATACAACTCAAGTGAATTGAAGCTGGCTCCCTTGATTTTATGCCTTTGGAAACCCATTTCTTGTCTAATTTGTGAAATTTATTTTAAGAGGCCTTAATGATCTATAACTTTTACAATTAGAAATATGTTTGAATTTTGGGTAATCTTCGTCTCAAAAAATTATATGAGTTAAATAGTATAATATATATTTTTTATTATATGGGTAAAGGTTAAGGTAACTATAATTTTTTTGTTCAATTATCAATCTTATCATAATAGATATTGCAGTAGTTAAATTTATATCGATCTATTAATTTATCTCCATCAGAATAAGTATTATTCGTATGAATTCTGATATATTTAAATTTGTGATCGTTCTCATTATAAAAAGGGCAATTATATTCTATTAGTTGTTAAATAACAGGTTGTGGTAAATATAAGTATATGCGAGTAACAATGTCCATCAGTTCAATATTAATATACAAAGTGTCCTATATATATATATATTTGGTTGATCCATTTTTTAATTTTGAAATATTGAGTCTACTTTTTCAGTTCATGATGCAGTCCAAAGCTTAATCCTTTTCCAGAAAGATACTTTTTCTGGGACCGTGTATTGGATCAAAAAACCCCGTACAAGATGGCATCAAGAAAATAAAAGGAGAAAGAAAGAACTAAAATACTATATATTAAAAATAAATTAAATATAGTGCATGTTGCGCCGTGGCTGATTAAGCAACTGTTTCAAGAAAATTCTGCACTTTACACTAGTGAAGAGCATTTCATTTATTTTGTTATTATATAACTAAAGTTAGAATAATTTATTCTTACCCAAAACTTATATGAAACGACCTTAGTAATATATTTTGATATTTAGTATATGAGATTTTGAGTTCATAACTTACAAATTCAACTCATTTTCACAAACTCATATGTGGGTTGTGGATTATAACTTATGAATTGTCATTCTTATAAATTTAATTCAATGAGACGGTTTCATAATAATCACATTTTTTAATATAATTACACTCTCAAAATACGGAACCGTTGCTCATAAATTATAATGAGGATTCTAATATGATTTGGATGACATAAGACTTCAATATCTATAATTATTGACTAAAAGGAATTCACGTCAATGAAAGAGACTTTGCCCCTCATTTCTAATAAAATAAAAGACGGTGGATAGAATTAATGGAATCCTTTCCATTTGAAATATTTAATTATGCAGGACTAATTATTAAGTTAAATAATAAAAATAATTTAAAAAGATCCTTTTTTTTAATAAGAAGAAAAGCCCAATCATTTGATGAAATAATGAAAAAAAAAAGGTCGGAGGGACATGGACATGTCACACATGTGACAATATATATAAATGTTGTAATAATAATATAATGCATTAACGCACAATTAAGCTATATTCATCTCCCATCTCCCTGGCGTTTCGACCCTTTTCCACAAATTAGCAATTAATAGTTCCATGTGACATTCATGATATAGACGCCAAGTGGCTTAGGGGAAAATGGGGGTTTGAGGTATAATTTTCCATTAATTAATTTTTTTTCATGAATTCAATGTCACCACAACTTTTCAAAATTATTAATAGATCCCGAATGTTCGTTCTCCCAACTCACTTCACTATATTTCCATTAATTAATCTTTTTCATGAATTCAATGTCACTATATTGTAGTTCAAAGGATATTAATTGTTGAGCGTTTGATAGATTAAAAGTAGTCAATATTTACAATTGGGTATTCTTATCAATTTTTTACGTCTACTCTGTTAAAAAAACATTATATTTCAATATATATATATATATATATATATATATTAAGATCATTCATTTATATAATAGTTGTTTAAAAAAAAATGGTTCTTCGCACATGAACCCAATGTTAGCCTCTTAGTTCCATCAAATGGGGTTCAACATGGCCGCATTTGATATATCTTGTTTTTTTTAGGCTTTCCAAACTAGACTTCGTTTTAAAGACAATAATGTCCAAGTTTTAAAAAATATGACAAAATTAAAAAATTACATAAAAGTTACAAAAAACAATAATTAGGTAGTTTGGGAGTTGGGAAGGCGGCAATGTGACCATGTCTTACCAGATGATGTGGCTCCTTTCCAAGACGCACCATTGAGGCATTCAATCTTCTCAACCAAACATAAAAATAAAAATAAAAGTAAAAATAAAAATAAAAATAAAGAAATACACATAAAAATAAGTATATAGAACCAATTAGCAATCCATAATTTTGACCATGCTTCTCCTTTACTGTTATTGTTATAACAAGTATAAATTATACTTTGCGGATAATGGAATTTAAAAAAATTGAAATACTATTATATAATAAATATAGAAAAATAGAGATTTGTGGAACAAAAGAGGCTGGTTGTTACTTTATTTAAAGTTGAGCCAAATGGAATTGTAGTTTTGCCCACATGTCAAGTTGAGCAGGCACATTAGTGCTTAACTGTCTAATTATGCTGAATGCATGCCAACTAAAACTTAATTAACTCATCTTAAGTGCTTAACATTTTCAAATTAATAATCAATTGGTTAACCTCCTAAAGCACCAAAAGGAGGCAACTTAAATCTAAGCTGGGAACTTTTCAGGCGTGGACAAAAACAGCTTATCTCTACAAGTGCTTAAACATGAAATTCATCATCATTAAGACCATCACTTGTTATATTATGATAAGATCATGAATTAAGCCCTTTGCCAATATTCTTTATGATATGATTATTCATGCTTTTATTTTTAGATGCGTAATTTCAAAAATTATGATAATTTAGAATTATGATTTTACGATTATATGAGGATTAAATTGTGGCTTACCTATTGATCTAGCCAATGTGAGCTAAGATAGGATGCTTGAAAAGGAAAGTTATCACCAAAAAAATTGAAAGAAAATCTTCTTAAAGTGTAGTCATTTTACTCATGTATCAAAAACTTCCTTTTAATGAAAACAGAAATTACTATATTTCAAAAGTTGAAGTTTAGTTTTAATCAGAAAAATTTGAATGTCCTAATTACAAACGATAAGTTAAAACAAAATTTGGATGATGGATCTAAAGAATAAATGAATTGATATAGTAAGACTCTATAAATTATTTTTATTTTTGGATGGAGGGAGTTTGACATTTGTGAGAAGCAAAAAAAATAGAAAATTGCATCTGTTGTAAGTTTGTTCGTTTTGAAAATATGTAACGAATTTATTCTGATTATATTTTTAGAAAATTTAAATGTCGATGACGTTAAATACAATAACTCGTCTGATTCGTAGTGAATGTCTAAAATAAAATGGAATAAGTCGTTTTTCTTTTAATGTTCCATAATGATGTTTCATATTATATTTTTTGTTGTTGTTGTTGTGTGTTATATGTATATAGTAACAACACTACCTTTAATTACGTATAAAATTATATTTGATAAAAACAAGACATTAAAATGACTTTGTTTTATGATAGACTACTCAAACGGATTATGAGTTACTAATTAACTAAGTACAAACAATGATTTAATGAGAATTATTGCCTCAAGCGAAGTCAATAACCTCGCTTTTTTTTTCCCAATAATTGGTTTTTGTCTAAGTACTTATTGTCCACGTCAAATTAGGATGTAATATGACTTTTCATTGACTTAATCTATATTACAATAGAGCAACATGTCTTTTTTTATTATATTATAGTCCTGTGTAAATATACTATTCAACAGAACTGATGTGAATATACTATGTCACAATTAGTCAACCAAAAAAATTACTAATTAATTAGAGATATAGTATTGCATAATAAATAGTCCCTGTTGAACTTGTAAAAATTCTGATCAAGACATGAAAATTGTTAAGATAGAACATGAGTACCATTGTTATAGGAAAATGATTATTGATTGCACACTATCAGTGAAAATTGAAGACAACATAGACATAATTCATACAACTTGCAATATTTAATAATAAATTTTATTTTTAATTAGTAATAAAAATATAAAAACGATATGCAAATTCCCCCATCCCACCCCACCCCTCCCCTACAGATCCCAAGTCTTTTCTGCATATCCTAAACATACAAAACTTATTAATAAATAAAAATTAGTAAGAACTAAAAATAATATTTAATAACAATAACAATTTCAAATATACCAACACAATTTAGGCGGATTTTTTTCTTTTGGTGTATGAATGAAATGCTTACTAACAATTGTTATTTAATATAATATGAGGATTATAATTAATATATCACGCTATTTTGATTATTGAGATCCTCAATTGTTATTGGTTGTCCCTTCAAAATATTTATCCAAATTTCAATCAATGCTAAAAAAAAATTGGGCATCAATTGTATGAAATAGAATTTCAGAAATGAATAAATTGGTAGTGAAATAAATCCCAGTTTGGATGGGCCCTCAAAATGCAGGTCCAAATATATAGAAACACAGAACCCTGAAACCCGGAAGCAACCTTATTTTGTGATGTGCTACTTTCTTTCGCCTTTTTTGAGTCCTAAGTTCTAACGATATAAATAAATATTATAAAAAAATTTATACAACTGTGCATCTGATCCGATCCGACCCACACGCCGTCTTCCACGCGTGCGCATGTGCCCCCACGTGCTTGGGTGGATGCGCTCAAACTTACCCAAATTTACTCCAGGTACTAGATCTTTATGTTATGTTAAACAAACATTTATATTATGTTAAACATACTTTTATGTTATGTTGGTCATATTTTTAGGGTCTTTATATTATATTAAACATACTTTTATGCAACGTTAAACATATTTTTATGTTAAGTTAAGCATACTTTTATGATTTTATATTATGCTAAGCATACATTTAGGGTTTTTATGTTATATTAAGCATATTTTTATGTAACGTTAAACATACATTTATGTTATGTTAGTCATATATTTTAATTATGTTAGTTGTACCTTTATATATTATATAAAAGTATGATTAATATTAATTAAAGGTATGCATAATATTTACATAAATGTATATATGTACAAATTAGGGTTTTTTCATGCTGAAATTATAGTTTTTTTGATAAAATTAAGGTTTTTTTGTCAAAATTAGGGGTTTTTTTAAAGTTAAAATATTATATAAAGGTATGCTTAATATAATATAAAAGTATGTTTAATATAATAAATGTATGACTAACACAATATAAAGGTTATGATAAAAAAAAATGCGCGGATCCGGGTCGGATTCAGCCCGATTCGACCCACCTTATATGAATTTAAGATTCATACAACAATTGTACACAAGTCTCACTCAATAAATATTAGTTGAACATAAATTGTTATGTTTATTTTATTTTCTCACTTTCCACTCTATCTAAATTGTTACAACTCATGATATAAATTTTAGAAATGTTTTTTTTTTATTAGCTGGAGACTGCCACTGAATAAAAATTCTAAATCCATGGTTTTTATGCCCAAATTAATTTTGGTAAAATAGAAAAAATAAAATAAAAATATTAGTAAATGTGGCATTGAAATCTGATGCCAAGACAAGTAAATATAATTTAGTGGACAACACCACTCCGGAATTTCTTGTTAGGCCCCACGAAGTTTTAATCCATTTGGATTTGCAAAGGCCACATCTCATATCTTCCATTCATCTACACCAATCTTGGTTTTCCCAAAGCCAATTATATTTATTTTTTCGAATAAAGCTAATTACTGGTGGCTAAAAGTTGTTTTAACTACAGTAATCCCCACTTAAACCTAGTTTTATATTATATTGATGCAAGAAAACAAATATATTGCCTTGATTTTTCCTTGTATACACACACACCCTACAACCCAACATTTTATTTGGACATGTGCCCTAATTTGGGGGAGATTAATTAGACTTAGCTGGTTTGCAATTTTGTGCTCTAGAAGCCTTGCCTTGATCAATGGATATACAAATTCATAGATTTTTTTGGGTTGATTAGGTGCTACTTTATTTTAGTTTCTGAGATTAAATTTCAATGTTAAATTAGTAACAAAATTTCAGAAGTCTGCACGTATATACACAGAGTTTAGGATATATGAATTTGTATATGCTTAATTCTATGAATTCATAAATTTCAGAAATCTACACATCTATTTCAGAGGGCTGATTCAATACATAGCCACAATATTTCTCTTTACAATTATGATATACTTAATTTTCTGTTTTGTTGGTAATATTTTTATCTTTTTTCACAACCATCATATTTTCACCTCATTCATCATCCCAACTATCGATCTCTTTACCAATTTTTTTTTTTACTTTTCATTCTTCCATAAATTATGAGTTTCGACAATTTACTACTCAATATTTAGGTTGAATGCATTTTTTCATTAGTCTCCATACATTTTATTTGAAGTCATTTTGAATTTAGATTTAAAAAAAAAAAAAAAAAAACTCTTTGCAGCCATGATTGTCTTTTTTATCTACATTTTATACACATAAATTTTTTAAAAAAGTTTTGAGTTTATAAATGTGGGAATGATTTTGTTGACGCTAATCAAAATAGAAAAATCACCTATAAAGCAAATGTGTTATTATGATATTAGTTATTTTAGTGAAGTATCCTGTGACATTTAAAAAAATGTTAAGAGGAATTGAATGACTAATCCAATAATTTTGAATAATTTTTCAAAAATAGGATTTGGAGTTTTGAATTGAATGACTAATCCAATAATTTTGAATAATTTTTCAAAAATAGGATTTGGAGTTTTGATGTTAAGTGCATAAAATTTATGTGTGTGTTTAAGATGATATTAAATTGATGGTGGCTAAAGGCTGTAAAAAATAAAAAAAAATAATGAAACTTTAAAATCAAAATGAAGAATTTAAATATATGATGGTTGTATGGAGAAATATTGTGATTGTTAACAGAATTACCTTGCTATTGAATGATTGGAAGTTTTATATAGGGTTAATATCCACTTCTACGATCTCTACTGCATCTAATGTTCATATACTATGATTGCACAATTAATTCGTTGCGTGAAGCCTCAAAGAATGATACCTTAACTTTTTGGGGCCGATGGGGAGTTGAATGTGGGAGTAGCCCAATTTATTAAAACTAGATTGGGCTGAACCCAATATGGAGGCATCTTAA
Organism: Scutellaria barbata; assembly: GCA_028654395.1. Classification (NCBI taxonomy): domain Eukaryota; kingdom Viridiplantae; phylum Streptophyta; class Magnoliopsida; order Lamiales; family Lamiaceae; genus Scutellaria; species Scutellaria barbata. The sequence goes on from CM053645.1 coordinate 11,386,279, forward strand.
CTCAAAACTGCAAATTTAGTGACAGTCAACGCGAGTTTTGACTTTTGAACCCCCTAAATTGCAACGGGTCAGTTATGCTATTGTTTTGAGAATTTCAAACCCTAATTCTATTAATTTTATGTTTTTTAAATTTATTTTATTTTTATTTAAAATTATGCGACGGTAGAATATCTATATTTAAATGAGTAACTGTTATCTTTACTCATCAAGTTAGATTTAATGTAATTATGTAAGTAATTAAAATTTAATTTCAGCAAAATCGTGGTCAATTATTCAACCTCCAAGTCCAAGATTATCAATCCTTATTTATATAAGGTATCATGAAAAATATGTTTCTTATATATGAATCGCGTCTGTAATCGTAAGTGATGACAAAATGAGAAATAATTGATATTATGTTGGTGCATTTAATTAGCAAAATAAAAAATATGCCATTATTGGTAATAGGCATGTTCCGATCAATTAGCCTTTTTTTATGATATTATTATATGATATATTTTTCACTCCGTATTAGTCAAATTTGATTTTTAAATTACTTTAAATCAACACAATCACTATCATTGATCTTAATATTTAATTGTGGATAGAAGTTATCCCATTATATTTTGCACTAGTATTGGACCCATGCATTGTACGAGCTTCATAACTTATTTAATTAACATTTGTTGTTAATCATATATTTGTTACAATAATTGTATTTTCCATATTATGAAGGAATAAGATTATCAAAGTCATTGGTGGGAAGAATTGCTAACAGTTGGCATTTTATCATTTTCGATATTTGTTATTTTTATATATATATATATATATGATATTTATCTCTTACTCCGTAAAACATTATTTCTCATATGTTTTATTTTCATTTGTTTTTCTAAAAATGTCAAAGTTAGTTGTTTGTTGGTGGAATTTTGTTGTTTTAACTGTTGTGTTAGGTTTTTTTTTTATTTTTTTCACATATGTTATTGGTGATTATGACATTGATCAAAATTTGGATTTTTCGAATAAATTCACTATTTATTTTTAAATTGATAAATTCATCTCCATTATGAAAAAAGTTAACGTCGTGTTTATTTTCAAAATTGGTAAAATTTAAATTTGCTCTTTGCACTTTCAATTTCTTTGGTTTTTGCCTCCATATCTATTATTTTTAATCCTCATATTTTTTTTATTAATTTGAAAAGAAAAAAATTTAACAAAAATAAAAGTATATTTTATAGGTAATCATAAAATATAATGCATGGGGCAACAAAAATTTGAAAATATTGGAAGCCAAATTAAAATTAATGTATTATATAATTTATTCAAGTAATTCTAAAATCTTTATTTGAGATGTATCAATAATTTTTAAATTATAATTAAGTATTTGATAGCATATTCTACGATTTGTTTTTTTTTTTTTTAATATTTATATATTATTAATTTTTAATATTTAGATTCAAATATTATTTAGGAATAGGAAGAGGAAGAGGGGAGGTGAAAAGAGAGAAATTGTAACGGTTATTTAAGAGAGACACATGACATTCTTAAATTTCTTCAAAATGTTTGAGGTGACGGCTCAAAACTTCTTCTAAAAACTTAGATAACGAGTTTTGAGGGAGCCAAACTCAACTTTTATAAATATAAATTACACAATGACCCAACAATAAAAATATGTGATTTACATGGGGTGATCATCATTCATTAATGCGGAGGAAAGAGTAGTTGTAGTCTTGTAGATGATAACGCAACAAACAAAATGTTTTTATCTATTTGGGTGAGGATTATTTTTTGATTTATTTTTTATTTTTGAAGAAGGGTGAGAATTATTATATCATGAAGAATTTAATTTGTCTAACTCGCCTAGAAAAAGATAACTTATCCTATCAAACATACCCTAATTTGTATGATTACATTGAAATTTGTGATAAAATGAAAGATAATATAACCTATATATTCTATATTGTATCCATCAAAGAAAATGATGAATTAATATACAAAGAAACGCACATTAACCTGATTAACTCAAACACTTTTTCTTTTTTAAGAAAATAAAATCAACCTATAGAATTTCCCAAAAAAAAAAATAATAATAATAATAATAATGATTGTAATTACTTTAATTTTCAGCGTGAAACAAACGATTTCACAGATAGAGTGACACGCCTTTAACGCGATTGGGCAGAAGAGACGAAAGCTTACGAAGAAGGAAACCAAAAATCTGCAGTGGTGGAATGAAGTAATTACTTTACTTAATTTTGCACTTCTTTCATCATAAGAGGTCTGTTGTCCTGCAAAGTACAAAGGAAGAGGACAGAAGAAAAATTATAGAATACAAAAACCTCTGTATATATTATGGAATTCTTCCTTTAGCCCTTTTCCTCTCTCCCTCCCAATTTATAGAAACCCTAATTAATGATTTGTGAAATAAGTGAATCGAATACTGTAGTATTAGGAGGAAATTGCAAATTGTAAATGCATGTCGCGGCGGATCTTAACTGGTTCCTGCAATTCATAGTGTTGGCATTATTGGGGGCTTTTGCCTTGCTTTATTTGGTTCGCAACACGGCGTCCAGGTACTTTGTTGTCGACTCCAATTTCGATTCCTCCGCCGCCGATTATTCTTCCTTGGATCGTAAGAAAAGAGAGGATATGGAGGAGGCCGCCGGTGGCGCCGCCGAGGGTTTTGATTCCTGCGCCGTTTGCGGCCTTCTCACCAAGAAACACTGTGCCCGTTGCAAGATGGTTAAGTACTGGTACGCCTCTCTAATTATATTTTTATCTTCACAATTGCTGTGTTTAAAGTATACATAGCAGTGAAGAGCCATGTATGTGCCTTTGTTGTCTCTGTGTTGGGGAATTTGTTGTTTAGTTTTTTCCCTGTCTGGCTAGACACTAGACAGTGACGAGGTCCGGTGATAATTATTATATTATGTGCTCCAAAAGTCATGCCTTTATCAATATTTTCTCAATGGTAAAACTGTTGGAGTTATACCCATTTGGCGATTTCTGTTTTGGTTAATTCCGAGGCTGAGATCTTCATATGCCTCTGCATGTGTGACTCTGGCTCGTTTTGGATTATGTTATCTTTTTGAAATAACCAGGTGACTTTTATCTGTGTAATCAGGGAATACTTTTTGGTTAGTCTTAAATGTTACTGTATATTTAGATAATATAACCTGTAATCATTTAATGAAAGATGATTGTATGCAATTAAGCTTTCTTCTCGATGCAAGACAAATCTACTGAATGTTGAACTCTGCATGAAAGTAGCCAGACGGTGAGTTTATTAGGATTCTTGGTTATGGGAAGCATAAGTATGGCCTCTTCTTTATTCAATTTACTATTACATGTATTGGTCATCTTATACCATCTAATGATATAGCCTATAGGCACTTTCAATTTCTTACTTGATGTGAGACAGATCCTAGTATATGCATGCAGTTCTTTTCCAACACATTGGGGATGCTCCTCTGAGATTCCTTGAGTGCTCTCAAGCATCAGTTGTCATCATTAGTCATCAAGCGCCAACTTTTGAAATTATCTGTTTAAATTCCTTATTACCTTTGAACAATGCACCTACTTCTTTTGGGGCCATAGACTATTGTTTCCTTTATGTTTTAAAATGTAACTTTCACATTTACTTCCTGGGCAAGTCTCTCTCTCTCTCTCTCTCTCTCTCTCTCTACCTCTTTCTCTCTGATAGATTATTTCAGGATTCATGAGAAGGTAAACTATATGGCAATGAATCTGAAATTACAGATAGCTTCCAGACTGAGTGAAACTAGAAAAGTGTTATCACCATGTGTGTGTTTCGTTCTTCCTCTTCTTTTAATGATATCACAGGATTTTTTTCACAAACTAGGAGTCCAGTTTAAACTTTAGCAGGGCCATCTTTAGAAGCAAATTGCATCAGTAAATTCTTATTCTGATTTCACTTCCTGACTAACTTTTCCTGTGCATCTGAAATATGTAGCTCTGAATCTTGTCAACTATCTCACTGGAAATCTGAGCATAAGACAAAATGCACGGACTTGCAATCATTATACAAAGCTAACAATACAAAAACAAAGTCCACTTTGAGGGGAAGGAAAACTTCAGTAGTCCCTGTGGGTGGAGCCTCAAAGGTTTGCAAACCATCAAACAAAGTATTTCACCTACTACCTTACAGATTTCTTGCTGTACATATAAGCATTTGCATAATTTAATCAGAGGTTTGCGGAAATCCTTTTTTTGTGCCTCAGATACTTTTCCCCTATGAGGAATTTCTCGAATTTTTCAATTGGGACAAACCAGGCTATCCTCCTTGTGGCCTTTTAAACTGTGGAAACAGGTAAGTGGAGTTTTTATTCTACATTTTGCACCTCTATTTAAAAAGCAACTACCAACATGATGCACCTCTTGCTTTGATGCAGCTGCTTTGCTAATGTGGTTCTTCAATGTCTTGCATACACCCGGCCGCTTGTTGCGTATTTGTTGGAGAAGGGCCATCGAATAGAATGTAACTAGTTTCCTTAAAATTGTTCCTGACCCATTTTATTAAAAAAAATGATCTTATCAAATCTCCTTTTGCATTTATCAGTGGATAATCCTTATCTTTTTAACTCCGTCTCCATGTTATGCAGGTCAAAGAGATGATTGGTGTTTTCTGTGTGAATTTCAATTGCATATGGAAAGGGCAAGCCGAAGCAGTCATCCATTTTCACCGATGAACATTCTTTCAAGATTGCCTAACATAGGTGGTAATCTTGGCTATGGGAAACAGGAGGATGCCCATGAGTTTATGAGGTCTTACTAACTTGTCAATCGCGTGGTTGAGCTAAATACCCCCCCCCCCCCACACCCCCCCCACCGCACAACTTTCTAGTGTCTCAGGAATGACCTTTTGGAACACAACTTTACTTTTCTCAGTGTTGTATGATTACTTTGGTTAAGTAACATCGAATATTTTGTAGGTTTGCCATCGACACGATGCAGTCTGTGTGCCTTGATGAATTCGGTGGAGAAAAGGCTGTGCATCCTAGCTATCAAGAAACTACTCTTATTCAACACATATTTGGTGGCCGCCTTCGATCACAGGTAGTCTGCAGCAATAAACTTGAGCTTTTATTATTTGTTCTATTTTTTTTTTCCTTCCTTTTCAAAATATTGCGTCCTTTTAAAGAGACGTTTTATTTTATTTAGTTCTAATGTCATTGGTACCCCAAGTGTATTGTCTAATAGTCAATTTTACCATAGTAGTTATTATAATGCCCAAACTTACCCTTATTCATCATTTACCTCCATTTTAACAATATATTTTCAAATGAAATATAAATTTACCTGCATTTTAACAACATATTTTCATATGAAATATAGGTGAATTTAAAATTACAAGCCCTTGATTAAACTAGTTGTTTGGATAATTATAGTGCATATATTCAAATTCTTTCCTGAGAAAATTACAGGTTAGATTAATCTTTGGGTATTAAAACATTTTTACCAAACTTTTGGGGGACAAAAATGTTCTTGTCCCTTAATTAAAAATATTTAAGAGGACTTGACACTATGTTTCTTTGCCTTACATATTATTCTGCATCGATGTGCATTATGGATACTCAATGTTTAATTTCATTTTGTTTGAATTGTGTGTGTGTGTGTGTGTGTGTTTGTTTGCACAAAAGTCTTCTATGATTTGATTAATCTTTTTTCATTTTCAGGTTATATGTGCAGAGTGCAATAATGTTTCTGACCAATTTGAAAACATGATGGATTTAACTGTTGAAATTCATGGGGATGCTGGATCTTTGGAGGAGTGTTTGGATCAGTTCACTGCCAAAGAGTGGCTTCATGGGGATAATATGTATAAATGCGATGGGTAAGTTTTGTTTTTGCAAGAGTATAAATTTCCTTTTTTTGAGCTTCATAAGGGGAATATTAATCATATGCAGTTGTAATATGTCTGGATATTCCTATTATGTATATTTATTTTGCTGAATTATATTAATAATTATTTTTTTGACAAGTGTATTTGCATTGTAATTATTGTAGCGCTTTAGTCCAGTTTGTTGAGTGCTTGCTGAACCAATACCTAACTTGTATACCCAACTCTTTAGTTGGTCTTGCTTTCAAATGTTCCGTTTTAATTTCAGTTTCGATTAATGCTAGTGTAAGTCTTATAATTCAAGAAGTGCTCCTAGATGGCAGTGTTACTTATTCATAGAATTTTTTTTTTCTTTTGCTTTTCATACTGTTGATGGTGGAGCTTTTGACCAATTAGAATGAGTTGTGCTTGCAGTTGCAATGCATATGTCATGGCATGGAAGCGCCTTACCATCCAGCGCGCGCCAAACATTCTTACAATTGCCTTGAAAAGATTTCAGGTTGCACTTTAACTCCGTTGTGCTGATCTCTTTTTCCAGATATCTATAATATGTAGAAGAAGATGTAGCAATAATATGCATATATTTGTTGATTAGAAATATTAGCACACTCAAAATTGTTGGCCAGCTACTGATTATTTGGCTGGGTATTTTTCTATTTTTAACAAATCATCTGACTTGTGAAAATCCACAGTTGATATGCTCTGCCTCTATACGCATAACAAAAGCTTTTAATTGATATAACGCTGTTACATTGTGTCACCTCTCCTATACATTTATCCAAGTTTTATCTTTTGCGAAAAGGTTCCAGGTGATGATGTCAGTATATAAATTAAGCTTGTACATGCATATTATTTCTGTTTCCTACTTTCTGAAAATCTTCTTGTATTTTGGATGAACTCTTACATGGCTGTAACCACTGGTAACCAGCTACTTCATTATATCATCAAATATCGATAAAAGTTACATGTACTGCTGTTTCATGCTTCAAGTAGTGATGCCCTCTGAAAAACATGTGCTCCACTCTTCTTTCTGTCCCCTTGACTTTAGCGCTTGGTTATAAATGAGTTCTTGCCTTCAGTCAGGAGGATCACATTTCATCTTTTCTTAGAATTACGATAAAAATATTTGCACCTTCTTGTGCAGAGTGGAAGATTTGGGAAACTTAATAAGAGGGTAACTTTCCCGGAGACGTTGGATCTTAGCACATACATGAGTGAATTGGAAGATGGAAATGATGTTTACAAGCTATATGCTGTTATTGTCCATGTGGACATGTTGAATGCATCATTTTTTGGTCACTACATCTGTTATGTTAAGGACTTCCGTGGGAACTGGTACAGGATCGATGATTGTAAGGTAACAGTTGCTGCCATTTTCTGCTTGTCTACATGCATGTACCTTGGTTCCAAATACATCATTTTAACACATCAAACATTTCATGTTGCACACTGGTCTTTGCAATAATTCAATTTATAGAAACGCTCTCTGCTTTTTCTTCTTGTACAATCGTCTCAACTACCCTTATTCAGTATGAAGATGCCAACACTAAATAACCATCATCATATCTAGTCTAGTATGGTATGATACTTGAGAATGTAAACTGTACTGTTAAATACAAACACAATCCTATATGATAATGCTTTAGTATGCGTATTACAATATATTGTTATAAGCACTTTAATGATGTTCTACTTGAATTAAAAAAAACAATCCAGAAGCATGCTATATCACACACCATATCTATTTTCTACTGTTATGTATCTCGTTTTAATCTCTCTCCCCTTTTTCAGGTGGCTAGCGTTGATCTGGATGAGGTCCTTTCACAGGGAGCTTATATGCTCCTTTACAGCAGGTATTTTCTATCATTTCAAAGGATTAAGCAAAATCATCCATTTGTCTTGAGAATAGTTCAATCACAAGAGTAGCAAAACATTGTTCAACATATTATTTTTCCAGTTAATATTCTGCAATTGTTTTCATCTTGGTTTAGAGAATTTGATTTTAAAATAAATTTTTCATGAATTTAGATGCTGAATCTTTAAAAGTTTAATTTTCTTCTTAAAATTTCTTTTGGAAATTGCCAAATGAGTTGGGTTGAAATGCATGTGCTGAAGTGCCTGAGCATATACCCCTTAGCCCCTTCTAACTTTGACCCACGGCAAGTGCCCCACCTCTAAGTGCTGTCTAAACATGCATATAAAACATTGTTTGGCATTCCTTGTGCTAATTTGTGCTTGACATCATGTAAATAGCTATTGTGGTTGGTGTGAATTGATGCTATGTTTGTACTGATTTTGATAGGATTTGTGCTCGCCCATCATGCTTGCTTGCCACAGAAATGTTGAGGAAAGAAGGAAACGTAAACGTGAAAGTAATTGAAGTAGATTCTTCCTTAAAAGAACCTGCTGAATCCTTGTCTGATGCAGTAAGCATTGATAGTCCTGTTGATTCTGGGCAATCTTTATCTGCTGATGGACCAGTATTGAAGGTTAACTGTGGGGAAGATTTATCATTAACTACAGATGCAGAATATGCGGAAGAGGATATGAAAGTGGCATCTGACTTGTGTTTACCCTCTGTCAAGGATGTTGAACTTCACAACAGTGAGGGAGTACCCACTGCGCCAAATGATGTTGGTTCTTCTTTAAAACATGATAATGAGCCATATCTGGATGACTCTTCATTGATTGATAAAACATCAGTACAATTGGATGCTTTAAGTGTGGAATCTGTTTCTGATGTTGAAATTGCAAGATGTGGGGGTAAATCCAATGCTGATGTAGGCTTGTTGAAACAGGTGACTGAAGAATCCAATGCCGTTGAGAACGGTACGTTTGAGGAAGGCAGCATTGCTTGTAATGTTTCAGCCATGGCTATTACGTCTAAGGTCCGAGATAAAGTGAACTCTCCTAATCCTACATCTATGCATGAAAAAGTCAGGTATGAAAATGGTGTGTCGCCATCTGTTGATATCCAAAATGCTGCTAAGATATCAGATGGAGAGGTTTCAACAGCGAAGTTAAAGCCACTCTTTGCTCCTGGTTTTCTTGGAAAACATCCACGAAAGAAATGTATTCAGGTGGACAAAAAAGTATCCTCAGGAACCAAGGGATTGACTCCAGAAAGTAATCATACAAATGAAGTTGAAAAATCTCGTTCATTAAGTGAGAATGGCGGCCTGTTGAAAGATGATAGGCCTCACTTTGTTAATGAGAACAGAAAGGCTTCGATGGAATCTGGTATTTATAAAAGCCTTGAAAATGGAGATTCAGTGATTGAAATATAATAGCTGAGTCTTATGGATAACAGGAGGTAAAAACTCCAAATTTCTTGAGAAGATACATTATCCCAAAGGCAGATGGTGTATATTGTGTGTGAAGTTCTGACTGATTGATTAGACTCCGGCAGAAGATTGGAACCTTCACAAGTCAGTTGGAAAATCTTCTGTTGTAGTTCCAGAAAGCTGGATCATTATTTATTCTTCAATTAGTTACAGGTTGAGAAAGATTTTAATTCTACAAATTGTTGGCTGAATCCTGGATGTCTTAACAATAATGGGAATATGAGATTATTAGTTCCTAAGAACAACTTGTTATTAATAGCATTCAATGATCCCATGCCCACAGCTAGATCCAGGGTTTCAATATTTGCAGGAATCTTGGATGCTGCTGTTATCTGTTTTTATCTCTGTTACTGAATTGGAAGTCTCCTTTATTGCACATTACAACTTTACTACTGTCTTTATTTCAGTCCCTTTAAATTGAGGTGAAGAAGTTCCAATCTTCTTGGCAATCTTAAACTTCTCCAACATAAATACTTTGTCGTGACTAATATGGCAATTTATTAGAAATTTTATACAATGAGAGAAATTTGTTGCGCCAACTATGCTCATTAATTTTGTACATGCAATTGCCATATCACGAACAAAACCCCCATCCAACAAACTTTTTCATAGTTTAATTGATTATGGGATCACCAAAAGTTGATTTCATTAAGCTGCAAGGAAGGATGCCAATGCAACGACCAAGCCAAATGACAAACCAGACGCCAGCTGTTTCCCGGCTGCGCTTTTAGGCGGTGGAGATGGCGAGTCATCGGCATCCCCTGCCGCCTCAGATGCCGGACCAGGGGCGGGAGCACCAGCCGGGGCTAGGGCCGGAGCATCAGCAGGCTCCGCCTGTGGCTCTTCTTCTACCGCGGGGCTTTCCGCTGGTGGTGGAGACGCCGCCTTGGGCGGAGCAGGGGCCTTTGCAGGCGCCGACTCCGGCAATGGACTCCATTCTCCGTCGATTCCGGGAGCAATGATCGGCTGAGAAATGCTGAGAACGGAGATGTTGTAGGGCTGCGCGGCGACGAAGCTCTCAAGTCTTGCATCGACTGGGGAGCCTTTAACGGCGGAGCCGAAAACAATGCCGCCATCCTTCTGGTGGACGGCGACGAGAAAACCTTGCTGGTCTAGGGCGGAGCCACTCGCCTGGTAGAGCGTGGTGAGCACAGTCCTGTTGTCCACCTTGAGCTTGTTAAGCTTAGCGCTATCGAAGTAATCGAGGATGACGTGGTCGCTGAGGATTCTCCTCTGCACATCCTCGGATTTTCCGGTGATGGCGGCCATACGGTCGTTGGTGAGGGCGAGGACGGTGATGGTTCTGCGGCGGTTGATTTCTGCTGCGAGGTGGGTCCTGGACAAGAGGTCGTTGAAGGTTTCGAAACCGGGGTATCTGCCGAGGAGGATGGTAATGTTGAAGGCGGAGGCGGTGGAGATGGAGAGGAGGAGCACGGCGGAGATGAGGATGGAGGGGGCAGCGGTGGCACCCATTTTCCCCGGTTTCTTAATTCCCTGCAAATAAAGAGAAATTAATGTGGATGAAGGAGGTGAGTTACGTATGTTTATATGTATAATTGGGAGAGAAATGGTGCATGGAGAGAAATGCTCTCTTTTCCACTAGACTATGGATGGCCTTTATTCAAAAACAATTTTGATTAATGAAATCTAATATTATGGTGATAATGTATTAATATTTTAATACTGGAATCATAATGTTTAAAGGGAACACCAAATGTTTAGATTTATAAATCTCTCTCAGTTTTCTTGTATGGGCCATAGCCCCATTTACTGTTAATCATATTTAAGGTTCAGTTATCAATAATAGGGCTTGGGTTTTGAACCAAGCCGGACAGGTCCGGCCCAATAACTGACCGATTTATTTAAGATTGGTCCGAGTAAACCTAATATAATGTTAGCAAAATAGTCCAGATTTCGTTTAACCCCCCATTAGTACCTGGCGTCTTTTGATTTTCATAATATTTTCCTATTCGACAAAGCTCAGAAATTCTTGTAAGATTGGCTTCCCAAAAGGGTAAAATTTGCTAACAAATTTTTTTTTTTTTTACTCTTTTTTATTGAATAATTATGTGAATTCAATTTACTTGTGATTTCTCATAATCATATGTTACTTATAATACTAGTCAAGAATATATTTCATTATTTGTAGCATAACATGATTCAACTTTCAAATTTTGTTGTCAAATAGTAAAGGTGAAGAGAGGGAAAAAAAAAAAAAAGCAACGGAAATAATGCCTAGGTTATGTAACTTTCTAATGCATTTATAATTTGTGTGACCTAGCTAATCTAACCTAGTATGTCATAAAGATAAAGAGTCAACAATACTAGTTATCCTTTATTATAGCACTATCAATGTCTTTTAACCTTTTCTTGCTACCTCATGATAATTATTATTCAGCATCCAAGGATTAGATGTGAATTACCACCTTTGGTCTCCGTTCAATAAATGGTTTTTATATAAAATTGAAAATAAATATATAAATTACATGTGAGGAAAAAAAAAACATGAAAATAGAGAAATGGAGCATTTAGGATGAGGGGTGTTGCAAGGACAGGTAGGGAGTTGGTCCTTGTGTTTGTGCTCATCAATCTTAATGTTGTGTTCCTTACATACAGCTGTTCTTCATATTCATATTTTAATTTAATTTATAAATTATAAAACTATGAATAAACTGATTTTTGCCCCCGCCAATCACATGAACACAGACCATTGATCTCATTAACGTTTGATCGGACTGTTTTTTTCACTCTAAAAATAATTCAAAACAAGAAAAACTGCCCTATACTTTTTGTTAGTTTCTAAAACATGCTCAACTTTTCTGTATGATAGTTTTTTTTTATAACTATCCATGTGTCTTTTTTTATTATATTCATTTGTTTTCTATATGCTTGATTTCATATTGGTGTTATTTCAGGTTTTAGTTTACGAACTTGACCCAACAACTTATTTAAAGTATTTTCCTTATTTAAAATATTTTCCTTAAAGTATTACTTATTAAGTTTTAAAAATGAGTTCAGGATGGTTTTACTCCTCGAGTGGGTCCGGGTTGGATAATATAATTTATAATTTGATAATCATCATTAGGTAGCGATAAGCATAAAGTTAAACAATATGATGCCATGATTAAGCACTAAGGATGCACAATTATTCGGAAAAAGAGAAAGATTGGAGTGCTCCTTTTTATTGGGCCTTTTGGCCCATCCTTTGTATTTATTATTGGTTGTTACCAATTAGAAGTAAATTAGTTAGTTAATATTAAAGAAAAAATTGAAGTTAAACGGCTGGCAGTCTGGCACAAGTGTTTTCAGAGCAGAAAGTTTGTTAGAGAATAAATTTTTCTCTTTATTTTTTTTCCCCATAACTCTAATCCATTACTTTTCCCCATGACTATTCCAGGTCTTATTAGTTATAAGATGGGGTAATTCTGCTATACATCAATGATATTAATACATCAACTTTTTTTACTGTAGTAAATAAAATCAAGATAACTTTTGATCTTTGGGCTGGGTTGTTAATTATGATTTTATGGGCTGTATTGTGCCTCTTTAGTAGGCCCTCTTTAGAAGGCCCAAATGCACATAGACCCAAATGTATATATGTCATTTCTTGCTATATGTATTTAATTTTGATTAAATCACATGACACCAACAATTGTGAGTATTTAATTAAACCACACAATTAATTTTATATTTATATTCATTAAATATTTTAATTTAGTATTTAATTTAAATCAGTAGTGTTATCAAGGTAATTAATAATTATAATTTAGTACTTAATTAATTAATCAACACGGTTAATTTTAATACTAATATTAAATATGAAATTAAATTAATACTTGTAATCTCGTGTTTAGTTAATTAATCACACTCTCCTTTTAATTTAAATAGTAATATTAAATGTGAAATTAAATTACACTGTAACGGAAAATTTTATTTCAATATTTAATATTAGTATTTAAATGAAAACGTATTTATTTTGTTAATGTTAATCGTGTATTAAAACATCACATCAAATTTAAAAATTGCTTAACATACAAAAGTCCATCTAAATCGAAATAATTTATTTATATCAAAATTCATCCAAATCGACTACATATAAATGATGAGATACGTGAAATCGATCAAAATTAATCCAACATGTCTACCACACTAAATCTTATACAATGGATGAAAACATATCCAAATCGTAATCTTTATAATCTAAAGATTGTGATATTATTAATTAATCATATACAAGTAGGATGCAACAAATATCCAATTAAATAACATGCAACCAACCAATTTTGATGACACGACATGCAATGAAATAACATTCAACTAACAATATCGATGACCCAGTATGCAGTCGATACAGTGACCTAACATGACAAGTCAATTAATAATAAACATTATCAAGTAACCATACAACACCAACCAACCAACCAACGACATAACATGCAATCAATTGAATTAAAAATAATTATCACACAACACCGTAATAGGATGCAAATAATATATAATTAAATAACATTTAATATGTATTTCGGTTATAAATTAAATATTTTATAATTTAGTATTTACTTTAAACTAGTGACATGATCAAGATAATTAATATTTGTTTCAACTAAAATTAATATTTGTAATATAGTATTTAATTAAATTAATATTTGTATTGTAGTATTTAATTAAATTAAGCAATACGATTAATTTAAATACTAATATTAAATATAAAATTAAATTAAACTGAAATATTAAAATTTATTTTAATATTTAATGTTAGTATTTAAATTGAAATGTATATATTTTCTTAATGTTAATCTTATATTAAGATATCACATCAAATCAAAAAATGACTTCACATATAAAATTTCATCTAAATTATACAATGATGCTATAAATTAAATATTTTATAATTTAGTGTTTATTTTTAATTAGTGGTGTGATCAAAATAAGTAATATTTGTTTTGGCTCGAATTAATATTTGTAATATAGTATTTAATTAAATTAAACAACATGATTAATTTAAATACTAATATTAAATATGAAATTAAATTAAACAAAAATGTTATAATTTATTTTAATATTTAATATTAGTATTTATATCGAAATGCATATATTTATTTAATGTTAATTGTGCATACAAAACCATGGTTGCAATGACTTTAGGTGATATTCATAATAATTTTGCTAATAAGAGAATTACATTTACACAAAATAAAATATATCGAATATGGATCTCAAATGATTCGTTATCACATGCTCTATAATACAAGAAGATTTAATTGTGTTTTTATGATTGTTATTGACGGATAAATACAATTATTGGAGAAGATGGATATAAACTACATATCTTGTGAAATTAGACTATTGAGGGGAATTTTTATAATTTATTGCAATAACTTTTGAAGCAAGGTAAAAAAGGTAACTTGAAAATAAAGGGTCAAGATGCAATGATGAAAGATCTAATGGTTAAGGTCACTGGTGTATTAATACCACTGGTGTACTATAGAATGACCCTATAAGATGACAATCGGATTTTTAACATAAAAATTATGAGGTGTATCTGAATTCATCAGATATAAGAATAGATCCATTTTATTACTACCGACTTCCAAAATCCTTAAAAAAAAAAAAAAACACCCTCAAAATCCAAAACCATAATTCTAACATGTATCACAATTTGCAAACATCTTAATTATCATTGAAACGACACATTTCCATTATTAAGTTGTGAAAGACTTGGCAGAGGTGAAATTCATCTTCATTCTTCAGCATTGGGATCTGCATTTTACACTACTTTATTTCACCTCATCCACTGCACTTAAAAAAAATGTTTTTTCCTTAAATAGAAACAAAACAATTATCTTTTTTTTTTTTTGGCTATAAAAACAGAATTTCACCGTACACTATACATGTTCTGTGATCTGCCCTCAATTATTAGGAGTCAATACTTGAAAGCTACCTGCTTCTCCCTACAAAAAACACTCTAGATATAGAGTGGTCAACTACTGTCATTCTCTTTTTATTTTTTCTTTTCTCAACATACCATGTTAATGTGTTTTTTTAATATGTATTTATGTGCCCCATTTTGTTTAATTTTCTTGAACTATTATATACATAATTATTTACACTACCATAAATACAATACAGTGATAGAACATGTACCGAAGATCCCACAAGGCAATTCCTCTCGTGGTGTCTTGAAAGAAAGGATTCTCCTAGTGAAAAGTGAGCATACCATCGTTATCCTGTAATTAATCAAGAATATTTGTATAAGCTAAAAAATAGTGATAATTGCTTGCTTGTGTGTGTGTAAATGAATAATGCAAGACAAGGGTCTTACTCCTCTGTCACATGGTATATTCCTTTCTCTATAATGGTGTCTTGCTTTGTGTAATACTTCCACAGGATAGCGTTTGAGAGTGTGCAAAGAATATTGTTAAAAATATAATCCTTACTAGGAGTATTTACATTGTTCTAACTGTAAAAACTGAGAGCTAGTTAATGAGTGCGTAGGAGTTATTCGTTTGTGAAGCTTTTGCCCTTTATGCTTTGCTTTTCTAATGGGAGGTTCCAACTTCTTAATATCGAGATCCAGCCTATAAATGCTTATTTCAAAATAACTAAAAGTTGCTAGCTTTGTAGCTGGTTCTTGGATTCTGGGTCGTTTCCACTTTGGCTTGCAGGGGAAAAAATGGCTCCAAAATTGAATCTTTTCGAGTGGTGGGCTAGAGATACAGCAAAAGGAACGCCTGTGATAGTGAAAATGGAGAACCCCAATTTCTCCATTGTTGAAATCGATGGCCCTGATGCTGCATTCAAGCCAGTGGAGAAGAACCGGCTCAAGAATGCCAAGCAAGTCAGATGGGTTCTTCTTCTCAAGGCTAACCGAGCCGTCGGCTTCATGGCTTGGCTTGCAGCCACTTTGTGGGCTCTTCTTGGAGCCGTCAAGAAAAGACTGATTCTAAGAGAAGGAGTTGCAGTTGCGAGTGAGAAACTGGGAAAGGGTAAATTAATGTTGAAAGTCATCAAAATTCTTTTAGTCGCTTCAATGGCTATTCTGGCCTTTGAGCTGCTTGCTTATTGCAAAGGTTGGCATTATTTTGACAGCACGAATTTGTACATTCCTCGTACCTCGGACTTCCAAGGCTTGTTTCATTTGGTTTATGTTGCTTGGTTGGAGTTGAGGGGGCATTACATTGCTCCATTTGTTCAATCTCTTTCCATGTTGTGTCTTGTTCTCTTCGTTATTCAGTCTTTGGATCGCTTGATTCTTTGTTTGGGTTGCTTGTATATCAATCTCATGAAGATTAAGCCCACCATTAATGGTGACCCTTTTCAACTGGATGATCCAGAAGGACCACTTGACAATTTTCCCATGGTTCTTGTCCAAATTCCCATGTGTAATGAGAAGGAGGTACCACATGTTTTCTTGCAGTTTTTCTTCATATTGTGTTCTATTTCATCGTTGCATTGTCTTTAGATCATGTTGTGAATTAACCTTATGTCATGATAAGTGAACTTACAATTCTAAATCCTATATGCACTGTGTGTAATGAAATTTATGCTCTGTTTTATCGCAAGGTTTACGAGATATCCATCGCAGCAGTGTGCCAGCTTGATTGGCCGAAAGAACGTCTGCTAATTCAAATTCTTGATGACTCTAATGATGAGAGTATTCAATGGTTGATTAAGGGTGAGGTCTCTAAGTGGAACCAAAAGGGAGTTAACATAGTTTATCGACATCGCTTAGTTAGGACTGGTTATAAAGCTGGGAATCTCAAATCTGCAATGAGCTGTGATTATGTGAAAGATTATGAATTTGTGGCTATATTTGATGCTGATTTCCAACCAAGCCCAGATTTTCTCAAGCAAACAGTTCCACATTTTAAGGTGTCTAATCTATACATGCTTGATCTCATCTTCAACTAATTATAGATCATTACTTATATACATTCTTTTCCTATAGGATAATCCTGAAATAGGATTGGTTCAGGCAAGGTGGGCGTTTGTAAACAAGGATGAAAACTTGTTAACTCGTTTGCAAAATATCAACTTATGTTTCCATTTTGAGGTAGAACAGCAGGTTAATGGGGTGTTCTTGAACTTTTTTGGCTTCAATGGAACTGCTGGTGTTTGGAGGATCAAAGCATTGGAAGATTCAGGAGGCTGGCTAGAACGGACGACTGTGGAAGATATGGACATTGCTGTTCGTGCACATCTCAATGGTTGGAAGTTCATATATCTAAATGATGTCAAGGTAGTACTAAATAGCAATATCATTGCAAAATTGGAACTGAATTCACTTGAAACTAGGTGCCTAAATTGTGGCTTGTATTAATTCATTAGGTTCTATGTGAAGTTCCAGAGTGTTTTGAAGCTTATAGGAAGCAACAACACAGGTGGCATTCTGGTCCTATGCAGCTATTCCGGCTATGTCTTCCAGCTGTAATAAAATCAAAGGTATATTCGGGGATTACTTTATCCTTAATCTTGAGACGAAGATCTCACTAATATGTTGAAAACTTGTTGCAGATATCCATATGGAAGAAAGCAAACTTGATATTTCTGTTCTTTTTGTTGAGAAAACTGATCCTTCCATTCTATTCTTTTTCATTGTTCTGCATAGTGCTTCCTTTAACTATGTTTGTCCCTGAAGCCGTGCTTCCAATGTGGGTTATTTGCTACATCCCGATTTTCATGACACTCCTCAATATACTCCCAACTCCTAAATCCATTCCCTTCATTGCTCCATACCTTCTTTTTGAAAACACCATGTCTGTCACCAAATTCAACGCAATGGTATCTGGGCTCTTCCAGCTAGGCAGCTCGTACGAGTGGATTGTGACGAAAAAGGCTGGAAGGTCTTCAGAATCGGACTTGCAGCAGGCTGCTTCTGACAGCAATATGAAAGTACTTGTCCAACCACATGTTGTTAGAGGAGCTTCGGAAAATGATTTGTCTGATCTCAGTGTATTGAAGGGACAAAAGGTGGGCGTAGTGAAGAAAACAAACAAGATTTACAGGAAAGAGCTGGCTCTTGCTTTCCTACTGCTAACAGCTTCTTTGCGAAGCCTGTTATCAGCTCATGGACTCCATTTTTACTTCCTGCTTTTCCAAGGATTCACTTTCGTCCTTGTTGGCCTCGATTTGATTGGAGAGCAAATCAGCTGATAAAAGAGTTGCAGGGTCACGATTGGACAGAATCATGATCAAACCATCCATGGCCAAGTAATTTACCCCGAGTCAATCATCGTATAGCATTCATTCACCAATTTTTTCATAGTGAATATCGTTTGTCAAGTCAATAATAAGGTTTCCCTGCTCCATATATGAACCATACATCATTTTCTTTTCTGGTTTTAGATAGGATAATACTCAAAATAGAACCCTATATATAGATAGTTTTTGTTTATTTTACATTTACGTACAGATGAAAGAAAATATGGCTGCTCCCAGATCTTTGTGCTGTGTGTATTATAATGCTCCATATTCACCTTTATATTGAAAAATATTTGAACATGATTTCAATGCAAATAGCTTCCCTATTTCCTAGACTATCTTTCTATATAATAAGAAGGTTAGCTTGTATATATCTTCCTCTTTTCTCAGAAATGCATAATCACAGAAATGTTGCATGATGATATACTGATATACCCCACCCCCACTTCAGCTTGTTGCATGTTCTTTTTTTACTTACTATCTCAGAGAGAGAGAGAGAGAGAGAGTAGTGTCGGCAGGGCAAAGAAAGTAGTAATTGGTGTGAAAAACCTGAATATTGATTTATGAGGGGCTACAAAATATTATAGTGGGGATTCAGTATGGCAATAGGGACTAAAAGCTCAGTTCTGCCTTTGCTTGGCTACCTTACTTCCATGGGTCCGCCACCATCTGAGAATGATTTTCAATCGATTTGGACAGCCCGCCCACCTGTCGTTTTGTTGCCATCTTACATTAACTTTGTCGATATCTCTAACGCTCATGAACATGCACGGTTGATATGAATTTCGACAAGTGGTTCTCGTCTTTGATGTTCCTCTTGCTCATATCTAAATCTTGTTTCTTCACTCAAAATATCAAGAAACCATGGAGGTAAATTGATCGTGCATGGTTGAGTTGTTTTAGGAGGCCCTACTTACTGTTGTGCTTAAAGATGAAAGCAGACTGCACAGCTTGGTGGGGCTATTTTTAACTATCACATATCCATTTCTTACAGAGATCCTAATAACTTCTCTTTCTTTCTCAAAAAACAAGAATCTTTTCTTGTCTAAAGGAAAAAGCTTTGAAAGTTGGATGATTTCCATCTCCAAACAGGTTTTAAATGAGCCAATATAATTTGCACAAGGTCTTAGGGTACGAGTCTGCCACCCCCATTTTTACTAAAAAAAAAAAAAAGAGCCAATATAATTTTGGAAAATTAGTTTCTATTGATCACATGGTTCAACCACTTAAGGCATTGGATCCACTTAATGAAAAGTAGGGTTAAATATAAAGCAGAAGAAAAGTTGGGCTGCTAGCAGAAAGTGTGAGCAACAAAAGCATCATTTGTCTCAGCATTTCTGATGAATCACAACTTTTTAGAAACAAAGATTCTCAATTGTCCAAAACAGGATCAAACTTAAAGATTCTCAAAGCTGTCTAAATATAACAATTGTCATTCATCATTAATGAATGAATGAACAAATTGGATGTGAACATCTACTGAACCTACCTTAAACTATATTTCTTTCACATTTTTTAGTTCAAGAATCAATTTTCCAAAAAAGTATATTCTTTCTAATTCATCAGCCTTAGCAATACAACACAATCCTTTCTTTTTCCGACAAGAAAGAGCACAAGCTCTCATGGTTTCCTGTACAAAAGCTTCTGAACCAGTGCCCAGTGATCACCCAAGCTTAAGATATATGTACTATTTCATGAACGCTTAGCCCGTTTTGAACTGACCAACATTACATTCATCTAGTTTATCGACCAATGCAGAGTTATACTTAGAACTTAGTCATCATCAGGATCAGCTGAGAAATCTGGCTCTTCAGGCTTTTGCAGCTTAGGCATTCCCACATTCTTTGTCTTTTGAGCTCCTCTCCTCGTGTTTGCAGCAAATCTTGACGCCAATATTGTCACTCCTAAGCTCTGTTTTACCATCTGAGATGAATTAGCAGGCACACGAGCTTCCTCCTCTTTCTCATTGTCATCAGATAATTGCCCATCCTGAGATAAATTGAATGACTCGTTCATACTTAAACTCTTTGTCATCATTCTCTTCTTGTGTCGTCTCCAGGCCACCTGGATGAAACAGGCGGCCCACGTCCTCCAATGGTGGGAGTAATACCGAAAAGTGTGCTGTAATTTCTTGCTGTGAAGCCGTCTGAATTGATTCGCCACAAACTTAAGATCCTCTGCTCTCAGTATAAATGCTTCCACTTCACTCAGGGCTTTAACAGTTCTTGTTGAAGAAGGCAGATTTAGAGTAGACCTTGGAAGCAATGCCCATGCTAGAAGCTCCTCCCCGCAGAAATCACCAGGCCTCAATCTCGTTGTGTTGAAGAATCCCGTCCGGCCCCCATTCGTTGTCGAGCTCTCGAGCGTCCCCCGAATGATGAACAGCATCTCTGTAACGGGATCGCCTTCACGAACAATGTATGTTCCTTGGGTGCTTAAGGACGATACTAGGCGCTCACATATAGCATCGAGAAGCTGATCATCCATCTGAGAGAAAAATGGGACCTGAGATCGGAAAAAACATTAGTTATGTAGGTTGTCTTGATGTATGATACATAGAGGAGAAAAGACAAGATTAGAATTCTTACACGACGAACAAGGTCTAAACAAAGGTGGCGTTGAATGTCATGACGGAGATCTGTGGGCAAGCCTTGGAGGATAGATTCTTCGTTTACTCCACGCGTGGTTAGCCATTTGTACTGTGTGAAACGTCTGATACGTTGTTGGAGATCTTCAGGGAGACGGCGATGCCTCATCCATTCCTCAGTGTCTCGTCGCTTCAGTCTCCACTCCTCTAGCCTCACAGTGATAGATTGCAGATATGTCTGTTTATATGTGTGAAACTGTTAATGAATCAAACTTGGAAATTTTGATAGAAGAACATTACGCTAGGAGGTTTGCTTATGCCAGATGAACTATCCCAATCAATAAAGAGAAACGCAAATTTAATGAAGAACATTAATGAAGAGTTTCGCTACAAATTTAGCTTCAAAACCAATTAAAGGTTCTCAATGTTTGAATCTTAAATTTTGGTGGACCAAAAAAAAAACGTGGATCAAAAACCAAATGCATCTACAATTCAAGAACTAAACATATTGTGAGTATTAAAACACCAGAAGATTTTGAGAAGGAACATTGTGAGACCTGCATATTTCCAATCAAATGAGCAAACAGAACAAGGCCCATGATTGCAATCAGTATGGCAAACAAAGTTTCACCAATAAACGTGCTTGTTGTCAATGTCTGCCCATAAGAACTGTCATAAGTAATCATCAAGTAAAAATTCTTGTGTAAGAAATCTAGCTTGATTAAAAAAAAATGGTATAGTATTAAGATAACATCATAAGGGACGAGTTTTAGCAACCATACCTTAAGTTCTGTAAACCCCACCATAAACAGTAGAAGTACTTCTCCACAAATAGAGATGAGACGACATTGTTTGCAACGGCATTTCCAAATATTCCATATTTAAAATACATAGTATCATCAGGATTGCATTTAGTGAATACGAGTGTCCTGTTCACCCATTTAGCTCTCTCACTGTGTGCCAAAGCACCACAATCCAGAAAACTCAGTGAGCATCCACTACTCTTGAATTCAGCCCTGCAAGCTGATTTCCAACATGTAGCGTGTCGTTCGAATGACAGCAAGTACCATGATGCCCCCAACACCTAACAAATGTAGGTAAATCATTTGAACAAACATGCTGCATTTGGTAATAAAATGAAATCCAAAGACAATGAATGAAAATTCCTGCATACATGACTTGCTAACATGTAGAGTAGCAGATTGTAAGCAGCACCAGCCCAGGCTGTCTTTGTGACGACTCCAGTAGCTTTGATAATTTGAGAACTCAATGGAAAGATCAGATATAATCTGGGGATATATTGAAGCAGGACGATCAGTACAAGGGCATTATTGGTATGATCAGCATGGGAGCCTCTGATTGCTGGTAATATCGACCATATCACTATCTGGAAGGTAGCAAAAACGAAGCCAATAAACACTACACTTGGATGGCATTCAAAGTTATGATCAGGAACTTGAAAATTTTGATTTAACCACATTAAGCTCAGAATATATGAGTCCAATCCTTCTTTACTATCTCATTGTATATCAATGCTACAAACTCAAATATTCAATAATTTCAACAGATCTTTCACCACCCTATACATAGCTTAAAGGATTAACATTGATCATAATCTTCATCAAATTAAAAATCAAACAGCTATCACAAAAACCAAATTAAAGTTACCTGAGGAAGAGGCAGGGCAGCGATCACGTCAATCAAGAATTCCGACTCCAAGTACCTCTTAGCTATCTTATTCAGATCCATGACAAGTTCACCTTTGCCAAAGACTCTTGAGCTAGGAGACACATAAGCTGTCCTAAACTTTATAATTACATGCAACAGATAAAATACATCGGCCAACGTCCGAAAACAGGTAACAATTATCCCCAAATTTAAGTCTATATGCATACATGTGGTATTGTCCTGATTCATCACTGAAGGAAGATAGAAAAACAAGGGATCCACGAAAAGTGCCACCAAACAAGAAATCAAGAAAATCCTGTTCCATTTTAATACAGTCTCACTCCCAGGATCCAAGATTGTTTTCTTCTCAGGCTCTTGACCTTCTGGGAAAACCTTTGACCTTCCAAATTTAGGAATCTTTTCTGCAAATCCACCTTCAGATTTCCACACATGACTTGGTCTTTTATATAGAGGTTGCTGTTTCTCATGGCTCTGAGCCCCATTCTTCTCCCATAAACAATCAAGATTTTGTTTTTCTTCATTGTGAAACCTATAAAATATCTTCTATTCAGTATTCAGTGCTTCAATCAACTTCTCAAAGAAAGAAAGAGAGAATGCAATACAATAAAAGATTTAAAAAAAAAAAAATCTTCTACTCATTACATTAATCAACTTTTCACAGAAATAAAATGGGATTCAAAAGGGAGCCAAAAAGGACTGATAATCATACCTTACTTGCTTCTCTTTCTTGAATTCCATTGTTGTAATATTTGCAGGAAGTGTTTATAGAGTGCATGAGGTTATAAGTGAGAAAATGCATCCAGATAAAAGAGGAGGTGTTTCACTGTGACTAGTTGAATCCATTATTTGGAGTCTTGGAAGCAATGATTGTGAAATGAAAAGCAGAAGCACAAATTCAAGAAATTGACAAACTCCACTTTGTTAGGGGGGAAACAAAGTGGAAAAATGGAATCCCAAATCCGGTAAAAGTATGTCTTTTTAGTTGATGAAGTGGAAACTTATTTCGAATGTGAGTTGACTTGTCATTAAAACGGCCACAATAAATAACTCTACGATGAAATACTCCCAAGAAACAGCTAATCTGTCAGTCATTAACTCACTGGAAACTGGAGAGAGAGAGAGAGAGAGAGAGAGAGAGAGAGAGAGAGAGATTTGATTATGGGCCATTTTGTACCATAATTTGATGGACTCGAATTTAATTCAGTTTGTAAATTAGTGTGATGAAAATGTCTGTATGCAATGGATTTATTAAGAATTCATTAATTTTAGAATACAATTGTAAATTTGAATCAACATTTGCACTCGTGATTAGGTATTGGAAAAATCATTATATGAAGATACTTTCCTATTATAAGCTTCTTCAAAGAAAGTCTCACAAATCAGCTTTTTGGTGTTCACATTACTTGGCTATAATTTATAAATATTATGTTTGTCATTTGGCCACTTTATATCTTTCTTTTTTTTTTTTTTGTCATTTGGCCACTTTCTATCTTTTTTTTTTTTGTTTAACTTCTATTCTTGGGGCTTTCTCGTCTTTTGATATTGATGAAGTTACGTTGTCAAATGTAAATTTGTTTTGATTGACACTATGTATCTAAAAAAGTATACATAAATCAACAATAAATTACATTTAATGTATGTAACTTCATCAAGTGTAGCAAAAACTGGACTGAGGGATTGTTCTATAACTGTTGACGTGAATTTGTATGAATTTATAATGAATCAATTTTGGGAAAAACCATTATTTCATTTGACCCACCAATAAAATTTGAGGATCCAAATCCAAACTCCTCAGTAATCCCGACCCAATGAATTAGAACCATAAAACTCTTTTTATGTTGAAAATATTCACGTTACAATTTTTTTAATAACACCATCTTCCATATTTCAAACAATCAAGAAATTATATAAAATAATAAAACTACACATATGACATGAGATAAATTAAAAGTATTAACATTTCAAACTAAATGAGTATAATAACAATCAATCCCCAATATCTATTACGTATCAAAATTATCAGACACCTAAATGTATTTTACCATAAAATAATTTGACCACAATCATTTAAAAAGAAATAAATGGAAAGTCGTTCTGTACATAATTAAATATTTAATAATTAGATGAAGAAGCTCTGGTACTCAGGAACATGTCGATGCGCACGTGTAACAAAAGTTGTTTTGGCGCCAGATCCGTTCTTAGCACGTTGAAAGCACGTGACTATGATCATATAGAGATTGTACATAAAGTTGTTCATAGTTTGATTACTCGTCACCTTACAAATTTAGATTTTCAGTTTTCATTTTTTTTGACTTTTTTATTTTTATTTTTATTCTATAATTTAATATAACTATTTATGTTTATAATCATTCAAAATTTCTAATAGATATCAATATTAAAAAAAATTACAAACACATGTTCAATTGGCAAGTAAAAAGACAATAGATGACTTCGACCTATTATAGTAAGTTACAGAATAAAATTATAAGTTTTTTAAAATTACAGAATTGAAATAAATAATAATTAAAAAATTAATTAAGCAAAGTCAGAGCACCAAAAAAACAAAAAAAAATATTACTCACTATACAGATCATCTGTGAAAATCTTATCGAGAAGTAAAAAATCAAATCAATGATAATCTCTCATTTATCAGTGACACATCAATATTGTAATTGATGTATTTCCGCATTAGATTATCATATATATAAGACTCTTTATTACAAGATTGTCTGATCAACCAACCTTTTCCTCGGGCGCAAACCATGGCAAATAAAGTCATTCTTTTCCCTCTCAACAACCAAATATTATGTATACACATGTATTATTTACTATTTCTAGAACTGATATTCAAGCTTCTCAAAAAATCTCAATATTCACAGCAATAATAAATATATATATATATTTTTTTTTTTTTTTTAATTACTCCACTCAAGTTATAACAAATGCATGCGCGTGCGATGGACATCTAAAGTTCATCAACAGTAGACAAATCATAAGATACCAAACTCCCAATTAATTCTAGTCATAATAGACTTATGATTAACCCCGGTCAAACTGGTTTTTTTACCAAGCACCCAATCTAGTCCTACTGTGTACCCAGTTCTCGACTAAACTGGGCTGTCCCCACATTTGACCAAAGCATATTCAATCACTCTGAAATGGTCAAAAATTGAATCTCATGCCGGTCTAGAATATCCCTACTCCCTAGGTACATAGTAAGCATGCAGAATTCATGCACTTACACTAGTGCCGTATTTATATAATTTTTTTAAAAATCCCATTTTCAATTGCGCGGTCAAAATTTTAAATTGCCCGTAAAAAATGCATATGTTTTTAATCCCAATATCCATACAATTCCATAATCAGATTAACTACCTTCTGGCATTAATAAAATTATCTGCCTACATAGGAACATGATCAAATCTCTACCCACAAAAACAAATAGTAAGAGAAAATATCAAACAATTGAGTAATCTAACCGATCCCAAAGTCAACAACAGGCCCATTGCAGAGATCCTTGTTGAAGGCAAGACCATTAGATGCTAAAGAAGGCGCTTTATTTCTTTAAACACTAAAGGAAAGGCCTACATCAGATGCCAGGTTGTGTCTCGGTTCGAACACTCGCATGAAGCAAAACATGGGTCGTTGTTAAACGAACAGATTGACATCAAAAAGTTCCACATTTTTGGGGAAGTGGGATGGAATGTCTCAACAAACAGGGTAAATTAAGCCTATGAAGCTCTAATCCAGATAGACAGATCTTTTCTATTCCAGGAACTAACAAAGTGCAGGTGAAAAGAGTGCCATTGCAATTACACCAATTAACAGCTTTCAGCTTTTTTAAATCAACAGTCTTCATCTTGGTACTCAAGGAACAGATGAGAACTCTTTAAAATAAAGAAACAAACAACCAATATGGGCTGTTTCAGGAATAAGTCATCAGGACTCCAAATGATGCATTAAGTACCTGCCAGAAGCGTGAGAAGCAGCTCTTCATCCTTAAATCTAATCATATAACTATTTTGAGGAGAGGCCCATCATATCCGCAGACATACAATCAAAAGAAGCATCTACCACAGTGTAGCCAGCAAGGATCCACAATGTTTCAATTGAAGATCCCGCAGCAGGGCAGTGAAGGTTGAAACAGAAGTGCAGATACACAAAACCAATGAAGCAGTACCGGGTAGAGACCTCGACACAAAAACAAAACCATAAAGTTTTAGCAGTGTTCCATCAAATCCCCTAAATAGAAGATATCGTTTATGATTAATAGATCCATATGAGCATAGAGCTACAGCTAATGAGGATAAAGTGCAAACTTACTACTGAAGAAGTAAAGACAACCAAATCCATGAGTCGAGGCTGAGGGCGTCGCCTCAGTTACAATGCCAAAACAAAGTCCAAGCACAATAAACACAATGGAAAAACTTCTGCTTAGATTCAAATACTAATGATCTATCCAGTTTCAGCTCCTGCTTCTGATTCTTTCCCTAGCGCCGTTTCTGTAAAGCAGACACAAATAAAGTCAAGTAATTATAATGCAATCCGGATGTGGCTTACTACCTAAGACCAGGGAATAAATTTCTATCAACATTGATTGGCCCTTGGGAATTCTAAGAAATTTATGAACCTAACCATCACAAAGAAATAAGAATTATATATATATAATTAATAAATTTCGTTTTAAACATCAGCTCCCAACAAATGCTTCATAAGTTCGTCATCTGACCACATCTTTAACTAATACTAAAATCCCTGCATGTGTACTAGAGAACCAATTATTCCTCATTTGAAATAAGGAATATGTACAAGAATCTAAAGAAAGTTGGTGTGATAAAAAACTAGTTCTTGACCAACTCCACATTTGACATGGCATATGAGGGTCTCAGAAAATCGATAACAGTTCTTGAACCCATCCACAGATACTTACAAATGTACCGAGAGCCGAAAAAAAAATTCCACGAAAAGCATTAGCATAGGATTTAAAAAAGGAAAAGAAAAGAAAAGGAATTAACCCGTTAGCATATGGCACATCATCTCGTCCACGATAAGGGGACCTGCTGCCGCTGCGGCCTCTAGGTGACAAACTGCGGCGACGAGGAGATCGAGCACGAGGACTATAACTCCTGTTGCAGCACAGTGACAAACAAATACCACATAAATATACAAGGATCCAAATAATAAACCATATATAATCAAGTCCAGGTTTTTTTTTCTATTCCTCAAAATTGCAACTACAGTGGCCATTTCTTTTGACTTCTACTGTTTGAGCCTTCCTCCAAATGAATATTACCTTCGACCATAACTTGGGCTCCGGCGATATCTAGGAGGGCTACGACTCCTACGCCTTCCTCCCCCTCCACGCATACGGCATTCACGAGCAAAATGACCAGGCTCACCACATTCATAACACTTTAAATCAGAACCAGACCGTCCACGACCCCCACCACGGCCGCCGCCACCTCCACCTCTAGAATTGTGTGAAAGCTCAACTCTCCAGCCATTTTTTCCTGCTTCAGCATTACCAACAATATGGCAACATAAAAATCATGATATGGGGTATTAAAGATGAGAAATTAATAGGCTAAAATGTGATGGAGAAAATATTATGATCTTCGAAGTTCCATGATTGATATTTAACATAGTTAACACAAAAATACAAAGAGCAAAAGCACAACTTTGAGATAAAGAAGGGATGGAAAAGTTGCTAACTCTAAGCCTACTTCAAATGCTATAAGATAAGCAACAAGTATTTGATGGCTCACCATCAAGTTCTTTGATGGCATCTTGAGCATCTCTTCGATCATCAAAATCAATGAAAGCATATCCAGGGGGTCTTCTGGCAACCCATACACTGCAGAAGATATGCAAATGGAAATGAATACAAGCTTATCCAAGTACTGGAGACAAAGCCAATAAATCTAAAAGATATAGAGATAAAGGCAACAAATCTAAAAGATATATCAGTGATGAAAATCCGCATGTTGAACAAATAAACTGATGATGACATGAAATAATTTATGCAATCATGGTTTTAAGTATAAGAATCACAAACTTTTTCCATGCCAGATGGTTATATCATTACATTATCGTAAAATACTTATAGTTTAATATGGAGTTGAAATATCACTTTCACCGTATAGTTTTGTCAAAACTGGAGTTTGAGTATTTCTATAGAAGAATACAAAGAAAAATGGATCCTGGTTAGAACAAACATAAATAAAACAAGTACATAATGATCCAC
This sequence comes from Scutellaria barbata, assembly GCA_028654395.1. Taxonomy (NCBI): domain Eukaryota; kingdom Viridiplantae; phylum Streptophyta; class Magnoliopsida; order Lamiales; family Lamiaceae; genus Scutellaria; species Scutellaria barbata. The sequence goes on from CM053645.1 coordinate 11,415,183, forward strand.
ATAAACAGGCAAGCACAGAATCAAAAAGCATTTAGACAGAATGAGCTAAAACAGCATTGTTCTTGAATGTATACAAACATCCAATAGTCCAAAAGTACAAACATCCAATGCAACAGAAACCAACGCATTGCCAACACACTATTTACTTGATATCATAAAAAGTTCATCTCGAAACCACAATGAAAAAAAAAAAAAAAAATTCCTTTACGATCCACCTCAGAATTTAAAAAGAAATTTTACAATCAATTAAACATTACATCCATGAAGCTCATACTGAAAATAAAAGTTGAAAATCAAATGGGAATATGAGGCAAAGTTCTAAAACACTACCCCAAAGCACCAATTCTCATCTCTTGATCTAATACATTTATGAGATGTAATTATGCGCTTTTTCAAATGGTATTTTTTTCACTCTTTTCCACTTTCACCTTGCGCTAATATACAATTAACCCTATTAAAACTGTCTTTTCAGATTTTTCACAAAAGAAATGGTGAGAGTTTACCTTCTGATAACTCCAAACACGCGAAATTCATCCTCAAGTTCGCGCTCAGTGACTCGCGGATCGAGATTTCCAACATACACTCTGGACATCTTGATTTAAAATACGCCAAGAAAACACCTAAAAATGCAAATCAATCAGAAATAAACAAATTAATGATCGGCCAAAATTTAGAATAGAACACGAAACTTCTTCTTATACGAGCAACAAATTTTAAACGAGCTTCTTAAAAATCGAAAAGAAAAATCCGAAAAACGCAAGTCGATTTTTCACCAAACTTGCAATACGAAACCGCAAAGTCGCACAAATAAACTTACAACCCATTAGACAATTACGAAGTTCAATACACATAATTGTGTATTCCATGACAACGCAAGATTAGTTCTAGAAGTTAAAATTATTAAAAGAAATTGACAGCACGCGTATAACCTGTAGATCCGCCGATAATTAACAGTTAATAAAATAGGACAAATTACGCTTGAGAAAGTGGGAGAGAAAAACCTGAAACCCTAGTTGAAGTTGAGGAAAAACCCTTGAGGCTATGGAGGCTGAGATTCCGCAAGTTTCTTTGTTCTTTAAAAAAAGAAAATATTATTTAATTTGACCCCTAATCAATTTAGAAATTAAACTTGACCATGGATAAATATTTAATTTGGTCCTTGGAGGTTTATAAAATGAGATAAGGGCCTAATTTAACACAATTTCTTATAATTTTGTTCAAAATACCACATTTATAATAATGATTTCTATATACCACAATTATTAAAATTTATGTCTCAAATACCACATTTTTTATTAGGTCAAAGATGTAAGTGACGATGGGACATGACTGTGAGGGAAATGTTAGTGTATGTAATAAGGCATACACGAAATACCACAATTTTTTTTTTTGGGCTTACACAATTAATTTCGTGTAAGGGTTTTTTTTTTTTTGGTATGATGTAGGGTTGTTTTTTTGTAAGCCCAGATTTTATTTTTTTAAGTCCTTACCCCGAAATTAAATTAATATTTTTTTAAGTCCTTACCCCGAAATTAAATTAATTTCGTATAAAGGCTAAAAAAAATTTTTTTTGCATGATGTGGGGTTGTTTTTGTGTAAGCCAAAAAAAAAAAAATTAATATTACATATGAAAGTAATAAACAAAAATTTGGCACAATTCGTGTAAGAAACATTGTTTTTTAGGAAAACATTTAAATTGAATTTTGTGTAAGACAAAAAAAATTTTGTGTGTATTTAATTGATTAAAATTTTTACACATATTTGTTCGATTTCGTGTAAAACTTACATCATTTCTCAAACAATTTAAAATTGTATATTTAATTGATTAAAGTTTTTACACATATCACCGACATTTGACCAACTCATGTTTTATCATCACTTACACTTTTGACATTTAAAAAATTGTGATAATTGAGACACAATTATAAAAAATTGTGGTAGATAGGAATTAATTTCTATATTTTGTGGTACACAAATTCTCCTGTGCACCTGGTGCATGGATCTAAGATCCGTACAATCCGGGTCGACCCGACCCGGATCCAGCGAATTTCTTTTATTTTTTATTTTTTTTATAAATTTTATGTCTTGACTTTTATGTACAAATTTGGTGACCTTTATGTACAAATGTTGTGACCTTTATGTATAAATGTTGTGACATTTATGCATTGTAACTTAGAAAAAAAAAGGAAGAATTTCAGCAAAATTTGTACATAGATACCATTATGTAATATTCATGTGACCCATATATATATTTTATATAACCTTTATGTACAAATATTTATACCTTTATGTAATATATAAAAGGTATATAAAGGTATGAATATTTATACATAAAGGTCACATAAATATACATAAAGGTTATATGAATATAACATAAAAATATCTATCTACAAATTTTGTTGAAATTCTTCATTTTTTTCTAAGTTATTTAACATAAAGGTCACAGAATTTATACATAAAGGTCACCAACTTTGTACATAAAGGTTTTGGCCTGAAAGCTAAAAAAAATAATCAAAAGTGCGTGGATCCGGATCGACCCGAATTGTATGTACATCAAGTGTACAAAAGACCTACTCTTTGTAGTATTTTACGCATAAATATAAAAAGTTATGGTAATTGAGGCCAATTTCTCTTACAAAATTGTCCTCTGCCTCTACTTTTATTTTGAAATAAAGATCAAAAGGTCTAAACAACGCAAGGTTTAAATTGACCCATTTTTGAAAAAAAAATTAAAAGGTTTTTTTTTTCCACATCGACTCAATTTTAAAATGTTGGGAATTTTATACACCAATTAACATTTGAAGGGCTATATGAATCATGAATGAACCATTTGTTAAGACTATGTTTATTGGTGATATTTGATGGATGTCACCACCAAATGTCAGCTCTTAATATTATTGTGATCAATGTCATGACACTCACTTTTGATCCATAATATACATGTTTTGTTATTTTATTGGTTTCGATTAATTTTTTTTGGACATAATTTTATTAAAAATAATTTTTAATTAAAAAATATCAAAATTCATTAAAAAAAATTCTCTATAAATAGAGTCCAGTATTGATATATTTACTCACCAATCCAAAATTTAGTCTCACTTGTCTCACAATCTCAATTATTGTAATTTCGTATTTTAATTATTATAATTTCGATTTCGTATTTCAATAATTGTAGTTTCTATTTTGTATTTCAATTATTGTAATTTCGATTTGGTTATTGTGTTTGTATGTTATTTTATATATGAAAAAAATGAAAATGTGTCACTAATAAAAAAAATAGTTTAATAAAGAATTAATAAATATATAATAAAAAAATATGCTCACAAAATAATATGTAATTATTAAATAATGAAAAAATATATTAAATTGGGTTGGATTTGTATCACTAATAAAGTATAAAATTATTAAAATTGGGTTGGATTATAAATTGTATAGATAGAAAAATGAAATTAATATTTTATTATTTGATTGGATTCGATAATATCACTGATAAATATAATCTAAAAAATAAAAGCAAATTTACTTTTCCAAGACAAATCCAAAATTATCACTCAACATTCTTATTCGACTATTTAAAAAATAAGATCATAAATATATCATCTACTAAAGTTAATGTCAGCTTGACTTAATTGTGAAAGGGCACGTCACATCATATTGTCTCCAATTGTTTAGGACATCATGATATAATCATAATCATCCCCTCTTTTCATTTATTAATACATAGTGCCATCTTATTGCTAAAAAGTAGATGACCAATTATAAAATTTTAAAAGCCCTAATTATTCAATTTAATTATGATAACTATCATTTTATTTTGTCATACCAAGAAATAAATCATAGAAATATATAAAATTAAAATGTAAAATAAAGTATCAGACATGGAAATCTTCCGTGTAGACCATAATCTTGGTCAATCAATAAACCATATGACTAGTATTAAAAAAAAAATATGGTTAAAAAAAAAGGAATGAAGACTTAAAAGTATAGAATAAATTAGAACACAACTTAATAAAATCTGAAAGTTATTTTAAAATTAACAGCAAACCAACCTACGTCTCACGATTCATAAATAAATTTATAAAAATAAAATTGATTAATGGATAATAACTCCATCTCATATGATTAATTTTGTGTGAAACAGAAATATATCTACAGGATGTTCCAATTACACTAGATCCCATTTGAATAGTTGTCTGAAATTGGTGATTTTCTATTTCGACCATAATTCTATTTTTATTTAGTATATTTTTTCTTTTTTCCGAAGATGTATAAAGATATATAATGAAAAGTGTTATAAGTTAGAAATAAATACAGATATTTTGAATTTTGAAACATGTTGTAAGTAGCATATAAACACGATATATTTATTTAGAGTATCCACAATGGGGATGAAAAATTAAATCCAAATTCAATTTAAATTTAAGTAATGCATTGTCGTTGGTGGATTTAATCCTAGTTGGAGGAGAAAATTGGATCCAAATTATTGGATCCAATTTAATCAAAAAGTGAGCAAATAGAAAAAAAAGCAAGATTCCGTGTGTGTGGGAGACACACTCATTCTCATTGGTGCGTGCATTACATGCGCCTACCAAGGCGCGTCTGAAAAGGCTTAGAATTCTGAGTGCTTTCTGTATTTTCTTTTAATTTTCCTTTATTTATTCTTTTCTTCATGCAGATATACACATTGTTGCATGATCCTTCAAATGTTTTTGTTTTTTTAAATTCAACTTTAAAAATTAAATAAGTTTGTTTAATTTTTATTTTAATATAATTTTTTTAATTTCGACAATCCAATCGAAGTTTAATTTATTTTTTTTTAGTTCAATTTTAAAATTGCATTAACCACAATATTTTAATTATATTTGTTCGTTCATATATGAAAACATCATTCATTAAATTTTTTTTACAATAATAATAATTAATCATAATATTAAATTTTTTAGCTTTTCATAACTTTTTTAATATACTTCAATACATGTAAATTATAAAATAATATTACATTACACATTGTATTCTAATTAATGTAGTCAAATATATTTTTAACTTGTAATATCGTTGTATTGTCAATTTAAAGTAGCATGGTGTTGTCAATCCTATTGTTAACATTTAGTAGCATTGTATTGTCAAATCTCATTCAAAGTAGTATTGATTTTGAACTTGTTGACCAACACCTTGAATTCAAAAATTTGAGGATTTTATTTCAAAATAGATATTTCACCAATATTTTCTCTTTTATAAATAAACCATCATGTTTATAATCAAAATGCACTTCTCAACATATACACATACTTTCTCTTATACACTTCTTGTTTTTCAATTTGTAGCATTCTTAATTTCATTTACCAAAGAAATGAATGCAAATACTAAAAAAATGTGGAGGATGCAAATGATACTCCACAAAATTCTAAGACCCCCCTAATATTTCATATTCTCAATTCAATTTTTCTGGTCAAGTTTCACCACAATTATCCCAAAATTTTCCATTTGTCCAGCAATATTCCCAAAATTTATCTGGTTTGGAAGTATGATGAATTATTCTAACAACTCTCCTCAGATGCAACTCTCCTAAGATATGATGAATTATTCCAACAACTCTCCTCAGATGCAACTCTCCTAAGATCATTATGAAAGACACAAGTCATTACACCCCAAACAACTTATTTTCCATCAACAAATATGTAAGCAAATCAAAGCCAAGTGGCGTGGCTAAATATGTTTACTCTTTCATTTTATCAATTTATATTTTTGTTTATGCATTTTCAATTTGTTTTTTCTTTTCCATCTTATAAATTGTAGGAAAATGTAATCTATTTGAAATTATTATTTTTAGTATTAATGCATTTCAAATCTCCTAATTTCATTTATATATTGCGTCTCTATCTCAAAATGCTAATAATTTGCTAATAAATATTTTTATTTTATTAATATTCTTTATTTACAACAAATATATTTAAATACAACTAGCGGTGCACCCGTGCGATGCACGGAGTTAAATATAAAAAGTGTATATTATATTAATAGTAAGTTTAAATTAATTTTATCGTTATTTAAAATTATTATTTCGACTGAATTCACAATTAAACAAAATAAATAAATTACCAAAATAAAGTTACTGGTCATGTGCATAATATGATCAATTGAATGTAATTTTGACATTGTTTACAAATTTTGAAATATTTTTTTTGTAAACTATATTCGTAGTTCTAAATGTAATTTACAAATTTTGAAATATTTTTTTGTAAACTACATTCGTAGTTCTATTGTTTAGTCCAGTATCTTTATCACATATGAAAATTTTGTTGATTTAATAAATATTCAATCAATAATTATAGTAGCACTCGAAATTTTGTTTGATATACATTGTTTTCATTACTAATAAAAATATATTAAAACTCAATAAACTTTGTTGATCTAATAAATAATTTCAATAAATTTTGTTGATTTAATAAATATTCAATCAATAATTATAGTAGCACTCGAAATTTTGTTTGATATACATTGTTTTGATTACTAATAAAAATATATTAAAACTTAATAAACTTTGTTGATTTAATAAATATTCTCAATAAATTTTGTTGATTTAATAAATATTCAATCAATAATTAATAATATTCTCAATAATTATAGTAGTAAAAATATTATAAGTGAATTTGAAGGTCTATATCATAGATATTATTCCAATTGAAAAATAAAGTTTTTTTAATTTAATAAATATTCAATTAATAATCAATAATATCCTCAATAATTATAGTAGCACTCAAAATTTTGTTCGATATACATTATTTTCATTACTAATAAAAATATATTAAAACTCAATAAACTTTGTTGATCTAATAAATATTCTCAATAAATTTTATTGATTTAATAAATATTCAATTAATAATTAATAATATCCTCAATAATTATAGTAACACTCAAAATTTTGTTCGTTATATATTATTTTTATTACTAATAAAAATATAAACTTAATAAACTTTGTTGATTTAATAAATATCCTCAATAAATTTTGTTGATTTAATATATATTCCATCAATAATCAATAATATCCTCAATAATTATAATAGCATTCGAAATTTTGTTTGATATACATTGTTTTCATTACTAATAAAAATATATTAAAACTTAATAAACTTTGTTGATTTAATAAATATCCTCAATAAATTTTGTTGATTTAATAAATATTCAATCAATAATCAATAATATCCTCAATAATTATAATAGCAAAAATATTATAAGTGAATTTGAAGGTCTATATCATAGATATTATTCCAATTGAAAAATAAAGTTTTTTTGATTTAATAAATATTCAATTAATAATCAATAATATCCTAAATAATTATAGTAGCACTCAAAATTTTGTTCGATATACATTATTTTCATTACTAATAAAAATATATTAAAACTCAATAAACTTTGTTGATCTAATAAATATTCTCAATAAATTTTGTTGATTTAATAAATATTCAATCAATAATCAATAATATCCTCAATAATTATAGTAGCACTCGAAATTTTGTTCCTTATATATTATTTTCATTAGCAATAAAAATATATTAAAACTCATTAAACTTTGTTGATTTAATAAATATCTTCAATAAATTTTGTTGATTTAATAAATATTCAATCAATAATCAATAATATCCTCAATAATTATAGTAGCACTCAAAATTTTGTTTGATATACATTTGTTTTCATTACTAATAAAAATATATTAAAACTTAATAAACTTTGTTGATTTAATAAATATCCTCAATAAATTTTGTTGATTTAATAAATATTCAATCAATAATCAATAATATTCTCAATAATTATAGTAGGAAAAATATTATAAGTGAATTTGAAGGTCTATATCATACATATTATTCCAATTAAAAAATAAAGGTTTTTTTGATTTAATAAATATTCAATTAATTATCAATAATATCCTCAATAATTATAGTAGTACTTGAAATTTTGTTCGATATACATTATTTTTATTACTAATAAAAATATATTAAAACTCAATAAACTTTGTTGATCTAATAAATGTTCTCAATAAATTTTGTTGATTTAATAAATATTCAATCAATAATCAATAATATCCTCAATAATTATAGTAGCACTCGAAATTTTGTTCGTTATATATTATTTTTATTACTAATAAAAATATATTAAAACTTAATAAACTTTGTTGATTTAATAAATATGCTCAATAAATTTTGTTGATTTAATATATATTCAATCAATAATCAATAATATCCTCAATAATTATAGTAGCACTCGAAATTTTGTTTGATATACATTGTTTTCATTACTAATAAAATATATTAAAATAATTAGAAAACAGTTTTCTAAGAAAACAAAATTTTCGATTTAAAAAAATTAAAAATCTTTAAAGAAACGATTATAAAGTGACTTTTGTTATTATATATATATAGATATAGATTTGTGTTTCCAAAATTAGAAAATTTAAATTAAATTTAAGTTAAAATTAGGAGAGAAAAGATTATGTGGAGATGAGACCATAAAATAGTTGAATTTGGATTTAATGGATTTGTTATTATATATATATATATATATATATATATATATAGATTTGTGTTTCCAAAATTAGAAAATTTAAATTAAATTTAAGTTAAAATTAGAAGAGAAAAGATTATGTTGGGATGAGACCCATAAAATAATTGAATTTGGATTTAATGGATTGTAGATATGAATTTAAATTGATAAAATGTTAATTTAGAGGAGAAAGAATGTACTAAATGATTAAATGAATTGTATTTTTGACACTTAAGTCGTGGACCCTATTATAATAAAAGGGTGGGTGTTATTTTTGTCGTGTATTACCAACCATTGCAGAATCGAAGTGAGAAAGTTTGTCAGCTAACATGACAACCACAGGATATAAGTCCATATAAAACTCTTCTAATTTACTCAATCTGCAGATCGAGATGGAGCCTTCAACACGTCTGTTTGATGTAATAGTGATCGGAGCCGGCGTCATGGGCAGCTCCACAGCTTATCAAACATCCAAACGCGGCCTCAAAACTCTATTACTCGAGCAATTCGACTTCCTCCACCACCGTGGCTCCTCCCACGGCGAGTCCCGAACCATCCGAGCCACCTACCCGGAGGACTATTACTCTGCCATGGCCATGGAGTCCTCCCGCCTCTGGGAAGAAGCCGAGGCTGAAGTCGGCTACAGAGTATATTTCAAAACTACACAATTCGACATGGGGCCATCCGACAACAAAGCACTGCTCGCCGTCGTCGATAGCTGCCGGAAAAACTCGATTCCTGTTCAAGTCCTCAACCGGGACGAGGTAACAAAGGAATTCGCCGGAGTGTTTGACATCGAGGAAGACTGGATCGGAGTCGTCACTCGACTCGGCGGAGTTATCAAGGCTACTAAAGCAGTGGCAATGTTTCAAACACTTGCTCTGCGGAACGACGCCGTGTTGAAGGACAACGTGGAAGTGGTGAAGATCGAGAAAGATGCAGACAGCAACGAAATCGTGGTGTTTACGGCGCATGAGAAGATTTACAGAGGAAGAAAATGCGTGATCACCGCGGGGCCATGGACTAGAAAACTCATCATAAAGGTTACAGGCTTGAATCTTCCGATTCAGCCAATGGAAACCACGGTTCACTACTGGAAGATCAACCAAGGGCATGAAGGTAAATTCACAATCGACGGTGGTTTTCCGTCATTCGCCAGCTACGGAGTGCCGTACATATACGGAACGCCGTCGTTGGAGTACCCCGGGCTGATTAAAATCCCGGTGCACGCGGGACGCGCGTGCGAGGCGGAGGACAGGACGTGGTCGGCGCCGGGGGCGGTGGTGGAGGCGCTGCGGGGGTGGATCAAGGGACGATTCGGAGACATGGTCGACGTGGATAAGCCAGTGCTGTCGCAATCGTGCATGTACTCGATAACGCCGGATGAAGATTTCGTGATTGATTTTCTGGGCGGAGAGTTTGGCGAAGATGCAGTGGTTTGCGGTGGATTTTCGGGGCATGGGTTTAAGATGGCGCCGGTGGTGGGCAGAATTGCTGCGGAGCTGGTGGCGAGTGGGAGGGTGCAGGGCGTGGACCTCACGTACTTTAGGATAAGGAGGTTTGAAGGGGGTAGTTGGCAGGGAAATGCCAAAGACTTTGAGGATCAAGTGAAGACCCTCTGACCATCATGTGCTATACTCCATTTCGGTGAATATTATCTCGTATCATGTGATCGTGTTACTCCATTTCCGTGAAAATTATCTCGTATCATGTGATCGTGTTACTCCATTTCCTATACTCCATTTTCGTGAAAATTATCTCGTATCATGTGATCGTGTTACTCCATTTCCGTGAAAATTATCTCATATCCGTGAAAATTATCTCGTTACTCCATTTCCGTGAAAATTATCTCATATCATGTGATCGTGTTACTCCATTTCCGTGAAAATTATCTCGTAATTGTTTGTCTCTTTCGTTCACTAATTATTATCTCGTCTAATTATTATCTCCTATCATGTGATCATTTGTCTCTTTCGTTCACTTCAGATTTAATCTTCTGCGAGGTATTCGTTCTCTTTTGTTCACTTCAGATTTAATCTTCTGTAAGGTATTCGTAATCAATTTCCCTGCGCTTGTAAATCAATCAAGTTCCTATGAATTCTCGTTTATTTTTTATAAACCTTTTTTTTTTTTTTTGTATTCTTGAGGTTGCTTGGCTATCCATTAATTCAAGTGTGAACGAATTTTAATCAAACTCAAGTGGTCTGATTCCATGATAACAATGAGTTTATTGAACTTACCTTGTTAACATTAGTAGTTTGTAGTTTAAATTGAGCATAAAATTTCATGATAACGTGTTTGTGAAACTGGGTAAATTACAAATTCCCAGCTCAGACTCTCCTGTTGTCAGAAAAACAATACTAAATGAAATTTTGAGCAGATCAAGAATCTATCTCACCTTCTCAAAAAAGAATCCAAACATAGAAGTAAAAAATAAAAATGAGAATCAAGCATAGGGGAAAAAAACTCCCATCCTAGACCGTGTTGTATACAACAACAAAGGGCCTTTACATATTCCTGTACTTGGGTGATGCGGGTAGTCCAATTCCATATACCTAAAACCCAACACTACAAAATAAAAAAGCCGAAGGTGTAGCATTGCTTTCTTGTAACAAGGCAACTAAACAGATGTTGAAGAAAAATCTACAATCACCTATACTTTCTCCACTATATATAATCCTAATTACTGATAAATTTCTTTTTCTTATTGGACAACACCAAGTAATCTGTGATTTAAGTAATAAAAGAGGGAAAATCACAGTTTCCTGGTTCACGAATCATGAACGAATAAACGAGCTATGATGATTATACGTACTAGAACTTATAAACTTATCTCGGGTACAACTGAAGCAGTGATGTTCTACATCTAGCATCATCAATGACCTGCAGGATTGAAAAGGGCTAAAACATCAAGCAGAGTTTTGATTCATTTTCACTAAGAATTTTTATTGCAGATCTAAACAAGAATTGAAGTCAGGACAAAATAAATTACACAAAGCATGCTGATACCAATAACACCACCAAAAAGATAAAAACAAGAAAACTATGCAATCAACTGTACAAGCACGGTGAAAGTTACAACATCAGAATTTCCGTATGCAGTAGCAGAACTATCCAACATGAAAATGTATGTCGGGAACCAATCAAGATACAGTTATATAAAATACACTCCAGGTAAGGAGTGAGCATTAAGGAATAAGGATAACACAGCAGAAAATACTGGAATATTGTATTCCTATTCTCAAGCTAATGTTATACAACTACAAAAAAAAAAAGAAGATGATTACATCCTGTAACTTCAAACCTTTTACAGCATAAAGCAAATCGAAAATGCAAGCACATGGGGAAAATGATGAAGCAATAAAGAGATAGCACTGACCAGTTACTCAGATTCTCAGACTACAAAAGTTGCAACCATCGCATGTAACAAAGCCCAATAGATGATGACACCAAGTCGTAACGCAGGTTGTCGCATTAGTGCCCGATCACAGGACACCCTGACAGAATTCACAAACAGAAATAAATGTAGGCATGATACATATTAAATACAAGAGTTAATATTAATGCTTACCATAGCCCATCAACCATGTCTGACACAGGTCTTGTGAATCTCGGGACAATTTTTGAAGTGGTAAGTGACTTGAAGCCATGAGCTGAATAGGAAAAGATGCACAGGAAGTGAGGTTTGGGATAAGTAATTGCTTCAAACAGGATTCTAGAAATTCATGTTTTCCTCTTTTAGTACCACTGACCAAAAGCAAATTACCTTTATCATCATCATCCTCCAACCTCTCACCACTGTCGTGCACATCTATTGCAACGGCAACTTGATCGTTATTTATCTTCCGCAAACTGCGAACTTGCGGTGCAACAGTCCCAGGAGAGGCCCACTTATTGGTCTGCATCAAACAATATTTAAAGTTATCTACAATCTTGTGATACAAGAATCATATACTTCAGATACTACAATGGAAGCAAGTCACCATTTGGCCTAACCACATCATGCTAGTAAGACTGGGGCAATTAGACAAACATGCAGTAGTAAAATAACTTGTAGCATACCATTTGCTCAACCTCCACAATCTCTGAAGTAGAATTTGTCACTTTAGCAGAATCTTCAACACCTTGAGTCATGACTCGTTGAGAATCCATTTCACGCAATGAGTTCTTTAGATACTGTTCTCTTTGTGTCAATTCTAGCACTCTACTTTTCTCTTCTTGCAACAGTGCATCTCTGTTCTGGGCCACCACACGGAGATTCTCCAACTCAGAAATCAAATTCAGAATCTTCTTCTGTAATGATTCTTTATATTCATCAGCCAGGAGACTTTTTGAATCACCAGAAGCTACATCGTGGCCATGCACCCGAGATATCGAAGCATCAAACCAGGATAGCAAGTCCTGAATATCATCGGAACTCCTCTTCTTGCTCATCTTTGTAACTGCTAGTGCATCATTAGTGCACCTAGTAACCTCTTGCCGAAGGAAAGAAATTTCTCCATCTTTCTCTTGCAGTTGAGACTGGAGCTTCTCAACCTCAGATAGAAGATTTTCAGAGAGAGAATGGAGTTCATCAAACTTGCTTACAGTGACAGAAAGCTTCTTCAAAGCTTTGGCACGAGAAGCTTCAAGGTTCTCCAAGTCTTTATTTTTTTGTTGCAACTCATTTTCCAGCCCCACAATCTTGTTTGCAAGGTTTTCCATTTCAATCTCCTCTTCATCAAGGGCCTGCATCAGAGCCTCAGATTCTGCAACAAAATTATGAATTAAAATTAGATTTGTATCTTTTACAAGGGGCACATTAATCTGGGATTAAATTTAAGCTAAAATATGACCCAACTGACCTTGTACTTTTGCAGCTAGTGCATCTGTCAACGAGTTAACTTTCTGCTGCAAATCTGTGAAGTTAGTCTCCTGATCTTGGAGTTCTTTCATTCTCCATTCCATTACCTTGTGCTCCTCTGCCATCGCATCCAATTGTCTCTGTGAATCATGTAGCTGCACCCTTGCTTGCTGAAGGTCATGCAAATACTTTTTTGCATTAGTTTCAGCTCCTTTAATCTGACTAACAAGCTCCATGCAAATTCTCTCCCTTTGAATATCTTTCTCCTGGAGCTCTTTTTGTAAATTCATTATGGTACTCTTCATCTCCCTCTGGCCAACTTCCATCACTTCATTTCGCATGCTTATGAAATCCCCCAAAATCAGTAATAGTTTATCGCACATGCTCCTAATGTTTTCTTCATTGAAATTGTGAATCTCGTTATTTAAACTATTCTGTCCCTCCATTTTTGTTTGAGAATTTAAGCTTTCAAGTTTTGAAATTGCACCAGCACAGGTTTCATAAAGCAAAGAAATGTTTCCTTGCAAACTATGCAATTCTGACTCTTTCTCTTTCTCAATGAACTGTAACTTCTTGACATCTCTGTTCACAGACTCACAAAACTCTTTCTGAGAAGTATATTCTCTATGAACATTCCTCACTGCTTCAGATAACTGGGAAGTTTCATCCTGTAACAAACTTGAATGGTTGTGAAGTCTATCCCTTAGAGAACCAATTAGCGTCACAAAAACCTGCAAAAGAAATACAACATTATCCTGTGCCATCCTACACTGAGAAAGAATGTCTTCAGAAACAGATTTTTTTTGAGATTTACAAGTAACATGATGGTGTCAAACAAGGATTTCATGAGTAACATGTCTGCATATGGGGGCATACTGAAGAAATTAATTAAATGTTAAAATGATACTCTTTACAAGCTTAAACCTTTAGAAAAGCTGCTCAATGAAATACATTTTTCATGTAAAAAGGTGTTTGCCACCCTAAAAGGATAACTTTTTTTTTTTTAAATCAGAATATAAGAATAGGATAATTACTATGATTTGTATTCATATTCTGATCATCAATAGTTTGAGTAGAAATATATGGTACTAAAATAACCTATGTTCTCATTGAAAATTTAATTCTTTCGGAGGCCACATCTTAAGATCAAATGCTGCTTCTTTTGGGGACGTTCAAGAAGGGGAAAATTGTGTTAAAATTCCAAGATAATGCCATAAGGATACAAAAGCTCCTCTCCAAAACCACTTTACCTTGTTTTTTGATTTTGTTGATGTTGCACCAACAGAGAAGCTACCGGGAAATGAAGCACTGGAAGCATGAGAGCCACCAATTTCCGAAAATGATGTCATCATAGCCTTCACGTGGTACAGAACTTGCAAATCATTGGAAAGAACACCATCCAGTTCTCTTTCAATGGCAGAAAGATCATCTCTTATGTTGTCCGAATCAGATTTTAACATCATAATCTCAGACAAATACTTGTCCTTTTCCTCTGCATGTATGTAAGATTGCTTTTCAGCATTTGCAAGAGCTTCATATTTGGCATTTTCAGCTAACTCTTTTTCCGTAGAAACTTCTGAAACCTCATGCACAGCTTTTTCCAGCTCATCTTGGAGGCCATCATTTCTTTCCTGAACTTCATTCAACTCTGCTAGCAATAGTTCGGCTGCTCTTTTTGATTTTCTTGATTCTTGTTCAAGGGAATCAAGTCTACTTCGTAGATCGTGCAAGTATCTGCCTATTTCCTTTATCTTCTCAATTGAACTTTCAAAATTAAATGCGACGCCAATATCAATTTCACCCAAAGCATCTAAAATACTGCTCCAGCTACCCTCTTTTTCCTGCAAAAAGCGTTCAGTTTCTGCCAGGCGATCCCTGAGAAAACTATTCTCAGACTCCACTACTTGTACTCTTTCACGGGCAGACAACAAGTTCTTGACCTGTTCCTCAAATTCATGAATAGCTTTTTCAGTATGCTTGGCCTCAGATTTGAGGTGCTCAACCTCCGTATTTAGCTCTTCAATTGTTTGCTTCATCCCATCTCGCTGTTGCACCAAGGACTTCCCTTTCCTAACGGCGACATTTAACTTCTCCCTCAAAAAAGTCGATTTATTTTCTTCTTGATGCAGTAGATCTTCAAATTCTTTCTTTTTTCTTTCCAGTTCTTCAACTTCACGAATTAAGGATTGATTGTTCAGCACATATCTATCTCTCTCCTCCTTTAAGCACATCAATTCACCAAGAGAATCTTCTAGCTTTTTGCTCAGGGTCGCTACATCCTCCTCGAAATCCCTGGTAGTGTGAGAAGCCTCTTCTTTTTCAGTGACATGCACATCAATAGAATCTGCGGTAACGGACAACCCAGAGAGAAGTGTCTTATATTTATCTAAGAGCTTCCGCAACATCTCTTCAAAATATTCAACACCTTCCCGACCAAGTACCACATCTTCAGTGCAAAAATCCTCAAGAGCATCCTTAACCAATTCCTGCAGTTTTCTAATTGCATTCTCAGTATGATTAATACCTTCTTCCATCTGAAGTTTCTGTTTCTGCAACATACTTACTTCATTTTGAAGATTCTCATTTCTAACTTCATAATCAGCTATCCCTTTTGAGCTTTCATCATTATCATGTCTCAGTATCTCCACGTCCTTTAATAAGTTTTCTTTCTCTATGCAAACTTGCTGGAAGGCCACCTCAAGCTCAGATGTTCTTCCCCATGAATCTTCCACATCAGCAGTTAAGGATCCACAAGAAGTCTCCAAGTTATCAATCTTCTGCTGGAGAGAATAACAATAATTTTGAGCCTCTGATAATGCACTTCGCAACCAATGAATCTTATCCTCAGGCTCCATGGATCGCAGTTGAGATGGCATGTCTAGTTTGTCCAGAATTTCTTCCCACCGCTGAACAAGGTTGTTCCTTTCCATTAGTGACTGTTCAAGCATCTCATTTTGCTCAGCTAGCCCATAAAATTTGTTTTGCAATTCCTCATATCTTCTTCTTAAGTCATCACTAGAATTAGTGTTTGGCTGCATGTCTTCCTTCAAGCCATCTGCACCAACAAATCCAGCATCAGAGTGTGAACCTCCCCCAACTAAGCTTCTCTGGTCCCAATCACCGAGAGGCAAAGAGTTACCTCCAACTGATTTCGCTAACCAATCAATCTTTTCAATTATATCTCTGGAATGAAAGTACTCCGGCAGCTCTAGATCTTCCAGAATCTCTTCTATTCTCTGAAGGACAGAATCTTTAAGCAGAAACGACTCTCGTAATGCAGTTGCTGAGTTGCGAATATATGAGAGCTCAGATTCCAGGGCTTCCATGCGCTCACCTGCCTCAGAGTAGACTTTTAGTTTTGTTTCAAGTTCATGAAGCATGGCATCTTTAGATAGTAATTCCTGCGAGCATTTCTCTAGTTCTTTGGATGTCTCTGCTAAGGATTGCTTGAGACTATCTCGTTGAGAAATCAGACCTTTCCCCTTTGTTACTGCTATGCTTAGCTTCTCTCTAAGGGACGACACCCGCTGCTCTGACTGTCCAAGTTCAGCAACTTTTTCTTGTAGTCTAGAATTGAGAGCAACAATATCATCGTCTGCACTCTTTAAACTATGCTTGAAAACAAGATTTTCATTTTCATACTGCACAATATTAAAGCTTAAATGTTCCACCTGACCCTGCAGCTCACCTAATTGCATTTCCAGAGATGCACATAAGCCTACGCCCTGGTCAGCTTCTCTGTACTTCTGAACAAGTGAATGGATAAGTGACTCCAGTAGTACAGCAGGTTCATCTTCATTTACTGTTGTCCCCTCCAGCCTCACTGACTTCTCAATCTCTTCAATTAACCTCAGGATAGTATCTGATTTAAGACAGTTTTTCTGCAGTTCATCAGTCTCTCTTGCTCTGCTCCTCAACTCTGAACTGAGTTGTTTATTTTCAGATTCAAGGTCTATTCTCTGACTATGAAATCTCTTCAACTGTTCCAAGAGGGTGTCGAAAGCATCAGGCTGTAAAAGATCCAGTACTTTATCATCCACCACAATGTTTTCTGCTTCATCAGCTTGTGATCTCCTCACAAGTTCGCTAAGTTCACTGTACAGTCTATGCAGTATGTTCAAAACCAAATCAGTTTTGTCTGACATTTCTTGACAGTCTCTATGGGCAGTTTCAAGTTGTCCATGCAGACCTTCAATGACTTTGATGGCACCATCAACTGAAGCAGCAACACAGCCTACAACATCAAGTTTGCTATTTCCAGCAGCAATTGAGTTGGCGGAAAAAAATTTGATGGTAGAATCCAGCATGCCAACGGTGTGAAGGATTTGAGAGGAAACTGAATTCCATTCCTCTTCCAGAATTGATTCTCTATCAACCACTTCTGCTTGGAGAGTTTGCAGTTGACTGAAAATATTAGTAACCATCCCATCTGAATTTCTACAGAATCCATCCAACAGGTTCTGCAGCTCACTAATTTGAACTTGATAGTCATTCAGCTTCTCCCGTAGTTGACTATTCTCTGATTTCAGAACAACCTCTTGCTTCTGCAGGGCATCACATACATGGAGAAGTTCACCCTCTTTTGCAAGAGCATGACAAATATTCACTCTCATAGCTTCAAAGAGAACCATAAGCTCTATATTTGCTTCTTCCATTTGATCAGTGTGCTCTTTCAAAGAATCATACTTGCTCCTGTCTGTTCGAGCAGCTTCTAGTGATTTACTCTGCATTGCTCTGCAGAATTCACTGGCATTGGCAGCATCAATTACCAATTCTGTGAGCCACACCTTGAGATTTTGTGCCACCCTTTTGGTCCTCATGTACAGTTCTTCAGATGTTAGGACTTCAGATAAAGAGGGTTTTTCTAAATCTTGGTCATCATCATGATTTTTTGACTCAAAAGCTTGAATTAATCTTGACACTCCAGGGGCAGCAACTTTATCACTTGACCTACTCAAAGAGGTAAAGTGCATACCTTCAATTTCCTTCTCAAGTTCCTGCATTACAATTATTGCATCCTCTAAGTTCCTTTTCAATGCTACAAATCCAGAGGAGTCATCATAAACATCCAGTTTCCGCTGTTCCAGGGGTGGTGATTCAGATTTGAGCTTCTGAAATGTAATATTCTCAATACCTCGAGTTGCAACTTCTTCAAACTGAGATGAGTATCTCTCTTGATCTAGTTCTTTTAATTTCAATTTGTAAAACTCTAAATCAGCATTGATGGTTTCATTTTCTTCTGTGAGTTGATTAACGTGAGTTCTGGCTACTATTAGATCATCCAAACACCTAGTACATTCTGCTTGCAAAGCTGCTTCTAGAATTTTGACCTCCACAAACTCAAGAGATTGCTTTTCAAGTTCGCTAGAAATCCTATTTTTCTCTTCTTCAAGCTCGATTCTCTCCTCTGTCACGGATGTAAGATGACCATTTAGTTTAGAGATCTCTGTTTGAAGAATTGCAACCAAATCTTGGCAGTCTATCAATTCTTTCGAATTTTTTTCAAACTGATGGACTGCTGATACTTTCTCCTCTTCAAGCTTCTTTCTCTCTTCTGATACAGATGTCAAGGTATCATTTACGGTTTTTTTTTCCACTTCAAGAGCTTCTACTGTACCCTTAATCTCTGCCAACTCAGAAAGTAATTTACTATTCTCAAGAACCAAAGCATCACGTTCCTCCTCAAGTCGTTTCCGGTCATCTCTTAGCAAAGCTTCAAGTGACTCTAAAGAAGCATTGGACTGGGATAAATTTCCTGTCATTTTCTCATTCTCAAGCAATATTTTCCCATTTTCCTCAGAGAGGAGTTTTTTTTCCTCAGCTATCACCGTACAACTGTCATTTAATTTTTCATTTTCAGCCTTTAAGGCTTCCACCAAATTCCTGCAGCCAACTAGCTCTGAAGATATGCTTGACATTTCCCCCTGTGATATTTCTAGTTTATTCTGCATTTCATTAACTTTAGCAGAAAAAACTTCAACTTCAGCTTTTGATAATTGAAGCTGCTTATGGAGTTTTTCCCTCTCTGCAACAACCTCCTGAAGTTCACATCTGCACTGAAAAATTTCTTTAGTTAATATTTCATTTTTTCCTTGAACTTCAACGAGTGAAGAGTTGACTGCACAGACTTCATCAATCCACTTTTGATGCTCAGAAAGCTGCAAATGAAATGCATCCTTTGACAAAATGGTAACATATAAATGTTCTTTAAGCCTCTCAAAAGTATCATGAAGAGCACAGTCATGGGCTCTCATCTTGTTTGTATCCATAAGTTTGTCAAGTGATGATTTTCTTGGCATAAACAAGAACCTAAAATCATCTTCATCAAGTACTCTTATAATTTCTGCAAGCTGGGAAAGCTTGATCACACTTCCATCTAATACCGATGACAAATCAACTTGTTTGCATGCTAAGGATTCGGCATTGTCATTAGATGCGAGCTCGGTTAGTCTTTTGACATCAACGAATCCAGAGCTTACATGTGTGCCTTCACTATGGAGACCAACATTGTCACCTGAGGCATCAAGCACTTCTGCTTTCTGTTCCTTTGAATCAGAAGATCTGCAATCTCTCTGCTGACCATTCACCACAGAACTCACGGTTGACACCATCCCGGATTCAGTTAAAGGACAAATGACAACCGAATGTGTGTCCCCCACCTGACCTTCTCCATCATCATGGAATACAGAATCAGTTAATGAAGCATCACCAGGCTTGGTGAGTTGTGAAACATGGATTTCCTCCTCTGCAGGAGTATTAACTGAATTTGCTACCTTCAGATCTCCAGTTGACTCACTCGAATCATTTGAAGGAGGACTTCCATCTCCTCCAAGCAGTGGCATCATGCTTTTATCACTTTGACATACACTGGAATTGACAACTTCCTGCATCGCCCCTATCAAAAATATAATATCAACTATAAACTCTAGCGACCAAAAAAAAAAAGGGAAAAGAAAAAGGTAATGAGTAAATTGTAAAGACAGTGTCAAGAGTGAAGGCACAAACCTACATCTGTTACCTGCTCTTCCCCATGCTCCAATCCCGATGAAAAATCAATGGGCAAAGATACACTGGAATCTGTTGACTTCTCCCTTAGAACCATTATTGGTACATTATTTTTTGCACCCTCAAGAACCAAAGAAGATGATCCATCTTTCTGGGCAATGCCAGGGTCAACATTACGTCCATCATCAGCACGTTGATTGGACCTAGTGTCATCCATTCCAGAACCCTCTGATGGCGACTCAGCAGGCCTCGCAAGGGATGATATTTCAATACCATCCTTTGCTGAAAGTTCATCAGAAGCACCAGCATCATAATTAATTGCCACTGGATCCACTCTGCAACTTGACTCTGATATAGCAACAGTATCATCAGCATCATGATTATATCCTTCTCGATCTGCAGCATGTTGCTGTGCTGCAACTGCTTCACTGGTAATGCCTGCTGCTTTATCACACACAGACTCACTGACAGCTGTATCAGTTACCACTGATTCAACTCTAGAACTTGACTCTGATACAGAAATAGTATCTTCAGCATCATGCTTGGTTCTATCACCATCTGAATCATGTTTCTGTGCTACTGCTGCCTCAGTGGAAGTGCCCACTGTTAAATCATGCCCAGATTTATCAGAAGTATTATTTGCCACTGATTCCACTCTAGAACTTGACTCTGGAAAAGTAACAGCATCTTCTGCATCATGCTGGGATATTTCTCCATCTGCAGCATGTTGCTGTGTGGCTGCTGCTTCAGAGACAGTGCCTGCTGTTGCATCACGCCCGGATTTACCAGCTTTACTTGAAGCTTTACTATGTCCTTTACTATCTTTTTTCTGCCTGAACTGTTGTAGCTGACCAATGATGAAACATGTCGAACTTAAAATATTAAAGTCAAATCACAGATGATAATAATAAGTACGCTGTATTTCTACTGTTACTAAATAAACCACAACCGGCAAAGATAATATTTCTTTAGCATGTCCAGAAGTTAGTCATATTAAATGGAAGGTTTACATACAATATATCTAAATATTATTCAAAACTAAAAGGATGTGCCATTAATACATAAGGATAGCTTTATATTAAGTTATCGACAATGAATAACTAACTGACTTTATTCTATTTTTGAAGCATCTTTTACAGGGAAAACGTGCAAGTATGACCTCTAACATTTGTCAAGGTGCATATATGACCTTAAAACAAGTTTTACGCAAATGTGACCCTAAAGTTTGTCCTGGTGCCCATACGACTTAACCTTTGTGCCAAGGTCTGATATACCCCTGAACATATTTTTGGTGCAAAATAATATTGAACTCACCTTTAATTTGTAGTTATGCTCCCCATGTAATGGAGCAGGTAATTTAAAGTGATGAGCCTAAACAAACATCAATCTCCTTACTTGCTCTGTTACGAGAGGAGCAAAATACCAACAAAAGCTGCTCCAAAGTTTATTTGCACCAAAAATTAGTTTAGGGCATATCTGAAACAAGTGCATGTTTGCACAGATAATTAGTTTAGGGAATTTGACCTTTTCCCTTTATTTATTTTAAGTGACAATGAACTTTAAAAAAAATTGTGCAGCCCAACTTTTCCAAATGAGTTACACCACAAGCAAAACAATTCATGGGAAACATGAATGAATAGGTTTTAAAGAGTAATCTTAAAATGTAACTATAGCAGGTCTCTGAATTATAAACACCAATATAGAATGTCATCTCCAAACAGTCAAGTAATGAAATGCAAAACTATAACCAATATGTAACACACAAATACACATTTACACAATACTTGGCTGCAAGTCTCTTATGTTAATAAAAGCAAGTAAAAGCAATCACATATCGCAGGAAAAGTAATTAAAATAACTAATGATCTCTACAGAGAAAAACTACAATCAGCATGAACTGAACTTCATAGTCAGCAACATCTATTATAAAAATTCCTGACCAACAATCACATGTGAGTGAGGTTTAACATTTACCGATACTTTACCCCCATCCAGGTGCACCAAAAAATTACAAATCATATCTACCTATATATATGGAAACATTAAAAATTTGCTCCGAAAAAATTAAGAAAGAATAAAATTACCTTTTTCCGGCCGGCGGCGAGCAGATCGGTGCGGTTTTTATTCTTTTCCATCCAATCCAATTCAATCCGCTATCAACAGCTTTTTGAAACCATTAGATTAAATAGATCGCCACTCTAAACCGCCGAAAGACGAGAAAAACTCAGTGTTATAATAACGACGATAACAATTTATTTTTTCAGATTTCAATGCGTTCGACGCAAAATTTAACAAATAGAATCGAAAGGACAGAATTCTCACCCGATTTAACGTTTCGTTTGGTGAGGTGGAGTCCAGTAGAACAGGAAAACGAAGTTCTCTTAGATCTGAAGCAATGGCTTTTCTATTCACCGAATTGTAATTCACTAGCCTAGTTTCAAACTTACGAGTTTCCGGCCATAATTTCTATTTTTTTTTTCCCGTTTTGTACAGTATATTAATTGATTACAAGTGCGATTGTATTTGATATGCAATTACTACCGCTTTTAGGGTTACTATCAAAATGTAATCTATTTGGTGCCCAACTCAAAAAAAAAAATATATATTAAAATTAAAAAATTTAGGCAATAGATATTTAAGGAACTTTTTCTATTGTTATCCAAACTGAAATCTTAATAATTTTTGGATTATAAATAATTATCAGAAATTTTGAAAATACAATTTACCATCGAAAATTAAGCAAAATATAGGAGTCTTACGCCAAATGATCTCATTTTAAAGTCATATTATAATTTTAAGTCAATTTCATGTTTATCGTTCAATTCGAAATCGAATCGAACATAAAATATTGTAGATTTTAAACAATTTTTGATTCAATTTTGGATCGAATCAAATGAGAAATATGAAACTGACTTGAAGTTATAAGCTGGCTTCAAAATAAGGTCATTTAACATATGAATTATACGATATTTGGCAGTTGGTTGAAATTTCAAGTTTTCTAATGATTATGTTTTAGTTGAAAATATATTAAAAATTATGTTGGGTTAATAAAAAAAACCGTTCAAATAGTATTGTAGCAATCAGATTTTTATTTTTATTTTTAGACATATATAAGAAAAGATGTTCAAGTACAAGATGCATAGTAACATTGGCCCTTACTATCATACGAGAAGTTTTATTTGATAGATAACAAAATAAAATTTTGAAATGATGAAAATAATAATTAAATTTTGTTTTATTTTGCAATAGAATGTCAACTGGAATATTGTGAGATTTGTCATGTTTATAAATATTAGTCGTTTGATCATAGTTGAATGTATTATATTCATATCCTATAATTATCTGTTTCATTTTAAATTAAAACTAGTCCCAACTTTAGGCCAAATTCATAACCATCACTTAATAAAAAATTATATTTTAAAGGGAAAGTTTTGGGTGAGACCATCTCATGAATCTCATGTTGTTAGTCGAGTCGAGTCGGGTCGGGTCGAATATAAGAAATTATGTAATATTTTTGAATGTATTACGTAATATTTTTCTATATATTAGGTAATACTTTATATTATAAAATGTATTTTGAGTTGAGTTGGACCATACGAAAAATATGTAATACTTTTGTTTAGAGTTGAGTCAAACTATAGAAAATATGTAATACTTTTATGTGTATCGGGTAATATTTTTATGTGTATCAGGTAATACTTTTGTATTATAGGGTATCTGACCCGAATGGGTCGAGTCTTAAAAAACACGCGGATCCTAAGGCTTCCAGGTGCTCTCTTTTCCTCATGCAACATGTAATACTTTTATTTATATTATGTAATACTTTTATATGTATCACGTAATACTTTTGTATTTTGTATATATAATATATAATAAATAATATAATACAAAATATTACTTGAAATATAGAAAAATATTACCTAATACACACAAAAGTATTACTTAATTATTAGAGTAGTGTTTGTGTGCACCAGGTGCATGGGTCATGATCCATGCAATTGGGCATACGGGTCGGGTCGGGTCCGGTTTAACCCGGATCCGCGCCTTTTTTTTTTAATAATTTATGTCATAACATTTATGTTATAATAATATAACCTTTATGTTGTAATAGTGTAACCTTTATGTATAGATTTCATAACTTTTTCACTGAATGACTTATACTTTTTTCACTATAAAAATTCATGCAATATAACCAAAACCTTTATGTTGTAATAATATAACATTTATGTTGTAATAGTATAATCTTTATGTACAGATTTCATAACTTTTTCAATAAATAACTTATAGTTTTTTCACTATAAAAATTCAATATAGCCGAAACCTTTATGTTGTAATGATATAACCTTTATACTGTAATACTATAACTTTTATGTACAAATTTCATAACATTTTCAGTGAATAACTTATACTTTTTTCACTACTCAACACTGCAAAAGGTTATGTGCATATAGCTAAAAGGTTATAAGGATAGAACTAAAAGGTTAAGTTCGCTAAACTAAAAGGTTATGTTAATATATAACAGAACTAGAATTTGAGTTAGGGTTTGGGCGCGTGGGGGCGCGTGAAAGACACTTTGGGTCGGGTTGACTAGATCCGTGCACCTGGTGTATAGAAATAATTGTGTAGTTATTATGTTCGACCCGATCCGACCCGTCTCACGGAATGAGATTTGTGAGACGATCTCACACAACACCTACTCTATTTTAAAAGTTACACTTTGTGATTAGGTCAACTTATATATCTGAAAAAATAGAAAATTTGATTAAAATACAAGCACTCTACTCGGTTGGTAGTTATTAGTGTTTTTTTTTTTGCTGAACATTTGAGTAAATCATTTTAAATAGTTATAGATATGAAAATAAAAATAATTTAATGGAAGATGAAATTTCACATTTCATATAGTGGAAGACTGGTACGTGAATTGTATTCGTATTTTTAATATATCATTTGTCTATATCATTCATGTTATTGATCGTGCCTTGTCAAGAACTACCCACCCATAAAATATTGTAACGACGATAATGTGTCGTAAGTGAATAGATTATGTATTTAATAATCAATTATATTTTGAGTTTTATTAGAGAAAGAGAAATGTTGATTTATTTAATGTTCAGGTTCCTATATTTCGAAATGGGTTGAATCTTTTATTAAAAAAACAGCGCAAACCATTTTCTCAAAAAGTAACTGGCCCATTAGGCTATTGGGCTTTTTGTTAGGAAATTTTAAACTTTAAAGTTTGCAATTGGACATAAGTAGTCTTTCCGGCATACAGCAAATTATTTTCATTCACATATTAAATAGAGAGAAAATTAAACTTTATCATAGATTATATATACTCGGTTTCAATTTTTTTTAAATGCGTATATATACATATACATACATACACACACATACAGACTACCACGCTCTCATATATCTGTATGTATAGTATTTACAATTAGAAATGAAAATTACAACTGAAAATTGAAATATATTTAAAACTACAAAACAAAATATGAAAAACTGAACATTTTAAATAAGTTTTGATATTAGAAAATGATACCCAAAAATGCAAATCAAATCTGAAGATTGTTTGAATAAGTCCAAAAATTAAAGTAATATCTGAAGATGGTCAAAGTAAATATAGAAATTAGAAAATTAAAATGTAGAACCTCACTATCATTGGATTCATTTTAACGTGGTAAAAATTTATTTTTGGCTATAATTTAAAATCTATTCCTTTTAAACCAAACTCGAACTACTTTTTAACATTCTCTCATAAATCCAAAGAACATAATTGAAGTTTATTTAAGATCCGAAATGCAAGCTTAGATTAATTTTCTACCACTGCATCGATTGTAGTATTCATAGAATCCAACCACTAAAGGGTGGTTATTGCTATTAAGGATTAGGTAGTTCTATTTTTTACTCCCCATTTTCCATTTGTATAAGGATTGGGTAGTTCTTTTTGTTAATATACTTACCTTTCCACCTCACTGCCATTCATTTTAATCGAATTAAGCCCGATGCATAGAAGATAGAAATATATCATATATCGATCAAAAGAAGAAAAAAAAAAGAATTTTTTTATTAATATAATGTATTTTTTAAAAAATTACAAAAATATTGAAATAACCTTATTCAAGCTGAGAAAAGGGCTGGGCTATACACACCCCAAGCTCTACTAAACACACCCCAAATTCTAAACAAACCCCATCAAATGGAAATTAAATTCAGAAAATACTCAACACACCCCAGCAGATTACGAAAATACCCTTATTATTAAAAAAATGAAAAAACAAACCCTAATTCTAAACACACCCCACCCACCCCCACACACCCCACCAAACCCTTCCTCCCCAAACCAACAGCCGAGAGAAACGTGCCATACTTGCTTGCATTTGCAATATCACCAAGCCGAATTTCTTGTTTTTGTTCGACTCTCAACCGAACAAGGTTTTCGAAGGTCGATTTGTTAGCTCACAATCTGCAATGGAGCCTCATAGAGAAGAAGAAAATCCAAGTAAGTGAAGTTTAGATTTTTGAGTTGGATATAGTAATTTTGATGGGTTATATGTGTGTAATTGTGTTTAAAACACAATGTTAGTGTTTAAGATTCGTTAGTGTGTTGAAAATGCATGAATTCCGTTGGTTTTGTGCTCGAATTTGCTGTTTGTCATGGGATATGTTCGACCCTCGTCGGCCGAACTGGACTGGTCGTGTTCGACCCTGGTTGGTCGAACAAGAGGGGTATGTTCGACTAGTATAGGCCGAACTTCGTATGGTATGTTCGACTTATTGAGGACGAACAATATAGGTATGTTCGACCAGTGTTGGCCGAACGTGTTAAGGTGTGTTCGGTTGACACTGGTCGAACATAGATGTTTTGTTCGATTGGTTGAGGCCGAACATACACGATTGGTCAATTTTATGTACATTGTTCGGTGGTTGAATTATATTGGGTTTTTGATGACTTGATTAAATTGTTTCTCGGCTGATTGTAGTGTAGTGTTAGGTTTGGTTTGACGAATGTTTGGCCTACATGTAATGTATACGAATTTGATCAATATGTATACGTGAATTACACTTAATCGTTGATGAATATTGCAGGTGGGGATATTTTTTACACTAGGAGGAGGAATCGACCTACTGCCTCGAACCGTAGGCGTCGGGTCGAAGAGGCCGGCACGCTCGATCCACCGATCGCTTCAACTTCTGCCCTGCCTCTGATCGAATACGAAGCACCGACAGAGAAAGCATAAAGTGACCCTGATCATGATGAGGAAGCGGCTTCTGAGGAAGCCGAAAGAGAGGATGATGATGATGATGATATTTTGCGAGGCCCTTGTCCTGGTGGACCAATTGATCCACAGTTGATTCCGAGCTTCAAATCGCACATAGCCTATGCCATCTGGAACGGTGAGGAACGACCTATCCTAAAGTGTTGGTGTCACACCACGAAGATGGAGATGTGGCAGTTCGAGGGACGGAATCCGGCTTGGGAGTAGTTGCTACAACGCAGTCCCATCCCAGATTTGAGGTGGGTGTCTTATAAGACGCCCAATAAAAACCTCATATGTGCTTTTGTAGAGCGCTGGCAACCGGAGACCAACACATTTCACATGCCCTGGGGTGAGATCACTATCACCCTGGATGACGTAGTATGTTTGACTGGCTTGCCGGTTAGTGGCCGATCTGCGATGATTCCGGACAGTAGAAGCAGGCCGGAGCCCGTGAACGAGCTCCTTAGTCGATTGTTGGGCGTTTCGACAAAGGAGGCCAAGGAGGGACTCGAAGGCCTTCGAGGAGGATCCGTGAAAATGGAGTGGCTTCGAAGAAAATTTGAAGCAGATACGAGTTCTCAGAACCTCCTCGTGTTGGAGCGTGCTGCCCGTGCATATCAGCTGTTTGTGTTGGGATGTACACTGTTCGCAGACAAGACCGGCACTAGGGCATCGTCGAAGATAATTCGACTATTGGAGCACTTGAACCGTGTGCATGAATACGCCTGGGGCACAGCAGCTTTGGCCTTCTTGTACCGACAGTTGGGGTTGGCCTCTCGAGTTGGTGTTCGGCAGATAACGGGATATCTGACATTACTCGAGGTATGTGCATAACATTCATAATGTCTATATATGCTCTAAATGTACTTTGTTTTATTTTTCTAACCATTGCGTTTTCAATTTTCTCAGGCTTGGATATATGAGTATTTCCCTGCATTCTGACCAACATATAATGTTGGTTTTTGATTGGGTGAGTCACTTGCACGGAAATGGGTGCAACGATCTCATGGCGGAGGAACACAGGCCCGATTAGTTGCCATCAGAGAGAGTTTGGATACCATGTCGCCACACGACGTGAGTAACACTTAACCAATTCATTTATATGCTTATGATATTTCTTCTCTCATCACAAATGTTTCCGTGAACTCCAACATTTTTATATGCAGGTGAACTGGAATCCGTACTCCGAGCTTCGTGATCATTACCCTCTGAATCCAGTGGCTTTCTACCAAGGATGCATCCGAGCGTTCAATATAGTGGAGCCTTATCATCCGGACCGTGTTCTGCGGCAGTTCGGATACGTTCAGAGGATCCCGGATGAGCCTTTGATCCCACTACTCGCTCGGAGGGGTAAACAGGGGGCCACGTACAAGGTCACTTGGGATGCACTCGGCGCATACTTCAGAGTCTGGCGGAACCACGTTCTGTCAGCCGAAGCACTTGGGAGACGTGCATACCCAGCCTGGGAGTGCTCCGAGGACTACCTCGACTGGTACTCCAGGGTTTCACATCAATTCATCCAGAATCCGGATGAACTTCATGCTGGACATGTCCCCCAGAGCAGACACAGAGGCCCCCAACCGTGGGACATGATCACTTCGGCACTCGGTCACCTAGAGCCCGTGTACCAGTAGTGGCAGACTGACGAACAAGGCTTGGACGTCTCGATGGTGGTTCCAGCCCTAGTTGGCGCATATAGGGCCCTGAAGATTAACACCGAGGATCCAGCCGAGTCGTCGAGACGAGCTTCCAGCAGCCGGCAGCGTAGGCCTCGGAGATCTTAGTCTGCTCTCGTAGGATTTGATTTTATGACTGTTCATTTATGTGTTCCTTTATGTGTTCTAGGGATCATTTATGTATTCGAACAACTTTTGGTGTAACACCTGCTCGTACTCTGACTTTTTAATCCATGTTTTCGATGAATTTAACCATGTTGTCTCGTCTTTTGTGTTTTTTTATGTGTGGACGCAAAGTTTTTGTGTGCTGTTGATATCTGGCATATTCAGTCGAATTGGATGCAGGAATGAGATATGTTCGACCAAGACTAGCCAAACAAACTACGATATGTTCGACGTGTATATATCGAACAAACATGTAAGCGTTCGATCGATGGCCGAACACATATGCAGTGTTCGATATAATGTCGAACAGCTCTCAACAGTTGAAAACGAGCCTGTTCGACCAAGATTGATCGAACACTCTTGACATTGTGCGACTATTAGTCGAACATAGAGATATTGTTCGTCTATCTGTCGAACTGTGTTGTGTAATGTTCGACCTGGAGTCGAACAATCGGTGAACGTTCGGCCATATGTAACCGAACAGGCTCGTTATTCCCTACGTGGCTATACTTGGCCTGTGCAAACAAGTCGCGTAATTCACATTCTCAATCGTACAAGTTAATTCACATCAATAAGAAGAAAAAAGTTCTATGTCATAAAAAACAGTAGAAATCGATCAAAAGGTACTACAATGTTGTTAATCATACATCCAAACATCATAAATCAATCATCGACGATCTGGATCGTTTCTTGCCCAACAGAAGAACTTTCACTACGACTGTCGGCCGCGTACTGCATGATTCGTCTCTTATACACCTCAGACCATCCACTTGCACAAGGAAGACGATGTTCGAACCACCGGTCTATGATGGGAGGTAACGGTGATTCGTCAGCCAGTTTGACCTACAACAGGGTGAAATCAGTAAACATATAAGTCTACACGCCTATAATTCAATAAGTGAAACTCGATCATACCAGAATGTAATGGTTTCCGTGAACGAACGCCATGCAAGCAAGCCTAGGCTTCGTGGGAACTTGGGCGCGTAACGGTAGCACCGTAACGCACATCTGAGGGGAGAGGTGGACGATGGCCATGTTATAGGCATTAGCGGCCAAATAAGTCATTTCAGGAAAAGTCCACCAGTAATTCATGCTGGGCGTAGGT
The DNA here is from genome assembly GCA_028654395.1 of Scutellaria barbata. Lineage (NCBI taxonomy): Eukaryota > Viridiplantae > Streptophyta > Magnoliopsida > Lamiales > Lamiaceae > Scutellaria > Scutellaria barbata. Next base: position 11,445,777 of record CM053645.1, read on the forward strand.
TGTTCGTAGCAACTCAAATTAGGAGCACGCTCGAAAATGCACGTAATAGGTCAACAGATCTCGGATGGGCATAAAAGAGATATGTGACTCGATCCGTTTGCTCATCTCTCCGGTCCAAGAAGTAATAGCTCTCCAACTTCAACTTTCCCAACAAAAATTGCATTTGGGTTCGGCCTCCATGCTCGACCACTCTATGCTTTTGCCGAGCATTGTAAATTGTCTTTAGGGTGGACTCATTGTCGGGAAAAGAAAGTTTAACAGTGCTCAAAATGTCCTTCGGCTTCGTGTTATTCATAGACAGGTCCCGCACTAGCCGATCTTCATCAGTCTTTAGTCGACCGGCGAACGAATGTCCTACCAAATGCAGCCCCATTGGATGATTATGGGACCCACATACAACCATTAAACACCATTGTCCAGTCTCTTTCACCTCAACTCCTTTTAGCATGAAAGGACAATCACATTTTTTTGTTCCAGTCCGGCGTCCTTTAGTAGGCTTCTTTTTCGGGTCAGCTGAGGTACCTCCCACAACCTTCGATTTTGGCGGACGATACTTACCACCACGCTCACATTCTAAAAATACCCGTGCTCGTCTTCCAGTGTCTCCACTATCAGATCGTCTAACCAAAACAACCATGTTGAGACGACTCCCAACCGTACTCGCCCAATTCACCATATCTTCCCGACTATCGAATAGCTCGTTTGTTCGAAAATCCTCCGAAAAATCTATTTGCTCATACATCGGGTCTTCAACGTTCACAACACTCAATCGCGATTCATTGGAGCCATATTCCTATAAAAACGAGCATGTGTAAATACATCGACTATGTAAAACATATGAAATATGTTCGACCATTATCAGACGATCAAATTGCATATGTTCGACCATAACCAGCCGAACACGTTGTAAAACGTTCGATCAGGACCGGTCGAACATTCTCAATATGTTCGACGCATATTGAACGAACATTGCTATATATGTTCGGCCAATACAGGTCGAACACATTGTAAATTGTTCGGCCTGTACTGGCCGATCGGGAATTGGGCGATTTTTTTTTTCCGAAGATTACTGAAAAATAAATCGATTAAACTATGTAAAATCACTTACATTGTCCATTTCTCGTGCTTTATCTTGATCCATGATCTTTTTTGCACAAATGTAGTAGGGTTTGAGGTGGGGTTTTTGCACTTTTTTGGGATTGAATTGGTGAGGAAGAAGAGGGAAGTGGGGTGTGTATAATGTCTCTCCAATTTAAGATGGTGGGTGTGTTTAGCAATTTTAAGATGGTGGATGTGTTTAGATAGTTAATTGATTATGTTTTTTTTTAAATAGTAGGGGCATTTTGGACTTTTTTCTTTATATTTCTTTTTCCATTTTTTTTTGAGTGTGTTTAGAAGGGCCGGGGTGTGTATAGCCGGGCCCTATTTCTAATATTAAGCTAAGCCTGTTACAATATATAATATTATAACTATAGATTTTCCAAGAAAATCAACACTGGCATGCAAAGGACTATTGCTATCATCCATCACCCACGTAATAAGACAAAAACAAAAAATCAAAGTCTCTCATAATTAAATCAATCAGACAAATATAAAACCAGACATGGGACTTACAACATTAATCATCAAGCAAGCCAAGAAATGGAGATCAAAGAAGCAGCAACTTATCCAAAATCAGCTCACTGCATAATCCTGCCATATCCCATCCAAGGTCACATAAACCCGATGATTCAATTCTCCAAGCGCTTAGCAAGCAAGGGCATTAAAGTCACTTTAGCCGCACCAAAGAGCCTGCTGATCGAAGCCACGCCGGAACTGTCAAGCTCATCAGTCGCCGTCGCTGCGATATCCGACGGCTACGACGAAGGCAAGGCCGCCGGCGTCGATCTCCAAACATACTTGGACAGATTCCGGCGCGTGGGGACAGAAACCCTGTCTGATCTCTTGCAAAAGCTCAGAGACACGGGTCACCCCGTTGATTGTGTGATTTACGACCCGTTTCTGACGTGGGCTCTGGAAGTGGCGAAGAGGGTTGGGATCTTTGGAGCTCCATTTTTCACGCAATCATCTTCAGTAAACATTGTTTACTATAATATATATAAAGGACAGCTTAAAGTTCCGATTTTGGAGAAGGAGATTGTGGTTCCTGGATTGCCAGTGTTGGAGATTTCAGACATGCCATCGTTTGTGCGTGATCAAGAAAGCCATCCAGGGTCGTTGGATTTGCTTGTGAACCAGTTTCAGGATGTTGAGGATGCTGTTTGTGTCTTTGTCAACTCTATTTATGAGTTGGAAGAAGAGGTATTTTTATGTCTACTGGTTTTTGTCAACCATAAACTTTGCTTGATTTGCTATAATTTCAGTGAATTGTTTGAATTTTTTCCCGATTTGATTAGACGTGAGTTTGAAATTGGGTTATTAAGAAAAGTTTAAAAATACCAATTTGACTATTATATAATTAGTTAATAATAAAAATATATATAAAATAATTTACGAATTGAGAAAAATATTCAATATATTATCTATAATATTGACAATTTAAAAACAAAAAAAAAGTCAAGTTCCACCCAACAATATTGAATATTTAATTTCCTCCAAATTTTGCTAAACATATACGTTTATGCTACACATAAACTAAAAATTCCAAGCCAACTACATAACAATCTCAAACTACAAACACAGCATTTACCGGAAAAACTACCCGTAACAAAAGGTTATAGGACTATATCTGGCAAAAAAAAAAAATTTGAATAATTTAGGGGATTAATTTAGAAATTGGTGAAATTACAAAATGAAAGGCAAAATTAGAGACAAAAAGAAATATTCCCTACTAACTAATTATATTTGAGGTGTTGGATTATTTTTTCTTATTTAGAACAAAACCACCCAATTCTTGAAATTCACTATACATATTAACTAACTCTACTTTGAGGATCAATCTTCAGGCGACTGATTGGCTGATGAAACATATGCCGGTGAAGACAATAGGGCCCACCATACCATCAATGTACTTAGACAAGAGGGTGATGGAAGACAAACACTATGGTCTTAGTGTCTTCAAGGCTGATGATAAATGCATGAAATGGTTAGAAGAACGTACAACCAAATCTGTTATTTATGTTTCATTTGGAAGTATGGCTATGCTTGAAGGGGCACAAATGGAGGAATTGGCACTATCTTTAAAAATGATGGATAAGTATTTCTTATGGGTGGTGAGATCATCAGAGGAATCCAAACTCCCTACAAATTTTGCACAAGAGACCTCCGAGAAAGGACTGATTGTATCTTGGTGCCCACAATTGGAGGTTTTGGCCCACGATTCCATAGGTTGTTTTGTTACACATTGTGGATGGAATTCGACTCTGGAGGCATTGGGTCTGGGGGTCCCACTGGTGGCAATGCCATGGTGGAGCGATCAAAGTATGAACGCAAAGTTTGTGATGGATGTTTGGAAGACAGGAGTCAGGGCTTGTCCGGATGAGAAAAATATTGTAGGGCACAAAGAGATAGTTCGATGTGTAGAGCATGTGATGATGGAAGGAGAGATGGGGGAAGAGATAAGGAAGAAATCAATAAAATGGAAAGAATTGAGCAAAGAAGCTGTTGATGAAGGGGGAAGTTCTGACACAAATATTGATGAATTTATTTCTACTATTCTTAAGCCCATGCCTCTAAAGTAAAGGTCATTCTCCCTTTCTTTCTTTCAATTAAAGAATGTGTCATTGTTCTATTGCATCACTTATATTTGTCAAATAAAAATTTGAGTTGCTAATTTGATTTTTTATATTTATAGTCTTATCATTTATTTTATTTTTATAGTAATTTATACTGCATGCGCGCACCAAAATATTCATTACTTAGTAATAGGTGTTAATTCCACTTAACTGAAGTTATTAAAATCCCCTCATTGAATTGAAATAATTTTAAAAAAAAAATTTCAGATTGTACAACATCAATAGTAGATAAACAAGAATTAATGAAAAATTATAAAGAGAGTGTCACGCCCCGTTTTCATATCAGAGTTTAAAACATAATTAAATTATAATAGTTAATTTTTTTTCTTAAGTCAGAATATAAGAGCGGCCTTATAAATCGGGCGTTCAGCAAAATTACAACACTATCAAGACTTTAAATAAATCAAAAATTAAAAGATAATTATGGAAAATACATGAATTTTTTTCTCCGATTAGCGGAAAACGTTCTTGTTTAGATCAAAAAACATAAACCCTGTTTCGTACATGACTTAAGGTTTCAGAAATACCAACATTCATATACATTAATATTTACAGGCAAAAATGACAGATATTTCGGTTCATCCTTCCTTGCACTCATGTTTTCTGTAAAAATAAAAACATATAAGGGGTAAGTGTCAAAAGAACACTTAGTGGGGGAGGGAAATTTATAATAATAATATACACATACTATTACTTGCATATTATACATATAGTACACGTTGTAGACTCCCGAAGAGTCCTAATGGCAACTGTGGATAGGTTTCCGAAGAATACCTATCAGGGCACCAAGCCGACCCGAATTGGGCTGTTACACCCCATTGTGTTGGGAATTCCAAAGAATATCCCCTGTAGATGAGTTTCCAACAAGGAATACCCTACTTGGCGTGAAGGCGCATGCGCAGTTAATTTTCACACAAAAGTTCTCACATAACACATAAATTGCACATTGGTCACGTTCACGTTGGCCACGTAATTCACATAACACATAAGTACAGAAAAAAAACCTTTCTTAGCGAGTATTATCCCGACTTTTATCCTTTAAACCATTTTGATTGAGATACTTGAAATCAATAGCTCTCAGAATCATATACTTTATTCGAAAATAGTACAGGTAGCGATAACAGTTTAAGTAAAAATATCATCACATAATTACGGAATTTAAATCACGTAGTCACATTAATTTTCATAAAATGGTAAGATTTTTAAAACAGAAAAGGATTTTAACCCCCACCTTGGATAACGCACAAAATCCTGCAAAAGCTTTCGATATAAGATCTAGTTCTGTCCCCCACGTGAACCTCCTACAGAAAAAATGAAAATATAACTTATTTTCTGACTTAAATATCTTAAAATCTATAAAAACCTATAAATAAAATAAATTCTCGAGAAAGAATCGATAGCCGGGGTTTCTAAAATTTAATTAGGGTTTATTAAGAATTATATTAGAATTTGTTTGATTAAAGGGTTCGTTTTGTCATGTTCTATCTTATTTTGAGGTCGAACTATCGTTTTATAAATAATAGGACATAAAATATAAAATTATCAAATTTTAGGGTCAAGATATAATTTCTACAAGTTTTTAGGGTTTATTTTGTCATTTTGCCGAGATCTAGAGGTGAGTCAATAATTTCTATAGAATTTAGGGTCCTTAATGAAAGTTCTAGAAATTCTGAGGACTATATTGTAATTTCAGAAAGTTTTTAGGGTCAATCCATTAGTGTTCAAAAGTTCAAGGACTAAATTGTTAGTTATCCTAAATCTGGAATTGCAATTAGGTCCCTAGAGTTTGTCCAATTTTCAAAATTCACCCCAAAACCCTAAATCTACCCCCTGCTCAACCGCTGCCCTCCGCCGCCGCGCCACCTCCACTGCTGGCGACCCCATGTCGCCGGCGACCGCCCTACACACCACCCACACTCTTCACACACCTAAAACACACACATACATACACGGTTACATACATATACATATATATATATATATATATATATATTTCGCCGCTGCTGCTGCGGCGGCCCCTTCACCATCGCCGGCGCAACCCCCGCGCCGCCGCCACCTCACCAGCCTCCATCTTCAACCAACCAAAGCAACCTCCAACCTATACACATACATACATATATACCCCGCAAACATACATATATATATATATATATATTGCACTGCCGCCGCTTCCAGCGGCGGCTGCCTTTCTTCAGCCACGCCGGCGCTTCACCGGCGCCGGCCTCTTTCCCATACTCCGGCCCCGCACAAAAACACACACACAGCCATACACATATGCATATAAAACACCCCATCCAACACACAAGCATACATATATATATATATCCAGCACTGCCGCCGCTATTTGCGGCGGCCTTCATCAACCTTGCCGGCACGACCGAGCGCCGGCCACTCCAAACACACCTCTCGCCGGCGCAACAGAGCGCCGGCACATACACAGCAGCTACATCGGCGGCGGGCAGAGGGAGAGAGACTGAGAGACAGCGAAAAAAAACGAGAGCGACGGAGAGAACTAGGCTTGATAAGAACTACAAAATAAACGGAGCAAAACGTATAAATTCTTGCCGGAAAAAATCGCCGACTGAGAGAGAAATATATGGCCGCTGCTGTCCGAGAAAGAAGCTGTGGAATTGGTGAAGAAATGAGATGAAAATGGTGAAGGAAACCTTACTTGAATTGATATCTACTTGCTCCCATTCAAAGATCAACCTAATCAATCACCTAGGCTAACTATAGACTAGACTTGGTGTCAAATTTTAATGGTGTGTAGGAGGAAAAGAGTCAATATTTCCTATCTTAGCAAAATCAATCAAATTATATCACTAAAAAGGTTATTACTAATTAATTGGGTATTACAGAGAGATTACTTAAAAAGCTTCGAAATCCCATGTGTTAGGCTGAAACATTTGATTATGCCTAATCTTTATGATCTCTTATAGTTGAACTGGCGTCAGCAAAATCTCACCGCCCTGGCCCCTTTATAAATTTTACTCTTATTTTCTATATTATATTATGTTTTCAATTTTTAATTTTTGAATAACATCACACGTTATCAATATCAAAAGAAATTATTAATATATAAAGATTGCTTGTGTTGAAAAAAATACATTGAAGAGGTTTGTGTTAGAAATTTTAAATATGGTCATAAATGACTAATTCAACTTGTTTTTCATCTTTTGAAAAAAAGAAAATCGTATACTAGGTGATGTGATGTACAGATTATCCATTAAATCATTTTAATGAGTTCATCACCGTTCCTACAAACTAGTATTAAGCGTTAAGAGTGACCACGAAAGACTAGAAAGAGAGAAATTCATATAACACAAATAAATTTACACAGAAATGGAGAATGCAAAAGAAGACCGAAAACTCCATTGTTTAGTGCTATCATTTCCAATGCAAAGCCACGTCAACCCCATGCTCCAACTATCCAAGCGATTGAAGTTCAAAGGAATCGATCGAATCACTCTAGCCGTCACGAAATTCTTCCTCAAAACCGCCACATATTTTCCGGCGGACTCTTTCCCGGTGGAGACGATCTCCGACGGATTCGACGACGGCGGAGCTGAGAAGGTGGATCCCGAAGTATACTTCAACACCTGTTGGGAAACAGGGTCGGAGACTCTGTCGGAGCTCGTGGAGAAGCTTCGGAGCTGCGGATCCGGCGTCGATTGCCTGATTTACGACCCGTTTTACCCCTGGGCCTTAGACGTGGCGAAGAGGTTGGGGTTGAAGGCGGCGATGCTTTTTACTCAGTCGAATTATGTGAATAATATATACTTCCATGGTTACAAGGGCGAGCTGAAGCTTCCGGTATCGGAGGCGGAGATCTGGATTCCCGGCGGGCTGCCGGTGTTGAAACCCGGCGATCTGCCGTCTTTTGTTCGTGAATATGAATCGGAGCCGGTGAGATACGAGATGATGATCAAGCAGTTCAGAAATGTGGAGATGGTGGATTGGATTTTTGTTAATACGTTCTACGAGTTGGAACAAGAGGTACTTTTACCAGAAGATATTTTATTTTGTAAATCCTTGTCAATAACTAATTTATGAAACATGGAAAATAATGTAAGTCTTGAGATGAAGTATCGAAAATGTAATTTCTGAAAGAAAAAATTAAGTATTTAAAAACAAATTCGTTGCTTCAACTTTTAAAGTAGTCTCATTGAATCTCGTGATAAAGAACTGTATACTTAGATTGCAAAGTTGATGGAATATATGAATAACAAAGATTTAAGAGTTGGAATATGTTTTTCATGTTGAAAGGGGCTAATAAGAAGAATCTTGATCAATCTTTACAAATGAATCAATTAGTTTGGAGAACTATATATAATGCTCTATGAAGTTAAGAGAGGAAGATGGATCACTAAGCTAGCTAACTAGCTTAACTAATATAACGAACTTAACTAATTCTTGATTTCTTGATGTGCTGAATCGTTCTTCTTCTTGTGGAAAGGTATGTGATTGGATGTCCAAGTATTTTCCAGTGAAATCTATCGGACCAACCATACCATCATTCTACTTAGATAGGAGAATCATAGACGATAAAGATTATGGTCTGAGTGCCTTCAAGCCCATCACTGATCCCTGCACCAATTGGCTCAACAAACATCACACAAAATCTGTCATTTATGTATCATTTGGGAGCTTTGTACAACCAGGAGTCGAGCAAATAGAAGCGTTGGCTCTTGCCTTAAAAACAATCGAAAGGCCCTTCTTATGGGTGGTGAGAGCATCAGAAGAAGCCAAGCTTCCGAAAAACTATAGAGAGGAAACATCTAAGAAAGGCTTGATCATAACATGGTGTAATCAGCTTGATGTTTTGGCACATGAGGCCATAGGGTGCTTTGTCACGCATTGTGGGTGGAATTCAACGCTGGAGGCTATAAGTTCGGGTGTGCCAATGGTGGCAATGCCACAATGGAGTGATCAGAGCACGAATGCAAAGTTGGTTATGGATGTTTGGAAAACGGGACTCAGGGCCGAAGAGGATGAGAAAGGGATTGTAAGAGAGGGGGAGATAATTCGATGCATAAAGCATGTGATGGAGGGAGAAACAGGGGAGGAGATTGGAAGAAGTGTGTTGGAATGGAAGAAATTGGGAAAGGAAGCGGTTGACGAAGGAGGGAGTTCAGATGCAAATATTCAAGAATTTATTTCTGCATTGCTCAGACTTTGAGCATTGGAGATATATCACACTGCTGATTCCTTTTTTTTATAATCCTTTGATAGTGTTTTGTGTTTAAAAATGCAAGACTACTGATTAGCTTACTTGTGAGCGCATGTATATGCATAACTTGTACATCTATAAACAATGAAATGTTAGGAGTTGATGCCCTAAATTCGATTGTTTCATCTGCGACAATTAGCTTATAATGTCAATTTGCAAACTATATATAACCAACTACTGTAAAAATTTACAGTTTTTTTTTTTTTAGAATACGTGGCTTATATGACGCCTGATGTGGCTCTTTAATCGAACATGTGTACATAATTTAAGTAATCGGAAAATAAAATTTTGATTCGAAACTGAATTTTTATATATAGAATATAGATTAGATGTGTGTTCTTGGACTTTGGTCTTGAGCGTATCCGAGTTTGATATATACATCTCTTTTCCAAGGAAGTATTGAAAACATATTTAATGGTAAGCTATATATTATCGTTCGAAATATTATATATTGTATTAGAAATATATTCTAACTATTAAAATACAAGGTAAAATTACATCAATTTTGATAATCTCTTTTATTTTAAAATAATATATTATGCGTAATATGATTAATCTTATAGTACTCCAATTAATAGCGAAACTCCGTAAAATAGGCCACTAATGGGCCAGGTTGATTGGAATATTTTGGTGCAAATTGGTCTTAATGGGCCACTAATATGATTGTGACATAATTAAATTTATGAGCTGGAATTCAAGTGCACATTTAATATCCTTATTTAAAGTAGGGATACTTGCCCATGTTACCCATTTATATAAACCTTCATCCCTTTATACCCATTAATATAACAACACATCCCAATCTACCCATAAATATAATAAAACATCCCTTTATGCCCATTTTTCATAGAAAATTACTATGCTACCCCTTTTGACTTTAGTTATTAACCAAAATGCCAAATTTGCCATTAGCCATTTTCTATTTCCACTCTTATATTTATTAAATCCGGATTAGTCCACTGATCAATATCAGACCCAACATGCTTCCGTAAATAAAATAAAGCTGAGTTTAAATCATACCTCGTCTTTGTCTCTTAAGTTCCCTTGGTCCTCGGCTCAGGTTTTATGGATCAAGGATCCAACCACTCGCCCGCAGTCTATGGTTCTGAAACCGATTTTCTTGGGAACCCTGATCGCCCTCCTTTTCAACGGCCACCTGCCTTTAAGGAGATCACAGGGAGACGCACTACTGGATGATATTTCACTCAGAATTATAAAATTTTTGGACAGAATGTCGGAAAGCAAAAGCCTTGTTTATTGAAGAAAATAAACTAAACTATTTTACAATATAAATTTTCTCCGCCATTGGAAGAGAAACTTGAATTAGCCTATCATGGCTAAGACTCGTGAAGGGGAAACCCCCATGAACAGGAAAGCTTGAAAGCTAAACTATTACAAAACTAGAGAGAAGATTTCGAAAAGCTTATGAAGAAAGCAGTGTTGTGTATTTTCGATGATCTTCTTCTGAGGCTGAAGGCCTCCTTTTATAGGCATCAATCTCCTCCTGTAAGAGTCCATTATTGCCTTGCCAGCTTGCTTTCCACTTGATGAGTGGGTAATGGGCCAGCCTTCTTTATTTCTCACCCACCACTTGGTAGGTGCATCTACTATCTTCGTTGTCTTCTTGTGTCGGCAACGAGTTTTTCTTTAGTGGAGGGTCCTCCACCTTTGTCTTTTTGGTATAGGATGCAGATTCTTCAATGGTGGCGGGACAGGCCACTATCTTTTTGTCTGAAATTGGCATCCTATGCTTTTTCCACTGTATTCCTATACTATTACATTAGTAGAATACATGTTCAGCTTGTTTACAATCGAGTCTAATTTAGACCCGTTTCCTCTTATTACATTTTTGGTTTTTAATTTCTAAAAACCCTTCCCTTTTCCCTTTTTCTTTGGGTATTCGGGCTTATCCTTTTTTATTTTGAAACCCTGTCCAAACAGTGGTTTCTCTTGTGTTTGACAGTAAGAGCATATCCGCTCTCCCCATCTCCCGATATGTATCATATTACATATCTTCTTCCTTGTTTGTTCCGTGGCTGGAACCTTGTTTTCCCAGATTAATTTTCTCTTATTTTCAAAGAGGTTTTCAGCAAATCCGGTAGTTGTTCCTGTCATGGAATTTAACAGGAATGATCCATTCACAGAATTATGAAATATTTTGAATGGATACTTCACTTTGTCCATCTCGGTGAGACAGACCCAAAGACCCCAAGCTCGCCTCGTAGATATATCATTTTCAGTCAAGGCGACAACCAAAGGGCTGTTTTCTGGGGGTGTTTTGGTTCGGTTAATCGCCCCCATCTCAGGTCTCTGTAGTTTTATGAATTGAAAAACTAGATGAGACCCTTTTCCTGTAATTTCTGGAGCAGCAGAGATAATTTTTAGCTCCAGTATATCTCCCCGACCCAAGTATGGGTTGTTCTGCCATGAATCGTGCACAGCAGTGGAAATCCAATCCGGTAATTTGGAAATTTCCGGAAAGCTGGGTGCGGTAGTAAAGATTGAAGCAATTGCTCCAAAATCGAACCATTCCCGCACATCATGAGGGTTTACCCCCGGGAGCATCCAAAGTCTTGGATACTTGCCAGACCAATCAGCAGTAATTCTGTTTGGATTGATCCCATTTCTTGTAACCAATTTCTCCCATATCTTTTGGTAAACCTGCAGAGGAGAAAAAGCTTGATTAGTGTTAGCCTGTCTAGGGCCAGTCTGGGGCCTTAGGTTAACCTCTCCCTCTTTTACCCCAGAGGTGCTAGGTTGACTCGGGTTGTCTGGAATTGCTTCCTGACCTTCCGAATTAATAATTTTATCGGAATCCGATAAAACACTTGGTTCGGCCTTATCAGCCTTTTCACCGATATCCGATGAAAAACTTTTATCAGCAGGATGTCCTGCTTCGGGTATAAAAGTACCCTGTTTGTTCATCGATGATGAACTTCTCTCGTATATTTCTTTCTGCATCACCGATGGTGAACAGGCCTTGTTTACAGGATCTACTAATGCATTCCACAAATCATTATTTGAAGTTATGGTTGCACGTAGAGTCTTTTGGACTTTGTCCAAATCAGCTTTCTGGACATAAGATGCCGCTTCGGCTCTTACCCTTAATTCCTCAAAGGCCTTGTAATGCATCTCAAGGTTTTCCCTAAGATGCCTTGCTCGTATTGTGATGGAATCTGCTTCAAGGATATCCATCTCTTGTTAAGAAATCTGCAAGAACATTCTCATTAGATTTCACAATGACAATATCAAAAAGATAATATTGGCATTCTGCTTGCCACCTGATAATACGTGCTTTTTCGATCTTGGATTCAAGTTTGTTTTTCAAAAAAGCTTTAACGTTAGTATTATCAACTTTTAATATAAATTCTTTAGCTAATAAAAATAAAGGCCATTTTTTAAAGGCCTTCCAAACAGCAAAGAATTCTTTCTCGTTAATATGCCAAACTCTGGCCTGTTGTTCTGTAAACAACCCTCCAGTGTATCTACATGGTTCTTCACCCGTAGATGTCTTTCGCATGAGCACTGCTGCCCATCTGAAATCATTTGCGTCTGTGTAGACGACTAATTGATCCTCATCTTGAGGAATCGCGAGTTTTGGCAAGTTACTACAAACCTGTTTTAGCTCACGAACTCTTTGGGAATGAATATCTTCCCATTTCCATTTGGTCTTCTCATCCTTTTGTAATAAAGGACGGAAATCCTTTCTATATTTTGCCAAGTCCTTAATGAATGAACCTGCAAAATTAATCACTCCTAAGAAGCTTTGAAGGTGCTTCTTATCTCTAAGAACATCTGGAAAATTGCAGATTTTTTCCACAATATGTTCCTGTAGTTCCATTCCTGCATGGTCAATAATAACACCGAGAAACTCGATTCTATTAACCGCGATTATTGCCTTCTTTTTAGAGAGCACTAATCCTTCTTTATGACATGCTTCTGAAAATATTTCAAGATGCTTTAAATGATCTTTCATATTCTTAGAGGCAATTAATATATCGTCTATGTAAACAAACATAAACTCAAAATAATCTTTAAATAGATTATCCATCTTTCGTTGGTATATCTGAGGTGCATTCGCAAGACCCATAGGCATTACGTTCCAGATATACTGACCTTGTGGTGTAGAAAAAGCAGTTAATTTCTTAGACTCTTTTTCTAACTTAATCTGGTAAAAACCAGACTTGCAATCAAATTTTGAAAACACTTTTGACCCTTTAATACAATCAATTAAATGTTCTCTACTTGGAATGTAATAACCATCAAATTCGGTAATCTTATTAATACCTTGATAGTTAATTACTAACCTTGCTTTTCCTCTCTTTATTTCGCCATGGTTTCTTACCAAAAACCCTGGGCTACTATAAGGAGAAATACCTGCTTCGATCAGCTTGAGATCGATATGTTCTTTGATAATCTTTTGCATATCTTTTCGATCTTCAAGATTCATCTGTATCGGCTTGTATCGAACCAACTCATATCTGTGTTGTTCTTTTACCTTCAACGTTGCTTCGATCTGGTTTTTGTCCCACCAGGCTAAAGGATTTTCATTGTAGTTCCTCTGAATTAGCCTTTTTACATTTTCGAGAGAAAGTAGACTTTCCTCATTAATGTCAATCTGGGGTGGTCCTTCTTGTAAGGCATTTTTCAGAAACTTAATAGCTTCTTCATGTGCCTCCTCCATTCCCTCTTGTCTGTATGACAAAAGAGCTTCACCAAATTTTCTCTTATCCTGCATTTTTGGATGAGTTAACTTGGCTTCATTATCACCACGTTTGCTGCGAAAATCAATAGGCATGATCCTATTAAAAGCCTTTTCTCGCCGCAAAACCTGTATCATACTACCACAGTTAGTAGTAAAGGTTAACAGGTTCTTGTGATTATCCTGCTCATATTTTGCAAAAGTTTGGATAAAATTGTTACCAAGCAAAATATCAGCACCTGTATCATGAATATAGATTGGTGGCATTCTTACTTTATACCAAGGGGTATCGAATGCGCCTCCGATCATTATTCGTGTTTCTCGAATACCTTTATTGAGTATAAGGATCTTCTGTGAGAAGTCTCTTCCTGCAATAAGAGGTAATTTTTCCACTGCTTCGCTGGGAAAAACTCCTGGCTTTGCTGTGCAAATGCCTGAACCTGAGTCAATATAAGCTGCAAAATATTCCGTCTTATATTGGTCATATAATATCCCTACAGATATATATATGGAGAAAATACTTGTCATTCAGAATCGTCTGGATAGATTCCTCTTTTCCAAGATTCTAACAAGTTTATCCTTGAGCTTCTAACATTATGCTCACGGATCAACTCTTGAAACCTTACTTGATGAGTCTGTTCATTATCCCGCATTTCTCTAATGCGTTCCGTCAACTCATCTTTTTCTTTTCTGAGATCCTGGATCTCTTCATCAATATACCTTCCTGGCATAATTTAGAACATATCTGGATTGTTTGGATAAATCCTTCTCCTCCAGCGTTCTAGCATGTCTATTCGTGCGTTAATTTGACTTATTTTTAACGCAGCCTCTTGTATCCTTATGACATCTTGGATACTTCTTTGTTCTGGTAGATTTTGCTCTCGTAAATATCTTAACAAAACTATCACCTGATCTCTTTGTATCGTGAGATCAATGATTTCTTGATCTAACTTGATTCCCGGCATAATGGTTTTATTCTACCCTGATTGTATGTCCATCAAAGTCGAACTCCATCCATTTCTCATCTCTTCTCCAGGGCTTATGTTCTTCAAGGAAACTTAACCCTAGGGTCATAACTCCTTTAGTTATGCCTGCACTTCCTGTAACAGATACATGATATCCTGCTATTTCTAACATGCCTTCATATCTATTAATACTTGGTTGTTGTAAATGATATATCTCCTCACAAGGAAACAAATTATCAGTTTTAGATATATCAAAAACAATATGGATTTCTTTCCATTCATTATTAGGGCATTTGATTTTTACATTTCTTACCCTAATCTTTTGTGGATACAAATCCTCACTTGGTTCTTTTTCTTTTAGGCTTAAAATCCTACCATCGGAAAAAGACAACCTGTTACTAATTTCAGAATCAAACCTTAATGATCTACTGTTTAGAATAGGTTGATCTTTGATTAGCAAGTTGACACCTCCTAACCTTGGTATTTTAATTGGGTCAGGTGTCATAACTTTGGCAAATTCCTTAAAAATTCTAGGAATTTCTATATACTCTTTCCTAAGAAACATATCCGAATGATGTGTATTAGAAAGAGCATATGCAATTCTATACGTGATAGAATATGGTCTATTTCCTTCTTTCATAAGATCAGGTCTTTTAAAATCCTGATGAAGGGTTAAGACTCTACTAAAATCTTGGTCTGCTAGGTTATATGCAATCCTAGGATGTATGTCAAACATAAGTTTGCCAGCATATAAATTACCTACCATTGTACCAAGACAACTTTCGCTTAAATTATTGATTCTTTTATCCATCACAGATAGATGTAATTCAGAATCAATTCCTTCTTTGAAGGTAGCTTTAATCACTACTTCAATGGTTCCAATATGAATCCATTTCATTGTGACCGCTACTTCTTCTTTGATACGACTTAATTCCTCAAGAATTTCTTCTTTTGGGATAAGTTGCATCTCAATGTTATTACCGGTTAACCCTATTGGAATAGAGAACTCACCTGAGTTCACCCGGTAGATAATATGATGCTTGCGCTGTCTTATTCCGATTTTGTCACAAAATCGATTAAGACTCCCAATCTTAAATCCGTCGTACGGACCTAAAGCTGAATCTTGTTGCATGATTCTTTCCATCGTTTTGTTTGAGATGGTCATTTTTGAAAAGAATCCTGATAGACTGTCCGTCGTCTGGAGTCTATCTTCTGGTTTGCCGGAACTACTCGTCTGATTCTGTAGATGATCCATCGGATCCTTCTGAAACAGATTCCAATTCTTCTTCATAGATGCTTTCATCTGAAGAGATGTCCTCGAACTTGTAAACTGGCACCAAATCACCATAGAAGACAGCATCACGGATGTCGTCTGTATACTCGAACTGGCGCACGTCTTTTTGCTTTTTTGGGCAATCGGGCGAAATATGACCTCTCGCGCCGCACGTCCAACAGTTGCAATCCTTGAAACTCTCATTTGCCCGAGTGTGAGCTCGTTTGAAAGTTCTTTTCCTGGTTGTTCCTCCTGTTGGCTTCCCTGTGGATCTAGATCCCTGTGAAGAAAACCTGGAAGGACCAGACTTTTGACCAGATTTGTAAGATCTAGCCTTTGATTTGGACCACCATGATCTTCCCTGTTTGGAAGGTCTCCTGTATGATCCTCCGGACTTAGATTGAAACCTTCCCTTGAAGTGTTTCTTTCTCTTTCCGTGTCTTTCGCGTTGTGGTTCTCCGATTATACTCGGAAAATCATTATTGTCGCAACAAAGAGGGGTCTTTTTCACCATTCCTCTTAGTTTCTTCTTGTTCCTTTGTAGTGTCGCTTGTTGACACCATTCTCGTATACTGTCCTTGAAAAAGGACATCCTTCTGGCCACTGAATCGACTCGGCCTGTAGGTACCTTGTAGGTTTGCATTAACATTTCCCTCCATGGACTGCAGATTTTTGCAAAGAATAAATCTGTTGCCACATTCCATGGTACATCTGCTTGGAAATAATATTTGCGGAACCAATATATATATTCATCCGCATAACATATATTTCTCAATTCGAGAGCAAACAGAGCTTGCGTGTACTCTCTTTTCTTCTCGTCTTTTCTTTCCTCAAAATATCCGTCCCCGAGGAAACATATTTTGAGCAGGTGACCCATCCTTTCGACAATTGTTATAACATTTTCGTTGGATAGGATCTCTTTTTTTAGAGAGGCTTCGGTCATCTCCCATGCCTTCTTGGCTGAACCTTGCAAACTATTTACCAATATCTGGCAAAAATGATCGTTATCCACATCCAGTGTTGATGAGGCTACTTTCATGGATGACATCCACTCATCGATCAAAACTTCCATATTTCTGAAATCGATGATGTCTGTTGTGAGCATCACTCCAAACGGATGGGTTGGTTCAAGCATCGTTTTTGCCCAAGGGCTTTTGGATACTCCTTTAAACCTTCCCGGTCGGGTTTTGGCTTGTCGAGCTATGTACTCTTCATACTCAACCCCGTCCTGCCACCACCTTGGTTCGGGAGGAACCGGTACTTCAGGTACTGGTGCTTCCGGTACTGGCGTACTTGTGCTTTCCTCTTCCTTCTTTGGAATCGGCGGAATCGGCTCGTTCATCCTTAGATTTACCAGATCCACAATTCCGAGATTGGAAAGGGATTCGGTTAATTCTGCAAGATCTACTCTTGAGACTTCCATCCAACTTGTCTTATGAGATCAAGTAGGAGTTCGTCGTTGCTTTTAGGCTTCGAAACTTCCGTAGCCTTTCCTTTGGAAATGATTGGAATATCTCCGAACGAATTTTTCATACGTTCGTTCATTGATCTTCCCGTTCCTCTGGATGATCTTTTCTTCAGATCTACAATTTCTTGTTTCAGATCTGAAACTTCTTTTTGGATCTCTGATAGAGATCGGGCTATCTTCTCCATCTGTCCACCATAATAAATGATGGTCTTTTGGATCTCCCTAAGGTCTTGTGTGACCTTAGATGTGTCTGGAACAATTATGTTCCATTCTGAGCTGGATGTCATTACTGATATCCTGCACTTGTGTTATCTCGAAATATTTTCGGATACATTTTCTTGATTTTCTCCTCCGTTAGGCACAAGAAAGTAATATTGTATAACATAATTTAATTTATTTCTTCAATAAAACCAGGCTCTGATACCATTCTACGCATCGGATCTCAATAACTATAAATAGTGAAAATATCAACATATTTTTCATCCAAATAATAATTCCTTAGTACGTGGCTTTGTTATACCTTTCTGACCAGATCACTAGTATAAATACTAATGTTTTTTGGGGCACGGGAAAGGTTTCCAACCGATATACCAAGATAATTATATCCGGGGTTTCACAAATGTGGCTATAGCAAATTGGTTTGGTAAACTTAATTTTGGAGTGGCAAAATAGATTTCAATAATTAAAAATTCATTTTTTATGGGATGTCAAAGGGTTTTTTGGTCTTTTTACCAAAAATGGGCATTTTGGGCTTATATGTTATATTTGTGGGTATTTTGGGTTTAGATTTTATAAAAATGGGCATTTTGAGCCCTTATCCCATTTAAAGTAAGCTATTAGAGGATATCTCATCACTACATTCCCTAGCGAGTACAATATAATTGGTCTTTTGAATCTAAATTCACTGATATTATTATAGTCAGTCCTAAATAGGAGTAAAGTTATTTTTGCTCCTCAAGATATTAGTCCACACTTTTAACCTTCAGTATAATTTGTAATTATTTTATCTACCATTTATCATCCAAATTATAATCAAAGATGCGTTTGCATCTTATTGTCGATTGAATGTACCTTTAAGAAGTTGTCAAATTTAAATCATTGAACTCCTCACTAGGACAATTGGTCTGTTGCTTTTCATGAACATCTTTAATAATGGATCTCATATGCATGTAGTGATAAAATAATATATAAAATGATCAATATCAAAATTATCAAACACAAGATCTTTTTATAAATTATTTTTTATTTCATTAGTGCATGATGACATTTTAATATATGTCAGTGGATTACATAATCATGTAATATAACAATACCAAGTTGGAATATATTTGATATTAAGTAAAACAAGAACGTGCCACGTGAACCCTTTTGAAAGCAAAACCAGATTTCCCAACTCACAATAACCTTTCACAATCAAATTGAATGCATAAAAGGACTAGAAAATAAATTATAGCCACTGGGGTGCTGATTTGATTAGTTACAAAAAAGAAACGAACAAATTCGACTCTACTTTTATTAATTGAATCAAATCCTCAATAGCACCAAGTAGATCTTCCTACCCATTAAAATAAAAAAAGTCAAAGTTATTGCCAACTTGTTATCTTCTTTACATCTGCATATCAAAGTTGACTTTTACCTTCTTCATTTTTCTGGTTATTTTATATTTCCTTTATGAGGTGGGAATTATAATTATTTATTTTATGGAAGTTGACTTTGTAGATATTTTTTCCTTTTCTTTTTAAAGTTGACTTTGTAGAGGTTTTCAAAGTACAGCTGCCCCTGCCCTGCCGTGACAACTTTGCAACACCGAAATAATATATCATATATATATATATAGTTTTTAAATTTTTTGCTAGAATTTTTTATTTGATTTTTGATTATTTGACCTATATTCATGAATTGTAAATTCGTTATACTATGTTTCATAAATTTTGAAGTCCAATGGATGCAAAGATCACAATATACAATACGATATACTGAATTATACTTAGCAGATCAAGAATAGTACCTTTGACTTTTTCAGTTTGGTGAGACTATTGCATTTATGAAACTATATGTTAACAATTTATTTGATAACAGGTTTCAAATATCAAAGTAATTATTTTATAACTTGGTATATATATATATATATATATATACATAATATGCAAAAGGCGAAAATAATTTAACCAGAAAGTTATCTTATACACTTGATGGGGAGAATTTTTATAGTAAAAACTACAGCTCACTCTAATTTATTTATAATTAACCAACCTATTTTAAATTGGACGAGTCTGGCTTTGACCCAAAGTAGTGACATCCCTACCATAGGCCCAAGAAGAAGAAGGTGTGCATGATTCAAGAAGACTTCATTATTTTAATTATGACATATAATATAAATAAATAAAAACTTTATCTATTGTTATATGTAAGCAGTTTAGTGGTTTCACTTACCGTTTATAAAAATTCAATATATATATTAATTATATATAGGTATATTTTCATTTCATAGTGAACATATATTCAATTTTGAAATTTTAATATTCTTTTAACAAATTCGAATTAATTATTTGATATTAAAATGATAAAACATGAATGTTGGATGCTTGAATAATACAAATATAGATAACCACAAATATAATTCACTTATGTCAATTATGTAGAAAACTCACATGCACCACCATTATATTATTATGAATTTGATACTTAAAAAGATTAAAAATATCAAATGTTGAAAATATGTGAAAATATGAGACTTATATATAATTAAGTGAAATAATATATGAATTGATTTAATATAAAATAAAATTACAATCCATTAATGATTGTAATTTAACTACACCCTAACATTAAAAATTATCAATATATATAAATATATATATAGAATTTTTTAAAATTTGAGGACGGGATAATGCCCCCAATCCCCTCTCCCTCCGTCCCTGTATGTAAAACATATAATAAAACACAGAGCAACTTGTACAATATAGGTTTGATTATTTTGTCTTCTCTTTGTCAGCCCATGTTAAAATCATGTCCAAAACAAATACTTAAGTAGGGACAGATGTTTGCCATCAAAAGTTTGTGCAGTCTCTCTCATGGTTGAACAATGTCAATATTTTCTCATTCAAGAATAACAACATACATTTTGTTTAACTGTTTGCTTTAATTATGGTACAGAGAATATGATCAATTAATCTTAGATTTTTGTCAAAATCTTGCACCCATGTTGCCTATACTAAAAATAGTTAGAATTAATGTAGGTTTTCATATAGACACCTTCAAGTACTCCTCGTGGGTTATTATGAACGTTCTATCATACAAGTAAATGATTAGAGGAATTGGAATTCATATGTTTCATCAAAACTATTCAATAATTAAGTTAATTAACTTGTTTTAAAACTAAGAAATATTCAAATGACATGATAACAGCAATATATTCATACATGCTACATGAACAATACAGTTAGTCGGTATGAAGTTTAAGTTTATTAATGTACTTATAGTAGTTTGTAATCAAGTGACTAACATGTCATGATATATAACATATATTTACTCATCTAATTATTGTTCACGTATGGACTTATTTAATTATTAGGCTGCTGATTAGGCTAAAAGTAGACAATTGTAGTGGTTTTTTTTAAATAAATAAACAAACAAATTATTGTTTTATAATAATTTAGGCAAAAGTGGTAAACACGCATGCAATTCCCATTCCCACTTGCATTAGTTGCAATTGACATCATTAAGAGGAAACCACACAACAGATTCTTGGATGAGAGAGAGAGAGAGAGATGAAGTCAACGAGTGTTGTTTTCTAAAGCCCTTTAAGAGATGAAGGATTAAAAGGGTCAAAAATAGGGCACTTTAATACTTTGAAATTTGAGGGCATAAATTATGTTCTATGTGGAATGGGGATTCGATTTCTTTACTCTACTTTTATAAAGTAAAGTGTGTACTATGCTTTAACGTTGGATCCCAGTTCTCTTCACTAATCAAACTATAGCCCCACTCGAAATTCTTCTATATTATATTTTATAAAAAATTATATAACTTAATTCATCTTATAAATCTGATTTTGTAGCACATAATTTTACTATTCACAGGTAGATTTATTTTTATCAATCAATTCGAATTATGAATTATTGTCTTATATAAGAAAATTTTACATCCTTATAAAAGTTTATCCATTTTGTATTTTTCTTTTCTATATTACGAGTTTACAATATAGAATCTCTAACATCATTATTTCTGTCTTACAATTTGAGAAATGACTCGTATAAAAAATTAATTAAGATTGTGATTGCTTTAATATCAATTGAGCTATATATTTTACATCGTTAATAACAACTTCACTAATATATTAAATTCATTATATTGTGAATTGGTATTCAAACCATATCATTCCAAGTCAACTTAAAAAAAAAAAAATCAATGTAAATGCAACAACAGGAAATTTGTTCTAATCTCATGTAAGCAAATTAGCCAAGCCTTCTAGATCCTTTACTAGACCAAATTCATAGTATATATTATTAAGCATTTTATACATTGAATTTTTCTAGGCTATTCTTTCTTCCTTTATTAAATTATGATTTTGGGGTTGAAATAACGGAGATAGAATTCTATTATGTGGAATGTACAGTTAGTCAAAACATTTGACTATTTGACCTTATAGATAGTTATAATATTTTAAAAAAAAATTATCGCATGGGTCTGATGGATCTTCATATTTAATTGAAGATTGATCATGTACTATAAAGAATGTATTTAGGTTTAATTCTCATTACGATATAATTAAAAAAAATCATATATATAGTCACAATATCAATGCATTAATTTATGGTTAAGTACTTACTACAAGAATATTTTTTTATTTTCTATATTTCAGTCTTTTTTAATTGAGTTTCAATGTTTTTATTTGTAAACATGAGATTCATATTAATTTGTTAAATTTTGTTTAGATTAGATCGATTTTCATTTATAAAAAATAGTGATATTGTTGTTGCATTTATATTTAAATTGATTCTATGTAAGAAAAATATAGAAACTAAACCAAAAAAAAAACATGAAAATAGTTAATTTGGAATCGTGGAGAAAGCGAGCTACAAGATATAAAAATTGAGAAGATATAAATTTACGATGTGAAAAAAAAAAAATATATATATATATATATATATCATTGTATCCAATATTTTTCTATTTTTTTCTAAATTTGATCAAACTCATTTACATGGATCAAAAATTTATACAGCGTAAATGTAAGATTAATATAATTCATGGTGTAAATTTAAATTAAAAAAAAACTATTTAAATAGATGGTATACACTATACATGTTCGAGAAACCGTTTCACATGGGCAAATATTTTATGTTGAAGTTAGGAAATTATTACAGGCAATTAAAATAGGGAACTCACTAGCGTGCTCCGCGTGGCAACAGATAACAGGAGTACGATATTGATATCCGCAAAAATGATATGAAGTCGTGGTCAACTCGCTCGAGCTCATCGTGGCCGTTAATGGGACATCGGTTCATCGAAGGGCTCACGAATGAATACGGGCTAGTATAGGTTTTCTAGGTTAATCAATAGTTGGTCAACCATTTCCCATGTGATTTGTCCCATTTTCTAGTCAGCCTTTTTAATTGAACCTCCTTTTAATTACTTTATTTTATTCTTATCAAAATATCGCGATGCCCCTTCTTTATGTATCGTGATCAAAGTATATCAATAATTATTCCATATGTTCTATTTGAACCTCCTTTTTTAATTACTCTATTTTTTATTTTTTTATTATAAAAAGATGAAAACCTCCATCATTTTGATTAGAAAGAAAAAAAAAGTTCTCTCATTCAATCGTAAATCTCGCAATCGAAGCAGTCGAATTGAATGTTCTATTTCACCAATAAATTTTGTAAAATAACAAATTTATCGGTTTTGCTTATTACTCAATTTTTTTAATTTAGAAATAAATAAAAAACTCTCATTTTAATTAAAAAATGATGAAAACAAACATTCACAACAAATTTTAACAATTCGAGTATACATAGAACATAACTTAATTTTTATTATATACAGTTATAATTGATTTTTTGAATTTTAATTTAAAAAAGTAAAATGAATTATATCAAATGCAATATATACCATGCAAATTAGATTATGGTAGAAAATTGGCAATAGTAAATTGAAATTAGAGATTTTATGAGATAGAGGTAGCCACTAGGTAGGAACTTCTTATAATACATTTGGAAAAAAGGTTTAAAATGATAATTAAATTGCAGCATGATTCAACCGCTGAGAAGACACTTGTTGCGAACCAAATGGAGTATTACAATGAATAACTAGACAAATTCATCAAATGCAACATATAATATGAGATTCAAGCTACTATATATAAAAAAACAATTAATAAATTGAAAATACGAGAATTTATGGGATATAGGTATGGACCATCTGGAATAAAATTAGAAAAATAAAGAATAAAACAACGATAAGTTATAACAAAATTTAACCTATAAAAAGAATACTACATAAATTATAAGATTGATAGAATTTCGTAGAATATAATTTGAATTGATGGGTTAGATAAGTAATATGAATTAATTGAAAGATTGATAGAATTTCGTGATAGAATTTAAATTGATGGTTTGGGTAAGTAATATGAATAAATTATAATATTGATAGAATTTCTTTATATATAATTTGCATCGATAATTTACATTTTAAATTAGATAGGTATTATGCACTTAATGAAATGCGACACACATTTTGTTGATCGGATTACTATAGATAAGAACTAATGAATAATTTGACAACATTTTAGTTTACCTTTTAGTATAGCATATATAATTTTTTTTTAGTGTAAATGAATTTCTTTATGTTTAATATTTTTTTAGTTTACCTTTTATATTTAGTATGAAAACATTAGAACATACTATTTTTTTAGTTTCTAATACATATAAATGATTATTTATCATGGGAGGATTAAAAGATCAAATAATCACATGTATAACATTAATGTTAGATTTAAGATGGCTTTGTACAAAGTAAATGAATATTTGAATTGTTAATTTACCTCACAACCATACATAACTTATAATGCAATGTCTTTATAAATCTATATATGTATACATATCACAACACTTTAAAATCGTTTATGTTAATGGAATTTTGTATATTCAGCAAAAAGAAAAAAGATTTATCTTTTTCGTCACATTTCTGAGCCATTTATTGCCATTTGCCACATTACTATAACCCAATCCCTAGTTCGTCTTATTCTCAACTACTTACCTTTCACGAGAAATTCAATCATTACACACTCCTCCCAAATCTCAATCCCACCCCCACGAAAAATTAAAATTGGCAAAACGACCCCAGAATTGTTGCTCTGGAAAACACATCCAAACCAACAAGTACACGCTTCAACAACTGTACTGCTCGCTTCTCTTATTGTATACTAGTATTGGAGCATAAATAAATGAACTGGCAATATCAATTTCCAGATTTTCCACCAACTGGGTCCCACACCCTCCCACTTTCAAACAGAAAATAGGCCAGTAGTTTGTCTTTTCCCTCCTGCGCCTTGAAATTTTCAATCGTAAGATCTCAGCCGTTGGTTTGAACCAGATCTTTGACTATGACCCGGTAACCCGGTAACCTTCCTCCCCAATATATTCCCCCTCCCCACTCTCGTCTCATTCACATCTCTTTCTTTGTTTTCTGCAAATCGTTACTAATTTTCTGATGTCCTGTGAGAATTAGATAATATTAAAGCTTTACGAATCCTAGACATGGCGGTTGAACTACTTGGCTACCCAAATCACAACGAGCAAATGGCGATTCAAGAAGCCGCCTCAGCCGGGTTGAATTCCATGAAACATTTAATTCGTGCAGTTTCTCACCAGCAGCAACAGCAGAAACAGCAGCTTGATTGCAGAGAAATCACCGATTTCACTGTTTCCAAGTTTAGAAGGGTAATCTCCATTCTGGACCGAACTGGCCACGCCCGGTTCCGTCGGGCACCGGTTCAACCTCAACCTCTGTCACCGGAGTTGACTCTGGTTAAGTATCAGGACGGTACTTCAGGCTCAACTCAACCACAAAATCCGGCTTCTAGAGTTTATCAACCTCAACCTCTGAGCCTATTCTCCCTCTCTCCTGCTTCAGCGGCCGCTCAAACTCCGGCTGCGACTCAGCCGTTGACACTTGATTTTACCAAGCCTGTCGCTACTTTGGGAAAGGATGGGGGCGAAGTGATTGGGAAAGAGGGTTTCAGTTTATCAACGGCGGTTTCGACTTCTGGTAACTCGTCTTCGACATTCTTGTCCTCGATCACTGGTGAAGGTAGCGTGTCCAACGGAAAAGTTGGATCGCCGTCGATGTTTCTGCCCCCGACTGCTCCGGCGGTCTCCGCTGGAAAGCCGCCGCTCTCCGGGAAGAGGTGTCGGGAGCATGATCATTCCGATAACGTTTCCGGCAAAACATCGGGCTCTAGCCGGTGCCACTGCAAAAAGAGGTGTGTTAATTGCCATTCGACTTGTTAATTAATTCGGAGAACCGTAATTAATTTTCATTATTGTTGTATTATTTTTCCTCAATTGTTCAGTGATAATTATAATTAAAATCGAACGAAATTTATAAATAAATTAAAGCAGTTTTCTTTCTA
Source organism: Scutellaria barbata (assembly GCA_028654395.1). Taxonomy (NCBI): domain Eukaryota; kingdom Viridiplantae; phylum Streptophyta; class Magnoliopsida; order Lamiales; family Lamiaceae; genus Scutellaria; species Scutellaria barbata. The sequence goes on from CM053645.1 coordinate 11,471,787, forward strand.
AAAATAAAAAAATACAGGTCTCTCTGGCTTCATGGTTTGACTTTCTTATTTGCAACGTAATAAATGAGATCATTAAAAAAAAAAAAAAAGGAACCGAGTGCACTTGGCGCATCCGGCGCAGAATAGCGTCCGGATTAGTCATACAGAACCCTGTCTGCTGTCAAAGCACGCTTGTCAGTTGAAACCGACCCATCTTAAAGCATTTTCTTACGCCGGCAACTTGCCGGAGCCTTGAATACCACTTTTACCCTCTACATATTTTTCATCTGACTGTTTAATTTTAACAAATTCTTTCATCCAATTTTCTATTTAATCCGCAAACTTATGGGAATTGATTAACTTTGCAGGAAGTCGAGGGTTAAGAGAACGATTCGAGTGCCGGCGATTAGCTCAAAAGTTGCAGATATCCCACCGGACGAGTACTCGTGGAGGAAGTACGGCCAGAAGCCGATCAAGGGATCACCATACCCACGGTACTTATCGTGCTCCATCTCTTAAAAGCCAATTAATTTTCTCAAATCCACGGTTGATTTTGTTCTAATTTATATTGGGATCTGATTTCAGGGGTTATTACAAATGTAGTACGGTGAGGGGTTGCCCAGCGAGGAAGCACGTTGAGAGGGCGACTGATGATCCAGCGATGCTGGTTGTGACCTACGAGGGGGAGCACCGGCATACACAGGGCGCGATGCAGGAGATCTCTGCTCCCTCCCAGTTAGTGGTGTTCGAGTCATCGTAAGAAAGATGATGGAAAAGCTGAAAAAGTGGGAGGATAATTGGTCGCTTTTTGTAATTTCGAGGTAGTTGGAGGGGTTATTCGAGAGGGGGTAGTAGGAAGAGGTTCATTAGAGGTTACAATTGGGGGTTTTCTTGTAAATTTATTAGGAGTAGAGGGGACAGAATCAGCGAAAAAAAAACAAAAATGTTTAATTTTTGTTGAAATGAATATTATTTATTCGATTTATCTTTTTCTATATCTTGCGTCGGATTCTTTTTGTTTGGGATTCTCAAAGAATTGTTTTTTAATTGATTATCTATTCCAATCAAAGAAATATAGAATTGATAATAGACATCTTTAGGGAAAGTCAAAAAGAATAGGCATTTTTATAATGTTGAAATTTGGAAACAGCTGCACATCACTATTATATGGTTTGGTGCGTAAATTGTTCTCTTTGACCGACGACTAACTCTCACAAAGTATATAATAATATATGTCCGTGACTTGGTCACTCCTTTTGACTTCAAAATCAAATTTAGCTATCTATATGAAGATTGTTAATTAAATGCTCATCTAGAATATTTTTATGAGTCTTATATGAATAATCTGCTCTAGTCCATATCTGATTTTACACACATATATTGGTAATTCTATACACATATATTTTAGTTTAAAAGATCTCTTTCACTATCTGAACTTGGACACATTATATAGTAGGTTGAAACTCTTCATACAAGTTGGGATAAAAATGTGACGGGAATGGGTAATAATTAAGGGGTAAAATTGGGTTTAGATTTTACAAGATCCATCGTTATCCGGATACAACACAATGCAAAGAAATTTATTTCACTATTTTATCTACAAGAATTATTTTGGCTTTATTGTTTATGATCTTCTAGAAATATTATTTTTTTAATTATTTCATCCCAAACATATTCATGTTTTCCGATAAATTTTTATCATACCGCTTTATATTTTTAATGCACTGCGTAAAAATCTCCCAATATGTAATCAAATTACATTGTTCTTTTTAGATATTACTCGTTTTGTTATAGATTAATTAGTTAGAAATATATTATTTAATTGCGTATATGATAGATAAACCAAAAACTTATAACCCACAAAATTAAAGATAACTTATAAAAATGAGTTTGAATTATAAGAAATGCATTACTCATGGAATTCCATAAAAGGATCACATATTAATTTTACTAATTCTAAAATTGGGTACATTTTAATTTCCATAATGTGTGATAGTAGTGCCACCAAGATCTATGGGCAGTTGAGTCACGACGAAAACCAATAACGTTTGTATCAAACCTACGAACTACTTCGCAACTAACCATTTATTCAACACAATGACAAAATGCTGAAACTACAACTAACTTTTTTGTTTTTACTTATTAAGATTAATTAGAATAGATTACCCAAAAAATAAATAAATGAAGTATATCGATAATAGACCCTTAGTTTCTTAATTTGAATTATTATTATTATCGTGTGTGCTTTTTTAATTCGATACTTAGAAATGTCTAGTTTGATAACCAACAAAAGGGATAAAATGTAAGATGGTGATAAGTTAGAGATGATATTAATAAAAAAAATAATCATAACATATATGTTGGATTTTTGATGTAGTTTTCAGCTATTGAAAAGTAAACAATTAGTCAAATTAAAAGTTGATGCGGTTTAGCGGCCGGCTAAAACATACTGTTTTTATTGTCTCTGATATTGACAAAATGTCTCATTTTCATGTAGGAATATGAAGAAAAGACACAATCATTTAAACTCTTGCATGAATACAACGTAAATCCACACCATGGAACAGTCGAAGAATTGGTAGCAATATTTATCTCATTATCTGGGTCATAATTGGGGTCGTGGCAAGAAATTAAAGAAAAACAAAACAAGAGTGAATCTTCTTCTACAGGTCCATGTTAGCAGCATCTCAACCTCTTTCATCTTGGCAGCATATCTTGTGTTGAGCATCAGCAGCAGTTGCACTCACCCTAAAGTTATAATCGAGACATCACAAGTATCCATAGCAGTACCAGTCTCAATCTCAACCTCATCAAGATAAGAAGCAATGGCGATCACATCAGCGGGATTCAAATCTCAACACCACCGTTTTGCCACACTGTTCCCAAATCGATGCCAATCCACGTTTCTTTTAATTGTTTCGCCATTGACAACACCCAAAACTTCACACTAACAGAAAACAGCCTATAGTTTTTGCACTTCAGCATCCAAACATCACAGAATATGTATGTCCCACGTCAGAAAAACTAAGCCAAATTAAAACCCTAAATCAGTTTTCGTTCAATTCGAATATAAATTAATCAAAAATCGTTCTAGGATCTCCAACAATTAAATCCTCACCGTAACATCACCAACGTAGGTTCTGGTATAGTGTGTAAGCATCTCTTTCCTCGGTCGATTCGTCTGCTCATTCAACCTATGATTCTTATCCAATTGCTTCTTCCGATAAGTCTTATGAAATGAATTCGGTCGGCCTCCGCTTCAGGGAATAATTCCTCTTCAGCAGGCAAGTATCGTTAGATATCAATTTTGTTTTATAACTAAAATCGAATTACAATTAAAATGTAAATAAATATTATAAAAACTTATAAAATTAGTGTAAAAAAATGGATACCAAACATAAAGGTGTAAATTTGAAATTTACCCAAAAAATGAGATTCAGATGGTTAATTTTTTATTTTTAGTTAAAAACCAAGTTTGGTGGATATCATGGAAAAGTGGACTAAAATAAAAAACATGGAACAACATGTAAAGTTTGGACGACAAAATATAAATGTCTTATATTTATGTACATGTATAGAGTTACATCCCGAATTTAAAGGAAAAAATTAAAGAAAGATTTTACATAGTTACAAGAAATATGTAACATTAATCAATAAACAAATTTTATTCTAAAACATGTAAATTGTCATATCGTAATGGTAACTAGATATTCTATTAGGCAACCGATTAGTAGGTTTGATATTCAAAGCCTTTCTTTAGATTGGTTTATTATCTCTTCAACTCTAGGGGTTTTACTTAGTTGTTAACTTTGATTAATATAGAATTTTTTGATCTATCAAAGATTTATCCTTAATAGTGTTTTTATTTTTGTTTTGTCATGTATTATGAAATTTCCTTAGATACACTTTTGCTTTAAGAAAATAATAAGTGGAAAGAAATTAAGAAAGATGGAAAACTCTAGTTAGGCAATATGACTATTATTTGTAAATAACTTGGGAAAGTGGAAATTCATTAGTTGCCTCTAATTATAACCTGAATTATTTATGGCAATTGATTCTGAAGATTCCTCTCAATAAATAAATAAATAAAATTAAAGCGGGGTAATAAAAACGAGACAGACAAATAAAAAGGCAGAGGAAAAGATGAATAAAAACAAAACAAGAAAAAGGCAATATACTGTCAAGCACTCGGCCCCGATCCGTTGGTTTTAGAGCGTAACAATTTGCCGAAAGTCTTCTTCTTTTTCTGTTCCCGATTTAGGGTTCTTACTCACCCTCGCTCCCAAAACGCTTGCATTCTGCATCCATGTTTTCCGGCATCTAGCTTATTTGACGATGGAGTTAGATTGACTTCCTGCACCAATTATTCGGAATCGACTTCTCAGTGAGTCTTTCGATTTCTCTCTTTTTTGTTTGTTCCTTTTGTTCAGTGAGGGAAAACTTTAAGTGAATTGAATTTTTTTTAAAGAAAGTTTTGATTTTTAGGAGGGTTTTATTAGTTCGGTTGGCGGAGTATTCACTTGTTGTTTTGGGGTTTGGGGTTTGGGGTTGAGTTTGATGTAGATAAAGATTAGGTTTGGACTTGGCTTGCAAAAAACCCAGATTGATTTATCTTTTGTATGTTAATTTCTCTCGTAAGAGGAAGAGGAGATACGAAGGGGTGTGGTATCAGTGTCGGTGGAGAATCTGAGTGTTTGATGTTATTTAGTTATTTCCTTTTCTCGGGAATAATTGGTTGGAATTGAGTTGTTTGTGATCTCATTGGTCCGAATGGATAAAGGCATTGAGAACTTGATTTCTGCGAGGAAGTCGTTGAAAGCGAGTGTGGAGAAATCTAAAGCTTTGGGTTTGTCTTTAGAAAAAGCAGGGCCTAGATTAAATGAGATTAACCAGAGATTACCTTCTTTAGAAGTAGCCATTCGGCCTATACGAGCACAAAAGGATGCCCTCACTTCCGTTGGTGGTCACATTAATAGAGCTGTAGTCCCTGCAGCTGCAGTTCTCAAGGTTTTTGATGCCATCCATGGGCTTGAAAAGTCGTTGTCTGATCCGCAATACAATCTTCCGGTGTATCTTGGCGTTCTTAAACGTCTTGAAGAGGCTTTGAAGTTCTTGGGAGAGAACTGTGGGATGGCAATTCAGTGGTTGGCTGATATAGTGGAGTATTTGGAGGATTACAAGGTGGCGGATGATTGGTTTATATCGGGGTTAAAGAAGGCACTGGATAATCTTCGCCAACTAGAGGCAGGCGAGGAAAAGGGTCGCCTTGATGGGGGTTTACTTGAGGTTGCGTTGAACAGATTGGAAAATGAGTTTAGGCGGCTACTTGCAGAGAATAGTGTTCCATTGCCCATGTCTTCTCCGGCTTTGCCCGGTGAGCAAGCTTGCATTGCTCCATCACCTTTGCCGGTGGCTGTTATCCACAAGTTACAGGCTATTTTGGGGAGATTGATTGTGAACAATAGGCTTGACAACTGTATATCCATTTACATTGATGTTCGGAGTTCAAATGTCCGAGCTAGTTTGCAAGCACTCAATTTGGATTATCTTGAAATATCAACCTCCGAGTTCAATGACGTGGCTAGCATTGAGGTTTATATTGCTCAGTGGGGTAAGCATTTGGAATTTGCTGTGAAGCACCTCTTTGAAGCTGAGTTCAAATTATGCAATGATGTGTTTGATAGGATGGGATTGGATGTATGGAAAAGCTGTTTTGCTAAAATAGCTGCGCAGGCAGGAATCCTCGCGTTCCTACAGTTTGGCAAAACTGTCACGGAAAGTAAGAAGGACCCAATCAAGCTTTTGAGACTACTCGATATCTTTGCATCATTAAGTAAGCTAAGATTGGATTTCAACCGACTCTTTGGTGGAGCTCCCTGTGCTGAGATTCAGAATCTGACGAGGGATCTAATTAAGCGACTCATTGAAGGCGCCTGTGAAATCTTCTGGGAGCTTTTGGTTCAGGTCGAACTGCAAAGACACACCCCACCCCCTCCAGATTGCAGTGTCCCTAGGGTTGTAACTTTCATTACTGACTATTGCAATAAGCTTCTTGGGGATGACTATAAGCCAATCCTCACGCAAGCTCTGGTCATTGAAAGAAGCTGGAAGAATGAAAAATTCCAAGAGAGAATCCTTTTCACCGAGCTTCTCAACTTAGTTAAAGCCATTGAATTGAACTTGGAAACATGGTCCAAGGGTTGTGCAGATGCTGTTTCATCGTATCTGTTCTTGATGAACAACCACTGGCATTTGTACAAGTATCTTAAAGACACCAAACTCGGTGGTCTTCTTGGAGACAATTGGTTAAGAGAACACGAAGGTTACGCGGGGTATTATTCCTCCATGTACTTGCGAGAGAGCTGGGGCAAACTTCCCACTCTACTTAGCAGGGAGGGCCTGATTTTGTTCTCTGGTGGGCGTGCAACTGCTCGTAATTTGGTAAAACAGAGATTAAAATCTTTCAACGAAGCTTTCGATGACATGTACAAGAAACAGTCGAACTGGGTGATTGCAGATACAGATTTGAGGGAGAAGACACGACAGGCTGTAATTCAGACCATTGTTCCCGTTTATCGTAGCTACATGCAGAATTATGGGCCATTGGTCGAGCAAGATCAGAGTGCAAGCAAGTACGCGAAATACACAGCACAGTCTCTAGAGAAAATGTTCACTTCTCTCTTTCAACCAAAACCGATGAAACAGGGCAGTTTCAAGGTGAGGAATCTGAGTGGGAAATTCAACGATAGCGCTGTGGACCAGTATAAAGCTTCTCCAGCAGTGAACGCTTAATCCGACACAATCAAATTTGTTGTATATATCGGCTTTGAGAACACCCGTTGACCATCAAGATTCCGTTTGGATGAGTAACCGAGGCGACACTGGATGGTTGTGAGGAGATTGATGAACTTTTGAGATGAGTATTGGGTCAAATTTCGTCAAGTCTTTGCTGAGGTTTATGACTTGCATTCTCTTGTAGCTGCTGCCTTGGATCTTTAGAGGAAATATAGTCTTATATTTATATCTATTCATTCTTCACATGTCGTCATTTGCTATTTAAGGATAAAAATCACATATTTTGTAGCTGCCTGTACAATTAACTGGGATAAGATTAAGAATTCTCATAAGATGTTTGAAGAAATTATTCTTTGTTAGGGAACAAGAGTGAGCATCACAAATTCTGTGCTTCTACAAATGTAATATCTATTTTCTATTATATTGAGAATAACATATACCTCTTTTTATTTGGGTATCAAAAATTCTTCAATTTTTTTGCAGTATTTCGTTATTTTGGCCATTGTTTATTATTGTAATAAATAAGTAGTCTAATTTCTTATATATGTAATCCTTGATTTCTAATGATTGGAAATAAATATTAGTAAATTTTTATATTCAATGATTCCTTAAAAATGATTTCTCATCATAAATACAATCTGGCCACAATTTATATTATAAAATGTTATGATTATATTTTATTTGATCAAATTATGGTTGTGTATTTAATATCTATATCACTATTAATAAAAGGGGAAAAAAAAAACTAAATGGAAAAGGAAAACTTTTGATATTAAATTATTAAAAGACTATGAAATCGGGGTTTGCCTATGTTATAGACAAATTTGATGTTTGCATAAAAGGAAAAATTATACACGTTATCAGCAGCTTTCCGGTCTCCTCATTTTGTCTGGGCATTTCTCTAAAACCTTTATTTTCTATCTCTTTAAAGTTCTAATGCCACTCTCTTAACTGAAGAACCCACTGATCCTTCAATGGCTGACAAATCGAAGAAGGGAAAGAAGGGGACTATCTGCGAAGATGACTCGCGTAATCTCTTGCAGAGGTGACGTTTCTTTCTTCGATTGTTGTTTTTTAACGGAAAATCGCTGTACTCGTTACCGTCATTATTTCGGGATTTTTTTTTCCATAGGTACTCTGTGAACACGGTGCTCGGTTTGCTGCAAGAGGTGGAGCAAGCGGCCGGTGAGAAGATTGATTGGCATGGAGTGGTGAAGAATACCACCACTGGAATTTCAGGTGCAAGGGAATACCAAATGCTGTGGCGCCATCTTGCGTATGGCGAAACCCTAATCGATCAACTCGATCAAGATGCAGAACCTGTGGTTAGCTAATCATTTTGTTCTTGTTTCTGAATACTCTGATTTTCGATGCAATTTGTGATTTCCCTTCGTTTCTTAGCTCTTCCTATCATAAAGATCACTGCTATTTGTTAATGAGATTGCATTCCTATCACTTGATTCCCCCCCCCCCCCCCCACACTAATCAGAATAGTTAATTCTTAGGGGAAAAAAAAAAAAAAAGAAGGATCTGTGCACAGGGTACAACATCTTGTAGACCGGGAATGAATTTGGATAAACACTAACTCTTGATATGAATTTTTTTTTTTTTATTAAATGAGCTCTTCAGAAAGGCAGTGGACATCTTAATTGATCGATATCTGTTTAAATCTCTTATTAGAAACTTCTATGCTTTGATTGTAGGATGATGGCAGTGATTTGGAATATGAGGTGGAAGCTTTCCCTGCTGTTAGCCGTGAAGCTTCAGCGGAGGCTGCAGCATGTGTTAAAGTATGTACATAGCAACATTCTTATCCTGATTCTTATTTCCAAATTCTTTCTTATTCTGAAATTTGAAAACGCCTTGTTTCCAATGCATATGAAGTAATGATTGTATTCGAACAACCATTATGTTTTTATTCTCAAAATATGAAAACCTTTGTGATTTTTGCAATGTAACTGGTCCAATTTATATAAACTGCCTGACATGTAATCATAACAATCCTATCCCATGCTTATGTAGGCTATTGTGTGGATACGTTTCTTCTATTCAATCTATAACTGAAATATTCTAAATAAAGGAGAAAAGTCCAATTTTATCTTAACTATCATATTCATGTTTAAATGGAATATTCATTAAAGCCATCTGATTAACTTATTTCTCGTATATCTCTCCTCTGTGACCACCAATTCATCTCAATGTTATATACTCAATTGAAGCCATTGGACCACATATCAAAAATATGCTTCAATCTCACTCATTTCATTTCTTCTCCTTCCTGCATTCTTCTATATGTAGGCCAGGCCTTGGGGTTTCCTTGAAGCATAAAATTATGATTTCTGTCCTGGATAATTTAATTGGAGTTCTGTTGTACTTTTACATTGTTTCCAACTGAAATTGTGGCCGCCACAGCTAGAGATGGTTGAGTTTCAATAACATAAATTTCATGTAACACTTTCCTGGAGTAAGGGAATTTACTTCCCATGAAGGCATTATTAAATGATGTTTGTTGTGATGGGTTTTTTTACTTGAAGCTATGACTATTGGAGTGTTTAATACCCAAAACTGCTATGTAATATGTACACGAACTGTAATGAATAATATTGTGGGAAAACTAGAAAAGCTTCGGTTTCTCATCTATGCCTAATTAATAGATTAGTTGCCTAAAAGAAGAAAGTTATTGAAAACGATTATCTTCTCAGGTGGGATATCTATCCTACTTTATCCAATTTTAATCTCTATCCCCAAGATTAAATTGAAAATTTTCTGCTTTTAGAAGTCAATACCATCCATATCTGGTTTCTGTTTCCATTGTACGTGCAAATAGAAATTCTACATTCTAATATAGTCCAACTTCCATTTATTTAAATATAGTTTGCTAGCAGTTTACAGATGATCGTATCATTAGAACTCGAAAATTAAGAGTGTTGTTTTACTAATGAGGAATCCTTTTGGCAGGTTTTAATTGCCTCTGGTTACCCAAATGATTCTCATGCCCCAAACAACACAACTATTGAGGCACCATTGACTATTAATATACCAAACGGCAAGACAGCGTCTGCTTCTTCAGATAATTCACTTATTGCCAATGAAATACAGGGGACAAATATTAGCATCCCTGTTTCTGTACAGAAACAACCATTGTCTTCTGGAATATCTGGAGAGAAAAGGCCAAATGATGGGGCATCAGGGGCAAATTTGCCTTCTCGAAGGAGACGAAGGAGTTGGTCTGCCGAAGAGGACACGAAACTCACAGCTGCTGTGCAAAAACATGGGGAAAGGAATTGGGCAAATATCGCCAGATGGGATTTCAAGAATGATAGAAGAGCATCAGAGCTGTCTCAGGTTCTTTAATAACCACAATTCCTGGCTCTGTTATCATGTTTCATGTTGTGCTTTCTGCGGGACCTTATCAAAAAATGAATATTTATTAAATGTTTTCCTTTCAGGCAACATAAGTCAGATATTACCTTTTGTGATACAAATTTTTTGCATATGAAATATCTGTCTCTTGTAAGATATTGCGTTAGTGCTGATGACTGATAAGATGGTTATGATATGTTTGGGATGCATATGTCACTACTTTTTTCTTTTTCTGGCCTGTCTAATTCTTTCTGCATTTACTGGTAATGATTAATCGATTGCTCTACATTTCTTTTTCTTTTTTCTTTTTTTGGTGTTTATTTATGAACTGATTTCAGACAAAAATCTTTTTTGCTGCCAAAATTTATGGATCTTGAATAGGTTTCCTGGTTTGATTCTATCACATTTCCGTTTTCTATTTTTGCTCATGTAAATGAAAAAGGTTGTTGCTGATTATTATGAATGCATCATGCACAGAGGTGGTCCAATCTCCGGAAAAAACAGGGCAACCCTGTTGTCAACCCAAAAGTGGGAACCAGTTCCCAACCTTCCGAAACTCTGGCTGCTACTCATCGAGCCCTGTCCATGGCTTTGAAAATGGACAACAATTTGAGAACTTCTCAAATCAATACCGGTAATTCTCCTTATCTTTTCCTATGTATGGTTATAGTGATTGCTATGTGCTGCAAAAGGAAGTTTGATTCTCCATTTTGATTGGTTACATGCTGCATGCGCTGCTAGATTGATGCTTGGATGACACTGTTTAAGTATATTGATATTAGTGGTTGACAATACTAGTTGATGAAAGTTTGTGTATTTACCTTTGTTTCACAGCATTACTACTGTAATGACCGATGATGGATACGTGATGCTCTAATGCTGTAGTTTTTACCTTTTCTCACATAACAAAATGGTGGTAACTTCTGTTGAGAGTGTTATTATGAAGATGGTCATATAAAGTGTTTCCTTTCTTGGAAAAAGTCGATGTTGACATGTTGTTCAAAAATTTGGCTCAACTGAAAGCTGTTTGTACATTTGAAATGATGCACCTCATAACTCCTCATATCCTTATTTTTGAGAAACTTATCAGCTAGAACAAAACCACAGCATCAGTCTCAAAAAGCATCTGAATCACCTGCAGATCAACAATTGGGAAGAGCAGGGCCTCCAAAACCTCAGTTGCTGACAAATCGGCCTTCTATGAACCCTACTTCCACTGCAGATTCAATGGTCAAAGCCGCGGCAGTTGCTGCTGGGGCTCGTATAGCTACCCCGGCTGATGCTTCTTCACTAATTGAGGCTGCACGATCTCAAAATGTTGTGCATATCACAACTGGAAGTTCTGTGATTAAGTCCTCGACAACAGGCATAGTCAATCAACTGCCAAGTAATGTGCATTTCATCCGCAACGGTCTGGCAAAAGCACCGATTTCTACATACTCTACTCCTAAACCAAACATTTCATTACCTGGAGAAGCTAAGCATGCACAAAACCGCTCTTTAAAACCAGCAGTCCCAGCAGCCTTTAATCCAGTTGGCACTGCCCAAGTGTTGAATGTGACATCTGAAAAGGAAAATGCTGCAATTCCATCCACTGCACCTTGTAAAACTACTGAAGCTGGAGTTGTGTCTACCTCGGCTAATGAAATAAAAGAACCTCCTCAGAGTAGTCAAGGTGCTAGGCTAGCCGATTCCTCTGGCTGTGCTCCAGTGGAACGAGTGCCTGAAGATCTATCAGCTGCATTGAGCAATCAATCAGAAGAAGTTGAAAAACATCAAACTTCTTCCTCAGGTAATGCACTGAAAGAAAAAGTTCAAGATGATCAAATTTCTGTCTCCATTTCAGAGTCAATGAGTCAAACACCAGATGATGGAGTGGCTTTACCAAGCTCAGAAGTAGAAGATAATGGTGAGTTTAAAATACCTATATTTTGAATAAGCAATTGCCAGTGGTGCTACTATTTGCATCAAAACTTGAGTATAGGATTGCAATACTCATAACACTGATCTTGCAGGAAAAACAAACACCGATAACCAAATCCAAATCGCAAGTGAAGAAATTCCTGAGAATCCCAGTTCAAATGGGGTGAATGAAGATCTACCTAGCACAAGTGTAGAAGGGACTGCAAAACAACCTGTGGCCTAGAACTCCTATTCAAATTCCTTTATTTTCAGGATTAACAAAGAAGGAGAAATGGGACAGAGCTCGAAGCAAAAACAGGCTCACAACACAACTAATTTGTAAGAAGAATCTTCATCTATATTTACGGGTGAGTCTTGAATGAATTGCCTTAAATCCTTCATCATGGAAGGAAATGTAGCATAAGTAAATATCTGGCTTGTTTCTATGCTTGTTGGATTTTTAATTAATTACTCAATGTTTGTTGAAATACCAGTTAGTTGACCATCATCAATACTTATTATCGATGATGAAAGGAGTTATTTTTATTTAACGGATCTAATTAAATGAAAAATTTATGGCCTTGTTTTTGTTTTGGGGGGTTCACTTTTATATTTATCGTATACGTGCAAACTCGACATGTTCTGGAAATGTTCCCCCCCCCCCCCTTAAATTTCCTTTCAACCGAACATGTCTGGGTTTGGGTTTTTTGCCTTTTCTATACACTGTTGGGACATATTAATGAGATTTACCACTTACAAAGGATCATGACATATTATAATTATTTAAGTAAAAATATTCAAGCGGATTCTCACTATGAATGAATTAAATGTGATTAATATAGTAGTAATATATTCAAATGGCATAATTGACTTGCATGTCTTGCACATTATTCCCATAGATTAGATCTCAGATTGAATGACAATTTAAAACCCAAAACTCTCGAATCCTGAACAGAAACAAAATTGGACCTCTGGGCCTCCTCTTTTAGGCCCATTCCAGACACATGAAAAAAAGGCGAAACACTCGGCCCAGCAGCTTCCTTAAATTTCAATTTATCTAATTTTCAAAAAAATCGTTTATATTTATTATATTAATTCTTCAAGAGAAATTTGAGAATTGAGATGCATACACCAGACGAAAATATAATTGAAACACACACACCAAGAAAATAAATAAATAAAAAGTCAAAGTGAATGAATCTGAAGCATAACTTGTTTTTATGGTATTTACTACAATTTAGTTGGTTTTAATCCGTTGCTGGTGGGTACATTTATATCCACAATCGATAGTGTAAAGATCTCATTACACATTTTATCCCATAAAGTATGTGATTTGAAATTAATTATTGTATTGGATTTGGAAGTTTGTGACACATTAGTAGTTGATGTATTAACATGTATTGTAATTTAAAATTAATTAAAATATGAATTTATAACACATCAACAGTAAATATATTAATATATGTTTATGATGGGTAGGATATCTTACCACAATTATGAAAAATTAATAATTGCTTCTTATGGAATATTTTCATTAATATAATGAGATCCAAACCAATTACAAAATTAATAGATCTTTTAATATTTGACATTTTAATATTATGAGTATTTTATTTATTATAATAGTCATTTCCAATTAATTTTCTTAAAAAAAGGCAGAAAAAGAGAATTTGGTCAAAGTGTAACGTTGACGTATTTCCACCAATCATAGAAATGTTCCATAATTAAATGTTGCACTTGCATGTGATAAATGTTTCATTTTATTTATTTATTTCTTGATACTACAGTACTGCAGTATTTCTGTAAAAAAAAATTGTGCCGTTAGCATTTATAAATTATAAATTGTTCCATTCTTAAAAAAAATGATTCGTAACAATCTTCATCCCTAAAAAAGTGATTTGTAATGATCTTGATTTAACTCGCGAAAATAATTTCAAAAATTTAAAGAAAAATCAAATAAAAAATAAGATGACGTGAAATATCACTACTTTCAACTACAAAACCAAATCAGATCCTTTATACCAAATTGGCGAGTTAAAATTTTAAAATTTCTGTTATGTAACGGTTATTTTCGATTTGTTATTTAATTTTAGGGGGTTTCCACTTAATTTTATTTGTATAAATTATGACTTTTGTATGATTTGTTATTTCTGAAATTGGTGGAATAAGTTTTTCCTTTTCTCTAGAATCATTAATTAAGTACGACTTTAAGAAAATTTTGCATGGAATTATTTCAATTAAAACAAACGTAGTCGCATCCTTTGTTATACATTTATAAAAAAATACACATAAATCTAAACTTTGGTTGTGATCATTTAAAAAGACATTGAACCTCCCTTTTCGATTTTTTTAATAAAACTATAAAAACATATATTACATAATATATAATTTGAGAACTTTTAAATGATCACAAATTTGAATATGAAATATTATAATTTATTTTCCAATTAAAAAATCCAAGTGAATGAGTGAGTCTATGAGTGTGATTGGTTTAACATGCGAGAATTCTTATTTAAAAGTTTTGATTTATCTCTATTTTCGAAAACAAAAGAGGTTAGCTATACAGCTAATTGAAATCAGCAATTTTATATAAAAATAGATATAATAAATATAATAACTTGTAATAAAGTTATCATATACTTATATTATGGAACTCGTAATAATATGACAAAACTAACCGATATGCAAAAATCTACGTGTCAAACCGCCTCCGTCACCTCCTCGTTTTCTTCCGCCGTCTCCCCCTCCCTTTTTTTTCTCCCTATTTTTCCACTCTTTTTCTACACTTAAGCAATCAATAAACTCAATCTCACTGAAAAAGAATTAAATGTAAACATCACATGATTCACAGTTCTGCTTGTAATTTTTTACACACCGATTTTAACAATCAAAATTTCAGATTTTTTGAAAAATTAAAAGCAGCACTTTGATCTTATCTGCATTTATAAAAGAGATAATGGTGAATGTAAATATACGATAATTGCCACAACTGTAATTGTGTTCCATTCCAATAAAATAAATAACGTCGATACATTGACAAAAGCGGAAACAAAATAACAACCTACAATATAAGATAGCGTCGATACATCAACAAAGAAGATATCTAGCTAACAATAAAAGATATACTTATGATTTATTTATATCTCTAAGAGTGAAACCCGGCAGAATTATATTTCTTGAATCCCAAACTACATTTTTTCTTTCAATTCACTTTCCAATCTATATGCTTTATCCTACGCCCCCATCCCCACCCTAATTCACCCTCGTTTTGTGCCAATAAATAGGAGTCCCCTCTTCCCATTCTTCTCCCAAGAAATATAGAGCGAGAATGGCAGTTTAGTGTGAGAGTTAGAGTTATCAAGAAAAGAGAGGGTTAGAGTGAGAGAGAAAAGAAAGGATTTTCAAGAAAAGAGAGTACGTACGTAACCCATAACTTTGGTAACCCATAACTTTGATAACACAATGTCTGTGGCGGTGGGGGCGGCCGGTGGTGGCGATGGAAGTGGTGGCGGCGACGACGAGAGGAAGAAGGGCATGTTGGAGATTTCTGATTCTAATTCGTGGGAGGTATCATCAGTAGAAGAAAGTGGTGAAGAAGTTGAATCTAAGCGCGTTGATTATGAGGCCGAGCGGCGATTGGAGTTTCTTCGCATAACCAAATCGGTCGACGCACATACACATCTGACCTTGAAGTGAGTCTAATGCGCCTATTAATTAAACTACAACTTCCTTCTTTAATTATATATTTTCGTTTTTTCTTTATTTATTTTCGTTTCTTGGATTAGATTTTGGTTACCAATGGGTTTACTCATTAATTATTGTTTCTTAATTTTAAATTCTTTTTTGAATTCAAACAATCGATCGCATGTAAATTGATCTTCACAAACTGCCATTAATTCTTCATCAAGAAACAACATGCACATGCAAATTTTGATGAAATCACAAAACCCCCACTCTCTCTCTCTCTCTAGATCTCTCTTTCTCTCTCCAACAAACGTGGATTTGCAGGAGGTCACTTTCGACACACTACCGAGGTAAGTCAAAATCATTTGGGAATCTGGCTGAATTGGGCACTGAAGAAGCGAAGGATCTGGAGAAAAAGGAGCACCCACTGAACAAGAGGCGTAGACTGCAGATGGCGCAAGAGATTCGCCGCAGAAAACTGAGTGGGGAGCCCAGTTGCAACATAATTCGCGCTTCTTCCCCGCATGATATTCCTGAATATGATGACGATGATGATAAGAAGGCGAGTGATCATGATCAGGATGAAGACGATGATAAGAAGAAGGCGAGTGATCATGATGAGGAATTTCGCGCCAGTTGCAACATAATTCGCGCTTCTTCCCCGCATGATATTCCTGAATATGATGACGATGATGATAAGAAGGCGAGTGATCATGATCAGGATGAAGACGATGATAAGAAGAAGGCGAGTGATCATGATGAGGATGATGAAAACTAAAAGGCCAGCTGCTTGACGACGTTGTTGATGATATGATCGATGCCCTAGGGCTAGGAATTTTTTTAGAGTATAGAGTACTAGATTGGAGACACAGAAATTAATTCTTTGATTGTTTCAGATTCAATCCATAACTTCTTCCTACTTTGCTTGCTCTTCTGTATCATCAGAATATTCAATTCTGCAAAATTGACAAGTTTTATCCGCCCCTTTTTATTTCTTCTGTATATATTTTCTCACAGTAAAAAGTTCCTAGACCAGTAAATTTCAATTTTAAATAGTTATTTCAAATTTTTTTTTTTTAGCGCGCATTTATTTGTTTATGTTTATTCAAAGTTATAATAATATTGTATTGGATAAAATAAAACATTTGAAAACTAATTTCAAAAGAAGAATTCCACCCTGGAAAAAGGAGAATTAGCTTTCTGAATTTTGGCAAAATTTCTAAAAATAAATACGCGTATTTAACTCGGGAGTGCCATCTTCCGGCGCACCGCACCACCGATGTTGTCGTTATCCACCGGAAAATGGACTTTAGAAGCTTCGTCGGGTTCTGAAATTGATGGTGTATCGATGGAAATTCTTTCTTCTCGTTAGCAATTGGGCTCCACCGGCATCGGCGGTTGCGATGTCTCCGCCGGCGCTGTGAACTGTATCCCTCCACTTTTGATTTTTCCGGATGAGACTGGTAATTTCTAATGTTATCACTTTTATTTATTTGATTTGATGATTATAATTTTGATGGTATTAATTTCAGGAATTTATAGCTGGGTTTATTTTTTTGGGTGCATTCTTGTTTTGTTGTTATATTAATGTTTTAGAGGAAGAGTAACCGTAAGTACAATTTGTATTGCTTGTACAAAATTTCATTGGAAAAACGATGCAAGAAACTCTAAGAATGGGTTAATATTTGATGGGATCGCTAAAGTTGTTTGAAAGGTAATCGACTGATGGGATGATTGGGTTGTTGAATGGTGATGAAGATGTCAGAAAGATGTGGTGATGAAATGTGATATTATCAATTTAATCACTCTTGAATCCATTAGTTCTGATATGCTATATGCTATTTAATAAAGGATAGTGTGCAATGACGATGAGGTCCTCAACAACATCATTACACACTATCGAGCTCGATAGTTGTTTAGAAACAAAGAAAAGCTAATAGATCTTCCGTGCTCCCTTGAAACTTTGGGGTAATCGAGCTCCCCCTTCATTGCTTGTGAGGTCTCCCCATGGCAGAGACCTTCAAAGTCATCATTACTTAACTTAGCATGACCACTTAGCTTCTAATGACTGATGGATTTACACAACATTTTTACAACTTTCATTATCACTTCTATGTAACTGATAAATTTTTCCTGTTCATGAACTTCTAAGGAGACTCTGTTTTGAGTTTATATTCTATATCGATGGATTGAAGTATGGTGTCAAATGTTGATGCCATTACTGATGAGAATGTTTATAGTGATTCTCTCAATACAGTTCTTACTTTCTGTGGCAGTAATGTCAGTGACAATATAGGGATTACGTGTTACCACTATTGAAGATGGATTATCTAATGAAGTGCATGATGTCAATGATTAGAGTTAACGGTACAGATCATGAAAATATATTATTAATCACTTGCCATGCATCTGTTAGAATGAATCAACGTCCTGTCATATCCTTCATGCTCTGCACAAAGGGACTTATCCAGTGAAGTGGTTCACCTTTTCTTTTCTGTATAATGTGAGGGGTTCAGTTTTTATGATCCAAATTTGTTTCTGATGTATTGTTGCCGATGTAGGGGTATCTATGGATTTGGATCCAAACTGATTTATTTTTCTTGTGATTTCGTTTTATTTCAGCAAGTATACATAACTTGGTCTTTGGTTTGTGTATTCATATGTTGGTACTGTGGTTGAGATTGCTAGCAAATATTATAGCGAGATGGGCCTTTTGGGATTCATCTCAGTATATTATGTCTCTTATTGTTCATTCTATTTGGCAGCACGAAGGGTGTGGTCCATTAGAAAACTACATCTGTGTTGTCCTGAAACTTTTTTCCAACTAGACCTTGTGTTTCTGTGGTATACTACTTTAGGGTGTAGCTGGGTGCTAAAGTATGTATTGGAGGCAACATGCTGCCTTTGCACCTGTGATTAGATTCTTATATTTAACAACTGAAATTGCCTCTATTTTTCTTTTCTGAGTGGAGTGATATTGAAATATATAATTCCATGTAGCAGTTTCATTACTAGATGAAATCACCTTTATGTCGAAGTAATTAATGTGGAACCATAATAGCAAACACTGAAAAAATGGAAGTCCAACAATTTTCCATTTTGATGATACTATAACAATAGCGTCCTGAGGGACCTCACAATCTTTCTAATGAATGAATATTTTCCTATTATGATTATTATTATTTTTTTAAATGACTTGTGCTACAAAAGCTACCATATATTCATGAATTAACAGTCATTGCAATATGCTCTTACTGTAACTTATGCAAGTAAAAACATAGTTCGGACATTCTCTCTGCATGATGAATATATTCCACCCATCTCTCATATGTGATGCGTTACAAATACTTGGTTTTGTGGCAATCGATGCTCGATACAATCGAAGCTAGTAAGCTCACTTTCCAACTCGATACTATCGAAGCTAGCTAGGCCATTTGTTCTAATTTCGTGTCATGCTCAACCTGCTAATGACACGCAGCTGAGGTACGTGTCGCTTGGTTGTGAAGTGCATGCAATATATCCACCATCTGTCATGTCCCTGATGCCAATAAATACCAGCATCTTCCCTTCATGCTAAGTGCACAGGAGGTTTTGGATTAACCGCTTTTCTTTTAGTTCTCTGATAGTAATTTTAATTTGAAGGATATTTTATTTTGATTCATGGTAGCTGCTGATGATTATGTTGTTGGGCTGTTTATAGGTCCGGAGCCTAAATCACTACTTATTTTCTTGTTTGTTCATGCTCTTTCATAAATAACCTATGAAAACGTCATCTTCATTGGTTGCTTCTTTGGGAGATGCCAACAAATGTTTGGTTCTTGGCATAATTTGACAAGATTAAGGTATTAAACTGTCTCTTTTTCGATAATGACATTATGAATTTCTTTGTTATGGCAGGGGCAGGAGCTGGAAACTGAAAAATCCATTGTGACAAATGGAAAATGAGCACGAAATTATCTTCTGGTGCGCTAATCTTGAATGTGTTCCATGTATTCTGTCACTTTCGCCTTGGGCAAGCTCTCCCAGCGAAGATCCTCAACCTTCCATTCAATTTGGTAAGCTTGGCTATAAGACTAATTTATTTCCATGAGATATCACTTGCATTTAATGATGAAGAGATTCTACTCAATGTTTCATTTTTGTTTCTAATCCTAATGTGAATTGTTTGTAAATTGCTAGGAGGGTAGTATCCATTCATTAGAAAGAGGAGCATGCTGTTATAACGTACGCTGCCATGCAAGCAAAAGTCACTTGTTTAAATGGTACACGAGAAGTTGGAGCGTGAGGTCAATGCGGGAATAGAAGATCCAGCTTTGGAATGTTTTGAGCAAGTGTTTGGATGATAAATTCATAATTAGATGGTTATAAAATATGCTTGGGTCAAGAGGGTCTTTGCTTCATGTAAAGGAGGAATATTGGAGTTTCAAATTGTCGAGTAGAAGAAAATCTATTGACTAGCACCACAAGGTTTCTGGTAGTATGCCAATGCCAATGGAAGAGTTTCAGTTACTTTTTAATATTTGGTTGGAGAATTTTTGTATTTCGAGAAAAGCATATTTAGCTCCATCTCTTTTTGAATTTAGTTGTCTAACATTGAGATTTTCCACTTTTATTTGTATTATGTACCTTGGAATCTATTGTTAATGAAAATAAAAGCACGATGATTTAGTTTCATACGAGCAAAACTATAGGACTCAATTTTAAAGCAATAATTACTGCAAAAAAGGGTTCAATTTTACAAATAAGATTTATATCCATACTCAAATAATATAGGACCATTAAAAAAAAAAAAAACTCGAATTGAATGAAAACGTGCGTATAGCTAAAAACTAAGAGAGGGAGTAAAGACACCCCATGATCTTCTAAGTCCACCCCATTTATCTAGGATATTCAAAAAAAAAAAAAAAATACATTTTGACACTTTTTTAAGCACACCCCATAATATTTCCATTCTACTTTTTTGGTTAAAAAAAATCACCTTCTTCTTCCATTTTCTTCCTCTCTTCTTGTTCGGCCAATTCGATCGAAAAATCTGTTGGTCCCAAGTGGTGTCCGAGGTTTAGAAGGGGTGAATGAACTTTGGTCGATTTTGCAAATCTTTTGAAAAACTTTCTATTCTGCAAGTTACTTGAACTTGCAGCACCAAGCAGTTACTGCTTACAGCACTATAATGCAGTGCTGCACGCTATAACTAGAGTTTATACGCAGCGAAAAAATATAGTTTATAACATAAGACTGATTTTCTCAAATATGATCATTTTCAAAAACATTTTATATTTATGACAGAGATAGATATAAAATAAAGCACATATAAGAAAACTATAAAATACTTATGGCTTATAGTGGTTCGAAGGTGGTGTAATCCTTCTACGTCCACTCTACTGCTACCTCGAGTAAGAACTTTGTTAAGCAAGATTGATTTACAGAACTTTCCTAACAATCTATCAACTTTACAAAGTAAAACACCTATTAGAATCCAGCGTACACACAGCAACTGTAAACTCTAAAGGCTAACCTACACATGGTTCTAAACTCCCACACAGAGAAGCTGCCTTACTCTAGACAACTATACAAATAGCAAGGATCTCTCATATCAACTGTTCGACACCTAAAATAACATAAGCACACAACAACAAGGTTAAAAGTATATGGTTTGTTTTTTAATTGGTGCGGTGAAGTGAGCTTCTGAATCCTTCGAAGGATCTTTCAACTTTGAACTTGCTTCATTTCACAGAGGTTGAGTGACTGAAACTGAGAGTAGACTTGAATGGTTGTAACTTGAATGCTTGTGAGTTTTTGCGTAAATGTTTCAGTGTTGCTCATCCTCTATTTATACTTGTATGAGAAGATATCCGTTGAAGGAGGTATCTTTCTTTTGAATTTTGAGTACTTCATCAAAGGCATGGCTCGCATTTAATACGACTTGACTTTCTCTTTCGGAGCATTTAATGCGGCAGTTGCGGCTAGCAGCTTTCTGCAACGCGTCAGTCCACGTGGCATCTTTGTATTGGCTCCGTGTCTGCGACTTTGATCTTCTATGAAACGACTCTATTTATTCTTGCTTGAATCTTTGTTCTTCGTATTGCATTTATCCTTCCTCGAATTGCAAGATACTTCTTTGTTTGTGACTGGCGCTGTTGATTGGTTGAGCATTAATCTTTACGCTGTATCCTAGGTCTGTTTGCAGCTGATACTTCCTTGCAGTGTTGCTGTAACTTGGACCTTCTTGCAGTATCTCCGTACAGTGCTGCTGTATTTCTTTTTTGCAGTAATCCTGTATCATTTTCTTGCAGCGATGTTGTACGTCGTTCTTTCTTACTTTGCTTCAATATTGTAACTGCTTCCTTGCAATGATGTTGTATCTGCTTTCTTGCAGCGGCCTCTTTTCGAATATTTCGATGCAACTTTGTAATATGTGAAAACCTCCATCTTTCAACACTTATATCTAGACTCAAATCTAGTCTATATTATCACTTAAACATTGTGAAAAAATGGGGTACACAAAACTTCTTATTACATATATGTTTTGTCTCATCAAAATCTAAACACTGAACTCCCAACAAAACCTCTAAGTTTTTATTACTTCATCTTCTTCAATCTTATTCGATTGACCTGTCCGAACACTTCTCATAATGGAATGTCACCGAAAAGCATTTTGAATGGAATATATCGATTTAAAATTTTACGAGTGAATTAATTTTTAATGTTTTTGTTTTGATCAAATTTTCGTATAAATCTGATTAGTTACATTTAGGGCTAATAATAGATTAGTGAAATAGTAATTGATTTTGATAAAATTTGTTGAAAAATCATAAAATTTTAGAAGAAAGCTCGATGAACACGAACAGAACGAGCAGCCCTGATTGCTCGACTTCGCTTGAGGCTGTTCGGTCGCTTTAGCCAAACACATAGGTAGGCGTTCGTCTTCCTTGGCCGAACACATAATTAAGCTTTCAACTGCTTCACCCAAATATCTAGAAATATTAGTGCTTATTTATTTAATATAAGGACATTTTGATCTTTATTTATTTCTTTAATTTGATATTTATTTAAATGAGGTGGGCTTAGAAGAAGGTGTTGAACTAATTTAACAAATATCGTAAAATTTCAAGAAAAGAGAATGTATGAATAATAAGAAAAAGATAGAGATAAAAATAACCCCTAATTCTCCAAACATGAAGACCACACCCTCTTTCGGACGCACCGCCGCCAACTTAACCGTAAAGATTGAGGCGCCTACGGTGGCCGCTGGGAAGCTTGGTAACGATATTTATTTTTCTAACATTTTGATATAGGGACATAATTATCAAATTATGTCAGAGCCCAATGCTAGAAATTTCAATTTGATATTTGTATGATTTGATAACTTTCTATTTATGACGTGGGGGAACAATTAGGTTTTTTTTTTTTTTTTCTTGGAATGAATTTCTGGCAAATTTTGTAATTTTTCATATGTTTTATTTGTTGTCGTAGAGAAAAGGAGATAAATGTGCATAAGATTGAATTCAATGATTTCCCTGAGAAAGAGAGAGAGAGAGATGTTATATACTTTGCATCTTGCTGCTTAATTTGTTATATTTGGGTTGTGTTATTCTTCGGAGGTGTTACTCTTTTGTAATGAAGAATAACATCTAACTTTTTCAAGAATTTGTATTCAACTGTACTATATTATACATCTTCACCCAAAAGAAAGAAACATTCAGGAAAACAATTCTAATAACAAAACCCAAAGTAGCCTTTTCAAATCTTATTCAGTCAGTAAATGATTTATTAGGTTAAAAAATGAAATACATGAAAATTTTCATTTGGCCACAGATTTATGTTAGTGTTTGATAAAGTAGGGAAATGAAAAATGAGTGTGTGCCTTAATAAAATGGCAAATCTTGCTTCCGTTGTTATTCACTTGAGCCAACAGAGTCTAGAACGATAGAATACTGATAGAACCTTAAGAAGGGATGGTTCATGCCATACTGATGCTTTTGTTTATAAAATGATGATTCAACTTGAATTGTCAAAACATGGACTTCAACTGATAAGGGTGTAGCAGAGGCACATAGGCCGAGGTCTGGTTTTAGTGAGCCTCCTAAGCTGCTGTTAGCTTTTAGTAATCATGAATTTGTGTATAAATAGAATACATCATCAGGCATCAATGTTAATAGTCATCGACACATTAGCCATTATCCAATAAATACTTTATAGCCATCCATGCACAATATCCTTAAAAAATAACATTAAATAGGTATATTAAGCAAACATCAACTATTTGAAGAAGTTGTATTCTATTATACTATTAAACATCCTCACCCCACGAAAGAAACATTCAGGAAAGCAATTCAAATAACAAAACACCAAGTAGCCTTTTAAATCTTATTCTCAGTCAGGTAAAATATTCAATAGGTGAATAAATGAAATACATGAAAAAATTCATGACTGTTTTCATTTGGCCACGGAATTATGTTGGTGTTTGATGAAGAAGGGAAACAGAAAAGGAGTGAGTTTGAGCCTTAATACAATGACAATCTTGCTTCTCTTGCTATTCATTTGAGCAAACAGAGTCTAGAACATTAGAATCCTCATAGACCCTGAGAAGGAATGCTTCATGCCATACTGATGCTTTTGTTTATAAACGTTTACACTAAGTGGGCTCGTGGTTTTTAAGAAGAAATACTCTTAGAGAATCCATTGGGTGGATGGTAATGTATGTCAGGAATTTAGCCAAGCCGTCTAAACAGCTGTTAGCTTTTAGTAATCATGTGTCTTGTGTATAAATAGAATACATGGGCATCAATGTCAATTAGGCATCTTTGCATGAATGGAATTGATTAGTTGTCATCAACACATTAGCCATGATCCAATACATAGTTTATAGTCATCCACCCAAAACCATTAAAACTAGCTGACTGGAAAATTGCAGTTGTTTCTTATATGTGATAAATCTTATTTTAACATTGTTATTTGTATGTTAATGTTTAGATTAAGGACATAACTCACTTCCTGTGTGACCAGAATCTATAACTCTTTTTCCTTTTTAACTTTGAAATGATTTTTGCAGCAAAAGCTAACATATATCTATAAGTTAAAAGTTCATCATAATATTCTCTTGCTTTAGCTGGTAAAAAGTCCCAGCCATTCTGATGCTTGTTATAGATGCAGGGCGGTCCTAGGGGCGCGACAAGTGCAGTCGCATAGGGCCCCGTGGCGAGGGCCCCCATTCTTTATATATATATATATATATATATATGCAATTTTGTATATATTTATCATAATATGCTCATTGGACAAAGTTATCAAGTGCCCAATAGGTTATTAGACCTTGAATAATTCTTCTCCTAGCAGCAAGTACCGTGTTCGAATACTACTCCTGTTGCTTTTAAATTTTTCCTTTATTTATTTATTTATTAAAATCACTAAATTGCCCTACTTAAAATAATAAACCATTTGAAACATTAATACCAAAACATGATTATTTTCCTTATTATTTTGTTTCTATATAATATGTATATTCAATATAATATGAATTTATCAAAAACACTAAATTGCCCTACTTAAAATAATAAACCATTTGACACATTAATACCAAAACATGATATTTGTCTTATTATTTTGTTTCTGTATAATATAACATATACAATCAATATAATATGGTTCACATAATCAATTTGGATATTTCTTGAAAATAATTAGGGCCCAATTTTATCTTTGCACAAGGCCTCTAAAATGCTAGACCGGCTCTGTTAATAGATGTTTATATGGACTCAGTATCAATGATAAAATATGCATCTTGGAGTGTCTAGAACATTTTAAATAAATCAAAATATCATTTAATAGACTCACAATTTACAAAATAAATTCCATAGCTATTTAAATAAATAAAAAAATCAAATAAAATTTCAAAGTTATTAAAATATATCTAAGAAATACTGAATAAAATAAAGAACATGATATTTAAAATTATTTAGATAAATATTAAAAATAGTAAATAAGTAAAACATAAAATAACAAGAGTATTTAATGAATATGAAAACTATCAAGCAAAATTTATAAATCTATTAAATAATTTTTAGATTATTGTAAATTCAAGAATTATTTATATTTAGATTTATTTGTTTAGTTTCTTATTTTACTTTTTGATTTGAGACTTTTAAAAATAATTTAAGATTTTTATTTGGTAATTTCTTATATTTACAAAATATTTTTAGTTTCTATATGTTAACTTATATTTTACTATTTATGTAAAAAAAATTCAATTATTTTGAAGTTTATTTGGTAAGTCTTAATTTGTTTGGTAATTTTCGTATGTATTAAATACTTTTTAAAACATCTTGATCTTCTGTTGTAATGTTTTTGATTTATTTAATTAATTTTGAAATTTGTTTTGTAATTTTCCGATTTTCTGAATAATATTAAGATTTTATTAGTTTTTTCTATGTGTATTAGCTATGATAAATATTTTGTTTTGGTGATTTTCAATTTTTTTTTTTAACAATGTATAAGTTCTTAAAGATATTGCAGTATTGGTCCCATAATATATGGTAGTTAATGGCCAAATGATCAAAATTGTTAGATTTTAATTAACTTAAGACAACTCACCAAGCAAATGTCTTATAGGACCAAATATGTGTGATTTTTAAACCTTGGGGGATAAAAATGCAAATGTTGGAGCATTTCCAAATAGCCTCATTTCTCTTGGGATCTATAGTGCAATTTTCTCTAATACATTACAAATACTTTGGTTGATACAATATACAATGGAAGTCTGCCAGGCCATTTTCCTTGCCATATATGGTCGACACTATTGGCTGGCTAGGCCATTTGTACTTTTGTGTCATGCTTAACTTGTGTGTGACACGTTGATGTTGTGACCCGTTTTTTGTAGCCACCTGCATTCAATACAATCAAAGCTAGCATGGCTGTTACATAGATTCATAGTCATCCATACTTGATACTATCGAGGCTGGTTAGGCCGTGTGTCTAACTTTGCATCACGCACCACCAACATGGGATGCACGCTGAAGTACGTGTGTCACGTGGTTTGTGTAACAAATTCACCATCTGTCAGGTGCCTGACGTAAATAAATACTGGCTCTCCCCTTCATTCTCAGCAAACCAGAGCTCTTACAGCAAAGAGCTTTCCCTTTTGTTCTCTGAGAGTAATTTTACTTTTGAGGAAGTTTCAAATTTTAGCTGCTGATGATTGTGTTTGGTTGGGGTGTTTATAGGTTGGGAACCTAAATTACTACTGATTCTTTTGTTGTTTATGCTCGTTTATGAGAACCTCTGGGGTTTGGATTGGTGCTTACTGTTCTAATGTATATGGATTTTCCTTGTTGGTTATTTTTTTAATGTTTCTTCTGCAAATAGTTCTTGACAATGTACCCATCCTTCTCTGATCTGTTTTATTTTTTTGGCTTCTTTAATGTTACCCCGAATTCAGTAATACGTAAATCTTGAAAAGTACCCAGTGTTACCAAAAACACTCATGTTTATACATTTTTTGGTTCTTGGTAACGTATTAAACAGTTGCTCTTTTTGATAATAATGATACTTGATTTCCTCGTTTTGCAGGGGCAGAAAACGCAAATGGAAATTGCAGACAGTGGAGCATGCTATGGACATGAAGCACGGATTGGTTACGACACACAAATGGAAACCATCTTTTGGTGCAAGGATCTCGTATTCATTCCTTGCACTTTCTCTATTTTGTCTTCAACAAGCTTTCCTAACGGAGATCCCCACCTTCAGTACACTCCTGTAAATTTCTATACAACTTTTATAATTTCCTCTCTGGCCTCTTTTATAAATCTCAAGGCTCCACATTTGTTTCTAATACTAGAAATTTTTGTTTTTGCAGGAGGGTACTATCCATTCATTACGACATGAAGAAATAGTTTGGTAAGACTATATTACAAGGGCAGGAAGATTCAAAGGATCTGGAGAAAAAGGAGCACGCTGTTATAACCTGCGCTGGTTTAGCAGCACCCATATCCTTCCCTGCCATTACAAAGCCTTTGCCTCGAGCAGAAATGCTTGAGAAGATCACAGTCACACGAGGCAACCACACTTCGAGGACTAACAACTTGTGTGACTCATGTCCAAGCCCAGTTCCTTATAATACGGACTTTAGATACGAGACTCAGTGGTGTAGCTGAGTTTTCATAGAGGACTTTTTTGGTATAGGAATTGACGTTACAAAACATGTATTGCAATTTGCAAGCACAAATAATTAAGTGTACCTACTATTATTGAGTCTTGCAGGATTTTTTCACACATTTACATTTTATAAAAGTTTTTATATATTATTATTTGTTTGGTGTCAAAAAATATAGTGGATGGTATTATACTTTGAGTGTGCTATATACACCGAAGTAATAATTTTCGAATTAGATATTTCCAATTTCAAAATGAAGTACCTCTTCTTTTAAAGATAAATTTCATAACAAGATCCAATTTATAGATTAATTCTCAATTCAAGGCTTGAAAATTAGTTTGAGTTCTCAATTTAAGACAAAATTTCATTTATTTATTTATTTATTTATTTATTTATATTTATAAATTTATTTATATTTCAATATGTATTCATATTTTGAATAAATTAAGTCAAGTTAGTGCGCTTTAAGAATAATTTTCATCCGACTTTATTTTTTAATTGCATTTATATATATATAAATTAATATAAGTAGGATGAAGATCGTCCAAAATTGCATGAACTTGTCTTAATTTATCTAAACTATAAATACATATTAAAATATAAATAAATTATAAATATAATAAAAAAGAAAAAAATAAAATTTTGTCTTAAATTGAGAACTCAATCTAAATTTCAAGTTTTGAATTGAGAAAAAATATTAAATTGAGTCCCTTATTGAGAAACTTTAAAATTCGGTCCAGAATTGAAAATTAATCTATAAATTAGGTCTTGTTATGAAATTTATGTCTTCTTTTAATATCGTAGATCATGCTAAACTTGATTTACTCATAAAAGGTGATATTTTTTTTTGAAAAGGATAAAAAAATTATATAAAAGTTTGTTTTATATGAATTTTTTTTCAGTTGGAACTAAGCATGCCCCAATTTATATAATTGTAATTAAAAAATAAAATAAAAATATCAGTTTTACTTTTAAAAAAACTTTAATAGTACTGTTCACCCACATCGACGGGACATACTTTAACGTTGTTCAGTCAATCAGGGTCAAATGGACCAGATTTAGTTTTGATTGATTTTTTATATTTTTTTTATGATTTTTACACGATTTTTATATATTTAACTAATCTGTGAAATATTTATAATTATTTTGACATTTAATTCGTCAATAAATTCAAAAGAATAACCTAAACAAATCAAGAAAGATAAAAAAAGAAAAAGAGAAAATGTATTGGAAGATAGAAAATGGGGTTTGTTGCACCCCTAACTCGAGTCGAACAAAATCGAACACATCGATGATCAGAAGCGGTAGACCAGAAATTGAATGAGCCATAATTCTGAGTAAGAAGTCGACCAGAAGAGCTCGACTTGACCAAACTCTTAGCCAGCTAAAGAGGCCGACCAGAAATGGTCGAGCCAACTAGAAATGAATCTTTACATGACCAATTTGGGATTAGATCAAAAAGAGATGACCGAACTTCGAAAATACCATTCCAACAACTATTTTACAAAATAGGAAGGAGGGGGAGCAAGCAACTCCTCACTTCCTTGAAGATAGAAGGCGGTTGAAGAAAAGATTATCGAAATGTGAATGTAACCTCCCACTACTTGTATTTGTTTTCTTTTATAAATAGTAGAAATTGATAAGAGATTAGCGTTCGAACATTTTTTTTTGTATTCAAGCATTAGAGAGCTCATTTCTCTATAATAAATTAAATATGATTCTGGCCGGCCACATCAAATTGATCAGAATTAGCCGATCAAATTCATTCGAATAGGCACAGTGTTTTCCTCACTCTTTAATTGATTTTCTTTATCCAATTCGACTTACTCAAGTCGAATAATTTCAATTTGAGTGTTTGGTTACGAGTTTACACATAAATAAATTCCAACATCAACAAGATTTAAATTTTTTATTTTTTAAAAAATAAAGTTGATATTTTATTATTTTTTGTTTTTTCTTAAATTGAAAATTGAACAGTTGGGGTGTGGGTGGCAAATAAAGGCGGGTGTCTTTAGTCCCACTCCCACCTTTTTTTTTTTTTTCCTTGAAGAAAATAGGAAAAGAGGGCTCAAAATAGAATCAGTAATCGCTTTAATTTACAATATTATTACGACACTATTATCGCAGCCCTAATGGAATCGTCGAATGGCGGCCAACGCAACCGCAGCCTTTGCCTGTTCAGGTCAATGCACGGTGGGTTTTGCCGACGACACGGTGGTACTGTCGAGGTATTTGATTTGACCGTGGCCATGACACCGTCCTCGCTGAAATCTGGATCCTTAGTGAGGATGGCTCGTATACTCTAATCCACTCTTCCCCTTCCAATCTTAAGTTTATGCACAAGGTTGGTTAATTCCATTTCGATTTTCTGTATATTACAAACATATGGTTTTAGGAGAGGATGTAATTATATTTGATTTGTCTAGGATTTAATCATTTATATATCTTGTTGCTTGGGTTGCTTTTTTCCAGAATTTTATTTATTTGTTTTGGAGGAGTTGCCGTTTTGTGATGGAAGATAAGATCATATTAGAATAACCAAGCATCATCAACAATTTGAATGAATTGATTGAATTATAGAATTCTATTATTATCCACTCCGAAAGAGAAAGTAGACAGAAACTTAAAACATTTATTTTGGTTACTTTTATTTATACACAATCAAGATACCACAGCTTATGGACGAGGCTTGATTCAATAGAGTGAAGAAATAAAAGTAACATGGTATCATCATTTGGCCTCAACATTATGTCTTTATCTGGTTAAAGATTAAGTTTGAGCTTTAAGGAAATGAAAATCTTCCACTCCTTATAATTGATGTCACCAAACATATTATTGAAGTCCCTTATGATGCTTTCTGACAACTGCTTGGTTTTATTACAGATATCATATATCATGCCCACTTAGTTTCTTAGATGTGGTACAGTGCCATTCAAAATCTTATTATCAGCCAGGTAAAAGATTCAATAGATGAAGACATGAAATATATGAAAATTTTCAAAATTTATGTTGTGTTCGATAAAGTAGGGGAAATGAAAAATGAGCGAGTTTGTGCCTTAATAAAAAAACAATCTTGCTTCCCTTGTTTTTCACTTGAGCAAACAGAGTTAAGTATGATAGAATAATGTTAGTCATTAAGAAGGATGGATCATGCCATACTGATGCTTTTGTAGGTAAAGTTTACAGTTTACACTAAGTGGGCTCGTGGTTTTGGAGAAGAAATAATCTTATACTCCCTCCGTCCCGCAAAGATAGGCCTACTTATATTTTCACACAAATTATGAAAATATTTGAAGTTTCAATTATATACTTGTCTTTCATTGAAAACTAGCAATAAATGAATTTTTTTTTTTTTTTTCAAAAAGTAAATAGGAAGTTGAAGTGGGGTGATTCAATATACATTTAATTAAGGGTCATATGAAATTACAAATAAAAAACTATATAAATATAGAAACAAGTCTATCTTTGTGGGATGGAGGGAGTAGTATTCATTTTGAATTGTCAAAGCATGGACTTGTGTTGTGCCAATGGTGTAGAAGAGGCACCATGTGTACAGAATTTTAGCCGAGCCATCTAAGCAGCTGTTAGCTTTTAGTTATCATGTGTCTTGTGTATTAATGGAATACATCAGGCATCAATGTCTATTTGTTGTCTTTGCATGAATGGATTAATAGTCATCAACACATTAGCCATGATATCCAATACATAGTTTATGGTCATCCACCCAATACCATTAAAACTAGCTGAGTGGGAAATTACAGATGTTTCTTATGTGTAACTTTTATGCTAACATTGTCATTTGTTAGTTAACATGTAGATTAAGGGCATTACTAACTTCTTGTGTGAACATAATTTATAGTTCTTTTTCCTTTTTAATTTTGAAATGATTAGTGCAGCAAAAGCTAACATATATCCATGAATTACAAGTTCATCGTATATTCTCTCGCTTTAGCTGGTAAAAAGTCCATGCCATGCTGATGCCTGTTATAGATGTTTATATGAACTCAGTATCAGTGATAAAATGTGCATCTTAGAGTGTCTAGAACATTCTAAATAGATCGAAACTATTATTTAATAGAATCACAATTTACAAAATAAATTCCATAGCAAATCAAATAAATAAATAATCAAATGAAATTTCAATTTTTTTTAAATATATCTAAAACTACCAAATAAAGTAAAGAAAAAGATATTTCAAATTATCTAGATAAATATAAAATTAGTAAATAAGTAAAAAATAAAATAAGAAGAGTATTTAATAAATATGAAAACTATCAAGAAAAATCTATAACTCGATTAACTAATTTTTAGATTATTGAAATTAATATTTATTTATATTTAGATTTATGTGTTTAGTTTCTTATTTAAAATTTTAATTTACACTTTTAAAAATAATTTAAGATTGTTGTTCGGTAGTTTCTTATATTTATAAATATGTTTAGTTTCTATATATTAACTTTTATTTTTTATATTTTAATATTTATGTAATAATTTACACTTATTTTGAAGTTTATTTGGTAAGTCTTAAATTTTTTGAAATTTTCATTTGTATTAAATTCTTTTTAAAACATCTTGATCTTCTCTCGTAATGTTCTTGATTTATTTATCAATTTAATCAATTTGTTTTGTAATTTTCTGATTTTCTTGTAACTATTTAGGTTTTATTTGTTTTTTCTATTTGTGTATTAGCTATGTTACATATTTTGTTTTGGTGATTTTAGTTTTTTTTTTTTAAACAATGTATAAGTTTTAAGAAATTGCAGTATTGGTCCCTTAATATATGGTAGATAATGGCCAAATGATCAAATTTTTATATTTTAATTGATTTGGGACACAACTCAGCTAAGTAAACATCTTATAGGACCAAATATGTGTGATTTTTAAACCTTGGGGGATTAAAGTGCAAGTGTTGGACAATTTCTAACTAGTCTCATTTCTCGTGGTATCTAAAGTGCAATTCTCTAATACATTACAAACACTTATGGTTGATACAAGATACAACGGAAGCTAGCCAGGCCATTTTCCTTGCCATCTATGGTTGACTCTATCAAGGTTGCCTAGGCCATTTGTTCTTTTGTGTCATGCTTAACTTGTGTGTGACACGTTGATGTCGTGACCCATTTTTGTAGCCATCTGCATTCAATACAATCAAAGCTGGCATGGCCGTTACATAGATTCATAGTCATCCATACTCGATACTATCGAGGCTGGTTAGGTGATGTGTGCTAACTTTGCATCATGCACAACCAACCAACGTGTGACACGTGCTTAGGTACGTGTCACGTGGTTTGTGTAACAAATTCACCATCTGTCACGTGCCTGATGTAAATAAATACTGGCTCTCCCCTTCATTCTCATCACACCAGAGCTCTTACAGCCAAAAGCTTTCCCTTTTTGTTCTCTGAGAGTGATTTTATTTTTGAGGAAGTTTCATTCTAGCAGCTGATGATTGTGTTTGGTTGGGGTGTTTATAGGTTAGAAACATAAATTACTTGTAATTTTCTTGTTGTTCATGTTCGTTTATGAAAACCTCAGGGTTTTGGATTGGTGCTTTCTTTTATAACATATATGGATTTTGTTTGTTGGTTATTTTTTGAAAGTTTCTTCTGCACAGTCGTTGACCAGCCTTCTCTGATCTGATTTTTTTTTTTTGGCTTCTTTAATGTTGCCTTAAATCCAATAGTCACTCGCCCACACACCCCACGCACCTATCTGACACCCAAGAAGAAAGAAGATGCTTATACATTTTATATTCTTGTAATCAGTTGGCCAATTGAAGGTATTAAACAGTGTGATTTGATAATAACAATACTTGATTTCCTTGTTTTGCAGGGGCAGGAAATGGAAATGGAAATGGAAATTGCAGATGGAGCGTGGAGCACGGATTGGTTCTGAAACACAAATGGAAAATGAGCAAGAAACCATCTTTTGGTGCAAGGATCTTGAATTAGTTTCTTGCACTTTCTCCATTTTTTCTTCAACAAGCTTTCCTAACGGAGATCCCCACTTTCAGTGCAAACCTGTAAATTTCTACCGAACTTGTTTAATTTTGCTCTGGCCTCTTTCATAAATCTCAAGGCTTCCACATTGTTCCAATACTAACTCGAATTGTTTGTTTTTTTTTGCAGGAGGGTACTATCCATTTATTACGACATGAAGAAATAGTTTGGTAAGTCTATATTACAAGGGCAGGCAGATGCGTAGGATCTGGAGAAAAAGGAGCACGCTGTTATAACCTGCGCTGATTTAGCAGCACCCATTTCCTTCCTTTCCTGCGATTACAAAGCCTTTGCCTCGAGAGCAGAAATGCTGGACAAAATCACAGTCACACGAGGCAACCACACTTTGAGGACCAACATCTTGTGTGACTCATGTCCAAACCTTGTTCTTCACATTCCCCACTTTAGCTACAAGACTCGTGGTGTAGCTGAGTTTTCAGAGAGGACTTTTTTGGTATAGGAATTGATGTTACATAACATGTATTGCAATTTGCAAGCACACATAATTAATTGTACCTACTATTATTGACTCTTGTACAACAAAAATATTTTGTATTATTGTTTGTTTAGTGCCAGTTAATAATATCGTGGATGTTATGATATTTAAGTGTGTATATGCCAAAGTAAATAATTTTCAAATCGGATATTTCCAATTTCACAATGAAGTACTTTTTGTTTTTATTTTTAAACTATAAGTCAAGCTAAATTGATTTAATCATAAAAGATGAAAAAATAATTTAAAGTTTGTTTTCCTTAATTCTTTTCCTAAAATCGTAAAAAGGAAAGAGGACTCAAAATTTAAAGCAGAAATAGAATGGGAAATCGCATTAACAATTACATAAAGTATATTACGAGACAATATTAATACAATATCACTATTACGTAATGAGAATCGCAATGGCGACGTATCGCAGCCCTAATCGAATTGTCGAACGGCCGCCAACGCAACCGCAGCCTTCGCCGGTTCAGGCCAATGCACGGTGGTATTCGCCGACAACACGGTGGTACTGTCGAGGGATTTAATTAGACCGCGGCGATGACGCCGTCGTAGCTTAAATCTGGATACTTAATGTGGATGACTCGTATACTCTTATGCATCCTTCTCCTTCCAATATTAATTTTATGCACAAGGTTGGTTATTTTATTTCCAGTTCAATTTTCTGTATGTTGGAAACATATAGTTTTAGGATTTAATTATTTCTATATCTTTTTGCTTAGGTTGCTTTTTCCTGAATTTTAATAATTTATTTTGGAGAAGTTGCCGTTTTGTGATGGAAGATAAAATCATGCTAGAATTACTAAGAATCATCAACAATTTAAACGAATTGATTGAATTATAAAATTCTATTATTATCCACTCCGAGGGAGAAAGTAGAAAGAAACTTGAAAGCATTTATTTATACATAATCAAGAAACCACAGCCGAATCCCTTGAAATTTACCAATGTAACATCTTAATCTTTCTATGGACGAGGCTTGATTCAATAGGGCAAAGAAATAAAAGCAACATGGAATTTTCGTTTAGCCTCAACATTAAGTCATTTTCTGGTGAAAGGGTGAGTTTGATCTTTGAGGAAATGAAAATCTTCCTCTCCTTATAATTGATGTCACCAAACAGATTATTAAAGTCTCTTTTCGTGCTTTCTGAAAACTGCTTAGTTTTATTACAGATATCATATATTATGCCCACTTAGTTTCTTATGCTAAGGATTGAGACTTTTCCTATGATTTCTTTGATGACTTTTTCTATGAATGTCTAAATAATTAAGGAATTTAAAGTTCAAGAACTAATTATATATTTTGCTTGAGTTCCTGTGTCAAGAACATATATATATATATATATGTTGTGCCAACTGCCGAGGGTGGTGGTGAGGTACTAGAAGGGTGGAATGATATACTGTTATAGGTGGAACTTTTGATATGGAGCCTAAGTAATTGCTTGTTGTTAGCATGAATGTGTATAGTGTTGTGAATACATGACTTGATTGAGTGTTGTTGGAGTGAATTTTTTGTGTTTGCATGATGGATAGATTTGTGTACTAAACATTTTTGTTGTTACCCATACTTGGTATAATCGGAACTGGCTTAGCGGTTACATTGATTACTCAATATTATCAAAGCCGGCCAAACCTTCAGATGGTTTTTCAATTCTTATCAAAGCTGGACTTGTATTGGGTCGTTCCTCAATCCATCTAGGAATGTTTTCTGTTGAATTTTGGGCATCTTCATTATTAAAAAACTAAGATTCTGTGGGGTATTATAGTCCAAACCTTATGTTGGTCTACTTGGTTGGAAATAAATAAGAGAGTTTTAGAAAATGTTGAGAAATCATTAGATGAAGTGTGGGATAAATTTAAGTTGAGGGTTGCATGGTGGATTTCAGGACATAAATGTTTTAGGGGTTTGTGTGTATCTAATGCTTATCGAGATTTAAATATTCTACTTTAGATAGATCCTCTCCATAATTGGGGAAATCTCATCCCTTTGTAATCTTTCAATTATTAATTAAATTCTTGTTTCCTATCCAAAAAATAAATAAATTAACGAGTAAAATTTATAAATCTATTAAATAATTTCTGGATTGTTGTAAATTCAAGATTTATTGATATTTAGATATATGTGTTTGGTTTTGTATTTTAAATTTTAATTTGAGAATTTTAAAAATAATTTAAGATTGTTATTCGATAGTTTCCTATATTTATAAAATATGATTTCTATATTAATACTTTTATTTTTTATATTTTAATATTTATGTTATAATTTTCAATTATTTTAAAGTTTATTTGGTAAATCTTAAATTTGTTTGGTAATTTCATATGTAATAATTATTTTTTAAATCATCTTGATCTTCTCTAGTAATGTCTTTTATTTATTTAATTAATTTTGAAATTTGTTTAGTAATTTTCTGAATTTTTTCAATACCATTTAGATTTTATTTGTTTTTCTATGTATATTAGCGATGTTACACATTTAGTTTTGGTGATTTTCAAACTTTTTTTAATCAATGTATAAGTTTGTAACGATATCGCAGTATTGGTCCCATAGTATATGGTAGTTAATGACCAAATGATCAAAAATGTGATATCTTAATTGATTTGGGACACAACGCTAAGTAAATATGTTACAGGACCAAAATATGTGTGATTTTTAAACCTTGGGGTCTAAAAGTGCAAGTGTTGGACCATTTCCAAATAGCCTTATTTCTCGTGGGATCTAAAGTGCAATTTTCTCTAATACATTACAAACACTTATGGTTGATACAAGATACAACGGAAGCTAGCCAGGCCATTTTCCTTGCCATCTATGGTCGACTCTATCGAGGCTGGCTAGGCCATTTGTACTTTTGTGTCATGCTTAACTTGTGTGTGACATGTTGATGTCGTGACCCATTTTTGTAGCCATCTGCATTCAATACAATCAAAGGTGGCATGGCCGTTACATAGATTCGTAGTCATCCATACTCAATACTATCGAGGCTGGTTAGGTGATGTGTGCTAACTTTGCATCATGCACAACCAATCAACGTGTGACACGTGCTTAGGTACGTGTCACGTGGTTTGTGTAACAAATTCACCATCTGTCACGTGCCTGATGTAAATAAATACCGACTCTCCCCTTCATTCTCATCACACCAGAGCTCTTACAGCCAAGAGCTTTCCCTTTTGTTCTCTGGGAGAGATTTTATTTTTAAGGAAGTTTCATTTTAGCACTGCCGATGATTGTGTTTGGTTGGGGTGTTTATAGGTTAGAAACCTAAATTACTTGTAATTTTCTTGTTGTTCATGTTCGTTTATGCAAACCTCAGGGGTTTGGATGGGTGCTTTCTTTTATAACATATATGGATTTTCTTTGTTGGTTATTTTTTGAATGTTTCTTCTGCACATAGTCGTTGACCATGTGCCCAGCATTCTCTGAACTGTTTTTTTGGCTTGTTTATGTGACACCCAACAAGAAAGAAGATGCTTATACATTTTATATTCTTGTTATTGCTTGGCCAATTTAAGGTATTAAACAGTGTGATCTTTTTGGTAATAACAATACTTGATGACCTTGTTTTGCAGGGGCAGGATATGGAAATGGAAGTTGCAGATGGAGCGTGCTATGCACATGGAGCACGGATTGGTTCTTGAACACAAGTGGAAAATGAGCAAGAAACCATCTTTTGGTGCAAGGATCTTGAATTCATTCCTTGCACTTTTTCCATTTTGTCTTCAACAAGCTTTCCTAACGGAGATCCCCACCTTCATTACAATCCTGTAAATTTCTACAAAACTTCTTTAATTTCCGCTCTGGCCTCTTATATAAATCTCAAGGCTCCGCATTTGTTTCTAATACTAACTAGAATCGTTTGTTTTTGCAGGAGGGTACTATCCATTCATTACGACATGAAGAAATAGTTTGGTAAGTCTATATTACAAGGGTTGGAAGATTCGAAGGATCTGGAGAAAAAGGAGCACGCTGTTATAACCTGCGCTGGTTTAGCAGCACCCATATCCTTCCCTGCCATTACAAATCCTTTGCCTTGAGCAGAAATGCTTGAGAAGATCAGAGTCACACGAGGCAACCACACTTTGAGGACAAACAACTTGTGTGACTCATGTCCAAGCCCAGTTCTTTATAATCCGGACTTTAGATACAAGACTCAGTGGTGTAGCTGAGTTTTCATAGGGGACTTTTTTGGTATAGGAATTGACGTTACAAAACATGTATTGCAATTTGCAAGCACAAATAATTAAGTGTATCTACTATTATTGAGTCTTGCAGGATTTTTCCATTCATTTACATTGTATAAAAGTTATTTATATTATTATTTGTTTGGTGTCAATTAATACCGTGGATGGTACGATATTTATTATTTAAGTGTGCTATATATACCGAAGTAAATAATTTTCAAATAGGATATTTCCAATTTCGAAATGAAGTACCTCGTTTATTAATTACCTGTAAGTCAAGCTAAACTTGATTTTAATCATAAAATGTGAATTCTTTTTTTCTTTTTGAAAAATATGAAAAAATTGTTTAAAGTTTGTTTTGAGAACTTAATATTTTTCCTAAAGAAAAAAGGAAAAGAGGGCTCAAAAATTGAATCGGAAATCGCTTTAACATAAAGTATATATAAAGCGACAATATTATTACAACGACAGTATTGTCGCAGCCCTAATGGAATCGTCGAACGGCAACCGCAGCCTTAGCCGGTTCAGGCCAAGGCACGGTGGTTTTCGCCGACGACACGGTGGTACTGTCGAGGGATTTAATTAGACCGCTGCCATGACGCCGTCGTCGCCGACATCTGGATCCTTAAGAGAACGACTCATACTCTAATCCACTCTTCCCCTTCCAATCTTAAGTTTTTCAATTCTTATCAAAGCTGGCCAAACCTTCATGAGGTTTTGCTATGTTATCAAAAGATTCAAAACTGATCAAACCTTCACATGGTTTTGTAATGCTATCAAAACTGGCCAAGCATTCACATGGTTTTGTAATGCTATCATAGCTGGTCGACCTTCACCCTGTTTTGCGTTGCTATCTAAGCTGGCTGAATAGGTCGTTACATAGTTTTGTAGTCTTCTATATTCGATACTATCAAAGATCAATGTTGCCCTTCATAGTTTTGTAGTTATCTATATTATCTAACTGACATGGCTTATTAGTTATTCGTTTTCGATACAATCTGAGCTGGCCTGTCATGCATAATCTATGAATGACACACCTTCAGGTATGTGTCACGCATCCATGGAGTGCATGGATGGATTTACCACCTGTCCTATATTTGGTGCTGATAAAACCAATCCATCCTTCTCTTCATGCTATGCACATGGAAATTGTTGTAATAGAGGGGTTTCTCTTGTTTTCTGCTTGTCATTTTTTTTGTGGATAATAGTTTTCATTCATGGGCAATTATTTTGGTTGCTGATGATTGTGCTCAGTGAGAGTGTTGATAGGTCTGGAACAAACTCAATATTTATTTTCTTGACTTCTTTTTCTTATGAATATTATGGAAGTTCTGATTTTTTTGTAAGGGTCTTTCTTTCTGATGTATCATAATTTTCTTCACAGATACATGCTTAAAAGAAAGATGTTGATAACTTTTTGATTTTTTTGCATCAAATTCAAATTAAGGTACTTAAACATTGGTCTTTTCTATACTTATGTTACTGGAATTTCCTTGTTTTGCAGAAACAGACTTTGGAAAATAGAAATCATCTTCAGGGAAGAAAGGCTAGGAGCCCTGAAAAACCTGGAGACTGTAACTTGCATTGGGTCTAGAAGTGGAGATTGATTATGTCACACAAATGGAACGTGAACAAGAATCATAATTCGGTATGTGGATCTTGGATATGTTCTATTTTTCCTGCTCTTGCCTGCCTGCAGTTTGAGTCTGTAAATCATTATCTTATTTCAAATCCTTGTGCGTGAATTTCTTGCTTTGTAGGTGGGTACTATCCATTCATATTACGATGTCAGAAAATCATTTGGAAACCTGGCTGAACCAGGCATTGAAGATTGATAAGAATCAGGGAACAAGGAGCTTGCTGTTACAATGCTCGTTTTAGCTGTTGCCCAAATGGGACGACAGACAGCTTTACAGGGTGTCATCCATACTATGGTATGAAGAGGACACAGAGAACCTGGTTGCTGAATTTAATGTAATGGGAAAATTGTTCGATACAGTTTCTCTCTGTGGATTCATCTCTTGGCTAGCCAAGGTTAGTTGTACCAGAAATGAGTTTTGTGGGAGGCAAAATGTTTGTGGTTGTATGTGAGTGCAATGGACCAACCACCATGGAAGAATTTCAATTCGTTTTGATATTTTGCTGTAAATTTTTACACTACCACTACGTGTAATTGTACAGTGACGATACAAACATATACTCCAATTTATTTGTTGATCAAATTCCATTTATTTACTTATCATCATCTGCTGGTTTTAGTTTAATGTGAAATGCAATCTTGTATACTGAAATACATTATTATGTTACAACATAATGAATTCTTGACCATGTGTAGTTTTTGGAAGTTTGTATCAGACTATATAGTATATACACATGATCATACGCCAGACGCATAAAATTATATATATCAAAAGCTCCAAAGAAATTTTGTAATTAATTATGAGCGAAGAAATAATTACAACCTTAATGAACCTTAATGTGCAAATAAAATATGTGACGTAGGCTTAAAATATAAGATATATATTACATATAAAAATGTTATGTGAGTGTGACGTGATGAAATCTTGTGTAATTTATATGAACAATGGAATTTACATGTCTGAATATAATTATTGTATGGTTTAACCGGAAAAATAAAAATAAAAATGAAATAATAGTGTGTAAAAAATACATATGATTTAAAGAACCGGAGCACTGGAATCTCACGGGGCAGCATCGTCAGCTGGAACGGAGGCGTCAACCGCCGCCAACGCAACCGCAGACCCCGCCAGCGTCGGCCAGGGCTCGGCGGTCGACACGGTGATGAAGTATATCGTGCTGCGGATTGACATAATTGATAACATAGGGGTGCTATGCCTTCGTCGCCGCAATCTGAGTTCACGATGATCTCCGCACTCTCTTCTACTTTCCCCTCCAATATGGGTTCAATAGTTCAAGGCTAGTAATTTCTAATCCAATTGCTTTCCTGTTTCCCTTATTGGTAGTTTGTGTTTCATAATCTCTATGGTAGCAATTTTATTTTTGCGTAATTTCTAGGCAAATTATTTTGCGTTGTGCTGTGGCAAAAGAAAATTCATAAAATAGCATTGAATTTGCAATTTTCGTAAATCAAAATCAGAATAGCTGCCAAATATATCAGAATTATCTGTGAAGGTTGCTTGAACAGTGATGATGAAAGCAATTAATAGTAGATGCGCAATTAATTCTGAACCTTTTCACCCTTGCTGGATTTGAAATTGTTCCGAGTGGTTTAAATCTCTGAACAATTTGCTAATAAATAATTCCTATTAAAAAAAAGAAAATTCTGAAAATAATCTATTTTTCGAGGGGGTCAAAATGCCTAATAGTTCTGCAGTTGTCTTTCATATTAGAGACCAATTGGTTTGTTTGTTGGGATAATGTAGCGTGTTTAGCTTGATAAATAAAGATTAATGGAGGACCTAAACCTGCCTCTAAATGATGTCCAGGTGAAAGTATTCTCATTATCATTTCAAGTGAAATATATGGAATCCTAGTCGTCAATCCAATGCGATTTCATTTTTAAGAAGATACGTAAATGGACATTTGCTGGCTACATAACAGATTAAATGTGGCTAGTACAATCTTCATTTCTGCTTTTGTATTTATCCAATGGATGAATATCTTCA
The DNA here is from genome assembly GCA_028654395.1 of Scutellaria barbata. Lineage (NCBI taxonomy): Eukaryota > Viridiplantae > Streptophyta > Magnoliopsida > Lamiales > Lamiaceae > Scutellaria > Scutellaria barbata. The sequence continues at coordinate 11,513,976 of CM053645.1, forward strand.
GCTTATGATAGGAATGAAAAAGAAGATCCTAATATTTTATCATCACTATTTCAAAAACAACTGTAAATTCATATTTGAAACCAATGAACCAAGTTCACCACGAAATGAATAAATCAAATCAGCTTTCATTTAAATGCAACAAAATAAATAAATGAATACTTGATTCAGAACCAACCTGGATATGGTGGTTCACCTGGAACAGGAATCAGTAGTCTCGGACCTGGAAGCAATAGCGAATCACGGTTTAAGGTTAATAGAGTTCTGACCTGTAGACTTGGTGGTTCCAAGTCTTCCAACCCAGAAGACTGATCTAAGGATGAATATACTCAAGTCTAAATACTGCTATAAATCTAAAAATGAACCAGATAATGTGATATGTTAATATGCCAAATCAAATACTTTCTTTCTTGTATGATAATAGTAATATGTTAATCTCACATCACGGAGGAATAGTTCATGTCTGACTGATGCTTTTTTTTATAAACATTTACACAAGTGGATTAAACTAATCATAAATTATTCATGCTGAAGTGTCAAGAACATGAACTGTAATGTGGTAAGGGTGAAGGAGATGCACTGAAGTATGGGGTGGTAATGCTAATGGAAATTTTTTGGCCAATGGTTTTCATAGATTATACAGGTGAAAGGTACTTTGTTCGTGTCTCATCATCACCGATTTGAAAATTTTCTATATGAGGCTCTAAGTGGCTATTAGTGACTCGCTTGCACATGAGAGGGCGTCTTGAAGGCGTAAAAATAAATGCTAAAATGATTCTCTTCTCTACATTGTTGTCTACATTCATACTCGTTACAATCGAAGCTGGCTGAGCTGTTAGACCGTTACATTATTTTTTGGTCATCTCTATTCAATACCGTCGATGCTGCTATTTTTTCATACTTTCTTTTCACGCGTAACCCGTGCATGACACGCCATTCATGTATGTGTCACTATTTTGTGGCAATCTCTATTCGATACTCTCGATGCTGCCATTTTGTCCTACTTTCTTATCACGTGCAATCCGTGCTTGACACGCCATTCACGTATGTGTCACACTTTTTTTGTGGTCATCTCCATTCGATGCTGCCATTTTGTCCTACTTTCTTATCACGCGCAACCCGTGCATGACACACCATTCAGGTATGTGTCACACTATTGTGAAGTGCATCCATACGCCTATCACAAATCCATTGCAATAAATACCGGTCTATCCTTCCTTTGATGCTATGTGCTCACAGAAATTGTTAATAGAATTTCTTATAATAGAGAGTTGTCTCTTATTTTGTGCTTGTAATTTTCTTTGAGGAGCTCTGTTTAGATTCATGAGCAATTGTTTGGTTGCTGATGATCATATTTGGTGGGAGTGTTGATAGGTCTGTTTGATTGTTTATGATTTTTTTTTTTTTTAAGTTGCAATGTTCATCTTTTCCAGTTGCTTAAGAAGAAAGATGTGCACAAATATTTTTTTCTTTTCCAAATTTAAGTTATTAATTAAACACTGAAATCATTTCCAATACTTATGTTGCTGAAATTACCTTTTCCGCAGGGTTTGAAAATGGAAAATCAAAATCATTGTACCTTTGTTGGGAGAAGGCCTCGGTTCCGTGAAAAAATTGGAGATTGTGAAAGCTGCTATGATCAAGAAATGGAGATTGATTATGTCTCACAAATAGAATTCAGGCAACAAATCGTTATTGGGTATGTGGATCTTAGATATTCTCATGCATCCTACTACTGTTATAACTAACATTGATATCTCCGACTAATGTGAACATGTTGATATGCAGATGGATACTATCCATCCATTACGATGTGAAAAAATGGTATCTCTGAGTCGTGGAAGAAGGAGTACGTTGTTATAAAGTGCGTCTTAGCTGTCACCAAAATGGGATGCAAATAAGAGGGTCTTCATTAGATGGTGGCAGCTAACTATGGCGCGAATTTCTTCAACGCCGCTATCCGTTCGCTGGAAAACCAGAGAAAGGGAAGATGAAAGGCGTTGATGATGAGAACGGAGGAGAGGCAGAGCAAGTCCAGGCGAGATTCATGTTTTGCTTGTGGACACCCTGCCATACCAGGATGAGTTGTGTAAAAGAGCAACTTATATACTGCTGGTTATCTCCTCCAACCGGTGTATGTCTACACCGAGTTTATTTGGTGATGGTTCTACTTCTGGTTCTGATTCTGGGTCTCTGCAAATGCAATGGAATAACTCATGTCCAAGAATGCTACTCCCTTTTCAGTGGTCTGCTGTAGATCTTTACATTACCAAATAAAACATATAATTGTACAGTGATGATAGTAGAGTATACACTTCAATATACTCATTTCATCATAGCTATTTATTTAAGGCTTAATTGTCAATTGCCAAGATTCAAATAGTGTTAAATCTGTAAAACCTGTAAAGATAATGCTTCTTCTGTAATAAAGCTTTAAATTGTTACTATCATGAATCATCTATTGGTTTCTATTTTATGTTGAACTGTGCAATAAAAAAAATACCATCTGATATTTTTTTCTCCTAATCCATATGACCCATCTGACATTGATCCAACAGTTTAGGTCTGGTTAGAACTGCCTTGCAAATGGAATGACCTGTCCACCCCCACCCCACCAGATTGTTCTCGTAACATAACACAATATCTAGCATATAAGATAATGTGATTTTATTTCCCAAAAAAAAAACAAAAAAAAAAAACAAAAAATGATGTGATGCAACTAACAATGTAATTTTTTCTGCTGTGAAGGAAAAAAGATAATGTGATATTTCTGAGTAACATGTATTAATCAAATTCAGCTCAAACCTTTAAAAAATATGTATATAATTAAGCACATAATAGATTTATATTATGTTGTATCTCTAGTACAATTATATATATCGAATGCATATTATTTAGGCAAAAATTTAATATTTTCATTACTCAAATAGAATTTTGTTATTTCCTACCAAACTGAGCAGTTGTTACCCTATATAACCAGAATAGATTAAATTACGATATTATCAATTTTCATTAGTTCTAATTTCGATTTTTTAGGTTTATTACAAATTTTTACACATTTTGCCTTTTCATCTTTCTTTATTACTCCTTTTGGTTTTCTTTTTTTTGTTTTTTGTTTTTTTTGTTTTTTTTCCCATTAAAATCAGTGAGTCATACCAATTTCCTAGATGGCGAATGGCTTCTATACTGATTCCCCGTTGCCCTCTATTAAAACCGCATTTAGATAGTGGGGCCATTAGACTCACGCTGGGCAGCGCCGTGCTTTTACGCGCCGCCGCTCGAATGGAATCGTCAGCCGCAGACTCCGCCAGCGCCGCCCAGGTCACCGAGACTTCGGCGGCGGACACGGTTGTGCAGTACGTCGTGCTGCGGAGAGACTTAATCGATACGTGGCCGCTGGGGAGCGTGGTAACACAGGGCTGCCATGCCTCCGTCGCCGCAGTCTGGGCTCACAAAGATGATCCCGACACTCTCTTCTACTGTTCCCCTTCCAATCTCGATTCTATGCACAAGGCTCGTAATTTCTTATCTTATTGTTTGCCCAGTTTCTTCCCTTGCTGCCTCGATTTTCATATCCCTATTTTCTTGTCAATTTAAATTTGCATTATGCTAGAGGCAATAACATTTTATTTTTGTTTAGAAAATTCACACCATAGGATAATTTATAATTCTAGCAACAATATACTGGATCGGAATAGTAGTGAATTTGGCCTGGAAATCCACTGGCTAACAAAATGACATGTTTGATTTAAATGGATTGTATTTGTTGATTGCTTAAACAATGATAGTGAAAGTCGATAAATGGAAGATGTGCAATAAGTGTTGGACCTTTTCATGCTCGTTGGATATTGAAATCATTCAAGTAATTAAATTTCTTGTTGGATTTGCCGGCAAGTGAATGGGCAGAGATTGTATGCTACAAGTGCCATCCTAATATGGCTTAGCCACAGGACTTTTCTGAAGACTACAATTATTCGGTTGGATTTGATGAGAATAAGGATAAATCAAGGACTTAAACCTTCTCTCTAAAAGATGCACGGTAGAAAGAAATATGGTTTTCATGTCAATTGAAAGTTGGGGAATTCCAGTCAATCCCAAAGAACGCTTACTTTATTAGAAAGCTTCCTCATAATACATATCTCTAGCTTATTGCTACCTGGTTGATACTAGGCAATATTGTGGTGATCATGATCACTTACACCTGGTGATAGTAGATGTGTAATTCTTATATGACTGTTGGGTGGATGAACTAATGAGTGTAATTGAGATGTGTCCTCGGGTAGACATATGTGCAGAGGCATGTGAACATGGAGGAGTTTTGTGGTAGTTGTGAGCTTTGGGCACACTCATCAATAAATAGACATGGAATTTGATACACTTTAAGCATACTTATGTAAGATATCAATGCACTTGTTTCATCTCAAAAGGATAAGTTGATTGATTAGTATTTCTTGATTGATTCATTTATGTCCCTTTTCATGTGCTCTTCATAAGAATGGCATTTTATGATACATTGGCTAAGTATATCTGAGAACGGAATATCAGCATATGACATAGCATAAGAGGCATTAGAATATAATAAACAGGACTGGAATCTATACATTGATTTGATGCAAAATGGAGTTGAATCAAAGGATGTAAATTGTAAAATACAAACTGTTGTAAAATTGAAAAGTGAACTAAATGTTATGATCTTAAATGGACTCTTCTGGTATGATGACACAAAATCTTATAATCGCACTACTTTACTTGAGTGTCGAGTGGCGAACATGATGTTTTTACTTAAGAGAAACAATGCTTGCACATTTTCAACTTCATGTTTGGTTGTATATCTGTATGTTGTCTGCTAAATTGATGTTTGATAGTCATGCTAGTGCTTGTCTGCTATGTAAACCTATGGGATACAATGAGAACTCAAAGGTATTGCAGTGAATTCATTATCTCCTAATGACTACCTTCTTTCTGGACATGCAGGTTACTCTTGAAGTAAAGGGTGAAACTCAATTACTCAACTTATCGGAGAAGCTAAAAGCTGGTGGCATTGCTCACAAGTTGTGGGTCGAACAACCTGAGAACTTTCCAACATGCCTCGCCACAAAACCATACCCAAAGTCCGATGTATCATCATTTTTCAAGAAGCTTAAGCTCTGTAAGTGAGAAAGATTAATAATTTCTGCATTCTCTTATTAAATGTTTGGGCATGATTTCCCTATTTATCTGAGGTGTCCTATAATATATATTTGCACAATTTCTGACAGCAATGTTGTTTCTTGATTATGATCAAGATGCTATTTCCTTTTCTCCAATGGTTTGGCTAAATCCAAGATTCCCCAAACGGGCAGCCCTCTCTAATAAATTTTGATACATGTGTAATACGTTGGAATAGTGAGAATGAGTCGTTTGTTGTTCTCTAAAAAAGAAAAAAATTAATTGAAATTCTTAAGGGCACACGGCCCACACCGTCCTACGGGCTATGGGCCAATGGCCGTGCGGCTAGTTGATAGCGAATAAGCATAATGCAGAAAAATGTGTTCACACTTTAGCAGAAGTTGAAAATTTTATGTAAATTATTGAGACAATTGTAATTTTGAATAATCAGAAGCAGAAGCAGATTAATTGCTAAATAATTATTACTAATCACTCATAAAAAATATTTACACGTATAATATACAGGAAAGCACAGTATTAAAAATCTGAAAAAGAAAAGAAAAATCAGAAAATGGTGGTAGTTAATAGTTTATTGAAGGATCAAGCGCCTGGAGCAAATGGTGCAGTAGAGTCTGCGTTTGGTCTTGAAATAGAGGGGGACAAAGCAAAACCTCCAGTTGCTCTGCACGTCCATGGCCTGCACCATTCCCCCGCAGTACGGGCACGCGCCCGGCGCCGCCTGCCTCCCGATCACTCTCTCTTCTTCGTCGCACACCAACACAAGACACATCTTCAGATTTCCTTCTTCTTTTTTTGTAGTTTGATTGATTCCAGATTGTTAACGGTAATTATAAAAGAGGGATTAGGGTTCTAGAATAACCTAGAAAAGGAGAGAATGAAGAAGATTCTAAGTTCCCATGGCGGAGAATTAATTCTCGGTTAAGGAAATATGTGTATTAAAGCGCGTTGACGTTTCTGTTTTACTACGCCTACGCCTGCATTCCTATTTGTATCATTGTGTATATTTTAAATGTTTGTTCTTTTTTTTTTTACTTCACATGTGTATTATTTCTTAATTTAAGATTTGGTAAATAATAACTAGGGAAATTTGGTAAAAATGATCCGTAAGTTTGTCATTTTCCTATTTTCCTAAAGTTTGGCAAACTTAAAGATCATTTTTATCAATTTTCCCAAATAACTAGCCTATTATGATATCATACTTTAAATTGAATAAAAATATATTGAATTTTCAATTAAATGGTTTAACCGCCGGTTTATATACCAAGCCGATAGAATTACTTCTTTTTCTTTTTGTTGGTGTTTAGCAAATTACCGATAGAATTGCCCTCAAACTGTAATCTATTTTCTTGAAGAATCAACCAAGGATAAAAGAAAGATTATGTACCAAGTCAGGCCCTGTTCACCCAAAAAATTAGGTTTATTGGTACTGTTGATGAAGCACTTTATTTATTTTATAGTTGAATAATGAATAGTTCAACTCATCTTGCAAGTGTATGTTTAGTTTGTAAATGAAAGCAAAATTTTCATTACCAAGCATCTGGATTCTACGATGGATTTTAATGCTTAGAGAAACTTGAACATTTCTATAAAATGTGTGAAGATTGTATTACAATGTAATACAATTGAGTTTGGTCTTGTACAAGATCTATCAGTGATTTTATACAGATTAACTAGTGCCGATCAAACAAAAAAAGTAACCAAAAGAACAGGAAAAAAAAAAAAGTGAAGTAGATACAGATTTTGGAGAGAGAAGATGAATGATCTGCCATGAACAACAATGGTGAATGATTGCAGGTGTATTGTGGAAAGAGAAAGTATGATGACTAATCATTTGGGGTCATGCTGGAAAATGACAGTTTGAAAGGCCCCAGCAAGTGCTTTCACCTTGTTTTGCCTCTGTTCTATTAGCTTAGATCTTGTCTCCTCAATTACGTCGTTTGAAAGTGCCAAATCCTTCTTCCCGTGTGCCTCTCTTGGAGTTGCATTTTCATCTTCTGTCTTCTCTTCCATGTCTACTTCTGTTTCTTTAGACTCGTGAGATTCGCTTCCATTTTCTGCCACTTCCTCTTTCTCAATCAAGGCTATTGCTTCTTTTTCATCATCTTCTTCTTCTTCCTCCTTTCTTTCCTCGTCTTTCATCTCTTCATTGGGATTATCTGCAACTCTTTCATCACTATCAATATCATTCGTTTCAGTGGTAGTCTGTTCTCGTATCTCCTCAGCTCGTGGTTCGTCTTCTATCTCTTCTGCATTGACTTCACCAGATCCCTCATTGGCTTCTAGAACCATACGAGGAGGCTCAACTGTCTCATTCTTATCATCCTGGTTTTCTGAATTCATACGAGATTCATCCATCTCCATGTTGGCATCATCCTGTTCCAAAACTGTTGAAGACTCAATTGCAGAATCATCCTTATCATGGCTTTCTCCTTCACTTTGCTCAACAACATTTGTTACTTCTTGATCTTCCAACAATGAATCCTCGACTTCCTGTTTGTTACAGTTTCCAGCAATGGAAGATTCTGGATCACCGGACTGAGGTTCAAGTTCAGGTTCAGGTTCAGGAACATCATGTGAATTGGGATTCTCTACTTTCTCAGGAGGATTAGCCTCTCTTTCCTTTCTTGAAGAACCACTCTCAGGTTGGTTCTTAGCAAGTACATTGCTCTTCTTTCCAGTACTTACTGGTCTAGCATACAAAGTATGTTGTTTCCCAGCATCCTTTGGTCCTTTCTGTACACCACCGGTTCTCCCCGAAAACGAGGAGGATCGAAGAGTAGGCTTGGGTGAAGCAACAGGTGATTTCTGTGTACGAGAAGGCGATGGAGGCTTGTTGGCACTGTCACTACTGGCTTTCCCAGAAAAAGAAGAAGATCGAAGAGAAATGGGTGATTTATCAGAACGAGAAGGGGATGGAGGCTTGTTATCAAAGGACCTCCTTCTTGAAACAGTAGGCTTATTGTTAATGGTGGAAAGTGGTTTCTTGGCCTCGTTGGAGGAGGAGGCGGTCGGCCTAAGATATCCGGGGATGTTTCGTTCATCGGGAGAAGTCGTCTTAGAAGCAAATTTAGAAGGTGATGATCCCCTCTTTGGAGGACAACTTTCTCTTGTTTTTGTTGACATTTTCTAAACTATGATCACTTGTTGATTCCTGCATTCATTATCCTTTAGCAAATTAATACTGCTAAGATTGATATATGCATAAACTCACATACATCCATGTGTGTATGTATGTGTAAATTGAAAGTAGGTGTATTTGGAATACTATTTTGGAATTGGAGTTGGGATAATCCCAAGGTGCATCCCTTGTTTTATGATGACCATCGTTGGAGCATCATAATCAATACATGTGAAGTTTCAACATGATCATGAAGCAATCTTGAACCATGCATTTGTGCAATAATGTCATTCCTCAAATACAATATGAACTAATAATACAATCAATGCAGCATTTACAATACCCGTCGAGCAAACAAGAAATTGAATAACAATTGCAATAATAAAAGGGTGTGATGTTTACCTCGTATAATTGGCAAAGGCTTTATTCACTAAAATGTATGAAAAGAAAAGGAAGCAGGTTTTGTAATGGATATGAAAGATAGAGAGGCTTTTCTCAATCTCTATGTTGAATGAATAAAGCGTAAATCGTGGACAGCCTAAGATGCAAATAGGAGTGGGAAGCACATACATACATACATACTTATTATTTCATTTCAATACTTTTTTATTTCCTTGAGATATTCTCTTTAAAATGCCAATTATTATTTTTAAAATGCAATTTTGACATTTTCAAAGCAACTATTTATTTACATATTGAATCATGGCCTCCAATTATGTGTATATTGAATCATGGCCTCTAAGAAAGTCCAGATTTCATTTAAGTAAATATGATGGACAAATATTCATGAGTTTAGCCTAATGACAAATACATCACTCATGTTGAGTAATGTTTCAAGTTCGAATCCCCTCAAATATATTTGTGTAATTTTTTTCTATTAATGATTTACTGTTTTTAATATGATAACAATAATAATAATAATAATAATCATCATAATAATAATAATCTATTTTAATGACTGATATGTACATATGTCGAGCAAACAGTCAACACTTAAAGAAACTATGACTTTTTCACTAACTTTGAACTTATATGTACTTTTAATGCGAGTTACAACAAAAATTAAAGGGTACATGACAATATTGTTTTTCATTAATGACCCTACAACATGACTTATATCACTAATAACTCAAGAGAATGTAGTAAATATAATTTATTAATTTGTAAGTTTATCTTATATTCTTTAATACTTTGTTTGGGCCTTGACTAGCAAGCTCATGTTTGGATCCATTCAGAATTTTATCTTAATTGGTGGCTCTATTAATTAATAATAAGAAAGTAAAGTTATTCTAGGAAATGATCAACCGATGACTAGTACTATTATCTTTATTGAAATAATTGGTATTAAAGTTTCAAGCCTATTTAATTGATAATGTAGACAATCATAATGAAGCCACCAAAAAACAAGATGTTTGATCATGGGACCCTGTCCTTGGGAAAATGATATCCAATTTCACTATATTAATCAAGAAACTAAAAAGGGTCAAGCATCATCCATAGTTTGTGAAGCCCAATAATACAAGTAATAAATTAATCCATCACCTACTCAACTTCTATCAATTAAAATATTGCTAAAGATGTGACCCACAAATGTAAGATGGAGACACACTTGGATGAAAACACACATCTATTATTAAAGAAACAGAAAAAAAAATGAAGATGCCACAATTTAATGGATTAGGAGGTGGCCAAGTGTTGCACTTTGAGGTTTGTGGTAGGGTTTGGTATTTGATTTAGTCCACAAAAATATAAGTAAATTGGAGACATATCCATAACAAAAAATAGTCTAGTTATTTGGTTTTTATGAGTATTTCTAATGCTATGTTACGTATGTAGATTATATATTTAAGGCTTATTTTGCTAACGTAATTCGATGTATTATAAAGTGGGTGAATATAAAATGAACATGTAATAAACAAAAATTATAGAGCATAGTATATATAATATTTTAATTATCTTCAAGTATTTGTGGGGGACAAACACAACTCATCTAACTAATTGCAAATAAAATTAATAATTGGACATTGATATTCCTGACTTTCCAGAATTAGGGTTTGGGGATATGTATGAGTGTTTTGTTGGGCTTCATAAGGAAGGAATTTCAATATTAGGTAGTGAAAGTGGATGGCCTATTTGGAGTTGGGCACATTCATTGGTTTAGTTACTCTACCTTAAATTTTCCTAAACTTTTTAGTTTGAGTGGTTTCTCCATTCTGGTTAAAAAAACATATATGTATTCTCTTAACTTGCTACTTTAATTAAATATTTAATTCATTTACACTCTTTTAGATGGGTCAATTCAAGATTCATAAATTAGAAATTGATTTATGGTATAATATAATTTGGTAAAAGCAAATCATTTAGGCTATGTTTGGTCTGGATTTGGCTCATTCGGATTTTAGATGAGTTCAGTTCAATTTATATTAAGACAAGAATTTGTAAAATCCTACAATTATATCTTACTTTTTCTACAAATCCTAAAACAATTATCATAAATCTCAATAAAGTTACCTCAAATCATACCATATAAAATCTCAATGCAAATAAAGATTTTCAAAATCCAAATTATCAAAATCCACCTAAATTCCAAATCCAAACTTACCAAAACCACCTTAAATCCAGCCCAAATACATCCTTACAAGCTGCAAGAAAGATTCAATAATGCAGGCGCATTAGCTGAATATCAACATCATCTCCAAAATGCAGGTATTCATGTCTATTCGGTTGGTGAATCATAGCATAGCTTTAACCCCTATTCAACTAATTAATTAATCATATTCAACTAATTAATTAATCATCTCAAACTAGGTTATAAATGATGAAAACAATAGTAACTTTATTTTGATTTGTTTCGATTAAGGGTTATTTAAGTGAACTTAAAATGGGTTTATAAAATTATATTTAGATCGTGTTAAAGAATTATCATTCTTGACCAAATATTGTAATAAACATAACCGTAAAAATATATTTTTTAAAAATAAATTACTCATGGCGGCGTGTAATATGAAATTCTATTATTTAAGATCAAATAGTAATTAGGGTTTATTGATATTAAAAATTAACCGAGTTTAAAAAAAGTAGGTAAGTCGTTGCAAGTTGACCACCGGACAAGTTGTCGGCCCGGGCCGGGCCAACGGCCCACAATCTTTGACCGTTGAAACAGGGAAGCAAATCGTACGGCTGAAATCTGGTGAGGGACAAAAAAGGCAGGACGGCAATTAGTTAAGGATTAAACGGTGAGTGCAACTCTTCCTCATCTTCCTTAAACTCTGCCCCCATTACTACCCGATCTTTAACATTATTATACGCTCACTATACATACACTTTTACTCTATACGTATATATATATACACACATGTATATATAGTTCACGATATACCCTTTTTTTTAAGAGCGCACGTCTGCTCTCTCTCTCTCTCTCTCTCTGAAAAGTTTCAGACCAAGCCCCTTCTCGTATCGCGTAGTAGTTGGAGTTTTCCTTTTTCTCTTTCGTTGCAAAAAAAGAGAACTTAGTTGGAAAAAACAAGGTAAAGAAACGAGAATCTAAAGTTGAAGCTTCTTTGTTGACCTTGTTCTTAGTTTCTTTGATTCTCATCGCTATGTTCTTCGATGTTCGGTTACTTTATGTATCGGTTTCTTGATTGATTTTTATTGAATTTTGGTTCTGTTTTAGAATTTGAGACTGGAATATGGATAGACGTTCTGAGAGATTTTAGTCTATTTTAGATATTTTCTTTTTGGTATGGGTTTTCTTACCGGTATTTTTCTTGTTCAATCTGTTGATGTTTTTGTTCTGTACATTGAATAGAATTATGTTTGTTTAAATCCTTGTTATCTGGATTAACAGCCACGTACTTAGTTTGTGATTGGAGATTGTTCGTTAAAGAAGAGAGTGTGTTACTTGATTTTGATAAAAAGTGTTGTTTCACCCATTGAAATGTGAAGCAATTAAATAAGATATTCTAGAATTCTTTAGTAAGTTAAAAGTCTTTTAGGTTTTTTAAATGTAAAAAATTGCCCTTTGACTCTCTGTGAGTCTCTTCTTTTGAGATAAATACAATATCAAGAATCGTGTCTTGTAATCATCGTTCTATAGCGATCATCTTTATAGACTTACTTTGTGATTATTGATCACATAACCTTGTTAGATTTTGTTGTTGATTCTCTTTTTTTATCTCTGTTCTCTTTGTGGTCTAAGACTCCAAGGTATGGCATACTTCTATTGTTGAGCCTATCTGTATGTGTTACACTTGTTTATATAGTGTTAAAATATCTGGATGGTTTTTGTTGATGGAGTTTTGGTATATTGAGTCAGATGTATGTGTTACTTTATCTAATATTTTCAAGATTCTATACCCTTATGATTCACTTTCCCCAGTGGATGGATTGGATACATTAGAACTTGTTGCATGAATTCACAGTAACTTCTCCGTTTAGTTTAGGGTGTCGATAATGATTTACAGCTAAAAACTTGTGGCTTTGGAACAGAAATAGACACTCACTACAACTATTCATGGATCATTCCTCTGGTAAAAGAGGTGCAGGCGGGCCCCTGACACCCAGAAAAGCATATCGTGTAACATCTTTTAAGGATGCAACCATTGAAGGTGATCCGAATTCTCAATTGTGCAGCCGAATTGGATGCAGTGGAAGAGTTAAGTGGACTCAAAATTCAAGAATTGGAAACTCAGATAAAAGCAAATGTTTTAAGCCATCTTTTCGTCCTTCAAATGAAAATGAAATAGCTGCGAAGTCTTCTGGAAGTAGTTCCACGATGACAGGGGCAAGAAGGTCCTATCTCGATTCCAAGAGAAAGATGTCTTCCCAAGTAAACTCCAATCCATCCGAAAGTAGTGTGTCAAGTGATCTAAGTGGATATCAGTTAGAATCAACAAGTAAGTCTAAGGAAGCTCAAGCTGGGAGTTCTAGTGCATCATTGAACGTTGGACCTCGAAAAATACTTCATCAAAGATCCGGGTCGCGTAATCAAATCCCTCCACCACTTTCCTCTGTTCCACCAGCTTCTAGAAGTTCTGGTGTTGGGCCATTTAATAGGAGCAATGGAAGCAGTTCTCGTCTTAGGAGTCTGAAATCCAGTTCTGTATTAGATGTTCAGACAAGTTGTTCACAGCTAGAACCAGAATCTGCTGGGAACAACATGTCGAAAACGGCAAGTTCAGAAGGAGAAAGCAGTTTGTCTCGAAGGGGGAGAAAGATTACCACTCCATCGTCATACATAAATAGGCAGCATATGTCGTCAACGACTGGTGGTATCTCCATCTCTGATACAATGAACGTAAACACTACAATGAGGTTTTCTGGCCGACAAAATGGAAGAAACCGTTCAGCTGTTAGAGAACCTGCTATGAGTATGTCACAAATTCTTGATAATGAAAGACCATTTAATGCTGATGACAGGAGTTTAAGAATGCCTTTCACATCTGTTGATCCTGGATTGAATGACGTCTTGCACCGATATAACATGGATCGGATTGCTGAGGTATAGAACCTTTTTACATATATACCCCCAAGTTAATTGGAGCTTCTGATTAAGTTGTGGGTTTTTCTAGGTATTATTAGCTCTAGAGAGAATCGAACAAGATGTAGAGCTGACACATGAGGTACTCTTTTAACTTTATTGACCACAAAGTCGGTAAATTGTACTTCATGTTAATATCTCTTCCTTGTCCACAGCAAATGCTCTCACTGGAGACCAGTTTGTTCCTTAGTGGCCTCAACCTCTATGACCAACACCGGGACATGAGACTGGATATTGACAACATGTCATACGAGGTTGGCTTTTCCTTTTTTATTCTGTCTTTTTTTGGACTGATGATAACCTTGAACTCTGTCTTTTTATGGTGCTACGCAATTAAGTATTTGACGATATCCAATATCGTTCATGTTTGACAGGAATTGTTAGCTTTAGAAGAGAGGATGGGTTCAGTAAGCACAGCACTCTCCGAAGAAGCACAGTCAAAGTGTCTAACGAGAAGCACATATCAGGCATCCCAAATCCTAGGATCATCGAGCGAGGATGGAGATGACACAAGATGCAGTATATGCCAGGTTTTATTTTCTTTTAACAATATTGCAGGAAACACAAGTTTTTCTTGATTTTATAGAGAAACAACTGAATGTATGTGCATTGATCTTTAACAGGAAGAGTATGTAAATGGAGACGAGATGGGGAAGTTGGTGAAATGCCAACATGGATATCATGCAACATGTATAAACCAGTGGTTGCAGATGAAGAATTGGTGCCCCGTCTGCAAGGCTGAAGCAGAACCATCACAATCATTGTCCTCTTTGTGAAATATATACTACTTTTCTTGAATTTTCTTCTGTGGTTTTTCTCTTATTTCCTGCCAATTGTCACCATGTAAATACCTCAGTTGACTCCATTCTCATCTGGAAAACTGTAAGATTTCTTTGTGAAAATTTAAATACTAACCTTCTGCTGTACTTCCTTGTGTATTTTTCACTGTTCTGATAAATGCCGGTTTAAGGTTCATTTCTCATGCCCTTTCACGAAATTATTTCCAAATTAGTTATTGTGCCATTTATTTATTTAGTTTGATTTTGTGGTTTAAATTTGTGAATAGTTCTTAATAGGACTGTAGAACTATTCATTTTTCAATCCATTAGTCAACACATCACTTTTTCCAGTTGGAATTTCATTGGTTGAAAACTGAAATGTACTTTTAACCGAAAATATAATATAGTCAAAGCTAAAAAAGAGAGAGAATTAGGCCTTCTGGAATTTCATGTTTTAATGTATGTGGGTGGGGGCGTTTAATAGTTAAATTACTTAATGCCCTTGGAGATCCGCGACCCGAGTACGTAATATTTTGATAAAAGAATCGGAGAAACTAATTAATAAATTAATTCCAACAGTTTTACCTCAATGTTTCAGAAAACTCAAATTAGGGGACAAATTTCAAATGGCTGTAGTTGTTGCTTTAATGTGAAAGATGATGGCAATAACTTTGCAAATGCTTTAATGTATTTGTTGAAATTGAAGGCAAGAAAAGAGCAAAGTCGTATATTGATATGAGGCAGAAAAAAGTAAAGAAATCAGTCTAGAGTACTGTTCCTAGACCTAGAGCCCCATGCAATGGCTTCTGCAACAGCTTCGTCTCGTTCTTTAGCCGTGATTTGAGGCTCAACACTCCTCGGGCTCGGGCTTCCTCGGGACGGAGGGGTTACTTGCTGCATTGGCAGGCAACTGAGAGCGGTCACCACGTCACTGATCAAAGGGCGGACCGATGCATCCTCTTGCAGACACATGGCTGCAGCAGCTATTGCTTGGTTCAAACTTTTCTTCAGAAAATCCCCGCGAAGCAGAGGATCAGCCAGCTCCAAGAACCGGCTCGGCTCCTTGAAAACCGGCTCCGCCTGATCACAATCAAGACAACACTATCACATATTATGTCTGAATTCTGATTGAGACAAAACAGGATCAGACATTTAATGTAACTAATTTACCCATGTCACTAAATTCTGTTCTTGAGGTCTTCTCCTGGTATCAATGGCTCGTCTTCCGGTGATTATTTCCAAGAGGACGACTCCAAAGCTGTACACGTCGGATTTAGCAGTGAGTTGGCCTGTTCTCTGATACTCGGGTGCACAGTAGCCGTATGTTCCCATCACCCTAGTCGACACATGAGACTTGTCCCCCATGGGGCCCAACTTAGCAAGCCCAAAATCCGAAAGCTTAGCATTGTATTCCCTGTCTAGCAAAATGTTGGATGATTTCAAGTCGCGATAAATAACCGGTGGGTTGGCCTTATCGTGCAAATACTCTAGACCCTTTGCAGCATGCAACGCGATCTTCATCCTCGTAGGCCAAGGCAGTGGCTTCCGGTTTGGTGGGAGATCTATAGATGAATCAAGAAAAACAAGTCAGGCTTTTATTACCAACATATGTTGATAAACTGAAAGATGCTCCTTATTACCAAGTAGATGGTCTTCAAGGGACCCCAAGGGCATATACTCGTAGACCAAAAGCCTCTGCTCTCCATCCGCGCAATAGCCAATGAGATTGACCAGATTCTGGTGATGCAGAAGGCTGAGCATCAGAACCTCGACCAGGAACTCGCGGTTGCCTTGCAGGCCATTGCGGTCCAGCTGCTTGACGGCCACCAGCTGGTCGGTTTTATCAAGGCGGCCTTTATAAACGCGTCCGAATCCACCTTCTCCGAGCAGGTACTCTTGCCTGAAATTCTTTGTGGCTGCTGCTAACTCTCTGAAGGTGAATGTTTGGGCTGCAATGTTGTTGTCATGACCACCTTCTCTCTCTCCACCCTTGTTGCCATTTTCTAATGTTGTCTTTCTCTGATGCTCTGCACAGTATATGATCCACAAGAATCAGAATCCATAATTCTACAAATATTCTATTCAAATTGGGATTACCATTCAAAGGGGAATGTGAAGGAGATCTATGCTTATTGGTGGGAGGCAATGGAGCTCTATGCTTATCTTTGCACTTCTTTGATGCTTTTCCTTCATGAGATGAGAAGCATGAAAAACAACTCATTCTTATTTATTGCCTTATAATCCAGAGGGCATAAACCATTCCTGATGTTCCAGATTTGATCTAAACCTCTTTACCGTTTTGATGCAAATTTTGTTCTTATTTCTTTATAATATATATATATATATATACACACATATCAGTACTAATTTCTAGCTCGTGAAAAATAGCCAGATTTGAGAATGGATTAAACTGAGAACCCGGTGGGAAATTGGATTGGCATTCAAGAATTGGAGGAAAAAAGGGCCCAGAAAAGGGTAATTAAGAAAGGATCCATGATCAGGGCAACACTAAAAGAGAAATATGG
The DNA here is from genome assembly GCA_028654395.1 of Scutellaria barbata. NCBI lineage: Eukaryota > Viridiplantae > Streptophyta > Magnoliopsida > Lamiales > Lamiaceae > Scutellaria > Scutellaria barbata. The sequence goes on from CM053645.1 coordinate 11,531,103, forward strand.
GCAGATATAAAAGAAATTTTACAACAAAATTTCAAGAAATTTGCCAAAAGCCATGTTAATTTTGAATGATTAATTCAGAGGAAAATAATGATTTTTTTTTTCTTCTGGAATTTCTCCGAAGAAAATGGACATGCGAAGAAAGGACTAGTATTTTGCAATAGAGAGCAAAATGCGGGAACTAACTTTGAAGGACCTATTAAGGTTTAATTAATCACTCTAATTAATTTAAGGTTAATAAATACCTTTTTATTGTAATCAATCGAGAAATATGAAATAATAAAGTTTTCTATTACCATTATTTTTTTATGTTGTAAATACTATATATTTAATTAAAACAAAGAGTGTAAATAAATTTTTACAAATTACAGAAAAATTGTATTTTAATCTCATGAATTACATAGACTTCATTGGACCTTTTAAGAAACAGTACATTAGATTGAAATACATCTATCTACTATTCAATAATGCAAAATACAATGCAGTTAATTTAACATTATACGGGCATCATGTCACGACCGGTTAGAATTAAATTAATTTTTTTAAGAGAGATAATGTAAAATTAGTATATAGAAATAAATCATTGAGTATTTTAGAATTAAATTAATTTTTTTAAGAGAGATAATGTAAAATTAGTATATAGTAATAAATCATTGAGTATTATTTAAAATGAATTTAGAATTAACTCGTAAATTCTGAATATTTGAAATATAAAATTGCAATATGCAAACCTAAGCGCAAACGACCGCCTTGCGCAAGCCCATACGACACCGTCTCATGGGTGGAGGTATATAAACACAATACAGAAATTTATAGAGCGTCAACAACGGCTGCAAAAAAACCCTCGGGTATTTCACTGGAAAGCCTCCGTTGATCTTCGAACCTCAATCGAAACCCAGAAAAGGGGAGGAAGATATGCCGGTATTGACGTGCAACGCCTGCAACAAGGAATTCGTGGACAATCTTGATCAAAAGCTCCATTACAAATCTGAATGGCACCGTTACAACCTTAAACGCAAGGTCTCTTTTCTTTCCCTTTTCTTTTATCCGCCTTTTCCTCTCTTTTTGGAGGATGTGCTGTTGATTTTTATTTTATTTTCTGGAGATTGAAGATAGACAGATTTTTTTGCTGCCTGAATTATTCCACAGTTTTTATGTTTTATAGTTTTCATTTAAGGAGTCCTAGATTCGATTCCTCCCCCTTGGAGAATTAGAAGGATAGTTTTATCTGGATGAAGTTTGATAGACTAGAAATAATTACTAGGATTTTATTTAGCTATAAGTGGAGCTCTCTGATAATGATAAAAATGTATGAATGTGTTGTCAGCTAAGTGCCCAAACATTTATGTTTTTCTGTCCTTATTAAACAAAGGACTGATAATCCGATTGTCGGTTATGAGCATAGATTATGTGTTGTATTACAATGTTAAACTTGAGCTACTATTGTGTTTGTTCATTTATATATGATGTTCTAACGAAAATGTTCTTTAGGTTTTTTAGAAACTATTATGTTCTGAAAAAATTTAGGCTTCTTGAGTGTAGAGATATTGGTTGTGCCCTTTTTCTCGATTTGCCTATATTTAATTGCCCTCTGTGTACTTGATCTTTGTACAGGTTGCAGGTGTCCCTGGAGTGACTGAAACACTTTTCCTAGCTAGACAAACGGCACTTGCAGAAGAGAAAAGCAAGGTAGATGAGACTCCGATGCTGTATAGTTGCGGCCTTTGCGGCAAGGGATACAGAAGTGCTAAAGCCCACGAACAGCACCTGAAATCAAAAAGTCACTTGTTACGGGCTTCTGAATCAACAAGCAGCAAAGATGAGGAGACTGTGATAATCAAGCCTCTCACTCTCCGGGCTCCAAAAGAGCCTTTGCATCATGTAATGGAAGAAGATGAAGATAGCGAAGAAAGTGGAGACAGTGAATGGGAAGAGGTTGATCCTGATGAAGAGTTAATGGGTGAAGCCAGTGATTCATTAGGACAACTACAAGTAAATGAGAGTCCCATCGTTGATATGGATGAAGATGAGGATGGTGAGGATAAATTTGAGGATTTGGATCCATCTTGTTGCTTTATGTGCGATTTGGAGCATGAGACAATAGAGAGCTGTATGGTACACATGCACAAGCAGCATGGTTTCTTTATTCCTGATATCGAGTATCTGAAGGATCCCAAAGGTCTTCTAACATATCTCAGCCTCAAGGTAATTGTTTTGTCTTAGAAAGCTGATGCTTTAGGCGAAGGAATTTTTGTGTCATTTTTCAGTGTCTTCTGGCACTTTTTATGAATATGCTTTACTCTCTAGATGTTGACTTATGATATCCAACCTCAGGTGAAAAGGGATTTCATGTGTCTGTACTGTGATGAGAGATGTCACCCTTTCAGTAGTTTGGATGCGGTTCGGAAACACATGGAGGCAAAAAGTCACTGCAAAGTGCACTATGGTGATGGAAGTGAAGATGAAGAAGCAGAGATAGAAGAATTTTATGATTACAGCAGCAGGTTTATTGCATCTTTTTGACTAAATGTTGCTCTAAACTGTGAGTTGGTTTTGGTGATTGTTAACCCCCTTTTTTTTTTTTTAAGTTATGTGGACACAGATGGGAAGCAACTGGTTGCAGCTGATGACTTGCAGAATGGAATTGCACTTGGTAGTGGTGGTTCTGAGCTTATTATTACAAGACAAAATGATGGTGCAACATTGACCAAAATGCTCGGGTCTAGGGAATATTTGAGATATTACCGCCAAAAACCCCGCCCTACATCTGCACATGGTGCAATCACTGCTGCATTAGCTTCTAGGTATGTATATTAAACCCTTTTTACTCCATACACAATTGTTTTGGTGGTTGGGATGCAAAGAAAAAAGGAGAGCTAGTGACTTAAGGTGGTTGGAAATTGATGCTATGTATTTGGCGTTGATGTGCAGGTATAAGAGTATGGGTCTGGCAACAGTGCAATCTAGAGAGCATGTAGTTCGACTGAAAGTAATGAAGGCAATGAACAAGTCTGGTGTTGAGGCCATGCGCTCTAAAATTGGTATGAAGAGTAATGTTATACGCAACCTCCCCAAGAATGTTACCCATTAGTCCATGCAACCACTCTTCTATTCAAACTCTCGCTTATTATAACTTCAAAGAACACGGGTCAGAGTGTTTCATATTACAGTTATCTTTTTCTTGTTTCCTTTTTTTCGATTTTTTTGTTGATTTGGTGGTGGAAGAGGGGAAAAGTTCTGAACTTGAAATTTATATGCTGTTGAAGTTTTGCCATGATATGCAACGAATGAATCTTTAGGTTTTTTGGTTGCCAGTCTACCTAAAGAGGATCTTCCATATGTATCTCTTAGTTTCTATATATAGATTTGTCTTGTACTGTCATTGACTTTATAAAGTTATTCCATCGGTATAATTATTGAACATTTGGTTAAGGTAAGTAACTAAGTATCAAGTCTTACTTTTTTTTTTTTTTTCTATGGCTATTTGTAACACCCCTTCTAATGATGGGCAGTTACTTCCACTAAATCAAGCATAACTTTCCAAACTTATAAAAAATCTTCATAAGGATTCTTTTTTTTTTTTAAAGAAAACAATATGGACTCCTAATATTTCTCAACTACTTATGTTTCTCAACTACTTAACTTACTTTCCTTATATCCACTAATTAATTTAAAATTTAAAATTCTATATCTAATCTAATAGGGTTATAAATTCATTAATTATTTAAGAATTCTAATTATTTAAGATATAATATTTAATTTATCATATAACCGACTTCACTATGATTTTGTTTTATGTTTACGAAACCACAATAATAAGTTAAAAAAATTGTTATTCATAAAAATAAAGATATAATTACATTGTTACGCCTATTTGGGATATTGAACTTTTCAGAATTTGTTTTCAATGATATTTTGCGAATTTCTTATTTTCAAATGAAAGTTTATAGATGTATAAGTATATGTAGGTTTTTTGTGTAAAAACTGAAAAATTTGTTTGGATATGATATTTTACTGTGTTTGATATGTGTTCCTCAAATTATGATTTGAAAAGGCTTTCCCAACAGAAATCCATTGTATACTTATCCTAATTTGTTTTAGTTAGAAACAAAGTCAAACGACTCCCAAGTGTCCAAAATTAGGGCTCTTTTGTTCACAACAATCAACATCTCTTTTGAATATGTAACTTAATTTTTCCTTTTCTTTTCTAACAAAATCTTATTAATTGCAGCATTAGTTATTATGTATAAAGGAATATTATATAAAAAGTTTAGGTATCTGATTTAAATACGTAATATTATATATGTTTTATAGACATAAAATATACATGCAAAATATATATAAATATATACAGAGTATTATAAAATATTTGGATTACAATATATTATGCAATATAAAGTACTAGTACAGAAGAGAAGAATACATATATAATTTATAAATAAGTACAAACTAGTATTTATATAAATTATATATATTTAATATTCCCTTTATAGGTATTTTTATTCTATATACGTAAATAATTCGAATTTAAAAGAAAATTCATATTCAAAATTTTCGATCAAATTAAAAAAATTCGATTGGGTAGGATTCTACTTGGATTTAGATAACATTTGGCAGAGGCGATTGCGTTTCAGTTCAAAAAGTTTATTAATCATCAAGAATTTATAATTAAATATTTTAAACAAAATAGCAAAGCATAACGCTAGGTGAAATGCCAGGACTGTCCCGGTAAGAAAAAAATACTTAAATATATTTATTTTTTTGTTAATGTATACTTTGCCTTTCACTTCCACTTCTTTTGCAAATGAGTGACACTTATGTGTTCCGGGGACCAAAAATCCTGGGGATACAGAATCTTAGCATCCGTGCCCCAACTCGTTTCAAGTCATTCATCTGTTTTATATATAATTTGTTTTTTTCTTTTTTTTCTCTCTTAGTTTCCTTCCTGCATGTTGTTCCTTCTTTCCTTTTTTTTTATTTTTCTCTTTTCTTTCTCAATTTCTCAATTTCTTCATATGATTGCTATAAATTTAGGGTTTTTATTTTTCTCTTTCTAATGTGTATAAAAATTAAGGATCTTATTATTTTTTATTTTTACCTTAAAAGTATGGTAAAAATTGAGTACTTTAAGATGATTTGCACAAAATTTGAAGAAAAAAAAAAGATGAAAATCATGTATTTGAAAATTTAAAATTTTAAACTCATTCTAGTGATACCTAAAACGTATACAAATGATAACTAAGTATACAACTGATATCTTAAAAATATACAATTAATAACTTCATGAGCATTTGATACCTTAAGAATATATAAATGACATTTTCGCTGAATGAATTATATATGGACTCAAATGGTATACAAATAATATCTTCATTGAATAAATTATATATAGACTCAAATGGTGCGCACACCAATCACGATACGATCGTACATGAGGGATGTGTGGGCTTGCGTGGAGATAAACTTGCAGAGTGGGCTTGATTAATTGGGGTAAGTCTGCTTTTGGCCCACGAGCCGGTTCAGGTTTGGGCACACAAGTTTTTACCTTCGCAAATATATATACTGATAGATAAAGCTAAAACATGTTTCAGTTTCATTTCAAAGAGAGCATGTCGAATGTATTATTGATAGACCATTGGTATCATGGACACACCAGTAAAACAAAATATTAGAGTAACCATTTACAGCATATTATGCCATCATTTGTGCACGCTAATTAGATTAAATGAACAAACAATTACATAAATAATTAATTGAAAACAGAAAAAGGAAAAAATTCAATATTCCCAAGAAAGACTTGCTCTCCCAATGAAGGAAGACGGGAATCACCTTGGTTTTTCCAAGAATAAGAATGAGATGAAGCTCAAGCTATCTCGTACCTAGAACGAGCTCCTAGTTTTTTGATTTGTGTGAAACTGTACGGAAGAGATCATCGGAGTATAGCACAAGATCGCTGTCATTTCTTAAAATCTCTCTTCTGATTCAAAATCGTGGAGTCCGAAGTGAGAGCCCCAAACGACTTGTCTCTCACCTTTCCATTGTCAGGTGAAGTGTTTTTTGAATCCAAAGCCTTTCCATTGTCAGGTGAAGTGTTTTTTGAATCCAAAGATTTGAGACTGTCTGAGCTGAATTCAACCCGACTTTTTGGCATGATTGGCAGATTTTCAAGTGAACCCAGTCTTATGCTTAACACATTGAATTCGTAATTATTCGATAATAAATATATGTTGGAACTTGGTCAGATACAGAAAATAGTGAAGGGCCCAGGCCCACCAAGATGGTGGAACTCATGCCAATAAATAACACCAAACTAGCATATTCATTTTGTAGCCATATTGACATCACATTCATGAACTAAAATATTTCTACATAATAAGAAAACCAAACACTATAAGTTACTAATCCTTGCACTCAACTGATTAGTCAGGCCAAGGGCTATTATTATACACTTATATCAATATCAACATCAAAATCAAAATCAAGATAACATGACAGAGAACATCACATCATAATATAGAGAAAATAGCAAAAGAAGACTTTCAGATAATGAAATCTTACATCATTTCCCTGGTTCAACAACTTTTGAGTTCTAGAAAAGTTAAGATTCAACCTGATTGCCTAAGAAGCTATGAAGTCTGCCAATAAGATATTAACATGAGGTGAAAACAAATAATTATTAAACAGTGGAGCAAATTGAATTTCTAAACACCAAACACTCCAACAAGAACAAAATAGTTTAGAGAAACAGGGAAGTGACTTAGAAGGAACGTCGGTCTGATGCATTATGTGAACCAGAGAATTCTAAGTTGTTGACAGAGCCTACATGAATTTGGCGGCCAGAGTTCACTTTCTGCTGAACCAATATCTGAAAGCCTTCCTTTTCCATTCCACATCTATAATAATGTCTATTCTGTCGTAAAATTAATACAAGTTAACAAAGTAGATAAACAAAATAACATGTATAGAAGGACAAAGGTAAAGATGGTCGTTGCAAAGGAAATCTTCAGTAGTAATTTTAGGAAATTGAGAAAGTGAAGCCTAACAGCAATTCACTAAGGAACACCAAACCACAACAACTTAGATTCATCCGAAAGTAAATTGTAAAGAGGAGAACATAGTGTCTTGGACAATGCTTACCCTAGTTGTCAAAGAAGCGGGTGCGGCGCCTTCGAGAGCTGAGAGAAACAAGTGCAGTGAGCTACTAAATAGTTGTGAATAGTTTCCAAGAATCTGATATGTAGACATAGTTCTCTATCCATTGAGAATTAATTAAGTTGTTAGTTTTAATGTTTGAACTGTTACATCTTCAATTTCAATAAGTCATTGTTATCACTTTAGGTTAAAAACAGAAAACATTTATAAAGCACTTTCACATGAAACATTGAATTAATGAATACTTGATTAAAAATCCTTTTTTTTTTTTGGTCTTCTTAAGTGGTTTTTTTTTTGGGTTTGTGGGGGGGGGGGCATGAATATTGTAGAAGAATACCAAAAAATAACCAACCAAAAGTGTTATGCTTCCATTCTTTCTTTTGTTGTAATGGTAATACTTATGTGTATGATGAAAGAAAATTCAAAAACTTAATGCTCACCTTTGCTCCGCAACAGCTCTCCGTCTAGCTAATCTCCTTGCACTCATGAACTCTTCATCAAGTTCATCAGCTCTATATTCTGCATATTCTGCAGATGATACAGAAGCCTCATCAGAGTTTGATGTATCAAAACTCAAGCGGTGGTTTCCTCTTCTGGAGTCACTGACTCTTGATCTTCTTCTGTTTCTAGATGCCCTAAAATTTTCAAAGACTTGATATAATATGCAAGATGTCCACCAGTTTCCCTCATCCCCAGGGAAGTCATCATAATCATCTCCAGAGTTATCATCCCCATACTCTATCACATAATCACCCAGAACCACCCCACGTGGAACTTCAGAATGGATAGTGCTCAAAACATCTATGATCTCAGAGGACTGCTGGAAATTCTCCCAATCAAGCTGACGTGCAGGATCGATTTTTGAAGGGCAAGCATGAGGATGCTCTACCTGTGCATGCTTTTGAAGCTCCATATAGGTGCCTGTAAATTTACATTTTTCCTCTTCACAACAACGTTTCTTCTGATCCAAATATGTACGAGCCTTATCAACTACTATCCACCCAGTAACTTCTCCTCTGCACAAGGGGCAAGCTGGTTTGCTGTCAGATCCTGAGTCCAAACATTGAAGATTTTCAGTGGGAATTGATGCTTTTGAACCAGATGACACCCCATTTGCTTGTTTGAAGCGGTACAGACAATTGGAATGCAAATGGTCTGTATCACATACAAAAGAACGGCATCCATTTTCATATGATGAGCATTGGAGAAGAACAGCATTGTGAGGAAAGTCCAAGCATATGGGACATATGACATCATCCCAGTTGGTATACAACTGAATCTCCTCCATCATAAGTGTATTCTGTCTTGAGCTCTCTTCTGTCATGAGTTCCAGAGACTGTAAATTCAAGTTTTCATAAACAGGGCGCAAGTACTTTCAGTCCAAAGCTCTAAGTCAGATCATTAAAAATTAGACAAGTGATGCGGGTTGTAATCCAAAAAGACGGGGGTAGGAATTATTTAACACAATACATATTTGAATGGCTGCTGATATCACAATGAATTGGTAAATCCTTTTTGTCCTTAATTATTCAACAATCCAACGAAGAATTATAATTAGAGCAAGCATCCCTGTCTTAGGGAGAAGCATACATATTCTGCTTTTAGTTCTTATTCCACAAATCACTCATACTGGTTTCCTAAATACGACAACACCAGTGTTAGTATGAACTCAAGTTTTACAATTCCAGGAATACAGTGAACAAAAAAGTTTCCTCTTCTACCCAATTCTTATGGGAGTGTAGTCAATACATACTCCATTTCTACATTAAACATAACATATAAGTACGTCTCTAAAGATTTCCCTTTTTTCCCTTCAACTGGGCCAACAAAATCATCACTAATTCACTTCACTGAACATCACGAGTTCACAATATGAGGTCACCTCCAAATCAATCTTTGTTTCACAAAAAAACTAAAAGTATTATACCAATTTAAGGGTTCTCGTTTCTCAATGATTCACCAAAACAAATAATTAAATCTAACACTCTGAATAAAATTTCACAACGAAGCTCAATACAGTGTTTAAACAGAATCGAAGTAATTGTCTAACATATATTCCACAAGCAATTTCACATCAAGAGCATGCGATTAGTATTCGTGAAATAATCAATCAATTCTATTTACTGTTACCGAAAAGTCAACAAGCTCAATTGAGATACGACCCGACAAAAATTGAGAACATCATCGGTGTGGTTGTGTGTAGAGAGAGAGAGAAGAGAGATGAGAGAGAGTGAAACCTGGTCAATTAAAAGCTTCTGAAAATACAGGGTCTGGGAATGGAAAAGTAAATTGGAGGTGATGGGGGTCTCTATATAAAGCTGTTGAAATTTTGAGGGTGGGTGGAGGACTTTTTTGCCTTTTCATATTTTTTCTTTATTATTTTTCCTTTTCTTTTGGCCACATTGCAGAAAACCTTACTACATTCTCAATTTAACAATTTAATGATGACATTTCCTAGAAAAAAGTAACCACGACTTTAACATATCAATATAATTTAAATCACAATTATTTTTCCGACCATTCGAATCCATGTTTCTTGATAAATAAAATCTTAGATGTCTCATCATAAACCACCTAATTAGAAAAACAAAAAAACAAATGTGATATAAATTGTATTAGTTTGTTGAAGCTTTTTTTTCTTTTTCTAAATTCAAAAAATTGTGATTAAATTGTAAATTATGAAAACATGGTGATTTTTTTTAAACTAAATCACACAAATTATAATTAAATTGTAATTTTAAAAAAGATGGTGATTTATTTTAGAATTAGACTTTTTTTTAAAGGTTGAAGACTTTGTTTTTTTTTTTCTTGGTCTGGTGCTACCTTCATACTTTATTAGTAGGGGGAATTAGAACGAATTTCAAAGACGAGTTAGGAAACACTATCAGATTATAATTCCTTTATCATACTTTCATGTATTGACAACTATATAGTTTTGAATTGACAACTATATAGTTTTGAATGAATTAGGGCTTCTGTTGTCGTCGAAATTTATAATTGGTTAATTCCTAGTCTAACACCTAAAAATATATGAAATAAAGTGTAAAGTACGAAAAGACTGGTCCGAAGCCTATTCGGGCAATTTAGCTCAGCTGATTCTGGACGGTTGAAGTGACCGGGCAGGATCTTATAGTATTAATTTAGAGAAATCAACTTTACAGAATCTGAATTCGGACCCTTTACATGTTGAAATTCCATCTATTTATAGTTATAAAAACAACTTAAACGGAGGAGATCGTGGGGATCGTGGAGGTTGTGGAAGTTGAGCTCACTTACATAAAAATCAACATACAACTTTCTAGTTATGATTACATTAATTTGTGAACTTGACAACTTGTTGAACATTGATATAGTTTGTTGGATAATTCTAAAATATTTATGTAGTTTCTAGATAATTCTAAAATATTTAGGTAGTTTCTTAGATAATTCATTGATATAGTTTCTTGGATAATTCTAAAATATTTATATAGTTTTTAGATAATTCTAAAATATTTAGGTAGTTTCTTATATAATTGAGCTTTTGAGATTGATTTAGAAGAAATATATCATATTTAAACAATAAATATATCAACTCAAATTATGTATCCATGTAAAATCTAGTTCAACTCTTAAAGATCATAAAATTAAAATTATGAAAAAATAATTCCAAACATCAGAATATTCTCTAATCTTACTTTTTTCATCAGACTTAATGTTTTCACTTTCACCTTCATTATCATTCAAATTAATAATTTCGTTCAAAGTGTTAGATTCCATTTGTTTTTCTTCAAATCTGCAAAATGAAATTACAATATAAATTTGATTTACTTGTTTTTACTAGACTCCATATGTTTTTTCTTCTAATTTGCAAAATGAAATTACAATATGAATTTGATTTACCTATGTTTGCCACACCGATTGGAACTACAAGTTGACTCCATATGTTTTTTCTTCTAATTTGCAAAATGAAATTACAATATGAATTTGATTTACCTATGTTTGCCACACCGATTGGAACTAGAAGTTATTGATGTCCAAGGAGAGTAGCAACGACGAGAGAATCAAATGTGAGTTGATTTGATGAACATGAATTAGACTAGGGTTTGATGTTTCAGTAGAAAAGAGACAAGAAGTTTGAAGAAAAGACGAGAAAAAAAATTGGAATACTAATAGTGATTTAATTAATATTAATTATTGAGAATACTAGGCTGGCTAGCCCATCCCACCTCAGCCTGCGGCCTAAATGGCCAGCCCGTTTAGACCAGTTTTTTAGCGGGCTGTTAAATTTTCGACCCAACCCACCCTTTATGCATGATGGGGCGGGTTGGCCCAACGGACCCAACCCATTTTGACCGCTCTACTTCCATAACACAAGTACTACATAATACATGTTTTGTGTTGAATATATGCTTTTGCAACTTAATTTATCATATTAATACATATGTATAGTATACCACTACATATATATATATATATGATATAGGGATAAATTTTATAACAATATCCAATTTATAAATTAGTTCTCAATTTTGGACTCAAATTTTAAAATTTCTCAATAAGAGGTTCAATTTAACATTTTTTTTCAATTTAAGGCTTGAAATTTAGATTGAGTTCTCAATTCAAGACAAAATTTAATATTCTTTTTTATTTATATTTATAAATTTATTTATATTTCAATATGTATTCATATTTTGGATAAATTAAGACAAGTTAGTGTGCTTTAAGAATAATTTTCATCCGACTCATCTTAATTTATATGAAAAAAAATGAAAAGAAAATATAATTAATTCAACTCAAAAAATATAATTTATATTAAACTTATTAATATTAAAATCGATTTTCTATACTTTTATTATATATATATATATATATAAATTAGTATAAGCCGGATATAGATCGTTCCAAAATTGCACAAAGTTGTCTTAATTTATTTAAACTATAAATACATATTAAAATATAAATAAATTATAAATATAAATAAAAAGAAAATGAAAATGAAATTTTATCTTAAATTAAGAACTTAATTTAATTTTCAAGCCTTAAATTGAGAAAAAATGTAAAATTAAATCCCTTACCAAGAAACTTTAAAATATAAATTTAAAATTAAGAACTAATCTATAAATTACATCAAACTTATAACTATTATATAGTATACCATAATATATGTTCTTTCTTTTTGCCTAATCTTACATTCACAAGTCACAACACATGCATGTATATAAAGAGTCATTTATTATATGGTAAAATATGAAAAAAAAAAAATATATGTATGACTTTTAACAGGGTTTTCTAGTTTAATAATTTTTTTTATTGTAATTTATTGCATAATTTTTTTTTCTTTTTTATTTGATGCACACGTTGACTTGCTCAAATGAAATTCAAGAATGTAGCTATTGGAGCTTAACACTTGTTATCATGGTGGATGTTGGTTTGGATCTCCAATTCTAAATCTTCATCTCATTTAGTAACTTTCATCTTACATCAAAACTACATAAAGTTTAAATAAAGATAAGTTTTTATACTTAAGTCTTCATTTCTAAACTATGTTGCTTCAACATGAAATACAAGCATGACATATTTTTTTGCTGACAAAGATTTTGAATTGGAAGAATCCATATAATAAAAACTTTTGTATTTGTTGGAAATGCTCATACTTCTGATGTTTTGAATTAATATTTTCAACTCTTATTATTGTTGTACTTAAAAATTTGAAGCAATTTTCTTTTTTAACTAAACATGATGTTTGTCACAGCAATGATTAGAGCTGTCGAAACGGGCCGGCGGGGCGGGTCAGCCCACAACCCACCTTAACCCACCCTTTGGCGGGGCGGTGCGGGGCGGGCTTTTTATTGAGCGGGCCTTCAAATCCCAACCCAGCCCAACCCACCGGTGGGTCGTGGGTTGGGCGGGCCAACCCACTTTTTTTTTTTTTCATTCTTATTTTAACCATTAATCCATTATACATAAATACATTCTAATAGCTAACAAAAAATGTAAAGTGTTCGTAATTTAAAATGCAACATTCATTACGTAACCATATATCCATAATCTATAAGTCCATAAATCAAAAATCAAAAAATATAAAACTAAAGAGTCCACAAAATATAAGTGTATGACAAATGAAATATAAATCTCTTAAAAGTTAGAGTTCATCAACAATTACATCATCAAAATCATCTTCATTTCCTTGTTCTTCATCAATATTTTTCATGATATTAGTATTTTTAGTATTTTTAATTAATTAAAAAAATAAAATAAAAAAAGTGGGCTAGCCCAGCCCGCCCAGGCCCGCGGCCCGCCCAAGCCCGCCCCGCCCAGGCCCGCCCCGCCCTAGCCCGCGGCCCAAATGGGCCAGCCCGTTTAGGCCCGCTTTTTTACGGGCTTCGAAATGTCCGGCCCAACCCACCTTTTATGTATGGCGGGGTGGGCTGGCCCAACGGGCCTAACCCATTTTGACACCTCTAGCAATGATTGTCAAACTCCAAATGTCACGTCATCAAATCTCATCATTTCACTGAATCACCAAAAACTAAAAACTAATCACATTAAATTATAATTTATTAAAGCCATTATTGAATTACAAAATACAGTAAAAATTGTGCATTATTTTATTATTTACCATATAATATATTTGAGACACCTTCAAAACAAAATAATATAAATGCTATTTGTAAGTTCTTTTTTACATTGATTTATTTAAAGTCCGAATTAAATTCATTAAATCAAAACTCTTCATAATACTACCTAAACGTGCCCAAACAGTTAGAAAAATCGAAATCGGGTTAGTTCGAATCGGCGGTCAACGATTCCGGAAACACCGTATATAATACGGTTCGGTTTCGGTTCGGCTGCTGAAAAAACCGGCAATCGGCGGTTTGAACCGCCGGTTTGTACAATTTTTTTTTTTTTTTTGTATTTTCGAACATAACACGTGGAGGGCTGAGATCATTTGCCCGTTGATGATCAGAAGAGCACGACCGTACGGCATAGCACGGCCAGACTGTGCGAGATGAAAAATTAAGGCTGGTCAATGGGGCACGACCGTGCCCGAGTGATCAAAAAAAAGAAAAAACTGGGATTGAACTGCCGGTTTCCAAACTGGAACCGGACCCTCCACGGTTCGGTTCCGGTTTCATACCTTCGGTTTCAAAAATCGTTGGTTCCAAACCGACAAACCCAAATCGAAATCGGAACCAGCTGAACATGTCTAATACTACCTACATCTCGACTTACTTTGCACATTATATCTCGCTCAATATGAATTTCAAGTATCAACCACACCGCGATGAAAGTTGATATCAATATACATCCATCACTCTTCTCCACCTAACCAACTCCTCTTAACTCCTTTCTCATCAACTAAAACTTCACGTACATAGCGTAAACTAACAAATTCTACGATGAAGATTTGAGAAGTGGGTATTTTATCATGGAGGAAACCTCCAATATTCTTACCCAATTCCATTAGGAAATATCTCTCTTTTATGTCAGCCTTTTTAATTTTTATATTTGTGAGTCAACCGGATTAGTTATACCATTTATATAACTAGAAATAAAGCGACCTATATATATATATTTTTTTTTCTTTTTTTATTGAGGGAAAGTAATGCATGTTTTTGTTTACAATAAACATCAACTTAATATTTTTAGTTACACAGTTACACTATATATGTCAACCATAGTTTATGTTAAATGAAGATTATATATTCCAACCCAGACACATCAAAAGATAGAAATGTGTTTCACGTGGAATTTTTTATTTGAATGAAATATTTATAGAGTGAAAAAATGACGAGCAAATGAAAACAAAAGAAGGTGCAATTTAGTTGGAAATAAACTTCTCTTTCGGTTTTAGAATAAATTATGTTCCAATTTGCTTTCAAAATATAGTTAAATATGCTCAATGCAAATGTAAAACATAAGAACGCTTTGAAGTAAAAAATGTGAAATATATACTAGAACCTATCAGTTGTAAATAGCCAGAAATCATTTTCTGTAATTTTAGCAATCGAATTATATTAATTTCCTTGCATTCTTTGAATTGTTACTATATATATATATGAAAATGCTAAAATGTCCACCATGAGCAACTCTTAATATATTTATTAATGACGTGTAACGATCTTATTATTTTATTATATGAAAAGTGCATTAATTTGAATTTTTTTCCTTATTGAGTTTAAACTTGAGTCAAATTTAAAAGTATTTTAAACCAACATCAACCTAATATTTCCTAAAAAGAAACTCTTCACTTCTTATTATAATTACTTCCCATTTTAATTTTCAAAAAAAAAACTCTCTTTTTTGTTATTAAATTAATTTATACGTATGATAATTTATTTAAGTTTATACGTATGATAGTTTATTTAATGAGAGACATTTATACATTTTTTTAATCACTCGATATTTATCGTAACAGAGGTGAGGGAAATTGAATAGATGGAAATCGATTTAATAATAATAATTAATAATAATAATAATTATTATTTACTTATTTTAAATTTGAGGAAACTAGCAATCGAAAACTAAAACCACGAGAGGTTGGGACAAAAAACTAACGACGAATCTCATATTAAGTAAAGTTAGCAAAGTAACATCTGAAACGAACAAATTCCAATCATTCCATTTCAAATTCCTATTTTCCCCCAAATGGCAACTCGATCCGGCGCCGGTGGAAAAATTGTCACAAATCGCCGCAAGCAGCGGCTTGCCGCCACACCATATGACCGTCCTTCTCCGCCGCCGTCATCGCCTCCGCCGCCAAAAAGCCCTAATTGGTTTTCAGGCATCGTTATTCCATCCGCGCGCGCCCTCGCTTCCGGTGCTGGGAAAATCTTCTCTGCCATCTTCTCTGAGTCCGAATCCTCCTCTTCTGAAGACGAGGACTCTGCTTCTGGTACTTTTTCTATTTGTACGTAATTTTGTTTTATTTTCCTTCTCATATTGTTATGAGCGCCACTGTTTCGCATCATTGCGCATATCCCTGAGTTGAATTGCCTGTGCTTGATTCTTATGCGGTTTTCCACGTCCCATATATTCCCATTATAAAGTCTGTTTGGTTGGAAGTCGAACTACTCATGCCTTTCGTATAAAATCAGATATAACATCAGTCAAAGTAATGGAGAATGCGAGATGCAGAGGGAGAAAGTGTTAATAAATATGTAGCACGTGGAATTGTTTTGGCGAAGACAGTTTTATTTTTACTCTAGTTTAAGGATTTCCAGATGATATACTGCTACTCTGATTTGAGATTGTTTCATTATTAGAAATATTTGTCACTTAAATTGTTAAGGCAAATGTCCTTCACACGTGTAGCATTGGTTAACAGAACACTATAACCAGTTCATGTCAATGCTAAATAACATTTGTTGATAGTGTTCTATTTGCATTTATTTGGTTGACATGTAATACACCAATTTTATTTTCCATGATATATATACATATATATTTTGCATATGATTTGTCTGACATTGAATTCCCTTTTCTTATTCTCTGTATTCTCTACCTTCTTTTTTTTTTTTGCAGAGGATGATACTGACATTAATAATCACTACGAGATCCCCTACAATGGAGCCAACACGTCAAACAAGGTAACTTGTTGCCTTTTTTAAATGTGAAATTAGCCCAAAATGACGTCAAGTTAACCTAAGCTAATGATTTACCTTTTGTAGCTTATTTTGTAATTTTTTTTCCCTTTCTTTCTTTTTGTGATAGTTCTGCCAGATGCTGAACACCGAATCCTGAGGAGGATGACAATTCTTCTTTCATTATGCATTCCATTCATATTCATCAGTTCATTCTTTAGACAACTAGAAGGCCTCTTAATCCATATAAAATCATTTTAAATATTTCAGACCTTGTTCCAGATGAAAATGATATATATCTTACTTTGGTATTGCAGCCAAAAAATTCACTGATGGAATAGCTTGTCTGAGTTTTATGATTCTGGGATGCCTCATCAATTGCATTTGTGATGTATGATAGATTTAGTGGCCTGTGGTCCATCTGTTGAGTTTGCCATTTTTCATAAGCCAAAGATGAGAGATTTGTGCTTCTGTTATCAAACGTAGATGATGAAAGTTGTGATTTAATGCGAGAGCATATACATAAGTAATTCTGTCTATACAATTTTGTGGAGTAAGAAAAGTCTAAAAGGATTTATCTTTTCTGCATAGTTACTATTCTTCTAGAAAAAGATATCTCTAAGAAAATTGGTTTTTAGTTGATTTTTTTCTTCAATACTAAAATATTTGGAAACTTCTTTTTGTTATGTTAGGAAAATGTGAATTTGTCAGAAATGATGCAATATGGACAAGAGTCTCAGTTGATGTGGAGCAGAGAAGCCAAAAAGATAATAGAGCAGCTTATAATGAAGGAGACATTTTCAAGGTAACGCCAGATATTTGGGATACATGTGCGTCATCTGATAAATTCTCTTGTTCTTACTCTGTAAAAGTATTAGTATTATTTTCCATTTATCATGTCTTTTTTCTGTTTTGAGTTTCACCAGGTTGTTTGTGAAGATGAAAGATGGTTGCTAAATTCTTTATTTTTTTGGCTCGTGTATATTAGTTTACATCATTTCATTTGACCTCATCAGTCAACACAACTTGAAGCTTGTTGCTGCTTTTGCTTTATCAATGTCATTAATAACACCTGTATACCGATCCATGATTTCCTGATAAATAGATCCTCTCTGAAACTTTAGTTTTCTGCTGAAGAACCAGTGAACTTTCGTGCGTATATATATTTGGTACTCTCAGTGTGTTTTGATTAAATGATTAGTCATCAATCATCATACTGTCTGAGCATAACAAATAGATGCAAGAATCAATAATGTCAAAAGATTACTTGTCCATGGTCAAAGTTGTCTTTGACAGCAATGCCTGTTTTTCATCTTATGTACAACTTATCCGTTTTTTTTTAAAATTTAATCTTGTCAGGGAAGAGTGTGATAGGCTGATAAAAATTCTCAATTCACGGGTTATGGACTGGTCAATGGCAGCAGGGGAGAAAAGTTCTGCAGCTGGCTCTCCTGGGAAGACAGTTGACCACGGTATTGCTTATTAAGAAATCTGGAAATGATCCACTGTGTTTTTTACATTCATTGATTCAACTATCATATTCATGAACAGAAGATGTTGACAAAGCTATTCAGGAAGCTAAAAAATGGTTTCAAGGGAAGAAGGTGGGGCCAGATCCAGTCACAGAGTTGGCACAGGAGGCGTGTAATCTTAACTCGACTGCACTTGAACATGTCAGTGATTTTCGCCTTCTTATGGGTTATATTCTTTTACAGTACTAGTTGTAAATGGATAACAATTTGTACTCCATTGTATGTCAAAGTTTCCTTTATTTGGTGCTGCATAGTTACCTTTTGTTTACCCAGATAGCATTCTCTAGCTGATAATCATCTCTCCTTGATGATTATTTTAATGATGCATGTTCTTTTGCTTTCTCTTGAATTTTTGTATTGTTTCAAGATTCTGAAAGTATCTTGATCTGAGAATAAGTTTATCTGATGTCATTGATATTTGCCCAACGAAGGTGGAAACTGGAGGAGGTTCTCCTGTGGATGTGGCCAGATCCTATATGAAGGAGAGGCCACCTTGGGCATCTCCGGGGAGAGATGTTGAGTTAAGAACTCCCTTGACAGCGAAGCTTTTCAAGGAAGGAACACTATACTCGGTTGGCCATGATTGTATGTCTACATCAAAGGTTTGTTTCTGATTGTTTCTTCTTATTCATCCATTTCTGTATCACCAAACATAGTACTTTTTTTGGGTTGTCCCATTTTAGACTTCTACTACCATTTTCTTTTCTTTTTTACTTTTGCATGCCTAATATTTTTTGCCAACTGTTATACAATGTTAATATCTTGCCGCTATCTACTTCTTATGATCCATGGTTTAACAAATATGTATAGTTCATTTCACCATCTTTGAGCAGAAAGTATGTACAACTAGGGGCAAGCTAAAATCAGTTGAAACCGAAAAAACCGACTGAACTGAAATAACAATTTGGTTCGGTTTCGGTTTTAACTTTTAAGAAATTCAGTTTTTTCACTTTGGTTCTGTTTTGACAGCTAAAATCCCGAATTAACCACCCGCAGTTATACCTTTAAGAACCAACATTCCCCAATAACTCTCATGACATTTCTCTTTCTCCAATCCTTTTGAGCATCGCTGCCCCCCTTCCCCTTCTCATATTAGAACTGTCTCTCTCTTACGGTTAATGTTGACAGCAACAGAAACTGATCAAGCCATTTCTCCCTCCCAAGAGTATTTATGTGTGCGGAATCTAGTGTGTTTATATCATTGGCTTGTTGTGAGAAGAAATGCAGTAAGTTATTCTCATTGATTACTTGTTATATTGGTGATGTTGGGGAAATTTCATTCCATCAAAAATGAATGGTACAAACATTTACTGGTTATTTGTGAGAATATTTTTAAATATCTGCTAATCTATTCATCTATTTCTGAAATAATGAATGACTGAATCACTGACCCCAAACGAAACTGGATTTTTTGGTTTGGTTGATATACAATTTCATATGTTTTTCTGTTCGGTTTCTGATTTTTATGCTAATTTGGTTTTCGGTTTCTGAACCAACCAATTCACCCTTTTCTTTCCTTTGTTGCCATGATGGTTCTCAGTTTATCCTGTTCATGATCATTCATTTCTGTGTATTTGGAATGTGTAGAAGCGGAGTTCTCTTGCCTCTGGATCCTGGAATATCCAGGAAGAGTTACGGAGGGTGCGTTCAAGGGCAACAGAAGATATGCTTCGCAGTCCATCCACTAAAACTGATCCGTCATTGTTTGCAGTTGCACAAATTAGGGTGGAGTCTGCAGGAGCTGGTGATAAAGTGTCTGTTATGGGAGAGGGAATGAGTGAGTGGGGATCTTTAAGGAAACGTAAGCCAGTAAATTGATTGCTCTAGATGTCAGCTAGCCTCATGCATATCTATTTTGATGATATATCTTGTTTCAGGTAAGTGAACTAGGTTTAAATGTTTGTATCTTAGAAAAACTGAGTTGCATTTTTGGTCCTTTCAGCTCTTGATTCAGGGCAAGATGGTAAGGCAAGTGAAGCACTGTCATCCAAGCAAGCTACATCTGTTTCTGGAAATAATGAGGTACTTGATTCGTGAATTCGGTTTTCCATACCTGTCGATACATTTATTAAGTATGTGGAACTATACATCTGATTGCTCTTCTCAAACATCTGCAATCCGTGCATGAAAATTTCCAATTGAGCTTCTTAAACATCTCAGAATAATTTGTGTTGTTTCCAAAGGTTTCAGAAGCTGCTACGGCAGATGCTGACTGTCCTGCATCTAAGCTCATTCTCTCTTCCACTCCCAACCATGCTGAGGAGCAACATACTGGTAACCGGCTCTCCTTTGTCCCTTCTTTCCTTTTAGTTTATATACTATGCTGAGTTCTTGATGATTTTTGAATGAATCTATATCGGGATAACGGAAAATGTAGGTATAAGTTATAACCTGAGACCTGGATATACAACACATGGATTAATGGGCATATTTAAAATGAATATTTTGTTCTTTTAATTCTCCTTAAATATGATAAAAGGAAGTGTCATTTGACCAGTATATGACATCTTTGTGTAACTCTTGTCCGACCAAACAAAGAGGGAGCATGAATTTTGTAATGTTTTCATTGGGCTGACATTTATTCTTCATTAAATGGAAAACTTAGTTATTTCATATTCTATTAAGTTTATCTTGGGCCCTTGGCCGTGCTCAGTCATCTTATTCATCATTTGTCTATGTTTTGCTGTACTCTCTTTCATCAATCCAACACTATTTCTTTTCATTAGTAAGTGTACAAAGACCCATCTATTACTATTACTTATCTTGTTCGAGTACTTTGAGCAAAATTTTATGGCTGTGTGTAACCCTTGTAATCTTCTTTAGTGCTGATTCCTGTGCTCATTTTGTGTTTTTTTCTATAATCTAGTGATTGACCCAAAACAAGGGAACATATTATTGTCTTTTGGGACTGAATTAAGACTATCATTATTGCCACTAGCATCTTTTTATTGGCTGCCAGATGTACAGAGATGTGGGGAGAGTGACAAGGAGTACAACAATGCAGAGAAAGGGATTACTTTAAAGCAAGAACGTGAACTTAAAAGGCTGGAAAGCTCTGTAAATTACTATGGAAGAAAAAGGTTAAAGAATGAAGAATGAAAGCATTTTTAAAAGAAAAAAGAGGAAAAAGGAATTGGTTCCACACTGGGATTCTGTTTGTAGTTCACTGTTCTGTAGAATACTAAAATGATTTTATCCTAGGGTTTCTTGAAGAGCTGTTTCTATCCTCTTCCCCTTCACCCTATAATTGGACCTGGTTCTGCTGGTACACGTCAGATATTAACATATTGAAAATAGTAAACACTGGTCATGAGTAACTGCTATATGCAGGTGCATAGTTGCTCTGCCTTCAGTGAAATTTCTCCTTTTTTTGTTGCTTTCCATTTGTTTTCTTAGCTTTGTCTCTGTGTGTTATTTTCTTTCACTTCCAAGCTTTAGCACTCCCTTTTCCAGACAATCTGATCTTTTTGTTTTGTTTAAATGATTTATCACTTTGGGTGGCTGCATTTGCTGTATATGAGAGAGCCAGAGTTGTGGTTGTAAAATAAAATGCATCACTTTCATCGATTTTTTTTATACAGATCTGCATTCAAGTAAGGTTAATGGTTCTTCACCAGCTGAGGTGACCGAATTTGATGGAAATGAGAGTTTAAATGGTCTCTCATCATCACAAGTCAGGTAACATTGGAATGTAACTTCTTTCTTCTCCTCTTCTTTCCATGAATCAATTGATCAGATTTCTGATACATGCTTTGGATAAACCTTGGTATGTTCAGTCTGTTGGTAGGAGTGACTGCAGGGCAAAACTATGAACAACGTGATGATGAAAACCACAAGGCTGATACTTCAACGGAGAAGCCCACGAATACTACAGATGTGGAAGGTAAGTGTGAGCTTCTGAGTGAAGCTTACATGGAAGTCCCTATTGTAACTGAAACCAATTTAACCATACAAAACGAGGAGCTGTTGGTAGATATGGCGCGGCCATCTCCGAAGGGAAAGGGCCGTGTAACGGCTGGGAAGCAGCAAGGAAGAAAACCAAGTACGTACAACAGGAAAAGCAGGGGAAGAGGTAAATGAAAGGATACCATACCATATGGTGGGTGCATTTGAGTGCATATGTTGTACACTATTTATTTGTTGGAAGCTAGGTTTAGGGTTATTTGTTTGAGTTTTTGTACTGTAGGACTTGTATTTTGTCATTAGTCAGTCGATTTATTAGTACTATAGTTTGGTTGGAGCCTTTTGGTTTTTACAAACAATTGACTCTATGATGACCTTTTTTTTCTTATAGATATTTCCACTTTGACCTTTTTATTATTGGACTAGTTTGATAAATGTTCTATGTAATCCTACTCAGTTTAAATCAAACTACCTGATATATTGCCATTTCTTGATATGATTTGGCTGGTGTTCATAGATTATTAATCTTACGACTCTATTTTATTAAATGTTAAATTTTCATTTAAAAAAAAAATATAACGATTGATTATTCATGTAGGAAAATTATCTCCAATTAATGGACATATTAATTTCAATCTTTAAGGCTATGAATGTTCTGGACTTAAAGTGACTTGTACAAATTTGGATTTGGAATTTAGGAGGATTTTGTGATTATGAATTTTGAAAATCTTGTGTCTGTTTTGATATTTTGTAGGGTAGAATTATTGTTATCATGTCAATTTCATATTGGAAATTGTAGAAAAAGTAGAAAAAATTGATGTTTTTATTGGGAATTGTAGAAAAAATAGGAAAAGTAGGATATGATTGTAGGATTTTATAAATTTTTATCCAAACATGAACTTGACTAAACCCATCCAAAATCCAGATGAGCCAAGTCGAATCCAAACATAACCTAAGACTAATTTTAAAGAATTGAAAATTTCTATAATTTTGATAAAAATTAACTAGTTTCAAGAGCGCGATACAATCATACGAGTTTAATGAAATAAAAACCAGGGTATATATCTTTTATATTTTTCCTTTTTTAAATTTTTGGCGGGGCAATTCTTGTTAAACTTTAGCGAACTAAAATAATGACTAAAAGCAGTTGCGTTGCGTTGCGCCTAAACTGTGAGGAAGTAGAGAGCAGTGTTAACGAACTGAGAGAGGGTTTAAGAATTGTAGTGATTTCTTTCAATCTGAAGAATGGATCCCTTTTCGCCGGCGGGGATTGCTCGGAGAAGGTGGGAACTGGAGAACAACATCCCATTGGAAGACACTCCAACCGGCTCAACCTCCGCCGCGTCGGACAACATCTTCGTTTACGAAGAGGCGCGGGTGTCCAAGCTCCTGAAAGATCAACCGTGGGCGATCGACCCACATTTCTTCAAGCGTGTGAAGATATCCGCCCTCGCGCTGCTCAAGATGGTGATGCATGCTCGCTCTGGCGGCACAATTGAGATCATGGGACTCATGCAGGGAAAGATCGACGGGGATACGATCATTGTAATAGACGCTTTTGCCCTCCCTGTTGAGGGTACTGAAACTAGGGTTAACGCACAGGCTGATGCATATGAATATATGGTCGAATATTCGCAAATTAGCAAACAGGTATGGTGAAATTTTGATGGAATACTTCTGTTTATCCACGATTTTGATTTTTTTTTATCCTAGGAGCTAACAATTCTCCTTATATGCTGATTTTTGTGCATTTTATCATGGAGAGGATTGTTTTGTGGAGGTTTATTGATGAATTTGTGGTTATTGTGTCCGTGATCGGGAATGATAATTTGACATTGTTTCAGAAGTATGCTGTTTATGAAATGTGCATGAGGTTTCATTACGCCATCTTGAAGTGAAACTAATAAATTACTGGAAGTATCGCATAGTTTCTTGAAAGGCTAACTTATCTTGGAATTATAAGTTTTCTTGTGATTTAATTTTCTTAGTTTTTTATGATGTTTCAATCTTCTTGGTGATAATTAACGATGTATATAATTTTTGGCTCAGAATTTATTCTTCTTGATGTGTGTTTGTTTCTTGCCTTAATACTTTTTTTTACTTGCTTGTGGATTAAGGTGGGTCGGTTAGAGAATGTAGTTGGGTGGTACCATTCGCATCCTGGTTATGGATGTTGGCTTTCTGGTATAGATGTTTCAACTCAAAAGCTTAACCAGCAATACCAGGATCCCTTTCTAGCTGTTGTTATTGATCCAACAAGGACCGTGTCTGCTGGAAAAGTGGATATTGGTGCTTTTAGAACATACCCTGAAGGTTACATGCCTCCATTTGAGCCTATCTCTGAGTATCAGACTATACCCTCGGACAAAATCGAAGACTTTGGTGTGCATTCTAAACAGGTGACATTCTTGATCCTCTTAGCTCTTTTATATATATGAATATGATTTAGAAGCTCTCTGTTAGAATTTCTTCGATTTAGCTAATTCTTCTTATTTACAGTATTATCCATTGGATATCACATATTTCAAGTCATCTCTTGATTCTCAACTCTTCGATCTACTATGGAATAAGTATTGGGTGAACACCCTTTCTTCCTCACCTTTGCTTGGTAACAGAGACTATGTTGCTGGTCAAATCTCAGATTTAGGTAATTGCTTTTTCTATGAAAATGTTATGATTTCTTGGCACCACTAGTTTTGGCATAACAAGCTCGCTTTTTAGTTCTTGCCAGCATGCAGGCTTCAGATATTGGTTATCATGCCACTGGATTACAATTTGTAGTACTAACTTTTGCTTATAATTTCATGCAGCTGAAAAAATAGAGCACGCTGAAAGTCAATTTGCTTCCGAGTTGCACATTAAGTCCTTACCAAGTCTTACCACTCCTGAAACTAAGAAAGAGGTGAGTGAATTACGGCCAAACATTTTTCATTCTCTAAATTTCAAAATAAAAACTTCCAATGAACAGGTAAGCACGTTTGTAATATCTCCTCCTTCCTCTTAAGATTTTGAAACTGTTTTGAAGCCATATAGGTCTCATACCATGTGACAGTTACTTTAAGGTGCTAATTAACAACTAGTTGTATAATCCAACTGAGAAGAAGATGTCTCAACAATCAATTTTTTTCTCTTCCTGAGAATTAAAGTTCTGTGATCTTAATATCTATTTCATTTGAATTCTTCAGAGATAGAGCTCTTTAGCTATCCCCAGTTGCAACCCTAGCTTGCTTGTATCAAACGATGGTTTTGCTTTGTATCGTCTTTCCCAGATTATTTTCTCTAGACAGATAAACATGCTTATGCATTTTCTTCAATCATTTAGGAAGCAGACATTGCTTTACTGTGACCAAACTCCTAATTGTCTTCTTTTATTTATTTCTGGTTGCTGGATTTGCTGTTTTTCAGGAAGAATCTGAACTTTCCAAGGTTGCTCGTGATAGTAGAAAGCTAACTGTGGAGCAGATTCATGGTTTGATGTCACAGGTAACTGTAATGATCTTCTTTGTTATTACTTTTGAAACTGTTATCTCATTCATAACATTTAAAGCATTTTGTAGTCATTGCCAAAACGAAGCTTTGCCTTGGGACTGATCTGTACCTTGCTTATCCTGCTCTTCTAGGTCATCAAGGATGTTCTATTCAATTCTGTTGGGCGATCCGATAGATCTTGAACCAACCCAACTGGTTCAAACCTTAGCTAATAGTGATTGTGTACAAAAAAATGTCTTGGTTTGAAGATAGTTTCATGCAATAGGATTGCAAAATTCTTGACATGTCTATCAAATATGGCTCTAGAAAATTTTGAAGTGGGTGCACACCGTCTCTCTCTCATTTGCTGTTAGATTTTGTCTGTTCTCTTCTGTAAATGGTTGTCTATATTGTTCTTGGTTATTGCCTGCCTGCATCTCCAGCCTTGATTCAATTAATCAATTAATTCTCATAAGGCGACAAGTGAAGACTGAAGATAAGACATGGTGGTGAGAATCAGAATAAATGACAATGACATGAGATTTGATTATAATCATCAAACATTGAGTCCAGATAAAAAGGATCATAAATCAACATCCCATTGATGAGGACAGAAAATAGTGGGAGTTGGCAGAGATTTGGTTGGCTTGAGATTTACACTTGAAAGAATGCAAGGACTAGTCTACAGCGAAATGCAATGCATGTTGAGTGGTTCCATCAATTAAAACAAAAAAAGGAATATGGTCCATGGGCATATATTCTCATTTGAGTCACTTCACTTATATCTAATCTCTTTATCTAATATATAACACTTTCAAAAACATCAACTATTGCCCACTTTTTTTTATTGGGTATCTAATCATTGTTTCAAAATTATTGTTTAATATATGCAACTTTGGTATCCTTCCGGACGATGCCCAAAAGTAATTTTCCCTTGGTCTAGTATACTTACACAAGACGTGTTCCAGGATGAATTTCAAGGCAAAAATAGGGATAGCATCATTAGAATTTTATACCATTAATCATCAACCATAACTTGGAAAAGAAAAAAAAAAAAAAAAGGTAAAATAAACATATTTCACTTTTTCTACATTAAAATTTGGTATACATAATTCTGGGTGAGGGAATATTTAAAAGTGCGATAAGAAATGTTATAAAACTAGAGGAACAGATTCTAGTAGAGACAGGGTGCAATTAGTTAAAGACCGATGCTTTAAATTATATTATTGTTCTTGTTTACTATTTCAGTCCCATCAACAATTTTGTGATATTCACACTTAATTATGCTACCTAGTTTTCAATAATCCCTACTTTTTTTAACATCCATTTTGCATCTTTTTCTTCAACTTCTTCCACTTTACTCCTCTCTGCAATTATTGTTCAAATCTTACGTCTCCTAATCTAGATTTTTTGTCATTAATGAACTCAGAAAAAAAAAAAAATCTTCTCACTTTATTTACTTATTTTTTCAGTGAGTTGGGGAAGTTGGAAAAGGAAGACAATAAAGATTTAAATACTTAAGTGATTTAGGTTTGAATCATGATCAACTCAATCTGCACATTTATAAAAGTCCTATAAAGCTTGTAGTCCTTCTTGAATTATCTTTTTTTTTTTCAAAGGACAATTTAATCATTATATATGTCTTTTTAATCTTTTTGGAACATTTCTAAAGGCCCTTTTCTTTTGATTCATTCAATTAAATGTCCAGTTTATGTTCATCCAAGGTTTGATGTTGAACGGGTAAAGTGGTGAGAATTGTATTGTAGAATTTTGATCCACTTTAGTTTGATGATGAAGATGAATATTGCATCAATTCCATTTCCATACAGATTCCCTCTACTACTCATATTCCTTTGGCTTACTTTGGGAATTACAATAATAAATTAATGCACTCAAACTATTCAATTTCCAAATTCAATGGAGCTTTTTTAATCACTATTCTGTCATGATTACATCCAGCTTCAATTATTCAATTTTTTTCCCGCAACTCCCCAGTGGAAAATTGGCATAAAATCCTTCATTTTTCAAAAATAAGAAATTGAGGTCTTGATAGTTGACTCATTAGTCGATATTAGCACATAACCTTAAAATCATTTCAATCTTTTTTGTGTGTGTGTGTAACTTTTAATATATTATTTAGTAGCAAGCGCAGTAAATTACGCAGTAATATAAATAATTAGAGTAAAGCAAGGGCATATATATAAGTGTGAGTGCATGGATTGAAAATGAAAAGGGTATTGTAGTGAAGAAAGAAAAAGCAACCACAAATTCACATGCTTGTGATATGTATGTAAGCATAAGGTAAGGTCCATGTGAAATTCATCCAAAAAGTGCAATTAAAGTTTTGTGATCTATAAAGGCTACGCCCATGCCTCTCATGAAGGATCATTTCTTCAGAAATAAAATAAAAGTATAAAACTTGAAAATTAATTTGCATCAAAATAGTGGGAGGTTGGGCAGGGAAGAGTCAAGAAATGCATGATTTTCTTGTCACTTCAGAAGAAATGTAGCAATCACAAGCCCTAGATTTAATTAGTTACTTAATTACAATTTACACACACATGCACGTATATTGAAACACACCTATTTTTTTCATTTAAATTTTATTAGACTTAAGCAATGCGTAACATCCATTAATCAATCATCACAAAACGTAGATTCTTATCTTTGCATAAAGTAGGATTCTAAAGGTGAAATTAGGTTTGTACATAAATACGTAAATCATACAAATAATGTAGACAAATTAAATTAAATGATTTATTCTGGAGATTCTTTTCGAGGTGAATAATAATTTTAATTTGTCTGAATAAATAGGGACATAAAAAAGAGAAGGGAAAAATGGATACCAAAAAGCATAGTTGTAGCTTATTGCATGTGAAGCTCTGAACCTAATTCAAAAGTTGCTACTCATTTTTATTGTTTGTTTCTACTCTTTTTGCAATTTTAGCCATCCAATTTTCTTCTTTGCTTGCCAACCATCCTTTCCTCTCTCTCTCTCTCTCTCGATTTTCCAATTTTCAAGTTAATAAGTGATGTTCATTGTTGAGAATATTGTTTTTTAGGGAGTGTGATCAAATCTTTTTTTAGGGAGTGTGATCAAATCATGAAATTTGTCGGTTTTATATTATCTCGAGTTTTGTTTTAAGTAGACGGAATAGAAACCTAATTTAGAACTTTTAAAGTAATTTTAGAAAAGATTAAATAATTTAGTGTGAATTTAAGCAATATCATGAAGAATGAAGTTGATAGATTACATATTTTGTATGGGATTATATAGTTATGTTTTTTTTTTTTTGGCAAGGAATTAGACAATTATTACTTGATTAGGTCTAAAATTACATATTTTTATTTAGGAATATATGTATTTTTGTCTCTTATAGTCCAGAATATTTCCCATGAGGGCATATTTTGGTGGTGCTTGGTCACTCTCAGTTAATTATACAATAGAAACTTTTACATAAAACGTAAAAGAAAATTGAAATTTATTCTACAATTAGAGAGAGAGACAGAGATCAACACGTCATAAAAAATAAAAAATAAAAACTAGAAATGCTTGAAAGTTGAAAGTGCTCAGGGAAAAAGTTCTCACTATTTTAACTTAGTTTAAATAGCCCAAATTTTCTCTGTATACATATTGTTGTACTGATTAATCTTCATATTTAATGATAAGAAGCGTATTCATCATGCAATAAATATTGTTGTCACTTAGACTGTTAATTTTTAAATGTCAAATTTTCAACCATTTTGATTTTTGAAGAAAAATGTCAAGCATTATGATGTAAATGGTGAATAATGTGGAAGGCATGCAGGTGAGTCAAATAAAAATGAAATTAATTGAAGGATATAGTTTGCTACAATTAAAAATTACCTTTCCTTCCAAGAAATTACATTTGCGTGTTACAATTAAATTACATAGTTTTATATCAAAATTTAGAGGGAAAAATAAAATAAAAATCACAGTCAATCACATTATCTTGAGAATATCAACTTTTCCTATCAAAAATTTTCAAAGTAGCCTATGCAAAAGAGATGAAAATGGGTCAGCCAAAAATAAATAATAATTGTAAATTTATAAAAATTTTAAGTTTTTAAACTTTCATTTTTTTGACTTTCGACCCCTTACACTTTTTTTTATTTGTAATCTTTGTCGCTTAACAAAAAATCAAAAGAGAAAATGTGCATTTTCCTGAGTTAATCTATAGTCTATAGTCAAGTACCAGTTCAATAACCACGAATAAATACTTTTTTTTTTTTTTTAGATAATGTTGAAAAGTACTTTGATTTGAGTTAACCCTAAATTTTGGTGGGCTTAAAGTTTGATAAGACTGTTAATTAGCTTGACTTACTTAACATTGTGTGTTTAATCAAAAATTAAAGTGAGAATTAAGCTCAAAGTGGCTACATTAGCTTGACTTACTTAACATTGTGCGTTTAATCAAAAATTAAAGTGAGAATTAAGTTCATAGTGACTACAAAGGTTAACTTTAGGTAGGCATTGCTTCAGTATTTGCCCGTCGTAGATATATTAATATATATCAAACATTGATATATCAAATATCCAACATATATATAAATCAGAGAAACAGCGTAGATATATTGATATATGTCAAATGTTGATATATCAAATATCCAACATATATATAAATTAGAGAAAGAAATCATTACATATAAGTATATTAACAACGATGGGTATTTTAATATTTTCCAATATTACTTAATAAAATAGAAAACAATTATTTTGAAATAAGATCGAATAGTGAATATAATTTCTGATGAATATATATTTAAGATTCGAAAGGGACCCTGAACCATGGATCGAGTCAAGTACCTATTCTACTAAACTTTTTACCTAATTTAAAAGTGCTAGAATTTAATATTATGTGGCATAAATTCTATTTGTCTTCTAAGGTTTGACTACCTATAATATAAAATTTTCAATCAAATGTAACTATTGAAATTTAGAGTTGCTTCGAATTAATTAAAATATAATACTTTCTTCAACCAATTAATACTGCTTTCTCTTACTATGTTAATACTTCCATTATGAAAATTGAGAAAAAAAACACACATTTTCCCTTGTTCATTATGTTACACTTGAAAGATCTTGAAAATATTATGTTTGGTGCACGCTGTATGATTGAATGCAAATCAATTTATGATTTTTTATTCGATGTAGTACTCTTACAAGATTCAATATGTAGCAAAGATTTGACCCCTTCAAATGCAATAAAATAATAATTATTATCCATCCATATCTCATATATAAAGGTTTATTGAAGTATTTTTCATAAAAAAATAAGAAAATTATTAAAAAGGTCATTTTTCTATTATGTCCATCATGAATGAGTATTATATTCTCTAGTGTCTCATTAATGCTAAACATTATTAAATTTCAAGGCTAAAAAGATTAAATAGGAGTATATTAATAAATGAATTAAATAAATAATACTCTATATAGGAAGTATACTATTTGCTCCGTTCCATAACAAATATGGTTTTAACATTTTGCAAACATATTAAGTAATCACAAAAACTTTTATATAACTGATCCGGTCCGACCTCCACACGCCCTCCACGCGTGGGCACGCGCTCCCACGCACCTAGATGGATGCGCTCAAACTCACTCAAATTCGCTCCAGGTGTTAGTCCTTTATGTTATATTAAGCATATTTTTATGTTATGTTAATCATATCTTTAGGGCCTTTATATTATATTAAGTATATCTGTATGTTATATTAAATATACATTTATGGTTTTATATTATGTTAAGCATACCTTTAGAATTTTTATATTATATTAAGCATATATTTATGTTAAATTAATCATACATTTATGTAACGTTAAGCATACCTTTATATTATGTTAATCATATATTTATCGTTTTATGTTATGTTAAGCATACCTTTAGGGTATGTTTGTTTAAGGCTTATGTAGGATGGGGGAAATCCGAATTTTGAAATCTTGGGATTTGGTAATAAAGGTGAATAGTTAAAATTTGTGTTTGTTTTGAGATTTTATATGTAGGATTATTACTGTAGATGTCAAATCAATGCTGGAAAAAGTATGTATGTGTAATATTATATTGTTAGTTGATGTGTAATAGGTTTTAGGTATGGGGTTAATTATAGTGTTTTTTTTAGGTAGAATAGGTTTTTGATGGATTTGATAATTCTTGACAAAATCCTCTAAACAAACACGGATTTGGGATTTTAAAATTCCAAATCCGGTGGGGGTAAGCCTAAAACAAACATACCCTTAGAGATTTTATGTTATGTTAGACATACCTTTATGTTATATTAGTCATACCTTTTAATTATGTTAGTTGTACCTTTATGTATTATATAAAAATATGACTAATATTAATTAAAGGTATGCGTAATATTTACATAAAGGTATATATGTAGAAATTAAGGTTTTTTCGTGCTGAAATTATAGTTTTTTCATCAAAATTAGGATTTTGTTTTGTCAAAATTAGGATTTTTTTAAAAAAGTTAAAGCATTACATAAATGTATGTTTAACATAATATAAAGGTATGCTTAACATAATATAAAGGTATGACTAATACAACATAAATATTAGGATAAAAAAAAATATGCGAATTCGATTGGATTCAACCCGACCCGACCTGTGTACAACAGTTACACACAAGTCTCACTCTTAAGTTATTTGATAAAAAGATCGGTCTACATATATTTAGATATATTCATTACAAGTAAATTTTCAATAATCATTTTTAAATATTATTAATTTGAGACTAGTAAAATTAAATTTTGGTAGAATATGTGCAAATGTGTTTTAAAAAGATTTATTTTGAAAAATAAATGGAGGAAACTTATAATTACAAGATTTAAAAAGGAAAACTAAGGCTATATTTGACGGTGAAAGTAGTAGTAATAATAATGTAAAAAAAGTTGTAAATAGAAAAGGAAAAGAAATGAATAAAAGCGAAGGTAGAAATAAATTAGAAATGATCCATATGGCAGTAGGGTCAAGAGCAGCAATTTGGGCCCACACGTGGGCTTCTAGACCTACCACGATTATACAGCCTCTTTCATATTTCTCTGTGTCTCATCTATTTAATTTCACACACCAATTTGTTATACTTTACACCTAAAAAACACACACACAAACATCATAAATATGACTCTTCTCTTCCTCGACTCCCTTCTTACTCCATTCCACCAGTCTCTCTCTCTCTCTCACTCATGATATGATTTATCAGTGCTTTTCGTCTTCTTGAAGCCTTTGAGTTGATTTCTGAGTTCCTAAGATTGTCTGAGTTCTTACCTTTCAGTGCTTGGCGATGGGCACCACAACTAAGGGTATCAGTCTTGAGGAGATCAAGAACGAAGCTGTTGATTTGGTTTGTATCTATATCTCATACTATGTGTGTGTGTGTGTGTGTTTTCTTCAATTCTTTCTCTATATTTCCACTGATCAGAGCAACGAGGGGTTAGCATGTTGATGGTATTGTGTTTTATAAGGTTTGATTTGCATGAGTGGTTTTTTTTATGTTTCAACATTCTTTATTTCAAGATTATATTTCATCTCATAACAAAATCTTGAATTGTTGGTTAAACATATGAGATTTAAATAAACAATGAGATGTATGGAAATATAAATTTATGACTGAAAATCCCACTGCGAAGGTGAATTCTAATTGTAGCAGGCTATGCATTTCAAATTCTAGTTTCTTGGACCCATGGTTTAAATTAGGAAAAGTGTACACACATGTGTGTGTAGAGAGATATATATGAAGGCCTGTATATTTTCTTTTGATCAACTAATTTCCCATAAACACTCCATAGAAGCTTTTGAGTATTTAACTTTAAGGTAACTATTGTGAGATTCGTGAGACAAGCTCATTTGAAAACCTTGAAGAATTATTTGAAAAACCTTGAAAAATTATAAATAAGGTGACAATATGATTCATGAAACAATTTCATCAAAATTTTGCCTTTAGTTGATGGGGTTTGGGAGATTTTTATTAGAACCTACTTTTTAGCATACATATTCGGTAAAACTAACAATCAAGATATGTAACTTATAAATACAATAATTAATAAACAAATATGATATTTACAGAGAGTTTCTATTTCCTTTTCATTTATTGGATCAATCAAAAATTACAGTTACTATTTATTTATATATTCTTTATTCTGATATTATTTGTTGGATTCCCTGTAACAAAATAAAGACTGGTATTTACTTCTTTTGTGATTCATGTTGTGCTTGGAACCAAAGAAATTTTTTTGTATAGTCACGTGTCTGTCACGTGGGATATTTTACTTTTTTTCTCGTGAATATGAAAAAAGTCACAATCCATAACCAAAAATCTCCTATCTTTTGGGGTCACAATGGGAATTTACTTCATTGAGAAAGATTTGACAGCTCCCAGCTAACTTGTACTTGTGTTCTATTCCAAAACCATATTTCTTCTGTTAATTTTTAGCCCATGGATCATCGTACATATTGTAATAGAATGAGAAATGAAACATGATTTTGAAATGAAGGAACTTGTTTGATAACTTTATGTAACTGTTACATCATGTTAGTTGAAGTGACATGCATATTACTACAACCAAGCTTAAGTTTTTTGTCTTTTCAAAGGCAATTGAGATTAAAACCATTTGAATGAATGGTAAATTTACAGGAAAGAATTCCTGTTGAGGAAGTATTCGAGCAGCTAAAATGCACGAGGGAAGGTCTAACCTCGGAGGAAGGAGAGAACCGTCTCAGGATATTTGGTCCCAACAAATTGGAGGAGAAAAAGGTCTGAAACATTTTGATCATCAACTTTTATATATCCTCAATATCATTACATTTCAAATGGTGATTGTTTGAGATTTATATACTTGTATCAGGAGAGCAAGCTTCTAAAGTTTCTGGGGTTCATGTGGAACCCCTTATCGTGGGTCATGGAGGCTGCTGCACTGATGGCTATAGT
Source organism: Scutellaria barbata (assembly GCA_028654395.1). Lineage (NCBI taxonomy): Eukaryota > Viridiplantae > Streptophyta > Magnoliopsida > Lamiales > Lamiaceae > Scutellaria > Scutellaria barbata. Next base: position 11,565,666 of record CM053645.1, read on the forward strand.
CCTCGCCAATGGAGACGGGAGGCCCCCCGATTGGCAGGATTTTGTCGGCATTGTTGCCTTGTTATTCATCAATTCCACTATTAGTTTCATCGAGGAAAACAATGCTGGCAATGCTGCTGCTGCTCTTATGGCTGGTCTTGCTCCCAAGACCAAGGTCACTGCCTCAAAGTCATGATTTGTTTGTTTATGTGAATTCAACCACAAGAATGTATATGTGCTTATTATTAGAGATGATGTTGTTTGTTTGTATACAATATAGGTTCTGAGAGATAGTCGATGGAGTGAGCAAGATGCAGCGATTCTTGTTCCAGGGGATATTATTAGCATAAAGCTCGGAGATATCATCCCAGCTGATGCTCGTCTTCTTGAGGGCGATCCGTTGAAGATAGACCAATCTGCGTTGACTGGAGAGTCTCTTCCTGTTACCAAGAACCCTTCGGATGAGGTCTTCTCCGGGTCCACGTGTAAGCAGGGAGAGATCGAGGCTGTTGTTATAGCAACTGGTGTTCATACTTTCTTTGGGAAAGCTGCTCATTTAGTGGATAGCACCAATCAAGTAGGACACTTCCAGAAGGTTCTTACTGCCATTGGGAACTTCTGCATCTGCTCTATCTTTGTTGGGATAATCATCGAGATTGTAGTCATGTATCCCATACAACACAGGAAGTACAGGGATGGAATCGACAATTTGCTGGTTCTTTTAATCGGAGGAATCCCCATTGCCATGCCAACTGTTTTGTCTGTCACCATGGCTATTGGGTCCCACAGGCTTTCTCAGCAGGGTGCAATCACTAAGCGAATGACGGCCATTGAGGAAATGGCTGGAATGGATGTTCTCTGCAGTGACAAAACCGGGACGTTGACTTTGAATAAACTGACTGTTGACAAAAGCCTCACAGAGGTTTTTGTGAAGGGAGTGGATAAAGAGCAGGTGCTTTTGCTTGCTGCCAGGGCTTCTAGAACCGAAAACCAGGATGCCATTGATGCTGCCATTGTTGGCATGCTTGCTGATCCAAAGGAGGTGAGTTAGACGTTGATAAAAAAAAAAAAAAAAGTTATCTTTGTTAGATTTAATGATATAATTGGATGCTTCTACTTTAATTTGACAGGCAAGAGCTGGTATAAGAGAGGTTCATTTTTTTCCTTTCAACCCTGTGGATAAGAGGACAGCGTTAACTTACATAGATTCTAATGGAAGTTGGCATCGAGCAAGCAAAGGTGCCCCCGAGCAGGTACACGTGGTTTCTGTATCTCTAAAGAACGAAGCTTTTCAAGTGATGGCTATTTATTGAGCTTTTCTGTCTGAATAGATACTGCAACTCTGTAATAGCAAGGAGGATGTCAAAAGGAGAGTTCATTCTGTTATTGATAAGTTCGCTGAACGTGGGCTTCGTTCTTTAGCAGTTGCCAGACAGGTTTGCACACATTGTCTGAATTTATATTGTTTTAGTTCCCTGGATTATTTCGTATATTGGTTTACATTTCATCTTTTATTATCTTTAACAGGAGGTTCCGGAGAGAACGAAAGAGAGCCCTGGTGGGCCATGGCAGCTTGTTGGCTTATTACCTTTGTTCGATCCACCTAGGCACGACAGTGCAGAAACAATCAAAAGAGCCTTGAATTTGGGAGTGAATGTCAAAATGATCACTGGTAATAACTCTATTTGTTCCACTCATCTGCCTATCATTATATCAATGTTCTAAGTAGAATCTCTTTTGTCGTCCAGGTGACCAGCTTGCTATTGCCAAGGAGACAGGACGAAGGCTTGGTATGGGAACGAACATGTATCCATCTTCATCGTTGCTTGGCCAAGACAAAGACGAATCCATAGCAGGACTGCCTGTTGATGAGTTGATCGAGAAAGCTGATGGCTTTGCTGGCGTATTTCCGGGTTAGTGTTCTTTCATTGCATTCCTTGTATGTTGTTCTTTTAATTTGGTCATTCATTAGCTCACGTGACCTGTTTCTGCAGAGCACAAATATGAAATCGTGAAGAGATTGCAAGAAAGAAAGCACATTTGTGGCATGACAGGCGATGGTGTGAACGATGCTCCTGCTTTAAAAAAGGCAGATATTGGCATAGCTGTTGCTGATGCAACTGATGCTGCTCGAGGCGCATCTGACATTGTCTTAACCGAACCTGGTCTGAGCGTCATAATTAGCGCGGTGCTTACTAGCAGGGCTATTTTCCAGAGAATGAAAAATTACACTGTGAGCTTAGCAAAATTTTTAATGTCAATTTAATCTGTAGTCTGGGAATCAAGAAGCTGACTGACTATCTTTTCACTTTCATTCTTTTCAGATATATGCTGTCTCGATCACAATCCGGATTGTGGTAAGTGTTGAATCTGATGATCAATTCTGGCTTATACTGATCATAAAAATTGAACTATATATATTATATTCTTGTTCTTGAACTGCAGTTTGGATTCATGCTTATCGCATTGATCTGGAAATTCGACTTTGCTCCATTCATGGTTCTAATCATCGCTATCTTGAATGATGGTGAGAGAACTTCCACTACCTACCATTATCAAACGTCTAGAAATCCACATGATTTGCAATCCACATTTGTTTCACATATGTTTAGGAACCATCATGACAATATCCAAGGATCGAGTGAAGCCATCTCCAGTGCCAGACAGCTGGAAACTCAAAGAGATTTTCGCCACTGGGGTCGTCTTAGGAGGCTACTTAGCACTAGGGACAGTACTTTTCTTCTGGCTGGTGAAGGATACTGACTTTTTCTCAGTGAGTGTCCATCCATCCACTCCTCAATAACTCCTTTACATGATCGATCAAACTAATGCAAAATGTTCTAATTGTATATCCGTTCAATCATTTCTTTATTACAGGAAAAGTTTGGTATAAGATCTTTGAGACACAGTCCTGAGGAAATAATGGCCGTGTTGTACTTGCAAGTGAGCATTGTAAGTCAAGCACTCATCTTCGTGACAAGGTCTCGGAGCTGGTCTTTTGCTGAACGGCCCGGAATGTTCTTGGTGGCTGCTTTCTTGATAGCTCAGCTGGTAAGAAACTTAGACCAAGTTTGTATTTCTTCCAAATAGACAGTATAGATGACACGAACCACATGTGTCTGTCCAGGTTGCAACCCTTATAGCTGTTTATGCTAATTGGAACTTTGCAAAGATCAAAGGATGTGGTTGGGGCTGGGCCGGTGTTATCTGGCTTTACAGCATCGTAACTTATTTCCCTCTCGACATCCTCAAATTCTGCATTCGCTATGTCCTCAGCGGAAAAGCCTGGGACAATCTTCTTGAAAACAAGGTGCATACATTTTCCTTGCAAAAATCTGTTGTCATTGCCTGATTCAGATGAGTTGAGTTATTACAACCCTCTATTGTTTCAATAGACTGCTTTTACTACAAAGTCCAACTATGGGAAAGAAGAGAGAGAAGCTCAATGGGCTGCTGCACAGAGGACTTTACATGGCCTTCAGCCACCAGAAACCACCAATCTTTTCAATGATAAAAACAGCTACAGAGAGCTGTCTGAGATTGCAGAACAAGCCAAACGACGAGCTGAGGTGGCAAGGTATGCAATTCACTTCAAGAAACTGTAATGCTTGTGCCATGTTACATGTAGCTAAGTTAAAAATGAAATCATCCTGAACTTGCGTGCTGCAGGTTGCGAGAGCTGCATACATTGAAGGGGCACGTGGAATCCGTCGTGAAGCTGAAAGGATTGGACATTGATACAATTCAGCAGCATTATACAGTGTGATGAATGCAGTAAAGATGAAGATGAAAGATAATAAGTTTGATGCAATATTAGTTGTCTGTTTTTGCTAAGGTGTAGTGTCTTATAAGATGGTTAACTTTTGTAATGCTAATTCAACCTCTACTCCTCTGCTGACCAGGCCCTGCCTGTAAACATCATTTCTTACCATTTCGTTTCCACTTTCTCATCATAAGAAGTTCAAACATATACTAAATAATGAAATCAAAAATTCATTCCAACAAAGTTTCATTGACTTGTCCCAACTCTTAATATAAAGCAAAAGGCTTTACATTTGGTGATTTAATGAAACAATGTTTTTTTTTACATAGATCTGACAATTAGAAAAGTTTTGTTAATTACCTAAAAGTTCATGAACTCCGAAATTACCTACTACTTTTCAATTCAATAAACGATGAAGATTTAAGGCAATTAAATGGACAATTTTACAAAATGAATTTTTTTTGGAGAATTTTGATTATAGATATTAAAAATCATATTATAAATAAAAATCAACCCATATTTTTTGAATAGAATATATATGAGGTATTTTGGGCCGAGGCCCAGAACCGAAAGGTGCAATAGAATAGAATAGAATAGAGGGGCAATGTAAGATGATAACGAGAGTCATGCAGTTTCTGCAGACGTGGCAGAAGCCAGCCCATGAAACGAAATTATGGTGGGCCCCATATCAGATTTTCATCCATGTGAAAAACAGAGACGATCAGTTTCACAACTCTGATTTCGAAACTTGAAAATGTGTAGCATGGCAACTTGTTCTACTGCAAATGCTTTTGCCAAGTTACCTCTGCCGTCATCCTCGCCGAGGTTTTTGTCTCAGAAGCTTTTGCTTCCGAGGCGATGTCGATCCCGTATCTGTGCTTCGTTGTCGGCGGTGGCCCCGGCGCTGTCTAAGCCGGATGATTTGGTGGATACCATTCTGTCAAAGGTAGTTTTTCTTACTCAAGCACAAAATCACATACAAGTCTTGCAATCCATCCAATTTGTTATTGTATTGGGCAGTAATTTCATTACTTCTACTTCGTAAGTTTTGATTGGAATATACGATTATCTGATGCGTAAAGTAAGAATTCATGTTAGAAGTAAAGAGGCTATCAAGAACCCTTCTAAATTAGTCATCGAAAATTATATCGGAAGTTAAAGCGAAAACTAGGTATATCATGCGGAAGGGGAAATGACATGGGATGGAATATGAATCCCATAGAGAATAGAGCTATTTTTAACTAATAGAGACTTTTCACAGTGGTATAATTCTGATGTCACTTGTACTTCATAGAGGCTGCAGGAGTTAGAGCATATACATGAAAATTCTTTTCTGGATCCTTATTATTGATGTTTAAATGCATGGATCTAAATATAGTCTGTCGACATTTTTGTATTGCCTGCGCATTTTGGGAGCAGAAGAGGTATACACTTGCTAGTATGTATCAATTCACTTTGAATACTCTACTTCACTTTTAGAAGTATACCAAGTCTAAGTCTTTAATACCGTTCTAATGAGAATACATAACTGAAAACTTTGTATAACACAGTGGTTTCAAATTTATCACTGCTGAAAAACTCATTCCTGATGTCCTGCATATTTCAGTAATATGTTTGTCACTTGGATGCCTTTCCATGGCTTGGTGTCCTTGTTTCAGTAGTAATTCGTAATTATAGGTCATGACCATCCATGCCTTTGCCAGAAGCAAAACTGAGATTTACGACACTGTAGGTGGCAGAAACAGATAGAGGAGTTCTGTTAGAAAGGGATGAACATCAACAAGTTGCACAAGTAGCCGATGAATTGCAAAAATTTTGTGTTGATGAGCCCGTGAAATGTCCTCTCATATTTGGAGGTGATGACTCCATTAGTTTTTTTTTTTTTTTAAAGTAAAAAATATCTGGTTGCGTTGTGTCCTGAACTATGCCGTCCAAACTAATGTCTGCTAAAAAACTTTGTATGTAGAGTGGGATGTGTTGTATTGTTCAAACCCTACATCACCAGGTGGGGGTTTCCGGAGTGCCTTTGGTCGCCTTGTATTCAAAACCAAGGAAATGATTCAGGTCGTTGAAGCCCCTGATGTTGTGAGAAATCGAGTATCCTTCTCTCTTTTGGGCTTTGTAGATGGAGAGGTTTCATTAAAGGGTAATTATTTGCCCCAACTGGCAAACTTTATCCATCATAAATATCATAAGAGTGCTTGCTTGGCATTCTGTAGGACCTTTAGTGTAGCTGATGTGACATGCATGCTTGGTGATGTGCAGGTAAACTGACAGCTTTAGATGAAAAATGGATACAAGTGGTGTTTGAGCCACCTGAACTCAAGGTTGGGGGACTCGAGTTTAAGTACGGTGGTGAGAGTGAAGTGAAGCTCCAAATCACATATATTGATGAGAAGATCAGACTAGGAAAAGGCTCCAGAGGTTCTCTATTTGTTTTTCAAAGATGCACACCAATGTCATGAGACTTTTTTTTTTTAGGTCAACTTCCAACCACCACATGGAATACAGTTATTGATGTTCAAATCAAAATATCATATTTTGTGATTACATGCATCTAAAATGAAGCAGTTCCTTATACAACATGCATCAAATAGCAAGGAAAGAAAACAAAGAAGAACGTTGCACAAGTGAAAATATGATCATATATCAGCCAGGCCCAACTTTGGGAATGTCATAGTGCTCAGTCATGTTAGCTAAATACTGGTTAAATTCCTGAATGCGCTGACGGTGAGATTTCTTAGCAGCCTTAGCAAGTCTTTCCAGCTCGATTTTCTGCCACCGCTCCACATACCGCCTTTCTGCTGGTGTAAGACGCTCATCTCCATTTGCTTCTCCTCCATTCCCACTTGCATTCAAATGTGTAGTATGTGATACATCTTCTGCAAAACCAACCAAGCTCAGAAGAATGCAAAAGGACCAAAATAGCATACTGATATATAAGTAGGACAGTTCAAAACGAGAGTGAATTAAAATGAAATATGCTTCAAACCTGTGAATTGATCATGGCCAACAGCATGAGATGCTAGTATATATTGCTCTTTGTGCTTCTTTCTCTTTTTCAAACCACCATTCCTCACATTCAGAGCTTTGCCCTTCAGCCTCAGCTTCCCACCAACAATATTTTCATAAGCTGACATCTCTCCTTATCTTCACAACATTCACACACTTCATTAGTTTAAGATACATCAAAAATAGGATTCCTACATTCACACACTTCATTAGTTTAAGATACATCAAAAATAGGATTCCTTTATAATAAAAAAAATAATATGTCTTTAGCTGGAGAAAATATACTGATTTAGGTTGAATAAGAGAAACATTGTAGCACTCATGGCTTCCAAAACACTGAAGCATAACTATCCCCAACAAAGAAAGTACTAAAGAAAACATACGAGAATTATTTCAGATACGTATACAGGTGACAGATTCACTCTTCCCTCTGCAATTCCAAATATTAGCTCCCTTTGTTTCTCTCCCACAACCCTTTTGTGAACCTTAAATCTCAAAACAGATAGGCATCCATCATTATAATAATCGTATATATTTCCACCTTGTCAATTTTATAATGAAGTATATGTATGATATTTTCAAGCATACAAAGTCCAGAGATTAACATAACTATGGCCAAAAAAGCGGTCAGCACAAGGTTATCTATTAAATCCAAGACAAAACTGGCTTGAGAAAAGCATATGGAAAAGAGCATCCATTTTTACCTTCAACCAGCCATACTAAAAGCTGGAATTTTCTGGATCCCAGCATGCACCATTGCTTTCCTCAAGACAGCAGCATGGTCCCATATCTCTGCCCCAGCATAAATGCTGGATAACAGCACATATCGTCCACAATGATCAGGTTGCAACTCAAGCAACCGTCTACCTATTTCATTTCCTAATTCAACATCCCCATGAATCCTACAAGCACCTAAAAGAGCACCCAAGACAGAAGCATCAGCTTCAAAAGGCATGCTTTTCACAAATTCATATGCTTCTTTTAAAAGGCCAGCTCGACCTAAGAGATCAACTACACACCCATAATGTTCCATCCTAGGTGTCATGGAAAATTCATGTGACATTGATTGAAATAATTCCATTCCCAAGCCCAAAAGTTCTGTCCGAGCACAAGCTGACAGCACACCTACAAAAGTAACTTCATTCGGGCAAAATCCCAAGCTTTTCATCATCTCAAACATGTCTAGAGCCTGACTTTCCCTGCCATTTGAAGCCAATGAACATATCATAGCATTCCAAGTGCATACCCTTTTCACAGCCATAGCATTGAACACTTTAAAGGCATAACTTAAGCAGCCCATTTTCCCATAGAATGATATTAATGCTGTTCCATTAAAAACACTCAAGTGCTTTTCATTCCTAACCATGTATCCATGAATTTGCTTCCCTTGAGACAATGCAAAACCATCATCCAGATTTGAACATGAAGAGAGGACACTCACAAAGGTGGCCTCATTCGGCCTTAAAAAGCCATGGATAACATCCTCAGTTGCCATCATTTCCGTGAAAAAACTAATTGCCTCCCTAAAGCACCCATTCTGCTGATAACCACTGATAATACTTGTCCACGAATAACCATCTTTCTTTGGCATGTTTAAGAACATAGAAATAGCCAATCCCATGTTGCCACTTTTGCCTAAAGCATCAAGCATTGCATTATACGAAACAATACATGGTTGAGAAATCTCATCAAACATCTTATGTGCACTCTTTATATCACCAATATGTGAGTAAAGAGAAATAAAGGATGTAAGGACAAATGGGTCATTTAGTAGCCCTCTTCCAACACATTGTGCATGGAAGGAGTAACCTATACGTGAAATGCTATATGATTTTGGGAGAGAAGCAGCAGCTTTAACTACAGAAGGGAGTGTGTAGCTATTAGGAGGGGCCTGATGATGAAGCATGTCGCTGAAGAGGAGGAGGCTCGTATAGGGTCTGGAAAGATTGAGGTATGTTCTGATGAGAGCATTGTAGAGGAGGGTATTAATCCATAGAGCTGTAATATGGAGGTGACCATGGGTAACTAACAAACAATGAACTTGTTTGATTTGTTTTGAACATTTACTGGAACATTTGTTAAAACCTTGAAGAAGATGGAGTAATAGATCAGGTGATTGCAGTTGTGCTTTCAACATTCGAACTTTTCTAAATCAATGCATTGTTTCTCATCTGTAGGTTACCTGAGTTAGGAAGCATACAGTTAGGTAAAATAACCAAGGATACAGAGTTGAAATAAAAAAAATTAGGCGCATTGGACTTCCTTGAGAGATAATTATTGAAGGGTCACCAAAATCTTCGAAGGTCACCTAAGATCATTGGATGCATAATGATCTCTATTCTGATTAAATTTCCCTTTCGTGATTTCTTTTGCCCTTCATGTTTCTAGAAACTAGCTATCAGTAAGCATTATTTTATTCAGTATCTAATTCATTAGCTCATTCTTAAACATGATCAACTATTGAAGATGCATGGAAGCATTGCATCTCTCTTCTCAGCACAGCACATTATCCAGACTTTCATAGGACACTCTTCAATCTGTGAACATATAAACAGCCCATCATTTGTACATACAACAAATGAACAGACTCACTGATCACAAATTAGTACAATCCCACCTGTCCGATGCTCATTATTCTTGGTGATTATTATACTAATTCCACAACCTGGTGTTTTGCAATACCCTACTCCCAATCCCATTATTACACAAGTTCTCTGTGACAGAAGCAAATGTGCCAAACATTCACTACATAAAGTACTTTTCACTCTAATCCCATTTAATCTGTTTATGTGACGGATAAGCATATGGCCAGCACAATGCTGGGGTTTCTTGTACATGTTTGTTTGGCTTGCATGTAGCATTATTCAAGAGATTCTCTAGCATCAGCCACAATATTATCACGCTACTATGCAAAAAAATAATTGCCCTGTCTTTCCAGGAGTTCACATTTCAATTCACCAAATCTAAGTATATCACTCTAACAATATTTCCCTTTCCAGCAATTCAGTCTACTGATCACTCCACTCTGAAATACCATGTTTCACCAAGCCTTACCTTCAAGCATCCTTTAAAAAAAGAATCTTTTAATCTTCCTCACACAAATATCATCCCCTCAGAGCTCTATTTTCAGCCAAAACTATTCTTGCCCAGAAAATAACCACAGGTACACTCACAATTTTATGTAACATTGCCAAATTCATCAATAAGAATAAAAATTAGGGTTAAAATTCGTTCACTTAAGTTGCCAACCAATTACAGGTGTTGAACTGTTACAATTCCAAGAAAGCCTTTGGGCTTTTCTCGGCAATGTGTCAAGTTGGCATTTACCGAGTAAGATTTACAAAACAGAATCATAAAGTACGAAGAAGATATGAATTTCTAAAGAAATTATATTTCGAAATATAAAAATCTACCAAAAACAATGTTCTAATTAGGCAGAAAGTGATAGCAAAACAATTAGAATACTTGTTGTAAACAAGAAAACAAACAAGAATGGAAACTTAAAAAATGGAAAAAGAAAATCAAGGATGTACCTGCAGATCCCAGAAGAAGAAGAAATGCGCAAGAGATCATTCAACAAAAGCCAATCATGACCCCGAGAAACACAGAAATATGCGTTTATAAATTGCCATAACGAAATAATCCCGGCCTTTCGCGAAGCTTCTCTTCGTTTCCCACACGGATTTGATGTACCAACCGGCAACAACGCGACTTAAGAACCGTGACGATTTCAGCCATAATAATGGCTTTTTTTTTTTTGTAATAATAAAATGATAAAAACAATTATTGAAAAGGAAGTCATAAGTTTTCTTGGCCTTCTTCTTAAATAAAATATAAAAATTCTTGGCCCATTTTCTCAAAACAAAAAATGCAAATAACTTTAAAAAAAGTTTTTTTTAAACTAATAAAATATATTAAAGTTTACTAAAATTGTAAATAAGTTTTCCAAACACCCTCTGATTTTAACAAAAGCTTATTACATTTATAATTATAGTATCCCTCAAATCTCTTATCCAAATATCTAATTTTAAATTCATTTTAAAATTTTATAATATATATGTTTTAGAGAGGTATTTGTAAAGGGTGGGACTATCTCCACCCCAAACTTTTCTTACCACACCCCAATTTTTTTTGTTTTTAATTAAAAAAAATTAAAAATACACAAATTTCTATATTACCCTTTAAAATAAAAAAAATAAAAAATTCTCCCTCTTTCCCTTTTCTTCCCATCACTGTTCTCTTTCGTTTTTTTTTCCATGTACTTCTTCAAATTTTTTAGATATAATACAATAATACAATGAAAATTATTTTATGGGTTAAGTAAATACGTAAATACCGTGTAAAAATCATGTATAAAGTGTGTAAAAAAAGTATAAAAAAATATTAAAAATCGATAAAATTGAACAGTTTCATTCGACCCTGGTAAGTCGAACACATAGAGGTGTGTGTTCGGCCATCAAGAGTCGAACACATAGCAATATGTTCGGCCATCAGGCGTCGAACACACTATGCTAAAAATCAATAAAACAGAACAGTTCCGTTCGACCTAGGTAGATCGAACACATAGAAGTATGTTCGGCCACTAGGCGTCGAACACACTATGACATGTTCGACACCCGGTGGCCGAACACATCTCTATGTGTTCGGCATATCAGAGTCAAACAGAACTGTTTTGTATTATCAATTTTTTTTACTTTTTTACATGACTTTTATACGATTTTCACACGATATTTAAGTATTTTGTCAATCAATAAAATGATTTTCATTATATTATTTTGTTATTTCTCAAAATTTCAAGAAGAAAAGAGAGAAAAAAAAAGAGGGAGCAGCTTGACGAAGGGAGGAAAAAAATGAGAGAAAATTTTCAATTTTTTTATATTTTTTTAATTAAAATATTAAAATTTTGGGATGTGTTTAGAAAAATTATGGGTGCGGATAGTCCTAGCCATTTGTAAATTAAAAGGGTAGGTGAAAATGCAATAACACCGAATCTGAGGGAAAACAATGGAAATTTTAATTTCTAAGGTTCTAGAAAACTGAAAAAATATTGCTCCTTTGAGCAAACTGTTGGCACAATCTCAGACAAACAGGGAACTTTGCATACAAGCTTATGGGCTATGGAATTTACACTGTTCGCCAGCACTAAAACCCACTACACTCCTCAAGGTTAATACCTTTTCTTAAATTTCCACCTTTTTTTTCACGTTTCTCAATCATTTATCCACTTGTTATTTGAATATTCATCCGTCAGGTAATGAGTGCAAGTATGCGGGTCAATCTGTGGTAAATTCTTGAATTTTACTGTTCAAGTTTCATATCTGTGTTATTATCTTGAATTTAGTTGTATCAACAGCTTTTTGTTGGCTGGTGTTGATGTTTTTTTTTGAAGTGATTGTTGTTGCAGAGAGCGCTGCCGATTCGAATTTTAACAGTGGGAAAGAAGAGGTCAAAAGGGGTTGAGCTCATAGTTGATGAGTATATTGAGAAGCTCAAGCATTATTGCCCCGTCCAAGATGTTCGAGTGAAGTCCAATCCTAAGAATGCTCGGTCTGTTTAACTCATTACTTATGTGTTTGTAAGAATGGAGAAAAATGTACGATTTTTGTGTTGCTATGCTGATTGATGAAGAGAAGATATTGGCTAGAGTATGGGATATTACGTGTTAATTAGCATTCATTTTAGAATCATTAAAATATAGAACAGAGACTTTGTATTAATTGATGTTAGGTTTGATCACAAGACTTGAGAGTTGTCTCTAAACTTTAAAGTAGAAGACCAAATGTATGGGGTTTCCTTGCCTTCGAATGAATTTAATTTAACCAAATCTATAGGGTTTTCTTGCCCCCAATGTGTTTTTCGCCAAGCATTTAAAAGCCAAAAAGAAAAGGTATCACAAAAAAAAGTGTGTTTTCTCTCTTAAGTAAACATGATGTTTAAAGGTAACACATTCTGTTTTGGACTTCATTGTGGTTAGTGGTTTATATTGAGACCTAGCTTGTTGAATGCAGGCAGGAATTAGCTTTTATGTAACTAAATCATTCAAAATAGTATATCTTAATGTAGAGCTCTCATAAGAGTATGGTATTCGTTGCTTATGCTAGTTTTCTTTTCTTGACCTCTCGCAGTGATGTAATGGCTCAGATTGAACATGAAGATATGGCCGTGATGGGCCTTATCAAGTCCAATGAATGGGTAGACCTCACTACTTACCTATTCTTGTTGTCATTTGATGGTTTTTTCCTGTTTTTTTTCCAAAATCCTCTCTAGTTTGAATCATAATACAGGGCTGTCAAATTCTTTTATCATGACAGGATTGTTAATCTTGTTTTGCAGTTCTCATTTCTTTCGTTTCTGGTTGTGCGAATGCAGGTTGTGATGTTGGATGAGCGTGGTGTCAATGTGGGGTCAGAGCAAATGGCTTCTCTAATTGGGGATGCTGGTAACACAGTATGACTAGCCTTCTCAACTCGTGTTATTTCTGCATTTTATTATAGTTACAATGGATAGAGAGCCAGTTGTTTATAATCTATGAATGACCAAACTACGAATATTTCCTTATCCAATTTCAGTCACCACTAGGCATACTCACAGCCACATGATCCAACAGAGTGGTGTGTCAAATAGTAGGCAAAGAAAATGATATGTTTTTCGGTTTTGCTTTGATGGATGACTTTCTTGTTACTAATAGGGAGCTTCAAGCATAGTATTCTGCATCGGTGGACCTTATGGTCATGGAAAACAGTGTAGAGAGAGAGCTGATATATCAATCCGGTTATCATCGTTGGTCTTGAATCATGAAATTGCATTGGTTGTCTTGGTTGAACAACTTTACAGGTAGCAAAGAGATGGCTCAAGCTTCTTGTCATCCTGTCTTTAGATGAAAGTTTAAGGTGCTTTAAACTCTTTATGATATGGTTTTCTACAGGGCTTGGACTATTCTCAAAGGCCAAAAGTATCATCATTAGTTATTTATCTGAACTATCCACCATCTCGTGCCAAGAAGAGAAGAATGTCGTGGTGCTGGTTGGAACGACTTTCTTGTTTTTCTCAACATTTCAGTTTTTTGAGGGTCCATTTCAATCCATCGCCGGAGAACGCACAAAGCTATGCTGTGGTGAAGGCTACAGAGAAGCAAGAACCTTGATAATAATATAAGTAGAAATAAACAAACTATATATGCATATGTTTATGATCATTATCTGTAAATTAGTTTAAAAATTCCATGTGCAATAGTGATTGGCACTGGATCATTGCTAGGAAGATAATGATGTACACACGTTGTAACCACTCTTAATTTCATAACTTTGGTCCACATTTTGTACATATGAGGACAACCTAAAAAAATGGGTATTTTATGAAAGTAGATCATGTGAAGAATCCTCATGACAATGATGGTTTGTCATAACGTTATCCAACCTCACGTTTATAGGAAACTTTTAATATTTTCTGATTCCATTGCAAAAACGACAAACACATAAGATGAGAAAAAATTGCAACTGTAGAATTGGTAAACAAGAAAATATTTCAATTTCATTTAAAAATAGTCAGGATAACATTTGTGTAGCCAATGGTGAATTGGCTTAATACCTCATTCTCCCTCATTCCAATTTCTCTCAACTAAAGAGAAACAAAAATATATAAAAACAAAGAATTTTAGCCTACACATGACTTTGTTAGATAAAAGCTTCATTGTTGTGTTGTGTTAGCAGCTCTTAAGAATCCATGGTGGCAATTGCTTCAGGCATTGCCCTCAACTTCAATGGCGAGAAACCGGTCTTCATCGGCATTATGGATGAACTGGAAAGCTTATTTTCCTTCACAAGCACCTTTCTCACCTCATTTGCCAACTCTATAACATAATCGTCTTCATGACCTGTTCACATGTATATTAAACTAATTCAGAGCTCTACAAAATGTCTCAACCAATTCAAGGGGATAGTAGATTATTTACCAATATCAAACATGGCCTTTTCCAACAAGAAAATGTAGTCCCTGTTGTTGCCACAAGGACCATGGGCTGTTGCAATTTGCCTTGCCATGTCCTCCAATGGGGCAGGCCCTAAATAATACTTGTTCGATATCTTGTCTGGTGTGGAAGTAAACACTATCACTCCTCTTACAAAGGGCTGTTCACAATCACCTTCCTGCATTTATAGGAAACCAAACATGTTTAACACCTTGACACAATAAGTTTCAAGATTGGAAACAAGGCATTGAAATGCAGCTTACTTTGTAAAAATCCACCAAAGTTTTCTGGTCATACTCACACTCCCTTCGTTCGAGATACTAAAACAAGATAAAAAGAATCAGCCTCATCATCAATCAACATCCCATAAGGTTTGATATTTGTTGGTTCTCAACATATAAACTGAAATTACCTCCATTGCCGCCTTTTCTTTCTCCGGCCCTCCACGCACGCAATAGGCGGCACCCCACTGCAAACAGATACAGAAAAGTGCCACAAAATGTTAATGGAAAACGTAAAACTCCCAATTATCCAAATTAGGGCTTGCATTAGAGGTTTTATTACCACATTAATTCAACTTAGTTCAGAAATTCTTCATTGAAATACATGAACATACTCTATTTGTGAGCAAGCTGCAAAACAAAATCAAGAAATTGAACTTACGCAAATAACTCCTTCATATTCTTCCAATGTGCAGGTTCTAGCAGGGTGCTCTGGCGTACCTCTGTGATCAATGCAGGCTGAAATACATCAAAGTAGACATCAATAAACAACAATAATAACTGAAAATGGTCTCGCAAAAATAAAGAAATAATGAAGGGAATTTTGCGATATTCACGTCGAAAACGAAATCCTTAATAGCAGATATGCTATGAAATTTCCAGAAAAAAAATATATATAGTGAAAAATGCGTACCCAAATCAAAGACACGTCTATAGTCCTTAATAAACCCAATCACTTTCTCATCGACTTCAAATCCAGGGTTCCACACCAAAGACCCATACCCGAAAACCCAGAACACCATCTTTCAATTAATTAATGCTCACAAAGATAATTCTGCACATAAATCAAACCATGGAAATGAGTTCACGCCAAAACGTAGGTAAACATATTGGAACGGAAAATGCCGGAAGAAATAACACACCGGAAAATATAAATTGGGATCAACGGCGTCGACAGGGTTTTGTATAAGGTTGAGTACACCCTGGATGAATAGGGATTTCAAAGAGCAGAGAGAGATGTAGAGATTTGTTTAATATCCTTGAGGAATTCTCTCTCTCTCTCTCTCTGATGAATTGCAGAAATATTGGGTGGATTTTGAGGAAGAGTGTGGAGAAGATGAGCAATGAGATCTATTAATAGGAATGAGGAATGCGTGTATTAGAATTTGGGTATGTCAGTTATGACTTCCCATGTTGAATCTGGATCACATCATTGACCCATACATACAACATATGTATATACCATGTACATAAATCTACATTCAATACATACATACATTTCGTATCATTCTCAGCATTATCCATCCAACATTAATATTCCCCATTCCAAAAAAAAAAAAAATCATTTTAAGTAAAATAATAATAATAATAATAATAATAATAATAATAATAATAATAATAATAATAATAATTGTCCTCAAATAAATTTTATTATAAAATTTCAAGACATTTACTTACAACATTAATTATACTAAATAGAAATAGATTTGTTTTTTTATTAATTTTATTCAATCCATATGGAAAAAAACCTAAAACGAAAATAGCATAACTTGGTCTTTTTTTTTTTTTTTTTGCATTATAAAAAATTAGAAGTTCATTAACTAAAGTGAAAATGAAGAGTATATAAGACAAAAATTTAGGGAAAGAAAAAAAAAAAAAAGCTTTTCCCCTTTTATGAATGGTATGGATGTATGTATTGGTATAAGGTTGGACATGAAATGAAGGGCATGTCATCTGGTTGCATGAGAGTTAGAGCTGCACGAAGGTCTAGGTTCATTGAACCTGGACGGTTGTTTTTAGTTGCAGTGAAATCCTATTCGTACCTAGGTTGAGATCTTGTCTGTGGGGACCCACAATTAGTGCTTGTTGGCGAGATCGAAAATTCAACAATTAATACAACTTGCAGTGGAAATTATAGGCTTACATATTTAATGACTTATCATTCAATGAATCTGGACACTCCTAATGCCAATTATGGAAATTTAAATGATGTCAAAACTTGTTTATAATTATTTGCTTATTTATTTATATTACGAACATTTCTTTCAAGTTTACTCGTCCTTTTGTCTAAATTTTTTTTTTTTTATTTTACTTTTTAAACTTATCGTGCTTGAATTCTTTTAGATTGTGTTTGAATTGAGTGAATTTCTCCTCAAATTCACCTATATAATGAATCTTGTTTAATTTACCACACTGAGAATGAATGGGAGGGGAAGAGATTGCTTAAGGATTTTTTGTTTGATTTATAACGATAAAACTCTAAAAAAAATTAGGATTTGAATAGAATTTGAGAAAATATTTACTAAAAATCAAATAATGTGTTTGATATTGATTTGTAATCCAATCAAATACCTCATCACCAATAAAAATTTCTTACGTAGTTGGTGTAATAAATGTTCATAAATACTGGAGACAAATCGATTTTACCAAATATATTTTGTTTGAAATAAAAATTTAGAAAATTGTATGACAAATGAGTGGATTTGGATTAACAGGAACCTAAACACAACCTAAATTGCCGACCCTAATTTTAATACATGCAACAAACTTTTCACTTTTGAAGGTAATTAGTTAGTATTGGATACAAACAATGCTTAATTTTTAAAAATTAAGTATTTATTGATCAACCATTTAATCATACTTCTCGACATCATATTGGATATAAACAATGCTTAATTTTTAAAAATTAAGTATTTATTGATCAACCATTTAATCATACTTCTCGACATCATATTGAATATTGATAAGCACATCTGATTTTATTTTCTCATTTTCATTTTCGTAGCATATTGCATAGGGTTGAAATATTTGTATAGATTTATTATTATTATTTTTAAACATGTATTCAGAATATATAGTTATCTTTGTAGGTAGGATCACAATATTTTAAATAAAAATGTAATTATATCATGGTGTATTTTTTTAACGAACCACAAGAAAATATTATTTAGTTTAAATAATTTTATAGGGGTATGAAAAGGTTTTGTCCATCCCATGAACATTACCATAACTTATAAAAATTTGCGACATATAACACGTTTTTTTCAAAAAGTGGGGCATCCTGTGACATTAAGCTATATACTCACATCGGTAAGTTGTAACTAGTGGTATGAAAAGAAGTCAAATATTTGCAAAATCTAAAATTTAAATAAACCATGAGTGTTAATATGTAATGATTTTTTCATGAAAAAGAAAAAAAAAACAAGCATTTTATATCAATATTTTTGTGTTATATAATGTACAAAACGTCTTAATAATAGATAGTTAAATCAACTCAAACTAGGTGAGGCGATGTATAGTCATCCTTAGTCTACGCTACGAAAGAGATGAGATTTAATTATTTCCTTTTTCTAGTATTTTATTTTTTTAAATCGATTGGAACTTAAAAAAGAAAGAATAAAATGGTGATTTGGTGGAAGCCAATATTGGTCGTTTTAGATAGTAGTGTTGGCCAAAATATATATATGGGCCTTTTTTTCAGTCTTGACCCTATTTAAAATATTTGAGGCAGTCAATAAAGGTGGGCGCTTTTACAATTTCGCATGAGAAATTGTTTTTCTGATCGAAGTTACACGTGCGTTAATGTTGAGGACATTTTAGTCATAAACAATCTCACCAATATCTTATTCTATATATAGATTTGGACTTGAAAGTTAATGGATTCTGACTAACATATAAGACAATGTTAGATTATTTTAACTTAAAACTTAAAACAAGTTTTAAACTAATAAATATTTTGAAAGTTATTATAATAGTTCTCTTTTCTAAAAACTAATATGATTACATTCAACTTTTTTTTTTTAAACTTCATTCTTTGAAGTTTCAGTTGCACCCTATGAATGACTGTTAGAAAATGAATTTAATAATAATTCAACCTTAATAAGGATAGAAAGTAGTGTTGGTAATACTCCAAACTCCCAACTACTTTCCTTCTAACAAAGGAGGTTAAAATCACCTAACCTAACTATGATGGTACAATTTTGTGTGTAATATCCAATTTCATGTGCACTATCCCAGAGATTATTAAACTTTTTTTTGACACAAAAGTAACCACTAAAAAATCACAAATAGAAAATCTCTCATATTCTCGACACTTTTTCAGAAAACATTACAATAAACTTATTACATGGATGTCATGTTTTTGTCAACCACCAAACCTAGAAAATTTCCAACACTGGAGAAACACAAAAAAAAAAAAAAAATAAAAAATCCAAACAAATCTAATAAAATCAATCCAAAATAATGAGGCAGGCCAACAACAGCTAATCTTTAATCAAACAGACTCATTCAATATATCCCATCACCCCATTTCTTCTTCCTTGTTAATCTTCAACCACAACATGTCCACCACATTCCCACCATTTCATATTCAACACATACACTTACAACACAACAAAAAACTATCTTCTTTTGCAACAAACACTCACCAATTTTTCCTCATACTCACACAAAATAAGCATCACACATGCAGAGATCATTGATCATGGCTCCTTCTTGGTTCATCATCATCCTCTTCATCTTCTCAGCAATACTCACTCAAGCTGCATCATCCAACGACACCCAATACGCCAAATCACTCCTCAAATTCAAACAATCTCTCACCAACACCACCATGCTTGGCAACTGGAAAGAGCCACTCGTCCGAAAGCTGTGCTCGAGGAATATCCCAACATGGACTGGCTGCATGTGTGCAAACGGTTCTTTTATCGGATTAAGGCTCGAAAGAATGGGCCTAGGTGGCAAGATTGACGTTGATGCTCTTTCAGAATTGCCTGTTTTCAGCTTAAGTTTGATGTTTAACAACTTTTCTGGGCCATTTCCAAGTGGCATGAACAAGCTTGTAAAGCTGAGAAGCTTATACTTAGCTAATAACAGCTTCGATGGAGAAATTCCTGATGATGCGTTTTCAGGGATGAATATGTTAATGAAACTAGTGTTGAGTAATAATGTTTTTAGAGGGAAAATTCCTTTGTCGTTGCTGGGATTGCCAAGGCTGGTGATTTTACACGTTCAGAACAATCATTTTCAAGGCCGAATTCCGGGCTTTTGGCAGCAGAATTTGACAGTGAATATGTCTAATAATGAGCTTCAGGGTCGTGTACCAGTTAATCTCAGGAAACAGAATGCAAGCTCCTTCTTTGGTAAGTAACATTAATTATATATAATTTTTGTATATATATATATATGATCAAGCTGGTATATCTTCGATAGAATTTTTCATCAGAATTATTAGGGTACCAAAATTCTGAAATCATGTTTCTGCTTCTGAAGTTTTAGCAAAATGCCAGGATTATTTAAATTTGGTTGTTATTTCTATGGGACGATAACTAGTAGTGATTTTTTCAGTATTCTCAAATTTGTCTTGGTTGGGACCCCTTAAACTGAACAAACTTAGGTATAGACAAGTTGTTTTAGAAGTTGTGCCATGATGACGTGCACAACTTGCCAGGTCAGACAATAATCTTCAAATATTTCTTGAAAATATGTAACTGGTATCCACGTTGTTGTAGGCACCTAATGCAAAGTCAACTAACTACTTAACATTGGTTATATTTTATGTATATATTAAATATTTGTTACAGCAACTCCATTGATCCTGTGAGATCACCTGAATCACAACATGGCAAATGATCTGTACAGTCTGAAAAAGTAAAACTTCATAAAATAATCTAGTTTGAATTTTTTTGGATCAGGAAATCTAAACCTATGTGGTAAGCCTTTAGCATCATGCAAAGCAAAGAAATCACCCCTTCAAATCGCCTTCGTTGTAGCTGCTGTGGTTGGATTTACATTAGCAGCATGTATAATGCTCATCCTCATCTGCCGTAGGCGTGCAAAGCCACTGCAATACGAGAAATCAGTTGATAGTTTCCGCATGGAAGATCCGACTTACAACAAGAAAAGAACACTGAAGAACAACGAACATAGAAGACTCTACTTTGTGAGGAATGAGTGTGAAATATTTCAGTTGGAAGAGCTTCTTAAAGCCTCTGCTGAAGTTCTAGGAAGTGGGAGCTTTGGTTCTTCTTACAAGGCTGTGCTCCTCAGTGGCCAATCCTTTGTTGTTAAGAGATTCAGACAAATGAGCAATGTTGGAAAAGAAGAATTCTACGAACACATGAGACGGCTGGGGAGGTTATCACACCCTAATCTGCTGCCTCTTGTGGCTTGCTATTATAGGAGAGAAGAAAAGCTTTTGATCACTCCCTTTGTTGAGAATGCCAGCTTGGCCAGTCTCCTCCATGGTAAGAGAAGTTCTAACCAACCGGGCCTCAATTGGCAGACGCGTCTAAGAATCATCAAAGGTGTCGCAAGAGGATTGGTCTATCTTTACAAGGAACTTCCTATGTTAACTCTACCTCACGGCCATCTCAAGTCATCAAACGTTCTTCTAAACAGCGATTATGAGCCACTTCTGGCAGACTATGCATTAGAACCAGTAATGAACAAGGACCATGGTCAACAGTTCATGGTGGCATATAAGTCCCCTGAATCCACACAGAATGATCTTATAACAAGAAAGACCGATGTTTGGAGTCTTGGGATTCTTATACTAGAGTTGTTAACAGGCCACTTCCCAGCTAACTATCTCAAACAGGGCAGAGGGCCTAACTCAGATTTGGCTGCATGGGTTGACTCTGTTGTAGGAGAAGACTGGACGATTGAGATGTTTGATAAAGACATGGACTTAACGAGGCATGGTGAGGACCAAATGGTGAGGCTTTTGAAAATCGGAATGTGTTGCTGTGAGTGGAATGTAGAGAGGAGGTGGGACTTGAGGGAGGCAATGGAAAAGATCGAAGAATTGAAAGACAGAGATGATTCATCTTCGCATGCAAGCCCAGATGAAAAGTTTTCGTTTTCTAAAGCATGATTCTTGAGCACATAGGTAGATACACTTATACCCAGTTGTCGAGTATGAATCAACTCAATCATTCAATTCATACAACATTTGTTTATCTGTTTTGGATTAACACACATTTACTTTCTCTTCATATCTCTGTTCCTCCTCAACCACTCACAGATAGCCATATAAGTAGTTCTCTCATTCTCTAACATTCATTTTGTTTTGTGAAATACAGAGAATATACATGAACTAATGTTTACAAACCTATTGTGTAATGTTTGGCCTCTCTGTACTGGCTGAAGAAAACAAGCTTTCTTTCAATAGTTAAACACTGTATAGTGCATTTCTATGTACAGATATAACTATTTTTTAGTCAATCGATATACCTTCCGGCTGCAACTCAGCTCCCCATGCTTGATTGTGAAGATGTTTGATAGCTTAAATCTTCCTGCAAAAGTTCATATTGATTATTTGTTAGCATGAATTAGCAGATATGATAATAATATAAGTCTCCTAAATGTGAATTGAGTAAATTATTTATTCTTTTCTGTTAAGTTTTTAAACAGGCAGTCCACTCTAAGGACATTAGATGAAAGTGGTTACCAAACTAATTAAGTGAAGTTTTTATGAATTGCTTCTCCTGATTTCATTCTATGATAGCCTAAAGAGATGCAAATTTAGTAAATTTAATCGTGCGAAAGATACTTACTTTAGACATGGAAACTTGACTATGGCAAGGTGAGGGATTTGCAGAGTATGGCATTGAATTATACATGGAATCTTCCGCAAGTTCTCTCAGTTTGTTCAATTCTGGAAGTATGACAGTTCCAAGATCTGGTCTATCTTTCCTTCTAAGTTCAGCACACTTGAGTGCTAATTTGGCAAAGCTCAAGGCCTCTTCATAAGGCCAATCAGGCACAGATGGATCTAGCATCTCAGCAAATGTCCCCTGCTCAATAGCTCTTCCAACATGATGACTCAAGCCCATCGGAGACTTTGCTGTAAGAATCTGTAAGAATATTATTCCTAGGGAATATATATCAGATTTTACACCAAGCATGCCCGTCTGTTGATACTCGGGATCAATGTAGCAGAAAGTTCCAGCTGTAGAAGTCATCCGATATTGAGTAACATTTTCAGCTACGGATGCAGGGACGAGCCTGGCCAAGCCAACGTCACTGATCTTACTGACATAGTTGCGGTCTAGTAGAATATTAGCAGGCTTCAGATCACGATGCACCAAAGGCTCAGGTTTGGTTTGATGGAGGAAAAGAAGGCCAGTGCCAATCTCAGCAGAAATTCGAAACCTATGTTGCCAAGGTAAAGGTGGAGTCTTGCCACGCTGGAATAGACGATCTTCTAAGCTTCCATTGGACATATACTCATAAACTAAGCAACCATACTCAGGACAGGCACCAAGAAGTAGAACCATGTTTGGGTGTCGTATGCAACTTAGAATCTCAACCTGTCATTACATGAAAAAATATCAGTGATGAAAATATCTAAATTTACCATTTCAATTGTAAGGAAGAGAAACATTTTTGACTGCTAATTTTACTGGTGAATAAGGTAATTGATTAAAGATTTTGGAGATGCCTCTTAAGGTATAATGTTCTATATTTAAAGATGATAATGTTAAATGGCTTAAATACCTCCATGTAACTCATATAACCATACGTAACTGTTACAAATGGCAATGATTTAACTGAGAATCTTGAAATCATTTCTGATGTTTTATCTAGTGAACTGCTGCATTGAGAACAACTATACATATTATTCGACTACGATCATGTTAAGCAGTTCATAAAGTCTGCATATAAAATTCAAGTATTTGCTTGGTTCCTTAAAATTTTATCATTGTTTTACTGGATTCCTCATTTAACAAGACAAATTTTCTGAGAAACTTCACCTTCTTCAGAATACATCTTTACTATTTTCTGGTTATGACTGCTAACTTAGAAAGAAACACAATGATCATGTGAAGAAGTGTGGTCATTACTACATTCACATACCTCCTGTTGAAATTGAGATCTTCCCTGAGTAGCATCGGGCCGAAGAACCTTTACAGCACAGGGTGTATGGTCCAAATAACACTTGTATACAGGTCCATAACCTCCTTCTCCAATCTTTCTTGATGGTGCAAAATATTCTGTAGCAACCTCAATCTCATCAATTGTATATTTCCTGTATCTAGTATCTGACTGATGCATAGAGCTTAGCATCCTAGTCTTCTCTTCCGCTTCTCTTAAGGCCTTCATTTCTGCATGGATTCTCTTTTGAGCTTCAAGCTCTGCTAACCTTTGAGCTGCTTCAGCATGCTCAAGGGCTGCCTTCGACTTCGCCTTTTCTTTCTCTGCAAGAGCCAGTGCCGCTTCTTCTGCCAATCGTGCCTCTTCCAACCTCTTTTGTTCCTCCATTTTCCACTGCTGGAGCTCTTTTGCCTACAATACCGAGAATTAATAAATAGACGCAGAAAGAAAATATAAATATTTTGAGCAAAAGAAAGTCTCTCGTGCCTTCTCTCTTGCTGAGAGCGCTTCTTTACATGCAGAACTGTACATATCCATTGTTTGCTTGAGCTCCTGCTTTAGCCTTCTCATTTCTGCTTCTACTTCATCCTGCAACTCAAAGAATCAATTTTGAATGATCTGTAGTTTCACATAACGAGTAATTATATAAGCCAACCTTAAAGTGAACACTCTTACCATTGTTTGTGGAGCAATTCTATCATTCTCCACTGAATCAGAGAAATCTATAGGGGCCAATATATCTACCGATCTACGCCCAAGGTTCCATGAGTCAAAATCCACATCGGAATATCCAGAAAGCCGAGGAGGTGTAGGGCCATTTTCAAAACTATCACTGAAAGTCGGAATTATATCAACACTTCTTCTTGAACTGACAAACGATATGTCCGAATCTGGTGGAGAGATGTCAAGTGCTTTCCCATTGGGAGCTCTCCGGTGAGAGAACGGAGACCTATTTGTGATAATGACAGTTAAAACTTTTGGTATCTTACTTTCACTTCATCTTGGTAAACATGCATTATGTTTCTGAAAACCTATAATGACATACTTGATGCTTGCATCACTGTGCCTCGCGTGTGGAGATGCTTCAGATCCTGCTCGAGAGTGTCCTGAAAATGAACCTGCAAAGAATGTAGCTTAAGGTTTATCTTCTGAGTGTAGGCATCGGATGAAAACAAAACAATCATAGTTCAGAATAACAACTAACTTCTAGAACTGGTGGTTGAGGGCAGAGATGGATCCAATCCATTATGTCTGTTGTTAGATTGACTTAATATTTGGCTGCGAAGCGGGCTGAGGATGGATGGAGGTGGACGAGAAGCAGCTCTCGTTGATGAGATTTTTCCCTTGTGGATGACATGTATAGTGCAAAAATCAGGTGCACCTTTTAACACATTTCCTGGAATGTCTTTTGCTCTGAATCTGCTTGTTCAAAACGGTCACTCAATTTAGACATTGCAATTCAATCTGCTTTGTCTCTGATATATATACATCGTTTGTACTTTGTAGTATTGAAAGAATTTATGGAGTAACAAGCTATTATTTTCACCTGAAGATGCTGCCTCTGGCAGCAGCACCAAGGACAAGGGTGTCAATTCCAGATTGCTTTACAAACTCGACAAGGGCTCTCGATACATCTGTGTCATCCAGCACAACTTCATGGCGTTGTATCTGGTGAATGAAAATAAGCACATAAGAACATCATCGAGAGTGATGATAAGGATGTTGTCTAATATTTATGGGTGAAGAAAATTCTTCACACAGGCAAGTGTATTAAACGACAGTTTGTTGGAATTTGTTAAACCTACTTCTTTGCGTGCACATAAGACACGGAAAGGAAGGAATATCTCCCTCTTTTGTGCATCATCTCCAATCTCATCGCTGGCATCAGAGGCTGGATTTGGCCCTGTGCCAAAAGAGAAAAAGAAAAAGAATTAAATCCATTTGCAGCTATTGTATGGCAACAAATTGAAACTCCATGCAGACAACAAAAACATTAACAAAGACAGAGATTACTTGGGGAAGAAAGCAAAGATGGAGAAGTAGAGAATCCGCCTGTCAAACATTGTCTAAGTTTGACGTGAACCAAAATAACAGTCTGGCCTTTGACAAGAAGATTGTCAACGGCCCATCTTAGGCCAAATTGACTACTCCTATCCCTGTCTATCGCCACCGCAACCAACTTAGAAAATGGAGACATCCGGTCTCCAGGATTTCCCGGTGGAGGCCACATCTACAACTTCTCTTTCTCTCTCCTAATGCCCTAAATACAACAAAAAAACTTCTTCTTATCTTTGTTAATTTCCAAATTTGAGGGTTTGAATCAATTTTCTCAGAAACCAGAACATCCTGATGTTATTAAAATTATACATGTATCTTCTTCTTCTTGATTTCACATAAAAAATGAAAACTTCTAATAACTCAGTAACCTGTCCCCCTCTCTCTCTCAGTCAATACACAAACCCACCTTCTCTCTCCTTGTTTTCTTTTTCCTAGTCAGATGTGTAAGGGGAGCTCCATCTTTAGCGGGTATCAAAATTTGGAGAGAGTTTTCTTTGTTATTGTTGCCTATCATTTTGCCAAGACAGATACCCCTAATAGTATGGCTGTAAAAGAGGAAGTAAGGAGGATTTAACAGGTCACCGTTATTTGCCAAAAAATTGTGTTAAATCATTGCATATAAAAATATGGACTTGGATCCTCTGTTGATTAAAAAAAATCAGCATAGTAATAATTTATTCATTTTATTTTATATTTTATATTTTTTTTATTAATATGCTGTGGATTCAGCAATGTATCAAGATTTTCACTCCACTGATTCATTCGACTTTTTTTTTTTAATTCTTCATTATTTTTATTTTTATTCTTTTTGAACCAGTAAGTATTTTCTCATTTCTCTTTTAATAATTATAAGGTAAAAAAATGAGTTAATATACTTGAAATGAAAAGTTTATTTATAAGGTATACTAGATATGACCTCAAAATAATAGGGTCAAAGTCGGTCGGTTAGACGATAGGGGATAAGCTTGCCCCTTTCCGCCCGACTCTTTGGTCTTAAGAACGCTGCTTTTAAGAATGAGTGGTTGTCCTTTTTCGACCCTTACATTTTGGATGCTGCTATTAAAATAGCCCTTTTAGCTATATTTTTAGTTACTCCACCCATTTCGTATAGTATTCTCCCCGGTTTAACAACAGCTACCCAATATTCAGGGATCATTTCCCCTAATCCATACGTGTTTCAAAAATCAAATTGAATAGAAATATTAAACATAAATATAAAAATAATTTTTTACAAAGGAAATATAGGGTGAAGTGAAAATATCGACAAGTTCTAAAAAAAAAGTTAAATATTAATATATAAATTGATTTCGTTAATATTGACAAGTTTTAAAAAAGTTAAATATTGATATAATTGATGTCATTAATATATTTTAAAAAATTTAAATATTAATATGATTAATGTCGTTAATATCGACAAGTTCTAAAAAAGTTAAATATTAATAAATAGATATTTCAATAATATATATGATTTATGTCGTTAATATCGACAAATTATAAAAAAGTTAAATATTGAGTCGTTAATATCGACAAATCCTAAAAAAATTAAATATTGATATGATTGATGTCGTTAATATCGACAAATTTTAAAAAAGTTAGAATAATCTAAAAACATATTTTAATATAACATATCAATAATACAAATATCAAAAATTAGAATATATCAAAATTACACTAAGATCTCCATTAAATTACATTTAAACCAAAAAAAACCCGTTACACAACTAATCAGAACCCGTTACACAACTAATCAGTTCATTGTATTGGATGTATCTCTATTGAACGTCATGCCTTCAAAAGAATATCGTGGACCATCAAATGGTGCCTACAATGAAAAAATAAAAACAATTTAGATTTAAAATCATTTAAACAATTAAATACAAAAAATATTCAAACAAGAGCATATTTCAAAAGAATAAAAAAAGAAAAGGAAAAAACCTACCCGTTAGTTGATTGAGAAGAAATATTTTGAGAGATTGAATAACCCAAAATCCTAATACATGATTATTGATATTTTGTTGAAATTTGATATTCTATAAAACATGAGGAAAAAATTGGATGGAGTAGAAAGAAAATAAATTGCGGCAGAATAAGTGAAGAGAAAGAGAGAAAATTAATAAAAAAGATACAAATCCTCTAAGATGAGAGAAATTAATAAAATAATAATAAATAATATAAATGAAATGGATAGAGCTACTGAGGAACAACGGGAGATTCGATCTCCTAGAGTTCAATTCCCGTTCTCAACCAATGACCAATATGAGCTCGAACCCTCCTTCGTAACTCCCGGAACTTCTTCGTGGTGGCTCCCTTCCATGCCTCATTTTAGAGGGAACCTCAAAGTGGCTCTATTTCATTATATTCCACCTATATCCCAATTCCATTCATTTAATACCCCTTTGGTGTCATTGACATAACAGATGTCATTTCTAGTCTTTCTATTTCTTTTCTATATATGGAAAGTTCAAAAATCATCATATAATAATCCGGAAGTTGCAATAGAAAAGAAGGGGGAGGTTTGTGATGATTTTTCAATCTTTTCTACTAGGTAATCTAGTATCCTTATGCATGAAGATAATGAATTCGGTCGTTGTGGTCGGACTCTATTATTGATTTCTGACCACATTCTCTATAGGCCCTCTTATCTCTTCCTTCTCCGAGCTCGGGTTATGGAAGAAGGAACCGAGAAGAGGGTATCAGCAACAACTGGTTTTATTACGGGACAGCTCATGATGTTCATATCGATCTATTATGCGCCTCTGCATCTAGCATTGGGTAGACCTCATACAATAACTGTCCTAGCTCTACCATATCATTTGTTTCATTTCTTCTGGAACAATCACAAACACTTTTTTGATTCTGGATCTACTACCATAAATTCAATGGTAATTTCAGCATTCAATGTTTATTCCTGAATAATCTCATTTTTCAATTATTCAACCATTTCATTTTACCAAGTTCAATGTTAGCCAGATTAGTCAACATTTATATGTTTCGATGCAACAACAAGATGTTATTTGTAACAAGTAGTTTTGTTGGTTGGTTAATTGGTCACATTTTCTTCATGAAATGGCTTGGATTGGTATTAGTCTGGAAAAATGAGAGAGATTAAGAAATGAAAAATAAAATAAAATGAATGAATTGTTACATTAAAATGGCGACGTATTTGGTCCAGCACATGATGCTGGTTTTCTTCAACCCGCAGAAGATCCAAATTCTAAAAATATATATTTAGCATATTTCTTTATAAAAATAAAAATAAAGGATCTTCATACACACAACTCCAATCTAGACTTGCCCAACTGATTCGAAAAATCAAAATTGGGTCGGTTTGAATCGACAGTCAATGGAAACAGTTGATCCGGTTTTCATTCCGAACCGAAACCGTAACTGCCAATAATAAGGTTCGGTTTCGGTTTTCCTTTAGAAAAAATCGGTAACCAGTGGTTTAACCGGTGGTTCGAACTGCCGGTTAGTGTATTTTTTTTATTTTTTTTTACATTTTTGAACGTGTCACGTGGACGGCTGAGATTGTTTGACCATTGATGATCGACAGCTTGCGTGATTTTACCGTTGGAACCGTTGGTTCGAACTGGAATCGGAACCGTCGATTTGAACCGACGCTTGTAAATTTTTTTTTTGGCAATGCCACGTGTGTGCACCAGATTACTTGACCGTTGATCATCAAGGATCAAGATGAAAGAACCATTGAAAACCGACGGTTTAACCGAACAACCCTTTTTTTTTTGCAAAAATTGTGTATTGTGCTCTATAAATATCTCATTCCATTTCACTTCAAACCACATCATTCCTCAATCTTCTCTCTCAATTCTCAAGCTTCAATCTCTCTCTCAATTTGTGCTAATTGTAGTTTCAATTTCATATTTTCAATTTCAAGTTCTAAATCATTCAATTCTCAAGCTTCAATCTCTCTCTCAATTCTAGTTAGCTACTACTCTTTCACTTCAATTTCATTCACTTCTTATTTTAGTTTCAATTTTTATTTCTCCTTCATCTTCAAAGAAATGTCTCGAAGAGTCGATTCTTCTTCCACCGAATCATCCCGTGGAAAAGAAAAAAGTCTTATGCCACCACCATAAGATATGTCTCTAGATGATCTCTTCGATTCTTAGTCTCTCCATTAGAGTCAAGAATGTGAGAATTTAGAGGAATGTCTCGGCCTAATACCGCCGCCACCTTTAGTACCGAGCAAGAAGAGGAGGAGGTGCCAATAAATACTCAAGGAAGTGGTAATACTAGGTGTACCACTTCTCGAGCACCTTCGACACTTCGAAGTGATATTTTCTCCGTTCATTTTAGAAGAGAGAAAGTATCGAATAGCGACGTGGATTACATAGTGACGTGCAACTATTGTGGGAAGAGCTACAAATTCAAGCATGGAGGAGGCTATGAGACATTCAACAACCACGTCTTGAAGAAGCATCCGGACAAGTTGGGTAATGATCGATCGCAAACCCAACTTCGTGGAAATACCGACTCTTCAACCGAAGTCGAAGGTATGGATTCTTTACTCTTTAAATTTAGTCAATTATCACATAGGAAAGGAGTAGCCGAATTTGTTGCTAAAAACATCTACCTTTAGGATTTTCATGTGATGATAATTTTGAAGAATATATTAGAAATTATTTACAACCTTCTAGTAGAAAAATATTTAGAAATACCGTAATTAGGATATAGAGAAAATCATCGGAGAATATAAATATAAATTAATTGAGAAGTTTAAAATGTCTCAACAAAAAATTTCTATTTATAGTGATATTTGGAATGATCTTTATCAAATAAATAATTATATGACGATTACGGCTCACTGGATAGATGATGCATGGAATGTACAAAAACGTTTAATTACATATATTGACTTTAATGTAGACATTCAGTTATGAATATTGCACGTAAAATAATTGGTGTTTTAAATGACTATGATATAGTATAAAAAAAAATTACGATTGGATTTAATAATGCTAGTGCTAATACGGCTAGTGTACCATTTTTAATTGAATATTGTAAACCTCCTTTAAATGGTAAATTTTTTCATACTCGTTGTATGGGTCATACATTAAATTTATGTGTTCAAGATGGTTTAAAACAATTAGATGAATATATTGCACATATTAGATCCGCCGTTCATGAAATTGCAAAATCAATCTTATGGCATAAGAAATTGGCTAGATTTTGTAAGAATAATGGAATGGAAGTTAAGAAATTTATAATTGATGTTAAACATCGTTGAAATTCTACTTATCATATGCTTAACGATTCTTTTGCATATAAAGATTTACTTTATCCACATGATGACATAATGTTAATGAACAATGCATGAGAAACATGTATTAATTTGATTCAACTTTTAAATTTTTTTGAAGAGACAACTAGAGAATTATCCGATTGTTATTATCCTATTTCTTCACTAGCTTTAGATCATTGTGTGAAGATTGCTCTTATTTTTAATGAATATTCTACATGTCCTATTTGAGGAGATATAATTATAGTTATGAGATCAAAATTGTTAAAATATTTTCATGAAATTCCTGATGTATTTTTATGTGCTAAATTATTAGATTCTAGGATTAGAGAAGATGTCTTAGAATTAAAAATGTATTATTATGCATTGTTCCCAAACTTTATATTAGGAGAATATGATGAAACTGATTATGTGCCTAATTATATGAAAGTTGTTGGCAGAGCTAAACAATCATTAATCGAATTATTTAAAGAATATAAAATTACTTTTGGTGATTCTTCTAGTGATGATGATCATGTAGGTGCACAAAACGTAGGAGGTAGTAGTTCTTCTAGTTTTGGTGGTAGTCTTAGTTAATTTTACAATTTTTATGATAATCGAACACATAAACGACCTAGAACAAATCATGAATTAGATTCATATTTAAGTGCTACTTTCGAATTAATTGATTTTACACATTTATCCGATCTTTTGAAGTGGTGGTAAAAAATGACCACCATTTATCATATTCTAACAATTATTGCTAAGGAAATTTTTGCAAGTCCCGCGTCTCCGTTGAACAAGCATTTTCCAAGGAAGGTCACATGTTGAATTCAAGAAAATCGAAATTGACTAAAGAGAATGTACAAAACATTACTCTTCTTGAAGATTGAGTGAGAGTCAAAACCGTCAACAACATCTAGATTTCTCATATTTAGATGAAGATTCCGATGACACATATGGCTACGATTCAAACACATCTTCCGTCGGAACCAACGTTGACGAATGAATGTAAGTTTAGGTAAGAAAACTACGTGAGCTTTAATTCCTTAATTTTACTAAGGATACGTAGGCAATTTCATTCAATGTTTGGAAGTGTAATTTTTATTTCACTTTCAAACTTAAAATAAAACTTAAGCTCTTTCAATTTTTTTTTCCCTCTTCTTTCATTTATTTATATTTAGTTGTAACTTATTTATATTTAGTTGTAACTTATAATTTTTTTTTAATTTCAATATTGATGTATGATTGTAATATATTGAAAGTTTATTTAGTTGTAACTTGTAATTTTTTTTAACTTCAATATTGATGTATGATTATAATATATTGAAAGTTGTAACTTGTAATTTATTTTTTCATTCATCATTGTAATTGTAATATATTCAATTATAAATTTGTAATAACTATTGAGTTTTATTTTTTAACTTGTGACTTGTTATTTTTTTCCCTCATTTCATTTTAATTTTAATCTATCTTATGCATTTTTTTGCAAAAAAAAAGAAATACATTTCAAAACCGATCAAACCACAGCAAAAAATTAAAAAATAAAAAATAAAAAGAAAAAAAATCGGGAAACCGACGGTTTGAACCACCGGTTCCGATTAACCGTCAATTTTCAAACCGGAACCAGACCCCACACGATTCGGTTCCGATTTGATGCTCGCGGTTCCAAAAACCGCCGATTCCGAACCGACAAACCAAAACTGGAACCGGCGGGGCATCTCTACTCCGATCTATACCAAATCTCTTATGCTCAGATTTTTCGCTTTTGGATTAAAACAATTCTCCTCATTCTAATGGAATTAAACACAATAATGTGCAGAATTTACTCATTTGCAAGTCATTTCAAAACAATAATCTTGAAAGTTGAAATAATGATACCTCTCAATAATTCATTCATTACAAATAGAATTGAACCACATTTGCGATCCAAAATACAGTTGATCAAAATTACACACACGAAATCTTAAATATTTTTCCTCAAAAAAAAAAAAAAAAAATTCTGGAGATTTCACCTGAAATCTTGTTGATCACAGAGCACCAGGTTTCCAGCTTTTTCACACAAGCCTTGTTCCCCCACATCATCCACCATCTTCCCATAGCTATACTTCAATGGCATTCTTCCCAACACTCTGTGAAACTGCTTTATACAATCCCCTCTCCTCTTCCGATGCTCCGCTCTTCGACTACTCAAACCCACTTCCCTTACTCCCTTCGCTGCGTTGTCGTTTCTTGCATCCCCATAGTCCCTTACTCCGCCTCCCTTCACCCCTACCATCACCGGCCCTTTCTGGTTCTCCTCCGCCACCACAAAATTCATCAATATATCCTCGCAGTTATTCATAACATCCACTATCCGTCTCGCCTCCGCGTATTGTTCATCGCACGAGTAATTTTCGAGGTGTTTGACGTTTATGATCATGAATTTGGTGAGGATAATCGAGTACTTTTCCTTCTCCATGGTGTAAATCCATGTCTTCGATGCGATGTCGTACGCGTGGGACCTAGCGAAGAATCCGACAACACGATCCGGATCGGATCTCCAAACGGCGAAGGCGAAGGAGACTGAATTGGGGTCGGGATCAATGTCATCGTCACAGACGAGTACGGCCCTAGTTTTAATTACTTCCCATGGGTAGAATCGGTGGTTTAGGCTGGA
Organism: Scutellaria barbata; assembly: GCA_028654395.1. NCBI lineage: Eukaryota > Viridiplantae > Streptophyta > Magnoliopsida > Lamiales > Lamiaceae > Scutellaria > Scutellaria barbata. The sequence continues at coordinate 11,599,440 of CM053645.1, forward strand.
GGACGGCGCGCGGAGTACGCCGGCGGAGATGTTCTGCGTGAGGTGGGAGAGGGTTTGGGTTGAGGTGGAAGGGTTGCACCAGAGGAGGACTACCGCGGCGACTGATGGCACGGCGGAGTAGGCCGCGGCGATTGAATGGAGCAGCGGAATCCGGTGCTCGGAGTAGCCGCTGATTACAACAGTCAATTGATCGGAGCGGATAGTTCTCGGGTCGGGGCGCTTACATTTAGGGTTGGGCGAGTTGGGGATTATTCGGGATGAAATTACCAATAGAGGCAGGTGAAGTGAGAATAACAAGATCGCGATTTTCATTGGATCGGGTTTGTATTACTGTTAGATTACTCGTTGATGATTGGATTGATGCCTTTTGAATTTGTGCAGTAGATGTAGATTAATGGCAATATCGTTAATAATAAATTTATCTGAGAATTTTAGGTCACAAATCTGCGAAATAAAATTATAATGGGACTGCTTAGTGTCACGTGATTAGCCGTAAGTCGACAAGTATGAAAAAAATAGTCGTTATATCTAGGGTGGGTTGTTCTATTTACACCCCCATTAATATTGTTATACTAAATACACCCCTCAACTATCTACTTACTATACACTTGCATCTTTAAAAAGAAAAATAAATTTAATATGAAATCCATTCCCATCAAACATCAAGAGGATCTTTATTACTCTTAATTTCTCTAAAAAAATTCAAGCCGAACTAGAGTCGATAGTAAAGCTGTCAAAACACATTGGGCAGAACCAGCCGGTCCACAACCTACCAAAACCCACGGCTTGGTGGTGCAGGACGGGCTTCCATCCATCGGGCCGTAGGTTAAGTGAGCTGGGCCGTTTGTTTTTATTTTTTTTCCTAAAAGGTGGAGGTGCAGCTTTGTTAAGGAAGAGAGACGGACTGATGGTTGAAATTTTGGACAAAAAGGTTTAAATTATTAAACTACAAAGAAAAATAAATCATAAAAAAGCTAAGTTGATGCGTTGCTTATGAATGATTGAGAAAAGAAAAGGTAGGAAAAAAAAAAAAAACTAAAGGAGATCCCACCATCACTATGTCTTCTTGTGTTTCATAGGTATGAAAATTGGGAGTTAGTGACAGAGATTCATAATCAACATTTGGAAGAGTAAAATATCTATATTCTTTATATATATATATATATATATATATATATATATATATATCTTATTTGTATTTCGAAAAAGAGATGGAGGATGTAAGAAAAGATGGGAGAAAGAGCCAAAGAGTGTATTTTGGAGTTGGAAATGGTCATGGCCATCGCCCATATGCCAGTAGGGAGTCTAAAGACTAGACTTACTGGTTAGATAGTTTTAAACTCGTTGAAATAAAAATAAATAAAGGTGGGCTAGACCATTCCTGCTTTGTCCGTCCCGACTCAATCTGCGGCCCAAACGAGCAGTCTATTTAGTACTATCTCCAAACGAACTATTAAATATTCAGCTCAATCCATTTTTAAAATATAGTGGGGCAGACTGATACATAATCCATCTTTAAAATATGACCGGCAGATTGATCCAACGGACTAGCCAATAGTCATGTTTATTATCTCTAACAACTAAAAAGAGAGTGAAGATAAGACATCTCTCATGTGGTTTTTTTTACTTAAATTGTAAAAAAAAAAGTAATACAATCAACCTACAGTGTTTTATCATAATAAATTGAAAGAGCAATTAGAATAGACAGTCAATATTATAGTTGTTAGTTGTCTGCAACATTATTTGAGTATATGTTGCTCAATCTCTTTAGCATTGTTCGATCAAACAATACCGAAACATCTTCAACATTGTTTGATCATACCAGATCGAACAACCTGCAACACAATACAACATTCTTCTAATTTTTACGATGACAGAAAAAATCCGAAATCTAGTATGAAATAGTTATATGTGACAAAACTTATGTTATGCGTCTTTGATGTTCGGTTTAATGGAAGCAATGAAAAAAAATAGATGCTTATTTAATTAAACATGAAAAAATTAGGGTTTAGATATAATGAATGTGTTTTTTTTTTTCATTTTATATAAAAGGGTATTTTTGTTGATTTTCAAAAGATTATTTTTATCTAAAATTTTAATTGAGAATATATATATTTGATATTTTATGAATATTTAAGAAAAATGTAAATTTTTGATATTTAAAATTCGTCGATATTTGTTCAAAAATTTCATTCTTGAATATAAATATTGTAACTATTGATATTGAAAATATTATGATGTATTTAAATTTCTTAAACATTAATAAATATTTATAAAAAAAATTATAAATATTCATAACTTTTGATTTTAAACATTTCTTAGAATATTTTCAAAATCAACATTCAATATTTTTAAATATTTTAAATATTTCTCATTAATAAAAAAAAATTGATTTTTTTAATTATATTACTTTGAAATTTGTAATATTTTTTTCTCAAATTTTTGTCTTCGTGAAATTAATATTAGGGAAAAGTAAACAGATATTATGCAAACTGATCACTCAAAACAAAAAAAATATTCATAATCATAAACTGACTACTCAAAACAAAACAAATATTCATAATTAAAAAATTAACATGAACACATCATAAAATTAAAAAAATTGCTAAATCTAGATAAACATGAAATAAAATCCTAGTAAATTGTAAGAATTTAAATTAAGTCACAACATGACCATCAAAACCAAAACTCATCTATCATAAAATAATAAAGAAAACATATCAAATTTTTAAACAAATATATCAAATTTTTTTATGAAAAGATTACCACTGTTTGTTCTACTTAACGATATTAACAATTGCATAGTTTAAAAACATAGATACTAACAACTGCCTAGTTTAAAAATAGAGATCCCAACACAAAACTTAGTGTCATTATTTATTTTAGTATCATCTCCGTGGCTTATAAATAGTACTATTTATATATTATCACATATTTTCCTTTGACCCTTTACACAGTTTCCCACCAACAATGTCATACAATTACGTTAACATAAGATCAAAAATAAAGAAATTTACAATTACCATCAAGACAAACACAGAAATTTACAACTACCAAAACTCATCATCATAAAATAATAAGAAAAACATATGAAATCTATGATTATTTTTTTAATTTAAAGATTACCACTCTTTGAACGCCTTAAATAAGTCTCTTTCGACCTACCTAATGACTGAAGAGTTGAGGTGATCATCAAAACCAAAAAAAAAAAAAAAAATTAATAAAGCAAACATATCAAAATATCTTTACGAGCAAAAAACAAATACTAAATTAATAAAGTAAACATATCAATTTTTTACGAATTTTTTTATGTAATAATTACCAGTGTTTGTTCTAGTAACAGTATTGAACAACAAGCATATCAAATATTTTTGTATGCAAAGATTACCATTGTTTATTATAACTAGTGAACATTTTCATAGTTGATGTGACTGAAAATGATAATATTTGATAGCAAATATCTCAAATATTTTTTGTATGCAAAAAAATTACCATTCTTTGTTATAGTGAACACTTTCATAATTGATGTGTGTGAAGTGATAATATTTTATGCACCTCACTTTCATTTTTTTTTTTTAAATAAATTATTATATTTTCAATTACGATAATTTTAGTTGGGACCCTATGTCTTACTTTATTATTTATTACATCTAATATGACTCACATAAGAACAAAATTCTAATACAAATAAAAATAAAAGTGTGAGAACTATTTTTTGTTTAGATAAACCATCTATTTTTTATTCGAATTAAAGAACAAGAACATGAATTATATCTAAAAAAATAATATATAGAGACAAATTTACAAAAAAAAAAGTATACACCAAAATATAGTGTTTTCCTTTTATATCTCCTCTTTTCCACCCTTTCTCCAACTTCTTTTTTTGAGTATGATTCTTATATAACCGTTTTATAATCTAATTTTATGATACAGATCAATACACAACATATAATTATACACAATTGTTTCTATACACCAGGTGCACGAATCCTAGATCCGTGCAACCGGGTCAACCCGCCCAAAAATGTCTTTCACGCGCCCCACGCGCGCCTCACGCGCGCCTCACGCGCCCCCACGCGCCCAAACCCTAGCCCAAACCTTAACTTAAATTCTAGTTCTGCTATATATTGGCATAACCTTTTAGTTTAGCGAACTTAACCTTTTAGTTTAGCGAACTCAACCTTTTAGTTATATGCACATAACCTTTTGCAGTGCTGAGTAGTGAAAAAAGTATAAGTTATTCACTGAAAATGTTATGAAATTTGTACATAAAGGTTATAGTATTACAGTATAAATGTTATATCATTACAACATAAATGTTTCAGCTATATTGAATTTTTATAGTGAAAAAACTATAAGTTATTTATTGAAAAGGTTATGAAATTTGTACATAAAGGTTATACTATTACAACATAAATGTTATATTATTACAATATAAAAGTTTGAGTTATATTGCATGAATTTTTATAGTGAAAAAAGTATAAGTCATTTAGTGAAAATGTTATGAAATTTGTACATAAAGGTTACACTATTACAAAATAAAGGTTATATTATTACAACATAAAGATTATGACATAAATTATAAAAAAAAAAAAGGACGCGGATCCGGGTTAAACCGGACCTGATCAGACCCGTGTGTCCAGTTGCATAGATCATGACCCATGCAACTGGTGCACACAAACACTACTCATAATTATAAATTTCGTAATTGTTATAATCAATATTTTGACTTGGGGTGTAAATATAGTGATATATGAGGTGTGTGTTATATATAATATATACTGCATGTGTAACACGATGATTGAATTATAAGAGATCTGGTTAGGTCAAATAAATTCGACTCTTAACCAGTTTTGCGTTGATCATAATTAATTATATATATCTTTGCAAATTAAGCTGTACTTCCACTTAATAGACTTACTTTTATGTTAGTCAAATTTGTTAACTCAAAAGAATTCAGCAGCCTGGATTTGCATTCATTAAGTATTAATGCCAACGATTTCCAAGTATCAAGTTTAATCTCATTAAAAACATGAGTGGTTGTTGTGATTAATAGGTTTATTAGTACGATGCACAGGTAGTAATGTATAAAATTTAACTTTAAAAAAATCTTATAAAAAGAATATAAATCTTTAAAAAAAATTATAATAATCAACTCAACAAACTTTACGTGAACGGCTGAACGCAACAATAACTTAGCTACCATAAATTAACACACATTAAAATGGGACAGGACCTGACAACGTAAATAATATTCCAACTAAATATGTAAAATAATATTCCAACTATTTTTTATGATAAGTTGATAACTAAAGAGATATTTTAGCCGGTAATGCCTCCTTATATTTACATCCTTTTTTTTTTCAATTGGGTCACGAGATTCAATATTAAAGTATTTGAATTTAAATCAATTAATTTTGATTCCATATAAAATGTGCATTAAAAATTGGATAAATTTCATAAAAAAATCCAATTTATAAATTAGTTTTTAATTTTAGACTCATATTTTAAAGTTTCTCAATAAGTGGCTCAATTTAACATTTTTATTCTTTATTTAAGGCTTGAAATTTAAATTGAGTTCTCAATTCAAGACAAAATTTCATTTTTTTATTTATATTTATAAATTTATTTATATTTCAATATGTATTCATATTTTGGATAAATTAAGAACAATTTTCATCCAACTTATCTTTATTTATAAAAAAATATAACTGATTCAGTTCATAAAATATAACTTATATTAAACTGGTTAATATTAAAATCGATTTTATATACTTTTATTTATAAAATTAAGAAAATAAAGGAATCTTAATTTTTTAAATTACATTTATTATTATATATATATATATACATAAATTAATACAAGTTAGATGAAGATCATTCCAAAATTGTATGAACTTGTCTTAATTTATTTAAACTATATATACATATTAAAATATAAATACAAAAAAAATGAAATTTTATCTTGAATTGAGAACTCAATCTAATTTTCAAGTTTTAAATTGAGAAAACATGTGAAATTGAACTCGTTATTGAAAAATTTTAAAATTTGAGTTTAGAATTGAAAACTAATTTATAAATTAGGTGTTAATTATAAAAATTATCCTTAAAAATTTGTTTGTTGTAATATATATTTCATACATTGACCATTTGGAATGATACATTGATGAAGAAGTTAAACACACGTGTATTGCACTATTATTCGTGTATTTATGATGGTGGAAACTACTAACTAGTGGGGATTTTTAAACAGAGATTTATTTACAGGGGGCTCTTCGATTATTAAAACTGTTCCTTTTTATATAGTTATATTTATATTTTTTACTTATAATAATCAATTATTTCATAAGATTTATCCCCCTACTTAAAGTTATAATGTGATTTTTTTTTAACCGCTACTGAATTATCCATAGAACTCGGTCAAATATTGTCTGAGTTTTATTTTTAGACAAAAAAATCATGAATATTAAGATGTGTTTGATAATATGATAAATATGGAAGATGATGGATATGACATATGGTATTTAAACATTGGGCTAATTACATTAATTGTGAAGACTGAAAAAAGGTTTTTACACAAAAAATTATATAAAATCGATCTATGGATATAAAAATTTTATAATGTGGATCTCAAGACCAACGACTCAAATTCATTATAATAAATCAATATTTATTTTATAGTGTAGGGACTATAGATAAATTCATAATTTGAAAATTGAATTAGATAGATTGGAGAGTTTTATAAGAATGATAGCTTAATTAGTTGTATATATAGATAGTTAGTTGGATAATGAGTCGGGGGAATTGCATGTTAGTCCCGGTTGGCCACTTGTCTCAATTTTACTAACGTTTTTCCAATTTAGTTTCCAACAAATATCCCACTCACAATTTCACTTATGTTATCCTTTATTATTCCACATTAATTATTTCTTCATTTTAATATCAACAATTCCATTCCTTCCCACCCACCCCACCATCCAAATATCACAAATATTTAATTTATAAGACAAGAATAAATAATAATCATAAATATTTCTCAATTTGGATTAATAGACTTCCTTTTTTCCTCCACTTTATTTCTTCGGCTACTTTTCTTGCACAAAATCTTATACTTTCTGCTCAACATGTTTTAATAAGCCCCATAATATATATAGATTTATAATTTAATAATGATCTTATACACACAATATATTAATTAAATCAAGTATAATAGGAAATAACATCCATAAACCAAGTTCCTGGCCCATTGGAAGGCATATAATACGAGAAAATAATAGCTATTTAATTTCCAACGTAGATCATCTCTTTTAGTTGATGGTGACCACTTTTTTTTTTTTTTTTGCATTTATAAATTGAGAGAAAAAAAAATTACGTCATTGTTAAAAAAAGCTGAAATTGTAACTCCGAATTTTATTCACTTATCCTATCCCTGATTGATTGCTTTATTAAAAGTTACCGAAAACAAAAAAAAGAAACAAAAAAAATAAGTAAATCTGATAGCTTAATTAGCTATGAGCATGAAAGAAGCCCTTAATACGGCTAAATTCATTTTGTACCTAAAAGACGCTTTTTAAAAGAATATGTATAATTTATATACGTCATAAAAATCATAAACAAGCATTATCTTGAGTCTTGACTACTTTTTTAGCTTTCTTTCTCAAATAAACTTTACTACGTAACAAATATATAATATTTTCTACAATAAGGAAAACAAACCCATAACTTCACCTTATTGTTTCAATCTCCCAGTGGCGTAGGGAAAATAAAACTCCCATAGTTTTTTGCAAGGAATTACTGAAATTAATTTAAGAAAAAAGATTTAAAGGAGGAGAACAAGTACAGTTGTAATGCTTTGTACATTCCAACCTTGTTATATTTTTAACATTATAGTATATTCATTAGGATTTAAAAATGATAAAAGACATGTTCCGTTGTTAAAATAAAAGAATTTTGACTATGGCGCAAAAGAATAGAATATCTTCATAAATATAACATACCTAACTGCATGTGTTAGGTATGTTATAAATAAGTTCTAATCAGAGGAGACATTGAAAAAAAAAATGAATTTAGAAAGTGCAATTTGGCATAAATATGATGGCCCTTGTACTGGAACCTTTTCAAGTATATAGGTATCCAACATCATGTAACAAATAAAATATTATATATGCTTTATAAATGGAATATGAATCTCCCTGGGCATGGCGCAGATGCTCTACCCTTAATTTCTTTATTTTCTTATTATTTTTGTTCTTTTTCTTTTTTTGGAATGTAGAGGGTTTATTCGATTTTAATTCCTTGGAATATAATAAATTCCCATATATAAATGCACATAAGAATCACAAAATGTGTCTAGTATGGAGTTTCACTATCCATAACTTAAATTCATTTTTATAATTTAAATTTTATTTTATAGGTTTTTTTTGTTGAGTGAATGTTTAAAACAGTTTAACACGAATTATATTCTGTAAATATTAAGTTTTTCCATAACGCATCAACTTTTACTTCTAGAAAAAAAAAGAAAAAATATATTAATTATGAGTGAGCATATCGTGAAAAAATTAAATATTAAGATAGTTGTTTCATATCAGTTTTTTTTTTCCCTAAACATCTTTAAATATATATTGAATTTCTCCTTGTATGCATGTGTATACATAAGACAAGCTACAGTACAAATTATGAAAGATATAAACCGTTATTAATAACTTTCCTAATATATCTAAATTTAACGAGCTGACTGAACAGTATAATACCTAAAATTATGATCGTGAAATCATCTACATTGTAACTAAATCAAAATCTTCAACATCTCAACGATAATATATAGAAGTTCATTGTGTAATCTATATCTATACAAAAAAGATGACCTTTAGAGATATTTATAGGAATGCCTTTATCCGTCCAAATTAAGGGTATTTTTTGAAATAATCATTTTATCATATTAATGGCTATATTCATAGCCTAAAGGAATTAGAGATGCATAGATTTTATAGGTTAATACACACATGACCCAAAAAATCTAATTATTTTTTATTCTACAATTTTTTTTACAAAATTTAATATTACATAACTTTTTAATTTTAGATCTCTACAAAGTAAATTACATCACATCATTTGACTAGTTTTAATTTAATATTGATATTAGATATATAAAATTAAATGTTAATTTATAAATATGACTTTAAGTAAGTTTGAGTTTTTTATTTTTATTTTTAATCTTCATATTTAATTTGAAATTATGTGCTTTTTTGGATAGTTTTAGGTCAAAATATTGAAATTTGAAAGCAAAGATATATTCAATAAAAATTATATTTAATAGAATTTCAAATACAAATATTTTAAATTTTTGATAATTTTTAAAATTAAATATATTTTTTTATTCTTATTATATTTTCAACTACACCATATATGTTTACTTTATAAATAGCTTTAAAATATTGAAAAGTTTATATATTTAGTTAGTTTCCACATTAAATTTATATATATATATATATATATAAATTATAATAGTAAAATCATTATAAATATATTAATTGGTACAACGTAGAGAAAAAAATACTAGTATTAAATAATTTGAAGATTCTCTTAGGCAAACGTGCGGTTGATACTTTGATGCAACAGCGAACATATTATGGTATTATCCTTCTACTAGCTAGTATAAGATCCATGTAACATGTGGCCTTTTATATATATATATATATATATATATATATATATATATATATATATATATATATATATATTATCTGAATTTTAAACTTTTAGTTTTTTATGATTTTTTCCCCTTAATTTATGATATTTCATTATACATATATATAATATTTTGTTTTTATTATTAATATATAATACTTTTAATTTCCTATGCTAAAAATATTATGACAACTAAATAGTTTAAGTGAGAAGGAGTTGATCTCTTGTGATATCGTCTCACATGCTATAGATTTCAATATTTTTTTACAGGTATAAATATGTATTTTATGTAATTTATAATTAATATGTTCTTTACAGATATAAGTATATGATTCAAGTATGTCTTTTACAGCTATAAATATACTTTTTTTTCTATTATAAGTGCAATCGTTGCTTGCACATTGAGTTTTTGTAATTCTTAATTGGAATCTTCTGAAATCGTATTTGTTAGTTAATTAGGGCTTTACAAGTATCTGTTAATTAGGTATTAAATCATTGTGCCCATTAATTAATGTACACGTTAATTCACAAATTATTGAATAGTACTTTATTTATAATTTATATGCCCAAAATATTAAATAATGAAGATACAGTACATAGTTTACGCATCTTTACTTATTTTATATTAATTCTCCTTATATGTATATTGGCAAGAACATAAAAAATTTATTAAAGAGAACCTCTATCAATTAACTTCCATAATTATCTTATAAATTTAAAGAGTTGACTAGCTGACCGTAATTATCTATACCCTAAAATTAAGATCTTGGATTAATCATGAACCTAATTGTGACTACATCAAAATCTTCAATGTCTGAAAAATATATACAGAAGTACATTAATTATTGTGTTAATTAATATTATGTTTTGAAGCATAGAATCTCCTAGGTATATTTCGATGCAACAGCTATCGGAGCATATATATTATTATGAATTCTTTTATTTATAGTTTGATTCCCAATAATATGAATATCATATATCATAATAATACTTGAATGGAATCTTCTGAAATAGTATTTGTCAGTTAGGTGTTAATTAAATCAACGTGCACATGATTCTTGTGGTACACAGTAATTCATAAATTAATGAGTAGTTTAGATCTATAAAATTATGTTTACCAAAGTCGTTTAAGCATGAGTATATTCAAGTAATGAAGTTTGTTAGCTATGTGTGTAATTCGAGAAATCATATTCTAATATTAGTACGTTGCTTTTAAGTAGAGTAGAATGTGGGAGGCTAAATACGTAAAAAAAGAAGAAAGGTGGGAAAATGCATATACACTCACAGAAAATAGATACGTAAAAGTAGAAAGAAGAGAAATCACACTATTTGCAAAGTGGAGAGGCACTTTAATGTTCCTTGGCCTCATGAGTTGAAACAAGTCCACATTCATTTTCCTCACTACCCCCTATATATAAATACATGCCTTCATCAACCCCCACTACCAACCTCATTCTATCTTAACAAACAAACACACACACAGAAGAGATGGAATGGAAAAAAGGTTATCTAGATGTGATATTAGTGCCATTGGGGTTTTTGATATGCATGGGATATCACCTTTGGCTTTGGCATAAGGTCCGAACTCACCCTCTTTCTACCATCATCGGAACTAATACTCGTGGCCGCCGTTTCTGGGTCGCCGCCATTATGAAGGTATCCATCCATCCATCCTACCTTTTTTCTTTTTACGAGCAGTCAATTGTTTCGACATAAAAAAACTTTGAAAAATATATCATGCATAAATTACCTGTCAAAATTCGATGAAAAATGACCGTAAATTAATTTAATGGTTTAATTATCAAATCTGTATAGTTTATATATATAAAATCAGTGATTTATGTAATTTGATGTGTTTCCTGCAATTAACTATTTTTTTAAATTCTTTCGAATATAACTTATATATTTACTTATCAAATTTTTAATTCTGATCATTTGATCATGATAGTGTCGTATTTTATGTATGTATTCATGTATATGTTAATATTATCAAGGTCGAAAATGAAATATTATTGAATAGTGGTGAAAAGTGTAAGTGCGTTGTGCGTGTGCACACACATGCAAATATTTTGTCCCCCCGTTTTTCTAAATATACTTAAGCATTAGTATTGCGATATATATAGGTAGTGATTAAGATGGAAAAACAAGATTGGATTTGGAGGTATTTCTATTCCATATTCCATTGTGGGACAACAATTAATTGGCAATTTAAGCCCATAAGGTTGCCTTGTCCCCCTCAATCACTGCCAATTACTGTTTTTTTTCTATCTAACTTTTTATTTAAAATGATTACATTACTAATTAATCCTTAACATATATTAAATGTAATAAAACACGAATAAAACAACAAATATTCAAAACTAGCACCTGTATCCACACTTTTTTAGACATGCATCCAATTTTCCTTTACCAATTCTACTCTCTAGATTATGCTCGAATATGAATATTTACAAATTTTTTCATGTCTAAACATAACATCTTATCCCATTTCTTTAACATACTATATTGCCGCTCATGATGTGCTATAAATATATTAACTCATTAAAATTTGAATTTTCAAATGTCATAGTGTGTTTATATTATACTTTATTCAAATTAACCTCAAAATTTAAAATAATATATAATAAAAATTGACATAATTAAAGTGTGGCAAATTTAAAGAAGAAATTAAATGTGCGGTGATGGAATGCAGGACAACGAGAAGAAAAACATCCTGGCCGTTCAAACGCTCCGTAACACGATCATGGGGAGTACACTGATGGCCACCACGTCGATCCTACTCAGCACGGGCCTCGCCGCCGTGCTCAGCAGCACTTACAGCGTTAAGAAGCCCCTAAACGACACCGTTTACGGCGGGCACGGCGAGGTTATGCTGGCTGTCAAATACGTATCGCTCCTCCTCATCTTACTCTTCTCATTCGTCTGCCACTCCCTGGCGATCCGCTTCACGAACCAGGTCAATTTCCTCATCAACTGCCCGCCGGAAACCTCCAACGGCATCGTCACGCCGGAGTACGTGTCGGAGCTTCTCGAGAGGGGTTTTATGCTCAATACGGTCGGGAATCGGTTGTTCTACGCCGCGCTGCCGCTTCTGCTCTGGATATTTGGACCGGTGCTGGTTTTTCTCAGCTTCGTAACTATGGTGCCTGTGCTTTATAATTTGGACGTTGTGTTCATTGCTGAGAAGAAATTGGGGGCGGAGAATGGGAATAGCCATGTCTGTCAATCTGTGTAATTCTTAACCTAATTTCATTTTCTTGTTGATATATGCTGAATTAATGTGAATGGGCTCTAATTTACTGTCAATTTTATTTTAAGATTATTTACCCCTTTCAGAGCTTTTTCCGAGAATTAATGGACACTATTTACATCTCATAAGAAGAGTACTTTCTCGAATTAATTAAATGCATTCAATTTGGATTGGACCCAAAACAATTAGCCATTTTTAATAAGAATATTGCTATTTAAATTTTTTATTAATCAAATATAGTGAAAAGATGGGTGTTTAATAATATACGTGAAGTTGCACAAGCATTGGCAACTTCTCCTTATTTAATTAATTTTTAATATAAGTCATCAGCATCACAAAAAGATATTAGAACAAAATAAACTATATTAAACAAATATTAAATTAACATGTTAGCAAACATGTTCATGAAAGTAACCGAACAAGTTCTTTTGTTTGTTAAGACTATAAGACAAATATAAGCAAACACTAATCAAACTTGAACATAAGTAGTTCACCTAATATTTTATTCGTTTACACTCTAATCATATGTGATGTAGTAATTGATGTTAACTTACAAACAAAAGTAAATTATCGAATAATAATATTTATCCGATAAATATAACTAATACTTAAGTATTTAAAACACACGAATTAAATTGTAGCAAATTAAATACAATCGAATACTTGTTCATCATCGATCATTAAATATATTAAATTTTATAATGGTGACGACCGATGATGTCGACTAGTATTTTAAATAATTAAAATAGTTGATATCGCCATCGATAGTGGCGATCTGTATTAAAAATTAATTAAGGATAAGTCGTCACCGATGTTGGCAACTTTACCTATATTATTAAACTATATTTTATTAATAAAAAATTTAAATCACAGTATTCTATTAAAAAAGCCAAAAAATGAAGCCATTTTTCCCACTTTTCATTCAAACATACCAAATAGTACTACCTTCTACATCTCTAAGAAGAGTCGTTATACATATATAATTTTATTTTTGTCAAAAAAATATTCAAAAATTAAAGTTATTTTCACTTGAAAAAAAAAAAGAGTTCTATAATATTCAGATAACTAAACGTGATTAGTTATTAAAACACTGAATGGTCAACTTAATAATAAATAAATGTAATAAATGATGGGTAAAAGTGAGATCTTGTGCCTTAAAATGTTGTATATTTTAATAATTAGAAAATTATATTTTTATGAAATATAGAGTTTTTTTTTGGATGGTTCTCAGCATCCCACCCTAAGGGCATCTTCAGCCATGAAAAAAAAATAAAATTTTACAACAACATTTTAATGTAATAACAATCACTCATCTCAAGCAATCTAAACTATTTTTTTCACTAAAAATGAATATTACATAATATTTCTTATTATTATAAGAAAATGAATACAAATATAAAAAGAAAAGAAAAAAAATTAAGATGTTCACGTGCGTTAGATCCAACTCAAGGATAACAGTGAAGATACTTTATTGTGATTATTTATCGCATTGTTGGAGTAAAAAAATCTTAAAAGATTAGAAATCCAACGCACTACTTTAATATCGTAAAAAAGTTGTCCCTACTGTCAATTTTTTTGCAAAACATATCCACTTTAGTTGGCATTATGCATTCTTGAATTATATCATTTTGATTCAATACAATCTATAATCAAATTTCAATGTTACAGTCTATAGATTTATGTTTCCGAATTTTGAACCACATCCATCACCTTTAGTTACAAGAATGTAAAGAGGTATATAGTACTATAGTATAAGGTGTTCACAATTCAATCAACCATATATAGAGAAACTAAACATTAGTTATTAATTCTTATATCCATAGAATGTCAATATAAATGTTAGAAAAATCGTGTGTACACATAATCACTTTGCCATAGTGCTTTCTTTACAATTAAAAAAAGGTTGTGCGTGGCCTTAAAGATAAGGTTGAAATGGAAATTATTTAATATAATTGGAGTATTGAAAGAGACAATGTTTATTGGTTCATGGGACATGAGATTGAGGGATTAAGACAAAGTTGTTGAATTGTTGTAGAAAATAGTTGCAAATGATTTGCAGACTCAACCCCCACAAGATCACGTCAGTGGGGTTAGGTGTAATACATTTTGATAGTTTGATTAATACAGTTAAATCCTTTTTTTGTTGGCATTTCTTGACCAGGCCCTATTGCTTTGTCTTTTGTATATATGTGTAGTATTCATTGCTTTGGGCCTTTCTATCAGTGCTCTTTGACTAGGGTTCTTTATTTTTTATTAGTGCATTTCCTATTAATGTTGCTTGTTTGTACATATCAACAATTTTATTTTTTGGCAGCAAAGTTTGCGATGTAGACTACAGATCATTCTAGCATACTCATTTAGGTATTAGGTTAATTTGCAGGATAGCGTTTTGTGTAAGATTTTGAAAAGTTCAATGATCGATTTTTTAAATTATTTTAGAATATATCACATATTTTGTTAATGAGGGTGATATGATAGAGTTGGTCGTACTAGGTAGAAAGGAAGTGGTTTGATTTCTGAGACGATTGATGATGTTTAATTTGCAAAACAATTATCTGATTTGTCGAACGATCCATAGCAAAACTACGCTAATACTTAATTAGATCAAATCAATATTTAATAAGAAAATAATGATCGAAGGTAATAGTAAAATATAGTAAAAGAGATGATAAAGAATTACTATTCAATTGATCGAGGATTACATAAAATGCATCCACATGCACAGTATAATAGACTCTTGTCATGACTAAGAATATTTGTACGGACATAATTTTTGTTGTATTAGTCTAACTTAAATATTTTAACTAATGAGATTAAGATAAAGAGATTAGGTTCAATCTGATTCCAAAATTCAATTCGAATCAACCTTGAATAAACTTATCATTTTGAGTTGTTCCAAGAGATATAAATGGTTTGTTAGAATTTTTACCAACCATTTTGGATTCCCTTTTGCTAGTATACAATATGTTTTATAGTTTGGACCTTTTATTTGTCTTGTGTATTATATTTTATTAATACATCTTAAGTGAATTAAATTGATGTCATTATATTGCACACGACTGCCTGAAATTCCCTTAATTAAATAGAAGCTTTTGTATTGTCATTATGATTGGAATTTAAATGGCATATAATGGGCCACGTTGCACGTAGCTAAGAGGCTATAAACTATGGACCTTGTTTCTTTTTTTCTTGGTCTTCACTCTCAATCAGGATCCTCTATTGGGATAATGGAGAAAAGAAAAGGGGAAAAAAAAGATTGGATCATGTATAATGATGATTTAAGCATCAATTCCATGGAAAAGGCTAGCAAGGCCCACTTATATTTATTTGTCCTAAAATGCAGTGCAGTTAGTTTAATAATACAAGACAGAAACAGTAGAGGTAATAGTAAAAATCCATAAAAAAACAGCAGAGAAAGCAAATTAGCAGTAGTAGAAATGCGTTCATTTGAAAAGAGGAGAATCCCAGTTAGTGGTCCACATGTGGGGCATATTGGAGAGATTGGTGGTTTGATCTGCATTTTCGAGTCCATTAGATATGTAGTGATGATCATCTTCTGGAGTGTTGAGATAGTTGTGAAGAAGGTGGGTGAGGCTAGAGGTGAAGGACCCACGAGCTACCAAATCTTCTGCTAGTTTCACCTGTATGTATATATATTGAGACGTGGTTGATTAATGTTGAAATGAATGAATTGTGAATACTAAAGTGGAATTAATTACCTTGGCTTGGAGAGCTTGGACGTGTGCTTTAAGGAGTCGAAAATTGTTAGCTGCGTCTTTGAATTGGAGAGAAGCATGGGAAAGCTGTTTGAACAATGAAGAATGCTCTCCTCTTAGCTCTTTCACCTGTTGTTCAAGATCTGCTATGTATGCTTGCTTTCTTCTTCTTGATCGCTGAGCAGACTCCCTGTTTGAATTCATCCTGCATGCACCCACCACATATGTATATATATCTCAGTTAACTTCTTCATATCATATCATCTCTCTCTCTCTCTCTCTCTCTCTCTCTCTCTTACCTTTTGATGCGTTTGATATCATCAGCAACAAGAGGATTATTAGCTGTTTGTTCACATGAATTTGAAGCACCTTCCATCTCCATCTCTTCTTCTTCTGATTCATCTTGTGATGAACCACTGCTACCTCCAACTCCTAATTCATTCTTGTTACTTTTATTTAGCACAACACAATTTTACTCAGCTTAAAAATTAATCTTGTCATCATCTTAATTAACTTACCAGACATCCATGATTGGAAATTCATCGCTGGAGAAACCTCTGTGTCGTTAGGATAAAGATTAAATGGATCATCGCCAGGGCTTGAAAATTCTTTCATAATTTCCTGAAAGTCCATTGCAACGTTGTCTTGTTCCTGAAAAAAGTTTATCCAAACAAATATTCAATTTAAAGCATAATTAACTACAAAATTATATTATTACAATTGAGAAAATTAAATCAATTTGTTTCTAGTCCAACGCCGTCAACAGCGTCTCAATCCCATTTGCTTAATTAGATATGAATTCATTGCAAAATTTGAGGCATCTTTTCTCTCTTAAGTTAAAAAACATTTAAAGTAATAATAATAATAATCTCTCTGGTTTTTAAATGAACAAATCATTCTCCCTTTAGTCAGTTGGATTAATAATTCTCTATACTAAGATGTGCTCTATTATCTTTTATTTTAATCACTAACATATATATCACTCACACGTTATTAGTAATTAGGTGATATATTAAATTTTAATAAAAGGTAAAATCAACTTTGGAAAAAGAGGACCTCATCCACATGCACTTTTTTGTTTTATTATTTCATCTATGTTTCCTACCTTTAACGTATCTTTTTGAAAGCAAGATTCGTTTTTTGTTCTAAACTTGAGATAAAGTTTAAACAAGGGTTAAAAGCTACATATTGGATATTCTCTATCATATTTTATTTATCAATATACAGTATATAATATTATCATCATCATCGTGATGCAAAAAAATATAAATAAATAAATAAATAAAGGAAAATTAGTTTTTAATCCAAGTTTTGTCTTCTCATATTTTCTATCCTTTATACACCTACTATTTTATTTTAGTCCTATATCTTTAAGAAATGTTGATATTTAGTCGAGTTATTGAATATAACGGGTCAAATGACCCAATATTGTTTATTAAAAACAGCAATCGTCGTTTTTGAAGTTACGAGAAAAAAAAGAAAAAAGAGTGATGCGTACATTCTTTAGTTGGATTCCTTTTTTACTAGTTTGAATGTGATGTGTGTTTTTATTCAACTTTTAAATACTCTAAACATTCATGCTTTCCAAGTGCCAAACTACATGACAAGCAACTTGTAAAGCATATACTTTGATAAAGCTATTTTTTACTTTTTAATTAACATATTGGACCAAAAGAGAAAATTTACATACTTTCTAGTTGGAATTATGGAGGGATATATTGAGATTTGATTAGACTGTCCCTTTTGATAAATTATAAAAATAAAGTTATATGAAATCATATCAGAATATAATTTTGTTTACAAACTTCATTATCCAAAATTCAAATTCATTTCCATTATTCAATCTTTGTTTTATGAATTGTGGATCTGACCATTTCATACAACTAAATAAATGATTTGTTTGAGAAGTGTCTTATAAATTCTTAATAAATTGATATCAACTAAAAATGATTTTTATTTCTAATATATTATAAAGCTATAATCGGTTGCTAATATTTACTACGTACCTTTTTAGTCCTAGTTCAGTTCTTCAAGAAAATACAAAATCATATATAAAAAATGATTACTCATTTTGTCAAAGGGGTCTTATAATGCATGCAAATCGAATTGTTCAATTTAAAATATATTTGATGTTTATCACGACATTATATATGATCACTACAAATATTAGAGAGCAGGAGCAGAACATAACAATACTAGAGTATCACATTTTCCAAAGTTACTAATTAAATTCGTAACCGGAAAAGTTGTTATAGTAATATAGTATCTATGTTGCTTCATTAAAGTTAACTAATAATATCATAACATTGTAGATAGTCAATATAAGCTACCAATTATTACAACATATATATATATATATATATATATATATATATATATAATGAAAACATAAATCACTTGAAACTCAACCAAGTTGTGAGGGAATATGAAACATTCAAATATAATTAACAGAATTAAAACAAAGAAATATATATGTTTCTTAAATAAATAAATAAACTAACCGAATTTTTGAAAGGAAAATGCATGTGATCATGAGAGTTGTCAATGGGAAGGAAATGAGAGGCAGCAAAGATATCAGGTTTATTGTGATTGATATTTGTATCATCTTGATGAGAGGCAAATAGCTCCTCCAAAGCTAATTCTGATAAGCTCTTCTTCATATCACTGCAACCAAATATTGACCTGTTCTTCACTGTTATTGTCTTTTTGTCATCCATTTCTTTATATAATTGCTTAGCTACCAAGAACGTGGGTGTGTGTGTGTGTGTGTGTGTGTGTGTGTGTGTGTGAGAGAGAGAGAGAGAGAGAGAGAGAGAGAGAGAGAGAGAGAGAGAGGGAGGGAAAAGGGAAGGAAATATGTTGAGGAGTGATGATTATATAATGAAAGAGGTGAATAAAAAATAAAAAAGGAGGTGGTGAATTGAGTTGAATATTAAAAGAAGGCAATGAAGTGATCAAGTGATTCAAGTCGTAGCCTTTTGATCAAAGGAAATTAAAGGTAGGAATCATTGCATTTTTTCTTCCAATCTTGTTAATCTTTTTTTTTTTTTTTTGAAAAGAAAATATATTTTCTAGTTCCTTAGGAGCAAAGTAACTCTAAAAGAGGCTCATTTTGACGTCGGTTGGAATTTTCAATTTTGGAATTCTTACTTTTAGTTTTTGGAAAGTTGGTGAATATGCTCAAATTTCTTCATGTAGGGTAACCTCTATCTTCTTCTTTCATTCCTTCAATTTTCAATTTTCCTTTTCTTTCCTCTATTTTCTTGCTTCTCATCAATTATATGTATATAATTTATACAGATGCATAAAATATTTTTGTTCTAATAAAAATTGTAGCCAAATATGAGTAGGTAAAAAAAAACATAAATAATTTTGGCGTTTATTGTGAATTTAAGATGGTCCAATCCAATGAATACACTTTTGTATTTCAAAATGACCCATACTTTCATAACAGGAGAATGGAGAATATACTGATCGATCTGAACCCTGAACCGTAAATTAAGGTCCAATAGGCAATAGCATACGGCCCCGATTAGTGGGCCTATTAGTGATTGAGCCCAACACATATTAAGTTTCTCAAAACGTTCAAATTAGAATCGCAGATGATTAAATAGGATTAACCACAAAAGACTATTGGATTCTTAAGCCCATAGAGCCCACTATGAATCCAATGGAATATGCCATGGAATATTTTCCAAATGCCTTTGATTTATTTATTTTTTGATTTGTTTTTATTCAGGAGTACTAAAAATAATATAAATCAAATGAAAATTTTCTAATGATCATCGTCGTATCAAGTTCAGCTTTCAAATTTATCTACAGCACAATAGCAGTAATGACATCAATCTCTTCAAATCACAATCTTGTGATTGTGCTTTTATTTCTTTTGTCCTATTAAATTATTTTTTCTTTTCTTATTTAGGTATATGATATTCATTGATGTTTTCTTAAGACTTCTTTTATTACCTAAAGTGATATTAATCAGTTATGATTATACTCATTACAGTTATTATAATAATATTTACTCTCTTTAAAAAAAATTACTTTTAAAAGCTTTCTTGGAAACAATTTAAAAACTCCAACACGCTGAAATTATACACGTGGGATAATTATTATTGAAGTTATACACGTGGAATTATAACGGATATTTTTTTAACAAGGTAAGAGAAGGAAAATTAATTACAAACAACGTTTGAAACGCTGATATATAGGTAAAAGAAGATACGCGATTATGGGAAATCGTGGATCAAATCATGAGAAACGTTGGAGTACGCAACCCAATGTCAAAAGACTAGGGAAGTCAGAGGATCATTACTTCCTTTCAACAACAAACTTGGATATAATTTATAGGAGTCACGTCTAAAGCTGACGTCGAAACCTCAAACACCAAAACTAATCCAAGATACTTGCAAATTATATATATTCCTTACATATAGGTTGATTTTAATCTCAATAAACAGCCCCCAATTCCCAGTTTCTTGAATTCTTGACAGGCCCATACAGAGAGGGGGTTCTCTCTGTCTGTTTTCTTTTTTCTTCTTGTTTCTGTTTCTTGATCATAGCAGAGATGGGAGCAGAAGATTCAGTAAAACGTCCTCTAGTTTTTGCGTATTATGTCACTGGCCATGGTTTTGGCCATGCCACCCGAGTTGTTGAGGTTTCTTTATATCTCTATTTCTTTATCTCTCTATCTTCCGTGTTTATTTGTGTGCGTGTGTTTCTGCAAACCCATGTGTGTTGTAAGAATCTTTTCAGTAATTGATGGTTCTTGCACTTTTCTTGATTTTTCTTGGTATTTCTTGCACTTTTCTTGGTTTTTCTTTGGTAGTTCATGCACTTTTCTTGATCTTTCTTTGGGACATTTCTTGATTTTCTTTGATAGTTCTTGCACTTTTCTTGATATTTCTTTGGTAGTTCTTGCTATTTTCTTGATTTTTGTTTCATAATCTTTGATGAAAATCCTTTTTTTTTTCAGTCTATTTATTTAAAAAGAAACCCTGGTTTTGATTATAGTTGATGATCTTTCTGTTCTAATAGACTCGATTGGAGACTAGGATAAAACAGTTCTTGCACATTCTTTAATGATCAAAACCTCTGTTCGTTGGGAAATTTAAACAACAGCATAAGTTTAGGATTTTTGGTTTTAGACTAAGTTATAGACTGAAATAGAAAACACTAACTTATTTTTTATTTCATTGATAGACCAATCACATTCTTAATTGTTTATGGTTTGAGTTCCTTAAAGGGTGTAGTAAATCATTAGTTGAATATCTGAAAAATCTGTTCCCCTTGAAGCGATAAATTATCTGCATTGTTGCCTGTACTATGAGGTTTTTGTTATCAGTTCCTTTTTTCTTGTTAGGTTTCTCGACATCTCATTCTTGCTGGGCATGATGTTCATGTGGTCACTGGTGCACCAGATTATGTTTTTACAACTGAAATACAGTCTCCTCGGCTTTTTCTTCGGAAGGTCTCCTTGCTCTTCTGTAATTATCGTGATGATTACACCTAAAAAGGCTTCCTGCATCTATAGTTTGAATTTAGCAGTTAACTGTTTGCAATTTTATAGGTGCTCTTAGATTGTGGAGCAGTTCAAGCAGATGCCTTGACAGTTGATCGCCTTGCGTCTTTGGAGAAGGTATGTTATGTTATTAACATATATATTTCTCAGAACTGATGTCATGATTATCCTGCTTTTCCTTAACTGTTTGTCTTGTGCTGATTTGATTAGTATTCTGAGACGGCTGTAGTACCTCGTGACACTATTTTGGCAACAGAAGTGGAGTGGCTCAAATCCATCAAGGCAGACTTAGTGGTAAAAATATATACTTTAGACGCTTCTTTTTCCATCTAGTTTGAAATGCACTCCTATTTTAAAATTTATTGTGATTACAGACATTAATTTTTGAACACTTTTACTTGACTCAGAGAGATTCATGAAAGATGTGCCTTGATATCAGATTAAAATTGCTCTTCTAAGACAAGATTTGGGTTCCTCTCCTGACATGAAAATCAAGAAAAGTAAAAGAATAAGAACTTTAATTGATGGATGGTCCACAAAGTTAGAACTTTTAAGAAATCCCAACTAATTGGCATGTTGTTTTTTCCTCTATGATATGCATGGGTAGAGTCAATAAGCTAGGTGCTCAAAAACAGAGTACAAAACCAACCAATAATAGCAATTTGGTGGAATCCATAATATGAGTATTAACTGATGAATTCGAAATTAAGGATGGAATTATCTGATTTGAGAGTAGCTCGAAGGGGCAAAATAGAGATCATTGTACAAGTCTAAGATTTCGAATGCGTTGATTCATACCATTTGGCATTTTCGCCTCTTTTGTTATTCTGGAAGCTGCATACCTTGAATTTACTTAAAATTAATTCTGCCTGGGTGTTTGCTTATTGGTCTAAGATTATTCTCTACAATCTCTTCAAGTATAGGTGTCAGATGTTGTTCCTGTTGCTTGCCGAGCAGCAGCTGATGCTGGCATACGCTCTGTCTGCGTCACCAATTTCAGGTAATCACTTTAAACTGTCTGTTACTCATGCTCTCCCCTCATATTCCAATAAATTGTTATAGAAATAGTGAAGTCAAGGATAGTCAATACTTTTATGAACTTCCTTACGTAATTTGTCCTGATAAATGCATCAAAAGGTCTAGTCTTGAATGAGTGATAGGCATATTATGAAGATTATTTGGTCTCTAATGCTGTGAGTTTCTAGGAAACATTCTTGCTCTGAGTTTGGAGTGATTGCTAGGAGAAAAACAAAAAAGGAACCTATAATATATTCTGTCACAACTTACATATTTCTATAGTTATATACCAGATTTGTTTCTGATCTTCAAATAAGTTTACAATCATTTAATATTCTGTTGGCAGTTGGGACTTCATTTATGCTGAATACGTAATGGCTGCTGGTCATCATCATCGGACTATAGTTTGGCAGGTCACTGCAGTAAAGCTGCTTATGATTATGTGCTATTTGTTGAACTTTTTGGAACCCTTTACCTGACCTTGGTGTAATATGTTTTGGTTCTTACCGTTCAATTTATATTTCATCCTAATATCTTTTATGGGTGATACAGATTGCTGAAGATTATTCGCACTGTGAATTCCTTATCCGCCTCCCAGGATATTGTCCAAGTACATCAACTCAAACACAGTAATTCCAAGTCATTTTAATCTGTTATTCATAGCTATATCTTATATCTTTCATGTTACTACAGTGCCTGCATTCCGTGATGCAATTGATGTACCTTTGGTAGTGAGAAGGTTGCACAAATCACGTGAGGAGGTAGACATGAAATTTGCTTTATACTTGGTAATGGTATAACTATTGGTAGGTAATACCACTTTACATATTCATAGTTTTCGTAATATTGCAGGTGAGGAAAGAACTTGGAATTGGGGAGGATGTGAAGATTGTAATTCTCAACTTTGGTGGACAGGTACCTCTTACTCTTATCAACCTTAACTCATACCTTAGAGGTTTAGTAGTGCCTTTCAGACACTCAGAGAAAAAGAAATTTCATATTGTGCTCTGGTTTACTTTCTATACCTCTTGTTTGAATTTTGGAGCTCGTCTTCCAGAATGCTAAAAGCATGAGAACATGTTGCCTGTACATTTTCCTATTAGAAACAGACCCATCAGATTTTAACAAAATATGTTATCATTTTACCTTTCCAATATACAATGAGATGGTCACAGTCAATAATCCTGTGCTCTTCTGTCACTAAATAGTCGCTCAGTATATTGATGTACACTGTACATTATTCAGAATACGAAAATAGACATGGTGAACTTTGAGTTGTTTCGAGTTTTTATACCTTCATTTGTTACAATTTGTGAATGCATTCATATAAGTGTCTCCTTCTCCTTTTCCTTTTTCCTGAAAATTTTCATCTGTAATTA
Source organism: Scutellaria barbata (assembly GCA_028654395.1). Taxonomy (NCBI): domain Eukaryota; kingdom Viridiplantae; phylum Streptophyta; class Magnoliopsida; order Lamiales; family Lamiaceae; genus Scutellaria; species Scutellaria barbata. The sequence continues at coordinate 11,624,010 of CM053645.1, forward strand.
TTGTTGCTCTAATTTGCATTGAATTCATTTTACAATGTAACATGGTCATCATTTGCAGCCATCAGGTTGGACCTTAAAGGAGGAGTACCTGCCTCAGGGTTGGCTTTGTTTGGTATCTCATTCATACTATCACTTTGCACTTTATGTGCTTTTGTTTATCTATATAAGATTCCAGCATTAAGGGTTAAAATACTGTTCTGGTTTCAGGTTTGTGGAGCTTCTGAAAGTATCGACCTTCCTCCAAATTTCGTGAAACTTGCAAAAGATACATATACTCCTGATGTGATAGCTGCATCTGACTGCATGCTTGGTCTGTCATGTAACTTCTGGGCATATCTCATGTGTTTTGCTAAAGTGAAGCAATAGAGAAGCCTGTAATGTAATTCTTTTAAAATTTCAGGAAAAATTGGGTATGGGACAGTTAGTGAGGCCCTTGCATACAAAATACCATTTGTCTTTGTGCGTAGGGACTACTTCAATGAGGAACCTTTCTTGAGAAATATGCTTGAGGTAAGATTTTCGTTATGGTTCTAAGATGTTTATTGTATCAATAATGCTTCAGCGGTTTTGATTTGCTGTTTGTCATCTATCTTTGCTGAAAAATGGTTATTGCTTCATTGGATTTGACGGTAGTTCATTTTGTCAGTTCTTTCAAGCTGGAGTTGAGATGATAAGAAGGGATTTACTTACTGGACACTGGAGACCGTATCTTGAACATGCCATTAGCTTAAAACCGTGCTATGAAGGGGGCATAAATGGTGGTGAGGTATCCACTTCTTCCTTTGTATGTTTTGAAATGTTTCTTTCTTGTTCATGTATTAGCATTCTGTAAAGCTTTAATTCCATATGCATAAATATTACAAAAGAATGTCTGAGAATATTCATTGGGGAACACATTTCAGGTACGGGTCATTTCTCTTACTTGCACTGAGAGGAAATTGTACAATCTGAATGAAGCTATAACTCCTCCTAATTTTCACTGTAATGTCACGTATCTTGTTTTTAGTTCTAGCTCATGCATTAATGCATATAATTATGATATGATGAGTTTCCCCCTGCATTTTACACAACATAGATTAGCTGCACTCCTGCAGACTTTGTTTTGTCTTTCTCTGCACAACCAAGGAAGCACTCTATTTTTCACAGATTACATGTACAGTGAAAAATTCCTGGTGGTAACATAATTTATGATCCCCTATCAGAAGTCAAAATTGATCTTTTTGGTGCTTTTCTGTCTTTTTTCTTGCATGGATCTGCATGTGTTTTCTTTGTTGGAAAGCATGATCTCAGTACAAGTCCTTTAGCGCTGTAGTCTTGCTGGTTTAAAAGTAAATCAGATTTTTATAGGAAATTGTGGTTCTGATTCACTGTAATATCCCAGGTTGCAGCTAATATTTTGCAAGATACAGCCTCTGGAAAAAATTATACATCTGATAAGGTGAGTCTAAATTTGTACTTTTGTCAATATATAAGAAATTGAAACATATCTAGAGCTTAGCTCTATGGAGTACAATGTTACATGCTTTTTTTTTTGGGGGGGGGGGAGGGGGTGATATTGATTATTTTGATGTCTTTGAACTGCTAAACTGACTGTTTCTTCCTTTTTGCCTGAATTCTAGCTTAGTGGGTCTAGGAGGTTGCGTGATGCTATTGTTCTTGGGTATCAATTACAAAGGGTTCCTGGAAGAGAACTCAGCATACCAGAATGGTATGCAAATGCTGAAAACGAACTTGGTCTCCGTACTGGAGGATCCCCTACTGCTGTAATGAACGACGACAGTTTTATCTCGCCTTTGTGAGTGAATTCTCTGTCATGCTCCTCACTTGTCTTTGCCAATTAACTGCTGAATGTTTTAGTAAGCTGCCATTTTTCGCTAGATACCCAAAGGACTTTGAGATTCTTCATGGAGATGTTATGGGTCTTCCCGATACTGTGAATTTCTTGAAGAGCCTATCAGAACTTGACACTGTCCCTTATTCTGGAAAGAGTAGTGAAAAGGTCCAGATAAGGGAACAAAAAGCTGCTAGTCGTCTATTTAATTGGGAGGTATTTTTTGATTTATCCAATTTGTCCTAAGCCTGCATGTTTTATACTTCTGATTTAATTAGTATGCTTTCAGTGATGCTTACTGTAGCAAATTGAGTGTAGGAAGACATTTTTGTGGCAAGAGCTCCTGGAAGATTAGATGTTATGGGTGGAATTGCTGACTACTCCGGAAGCCTTGTACTTCAGGTATGTTAAGCCACTTCAACCTCTAAATCTCCTACCAAAAATAAAATAAAATAAGCGAAGAAGAAAAAATGTAAAAAACGAAAACTATCATTCTTTCTCAATATATGTTTTTGGATCATGAATAGTGCTGTAAAATAGCTCTACGGAAAAGATCTGGTATGACCTTTTCTCATGCAAGCAACAAGCATTTATTAGTCAAGAATTGAGATGATGATTTATATGCAAGACAAATACAACTAATATTTAAATAGAGATTATGCTGCAAACTGTGTTCATGGTTTCTGTTCTGTTTGTGGTCCATAGTTGCCAACCAGAGAAGCTTGCCACGTTGCTCTGCAGAAGATCCATCCATCAAAGCAGAGATTGTGGAAGCATGCTCAGGCTCGACAGAATGCTAAAGGACAAGGCCCAATTCCTGTTCTGCAAATTGTATGTGAATACCTTTAAACTGAAATAGTCAAGGAGTGTGTCTGGCAGTATGTCAGGCCTTCTATTTATTCTGTTTTCAGTGCTCTCAGATCTCAGTTGAGAATAAATGAATGGCATGACCCATCTTTGAGGATAATGTTCATTGTTTTCCTCTATACATATCTTTATTGTCTGCATAAACATTCTCATTAATGGCTTAGTCCTGAATCCTATTATTTCAGGTATCATATGGATCTGAATTAAGCAATCGTGGGCCAACCTTTGACATGGATCTGTCAGATTTCATGGATGGAGATCAACTAATGTCTTACGAGAAGGCCAGAAGTTACTTTGCTCAGGATCCATCCCAAAGGTTTTTATTTTATTCCGTTGTCTGCTTTTGAAAGGTCTTCTATGTGATAAAATAACTAGATTCTGGTATTAGATGGGCTGCATATACTGCGGGGACCATTCTTGTTCTGATGAAGGAACTGGGAATGCGCTTTGAGAATAGTATTAACATGCTGGTATGTCACCATTACTCAACGATATTGGTTTTTTATGGTATATTTATTCCACTATTTGTTACTAACCCCCAGAATATTTTCACATACATGAATATTCAGCATCAATATACTCATGTTTTTTACGCTTGATTAATGGTTAAATCTAAAAGTATCTTGAGGCAGCATGATTGTGTGAACTCTAAGTTACTCTTCATATTTTTATGTCTATTAAAACAACTCAAGGAAACAGCAAAAGTCTTTTCATTCTTCTAGGAAAAAAAAAGGTTTTGATATTCCAGCTTCTTCTTTGAAATGGCATATGAGCTAGCAATATTTGGTAAAAGAATAACAAAGAAAAAGTATGCTCTTTGTTTTTTTGTCTTCATGATGTTTTAGTTATCTCTACAAAATATATTATCCTGGCCATATTACTGGTTTTTTAACAGTTTTTTTTTTTTTTTTTGGGTGCTATCTTATCGTAATTATTTTAGCTTTTGTATGTGGGTCATACTATACTTTGAATTATAATGTTAATCATCCTTTAGGTTTCCTCTGCTGTGCCGGAAGGCAAAGGTGTCTCTTCTTCTGCAGCTGTGGAGGTCGCTACCATGTCTGCAGTTGCTGCTGCTCATGGTACTCTCACTATTCTCTTTTTATCAGCTTTTGTAACTGCTATATGCAGATTCATTTAGAGGCAGTTTAAGTTTTTTCTTTAATTGGGTTGTATTGTTTATTTACTCTGGCATATGTGCTTTTCAGGATTAAATATCGACCCGAGAGAGCTTGCTTTACTCTGCCAAAAGGTTTAGATAAACAGAGACACTTTCTTCTTTCTTTTTTCATTTTTATGGGTAATTTGGTATTTTCTGTGATGCCTCACCACTGACAATTATTTTTCAACGGAAAGGTGGAGAATCATGTAGTTGGAGCTCCATGTGGTGTCATGGATCAGATGACTTCTGCATGCGGTGAGGCTAACAAACTTCTTGCAATGATTTGTCAGGTAATTGACATAATTCATTGGTAAGAATCATCTCTGTGTAAAATTTTAAGAGAGAGAATCATATTAATACCCTTCACTTCTGTGCAGCCTGCTGAGGTGATAGGTCTGGTAGACATCCCTAATCATATAAGATTTTGGGGAATCGATTCGGGAATCCGGCACAGGTAATAGATATTGAATATTTGAAGCTTAGTACTTTATAATGTGTGAGCTTCAGGAGTTAGAGGCTTAAGGTTGTGTTACTTGTCGTTTAATACCTTGAAGCAGTATCTCTTTCTATCTCTCTCTGAAAAGATGGATCATTTGGCAGTGTTGGCGGAGCCGATTATGGGTCTGTCAGGATAGGAGCCTTCATGGGTCGAAAAATTATAAAATCCATGGCCATGGAATTGCTATCGCAGTCTTATGCAAATGGGGTGACCTCCGACGATCTGGATGAGGATGGAATTGAACTACTTGAAACCGAGGCCTCCTTGGACTACTTGTGCAACTTGTCACCACATAGGTAGATTATTGGCCTATCCTTTTTTGCATCTCATGCCTGGTTCTATGTATTTCATATCTCAAGCCAAGGACATTTAGTATATTACTGTCTGTTTTCTTTCTTTCTAATCTGCTGCTGTTGATCTCTATCTCTAATGATGTGGTTATTCCATTCAAATACGTAAAAATCAAATTTGATTTTTTTTTTTCTGCCTTCTTTTTTCAGATATGAAGCTCTCTATGTTAAACAGCTTCCAGAAACTATGGTTGGTGAAACGTTCTTGAAGAAATATGCTGACCACAACGATCCAGTCACTGTGATAGATACGAAGAGGACTTATGGACTCAGAGCAGCTACCAGACATCCTATATATGAAAATTTCCGAGTCAAGGTAAAAAGGATAAAAAAGAGGATAATGTTTTAGTGAAACCAACAATTTACATAGGAAAATGATGCTCGTCTTTATGTTCTGGGGATATATGGTAACATAATTGTGTTTATGTGAATATTCATACAGGCCTTCAAAGCTCTACTAACATCTTCAGCTTCAGATTATCAATTTACTGCTCTTGGAGAATTGTTGTATCAGGTATTTCTGCATATTCTGCTCTGTTTAAATGATAACTAAAGTATCTGTGGCATTAAAGTTTCATACTTTAATCTCTAACAACACTCGGATTTGATCAACAGTGCCACTACAGTTATAGTGCTTGTGGGCTTGGCTCGGACGGGACAGACAGGCTTGTCCAGCTGGTCCAAGAAATGCAACATAGTAAGGTTTCTAGGTCTGCTGATGGAACACTGTACGGTGCAAAAATCACAGGTGGTGGATCGGGTGGAACTGTTTGTGTTGTCGGAAAAAACTGTCTGCGAAGCAGTGAGCAAATTATTCAGGTAATAATATATGAGCAATTTAATAATAGTAGTATGATGAGAGAGATTTGTAAGGCTTAAGTTTGAATGTTTGCAGATTCAGAAGAGATACCAGGATGCAACAGGTTATCTGCCGACTGTTTTTGAAGGGTCGTCTCCTGGTGCTGGCAAATTTGGGCATCTCAGAATTCGTCGTAGGCTTCAATCGAAGCAAAACTGATATGATTTGGTTTGCAGAGAATGAATGATGGATTATCTTCTCTGCCATTGTTACTTTGCATTGGCACCTCCAAGGGCTTTATAATAACTTACGTTTTTAAGAAGCAAAAGAAAGTAAAATATGTCTACATGATTTCTATCCAGTCTAGATTTCATAAAGCATCTTGAAAGAAGATTCCATCTCCAATGGAATAGTTTGTGGGGAGATGTCTCTCTTTTGATGCTGAATCTATGACTGCAAAATAAACAACTATGAAACTGGAAAAGTGCTCATGTCTGGCAAAATTAGCTGTGTTTGCTGTATACATATATTTTTTTAATATATAAACTAAAGGCCTCTATTATTCTTAATTTTACATATATAAATTATGATGTTTATTGTTGTTGTTATTGTGATATAAAGTTTTTTTTTTTTTTTTTTTTTTTTGTGAAATGCATTTGTCATCATCTCAAGGTTCGCTTAAATTATCAAATAAATCTCAAAACTTATGAAAATTATAATAAATCTTTTAATTATGAAAAATAAAAAAACTCATACAATAATAATGCCTATTTGTTGTTACTTTTTATTTCTTAGGGGACGCTAACACTATTTATTTGTTGATGAGAAAAAAATATGTGAGTTTTATTGCTTAATGACAACTTTTATTATATGCACCTCTATATATTCATCTGATGACAAATTTAAAATATATTCATTCATTAAACATTTGAATAATAGTACAAAACAACTAAGTAATATTTATAAGATCTTGTCATGAATACATTTCTTTGAAATTTATTTCCAATTTCATAGACCAGATAACGAAACAACAAATAATAATTTATAAACTCACGTTAAATCAATTATTGGAACGTTTATATACTTATATTTCTCTTTTTGCTAAATTTGTTGGACTTCCTTAAAACAACAAAGTAACCAAACATAACCTTACCTGTCTCCGGCTACTAGGCCGCCACGTCAGCGTACGGCACCAGCACCACGCGTCAACTTCCCAACTGTTAAAACTACCAACCTCGTTGTCTCAAGTCTTAAACTCAATTTTAACTAGCTCAACAAATCAAATGCCATGATCCACAATTCCACCATCATTTCTCGTCACTCAATAAACCCTCTTCTTTCCTTAACAAAATTCTCACTTCATCCCAAATTTCTCATCTCTTTTCCGAAAAAGATGCATTGTTCCAATGCAGTTAGAGCTGCACAGACACTGCACCGCGTGCCGGATTTTGAAGCGGAGGAAATGGAGCGGATAGCTGAGCAGACATTTACCAGGTACATGTTTGATGGAATGCCTCAAAGGAAAGGCAAAGGGGTTGCAATTGTTTGGTTCAGGAATGATTTGAGAATATTGGATAACGAGGTTTTGTTTAAGGCATGGGTTTCATCCGAGGCTGTCTTGCCCGTTTATTGCGTCGATCCGAGGCTCTTTGGTACTACACATTACTTTGGTTTCCCTAAAACTGGAGGTACCCTTCATTTTCAATTTGAAGAAATTAGTTCATGAGACATCTTGTATTATTGGGTCTGTTGTCAGATAATATACTAGTGTGACAAAGATGATATGGTTGAATTGAGAATGTGTATATAGTTAACAATTTTAATGTGTTTTGGTTGTCTATCATTGTTCGATGGAGCTTTGATGTGGCTGTTGTATACTTTATTTCTTTGGCAGCTCTGAGAGCACAATTTCTTGTTGAGTGTTTGACCGACTTAAAGAAAACTTTGATGAAGAGGGGTGTCAACCTTTTAATTCAGCATGGGAAACCCGAGCAGATTCTTCCTTCTCTTGCAAAAGCATATGGAGCCCACACTGTTAAGAAACCTTAATTCGAATTTGTTTGTACTGGCATGGCTACTTGAGCTTGTCCTTTTCTGTTTCTCAAGCTACAAACTGAATTTTGTTGGTCCAAAAAACAGGTTTATGCTCAGAAAGAAACATGCAGTGAGGAGTTAAGTGTTGAGGGATTAGTTTCAAAAAATTTGCAAAAAGTCGTGCTACCATCACCCGTAGGAGTGTCCACTAAGAATAAATCTATGAGTGGTGTTAAACTAGAGTTGATCTGGGGGTGTACCATGTACCATATTGATGACCTTCCATTCAGTTGCACGTCCTTACCGGATGTGTACACTCAGTTTCGTAAGGTATTTTTCTTGTTATAGTGTGAGCATATATTTTACTTGTTACAAGAGACTACTCATATACTAGCCATATGATGGTCAAATATACAGTCGGTTGAATCGAAGTCTGTTATACGGAGTTGCATTAAGGTTCCGGCATCACTTGGTCCCATGCCGGATGTTAAAGATTGGGGATGCATTCCAGAGACTTCTTCACTTCGGATTCAGCCAGAAAAGGTATGTCACCATTTATTTGTAAATATAAGTTCACTGAAGACATTACTTGCTTTATGGGGCTAAAAGATTCATTATTTTCACGTCCATTAATGCAGGTCAGCAAAGGAATGGCATTTGCAGGCGGTGAGAGTGCAGCATTGAGTAGAGTGCATGAGTATTTCTGGAAGAAGGCAAGCAAAAATTATTTGCAATTTTGCTCATAGAAGATTAGCTATTGGTGCAAAGTACATGTAGGTTTGTCTTATGAAGTGGCTAATGTTTACATATCTGGGAAATGTAATCACTGTGTTACAAACAGAAAAGAAACTACAGATTTTCTTCCCTTGCCTGAATTTGGGATACAAGAAAAATAATAAAATTGACTTGGTATGAGATATACGGCCTAGAACCATTTAAAATACAGAAGCATTCAATGAATTTTCTCCTTGTTTTTTTTTTTTTTTTTTTTTTGGCTTTTTGTACTGCTGTAGGATCTCTTAAGGACATATAAAGTGACACGAAATGGAATGTTAGGGCCTGACTACTCAACAAAGTTCTCTCCTTGGCTTGCCTCTGGAAGCCTTTCACCTCGTTTAATTTATGAAGAGGTATACAAAGTTTATAATTCCATATTTTAATTGTTATGCCACATCAGCAGCAGTATTATTATGTCAGTAAAGACACTGATACTAACAATAAGTTAATTTGCTTAGGTGAAGAGATATGAAAAGCTGAGAGAAGCAAATGATTCCACATATTGGTACCTCTTCTCTCTATTTCACTTTGCATATAAGTGTGTGAATGTGTATTATTATGAATGAAGCATACATTATAACGATCGGGCATGATGATATCTCTGATCTTTGAGCTAGGACATACTTCCCTGTGAAAGTATTAAGATACATTGTTAATTTATTCTTGACATAGAGTATAAAGCTAGTTAGGCCTCCTTCAGATCAAAATTAAGAATCCAATAATGTTCTCAAAATACAGATTTTGTTTTCAATGTAACTGAGCTGTTCATGTATTGATTCCCCTTCAACAAATTGAAATGATTCTCCTCTAAACTCTTCTAATCCTTGTTTCTAGAGTTGGGATATCTTTTCCAATTCATGATCACGTAAGGTAGAAATTGTTAAAGGATGTAACAAGCTATCCCTGAATAGCTCCTAATGTTTTCCAGGGTGCTGTTTGAACTTATATGGAGGGACTACTTCCGATTTCTATCAATCAAGCAAGGGAACACTCTTTTTCATGCAGGTAAAAGAAACGTTATTTCATATTGTGATTGAAATAGAAATGTATGGATCAAACTGAACTCTTAGTTTTTTCCAATCCACCTGAACTGTTGAAAAGCTAGTTCATCAGGATGATAGTGTAATGTTGATAAGAAATACAAGAATGCATTAGAAACATCAGCTCTAAGTCAATTTGGAGGTCCTACTTGCTAGAGCGAAAATTGGCAATATCTGAGATCTGCATATCTCCATATTTATATTCAACACTTTTAAATACCTAGAGTCCTAGACTCCTTAAATATAATATATTGACCTTTCAGGTGGTCCTCGAAAATTGCATTTCAATTGGAGCCAAGACCATGCACTTTTTGATGCCTGGAGAGATGGTCGGACTGGGTATGGTGTAGAAGCTGTTAATTTCATTAATCGTGTATCTTTGATTTTGAATTTGCTGATTTTAAAATGCGAAAAACGAACAGAATTCCATGCATCACTTTCAATAATTCTGTTGACCAAGTTAGTTTTGGCCATATTTTAGGTATCCTCTCATTGATGCAAATATGAAAGAATTATTGACTACTGGCTTCATGTCAAATCGTGGGCGACAGGTGAACTTATTCTTTGCCATTGAAACTTATGAAGCTAATTTTGGAATTTGAGATAAGAAAAATAATGGATACATATTGTGTGTGTATATATTATGGTTTTTCAGTCCATTAAAAATGTAGATATTATTTTTGACAGATTGTATGTTCATTTCTCGTTCGAGACATGGGCCTAGACTGGAGAATGGGAGCAGAATGGTTTGAGACATGTCTTTTGGATTACGATCCTTGTTCTAATTATGGAAATTGGACCTATGGAGCAGGTGACCACCAGAGACTATTTGAACACATATATTTTTAGCTTCCCTTTCTTTTTTCGAATGAAGATCTACCACATATATATGATAACATGTTTTGCCTTCTTTTCTAGGTGTTGGGAATGACCCAAGAGAGGATCGCTATTTTAGCATTCCAAAACAAGTATGTGTGATCAGGCTAGTAATTTCATGGTCTTTTCTTTGAGTTGAAAATCAGCTTTTGAACTTAGATCATGTCAATGTATTCAGGCTCAAAATTATGATCCTGATGGCGAGTTCGTGGCATATTGGTTGCCCCAGTTGAGATCACTGCCTAAAGAGAAGAGACATTCTCCTGGAATGCTGTATATCAAGCCAAAGGTAGCCCTCAAATTTGGAAATACAAAACCGATGAATAATAGAACCACCCCCCCTGGAGCAAGAAGAGTTTCAACAGAAGACAAGAAATGGAAGAGCTCTAACTCTGGGAACAGAAGATGACAATATTAATTGTTACTCTTTTCATACTTAGGTTTTGTTGTATTCTTGCTCAGATATAAACGAACATATATCTCAGAAATCAAAGCTTGGTTATGTAAAAGAACCATTTGCTTTACAAGAATCAAAGAATGTTTTGTATCTTTATAAATTGTTCTACTGATATTATATGCAAAAAATGTTGCTCTTTACAATCTAAGTTACGGTACTAACAGTTGAAGTTCTGGAAAGCTTCAAGAGGTATTGATGGAGGGAGGCTCTTCATTGCAACAGATTCATATTTCTTCATGCTATATTTCATCCTAATCCTCGGCATATTAGAGCCACCGCTCTTGGTGCAAAACCAATGTAGCTCCAACACACAGTCTTGCAAATCAGAGGGCTGATATGTCGTATAGTGCTGTAAGGTGGCATTCCAGGGCATCCTTGAAGGATCCAGAATATATCGAGCCAAGAAAACCGATGAAGCAGCCACCAAAGACGGCAAGAAACGAAGCAAACAATAAGAAAAGAGAGAAAGCTCAGCAATGTAGCTAGCCATGCACTCCAAACTCTGCGATGGGGCCTCTTTCCCACCATGTGCAGCATGGATGAACATCTTCAAGAAGGTCCAAGTCGTGGGCCCTGTCACTTCGTACTTCAAGTAGCTCAATATATCGCGTTCCATTCGGATGAAATCCTCAACAGAAAGCGTGCGCATTGTAAGTTCCACGAACACATCAATGCCGACCTGAGTTTCCCTGACTTCTTCATATTTAGATGCAATTATCATGCAGGTCAGGCCAAGGAAACGAAGATGTTTCTCGTTTTGCATCACATTGCCTGATAAACACCGATCCAAGTAGTTGATTGCCAGATGCAACGTCTCAGGATCTAAACAGAGCTTAAAAGCCATATCAACAAGAAAATCAACACAGCATGCTCGTGTTCTTGGGTTAATATGTCTCTGCAGCTTCGTCATGTAATCCGTCTCAGGCCTCTTCTTGGTCTCTGTCAGTCGCAAGTTATGTAACACATCTTCGAAAATGTCTGAATCCACGAATCTTGCAACATCTGAGAAATTGTCAGTGATCTTGATGGATTCAAAGGCTGCTCGGATTGAAACTTCGAAATCAAACATGGTTAGCGGCTTGTGAATTTGATCAGGATCTTCAGTGAGCAATGGCCGCGGTGGGCCACAAGGTCTAGCGATTGCAGACTCCATGGATGTGAATGAAGTTTCAAGTACTAGATTTTTGTCATTGCATGCATGGCCATGTTTTTATAGAGCACTTGTAGTCCTAGTTTAAGAGAGAAAGCAACTAACCTAATCATACTCAAATACGGAATACGAATTCTGATCATACCAGGACTATCCAATTATAATCTAATCTTTTTTTTTTTTTAAATGGATATAATCTTATCTTTTTTGTTCTATTTTAAGTATTTGTATCGAATTTAATCTCCCTCAAATCTAATATATATATCTTATTGAAATCAATGTAATGATCTATCTGAATCTAACGGGATTTTTATCAGCTATGTAGAAGTATGTATGTCTGGTTGGACATAAAATCTTACTTTAGGGTTTTAGGCAATTTAACCACTTTTTAATTAATTGGACATATAAAAACACAAAATTTCCATTTTATTTCAATGTAATGCAAATTTTTCGTAATTTTATGAACGTCTCACGGATTATCAAAGTGTGATTCTTTGTCAGCCATTAGATCAACAATTTGATTTATTTCAACTAAAATCTTGATTTTTATATTTTTGACAATCTGACCACAGTTTTAAGTTTTGACGAATAAACTTTATATTAAATTTAGTTTAGAACTTTATTTTAGTCATTTTGATATTTATTATTTTGTAAACTTGTTCCATGTAAAATATGATTTGCTAATATATTACATTAGTAAATTTTGTAATCATCATAACTATGAAATATATAATGATATTTTAAACCATATTTTATGAAATCATCTATTTAAAATAGTGTACATAGAAAAGGAGAGTTGAGACTCTCATGTTGTGAGTTATGACAACCGACACGTAGACATCTTCAACCCTTAGCCTTAACATTGACTTTGTGTTGAAAGAGGTTAAATTGTTCATATGTTTGTATAATAGTATTTAAAAAAAAAAAAAAATTATTATTATTATTATTATTATTATTATTATTATTATTATTATTATTATTATTATTATTATTATTACTACGTAAAGGAACCGAAATTCCATTGATTATAAGGAGCCCAAAAATGGCCCAATTAAAAACCTAGTGGGCCAAACAGCCCATAGAAAAATTAAATCTAACAAATTAAAACTAAGTCAAAAACCATCAACAGAGAGCCCAACATTAGGCCCAAATATAAACAAAATAGACCAAGCAAATAAAGAAGGTTCCTTCCTCCCCAGGTACTCTTCTTCAAATATGTTTTATAGATAAGTTTTATTTTTAATAGTACTTCATCATTAGGAAGAAAGAAAAAAGTACTTGTTCAACAAACAAAGAGAAAGGAGTGAGAGAAACAAATCATAGAAATATTGCTAAAATATATTTCGGATGTAAATATTGATCACGTATACATATCGAATCATAAATCTTAAATATTAATATGGCAAGACAATTTTATTGAATATAATGGTATTATTGTATTATCTAATCATATGATTAGATAACAATTTAATATAGAGTACTTTGAACCAGGTGCACGGATCAACTTGGCGGGTTGGGTACGGTTCAATTCGGCGACCATTAATTAATTTTTTTTAATTTATGCGGTAGTCTTTATGTTATTTGAGTATAACATTTATAGTATAATTTTTATATACAGATATCACAATCTTTAAGTGATATTATTTAAAACTTTTTTCAATATAAAAATTCATGTAGTATAACTGAATCTTTATGTTATAATAATTTAACTTTTATATTATATTAATATAACTTTAATGTACAAATATCATAACATATATGTACTTGAAGAATAACATAAAAGATAAATTATTATAACATAAATGTTTAAAAGGTATTATATATTTGTAATACACTGTAAAATGTAAAACTAGCATAACATAAATGTTATATGAATATAACTAAATGTTAGACGAACATAACTAAAAGAATAGGTACCCAGGACTAAGATTTGAGCGTGTGGACACACATGTGAACACATGAAAAATACAGTCGAATTGGATTAATCCAATTACACGGTTCCGGACCTATGAAACTAAAACATACAAATAATTTTGAATGATAAATACTTGAACTAATATTCTTTTTATAAAATATCAATATTTTTAATATTATTGAATAAAATTAAACAATAATATAATATACTTTAATAAACATACAACGCGCGTGTTACTCAAGATAATGTCTAGATCAGACAACTAGCACCACGATTTATTCAATGCTAATGGTCCGGTCCAAACAGTGCAAATCCAAAAGACATAATAAATAACTTATTAATATTACTTTCACACTTGCAATAACTAAATATGAAAATAATTTCAATATGTTTATCACTAATAAACGAAAATATTGTGCAAAATCAAGAAGGAATATCAAGGATCCATATACAAATATATCAATTAATCAAGGGTATAGCTATATTTGTCTCATTATCAGTCATCCTCTCTGCAAATCTGTAAAAATCTTCTGGCAATGGAATGTTGAGTTCTGAGCAAACTAACTGCATCACCTTCGCAGTCACACCTCCAAAGTTCATTTTATTCAGAGTCACAGAAATGGCAAATCTGTTATTAATGTCACAATACCCTGTTGATCCACCCATGCCTGAATGCCCAAATCCAATCAACTTACCATCTTTTGCGTAAGATCTCTTGAAGCCAAGCCCAAACTGCCCGCCTTGAAGTGCCAAATTCTCATATTCTCCAATTCCCATGAACACGTCGTGAATTCTACTATTCGTAAATAGTTTAGCACTGCTCCGATCGTTAGCAAATCCACCATTAGCTACAGAGCTGGTGCTGCTGAGGTTAATATCATCAGTGGGAACTCTAGTGTAGTTTTTGCCACCATCCTTATTGTCAGTATTCCGTGCATGTTTGGAACTTTTTCGTTTCTTGATGGCTTTTGGCGATACGAATTTTGGAATGTGTGCATGAGTTCCTAGTTGGGGCTGGGTGGAAGAAGAATGTGGTGGTGGAATGGCACCTTGATCAACGAGGGCTGCATAGTATCGTGCAAGAGCACGAGCTGAGCAGTGTGCATTAGCAGCAGGTATGATGGAACGACGAGTAAAAAGTGTGTTGAAAAATGCAGGAAGAGAAGACGCCATGTAAGAGACATCTTGTAACTGGGTCTGGAAGCTGGATGGTAATTCCTTGCGTTTGGTGATCTCAGAGATTTTCTTGATGTCATCCATATCAGATGTGAGTGTAGCAAGTCGAGATTCCACACCTAAGAGGAATAAATTATGCGGTTAGACTAACAACGATTAAACTGATAATGATTGAAAGAATATTGTAAGAAAGAAACGAGAACAAAATCAGACAATATCCTGGTGGGAAAAATATACTTATGAGGGGAATGCAATGGTCTTTTGACCCAGTACAAAAAGTATCGGACATCAGATGAAAGTAAACTGTAGCCACATGTTGGCTGTGCAGGATTGGAGACAGTGAAGAAACTAATTTTTTGTGAAACCAATAGAGTGGAATTGCTCCGACAACTAGTAAATGACAATAAGCTAGGATTTTCAGCTTTGAGTAACCAAAAACTGCAGAGCCACTTTCAGAGCGGAGAATGTGGGTGGTTCAGTGGGACAAACACAATCTCATTGTTAAACCATATTCCAGAATTTTTACAGAACATCAGTTTACATGACGAAGAAATACCATAATGTACCTACATATTCAAGTATTTATGTGATGCTATTTGTACTCTTTCCTCTACTAAAAGCAAGATTCCTTTCCAAATATCTCAAGATCCAAACATTTTCATTAATAGTAATGATCATGTCAATATATCGTTCATATTGGTGTGTAAAATGAATCTCAGATAAGATAATTACTTCAAAAATATTTGCCAAGTCGCCAAAAAAGAAACACTCTAACCACAAAAGTCCCCTCTCAAAATTAACCTCTCTGTAGCTTAAACAATATTAATCTCAAAAATAACCTGTTAATTTTTTACAGTAAAGTAATGAGCTCCATTCATTTAATCTTATGTTGACAGGCTTGTGCATCAACCTAGTAAGAAATGTAATCCTTACTTGGTTAGGCATGTATGCTACACTCTTTCGAGCATCATAGATTTTCTATGGTGAAGAAATCAGCAATTAATCCAATTGAAAATGTAATAATGGGGGAATGATACTCCCTTTTCTAATCACTCATATTTTCTTAAAACATATTTACTTTAACTGCACTAGATGGAATATGGTCTATCGTATCAAGTCCATAAACCAGATCAAATGAAGTTATGAAAACGAAGTGCATGTGTTTGGGTGCATATGTGTGTGAGTGCGCCTGAACAGAACTTAATTCATGAAGAGCCAAACATGCCTGGAGGAATTCCAATGTATAGCTCGCCATCTATTTTAAGAGGGCGAATGAATGCTTCTTCAAGAATCTCCTGAAACTTCTTCCCTGAAGCATGCTGTACAATCAAAAATTACGGGATTAGTGATAATCCTCACAAGAAAAATGGTGGTTCAATTATGCCAGATAGAAGACTTCTTAGCTAACATAAAGTGTAAAGCAACTGGTATCCCTGCCTGGTAGGACTTCTTTTAGAAAGAGGGAAGGGAATGCTAAGTCGGGATAAATGCACTACCTTAGGGAAAAAAATTTCCTAATTGACCAAACATACAACCAAAACTTAGTGCTAAAACTAAGCCACACCCTGAAAATCTGAGTGTAATATAATCAGCAGATTTATTCTTGTCCTGCAGGCTATCCATTTCAAAATATTGTTTCTTTATGTTTTTTCTAAAAAACAAGAAAGGATGAATTGATGTAAAAGGTTGTTCCTTTCACATAGAGAGCAAAACCACACTCTTTTAGCAATTGTTCTGAAATGTTCACTTGTTACAAATTTTATCCTTACACAGAGGTGAATCCCAGAGATTTGGACAGAGTGATATGGCAAATCATAGAAACATTAATTGCAACTTTCCTAAAACTTTCCCTCGGTGCCTTAAGCCAGACAAGTTTTGAAGAATAAGGAGGAAAAATAAAGAAAAAAATGGAACATTACATGCCATGGATAATAGTAAGAAATAAAAATTCTCAGCTTGGAATCCTTTATATAAAATGATGCTATCACTATGCAAGAGTAAGATCTTTGAGTTCTATACCTCAATAATACCACCACATAACCAGCCAAAAGACAAATAATGGTATTGCTGCTCACAGCCAGGTTCAGTCTCCGGAGCCATCTCTGTAATGCAATTTAAACATTCATCCCACTCAGTCATAAGTAGAGGGTTTTCGCGTGTAAGACTGGCCAAGGCATTGTGCAAACCAGCTGTGTGATTAAGCACATGATGAACCTAGATAAATCAATGAAAGACGTTTACATGCATCCGATAAAACAGTTAAAAAGTAAGAATATCAAATATCGATTCTATATGTAATTATGTATCCAGCTGACAATTACTTGACTCCAATCTATTGGATTTAACAGAATGCAAGTTAGATCTCATCAGCTGGTCAACAAACAGACTAAGTACTTCAAGAACCACATAATTTTGTAATTATTTCCTTCCTGATTAGGTAGTACCAAACAAGTGCAGATTTTGTCATTAACAGATGACAGATCTGTACTGCAGTGGGAACATTCTCTACCTTTATTTTATCTTTTCCATTGGATCCAAATCCTGGCCAAATATTTTCAACTTTGTCCTCAAGGTTCAGCTTCCTGCTAGACAAATTTCACGAAGTTAAACTGCAGCTCCAGTCCCAACCAACATCATGTACATGGACCAAATTTATCTTCTATTAGAATCAATTAACAATACTAATGAAAAGCATAATGATAGCATTTTTCAGTTCTGGTATGCTCAAAGAACAATTTGTTGAATATCATGAGCGCTACGATAGTTTTCAAACAGGAGTAAATTGTTATCGAGAATTATTTGCAGATGAAGAGATGTCAAAGGGGCTTCAAAATCACGAGCATTATAATTGTTATGAATAGAACCATGCTTGCTCATGGAAAGAAAACAGCATAAGCCAGTAATATCAGTGAATACGTCAAGAGTTGTGACACCGGGTAAGAAAATTGTCGACATACTGACCAAGTGAACTTACAACAAGAGGAAGAAATGATATGCCTTCCATTTTTCAAAACCATTTAGAGTTTCTTATTTTACTCATCTTCTAAAATTGTTTTTGTTAAAACATTTCTAAGAATGAAAACCTTCATCCTTTTCCAAAAGCATACTGCCTAATTTTCAGTCAGTTATCTCACTGGGTCAAGTTTTGCAACACAATTACATGACAAAGCTAATTGTTCAAGTTTCTATTTTATCTTGTGAAATAAATCAGTCACTTACCCTTCCTATACTTCCCTAAATTCATTCAGTCATCCTTCTGTAGACAAACAATATTCAGTATCTAATATTACCTGAACATTTAATCACTGTCAAACTTGCTATATAAAGTTAGGATACAATGTGATTATTCAATATAGATGCTAGTAAATATAACTGTAGCAGCATCAGTTGCTTAGATCTGTAATCTGATGCCAACATGAAACAATGGAAGCCCTAACAATTTTGCTTACCCTTTATCAACAAGCCAGTGAACCATTCCTGCCGTAATTCCTTTCGAAACAGAAAAAACAGGAAATAAACTATCAGGTTGAACTGGTCTGGGATCATATCTTCCAAGCACCCCAGCAGCAGTGTCAATAATTACTTCTCCATCTTTATAGGCACATACCTAAGAGAGTTTAGAGCAAAATGATGAGTTATTCCGGAGAATCCACTAATTTAAAGCAAAAGCCAGAGAGATGCTCTAATGGAAATAACAGGCACAAGCACTATCACTTGACATTTGAAGAGTAAGAAATGACAAAAAAGAGTTGGGTCATCATTGTTAAGTAAAGAAAATACATTTTCAAGATGATCATCGATCAACAGCATAACCTTGTCCGTACCAAGGATGACTGTGATATGATGAGTCCCAAAAGAGTACATTTTATTTGAAAAAGGTTAAATGAATTTCCAAACATCAAGCATATAAGCTTTTGATGTATTTTCCTTTCAGTTAAAAGTTTCTTATCATAACCAGAAACCAAAAACTATACTAAGCAAAAGATGTGAATAACTAACAACAGTTGCAGGCCAAAACAATGTAGAACAAGACTATTGAAATGCTTTTCTAGAAGACATATTGTCATGATAACACGTCATTTTTATTAAGGAACCAACAAAATGACACTTGATTTCATACATGTCGTGAAGCAGTGGTTTACCTGGATGCCAAGTATTTTATCAGCATTCCCAATCTCAATTAAAAGCTTCCGCAGCTTGTATTCAACATCAGAAAGGTGAGGAGTGTCATGGATCCAGTTTGCATTAAAAGCTGGCCCTCTATTCACATTGCTGACATAAGTTTTTCAAAAGTAAATGAGACAAGCATCCCTGCAGCTGTAAGATATAATAAGTTCAGAGCTTACCATTGTAAAACAGATTCTGCAAATGGTCTCATGATATCCACATAAACTATGCGTAGATCCATTGTCGATGAAAGACCTGCAATACAAGTTAATCACAAATTAATGGAAATTGCACATAAATTAAAAGAAAGTAAGAAGCATGTGTATTTAGATTTATTTGATACCTCTGAGAAGATTAATGACTCTGCTGAATATAATGATATCCCCTGGAAAAGCATCAACCTGAAGAAAACATTTATAGGTATACGGAAAAAGGGGGGGTGGGTGTTGTTCCATAATCAAGGATCATTCTTGGACTTACAGGATTAAAACGTTTTACTTGTTTCTCACTGAGCTTCATCTTCTGTTGAACAGTCTTCAAGTTTCTATTCCTTTGCTCAGCAAAAGCTTTCATGAGTTGCTTCACCAAATAGTGGAATGAATTCAATACATAGAAACAAGAATTGTTATAAAAAAGAGATGTGCCTTCTTACAGGAGCTTCATTTGCTGGGGTTGAAGTACGGAAGAACACATTTGCAATTTCCATCACTTGCTCGGGGATGTCCAACCGCAGTTTAAGTCCCATTTCTGAGAAAGAAGATAAAAGTGCCACATAATCACCCTGCAGCAAGCAGCAAAAAGTTTTCTTGAGCAAAATAAGAAAACTAATAGATGAACTTCAAGCAAAAGATCTAGTGCACAAGAGAAAATGACCGAACCATCGAAAGAATGTGTGGAATACAAATGACCAATCAAGAAAAACATGGAACAAGCTCATACATATTGTCAAGTTCACATCTGAGATGGAGCCTCATGTTAAAAAACACAGAAAAGGAGTGGGGGTTATACATGTCTGGGCTCAAGACTTATATGTTTAAAACCTTTAGGTCATATTTAGACCCAATCATGTACTATAGAATTCTACTTGTGACCAAAGTCCAAAGCAAGAGTCTTAACACTGGTGTTAGAGAAAGTTGGAAGAGCTAATCACTTTCTATGAAAGCAAATAAAGATCAGATCCCATGGGAACAAGGATCTAACATGCACGTTATTTATACTGTCTTGGGATTGTCGCCAAAAGAGCATGAAAAACGAGCGCATCCTAGGGAGAAAAATTAAAGCACAAAGGAAATTTATACTGAGATAAGCCCCTCAATGGGTATCAGTTAGAAATTTGCTCTGGTCTGTTCTGAAGGTATCAGGTATCTATCAAGAAGAATTGTTGGCAATGTGGATGCTCACTTCTGAAAGAGGGAGTTGTTAATTTCAAATGTGCCTTAGACAATTAAGAATTTAGTGGACTTATACACATGTATAGAGCTGATATGATTAGGGTTTCGGGTCAAATTTAGATTTTGAAGATGCATACAGGAATGCGTTTTATGACGAATTTCAAGGGGCAAAACAGGAGTTTTGAATAGAAAAGACTAGCTAAAGCTAAATATATAATCCATCGGTTTCTAGCTTGCTAATTATCTATGGTATTTAATGATTAGTAACCATATGCAACTTAATACAAAGGAGAGTGTTCTAACCTCAGCAGATGCTAGAAACATTTTTGCTAAAGCTTGTTTCATATCAGATGATAACTTCTTTGTTAGCCCAAAATCCAGCAAAATTGGACGATGTGGAGGAGCCTTGCTCACAAGGAAATTTCCTAGATTAAAAATCAATAGAAGATCCAGGATACAGTGTAAATACAATAAACAGAACCAACGATATCCCATACAAAAACTGAAAGAGCAGAATTAGACTGTGAACACTGAACACTCATCCATAATAATTAAAGAGATAGAATACCTGGGTGTGGGTCACCATTGAAGAATCCATCAACATAAATTTGGTGTGCATATGCACGGGTAATTTCCTCAACCAGTTTTTGTTTGTTGACACCCAATGCTTGGAGAGATTCAGAGTCATTAAGTCGTACTCCATCCATATATTCTAAAATTAGAACTTTCTCAGTTGACTGCATCACATAGATCACAAAAAATAATGTGGTTACCATATTAATAATTAACAAGAAAAAAGAAAAACTGGAAATGGAGGAAGAAGCAAATTTTATATGGTGTCTAGATAAAATCAGTATTATAGAAATTTCCATTCTGCAAACTACATTCTTTACAATCAGGTTTTCTCAAATAAGATGAATTTTAATTGTGCATAAACACAACAGAAATATTGACACAGAAGTTGGACCCTTATCCTATGCATATTTCACATCAAAAATACTTTGCAGCAGGCCGTGAAGGTAGTATTTTATTCTGGTACACTTGCAATCAGAAAGAGCATATTTTATTAAAAGAATATCCAGAGGCCAAGTATCTTTTTGTCATGCTCAGGAGTAACAGAAGCATAATCTTTATCACTTGCCTCTCACAAAGAACCCATTAGTATTACACTTGAGGGATGCAGTTCAGTCACCATGCTGCATAAACATCTTATGTTTTACTCATTTTCTAATTTATTAAAAAATTATCTTACACCCCCAAAATCCTTAATTTAGTGTGTTTCGAACATAATGTAAGGAGAATAGGTAAACCATCAATACAGACCTAGGATTTCAGATCAAAGGATCTGGAAAAGAATAATACCATAATAACTTCTGGAATTAAGACATCCACACGATTTATGTTGTTATCATCATAATTACTTCTGCACCCAAGATTCCTAGAAACTTTGCGAGTATTTTCTACAGAAACCAAGAGAAGCATCTTTAAGAGTTGAAGGGTGCTGAAAACAAGAAGAAAAACAGAGATATGAAAACAAATCAATAAAATATCAAAAGCATACCAGCCTCATGGTTGAAGTCAAGTTCCTTGGGTGCTTCTTTGCACCATTCATCTATCATGGGGTTGAAGTTATATTGAGGTTCTGCCCAGGCAATCCAATCAACAATTGACTTAGCATTTTTCAGATCCTGAAAACGACAAGAAACTCATAACAACGATATGCCAGTATTCATCACAACTAAAACTGAATCATAAGACCCCAAAAAATCAAAGTCCAAAGAACAACCTCCAATATGATTTCCTTTATGCCCTCATGTTGAACTTTAACAACAATCTCCTTCCCGTCAAACAGGGTCGCTCGATGAACTTGAGCTATCTGCATAAAGATGGAAAGGAAAACATTGAAGTCATCCAGGAAATGCATTGTGCTACTACTTGGGATTTGGAAGGCGAAGAACCTATTGAGATAATTGTATTCTGTAGAGAAATACAAGATAAAGATCAGTTGTCCCCATATCTTCCAAAAGTTATATATCTTTTGAAAATTTACCTTGTTTGAAAACTATACGAGTATTTTCAAATGACAATAGGTGTTCTCCTAATCTTTACCATGGAGTTTGATAAAAAGTAAATGCTGACACATATGATATCACATCCAGCTAAAACTGTACATCTTTGGCTAAGTATTGATCAGCAATTTTCATATGCTCTGCAAAATCTTAATCTGCATCTTCCAAAAATGTACTAAGGTATTATATCTATTATCTTACTTATTCATAGTCAACTACCACTTATAATCCAATCTATACTCAGAAACTGAAACTCAAGGTTTCCCCTGCAATAATATTATCATCAGACTTACGGATGCTGTAGCTAGTGGTATGGTATCAAAATTCAAGAAGAGCTCGTCCATCGATTTTCCCATCTCTCGGTTGATAGTCTGGCAAACCTGTGCAGAAGAAGCTTGTAATATACTAATAAAACAAGTTACAAGCACTCCTGAATATACAGTAAATAATGTAAACATATCAAAGCATGCAATTTCTGAGTATGTTCACCAAGGATGAAGGTAATCTACTTCCATGTCCCCACCTGACAGGGTTTAGCATGTTCCAGTATCTATACTTAAGAACTAGCAGAACTTGTTTTTGTTAGGTTTAATTATCCAGTCAATGAGTTTTTCTACATTAACGCACAATTAAAATTAAAATTTCATTTGCCAAAATAAACTTTCCTGACCAATAATAAACGTCCAATACATTAGAAAGCAAAGCCAATCACTGCAAAGAATGAGGAACTAGATAAATCTTTTTTTAAATTGGAACTAAATCAAATACTATGAAATTCTGTTTCATTGGATCAAATTATGTTGTGCTGTTGATACACAAAATAAAATGGCAAAAAGAAGTCATTGGTTACTATTAGCAATACAAGTGCTAAAATAATGATGGCAGTCGTCCTCAAAATGACTTCAGTAGATACACTCATAATGCAGTGAACTATATGAAGAATGAAGTTGTGTTTTGCCAGATCATAGTTTAGCACATTGGATGTGATATCGTCCTTGTCAAAGCCACCATAACATTTAGGTCCATGATCAAGCATCCATCGACAGATAAAGTAAATTATATGCAGGCGTATTTTGGAATATAATCATTCATATACCAGTCTCTGGTCTGGTAAGTGTACCTCTCATGTTATCTTTATTTTTCCATGATGTGGAGGCAGAAAGATAGCATTTAAAAGCTTCATTTACTGGGGAATCATGCAACTTGCACTTCAACTTTCTTAAAATGTTTCAACATTACAATAAGTAAAATAACCTCTTCTATGGGACGAGGGGGAAGAGAGTCCTGCAGCTGCTTCAGAAGGCGTATATAGGCTGGAGGAAGCACATCAGCACGTGTAGATAGGTACTGTCCTAGTTTCACCCATAAGCCTTCCAGCTCTACTATCAAACTAAGAACACGCTTAGCATTACATTCATGAGCTTTCTCCCAAAGCTCATCCCTCTTTGAATTTTTTGTCCACTTCTCTCTCAGTTGCAGTGCCTGTCAATACAGGATCACGGGAAAGAAGCAAAGAAATGGCCATCAGGATTGTATGGCATTGGGACAAAAGGGGGATCACATGGTGGTCATTGTACCCCACAACTCAATAATAAAATGACAGCAAGCAAGAAGCATCGAACCTTATAATCCAAGTAGATTACAACAGCTAGTGTAAAGACTTTCATGCGCCTCTTATAGATGCTTCCCCACCCCATTGGAAGCAGTTTTCTCACAAACTGTGTCTAGATGATACTGGACTCACATAATACATAAAACTGATCAGAGTTGAAGATAATAAAATAATATCAGTCAAACTAAAATGCATAACAATGCTAGTAAGAACAAGAACATAATATCAAAGTAAATGACCAACAGTAGAAAATCTTGCGAAAAGATACAGGACTAAATGGTAGAACTGACAAGCAGGAACATTAAAAAATATATGCAGACTTATCCGCTAAAAATAACTAAAATAAGCCAGTCTAGCAGGGTTGATGCCAAATGATTATAATAAAATGTTATGACTTCAGGTTACTGTTTTTACGGATTTCATGTTCATGTAATATAAGTATTTCAATTAAATCACTCTGGACAATGCTCACAAGTCCTTGGTTTCACTCAAGAAGTACCAGAAAAATGTTTCTTAATTAGTTCCAATATTTGATTGTCCCTGAACCGCAATTAATAAGAACAAAGGGATCAAAATGGCTCTGTTAAATAGGCAATTACGATTGCTGTTGTTATGCTAGTAATTTTCCGAGTCACTACTTGATCACAAGATACTCTTTTTTTTATATAGTTTTTGACTTGGCAAACCCCAACTTTAATATTTGTGAGTTCACAAAGTAATTACTTAGCGAACTCACCTGATTTGGGTCAGTAATTTCTCTGAAGTTTCTTGTGCACACTTCTCTATGAATGCAGGCCACTCTTACTCTTCCCTTTTTTTTTTTTTAATAGTGTTATGATTTTAAAATATATAAATGAGTTGTGTAATTTCCAGCATAAAAACTTCATAAATAAAACACAAGCTGAAGGGACCACATGGATTTACCCTCCCTTAGCATTAGAAAAGGGTATATTCCAAGGCAGCAAACACTTCATAACCCTTGCAAGCACTTTAAACCCTGTGATTCGAAGTCTTTCTTCTACTGAGAACAAATTTACCAATCTCTATCTCTTCTCTACCAGTTCATTCACGCTTATTACTGCTACGCAACCAGGAACTCTAAAAAATCAAACTTCTGGTATAAACATCTACTACCTAATTAAAATGATTCGTCCTCCCATCTTAGAATTTTTCGTCATTTGAATTATTATCTAAAGCACCTACAATTCATCACTACCCATTGGAAACTTGGGCAAACTATTGAATTGCCAAATCTCTTTATTATGTCGGTGGAAGAAGATTCTCAAATATTTCTCTTATAATGTCACTGGACATGCAGAGGTTCTCATCTTCAAATCTTTTCAAATTATTTACTATAATTCAAACTATTCAGGCAAAGCAAGTCTGACCAAAAGATGTTTTACAAACATCTTCGATTGAGACCTCCTCATGTTTTCAGAATGCAAAACAAATCTAAAATGGTCTAACCATTAGCTCAGAAAGCATCTAGAATCCACTAGTTAGGAGGTGTGATCCGAATAAATCAAGTGTCTCCTATACTTTTCTGAATACATTGCATCAAGGTTTGGTTCGGTGACCAACCATAATTTTTTATAGGTGAATTTACATGTATTATAACTAGAAGAATTTGAAAATTCTTAAAGCCTTCCATAAAGATGCAATCACAGAACAACAATAATCAAACAATTTCTACAGAAAGAACATCCACATGAGATGAGAAGAATGTTCTCTTCAATGTACTTTATTGAATTCCTACACCTACATTTTAATAACTTTGAGCTCTGGTCATCCTGCTTCTCTTCAACTAATAAAAACTCATATTGGAATTTCACTTTCTCACTAATAAATAAACACAATCACATAGAATTGTACCCTAAGCTATTAATTCATGCATTCAGAGCTTTCTGCTTCCTATGCTCCGAAATTAAATGTGCCCCAATGAAAACGATGGAATAAGAAGAAAATTTAGCAATCTTCAACACTTTCTTGCTCAATTAACAATAATTCAATCCAATAAAAATAACCACGCACATAAATGAGCATAAAAAATGCATGCGCTAACTACCATACACTTCAACATATGAAATCACCCCCTAACTCACCCCCTCCGACGAGAGAGAGAGAGAGTAAATGATCAAAAAGGGGTTGATGATAAATTCACCTGAATAATTTAGAGAAAATAAACCGGAGCAAACGGCGAGAGAAGGAAGATGCGGAAGAGTTGTGCAACACAGAGAGAGTATAAAATACACAGTCCTCTCTTCTGGCTCTGAATGATCGGTGGAAGATTATACGACGTCGTCCAAAATTGAACTTCTGGAAACTTGGATTATACTTATGTCGACGTTTTGGTGGTTGGTATTCTATTCTCCCCCTATTTCCTGATACAGTGATCTTTGATGTCACCGATGGCGTAACTGCTTTTTACAAAGTCACCTTCTATTTCTATTTTTCTTCATCATTTATACCTTTTTGCCCTCATTTCCAAAATCCTTTTTTTTTTTAAGTGAATATTTTTTATGATATAAGCGAATTTATTTGCTAGTTTTCCTAGTACGATAATGGGTGCGTCGATTAAAAAAAATTAAATACGGATAATGGATTCATATTATGATTTTTATGGTTTGATTTCTCAAATCCACATGAAGGTTCAAGCTAGTACATCATGATTTATCATTAAGATGCAAGTAATTATATTGTGTAAATTATAGGTACTTCTATGGTATGACTTAAAATTATATAATCATGAAGAATGAATGTTCATGTATTGGTTACTTATATTTTGTTATTTTGTTATGTATTTATAGCAAGTTGTGTTGTATCACAAATAATATTCATAATCAAGTTAATAATATCTTTAAAAATTGTTATAGAGTAAGAGTACGTTAATATAGTTGATTTTTTGTTTTTGTCAAGGGATTATTTCCTATGTTTAATAATGAGCATATTTTGTATGTTTTAGTCTAACGGCATTATTTGTGAGTTAACCAATTGGCCTAAATTTTCCATGGGGTCGATTTCAATCATAATTGTCATCAATTGTCTTTAACTTGTCATTTATTATGTCCAATTTTATTGTATTCATATGATAATACAAAAAATAAAATATAATATATTCTATAAACAGTGATTTACAGTCAAATGTTAAATATCACCACTCTTTTTAAGCATTATATATTATTACTTTAAATCATATAATACTTGGTAGATATATCGTATATAAGATATTAACCTTTATTACATATCTAATGAGTCATGACGCGTTTATATAGAATTGTTAAAAAGGTCAAAAAAGCAATATATGAAAACACTTTATGTTTTTCGAATACAAATTAAAAAGAAAAAAAAAATCTCAAAATATTGTGGCCTATCAGCGGCTATAAAGAAAAGTCAGCAAAGTGGAAAAGTTTTTTGAGTCTTTTCTTAATGCAGGGTTCAACCAATTTGGAAATTTCTGCGAAAATCTTCTCTCTCTAATTGAAGTGGTTGACCGTCACCGTCTTGGCAAAAATATTAAAAAAAGGAAAACATTGAAATTTTATTTGAATTAAACGATTTGATATTTATATGAAAAAAAAAAATCATATTCATCTAGCCGTTTTTTAATTCACTCAAATCCCCTAAAAATTAGTTTAAGGTGAGAGTACTACGATTCAAGTCATGTCAATATATATAAGGGCCCGGCTATCCACACCCCGGGCCCTTCTAAACACACCCCAAAATCTAAACACACCCCATAAAATTAAAAAACAACTCACACAATACTAAACACACCCCACAAGATTACCAAAATACCCTTATGAATTTAAAAAATTAAAAAACCAAAACCCTAATCTAAACACACCCACACACACTCACACACCCCATCTCCCACACAAACTCATACTTGCAACCAAGAAGCAAGACCCGTCGAACAACTACCGATTTGGAGCCCTATTTTTGAAGCTGAAATTTGAGTGTTTGTTCGACCATTAATCGAACAAGGTGTAGCAAGGTGAATTTCGGTGCTCAAACACTACAATGGAGCATCAAAGAAAAGAAGAAATGCCAAGTAAGTGACCTTATCAATTGGTAGATTGAAGTTGTATTTTTAGTGGGTTAAATGTGTGTAATGTAGTTTAAAACATAATATTAGTGTTTAGGATTCGTTTATTTGTGGAGAATGCATGAAATCCGTCCGATTGTAGCATGAAATTGAGGTTCTGGGTCGGGCAATGTTCGACCGTCGTCGGTCGAACGGTCTTCAGGGTGTTCGACCCTGGTAGTTCGAACATGGAGGGGTTGTTCGACCACCATTGGTCGAACGTAACAATGAAGTTCGGCTTCTATAGGTCGAACATGCCTAATATGTTCGGCTCCTATAGTTCGAACATTCTAAACTTGTTTGGTGTGTTTCGGTCGAACATGTGTGGATGTGTTTGGTTGATTGTGGTCGAACATAGTCGGTTTGGTCGGTTTGTAATTGGTAGATGTTATGTTGCAACATTCTAGTCCATTTATTTAGGGATAGGTGTATTTTTCGGTGATTGAAGTATATTGAGAGTAGAAATTGCATTTGGGTTTAATTGATTGCATTGTTGCTCGGCTGCTCGTAGTGTTTCGGGTAGGCTAGGTTTGATGAATGGTTGGCGTACGTGTAATGTATATGAATTTGAGGAGATATGTATACGTTAATTGATCTTAATTGTTGATTAATATTGCAGGTGGCCCAATTCTTTATACGAGGAGGAGGACACGACCTACGGCCTCGAACAGAAGGCGTCGGGTCGAAGAGGCCACCACGATCGATCCACCGATGCCTTCTACATCTGCTCTTCCTCTGATCGAATACGAAGCACCGGCAGAGGAAGCAGAAAGTGACGATGCTCCTGATGAGGAAGCGGTGCCTGAGGAAGCCGAAGGAGAGACCGATGATGATGATATCTTGAGAGGCCCTTCCCTGGTGGACCGATCGATCCACAACTGATTCCGAGCTTCAAATCGCACATTGCCTAGGTGCATACTTTAGAGTCTGGCAGAACCATGTTCTGTCAGCCGAAGCACTTGGGAGAAGTGCATACCCTGCCTGGGAGTGCTCCGAGGACTACCTGGACTGGTACTCTAGGGTCTACATCCATTCATCCAGAATCCGGATGAACTTCAGGCTGGACACGTCCCTCAGAGCAGACACAGAGGCCCCCAACCATGGGATATGATCACATCGGCACTTGGTCACCTCGAGCTCGTGTACCAGCAGTGGCAAACTGACGAACAAGGCTTGGACGCGTCCATGGTAGTTCCAGCCCTAGTTGGTGCATATAGGGCCCTGAAGATTGACACCGAGGAGCCGACCGAGTCGTCAAGATGAGCTTCCAGCAGCCGGCAGCGTAGGCCTCGGAGATCTTAGTCTACTCTCTTTGTCTTTCATTTTAGAACTGTTCCTTTATGTATTTTTCATTTCGCATTCGGACAACTTTTGATGTAACTCTTGCACCTATCCCGACTTTTTAATTGATGTTTTCAATTAATTTAAACATGTTACCTTGTATTTTATGTGTCTTTGATATCTGGAATGGTTAACTGTCGAATTGATAGTAGGTTTGGAACGTACGAACTCCGATTGTGGGAATCATAGGATGTTCGAACACCTATGGTCGAACAACATACATCAAGTTCGACCAATACTCGTCGAACAAAGCAAATATGTTCGGCTATACGTCGAACAATACTGAAATGTTCGATTATATGTCGAACACATCTCAACAGTTAAAATGAGCCTGTTCGACTACCCATATCCGAACATTGTTCATACTGTTCGACCATAGGTCGAACATGTTGTACTTGTTCGACACATGCTCGAACAAGTGCATACCTGTTCGGCTACATGTCGAACGCTGCCAACCATTTTCGGCCACAGTTCGCATCACAGACTCGTTTCCCCCTACGTTCGTTTACATGGCCTGTGCAAATAAGTCGAATAATTCACATACTCAAGAATCCAAATTAATTCACATCGTTACGAACTCATAGTAAATGTAATGAAATGAAAATTTATACAAACATTAACCCTTTCTAAAATCGTCTGAGTCATACACCCATACAAATCAATCATCGACGATCTGGATTGTGTCTTGCCCAACAGAAGAACTTTCACTACGACTGTCGGCCGCGTACTGCATGATGCGTCTCCTATACACCTCAGACCATCCACTTGCACAAGGAAGACGGTGTTCGAACCACCGGTCTATGATGGGCGGTAACGGCGCTTCGTCGGCCAGTTTGACCTACAGTAAGGCAAAATCAGTAAGCATATAAATTTGGATCGTTTTAATTCAATAAGACAAACTCGACTATACCAGAATGTAATGGTTTCCATGAACGAACGCCATACAAACAAGCCTAGGCTTCGTGGGAACTTAAGCCCGCAAAGGTAGCACCGTAACGCACATCTGAGGGGAGAGATGGACGATGGCCATGTTATAGGCATTAGCGGCCAGATAGGTCATTTCAGGGAAAGTCCACAAGTAATTCATGCTTGGCGTAGGTCGTTCGTAGCAACTCAAATTGGAGACCAACTCATCGTGACGATCATTCATGCCATATATACTGGAATACAAACCTTGGAAGTCTTTGAGCTCCTGGATAAGATCGCTACGGACTTGACCCCATGAATTCTCCCCCAACCCGAGTGCGTGGGCAATCGATCGAAAACCGCAGTGGCCGTCTCCCAATGGATTTTTGATACTTAAAACATGCGGCTGCAATAGAGCAGGTAGCAAGCCTACAAACACCTCATCCCCTGCCTTCCGAACTGATCGTCGCTTGATCGGCATCATCTTGCGCTTAAGTGTGGTAAAGATAGGAGTGGACTTGGCCGCCGTTTGTATGGGGGTTGTTTGATCCTCCTCGAACGAACAACTATCATGAAATGATTGCACATACTCGAACTTGCTTGGGTTGCGTTTGGTAGATGTATCATTTTTCGCCTTCGCTTTGCTTGGCCTACCACGGGTACGTGTGGTGGCTACTGGCTCCTGCAACTGAGAGGTCAAAGGTATAGATATCTTACGCAACCGCTTCAGCAACAACAGTTTCTAAGCCTCCGAAGCCGATCCGAACATGTTGTTAATATCCCCGACTGTTTCTTCCCAACGGTTACCAACATCCACATTGATGGTACCCTCATCCACAACTGGTTCGCAGTCCAACTTCCTCCAAAATGGGTGGATCATCTCAAGCTGGATAACTTGACCATCTCTTTCCAGCTCGGCCAGCTCGTGCGCACAAGACAACCCACACGTCCGCCTCAAAACACATCCACAAAGTAGAGGATCAACACCACAGGTACCAACACCACTCATCTCCTCGAAAATCTTACTCAGGGCCTGATGGGAGACTAAACCTCGAATAAGCTTGAACAAAGGAATCGCGAACCGGTGAGGTGTGACATTCAAACTTTGTTCGAACGAGGCCAAAATGTGGGTATGCGACGTGATGAGGAGATGGTGTATTCGTTCCCACGAGGTCTCGAAATTTGATTGAGAGGATGTCAACTGCTTTTTCAACTTGGCATGTGCACTCTCGGCCCTACAAGTCAAGAAGGTATGTCAGTAGTGGCAGGTAACACCCTATTCCAACGGAAATAATGCTGACATAATTTATAAAAAAACAATGTTACCTGCTGCTCGTAGTGTTGTCGAAGTGCATGACATTGTTAGTCCAGCACAAGACGAATCTCTCCTTATATGACGCGATCCAGTTTTTAAGGGCATAAGCCACAGCCCTAGGATGATCACGGTAGTCATCCTCTAACCTCCTCAGCAATTCATTGAACCTCGGTTCATCTTCAGCAAAAATCAGCATATTCCATGCATGATTGAACTGTTCCCATTTCTCCGCTCGTCCAAACAATTTCTTGCAGTTGCTCAAGATGTTCTTATTGATATGCCACCGGCACAGCAAGTGTGTACAGTTGGGAAATGTAACACTGATGGCATTTATCAAGGCCAACTCGCGGTCAGTTACAATCACTGAAGGAAGCCGGTTGTCGGACATTAACCCTTTCAAGGTGGTCAGAGCCCACCTATAATTGTCTTCAAGCTCTTGGGACATGTACACGCAGGCAACAGAAAAAGTGATGTTGGTTGATGTCACACCAACCACCTCCAAAAGTGGCATCCGGTACCTATTAGTCTTATAGGTACAATCCATTAGGAGCACGCTCGGAAATGCACGTAACAGATCAACAGATCTCGGATGGGCATAAAACAGATCTGTGACTCGATCTGTTTGCTCATCTCTCCGGTCCAAGAAGTAGTAGCTCTCCAACTTCAACTTTCCCAACAAAAATTGCATTTGGGTTCGGCCTCCATGCTCGACCACTCTATGCTTTTGCCGAGCATTGTAAATAGTCTTCAGGGTGGACTCATTGTCGGGAAAAGAAAGTTTAACAGTGCTCAAAATATCCTTCGGCTTCGTGTTATTCAAAGACAGGTCCCGCACTAGCCGATCTTCATCAGTCCTTAGTCGACCGGCGAAAGAATGTCCCACCAAATGCAGCCCCATTGGATGATTATGGGACCCACATACAACCATTAATTCCCATTGTCCAGTCTCTTTCACCTCAACTCCTTTTAGCATGAAAGGACAATCACACTTTTTTGTTCCACTCCGGCGTCCTTTAACAGGCTTCTTTTCCGGGTCAGCAGAGGTACCTCCCACAACCTTTGCTTTCGGCGGACGATACTTACCACCACGCTCACATCCTAAAAATACCCGTGCTCGTCTTCCAGTGTCTCCACTATCAGATCGTCTAACCAAAACAACCATGTTAAGACGATTCCCAACACTACTGGCCCAATTCACCATATCTTCCCGACTATCGAATAGCTCGTTTGTTCGAAAATCCTCCGAAAAATCTATTTGCTCATACATCGCGTCTTCAACATTCACAACACTCAATCGCGATTCATTGGAGCCATATTCCTATAAACAATAGCATGTGTAAATACATTGATCCACAAAAACAAACCTAAATTCATTCAACTATGTAAAACATATGCAATATGTTCGATCATTACTAGACGAACATATGACATATGTTCGAACAGAACAAGCCGAACATGTTGCATATCGTTCGACATATCCTGGTCGAACATCCTCCACATGTTCGACTCATATGGATCGAACATTTCTACTTGTGTTCGGCCTATACAGGTCGAACACACTGCAAAATGTTCAGCCTGTAATGGCCGATCGGGAACTGCGCGATTTTTTTTTTCCACTGTGTAAAATAAACCGATTAAACTGTGTAAAATAAACCGATTAAACTGTGTAAAATCACTTACATTGACCATTTCTTGTGCTCTATCTTCATCCATGATCTTTTTCCAACAAATGTAGTAGGGTTTGGGTGGAGTTTTTGCACTTTTTTTAGTTTGGATTTGTGAGGAAGAAGAAGAGGGAAGGAAGTGGGGTGTGTGTAATGTTAACCTACATAGTGGGGTGTGTTTAGCAAATTGGTTGGAGTGGGTGTATTTAGATAATTAATTGATTGTGTTTTTTTTAGGTTAAGGACATTTTGGACATTTCACCTTCTATTTATTTTTCCTTTTTTTTTGTGGGGTGTGTTTAGAAGGGCCCGGGGTGTGGATAGCCGGGCCCTATATATAAAAGTGAATGAGCCTTTTTACCACAATTTATTTAAATTAAACTAAAAATACCATCTAATATAACAATTAGTCTCAATCTACCATAATTTATAAAAATTGTACTTAATATATCATAATTTTTGGCTAAAATACTACAGTTTGGCAATTTTATTCCAGATCAAATCTGTCACAATTGGCAATTTTCAAATTAATAGATATGTACTACAGTTTGACACAGCCTTAACTTATTTATGTAGTAATTAAAATAGTTGGTGCACATATGAAATTGCACAAGCTAATTTGTAAGATTACCATTTAAAATAAATAAATGAACAAGTATATTTAAACACTATTGTAGTTTAAAAAATAAATAAATAAACAAGTCTATTTAAACAATTGTTTAAAAATTTCATGCACGCCTCCTTTAGGTTTTTCTAAAGAATTTCCATGTGAGCCTGCATACACTACTGTATTCCACTATGTATCTATTCCAATCTGGTTGGTATATAGTCATATTATAGATCTTTTAATTAAAAAATAAAATACAAAAGTCCAAGTTGTTGCTAATATTCTATCCAAAAAAGCTTCATTTGCTCCAAAAAGAAAAGTTATCTGTGATCGATGCTACTTAAATTAATATACTCCATAATTAATATTTTTATACTGTAGTTTTTGTTTTGCATTTATGTACCACTAGTGTAACTCCAGAGAGAAGAAACTCCAAGCATGATTATATTTCATCGTCTATATCTGATACTATTTCCGAATGATTTTTCTAATTATATGAAGCCATTTTTGTGATTCGACATTGATTCTCAGACTTATTTTAACGATAAATTTAATTTATGTTATATCAATCAAGGAATATTGAAAATGAGTAGTTCACTATTTTTAGTTAAAATAATTCAGATGATCAAATAACGAAGTAATTACCCATCACTCTCCTTTAATTATTTCTCTCTTTTCATGATTTATTAAAAAAGAAATATCGAGGTAATTGCAATTTACAAATTGATTAAGGGTCTCCCGAGTTCAACTCAGTGTTTGTGTTAAGTGAATGTGAAGGGTAGTAGTGGTAATTGACATGACTTTTTATTTCAAGTGTAAAATACATAAAGAAAGTTTGCACACAAACCATTAAATGGTCAAACTCTCACAAAACATAACCTTAATTTTGTGTGGAGAAAATGTATTAGCTGAACAAAATGCGATAAAGGTAATTTGTAAAGGAGAAAGATATGATAAGCAGAGATTTTTTTTTTTTTTGAAATCAAAACTGACTTTATGCTTGTCTAGTATCTTTTGATTCATAGGAGGAATTTATAAATATTACAAAAATAAATTGTATCAAATAAATTTCTTAAAGTAAATATCAAGCATATTTTTTATTATTCAATTACATATAATCATATACATGCATGAGGATCTGTATTAAAATATTATTAACTTTCAGTTAGTATTTTCATAATTGAACCGGACCTATCGGTTCAACCGGGAACCGACTCGGGAACCAATCCAAATACACCTACTTAATCGTTTTTCAGTTAAATTGGAAAGAACCGGTCAAAAATCAGTTGAACCGGTTATAACCGAAAACCGAAAAACTGATAATTTTTTATAGCTATGATTTATTCTTGCAACTTATATTTCATCCTTTTGTCATTAACTCAAATATTTATATGTAAGGTTTGAGCAAAAGAAGATTTATTATGATCCTATTAACTATGAAAGCATTGACAAAACTAACTTTTGGGTTGTGGAAGAAGAAAAAGAAAACTATCTACCTATTATAGATATTGATGAACTGAATAACATGCTTTATGGTGAGGGTGACATTCCAATAATTACTACATGAAGGTATTTATTTCAAATTTTAATTTTTGAATTCATTTAAATGATTCAAAAAAAATTCTTTCTAAACCCATTTGTTTCTTTTATAAATACGGATAATATTTGAAGTGAGGTGCATCATTTGAAAGACATCGAAGAAGGGGATGAGAAACAAATTGTAGCAAAAATGGTTGAAGGAGATGATGTGATATGATCATAAAGATTCAAAAAGTTTTACTTTGTCATTTTATCGATCTTAAATTTTAGTATTTAATATTTTATTTTTTAGTTTGAGACTTCATTATGGATTATGTGGTATGTAGTTTGACATTTTATGACTTTATTGTGTTTATTTTAATATGAATCATATAAGTGCATAATTTTTTTAATGTAACATAAATAATATTGAAAAACAATAGATAAATATTATTTTACCGGTTGAACCGGTGGTTCAATTGATCCAACCGGTTGAACCGTCAACTGATAGCCAGACTGGATTGACCGCTGGTTCGGTTATGAAAACACTGCTTGTTGGGAAAAATTGAATGGGTGCACATACAAACTCCTCTTACAAAAGATGAAATAAGCTGCAAATTCAATATTAAACATGCATAAGTATGGATTGTTTAAACATACATTTCAAGTGTGATTTTAGAATTTTGTTAGAAGTTAGGTAACGTAAAATTTTGATTATTAAAGATTCTTATGAAATTCTATAATTATAGTTAGAACTTATCATAACAAATTAACCCATATTTTGCATGAAAAGTCATGCTTAGTTATACCATTTTCTTAATTTCATATAGTTTATGTTTAACGAAATAACATAAGTGACTAACATATTAGATATCACATGATTTTTTAATAACTTTAATTCCAAATTCGTAATCATTGTTTTCAAAATGGGACCGAACTAGTTGGTCCAACTGGAAATCAAATGTTGTTTTGTTCTAAGTGCACACAAAAATCGAATTTGGAGTTGAATCAATGAAATCAATAAAACCAGAAACTGAGAACTGAGCAGAAATTAGAAAACTCGTTCCAACTTTTGATTTAAAAAAAAAAAAAAAAAGAGAGAGGTTTTATCATTTCAAAACATGTTTTTGCTAGATATCTCAATATCTCTCATTTAAAAAATTCGCAAATTATCATAGACCAAATACATACTCTCTTATATTTTACTGAATTCCATAATTATCTTTGTTTTTTAAAGTAATTCTATTTCATCAAAACCATCTATATACTTATTTATAGAGTCGATATTGTATTCATTTAGAATTTTGATTTGAGTAAAGTCCAATCTACCATCAAAATTATAATATAATACCATTTGATATAAATTTATTCTCTTTTTTACCATAAAATATTAGAAATAATTTTAAAATACCATAAAATTTGAACAATTCATACGGAATAAAGTGAATGACAAGATGTGAGATTAATGTATTAATGTTGTAATGCACTTGTTAAAATTTCTCATGTCACATGAGTACAATGTGAATAAAATTCTTTATATAATAAGCATAAGTGGAGTGCTTATATATAATATAATCAATCCCACTTATACGAAAATTTAATTCCCCCTAAATTCTCTTTATTTTAAAAAAATTACTCAAAATTTTCATGATACAATCAACAAGAGTTAGTAGCCTACTAATTGAAGAATATTCGTGTAAAATAGATTAATTTTCATGTAAATAAATTTTATTTTTTTGAGCTTATATGAAAATTGATCAGTTTTCGTATAATCCTATTTCATGTAAAAAAAAAATTTGGCTTACACAAAAATTAAATTAATTTTCGTGTTAGCCTAAAAAATTAAAATTTTACATGAAAAATAATCATTTTTCGTGTAAGTTTTATGTTTCATAGGATTACAAGAAAAATGTATATGACAATGAATGGGCCGTTATTTTTTATTGGACATGGGATAGGTGACCTCATATATGTCTCATCAAATGAAATAAAGTAGGAGTATTTTTTTACTTTTACTAGAATTTGTAGTATTTTGAGCATTTTTTTATATTGAGTGGTAAAAAAAAAAAACATTTTACCTCTATTGTGGTAGATTGGACGTCAGACTCATTTTGATATTGGACTTATATCATATATATATACATATATATATATGTATATATATAGGAAAATGCTAAAATGTCTACTGTAGGCAACTCTTAATATGTCCATCGATGGGTGTAATGATCTCATCCTCTCATTATATAGAAAATTAAATTAATAAATATTTTAAATTTTTTACACTTTCACTATAAGCACATCTTAATATACCCACGGTGGGTAGAGTATATTTAGAATTTGATGGGTGATTTTAGTTCTCCCTTTCAACTAACTAGTTTTGGACCAGTGTGTTACACGGGCTTCATAACTCATTTAATTAACATTTCTTCTTAATCATATATTTGTTACAATAATTTTACTTTTCATATAATGAGGGGATGTGATCATCATAATCATTAATGGAAAGAATTTCCAACTGTTGACATTTTATTATTTTCGATATTTGTTATTCTATATATATGATATTTCATATATGCATCATAGTAATTTATTATCCATTTAGTGAGAGTAATGAACAATGAAAAGGAGGAAGAAGAAGAGTTGAAAAGAGAGAAAAAAGGGATACATATCAATTTTAGATTTTTCCAAAGTGATGAGGTGGCGGTTCTAAATTTCTCGTAAAAATTTAGGTGGCAAACTCTACTTTTATAAATATAAATATAGAATAGATCGATTATATTATTAATTGATAGGGAGATCGATTATTCATTATTTCGAGTACTAAAATATTAACCACAATGATGAACCCATTTATTAATCGCTACAGAATTTTAAATAAAATTTCAAACAATCATATATGTCACCGTTTAGATTATTAAAATATTAACTATAATGATGAACCACCCATTTATTAATCACTGCCGATTTTAAATAAAATTTATGCAATCATAATATCTCAAAGAAGGATGGGTTAAATAATTGAATTCAATTATGGATAGCCGTAGTAGTAATAATTTATACAATACGATCTCTTTGGAAGCAAACAGCTTGTACACTGTGCTGCAACAGTGGTACTGTAACATGAAGGAAAGCACGTGGAGCGTTGTATATTGAGCACCGTTACATTCGAGGGCATGAAGACACGTGCAGGTTACCAAACCTCAGATTAGATACACCCTCCACTCCCCACCCCCCAACAAACTAGACCAAACCAAACAACATTAACTTAATAAATAACAGCAGACAATTTTGATTTTAAGGGATTGATACCTCCAACCCTGTAAACACTCATGACACTCCTCTCCATGTGTTGAATGACCAACTTGCCATCCATTATATTTTCTTCCGTTTCGTATATATTTTACATTATATATCTTTTCATATATCTTGCGCTATTCTTAATTTCATATGATGTCTATATAAAGAAAATGTTATGTAAGTAAATTAAAGATGAACTAATATGAAGTAAACCCAAAATAATGAAATGAAATATTTGATTTAAATAATATTTTGAAATGAATGATTGACATATTTTTTCTAAACGAGCATGTAGGGCAATTTTCTCTACAAAGTTTAGATGCAATAAGTTTAATTTTTATTTATCTATCAAATTTTTTTTTTTTTTGATGCAGATATCATTGACCTAATTCAAATATCGATCATATGACTGGCATGTTAAATACAGGGAGAAAAGTTTGGCACTTGGATCTGATATTAACAAATATTAATAGAACAAAATTGAAAATATTAGTAAAAGCAAGGACAAAGTTGTCTTTTAGTGCGCTGTGGGGGACATAGCAAAAGACATCTCTTATTCCTATATATCTAATCTCTCGTGCCCATCGTGGGTTTCCCAAATACGCACAGTACAGACTGTAAAATAAATAATTTCCAAAAAGAAAATCCTGAACACATAAACTGCAAAAATTGAATCGCCGGAGCGCCGGAGCCTCTGTGAGTGGCGTTATGGCGGCGTTGAAACTCTTCGTATTTACCCTTTTTCTTTCCCTGATTCTCGCTCACATCAGAGTCGAAGCTGATGCCTCAATCTCAGATGTCGATGAAGTCAAGGTCGCTGGATCGGATGGTCCTGATTCAGCCTTCTTGGAGCAGCTCAACTCCAAGATCCATAGTCTCGGTTAGTTGGTTGAAGATATTGGGTCTTTATGATTGAAAAACCGATTTCATGATTAATTGGTAGTTTCATTGTTACAGTTTGTCTATGAATGTTTTATTTTATTGGAGATGTTTTTTGTTGAAATTTATTGGATTAGAGCTCGTTATGTGAAATATGAAGAGTTAATTGATGCGGAGGAAATTATCGGGGAATATTAGTTTAGAGTGATATATTGAAGTATTAATGGACGACACGAAGCTGAAAGCAAATTATTCGTGAATTGATGTTTTGAAACACTAGAAAGTTGAGCATGTGGCTTCCATGTACCGAGTGCATGTGGTTTTTAGACAATGATGTGGAGTTGTACAAAATGTGTATATCTTAGAAATTGTGCATATTTTGAGGGTCACACTTGACGATTTTGAGTTGTTTCCCCCTATTGATTGGGTTGAATTTAGTTCATCTAAAATTTACACTGCTACTCTACTGAGTGGAATTTGCACATATCTGGGACACTGTTATTCTGTAACTACATTGTGCCTTGGCTGTTCGTACTCAGACATTGATTCATGGTTGATAAATGGTTTACGTTGTGGTATCTATGTGGTTTTATGTGGAAAAAAATGAAGCTACGTTAGCTATGTGACAGTTTTAGTTTAGTAATTTTGCTACCATGCCTTGTGCATTTCTGGAGGGGAAAAACTACATCTTAGCATTTATCAATTCAGAGGCCGTCAGCGACTCAGTAATGATTTTCTCTTTCATTTAACTATGACACCAAAATCCATATAATTGTTTGTGTCAGCCTTGGCTCTCATTGATGAGTGAGAAGGATTGCTCTTCTCAATTGCATGTTAGGGGCAAAATAGAACATTGGTGATGTAAAGATGCATTGTAGGAGCATTATCAGTAATTCAATGAAGCATAGAGAGGCTTGAATTCATGAAATTTAGGGTAGTGCTAACATGGTTATAATTTAAATTCTTCTCTATCGCAGTCCATAAATTGACTCAGAAGTCTTGTATCGATTTTCACTGCTACATAGCTTTTTCAGGAAGTGGATGCAGGTTGCTCAATTGATTATAGCATGATGGTGCACATTACATGTATTGGCACTGTCCAATTGATACTTGCCTTTGTATTCACTCAGTTCAGAAATGAAGCCACGCAGAATTATTTTCTCTATTTCTCTCCAAAAGTGTGCTTTAAGACTGCTTATTCGAAAATAGTTTACTAAAAGGATTTAGCCTCATTTCATATTTCTGGTTTTATTAGATCTGGATTATACAATCAGTTTAATGAGTCTGAAATTAAACACATGAACCTGTTAAATTGGGCTGTAAACAAAGCTGTTATCTTATGGTATAAGAAGATTCACTTGCTCTCTTAGGAGGCAATCACCTTAACTGTCTCTCACTTTTTATTCTTTTTGGTATTGAAGAATCCGATATTGAGGAGAAAACTCGAGAAATAAAAGATAAAGACCAGGCAATCGCTGCCAAGGAACAGAAGATTAAAGAAAAATCAGACAGCATTGTCTCATTGGAGAGTGAAATTGCTTCACTACTAGTGAGTGATTGAGAT
Source organism: Scutellaria barbata (assembly GCA_028654395.1). NCBI lineage: Eukaryota > Viridiplantae > Streptophyta > Magnoliopsida > Lamiales > Lamiaceae > Scutellaria > Scutellaria barbata. The sequence continues at coordinate 11,665,357 of CM053645.1, forward strand.
CTTGAAGAAAACGACTATAATTTTCTTTTAAGTTACAAATTAATTGAATAATTGATGTTATGTGCATTTATAAGTCTTTTATGTATATTTTTTAGAAAAAGAGCAAACTAGACACTTCAGAAGAGTTGGGAAAGGCACATGCAAGAGCTGCTGAGTTGGAAAAGCAAGTGGAGAAACTGAGACAAGATATTGATGTGAAAATTAAGGAAAAAGAGCTGTTGGAAGCCCGGGTAACTGAAGCTGAGATAAAGGCTTCTGAGTTGAACCCTAAATTTGAGAGTGTAAGTCGTGTGTCTGATCAAAGTTTCTTCTTGGTTATTAGGTTGTCAATATGGCAAAAGCTTTCAGGTGTTTATCTGCCAAATGTCAGCAATGATATCTCCATCCATAATTTTTATGCTTAAAATTTTGGTTCTGTTGAATTTTGGTGTGGTCTTCAAGTGCGGTCAATTTGATGTTTGCTAGTTTTTGGGCTCCTTAGAAATATTTTTGCATGCTCTAGGAAAGCTTGGCACATATATCCTTCTTTTCTAATGTATATGGTTGTTGAGTATGTGAGCTGAAGGCCTTTGAATAAGGGCATGCTCATAGTTACCTGGATCACAGTATGATTTGGTTCGTGGGGTGGCTATGGGTACGTGGAACGGCACTTTGTCCCGAACGCATACAAAGGGGGTATTAGTTAGTACAGAATTTTGGGTTGTGGTACAGTTGAAAGATATGTATGGTTTGATGTTATATAAAGCAATGAAATACTATAATTTATATATCACGTCAAGTAAATGAATGTTTTCTTAAGAGTTATACCGAAATTAAATAAGTAAATAACAAAATAAACACAAATATACAGGAAAAAAAAATTCTTAAATATAGGAAAGGAGAGAAGTTACTGATGTCGATTAGACTGCCAGTTAAGACTGAAAATCTCTAATATGAATGACTCTTAGAATTCCAAGCTATCTTTGTTGGGTATTAGACTATAGCCAAAAGGTCTTTACCGTGAAAACCTACAAAATCTAGTATTAAGGCAGTCTTCACATTAAATAGGCTGTTAAAATTCCATAACATCCTTGACAATTCACGTACCCAATCGATCTGAGTTGAAAATGACCCGCAAATCAGGATGGCTAATCTTTATCATGGATCGTGGGGTGAATAGGTGAATTAGGCAACTAACTATTGCTGTTTGGATCAAGACAAGTTTATATCCTTAATCGGCTGCTTGGTATGGATAGATATAGTTAAATTACTTCATCCTAATTGAACAATAAAATTGGGATAATTATATTTTGTTGTGCAGGTCTAATTTTACGTTTTAATTCGTTGTTATTGCTCTTCTGTCATACAGCTTCAAAAGATTATTGATGACCAGAAAGCTAAGATACGCAAAACTCAACGTGCACTTCAAATTGCTGAGGTATTCTAATGACTTGACTATCTTTACTCCCCTCCTCCCGGTTTCTATTTTTCATTGTAACTATTAATCACTCTTCTTTTCTCTATGAAACTCTGTACAGGAAGAAATGATGAAGGCAAAGTTTGAAGCAACATCTAAAATCAAAGAGTTGATGGAGGTACAGTTTCTTTGGATTACTTTTCTCATATCTACAGTGTCTCAATTACAATTGATGTAGGAGGTGGCGCTTCTGGCCCTTCTATAATGAAATAATCCCCCATCAAATGCCATTAAAATGTTTCACTGCATGAAATCTATATAAAGTTATATTTACCTCTAAGCTGAAAGACCATTTAGTTCTGCTTGGCTGGGTTTTTCATATCTAACTGGCATATGATTGGAGCTACTATTATGAGCTCACCCTTGGTTGCTACTATTGGCCCATGGCTCAACCTAAATGTGTATAATGCTGGGACCTTGAGCTTATAAGCTTGAAGAGTTGCTACATTCGTTTTTATTACATAGACTGAGATCCAAATCAATGGAACCAAGTTTGTCTAAACCTTAATCCCAACTTCCACTATGGGGTGAGATTTTTTTTTTGCAGCCCTCCTCTCAAAATGCCATATATAGTTGCTACAGTATATAAATTGTGTTTGGATTTAAGAAGTGGGTTTTCGTGGTGAACCATAGATGAATAGGAAAAGGTTACAAACTGCACCATAATTTGATTAAGAATTCATTAGTTTCTCTGGCAAATTACATACAGAACATTACCTTCATGTTCAGTTCTGCAGAGGCTCTCTCACCATATTGACTGACATCAAAAAAATCATGTCATTGAAAATTGTTGAGAGATTTATGCATCAAAATACTGAATTGTGAGCTCAAGCCTGTCCTGATGCAAATTCATGAGAGCTTCATAAGTAACCTGTGTTGTCCATTAGCCACATATAAGTGACATGACAATGTAGCTTCTTTGGTACTTTAAAGCCACGAAAATATTTTGTACTGGTTAAAGATTGAATTTGATTTTTCCTTATTAACCACTAAAATTTTGTTCATTTGGTTCATGTGTTTGCTAGCAGAAAAGAGAATGATGCATAATCCAGTTGTCCAAACCTTCTATACGGGTTTGGTGTCTTGTTACTATCATCTTCATTTACTTGCTTGTTGACTTGTTGTGTGCATTATTCCCTGCCTTTAGATAAACTTTGTCAGGAAATAGGATTTATCAAACTCCTATGTATTTAAATATATTTGTTTTTTTTTGTGATATGTACGATCAGGTTCATGGTGCTTGGCTTCCCCATTGGCTTGCAGTTCAAGTGAATAACTGTCAGGTATTGGTATATCTGAGTACTTTCTTAATTCTCTTCATACTGCCTTTTGTACAATTATTTGATTGTGTCTGTATTTCCAGTCAATTTTAGAGGAGAACTGGAGAGTGCATGGAAAACCTGCTATGGAGATGATCTTGCAGAAGGCAAGTGTTTTTGAGGTGCATGTGCACCATATCCACTTGGATATCTATAAAGAGTGTAACGTTTCATGCAACATGATCCTGTAGTATTCTATTAGTTGATCTGATTTTACCTGTTTCCTTTGTTAGGCTCTTGAAAAGAAAGCCCAGGCCGAAGAATGGGCTGCACCACATGTGGAAACGGTCAAAACTGTAAGTCAGCTATGTACGCTAGCCTCATACTTTTCATCGTTGGTACTTGTCTTGCTTCTGTCAGTTGATGCTGGAATTGAGAAGTTGGACTTTATTCTTACAGTAAATCCTTTGGTGATTTTATTATTACTGTCTTAATTTTCTGATACTGGGAGTTGGATGATTTTTATAGATTATTTTTCGTTGCAATTCCTCTGGTCTGTTATAAAATATGATGTTGGATTTAGAGTGAGAGTGGTATTATAATTTACTTATTATATTAATTAACTGGTGCATGTTATTTCTACTTCTATCAATTTGAATAATGTTCCTTTACATGCCATGGGTGAAGAAATTGGTACCAGCCATTAAGGAACAGTGGGTTGTGATAGCCACAAATGTTGAACCGCATGTGCAAACATTGACGTCGAAAACTATTGAGATATATGAAGTGACAAAGGATGCAGTGACCCCACACATCATCAAAGTGCAGGAACTTGCTAATCCTTATTTCCATGTGAGATGCATCTCAATCAAACTTGTATAGTTTCCGTTTCTTTTTTTTTTTTGGTCTTCTATGGGACTGAAGTAAATCTGTTACTTTCCAGGAGGTGAAGAAACTCAGCAAACCATATATTGACCAGGTAGCCACTGCTGCAAGACCTCATGTTGACAAATTACATACTGCTGTGAAGCCGTATACGAAGAAGGCGGTTATATCTTATCGAAAATTCCTCGAGTTAGCTACTGTATATCATCTTCAGGTATGGAACACATTTGGTTATCTGGATTCTAATTTATCCGACAGTCAAAAAAATTGACAATTTTTACTGAGACAGCATTTACTGCACTTGTATGGGAGTACACTGCAGCATTTTAATAAAGGCTAAAGGCTGAGTGAAGACTAATCATTAAATTTACAATCTGGTAGACTAGTATAAATAATATTCTCTTTGTTGTATATGAAAAGCCAGAGTTTTATGAGCATTTGCTATATCTATGGTGTATCAGAATCTCAGTTAGCAAATGTGGCTTAGGTGCCCATTAACTAGTCAAACTTCCCAAATTATATACCCTTGGAAGCAGCAAACTGGAAAGCCTCCATTTGAATTTTTATACCAGAACAAAAAGCTTTCAATTTATCTTTGGTATTCTAGCTTTAGTTATTGGAAAAATAATGACGGTGACTTTTCTGTAGTCACTCTGTTGCATACATTTGTCCAACTCTTCCGCTCTGAAGTCTTTTTCCCTCAGGAAGAGGGGATAGAGGCTGTTTGTGGAATTGTAGGGTGGAGCATAGAAGGTGAAAATAGCATCTAATTAATTTTCTCGGTTCCTTGTGTAATGGTCATTGTTATTTTTATTAAGATTTAATGTTCATCGTCACTTTGAAAAACTGTTACCATCCAGGGTCCTATAATCTTCAATGTAAAAAGTAAAATTGAGTTTCACCTCTATAGGTCAATCAAATTACAGAACAACTCAATGGTTTGATGAATAATTGAATTCATCCTTTAACTTGTTCATGGTTGAATAAGGTGATTAATGAATGTTTTCCTTAAACCTATTCATCATGTATGATCCTGAAATGCTCTCTCATCTGTGTTGAAGGTTCAAGACATAGTTCAAGATAATCTTAAGAATCATGAGCTTACAAAACCTCTTGCGACGAAAGAGCTGGTTTGGTTTTCTGTAAGTTACATTAAAGTATATATACACCTTATTTCTTTTAATTAATGCTGAGCCATAGTCATTACTAATTGATCTTTTATGCTGTAGGCCTCTGCATTGCTGGCTTTGCCTATCATAATTTTGTTGAAAATGCTTTCTGCCATTTTTGGGTTAGTAATTTGACCTGCTTATTCATATTGCTGTTATAGAAAAATGTCAAGAATGTTACTCTGGATATTTCAAAGGTTTCTCGCTCCAGTTTTGATCATAATCTCTTTTCCTTTTGTCTTAGTATCTTTGTTACCATATTAGTGATATATTTTTTCTCCATTGACTTAAAAATTTCAGTAAAAAGGCAAGAAAGGCCACTCGACCTGGTAACTCAAACAATTCTCGCCGCAAAGGAAAACGTGTACATTCAGACAAGTAAAAGAGTGTACTCCACTGTTTGTTTACACAAGGTGTGCCCTAAAACTTAACTTTTTGTGCATGGGGGATCATGTGCATGTCTCCCATATCCATTATATATGTTTTTCAATTTTTGTTATTGGGAGCAGGTTACTACCATAGTCCCTCTTTCATGGTCTGAGAGCTTTCGGAGCTCCATTTGTTTGTGAAGTATACTGTTGGTGTTGGAAGTTTCAGCAGATTTCAGTGTCATATGTAGAATAGAAAATTCGGGACGGTTTATTTGTAGTTTTCAGGGTGTTTTACATGTAGTTTCAAAATTGGTAGTTGAGCTACTTTTGTATCATGGCGCTCGATATCTATGTGATCCAGGTTTTTTGTTATTAATTTTGACTGTTTTTTTATGTCCAACTATTGTTTAAACAGTTTATAAACTAAATCTCAGTTCTGTAATCCCGGAAATTTATATGAATTTTATTTTCCTTATTTTTAGCTACACTTACACTGCGGGGAAACAACTGTTTAGGCTATCTTCCTTTCCAATTTTTTTGATCTTTTTTGAAGCTAATTATTTACACCTTAAAATATTTAAACCGGAAAAAACTTGAAATTTAATGACCTTTAATTGGCTCGCTGGATGAAAAGATTCGAACAAGGATAATGTTTCAAAATAAAATTTCCAATATGCATAAAGGTAGGTATATATTGTTCTAGCAGACATCAGCTGATGCTCATGAAGTGGTGATCATTTTTAATACACACACTTCAGTAACCTTGCAATAAAGACATTAAATTAAAGCAACAAACAAAGTTAAGTTCATCAATATTCTAATGAAAAGGCAGAAGTTGTAAATAAACTAGAAATTTGTGACTAGCTACGAGCTTCCAAATATATTATACAGTTGCCTCCAAATGATCTTGTTGTTTCTACCATCAATAAGAAGGCCAATAGTTATCTAAATCACCGCACTGATCCATGCCCATAAACCTGTTATTCATTGCATTCCCACCACTCATCTCTCCCCCATATCCTCCTCCACCTTGATCAACGGTACCCATGCCAACACCACCATTCAGCACATGATCTTGCTGGCTCATTCCTGGCGGTGGGACCGGCCTCATGAGGGGCTGAGCCGAGGCGGCACCACCGCCAAGATTCAAGTTGAGGCCTGATATGGTGAAACAGCCACCACCTCCAGTGGCGGCACCATAGTTGGCCTGATGTTGCATTGGCAAGTTGATCATGGTACTCGAGGCGGCCGCACCAAAAACCTTGTTGAATTCTTGAATATCAGCAGGAGTCATGTAATTTCTTGCAGGGAACTGGAAATTGTCTGGCTGAATCAGTTGTGGTTGGATGGAGTTTTGGGGCATTTCAAGATTGTAAGTGAAGGGGTTTACTGCTCTTGAGTTGCTTGAAGGGTATTTTTTCCCTGCAGCACTCTTTTGGAACACACGGCAAACTACCCACTCATCTTGCTGCATTTTTTACAACATTAACAAAAACAAGAATGCATATTAGCAAATTTTTTTGTATATACATTGGGAATATAGATAACAATTTTTTTGTGAATGTTGCTACGTACGTCAGGTGAAATACACCTAGTGTAGTATTTACTGTAAAAAAAAAAAAACACATACATAATAACCAGGTGAGTTTCTTTTCTACTCTATTTGGATAGAAGAAGCACTTTTCTTACCCACTTTGATTGAAAACAACATTTTATTCAATTTTATCTAAAAAAAATACTTTTTATCCATTTTATCTTCCATGCAGAAACTACGATATGGACTATGTTACACAATGGAAAGCAATATGGGTAGTTGGACAGTGGAAGAAATATAGGCACTAAGGGTATTTTAGCTTTTAGAGCCGAAAAATAGGAAGAAGATTTGTCCTTATAAAACAAAAAAAATCAAAATGGATAAAGAAATTGCTTTTGTTATCCATAATGGGTAGCATTAATAAGATCATAAAATGCGAAATTTTATGGCTCCCACTTCGAAAATTGCATAATTTTGCAAAAAATGAAAACATAATATTGACTATATAGATAATAATGGTATATGTCTTATATATGAAGATTAATTGGACCTTACTCTTGCAAGAAAATTGTAAAATGCTATTAAGTTAGCCGCAAGTTTTCTTGGAACAAACGTATGGAATTAGAAGAAACATATATAGATGTGAGGTAATAGAGAGTGTGAAAGAGAATTGGTTGAGAACATCTGTGGTTTATAAGTGGAAGCAATTTTAACCAATATTTTTTCTCCTTTGGAAAGCAAACTAATTTTTTGAGACGAGCAACCAATGCAAGTAAACCCAATTAGCATTTTTATGTATTCATATACAAAGTTATAGAAAATATAACCATTCTGCTAATAAATATAGAAGGGGTTTCTCCAATTTAAACATAGGTCAAGTGATCCACGAATGTTAAATATTATTAAGCATGAAAATCATGATTTTATTATGCTACATGTGTACTCAACTATAAATTTGAACATGTGAAGAATGCATGCAGCTAAAATTTAAGTCCTGATTTGCCTTAATTATATGAATAAATACTTTTGTAAGACTGTTTCATAGATCCATATCTCACAAATCAGATATTGACTTATGATAGATTATATTTATGAAATATCTTATATAAGTTTTTGTATAATATATTTATATAATATATAGTTTTTGTGATAGATTATATTTGTAAACGTCTCATAGTACACATACCTCTCTTTCTTTCTCTCTCTTTTTTTAAAGATAAATGTAAATTTCTCACTTATGTTTTATATGCATCTGGTTGGCTATGATAACTCATCTTTTATCCAAAAAAGGAAAAAGAAACCCTAGTGAATTAACAACGTATACTTTGTGGTAACCTGAAGATCATACTTTAGAAGTGGAAATTAACTAATGAAACGCATATATTATATGCTTGCTTAATTTACTAGGAGCCAATATATATATATATACACATCAGCCAAAAAAATCAAAGAAAAAACCAATAAAAATTTACCTTGCTGGTTCTATATGCAGATTTAGAATGAATGCGATATTCATGCATAACCCAGTTGGTTTTCTCTCCCCTGGGAGCTCTTCCTCTGTAGAACACTAAGGTTTTCTTCATCCCCACCAACTCCGACGTGTTGCTATTGTATATCTCCTTGTCTTTTCCGGTCGTCTTCCAATAACCCGTGTTCGTTGCACGGTTTGTCCTCACCCCCGTTGGATATTTCCGATCACGTAGGCTGAAGAAATACCACTCTTTTTCTCCCATTTTCGCCTTACCTAATCATTTGTTCATAACATATCTCAACGAATTCAATTAAAACAATTAATAGATTAGATATGATGACTACATGCAAATTCTTGAAAAAAGAGTTTAGGGTTTGTTGAGAAACCCTTAGAATCTTGAGAAGAGAATTTAGGGTTTGGCAATTTCCAGCATTTTAGATATAAGCTCTCTCTTTATATATAGATCTGAAGCTCTAGTTATAAGCATCTGTGAATTAACACCAGATATATATATTAAAAATCAGAAATATAAGGCCTAACTTTCCAAGAAACCCTAATTTTAGCCTGCTTGCATCTCTCATTAACAAACCCTAGATATATCTAACACATGTCAAGATTTGAGGTTAAAACTATATACCAGGAAGATCCCAGGGCTCGCACTTGTTGAGATCAACATCTCCAATAGCTCTTCCAGTGAAACTTGCATCCGATATCTTGTTAATCAAATAGTATGTGATGAGCTCTTCATCGGTTGGATGAAATCGAAACCCTGGTGGAAGCTTCTCCTCCTTTCCTTCTCCTCCTTCCATTGATTGCCAACTAGCAAGCTATTTCTTGTGTCAATTTAGTCGTTTCTTTCTTCAAGAAACATGCATTTGAAACAACCCACAAAACCCTAGTTAGATTCTGTCAAAGAAATTATACGAGGAAATTAAAGCTAACAAAGACGATAAAGGAAAGACTTGTCTACTGCCTCACTCTTTGCATGCTTATGCTCAAAGAGTGGAAAAAAGGAGAAACAAAAAACTTGAAGATCAGGATATATAATTCCTTTCCAAGATTTGATTTTAATTGTTTTCCAAGAAAAATGACTTACTTCAATGTAAGAAAACGGGTGAGAGATCGAATGTTTAAATTACATCATGGGTTAATCAAACAAAGAAGTGTGAAGAATTTATCTAATAGTTAGATTCTTGTAAGAGATGTGTAGCAAGAAATTAGTTGGTGTATAAATATGGAGAAAGGAAAGAGAAGAGAAAGTGGTGTAATTTATTTCCAGGATCTCACCAACTATGGGTCTTATAGTACAAGGCACTTGACAATTGCTGCTGGGAGATGTTTTTTGGCTATTGAAAAGTCATTAATAGTTAGTGTAATTATTCGTGAATTATATTGCCCATTACACTGGTGAAGTTTAGTGTTCTTTGCCAATTCATACGTTAAAAAGAACAAGTCTAGTAAATAGTACGAGATTCTGGCTGCCTTTAAATTCTAGAAGGTTTATTGTGTAAGAATGATTTACAGCTCCCTTGACCCAGAAAAAACAACCCATCTTCCTTATTTATTTTTTCCAAAAGAGAGCCATGCATGTTACAAGTACTTAATTGGTTATTAAAAAACAAAAAAAACAAAAATGTAAAATTAAGGATTTTTTTTTCTTTCATTTTTTTTTTTACATGTTTTGGATTAGTATGAATTTGAAATTCATTACTTTTATTTTAAACCATTTTTCCAATAATATTGATGAATTTTTGAATTATCCTTCATGAATCTGAAGTCTTAACTCATTTCAAATCGTTTAATTTAAACACAATTTTAGTTCTTCTGCATTCTTTAACCTATATTCCGGGTCATCGTAGGGCATGTATATGTGTACATACACACACTACTTCAAGAATCAAGGTTCAGTAATATTAATTTTGCACTTAAGACTATAAATTGTAATTACTTGCTGGATTATGGGCATGTACACTTTATTTATATTAACACCCCGTATAACCACTCATATCTGTTTTATAAGAAAATACTAAAATTTATATGAGACTATTGCATATAAAATTTTATGTGAGATGGAGTTTTATTCTTATATGAGACTGATACTGATCGTGTTGAATATTGGGTTGACTCGCTTTTACTGACTGATATGAATCTCATCTTACATAAGGTCTCACATAAGAACCACTCATAAGAAAATGAACATATATGAATGAGTTAGGAATATCAGTAAACTTTGGATAAAGTTTGGGGAAACCCTCTTTTCTACCTATATCTCATTGAAATCCAATAAATTATGTTTCCAGAAAATATTGTAACAAATTAACAATTCTATGTTAATTCATAAAAATTACTGATCAAAATTTTGAATGAGACAGAGGCGATGATCATAAATAGGTGTGTAATTGTTTCACCTATACTCTACGTACTACATATACTTTATATAATTTTCGTACAAACCATTTTATGTATATAAAAAGCTGTGTTTTAACAAATCAGGGATAACAAGTTAAGGGTTTACAAGATTATTGATTTAGAACCACATGAGTGTGAAATATGTCTGGTTGAACTGAAAATTGTTTTGAGTGTATGGTAATATACCCTTCATAAAGATCTCATGACTGCATGTTTCCTTGTTGGACAATAAATACACAATTTTTTTATTGTTGTTTGAGCTATAATATCGAGTAATAATCAAAAGTTGTGGAAGAGTTCTAGGTTGGATTATATTTTGAAAAGAATTGTTCTGGATTTCACTAAAAACAACAACAACCAAAAAAAAGAAAAGAGCATAGGCAACACAAAAAAGGTACATATGAAAGTTGTGTTCTTGCATATACAGATATATATACTACGAAATTATCAATACGTGTTTGCATGATATCAAATGTGTTCTCTTTTATAATTGTGTTCGATCAATCGGGACCTTTTCTTTTCTTTTCTTTCTTAAATTGATTTATCGAATTGATCGATCTTTGTATATTAACAAAAGTATATGTAAGATTTTTCACACCAACATGTACATAATACCAACAATGCCAACAATCCAAGGAAGGACGGCTCGATCTATTGTTTTTCTTTTCAGTAGAAATTTTGATAACTAATTAACTGATATAATTTACCTTAGTGGATGGTGAAATTGTTTCTGATCTGATGAAGTTAAACCACAAAGAGTTCAGTATATATTCCTTTTACAAAATTTATTACAATGCACGTGACATATATGTCATATTAGAGATTCCAAAAAACATATAATTGCACTAGTGACATATTGATCGAGTGACCAGGCCAGCAATATAAAATATAAATAGCTGCTTGAAAATGGAAACTTAGATGTTTTATCTCATTTTTCTTGTACCCATCAACGTGTTCTTTAAATAAGCTAATTGTTCTTTGTCGAGTTTTTAGTATAGTATTATATCAATATCAATTATTTAATTTTCCATGTTTCAGAGGATAAGTTTTCTTAATAATTTTATACTTGCTATTCATCTTTACGTAATTAGACCGATACACATGATTCATTGAGGTCCAAGCACATATTATATTTCATCACCTAATCCGTCAACTCTAATAGTACATACATTTGTTTAAAATAACATCCACTTATTCTTCAAAAATCATATTAATCCACTACCAATATGTTGTTAGCTAAATAGAAGCTCATAATTTATTTTTTCCTACATGCATGATAAAAAATAAAAAAAATTAATCAAGGTAATTAAATGTTCTAATGCACTAATTCCAGTCATTTTCATTTCCCACTTGTATAATCTCTATTTGGGTACTTTTGAATCCTTGTTTACAAATTAAATGGTCGAAAAGCAAACTAAACCCAAGAATTATATCACTAAAAACAAAGACAAATCTTTTTTTTACTAATGGGATCAATGGTAAACGGCTAATGTTCAATCCACTTTTTGTGATGTTTGGTGTGATCAATATGCTTTTGATTAATCTGAGGGCCATTCTTTGTATGTTAGTGAGCTTTTTTTTTTTTTTTTTATATCAAAAGTGGAGCTGTTATAATCTTGCAACGATATGTTTGCAGAAAATCATTAATCTTGATGAGCTTTTGAAGAACAGTCAACTAAAGGAGTAGCTATCTATCTACATCTTCTCATAACTTGTCTCACACTTCAAATTCTCATCATTTTTAAATGACTCCTAATTGCTCATTTCTGTCCCTCAACTTGCAGATGAAAATGTTATGTGTGATTAAGATGTGTATAAGAGAGGGAATTAATAATAACAAACGTCATTATTAAATTAATAACTCTTGAAATTTATATAGATTAATCAACTGGATAAACAAGGGTAAAAAAAAAAAAAAAGTGAAAAAACCCAGTTAAAATAAGCTTAATTCTTTAATTTTTGGCTAAATTAATTTGTAATCATAAAGGACATGTATGTGCAATTAATTAGGTTTTTTATGGTGGTAAAATATCCCAAACATGGTGGCTTGCTTCGTGTTAGAACATATGTAACATTTGTAGACATATTTTGTTAGTTATGTGGTGTACAAAGTCAGCTGAATAACTAATCAAAAATCGAAAAGATAATTGATATTGTTCGTGCAATCAACATTAGTAGCCTACTTGTCAAACACTTCATTATAGTTTAATCAATTACCAAAGTTGTAATATCATAATATAATTTTGATAACAAAAACTAGTAGCTCGTACATGTGTGAACATAGAGGCAATTCTTGAAAAGTATTAATTAGCAGAAACAAAATAAGACGACTCTTCTAACACGATCGAGCAATATCAATCAATGTAGCTAGCTGGTGTTGTTGTCAATATAAGTTCAATTCGAGAAGAAATCATCCAGTTGTCCTCGTGTATTAAACAAGATATTCCGTGCTGGGTTGGCTAAAACTTTGAACGATAATGTTGAATTAAATATAATTATGGTGCTTAGCTTCAAGAACACAAATGGAGGGCTGGGAGACAGCTTCAAAATAATGGCATCAAATCCTTTGTTGTTATGCTTTATAGTTATTTAACGAAGACTAACTTGCGTTTTTCATTGTTAATAATGGGGTTTAGTTGGCAGGCCTTTATCACTGAGAAAGACTGTGTATTGACCAATTGAAGCTTTTCAACACATTGTAATTTGATTCATGCATGCATATATATATATATATATATATATATATATATATATATATATATATATATATGCTTCACTTCTCAATATTGTAATTTATTATACCAAGTGATATATTATATATTTAGTATGATCTTATAATTCATATTCATTAGGATCTCCCTTTTTATTTAAAGGCGGGTGTGCATAATATAATAACAAATTGGGATTACTACCTTTCTATTTGTCTCAATTTATTTTATGTTATTCTCAATTATAGTTTTCCAGATAAAAGAAGTAAACCTATTTGTGATTATATTAGAAGATGTTAGGTTAGAACTAGGTTAAATGATTGAAGCTTCCTCAAGAAGACTGCCATCTGTAATTCCAGTTAAAATGTTATATTTTTACTGTCTTTGCTCTGTTTATATATATATATATATATAAAGGTTAAATTTCCTCAAATACCATCAAACAAAATAGTTTTGACTTTTCTATCAAATAATATAAATTTGTTATTTTGTACTAAATGTTTATAAATTTGTCCAAAATAACTCTTGCAATTTTACCATTCACAATAAGAATAAGATGAGTTAAAAGTATTTAAATTTGAAGACAAAAATGTCATTTTCAGTGAATTATGATAATATATATATATATATATATATATATATATATATATTATAAAATAATCACTATCCCATTATAGGTAGAAAAATAAATGACAATATTAGTTGTGGTATTTTGGATTGCTATACTAATTACTCATCCTTCACATACGTACAATTAAGTTCATTTTAGTATATAGCACACATTTTTATTACATACTGATGTGGCACATCACTGTGAAATCTTAATATCTGCCAAATATATTGAAAGAAAAGACACATAATAGGCCAAAAATGGTAACTGTAGAAAATAGTACAAATGTATAATCAGTCAAATCTACTGTATGAATTAAATTGGCAAAGCAAGAGAATCTAGGTTACTATTATGGGATTCAAAAAGTGTAATAATCCCAGAAATTGTAATGCTGCTGAAATGTTGATTTTCTTTAATCCTCTTCTCATTGGTATAACAGAATGTTTATATGAGTAGGTCAATAGAAACTAATAACAAAGACAATAGCATTCACATAAACAAAATTTGATCTGTAAAAATTCTGAGATTTTCCTTCCCCTTAAAAACCTCAAAACTTTTAATTACATCTCATATTGGCTATTGGTATAAATCTAATAACTCAACTTTTCACTTGGGACTCAGAGATCAAAACACAGCCTTATTCTCCACAGAGACATGTGACAGTTACACCAAAATTCTACAAATCATCTTCGTCACCACTGCTAAAAGATTCGAGGACATCACTGTCATCGTCCTCATCACCTTCAGTTACGATCTCCAGGATCCCACCGCCATCAAAATCAACACCCTCGATCATAAAATCTCCATCATCTTCTTCTTCTTCATCAAACTCACTACCACTATCATCATCATTGCTCATATCATCAGCATCACTGTCACCATCCCCATCAAGATCCCCTTCCAAGATTGAATCATCGTCGTCGCCTTCATCATCTTCTTCCTCTTCGCTCTCTGCATCATCCGGATCAGAGTCATCATCTGTTGGCTTGCGCCTTCCAATTTCATACACCCTAGCAGAGGAATACATCTCATCCTGATCGTCCATTGTAATTAACCCCACAAAGGAATCAGTTGGTTCGGTTGCAAAGTCAAGGACACATCGGTCAACAGGAATTGTGGCAATGTCGGAATAATTGACAGCATCCACAGTGCGGAAAGCAGAGAAGAGAGGGTGCTTCATACGACGGGAATTGAATGCTGAAGTCACATCCTCAAGATTTCTTCTCAAGATCCCATAAATAACATCACCATTGGCATTAAATGTTATCATTGTCTGGTCCAGGGATGGGACACTTCGAAGAAGCCTAAACTTCCGAAGATCCCAAACCTCGGAGTTTATAATTACCTGTAAAAAATGTTTCAAATAGTTAGTCAGAAGGGAACAAAAAAAATCATGCAAATTGTAACCAATTGAGGAAAGGTCCTTAGATATATGCATATACAATTAACATTTAAAAACTATTACTATGTATAAAACGTTCACTTGACAACTTTGAACTAATATACATACCTCATTCCCAGCAGGATGAAAGCCCCCACCCCCATAGTCAGTAAATTGATCAAAACGATGTATTGGACCTGAGACCCTACGATCCCACAAAACACCGTTCCAAAGCAGCATAGAGTCTGCTGGGCTGAAATGAACAAGAGAATATGCATGCCCACGACCAGAGAGATTGGTTGATGCATCTGACAGCATCGAATCCAACTGACACGAGTGAATATCGTACAAAAGAATCTCGCGGCGAGGTGAATCTGATCGCAATGCTGCAAACATTGCACCTGAATTACTGAATCGGGCAGCTTTGATTCCCTCAAATGAATGCTTAGGACCACCAGAAACCGAAGTTGCATCCCACAAGCGAACATCAATTGCACTAGAAGAAAGGAGGAGTTGAGTTTCCCCAGAGAAATATGACTGCAGAAGTGTGAGAGGAGACTGATGACTGGTGCAACTCTCCAACACATTGTTGTTGTTAGAGTCAAACACTTTCAGATCCCCAGTATGCCCTCCGACAGCAATCCGAGAAGAATCTCCAAGGAATGAAATGCAAGTTAAAAGGGAAGTAGCATCATCTCGGCAACTTCGCCATGGTCTGAATCTACTATAAACAAATTGACGATCTTTGCGAAGCCCATGAGTTCCCCCATGTATACTTCTAAATTCACGAGTGCTAAGACGGGATGTTACATTTGATGGAGCATCAAGACTTCTCCTAGGTTCAGGACAAACATGAGGTTGCAATAGGGAAAGAGGAGGTAAAGTTGTAATTGGAGCTGGACACTGGCGATGCTGGTGCTTCAAATACTGAACAACAAGTGAATCCAAGGTAAGCCTTTCAGAGCCAGAAGGTTGTGTATCGTTGAAAAGTCCATGTTGAGAGGAAGAAGCATGACCAGCTAACTGGTTCTCATCAATATCAGATGATAAAGTATTTGATACCCGACTCTGATGATCTTTTGGAGTAGAAATGGGTGAGCAGAACAGATTTGCATCAGACTGCAGACCACTCCTACGAACAATATTGGGTGTGTTAAAACTAGGAGATCTAAGTGATAGCTCACCAGTATTAAGTCTTTTTGCCGATGAGACCAACCCACTTTCTTTCAAATCTGTCAATTTACGCTTCATTGGCAACACTATTGGAGTTCTAATCTGAGTGTCCATATCACCAGATGATTTCTGAACAGACAATGATGGAGTTCCTGCACCATCGGCAGCTATGAGAGCTTTCTGTGAAATAACATTAGTTCTGGTGCTTGATGCTAGTGGACTGTCCTCTAATTTAGGTATAACTTTTGAGTAATTATGTGCAGCTGATGATGGTTTTTTCTTTGAAGATAAGTAAGCTGAATCAGATTTGAAGCTGGAATCTTCCTGATGAAGAGAAACTTTTGATTTATCAGACAAGAACCCACAAGGAGCACGCCCAGCTGGCCATTGAATTTGTACTGCCGAAGCTTCCTGACCAGAGGCTTGATGTGCTAAAGATGATGGAGCAGCCAAGGATGGCAAGGGTGTCAACTTAGCCTCTTTAAGAAGAGCTGATGCACTTTCGGAAAGACCAGATGCTTGAAGGTGCTCATGGATGAGGAGCAAAAGTTCCCTGAAATATGCATATGATGATAAGTGAAAACACAAGGAAATTACCATGCACGAGTAATTCAAGAACAAGAAACCTCAAATACCTAGAGTGATAAGAAATAGGAGTAGCTGCAGCTATAGCAGCTCTTTCAATACGCCTCAATGTTGGGGTAGCAGCATCACTGGCTGCTAAAGTACTTGCACGCCCAGAATTAGTTACAACCTTCAGCAAAACAGCATCATGAAAGATTATGAGACATATATAGAGCATGCTTTATATAATGAATAACAAGAAGAGTCAACAGATGAACATTATGATTATGCATCAAAGTTTCACTTAATACAAATTTTATTTTCCACATACATTGCACAGTCAAGTAGTAGATATCAGTAAGCAAGAACTAAAGTAAGTAGCGTGTCTTGATGCCCCAAAGTAAGACACATAGGCGAAATATGAGAAGTGCAAGGAAGTATGAAATTGAAGTGAGTTAATGACGATCAACTGAGCATACTGTTAAATTAAGACTTATTTGTTTGTTTAATGTGGGGTGGGTTGAGGTGGGAGGGGGGGTTCATAGTCATTTCCTTCTATTTCCCCTTTATTCAGCTATATACTCACATCGAAAGATATTCCTGCATATACTTTAAAGGATATTGAAAATTGTGTTTATTACACAATCATCATTCACCAGTCAAACCCCCTTAAATTCTAGCATTGATATGAATAACAAAGTGCTTACTCCAATCAGCTCAAATGTCACTTGAGCGAGTTCCGTCTGCCACCTATTTTGCTCACCTCCAGCGGACTGGCTCCCAGAATCTCGAATAAGTTCCGATAGCTTTTTTCCCACCTGAAATTGAAATTATGTTTACAATAGAGCAACTATTGGTAAAGCCATTTTACAAAAAGGCGAATTTATTCAACTTAGTTTCAAGTTAATGTGAGACAATAATTAAAAGCCACACAGACCTGAAGCTTTGTCAATATATGGGCAATTGTATCATCTCTAGCTAAACCAAGAAGAACTCGGCATGTCAGAGCACGAAGGCAGTCAAGAGCAGCAGGAGATGTGACCATCCTTGGTTGGAGAAGTTGAAGAAGAACCTTGATACCATTGTTTGCACGTACAGCTTCTCTGGCTTGCCGGTAGCTTTGTTCCAGCTGTGCAGCAAGCCCAGCACAACCTGCTCCGGCACCTAAAGATATCCTTCGATCTCCAACTAACCCAGAAGCCACTGAAGATGAAGATGCTTGTGATAATGAATTGTTAGCAGACAAGGAGCCACTTCTATCCACAGAAGCAGGTTCACCATTTCGCTCCCTCAGTTCATTTTGGATAGGAATGTTCATGGCTCGGTCTGAGGTATTCCTTTCTGGATTTCTGTCCCTAAACTCCATAGCAGGACCATTTCCAGCTTGGCTTTGACCTTGCATGACGGAACTTGGTTTATTGCTGATTGACGGGGGAGGGCAAACAAGATTTATTAACAGATTCAATGCCGGCTCAACGATCTGAGATTTTAACAATGAAATAAAATTAAGAAGTGACCAAATGGGGAAATAAAAAATCCAAAAAACTAATTCAACAGCATGAGTGTACATGTTACCTCTGGTTCAACATAACCAGCGCCATTTGCTGCATCTAAAATGACAGCAATACCAACTCGATCATTGCTTAAAGTGGCAGTAACAATAGGTTTGCGGCTATAGGGAACCAAAGTTATGATGTGCAATATACCAAGAGCATACTGAGGCAAATCATGCAAATAACGCTCAACTGGTGGGCCCTACAAGGCAAACAGATATATGAACACCACAAACATTGATCTATGGACTCCAAAAAAAAAAAAGTAAAATTATCAAATCACACCTGACACAACTCCAACATGGTAATATGACCATTTGAAGATAAGAATTTATCAACCACGGGCCAACGGGCCCTCACAAGTGCAGGACCAAGTTTTCGATCCTTCTGTATTTGACGAAATATAGCATCCATTGCCTCACTACTTATGTCTAGAGGCTTGTAGGCTGCCCTGGAAATGTTCCGGGGTGCACTGCGAATGTTTTTGGAGGGTCGAATAGAATCGACTAGCAAGAGGAGATGTGCTCTAAAATATTGTCGCAGTGCTCCAGAAGTGTGATAAGCTATTTGTTTCTCTGAAGAGGTAAGCACATCTGTAGGGGATCGATCATTCCGAAGTGATCCTGAGTTATTTGATGGCCCAGCAGGAACTCCAGACCTTACTGAGGCAGTATCATTTAAAAGAGAGAGAAGTTTTTGCAAACCATCCTGAGCACCAAATGCATCAATGACCGCTCTGAAGACAAATGCAGCAGCAAAGAACAATGCAGCATTCTTTCGGGCTTGGTGATCTGAACACTCAAGAAGTTCTAGAGCCAACTCAACAACCTGATGAACTACATTTGAAGGAAGGGCACAAACACGCTCCATTATCCCCTGCAAAGATATCTTGTTGATCAAATTTGGCTATTGGGAAAATTTCAGTAATAACCAAGATATGAATCATAACGTATAAAGGTAATGGGGACACTAGGGGGGAATGTAAAATGTAAAAACTGATCAAATGGTTGCCAGTAGCAACTGGAAATTACTGGTGACATATCAGAAAAAAGAAAATTACCTGAATCGAACCAATTGTAAATAAGCAGGATGACAGACCAAAATATGTTTGGGTGTTTCTCGGTACAGAAAGAAGTCTCTGCATGCCGCCACGATCCACAAATAATGCAGCAAACTTCCGATGAGCAGCCAATGCACAGATTAACTTCAAAATATCAGGCAAAAGGAGCATGGCATTTGATGCCTCTTTATGCTTAAGACTTCGTTGCAACAGTGCAAGACTGACATCAACACCCTTCTCATGGAGTACAGGACCAAGAACTTCAACATACTCTCCAAGAACCACAAGACATTGTATACAAAACTTTTCTCTTAGCTTCGCAAGGGAGTGGCTGTCTGGGATGGAAAACTCAGCAATATCTTCATTAGCTTCTGCATCAGTAGTTTTTGAATTTCCCGAATCACTATCAACATTGCTTGAATTTCTACAAGAGCAAAACATCAAGTGAAAATCTAGAGGGTAAATAAAAGAGCAGTAAGTCCAAAACTAAAACACACAAGAATTTTACAGAATTATTTGAGTAAGGCATACCATAAAACCAATACCAACCTTGAGAGAGGTACAGCGTTACCAGCATCTATAACAGTGGATGCAGCCCTTGAAGCAGCAATCACTGCAGCTTCTTCATCATTTGTCTTCCTGTATTCCTGAATTGAAAGAAAACACAAGCTTATGAGAAATCCATGTAAATGTGCACTGCAAGAAGCACAACAAAAGTAGGCTCACCTCCAAAGCAGCAGTCTTAACCACTTCAGCAGCATCATCACCAGCAGCCCATATGGCCATTGCAGGAGCATTGGCTGCTCTTGCTTCAGCTTCAGCAGCACTCACAGCTTTTTTAACCAAATCAGTGATGTCTTTGTTGCCAACTTTGCATTCTAGAAAGCAATCATCATTGTCGTCTCTTTCAGGCATAAAGTTATCAGTGTCAGTTCTAACTGTACTCTTCTTAGCATCCAGAACTCTTCTTGGATCCTGATTTCTAGTCCCATTCCTGTCTCTAGCACTCCGTGACTGCCCTGACCTACTGCCGGAACCTGGAGATGTCAAAGTCTGCTCATTCTCAGGTGCTCCTTCACTGGATCTAAGCTTTCCTCTTAATCTGGAGAATCCACGATTCGTCTTTCGTCTTGCAGATTCATCTTTCACATTGTCATCAATGTCATCTTCCCTAACAGATTTTCCAAAAGGTTTTGTTTTTGACTCACGAAAATCTCTAAAATTGTTTTTTTCTTCACCCTCTGCTTCTGGCTCATAAGCATCAACCTCGAGAACCATACTATCAGGAAGTTCCTCATCAATACCACATTCATCTCCACAAGCTTGCCTACCGACAAACCTCTCACGATCCCTAGACGCGTCATCCAACAAGGCAGAATCTCTATCATGATCCCTCTCATTAGGATGCATTTTCAAAGTCTCTATGTCCAAGTGGGAACTCTCGGTCAGTAGCCGCAACCTACCTCTAACTTCCTCTTTGGCTTTAGGGCACACCATGTTTGATGCATTTTTGTTGTCAATTAAAGGGTTGCCATCTTTCTGATTTGTGCTTGTGTCACCCATAACACGAATGCGTAGATACCGCATTAGCTTAGATGATATCCCAGATGTTAAGACATCTTCTACAAGTTGACCGCCACTGAAATCACCAATATCAGGAAGAAATATTCAACATAAATGATGGAGAACACAAATAAAGATGGAAGAGAAAGTGAGAAAGGAAGTTTCAGAACATACTAAGACAAGCATACAGCAAGAAGACCAGTAGAGTATGCACGCAGCATTTCAGAATCTGATGTCTTCCTTTTCCCTGTGTCATGCTTCCAGTTACGATCATCACCAGATGACCTAGGAATCTCGTCCATCACCCAGCCTCTTAAATTAGCCAGAACATCATCTTCAAATACATGTGGATACTGCATTTCAATTCACTTACATCAAATATATGTCCCGAGGAATTAAACTAAACATGGAATAGCAGTACAAGAAGAAGTAGTCATGATAGAAGTAGCAGCACCATGATACGACAATAAGGACCATACAAGAACCTAGAACCATACCATCCAAGTTAGAGAACAACTGAAAAGAAGTCTTGTAGTAGCGGCTTGTACGGATGCTGAATATCTACTTTCAGTAAGAAATTTTGAGGAAATCAATTCAAAAAATTCTTCGTTCTCCTGCAGAAAGAAAGACAAAAGATCAATACTCCAGCATCGTTAAAACAATAGTTTACACCACATCCAGCCGCATACAAATTCCTGCATGCAAATAGTTACAGGTCCCATGCCACAGCAGGTGGTTTAGCCAAGAAAAAAACCATCCCCTTTAAGACCCAATTCATACATACCCCACATTTCATAAAGAGGTTGCCCAGTACAGGAGAAGATGGCAAATGCCGAAGCAAACGTAAGCAATGAATAATCAAATACCCGAATAAGAGTGCCAAGTCGTCCAACAATATGAGAAGATCTGCCATTATTTGTTGAAGAGTCATCAGCTTCTTCCATATAGCTACGTATTCCAAATTACAAAATGTTAGAGCAACACATGGTAAACATAACTATTAGAACACAGAAAAAAAAATTAAAAAATATTAAAAGAATAATTATAGATTTTATCTTTCCATAATGCAGGAAGAAAGTAGCGCAAAGCTTTTCTATGGTAGATCACCTCCATACAAAGTTTTCACCCTATTTGGTGTATTTTACGGTACCCCTAACCCAAAGGTACACCTCAAGCAAGATTTGAATTGCAGCCCAGTGGTCCAAAATATGGCAATCAGCCATTTCCCATTTAACCCCATTCAAAATTAATTCCATTTCTCTCATATTTGCCCAAAATAATGACTGCAGATGCTAAAATTTTCTAGGTTATTGGTGCATAAATAACTATAAACTAAATGAGCACACTTCTACAGAGAACATATAGTCTATCACATAGTTACCAGGAGATAAAGCTAAGTTTCATGAAGACAGATAAGGCTATCTGTTACTTCCAATTATGTAATGATTAAAAGAGGCTGGCCCAACTTACAAGCTAAAATAATAATAAAAATAAATTATAACTGTAATATGGACAACACAGAACAAAATTATGCACTTGATTTATCATAAACAGTTCGGACTATCTACAGGGTATTGAGCATCAAATTTTGGATTTTTATGGACACTAAGAGGAATAAGAAAACTCTTTCTCTTCCCCCAGTCACTTCTTGAGTTCTTTTAAACCAAACAAGTAAACAGACACTAATACTTCCCCTTCTTTATATAATTTACACATCATCCCAATATGCTGTTAAACTAGTACACAGAAAATTAAAATACACTAAGCATTGCAGCCTCCAGATCAGTTGTCTTCTGGAAAATGAAACTATACAAGACAAAAGGCCTTGCTGCTAAATAAATTGAAATCATGGGCCATAGCAACATAGTTGAGAAAATGAAAAAGAAGAAAAAAAAAAAAGATTAAGTCACCAACCTACCACCCATGCCGCTTTCATTAAACCAAGAAACGAGAAAACACAAACAAAAATCTAACCGACAAAATAGAACATTTTATTTAAAGAGGCCGTATGCCGCCCAATTCTACCTGGATTCTTGAGTCTCAAGAATAGTCGCGAGAGCATGGAGTAAATTCGGGCTAGGGTTCTCAGGGTTCGCAGTGATCTTATCCATCAACGACTGCGCTTTCGCCACCAAAACGTCATTTTCATCGTCCTCTTGGCGCTCTTCAGCCTCCTCCGCCCCCTCCGCCGCCGCCGCGGATGTCTCCGGCTGTGTTTGAGGCTCGGCATCCGCAGGCGCCTCCATTACAATAATTGCTCAACTGAACAACAAGATTATGGTTGGACTTCAATGAGGGGCGATGGATTATTAATTTCTTGAATTAAATTTCAATTTGAACACCAATTTTCTCAGTTGGAGGAGAATTGAGTGTGTGTTTTGCGTTTTTGTATGTATATATATAGTGACGGGGAAGAAAAGGAAGGAGGTGTAGAAAGTACAGTTGCCGAAGCGCGGGGTACTGCATGTTCAAGGGTTTCTTTATATTTTTTTTTTCTTCGATTTTTTTAATTGCGGCTGGCACTTTGGGTGGATCCGAATTATCAAAGATACCCGACCCGATTTCTACCCTATATAAATACCCGAAGTCCCAACCCACTTTTTAAATTCCCAACTTCTCATTTTATTCAAGTTTCAACCGGTTCTTTTATGTTTATGTTTATGTTTATGTTTATGTTTATAAGTATATTATACTATAAATTAAAAATTATATAAGAAAATTTTCTCAATTTTGCCACAATTTCATGGAACAAAAACCTTCCACTTCAGAAAATAACAGCCCCTCCCAATCATTGAACGAATGGATTGAGTAAGTACACAATCTCCCTCTTTCTTTACCATTTTTCTTTGCTTCCGTTTTCCTTTGAAAGAATTATTGTTCTTGTACGGAAACATCAATGCAGGGTTCAAGATTCACTCAAGAAACAGGTGATCACAGAGGATAGATTCAACTGGAAACTACCCCCAACAAAAGATCAAGATTTTGAAGGGCCACTAGAAATTCAAGATTCTTGTATCCTCAACTATGTGGGTGGGGTTGACTTGAGTTTCTCCAAGAATGACCGTGCAATTGCATGTGCTACCCTTGTGGTTTTGGATTTTTCTACTCTAGAAGTGGTGAATGAAGTTTCCACCATTGTTAAGCTTCAAATTCCTTATGTTCCTGGATTCTTGGCTTTCAGAGAGGTTTTATGTTTTAACCCTTGTTCTTGTCTGTATTGTTGGTTATTTAGATTTGGTTGTTGAGATACTAGGAAACAAATAGGAACTTGGGGTTGCTGCAATTGATTGCGTTAAATGTGAATTTTCTGCTGTGGGCCTACTTGGCATGGTGAAATATCTTGTTTTGTTTTTATTTCTTACGTTTTTTTTTGTAGTTTCAGGCTCCAGTGCTTCTAGAACTTCTTCAGAAAATGAGAATGACAACACCTTCATTATATCCCCAGGTGATTGAAGCATATAATTTTTACATACTATTCCAAATGCAAACCATATGCATGTTGAACTCATCCTATAAAATTTGGAGAAATCACTTAGGTTGTGTTGGGAATTTGGATTGAAGGATTTAAGGACAGACTTGAAATTCATACGTAGAAAATCCAATTTGAAATCCATCACTTAACATTTTTTGAACTAATTATTTTGAGTTTTGGTGATTTTGAATGCACCCTAATTTGAATACCAAAGCAATCCAAACACAGCCTTAGGTTGTTTCAGTGTTCACGTACAAATTTTAATATTCCTTCTGGTGGATACTTCTTAGTTTTTTTGTGTAGTTACTTAGACCCCTTAAGTCATGTGTTTTGACAGGTATTGATGGTTGATGGCAATGGACTGCTTCATCCTCGAGGCAAGTCATTCTTCAATCATCTGAAAAGATGAAACAATGATTTGTTAGGAACGCTGAAATTGGATTTTTGTGCTATAAAATGCTATTCTTTTGAGATTATAAACTTTCTGAAATTGGATTAAATCATAATTTTCACTTGCTTAAACTCTCTGTTTGGCTTGCTTTTGCTTCATTATAATGGCTGGGCAAATAACTTCAGAGCTAACTTCAGTTGGCTATCACTCTTTATGGATGAAAGTAGTCTCCTCTTCCTGTAATTATCAGCTTATATCTGTTTACATGATCTCGTGGTTGGGGTAGAATGTCAGTACTTCAAAATCTGAATGTTCATTATTTCTTTAGCTCCTTCGTTCTATATATTTGGTCATATACTAGGTTCATGTTTACAAGCTTTCTATGACGGTGATGACTTACTGCTTAGAGATCTTATGTCGGAAAATTTTGTAGTTACATCACTCTGATCTTTATTAAATTCGGAAAGGGTGTGCAGGATTTGGATTAGCTTGTCATCTTGGTGTTTTGGCTGATCTTCCAACAATTGGGATAGGAAAGAACGTAAGTACTTTTAGCCACGATATCACTTAGTGCATGCTATATAAAAATATGTTTTTAACATTCCAATTTTACCTTTGTAATGATCAGAAGTCAGTAGTATTTCTCAAATTTTCTTGAATCTGCAAACATTTAGCTTCACTCATGATATATGGACATATAATTTGATCATTGTCAGTTACACCATGTTGATGGTCTTACACAATCTAGAGTGAGATCACAGCTTGAAGCTAATGAGGACTCACTTAATGATATCTTCACGTTGACAGGCGACTCAGGCTCAACTTTAGGAGCGGTTAGTAACATCTTAATTGTTCTAATAAATATCTTTGTTGGCCTCCTCTTGTTTATATTTCCGAAATGTATAAAATACGTTGAATCTGTAACTTTGATGCAGGCAATGAGATCAACTGAAGGATCCCAGAAACCCATATTCATTTCAGTTGGTCATCGTATATCCCTTGCCACTGCCATCAAAATTGTGAAGTTATCTTGTAGATTTCGGGTCCCAGAGCCCATCAGGCAGGTAAAGACGAGTAGTTATTTGTGAAATGGTTACAGGGAATATCAAATGGTTACAAGTTGGCTCATGTGAGAATTTAGCCTCACACATATAAGTTATTGTACAT
Organism: Scutellaria barbata; assembly: GCA_028654395.1. Lineage (NCBI taxonomy): Eukaryota > Viridiplantae > Streptophyta > Magnoliopsida > Lamiales > Lamiaceae > Scutellaria > Scutellaria barbata. The sequence goes on from CM053645.1 coordinate 11,691,553, forward strand.
GACCATCATATATATTATCATACTGCACAAGCTTACTTCTCATGTTGGATTTTTAGGCTGACATCATTTCAAAAGATTGCCTTCGGAAGCATGGCTTAAACTAAGCCTGACCAGGGGTTTGTGCTATATGGAAGCAGACAGCCGTGGAGTTTGAGGACCATCCAATGGAAAGAATAAAGATCTGGTTTATGATTGACTCTGGCTGCTAAGTTTGAATTGCATTTGTTAGATAGCGAGAAAAAGAACTGAATCAATAAACTGCATTGCTTGAATTCACATTCAAACATTTATATTCCTACTCATTGTGTTTAACTATGGCTGAAGAGCAAATCAAATAAGCATATGTATACAAAAAATAATGAACCAACAGTATCATAGTTGATCCCCTCTATGATCACAAAAAGGTCAACAATACTACAAGCATTTGAATCAGGAGGGTAAGTGGCTCCAACAAGAACCCATCCGACGACGACTGGATCATAATTCCGAACCTGCAAGTCCCCACCGATGGATCGGAGGTCGTGATAACCGAGAGGTGAGGAAACTTGCAGGCACTTTCCAGCTGGTTGTTTATCTGATAATAACTATTGAATGCATATGAAATGTTCTGTTGTGCATTCAGGTTAGCACACGAAGATCCAAGCCCTAGGCTCGTGCAATCAGCCCGACCACAAGCATAGCTCACGCTAGGCGCCACCTGTGGGTCGTCAAGATTGGCCGAGGGCGACAGAACGCACCACCTTTTGGGGAGGTACTGGACATTCTTGGCCGGAACTAGACCACCGGAGTTTGATCCGATGTTGAGATTGTACTTGGGAGTCCCATCGTAGTTGAAGATTCCCCAGTGTCGTTCAAAGTATCCAGGCTGGATGCTCTTGGCATCTTCATCAATGAGGCTAAACAGGTAAGCATCCACAGGCCCTGGTCTCATTGGAGTACCCTTGTTCATATGAGACATGAAACCTTGGTTAAACTTCTGTGCATATCCTATGTTAGCATTGCGGTCCCCATCGGTGGGCCACCCTATTTCTCCGACGACGATTGTCACATTCTCATATCCATGTTTCTGCAGGGCCCAAATCAGTGTATCATAGTTGGCATCAAAAACATTGGTGTAGGTTCTACCATTGTCATTGATAGGGGTTGTGGATGGTCCATCAAAGAAGGCATAATCCACAGGGAAGTTGGGGTCATTATAGAGGCTTATGAAAGGGTAGATATTGACTGTGAATGGAGACTGACTGTTGGCCAAAAAGCTCACTATCTGCACCATGGAATCTTGGATGTCGGGCCTGAAGTCACCGGTGGACGGCTGCTCGGTCGAGCTCTGGTACACATCAGCGTTGAGCGGAACGGTAACTTTGACCCGATTGCCTAGACCGGCTTTGATCAGAGCCGCCTGAACATTCTGTAGAGCTGGATAAGTTGTGCTTAGATATGTTCCATTGTATGTTGAAAGAAAAGGTTCATTTCCCACTGCAACATACCTTGTGAGACAAAGCCCTGTGATTAGAATCAAGAAAAGCAGAAATGAAGAAAACAGGCATGAGAATTGAGAAGTGAGTTACCTGATATCCACACTGTTGGAGGAAACATGGGAAGAAACATTCTTTTCAACCCATCTTTCAGCAGCTGAGACACTGCTGGCGAGAGTTGCCAACATGTCGTTGGGGATTCCGACCATAACCTCGATTCCTGAACCTCTGAGGGCATTCAGGACATTTTCCTCTGCATCAAAAAGCTTGACCTTCTGAATTCCATTGTCTTTAAGCAGCCTCACAACAATTGAAGGTGGCAGAGGATGGGTTGATTGAGTTCCCCAGTTAGCACCGATACTATCTGCACTTTTTACCATAAAAAACAACATAACAACTGCAGCTCTCAACCCAAAATTCATACCCAAAAGACCCATTGATCAGTGATCAATTTTCAAGAATATATCACCGGAAAACCATCCACGAGAAAGAGATCAACTTTTCAGAATTTCCAAGAAACAGCTTTCAAAGGGTATAATTTTGAGATGAAAGAGAAAAGGAAGTATCCGAAAATATGATGTAGAGATAAATGTAGAAAGAGGAGGAAGAAAGCAAAGCTAAGATGATGCCAGCACAGAAGCTTTCTTTATCACACCAGTCAACATTATTATAACATAAAAATAACGAGCACTAAGCTGTTATAATTCATAGCTGATTAATATTTAATATGGGGTTGATGGATAATAAATTGATTAAAAACCCAGTGAATCATTGTAAGACGATGTGCTCAACTTCGTCATATTCTCTGATGATTTTAACTTCAAAGCAGCTACAGTAATATGTACCAGATGCTACACATGTGGGGACTCTCTCTCTCTCTCAGATGCTTTGATGGGATTTCTGTTGTGGTGGTGCAGTGGAAATGTGGAATACATCATACAAAGATTGGATTATGTTTAGCTTTTTTGCTGTAGAGAGGGCGGTGGCCAGTTCAAGTAAGGAATCAGACAAAGTGCTTTACCAATTAGCTTCAATCACTATACTGCCTTTCTAGTTCTGACACGTAGATGTAAGATGAGGCCCCCTAACACCGACCATCAATTCAGTGCAACTTATATTCATACTGTTATGAAAATCAAATCCTTGTGTAATCACCCACAAACATAATTAAATTTCAAGTATGGAATAGATAATAGTTAGTGACCACGTGGATGGTGTAGTAAAAAAACAACAGAATGAAGAGTTGTTCTGCTTTTTGTGCCTCGTAAATTCTACCATGAAAGAACCTATCACATATTTCATGAAGTATAAGTTCTGTAAAATGTTATTGTGATTATAATTTTAGTAAGATGAGTTACCCAATAATTTATAAAATAAAAGATTGATAAGCAAAATGAGTTTGAATTATGGGTAGTGTTTATATAAGTTTTTCTTTTCTTTTGTGTATTTCATGATACCACAACTTAAATAAAATTTCCTTTTGCATCAAATACTAATTTGGAGAACTTTGAACAATTTTTTCTACTAAAAGTTAATAGTAGCTTCTATGGTTTGCGACAGATTGATAGGACAAATTTAGAATATATATATATATATATATATATATATATATATATATATATATGTTATGTGGTTTTGTAGTGAGTATTATTGGATAAATTTCATAATAAGATTTAATTTATAGATTAGTTTTCAATTTTAAATTTAAATTTTAAAGTTTCTCGGGCCTCAATTTTACATTTTTTGTCAATTTAAGACTTGAAATTTAGATTGAATTCTCAATTGAAGATAAAATTTCATATTATTTTTCTTTTTTATTTATATATATGATTTATTAATATTTCAATACATATTAATATTTTGGATAAATTAAGATAAGTTAGTGCACTTTAAGAACAATTTTCGTTCGACTTATCTTAATTTATATGAAAAAAAGAAAGAAAGAAAAATATAGTAATTCAATTCATAAAATTAAGAAAATAAAGGAATTTTAATTTTTTTGAATTGCATTTATTTTATATATATGTGTGTGTAAATTAATAAAAGTAGGAAGAAGATCATTCTAAAATTGCACGAACTTATCTTAATTTATCTAAATTATAAAATAAATAAATTTATAAATATAAATAAATAAAAAGTTAAATTAAATGTTCTCAATCTAAATTATAAATCTTAAATTGAAAAAAAATATATAAAATTGAGTTCCTTATTAAAAAACTTTAAAATTTGGATTTAAAATTGAGAAGTAATTTGAGTTTTATTATAAAATGTATGGGAATCTTATTCTGTTTTACTGATTCAAACCATTTATGTATATATAATCATGCATCAATCAAGCAATTTCTTTTAATGAACAATTAGACAATGACTTAATTGGCATTAAGGAACACTTGTCTCCTTTGCAGGCCTGTAATAGGAATTAATTCCCACTAAGCAACTTGACAACACTTATTATTCTATTTCATAGTACCATATACGAGCAAGTAAAAATAAGTTAAGTTACTAATATTTAGCATCAACCATTATCAGTGTTTTTTTCTCTATTTTTCTTAAATTTTGATTCCACAGTTTAGAAGTATGGGAGAGTGATGCAAGCAGAAACTTGATAAAAAATCTAATACACAATAATCATTTATTCATTCCATAAACATCCGAAAACAATAATAATTTAAGAAATCTATATTCTCATTTTATAAATCAATCAACGTCAGCAATTATAGAAGTTTTAAAGAAATTCATAAATCAATAACATAAACAATTATAGAAGTTTTAAAGAAATTAACTTTCCTTGCTAATAAAAAATTAGAAAGTAAAACTTCTAGTGAAACTAAAACCACTCGCAACAGTAACACTAAATTAACATAATAATAAAATATTGAATCTATCTAATCACCGTCAAATATAAGGTCTAAATAAATCATTTGTTGCATTATAAATATCTATTCTCTATTATTTAAGTTTGTAATTTAATTTATTATTTAAATAACATAGTTTTTAAATATAGTATATAATACATGAATAATATTTAACAGAAGTATATTGATAAAATAAAATGCAAAATTAGATCACAACACACATACAATCTCGCCTCAAAAGAAGATTAAATATAGATAATCTAAACTTATTTTTAGGAATTCAATAAAAACCTATCATGTAATAATTCACCAAAATAATAAAAATAATAATAACAACAAATCAGCAGTCAATTGGTCAAGTCAACTCTCTCCAGAATAATGATACTATTTAGTATTAAGCTAATAAGCTGCTTCTCTCTCTCTCCTATCCTCTAACCAGGCGTTGAAATATTTAAAGAAGGAGATCCTCTTCGCGTTTTCTTCATATATTCTTCCTTTTTTGAGTTGCAGGTATATCACACTTTTATTATTCTGTTCTCTCTGCTTTTAATTCGATATATTGTGTACGTTACTTGAATTTTTTCGCATCTTTATTCCAATATTCTGAAGGGGTGGGGTTTGATTCGGGGGAAAATTAGCTTTTTCTTTTAATCGGCTAATTTTTTCTTCATTTCGGTATTCATGTTCTACTTTTTGTGCAAAAAGTTTGTTGATTTGATTTCGATTATGAGTCGAAAAGGACAAAAAAAAAAACACAAAATTAGATTTCTAAATTCTCTATCCCTTTTCATCTGTTGAATGTTTTATTTTACTTTTGTTGCATATATGACTAATTTATAGGTTTCTGATTTTTTGTTTTTGTAGATTGTTGAGCAATGGCCGTTTCCGTGAAGAGCATGTCTCTGATAGTGGCACTCTTTGGCTCACTATCCTTCATATTTGCAGTTATTGCTGAAAACAAGAAGGTTGTTTTTTTATTTTTATCTGATGAAAAAGTTAATTTAAGTTATTTGTTTTGATTGGTATTCGATGACCATGGTTTAATTGAATTCATGAGACCTCGTTTTAATTATGTAATTTGATTAGTGTATGGATTTTGATTTTTCGGAAATTTTGATGTTATATTGAAACAAAAAACTTGGAAATATTTCTTATTGCATAAAATTTGTTTTTCCCTGTCAATGATTGGTCGGTGAGATGCGAATTCACTGAAACATTGACAAAGACTTAAAAGTGTATATGCTTGAGTAGATATACAAAATTAATGGTCCTTTCTTAGTTCTATGCTCTGATCCTTTCATGGGAAAAGCTCTATTGGTATTGGATAGATTGTATGCTTTTCATCAAACCTGTTTTTTTATGATTCGAATTTAATGATTAATTGCCATCAAACTACATCGAATGAAAACTATCCTTTTCGCATATCATGTGACATGATTGATAATCTTTTCATTACTGAGGATCAATGTTCTGATGCAAGCAAAGTGAAGAATGAAGTGATATATAATGCTCTTTCAAAGTACACATTGACATTATGCAGTTTTATATTGGTTTTTTGTAATCTGTTATTTGTATGCTTGGGATCTGCAGCCCTCATCTGGCATTGCCATACCGAGGAAGGACGTGGTCGTTTGCAAATATCCATCTGATCTAACTGTGCCATTGGGATATCTATCTGTTGGGTTCCTTGCTGTTTCCACCATCTCTAGTTTCTACTCCCTGTTTTATCCCTACAATGGAAAGTCTATTCCACAGTCGGTGTTGTTCCAAAACAAAGGTTTCTTTGTGTTCTTCAATATTGCACTGTAAGTACATGCCTGTCCATCCACATACATGCAAAAGCTTTTGCTTTGGTGTTGAAGTTAATAGCGCTTTCTGCACCTATGTTGTTGTTTTATCTCATTCTTGAACTTCCAGTCATATAAATTGGCCCATCATTTCATTACATTTATATAAATAACAGAATCATTTTATTGACTCGTTGAATCAATAACCTTGGATTTGCACAGTTCTTGTATAAAGCCTTTGCTTCATTGCTGTGGCACCACACTAAATCTCTCTGATGAAACATCTTCAATGAAATTCCAACATCATGTTTTGAACCCCATTGGTGTTTCTTCTACAACCCAACACATTTAGATCTATTAAATAGAATACAACTCACGGACCCCCAAGTTGTCCCTTCTTGATGCATCCTTCTCATTTCTATGTTGTGACATGTTTAAGTTTGTGTATTGCAGGGCAATGAGTGGATTAGCGGCATCAATGTTGTTATGGCCTACGATCACAGAACAGCTCCACCACTCTAACAATATTCAACGGAATGTGGAAAGTTCATCATGCCCTACAGCCAAGACAGGGCTTCTAGGGGGAGGGGCGTTTCTGGCTCTGGATTCGTGTCTCTTCTGGTTGGTAAGCTTGATGTTGGCCTGCAATGCTCGTTCTGATTTCTTCCAAGAAGAAGAATCGGGTGATGAAGTTCCAAGTAGTTATCCTGCTCGTGAGGACCCTATTAAAGGCAGTGCTTGACTAATAACATCCCTTGGAACTTGGATGTGTGCTTTCGATTTATCCTTCATCTTTTTTTTATTTTGACTTTATGTTATTATTTTAAGAATGAAGAGAAACAATCTCTAGAGTAAATACTCATCTGCATCTTACACATTAACATTAACTTTGCTGGGTTCGTGTCTTTCTTTATTTTCCTAAACTTAAGATGTGCTTCCATTTGTTATGAAGTGGTTTTTTTTTTTTAAACATTTTATGTGAAACAACCAATTATATCTAGGAAAAAGAAATTGACAAGAAAGTTTTAAGATATATTTTAGAAGACGACAAATGTTTATCTACAAATTATGAAATTAAATTTGTGAAATGATGTAACAACAATGATATACTTAATTTCTTATGAAAATTATTGTATTTTAATAGATTTACTATTTTCTAATTTATAGTTGGAGCAAAGTATAATTATGCATAGATAATTTACATGAGCACAATTTGTGTAAAGTTTATGTTAAAAAATTATTATATAATTTAAGAAAGGGATTTAAAAGGTTTACCCTTAAAATTGACACGAGGATGTGATATATATATATATATATATATATATATATATATATATATATATTTCTTATTTAAAAATGAGTTATATTGTTTTAATCAATGAATTAGTAGTGGATCCGTGTGAAGCACGAGAATGTGAAAAGTATGAATAAAATAACTAACATGTATGATGTGTATTAATGTTTGCCTAAAAAAATGTAAAGGTTCATTTGGACAGGTGGATTTAATGAGTTATTTGAAATTCATGATAACAAATCCATTGATAATTTTTGAATAGATATGGATTTGAAATTCATAATTTTCATTTTGTATTAATTTTGAAGTCATTCCGGGGATTTCAAATCCACTCATTTAAAATTTTGGATTTTAAATTACTAAAGATATAATATTTTAATATAAAAGTAAGAATATCATAACATAAGTGTATATAAGTTTTAATTAATTTTTTTTTTCTTTAGAAGATAAACTAAGTATGTAGCCTTTCTGGAGGGTGTGGAACGCGTGGGGGTGTGCCTCCACAACCTAATGCAAGAGGGTTTTTTGCATCAAAAATTTATCATTTCACCCCCTTACTTAATTAGCTTCATTTGAACTATTTATAAAATAAAACTACAAAACACGGAATATAATGAAACACGAGCAATATATATTGACTATTAGCAAAATATTCATTCCATAAAATTACAAAGCATGCCTTTAATACTTTAGAACGTTAGAGAAAAAAAAAAAACTCATTCTCTAAAATAAAATTACAAAATTTAGGACAAAAGAAATGTGGGCTAAAAAAAAATTGTCATTTAAAAAAAAATATCAATTCCATAAATAAAATTGTAAAACATGACAGAAAATATAATTAATGAAACACGACATTCCATAAATAAAGTTATATAACATGGACTAATAAGAATTAATGAAACACGAGTAGATAATTTTGAACTTTAATAAAATATCTATTCCACAAATAATATTACAAAAACTTGTGAGATAAAAAGAAACACGCTTTAATTTTATTAATCCAAATCTTATTAATTCAACTCATGAAAAACATTAATCCAAATCTTATTAATTCAACTCATGAAAAACCTAGAGCAAATTCATCCGTCGTTGTCTCCACTACACCGCATCACCTTAAACTCGCCGTCCTATCCATCTTCATACAGTCTACTCATGTTACACGGGCTCCAATCTACGCTAGCCGCCAATTCCATCACGACCAATATCAAAAAACTCATTAAATCTCCTCACATTTTTGTCTTTGTAAATCCATTTAGTTCATATAAATATATTTGAAGAGAAAAGAGTATGTTGTACAATCATGGGTATTTACAAAGACAAAAGATCGAGGAGATTTAATAAGTTTTTTGATGTTGATTGTGATGGAGTAGACGGCTGGTGTAGACTGAAACCCGTGTAATATGCGATTACGAGCATGACGGAGTAGACTGAATGACGATAGACGAGACGACGAGTTTAAGGTGAGGCGGTATAGTGGAGACGGCTGCGGATGAATCTGCTCTAGGTTTTTCATGATTTGGATTAAAAAAATTAAAGCGTGTTTCTTTTTATCTCACACGTCTTTATAATATTATTTGTGGATTAATAAAATTAAAGCGTGTTTCTTTTTATCTCACATGTCTTTATAATATTATTTGTGGAATCGATATTTTACTAACGTCCAAAATTATCTACCCTTGTTTCATTAATTTTTTTTAGCCCATGTTTTATAATTTTATTTATGGAATGTCTGTGTCTCATTGATTCTTTTTATCTCATGTTTTACAATTTTATTCATGGAATTCTTTTTTTTTTTTCCTTACCAATGGCATTGCACCCAGCATTTTCAGCACCCAACATACTTCTATCCTCCAGGATGGTGCCTGTATTTTCTCTATTTTTACTAGAAATCACGTTAGCACCAGAATATTCCCCTAGTAAACTTTGTTGTTTATCCGTTACTAGTGTCTCAATTGTATCTTCTTGCAGAGGATGATCACTATTTTTATCCAGTCTCACATTGTTCAATTGTTGGGTTGAGTTCTTACCTGCAAGCTTCAGTGTTTCTCTACATGCAACTACATCTCTCTCCTCAACTTTGTCATTAGAATCATGTTTGGCACCATCCACTGTGCTAAGACCCGCTCCACCTCTTCTGTTAAATACATATTGGACTGTAACAACAATTAAAGGTATGAGCTATTGAAATAATCACGATCCTTATAGCAATAATGTTAACCTTTCTCAATTTGTCTTAGTTCTCACTATAAAAATGTAAGCAAAAATCAGCATACCTTCAAGCCCACCAACTTTATCATCTATCTGATCTGTGATAACAAGGCTTCTAACATCAAAGGTGCCGTAAAAGACATAATCAGCCGTTTGAAGATCTTCAACTGAAGGCTGCGGATTTCTGCTGTCTGTTGAAATGCAGACAACATTGCATTTTCCAGCAATTGCTTACTGATTCACTTCATGTATACAAGGCGAGTTCCAATTATTATTCTTTAAAATAAAAATACAAGTTTAATTTGTTAAAATTGTGATAATTACAAGTTGTAAATCAAACATCCACCGAAAAAAATAACATATAGAGGGACAATAACATTGTTAAAGCATATCCTTAAACACACAAAAAATATAGATGTTCTTAAATTCTTTAAGCCTTTTGATGCATAAAGTCACCCTAAACTTTTAATTCAACCCAAACATCTAATATAGGCTCTTCTAAATCTTCAAAATTCTTTTTAACCATGTAGACTAACATTCAATCGGATCAATTTTTCTTCATAAAACCTTTCCTCTACAACCAATGATTCATCATAAATCAACCATCAAAAGATCCACACATAAACTGGTAAACCCAAGTTTAGAGTCTTGACAACAAAAAAAACCATGAGAATGGGCAAATGCAAAATAATATACTCTTGAGACTCCGAATTATGCTGATACAACACACACCAATTGGGATGTAGAGTCGTGTGTGGGTTTCTCTTCTACATCATATTACAAAGAACAAAGCTTACCCAATACCTAACAACCAAGAGAACAGTTGCACTTTTGTAGGAAACATTATATGGAAAAAAGCCAAGATGATTCCCATCCACATCTTCTAATATCATCAACAGTCAACACCATCAACCAAAGACACACTGCCAAACACAAACCCCACAATGAACTAATAACATCAAATCCCTTAGATTATGACGAAAGTGAAAATTCAAGTTATGGATAAGCTACTGTGTGAAGAGAGCACACAAGAAAAAGAAACAAACAGATGATAGTAGGATTAAAAAATTTGAAGGTCACAATTCAATAAAAGGATCATCCCTCAACCTATCCAACAAAAACCTTACTCGATTACCTCGTCTACCAGAAACTCCAATTAATTGACTCAAGCCATTAAGGAATAAAACCACTAAACATAAGCATTTTAAAGCAAACGTTCATAAAATGAGTAACAAAGGAGATGTGCTTTTAATTTACATGTCCATAACAACCGGGACTAGGCCCTAGTACGCTGGTACTAGGTCCACTTATCATCCCCCACTAGGGCGCCAGGCACACCTTGTGCCTGTGTGCACCTCTCGGCTCTAAAAACTATGATCCTTAGAACAAATGGTGTTTTCTTTAGTGCTCTTAAGTGTTAACAAGGAAAAAATGACTTCACGAAGAGTCGGAGCATCTAATCACATGATAATTCAATCTCTTCATCTTTATGGCCCATATATTGAAAATCTTACAATAAAAATTGTTGACCGATATGTATGCAAGAGTGATGTATAAGTATTGTAGTTGTTTCGATAATCTCATTCTACATTCAGCTCTTCACATTCTGAAAAATGGATTGCTATCTGTTATTAAATAGCAAGCTCACCCAAGAACATAACTTTGTTAGTAAATTTTATTCAAATACATGTAGATTTCATGATTTAGACTCGTGAGTGGATCATTAGCAATCCTAAGGAGCGTAGAGAACTTTATCTTCTAAGAGTAGATGGATATCCTAAAAGACAAACTCACAATGGAGAAAACGGTAAATACGAAAACTCAATACCAAGTCATGTTCCCTTGGGATTTAGGTCAATCCAATGGCAAATAAAGATAGTTAAACACAGATGTGGCACTATCACTTAGGTCATCCCAATTTTTGGTACCTTCTAGAGTTGCTTCATTATATATAAAGTAGAAAGATCTAAAGGTATTCCCATGTGAGCTATGTCGTGTTGTTAAACACATTCCTGGTAGAACCTTATAAATCGTTGCATCTAATGTCGATCCTCGCATATGGGAGTCAAGAGTTAAAAACTTTACTAGGACAAGAAGGTTATCGCCCTTTGGATATGACCACTCTAGTAGGACTAGGAGGCTGCCTTCAAGGTGCCTTATTCTGCTTAGGCAGGACATAGCCTCCTAACAAGGCTGATTAGGGGTAATGCGGGTGGTGATTGCCTGGTGCCTAGGTCAACAATTGCATCATTGCTCAGTCTATAGAGCCTACTACATAGATTTATGTGGTGTAGGCCTGACAAAGTGCAGATTTAGATCTTCTACACCGACATAATTCAACAATAAAAGCTCACTAAAAGCCCAATAGAGTACGAGTTTAAAGTTTTACTGTTCCATCAGTAATCTATCACAACTTTAATGCATTCTTGTACCAAAAAGACACACCAATTAAGATGCAACTATTAAAAATCTAATGACAAGAATACCAAAACTTCAACATGATGCATTTTAGAACCAAAAGACAAATAGTTAAAATGCAACCATTATCACTCATACATACATATTTTGCATAAGAAAATACAGCAAAGGAGAGAATACATTATGTACAGGAAAAGAAGAAAGCATCTACAATCCAGTCTACACCAAAACAAAATCCTCTATCCAGCATTTTTTTGTTACAAGTGACCTTGCCATTATCACCGGTAGAAAAAAAAAAAGCTAGTGTAACATCATGTAAAAGCATAAATAAGCCACTAAAGAAAAGTGTGTGATGTACCTATGATGCATATAAATGTCAAATTTATCTAACATCATGTAAAAATGCAAGAAAGTTTACCAGGGGATTGATATTTGCGAGGCCTGTGCCATCACCAGAAGCAAAGAATAATTCATTCTCTGACACCTCTGTATCTTTTAAATAATAGGACATTTCTGAGGGCCGGAAAAACCATTGAACTTTTATCTTTTTAGACTTATCAACATTTTCCCAAATCTTTAACAGTTTTCCAATATAGGGAGCTGGTTCACCTTCCTTGTACATGTAGACACAATCATACAAGGCATAGTCAACCCCATCATAAGTAAAGGACTTGTAAAACCGGACATCTCTATTTCTCCCTCCAGTGCCTCCTCTCATACCCCACTCAAATCCAACTTCATCAAGTTTCTCTGACTTAGGCAAAGAGGACATGCCTTTACAAACTACTATAGGTTCGTCTATATGTAAGAATCTGAAAATCAAGAAAAATGAATCAAAATGATGCATCCAGAAATATCCCACATCATCAGACTTAAAGAAAAATAAATTTGTTCAGATGGGACTTGATTCTTATATCAAAATTTAACAATTCACTAAGACAAATCATCTAGCAGAACCTACGTACATGGAATGCTTTATCATAAAATCCGCAGAAAAGGGTGAATTGTTCTATGATATTTCAAGGTAGCCAAAAACCCTGCAGAAAATGAAAAGGCTTAATTGCAAAAAAACCTCACCATCTTTTAAAAAATTCAATTTAATCCTGATGTTTTTAATTATATATATATATATATATATATATATATATATATATATATATCACCACCTTGAATCACCTTAAGCAACAAAAATTACGACTTAACACATTGTTTTAACACACTATTGCAATTGGAATCACAATATTTTCCGACAATCTAAGTACATATTTATAGTTAAATAACTAAGTTAGATGCCACATCATAAGCCAGATAATTACAAACCTAAAGTGAAATTTGTTTTGCATCAAAACATCACTATTTAACATAAATTAAACTAAAACCCTTTTCTTTGCACTAAAATTCACCTGAGAAACGTCTATTTGGAGATCAAAGTTCTATTTAATTTGTCAAAAATTACATGGATTATGACATGACGTTTGAAGTGGATATTTCGCTAGACAAGTGTGCTCCAATAGTTGGATACAATTATTGCAACAGTTAGTTCAATTCAAAATGTGTGGATTAAGTTGCAGCCTTTCAAGAGGTGATGATATCTTTTTGCAGTTAGGCCAAAAAAATAAAACAGTGTTCCTATCAATCAAATACACGCGCACACATTTAAAAGATGTATTTTCTACTACTTCAAGAAAATGGTTTAGAGATACATTAAATTATATTATATTTTTTTTTAAATCCAAGAAGATTAAGTACAAGAATGCACACCGTTCACGTCAAGAAATGAAAAAAGATTGTTGAAATTCAAATTCTATATTATTATATTAAAAAAATGCCAAGAAGATTAAGTACAATGATGCACACGTATCAAGAACTGAAAATTGATTGTTGAAATTCAAATTCTAACACCTTACTAAGAAATCAATACAAAAAATTACAACAAAATCGAATGGGCATATTACGGTTTTCCTGGAGGCATCAGGGTCAGATTTTACCAAAAATGTATAATCCAAAATTTTAGTTAAGAGGCAGAAGAAAAGACAACGCATACAGTAGATAACTCTTCCTCGAAACACAGACTAAATTCGAGAGAGAGAGAGAGAGAGAATCGCAAACCAAAAAAAAAAAAGAAAAAAAAAATTAGAACAAACAACATGCATGATGCACACAAAAAGTTTAATTCATCGAAAACAATAGTGAAACCTAACTTCAGTCACCTAAATCCTTAATTTAATATAAAACCAAATAAGTTACATTTTTTAGGAAATATATGTGATATAGGAAGTTGTATTTAGGAAAAAAATATAAAATCGAGTCCCTTATTAAGAAATTTTAAAATTTGAGTTTAGAATTGAGAACTAATTTATAAATTGAGTCTTATTATAAAATTTATCCTTTATATTAAACTGGTTAATATTCAAATTGATTTTCTATATTTTAATTTATTCATAAAGTGAAGAAAATAAAATAATCTTAAATTTTTTAATTGCATTTATTATATATATATTAATACCAGTAGGATGAAGATCATTCCAAAATTGCACGAATTTGTCTTAATTTATCTAAACTATAAATACATATTAAAATATAAATAAATTATAAATATAAATAAAAAGAAAATGAAAATGAAAATGAAATTTCGTCTTGAATTGAGAACTCAATCTAATTTTCAAGAAAAAAAAATGTAAAATTAAATCCCTTGTTGAAAAACTTTAAAATTTGAATTTATAATTGAAAACTAATTTATAAATTGGATTTTGTTATGAAATTTATCCTTCTAGAAATTGACCAAATAAACGCAAACTTTTTGGAGCTTACTCAACACACCTCAATTCATGCACTTTTCAATTAAAAGAAATTAAAAAACTTGAAATTATCCATTAGGTCAAACCTATTTGTCTTGTTCGATCACGTTGGCCAAATGTGCTTCTATGTATTTAGTCCTGATTTGATTGATTTTTTATCCCTTTTTCATACAATTTTTACACGATTTATATATATTACATAAATCCATAAAGTGTTTACCATCATGTTGTCATTATATTTCTCGAGAAATTAAAAGTCATAACATTTAAGAAATTGGAGAAATGAGAGAGATTTTTTTTTTTTTTGGCTAGAAAGGTGAAATTGATATTTCAATTTTTTTTATCAAATCTTTTTTAATTGGGGTATGCTAAATAAAGGTGAGTGTCATTAGTCCCCCAATTTTAAATTACTCCTTATTTTATTGAAATGAATGTAATATATTTCCATAGTTTTTAAATAATTTGAATTTTCTTGATAATTTTAAATTAGATCTGAAGATCTTGTTTGATGATTCTTTTATGGTCAAATGATCAAAAAAATTCAAACATTTTTGGGGAGGTACTGGACATTCTTGGCCAGAACTAGACCACCAGAGTTTGATCCGATGTTGAGATTGTACTTGGGAGTCCCATCGTAGTTGAAGATTCCCCAGCGTCGTTCAAAGTATCCAGGCTGGATGCTCTTGGCATCTTCATCAATGAGGCTAAACAGGTAAGCATCCACAGGCCCTGGTCTCATTGGAGCAGGGACGGACCTAAATGGAAGGGGAGGTGACCCTGGCCCCCCCCCAACTTATCAAAAAACAAAAAAAAATTTACGCCTTTAAGAATTTTTTTTTATATTTAGTGTAAAAAATTTTAATACTACTATTGGCCCCCCTCAATTTATAATCCTGGTTCCGTCACTGCATTGGAGTACCCTTGTTCATATGAGACATGAAACCTTGGTCAAACTTCTGTGCATATCCTATGTTAGCATTGCGGTCCCCATCGGTGGGCCACCCTATTTCTCCGACGACGATTGTCACATTCTCATATCCATATTTCTGCAAGGCCCAAATCAGTGTATCATAGTTGGCATCAAAAACATTGGTGTAGGTTCTGCCATTGTCATTGATAGGGGTTGTGGATGGTCCTCAAAGAAGGCATAATCCACAGGGAAGTTGGGGTCATTATAGAGGCTTATGAAAGGGTAGATATTGACTGTGAATGGAGACTGACTGTTGGCCAAAAAGCTCACTATTTATGTAAATACCTATCTCTTTTTTTATTTATTTCTTAAGAACCCACACTATGTGATTCTCAGGTAGAAAATGGCAGACGGGAACAGTCCCTGGCTTCACGTTGAGCACCTGAAAAGCCAAGTGCTTGGGGTTCCATGCCGCAGTATCCTTGTGGCACACTGCCACTGCATCTGCCTTGGAACCGCCAGCTCTCACCATCTCAACCTCATAGACCACCGTGGTGTCGTTTTTGTGGCAGTAAAACACTGCGTATGCATATTTCTGGCTGTGGCACGCCACCACTGATTTATCACTTGCCATCTTCTTCACTCCCACTATGCGGTACACTTTCCTCTCCTTGTTTTCTGCATTTGTTGATATTGCCATCACATCTTTTCCTAGCTTGGATGTGCTGAAATCCACCATGGATTCCAAAGAAGTTGCACAGAGTTTCTCTTCTCCTTTTATGGCTGTTTCCTCACAGTCTTTAATGGTTTGCCTCATCACCTCAGCTTCATCTAAACTGGGATTCACTGAAAGCTTGCTGAAAATTTCTGGCAGCTTCTTCGATGAAAAGGGTATTGAATCAGCAACCTCTCGAGGCAAAAAAAATAGCCTCATTTGTAGTTTTGGAGAAATGCAAGTTCATTCTTTTGCTTGCATGTAAAGGCCTATCTTTCGTGGAGCCACTGAAACTCAGCTGCACGACAACCGCAACATGGCCCTTCTCTTCTTGGAGAAGGATTTACATGCAAGCAAAAGAATGAACTTGCAGTTCTTCAAAACTACAGATGAGGCTACTTTTTTGCCTTGAGAGGTTGCTGATTCAACACCCTTTTCATCGAAGAAGCTGGCAGAAATTTTCAACAAGCTTTCAGTGAATCCCAGTTCAGATGAAGTTGAGGTGATGAGGCAAATCATTAAAGACTGTGAGGAAACAGCAATAAAAGTAGAAAAGAAACTCTATGCAACTTCTTTGGAATCCATGGTGGATTTCAGCACATCCAAGCTAGGAAAAGATGTGATGGGGCGTGCCACAGCCAGGAATATGCATACGCAGTGTTTTACTGCCACAAAAGCGACACCACGGTGGTCTATGAGGTTGAGATGGTGGGAGCTAGCGGTTCCAAGGCAGATGCAGTGGCGGTGTGCCACAAGGATACTGCGGCATGGAACCCCAAGCACTTGGCTTTTCAGGTGCTCAACGTGAAGCTAGGGACTGTTCCCGTCTGCCATTTTCTACCTGAGAATCACATAGTGTGGGTTCCTAAGAAATAAATAAAAAGAGAGATAGGTATTTACATAAATAAAGTGTGGGTATTTACACACATAGTGTGGGTTCCTAAGAATCTAGTGTGTATCATATTCTCCTTGCATGGATGTCTACTTATGTGTGTATGATATATGGATCTGCATAAGTTAAGGGACCGTTGGTCAATGAATTAAAGTAGCATAGGCTATTTTGTTGGAAATCCAGCCGGAGCATGTAATGGGCTATTAAACATCCCTTGCAAGTTTTTAAGGTACTGTGCCCAAAATTTAAACCGTATTTCTCCACTCCGTCGTCTCCAACTGTGACTCTGCAAGCATTTCTCTCTCTCTCTCTCTCTAGAAAAAAAGGAAGTTTTGTGATAATTTTTGTTCAATTTTTGGCTATGTTTAATGGAATAATGCCAAACTAGTATAAAATCATTAAGAGAAAATCAAAGTGGTGATTGATTAATTTACCCGCTCCTTTTGGGAGTGAAGAAGATGGCAAGTGAGAAATCAGTGGTGGCGTGCCACAGCCAGGAATTCTTGTAGTTCATCTAAAAATGTGACTACACCAGGGAATACTTATTTTAGCTATACAAAGTCTTGCCAGGAATTCTTGTAGTTCATCTAAAAATGTGACAACACCAGGGAATACTTATTTTAGCTATACAAAGTCTTGTAATCTCACTTTGTATCATATCTCATTATAAGAAACCAGGTACAATATTTCATTTTCATTTTGCATTTCTCAATTTTGTTTTGCTTTTTCTTTTTACGGCAAATTGATCTTTGTACTCTTTTTCCAACCACTAATTTGTTGTTTTCATTATATATTGCATGTATGCTGGTAGTAATTTGAACTCTTGAGTCCCGACTCATCATCCTTGAAGTATATGTAGGAACCTGATAACGTTTTAATCTACATAAAATCTAGACATAATATTTTCGAGTAATCATCCTCCAATTAACAAGACAAATATAAAGATGGATATTGCTAGCTTGCAAGTTATTGGCTTAGACCCTTGTAATCAGGATTCCAATTTCGATCCCAAGATATTAATCAAGGGTTTCTGTTTATTGTTAGGTTTGGCTTATGTTTTCTTTTTTCGAATTTATTTTGATTTTTTCATTACATATTAATTTCTCAATTGTATTCAATGCATATGGTGCTGTGGAGAATGAAAAGTTCAGATATACTAGAGTGAAAAAGACTAAAGAGGGTGTAAGACATCAAAATGGATAACAGTAATCACAATGGCAAAAAACTACTCCTAGTGAAATTCATAGTGAAGACAAGCAAATACAAAATGCACACAAATTTCGTGTCCTCTATATATTAACACATAGTCCAAGAGCAAAACTTCGACAACCCTAATAACACATCAGAAGACGAAGTTTGCATACTTGTGTTGGATGTTCTAATGCTCAATAATAAAACTAAAAGCTCTACACAGTAAACCAAGAGACCCACAAAATTAAATCTTTCATAAACCCAACCAAATTTATTCGGTGTACATCTCAGATATAATAAGAAACCGCACATTGCATCACATCATTTGCATCAAAGAAAGAAACAAAATCCAAATTAAACTTAAACCCCAATTAGATAATTGAACAATGCCCAACTAAATTAAACAACAACGTCTCTTCGAGAAACTAAATATGCATAATCTTTCGTGCGAGTGAGTGTGCGTGTGTGTGAGAGAGAGAGAGAGAGAGAGAGAGAGAGAGAGAGAGAGAGTTGACCTCGAGAAAGAGTGGGTACAGGAGAAAAGAAAAAAGCAAGTGAAACCAAGAATAGCAGCCGAGCTTTCAGCATTGTGATTCTGAGCTCAGATTTGGTAAATTGAAGTTTCTTCTTCTTCAATCCACTTCCAATTTTGTTCAAGATCGATTCACAGAGGGAAAAACATGAGCAAAATTGTATAGAGGAACCTTTTTGTTCAAGATCGATTCACAGAGGGAAAAACATGAGCAAAATTTATACGGATAGTTACAATATTTATATGAAGAAGATGGCAAGTGAGAAATCAGTGGTGGAGAATCTGGAACAGAGAGATGGTGGGGGTGACCCATCTTTTTTCTCTCTAAAACCACCAAACACACTTTGTCCTTTCAACCTCAAATAATTAATACCACTTTTCTCTTCATCTCGAAACAGATTGATCACTTTTTGCGCTACAAAGTAAATTTGTGATTAAAAAGGAAAGTTAGCTTTTACATAAACTGAGAATTATAACCCTTCTCTCTCTCAGCTTTATTTATGGTGGCGTGTGGTTGCAACATGGAGAGTAGAACATAAAAGGGAATTAATTACTGGAATTGGATTGCATTGGAAATGGGACAAAAACGAAGGGGTCCACTCCACATTCAGATTGTCGTTATATTCTCTTCATTTCAGGCACTGCTTTGGCTTTCGGGTTTGTGCATTGCAATTGTCTTTTTCACCCATTCATATCATTAAATTCATCATTTGCCTTTTTTATTTTTTAAGGCTACTTTGAGAAGGCGGACACAAAAAAAATTTGGGTAGACGAAAAAGAAAAGACAGATAATTTTGGTGCATCTCAATTATTATTCATATATATAATTCGTTCTCAGTCGCTTTCAATAAATTAATAGCTACCTAAGTCAAAACATATATTGATAGAGATGTTGCTTGTGTAGCCTAAGAATCATTAAAGCATTACCTTCTCTCAATAAATCAAAAGTATTCTTAATGAAAACAAAAAAACACAAATATTACGCATTAGTAGATATTGCTCGAAATTCAGAATATCAAATTCTTGCTCAGCAATTAAGTATCAGTTATCGTTCTTAAGTTTTCATGTACAAATCCACGAAGTTAAAACAAAATAACTTGTAAATTTGCTAACAATTTATCAAATTTATTCACTCACACACACAAGTACTGGGAATTCTTTTCTTCATCGTTCTTCAAGACCAAATTTAAAACCGCTTAATCTATTTATAATTATAATAATACACAGATGAAAAAATAAAGTAAATGAAGTGAGAATTTTCTTTAGAAAAAAAAAAAAAAAAAGACTACAAGTATAGTATAGCAATACCAGAGGTAGGTTGCAAGAGATGTTTTAGAGCCGCAGGCATTGGTGTGTTTGGGAGCACTGAATTCCAGTATTCCTCCGAATGCCCGCCTTTTACAACTATTGCCACCTGAAAAAATACAATAATTTAAATAAAATAAACACAAAGTAATACAAAGAAAAATAAATCTATTTAATGACTCACAGAAATAAACGCTAAAATGTGGAGAAGCTTGAACTCCATGAAGCTTATAAACTGCAGAAGAAAATGTGGAGTTGATAAGACTAGTTTGTAGGAGAATATACAGATATAGATACACAAATGTGTATCTATATATTTCCGTGGCACTCAGACAACCATGATAGTAGCCAATTAGTAAAAATAATAATTCAGTAAGTGAAGTTTGTGGTGTGTAATTAGTGAATTCCAATATTGGGTACTTTAGGTTTTCACCCAACTTTCATAGGTTTGTTTTTTTATGGAATTAATGTATTTGTTTGTTACCATTGAAATTCTTGATAATATTATTTGCACTTCTCTATAAATAAAGTTTGTGGTGTGTAATTAGTGAATTCCAATATTGGGTACTTTAGGTTTTCACCCAACTTTCATAGGTTTGTTTCTTTATGGAATTAATGTCTTCGTTTGTCACCATTGAAATTCTTATTAATATTATTTGCACTTCTCTATCGTTTTGTTTTATTTATAACTGGGGAATATACAATAAAATAGATAAATAGTACCACTATTTAAAAGTGGGAAGGTTGCTATCTCTAAATTATTAGTCACAATTTAAGCAAAGACTTCAAAAACTGACGACTACAGCTTTAAAACTGCCATAATTTATTATGGCAGGCCACCACACCAAACAGGCCCCTCTTCTGATAGCAACTGCCACGTGCCATATGACAGTATCATTTTCTCTTTTGTATTTACTAAATAAAATATTAACTATTATTATTTAAATTCCAACATTTTATACAAATAAAATAGGGCTTGTGAATGAAAGTTCGACCTCGCTTATCATGACTTGTCGAAGCATAATTACTACTCCTATGTTCCTATTATATTTCTCATATTATTTAAATTGGAAAATTTTCATATTGTAGGTTTTTACTGTTATTATTATCTCTCAAAACATATTATTCTAGGAAATATTGCAAAACTCATTATTAAAATAAATATTGTTCAAGAAAACTCAAAAGAAATAAATTGATTAGTACTTAAACGAGATTCTATTATTACATGAAAAAAAAAAAAAGTTTGCTTATTAGAGAACGAATTAACAAATC
This sequence comes from Scutellaria barbata, assembly GCA_028654395.1. Taxonomy (NCBI): domain Eukaryota; kingdom Viridiplantae; phylum Streptophyta; class Magnoliopsida; order Lamiales; family Lamiaceae; genus Scutellaria; species Scutellaria barbata. Next base: position 11,713,205 of record CM053645.1, read on the forward strand.
AAGTAATAATTGCTGTAATCAAAATGAAACTTACATAAATTGATAATGATCCCAAATTCAGCAAGATCGTGAAAATGAGATGAAACAACACATGATCGAGCATTGCTTTTGTATCAAGTATTATTAATCTAGAACTTTGTATTATTATTTATTTGTCACTTATTAGTGGTCCTTGTTATGAATAATATCCAGTCACAATCATTGTTGCATTAATATTACTAAGTTATAAAGAACAATAAATTAGGACTACGTATGCTACAATGCTTTTTACCCCTATGAAAAATAAACTTATAACTTGAAAAGTTTATTAAAGTTCTTTATTATTTTGTGACATTTCTTAAATGAGTTCTGCAAGAGTCGTAACCATAGTGGTTATTTATTAACCTTAAGTATTAATAATAAATAATTAATGGATGATGGATAAATAGTACTTAAACAGTTTGGAAGAATTAAAAAGCAATTACTTAATATAAAAAAACTCTCATTTAATTTTTAAAATCAAGCCCTTAAACTTTTTGTTTACTTTTTTGGTTTCACTAGCTCTTGAAAGTTTCAAGTCACTATCGAATGTTGTTATACTAAACTCATATGTAAAGTAAGATTTAACAGAGTTAGAAGGACATATAAAAACACACACACACAACACACTCTTAACAAATTGTAACACACCTTTTATTTTATATAAAAACAGAATCTATAATACTTAAAAGGGACCAAAAAAATTGATCATCTAAGTTTGTCTTATTAGATTTTTCATATTTATCTTTCATTTATTGATTTTAAGTCCTCTATATTTAAAAATTACTATTTTTTAGTCCTCTAATGATCTGTTATAGTAGGTGAGTTATCTTTTTGAAATTTGATTTTAACATAAAATAGTTTTTTTTAATTAAGAGAACACTAAAAATAATTTTAATTAAAAATTTATATTCTTCATCTAACATGTTTAAATTAATATTAATTATTAAAAGATAAATTTATCAATTAATATGCTTGAGTTTGGGATGCCTGAATTATAAATATTAATAATTAATAAAAAAAATTCCAACCAGTAACCCACATGTTGGGATAAAAATAATTTTTTTTAATTATAAATATTAATTTAGTTATTGTTAGTTGCTAGATGGAAAATAAAACTTGTGATTAATAAAAATAACAGTACTCTCAATTAAAAAAAATACGTTTTGTGTTAAAATTTAAAATTAATTAAAAAATAAGTTACTTGCTATAACAAGTTAGAGACTACAAAATGGTATTTCTTAAATATAGAGAATTAAAAATAAAAATGTAAAAGATAAATGATAAAATATCCAAAAACATAAACTCAAAGTCTCAAAGTTACAAAAAAAAAACTTTTTTCCCTACTTAAAAATGTACTCTAGTCATGAACCAGAAGCACACCAGAACATTTGGTTTTCAGTTTTCTATATATACATATATATATATATATATTTTTTTTTTCTTTTTTTTTTTTTGATACATTAAATGTAAGTAGAGAATATAGGGACAGGTATGTATATAGAGAACAATCACAATCAGATGATTAAAAATAAGTTAATTAATTGTCCAAAAAATGTGGTGCGGTAGCCAAAACTAGGTTATATCATCATATGCAATGGAAGCATAGGTTGTCTGACAATGAAACTAGGTTGGTCCTAAACCCTCCAACCGCCTATTTTATTACACATTCATCACCATCCTCATATCTATGCAAATATTAACTTCTATTTGCAACTAATATTATCATGAATTTTTTGTTTTCTATTTGGCAATTTAATTATATGTTTTTCTCCGACTTCTTTCTTTTTTTTTTTTATTAGGCAAATTCAGATCATTTCTTCGGTTGCTTGCTCATCGAATTTCGATTTTAAGTTTTTTTTTTTTTTTTTCATTTCAGTCTTCAATCAACTTTTTGATCACTTTTTCCCCCTTTGAATTTGATTATTAAAAAAAAAAAGAACTTTCAATTCATCACAATCATAATTAAAATTAATGATTAACAAAAATCTTAATTTTGGCCACCTCAATCATAAACCTAACATGAAACAGATATTGAACGATATGTACCAGTCAATAGAGTTACAATTTTCCTAAATACAACTTCCCATATCACATATATTTCCTAAAAAATATAACTTATTTGGTTTTATATTAAATTAAGGATTTAGGTGACTGAAGTTAGGTTTTTCACTATTGTTTTCGATGAATTAAACTTTTTGTGTGCATCATGCATGTTGTTCCCTAAAAAATATCAGAGTTTTTTTTCTTTTCATGCTGAATAGAGCCTACAGAGTGTTGGACTTGTTGACGGATGGTGTTGTATTCAAAAGAAGGGTGGGACCAAAAAGTGACATCTTTAGACACGACAAGGACTGGAAATACAAAAGCAAAATTAGCATTAATATGGTAAATTAGGTCACAGGACACTGCTGAAGTGGTCGTATCGATATTTAGTTTCTACGTAAATTGTTCACAGAAACATAAATGAGTAATTATGAGGGATGTAGGAAGTGGACAAGAAATACATCAAATAATGGAATGTCGTACCAATGAGTTCAATGCATAGCAGAAAAGGCAAATCCCCCTAAATTTTTTTTCATGTTTGATATTAATGTTTTTGATCAATGTTTTAAATAATGATAAGAAATTAGGGGATTTTCTACTATTTCATGCAAGGATATACTAACTAGGAAAGGAGAGCCACTCTGATGGCCTCATCCATCATCACTCCCACATGCATGCATATGATCAATGATGAGTACTCTCCATTGCACTCTGTCTAAGGAAGAGACAATAAAGATGTAAGTCAGAGGAGTGTATCAAAATGATAAATATCTATGAGAGAGAGTTAAATAGAGTATAAGATTCAGGACAAACCTCCATAATATTTCAATAAAAATCTGTATCACGTTCCAAATTTCTCCCCACATCACCATAAATTTTATTAATTCGGCTTAAGTTTGGGAGTTTGCATAAACTCTCTCACTATATATATAATATATATAATTAAATTTGTTTTGGGAAATAGATAAAGAAGGGGTTTTCCAAATATGAAATTTCGAGCCCCATGTAAAAGCGCTCTTTGATATTGGTGCTCAGTTTCAGCCACTTTATCTTTCTTCAATAGAATTTCGCAATTTCATTTATGTTTATGTGAGAGAGTAGTGAAAACGTGTATGCTATATTATATAAAGAATTTATTAACTTTTTTGCCCCGTAGCTTAGGGGGTCTGGCAATTTCGGACCGTAACTTTTCGGGCTGATAATTTAGGACCGTAATTTGTCGGGCTTCGTGAATTTTGCCCAAATTAAGCCCGAATTGCTTAATTTGGGCTCAATTGGCTCGTGAACTGCACGTGAGCCTTGAAAATTGACTAATTCGGGCTAATTGTGCTGATTTGGCAATTTTTATCCTAAGTGACATTTGTTTTTTTTTTTTCGGCTCCATCTGGGTTAATTCAATTAAAATGTGGAAATGAACTCCAAATCCTCAATTCCAAATTTAGAACCCTAATTCCCCCCAATTAACTGATGAATGAAAACAAGAACAATATACATGGTTGATTAATCACATCAAGGTGAAGAAGAAGAGCGATAATTATTGGAATGGTGAAAGTAAACTCTATTGCCACTCTCATTCTGAAAATGACTCCCACTATCAGTGAGAGCTTCTAATTTCTTCAATTTCGATGTTGTTGTTGTCGCCATTAATGCTGCTCAATTTTCCATCGATGGTTTCTTTCTTGCAGAAGGTGTTCTTGTTGTTGTGCATCCAAACCTTGAGCACACCCTTCGAAACTCCGATTTCATGGCAGAATTCTCCCACCGCTGCTTCATTGGATTTCCGCATTTTCCACCCGATTTTCTCAGAGAAAGACTGCATCTTTTCCTTCTGTTTCTGGCTGAACTTTGTTCTGAAACGCTTTCTGCCACCTGGGTTCTCCCCCGTCAGCGTCGCTGGCTCTTGGTGGCGCTCCTCCACGAGCAATGCATGTTGGAATGATGGACTCGGCGGAGAGATTGATGAGGAGGCTCGTAATTTGGCCTGAGGAGGGAGGCGGAAATCGAGGAACGGCGGGGTGATGATGGCGGCGGTTAGAGATTCCGACCGGCGGCGGTGGAAGTTACGGTGGCGATTGGTTGTGCGATCTCAAGGGCACAATACGGTTCTCACTAAATGGGGGGGAATTAGGGTTCTAAATTTGGAATTGGGGATTTGGAGTTCATTTCCACATTTTAATTGAATTAATCCAGGTGGAGCGGAAAAAAATAAAAATAAATGCCACTTAGGATAAAAATTGTCAAATCAGCACAATTAACTCGAATTAGTCAATTTTCAGGGCTCACGTGCGGTTCACGTGTCAATTGGACCCAAATTAAGCAATTAGGGCTTAATTTGGGCAAAATTCGCGAAGCCCGACAACTTACGGTCCTAAATTGCCAGCCCGAAAAGTTACGGTCCGGAATTGCCAGACCCCCTAAGTTACGGGGCAAAAAAGTTAATAAACTCTTATATAAAAGTAGGTGTTAGACGAGATCATTTCACGAATTTCATTTGTAAAATAGGATTGGATTGAGTTGAATATAATAAATTATATAATATTTTTATATATATTAGGTAATATTTTTCTATATATCGAATAATACTTATATTATATTATGCAATATATGTTCATAATATAAAAATATTATATGATATAGAAAAATATTATCTAAAATACACAAAAATATTACATGTAGTGTGTCTCATGACACCAAAAGAATTGGGCCTATTATGAAGTGTAATAATGTTTTCACACCGGGCCTTGATTTATCTACGGGCTAATAAGATTGCAATTAGCTCACCAAACATGCCAAATGTCCAGATTCATTTGTAATCTAAGCCTAATATGCCCTATCAAACTAAGCCTAATTAGATTGAATTGTGTGAAAACGATTTAACATTCTTTCATACGTATTAATACAACACTAATTAGATTGAATTGTGTGTAAATGAGTAGGATGTGACGCACACCCACCCATTTATTATGCGGTCATCTTTTACTCTGCCCATCCAATTGCCTTTCGCGCATTAGCTCACATGCAAATAATCCTCCTTTTTAATATTTTAACATTCTTTCATACATATTAATACAACACTAATTAGATTGAATTGTGTGTAAATGAGCATTTTGTTTAAATATGTATACCAAGTAAATTAATGTCTATTATAAAAAACAAGATTGGAACAAACTTGATAATAACAAGGTGAAAAAACAACAGTTAACTTGATTAGTTTTTTTGTTCCTGTGAAATGACAGCTAAATAGAAATGGATGGAGTGGTTTATTTATTTATATTTTGTACACAAACTAAGAAAAGACATTAAATGTACATAAAAATCCATATCGTACACTTATTTAATATTTTTTATTGAAAGATGATGAATTCATATGGATAGTTACAATATTTATTTCACTGTGGAGAATCTGGAACAGAGAGATGGTGGGGGTGAGTGGAAATGGGCATCTTTTTTCTCTCTGAAACCACCAAACACACTTTGTCATTTCAACCTCAAATAATAAATTCCACTTTTCTCTTCATCTCGAAATAAGATTGATCACTTTTTGCGCTACAAAGTAAATTTGTGATTAAAAAGGAAAGTTAGCTTTTACATAAACTGGGAATTATAACCTTTCTCTCTCTCAGCTTTATTTATGGTGGCGTGTGGTTGCAACATGGAGAGTGGAACATAAAAGGGAATTAATTACTGGAATTGGATTGCATTGGAAATGGGACAAAAACGAAGGGGTCCACTCCACATTCAGATTGTCGTTATATTCTCTTCATTTCAGGCACTGCTTTGGCTTTCGGGTTTGTGCATTGCAATTGTCTTTTTCACCCATTCATATCATTAAATTCATCATTTGCCTTTTTTATTTTTTAAGGCTACTTTGAGAAGGCGGACACAAAAAAAATTTGGGTAGACGAAAAAGAAAAGACAGATAATTTTGGTGCATCTCAATTATTATTCATATATATAATTCGTTCTCAGTCGCTTTCAATAAATTAATAGCTACCTAAGTCAAAACATATATTGATAGAGATGTTGCTTGTGTAGCCTAAGAATCATTAAAGCATTACCTTCTCTCAATAAATCAAAAGTATTCTTAATGAAAACAAAAAACACAAATATTACGCATTAGTAGATATTGCTCGAAATTCAGAATATCAAATTCTTGCTCAGCAATTAAGTAGCAGTTATCGTTCTTAAGTTTTCATGTACAAATCGACCAAGTTAAAACAAAATAACTTGTAAATTTGCTAATAATTTATCAAATTTATTCACTCACACACACACAAGTACTGGGAATTCTTTTCTTCATCGTTCTTCAGGACCAAATTTAAAACCGCTTAATCTATTTATAATTATAAATCTGTTCCTAAAATTTAAATTTCTCAATTGTATTCAACATAAACCTAGGAGGATATTGTTTATATGCAAGTCCATGTAATGGCAGAGGGGCAGGTGACTCGGAAAGAATGGAAGTAAATTAACGAAGCAACGTGGCAATAATACAAGTCCATGAATACGAAAATGAATGACAATAATACATATAAAATTCTTGGAAATAGGAACGAGGCAAAAACGAAATAGGAGCATGTGATTATTGCTCTAAATTATTAGTCACAATTTAAGCAAAGACTTCAAAAACTAACGACTATAGCTTTAAAACTGCCATAATTAATTAGGGATAGGGGCCCAAAATACCCTAATTTATATAGGGGTGATTATTTTGTACCCTAATTGATATAGTGTGTATCTTTTCTACCCTAATTGATATAGTTTGGTTGTTTTTTACCCCTTTTTTTGACTTTTACACAAGACATGATTGATCACTTGAATGTACTAATCATTGATGCATGCATGTGACTTGTGAATAGTGTATGTTTTTGTTGTTTATATTGCATTTTTACTTTATATTGCATTTTTACTTGCGGATCCTTCATTTCATCTCAACATACTACAAGTGAACAATTTTTTGCATTTGTAAAAATTAATTGCCGTGAAGAGATATCAGGTAATTTTTTTGCCCTAATTTTTTTCCTCAAATTTTGATAAATATGTTTGAAAACCCTAATTTTGGTTGTAAAGGCAATTTTGAAAAATGTTTAAGGTGTAAACGGCAATTTGACACTAATTGCCGTTGACCCCTAAAATTTTATTAAAATTGCCGTTTATCCATATATAGGTGCAAAATAGGTTGTAAATGGAAATTAAAGGATTAAAGGCAATTTTCGAAAATTTTTAAGGGGTAAACGGCAATTTACAATAATGGCCGTTTACCCCTTTATTTTTTGGAAAATAGCCGTTTAACCCTAATCTTGGGGGTTAAACGGCAATTAATTATGTTTTATGGGTTAAACGGCAATTAATGAATATTTTGAGGGTTAAACGGCAATTAGGGTAAATTGCCGTTTAACCCTAATTTTTTTTTGAAAAAATTGCCGTGTAATACCCTAATTTTTGTGAAAGGCTAAAAACGACAATTTTTTACGAAAATGTAGATTTAAACAATAGAAGTGTCAGTGTTTAGAATAATGAAGCAATAGACAACAGTGAAACAACCACAGTTTCAGTGAAACAACCACACTTTCACTGAATGAACCACACTTTCACTGAATATGTTGTTCTAGAATATAATTAAGCACTTTATATCTTCGACTGCATTTCGTTGTTTGAAATTAATTTTGCACTGCATACTGACGAATTTATTTGGTTATACTCGAATTGTGAAGAAGAAAATGAGTTTGAGAGTTGTTAATATTTGGTTTGGAGGTCATTGGCAAGGCTTAGAGTACGTAAATGGTTATCGAGAGGTGACTTATCTTCAAAGAATCACATTTTCTGATTTACTAGACGGTGTTCATGGAGTTGTACATGCAGACATGAATTGTTGGGGATATGTGATCCACTCGTTAGTGGAGATGAAGGAAAGAGTTAGAAAGATCAAAATAAAGAATGACTCTGATTTGGAAAGAATGTTATGCATATCTGGAGACGAACTTGTTGTTTATGTCTCCCTTCGAAGGATGGATGTTGGAGTATTCGATCCTGTTGTGTCAAGTACAAGTGATAATTACAGCGCTGGTGGTTTTTTGACCGAGCCCCGTAACGTAGGATCCTCTTATTCAGCGCAAAATAATACCGTTGATGAAGTATTTGATCCGGCCCGTCAAAGTGTTTGTTGGGACACAGGTCTCGGGTTAAATGTGCAGAAATCGGACCCTCATACGACCTTCAACTTGGAGAATTCAAATGTTCCCTTTGGGTTGAAAAATGACGAAGCTTTTTATGCAAGATGGGGTATACCTAATCAGAACGATGAGACCTACGGTAGATCAACAGGTGATGAGAATTGGATGGGAGGCCCGTCAAAAGGAAAAACTGCAGCTGAAACGTGGTCACCTTGGCCATCCGAAAGCGGTCGGGTAAACTATGGAGGATTCAACTTTCTAGACTTAAACGTGCCTCCGACATCCTATACTGGAAACGTAGAATGTCCTCCCGAAGAAGATCCATACACGTATGATTACGAACGAGGACAAGAATGGCGTGAGGATCGGCACCACTGGGCAGGTACTTTTAAATAGTTGTCACATATGAATTTATTATACGTATGAAATAATTGAATAATTGTTTAATTATACCTTCTTGTAGGTTCGAATACCGGAGATGATCATGTCGAGACGGTAGAACCGGACGAGATAATCAGTGACTTCGAGATGGATGAAGAAGATGAGGCCATTTTGGATCAGGAGCAGCGAGAGGCATATCAGGATTTTCTAACGTACATATTGAGATCTGAATGGAGCATCCCCGATATTCCACCATTCGAGCCGCCCGCTTCTTCAGATTTGGACAATAACAACCCAGAGCCGAGCGGTATTCAAAAAGGTGCCACTTTTTCCACCAAGGCTGAACTGCAGAACAAAGTCGGGTTTTACCACTTGGAGAATCGAGTTGGATATAGAGTGGAAAAGTCGGACACTAAGAAATGGTATGTTCGATGCAAACAAAAAGATTGTCCATTCAAGCTCCATGCACACCAGAAATATGGTATTTGGAAGATCTCCACAATAAAGTTGCCTCACAGTTGTAGCTATGATCTGGAAACATCTGCTCCAAGGCGACTTCCATCTGTGTTGATCGCAGAGTACTACGCTGATAGGCTACGAAATGATAATTCGGTGCTGAATCCTCGGGGCATCATCGAGGAAATGAACCATCGGCATGGTTTGCAGCTCACTTACAGGTTTGCATTAACAGCAAAACGTCGTGCCATGCAGCTCGCGTATGGTGACCCGAAGAGCTCATTTTCTATGCTTCCATCCTATTTAGAGGTCTTGAAAGAAACCAATCCAGGATCTTACACTGCTTTGGAAACTTACAGTAATGGAAAATTTAAGTATGTGTGTTTTGCTCTGGCCGCCTCCATTAATGGATTTCGTCGATATTCACGACCTGTTGTAGTAGTTGATGGGTGTCATTTAAAAGGTCAGTATAAGGGAATTGGATTTGTGGCAGTGACGAAAGATGGAAACGATCAGCTTTTCCCGTTGGCAGTCGGGATTGGAGATATAGAGAATGATGAGTCGTGGACATGGTTTTTGGGTCATGTGCGAAATGCCTTCGGATGCCCAAATGAGCTGCTTATCGTATCCGATCAACATAAAAGCATCGCAAGTGCCATCAGTAGAGTCTATCCAGATGCGTCTCATGGTTTATGTTGTTTCCACCTCCAACAAAATCTCGCGAAGCATGGTTCACATCTTGTGGGGATTTTCAAAAAAGCGGCATACTGTTACGACGAAACCCTGTTCGAGAAGTATGTTTTATAAAAGAATGTACTTATTTATTTTCTACACCTTTTTTGTTATCTAACATATCGAACATCTCAGGTACATGACGTTGCTTGTAGAAGCAAATATCCAAGGAGCACTGGATACATTGAGCAATGCAAAAGCTGAGAGATGGTCTCGGGTGAAATGTCCCGTCCGAAGATTTAACTTCATGACCTCTAATGCCGCTGAGACATGGAATGCTCGTCTCCTTTGGGCTCGGAAGCTACCAGTGTGTTCCTTCTTGGAGTGTGCAAGACGAATTCAAGAAAAGTGGTTTGTCGAGAGAAGGACGGTCGCTGAGGAAAGGGAAAATGAGCTGACAAAAGCCGCACATGATAGATTAGTTGACGCCGTGCGGCGGGGACGAGAAATGCATGTAGATAAGCTGGGTAAATACAAGTTCAAGGTGGTGGAAGGTAGAAAAAATTGGGTTGTCGAGCTCAACCATCAGAGCTGTACATGTTCAGTGTTCCAAAATGACTTGATACCGTGCGCCCACGCATGTGCAGCAATCAGGTAATTATTATGATTGGCAGATTAAATATTTCTGTATTAATTTAACTCTGTTAATTAATTTTTCCTCATCATACAGTTTTTCGAAAGAAGCAGTGACGTCTTACGTTGGCTCGTACTACACCACTGAGTCACTCAGAGGAATGTGGGCTGGTGAGGTTTGCCCTGTACCCGATCCACAAGATTGGGTCATATCTGATGACGTTCGAAGCATTTTTTGTCTTGCACCTGATCGACCAAGACAAGCCGGCCGGCCGAGAAGAAGTCGGATATCTAGTTTTGGAAGTCAACGAGCACCAGGAACATGTGGTCGGTGTGGCGGCACTGGACACAACAGAGCTACGTGCACAAATCCCATGCCGCCCGTTCAGCCAAGCGAGATTGATGATCTAGCTGGTGATACAGATGAGATTCCAACAGACGGACGTACGAAGCAAAGAAAAAAGAAACAGTGCTCATTGTGTGGATCAGACAGTCATACGAGAAGAAAGTGCCACTTGTACGGCAGTTCTTTTACTTTGTAGTAGATTATGGAATATTTTGTGAACCTACTTTGTTGTGAGGACGATTGAACATGAGGACGATCAAATATGAAGGCCAATATTGAAACAGTGCTCATAGAATGCCATCTGAATAAAATTCTGACATCTACATGTCATAAAATGAATAAAGACAATACATCATCCGAAAATACATAAAACAGTGAAATGAAAAATCGAAACAGGCTAATCGGCCATATCTTCAGCCGTGATGGTGCTCTCATCAGAGGAGTATCTGAAAACTGTCAACGCCATCTGCTGCCGTGCTCTCGTGAGACCCAACCGAAACAAATGGCTAGGCCACTCAAGTGTCAGTGCACTCTCGACGGCCATGAGGGCAAAGACACCGCATGTGTGGTCCTCGTGCTGCTCGTAACATAATGCATCAGAGCAGGACGAAAGCTCCAACTCGTCATCCAAAGGCTGCATCGGAGTACCCTCATTGGCCATCATGTCGTAGAAGCCTGTGTGCTTCAGCAAGGCAGGTATAACACGTCTAATGGGTATCGTCTGCCGATAACGCCTCTGCTCCTTGTTCTTGTCCCATGTCCAATGCAGGCTGTCGAAGAGTACTAATTTACGAGCACGCAGAAAAATGGAGCAAGCCACCCAGTGCCCATCCAGATTCATGACGGTGACGAGCTGTAAAATAATGCCGATCGAACATTTAGCATTTCAAAATGGTTGCTCCAACAAATCAAAAGTATACGAAAATTATTATTTGACCAGTAATAGGGACTTACATTTTTTGGCTTCTTCCACCAGGGCTTCACATGTCGCCATTTGGGCTTTTGTCCCAACACGTACGGGGCAAGTTGATCCAGGAGCTCCGGTGCAAAAGTCTCGTTGGTCGGACCTTTATACTTCTTGTAATCCGACTCTCCTCGATGACTGACGTTCCACACCTCCTGACAAGCACTCTGCATTACAAAGTTCAAATATTAATCACTAGGCAGGTATTTGGATATATATATATCGAAAATGCAATAAAGGGTGATGTTTATACTTACAAAAAAGTGGACGTCCAACACCTGGTACTTGTGAGCATTTTCCTCGTGGACCCGAATCCCTGCAAACAGTGCATTGCTCTGCATAATCCCCAAGTACAAGTCGAGATGCTGACATAAAACAAACGGTCAAATGTAAAAATATAGTAATAAGCAAGCAAAAAAATACATTCAAGTGATGAAAAATACCTCATGGGTCATGTCCGCCAGCGGATCCAAAAACGAGCTGAAGAAATCATGCCCAACACCATATCCAACTCCGACATTACGCCTGCAAAAACATGTGCCATGTCAATCACTGGACATAATCACCCAGCTAACGTAAATTAGAATATCATACGATTAATGAAGTACGACTTACATCTCATAGGCTTGCTTCTTCTCTGCCGCCAGGAGTCCTGCCTCAATGTATTTCTCCAGGTCAGCTTGCTTCAGACTCGGTCTACGTGGAGATCCATGAACGAATGGACTTCGAACATGTCGAGACGGAGCTCTCTGTCGTACAAGACGAATGCCGGCAGTCGTCTCGGGAATCCCAGCAATGGAGGATCCAGCATAATCACTAGTAGAATCTGGTGACTCTACGTCAAAACCGGTGCTGGGTCCTGCCTGAACCGGGGCCGCCCAAGTGCCCATATCAAATGGCACTGGAGTAGGATCCCAACCTCGATGACTGCCGGACGGCTGAGCGTACGGAGTCTGTGAATAATGAGAACCACCAGCATGGGGATAGTAGGAGGCATGATATGATGGCCGGTGGCTGAAGAATGCTCTGAGCTCATCACCAACGATCTCCGGTATGCGCAACTCCAGCCTCTGCGTCTCCTCCCTCACTGCGGTCTGCACCAAGTCCTGAACCTGGCCCTGTACATCTGTATACTGCCGATCATAATGGCCTCGCAAGTCTGTGAACTGCTCATCGACGTGGCCTCGCAGGTCGGCATACTGCTCATCTACATGGCCTGATAAATCTGTGATACGACGATCAACGTAAGACCGCAACTGGTCGATCTGAGTACCAAAAAAACCAGTGAGGCGCTGAAACAAGCCATCCTGATCGGAGCTCTGATGTGGGTACGAAGGCTCTGGCGGTACAAAGTCGGAAGGAGGAATGTAGCTGATCGGCGAGGCATCCCGATACGGCTCATATCCATGCTGCTCGGCGTACGGCTCCTCGAAAACTGGGTCAGGCTGGCCGGTGGGGTGCTCCTCAGGCTGCTCATGCCCAGGATGCTCATGCCCATGCTGCTCGGCCTCCTGGTGCTGGAAACTATGACCGAAGTCTCGAACCGGGTGCTCCTCAGGAGGCTCGCTCGGAGGCATCGGTGGTCGTCTGGACCGTATGCTCCTCGATCGCCGAGCAGCTCGACGCTGACTCGTGGATGGACCGGGTGCATCCAGCTCAGGTGCAGGAGCTACAACCGTGGTCGGAGGACGACCACGCCTTCGTGGTGCAGCTTGCACGCCCTCATTCAATGAGCGATCAATATTCTGCCAATACGGCTGACAAATCTCCTCGGCTGTAGGAATGAGGGACTCCACGCCGTCAACCTACATAAAAAGACTGAAACATCAGTTTCGGTGCAAAAATTAACCATATGCAGTTTCGGCAGCAAGACTGAAAAAAATAATAGAATTACCTCGCCGGATAAAACATCAGTGACATCCACTACAGACTTCGCCGTGGACCACTTCAAGCACCTCGGAATGTGCAGTCCAGTATCCAATCGCCGGCCAGCCACAGTGGACGATACAGGGATGGCCTCGTACGCCCATATCTTCACAGTGAACAAATTTACGATATGTGTGAGCAAAGCACTGTAATAACATAAATTTAAAACGACCGAAAAGAGTAATTGAATGTTCAAATTAATTATACTTACCAGTAGAGCAACCGAGAATCCATAGAAGTGATACGCGGGGGTTCTATTGATGTTGGCCGGGACCAGAATATCCTTTGGCACTAGGTCCATATACTTAAGCAACGCCTGGAAAGAAAGTTTGCCCCATGGAAATGACTCCCAACGCTCTTCCTGCTCGACCAAAGCCCACACCCACATATCCACCGAGCATTTTCTGCAGTCGACCCCAAGTAAGATGTAGTAAACGAGTAGGATCTTCGAGATCTTCACCGTATCATCCATGCTCCCACGGAACTCCCCTCCCTGAAATCTATATAGGAGTTGTTGCAGCGTCACGTGTGCGGTCTCGGCATGCACTCTGTAGTACACGCCATCTCTTGGCGGACGATGATCCCCAGCCGGGCTGAAATCGGAGTCGCCAAACCTCAAACCGGTGACTAGAGCAAACTCTCTCCTCGAAAACTTACAAAGGTGATACTCCTCTCCAATTGCAAACCATCTCTCATCATCGGGGGTGGTCGGACCACTTATTTCCCTCGACATGAGAACATGAAGAAACGACTTGCATGTCTCAGCCGAGGTCTCCCACCGTAGAAAATGGCCAAAACATGTCCGTCCGAAATCCGCAACACACTCTCCCCCGTGCTCTCCCAAAGCACGTCTGATATCAGCTAGTATACTCAAACGAGTATACCCATTAATGTAGGCTAGCGTGCCCTGACAACGTCGGCGAACCCACTCAAAAGCCATCTACAACAAATGTACACAAATACAACATTACTTATTAATCACAAATGGTGTTATAAAACCAAAAAAAAATGGATCCCCTTTTTTGGCCGTTTAACCCTAAAACAGGGTTTTATAGCCAAAAAACCCTGTTTTAGGGCTAAACGGCCATTTAGCCAAAAAAAATAGGGCTAAACGGCTATTAACCCTAATAGCCGTTTAGCCCTATTTTTTTTGGCTAAATGGCCGTTTAGCCCTAATTTCTCATTTTCAACCATGTAATTCCACATTTTAGGACTAATTACGATTTTTTCAGTCCTAAACCCTAATTATAAACTACATTGCAATTAACCCTAAACTATAAACAAAACCCTAATTCATCACAACAAATGCACAACAATATAACACAATTGCAGCCCTAATTCATCACCATAATTGCACACAAATATAACACAATTGCAGCCCTAATTCATCAAAAAAATTGCACAGAAAAATTGCTGAAATTGCAGCCCTAATTCATCACAAAACCCTAAACTATAAATTGCAGAACAATTCATAAACTTGCACCACTAATTCAAGCCAAAAATTGCAGAAAAAAATCTCACCATTGCAGCCTAATTGAATGAATAAATTGCACAACTTTGATCGAAAAAATAAGATACAAATAATTGCCGTTTACTAACCCGTACAATGTGTGCTAATCTTCACCAAATTTGGACGATTTTTGCAAGGGGAAACCTCTCCAAGCTTGAAGAAAATGGCCGTTTGTGTTGTTGAGGAAGAAATGGCCGTTTGAAGCTTTGAGGAAGAAGGGCAATTTTTTGAACAAGAGGCTACACGGCTAAAATGGGGTGGTTGAAAATAACTCACAAAATGCCAAAAAAAATTTATCACATGAAGCTAAAGTGTGTCATGCATGACACATTTTATGACATTGTACTTGTAATGTCAATCAATGTGGGTCCAATTGACCAATTGTACAAAAGGGGTAGAAAACATACAAATTATATGCATTAGGGTATTAAAATTTATTAACTATATGAATTGGGGTATTGTGGACACTTTCCCCTAATTAATTATCGCTTTTTAGGCCACCACACCAAACAGGCTGCTCTTCTGATAGCAACTGCCACGTGCCATATGACAGTATCATTTTCTTTTTTGTATTTACTAAATAAAATATTAACTATTATTATTTAAATTCCAACATTTTATACAAATAAAATAGGGCTTGTGAATGAAAGTTCGACCTCCCTTATCATGACTTGTCGAAGCATAATTACTACTCCTATGTTCCTATTATATTTCTCATATTATTTAAATTGGAAAATTTTCGTATTGTAGGTTTTTACTGTTATTATTATTTCTCGAAACATATTATTCATCATAGGAAATATTGCAAAACTTATTATTACTCCTATGTTCGACCAACTCGATCCATCTCACGAAATGAGATTTGTGAAACTATCTCACTCGAAACTTTTGCCATTATCCAGTGGTTTAGCATTATGGACGGTAGAATTAATTGAGTTCTTTCATGGTTCTCTAGAAATACAGTCATTATCCAGTGGTTTAGCATTATGGACGGTAGAAATTAATTGATGTTATGCAGTTGGGTCCATTAGGATTATCTAACTTCATCTTTCTGCGATTATAACTGATTGGTTATTGTGAAACCTCTACTTGTTAAGCTGGTGACAGGGTTTTCTTCTTCGAGCAGGGGTGCAGGTCAATCATTGTTGTTATGTCTGTTAAATCTCGTGTTCTTTGTTACTGGTTTGTCTCTCAGCAACCAATTTTCAATTTGGGTTATTTATCTTTCACGATATCGATCTGTTGGGCCTACCCTTATAGGAGTTGTTTCTCAATTTGCTTATATTCTTTTTTTTTTGTTGATGTTTATTTCTACCTTCAGTGTGATTTATTGTTTCACAGCATTCCATTTATTTGGGATTGTTCATTATTTTTGGGCAATCTTATGATGTATTTCTTGAGATTCTTGTTTTGAAGATACTGATTGGTTATTGTGATACATCATGGATGTTCTCTGTTGGTGCAACACTTATATGAGTTGTTTTCATTAATTTACTTATATTTCGTTTCTGTCGATGGTCATTTTCACCTTCACTCTGAATTTTCTTTTCTAGTTGTTAAGAATCAGTTGATTGTAGACGACAATTAAATATGATTTCATATTTTGTCAATATCTTAACTTCTGTTTCTATGTTATGATTCTATGAGTCAAGTTGTTGGATGCCCACAGGTTCTTGTTGTTTGATTTATTCTTCTGCATTGCATTTTATCTCCTCTCTTGTATGGAGTTTGCTTTGACTTTCTGATTACTGAACTTGATGTGTGTTCTGATCAGTCCACAATTTCGATCATTCCCATCACTTTGCAATTATATTCTCTTGGGTTTTCTGTTGGAATTGTGAAGTGGCAGTTTGATTTTTTGTTGTTTTTTTTTAAAGATGATAGTATTAGATGTTGGGTTTTTGTTAAATGGTTTTGTTATCTATGCCAGTGATCTCAGCAGTTGAAAACGTATCTACTTTTTTTGTTTTTGGAAGCAATGTGTCTATGGTGTTGTCCTGTTTTTAAAGTCTGTACATCAGACTATGGGTTGTTTGATTTTTGGCTATGTCTTATTGATATTGATGTTTGGACTACATCTAATGTTATCCTGGTGGATTCGGTTTTAAGGTTTATTTGTAAATTGATATTCTGTTGTTTGATCTTTCATTGTTAGTCTTCTCTATTGGAATTACTTTTGATATATCGGGTTTTTAAACGAAAATAAGTTTTTTAGTAAAAATTGTTTTGGACATTGATGGAAATTTTCAATTTTATATCTTTAATATAATTTTAGATTTTCTTTAATTAAAATTAAAAAAATAGATGGTATTATTTCTATCTATTTCAAATAATTTTTTAAATTACAGTTTTTTTTTTTTTTAGATTCAAATATTTTCTTATGATTTTAAATTGAAATATTCAAAATTTATTAAGAGCAAAGACAAATTAGAAAAATAAACTAAAATTGTCTTATAGGTTGAGTTATCTTCTATAGGAGGTAGAGGGGCATTTTTTGCTCAATATTTTCAAAGTTAAAGAAGTTATCATAAAATTTTAAAATTATTGAGTTTTTTCATTAATAGTGCAAAGTTAATGGATTTTTTTTTCTGATTTTCCAATTTAAAGTATATTTCATATTCTTTTTTCTTATTTTTGACACATATGACAAGTGTGAGATAGAATTATCCATGTCAGCAATTTTAACTCGATTTTCATAAATGCCGACATTTCGTTAGTTAATATCCTAAACTTCTTGGTAAAATGGGTAATAACCCCTACACTGAGCTAGTAGACTATGCAAATATGAAAATCAAAAGAAAAACGATTCGTTTCCCATTTGGAGTTATTTTGAAGTTGCTATGCATTAAATTTTGCACTCAGTATCATCAAGAAATGGTCATGCTACTGTTCTCACGCACTCAAAAGCTGTCAACCTCTCTTTCTTTTTATTTTTTTAAATTTTTTATTATGCGACCATTGAAATAACATTTAAGTAAACTCTGTTAATTTTTCTATTTTTACATTAATAAATATAGGTATATTTTACAATGGTGATCTATGGGGACAAGGGAATTAGTTGGATGAAATAACAATCTTAGAAATCCTGAATCAAAACATCTCTAAATTAAATAGAAATTAAATTTAAACATCCTCTTCAAAAAGAAAATTAAAGCCATTTTCGTTTAAAAAGGAGTTATATTGTTTTAATCAATGAATTAGTAGTGGATTCGTGTGATGCACGATAATGTGAAAAATATAAATAACATAACTAAAATGTATGATGTGTTTTAATGATTGCCTAAAAAAATGTAAGGGTTCATTTGGACAAATGAATTTAATGAGTTATTATTTGAAATTTATGATAACAAATCCAACGATGATTTTTGGATATATATGAATTTGAAATCCATAATTTTTATTTTGAATTAGTTTTGAAGTTATTCCGGTGGATTTCAAATCCACTCATTTAAAATTTTGAATTTCAAATTATTATATCCAAATAAAACCTAAAGATATAAATTTTTTAACATAAAAGCAAGAATATCCCAAAATAAGTATATGTAAGTTTTAATTGAATTTTTTTTCTTTAAAAAATAAATTAAGTATGTAGACTTTCTGAAGGACGTGGAACACGTGGGGACGTGCCTCCACAACCCAAATTATATAGATTTATGCAAGAGTTTTTGCATCAAAAACTTATCATTTCACCCCTAATTCTTCATTTGAACTATTTATAAAATAAAACCACAAAACTCGGAATAGAGTGACACGAGCAATATATATTGATTATTAGCAAAAAATTCATTCCATAAAACTACAAAACATGAGTTTAATACTTTAGAACGTTAGAGAAGAAAAAAAAACCCGCTCTCTAAAATAAAATTACAAAATTTAGGACAAAAGGAACGTGCGCAAAAAAAAATTGACAAAAAAAAAAAAAAAAGAATTCCGTAAATAAAATCGTAAAACATGAGATAAAAAAGAATTAATGAACCACGACATTCCATAAATAAAATTATAAAACATGGACTAAAAAGAATTAATGAAACACGACCTTCCATAAATGAAATTATAAAACATGGGCTAAAAAAAATTACTAAAACACGGGGTAGATCATTTTGAACGTTAGCAAAATATCTATTCCAAAAATAATATTACAAAAACGTGTGAGATATAAAGAACCACGTTTTAATTTTATTAATCCAAATCATGAAAAACCTAGAGAAGATGCATCCGCCGCCGTTTCCACTACACCGCCTCACCTTAAACTCGCCGCCTGGTCCATCGTCATTCAGTCTACTCCGCCATGCCCGTAATCGCATGTTACACAGGCTCCAGTCTACACCAGCCGCCTACTGCATCACGATCAACACCAAAAAACTCATTAAATCTCCTCGACCTTTTGTCTTTGTAAATCCATTCAGTTTATATAAATGTATTTGAAGAGAAAAGAGTATGCTGAAATTGATCTGCAAGTTTCTTTCGTGCTGTGAAGTTGCCATACTGGTAAGATTAAGGTTTTAGAATGGTTCATCTACTCAAATCATAGACATTTTTCTTTAATCCATTTTTCTTTTAGAATGGTTTTATATTGTTGACATATAAAAAACATATTAAGGGGTTGTCTTTCTAAAAAAAAAAAAAAAGAATAAAAGACATATACTTCTTTTGGACCTTTATCATGTTATTTGGGTTTTATCTTTCCGGGATTACTGTGTTGCTATAAGTGCGATGGGTTATATAAATGGCCAGTTAGGTTGAGTTTAGACTCTTAATAGTGCCCTCTTGAATTGTCTCATTTAATCCTAGTATATGGCCCAATTTAATTTCCCATTGTGGCTTTGTTGTGGCCATGTATCTAATGGATTCCAATGTCCCAAGTTGTGTGGCCCAAGCCAATAACCCTGTGGGGGTACTATTGCTTTGGGTCCCAATTTGTTGGTGAGCCCAAATCTGATAAAGGTATCCTAATGATGGTTTCATGTGTTGGTTTCATGCTAATTCCTCCCCGACTCTTGGTGTGGGACCTTTGGTTGAGTTTTTAAATCTCTAATTATTGTGCTCATAGTAAATCTGTCCTGGGATGGTCTGCATGGCTCGGATGATTTAGCCTTTTTTTTTTACTATTGCTTTTCTCAATCCAAGGTTTATGTGAAATGATCTACCTCCCATGCTAAAAAAAGTTTTGTGAATCTGTTAAATTTCTAAGTGTCCCACATATAAGCGATTTTATGATTCAAATTTTTTTTTTTCATTTTTATGTTTTTACTAATGCATTACTTTTTGTATAACTATGTTTACCGAGTGGAGTGGATTTACATAATGGTTGTAATGAGTGACCAAGTTCTATATTCCGGGCCTTATTCGTAGGACACCACTTATTTTGAGGTAATAATATTCTCTTGCTCCACACATTGAGTTGCAAACTTGCTGCAATTTTTATTTTAGATAAAATTCTACTGTTTTTTATTTTTTTGTCAGTAATCGTCAAGCCTTTCTGTTTTAATCTAGTGAGGCTATTTCCAATGACAAAGCAAATACCTTCCACCACTGCTGTCATTTCATTGATATTATAATCCAGGGAGGGATGTTCTATGCTCTGTTTTCCTCCTCAATGTATAAATCTCTGTGTTGACTTCTTGAATACAAAGAGTTGTTGCTTATCATTTTGCTCTTTCTTGAAACTTATATAGTACCTGTGGTCTCTTTGGTTTAAAGGACAGCAAGATTGGATAGATCTATAAGAAACATTATTATCTAGGATTTCTAACTGTAGTTTGTTGAACTTTCTCTTTCACATGTGCTACCACTAATTCTATGGATTGGTTATCGATTTTTGATTTTCTTGCCCCCCCCCCCCCCAAACTGATTTGTGGGCAGACCATCTATTGCGGTTGCTAGGTGTTTCCATGACGATAGGTGTTGTTAATGTTTCTCTTGTTTTTCAGTATGTACTGATGTTTGGGAGGAGGGAGGCAAACATTGTGGAAAAACATCCTTTGTTGAACACAGGACATTTTTCTTCATCTCTATCACAGTTTTCATCATCTGTGGATATTCCTGCTTATGATGTTTCAGGTTTGAAAATTACTACAACGGTCTTTTAATGTGTTCTACTTTTCCAAAATGTTGCTAAGGTGTCCATGAAGTACCCTTTGAGATTTAAAAGTATAAATTTCAGGTGCAAATTGTAGTGTTCTTTAGATGGAGAGCAAGAAATATTTTTATGAGTTCCCAGCTAAAAATGGTTTTCAGAGGATCCAAGATATAGTTTAGAACTGAAGCTTGTTTAGTGAATTTGGACTTCGTAATTTACAAAATGGGATGTGTAAAAGTTGGTCCATAAAAAATCCTGGTTTTATGTATTCATGTAGTGAGACAATGCATGTACCTGTAAGAACTTTTATCCCCCTACCTTGCCTTAAAATATCTACTAGAAGTGCTTGTTTGAAAAAATGGGTGGTCATGAAGATCTCGAGTGTGAAACAACCTGCTGATGATTATCCCGTACCTAGGAGAAGAGAGAATAATTATATTCCAATCCAAGTAAGCAAACATATGGCTCATAACGATTTTCTTGGATTAGGTTTATATTATACATAACCTAGCAGGTAGTTATTCAACTTTATGTGATCTCAAGTTCAACTTAAGTTAATTCAACAACAAACTAAGCTGAAATCCCACCAAGTGGAGTTTACTATATGGATCATATCTAGCAATCATGCTTGTTTGATATACATGCTTCCATTTACATTTATGTATAACCATATCTTTTCTTATGATTTATATATATATATATATCTATATATATATATTAATATTAATAAATGGTTTCTAGAGACCTCTCCTATGAACGTGCTCGAATCATCTTCAGTGCATCTCAAAAACTACTTTAGAATACATCTACATGTACTGGGTTCAAAACAATAGTTTTTTGATTTGATTAAATAGTTCTTTGGTCAACCGTTACAAAAATAATTTCCCTTAATCTTACTTATTTTTCTTTGTGTAAGTTGTTGATTCTTTATTTGGCATCCCATAATTTTATTAGGACATACTATCAAGACTTTGCTATCTTTGTTGCATGTTTGTTACCACTTTGAGTATGTTGTCTGTGTTTTTTTTTTTTGCCCTTTTCTTTTTATATATGTTTCTAGAATCACATTACAAGTGCATGTGGCTAAACCTGAAGTTTCGAGATCTTTTTCATTTGGAACAGCTGTTTATTCATTTGTCGCTAGATGTGTAATAACAAGTTTATTATTCCTGGTTTTTTTTTTTTTTTTAAACATTTGATTTACATTTTTATTATTTTCGGACCAGGTCTTGATTTTTGCCTATTTCGAAGCTCATTATGTTTCTTGTAGCACAGTTCAAAAGTTGTTACGAAGCTGCATTTTTTGTTTCTCTTCTCTTCCTTTTTTTTTTTTTTTTCACTCATTCTGATGGGACAAGATTACTCTCCATTGCAACGTCCTTTCAAACTTTAACATATGTTGTTTCTGCAGGGACTGCCATAATTGCCTTCAATCATGGGAATTTCAATTCCAAGACTATCTGAGAATTTCAAACTCGCTCCCCCATCCCTTGTCGTTCAGTCTACTCCGCCATGCCCATAATCGCATGTTACTCGGGCTCCAGTCTACACCAGCCGCTTCTCCATCACGACAACACCAAAAAACTCATTGAATCTCCTTGACTTTTTGTCTTTGTAAATTCATTCAGTTCATATAAATATATTTGAATATGCTGAAATTGATCTGCAAATTTCTTTCTTGCTGTGAAATTGCCATACTGGTAAGATTTCGGTTTTCGAATGGTTCACCTACTCAATCATAGACTTTTTTTTTAATCCAATAAACTGTTGAATAACAGATATTGTTGACGTATAAAAAACATATTAAGGGGTTGTCTTTGTAAAAAAAAAAAAAGAATAAAAGATATATATTTCTTTTGGACCTTTATCATGTTGCTTGGGCTTTATCTTTCCAGGATTATTGTGTTGCTGCAAGTGCAATGGGTTATATAAATGGCCAGATAGGTTGAGTTGAGACTCTTAATAGTGCCCTCTTGAGTTGTCTCCTTTAATCCTAGTGTATGGCCCAATTTAATTTCCCATTGTGGCTTTGTTGTGGCCATGTATCTGATGGATTCCAATGTCCCAAATTGTGTGGCCCAAGCCAATAACCCTCTGGAGCACCATTGCTTTGGGTTACAATTTGTTGGTGAGCCCAAATCTGATAAATGTATCCTAATGATGGTTTCATGCTAATTCCTCCCCGACTCTTGGTGTGGGCCCTTTAGTTGAGTTTTTAAATCTCTAATTATTGTGCTCATACTAAATCTGTCTTGGGATGGTATGCATGGCTCGGATGATTTAGCCTTTTTTTACTATTGCTTCTCTCTATCCAAGATTTATGTGTAAAATAATCTACCTCCCATGCTAAAAAAAGTTTTGTGAATATGTTAAATTTCTAAGTGTCCCACATATACTCTTTTAAACACAGTGGATGTGCGATTTTCAGATTCACCTTTTTTTTTTTTTTTTTCATTTTTATGGTTTTACTAATGCAGTACTTTTTGTATAACTATGTTTACCGAGTGGAGTGGATTTACATATTGGTTGTAATGAGTGACCAAGTTCCATATTCCGGGCCTTATTCATAGGACACCACTTATTTTCAGGTAATAATATTCTCTTGCTCCACTCATTGAGTTGCAAACTTGCTGCAATTTTTATTTAGATAAAATTCTACTGTTTTTTATTTTTTGTCAGGAATCGTCAAGCCTTTCTGTTTTAATCTAGTGAGGCTATTTCCAATGACAAAGCAAATACCTTCCACCACTGCTGCCATTTCATTGATATTATAATCCAGGGAGGGAAGTTCTATGCTCTGTTTTCCTCCTCAATGTATAAATCTCTGTGTTGACTTCTTGAATACAAAGAGTTGTTGCTTATCATTTTGCTCTTTCTTGAAACTTATGTAGTACCTGTGGTCTCTTTGGTTTAAAGGACAGCAAGATTGGATAGATCTATAAGAAACATTATTATCTAGGATATCTAACAGTAGTTTGTTGAACTTTCTCTTTCACATGTGCTACCACTAATTCTATGGATTGGTTATCGATTTTTGATTTTCTTGCCCCCCCCCCCCCCAAACTGATTTGTGGGCAGACCATCTATTGCGGTTGCTAGGTGTTTCCATGACGATAGGTGTTGTTAATGTTTCTCTTGTTTTTCAGTATGTACTGATGTTTGGGAGGAGGGAGGCAAACATTGTGGAAAAACATCCTTTGTTGAACACAGGACATTTTTCTTCATCTCTATCACAGTTTTCATCGTCTGTGGATATTCCTGCTTATGATGTTTCAGGTTTGCAAATTACTACAACGGTCTTTTAATGTGTTCTACTTTTCCAAAATGTTGCTAAGGTGTCCATGAAGTACCCTTTGAGATTTAAAAGAAAAAATTTCAGGTGCAAATTCTAGTTTTCTGCATACGGAGAGCGAGGAATTTATTATGAGTTCCCAGCTAAAAGTGGTTTTTGGAGGATCCTAGAAATAGTTTAGAATTGGAGCCTTGTTTAGAGAAAGACGGACTTCACCATTTACAAAATGGGGATGTGTAAACGTTGGTCATAAAGAATCCTGGTTTTATGTCTTCATGTAGTGAGACATTGCATATTTTTATAGCTTGATTTTTCTCCGCTTTCTTTGCTATAGCTTGATTTCTGTTTTCATATGTTTACTTTGTGTGTATGTATGATAACCTTATTTTATTTCTTACTCTTCCCTTCTTTGAAGTCGTTATTTTCTTTTGTGCTATTATTTGAAATAGTTGGCCTTCTTTTTCAGGAGAGCTCCTCAAGACAAGAATAACAACAATAACAATTCAGATATCTATAAAATATATGTTATAATTCTTGCCATCTATAGGTGTGGGAAGTTCTGCCTATCATATCGGTTCGATGGTTGGTCCCTGGTTCGCTTATGAAGTGGATGCATTAGGTTTACATTTTGTTATGTACAATAATTGTATTTAATGTTTAGTTATTTTTCCTGAAACTAATATTTGTATCTGATGACTCGTAATTCATGTGTTTTAGGAACATTACTATGTCGGCCGGGGCATGTATGAAAGAGCCTCAGATTTCATGAAGTAAACAGTCTTCTTGGCTCTTTGGAAACTTCCTCTTTTTTTTTTTTTTTTTGCATGTCTTGTATCTATAACCATTCAACATTCCTACTCTGTTTAATGTCTAATTCACTGTTAAAATGTTCTGATGCTTCTCCCCATGGGATTTGTGATTCATCTACTTATGCATGCGATGCAGATACATGGTCTCTTCTGGTTTGTTGTGCTCAGATGCAAAATTTTCTTTTGCTTGTTTCCTCCTGGCAAGTGTTAACTTCTTTCTGTCAATAATGCCTACATAATGTTTTCATTTGCCTTGCGTGCTTAGGGCTATTTTTTTTCTCTAAAATAGGGCATAATTGAGTTGATTTCGTGATCCTAATTTAAAATCCCTAACAAACAAGGATTTGAGATTATGAAATCTCAAATCTTGACTCATGAATCTCCTTACAAACTTTGTCTTACTGAATAGTAGATTTTAGTTATGTGATGCATTTATTGTATTTCAATGACGTCTCTGGTACTCATGTTCCTTCTTTGACTGTTGGTTCTATGAATACTCTTATTGTCTATTGTCCTCTATTTCACGTGGCAGATTTTTCTCGTGATATCCATGTTTTCTACACTATTATATCTGCTATATGGGGTTTCCTGGTGGGTGCAAGAGATTGGCTTTAGGAGGTAACATATTTCTTTATAGACTCAATTACTTCACTGTATCTAGAAGAATCCCTGAGCGTTTTGTTCTGTACCTATGAATTTATGTGTATATTTTCATTGTTTTGTGTATTGAATTTTATATGCATTTTGTTGACATAATTAACTTTAGCAACGATTAGACTGGATGAATTGTGTTTTTTCCTTTGACTTCAGTTTAGGTCTCTAGATGTTGTTCATCAACTTTTTGAGGAGTTTCCTGCAGCTTTCATGAATACATGTACCGCTTCGCAACAGGTTCTTTGTGCGTCAGCTTGAATTTTATTACCTGAAAAATCAGTAGAAGAAATCTTATTGAAGAACGTACATCAACTTCTTGGTTTCTTTATTAATGGAATTGAATCAAAGCTTTCTTTTGCAGGGAGTCTATGCAGTCATCCGGTCAGGTTAGTTGGATTCACTCATCAGAAGCTAGTGCCTCTTTTATCCCCTATAATTCTATATTTCTGGTTTATTAAATTACATGATAAATTTGTTGAATGATGTTAAAAAATGAGAAAACTAGGCCACAGCATGACAGATACAGCCTCCTGAATCATACACTAGTCTGTTGCCATTTTTGGGTTAATGAATGTGGTTATGACAGATGAATCTAAGTTCAATCTTCTGGATTTGAGATAATCTAGTGGTTGGAATAATCAAAGTAAATGGCTGAATAATTTGGCCCTTGTCTGCTCTATTTGACCCATATCAATATGAAAAGCTTTAATGATCTGTGGTTGGAATTATCTAACTTCAATCTTCTGCAATTTAGATAATCCAACTTCAACTTCCTGTGGGTGGAAAAATCTTTAAGTGATGGGCTGAAAATTTTCATCTTACCTGCTTGATTTTGACCCTTAACAAAATGAAAAGCTCAATCTTCTGATGTTGGGATTAGCTAACTTCAATCTTCTGCGATTGAGATATTATAATTTCAACTTTCGAAGTTTGGAAAAATCTTAAAGTGAAGTGATGTAACATTTGATCTTTGCCTCCTAGATTTTTGACCTTTACCAATATGAAAAGCTTTGATGTTATGCAGTTGGGTCCGTTTCATCTTTCTGCAGTTGTAACTGATTGGTTATTGTGAAACCTCTACTTGTTAAGCTGCTGACAGGGTTTTCTTCTTCGAGCAGGGGTGCAGGTCAATCATTGTTGTTATGTCGTTTTAATCTGTTAAATCTCGTGTTCTTTGTTACTGGTTTGTCTCTCGGCAACCAATTTTCAATTTGGGTTATTTATCTTGCACGATATCTCTCTGTTCAGCCTACCCTTATAGGAGTTGTTTCTCAATTTGCTCATATTCTTTTTTTTTTTGTTGATGTTTATTTCTACCTTCAGTGTGATTTACTGTTTCACAGCACTCCATTTATTTGGGATTGTCTATTATTTTTGGGCAATCTTATGACATATTTCTTGAGATTCTTGTTTTGAAGATACTGATTGGTTATTGTGATACATCATGGATGTTCTTTGTTGGTGCAACACTTAAATGAGTTGTTTTAAAGATGATGGTATTAGATGTTGGGTTTTTATTAAATGATTTTGTTATCTACACCAGTGATCTCAGTAGTTGAAAACGTATTTGCTTTTTTTTTTTTTTTTGGGAAGCAATGCCTCTGTGGTGTTGTCCTGTTTTTAAAGTCTGTTCATTAGAGTATGGGTTGTTTGATATTTGGCTATGTCTTATTGATGTTGATGTTTGGACTACATCTAATGCTATCCTGGTGGGTTCGGTTTTTAAGGGTTATTTGTAAATTGGTATACTGTTTGTAGTTTGATCTTTCGTTGTTGGTCTTCTCTATTGGGCATCAAATGTTTCTCCTTCCATGCTTTATCATTTCATATTTGTTTTTTGAAACCCTTAGATGAATGTGTGTTTGACTTAAGGTCTCTTCAGTTGCGGATGAATGTGAATTTAACAGCACATATATTGAATAAATAAGACATCAAATGATTTTATTGTCTTAGTGCTGATGGTGTCTGGTTTATGTCCTAATAAATTGTGTCAATGAAATCTGTTACTAATTTCTCTCGAATATCCAATCTCTCCTTCGTGTCTGTACTCTTCTGGAGCTCTTCCTGTTATGTATGTGTTTTATGTATGTATAATCAATTAATCTCATCCCCACATCCTATTTGTGTTTTTTTTTGGAAGGTTTTGATGATTGGCAGATGGGTTTGTTTTGAACGTGATCTTGGAATGTTTCAATTTGATACTTTTCTTTTTTTGCGTTGTGATTATGTATTTTCTGTTTGAATGTGGATCACTGATTTGTTTTTTAGCAATAGTTGAATTTTTAGTTAAATGATTCTATTATCTGTGCCTATGTTAAGCAATAGCAAGAAATTTTAAGGTTGGACTTCCCTATGTTTAATCATGTTTGCTACTTAAAATACAACCCTGAATTGTTCAAAAAAGATAGGCTTTCAGATGGAATTTGTGTTGCAGCCTGCTAATATCTGATATCCCAACCTGTGCTTCGGTTTGTATTCGATCTTTCTCTCTTGGTCTTCCCTATAATGCCTCAAAACATTTTCTTAATCATTGCATATTTCTTGTTTCACTCACTCCATTTATTTGGTATTCTTTATGTAATTTTGGTTGGACAATTTTAAGGTGTATTAGTTGAAATTCTTGTTCTGAACATACTATTTGGCTATCGTGATACATCATGGATGTTCTCTCAGTTGGGCAACACTTATTTGAGTTGTTTTCATCAATTTGCTTCTATTCCGTTTCTGTTGATGTTCATTTCCACCTTCAGTGTGGTTGGAGACAAGAAGTATGATTTCATATTGTCAATATTTAACTTCAATTTCTATGTTATGCTTCTGTGTGTCAAGGTGTTGGATGCCCTCAGTTCGTGTTTGTTTTATTCTTCTGCATTGCTTTTTTGTCTCCTTTCTCTGTATGTAGTTTGCTTTGACTTTCTGTTATTGAACTTGATGTGTGTTATGATTAGTCTAGAATTTTGATCATTCTAGCAACTGTATTCTCTTCGGTTTTTTGTTTGAAATCTTAAGTAGTAGTTTGATTTGTTATTGTTGTTTTTCGAATGTGATTCTGCTGTTAAGAGGTCGGGTTTTAATTAAATGATTCTAATATCTATGTCGGAGTGTGATATTGGAAGCTAAAAATGTATTTGCTTCTTTGTGTTTTGTTTTTTCCTGATTGAAAACAATGCACGTCTGTGGTGTTGCCCTGTTGTTTTTATCATATTGCATCTCTAGAGGGGTTGAACATTACTTGTTACAAGTATTTTAATTATAATTTTTTCATTATTATTACTTTTCAAATTTGATTATTAGTTAGTTAAATGCAAATTACTGAAATTTAGCTATAGATTTTTGGAATGCATGCATATATGAATGAGGCAATGGTTAGTTGACACTTGAACCAGTTTCGGTTCCAAACCGAAATTGTAAATTGCATATATGTGGTTCAGTTTTTACTTGTCATATTTTAAAATTAGGAATTTGGCGGTTCCAAATTACTGGTTAATTTGTTCTTTTAATATTTATATCAAAGTATTTTTTTTTTTGTGCCCCATTCACCATGTAACTTGGCGTACATGGATTGGATAGGGTCGGGATCCAAAATTGAGTTTTAATACAAAATTGAACAAAAATCATGAATCTCACATATGTTTTGATACAATGTCGTAAAATATTGATATGTTTTGATACAATGTCGTAAAATATTGATATAGATTGTGAATTATTGATATATCATGAAATTTATAGATTGTGAATTATTGATATATCATGAAATTTCAAGAATATTTAATATAGATATTCGATAGTTTTAGTCTTTCAATATTTTTAATATATTTTTATTTTCAAAGTTGATTATAGAGATTTGAATGAGATTTGATTTTCCTAGTATAATGATCCAAATAATAGAAAAAATGTTATTTTTCAACCTAACAACCTAAATTTTAGCATGGAAGGAAAGATAAATATACTAACACAAGAATAATGATGGATTGATAATATTTAACTTTCAATATCTTGTTATTAGAAGAAATTTCATTTCATAACAAGATCTAATTTATAGATTAATTTTTAATTTTGAACCCAAATTTTAAAGTTTCTTAATATGGAGTTTAATTATACATTTTATCTTAATTTAAGGCTTGAAAATTAAACTGAGTTCTTAATTCAAAATAAAATTTCATTTTTTTTTATATTTATAATTTATTTATATTTTAATATGTATTTATAGTGTAGATAAATTAAGGCAACTGTATGCAATTTTGAAACGATTTTTATTCAATTTATATTAATTTATATATAATAAATGCAATTAAAAAAATTAAGATTTCTTTGTTATCTTAATTTTATGAATAAAGTTATAGAAAATTGATTTTAATATTAATTAGTTTCAAAATTTGATGAATAAAAGTATAGAAAGTCTGATGAAGATCGTTTCAAAATTATATAAAGTTATTTTTATTTATCTAAACTATAAATTCATATTAAAATATAAATAAAAAGAAAGAAAATGAAATTTTGTTTTGAATTAAAAACTCAATCTAATTTTCAAGTCTTAAAAATTGAGAAAAAATATAAAATTAAATCCCTTATTGAGAAATTTTAAAATTTGGGTTTAGAATTGAAAATTAATCTATAAATGATGTCTTGTTATTAAATTTATCCTTTGTTATTAAAATATATCCATATTTCAAGTGAATCGATGAAATCTTCATAAATTTGTTAAATTATTAACTCAAACATAATTGATTTTTTTTTTTATGTAATAGTAATAACTTTTTTAATGATATGCAAATTTAGACAATAATATTTACGGCTGATTTATGTTTTGAAAAAGTTGACGAATTGTTGCTATTACAGGTAACTCAACCTATGTAATGGGGTTGATGAACATTTTTTTTCAGCTTCTTAAATAAATAAAATTATTCATTTTAAAAATTATAATATTATTTTGAATATGTAAAACCTAAAAATAAACTGTAATGTAAAATAATAACTGAACATCATTAACCTGAAGTTATATGAAAATTTTGAAAAACTTTGTCAATTGTTCAAAAAAGATCTTTAGAAAGTTCAGATTATTAATTGAAAAACCATTTTAAAAAAAATCTTAATAATATTAATATATAATAGATTAAAATATGCCCTAAACACTAGTACATTAGTATCTGATATAATTTTTATTTGATATTTAAAGTAAACCTTAAAATAATACGAAAAAGAATTTTAAAAAATCTGAAAAACAACAATTTTTAAAATTTGAGATAGATCTATATTCAGCTTTTTATAATAATTTTAATTATTTTAAGATTTATTTTGTCAAATAGAAATTATAATTATCTTCTACATTTGTCTTTTAGAATTACTTTTAGATATATCAAGTTTTTAAAGAAAATAAGTTTTTTAATAAAAATTGTTTCAAACATTGATGTAAATTTTCAATTTTATATCTTTGATATAATTTAGATGTTATTGTTTATCTATTTCAAATAATTTTTTAAAATTACTAATTATTTTTTATTTGTAGATTCATATATTTTCTTATGATTTTAAATTGAAATATTCTAAATTTATTAAGAGTAAAGACAAATTATTAAAAAAAAAATGTCTTATAGGTTGAGTTATCTTCTATAGGAGGTGGTGAGGCATCTTTTGCTCAATAGTTTCACAGTTAAAAGATATTATCATAAAATTTTAAAATTACTGAGTATTTTCATTTATATTGCAAAGTTAATGAATATTTTTCTGATTTTCCAATTTAAAGTATATTTCGTATTATTTTTTTTCTTATATTACAAGTGTGAAATAAAATAATTCATGTCAGCAATTTCAACCCGATTTGAATGTTTAGGCTAATGTCATAAATGCCCACATTTCATTATTTAATATCCTAAACTACTTGGTAAAATGGGTAATAATCCCCTACACTGAACTAGACTATGCAAATATGAAAATAAAAAGAAAAATGATTCGTTTCCCATTTAGAGTTATTTTGAAGTTACCATGCATTAAATTTTGCTCTCAATATCATCAAGAAATAGTAGGCTGTTGGATGTGGTTCATGCTACTATTCTCACGCACTCAAAAGCTGTCAACCTCTCTTTCTTTTTTTAATTATTATTATGGGACCATTTAAATAACATTTAAAGTAAACTTTGTCAATTTTTCTATTTTTACATTAATATATACAGGTATTTTATACAATGGTGATATATGGAGACAAGCGAATTAGTTAGCAAACTAAATCAATTAGAAATTAAATTTAAACATCCTCTTCAAAAAGAAAATTAAAGTCATTTTTGTAAATTGACGATGTCATTTTTTACACTTGGTGTGTGGTGGTTATTTTAAAACACCAAAATAAAATAGAAGATCTTGTTTAAAGAAACACTCGATCTGTTCTCATCGGAAAGGTATTAAACCAAAAGGTGTACTTTGTAAGGAAATATTTAGTAAATTAAATATATTATGATGTTACTCAGACTTACTATGCATACCAAATCAGAATTCAAGATAAATTATTTGATTATTATTATTTTATAATAAATTTGTCTTGGTTAAGTAGAGTCATTTTCATAGTGGGCCAGTTAGCCTTCTGGCATCAACCTTGAAGTTTGGTGCTACAACTCCCTTCTCCTGTTTGAAATAAGAAAAAGTGGATGGAGACATGATCATTAAATCTGAGGTTAACACATCTTAATCTTCATCAAAACATTGGTGATAAGCTTGCAAACACCACCACACAATTATCAAAACTGGTCCTTTTCAATTCCTCTATTGTCGATTAACATGATAAGAGTCAGGGTCACGACTGATTAGAATGACAATTCCTCTATTATTGATTAACATACAAAAATTATACTAAATCTAAGATGATGTATTAGTACAAAAAGGGGGAATGAGAATACTTTTTATTGCAACTCTAGAAGAGATGGAATTGAGAAGAAAAGAATAAGATTAAAAAGAAAAAAGTCCAAAAAATAGGGCAGAAAGAGCCTCCACTACATAAAAAAGCAACGCAGGCAAGAAAGAGATGCAAAGTGCAAATACAGATGGGATCAAAAAGGAGACAAATGCATATGCTTAAATAAATAAGCCACCGCCATCATCCTTCTTCCATGCACTTTCAAAATATAATTTCTCTTCTCTCTCTCAATTTCTCTTCATTATTTTTTATAAAATATGAATATGAGAACGACAATTAAATATATGATATATGATTCATAATTGTGAGATTGTCTAAAATAATATATGTGTGGTGTGGGACATGATTTAAGTTCTCAGAAATGGAGGCTTAATTTAGATCCGTCAAAATTGTACTATGTATGAGGAAATTATAATTTGTCGCTGTCACATTACAAACTCCATTTCTAACAACTAGCCTAAGAAAGATCAAAAGAGCCATAGAATGTGTTTAAAATGATGTTTTCTTTTCTTATTATTTAAGCCAAATTTGTCAAAAAAAAAAAAAAATTTGTTTCCTTATACTTGTGCATATAAAACATCTTCACAATTGGGTATTTTAATTTTGACCCAAAGAGTATTACAATTTACAAATAGGCTGTGGATGCTTAACTAATGATTGCACCATCATGGGAACAGTTACTTATTACCCAACATTAATTTGATTTTTGCGTCAATAGAGAAATATAGAAGCGCGTTTATCGATAAGATTGGTTAGGCAATTTATTGGGGTTTGACATTTGCAGTGGTTCACGGGTCGGGTCAAAAAGGGTAAACGACAACCTAGTATATATATCAGCACTTATTAAGTGTCGGTCGCCTCTTCCCTTGTCTTCCTCCTCCTCCTTACGTAAATATTATATCCTCACTTTCAAAAACCTGTTTTTTTAGTTATTAACATTCTTCCCCTCACACCTCTCAATATATTATTTTCATGTTTGTATAACGAATTATATTAATTAATTTGTAATGATGGGAAGCTCATGCCAATGGCTGCACATTCTGATGTATCTGCTCATTCTGCTCACAACTACTGAATGCTTCTATGTTGATATTACTTATGTTCAGAGTGCTGTTGCAAAAGGAGCTGGTAAATTAATCAATCACCACTTTGATTTTCTCTTAATGATTTTATATAACATATGATGATTCTTTTGAATATCGTTGTGTTTCAGTATGTTTGGATGGGAGTCCACCTGCATACCATATGAACAGTGGATTCGGAGCTGGAATTAACAACTGGTTGATTCAGCTCGAGGTTTGTGATCTTATTTCATCCTAAAATCAGAATCCAAATATTAGCAAGAAGTGATTTCTACTGCATTCATATTGCTCAATTTTAGTTTATTTTTTGACAACGGATTATTAGGGAGGAGGATGGTGCAACAATGCAACGACATGTCTTGCTCGTAGGAACAACCGATTAGGTTCTTCAAAGGCAATGGTTAAGCAGCTTGCTTTTTCTGGGATTTTGAGCAACAAGCCACAGTTCAATCCTGGTCTGTTTAGAGTTTCTTACATCGAATAATCTGGTGTGTAATGATTTTAAGTGCAATCTGAATTGTTTTGTTTCCATTTTGCAGATTTCTATAATTGGAATCGAATCAAAGTTAGATACTGTGATGGCTCCTCATTTACCAGTGATGTTGAAGCAGTGAATCCTGTGGGTCATTATAATTAACAACTTTGGAACTATTATGTTATTTTCTTTTGTATCGAATTAATGTGGTTATTTTGTTGAATTTGAGCAGGGTACGAAGCTTTATTACCGTGGAGCCAGGGTGTTTCGTGCTGTCATAGAGGACTTGTTAGCAAAGGGAATGAAGAATGCTAAAAATGTTTGAAATATTTCGATATTTTTCCTAGATTGATCAAATAAAAAAGTTAATTTGTTCTGATAAATCCTTCATATGTTATTAGGCTATTCTCTCAGGGTGCTCAGCTGGTGGATTAGCGTCCATTCTTCACTGTGATAACTTCAAGACTTTGCTTCCAATTGGCACTAAAGTAAAGTGTCTTTCTGATGCTGGTTATTTCATCAACGCGTACGTAACGTTTCATTTCTCATCGAGACATAATACAGACATTTATCACAGTCGAAAAGGACTAATAAAAACATGTTTTGGAACAGGAAGGATGTTTCTGGATCACAGCATATCGAAGGTTTCTACAACGATGTTGTTACAACACATGTAAGGCCTTTTCGTGTTCTGCTACCTCGTTTATCTTTCTATGATTCCAAATGTTTATGTTTTATTGGCTGCAGGGATCAGCAAAGAATTTGCCTCAATCTTGTACCTCAAAAATGAAACCAAGTCTTGTAAGAGCACTTTTCATGAGTTTTACATGTTATTTTTCTTGGAACTATACGACTTAGCTGATTCTGATTCGTTGAATGCAGTGTTTTTTCCCACAAAACGCAGCAAAAGATATTAGTACGCCCCTTTTCATTGTAAACGCAGCATATGATTCATGGCAGGTTAGAACTAAAACATAACAAGATTTGAGACAAGACAAGATTCAGAATTGATGTCCTAAATATGTAATGTTTTAAGCAGATAAAGAATATATTGGCTCCTGGTGTTGCTGATCCACATGGCTTGTGGCACAACTGCAAGACTGATATACATAAATGCTCTGCTAGTCAGCTCCAAATCATGCAAGGTTGATTAATGCTCATAATATATAGTAAAAGCTGCAAATCTTACTCGTATTTAATCACTCAAATCTTGAATTTGTTTTTTTGGTGTGTTGTTCTTCAGGGTTCAGATTAGAGTTCATCAGAGCTATAACTGCATTAGGCCCCTCAAGCTCTAGAGGATTATTTATCAATTCTTGCTATGCACATTGCCAAACTGAAATGCAGGAAACCTGGCTTGAAACTGACTCTCCAAAGTTGGATAATAAGGTCATTTTACTCTTAATTACTTTCTTTTCAATATATATAACAAAAAAATGTTGCCCTACACACTTCCATGAGCGTCATCTTCCTGTGTAGAATAACAAGCATATATATATATATTTCTTCTATATTTTGATTGCTCGGAATTAATTTAAAAAAATATTAATTTTGTGCAGCCAATTGCGAAGGCAGTAGGAGATTGGTATTATGAGAGAAGTCCATTTCAAAAGGGAGATTGTCCTTATCCTTGTGACAAAACTTGTCACAACCGCGTCTTTGATCCAAAAGAGCATCCACTAATATAGTATATATTTTGCCAAATAGAATAAGACATATCAAGGATATTTTGAAGTATACATTTTAAAGTGATTGATAAAAAAAAAAAAAAAAAGAGTAAACAATATTTATCAAGGTTTTTAAAATAATGGAAATGTAGACCGGTGCAGAAAATACTGTGCTTGGAGTTTTTCATTTCACTACATTATCAGTGTAATATTATCGTGGAACCCATGATGTTATGGACATGGAAATTTAGTTTGCAATATAATTATAATGTGATTGATTCTTTTAGTTTCATTTTAATTTATTTTTTAGATTAAAGTTGTGTGTGTTTAGGCAGGATATAGCATGAACCTCGTTTGTACATATGTAATTAATTAATACAAGTAAAATTTTGATAAAATAAAATAGATTATAGGAATTTTATTGTTTTGAAAGATAACCATGGATTTAGAGCATGTAAAATTAAATTATCACTTAAAAATCACAAAAATAACATACTAACTTTTAGCCCTAAAATTTTAGAATCAATTTTAAATACATAATAAATTAATTATTAAATTCCAAAAAAGTCACATGTCACTAATGATATTATTTTACAATGATTTGTGTTGTGAGCCAAATCATTTAAATGTTTTTAAGAAATCATTTTTAGTTGAAGTTGTTTAATTGTCAGCAAAGTTCAAATACAGTTGATTAATCTTTAAATTGCGAGTATGACCAGTGGAAAAATGAACAACTCTAATGATTGATTCAAATTTGGGATGGTTCTACAAATTTATATGTTTTCATTTTGAGTATTCATGGATCGTGCACTTTGTCAATAAACTTTTTAAGAATTTATCATAAGTATTTCAATATATATATATATATAAAGTGTGTAGGGCTATTACATTCATACTCTTTGTAAACACATATAACCGTATAATATCAAATTTAATAGAGATATACGTTTGTCAATATATGTACCCTAAAACTGGAATTATTTCCCATTGATCATTATAATTTATTAGGTCATAAAGAATAATGTAATTTCCACTGAAAAAAAAAAAGAGAAGAAGAAGAAATAGAATGCAATTCATTCAGAAACTAAAGAAAAAGAATTTAATATTGGAACTTTGGAAATACTTTAATCAGTAGCCCAACATCCAAGCACAAAACGGCCCAACCCAATCTGAGGCCCAAGTCTGAGACGTGGGCCGTGGGTCAAGCCTCCACGGGGCCACATGAGTCCACGTGCGCAATCTTAAGGGCAGACTTTCAGCCAGAATTGCCATCGTTTCACAACAGAAACGCCCTTTTTCTATCTTTTCTTTGTATTCTGGGACTCGGCAATGCTGCTTAGATTCTCTTTCTTGCCTCCTAGATTAAGGTAATCCAGATATATACGCAGCAACGCACACGCAACTACATTATGCATACCGAAAGAAATACAATAATTCTTTCGAAAAGTAAAGATTGCATGTTTCTGTTTTGTGAACGATGTGAATTCATAGGTTTTCTTGCTCTAGTTTCTTACCATGGAATATTTTCTTGGAAACAAGATGGGCTAGAAACCCTAAAGAAGTTGCTTATTGAAAGGAGGGAACTAACTAATTTTATCTCATCCTTACTTTTTCTCATTCCAAGTATCTTTTTTAGGTGGATGGTGTGTATTTTTAATTGATTTATTCAGATTCTTAATGGGGAACTTTGTGGTGATTTAAAATCTAACGTTTTTGTACAATTTGTTTTAAGCTGAGTTTTTCGATCTGCAGGGTAGCTTGTCACAGCAAGATGAGTACAGCTCCTGAGCCGATATGTCGAAAGTTTGTTCCAGTCGAGCAGAGTGAAGTTACTTCAACCAGTAAATCTGTTGGTGTGCATATTGTTTTTTCTTTCAAGAAATGTTCTTTTTATCTTGCATTATGATATTAAGTTATTTTCTTAGCCGATTTTTAGGAAGGTTCTGAACTTGATTGTTGATTTACCTTTTTTGCTCAATATCTCAGGCTTCAAATTCCGTCTTGTATCTTATAATATTTTAGCTCAGGTAAATGGACAATTGGCTATAACATATTCCATCTTTATGTCATTTATTTTAGTTACACGTGGTTCTGTTAAATGTCATTATGGAACCATTATTTAGAGAGGGCTGATGGCTTTTTGCTGTTATTATCTAATATTTAGTGTATTTAAGTGAAACCAAAATTTGTAAAAAATTATAGATTTTAGTTATTGAGTGTTTTATTAGGACTAGAGAAGTCATCCATGTTAGGGTATTAAAGATTTTATCTGTTTTTGAGTCAGTTCTGACTTGATTAGTCATTACATTTATATATGCACATGGAATTATGTTCAGAGTGTCTCAGCCTGTCTGGTATGCTGCTTTAATTTCTCGATTGTTTGGCCTATTGGACTTCAACTCTTCTGATGTAACTAAAATATCTCTTTTTGATGACCTAGAGAAATTTTGAAAAGAAGAAGGAAAAGTCTTACATGGTTTCTAAAAACGCTTATTTCAAACTGTTTCAACATTGTCGTAGGATGTCAAAATGCAGAAAGCAGGCTTCCTTTGCTGATTTCTAAACTCGCCTCATTTTCTCAGTACATTATTGAAAAGGTCTCATTTCTTTTGTCTTTACTAGCTCATTGTCATATTCTCAGGCATATGTGAAAAGTTCTTATTTTCCACACTCACCGGCACCTTCTCTCAGGTATGTATGATAACACTTTATGGGGTACTTTTTATTTTTGAACTCTTTCACCAATGTATGATTTATTTTTTTGTTTGCTTTTTATTGTTATCATGTTTAGTCATCTCTGATGAGTTTTATACGAGAAAACTGGATCAGGCAAATCCCGTGGTATCCTTCTTTCAAGGGGTTGGGGCAATTGTTAGATCTTTTTTTTGTCTGGTTTATATGACTGCACTTTATGTTCCACTGGTTAAATATCCACTTCCAACTATCCTGTGCCATTTCTTCTATGACCAGGGATATATTTTGAGCCTTATTAGCCTTTCTTAAAGAAGCATTACTTTAGTTGTATACTTTCTAGTTACCGGGCTAATTTTTTCCTTTAAAGCTGTGACCTTACCTGTTAAAATGGTCCAAAGCTTAAAAATATAGTTAATAGTCTTGCTGAAAATTAAGTCCAATGCATAAGTTACTTTTTAAAGGTGTCTCTTCTAATCCATATATAATCTCTTAGCTGTAGTAAAATTTCATTTTCTGGCTAACTCACCATGCAAAAGTTCCTCATGATTTACATGTTCTTTGCAGAGTTATTTAGCTAAAAACACACATGTATATCATTCCCTTAAAATTACATCTAATAATTACATTTATAGGTGGAAAGCACTCTCACAAGCCATTCTAACTGTTCTTAAGGACCTTGAGGCGGATATTCTTTGTCTACAGGTATCCATCACATTCATGCTTTTTTACTAATGTTTAAATAGTTTTTGGTTTCATTAATTTTCTTCATCCTTTTTGATCCATGGTTATTGTTCTTCTGTCGTTAAAGAATCATTCCATACATGCCAGGAAGTAGATGAGTATGATACCTTTTATAAGAAGAATATGGAGAGCCTTGGCTATGCAAGTATCTACGTTAAAAGAACTGGGAGAAAGCGCGATGGATGCGGGATATTTTATAAACAGGACAAGTATGCAAGTTTTCTCCCCTTTGTTTTAACTTAAGTAGTTATGTATTCTGGATGATAGTGACTTTATGTTAACACCTGCAATTGGTTTCATTAGGTGAAACAAATCAACAGGTATATACTGGAGGATGAGCTTTTATAGACATATTCAAATTTTCTCTTAAAACAAATCACATTGTCATTTTTAAAGTCAGTCTTCAGATAACATGCAGCAATATCTCTTTGCCATCTTATAAAGTCCTAATCTATTGATCTTTAATAGTTTTTATTTCTGATATAATGATATTCTTATTAGTGCAGAGTTGGTCATGGAAGAGAAAATAGACTACAATGATTTGGTGGATTCAGTTGGAGATGGAAAAACCTCATCCTTGGATAGCTCTAGCAGCAACAATTTGCTAGTTGATGGCAATAAAGAGGAAGCAAAAACTGGTAACTTTCTCACTTGTGATTTTCTTTTTCTTTCTGCTCTCTCCCCAATTATTTAACTTATTATTTTGTAGTAAGAATCTGTGACTGACTTTGTTTGTCTGAGTGATTGTTTGTTTGCTGTCAACGTGCTGTTTTGCACTTTAGAAGGTAAGACTGGTAGGTGGCCAAGATATGAAAAATACATTGGTCCATTTCAGTAGCAAAATAACCAAGACAGCATATCTCTGTTGTTCCAATTCCCTTTGGTATCTTTTAAGATTATTTATTTTGAAAAATAATGCAGATGTGAACTTAATATAGGATTAACGAATTTGGAACTTAATAAGCTTGGCCAGTTTTGGTTAAACTTGAATATTTGTAGTAAATTGGAAAGGGCTTCTTTTTGTGGTGCAACAAGAGCTAAAAAAGGAAAAAGGAAAAACAGATCCAAAAGCACCATAGATATAGAACAAGTGAAAAGAGGAGTATGAATATTTGTATTCAAATAATGAGTAGGATTATATTGATCATATTATTACTTGCCACCATTTGTAATCCACTCTTGTCGACTGTTAAAGGGCTTGAAGTTTCTTAAGATTACTCACATCTGATTTTCTATTTTTGCATCTCATTTTCAGGTTTAGAGCTGAAAGACAGTCAAGTGGATCGTGGAGATACAAATGATCCTCGTGTAAGATTAAAGCGTGATTGCGTAGGAACAATGGCTGCCTTTAGATTTAAGAATCCTTCATCTCATCATGTTATTATTGCAAACACTCATCTATATTGGTAAGCTGATCTGTTCTTATTTATTATCATCCACACTAAAAGGAATACTTCTCAAGGATGAAACTTTCGATTTTTTTAAAAGAACAAAGCTAGTATTTTGTACTGCTTTTGCATGGGGATTATCCGTTTTCAAGGAGAGTGGTGGAACCATTACCTCATGTTAGCTATAGCCTATAAATAGTGAATAAGTTGCCTGAGATTCTAACCCATAAGAATCCTGATCTGCTGCAGGGATCCAGAATGGGCAGATGTAAAAATTGCACAGGCAAAATACTTGCTTTCACGTCTAGCAAGATTCAAGATGCTCGTATCTGAAAAATTTGATTGCTTGCCTTCAATAATAGTTGCTGGTGACTTTAATTCAGTCCCTGGAGATCAGGTCATTAATTCTTTGGCAAGAATTTTCACATCGTCCCGCTAGTTAGATTGTTGATTTCTCTATCCTTGATCAACCATTGAAACTCATGGTCAATACCAGTTAATTAACCGTAAAGAAATGATTGAATTATTTCAGGTGTATGAATACCTTGTGTCAGGCACCAACCCGGTGTGGCAAGAGATGGCAGATCACCTTCCGATTCCATTGAAAAGTGTGTACGCATTCACTGGAGGAGAACCGGAGTTCACTAACTGTACACCTGGATTTACGGGTACCCTCGACTACATCTTCTTCTCCCCCTCAGGAAATATAAAACCCGTCACCTATCTGGAGCTTCCGGAAGCAGAATCCACTGA
This sequence comes from Scutellaria barbata, assembly GCA_028654395.1. Taxonomy (NCBI): domain Eukaryota; kingdom Viridiplantae; phylum Streptophyta; class Magnoliopsida; order Lamiales; family Lamiaceae; genus Scutellaria; species Scutellaria barbata. Next base: position 11,754,868 of record CM053645.1, read on the forward strand.
TGTCACCGGTGGATTGCCAAACTATTTCCATCCCAGCGATCATCTTCCCATCGGGACTGACTTTGAAGTTGAGCCATAAAATATTCTTGCAAGTAGCCTTGCTTTCAAGACTTGTACACTACAATGCAGTTTTTACTATTTCTACTCATTAATGTATTATCAATGCAGTTTTTACTTATTGCCACGCTTTAATTGCATCTTTAATAGGATTTAGAGTTTTTTTTTTCCTTGAATTTTATCAAACTTTAACGAGGCAGAACATGAAAGATGTAAATGAATCAAGTCGGGCATTTATAGCAATAAGTTAATTTTTATTTTATTTTATTTTAAGATTGTGTTCAAACGTGTGTAATTATTAATTAAGTGAAATAGGATTGAAATTTATACGAGACAAAAACGTATTAAGCTCGAGTAGCTTATGTTTTCACGCTTATCTCGTTTATTTATCTGAGTACAAGTTAGAATTTAAATCTTAAATGAAAAATATGAGTAAGTATTTTTATTATGTTAATCAAATGAAACTGAATGAGCCTTCTAGCATTTAATCTGATTTTCAAATTATTCATATTATTAGAACTATACAGTGTATTTCAATTTTAAAAAGAAAAATCCACGAATGTTTTCCCAATCGTTTAGAATATAATTAGATAATGAATTTTAGTAGCCAGATAATTAGTGAGGAATTATGAATATAATTATATTTATGGCCTTCAATTTGTTAGGCCATGTTACACTGATATTTTCAATAAAAAGATAATATTATAACGAAATCGTTTTCGTCTGCATTAAACGACGCCGTTCGCTGTATCAAGTATTTAATTACAGCAGCGACTACTGTGAGAGATCAGAAAACACTTGGATTGCAGTCAGCGGGTCTACAGATCTGAGCTTCGCCGTTTGTTCTGTGATTCATCTCCGAATACCAAAGTAAGATAAAGAATCATCTCTTTTATTTGATTTTTTGTTTTACATTCATTCTGGATTATAATTTTTGGAAGTTCAGATTCATGTTTGCGGAGACACTTTTATGTCTTTTAATGCGGTTTCGGTATCTGTCGATTGAAGAACATTGAATTGAATTGATGTTTGTTAAATTGGGAACTGGATCCATGATCTATCAGATCTTTTGATTTGTTTGATTTATTAGGTCAATCGGTTCACTGATTCATTGACTTGATGAATTGCTTTAGAAAGTCCTAATATTTTCTTGTGACCTTTTCTGAAAATTGTTTGTTGAATGCAATGTTCGAACTCAGAATTCTAATTTTGATGAGGAAAAAATATAAAGAAATATAGCATCCTGATAGCATTTGTTTGAAGAAAACACAAATAATTCAAGGACCAGACTCATAAGAAGAGAACTTGATAAAACAATGAATGTTTTGCTTCAATTTCATAGTGTTAGTTGCAGCATAAATAATTTCTAGAACATGAAGGAAAGACAAGAATTTCAAATGCATAAACTTGATATATATAAATTAATAAAGGGGTTTTTTCTATCATTCTGACCCTTTTTTGAATCTGATGGAAGGCCACGAGGAAAAAGTGAGCTGCTGAAATTGTTTGGTTTTTACTCTTTGAATTGATTGTGTTAATGAGTTTGTTAAATATTAACAGTGAGGTTATAAATGGGATTATATCTAGGTGAGTTCTGCATGCGTCTTAAGATCATTGATGAGATACTGGTTACTGATAATGTAGAGGAGATATAGAATGAAACACTTGAAAAAAATATAACCTTGCGAAGGATGTAGCTCTTGTGAAGGTAAGTGGAGAGGATTCATGAAATCAACTACAGATGAGTGTATTATTGAAAGAACGGAAGGAAATAGGTTGAATTGTGAATGGACTTATATAAGTTTGGGATAAGGGTCAATTTGGTTCCTTATCGAGTATTTCAATGTTAATAGTAAACAGTGAATCAATATCCTCTTCAAATTTGCAAATTTTGCTTCTGTAAATTGCCAACAGCTGTATAGCATTATCTTGTAGAGTATCACATGCTGATATACTTAATCGTTCTTCTGCAACAGATGATTGATGATCAGGACTTGGGCTTCTTTGCCAACTTTCTTGGTATCTTCATATTTGCTCTGGTAATTGCTTATCATTATGTAATGGCTGACCCGAAATATGAGGGCAACTGAAGAGTTTCTCTTAGTAGTTATACATAGACTATGCGGAAGTACAATTGTCATGTGATAGTTAAGTTTTCTGCAGAGAAATTCAGTAACAAAGATATGTTTGATAAAGTATGACCTTTTTGTGAGACAATTAATTTAGCCTTTTTGTTGATCCGTGGATGATCTTCGCGATTAGGCAATTCACAAGGAAAACATTAGACTTTTCCTTTTGCTATTTGGTTTGTGTTTTCCTTTAATGCGTTTCGCTATTCGCTTTCTTATTTCGATTAGTGGCAGTTGTTGAGGATGCATTAGTCCTCCTCTGGGGCTTACATCTGTTATTTGGTTCTCAAACCCCTCAGGGTTTACATGAGGCAATCATGTAGGCTTATACGTTTATTGTAATTCAAAGCTGAAATCCATGATGTGAGTGGGTTCAAGAACTGGTAACTAAGGGGAAGTACCTTGATGATAGATAAGTGTTTATATATTATATATCATTCACATAATTACATTGGCTATTTATACATGCCTTAGTGTTTACATTAGAGACTTCTCTTTCTTCAACAATTCATAATTTGTTTTCCTTAATTACCATCATATTATATAAACTATTTGCTTCTTGGGCTAGCAGCAACAGCAGCACTTTTACATCCGAATCCAGTCTGCCTTCTCCCCTTAGCAGAATGGCCCACATTCCGGCCCGTTTTAGGCGTAACGGGCCACTGTCCATGAGAAATTGCCATATCCCTTAAATTTTGAAGGCTTTCAAGAGTTTCGATGATAGCAGGCATTTTGGGCCTGTCTTTTGGGTTCAAGCTCACACATTGTTGGGCCAAAAGGCCCATCTCCTTGGCCCCTTTGATGGAGTACTGGCCCCCAAGTCTGGGGTCCATTATGTAGCGTAGTCTTCTGCTGCTTGTCAAGTATGGCTTGGCCCAATCCACTAGGTTTTGGTCATTCTTAGGCCGGGTCTTGTCCATCGCTCTTCGGCCTGTTAGGAATTCTAGGAGAACCACTCCAAAACTATAGATATCACTTTTTGTAGTTAGGTGACCTGCATCATCATATTTACACATCTAAGTTATTAAAATCACATTTTTGATAAGAAGGCTTTAATGTAATATACAACCTTAAGCTATTAATCATAAAAAAATTACCAGTGCTGACATATTCAGGAGCGGCGTAGCCGTATGTTCCCATCACACGTGTAGTGACATGGGTGTTTGATCCTTCTGGTCCCATTTTAGCCAGTCCAAAGTCTGATAATTTGGCATTGAAATCCTGTAAAAGATAAATGTATTTATAACCCTTTTCATTTGCAAGAAAGATTAATCAATTAATTAAATGATAAATACCGAATCTAGTAAGATATTAGAAGTCTTGAAGTCACGATAAATGACGGGGTTGTCAGCACCGTGCAAGAAAGCAAGACCTTTGGCTGCGCCTATTGCAATCTTTAATCTTGTTGCCCATGGCAATGAAACCGAGAGCCCTGTAAATTTCGTATTTTAAAATACGATATTATAGTATAATAATATTTTATCTCGTATTTTATTTTATATATACTTACTTACTTTTGAATAAATGGTTCTCAAGGCTGCCTCGAGGCATGAACTCGTAAACAAGAAGGCGCTCTTCATCCTCACAGCAGTAGCCAATTAACTTAACCAAATTAGGGTGCCTCAGCTGCCCAAGAAATATTACTTCCGCCTTCAAACAAAATTATCTCTCGTAATTTGTTTAAAATTTAAGACATTCAAGTTTTGTATTCCAAGAAACAACATTATACAATATTGTTATTGAATTTTACTTTATTTTCTATATATTACTCAAAATGTTCATAACGACAAGTATAGCCCACCATAAAACCGACTTTGACAAACAAATGGTACTCACTAATTTTCAATTAAGATAATTCAAGCACAACCAAACCAATCATGGTCAGGAAATAAGTAACTGAATGTGAACATATGACTAAATAACAAGGCTAGGTCCATTAAATTTTACCCTACCTTTAGAATATTAACACACAAATAAATACGACCTTCTTAAGATATATTTTTATTCTACAAATAACCCTCTGCATGTACAATTTGCAAAATAGAAACAAACGTGTAATCTATAAATTCGAACAAATACACTTGTAAACAAGTGAAAACTAAAAGATTCCATATCCAATAATTCATCAATTTTATTATATTATATATGTCTTTAATTTTTGCATGAAAAAGAAAAAACTTACAAGCCATTCACGGTGGCCCTGTAGGCCTTGAATATCAAGAAGCTTAACAGCAACAGGCTGAGGCTTCAAGCCAGGTTTGCAGCCCTGTTCCAAGTAGCCTTTATGAACCCTCCCAAATCCTCCTTCTCCGAGCAAGAAATGGCTCGCAAAATTCTGAGTGGCCCCTCTTAGTTCACTCAGTTCAAAATCATACAAATCCCCTCCAAATGACTGCGCCAGGTCCTCATTGATCCTGGCAGAAGAGGACCCCAAGCTCACCTCCGAAAACGACAGCTTTCTGAAAGATGGCATTAATGGGGCCCCCCCTATGTTCTTCGACGACTTCGACGACGGCCTACAAAACAGTGTCTCATCATCTGCTGAGCAGCAGTAGCTTGCTGTTAAGGGTTTCCATTGCTGCGATTTTGGAACCTTCATTCTTTTCATCTTTCTCTCTGTGTTGTCTTGTCTTGTGTTGTGTGTGAAATATGGGGCTGTTTCCTTGCATGTTATTATAGATCAACAAGCTGGGTTCATTAATTAATTAATTACTATACAATTGTGGGGTACTTATCCTAATTGGAAGAAATGGCCTTGTTTTGAGGGGGAGTAAGACATTCTTTCCTTAACTGCTCCAACTACTCTACTAACTAGGCTTTTTTATTTTTTATTTTGTCCTAATTTTTGGTTTAGACTCTTTTTCATTTCTTCATCTGTCTTTTAGGGAATGTCTTGGTGCAGAAATTTGTCATCAACGCTCAGCTTTGGAGACTAATTTGTGACATGAAATAGGAACCATTTCATCAAATAATATTTTACTTCGTATTTATTTCTCCACAATGTAGAGTCGGTAACTGGTTACTGACATGTACTAAAGAGTGTTTTATTTCCTACTCTATTGTTATCAAATACATGCCAACATATAGTGCTAGTGACACTACAATATAAGAAAACATCATTTACACCAAGAAACTAGCATTGACTCAAATTTGCCATTATTATTATTATTATTATTATTATTATTATTATTATTATTATTATTATTATTATTATTAGTTTTGAAAAGCGAATAATAAGGAACATGTAAGGACCATATGAATATCATACAGTATCAAATTCGATCTTCTAGTTAACTACCTATGGTATGAATGAGGTCACCATGGAATGTGGTTGATGATGGTACAATAAAACCATAGTACTATACACGAGTTAGCTCTCATCTAATGAATTTCCTCTTTTTTAATCATATATATATATATATGCACATATATACATCATAATCAATATTGGTTCATAGTAGCTTATACTCACTCATATACCTCATAAAGAATAAAAATGAGGGAGCAGTTAGAAAAATGAGGCAATAAGTGACGCTAATAGTTGCAACTTTCCTGCTCCACCATAACAAACCATTCTTTGGATGCTATAATTCTTCTAAATAACTCAATTTTATATATATATATATATATATATATATATATATATATATATATATATGTCCGTATGTTGTCACTAATATTGTTTAATAAATGTTATACTAATTATGGTCACAATAACTTTTTTGCATTCCACTATACATAGCCACTCAAAAAAATTGATTACCTATTTTTTTGCTAATATTTTTGTGGTTGCAAAAATTACCTTTTTTTTCCCCTTATATAACATACATATATATTCTTTATAAATATAGTCAGTAATATGATGATCATAAGTGTGTGGGGGTTTTTAGTATACTATATGAAATTATTTTATCAATTTGTGTTCTCATTATAACATAATTTGGGTCATTTATTGTAAATAACTATTTCAATCATATTCTTATGCTATGTAATACACATAACATATAATTAAAATATGAGATAAAACGGAGTTAAAAACCTAATAGTTTGGCGATGTTGAGAAGTTAACATTTGGAAATAGAAGATTTAGAATCCCTCATATATATATATATATATAAAGAAATCCCGTGATCTTTTCATTTCTAAATTTAGTATTTGTATTTAATATTGGGAACATCGCCCCTCTTTGTAAATGATGATAAGATTTGTGCTAAAAGAAGACTAATCAATACATACATAGTGTGAACGAGGAGAAAATTTTCATTTTTCAACGGATTATGATTTTTTATATATCAATGATGGAGATACGTTCACACTAAGGAGAAGATCATTGTTATATAGTTATTGTTTTATAAATAATTATATATATATATATATATCTTTTATGCACTTTATCAATAGGTGTCATGTATACAAATTACAATACAAGAATGGTTAATATATGTGATTAATTACTAAAATACTATTACTTAATAAAATGGAGAATATATAGAAGGAAATTGACTTTATTTTTTCATATTGAAAAAATTAATGATTGATATCTTTTTATTATTTAAAGTGTGTCATATGTTAATTTGAGTGATGATAATCTATCATATGATAGGAGTATGATTAAATTAGCTATGTTTGAAGGTAGAATTTTGGTCAACAATCAATCAATCAAGTCCAGACCAACCGTGGTAAAACTGATCAATCATTTTTGTCCAATAAAATATTTATTGACCTGCAATCATGTGAACTATATTTTTCAATGTTCAAATAAATAAAATTTATTGATATTTTCTCTAAATTTTCAATATTAGAATATATATATTTCCAAAGAATATCAATATTTTTATTGATTTTTCCAATATGTGACCAAATTAGATTTTTCATATCTACCATAACCATTAGCCAAATTGCTAAAAAAATCCAAACTTTTTGAGTTTTTACTATTTTAACCAATTCTTTAAAAGTTGTCAATTTAGTCATATTATAGTCAATTAGTTGCAATTTTAACCAAATTTCAATTTTAATCAAAACTAAATTGTATATGTCCTACGTGACGGATACATAGATAAAGAAATCAATTACACTTTATCAAAAAAGAAAAAAATAATAAACACATTATCTTGAATTTAAAAATTAAAGAAAATAAAAAGAATTAGATTATTTATTTATTTATTTTTAATTTATTTACTTCAATTAGTGTTTATTTATTTTTAATTTTTATCATTTTTTATGAGGTGTAAATAATTTTTTTTATTCATATGTCCCTCACGTATGACATAAACAATTTAGTTTTGACTAAAATTGAAATTTGATTAAAATTATAATTAATTGGCTATAATATGGCTAAATTGACAATATTTAAAGAATTGACTAAAATAACAAAAATTGGAAAAAGTTTAGATTTTTTTTTTTTTTTTGGATATTTGGCCTAACCATTAATATAGAAAATATTGAGGATTTATCGAAGATGTTTCAATAATTATCTATTCACAAGTAATAATAAGTGAAGAGTTGGATGCTTAGATATTGTGGTAAAATAGTTATGCGACTCTTCAACATGTATAAAAGTGATAATAAGTGGAGAGTTGGATGTTCAGGCAGACTGTAGATGTTGTGGTAAAATAGTTATGCGACCCTTACAAGTCTCATTTGAATTGTCCAAAAACATTAGATTAGATTATTTTATGGAGACGTGTATACATCGAGGAGGGGAAAGAGAGAAGACATTACGAATTCATCAGGCAGGTTGTCGGTCTTCTTCTATGTTTTCAGATTATCTAGAGAAGGGGAGAGAAGCTTAACTTTGCCAATCACTGGTATAAAAAGATAAATGAAAAGCTACCATACAAGTCCAAATCAACTTGCCAAGGTTTAAAAAATAAATGAAAAGCTACCTACAAGTCGAAATCAACAGCTTGTTTCATCTCAAGAGTCAACAATATCCTCAAAAGTTTATAGACACCAAAAAAAATTAAATTTAAATTGCAACAATATCCTCAAAAGTTATTTGAATTGCAAAATATCCTCAAAAGTCATAACTTTTGACACCTAAGAATAAATTTGAAAAAGTCATAACATTTAACATTACAGAATAAATTTGAATTACAACAATATCCTCAAGAGTGATAACCTTTGACACCAAAAAATAAATTTGAATTACAACAATAAATGAATATAATGGTTTTTTTTTTTCTGCTAATTAGTTAATTCTATAAAAAAAAATTAGGATTAAATTTGAATTGCAATAATGAAGGATGTTACTTTTTTTTTTTTTAAGTAGGTCTTGTGTGAGACCGTCTCACAGATCCCATTCCATGAGACGGGTCGGGTCGGGTCGAATATAATAATTAAGTAATACTTTTATATGTATTAGGTAATACTTTTCTATATTTTAAGTAATACTTTGTATTATATTATTTATTATATATGCAAAATAGAAAAGTATTACATGATATATAAAAAAGTATTACATAATATACACAAAAGTATTACATGTTGCATGAGGAGGAGAGAGCACCAAGAAGTCCTAGGATCCGCGTGTTTTTTAAAACCCGACCCGACCTAATTCGGGTCATATATCATATAATACAAAAGTATTATCTAATACACATAAAAATATTACTCGATACACATAAAAGTATTACATATTTTCTTATAATCTGACTCAACTCAAAACAAAAGTATTACCTGATATACATAAAAGTATTACATATTTTTCGTATGATCCAACTCAACTCAAAACACATCTTATAATACAAAGTATTACCTAATATATAGAAAAATATTACGTAATACACTCAAAAATATTACATAATTTCTTATGTTCGACCCGACCCGACCCGACCCGTCTCACAACATGGATCCATGAGACTGTCTCATCCAAGACTTTACCTTTTTTTTTTGCTAATTATATAAAAAGTTAGAATTAAATTGTAATTTATGGAAAGGTAGTGATTTTATTTTGTAATTTGATATTTAAATTTATTTGTTTGGAAATGATGTAACATCTGACATGATATTTTTGTGGGCACGTGTATATTGGTCACCGAAAAATAAAAATATGATCTAAATTGCAACAATAAAAAAAATCTTGATTTATTTTGTAATTATCGAAAAATGAGGATAAATTTATAATTTTTTTAAAAGCCGTGATTTTGTTTTTTTTGTTTTGCAATTACGCCTGGAAAGAGAGAAAATATATTTTCATTAATAAATATTCACTTTAAGGATTTTGAGCCGACAATTATTAGTAAGTAATTAAAGAGGATATCAAAGAGGTAGATATTACTGATAAAAAAGGCTATATGCATTTATACACATATTTTTCAGGATTTTAAATTGAAAAATTCCTCAACATGATAAAAAATCACACCTTTTCTTTTTTCTTTTGGAATCTAAAGATTGCACATTCATGTCTTGATCCTAAAGATTCAACAATTTAAATAGTTTTTTTTATGGACCATTAGAAACCGTATAATATTAATTAAATTCAAGTAAATGATCAAAAAATTAAACCTCCAAAAAAAACACATTGAAAAGGTCAAATCAAAATGCTTGTATTGATCTACATCACATCCCACTCCCCTTTATAGCAAAATTGAAACCCTTCTTCTTCATCAACTTCAAGGTTGCTTTCTCTTGCTCTTCAATGGCTTCCTTCACCATCCACTCCCGCTTCTTTATTGAAAACAATCCGCCATATATATTTTCATCCATACCATAATCTCCATAGTAGGCATTCTTACCAGAAATTCGACAAATTTTTTCACTCTTTATATCCTCCTTTTTCTTCGATCTTTGCCAAGGCCAACAACATAGCCTTGAAGAAGATTGCAACTCATCCATGCAACAAAGAGATAAATTCACAAAACAACTTGATACTCAAAAGTTTTTCTTCTCTTTTTTTTTTGATTATTAATAGTTTTCTATGAGTTTGGAATTGTAGAATATTGCACAAATATATAGATATTATACATGGGGGAGGAGGTGGGGTGGGTGGGTAACAGTGTATGTCTTAGTTGGTTGTGCTGTCTTCATTCAACAAAAATCACACACATACCATGCAAATATTTATTCTTCACAGTTGTTTTATTCCCTCCAATTTAATGATGTTGCTGATGTTGTCTCAAAAGTATTCCCTCCAATTTAATGATGTTGCTGATGTTGTGTCTCAAAAGTATTGGTTCGTAATCTCTGTTTTTTTTGGTTCTGTTTTGATTGCGTATTTAATTTCATTTAATTTAATTTTTATTGTGGACTAGTACTAAAAGAATGAAATATGATTTTCTACTTATATGTATGGTGTTATATATTCTCATTATAGACAAAATGCACGTTCGAAATAATATATTAACATGTACTCCCTCCATCCCGCGTCACTTTGCACACTAAAATTGGGCACACTTTTTAAAAAAAAATAGATATTTACTTTTTGGTTGAGGGTATAGTGGTCAAATTAGACACAACTTTTGGCATTCTTTGTAAATAAATGTGTATTGTGAGGATATTGATTATGTTAAAATTTGTCATTTTTTGGTGTGCAAAGTGTTTGGGGACAAATTAAAAAGAAAAGTGTGCAAAGTGTTAAGGGACGGAGGGAGTACAAGTTATGCAGTTCGGAATCAAAGACTGAATTAATGAGGCAATTGAAAGCAGAAGTGTGTATAAATGGTTGGAATAGATAATATATTCCAAATCTCAAACCCCATAATTGATATACAAATATAGAGAAACAAACTATAAAGCACAAAAAGGCTGAAGAGAAACAATATTAGAAACTAGACTTGTTCTCAGAATTAAAGATTTCGGCACTTGGAGAAGCTCGTGGGTATTGTTTCAGTTCGTTCAGTATCGACTCTCCTCCATCTGTGACACTACCAGCATGAGGCGTGATGGCCATCTCCTCGAGAGCTGTAGCTGATGCTAATAAATACTTGACGAATTCCATTTCAGCTTCAATCCCAGAGAACAACTGCATTTTAACTGTTTTTAGCTGAGATAGTGATTCTGAACTTGTTTGTGATCGCAGGAAGTCTGCTACTGCATCCACCACGTCGAAGGTGAAAGCCTGGAGATTAAGAAATAAAGTTTTCAATATTATTGTTTGTTTTATTTTGCATTAGTTTTTAAGAAAGGATTTGTTGATTATAACTTACTGTTATTTTAAGCCTCTGTAAATTAGGGCAGCTTCTGATGAAGCATATGGCACAAGAGGACTCTTGGATCTTCTCGAAATACATATCTGAAAGGTGAAGGTTTTTCAACGAGTGCAGAGAGACGGGTAGTTTGTTGGGGGCGCCATGCTCGACTAGGTCCTGTAAAAGCAACATACGGATAAATGTTAAGTGCAATTCAAGAATGCAATACTTGTTGTGTTTTGTCTCCATTATAACCATTTTTCTTACCTCCAAAGCATAAGCTTGTAATTGCAGGTCCTCAAGGGCAGGCAGACATGTAAGGGCTTTCATCAAATCTAAGGAAAATCGATTCCCCCTTCTAAACTCCATGGACGAAAATGTCAGTCTAACATCGGACAAAACAGGGCAGTTCTTGAAAGAAACTGATCTGAATACTCCATTGAACTCAAAGTACTTCAACTTGGGACCAGTTATTTCGAGGCAATCGAAGCTGGTGCAATGGATCAATCTCAGTCTTTCAACTGCAGGGCACGAGGCAATGAACTTTCCAAACTTTTCAGATACAAGTGCAACACTTTGCAGCTCGAGATTCACAAGTTTGGGAAATCCCTTGAACGCCATTGGAGGATCAAATACACAGTTATAGAGCTTCAAATTTCTCAGATGTTGGAAGGTAAGCAGATGGGGTGTCAACTTATGTGACTCTCCCCTAGATACATGGAGAGTCAGTTCTTGCAGAGTATCATTTGGGAGCATACGAACCCATTGATCGATATCTGGATTGCTTTTGAGATCAGGAACTTGAAGAACGAATTTCAGCAACGGCCCCTCATGACGTTCCAAAATCTGGTAAATCAACGGCTCGAGTTTATGACCTCCAAGAAACATCTGATCGAACCAGAAATCAAACACAAGATCTGGACAGGATACCCATTTGTATCTCCATTCACGGGACAAGATGCTCGTCCTAACCACATCTCTTAAAGGCAAGCATCCAAGAATGTTTTCGATTATGCTATCAGGCAGGTTGGTGATGCAATCAGCCTCAGATCTAACAGAACCCTCCATTCTAACAAAACTGAAACATAATACAAGAAGAAGCAATTTAGCAGATGAATTCCAATTATAAACAAATAGTCAACTAACAATTCACCATCAAGAATAGGTAATCCAACAACAATATGATATTTGTTCCATAAATCGCAAGTCATGGAGGATATAAACCAACCTTAAAGGGCAATCATATGATGTGGAAATATAACCACAAATTTGACTTATGTGAATGCTTCCCCTGGACCACTTCTACAAGATTCTAAGGTAGATTCAACTGACCGTTGCTTGCTTTTGAAGGACAATGCGGTTGGTTTTAACGTTTGACTGAAGGTAAGAAACTAATAATTAACCCAAGGAAGTGACCACTATACAATGCTTAAAAAAAAAAAACACTACCTACCTCTAAACAGGGTGCACCCACTTGTTTGCAGAAAAAAATAAACCAAAAAAGTTAAAATAATTTGAGTTGGAAGAATTTTCTCCAGAAATTATGTTCCTTCACCAGAAAACAATTTCTGCTAAGATTTCTTTTCGGATATAATTATGAAATACTAATTTTCAATTAGGAGGGTGAGCAAGTCAACCAACACACACACGTGCCACCCACCACCAAACCACCATTTCTGACAGCTCCAAAAGCTTCCCCTAGGCACCCACTCCGGTCCGGCCGCCGTCGGCGGTGATGTCTTTTACCGATTCAAGTGCGTTTCAAATGATTTACTTCTAGACAACAAATTAAAGCTATTTCGAGAATCAATTGGCATTTGTACAGATACATGAATCGCGTGTCTAGACTCTAGGGTTTACAGTAATTTGCTTGCCGGCGGTGGCGGTGGCAGTGGCGGTGGATTAACAAAATAAGCATGAATAAACAAAAAATCAGAATAAAAAATAATTAAAATTTTTATTTAGGGGGGGGGGGGACTCTATCTCTACCGAGCGCTCTATATCTTTTACCAGAATTGAATTATTTCCAAAAACAAAATCTACGGAAACAATTCTTCCACCAGAAAAGATCCAATCTCTCCTTGTCAAAATCATACATCACAAATTCCAAAATAAAGAAAAATTTCTTCGACTCACCAACAATATAACTTGAATCTTCTTTCTTCGATAGATTACTTGGCAAACTGGCTTTGATCTACAAAATAGGCACTTGAGCAGTGTGGAGTAGAAATACGCGAAATAATTAGAGATAACCAATCCTCTTCGACCATAGCAGTTATATAGCCAATGGCCTATAGCTATATATTCAAAGAAAATATGGGCCCACTTTTCTTTAAAGTATTAAACTTATTGCGGGACCCTTGTATCAAGTGCTCTTAGTCGGATCTTGATAAGATCAAACCTTGTCGACTCTTGTGTACTCCACTTATTTAATCCTTTTTTTTTTCTTTTTTCTTGAAATAATTTAATGGGTTGATATCCCATCCTACCCCAATATATATAACCAATCCCTTTTTATACCATATTTCATATAAAATATCTCTTTCCTACCACAATCAATATAAACATGTATGTTTTATACCCATTTTTCAAAGAAAAATACTATTTCACCCTTATTGACTTTTATAAATTTCCAAAATGCCATTTATGCCATTAGCAATTTTCTTTTTCCAATCCTTATACTTATTAGATCCGGATTAGCCCTCTAATCAATATCAGGCCCAACATGCTTCCGTAAATAAAATAAAACTGAGTTTAAATCATACCTCGTCTTTGTCTCTTAAGTTCCCTTGGACCTCGGTTCAGGTTTTATGGATCAAAGATCCAACCACTCGCCCGCAGTCTATGGTTCTGAAACCGATTTTCTTGGGAACCCTGATCACACTCCTTTTCAACGGCCACCTGCCTTCAAGGAGGTCACGGGGAGACGCACTACTGGATAATTTTTCACTCAAAATTATAAAATTTTTGGACAGAATGTCGTAAAGCAAAAAGCCTTGTTTATTGAAGAAAATAAACTAAACTATTTTACAATATATATATTCTCCACCATTGGAAGAGAAACTTGAATTAGCCTATCATGGCTAAGACTTGTGAAGGGAAAACCCCCATAAACAGGAAAGCTTGAAAGCTTATACTATTACAGACTAGAGAGAAGATTTCTCGAAAAACTTAGAATGAAAAAGAAGGTGTCGATTTTCGATAATCCTCTTCTGAGGCTTAGTGCCTCCTTTTATAGGCCTTAATGTACTCCTGTTGAGGTTGCATTATTGCCTTTGCCAGCTTGCAATCCACTAGATGAGTGGGTAATGGGCCAGCCTTCTTTATTTCTCACCCACCACTTGGTAGGTGCATCTACTATCTCCGTTGTCTTCTTGTGTCGGCAACGAGTTTTTCTTTAGTGGAGGGTCCTCCACCTTTGTCTTTTGGTACAGGATGCAGATTCTTCAATGGTGGCGGGACAGGCCACTATCTTTTGTCTAAAGTTGGCATCCTATGCTTTTTCACTGTATTCCTATACTATTACATTAGTAGAATACATGTTCAGCTTGTTTACAATCGAGTCTAATTAGACCTGTTTCCTTTTATTACATTTTTGGTTTTTACTTTCTAAAAACCCTTCCCTTTTCCCTTTTTCTTTGGGTATTCGGGCTTGTCCTTTTTTATTTTGAAACCCTGTCCAAACAGTGGTTTCTCTTGTGTTTGACAGTAAGAGCATATCCGCTCTCCCCATCTCCCGATATGTATCATATTACATATCTTCTTCCTTGTTTGTTCCGTGGCTGGAACCTTATTTTCCCAAATTAATTTTCTCTTATTTTCAAAGAGGTTTTCAGCAAATCCGGTAGTTGTTCCTGTCATGGAATTTAACAGGAATGATCCATTCACAGAATTATGAAATATTTTGAATGGATACTTTACTTTGTCCATCTCGGTGAGACAGACCCAAAGACCCCAAGCTCGCCTTGTAGATATATCATTTTCAGTCAAGGCGACTACCAAAGGGCTGTTTTCTGGGGGTGTTTTGGCTCGGTTAATCGTCCCCATCTCAGGTCTCTGTAGTTTTATGAATTGAAAAACCAGATGAGACCCTTTTCCTGTAATTTCTGGAGCAGCAGAGATAATTTTTAGCTCCAGTATATCTCCTCGACCCAAGTATGGGTTGTTCTGCCATGAATCGTGCACAGCAGTGGAAATCCAATCCGGTAATTTAGAAATTTCCGGAAAGCTGGGTGCGGTAGTAAAGATTGAAGCAATTGCTCCAAAATCGAATCATTCCCGCACATCATGAGGGTTTACCCCGGGAGCATCCAAAGTCTTGGATACTTGCCAGACCAATCAGCAGTAATTTTGTTTGGATTGATTCCATTTCTTGTTACCAATTTCTCCCATATCTTTTGGTAAACCTGCAGAGGAGAAATAACTTGATTAGTGTTAACCTGTCTAGGGCCAGTCTGGGGCCTTAGGTTAACATCTCCCTCTTTTACCCCAGAGGTGCTAGGTTGACTCGGGTTGTCTGGAATTGCTTCCCGACCTTCCGAATTACTAATTTTATCGGGATCCGATAAAACACTTGGTTCGGCCTTATCAGCCTTTTCACCGATATCCGATGAAAAACTTTTATCAGCAGGATGTCCTACTTCGGGTATAAAAGTACCCTGTTTGTTCATCGATGATGAACTTCTCTCGTATATTTCTTTCTGCATCACCGATGGTGAACAGGCCTTGTTTACAGGATCTACTAATGCATTCCACAAATCATTATTTGAAGTTATGGTTGCACGTAGAGTCTTTTGGACTTTGTCCAAATCAGCTTTCTGGACATAAGATGCCGCTTCGGCTCTTACCCTTAATTCCTCATAGGCCTTGTAATGCATCTCAAGATTTTCCCTAAGATGCCTTGCTCGTATTGTGATGGAATCTGCTTCAAGGATATCCATCTCTTGTTAAGAAATCTGCAAGAACATTCTCATTAGATTTCACAATGACAATATCAAAAAGATAATATTGGCATTCTGCTTGCCACCTGATAATACGTGCTTTTTCGATCTTGGATTCAAGTTTGTTTTTCAAAAAAGCTTTAACGTTAGTATTATCAACTTTTAATATAAATTCTTTAGCTAATAAAAATAAAGGCCATTTTTTAAAGGCCTTCCAAACAGCAAAGAATTCTTTCTCGTTAATATGCCAAACTCTGGCCTGTTGTTCTGTAAACAACCCTCCAGTATATCTACATGGTTCTTCACCCGTAGATGTCTTTCGCATGAGCACTGCCGCCCATCTGAAATCATTAGCGTCTGTGTAGACGACTAACTGATCCTCATCTTGAGGAATCGCGAGTTTTGGCAAGTTACTACAAACCTGTTTTAGCTCACGAACTCTTTGGGAATGAATATCTTCCCATTTCCATTTGGTCTTCTCATCCTTTTGTAATAAAGGACGGAAATCCTTTCGATATTTTGCCAAGTCCTTAATGAAAGAACCTGCAAAATTAATCACTCCTAAGAAGCTTTGAAGGTGCTTCTTATCTCTAAGAACATCTGGAAAATTGCAGATTTTCTCCACAATATGTTCCTGTAGTTCCATTCCTGCATGATCAATAATAACACCGAGAAACTCGATTCTATTAACCGCGATTATTGTCTTCTTTTCAGAGAGCACTAATCCTTCTTTATGACATGCTTCTGAAAATATTTCAAGATGCTTTAAATGATCTTTCATATTCTTAGAGGCAATTAAGATATCGTCTATGTAAACAAACATAAACTCAAAATAATCTTTAAATAGATTATCCATCTTTCGTTGGTATATCTGAGGTGCATTCGCAAGACCCATAGGCATTACGTTCCAGATATACTGACCTTGTGGTGTAGAAAAAGCAGTTAATTTCTTAGACTCTTTTTCTAACTTAATCTGGTAAAATCCAGACTTGCAATCAAATTTTGAAAACACTTTTGACCCTTTAATACAATCAATTAAGTGTTCTCTACTTGGAATGTAATAACCATCAAATTCGGTAATCTTATTAATACCTTGATAGTTAATTACTAACCTTGCTTTTCCTCTCTTTATTTCGCCATGGTTTCTTACCAAAAACCCTGGGCTACTATAAGGAGAAATACCTGTTTCGATCAGCTTGAGATCGATATGCTCTTTGATAATCTTTTGCATATCTTTTCGATCTTCAAGATTCATCTGTATCGGCTTGTATCGAACCAACTCGTATCTGTGTTGTTCTTTTACCTTCAACGTTGCTTCGATCTGGTTTTTGTCCCACCAGGCTAAAGGATTTTCATTGTAGTTCCTCTGAATTAGCCTTTTAACATTTTCGAGAGAAAGTAGACTTTCCTCATTAATGTCAATCTGGGGTGGTCCTTCTTGTAAGGCATTCTTTAGAAACTGAATAGCTTCTTCATGTGCCTCCTCCATTCCCTCTTGTCTGTATGACAAAAGAGCTTCACCAAATTTTCTCTTATCCTGCATTTTTGGATGAGTTAACTTGGCTTCATTATCACCACGTTTGCTGCGAAAATTAATAGGCATGATCCTATTAAAAGCCTTTTCTCGCCGCAAAACCTGTATCATACTACCACAGTTAGTAGTAAAGGTTAACAGGTTCTTGTGATTATCCTGCTCATATTTTGCAAAAGTTTGGATAAAATTGTTACCAAGCAAAATATCAGCACCTGTATCATGAATATAGATTGGTGGCATTCTTACTTTATACCAAGGGGTATCAAATGCGCCTCCGATCATTATTCGTGTTTCTCGAATACCTTTATTGAGTATAAGGATCTTCTGTGAGAAGTCTCTTCCTGCAATAAGAGGTAATTTTTCCACTGCTTCGCTGGGAAAAACTCCTGGCTTTGCTGTGCAAATGCCTGAACCTGAGTCAATATAAGCTGCAAAATATTCCGTCTTATATTGGTCATATAATATCCCTACAGATATATATATAGAGAAAATGCTTGTCATTCAGAATCGTTTGGATATATTCCTCTTTTCCAAGATTCTAACAAGTTTATCCTTGAGCTTCTAACATTATGCTCACGGATCAACTCTTGAAACCTTACTTGATGAGTCTGTCCATTATCCCGCATTTCTCTAATGCGTTCCGTCAACTCATCTTTCTCTTTTCTGAGATCCTGTATCTCTTCATCAATATACCTTCCTGGCATAGTTTAGAACATATCTGGATTGTTTGGATAAATCCTTCTCCTCCAGCGTTCTAGCATGTCTATTCGTGCGTTAATTTGACTTATTTTTAACGCAGCCTCTTGTATCCTTATGACGTCTTGGATACTTCTTTGTTCTGGTAAATTTTGCTCTCGCAAAGATCTTAACAAAGCTATCACCTGGTCTCTTTGTATCGTGAGATCAATGATCTCTTGATCTAACTTGATTCCTGGCATAATGGTTTTATTCTACCCTGATTGTATGTCCATCAAGGTCGAACTCCATCCATTTCCCATCTCTTCTCCAGGGCTTATGTTCTTCAAGGAAACTTAACCCTAGGGTCATAACTCCTTTAGTTATGCCTGCACTTCCTGTAACAGATACATGATATCCTGCTATTTCTAACATGCCTTCATATCTGTTAATACTTGGTTGTTGTAAATGATATATTTCCTCACAAGGAAACAAATTATCAGTTTTAGATATATCAAAAACAATATGGATTTCTTTCCATTCATTATTAGGGCATTTGATTTTTACATTTCTTACCCTAATCTTTTGTGGATACAAATCCTCACTTGGTTCTTTTCCTTTTAGGCTTAAAATCCTACCCTCGGAAAAGGACAACCTGTTACTAATTTCAGAATCAAACCTTAATGATCTACTGTTTAGAATAGGTTGATCTTTGATTAGCAAGTTGACATCTCCTAACCTTGGTACTTTAATTGGGTCAGGTGTCATAACTTTGGCGAATTCCTTGAAAATTCTAGGAATTTCTATATACTCTTTCCTAAGAAACATATCCGAATGATGTGTATTAGAAAGAGCATATGCAATTCTATACGTGATAGAATATGGTCTATTTCCTTCTTTCATAAGATCAGGTCTTTTAAAATCCTGATGAAGGGTTAAGACTCTACTAAAATCTTGGTCTGCTAGGTTATATGCAATCCTAGGATGTATGTCAAACATAAGTTTGCCAGCATATAAATTACCTACCATTGTACCAAGACAACTTTCGCTTAAATTATTGATTCTTTTATCCATCACAGATAGATGTAATTCAGAATCAATTCCTTCTTTGAAGGTAGCTTTAATCACTACTTCAATGGTTCCAATATGAATCCATTTCATTGTGACCGCTACTTCTTCTTTGATACGACTCAATTCCTCAAGAATTTCTTCTTTTGGAATAAGTTGCATCTCAATGTTATTACCGGTTAACCCTATTGGAATAGAGAACTCACCTGAGTTCACCCGGTAGATGATGTGATGCTTGCGTTGTCTTATTCCGATTTTGTCACAAAATCGATTAAGACTTCCAATCTTAAATCCGTCGTACGGACCTAAAGCTGAATCTTGTTGCATGATTCTTTCCATCGTCTTGTTTGAGATGGTCATTTTTGAAAAGAATCCTGATAGACTGTCTGTCGTCTGGAGTCTATCTTCTGGTTTGCTGGAGCTACTCGTCTGATTCTGTAGATGATCCATCGGATCCTTCTGAAACAGATTCCAATTCTTCTTCATAGATGCTTTCATCGGAAGAGATGTCCTCGAACTTGTAAACTGGCACCAAATCACCATAGAAGACAGCATCTCTGATGTCGTCTGTGTACTCGAACTGGCGCACATCTTTTTGCTTTTGTTGGCAATCGGGCGAAATATGGCCTCTCGCGCCGCACGTCCAACAGTTGCAATCCTTGAAACTTTCATTTGTACGAGTGTGAGCTCGTTTGAAAGTTCTTTTCCGGGTTGTTCCTCCTGCTGGCTTCCCTGTGGATCTAGATCCCTGTGAAGAAAACCTGGAAGGACCAGACTTTTGACCAGATTTGTAAGATCTAGCCTTTGATTTGGACCACCATGATCTTCCCTGTTTGGAAGGTCTCCTGTATGATCCTCCGGACTTAGATTGAAACCTTCCCTTGAAGTGTTTCTTTCTCTTTCCGTGTCTTTCGCGTTGTGGTTCTCCGATAATACTCGGAAAATCATTATTGTCGCAACAAAGAGGGGTCTTTTTCACCATTCCTCTTAGTTTCTTCTTGTTCCTTTGTAGTGTCGCTTGTTGACACCATTCTCGTATACTGTCCTTGAAAAAGGACATCCTTCTGGCCACTGAATCGACTCGGCCTGTAGGTACCTTGTAGGTTTGCATTAGCATCTCCCTCCATGGACTGCAAATTTTTGCAAAGAATAAATCTGTTGCCACGTTCCATGGTACATCTACTTGGAAATAATATTTGCGGAACCAATATATATATTCATCCGCATAACATATATTTCTTAGTTCAAGAGCAAAAAGAGCTTGAGTATACTCTCTTTTCTTCTCGTCTTTTCTTTCCTCAAAATATCCATCCCCGAGGAAACATATTTTGAGCAAGTGACCCATCCTTTCGACAATTGTTATAACATTCTCGTTGGATAGGATCTCTTTTTTGAGAGAGGCTTCGGTCATCTCCCATGCCTTCTTGGCTGAACCTTGCAAACTATTTACCAATATCTGGCAAAAATGATCGTTATCAACATCCAGTGTTGATGAAGCGACTTTCATGGATGACATCCACTCATCGATCAAAACTTCCATATTTCTGAAATCGATGATGTCCGTTGTGAGCATCACTCCAAACGGATGGGTTGGTTCAAGCATCGTTTTTGCCCAAGGGCTTTTGGATACTCCTTTAAACCTTCCCTGTCTACTTCTGGCTTGTCGGGCTATGTATTCTTCATACTCAACCCCGTCCTGCCACCACCTGGGTTCGGGAGGAACCGGTACTTCAGGTACTGGTGCTTCAGGTACTGGCGTACTCGTGCTTTCCTCTTCCTTCTTTGGAATCGACGGAATTGGCTCGTTCATCCTGAGGTTTACTAGATCCACAATTCCAAGATTGGAAAGGGATTCAGTTAACTCTGCAAGATCTACTCTTGAGACTTCCATCCGACTTGTCTTATGAGATCAAGTAGGAGTTCGTCGTTGCTTTTAGGCTTCGAAACTTCCGTAGCCTTTCCTTTGGAAATAATTGGAATCTCTCCGAACGAATTTTTCATACGTTCGTTCATTGATCTTCCCGTTCCTCTGGATGATTTTTTCTTCAGATTTACAATTTCTTGTTTCAGATCTGAAACTTCTTTTTGGATCTCTGATAGAGATCGGACTATCTTCTCCATCTGTCCACCATAATAAATGATGGTCTTCTGGATCTCCCTAAGGTCTTGTGTGACCTTAGATGTGTCTGGAACAATTATGTTCCAATCTGAGCTGGATGTCATTATTGATATCCTGCACTTGTGTTATCTCGAAATATTTTCAGATACATTTTCTTGATTTTCTCTTCCGTTAGGCATAAGAAAATAATATTGTTCAACATAATTTAATTTATTTCTTCAATAAAACCAGGCTCTGATACCACTTCATGCATCGGATCTCAATAAATATAAGTCATGGAAAACATTTAATTATTTTTTGTTTTTTAGATAAAATTACTCAGTATTTGGCGTTGTTAGACCTTTCAGACCATATCACAAGTATAAATACAAGTGTTTTTTGGGGCACGAGAAAGGTTTCCATCCAAGATACTAAGATAATTGATAAGTGCCAATTTTCACCTTTTTGTGCGTAGGTTTATGTATTCATTTGAATGTGTTAGCTACGTTTTTATGGTGATTATTGTGATTATTTATATATAAGATGCATTTGACGGGTTTGTGTTTAGTTTCATGATTTTAACGAGAAATAGTGCAAGTTTTGAGCAAAATAGCAAGAAGAAGGAGGCGCACGACCGTGCGCCACCGCACGGTCAGACCGTGCACGACGGAATTGGGCCTGAACGGTGTAGCACGACCGTGCCCCATGGCACGGTCGACCGTGCCAAATCACTGAAGGGTGTAGCACGACCGTGCCGTATAGCACGGTCGTGTCCGGGCGATCAGCAAATTCTGGTATTTTGGCGTGATTTCACTCTTCAAGGGATAT
Organism: Scutellaria barbata; assembly: GCA_028654395.1. Taxonomy (NCBI): domain Eukaryota; kingdom Viridiplantae; phylum Streptophyta; class Magnoliopsida; order Lamiales; family Lamiaceae; genus Scutellaria; species Scutellaria barbata. The sequence continues at coordinate 11,777,325 of CM053645.1, forward strand.
AAAAGACCCCAAGAAACGAAAAAATAGGTTGTTGGCAATTAGAGAGAGAAAAATATACATAGAGAGATAGAGAGAGAGAGACGAAAGAGAAGACGGAGAAGAGCCGAAGGAATCAGAAGATCGTTGGCGATTCGAGTTGAATCTTTCTTTTCTCGTTAGTTTTTCATTAAAGAGATGATATTGTTAATCTTGTTTATGAGTTTGACGATAAACATGTCTAGCTAATTCTTTTTAGGGTTTCTAGGGTTTGTTAGTAGTTTAATTCGAATCTTGATGGATCTTTAATTTAATTCAATGTTCATAATCTTTCCTCTTATTTGTGTGTTTATGAATTGATTGTTTGTTTGATTATTTGGCCGATAATTGAGCATGTTTTAATAATTGAATCAAAATTCGGGAGATGAGATTTAATTATGGAAGAATAAACACATGACATATAAAAGACTTAGATCGGAAGATTAAGGAATTTATGTGATGAGATATCGATCTTGGGTGCTTTTGGGAGTTGTTATGCTTCTATCAGATTGAGTAGGGATACCTCTGATGGCATAATAATCAACTAATTAATTGACTCGGGAGAGCTATTAATTGATATATGTGATTGCTCATATAGGATGATTGATTAATGAAATTGGATTGATTAAAGTAATATCTCGATGAGAATTAGATGAAAGCATGTCCTAGAACCTGTTTTATATCTCTGTGATTTTTGAGTCAATTTATTTACGTAATTACTGTTTTTAATTAGTTAAGCTAAAATTGATGAAATTTGATTTACCTAGATAAAAGTGATAACCGGATTTGAGTAGTTAATTAGTGCCTAGATAGATAGTCTCTGTGGGATCGACCTTGCTTACCGTTTCTGCAATCTACACTGTACACTTGCGGGAGTAGCTAAAAGAAATTAGTGAACAATAATTATATCCGATCATAAACCTCAAGCTTAGCACAATTGGTTTGGAATTAAGAAATTTAGAGTGGAAATAGCATTGCACATGTAATATCAAAGGGTATTTTGGTCTTTTACCAAAAATGGGTAGAAAAGTGTAATGTTATATGTTTTGGGGTATAAAAGAGTAAGTGTTATATTAATTAGGGTATTTGGAGTTATTCACCCATAATTTAATCGCTTATTGGTAACAATTATTCCTCCGTCCTGCCTCAACTTGCTTATTTTGATCGGATATTGAGGTTAAAAAAACACAGTTGATTCAATTAAATATGTTTATTTTTTGTTTCTTTTTACTTACTTTTTGCTTTTTTTAATTAAATATGCTTACTTTTTGCTTTTTTCACTTTAATAAAATTAAAAAATAAGAATATTTTGGTAAAAAAATTTTTGTCATTTTTGAACTGACAAGTTCGGTTGGAACAAATATAAATGATAAGTAGGTAAGTTGAGATGGGACGAAGGGAATAAGATTTATATGAGGTGTCATTTGAAGTTGTTGCTAAAAGAATAATTTTCCAATGTACAGCTCACTTGTATTGTCTCGCTTATCTAAACAATAAACCTAGGTGGAACTCTTATAGTTATATGACGTGTCATTTATTAAGCAAAATAATTGTTTTCTGGGTGATATTTTATGATCATGTAGATTTGTCGTTTTTTTTTAGACAAGTTTATTTATTATAATATTTTTACATTTATATTCATAATATGATATTGTATATGTAAAATCAATTAATAAAAGCTTAAGTCTTGGAGATAATAAGTTCAGAAATGCTTTTAAGAAATGATCTAGGGATTATGAAATGCTATTTTATATTAGTAATATTAATTTAAGATTTTTAATATATTTTAGATCTATATATTTCTCTATAACTATTAATACAGGTATGGTGAAATTTCTCAATAATTATTATGAATAACCGGATAGGTTTACAGATCGATTTTCATAGTATGATCAATTTATTTCGAATCATGTATTAAATATTTTATCATTATAATTGAGCGTTCTTATCCACTTTAATTTTTCTTTATTTTTTCAATGTCACGAATTTCTCATTTTGACTCAGTTAGCAGGGACTTTTCCAACCTATTTTAACTCTGACTGTTTTTAATTTTTGTAGTTTTAAACTTTATTCCCGCTAGACAATTCGTTTGATTAAGCATTTAATTTAAGGTTTGGTGGGTGCTCGTGGATGGATTAGTGTTAACCCAGTTGTGGTTTTCTTCTAATTGTATGTCCTAGCTATTACATTATATTTATCTAACTTCCCATTCCGTTCTGAGTTGTTTAATGTGACTTAGTTGGCATGAATTCAGACTATTCAACTCTCTATATAAAAGGGAGTTCAAGTAGAATGTGGATAATTTTAGTTACGTGGATTGACATATCTATTATTAAATTTGTTGTCCACTCTAGTAACAACATTTTCCATATCCAATTTTATGCCTTTTATTTAGTATACTTCAAAATTCAAATTACTTATTTCATTAGAAAGTACACAAATTAAAATTCTTACTTCATTGAACACATTTATTTTAGAAGAAGCATAAACTTGTGGGTGAATTAGATATGCATATTTGCTTTTTTTTTTTTTTTTGGTTGCATGTTTGAGTTGTTGATAATTCTCAAAATTTATTTTAAATTCGTAAATAACATACAGTTGAGAGGTATATTTACAGAATCTCAATCAATTATTACAAATTATTTTCTTAAAACTTCCATTCTCTATAGTCAGCAAATGAAACCAACCACTCCTTTTCACCCCCACTGATGCTAATCGGACGAACTGCACAACCGTAGCCGTAGGATGCGCAACAACATATCCCATACCAAAAGCTACCACGTGGCATTCCGCATTCCTAACGTGTCGCTTTCTCATCAAATATGCCTATTTTTCCCACTCCAGTGTGCCCACGTACTATTCCGGACCCACAGCACAGCACAAACCATGCAATGAACACACTGATTTTGGTCGAAAAGTCCACTGTTTTTGGGCCCACTTTGATTATTAAGACACACTATTTTTTTTAATTTATTTACATCTAGTTTTTCTTTTAATTATTTATTGTAAGTTGTTTTGGAATGCTGGGAGCAAATGCAAACGTTTAGGTAGACTGCTATGGATAAGATTATCCTTATTATCTACGGAAAATGTAGGCATTTAGTCAAAGAATTATTATCTGCATCCCTATATTAAAAATAGGAAAATGCTCGTTTTTAATCATTTATTCGAAACTTGTCCTGTTAGCTAAAATATCAATTTTGTAAATTTTAATTTTTCTGATTTAAATCTTATTTCCTCAATGGAATTCAATAGCATCATAAGTAATGATATAAAAGTATGGTTGTGTTAGTGTAAAGCATTTTTAGATTCAAATGATGTTTTAATATTTTTTTTCTTTCTACTTTCTTCCTTTGTATTGCAATCGGGAAAAAAATATTCGAATATAAGTTTTAGTTAAGTTAAACTATATATTTACTATCACATTAAATCAATAAATACAAATGAATATCAATTATTGCTTAGTATTCAAACTTGATTAGATATTAATTAAACTACATATAAAGTTTGTTTGGCTCAAATTTGAGTAATTTGTTTAACCTAATAAATTCGAACTCAAATATGGTTTCAAAGTTTCATAGAGACTTTGATTCATCAAATATATGAATAAGTGAAGTAAATAGAGAATTTCACATAGCATTATTGGCCCCAAAAAAATTGCAACATAGAAATCTGAAATACAATTTTTTTTTTAATGAGAAAAATAGAGTCTTTTGATGGTCCTGAAAAGAAAATGATACCTATTGATGGCCCTTTAAATGCCCCCACCTATGCTAAAACTGCATTTCTGTCCTAAACAAGCAATAATTTAATTTTTGACTTCAACGAATAAACAATAATTGAGCTGCTGATCACAATTAATTATTTTTCGACAACTTAATTGGTCTAAAATTTAAACTAAAAGGTTGACTTTTGAGTTTATGTGTTGACCTTTTGAATTAATACGCGATAATTTCTGAATTGATTTCCAATAATGTTTTTTTTATTAGCCAAATTATGAGTTTATAATTATTTATAACCTTTTATTGTCTGAAGGGTAGTCTCCTTGTCTCAGAATATTATATATAGTAAATATATTATTAATCCCTCTTCGCTGGCACGAATTCTTGAATCTAAGGTTGACATTAGAGCCTAGAGGACATTCACGAAATGGATTTCAATTTTGAAAATGATTATTAAAACGTTAAAATGGATGGATACATGTATACATTTATTAAAATACATTTATTGACCATTAAGTCCCAAAACTTGTGGGCATCCACGAAGTAGAGCCCATTTGAAGTGTGACAAAGGAGTCCATTAAGAAAATAGTAAGGGCACTCACAAAAGTTTGTGTCTAATAATTTGGAAGAATCAAGATTTCCATTCATATCAAAATCATGCTTTTAAATCACCCTTTGTGAATAGCAAACCTCTATATATAAAGCTTGCTAATTCTTTTTTTTTTTTTAAGGGTTGCTATTAAAAATAGAGAATACTGAAGGGCCAATCATATGAGTAAGTTAAATTGCTTGAATTTACACATATAAAATTTTAATAGAAATTTCACCACATATTATACTGATATAGTTCATTTTTATGCAGTCATTATTATTGTTTTTGCTTATATCAATATAAATTGTACAATATCATAAGTAGACCATAAATACTATACGTAACATAATATAATGCTCCACTAATTTAATGGATATATAATGTAGAAATATAATAATCCCTCATTATTAAATCATAAAAGTAAAGATTGATGATGTGGAAATAATAAAGAAATATATGAGAAGAATCTTTCCCAATAATGCATTTAGAAGGCAACTGCTACAGTCGGGAATGAACTTAGACATTATAAATGTAACAACAACAAATAATGTAGAATTTTTTTAAGGGGCTTCTTATTTATTTTTAATTATGAAGATACTATTGGAAACTTGATTTATATATATTAGTCTATATGTCTGATTAATAAAGACTAGTTCAAAAAGCAATCATTTGTCAAGTGAAGGATAACTAGAGATAATACTTATATGAGCTTTTAAACAGGGTTAGGCAAAGCCTCTTTGAATAAAATTAGAAATCGAGGATTGAGTTCAGCGTCTGGTTAAGGTACAATTTTTTGTAAATTTTATCTCTTACATACAATATTTATTCTTTGATCCAATATAATAATAGTATTTAGAGACCAGACCCCATGCATGGTTGGAAATTTCAGTCAATATTAACTGCTGTGGAAGGATATCTCTGTTCCAGAGATCTTAGAAATAAAACAACCTCAAAAGTTTAGAAGTATAGAGAAAACAGAAATAGATCAGATAATTGAAGATGATGAAGGAAAAGTAATAATAAAATTTAAATCAAATTCATCAAGAGAACCACACATTACAGAGGTAGGATCTTCAAGTTCAAGAAAATCATATACAGATTTTACAGATAATAATCAAAGATATAAGTTTAAAGCTCCTCTTCCAAAACAAACATATTCAGCTCCAAATTCACCTACAACAGAAACCATGGTAGGATCAATATTTATGATTAATTCTAGTAAAGAATTTGTTCCAGATTATGAGTACTTAAAAAAGGAGAGAAATCAATTATATCATATGGATGAAAGAAAATGGTATAAACAATTAGATAAAAAGATTAGGAAAAATTTAAAAGAAGAATGGATTAATGAAATGATTAAGGATAAGAGTAATAGAACTTTTTATACATTTTTAAGACTATTCTTTATAAAACAAAATATTATAGAATTTACTAAAGAATCAGTAATAGATGTTAATACAAGTTTACATAGGAAATGGCAAGTTTATGATAATAATGAAATGATATTAGCAATTCATCCACCTCCAACAACATTAAAACTATCAACTATGAAAGGAGAAGTTTTTGCAGATCCTTTTAAAACAATAAGAGAAAAAGAATCAGAAGGGATTAATAGAATAATACAACAAAATAATTATTCAAATCAGATATTAAATACAATAGCTAATCAAGTAGATCATATATCAAATAAAATAGGAAATACAAAAGAGATGGTTAAGTCAAAACCTTATTTTCAAACTAATGATGTGGTAGGGCAACAAAATATTAGTTTTACTCCAAAAACTGATTCAATACTAAATAAGATATCAGCTAGATTGTCAGAAATAGGGGAATCAAGTAAGAAAAATATTAATATGGTTGAAAATAATAAAAAAGAGAAACATATAGAAACATCAGAAGAAGAAATTGAATCATACATAGAATCATCAAATGAAGATACAGAAGATGAAGAAATTAATAATATAGCTGAAGAATTTCAAGAAAATAATAATGAAATTAATAAAATATATAGAAGATCAGGACAAAAGTTTAGATCTAACAATATCAAAAATTATTATAATAGGCCTACTCCTGCAGATATACAATATGAAGAAAGATATCAATTTACTAAAAATAAATATGATGGAATGTCAATCACAGAATGGAATATAGATGGTAAGTCAGAATATGAAATAATTAATACACTTCAAGAAATGAATATGGCTAGAATAGCATATAAAGTACATAATCATTCAGAGGAAACAGCATGTAAGATAATAGTTCAAGGTTTTACAGGTCAATTAAAAAATTGGTGGGATCATGCACTAACATTAGAAGATAAAAATGCAATACTTAATCATAAAACTTTAGAATTAGTAGATGACATGGATAATGAATATAGAGAAAAAAGTGATTCATGTGAATTTTTAATTATAACAATATCTATGCATTTTATAGGAAATCCAAAGGAGGAATTTAATTCAATAAATATAGTATTAACTAATTTAAGATGTCCAACATTATCAGATTATAGATGGTATAAAGATACTTTTCTAACACAAGTTCTAAGAAGAACTGATAGTAATGAATCATTTTGGAAAGAAAGATTTATAATGGGATTACCAAAATTATTTGCAGAAAGAATAATTCAAAAGCTTAAGGATGAAATAGGAGTAGATGATATACCTTTTAGAGAATTAACATATGGTCAAATATTTGCTTTTGTTAAGAAAGAAGGTTTAAGTTTATGTTCAGAATTAAAATTACAAAATAAGTATAGAAGTGATAAGAAAAATACTAGATATGAATTAGGATGTTTTTGTGAAACATTTGGAATGACTAAGATAGAAGCACCGTCAACAGCATATAGGAAAAAGAAAAGAAGTTTTAGGAAAAATGAAAGAATATATCAAAAAGAATATAGGCAAGATTATAATAAACCATTAAGAAAATATTATAAAAAGAAAAAATATCAAAAAAGAAGTAATCAAAATAATCAAAGAGATAAAAATCCAATAGAATGTTGGAATTGTCATAAGAAAGGACATACTGCAGATAGATGTTATAAAAAGAAAAGTAAAATGAGAGAATTAAAATATGAACTTAATAATTTATTTAATAAATTAAATATAGATGAGACAGAATCTGAGATAGAAGAACAAGGATCAAAATCACAGTCAGATAGGGAAAATAGTGATCAAGAAAATAATTGTCAAAGAGGAATGTGTCATGTTAATATGATAAATAGCAGTAAAAATGTAAGTAATAATAAAAATAAAAAAGAATTAATATTTGATTTAATCCAAGAGATACCAGACAATGAAGTTCAAAAAAGTTATCTAAATAAATTAAAAGAGATAATATTAGAGGAAGAAGATAGTAATAAAAAAATCGAATTTAAAGAACAAGAAACTTTTAGTTTAAATAAAATGTTTGATAAGTATCCAACAAAAAAACATATTTAAACAAATTTCAACAAGAGATTTACAAACTGAATGCCTTATATAGGCATCAAAACTCCCTAAATGTGCATTTCAAATACATTTCATTTGAATTCCGACAAATTAGACAATAATGCTTAAGAACTATTGAACTTTTGACTAATATTACAAACAAACAAACAACTTTAACTTTGTGGCCGACATACTTATCTTCACTTTTGACTTTGCTGGCACCATAATTGAACTGCATTCTTTATCCTTATCTTTTTGAATCTTCATGCTTAATCATCCTCCGTAGAAAATCCATATATCTGACAATTATCCGTATATGGATATTTCTCCATATATCTTTTGAACTTATATACTGAAATCTTTAATTCTTTCTTAAATCTCTTTTCCACTTGAGCAGCTTTTCGGACCAAATGCATATTATCTGGAAAATCTTCATGGGTAACTACCTTCATTAATTCCTTATGTCCTTCTTCTCTTATTTTAATTTCATTCTTCTTGTGATGATAGAATGAAAAACATCTTGAACAATCCTTAATGTGCTTATTGACCTCTTCAACATTTGAATATCTTATTATCTGAAATGATGCTGAACTTGAACTATCACTTGAATCCATCAAAAATCATACGGATCTTGTCCACCAATTATTAAATCATCATCAAATTCTGGAATAGACGTGGTTTCATCTGAACCAGACTTTTGTGACAAAAATTCTTGAAATTGTGTTTGAAGACTAGGGTTTTGCTTAATGGCTTCAAAAAATCTCTTTTGTTCAGGACTAAGTCCTTTAACAGCCGATTCTTCTTCCTTAGTTTTCCCTGTATTAACTGCTGTGGATGTTTCTCCTTCATACTTCTGAAATCTTAGCTTTTCACCTGTCTTAAGGAATTTCTGAACTGCTGGAGGGGAACACATCTCTTGCTTATATTTTGACCACCATTTAATCCTAAAAGTTCTTACTAATGTATAAGGAGTAGGTTCTGGTAACCTCTTAGCCAAATTAAATTCCCAAGCCATTATCCATGGAATCTTAAATTCTGCCGTGAACAATAAAGTCTTTTGAAATGCATGAGTATTAGTACCAGATGCATAAACATCTAATCCTTTTTGAACTTCTGTAGGAAACATTGCAAACTCTGGACCAAGCTTCTTAAACCAATCATAAAACCAAATTGGAAATTTCAATGAAATGTTTTGATTCCAAAAAATGAACCAACTGTGTGAATAAGATCTTAAATATAAAGCTCTAAACCAAGCATTACAATAATCTCCATAATTGAAATTTTGAGGTTGAAACTTCACCGAAAAGTATCTTTCATATGGACCCCATTCCTCTCTTCCTATTACTTTTAAAATCCTAACTTTTGAATATTCAATTTCCTTTGTCTCTGGATTAATATTATGTGATATCTCCATTGACTCAGTATCCACCAAGATGAACTCATAAAATCTTCTCCTTTTAAATGTAGTATCTGAATTCCATAACATTTCTGGTCCAAACATTTTCTTAACATATTCCTGCTGAGTAGGTTTTGCTGGTATCTCTAAAAAATGAGTTAAACTTATCTCTTCACTCCATTTTTTGTTGAAATATTTATACTCTGAATTCTTTAAAACAATTTGTTTTTGAGCTGACACTGGAGAGGGTGATTTTGAACTGGGACTAGGAGAATTGAGAACTGACTTATATGGTAACTCAGGAAAATTTTGAAGACTCTCAAACTGATTAGGGTGAGAAAAACTAGAAGGTGAGGCTTGAATGGATTGAGTAGACTTGGATCTTGAATTAACTGGGGTAAGACTTACCATATCCTTAGATTCACTTATCTCATAATCTTTTGCAGAAACTGCTTTGAAAGAACCCATCTGTAAAATTAATTAAATTAATTACCTTGTAAAAATTCTCTTGTTAAAAAATCTGGTACAGAGTTATTATCTCCCTTAATATATTCTATGTCAAAATCAAATACAGATAAGATAGCTTGCCATCTTGCAAAGATCTGTTTTGAAACAATATTTTGAACATCTTTAATTAAAACTTCTTTTGCCGACTTACAATCAATTCTTAAAAGAAATTTCTTATTGTAAAGATCATCTTGAAATTTTGAAATACATAAAACAATAGAAAGAATTTCTTTCTTAATTGTAGAATAATTCTTTTGAGAACTTAACCACAATCCTGAATGGTATCTTACTAATCTTTCCTTATTATCTAATCTTTGTTTTAATATTCCTCCATATCCTATGTCTGACGCATCTGTTTCTACAATCATATAGGCTTTTGGATGAGGAATTCCTAAACAAGGTAAAGTCTTAACTTTCTCTTTTAATTCTTTAACTATTTTAGTGTGTTCATTACTCCATGAAGGTGGATTCTTTTGAAGTCTTTGATATAAAGGCTGACAATATTTTCTTAAATTTGGGAAAAAATCTGAAATATAATTAAGACATCCTAAAAATCTTTGAAGTTGATTTTTATCCTTTATCTGATCTGGAAATTTATCTGTAAATTTTATTGTTCTGTCAATTGGTCTTATTAATTCTTTTGATATATTATGTCCTAAAAATCTTATATTAGTTTCAAATAACTTCATCTTAGATTCCGATAAAACTAAATCATTTTTCTTAATTACATGGAATAAAGTTTCTAAATGTTTAATATGTTGTTCTATAGATATTAAGTATCATCTATATATACTATAGTAAAATGATTATATGGATTAAATATTTCATTCATAATTCTTTGAAATTCTGATGGTGCATTCTTAAGTCCAAAGGGCATTACATTCCATTCATAATGTCCAAAGGGTACAGTAAAAGCCGTCTTATATCTATCTTTTTCTGCTATTTGAATCTGCCAAAATCCTGACTTTAAATCAAATTTAGAAAATATTTTAGCTGAATGTAATCTATTAATTAAATCTCTTTTATTAGGAATAGGATATCTTATCCACTGTAATACTTTATTAAGTGGTTTATAATTAATTACTAATCTTGGAACTCCTCTTTCTAATTCTGCCTGCTTAACTACATAAAAAGCTGAACAACTCCAAAGAGATTTTGATTTTCTTATTAATTTCTTTTGTAATAAATCTTCTATTTCTTTCTTACAATGTTCTAAAAACTCTTGATTCATTTGGATTGGTCTTGCTTTAGTAGGGATATTTCTTTCATTAAAATCTTTTTCATATGGTAAATTAACTATATGTTGTTTTCTTTCCCAAAAAGCATTAAGAATATTACTACATACTTCTCTTATAAATTTTCTTTTTATAATATTTTCTTAATGGTTTATTATAATCTTGCCTATATTCTTTTTGATATATTCTTTCATAGTTGATAGTTTTAATGTTGTTGGAGGTGGATGAATTGCTAATATCATTTCATTATTATCATAAACTTGTCATTTCCTATGTAAACTTGTATTAACATCTATTACTGATTCTTTAGTAAATTCTATAATATTTTGTTTTATAAAGAATAGTCTTAAAAATGTATAAAAAGTTCTATTACTCTTATCCTTAATCATTTCATTAATCCATTCTTCTTTTAAATTTTTCCTAATCTTTTTATCTAATTGTTTATACCATTTTCTTTCATCCATATGATATAATTGATTTCTCTCCTTTTTTAAGTACTCATAATCTGGAACAAATTCTTTACTAGAATTAATCATAAATATTGATCCTACCATGGTTTCTGTTGTAGGTGAATTTGGAGCTGAATATGTTTGTTTTGGAAGAGGAGCTTTAAACTTATATCTTTGATTATTATCTGTAAAATCTGTATATGATTTTCTTGAACTTGAAGATCCTACTTTTGTAATGTGTGGTTCTCTTGATGAATTTGATTTAAATTTTATTATTACTTTTCCTTCATCATCTTCAATTATCTGATCTATTTCTGTTTTCTCTATACTTCTAAACTTTTGAGGTTGTTTTATTTCTAAGATCTCTGGAACAGAGATATCCTCCTATCTTAACTTCTTTGGTTTAAATATTGTAGGTTTTTCTGCATCTATTTCCATTAATATAGTTTCTTCTCCTATTGATGGTAACCTGTTGAATTTAGGATTTATTTGAGATGGCATCAATCTAAAATAAACTCTATAAATTATTGCAAAATTCTTACAGTTTTTATGAAATTCATCACTTTGTAAATGAACATCTAATACTAATGATTGAAGTATCATTTGATCTGTTAAGTCTACTGGAAAATTGGGTGTACAATTAAAATATATAGGACCATTACATATATTAGTTTGAACCATAGCCATTAATGAACTTTGATATTTATTACATCTTTTATCTCTTAATGCTAAATATATTGGTGCATTAACTCCTATATGAACTAAGGGTTTAACAGCTATTTGAACTAAACCTATATGTATATATCTATATCTTCTTTTTATATATTTATTAATAGTTTTTTGATTAAGTAGACTTATACTCTGTGCTTCTTGTTTTATTGATCTAGTTTCTTCATGAGTCTTAACTGTATAGGCCGTAAGTAAATCAAATGTTCCTATTTGATAAATAGTTTCTATCTTTTCCTTAGGTATAGTCCAATTAGAATAATCTATAGGTAATAAAATTTCATTACTTTGAACTACATCCTGATCGTCATCAGTATTTGAGCTATTTTTATTAGGTTTTAATAATTTTTTAAGAATAGATGCCATAATTACTTAAAACATTTATTCTTCTTGTAAATTCTTCTTCACTAAGAGGGTAAAGTGGGAACACTATACTGGGACCACCACAATTCTGGGCTGACCAACAGATTCACAAGTTTACCAACACTATTCCAAACCCCTAATTAAGAATAGTCTAACAAGAATCCTAAATCTTTTAAGATTTTATGATATCTAAATCTTAATAATTACTTCCACCTATTTAAATGGCTCTGATACCATTTTTGAAATTCAATCGTTTGTATAGTATTTATAAAATTATTTTCATCTATTTTGTCATTTTCAATTAATATATTTTCTTGACTTGTTCCTACTTCTTCCTTTTCTGTTTGGGTGTTTATCCATAATTTTGTTTCTAATTCCATATCTTTTTCCTTTAATTTTATGATTTCTTTTTCCATTATATTAACTTGTTTCTTTAAACTATTAATTTCAGTTTGTAAATCTCTTGTTGAAATTTGTTTAAATATGTTTTCTGTTGGATACTTATCAAACATTTTATTTAAACTAAAAGTTTCTTGTTCTTTAAATTCGATTCTTTTATTACTATCTTCTTCCTCTAATATTATCTCTTTTAATTTATTTAGATAACTTTTTTGAACTTCATTGTCTGGTATCTCTTGGATTAAATCAAATATTAATTCTTTTTTATTTTTATTATTACTTACATTTTTACTGCTATTTATCATATTAACAAAGAAATTTTTTATTGTAAAGATCATCTTGAAATTTTGAAATACATAAAACAATAGAAAGAATTTCTTTCTTAATTGTAGAATAATTCTTTTGAGAACTTAACCTCTATATATAAAGCTTGCTAATTCTTTTTTTTTTTTTAAGGGTTGCTATTAAAAATAGAGAATACTGAAGGGCCAATCATATGAGTAAGTTAAATTGCTTGAATTTACACATATAAAATTTTAATAGAAATTTCACCACATATTATACTGATATAGTTCATTTTTATGCAGTCATTATTATTGTTTTTGCTTATATCAATATAAATTGTACAATATCATAAGTAGACCATAAATACTATACGTAACATAATATAATGCTCCACTAATTTAATGGATATATAATGTAGAAATATAATAATCCCTCATTATTAAATCATAAAAGTAAAGATTGATGATGTGGAAATAATAAAGAAATATATGAGAAGAATCTTTCCCAATAATGCATTTAGAAGGCAACTGCTACAGTCGGGAATGAACTTAGACATTATAAATGTAACAACAACAAATAATGTAGAATTTTTTTAAGGGGCTTCTTATTTATTTTTAATTATGAAGATACTATTGGAAACTTGATTTATATATATTAGTCTATATGTCTGATTAATAAAGACTAGTTCAAAAAGCAATCATTTGTCAAGTGAAGGATAACTAGAGATAATACTTATATGAGCTTTTAAACAGGGTTAGGCAAAGCCTCTTTGAATAAAATTAGAAATCGAGGATTGAGTTCAGCGTCTGGTTAAGGTACAATTTTTTGTAAATTTTATCTCTTACATACAATATTTATTCTTTGATCCAATATAATAATAGTATTTAGAGACCAGACCCCATGCATGGTTGGAAATTTCAGTCAATATTAAATTTGATCAAATTCAAATAACTAACAAAACTCAATTTATGTTGGCGGACTTAAGTACAAATCCTTTAGAAGGCCCAATTGATATAAGAGCCCAGTTAAAGGCCTATATTATTGATCATGCAGCTTTTGTTGTTTTAAATTTTTTCAGAGGCCCATAAAAAGTTCCATCACTTTTTGGCTACGAGAATTAATGAAACTACTTTTACTTATATGATTTTTTTTTTTTTTAATACAGTCTGGCTACCCTACCTACCTACCATAGATATATTAATATATATTTATAATTGATGTGATAAAAATCTAATAAATCTATTAATTTCGCATTACACATCATCATTAGTCATACTAAAAGTTGTACACGTTAGACAATTTAACATTTTCCTTATATAAATATTCGTTATTATTATTTTTTAATTTGTCCACTCAAATGTCATTTTAGTAAAAATAAAATTATCCGAAAACAAATGTTATTATAGAATTTTAAAACATATTTACTTATAATTAACCAGAAATACTTTCATCTATTCCTATCAATTATTATATTTATCATAATAATTATTACTTAAATAAGGATAAATCAATCTTTATATTACGTTTTTTAATATGTGTAAAAAACATAAAATAATATTTATTTTAAGACAGGATTATATGAACCATTATGACACGTTTTATAATAATATTTTCACACAATTTGATAATTTGGGACTAACGTTTTACATGTGTAGATTTATCGTTTATGGTAAATGAAATCCATACCAAAAATAAATCTGGTGACCGTTGTGTGCCTTATATAAATCTTAAAAGGATGAAACTTTAGAGAGGCGTAAAGACAAACTTTTAGACCCATAAAAACTCTCTTTGTTCGAAATCAGCAGTGTACTGCGGTGGCATTGTGGGGCTGTTTCGTTGAATTCCAACTCTCACTTTCACCGACACACTTTTCCTTTTCTTGTCCTAAACTATTCTACAGTCCAGCGCATCAATACCCCAGCCCCTCTTCCATGATTGATTACTTTTTTTCTTGAAAAAAAAATTTAGGCGTTTATGAAACCGTGTGAGGGAGTTGCTTTGAATAGGTGGTGAAGTATTGGGGAAGGTTGGTTGACGCTCTAATATGGAGGCTATAAAGAAGCAAGCGAGTAAATTGAGAGAACAAGTGGCTAGACAACAACAGGTATTCGTTTGTTTTCTTGTTGATTAAAGAAAGAAAAGATTGATCTTGAATGAAATTAGGTAGAAGTGGAATTGGATTAATCTTGGGTTAGATCATGTTGTTATGTGAAGGCGTTTTGTTTATGGCAGAAGGGTAAACACTGTGCTACAGTTTGTTTTGGATGATTGTATTTTTAGGGTCTTTTTTGTTCTTCTATGCTTCTGATGTGTAGTGGAGGGCTCAAGAAAACGTTGGAAAAATGTAAAGATGGCCTAAATTTGATGAATAGTAATCGAATTTTTATCATTCTTTTATTGGCTTAATTAAAGTTTGGATATTCACGTCTGTTCTGCCAAAAAGAGGAACTCAAGTTGATGGACCATGCTCCTATTTTATTTTTTATGGTTTTTAAGAACCACTGCTGGCCAAACCAGATAATATGATGGGAAGTTCGAGTTCGCATATATTTTTATTGGTCATTCTTATGTTTTTTTCTTCTGAAGTTACTTCTCACATACCATGGCCTGACTGAATATTGAGTGTTAATGTGTTCATGATTTTGGTCTTTGATTTTTGTTCCATTATAAAAATATGTTTGTGCTTCACTTGCAGGCAATCCTTAGACAACTGGGGCAGTTGGGCCATGGAGGTGTCATGATTGATGAAGCTGATATGGAACTTCATCAGCAACTACAGAATTTGTACAAATCTACAAGGGCAGCCAAGGTAAATTCATGGAGGCATGTGTTTTTACCTGTGGTGGCCTGTCTAATGGTTTTTGAATCTAATGAATTCTCTTATATAACTTCAGCAGTCACATTTAAGGAGCTTTTTGTTGCACAGCATTTCCAGAGGGATATCATACGGGGGTTAGAAGGATTTGTTTCAACAAGCAAAAAGCAAATGGAGATAGGTATGTTGTATGTTGTCTTGTCCTCAAGCTTGGGCACTGGTGATGAGGTGGACAGATAAATTTCAATTTTCCTTTGTAGCTAAAAAGTTGGCTGAAGATTGTTGCAAGTATGGTATTGAAAATCAAGATTCTGGTTCTCCCCTTGCAAGGGTTGCCTCGGATTTTGGTACCTCACATGCCTCAATGGAAGATCATAGAGAAAGAATGCTTGGAATTCTTGGCTACCAGGTAAAGTAGTTCAGAGATGAAAAGTAGCATGTAAATTTTTCTTGAAAGTCTTAAATGTTTCTTGAATTTTTTTTTTCTTGTTTTGTTTCTCTGTGGTACAATTTTTAATTCGAGTAAGCAGGGAAGCCAAAGGAGGTTTTTTCTTCTTTTATGTATCCCAGAACAATTTTTTATCCATTGATTCTCAACCCAAATCTGATGCATGTGGGCTCCTTAGAGTCAATCTTTCCATCATGGGGCTTGGATTAGAATGACCCTCATCCACTCCCTTTCTTTATGTTGAAGGCACTATAAGAAGTGGCAAGATTTTAAAACACTATCCTGTTTCACTCTCTGTTTGGTTGTAAGATTAAGGTACCCCCTTCATTTTGACTCATGCATGCGTTTAAAATGGAGACTTGGCCACATTAAAGCTGATATTTTGAATGCATGAGTTCTTAAATATTAAAGGAAATATGTTATGGCATAATGGTCAAATTTTAACAATAAGATTAAGGAAGATTGCTGACCTTGTTAATATCAGAGCTGCCATTAACTCGTTCCTGACCTGTAGGTTTCTGAGCCACTTCGTGTACTGGTGAATGGTGCTCCTCTGGAAGATGCCCGTCATTTAACTCACCGTTATGACAAGATGCGTCAAGAGTTTGAAATTCAGGTTTTGGTTTCTTCAGTTTATTTGAACTTTATGTAGTTGTTAACTAGGTTGTTCAGCCTTTGAGTTTCAAAATCCCATCAGGCAGCTGAAGTAATAAGACGGCAATCAAAGTCCAGAGATACTTCTGCTGAAAGTGCATTAAAGCTTAAAAGTGCTGAAACAAGATTGACAGAGACTAAATCTTCAATGTTAGCAATTGGAAGAGAAGCTGCAGCTGCTATGTCATCTGTAGAGGATCAGCAACAAGAGACAACTTTCCAGAAGCTTCTTACCATGGTATCAATCTTGAAGTTCACAGTTCACCTCATTCTCTTTTCTTTAATGATATTGAGGTTCGGGTATACTGGAACCTATAAACCAGTTGATGCAAGTTTTGATGACCATTTGTCAGTTCTTTCAATAGAAACTTTGGCTAGGATTGAGAGGATCTGATTTATTTTATTCAACCATTGGCCTGCCTCTAAAAGAAATTTTATTTTCATGAAGAAACTTGCATCATGCATTAAGTGTTCCTTGATTTGATTGACTCGGTACCATAGTCTTTTTATGTATTGCTGTGTGTATTTTTAATTTTTTTTAAGAAAAAATATTAGTGGGAGACTTTATACGATTCTTTAAGATCCAAAATTTTAGCAATTTCACAAGATTATAAAATATTTATTCACTATACCTTTGTATATTCCTTTGGACTCACTACCTCTCTGTGTGTGTATGAATGTCTTCCTTTGACCAGGATGCGTGTATCCCATTTCTTATCTAATCTAATTGATCATTTATACAATAATACTTGCTAATGTTTCTCCTTTTCTTTTTTTGGTAGTGCATGAAGTGAAGCCCTTCTATTATCATTGTTAACCTTCTTCCATAGTCAAATCTTATCTGCTAAACATTTCTATTTTCATTTTTAACCTTTTTTCCATAGTCAAACCTTATCTGCTAGAGTATCATGGATAGTTCAGCAACAATGCATGAACCTTCTCTAAGTGCTTTGAAATTTTTAGTATATCTGATCTTTAAAAGCTTTTCTCACAGATTGCTGCTGAAAGAACTTATCATCAAAATGTTATTGCTATTTTGGAAAAGCTGCATTCTGAGGTTATCCAAATCTATCACATCCTTTGAATAAATTTTAGAACTATGTCTCAAAGCAATTGTGTGTTGCACACATATAACTTTTTCTTATATTTTGTTTTAGTTTTTGCTTCATCATCATTGTTGTCGTTGTCACCTTTGCTCACATTATTTCTGGTTACTCTTAGATGTTTCTGGAGGAAATGGAAGAATTGTCATTGCAGTCAGAAGTTCTGCCAAGAGACGTTAATATTACACCTCCCAATGAAGGGATTATTACAAGTAGTTTTAATGGTCAAGATGATGAGAATAAAAGTAAAATGTACTTCATCGCAAAGGTAATCTTTTTTTCAATGTTTTATACTAACTTCTTTTGTCTTTTTATGTTCTTTTTAAAGTATAAAAAAAAAATCATATTTTTGTCAGGTCATACACTCATTTGATGCTCAAGCAGATGGTGAGTTAAATCTTGAAGTTGATGATTATGTCGTCGTTCGACAGGTAAATAAATCTCTCATTGATTTTTTTTTTTTTGTACAGAAATCTCCCTATGAAGAACTTCTCACTACTGTTTTTTTTATCATCTCTAATTCATGAAGTCTCGATGCTTAGAGTTATTGTCTTGATCATCCCAGAAGATAGTCTTGGGATGGAAGATTAGATATCAATCAAAAACTTTATTTATTTGTTTTCTGTACACAAATCTAGTCAGAATTAGTTATAGCTATTATTGATGAACGATTTCAGAATTATCGGAAACATTGTGGAAAATGCCCTTGGTTATAAGTTGATATTTTTTGAGTAATTTGATATATTATTTGCTCTCGGTAGGTTTCTTCAAATGGATGGTCGGAAGGGGAATGCAAAGGTAAAGCTGGATGGTTTCCCTCTGCTTATGTAGAAAAGATCAAAAAAGTTCCGACGACCAAATTCTCAACAGAGGATTCTGCACAATCACCGTAAATAAGATTATGCTTTAACAGCATACATACATCTGAAAATGTTCCTTTCCGTATATGGTATTTTGGTGTGTGCTTTTGTACCCTTTCATTCTCTCTACTCTGATGAAGGAATTCATTTTATTTGTCAATATCATGTCTATAAATTGATTCTAGCTGTTTGGAGTGAATTTTAGCTGAAACTCAGTATTTCTTCGTAAAAAAATTGATTATCATTGTTGAAACATTTCCACAATCCGGTCTGTGTTCATGACTTATCATCAAAGAATGCTGGAAAGGTAAAATGGATCCATGAGATGGATTAGTGCAAGATTTGGGTTGAAAATTATAATTATTGATTTGTGTTTTGAGTGTTTAATTTGTGATATAAGTATGGAAGACACCATTAGGATGCTGTTTGCTTGGAGTTTAACAAGTCATGGACGAATAATAAATCAACTGTGTTTTGTTTGGGTTATTTCTTATATTATAAGTTTCTAATATTTTAGTAATCATTCTGAGTTATGTTTTTCTCAATCATTCTAGTGTATCTTGAAATTATTTAATATTGATCTCATGTGCCCACAAGGAGGGAGCATTGTATAAGTTATCGTCGCTCAAAATAATTGGCCTGGATATTAATATTTGAATAATTCAGAAGAGAAAAAGACCAAAAAAATAATAATAGTAATAAAGAAAGTGTTGGCCTTGGTGCACCCTTGGAATCATTAGTCAGCATTATGATCTTCCCATCAGGTTTGTCATATAAAATAATTTCTTTATATATGTTGAGATACTTTTATTTTTCCTGAAAAATATTACCCTATCTATTTATATTAACTGAAATTATATTTAGAAAAAATAATCACATGAATCAATCCCATTACACGTACATGAATAACAAAACATGAAGATCAGAAGAGGGATGAACAAAAGTTTACGGTAATTTGTAGTATCATTATATTATACAAAAATGTAATAATAAATAACAAGGATTCTCAATTATGTAGACACAGATCAATTTAAGCATTTCATATACAATTGAATTCAGAGAAAATTACCAGAAATGAAAGGCAAAAGATAAAGAGCGAAGATGAGCAATAGCTCGTACCAAATGTCATTTTCATGGAGAAAGAGAAACATGATGCAGCAGAGGCCAACTGAGGAGACCAAATACGAATGGGGAGGCAGGGCAGAATCCGGAACCTGATAGAGGCAGATTGCTTTCTGTGAGTCTGAACCACAAGCATATCATCCAATTACAGATTTTGGCAGAAAGAATGAATAAATAACGTTGGAAATAGATTGAAGCAGACTCTGAGCCTGCCTGTGTGTGCTTGTGTTGATTCTGCATTTCGCCACTCGATGAAACAGATGATAATGGATAGACACCTCTTTTTGCCACAGTAAACACCACTCAGTCAGAGTTGGAGTCATAGAAGTCACTAGGGCATGGGGTTGTGACCTCAGATTCAAGTATCTGAACCACCCGATGCATGGTTGGACGATCCTCTGGAATAGAAGAAACACATTGGATGGCTATTGAAAGTAGGGCATCAAGGCTTTCAGTTTGTACTCCTTCACAGTGTGTATCAACTATTTCTCGCTGTCTGTTTTCGGAAACTAGATAATTTAACTGCAGTATAAATAAAATGAGTCAAGAGATTAGAATAAGAATCTCATAAAGTAATATAACTCCAAGCATCTTCTGTGAACTTAACTTCTACCCTGGTAGAGATTGAAATATAAGCTTTTCGGTCATGAATCTAGTAGAATTAAAGATCTCAGATTGCATATATCAAATTGCTAACTATAGCTTATGGTAAGCACAAAATAAATGTTGGCTAGCCCTAACATTAAGTATTATAGTTTCCACATTTTTTATCAATAAACTCGAAATCAAAGTAAAGACAGCTGATTATTAGTTCACTAACAGCTCTTACACCACAGGAATAAGGAAAAAAAACATACCCATCCAACAATGTTCAGGCCCTTTTCAATGAAGGATGCATCAGTTGGCCGCTTTCCGCTCACAATTTCAAGCACCAGAACTCCAAAACTATAAACATCGGTCTTTTCTGTAGCTCTTCCACTCTGCATGTATTCTGTTCACATAACATTGTTCGAAATTTGGTGTCAACATAACTTAAATTCTGGATCATCAATGAAGGACTTAACACACAGATAAACATGCACAGAGACACCATATCATTTTTTCAGGAAACAATACCCCACACGATCCTGTTAATTGGAAACAAGGTATTACTTAAAATTAATAATAATAACCAAATTCATTTGCATGCAAATCAATTTAATGGTGACAAGAATAACTATTATAATATAAAATCATGGCGGCAGACCTGTCTATCTTTTAGTCAACATTTGGAAAAAATATTTTCTGTGAAAAATCAATCACAATTAAGATAGCCTCCTCACTCAGAAATGTAAAAGAAAACCTAAGAATGAAATTATAATTATTTAAAGTCCCTACCAGGAGCTAGATATCCAAATGTGCCAGCAACTATTGTTGTGATGTGGGATTCCTCATCCTCCAATAATTTAGCCAGTCCAAAGTCAGAAACTCGAGCATCAAAATTTCCATCCAGTAATATATTGCTTGACTTGATGTCGCGATGAATAATTCGAGGGGAACAATCATGATGAAGATATGCAAGGCCTTTTGCAGCTCCCATAATAATATTTAACCGAGTATCCCAATCCAGTTGCTCAGCTCTATCTGCATCAAAGATAAATAGCATAATAAAAAACAAGTGCATACTAGCATCGATGTCGTAAATATGAGCACAACAGAACCTATATATGTTTTGGTCGGAAACGATCTAAGTTTGATGACTTTTGAAACTCTAGACAGAATATATATCTCGGATTTCTAACCAGTACTTGCATGAAATCCTCCTATTTCCTTACCACAATGTCCACATACAGTCACATTTCCAGAAGTGGTAATTTTTCTTCAAATAAGTACCCTTCTTAAACTAATATGTGACAGAGAGAAGTCTAGAATACCCAAATCTCTTACTTTTTGAGCTCTCAACCAAGTTCTGAAGTCAATTATAGAATTCTTTTTATGATTATTAAGTTGGTATAAGACACTAAATATTGGAAAAGTCAGAACTCTAAAACCTCACCAAATTGTTCGTAATGCTACATTCTAATACATAAAGATAACAGATGGGATAGCAATTGATGCACTCAATTGAAAATCATACATGCACGTTTTTCTTTATAGCAGTATATGAGGGGTCTAATAGTAAGAAACTTGAAAATATACTTTAAAATATAAAATTCAATAGAGGAGTCCAAACCATGAAGAGCTTCATCCAGGCTGCCTCCTGATAGAAAATCATATATTAACAATTTGGATGTCGGGGAATTGCAATATCCTCGAAGGTTTACCAAGTATTTGTGTTTGATGCTGCCAAGAATTTCAAGCTCTCTCCCGAAAAAACGATCAAAGCCCTCATTTACCTTCACAATCCTTTTCAATGCAAATATATTGCCATCATCCATTGCAAGCTTGTATACCGTTCCAAAACCTCCCACCCCAATGACATGTTCTTCATTTAAATTCTCCAATTTTTTTATGATATCCTTTGAAGAGTAGGGCAGGTCTCCATGAAACATTACAATTGAGGCCCCTGAAGCAATGTCAAAAAATAAAACTGGGCTCGTTAAAAATTAATAAAAATAATAATATACAGGGCTAGGAGATTTGATTAACTTTTTGATTAAAATAATACATAAATAAATAAAGATAGAAAGGAGAAAAGAGGGAGAAACTAGTCAATATCATTTTTCATGTATGAATATCAGATCTGCACCTCCACCGACATCCACAGCAAGGCCTTTGCCATCATTTTTACCGAGCCTCTTATATAGGTAACAGCCCCAGAAACACATTAGTGCAACCAGAAGCAACGCACCCACTGTGGCCAGTGCACTTATAAGAAGCCTTCCTGAATTCTTCTTGGCCTGAAGTAGGGCTAAAAACACCACAAAAACCAAGGTCACATGGAAACATACAATCAGGATGGTATAAAACAAAAACAAGGGCGAACAAAGGATTTAATACTCTTCTTATATAAATTTTCAACGTGTGCTCCACTGTAGCACTGTAAATCATCTTCAAAATTATGAAGTAGAGAGCAAAGATGTGGTTTATGTCACCAATATACTGCATACTCACATCTGAGTGAACATGCTAGAATTTATATCTCACCAATTACCAAGACAGATAAATATTCCCTTGCCAAAACAGAGATGAAGATGAAGAAAATATTTGACTACTTTATGAATCCTAAGTCTCCAGGATAAACATTCATTTTACCTGAACCACTAGGCTGAGAAAATGCCGAAGAACCATTATCATTGTTCTTGCACATTTGGATTTGCTTGCCACACAACTCTCGGTTTCCAAGAAAA
Source organism: Scutellaria barbata (assembly GCA_028654395.1). Classification (NCBI taxonomy): domain Eukaryota; kingdom Viridiplantae; phylum Streptophyta; class Magnoliopsida; order Lamiales; family Lamiaceae; genus Scutellaria; species Scutellaria barbata. The sequence goes on from CM053645.1 coordinate 11,800,776, forward strand.
CTGCCAAGAAGATCATCAGGTCATAAAAGCAATGTAGAAATCATAATGGGGATGTTGTGCAGAATCCACAAGACCTCAAGTAGGACCAAAACAAAAAACCAATAACTTGCTAAACCTGTAGAGTCTAGCCACTTTGTGCATAAAATACAATAACACTTACTGCATGGACAGTCAATACTTCCAACAACTCTCATTTTACAACTAGCTTGCTTTAAAACTCGTACTTATGAACTTTTAATACAGATATCCAATTCTATTTCAGCTTGGTAGGTTTGATGCTGCATTCATAAAGAAATTAGCAGCATAAAATCCTGAATTTTTTCAATTTTTTTATTAATAGAAGATGAGGACCAAAAACAAAATGAATACTGGAAGAAGGTTGGACTCAGTCTTTCCATTTAACTTTAAGTAAAAGTTCGAGAAGTGGCTCCAAAAGTAAAATTAACATTTCCCATTGCTTTCTTGATTTTTCACATAATCTTTTTTATTTCTCTGTAATCTTAACTGTAGTAACAGTATATAGTTCAGTTAGTCCAATAGGAGAACACACTCAATGGCAAAAGGCAGAGGTACAGAAGGGTGAATCTAAATGTATCACACTGAAAGTAGCAATAATACTAATAAAATAAGAAAACTGTATAGCACACTGATGAAAATTAATCACTTACGAATCATTCCGAAAGTTTGCAAGAACACCATCAGAGGGTATAGGTCCCACCAGAAAATTTGTTGATACATTGCTTCAATCATCGTAAGAACAATAAAGAATTAAAACAAAGAAAAGAATACATGATTGTGTGTCTTTATTAATTAATGGACACTCACAAATTTGAGAGTTTGCTTAACTTCCCAAGTGAAGCAGGAATGCTTCCACTGAGAGAGTTGCTTGAAAGATCCCTGCAAAAAAGCAATGTAAAGGATGAAATGTTAACTCCAGGAGAAGTTCAGAAGCCTGTTTAGAAGAGCATTTCTTGGTTTTGCTACTAAAATCCATCTGGTATAGATAGTTAATATATATACAAAGCCCCCAGACACATGAATAGATGGCAAAAATACGAAGGAATAATAGCTCTCAACAGTGCATTATCAAGCATCCTCGTTCAAGTACAACAAACATAGGGAATCTAGTGCTGGGTAAATCAAACTTCATTCTAAAATTGGGTAAACAAAAATCCATTTAGACTTGACTTATGAAGCTCATTTAGCAAAGCACCCGTTCTACTTTTGCATTCATGCTCAGATCTCATTATAGCAGTAAAGTATAACATTTCATGATAATGGTCGATTCAATCACTATAGGAATACTGGTGAACATATGATTAGACATTTCGCCGCAAGAATCTCAGTTACAAGAAAAATCCAGTAACAGAGATAAAATTAAAAATTCACACATGCATGAAGTTGATAGTTCAGAAATCCAAGTTACTTACAGATATTCCAGCTGAGAAAGGTTACCCAGTTCACTAGGAATGAATCCACTTATGTAGTTACCCTGCAGAAATCTGTATAACATGGAAAGCAAGACTTCACACTTGAACCAATCATCACAAAATTCGATAGGTTAAAAAAGTAAAAATGTTGAGGCAAAAAACTTAACAGCGATCTATCAAGCTTTTCTGCTTCTCCATTCACTAATAGATAAGTTGAGCTAAACAAACCAACAAGTCTCTTGACATTCTTCCAAAAACATAAATTGATCATAATAGGGAACTACTTTTTTCCCCTTTTAAGTGTAGAATAGACTGTCACAGCAACACCTATCCAACATGATACAATCTTTCTCGACTTTTATGTACAATTTTGAGAAATCAGTTATCTTTCTGTACTACTTTCACCAAGCAAATGATTAGAGGAACAATCAACCACAAACTAAGGGTTTTAGCAATAAGGTATTATCAAGCATATTGAGGCACACTCTGACATTCGCTCAACTGCATTATTTAAGCTGTGTTTGGACCATGTGTATTGAAAAACATGAACAAAATAAGTAGAAGTTAGTGCTTTATTTTATTTTCCCACTTCGGGTGTAATTAAATCGGTCCAACAGAGAGCTACTTGAACTCAACAATGCGTGACTCAATAGATCTTTAGCCTAAGGTATTTTAGCATTTGACCCTAAAAATATTTAGTTATTTACATATAGCCTTTGTTTAATCTTAATAAATTTAGATATTTTGAAAGCCCAAGGCATTTTGAACTTTCATACAAGCAAGCAAGTCGATCCAACATAAATAGTTGTGAACACGATAGTATCGAGATGAGATCGAGCTCAAAAAAATATGCTCCACTAAGTTGGAGCTCAGACTTGAGATTAAAGTTTTCCAGTCGAGTCAAGCTTGAGGCAATGTATAGACTCAATTCAGCTCGATTACACCCTAATCCCACTGCTATCTCACACTCCAACATAAGCATTTAAACAAATTACTTCCGCCATAGCACAGGGAAGATTTTGAGTAAAAACTTGATATGTATAAGCTGCAGCAGAACCAATAAATTTGCTTTGGATAATCTCTAAATGCTCAAGTCAAGATATAACTCAAGTTCATGCCAACAGAAATAAAAATTAGAAGTTAAGCTATCAGCAATTAAGAATGTTATAACTTCACAAGAGACCACTTCACCAACTTACAATGATTGCAATTGCGTACAGTTCCCCAGCTCTGGAGGGATTGCCCCATATAAATTGTTGTCGTGAAGAGCTCTATATATAAAGTAGTTTAAAGCAAAATTAGGAGGAGGTTAGTAAAAATGTGAAAGCAGAATCCAAAAATGCATACAGAAACTGCAGGCTTTCTAGCTTCCCGATATCTGGTGATATGGGTCCACTCAACCTGTGGTTAGGGAGACTCCTGCACCATCAAAGTATACCAATCACATTTAGCAGTAAATTCATGGGGATACACTACTTCTAACTTACAACATATCTATGTATATTTCCAAAACCAGAACACTGAGACCGAGTTAACGTGAAAAGGGACGACCTAATGGTGAAGAGCAACAAAGAGTTCTACCAAAAAAAAAGATCAGGGAATAATTTCCACTTTAATATATATGTATAAATATACATACATATATATATATATACACAATAATGATAAGTAACCCACCCTTGGTTCCTTATACAACGTACCATTCTTTCTTATTTTATCCTACTTTTAGATAAATCCTTTTCTTATTCATCTAAATTTCTTTTTTATTCTGTCTTCACACGCAAACTCATCTCATTTTATCTCCATTTTTTTTCTCCGTTTACCATTACTAATACAAATGTTAAAAATTATCAATTTCTTTAAATTGTCATTAGTTTTCATTAATATCAATAGTACTTTAGAACTTGTCCCTTTTTTTTTTTTAAGTAATATCAGCTATCTATTTTTTTAATTCTACATAAGTTTAGAACTTGTCTAGAAATTTCATACACTTTTACATCCTTATAATATAATCTTCACAATGTATAAGGTCACAAAAATATTTATAAACCTTTCAAATTAATCCAAATATTCTTATTTATAAACCATCTAACTATTTTTCATGATTTTTTTATTATAACATTTCTTTCTTTTTTACTAAAAAGTTTTCATCATTTTTTTATAGGTTCTAACAATATTAATATTGCACAACTAAAGAGTATTCCGAAGTTTTTAAGTATACAAGTAATTTCATGTACTTTTACATCCTTTTAATTATACAAAGTTTTAAGTTATTTCATGTACTTTTACATCCTTATCAAATAATATTCACAAGAAGGTGACAAGAATATTTATAAATCTTTCAAATTAATCCATTATTCTTATTTATATATCATCCAAACATTCTTATTTAATGTTCTTGACAATTCTTTTCTTTACTAACTAATTTTCATGATATTTTATTATAACATTTCTTTCCTTTTTTTACTAACTAATTTACATGATTTTTTTATAGGTTCTAACATTATTAATAGTGCACATGTAAAGAGTATTCCGAAGCTTTTAAGTATACAAGTTTTAAGTTATTTGTTTTACATAGTAAATGTCTGACCTTTATGCTATATTTGTTTAACATAGTAAATGTCTGACTTTTATGTTATATTAGTGTGATCTTTATATAATGTAACTTAGAAAAAAAAAAGGAAAAATTTTCACCATAATATGTATATATATACTTTATGTGTCACATTTATGTTGTATTAGTGTGACATTTATGTACAAATATTCTTTTCTGATGTAAGAATATTTGTACATAAAGGTTGTGTGACCTTTATGTATAAATATTCTTACTTTAAAAGAATATTTATATATAAAAGTCATACTAATATACCACTGACATGAAAATCACATAAAGGTATATATATACAAATTGTATTGAAATTCTTTTTTTAATTCTAAGCATACTTGTACATAAAAGTCACACGAATACAACATAAAAGTTTTGCCTGAAACGGAAAAAAAAAAACTCACAGTTCAGGGTTAATCTGGGTCGGCCCGGATTGCATGCGCAGTTGCACATCAGATTTATTCATTCTCACTAATCGCTATTTGTATTAATGGTAAAGTGAGAAAAAAATAGAAATGAGAGAAAAAAAAGTACAGATAGAATGAGATATGTTTGTATGTAGAGATATAATAAATAAGAAATTTTAGATGAATAAGAAAATGAGTTATTTAAAAATGGGATAAAATAAAAAAGAATGATACACTCTAAATTGCGGATCTGGGGAACCCAACAATGAGTTACTTATTATTACTATATATATATAATTGTATTCCAAAAGAAAAATTAGTATAAATCCCTAAATAAAGTGTGATATATATATATGCATATAATTGTATTCCAAAATAAAAATTAGTATCAATCCCTAAATAAAGTGTGATATATATATATATATATATATATAATTGTATTCCAAAATAAAAATTAGTATCAATCCCTAAATAAAGTATGTCTTTGTATCATGGAGTCATGTGCTCTTAAACAAGAAAATCCGAGCAATTTGCTACTTGTTGGATGAGGTTAGAGGTTAAATCATTAGCAACCTTGTCGGAAAACTAGAGGCACTTAGGAAACTAAAATCCTTATTACTTTTGATTTGTATGAAATTCCGGAAGCATTTCTTAAAGTTTTAATGCATTCAGTGAACATGCCGATAGAGAAAATGCACTTTTATTTAGTTCTCTGACTGAATTAAAAAGAAAAGAATAGAAAAAGAAAAGCGACACACTCCTAATTATATAGCATCATGGAACTTACAAGGCTGTCACCCTTTTTGATTTGAAGTCACATTTTATTCCTTTCCATCCACATGGATCCTCGTCTTCTGGTCTCCACTGATGCAGAACACCATCTGAACTAATTATGGATGTCCTAAAGTTGACAAGAGCTTGACCTGAAAATTAGAAAGCAAAACATAAGATTTCCTACTTCAAAGGATAAAGGTTCATATTTCATTCTATCCATAGGTCGGCTTCATGCTCTTTTCTGGGGGATATTGGTGCTCCCAGGACAGGGCATCCACCAAGAGTTGGGCTACTTAGCATGGTTAGACAACCAATTGTATCACATTTCCTGTTGCTGTGACTTTTGAATGCATGGCAACATTAAAAACGTAATTCAAATAAGAGTATTTAAATGCAAGGTTCTGGCTAGACAATGCATTATGAAGAGAAAAGCTTAATCCAGTTTAAAGGAAACATCTTCAAAAGTGAAAGCATGGAAATAATCATTATTTTGTTGGATTTAGTGTAGTCGTAATGTTTAGTCAAAAGACTGACCACCCAATGGAGCCTAGCAAAAATCAGAAAAATATGGCCATTTAAGCTTTATAGATCGTCAAATTTACCCTCTAAACAACATTAACATGCTAGGTAGATGAAAATGGATGGATGCTAAACAAATAAATTAGCCAGCATACCATCCGGACTGAGAGCTTCAATTTCTCTTGCTAGGCTGTAAAATAATAGAATGCAAAGAACCCACTGCTGAAAATTCAGAGTGAAACTGCTCATTTCCGCTCACGTCAAGCATAATACAGCTAGTACAGATCATCAGTTGTGTGAAGCTCTAAAATTATTCCTATGGACATGCAGCAATGGAGTTGATCATGCCATAGAGTGGCAGTTTAATGGACTGAAAAGTTATGTCCTGTCAAGAAAAATATTCTAGTTAGTTTACATTAAAAATGAAAACTTGTAAATCGACTTCATGTCCATTTCTTTTCCAGTTGAGTATTAAGGAATTTCAATAATAATTAACGAAGTAAATGCATCCATGAAAGAAAAGATGCTGCTTACATATTTCTGAATAATATTTAGAATCATGACCAAGGTGACCTAGTTTTCAAATAAGCATGAGTTTACCACCAAGTAAACTTTACGTCAGCAGATCATACAGTATAGGACCAAAGAAATAATTGGAGCATTACAATGCTGGAATAAAAGTATTCCTCCGCATTATGAGACCAACTCAGAATGTTATAAAAGAACATAACTGCCCGGTAATAAGGATATGTTATATTACAAACAATAATATTAGACAAGCTCAAGGAGGACTAATATGGCCACCCAGCTTCAGTTATAGCGCTGCCTGAAGCAATTAACTTAACCCCCATAATGAAAACTGAAAGAAAAGATTACTTGAGTTGCATAAACTCCATTTTATGATAATCGATCTAAATCAAATTATGTTCCATCTAAGTCTCAATACTATCTAAAGGTCAAAGTTTGACAAAATATACCTGCAGCCATGCCTCCATAAAGCATAAAAACATTTGCCTGACTTTTTCACAAGAGATTTATCCTAAAATCTAAACAGAACTCAGAGCAACATCTTTTCCCAAGCAATGAAAGAAATTTGAACACTCTAACCTCTACACCGAATTCTAAAAATCAGGTAACCATTTTCTCATAAACCACAGAAACAATTTTGCTTATTTTAATATAGAATAAGCTATAAAAATTCCTCCACCGGCATTGTGGAAACAAGTAAATTCATAGCTCCGATCTTGGCCCAAGAAGCAACAACAAGCATGTTGGGACTATGTGATAAAAGATAAGTCAGACAAAAGTGTGCTATTAACAAAACCAACAGAAAAATATATTTGGGGTGCAGAATGATAACGTTGTCAATAGCCTTTTTTTTTCTTTACTTCCTGTAACAAGCTCCTCTGAATGCACTCTCGAAACTAGGGTGAATAGATTTATTAGGATATATGTGATCTGATGAAGTTTGATAAACTGCAAATTAGACCCCTAGTATCTAAAATAATACATGAAATATCAAAATTTTCGCCAACATTGCCCTAATCTTACACAAGTGAAATTCATAACTCATCCTTTTAACTTATCATTTTTATCTTAAGTGCCTCATTAATTTTAGAAAAGGAAACTAAATGCATAAGAAGTCATGGTAAATGCATAACAAATGGTGTAGCACTTGTTCAGCTATACAGAATACTGATCCGGTATGATCACATGACAATCAGCAGAGATATTTCATCAATGACAGTAACTCACAGACTGAAGAAAATAGTAAGCACGCCGGTACAAGAATGGAAATAAGTGTGTCCCTATCGGTTTAAGGAAAACCAAGAGTGCATGCCGCATGGGATCAAACTTATAGCTTTAACAGCTCAATCTAGGAAGCCCATAGATAGTCTTCCATCAAAAACCCACATTTCATCATTATTTCCCCCAATTCAAACTAAAAGATGCACCATCAAAAAGACACACTAAAGGACAACATTCGAAGCACAAGGTTCAAGCATCTTACGGCTTCGGAGTGGCTCCTACTAGCCACAGATAAATTCAGTTATCACTAAACAAGAAAACAAATGGCCTAGATATTTCCCCAAATTAGGCCATTTTCCAGCGGAAAAAAAAATATCGCCAAAGGTTAAATTTCAGAATGCAGCTACAATTCATGACCAATTAATAGAAAAAATAAAACAAAATACCTGGATGAGGCAGCAGCAGTAGTAGATTTGATCTGTGTAAAATAAGCTCAACCAAGAGAGAGAAAGAAAGAGAGACACGAAAATTGAAAGTTGAGCTGTAAAGTTATGTAATAGCAACAAAAATTAAAGGCCCTCTGGGTTCTCCTTCTCTCTCTAGAATTATGTGTATGTATATATTGTATGTATATATCTATATACGAGTGCGCAGTAGGGAGGAGTGGAGAAGAGTGAATAGATTTGAGTGAAAAAGTTTTAGAGAGAGAGAGAGAGAGAGAATAGATGGTCGAATTAAAAGGGCAATGAGTAGTGGCAACCAATGAGAGGAGAGTAGGGCGGCACGGGCGAAGGCGACACCCCTCACGTGCGACCGACGATGTGGAGGAGGAGGATCAGATTTTGGTGACGATTTGCGTGACCAAATTTACTATTTTTACTTTCTATTCAGTAATAAATTGGTAAAAGCCAAGATTTTAGGAATTATTAAGTGCTCTTCGGGAAATCATAAATTAATTTTTCCAAAAAATTACATAAAATTTTGGAAGATTTCTTTTCTTCCTATTTATTAGCTGAATGATCGAAAGTAATACTTTCAAATCTGATTTCATGATTTGTGATCCTTCAATATTATATAGAGCAGTCTTTGTCGTCAATTAACCATTTTAGTTCTTGTAATTTTGAGCATGATTATTCTAAAATATTAGATAAAATCTCCTTTAAAAAAAAAAAACGGATAAAATATACGGTATAATAAAGGGTTTGTGATCTATCAAACATGCATCAAACTTCAAAACTTGAAGGAAGTGTGTTGCATTAATATATGCTAAGTGAAATACAGAAAAATAACTGAATTATGCTTCCATTCTTTAGCTTCATACATAAACCAGATACAAATTAGCACTCTTAATTAGTAAAGACGATTGAGAAGCAGGGCATGGGCCAAGATCCCTCCATTGAATGAAATTTGCAACTCAGACCTTCCTAATGAGAATAAACAACTTGTGGTCAAGCTCGAATCTAGCTGCAATCGAAGGGTCCCCCTTAAGCATCATCAGAAGTCCACCAAACGAAACGTATATATCCCTGAAGCCAACCAGAAACAAAGTAAATGCAAAAGGAATACTAGATAGCAGGGCCACGTTAAAATCTAACATCAAAGATGGCCAACTAAAGCCGCACATATAATAACTGGTCCGATCCTTTGTCTATAGTACAGCTCATGGGCTTTATGTTAACATAACTGCGTCACAAGGTATGGAAACTTACGCTTTAACTTGCTTCTCTCTAGATTCCTCTGAGATTCTGTATAATTTTCCTTGCATCACATAGTCAAACTTATCTGCAAGTGATTTCTTGCTACCCTGAAATCATATCAGTAGCACAAAATAAGTTTCTACAACCTTATATAGCAATATGGTAGTTCAGCAGTATATCTTCCTACCTCAAAACTAAAGCAACATTATTAAAAAAAGAGTGATAAAATCACAGTTGCATGAGTAACTATTAACTAACTTGTGTGGCATTAGTGAGTCAAAAGGATCAGTAAATGGATATATTGAAGTGATGAGACTCGTGATGACCATCTATTTAACCTCAAACTCAATAATTAAAAAATATATATAAGGATGTTTAGTTATTAGTTCCCAGTGGAAGGAAGATTTGAAATAAGAAAAAAAAATTTGAGAAGATATGCAGTAGGCTAATAACTCATAGCCAAAAACAAAATAATTCAAACATACTCTAATTAGTATGTCAAGGTTATTAACGTGTGGACATCAATCTATAAACAACAAGCTGTGCAGTTACAGGGTAATCTACATCACCATTGTCATGCAACTTCAATATAAATGAGTTTGTATAATATGCAAGCCTCAAATACTTTCATTACCAAAGATGCAGGCTTCTTTCTATTTTCAAGGATAGAAATATTGTATCAGTATTACCATCGAGCATATAGAAGAATACCTAGATAAAGTATCAAAACAGCAGCAAAAAAACAATTACTACTTTGATATTCAACTGAAATAGTCCACTAAGAAATTCCATGCAGATTTCGTAATCAACCTCCAAGTGAGCATGTGTGCAAGCGTGTGTATCTATAAAATTTAATCCAATCAAAACTTACAAGATAAGGCTAGTTGGCTGTTGCTATGGCCAACAAATATAAACGTGATCATGATTTGCAGAGGAGAAGTCAAAATAAATGAATCATCATTTACCGGAGTGAAATAACCACTGTCAGGTGTTCCATCCAAATTCAGAGTGGATGCTAATACCATAATGAACTTCTCTCCAAGATACATAGGATATATCTCAGTGTTGACTTCAAGGTGCATGAGCATGTCAAACTGCCCACTCCTAGCAGAAATGCGAGACATTAAGGAAAATATCAAGAATACATTGAATTTAGAACATCTTCCACATTGAGAACTTGTAAACTACAACCCGAAGTTCAGAAAGATCAAGCTGCTAGGCTTGACACAAACAACAAAATCCAAAGGATTGTAATACACACATTACTGGATAGTATAAGAATTTGGAGCATGAATGCTAATAATAAATTAATACACACCAACTCTTCATTCACTTTCATCTGAGTGCACAAGCCCAAAATTTCAGCCTTAACATTACCAGTATTCCACAGGAACATTTTCTGTTAAATTCCCTTAACAATGTTAAGCAAAATTCTGCTACTTCATTTTTTTTTTATTGGACCAAAATAAAGTGTGTAAATTCATGTAGAGTTTGAAATGTATTTCAAGTTACTACTTACAAGAAAACATAGCACATCGAATAATTCAGTTGCTTTATCTTCCTTTTTAAATATCTTATTCTAATGTCCTCTTTCTGATGTTCTGTTTTATGTACATATTATACATCTATATCATCCACTATTCAATAATACCCATGAGATCTTCTGCTACAAACACAAAATACACACCACAAACAAGAGAAAGTGCGATTAGCATAAACAAGGGGTCGGTTTCAATATATCATACCCTTATCAAACTTTTGGCCATCTGGATCTATTGCATCGATTCGAAATATGTCTTCAAAAAGTGTTTCCACCATCTTCAGAGCACAGAAACAACCCTGAATCCACCTTAAGTAGAAAATAAACCTTGGCACTCAAAATTCACCTATCAAATGTTGCATAAGTTCAAGTCAAATTATAGTCTTCTTCTGCACTATTATATCACAAGTCTGAACATCAATATACTAAAACAAAAAAAAAATGTCACAATTCATCCTTATCATTTCCAAATGACTTTAATTTATATAATGCTAGAAACGGTGTACTAAATTCCGGAGACAAAGTAAACTAACCTAGAATGGCAAGTTAAGTAACATCACAAATAAACTGACACAAATGGAACCGAAAGAAAAACAAAAAATATTTATTTACTTACATAACTGCAAAATGTCATAGCATCGGCATTAATAATTTTAAGCCAAATATCTTCAATCTTTTCAATAAAAGAGATAAATAGGCTAACAACACCTTGGACAATTTTACCGCAAACACTGCAGCTTCTGGAATCCAATTTGTATCATACTCTTTCTGATTGGACGATATTGATGACCAAACAGTATGTTTGAAATAGATAGAGATCAAAGCAAACTAAGGAATGATCTTCCACAAAGCGAACCCAAGATCACCAAGGAAAAAACTCGAAAACGAAAACCCACTAATTCCCACAAGGAAAATTCAAATTTTAACGAAGCGACTGCTTTTATGCGCGACCTGTGAAGGAGCGAGAGAGACCTGGAAAACAGCTTAGCACTGCAGTTGCCGTGGTGAATAAATTCAAACGATTCTTTTTTAGGGTAAAAAATGGCCTTACAGTTTGTAACTAAAATTTGTAATTGTAAATAGATGTGTTGATCTCAATCTTAGCCCAATTCACAAGTGGGCTGCAGCCTGCGAGCCGGTCCACCCGATTTCTTTCTTTTTTCTTTTTCTTATTTTTATTTTTCAAAGTAAAAGAAATATGTAGTTTTTACATTTTACTAAAACGTACGCATTAAATTACATATAAAATATGAAAGGGTTTTTTTTTTAAATTTCTTCAATTTAATAAATAATAAATGAAGATAAGTCAATCATGAAAACACTAATCCATTATGGGTCAATTCACCAAAATCGTTCATGTTCATTCATTTTTAGCCCACCATTTTAGTATAGGGTCTATATGCTAATACATTAATTAAAAACATTTATTTTTTAAAATACACATCTACATCAATTTAATACAAATCTAAATTAATTTTATCTCAAATACAATCATTACATATGGGTCTCATTATCCACTAATTTTTACTACATTATTTTATTTTGAAAAAAAACATTTTTTACGGGTTGCAAATTAGATCACATTAATTATAATCATTAATCAATCATTAAAAAGAGAGATAAGAATACATTCTTAAAACTTAACACACACATTAATTACACAAAATATACATTTAAAAACACACCTACATTAATTAACATACTTTTTGTTTTAATTAAAAACACACCAAAGTTAAAAAGAATCGATTCAATCTACTTTATTTGGTATGATGGGATGGCCTAGCCTATAGACTTGGCCCATTTAAAAATCTCAAATTGTAGATATAATTGGAATTAAATTTTTTATGTAAAATGATCCTATTTTTTTTGTTTTTAGGCGTAAAAGTCTTAAATGACCATCAAACTTTGTGAAAGAAATAAGTTGTCTGCTCTTAAGGTGGAATATTCCACTGAAAATGCTCGAATCCACCAAAGATCCTTCCAAATTGACCGTTATAGGAAGTAAATAGCTAACAACTTGTTTTATTCGCAAATATTATAATTCATCTAGCAACAATTTAAAAATTGAGTATTTTAATGCAGAACGTGTGATAGTTTTGATTAATAATTGTAATTTACTCCAACTAGTGATGTGATGTTTAAACGGTTCAAATTATATGTTCAAAAAATTGTGAAAGGTCAAATCAAAAATGAATTATGAAAGTTTCGGTTTGTAAACCGGTTTTATTTGACAGCTTTAATATTCCTTTTATTTTTAATTTGTACTTTTTAGTTTTTTTTTTTAATTGAATTTACATATAAATATAACAATTATTTATATATTACAACATAATAATTTTATTTGAGTCGATAATTTAATATAAATAAAAAATTACAACTTACATTTGCAAGTTACAACATTACAATTTATAAGTTACAATTTCAAATATAAGATATTACAAATTGAATACAACAAAATACAAACCACATACCTAAAAAAATTACAACTTATAATGCAAATTAAAAATAATAATTAATACAACTTAAAATGAAAGAGTAAAATAACATAAATACATAATATTATTTATATATAATATACAAATTAAAAAAAAATTAGATAACTATCGATTCAAATTGCCGGTTTCCTATTTTAAATTTTTCAAAATCGACACCGAACCATCAAACCACGATTCGATTCCAATTTCCAAACCGATTGACCACCACTAACTCCAACATTTTCTTAATTGTTTTAAATCATTTATTCAGTGAAGCAAATAATCTTATAAACTCCAACGTTTTATACTACTTGGAACTATTAAGATGTTGTATGTCATTCTTAAAAATAGACCTAATTGTTGGTAGTTGTCGAGATGGAAATTATTACTAATTGTAAAAATTGTGCATTATACATTTTTTGTTTATAACTCAATAATAGTTTGAGTTTGAATTCATCAACACTCGATTCCTTAAACCCGTGAGTCTTAACAAAACATAACATGATATATGTTAAATTCATTGTTTCACCTCTTATAATTTAATTTTTCACAAATATATTTTAAATTTTTATTTTTAAATGCTTTTAAGAATTGAAATTATTTCATAAATATTATAAAAATGTTGAAATCAAACTTATTGAATTATCTATTGATCTTGAACTATAAAAAAAATTCAATTGAATTCAAGTAAAGCTCAAATCTCAAATTTCATAATAGAGTTCGAACGAGTAGTATACACCATATTCCTACCTAGTAAATCATGTTTCAATTGATACATACACGATATATTTATCTATTGAAATTTTAAAAATGATATATTAAATACTGTCAATAAAAAAATTATCAAAATGGTTAATATTTATATTTAAAAGGAGCCTATGATAAAAAGAAGAAAAAAAAACTTATGATAAGATAGCAACATTAATAGGTTAAGAATCTAAAAATGCACTTTACAAAATGGTATAAATTGATGTTATTCATTAAAGATAATTAAGTATTTTAATTAGCTCTTAAAACCACTTTATTTGGTGCTCTTTAATGTTAACCCCCTTAACAGTGGCGACCACGGGTTGAGGCGGCCCATCATCATATCTCAATTTTACATACGCGTATAAGTGTCCAGATTTGAAATCCCTCATCAACACGCACCCAGAAAAGTGAGGGAAAATCGAGGGAGGAAAAAAGAGATGACGAGAGGGAAACAGAAGATCGAGGCACAAAGGAAGAATGCAGAGAAGAATCAGAAGGCCAAAGGATCGCAGATCGAGGCCCGCGCCCTTGGCCTCAAAGTCATCTGCCCCATTTGTAAAGTAATTATTATCTCAACACTATTTTTGTTTTTGGTATATCTGTATGTTCTGTTGAAATTGATTCGCTTCATGATTTTGTGTATCTTGGATTGGCGTATATCTGTATGTTCTGTTCAATTCGTGTGGAAATTGATTCGCTTCATGGTTTTGTGTATCTTTTACTGGCCTATTCTGATGGGTTTCTTGAAGGTGAATGAGTTTTGGAATGTTTTGGGGATCAAATTTATTAGGGCAGTTGTTTGCGTTTTTCACTAGGTAATCAATCATCTTTTTCCTTTCATCCTTGATTTTGGGTTTGAATCAGGGTTTTGATAATTCGATACTGTGAAAATATGGGTGTTTCTGTTCTAATTAAGTTAAGGTTGTTGTGTTGATTTGATGGAGAAAATCCTCAGAATCTCGTTTTTGTAGATCATACATTTTGATGAAATTGATGAAACGTGTACCTAATTGATCCCATGTTCTTGGCTGACGTGCATAAAATGCTTGCAATTTCTTTATTAGATTCTTGTTAGAGCTGTACTGCTTGCAAGCTATTTCTGTTCATTGCTTAATATTAATCCTTTTATCTGGAGGATTCCTATCACTTTCACTTCTCATAATTACAACCCCCTAAAGTGATGTTGTATTCCTTGTTCCTTGAAGTTTCTCAGACCACAGCACTGTTTCTTGTCCCCTTCATCTAATTGGAATGCGGATTTCAGTACTTTGCTGTCTAAAGAAGGGAAAAAGACCAAATGAGATATGTAGCGAATAAATAGTCTTTATGCCATTTCATGCTTGTGAGATCAAAAATTGTGAAGCCTTTCATGAAAGCACCTTTTAAATCATGTTCTTCCAAAATAGAGATAGAATAGTTAAAATATAAGTTGTTTTAACTAAAATGAAACATGGCGAATGATGACATAGGTGGGGTTTGGAGGCCTATATTTAAGAACTTCCTAGACATGATACCTTGAAAGGTTTACAGTCATGTATAGCTATAGGGAAGTTTCTCTAAAATTGCTTATTTTCACCAATTGGAAATCCATGGATCGTTGTCTTAATCGCTGCATACATAGAATTATGTATTCTATATTAAGCCTGTATGTATTGAAGTTTATACATTCTGGTCTAGTTCATTTAGAGACTGAATCTCATCATCCATAATAGTTTCCTTTTTCTTTTTTTTTTTTTTTTTTTTTTTTTTTTTTTTGTCTCTGTGTAGTTTTGTAAACCTTGTGTATCTATGGTTAATGGTTCTCATGACAAATTTAGTAAAAAATACACCATAAACTTTTTTGGACTGATCTCCTCTCTGCTTTCAGCAGTTCACTCTTTACTGACCTTATTATAACAGCTTTTTCTGATACTATTTTCATTTCCTTGACTCGGATTGTGTTGGGGATATATAATCCATGTACAATGATTGACATCATACTAGTATATGGTTTGAAATTTCAGGCTCAGCTAGCAAATCATAATCAGCTTATCGATCACTACAGCTCCAAACATCCAAAAGAGAAGCCTCCAAGCAACTCAGAATAGCAGCCTTCGGCCTCTAAATTACCTGGTCTCTCGCTCTCTCTCCCACCCCCCCCCCCCCCCTTTCTCTCTTGATGCCTTGAAAATGTAATTATACTCTTGAAAATCCAAAGCAAATGGGAGAGCTCTTTTGCTCCGTGTTAGTAAAATGTACCTTTATGAAGCATATGAGAAACAGATGAATAAACTATATAATTTACTTTCTCTGCTGGCTTATATCAATGTTTTGTTGAATAATAACAGTTGAAAATGATTATGCTTTTCTACGTTGTTGTTATATTGCTGTTTGGAGACAACATTTTGGTGTAATTGAAAATAAGAAAGGGATCCCATTAATGGTATATAGTTAGTGTTAAGGTACCAAGGAAAAATGTGTCTCATTCTCTCTCTGTTTCATGCTAAGACAAACACAGGAAAATGGTGGTATAAGTTGGAGATGCTTTGCTCGAGTGAACAATTTATTTGGCCATGTGTCTTCATCATTGCATTGAAGGCGTTTTTCACAAAACAAAAGGGATGTTTTTGTAATAGAAAATGATGGAGGATAAAAGTCATATGTCAAAAATAAATATGTAAGTTAGTAATAAACATAACACTTAATCAAACCTTATTGGATATTTGTTCCTGAAATAAATTATAAACTTCAATGGAGCTCGGTAACATAATAATTATTTTTATTTTTAGAGAAAAAATATTTTTCCGTTCTCCAAATTTATCTTATTGGATTTTTCATCATTTATTTTTCACAATTGGATTTCTAGTTCTTTATATTCTAAAAAAATTGATATTTTGGTTTATATATCTACTATAACAAGTAAATGTCTTTATTTTTTTATTACAAACTAACTTCTTCAATGATCAAAATTTAACACATGATATCGTAAAAAAACGAGTGATTCAAATCAAATTACTCATGGAAATTGGTTGAAACGTTTAGTGAATTTTTTAGTTTTTTCATAGTTAAAATATTTTACCGTAATTTTCACAAATCTTTGGTTCCATTTGATTAATTTAGTTAAACCTCGACGGTGAAACATGTAATTTATCAAAGGATAAAAATAAATTACTTATTGTGGCAGATTAATAACCAAAAATTTGATATTTTTTAAGCATAGAGAATTAAAAAATAAAAAATGAAAGATAGAGAATGAAAAAGCTAATAAGATAAATTTAAAGGATAAAAACTCATTTTTTCTATTTTTTCTTTCATTGTAAAACAAAAAATAGCACACATGATGATGGAAATTAGATATATTTGAATTTAATGAATTTCATCGTAGTTGTGTTTCTATAATAAATAAATTGAATTTGGCTTCGATGTGGCGCTGCTTTCATAGAAAAAAATAAACTAAAAAAATTGCGTGTGAATTGAAAAAGAAAAAAAAAATCTTGGCTTTTGCTTATCACTACAGATGTCGTAAGTGCGACTTTAAAATCGATTACTCCAGCGACTTTAGTTGAACGTACTGTTACATAACCTTCCAGATCTCTCTCCTTTCTCTTTCTCTCACACACAGAAATATCTTCATCTCCCGAGGTGGCTTAGGGTTTCAACCAATTCCTCAATTGTCAATCCCAAATCCTTTTCTCCTCATACAGACACACAAGTTATACATATATGCAGCCACCCAATTGAATTTAATTCTAATCGCTTAAATCCGTTTTCGATTCCTTTCAGGATTAGGGCAAATATGATTATCTTCTCTAAGTCGCGATTCTCATCATCATTCAATGTGATGCTCACGAATAACCTTCGAGTCTTTGGCCCTGGTTTGAATCCTTTTGCCCCTTACAACTTGGCCAATCATTCCTCTCGCTAAATTTTCTGTTTTTCGGTCTTTTTTTAAAGATTATGTTTAAAGGATCTCGTGTTGGATAAGAACTCTGAATTCTCAGGTCTTTTGCTAACCGTTTATACACAGATATATGTGTACTGAAAATCGAAGATAAGAACGATACTTGTGAAAAATATTGAGTTTTCTGTACTTGGTGTTTGATCGTATGGTGGATTCTTGCTTTCTTGTGGGCAGCTTTGGGTATCGAAAGAAGGACCTTCAAGATTAAGCTATTCTATATTTCATTTAGAAGTCTGAGGTTGTTGTGCGCTCGTTTCATTTAGTATAATAATTTGTTTTTTTGCTGTAAACAATTTGAATCAATCTATTCATTCAAAAATGCCGGAGTTTGAGATGGAAACTACTATTAAGAGGACACCTAAGATGCTTAGGTTGGGGGGTGATAGAGATGATCGAGGCTGGACCTTGCTCCACATGTATGCTCGGAAAGGTGACCTCAAAGAGGTATGTGTTTTTCCCAGTGATGGACCATCCATTTGTATCTGATATTTATTATTCAGTTTGTTTTTGTTAGATTGGTGCTCTGTTAACTTTAGTTGTCTTTGCTGAATAGAGGAATTTATATCTTTGCCGAATAGAGGTATTTATATTTTTGCTGAATAGAGGTATTTATATCTTTGCTGAATAGAGGAATATATATGTTGTAAAGTTCGGTTCAAGAAAAAGATTCCATGTTTTATGATTCTTTTCAAGGATAAATAGGGTTCCAGATTTCCTGCTAGTATGTGTCACTACTCTACCTTAAAATTTGGTGTTGCATTCATATGAAGAGTACATTATGGTGATTACGCCATTATCAGTGATCTTTTATCTTCAGTCTTGACCCATAAAAACAGAATAGCAATCTTAAAGAGACCTCGCTGGTTCTGTAATGTTTAGCCATAACGTGCTGATAAACTATTATGATTTCTCTTTGAAGCATTTAAGCATGGTGAGATGCAAATTTATCTCTTCTTTTATGCATGGTGAGGTAAAAAATTGGTCCATTTGTTTTATACAGCTTCTGTGGAGAAGGGTCATATTTCAACATTATGTCTTGGTAGCAGTCAGTGCTGGACCAATAACTATTTTCTCGAATAAAAAGAGCTTTTGAGAGAATTAATACCATAAACATCTTGGCTGCTATCAGGTGTAGGGCAGGGATCATATAATAGCAAATGATCTAACACGAATCAAGTTTGCCTCACTTGTATGTGGGGATACTTAAGTTATCTGACACAACTAATGCACTCACCTAATATACTTGGGTAAAGAAATTGAAATGTATCATCTCAAGTCTTAATGCACGTAGCTGTCTGTTTACTTTGGCAATTTCAGTGCCAGTTTGTTATGAGTTGTCTAAGATAAACACTTATTACTTCCCATGATGATTGGAATGTAACACATGCACTGGAGGAATGGTTATCATTATCTTTACCTATGACATTATTTTGTTTGTGTGTGACTGTTGTTGACATGTTGTAGCTTGGACTCTGCTTTTTTTCATTTCTTTTGAGGTTCGTATATTGTATTTATGAACACATACACCTCTTCCATTACCTTGTAGGTGAGACGGCTTCTTAATGAAGGAATGAATGTTAATGTGGCTGCTGGGGGGCCAAAATCGCATGGTGTGACCCCTCTACATCTTGCTGCTAAAGGGGGCCATCTTAAAGTTATGGATGAATTGCTAGCACGTGGTGCTGACATTGATGCACGTACTAAGGGTGCATGTGGCTGTGAGTTTATTTTCTACAACTGTGATACACATATTTAGAACAAATAGAAATCGTGTCATTTCTGCTTTATCTCATTTCATCTTTTCATTTTTATCAAACACAGGGACCCCCCTTCACAATGCAGCTAAAGAGAGAAAGAAGAAAGCAATTAAATTCCTGGTTGAAAATGGGGCCTTTTTGCCAGACGACATCAACGATACAAGGTTCAATCCACCTGTCCACTACTGCCCCGGTCTCGAATGGGCTTATGAAGAAATGAAGCGTCTACAGCTCGACAGTTCTTCATCTGGTGACACATCTTGCAGCTCTGATAATTGAGGTGTACTTCTGGTAATGGTTCCATATCATTCTGGATTTGAAGAAAGATGAGGATGCTCTGCAATTGGTTTGCATCAATCAGTTCTCTTAGCTCTGAGTCATTGTCTGTGTTGCTCTGCTGAAAGCAACTCATTTTCTTTCTGGTCTATATATACTGCCTGTGCTGAATTTGGAATGTGTGCTTTGTGTCTTTGTCTTCTCAATATCTCCGAGTACGTTTCTGTGCATTTGTGTATTTGTCATTATTACAAGTGTTGATTATGCATCACACCTGGATAATGGTGGCATGTGAGAGGAATTCCGTTTGAAATACCTTTATGTTGCAGTCTGTGTTTTGGAGATTAAACTGATCAATAAATTTGACTGTTGTCTGGCCTCGATTATACTCGTCTTTAATCCAAACACAACCCTATTTCATTTTGCTATTGTCTTTGAACCATTTCATCTAACAGTTGAGATGCTTGTGCTACCATATCCCCATCGTTCTTGCTTCTGTTTTCTTCTTTTTACTATTTATGGAGGGAAATCTCCACTATTATCTTCTCTTCTGATATAAACTGAGTTTGGAATCAACCATTTTTTGGATTTTGTTTACTGGCTTAGCAAGTCTCATGTCATCCCATCTAACGTTCAAGATTAAAAGAAAAGATCTGAGAATTATTCTTTTAAGGTGTGTCAATAAATAGGTGTATTGTAGAATGCCCCTAATATGTGGCTTTTTTCATGAAGGGGCATCTTCTTGAGTTCATCTTTAAGACATTTTAAATATTATGAATGTTTAATAATGTTCCAATCTGTCCAGAAAGTAACCAATGATATCATTAAAGGAGAAAACGGGAGGAAAGGAGAAAGCAAACAGGAAGCAAGTAACTTGTTGCAATCCGAATAATATTGATAATAGCAGTAATGGAAATTACATTAGTAAATTGATGGGCATTCTTGTCCAATTATTAAAGTATCTTAAATAAACAATAGTGCCTTTATTGAAAAAAGTTATTTAAAATATGACATATGGGACATTCATTTACGAAATTCAGACTGAAAAGTTGTTATGTACTTTTACCTTTTTGCTGAATCCACCCACTCTTGTTTGGCTCTTTGGCGACAGTCAACTGCTCCCACTGTTCCACATGTATCTAACCATATGTTGTCCAAAAGAGCAAGAATATTCTCATGTTTTTATTGTAATATAAAACTATATCAAAATAAATGTCATTATAAAAAATGTTCCATTATAGACATCATTACATTTTGAACTGACATCGAGTCATTTTCCCACAGTTTTGTGCAAGGATTGAATTGCACTAAAAAAAATCCAAGAAGAAATTGCTCGTAAGCATTGCTAATATACACAATAAATAGATTTGAACGCATTAAACCAACAAAAATGAATCCAATAATTGTAATGTAATGTCAAATTACAAGCAAATCTGCAAATGCATAGCTAAAATATGCAGGAATGAAGTATAATTCTGAAACAAATTCAGGGAAAAAGCAAGGGGGAAAATAGAATCTAATTAAGAATCTGAATGGCTCAATCTAGGCAAAACATGAAGCCCCACCGCCTCAAACCCCGTCGGAACCTCCACCGTCCAGATTCTCGCCGCCGCCACATCAACGACTGCGATTTCCCTACCATCAGCACACAGTACGCACACTTTTCCCTCCGCCGCCACCACTTGTTGCGCTCCTTTAAGCATCTCATTCTCAATCACCTCCACCCACGCGTCCTTGACGTGATCGTACTTTTTCAGCCAACCTTTCGACTCATCCACCATGTAGATCGTCTCCTCCCCCATCGCCGCCGCCGGACCCCTCCAGCCCGCCAGCATCCCCTCCGGCATATCCTCCCACGAATCCGTTTCGAGGTCGTAGATTATCCCTTCCTTGGCAGCGTCCCCTTTCACATTCACCATGCACAATTTACCCTGCCATCCGACCGCATCAATCGCTTCCCTGCTAAATTTTGCGTCCCTGAGCTTCGCCATTTTATCCCACTTCCACAGCCGCCGCTGGTCTTGGTGGGAATTGAGGTCCCACTTTTCAACCGACTTCGCAACGTCGTTGTCGTAGTTTAGCCCGATTCCGCTCGCCACGTAGACAGCCCCGCCCGACACCCCCGCGGCGCACCACCGGCGTGGGGCGGAGAGCGGCGGGCCGTGGGACCACTTTTGCGACAGGGGATTGAAAACCAGAGGGTGGGATAAGGCAGGAGAGAACTGATCGGCGGTGGCGGCGAGGAGGACAAGCTTGCCGGAAACTGCCACGGATTGGATTCGAAGCTTCCGGGATATAAAGGAAGGGTGGCGGAAGAGGAGGCGGAGGGGACGATCCGGCGGCGGTGGAGGAGGGAGGAACAGCCATTTAGCTGATAGAGGATCGAATGATGCGAATTGTACATCTGAAAGGTGACGATGGTTCTCCGTTGAGATTAGGAGAGCGTAGAGCGAGGGAAATGCAGGAAAATAGGGAGAGTAAATGAGGTGGCGCCATGAAAGGCAGACGGAGTAGAGAGAGGATGGTGGGAGGAGAGAAAGGCAGAGGTGAGCCATGTCGTCGGGGAGGCCGGGGAGCAAAGACTGGTGGTGCTCCTCCACCTCGTGGCGGCGCTTCAGCCTCTTCACGGTGGTTGTATAGTGGAGAGCGGTGATGGAGGTCATTTGATTTGAAGGGGAAAAGGGAGATTTTGGAGCTATGGAGTTAAAGACTGGTGAATATATCCTCCTTTTTTTCTATGGTCAAGAGTTTTTATGTAGTGGCCCACATATTCAACTTAATATTAATTTATATTTCATTTTATTTTATTATATCAATTGATTTATTTCATGATTTTTCAATATATGCAAGAGCGAGTTATTCGACCTAGTGAAATTGGAAAATGAATTAAAATAGAGAATAAAGAGAAATATGAAGTGAATTATTTCATTCGTTTTTCCTTTTTATTCCTTTGTTTTTATGTTAGCAAGTTATGTGGCATTAGAATCACTAAAATACAATTTCAGCATCTATATTATTATGTTTAGCATATTTTTTGCTATGAAAATTTGATAATGATAGAGTTGAAAAAAAAAAAACAAGTTCATGAATAATACTACTTTTGCCCCAAAAAATTAATAACAAATTTCTTATTCATTTAGCGTAAAATTTTCATTTAATAAACAGGTAAAATCTTGTTGTACCTTATTTAATGTTCATATTGCTATGAAAATCAATGAAAACTTTATGAGTTTAATATAATAAAGCGAAATTCATAAAATAAAAGTGATGTGGGTTCACAATTAATAATTTAATATGAAGATGAATGAAGGGAGGTGGGGGCAATGCAGTAAATTCTTGGAGTTAGTTGAAGTGGGACGCGTGTATTAAATATGAGAGAGATTAAGTCATTCATTAAATAGAGTAATAAATGTGAAAAGTGTGGGCAGATTAAGTAAATGAATTAAATAAATATTACTCGTTACGGTGTTAATTAAGCGTTGTTCTAAAAATAACTTATAGTAGAGTGATTGTTTTTTTTTTTTCAATTTTGTCTTTATCTTATTTTGTATACTAAACTTTTTTTTTATTATTTTGTATATTAAACTTTTATTCAGTAAGATCACTTTTCATGTCTGTTAAATATAGAGTAATACAATTATTTCATACATATAATTTTATTTATTAAATTTTTTCTCAACTTTTATACACTTTTAACAATAATTATATTTGAATCCAATGAAGTAATATTTAATCTATAAATATATAGTTAGCAATATATTATGATTATCATTTTGACGAAAACATCTTACAAGTTTAATTTACAAGATAAACGAATCTATAATTTTTAAAATAAAGATTATCTTGTAAAAATATATTTGTGTCGAAACAGTAGTATTGTGTAAACATAAAATTATAATCATAAAATATTCGTGAATTTAGTGTGGGCCCATTTAGGTAAATAAAGTGACACGTGTAATATGGCGTGTGAAGCTGCAAAAGTGGTTTTTGTCTCTTTCTGAAATTCGTTGGTTGATAATTACCGCCACTTGCTCCTCACATGTTCTCCATCGCGCCTAATTCTATATCTTTTTGCCACCCTTTTATCCTTTTCTTTTATTTTTTATATCAAAATAAATATTTTCGGATTAAATATACGTTTCTTGTTTTCTATAAAATAGTATTTATTTAGCTCATTTACTAGTACATCCGTTATCAATTTCTTTTTAATTTTATACATATAAATAATTAGGAATTATTTAGAATATGATATATTAAAGGTATAATACTAATTAGGTATTGATGTAATTGACTAGTTTGATTAACTCCAATGATTTTTTAATATCATAAAGGGTCTAATCAACGAATATATAAAATTGAAAGAGAAGTATATTCTCACGTCATCATTGTAATTTATAAAACTAATAGAAAATTTGTCTGAAAATTGTAAAATTATATTCAATTAATTTATTTTATTACAATGTACATATTCAATATTAACTAAACCATGATCCTTAAAAAGTCTTCCGACCAGCAATAACTGACAAGGAAAATTTGTAAAAAACACATTCATACATTTTGTGTAAATATGTAAATGATCATAGATTACATACTTGACATCCACATTCATAATGGAATCACGCTTTTTATTATTTTCTTAATCTCTACCTAGAATATTAAAACAATATTTATTTTGAGATAACATAAATATGTATTTTGTAAATATAGAAAATTAAATTCCTCAATAATACACAAATATTAAATGTATGTTCTACTTATATAACAAACACAGAGTGAAATTAAATGTGTGAAGAAGACTATACAAGCCAGCCCATTGATGGGATGCCTCAAACAGATCACCACACAACATAAACCACACACATACTTTAAATGGCCTTCAATATGAAAAAAAAAAGAAAAAAAGAAAGCAAAATACAGCAATTTGAATGTTGAGTGATGATGTCATACATGAAAGGCCGGTTATTAGGTATTTTAATAAAGTACGATGACTAAAATATCACATTTTATATTATGATGATTAAAAAAAATCAGTTTTGTATCAAATGTCATATAATAATATTTTTTCATATAATTATATAATATGTTTGTATAGTGTAATTCTACAAAACACATATATTGTGTAAAGTTACTGAATATGTGGTGATTTTTTTTTTTCTTTTATCAAAAAAATAATTTTATCAAATTTCTTAATATATGATGGAAAAGTAATAAAATTATCATTTGATTGCGAATTTTTCAGATAATCCTCTTAAAGAATAACAAGCGTTGTTTAATAAGATTAATGAAGTAGCAATTAATGCAATGGGAATCCTACGGATATACCACATTAATTTATAAATTAGCTAAATTTTGACTGGATGGCTTGGGGATTTCTCAACTGAATTTGGTTCCATGCTTTGACGGCTGGTGGGCCCTATATTGAGATCTTTGTTACTAAATTTATTTTTAGAAAATATATTATGATTTATGGATTGAATCCATTTAGATTGAAAGTCATAATAATACTAAAATACTAATACCTAAAGTAGTGACGCGGATACCTGCTACAGATCAAGTAGTTAGGAAAAAGTGTTGAGAGAAGAATCCACATGAATCGTTTTTTTTAGGCACGTATTAAAAGAGAAATGGATAAAAAATATTTCACTTTTTGATTTTGTGGTATTTTTTTAGAAAAGTTTTTCTTATAATATTGGTCTTTTACCTACTGTGGACATATCTTAATATGATCACCAAATATTTTACTTTTTCAAATATTGTGATTTAAAATTAATAATTAAGTAGACATGTCTTATTATGATAACCACTGATATATAAAAATATTATCCGATCAAATATTATGATTTGAAATTAATAATTATATTATATTATCCAGAAATACGTTAATATTTCTATATAATTAGCTGCTTTCCTTTTCCTTATTAAGAATACAGTATAATGGACATGAGGCCACCATTTAGCTTTTTGATATTATTGCGTACATCATCAAAGGCACATACATCATGTGTCCTACCCATGATCTGACTCCCAGAAGCATTGATGATCTACCATACAATTATTTGACTTTTTGTTCAAGTTCAGCCCACCACCTTCATTATAATCAAATAATAAAAAAACTATACTCTAAACTAATATTTCAAATTTATAACTTGCACACCCTCACAAAAATATCTTACAATCTATATTAAGAAAAATATTCAATTGAGTACTTAGTGATAGCTTTTATATAAATTGTTATATATTCATGGTATAAAATATAATAAGTGTGTTACAAAAATGGAGGCAAATTGGAATTAAGGTGTAAGGGGTTGTCATAGGATTCCCCTAACATGTTAATAGAAAATTAGATTTTCAGTTGTAGTGTTAATGTCATCTGTAAATGTAAATAACAAATATTTTTCTTATTGACCAATATTGAGGATAAAAATCATACTATACATCAGTTTTTAGATTTATTTTATTTTCATTTTATTTCGATTGTATTTATGATTTATCGACAATCAAGTCGAAATATTCAAATATTAAATTTAAACAATTGTTAAATATTTGTTTGGCTATTTTCATATAATTATATTCATTCAATAAGTTATGAAGTTTGATAAGTAAAAACAAAACATAATCAATCAATTCAACCTTAATTTGTGATGATAATACATGAAACTATAAAAGAGTTATATTTATCCAACTTTATACTGTAAGTCAGATGTTGTTGGGTTAACTGTCCATTATATATTATATTTGGGGAAATTTGCCCATTTTCATATAATTTGATTCCAATTTATCTATTAATATAATAATATATTCCCAAATACCCTTAAATATAATATTTGATTCTAAAATATCAATTTTTTAGTCCAAGTCAACTTACAATAGTGCAATGGGCCCTCCAATCGTGTAATCAATCCTGTTTTTTTACATATTAATTTGATGAAGCATACACGGGTCTATTTTCATGAAATTATTACTTGCAAACTTTGATCAAAAAAATATTAGTACAGCTCGAAAAATACAGTAATTACAGTATTTTTTTTCGTTTCTATATAAGTAATTTAATTTAACAATCTTCAACTCATATCATTCTAAATAAAGACACAAAATCAAAATTTCTCAACTTGTGTATTAATATTTTCGGTTGTGGATTACAACTTGGAAGCCTTGAAGAATTGTTGTTCATTATAGTGTAAAGGTATGTTATTACTTTGTGAATATTATCGTGTAACATTGCATTAAATAGTACATAATTATTAATTTTCGTGTTTAATTGAATATGCTAGATTTTGGTATTTATTTAATGCTTTGTGTTATATGTAGATAATTTTTATTTTTGTACATGAAAATGAAATTTATCATACACAAAAATACTTAAAAATTTAGCATACAGGAAAATACGTAAAATTTAACATATATGAAAATACTTAAAATTTAACATACACGAAAATATTAAATATTTATCATATACAAAAATACTAAATATTTATCATATACAAAAATACTTAAAATTTAGCATACACAAAAATAATTAAAATTTATCGTACACAAAAATATTTAAAACTTCACATACACAAAAGTACTTAAAATTTAGCATACACCAATTAATAATCCTATTAACTATCATGTTTAACTATACACGAAAATTAGAGTCAATTATTTTTGTGTGAACTAATTATTAATTAAGATTAAATAATTAATAAATTAATAATAAACCATACACGAAAATTATTATTACTAAAAGTCAACTAATTAATAATCCTATTAACTATCATGTTTAACTATACATGAAAATCAGTCAATTATTTTTTGTGTAAACTAATTACTAACTAAGATTAAATAATTAATAAATTTAATAATAAACTATACACGAAAATTATTATTACTAAGAGCCAACTAATTAGCAATCCTATTAACTATCATGTATAACTATACACGAAAATTAGAGTCAATTATTTTTGTGTAAACTAATTACTAATTAAGATTAAATAATTAATAAAATTAATAATAAACTTTACAGGAAAATTATTATTACTAAGAGTCAACTAATTAGTAATCATATGTCCTGGTCATGTGAGAATCCCCATCTTCCTATCTTTTTTTTCTAAATGCAAAAAAAAATTAAAATTTTATTATAAATGATAATTAGAAGAAAAAAAACTAATTAGTAATCATATTAACTATCATGTTTAACTATACACGAAAATTAGTAATAATAATTTACTATTTTATTACGCAAATTAATAATTACTACTTTAATTAGTTCATTAGTAATATTAATTACTAATTATTAATAATTATTTATACATGAAAATAATTATTATTAATGTTTAATCCCAATTTAATAATAAAATTATTTTTGTGTTTTACTATTAAATTTTTTTTTTTTTATTAGTATCTAGAATATTTTTGTGTAATAATTAGTATTTAATAAAATAATAATTTTCTATTTAACAAAATAATAATAAGATAAATTGTTCACTAACCTTTCAGGAAAATTGTTCATGAAAATCCACTGTTTTTTTTGATGTGGAATTCAAAATTTCAAAAGAAATGAAGTGGGTGGGAATTGAAAAATGTTCACAAAATTCGGCTGTCCTAAACTTTGTAAAGTGAGAAAATAAAATAAAATGAGGTCGTCAAATGGGTGGGTGAAAATCTATGTTTTATGGTTAGTGGATTAATTGGACTTGTGGAGCTTATTACACTATCGTAAGTTGAGTTGAACTAAAAAATATGTATTTTTGAATTAAATATTTTATTTAAAAATATTTAGTGATATGTTGTTATATTGATGGGTAAAAAAATCCATTTTACCTTGCAGCAATTCAAATATTGTTGGGATGATACAGTAATTTGGCTCAAGCCGTACAATCTCGCCAAACGAAATTATTGAGTCGCTTATGAATGGATATTAGACCTAAATAAAACCATTGAGAAATCAAGCTATGGTATAAGACCTTATAAAATTGACAATTTTCACTTACAAAATATTCTCCCATAATACATAACTCAATCTAATTTGAAACTTTAAGTTAAGAAAATAATGTTAAATTTAAATTTTTATTGAAACAATTCAATCTAATTTGAAACCTAAAATTAAGAAAATAATGTTAAATTGAATTTCTATTGAAATTATTGCTTGCTCATATAAAAACACACATTTCATACACTTTCCATTATATTTATCCAATTCTGACATTGTAATTGAGCTCGAGCCATACCATGAAGAAACACACATTTCATTATATTTAGAGTTAATAATATTTTTTCATCCGAATTATACGTGATTTTACAATTTTTTATATATTTTAAATGTTTTATTTTATCGTATGAATTTTAAATTTATTGATTTTACGGTATTGAACATATTATAACTGTACACGTATCCTAAATTAACGACTAGGATTTGTTTAATACTGTAAAATATATCAAATTTAAAATTTATATAATAAAATATATTGTTTAAAAATTTATATCAAAAAATATAAAATTATCTATAATTTGGTTTGGAAAATATTATCAACCCTTATATTTATCCAATCAGGATATTGTAATTGAGCTCGAGCCGTACCATGAAGAAACACACATTTCATGTACACTGTCCATTATATTTATCCAATTCGATACATAGGCAGCCTATATGAATGGGCCTATGATACAGGGCTATTTTCACGTTCACAATTTTCTCCCACTTGTACTTGGCCCAATAACCTTTTCGTGTTCTTCGATTTCACCACCGGAATCATTTGCAGAATTTTGTTGATTCTCAGAACAAGCAGAGGAATTTTTGATTCTCTGCGTCGATTCTGTTTCTAATTTATTTCGTTGAGTTAAAGTACGGCCGAAGAGAAGTGGGAAAATGGGAACGACTGAAAAAACTTTAACGGAGCTTCTCGGCGTTGAAATGGAACTTCAGGATGTGCAAGGTATTTTCTGTTTGATTATCTGTATAAATAAATATGCAATTTTCTTTGCGAATGCTTTCCATTTTCTCTACTGAATTTGGCGATTTTAGCTATTTTTAAGAAAAAGTATGTTTGGCATCAAGTTTATGCTGTGCTATATCTATTAGTATGTCTACATCAAGTTCCTTAAAATGTGATAATACTCCTCCGACAATGATTTTGATTTTAACCCACGATGTTTGTTGAATCTTTGAGTGCCTGAAATTTTTATGTAATTCTTAATATTGTTGAAGAACTTTTCTTTTTACGTTTCCTCTTTAAAGGTTTCCTGTTTTCTTTTGAGTTTTAAGGCCTAAAGTTTCTTCTGTTGCACAGAGCAAATAAAGGCGTTACTCGATCAGCAAGAAAGGCTGTATGAGAGACAATCTGAACTTAAAGCTCTCTTGGAACACAATGAATCATCTGGAAACCATGGAGTTGATGAAGCTTCTGTCTATGTGGAGAATTGGTCTGGGCCATTTGAATGGGATTCTGAAGTGGATGATGTTCGGTTAAATGTTTTTGGTATATCTTCATATCGTGCAAATCAGAAAGAGGTCGCTCCAACTTATTAAACATATATGTCAAACTATTTATCTGCCTAAAGACAATTATTTGATTTATGTTATTACTTTCACTGATTTGAGTGTAGGAAGCACATGCATATTTTTTGTTATCTTCTCATAGGATTTTAGTTGATTTCAGTTATTTATTTCCTGTCCAGTAAATAATTGTAATGAATCCAGTAACTATACTTGCTTCATCTCTGACAGACCCAGTTTTGGCATTCAGAAAGAGTTTGATCTCTTAGAAATGCCATCAAAAGTAGCATCATTACATATTAGTATCCTATTGGAGATTAAGATATATGTATAAGCATTTCTCTGTTTCATATGAAATAAAATTAGTGGGTTCCAGTTAAAGTCATTCCGTTACATGGAACAATATGTTTTCTTAATTTGCCAGCCTCTAATTTATCAAAGTTTTTTATATAATTTTATATCAAACTAAACAACCTCTTGTAAACAGATCATAAATGCAATCATGAGTAGAAGAGATGTGTTGGTAATAATGGCAGCTGGAGGAGGCAAGAGTTTGTGCTACCAACTTCCAGCAGTCCTTAGAGATGGAGTGGCTCTTGTTGTCAGTCCCTTGCTGTCACTTATTCAGGATCAGGTTGTTTATCAAAACAATTTGTTTTTCTTTTTTCTTTTTTGTTGTGGAATTGCTTAGGAATAACAGTTCTAATTAATCATTGCTTCAGGTAATGGGTCTGGCTGCTTTGGGTATCCGAGCATTCATGTTGACATCAACAACTAACAAGGAAGATGAGAAGTTCATCTATAAAGCTCTGGAAAAGGGGGAAGGAGAGCTGAAGATATTGTATGTCACACCAGAGAAGATATCAAAAAGCAAGAGATTTATGTCAAAACTAGAAAAGTGTCATCATGGCGGTCGCCTCTCTCTGATTTCCATTGATGTAGGTATATGAGTAAATGATTCTTTGAACTTTTCGTTAAAATAACCTAACGCATCTTTTTTCATTGCAATGATGTGTTTAGTGGTTTTCTTTCTCACCAAAAGATATGGGCTCCTGAAATTTCATCCTGGCTTCCAGATTGAGGTGTTGATTTTATTACACTTTATCATATATTGAGATGGGAATAGTTCATAATCAGTTCTAAACATTCTTGGGGTATAGACATTTGGAACTTTAATGAAGTTTCAGTCATAGTGGGTAGCTAATGAGCGACTTGAGTATTGGACTAATTATTTAAAAAGAAGTTGAGCCACTGGAAATTTATCCATATCAAAAGAAATTTGAGGGAAGTTTCCGACAATATTGAAAGAAGAAAGAACGAGCGTTTCACTTAACTTACATTGGAAATGATTTACCCTGTCCATGTAACCCATATGACAATTGTTTTCTCTTTCTACTTCATGTTTTTTTATTACTGTTTTTGTTATTCATTTGCCTTTTCAGACTTCCATTGCATTGTTGTATTTAGAAGGGATGCACAGTACAGTTAATGGCTTGTTGATATTGATGTACGTATTTTTTTTTGTAACTTTATAGGAGGCACATTGCTGTAGTCAATGGGGACATGATTTTCGTCCAGACTACCGTAACCTTGGTATACTTAAGACTCAGTTTCCAGATGTTCCCATGGTTGCTTTAACTGTAGGTCATTTTGTTTATTTTATTGATATATAACTTTGCCCACATAACTTGGGAGGGTATTCATTGTTTGTATTGAATATCTCTAGAATTCAACTTGTCTTGTTTTCTAGGCCACTGCTACGAAGAACGTGCAAGAAGATCTGATGAATATGCTTCATATTCCTAAGTGCGTTAAGTTTGTTAGCTCTGTGAACAGGCCCAATCTCTTTTACATGGTATAGCTGTCATTGTTTCTTTTCTACCTGTATTATTAAGTGAATTCTATCATTTTGAATTCATTAGATTACTATGGATGCTTTACGATAATATAATATGCTTCATAGGTACGAGAAAAGTCATCTGTTGCCAAGTCAGTGATTGATGAAATAGCTGAATATATACAAACATCATATCCAAGTAATGAATCTGGGATCGTATATTGTTTTTCCCGGAAAGAGTGTGAACAGGTATGTAAACTTTGTTCTTTCTTAATCATGGCCTTTCCCAATCATTTATGTTTATTTGACAAAGGAGCTTCGTTCAGAATAAATTAATGTTTATCAGGCTCTGATAGGAATTATTATTAGATAATGTTAGTTTTCTAACTATGTTCCCTTTAAATGGGCATTGCTTGGTTGGCCAGCTACCGAATTTTTTTCCTTTCGCAATTGTTATTCTGAAGTTTAATTACCATCCAAAACTTACAGGTTGCAAAAGAATTGCGTGACAGGGGAATTTCAGCTGATTATTATCATGCAGATATGGATGTCCATGCTCGTGAAAAAGTTCATATGTGGTACTAATTTTCTTGTTTGTTCATGTTGAAGGAACTGTGAGATTGCTTTGTTATGCATGTCATTGTATAGAGTTTGCAAAGTCCAGTAGAGTTGCTTGGCCTGAGAAATCTAAAGTTAAATGTCTTTTACAAATTTTTGTATTCGTTTCAAATTCAGAACGTTCTCAGATTTTTTGATCTGGTACAGCAACAAGATAATGAATCGCTGTTTAATCATTTGGGTGGCTTGGTAAGTGTCAGTTGCTACTTAAGAATCTGATGTAGAAAACCGATAGTTCTTATCACTATTTTGGGTCAGCAGACTTTAATGAGTTCATTAGGCTTATGGTATACCTTTGGCCATTGGCGTTATGTTCATAGTTTAGTTGTGGAAATTTGCTAATGGATGAACCACTTGTGTACAGCATAATAATAGCTAAACATTCTCAAACTTGGCTATCTTCGTAAAGAAAATATTAGCTTGTATAAATGATCTAATTGTTAGTTTAATTTTATATAATATATACTATAGTTGACCTAGTTGGTTTGTCTTGTGATTTGATGTCATAGGTGGAGTAATGGCAAGTTACGAGTCATTGTTGGCACGGTAGGTTCGGAAGATTATTGTACTCCAACATATTGATATCAAACGATCAAATGAGGGCATCATCGTCTTGCAGGTCGCATTTGGGATGGGAATCAACAAGCCTGATGGTTAGTAAGTCCTGTTTATTTTGATCTCCTATTGACCATTGGGGACTCACTCGGACCATACCATTTTATATTATAAAATAAAATCATTCATTCCTTAAGCTGTGGTTCATGAAGCCATTAATTTAGCCACATCTTGAAACAGGAGTAATGAAAGGTTCTGACTAACTGTTTCCTATGTATTGTAATCTACAAGACCAGACATGTTGATAACCTAAGCTTCCAGCTATCCTTTTAATGTAGGGAATACTTAAATTTGTTTAAAGTAAATAATTTTCTGGGTCCATAGAACATTCTAATTATATTGAAGAAAATTATATGAACTAATGTGAAGTGTGCTGAATTTCCACACACAGCATAATTTAGGCATTATAAGTGTGCTCTAGTCGTGCATAATAATCAGCGGCTTGCATTTTTGTGTGATTTTTAATGATGAATTGGTTGTAGTCAGGTTTGTCATTCATCACAGCTTAAGTAAATCAATGGAGACATATTACCAGGTTTGTGTTAAGTAAATTAAGTTTTGCCTGTATGGTCTTTCTTTCTGTAATTTCTCTTATTACAGGAGAGTGGTCGAGCTGGAAGAGATGGGCTTCCTTCTGAATGCTTGCTCTACTTTAGACCAGCTGATGTTCCTAGACAGGTAATTTCTTGCTTAATTATTAAATTCATATCTTGGTTTTCCCACTGCATTATGAATCTCATGTAACTGCTTTTTTCTGCAGAGCTCAATGGTCTTCTATGAAAATTCAGGGTTACAAAATCTTTATGACATTGTGCAGTATTGTATGGTATGTTATCTGTACATTTAGCAATTCTATCATCTGTTGTATTCATGAACAGCCACTTGTTTCAAAAAGTTCATAGTACTGCATACAATTCCTTTAAGAATGAATTGTAGTAACAAAGGCTACTGTGAAGTAGAATACAACATTTGTATCTGTGTTTGAATCAGTGAACATGAGTTCTGGGTTAAGTACAATTCTAGTTTGCTATAACTCGGGCTCTCAAGCCAACCAGAATTGTATTATTCTTACTTCATTCATGCCTTTTTTTTGGATTTCAAGGTTTTAGAGAAAAACAATACTTTTGAGCTCTTCATCTTAATAGCTTATCTGCTTTTGGGATCACTTAGTTGTTGTTTCAACTTTGATCTCTTTTATGTAGTCTAAACGACACTGCCGGCGAGGTGCTATCTTTAGACATTTTGCTGAGCCTTTACGAGATTGCAATGGTATGACTTGGTGCTGGCTGCATCTATTATCAATATGTTAGATATTTCTGCCTGCAAAAAGACCAAAAAGCCCAACTAAGTTTCTACCCTTCTTTTTCAGGGATGTGTGATAGCTGTGCCTCTTATAATGAGATCAAGGATTTGGATGTATCTGGTATGTCAAATAGATTTTACAACTCAAAAAATTCTTAAGACCTGATTTGATAGTTATCTTGTATACCAAATGGAAATATTTATGTTTTGTTGTTTTCTCTTTGGAGTTTTCTTACCTAGTGAAATAAGGTCACCAAACATGACAAAGGTTTTTAGTCATTTAGGTTTGATTACTGAAACTAACCTCGTGTTAACATTATGAATATCCTTCTGATTTCATTTTCCCCTTATCTTAATGGAAGTGTGCAATTGAACTTAAGTCATTGCTTCTCTTCTGAACCTGTCCCATTCTTCTTCTGATCTGCAATAAATACTAAGCCTTGCCTCTCAATTTTTCTGGTATACACCTGTTGTAGTACCTTTATTTTATTTTACTGTTTAAGGCTTTGGGAGGTAAGAACGAACAAAGTAAATCCTGTTTGGTACGTGCTTTTGTGGCTGTTGGGCCACTTAAATTGGGATGAATAAGTTTTGTGGATCACTTCCAATTCTTTTTTTTTCTGTATATAGGGTTAGGCAAAGTTGCTTAACAAAATGCATTTTGATCTGTGTATGAAGCAGTCACCATTACATTCATGCTGGCTATGTCATAATGTTTGACTATTGGAATACTTGCTGTAGCTTTTTGGTGTTTTCTTCCTTACGATTACATTTTTTGCTTGGTATGTGCTTACTGATCAAGTGGAATTCTAATGTTTCACTGCAGGTC
Organism: Scutellaria barbata; assembly: GCA_028654395.1. Lineage (NCBI taxonomy): Eukaryota > Viridiplantae > Streptophyta > Magnoliopsida > Lamiales > Lamiaceae > Scutellaria > Scutellaria barbata. Next base: position 11,836,369 of record CM053645.1, read on the forward strand.
ATGCAAAATCTATAGTATCACTGCTACAAGAAATGCAAGAAAATGACCAGAGGGCAACGATTTTGCAATTAGTTGATAAGATGAAGATCAGGAACAAAGATCTCGGTGTGTTTTTCTACTGATAGTTTTTGATACTGTGTTCCTTTTAACAGTCTCAAGATTACTTACCAGACACCATGACAAAATTGTCGAAGGCTTGCATATTCAAAAAAATCGATATCTATGTCATTAATCTCAATGGCTGCTCTAACTTTCTAGAAATGAAAAATTATCAAACAATAGTTGAAACAGCACCATATCTCACATTTAGTAGAACTTCTTTAGTTTTCCATGTTAATGAGAAAGACCCCTGAGATTGTTTCAATTATATAAAGATGTTTATTCAATGACATGTTGATCAAGTGCTTAGTGTACTTTGCCTTCTACCCAGATGACATTTACATTTTTCTGGTCCTTTGATCCATAGAAGCATCTATGTTGAGCAAATAAAACTGATAGGAGGACATGATGTGTGTGTGTGTGTGGGGTCAGAATTTCTCCTGACCTGTAATCTTATTTAAAGCATAGCTATAAAAATATATGCATCATGCTGAATATCTCCATATATTACGCAGATCCTGATCTAAAAAAGGAGGAACTGGAAAAATTAATAGTTCAGCTTGTGGTGGATCGTGTACTGGTAAGACTCTTGAGTTCCAGCTCCTTTTCTCTTCCTTAAGCACCATTTTCTAGCGCACATTCTAAGATTAGCATTTGATATTTGATCAACAATGGTGTATGTGTTTACTATCTTTTATGATCACCTCTTAAAACAGCACAGAATGGTCTGCAACTATATCATTTGGTTGTGACTTTGACCTCTGACCTATGTGAAAAATAAATTCTTAAAGGCTAAAGTAACAATAAAAAAGGTGGGATAGATTGGGTGACCATCCGAAAATAATAATTTGGTCCTGGCAGATAGACCACCATTAAGTCACAGAAAGAGGAATTTTCTCCATGCATCTTGCCAGTCTGGCTGACAGTTTTGCCAGACCATCTCGCTTTTTTTGTTGCCACCAAGTAATAGTTGATAATGAGCTCTTATGTCCTTTGTCTATTTCTAGTACATCATGACTTGCTCCTATTATGCAGAAAGAAGAATTCCAGCATACTCCATATTCCACTAATGCTTATGTGACAACAGGACCTTTGGCAAATCAAGTATTGCATGGTAAGGATGCTTGATTTGAATGATATATGCTCGAATTTGTTTAAATTCTGGTCCACTGTATTTTTGGCAAATGATTGCTTTTTATTATCACAATTTAGCAGACATATATGCATATCTCTTCCTTTTGACTCCATATTTCAAAGATGAGAAAATCCATGTTGATATTATCTTCCTAGTTTGTGTGATTATTGATACTTCTGATAAACTCTTCACCAGCCTAATCTGTCGCAAATTAATAGTCTATGTCGTATTATTTTGGTTATTGCATTGAGTTAATGTCTTGTTGATTCCTTTTCACGGCCTTACAAGTCTTGTTCATTGTTCAAACCATATCAATTGGTCTTTAATCATTTTAAAGCATAAAAATATCCCTAGATAATCTTCAAAACCTGCTGATTTACACATTCCTTTCTATTCCTCAGCATAAAGTAGGTAAATCGCATTTAGAAAGTGTACGGCAGTTTTAACAGATGCTAGATTTCGCTAAAAAACACTATGGAGGAAAGAAATTTGGAAGCGTAATTATTTTGACATTGTTGTCTTTTCCAACTAATTTCAACACTTGCAGGAAAGAAAATAGTTAAGCTTGAAGTTCTTTGCGGACAGAAGGGTGGTTCCACTAATTTGAAAACTAATAAGCGCAGTAAATCTAGTGGTTTGGAATCTAAGCTTGATGAGCTGCGGAAGGAACTTGCTTCACTGGATGGAGGAATATTTCCTCACTCGGTATTATCCACTCAGCAGATTAGCACGTTGAGCACCATGAAGCCAAAATCGATAGAAGAGGTGCAATTTCCAATCATATAACAGTTACCACTTATTTGATTTCATTATGAGATATGTTTCCTTGTACAATTCTGTCTAAACTCTATAAGCATGCCTCATACATCTGATTTCCTTTGAATCTTCCTTCCTTTTTTTTCCTTGTAGTTGGAGAAGATAATTGGAAAGTTGAAAGCTGAGAAATACGGGCAAAAAATTCTTGATGAAATAAAAAATTATGGATCCAACGATCAGATAGAGGATGAATTTTCAGTTGGTGGGGCAGATGATAATAGTGCAGGCAGAGCTGCTAAGAAGTTGAAAACCAAAAAAGCTCTTGTTGTTATTGAGAGCAGTGGGGATGAAGCATGAAACAATTTATTTATTTTTTTAGGGATTTGATGATCAAAGAGGATAGATTTGTAGGTTGCAAGACTTCTGATGAGTTTTTAAATTTTCTCAAAGGTTGATCTGCAATGTCTTGGTAAGGTGATTTTTGCAATTTGATGTGAGATCAAAAAATTTGACGACAAACCCTAGAAAACATATTCTACTTTACTGATTGAGAAGTTGAAAAGAACTGGAGGAATTAATGGTGCTGAGAATTGAAATAGTGAAGAATATTGTCAAATTTCAAATTTTGTAACAATAAAGAATTGTGTTTTAAACACTTGGCATTGGACATCCAACAAGACGTCTAGCTTGTTGATACTGGCAACCAAGCCAACAAAAGATCACTGGAAAATCTTTATCTTTTGATGAATGAAATGGCTCAAAGCAATAAAATTTAGAACAAATAATTTAGAAATAAAAAATTAAAAGAAAAGAAGTATCACAAAAACTTTTACGGAACCGGTGTACGGATATGACCCGACCCGGCCCACGCGCCTGGGTGAGTGCTCTCAAACCCACCCAAATTCATTTCAAATGTTATATCTTTATAGGGATAGCAACCCAATTTACCACAATTACTATTAAATGTCACCCAAAATAGCACCAAAAATAAAAATGACCTTTTTTTACCATCAAAAATAAAAGTGAGATAGTTTATACCATCAAATTTAAAAGTGTGACCAAAAATACCACCATTTTTGATTGACTTTGAATTCAAAATTATTACCCAATAATTTGGTCAAAGGAATAAAAATTAGTCAAATATGACACACTTTCTCTCACCTAACCTACCCCACCCCCAAACTCTTGCTCACTCTCTCTCTCCAACGTTCTTGCGCCCAGAAACAGCCGCTGAAAACCTCCATTTTCCCCCATTTTTGAGCTCAAAAATTGAGCTCAAATTCACGTATAAAGCTTAGATTTTTTGGTGAAAATTCACGTGTAAGACGAAGATGTCAAACCAAGGAGGAGAGGTTAGTGATTTATCCCTCGTTTTTTCAGAAAATTCTTGACATTAAGTTTCGAATTTGGTCAAATTTGTTGAGAATTTGTTGAAATTTTGTTGAATTTGTTGGAAATATGTCTTAATACTTCGAATTTATTGAGTATTAGTTGAAGAAACGGAGGGTTAAACGTGGATTTGAATTCCAATTGAACCCTAAATTATTTGGGGATTAGGTTTAATTTCTTTTCATATATGCTTGAATTCATGTTTGGAATGGTTAGTTGGGTTTAAATTTGAATTTGATGGGTTAATTTGTTTGAATATGTGCTTGAATTGATGTTTGAAAGTGTTAAATGGCCATAATCGAAAATAATCACGTTTAATCGAAAATATGCATGTTTAATCACATGTAATTATAATTAATAATTCAAGTTTAACACTGTAATTATAGGGAATAATTCAGTAAAAAGACTGTAAAAAAAATGGGAATTATTTACCCAATAATTTAAGTGTTTTAAGATTTAGGGGTATTTTGGTAATTAGGTGAAAGGGTTGACTTTGATCGGGACCCACAACCCCGATCAACGGTATCTCGTTGGCGACAACCCGATGATAAAGTATGATAAAGTAAGTGTTGATTAATAAACGGATATTAAAAAAATTAGTACAAAAATGTAAGTTCGATTACAATATTATGTTACTTTAATTCTGAACTTGGGATTATTAATTTTTAAATTGAAATTACGTATCTACTATGCAAGACGGATTAAGAAATTATTTTTAGTACGTGCGGATTATTAAACGGAGATTACATAAATTTATTAAAGGGAAAATAATGAAATATGATATTTAATTGTCCAATTTTAATTATTAAATTTTTTAAACGGGATTTTAAAAAACGAGGCGCGGTACTGGGGCGCGCGCGACGGGTGACGGGAGCATGCGCCCGACGGGAGACAGGTGCCGGGAGCAGGCCCGCCCGACGGGAGACGGGTGACGGGAGCGCACGCCCGACGGGAGACAGGTGACGGGAGCGCGCGCTCGACGGGAGATAGGTGACGGGAGCATGTGCGCCCGACGGGAGACGTCACTCGGGAGCTGCCGAGTTTTCTCGACAGCGGGGGCGGGAGTGCTCGGGAGCTGCCGAGAAAACTCGACCAGACGGGGCTACCCGTGATTTTTTCAAGGCTACACGTGAATTTTTTCAAAATTGATGTGTAGCCCTATAATTATAGGGCTACACGTGAAATTCACGTGTAGCCCTTCCCCGTCGAGTTTTCTCAGCAGCTGCCGGGAGCCTCGGCCCCCGCTGCTGAGAAAACTCGACAGCTGCCGATCACGGGTGCCCCCGCTGTCGAGATTTCTCGGCAGCTGTCGGGAGGCGACAGGGATTTTTTCCTCGTCGCCGGGAAAAAATCTCACCCGTGAATTTTCGATTCGTTTTCTATCCCGTTTCTTTTCATCATATTTTATTATCGAGTCGTCACCAACGACATACCGTTGACCGGGGGTCGTGAGTCCCGGTCAAAGTCAACCTTTTGACCAAATTACCAAAATACCCCTCTATCTCAAAACACTTCAATTATAGGGTTACTCGTGAATTTTCAATTTATTCACGTTTAACACTATCATTACAGTGTTAACAGTGTTAAACGTGATTATTCTATACAATCACTATAAAATCGAAATTTATTGCATTCCAAACGTCGATTTTTCCCGTTTAACAATTTCAAACATAAATTCAAGCATATATTCAAACAAATTAACCCTATCAAATGCAAAATTAAACACGTTTAACCATTCCAAACATCAATTCAAGCATATATGAAAACAAATTAAACCTAATTTCTCAAAAAATAGGGTTAAATGAGGATTATTAACTAGTAAACATACATTTCTTATTTCAACAATAATTTTTCCACTCTTCCAAGAGCCAAAATGTCGGAAAAAATACTCGAATGTTTTGTTCTTCAAAATGTTGTCTGATAATTTTCTACTGAAATTATCAACCTATATAGAAGAACAAACAGAGGAAAATTACATGTGATTTCACAGTATAAAGTGAATTCACACTTAATAATGAGAAGGAAAAAACAAAAAAATTGGTGCACTGTCATCAATCGAATTAATTGACGTGCATGGCCAAATTTAATGAAGACAATAATGAATAATAAGAACAAAACAAAACAAAAAATTTGGTGTAATAGTCACAACCCAATTAATTGTTGCAATTGAAATTACACGTGGATATATTTAAAAAAAATTAAACAATAATTCATGAGTCAATTGAAATTACTACACGTGGAAAATTGTTGAAAAATTATACAATAATTAATGACTTTATATTTCTCATAATTGACTAATTAATAAAATATATTAATTGTCCAATCATCAAGTTGACTTTGACAAAAATGGTGGTAGAAAGTGGCATTCTATTATATTTGGTGGTAGAAAGTGGCATACTATTATATGTTATGGTAATTTGAATATATAATTATATTTTTTATGCTAAAATGAATACTTTCCTCATCTTGATATTATGTTAAACATACTTTTATGTTATGTTAGTATTATTTTTAGAACATTTATATTATGTTGATCATACCTTTATATTATATTAAACATATCTTTATGATTTTATATTATGTTAAACATATTTTTAAGATTTTTATGTTATGTTAATCAATACTTTTATGTTATATTAAATATACATTTATGTAACGTTAAACATATCTTTCTATTTTGTTAAGCATACATTTATGATTTTATGTTATATTAAACATACTTTTAGAGTTTTTGTGTTATGTTAAACATATCTTTATGTTATGTTAGTCATATTTTTTAATTATGTTAGTTGTACCTTTATGTATTATATAAATGTCTGTGTAATATTACATAAATGTATATATATACAAATTAGGATTTTTTTGTGTTGAAATTAGAGTTTTTTCATCGAAATTAGGATTTTTTTTAAAGTTAAAGTATTACATAAAAATATACGTAACATAATATAAATATATAATTAACACAATATAAAAGTTAGGATAAAAAAAAATGTATGAATTTGGGTCGAATTCGACCCGACCCAACCTGCATTGTATGGTAATTGCATACAAGTAAGAAATATATATTGAATAAAATAAAAAGTTAAAATTAACGAGGAAACCAAACAACATTGTGTGTGACCCACGTCCTCGCGCTCGCGAGTTGTAACAAATCAAATTTGCGACTTTAACGTTGGCACGAAAATTAGATTTGGGGGCAAAAGTCGAGAACTAGGGCTTCTTTTAACTATTCTCTGCGCGGCAAGTAAATACACAGATATTCTCCCCTCCGACGCTACTCAAATAAATATTATGGCGGCGGCAACGGGGATTCAGAGAGGCGGCGGTGGGCGGAGAGCCATGGAGGAAGACGACGCCAAGCTCGTCTTTGAGACTTCAAAAGGCGTGGAGCCGATTTTGAGTTTCGACGAGATGGGAATAAAGGATGATCTCCTCAGAGGAATATATAACTATGGCTTCGAAAAGCCTTCCGCTATTCAGCAACGTGCGGTTCTCCCTATTATCTCCGGACGCGACGTTATAGCTCAGGCGCAGTCTGGTACTGGCAAAACTTCTATGATTGCCCTCACTGTTTGCCAGATTGCCGACACCAAGTCATCAGAGTATGTTGTTTGTTTTTTCTTTTTTCTCATTCGGCCACATATCATTGTCTCACGTGGTTATCATTGCGACTTATGCGGTTTGTGTTGTTGTAATCAATTCTGCTTTAATTTTATTTTAGGTTGAAAACAAGCAAGTTTTGTTTTTCCTTTTTTGCTGTAGTCATTTAGTTAAATTTGTGTTGAAGGAGTCGTACATGAGATTAATCATGTTGTAGACCACAAAAGTAAACCCTGTGAAGGATTGGGGCAATGACATGGTGGGGCAGGGTTGGGTGTGGGTAACCCCATTATATTTTTTATACTTTATACAATAGTTTTAGTCTACATTTCTTTATTCTTAACAAAATATTATATATAATCATATTATATTTTATATGTTATATCTTTATATTATGTTTTATATGTTATATTTACTGAAACTCTTTAAATTTGAAAGGAAATGAATAATTGTTGCAAGTTGGCCTATGTTCAGCTTACTGCACACCTGAGAGCAACCATAACAGCCCCACATTTCTGCTGATAATTTAGTTGGTTCAGGCCTGTTGTTTCAATACTTTAGGTTTGATATGCCAGTAACTTAAATGCTGAATATGTTTTCTAAGCTATTCACTTCACTTATTTCTTTCATAAAATTAGAGTCCAGGCCTTGATATTGTCACCTACGAGGGAGTTGGCTGCCCAGACAGAAAAAGTAATTTTGGCGATTGGAGACTATATAAATATACAAGCTCATGCTTGCATTGGAGGCAAAAGTGTGGGAGAGGATATAAGAAAACTGGAGCATGGAGTTCATGTGGTGTCGGGCACTCCTGGCAGAGTTTGTGACATGATCAAGAGGAGAACTTTACGTACTAGAGCTATCAAATTGTTAGTTTTGGTGAGTTAGATTTTCCTGTCTTTATGTGTACATAGCATTATTGTGCATGACATGCCCCCCACAGGCTTGGCTTGGTGGTACATGTGTATTTCAAAACTTAGAACAAGGTCACTAATTGAAGTCTGCCCCCCCCCCCCCCCAAGTCACTCAATGATCAAAAGACATAATTGCATGGCATGGTGATTTTGATGTATTCATTTGATTGTAATTTCATTCACTAATTGAAGTCTGCCCCCCCCCCCCCAAAAGTCACTCAATGATCAAAAGACATAATTGTGCATGGCATGGTGATTTTGATGTATTCATTTGATTGTAATTTCATATGATTTTATATTAGTTGTGTTGTGGCTCTTACTGAATCTTCTCTTTCTTTATGTTATTAGGATGAGTCTGATGAAATGTTGAGCAGAGGGTTTAAGGATCAGATTTATGACGTTTACAGATATCTTCCACCAGAGCTTCAGGTGATCCTGTGTGTGTGTGTCATTGTTTAAATACAGTTTTACTAGAAATCCTGTCTAGGGACTTCCAGAATTGGGAGCCATGGATATGAAGTACATTGTGGTTTATCAGTTTGAAAGAAGATTTTACTGCTTAAAATCCACAACTTGGAACCACATACGGTTTATTTTCATTCCACCTCTGGAAGCATGAACACATTTGATCCCAATTTATGCTTAAATCCTTATTTCGTATAAGAGAAACTTTGGTTTCAGTACTTCGCGGCTCATGCTGATGTCTGCATATTTATATTTGTCATTATATTATTTAAGAACCCTTCGCGTGGGCTCGACGCGCCCTTGTATGGTGAGAAAGGTGAGACCGGATGGTGGAAGAGCCAGGGGAGGGAAACATAGTAGCCCTGATGCAGGAACCATGTACATAACAGATGCCAACTAATGCTAAATCCTTTTTTTTATTTTTTTTTTTGGTGTGAGAGAACTTTTGAGCTGATATTATACAAAGATCCTAATTTGTGTGCTTATGAGTTCTTCTGGTCCCTTTTGTGACCCTCTTTCTTTCTTAATTAAATTTATTTCATATATTATAAAAACCAAATATGCTGTCTGAAGCTCTGAATTTGACTAATATGCTGGGTGATATACCCAAATTTGATCTCATGTTTTATATTCCTGGTATCTTTGTATCATAGGTCTTATGTACTACTAATTCCCTGAAAAATATCTGATATGTACAGTTTGACTATAGGTTGTGTTGATATCTGCCACCCTTCCGAATGAGATTTTGGAGATAACAAGCAAATTCATGACTGATCCAGTTCGTATTCTCGTAAAGCGTGATGAATTGACACTAGAGGTATGTTGGCCCTTACAAAAAAATAAATAAATAAATAAATAGATCTTTTTTTGAGAGGAAGGGGATTCAAGTTGAGGGGAAGGGTATTTTGTGCACAGTTTCCTTTCCAGCTTGTTCAGTATGATCTGAGGTAATTAACCATCCTTAATAGATACTGATTGCAACAGAAAGGCATGTACTTTTATGCCTTTTCACATGTCTTGACCGAGCCCAATGTATCACCATTTCTCTTTAAAGTCAATATTGTATTCCTTTCTCAAAAAGTCTCCTAATATCTCCAATGTAAAAATGTCGTTGCTATCGAGATGTAAACTCTGCATCAGATCTTCTGCTCTGGTCCATATTTTCTGATTTTTCATGTTTTCTTGTGGCAGGGCATCAAGCAATTCTTTGTTGCTGTAGAAAAAGAAGAATGGAAATTTGATACCCTTTGTGACTTATATGATACCCTGACGATTACCCAGGCTGTTATCTTCTCTAACACTAAGCGGAAGGTAATTTTTGCCTCACATATTTTACTGCATATTTGTTATAGTTACTAGTGGTTATGGAAAATAATAATAGCTCTTCCTCCTCCTTTATGGCATATCTTTTATATTGTAATGTCCATACATGGTTATTGATAATGCTCAAGTTATAGTTTAATATTCCTGCATCATTTTGTGAAATTTCTTTGATAATTTATGTATTAATTATGTCCTTCAGTTACTTTTCCTTTCTTCATGCCACGATAACAAAGTCACACTCTCGATTGGCTGCCAATGTTCTTTTGCATAACAATTTTTTCTATTGATTATCTTAAGTTTCATTTTTTATAGTCATACAATAGTAGTTTAAAAATATGAGTTTTCACATATCTTAGCCTTATCAGTTTGAGTGTGATATTGCTTTGTTTGTACCAAAAATTTACTCCACGACTACTTGAGAAGTATAGTATGTAGATATTTCATTTGCACCAAAATTTACTCCATGACTACTTGAGAAGTATAGTTGGTGGAGGTTGCAGTGTTGCGATAGGAAGAAAACATACCTGATGACTAATAAGTTAGTTACTAATTGATTTTTGGAAAGTGTGAAGAGTTTTGATATTTGGTCGGATATGATTGACTTTAAAATGCACAGGTTGTTTAGAGGAAAGACACATGCAATACTAGGTTAGTTAAAAGGAATTAACTAATCTGTCCAAGTAGTTAAAGTTGGGGTTCTGTACTTGTGTTACTCAATCTGAGAACCTCACTGCAATTTCATGGTTCAACGTATGTGACAGGTGGATTGGTTAACTGCAAAAATGCGTGAAAATAACTTTACTGTCTCATCTATGCATGGAGATATGCCACAAAAGGAACGAGATGCAATTATGGGAGAATTTCGGTCTGGTCAAACCCGGGTTCTTATCACAACAGATGTTTGGGCTAGGGGACTGGATGTCCAACAGGTACTCATAGCTTCTTTCCTTTCACAACTTTACTTTCTAATGTTCGAGATTTTTGCTGGTTGTAAATACTCATATCGTGAAATTAGACACCCTATACCGTAATCCATTTTTCTTTTACAATAATTGCGAATTCAGCAACTCTTGATAAATGATTGAGAACCATGAATTATTAAATACTTTGATGTATCTTCAAAAATCATAGACTCTTTGGCATCTAAGTGTTCTTAGTGACTAGAGCAGCAGTGATGTCTTCTGATTGTGTGCTTTTATGAATTTGGACCAATACAATTGGAAGTTATGTGCCATCCTTAATTGGATTGACAATGTTATTTTGGAATTGGAGATTGATATTTCTTTTTTTGAAGTTCATCATCATAACATTCAAAATATGAGCTTTCTTATGTGTCTCCGGTAGTGTTTTGTTGGATTATTTGTGGATAGAGTTCTGCATATTGCCCAAGTGCTTGTCTTCTGAACTTTCGATATGTAGGAACCATTGTATTTTTTCTTTCCTTCTCTTTACACACTATTTTTAAACAAATGGAGCATCCACTCCGTCCATTGAATTTTATAGGTATCCCTGGTGATTAATTATGACCTTCCTAATAACCGAGAGCTTTACATTCATCGCATTGGACGATCTGGACGTTTTGGGAGAAAGGTAATAACACGTGCTCTCAAGTATATGCTTGTGATATGGTTTCTCAACTTAAATGATGTTGATTCTGGCTATGTGCAGGGTGTCGCCATAAATTTTGTCAAAAGTGAGGATATCAAGATATTAAGAGACATTGAGCAGTACTATAGTACGCAGATTGATGAAATGCCGATGAATGTGGCTGATTTGATCTAAGTACTGTTTCTTGGAGCAATTTGCCAAAACATTCAAATTCAGTAAGATGCTGTCACGGAAGATTTGAAAGTGATTAGGCATAGCTCTCCTGCATCTCTCCAAAGGTAGATGCTGTCATGCTGATTTGGTTTTCAGTGTGGTCTGGTTGGTTGTGAGTGGATTGGGGTTATTGTATGACATTTTAAAATTACTTGCCATTGAGTAGTGTAATTTGGGGATGCTACTTTTTCTATTTTGGCTTTGATGATAGTGTGGATAAAGTTTGCCCGACTTAAGTGGTGCTGATGTATTAATCAAGAGGAGGTTGTTTGGCTAAGTTTATTGAACAGTGATTATTTTTATAAGTTTCACCATCTTATTTATGCAGAAAGCTCAAACAACTTATTTTTAAACCCTAAGTCTTGTAGATATTGTGAGAGAGCGATACTAGTGATTGTGAGAGATAAGTGCTTTAACATGATAAAGAAAGTTATTAATTGTGCTACACTTTTTCATGTAAATTATTCATGAGTTGATAATATAAGAATAAAGAATGTGGTTCCAAACATCAGGAACTCCTGGAAGACACCAATGGACACAATCTGAATACCATCTGGGGTCTCCTTTATCATCATTTGGATGAAATTTCTGCTTATATATTGATGGGTGACCATCCTTTCTCCGATCTGATAAATTTGTTATATTAAGAAATTTGACTTTTAATCCTCTCGCCTCCAATTTTCGTATGAACGATTCTGTAATGCGCATTTTAATGCGTTCTGTTGTCGTTCCCGCGTAAGGATTTACCTCCTTCAACATCGGCTCTGTCTCCTTGTAGCAGTTTATTCCACTGCAACATTATATATATACCAAATATATTGTCAATCTTCTTAATTAGTTGCATTCATATAACTACTAGTTTTAAGGATATGTATAAACTCACCTTTTGTGATAAGGTGTCTGGCTTGTGAAGAACAACTTTGTTTTGTTTCGATTAATGTTGATTTCCAACCAATCAGACAACGTGCTTAAACCCATTTCATAGCAACGTGGCTTCATTTCCACTTTTTTGTAGATTGCATCAGAGCTCCCAAACGACCCCCATCTGATGAATATGATCGATCACAGAATTAATTTTCATGATGAGAGAGAGAGAGAGAGTTTATCTAATAGCTATACTTACAAGAGTGTCAAGAATGGATGAGCTGGATCCCTCCACCACATAAATGAATCAAAGATGAGTATATCTGCATCATTCCAGTGCCTAGCATGCTTTTCTATTGCATTTATTCTAACTATACGTTCTGCTACATTCGAGTGGTCATATGGATCATCACAATTAGACTCCACCAAGAAAGGAGACCAATAGAACTCAATCCTCGCATTGTATTCCTTCATTAAACAAAACCTGTTAATTACATTCAAACACAGATTTTGTTTTTGTTTTTTTTGATCCAGAAATGGAACAACTTACAGCTGCTTGATAGACAAACAAGTTGCCATCTCTGATCGGTGATGATGAATGCTGGAGAGAAGACTCGATCATGCAAATCAACGAGGTCCATTGATTCCGGCCTAAAGAATCCCCCACAAACACAAGCCTTTTGCCTCGTATTTTCTGCAGCAACTCAGTGGCATTGAATTTGGGAAGATCACACCCATGAGGCTGCCATCTCCACTTCTGATATCTATCATCCTTTCTGCCATATCTCTGGCAGCTGAAGTCATTGAAAAAGTTGAGCATCACTGAGCATTGTTCCTCCTTGTATAGTGGATATGACATGTTGTCGAAAACCCATCTCCCTGAAAACAAATTGCACCTTCTCAGGATCGTACTATCATCATTAACACTACTTGTTTGCTCTTTGTTGCTTGTTTGCTCTTCGTTGCTCGTTTTTCGTGCTAGCAGAGGTTCTTTCGAGGGGGTTTGATGATGATCTTGTGCGATGCATGCGTATTTACCTGTTAGATAAGAAGCTATAGAGAACAAAGCTACGATGAAGAGACCAGCAAAGTAATAGGAGTTCATTCTTATTTTCCTTGTTCCAATATTCATTCTCTGATTTTTGCTCTGTTCGGATTATTTCATACACTTCAGACTCAGGATTGGTAGATTAAGACATTATAGTAATGTAAGATTTTGTTAAAACTGAAAAGTTTGTAGGCATTGCTTTTGTTAACTTTTTTGTGTTTATAGAGCATTTTGCTTTTATTGATGTGATTATTGTTTTCTCACCGTGATATATATGAATTACGCATATGAAAATGTTGGGAATAACATGAATGCAGAAATGATGATGATGCAACTTACAAATGTATAAAAATGGAATGCAGAAATAATGATGATGCAACGTTACAAATGTAAAAGATTTTTTACAGTGTTTTCGGAGAAAAAAAGACAATGAGCTAATTAAGAAAGGATCAGCTAATTAAAAAAGGATCAGAATAGTTCGGTTAATCTTTTAATCAAGAAAGTTATTTATGCAATCTCGTGGTGATAGTGTTTCCATATTGATTCGATTATTATGATGATATTTGCACAATTCTCTTTCAAGTTATTATTCCCTTTCACATCAATTACGAGTTTAATATTGAGATTAAGATATGTATGAAAAAATATTTGTCGATATTTTCCAATATAGTAAGGTTGTTTTTTGTTTCTAAATTAAAGGATTCGATCCAATATTAAACGGATCATTTTCTTTGTAGTTGTACATATATGGTTATATCCCATTTTCATTTTTAATTAAGAAATATGAAGAAAAACATTTTCACAAACTTCTCTTCTTGTCGAATTTATCATTTAAATAAAAAAGAGTAAAACATTTTACTATATTTCTCATTTGCAGAGAAATTGTAACCATAGAATTTGCTAGTTATTAATCAATTAAAAATCATCAAAAATATCATGTAACCAATTAACTAACTTAGGTACTTAATTAGAATCTGGAAAATAAATTTGAGGAATGATCATAATCAATAATAGGAGGGGTAAATATGGAATTTCGCGTGTGATGATATAAAATTTAAAACCCATAATTATCTTGTTATTGGAAAAAGAATAATTCTGGTCCTCGTATGTCCAACACGTACACCAAACACCACAGTCAAGGTACAACTCTGTATAGTAGAAGGCACAACTTGTGGAAGCAGCGATCTCTCCAGTCTCCACCCCATTGCCTTCAACATCGCAACCACACCATTTGCATGGATTATTAAGGAAACCCACCTCGTAATTTACCCTATTTTCAGAATTTCGTACATAAACACAAAAATCATAGCCTATATACTCACAGATACATACCCGTTTGAGGTTGATTTTTACTTTGGGTACACAAATTAATTGAGCTAATTATGGAGCTGATTTGCTCAAGCTGTGTGGTTTCATCTTCGTTGCCATCACCGGCGATTGGTTATTCAAGGACGAAGCAGAATTCCGTGACGTTGAATCGAAAGTTTTCGTCTAAATATAGAATTAGAAGACCGGTGGTTGTCCGAGCTCAGAAAAGCGAATCATTGGTACAAGTCGACAAGTTGCAGGGTACAAGCAGTAACAGGGCGTTGGAGCAGCTGGATATTGAACGCGGTGTTTGTGTTCCCTTTCGGAAGTACACTCCCGAATCAGTATGTAATTTTTTTTTCTTTTAATCTTTGACCGTAGATTTTTCCTTCGACTTTGTAAATTTATTGATTTATTTAATTGGAGGAAGTTGGTAACAAAAGCATAAGTAATTTATGGCTATTTGACTTGTAGTTGTGCCTTGAGGCCCTTTCTGCAACCTGAGATTGTTATTGTACTCCATCATGATGTGTGTTTTATCAGTTTTATGTTGCCTGCGTTTGGATTGAGGACTTAGAGTTAGAGTGGATTTCAAATCCATTAAAATCACCCCAAAAAAAAAAAAAAAGGTTCAAGTTGAGGGTGATGGATGTCAAATCCACATCAACCAAACAGCCATCAATGGATTTGCTATTGTGAATTTTGAATCGGTCACCTAGTGCTACCACAAATGCAACAGTAATGAATTTGTGCTGTACTTTTATATGTGGTTTGGTTTAGAATATTGGGCATGATTTGGTAAATTCGAGTACTAACTTAAAAAGGAATTCATCAAGGACTTGTTTTCAAATATATTGTTCTTTGTCTGCCATAAGTGTTGTCATCATCTGGACATTGACAATCTCTTACAATGAAACTGACTTTGTTTTCTAGAAGTTCTATTAATGTATTCAGTTAATTGTGTCTATGAAGAGCATATAAATAGTAGGGACTTCCCAATTTGCATTTTCTGGGTACACTAGTTGGTGGGGGGGGGGGGGGAGACGTAGATTTTTTTTTTTCTTTTTCCCTTCATCAAATACTTTATCCCCCATCAGTATTGTAGTTATTCTGCTTCTATGTCTAGCTTTCCTAATAATCATTTTGGTTACTTATGCAGGTAAGGAATAAAGTACTGGAGTCAAGAGGTGCAATATTGTCATTAATTGGTAGAGGTGTGGAAATTGTGTGGAATTTGGGATTCTATTGGTCTACCTTGATGTATGATTATCTTGTGGGTCGTGATGAAGAAGTTGTTCCTTTTCGTGCTCGTCAACTGAGAAATCTCCTGTGCGACTTGGGTCCTTCTTTCATCAAAGCTGGACAGGTGTTTCATTTTCTCTAGGCTCTATAAACTTATAATAATATTAGTAACTAGAGGCAAACACATTCTTTTCTTTCTCCTAACAACATGATTGTATCTTAGAATTTCGGTGACTGAGCATATGAAGATAAGGTGTGGAGTATACTTTTAAGAGCTTCTTTTCTACTATGTGCCTTCTTTTGTTATAACTTACGAGCCAACTAATGCATATCATATGGATTTAAGTAGCACACTTATTTCTTTTTACTTTTTCGATAGCCACAATGCTCCTCCCCCCCCCCCTCCCCCTGGGGGTTTACATCTTTGATTTACACTCCCAACTGACTTGTGCATTGGTTTGCCTTTGAATCAAATTTTCATTGTCCATTTGCCTTTCTTAATTAACCTTTGGATTTTTTTTTTTTTTTTTTCTCTTTATAGGTGCTTGCTAATAGGCCCGATATTATTAGAGAGGATTATATGAATGAACTTTGCATCCTTCAAGATGATGTTCCTTCTTTTCCCAATCAGGTAATTGGGTGTCTTTATGATAATGCATATCTCATATATTATTTTTAATTAAGCAACCCATCATTAGAGTGTTGGTAGGTAGCTTTTGGCATTATAGAAGAGGAACTCGGTCAACCTCTTGAGGCTGTTTTCAGCAAAATTTCATCGGAGACGATTGCAGCTGCAAGCTTGGGCCAAGTTTATCGAGCCACACTCCGATCATCTGGAGAGGATGTTGCTATAAAGGTTTCAAATAATATCTTTAATCGATTTTCCTTTCTCTGCTTTTGTTCTAAAACTTGTATTACTTTCTTGTTCAAACTCTTGAATAACTTAATAAATTGAAATGATTTTATATTTGCAGGTGCAAAGGCCTGAGATAGAGCCCATAATATATAGAGATCTTTTTCTTTTTCGTACTCTAGCATCATTCTTGAATGGCTTCAGCCTGCAAAAACTGGGTTGTAACGCAGAGCTTATAGTTGATGAATTTGGTGAGAAGTTGTTGGAGGAGCTTGATTATACCTTGGTATGATTATCTACTCTTGCCTTTTATAAAGACAGACTCTCTGTGTACATTCTTTGTTGTGTAAACACAGACAGATCAGCTCGCTAGTTGATGTGACGTTTCAAACTGTTTTATTATAGAATTATAGTAATATGTTTTTTCCTTGAAAATAAATTAAGGGCCTTGTCATTGACATCTATTATGGCACACTTTCATTCCTACATCCATTTTCCCTTCTAAAACACTTTGTATTGCTTCTTTCTAATACATTAATATAAAACTTAACATTTATATTTGGACCATGAGACATCAGAGGATATCCTTTGCATTTTTCTCAGGAGGCCCGTAACATTGAAGATTTCCTTGAGAACTTCAAGGACGACCCTACAGTTAAAATTCCCCGTGTTTATAAGCAACTTTCTGGTTCAAGAGTGTTAGTCATGGAGTGGATTGATGGAATTCGATGCACAAACCCTCAGGTACAAAAGTCAATAACACTTTGAAAGTAAGCAGTTGAAATGTGCATTTTAATAACAAAAATTTATAAATGCAGGCCATCAAGGATGAAGGACTTGATGTAAAAGGGTTTTTGACTGTTGGAGTGAGTGCTGCCTTGCGACAATTGTTAGAGTTTGGTCTGTTTCACGGGGATCCACACCCTGGAAATATCTTTGCCATGCGTGATGGACGTATTGCATATGTGGATTTTGGGAATGTGGCTGTTCTCAGTCAGGTAATGATACCTAGTAATATTGAATGATTATAATGACGAATTTAGCCTAGTAATATTGAATGATTATAATGATGGATTTAGCCTTTCATGTCATCCCGCTTTATAAGTTTATCCATTTGACTCCAAGTGTGATCCTTTTATTGGCTTTACTTGATTTATGATTTGTACTTCTAATCTTGTTTGTTAACTCTAGTCTACCTTCTACAATGTCTAAACTCCATCATTTGTATACAACATTTCCATATTATCAACCCCCTAATTAATTACTCACATTATTCCATAATTTCAGCCCCTAAATTTATTTTCTAGAATTATGCAAAACCATCAATTCAAGCTGAGTATCATTAGCTTTTCTTCTACGAGTGTAAACTAAAAACAAGAGCTTGATTGCCTCTATCTATACTCCACATTGTCTAAACTCCATATTTATACACATTATTCCATAATTTCAGCCCCCTAATTTATTTTCTAGAATTATGCAAAACCATCAATCAAGCTGAGTATCATTGGGTTTCCTTCTATGAGTTTAAACCAAAAACAGGAGCTTGATTGCCTCTATCAATTTCACTTTCATTTTGTTAATGTTGAAAGAGAGATGTTAATTGGCTTGTTTTGCAAAATCTCTGCAGCAAAATAAACAGATTCTTATTGATGCTGTTGTCCATGCTGTAAATGAAGATTATGCTGAGATGGCCAATGATTTTACCAGACTCGGCTTTCTAGCTAGTGGAACTGATGTTGCACCCATTGTTCCAGCTCTGGAAGCAATATGGCAGAATTCTGTTGGAAAAGGGCTATCTGATTTTAATTTTAGAAGTGTTACAGGTATTTTAGTAACTCATAAACAACACATGTGTTACACTTATATCAATTGATTCGTCAAAACTATTATTGAATAAGGCAGTGTACTATATATATAATGATTTATTGCAGCAATATACTGCAATATATAAGAAATTTGATAAATACAGTATTTGTATATAAAAGATTTCTATATGTGTTAGAAAGGATTCTATTGTTTGTTCTCTTTTTCTCCAAGCTGGCTTTCTGTGTAAGCATGCCCTCAAGGTCTATGAATTGAATTCATGTTCTCAAGTCTTCAAGGGCTTGTAGTTGTTTATAGCTTAATTATATTTTTGAAATGTTTTGGTAGTCTTTTAGTAACTAGTACTGGAGCTCATTTGTGATGAATAGGAACTAGTCTTATTTATGAGGACAATAGCATTGAATTATAAGCAAAATTCGACCTTTAATTATTAAAACCATCTTGAGTTTCATATTTATGATCATAATTGTTTATATTGGACTTCTGTGAGTATTGCCATTATCTATTATCTACTTCTAGAATAGTCGACTTTCTGTTCAATGGGATACTTGTTTGCTTTTAACCAATTTGCTATTTTATTTTTATTTTATTTTATTTATTTCTCCGCATGTCATTTATCTGTTGCATTTCTTGCAGGCAAGTTTAATCAGCTAGTGTACAACTATCCCATCCGTATTCCAGAGAGGTTCTCTCTTGTTATTCGATCTTTATTGACTCAAGAAGGAATCTGCTTCACCCTGATGCCTGATTTCAAATTTCTAGAGGTGATGCATTTTCTCTTGACTCTTAATGTCTACTGCAATTGCCATTCACTATTTCACTTTTATGAAATCTTGTTTCAAAGCTAATCTTTCAAAACTTTGGAGTCCCGCATGTTCTATAAACTCCATAAAGTATCTATTGCTATTGCTTCAGCAAATAAAACTTATATCTAATCTGTGGTTGTTGGATAAAAGTTCTTGCTAGCATCAATAGAGAACATATCACTTATTAGTATACATTATAAAGGACCAGTAGCATCCTTTGTCAGAATGGACTTTGTTTAACGTTTTCATCTAAACTATTGGTCTTAGTTGATGGAAGACCTGGCTTTCACCTTGTTTATCATGCCTATCAATTTCAGCAATCTTCCAATATCAATTAATTTTGTTGATCATATGTCATTTGATGATTGTTGCAACAGGTCGCCTATCCTTATGTGGCAAAGCGCCTCCTCACAGATCCTAATCCTGCTTTACGCGGACGTCTTATTCAGGTATCTTACAGCCTTTGTTTGTATGCATCTCTTCTTTTGGGCTTCATTGCAATTTTTGCTTTGCTTTGAGGTCAATGCTTTGCATCCTGTGAACTATTGGTATTTTTATCAAAATACAGATGAAATGAAGATAAAAACATCGAAATTCACAGGCATGCATCTTATTCATCTAAGAAGTTGCAAAGGGAAAAAAAAAAAATTGGCACCTAGGACCGATTAACCCCGCTAGCTCCACATAGATCCACCTGGCGCCTAAAGTGGTTTAAAAGAAAAATAATTATATGCGGCGCCTAGAGTAAATCTTTGATAAATAGTATTAGCATTTTTTGGCAGTAAACACTGTTGGTGACATTGTCCTTCGCTCGACTTTTCAGGTTTTATTTAAAGATGGGGTTTTCCAGTGGAAACGACTTGAGAACCTAATTGTTCTAGCGAAGGAAAATGTGGCGAGGATGAGCACCAATCCTGCATTGCAGGGAAACAACATGTTAGTACTTTACTTCAGTAGCATATCATTTTCTATAAATTTAGTTCATAGGCTAATGTCTTCTTTTGGCTGTTTATGTCATTGGACCGTTTCTTTTACCTGGCAAAGGTCTAGAAAACAAGAAGTTGGAGGGAAACTGGACCTCACAGACACAATAAAGGATGGAGCTCGTCTCTTCCTAATTGATGAAGGGCTTCGTAGGAAGCTTCTTCTTGCTCTTACTGAAGATTCCAAACTTCATATTCAAGAGGTTTGTAATATTTATGAGTAGCTTCTTTGTTTTGAGGTCCCTTTAATCTAACAACAACATGCATTTGCAGCTTATAGATGTATACAGACTGCTTGAGGGGGATATAGATATACCTACAGTAGCTTTGCAAGTAGCACAAGGTAATGGTTCATTGAATGTTGATACTCTAGTGACTTTACAAGTTAACTCGTTTCATGCATCTTTTAACTTCATACTTGGACTCGTAACTGCTACAGATCTTCCTTCCGTTGCTCGCGATGTAATGCTTTCATGGAGTGCCTCTATCTTATCCGAGAGATAAGCTCGGTTTTCTTGTACTACATGTCGCTTCCTACACTGTAAATGCCTCTATATATATTGCTTGAGGAATGAGGATGGACTATCAGATACATACTTCGGTTTTGTATATAACCAAAATTTTCTATATAGAAATGCCATGCGTCTCAAATGTGTAAATATAGTCGCTGGTCTGAGTGAATCACCCGTTTTCTCCCATGTCGATGTTGTTGTCCATCTCCATCTTGCTCGTTTTCTTTCAAGAATCGGCATCGTATGAATGATCCTAGGATACTGTATGTATACACTATAGACATGTACTCATACTTTCATAGTGATTTTATACAGTTCAACTTGTAGCTTGATTTACAAAGTTTCAGACAAAAAGAGTTATAGAAGTCTATCTGTGAGAGTGGCGAACACACTATGATCATACTTTCGAATGGATTGCCCTTTTTTTTTTGGTTCAACACATATCTCTAGGTGTGTTTGTAAAATGGTGGTGTTTTCAAAATTTGGACCTGTCTAAAGTGACCACATTCTATTATCTTTTATATTTTTGTAAATCCAAGTCCAGCTCCAAAGGCTCCAAGAGGACCAACACTGAATTATTTGGGAATAATTTAGAAATTATATAAAATAAACTAAAAAGTGAACGATAACTCGTAAAGTAATTTATTATTAGTTTATTTGTTACTGCAGCAGGATGATCAGAAACGAGGTTGCATTTTTTGTCCGTGTGATTTAATTTGACACGTGCTATATTAAATTTATATCTATAATATAAAATAAACACATATACTATTAAGTAAATAAACTTAATAAAGACAATCATCAAAAGATAAAATTTTCAATTTAGATTATTTGTATCTAAAATCTATATCTCACTCATGTATTACATATCAAATGTCAAGTGGTTACAATTAACAAATAGATTGAAAAACATTTGTTTATTCAAAATTATGTAGTTTAAATGTGGTACACACAAGACAAATATTTGTGTGTTAGAGTTACTAGAATAATGAACACATTTTATATATGAAAAGAAAATAACATATATTTAAATTTGTAAAAACAATGATTTGTTTCTTATCTTTTTTTTAACGTCTGGAATTATTTTTTTATAACTATAATCTAGTGAATAATAAACAATGTAAACATCAGTATAATATTGTTCAGATTTCAATAAATAATATATTTTATAAATATTAGTTGTTAAAAGAAAATTAGTGGATTAATTCAATTTTACAAAAAATAACAAAAATCAGAACGTTATTTATTTATAGAACTATTATTACTATGTACACCTTTCTTTCATGGCCATCAATGACCAAAAACGAATATGATGTCTATATTCTTATAATAACATATACTAGAATATTAGTTATTTTATAACTTGTGTATATCTCTTATTTTTTTATTTATTATAATCTTATCTTATTGGAGTAATAATAATTTCCTTGTATTTCGTATTCCAGCCAGTAGTCGATGACCAATTAAAATTAAAATAACTTCCATCCTCTTTTTTAGCGAGGGGTCTCTCTCTATTTTGTTTGAAATCAAAATAGAATTACCCCGATTTTATACACGGGTCATATATAAAATATTTATTTATTAAACTAATTAAAGAATATATTGAATTTTATCATGCATATTTCTTATTTTTCTTTAATTCTACACACCTCGTTGCTCATATATACTCACGTAATGCCAATCGCCCCATCCGATTTGAACACAAAAATTAGGGCAAGAATCCACAGCGAACCCTTCGCAAACTTGAAGGTAACTCCTTTTTGTTTAATCTCTTCTTCTGTCTTGTCTTGTTTTGTCCTTTCCTATTTCCGGCCACCAGAGGCTAGATTTCCGGCGCACTAATCCCATCTGCCTCATCCAGATAATACACAAAAAGTAGGGCAAGAATCGACGGCGAACTGTGCACGGACGAACTTGATGAAGGCAAGTTTTCTTTTCTTCATTTTCTTGAAAGTCTTATCTTGTTTCTTGAATTTCGATTTGGCTGTGATTCCCGTGGATTTCTTTCTTGGGATATAAATTCTTTTCTTAAAAGTCTTATCTTGTTTCTTGAATTTCGATTTGGCTGTGATTCCCATGGAGTGCGCCGGAAAACGGACTACTTTCTTTCTTGGTATATAAATTTTGAAATCTATGTCTCTTTCAGTGAAATTGACAAACCTCCTCCGTGAATGAAGATTTTTTAATTAATTATACCAACAAATTAATTAATACATTAAGAAGGAGGCTGCAAAGACAGTAATTTGACTATTTTAGTTGTGTTCAATTGTAATGGAGCATACTGAATAATTTTTTTTTGTTTTTAGAATGGTGCGCCTCAGTTGGGTTGCACAAACTTTTTTTTTTAGGCTTTGCCCCTAAAGTGCGGCAGGACCATTGTGCCTTGAGTGCTTTATGCTTTAACTACCTTGGAGATGACAGTTATTTGGAATTTGTTCCCAATGGCAGTTGATGATCACAGATTACTTTCAAGAATTAGGGGGACATTCGACTGAGTGGGATTTGGTGAAGGTTTTAGAGAATGGCTCAACAGTCATCACGGCTTCATCGGCTTCTCACGTTGTTGGACAGTATCCTCTTTTTGACTGTTCACTATGATTTTCAGATAGCATACAATAATTCCATCGATGCATAAGTTTAAATTGCAGTTATGCACTATATGCCTGAAGATTTGTTGTATTGTTTCTTAGCTCTGACCTTATTTGAGATCATTTTTCTATGCTTATAAGGCTGGAAATAGGCCTGTCTTTATTTGAGTAAATCTATTCTCATTTTCTTATTGCAGGTTGATTTTTGCACATTCCACGTACATTTAGATTTAAACAGAAATACAAAAATGCCATTTTTTTAAGACATTCAATAATCCTCATTTCGATACTTTCCCTTTTCATGGTCATTGTTGAATGGTGTGTTTCTCTTTAACACATGCTAAGCCGGTTCAACCCAAGCGACAAGGTTTTCTGCAGCAAGGCAGATAGGGGAAATTGCCAAATCACATCCTCAGGACCTTAATGCTCTTCTAAGTAAGGTATGGTTTTACTACTTAATATCTTTTGTAGTAAGGTATGGTTTTACTACCTAATATCTTTTGTAGTTTGAACATTTCGTTTTTAACCAATGTAGTTGATGTACCGTATTCTCATGTTCTGAAAATTGTCTACTGTTCATTGCAAATTGTCTGGGTTATGTTTCCTTTTTTACCATTCCCCTAAAGAGTTAGAATGAAGCTCCATCGATTTTTACTTTTCATGTGGTTTTAATCAAACCTATGCAATTCTTTTTTTGACTGCCGAAGTGATTGGTGGAGATATGTGGATAAAGAAAGTTGATTGGTACTCTTCATGTATCTTTATCCCTGCTGTTTATATCCTGTAAAAAAGAGTTTGAGGTTTGGGATAGACGGATAGTTGATGTTTCAAGGCAAACTAAGTTGCGGGGATTTTGAAATAGATGGTATAAAGTTTGTTCAATAGTTCCAGAATGATTTCATGAGATCTAGAAGTTAGTGGTGTAGCTAAAGAAAACACATTATAAAACTTGAAAAGGAATTGAAAAATGTTGCACCTGTTAATACATTAAGTTAAATTATTGTCACAAAATTTGAGGCCAGATGATGCATTATCTATTTACAGAAAGAAACAGTTTATTGTTACTAGATTATTCTTTCCCAATTTATCATCAAGTTATATGCAGTAACAATTTGTGATACATGTTCATTTTGACATGCAATTGAGTTGATGCCAAAAGTCATGGAAATATTTCCTATATATATATATTTTTTTATTGAGAATCTAACAAAGTTGGGTTTACCTGGACACTCCAATATGCACAAAAAAAAGGAGAGATTTATGTGTCTTTTGGAGAAGATCCCTGTTTGCATTTTCTTCATTTAATGGATGAATCTCCTTATTGGTTCTCTACGTATTATATGGCCTTATTCATCTTTTGTTTCTGCTGATCATCATATTTTTATGCAGGCGTAGTTTTTCGAATATCATAATATGATTACGTAGGAGTTTAGTTAATCAACTTTTTTAGAGTCAAAGTTCTAATATCATTTGATGCCTCCATTTTTTAAAAGTGATGGCCCTGCTAGTTTTAATTTTGTCTCTATTGTTCTATGTGCTGTGATGACATGTTATGAAACACAGTGTTGGAGTTACCAACACTTTTGAGTCACCTTGAGATGTAATAACAGTTTTGCTGGTTCTGGAGGTTCTTCAGTTATGCTAAAAGTTTTCCTTAACTCATTAAGTTGTTAAATCAGATAGTCTTGGTTCTCGTTAACTTATTTTTTTCAATGAGGTGTAACCATAGATATAGAAGTTTTATGCTTTGTTGTTTTTTCCTTTTAATGTGTTTATCAAGTGGAGCTTTTGGTGATGTGATGAAACAAAATTTGGCTATCTGAAGAAAATGACTGACACCTATGCTTCTTGGTAAATTGTGGAGGTGCTTGAATTTTGTGAGTTCCTTTTTTATGGATCAGTTTTCTGGTTGGTAAGCTTAATGAATAAATATAGTATTTATGTCATTGGTAAAGTTATTAAAACAAGGAATATTTTCTTATTGCTATGCTGAGATCAATTTCATGGAAAATTGTTGGAGCTTTATCCCACTATGTCAAATGGTGAGAAAAATCCTCCTCATTTCTTAGATGACATATAAATTTTATTACTTGAGACTGTACTTAAGATAGCACTTTTATCACCTAAAGGATTCTCATCCCTTTGTGCTTTTCATTATTTTAATCAATATAATCTATAAGTTCTCAAAAAAAAAAAAAAAAAAAAAAATTCTGGACAAAGTCCATGGAGATAAATCTAGATGGTCTGGGGATATGAATGCTTGAGCCACAACTACTTTGCTTTACACATTTTTAATGATCTGATTAGTATCATGCCCCCTTGGGTGACCTATTTTTGGCATCTTTCATTATCTTGTTTGTTTGTTTGATTATATTCTTTGTTCCTGTCAGGACTCCAGATTTTAGCACAAAAATGCTGTTCACATTGTTTGTGGGTTCTCAATTTTAATGTCAGCTTGACCCTTATTAAATACAAGTGCAGGTTTCGTTGTATCTACGTAGTAAAAAGTGGGATACCAGGGTGGCTGCTGCCCATGCCGTGGGAGCTATTGCAGAGAATGTCAAACATAGATCTTTGACTGAACTTTTTAGCTGTGTTGAGTTGAAGATGTTAGAAGCTGGGATATCTGCTACCTTTGATGATGTGGTGGCTTGGCCCAACCACCATTCTAAAATTGGAGCAGGCACTTCTTTCAGAAGGTTCTTATGCTAGTTGGCTTTATTTCACGTTATGTATTTTTGAAACTGCAGCTTAGCCACATCTTAACTAGCTACATTACCGGGGGGGGGTGTCATCTCATCTCTATTCCTGATTTTTTGAGTCCTATAGTTATCCTTTCTGTGGTTAATTTTTTTTTTCCTTCTTTTTTTTTTTTTTTTCTTCCCCATTTTGCAGTTTTGATCTTAACAAGGTGTTGGAGTTTGGGGCTTTGGTGGCATCTGGGGGTCAGGTACTTCCCTGTCTTTCCTTTGAAAGGTGGAAATACAAAAATGTTTTCTTTACAAGT
This sequence comes from Scutellaria barbata, assembly GCA_028654395.1. Classification (NCBI taxonomy): domain Eukaryota; kingdom Viridiplantae; phylum Streptophyta; class Magnoliopsida; order Lamiales; family Lamiaceae; genus Scutellaria; species Scutellaria barbata. The sequence continues at coordinate 11,862,906 of CM053645.1, forward strand.
GTCCCTTTATGTGTTATGGAATATTTCGGTATTATATCTGTTATATGTTAATACTGACCTCTTAAAACCTTTGGTATAGTTGGGTGGTTAGAAATTCAAATCTGTGTGACCTGTGATGAATCATGTGCTTCTACATCTTGTGTTCATTAAGATATTATAGATTATAGATTGGTTTCATGAGAAATGTGATGTTGTGGTGTACTTTAGTGTGCTTATTGTCATGTTTTTTGTTTGATTTGTTGATACCATTTATGGTGGTGCTATGGAAGTCTAGTGTCCAATTTATCATAGTTGGCTTTAATTTATGTATTCAATTGGGGTTTTGTTGGTCTATAATTGCATTAGCAATTGATTATCCATGGACTAAATTACAGGAATATGATATTGCAAGTGACAACTTCAAGAATCCCAAGGAAAGATTGGCTCGGCAAAAACAAAATCTTAGGCGTCGATTGGGTCAGTGTACTTTGTTTCTTATATTCTTTTCATCCAAAAAAAGCGGTGGTCTCTGTGAAACAGTAATTCTTTAATCCTATGATTGTAACACCCTTAGTCTGATCCATTGCATTGCTGTTACGGTGGAAAAACTGTGTTTAGGGTCACCCTCTGAAGTCCTTGAGAAGAGTACTGAATCTTTGAGTTTCTCTGATTTGTATTTTATGCGTAGGAGATTTTATTTGAACAGTATGCTCTGTAAACTTTTTCCAAGTGAGCAAAGTTTTAATCTAATGGTTGAACCTCCCACAAAGTTTTGCTCCAAACATATCTGATTGGAGATGTTTCTTTTATTCTGATGCCAAATATTGATCTGATTTTTATGTGAAGCGACACAGATATCATCTGAAGTTCTTGTGCTTTACAGTGCACCTTATAATATCCCAAAAGAAGACTTTCTTTGTTTTGTATCTTAGTTTATGACTTGCAAAAGTATCCAGCAATTAATAGAATGCAATTTTTTTTCTTTTGTTGGTTGGCATTAAGTGAAACTCCTCAAGGATGAAGTGCAAGTACAGCACTAAGTCAGTGTAATACCAACTCTTTTTCAATCTTCAAAACACTAGTATTTATTTCTGATAACTGGTCCTCTGACTTTGACAGGGTGTTGTAGAATTGGAAGTTATAATTTCCATTCTCCCTTGATTCACTATATTTAGAGTTTAGGTATTTTGCTTATGGATTATGAAGACGAGGCACACTCTGATGCCGCACGTCCTGCATATTAATTTCACCTACTTGAGTTTCTGATGCACATATTCTTAACATAAATTCAGTTTCTAAATCAGTAGTGCATTTCTCACATGCAGGTTTAGATGTGTGTGAGCAGTTCATGGATGTAAATGATGTGATTAGAGATGAGGACCTTATTGAGCATAAAATTGCTTACCCTGGGAATGGAACTGCATTTCAGTATTTCTCCTCACAACCACGTAACTTCCAGCAACTTGTGACTAGCATGGTGCCAACATCGAGATCCCGAAGGCCCAGTGCCAGGGAATTGAATCTCTTGAAACGGAAGGCGAAAAATAATTCAAAAGACCAATCGAAAAGCTGGTCAAAAGATGTGGATACAGAGGCAGCACAATCACATGATCTGGTGTCACCAAAGAGCATTTCGGTTGACTCATCTGGATCTCATAAGGTGAATAGCACTCTGATAGGTGACAGTTTTTGCGTTCCAATTATCTCTTAGGTTTCCTATAAGAGTGAGCTGAGCTTTATCTTTATCTGATCTTCATTGTATTTTACATGTTCTTCCAGATTTAATATGCTAAGTTTTCTCTTTTACATCTGTCCTTATGAATAGTTTTCAGTGTTCTTATTTGTTTGTGAGAACTTTGAAAGGCGAATGAACTATTGAAGCAGTTTTTGATGCAGCAACTTACAGATACCATTTCTGATGAGGAAAATTTTGAGAATGATGGAGATGGGGGTTGGCCTTTCCAAAGTTTTGTTGAACAGCTCCTCGTGGATATGTTTGACTCTGGTAAGTGAGCTCTTCTTTCACCAAATGGGATCTTTCAAAATTTTATGTGAAATTACATTTTGTGATTGTGTCTCAGTTTGGGAGATTCGCCATGGCAGTATCATGGCTCTTAGAGAGATTTTAACTTATCAAGGAGCTAGTGCGGGAATCCTTATACCTGAAGTCAGCTGCTCTGGTGTATCCATTTCTAATTTGAAAGACGAAGATAATGAGTCAGCTTTAAAAAGAGAGAGGGAAATTGATTTGAATATGCAAGTTCCTCTGGATGAATCTGAGCCGATTTTGAAGAGACCAAAAATTGAAGATGCAGGATTTCCAGTCAGTGGCTCTGGAGATGGACATTTAGATGTATGTTCGAAAGTTGATGATGGAGGTCTAATTCTTACTAAGCATGCAAATGGAGAAATCAAGGCTAATTTTGTTAAGGTGGAATCTCAATCTGGCATTGGGAGTGCTAGCGATTCTATAGATGATACTATCAAGATGAAGGATTTCTCTGAAGGCAAAGAGTCTCTGGAGAATATAAATCTATTGAAAAGTCTTCCTCAAAACACTGGCCTTGTAAGCTTTGTCAAAGATGCCAGGACTTCATGGCTGAGAAATTGCGAATTTCTGCAAGATTGTGCAATTCGCTTCTTGTGTGTATTGTCACTGGACCGGTATGATTTGATTCATAAATTACTGAACTGACAGGGAATGTATTGTAGTGAATAGTGATAAGTAGTGAATCCAGAGAAGAAAAGTAGGAGTTGTGGTTCCATTTGTGAAGAAATCATGATAATACCTTTATACATTACTCCATGAGTTTTCTTTATTTCTGAATTTCTTGTTGTTTTCCCTTTGTTATGGATCAGTGTCTTTCAGTTGGCTGTAAATCTTAAATTTTGTAGTCTCATTCCTAGTGTTATTAAATATCTCAGATGAAGCTTGTATCACTTGGAATTCTTTGAAGATCTAAATTGTGAACCTCTCTCTTTGTAGGTTCGGTGATTACGTCTCTGATCAAGTTGTTGCACCAGTTAGGGAAACCTGTGCTCAAGCTTTAGGTGCTGTGCTAAAGTACATGCATCCGACATTGGTTCATGAGACGCTGAACATTTTGTTGCAAATGCAGGTAAGTATTTGAGTTAAAAATATTTATTTTCCCAAGTCAATTATCTTTATGAGGCTCATTCTTTGATGCAACATCTTTTTAATTATACCCTCGCTTCTTTCAGCGTAGACCAGAGTGGGAGATTCGTCATGGCAGTCTTTTGGGTATGAAATATTTAGTTGCCGTGCGACAGGTAGATTTTTATACTTCGGATTTGCTTTTCCTACTATTTTGGTTTTGGCCTATTTCTTGGCTTGACATAATTTTACCAATTAGTGCTAATGGTACTAAATTTGATGCTGCATTAATTGTTTGTTGCATTCTTTTAATAATATTGTGAGGCACCTGATTTTTAACTACTTAAGTAACCTTTTAATATAATATATCTTGTGTATCCTGGATGATTTTGATAATGCATCATGACAGATGTTTATGGGAACAAAAATTATTCCGCTGTACTTGTCACTAAAGAACTAAAATCAGTGACTGTGGGTTATTGAATTAGACTTAAGGTTCTCATCACTTAATACCCAGCCAATCACTTAAGAACTTTTGATTTGCTCCGAGTAACTTGAGGGAAGCCCATTTCTCATATAGCTACCTCATGTGGGATTCCTTAAATGATTGACATGTTCACGGATGGCTTGATTTGGTTTGTTAATTTCCAGTGCGGAGCCATGATTTGTCTTGCACATGGTAATGGTGATGTTATCTTCTTTTATGTGATACTAGGCCTCTTGAGTTACGGAGGATGAGGTTTTCGTTGTTCAACTTGTGGCGTTTTTAGATATTACCCTTTTGTTGATGGGTTGGTGTCTTAGTTGGAACAGATATTGATCAGAACAAAATCTTTGTCAGATGCTTGCATGTAAATAACACCATCCATTAGTGGAGACCTTATGGTATACTGGTATATTATGTATTCAACAAGAGAATTATATCCTGTTCAACCTAAACTTTTTTTATCTTTGCCTGTATGTGTGAATGCATAATATCTTCAATAATTAGCACAGGTAGACTAGTTTCCCATAATAACAACAGGGGTGGTGATACGGATGGTCTATTAATATCTTTTCTGTGGGAGTTTTTAGAACACCAGAACAAGAAAAATCTTGAAGGCAACAACGACGAACTTCAAATGTGAAAGAGCTTCCAGTAGGCTGTTAGCTTTTATTGAACTTGAAAAAGAGACTCAAAGAAGTGGTTGCTTGTTGAATTTGACTACATGCAGGGAGAAAGGATCAGGATATCCTATGTTTCCCTCGTGTTCTGACTTTGAGAAAACCCAACCTAATCCTGACATTTATTCATAAACTTTTATCAAGGATCTGACTAGTAGGTGTCACGGCATGCTTTCTATAAGTGTTTTGTTTGTTTGTTTGTTTTTTCGGTAATTGGTACCTATCTTTCACATAAATCACCTAACATGTTACTTTCTTTTATGTTTTTGTGCATTTTAAAGTTTGCAGTGTCATGTTTTCAACGTTGCTTCTAAGATTTTCACATTGATACCAGGAGATGCTTCGTGATTTACTGGGGTCTGTTCTTCCTGCTTGTAGAACGGGGCTTGAAGATCCTGATGATGATGTGAGAGCTGTTGCAGCAGAGGCTCTGATACCAACTTCTGCTGCTATCGTTTCTCTCAAGGGTCCAGTATTGCATTCTATTATTATGCTGCTATGGGATATCTTGCTTGACCTGGATGATCTGAGTCCCTCGACCAGCAGGTACTATATTTACCATATTATCTTTGAATGTAATAATGGTTCACTTTTCCTAGTCAGGTGTCTCCTGATGTTTTTGATGAACAACTTATTTGACCAAAATATATCAATTTATGTGAGAACTCTGAACCAATAAGAATCAGTTACCGAACTTGTTCCATTTCCTCTCTCGGTTCTTGTCAATTTTACAATCCTAATTTTGGTTGCAAATATGACAAATACTGCTTCTACCAAGGTTGATACCCTTTTCTACCCAATAACTTGTTCTGAAACTTCTAATTAGGCCACATCACACATCTCAATTGGCATCTCTACTCTACCCTGACCAAACTTTTAGCAATCATCCTTGTACTCTCAAATATTTGTTTGCTGCCCCCGGCTTCTGCTAATCATATTTGGCATATGCATTCCTTTTATCTCTTCCTTTCTCTTCTTGGCTTTTTCTTGCCTATATGCTTTAAAATTTCTAAATTTCTGCTTTCTATTGCATCAAATTCTATATATGCCTTTTGGTTAATTATATGCTATATACCCTTTGTGTGTTTTATCCTGCATCCTTTGATTATTCTTTACAATGCCTTTTGTCTATGAATTATACTGCTGCATTTTGGAGATTTTTCAAGTTTTGTTGTTTGTCTTTGCAGTGTAATGAATCTATTGGCAGAAATTTATTCCCAGGAGGAGATGATTCCAAAGACTTTTGGTACCTTGATCTCCAAAGAGAAACTGGAGCTTGACCTAAATGAAATCAGTCATACAGATGATTTTGAAGAAGGAACAAGCTCCCTAGGAAATCCTTACACGCTATCTACTCTGGCTCCAAGATTATGGCCCTTTATGAGACATAGCATCACTTCTGTCCGATTATCAGCAATCCTCACCTTGGTATTATGTATAACCTTATATAGTCATCAATTTTTGTAACCTATTCGTTTAATATTATCTCCAATCTTTTGTTAAATTTTGTTGCTGACCTAGTTTACTTTGATTACTAATGTGCAGGAACGATTGCTAGAAGCTGGTTACAGGAGGAGCATCACTGATGAGTCTAGCTCATTTTGGCCTTCTTTCATAGTTGGTGACACCCTAAGGATTGTTTTCCAGAATTTGCTGCTTGAATCAAATGAGGAGATTCTGCAGTGCTCAGAGAGGGTTTGGAATCTCTTAATCAAAGTATGCGGTTTTCTGTTAAGTTCCTTTTTAATACTTGCAATTTTGGTTATTCCATTATTTTATTCAACTATTTTAATGTTGACTATTAAAACAGTGCTTTTATGTTTTCATCAAGTGAGCTGTCTTATTGGACGCTAGCATTGTAACTCCTTTTCTTGTAATGATTAGGATCAAGAGGGTTGTGTAAATAAATTGTGAAGGTAGTTCTATTGAAGTAACAAGGGTTCAGATCATTGATGGTAAAGGAAAATGAATTGCCTCTGTTCAAGTAACAATGTAATACCAAAACAGTATGAAATTTATGGTCAAACGTGGGTTTTGTCTCTTTTCTTGCATGCATCTCCACAATTTGTAACCTATCAGCTTTTGAAGTTCCAATCTCTAAAAACATTGCTTCCCTTACTTGTCTGTGAATATATTCTGTACTTCTGTTTTCTTCTCCCACTATTACTGTCTTCCAGTTCTTAGGATGCCTGACTACACAAGATCCCTGATGAAACTCCTGTCCTGGTCAACCTACTCATATGTAGCGTATTTTCTCGAAAACTGAAGCCTGTAACAAAGTGAAAATTCATCAAGTCCTTATTTTGATAGTTGATATTACCTGATGTTACAGATCGATCATTAAGTCATCCTTTTTGTTGGTCAACTAATCATCTGTAATCTGTTATACATTCTCTACTACATTCTGTTCCTTTATTACAATAACAGCACATATATTATCTCTGGCATCTGCTATCTTTCAATCCTTTGGAACTCGGTCTTATTACCATATCATTTCTTTCTTGTATGTTTATTCAGGATGCACATTCATATTGTCTTTAGTTTTCCCCATCGTTTATCCTGTAAGGCACTTTGTTTTCACTTTTCCCTGATCAAACAATTTCCACCCTCATATTTTGACCGTGATTTCTGTCGTGCTCCCTGCATCTAATGTTGGATGTTAAGGAGGTATTGCTTTTTACATCAGTGAATCATGTTTCCGATTCACTGATGACCTGGCAGGTTACTCATACCTTTCTCTAACCTTCATCCCATGTGATGATCCATCTGAAGATTTTAGCTAAACTATCTTTTGCCCTCAGATATGACACTGGTCTTCCTTCTTGTTGTTTGACCTCAAAAGTGTTTACTAGCTATAACATTTCTTTGATGCTTCCGATTTATCTTAACAAGTGGGGGTTTTGGGGGGGTTTTGTGGGGGGGGGGGGGGGTGTTGGGAGGATTGAACTCTTGACCTTGTCTCTAGTAAAGAACTTACTTCATATTCACCAACCTCTACCCTTTCAAATTGATCTACTGATGACTAGGCAATGGTGCTACGTTCTTGAAAATGATCCAGCTTTCCTATTGTTTTTTTCTTATAGTAATGTATTATGTATGTGTGTTCATTCATATCAAATGTCTTCTTCTACAAGTCCTTCCATTTAACTTTCTTTTACCTTCTCTAGTTATCATGGGATAAATTTCCCTGCATCTGGTCTAGGTCTTTAGTCATTTGATGCAACATTATTAAGTGACCGTTTCTGTAGATCATGTTAAATGCTCACTTAGTTTTATGGAAAGCATGTTATCTGTCTTTTCATATATCGCGCTTGGAAGTGAATAAAGGCTTGTCTTTTTTAAATTTTTACCGGCTTCCTGCTTGGTACTAAAATAGTTATTTCCATTGATCAGTGTCAGGTGGAAGACTTAGAAAATGCTGCCAAATTATATTTCTCTTCATGGATTGAGCTTTCTACTACTCCCTATGGCTCTCTATTGGATGCGACAAAAATGTTTTGGCCTGTGGCCCTGCCTCGTAAAAGTCATTTCAAAGCTGCAGCTAAAATGAGAGCAGCAATGCTGGAAAATGAAAATCAGAAAAATAAGGCCTTAGAATCTACAGCAAGCATGTCAGGAGAGCAAAATGGGGATGCTTCTGTAAACTCAACTAAGATAGTTGTTGGCGCAGATTTGGATATCTCAGTAACGTATACACGAGTAATTACAGCAACGGCTCTGGGTGTAATGGCCTCTAAGTTAGATGGTCCATGCTTGCAGTATGTTGTTGACCCACTGTGGAAAGGTTTGACTTCTTTGTCAGGAGTTCAACGACAGGTAATTTTTTTGTAGAGAGACTATCTATGAAGTTTTTCTGTACCTTCTAATTTTTTTAATCTGGGGAATTTTGTTGTGTGGAGTACGAGATTGATAAATGTGTTGATGGCTTATTTCTGTGTTGATTCAGGTGGTTTCTATGGTCCTTATATCTTGGTTTAAAGAATTAAAAGTCCTTTCAAAGTCCAATGAATTTATTGCTGGCATTTCAAGTAAATTTGGGCAGTGCTTATTAGATTTATTAGCTTCCAGTAGCTCTACAAAAGATCCACCTCCAACTTATTCCGAACTTTCAAGAACACATAGTAAGATGCTCAATGAGGCAAGTCAATTGTATACTGCTACAGAGGCATCTGGCTTGTACAATGATTTCTTGTCATCAACCAAAGTGGACATCGAGAGTTTGACTGCTGATGATGCTTTAAGTTTTGCATCAAAGCTTGCATTTTCAGGTAATGGTGCTGTGCAAGAATCTGATGGAAGGAATTTGTTTGAGGAATTAGAGTCTCTAAGGCAAAAGCTTTTGGCAACTGCTGGATATCTGAAATGCGTTCAGGTACATTTTTGTTGCAGCATGGAACTATATAATTTTACTCCCGATTCATGTCTTTTAACATAGAGCCAGCTTTGTTCGAAAAAGAAAAATATAAATAAAACAGCCAGCTTAACATTTTCTGAATGCAGATATACCTTTTCACAAGTTATTGTCAATCATATCACTTTGCTGTCTATGGAATAGATCTCAGTGGTTTACATTGACATTTTAATCACTATTTTCTCATGGTTTCAGACTAATTTGAACATCACTGTCTCGGCGTTAATGGCGGCTGCAGTTGTTTGGATGTCAGAGCTACCAGATAAACGGAATTCAGTTATTCAACCTATAATGTTCTCCATCAAGAAAGAACAGGTTTGTATTTTTTTTATTGTCTTGTAACTCTTTAATTCACTCTTAACATTGCGTTTTCATCTTGCCTGTAGGAGGAAATACTGCAAAATAAGGCTGCTGAATCTCTGGCAGAGCTCATTCATTTCTGTATTGATCGTAAACCTTGTCCAAATGACAAACTAATCAAGAATATATGTTCTTATGCATGCATGGATCCTCGTGAAACACCCCAGGCTGGAGCTCTAAGTTCTGTTGAGATAATTGAAGACCAAGACCTTCTATCCTTTGGAAGTAGTAGTGGTAGACAAAAATCGAAAGTTAATATATTTGCTGCTGGTGAAGACCGATCAAAGGTTGAAGGTTTTATTAGCAGACGTGGATCTGAACTTGCATTGAAATATTTATGCATGAAGTTTGGTGGTTCTTTGTTTGACAAACTTCCTAAGATTTGGCATTGCCTTGTTGAGGTCCTTAAGCCTTGTAATCATGAAGGCTTAACCCCAGAAGATGAGAAACTGATTGATCAATCTGTTGATTTTATCAAGGATCCTCAGATTTTGATAAACAATATCCAAGTAAGCATGATATGCTTTTCATTTACTGATACCACGTAAAAATAAGTCAAGTTTCTATGTTTTTTGATTGCAAAATGAACTTGCCAAAAGCAGGCAATTTTTCTGTTTCTTGTGAGTTGCACCATTATAATCAATGAAAAATATTTGTGTTGGTGAACTTGCCTAGTCATTTGTGTTATAATATCACACTTGCATTTTGAGAGTTAACAACCATTTTATTACTGCTCTATAAGATAAATGATTGCCCAATTGAAACTTGTGATGTTCATTTTACTTGATATTTTTATGTCCTTTTCCTTACAATTTCTTCTTGGCTGTGACAGGTGGTGCGTTCAATTGCTCCTTTTCTTGATGCAGCTTTGAGGCAGAAATTGCTCACTCTATTACCGTGTATTTTCAGATGTGTGAGACATTCTCATATTGCTGTAAGATTATCTGCATCACGATGTATCACAGCAATGGCAAAGTCAATGCCTTTGGATGTCATGGGAGCTCTTATTGAAAATGTTATCCCTATGTTAGGAGATATGACATCTGTGCATGCCAGACAAGGAGCTGGAATGCTTGTTAGTTTGCTTGTTCAGGGACTGGGTTTGGAACTTGTCCCATATGCTCCTCTATTGGTTGTTCCCCTTTTGCGGTGTATGAGTGACTGTGATCATTCTGTTAGACAGAGTGTAACACATAGTTTTGCTGCCCTGGTTCCTCTTCTTCCGCTAGCACGTGGTGCGTCTCCACCTGTTGGCCTGACCGATCGTTTGTCTAGAAATAAAGAAGATGCACAGTTTCTGGAGCAACTAGTTGACAATTCTCACATCGATGATTACAACATCCCCTTTGAGCTAAAAGTGACTCTTCGGAGGTAAGTGCATCTTTTCTTTCAATACTTGTGCTTTCTGAGGTAAATTGAATTCAAGTGAGGGCAATGAATCAAATGATTCGCATATGTTTGGTTTCTATGTCTGAATAGAGGGGAATGCGAAGGAGTATTTTGAAATCTTGCATACCTTACAGATAATACATGTTTGCCCTTCACTCTTCCTCATTGAATGTGAACTCAATGCAACGAGTTTGATTTCTTCAAATCACAAATTTTTATGCATTGCAGAGATGTTATATTTATGAATTTTCCCTCTCTAGTTCCCCTTCTCTCTAACATTGTACTCAAGATCTATTCTTGAGTCCTGTCTAAACTTGAAAAAGATTTCGATCCTTTTGAATACTTCATTCGACTTCTAGACTGAGCTCTTTGCATGCATTTCATACTTGGAAGTATTTATTTCCAAACCATTCGGTTTGGTGGTTTTATACTCAAATATTGTGATCTCTCTTTCATTGTATTATTGCTTAGGATGTCTGTCATGTATATGCCATAAATTCTAAGTATAGATGTCTCATCTCATTCCTGATCTACATTTTTCTTTTTCGTGTAGACTTTATATTGAATGTTACATGTGGTATCTTCTGATTGTATTCCCCCACATTCAGGTATCAACAGGAAGGTATAAACTGGCTATCATTTTTGAAACGGTTTAACCTTCATGGCATCTTATGCGATGATATGGGTCTTGGTAAGACCCTTCAATCTTCGGCAATTGTAGCATCTGATATAGCAGAGCATATTGCTGCAAGTAAGGGTGAGGAATTGCCACCATCATTAATTATTTGCCCTTCAACCCTTGTTGGACACTGGGTCTATGAGATCGAGAAGTTTATTGATCCTTCACTTTTAACAACACTTCAATACATTGGTTCTGCTCAAGATCGGTCTTCTTTGCGACAACAATTTACCAAGCATAATGCGATTGTTACTTCATATGATGTTGTCCGCAAAGATATTGATCATCTCAGGCAGCTTTTCTGGAATTACTGCATCCTTGATGAAGGACATATTATTAAGAACTCAAAGTCCAAAGTCACAGGTGCAGTGAAACAACTTAAAGCTAAGCACCGCCTCATATTGAGTGGAACACCAATTCAGGTTTGTCATCTAACTTAACTTCATGTGCAATCATTAGTTTGTGCTGGTGGCTGATAAAAACCTTTTACTAATTGCAGAATAATGTCTTGGATCTGTGGTCTCTTTTTGACTTCCTTATGCCAGGATTTCTTGGAACAGAAAGACAAGTATGTCATATAGCTGTCACTTTTATACATTGTTTCTTTTTTTATCTATCCATGGCAATATAATATATGTTGGCTTACACTTTATTGTTTGAGTATCGTATGTTTATGAACTGATGCTATTGTGCAATATTCTTAGATTTTGAAGTAAATGAATGTACATTATGCACCATCTGTGATTCTGAAGGATTTCATGCTTTCCTTTGTGGACTAGTTTCCTTATGGCGGACCATGCCATTGAAGATTGATCTGGGTTTGCATGGATTGTAGAATAGAAAATTGACTTGCATTTTTGTAAGTGTAATTCTGTATTCTGCATGCAGATTATTGATTGGAATTTTGGATATGTGCATACTACCATAATGATTGTATGTAGAAAGTGGGAACATGACATCTTACAATATAATTATCCCTGCATCTTTCTGTGGACTGGTAGATAGCATCTCTTTTGAAAGTAGGAAAAATATGAATATTCGATGTAGGGTATCTTAAACGTACTGTAATTATATGCAGTCAACAGTCTAAAGCTCTGAAAACAATGTTAATTTCTATACATGAAAGCGTACTGTTTAGATTGTACTTAAATTTACTCTTTAAAAAATCTCTGTCAAGATTGTTTCATTAAAAAAACAAGTGGAGGCAAGGTTCACTCTGTTCTAGCTGCATCTCTCTCATCTTGGGACCGTAACACATGGGTATATAGTATCTTCATTACATGACAAGAATAGAACCTTCTTCCTGAATTGAGGACTACTCCCAGTGTGTTTTGAGTAAATTTTCCGTGTTGTAATGACTGGGGAGACCACCTATGTGTTCAATTTCTTGCAGCGTTTTACATCATGTTTCTCCATTGTTAATGGAAACCCTGATTGATCAATACTTACCTTTTCCAATATGATGTGCAAACTTCAGTGATGATTAATCTCAACTTGCTTTAATCTTTCTGAAAACCACTTTTCAATGTTGGCTGGTCACGTATTTAATTACCGTTTGTGGTGCTTTAACAGTTTCAAGCCTCTTATGGGAAACCTCTGTTAGCAGCCCGGGATCCTAAGTGTTCGGCAAAAGATGCAGAAGCAGGGGTATTAGCCATGGAAGCATTGCACAAACAGGTGCTTAATTTTATAATGTTGTGTTGTTGCGACTATCTATTAGCATTTATTTGTAGTTTTTCTTATCTGAATTTGTAATGTGTTCTGGCTGATGGGATTCTCTCTGATAGGTCATGCCTTTTCTTTTACGCCGAACAAAAGATGAGGTTTTGTCTGATCTGCCTGAGAAGATTATTCAGGACAGATATTGTGACTTGAGTGCTTTACAACTGAAATTGTACGAACAGTTTTCTGGTTCAAATGTAAGACAAGAAATCTCAAGTATGGTCAAGCAAAATGAAGATGCAGGAGGCCCCCCCAAAGCATCTTCACATGTTTTCCAGGTATATCACATTGTTGTAACCAATTTAATTTGTTGTTTTGTTGCGCAACTGACCTTGATCCTCTCTGTTTTAGGCACTTCAATATCTGTTGAAACTTTGCAGTCATCCATTACTGGTTGTTGGTGAAAGAATTCCAGATTCACTTCTTCCTGTGCTTTCTGAACTTGGTCCTCCAAATTCTGATATTGCTACAGAGCTTCATAAAATACACCATTCGCCTAAACTTGTTGCCCTCCAGGAGATAATGGAAGAGTGTGGAATAGGTGTGGATGCATCTGGTTCTGAAGGCGCCATTACCGTTGGGCAGCACAGAGTTCTGATATTTGCACAACATAAAGTAAGGAATGCTTTAGCTTTTCTGAATGGTAGTTTGTTCTCCCGCATATTGAGCTTTTCTTAGTTTGTAATTTGACTGTTCATGCAGGCCTTCTTGGACATTATTGAAAAAGACTTGTTTCACACTCATATGAAAAAGTGAGTAGCAACTGTCATTATATATATATATATTATAGGTATTGTATATATATATATGTATATATATATATATTTATTATTGAATGGAACTCTACTTGGTTTACTGTGTCAAAGGCCTCTCCTTCTTGATTCCATATGTGTGTGATCAATACATATCTTTATTTGCGAAATATTTGTGATAACCCTGGCCATTTGTGTCAAGTGATTCATTTACTCATACCTCTTTTGAAGCAGTGTCACGTATTTGCGATTGGATGGATCAGTTGAGCCTGAGAAGCGCTTTGAAATTGTCAAAGCCTTCAACTCTGATCCTACAATTGATGCTCTGCTGCTCACAACACATGGTATTATCTTTTTCTCTTGCCAAAAGCTACTACTATAGCAACTTCTTGTGAGTTGAACATCATATTGCTACATGCAGTTGGTGGGCTTGGTTTAAATTTGACATCAGCGGATACCCTTGTTTTTATGGAGCATGACTGGAATCCCATGAGAGATCATCAGGTAGGGATGCCAGTTTTCTTTTTATGGTGTATTTCTTACTTGGAAACTTTGGATTGCAAAAAAAAAAAAAAAATTGAGAATGTTGTGGACAAGTTTGGAAATATTTATTAGATTGTTTCTTTTTGACGGATAAGTAATTCTGAGTTTCCTATCTTTAAAACTTTCAATCTCAAAGACTGGATACTTGGATTTTTGGGATAAATTGTAGAATTGAATTAGTCAACATGATTCACCAGATACACCCATTTACAATAACACTAGTTTTCTCTCTTCTCCTTTCCCAACTTCTTCATCTCATTTCCCATCATCATAGCTAGCTACTACTATCTGAAAATTGACATCAACCACTGCTTCCCTTCTTCACTGGATATGCCCCAGCACCGAACCCATCTTTGGTTGTCACCAACTATCCCATTATTGTTGTCTATCTACTATCCAGACAACCGATCCAAGCTTTCTCCTCCAACCACCCAGAATTTTGCCAATCACAACCTTGAATACATCAAGTTAGAGAGATACTGGAGAAACATATGAGATAAGGTACAGATATAGGAGGGGAGTCAACCTGTCTGACCAAGTTATCTTATAGGACATTCTCATTGCAGCTACTGGCTATGTGGAAAATGAAAAGTGGCAGGAAACATAGAAGATAGAACTAGGCTTGTGGTTGTTTCTGGGTTTTGTTTCTTGGATCAGGGTGGGTTGGTGTAGGATGAGGGTATAACTCTTTTTTTTTTTTCTATGGTTTAGGGGGATTGTAGTCTTTTGACTTTTAACACCACATGACTCTTTTGACTATCTTGCCTTGTTTTGGGATTAATGTTTATGCAACTTAGTGATTGGATCTCTTGCATTGTAGTCTATCACGGGACAAACAATAGATTAACAAGGATTATTTATCAATTCTATTGATACCTCTCTTTCTTTTAGTATCTTGAAGTTCAGGTCATTGGTCAGAACCCATTCTACTCTCTCATAGCATGTGAAATCTGAATTTGTATGGTCATTGGGTGAAGCATGTTATATACTTCAGATTTTGCTTCCAAGAAAGAGAAGGGGAAAAAGTAAATAAATAAAAAAGGTGTTTCAGTATAGTGGGATGGAAATTAACATCTAAAAAACATTGCCTTTTTCTACACTTGCAGGCAATGGACAGAGCACATAGGTTAGGTCAGCGCAAAGTTGTCAATGTCCATCGCCTCATCATGCGAGGCACCTTGGAGGAGAAAGTGATGAGCCTCCAAAAGTTCAAAGTTTCAATTGCCAATGCCGTCATAAATGCAGATAATGCGAGCATGAATACAATGAATACAGATCAGTTACTCGATCTATTTACTTCTGCACAAGGCAATAAGGTATGTATCTCTTTAGCATTCTCTCAATTCTTGCTCGGCTTAGACATTCTGGATGGATGTATGTTGAGCTTTGGTTGTTTTTGGACTGAGGTGTTTGAAATGATTGTATTTTATATGCTTCCAAATTAAAGTAGAAATTTTAAATAATCCCTCAAAAAACTAATCCAAAACAAGAGGATGGATTTCGAATCCATAGCAACAATCCAAACCACCACCAATGGATTTTGCTACCCTGGATTGAAATCCATCATGCAGACATGAGTTTTTAGCAGAACTCAAGTATTTTGTACTGTTCCTTCTCTTACTGTTATCCATTTGTCGTCCAGGGAGCAAGAACTGCGAAATCATCAGTGGTATCTGATGAGGATACAAAATTACCTGGCAAGGGCAAGGGATTAAAATCCATTCTTGGGGGGCTAGAAGAGCTCTGGGACCAGTCACAGTACACTGAAGAATACAATCTAAACCAATTTTTAGCAAAGCTAAATGGCTGAATCAACAACAGTATAATGAGCTCTCAAGTTTTTTGAGTAGAGCATGCATCATAACATTGTCCAGAGTCATGCGGCAGTTGAATGAATCAAGCTGCGTTGGATGTACAAAGTGTATATATTTAGTGTCGCAGCTACAATTTTGACATTTAGCTCTAGTTGTCGTTTCCTTCATTTATTCGTTGTTTCTTCCTAGCTTTTTTAGCAGTTTTTTTGGCCATTGTAGTGCTTGCTCGGTGGAAAAGCCATGGAGTTTGTTCAGCTCAGGCTTTTTCTGCTGTACTAGCCTCTGCAAATATAATAGCTCTTGAATGCTACAATTAATCTGTAAATTTTGGATACTGTATATACATTCAGATATTTCCTAATTTACAGGAAGCCCTCTAATTATGCGTCCTTGAATGCAAATGGTGTTGCCTTCTAGTTCTCACTGCACAAATATAAATCTCTATTATCATACTAGTCATTATGGGGTGAAATTGGTACTTTGTATATTTATATTTAAATTTATTTGAATGCTGAAGGTGCAATATTTTCTTCATTTCTGTTATTTGAATGAACTTTGTATATTTATATTTAAACTAGCAGTACACCCGCGCAATGCGCGGTTTGTGATATAAAATCTATATTTTTTAATATTGATGACATAATGTAATGATATATCATTTAAATGTAATATATAATATATATATATATATATATTGCTTTTAATATCTATATTAATTAAAAATGTTAATATTTCAACTTTAAAATTATGTTATTTTAAATAATTGTATTTGATATAATTAAATTTTTTGAATGCAAATAATTTTGAAACTCAACATTTGAAATTTGATATAATTATATATGCTATGTAAATAGTAGATTATGAATTTTAAAATAGATATGAATTTGATATAACATGCATTAAAAAGAAATCTAAATCAAATTACGAATATAATTAATTCATAAATATAACACAATACAATATAAAATAATAAAATTTGAATAATAAATTGAACATCAATATTAAAAAATAAAAAAATAATAAATATAAAATCAATATTCAACAATTCAATCTGAAAATAAAATTGAACACAATATAAAATAATAATAATAGTTTTGTGTTTGTGAGTTTTAATTTCTGAATAATTCAAAAGTCATTTACTAAACTTGCTAATATATTTTGTTCATATTTTTGTTCTTTTATATTTTAGATGTGTAGATAATTTTCTGCATTGTTTTTAGATGGATTTGTTCAAAAAAAAAATTAATTTCTTCCAAAATTTAGTTTATATTTAAAAAATTTAGCTTCAAAACTATATAGGAATAATCAAAAAGCTAACCCACATTTGCACACTCCTGAAACCATTTTCTACAATCATAAAATTAAATTAAATAAATTATAACAATTTTCCCCTGAATCTAAACAAAAAAAAAATCAGATAAATTTAGGTGATTAATAGCAAATCAATAATTTTTGTCAACTTCTTTTATTTTATATATAGTATAGATTTATTTGAATGCTAAATAATCACACCATAAACAAAACCGTCAACCAAACACGATTTTAAGAAAAACGATAGACAGAAGGCCACGTGCAACGCACGCGGTACATAGCAATACACAAGAGAGATAAAAAGCCTTGTGATATAGTCAGATAGTGAATGATTATATTGTCAATTTGTCATGGCTCGCGCCAACAAGTTCCCTTTTATGGCGTGGAATGCTAATCAAATGGCTCAGGCTATGGATGGCTTTGCGTTACGGGTATTCATGAGTATTCGATTCTCCTAACAGGAGAGTTTTGGGTAGCTTCAAACACTTTATTAAGTCCGTCCACAACATGGTCGACGAATTGTCTCACAGAAAATGATGTATCACCGAAGGCGGAGTTTCGACGTCGTTGTTTCCTTCTTCGCATACTTTCACCCGTATAATCTGATTCAGAAGCGTAGTCTTGTCAATGTAAAGCTCAAGTGGGTAAAAGATTCCGTTCTTGATCCCGTTGTTTCCAGCGGTGTACAACTCAAAGCTACTTGTACCCTCGTTTCACTATTAGCATCCAACCCCGATTTCTCTCTTCCCATCTATCGCCTAGCCCGAAATCGCGGGCACCTTGGCCTCCCTTACGACCTCAAAGTCTCCACTTTCGTTCGTCGGTACCCCAATATTTTCCAGGAATTTTATCGCCCTGATTCTAGAGGTACCCCTGTTCCTTGGTATAAGTTATCACCTGAGGCGTTGGATGTTCATCGTCAAGAAATGCACTTTCTATATGATGTTAGTTATGTCGATATTTTGAATAGGCTGCGAAAGCTGCTGATGCTCACCAAACAGAGATTACTTCCTCTGCATACTATTAACCAGCTTAGTTGGGATTTGGGTTTGCCCTATGATTATGAGAATAATTGGGTGATGAAGCACCCGGATTTATTTTCTTTTGTGAAACTCCCTCATGAGCGTGTGGCATTGAAACTATTAGTTTGGGATGATTGTTTGTCGGTGTCTCATTTAGAGTTAAGAAATGCCAATCATTTGGAGAAGAGTGAGTCTCTGTCATTTCCCATCGGATTCCCAAGAGGTTTTGGGTTGAAAAGGAAGTGCATGGAGTGGTTGAATGAGTGGCAAAAGTTGCCTTACACTAATCCTTACACTGATGCATCGTACTTGGATCCGAGGACAGATGTGTCTGAAAAAAGAGTTGTCGGGGTGTTTCATGAGCTTCTGCACCTTACAATCCTTGGAAAGATGGAGAGGAAGAATGTTAGTAACCTACGTGCTCCGTTGGCCATGCCTCAGAAGTTTACTAAGGTGTTTGAGAGGCATCCTGGGATTTTTTACATATCGAAGAAGGGGACAACACAGACTGTTGTTCTCAGAGAGGCTTATGAAAGTGGAAGGCTGATTGAGAAACATCCATTGGCTGATATCCGGAAAAAGTACGCGTGCTTGATGAAGGATGGATTTTTGGATCGGAGTAGGGGGCTCTATAAGCAAGAGAGGAAGGCTTCAATGGATGAAATGGTGAAGTTTCCTTTTAAAGGTGGGTTTAAGTTTGAGTCTGAAACAGAGACAGATTGTGATTATCTTTCAGATTATGAATCTGATGAAACTTGCTAAGAGTTGTAGTATGCAGTGAATTTCTCCCTTAGTGTTATCCGCCTTGAGCCCATACATGGCCCAAGAAATGGCAGCTTCATTGACTGGACTGCTGCTTTGAGATCAGAAGGCAATGAATCTGGCCTAGATGGAAACCACTACTGATAAATGAAGAAAAATGTATACTGTGTTATGACTTGAAAGATTGGTGGCTGATTTGATTGAGTTCCAAGAATCACGATTCTTAGTGATACGGTTGTTTGTAGGTTTGATGTGTTAAGCTTGGACAGGTTTGAATGTTATCTGGAATTGGTTCTGCCTCATCTTTCATATATGATCCGACAATGTTAACAATTACAAATATTGTTCAACATGAGAGAAAACATAGGATTTTAAGGGGACTCAATTCAATTTCAGGTGAAGGGTTTTGTTTCTTCATGATCCAATATATCATCATAGTCGATGAGAAGATTAGAAGAAGCTAGATAAAACATCAACATACTGAAAAAGAAGGGTAGAGATGGAAAAAGCCAATGGGGCACACCAACTCTTCATATGATTCTCAGCTTCATTCTCCAACTCATCAACCATTGACCTCTTCTTGTTAAATCTTCTCTTCATCTTCTCATGTTACACCAAGATATACGTCTTTGAGAGCATCAAAGGCTTCTCAATTATTGGACAAGAGTCCCATTTCTTGGTAATTATATACAAACTCTATTGTACAATGTTTGTGATGTTTTTATTGTGTTTAAACATAAATAATGAAATGTAAAACCTAAAAGACCATTCCTTTAGCGGATTTTTCCAAGGAGCGCAGAATCTCAAATATTGCTTTTACCCTCTCTTCTTTTGCATTAAATAACGTCCCTACTTTAGTTGGTGTCCATAATTGATACAGAGTAATTAATATATTTGTTTTGAATCTAAACAACCAATATTATCAAACAATTCATTACAATATTCATTATAAATTGGAATTGTTAAAGAAAGTTAGAGTTAGAGTTAGTAAATATGATCACACCTTCCCCATCAACAATTGTACGGAGGACCTCCCTGCCTGCAAATAGCAAACGAGCAAATAAAATTCCATTGATCAGTTTTAACATATTATTCCATTATTCACTTTGAATAATATGGTAAAAGTTATAAGTCAAGGGAATTAGAAAGATATTGCATATGTTATCTACTTAGATTAAGGAACTTACATTGCAGGATAATGCATGAAAGAAATTTCTGTTATGATAGGCGCTTGCTCGGTTGATGAATCCATTTCGCATAATCTTGCAACAATTGTTTTACAAGCAACGGTACCAGCTGGTCGACTAGGGCTTGCATCACTCTGAATGCCACAAATATTCTTCATCAGGTCTTTTATTATTATATTTACATACAATAGGGGCGTAGGAGCCCAAATGATTCTCAAGCAACATAAGATGTAGGCCTATGTTAAAACATATCAAACTATATGATTACAAGCATGTTATCAAGATCTATTTTACATTTTCAAAGGAAATTTGTTGAAACAAATTACAGTTACAAAATATGGATTTTGAGTCTATTTTCAGATAGTTGAGACTTTATTTCTTTGACAAACCCTTTCAATTATTTAGCAAGACTTGGTTTTTTGTCGATTAGTATTAAGTACTTACATATTTCCTGGACCCTCAACAGCTGAAATGGGTAGCAATGTAAATGGCTGGGTGTGAATCTGCATATAAAGAAATAGTACTACTATGGTAAGATGCAACCAATAGTGGCAAGATCTAGAGCTATAGTGCATATAAAAGTATGAGGAATAATAGGAAGAGAGAATCAGAGATAAATATCAGTATTCCAACTTTCTCCATAGGCAGAACATGTTGAAGTTGAAAACGAAACAGTTTGCTATCATATGCACTATAAAAAGTGTATTAATGGCGGGGTAGGACATCAATCTCTAGACTAGTGATCGAAATAAACAAATGTGTTGACATTTTTATACTGTTCTCATCCATGAAAGGAGAAAGCTTCTAATGGAACTCAAAATCAAGTTCACCAAACACCAAATCAACCTAGATGAAAATTGTGTTGATCAGATAATTGATAATGTAAATTACTCCATCCATTGGTACTAAGTCCGCTTACAAATGTTAGTCACATTATATAGGATATACATGCCTGAAAAGGTCATTGTTTTTTAAATTTCTACATCTCTTACAAAGGGAAAACGTAAATGTATAGTTACATAGGATAGTTAAGGTATTATTGAGATTCATTAATTTACTCATAAATAATGGATTAAGATGTCTAAAAGATTGTAGTTTCAGCCCATTGCTAAGGCTGTTCTAAGGTACTGCCGAAACTATTGAAGGTTGATATAATAAAATAACTATATTCTTCTTGATGACATCTCCAATCATGTGCTCCCTACAAGTCAGCTGCCTTTTAAGAAATAACCTTTTCTAAGGAAGAAAATGAATTTCTAACTCACATAAAGAATTCAAGCAGGATAACCACCTCAAGGACGAGACCTAACTCCACATCAACATCCAAAACAAGTTCAGCATCAACAGCTTCCCATTTTATATGGTTCCTCATGGAAGCTGCAAAATTTTTAACACACATAATGGAGGTCAATTCTAGTTAGTTATTGATGCAAGTAAAAATATTTTAATGCTGAAGCTGTCTGAAATGTGGGGAGTATTTGCATGTCCTTCACAATCAACCCTGACTGGAATCAACACAGAGTAGGCCGACATATAATTACCATATTACCCAAAGATGGGTCTGCATTGAAAACTACAGTGTGTGTACATTCAAGATCTATCACTTATAGATTATGCAATGTATTACTGGTGGAAATGTAGAATATCTTTCAAGATTCAACAGTTTTCCAAGAAAGCCAGGGATCGTCGATTCATTCATATCCAAATGTTTCTAACCTTAATCCAGATATACCTGAAAAGCGCTCATTCTGGCGTTCCACCGCTTCAGAACCCTCAAACTGCAAAATATAAGTTTGGCATCAAATTTTGAAATGTGAAGCACTAAAAGTTGCTATTATCATTGATGAATGTGTGATTTCCAATAGGTTGTTACTTGAATACAAAACCCCAAGTAGGAAGCATAGTTTGAGGATTAGCCATTGTGTCATAGATGATAGAGAGAATTAAAGGAATTTGTTGATTATGGAAAGGCGAATATCTACACTTTTTATGCAGATCATCAGAGGAGAAAGTACATACATGGACTGAAAATCATGACTTTAGATTGAATACTGTCTCAGCATTACAAGCTTACCTTGCACGACAACATCTCAACTACACAATCTTCACTAGTTGGAGTTACTTGTAAGTCCAACACTGGTGCAACCCTAAAACTGAGAAGTTGAATCTGAGGCAGAACGCACCTGCATAGAGACAGAAAACTGTTCCATGTGCTTGACTAGCTCAAATGTGCAATTATCCAATTAGATCCTGCAACTTCTTTTTCAATGTAATATTTTACGCAGCTAAAGTGCCATCCTACTTCCAAGTACAAAAACCACACCCAAAACACGATTTTCTCATTCAGTCATTTTGTCAAACACTTGCGTACCAATGGATATGTGAATCCACATGTCAATCCAGGGGTGCATCATTAAATTCAAAAGCATTCCAATTAAAAGAAAGAGAATATCATCACCTGTACAAATTGGTATCAAGAGATTGATAACTCTGCAAAGCCCTTGTATTCAATATTGCTTCAATCCCAGATTGGTGGCTGAAAAACTCACTGATATGATAAATACTATTTCCTCCAACACCATCACCATACTTAGGAAGCTTTATCCTTTCCTTCTTTCTGGCAGAAAGATTAGCTCTTTTTGCATCCGAATTTGCTTTCTTTAAACTCACTTTATTGAACCCATTACTCTTCCTAAAAAGGTAGGGGAAAAAAAAAACTCAATCTTTACCCAAGCTACTGAATGAAAACATTTTTATGCAAGAAAAGAGGAAAAGACATACACAACAGTTTGTTTGCAAGAAAAGAAAGTACCTGATTCTGGGGTGGAAGAGTTGTTGGAAAAATTGCGCATGAAATTGGGAGCGTGCAGAGTGGTATTTAGCTGCAGCCATTGATGTGGTTCAGTAAATGTATCTTACCGTTCTGTAGAGTGGATTTGGGGGGGAGAGGGAGAGAGCTCACTCCCTAAAAGAGAGGGAAACAATGACAGGTGTTGAAAAATAATGAATTCCATTTGGCCACTAGGTCATCACCCATTTTGGTAGGTCCCATTTCCAAAACAATATTTAAAATGGATAGAGGTAGAGGTAAAGACACCCATGTAATTCTAAAGTTCACCTCGTTAATTTAAGATATCCAAAAAAATAAAAAAGGGTTAGACTATCCATATCTGTAAGCACACCTCATTTTTTTAATATTTGAATTCAAAAAAAATTTAAAATAATAAAATTCCAAATTTATTCTTATAAATTAAAAAACAAAAGAAAAAGGAAAAATTCTCTCATTTCCCCCCCTCCTCGCGTCTGCTTCTCTATTTTTTCTTTATTTTTTATTCTTTCATTTCTCTAACTTTTCAACTTTAAGATCTATAGAACAATATAAGAATGTGATTCAAAATCATTTTACGAGCTAATAAAATATGTATAAGTGTGATTCAAAATCATTTTACGAGTTAATAAAATATGTAATAATTATGTGAAATTTTAGATAAAACTAAAAAAGTGAATCAATTCTGAAAATCTCGTTCGATCTTGATTAGTCA
This sequence comes from Scutellaria barbata, assembly GCA_028654395.1. NCBI lineage: Eukaryota > Viridiplantae > Streptophyta > Magnoliopsida > Lamiales > Lamiaceae > Scutellaria > Scutellaria barbata. The sequence goes on from CM053645.1 coordinate 11,886,658, forward strand.
AACACACCTCAAGGTTGAACGGGATCTCAGATTTGATTTTTTTATTCAATTTTTTATACGATTTCTACATGATTTTTACACGATTTTTACATATTTAGTTGATTTGTGAAATAACTTTCATTATATTATGATGTTATTTCTCAAAACTTAAAAAAAAATTAAAAAATGAAAGAAAAAAATAAATCAATTTTGAGGGTCTAGTTCGATCTTGATTGATCGAACACACAAAGATGTGTTCGGCCACCAAACACCAGACAAACTATAACATGTTTGACGTCTCCGTGTGTTCGGTTAACCAGGGTCGAACGGGACCTTAGATTTGATCCACTTTTTCATTTTTTTACATTATTTTTAAATGATGTTCATACGATTTTTAAATATTTAGTTAACCTGTAAAATAATATTCATTTTTATTATGATATTATTTTTCAAAATTTAAAGAATAAAAAAATATAAAAAGTGAAGAAAAAAAAAGGAGAGAGACGCAAGAGGGGAGGAATGGAAAAGATTTTGATTTTTTTTTAAATTTAATGGTATAATTGAAATTTAATTAAAAATTTATTTATTTAATTAAAATATAAAAAAGATGGGGTGTGTTTCGAAAATATTGGGTGTGGATAGTCCCACCCTTAATTTAATTGAAATTTTGAAAAATGAATATTTTGCTCCCAACATTTTCAATTTCCTTTATTTTGACCCATGCATTTATTATTATTATTATTATTATTATTATTATTATTATTATTATTATTATTATTATTTAATTTTTAATTTTTTTGCCTTGAAATTTTTTATTTTCTGTTAACGTTTGATCCCTATGTAATCTACACTTCTACTCGCAATTTCAAATTTTGCTCCTTTTCTCTATAATTTTGTTAATTGCCTTAATAATTAATGAATGGACAAAAAGAGCAAAAATAGAAAAAACATGTCTGTAAATTTGTGCGTAGAAGATAACTAAATGAAGATAAAGCACGTTGGTCAAATCGTGTATTTGTGTCTCTTATCATGCATATAAAATAATCCTCTAAATTATTATAAATTAATTTTATGATAAACATAAAAATGGGGAGTCCCAATTACCCCATTAGAGGATACCGATTTGGACAGAAGGGAAAATGAGAAAATAAAATAAAATCTGGAAGTAATTTGACAACTGGATACGCTCATACACCACACAATTAAACCTCCGATAAAAAGTTGTCATCTTCGGCTGATTGTTTTTCCAACTGCTGATATGTTCAAATACGTGAATATCAATTTTTCCTCATATTTTCCACGTTTCTTAAAGATATGAAGTTCTTAAAAAAAGGGAAAATAAAATTATAACAACTGATGAATGAAGAGAAGTTACCCAACAAAACTGTGAATGTGGTCTTCAAATCTTCTCAATCACCCTAAGTTTAGCGCTTCGACTTCGAGGGTTCAATCTCTCCTCTGATTCAGATGGTGTTATGGGTCTCTTTGTTAGGATACTACCATTTTCGCCTGGCACAATCTGTTTTATCCATGCTTCTTTTTCCTTGTACGAATCGGCTTTTATTGATTTATTCAAAGGTTTACCCCCATCACCATGTTGATTTATGATGTCCAGGTATGCCTGCTTCACTATTCTATCTTCCAAGCTATGGAACGATATGACAGCGAGCCTTCCTCCAGAACTAAGGGAATCAAAGCAAGAATTGATGGAATCCTTCAGCGTGTTGAGTTCATCATTCACAGCTATTCGCAAAGCTTGAAACACCCGTGTTGCGGTCTTGATCCAACCTTGCCTTCCTCCTGGTTAAATTAGGAAGATTTTGAATGAAATGGAATGTTTAGGATAGATTTCAATAACATCATACCATTCCACAGGTTTAAGATATCATCTATTAGAATGAAAATAAAAGATGAGAAGTAGGGAGAACACACTACCTCTTGTCCAAGAAGTTGAGCTTCGAATGAGGTCAACTAGTTCGTGTGTAGAATGCAGTCCACCAGTCATTCGAGCCCTAACAATTTTCTTTTGGAGAGAGAACCAATTACTTTCTTCACCATAGTCCCGCAAAATTCGCCCCAATTCAGCATCTGGCCATGAATTCAAAATGTCTTCTGCCTTCAGACTACCCTGTCATAACCTGTTTTGATCAGTTAAAAGGACAAACTCTATGAACATTCCACTTAGGAAGAGGAGCAGAAAATGTATATAAATGTCATAATCTCCCACAAAAACAGTAGTCAATGTGACAAAAAAGACTTATGGCTAATTAGCAAAGAATTTCAAGAATAATCATCACAGACGATAACCAGGTTGCGACATGTTGAAATTTCTCAGCTATAAGGGAGTCTTCCACAAATTCATTTGCACAAATATATAAACATGGGAATCTCCTGTTGGTTTGGTTATCTCTTGCAAAAACCCTTGGTCAGGTGAATAGGGGATTGAAAAAAAAAGAAAAACTTTGCAAGAGAAAATTCTGTTAATAAAATATCAGTCATATAAAATTATAAAGTATTTCAACTCAGAAAGATTGTGAAGAAACTAAACAATAGGGAATGCAGAGTAATTTAATTAGGACTATCATGTTGGGGGATAAAGTTATGCTTACCAGAATAATGCTTTCAAATCAAACACTGGTTAAATCAGTCATTTTCCTATGTCTATTAGAGAGCATGGAAACATATATTTAAAAACCAGCTGGGTCTTTGCCGCCTTTTTCAGTAATATTTTCATCACATTGTTTTGTATTGTGAACATAAACTCTCATTTGGGACGTACAATCTACATGCAGCAGTAGTTACCTGGGGATTCATCCGCATATCCAGAGGCCCATCACAGAGTACACTAAATCCTCTTTCAGCATTGTTTACCTGCAGACCATGAGTGAGGAAAACACTTACACTGTGATAATTACAGAGCTAAATATTTCCTCTTTCCAATTTTAACAAAAGATATAATTTTTTAATTAATGATTAACCTAGGCTATAGATACTCCAAGTTAGGATGACCAACAGATAAGCCTATAATAAGAAACCTGCATGGATGACATTCCCAAGTCCATTAAAATTCCTTGAACTCCAGGTGTTAAAACATTCCCATCAACCTCATGAAGTGCACCCTTTATACTTTTGAAGTTCTTCAACAAAGTATGCACTTGTAGGTCTTCTGTGTACCGGCCAGAATCTTTCTTCAAGACACCATTTATTTGAGCTTGGGCTATGTGATGGGCAATAGGATCAACATCGAACCCAACATAAAATTCCATTTCCGGATGGGCCTGAATTATCTGCATTTACCGCAAGGAAACTTCAGTTAACCATATACAAAACTGATGAAGGACAATTATGACATTATTGGTTGCTCCAGTGTTTCAACATTAATTAGGTATACAAACTTATAGTCTAGACCTTCTCCTATGTAAACAAGGAGGCTCCCTAATTATCTCAATTATGGCTGGACTATGATACAGAGAATAGGTAACAAAACTTCCTAAACAAACTCATATTGTTTAGAAATGTACTTGACAGGTGATTTTTGCCATTGATTTTCCATATAAATAAATTATGTTTAATATCTCAATCAATAAACATACACACAAATCACTCTATTCCATCACTCTCCAATCCCCAATTCCAAAATAGGGTTTGAAAACACGAACAGATAAAACAATAGAAACAATTGACTAACCGCAGCGGAGTGGCCACCGGCACCAAGAGTACAGTCGACGAAGGATTTGAGGGTCAAAGAAGCAAAGACATCAAGCACTTCACCGAGCATGACGGGGACATGGGCAGAATTGTCATTTCCAAACTGCTTCGAAAAGACCTCATCATCGAGCTCCCTATCCGAGCGCGTTCGCCTCTTCACCAACAACTCTGTTTTCTGCTTCTGCTTCTGCCTCTGCTTCTGTGTTTGATCAGTTTCGATTTTGTTCCTCACAGAACTGTACGTTGCTTTGGAAACTGAAAAACGAAGAGGAGAGGTTCTTGCTGGGCAATGAAAAAACAGCTCTTTGATAAGTGATTTTGCAGTTGCCGCTGGCATTGCCATTTGGGTGTGGATGAACAAGGTAATGATGCTCAGAAATTATATACCGCCAATGATGCCAAATTTAATATTTAAGCCCATAACCCAGGCCCAGGCCCAGGCCCAATAGTCTTATCACTTACCTGGCCCTATATCTTTCAAACTTAGCTAGGCCCAAGAATCTAGCTAGTCTTATCAAACTTACCCAGGCCCAACACTCAGGATAATTTTATTATGAAATGAAAATGCAATATAATTAATAATTATGGCATGAATTTTATGTATGTACCCTTTCCGTCAAAAAAAAAAAACAAAACAAAAAACAAAAAAAAAAAATTATGTCTTTTCTCTATGATTGAGAATAGTTATATGAAGAACTCTTTTTATTATTCGGTAGGAGATACTATATACACCGAAAATCTACTGGGAGGAATTAATTAATACAGAATTATATATATTAAACGGAGAGGACATAATAAATGAAAATGCAGAGTTGGGCACACCACAACACACCAGTTTTGACCACTTTCCATGTCAGTTGTAACTTGTAATCTACTTGGAAGTTGGATCCATTCGCAATTGCTCCTTCACCTACTCATCCTCTGCACCCGCCGCCGTCCACAACTACCAAAGCACGGTGGCCGATGGATCTAGCTCCGCCTGAGAATCAGTCCTCATCCGCCTCTTCTTCACAGGCATCACCAAATATCACTTCAGGAGTTATGGGGAAACATCGAATGTCTGCTGCTATTGCTTTTCTCAATCAGCAAATCCAAACTATCCAGGTCATCTTTTCTGCTTCTTATCGATTTTCCAGCTTTCGAGTTTTTGGTTTCTTGAGGATGAAGAATGTTGACCATATTGTTGACTTTTAGGAGATTTATTTTATTTTATTTTATTTATTTGGGTTGTGCAGGATGAGCTAGATGAGCTTGAAACTATTGGTGGAGTCTCTACTGTTTGTCCAGAGTAACCCCTCCCTCTTTTTTACTTATTATTTTACAGTCAAAGATTAATTTTCCGGTTTTTAATTTACGTTGATTTTTTTTTAATAGATGATTTATTATTGTGAGAAAAGAGATGAAGCAATGGATTAATTTTGTTGATGGGAAAATACCAAATTCGATGAGTTGGTTTTTGTTAGAATCTAATATTATGTGCTGTTTATGATCCTCTATTTTTTAACTATGTGTAAAACGGTTTATTCTTGATTATTTATGGTTTTTTTTTATCCCAAAACAAATAGTTTAATTCGTCACCATGATTTCATTATCAATCATTGTATGCATGTGATGTAGTACTCCATTGAAGTTGCAACTACAAACAAGAAGAAAACTAATAAGTAGGAATTGAAACCAAAATTAGAAATTTAGATGACAAAACAAGAGTTTCCAATTTGCACTCACATAATGTTGTTTACTTTTGGCATAACAGTCTAATCTCAAGCATCGACTCTGTTCCGGATGCTCTACTTCCAATGTAAGAAGTCTCTTTTCATTCCCCTTTCTATCATTATGAGTAGAAATATAATTGTCCATCATGGATGTGACAAAAAAGTATTTTGATCATCATCAAATAATTGGGAGAAGATAATAGATGGATAAATTGATAAATGCAGGACGAGAGGTCCGAGTGAGGTAGGGTGGGATAGGTGGTTTCAAGGAGCCCAGAGTTCCCGGGGCCGAAGACGTTGGATCTGAAGACGATGAGAAGAGGAGGAGGAGGAGGAGTATTGTTTCCCATTTATCCTAACACGATTTATGTTTCACTTTCCATGTATGTGTAATGGTCCTCATTTTATACCCATATTTTTAATAAATTCATTATTGATTGAGTGTAAATTACTAGCAAGTCATTTCAACAGTCCAACTATTATACAAAAACTCATAGGAGATATTACAGATATAATTTTGTATAATGAGATAGACCCGTGAAATGATCCCATGAAAGTCATATTCTAACATCTACTCTCTAAAGGAAGATAGCAATATCAAATATGGGGGGCAGATGTCAGTAATTCTAATGAAGGGAATCAATTAATTTGCCTGAAAATTCAATATTTTTCACTTGGTTATAGGAATTTCAGTCCCCTTCCAGGCAGCAAAAGGAATAAATAAATAGAATTATGCATTATGCATCAATAACTTTGTATAAATAAGTTTGACTCTATAAATAGGAATTTCTTTTTCTTTTTTTGAAAATTTTAATTTTCTTTTTTTTGCCAAGGAGAAACATCCGAACAAAGAATCGTTAATTTGGGTTGAAAGAATTATCATGTTTTCTAGCAAATGCACCCGCACCTCATAAGCCCACAACTTACAAAATATAACATGGCTTGACTTGTGAAAAATGAATTTAAAATAATTTTAATAAGACTTCACAAGATTGTCTCGTATTATTTTTACGAAAAAATAAGCCAAAATAAAAGAAAGTATACGAATACTTTTCTTTATTGGAAAAAAATTATATCTAATTGATATTGCATATTTATTAACAAAGTGTTCAAGAATAATAGGTAATAGATGTTAAAAATAAATAATAGTACATACTACACATTTACAAAATCAAAAAGTTCCATACTTGAAAATCCAATTATAGATATTCTCAACCTCTATTGAGAAATAAATGTTTTATATATTATATTTTATCACATGACACAACAAAAATGATATAATTGCACACGTGAAATGCATTAACAAAATAGAAAAGGTGAATAAAATATCCTTTGCAATAAAATATATAATTTATAAATCATGACACTAATTAGGTATATGTAAAAAATATCTTGTGAACAACAGAGTATATATAATTACAAGGTGTACATAGATTTGTATAAAAAAACTAGGCAAGACTAGCAATGAGCAAAATTAAAGTTGATTGACATTGTAATATATACTTGGAGGCAAAGCATAATTAGTATAAATATAATAGTATAGCAAAAAATAATGGGCTCAACTGGTTGTGATGGTTGCTCGATTCGTAAAGACGATTACTGCAACCACCACCACCACACACCCCACCAATATAATACTTTTAAAATGATGTTAATATTTGTTGTGGTGGGTATAATATGTATTTTTTTTAATCAATCTATTTATTCTTCAGAGTTTCTTCAGAGGTCTTATTTACTCTCGGAGAGCAAAGGAAATCTATCTTCGTCATCGTCTTGTGATTGTCATGATTCTATGCAACACAGTATTTCATCTTCGTTTCATCATGTCACAACAGAAAATCAACCTTCTCTAGTAAGTTATATATAGCTTGATGATAATTAAGCAACCTTATTGTCTATTTGGGATGAATGTTTGTGCATATTGAGATGTATGATTTTCTTTTTCTGCAAATGTAGTTTAGATTTTGTGATACTATATGATGGGATATGTTCCATTTCTTTAATTGATTAAGATGCACAATTCTAGAATGCTTGGAAATTAAATATCGCCGCCAATCGTCATTATATACAATAAGTTTTAATATTCGAATTGTGGACAAGTCAAATTAGTCACATATTCATTTCATAACTCATATCAATAATTGCCTAATTATTTTTTGAAGTTACAAATTAAATGAAAATTAATTATTAAAATCTTAAATATTAAAAAATGATGAATAGGCAAAAGAGGAGAGAGAATTGGAGAAGAGGTTGAGAAAGGCGGCGATGAAGGATAAGAAAACAGTGATAATCACAACCCTAAACGCAGCGTGGGCTCGACCTGATTCCATTTTCGATCTATTTCTGGAGAGCTTCAGAATCGGAAATGGAACACAGAAGCTGTTGAATCATGTGCTGGTTGGTGCATTGGACCGCAAGGCATATTCTCGCTGTTTGGAAGAGAATCCGATCCACTGCTACGCCCTAACCACTGACGGCGTCGACTTCTCCGGCGAAGCAGGTTTCATGAGCCACGACTATCTCATGATGATGTGGCGAAGGATTGATTTTCTACGCACTGTTCTAGAATTGGGATACGACTTCGTTTTCACGGTAATTTAAAATATTTTTTCACTAAAAATAGTAAAAAAACTTAGCACAAAAAATATGTTATGTTATTAATTATAATTCAGGATGCTGATATAATGTGGGTGAGGGACCCATTTCCAAGATTCTATCCAGATGGAGACTTCCAAATTGCATGTGATCAGTACAAGTACAACTACACCAGTTTTCTAAACTCTGCAAATGGAGGCTTCAATTACGTAAGATCCAACAATAGGACAATCGAGTTCTACAAATTCTGGTACACAGGACATTATATTTTCCCTAGAAGACATGATCAAGATGTGTTCAACATGATCAAAGGCAGCCCATTTATTCAAAAAATCAAGTTGGAAATCAGATTCTTCAACACTAGTTATTTTAGTGGGTTTTGTCAACCCACTAAGGATCTTCATCTTCTCATCACAATGCATGCAAATTGCTGCACTGGGTTGGAGAAAAAGATTCATGGTCTTAAAATGGTGATTCATGATTGGAAAAGGTATATGGCTAATGGTTCTGCAAGGAATTCCAGTGCTGGGCCCTGGATTCATCCACCATTTTGTCTCAAGTAATGTTTTTTCGCAATCAAAATATGTAATAAAAGCTTTGTATGTCAATTTTGCATTGCCTGCAAAATTGAATTTATATGTAGCTTAATTTTTTTAATTATGGAATAGAAATCTCAAAGCTTGCAATAAAAATATTAAAATTATTTAAAATAACTAAAACGGGTCTCCAACCATATGCTTTATTTTCTTCTTTTCTCCGCCGCCACTTGCGCTTCCATGAGAAGGAAAAATCAAATTTTTTTTTAAGGAAAAATAAATAAATTAATTAAATAATGGGAATTGAAAAAGTCATCTCTTGCGTCTTGAGAGTTGATCGAGTAAATTATAAATATAACACTGCTCATACGTATATCAAATTAAAAGCGAGTTTTACGTGGAAAATGTGATTGATGGCAACTTTCTAACTACAGATATCTTTATATATATATATATATATATATATATATCCCTAACATATATAGAAGAGACACTTTCATATTCACTGTTTAATCGATTTAATTTTAATCCATCGAAATCCATTTTAAAGATGAGTAGGTCTTGTGTGAGACCGTCTCACGAATTCCATTTCATAAGACGGGTCGAGTCGGGTCGAGCATAATCCGTAAGACGGGTCGAGTAGGATCGAACATAATAATTAAGTAATACTTTTGTGTGTATTAGGTAATACTTTTATATATTTCAGGTAATACTTTGTATTATATTATTTAATATATATGCAAAATACAAAAGTATTACATGATATATAAAAAAATATTACATAATATACACAAAAGTATTACATGTTGCACGAGGAGAAAAGAACACTTGGAAGCCCTAGGATTTGCATGTTTTTTAAGACCCGACCCGACCAATTCGGGTCATATATCCTATAATACAAAAGTATTACCTGACACACATAAAAGTATTACCCGATACACATAAAAGTATTACATATTTTCTTATAATTTGGCTCAACTCAAAACAAAAGTATTACCTGATATATATAAAAATATTATGTGATACACATAAAAGTATTACATATTTTTCGTATGGTCCAACTCAACTCAAAACACATCCTATAATACAAAATATTACCTAATATATAGAAAAATATTACATAATACACGCAAAAGTATTACATAATTTATTATATTAGATCCAACCCGACTCGTCTCACAACATGGAATCCATAAGACGGTCTCACCCAAGACTTTGCCTTTAAAGATTTGCATTTAGACAACTTACTTTATACTTAATACTAACACGGTATTAGTTGGATGAGTCTTTATCTCGTAAAATTGAGTTGTGAAATGGTATCATCCAATTTTTGCTAAAATAATTTTGGTTAATAAATGCAAATTAAAATATAAACTAATCCTTGTTTTCTTTCGATAGCTGGAAAAAAGGAACCATATCTACGATTTTAATGTTTTGTATTCAGGAAAAAGTCTTTGGTTGGAGTTCGCATAAACTCATCGGTCGTCTCATTTTTATACATCATTAATTCAATGCTAACAAATTTCTTGAAAATGAAATTTAATCGGCTCAGTAATTAATTGTCAATTACTAGGTCCACTAAATATAAACATTAAATTATATACCGATCAATGAAAAGTTGCCACGGTTGAAATTTTAAACAAAAACTCCGGATTCTATGTAATAAAAATCAAAACAAACACTATATTATTTGATTTTATATAACAAAAAACCCTCGATAAGGACAGCCATCGATCATATTGAATATATGTAACATAAATATAAATAACATTATTCCTTAATAAAAGCACAATAAAAGAAGGTTAGGTGGAGTCTAGTAATCATAAAACAACTTCTCTACAAAATTATAAAACAAACATAATACTTTACTTCAATATTCAAGATTTCAACAGGGATTTTTGCAATTCCCATAATTGTCTTCCAATCATACCCTTAAAGTAGACTTGTATCTTAATATATACTACCAACTTCAATCTTTTCTACGCAACACTAAATTAGACCGAGACAAAAATATTTATGGGTTCAGTCGGAGATGAAGAACAGGGTGGCGTCAACCGTAAAGGCGGCGCCGCCGCCTTGGAGTCCGGTGGCTGCCACCAAGCTCCGAGCAAGCACCACCAGTATTTCTCCGGGGTAGCTCTTAAAATAACGTTGCTACTTGTGGTGATGGGCATTTTTGGTCTTCTTCTCAATCGATCTGCTTATCCTATAGAGATTTTTCAGAGGTCTTATTCCTTTTCTGTGACCAATAAAGAAAATATATCTTCTTCTCCATCTTGTCATGATGATCAAGCTGCCATGCAACACATTTCTCCAGTGAGTTATATTTTGATTAATGAAATTATATCTCTTAGCTTATGTATGTATTCATGATTGATAACTTGCTCATAAGTGATAATTATGTTTAATATTACTCACTTTGCTGTTCCAAATTACTTAGTTAATTAGTTATAGGTTGAAGAAATATATGCTTTTTTTTTAGGTATTTTGTATATATGTCTGTTCCCACTATATGAACAAGTATAAATCAAAGTCTTCGAGAATTTTAAAGTTAGAAAATGTCGAACTCTGACTTTGGGGATTGCATACATGCACAAGCTACGTTTATAAATTGCATTCATACTGTTGTTAATTGTAATGTATAATATTAACCACATATAAATATATTAGAATGCTTAGATAAACTAACCTGCTCATTAAATTAATTAATAAAGACTTGAAATTTGCAATATTATTTGCTAATTTTCCATGATAGGTACCATTCATGGTTATCAAATTGAGAATATTCAAAATTCGAAATGTATGGTAGTTAATCAACTAGTCAAAAGATCTCATTACTGAATGTTACTATTTGCCTTTTTTTTTTTGTCCTGCACAGTACTAAATCTGACTTTTCTTGTCATTGTATAAAATATGTGATGTTGAAATGCCTCAGTTTTCCAACCATAACTAATCACATTGGTATGGTGCTCCTTGCGACATCATCTCATTAATTTAAGTTTGCAGAGATGAGTCAATTGATAACCTACAAATTAAATAGAGATTAATTTTAAAAGTGTTATTGTCGTATTAGTGAGAATAAATTTTAAAAACGATTAGGCAAAAGAGGAAGGAGAATTGGAGAGGACGTTGCGAAAGGCAGCAATGAAGGATAAGAAAACAGTGATAGTGACAACTCTAAATGCAGCGTGGGCTCAACCTAATTCCATATTCGATCTATTTCTGGAGAGTTTCAGAATCGGAAATGGAACACAGAAGCTGTTGGATCATGTGTTGGTTGGTGCATTGGACCACAAGGCATATTCTCGTTGTCTGGAAGAGAATCTCCACTGCTACGCCATAACCACCCAAGGCATCGACTTCTCCGGCGAAGCATTTTTCATGAGTGAGGACTATCTCAAGATGATGTGGCGAAGGATCGATTTTCTTCGCACTGTTCTAGAATTGGGATACGACTTCATCTTCACGGTACTTATATAGATAGATATAGATTGATATATTGATCAGATACACAGTAGTTCTTTGATATTTATCATATTTTTGGTATGAAATTCAGGATACTGACATAATGTGGTTAAGAGATCCGTTTCCGAGATTCTATCCGGATGGAGACTTCCAGATTGCATGTGATCACTACGAGTACAGCTACACTGACTTGAATAACTCACCAAATGGAGGATTCAATTATGTAAAATCCAATAACAGGACTATCCAGTTCTACAAGTACTGGTACGCAGGAAAAGACTATTTCCCAGGGAAACATGATCAGGATGTGCTCAACTTCATAAAGTTCAACCCCTTTCTCAAGGAGATCGGCTTGGAAATCCGATTCTTTGACACGGCCTATTTTGGCGGGTTTTGTGAACCAAGCAAGGATATGGATCTGGTAATCACAATGCATGCAAATTGCTGCATTGGCATTGAAAACAAAATCCATGATATTAAAATGGTGATTGATGATTGGAAAAGGTACAAGTCATTGCCTGCTGGTGTTGAGAGGAATTTGAGTAGTAGGTCTTGGACTGTTCCAAGAATTTGTGGCTGAATATATTCCATGTTTTTGGCAATCAGAACATACAATAATGATAAAGCATCATATTTTAATTGTGTATTATAAATACTATTCTACTTGTACATTGTACAGAAATTTAGGATGATATGATAATTTATGTTGGATTCAAACACTACCACTGATCAAAAGCTTAACTTTGGTGGTAAAGATCATCTTGGATCTAGTCAAAGGGTGTTTCTGTAAATCCCAACAGTTTAAAATCAAATACATGTTATCAAAACTAAAACTCATCAAGCCAGTACCCTAACTGTGATTTGTTGGAATAAAGTGGGGACTCTGTTTCCATTGAAAGAAATCAGTAGCCCTTTATGTATAAACTAAGTTCCATTTTTAAATGCCAAGACATCAGGTTGTACACCTCAGTTTCTACTAAGAATGCTTCTTTTACCAGCAACCGAACATGTGAAAACAATTTTCTAACAAGTTCCAGAGGTAGCTCTTCACCCAAATTAACCCTAGTTTAGCAAGTTGCAATAAATATTATGATGATGTGGTGCATATAAAGACATAATCTCACAAAAAAAGAATACAAAACATCATTCTATTACTCTGGGATCATGGATGAACATGGTGGGAGCATTACCGGAAAAGGCACTCAAATGCCATCACAGTGGGGTGGCCACCATCAGATGAACCCTAAGCAGAACCATTACTTTTCCCATCACCTCCTTAGAGCTGTGCCATTATTCACTATGATTACTCTTGTGGGCATCGCGCTATATCAATACTCCAGAACTACTATCCAATTATTCCCACAATCCAACTCTTTATTCTCTCTCGATCACGCAAAGAATTGCACGAATCCGGTATGAAATCGTGACTCTTTTTGCTTATCTGCAAAGGCAACATGATGTTTTATAAGTAGATGAATGTTTGGTTCAAATTTAGTATCTCTAACAAATAGGTGTCCATTTTCTCTGTATGGCATGCCTTTGTAGGGAAATGAAGAGCTAAGTTTGAATCAAATATTGAAAAGAGCCGCCATGCCAGACAAAACGGTGATAATAACAACCTTAAATGAAGCATGGATCGAACCTAATTCAATATTTGACCTCTTTCTCAAGAGTTTCAGAATTGGGAATCAAACACTTTGGCTCCTAAATCATTTGGTGGTTGTTGCTCTAGACAAGAAGGCGTTTGATCACTGTTCAGGTACACTACACTTGAACTGTTATAATCTAACAACAGAAGACACTGACTTCTCTGGAGAGGCAAACTTTAATAGTTGGATCTACTTCAATATGATGTGGAGGAGGATCAATTTTCTGCAAAGTGTTCCTGAGCTGGGATATAATTTTGTTTTCACAGTATGCTTCATCACTTATTACTGCATCGATTAAATACTTTTTCCCATTTCAATCTCCATAATTACATAGTAGACATAAACTAAGTTTGAGATTTATATATTTGTTTGTTTTTTGGTAAATGTGGTTTTCCATTGGTGCAGGATGCGGATATCATGTGGTTAAGAAATCCATTTCCACATTTTCACTCGGATACCCACTTTTAAATTTCATGCGACAACTTTGGGGGTGACCCATCAGACTTGAATAACGCACCTAATGGAGGTTTTGTTTATGTAAAGTCAAGCAATCAGTCAATCGAGTTCTACAAATTTTGGTACAAATCACGAGAACATTATCCAAAAAAACATGATCAGTATGTACTTAACAAGATAAAGTATAATCCTTTCATTAGGGAGATTGGATTAAAGATCAAATTTCTAGACACAGCTCACTTTGGAGGGTTTTGTGAGACTAGCAAGGATTTGAATTTGGTCTGCACAATGCATGCAAATTGCTGTGCTGGTCTGGGTAATAAAATCCATGACCTTGAAATCTTGCTTGAGGACTGGAGAAGTTATCTCTCTTTACCAGAAAAGGTAAGGAAAGCCAAGCCACCTTCATGGTCTGTTCCACAAAGTTGCGGGTAATTAATTTTTAAATTTTATTCTGGTCCGGTGTTTTTTATATGAAAATAATGCTGTTCTTGGGCTAAGATATGCAAGTGTTGTTCCATATTTACATGTACGCCACATTCATTTCATCATAATACTCAAAGGAAGAAGAAGGGCAACACAAAGAAATAAAGAATGAAATCCTCAACTTGGATCTAAAAAAGTTTAAGGTAACACAAACATCTGATGTTCTTGAAATTGCAAATCTCTAGTTTTTTTTTGCACTGATTTAAAGTGCACTCAATTCTTTCTTATCCTTTCCATTTCTAGTTGTATAGTCGAGATGACTGACCAATTTCACACTTCGTGGCTTTATAGTCAATGAAGACACTTTTAGATCAAATACAGCAAACTAATAGTATGATTGATTTTCTAATGAAAAGTGATTGTTGATGAGTGAGAATATTTTCTCATCTCAGAGCTCATATACATACTAATTTTAATGGGCGTTACCAGTAACAAGAGGTTTCAACTTTCAATGGTAACATTTCTGGATTAAAGCAGTTGTAATCTGCTATAATCAATGAAATGAAATAATAGTTTCCTAACTAGTTAAAACTGCAATTTAAACCATTCTGACAGTCTCAGCCTTCACTCATGAGATTTCACATTTACTAAATCTTGAAGATTTCATGTTACCTAATACAAGAACTCAAAGCATACAAAACAAATATTATTTGGAACAAATGGATGCACCTAGTATAAAGGACAGGATTACCTATTCAAAATATGAGGTTTGGAAGCTGAACTCTCTCTCTCTTCCCCCCCCCCCCCCCCCCCCCAAGATGCCTCCCATGATTAAACAGGGTACAGCCATGAGCAACTTTTCTAAAACGACTCAGCAAATGTATTGAAAAAACGACAGTTTTCATAGAAATACTAAAATTCCAGGATCTCATGTGCGCAAAATTAGCCAGTTAGAAGAAGTGATTCAACTCTTCTGCCAATGTATCATAAACAACATTTTACTCTGACAGCTAATGGTGCCATAATAAGTTCATGTCAGATGAAGATGCACAGCAACAAACAATCATCCCAAATCCAAAACGCTCATTAGGGTGCTTCCCAACCAAGTTATTCTCATAATCAAAGGGCAGCCCCAATATCCAATTATCGACACAACACCATATACAAAGTGCAATTCTTGACGATAAAACCCATTGACTCAGGTGATAATTTATACACAGGAACAGGAGTACCTCTATAATTAGGGTTTGTTTGGATGCTAGCTTTGAGTTGGTCACCATTGCAAACAACGGGATCAAGAACAGCGTCCTTCTGGGTCTGGGTATATGGATGAAAGTATGCGATGATGAAACGACGGCGTCGAAACTCCGTCTTCGGCTATACATTGGTTTCTTTGAGACATTTCGTCGAACATGTTTCGCCTCTCCTCAGAGTATAGTTTTGTTTCCTAATCAATTTCTAATTCCTTTTGTTACTGAATGTGGTTTCTTCAAATATCACTTTTACCTACCCATCCATCTGGATCGATAGAGGGATTAATGTATTATTGATTATTACTTCGCTAATTTCAATTTAATTCATTGATTTGAAAAATTGCTTCAATAATTTGAATTTAATTAAGGGTGTAATCTCGTATTCAAGAGAATTGAACAATTAAGATTTATGAGCAACCAAGCATATAAATAGTAGTATAATGAGCAATTAAGATTTTAGGGATATATAATTTGTTATGCAATAGATTGAACTTTGTAGCATTTCTCTTCCCCTTAATGATTGATATATTCAATCATTAGAAAAATGTCATTGATTTATGACTTTTTACATTTCAATGCAAATTCACTCTGTGTATCAATCAATCTTACAGGCTTCCGATCAAAGTACCAATCAGCGAAGGCTTGTGCAATAGTCTGCAGATATAAAAAACGAGTTGATAAAATGTCATTAATTTGGAAAACAAATTCAGATGGATCCGAACAAATTAGACGGAAATTAATTAAAACGTGAAGATCGACTTATCTTAAACAAGTTTTAAAATATAATTTTAAAGTAATTAAACTTACGTTGTTTTCGACTCCGAAACCTTGGGCATTCCATACAGCATCAAGATCCATCATACCATGAATGAAACAAGAATTGATAAACAATCCTCTTGATGGACTATCAGCAATTTGTGATACAGTGTCTAGGAATGCCTTATGGAAATCTGACATCAAATTTGAATTAAACAATATAAGGTATAGTTTTTGTTTAACAATTAAAATATATTTATTACAAGTTAAATTACCCACCCTGAATTTTTAGTTTCTGTTCAGGTGTGCAACTATCTATATCAGTACGTGTGCACTTATCCCAACTTTGACTGTCCGGAAATTTTGCCATATTGTCATGTAGCTGAAAAGACACATGAATATATGATCAGCATCTAATAAACAAAATTATACAAGATTAAATTCGTTTTACAATATTTAATATATATCATATGTTAATTAATAATATTATTAAATAAACGTAACGTGTTGTAATTATTTTAAAAAAAAAAATGTAACATTAATAAATAAATAAAGTGTGGCGTAAACCATATGATCAGCTGGATATTTTATTGTTGGTACAATTCATGTGATATTTACATATTTTACTTCAAAAGACAGTAGTATTTATATTTTAAGAAAATAAAATTAAAAAAGCTGACCTGAAATTGATCAAAAGCACTATTTAATAGAAACAATGGCGTCTGGATATCTTCGACCAGAAATTCGGGAAAAAGGCACTGTAAATTTTATTATAAAAAAAAATATCAATATCCCAATATCATAATGAGATCGAAAATTAATTAGAAAACCTTACTTACCAAACCTGGCTTCATTTTCGAGGTGCATGAGTTGGGCAAAAAATCGGTCAAATTCTACATGATAAAACATGGAGTAAATATTAATCTCATGAAAGAATAAATTATAAATATGCAAAGCTCCCATTCTATGTATTATTTCACTCAACTCTTAAGGGGGTGTTTAGATAGTCCCCTCTTAACTTTGTCCTTTTTTTTTTTTGGATGGGGATAGATTTGGATTAGTCATGGATTTGAGTTTCAAATTGGGCTAAAATCACGGATTAAGGGGTTTGGCTTGGGTTTAAAATAAATTCTTCCATCCTCGATTATAATTTATTTAAAATATCTATTATACCTATAATCTTCTGGCTAGTTATCCCATTATATATATATTTTCTCGAGTTACATGCATAATTAAATTAGCCCTTCTATTTTTTTTTTGTTTTCTTTATTTCCGTCTTTACACTTTATTTTCTATTCATTATCTTTTTACAAATAACTTTTACATCATGTATTTTTAAGATTTTTTTCCCGGTAAAATATTTTAAAACATGAAAAATAAAAATGAAGAGTAGGAAAATTTGTATAGAAAAATTAATATATGAAAGAAACTATATTGTACAAGAGTGTCATAAAAACCAAATCAAAATACGAATTGAAAAAAAAAATGAATATTTGACTTTTCTCATATGGAATTGAATCAATTTTTTTTGATATAATTCTTAACCGAACGGAAGAATATAAAATATACTTTCATATTAAGAGTAGATTTGTAATTTACTTAAATACAACAAATTAACATTCAAACCAACCAAAATGTTCAAAAATAAAGCCACTACAACATGTTATTAACACTCAATTCAAATATAAAATTAAAAGTAAACCGAGTTTTCTAAAATTCAATCCAAACAAAAAAACATCAAACCACACTTTTTATACAATTTTATCTAAATATTCTTAACTAACACATACCCACAATCCAAACAGCCCTAAGTAGGGATCTCTAATTTTTTATTTTGGCTTCAATTGATGGAATCAATGTATGTATAAAGGGAGAGCAAGCTTACATGAAATTCAACTGTTTTATCATAAACCCATTCTCTAGTGTGGACAAAGGGAATATCCTTGCTGTAATAGTCAAATATCACAGAAAATATAAAAATGTAATTAGTACAAAATAACATATAACCATAATTAAAGTTTATAACAAAAAATGGAGAATCTTACGCTCGGACAAAGAAACCACCATCGGAGAGGCATTTAACTCTATTAACATTGGGAACAAGTGATCTAAACCCGTCACAATGTAATATAGTTGCTAATCCACCGGCTGAAGCACCCGAAAGTATAGCCTATAAATTTCATCCAAACTTCATTATTTAAATCTATCCAATAAATTATAATAAACTATATCCGTTAAACAATCTTATATAAATTCTTTAAAAAAAAAAAAAAGTCACATTATCTGCATTTTTTAATCCTTTCTCCAGCAGCTCATCCACCACGGCATTAAAAATCCTTGACCCTCTAAGTTGGACCATGGTCCCCTGAATATAACATAAATTTAATTAGACTTTAAATATATTTAAAAGAGAAACATAACCTAATAATTTCACCAATAAAATACTAAAGGAAATTAATGCCCTATTATAAGACTTACCAGATCATCTCTTTCCATATCTCCAAGAAAGGACCCTCCGTCACAATATCGCACCAAAACTCTATTCCAATTGTGGAAATCTGAAATTGACAGAAATAAATCATCAATAAAATAAATAAATTTAAACTTATATGATTTACAAATTTTTCTAACCATACATATCTAAATATATATGTTACCTGGATTAATGTCAGGTTTAGAGCTTAATATCCCAGCAAAATATTGAGTAGTGAGATTTCCAGTACCCCCATTGAACTTTCCCACTCTTTGTACGCACGTGTTTTGCCAACACCATCCACCTCCCTAAATACCAATTTCTAAATCAATTTTTAAAACACAATAAAATGGAAGAAATAAAATAAACCAAATAAGAAAATTTAAACCAATAGAAAAACAAGCCAATTATTGACACCCTCTCCAGATCCTGGAGCATAGCTGTAACCTGCTGGGGTTCCATCTATACACACTGCAATTCAGACAAATTTTTTTTTTTGTTAATTATTATTAATCATGATTAAAATGTTGTAATAGTTTATAAAATTGTTTGTGAATATGATGGCACCTGCCCCTTTTTGAGCAGCATCTGTGACAGGCGTAAATGGTACAACGTCGTTGCTCTGGCTAAAGGCTTGAGCAATCAAGATAGATAGTACACAAGCAAATAATATTTGACTCTGATCAGCCATGATTATAACTCAATTTTGTGTTCCTGTTATTTGCATTCAAAGTGGATTTTCAAATAATTGTTAGTATCAAGTTGGCATCATCAATTATGACTATAAATAGTTCAAAATGTGCAGCTTGCAACATGTGTCCTTGACTAGTTTTTCAGATTCAAAAAATTGTTGTTTAATTTGTAGAATATACAGATATGCACTTGAAGAGCAGCAAATAATAATGTACATGCATGTAGAATATTGCAAAAGGTCTACTTATCAGAAACAAAATTATAATACTAATGAAACAAAAGTACTGGAGGTGGAATTGCAGATTGACCTCGTGTTCTACTATTGTTACAATGATTCATGCTAACATTAATGATCAAGTTATTTTCCAAAATTAATCAAATATAGGTTTGAAATCGGGTTATTAAAAAAAACATGTAAGGCATAATGTAATAACTGCTACTTGAAATGAATATAAGCAGAAAACAACTTAAATATGATCTCAAAAATTTAAAACAAGAAAGACTGAGAAATGGTGAATTCCAAGCTCTACCTTATGAACCACAGTTGATCAATGGTACTTCAAAAAAAAAAAAAAAAGTTGAAGCCTGTGATATTTTAATTGTTTGTTTTTACTTTAATAGTGAATTGTGAAAACTTAACAACCAACTAATTTACCGGAGTTTTCAATCGAGCACCATCAATTTCTCTTAGTCATGACACAGACTTAAGACAAGTGTATCAATTGAAATAACGGAAGAAGAAATCATAATTTTTTTGCTAAAAATGGGAGTCTCACTAATTTTTATTTCTTGTTCGAAAATCAATGACTAATACAAAAAGGAAAATTGCTTAAATGGTTAAAATTGTTACTTAAAAAACAAAAAAATAGTGGTCTTCAATTAACAAAAAACGCTCCGAAAATTAGATATACGAAAGTAATTAAAATTACGGAATTGGGACACTGAAACGGTAGTAATATTTGGGCTTTTCATTGGGCCCATCCGAAAATAATGGTCTTTTGAGCCCAATAGTATCGGTTATGTTTTGAATTATTGAAGATGGGCTGACTACCCTGGCCCTATCTCTTCCCAGGTTGATATGTCTACAGAAATGGCGTCCCGACCAAGTTCCAATTTTGAATCCCCAAACACTGCCACATTTCACGCTCCCCCCACCCCCACCCTACCCCCCTACGCCATGCCTGCAATCATTTACTGGTGAGTGAATTTACAGTTAGCTTCAAATGCAATAGCTATCATCGAACTCTGGATCTGAACATTGTAGCACACCACACTGTCAGAATTTTCAGCAGATCTTTCTTTTGCATTCATGTATATGATGATGAATGAATGAAGAGAAATGGGATTGAGCAGTAGCAAGCACAATGTCCCTGGCCCCTCGTCTTCTTCGTCATCATCTGGAGTTGCTGTTAGGCGTAGTCGATCGAGTGGGCGTAGAGTTTTGAAGTCATCATGTCTCGGATCTCATCGCTCATCCGATAATGATGAACCTCAGGTGATGTTTTAGTTTTCTAGTTGTGGTTGATTGATTTGGGGAACTTTTTTTTGTTTGAAACAGATCCGGTTCCTCTGTGAGTGATAGAATGTGTAAGTAATGTGCATGTGTTTTTCTTTGGAAATGCTTCTGTTGATACCGATTGTGTGGCGAATAGCGACGTAGTTCGTTGGGCATTGTTTATTGGTGACTTTATAGGTTAGCTTTCAAATTTTATCCGATTTCCCTGTTTATACCGTTGTATGTGACTGAAATTGCTAATTTGGGAAATAGTGGTGAAGTTGACTGAGTTAGGCATCTATGTGTTTTTTCTGTTTCTTCCTGCATTGAGAAGTCGCATCTTGTACACCGGTGAGATGTCTCTTTTTATCTTTTTGGAGATTTTGGGTATGAGTTGGTGGTTTAAGAATATGAAAGAAGCAAAAAAATAGGTATTTGTTACATTACATAGTTTGGTGTTGGGTGAAAATGTGCACAAAGATTACCTCTATCGGAAGTGATGATTGTTTCCGTGCTGGGTGATACTCATTTTATCCAGTATTATTTTTATTTATTGCTAGTTAGAAGCTGTTTTGCTTTCATATAGGTGGAAAAGCTACTATGATCTGTTTGTGTTGAGCGTGAGATGGAACATTGAGATATATAAATTGACTTCAATTTCTGAGTTTCCAATAAAAAGTTTTACCATCGATGTGAATTAAAAGCATGGTCGTGACTTGATGCACCATCTTGTTAGTCAAATGTGTTGAACAATGTCTTAATGATCATTGAATTGCCACCTAAATAACATCGTTTTTACATTTTTAGGCCTCTTATTGTCCAAGTGAAGAAAATGGCAAGACCATCTTTTGTCCAAGTGAGAACAAATCAGGTTCTTGTCAAGTTTCAGCCGAATATTACAGGGCAGATAAAACTGAGGAGAGCAATGACATAAACTGTATAAACTCTGGTGTTGAGCTCAATGATTGGGGTGAATCCAGCTTCACCAATAGTGTATCTAGAGAAGGCAATAGTTCTAGGGTTTTCTCCTCTCGGTCACTGAACCCTCCTAGTCGATTCCTCTCTCGCTTCAATATTAATCCTGGGAACTTAAGCTTCCGTCTAACCAGAGGTAATAGTTTGGGCTCTGCAAGATCTTATCCTGCATCTTCTATGGGCTTCACAATTCCGAATGAAGAAGAAGAATGTGTGGATTCTGCTGGTTTTGTGGATAGGAGTGACAGGCCACAAGGTTGTGACTTTTTTCCTGCTTGCTTCACCAGTAGATCTCCTGGAATGCAGGATCAAAATTGTGCATCTAACCCACATCCTGATTTCTCCGGCAATTTACAAGATAATCATCAATTAAACTCTGATCATGATGTCCCGAGGAATAGAAATAATACAAGGGTAGACTATAGTCCAAATTTATTTTCTGATTTAGATCATAATAACACTGATGATGGAGTAAGAAATGCTGCAAGACGGGTTATTGCTCGAGAACCTGCAGAGCGGAATGTTCGCTTTAGTAGAACATTAAGTGTTGGTAGACTTCGTGACAGAGTTCTTCGCAGAACTCCTGCTTCTGATTTAGAGTTATATCATTTTCAGCAAGAGAGGGAAGTGAGGCTTACTCATCAAATTATTGGGACACAGGGTTCAGACCATGCAGAACTGGAAGCAACATCAGATGATAATAACTTCAGTCACCCTATTTCTTCTGATAATGTCTCGTCCAGCTTTCCCAACCCTTTTAAT
This sequence comes from Scutellaria barbata, assembly GCA_028654395.1. Taxonomy (NCBI): domain Eukaryota; kingdom Viridiplantae; phylum Streptophyta; class Magnoliopsida; order Lamiales; family Lamiaceae; genus Scutellaria; species Scutellaria barbata. The sequence continues at coordinate 11,909,591 of CM053645.1, forward strand.
GGTAGCCAAAGTAATATGTACGGCACCCCACGGACTAGAGAGACCAGGTACCGAGATTTACTAGAGCATAGATCAAATTTCATTGAGCGCAGACGAAGAATAAGATCACAGGTATATTACTTTCCTCTCTGACTATATTTTGCAGAAAACAGCTTCTTTGGTCATGCCATGCCTAAATGTTTTCCACTAATAAATCCTGGAGGCAATGGCATGCAAACCACTATAGGAGATTGTCATTTAACTGACTGCAGCCTGTTAAATTAGTTAACTGGTGCTGAGCTTAAGTGTTTTGGTTTTTTTTGGTTTTTAGGATAGTGGCCTTTCTTCCCATGTTCTCATGAATAACAATTTACTGATCCTATCAGGTGCGTGCACTTCAGCGACTAGGAAGCCGTTTTGATACCTTGTCCGTTCATGAGAGGTCTTGCATCTTATCTGGTCAACATCAAGGAGGTCATTGCACCTGCCGCATTGCTGCTCGAGAGACTAATTCGAATGATGACACTAATGCTAGGGCTAGCATATCAAGAATTGTCATGTTAGCTGAGGCTTTGTTTGAGGTAATTTCACAGACCCACTGATACATAATGCAGATATCTTTTTCTTTGCTAAAATGGGGTGAATCTTTGCAATCATTTTAATTAGGTTCTGGATGAAATTCACCAGCAATCAGTTGTGTTGTCCTCTCGACCTTCTGTTTCCTCCCTTGGATCTGTTCCAGCACCTATTGAAGTGGTGGACTCCCTGCCTTTGAAGATATTTAGTAAATTCAAAAGGAAACCTTGTGATGATGCTGCACAGTAAGTAAATGTTTTAATATGCAGTGCATTCAGCCCAATGGTAAAAGATCAAAAGTACTTCTTAAAGAAGTAAAATCTCAAACTCGGTTTAGTCTCCTTATGAAAATACATTTTACTTCCACATTAGCACATTTTATCTTCAGTTAGGGGTTCTTCAAACTGATTCTACTAATGTTTTCTAGGGGAAAACCCTGCATGCACAAAACTAGTTTGGTTACTATTGTATCCAAGTAAATAGCTCTTTCATGCTGTTGAGAAACAATTTAAGGAACAAGTCCAGATCAACTTGAATTCTGTAATTTAAAAACCATATTTTCTATTGTTGTTCCCTAGAGAGGAGTTTGATCAAGACAACTAGAGAGGAGTTTGATCAAGACAAACAAAAGTGAATCTGGGCTTTATATTGGGAACTTGCTAAATCTATATTGATTGATGCATTTGGAATCTGCATAAGTTTGAATTAGGTTAATTTTCATTTTCATTATTTAGCATCACATAAGGCATGGGATGAATTATAAACAAGTAGAAAGTGGACACACTCATTGAATTTTATTTCCATATTTTTTTCTCTGTTCAGATAGTCAGAAATGTAAAATTATGGTTTTACAACAGTGTGCTTTTATCTTTTCTATTCTTTTCATGATTGGTCAATACTTCATCATCACCTTTTTTGTTTCACTTTCTTGGTACTCTTAACAGATGTTACATATGCCTTGTTGAATATGACGATGGAGATAGCATGCGGATACTACCTTGCCATCATGAATTTCATAGAGCCTGCATTGATAAATGGCTCAAAGAAATTCACAGGTGTTTTTCTGACCCTTGTGCTATTATTTGATGTTTCACAATTCTCTTCACTAGTTTGAAACCTGTCTTCTCAATTGGATAACCGGAGGCTTAATCTTTTTCTTGTCTCAGGGTATGCCCGCTTTGTAGACGGGACATTTGCCGACCAGACTCATAACCTACAGGGAGTTGTTGACCTGCCCTTTTGGCAACTTACAGATCTCTATGTTGCTCATAGTGAGATCCATTTCATGTACCTCCATTCAATGGCTTGCAAAGCTTACTTTTGCTGGTCTCACATTTCTGTTGTTGCTCTTATCTTGTTAAGTTTGGTCCCACAGAGTGAAAACAGTCCCTTTCTGATTGAGTTTTGAAGTTGCAAAGGGATGATGGTGTGGAATTTGAATATGCAGACAATATATTTGGAATATCCACAATATATATTACTACATTTTTCTCCCTGTATGTGACCTTTGCCATGTCATGTTTGTGAATCATTGAAGAGATTTAAGAGAATATGTTCATATTTGTTGCCTTGTGTTCAGATTTCAGAATGCTCTCCAATAAAAGCCTCTTATCATTAAATGTGTCGGAAATCAGAACCCCAAGCCCAACCTTCTAATTTTCATGAGTAACATATCTAACATCTTTAATTCATATTAGTAGAAATTTAATAATATATATATATATATATATAAATTTCAATTGGATAAATTTAACATTTCGATTAATAGCTAAAACAACACAATCTGATCTAAATATAGTATAACTGTATAATAGATCCAAATTACAACCCCACGGCCGCCCCAAAGAAAAAAGAGAGAAAATCTCAAAGAACTTATTTTATTATTTGACATTACTTTGCAAAAATCATCTTTCTGTTTTTTTTTTTTTGGCCCATTGTAATTTTTGCAGTGCCAAGTCATATTTTAGCTTTTCTACCATGCATTGTTTTAAATAATACTATTTCGAGGGGGTAAATTGCAAATTTCCCATAAAAAGAGAAGAAAGATGTTTTGTCTGCAGCTGCGAGAGACAGCAGAGAGAGAGAGAGAGAGAGAGAGAGAGAGAGAGAGAGAGGGGAGAGCCGGTGAGTGACAGATGCAGCAAAATGAACAGCAACACCAACAGCATGAATCACTGTTTCACCTCCGGGGCGCAGGATCTCGATCCCCAGCAATCACCACCGTCACCCGCCGCCTCTATCCAACCACAACCATACCACCCGCAATCCCAATCCCAACGCCGCCCCCGCGGCTTTGCCGCCACAAACTCCAATAACAACACCGCCACTACTGCAACAAAAAGCAGGAAAGAGAGGGAGAAGGAGAAGGAGCGAACAAAACTTCGAGAACGACACCGTAGAGCCATCACCAGCCGAATGCTCTCCGGTCTCCGGCAGAACGGAAACTTCCCCCTCCCTGCACGCGCCGATATGAATGACGTCATTGCCGCCCTCGCTCGTGAAGCTGGTTGGACTGTCGAACCTGATGGCACCACCTTCCGGCAGTCCTCGCGTGCACCGGCGCAACCACAGCCGCCGCCAATCTCTCATTTCAATTCTGTTCAACAGAATAATAGTAATGCCTATAATGTGGTGAGTAGTTCCATTTCAGTGAAGAAGAGTTTTTATACAAGTTCTATTGTTTTATGATAAGACTTGGCTGATATCTGTAGTGATATTGTGTACACAAATATGCTATTAACATGGAAGAAAAGAAGATGAGAGGAAAGCTACTTTTCTTTGAATCCTTGTATGCTTTTGATGCTTTTCTATGAAGCTCGATAAGTTCTTCTTTGTGATCTTTTATAGCCATGAATGGAATGAATTATAATATTAGTTCTTGACTGTGGGGGTTATATATACTTATAGAGTTGGAATCTTTGGTCTCACCAATTAGTGGAAAATGAAATCTTATTTCTGTAGTTTATTAGGAGATGGACGTTTATTTGTTGTGATTAGTAAACCTAAGGAAAGTTTATAATGAAAACTATTGATTTCAGTAGAAAATTCTGATTATGTGATGTCGCCCCAATAACAACAATATGATCCATGCAAGACACAATATGGTCTACCGTAACCAAAGTGGTACAGGAAATCCAGATATCCGATAATCCATTATAACATATATGCCAACATATAGGGAGAAAAAACATCCCTCACCTCCCCAACTGGAAAATCCTCTTCATTTCGGAGGGTCCCTAAACACTTGAGTCGGAATTTTAAATGTATAGTAATTCTATACAAGCAGCAATGGTTTTGGATATGCACGAGTAACAATTCCACTCAATCAAGTTATGGTGCTACATATTGTTTTATTGGTTTGTTGGTTTTTGACCCTGCGAGGGCAATGAGTGTTGACCTTCAAGTTTTACAATTGCACACAGAAGAATACCACTTTTTGTTACAACAAGTCAAAAGGAGATTGCATCGTACTTATTAATTCAGTGTTTTATTTTCATATTAATTTAGCCTTAATGACTATTTCCTGGAAATAGATTAGATATCTAGAGCCCCCCCCCCCCCCCACTCTGCTGTTGAGGAGATATGCATTCAATCTTACGATTTCTTAAGATGATATATTTGATCTATGATGGAAACAACTACAGCTATGTGGCTGCTGTTAAATATGATTCTTGAGGAATTTGATTGCTTGTGATCTCATGTGACTTTGAATATAATAGCGACAGTTGGAGGGGTACAAACTGATTTCATTCTCTCTCTAAATTGTAGTTCAACTCTTATGATGGAAGTTATAATGTGGTTATAAATAGCTTTTCTGAGTGTCGTCTTTACTATGAAGCAGGGGGCACAACCAGTTAGGTCAGTTGAAAGCCCATTGTATCCGAGTGCTTTGAAAATTTGCTCCATGAGATCGCCAGTTGATTGTCAGCCTTCAGCTCACAGAGTTGACGATAATTTATCGCCAGCATCCCTCGACTCGGTTGTTGCAGAGAGGGATGCAAAAGTTGACAAATATTCAAGTGCTAGTGCCATCAACTCCCCTGAATGTTTAGAGGCAAGCCAGGTATATTCAAAATCTCTCTCTCTCACTCTCTGTGAAAGCATGTTGGAAATGTGGTTCTGCTCTCTGAAGGAAACTTTTCAGTTAATATGCCTGGGCCCTTGAGATTACAATCTTGAATGCTGATCTTCATAAAAATCAGTAAAAAACTTGATCAACATAAATAAAGATATTAAAATACTTTTTATCTGGTTCTTACTAAAGATTACTGATTGTTTAATGTGTTATTCACATGCTTTCTAGAGGGCAGTCGATACTGGGATTTTTTTTTTTCCTTCAAATGTTGTGTTTACGTTTTATCTTCAGCCAACTTGCTCATCTAGAATCACAGAAAGTATAGTGATAGAAAAACCATTATTTAGCATCTCTGTACACATAAAGATAACTTCTTGGGCACATATGTTCAAAACTACGCCATATATGCATGAAGGAACTAAAGAACAAATCTTCAGCATTCTGAAATTTTTTGTTATATTATACACGTAGTGAAGGCATGTCAAATGGGCTTAGTCCTATTGTACAGTTGTCTAAACGTTTTGGTGTTTAAATTTCATTTTCAAGGCATTGCTCAGGTGGAGAAACATACTTCGGTTGTGTACATAATGAATAATTCTCTGCGTCCTGGTCGATTCTTGCAGCTTGTGCAAGATGTTCACTGCAGGGAACATGGAAATGGTCTTGCTGAACCCTCCTACATCCCTGTTTATGTGAGGCTTGCTGTAAGTGTTCAATTCCTTTCCCAAAATTTTTACAGCATTAAAGGCTGCCATCATGCTATTATCTTTTGTTTGTATAACTTTAATATGCAAAATCATTTTTGCATTTGATTATGGCAGGCTGGCTTTGTGAACAATTTCAGCCAGTTGATGGATCCTGAAGGTGTCAAAGAGGAATTACGACACTGGAAGGCATTAGGTGTTGACGGCGTTGTTGTAGATTGTTGGTGGGGTATTGTTGAGGCGTGGACACCTAGGAAGTATGAATGGACAGGATACAAGGAAATGTTTAACATTATCCGAGAGTTTGGGATGAAATTGCAGGTAATGTGGATTAGTTATTGCTCAAGAGTTGTGAATCTTGAATGATAAAGTCTTCCACTGTTCACAATCTCGTTTCACTTGAATGTCATTTTGTGATTGCCCTTTATTACATCTGATCATGAGTTTTTACTATGGTTTCTCCGAAAAACATTGTTTGCTATGCTCAAGGAATATCCTAAAGATTTTCTTGAAGCATGCTTTATTCCCACGGTCTGTTTGGATAGTATTTCTAAATCTCCCTTTTGGCCTTTTCTTAAGGTGGTAATTGCATTCCATGAATATGGAGGGCATGATTCAGGTGGAATATTTATTCCCCTCCCTCAATGGGTTTTGGAGATTGGAAAAACCAATCAGGATATATTCTTCACAGATCGTGAAGGAAGAAGAAATACTGAGTGCCTTTCATGGGGCATTGACAAAGAACGAGTACTTAGAGGAAGAACCGGCATAGAGGTTATTAGTTATCATCTTACTCATTTGTGTTTCAAGATGAATGATTAATGATTTATTGCCTTTTCAAGATTCCTGGATCTTCGTCTTCTTGATATCACTTTACTTGACCCTGTATTTCCAATCTGTTGCTTACCTTTTGTTTTGCTGACATCGACAATCTGGATTCTGAATCTTGTTCGCTTGCTTCAAGCAAATAAATTAGAGAATCTGAGGTTGTTACTGAATCCACCCTACTCCTTGGTGTCTAGTAGGTTCCTCAATGAGTAACTCCGCCAGAGAATAATCTTTATCCATGATCTGTTTCTTACCTTGTTTATTAGTGATATAAGTAGCTTGGTGTACACAATTAAATTTTGTATTACCTTCAACATAACCTGTATTATTTCTGTAATTTCAGATCTATTTTGATTTCATGAGAAGCTTCCGAACTGTATTCGATGATTTATTCACTGAAGGCCTCATTTCAGCTGTTGAAATTGGATTAGGAGCTTCTGGAGAGCTGAAGTACCCTTCATTTTCAGAAAGGATGGGTTGGAGATATCCGGGTATCGGTGAGTTTCAGGTATCTGGTAAATCTCAGTATCTTCTTAATTTGGAATGCTATTTAGTTGGCCCAAAACTCTGTCATTCTTAGTTTAGCGCCGTTAAAATAATATCTTCCTCATTCGGAGTCAGGTTTCCCATCATTAGATTACTAAAAGTTTGATGCCTATGAGCTGTTCTAGGAATGTGGGTTCTTGGTGTTGTATTACCTGCCATCGGGCAGTGGCATGTGCTTTTATTTTTAAAAAGTTTGATCATGCTATTTTTATGGTTTCATATTTTCTTCATCATTCTCCAGTGTTATGATAAATATTTATTGCAAAATCTCCAAAAAGCTGCAAAACTCCGTGGACACTCCTTCTGGGGCCAGGCCCCCGACGATGCAGGTTATTACAATTCTAAGCCACACGAAACTGGATTCTTTTGTGAAAGAGGTGATTACGATAGCTATTATGGACGCTTCTTCCTGCATTGGTATGCTCAGGTCTTAATAGATCATGCTGATAATGTTTTGTCCCTTGCAAGTCTTGCCTTTGAGGACATTCATATAGTCGTCAAGGTACTCAGTTCACATACATTGGGTTTTCTTTTATTTGTTATTATCCCTTTGAGGAAAATTAACAGGTTTGTTATCTAGATTCCAGCAGTTTACTGGTGGTACAAGACCACAAGCCATGCTGCTGAGCTCACTGCTGGCTATCACAACCCTTCTAACCAAGATGGGTATTCTCTCTTGTTTGAAGTGCTGAAAAAGCATGGGGTGACAATGAAACTAGTCGTCTCGGAATTTCAGGCTTCATATCCGGAAATTGATGAAGCATTCTCAGATCCTGAAGGCCTGAATTGGCAGGTACCATGCTACCAAGGCTGTATACTATACATACATATCTGGTGAAAATTAGTGGATGTTTTAGTGATGCTGATTTGGTTCAACTCATTAATTGGAATTGTGCAGGTTGTTAACTCAGCTTGGGACAGAGGGATCAGTGTCGCAGGCCAGAACGCGCAACCGTGTTATGAGAGAGAAGGATTTATGAGGCTGATTGAGACAGCAAGACCAAGAAACCATCCTGATGGCACTCACTTTTCTTTCTTTGTATTTCAACAACCTTCACCTTTGATCCAAAGAACCATATGCTTCTCAGAGATTGATTACTTCATTAAAAGAATGCATGGTGAGCCTTCATGAACCTTCTGGATTGCCCATATACTTAATCACTCGTTTCATAGCCGAAATTCTTTTTATCATTCGTGTCAGAATACAAGCAGTGGCCTATAAGAGAAACAGTTGTAAATTTATTCATGATTCAACATTGTGACGTGTTATTTGGGTATTTCTACCTGGTCGTGGTTCGTATTTATCCTGTTTTGTATTTTGTTTTCTCATCCTGCAACTAAGAATTCGATTTTCTTTCTTACGGAATATTTAACACTTGTAATTGGAAAGAGAAACTGATATTTGCTGTTGCAAGAAAAATAGTGCTAGAGAACGAACATGAAATTCACTACGATATTGAAGAAGCCAGTAGAATCAGTCAATGGAATTTCTGCAGAAAAAGAAATGCTTTGGTCCATGTTTTAATCAAGATATAACTCATTTCAGCAAAGACACAATTCATGAAATCATAATGATGAATTTAAAATTGTGATATATAACCCAAATTTTCCCAGGCTGTTGGCCTTGGTTGCTGGAATAGAAAACTTCACTATCTTTGAGAATCACAGTACTGAGGAAATTCGCATTTGCAAGGGCCTTTCAACACCTGCATAAAATGAGAAAACGATAAATGTTTGAAAGCATTTTCTCTGCAAAGCCTGGAACTGATCCATGAAGATGAAAGTAAAATTTATATTGCCATGAATCAAGTGGATTTTATCCAACTTAACCAAGAAGTTTCAATTACTTGAGTAATCCTCTGTCAAGAAATCATGCTTAATTGTCAGATATTTGTCTCAATGACTAGAGTCAAAAAGGACAGCAAAATATTTGGATGTGGCAATACTCAACTAGTCTAATATGGACAAGAAAATAACACAATTTGATGGAAGAAGGCTAAATCCACATACCTTTCGCAATGTAAAAGACACCCTCCTTGCACCCCTACGGATCAAACTCTCGTTCACTTTATCCACCTGCATCACTAACCTTTCCCATTAGCCACATCGGAAGTGGGTCTAAAATTAAAATTAGATGCATTTCACAAAAAGTCAAACGCTAATCTTCCAACATTTCAAGTTCTGTTACAATCAAATCTGTTCATTCATCAACCAGTAGCCCATATTCTAATAGTCACATATATTAATAAAAGGATACCTACTTATATTCTTGCAGAGATTAGATTATGGCTTTGTTAACAAACTCTGGTTATTGTTCAAGGATACCTTCTTTCTTCTGTCATTCTGGAATCATTTGCTTAATCCGGCTACAGATGCTGATGTGGACGATTGGTTCATTATACATATAGCATTTGGTTCATCATTCATTATACTAATGGAATTTGGTTAATCATTTATAAATTAAGCTACACTATTAGATATTACCAAGTCCAGTAAGTTTTGAAAAACTGTACCTTGTGGTGTGGAATGTAATGATGCCATGCATATCGAGCCTCTCCAGATAACAGCAACATTGACCGAGGTGGAAGATAAATAGCTTTCCTAATGAAATTTGAGTTCTTTTCAGAGATCTGTCTCTCTACATCAGAACTTGAGGTCGGCTTCTCCTGCCAAACACCATTTGTATACTTTCTGAACTCCATGATGCAAGGGCCTGCTAGTGAGAGGCTAAAAATTAAGCCTTCAAATGCCGAATGGGTGTCTATATGCGGGGACAACCCCACACCAGATGGGTACTCATTGACCTGTTATTATTTCAATAGAAGGCACTGTTTGTTGAGGTCTCAAGCTCAATAGAATAATGCAAATTCCATATTAAGGAAGAATAGATGACACAAAAGTTTCAGAAAGTAGGATGATTAAAACACAGTTAACATTTGAAGCTTCTAAGCATATATTTCACTTGCCGTTAGTTGATCCAGAGATGTATCTGCAGAATGATCAAGTCCTGGAAATGATCTGATCCTTTCAAGTATTGGAGACATAAAGGATGGAAGCAAACCCAAGTATTGATTTGTGTTAACATTCCTTATCTGAAAGTAAGAAGACGAGGAGATCAAAGAAAGGTTAATTCAGGCTTATTAAGCTAGGCCTTGTAAATATATATAAAAATAAAAGATATAATAATAAAAATCGGTCCCTTGTGTTAAAAAAACAGATATTAAGGGATTACATCATAGCAAAACTCATATCCATAATGTTGGATTCTTCTTTTTGCAAGATGTTTCCAGGGTCTATTATCCACTGAAGCAAGAAATTCCTGCAGAAGATAAGAAGAATCATTTCCAGAGTGACCCACATACAACAGAAAAATATTATTAGGAAAGAAAACCGAAGAAACCACTGTATTACTCCTGAATCCGATCCTTAACTTGCTCTTCACTGGCAGTGACAAAATCATGCATCAAATAAAGTCCAGGAATATCCAAGTCTGAAGCTGAAGTTGACACTTGAACTGAAGCACTATTGCTGACCTAAAAACATAGAAAATACAATGATCAAAATGCTGCTGCTGACCTAAAAACAGAGAAAATACAATGATCAAAATGCTGCTGCTGACCTAAAAACATAGAAAATACAATGATCAAAATGCTGCTCCATGACCGTAATAAATGCAGTTATACAAAAGAAGATTAATAAGAGAGAACTGAGTGTAAAGTTTTCAATTATCATAAGAAAAAGAAAGATCAGTAACCTTGTACCCCATGATCACCAAAGTTTTATTAAAAAAATCCCAAATAAATACATACACAGAGACTTTAGATATAAGAATTGGCACTTCAATTAAAACAGTCCAGCATGACATGATCAACATTTTTCATGCAAAGCACATTAAGCAGATGACAAAAAGAACACAGAAACAAGAAAAACAGTATCTAATTCTTCTTGGTAACATAATCAACCACCTAAAGGTAACATAATCAACAACCTAAAGCTTGCTTTAGCAAGACCAAAGCACTGTGAAACAAAAGTTCTAGAGTATTAGGAAAATCTAGATTAATAGGCAAATAGAACATCGAGAATTTAGAGGGATTGGGAGCCAGTACCTTACAAAGCGATTGTACAGAATACTGAATGTGCAAGTAACGCCCTGCGAGACTCGAACATGGATGTCCATTCAATGCCTTCATTGCGGCTTGTGAACTACTCGTATCATCATAGGAGACAATGACACGAGTCCCACTCTCATCAGCAGCATAAACTCCCTTGACTTCTCCAAATGCACCAAACACAGATGCAATAGTGTCATATGAAAGCCCAACTGCAGGTCCACAGTTAGCCACATAGAGGTGAGGACTGCAATCACCATCCCCTCCCTTAGGGCATGTAAATCTTGGCAATCCCATGCGTTAATTCTGTATCAGAATTGAAAATTACTACTCATAATTTAGCCCAGAATCTGTTCAAAACCACCATGGAAGAGAATGTGAACATTGGCTTGAGAACAAAAAATATACAATTTTTTTCCCAATGCCTGGAAACTCCAATCACCGAAAATGCATTCAAGACAGTAAATCCCAAGAAAAAACCATTTATCCCAAATTGAACTCTGATCATACTTAAACTTTAATAAACAAGGATAAAACTTCAGATAGTTAAAAGATACAAAACAGTTATAATAACATACCCCGATTATCTGAGACCTTTTTTGTTTTTTTTCCCTGAATTTAGTACAATTGAAGGAGAAAATACCTGATGAAGCACGAGGAAGGAATGTGTGCAAACACATTAAACTCAGGGCTCAAGAATATTTTCTTGAAACTGAAATCGCGTTCTCTAACTCAAAAACTTTTGCCAAGTATATATTCTCATATTCTTGAATCTGAAATCGCAGTTTGCCTAGAATTGCTATAGGGATAGAGTAAACACACCCTGAAATTTCTAAACACACCCCATTCATATGTAAAATTACACATAATTTTACACATGAATAAGATGTGTTTAGAAAATTTTGGGGTGTATTTAGTCCCACCCATTACTATATTTGTCATGTTACTGATAAAAAAACCTAAATTTTAGGGTTTTTTTTTTGAGTAGTCGGTTTTTTTAATAGAAAGAAAGATATAGAGAAAAGGAAAAAAAAAAAGAAATTGTGAAGAATAAAATATGAAATTTGTTAATTTGAAGAAGCGCTCATAAGCTCTCCACGTGCACCCCTCCCACGCTCCAAATTCTAAAACAAGAAAGACGAATCTACCCCTGCCTTTCTTCTTCCACAATTCAGTCCTTGGCTTTCGACTTCACTGAATCAGCTTCAATGGCGGCTTCTACTCTCGCTATGAACTTCCCACAACTCAAACTCCAAGAATTCTCATCTTCCAACCCTTCCCCACACTTTATCTCTCGCAGTTTCCGATTTCACGAGAAGCTCCGCCGCTCGTCGTTGCCGTGCATGACGATTAATGGCGTCTCTAATGCCCAATTTAGTAAAACTGCAAAAAATTCTGGAAATTTTGTTAATGAAAATGGCAGGATTTACAGGCGTCTGGACTCTTGTCTGGTTATACCTCCTTCAAAAGGCAAAAAACCCAAAGCTTTGATCAAATTCTTAGGCGGCGCTTTCATCGGAGCTGTCCCTGAAGTTTCGTATAGGTAAGATAGTATAGCTTTTGCCGTTGCTACACAAAGAACACACAGTTCCATAGTTTGTTCATTTATGTTGCAGTTACTTGCTCGGGTTATTAGCGGATGAAGGGTACTTGATTATATCGGTTCCCTACAACGTGACTTTTGACCACGAACAAGTTACCAGGGAGATATACGATCGGTTCCATACGTGTTTGGATTCAATTTTGACCACTGGATTGCCTGAGAATGGAATTTCAGGTGCTGAGATAGCTGATCTGCCATATTATTCCGTTGGACACAGGTGATGTGATTTAAGTCCGGGTATTTTCCTTCTGCAAATTACTGATTGAGTTAAATTCTCCAACATGATTTCTGGCAATTGTTCATCAGTATTCGTTTATGAAATACTAGGCGTCATGATCTAATTGCGTCAGCCCTGCACGATTAGTAGTGTTTATATAATCTTTGATTGCATTTGTTTGATACCCGTTTTTTTTTTTTGGCAGCAACGGCGCACTTCTTCAAGTGCTTACGGGGAGTTATTTCTGCGAGAAGATTCCTAAGGTTCACTGCACCTTTTTGTTGCTCCAGATGGCCATGTATGTCTAATTTGATGAATATTTGACACAGAATAAATCTATTTGTGTTGAAGGCCAATGCTATCATATCATACAACAATAAGTCAGCATCAGAGGCAGTGCCATACTTTGAGCAGGTTTTGTTCCTCTATTCAGCTGTCAAATGTTTGGATTATTATCAGAATATGCTCGGTATTGTCATTTTCAAATGTTTGGTGGTGCCACACTTAGTTGAAAAGAATTAACCACTGAATTGTTGATTAGCTAAAAGATGTCGTAGATTTTATATATAATAATTCAGTTTAACAGTAGATTTTGTTCTACTTAATATGAAATTGTAATCTTGACTATGTCATGAAAAGAATTGCTGGTCATGACTGGAAGTTTCACTGGAAAAGTCACCATTCTGGTACTTTATAAAGAGTTCAAATGTGGCTTTCTGCTTGCCGTTTGCATCATGCCTTTGTATGCTTCTGTTATTATCTCTTCAACTAGTGAATGCCTCATGTTATGAACTTTTTTTCCTGCTCCCCAATTGACTTTGGTGGATTCAAAAAGATCAACTCGAATTCCAACGGTCTGTCTTGTTTACTGCAGTTGGGTCCTCTAGTCAAGCAGATGCTGCCCATGATTGAGACATCCCCAGTGTATTCAATGGCTCAGAATGTCTCAGGTAAATTTTGTTTAATTTCGGCATCTTGCTTTCTTAATTCAGTCTGGAACTTCATGATATGAAATTTATCTGTTTCAATTGCCACTTGTGTCAGTTGTATTTTTGAGCTATCAAATTATAGAATTGAGCCAGACCCTAAAGGAGTGTGTTTGATTAAGTTATACTTTGTTAAAAGGAAAGGATTGTATCATGGATGAATCACTTTGCTAAGAAGGTTTGCATTGTTAACCATGATACTCTACAATGTTTCCGCAGGAAGTCTGGCTTGTGTTATGAGGAGTGAAAAGACTTTCTAAACACATTTTATATCCTTAATATGTAAATGATGCTTTTGCAATTCAACCTATTTGGACTTGATTATTTTTTAGGCTCAACCTTTCATCTTTCATCTTTGGGGGAAGGGGCTTATCCCCGAAGAAAACTTTGAGATCTAAGATGGGTGTTTCAGTTATGATCATTAAACAAAAGCCCATAGATATTATTCCATAATGAATGAAATCCTGGTGACTTATTTTTGTGTGGAAGATGTTTCTGTAATGTTGATATAGCCTGGCCAAGGATCAGAAAACTTGTTTGATTTAGAAGTCCAAGAACCAGGGGAAGTTATAGGATGTTACTATCTTAGAAGTGACTTATTAACAATTTTTTTTTTATAAATTAAAATGATACTTTGGTGATCTGAAGATGTGTATAATATAGCAGATGGATGGAGGATGCTAACAGACATGGCTGAAAAAGTTCTGCCAGACTATGATCCAGAAGCTACTGTTTCGTTGACCAAATTTGTTGACCAGTTGCCCTCAGTATTTAATCAGGTACATATGGATAGTATTTTCAGAGACTGAGATCAGTGGCATATTATCATTGTTCATGTGCTTCGTCCTCTAGGCTGGACGTATTAGTCCACTTTTTTCTGGGAATATTCATTATCAGATTTTTCTGCATCAAGTTCCGAACTGATTTCCAAAATCATCTGATTTTTATTTAATTTAGGTTGCACAAGGAACTTCCGAGTTCAGGCCGGCACCTGCAGAGAATCTCAAGTGTTTCCAGAAGCTATATAACATTCAAAGCACACTATTGGTATCCCCTCAAAACATGCTCACAGATGGTTATAAGCTATAATCTATATGTCTATTAATGCCTGAGTAAAATCCCATGCTGCTAAAAGCTTGTTCTGTCAATTGTCTCAGGTTAAATTTGATTTTGATACAATAGATGAGACAGATCTCCTGGAAGTGACACTGAAGCCACGTGTCGAGTCTATTGGTGGAAAACTTGAGAAAGTTGTTTTACGTGGTACCCATATAACTCCATGCATACAGGTACTATTACCACCTCTGCTCCTATTAAACAAGTATATATGTTGTTAGGAAGAAATGATGCAACGTTTATGCATAGTAGAATACAAGCTCCATAAGGCATTACTTCATCAATTCGTCTGCAAGATTTTATGTCTATAAATCGTCAACCTTCTAACTCCACGAATATACACAAGCTAAAACAGAGATGATGAATATGGTAAAATTGCTTGTATAATCAGGAGCCAAGGTGGGAAGTAGGAGCAGTATACACTCCAGCAGATGCTATTGCTCAAGGATTTAAAGCTATTTCCCTAAATGACATCAGGATCCTGTCTAGAACCATCACTAACTGGTTTGATCGACTCCAATTCTAATTCACTCTAAAGATAGGATGTGAATGTCTTAATTTCATTCATCTATATTATAGTATTTAGCAAGAATTAAAGAGCATGCCATTCTTCTTCATCCTTATAACCCCATAATATGTGTAATGCAGTGTCTTAAGTTTGTATCATATCATATTTGTATTGAATATATATCATTATCATTGATGTAGAGTCGGTAAACAAAATTAAATAATTAATTTTGTAACTGATTATTCGATGTAATCATCATCAACCTTTGAGGGTATTTATAGGGACTCACAAAGAGATGATTTCCAGTGACCTATAAAGGATAGCCTAGTATGAGAGCTCTTGCATATGGGATTGTCGGATTTTAATTATTATATTTATTTTTATTTTTTTAAATAATATTAGATTACTGATATAAAATTACAAAATTATTTATTCTATTATGTTACTTTCATTTGTCGTCTCATTAATATAATTTAAGCTATTTGAAAATATAATATCCATTTGATTAGCTAAAAGCCGAATTGCAAGCAACAAGAAGAAAACCACGATTTCAAAAAATGCAGTTTTATTCTAATTCTTGAGTTTAAAAAAAAAAAAAAAAAAGGCATGACATTTATCAGTTGTAATTTCGACCACGATTATGTTTTTTTTTGGTGACTCGAAGCCCACGTGTCCTGAAAAAGTTAGATGCCTTATAAGATACCATGTAATTTTGAAAGAAAAAGAATATCTCAATTTTTCCAAAATTGCAATTTAATTCTTATCTTTTTTGGAATTAGTGAAAAAAATCCCAGTTTTTATTTTCGGGCAATCTGGGTCAATTTAAATCACATAATGAGTCCAAATTATATGACATAACTGCTATTTAATTCAGGCGATTTTGATTAAGAAAACGATAGTAGTATTAACATAACATATTTTAGAAGAAGATTAACTGCACATAAATACTCAAGAATTACTATATACAACTATGAAACTCAATCTAATCATTGACATTAAAAAGACAATGAAAACATCCTCATTGAATGTAACATATAAGATTATGTTTTAGTTCCACAATGTTGTAACTCAAGCTAAAACTCATTATGATCCAAGAAGATCATGATAAGGAAACACACAGCCAACACAATTAGCTGACGCATCACATAAAGATGGTGTTATATATACAGAGGTGTAAGTAGATGTCTAATCATGGAGAATTCTGAGCAGACAAACTATGGCAAGCCTCTTTGCCAATGCACCATACTCGGCTCCGACTAGGCGTTGCACTAACTGAACTAATCTTAGCTTCTTCACGATCTGAAACGTCGCTGGTCTCATGGGACCCGAGAGATTTCCCATCTATGCTGTTCAATTGGTGGATAAGCGAATGCCTGACACGATCAAGCATAGGACTGTCAGATATTCCCGGGATTCTAGCTCCAACGAGATGGGACATAGCCACGGGCGAATTGGGATTGCTCATAACGTCTTCTTGAAGAATATCTCCTATTCTTGATAGAATGCTGAATGCCAGGTTGGCTAGAACTCGAGAATAGGCTTCAATGACTGAGTGGCCCACATCCTACTCATATTGAAGTATTGAACTTTTAGTGGTAAATAACCCTGCAAATAGGCCAATGTGTTGAAACTTGAAAATACCTTACCTTGCCATATTGGATCTTTGTGACGTCGAGGAATGTCTGAGGAAGATTTGGGTATCTACTCTTGACCTGTATTAGAAGCAATTCAGATTGGCTGACCAATGTTTCCATCTTGTCCAGCTCAGATAATGGATCCTTAACAAAAGACGACCATGATGTTCGAACAGGGGACTTGCCATTGCCTTGCTCCAAGATTCTCTCTTTCCAGGCAAATATTGCAGCTTCCAATCTGTTAATTGCTTCAAGTGCACCATGTTCTGATTTCAGATTCAGGCAGTTTATCATTTCCTCTATGGGCAGAGACTCTGTCGTTAGTATTTTGTAAAGCTCCTCCCCAAGGCTTGCCTTTCCAGACTGTAAAAAGTTCATCGAACATCTATCATACGACCAAATCACGGTGATATTTGAGCTAAAAAGATGGGCGGTGGCGTACCTTTGGAAGAGCATCCTTGATGGCTACAGGGATCGGCATTTCAGCCAAGATGTTTTCGTTGATAGCTTTAGCAGCTTTGAACACTTGATAGATCAATTTACCCTGATTCAACAATCTCTTTCTTTCTATTTCCGACAGACCAATTGTAGGCACTCGGGGCGAAGGAAGCCACCATCGCATACTCTGCCCACCGCTCCTGCTTCTTCCTTCTGCTCGACTGCCCACCTCCGCATACCAGAATTCAGTATTGATCATCGAATCAAGAGTTTCCTAAGTTCAAGAAATTAAAGAGATGGGTTAAAAATGGTTTAATATAAAGTTTGTAGATAGTTTTTCGGCGTAAAGAGACCACCTACAATGAGCATGGAGTCCAATTTCCGAAGTGCTGGAAGATTCATATGGACATCTGCTCGAGCTTTTGGAGTCATTATCTGCACCAAAAAGCAATACAATGGAACTAAGTATGTATTTCTGAACCCTTCTTGCATTTTATTTATCACTGGATAGTAGAAAAGTACTTGTACCTCTAACGTTCGGCCATTGGCTCCGTTTTGTTTTGCAGGGACCAACTCGACCATATAGTTAGTCGGGGATAGCAGCCAATCCATTTCTCGTCGCCATTTGCTCTTTCTCTCTTCAGACAACGGCTCTAGCTTCCAAAGCTCTCCGAAAACTGAAGCTGCAAGGTTATTAATGGCGTTCGACAGTGATAATGCAGTGGAAATTCCCTTAGTACCCCCTGTAACGTCCTCTCCAAGCAGCAACTTAGCAAACTTTTCTTTCATTGTTTCAACATCTGAAAACGGGGCGTTATGGTCAGGTTTTTGCTTTGCAGGGGTGGCTGAGAAGTTCCACTCATCTTGACACTGATCGTCTTTCTTCATGATCGTCCAGAGCGAAGAAAACGAGCCGAAGGCATTAGTGCTGGACGAGCAGCTGGAATCATCCTCATCATATGAGTCAGTGATGCACCCTTCTCCTCTGCTCGTGCCACTCTCGTTATCAAAAGAATGACTGTTCATAATGCAGCTCTCCAGACCATTATACGTCATTATCCCTGAATGTTTGAGTTTCATGTTAGAGGATTCTACGAATTCAAGAAAACACAATTTTCCTCAACACAGTGCAGTAACATCAAACTGTAACCAACTGAATTGTTACCATTCTAGTAAAAAAGATAAGATGGATGAGTTGATTAATCCTACATTAGATGCCAATCTTGTCCTGATTTCACATGCATAACACTTTGTTTAATCAATCCAAAAGATTGACTTATCAAGTCACATGGGATCAACTAGCTCACACGGCACAGGTTGCAATCAAACACCACCAACTGAATCAAGACACAAATAGAGTACAAACAAAGGAAGGTTCCTCTAATATATCCCACCAATCACTCAACATAACTGACAAATATTACAATTTGAAAATATAGGGATTGCTATTCTTGTTCATACCCATTTGTCCTATTCTTTTTAGTATTATTAGTTACCACAAGTGATTAACTGTTGAAGGGATCTCAGTAGAGGTCATTGTTTATTTGGCTACAATCCTAAAAGTCAATATTTTTGAAATAGAATAAAACAAGATGGGGTAGAATAGACGGATACTATAGAAGATGTAGATCCAAATGAAAACTGTTCGAGTTTTTAATAAGGAAATGTCAGAAAGACAATGACTTGTTGCTTCATGAAATATGATAAATGCTTTTAAAATATAGGACAATTAAGGGCCATACAAACTCAATCATGTCTACATGATCCATCACTGAGTGCCTTTGATAAATCCCTATCACTTTCCAAGATCTATACCCAATTATATAAACAAGGAAATTATCAAAACACTTTCTCTCTAAAATCTCCATCCCCATTTCAAACACAATGAAAGAAAGAAAGAAATTTGAATTTTTTTTGGGGGGGGGGGGGGGGGCACATAAAATTGACTAGCAACTCCAGTGGCATCAGGGGAAAAGGACATCGAATAATTTACCACGTTTGAAAGAAAAATAAGTGGTGAAAATAAAAGAATATTTTTATAGTAAAATAAATAAATTAAATGCATGATAATATCAGAGTTACATCAATTCCACCTTCTTCTTTAGTACTGTGGCGTGGAACTACTTCTTGCAGAATGAAATAAATGTTAATAAAGAGTCTCTCACCCCACATGGCTAAATATTCACAAGATGCTCTGTGGTAGGTTTATGTTTTTAACCATGTTATAAAAATTAATAGCTTTATTTACTTTTTTTTTTAAGAGAGAGATAAGGCAAGTTGTGCTACCAAATAAATATGGAAAATATTATCACTTGTGGTATGGACCATTTGACTTGGGTAGGGGGCACCAAAGCATAGGCTCATTAAGAATCCTTTAAATTAAATTATGTATTCCAATTTACAAATTTGATTGAGAATCCATGTGGTAGGTAATTAGGTATACACAAACAAATATCGAAAAGTAAGCAACCACAACGACTTGTAAACATTTGTACACCAATTCAAAACAAGAATATATCAAAAATATCACATTGTTTTTTCATTAAAAATGTTTCATACACCACTTAAGATTCTATCATCTTTTGATCTTATGTTACACTTTAACGGGTAAGAGGATGCTATGTGAACCATATTAAATCATAAGTTACCAAACATTCTAACACAACAGCATAATTATTTTGTTAAATAAAATTAAAAAGTGAGAGAAAAAAACATTACTCTCTTGTTCATCAAAGTCGACACTGATATCCCTCATATCTCTCGTACAGCAAGCTAATCTCTTCCTCATCATCATTTTTCTACGTTGAATAACAACTGGATATATCAAGATTTTGTAAACCACCACCTGCAAAAAAAAATAACAAAAAAAACTATTTCACTAATGCTCAAGATTTGAAGCAGTAACATGTCAAATGAAAAGTTAGAGGCCCACAAAGGCAGAAAACCCATTAAAAGTTGTACGATAATTGAAATACAACAAATGATGTGGGGAATGGGGATGTAAATGTGCTTAATTTTCAAACCAGCTTACAATAAATCACTAATTATTAAAAAAATACGGCAAAAAGAATTAACTCAATACTCTTAATGACTCCTACTTTTTTACTGATACTTAATATATGCAAATCAAGTGGCTTAAATAGTGTGAAAGCAAAGAATTAATAGGGAAGAATTAATAGGGAGAGAGATATAATAAAATGAATGAATAAATAAATAGATTGAGAAGAAAACAGGAAATTGTGGGATCACCAAATATTGCGGTGGCTTGTTCCCCTTAACGTCTCTCTAGGGTCCAAATTTCTAAACCAGCACCACTAAACATTTGTTAAACAAAATAATTTCTTTTTTTTTTAAGAAATAAATCCGAATCCAATCGGAATGGCAATGCCAATTTCAGTGAGTTGACTCAGATGAGTGAGTCGTGAAACGAGTGGGAGAATAAGCAAAGTGAAGTGGCATGCATAGAAAGAAAGAAAAGGTTATGATGCAAGAATGGAACGGTGCAAGAAAAAGATGATTTATAAAAGAAGCATAGACGTAATGAAACAAGCTTTTTCTCAGAAGGAATGAGTCAAAAGGAGGACTCTGTGTGAATTAATTTGTCAGCCTCTGCAAACATCTTTGACTCTGCATCATTAATTTAATATGATGAATATTGAAAACTACTTGGAACCAAGAGAGAGAAAGAGGGGGGAGAGAGACGTAAAAACACACACACACACCAAACGTGTTTGTGTGATGAGAAAAAGGGGATATCAGACCAACTGGTATTCACAACAGAAAATCAAGATGAATAAAAGCGTGAACTCATTTATTAGATTAATAGTGAAGATTTTATCTTTTTACGAAAATAATAAAACCCAGAAAAAGAAAAAGGAGGAAATGAGAAGAGAATACCTTTAGACGAAAACGCTAGTATGATGATAAGTGTTTCAAGAAAAGCTGTCTCCTTCGTTTCGGCGTTAAGATTAAATGCAGGCAAGAGAGGGAAGAGAAAGAGAGAAAGAAAGATTCCTATAAAAAACATTAAATGTCAAATGAAATCCGAAGCATTAACTAAAAGGTAAAAATAGAGAGAGGGGCTGGCAATGGTGAAATAGATATATGAAAAAATAAATGTAGTAGCAGAGTCAGAGGTGACAGACAAAAGGGTAGAGAATAGAATGCATGTGTGGGATTGGGGAAGAGAGAAGAGCAATAACAAATTTGAGAGAATTTTGTTGTAGGACTCTTACTCCTTTTATTACACACACATTCCTCTGTCTCTCTCTCTCTCTCTCTCTCTCTCGAAAATAACATTGAAAAATGAAAAATCAAAAGTACCTTCACTATCCCACCATAGGGCTTTGTGAACAATGTGAATTGCAGAATGTGCTGATCCAATTTGAAACTGTTATGGCTAGAATATATATCATTTCATTCTTACTTTGAAACCACTTTTGTGTGTTTCTTGAAAGGGAATAATAGGTGGGAGCGGGGTGAGAGTGGAGTAAAATCTTGAATTGAGGAGGGGAAGTGAAGTGGGGTTTCTCCAAAATTAATTGTGCTGTCATAAAAAGACTAAAACAGATGGGTTTTATTAATTACTCTATTGCGTTTTTTGATAGGAATCAATTCAATATGGAAATTGGAGATAAGTAGGTTTCCCTTCAAATCTGATTTTTATCCCATTGTTAATAATTTGAATTTGCTTCGGATTTTGGGGCCTACTCTGGAGCGTTTATATTATTCTCTCTATGTACTTACCATAACAACCATAGGATTCAAAAGTTTTCATATTTTTAAATCTTGAAAATTCACTTAATTACTCTCTATAGTAGATTTCAAAGCAATCATTTCTCCACATAATTTTGTTCATGTGCCTGTTATAGAAAGTTGGTAATATTTCGAAGAGTTAATTACATTTTTCCCAAAAAAAAAAAAGAACATTTATTTTTAAACCGAAAAAATTAGAAAAATAGCGCTAAATTGAAGTAAAGAACTTTAAAATAAGACGAGAGTGATATTCACATTTTATTTTTCAAAAATAGTATGTGGATTGAGCTTTTTTTAATATTGGGAACAATGGACTCATCAGGTTCTTAAAAATATTTTTAAGTCCAAATTTATTTTTCTTGGGGAAATAATCAATTTAGTTTTAATTTGAAGAAAACCAACAACTGAAAATATATACTTATGATAGGTTTTTTTTGGGGTGGGGGAGGGGTTCTTTAAATGAAATGATGATTTATCCATGGAATATTTTTATAAAATATCTTGGAATACTATTAAATTTTATTTATTTTTTTATAAATTATCACCCAATATAATATTCTTACTATGCTACGATAAATCATTTTAAAGAAGATTTTTTATTTTTACTACTCAATGTCTTGAAATACCTCTTAACAATGTTTTAAATTTGAAATTAAAATTGTCATTTACAGAATTGTTTGGTAGAAAAATGTATATTTATCTTGTACGGTAGAAATAAGTGTTATCTCATAATTATATGCCGATTAAAATTCTAATAAGAGATTTCTCTTCCAAATAAAGTATACTGCTGAAGCAAATGGGTGTTATTAGTTGAATTGGCAAACTCTAAAAGGGATGATTATAGAACTCATTATTTTATTATTAATTGCAGAGATTAATTTATGTTTTTTTGAGCTTTTCAAAATTTAACTTTTGATTTCAGTCGATATTTTGAGCATCATAATGGGGTTTTTAGCTCTAAAGTATACGATTTTAGGAGTTCAAGATTGGGCCTGAGTGACGTGTTAAGCTTTAATATAAGTGCTTTTTCCTTAACTTTTTTGACCTTCTAACAAAAAAAAAAAAAAAATATCCAAGTTGACCTTTTGAGTGAAAATGCTTTTACTTTGCAAATATAGGGATTTGGGGTTCTATGACCTCATTTTTATATAAAAATATATTGTACTGTTATTTGAGAAACCCGAGAGCATAATAAAAACAGTATAGACAAGAAGTTTGAGTAAAATCATTTTACGGATTTAATTCCGTAAAAAATCAATCAATAATACATAACACATAATTTATAAAGGAGTGTGAAAATTAATTTGGTTTATGACTAGTAGAGCTTTGTTGGACGAAAATTGTAAAACTGTTTCATATATATTTTATTTTGTTGTCTACAAAGACTTAATAATTAATTTCAAATAATACTAATAAACCTACATATAATGTAGACAGTAGATACTCCTTCTGACATTTAAGTGATGTTCCAAAAAATTTGTAATAAATTAAAAAACATAAAAATTGAATAAATATATTATTAACCAATCAAGTATTTTAGGATTTAAAATTGTACAAAAATTTAAATAAATTTCATAAAAATTTATAAGATTTGATTAAAAAATATTAATGAGATAATTTGATAATAAAAATACATACATACGTAAAACAACATTTAGTTTGAATTTTGAACTTTAAAATGATACTTAATTGAAATTAGATGCAGTGGATTGGCAATAAATTATCAAGTTCACATTAGGAAAAGAGTTAAAGAGATGTAGGGTAAATTCGTACTTATATAAGCACTCTTTTATCCAGAAATCCGGAAAGATAAATCTGAAATTACCAGTAACTATTGGTTTTAACATTTATTCATGATGGCATTTAAGTTTTGAGTTGCATTAAAAACTATCCTAATCTATAGGGTTTGTTTCATCTCAATAAACCTATAAAATATATTTTTTACACAGTCCTACTTATCTATCTACCGTAATGTACTTATAATTAATATATTAAAAATTTAAAATATTTATTAATTTTACTTTTTATATAACAAGAAAATGAAATCATTATATATTATCGATCAACATATTAAGAATTGTTCATAATAGATATTTGAGCAATATTTATTTCTTATAGTAGAGGGAAAAGGAAATTCAAAACACTTTTTATTTCTGGCAACAAATTAAATGAGTTAATACAAAAATTAATTCACATGGAATCCACACTGGGCCCACGAGTGCCAGAGAATGGGCTGGCCAATCTGGCATGATTACAGCAGATAACTCACCATTGGGCCTCATTCTATAGGGTTTTATCATTAGTGTAGGAGTCAAATCAGCTCTATAAGTGGCCGAATTCGAACTATATGATATTTTAATATGTTCAAATCATTAAATACGATATATTTTTCCTTTTACAATTTTCAGTATATATAAAGATTTATACTCTTAACTCGAGGTGGTACTTTTGGCCCAACCCACCCAACAGCCCAAGAAATAACATGGGCTATGCCACCAATATATATCAGCTTGAAGAGGCATTTGGCCCAACCCGAAGTAGAGTAATTAATAAATGATAACAACACAAATACTCAAAATACATATTATTAAATATATTGGTAAGAATTACATATGAACAAAACGTAAAATTGGGTTGGAAATGGGCCAAGGCTAACAAGCCTAGCCTTTTCTCATCCTAGAAAATTTTCAATTTTGGTTTTGAGTGAAGTGTGCAGAAGAAGATTGCAGAAAGTAGCTAAGAAATATTCATGCACTAGCAATGGATCAAGAAACACAAGATTAATCAACAATGAAACACTATTGACCATGCTGCTATTTAACTGCCATGGGTCACACCCAAAATCATCAACTCCAACTACATCATCCTTGAGTGTTCAAAATTTCATGGTTATACGACTATTAATCAATGCTCTTAATTGTCTCTGATGGTGATTTATACCTGCCGTTTTCCAAAATCCTCTTTAGATTCGCTATGCTAGTGGTTCAAGTGTTTGTTCTTATAGAATCGGTCAAATTGCCAGAATATCACATTTCCATGTGCTGCATCCGACTACCTGTTGAACATGCATTCATCAAGACAACCATTTTTAACGAGGACCACATCACATATTCACATCCTACGTGGCTGTATACAAACTGCACTCATGCCATGCTACACAGCCTGGAAACGCAGATATAGTAGTGGGCAAGAAACTTGAATTAAACTTACTATCTTAAATAACAAATACCAATAACTGCATCAAGTTAATTTTCAGAGTCCATGTAGCAAGAAGGATCTGCAATGAAGGGCATCCAAATCAAGCAAAAACTAATTCAAACCTCAAGGGCAATGTAAAAAAAAAAAGAGACAATATATATATATATATATATATATATATATATATATATATAATTTATTTTTTTATTTTTTTTGACAGCAACAACCAAATGCTAACATTAGTTTTGCCAGCCAAAAAAGCTCCAATTAGCAATCCTATCCACACCCACTCCCATTTCGATAAATTATTATTAAGATTACATAAAAATGAGCTTAACTATCAATCAAACGATCAAATTGGAAGCGATCTTCTAATTCACTTAAATTAAATTAAAATTGCAATATTAGTTAGAAATTTGAAAATGAAGCCCCTTGCTAAAGATGACAACTACATTTTATTCCAGAAAGACAGAAAACAAAGCTGCTGAATGTGACCATGGGAATGTCTCATGTGGCAAGTGGAAGTGGGTATGCTTAATGGAATATGTATATTGACAAGCATAAATGAACAACTAAAAACACTAGATTCCCTGAGGAGCATGCCATTTTATTCTCAGGACACTAGAAGACAAATAAATTAACTCACAAGTCACAACAGCTATCCAAAGCCTCATGCATTATCACTGACACAAATTAGTATAAATTCATTTGACATTCCACCAATGTAATAACAACATAAAGTTTTTACGCTCTAGCTCAACATGATGAATATGACTCAACGAACAATATACAAGATTCCCTATAAAGATATTTTGGAGAAAGAAAATAATTGAAGGGATGATAATGATGTTCATCGATATATCCAATTAGAGTGAATCAATTCATAATGTCATCATAGTAACAAAATAAAACAAGCAAACAATCATCAATTGAAGGTTGTGCTTAACGTCAATACACTTTGCAATTTAATGGCAAGAGAAATATTGTCAGCTCTAACTGGCAATGAAGACGAACGAAATGTATTACAAAGCTGATTTTTTATTGGTGGGGAAGGGTTACCATAGAGAAAATCCACAGTTACAAAAAACAAGTTAACAAATTAAATAACACAAGTATCTTACAAATAAATAAGAAGATCTATAAGAATCGGAGGCTCTTTTAAATCATTTCTCGAAGATTTCACACCACCGGAGAATCTCATGAAAAGAAACATCCTTATTCACACAGAATGAGTAAAGCATTTTAAAGCAATTACAGATGAACTGCAACTGAAAAATTCCAGTTCTTCGCTCGTACATTAAAGCTTGTTAATTAAACGGGATTTAAGATTTCGTCCATTGATTGAATCAGGAAAAAGACTCTTTTTTTCCGTATAACACAACAGATGCATGATAAAGAAACCTCTCACAAAGAAGAAAACAAGAATCTATCATTCGTATTCAGTGCTCAAAATAATCGACACAGATCTCGTAATAATCACAATAATTCAAATGGGAATTTACACCTGAGCCAGACAATTATCGATCTACCTGAATCCAATAGAATAGCCGGGAAATATCATTCACCGCGGTCTCCGATTCAGTTGATGCAAGGCGGGAACCTGATTTTCGCCAAAAACAGCGACATCAATTTCTACACCGTATCCACGTATGTATACTCAAACGAAATCATATTATGTACGATTTGAGAGTATACTAGATGAATTCAACGCAAACTGCGATGCCATCGGCGAATAAAGTTCCCGACCTGCACCAAGCGAACTAGAGGCCGCCGCGACAGAATCCAAAGCCTTAGCATATAAGGAAAAACACCTCTCTATCTCCATACATAGCATATATGGATCTGAGAGAAGGCAGAGAGGGAAAAATCTAGAGAGAGAGAGAAACAGCTGGAGCATATGAATGCGTGTGAAAGTGGAAGGAGGGTTTGCTAGCAAGAGAGGCGCGGGCATTTTATAGCCGAAACAGACGCAGCAGATTTTGCCACGTGGCTACCGCACCGACGGCGAGTGTGACGTTAGGAAACAAGAGAAAGTGAGATCAAAGTCGTGCGAGGGATGGAGTTTTTAGTCATGGATTTGTAGTTAATTACGGAAGTGCCACTGGGTGTGGTTTTCAATTGTCGCGTGCTTATACAGTAGAAGCACGTGCGCGTGGTACGAGGTGTAAAGACTTTATTCTTCATTACCAGGTGTGGAAAAAGTGGATTTTCTAAATCTATGGGGTGGCTGGGGATATGGGTAAGAATGTGGACTTTCTAATAATAATAATAATGTTGAATTTCATGTTATTTTTTGTGGTTTATATATTTGGGGATTGGTTGGTTCGTTTGGAAACGAATCTGATTTTTTTTTTTCCAGTTCACGTGGAATAACAATAATTATTATGAGATTGTAAAAGAAAATTGGGGATTTTATTCGAACAAAACTAATTGCTAAAGATAAATGTTGTATTTGATACAATCCATTGAAAATATTATTGTAGGTCATAATCTTACAAAAATATTTGGTATAAATTAGTATTTTTTTTAAAATGATTTAAGGCAGCAGCTTTCAAAATGTAAGTGGAGGAAATAAATATAATGGATCTTTGCGTTCTTTATGAAATTATTAACCGTGCTGATTTAGAATATGAAATGGGGCATATCCATGAGTATCTCAAATAAAGTACATATTTACTTTTTACTTTGAATGAGTCAAAAGTGATTTTTTTTTTTTTACTTGTTAGGAGACAAAGAAGGTAGTGATGGATATGAAATCAAACTCTTCAAGAATGAGAAATAAAAACTTCATGGATGTATTTGGAATAATTATAACATTTAAAAACTCTTTATCGAATGATTCGAACATGTGTGAATACAACTAGTTTGATATTGAAACTTAATAAAAGATATTACGATTAAACAAATAATAATAATATTAAACATCTAAGCTAATGTCTCTATGAATGAATAGATGGGGTATTTAATATTTTTACATTATCCACTATATATAGAGACAAACCCTAATCAAATCCATATAAAATAATACGTCAAATATTAATTTCTGAACAATAAGTAATCCACCTCGCCCAAGAGCCTTCTCTTTACAAGCAATAGGGCTTTGCTCCAACAACTCTACTCCAAATAACTTCTCTCAATCGGTTTCTATATACACCTGATCGTGTTGAAGTGCCGATCCTTATATATTTTCACATCACAATTTTAGATTTAAAATGTAAAATTAGATACTTAATTTTTGTAAAATAAAATTGATTTAGAATAATCACAATTGTTTTGTACACCATTTGCATGAGTCGGGATCCGTGTAATCTGGGTCATATGACCTGAAAATTGATTTTCACGCTTTAGATGCGTGCTCATGCGCTCTCCATATTCGCACCCACACTTTCATCCTTCGTGTTTAACATTTATGTTATATTCACGTAATATTTATATTATATTGATATAACAATTATATTATACTAGTTTAACATTTACATTATATTACAAACATAATACCTTTTAAATATTTATATTAAAATAACATAATTTTTATGTTATAATCATCTAATTTTTATATTGTAATAATATAATTTTTATATCTACATAAAGATTATGATGATGTACATAAATGTTATACTAATATAACATAAATGTATAAACATAAAAATTACAGCATAAATTAAAAAAAGGCTTAAATTCATATCATTTCCTATTTACCGGGCTCAATTATACCGTACAACTGGTGCACAACAATATTACTCTAAATTAGTTACTGTTTAAGTAATTAAGCTATTATTCACTTACTCACTTTATACGATAGTAAATGAGGAAAATAAATTCAATGAGTCACTTTATACAGATAATATTTCTTCTAGAAGTATGATACAATTGGTTGGGCAAAAATTTTCATAAAGTCAAATGTTTCTCAACCAAAAAGTTGGCCGGGTTTCCTATACTTGATCATGTGACAAAATCAGAAAAAACTTGTTCATGATTATAAATAAAGGGGCTCCTATTTGTGGGCTAGTAGTCATTCCTATCCATTTCTATATAACATTTTTTCTTTCTATCTATTAATGTAATAATATACCCCCATATATCTATAAATATAACAAAATATTTTTTTCTATCCATTTTTCTGAAAAAATTACTATTCTATCATTTCGT
Source organism: Scutellaria barbata (assembly GCA_028654395.1). Lineage (NCBI taxonomy): Eukaryota > Viridiplantae > Streptophyta > Magnoliopsida > Lamiales > Lamiaceae > Scutellaria > Scutellaria barbata. The sequence continues at coordinate 11,939,012 of CM053645.1, forward strand.
GCATTAAATCTCAATAAATTATGAAAAAACTTTACTTTTTATAAATAATAACAAGTACGTGGTTTTGTAATACCTCATAGTTCTCCATACAAGTGAAAACATAAGCATAGTTGATTGGGCTCATAGTGGTTTCTAGTCGATATACTTTAATGGTTCTTTTTATTTCAATGAATATGACTTAATAAAATTTGATTTAGAAATAATAAAATTGGATTGGAAATAACAATTATTCATAATTAAATCATGATTTTACATGGGATGTCAAAGGGTTATTTGTTTTTTTTATTTATAAAAAATGAGTATTTTGGATCTATTTATTATATTTATGGGTATTTTGATATGTTGTTATATGAGCATTTTGGGGTCTTATCCCTCCTATTTATCTATTATCATTGTTATTATATAAAAGTAATACTTGTCATCCACTGCCAAAAGAAAAATAAAAAAAATGTCACTTTTATGTTTCCATCCATATTGTACTCATACCACTCACTTTTACGAAGATCTCAAGTTGAAGTGTCTCCACTCCAACATGTAACTAAAAAAAATGTTTCCATCTACATCCACTTAGTTTTAACTAAGTGGAACAGCCTAAAAATACCGCATAATCCAAAAGTTGGTGGACGGTGGTACAGGTTAGCATTAATATTTTTTTTAATATAGGAAATTAAAAATAGTATTTTATCTTATACTCATCTATTCGATATTCTAGTGACTAGATATTCGACAGTGGGCGTATAGCTAGTGACTTTGAACATTATTTCGTTACACCAAAATACCAAATGGAATGATGTTGAAATTAAGGATTAAAAAATTGCAATATTATATCGAGATGCATTTTTTTTTCTTTAATAAAATATCGGTGATATTTCAATAAAATATCGGTTTCAGTGAAAAACACCTCATTCTTGTGAGATTTCGCTGATATATCAGCGAAATATATATCGGCAAAATATCGATAATATATTGATTTCAGTAACTGTCGGTAGAATATTTTTTTTTTTTTTGCCGATTTTTTATTATTATTTATTATAAGTGTAGGTCACATGTCCTAATAATACTCTCTATTATTATCACTTATCATAAAATTCAATTTCTTATTCTTACAAGGTCATTCATACCTTTTTTTGATAATAAATTTTATCTTCTAACTTAGCTATAAATGTGATAGTTTCCACTATGCAACATAATATTTATTTTTCTATATCATAATCTACAAGTTTTTCTAAATTAAAATTTACAAATTCTTCTTCAAAAATCAAGAAGATTAATCATTTAAAGGTTAGTTAATTTAAATATTTTACTACATATTTTATTTCTTTAAGTGATGTTATAATATATATTTCCAATATTTCTACAAATGTCATTTTATTCATTTAAACCTTATAAAAGTTCAAGTTACTACTAGTCCACTACTAATTCATGTATTAACTTCGTATAAAATTTATCATGTTATCATAGCAGACAACATTTATATAGTATTTTATCTATATATTTGTTGTAAATATATCATTTTATTTGAAATTTTAAGTTCAATGTATGTATTAATGTTAGTTATAATAATTTGTAAACTAATAGATATATTTTTCAATTTTTTTACAAAGTTTTCATATTTTTCTTAAAAATGTCTGATATTTCCATTAAAATTAATATATCCATCGATATTTTCGTAAAATTAAGAGTTGACCAAAATTGATATTTTTGTGCTTCATTGAAATTAAGGATGTGAAATTTCATATGCCTCAAACTTTTGTCCTTCTTTCCAATTTATTTCGTCCTTAATTCCTCTTTTAGTATGTGCACTATAACTACATCCCACGATTCTTTAATATAGGACTATTTCTTTTGGAAAATCAATAATAAAACACATGGCACAAAGAAATTTCTCATCAATAAATAAAATATTAACAAAATTTTATTATAACGTCAAATTTATATATATATATATATATATATATATATATATTATGCCAGTTATATAACATCTAAACCAATAAGGTAAAGTTTTGGGTGAGACTATCCTACAAATTTATTACATGAGATGGATCGAATCAGGTCGTACATAAAAAATTATGTAATATTTGTTTGCACATTAAGTTATACTTTTCTATATATTAAATAATAATTTATTATAGAATGCGTTTTGAGTTGAGTTTGATTATAAGAAAATATATAATAATTTTTTGTATATCAGATAATACTTTTATGTTATAGGATACATGATCTGAATTGAGTCGGGTCGGGTCACTTAAAACTTGCAGATCCTAGGTTGATCAAACACTCTCCTCTCTTGTGCAATATGTAATACTTTTGTAATATATACCTATATTACATAATATAATATAAGAGTATTGTTATATAAACAAGTATTACCTACTACACACAAAAATATTATATAATTTATTATATTCTACCAATTCATTTCATTTCATAATATGAGATTCATGAGACGATCTTACACAAGATCTACTCAATCAAAAATTTGGTATAGGACGTTGTTTACATTACTCAAGATTTTATTTTATTTTTGCCAATGACCCAAAACAATTGTCACAGGGAATTGATATTTTAGGTTGGGTGGTGTTTGAAAAGTATGGATCATGTGTTGATATTATTAAGACATGGGTACATTTACTAGTTACAAATAGCTTGACCTGATTGTACTGAATAATTGATTTGCATACCAAAAAGGAGTAGCAATGCCATTACAATTTTTTAATTGGGGTTAGGTTGGCCGCCAGCCCCTAAAATTTGGACAATAATTGCAAGAAAAAGTTAGGTCCCCATTATTAATACAACATTTAAACAAGGTTACCTCTCTCTATTTCATCAAATTTCACTAGATTTGCAAGAAAAGCAAGCCTACATTTAACTATATAAGCCATCCAATTTATTAATTTCCTCTTCATAAAAAATTTAGCAGCCTTTAAAAATCACATTTGCGATTGGAACAAATATATTTAGTGCTGTAAGATAAATGTTGTGAAAATTAAATTGGATCAATCAATTATGCTATTAAATCCATTTTTTAATGAGTTAGAAAGTGGAAATGGGAGAATAAAGAGTAAAAAATTTATGTGCTTCAGATTTGAAACACAATCAACACATTTTACTGTAAATCCATAAAAAGTGGGAATTTTTGAATTTTCAGACCGATCAATTGGCGGAATGAAGTTATCGATCGATTTAGATCGGATTGACAATGTTTATTCATCATTTTATATTTTTGTTTTCATTTTTTTATGAAGTTTTACTTCAATATTTGGTTAAATTGTTCGAGTGTGCAATTATTTAAATTTTAGTTATTTAAATGCTAAACTTTACTAACTATATATATTTTGTTGTTTATTTACATAGCTTCTTACTGCATTTAAACTTTCATCAACAATTAATAACTAACTTGTTTATTCATAATTTACATGATGTATACTTTATATTTTACGATTTGATTGTAGCTAGGTTTAATTATAAAAACATCGAACAAAATAAATCTTCCCTTGAATCTGAGTTCATTCAGGCATTTACCGTACATGGATTCATATTTATTAATATGCGAAAAGGGTTTGTACAGACTTCCAACAATATTTTGTAGCCCTAACAGCATAATATGAACACATTAAATTATATGCATAAAAGTTTATACGACATCGTTTAGTATGGGAAAAGGATTTGTACGACATCGTTTAGTATGGGAAAAGGATTTGTACGGACTTCCAACAATATTTTGTAGCCTTGATAGCTTAATATGAACACACTAAATCATATGCATAAAAGTTTATACGACATTGTTTGATAAATATAATTTTATAAAAAAAAATTATACTATTCACTAATGTTCAAACTAAATTTCATAAATAAGTTTTTATTTTATGGGTTATTAAATATGATTTGACTTATTTTACAAAATTAGAGATATATATATATATATATATATATATATATATATATATATATGATGCACTTATAAAGTCTAATTTAATTATATAATGTGAATATTTATTTCTCATGATGATTACTTCAAGCCGCTTCAAATTTATAACGTCACGGAATAAACTTTATAATGTTACTTACAAGTTACAACCTTGCTTATTAAACTTTTGCATTATTGGTAAAGATTTACTTAAACGGTTGCTAAAAAGAAAGAAAGATATAAAAGTTATAAGGCGTTTTGGTCGATATAATTTCAAAATATAAATTTCAAAATATTACAAAATAACAAGATATGAAAAAATATTTATTTACCACTTAATGAATATTTGGGAGTGAAAAGGGACGATGAGAGGAATATCATAACATGAAACTTTTTTTTTTTTTTTTTTTTTGCAAATTGGTAAAAAAGTCTACGATATGAAAGGTTAGCCACAAATTTAGACTTAAACAATTTTACTCTTTAAGAGAAAGCAAAAAAAAAAAAAAAAAAGCAAGCCACCAAAAAGAAATATTAATTAATGTTTGGAGTATATCATCTTCTCCGGCTTCGTTTCTATCTGTTCTAAGTCTATGCCCAGCATCAATATCTTAAATTTGCAATCATCAAAGTTGCGATATAATTCATAATTTATACATAAAAAATCCACAAAAACATAACATAATATCTTTCAAGATCATTATTTATTTATTTTACAGTATACTCAAGTGTTTAATAATAATAATGATGTTGTATGATCTAATATCAATCTTACTTCAGATTAATTCGAGAGAATGGTGACCTCAAATTAATATTATATCGTTTGTCTATTAATGTTAAAAATAAAGATGGGAGTGTGGGTGTTGAACTGCTTATATTAAATGGACACACGGTTCAACAAATGGTTTATAGTTCAATAAGTCAAATTTGGAAAAGCCACAAGTTATTTTTTCCATTTTTAATTAATTCTTATTCATAATATTCTATTTCTATCAATATTCTTTAACAATGTAAGGACCAAAATTATTGAGGAGAAAAGTTAAAAAATTGAAAGCTTGTGAGACAAAATAATATAAAATATCTAATATAGTACAAAAGTTAATGAGAGTATTGACAGTAATGGGAGCAAAACATTAAAAAGTGCTAAAATCTAAAAGAAAAATTAGTAGGGAATATAAAATATACATTTTTCCAAAAATTGAGATAATAATTGAAACTTTAATCTCTAACATCAACCATATATTTATCTCCCCATGTTCAATAATCGTATATCGTTTTCGAATTATTAGATATATATTTATTTATAGTATATATTAGTCTGAGCTTTCTTTAGAAAATGTCTTTGTTTATTTTTTATTTTTCGGGACTTACAATTAAATATTAAAAATTTAGTTATATTAAAGTATGCACTTAGTATCACATCGAAGTTTATAACTGCTCCTCCCTACTAAATTTGGATTGCATAAAGTACTAAATTTAGACTCCATAAATGTTGATCTCGAACCACTTAATTAAAAAATAAATAAAAAATAAAGGATTAAAATCCAAACAATTACTTGGTAGAATGGGTTAGTGAAATCAAATCCCTAGAAATATCTTGAAACGTTGTCCAAGATTGGGTGGTGATCGAGACTCCATTAAAGTGTTCAAGCCAATCTAATTGTCAATTTTTTTTATATATAACTTTTGAAAAATATCAAATATTAAACTAATTTATTTATTTTGTTGATGTTGACTGGTTTGCGTGATTACCAATCAGTAGCATATTAATAATCTGTAAATATTAGTGTCGTAATAGTTTTATTTTTTTTACTGATTTTTTAATTAAATTTTCCAATAGAAAAATGAGAATAAATCGTGAGGTTTAGGTTCTGATAACTACGTCATGAAAGTGATAGTTATAATGACTGTTAAATCACTTCAATCAAACATCCATACCCCATTAATCTATCTGTTATAACTTGCACACTAATTTTTTCTGATACTTTTTTAATCCCATTTAATTCATGGATTTCACGAAAAGTCTACACTCACCCAACAACTCAATTTATAAATAAAATATTAATTTCTTTTTTTTCCACCTATACAAGAATTCATGAATTCAATTTTAACTTTTTTATATTTTATTAGTGATATCAATCCAATTCAATATTTTTTTCATTATATAATAATTATATATTATTTTGTGAGCATTTCTTATTATATTTAAAAAGATGTAAAAAATAGATGATATTTTTCCATATTTAATTCTACAATTATAATAAGGAAATTATTTTACCATACACTAAAATAACATAAAAATTATTTTTTTTATAAATTTTGATAATTTTTTTATTTTTTTAAATAAAAATTATTTTTAATTTCAACATTTTAAATTATATCCAAAAAAAATCTATCGTCATAAATAAAATAATAATATGCGTCACTTGTGGATCAAAATTGGGTGTATTATAAAATTGTGACATTGGTGATCAATGTCATGACACCCAACAACACTTTCTATTATTTTATTATTATATAATGATATTTGGTGGTGACATCGATCAAATGCCACTAATAAATATAGTCCAAGACATAAGCCCAATCCACAATAATATTTAATTATTATTTTTATGAATAGAATAATTTACTATTCATATTTTCCTCTATTAAAGAGTTCAAACCTTTCTTTAAGGGATACATTACAATAATAGTGAACTCAATAATCTATACCAAACACTATTATTCTAGAATCCCAGTCAAATAACAGGCTGAGTTATAAAGTCAAATTTCAGAATATATATATATATATATATATATATATATTTAAAATGATTGATTTGGGCACTAGAATCTGAGTTATGAAACAAAAAATAGTAATAGTTAATAAATTAGTGTTTGGATAGAAATGGGAGCCCATGTATTAGAATTAGGAAGAATAGTATAGTGGGAGAAAAGAGTAATAAAAAGGCCCAAAGAAACAATAATTGCGATAGTTGGATCTTATCCAAAGTGGTCCAAGAATTTAGGTACGTGGCATTAAATAAATTGAAGAGCGCTTTAAGGCAAGTCCTAGCAAACTTTAATGACGCTATTTGGGGTAGGCGTTGTTTGTGACACACGCTTTCTGACCACATTAGAAAAATATGACCACTCATCAATACCTCTGCTCTTCTTTACCATTTTCCCTCTCAACTTTCTTTTACTGAACCAACTCTTCTAAATTTTAGATATATATAATTCTCCAAAATATCTATTTTAGGAGTTGCATAAAAATTCAAGTGAAACTATATATGCCAGAAGGAGTTATTATTGAATCTAAGTTTGATGTGGATATTCTCAGCCCAAATTATTTAGGAATAGCCCAAGGAAAAGTAGATCTCAAGCTGAAGATATCAGAAAGTGGGACCCGCTGAAATGAATCATCTCTTTTTTTTTAATCAAACTGATAAAACCATACCATAATAAAATCTCCCATAGTCAAAGTCATTGCATTCTAATCCTAATATTTAAATCTTTCATTTTTTTTAAAGAATAACGGATCACTTAATTTTTAGCAGATAATGGACTCAAATGGCTGCAATATCGAGTGAATTTTAAATCCATTAGAATAATTCAAATAATAATTGAAAAGCAAACATATTAAATTATGAATTTCAATTCAATATAAAATGTCGTTTATAAATTTAACTTTACTACAATGATTTTATAATTCTTCAAATCAAAAGCAATTTAAGGTTGAACCACATGTGAAACACACGCGCAAGAATCCAATTTTCCCATCCGATTGAATATTATTCAAATTTGATTTTTGACTTTGAGTTCCATATTTATTAATGGGCTTGTGAATTCCCAAGCCCATTAAAAAGGTTACAAACCCAAAGGTGTGGGGCCTCCAGGTTGGGCCAAGCCACGAGATCCAGATTTTATTAGTTCATGTAATATTGTCTGCTCCGAAAATATATTCTAGTTCTATATTGTTAAGAAAAAAAATACTCTACATGTTTTTTTTGGGTTCAATTTGTTGATCAGTTAATTAGATTGTAATTTTTTTTATTAACCATATAAAAAAACTTTAAACTCTATATTTAATGATTTCCTAAGTAAAATATTTTAACACCATTATAAATGATAGATCCTATATCACATTAATGCTATAATTTATCCTCAACTTATATAATTAATTTTAAAACATCATACGATTTGTACTTCGACAAGAGGCCATTCAATGAATTTGTACTGGAAAATATGTGCATGAGCAAATGCAGTACAGTGCAATGGGATTTTGTGAAGGCAAATTAATAGTAGTACGAGATTGTACTCGCAAACACAATACTTAACTTGTACGTATCTCCACAATCATGAAAATGTAGATTGCTATAAAATCTGACCATCACCAATGGCTCAAAGGAACATAGACCTTTTAAGCAAAAGATAGGATCAAGAATCAGAAGAATATCAAAATTGGTGGTGAAATCGAACGGGGGCTACATGAGAACATATGAGCGAATATCACCTCATATTGATCACCGGCATCTTACATGTTCTCAGGTCGCCCCTGTAGGATTATCATCCACTTTCATTCAAGAAAATCATGCAACTACATCACCAATATATCAGCCAAGCAGATCTAGGTGAGTGAAAATTTATGTTCATTTTCTGGGAATCACATAAATGAATTCAGGCAACCACATCTATTTGCTTGCAGATAAAATGAAGCAAAAACAGGCAAAGAAAAGTGGAAAACTTAACTCGTATTTGTAATGAAAAATAGTATAGTAACCCCTGATAATACAACTTTGAAGATGATAAATAAATATGAATGACAAAGGTGGCTTTGATTTGATTTGCACCGTAAGAGAATTGTTTTGAGTTAAACTAATAATTTGATGGCTGACGCAATGGCAAACAACTCCTCCTCCCCAACTTTCTTCCAGACCCCATCAATCATCAGATGACCTTTAACACCTGAAATATCATCTTCATCTTGCATCACACAATCAGCTTCAACCTCCATTTTTTTAGAAGGGGTGTGATCCATTTTCTCAATACAAATCTCAGCTTCTCTTTTACCAAGAATCTGTTTGCTATTTTCTTTGATATCTGATAGTGTCCCTAATTCACTGTGAGTATCAACGCAGTCAAGAATCGGAAGCCTACCTGAAAATCCGATCGTATGAGGTAGCATGCCAATGGGACATGGATTCCATGATTTCACCACAGTCCATTTGCTCTTAGTCTCCCTTTCAGCATGATATGGTTTTCCATGCCTGCTCTGCATTTGGCGTTGCCTGAGTAATTTGAGCTTCTCTTCACCTTGACGAATAGAATATTCTTGTTGAGAAAGAAGCTTCTCTTTGGAAGAGAATACAGAGTTAGCTTCCGAATTTGATGGTTGCTCTAATAAAGCAAGCTTCTTGAGTTTCTGGAGAAGAGAGCTATCTCCAATCAGTTGTGCTAGAGTGAGAGCCGAACCCATTAGTTGCTTGTTGCTAGGCAGTGATATCAACAGGCATCTTCGAAGTAATCTTTGTACAGTTGCCTTAGACAGATGTTTCTCTATCTTGGAACCTTTGCTTTCTGCAGATTCCTTTTGATCAACTGGATTCAGTGTCTTCAGATTTCTGATAAGCCACTCAAATAGATACGAAAGTAATTCAATTCGACGAGATTTTGCAGAAGCCTGAGGAGATTGATGTTCACCTGGTGAATATTCATAAAGGTCAATCCTAAGGGGGATGTATCATACAGACATATATACAATACAATATTTTCCTTATGAAGCAAATTTAGCATATTACTAGGTGATAAACTACCTGTCATTCTGTCAATGTTAAACTTTCGGAATAGAAAGGTGAACTTTGTTATAGTTTTAGTACCTGTTTCACAATTCATGGCCTCATTGGTCTCTATCTTCTCAAGCACAGCCTGAGTGAGATTTAAAATAAATTCTGGCTCTTTTCTTGACAATTTCAATATCACGGATTTCCAGTCATCAAATGCCGTTTGCGTACTTCCAGTGCTGCTGACAAATTGGGAATCCTCTGAGTGTTCTGCTAAACTAGATGAATCTAAAGCGTTTAACAAGTATTCCAGCAGTAGATACACTACTTCTGTAGAAGATGAAGAATATAAGCGGAGGGTATTCTTCAATGCTTTGGTGAGGTGCTTTTTAAAACCTGAAACATAGTCATTTGCCAATACAAGATTAGTTCCCATTGCTATATATTATTGTAATTCTAGTTAATTTCGAAGTAGCCATATATCTTTGGTGATAATTGATATTCACTTTCTTAAGTTTTCAATTTAAAAACTTTACCTGTAGAATTGGAATGTGATGACTTCCCAGCTACAAGGCGTAATAACTTGCCAGGTCCATATAAGTGTTCCGAATGTCTAGAACCTGCCAGTGGGAGTAAATATAACTTCTTACACAAAAGATGGTTGGGGACACATAATTTGATGATAATATGGAAAGATCAATTAATGCAATCAAGTTACTACTGGGGCATTCCAAATATACCGGACGCAATGAATATGCTTCATCGAGACAATCCATTGATTCACAAAGGGTCAGATTTCAATAGTATGAAGCATAAATAAAACTTACGTTTTCCCTTCACATGTGAAGAACTCCATTTTCCCATTTGTTTTGCTTTCAAACAGAGAGAAACTTCACGTAGGCTGAGCTTGATTTCTTTCCTGAGACAGGCAGTTTGATCGCTTTGAGTAGGAATTGCCTTTACTTGAGGTTCCCAATAATAGGATACCAACCAATCAAGTGCCTGCATCATTACCCGCAGTAGATCCAGTGCCCCGTTTATGAATACAATGAAAAAAAAAAAAAGACTCGAATACAAGAGCAGTGATGCCCTGCAAATCTCTACTTTAGCAGGCAGGTTTACACTTAACATGGACATCTAATATTTTATTCAAGTAGAATGGGGGACTGATGTAGTTCGAAACACAACACATAAGTAAAACCTTGTTCAATTAAAAGTTGCATATTATGAATTTAACTGAACTGATAATGAAGTTTTTATGAAACCATTATCTGACCAATTTGTTTCTAGGTTCTACACAGTTAAAAATAATGCATCAATGTAATGTAATCATATAGACTGTAGAAATTGCATGCAGAACTCATTTATGAAGATCTTTCGCCTACTGTTGTCAGCAGTTACCTAAATGACCACCTAAAATATTGAACTTCTGGAAAAGCAATCCAAAAATAAAGGCAATTTAATAAACCACACAAGCTAATTATTGCAAAATAAACACATGGATTTCAATGCTGTAGCAGAAATTATATCATATCCTACCAAAAAGTTGTGTACAAGAACGTAAAGGTGTAAAATTAAACCAAAACAGCTTAGAATGAAAACAGTACCTTTATTGATGCAAGACGGACTAGCTGAGGGGAAGGGAGATCACGGTGGGAACCCTCTGCAAATATTCAGATTCCATATAAAGTTCCAAGTTAAAAGAATTACACAACCATCAGCATCTTAAAGGCAATTTCATTGAAAAATGTTCAAAAAGAAATTATTTAATTTGCAGTTCCTCACAAAATGAATATTTCAGCTATACTCACCATGACGAATATCAATCAGCATTCTAGGAATGCCAATGGCATCAGCTGCTTCCCCTATTGAAATTTCATTCTTTTTCCGGGTCTTCTCAACCACACCATTTACAAGCCTTAACGAAGCAATGAGGAAAATTGAAAATCATGGAAAACACACAACTACATATACATAAACTTACTAACCAATCAAAAACCAGACGAAGAAAAATAAGGTTACCTTGTGATTGCCATGCAATATAGCATAGCCAGCATCTCCTCTGACTGAGAAGCACTTCCATTCAAGTCATTTCTACAATGAACGCAAAAAAATGAACACAAAAAAATAAAAACAACACACAAGCACAACCTAAAATACATACACTGTATCACTTATATCCATGTCAAGTCTGTGCAAAGTTTTTCCTTATCTGCTAATCGAAATAATAGACCAAATATATGTCTTTAGGACACACACAATATTACATACAGTAACAGAAGCTCTTTCGGTGAAGTAACAATTGCAGTAAGAATAATGAACAGATGCTAGCTAAATCGGAAAAGAATCAATTAATTAACTTAAAACAAGACCACCTTTGCTGAATTAAACCTTACATTTTTTATAATTTTGAAGTTAATTGACAAATGGTTAATCAAGTAAGCATCTTTTAATGAATTTTCAATAACAGAGACATTAAATGATCTTCCAACTCGTCAACAAGAAGAAAATGATTTTGCAAAGAAGCATTGTTTATGCTCTAATTGGAACCAATTACTCAAATGGTACTCTGTATAAGCAGAAAATTAGGCAAATTCAACTAGTAATACCCCTTTCTCCATTAAAAGGGAAAATACCTAAAATAAGAATCTTTCTGTTGAATTTCAACGATGGAAGCCGAAACATCAACCGTCACAGGGATGCAGCCTCTGCTTCGCCATGTGGATATCTACAAAATTCCACCAACGAACGGAAAATATATCTAATTTGATTACATTATCAAAAATTACATCAATGATTTCAATCATATTTAATTTGGTTTAATTTCTCACTCTTTGCAGGGCAGAGGCCACGGAATCAGGAGAGGAAGAGAAAAGGGAGCTTCTGACGAACAACCACTCATCCCAGCTCATCCAAGGCACCAGCTTGAAGCCACGGGGCTTGTCTTCTACGAGGTCGTCTGGCTGGAATTCCTTGAACCCTAGTATAGACTCCATAACCAATATTCTAGTTTCTACAGGTTTCAACATCTGAACGAGAGGTTTTAGAGACGACCCCGGTTTTCCAGGAACCAGAAAATCAATTCGAACCGGGCCGGCTGACGCTCAAAATTAATAAATTATTAACTAATAAAGAAATATTGACTAATAGATTTTAAATGGACCCAAAATAATCAATTCACTTTTATTATGAAAAGAAAAAGGGCCAAAAAGCCCATAGTAAATAAACGGGTCAGAAATGGCGCGTACTTTTGTTTGCAAGCACCAAACGACTCTTCCTAAAGACAAACCCCCTAAATTCAAACATATTTAAATGCAACGTTTGGTTTTGGAAATTTTCATTCTACACATGTAAGAAAATCCCCTTCTAACTCTCTCTCTCCCCCTCTAAAAAGAAAATTATCAGCAGTTTCTAACTAGGTTTTTATTGTGCTGATTGTTAAGGAAGATCTGTGTCATTGTCTCGTGACAAGTTTTCTTGCATGTTTTTTCATGCCAGAATGATCGAACTCGTGTTCGTTTGGATTATTTGATGAATATTGATGATAAAGTTGTTGCATGTTTTTTCGATGCATTGGAATTTTGACAACTCGTGACTCTTGAATATCTTATGTTCAAACAAATTTAGAGATTTTTAACGGAATAGGAAAGAAGGAGCAAAGAAGGAAAAGAATCGGTCTTTTTTTTTTTAAAGAAAAATTAAGACTATGGCATGTTGTTAATATCCAGATTGATAACTGCTTATTGCAAACCGACTTTTGAAGTTTCCAACTTGGGTGAATTCTCTCATCAAGATTCTGTTTTTTCTCGTGATTAATCTCTCTTCACTAATCTGATATTTTCTGTCATAATGATATGTATTTCAGGAAGGAATGATAGCTATAATGGATCTCAGAACTTATCATCATCAATTAGTGTTCTTGTTATCAATTTTGGTATTGCTTTCACAAACTCAGATTTCATGGAGTTGGTTCTTTTCATCCAACGGAGAGACTCATTCGAGCAAGAAGGCGATATACAAAAACACGGTCTCTGAATTTTCAATCAAAGCCCTCGATGATCAGGAGGGTATCCAGTTAATCGAGAATGCTAAGAACAAAATGCGTGCTCCTAATTCTTGCTGGCAATCTGCCTACCAAAATGTGTTTGAAGGGTGTGCAAAAACCCTAGCTGATGAAGAATTGAGGTCTAGATTGGCTTGGCATCTAAGTGATTGCTTTCAGAGGCACACTGGTCGACCATCTTTTCCGTATTGTGATTCTAAATATGCCATGAAATCGTGCCTAAAACAGCTCGATAAAGATTCCCACAAAATTTATCTCGAGTACTTTCTTGAGACCAACTCCATCTGTCACCAATTGCAGTAAGCATCTCTTTTTCCTTCTAAACTCTATGTTTGGTCTTCTAGTTTTGAGATGCTTATGTTTCATGAATATATTTCAGGACCGATGCTTTTAAGGTTCAGACAGAGAGATTGGTGAATGAACTAAAGGATTCTGCTGAATATGCAGAAGTGAAACTAGGAAAGATCGAAGAACATGGGGAGCTGTTATTGCAGAACGCGAAGCAAGTTCATGAGTCTTTGGCTTCGATAGATGTTAGAACTCAGCAAGTTGCAGAGACATCGAAAGTGGTGGAGGATCATGTTAACTCAGTGTTGAAATATTCTGAAGTAGTGTATGAGCAATCCAAGGGAATAACAGCTTCTCAAGTGGAGTTAAGTGAAGGGCAGGCTAAAATGAAGGAAAATTTGGCAGAAGGAATGGCATTGCTTAAGAAATCTTACGATGATTTGGGTGAAGAAATCATTAATCTGAGAAATGAAGCAGTTGAAATAGAGAAGGAGATTGGGAAAGTTGGAGATGCAATGTTTTCAAAGATGAGTGTTGTGCAAAATAAAGCAGATGATATTGGGAACATGGCAGGGGCGTCGTTGGATAAGCAAAAACAACTTATAGACGGACAATCTGTAGCTCTCGAGGGTCTCCAATTTCTCACCAAGTTTCAGTCTGAGGCTCTTGAAGAGAGCAGGTAATTTTTCTTCTTTCTTTTATAAGATTTTTTTTGTCCATGAGATCACTCAATGTGCAATATAAATTTGCAGGGTGAATCTGCAGAAGTTGGCTGAGTTTGGGCATAAACAGCAATTGGAGCTTCTCGAAAGACAAAAACAGCTTCATCAATCTCATGATGGTCTAATAGAAAACTCGAAAATGATATTAGCAGCCCAGGTAAGTGTTTTCTTTGAAAATTCTCTTTAACTTGATTTTTCAAGTAAATTGTATGGCATTGAGCAAAGCTTGCTTGTCTATGGATCGTGTTGATGCAGGAAGCATTTGAATCAAAGCAATCAAGCATGTTTGTTGCCATAGACAAGCTATTTGCCTTGCACAGTGCCATGTTATTTGAATCACGAGTGATCATCGCGTTCTTTGTATACTCAGTTGCAATCTTTGTCATTTACATGCTGACTAGCATAAAGCATGTCTACAATGTTAGACACAGGCTGTATCTAGGTAAAGATTCTATCTCACTACCTCATTTAAATTGCTTAAGATCAATGTGTTTTAACTTCTTCTATACAGGGCTGTGTGTGACATTCTTCATAGAAATAATCGTACTATGGTATATAACAAGCGATGCTGAACAGCAAGGAAGGATAATACATATGGTTAGGTCACTATTTGCGTTTCTAGCATCAATCCAGTATCTGTATGCCATTTATACCTACAGGTGAGAGTTTAAAACTGCTATAAAAGTGGGCAAAATTTCAGATAGATTATATTGGCTGATGTTTGCAAAATGGTGCAGAGATTATGAGATGCTGAATCATAGAATGCTAGTGATGCTGATGGAGAAGGTTAACAGCATGCAAAGTAAGAAAGAGATATCGTCATGGGATACAAATAGTGATGGTGAAGTAAATTGGTCTTCATGGGTCGATACTGAGTTACCAGAAGATGTGGGCTTGTTGGAGGACCCTGACTATTTATTGCCTGAGGAAGTTGGGGAGAATTCCTTAGTTACTAGTTCAACAACTACCAAGAGATATAACCTTCGCAGGCGTTGAAAGCTTCTATTCTTTTAAGTAACTCTACAATGACATTGGGATTTTGTGTAATTATAAACGATATACTAGATGTTGAAAACCAAGGTACTTACATGATTACCAATAGTCATTGCAAGAGCACTTTCCCTTTTCAAAATGGTGGAACCGATTTGTGTCTCTCAAAATGATCTTCCTTTTGCTTACTTGGGATGCATGCTTCATCCAAGTATGGCAATCTGCACAAACACGAAGGTTCTTCGTGATTCTAATTGGCAATCCAGAGCCAGAATTAATGAGTGCAAATACTGTTGCAAGCCTTTCACTATGCCCACACACCCACTCTACCTTCATTTGCTCATCAATGTCATGAAGAACAACTCCAGTATCAGGTATATATCCATTTTTCTCCATTTCTTTCCTCAATTCATCCCACTTTCTCCTATACTCATCTGAATTACGAAACTTAAAACCCCCACCAGCCACAAAGCTATGTATTCTATCCTTAATCTGTACCCAACTACAACCAGCTTCCTTTCTAATTCCTCTTTTCTTCATCAGTTCTCTCACCCATTTAACCTTATCCCACATCCCTGCATTTGCATACATATTCGATAGCATTACATAATTTCCGGGATTTGTAGGTTCAATCTCAAACAACACTTCTGCTACGACTTCTGCAGGTGATATATAACCATACAGCCTACAAGAATTAAGCAACGAACCCCAAATGCTCCCACTCGGCTTCATAGGCATTTTTTTCGCCACCTCTAATGCCTCCTCAATACTCCCTGATCTACCTAACATATCCACTAAGCAAGCATAGTGCTTCAAATTAGTATCCACTTCAAACTCCGAACTCATTCTTTCAAATAGGATATGGCCCTCATTAGCCATCCCAGCATGACTATATCCCGATAACAACGAGATAAAGGTCACTTCATCGGGCTTAACTTCAGCCTCAATCATCTGTTCAAATGCTGTCACAGCTTCCACCATCCAACCATTGATCGCATAACCATTGATGAGAGTATTCCACGATGTTAAATCTTTGAACCTCATTTGATCGAACACTTTCCTACAATACTCCATTAGTCCACATTTGGCATACATATCCATAAGTGAGTTCAGCACAACAACATCCGGGCATTCTGGTGATTTTATAATTTGGCCGTGTACCTCTTTACCAGTATAAAGTGCTGTAAACCGAGCACAAATAGCCAAGACTGTGGTCAAACTAACCCAACTAAACCCCATTTTGTCCCTCTGCATTTTGCGGAAAGTTTCTAGAGCCTCAACGAACTGATCTTTCTTAACAAACCCAGAAACCAACGCGTTCCACGTTGCAACATTTCGGTCAGGCATATCATCAAACACCTTTGAAACTTCATCAAAACTTCCACACTCAGTGTAAAACTTCAAAAGAGCATTGTGCACCACTTGATCAGGTTCTTCACCAGCCTTTATAATCTGAGCATGCACAGCTCTGCCACTCCTAGTATCTAATATAGCTGAACAAGCCTTGAGGGCAACTGAAAACGCGAAATTCCCCGGCTCAACCCCCCACGACAACATTTCCCTATAGACAAGCAGAGCTTCCTTAAACTTGCCATTTTTGGAAAACCCAATAGCCATCGCCACATAAACCGACTCAGGAACACAATCCATTTCGTCAATTCCATGTTGAAAAGCTCGACGTGCCTCAGCCAATTGGCCACAGGCCGAGAAAAGAGTTATAAACTTGGATTTTAATGTGGGATTCTTGAGAAGATCTTTCTTGTCCTCAGATTGGAGGATATGAAGATAAAGTCTCTTGCCATGGTGCAATGATTTTCTTGAAATACAGGCGTGTAAGAGCGTGGCGTAGGACTCGACATTTGGTTGCGGGAAAGGGGATTTGCAGTGATGGGGTTCTTCTTCTAATAGAAGGTGAAGAGCTTCGTCTAGTTTCCCTGATTTAGAGAGAGATTTCAGGGTTGAATTCAGAGGGTTTAGTTTGGGTGATGACCGCTTTCGGAGATGAGGGGATGGAGTGACAGTTAAATTAGGTGGGAGGGATAAACAAGAAATCGCCATTGTCTTTCATGTTCTTTTATCCAAAGACACGAGAGAGAGAGAGTCCTTTTTGCTCCCCTGTTGCATATGAGTCTCACTTCTTGAAAATGCCTGCCTTACCCTTGTAATGTAACTTGTAGATTCATTTCATTGTTAGTTTTGGCAATCAAGATTTAATTTATTCAAATCATTAAAAAGTCGACTAGATTCTTTTAATTAAGTATCCGAACTTCATATTGTGAAAATCTAAAACTTTTCCATTTTTTTGTATAGATTTTTTTCACCAGGAAAAATTTCAACACCAAGAAGCCCAAAATATAATGGAGAAGAGAAAGATATTTCATTGAATGGGTAAAATATCCGGCCCATTTATCGTTGAGCCCAAATAGGCCTGCTAATCCTTGAGTAAAAACAAATCCCCTGTTATGTTAATCCACCTGTTACTCTGTGATAACCAAGAATGTGGTTGATCAGTTGCTCCCCAAGGCCCAAACACTGCATTGCTCTAAACACATTACAATGTAGACTATCATATTATATAGAGATGCTTTACAGCTTACCAAAACATTCATAGTTCTTGACTATTTTTTTAGTCATCTTAGCAGCAAGGAGAATAATCAATCAATTTCAAGTCATCCAACAAGAGGCAAATAATGTTCTAAATTAACGTACGACGAAAAGAACGATTTGATTTAAGGAAAAACGAAATTATTAACCACCAAAAAAGTATGATTTAAGAAGACAATCTTGATTGTTACTGGGGGCAGACAAGCACTAAAAAAAAAAAAAAAAAAACGGCCCCCCCTCTTACTGCAACCTTATTTAGAGCTCGAGCTACAACGAGGTGGATTATATATGGTTGTCTTATCAATAGGCAAATGGAGTTGGCAATCCAAATGCAACCAAAACTTAACCGAACCGAGAAGCCAAACTCTCCATCGAGTCTTGGTTGTCCCCTTGAGTTCGAAATCCACTACTCCCTTCCTCAACGACAACCCTATCGCCTCCGCCTCCTCTGTTGTTAGAGGAATCGGAGTCGACTGCGCTACATAGTTGAATTCTCTGGACTGATTGGCTCCCACATCAAACTGATCGTTCACGAGGTATGATATTTTGTGGCCATGTAAGCTGAGGCCGAAGCTCGTCTTGTAAAAAGTTGCGCGGGCCTTTGAATTGTCGTTCTCGGCCTTGATCACAACAGTGACCTGTACGGTCAGGGAGCTTACTTGGTCGAAGTATATGGTGTCCAGTTGGGCTCTTGCGACGCTGACTTGAGGCACCTTTGGCTTGATTGTTAGATAGCCAATGAAGACCACGACACCGGCTATGATGACCACCACCGCGATTATGGCGCAGATGATGGAGGCGCACCAGATTAGGGGGTTGGTGTGGTGGCGAGGACCGAGTTTTGGCTTTGGCTTTGGCATTGAGGAGGAGGTGGTTAGAGAGAGAGAACATTTGGAACAAAAGGGCAAAGATCTTGGGCGTTTTATGTGTGTGTGTGTGAGAGAGAGAGAGAGAGAGAGAGGGTTGGGATAGGAGAGAAGGGGGATTGTTGATGGGTTCTTAGGTGTGATGCGTGGGGAAGGTTTTGGTATCTACCTTTCCTAGGGATAAAGCCATCTTCTGTGATATTCTATATTATGATACCAGAATATATATAGCTTTAACTTGAAATGTGTGATTTGCAACTTTTGTACCTTAGTTTTCACGACTCCTCCAAGTTCCAGACAACCTTGTACTTGCAGAAAGAAAACTCCTCCAAGTTCCAGACAACCTTGTACTTGCAGAAAGATATACAAAGACTACTTGTAATGCCCAAAAATAAACAATAACATGACTAATCTGCAGAAACCAAAACACAAGGATCTGCAATTCAGCAGGAAACAGACACTACATGGAACTTCTTTACCAAAAATGACAAACGGGGAGAGGAGATTTGTAATAAACTCAATAATTTTATTTGAAAGAACACTGTCTGTCCACGATGATGGCAACCGGTGACTCCTTTAACTTTGATAGTAGAAAATCGATGTCGTAAGATGAACAAATGCTAGAGGGAACTTCAATGACAGATGTAACAATTATGATTATGGAGCCAAGGTTCTGTTTCATACATCCCCAAGGGTAATTTTTTGCAATTCTTTCTATCTACCTTGAAGAATAGCCATGGCCTTTCTTCTTGCTCTCTTGGAAGTTGGAGGCAGCATGCACTGATTAATCTTGAACGAACCGATCCAGAGCTTTGTGAGACGGTCACGGCTTTTATACGAAGCCACTGCACTAGATGGCCTTTTCATATAGTAATCAGCCCAAAAATGCCTCGTTCTTTTCAAGTGCCACTTTCACCTAGCAAACCAAGAGTCAGAAAGCTACATTCTGAATACAATTGAGAGTCGGTGTCACATCCCTGTTCAGCATTAGTATCCCTTCCAAATGCAGCCTGAATTTCAACGGACTGCTCAAATGTCCATCTTAGTTTCAATGTCTACGCACCCTCAAAATGGAAATCCAGATGATTAGATAATTTCATCACTATAGCAACAGAAATTGCCTCTAGAGACTAGTCGCATTTGACCCTAAAGGATAGAATACCACATCATGAATTATAAGGATGTCGTTTTGCCATTCTGGAAGTGCCATTGGGTGCTAAAATGTATCGAATTCCAGTTTTAAGTGAAGTGGAGGGGGGAACTGTGGGGTCGCAATTATGATGAAAATGAAATAAATGGAACTTTTAAGCAACAAAAGTACTATTGATCAATTGGATTTTATGCTCTCAATTTATTCAGTAACATAGGCAACATTACCTTGGCAGCTACCAAATATCAACTCTTACAGAATAGCTGCACACAACTAGATCAGAAGTATTCCCTCTAAAAAAGAGAACAAAAAGAAACATCTAGATCAGAAGTATAAAAACTGATACAGCTTGGTTTTTTCTTCTAGAACCATGGGTGATCTCTTTAACCTAGTAATTTTTCCATGTCATGTAATGCAATAGTTTCTTGTCATCTTGCTCGCTAAATGTGGACCCTTGGCATTAATCTAAGTCTGAAAGTGTGATAAGAAGGAAAGTGTGTGTTTTAAGCAAGCATGGGTCAAACTGGTGCAATAGAAAACACTGAAACACATAAATAGAAGAATCCCAACACATTAATGCATATAAATGAAAATATAAGGAAAGAAAAAAGAAAAAACGAAGCAGTGTGGGCATATAAAAAACTTACATGGTATCTCCATGTAGTTAACTTTCAGCCCTATTGGATGCAACTGATGGACTATGCTCATTCAGGTTTGGATGTAGTCATAGATAGAATTGATAAACCAAATACACATACCAAATCTATTAATGAGAAATGCCAAGATTCGTGTAGTGAGAGCCACATCTAGACTCTCACACCACCAGCAAAGTGCTAGAGCATTGACCAAAATAGTCAGAGGATTGTACCGCTACAACAAGGAACAATTCTTCTCTTGTTTCATAACCATTCAATTCAATCCAATCCAACAAATATCAGAGGATTGTACCGCTTCAACCCAAATTATAGCCAAAATCTTATTAAACTAAAAAGAAAAAGAAAGTACTTTAAACTGAAAATAATATATTGAAGGGAGAAAAGTGGAACCCTGCCCCTTCTATTCCCCACCCTTCTAAATCTATCATTTTGTCATAGAACATCATAAGATAAGAGATGACACAGAAGAACACAGGACCAGAAAATAAACAAATGGGAAAAAAATCAGAAAATAAGCTTATGTGGAGAAGAGAAACTAAAACGAGGAAGCTAAAGCATCTATTGAACATTCAATGGGCAACACTAGATATCCAGAGTATATCAATCATGAAAACCATGCCACGGATTATGAACCACACAGAAATTGCCTACTGCTATTTAACATTTAAGGTTAGATACAGGAAGATTTCCACTTCCTTGAGATATGGTCGTAGATGTCACGTGCACTTCTTCCCTCCTTAAGAAAAGTTCTTTTCAACTTTGCCATCGTTGATTCATAGATTATAATTTTATCATCAATCATCTTCTCCGTAAACCTTCTTAAATCTGATAGTCTTCCCATATTACACAAACCAAGAAGCACTTCATTAGCACCATCATCGCGGGGTGAAATGTTGTGCTTAGCCATGTATTTCCATAACTCAATCGCCATCTCTGGATCATCACCTTCAAATAACATCTTGATGGCAGCAGAAAAATTTGCAGGTGTTGGCTCCCACTCATTCCTGATCATCTCTATAAAGAACCTTCCAACTTCACGTACTTTCCCATTCTTGATCAAACATCCGAAAATCATATTATACGTCAAAGAATTAGGAAAAGAACCATGGAACACCATGTCATCAAGCAGGCGAAACGCATTATCAATATCATTGTTGCTGGTGAGCAAACCGATCATGACATTATACATCATCAAATCTGGTACCAGCCCACTACCAACCATGATATCCCACAACATAGTAGCATGAGCAGAATCATTCTGCTTCACAAAAATATCTATTGCATTAGAGAAGAATCTCAAACCTGGCAAGCAGTTCTTCCCCTTCATCACTTGCAAAAACTTGATTGCTTCATCACCCTGTGATCCACGCACAAGAGTATTCAAAAATGCATCATAAGCAAACATATATTGTGGGCTCCAACCCACCCGAATCACCATCTCACCAAAAGTGGTTTTGGCCTTGGTGACATTTCCTTCCTTCTCCCATCCTTCCAACAAGATAGCAAATGAGTCGCCATCTGGAGGTATGTTACCTTTTATTCTCTCAAAGAAATCAAGTGCTCTTATAGTTTGATTTTCTTCTCTACACATGGCACTCAGTAAAGAATTTACTGCAACAATATCAGGTTGGATCCCATACCTGTAAACTTATTCACTTGAATGCAGATACACTGAAGATAGCAAATAAAAACGGAAAAGATGAATAAACCAAATCATTCTTGTTCCTTTAGTATAGCATTAAAAACAGATGAATCTTCTCCCACTATTAACTGGTTCAATTTGTTTAGAACTAGCAATAAAATTATATGAAGTAAAATGTCGAAAGACTAGGCAGCAGACCTTAATTTATATGAAGCAAAATGCTGACTGAAAAAATAAATAAATTTACAAGTGGATACAAATCCAAAACATGATACATTATTCAATTGGAACTGTCATTTTCTGAAAGACATTTGGAAGAATTTTCTTTTCCTGTACAAATGTCACTATAAAAGGAAAATTTTCAACATCTTACTGCATAGGCTTTTTATAACAACACTACAAAGGGGCCATGGGAAATTGTCATTTACATCTAATTGAAGGAATAGTTGTCCTTTGTCAAAGGTATTGGAATACTGATACTTTTCGTCCACATTGCAGTCTGCAAATGAGTAAAAGATAAGGTTGTGCACTTTAGACCCTATTCTGCATGACCCAATATCCAAAATAAAACTGCTAAAGATTCATAGAGTATTACTAAATTTATACCTAAACTCAAAACACCCATGTTATAAATGTTGGAGTTGCTAGAAAAATGTAGGTCTCAACCCAATTTGACAAAAAAAAAAAAAAAAATCATTTACTAATAATAAATGTATTGTAAAAACACCATCAGAGTTGTGGTTACATTAGTAAGTGGATTTAATTTTTTTTATATCAATTTCATCTTTAATGAGAAACTAAACACAAATGAGCCATGTTTAGCAAATGGAATATGAGAAAGTGGAAAGGTGAAAACATTCACCATCGCAGATTAGAAAATGCTTTATTAAGCCCAAATGTGAGAATATGTTTGGGCTCCACAAAAAGGTACCCCGTACCCAAATACTTTGGAGGATGAGAAATACACACTAGTAGGTTCAGAGCTACCTGACACACACAAGGTGTGCCAGTTTAGTGAAAGCCTACATGGGCGCACTTGGTTGGCGAGCCTTGGTCCCATCCTCCACTAGTCCACGAAGGACTTTTCATCTGGAAAGCCAGAGCTTGTACAAGCTACTCAATCATCAGTGCTGAAGAGAAAACCATTAATGGCCCAACCACAAGTCTGTAGGTTCAAAAGCCATGCCTGATGGTCGTGCACTCTTTTGCGAAAGTGCCACATACATCCAACAAGTTCTCTCACTTCTACTAAGAAGCATGGAAATCTTATTCCGTTCTTAGAGAATATAACTGAATTTCTACCAAGCTTCTTCCAATACAACTTGAGGAGAAGTTTGGTCATTTAGATAACTGAAACTGTAGAAACATGTGAACTACTATCTCAGAACTCAGGTCATCCGACTATAAGTCATTCGGAGATTTGCTTTCTAATTTTGAACTCCTTATTCTTGTCTCAAAAGGCTAGGACCCTTGGCTCATGTATTTACCAACAGAGTCCAAAGAAACAAACACCTAACAAACTCACAAAATCACAAATACCCCATATCCCCTAATAATTCAATTACGAATATGCACTATTAAATAAAATAAAATAAAAAATCCTTACCTTTCCATAACATCAAAAGTCATAACAGCCTCATCAAACCTCTTAGCAATGCAGTAATTCTCAAAAACCGAAACGAACGTAGTCAAAGAGAGGACACCCCCCTGCTTCATAGACCGAATGGCATCCCACATAGGCTCAAAAAGTTGGTTCTTCCCGAGCAAATCCACCATGAGATTCCACGAATAGATCGTCTGCTTCTGTCCATATCCCGCCCACCGAAAGAACCTAGCAGCAGCAGAAGGGGAATTGTACGAAAGCTTGAGGACATGTTGGATAATTTCGGGATCGGGATGGATTTTAGTGGAGGTTAGACGAGCCTCAATTTCGTGCACGGGGACGGTGGCAATAATTTCACAGAGGATGCGAGCTTCCGGTGGAACGTTTGCAGCCGTGTAATGTGTAGGGAAGCGAGCTGGCGTCGTTGAGGTGTGATCGACCAAGTTCTCAGCCGCCATGTAGTTTCAATTCAAGGTATACCAGTGGATATCAGGTACACGATGGCGGCCGGAATTCACCTCCGTCGCCGGGATTCTAAGTGATAGTTGATATATACAACTTCTGAAGCATCTCAATTCCAGCACTCGGAGAATTAGGTCAAGATTAGGTCAAGATTATTTCCCTAATTCTCTTAGAACCCAAATTTTTACCATATATAAACTTGCAAAAAAATTAAATTTAGGTAAAATTAATTAAATATATAAATACAAATATATTACTGGTGACATATAAAAACAAAAACCCTAGGTGCAAGTGTGCAACCCCTCTGAAAAAAATAGAGAGAAAGAAAGTTACGCACTTTAAGCGATGTTTTGCCATCTGGTTTTCTTGAGATTTTACATCACAATTTGTTTGAGCGATAACGTGTTTCACCTTCGACCGTTGTGGCATGGCGTCCACAGACAATCTCAGCGGTTGCTGTCTTTTCATCCATACTTTCCACTCTCACCTTGTCGTTAATCTCAAATTCTTGATATACACATTCATCAGACGCATGAAAATATATCCTGACTTTCCATCACCATGAACCCTACCAAAGCCCTAGAAAGAATCCCAACGCCGTTATTTTGCAATGGAACAGCAAAATTGGCTCCCAATATCAAATGGGCTGTTCATTTTTACCCAAAATTTCCTGTCTTTATGCCCTCAAAATCCGCCAACGATCGGGTTTCGATAGTTACTGCTTCAGTACCTGCGGTTGCATCAGATGTAATATCTTCTGCAGGAATTTCGCATAATCCTAATCAAAACAAGTTGGAGAATCTAGAAGAGAGTATTGAGAAGGTGATGATAATGTTTTGAAGATTCCCTTTTCTGTTTCTTTTTATATTTAATTGTTTTGTTATTTCCTGCAGGTTATATATGGATGCCGGTTTTTCGCCATTTTTGCGGTTTGGGGATCACTTGTTGGATCTTTTCTTTGTTTTTTCAAGGTGAATATATTCATTGATGACATTGCATTATTCATCCCTGTTTTGCTGTTTTGCTTTTATTTCTTCTGGTTATTGTTCAAAGCAATGACTTTTTAGGAATTGAATAAGGTTTGAATCATTGGCCTCTGAAAACTTCCTAAACTTTTATTATTATGAAGATACAACTATACAAGGCAACTTTTATCCCTAATTTAAGATGTACCTAATACTAATATGCTTAATATGCATTTCCTGGAGTGCATAGAGTAACTATCAGATATCATGTTCAAATCCTAATGCTTGCAACTATCTAAAGCATTAACTATATGAAATTGCTCTCGGTAATCACGTCTCTGGAGCAAACATGATTCCACTTATGGCTTCAACAGAACTCATGTGTCAAAGTGATTTTTTCATAGGGCCTTTTGATAGGATTAACAAGAGCTAGCTGATCGCTGAGACATATGAGAATCTTATGTGATGATAAAATTGTCATATGGTTGTTGAGCAATAAGTTTTTAAATTGTACAAAGTTCAACTTCAACTTGGGTGAGCTTTAATATGTAAATTAGTGAGCAGTTCCAGTAGAACAGATTCAAGTTTCCATTTTACAATGCGTTGCAATAAAAGAAATGGTTCTCTTTAGCAGGTTGTTCAGTTAGTTGATAATTAGTATTTGACATGGATCTGACTTCAATGTTTTTTTTTTTTTTTTTTTGAGGAATGAGGGGGCTCTTGTAAAATGTTCCAAGACATTACTATAAATGATTGATGGTTTATTTTGTCAATTGTAGGGTTGCGTCCATGTTATATCATCATTTCAAGCTTATATGGTGGACAGGGGAATGGTAATCTCATCACTTGTTGAGGCTACTGGTACGTCAGTACTTTCCTACACTCTCATCATTGCTTTCGTTTCTTGAATTTATGCAAGTAGTGGCATCTAAGTTAAGGAAGGCGTATCAGAACCTGGATACACTCATGTTTTCTTGTTTTATAAAGTGGATGAAGCTCAAACGACTGAGAGTCTGACTTTATGCAGGGTGTTCGGGAACTCAATCCAAATGATATTATTCTCTTTTAAACATAAGTCAAACTAGTGTGTTTATGCCAAGCATGCAATTGTGTATGTTTGTCAAGTTGTTACCTCTTCAGTACTAATTTTGTAGCTCTACTTCATTGACAAAATTTGAACTAATCTTATAACTTTTTTTTTAATCCACCTAGATGTCTACCTTCTGGGAACTGTGATGTTGGTATTTGGCATGGGCCTTTATGAGCTGTTCATCAGTAATCTTGACAAAGCCAAATCCATGCCGGATGGAAGAACCGCCGACAGATCTAATTTGTTTGGTTTGTTCACTCTCAAGGTTAGTCCGATTTTCCACTTGTACTAATTTTTTTCCCTTCTTGCTTTATATAACTCAACATTATAAGCTACACGATATTTGTGAACATTATATCTCCTGCATTATCTGATCTTCTGGTCCTTTTCTTCTAATAATTAAAATTGATCAGGAACGACCACGATGGTTGGAAATAAAAACGGTAAACGAGCTGAAAACGAAACTCGGACATGTTATAGTGATGCTTTTGCTGATTGGTTTTTTTGACAAGAGTAAGAAAGCAGTAATACAATCGCCTGTGGATCTTCTTTGCTTCGCTGCATCAGTATTACTCTGTTCTGGTTGCCTCTTCTTGCTCTCTAAGCTTAATGATTGAAGATTAATACTTTTCTGCATAGTGAAATTATGTATGCCACTCAATGTATCTTAAAACGCTTATCTTAGTCGATAAAAACATCATCTCTAGGGTATTTTCAATGAGTTTAAATTATTTGAAAAATGATGTTTTGTGAGCATATATACTTTATAAAGTGTTTCTGGGAATTATGAGGGTGAATTGGAAGTCACTCCAATTACTACTGTACAGTATTTTTTCATCCAAAGAGCTTATAATCTGTGTCATTAGAAGCTTTTATCACATTTTACTATTTTAGTATGAAGTAGATTGAAGTTTTCTAATCATATATATGTTACATTTTAGTGAGAGAATGTAAGCTCTTTGTAAATTTATGTAACTGAATAGATTAAATTGCCCATTACTTTTTCAGTTATGGTATAAAGAGTGTTAAAAGTGCTAATAATTACATTTGATACCTTTAGTTTTCTATATAACAAATATACAATAAGCAAAATCAAATTAATTTTCTAATTATATACTGAAAGTTGCATTTTTAAATCCAGACGGAACCTTCTTGCTATTCCAAACAATTAGACGTTATCTAAATCAATGTTTTCATAATCCAACCGGTGGTCAAACCGGCTTGGCCATCGGTTGACGGTTTAACCGGTCGGATCGGTTGAACCACCGATTCAATCGATAAAATGATTTTTGTCTATTTTTTTTTCAATATTATTTATGTTACATTAAAAAAGTGCATATTAATTCATATTAAAATAAATACAATAAAGTTATAAAATGTCAAATTATAAAATAAAATCATAAAATGTCAAATTACAAAATAAAGTCATAAAATGTCAAACTATAAAAGTATTTGGATTGGGTGAGAAAATTATATTTACAGAAGTGTCTCTTCTCTCCTCTCCACTATTCCTCCTCTCTATTTTTATTCTGCTGCGTGTTTTATCTCTCTATATTATTCATTCGATCCAACATACAAAGGATCATCGTTTTCTTTACTTCTTTTAGTTTCTTTTTTAACTTTTGAAGCCCAATTTAGAAATTTAAAGATGAAAGATCATTATTTCATAGCTCAAAACAAGAAGTTGATGTAATTAAAAAAACAATTGATTTTCCTGATTTCCGGTTCCCCATTATAACCGGTTCAATCGATTTTTGACCGATTCTTTTCGGTTTAACAAAAAAAACGGTTAATTGGATGTATTTGGATCGATTTAATTCCCTATTAAACCGATCGATTCGATCCGATTATGAAAACACTGAGCTAAATTAAATTTCCAATCAATACTTCCAATTATTTTCGAAGACTTTTTGAAAAAAAATGTGACATACTAACAAAATAGTGGGCCTGCTATATTGATCTACAAACCGCCAACAGAATTATATTTATTATCTTTAATAAATACTAAAAGAGAAATCAAATCAAACCTTAATATATGTTAAATCTTTTTTCATCTAAATTTAATTTAATCTTAACCATAAGACTTTTTGAAAAAAAAATGTGACATACTAACAAAATAGTGGGCCTGCTATATTGATCTACAAACCGCCAACAGAATTATATTTATTATCTTTAATAAATACTAAAAGAGAAATCAAATCAAACCTTAATATATGTTAAATCTTTTTTCATCTAAATTTAATTTAATCTTAACCATAAGACTTTTTGAAAAAAAATGTGACATACTAACAAAATAGTGGGCCTGCTATATTGATCTACAAACCGCCAACATAAATATATTTATTATCTTTAATAAATACTAATAGAGAAATCAAACCTTGATATATGTTAAATCTTTTTTCATCTAAATTTAATTTAATCTTAACCATACACTTCTCTCGAATTTATTTATTTATAACTTTTTATAATTATAATAATTCAGCTAATAATTCAAATGGAAACTCCTCTTTCCTAAACACTCATTTATATACTTTTAGTAATGATAATATATATTCGGAAATCTATAGATACGTACTTCTACATTTATTTATAAAATGTGTGTGTCAACTCCATATATAAGTATTTCTTCTTCTTAAAAATATATTGTTATTACTTATTAATTCTAGAATTATGTTTGAATGGGAAAATTTAAACCAACTAAACGTGGGATCGATTTTATTTTTTACATTTAAATTCACCTTGTTTGATTCACATAATTGGCAATTAAATTATTTAATTTATACACCAATTAAGTTATTGTAATCTTGTACAATAATGATTTGATATACAAAACTCCTTTCCTCTCAAATTAATTGTCGTTCTAAGGCAATTTGCCCCAGAATATTTTAAAACATATTTACCTACAACCTACCAAAAATACTTCCATTTATTCTTACCAAATTAAATGTATGCGAGACGGTTGTCATGAGGAAAGAAAAGGAAAAAAAAAAAAATCAATTATACTTAAATATATGTAAATCAGACTTTTTATCACTTTCATTAATTTATGTGAAAAAATCTAAAACAACGTTTATTTCAAGATGTAAGGAGTAATAAGTATATTAAAATATATGACGTACTATTTATTATGCTAAAAATCAAACTTGGTAGTCTTGTTTTCTATAAGCAAATTAAATTAATTTTCCAAATGATGTGTATATCGTACACTATGAGCAATTCGATGGAGTGAAATCTTGTATTACACTTGATGTTACATCTTCTATTTCAAATCAATCATCACACGCTACGTATATTCAATGACATCACTAATTAATACGTGATGTGTATTAAATATTATATAATATAAAATGTAACACCGAATGTAATAGAAAATCCATACTCCAACTCGGCAGAGTGAAAAAACAAAAACAAAAAAAGAAGTACAGTTTCAAATTATGACTGAATATTCAATTCCTTAAATATAATGGCATCACTCATTCACTCTGACTCTGAAATCCGACTACATTTCTCTTTCACTAAAATAAATAAATAAAATTTAAATATTGTGAATTAAATATCCAATTTAATACTTCAATATTTTCTAACTGACTTTTAGAAAGAGAGAAAAAATAAAAATAAAGGCCAAATAAGTTAACAAATGCAAAAATGGGCCTGCTATATTTATTAGCCATCCGTAAGCAGAATTACATTTATTAATATCTGTGGGACCGCATCAATGCCCCTGTAACAATTCCTCACTCTATTTCAATGTTTCTTTTGGTATGTCAATTTTGACTGCCAAATTGTTACCCCAATTTTTCAAAATAAGGGAGCAATGTAGAACAAAAGATTCATCGATCATTTAAAGTTTTCTTGTGTAGAATGAATAATTAATTTTAATTTCAGTGAAGGTCTTGGACTGTCACACAATGTTTAATTTCATATGTCAATTTTGACTTTTTTGACTATTGTTTATACAACAATTTTTCAAAATAAGAGGACAATGTAGAATAAAAGATCCATTTAAAGTTTTCTTGTATAGAATGGATCACTACTTTCAATTTCGAAACCAATTTCAGTGAAGTTCTTAGAACTTCACACGAGATCCACTATTTTAATGGGTTTCATTTTGTATAATAAAACAATCACTATATAGCATTTATTCATGTGTATAGTTAAATAGTATTGCTAATTAATATGTAAATTATATAAAAATAATAAAATATAAGATAAAATATTAAATATAAAAGAGGATTAAACGGAGAGGATTGAGTTGAGCGTATCATCATTTGATAGACTGAGCTAGTCACTGAAAGGTTGGATGATGATTCGAAATTAAACAAAAATCTTTGATTGATTGAAAGTTTGAAACTGAGTAATAAGTCCGTCAAGTATACACTGACTTTGAAAATGATCTAATTACAAGGACATGGCATGTGCAATTCAAGTAATAACAACTTTATTTTGATCATTTTACCCCCACTTGTAAATGGAATCATAATCATCATTGGACCCATCTTTAAATATCTCATAACCGAGTCTTGTCATTTTGCTTCATTGACTTCAACTTTCTTGTTGATCAGATGCATAATTATGCATGCTATACATAGCGTAAAATACATCCATATAATATATAGAAAATTATTTAAAAATTGTGTATTTCATTCACAACAGAGTTTTATTTTTCTTAATAAATTAGGGGCCAGAAGTGGAAGAGAGAGAGGATAAAAACTAGAATATTGTTTTTTTTTTTTTGTTGTCATAATCCTTATAAAGATTAATTGACCAAAAATTGCTAAAAATATATAAATCTTTTAGTGGCATTTGGCAAGTAGGGTTCCTGAAAGTCATAGGAGAGTTATTACAAGGGAATTAAGAAGAAGAAGAGAGGACAACAAATAGTGTCGTGAGAGACCCTTGTTCTTCAATGCATTCTTCTCCTCAATGTTTGATATGTTTTTTGACTGGTTGAACTCTTTAAATGTGTGTGTCTAAAGTAGGCGTCCTATCATCAATACAAAAATTTGGGGTTGATCGAGTGGTCAGTTTTTGGTAAGTTTATGGGCCACAAACGTATTTATTAGCAAGTGCAGGGAGCAAAATGATTATATTGATAAGTTGAGTGTGCAGAATAACCAATTTGTACAAATTGAGGGACCACGGATGTACTTTTAACTAAATTCATGGAATTAAATGGTTGAAATTCAAGTGAAGAAGACAAAATATGACTAAGCTTCATAAGTATTTTGTGCAAATCAAAATTGAAAGAGTATGAATTTTTATTCGATCAATGTTTCGTAAATTTATACATGAAAGATGGAAAAATATATTTTTATGAGAAGAAAAAGAAAAAAAAAACAATGACTATTGATTTAACCATTTGAATGGCGTGTGAAATAATTAATTTTGATTTCTTAAGGATATAGACTTTTAAATCACATGATGGCGATATTGATATTTTTTGTGAAATAATTTATATTTTATTTATACTATTACCAATTTTAATGCATGTGAAACACCAAAAAAATAGAACAACTAAATCATTATCATTTAGAGTAGTTTTCCACACACAGGAATTACATGACCATTAATACATGTATAACACTAAACAAAATAGAAAAAGAAGATTATGGTTTAGAACCGTTTTTCGTCACAATACTTTTATGACCACTAATACTTGTGTAACACAAAATACAAGTTAAATTCTATTTCCTGGAATGGGATGAGTTTTATCTGATCAACTTCTATCGCAATGGTCAACGTCTCGAAACGTCTGTTAACAAAGTCAATTGCAAAAAAAAAAAAAATATATATATATATATATATATATATATATATTAGCTGCGTTGCATGTGGGGAGAGACAAATTTCGAGACCTATATTTTGGTTGATTTTGTGGTATTTTTTCCTTTATATATTCTTTATTATTTTTTTGAAGTATATTTAAATTACTTAACATTTGATTATTATAAGTTAATGTTTTTTTAATTTAATATTAATATCATAAAAATAATTATTTATTAAGAAAATATCATAAGGTCATGAAAATTATGTAAAGTTAAGTATTTGTATAATTCAATGTGAAATCCAAATATACTGAAAATAATTTTTTGAGAGACGTCAAAAAAATGTAAAACAATATTATTGTATTTGATTAAAAAATTCTAGACACTTCAATTTCAATTATACAAATAGGTCTTATATCGAAAGAACTTGTAAAAATGTCGCGCACCATTGATGATTCTCTTGAAATATGCAAGTTGAGAATGACACAAAGAATAAGAGGAGAAATTGAACTCTTGATGATCTTATCATGAGAAAATGAGAAAAGATTCCCTATCAAAGGTATTATTTCACTATGCATTCATACAATCTAATGCCACTTATTGATTTTTAGCTATTTTCGACAATATATTTGATCATGAAAGAAAATAGAAAAAAAGAACTGTACAAAATTGGAACAAAAGAATCATATATATATATATATATAATGACTAGTATAACACACGTGCATCGTACGTGAGATATTATAATTTCATGATTTATTATAAGATACTTTTTTTTAAGACATTAAGTACTATTTTAGATAAAATCTGAAAAAAAAAATTTACAAAATGGAAATTGGCCATTTTTATTATTCGAGGGTTAAATCTAAATAAATTCAAGATGTTATATATTTTTTAGATAACTAATCATCAACTTTCATGAAATTTCGTTTACTTTGATGGTACATTGCTTTTTTTTTTTTTTTAATTTCTAGAAACAAAGTAGAAAATATGAAAGCAGATGGACTTTTGATATACCCGTTGTGGAATTGATAGTCACATACAATTGAATTCATAAGATGTTCTCATCAAAATTTTATATTAATTCTAATTGAAGAAAAAGAAAATTATTATAATTTCATGATGTTTAGAGTTAACCAAATATTACGATAATGGATTCATACATAATCGAGACATTATAATTTCATGATTTATTATAAAATACTTTTTTTAAGACATTAAATACTATTTTTAATTATCGATGATACTCGTAATTTTGCTGATGATACTTGTTAAAACTTCAATCTTTAATTATTTGTTAGTATGTATATATTGTTATATTTAATTGTATAAATAATGCATTTTTTAATTACCCATGAAAACTAATTAAATTAGATATAGACTTTTTTTAATTATAAGTAATTGGATTTATTAGATAAATTTAGATTTTTTTAAACATAATTTCTAGACAAAACTTTTGAAATTTAGATACATTACAATTTTGAAAACTTTTAACTAATAAATTTGGATTTATTATTTATATTTATATATTTAATTACAATTTATATAGTCTAATTAATCACGTGGATTAGAATTTTTATTTATCTCATATATATATATATAATTTTTAATCTAATTGTATACTAATATTTTGATTTTCAATATTTGTTTCAAATCAACCATCATACTTTATACTAAAAAATATTAAAAATAAACAATCAATTTAGATAGTAGAGAATAATTTATAATTCAAATATATACTCATTTAGTCAAAAAAGTATTCATATTTTTCCAATATACAATTTTATATATAACATATATAAACCTTTTGTATCCTTTTACATGTTATATTTTTATACATCTCTTTGAAATTTTTAAAAAAACTTCAATCTTTAATTACTTGTTAACATGCATATATTGTTATATCTAGTTGTATAAATAATATAATCTTTAATTATCCGTGAAGACTAATTAAATTAGATATAAAGAGTTTTTTTTATTAGGACTTTAATCAAATTAAATTAAGAATTTTGATTTGCATGGATTCTAATTAATTTTTAATTACACATGAAGTCTAATTAAATTAGATATAGAGAGTTTTCTTTGATTAGAACTTTAATCAAAATATATGAAGAATTTTGATTTGTATAGACTCTAATAAAGAAATTAATTTTTAATTGCCGATGAAGTCTAATTAAATTAGATATTGAGAGTTTTTTTGATTAGGACTTTAATCAAATTATATGAAGAATTTTGATTTTTATGGATTCTAATAAAAAAATTAATTTTTAATTACCCGTGAAGACTAATTAAATTAGATATAAAAAGTTTTCTTTCATTAGGACTTTAATCAAAGAATTTTGATTTGTATGGACTCTAAGAAAGAAATTATTTTTTAAATATAAAGAGTTTTCTTTGATTAGAACTTTAATCAAATTATATGAAGAATTTTGGAGTGTCTAATGTGCACCAGTTGCACATGCAATTCGAGTCGACTTGGATCCGCGTGTTTTTAATTTTTAAATTTTTTTTATGTATAAATTCAATGATCTTTATGTACAAATTTTGTGACTTTTATATATAAATTCTATGACCTTTATGTCCAATTACTTAGAAAAAAAGGAAGAATTTCATCAAAATTTATATATAGATATCTTTATGTTATATTCATGTGACCTATATATAATATATTCAAGCCTTTATATACCTTTATATATTACATAAAGGTATGAATATTTGTATATAAAAATCATATGAATATCACATAAAAATATATGTGTACAAATTTTGGTGAAAATTTTCATTTTTTTCCCTAAGTTGCAATGCATAAAGGTTACAAAATTTATACATAAAGATCACAACATTTGTATATAAAAGTCACCGAATTTGTACAGAAAGGTCAAGACATAAAAAAAAAAAAAGGTAAATTTGCGGATTCTGGTCGGATCAATTCGGATTACACCGATGTTAGATTCATGCACCAGGTGCATAGGAGAATTTGTGAGAATTTTGATTTGTATGGACTCTCAGAAAGAAATAAATTTTTAATTATCCGTGAAGACTAATTAAATTAGATACATAGAGTTTACTTTAATTAGGACTTTAATCAAATTAAATGAAGAATTTTGGTTTGTATAGACTTTAAGAAAGGAATTCTGAATGTTTTCTTTAATTAGGACTTTAATCAAATTATATAGAAATGTGATTTGTATGGATTTTAAAAAAGAAATTGTAATTTGTATGAACTAAGAAGATTAAAATTAACATTATAAAAAATGAACGAAACATTCATACTTATATAGTGTAAAATATATAATAATATATATATATATATATATATATATTAGGTAATACTTTTGAAAATTATAATTTCATAAATACTATCATGTAAAACTTTTATTTGTATATGATAATATTTTTTATGTGTAAAATGCAATATTTTTGGTTTCATGACTTCAAATCAATAATTAATTTAAGAAATGTAATTTAACAAGTAATATATTTATTCTCATTTTGCAATATATATATATATATATATATATATATATCATTTAATTTATTTTAGGGTCAACAACTTTGACCAACCACTAATAATTTTAACATAGTCAAATAGACATGTATCACGAAATGAGATCTATGTGACAATTTCACATCATACTTCCTCAAAATAGAAAACATTAACGAGATCATTTGGAACAACTTTCCCTCACAACACTTATATGACCATTAATACATAGAGCATGTTACCTGTACGTATAAATTCAATTCAATATGTACCTTAAAAACTAACTGAAACAATAAAGACATAAATATGGACATGGTTTTCTATTAGAAAAACCATGGACCATCTTTTATTCATTTTAGTAAAATCATCTCCAATTAATTATATATAAGACAATACTTTTTTTTTAGTGGGGTTTAAAGCAAAATACAGAACAAGGATGTGGATGAAATCATAAATGGAAGAGTGAAAGAAATTAGAAAGAAAAATAATACCAAATGCAAAACGCTTATAGGTTCCATTGATAACAAAAATTGATAATTTGTTATTATAACAAATTAGGCTTTTGTACTATGACTTTTATTAACATTTAAAATATATGAAAACTATTATATTTTGTCAGATTTCCTAGATGATTGTAACTATCTTGATTAAAGAATGTCCAAACTCACAATCCTAACTTCGTTGATTTGGTAGACTTAATACATTTCTACATTAAAACATAGACTAATAAACTATTCCTTTATCAATTAACTAATTTTTATATTTTTAAAGATTTTAGTTAATATTGAAGTTATTAATCTAAGTCATAAGATTTTGACTTGTGAATCCATACACGTCACAAATTAGTGTATCATGTATTTGTGCATGGGACAGCACAAACCCTGCAGAAATTCTGCTCATTCATTATTTCCATCTACGCTATTTAATTCTTAACCATATTCTATCTTTTCTTCCATTTTTATTTATTCTCTAAATAATAAGATATTCGAAGTTTTCATATATAACTCTTTATTAAGCCTTATTGTCAATCTTATCCTTACAAGTAGCAATAAATCATCCTAATATAATTCAAATTAGATTTATTCTCACAAATATATAACATAGATTATAAACTGAATAATTGTATTCATAAAATAGAGTTATCCAAAAGCATTCCATTCCTTCCTCCCTAAAATTAAAAGAGAAGCTTTAATTCATCAGTGCCCCCAAGTAAGCACACAGTTGAGGGTGGGGTCCATTTGGAGTTGGGTAGTATGAGTAATCTGTGGTCTGCCAGGTTTTCTGTTTTGTATGTGTATATATACACCAAATAAGAAGAAGAAGAAGAAGATATATATATATATATATATATATATATAGTAGTCTGGTAAGAAGAAATTATAAGAGTGGTAATAGCAATAGCAATGGGTGGTTATTCTGGAGGTGAAATGGAAGCCCTGACAGCTCTGTGTGACACCATCTTACCCTCCATAGATCTCCCTCATCATCATCATCATCGAAACAACCCCCTCTTTCACTTCTTTCAAACTTCTGCTTCCATGACTGCTACTCCTCTACTTGTAAGAACCAATCATTAATAATGATTAATCTTCTTGTCATCTGCAGCTGCATGCTTACTAATCTCTCTCTCTCTGATCTTGGCAGGTTGCTGAGTTTGTACAAGAGAAAGTAGAGCATCCCAAGATTCAGTTGAGCAGATTGGCTTTGTGGGCTCTCTCAACCTGGATTGGAACATTCCTACTATGTGGAACCAAGAGTTTGTCCCCTCATTTTCCATATTTCCAGAGGTTCTCCAAGGTTCCTATTCGGAAAAGACAAGAGATTATGCTCTCATGGTCTCGTAGCTATTTCTTTCTCTTGAGAATCTTCTACACTGCTATCAAAATCTTCACTCTCCTCCTCTTTTTTACTCAGGTTATTTTTTTATTTCTATTCTTTTTTTTGTTTTTGCTTCTGACAAGGATTAATTCTAGAATACATGTGTCTAATATATATGGACACATGAGTTATGATGATCGCAATCACTAATTGTCTATTCCTCACTTATATGGTCCCTCTTAATAGCGATATATCTCACCAAATCAAGTTTCAAGCAATCATCTACTCATTTCATGATCTCATATTTCATTATATTTATTAATATATATTACGATGTTAGTTATTGTTATTATTTGATGTACATGGTATGTAACAGTTATTTTGAAATTAAAATGTCTTGAAATACCTTTAAAAGAGATTTTTTACTGCACAATATAACTTTCTTGATTTTCTACCATAAATATTTTAAAGAAGACTTATCTATAACAAAATATCTTGAAATACCTTTTATCAATTGTTTTAAATTTAAGAGAAGTTATTTTATTGTGGTAGAAAAATTTATTATTAATATTGTGTGGTAGAAAATTAAATCACTACATTAATTATAGTAGAAAGAGTTGTTATCCTCATTTTGAAATAGAAGATGAAATATAAAAGATAAAATGTCCTTAAATATCATCAAACCAA
The DNA here is from genome assembly GCA_028654395.1 of Scutellaria barbata. Classification (NCBI taxonomy): domain Eukaryota; kingdom Viridiplantae; phylum Streptophyta; class Magnoliopsida; order Lamiales; family Lamiaceae; genus Scutellaria; species Scutellaria barbata. The sequence continues at coordinate 11,977,536 of CM053645.1, forward strand.
ATAGTTTTGATTTTTTTACCACACAATATAAATTTGTTACTTTTCTATCATAATTTTGATAAATTGTCTAAGTAATCCTTGCACTTTTACTATACATCGTAGGAATAAGATGAGTCAATCAATATATGTCTAATCGACATTTAAACTTGAGATCAATAGTTTTATTATTAATGAATTATGATAAATAGATATATTAAATTTTTATAGAGCAATAAAAAAGTAATTATGACATTTTCAATTGTTATCCCAGTATAATAGGGAAACATGTTTTTCTACAAAGATAATCAATTACTTTTCTACCCACTAATTTGAAATAGTACCCACTCGTGTACACGATTATAGATACTAGTTAAAATATAGCATGGGTAAAGGAGTAAAGCCTATTTCACTCTTTCCTTATATAAAATAGGTTTAGAAAAGTTGAATTTTGGAAGGATAAGTAGAAAAATAGGTGATAAAAAAAAAAAAAAAAGTACATGAACACGATTACCCAATATTTTCAAATTACACAAAGATTACTCAGTTTAGTTAATAAATCTTATTGTGGTTTCGTAATCGCTGAATTTAGTTGGTTAACTTTGATTTAAAACAGGTATTGTTCATTGTGTTGTTCTCTTAATCTTGACATGAAAAGGCACTGCATCTCTAAATCAATCACACTTGCAGGTGGATGAGAAAAATGAGAACCATTCTTGGAAAGCGATCGGGTACTCCAAACCCGACCCGAAATCCAGAAAACCCGGGATGGAAAACCACCATGAAAACAAAGAGCAGTGTAGTGATGAGAAAGAACAGTTTGGACCCCTATACAAGGGCATCATCGAGTTAGGCCGATCAAAGGATGTAGCCATTAACAAGCTACGAAAAACCGGCTTCCCAGTTTCCACACCGCTTTCAAACAAGTCAAAAAATACATCTTTAGTAATCAAATGCGACGTGGTGGTGGTGGGTTCCGGTTCCGGTGGCGGCGTGGCTGCCGGAGTTCTTGCAGAAGCTGGGTACAAAGTGGTCGTGTTAGAGAAAGGAAGCTACAAGGCAAGAAACAACATTTGCCTTCTAGAAGGGCAAGCAATGGATGAGATGTACCTTGGTCATGGACTATTGGCTACTGAGCATATGGACATTCTGTTGCTTGCAGGGTCAACTGTAGGTGGTGGGTCCACCATAAACTGGTCGGCCTCGATCAGGACCCCACCACAGGTAAGAAAAGATTGGAGCCAGAACCATGAGCTTCAACTGTTTGACAGCCAGCTTTATGAGAAGGCTCTTGATGTTGTGTCCAAGAAAATGGGAGTCCAGTCTGAAGTCCAGTGTGAAGGTTTCAACAACATGATTCTGAGAAAAGGGTGTGAGAATCTGGGATATCCTGTCGAGAATATCCCGCGAAACGCGCCTTCTGATCATTACTGTGGGTGGTGCTCTCTGGGCTGTAAAGATGGGAAGAAGAAAGGCACCTCTGAGACATGGCTAGTGGACTTGGTTGAATCAGGGAATGGTGCAATTCTTGCAGAGTGTGAAGCCACTAAAGTGATTGTTGAGAGAGAAAAGGCTGTGGGTGTTGCTTTTGTGTACAAGAATCATGGGGTGGAAGAAACCGCCATTGTTGAGTCCAAAGTGACCATCATAGCTTGTGGTGCACTTTCAACTCCACCATTGCTGAAAAGAAGTGGGATAAAGAATCGAAACATTGGGAGAAACTTGCATTTGCATCCAGTGGTCTTAGCCTGGGGCTATTTCCCACCTGATGCATGGCCTGAGGCTGTTAAGACAAGCTATGAAGGAGGCATAATGACAGCTATGTCAAATGTGGTACCAAATACCATCATTCAGACACCATCTCTGCATCCTGGGATGTTCTCTGCCTTAATGCCATGGCTTTCAGGCTCAGACATAAAGAACAGGATGTGCAAGTTCTCAAGAACAGCCCATTTGTTTACATTGACAAGAGACAAAGGATCAGGGATTGTGTCTTCACCAAGTGAAATCAGCTACAAGATGGATGATTCTGATCAAGAAAACCTGAGCAAAGGAATGGAGGCTGTGCTGAGGATACTAGCCGGGGCTGGGGCTGAAGAAATCGGGACCCATCACAGGGAAGGAAGGGTCCTGAATGTGAAGAAAGCAAGCAGAGACGAGTTCGAGAGGTTCGTGAAGGAGGAGAGCTCGAAGCCATTGAAGAACCTGTCAAGCCCCATATGCTCAGCCCATCAGATGGGAAGTTGCAGAATGGGGATTGATCCAAAGAAATCAGTGGTGAATCCTAATGGAGAGTGTTGGGATGTTGAAGGATTGTATATTGCAGATTCAAGTGTTTTTCCAACTGCATTAGGTGTCAATCCTATGCTCACTGTTCAGGCCATTGCTTACTGCACTGCACAATCTGTTGTTCACCATCTTGCCACCAAGAAGCTTGGTCTAGCCTCACTTCGATCAAATAGAGTGTAGATATCATCAGTTGTCTCTATTATGTATGAATCAAGTGTTGTTGTAAACTCTTTTATTTTAATTTACTGTTTCATTTTATATTCAATTATTTTTAATTTAGATCACGTGTGAACTATTAATATTATATATATATGAAATATAGGATGTTGCCGGATTTGAGATGATGCAAGATTTCCACAGGACAGAAAAGATGACAAGGACTTTGTAAGATAGTAGATAAGGACAAAGGGATGGAAGTAATGACAAAGTGACAACATTAAAATTTGAAAGGGTGAATATTGTCAATTTGGTACCGCTTCATTGGTTGTCACTTTGAAGCAAGGATGAAAATATCGATGTTGGTGTAAATATCGATATCCTAATTTTACAGAAATATCAATATCGGTATCGATTTTGATGGAAATATCAGACATTTTTAAAAAAATATGAAAACTTTCTAAAAAATTGAAAAATTATATCTATTAATTTATAAATTATTATAACTGATATTAATACATATATTAAACTTATAATTTTAAATAAAATGATATATTTTTAACAAATATATAAATAAAATACTATATAAACGTTGTCTGCTATGATAACAAGACAAATTTTGTATAAAGTTAATATATGGACTAGAAGTAACTTGAACTCTTATGAGGTTCAAATGAATAAGATGACATGTCATCTAAATTCATACAAATCAACTCATAATATTAGACCAATTTAGAGTATAATCACGAAGATGCAATTCATATGTATTTATAAAAAATTGTATTATACAAAATTAATATTCACCTTTCTCATAAAAACAGTATAATATATATTTCTATCTATCCAATATTATAGTTATTTTCTTTATTTGTAAAATTAATTTCTCTAAAATATCTATAATTAATATTAGAAACATGTGTAATGATATATAAATGTTGGTGGTTGTTTTTCTTCACATTTTCTCCAATAAAATCTTTTAATTATTTACACATTCTATGTACTATAAAATAAATAAATAAACATAATATCAATGAAGGAGAATTGATTAGATACAAACTCCAAAATATTGCAAGTAACAAAAAGAGGTTAAAAAATAAAAAAATAGAAAAAATCACATTTCCACCGATTTTTTACACATCGACACCGATATTTTTGATATTTCGCCGATATATCGGCGACACGCTACGATATTTACCCATTTTTTACCGACAACGACATTGACATCGACACCGATATTTCCGACATTTCGTCGATATTTTACCGACATTTTGATAAAAAAAAAAAATTACACCCGTATATAATATCGGAACACTCCAAAAACCGAAATTTCGGCCTTTTTATCCATGGTTTGAAGCTAAGGTTGCATTTGGTCATGTACCTAGGAATATGTGTCCTTGTCCCAAACTACACCTAGTGAAGAAACCATTTGTTCATAATTTTCGGTATTTTGGTTTTTAATTGGAGATTTTAAATACCTTACCAAACTTTTATAAAACACTGAATTTGAGATCCACGAGTTTGAATCCGAACTAAAATTGTAGCCACATCAGTTAAGCCTTATCCAAAGAGATTCGAAATTTATAAGAATTTTAGCATTAATTAATAAATAGAATTTTGAGGCAATAAAATCTAAGATGGTTTATTAAAGGGTTGACTGGACAAACCCCAAATGGAAAATTGGAACATCTATTCCTGAGCTGTACTAATTTTTAGTTAGAAAATATAACAGTGACCTAACCTTTAAAAACGCCAATCAAAGTATAATTCTTAGCCTTCCAACAAAAAAAAGTGTCAACAATTGCAAAGATTCTAGTTTCCTTTGAGTAAACTCCAAGCCTCCAATTCATTCACCTTTTTCATTCTCCCATCCAAACACACTAATTCATTCAATCCAATGTATATGGAAACACCAAACCAATACAGTTTTCCGGTCATGGCCGTCTCCGCCTCCGCCGCCGTCTCCTTCGGTCTCTGCCTGGCGGCTGAATTCAAGAAATCAAAGGTGGTTTTCATTTTCTCGATTCATTTGCTTATCGCGAGATTAGAATATGTTGGATTCTGAGTTTCTTCTGTTCAATTGATTTAGAAAAACGATCTGAGATTGGATGGAAAGCTGTGTTACTTGCCTGGAACTGCAGCTTTTGAACTCGGGATCGCAGCCTTGATCTGTCTCTCTCTCACTCAAATCATTGCGAGTTTATTCATTTGCGGAAAATTCTGTTCGAGCGCTTGTCAAGTCAGAAAGCCTACGGTTTCATGCAGTTTGCTACTTTTCTCTTGGTTAGTATGCTTGTATTCTTTCTCGTAATGGTTTCAAAAAAAAAACAATGGGCTAAATAAATAAATAAACCAGCTGTTTAAGAAATTGACACCCCACAAAAATCCAAACCTTACCTAACCACTTACCTAACATGATCCGACCTTTCTAACATGGACAGCTAATTACAGAGTGTAATAAATTAGTGTTGTAACGGTGGCACAGGATCAGCTTTGGGATTGCAGTGATTTTAATAACCGGAGCCACGAGCATGAGCCGAAGCCAAGCTTTGGGAGAAGGATGGTTAGAAGGAGAGTGCTACTTAGTTAAAGATGGAGTCTATGTTGCTTCAGCCATACTGTCCTTGCTTGCTCTCAGCTCCACCCTTGGCTCTGGCGTCGTGGCAGTGAGGCCAAAGAAAACTGAACAAGATAACCCAAGGGATTTTTGCAAAAGTTGATCAATGATAAGATTATAGAAAACAATTCATATACTTTTACTGACACTCACATATTCCTTCTTAGAGTTCAGGTAGAGAAAACCCAAGATTGGTTAATTATTTGTAATAGATGGAAGTGCTTTTAATGGCAACAATACAAAAAAAAAAAAAAAAGTTGGTAGTACCAGTGTGAACCTATCCAAGAGTGGATCTTTCACCTCATTGGTACCATCAATTTGTGGGAATCTTGAATCTGTATTTACATCAGCAACACAGGGAAAAAGCTTGCAATCAAGATAAGTTTGCAACTTGTGATCTTCTTTATGGAGTACTTGAAAAATACTCATATCTAACTGAGCTAAAAGAAACAAGTAAAATCTGTGTATGACAACAGTGATTCTATTTCTTTGTTTTCGTTTTATTATCACTAAAGATTTCAAGGTTTAGTTGAAAGTGACACAACCCATAATAGCTTGTGTGCAGAAACTAATAATTTGAGGCAGGTTCAAAAGCCAAAAAAAAAAAAAAAGTTTTATGACCCTGCCATCACAAAGTTTATGTGCCGAGAAGATACGACGGCGGCTCACCCTAACTAATCCCATATTCCTTGCAGTTTTTTGTCCAGAGTCAGCACAATAGAGAATAGAAGATGATTTTCTTCCAAGTTTTACCACCATTTGTGTGCTTTGAATCATGAAATGCCCTGTGTCATCTCTACATTTAACGACCTCGGCCTCTATTACCATAGTTATGTCCACTTCCCCAATTATATGGGCCACGATGCTGACCATATCCACCTCTGTGTCCATCATAACCAAACTGAGTTCGTCTTTGAATATTGCCAAATGTCTGGGAATAAATTCAAGGGGGATACTGTAAGTATTCACTAAAAATGGTCCACTGTCCAAAAAATATAAAACCTTCATATAGAATAAAACTAACCTCGGAGTCCAATTTCACTCTCTCAGAAAATCGATTCTGTCCACCCCTAGCTCCACGGCCAACAGAATTACAAGAAATGGTGTCAAAGAAGTCATCTTTCTTATATGCAGGCTGCAAAGAGGAGAGAACATTACAACAAAAACCACTAGTGGACATCATGCTCTATTTCTAGAACTTAAAAGTTATTCATTGAAACAGAAATATAAAAATAATTCTACCTTGAAAATCTTTAAAACTTACCATGGATTCATTCTTGGATATCAAGTCGGGCTGCGTATCATTACCCAAGTCCCAGTTGCTAGTTGCATTATGCATCCCTTCTACTTTCTCTCTCTGGATTGTTTTTCCAAGATATCCCCAAACTTCATCTTTCTTAAACTTCTCGTTCATTGCTTGAAAATCAAATTCTTCAGAAAACTCATTATTGGATTGCAACTGCAGATTTCCAGAACAAATAATTGTGAAAAGACAGGACTTATGACCAATTACTAATATTGCGCTTGGATTGATAGGGTTCCAAGGGATTCTATATTTGCACATACCATTACGTATTTGGAATCATTAACTGTAAAATGGGGTTTGTGTTTCAGGATGATTTTGGTGATCTCAGTTAAGCTGTCAAAATTCTTTCAGAGGGTTGGTCTTCAAAGACTGAACATATTAACAATGTCCACTAAAAATCCTTCCAATTCGAGTTAAGAAGTTTCTCCTTTCTGGATCTCTTAATTACACAAACTGAATAGATTATTCACGTAAAGTTGAATATTTGTTTTCGAGAATTCAAAAAGAAGCTGAAGAAGCATTGGATTGGATCTGAGGAATTTTAAACAAGAATTTGGAGCTAAAGCTAATGTTGAACTAGTTCCAAACTCACTCTAAAGAAGCATAATGAATCAATTCAGAAAGAATGACAAAGTGAAATTCACAATTTAAGCAAGTATACCTTTTGTGAAGCCGGTGGCAATGGCAAAAGTGGTGGTTGAGCTCCAGGTGCAGTAGCTGAGGATGAGGACTTCAAAGAAAGAGGACTCGTAGCATCCATATCCTTCTGATCGGGGTACAAGTTTTTTGATATAGAATGTTCAAATAGTCTGGGCTGTGACAGGTTTGGAGTTAACAGTCCTTGTTGTTGCATTAACGAGGGGTCTGATATTGGATCAGAAACAGATGGCATAGAATATGGTAATAAATGAACAGGACGAGATGATAAAGGGTCAGGAACCACAGTATTAACAACTTGAGCTTCAATACTCCTTGCATTCTGGTAGGTCACAGGATAAGGCAGGGTCAACCCATTAGAATTTATTAATGTAGAATGATGGAAGGCCTGAGATGGAATAGGTGAAAGGGAATCAATAAAGGGCGTAGACAGCTTCTCAGGGGTAAGAGTTGGTGTAGCATTTAAACTTATAGAACTAGAATTTGCAAGTGAACGTCCATGAGGAACATCATGGGATATATTTGTCGCTGCCATGGTTGTAGATGCCTGATCTTGAAAGGGGTACAACCTAGGAGTTAATGATAAGGAGTGTGGTTGTGCACAAGCAGTATTCGCTGGTACTCCATTGTAACCCTGCCATTGTGTTGGCATGCCTGACGATGATTCAGCAGTATGTGTCAACTGAGAAGAACTCCATACCCCCAGCTGAGATCCAAAATTATGGGAAGGCAATATGCTTGAGCAGGAGCTTGCATTCATTGCAGGGGGTTCACTGTACAAGCGGGATCCTGTCAAAGATCCACCGATAGCTGACATTGATTTTGATGAACTAGAGGTGGGCACTTGATAGTTTGACTATAACATGAAAAATTAAGTCAATATGGAGTCCGAGTGATCCATTTCATTTAAAAAATATTAGTAATAACAAACTAGTAAAAATTCTAACCACCTGAATTATTGCAGGATCATTGTAAATTGACTCCTCCTTTTGAAGTGGTGGGTTAGTAATAACTTTTAAATCCTGCAATGGAACACAAGGAACATATCAAGATTTTTACTATGTTGTGATCTCAAAGGCATTCATTAAAAGAAAAATATAACACACAAGCACGCGTGCACATGATTATCAACAGAGTTCTAGGTTGTTGATTCTCCTCAAGTTCAAAAAAAACACTTAAAAGAATTATGAAAAAAGTTTTCATACGAGATTTATCATAGTTTTCAAAAAATCAGCAAGATCTTTTCAGAAGCTATTATACATATCATTATATTAATTGGTTGGAAGATGCACAGGAACTGTTAACATTTTGTGACCGAATCTGGAAAGCAGAATAGGAGAGGGTGAGAATGGGGCATGAGAATGAAAAGGAAAGACAGGCAAATGGAGTTTGAATACAAGGAAAACTAAGTGATATGGGTAAAGCTAAGTGTCTAGGTGTGAATTTCATTTCTGACACATCAACAAAGCAATGTATAATAATACAAGGAAACTGATAATAATAGGGTACCAAATATTTAACCTACGTATTGTCCGAGCTATTCACACACATGGTCGAGCAAACTTACTTTAATGTCACTGCCACGAAATAGAATGTATTCATAGACTTTGTCGCTTGGAGGAACTTCTTGTCCATTTTTCCTTCTCCCCTCTGTTCCATATGATCTCACTGAACGAGGGATCAGTAAAATTCAGTCAATAATGTTTCTATGAGAAATGTTGCCTTACAAGGAAGAATGAGCAGAGCAGCATAAAATATTGTTGGGAATGTCAGTTATTCACTAAAAATAAACTCACATTTTCTTTTGATTTAGAAATCAATAACATAAAACAAACTAAAAGGTCACAGTGTCTTGAAAACATCATCTTGCTGCATTCATAAAGTGAATGATACAACCTATTAATCGTTCTTCCTTGAGCATTTGTTGTTCCAAGTTCATCTACATTATGAAGTACGAAGCGCTTTAAACGTTCTTCATTAATTCCTATAATCATCGGATCACAGCTTCTAAAACACGAAACTTTGTGCACTAGTATGAAACGTTATTGAAAGCTACAAACTTTCACTATGGCAATTCCACTTCAATGCAGGCATGTTTATATACATGAAAAGTGAAATTCCCACAGACAAGTGCACAAAGAAATAGCAAAAAAAAAAAAAAAAACCCAAGAAATCGATACTCAGAAGCAACAATAGCAAAATAATCCGTGATTGAACAACCCGAACATGCAAAGCATGCACGTGGCAACTAATCATGTGGAATATAGCAATAGAGAAAATGGAAACGACGATGAAGTTACCGTCTTTGAGACCGAAGGAGGAGTCCTGGGGATTGAGGCAGTAGAGAACGCCCTCGTAACGAATCTCGGACTTTGACGTCACGCTTATGAAGCTTCCGATGAACGACTCCGCCGACGGCGATGAAGAAGGCGGGGACGTCGTATTGTTGCTGTTACTTAAAGGTTCTTTCGCCATTGATGAGTAAATTTACCCTAAAGAAACGAAAACGTTTGAAGAAGAGGGAGAATTTGGTGAGAAAAATAAAAAGACGATTTGATTGAATCAGGAATTGTCTTAGGGCGCTCCTTCTATGCCTCTGTGTGAAAACAGCAATCGAATTTTCGGCTGCACAAAATTTCGATGGTTACAGAATTTAAAGGGTTCGCGAGTTTCCATTTGACCCGCTACTTTCGCTTATTTATAATTTACCACCTAATTTATTAGCTATCTGGTTTTTACCCTTTATCTTTTTCATAAGTTTTAGGTTATGTTGGAATAAGCGGAACTGAAAAAAGACTTGAAATCCATGATAGTGTATTAATGGTTTTTTGATATGTATTGTTTAAAATTTATAACTTTTATTTTGTTTTAATTTTTGGATAATAGATGATGAATTTCAAATTCACTTTGATTTGACTGTATTTGAAATTCATTCATTTAAAATCATATATTTCAAATTCTTCTATTCAAATACAATTTAGTAAAGTAAAAAATTTATATACTAAGTGTACTAGTGTTTCCTTGTCATATGATTTTTCCTTGTCCTGTGTCACACTATCACACATTTTTTCACACTGTGAATTTTATGGGATTTTTTTTTCTTTTTAACATTTGATTTTCATTCATTTTTTTCTTCCTTATTTTAGGTTATATTGTCCATTTTCAATCTTTTGAAAGTTTTCTAACAATTTGAATGCGTTATATTATTGAATATTAAAACACATAAAAATGGTTATAATTCTCAATAAAAAGGGCTGGATTCCACCATATCTAGGTGAGTATACCTTAATATTAATAAATATGATTGACATTGCTTGATACAATGCTCGTTTGCACAATATTGTTGGATGAATTTAGGACTTCATATACTTGTTTTTTTAATGGATTGACTGTTCTAAAAGCATGAATTAGTGATTTTTAATATACTCAAAGTTTTGTAAGGGTAGCTTGGCCCTTTATTTGCACCACTTAGTGGAGTATTTTGCTGCCACAGTTTTTAGAGCACATAATATTTTATGTGATTGATAGACAACCCAAACTGCTGATTGATGATTGCATGTTAGCGATACATAACAATCACCTTACTTGTTATGACACAAATCTAAATTGTATTTTGTAAAGGGTGATATTGATGAGGTTTTTTTTTTTTTAAGAACACAAATCAAATAAGGATTGTCGATCATTTGTAATGTATATTGGGCGTCGATCGATGATCTATAATTATTTTTGTTGTTGTTGAGTAATGATATATTATGAGCTTGCAAGAGGCTGTTCTGTGAGTTAGGAATTTGAGATTCACTAATAATTATTCAAAATCGACGCTAAAAATGTGGTGGATGTGGTTACATGAGTAGGATAAATTTAAATGCAGTTTGATAATATTATTGTGAGTTGTAGGAACCTTATTATGTTTTTTGTTCAAGCTTACATTTTGCTTCGAAAACAAAAATCAAATGAGATTGTGCGTGTTAAATGACTTGTTTTTATCATAGATTATATCTTGATGAACTTTGTTGTGATATTGGTCATGAAGAACATTTATTTTTAAAAAGAAAGCATATGATATATGATTTACATCATACTTTGAAAAAACAATCATTACCATTTTTCAAAAAAAAATTTAATGCTTGTCATATATCGTGCATCATATAAGTTATGGTAATAAATATATAGGTGTAATTTTGTTTTTTAAAGAAAAAAAAAACTCAAAATCGAAAATAATAGTGGTGATTGAAAGTAGAATAGTATTTTATTTTTAAAGCAGGAGTTATTAAGAATTTCTTATTTCAAAATTCGTGAATATTATTACAAAAACAGAGAAATTCATATTGGACACAAAATCCTTAATCTGCAGCGTGCAAAACGCCGGTGCAATTAGACAAATTAGAGAGTGATACACTTGGCAGCAATAGTTGTACACCAACAAGCCCCTACCGATTCTTTCTGCAGATCTCCTCTACACGTATAGTATAGCATACACTAAAGAACACACAAATCTCATTTTCCAGACCGTAGATTACTCTCTCTCTCTCTCTCTCTCACTCTGGATTTTCATCGGTCCTCTGTGAAGATTTTTCTAAATATATGAAACCCTAAACCCAAAATCTGCTCACAATTTCTCACGATCGGCCTGAATTGTGTTCAGTTGGCCCGAGATTGATTGAAGACCCTTCAGTTTTAAACATCTTTAAAGATGGAGCAGCTACAAAAAATCGGTCGGGAGCTCGCGATGGGCTCCCAAGGGGGATTTGGTCAATCAAAAGAGTTCCTCGATCTCATCAAATCCATCGGAGAGGCTCGATCCAAAGCCGAGGAAGATCGCATTGTTATACGCGAAGTGGAGACCCTGAAAACTAGGCTAATTGATCCAAGTACTCCCAAATACAAGCTCAAGGAGTACTTAATCCGCCTCCTGTACGTCGAGATGCTCGGCCATGACGCGTCCTTTGGATACATCCACGCTGTCAAGATGACGCACGATGAGAATTTACTGTTGAAAAGAACTGGATACTTGGCTGTGACTTTGTTTCTGAATGAGGATCATGATTTGATTATTTTGATTGTGAACACGATTCAGAAGGACTTGAAGAGCGATAACTATCTGGTGGTTTGTGCCGCTTTGAATGCCGTGTGTAGGTTGATTAATGAGGAGACGATTCCGGCAGTTTTGCCACAGGTGGTGGAGTTGTTGGGGCATCAGAAGGAGGCGGTGAGGAAGAAAGCTGTTATGGCGCTTCACAGGTTTCATCTGAGGTCTCCTGCTTCGGTTTCCCATCTCATTTCCAATTTTCGCAAGGTGCACATTCTCCGTTCTTGATGGGTTTATGGGTGTATTTATGTTAAGACTTATAACTTGTTTAAACTTCTGAGCTTCTTATGTTTCTTGATTACAACTTAAAAAATGAGATGGTTCTTGGAGATATGATGGTAGCTACTGTTTTAGTAATTTAATGATAGAATATTCACTTATGTTGCTGATTAACCATAGATGGGAAAGAAGCATAGGGTGCTGAATGTTTGTATGACTATGGGGTGACTTGTTGTATGCCATACCTAACTTGCAAACAGCCATATGCCTGGCTTTATAAATAATCTAAACTCATGTAATTACTTGTTGCATGTATAAGCTCGATAAAACCTCACTATTTGGAGAAATTTTGAATTGTGATGCAAGCTCATTGGATTACTTAGAAGTGATTAGGGATCTCAAACAGTGGTTGTAGTAAGAGCATTTTAGATTTATGTTGTTTATCAACTCAAAGATCTGGGGCTATCTGTGCACAAAGAATTAAATATTTCTGGGTGTGGAAGTTTCATTTCTTTCTCCTCAATAAATTCTTTTGTTGCAGAAGCTTTGCGACAATGATCCTGGAGTTATGGGTGCTACTCTTTGTCCACTTTTTGATCTTATCATGAGTGATACTGAAAAGTACAAGGACTTGGTGGTTAGTTTTGTAAACATTCTTAAGCAAGTAGCTGAGCGCAGACTACCAAAGAGTTATGACTACCATCAGATGCCAGCTCCGTTCATTCAGGTGAGCCTGACTTTTTTCCTTCTCATCTTATGCATTCAAGTGTATTTTGTACATTGTGTTTGATTAATGTTGTCATGTTTTAATGCAAGATTACGATAAGAAGAATTTGAAATCTAACATCAGAGTGGGACCATATAAATTGTATAGGCTTGATTTTTAAAATGCAATCATGAGGTTGCTTTCCTTTTCATATGAAATTTAGGCCTCTTTTTATTGAGTAGATGAGTGTTTGTTAACCCCAAAAGTTCTTCCTCTGGCACCCTAATCTTCTTACTATATTGTAAGCATGAAGGCCAATGTAAGATGCACTACTCTTGGAACATGAACCTCTAAGCAGATGTAGGCAATTGCAAAGAGGATTGTGTAGGTTCATATATTCTCTTTATGTTTCTCATTTTTTAACTTGTCTTTGTCCCTTGTTTTGACAGATCAAATTGTTGAAAATTCTGACCCTTCTGGGCACCGGTGACAAAAGGGCCAGTGAACAGATGTATACAATTGTAGGTGACATAATGAGAAAATGCGATTCAACTACCAATATTGGGAATGCCATTCTTTATGAATGCATCTGCTGTGTTTCATCATTACACCCTAACCCCAAGTTGCTTGAAGCTGCTGCTGATGCCATCTCAAAGTTTCTGAAAGTCTGTTTCTGCAGCTTAGTAATATATTTTCTGGAATCAATTTTTTTATTGCAATTGATATTTTATCACTAACAAGATTTATATCAATGGGCAGAGTGACAGCCACAATCTGAAGTATCTTGGTATTGATGCTCTCAGCCGCCTAATAAAGATAAGCCCAGAAATAGCTGAACAGCACCAACTGGCTGTAATTGATTGCTTAGAGGTCAGATATATTGTTCTAACGTTTGAAGAAAATGATTTTCTGATTCGCTCACAGACATATGTGGTTGTATTTATGTTTCTTGTGAATTATGGCTCTTATGCTTTTTAACAGTCTTTTATGACTCATATAAGTTATACCTGTACTGGTGGATTTCACATTAGGGTGAAGCTATCAAAAATTGCTCAAATTTTGCTCTTTACCTTGTGATACTTGCAATAATAAGAGTCTATTTAAAATAATAAAGCTTTTGGATCCACCAAGACGATTATGTTAGAGGCAATTAGAACTCAGTAGTATTGTTAGTGTTAGTGTTAGCGTTAAGAGTTCATGGAAGGTGTATCATTGACCTCAAATCCAAGTTCTTGGTGGATATATACTGAAAATATATTTGCCTTAACAGATACTAGGTCAACAATTTGTTGTCCTTACATGGAGATGCATTTCAGTAGAAGATTTCTCACATTTTACTTGCTATTTGTTTGAGATGGAGCCGCTTTAGATAATTCTATAGTTGATGCTACTTTTAACTTTGTTCGGATAATGACCATTTTACTTCAATAAGGTCAATCGAGTGGATTTACTTGATGGTTAATGTTTTTGTGGAATTTCAATGGCTTTTTACTGTAATGTGAAACTTCTAAGTTCTAACCATCAATATAGAAATGAAAAGGATACAAATGGAGGAGTGACCGCCACTCATTTTTTTCGTTTCCCTTTTACACCTGTTAATATTTTTTTTACTGAAAAACCATCGGTTAGATCTGTGATGACTTCTGATAATTACGTTAGTCTTTCATTCAAGCTCTTCAGCATGCTTCTTCCATGATCCGCAGGACCGAGATGATACCCTAAAGCGCAAGACATTTGAACTGCTCTATAAAATGACCAAGCCATCAAATGTAGAAGTAATTGTGGAACGTATGATCGAGTACATGATAAGCATCACTGATAATCATTACAAAACTGAAATAGCATCCAGATGTGTTGAACTTGCAGAACAATTTGCTCCAAGCAATCGGTGGTTTATACAGGTTAGCTTACTAATATGTTTGTTCTAATTGATGTCTCATTATGCCATCATAATATTGGAGGAGCTTTTGACTCTGTTCTTTATACTGTGTTCTTTACTTGGCAGACCATGAATAAAGTATTTGAGCATGCAGGGGACCTGGTGAATATTAAAGTTGCACATAACTTGATGCGGTTGATTGCTGAAGGGTTTGGAGAGGATGATGATACTGCAGATAGTCAGCTTAGATCATCTGCCGTATGTTTTCTTTTAGCATCTGAGTTTGGATCCTTTCCACACGTTTGGTCTCACTTCACCAAATTGAATATAAAATATCTGTTGAAATCGTTAGTTGCTCTTTGAAATCTTTTTCTTGTCATTAGATAAGCTATTATTTCAGTTTTGCAGCATATTATTATTACTTTTTCCCTCAACTTTGTGCTTTTAGTTTTAGCTAAGAGAGTTCTTCTCTGAGAATGATATAAACTAATAAGTTCACTCAGGACAAGATATGGATTTTCTTCTCCTTCTTCTTTTATCTCTCTCTCTCTCTATGTGTGTGTGTGTGTGTGTATATTTTTTGAGATCTTATCCCATTAGCCATCATCTGCTAGAAATGCTGCTGTGTTTAGATGTTGAGGATCTTATTAGAAGTTATCAGTTAATATACTCATTTGGAGGGGAATCTTTACTCTGTGTTTCAGTTTGTTCCTAATCCTGAATAATTAAAGTGTTTCTGGAACCTTGAGAAAATTAAGTGAAATTCATGGAGAGGAATTCTTTCTTTACTTATGCTACTGCCATTGCAAAAGAACTGAATGGGTCAGTGAGGGAAGCTTAGATGAATTGTTGGGTTTGACACTTTAACTTACTATACAATTCAATATGCTACTGAATGGGTCAGATGATCTACTTCCCTGCCTATTAATGTCTACAAATTTTACAAGTAGGTCCTTGCATGTTTTTTGGTATTATGTTTTTATCTTAACGAGGTTGCTACAAATAATTGTGGGATTTTTGATACCCCATTTTCTGGTGTCTGGGGGATTTAAGATGTGATTGATTTAGACTGAAGTGATTAGTATCAACTAGTGGGCCTTAATTTTTCAAAATTCAATGGTGTTAATGTGAGTCTCAAGGTGTACCTCTCACATGCTAGGGGGTCACATGAGAATTGGTAAGTTTAATCTGATTATTGGGTTACATTTCTGCATACAAAGTGATTGTTTATCATCCTTTGACTTAGCCCCAGAGCTGGTTTTTGCTGCCGACTCTTGTGATGTGCAATTTGACTTCACATTTTCCTCAAAACAATTGCACATCACTTCCATATCATGTACGGTTACTTGCCGTTCTTTGCGATGTATTGTCCTGCTTAAATGGTTATTTCAGTTGGATTTGATGAACCAAAGTCATGGTTTTGCTCATTGTAACTCTTCTAATTACAATCTTGTAAAAATCTGCCGAGTGCAGGTGGAGTCGTATCTTCGCATTATGGGAGAGCCGAAACTTCCATCTGCTTTTCTTCAAGTATGTTTTTTTTTTTTTCAATCCAGGCTTCCTTATTCTCTCTAATTTTATTTGTATGTTTAGTGAGCATTAGAATTATATCCTTCTTTATTAAAACTCTCCCATTTCGACTTTCAGTCTTTTCTTTAGCCCCCCCCCCCCCCCCACAAAAAAAATAAAAATAAAAATAAATAAATAAATCCTCTCTCTCACTCTTTCCCTCTCTCATGCCATGCTCTGTCTACTTATTGTTCCAGGTTATTTGCTGGGTCTTGGGAGAATATGGGATTGCAGATATGAAGTATTCTGCCTCATATATTACTGGAAAGTTGTGTGATGTGGCAGACGCACATTCAGCAGATGATACAGTGAAAGTAGGTATTTAGTTTGTCTGTTTGTCCATAATGTTTTATGGTCTTATCACAGTTCAAGATGGTAAAGTCATGTGTATCTTATTGTGCTGTTAAAATCATGCAAGTTTGTTGTATTACTACTTTTGATCAAATTGCCAGTTCACGCTATTTGGAATTTTTTATTTCTGAGAATGAAACCACAGGCTAATAATAATTCTTTTGGTATGTCTTTGCTTCCATCTGTAGAACTTAAGTATTAGTGGTTACACATTTCACATTTAGTTTTTCAAGAAAGTAACATTGACAACCCTAATTATAACTGCTACTCTTAAAACTACAAGTAATCATTTGAAAAGTTGAACTTTGTTATTAACAAAACAATCCATATGCTGCCTGTTAAATGCAAGTCATTGATTTTATGAATGTAGAGCCCTGATGTATATGAAAAATGAAACAACTGAGATTAACTACCTGATTTGTATGGATAACTGATAATAGTTATGCATGATGGTTTTACATCTTAAAGAGTAGCCAATGATTTGAATAAATTAGCCTAAATTTTGTGCATTCGCACTGTGGGAGCTGGCATGCCCAAAGTCGTTACCTAGTGAAGTTGATCTTTATGTAGTGTCACAAAATAGTGATGGCTAGTATGCTTGATGACTTTGTACTTATGATAGTCTGATTATTGTTAAGTGTGGAATGTGCTAAGGATTATCAAGTTAGGGTTACAAGGTTTATATACACACTCTCCAAAGTACCAGTAAACTGTCAAGGAACTTGAAAAGCCATAGTAACATTTGATTAGTTGCATGCATTGAATAAATTTGGGAGTTATATTTGATTTTCGATTAAGTTTAAGCTCTTGTTCGGTGAAATAATTATCCTTGTTGAAGGATAAAAATCACGATATATCTAGTATTGATGGGAATTTTTTATATTAACTTACTATTTCTTCTCTCAGCTATTCTACTCTTTCTTTAGCTGTAATTCATAAATTGATTCTTTTATTACACTGTATTTGGTCTTCTTTTTTGTGATTTCCTTTGTTGTTTTTTTTTTTTTTTTTTCGCTTGTTTTAAGGCATATGCAGTAACAGCAATTATGAAGATATATTCATTTGAAATAGCTGGTGGGAGAACAGTGGACGTACTACCTGAGGTACACATTTAAGACTGTGCTGGCTTTTACATTTTAATTACATCTCAACTACATCCATCTTTGCTGGACAAGCAGAAATATTTTCATACTGATGGCATCTTGCTTGCTACAGTGCCAGTCATTGATTGACGAAATGTTAGCATCCCACTCGACGGATCTTCAGCAGCGTGCCTATGAGCTTCAAGCAATCCTTAATTTAGATGCTCATGCTCTCATGGAAATAATGCCAATGGATTCTACTTGTGATGAAATCGAGGTAATATTTTCGTTTAGAATAAACTATCAGTTCATTTGTCCTTACTATTGGCCCTGAATAGGTTAACTCTTTCTTATTTGACATGTTCTGGTTATGAACTTTGTCAATTTTTACTTTTTCACAAGCTACTCTATTGTTGCATTTTCTCTCAATACATAACATATCCTTTCACCTTATGGGTTCTCTAGAATTGAATTAAACAAGCAGTTGATGATACCTGATTATTTTTTGTCAAATCTGAATGCTCTATTCTTGTGATTCATCATATAATGTGTATGAAATGGCCTGTTATGTTTGCTAGTACTCTGGTTGTGTTCATTGTGTAACAATTTCAAAATTTTTTTTTTAACATTTGCAGATTGACAAAAATCTATCATTTCTTGATGGTTATGTTCAACAATCAATTGAAAGTGGTGCTCAGCCTTATATCCCTGAGAGTGAACGCTTTGGGTCTTTAAGTATTAGCAATTTCAAAAGTCAAGAAGATAATGAGACTTCTACACATTCTCTTAGATTTGAGGCCTATGAGTTACCAAAGCCTTCAATTCCTCCAGTTCTAGCATCCTCGACTGAGCTTGTTCCTGTTCCCGAGCCATCGTATGCTGCTAATATCTTCCAACAACCCACCTCTGTTCCATCAGTTTCTGATGCTGGGCCATCAGATCTCAAGCTAAGACTTGATGGGGTTCAAAAGAAGTGGGGTCGCCCTACTTACTCCTCTCCAGTACCATCTACTTCGAGCACTGATACTGTTAAGATTCAGAATGAGGCAACTCAACGAGATCCAGTCAGCAATTCAAACTCAAAACCACCCAGTATTTCTTATGATTCAAGAAAGCAGCAAGTAGAAATTTCATCTGAAAAGCAAAAACTGGCTGCTTCACTTTTTGGGGGTGCCTCAAAATCTGAGAATAGACACTCTTCTTCTACCCAGAAGAATTCAAAACCTCAGAACCACACTTCAGAAAAGCCTCGTGCAGGCAAGGCTACAGCTTCTCATACAGCTGCAAAAACATCTCAGCCACCTCCCGACTTGCTGGACTTGGGAGAACCATCAATTACCAGTTCCATACCATCAATAGATCCTTTCAAGCAATTTGAAGATCTTCTTGGTCTTACACTCGACACGACCCCCGTAGGTGCTGGTGGAGGAGCCACAGAGTCCTCCGATGTTATGTCCCTTTTTTCGGACATGTCTTTAAGCAATCAGAGTCATACTGATACAAATCCAGTGCCAAGTGTGATTGAGAGGAACGGTCTTGGAGGGAGTGCAGTTGAAGATTCAGTACAACAACTGAACAAAGGGCCAAATTTGAAGGAAGCTTTGGAAAAGGATGCACTCGTAAGACAAGTGGGCGTAACACCATCAGGTCAGAATCCCAACTTATTTAAGGACTTGCTAGGCTAAATTTTCGTCTAGAATCACAGATAGACTTGGATTTCTTGGGAATCATTGCTATGGTGTTTCTCCACCCTTGGTTTCTAAGCTATGGGGATATAATCTATCGAAACCAGTTACAGTTCCTGAGCAAAATTGGGAAACACAAGGTGAGTGGGTTGAACTTCACGTGTTTTGATAGTTATATCAGGTTTAGTTTGTTTTTGTGGCTGCCATCATTTCCGTATGTAAAAATAAATACAGAGAGAGCTACACAATACAGGTTCTTGAACAGTTGATATCTATGTATTGTGCATGTTTTGAACCCTTTAATTTTTGAAACATTAAAGGGAATTTCGGAGGGGCATGTTTCCTCTCTTTTTTGCGTCTTTGTAATTTTCGTATTATATGTCATGGTGACAAAGTTGATTGCGTTTATGTTGCTTCTTCTTGACCTATTGTTTCAAAGGTATCAGTATCACTACATTACTCTATTGAAAGCAGGTAATTTGTTCTGGATCTTCTAGTATGCAGTTTATTCGAAGTTGCAGCTCTCTGAAAAGGTGCAAACAATGTGCTAGAAGTCTAGAACTAACTGTAAAGCTTTTGTTGAAATAAGTTTAAATAAAGAGATTTAAAAAAATAATTAATAGCACAAACTTTCAAGACACGTAGTTTAACCACGACCTTTTAAATTTAGTAAAGTGAATTATGGATTTAATATTGCTTTGTAGTGGACCAATTTTGTATTTCTAGCTACTTGGATGTGTCCGATTAGTTTGTGCACGTTATCTGTAAAACACTTTCACCCAATTCGCAAAATTGCTCAAAATATCCATTTTTTTAAACTTTTATCTCATTTTATGCATTGATATAGTAATACATCCTTAAATAACCCTAAATATAGTTTTTGATTTCAAAATATCTATTTTTTCCCAAGTCAATTGATAATTGTGGGTCCATGTCAGACTGAGCACATTGACCTTGTCATTTGGTGACTTTAATGTTCGAATACACTGTTTTTAATTAATTACTTAATTTTATCATTTGGTCACTATTTTGAAATACAGTATTTTTAATTAATTATTAATTTATTCATACTTTGTTATTAATTTTCGAAGATTATGTGTTATAGTAATCTTTGAAAACTGTACATGTAATGTTCAAAAATTTGGACATGCACTTTTAATAATATTTTATTCATTGACACCTATTATTAATTAATTAATTATTAATTAATTAATTTAGGCATGATTTATTTTCGAAAATTAGTGCACTTGACTTAATCTTCGAAAACTTTAATTTGTTGATGTTCGAAAATTTGGTCATGCACTTTTAATAATATTTTATTCATTGACACATATTATTAATTATTTATTTATTTATTAATTAATTTAGGCATGATTTATTTTCGAAAATTAGTGCACTTGACTTAATGTTCGAAAACTCTATTTTGTTAATGTTCGAAAACTATGTCATAAACTTTTAATAATATTTTATTCATTGACACCTATTATTAATTAATTATTTATTTATTAATTAATACATGCATGATTTATTTTCGAAAATTAGTGCACTTGACTTAATCTTCGAAAACTCTATTTTGTTAATGTTTGAAAACTATGTCATGCACTTTTAATAATATTTTATTCATTGACACCTATTATTAATTAATTATTTATTTATTAATTAATTTAAACATGAAATTGCATGACTTATTTTCGATAATTAGTGCAATTGAGTTAATCTTCGAAAATTCTACTTTTGCATTGTTCGAAAACTTTAATTTGTTATTCTTCGAAAATTTGGACATACACTTTTAATAATATTTTATTTATGTTAAAGTGACACCTATTATTAATTAATTACTTTAGACATATTTTTCGAAAATTAGTATTACTGTTTAGCATTTTTCGAAAATTTATTAATTAATTTAATAGTGTTGCATATTTTTCGAAAAATACCATTACTGTTTAGCCATTTCGAAAACACTATTATAGTGTTTAGCCATTTCGAAAACTATTTCGAAAAATACCATTACTGCTGCTCATTAATTTATTAATACTGTTTAGCCATTTCGAAAATAGTGTTTAACATTTTTCGAAAATTTATTAATTAATTTATTATTACTGTTAATAGTGTTGCTCATTTTCGAAAAATTTAATAGTGTTGCATATTATTAATTATTTATTTTTCCAGAATGCGAAAAGTTCAAAAATGAACTAAACAGTAATGGTAATTTTAATCGTAAAAGTTCGAAAAATACCATTTCGAAAAATGCCGTTTTTAATAGTGTTGCTCATTTTCGAAAAATTTAATAGTGTTGCATATTATTAATTATATAGTAGTAAATGGGTATAAAATTTTCGAAAATATTCACAAACTTTCAAAAATTAGTAATATTCACAAATTTTCGAAAATTAGTAGTAAATGGGTATACTAATTTTCAAAAATATTCACAAACTTTCGAAAATTAGTAATATTCATAAATTTTCAAAAATTATTACATATAATTACTAATGTTTTCAAACATTATAATTTGAGAAATTAAATGTTTTCGAAATTTGCCTAAGCAATATCTCAAATTAAAATATTACTACTCGAAAATTATTAATATTATTATTCATGTTTTTGAACTTTATTATTTTCGAAACATTAATCATCAAAAATTAATTCCCCTAATTTTTTCGAGAATTTATAATATTATTATTAATGTTTTCGAAAATTAATATTGTTGAAAAAATATTCTTCAAAACTTAATTATGCAATATCGACAATTAATTACAATGTTTTCGGAATTTTTTAATATTATATTAATGTTTTTGAAGATTATTATTTTCAAAAAAAATAATCTTAAAAAATTAATAAAATAATCTTCTAAAACATTAATAATAATATTTTCAAAAATATTAATCTTCGAACATTATGCAATTTTCGAACATTATCATATAATTAAATAATAATAGCGACCACGAGCCTTATAGCTCAAATGGTATCCCACCTTTATAAAGGTGCAGATTGTGATGACCCAGATTCGAATCCGGATCACGCAAGTTTTTTTATTTTTATTATTCCCCTCCCTTCCACCCCCAAACTTATTTAAAAATAATAATAATAATAATAGTGTTTTACAAAGAACAATAAAATATTATTAAAAGGTCATACCTCACATTTTCGAACATTAGGAGTCAGTTTCGAAGATTAGTAGTTTTAGGGAATTGTCGAAAAAGTTGTAGTTATGATAATGTTCGAAAATAAATAATTAAATAATAATATTTAAAAAAATTCATAAAATTACTCCAAAAAACAAAAAAATATTATTAAAACGTCATGTCCAAAATTTTTGAAGATTAGTATTATGTTTCGAAGATTAATAGCATTTCTATTTTTCGAAAATTATATTATGTTCGAAAACACTATTATATAATAATATATAATTTTTGAAAAATACTAATAAAGTATGAATAATATGCAACACTATTAAATTTTTCGCAAATGAGCAACACTATTAACAGTAATAATAAATTAATTAATAAATTTTCGAAAAATGTTAAAACACTATTTTCGAAATGGCTAAACACTATTAATAAATTAATGAGCAACAATAATGGTATTTTTCGAAATAGTTTTCGAAATGGCTAAACACTATAATAGTGTTTTCGACATGGCTAAACAATAATGGTATTTTTCGAAAAATATGCAACACTATTAAATTAAATAATAAATTTTTGAAAAATGCTAAACAATAATACTAATTTTTGAAAAATATGTCTAAAGTAATTAATTAATAAATAAATAATTAATAATAGGTGACACTTTAATATGAATAAAATATTATTAAAAGTGTATGTCCAAATTTTTGAAGATTAACAAATTAAAGTTTTCGAACAATGCAAAAGTAGAATTTTCGAAGATTAACTCAATTGCACTAATTTTCGAAAATAAATCATGCAATTTCATGCCTAAATTAATTAATTAATAAATAATTAATTAATAATAGGTGTCAATGAATAAAATATTATTAAAAGTGTATGACATAGTTATCGAACATTAACAAAATAGAGTTTTCGAATATTAAGTCAAGTGCTGAAAATAAATCATGCCTATATTAATTAATAATAGGTGTCAATGAATAAAATATTATTAAAAGTTCATGACATAGTTTTCGAACATTAACAAAATAGAGTTTTCGAACATTAAGTCAAGTGCACTAATTTTCGAAAATAAATCATGTCTAAATTAATTAATAAATAAATAATTAATAATAGGTGTCAATGAATAAATATTATTAAAAGTGCATGTCCAAATTTTCGAACATTATGTGTACAATTTTCGAAGATTACTATAACACATAATCTTCGAAAATTAATAACAAAGTATGAATAAATTAATAATTAATTAAAAATATTGTATTTCAAAATAGTGACCAAATGACAAAATTAAGTAATTAATTAAAAATAGTAAAGTCACCAAATGACAAGGTCAATGTGCTCAATCTGACATGGGTCCACAATTATCAAATGAGTATTTTGAGATCAAAAATTATATTTAGGGTCATTTAGGAGTATATTACTATATAGGTAAAATGAGATCAAAGTTTAAAAAAATGGGTATTTTGGACCATTTTCTCTTCAAAAATTTGTAACACACGTTTGCAAGCTCTCATCGAAAAATTAATGGTGAGTCGTTGAAAAATAATTGTGTTATTAAATTAAACCCGAAGAGAAACCACTGTATTTTGATTTATTCGAGTTCTAGCCTGATATAAAGGCCTTGGAGATCAATTGATTACACTATTTTGTGTGATATAAAAAAAAAAAAAACCAGCTTTTTGTGAAATAAATGAAAGAAGTTTTCATATGACGACCTGTAATAGAAAATGTGATGTGTCAGGGTGGAAAATAAAGCAAAAACATTGAGAATTGGAAAATAAAAAAGAAAGCAAGCAATAGTAAGTTGTCAACTTATCATATATATATATATATATATATATATATATATATATATATATTCTGTTATCCTACCTATCAATACATACTAATATGTGCCGTCCACGTGTTAAAAATTTAATAAACCTATTAATTTCACTTTTAATATAACAATGAGAAATATAATAATTAGGCATCACTATAAATATATTAAAAATTATCCATGATAAGTATTTTAGCATTTTACTATATATATATTGAATAAAAATTGAATAAATTTTATAATAGAATAAATTAAATATGTCGAACAAGAAATACTATTGGATAAATTAGCTACACAAAGCCCATAAAGCCTCATATGGGCTAGTCAAGGCCCGTAGAGGAGGAGGGCAAAACCTAAGAGTAGGCCTCCAAGAAAGGCCCAACCCAAGTTAGCGTTGATTCCCTCATTTTCCATTCTCCCGCCTCTCTCTCTCTATATATATATATATATATATATATTTCTCTGCACTTTTGAATTCCCTCCTGTTCTTGAAAATAAAATAAAAGTTAAAGAAAAAAAAAACACCATAGCTAACTCGATTTCATTTCCTAGAGTAAAAGAAACCGAAGAAGAAAACATGGAAAATACTGCAGCTGTTCCTGGATCTAGGCAATTGAATTTGAAGAAATCGTTCAATCGCGGCTTGCGCTGCTTATTAACTGCCTGCCCCAATGAGGCATGGGTTTGGTTTCTCCTCGATTAGTTGGTGTATTTTATTATGTTAATGAATAATAATTAATAATAATAATAATAATAATAATAATAATAATAATAATAATTATTATTATTATTAATTATTATTATTATTATTATTATTTTTCCAATTTTGTTGTTATAATTGTTTTTAAATTTTACTTGATGTAGGAATTTCGTAAAGCTTTTCCGAGTTTTACTGCAGTTGAGCAGAAACGGCTCCACCGGCTTTTTATTCAGGTTAGTTTAAATGTTTCTCTGTTTTTGATAATTGTTAGTGGTGAATTTTTCATTTTCATTTTTTTATGACTGCTGCAGAAAATTACTTGAATTATTTGACTGAATTTTTTGAATTGCGAGAGATTTAATGAAACTATTATGTACACAAGGATGAAATTTTGTTGTGCGATAGTAGAGGTATTCACCTTAAGGTCATAGACGACAAGATGTGCCTTGTGCATTTATTTATTACATTGCTTGGAAATGCATAAATACAAGGAGAGATTTTTTTTTGGGGGGGGGGGGGAGAGGGCGTGGTGGAGCATTTGGTTTTTGAATCTTAAAGGACAAATGTACATGGAAGAACAGAAACTTCACTTCCATCTCACAGTTTAAAGGTTTAAGGATGCATCTTCACAGTTCAATGCCTGGCATCCACATGAAAGTTTGTTGTTTGTAATCATAATTGATATTTTTTTAAGGATTAAAGATAATTTTTAATAACATTAAAAAAGAAAGATAAGACTGAGCAAGAATAGTTTCTTTTTGTTTTTTTTTTTTTTTTGTCAAAAGAACAATATGGCTAATAGCATGAGAAAGCAAAAAAGCACTGTGTAAGGGAATTAGTTATGGTTTATCTGCATTTGTAGCTGCCTTGTTTGTTATTTATTGAACACCAAAATATTGCCAGGAGAACTCCTGCAGTCATGCATATTCTTTTTTGCATATTTTTACACCCATTTCATTGTGTCATAGCCTCCAAAGACTAATGTATACCTCCTGCTCATGAATATTAAACTTCTCAACTTGATGTTTATATGTATTGCAGGTTATTTCTTCTTTGCATGAAGATATTGAGGTACGCTATATGAATTATTCACTGAGCCTCTCTGTTGCGGTTAGAAGTCCTCCTTTTCTAGATTGATAGGCAGGTCTACAGCTTTGGATTAAATACCTTCAAAATTTTAAATCTTCTTTTGACCACCATTGCAATCCATGAGTGTGTTTGAGGAACATCCGTTGCTAAATACTTTTGCTTTCATATAAGCATGCCATTGATTTATACTAATTCTTAGCCAAGCTAATTCATCAATACAACATTCTTGAGCAATGTATGCTCAGTTTTCTGTAACTGATTAATTTTCTTGTAGCTTCCAGTTTATGTTTACAATCATAGTTATTTTGGAATTTTTCTGGTGTTCTCGTTGTTTGGGATTATGTCTGCTTGAATATTTGTCTGCCTTGGTAAATGGGTTCTAGAGGGGAGATCTAAGTTTTTGTAGTGCAGTATTATAATAAATATACTAATCGAGTGTTTAACACTGGTCTTACTTGTCTGTTGAAGTAAAATTTACGGGAAACAACACAATGTGTTTTACAGAGATGGGTTATTTTCCCAATTTTCTTCTGAGTGGATAAATTTCTTAGATGATTCTTAATATTATAAGTTTTGTAGCTCCATCATCTTGCTCATATTTTCATATTATTTCCCAACTGTGAAATATATCATGACTTAATTGAAATTATCAAATATATTGACTTTAGCTTTCGTCAAATATTGCAGGAAGAATTTGAGTCGATATTTCTTGAGACTCAGGTATTTCCCATGATAATGATTTAAAAATAAGATCGCTAAGGCGTATTGAGGTGTTGCAGCAGGAGAAGATGAGTGTCCATCTTTGGTCCTACATTATGGAATTTGTTTACTGTCTGTAAGACAAGAGCACATATTTAGCTGTACAAAATGTTTCACAGAACTTAGTTTTATCTTTGTTGTAGGCGGGAATTGTTCTTGACAATGTAGAAGAGCTAGTGGAAGAACAGAGTCTGGATCCCTTATTTTCCAAGAAGTATGCCTTTATATAACTTGGTTAACTTTGAAATTCTGGGGCGGCTTCTCCTCTAAAACTAATTAACATTTTAATGGCTATATTTGCATAATAGAGAACTTTTTTTTCGGTGAAAATGAAAGCTCTTATTCATGCTGTTATCAAAACAGAATTACATGTTATACCTTGTTTGGATTTTATAACTTTGCTTATTGTATATCCTTATGAAGAGAGACAATGACTGGAAACGTGCAGGAGTAATGTAAGAGAAACGGCTCAAAATTTGTCAGAAGCAAAGAAAAATGAGCTCAATTATCTTACTGGACTACTGGAAAAGGTGAGCCAATAGAAAAGATTTTGGTATGTCTTGGAACTGATTCGACAAGTTTAACTGTAGGTTTACAGCGATCACACAATTTTTATATTCTTAAGATGGTTCTAATTCTAAAAATTTGCAAGAATCCTCAAAATTCTTAGTTTGGAATTTGTCGTGTTGGAAATTGCAATCACTGACATTAGAAGTTTGTTAAATATGAAATTCTAGATTATGGAGCTGGGTGATTTATGAAAGGAAGTATCTTTAGTTTCATTGGAATCAATAATAAATGTGTATCTTTAGTTCAGTAATAACACGGGTGGTGCCAAGAATATAGTGTATCTTTAGTTTCATTGAACTTGAACAATGATGTTTTAATCTGTCTTCCTTACATTAAGAATGTAATAAATATAGAAAAAATGGTTTTTGCCTACTTTCCTTGATTTTCCGTTCTTGGATGTTACTCAATATTCAAGTTCATACACATTTGTACTCGCCCTCCCAATTGATTTAACTTATGAGGCAGCACTATGATGGAATAAAATTTTATTTTTGCCCGGCACCAAGCATCTATCCATCTGAAGTTAATCTGTTCTCTGTTTGCCTTTTTTTTGTTTGTTTCTTCATTTGAATCTCCCTTCTCCAAATTTTAGGCAGAAGAACAAAAGCATGAAATGAAAGCACGTCTTGAACTCCTCACGAAAGAAAAGCAAGGCTTTTCTGGAGCTGAAAATCTTGTACATGAGGTTTGAATTTTGCTTAATTTTTGCTTTGCAACCATAGAAGCTTTCTTTAAATTGGCCAACTAAAACAATATGTCCTTTTCATTGCACAGTTAAGGACCAGAATTATGAACTATGAGACTGGATACCGTACTAAGCTTGTGAATCTGTGACAATGATAAGCATTGTCTAGAAGAATTGTATTTCTTTTGAATCAGACTGGAGCTTCAGATCAACAACTAGATAGCTAGATCTTTACTTCCGGGCTAGGACCAACCTTTTCTGTGCGACTATTCAGAAAAACTGCAGCATCCATTAACAGGTTTATCCACAATCTGGTACTGCATATCTGTGGTCATGTACTGTTCTTTTAGACATTCTTTTAAGCTTTTACAAGACTTTGTATAGTCATCTTCTTTTGTCAGCTTCTATTTTTGCAACCTAAACCTTTTTCACAACATTTCAGCTTGTTTGGGTTCTGCAATTTCTTATGATCAACTCAATATTACCTCATCTATCTATACTTTTAAAATATGGTTTACTTTTTCATGACAGCAGAACTCCACAATAAACTTATAGAGTTATAGTAGCAGTTGACCAAATAGAAATCACAATGTTGATTTTCCATCCAAATCATCAGTGCATTACGAAGTATGACATCAATAGCCTAGTGCATTATTTGATCGAAACAGAGTGTTATTTGCTTAAGAAAATCCTTAGTTATAAGATGAAGACACAATTACCAAATTCACAACTACCCTCATCAAACCTACTACAAAATGCTTGTTATTGTTAGCTGCTTATCATACACATCATGACTAGGAGTGAATACCCCCTCATTACCTGAAGTAACACTACATGATGAGGTTGTGACTTGTGAGCATCTCAATCATATGAGTATTTTTCATCCTATGCCTCGTTGACATACAATAAGTCAATAACATGCACATTACATGATTGAGAAACATTAGCAATTACACATGACACTTGGAGCATCTAAGCAGCCCTTGTTTAGATATTCTAGATTCAATCATGCACCATAGTACCCCTTAATCTTGGTTAAATGTGCATGTTTTTGCATTGAACAATTTATTTTTAATACTGTCTCTCTATACTTATGAATCTAGCTGACTAGGACCAGGGAATTAAGTAACTCTGAAGAACCATGGGACAAATATGATAGCCTGGCAATGTTTATACAAATGTTTATCACATTAATACTTTAGACTTGTTGTTTTGCAATATTTATGGTGGTTGACTTTTAGAGTTGATATAATTTAATCTCATATGTTTGTAGCTTTCTTCACAGCACCTCATTAAATGCCAGCGTTTGACCTGTACTTTTTGTCTGATCTCATGACTTTTTTAATGTGACAAAACTTAGGATGATTAAGTTTTTTAATCCTTTTAAATACGTTTAGACTTTTTGTACAAAGTCATTGAACCATCTTCTTGCCACCACCTGTTTGATTTTTTTTTAAATATTTATACATATGGTTAGTATGAGGGAACCATCTTATGTATTATATGAGTTCTGGAAATATACTAAAATAATTGGAGTTGGAGAGCCGATGGATTCTGAAAGATAGTTTTGTTAATTAATTGGGTATATTGCATAGTCAACTCAAGATTATTTTCATTAGTTAAGGCTTAATTAAGATCAGAAAATTCAAAATTAAATCGTTTGAAAAATAGAGTTCAAATCTTTGACATGATTATGATGATGATATCACTGGACACTTGGGAGGAGAGTTTAGAGCATCCGTTTATGACTTTTTGTTGATTGTGACAAATAATATGTAAGAATATATCGCTTACTTTTTTTTTTTTTTTCAGATGGAGAAATTAAGAATGATGTTACCTGAAATAGCACATTCAACAATTATTAATCAAACGATTCAATTGTCAACAAAATCAAATGACTCATCAGCATCAATAATACCACCATGAATGAACCTACATACCTATCCTCACACGTTTAAAATCCAAGCCCAAGGGTTGTTTGATTTTGTATTTAATGGAACACACTATAAAAAACATGTTTTGATCTGGAATTTTATTGGGATATTTTTTCTTCGTAAATGCTTCAATGGCTTATTTTTTATTATCTTATTAGATGTAGGATCTTATAAGATGTTTTAAAAAAGTTAAATCAGAACCCTCTCTCCAAGTCAAACAAGGAATGATGGTATCATACATGCTCAAATGAGTGACAGGTGTGCTTAAAGATCATAAATAGCAGAAGGGTCCATGGCAGCTACTACTTACCCTACTTTGCTAATCAAGCATTGAATTCTTGTAAAGTCAATTGAAGAAAATTTAGATCTGGTCACTGTTTTTGATGTTACACTAGAATACACAAAAAGATTGATCAAGTTTCTTGGTTGGCATCAATGATAGAGACTCAACCTACTATACTTTTTTATGTAGCTATACAACATATGAAGTTTGACTGTAACAAATAAGCTAATTATATGGCAGTTTTCAGTTTCGAGAGATTACATACATGTTGGAGTTAGAGCTGTCCTCTTTCTGCTGTCATTTATAACTTGAGGAAATTAAGACTACAATTTTCAGTGTTATGACATAGGAATTGAAAGAATTCACGCACCCACAAATAATTGTGGGCTTTTATCCTTTCCTTGTTCTTGCTATTCAATTTGGTTATGCAGAGATTTCTGTTATAGATACTTCAGTTAATAAGAAATCGACACATATTCTGCTGTGTCGATTCATGCTTTAGAAGCCGTTCATGGATTTGTCTTCTCACTTCAACTTGTAAATGGAATGTGATGGAATACGTTTTTATTACGCGTACAAAGACCATGAAAGTGATTCAAGTCATTGTCAGTTAGCTTATGATTTTCAATTCTTGATACACTACATTTGCCAAGAATGGCAACATCAAAACCTTATCAAGATCAAGAAGATTAGCAACAGATAACATCAGTTACTTTTGAATTTCTCTCTGTGTTTTGTTAACTTCACTCTAACACATCAAGTCATTGTCATTATCTTTTTCTCGTGCTTTGTTTCTTTTGAGGTGTTAGCTCTCGAGTATGATGTTTGTTTTTCCATTCTTGGTTGTCTTTGTTACCTAGAGGACTATTAATAATATCTATTATTGTTTTTGAAGAGAAAAAAAAGCTTAATAATGAAACAAGAAAGAATGCTAAAGTCGAGAATTCAACAATAATTAAACGACATATACAGTTGCAAAACTGAGACTTGAGATTATCATTAATTGCCTTGCGGACTTTGTACATACTACATAGGATAATAAAGAAACAAAACAAAAGTAGAAAATAAGAAACAAAAAGAATTTGCCTAACATGTAATAAAAACTCTATTCTTGCGCTTCTTCTCGTCCTAGTAGAAAATGAAATATGGCTAAGTTCTTCGTCTTCATCCTCAAACTTATGCTATATGAGGAAACTTTGTATGTACAATTGGCTCTCTCTTGTTGTACCACACACCAGAAATCTTCTTCTGGCTTTGGCCTGTGGTGGTGATTCCTTCTCTCACTTCTTCATGATCCTTGATGAAGGCAATGAAAAAGCTGTTTACTTGATGATTATTATTTTAATGTCTCCATATGGTCTTAAAAACTCTTCATGTCTTGAGAGTGAGCTTGATGGGCAACCCGTTCTGGGGAAGAGGAAAGGGTCCATACTGGATTCCATTCTGTGGGGCCAACATAGACCACCTGCAAGATTGAAGGATTTCAACAATCTTATCAGAATGAGACATCATCATTTAGAGACATGCTATTTTTAGGACAAACAACAGTTTTTCACCAGAGATGAAAAGATGTGTTTTTTGTAGAAATTTAGGTTCACACTTTTCACCTACCTGTACTTTGTGGTTAGATGGTGCAATAGAACCAGAATCTCAAGCTTGGCCAACTCATTCCCTGGACATGCATGGACCCCATTGCCAAATGGCATGAAAGTATTGGGCTTGGGAGCCACCTGTCACATTAAATTAATTCTCTTTTAGCCCTCAGATCATGGAAGATGATTTTGAAGATCAAAACAAATACAGATACTATTTTATCTGTGGGGTTTAATATATTTACCTCAAATCTTGAAGGGTCAAATTTCTCTGGCTCTGGGAAATTTTCTGGGCTGTGGTGAATGTTTCTGAATAGAGGCAATACTTTCCATCCTTTTGGAATCAGATAGCCTGTCAAATTTCAAGGAAAGAAATCAGTTAATTCTGTCGGATGAATCAAATAAAGAAGAGTAAATAAACTCTTTTTACTGATTTAGTTACTTACCATTAAACTCAACATCCTCAACAGCTTCTCTGAAAGTAAAAGATAGAATAGAAGCAACTCTGAGTGTTTCTTGAATAACCCTTGTAGTAATTGGCATCTTCCTTGTGTCTAACCAATTCAACACTCTCTCCTCACCATTCTTTTCTTTAGACTTCATTATTCCCTCTTGCTCTTCCTGTAAAATATCAAGAAAACCATTCAGTTTCCCATTTTCAGGCACTATTATGATGGTTAAAAAAGTGGGGTTTTCATTTTTTAAATGGATGCAGAATCTTACAGTGACAGCTTCTAGAACATTTGGATTTTCAGCAAGGTACTTGAGAATCCATGTAAGAACACTAGCTGTGGTGTCACGGGCGGCGAAAATCACTCCGATTATGTTGTCGGCGATTTGCTCGTCGGTTAGGCCTTCGGAGTCTCCCATGAATGATCCCAACAGATCATTGTGGTTCTGTTTTGTTTCTCTTCTAAGTGACAGAATTTTGGCCAATATCTTAGATAATTCCTTCCTAGCTTTCATGGCCTTGTGGAAGAGTGTTCCAGGCAGGTTGATGGGCATTGAATTGTACCCCTTTTCAAGATTGTAATAACACTTCTTGAGGTCTTCTCTGTACAGAACTTCATCCTTTCCAAGAATAGAAAGTAATGCCACGTTGAATGCATACTGCAAGAGCCAAAATTTGGAGTTGATTAGCACCAAAAGATAAAGAACAGAAAACAGAGGGGCTCTGTTTTTAGGGAGGGATGAATCAAGAACATACTGTTTTCATTTCTTGGAAAGTGGTGATGATATTGCCTTGCCATGATTCCAAAGAGCCAACAGCAATGGACTCAACTTCAGAAACAATGTTCCTGATGGCCTCAGGCATGAATGCTCTGAGAACAAGCTTTCTAAGCTTCATGTGGTAGTCACCTTGGTGGAAAAATATTGCTTGTTTTCCCAACATCCTCTCTTTGCTTGCTGGAAATGTGGGCTTGAAAAGATGGGCTTTTGAAACCAACACAAGTTTTGCAGCTTCCGGGCTTGAAATCATCACACAGGGACACCCCAATATGTGGGACTTGAATATGGAACCATACCTGTGGAAAAAACATCCTTTTAGTCATAAAATCCCTTTTCAAGAGAATTGTAACAAAATAAGAGAGTGAAACTCACTTCTTGACTTTGGAAGCAAAGAAAGTGTTGGGGTTCTGAGAGTAGAGCTGAAAAGTTTCACCAATATAAAACCAGCCCATGGTGCCTGGCGGGAGTGGCAACTTAGCATGTCCAAAAGACACGAATTTAAGGAAGTAGTTAAGGACAAAGAACGGCAGAAGCACCAAAGCAGATATGAAGAAACACAAGGAGATGACTTCCATGGTTGAGTAGTAGTAGTAGGCTTAGACTTAGAAGAAGTTATTTTGATGGATAAGAAAAGAAGCAAATGGGGGTATATATAAGTAGAGGAGGGGGCAAAAGCATGGCCCTTTCAATTACAGCTCGAATCCCACACACGGAATCTCCCTCCAGCTCATGAAGAGGCTAAGCCTAGAGAGAGAGAGAGAGAAAACATGTATATGTATGTATGTATCATGTGGTCATGTCATGTCATGTTAGAGAGACACGTAAAAGTTTAACACAAAAACAAAGGGCCTGTGGGTGGGGGGGAGTATTGGTTGACCATTACTAGTCTAGTTGAGGTATCATTATGAATCAACAATTGCCAGGAAACTATCCCTTTTTGGTTTTAAGGGGGATGAATTTCATATCCGTACCATCCTTTTCTTTTTCCTTTTTTATTATATTATATAATATAATTATTGCCCACTTGTAACGCAAACCACGGTTTCAGCAGCCCGTTTCATATTATAATAACATTATATATGTTTATCCATGTACATGCAATTATAATTTTCACTTCTTTACACCATTATTATGGTTTAATTCATATTTATTAATTAATAGGCTAGCAAAATAAATATGTGAAGGTAGACATGCATTTTATATGAGTTAACGACTATGGAACTGTCAGAAATGAATTTGTTCAACAAAAATGAATTCACATTAAATAAAATTTGGAGTTCCGGAAGATTTTAAATGATATATATTTGATGTAAGAATAAATAACCATATATTTTTACTCATGTACGTATAAATAAATAGAGGTCATAAAATTATTGTATTTATCTACAGAATTATTGAAAATATATGTACATATCATATCTATTGAAGTTTGACTGCAACGATTGGACCCTCATCCAATACCTTCACAATCAACATCAATATTTAAGTATTTGTTTTCAAAACAAATAACTTTTCTGCAGATCAGGAAAATCAGCTAAAATAAGGTCAAGTGGGACTTTTATCCATTCATTGAAAATTGTCAAATTCAACATTTTTTGTTGATTTACTTTCTTTTCTTAATAGGTTGATATTTTTCATTCAAAAAATAACGAAAAGTCTCATGTTTTTAAAACATGTAAAATCAAATATATAAATATTACAAAAACATATGAATCATCATAATTTTGTAGGCTAAAAATGCATTGTTATGCCCGTAACATATCATGTTTTATTCTACTAAACTTCCATATATTTATTTGGTCACATTGAGTCACTCAAGTGTAATGTTTTGTTGTATTGAAACTCTGTATAATTTATAATTTGAATTTTGATTTTTGTTACATTATAGTAGCCCCAGAGAGTATAAAGCTCATGCAAATCTAAAATCGTACTTTTGACAGTATTATGGATATAATTTAGTGAAACAAAGTCTCACTATACATGACACAGAATATCATTAATTCTTTTTATAAATTAAAAATTATGGATTTACTCATCCTATAAAATTAAATGGAATTAGTAAGAAGATCTCCACTTCTAAATCAATTGTTTTAGGAATAATATTTTCGCTCTACTTTTGAGATGACTATCATGAAAGACCCTTCCTGAAGGACAAATCATTGCATGTACTTGGACAAAAGTAGACTTTATTAATTATTTTACAACTGAAAATTTTAATTTTGTCATGATTAGAGTGGATATTACGTTATGACTGGGGTAGTCTATTTGACGTATTCTTAAACCTATTAATTTAATTAAATCATGTGAAAACCTAAACCTAAATTTAATGCTTCTCGACAAGGAAATAATAAATTTTGAAAATGTCTCCAAACGTATAGTGAAATTTACTCGAAATTGAATTTTTCAGATGAAATTGACAGTCATGCGTCCTTTTTCAATTAATACTTCTCAAAAAGTATATATTATTTAAAATTTGTTACGATAAAATTGTATCTGGCTAGTAAGTCTTCACTATAATTAAAATGCAAAGACTTACTAATTCTTGCTTTATATACCTAATTTTCTTGTACGTATTTTCCATTTCCACGTAGCATACCAAAAGGACAGGCATTTCATTAATATATCATACCAATAGTTATTTCAAAACTCATGTAATTCAAGCTTCGATTTCATATGCATGACCCAACAACTTTTCCATAAATCAAATTTCGTCTAAATTCATTACTTGTATATATTTAGATTTTAGATGTTATATGACTAATATTATGACCTAATTTTTTTTTTTATGTTCTACAATATTCTTAAGATTTATCATCAAACATGAAAACCCAGAGATGTGGCTCCACCATACGAATATAATCATAATCGTATAAAGAATTGTAATATAATGTAATGACTAGTTAATTGATTGTCACTAATCTAACACCAAATTTATATTATTTGTAATATAAATAATATCTCCAACGTTTTATTTTGTCATATAAACTTTAAATTTAAAATATATTGAACAAATTTTATTCATAATCAAAATCAACTATTAGAATTTATCAATAATATAAAATACATGAAATTTAAAGTTTATCTGACAAAATAAAATCTTTCCAAGTTTGTAAAAAAAAATGTCACATCGCATATAATTGAGATTAGAAAATAGTTTTAATCCTATATTTGACAATATAGTTATAAAGAAATATATTTTTGTTATCCACTGACATTTTTTTATTTAGAATTTTTTTGAATTAGTTAGTGATGCTAATATAGTAATATACCAGTAATCACGTAAGGCAAAAAAATATGAATAAAATATGAATGTATTGGCTATATATACATAAGATATATGCATAATGCATGCATATAGTTTTTTAAGATTAAAGTCAGGAAAAGGATGTGACTCTACAGCATCAACTGCAAATGCATTTTGTATGCATTCAAGCTATCCGGTATGATATTTGTAGGTTTTTTTTTTAAGTCTGGCACCTTTTTTCTTTTAGCAAATTCTTATTACTTGTCACCTACTCTTTATTCTTTTTATTTCATGAAAATCGGTATGCTATTCTTTTATCTATTTTATTTATTTTGTGTAAAATTTATATGATTTGTGATTAATTTAATAGACTGTATCTTTTTCATGAAAGGTGGATCTTGATTTCGTTCTTTTTTCATCAAGGTCTGTCCTGAGAAGGCCAATCTTAGTTTCGTTCATGAAGGTCTGGTCTTGATTTCGTTCTTTTTTATGAAGGTAGGTCTTGATTTCGTTCAACAATTATTGTTGTGCTTCCATAAATTTCAAGATCGGTCTTAATATAAATTCCAAAATCGGTCTTGATTTTGTTTTTTTTCATAAAGGTCTTTAACTTTTCAACAATGATTGTTGTGCTTTCATGAATTCCAAGTTTCTTCTATCGAGATGGCTATCTCCTAATATTTATTCCTTATTTTGAGTGTAAATTTGAATGATCCGTGATTAATATTAATTGATTCGGTGCAAAATTAAGCTGGAATCTGAAAACACAAATCAAACATACTTCAACTTTTAAAGCATCAAACGCAATCAAACACCCTAATATTTTATTAATTGATTTTGTGCAAAATTAAATTAGAACCTGAAAACACCAATCAAACACAAATAAAACTTACTTCAACTCTTAAAGAATTAAACGCAATCAAACACCAATCAAACTCCCTAATATTTATTCTTGACCCTAATATTTATTCTTGAGTGTAATTTTGAATGACCCATAATTAATACTTCAACTTTTAAAGAATCAAACACCAATCAAACTCCCTAATATTTATTCTTGAACCTAATATTGAATGACCCGTGATTAATATTAACTGTACAAAATTCTAATAGTCTGATATTTCCAAGAATTTTCTGACATTACAACTTGAAAACTCCTATCAAACTTAGTTTAACTAATAATTTACAACCTGAAAACAACAATATAGTAAATTGCAACCTGAAAACACATATCAAACACAAATCAAACTTACTTATTTACTATTTTGAGTGTAAATTAGAATGAGCGAGATTAATATTAGTAATCAAACTTATTTAACTACTAATTTACAGCCTAAAAACAACAATGTAGTAAATTGCAACATGAAAACACCAATCAAACACAAATCAAACTTACGTGAACTTCTAAATAATCAAACACCAAAATTAGTTTTAAAAAATAGTAATAGTTAAAAGATATTGATAAGTATATCACCATCAAATGTTCGACAAATTAAAAAAAAAAAAGATAAATTGTTAATCACATAATTTTTTTGATATTATGAATTTAAAAGATATTGATAATTATATCAATATCAATATCATATGTTCTATCATCAAATTTTAGAAATTTAGCAGACAGAGAAATACTACACATATTTTAACTACACTGAATCATACATGAAATAGTTAAAATATGCTAATAAAAATAAAATTATAGTGCAATTGAGAATATAATATTTTGTACATTTCTTATATTTTTTGATAAGTATACTTTTATTTATATTCTTTTATATTCGTTTTAAGTTTTTCTATAGACTTACAATGTCATATTCTTAAACATTTACCAATATCAATATTTTTCCTATATTTTTGGATATACAGATTTTAAAGTTTTGCTAATGACCTTTAATCATATTTTATCAATACTTTTCTTATATATATATATATATATTTTATATTAATTTTAAGTTTTACTATAATTTAACGATGTCGATATTTTTATCAACCTCCACTCATATTTTTTTATTAAAAAATTGTTGATAACTATTATATTCAAAATTTATTGGCCTCTAATCATATTTATCAATACTTTTCTTAAATTTTTCAGTATTAATTTTAAATTTTACTATAATAAAACAATGTTGATATTCTTATCAACCTCTACTCATAATTTTTTTATTGAAAATTTGTTGATAACTATTATGTTCAAAATTTATTGATAATCATGTGTAATATATATATATATATTTATTTATTTGTTGAATAAGATTATAAAAGAGGATTATTATGTGTAATAAATATTATTGAAATGCAAAAATTAAATTAAGAATAAAATAGGTAAATATCTAATAGAAAAAAATAATAAATTTTAAATAACACGCGTCAAGTGATTTCTATGAAGATGTAATATATGCATAGTGACTCATCCTCCTAAAGAACATTGTTAGTTGTCTATAGTATTTCCATGCAACATATACTTGTAAACACAGTGTCCACTACTCTACTTTGCTATTTTTCAAGTATGACGTTTTTCTTAATTACTCATTTTTCGATGCTATTTATGTTTACAACCAACTCATGCAAATTCTATTTACGATGATGTTATATTTGTTTTCGATAATATTTATTTTATAAATATTGTTTCTACAAATTACAATTACTGTCAATCTTTGAAGGACGCGCATATATACTATTGGCAGATGTTACGGTGTAATTACCTCCTTTCATTTTATACATTATTGGCAGATGTTACAGTATAATTACCTCATTTCATTTTATACATTATTGGCAGATGTTATGGTGTAATTTCCTCCTTTCATTTTATCTATTCAAGGACGCACATACAACCTCCTTTCATTTTATCTATTCAAGAACACATATACATAATTGACAAATGTTATCAGTTTCATTTTATCTATTCAAGGACGTACATACATTAAGGACGCACCTACAACCTCCTTTCATTATTCAAGGACGCACTTACATCAAGGACGCACCAACAACCTTCTTTCATTATTCAAAAATGCACATACATTAAGGACGCATCTATAACCTCGTTTCATTATAACATATACATGTAAACATATTCTCCCCTGCTTTATTTTGCTATTTCTTTAAGTACTGACGTTTTTCTTAATTTAAGTTTTTTTTAATTTCTCATTTCCGATACTATTTATGTTTACAACCAACTCATGCAAGTTGATATATGTATTTTCGATAATATTTACTTTATAAATATTAATTTTTTATATAAAAATCTCCTTTCATTGCAGCATATACGTCTAAACATATTCTCCACTACTCTATACGTCTAAACATATTCTCCACTACTCTGCTTTGCTATTTCTCAAGTACTGACGTTTTTCTTAATTTCTCATTTCCGATGATATTTATGTTTACAACCAACTCATGCAAGTTGATATATCTATTTTCGATAATATTTACTTTATAAATATTAATTTTTTATATAAAAATCTCCTTTCATTGCAGCATATACATGTAAACATATTATCCACTACTCTACTTTGCTATTTCTCAAGTACTGACGTTTTTCTTAATTTCTCATTTTCCATGCTATTTATGTTTACAAATTACAACCAACTCATGCAAATTCATATATTTGTTTTGATAATATTTACTCTATAAATATTACTAATTTTTTATATAAATTACAATCACTAATTTCTCATTTACGATGCTATTTATGTTTACAACAAACTCATGCAAATTGATATATTTGTTTTTCTGATAATATTTACTCTATAAATATTAATTTTTTATATAAATTACAATCACTATCAAAATTTCAAGGACGCGCATATAAATATTGGCAAATGTTACGGTGTAATTACCTCATTTTTATTTTTATCACCTTTCATTTTATCTATTCAAGTACTATCACCTTTCATATTTTATCTATTCAACACATATACAGATATTACGGTGTAATTACCTTCTTTCATTTTATATCCTTTTATTTTATCTATTGAAGGCACATCCAACCTCTCCTCATTTTATCTAGTTTATCTATTCAAGGATGCACATACAACCTCTTTTCATTTTATGTATTGAAGAACACGCATATACAAATGTTACAGTTTCATTTTATCTATTCAAAGACGTACATATAATCTACTTTTTATATAAAATAATATGTATGTCGTTCATTTACTTATATAATAATATTTCCTATCAAATTTAAATTTTTTAATCTGTAAAAAACATTAAATAATTTTAATAGAGAATTTAGTACTCATTAAATATAATTAAAATAAAAATCAACTAATTTAATTGGCTTATCCATTTAGTTTTTCTAATTTGTGTCAAAATTAAGTCCAAGCAACAGAAAATCATCTAATAATTATTATATTATAAAGAACAAAAACGTTGTACTGAGTAAATCAAATATATTCTATATAATATAATATAATTTTATCAATTCAATTTTTTTTTTAATTTCAAGATAAATTTATTGAAGAACTATTATTGATCACAATACAAAACTATGGTCTTCCTTCAAATTTTAAAAGTATTTATTCGTAGTTTTATAATTGTTAAGTTATCTAACTATATTAATATGTATGAAGATGTTACTACATCAATATATTTGATTTTATCTCATTTTTAATTTGTTGTGAAGGGTCGGTTATAGGCAACAAATTAAAACCTAATTCTCAATAAGTGTCAATATGTACTGTCTTGAGAATATATATATATATATATATATATATATATATATATATATATATATATATATATATATATCAAACTTAGTTTAACTAGTAATTTACAACCTGAAAACATCAATCAAACACTAATCAAATTACTTGAACTTTCAAAAAAATCTAACTTACTTCAATTTTTAACA
Source organism: Scutellaria barbata (assembly GCA_028654395.1). Lineage (NCBI taxonomy): Eukaryota > Viridiplantae > Streptophyta > Magnoliopsida > Lamiales > Lamiaceae > Scutellaria > Scutellaria barbata. Next base: position 12,018,987 of record CM053645.1, read on the forward strand.
ATGTAGTAAATTCGAACCTGAAAACACCAATCAAACATTAATCAAATTTACTTCAACTTTTAAAAAATCAAACGTTAATTAAAGCATCCATCAAACTTACTTCAATTTTTAAAGATTAAAAGGAAAGGTATCAATTATTATAAATTTAAAAGATATTGATAAGTTTAAAAAAAATAGTAATAGTTAAAAGATATTGATAAATATATCAACCTCAAATGTTCGATAAATTATTAAAAAAAAACAATGTGATAAATTGTTAACTGTATAATTTTTTTTTGACATTATGAATTTAAAAGATATTGATAACTATATCAATATCATATTTTAATATCGTCAAATTTTAGAAATTTAACCGATCAGAGAAATGCAACATGTATTTTAAGTAATACACGAAACAATAAGATAATGAAAATAAATTTATAGTACAATTAAGAATGTATATATTCATGTTAATATATATATATTTCTTATGTTTTTCGATAGGTATACTTCGATTAATATTTTTATATTCATTTTAAGTTTTTCTATAGTCTTACCATGTCGATATTCTTAAATATTTATCAATATCTATATTTTTCTTATATTTTTTTGATATATCGACCTTTAATCATATTTTCTCAATACTTTAGTTATATTTTTTTATATTAATTTTAAGTTTTATTACAATAAAACAATGTCGTTTTTCTTATATTTTTTTGATATATCGACCTTTAATCATATTTTCTCAATACTTTACTTATATTTTTTTATATTAATTTTAAGTTTTATTACAATAAAACAATGTCGATATTTTTATCAATCTCCCCTTATATTTTTTTTTATTGAAAATTTGTTGATAACTATTATGTTCAAAATTTATTGATCACTAATCATATTTATCAATATTTTTCTTAAAATTTTTAATATTAATTTTAAATTTACTATAATAAAACAATGTCGATATTCCTATTAACCTCTATTCATAATTTTTTTATTGAAAATTTGTTGATAACTATTTTATCAATACTTTTATTAAATTTTTTGATATTAATTTTAAATTTTACTATAATAAAACAATGTTTATATTCTTATTAACCCCTATTCATAATTTTTCTATTCAAATTTTGTTGATAACTATTATGTTCAAAATTTGTTGATAATCATGTGGAATATATAAATAAGATTATAGAACAGAATTATTATGTGTAATGAATATTATTGAATGAATAAGATACTACAAAAATTAAATTAAGGATAAAATATGTAAATATCTAATGGAAAATAATAATAAATTTTAAGTAACACGCGTCAAGTGATTTGAAATATATGCATACTGACTCATACTCCTAAATAACTCGTTACTTGTTTGCAATCTGTCCATGCAACATATACGTGTAAACACATTCTCCACTAGTCTACTTTGCTATTTTTCAAGTACTGACGTTTTTCTTAATTTCTCATCTTTCGATGCTATTTATGTTTACAACCAACTCATACAATTCTATTTCCGATGATATATCTGTTTTCGATAATATTTATTTTATAAATATTAATTTATATGATAATGAAAATAAAGTTATAGTGTATAATTAAGAGTATATATAATCATATTAATATTTATACATTTCTTTTTTTTGCTAAGCATACTTTTATTTATATTTCTTATATTGGTTTTAAGTATTTCTATAGTCTTACAATGTCATATTCTTAAACATTTATCATGTTTATATTTTTCTTATATTTTTCAATATATTGATTTTAAGTTTTATTATTGATCTTTAATCATATTTTATAAATACTTTTCTTATATTTTTTTATATTAATTTTAAGTTTCACTACAATAAAACAATGTCCATATTTTTATCAACCTCCACTCGGATTTTTTTTATTGAAAATTTGTTGATAACTATTATGTTCAAAATTTATTGACCTCTAATTATATTTTATCAATATTTTTCTTAAATTTTTCGGTATTAATTTTAAATTTTGATATAATAAAACAATGTCGCTGTTCTTATCAATGTGCTCATAATTTTTTTATTGAAAATTTGTTGATAACTATTATGTTCAATATATATATATATATATATATATATATATATAATTGGTTGAATAAGCTTATAGTGGAGGATTATTATGTGTAATAAGTATTATTGAATGAATAAGATAGTAGAAAAATTAAATTAAGAATAAAATAGGTAAATATGTAATGGAAAAAATTAATAAATTTTAAGTAAACACTCGAGTGATTTATGATGAAAGTTATTTGTCTACAATCTTTGCATGCAAGATATACGTGTAAACACATCCTCCACGCTATTTCTCAAAGTACTGACGTTTTTCTTAATTTCTCATCTTTCGATGCTATTTATGTTTACAACCAACTCATACAAATTATATTTCCGATGATATATCTATTTTCGATAATATTTACTTTATAAATACTAATTTTTTATCCAAATTATAGTCACCGTGAACCTTTCAAGGGCACGCATATATATATATAAATGCCACGGACGTAATTATCTCCTTTCATTTTTCTGTGATGTATATAATTTTATTTTTATTAGTGTATAATCTACTTTTTATATAAAGTAATATGTATATTCCTATCAAATTTAATTTTTTTAATCTATAAAAAACATTAAATGATTTTAATAGAGAATTTAGTACTCATTTAAATATAATTAAAATAAAAATCAACTAATTTAATTGGCTTTTCCATTTAGCTTTTTAATTTGTGTCAAAATTAAGTCCAAACAACAGAAAATCATCTAATAGTTATTATTATGAACAAAAAGGTTGTACTGAGTAAATCAAATATATTCTATATAATATGATATAATATAATTTTATCAATTCAATTATTTTTTATTTTTTATTTCAATATAAATTTATTGAAGAACTGTTATGAGTGACAAAGCGCCAAAAACGTATGGTCTTCTATCATGTTTTAGAAGTCTTTACTGGTATTTTTATAATTGTTAAATTATCTAACTATATATTAATATGCATGAAAAATGTTGTGATGTATCTATTATTAATGTTAATATATTACTACATCAATATATTTGATTTTATCTCATCCTTAATTTGTTATGGAGAGTGGGTATCCAAGCTTATTACCACTTATGAGCAACAAATTAAAACCTAGTTCTTAATAAGTCTCAAAATGTGTATTGTCTTAGATTATATATATTATATCAAGATTATTGTAGTGTTCTTTGGGAAAATTCAATTGGAAAAATAAGCTTCAATATTTAAGTTAGCTAGATTAAGTTTAAAGATTATGGTAAAAAAATCAATTAAAACTAATAAATATTAAATTGAAAATTCATTAATTTTGCATGTGAAAAGATAATTAACTAGTGCAGTTCTTGTGAAAACAATCTCTATATATGTTGTAAACATGAAAATCGAAGAAATTGAAAGTCGAGTGGACCTCAATTCGCGATGTTTGTTTTGAATTCCGACAACACAAATTTCAGATGAACTCAACTCAGAGCCCATTTGGATAGAAGTTTACAAAATCTTATAATTCTTCTTCAATAATTCCAACTTTTAATTTATAGTTCTCAATAACATATATTTTTTTTCCTTTTTTTTTTCCTACAATTTTCAATGTGAAAAATGACACCTTAATTATAATTCTACCTAACAAAATCTTAAAAGAAAAAAAAAAACAAGATTATCAAAATGGTGACTCATAAATCCTCCTAAATTCCTAAACTTACAAAATCTATTTTAAGTTTAGAACAAGTATAGTCAGTACAGAACAGGCTACGTAATAATGGGTCATATTTCGTATATTTATTATTATTATTATCAAGTTCTATCAAGCAAAAATACAAATAAATTTCTTAAGATGAATTTTAAAAATCAAGTTGAGTCCAATTTTCAGTGCCCCCCCAGTATAGAAATATTTTCCTTCTTTAGTTTTTCTTTTCAAACTCTATTTCGGTCCATGCACATGAAAGCATAAAGTTTTAATTTGAAACTCTACAAATAATTGAAAATGCATTGACCAACACAACCAAAATAACTTCAATATCGTCAACTCACATTATTAAGAACAAATAATACTTTCCAACTACTTACAATTAATTCGAATGAACTGAAGAAAATATTGAAAAAATAATAATATTAAACACATATTTTGGACTTCATGTCGATATAATAATGTAGCTAGGTAGATGTAACTTTACATATTAAAGAAGGTAGGGCATTTCATTTTAAGACGAGGGGACAATTATTTGTACGTCACCAAACGGAAAATAAGAAGCCATGATTAAATAGCTTAAAGTTGAATGTTGAAATAATAGGTTGCATACTATTTAGTATTGATTGCACATGGTTTCTATATTTCTTCTTCTTTTTCTACATAATTCCATTTTTTTTTTTCCGAATTTTACAATTAAAAAAAAAAACGCACAAATATCCTCTCAAGTCTGAAAATTTGCTACCGATACATTATATCATATATAAGTAAGAAATCATATTCAATATTCCCTATATTATATGCATATGATGCTAATTAAAATTTGCATGGTCATAACTTTTAACATGCAAAAAAGCAGAATTTGGACGTTCTCAACTACACTTGTTTGAAAAATGTTAATTGAAAATAGTAGGATATGATAGACACACGGTTTGTACACACACACGCACAAATGAAATTAAAATCGAAAAGGCAATTTTCAGCATCTAATGAATTTAAAAAGAGAAGTTGGTTGAGTGTTTCGGTCAATTTAATTCCAATGATGGATCTTGTTTTCTTGGGGTAGGTCCCGCTTCATTTAATGTTACATTTTATTGCTCCTTTTTCTTTTATGAAAAAGTAATGAAAAACTCTATTATTCGAATCGTCATTTTCTTTTTAAATCTTGTATGTTCCATTAATAAAATATACAAAAGTTATATTTGTTTCTCTCATAAACCTTCACTATATTTCAATGAAAATTTGTTTTACATAAAATTTGAACCTATTTTGTTGGAAATTTTCTCTGCACGTCCGTCACCATAACCTTACCAACTCAATTATGTTCATGACACATCTTGTTCCTTTATCTTGTTAAATGTAATCATTATCTTTAATTCATCCTAATTTTTTAAGTTAATCTAAATTGAATTTCAAACCATAATTTTAACCTGATAAAAGATAGATGTAATAGTTGAAAGAGAACAAAACAAAGTGGCATGAATTGTCGAGGATGAAATTATATTACAAACAAAAAAAATTATTGAATCAAAATCTAATGAAAGTTCTCACAAAAAATATGGTTCTTTCAATTCAAATATTGGTGGACTAAGATATTGGTAGTGATACCAGTTGATATAGTGTTATACTTGGTTGATCCAATATTACACTAATTAATATGTATATGGAGACATCTTAATAAGATGGGATTGTTATGTGAGATAATTAGATGTAAAGTTAGCATTTGGTTATGAATAATAAAGAAAAGAATAGGCGGCCGCGGCCGCCCGTCAGCCGGAGTTGTACGGTCAAATATTCCTGCTTTATATCATCATTAACACGTGGCATCTCTAATTAACGTAAACATTAATCCAACAATATTCCACTCAATATATATAACTTTTTGGGGTTCACATTTCTTGATTTGAAAAAAGTGAGTGGGTCAAATTCTGAAACTCTTTGGGTTTCTTTTCAAAAATATTTGTCATTATGAGTCCATGACCTAAAAGCACACACAAAGCACAACTGTAGAACTAAAGACAAAAATAATAAGTGGGACAAACAAATCTATTGCCCAACACTAAATCATGATAAACACAGGATATTTTTCATTTTAACTAAGCATATCATGCTTATAAAATGATATTATTATTAAAAATATTCAAGTAAACAATAAAATATATATTAAAATCTAAAAATCGATAGAAAACAGGTCCCTATTTATTAAGGGCCCGGCTATACACACCCCGGGCCCTTCTAAACACACCCCACCAAAATAATGGAAAAAGAAATAGAATGTATAATGTCCAAAATGTCCTTATCCATTTGACAAAATAAAAAATATAATCAAACAAATTATCCAAACACACCCACCTAATTGTGATTGCTAAACACACCCAATTCTTTCTAGGTTTTGTAATTGGAATACACACATTCCACACAACCGAACTCTTCTTCCTCACCAACACCAATTTGAATTTCTAACCAAAACCCTACTCAAATTTGTTCAAAAAATATCATGGATCAAAATAGAGCACGAGAAATGGACAATATAAGTCATTTAACATGATTTCACCGATTTATTTTTCAGTATGGTTGGGAAAAAAAATCGCGCAGTTCCCGATCGGCCAATACAGGCCGAACAATGTGAAGTGTGTTCGACCTGTATTGGCCGAACATGTAGTGCAATGTTCGTTCAGCACTGGTCGAACATCTAGGTAATGTTCGACTTACTCTGGTCGAACGTTATGATGTGTGTTCGGCTAGCTCTGGTTGAACATATGTGATGTGTTCGTCTTTTAATAGTCGAACATATTGTTATATTAGTCAATTCAATCTACTTCAATCACCGAACAATCGACCATCGACCAAACAATGAACTATAATGTTGCAACATAAAATCGACTATCAACCAAACAATGAACTACAATGTTCGGTCCATACCTACCCACAATTCTAAGTATGTTCGACCAATCTCGCATGAACACAACCTTACATGTTCACCCGAAGTAGACCGAACATCCTTAAGGTGTTCGACCAATGCCGACCGAACAACTCCACATGTGTTCGGCCACTATCAGCCGAACATGCCTCATATGTTCGCCCACTACCGACCGAACAGCTCCACATGTGTTCAGCCACCATCAGCCGAACACAGCATACAAAGTTCGCCCAACCAGGGTCGAACATACCCTGTTCGACAACCACAAATTCGACCAAAAAAACATCCGGAATTCACGCTATATCGACAAATTAACGAAGCCTAAACACTAACATTGTGTTTTAAACAAAATTACACACATCTAACACATCAAAATTTAATCTTCCTACTCAAAATTCATAAGTTCACTTATTTTGATTTTCTTCTTCTCCGTGGGAATCCATTATAAATTTTGAGTTACGAAATCAAGTTTGCTACAACTTGTTCGGTTGAAGGTCGAAGAAAAACACCAATTTCATCCAATGAAGAGGGGATTTGCAAGGAAGAAACGACTCTCTCTCTCTCTATTGCAACTAGGGTTTGTTTGGGGTATGTGTGTGGTGGGTGGGTGTGTTTAGAATTAGCTTTTGTTTTTTCAATTTTTTTATTATTAAGGGTATTTTGGTAATCATGTGGGGTGTGTTTAGTATTATGTGAGATCAATTTTAATTTGATGGAGTGTGTTTAGAATTTGGGGTGTGTTTAGAAGGTGTTGGGGTGTGTATAGCCGGGCCCATTTATTAAATCATATATTTTATGTTAGAAACAATGAGATTCAATAGGCAAATCAAATTTGTACATGTATCACAAAAAATCTCTTTGAAAAAAATAATTGAGTACAACTTTTCTATCCCATACTTGATTACAGCTATTTTGTAGTTGAGGGATAAAGAAAGAGAGCACCATGAAATGGACTAGCATAGTGTATGATTATTTTTAGTAAAAAGATTAATTTACAAAATTATTTCCTTTTCTCGGTGTTGTTATATCATGGGGGATGGCCATTAGGTTACACCCACGTCCTTTTAACTGATCAATAAAATAAATTTGAAATCTAAATTTGATTTGTTGAGTTCGATATGTCTCTCAAAGATTGCACTTTATTTGCAAGATTTTTGGTTCCACAATTGCCCAAATATAATAACCCTTTTTCAACAATTTGTTGATGGAGAATTGGTGATCGAGAAGCGTCCAAAAACTTGTGCTGGATAGCGTCACCAACCCATATCATATCATAATCATTAAATATTATATATATATATATATATATATATATATATATTTTAAAATAATACTTCCTTATTTTGTTTTTTTTCCTGCTAACATAGTGGGTTGGATTTTGCATGTGTCGAATCCTATCAATTTAGATTGATTCTGGGCTCCCATAATCACTTGAGTGAATGTTGATTAATTTTGTGGTTAACTTAGCGAATATGGGAAAAGTTGCTGTTATTATTTATTAATATGTATTATACTCTCTTGGATTATGTACTAAGCTTATGATGATGATATGTTGGATAACTTTATTCTTGATCTGAAGGAAATTTCAAGACAACCTGTCTATTCACAGTGGATATATTTAATAACTAATTTTAATATATATCCATTATTAATTCTTATGGTGTGACACCTTATCAGTGGTATGTGTCTCAAGAGGATATAAGGTTATGTGTATGTATATGGGTTTGCGTTTGGATGGAGGGAAATTTAAGAAATAATTTGAAATTTAAAGTAATAAATTCATTAATGATAATATTTGAATTGATGTAGATTTGTAATTCATTACTTTTATTTTAAATTAATTAGTAATACATTTGTGCAATGTGTGGTTTATTATTTATCATGAAAAAATATAATTTGTAATAATATAATGAGTATGTTTTGAGTTCAAACATATATTAATTTATGAATAGGTGCAAATATAGATACATTAATTATTATCTATATTATTAACAACGATAATAATAAATATTTTTTTTTAAAAAGATGATAATAATAATAATAATAATAATAATAATAATAATAATAATAATAATAATAATAATAATAATGTAGGATAATTACTATTATCTTATAAAAATAATAATGTAGTATGCATACTCATGAGTTGTTGTAGTCCATATATTTTAGGTAATATAGAAGCTCAAAATAAACGTAACATGTATTAAGAATTTACATAAACTCTCGTGAAACCATTTTACATAAGACCTACTCCTCAAATATTGGATTTTAAGCCCTTTATTCAAATAAAATTTATTATAAAAATCTAATATAAAGATTTAAATAAATCATCCAAGGTGAGTCCCTGAACCAGTTTGAGTCGGGCGCCAAGTAAAAATATCGAGGTTCCATTGCAAATGTGGGTGTTCTTTCTTATTTTATCTATTTTTCTTTCTTTCTTATTCTTCAAATAGTAAAAGACAAAATATTTCCTTTTTATTATTTATTTATTTTGTGTTTTTATTCCAAAATTTTAGAAAAACACTTGTACTGTTGTACATGGGTATATTTGTTTAAACTTTTTTTTTTTTTCTTAACTTGTTGCAACTGAAATTTTTTATAGACCATCAATGATTTTAGGTGAAGAGGTAGATTGTAACATGATAATTACTTGATTTGATTCAACTTAATTGATATTAATTTGACTTATAAAGGAATTTTTCTCAATTATTAATAGATGGAAATAACCTATCACAATAAGTTGTGGACCAAAAAATTGTTTTTTGCAAACATAGTTGAGAACAAAAAACTAGTTTTTGAAACATATCGGGTATAATAATATATTTCCTAAATCTGGGAACCAGATTGGTGAGATGTCTTTCTCTAAGTAACAATTATGTAATTGATTCCTAAAATACAATAATGACATTGTTTTTCCTTTTCTTTTTTTCGGCTCAAACATCGTTTCAAAAGAAACAAAAATAAAATAAAATAAAAACCATCTAGTCTCACCACCAAATGACATGATTGGTATGATGAAATGAGTTGTGAATGGAATCATCATTCTTACATTCATTCTCATTTCTTTGATTGGTATGATTTATAAGTGGGAATCACCATTCCTTTAGAAATTGTCATTACCATGGATGAGAGAATAGTCATTCCTTCCTACCCCATGGTATTATGTATTCCTCACCTACAAATGAATGAATTATATTTATTAATTTGATTATTTATCATTATTTAATTTATTTTTTTACAAGTTGACTTCCCAAAATTAAATTATTATATAAAATTGTATAATAATATAAAATTATTTATAAAAAAAATTAATATATAAATTTAATATAAAATAAAAATTTGTTCAAACAAGTCATAAACTAATAAAATAAATTGGATAATTTATTAAAGTAATTGTCTTTTTTTGAAAATAATAAATTACATTCAAATTTTTTTCAAATTTTATTTTTTAAAATCTTTTTAATCTACATCTCATAAATGGTCATTAGAAATTATTCATTTAAAAAGTGAAATAAATATACGTTTATAGTAAAATTTGAAGGTAGGTATAACCTATAATTAGTGCAATGATTATTTTTTTATAATTTTTAATTAATTAAATATATCATATTATTTAAATTAAATTAAATAAGAATATTAAAATAAAACTATAGTGAATGATAATTTGATCAAATAAAAATTGATTTAATGTTTTATTTGTAGTTATCAATTATAAAATATAATTATAATGATTATTTCATTCATTTCTCATTCATCTGCGATACCAATCATAGAAATAAACATTTTAATATCATTCCATTCCCATCACCATTCCATTCTTAGATTTATTCCATTCACACCTCATTCCATTCCACCATACCAATCATGCCATTAAGACCGTATAGATTCGAAGTGGTGGAATATTCAAGAATCAATGTAGGTTGGGTGTTGTAGCATCTAAGCAATCAATTAGCCTGAATTTTAATATATTACTAAAAATAACATTATATGTCATTATTCATCTGCCATTTTAATTATATATATATATATATATAAATGAGTGAAAATGTTAAAATATTATTGTGAGTAACTCTTAATATGTCCATTGATGACGTGTAATGGTCTCATTCCCTTATTAAATGGAACCTGTATTTTCTCCCGTGCGTTGCACGGATTATAATATTTATAGTTGATTTTAAAAATCATGATATTAATGGATTCAAAATTTTATATTCGCTAAGTTAGAAAAAAAAATCAACATAATACAAAACAAATAATGTCTACAATAATAACTAAAATATAATAATTACAAAACTCACAAAACTTCCTAATATACAACATTAATTGATACATAAATAAAGTTATGAATATAGTTAATATTAATACATAAATATAAAACTAAAAAACAACAATAATAAATAATTGGACCATAATTTTTTAATTTCGTTATGTTCCAAGGATTTGTGTTTTTGAAGATTTAACTTTTGGACCATGATCTTATTATTTAAATTCTACAGCTTTAATTATTGTAAGATTTTTGAAATAAATTTTAACTTTAAAAATAATATTTAGATTTTTTAAATAATTATCAGATTTTCAGATTTTGAAAATAAATTTCAAAATTTTCAAGAAAATTGTGGATTAGTTATATCTTTATTTTAATTTCAATTAATTTTCTTAAAATTTTGAATTTTTGAATTTTTTATTTCTAAAATCAATCACTTTTAAATTTATTATTATTAATTTTATTGTAAAACTTTTTTAAAATTTCACTTGTTTATGTGTAGATATTTAAAATAACTTTTCTGATTATTTATTATAAAAATTTTAGTGTCATTATTTTAATTCTTTTATAATTTTGATATTTAAACCTTACAATTTAATTATATGAAATAGATATATTTAAAAAAGAGTTATTTAAATTATTATGGTCTTTTTCACTAAAATTATGTTTAATTAAGAGGATATGAGAATTTATCAATTACTATTAAAACTCAATTATTCAAGGCAAGCCCAATTAACTTTTTTATTAAATATATACATAAATAAGTCTAATTATTCAAGGCAAACCCAATTTCCATGAATATATAATATATAATTTTTTAATATTTTATTATGATAGTGACAGATTTGAGAGAGAAAATGATATTTTTGTAATTTTCCCCAACTATCCTCCTTTTATATTAGTATAGAAATGAAATTAATAGGTTAACTAGATTTTTGACACATCGATGTAATTATCCCATTCACTTGTTATATGGAAAGTGAAATTAATAGGTTTACTAGATTTTTGATACATCAATTGTGGGCATATATGAGTAAGATAGCAGGGTTGTATAAATGTGTCTGGGAAGTAGAAGGGAGGCGAAGAATAAAGACGGGTCGGCGTAGCAGGGATGTATCAATATGTCTGGAAGTAGAAGGGAGGAGAAAAATAAAGACTAGAAAATTTATATGATCCATGTTTGAATTCTGATCATCATAACTGCACTTTTATCAAAGGTGAGCTATCATTTAAACTAAAATACTCGGGTTTATTCTAACAATATATAGTTGGATGCATTTTTGTATATTTTTTAAGTTTCAAAATCGTTTTCCTTTTTAAATTTTAAATCAAATGGCATATTTGTTTGGACTTTAAAATCTTAAGTTGAAATAGTGTCCCCAATTATTAGCTTATCTATATCTCATCCTCCAAAAAAATCAATTTATCTCGGATAATTTATTAATAATTATATTTAGTAATTATATGACAAATTATTTTTTTTCACAATACTCTTTTTTAATACAAAAACATAGTACAAATTAGTGAAGAAGAGTGGCTGATTTTACACTAATTAAAATAATATTCGGAGTTAGAGATGTCCTTATAGAAGAATGTCAAACTTTGTCCGCATTATTTTTTTCTTTTCAGGTAACAAACTATGCCTGCTTTGACAATGTATTAAATAGATGAGACATGCAGAAAAGTCGTATTGTAAATTAAATCTCAATCTATATTTAAAGTCGTTATTAATTGCACACGCTATTATAATACCAGTCCATCAATAATACTATGTGCCACGCAAAACCAGGTCTCCTCTCACTGTTTGACAAAACCAGGCAAGAATATTTAACCTTTTTTTTCATATACATTTTCTTTTGTTTTCTCAAAGTCTTGATATTAATGAATTATGTATGCATAAGAGTATGGGCCAAAATTGTACTTCAAATCCATCCTAATAATAATAATAACAACTACGGGTAATTGCCACAAAAAAGTACCAACTTTTCAAAATTGTAATTTTTTGACTATTATTAAATATTACTTAACTTTTAATCCCTTGCATTTGTAAAACCAACGAAAAGAATTCGTACATACCTTACTTGCCAAAATTCATTTCTTAGCGCACTAAACTCTCAACATACATATTTCTAAATACTTGATCATCATTCAATAAAAATTCAAAAAATCTCTTCTTTTTATAAAGAATGTATGCATGAAATTTGCTCGTTTGTTACGACATTAAAAGTCCTGTTATATTAACTTATAATCAAAAAATTAGTTAAAATTCAATTTTTGAAAAGTTTGTAATTGTTGACGCAATTAACCCTACTACAACTAATAATAATAATGTGGCCCTTATTAATCATTGGAAGGAGACAGGATAGGATGGGACATGAAAACTTCATGCAAAAAATTATATTAAAAGAAAAGCAAAAAAAAATACGAATACAGAAATAAGTCTCTCGAACCCACAATCAAACTTTTATTTATTTTTAATAGTTTATGGCAAGTTGTGGGGTGGAAACCACTCTAAAACAACTTTTTGATGATGTGATCAAATCCAATGGCACAATTGGGATTATTGTACATATTCTTGATAATTGAGTTTATCTTAATATATATTTAGGGACATGTCCATAGATTACTCGCAAGAGTTCTTCCACTTTTGGGTCCTCCAATAAAATATGTTCTTTGCATGTAGTAAGGTTTTCACAATCTTGGGATGTATTGATCTTTGAACATAAGTAAAAAATTCGAGTACAAATTATATATAGGGATTCTATATTTTTCTTATTTCCTTTCCTTAAAATTGGGAAGCTCACCCATTGTGATCATGGCGTAATTAATTAAAATATTCTTTATATATTGATAGTTTAACTTGAGATGATTAACGGGATAGTTGCGCGAAATCCATTTGAAAATTGGGCATGAAATTTCTATGCTTTAAAAATTGCGCGAAATCTCTTTGGTTTGTTAAATGTAGCTGACTCTCATTTTTTTAAAGAAAACTAACTGTATTAATTTTTCACCTTTATTTCACGTTATATCCTTCATACAATGTAGTTGGACTGTTAATTTTATTTAAAAAAAAAGCAATACAGAGAGATCGCCTAACTGAAACAAGGGTTTTTTTCCAAAATAAAAATGTTAAAATCGATCGATTTTTTTGAGAAATTTGCTTGAAGTGACGATTAAAGAAGTAAACAATTTCTGATTTATATTCTTCTTATCTAGGTTTTTTGGTACATGATTTTTGTTCTCTCATTTCACTTTTATTTGGTACATGATTTTTGTTCTTTGATTTCATTTTTATGTTTTGAGTATTTTTATTTTCTGTGTCTTCCAAGTTTTGTATAAGATTTATATTTTGTATCTTTTGCATCTGATATAAGATTTATATTCCTAATATTTGTCGATATACTAGTAGATTTGAGGATATAGTTTATTATTTTTAAATAAATATTTTCAAAATATTATTATTTTAATTATCATTGTCTGCTATATTTGGTGTTAGTTTAGAAATTTTTCTTTGAATTTAATAATATATCGATAAATAAATTTTATAATATGTATTTAAATATATCGTTAAATAAATTTTATAAATGTATTTAAATATACCGAATTTAATAATTTTTTTATATTCTGTTGATATTATATTTTGTGCTTCTATTTTATTTGCACATGATGTTAAAGAAAAAAATATACCTATTAGTATAGAAAACAAGTTTGACTGCAATTGTAAAAAAACATTTACAAGTTTTTATATAGGTAATGAAGGATAAATGAGTCTTTATGCACTCTCAAAAATGAAAAAAAAACACCAAAAATCGCATGAAGACGTGTGTTTAACACTTTCGTTAATATTAACAGAATTGAGGATTTCAGACTACATTTAACAAACCTTAAGGTTTCACGCAATTTTTAAAATACAAAAGAATTTCATGCCGAATTTTCAAACCATTAAGGACTTTCGCGAAATTAAACCGATGATTATCTATTAGTAAGATAAAAACGATCACTTTCATTCCAAGTCATTCTTCGACTTTACAGATAAGGTGTGGCTGGCTGTTGTTGTCACAGTGTCCCATGGTACTTTCACTCCCTTACTTCAACAGTCATTAACGGTTAAATATAATGCAATCTAACTCCCAAGCTCAGCTGTACATTTCTAAATTTAATTAAATAAATTAAAAGTTGAGTTGAGGTATTTAAATATGAAAATCCAGGCAATTGTAGACACGTGCTTCGGCTGCCTATCATTTAACGTACGCGTGCATGTACATTATACGTACATGTTAAACAGCAACTTTAATTACATGCTGACGTGGAAACCATTCATTTAGGAGTTCTTTTTTTTAATTAAGTATAATTTATTAAATGGAAATATCGATCCTGGAGGTAGTAGGCCAGCATGAGGAAGCATTGAACCGAGGATAAGTGATGATTAATTCATTAATCAATCAAAGCCAGTTGTCTTGTTAAATGAGTAATTTGATTTATGTTCTGACATGTACGTATTAGTACGAGCTTTAATTGCAATTATTAGTCAACAAATCAATATTTCTTTTATGTTCTGTGTGTGTTTTTTTCTTCAAACTTTTAGATTTACTACTATTGAGTGATTGGATCCAACTATATATGTTGATAGGACATTCAAAAGACGTGTTTAATTTTATATATATATATATATATATATATATATATATATATATATATATATATATATTATTTTTGTATTTTATCATGATTCTTGATATGGAAAAAAGTGAGTTTACAAATCTTAAACTTATCAATAATTGATAGTCAACATCGGATATAGAGAAAACGTGATAGCAAACTTTTGAATTTTTTTTATTTAAGAATTATTGTTCTTTATAATATAATTAGATTATTATATTAAATTAAAGAAATATATGTTAGTCTCAAAATTTTAAATTATTTGGGTCGTAGAAAAATCAATATTTTTGTTTTTCTTTCAAAACCATCGTTTCAGTTAAAAATAAAGTGATCTAGCAGTTATATTGGTAAATAGAAATTTGACCTAGATTTGGAGTCAAACAAAGTAAACTCTTAATCAACAGTTACTGGATATTAAGCAAATTCATTGTATAAACACGAGTCGGACAAAAGTGATTATAAAATAAGCAAGTAGCTGAATATTTAATTACTACATAATTTAAGTTCACTGGGGTTTTGGACTCTTAGAAGAGTTAATTATAAGTTATTTTCAAGTGAATTAGCTTTCATTTCATCAGATTCAAGGTCGTGTTTCTTGTTTACAGAGCCCTCAAAAGAAGTACATTAAAGTCGCTAATCAATTTAATTTAGATCCATCTGATCAGAATCCGTAATTTTTTTAGAATTTTATGTGTAGATTTTTGTGTTATAAATGTGTGGCCTTTATCTTATATTAGTGTGACATTTATGTACAAATTTCATGATCTTTATATACATAAATGTATATATATTTATACATAAATATCATATGAATATATATATATATATATATATATATATATATAAGAGTCACATGAATATCACATAAAATATCTATGTACAAATTGTGTCGAAATTCTTTTTTTTTTTGTTTGTTTAAAATTACAGTACATAAAAATCACAAAATTTGTACATAAAAATCACAACACTATAACATAAAAGATTACATTAATATAATATAAAAAAATTTGTTTGAAGAAAAAAAGAACATGTAAATTCGGATCCACTCAAATTACATGCATTCCAAATTATACACCAAACCTACTCATGGTAGATTAGTTCTTAAGGAATTCAATTTTTTGTTTTCTTCTGAATTTTATATGGGACAAGAATCTAGGATCAAGAGCTCGCTCAAGTTATTATTTGATAAACTTTAGTGCTTTACTAGATTTATTGCATCCAAGTACTATACATATTATTAATGAAATATATTCTCCATATTCTAAAAGTAATGTGAATAAAAAATGAGAATTTTCATAAATATTTGCATTTCTCGAAGGTGACCCTCTATTGAAGCCAACATCTTAATACAAATATGCCCGATAATTTTAACATCACATAATTTAAATTTTTTTGTTATTTAATATTTTGAATTAGGATTAGTTCTAAGTTCGGGATGCATGTACTCCAAAATATTTAAAATTTATTAAACGTGGAAGAAATCTGCCAAAGTGGGCCGACAAATTATTGGCCCATCAGTGATACTGTCTTAATCGTACTCTAATTTGGCATTTAAGTAGTGGCTTCTGAAAAGGACCGATCAACTTCTTCTTCGTTGGGTGTACGTCAGTCTACTACATATTTGTGGGCTGCATGACCAACTTGTATAAAGGGCTATTAGAATTAAGGCCCAGTCTGTTAACTGAAATTTAAACATTGAAGCACAATTATTAAATATTTTTTGGCACTTCTCAGTTTTTAGAAATTTGCCAAATGTTTTTAAAAGAAAAGGAAAATATCCAATGAATATTTAATGAAAGAACTATTTAAAGCAATTTTTTATTTTATTTTATAAGTAATTGAACACATACATTTTAGTATATATGTATACATACACACCTTTTTTTCCTTTAAAAATTAAATTAAAATTTCCATGGATCAGCTCACCTAACGCGTAGCCCATCGATGAACTGGATTAAATTAAGTTAGATTTGACAGCTAGCCACAATGAAAGCTCGCCCTGACCACCTCAACGAATTGTGGCTTATGATGAGTCATAGACAAATTCACATCGAGTCATTAACACCTCCAAATAAAAGTAAAAAAACATAAAAAAGAAGTTAGCATGAGGAGAAAAAAAATATTACACAGAGAACAACTAGTTGTAAATGCACTCCCATTAAAAAGAAAGTTTGTATATTCATTGAGATATAAATACCAATATATATTTACCATCACATTATAAAAATAAAAATGTATATATACATCCACAAGTAATCAAAAGAAAAACAAGAGTACTAAACTGGTAAGTGATGATGAGGTTGGGATTGAATTTGCATACAAGTAGAAATCCTATATGCAATCTGTGTCATATCAGGCCTCTCTTCAGGGCTTCCAAGCAAAGCCAGATTAACCACATCAACCAGACCCCTAAGCTGTTCAACATTAACCTCACCTGATCTCAACTTAGGGTCCAACATCTTCACCATAACCTCCACACTCTCACTCTTTCTATACTCCTCCGTCCACTCTGCCAGCGTGGACGAGCCCTGCAAAGACTTGAGCCCCGTTATTAGCTCAAGCAGCAATATTCCAAAGCTGTAGACGTCGCTCTTGGGTGATACTATGCCGGTGTTCAAATAAGTGGTGTCAACGTAGCCAAGTGAGCCCTTGACGGCTATGGGAGTGTGGGCACTCTGAGCGTCGTTGCCAAGCTTGCAGAGCCCGAAATCTGCAAGCTTGGCGTGATCGTCGTTGATGAGGAGCACGTTGGATGACTTGATGTCTCTGTGTATCACTGGAGGATCAGCCACAGAGTGGAGATAGTCGAGGGCGTAGGCAATGTCTAGTGCAATGCTGAGACGATTGGGCCATGAGAGTGTGCCTGAGTACTGCCCCTGTCGTGTGTGCATTCGATCGAAGAGGCTCTTGTTTGGGACGTATTCTAGTAGAAGAAGCTGCTCTCCTGCAATGCAATGCTGTGTTTTTAGACATTTCTATTTTAATGTTATGTCTCTTGCCAAATTCAGAAAAATGCAATATAAAAAAAGAAAAACTGTAATAGCTACCTTTTTCAAGGCAGAATCCCAACAAGCCAACCAAATTAGGATGTGAAATCCTTAGCAAAACAGAAACCTCATCAAGAAACATCTTTTGGCTTCCACCTCTTGTCTCCATCACACGCTTAACAGCACCAAATCCTCCATCTCCAAGCTCAGCAAGGTACACGTACGAAGTAGCTCCGACTCCAATCCGAATCCTGAAATCGCTCGTGGCCACCTTCAGCTCATCTAGTGCATAAGTCCTGATTGCAGAATACGAACGATGAATTGTTTTATGATTGATATGTGGTGTAATATCTTTAGGCTTTTGATGATCAGAGTCAGAGTCTTTCAAAGACTTGTCATCTCGACTAGACTCAATGTAAATGGTCCACTTTCTTAGGATGAAAGTGAGGATGATAACAAGTGTTATTGCACCTATAATCAAGTAGCTTCTTCTACTTGCTGTGGAGAAACCAAGAAACCACATTCTTGCTTGTGTCTAAACATTGATTACTATGTACCACATTGTTTTGTTATGTCTTCCACTTCATTTTAAACAAAGAGCATAGTTTATTAATATCCTCTTGTGAATAAACTAGGAATTTGGAAGTGTATATGATGTGGTAAAAAAGTTGGATCAAGATTCATTCATTTGGATTTTTCATACATAAGTGTCTTATGTGTGAGAATAAACATGTGCACAAGGGTCTTTGTTGTGTCTTTTAATTAGGTCAACATAAATAACTGAAAGTTTTGTCACGTTGGAACTCATTTTCTTGAATAATACAAAGACTAATATTAGATCATATGTTTTGAAACTTTATGCTGAGTTTTATCTCTAGTGATGTTGATGTGTGTTCTGATAAATTTTTAATGTATGGTCAAATAATTTGTGAAAATTCCAAGAGGTAAAGTTTGGTATGCAGTATTTTCCTATAGGACTCAAATTTTATTTTAACAATATTTGGTTGTTATTGATGTACTATATATAAGAAGATATATTTTTAAATAATAAAAATTATAATTGCACCGAGTAACTCATTAAGAAGAAATTTCATAAAATTGTCAAACATCCAAGCTAACTTTCACTGTTATTAGTCCTAATTGAGGCTTTAAATTGACATTTTGATGTTATTATTAAAGAAGAATGTACAAAAGAAGTACTCCAAGATTTAATACAACTGCGCCTAATTATGATGATGATTTAAATGTAGAGATTCTTTTTCAAATCCCTACATGGCTCATTTGATTAACTTATGTCAAGCTATATAAAACATTGCTTTAAATTTAAATGCAAATAAGCAGTGTTAATTTTAGGCGTCAATATAAGAAAGGTAATTGTTTCATAATATGTTTATCTCAACTTTATTCATCTATAAAGATCATAATGGTCAAAAATTTGGATCTCATCTATTAACAGGTAATATATATAATCCCCAATTTATTACATTTTATTTACAAATAATTAAATATACAATAATTGTATTTTAAAACCCCTATCCTGCAAAATGCCAATAAAAATTTCAATCACCTAATGACTCTGTCCACTTCCAGACAACTACTCATTTTTGGCAATAAATTAATCTAACGATTCCAGTAATCAATTCATTTATTTAAAAATAATGAATTGTCAAGATTCAGACGCTGGCCGTAGTCGTTGACTTTTAGTTGGGCTTGGGCCGGGGCATAAGGCCCACAATTTCCTCCAAGAAGATTCAACTACCGCTGCAAGGTTGTACTCACTGGACAATTTTAGCCTTGTCAAAGTCCTAATTTTCTCTATTCTAAATGTTAGTCTAGTTAAAAAAAAAAAAAACTAGTTTAGTTAAACAAAGCTGCAAAGTATATTATGAATATCCATTTATATCGTGTATTAAATCGAGTGTAATGTTAGGAAAAACATAAATAAGTAGTACCCTGCAAGAAATCAGATGTACAACCCTTGTTTTCCGAAACCCTGGATTCGCTGTACAAGATCAGTTCCTCACCCAGTCAAAGAGGAAAGAAAAATAAAAATAAAAAACTCAATTCCAGCAATTTTCCATCAAAATGAATAACAGCTAAAACCCTTCTTCTTCTCTCCTCCTCGTTCTAAATCTTGAATCCAATCCATGACAATAGATTGAAACTTTAAACTGGCTTCAGTTGACCATCATGATCGCAACGGAAAGTCTTAAAATGAAAATCTGTTGATATCTATGGAGTGATTGGCTATCCAATTCGTGATCTTTTCCTTATAATTTTTTGGGAATGGCTGGGAGTAGTCCATTGAAGGAGGTGGCGGCTTCCAGGCCATTGTTCTTGACGATCTACGCAACTGTGATTATTGGTATCTTGGTATCTTCATTTTATGTATTTTCCTCTGTTTTCTCCGGTTCGAATTCCGTCTCTTCTCCGTGGCTTTCCACTTCAGTTGCCTCCGGCGGTGACCTCGCTCGTGAGTATTATTTTGGCGCTTCCTTCAATTTCCATACTTTCTTTGATATTTCCACTTTGTCCTACTTTTTATTTGAATGCATTCTATTATTCCATCTGCCTGTGGAGTGTGGAAGCACAAGCACATGCAGGTGCGATTTTTGTTCTGATGAATGAAAATGAATCCTATTAAATTTAATAATTGTGATGACAATACGTTTCAAGTCTAAGTTATTATTTGTGGACGACTCCTTAATATATACTTGGGTGGCTAAATTTTTTATCCTATATATCATTACTCCTTTGTTCAACATACTCTGTTTTAAGCTCTGTTTTGGTATTGAACTCTTATGAATTATAACCCTGAAGAAGCCTTTTGTTCCTGGTTGATCTGAGAGTTTAGTGAATACTAAAGCAGTGCGAATATGAAAATGTGAATTTCATGCTTTCATACCATTCGACATTTTTCCATACGAATCATTTTCATCGGGGGAAAATAGTGGACGAAAATAAAATTTGCATGGAGAATAAGTCTCAGTTAACAATTCCTAACCTCTGGTTCATTTAGTACAATAGACATAATATTTATTTCCTTGATCCCTTTTTTACTTACAATACTTTGCATGTTAACAAATTCTGGTTATACGTTTCAATCGATGTCCTAAGACTACATTGTCATCATATGCAGATGCGTAATTGTGAGATTTTATTTGTTTTTTTTTTTTTGGGTAGAAAGTTTTGGCATTAGTCTTGATCATAGTCGGCAGTTTCTGTTGAATAATCCATATCTGAAATGTCTTACCATCTATCTGTTTGGATTTTCCTTTTCCCCTTCGACGATAGACAATCTTTATCTGCTAATCCTATATTTTCAGACGTACACATAGTGATAGAAAGTAGTTTTAATCTTTTAGGGACAGAACTTATCAGTGCATTTTTTATAAGTATTTTGTAATGCTGCAACTTTCTTTGCCTAGACTGACACAATGATACATACCTGATTATATTTATATCTTCTTGCCTTTTTCTTTTTTTTTTTTTTTTGCTTCCCTTGCTTATAATAGAAACAAACCCGCCATCCTCCACTCAAGCATCCAATTCTTCCAACCAAGTAGTGGCTGGCATAGCACCAGATTCTGCCTCCCACAAAAAGAAAAAACCTCAGGAGCCAATTTGGAAAGCGCCCCCTCCTGGGTCTAAAATGCCACCTCTGGAGACCTTTAAATTGACAAAGGAACTGGTTCAGCAAAGAGTGAAGGATAATGTGATAATTATGACATTTGGCAACTTTGCTTTCATGGATTTCATTTTGACTTGGGTTAAGAGCTTATCAGATATGGGTGTTGATAACCTACTTGTTGGTAAGTATTCTTGAATTCCCTTGACAAGAGACAAAAATTACATTGTGCTAGTTAAAATACCTTGTACCATCCAAACAAGATTCCTGTTCTCAGGTGCAATGGACACAAAACTGTTGGAGGCTCTGTATTGGAAGGGTGTTCCAGTTTTTGATATGGGTAGTCACATGAGCACAATAGATGTTGGATGGGGGTCTCCAACATTTCATAAAATGGGGAGAGAGAAGGTTATTCTGATAGATTCTGTCTTACCTTTCGGCTTTGAATTACTGATGTGCGATACTGACATGGTCTGGTTAAAGGTAATGCTTTCACACTTATTTTCTTAAATGAACTCTATCAGATCTGTTATTGATGAGTTCGGGTTATCTGTCTTTTTGATGCATCCTTCTTTTGTGTGTTATTGTTGGATTTGGTAAGGACTAAGGAGAATTGCCATTGTGTTTCTGCAATAAGTGTTATGTATAAGTGTGCATGTTAAACGCATTTCTTGTGTTATACATGTATGACTGTATGGTATTTACATTTTGATTTTTGGTATACACGTGATACTGAAACAGGTGGTTTGATATATCTGTCTTTTTTACTATTTTCTAATATATGTTGAACTGCTTGCTAATGGGTTCAATTTGTACATCCCCACATAAAATCGATTATAGACTTTGCTTTGTCTTCTTTCTTCCTATTTTTCTCTCAATTAGTCACCTGAGACTCCTTCAGAACTGTCTGTTCCTTTTTCAAACCACTCAGTTAAACAAAGTAGAAGAGTAAAGTTTGCTAAATTTTAACAACTGCAACTTTTCTTGAACAGAACCCGCTTCCTTATCTTGCACATTTTCCTGAAGCAGATGTGTTGACTTCTACTGATCAAGTTTCACCAACAGTAGTTGATGACCGGTTGGACGATTGGAGACAAAGTAAGAATTCCATGGATGAACTTTCTGTTGCTTAATCTTCCTTTTCCCTTTCCCTAAAAAAAAAAAGGAGAATTCAATCAAAACATTTTCCTTCTATGCTACTATAATTCGATGGAGATTCGAATTTCAAGCATTGAGGAATTTGATTTGTGAGAAATATTTAGAGGTTGGTCTAGTTCTCATCTTATAGTTACTGCTCATCATTATAGACTGTCATGGTGTCTTGGGAGAAAATAGTACCTGCACTGGGCTGACATTACTTTGAACAGTTCAGTCCTTTCAAATTACATGAGTTTATATTTAGAACTAAATGCGAACTTATATTATTGTACAAGTAAAATTTTGTATGAGGAAATCGCAAATCATTCAGTAATAGTGCTGGATTCCGAAGGTAGCCACTGAAAAACAGAGGGAGTTGATACTTTACCACTTACCAGTGCTTAATCTATGAGTTCATTCATCTGGGCCCTGTTTATATACATACATTGGACATCATCTCCTTTTGCAATATCATATGAATTTTATCTTCTAAAAATTTTGTCTATGTACAGCCGGTGCGGCCTATAACATAGGAATTTTTCATTGGAGGCCAACACCATCTTCAATTAAATTAGCAAAAGAATGGAAACAAACACTTCTAGCTGATGATACAATATGGGATCAAAATGGTTTCAATGAGATTGTTCACAGGCAGTTGGGCCCACCTGTTGATGAAGACAGCGGACTTGTATATGCATATGATGGAGAACTTAAGCTAGGCCTTCTCCCAGCAAGTATATTTTGCAGTGGTCATACCTACTTTGTTCAGGTGTGTGATATTTTTTGTATCCTTAATTGCAAATCAGATGTTAGATATTTGAATTCAAGATCGTAATAGCAAAACAATTTGTCCAAAAAAAAAATGACTTTGCAAGTGTGAGAGGCATAAATGCAGCATGTACGTCTAATAAACCTTATCTTTACTTGGCAGGCCATGTATCAACAACTCAGACTGGAGCCATATGCTGTGCACACCACATTCCAGTATGCTGGTACTGATGGAAAACGCCATCGGTTGCGTGAAGCTATGTTGTTCTATGATCCACCAGAATATTATGATACTGCAGGTTCTTATTCTTTTTGAAACTCACTATTCTATCTCTTTCTTAAGGTAGCAATATGTCAAAAGAAAAGACAACTATAAAGCATGTGATGGTTTATCTCATGATTTTATTATGGCATCTCATTATAAATTCACTGATGGTGTCAACTGATAATATGAGGGCCTTGAGATGACTTTGAAGAAAGCATGGTAACACATGGTAAGTTGCACAAAAATTAAGAGATTTTAAAAATATTGTAGATAAGTGCTGATATATTCTCCTCTCCTTCCACATTTTAGTTTTGGGCCCAAAGAGTATTGAGCAAGAGTTTGTACTGTCACGTCATATCTATGTAACTAGGTTTTTTGAAGAAAATTTTCCATTTTTAGCTAATGGGGGAGCCTTAGATGCCCCAGTAAAGAAATCAATCAATTTGGGTTGGCAGTTTCAAACAATAATGGATCTTCAGTTGGCTATAGCTTACCTTACAGTTTTATGTCTGGTGGTTCACGTCATAGCTCTATGGGAATTGAGGCTTTTGCCTTTATGTAAATGAAGTGTGAAGAATTCCATTTAACTATCTTGTTTCGTTCCACATTCTAAGATTATTAGTCAATTCCTAAGTCTTTTGGACGATTATATGCAGGAGGATTTTTGGCGTTTAAACCTTCTATACCAAAGAGCTTGTTGTTAGATGGAGAGCATAAAATTGACTCCCACTTTGCTCTTGTTAATTACCAAGTATGTGTGTGTAGACTACTCCAACCTCTTCTTCTTCTTGTTGTAGTTTGAATGTGCACCTGTATTTTTTTTTTTTTTGCTAATAGTGTCATGATCTTCAGATAAAGCAGATACGGACAGCACTTGCCATTGCTTCAATGTTGGGTCGCACATTGGTGAGAACTCCTATGGTCTTTGACATCTTAAATCCTTGCATACTTGGTCAGACTACATTTTGCTTTTTTATAGAAAGATTTTATTTATTTATTTTCATGTCATACCTATACATTTTGAATTACATAAATGGTTTCTGATATGAGTAATGACTGAAAATGTTGGTTTCTTTTCAATTTGTTCTACATCTCTTATCAGTTCTTCCAGCTTTGTAATTGCCAATTTGTCAACCTATCAGTATCATTACTCCTAATTTGTTTATTTGTATTTTTGGTAAAAATGAGCATACATTTAGTTGAAGTTCCTTCATCTTCTAGCTGCTTTTAAAAAATTCCCATTCTCAATAGCCATCCAAACATCAGTACTTCCAGATTAAAGAACGTAGGTTTCCGTTTCTTGCTTGATAAAATTGCATTTGGGTGGATACTTTATTGAAAAGGCTATTTGGTGCCGGTGAATATCTCTCACTTCCGTTGGCAGTTGCCATCTTTCATTTATAGCTTATTTTTTCTATTATTTTTTATTTCTTTTGGTGCTTTTGTAGTCTACTATCTATTTGGTTGCTCCTACCATTACAGTTCCTCTGAGTTATAGGGAAAATACATGATGTGTTCTGTCAATATAAGATCCTTGGATTGGTTATCGTGTCTTTCTCTGTTGGCAGCTAATATATTTTCACATCCAAAAACTTTTACCTCATCTAGCTGATACTTGTATACTTTATGACCTTGTTTCTGTTCTTGGAATAACATGTCTTCTGTAAAATCAAGACTGCGTTTTGGTTTGTGGCTGGTACTATATGTTGGTTAACAGTATTGAAATAGACCACAGAATTTCCATTGACCCAAGCTTGATCATTTTTCTGCATATGTGAGTTCTCCGGTTTAGTTTGACTACAGTAGCAATGGACCTTAATTAAATGTGAACAAAATGATAACCCATATGAAAATACATATCTGGGAACTTTTTTACTTCCTCGTCTGCTCACACATGTTCGTTTTGAGTGCATTTTTTGATCTTTGTTCTTATTTGTGATTTTAGGTAATGCCTCCGCTATGGTGCAGGTTGGATAGGCTGTGGTTTGGACATCCAGGGATTTTGGAGGGCTCTTTGACTAGGCAGCCATTTTTATGTCCTTTGGATCATGTGTTTGAGGTATTAGTCTGCTCTCTTGCATTTACTTGTTGATTTCTGTATGCTAATAGAAGAGACGAATACCATAGATATATAGCTATCTCTGTTGCTACAAGTATGCTTTGCTATCTTTTCCCCAGGGAAAGCAAAGAACACTATCTGTTTCTAAAACCAATGTTAAAAAGTGTAGTGGAACATGTTGTTTGAAGTTCATGTTGATGAATTATGTCATGTGCTTGGTAATTGCTGATGATGAAGTCAATTTAGAATAACTCTTACCATTTCCATTAGTAACATTATATGTCGGTATAGGTCATAAAGCTTGTGCCAAGCACCATTAGGAAGAACTTAAAAGGGGAGTCCACTATGCTGCGTTTTTAACGTTTATTTTGAGGCTCAGCTTCTATATCAAACCAAATTCCATTTTGTTGGATAAAACCTTGCCATAATCTGGAATGACATTTTTCCTTTATGTTATTCAGCACAACAATCTTTCGTAAACTCTTGTTTTCCCATGGTTTGTTGTCTAGTGACCAACCAGATTGGTTCAAAACCTGTAGATGAGGAGAAAAATTTGGATGCTATGTTGAAACGGATTTTGTCTTTTATTCCATAATTTATCTGATATTTATGATTCGCAGGTTAATGTAATGCTAAAAGAATTCCCAGAGGAGGAGGAACTTGGACCATCCATTGATATTAGAGAGTATTCTTTCTTGGACAATCCATCTATGCCCCAACAGGTTTCTGCTTCATACTTGCACAGAATAATTATTCTTGCTCTCTGCTAATGTAACTCACCTATCACTTATATCAGGTGAAAGATTCATGGCTTGATGTGCATCTTTGTCAAAAAGGATCACATGGTTGTGAAGTTTCAAACAGCACAAGTAAAGCAGGAATTCTCAAGTTCCCTAAGATGAGTACAGAAGAAACGGTAATTTGATGCTGATGAGGCTTCTTCAATTCAATTTTGTTCCCTTTATTTGCACATTCTGTTGGAGCTCAGGCAGCATGCCACCTTTAGATTCTAGGTTAAATTTAAGGATCTTACTAGGATTCTTACCTTCAAAAGAAACTGAACTAAATTAGTGCATAATAATAACTAAAATGCTTTTAACTTCATATGGTAGTATTTTGGAGCATTAAGTATGAGGAGCAATTATCAATAACCACTCTTATCATCAAAAGGAATCCGAAAAACACCAGTACCTAATGTTAAAGAGATTACATCTTGGATTTTTTATCATTGATCACTATCAGATCTCCAAAAAACCTCTCAATGCCCTACTTGTTACACCTTTCATCGATTTCTTTCTATAGTCTTTTTATTTGAGTTTTATATTCTATTAGGCTTCTTTTCTGAAATTCTTGATAATAGTTCATGATTCTTGGTGATATTTATAACTTTCAAAACCTTAGTATATGGTGTTCATCCCTAAGCATGTGAACCATTTAAGAAACACTGGTAGAGATTCAGTTTATCCTATGCGAATTCTACACTCGACATAATTAGAGCGTTGTTGACTTTGAATTTTATTTCAACTTGATTCCTTCCAAACAGTTCAAAACCATATTCTCATCCTTCAAGGACATCAAAGTCATTCAGTTCTCATCAATGCAGGACGCTTTCATAGGATTCACTGACAAGGCATGATGTTCTTCTCAATCTCTTTTTTAATTAGTTTTCATTTCTTGTGCTTCATATTCTTATATGTTTACTGAAGTACGTATCTGTATGAACAGACGAAGGAAGAAAGATTCAGGAAGCGTGTAAAGAGGTATACGGGTATATGGTGTTGTGTAGTGGATCACACTCCGGGGCATATATACTACGACATATATTGGGACGAAAAGCCCAATTGGAAGGCAATACCTCCCCAGACTCCAGAAGAGGATCACCCTCCTTTATGAGGCTTGATTTGATGTATGTAACTCTATACCAGTGAATGAGAAGAGAAAGAAGAAATTGGCAATATGTTTACAGGCTACAGCTTGCTGAATCCTAACCCTGCAGTATCAATGTTAATAGAAATTGGGTTTTTAAATACTATAGAGAGTCACACAGGAATTTCTTTATCTTTTCTTCCTTTTTTCTTCTTCAGCTAGTTTTAAAGATAATTATGTACCCTTCTACGAATAATACAGATTTTAATATTCTTTTCAGAAAATGTATAGAGCCCCAAAGCAACAATGGAAATAATTTGGGCTCAAGCCAACTTCTCATTTGAATGCCATATGCTGCTAACGTACTTTCGTTAGTTTTGATGAACAGAAAAGTGTTCTTGCTTTTATTTATGGTGTAATCACATGGCAAGTTTTTATACATATGATACATGATGTTGAAGTACGAATTAAAACCTCGTTTACAAGAGGGTATCGTGTTTTTTTTTTCATGGAAATAACCACGATTTTAAGGGGACATGTTTTTACAGAGAGCAAGAAAGTAAAAATTAAAGTGTATAAATATAAGAGACCAAAGAACATGAAAACACGTAGAGCAAGAATTTCAATTTTCCTTTATTTCAAGAAACAGTTGTGCATATATCTTGTATTTTATTTCATTTTTTATTTTTGGTTTTTTCCCCCTTTTTGTGACGAAATATATCTTGTATGTATAGTGGTGTAATTGTAATACACTTTCAAAATTATTAACCTATAAATACTGCATATTTTGTCTGGAGAGTAACAGATTTTGGCAAACAGGCCAATGTTTAGTTCTAAAATTCAGACCAAATTTACCAAGTCAATTCCTAGGTCATCTCTAGCCACCATTCTCCTCAACTGTTCATCTGTTACAACATCTTCACCATTTCCCGATCCTCCAATTACTAAATCCCAACATTTTCACTTCTCTCTACAATCTTCATACATCCATCTTCAAGAATTCAGCACCAATGTCGTTCTGCCAATCAAGCGATCTCTTGTTATTTCAAGAACATGTACATTGTTTTCTCATTCCGCTGGTCACTCTTCAAATGCAGCTCAGTTACTCGACGAAATGTCTCACACAAAACAGGAAGAGTCTGAACGTACCCTTTTGTGGGATGTCTTCAAGATTGTTCAATATGTCATCAAAGATCCAAGTATCACAAATGCCGCTATGGTGCATGCCCTCGCCGTGAAACAAGGAGCTCTTACCAATTTGTGTATCGCTACTTCTCTTCTCACTGTTTACTCAAGATGTAAGGAATTTGGCTCCTCATTGGCTTTGTTTGGTGAAGTTCTTGATAGAGATGTGGTGTTCTGGAATGCTATGATGAGTTCATGCATAGAGAACAACTGTTTTGAAGCTGCAATTGGCGTTTTCAAGAAAATGGTCGGTCAAGGAAATGAATTTGATATTACTAGTGTTGTTATAGTGGTATCAGTGTTTACCGATATGAAAAGCCTTGGACAAGGTGAGGTTGCTCATGGTTTAAGTACTAAAGCAGGGATGCTTAAAGACAGAGTCTTGAGTAATGCTCTGATTGATATGTATGCAAAATGTGGTGATTTGAGTTCATCAGAATGTGTTTTTGCAGAAGTAGGATGTAAAGACTTAGTTACATGGAATTCAATTATAACTGGTTGTTTCTATAACAACCTCCCTGAGAAGGCACTGTGGTATTTTAGAGACATGGTTTCTTGTGAAAATAAAGCGGATAATGTTAGCATTTCTTGTGCCTTAGCGGCATGTACTTGTCTGCAAGAGCTTGATGTTGGCCTGGCAATCCATGGATGGGCAACCAAATTGGGGTATGCAGCGAATAGCCACATTTCAGTTGCTAACTCTCTCATTTCATTCTATTCTCAACTCCGAGATATCAATGCTGCAAAATGTGTTTTTGAAGAGATGATATTTGAGAATGTGGTTTCTTGGAATGCCATGATCAAGGGGTTGTTTCTAAATGAAGAATCTATGAAAGCATTTCAACTTGTATGTAATATGCAGGTTGTAGCATCACTCCAACCTGATATTACCACAATGGTTACGATAGTTCCATTCTGTGCTGAGCTGATGCTTCTACGAGAAGGAAAAGCTGCTCATGGCTTCATTGTTAGGAGAGAGTTGACATCCGAAATACCAGTTATCAACAGCCTCATGAATATGTACACCAAGTGCTATAGAGTCAAGGAAGCTGTGTGTTTATTCTCGAACATGCCAAAGAAAGATTTGGTAGCATGGAATACTATGATCTTTGGGTATGCCCAAAACAGGCAATCTTGGGAAGCTCAAACATTATTCAAGAAAATGTTGGTTTGTTGTTCAATATTCAACTTGCCAACTTTACTGGCAATTATTCCATCCTGTGATTCTCCAGATTCACTTCAACTTGGCAGATCAATTCATGGATGGAGTATCAAGTTGGGATTTTTAAGTCAAATTTTTGCTTTGAATTCCCTCATGAACATGTACATAACTTGCGAAGCTTCATCAGATGCTTTTACGTTGTTCAGAAGAACCTCTATTAAAGTTGATGTTACTAGCTGGAACACTATAATTGCTGGTTGCAATCAGAAGGGACATTTCTGGGAAGCTTTAGAATATTTCGACTTAATGAAGAAGCAAGCACTGGTCCATTTTAGTTCTGTAACTCTTAGAAGTGTCATATCAGCTTGTGGGAATTTGGGGTTAGCATTTGAGGGAAAGTTAATTCATGGTTTAGCTCTTAAAACCATGGCAGTTACTGATACACGAGTGCAGAATTCACTAGTGACAATGTATGGCAGATTAGGTGATTCTGAGAGTGCCAAATTAGCATTCAACCATAGTCATGATCACAACTTATGTTCATGGAATTGCATAATATCAGCTATGTCACAAAATGAGGATGCTAAAAAGGCTCTAGAATTGTTCCGTTCTCTTGAATTTGAGCCAAATGAGATCACCATTTCTACAGTTCTTTCAGCCTGTACCCACCTAGGGGCCATGACTTATGGAAAACAGATCCATGGCCACGTTTTCAGGTTCGGTTTCCATGAAAATCCTTTCATATCAGCTGCACTTACAGACATGTACAGCAATTGTGGTAGTTTAGATACTGCTGAACGAGTTTTCCTATTCTCACCGGAGAAGTCAGTTTCTGCTTGGAATTCCTTAATATCTGCATATGGATTCCATACCTTTGGCTCTAAAGCAATTCAGACATTCCATGATATGATCAGTTCTGGAATTCGTCCAACAAATGGCTCATTCACGAGCCTCCTCTCAGCTTGCAGCCATGCAGGGCTGGTTGATGAAGGGCGAACGTATTATGAGAATATGTCAAGAATATTCAAAGTGGTGCCCACTACTGAGCATCATGTGTGTATGGTTGATATGTTGGGTCGATCAGGAAGGCTTGATGAGGGCTATGAGTTCATCAAGAATCTGCCAGCTCAGCCCAATCCAGGCATATGGGGAGCCCTGATGAGTGCCTGCAGCTATCATGGAAATCTTGAGATGGGGAGGCAAGTTGCAGAAATCCTCCTCTCTTTGGAACCAGACAACGTTAGTTATTATGTGGCGTTATGTAATATGTATGTAAGTGCAGGAAGATGGGAGGAAGCTGTAGAGTTGAGAAGTATAATTCAGGATAAACAGCTAAAGAAACCAGCTGGTTATAGTATAATTGATATGGGTTCCAGTTAAGATCCAAGTTTTGACCATAGATGAAATTGTGCCATCTTTATACTTTGTCCAACAGGTAGGTACCTACGATTATTAAACATATCACCAGTATAAGTATGGTTTGGGTTTTTCCCCTCTGATGAAAAAGGGAAACTCGCAATTTCTTAGAAGTAATTTTTGAAGAAACAAGATTCTATTATCGCTAAGCCTTAAAAACTGCATTTTATTGATAATTTGCAGTAAAACAACACTTGAGGAGTCTATAAAGATTGCAAATCAAATATCTCAAGGAATACACGGTAATTTACACAACTAATCCGGGTTTTTCCTCTTTAATTTATATCAAAATCAACGATCCGCCAAAAAACAAAAATTGATAAAATAGGGTATAATGGTTTATAATGAAGAACCAAAAGGTAAATCCTTAGTTACGACTCATATAAAAACAGCCAAAACTCCGAATAAGGAGCTAACCATCAAGATTATCCATCCACATTGTAACAAGTATTCAAATGCCGTTGATGATTAACTTTTCCGCATAAACCACCTCCCCAGTCATCAAACTGAAACTTCGAAAATCACAGATTGAAAGATCTTCATCATTAACAAATGGCATCCAAGGCAAGATTGCAGCTTTCTCATTAATTCCACATGGTCGTAAAAGAGGTAACCAGGGAGCATAACTATAGCATGTTAATAATCACATTAGTCATCCAAGTAGTAGTAGGACCCTGCATTCTTCTGCTCCCGGTCCTTGGTTGAGTCCAATTTGTTGATTCTTGGTCGAAAGTTTGTAGGGTCTCTTCTGAATGTGATATCCAGATGCTACATACATCAATAAATTGCATTAGTGGGATTTATGAACATGATGTCATGAAAGCCAATATTGAAAAATAAAAAAGATGAGGCTTACAGATAAGAACAGGTTCATTCCAGTCAAAAGCGATTGAGGTGAATTGGCTATACAATCTATGGATGGCCTCCCCTCATAAACAATCACCCTATCCGCAAGATATGTTGCCATAATAAAGTCATGCTCGACAACAAACGCGGTCTTTTTTGCATGAAGTATGAATCTCTTTATGACTTTTGAAGCAACAATACGTTGCTCTGAGTCAAGATATGCACTTGGTTCATCTATTAAATAAATGTCAGCAGGCTGCAACCAAACCAAGAAACATGAAAAATCAGATATCAGAAAAAAGGGGGGGAAATCATGAATGTGTTCCCATTTTAGCCTGCTGAAAGTTTTTACCTTGTTTTCATGTATCAACTACCATTCAAATGATTGCTTCTAAAGATCGATTGCTGCTATGAGACAGGAACAACTAAAAGATACTTACATCCCATTGGCATTTAAATACAGACAAACTATTGGACAAGAAACAAAATTTAAGTGCATAAAAGTTTGCTTTCAAAGAAAGATGGCAAGAAGGGGAATAAGTAGTAAATACAAAGCTCAAATAAACTAATTAATTTTTTCACTATGAATAATTAATTTACAACAAAAATAGAGATAAAAACCATATAAAGAGAAAGTTACCTTTCCAAGACACAGAGTCAGGGCGACTCTTTGCAATTCTCCACCAGATAGATTCACAACCTCTTGATCCATCAGTTGTTCAATTAAAAGAGGCTTCATCACATCTGATACAAACTGAGGATGCATGTATGAATCACGAATTTTTTGATGTAGCAGCATTCTCACAGTAGACTGAAATTTAGGACTAATTTTTTGTGGCTTGTAAGAGACATTAAACTCAGGAATTTCAACATCAGATCCTTCTACTGAATCAGGCTTCAAGAGCCCAGCCTATCATTTGAAAAAGACAAACTTTAGCTTACACTGACAATCTCAACATGCATATTGAAGTAATCACATTATTAGAAGAAATATACCAGCATCCGTATGAATGTCGTCTTCCCTGTCCCATTTTCGCCAAGCATCACAACTATTTGTGAATCGGTGAATTCACCCTCCACGACCTTAAGCTTGAAATTACCCTGAGTTTTACTCATGGTTGGATACTTATATCTTGCGTAAGTCTCGATTTCCTCAGCACTTTCTTGCGGAGTCTCTGCCACCTGGAAGGAAAAAATAAATTACTGGCAACTGGCGCTGGTCATCAACTAACTTGCAGTTATCAATAAGAGAAAAGGCTTACCTTAAATGTAAGAGATTCATCCCGAAACCTTAAATTCTCGGTTGGGACAAATCCGGCCAGAAATATATTAATTCCTTCTCTCACAGAGAATGGAAGTGTAACCACCCCATATACACCAGGTTTCCCATAAAGGCAGCAGATGAAGTCCGATAAATAATCCAGCACACTAAGATCATGCTCTACCACGATTACGTAGCTGAAAACAAAGACATTAACCATGTAACGCCTTTACAGAAAGTTAAAGCACTACATGGTAAAAACGGTTAACATAAAAACATCATAGACCTATTAGGTCGAAGCAAGGATCTGACAACTTGGGCAGCTTTGAGTCTCTGTTTAACATCAAGATAACTTGAGGGTTCATCAAACATATAGATCTCTGCATTCTGAACAGCAACAACAGCTATAGCAAATCTTTGAAGCTCTCCACCAGATAAATCTCCCACATTACGGTCCAGAACCTGAACCAACTCAAGATCAATAGCAAGCTCTTCTTTTATATCTCTCTCATCCTTCTGAGCAAGAACTTGCCCAACATTGCCTTGAACAGCTTTAGGGATATGGTCTACATACTGTGGCTTGATGATTGCCTGGGTAGAGGCATCAGAGAATATTAGCAGAACAATTAACTAAAGAAACTATAAACAAGTCAAAATAATTAAATTATTGACATCACAAAAACTGGAAAGAAATAATTAAATTGCATGCAGTCAAGCTCAATTATTACATATCATTTTCTAGCAAGAGGTTCTATGGGTAAATGTAATGTTATCCTCATACTTATTAATTATGTCAACAGAAGTGGACTAAATACTATGATTTGATATATGATCTAAATTGTGCTAAGAATACAGTGGTTAGTTAAAAGGATTCCAATAATCTACTTTCTCAAGAGAGCTGTAGCTGAAATCAAAATGAAATACAAAGTCTTGACAATTAAAAATCAGAACCAAAAACCAAGAGTGGAGTCCATATTATAACAGCACATAATTTATCAAAGCTTACCTTCAGATTATCTTCAAGAATACGAGTAAAGTAATTTTGCAGCTCAGATCCTCGGAAGTAGGTCAAAATTTCCTGCCAATCAGGAGGATTCTGCAATAGAAATTTATGCAGAAAATGTTTAGCAATATATAAACCTCCAAAGGAAAAATCTGAGGCAAATAGAGATTACATTAAAGCGTCCCAGGTTAGGTTTCAATTTCCCAGCCAAAACTTTAAGCGCAGTCGATTTTCCAATACCATTAGTTCCAACCAAGCCAAGAACTTGCCCAGGCCTTGGAACAGGTAATCTGCAAGAAATTAAAGTGATCGTTAGAAAGCAACATAAAAAGGCAAGTTGCAAATGAAACTGCACATTGATCCAACCTATGCAATTTAAAGGTGTTAGGACCATAACGATGGGTAGTGTCTTTGTCCAAGTCTTTTGGTAAATTGATAATCTGGATTGCTTCAAATGGGCATTTCTGAAAGAAACATGTGAAACAAGTTGGGAAACTGCTATACACATTCAGGATTTAGCAAAGAAAAATCTTTTCTTTCATATTGGACAAACCTTCACACAGATACCACATCCGATACACAACTCCTCTGAGATGAAAGCGATCTTGGATGCTTGAGTCACCTCAATGCAAAGCTTACCTGGACATAAACAGAAACAATTATAAGAAATTGCACAGCACAAACCAGGAAATCAATTCCAGAACCAGTATCACAGTGTCTAAACTATAGTGGCACACCACATTTCTTAAATTTGAAGCGGGTGAAGCCCTGAAATCTAAAAGGAAGGGCAAAGGAGGATTACACATTACAGTCGTGCATACAGAAACAAGCAGCTCTTGTTTCTTTTCCCAGTGTTTCTAGTAACAATATTACCTTTTAAGTTCAACTACACTCGTGATGAATTCATTCACACTGCCCACATTTATGTACTATGATTGATCTGAACTAGGTGGAATGCTAATTTCTCTGAATAATAAGCATTAATATACATAATCTTCGTTGAAAGCAGCCACACAATGTACAGTGCACTTAACAATACATGCAAGCATCACAGTCGGCTATACACTTTATTATGTTATATTATTTTATATACATGAGTAATTATCATATGAATTTTATTTCAATGAATATAGTTCATAATTCAAGACCAGAGAAATAGAAATACTTGAGCTACCAAATACTGAAGACGCGTAAAAAAAAAGACAGATTTATCAGCTACTTCTCCAAGCGCCCATCAGCACAGAATAAACCATAAATAGTAAAGCAATCGGGAATCCACACAACCGTTATCAAATTCATGTAAAATAAAATAAAATAAAATAATCCCCGGAAATTGGGGAAATTACCTGTTTTCACAACAGGGCAACTCTTTTTGCACTCCTGACGACATTTTTTGGGCTTGCACTTGTCGGAGCTCACTATAGCAATACGCGTCAACTTCTGATCCGACATCTCTCTCAATTCAACTGTTTGTTATCAATCAAGATTAAATGTCTGAACCAAGATTTAATACTAATCTGATTGAGTGAAAAAAAAAACCAGATATACTCAATACACAAATATAGAGAAGAGATGACGTTACCGGGGGCTGTGAGATTCGGAAGAGAGAGGAAGGGAGAGAAGAGGCGGTATGATGGTAGACACACGCAGAAGAGACCGGTGGGGAGTGCTAGGGTTCACAATTTAATAAAAAAAGGAGTTTTCTTTATTTATTCGCTGATAAATTACGCTTTATGTAATTCTCTTTCCTTTTATATATTTGTGCCACTTTCAAATTATGTAAATTACCAAATATAACCGACAAACAACTGTGTGTGATTTCTTCTCCCAAAAGAAAGAAAAGACCAGTAAAAGACAGCTAAGAATATGCGAGTACTATGTGTAAATCAGATTTGAGAGGGTGTAATTCCAAAAATAATTATCATATATATTACAAAAATCGTAATTTAATCCTTTTTTTTAACGCAAAAAATAATATTATTATTTAACTTATTATAATCACATAATATCTTTTTTTTTTTATTGTTGATTATCATCTAACCACATCATTTTAAGCGAATTTAAATTAAATTTGATATTCCACTATGGATCTATAATTCGAAATGTAGTTATATAATATTTTATGAAACTAAATTTGTTGTGCACTTTTTATAAAACATAAATAAATATAGGTGTGTTGAAATGTAGATAATGCACACACATATTATCAAGAATATATATAAAAAATAAATAATCTGATAAAGATCAAATTGTATTATATTTTCTTTTTTAAATGATGCAATTTGTGACGTGGTCTCTTGTATGATTGTTTGGTCAGATAGGTAAAGTGATTCGTCGGAAATATAATTGAGACCTTTAAGCAGCAATAGTAAGTTATAATCATGTCATCTTTTTATTAAAAAAAATTCACTAAAATACAATTTTTAAAATGAGATTTTTTTTTAATTAGTTCTTTTAAAAAATTGGTTTATGTGCCATGAAATTTCTTATCAAAATTAATTAATTACTTTTATCAAAATGAGGAATTAGATTTTCGCAGTCATGATAAAATAAACTTCCTGGATGAGTGATCAACTCTATATGTGTCAACTATGATTACATTTAATTTCCTAAGACGTCTCATATTATGATAATTCCCATGAGAAAAATTCTTTATTTTTTTCAGTTTTACTTTTTAGCACTCTGGTAAAATATTCAAGTGAGGATGGCAAAATAAAAAAAATAGTGTTTTCATGTGTTGTGCACATGGCGAGAACAATACGGTGGTAATGCTAAAACGTGAAAATTGCTATACCAAAATATTTCTCACAGATCATAATATGAAGTATTGTGTCGTGAGTCCTCACAAAGATCAAAATACCAGAGGATGATATCCAGATTAAATGTGGTTTAGGAAGGAGACAAGTTGTACAAGTATGAACATCAAACAAAGTTGCATCAACAGAAAGAAAAGCAACAAGTTGGGAGGTCAAGTTAGTTCATATATGAAGAATCCAAACATATAAACAGCAAAGCCCCAGCCATATCAGACCAAGGTATATATAATCATAACATCTATAGAATATGTCCCAAGACCCAAAGGCTTGCCACACAATGCCAGTGCCAAGGGATATCCATTATGCATCACTCCCGTTTCATTCAAAAGTCAGAAAAGAAAAAAGAAAATATTGCAGGCACATAGGTCCTTTTATGTATAAGATCCAGGATAAACAACCACAGTTTTAGGACACCAATGGATCACTTCCACTTCTTGAACATGCCATGCTTGCCGCCCTTATGCTTTCCATGCTTGCCATATTTTCCTTGCTTGAACTTGCCGTGCTTCATTTTCCCGTGACCATAGCCACCCATGCCATGACCACCACCATAGTGAACAGCACCATGTGGCAAATGTGAACCGCCATGTGGCATATGTGAACCACCACCATGCGCACCATGTGCCAAATGTGAAGCACCATAGGCGGCGGCTGCTGCTGCTGCGCCTCCAGCTAGCATTGCTCCCATAGATCCTACTCCCCCTGAGAAGAAAAATTCTTATTAGGACCTGCAGTGTGATGCTTACAAAACATGTGTATCCCTATCATACCCAGCTGTATGAGCCATGAAGGTGAGTCAAAGAGTGCTTGAGAGACAGCATAAATGACTAATACCACCTCCAGCCCACAATGGTGCTGAAATGAAAAACAAGCTCGCTCCATTCATGTACATAAATGACCAACATCAGTATTTTTGGCCAGATTCTTACTTGATGCACAGCATATCCATGTCAAAGATCCATTTATTTTCTCACATTAATTAGTGCAAATCTGGTACACTCTAGTATGTGAGTACATTAAGATATCTTTCCCCATTCAGTTCCACCGACTTCCCTTTCCATTAAACAAGAACACCTTATCCTCAATTTCTAATACACTGACCGAACACATTATCTAAAGATCACCACATACTAAACCACTTTTCCGAACAGATATCACAGTAAGGAAGTAATCAAAATCTTTGAGGAACAGCACCTGAGTGGTGTGGTGCAGATGAACCAGGGTAACCAGCTGGGGGATAGCCTTGTGGAGGATAGCCAGAGGGGGGATAGCCTTGTTGTGGAGGATATCCTGATGGTGGATACCCCCCTTGTTGAGGAGGGTAACCTCCATGGGCCGGAGGGTAGCCTCCAGGTGCCGGAGGGTATTGACCAGGTGGATAATGCCCACCTGGTTGAGCATAATGCGCGAGATTAGAGAAAAGCCCTTTGTCGGATTCATCATGTTTGTCCTTTCCACCTCCCATTTTGTCTAATCTTAATATACACTGTCACCTGACAAGCCATGAACTCATAAGATGAGGCAGGATAAGCATGCATCAACAATTTGAGTAAATCACATTCAACTACACATTGATAGTAATAGGCCACAGTAGTTCACCAGACAATGCTTTCAAAAAGTACTTCTTTTCAACAAGGAACTAACATCTCAATGAAAAAGCAGTCAACCCCTAAAAGAAAACTCCTTATGCTACATTTGGATCTGATTTTTCCGAGAAAAGAAAGAAGACGAGGAAAAGGATTAATGAGCAGAGCACTTGGTAATTGGTATTTTCTTTTCTAGAGACCAAACATAACGCTGGAAATATTAAATGATAACAGCAGCAACTAGTGTTAAGCAATTTCTGATACTGGGCACTGTCATTTTATTTCGCTTTAAAATCACCCACTAGCAAAAGATGAAGGGAAAAGATCCAAAGTATCAATGTTAACAGCAGTTCCAAAATACAATAAAGATGAAAAAATACTCAAAATTTAAAATAAAAAAAAAATCCGATTCCCATTGATTTCTCAATCAAACTCAGAGATATCCAATTCTTAAACCAATAAATGAAAGCTGATCACAAACCCAGTAAATAAAACCAAGTTCCAACACAAAATCACCCAATTCATAATATTTAGGTCATGTACGATCTACATCATCACATCCATATACGCACAATCAAAAGAGTAGTAAAATTCAACGAGCAACTACACCACACTTGCAGACATCAGGCATTTGTACGACAAAAACAGAAAATCTATCACGCAGTGTAATTGAAAACGAAGGGATGGATTACCTTGATAAGCTCAACACGACGAGGTGAGATTGAATTGAATGCGAGAGAAAGAGAGGATGCGCACGAATTTCTGAACGTTTATAGCATATATCTTGAGAGCATATTAATGGATTCTACGCGTTACTTAAACGCGTAAATGACGTGTTATTACAACTTGCACTGGACACAGACACGTGTCATTAAATACCCGCCCCCTCCTCTATATCCTTTGCTATGCAATTAATATCTTAATTTATCATTGTTTAATAAATCCTTTTAGTGAGAAGAATGCATATTATATAAAACAGTCACCATTGATATCGACATGTCACATCTAATGTTTTAGTGAATGAATGGATAAGATGAGCCCAATTAAACAGTTCAATCAAGTTTGACAATTCTGATCTGCAGTATTACATCTTTCCTTGCTGTTAGGTTTTAATTTTAATTTAGCCTCGTAGGACAAAATATCTATTTGTACTAGGAGTTGTTAGTTATATATGTTGGAGTTCTAATTTTAATAATAAAACCCAATTCATTTTCTTTTAATAAGTGTAAATCATCTATACTATATATAAAATGAAAGAAGTTGGTAAAAATTACTGATTTACCATTAATTACCTAATTAGCAAAAATTATTGATTTGCCACTAATCACCTAAATTTATTTGATTTATTTTTTTTGGTTTGGATTCAGGGAAAAATTGTTATAATTTATTTAATTTAATTTCATAATTGCAGAAAATGACTTCAGGAGTGTGCAAATGTGGGTCAGTTTTTTGATTATTCCTATATAATTTTAAAGCTAAATTTTTTAAACATAAATTAAATTTTGAAATAAATTAAATTTTTTTTAACAAAACCATCTAAAAACAATGCAGAAAATTATCTACACATCTAAAATATAAAAGAACAAAAATATGAACAAAATATATTAGCAAGTTTAGTAAATGACTTCTGAATTATTCAAAAATTAAAACTCACAAACACAAAACTATTATTATTATTTTATATTGTGTTCAATTTTATTTTCAGATTGAATTGTTGAATATTGATTTTATATTTATTATTTTATTAGTTTTTAATATTGATGTTCAATTTATTATTCAAATTTTATTATTTTATATTGTATTGTGTTATATTTATGAATTAATTATATTTGTAATTTGATTTAGATTTCATTTTTAATGCATGTTATATCAAATTTATATCCATTTTAAAATTCATAACCTACTATTTACATAGCATATATAATTATATTAAATTTAAAATGTTGAGTTTCAAAATTGTTTGCATTAAAAAAATTTAAATGATATATCATTAAATTATGCCATCAATATTAAAAAATATAAATTTTATATCACAAACCGCGCATCGCGCGGGTGTACTACTAGTTGAAAAGAAAAGACAAGAAAATATAATTAAATAGAACCATCAAATAAATCACAAAATCCAATTCTTGAAAATTACTGATAAAGTCATTAAAAATGAACCCAGTTATTTAATAGGCTCATGTAAGTCTAGTTGTATATTTTGTGTTTCTAACGTCACAACGGGGGATTGAGTACATGAACAATAACTATTGTAAAGTTTAAAATACACTTATAAACATAAAAAGAATTAAAATACACTTACGAATTTAAATTATTAAGGTTGTTCAATCTACAATCAACTACATAGGATAGTGGACAATAAGGTTTTTATTTTCATAAAATAATTTCATAATTTTATAGTGAAGTAATATCATGTTATCTGGTTCAAACGCTAATATCATATTAAACTTAGCAAAGTTCACAAAAATGTCAAATTAACTTATCACTCGACCAAAAAAAAAAATCTTAAATATTTCATTTAATTACAATTCGTGCTACTACACGTATTGTTTATACGCACAACCATATATGATATTTTTTAAAATAAAAATAAAGATATTGGATGATTCATATAAAGATGGTGAGGTGTCATTTATCTAAATTTTCAAGATTTACATGGCACCATCTTTAGGGTGTATTTCTTTTGGATTTAAGGTAAAAAAAATTGATTTAGGAGGATTTTGTAAGTCTAAAGAGTCAAAAATTCATTTTCAACATTGATCATTGTAAAAAATATTACATATTGTTAGTTTGAATTATAGAAAATTAAAATATTTTTATTGAAAATTATGAAAAAAAATAGGATAAACTAATAGGTTTTGTATATTTCATTTCACATAATTTTAACTGAGCCCATCCAAAATTTTAATGGGCCCAGTCCAAAACAAAGATGTTTTATATCGACAAGTGTTAAACGATTCGAGTGAAGAAACCCATTGTTGAACTAATTGCATGGTTGAATCAATTCCAGCACATTTAACTCGTCAAAATACATCAACCAGTGTACCTTGGAAATTCGTGTTCTCATGAGCTTGTTTAGTTCCAGGGGGCTCGCAGCTTCTTAATTTCACTCTCATTCTGTGTGTTTGTAGGCATACTTGCTCATGGATGGTCCGAACACCAGCATTAAAGAAATAACCCACCTGTATGTATATTGTTGAACATATATGCTCTACATTTGCATCTATATATTGATGTGTAAAGAACTCAACACCATGTTGAGTTTCCACCCCAAGATTCCAAGTTGTTTTTCTCTAATTTTCCTTTTAGGCTGTAAATTTCCTTAAAAAATCATCAAGAATCCATCCGTGATCTTTTCAATTCAAACGTTATTACTAGTGGGATTTTTTTATAGTTCATAGATTCGTGATGTTCTGCTCACATACGAATAGGAAATCTTCTTTGTAGACTATATATGGAGTTGAGACTGGCTTTTAGATGAAGAGTTTAATTAAGCCCTTTGCTATAGAAAAAACCTTTAAACCAGTGCATTCTTGAAATGATAAAAGACTAAAATTTAAGGTAAGTATGATGTTATATTTTGATGTATGAGAGCCATTATTTACATTTTATACTAGTGTGGATGGCCCATTGTATCCAAATAGTTGTAGAACTCAGCTGAAGGCTAATTGGTTCAGTGGTCCAATTTGAAGCAATAAATTAAGGTTAATGTAATGCATATGATATTTTGAGTTGATAGTTGGATTATTTTGTACAAAGATAGAAGCGAGTGAAGTGAACAGGCATTTGTTTTATTGCCAATGGAGTCGGGCAATGTATGAGGAAGATGAAAAGGACAATATTGTAGATATGCTTGTGAGTGGACGCTGCACTATGAGAAGTAGAAAATGACAAGGATATATTTGTTATATTCAAGAATCCACTCAGAAATGCATTACTTCATGGGAGGGGCCTTCTCCCCTATTTAGACACTGATTTCTAAACACAGTTTAGTCTGTTGAAAATGGTTACAGAAAATTATGTTCCTCTGCATGCTCATGTATTTATTAATATGGTGTTTGAAAATTAAAACGAGCCCAGCCGCCTTATTCTTTTGATTACCTCAAGATATATAGTGATCAGGCACTGAAACATTTATGGATAAGGTCATGAGAAAGTTGTTGTTCCCCCAGAGGCTGCAAAAGCTAGGTCATTCTTATCTTAAGTTGGGACACTTGGTGCTGCTGGTGAGAATATGTAAGTAATCTCACCATCACTGTTAAAGAGTGGATCATGTAAAGAATGACATGATTTATCTTTGCTGGGGCATCACAATCATGCGCATCCTTGATGATTCAGTTTCCTAAGGATTCTAGTCAATACATTTGCAGGAAGTGGTTAATCTTAAAAGCAATTAATGGACAGATTCGCAGACCCCACATAGAATGCTTTGATTACCTGTTCTTTTATCTTCATAGAATGCTTGTA
Source organism: Scutellaria barbata (assembly GCA_028654395.1). Lineage (NCBI taxonomy): Eukaryota > Viridiplantae > Streptophyta > Magnoliopsida > Lamiales > Lamiaceae > Scutellaria > Scutellaria barbata. Next base: position 12,062,982 of record CM053645.1, read on the forward strand.
ACTGTTATACATGAATTATGCATGTCTCTGTCATAGATGTTCAGAATTTATGGAACAATACACTAAAGAGTTATATGAACCAATGCCAGAGGGTACTAGATTAAAATTGTTTAGGTGTGTATGATCAAAACCTGGCAATGTGGTATTAACCTAGACTAACATTATTGCTTGGTTGAATATGAGGAAACATGTTAAAACATCTCTCTCCAGTAGAACATCCTTCATTTCACCCTGTGTAGAGCTAGATATGCAATAAATCGGTAGCCCACGAGCATCAGCATCATGATGAAGATATCTATCCACAAATGGCTTAAACCTACTGCTTTGATGGGAGGATATTCTGCGACTCGGCAATAAACTCCCTTTTGACACTCATAATAGTCATCCTCGCTGTATTGAATCCCGAGAAGAAGTTTGTAACAATAGTAGCTGTAGCTCAGATATTTTAACCAGGCTATGAATGGGGGAATGTGTCTAACGTAGTATCCTCCGGCAATAAGGAAGACCATTGTTGTTACTGAGGCTAAAGTTGCAGCTTGTTTGACATCCATGAGCATGGCCCCAAATGCCAAGCCAAGACCTTGGGAAACAAGGACACTGAAAAGAACAACCAGGAGAGAGAGGATAAAAGTGGCAGGGTCTGGCTTCAGTCCGCCCATCCAATAAAAGATGAACGTAAATGCTGTTGGCAGAGCAAGCTCCAGAGGAAGATCTCCAACTGTTCTGGCTACAAAGTAGGAGGAGAGGCGGTACATACCAGATGATCTTTCCTTGATTAGCATTGTTCTTTCTTGAGGAAAAGTGAAAACAGCATTGTATAGTGGGTAGAATCCCCAAAACACTGAGAAAAAGAAGAGCATTGCTATCTGCATAATGGAAAATGACTCTTCATTAGGATGCACCATAATTATTCATAATGTAGCTACTTTTAACGCATGAAGAAAATCATACGCGGTCATCAATATGAGATGATGGAGTGTGCCACCATAGTAGCCCGCCAAGTATTGCCACGCTTAGGACTTGGAAGATTCTTAACCTGTTGAAGGCTTCAAATCTTCTCTCCCTCAGTCCGCGTAAGAGCAAGATCTTAAATTGATACCACCAAGTTGTACACCATTTCTGAGATTTCATATCATTCCCTGCACCAATATTTCAATGGTTTTTTTATTAGTGGAAGAGATCTGGAAGAGTTGTTGAAAGCATCTGGGAACAGACTGTTGGACACTTACTTATGGAGGCATCTTTGGCATAATTGTAGCCACTCGCATCGGAACTGAATAACTCAGTTTTCAGCCTTGTAGAAATGTTGTTGTCATAGGCAGAGATAAGAAATTCTCTCACAGATGTTGGATCTTGCTGGATGTTGTCACTGTGTTCAGAATCAGGTCCAATTCCTGGAATAACATATATCAGATGATAACATCTTTTACAACAACAAACAGTTCATCATCTCAATTCTTAATAGTATCAAATGATTACTTTTATAGCTGTAACAACTATAAAAGAATCAATGTTAGCTACTGTGAAATTCCATTATTTAAATGGTTTAAGTGATCTTTATATCAATGGGTGTGGAAAATTATGAGGATGGGGCCATGTGAAGTCCATTAAAATTCTAATGATAACCAACACAGAGTGCTCTAAGTGATATTTCTCTGTTGCATGAGAAAGAACACGGGGATAAATGTTTTAAAGACTTATTTTTACAGTCAAACGATGAGATATTAGAAAGTAGATGGTGCAGCAAAGTAGAAATAGAAATATTCACCATTAGCAAGATCGAGCAAAAGATCAGCAGGATTGAGAGTGAGGGATGTTGAGAATCCAATAGAAGAGAAATATTCCAAGGCAGTTGATGCTAGACCATAGTAGATGGGGCAGCCTTCAGAGAGCAAGACTAGCTTGTCAAACATATGGTAAAGGCGGCTTGATGGCTGATGAATGGTGGTTATAATAGTTCGACCTCCACTAGCTAGGCCTTTGATTGTGTTTAAGATTCGCTGAGCCGTAGTTGAATCAAGACCTGATGTGGGCTCATCTAGCAATATTAAACTTGGGTTGATTAGCATTTCTTGACCTATGCTCACCCTCTTCTTCTCTCCTCCTGATATTCCTCTGAACATTGGCCCTCCTATCATGCTGTTCTGACACTTAGTTAAACCGAGTTCTGCTATAACATGCTCTACATGCTGTGCTTTCTCTTCTTTGGTCAAGCTTTTCGGAAGTCTCAGTAGTGCGGTGAATAGAAGAGTTTCAAACACTGTGAGATGTGGATATAAAACATCATCCTGTGCAACAAATCCTGTCCGGCGTTTGATAGAACCTGAAAACGGCTGACCATTGTAAGTGATCTTTCCTGATAACCTCCCAAAAAGGCGGCCTCCAAGGGCTGTGAGGAGGGTGGTTTTTCCGCTGCCTGATGGACCGAGCATCGCAAGTATCTCTCCTGGAGAAACCATGCCTGTCACCCCATTCAGTATTGTTTTCTCTGTAGAGCTTGATTTCCCTCCACAACAAGTTGTTTTACTTTCATAACTTACCTTGTAGAAAATCTCTTCAAACTGAAGCATAACAAGAGACACTATCATTAATTGAGATTGCATTTATACTTACTCAAAAATGCAACTGGAAGATATTTGATTCCTTATTGCTGAAAAGCTTGTCTTAATCGTAATCTTCATGCTGTCTGAGCCAATAGTGGTTTATAAGTTACCAATTGTTGTGATCACGTGTGCAGATGAATTATCTTAAGAATTTCTATCACCCTGTGTGTGCATCTTTTAAAACATGTAAGAGGCATGCTAAGGCAAAATGAGCAAAAACATGTAGTACTAGAATTGTGTGTAGAGAGAAAGAGAGAGACTAAACCTTTAGTGTTATGGGGTGTAAAACCCGTTGTAAAAAGGACTGTGAGTTGTTGTTATGTAGAGGGAAGGATTGATATGGTAGCTCCGGCAGAGGTGTGGCGAGTTGGGTGCCACCATTATCGGGCTTTGGAGCCACGGAAGAGAGGGTCATGGCCAAATCTAACTGATAATTATGCAGTGGTAGTGACTGGGGAGAGTTTAAAGTGGAGCTTTTAGTTTTAAGTTATGGTTCAAACTGAAGTGGTTGATACGAATATATAAAGCAAAGACTTGGAAACAAGGGATCTCTCATGAATTAAAGTGTCTCTGATGTAGCCCTTTCCTCTCTCCTGTGGGATCCCACCTCTTTCTCTTAAACTACTTTTACACTTGTCTAGATCACTTATTTTTATTTTTTTATCTCCTCTCCAGTACCTCTTCTTTCTTATCACTATAGCATCCTCATCATCTTATTCTTTTTATTTTTTATTAATCATATATTCTCCCTCTAGGACTAGCTCAGCTTAGATCTTCATGCAGTTTGAACATTTTTACCGAGAAACAGGAGACGTAAAAGTTATACTTGCCATGCTCTTTCGCTTCAATGGAAATTAAGTCCAACTTGGGAAAACAAGAGGGGGAGGAAAAGAAAAACTATATATAGTAAAATCCTAGGATGTTAGTGAAGTAGTGAAAGACTTTACTCAATGTGGTAGTTAGTCTAAGCTTTCTTGTCTTTATGTTTGGTGGAACCTATGGTGTAAACATGGAGACTACTTGGAATGAGTCTTTTTGAGTTCTTGGTAGGCAATGATAGTGCTTCCCACCTTTCACAACTTTAACTATCTTGATTAGTTTTTGATTTGTTTATGGTTTTCTGCAAATGGATTCTTACATTATATGCATGTCAGTTCTTGTCCTGCAGCAGCACTTGTTTTATTTGATTTTTTATTGTTTCTTTTCCACTTAGCTCATGGATATTTTGTCAATACCAAAGGCTACTGCTTTTCTTGCAATATGTTTATTTATCATTGCCAGAAGTTTACATGATTGGTTATGATGATGACTGCTGCCATCTGCAGAATTGGACAATATGCTTCCTCCAATATTGTTTTTTTTAATTTCAAACTGTGTGTATAATGTGATGTTAATAATTATAAGGTCCTCCCTCCAATATATATCTTTTTTTCACAGAGAATCCAAAGATTATTTCTTTAAATTCTGATTTTTTAAGGTTGGGAGTACTTTTATGTATCTGTTGATGTAACTCTTAACCTTTGTGCTAGCAAAGTCATATGTTATTGACTGAAGATTACTTAAAAAATAAAAGAATAATAGGTTGATAATTAAAATCATGACAGGATATCCATCCATCCCTCCCTCCCATGGCCAGAGTGTAAGGCTAGGAGCATTGATTCCCCCTTCAAAACCTAGGATAAAAAGCTCTAGTCACTATTAAAATTTGTTGAAACTAGCTGGTCCCTTCATTTTAGCTGGAATTTAGCATAATTAGATCAATTTCGATGATAGCCTTAACTCGCAAATTCAACACATTCCCAATAGTTACGGGATCAATTTTCCATTTCTTCGCAAAAGCTTATGATAGAAGGCCAAAAACAAGTGTAGAAGAATATAATGAAATAAAAAGTTGAAAGTAACGGTTCCTTTCCTTGTAAAGCCAAATGATTCTTATATTCCATTCACTCACCCTTCTTTTAATTTTAGAAAAAGACTAGACAATAGAAAATAGTAATATTCAACATTCGTATGGCCGAAAATAAGATCTGAGGTTGCATGATTGCATGTGATAAATATTTGTGTAATATTAGAAAAGGTAAAGAAATGAAGATTGATGAAGTTAGAATGTTAGATGCTAAACGAAAGTAGGGTTTGCCCCCCATTGCTTTTTCTTTTTTTAATTTCTCTCTTCATCTTTGGACTGCATGAGAGATAAATGATTAAAGGGTATTGCCATCAATGGGATTCCAATTCCAGCACACTTGTTTTTTCTATTTATTTTTCAGAGCACTAAGGTTTAACCCATGCCCCAACTTTTTCTAGTACCAACTTGGTGATTTATTTATATGTTATTTTAAGAGAAATTTGGTTCCACTAACTAGTAATATTGCCCCTACCTTAACTTTGGACCCTATTTAAAACGTACATATCCCCCTCTATATATATATGGAGTGTGAAATGATATGGTCTCATGCTGCATGGATTCTCCTACTCCTATTTGTATTTAGGTTATAAGATCCTTTGCCCACTTTTACGGAAAGGCTTAGGTTTGATGTATTTGGACAGTAAAAGATTGAGTTTGGCATGTTATTATACATGTGCACTTGTTCTTTGCATGTTTATATATGTTGTCAAAATATTTTGATATTAAAACATTCTCATTTGCCTTCGATTCTAACATATTTAATGTTATGAAGTAAAATTATAATGCCGTTATAAATAGTCTGATTTTTTTAGTTTTAAAATTTTTAAATATTTTTTAGGATTTTCCTTTTATATGTCAAAAATATATCTTTAAGGAGATCATTAGTAAGAAAAACACGTTTACATAATTTGTCGTGCAAAATTAAAATTCGATTGCGTCAATCTGTTCACCGCTTTTTTTTATTGGTTTTGGATATTTTATTACAACAATTTTGGAATTTGAAATTTATAGACTTAAAACTGGCAAAAAATAAATCCATCTAAATTGTTTTAATTTATTTGTGCATGATTTTAAATTTGTTAAGGTTGTGCTTGGATTGAATATTTGAAATAACACAAAAAAAATTATATAACTGGTGCATGGATCTAGAATTCATGCAATTGATTCGACTCTCCACGCGTCGCTTCATGCGTGTGTATACGTCTCCACATGCTCAAATCTACCCAAATTCGATCCAAGAGCTATACATTTATATTATGTTAAACGCATTTTTTTATATTATATTAGTTATATTTTTAGGGTCTTTATGTTATCTTAACATACATTTATGTTTTGTTAAGCATATCTTTATAGTTTTTGTTATATTAAGTACACCTTTAGAGTTTTTATGTTATGTTAAACATATTTTTATATGATATTAAGTATATATTTATAACTATGACACCTTTTATTTTAAGATCATCAATACACATCAAGTGTGGAAAATAGTATATATTGATAATATTGAAATTAGGAAATAAAATATCAATTAGAATAAAGTTATGAGCCGATTGCATGAGATGCTCAACCATATCTTCTGGATTCAGAGGACATATATTCTATTATCGTTCTCTCACCATCCGTTCTTTTCATTATCCAATACCAACATCCAAACAGAACCTTAAAAATAGTGATCCGTGTAAACAAATTTGATGCTAAAGCCATTTGAAATATACAAAATAGTACCACTGAAAAAAATACGAATTTATTTAATTTAATTCGTTTGATACTTATACTTGCTCATATTTTATATTATTACTCGTTCTGATTCCAACTAACTGTTATTTTAGAGGTCAAATCTTACTTTCAATTCTATCATTTTAACTAGAATTCCAAGCGTACCTTAATGTCAATGACAAAAAGGAATTATAAATTCTCAACCCATCTATTTAATCTCTTTTGTGTTTATTCACACAAGATCTATTTCCTGATATAACTAAGGGTAGAGGTGCCCCGTCGGTTCCGGTTTGTCGGTTCGGAACCGGTGGTTTTTCAAACCGCAGACATCAAATTGGAACCGAATCGTGGGGGGCCCGATTCCGATTCTAGTTTGGAAACCGGCGGTTCAAACCTCCGGTTTCCCAATTCTTTTTTTTTTTTTTGAAATCAAGTCTGCCCAATGAGGCACGGTCGGGCACGACCGTGCCGTGTAGCACGACCGTGCCCCATTGGCCAGACTTGATTATCCGGAGCATAAACGTGGCTTGAAATTTTAAAAAAATAAAAAATTGCAACGGTAACTTGATCTTGGCCGTTGATCATCAACGATCAAGCGATCCGGAGCGTACACGTGTCTCTTTTGAAAATCTAAAAAAAAAAAAAATTGCACAACCCGCCGGTTAACGATTTTTGGAGAGGCCAAACCGAAACCGAACCTTACTTCGACGGTTCACGGTTCCGGTTCGGAACCGGAACAGCGGTCAACGGTTTCGAAACCATTGACCACCGGTTCGAACCGTCCCGATTCCGGTTTTTCGAACCGTTTGGATACGTCTAACTAAGGGGAGAGAGAATGAAAAAAATCACATTAATTTGTGAATGAGTGGAGAAAGGCAAAGGTTGTTGATGAGATTTTGATCAATTTTTATATTCTTTAATCTATAACAAAACTCTAAACAACATTAATTGGAATTGGAATTGGAGAGTAGTGAAATAAATTATCTTGAGGAATTATTCATGTAGAACAATATCAGTGAATCTGAGACTTCTTGTCGACCAAAATATGCTGTCAATAAAAACTGCCTTAAATCTTATCTAGTTATAAGTGTATTCTCTTGTTTTTAAGTTAAGTCAATTGATCAGCTAAGATTCCTCAGCATAATTCAATGTCCACATAACCGTTAATTGGACGCCTAAAATATAGAAAAGATAAATAAAGGCACTCTAGCTAGTCAGAACGAATTTTTCCTTTGACTTTTTATTTTTTTTTAAGTTAAAATTTGGGTTGGGGAATTCGAACCGAGACATAAAAGATGTACCTATCATTGAGCTAAACCTATGCATACTTAACTTATTGAGTTATTAGATTATAAGATTGGTATTTAAAAAAAAAAATCAAGTATCAACGTTTTTTAATTTTTACATACTTAACTTATTGAGTTATTAGATTATAAGATTGATATTTAAAAAAAAAATCAAGTATCAACGTTTTTTAATTTTTGCATACTTAACTTATTGAGTTATTAAATTATAAGATTGGTATTTAAAAAAAAAATCAAGTATCAACGTTTTTTAATTAACCTTTTATATTATCCTATTACGTAGATTTTGAAGTTCAAGAACTTTACAAAGTGTAATGTAAATTCATTTTCTGGTCAAAAGAAGATACATGCCCTAATCATAAGAATAAATACATTTTTTCATTTCTTTTTAGGTTACAAATTGAAAAAACAGTCATATTTCAAGTTTTTTTAATGCTAAATTAAACGATGAGTAAATCATGTTTAATGCTAAATTGGATGATGATTGTTGCACAAAATCATAATATGTTTTTCTTATATAAATAATATTTGATTTTTTTTCTTCTAATTTTACCAGTTCTAATTTAATATGTTATTAAAATCCAGTATACTGCATGAATCCAATACTAATTATTTAGTATAAAAAGGAAATAGTGTAAAAAAAGTGATGGGATTCGAAATTCTAAATCAAAGTAAATGATGTAATTATTTGTTTGTACTAAACATGCCAATCAATCATGATAATTGCCAATCAATCTCAAACGAAATGCAATTTATTAAAATGATGAATTTTGACTTATTATTATTTTAAAAAATAATGAAGAAATTTATGTGCATATGAAAGCCAACTTCCATTTAATTTGTTAAAAAAGTAATAATATTATATATAATTTCAATTTATTTCTTCAAATTATATTATATTATATTATATTTAATTACTAAATGAGATTCCATATTTCAGTACAACAATTAATTAATTAATATATATGTACATCAGTACATGTATTGTCAGAAAATCATGTTTGCTATTGTTTATACATCAAAACTTATAGGGTTAATAATGTTTTTTCATCCAAATTATACGTGATTTTACATTTTTTGGTAAAATTTTTTAAACGTTGCACTTTGCTATATGAACTTTAAATTTATTACATTTTACGATATTAAATAAATTATAACCGTACACGTGTCCTAAATCAACGGTTATGATTTGTTCAATACCGTAAAATGCAACAAATTTAAAGTTCATATGGCAAAGTGCAACATTTAAAAGTTTATACCAAAAATTGTAAAATCACGTATAGTTTGGATGGAAAAATGTTTTTAACCCAAACTTATATGTCGTTCCCCCAATCCAAATTGGTGTGTGCACTACTTTCTCACACGTCCACACGCACATGATTATATTATAGTTGGTGTATGTCGCATATCATTTAAATTTTATATTTTAAGATATTACTCATTTAGTTTTAAAATATCATACATTTACTTTTAAAGTATCACACTATTATCTTTTCACATATTAGTGTAAAAATAGCTTAGTTTTTTTTCCTTCTCTCTCCTTCTTCTTAATCTCTTTTCTTATCAATTTGTTATTCTTTTTATTTATTTTGTACATTATTCTACTTCTCTATTTTCTTGTTCTTATTCTTCTTCTTTATATTCTTATTCTTATTCTTCATCAAGTCTTCATGAAGTTTTTTATGAGGTTTTTTCTTCTTCTTCTTCTTCTTCTTCTTTACTCATTTTCATAGATTTAGATAATTGATTCAAATCACAATTTATTACAATAATTTAAAATATTGAAAATCAATTATTTCTAATAATATGATATCATGATTTGTTGATTTTGAATAAGAAGATGAATTTTTTTTTTAAATTTTAAGATTTTTCAATGAAAATATTAATTGTATGTTTTTAAGGTATTACATAAATACCTTGAATTACACATGTTTATTTTAGGTATTACATAAATATCTTAAATATATTACACATATTCTTTTAAGTATTAATAAATATTTTACATGCACTACACATGTTCCTTTCAAGCATTACACTTACCTTACAAGTATTACACATGTAATTTTATAATATCTGAAGAGTATATATCTAGTATTTATAGATCATATCAGTAATACCTTAAAACTATCACTGGTCATGAACAATCATATATCAATGTTTTACGGTAATTATGATTTATCAAATCATGAACAGTCAGAATTTTTATAATACCTGTAGAACATATATGTAATACCTATAGAATAAACTAGTAATACCTCAATGTTATTTTTTCATAATATTTTGAAGGTTTTACTTACATATAATTCAATCATGTAATTTTATAATATTTGAAGAGTATATATCTAGTACTTATAGATCATATCAGTAAGATATAATATCTTAAAAGTATTACTGATGTCATGAACAATCATATATCAATATTTTGGGATAATTCTGACTTATAACATCATGAACAGTCAAAATTTTTGTAATATCTGTAAATTATATATGTAATACTTATAGAATAAACCAATAATATCCCAATTTTTTTTTCATAATATCTTGAAGGTTTTACTTATAATTCAACCAAATAATTTTATAATACCTGAAGAGTACATATGTAGTACTTATGGATCATATCAGTTATACTTGAAACGTATCACTGATCATATATCAATGTTTTGAAATAATTTTGATTTATAACATCATGAACAATCAGATTTTTTATAATACCTATACAACATCTATGTAATACTTATAGAATAAACCAAAATTTCAAATATAAGATTTTCATCATCTTCTTCCACAAAATTTATTCAAAATCATATTACTCAATCAATAACCAACTATGGTGTTTGTTGCATCAATTATCTGTATGTTGCTATAAATCGTATCAAGATAGAAAGAGTTTCAAATTATAAAAAAAAAATCTTAGATTTTTATACACATTAGGAAGAAAAAAATTTATTGGAGTATTAGAAAAATAAAAACCCTAAATTCGTAGCAATCATATGAAGAAATTAAAAAGAGAAAAATTAAAAAAATTAAAAAAAAGAAGGAGGAACGGCGCCACAGAAAAAAGGTAAGAAAAAAAAGAGTGTTTGTGTAGGAGAGAGAAAAAAAAAAAAAAAAAATGGCCGGGAACAGCACAGAACAGAGAAAAAAAAAAGAAAAAACAATAAAAAAAGAGTGGAACGGGTTGGGGTAAGTATCCTAAAACAAGTGTCTCTCTTCTTTATATTATTAAGTTCATTTACAAAATTTTGTTTTAATTTTTTTTCTAGAAAAGTCGTGTAATACATGATCGAGGATTCCTCTGATTAGATATTATATAATATAATAATAATGCTCACTGATAAAGCAAAACATGGCTTAAATTATGTAGTAAAGAATCAAGAACATCCAAAGTATAGTTTGCCTTGGTGTCGATCTAAAAAAAATTCTAGAGATTCATTATCATCTTTTTACCATATTTGATTCTACTAACTTTCTATTAATGGCAAAATGTAATGCAACTACTCATTGGGGTTTGGAATTGTAGCATGGTGGATCTCTCCACCTATAATCAAACTTGGCCGGTCAAATAAATTGACCTTTTTATTTATTTTTTTACATGTCCAATTACATTAATTTTAATGAAACAAGTGAAATTGATTAATATAATCAACAAAACATTAAATAATATATATCTAGCTAATCAAGAAAATTATGATTCAAAATTAACAATATAATTAAATTAATTTCAAAAGAGGGGTTAAATTCCTTAATTTAGCTGAAGAATGTTATGAGGAATAATCTTGGCATAAAGTTGTCTACAAAGATAAATAATTGAAAACAAAAGTTCACCTCTGGATGTATTTACAAGTAATCATATTTGTAAATATATAGAATAAAATGGTAAAACAATGTTTTTTCATATTTTGTCACTTTTTAATATACTGTAAATTGTAAATACAAGTTTGCTAATTTACTTTAAATTATAATATTTAACGTAATGTGATCTTTACGAATCAATTGTAGGTATATTAAGATACACTCACGATGAATAAAGAAACAGTTTTGATTGGTGACTGTAAAAATATGCTTAAGCGGTCTTTTTTATTTTTTTTTAATTATGTTTTCATTTTAAACCTCAAATTTCTTTTAAAAAAATCCGATAAAAAATATATAAACCAAAATTATAGAACAAATGTTAGGACAAGATTGCCCTTTGATCTCGTCTCCACTATGGAGACTTCCCAATGGAGGCAATCACTTTCAAAGAAAGGGAAATAACTTTAAACCATGGTTACTCCACTTTTATTTCTTTTTAATTTTTATTTTGGCTATCTCAATTATTTTCTCCAAAAACCACTCACTATCCATGTCTTCCCCATTATTGCCCCACTCTTTTTTTGTTTTATTCTTCAATGCAAATAATTACCATTAAATGCAAAGCATAAAATTAATTCCTATGTACGTGGTGTTCTGATATAAATTTCAAGAATTCATTATCATAAATTCTAATAACCGCACTTCATAAACACACGTGTTTAACTTCTTCTTATCTTAGGTAGATTAGATTCGATAGATTAATTAAGGCAAAAGATAGGGGGCATGATGTGAGAATCGAAGAAGGTGAGGGGGGTGGTTGCAAATATGGGGAAAGTAAGTGACGTGTACGGAGTTGAGGTAATGGAGTTAGGAAGTTGACACGTGGCGAGCACTCTTTGTTTGTAGTGGGGTGGAGAAATAAATGGTGGGAGTTATCAATTTGGTGGGAATGTGGGGTTGGCCCTACTCAATCCCTCTCCTTATCTGCTGCATTATTTAATCACTTGCAATTGATTTTCCACTACATTTTTTTACCATATTTATTTCCTTTCAGGTTTCAATAATATATATATTTTGGCCTAATTGTTGTCACTTAACAACCTTAATGCACCTTCTTTTTTAAGAGAGAGATAAGATTAGGTGATATGTTTTGGACATTAATTAAGTTTTAATGTTGAAGATGACCTCATCATTCAGTTCCTCAACTTCTCTCCCCCAACTGTGTCTGAAAATTTCTTAAAAAGAAATTAAATTTAAAAAAAAAAAAAACCACTTTCCGTTGTAGCACATGTGATGTCACTGAGTACATGAGTACAATTTATTTCACACATATTCATATTTATGAATTATCTAGAATCTAATGTGAGAATATTTTTATGAAAAAAAGACACCCTTGATTTTTGACCTCTACATTGATAAATATTCTGTTAGTTCAGGGTATTCCAATGAACAAATAATGTACTTTATTCCTAATCAAATATTAAGCGCTTGATTACTTAATGAATTTACTTCTATTGATCCCATATGAGATTCGCTTAAGTAGGATTGTAAATCATTTTAAGGTACGAACAATTGAAATTTGACTGGTTTTATCATGTTAAACGAGTTTAGAAGAACTCAACTTGTTAAATGGTACGAAAGTCCAACTTATATAATTAGTTAGATGAAGAAATATTTGTATATTACGAAAAATCATATACAAATCAAATTTATTTCAAACTTAGAGGCATATAGAGCGGCTTGCAAAAACTAATCAACTAAATACTATTAAACTTGAAAAATTAAATCAAATTTGAGACTAATTTATTATATTAAAGCAAATAATTGTTTTTTTTTTCTATAATCAAACTTCAAATAACTCATAAACAACTTCATAATTATCTGTAACCCTCCCCTCGATATTCAAATAAAATCAAGAACTTGTATGAACCATCCATGGTGCTCAGTATTTACAATCTTTTTGTATTTAATTGATTGATGAGATTAGATATTCCTCAAAATAATTTATCGAATAATCATAGGATCTACCTGATTGATGGGGTTAGCAGGTGAAAGGTAATTTCATATCTCAAGGTCCTTATCATCAATTTTGTTAAGCAACATTTAGGTTTTGTTTTCAGTGTAGGATACTGTCAATTATTCCACATTTTCTTCGATCGAGACTAGGATTTTGTGCTTAATTTGCTACATATTGCTCATGCTAGCTCGTGTCGTTCTTCAAACTAGCTTATAGCCATATTTTATGTCATAGTTTAATTTATTAAATGTGTTAGTATTTGATACCTTTTACAAAAATTTCACGCGTTGCTTTCTCTATTTCTTGATTTTTTATTTAGTTGGAAAAAAAAGTTTGATGATCTGAATTGATTTTGCATTAGGATTAAAAAATTGGAGTTTAAGGTTGTGAGTAATTGTGGGGTACATCCCAGAATTATTTAAAATGGGAGTTTGAAGATTTGGGATGATCCTAGCTTTATATTCTAATATTTTTTTAATTAAAATAATACTCTAACAGACTTACACTTTAGTCATTGAAAGTAATGAGATATCTAAAAATTGTGTATCATCTTCCACTAGACAATTAAAAATATATATAATTGATCTGAATCTTGAATTGAAACGAGTCTCATGTATTTTATCCACATTTTTGTTCACTACATTTTTTTTTTACTTAACTCCTTCTTATTTTGTTTTTATTAACTTTTGCCCCTAGTTTGAGGGAAATTCAATAGAAGTAAAAGTGAAGAGGCAAAGAGTTAATAAACATGAAAGTGTACGGAAAAGAAAAAAGAATCTAGAAGTTAAAGTGGAGAGGGAGCTAAAATTGATGAAAATAAAAGTATAAGGGCGAAAATATTGAAAAATAAAATGGAAGGAATAAAAGTGAAAAATATATAAGTATGCGGGTCGGTATACTATATACCCAAAGTTTATCTAGAAAATCTTTTGTTTCTACTTGCATTATAAAACTGTCAGTCTTAATCAACTTTAACTTTTTTTATAAAACATTTTAATTTTCTAATTAGTTTGTTCACGGAGTGATCATTAATGCTCTTAAGAATATCTTTTTTTTATTTTTTTTATTTCAACCCTTTAATTCGTGAAAACATTGTCTAGCGAGAAAATTAATTATTATTTATTACTATTATTATTTTACTCTGTTTTATTTGAGTCACTACGCAATTAAAACTTCATATATTTGATAAAATAATTTTTGCCCCATATAAAAGAAAATATTTATATTGTGGTCCACTTTGTTAAAAAACAACTTTCTGACTACTGTAAAGATGACAGACAAACCATGGTGATGCAAAATAGCTCACTTTGTTGACTGAGAGATGGAATTGATTTTTTTTTTTTTTTAATAAATTAAGAAAATCTGACTTGATTATGAAAAACTCATTTAAATGCTGGATTCTTAATTACCAAGTTGTAATAATAACTTCTTAAAAGTTCTATTATCATAATTAATCTAAACACTTGGATAACTTTGTGAATAAGAAGAGTTCATATAACCTATTAGGTTGGTTTAGCCAAACACCCCTCTAACATCCTTACATGTTTGAATCAAGCTGGATGATGTAAAAATGAGAGCAAAAATTGAAGGATTTGAAATAGTGTATATGGAACAAATTGATTTCAAAGTCTGTCAGAATAGAGATGAATCAATACACTTATATTGCTCAAAAACTAATGTAGAATAAAAGGGAGAATTTCACATTCATGTCAATGAATTTCAAATTCTTTCTCAATTCCTTCAATCCAAACACAATTTAATAGTTCTAAAACGACCTTACAGTAAGGAATGCTTATAGTTATACATTCTCATGATACTTATGGTATCACTAAATCTGATTCACTTTAATGTGTAAACATCACATATTTTTAACTCATATAAGGTGAATTAATAATTATATTATGTTTATGACATATTAGTAGCTAACAAAATAATATGTGCCATGATATAATTAGAAATGAACTTTTAATAGCTCTCTCTTTAATAATCTCGAAGATTGAGTTCGAGAGTTGCTACATTTTTTCAGGGCTTTATCGAAATGTTAAATGCAACTTGCTTGCTAAAACTTGTATGCATTTCATATTTATTATCAAAACGAGTCAATTAATTAAAATAAAAAACAAGTCATTAAAAAAAAAGTTCACATAATTAAAAGTCAGCAAGTACAAAATAAAGTTAGCGATGGAAGTGAGATTTGATAGAGATTGAGTGTTTGTAATTGTGGGTTTAGAAGATTAATTGATTGAAAAATAAGCAAGTTGGAAATCGAAACGTGTTGGTTCACATTGTGGATGCTTCCTCATTTAGCAATGATTTTGTTGTGTGAATAAAAAGATGAAGAATTAGTATTTGAGGTCATCACATCACAACCAATTCTGGAAATGGAATTCATCTCCATCGATGATTAGACACCATTCCTAAAAAGAAAAACGGATCATATATAGATTTGGATCTCTATGTATCTTTTAATTAATTAATTAATAATAAAGATATAATTAAGTACTATGATGAGAATTAAATAAATGATATAACTAATTCTCTTTTCGGTTTAGAAATTATATAAAGGTAAACTTTATATATACATTGGGAAAATTGCATCTGTTCGTATGTCATTGTTAAAATAGTGATATTAATATTTTCTCAACGTCTTCTCCATAAAATGATAACTGATTTTGGCCATTTGAAAAAATTGTCAAACTTTAATGTTACTTTTATAATTTATAATACATATATATAATTTAAATTAACAAGTCACACTTGAAAAGTGAATTTTTAATATTAGTCTAATTTCTCCCTATACTTTTGAATTATTTACTTGAATCACCATAGCTTAAAGAAACTGACATATGCCACCTAAGAAACTCATATTAAAAGCAAGATCTAATAAGATCCGATATATTTCCCTATACGAATTTTGTAGAGAAAAACAAAAAACAAAAGTGAAACTCATATAATTTCCACGTAATTTGTGAATGTAGAATATTTGAATTCTATTCAGTTTAACTATTACAAGACATGCAAACTACACTAATATAGTAGTATTAATTAATTATGGGTGTATATTCATATATATTTTATATATATAAACAAGTACGTTTTAAGAAAAGAAAATGACATAATATATATATATATATAGCACATTGTATTGCGATAAAAAGATGGCATAATATATATTGCACATTGTATTGCGATAAAAAGATTCATAAGAAGCAAATGCTAGTGTGATTCCTATGCTAAAAATGTAGCTAGGTGGTATAGTGATGGGTGATTGGAGGCTAGTTTAAGATTGTGTAGTAGACAGGAAAACCCACATAATCCCACGCGTGTGCCTTGTCTTTTTTTATTTTATTTTATTCTTTTGGTTAATGTAGTCCCCACATGGAACAGCATCAGAATAATACACTTTTATATATGCCACAAAAATACAATTACCAAACACTCCTTCATCCAATCTTACCCATGGACTTTTGAGGCCGACCAACGATTCTTCATCACATGCATGTAAAAATTGATTTGATTGTAATTCATCGAGACTATGGTATAGTCATAAAGTATACAGATTTATAAAGACTTGAGAATATATTCTCGATTCTTACAAATTTAGACAGTATGATTTATCTATAAGGTAAATAATATATTGAATTAACAATATGAATATAATTGATTTCTGAATGTATGAACTGTGATTGAAATATAGATGAGAGAATAAAGATTCATCTCGAGAAGAAATTAGGTGGAATAAATTTTCCCCCCCAAAATTAGTCCAATGAAGACGAATATTCAAGTCGTCAAGAAAATAAACCAATTCTAGGTCTAATTTTAAAGTACCATGTTTGAATTAAAATTTAAACCAATTCTAAATCCAATTTTAAAGTACCATGTTATATTTTACAAACATTATGAATAATACAAACGTTATGATGCAATTTTAGGAATTAGGTAGTGCCCAAATAGCTTAATTAATAGTATTCAATTATAATAGAAAGTGGCTTAAAAATTCGAGTGATGCTAACATGATTTAAGTTGATACAATACATGTGATGGATTCTAAAAACAAACACATGATTCTCGAAAATTTTAACATTTCTTCTACAAAAGTCCGATCATCTTAATTAATTAATTAAGTTTGTAATTTTGTTTAAAACATAGATGTTCAATCAATACATGTATAAGTGTATAAAGGAGGTGGACCCTTAATGAAAATGGATAGTTATTATTGTTGCAATGATACAGAAAATAAGATCTTGTGGAATGATATGGCATGATGTGCAATAATGATTGGTAATAATATTAATGATTAATGTTTCTATAATTAAGGGGGTATAGGAGGAAAAAGAGTAATAAATAAAACCTAAAATCCAGCTCTTAGGTTGTTGTAAGTGGAAGAAATATTATAATTGGCATGATTGTGTGTCTAGAAAATCGTAGGGTATATCTTACAATTTTAATATGCTTAAAGAGCACGCGCACACAAACACTATATCTTTCTCTCATCTAACCATGAATATCACCACTTTCAATTACACTTTCCATATGTCTATCATGGCACATTTTTCAACTTTTTTTTAATTTTACATATCATATATTTCACCTTTTCATATGATTTAGTTTTCACTTTCACTTCTCTAACAAGCCGCAGATAGTCCCGAAATAATTAAAAGAAAAATATTCATATTTCAAAAATAAAGAGATTTCCTCAAAATAATTCAAGACTTCATTTGGATGAAGGGATTTGAAATATTTTGTCGTAAATTTATTGATGGTGTTTGATGGATTTCAAATCCATTTCAACTTGAGTGAATTTGAATCCATGCATTCATCAAACCCTAAATTTCAAATCATTATATCCAAATGAATTTGTCAAGACTTCAATTTGTGCCATAGTGAAGATTGATATATCAGAGAAAGCATTGCTACAATGTGTCTTGCTACATATACTTCATCAATGTTATATAGAAATACAATTTACATTTTGATAATTAATGCAATATAATTTTATATGAAATAAAATATAAAATTCTAGCACAATGAGAAAAAGAGTATAGTGCATTTTATATCATATCGATGAACCTTACTTTATCCCCTCCGCAATCTGTTTAAGCCACTTTTGTTGGCTCAATTTGTTTGAAATTAATATTTTATGTTTGTATTTTAAAGTGGGACTATGAACCATTAGCTCAAAATTTTGGTCTTAATATTTTATATTATTATATATTGTTGAAGCTAGTTGTTGTCTGCGCCATTTACCTCTTCACGATTGTTTATGCTCTTATGAATAAGATCTAGAACATCCAGTTGGCAAATCAAAGTTGTGAGAGAATAGAACTCTACATACTAATTCAAAAATGATAGCAATAAGTGGATTCTCATAAAAAAATTCATCTGAGGAAAGATTCTTACAAGATTCCAGTTTCGAGAAAGATAAATACTCTCATCAAATACATGATATGTGTAAAAGAAATATAGTAATATTTAATTAAAAATTAATTCAATATTCGATATATTTTCAAATACATGATATGTGTAAAAGAAACATCGTAATATTTAATTAAAAATTAACTCAGTACTTGATATATTTTGTGTGTATTAAGTGATAATATAATAATTTATATATAATAGCAACAAGAAGATGACGAGTTCTTGTCAATTTGGCTCAAAAGAAACACTTTGGCCATTGGAACAGTCAATTAAGTGCTCACTATGTAGGTCACTAATGTCAGATCCGTATAATACATGAGTTATTTGAATTTCTTTTATTAAAATTATATATTCTTTTTCAACCAACAGAGTTAAAAATATTAGTTATTATGATTTAAAAGTATTGGTTAGATTTATGATCATTCAAATATATAATTTCATATTTAGTTTTAAAATAATAGTATCGATATATTTATTCTTATTATACATTGTCTTTAGTTTTCAAAATTCGAGTTCAAACACCCACCATTTTTTTTATAGATATTTAATTTTTGATGAATTTTCAAGCAAGTTTGCCAATCTTTCGTATCATACAAATTTTTCATATTTTGAGAGTAGAATGTATATTTCTAAAATAAAAATAAATTATATTATTAATTTTAACAACCACTATATTTTTTCTTAATTTAGCAAGAATTCTTATCCGCCCACGAACCAGTGATAATTCCAGACTAATTTTAGACTCATTCATAACTGATTTTATTTGTGGTTTGATCGTGTCAATTTGATTTTCCTATGCATGACTTTGGATGCAATCTGGGCCAGTTATTAGGATTCTTGAAAGCGGACTTAGAATCTGATTCATTGATTGTTCACTGGGCCAAGATGAGTCACTTGGGCCCTAAAGGCTATATTTTATTTCTTTTTTAGTTGGGCTCCGGGTAGACCACAGTAAGGGCCCACAGTCCATATAACCAAATAACCAACAAGGAATTACGTGGTTATACGTTGTTCTTCGAAGATTGTACATTTATCCCAATTTACCCATCAACCTCCAGTCTCCGTTATCGTTGAAACCCAGAGCTTCCAACAGATCTTAAATCACAAAGCAAAGCAGAGAAAAAGATTTGGACTGTGGAGGTATTCAAGTCCAATTAGTATATAGATATGCATTTAATGTATCTATAGGCTACCGGGGTTCTAGAGAGAGAAAGAATGGGGACTGCCACCGCCTTGGCGCCGGGGCTGTCACGGAAGCTGAAGAAGGTTTTGGAGACTCGCACCGATAGTCCGGATCTGCTTGCCTCACTCAACACTCTCTCCAGCTTTTATTCCGAAAACACCCCTCATGCCCGCCGGAATCTCCGATCCACAATCGAGAAGCGCGCCCTCTCCATCAACGAGGAGTTCTTGGCCGCCTCCGCCTCCGCCCAACAGGTACATCTACTAAAGCGTGCTGTATAACTTGTAGTTGCTATTTAATTCGGTAATTCTGGATTTTCATCTGGTTAAAGCTTTGATCATAACTCTGGTTCAAAGCGTTGGACTTTTACGATCTGCTCCTGTAGTACGTGCATTGTTGTTTGTACCTTGTTTTAGTAATGAAAACCAGAATATTCACATTAACATATATTGGTGTTATTTGGAGTTTGATCAATGTACATTTGCTTGTCAGTATATGAACTATAGACACTCTTTGTCGTTGATAATTGAACAATTTTTGTATGATTGTGCTTATATTCAACAAAATGCTATCATTTATCAAATAGTATGCTCTAAATTTTACAATTTGAAAAATCTTCATGATTGCTATCTCAAACGACTTAATTTTGTCTATAACTTTGTAATTTTGTGAGTGATGGGTGGAGTATGAGAGATCTCCAATTCACTGATGAAGTACTTAAAGTTTTGTTGTAACAATAACAATAAGATATATATCTTGTTTGTTTAACGAAGTCGGTATTTGGAGGCGTCTAAAGAATTGCTTTGCCCATCTCTTTTTAACAACCTTGTAGTACACTTATCCGTGTTTACTAGCTAGAACATCTGTCGTCACCTATCTATGGACCACTAATTAAAACAAGAAATTGCAGATATCTTTTGCTAAACAAATTTTCATCATGCTCAACAAAGTATTAACAACAGGCATACCACTATGTCAGCTGATCAATCATGGCACTCTATATAGAATATAATAGATTGAGTTAAATTATCTTTTTTCATTTGAATCTGTTGAAGAATAACTTGAAATTTGGTACCAATAAGGTTTAGTGATAATGAAAAACTTGTTTATGGTAAAATGGCAAGAAGATGACAATGTCCTTCTCCATTGCTAACGAATATATCCTTTGATTCAGTCTTCCACAAATCATGACACAATTTCTATGCATTGCCTCTGAAAATTTAAGAAATTTCATTGTGAGGTGGAGCAAGGGGATAGTTTGGTAGAAGTCAGAAGAGTTGGATGAAGATAAAATCTAGAGAAGAATAAAACAAATATTGAGTGGAGAAAACCAATAAAGAAATCTTAAAGAACAATTAGTTTGGCTATATTCTTTAAGAAAATGTGGTGGGCCTGGTATCACTAGTACGCTGAGATAAATATGTTCCTATACTGTGGTAATGTACTGTTCAAGACAACTCTATTTTTATGCATCAATTTTTTGTTGATCGTTTACTCTTCCATTTGCCCTTAAATGTCTTGGTCAGCAGGACTGGTCCAAGTATTGGACTATGTTTATATAATCATTGTAACATATGTTTTATGTTTACATCTAGCACATAAATTGCATTACTCTGATTGCCATTACCATTTTATGGTTGCACTATGGTTGAAATTTTGATCAAGCTGCATTGGCACTAATTGCTCTGTTTCCTAGTGGGTAGATGCCATCTACTTTCTCAATGTTAATCGTTGTAAGGTGCTATAATGTTTATAAATGATTATTGGGTGTATTAGCTATCTGTGCTTTTCCCGCATTGTTTTGGGTTCAAAAATAATTATAGTGTTACTGATTGGGTTTTTTTAGGCCTTGGATTGCGTTGAGGAAGAGGTCCATGCCCTGGCTGAATGTTGTGATAAGTATGAATTCTCTCTTGTTTTTCCTCAGACACTTGTTTCTTTGTGTTTCCCCAATTTTTTCAATGAATGATTTCAGAGTGAGATAAAGTGTATTCAATTGACCAAGTTGTATCTTATCATGCACAATAGTTTCATTCCAGTTGCCGAGAAAAATGTTATGATGCAAGATACATTTTAATTTTTAATATATGTATGTCTATGCTCCTCAACTGTCAGATTTTGAAATGTTAATAAAATTCTATTCCTATGTGGGCCGTTATTAAAGATGCTTGACTTTGGATTAATCCACACCCCTCCCGTGGATTTGTGTGAAGGAAAAGAAGTTTCAAAAGATTTATGTTCTTTCTGTGAAATTTTGAATGAGTTCCCTACAGTTGTTTGACCTTATCATTTCTCACTGTAGGATTTCAAAAGCTTTAAGTAATTGCAATGCTACCACTGGTGATATAATCAGTACTACAGAGAGGCTAAAACAGGAGCTTGAAAACACCACACAGAGGCAAGAAATAGCATCATGTTTTCTTCGTGATTATCAGCTCTCCAGTGATGAGGTATTGGTGGATATTATACTAGTTCTAGCCGTGATTGTTCCAAGTGCATTTTAGATATGCTTACCCATCTCGATTTTTGCTCTGTCACTGTTCCTAGATAAATGCGTTACGTGAAGAGGACCTGAGTGAAAACTTTTTCAAGGCACTTGCTCATGTTCATGAAATCCATGCGAACTGCAAAGTGTTGTTGCGGACACACCACCAGGTTCATCATCATTACCTTTTTGTCCATCACTCTCATACTTTCTTTCCCTCTCTCATGCAGACAAATCACTTACACAAATCTTGCTACATTTCCTTGCACCGCAAATGCAAGAAATATATTTTATATTTGTTACTCTTGAGTAGTCTTGGACTTTCTCTTCTTCCTTTTCTTTTCTTTTCTTTTCTTTTTTTTTTTTTTTGGAAAAATGTATGTGTATAGGAACATGCCGAAAGTGAAAGAAATTTCATTTTATTTTTGGGATGGAGACAATTCGTACAATCTTCTTGGAGACATTTTATTTGCATTCTGAATAAATACTTTCTTATAATTTGGAATTCATTTGAAGACTCTTTGCAGCGAGCCGGTTTGGAGCTTATGGATATGATGGCTGTCTACCAAGAAGGAGCTTATGAACGACTTTGCAGGTATTTATACATATCAGTTGATGGGTGGCCTGAATAAAATGACAAGCACATTTTTCATGTTGGATGCACACTAGAATATACTGATATGCATCACAGTTGAAATATCATATTCTTAATGGACAATTTTTGTCTTAATATTATTGGAGTCTTCCTGCTGTGGAATATTATGGAAAGAAGTTAAATTCCATGAATTGAAAACTTTTATTACTCTGGCATCTTTGGTGTGAGCATCATAAAATCTATACCATCCTGTGTGGGTGAGGCTGGAAAAGGTGTTATGCTATCTATTCTAAACTGCTGCTACTAATAAGATTATAGTGCCTGTTTTTCTTGATTGTTTAAGTTGGTATTGGTTTTGGCACAAATGTCTGCCTTCGCTCTCTTTGTTGTTTCTTCTTAAGCCTGTCTGTATTTTATATCCGTTATCCTTGCATCACTTTTATTGCTTACATTGCCCTTGCTTTGGAGTTATTGTAAAGGATACTTTCATGCAAGTGTGTGTAGCATTTGTAAAAAATCATTTAATGCATGGCATGAATTGTGAATTTCATATTTGAAACTTTTTTGTTCGTGTTCTCTTGCTTTCGGATGCAGGAGCTGTTCTTATGGTTTATTTGAGTTTATGATAAATGTCACATATTTCAAGAGTTTCCTTTATGTTCTTCAGATTGTTGTTTGACATTTTGCACTTAGAAGTAGTTGATTGTAATACTAGTTAATAATTCAAGGAAATAGATTATTTGTTAATGTTTTGAACTATTAACTACTGAGGCTCTGCGCCTTTTCATGAAAAATATGGACCTCCAGAGGATAACAAGTGCAGGACTTGCACAACTTATTTTTTGGTTGAATCTTCTGTATCCTTTCTTTTACATCTAAAATAGGTCTAACATCACTATGAGCTAATGGTGTGTGTTTTTCTTATTTACATTGTTAATTAATTCGAAAGAAAAATAAATTCAGTTACTAAAAAGCTCTATTGGTTAAAAAATTCCAACTAGTAGCCATCAATTGACCAGTTATTAAACCTTCTTTAACCATATCCCTAATCACATAATAACTAAATTGGATGATTGGGAAACATTGAAGTAACATACACATATGCTTTTGATAATCAAATACTAATTGGTCAAGGAACACATTTCTAGTATTTAAGAGAAGCAATGACTGCATGAATTTATTGTCATACAATTTTTTCTCATACAAAAGTCCTGGACACATGGTCTTTTCTCCAATCTAGGTGGGTCCAAGCCGAGTGTAGGAGACTTGGGGATGTTGACAATCCTGAAGTTACTGAGCTCCTAAAAACGGCTGTCCGGTGCCTCAAAGCAAGACCAGTCCTTTTCAAATACTGTGCTGAAGAGGTAATCATGCATAAGATCCACAATTTACAGAAACCCATTACTGATGCATTTCCTACTGGTTGTTTTTACATTATTTTTCTAATTTATAGGTAGCAAATATGAGACATAATGCCCTGTTCAGAAGATTTATTAGTGCCCTCACTCGTGGAGGACCTGGTGGACTACCTAGGCCAATTGAGGTGCATGCTCATGACCCTCTAAGATATGTAGGTGACATGCTGGGATGGCTGCATCAGGTATTCCTTGTGTTCTTTTTTCATTTCCCTTGCGTCACATTGCGATTTCCATTATCAGTTAGGAACTTTTGTTTTTTCATTATGGTTTTAATTTCTGGGCTATATGACAGGCCTTGGCATCTGAAAGAGAACTTGTTCTTGCATTGCTTGATCCTGATTCGTCTGACGATACTGGATCAATTGCTCAAAGATTCTCCAAAATCTCAGAAAGTGATGCTGGAAAGATAGACACAGACTTGACATTTGTCCTGGACAGGATCTTTGAGGGAGTTTGTCGGCCGTTTAAAGTGAGAGTTGAACAAGTCTTGCAGTCTCAGCCTAACCTTATAATTTCTTATAAGCTTAGTAATACTCTGGAGTTTTACAGCCACACTGTGAGTTAACACCACTTCAAACATAAAAAAGTTTGTGCAAACTCTTCTTTATCAATTCCTGTTTCATTTAACTCAACTTGTGCTCTACAGATATCAGATCTGCTAGGGAGGGAAACAGCTCTGTCTAATACGCTTTGGGCTCTCAAGGATGCTTCTCAAAAGACCTTTTTTGACATACTTAAAGCTCGAGGAGAAAAGCTTTTACGATATCCTCCACTAGTTCCTGTTGATCTTTCTCCACCTCAGGCACTAAAGGAAGGAGTCTCTTTGCTGCTTGAAATAATCGAAACATATGATAGTATGATGGTTTCCGTATCAGGCGAGCAGCCTGCATGTGAACCTTTCATATCTGCTTTGCTAGATCCTATTATCCAGGTGTGTTTCCTTATCATGACATATCTTGCTGGCTATTGACTTCCCCTAATGATGAAGCGGAAATGGAACAACTGTACAAGTTTATACCAAATTAATTCGACTATTTTCACTTATTTGTTCTAGATTGTCTTTTCCAGTCTGTCGATATTGTAGTCAATAACGGAGCCTCAGTTAAATTTTCTTGGTTTTCACTAACTCCATTTTGTTATCATCGTCTTTTTGTTCAGATGTGTGAACAAGCAGCAGAGGCACACAAGTCCAAGGGGGTAATTCAATCATCAAGAAAAAGTAGAGCCAGTCCGGACCCAGCTCAACCTCGCAGATCTTCTATAGATGCTATTTTGGATAATAGCAGTTCGGCCTTTTCATCTCAGGTACATATTGCTTCTTTCAAACTTTTGAGTCGCTTTATATTTTTATCTATGGATGAACATTCACAAGTATGTTTTGTCAACTTCTTGAAAGAATAATTCTTCAATTTGTTATTTTGGTCATTAGTACACACCTGCTGTTAGCCCCTTGTATGAGAATGCATTTCTTTGCATTTGATGGTTGTAAGCTAAAGAATTTTATTAATTTGGTAACTTGACCAACCTTTGGTGGAAAAATATTAAATCTTTGAATGAAATTGTATAACTAAGTAGTATTTATCCATCCCACTATTCCTGCGTGTTAAATGGTGGTGGTTTAATGAATACAATTTTGTCCCCCCAAAGTCTTGACACCCTACTGGTTGTTGTTTCTGCACTTGGATGGCTTTCTGAAAATCATGGCCTTCTCATGAACAAAAACTGATTGTCATCTGGTAAATAAAAACTGATATGGCACTCTTCTTAGTAGAATGCAAAACGTGTCTCTGCACCTCTAACATCATTGACACAATATTTTGTTCCATGCAGACCCGTGAAGCACCATCTCGAATATTTCTGATAAACTGTTTATGTGCCATCCGACAACCATTGCTAGGACACAAAGTAGCTTCTGAATATGTGAAGAAACTCGGAGCAATGATAGAAAGCCACATTCACGGTCTTGTTGAAAAAGAAGTTGATTCAATTTTACGAAAGTGTGGGTTGTCCAACAAGATGTCTCATTTCTACGATTCTTTAAACGGTATTACCGGTGATTCTGACTCCCGGCCACCACTGGCAGAGACAGAAGATATGGCTCCTGCTGCTCTGTCAGAGTGTCTAAAGGCTTTCTTTGGGCTTATTTTGGGAAGTGAAAGCTATCTACCTGAGTTTGAGCAGATGCAGGTGCCAAGTCTGCGATCAGAAGCTTGCACTGAGTTGGCTAGGTCTCTTGCTGAGGCATATGAAGTCATTTACAAAGGAATTATGGATCCCAAAAATGGTTACCCCGATCCTCGCTCCCTGGCTAGACATCCTCCTGATCAAATAAGAACCATCTTGGGAATTTGATGCTGCTAAACACCTTACTGTTTTTCCTATCAGTATTTTATTCTTTGATGTATTTTTCCCTTTTTATGAATTGTATACATATATATATTTTTTGTTATCAGATCTTGAATGGAGTTTTCTAGTTGTGATGACCGATGACCGATGGTCATTCACAATTTTGTGTGCCTATGTACCTAAGTTTTAATATACAGAAAAGAGATGCTATTATGAAATCTTGAATGGATTGACTTAAAAAAAAAAAAAAATCTGCGCGATATTAGCCATTTTCCACTTTTTGGGTGGTTGTTATTAAGGTAATGAAGTTAGCTCTGCAGTGAAGTAAAACAGTGGAAGGATATGCATTTTTTATTTTTATTTTCAAAATTTTGAAGGAATTTTGTTTCATTTTTATTACAAAATTATTGTTACATGTGCATTGCCTCGCTTGAAGCATTTCTTATCTTTGACACGATTACATCCATGGTAAAATAAACAAAATATATAAACTAAAAAGAATATTAGATAATAAGGGTAGTATATTTTAAATAGCATGGCATTAGAATTTAGATGTGAAAAAAGTAATATAAAAGATTCAAAGGCAGAGTGTGGGTTTGGGTGATGTAGAGTGTGGTAAAGTGAAAAGTGAGATTCCTCTCCTTTGTTATTCACAAAAACCTGGGAATTCACAACACCAACGTCTCTACATTCACCAAAAACATCAACCTTTTGCCCCTTTTGCCACCTTCCATATTCAAGCTACACAACAATTCACGCTATCCCCATCCCCACCCACTCTTCTATTCTCCATACACACTTCTTTCATATTAATTATATATCTATATCGGGTGTGGAGGGCTTTTCGAATGACATTTCTGTTTTTATGATGGAGATGGCTGCAGCAATTGCATCTGCGGCCGCTAATGGCGGCGATGTCCGCAGGGCCCACATGGCCATGGCGGTGGTGCAGCTCTTCAATGGGGGTTACCACGTCATCACCAAAGTCGCTCTCAACGTCGGTGTCAATCAGCTTGTCTTCTGCGTCTGTAGAGACCTTCTTGCTCTCTCGATTCTCGCCCCTGTTGCTTACGTTCGTGAAAAGTCAGTCTTTCCTTGCTGCTTTCTGTGTGATACTGTTTTCTTTTCTCGCTTTGTGTTGCGATTCATTAGATGGTTGACTTTATGCACTGACGAATGTGATTGGGTTATTGCTAGATTTTTAGGTTTTTTGTTTCTCCAATTTGTTCTCTTACTGTCAACTATAAGGTGCCGTTGGGAATTGGATGGGAGAGGTGTGGGGATTGAGCCATTGCTCGCTCATTGGTTCAATTGGAAGAGATACATAGTTTTGTGTTCATTGATTATGTGGATGAATGACGTGAGGAGAATTATTTTTTAAGTATGATGAGGCCAAATGTGAAAATGGGAGATAAAGTTTGCAGCTTGTTATGCTACTGAAAAGTTTTATTGACACTAACAGTGGCAGAGCTAAACAAAACTATTTGGGGGGTGAGGGTGGGGGGCCAAATCTACAAAACATTAATATTTTAGACTTTCAGTAATAAAATATATGGTGATGTTTCATATTCTAAAAAGGTTTGGGATGCTACAGCTACTCCACCCCATAAGGAGGCTCCACCTCTGTATATTGATGATGAGTTTGATATAAGATGATTTTAGTTGTTGGGATTAGATGGCAATGCATATACTTAGTATCAGTTTTTAGTGATTCTTGAACAGTTTACAGGATGCTAGGTTTTCTATAAGCTGCAAATAATCAATTTAAGTAATTTAAAAGGAATTTGTGGCCTGTAGGCAAATAAATCCAGTTTGAAGCAGTTGAATACTTACATCTAGATTAGGAAGAAAATGTGCCAAACAGACATTTTTTTGTCACTAAGTTTTAGATGACTGTCTATCCCCATCAAACACTCGGAAAGAGGTTTTGGGGTTGGAACTCTGTAACTTTGAGGAATAATTACTGGATTATACCCATGCCCAATTGGACATGTATGGATGATAACCAAGCTGATAGTATCGTCGTTCTGGGGTCATACTTGTATGTTGCAGCTACTTGTAATGTTCAGCAAAAATAAAAGAAGTTTAATAGGAAGGTTTTTGCTTCTCTACCCAAGTCCACACTGAAGTTGCAGTTTAATAGTTCAAATTTCAGTAGTCAGATGTTTGTGACCTAGAGTCTAATCTAAGAAAAAGATTGCATGTTGAAGCAAAAAAGAACTTTATTATACAGTCAAAATCTGTCCACACTGATTTTGGATATAGATAAAATATGTTAATCAAGTAATGTCTTAAATTAGTGAAATCATCAGATGTTCATTCTTAACTGCTTTTCAAGTAATTTCTTTGCTTATCTATTTGGTTCTCTTGTTGTATGCGTATGCTGCAGCAATTGCTAATGTTATGTTTCTTGTTCTGCAGAAGGCTAAGATTGCCACTAAATAGACGCTTTGTAATAGCCTTCTTTTTTCTTGGTTTAACTGGGTGAGTGGAATATCTCCATTTTCCTTTAACCTGGCTATTTGTTCTGCTTACTGAAAATACTAATCATTTGCTTATTTTTCTTGTTTGTCATTTTTCTGTTGGATTAGTATTTTTGGGAACCAACTTTTGTTTCTAATTGGTCTTGGCTACACAAATCCAACATATGCTGCAGCCATACAGCCCGCTATTCCAGTCTTTACGTTCATATTGGCTGTAATGATGGGGTCAGTATATGCTCTTCAAGCTACTCTCTCTCTCTCTCTCTCACACACACACACACACACACACACACATGCACAAACACACAAGAAAAAGAAATGGAAAAAGAGAAACTGTACACGTCTTGTGAGACTCTGTATATGCTTGCTTGGTCTCTAGTGCCTTATTTGCGTGTGAATCACATATAGATCCATCCTCTTACACACGAAACTAAAGTGTTGGTGGTCTCATGTTAACATCTAGTTGTCCTATGTGCAGTACAGAAACCGTTAATTTACAAAAGACTGAAGGTCAAGCAAAGTTAGGAGGTACTCTTGTTTGTGTTTCTGGTGCCATTCTAATGGCTATGTTCCGTGGTCCAGCTGTGTTCGGACACAAGGATTTAGATTTTGCAGCACGCAATGAAATAAGTGCCAAGGGTCAGCCAGAGCCAGCTGGTTGGCTATTGTCTAGTTTTCTTGATTTGGGGTTTGATAATTGGCACCTTGGGGTTTTATGCTTGATTGGGAACTGTATGTGCATGGCTACTTATCTGGCCATTCAGGTAATAGACTCCAATTTATATGTTTGATACTTTATCTGAATCTAGTCCTATTGGGTGCTCAATGTAATGAATGTTTTTACTCATTAAGCCAACTGACGTATACATTGTCATTTATCAAGTTAAATAAGTATTATTAACATCAGTTTCTCAGTATGTTGAAACTACGACAGCTTGAGTATATCTTTTTGGAGTTTTTGAGATATTTTAAAACTTCTTTCACTCTTATGTTCATCAAGCAGTTCTATACACACCAGAACCACTTTTTATGCTGTTTACAACTTTTCAAAACATTTCCTGCACTTTGTATTTTTATGCTTTGAATACTTGTTGTATCTCTGGATCCTAATTTTGGGTGTGGCCTGCCATAATTGAATAGGATTTAGCAGTGAGTTGTTTATAGCAAAACCTTTGTCTTTCTTATGTAGATCAGCCTGCTTCTGCATCTGGTACTGTAGATGTATTTGGATGAGATATGTTTATGGATTGTTAGTTGTATTTCTGTGCAGGCTCCACTTTTAGCCAAGTATCCTGCAAGTATATCAGTGACAGCATATTCCTACTTTTTTGGTGCACTGTTTATGGTAACAACTGCATTTTTTATGACAAATGAATCAACAGACTGGAATCTCACACAGTCTGAGGCTTTGGCCGTATTTTATGCTGTAAGTTTTCTGCTTGTGGCTCTCTTTAATACATGTTTCTGGAGCAGAAGTTGAGTTGGAATCACACGATATACTAGTATACCATGCAGCATAGTTTCTGGTGAAGGAGGCTTAGCTGCTGCATGAGGCTTGACCATGGTTCAAGAGTGATGAAAAATTCTCATCTATGAACTGCTAATCTACTATCCCAGTCTGACCATATGCTATAACATTATGATTAGAATACATATTATATTTGAGAATAATTTGAGTCCATTGTGGATTAAATCTCTTACTTATATATTTCTCTTGTAGGGAGTTGTAGCATCTGCGCTGAACTATGGACTATTGACATGGTCAAATAAAATCCTAGGCCCTTCATTGGTTGCTTTGTACAATCCCCTTCAACCTGCTGCATCTGCTTTGTTGTCAAGAATTTTCCTTGGAAGCCCTATTTATTTGGGAAGGTTATGTCTCAGTTATGACCTTTGTTTAGCATCGTGATGATTGGTTGATGGAAATGCTGATACTTTTTGTGGTTACTTTGAAACAGTATTCTTGGAGGATTTCTGATAATAGCAGGGCTTTATTTGGTGACTTGGGCATCCCATAGAGAAAAACAGGGGATTTCCCCGGTTGCAACTCGGTCCTCAGAAGCGTCCATGAACAAGATTTCATTCCAGTTAGGACACATTCTCTCTGGACCAAAGATGATGGATTGATTTTTTCTTTTTCTTTTTCATGGATACCATTTTCAGAATACATATTATTATTATTATTATTATTATTATTATTATTATTATTATATAATCTTCACATGCATACTGCATCTACTCATCTCTTGTCAGTCAAATAACCTTAAACAATTAAATGGATAGCTGGCGTTTCAGAGATACAAAGATGCCAATCCCGTCAACATATTCAATCATTCATTCACTCTCTTCTCCAAGAATTAATGGCATATTCACTTTCTTCATCTTTCCTTCCCAAATTATCAATAGATCTCCAAAACAAAAACAAAAACAAAAACAAAAACAAGAATGAAGACAGCAGACAAACCACCACAATGCGGCTCCATAAAGCAACCGTGCCACCGTCTCTGCCGGCTGCCCTGTTGAATGCATTCGACAACTTGATCAACAACTTCGTCGACCCTCCCCTCAAACGTTCTTTCGACCCAAGGCACCACCTCACCGGCAACTTAGCTCCGGTGGATGAGCTTCCCCCCACGGACTGCCACGTCGTGGAGGGCGTCCTCCCACCCTCCCTTGACGGCGTCTACATTCGTAACGGCCCCAACCCTCAGTTCCTCCCTCGTGGCCCATACCACTTCTTCGACGGCGACGGAATGCTCCACGCCCTCAGAATCTCTGGAGGCAAAGCCACACTCTGCAGCCGCTATGTTAAGACGTACAAGTACAAAGTCGAACACGAATTAGGGTTCCCAGTCATTCCCAAGTGGTTCTCCGGCTTCAGTGGCCAGTCCCCCTCGGCGGCGCGTGGCGCGTTAGCCGCTGCTAGGGTTCTGGCTGGGCAGTTCGATCCTAACAACGGCCTTGGCTTGGCCAACACCAGTTTAGCCCTAATCTGTGGACGCCTCTACGCTTTAGGAGAATCAGATCTTCCCTACTCTGTCAAAGTAGATTCAGACGGCGAAATTCACACTCTCGGCCGCCATGATTTCGACGGCAAGCTGGCTGTGAGCATGACGGCGCACCCCAAAACCGACGCGCAAACCGGCGAAACCTTCGCATTTCGCTACGGTCCCATGCCGCCATTTCTAACCTTCTTCAGAATCAATGCCAACGGAGAGAAGCAGCCTGATGTGCCGATACACTCCGTTACAAGCCCTGCTTTTCTGCACGATTTCGCGATTACAAAAAAGTACGCAATCTTCAACGAAATCCAAATCCGAATGATGACGGGGAGTTCTCCGGTGGGGGTGAACCCGGGGAAGGTGTCTCGAATCGGCGTTATACCTCGGTACGCAAAGGATGAGTCGGAAATGCGGTGGTTTGAGGCGCCGGGGTTCAATCCTCTTCATGCGATCAACGCATGGGATGAAGACGACGAAGGCGGCGGACATAGGATTGTGATGGTGGCGCCGAATATGTTGTCGGTGGAGCATACGTTGGAACGGATGGATCTAGTACACGCGCTGCTTGAGATGGTGATAATTGATCTCAAGAGTGGTGTGGTCACGCGCCACCCACTCTCCGCCAGGAACTTAGATCTCGGAGTAATCAATCCCGCTTTTATTGCCAAAAAGAATAAGTACGTATAATTTCATTTAATAAATTATCATATATTATTACCATAATTCTTATATTGCCCTTACTATTGTCTATTACATATAAAATAGGGTTAAAATAAATCTTATTTCCAGCAAATTCTTAATATTTTGAATCAGATATGTTTACGCGGCAATAGGAGATTCCCCGCCCAAAAACTCGGGGGTGGCGAAGGTCGACCTATCGATTACAGAAGGCGACCATCGCGATTGCATAGTTGGAAGCCGGATGTTCGGGACGAGCTGCTTTGGTGGCGAGCCGTTTTTCGTGCCAAGACAACCGGAGGATCCAAATGCAGAGGAGGACGATGGGTACGTGATCATTTATGTACATAACGAAAATACAGCTGAATCCTCGTTTTTGGTTATGAATGCCAACTCACCTAATCTTGACATTGTCGCCACCGTTAGGCTTCCCCGTCGGGTTCCCTATGGCATTCATGGACTTTTTCTTAGACAATCTGATCTCAAGAAGCTATGGTCATTCCACTATTTTTGTTAAATTTTCAACATTATATATACTTTGAAATAACAGAGTGTGTTACCTAAAATCTTGTTGGCAAGTGCATTTGTTGTCATTTGTAAACATTAAGCCCGTATACATTTAATTTTGTTTGAATAGAATCACCATATTTTTATTTCTATAAATTGAGTTATTTCATTTTCAACTTAATCAAAACTATGTCCTTGTGCTTTCAGTTTTCTTGAACCAAATCCCTGTAATTGTGGCTTTCAGAGACACCGAAGTTTATGCTAATGAATACTACATACCAACTAATTTTTATTAAATAAAGTATAAGAAAAGAAATTGTAAGAGCAAAAAAATTCTTTAATTTATCAAAGGTGTCATCAAGTAT
This sequence comes from Scutellaria barbata, assembly GCA_028654395.1. Taxonomy (NCBI): domain Eukaryota; kingdom Viridiplantae; phylum Streptophyta; class Magnoliopsida; order Lamiales; family Lamiaceae; genus Scutellaria; species Scutellaria barbata. The sequence goes on from CM053645.1 coordinate 12,096,800, forward strand.
TAAAATTCACAGCAGGAATGGACATGATAGTGGTATCATATAAAATTCAAATTAAGTCGAGGGTCCAATTTCAGCATCAAGATTTAAGATGACATGTAAGTCCAAACCCAATATAAAGTTGTATTGGGCCGTCAACATCCAATTGAGCCCATTCTATTAGAGACCAACAACCCATCGATGAATGTAAAAAGAGTCCAACAATATTCTGTATATATATATATATATATATATATATATATAATTCAATATTATCCTTGCAAATAATTTTTATTGGTCAAAAAACAATAGAGGCAGTTTCAAAAAACTACTTTAAGCAAGAGGTAGGTAATTTTGGTTATGGGCAGTTTCATTGTTAATAATAATAATTGAATTTGTTGAATAATTTTTCATAGGAAAAACACATCAAAGAAAAACCTTATACGGCAACTTCTTTTTTAATCTTTTTTTTAAAGGCTCCGCAACCGCAGGACCACTCGTGATAGCCACCTGAAACTTGTACAATAACAATAAGAGACTTGTACAAGTTATTGAAGCAATTTAAAGATCTTTTGTTCGCATTTTCCCAACCACTAAATTTTGATTTGATGTTGTTTTTTAAATCCTGAAGAAATTATTTGGTTTTTATTTTCTCTTATTTCTTTGGGTGTGATGTTAGGACAAATAACAACTAAATTATATGTAATTTGGCTCAGTTAAAGTAAAAACTATGAGAGAAAAAACTAGTAGCAATCAAGTGATTATAAAAGTTATGTAATAATTAAGAAAATTATATTATTTTCTTGCTAAAGGCACAATTTATGTTAAAATTTCTATTATAACCAATTAAGAAATAAATCATCAAATGTCTCATCCCTGAACTGGAGGCAAGCCAAGTACAAATAATTGGGATTTGAATGATTGAAAATAACAAATGAAATGTTAGAGTATGTCTGTTCATAGTTATAATATAAAAAAAAATTCTCTTGTTTGAATAAACTTCTAAATTCAGCCGGCCTATAAAAAACTATATATATTCACCCCTAAAAATTTAATGGTAATTCAGTAGATATGAAGTTCTCTCATTTTATTACATTATTACATGTAATAATGCAATTAATTTTGACATACACATCCGAATAATCTATGCAAACTTGATGTAACTCCCAATTGTTGCATGTCAAGTCAAACGGTATGTCAATTTATGTAAATAATCTTTATTGATTAGGACAAATTTTCGTGGCATTTGAACTGAAACTTGTACGTTTCACACACTGAAATTTTAGGTCTCATTATTGGCCTCTCATGTCTTTCTTCAAATGATGTTTGCTAATACTTTATTTTTTATTTTATGTTATTAAGGTTGGTTGTTAATTCTACATACATGTTTTCCTAAATTTTAGGTTAAAGATGCATACCACACACCATCTTGTCGATGCTATTTAGTATAGTTGTGATCAAGTTATATAAATTTTAGGTTAAAGACGCATACCACACACCATCTTGTCGATGCTATTTAGTATAGTTGTGATCAAGTTATATATTTTATTTAAACATCCAGTTATACTAACATCATTTTGAAAATTAGATTATTTATATTTATTACTAATATAAAAGTGTGGATGTTCTTACAAAATATGAATTGCCCAATATTTTCGTATCAAATATTATTATTTAATATTATAATAGTAAGTAATTTAGGATTTTCTTATTTAAATAATTTAATATTAGAATTCTAATCCAAATTAAATCCTATTATAATGAGAATTATATTATATTATGACTTTAATTTAATATAGATCATATTATATCCTTATTAACGAATATTATTTAACTTATAGTACTTTATTATTTTTGTATTTGAATAATTTATATTAACATTCTAATCCAAAGTTTTTATAATCCTAAACCTACTATTTTTGTATTTTCTAATATAATATAAATTATATTTATATTGAATAGATTTACACCTACAACACACATTATCAATACTAGTGAACATTAAAAAAAACTATAATTAGTAACAAATTCAATAAACCCAGAATATTGCTTCACTTACATCCACATGTTATAAAAATTAATAGTTTAATACAAATTGCATTATTATGTCAATTCGAGTAATAAATCTCTTATTGTATTTATGTTATATATTGTAAACAATGATCTTTCAATCCACTGTGGACAACCCTACTTTATTTTTGTGAGATTAATTCTCATCTAACTAATTACATCTTATTATTAAATCAGATTATCATTTATATTTGAATCTTGTAAAAAAAACATAGTATCATGGAGAACTCATTATTCTTTTCGTTTCTTTTTCAATAAAGAGCGGTTATAAAAGTTGATGAAGTAATCCAATCAAAGAAATTAAGCGAAAATCAAAATCTTGTTCTCTCCCAAAAAAAAATGGAAGCCCTTTCATCCTCTTTTCTCCAAAAATATGCTCTAAATCACTCTCACACATCTTCATGTTCATCACCACATCCATTAGTCCTTGGTTTCAAAATCTCATCTGCCAAAACTGATGAAAAGCATGTTCATGAAGTTTCAGGCTCTTCTTCCACAACACCAACATTTCCCCATCGGATTAACCTCACAACTTCGGACAATTATCCCAACAAACGATTACCATTAAAACTAAAACGTGGTCGTCATCAAATCAAAGGAATTAGAAGAAAAAAGAAATCTCTTCTTGCCATCATCTTCAACTCATTAGACAATTTCATCTGCGATTTCATCGATCCTCCACTCGCCCCCTCCTTCGACCCCAAACACGTGCTTTCCGGCAACTTCGCCCCCGTGGACGAGCTTCCCCCCACCGCGTGTCAGGTGGTCGAGGGCTCCCTTCCGCCGTCCCTCAGCGGCGCCTACATTCGCAATGGCCCTAACCCCCAATTCATCCCCCGGGGACCATACCACCTTTTTGATGGAGACGGAATGCTTCACTCTGTCACCATCTCCGGTGGCCAAGCCACTTTCTGCAGCCGCTTTGTCAAAACTTATAAGTACAAATTGGAGAGAGAAATTGGATCGCCGGTCATCCTCAACGTCTTCTCCGCCTTCAACGGCTTCCTCCCCTCCCTGGCGCGCTGCGCCGTCACCGTACTCCGCTACGTCTCCGGCCAGTACGATCCCCGCCACGGCGTTGGCGGCGCCAATACAAGCGTAGCGCTGATCAGCGGGAAATTATTCGCTCTAGAAGAATCCGATCTTCCCTACAGACTGAAATTAACATCGGACGGCGACGTAATCACTCTAGGCCGCCATGAATGCTTCGGCGAACCGTTCATGACGATGACGGCGCACCCGAAAATCGACGCGGAAACCGGGGAGGCCTTCGGTTTCCGGCACAGCATCCGGCAGCCATTCCTAACCTATTTCAGAATCAGCTCCGACGGAATCAAACAACCCGAAGTGCCGATCTATTCGCTATCCCAATCGTCGTTGATCCATGACTTCGCAATCACCAAAAACTACGCTATATTTCCAGATACGCAGATCGCGATCAGACCGATGGAAATCCTAAAAGGAAGGCCGCCATTGACGATCGATAAGGGGAAAGTGTCGAGGCTGGGGATCATCCGAAGATACGCGGAGGATGGCGTCGGAATGGTGTGGGCGGAGGCGGAGGGGTTGAATTTGATGCACGTGGCGAATGCATGGGAGGAAGAGGGCGGCGAGAGCATAGTGATGGTGGGATCCGACGTGGCGCCGGTGGAGCACGTGTTGGAGCGCATGGATTTGATTCAGTCATCTCTGGAAAGAATTGAAATAGATTTGAAGACAAAGAGTGTGAGGAGGCGAAAGGTATCCCCCTACAGTCTGGATTTTGCAGTCATCAATCCCGCTTATGTTGCCAAGAAAAACAGGTACCATTTTTTTCATTTCAGTTTTTGTCACGTGCGATGCATATGTTAATCAAATATAGAAAGAATATGAAAACTAAATGGACATCAACAACTGGAGTTATGTTATGTAGCCAGTTTCATTTTATTAAAATGGAAACAGCTAGCATCTATTCGCTCTTCATGCATTCATTTGCGTGCACTCCTCAACTACTTCCTCTACCTCACTCACTCTAAATCATTCCATTTTAGCTCACTACATAATTTTTCAGAATTTTAAATTCTATTCAATTTTCCAAATCTATCCTAGTTATACCAAACTTTATCAAAATTTAGTATTAATGCAAGCTTTAGTCATATATGCATATCTTAGCTAAATATTAAGTTTTGCGATCAAATAAGTAATTTATTATTTATTTTTCGACCATGAAAAAAAAATCAATCTCCACAATTAAATTAATTTGTATGCTTCATGTTGATTATACTTCAGAAAAAGTATAAAATTCTCTCTTTTTTTTGAAGTTTGACAATTTTAAGTATCGTGTTTTGTTTCAAAAAAAGAAAAAGATATGTACTTTCAATTTTTGACAAAATTATATTTTTCGCCTAGAACCGTTATGTTTGTCGTACATAACAGTCAATATGTTATTTCTTGGTCCAGTTGATGTATAATATGCGATCCATATCAATTATAAGAATAACAGAAAAAACCTAATAATTAATGGAACATTACCTTGATACATAATATATCTTGTTTGTGAATTTTCAATTATTGATTTATCTTTAACTTCATTTATCCAATATGGGTGGGGTCCCACATAATTCGATAGTGGAAAAAGAAACTATAAAAAATTACAAAAAATAAGAATTGAAACTTTAGACACGATATTAGTGTGAATATTATGTTATAATGAACTTTTAGATTGATTTTTCTTAAATAAAAACACTACACAATACAGGTACGTGTACGCGGCGGTGGGGGCGCCAATGCCGAAGATAGGAGGGGTGGTGAAGATAGACATGTCGCTTTCAACGACGGACGCCGCCGACTGCACGGTGGCTAGCCACCTATATCCGCCAGGATGTTACGGCGGCGAACCATTCTTTGTGGCAAAAGAACCTCATAATCCGGCGGCGGCGGAGGACGATGGATATGTAGTGACTTATGTACACGATGAGAAGAGCGGAGAATCCAAGTTTTTAGTTATGGATGCCAAATCTCCAACTCTTGACATTGTTGCTGCCGTTAAGCTACCCAGAAGAGTTCCATATGGCTTTCATGGCATCTTTGTGTCCACATCTCAACTCAATAAATTATAACCTGCTTTTCAAATTTTTACTTTGGGTACGTATTGATTTGTTGTTTGTTCATTATTGTGATTATTGAATTCATGTAAATTAATAGTTGAGTGTTGTAAATTACACTTACTCGCCCACTGCATATCTATTCTTACAATAAAATTGTAGAAATAATTTTATGTTTCATCTATGTTTGAGAATCACTATTTTTTAAGTCCTCTAACTTACTACAATAGATAACTCAGGCATGTAAGTAATAATAGTTTATTTTTAATTATTAATATTAATGTAGGTATGTTAGATAAAAATACAAATTTATGATTAAAAAAAAAATAGAGCTCTCTCAATTTTAAAAAGAAAACATGTGTCTTATAATTTAATTTTAATTAAAAAAAAAGTTACCCATTGTAATAAATTAGGGACTAAAAAATGATATTTTTAAATATAAAAGACTAAAATCAAATGGTGAAAGATAAAAGATGAAAAAATTCAATGACATTGATAAACTTAGAGGATCAAAATACTTTTTTTTCCTTTTAATTTATTATTAACTAATTAAATAATTTAGAATTCAAAATTTGAAAGAGAATAAAAATTCATTTCATGAGAAATGAGGTCCCTATCAGATATCTAAATTTTAGCAAAAATTTCCATGCATGTTATGTTGAAATTAGCAGATTTTTATTAACAGTTCTTTCTAATCATTTGTGTTTATTGATTTTATGCAACTTTATTTCAAAATTATCATACTAACGTTCCTTCATAGGAAATCGATATGACACATTTTCTTAAAAAAGAAATTGATTTTCTTTTCAATTTTTGATCATAAATTTCTTAAATAATTATAAACATATTTATCCAAATTTTATGATAGAAATATCAAAAACTCTAAAACAACATTAATTGAATTAAAGGGGAGGAACAATATTTAATAAACATAATTAAGTAGATATTTGTAAGTTTACCATATTTTGTTACATAAGTATACAAGCTCTTAAGGATCCAACTGGATATTCCATTATAAATTGGTGTTGCATCTTATATTCCATTATTTTTAATTCACAGTACGTTATGTGTAAATTGATGATGTCATCTTTTACACTTAACATGTGGTGGTATTTTGAAATACCGATGAAACATGGAATAGAAAATCTTATTTGCTTAAGGAGCCTCTCAATTTTGTACAAAGTGTAGGTATTTCCATATAACACACAATACATATAGGTTTAGTCATAGTCTTGTATGTATATATATACAATATGGATTCAAATCTGATTGTACGTAGGTTTATGTTCAGTGCTTGTTAAGGTCGGTATCTCTGACGAAGAGTCCATGAAAGCCGTAAGGGACGCGCCGGGGCAGCCTGACGGCGGCGACAATGTCAAGGTTCGGAGACTTGGCATCCATAACCAAGAATCTGGACTCCCCTGTATTTTCATTATGAACATAGCTCACCACATAACCATCGTCCTCCTCCGCATTCACATTCTCCGGCTGCCTCGACACAAAAAACGGTTCTCCGGCGAAGCAGCCCGGCCCGAACATCCGGCTCGCGACGATGCAATCGCGACGATCCTCCTCCGATAATGACATATCCAGCTTCACGATCCCTGATACTTTTGGCATTGGATCTCCCACTGCTGCGTATACGTATCTGATTCACAATTTCGTTAGCAGGTTTCAATTAAAATTTGAATTCAATGACTATGGAGTGTACCTGTTGTTTGTAGCGAGAAAGGCGGGATTAATGACTCCGAAATCGAGATTTCTGGTGGATAATGGGTGGCGCGTTACTCTGCCATTTTTGAGATCTATTTTGACCTTCTCTATGGAGGCGTGTATCAGATCCATCCGTTCCAGGGTATGCTCCACCGACAGAATGTTCGGCGCCACCATCACTATCGTCTCCCCGTCTTCTTCATCCCAAGCGTTGATCGCGTGGATTACGTTCAGCCCAGGCACCTCGAACCACCGCATTTCCGACTCGTCCTTGGCGTACCTTGGTATGACTCCGATTCGGGGTATTTTTCCGGGGTTCGCGCCCACTGGAGATCCGCCGGACATCATCTCGATCGGGTTCATTCCGAGTTGGATTTCGTTGAAGATTGCGTACTTTTTGGTTATTGCGAAGTCGTGCAGAAAAGAAGGGCTGGTCATGGAGAAAATGGGGACATCGGCTTCTTTCTCTCCCTTGGCATTGATTCTGAACAAGGTTAGAAACGGCGGCATGGGGCCGTAGCGGAAGGCGAAGGTTTCGCCGGTTTGCGCGTCGGTTTTGGGGTGCGCCGTCATGCTCATTACGAGCTTTCCGTCGAAATCATGGCGGCCAAGGGTGTGAATTTCCCCCTTTGGGTCTATTTTAATGGAGTAGGGAAGATCTGATTCCCCCAAAGCGTAGAGGCGGCCACTAATTAGGGCTAAACTGGTGTTTGCGGAGCCAATGCCGTTGAAAGGATCGAACTGCCCGGCGAGAACCCTAGCGGCGGTGACGGCCCCACGCGCCGCCGAGGCGGAGAGGCCGTTGAAGCCGGAGAAGACGTTGGGAATAACGGGGAATCCCCTCTCCCGTTCGACTCTGTACTTGTATGTCTTAACATAGCGGCTGCAGAGAGTGGCCTTGCCGTTGGATATTCTGATGGCATGGAGCATGCCGTCGCCGTCGAAGAGGTGGTAGGGGCCGCGGGGGAGAAACTGGGGGTTTGGGCCGTTACGAATGTAGGCGCCGTTAAGAGACGGCGGGAGGGCGCCCTCCACCACCTGGCACTGGGTGGGGGGAAGCTCCTCCACCGGAGCAAAGTTGTCGGAGAGAACATACCTCGGGTCCACAGAAGGCTTACGCGGAGGATCGACGAAGTTGTTGATGAAGCTGTCGAATGCATTGAAGATGGTTGCCGGCAGAGACGGTGGGTCCGCCGGTTTTCTTGTGGGCGGCGGCGGCGCGGCTGCCTTCTTCAGCGGCGGCGGTGGTCTTGTGGTGGTTAGTGGGGTTTCTTCAATTTGAACAGAGGAGACATTTAGGAAGGGTGAAATGGTGGTGGGGCGGTGCCTGTTTTGAGGGTCTATCCATAATTTCTGAAGAAAAGAAGAAGACACTGAATCCATTTCTTTTGAGAAGATTGAAACTAGTACTATAATTCATCAAACATTATTTCTCTATTTATTCCCCCAACATTTTTCTTTTTTTCTTCTTGATATTTTATCCTCTTTTTTCTAAAATCCTGAAGTAACAATAAATATTCATGATGTGATTTGTTCAAAATTTAAAGGTGTGCAATGTGCATGATATTTTTCTGATAATGTTGTGATTCTCTGATGATATTTTATCTGTATTAATTAGTAATATATGAAATAAGAGTTCTCGTGTGAAATTGGTTGGATTATTGCATGCGCAATAAAAACTTAAACCAATTAAACATCAATTTAAATATCAACTTCATGCATCATCTATCAAATTTGGTGCAACTTAATATATGAATCTTATCTCACTTGAATAATTTATCAACAATTTTGTGGAAGTAATAATATTGATGCATGTGAGGTCAGTTATTCTTTGAAATAGATTGGATCCTAAACGAGAGGTATAATGGAAAACTAATATGGTGGTTGTTACTTATTACTTTCTAATTCAGCTTTTAAATTTTTTCCAAGAATGTATTTATATATATGAAAGAATTTGAATTTAAGGAATAATTGTGAGAATGATGTCATATAATTCTGTGTCTTGTGAAGTTCAAGTTGCATCGTCCAACTCAAAAATTCTAAAGAAACATAATTAAAAGAATGTGGGTAGTAATAAATATTTACACACCAGTCTGGAATTCACCAAAGTCTTATTACTTTCTAATGCTAATACTATAACTAAGTGATCTGTTTGGTTTAACTGTAACTAATAATATGACGGGGAAATATAAATATAGAAGATGATTACGTGGTTTAATGTTGTAATAAATTTTAACATGCGTTTTTTGTTTTCCTTAAAAAAATGATATGTATCACCATCTGTTAGAAATATTACGTATTAATTTGTCCGTAATTAATATGCAAACTCTATCTTAGGTAGTGTTCGTGTATTATTATTTTGTTTCTATCTTCTTAAAGGCAAACAGAATATAGGGGAAAAGTATTAGAAAAAAGTACCTACACGAAGATTTGAGATTGTGATAAATTTAAATATATTTCTTTTAAAAAAAACAATTTTTTAAGAAACTATTGTTTTTTGTCGATAAACTGCCTTTTTTAGGAAGAAGTTTTGTTGCATCCATAAACAACATCATTGATAGACGAAGGATTATAGGGCAAATTAAGTTATGACCAAATACATTATTTCACTAATATGTAGGAAAGAGTTAATTGAGTTGTGATCAAATACTTAATTTTCCTAATACATCATTATACATATTCCATTTGTCAAGATTATATATAGTCCACATTTCATTTTTGTCTGACCAAATAGTAGTTTACTTTTCATATTGGATAGTATATTTTGCATTCTTTTATTAATACATCTCTTATTTAATATGCAAGACTACGTTCTACTAACGATGATGCATAACTTTTGATCTCATTAAATAAGGGTGCATTGAGAAACTTGTTTTAGTGCATTTAATAGTGGTCCTTTCAATTCTTTAACCTCATTGTAATAATTCAATTCCATTTTAACCAAGCCTCTTTATTACATATTTGTTTTGAGATGACTCATCAATACAACAAAAATGTAGCTTAACTTGATTGCACTAAATTTGAGGGAAGAACCACAAAATCTAATCCACCAAAAAAAAAAAAAAAAAATCTAGGTCCCACTTAACCATTGATGTTTGCTATGAGATGAAATAATATCTGGGTTTTTGTGGCTTGGAATCTCTACGACAGGCTAATGGCAATTATGGTAGAAAGGACCACTTTCTATTGTGCCAACATCTGAAACAAGGGGTTCTCTATTTTTCAAGAACAACATAACAAGCCTTAAAAATAATTAAATTTTAAAATAAACTCATATAACTCATTTTAATAACGTGGAACAGAGTAGTAGAAAGTTTTTTAAATAAATTATATAAATATCCTCCTCTAATGTTTCTTTCCATCATCTACATATATTTATTTATTTTTTTGAAATATTATCAACATATTGATGTATAATAAAGAAATTATCATATATGTAATAGCATGATAGCTACATTAATATAATGAATCTTTTATTTTTCCATTTAAATCTGATTGATGAAAATAAAGTTGACACATGTCTCCAGTAATTATGATTTATAAAATATAAAAAAGAGTATGAAATAAATCCCATTTTATAACTAAGGCTCAAATTAAATACTATAACACCTATTGCACGTTTTCTAGAAATCTATTGCATAAAAATTGTTAACTCGGTTGCATTCAAACTGTATAAACTTAAACAATAACATCATAACATTGATTCCCTTCTTTGAAATGTCCTAAAATAGCTTCAGTGCTAATATCACCTATAATCATCTTTTTCAATAAATTTTATTAAATTATTATTTAATAACTTTAGGTAACTATAAAATTACTAATACACTCCTACAATGTATTGAAATTTTGAAGGGACCATAGACCCAATGTAGATCCATCTATGGTTGGAAAAATGGCTCATCCATTCATCAATATTGTTGAAATTAATGGCTAGTTTGTTGAAGGTTTCTTTCTAACCATTGAAAATCTAAGTGGTAATTTATTGGAAGTCGGCCTAATTTTTGGATTGATGTCCAACTCATAAATTAATTTTATTTTTAATTTATTAAAGAGTTCGAATATTTAGTTAATTATCTAACAAGGCCAAACTTACAAAATTGTCATTTACCTGCCCAACAAATGAACATGATGAAATGAAATGAAGAAGTTAAAACTTGTCTGAATTCTTTTTTTCTTTTTTTTTAAATTGGAGTGATTAACATCACTAATAACTAATTAGGTCTCCTCACAACTTGACAGGTCTCCATTATGAAATTTTAGTTTCAGGTGGTGACCTCATATCACTCTCAACTACTCAACATCATAAATTATATTCGAGTAGATAGAAAGAAGAAACGAGTGGATAAAACTGCATCATTTATCAGATATTTTTTTTTTCCATGAATAGAAACTTGACAACAAAAGGTTCATAACATCACAGAAATATCACGTTTCCAATCCCATAAATTCTTCCAAATGAGAGAGTTCAGGCAACATAAAAGATAAACCAAAAAATACAGATAAATTAGGATCTCTCTCAGATTATAATATAAATATAGTAGATTTTTATGAATACCTGCACTAGATATTCTACCACAAAAAAAAAAAAAAAAAAAAAAAAACAAACAAACAAACAAAGATTTTTACACAAAGTTCACAAGATCTGCAAGAAAACTTTAAAAAATACTACTCCATAAAAGTATTGTATAAATTATGAGCCTTTATCTATCATATATTAATAAAAGTATTTCCATATTGTTTGGGGAACAGATATTGTAGCTAGATACTACACTACACCAGATGGATTGTATTGCATGATGCATATAATATGTATGCTATTTTATAGACAATCACAAGAAAATAGGAACTGTTCCAGAATAAACATTCAACTTCAGAACATGGAAAAAGAGCATTCCACACAACAGTTCACAACATCACAGGGTAATATAAGCATGCCATCATGATCTTCTGCAGAAATATTCCAACCTAGTTGGTAGATTCTTTAAATGCCCTGAAAGTGGTTCTCTGTGTTTGTGCTCTTTCATACAAGGCAAAATGGTCCAACGTTGGTGAATCGACTATACTATATGCTTGGAAGCATTCCTAAAATATTATACTGAGAACTTCATTTCATCCATGATGCACTGAGAACTCTGCTCTCAGTTCACTACACACTGATTCATAGGGTTTGAATCCAGAAGTCTTCATTTCAATGAGAAGTTTAACTGCCTCAGAATAAAGGCCGTGTTGCATATAATTTGCAAGCATTGCATTCCAACAGGCACTATTCCTGTTGCGTCTGCCTGTCTCAAACATCGTCGTTGCATCACTCAGAAATCCACATTTTCCATACAAGTCAACCATGCACACTGCACATGACCATTCCATTCAAGTCCTAATTTCATCACCTTGGAGTGAAATTGTCTCCCATTTTCCGACAGACCTTGACAACGGTGGCAAAGGTATATCCATTCGTGCTCACTCCCTCTCTTCCCATCTCCTTAAAAACACTGATCGCATCCACCAAGTTATCATCACTGCAACAATTGACGATCCGAGACGGCCACACAGCTGTGTTTCGAGATTCAACTTGTTCAAAAACACTTTGAGCGCCATCGAAACACTTCAGTTTTCCATAGAAATTAATCAAGAAACTACTTAAAACAACATTTTTTGAGTAACCCATTTTCCACAACCAACCATGCAATTGCCTCCCAAGCTCGAAAACCTTGCGACTCAGACAAGCTTTTTAGTACACACATAACAATTCCTGGAATTGAAAACCCCATCTGATTTTCACCAACATTATCCAAATCTTTATCATGTAGCATTCTAATAAACAACTCTATGGCTTCACCACACTCCCCATTTTCAACACAACCAGCGATAACAACTGCCCACGAGTTAAAATCTCTCGGAAGCATTTCATCAAACAAATGGCGAGCATGTGAATAGCACCCACACGAGATGTGCATTAACAAAAGCCGGTTAATCAGAGGCAAGTTAAAACGAAGCCCACTTCTTCTGATATGCTCGTGCAATTCAATGGCATTAAACGGGTCACCCGTTTGGGCACTTTCTTTGATAAGTGAGGTATATATGTCTAATGGTATGGGCAATTTGAGGGCGTCCAACAAAATTAAAATGTCGGAAGTGGTGGAAACGGGTTTGGGATTTGGTTTCTTGATTGCTGGTTTGATTCTTATGGGTTTTGAAGGTTTGTATTCGGGTCTGTGAAGGAGCAACGGGAGTCGGGTTTTAGTGTTAGGGTTTTGAATTGAGAGCTGATGCCGTTGACATGGAGGAGAGCTGCTTCAGTCTGGGATTTGCTTGCTATCGTTTCCATTGCCCTACAACATTCAATTAATTTAAATCAAACCTATATTCCCAGTGAATTCATTCAATAGAAGCTTAATTTTTTGATATGTTTATTATCTGGACATTATAATTCAGACATTTTGGACACTGGCATCATATAATCAGAGTCAATATGAACTGTTGATGTCCAAATTTGTGAAAGTATAGTTGTCACTTGTCAACTATAAAAATGGATACTTCTTCTTTTGGGTCAAAACAGAGAGATTAGATATTTCAGAGATTCATATTGGGCCTGGCCGGACTTCTCTTCACTTTGTAATTATCCTCTTAACCATCATGCCCTATTTGAATTTCCTAATCTAATTTCATTTGGGATCATTCTTGTATACGCATGGAATCAAAATCCACCTCTTAAATACGATTATCTCAATCAACCAGATTAAAAGATGCTTGTGATTTGTGAATATGAATCAGTTAGAAATAGCATCATCATTCCCCATGTTTACAAGGATTTCAAAATATTTAAACAAGATCTCAACCAAATACTAATAATCACGCAGTAGAAATTCTAAAGGAAAAGTTAGCAGCTACCCTTGCTACAGGTGTTGTCAAGACTCCCTCATTTCACTGGGTACCAAATAGACAAAAATTAGCAGGCATTTAGTTCGTTAAACTTTCCAAATAAATACCTGCTGCATAACCCAAGTTTCATTATGTACTTGGCAACTGTTGTTTCACCCTCCATGGGAAAAGTCAAATCGCAAAGAAGATGGCTTGCAGAATATACATTGGTTAGCCATTAGTGTTAGACGAGTCAGGTCAATGCAATGCAGGAGCAGAAGCAGGCTCGTTGCCTACCTGAACTCGATGAGGTAAAGGCCTAGCAATGAGGCCATCAACAACCCAACCTGCCAGCTCACTATCATTTTTGACGTGGTTGAATTCACTTTCTACATATTCCAGAGATATTTGAAGCCTTCCTCCTGGTCTACAGTCATCTGCTATCGAGTTAGATTTGATTCCAGCATTTCTTTCCAACCAGTGCAAGTAACAGACCTGAAACAATGACTTCAGCATGTCTTGAGGGGACGAACTTTCTCTGAGTACCACCTGAGTAGATTTTGGAAAGCAAAAGAAAACAGAACATCAAACAAGTGAGCTGTTTTAAAATTCTACGATATACACAAGCTATACAACAAGAATGAAAACACTACTCTCTCTACCTCTCTCTCTTTCCAGCATTAGCATTAAGCAGACAACATTCTGTCGCCACAAGGGTGATATTATGTTGATCCCAGAAATAATGGTTATAGTTATACTAATGGGAATAAATTGTCACGTAATAAAAGATACACAAGATATATAATTGTAGAAAACAAAAAAACTATTAGTTATGAAAATAATATTTTTCTTCCATTTTAATGCCTACGGCTCAATCTCAGGAAAACCTAACCCTGAGGTACATATTTCCAAAATAAGCTCAAACCTAAATCTGCATACTCAACTCGAACTTATAATTTAAAAAATTAACTCAAAGTCAAGCATGCATATTTTCCCAAATAGAGGATCTGACTCAAGCCCAACTCTTTTTCAGCACTAGCAAGACTGCACTTTTTATGCCTAAAACATTCTATGATGTATGCATACCAATTAGACTCATCCAGTGATTCTTAGGAACTTACACATTAATGATATAGAATAAAATTGAAGACTTATTAAGAGATGATTCAGAACAGAAAAGCATGGGAAACAGAGGCGTACACAATATTTCCCGTCGAGCTCGGTCAGAATATAGCCCTCAGACTTGTATAAATCAATTAGAGCAACAGCATCTTCCCTGTTTTTCACAAGATCAGATAGCTTAGATCCCAATTGCAATCGGTGATCAATATGAGAAGCAGCATCCTTTGCACCAGTAGAAAGTACTTCAAATTGTTCCTAGGTAGTACACAACATAAGTAACCATTAGATAAGGGCACATGATAACAATCCTATAAGTAAACCCTTTCTTTCTCTTCATATGTAATCGAAGGTGCTCAAACCTATGTTGCTAAATATTCAAATAAATGCAAGGATTCTACAACTGTAAGATGGAATCACTAAGCTTTTTAAGTATCTCTCCATATCTAAAACCCAATGGTTTCAACTGCTAAGTGATGGTTACAAATAAAACAAAGACACAAAACCAAAGAGGAATCGTAGAGGTCAAATGAATTCACACATATTGTGCAGTACACAGTATTTCTATTATATAAATCTTTTCATGGATGCATGTTGGTGTGCACATATAACTACTAAGAATTTATTTCTACTGGTTCCAGGTTAATGAGAAGTGAATATAGATTAAGAAATTGTTAAAAACCATTCTTCACCTATACAAGAATCAGTACGCTCACTTCTCAGAGTTCAATTTTTTTTTAAACTACCTCCAAATGACAAACACACGCAAGAGGAGGCGATTAACGCATTCTGTCAGTTAATTACTATTACCTTCTTTACTAACACAACTATATGACACAGACAATCAAAACTAAAATAGGACATCTACATTATTATGTAGCTGTATTCTATCTGCAGATTCACATTTTGTGCTAAAATGAAAAAACAATTAAAAAGGAAATGGTAAGAGAAAATAACTTACATCAGATGAAGGCTTTACAATCAGGAGGGGGAAAGCTGGAAATAATGGCTCCTCATTGTTGACCTCTTTAACTGAAGGGACTAGGCCACTGAGCAGATACTCACTGAAGACTAAGCCTGTTGAACATTTTTGGAGCAGTTAGGAATTATCTTCCTAAAATGGTGAAGCATACAACGAGAAGGCATACATCAAGTTCATTGATGATTTTCATAGTATCCCACTATTAAACTCATTAGTTCCTTCCGCATTAACACAAAAAATGTATTGCAATTTGCAACCTACTAACAAAAATATCAAAGAGCTCTGTATTCAGAGGGGAAACTCCTACTGGATGAATGGCAACTGCCACTCCAAACAGAATTGGGAAGGACACCAGAACATCAAAGGTGCTGAAAGGGTTAGCATAGTGGGTGATCCACAAAAAAAAAGGTCTAGGGCTGTCTCTAAAGTTAGAAAGCAGGTTAGACTGCAATGTACACAATTCTTCACACATACTCCCCCAAAAATCTTTACTTTACAGTCATTGAATTTTAACATCCAACACAACTACCTCCAACTTAAGCAGCAGCAATATGCTAAGAAAGTTGCAATAGTAAAATAAAAGAAAAAATAACTAAAAGAAAAGTCAAGGATTTACTTGCACGATATGGATTTAAAGTCCTCAACTGAATGGACTGATATGATTTCAGATTGCAGAACATGTGAATCCAAGTAACAATGCCAAAAGAAGCAAGCGCGAGAGGTGTAGAAGATTGTACAGCATTGGCTATTCCTATCCCAATCAAAATTCCAATGGATTTGCTCACCATTCCCTGAGCTTCACCCTTAGCAATCACCTGTCAAACAAAATGTAAATATAGAGACTTCCAGCAACCAATGTGGGAAATCCAGCAATCATGTGAAATAACAAAGTCATGGATATAATAGACAGCCAGGAAGCTCTTACAAGTTTATAAGATTCTGAAAAGATCAATTGACCAAGTAAATTTTTACCTCTGCAAAGTTCCTCTGAGCAGCAAACCCAGCATAGAAACAACTCCTAGTAGCTGCCTGTCGAATGAAAGTTCCTCATGTAAGAAGAAAAACGACAGGGTAGTAAGAAGTCTGAACATGACTCCCACAGGTCTTACGCTGAAGTCATAGTATAGCACAATCTCAGATTATAGCTTTCCGTACAAGGCATATAAGATGACATACAATATATAAGGCTCCTCAAAAAAACTGAACTAGAGTTGAATTGGTGAATTTGTAACTGGAAAAGCATAGAGATAGCTAGACAGCAAAAGGAAAAGCTACATGTTTCAATTTTTTTGTTTATAATTTGAAGAAGTTCACATAAGGCATTTGTTCAAGCTTAAGACATCCTAAATCTATATCCTAGTTGCACAAGCACAATGTAAAAATAGATGCACCCTCAGCTTGCAGCTCTAGATTATAAAATTGATTGAGAAAACTAAAGCTAGTCAAATTTATACTCATGTGTTCCTCTGATATAATAGCAAAACATCAAGAGTTGTCCAAAATGTATTAAAAGTGAAACAGATTAGACATTGCAAGAATTTTACAAGAAAATTGTTTCTACAGATTTGACTTTGGCCCTTAATGTCACCTGAATCAATGCCGCTGCCGATCTTCCAGCTCCAGCTCCTGCACCAATTGGAACGAATAGATGTGGGAATGCAGGGGTTAAAATTTCCATCCCAAAAGCAGCATTTTCCAGAAAATCAGCAAAAAGCCTCCAACCCTTAGGATTTACATCGAAATGTCTACCATACTTGGACAACATTATCTTACTAAGATACCCAATTCCATCTTTGAGTACCCAATTCACAGCTGCTGCTGTAGGAATCGCCCCCTTTCCTAATCCAACAGCATAAAGCAAAGCCTACAGTTCGATAAAACAGCAACAAAAGTCATCGTTATCACCAATACAACAATTATCAACTAGACTATTTAGTTCATGAAATTGCACAAATCAAATATTACAAGACATTAGAAATTTTGTCACCTGAGTTGCAAGCACGCCGCTTATTTGCGCAGCGATGCCTTGAACCCCTCTCCAAAGGGAATAGTCGAGGTAGTCACTCGTAACACTCTCCGGGAAACCCTCTGGAAGCAGCAAACTTGTACTTATATCCCTACATTTTGCCCAGATATCACCAAAATCCAACAACGTTGTAGAATTTCCACGTTTTGACCACCATGGCGTCATTTTAGCAGCAACGATGAACTCATCCTTGGCATAATCCGCCAGCAGCTCCACTCTCTTTCCTCCCTTGATCTCAACGACGGTTTCTTCCCGTTTACCCGGTTCCGCTCGTGCCGCATAGGCTGAATAACAACAGTACAATACGAGAGCGAGTAGACCCCGAGCCAGCTTCCTAGGCGATAGCTTGAAAGCGAGTTCTGCCGGATACTCATTTCCTACTAGGTCCAGTTTGAACCTAGTAGAGCTGATCAAGAATAGAGATATAACAAAATTGAAGAATTTGTTTCTGCCTTTATCATCGGCATCACTCTCCCGGTCTCCTCCTCCTCCATTTCCGCCGCCTCCGCCTCCGCCGCCGCTGTCGTCGCCACCGTCACCGTGATGGATAGGTTTGCTGGAGAATTGTGGGGGAGTGTACAAGCGTAGGCTTAAGAGGGGTTTAGCCTTATAACGAAAGGTGAAGGCAGTGAAACGGTTAGCGGCGGAGAGGGACGGAGGAGGAAGATTGTAACGGAAAAGGAGGGAGTTGCAGGCTGCGTAACCCATGACAGCGTTGACAGTGAGGAATTCAGGTGGCGGTGGTTTTCTACAATTCTTTTCCGGTGAAATGCAACCAAGTTTAAACCCTCCCTTTTTAATTTCTTCATTTCGTGGGACCCTAATTGTAAATAGTACACAACTCTTGTTTTTTCAAGTTTTCAAATTATAGGTTTGAAATAATACTATACATAGAAAAATAATTACTGTATCAGGCGGTTAAATATTTCTGTGAATGAAGAATGAGTTAACCAAAAAAAAAAAAAAGATTTTTTTCCGAATGAAGCGTTTGCTTTTAAATTTGTTTTATATATTTTATGTCCGATAGATATACAGTCTACATCTATAATTCAATTTAAAAAGAAACTGATAAAATAATTCAATAAGACTGCGTTTACTTGGGATGTATGAGATTAATTAGGATATGATAGGTATTGGGATAAGGATAGGATGAGAATAGGATAAGGATAAATTTGAAAAAATTATCAATTGTTTACTTTGTATGATTAAATATGAAAAACAAATAGCATCTATCAATCTTAATTGTTTATTTCAAAATGATTAAAATATATTGAATGATTCAATTAATGAAAATTATAAAGAATTATTATTGAAATAAAATAAAAGATCAAAAAAATATAAATAATTATAATTGAAATAAAATAAAAGATCAAAAAAATATAAAGAATTATAATTGAAATTGAAAATTATTCAAACAAAACTAAAATTAGAAATTAAATGACATGGAAAGTTTTTTTAAGTGTACAAATTAACTAATAAAATTTTAAAAAATATACAATTAAATAAAAAAATATCTTAAAATCTACAAATTAATTAATAAAACTTTCAGTTAACTTAAAATTTATTTAACAAAAATAATAATTATATATTTTTATTTATTAGAATATTTTTCAAAATATATTATCTATTATTTACTTTTAAATACTTTTCAGATTTTATAATTTTATATTTATTTAAATATTTACAAAAAAAAAATTGAGGGATAAATTTTATCCCTAGTGGAAAGGTGGGATTAGTATCCCACCATTTATCCATTTTTCTCTCATTATCCCGGGCCAAGGGATGGGCCTCATTTTTTGCATCCAACAAAGTAAACATGGGATAAGTGGGATAATTTAGTCTTATCCCACTTTATCCCTCCAAGTAAACGCAGCCTAAGTAAATAAGTTGGTTGGATTGTGATGAGTTTGCATTATTGATGTTAAATGAGATTGAATAATTGATATATTTGATTTGAATGTTTAATGTTAGGTTTGATCTAATATTGTGTTTGATTTGAGTGTTGTGTTATTTCTTTAAAATGGTTGGTATATTAAAATTTTGTTTGAATCAAGTGTTTATTGTGGGTTTATAGAAACTTGACCATAGTGCCCTCAAACATAAATCATGCTATATTTTTATTAAAATCCAAAGCAAAATAATAATTTAATTAAAATATTTTTACAAAATACTTAAAAAAATAGATGAAAAGCAATTCATAATTATTTGAAATAAACTTTTTTATCTATACTAATATAAAAGAATGACAGTTGGGGAAAATTGCAAAAATGTCATTTTCCCTCCCAAATCTGTCACTATCATAATAAAATATTAAAAAATTATATATTATGTATTCATGAAAATTGAGTTGCCTTGAATAATTACGCTTATTTATGTATATATTTAATAAAAGAATTAATTGGGCTTGTCTTGAATAATTGGACTTTAATAGTAATTGATAAAATCTCATATCCTTTTAATTAAACATAATTTTAGTGAAAAAACCATAATAATTTGAATAACTTTTTTTTAAATATAACCATTTTATATAATTAAATTGTAAGATTTAAATATCAAAATTATAAAAGAATTAAAATAATGATATTAAAATTTTCATAATAAATAATTAGAAAAGTTATTTTAAATATCTACACATAAACAAGTGAAATTTTAAAAAAGTTTTACAATAAAATTAATAATAATAAATTTAAAAGTGATTGATTTCAAAAATAAAATATTAAAAATTTCAAAATTATTTGGAAATTTTAAGAAAATTAATTGAAATAAAAATAAAAATATAACTAATCCACAATTTTCTTGAGAAATTTAAAATTTATTTTCAAAATCTGATAATTATTTAAAAAATCTAAATATTATTTTAAAAAATTACAATAATTAAAGCTGTAGAATTTAAATAATAAGACCATGACCCAAAAGTTAAATCTACAAAAACACAAATTCTTAGGACATAATGAAATTAAAAAATTGGTCCAATTATTTATTATTGTTGTTTCTTAGTTTTAAATTTATGTATTAATATTAACTATATTTATAACTTTATTTATGTATCAATTAATGTTATATATAAAGAAGTTTTGTGAGTTTTGTAATTATTATATTTTTAGTTATTATTATAGACATTATTTATTTTATATTATGTTGGTTTTTTTTTCTAACTTAGTGAATATAAAATTTTGAATCCATTAATATCATGATTTTTAAAATCAACTATAAATATTATATTCAGTGCAACGCATGAGAGAAAATACTAGTTTATATAAAGGTAATTCAAAATTATTTCGAACAAAGTAATTCGTATTTATAAATAAGAACAATTAATATTAAGCTTACCTAATGAGACTCAATTGATTTTGAAATAAAAGCATTTATACAAAAAAAAATATTATTGATTCTATAATGTGAATTATAGAGTTATTCAATTTATATGTTGTACAAAAATATTGGACAATATGTTCTTTTTAAATGATTTTTTTTCCTTTTCATATTATATTTAGATCTAATTGTGAAAATTTTAAAATTTAAAATATAATTCTAATTTGATTTATTTCAAACAAAATATATTTTAATTATTTAAAAATTTCTTATATAAATTATAACAAATCAAATTCAATTGTTTTAAACTTATTTTTCTTTTGGAACAATTTTACTTAGTGACATTTAAGTGAATTTACCTTTTGAATTTATGTAATGATTAAAAAAAAAAAAAAAGACAAATTAAGGGCAAACATGAGATAACATTATAATAGTAAGGATTTAAAAATATTTTTGATAAATTACATTATTGAGTTAAAAAATGGGTTAAATTAACCATCCAAAATTGGGTGGTTAATTTAACCCACATCATGCAACTCTTTTGACCAAATGAACATCGGGTTCAAATTAGAACTGAACTTTTATCTCTTAAAATAAACACAGGTTTAACCATATTAAATTAGTCTAACCTCCCTAAACCATTGAACCAAACATGCCCTATAAAAAATCTGAAAATTCAAAATGAAGTCAAATATGAAGATTGTTAAAATATTCAAAAATTAATCAGCTTCAGGATTACTTTGTAAGAGGGTTTAATGCGTCGGCTAGAATGTCAATTATTTTATTTTATTTTTCCTTTTAAAAGTTGATATATGGATGGAAAAACTACTTATCAAAGTGTAATTCTTCATAATGTAAATAGCATTAAATTTGTATATAGCAATCTCTGTCTATAACCATAAATATTTACACAAGTCTGAGACACTTTTATACTAACTAAAAATAGTCATAAGACAACACATTCTACAAAAGAGCCAAGTCAGAGAATTGTTAACCGACCCTTTTGCCCCAACGATTTCCACGTCGTTTCGAGGCGCATCAGATGCAACTTCTCGACGAATGGTTCTAGAACTTCGGCCTCCTCTTCTGGTGCAAAAGCCATGCAGATGCTAAGTTCTTGAACTGCTGCCTCATATTCTCTGTATAAAGTATCATCAGACATTGTCTTGTCTTACTTAAGACGAATGATCAGAAGAAAATCGCATTGCTTACCTTTTATAGTACAACATCATTCCATAGTCTCGTCTCAAGGACCAGTTATGCGGCTGAAGGATTAGCAGTCGCTCTGAAGCCATGATTGCGAGCCTGCAAAGTCATGAAACATCCAATATGACTAATTTTTCAAGAGTTCAAACCATAGTAAAGACAGCATGTTCGAGTTCAAGTTCCTTAGATGTACATGCTAGGTGGGTAATAAGTTCCTTAGATATTTGAGTATGCTGATGGAGTCTAAAATGACCAAGAAGGTGATTACTGAGTGCAGGTTTTAATGTGGTGTAAATCTCAACATGAGTTATATGATTAAGAAATCAAAATAATTAGCTTTCATGCTCAAATGAATGAATTGTCTGAACTCGAAAACTTCCTCATTCTTGCGATATAAGAAACTTATATACCTCAGCTCTTGTGGCCGCAACAAAGGCATTTCTGAACTACCATCCTTGTTGAACTTCTCCTCAGATTTATCAACAGACCTCAGTGGAGAAGTCAACATCAAGCCAAGGTTTGTTCTCGAAGCACGTTTCCAGTAGAGTCTCTGCAGTACGTGCCTCTTTTAATCCCATTGTTTGAAGTATATATATTCAGGAGGTAAAACTAAAGTACTAGCAGTATATATCCCATTTTCAAGAATTTGTAATGAGGGTTCAAGTTTTATAACATAAAGTACAAGCAGAATTGAACTCACTATCAAATTTGCCAATGCAATCCCAATAATATCTCGGTTTGTTGCAATATCTAGCCCTAAAAGAGAGTGGCTATTTATGTCCGAGGCCTTAGATCGGGGGTCATCCACACACTTTCCGTTGACCACACCAAACAAGCTGTGTCCAGAAGTTATTTTGAATAACTCCTATGTATATTGCCAAAAAAAAAATTATCATCAGAGTTTAGAAATCATGCATTTTAGCTGACATGAATCATTAAAACAGGACTTAATAGGCTTAGATCAACATACCTCTGGATTCCCAGTTTGGGGCCATATCAAAAACTCTTCCCCAACTGCAGAGCCCACAATGGTCAGATTAAGTCTTCGGCAAACTTCAATGTAAATCACGCTAAGCAAAATTGCTGTTCAAATTTTAAATCATAACGTAAGATGATATCTTATGAGAGATTAACAAGATGCAACTAATAGCTAAGATGTGAATATGAACATGAATTAAATGCAATGATTTTGAGTGGAGATTGATATATACCGCTGGCACACCCAGAGCTTAAAACAGAGTGCAAGTATGAACATTTTGAATCCACGATTATGGGAGACCTTTTGAAACCTCTCGACTCAAAAAGCACTTTGTTCACCGCCTCCAGAACTTCTGCCAAATGGCATCCTATGTCACGTGAAACTAGCTCAGCTTCAACTTCCTTTGCAATAGTATCCAACTCCACCAACCACTCCTTTATATTTTTTCCAGCCATCGGCATAGCCCCCACGCCATCCCAGCCTTCGCCATCAGAAAGAGATGACGTGTCCTTCCTTTCTTTATGGAGGGAACAGATGTCAATCTCACGATTATAAGACAAAAAAGCCTCATCCTCAGCAGCGATGTAAAGTAATGTCTGCAGACAAAGTCACAACAGCGTCACGACAAATTTAACGCCTTTAAATAAAAACAACGCAGCCACACATCACTTCAATAACCATATTTGGGAAACTTTTAAAGATTATTGCACGATCCTGCCATGTATACTCAAACAACTGTTCATTGAACATAGGCTGCAAAAGAGCAACCCAGCCACATAAGTAGAAATTAATAGAGGGGCCTCTAATACGCTAACAACTGGTTTACTAAAAGGGTGTTTGGCTAAGTTTATCTAGAGGATCTTATAAGTTCTTACATATTATAATCTTATTTAAAAGTTAGTAGTTGAAGTGTTTGGATAAATAAGATGATTGATCTTGCAAGATGTTAGTAATGACACCCTCTACGTCTAGATCTTGCAACTACTCAAAATCAAAATAAATAGCAAACTCAGAAACCAACAGCTTACCACATTCCTCGTTTGCATTTGACAACTCCAGGGTTACGTCATTGAATTAAGCATTAATAACTTCAACACACAGAGCAAATGAGGAATGCAAAATTACCTTTGCAAGTGAGATATCCTTGTCCTTCGACTGGAAAGATATCTCCCTAGTAAATTCATCTCTAGCAGCTTCAAGGGCCTGAAAGATCATAATATATAGATCAATTACTATTCACATACTTTAATCAAATAGGATTAGGTATTTCAGCGCAGTATCAACAGTTAGATGAACTCTTAACAGAATAAGAGACCATATCCAATCAATTCCAACCTGCTTATAGAGATTAGCTCTGGAAGAATCACGGGATTCTACCAGCGCCGAAGAAGCCATAGGTGAAACGAACAACCTCATCTTCTTGGCAGCATTACCATTTGTCGTAGCCCATGCTCGATTCTTCCTCTGTTTTCCATAATCACTCCCAAATCCAACACGACCATCAAAATCAAACCTAGTGATCGTAAAGAACAAAGGGATATTGGGCTTTGCCAAGTACTAGTAGTAGCACATATGCTTCTCCAATCCACTTACTAAAACTTTTAAATAAACAAGTAGATCAATCTCATATGCATCAAATTTATTATCAAGAATAGCAATCAAGAACTGCATGTGATTCTCAGACATAGACAATTTCACCTCAAATTATCATAACTTAAAAGGATCAAATTACCTGTCACAAATTCCCAAAGAAGGAGCAAGCAGAGGCGTAGCCATGGAAGATGCACCAGTCATCATCATTACACCAGGCAATGAAACACGCAGCATTTTCCTGAAAATTCAGGCGAAGAACAAGGAAAACGGATTCTTGAAACGGTCGTTGAAACAAGAGCAAGGTTTTCTTGAAAATTGAGTAAAAGGCTCCAAACTTTTGAAGAAAACAACAGAAAGGTTGCTGAGATTGGGCTCAAGAGGCAACAATTGTTGTTATTAGACCCCAAAAGGCAGCAAAAAAATCAGCAATAAACTTTTTTTTTTTCCCCCTGAAATTGAGAAAAAGAAAAGAGAGGAAAAGAAACTGAATGAGGGAGAAAAATCAAGAATCAAACAAGCTGTTCTTGAGAAAGAGGTGGAAAGAAGATTGAAGGGGAGAAAAGTAAGAGGGGTTAAAAGAGGCCATATTGGGCATTGAATGACAAGTTCCAAAAGAGAAGGAAGACAAGTTTGCTGATAATGAATGGAAATATCTGTAGGTGCAAATAGTACAAAAATTATGGTGGAAGCTGACACTGCTTTTACTACTCGACTTCCCAAGATCCATAGCACTGCAACTTCTCAATTCTAACATCACCAAAAATATAATCAACACCCAATTCCTCCCTCCCTCCCTCCCTCTCTCTCTCTCTCTCTCTCTTTCTCTCTCCCCTGTATATATATATATATATATATATATATAGGGTTCTGCGGGCGTGTATGTATAGAATTATGAAGATATATGGATTGATAGATTGAAGGAGGAGAGAGAAGAAAAGTTAGAGAGAGAAGGGTCCTCCCCGGCTCCACTCCGCCTTCATTATCCTATTTAAATCTTTATGAGACTGTTCATGGTTCCATCCATATTGAAATCCAGGCGATATAAATGACCTTTTCATTTTTAAAATTTTTATTTTATAAATTTTATGGTGCAGTTGAGAACATTTTCACTGCAAATTATATGGGAGTTTGACCTATTTTTTATAAATAAATCTCTATTTTCTTATATGAGATTACACTGCTCTAACATTTTTTATAATGATATAGAGGCATATATAATAGAAGGATTACTGATATAATTTAATGAAATTTCCTTAGATGTAATTTACAATCCAATCTATTGGATATTATTTAATGAAATTTTCTTTTTATTTCATTTTTCCACATTACTTGCATTGTATAGTAATATGCACCTAGTCCTTTGACCGGGAAATAAATTCTGACATTCATGATTCAACAGAATAAATAAAAGATATCCTCATACAATGTTAAATATCAATAATCATTTGCGTACAAATTTCCCTAAATATGCCCAGTAAGTATATATGTCTTGATAAAGAATGAGATACACTTAATTAAAGAGTTAGATTTAAGTTACATCACATGCAGACTTTTTTACAAAGCATTTCTAAGTCTTGTGCTGATTCAGATGAATGTGGTGTGCATCAGACCAAAATAACACAACTACAGAAGTAAAGTTACTTTTAGGTGGTAGTATTATATAATATATATATATATATATATATGTATATATTGTTTTTACCAGACAAATGGAGTAATTAAATAAATTGGAAGATGATGGACATATGTCATGCCCCAACAATGTTTTAAGAATTATTAAATCCCATAATAGAGATTGGCATGTTAAAGAAATACAATTAGGAAGACTTTGGTAAGAAACAAGATTTGTGTGTAAGAGAGAGGGAGAGGGGGATAAGGTCTGATCTCTTGCACCAAGAAAAAGGGCACTCCAGTTGTACTATCTCTGTTTTAATTTATTAATTTTATATGATTGGACAATTTATTATTTATTATTAGCCAATTTTATATAATGAATAAAAAGGGTTGGAAGTTAGAGCTATATTATTAAAAAAGAAAGGGGCAAAATTATAAATAATATTTATATGTGTGTGAAAGGGGAAAGAGAAGTCTATCCAATGCTTTATATGAGGAAGATATGGTGATGAGTTATGTGTTGATTGGATCAAGAGTGCCTGACGTTTGCATGCACCAAAACCATCCAACTTGACTAAATTATTGTTTATTCAATTATTATTAGCATTACTTTTATTTTTCATGTCTAAAATATTTCGAAATTTGATTTGATCTGAATCTGTGGATAATGTAGAGACAGCTACAGAGTATTTGGCGCGATGATTTTGGTACAATTACCAAAAAAATACAAATGATTGAGAAGGGTAATTCGTAATAAAAAGTAAAAATATGTCTGAAACGTTCTATAATTGATATGATTTGACTATTATTATTTTAAATATCTAGTTTGTGGGGAATGTAGGTTAAGTAGATAGGTTTTTATGAATCATTTTAACAATCAATATCTCATGAGCTCCTATTATTCTTTTAACTAGCTGTTTAAGCAGGTTTATGTCATATTAAATTGTATAAAAATTGTAGATAATAGAGAACAATAAATATTAGAAGACCTACATGATTCGAGTTTGAATTCAAATTATCCACAATAAAGATTAAAAAACCCGTATAATTCGAATTCGAATCATCAGGATTTACATATTTATAAAAATAGGATCATCAAGACCTTTAAAATGATTGGGATACCCGTTAAATGTTTTTTCACCCTCAAATAATGAATTCATTGTGTTTTGCACAGTTAATTGGATAAAGGGAAATTAGTTTTACAATCTACTTAATAACCTTAAAAAATTCATTGTTTTTTTTGGAAATATAGAAATTTTCGTCTCGTTTTTTGAAAATTGCTTTAGTCATGGATTGAGAGAGACCAGACATTAAAGTCGTTTGCGTAATTTACTTCAAAACATTGCCACAATGAAAGGAAATCACATGCTTATATCATTAATAAATTGGTGATAAAATGTGCCACGAAAGGAACATTTTAATTAAGATGATGATATATGCGTGAAAATTATTTTATTCAAAATTGAGGAGTCATTAATATTTATAAGCAATCAATACTTTGCTACAAAAGTTAAGGGAGTACAGGTTGATTACCAAACATTTTGTCCTCTCACCTGCCTAAACTATTATCAATAATTAATCACAATTATTTATATACACCAAATGCACAAATCTAGTGGGTCGACCCGACCTCAAAATGTATTTCACGCGTGCCTCATGTGTCGAAACCCTAACTCAAATCTTAGTTTTGCAAATATATTGACATAACTTTTTAGTCTAGTGAACTTAACTTTTTAGTTATATCATTATAACCTTTTTGGTTATATGAACATAACATTTTACAATGTATGTAGTGAAAAAAGTATAAGTTATTCATTGAAAAGTTATTAAATTTATACATAAAGGTTTTACTATTACAACATAAAGGTTGTATCATTACAACATAAAGGCTTCTGCTATATTGAATTTTTATAATTAAAAAAATATAAGTTATTCACTAAGAAGGTTATGAAATCTTATACATAAAGATTATACTATTACAACATAAATGTTATTTTATTACAACATAAATATTTCGACTATATTACATGAATTTTTAGAATTAAAAAAGTATAAATTATTCACCGAAAAAGTTATATTATTACAATATAAAGGTTATATCATTACCAAAGATGAAAATATCGATATCGGTAGATATATCGGTACATTGATTTTATGGAAATATCGATGGATATATCGATTTCGATGGAAATATCGATCATTTTTTTAATAATATGAAAATTTTGTAAAAAAAATTGAAAAATATATCTAACAATATATATAATATTATAACTAATATTAATACATATTTTAAACTTAAAATTTCAAATAAAATAATATATTTATAATAAATATAGAGATAAACTAATATTATATAATATATAATTATACATCATAATTCTTTTCTTAAATTCAAAAAAATTTAACTAAACTTAATTAAATTATGAGAAAAATCTAAATGCTAGCGCATTAATTTATTGCAACAATTTAATTAAATTTATTTCAACAATTTAATTAAAATTGTTATTTGTTTTACTCATAAACAAAAATATAGATATAAATCTTAAGTTTGATAGATATTTTTTAAATACATATAAAAAAATTATAATAAAAAGAAAATAAGAAAAAAAATTAGAAAAAAGGAAAAAACTATAAGTTACTGTAGCGCTAATCAAAAGTCAAAAAGTCAAAATATCGCGATATTTTTACAGAAATAAAATTGTGGGATATTATAATTTTGGCCCTTCATTTTTCGCGATATTTTCTTTTATGATCATTACAACATAAAGGTTTCGGCTATATAATATGAATTTTTATAGTAAAAAAATTATAAGTTATGCACCTAGAATGTTATGAAATTTGTACATAAAAGTTATATTATTACAACATAAAAGTCATATTATTATAAAAGAAAAGTTATGACATAAAAAAAAAAAGGCACAAATTCAGGTTAAACAGAACCCGATCCGACTCGTGTGTTCAATTACATAAATTATTTATGACTCATACACTTAATATACACAAATATTATCCATAATTAATGCATGTAGCATGCATACTGCATTAATTATTTTTCTTTTACTTAATTTTGTTTATTTATAAAATGAGTCAATTCAGATGTTGACTTATGAGTTTGAATTATAGATAATAAAGTTTCGTTTCATATGAATTATTATAAATATTTACATGTTATGTATTGAACAATAAACATTTTTCAAAAAGTTCTTTTGTTTTCTCCTCTGGCCCTTTTATAATGATTGTGGCAAGTTGATGGTATTATATAGATCCACAGTGAATATGCCTATATACCTAATTAGCATAGGGTTATCAAGATTACTCAGTGCTGATTAGGCCTAATTTAGAAACTAACTTTTGTGGCCAGATTCCTATGCCACTAAATTAGTTTAAATTCTGTAAGAAATGGTCTCAGTTGGATCATTGACAAACATATTAAATATCATAATTAGATTTTAAAATGTTTTTAAACTTTACGTAATTCAACATGCAATCTCTGTAATAAAATTACAGCTTCAAATTTTGACGAGTTTATATGTTTTTTATGAGTTTATGTAAGCATCGAAGTTATAAAACATTTGATGCTCAAATCAATTTTAAAGTGAGAATATGAACAGATAAAAAGCCATGCCAAATTTAATAAACTAAAAACAAAGAATTATAGAAGTAACTTAAAAAACAAGCTTCTATATGATTTTTTTTTTTTTTTGTCTTTAACTAGACTAAAACTCCAATAGGGGGAAATCAAAAATTTGATAATTTTTTTTACCAAGGTTATGTTTGGATATAATGATTTAAAATTTAAGATTTGAAATGAATGAATTTCAAATTCATTTAAATTGCAGTGGATTTGAAATCCATCAAAATGACTTCAAAATTAATTCAAAATAAAAATAATTAATTTAAAATATACGTTCATCCAAATACTATCAACAAATTTACTATTATAAATTTCAAATTCCTACTCAAATACACCCATTCAAACGCATTCTACGCTTTGGATCAAATGAGTAGGCTTTTGTTCAAAATTTGAGACCTTTACAAGTGGGCTATAAAGTTGGACAATAAAATTAAAATGGAATGCTTTTTATTAAGAAAGTGGGTAGGGCTAACAATTAAAAAAAAAAAAAAAAACTATTAAGAATGGATCTGCAAAGAGCCCACTTGGGCCTAATAATGTTTATCGGCCCTTGTCGTTTGAGAACTAAATGGATAAATTTTATAATAAAATTTAATTTATAAATTAATTCTTAATTTTGAATTTAGATTTTAAAATTTTTTAATAAAAGATTTAATTTTTTTTTTCAATATAAGACTTAAAATTTAGATTGAGTTCTTAATTTAAGATAAAATTTCATTTTTTTTATTTATATTTATAAATTTATTTATATTTCAATATGTATTCATATTTTGAATAAATTAAGATAAGTTAGTGCGTTTTAAAAATTATTTTCGTCCAACTTATCTTAATTTATATGAAAAAATGAAAGAGAAAAAATATAATTAATTCAATTCATAAAATATAATTTATATCAAACTAATTAATATTAAAATCGATTTTCTATATTTTTATTCATAAAAATTAAGAAAATAAAGAAATCTTAATTTTTTGAATTGCATTTATATATATATATAAATTAATATAAGTCGGATGAATATCATTCCAAAATTACACGAAATTGTCCTAATTTATCTAAACTATAAATATATATTAAAATATAAAAAATGAAAATGAAATTTTGTCTTAAATTGAGAACTCAATCTAATTTTTAAGCCTTAAAATTGAGAAAAAATGTAAAATTAAGCCCCTTATTGAGAAATTTTAAAATTTGGATCCAAAATTGAGAATTAATTTATAAATTTGGTCTTTTTATAAAATTTATTATATTAAATGTATATAAGTTGTGATTTAACATGAAAGAGGAAGACATATAACATATCCCATAATTAGTCTTTTTCATATATTTTTACAATTGAGAGAATGTGATTCAAATTTAAGAATTTATTTAAATTAAAAAAATACATCCACCACCTACAACACTAATCACATTGATGGCTGCCAAAAATTAGTCGGTCACGAAAACATATAAATGGCAAAGAAAAAAAAGGTATAAAATGCCAAAATTAATTGTTTGGCCTCAAAATAAAGGGATTAAGTTATTTAAAAGTGTATATGGAGATGATATGTCTTAAAAAAATAGCCCTACGTGTCTTAATCCGAAATCCAATCACACTACAAAGTGACAACCTCCATCACCATTGCCTGATATTCGTCATATATACAGTTATACAAAATCTGAAAAAGCAGGGATTTTATTATCTTAATAATACCTGCCAATAATATTCTCGATTAAACTTGTAAAGAGTTTTTAGTCCATATAACGTAAAGCGCGAACACATATATATATAACCAAGTACTAGATACATGCGGTGTTTTTTCTACTTCAACTAGCAATCGAAAATCAATTACTTCAAGTGGGTCACTGAAATAATTCATTTTTGTACACTGTGTTGGCGAAGATCCTCATCGGCCGAGTCATCTCCATTGCAGAGCCGTTTCAAGAACTCTTCAACAACGCTTCAAGAAAGTTTCAAGAACGCTACGATAAAGTTTCAAGAACTCTTCAAGAACGTTTCAAGAAAGTCTCAAGAACGCTTCGATAACGTTTCAAGAACGCTTCAAGAAAGTTTCAAGAACGCTTCGAGAACGTTCAAGAACGCTTCAAGAACGTTTTACTGCATTCTTAAGGTTGGTGCTATGCAATATTGGTTCCTATTTTCTTGGTCTCCAATGATTTAGTAAGCTTTGAACAGAATTTGTTTTTTTAGAGTTTTTGAGTACCCGTCGTCTGTGTTATTTGAGTTTGTAGTTTTTTCTCCTCCTATAACCGTGTTTGTGCATATGTTTTTGCTATGTTAATTGTTTCGATTATTTGTTTATGTCATCGTTTAAGAATTAATATGATCTGGGTAAGATTTGTTGATGTGATTTGAATAAGATGGTTTAAAAGAGGTGGATTGATATGAAGATTCTTGCAGTGTCTAAGATGGCTGGATATGAAGGGATATCATTAAATTCACATGGGCGATCAGGGAAAATGGTGTTTGAGCCAATTATGGAGGAAGGCGTGTTCCGTTTTGATTGTTCAGCAGATGATAGAAATGCAGCACTTCCCAGTTTCTCTTTCGAAAATCCTAAACTTAGGGATACACCAAGCATGAATGTCCACCACGTTCCAACCTACATTCCCACTTTTGAATGTGTAATGGGACAGCAGAGAGTTAATATTGAGGTAGTTTTATGTATCATCATTCTATCTGCATCATACATGTTTTTTCTATTCATGCTATTATTGTGTCCTTGGCTGTAAAACCTTTTATGTTAGTGGGACTGAATTGGCGTTGTAGTTTCCTCCCAGTACCTCATTCTATGGAACTGGAGAAGTTAGTGGGCCACTTGAACGAACAGGGAAGAGAGTAAGCCAACTGATTTTGCCTATTCATCAACATGAATCTTAGCTGTACAACTGAAATTGAATTTATTGTGAAATAGATTTTTACTTGGAATACTGATGCGTGGGGATATGGTGCTGGAACTACATCCTTGTATCAATCACACCCTTGGGTTCTAGTGGTTCTTCCAAACGGAGAGGCACTTGGGGTTCTTGCAGATACAACACGGCGTTGTGAGGTACTTATGATTTCTGTTACCTTTTGAAGTGGATTCTGTAAAATAATTGGCTGGTTATTGTTTGAGCAGATTGATTTGCTGAAGGCGTCAAATGTTAACTTCATTTCTTCATTGTCCTATCCTGTCATCACATTTGGTCCATTTGCTTCGCCAACTGACGTTCTTGGCTCTTTCACTCGAGCAGTTGGTAATTTCTTCATCTTTTGTTTTGGTTTTGTCATATTGTTAGGAATCTATTTTCAGGCATTCATGATAGTTAAGCAACCGAGCAATGTGAAAAATTTGTCTGTCATTTGGCAAATGAGATGCCACAATCAAACAAAGTTTCTGATTATCTCTACGTTATTATCTGTTTAATTTGGTTATTAGGTGCTTGCTGGAGTCTCTAACTTTTAAATTATTTAGTCTAAACTCATGAGGAAGCATTTGGAAACTTCACTAGGCATTACTTGAATAGTTCACATGGTCTCTGCAGTTATGATGGGTTGCTAAGAAAATGGTTTTCCATCCTCTAAGAATCAGGTGGCTATGTGATGTTTTCTCTTTTATCTAGCCTTTTTGAGGAAAACAATTATAGACTGAAAAAGTGGACCTAGTGAAAATGAGCTTCCAAGTAGAAGGTAATTTGTCTGTAAAAAAAGGAGGTTGCTTGGTTTATTCACGTGTAGCTGGCCGAGAGTATGACAAACTTCGATATGCTATTGTGTAATTAAATCAACATCATATTTTTTACTGAAGTCCTATAGTAGCTTATTTATCCAATATATTCACCGTCTCTTGATTTTTGCAATTTGATGGTTTTCTTAATTGAGGTTTTGTCTTCAGGAACTATTTTTATGCCTCCTAAGTGGGCCTTGGGGTATCATCAATGCCGTTGGAGTTATGACTCTGATGCACGAGTTCGTGAGGTTCACAAACTTTTCTTGTTGATTTCATACTTGCTTATCTCTCTTCATCTCTGCATTGATTCTTTCCAAATTGGATTTGGACATCCCAAATTGGAGCTGATTTCCTAGAGTAAACACCCCAAGGACCCTCATAAACTAGCTTAACGACTTATTTGAAATGGAAAAGTATCTTTCATAATTGTATATGCCTATACATTACAAATGCCTGCAAGGATATTCTCGTCCAGCTTCTTATTGTAGTTCTCAAGCTAAAAAAATCGATGTAGTATTACACATGTATGTCAAATTCAAAATCATTATTTGATTTGTCATGATAACTCTGTCATTGGATTGAATGCTTGACCTAATTTTTTCTCAACCATTCAACTTCTCAGTATTTGAATCAACCTTCTTTATTCTCATTGCAGATTGCGAGGACATTCCGGGAAAAAGGTATTCCTTGTGATGTCATATGGATGGACATAGATTACATGGATGGTTTTCGTTGTTTCACGTTCAACAAGGTATGTTCTCTCATTTGACCAGTAGAAAATAAATTTCTGGAAGCTGCATATCTGTTCTTAGTGTGTTATGTTCTATTTGTTCTTTCGACAAAGATCACTTTAATTCTACATGCACATAATGAGCTTTTGTATTCAGTATCTGTAACATTTTCTGTTGCATAAGATGGTATGTTTTGTTTCTTATTCTGCAACCACTAACTTTCAAGTCCCACTTTAAACTGCATTTTATATTTGGTTCACCATAATTTACTTACAAAATGAACGGTAAACAGATTCCCACTTTTTCAGGAGCGATTCCCAGATCCAAAGTCCCTTGTGGATTATCTTCATGAAACTGGGTTCAAAGCAATCTGGATGCTGGACCCAGGGATAAAACAGGAAAAGGGATATTCTGTCTTTGACAGTGGTACAGAAAGCGATATCTGGACTCAATCTGCAGATGGGAAATCTTTTGTTGGTATACATTTCTATTAAGACACTCCAATAAATTGATTATATTTCGTGAAAAATGAAAAAGGGAAAACAAACCCATCTTTTTGGGCAGGAGAATATTCTTCTGTTTCTGCAAGTTCTTTAAAGTACTTCCTATTAAAGTAATACTCGCATTTCTCTAAGTATACATTCATTGCTCTCTTTAGGAGAGGTGTGGCCTGGGCCTTGCGTTTTTCCTGATTTCACACAATCAAGAGCCCGTTCATGGTGGGCTAACCTGGTTAAAGACTTCATTTCTAATGGTGTAGATGGTATATGGAATGATATGAATGAACCAGCTGTCTTCAAGGTAAAGTTCGAAAACTGTTAGAACTATAAGCTTTTCCTGATTCGTTATAACACTATGTTTTTTAACAGACTGTAACTAAGACAATGCCTGAGAGCAATATTCATAGGGGAGATTCAGATCTTGGAGGATGTCAGAACCATGCATACTATCACAATGTACTACTTTATCTTTTCTATTCATTTAATCTGTAATTCTTTTCAGGTAGTGTTGATGCATCTTAAATTTATTTACTTTTTTCACTTTTACACATAAGGGTTAGTTACTAAATGTCCATTATGGGACTTCTGGATTTATACAACTCACTGATATTAATTGCTTATCTCAGGTTTATGGTGTGCTAATGGCAAAATCAACATACGAAGGTATGACACTAGCAAATGAAAGAAAGCGTCCGTTTGTTCTCACTCGAGCTGGCTTTGTGGGTAGCCAAAGGTATGCTGCAACATGGACAGGGGATAATCTTTCTACTTGGGAGCACCTCCATATGAGTATCCCCATGGTTATTCAACTGGTCAGTGGCGGATAATGCTTTTAAGGTTTTAGTTGTGTGTTCAACACCGTCTTACTGTATATCATGGTAGAATTTCCTTTGGCGGACCTATGTCTATTAAGTTATTAACTACAAAAATAACTTCCTGGTGAGTGGTGATATAGTGGATTTGCTTGATATCTCACTGTAATATGAGGCTGGGAATATCATTTTCCAATTTACAGAAGACAAAATTAGTTAGAAAATTATCCCTGATCATGGCAAACACAGTACATTTATGCATGTGTGCATACATGCCTGTGCATATTTATGAGAATTTGATAATGCATCTGTTAAAATCAGTTAACAGTTCACCAATCTCATATAAAAGATGGATAATTCCCAGGGTCTCAGTGGTCAGCCACTCTCAGGGCCAGATATTGGTGGCTATGCAGGTAATGCAACACCTAAGCTGTTTGGAAGGTGGATGGGTGTGGGCGCCATGTTTCCTTTTTGTCGTGGGCATTCTGAAACAGGAACAGTTGATCATGAACCATGGTCTTTCGGACAAGAGGTTTGTCTCATTAACTTCCATATATAATCAAAATGTAATCTTTGTATCAATCTATACAATATATTTACTGTTATTAAAAAGAGTGTTTTCTGTTATTAAAATAAGGGTTACTAAAAAAAATGCATGACCTTTACTGCCTTTTGCAATTAATCATATCTTTTAAAAGTCGAAATTTAATGCATGGACTTTTTTTGTTTTTTTTTTTGCAAATGTGCGTTTCTTTAATTTTAATTGTTTATCTTATGTTTTATTAGCCTGTGTTGTATCATGTTATAATCTATCAGTAGCTTTATTTTTTTTTATTTTTTTGTATTATCATTGCTGACAGTGTGAAGAAGTTTGCCGACTTGCACTACGAAGAAGATATCGGATTTTACCTCTTATTTATACTCTATTTTACTTTGCTCATACAAAGGGTATTCCTGTGGCAACTCCAACATTTTTTTCTGGTATATTCTCGTTTCTCACAATAGTTATACTTTAGCACTTTGGAATTGGGAGCACACTCTCCTACACTTGGTTGCTTACAGCATTGAAATTCAACTGCAGATCCTAAAGATTTGGAGCTAAGATCACATGAAAATTCATTTATGTTGGGACCACTTCTCATATATGCAAGGTCTTTCTTCTCTTTCATCATTTCTGATAGCATCCCCTTTACAAGATTACTTTCTCATTAGCATTTAAAACTCTATAAATTACACGCATAAATATTCTTCATGTTGCAGCACTGGCAAAGATCAGGAGTTATATCAAATACAGCACAAGCTGCCTAAAGGCATCTGGCTCAGTTTTGATTTTGAAGATTCTCATCCAGTACTACTTCTCCATGCTTCCATGCAACTTCTCGATTTTCATTGAAATCTCAGCCAATCAATATTTTGAACCTTTTCAAATTTTCCCTACTCTTGATACACAGGATTTACCAGCTTTGTATCTAAAAGGCGGATCAATAATCCCTGTGGCTCCTCCATATCAGCATGTCAACGAAGCTGATCCTACAGATGATTTGACATTGCTAGTGGCTTTAGATGAGCATGGTAATCTGTCTGCCTTTGATTGGTCATTTGGATAAGTGCATATAGAATAATTTGTTTTTACTTCATCCTGTTATTTGGTAATCTCATTCTTTGGCTAACTATCTATAAGTAGTGTGTTTACTTCATTCTGACCGAGAAAATGAACTGGTACTGAACTTCGTGGCTGGCATGTCAACCATCAATTTGTTACTTTTCTAGACAACATTTATTCCAGAAGAAATATTTGATGTCATCAATTATTTTATTGGAGCTTGTTGTGTTCAGCCAACTGCTCGCCTACTAGAACAAGGATAATAATCCATCAACTTCTATGCTGCTTCCCTAATCGCTGCTGTTTTGACCTGAACTACAGGCATTGAAAGTTTCTATACATTGAATCTCTTAAACTGCAGGCAAAGCAGAAGGCTTTCTCTATGAAGATGATGGTGATGGATATGAATACAGTAGAGGAGGCTACCTATTGACAACATATGTTGCTGAACAGAGGTCTTCTGTGGTCAGTGTGAAGGTATTTAAAGCAGAAGGGTCTTGGAAGAGACCAAACCGCCGCTTACATGTGCAGCTACTGCTGGGAAAATGTGCTGTGGTATGTATTCCATGAAATTCTTAATCACATGGCCATCACCTCTTTGCTCTATTACTTAATTGTTTTTCATTTGTTGGTGGGTCATGTGTCATAGATTGATGCATGGGGTACTGATGAAGAGGTTCTGCATATTCAAATGCCTTCAGAAACTAAATGCTCAGATATGGTTGTGGCTAGTGAAAAGCAATGCAGGATTCGTCTAGGTGCCTACCCTTCTGCTGTTTGTTTACTTTTCTGTTCTCTTTCACAGGTCCCCTTCCTTCATCACCTAATGGTCACATATCCTTTGTCTCTGGCTTCATTGTTGGTTTTAAGGACATTAAATACTCTTCTGCATCTCATGGTTTTCACTTAATTGAGCAAAGTGGAAGGTAATGCCTTGTATCTGGGTTTCAGATTATACACTTTCAAGTACTTTTACAAAAAAAATTATGAATCTGATCCCTACACTTTCAAATCTCTTACTGTGCAACTCTATCTCATGTCTGTGATAATTACATCTGGCAATAAGTTCTTTATGGCCATATATATGACTTTCGCACATAGCTTACTGCCAAAAATGTAGCAATTTGAACCTCTTTCTTGAACATAGAACCGAAGAAAAAATAAATTATGTCGACCAACTCATTATAATTTGCACTGTGCGTTCAATTCTGGGTGAGCAGCGCATTTGTTTTGATAGAAAACTTATTTCTGGGTTGGTTGCAGAAAGTGCTAAAAGTATCCCTGATTCTGAAGTTTCTGGGCACAAGGGAACAGAGCTGTCACAGATGCCAGTTGAAATGAAAAGTGGGGATTGGATACTAAAAGTGGTACCATGGGTTGGTGGTAGAATTATTTCTATGGAGCACCTTCCTTCAGGTGATGATGCCTTTTGATGTGTTCTTTCCTAATGTTCCACTCATTACTCAACAGCCATTAGTCTAATTCCTGTCTTTCCACTCATAGTATGTTTCGTCATACATGCTGAAGGGTGTTCATCTTTTTCCCACCTTACTTTGGTGTCTGACAGGAACTCAGTGGCTTCATAGTCGGGTTGATGTTAATGGCTATGAAGAATACAGTGGTGTGGAGTACAGATCTGCTGGATGTTCTGAGGAGTATTCCGTCATTCAGTAAGCAATTAGATGACTTTATAATCCTACACTCTGAACTGCTTTGCAAAGAGTTTGAAAAGTAATAGAACATTCAAAGGCATAAATACTGATGAATGTAATTCTGATATAATGCATTTATTTTTTTAAGACTTGATATTTGACATTTATTGCTACATTGTGCTTCACAGACGGGATCAAGAGCAGGCTGGAGAATCGGAATCTTTGAAATTAGAGGGTGATATTGGAGGTGGACTGATTCTTGAACGGCAGATATACTTCTCAAAAGAAAACCCAAAAGTTTTCAGAATTGATTCTGCCATAGTAGCCCGCGCTGTTGGTGCTGGTTCTGGAGGATTCTCGAGGTTCTGATTGTTCTGATAATCTCTTTTAACACTAAACATATTCCTTAGATACTGCTGAGGACTACTACCTTTGGTTTATGCCTAAAACAAAAATGGAAAATTTCTATCATCATCATCATCATCATCTTTACACACAATGTATCCTAATTGTTTTCAGGCTTGTGTGCTTGCGTGTCCATCCAATGTTCAATTTATTGCATCCCACCGAATCATACGTTGCATTCACTTCCATTGATGGGTCCAAGCATGAGGTTTGGCCAGAATCTGGTGAACAGTTCTTCGAAGGGGATCTTAGGCCCAATGGTTAGTTTACAAAACCTTTCATGTTTCCCTTAGTGTTATCAGTCTGAAGCATATGTTGGACAAATATTTCTATGGTTTGATCTATCAGTAATTATATTCGAAATATATTTATCAGGCGAATGGATGCTTGTCGATAGAGGGCTAGGCTTGGCGCTCGTAAACAGGTTCAGTATCAGCGAGGTATGTAAATGTCTGGTCCA
The DNA here is from genome assembly GCA_028654395.1 of Scutellaria barbata. Taxonomy (NCBI): domain Eukaryota; kingdom Viridiplantae; phylum Streptophyta; class Magnoliopsida; order Lamiales; family Lamiaceae; genus Scutellaria; species Scutellaria barbata. The sequence continues at coordinate 12,136,839 of CM053645.1, forward strand.
TTGGGGAACAGGGACTGTAAATTTAGAGCTCTGGTCTGAAGAGAGACCAGTTTCTAAGGAAACTCCCCTTAAAATATATCACGAATACGAGGTAAAATGATGCTTCTTCTTGTTCTTATCACTTCAAGTTTGTAGAACCCTACTTTTGTTTACATTCAGTTATTTGTCTGTATCTGCTGATACTGAGTCTTGTAAGACTCTTCTCTCCTTGTTTAATATTCCATTCTATAGTCTTTATTCAATTACTTAAGTTATGGAGATTGCTATGGTCTTTCATCTATGACTTCTTTCTTAACTGAAGATTGTATACTCACTAATGTCTTTTTCTGCCTTTGTGATCATTAAATTATGCTTACACTGGAATTATTTTCAGCTATTTTTATACTTAAATAGGTCAGACTATCAAATTTTTAGTCAACTCCAGCATTTCCAGTAATTTGTCACTTAGCATTTGAAATTAAGTGACATAAAAAATGAAAAGGAAGATAACATGAAAGAAACATGTAGGATGCTCATTTCTTCTCATTCTTGAAATAATACAAATATATAATGTACAAAAAGACTATATAGTACAATTCTTAACACTAAAAAAAAAAAGATAATAAAAACCAGTCATCTTTCAAACGATAATATTAATAGATGTATGATAGAAAATATTAAATGTATTTTTTAATCCAATGGAAGGTAAGAACATGAGTATCTTTGTGGGACGAAGGTAGTGTCTACTATTTTTCAGTTTGGTAACAAATTAATAAGACTAGATTTAATTAGCCTTCCTAATATGTTTTGTATATAGATTATAAAACATATACTAATCGTGTAATCCTTTTCCTTGGCTTTTGCTTTTAATACAAACAACTAGCAGAATTAAGGTTGCAAACACAAAGATTGTTTGTTTGAGCAGTTAAGCATTCAAATCTTAATTTTGCAGTTTCATCTCTCTCCCTCCCTCTCTCTCTCTCTCTCTCTCGTGCACAACCACGTGAGTTCCTTACATACTTACCTATATATACACATCTCTTGGATGAAGTCTGCAACTACCTAGTATCCAACACCAAAAATATCAATCTGACAAAAAAAAAAAAAAACATCCACCAATTCATACCACAAGCTCTACTTCTTATTCATCAAACTCACTAACTACAATCCCAACTGCCATTCTTGATTCATGATGAACACAGACAACATTAAACAATCTTTTGAGACAGGCAAAGGGCCATCTCCAATAGTCCCACTTCTTCTGGTGGTGGGATTAGGCTTCCTTCTCCGCGGCAGTGCCTCCTCCATGGCTCTCGACCTTCCCTTGTTCTCAAGCGGAGAAAACGCCATCTTCACGTGCTTCATATTCATACCAGTACTTGTCCTTCTTGCAGTCTACTCCACCAGCCACACAATAGTGCTACCTCTTGCTTTGATTCTTGTAACTTACACAGTGAGCACGATGCTTCTCGGCCCTCTCATGCTCATACTCATCATATACTTAGCTGGCACTTATATGGCTTCTGTGAAATGCGATGGAGAAGAGCTTGGATGGGGTTGCATTTTAGTGCTTGGCTTCTTTTTGCTGCATTGGGTTTTGTCTGAAGAAAGTCGACAATCTGGAGCTTTAGTGCTAGCTATCATGGTCTTCCTTTGTTACCATTGTTTTCCTTAGATGTTCTTGTTGAGATCAAAAGTGTTGTTAATGCAATAAGATTTCATTGTAGATATTCATTTGGAAGGATGTTAATGTAATAAAGTTTTCTTTTCTTGGCATCTTTTTTTTCTACTTCAATTATTTCTTTACGTATCATCTATTTGTTACTTTGTTCATTTTTGCTTCCTTCCCACATAAAGATTGTGAAGAGTTTTCCAAATGCTACGAAAATAAAATACCTTATTTGAATTTATTGGAATTCTATTCGATGTCACGATTTACGCATTTCATCTTAATTATAGGAAACATGTTTTATGCTGCCTTTTTACTCACCGTTTACCTTTAGTTAGTCAGAAATTACAGTAAATAGAGTATACCGAATATGCATTTTCCAAAATAATATTATAAAGTAAGATTAGTGAAATTTAGATCCAGATTTATTGTTAATTTAATTGTCCACCCCTTCAATTCTGGATAATCAAGGAATACAAGTTTGTTTCTTGATGATTTGGGCAAGAAAGTTGGTCATAGGGGCTTAATAATAAGAGCTTGGGCGGGCCCCACAACTGTTGATTTTAAGCCATCCTTTTCAATGGGAGGATTTTTGTGGCATTGCAAAGTGGTGTTCCTATATTAACGTGGCCAATCAGAGATGAACAAATATTTAATGGTAAGATAGTAGTGAACCATCTCAGAAGTGGAATTGAGAGGTTGATGATGGATCAAGTTGTTCACAAACAGCCCAAAATTCTTTCTACTGGGTTCAGAGATTGCATTGAGAACCTTCAAAGATTTTGTAAATCAGAATCAAAATTATGTATATGTTGTAATGATTTCATCCATGTCTCCTCTATCTGAACCGAGAACTTGGCAACAACTTCAGTTGCATCAGTAAGAAGCCAAATCTTAGTCTTGCTTTGTAAGGTTTTAGTTGTAAAATGTATATATATAATGAAATACAGAATCTATACTCATAATGCCACAAGCAATGGGGATAATACATGAAGTCACCAAACTCATTCTCATGGTAATAAACTAAACTTAGTGACTTTTTTTTTTTTTAATTAACATCAACTATGAATATTCAAGCTTAGAGAGTTGACTTGCAAGTTGGAATATCCCAAGTCAAAAGAATCATCTCTACTTAGCCTATGAAAATGGTTGGAGTGTGTGCTTGCCTCAAATAATTTTCTTGCAAATTGCCATATATGTCATTAATACCATCATCAAATTAATTAATTGATCAAAAAGTTGTACTACTTCTGGTGTGCAATTCCTATGAATGGAAAGATGATGTGAATATCTTTGTCTTAATGCCAAAGGTCGAATCGATGTCATAGAAAAGGAATGCAAACACAAAGTCCTTTTTCCAGCTTAGTAGAAAACTCTAACAAATGAGAGTGACAGATTAAACTATCACTGCTATCCAATGAGATTGAATTGGATGCATTGTTTGACTTTCTAGTTGAGCTTAATTATATAGTATATTCCGTCACTCAAAAACGGCTCTTCTGTTCACACATTCCTTTGCTGCTTGCTATAAATTTGCTAGCAGATATTTCCAAATTAATTCCCATGGCTTCTTCTCTCACAAACTGCCCACCGTTCCAGTTCTCGGCCAAGTATTACCATGAAGATGGTGGCAATTGTGTCAGGCAAAGCAGTTTCTTTGAAGGAAAAGCTGTGCTTAATCAAGGAGTTGGATATTCTGTGATTCTTGGATTCGGGGCATTTTTCGCAGTCTTCACTTCGTTTTTGGTAATTCTGTAACCCAGTTTCATTCTTGAATTTTGTACTGGTTGTGCTCTTATCATGTTTTTTTGGATTAGGTATGGTTGGAAAAGAGATACGTTGGATCACGTCACACATCAGAATGGTTTAATACAGCTGGGAGAAATGTTAAAACGGGGCTTATTGCCAGTGTGATAGTTTCTCAGGTATTATACAATGTCTTCAACTAGGCTCAAAACTCACTGTTGTCAGTTAACTGAAGTTCCAAATATGTGATTCTGTAGTGGACTTGGGCTGCTACGATCTTACAAAGTTCCAATGTGGCTTGGGAATATGGAATCAGTGGTCCTTTCTGGTATGCAAGTGGAGCTACAATCCAGGCATGTCTTTACTACCACTTTCTTCAACTGTAAATATGTTCTCCTTTTACATAGTACAATTATTCTGATCACATGACAAACAGGTGCTTTTGTTTGGTATAATGGCCATTGAGATCAAAAGAAAAGCTCCTCATGCTCACACTGTGTGTGAAATAGTCAAAGCAAGGTATGTTCCTAATCCAAACACTTTAGTATTATTTGGTTTGTTTCTTTAACATCTTAATAAAATCATACTTCAATTTGTGGCAGATGGGGAACTGCTGCTCATATCGTCTTTCTAACATTCTGTTTCATGACAAACATTATCGTCACCGCCATGCTTCTCCTTGGTGGATCTGCAGTTGTGAGTGCTCTCACTGGTGTCAACATTTATGCTGCCAGTTTTCTCATACCTCTTGGTGTTATAGTCTACACACTAGCTGGAGGGCTAAAAGCCACATTCCTAGCAAGCTATATTCATTCTGTTATAGGTATGTGTCTAAATTTCTCATTCTTGAATTTTTTTAAATTTCTCTGAACTATAAACATTGTTTTTCCATTACAGTACACGTGGTTTTGGTCATTTTCGTATACCTAGTCTACGTTGCTAGCAGTGAACTTGGCAGCCCAAACATCGTATACAGACATTTGCTTATTGTTGCTAGTAAACAACGAAGTTGTCTCGATCCAATTTCTCATGCTGGACAATCATGTGGTCCAGTTAATGGCAACCATAAAGGCTCTTATCTTACAATGCTCAGTTCTGGGGGTCTTGTCTTTGGCATCATCAACATTGTTGGGAATTTTGGTACTGTTTTCGTTGACAACGTATGTAGGCTATCAAAACATGATTTACTAAACAGATTAGCATTTCAATTCCCCTGTAATTAAAATCTAAAGGAACTGGAATAATAATTTACAGGGATATTGGGTAAGTGCCATAGCTGCAAGACCATCATCAACACACAAGGGCTACTTATTAGGAGGATTAGTATGGTTTGCAGTTCCATTTTCTTTGGCCACATCTCTTGGTTTAGGAGCATTAGCCCTTGATCTACCCATAACTGCTAATGAAGCAAGTCGTGGGCTCGTCCCTCCAGCTACTGCCATTGCTTTGATGGGAAAAGGGGGTTCCGTTCTACTCCTCACCATGCTTTTTATGTAAGACTATACAATCAAGAATCAGAAGAAACTTCATCTGAATTTCACACTCTATGTTAAAAACACTGTTTTTTGGTGATCAGGGCTGTGACATCTGCTGGCTCTTCTGAGTTGATTGCTGTTTCTTCGTTATGTACGTATGATATCTACCGTACATACATCAATCCAAATGCAACTGGGAAGCAAATCTTGAAAGTGTCGAGGAGTGTGATTCTAGCCTTTGGATGTTTCATGGGAATTTTAGCAGTAATGCTGAACAAAGCTGGGGTTTCTCTTGGTTGGATGTATTTAGCAATGGGAGTGTTCATTGGATCTGCAGTTATTCCCATAGCTTTCATGCTTCTTTGGAGAAAAGCAAATGCAAGTGGAGCAATTCTTGGCACAATCACTGGCTGTGTGCTTGGAATCATTACTTGGTTAAGTGTGACTAAAGTGGAATACGGGCGAGTGGATCTTGACACAACGGGGAGAAACGCACCAATGCTGGCTGGGAATTTGGTTTCCATACTTGTCGGTGGGGCTGTTCATGCTGTGTGTAGTTTCATCTGGCCTCAAAATTATGACTGGGAGACGACTAAAGAGATAAGTGTGGTTGAGAAGGAAGAGAGTGAGTTATCGATGGAAGAATTCAAGGAAGAAAAGCTGGTTAGAGCTAAGAGATGGATAGTCAAATGGGGTGTTGGTTTCACTCTGGTCATTGTTGTTCTTTGGCCTGCTCTTACTCTCCCAGCAGGTACTAAAAATAATCAAGATTTCACCTTTAAAATATCTTCCAAGATTTGAGAATTTATTGAATAAAGTTATGTGATATGAACTTGTTTGAAATGCAGGGGAATTCAGTAAAGGATACTTCACACTGTGGGCAGTGATAGCTATAGCATGGGGTACAATTGGTTCAGCAGTGATCATTGCTCTGCCATTGATGGAAAGCTGGGTGACGATCAAGAACGTGCTTCTTGGCATGTTTACGAACGATAGAATGATGGAGAAGTTGGAGGAGGTGAACATGAAGTTGCAGACAATAATGTTAGCAATTCCTGAGGTTGAAAGAATTCACTTGCTTCAGAAAGAGAAGGCCTTGAAGAAAGGAGCTTCAGAAATTGAAGTTAGTATTGTGCCTGAATAATACTCTTATACTGAAGAGATTTATGAGTTGCCTTATCATGGTGTGTTTGCAAGTAATGTAAATAATTTGCTTTGATTGTGTGATATATACGATTCCTGTTATCTCATTTTATTTTATTGTAAACCTAAAAAAATAAGTCTAATTATTAAATTTGAAAATTTATGTTTTCGTATTGTAGTTATATGTTATGTTGTTTAGCTTTCTAATTTGTGTAGTAAATTGTGTTGTGTAAAGAATTACCACCACATAATGCTGGGAATGAGTGAAAAAGGGCTGCCCAGAGCACTACTTTCAATTTATATATATATATTTCTTACAAAATATGTATTATTAAATATATCATCTATTAAAAATTATTATATTATATGAGATTATAATAATAATTTAAATTTTTCATATTATAAAATCTCATTATAATTATAACTCTAATATAAAAATGTTATATACAATCTCAAATGTTATATATAGGTCAAGAAAAATTCAAAATTTGCACTTTCAAAAATGGTAAAAGCATTGAACTCAGAATGAGATCAAATTGGGCCGTACCAATTCGCTTTAGAAGGCTTAAAGCAGCCCAAAATAATTCAGTTGACCCAAAGTCCAATTTAAAAAGCCCAGGCCCAACTTGTCATACTGGTTTATCTGATCAAACTAGTACCTGTTGTTTGTGTTTTACTAGATGATAATTAACATTTTTATCATTTTTACAGTATACAAAAATTAAAAAAGAGATATTAGTTTGGATTGTCTGTTAAATTGCTAATTAGTAGCAAGCCGACAATTGATTTAATCAATGTTTCTATCATAAAACACTATATCAAAGACAGTATTGTGTTTATAAAAATGAACATGTACAAGTAATTCGTGTAAATTTATTTCATGAAACGAAGTCTCACTCGTCGCAACTCAAACCATTTTTAGAAGTCAACATTTAATTTGGTGGTTATACTTATAGGTTGTTGCACATACAAAAATCCTACTAATTAAAAAAAAAAAAGTAATATCTATTTATTCGTTGTTTTTTGAGTAAACTTTTAGTTTAGTCAGAAAGATTAAAGACATTCCAAAAGTTAAAAAGTAATGTCCAAATGGTGGCTGTACACTTAAATAAAGTGGCATGAAATTCACATCCATGGATAGTTTAGTTTAATTACAAAATTGAAGCCATTTTGAAAACGTGCAAGTAGTAATAATTACCCATTGAGGTATCATTGTATTTCTCACACTTTAGTCTTTTTTCCTTGTTGTGGTTGGCTATAATTGAATTCAACATGAGCGTGCTAAGCTATCTATCTTTCTGCTATTTTTCCTTTCAACTTTGCCAAAATTTCCACCAGCTTCACTCAATACATGGTGTGTGGATATATATAATATTTTAGTCTTTTAACAAGTATCTTATTGTATGAACACTATAATTATCAAAAGAGGTTAAAGAAGCCAATATATAGTAAAACCTCTATAAATTAATAACCTTGGGACCATGAAATTTTATTAATTTAGAGAGATATTAATATATCGATAAATTAATATTTTATTAATTAAAAGAGAGACTTTTTAAATTCGGCAAATTTAATACATATGTATTGAAAATAAATGAATACATATACATGTTTCATTGATTATATTCATGCATCAACCAATTCTTTGTAACTAATTAAATATATTCATGTATAATATCAATTCATTGTATACAATTAACTATTATATTCATGGACGCATATATCAATTCATTGGAATTACTTAAATACATTATACATGGCACTGCAAAATCCGTTTAAATGAAGAAATCTCAAGCGACTCAAGTGAGACAAACTTTGAAGAAAGCCTACATGAGCTTGAGAATATGGTCAAGGATGTTGGTTATCGCAATGAAATGGACGTCAACAAATTGGTGGACTATCCGGATGAAAATGATGAATGCTCAATGCTTCAAAGTTTAGAGGAAATTGTTGTTGATATTATTTGAAAATCCTACTAATGATGAAGCTGAAGATGATTCAATACCGTTGGAACCAGTCACGAGAAAGGAGGTTTTGAGCGCGACAACAACTCTTCACAATTTTTTGTTGCAGCTAGAGAACTCGACACCGAAATTCTTGGCTGCAATTAAAAAAGTTAGGGATGAAATCCAATTAAATTTAAATTTTAAGAAAAATCAAGTAACAATAGATTTATATTTTAGCAAATTACCATAATATTTATAATTGTAATATTTATGAATTATTAATTTAGAGTTTTAATGGGGCCTAATATTTATAAAGGGATTTTCCGAAAAAATATTATCTTATTATCTTATCGAATTTGATGATTTTTTACAAAGGCCCAAGTCGGGACCGAAAGATTTTATTATTTTAGAGAATTTATTAATTTATAGAGTATTAATTTATAGAGGTTTTACTGTAGGTCCTATAAATACTTCCAAGGTATTCATATATGAATTACTTTACTTATTTGAGCCTGGTGTCTAAAATAAATATTTTATATAATAGATTACTTTTTTATCATAAATAATAATTATGTTACTTTTATGCCATAAATCAGGAAAAATTGATTAATATAGCTTTTTGAAAAAAAATAATAAAAGTCAATTTTATGTCGAATGTTATACGATATGGATATATCATGTACAATCACTAATTGAGTGTGTAGTGACTAATTTCCTCTTGTCAAAAGGGCTATTTTGTTCATTTTTTTTGATTTATGATAGAAAAATAATTCATTATTTGTTTTGTGATATTTTTCCTTACTTATTTTTCATCCTTATAAACACATAGATACATATACACACATTTATATTTTTCTATGTTGGTAATTATGTGAAATAATAATAATAAAAGGGGTTTTTTTTTCATTATCATTTTCCCATGGTCCAATAATGTGAGCTTTAAGGTGAAAAAGAATCATATTGGGCCAATAATTAATAAACTCAACGTGAGGCCACACCCTCTCATATCTATCACGTCATATTGGCTTCTTAGGCACAACAGAACAACAAATTAAAAATTGGATATTTTATTTGAATTTTTGCCCCCTCTCTATTTTGTCTTCATAGATAATAGGGTGTGATGTGTCTATATATATTATTTAATCCAACTTGTACATATTAACTTTTATATTTTATCTTCATTGATAGGGTAGCAAAATCCTAATTCGATCCTATTAGTAATTATTACGTAAAAGCTAATCCCTGATCCCTATATATAACCGACCAGATTCTCTATATTTATTATATTTTATTTTAATAATTTGGTTACTTTTCATTATGTATTTTCTAATTCCCACTTAGATTTGACTTAATATCAAGTAAAATTAAAATTTACCCAGGACCAATCTGTAATTTTAAAATTAATCAAGTACTTATAATAATTTGACAACATCTAGGTAACTAAAGAAATTAATCACGTGAAATTCAATAGTTAATTAATCTTTATGCTAGTAACAATAGCAAGATGCCACTGTATTTCTAAAAACAGTATATTATCCATTTATGTTAGAATTGGACTAAGATTTATGTGGATTTTCTTAAACATATATCTTAACTACCAAACTTATTAGTTTATTAGATAGTCTCAGGCTGAAGCCATAAGAACTTATATGATTTATGCAATACTATTAATTTATAAAAGTTAGTTATACTATATTATAATTTCATGATCCCAAATAAAATATAGATATAAATGATATAAATACTAACATAGTAATTAATTAGTAGGCAATGGATTATATATATGTATATACTGAAAGATAAGTTTCTTTGGAGCAATGAACAAAAAGATACCAGGTGGGTGTTGAATACAAAAACATGAATAAGTTGCTATGATATGTAGATATAGTTTTAGCTAGAAAATAATCGATATAAACTAGCAGACAAAAGAAGAAAAAATACTTTAAATATGAATAAAACAATACAACACGATACATCGGATACGTATGCAACTATGATTAGTTGCGATAATATCTAAATTAAGTTAAGGAAAAAACAAAAAAAGTAGTAATTGAAATATAATATCAAATTAACACAAATCTTTTAATTTGGTGAACAATAAGTTGGTAACTTGTTATAATAAATACGTGAACGTCCCCACTCCAATTAGTCTCTTTCTTTCCCTAAAAAATCTTGTTGTTTTTCTCATCTATATATTATTATAACTTCTTTCACTAAACAAATAAATCCATTCTCTTCTTTGTGTATTTAAATTCCAATATGTTTTCTTGAATCCCAGATCTCACTGTGTAGTTCTAGCTTCCACCAATGGCCGCTACCGGAGAGACAAAAACAGGCGGCTCAGCCACTGAACCAGATATTCCGACAGCTCTACCACCACCTGCAGATGGAACAGTACAAGCTTCTGTTTCTGCTCATAATACTATGGACCAGGTACACTTTACACACACAAACATAAATATTTTTGCTTTTAAGTACTGGAATTTAATTTGTCTTTCATTTCTCAGTATACTGTGTATCTTTGTAGAGTCAATGCTGCTGAGTTTCTGTGTGTTTTTACTATTGATGAGGTCTTCTATATAGGGTTGTTAATTGCCCATCAAATTATTTCTTTAAAATATGCAAATCGGACTTAATTTAGTTTGTGGTGGTTCCTCAAAGTGTCTAAGTTCATAGTTTTTGTCTTCTTTTTATTTTTCTAGAAGGGATGGGCATATATTTTGGATTTATATATGTCTTGATATTTTATTTTTATAATGTATTCTATATTTATCATTATGTTTATGTCATGTGTTAATAATAGGAATGATGTAGTGTCAAATATTGTGGTCAAATTTTCAAATTACGTAGACGTGTGAAGTTCAAAACAGAACATTATAGAAATCTTTATTTTGAATACATGTAAGAAATGATTCTATTTTATTTCATATTTTGTTATTACAGAAATAAATAAATATAAAACTATAACATGGGATAAAATTCACTCATAAAAATAACACGAGCCTTGAGATGGTTTTGCTTCCTTAATTTGATCATGATTATTAGAAGTTTTCACTATTCCAACTTGTGGATATTAACCTTTTTTGTTATTAAATTAATTAACTTGATGATTATGCGTCCAAAATTTTATACAAGGGTCCCTTTGTGGTTTCCATTTGTTTGTTAGTAGTTAAATAATTGTAGAACATATGGCGGTGGAAATTCCCAATGCAATCAAATATATTTGAAAAAAAATGATTCTCTGATTAAAGTACACTTCAGTTTTAAGTTAAGTTATATAGTTGATTTGATGAGATTTTTTTAATATAATAATAATAATAATAACTGGGTTTTGAGGTGAAAGACTGAATATCACGTGGATATGAAGTGATTATGAATAATTAGATTTGACACCACGCCTATATAATTCGTGGGCTTATTATCTTATAACCAATATTTTGGGTTTTGACTTTATTTCACTTTCTGCTCTACTTTATGGGGTCAATAAAGCAGACCCTTCCACTATTTATATTTAATAATTTTGTGAGTCCAAAAAATAAAAAAGATGCATTAGTGATTTTTAAGAACTATATATACACATTCATTTATGAGTTAGGAATTGATGTAATCGATAGTATAATATGGGTAAAGTAGTTGAATAATATTGGAGTCAAAGTTCCAAACTATGGCTGGAATTAGAAACCATGTGAGTTGTTCATGTTGGACTATTATATCAATATATATTCCAGTAACTAACTCACATGTGGGTTTTGGAAGATGTACAAATTCCAACCATTCTCACTATGTATTAGTGATGTGTAATAAATCATAGATATTCCATATATTACTCATGATCTTTTATATATAAATATTTGTACCAATCTAAATTGCGTCAGAATTCTTGAATCATTTCCTATTTCTAGTTGATTTGTTAAAATGGTTATTATTTATAAACAAATATCTGTATCAATCCAAAATACGTACACTTCTTGAATTATTTCCTCTTTCATTACAATAGGTTTGGCATGCTTAAGGATGATATCAATATGAACAAAATAGAGAGTAAGATGGATAGTTTGTTTCGTATCAATGTCAATGTCTTTCGTGTACATATAATATCAATATAAAATATATGAAATAAAAAGTAAAATACGGAATATATATTGTATTTATTTAAGAAATAGAAATAAGTCTGGCATTGGATGTATCTTATTAACTGTGGTATATACGTATAGTATAGACACTGTGTCATGGTGAAGCTCAAGTAATTGAAAAAAGCAGGATAAATTTCCAACTGAAATATGTAAAAAAACGAAAAAGAGAACTTTGTATCTTCTTCAATTACAGTCCAACTAGGCCCAAGTGGCTCAGTGCTTTACTTTTTTTCGGGCTTTATTTACTAGGCCCATGTATTATTTGCGCTGTTGGCCCATTTTGTTATTCTTTCTTACTTTCTAAGTCGACCTTTATTTATTTATTAATGTACCTATAAATATAATCTGTTCTGCACAACCTAAACTAGATGTACTCCCTCCAAGAAAAAGAAATATGTTTCGGTTTGTAAAATCTGTTTTTTTTTTTTTTCCTCCCTAAACTAATTTTTTTCCCTGTACTAAATTATGCTTTAAAAGTTAAACGAGTTATCATTTTGAGTTTTTAATAAATACTCAAATGACAAGAATTCTTAAGATTATAATCGAAATGATGTAGGTGGGAATTGATAATTTATAAAAGATTGTATCTCTATCCAAAATTATATATATATATATATATAGAGAGAGAGAGAGAGAGAGATGGACATGGATGAAAATCCAAGCGGTGTAGCCGTGTAGTAGGCATAGAGTTTATCCCCTAATTTTCAAACGATTTATACCACAATTGTAATATTAATTCGTAAGAGTACTTTATGGATAGTAGAGTTGAATATCAGGGATTTATATAATCGTTTTTGGGGTTAAAATATGAATGACAAGCGTACCAGTGCTGAACTTTTCTCGTTGATTTCATGCATGGGACACTATGAAACGTCGTAGAGGCTTAGTAAAATCTCTTTGAACCACGCTATTCTGAATCCACTTATATTTTTAATTATTTTTCGAAAGAGTTTCAGTTGTATTATGTGATGGGTTAATTGTGCTTACCTTGGTTCAGCTCTTTCTCCATTTTTTTCACCTTATTCTAATTCATTTATTCTTCATTACAGATCTCAAGAATGGATCTTGTTAACTCCAAACTTCTGCTTGATATGATTTATTTAACTTTCTATTTGGATTGGGTTTTTGAATTGCTCATGTCTTTTTTTTTTTTTTTTTTCCCTTTTGGTTTGATTTTTAAATGCTTTGAACCTTAGTTATGCTATAGTTGGAGTTGTGTTTAGAACTGTATACTCATCTTGTCTGGTTATGGAGTTTGCTCTCTGATATTCTTTTATTAAAAATTGTATTTCTGATTAATCTGCAAACATTTTTTCCTGCTTTATGGTGCATAATCTGATCATTGTGATGTTGATAATTGGATAATGGATGCAGAAACTGAGTGAAACAGCAAGTAGACAAACTTGCATTGTGATGGGGGGACTCAATATTAGTGATTATGTAGGGATTAATGAAGTACCTTCTCATAGAGCAAATCATGATCCTAGGAAAGTCTCATTATTACCCCTCATTTTCCTCATATTTTATGAGGTATCAGGAGGGCCTTTCGGCGTTGAAGATAGTGTTAAGGCGGCTGGTCCGCTTCTTGCTCTCATTGGCTTTTTGACGTTGCCATTTATATGGAGTGTTCCAGAGGCCTTGATTACTGCAGAGATGGGAACAATGTTCCCAGAAAATGGTGGCTATGTTGTTTGGGTTTCTTCTGCTTTGGGACCCTTTTGGGGCTTTCAACAGGGTTGGATGAAATGGCTTGGTGGAGTCGTCGACAACGCTCTTTACCCCGTCTTGTTTCTAGATTATCTAAAATCAGGAATCCCTGCATTAGAAAGTGGCCTGCCAAGAGTAATGGCTGTGGTGGGCTTAACCATTTTCCTAACCCTCATGAACTATAGAGGTTTAACCATAGTAGGATGGGTTGCAATACTTCTTGGAGTTTTCTCAATTCTTCCTTTCGTGGTGATGGGATTCATTTCAATCCCAAGGCTGGAGCCTAAGAGATGGCTAGTAGCAGATGTTCACAATGTGGATTGGAATTTGTTTCTAAACACACTCTTTTGGAATCTGAACTATTGGGACTCAATTAGTACACTTGCAGGAGAAGTTGAGAATCCAAAGAAAACTCTTCCAAAAGCCCTGTTTTACGCATTGATTCTCGTTATTCTTGGATATTTCTTTCCTCTACTAACCGGCATAGGAGCTATTCCCCTGCACCGTGAGTTATGGTCCGATGGCTACTTCTCAGATGTAGCTAAAATAATCGGTGGAGTGTGGCTGAGATGGTGGATTCAGGCAGCTGCAGCCATGTCGAACATGGGGATGTTTGTGGCTGAAATGAGCAGTGATTCATTTCAGCTTCTGGGTATGGCTGAAAGAGGGATGCTACCCGCATTCTTTGCTAAGAGATCACGTTATGGAACTCCTCTCGTGGGGATCCTGTTTTCAGCTTCTGGTGTGCTTCTGCTTTCATGGTTGAGTTTTCAAGAGATAGTGGCTGCTGAGAACCTCTTGTACTGCTTTGGAATGATGTTGGAATTGATAGCCTTCATAAGGCTCAGAATTATAGCCCCAAATGCTCCAAGGCCTTACAAGATACCTGTGGGAACAGTTGGTGCTATCCTAATGTGCGTCCCTCCAACTATTCTAATGTGTGTTGTAATGGCTTTTGCTACACTCAAGATTGCGGTTATTAGTCTCATTGCTGTTGTGTTTGGTCTAATACTGCAACCGTGTATCAAGCATGCTGAGAAGAAGAAGTGGCTTAGATTCTCGACAAATTCGGATCTTCCAGATATTAATGTTGCTAATCGCGATAGTGGAACGTTCATTTGAATTGATAGATGGTATATGGAAATATGCTTGGATGGAGAAGAAGAAGAAGGGGAGTGGAGGAGGGATTCTGACCTTTGATATCATTATATGTATGTAACAGTGTAGGGTTGGTGTAATTCCATGTCTTCACTTCATCTAGATTTTTGTAAATGTAACTTGAATGTATTTTCTTGGAAGTAGTTTTAGAAATGTCTTTTGAGTAGCACTTTATTTTGCTTCTTTATTTGGAAGTTGAAGATTTATGTTCCATGTTGTAAGATCTCAAAACACATCAGAGTTCTTGGGATTCAGCTTCACTTGATCAAATGTATTCTTGCATAAAATTGCATGAGCCTGGGCTATATTAGGAATGATTCAATCTTTATCCATGAATAAATCCAAAAGGAATTCCACAACTTGACACAGTTGATATGGATTTACATCTACAGCTAATAGGCGAAGTTAAGAAGGAAATCTCAATAGAACAATAATTCATCATTAATTTCTGGCTCATTGAGAACAAAAAATCTTTCAAGATGATGAAATACCTGAGAAACTGGTATAGCAAAAATTAACATCAAAAGCAACCTCTCGTTTCTTTCATCCACCAAAGTCACTACAACACCAGCCATTTGATAGACTACACCTTCTAAATTATTCTAAATGCAACAAAAAAAGTACATTCTTTGATTCAAACTCGGACAACTAGCCTCAATCCCCATTTCCATGGAATGCACATATGAAATTCCACAAGCTTGTGGAAATCAGATACGGCGTTGCTTTGGGAGGCGACAACCGTTGTGTGGTTTCCGGGTTGTGTCTTCAATGTGTACTATAGGATTCATATCTCCACGTGAATTAGTAAAGCCATCTTTAAAGGCCAAAATCGCATCCTTCTTTCTCCTAAAAAATGTAAATCCACTCACTTTCACCACGACTGATCTTACTTTCATCTGTCTCACTCTACGTCCCACATATTCTGCAGCTGCTTCACCTGAATATCTGCCAGGTTTATCTCCTTTGCCAGCAGCTAATGCAGCAGAAACTCCAAGCTTTTTGTTGCCTTTAGAATCTGTTAACGTGACAAATGAATTATTACGCGTCAGCCTTATGTGCACAACATCAGCATTCGACTCATATTGAGTCTGGTAAACCGAGGATCGTCCACCGAAACCATTCCCTCCTTCTTGGAGAAATCCCTGGTCCATAGGCCTCATTCTTCTTTCCTCAAAATGTGGCTGATAAAGTCGAGTTCGTCCGTTTGCAATATTTCTCCTATCCTCCTGGAGTAATCTTTGAACGTAATCCATAGATCCCGGAGTCTGCCCTCCTTCAGGTAAAATTGGAGGTCGTACATTTACACGATTTCCTGATTCCTGATTTAATCCCTGAGCAAAATCCATAGGTCCACGGGTCCTTCCTTCCTCAACCTCTCTTGGTTCCCCATGTATGAAACTCCTGAAACTCAAAGAGGCCTTCTGAAACACCCTCACCAAACCCAATTTCATGCCCAGATTTCCAATAATTGATGAATCAAGATGTGTGTCAATTTTGGAATTCTTAACCAATCCTGCATTACATGTTATGGAAAAAGATTAAATTTGCAGAAGGCTGTCGACAAGCAAGGCATCAGTATGTAACATATTTTAGTTATCTTATCTACAAAATCCCCACCTTGCCTAGGTTCTTAGGCAATCAGGGATCAACCACGGATACTCAAAGAATATATTTGATATTAAGTTCTTGTTATGCTTGAGTTTGGATCTATCACAGTTAACAGCAGAACAATTACAGTACCTGTACCGGAGATTTCATACATTTCATACGTAATATTGGTTTTCCGAGAAGAATAAGAAAAATAGAAATTCTGAAGCTTAGGAGCTTTACAAAACTCAGCGACACCTCTAAAACTGCAGTCCACTGGTCAGTTTACCAAACATACATTTTTGTTCATTCTCTCCCAACTCTAGTGACCTAAGAAGGCATTTTCGATCTATTTTTCCATTGGACTAAATTTAAGAAACAGAAATGAAGAAAAAGAAGCAGCATAGATAAATTATTCAACAAAAAAGAACAGCAATTACAGTATTCAACTCCCAAAACAACATTTTGCATCAACTAGCATTTTCACACGAAAACAGATGAAAATAATTTAGGACATAAATTTCTTCATAAAGGAAATTTAGGACATAAATCTTACACATAAATATGCAGGGTATAAACTAATAATCAACAAAAATGGGCTTTAAAACAAAGAAATGAAGAAGAATCCAACCGGAAAAGGCACGGGCGTTTCCTGGGATTTTCCGGTCCATCTCAGATCCATAGACCCGCGAAACTTGCCGGTAAATCCCGGCTCGAGTCGTAGAGCCGAAAAGAGATCGTTGGAACATATTTCTGAAATTCACGATTTGATTTGAGACAGATAGAAGTGCTGGATTTTACTTCCCAGGAATTGATCTTCAGTGGAGAGGTGGGGGAGAGAAGGGAATCCGGGTAAGGGTTTTGATTTTAGGGTTTAATAGTTTGTGGATTTTGCTTGGGATGAAGCAAACATTGCCCATGGTCGATTAGTTATTTCATAAACAAATAAAAGTTGAGAATATTTATATGAAAGTTCAAAGTACATTTTATAAGTACTCAGTTAAAAATAGATGAATTTTATTAAAGGACATTAAAATTAAATAAGTATATTTTCAATATTCGTACTGTATGTAGTTAAATATAAAATAAATAAATAATTAAAGAATAATGGATCAACATCAAACAAATACAAAATGAATAAATTCATGAACATATGTACGCAAGTTTTATTGTTCTTTAAGATAAATAAACAAATATACGAGAATGCTAGTAAAAAAAATTCACAGTTTGCACCAAAATGATCTTTTTGTGTACAAGTAAATATGGAAATTATAAGTTATAAACCGATAGTAAGTAGTCAATTTGAAAAATACTTTCTGACATAAATAATATTAAATTATTTCGTTTAGTTAATGAGACATGACAGATTTATTATAAAGATACAATATTATAAAATAAAAGCCTAAATCGTAGAAGAAAATACAAACCTTGGTGATATTATAATTTCAATTTTCAACATGAACTTTCAATTTAACAAAATAAAATAAAATAAATGAACGCAACCTAATTTTTTTATTTTGAATCACCAGTGGTTTTCTAGTTAAACTTGCGGATGAGCCAATCTGTCCCTATTGGTATCACGCTATTGGTAAAAAAGAAAAAAAAATGGAAAAAAAAAAAAAAGAAATTATGTGAACAAAATAACAGTTTTATTATCATTATTTTATTATATTTATATTTTCTTTGATTTACAATAATAGCCAATGCGGACAAATTAGCTAGACAAATGTTGAAATTTTCACGTGAATTCTCGTTCTTAACCATCTATATTTATATAATTTTTTTTAGGTTATTATATTTATTTTAATTAAAATAAATGATTTTTGCTTACTATATCTTTCTAACATTTAAATATAATATGATGATACGGACTACATTAATGATGGTAATGAAGTATAATATGACGATATAAACAACATTGATAATGACACAAAAGTATAATATGATGGTACAAACAATCATTATTATAGTATAATGATGTATTATGATAGTACAAATTGGTATGAGGTTAATTTCATGAAAGATACAATGGTACAAAAAAATATTCTCTTGACTAAAAAATAATAGTTTCGAATTTTTGGTTAAAAAATAATGCTTCTTTGATTTTCACCGAAATATTGAAGATAATTAGAATTGTTAAACAAGATTTACTTCACATGTTATGTGCTTAGGCTGCAAATAAGTCGAGTCGAGCTTGACTTGTTCGTTGTTAGTTCATTAATTATTGGGATGTTCAAGTTTGGCTCGAACTTGTTTAGAATTATGTTTTTATGTTCAAATTTAGTTTTTTAATGTTCATGTTTGTTTGTTTACCATTCGTGAACAAGCTTGAATAACTTAAACGTTATTATTCATCAGTATTAAACAAACTTTGTTTACAAACAAACTTGAATATGACTTAAATGAGCTTGTTTGCAAATACTAAACAAACTTTATTCATAAACAATCTCAAAAAATTAAATGAGTTTGTTTAAGAATACTATAACACCTGTGTTTGCAAATATTTTTGTCAAAAAAAAAAAAAAAAATCTACTATCATCCATAACACAAAATATCAAAAGTCAACAACTACTCTTACTCAATAAGTCACAATTTAAAAAACATTCGAGCATAAAATATCTCAAATTCTCATGTGTCCAATGGTTGTTCTTTTATATATAAAAAGACATTTTTATATAATTATTAAATAATTATTTAAAATAGTAATAATTAAATAAACGAATTATAAATGAGTGTATAAACAAGATTGTTCATGAATAGTAAACTAGTTTGTTCGTGAATA
Source organism: Scutellaria barbata (assembly GCA_028654395.1). Taxonomy (NCBI): domain Eukaryota; kingdom Viridiplantae; phylum Streptophyta; class Magnoliopsida; order Lamiales; family Lamiaceae; genus Scutellaria; species Scutellaria barbata. The sequence continues at coordinate 12,156,164 of CM053645.1, forward strand.
TAAACGAGTCGAGTATAACATTATTTGTGTTCGATTCATTTAATAAACAAACATGAAATTCAACTCATTTATTGTTCGTTTAATAAACGAACAAAACACAAACCAACCTTATCGAACTCGTTCACAAAAAACATGCTCATTTACAGACTATGCTAAATATAAAGGTTGGGGTCGACATTGTAATTTCAATAAATTTTTTTCTTTTTTTGGATTAAGGCCTAAATTAAACATTTTATCATTTTTGAAGTTAGTTGCATAAAGAAAACATAGGGGATGTTGTTTCTCATCTCAAAAGCATCTTCCCACTTTTTTAATATGTGAAATACTAAAAATATGTCTGTTTATATTTCTAACTCTTATTTATTTTCAATTCCATAATTATTTTTAAATTAAATATTTAAAATAAATCCAATCACTATCAGATCATTTAATATAACATAATTTATATAAAATATTTCAATAAATCCACTTTTATCAAACCAATTCAATATAATACAATAAATTTCAAACATCATTTATTCAATTGAAACATCAAACTGACATATTCGAACAACAATAATTCGAATAAGGACATATGCATGAGTTGTTTTAGTGTATTATTAATATATTAAAATAATATGAAAAAGTAAAGAAACACCACATCATTGCCTTTCACACTCTCTGTCCTCTTAACACTCACTCTCACTTTTCTAAAAACATGAAACACTCCTTAAACAACTACTGCAGATGTCCTAATTCGAATATCCAAACTCGGACTAATCTTAGAAAAAGACGACAATCTCCCCTAATTTGGTAAAATTTGATAGTAACAACAAGCAACTATGAAAATTGTTTAGATTGTTACTATTTTAGCAGAAAAAAAGAGAAATTTTCCAAATGTTGCAAGTGACGAAAATTTCGTGCATCTTGTTTATTGTTTAGAAGATGTTTTGTTTCGATGCAAGGTCAGGGAATAAAAATATATTAATTTCACGATACCTTTTGCTTAATGAAAAGAAAAATTCCATCTAGAAAAAAATAAAGTAGGAGGTTCCTAATTTTGTGGCAGTTAAAAGTTCACTTCAAGTTTTCAACGCAGTGATAGAGTGATTAATTTAGCATTATGAATAAAAAATGAAAAATCAGATCTAATAAAAAGTGTTATTATTAAAGCCTTGTCATCGTTAATAGGCCCAAAAAATAGAAGTTTGTCCTGAATTTTGTGTCGTGTTGATTTAGGATACATTATGATTTGTTCAATTTTATAAAATATATCAAATTTAAAGTTTATATAATAAAGTACAACTTTTCATAATTTATACAAAAAATATAAAATCATATATAATTCGGATGAAAAAATATTTTTAACCATAATTTCTAATCAAAATATTCAAAATGTTGATCATATCTAATCTCTTCCTTACACAAAAATCAATAACAACTCATAAATAATATTGAAAATACTAAAAGCTGCAAATTTAGATTTAAAATAAAACCAGATATCCCGTAACATCTGGACTAGCCGTGAAATCTCTCAAATTCATAGCCGTTGTTAAAGAAAGTCGGCGACTATTGTAGCGGCCGAACGGGTGTTCCATTTTCACTCGTCGCTTCTAACAATAATATTGTTTTCTCAAATTGTTTCTCACTCGGTAATTCACCGTAAGAAAGACAACTCGATTCCTTTCCCCGTGGATTATGAGCTAGGGCTAAGTATATTGAAAAATTGGAAGAGCAAGAACCAAAAATTCCTCATGATTTAGAGCAATGCTCCAACTGAAAGCAACACAATCGAAAGTTAAATGCCCAACCGCAAAAAGGAGTCCTTCTTCCTTGCACATCTCACCCTCTCTCTATCTTGCACGAATAATTGCAAATTGTCATAGACTCAATTACATCTCCAAAACCTTCATCGACCTCTCCCATTTCCAAATCCCTAATGTTCCACCTCTTCGCTTGCTGCAGAATTATGCCAATTCCATGCGCGGTGTGGAGGCTAATCAATGGGGGGTTTTTGCTCTAGGAGAGTGTAATTCTATTGCGGAAGAACATTTATGATTTCGTGGCCGACGCCATTATTGATCAGATGCTTTATTTTGGATACTGATTATCCAACTCACTATGTTAGGCCTTTAACTAATTTCAGTGGTGGCTCACTCAGGTTTGTTTGGACAAATTTACTTTAAGGAATTTTGCTTTCTCTATTTGTTCGTAGCTGGGGTGTAGATGTTTTGGTAATTATGGATGATTTGCATGCACATTGGCTTCATTTGAAATTGTTGATCACTTTCTGGTTTAGATTGAGTTGAATCTACTAGTTACTTTATAGCTGGTATAAATGGTATAAATAGGTATGCAGCAAGTGAGTTTCCTGTACAAATAGGCAAATAAGCTTGATATTTTTGTACATCATTGTAGAGTGTATACTCGTGTAACTGGAAGTATGTAGTTGGTGGGTTGAGTTTGCCATTGTTGGCACGTTGGTAAATTGATTAAGACAACATGTCGATTTTCTTATAGTGTTTCAATTCCCATTGGAAAGGCCATTTATTGTTTTTATTATGAAGAAGTATGGAATCCATTAAGCAAAGGTCTTAATTGGTTTTCTCTGTTTTGCTTTCAATACGTTAAATGAAATGTTTCTTTTTTTGTTAATCTCTGCAATCCATGCATTAGTTCCCTCAGAAAATTCATAGGAAGATATTGAATTAAATGATACCTAGTAGACTCTGCTTCACTCTTTCTGTGACTAATGATTGCTTTTGAAAAGTATATCAGGATAATGATTAATCTAATGATGTATAATGTGGAGGATTTAATTTTAATACTTGATTATTTGTACCCAGTGATACTCATGGCTCACTTCCAATTTAAAAGAACAAAAAAGGATTTGGGAAAGTAAATACCAAAGCGCCACAATGCAGATGATTTCCTCCTTTCTAAACCTTTCTCTTAATCTGTTTACTTATTTTTCTATTGCTTGGGTCCTTAGCTGTGTTGTTGGATTTCCTTTTCAAAAATCTTGCACGGTGTGTTTTAGTTTTGACTCGATCTCAATGGTTAGTTGCAAAAAAAAAAAAAAAGCAAAGCAAAGCCACAATTCTGAGTATGCCCCCAGTGTGAAGGAAAGAATGGAACTGCGGAAGTCTTTGAATTAACTTAAATGGCTTTCAGAAGCCCATTAAGCAGCAGATCATGATGCTAGGGTTTTGTTCACGTCAGAATAAGACAAGTCTTCTTCTAATATTATAATTTGATATTACCAGTGAAAATTTTAATATAATATTGGTAATTTGTTGTTGTTTCTTTTCTTTCTTATTTTTTCATTTTGGTATTGTCGGTGGTTTTTCCATGTCTCGTTAATAAATTCTTAATTAAAGAGTTATCAAGGTGTTCAAAAATTAGCATGCACCCCAGCCTCCATGTGAGGATGCAAGTGAACGAAACTGTAAATCTTGTAGTGTGGTTTAGATTAAGTCATCTCCAAGCAACTATGTGCTAGATTGTTCCATACAGATACACTTTTGGGAGTTGGTGATGGGACCAAGATAGGTACATTAAGGTGAGGTAGTGTTAAAGAAAGAAAAAGGTGAAGATTCCACTTGGATAGGGGTTGTTTAAAGCTATTATGGAATTTGCTGGAGTTCCGGAGTTTAGGTGGTATGGGTTGAAAAATGACAGGTTTAAAATACATAAAAGAGGTATCATACAAAGATTTCATAACTTCGTATTTTCATGAACTGATGTAATGCTACACATTTTGGAAGGCTTACTGACTGACATCATGCCTTCTGTGGCTGTCGGGAACAGATAAATCTAATTATTTTTGTATTTATATGTTTTTGTTTTATCTTCTGTAAAATACGCATAACACTTTGTCTATAATTCAAGTGCTAACCTTTTTTTGAGTGTCCTCTGCATTATTAATGCAGCTGAAAGAGAGGTATTAACCAGTAGCTTTTATAGCATGGCAGCCTGCTGATTTAACAACCGTTGCCTGAGTTATATACGAACCTTTTTTATATCTTATTTTTCAGATGTGTCAGTTCTGCCGAAGGATCATTTTCCTTGAAATGCAAACAGCTGGAATTGTTGACGTATATAGTTTCTTAATAATCTCAATGCTTATATATTGTGACGTAGGCTGACATTATATTGTTTCCATTTAAAACACGAATTAAATCACCTGAGGAACTCATTTAGCATTGTTAATGTTCTGTGTTATTTTTGTGGCAGTATCACATGCTTTCTCTGATGTAGTAATGTTAACATTTGTAAAGCATTTCTAACCAACCTAGGAACACATATCATCCATTTCTATCATTCTATTTTAGAGTTTCCTTAATGAAACCGATGGTTAAAACCCTAATATGTTCCTAGCATGATTCAACTTGCATATACATTTCTTTGTTTATCAATTTTTTCTTCAAACTTTGTATCAGCATGATGTGCTGAAGCATAATGTGAAGGATGTCTTTGAGTACGTAATAGTACATTATTTGCAACTGATGATACACACGGTTCGCTTCCAATTGAAAAGAACTAAAAGCTTTGTGGAAATGAAATACCAGAGCCTTAATGCACATGATCCTTCTTTAATCTATTCACTTATTTCTGTATGGCCTGGTTTCTTTGTTCTATTGTTGAATTTCCATGTTTAAAGATCTCATTTCAGTCCAGGATTAAGCTTTGATTAGAAATCGTTATTCTATAGAAAAAAGGAGCAAAGCTAGAAGCCACGACTTTGAGTATGTTCATAGGTGAAAGAACTGGAATTTCTGGGATTCCTCTCGTCAAAAGCCCATTTTATTTATCATCGTATCTGAGTGACAGATCGTGATGCCAGGGACTTGTTCATGCTGAAGAAAGGTAAGTTTTCTTCACTGATACTTCTTATATTGGTATAGTTTGATATTATCGGCAAAAATTGTATTGTAATTTGATATAGATTCCTTTTTTCCTTAATACGTGGCTTTTCCTTGTTTCTTACCCCAAAATAATGCCTTTTTAAACAATTAAAAAGGTACTGAAAATTAAGGTGCGCTAGAAAATAAGAGGGTAAGAAGCTGTAAGTCTTGTGGTGTTATTATAGTAATTATATTGTCCTCTACTACATGTTAGATCATCCCATACATACACTATAGGGAGGTGGTGATTAGACCAAGATGGGGACATTCTGGTGTGGTAGTGTGAAAGAAAGAAAAAAGGTGAATACGTCATTAGGGCTGGGGCTGGGATTGTTAGGGGCAATTTTGGAATTTGCAAAAGTGCTGGCGTTTCGATAGTACCGCTTGAGAAGTAGCGCGTCAAAGGTATATAGATGAGGTGTAGATGTTATTTGGCCATACAAATGGGAACTTCCATATTTGCATGAAGTGATGTAAGAGTTGACATTTTTTGAAGGCTTACATTCTGACGTTATGCGTCCAATGGCTGCCGGTAACAGATATATCCTATTGTTTTATATTTTTCCTCCCGGAAGTTGCGCACAACACTTTGTCAGTAAATCACGTGATAACCTTTTTGCGTGTCTTCTGCATTAATGCCCGCTAAAAGAGAAATTTTAACTCATAGCTGTTTATAGACATGTATTGATTTAACAACCTTGGCCTGAGTTATGTTAGGATCTTTTGTCGTCTAGTTTTATTTACACATGCAAGTTCCGCCGCACAATTATTTTCCTTAAGATGCAAGCATCTGCAGTAGTTGATGGATTTAAGTGCTAAAAAGCTCAATGCTTTTACTATTGTGGCTTAGGCTAACTCAAAGTGGTTTCCACAATTTGAACGCAATAATTAGTACAACTATAAGGTGCTCATTTAGCATTTATTAGTTTTATGTATATTTCTTTCATGACAGCATTACATGTGTTCTCTAGTGTAGTAATAATCACATGGCATTTCAAGAGAATCTACAAATATTATGCATTTTTGTTTCATTCAATTTTAGAGTTTTCTTCCAGAAATCTGCATGGATGAACCCTTCAATCAGTGCATGTATTCTTTGTTTCTCAATCTCTTTTCTATGAGTTCAACCAGTGCATGTGCTTATGTATGATGTGAACTGTGAAGGATGCGTCATTGAGTCCATAACTATACAATTATCTGTAACTTATGATAACATGGCTCGCTTCCAATATAAAAAACTAAAAAACATCATGTGTTATCACGAGCTTCACTCTTAATAAAGCCTTTTGCAATCTCTGTGTTCTTTCTCAATTGAATAATTTTTATCTTTGCCACATTGTCTATCTCTGATATTGTCCGTTCATGTGGGTTAATGTTTTATCTTTTCATTAGGAATTTGAGCATCAACAAAAGGAGAGCCACAATGCCCAATACACAAATCATGATGCACCAACATCGATAGAGATCATTATGTTGCCACTTATTGTAGCAGTTGAATGTGGTGTGGTATAATATAGACGGGGTCATACATAGAAATAGATAGCATTATTCTGCTTGTTCTTGTTCTGGAATGGGTTATGGTTGAAGAACCTTAATAGTTTGACTCCAGATATCCCCTATGATGAGATATATTAGGTGACACGGATATTGCAGGCATCATTTTTATGATTCTTGCTCGGCTGTTTCAAATGGATATTATCTCTATTTATGCAACTTCATTATAATATCGTTTGCCTGTGGCTTTCAAAGATTTATTATGCTAAAACCTCATCAAATCAATTTTTCATAAGTTGCTAAGACCATGTTTCTGAGAAACTGGATTTTTGTAACTTATGGAAGTTGTAACCCAAATTATAAAAATCATAACTTGGTTTTCTTTTATTTTTCTTATCATATTTTAGTACCCTTTCTTGATAGTTTCATACCCTAAAAGAGAAACTTAAATAATCGAAACAACAGCCTTCCCTTGGGTTTATTATAGCAATTGTGTCACACTTAATGTGAATATTTGGTTTTTGCCCTCAAGAGGGGTTAGAACTTAGAACCCCCCTCACCTTTTTTCTCCAAGTATGCTTGTTTGATCTTCTTTCTTATTTTGGTACGGTTTCACAAAATGACTGCTAATAATTAAAAAAAAAAAAAAAAGAGAAAAAACCCTCCAAATTAATCTATTCCTTGCTAGATGTTCTAGATACTTAAAAAAAAAAACATGCTACCACGGATGGACAAATACATTGTACACCAAAAATATTATACTCTAAAAAAGATATAATAAATGTAGTACAGATGATGTATCCATATATGAATAGAATAATGAAAGTGTGAGATAAAAAATAATACAATATAGAATGGAGAAAAGCATAGTTATGAGTTCCAAATCTCCTCCTGTGAATGCGTGAGTAGGCCAAAAAAAGAGTTCCACGCCCACCTGACATGACACAAAGACCCATGTGCCCTTCACTGAAATTGTAACGACTCTTCATCGTCTTCTCTTCTGACGACACCACCCCTTAATTCCTGCATCCACCTTCTACTTCTCTAACCCCCCATTTAATGCCTACCTCCATATTCTACTCTCTCTCCCTCACTCACTTCCTTTTTCTATTACACTTCATATTACATTTTATACTTCAAATACTACACATACATTAATAATTATCATCCTAATATAAATGATGCAGAACTCTACTACTCTTTCACATGAGATTTTGTGTTTCAAATTAAAATAACCGTTGTTTATGGTTCTTTCATATAGATTAACAAAAAACTTAAACTGTAATTGGACTTTTTTACAAAAATCAAAAAAATTATTGGAAAAATCAATTTATAAATGGATCCATATTTAATGAATATTATATTCTTCGCCAAATAGCCAAACAAATCCAAACTTTTTAGAGTTTTTGTTATTTTAGTCAATTTTTAAAAAAGTTATCAATTTAGTCATATTATAGCCAATTAATTATAATTTTAGTCAAATTTTAAATTTAGTCAAAACTAAATAGTATATGTCCTACGTGGCAAACACAAGGATAAAAAAAATCATTTATACCTTATCAAAAATGAAAAAAATAAACATATTATCTTGAATTTACAGATTAAAGAAAATAAAGAGAATTGGACTTGAGTGTTGTGAAGAGTAAAATAAAAAACAATTAATGAGGTGTTTAGTTTCTTCTTCTTTTTTTTCATTTTTGATGAGGTGTAAATGATATCTCTATTCATGTATCCGCCACATAGGACGTATGCAATTAATTTTAGTCAAATTGAAATTTTGCTAAAATTACAATTAATTTGTCATAATATGGCTAAATTAACAACTTTTAAAGAATTGACTAAAATAACAAAAACTCTAAAAGGTTTGGATTTTTTTTACTATTTGACATAACTATATTATCTAATATATTATTCAATAATACATATTAATAAATGAGTTAAATAAAATATTATTTTATATGAAAACTTGACTATATATTTGGGACATTGGAAAAGAAAAACAAATATATAAATATGAGAGGTAGAGGTTTTTTTTTCTAAAGCCACAATTATTTTACAAGAAATGAAGTTTGTTTGATATATATGTATCATGTTTTGTGAAAAACAACATACATTATCTACCCTGAATAACATCGACATACACAACTATGTTATACGACATGCACCCCTCGGATTAATCAAATAAACAAAGGCTAAATTAATCATCTCCAGGTGGTCTATTAATGTGGCGGAAAACCTAATTGAGAGGTAAGGTTATAGGGATTTATTGAAAGCAAAACCAAAGGCAGAAAGTTGCCTTGCTCTTAGAATATTAAATCTAGGTGTATTATATTAATGAATCTGACATTAAACATGATTTGTAATATAGGATGAGAGTAGATTGAAAACTTTCACACTAAATCCTCTATTTCAACGTGTGCTTTATTTGCACAATAATTACCATATTTCAAGAACATGGATGATTAATTAACACGAGATGTGTATCAGATACATTCATATACAAAATGCAACAGATGAGTGAGGTTCTAGAAGCCTTGTACAGGCGTGGTGAAATCTGAGTCGTCCATGTGTTGAGTTGTTAGAATAGCCGGAGAGTAGCTGAGTAGTAACCGAGCTAGGGTTTATATGTCAGTCATTTCCATTCTCTTAAATCCCCGGGAGTACGAGGACACGTGGCTAGAGATGGGATAAGGATGGGCAGAGAGACGGTCACGTTGGGCAGGTCGGGCAGCATCCTTTCAGACGTGGATCACACTCAGCACCTTCTAATGGAGTGAGCTCTCTCAACACGTAGCATCGGCCTTCCTTTAAATCTAGACACTTGAGAGTCTTCACAATGCTTTCTCTCACCAACACCCATCCTATCTCTCTCTAAAACCATCCGTTACATGTTTAGAGATATATAGATATAGATGATTCACATGGGTTTCGCGTTATGGATTTTGTTTGTATGTGGATGGGTGGTTGGCGTTAAGGTCCTATATAAGTGTGTGTCCACAGCTCTGCTTAAACGCAACAACATGGCGGAGGTGGCTCGCAATAATCGTGCCAACTACTCCAGAATGTACTCCGGCAGCCGCTCTGCCGCCGAGCGCTCCAGAGCCAGGCGCCGCCGGAGAATTGAGCTGAGGAGGAATTCCGGGCACCTCACCAATGCCGACGGTGGTTCCGATTCCGATGAGAGATCCGAGGCGGAGGCCGGTTCCTCCGTCATCGGCATTCCGGTGCCTGCTTCCCGGTTCTCATGGGCGCCGCGCCTTCCTCTCCCCGCACTTGCTCGCCAGCTGCTCATGCCGGCGACGAGGAGAGCTCAGGTTCCTGTGGTCGGCGCTGTCGCCGTGGCGGGGCGGCAGCGTCAGATGGAGGACGCCGTCTCGATCAGGACTAACCTGTGTTCGCCGTTGATCAACCGTGCCCGTCCAGTGCATTACTTTGGCGTTTACGATGGGCATGGTGGATCACACGTACGTAATGAATCTTCAATTTTAATTATCCTCTCAATTCTTTTCAAATAATTAAATTTAGCAAATTAATTAACTCACAAATAAAAAACAATTAATTTTGATTTTTCAGCATGCCTTAATGTGCAAGGAGAAGATGCATGCAATCCTGAAGGAAGAACTGACGGGCGTGCAGGTTGTAGAAACCCCGATGGAGGCTATGGCACGGCCGCCGCCGGGGCTAATCACGGACGAGACTGTGCTTCAAGAGACGTGGCGGATCCTGATTAGTCGTGTGTTCTCAAGGACCGAGAAGGTGGGCCTCAACACCTGCGTCTGTGGTAGTGCGGGTTTTCAGTGCGGCTGCGAGTCCAGAGATGAGTCCTTCTCCGGCACCACCGCGGTGGCGATGGTTCTGACAGAGAAGCACATCATCGTCGGAAACTGCGGAGACTCACGCGCCGTCCTATACCGTCGTCGGGGAAGGATTGTCCCACTCACCTTCGACCATAAGGTAATTAATCCTATCACACACAAGATTACTAATTTTATTAGGTGAGAATCTTGAATCTCAATTTGCATGCATGAATTAGTACTACTTCATATTATAAATTTTTTTTTTCTGAAAGCGACAGGTGCCCCCAATTATTTGTTGAACTGACATCTCAGTGAACAGTCAGCACCAGTTCAGAGTTATGCAAGAATGAAATCTTAATAATTAAGGCTTTGTTTGGATCCAGTGACTTGAAATACAAATAATTCAAACTATTTTTTTTTTTTTTTGTTTAGCCGCATTTTAATATTCAAATCTGAAATTCATGTATACAATAAAATTAAATAAATATTTAAATATGATGAGGTCATAAATGTGACAATGTTTGTTGGGTATACAGCCAGATAGAGCTGATGAAAAAGCCAGGATTGAAGCGAGCGGTGGACGAGTTGTCTATATAGACACACCACGAGTTCAAGGAATTCTGGCTATGTCACGAGCAATAGGCAACTAACCTTTTTCTTCTCGATCTTATCTACATTAATTAATAACCTTTCTTTCAATATTAATTAATTAATTCCTCAATTCTCTCACAGGAGACGCCTACTTGAAACCCTATGTGATCTCCGAGCCAGAAGTAACCTTCACCAGGAGGGATGCAGATGACGAGTTCATGATACTAGCAACTGATGGAATGTGGGATGTCATACCAACCGACATGGCAGGGCGAGTCACCCGCGAGTGCCTCAGGGAGCCACCTGCTGCACCAGAGGGGACCCGCGGTCGGCCGCGGTTCCCCTCCAGGAGCGCCTCGGCTGCCTCCCTGCTCACTCGACTTGCCTTGGCCAGGAGGAGTGCGGATAACATCTCCGTTGTCGTGGTTGATTTGAGCAGAAATGTATTCTCTCCTAATTAGTAATATTATGAAGCTTCAAGATCCTAGTTAATTATATATGTGGGTTTGTGTCTAATTAATAACTTGAGTCTTGTGGCTAGTATTTCATGTACTGAAGTTATATATATGTTTCATCCAGCTGGCATTAGTACGTGGATCGATTAGTATCTTTGTCGATGAACCTGTAGGGTTCAGACAATATATGTAGTGGTGATTTGCTACTGTGATCATCGATTGAAAGTATTGTAATGGCTGTATTATTAATTAATTAGTTTCTGTTCAATGTCAATTTGGAAGTTTCAATACCCTAGATTGCTTGAGAAAAGGGCCCTGGGCTCCTTTATAAACCCTAATAGCTTATTACTTATGTTTCCTATTAATTATTTATGCAATAAAATTTCAGATCAAATATTTTATACTGTGTATTTATAGGTAATATTCGATACAAATATAAGATCGAATTGAAACAATGAAATCACCGAAGAGTTGAAAAAATTACACTTGAGGTTCTCTATTTCAAAATTTTGTCCCTTCCTAAATTAATTCTTTTTGAAACCTACCTAATTTTAAGGAAACGGTTTTGCCCAACGTCATTAATCCCAAAATTGTATTAATGTTGCCAGTGATTTGATTATGAATGCTCTACCAATCTTTTAACATGAAAAGTTAATTGTATACGTAGTAGTGTAATGGAAAATTTAGGCTATAAATAGAGGATAAATCGAACTTAATTTGTATTGTTTGTAAAAGTTTTCGTTTTTTTTTAAATTAATTCCTATGAGATATAATGATACAATTGCGTTATTTGACCTATATACATGTGTGTGCCATTTATGTGATATTTGTTTTTCAAGGATTTCAAATTTAATTTCAAGTGTATAAAAGCGACTGATTAATTTGCATTTCCAGCACAATAACTGATAGAGGAAGAAGTTTTATATATATATATATATATATATATATATATATATATATATATATATATATATATATATTATTTATTTATTTTTTTTTTTTTGGAGCGAGTACTGGAAGAAGATTATTTGATTCATAATTTTAAATTAAAATATAATAAAGAATATAAAATTTGAACTACAATCAACTGACCGGCCTGTTTAACTTATTTTAATCTGGATAGAGTAAAAATTCATTGGTATAATCAGAAAATGAAAATCAGGAAAAATGTAAAGGGATGAATAAGACTTTACATATTGAGTTGATTCTCTGATTTAATGAAAATCACAGTTTCTTTTTCGTTATTCATAAAATGGTAGTCCATTTTCTTTTATTAAAGGTATATAAAATGCGTTCCCTCCATAATATAGCCTTAATAATTTTTTGGAATTAATAATTATATTTGACATCTTCAAACAAATATTAAATAAGAGTATGATAAGAATTTCAGAATATATTAAATGTTTCTTAATTGAAGTGATTTCTTTTTTTAACTACCTTTGAGGGATGGAGACAATATCTATGAATGTTGAAAGTATCCGGATGCTCTTATGCTAAAGTAAAACGAACAGAGTCTCAATGTTGTCTTCAATGTTGGCAACACAGACAACAACACAGCGGAAATGATTTGAATAAGGCACAAAAAAATATCCACAAGTATATAAAATACTTGTGGAACGCCAACAGGGCAAAAGATCTTATTAGATGAATATCTGAAGTACAAACGAAACACAAAGAGATCTTATGAAAAGACTTTCTTTGAAACTCTCATGAAAAACAACTCAATCACTCGGCTAGTCTAACTCACTAGAAATGTTACAACAAATGTGGCTAACATCAAGAGCAACACAGTAAAACTGATAAGCCTTAAGAACTCAACGTATGTATGCTCTTGCTCTACTTCACTCTTAATGAATACACTGATCTTGAAGGTGATGAACTCCTTTTATAGACATCTTCCAGCCACTATACACGTTCACCACTTTTAGGAATGCTCCATGATCTTCATCTTCTCTTCCACTAAACTTTGTAACAACCATTCCTATAAAATAGGAATGTGTATTTGACTCAATCTTCTTTTTGTCAATCTGCAAACACGTGAGGAAAGAAAAAATAAACACAAGATAATATCTCATGTTAACTAAATCCCTATAATATCTCTAACAAGGAAAAAATCAATCAAATTGATTTAGTGTTTAATAAAAAGGAAAAATTATGCGTGTTGAAATCTCAACACTAACAAATGTAATGTTGATCGGTGCCACAATGGTTACGTTAGTAAGTGTTTATGAGGTGTAGGAAAATATCTTTGAACAAAATAAAAATAATATGGATCTATCTCACTTTATCCAATTTCACCCACTCATCTCTTTTTATTCTTTAATTCTCTCTCCAAATTTATTAGAAGTTCAGATAAAGGAATAGAGAGGACTCATTTTTGAGTAGCTGACTCGAATTTTCAAAGAATATAATTGTGATTTAAATTGTAAAAGTGACACAAATTAAGTTTTTTTTTTTTTACTAAACTCAAAAAAATGTGAGCAAGTAGCAATTTTGAAAATGCTATATATTTAATTAAGTGTTTGATTTTTCTTGCCTTCTATTTATTTAAATGGGAAGTATCATAGTGTATTGATTTTCGGCTACTGAGCCAAAATATATTAGGCTTCATTTGGATCTGTAGTGAACTATTGGGCCTATAATTGGCCCTTATAGTTAAAGATGAATAGGTAACTACCGTGCTTAATTAACTAAGGTATCGTATTACTAGTTTAGTCAAAAAAAAAAAAAAAAAAGGCATGCCAGTAACTCCTTTATATGACCCTTTATATTACATGGGCCCATTATTGTAGTCCATTGTAATGGGATAATAGTAATGGGCTGCCATTGACTGCTTTTGATCCAAAATATATCTTCACGGGCCCCACTATTACAGTATTACTGGCTCTTCCTCCTTTTTTTTTTTTTTTTTTCCTTTTTTCTTTTCAAATTTTAGATTAAAGAAAGAAATCGAAGCCCAGCAAAAACTGTCCGGTGGTTGTCGCCGTCGTCTACCTCCTGCCGCTGCGAACTCCGCCGATAAATTGTCTTGTAAAATTATCCGAGGTAGTTACTGCAACTTCTTTCTGTATTTCTGTGTGTCAGTTTGTTTTCCGGAGCGTGATGAACTTTCTGAAAATATATGATATGCTGTAAGATTTAGTACTGTTCCCCCCCCCCCCCTCCTTTTAGGACTAGTTTGTGCATTTACCGAATGCATAGCCGTACTTGTAGTTGTTGGCAATATCGAGTCTCTCACAATTTATGTGTTCCTAAAATTTGGGATTTATTTTGAGGTAATTATGATCTCGTTTCTGGGGATATACCATAGGCACTCAAATAGAAGCTGCTCGATGTATCTTGTAATTTATAACCTCCCAAAAAAAATAGAAGTGTTTCGTGAGAAATTTCTTCAAGCTGAAGGATTTTATGAGTTAGGATTGTTTTAGAACTCAGGTGCTAGTCCCCACAACGAATTACGTTTCTTCGGAATATTCATTGTCGTTGTTGACAGGATCCACCAGATTCTGAAACATGGCTCCAGGTTCCTCATCCCTTAAGCGGAAAAGACCTGAAATAGATCCACCAGGTCTAGTAGATTCTGAGCGTCTCATCCTCAATTCGATCAGAAGTAGAAAGGATTTGGGCATTTGGGTAAGAGACATCAAACAAGAGACCAAGCTTACTGATAATGTAGTCAACAAATCAATCAAGTCTTTGTTGGCTAAAAATTTGATTAAGGAGGTGGTGAACATTCAAAATAAGGGAAAGAAACACTACATGGCAGCTGAGTTTGAACCTTGTAAGGAAATTAGTGGAGGTGATTGGTATGTGAATGGGGTCCTGGACAAAGAGTTTATTGATGTACTTAAACAATTATGCTTTAGGTGTTTACGTGTGCATAAGGTTGCTACTTTAGAGGGAATTCACAATGAAGTGAAGAAGAACCGTGTGGTGGCATTTGACATTTCTAGCCAACAAGTTAGTGAAATACTGAATTGGATGGTGTTAGACAATGATATCATAGAGGTGAAAAGCACTGGATTAGGAGATTATCATTCAATTCCTATTGGAAAAACCTGTTTCAGAATTGCAAGTGTTACAGGGGTTGCAAAGGGTCCTATGGTAGGTGCATTTGCTTCAATCCCTTGTGGTGCTTGTCCCAGGATTAGTTTATGTACTCCTGATGGAGTTATCTCCCCAAATACTTGTGTGTATTTCACTGAGTGGTTAGACTTTGATTTTTGAAGCTTGTTATGTCGTTCTTTCTGTGAAAAGCTTCTTAATGGTCATAAGTTTGCTTCCTGTTGTACATTATTAATGTAATTATTTTAGTTTAAGGTCATGATTTGATATTACTTGCACTTGCATATGCTTCAGATGATTTCATATTGAAACATGCAAAAAGGCCAAAGCACATAGACTTGGCAGTGGTACTTTCTACACAAGTTTATTCATTCTAATTTGAAAACGATGCCATCAGATGTGCATTGAAAGTGTTGGAATGAAAATAGAACATAATTTGCTACTTAGAATTCCAAGTTGCTACTTGACTCATTTTTCATCAGCATCCCAACTGTTTTTTATCTTAGGACCCGTTGGGCCATCCTCCCCATAGACTTCATTAGGCAGTGCGTTAACCAGCCTCTGAAATGCAGGTTTCAAGTTCTCTGGCAGCACTTTTTCTACCCTTGCAACCTCGTTCGAAACATTATACTCAATCTTGGGACCCCATTTCCTTGTATAGTTCAACCATGGCGGCTCCACCACCATCCCTGCTGCTGCCACCACTGAAAATCTCGCTCCAGTGTCCATCACCATATCACTCTTTGCCGTGTCGTTCCTTAACCCAACACCTCCCCCTTGAAGAAAAACTCCTGTCTTGTAATAAGTTGCATGCCCATTTCTTGACGAATACCCCACAAATTTGTTACCCTTTTGGAACTCCAGTAAACTAGAATCAACCCATGTCCCTCCGCTGTGTTCTGCGAAGTAAACTTTGTAAAGAATCCCATTAAAATTGCTGATTCTTAGGGTCACGTGCTCCCAGTCCCCTACATGTTCACCAATTTTCCCCAATGGGATTTGCTCAATTATACCCAGTTTTGCAGTTGCAGGACCATTGAATGGATAAAACAACCACACCTGTATATCAGTAAATGTTGCACCAAGAATTGGCTTAACATGGATATAAGCTTCTGCACTTTGTAAATCTCCCTTTCGCACTTTCTCCTTGGCTTCTTGGTTTACCGGGAGGTCAAGCCAGTATGAGTCATCATTAGAGCCACCTTGAGGTAGGTTCGAACCATTGGACTTGACAGGGGTTGGCTTAGATTCTTCACCTTTCTTGTATAATAATGCTCCATTGCTAAAATACCAATTTACTGAGGAGGGAAGGTATATTTCCTTGGGGTGGAAGAAAATATATGGAGAATATGTTTGAAACAGCACCTCGATTTGGCTAAGGTTAGGTATCGTAGATAAGTTGGAATTCTTGTTCTTTAAACAAGATAAAGCAATGGCAGTAGTGTTTTGGATAACAAATGTGCCGACACTAAGCTGCTCAGCATTGGTCCCTCTGATTTTTGGCCTTAAAGCATACATTTTTATCCCATCCACACTTTCTACTGTACCTTGTCCCCAAATCCATCTGTCTGTCTCCGATTCATCAGTAAAGTCGGATCGAACACATCGGATTTTGTCCAGGGATGGCTTACCCGGTGAGGCCGTGACAATGAGGCCAACGGCTCTGTAACCATCAGGTGGAGTCGGGAGCCAAAAATAGGCTGAGTCTTTGGAGCTATTAGCCTCTTTGGAATCAGTCCAAACTAGAGTGTAATCAGTTGGCTGCTTTAGAATGTCACCTGATTCATCACTTGCATTGGTTTTTCCAATCAAAAGCCAACCAAATAGTGGTTGGTTGTTTGGCTGGGCATAGTTACCAAGCATGGAAAACCCATCTGGTATCGAAGAAGGTTCAAAACATGTTACTCCAAGATTGTCTGGTCCCCCTTTGTATGTTGCCCAAATCTTCTTGAACGATGTTATTTGTCGAACTTGCAGCCCTCCAAGATCTATTACCCCGGTTGAAAAATCACTACCTAAGTAAAACATAAACAAAAAAACAATTAACAGTGAATGACCATAGGTTTAAGAACTGAACTGAATGTGAGATCACATATACAGACCTTCCGGCCATGTTGGCAATGAAGATGGGAGCTCGAAAATGGTGTCAATAGGCAAAGGGCTGTTAGCCTTGTTCCCAAGAGAATTTCCCATCACCAATAATAATTTGCAGATAAAAATGAATGAAAATTTAAGATGAGCAGAACCTATAGATTCACTCATTGAGATGGGAAATAAATAGGAGATAAGCATGTTGAAAATTCTCATTTGGAAACATCCCATCACTCATTGCTGGTCCCTGCCTTGAATGATTTTGCCCTACTGGTTATAAAACTTCTGTCTATTGTTACACTTCATCTATTTCGTCTCTTGTAAAATCTAATTAAAATCACCATGGCATTCTTGCTTCTTTTCACATTTGATAACACGAGACAGAGTGTTGATGAAAATCTTTTTTGTTTTTTCTTACCAAATCAACCTACCCAATTAATATATATATATATATATATATATATATATATATATATATATATATATAAATTTTTAATAGACAGATGAAAACTGATGAAAATCCATTGACAAATGATTGTTGGTCAACTTGTTTATGATTGATTTAATAAGCATGCAGCATGGTAGTAAAAGTCAGTAACTAATCCACACCAACACCAACTTTATTTCTAATCAACTGTACATTTACTTTGAGAGTATGAGCTCCATGAAATCTAACTTTGCAATTCACAATTTTTATATGATTGTGTGAAAATGGATTTAGTTGTGGGTTGTGCAGTAATTGTAGTTAATTTTGTAAGATTGTCTTATATAAGTTTTTATATTATTTTGATTTTAAATGTTCTTTCACACGTGGAACATGAAAATGCATATTTTCTTGTTCTTGTCCTTTTTTTTTTTTTCCTTCTTTTTTCACAATCGTGTGATTATAAAATGTTCAATTTATATAGTTAGATCATCTATATTGGGACTGTGACTACATTAATTTCTACCACTTTTTTCTGCTTGGGTATGACGTGCTATTATATTAACTGTTCAATTCAATCATCTGAAATGTAAAAATGTGGTATTCTATAACATAAGAGAAATGTTGCTGATGTACAAATAACATAGATCTGAGAAGACCATTATGCCCTCTAGATCAACAAATAACAAATTAATGTAGTAGGTGACAGCAGTACTAGGCAAGAAAACAAGAGTTCATGGCCCTGGTCAAAAGAAACGTTTCTTTCACATATACATTATATAAAAAAAAATATGTCATAAATTAATATAATAGAGATCAATCATTATCAACTTTTGAAATTTTCAATATCAAGTTTTAGATTGGGCCCTTTTCTAATGAAGGACTAATTCTCACAGGAAAAAAGATGTTTTCATTCACAAATTTAACCTATGTCATTGCTCCAAACTTAAATCTTATAATAATATGATATTATTTACGTTTAAATTAAATTCTCATTATTTTTTTATGTTTTTTGGTTTCACCCAAATGCCTTAAGACTTGTGACTCCTATAAGTGAGTCATAAAATATAATTCTATCAGATGGCCTCATGTATTTTTTGTGAACTTTTTATATTTGAGTATATTCGTTTTTTTTTTCTTTGAAGACATGAAGATAATCATAATTATTTAATCTCAATCTACCTTTAGGAAACACTCATGAATCATTAGCATGCATTCAGTTTTTGTTACGCAAGCCATTAATAAATGTTGGCTTCCTTTTTTCCATAATTTTGTTGTTTTATGATTCAAACAATGCGTCAATGCCTACTATATTTAAAGAAGTACACCTATGATAAAGAATGTCACAAAAACTCAACTGCATCTGTTATATATATTTAGGATTCGTATAATTTGAGTTGAATAGATCGGAACTTATCGGAACGTGCCCCCACGTGTTCTACAATTTATTTTTTACATTTTCTAGAAATATGTATAGGTTTTAGTTATAAATTTCATATTTTTATCTTGTAACATTTATACATTTATGATATAATATTCATATTTTTACATTTTTATAGACAAACATTTATACATATCATACTTTTTTTAGTTATGTTAATCATACTTTTTAATTATTTTAGTTATATTAGATATAAATGTAAAAGTAATATCACATTACTCATAAAGGTATATATATATATATATATATTGTATTCATTTTTTTTTAAAGTTAATATTACATAAAGATATGGATATTTGTATATAAATGTCACACTAATATAATATAAAGGTAACACATTAATTTAAAAAAAAAAAAACTCATGAATCCGGGTCAACCCAAGTCAACCCGATTGCACCTAGTGCTCAAGAGATGAACTCACATTCTTATATGATTACAAATTTAATTCACATTTTGATTTGGGTTTTCGTTTCATACATTTAAATTTTATTCATGGAGATATTTGAGGAAAACGTATTTGATTTGATATTTCTAAGAATATTAAGAGTTTAATGGGTAAACCAGTACAAATTCTAGATGTATATATCTCTGAAACAAAAAAAATTGATTTGATTAGGTTTAAATAACTATCAATATTTTAATGAATACATAATTAGAAAAACGGACATGGATATATTCGTGAAACAAAATGATTTGATTTGATATTTTTCGAAAGTATCAAACCTTTAATAAATCATTAATTTTAAAAATTATCATTTATATGTATTTATTTGTGGAACAAAGATGATTTGGTTTGGTTTCCATAACTACCAAGATAGAAGTGAATAAATAGTTTTAAAAAACTAACATAGATATATTTGTGAAACAAAACTGATTGATTTCTTTGACTATCAAATTTTAATAAAATTTGGGAAAAAAAGAAAAAGAAAAACAAGACTTACATTTTTAACAAGGTGAAGTTTGCTGAAAATGAATTCACAATAATACTGCAATAGAAATATTAAATTGATGTGTCATATGTATTCTAACAGATATAACATTTCATCAACACGAACATGAGACAATTTAATTTTCATCTTAATAATATCGACATAACTAGCTTTAATATCATTGAATTAACTTTAATATCAAATTATATTAGAATATGATGAGACTTTTTTTTTTAATAATAAATGATGAGACATTATTGAGAAATATTTTGACAGTAATAAATCGACATTTAAATAGGCAAAAGTTGAGGCCCAAATTGAGAGGATCCTAAAATTAGAACCCGTATTGGAAACAATTGGGCTCCGTATCATAATTGGGTTGGTCTATGTAGGCCGTAAGTAGAGGATTAAGCTTCCCCCGCACACCAAACGAAAACCATTTTAACCTTTTGGCGCTCAGATTCTTAGACGCGCCTCTAGGGTTTTCAAAACTCTTCCACTTCCCCATTCTCCCTCCAACTATCACAACTCCCTAACCAAAATTAACTCCCCAATTCCCAAATCGCGAACCTTAATTTGCAGAGAATGCCTCCGATTAATTTGACGGAAGGCGCGATTGATTTGCTGTCGAGCGGCGACGCTCAGCATAGCGACATAAAACCGTTGCTCCAAGTTGCCGATATACGCCTCGTCAACACTCAGAATCAGAACACTGAGAGATACCGGATACTGCTTTCTGATGGTTCGTTTACTCAGCAAGGCATGCTCGCTACCCAGCTTAACCATTTGGTGCAATCTGAGAAGTTGCAGAAAGGCTCCATTGTCCAGTTGAAGCAGTTCGTCTGTAATCTTATCCAGAATCGCAGGTGGGTTTCTCTAATTCTCATATCCGTGTCGGTAATTGAATCTATAGCGTTTGTTTTGGAGTAATTGAGGATTTGGTTTTACTTTTGCCTGGATATTGATTACATGCATTGGGCAGAAGGGGGGCGATTGGATTTTCTTTGGTCTTTTGAAATATGTTTTAGAAAGGGTAAATTGTTTATTGACGCCTCCTCTTGAAATTTGAGTTTTTTTGCCTTTACTTGGTTGAAATTGAATTTTTCACATGTGTGTTCAATCTGTTGGTACTTTTTTTTTTTCTTCAGAAATATGGAAAAATTCAGGGATTTCTCTTTTGTGTGCATTTGAAGTGTCGATGACAAACTAGGTTTGATTTTCAAGATTGAATCTTTCATGATGTTTAATTGATAATTTGATTGTTTTGCTCTAATAAAGTTTGCATTTTAGTTGGCTTCTTGTTTATGTGGGAATAGATTAATTAATATTAAGTTATCAATCAAGATTCTATATATTTGGCTCTAAGAATTACACCTATTTAGTTCTTTAAGCCTTAAAATGGTGTAAGGTATATGAATTATGATGCACGGTGGCACTCTATCTGGATATATTAAAACAAAATGGTTGCATCTAATTTAAATGGAGATGTTGTCTTAGTTCTTTTGGACTCTTTGAATAAGCTTTTTTACTGCATGCACTATGTTGTGTACCATTACATTTTTTATGTTACACTTTCGAGTGACTTATGTTTCAGTTGCACTTTTGGGGCAGGATTATCATCATCATTGACTTAGATGTGATAGTTGAAAAATGTGATCATATTGGTGATCTGAAGCCATATCCAATTAAGAATGACGGGAATGTCTCTTCAGCGGCCAGATCATCCACACCAAGTCAGCCAATGAATCAGCCAGCTGGTGATAGTGGTAATCCTCCTTCTTATGGTGCTGGCAATGTTGGCATTCCTCCTTCTTATGGTGCTGGCAATGTTGGCATTCCTCCATCTTACAGTGCTGCCAATAGTGGCAATCCTCCATCTTATGGTGCTGGTTCGGTCATCAGCACTTCAGCCCCTAGGCCAATTTTGAGCAGTGGGAGTAATGCTCCACCTATGATGGAAGATCGGAATGCAGGTGCACATTCTTATGGTAGTTCATTTTCCAGCAATATGGATCCAGGAAGATATAACACTTCAAATGCTTCTCCAACATATCACAAATCAGGTGCTGGTTCTGGTGTTTCTCGGCCTCCTGTAAATAATTATGTCCGCCCACCTCATTCCTCATATAATCAACCACCTTCAATGTTTGCCAATAGAGGGCCAATAGCTAAAAATGAAGCCCCTCCAAGAATCGTTCCTATTGCATCTCTGGATCCATATCAAGGCAGATGGACTATTAAAGCCAGAGTAACATCAAAGGCAGAACTCAGGCATTACAGTAATGCTCGAGGTGATGGTAAAGTTTTCAGCTTTGATCTTCTTGATTCTCATGGTGGAGAAATAAGGGTAACTTGCTTCAATGCTGTGGCGGATCAATATTACCATCAAATTGAACCTGGTAAAGTATACATGATCTCAAAGGGGACTCTGAAACCTGCTCAAAAGGCTTTCAATCATCTTCAGAATGATTATGAAATTACTCTGGACAATACTTCAACTCTTCAGCCTTGTTCTGAGGATGATCAATCCATACCACAGCAGCAATTTCATTTTCGCCCCATAAGCGACATTGAAGGCTTGCAGGTCAACAGCGTGATTGATGTGATTGGTGTTGTTTCTTCAATCGGCCCATCCAGCTCAATAATGAGAAAAAATGGTACTGAAACTCAGAAGAGAACCTTCCAATTAAAGGACGTGTCTGGAAGAAGTGTTGAGGTGACTTTATGGGGAAACTTCTGTAATGCTGAAGGGCAAACTGTACAGAATATGTGTGATTCTGGGGTCTTTCCTGTTGTGGCAGTGAAATCTGGTAGAGTTAATGATTTCAATGGTAAATCCTTGGGAACTATAGCTAATAGCCAGTTGTTCATAGAGCCTGATTTTCCAGAGGCTCAGAAACTTAAAACTTGGTTCAACAATGAGGGAAAGAACACCCCTGCTATATCAATATCCAGGGAAGCAAGTATGGTCCGGACAGATGTACGAAAGACTATATCACAGATCAAAGATGAGAAGTTAGGGACTTCTGAGAAGCCAGATTGGATAACAGTTCCTGCCACTCTAATTTATATTAAAGTTGACAATTTTTGCTATACCGCATGCCGGGTCATGATTGGAGATCGCCAATGCAACAAAAAGGTTACAAATAATGGTGATGGAAAATGGCGATGTGAGAGATGTGATCAGTTAATTGATGAATGTGATTATAGGTATATCCTCCAGATGCAAATCCAGGATCACACTGGCTTAACATGGGCGACTGCATTTCAGGAGAGTGGAGAGGAGATAATGGGTATACCAGCAAAAGATTTGTATTTCTTGAAGCATGAAGAACAAGATGATGAGAAATTTACTGAGGTGGTGCGAAATGTTCTTTTTTCTAAATTTTTGTTCAAACTGAAAGTGAAAGAAGAGTTCTTTAGTGATGAACAACGAGTGAAGTCAACAGTTGTGAAAGCCGAGAAGGTGAATTTCCCAACAGAGACCAGGTATCTGCTGGATTCAATAGCTAAATTGAAAGAAGAGGACTTGGGTTCTTCACTGCCTAAAGCAGAAAACATCATCTCAACGTCTGGTCCCAGTACTGTTGGTTTTGGTGGCAGTAGAGAGCCTGCAGCACCTCCTATAAATTACAGTGGGATGAATAGCAATGTGGTTAGAGAAAGTGGTCCAAGTCAGTTGAATTCACATGGTAATCTGTATGGTGGTTCGGGTCTATCTTCAACTAGCTCTGCTGGCTTGTATATGAGTTGTGGTAGCTGTGGTGCAACTGGGCATGACTCTGCAAATTGCCCGAGTCTTATGAGCGGTCCGGGACAATCCTATGGAACTAGTGTTGGCAATAGAGTAGCCCCGGGGGTAGGTGGTGGTGGTGAGTGCTTTAAATGCCATCAATTTGGGCACTGGGCGAGGGATTGCCCTGGTGTTAACAATGCCCCCCCTGCTTATGGGGGCAGTAATGTGAACCCTGGGAGATATGGAATGGCACCTAAGCAACACGTTGGTGGATTCTGATTTTTTAATGGGTCATAACTACTTGTAGAAATCCACTTTTAATAAACTTCCTTTTGTCAGCAGCTTTCTAAGCCAAAAATTTCTGATGTTAATTGCCATGGATGTTTTGAATACAAGTTTTGTAAATTTGGCTCTCTGCCTTCTTGAGCGGTTGGTGGGTAGGATTTGTGAATGGTAAATTTTTAAAAGACCTTGCTGCTTGGTTTTTTTTTTCTTTTTTCTTTTTTTTAAATTATTACTAGTCTGCTTTTTATTTGAATATCAATATTTGGACTTGTTTTCATAATCTGTCTTGGCAAATGGCAATCTGTCGATTCACTCACTGTATGGATAGTTTACCCAATTTCATAGTGACAAAACATTATAAACCTAAATATTAATCTGTTATTTTGCAATGCTCTTGTATTTTTTATCATGTCGTGAGAATTGCCAGTGGATTACGGCAATTGGCAATATGCTGAAGTGAAGAAATGTAGTTCAAATTTCTCGAGATGCGACATCATGTGTGATAAAACTATTTTTATCTGTCGATTCACTCACTGTATGGATAGTTTACCCAATTGCCAGCTTGAGGAGTTTTGAGTAGGCTACTTCCAAAACAAAAACAAGGGTCATGAGTGTTCGATAAATATCAGACAGTTGAATATTTCAGTGACTCATCAAAACACTATAAAGAAAGTAGCAAGATAATTCACTAAAAACTAACAAATTATAATTCTTTATGCTCCAAGCAACAAACATAAGAATAATCTGTTAGGTTTAAGATAAACAGCATCAACCATGAAAAACCATTCTCTGGTATGGCAAGGCAGACAGCGATACTTAAAGATCTGGCATTCCCTTGCCAGTGTTAGCATCGTAAGTCTTCTCTAGAACCAAGTCCATTGGAGTGTCTTTCGGACCGACTGCAGCACAAGAAACATGACTAAGCAGATTGTATTCAAGTCTTACTAATTGCTTCACATAGGGTTAAACAACTCAAGAATGTAAGCCTTGCATTATGAACCCAATTGCTGAAAGACTTTATTATACAACCTTGCATTCAAATGGCAGCTATCCATTACAACAAGACTCCGCAAGTATATACTATTTCTATTTATCAACTGATTTCTAGATTACGATATTTTAAGAGTAGCAAAATGCTAGGTTCTACCCTATCCTACTTAAGTTAGGTCCATTTGCGAAAATTTAATCTTGATTTTGACCTCCATTTACCAGACCTAGAAGGTGACTTCAAACTACATGCCAGGAATATCAAACTACATGCCATCACCCCATCATATCTTGTACTGAAAACACAATTCAAAAACATCTTGCAAATGGCTAGATACATGCATAGACCAAAACTTCACAAAAAAAGCAGAGGGGAAAGAACAGCACATGTGCAAACATTGTCATAAAAATGCGAGAATCTGAAACTTACCGATGGTAGGTCTAGGCGTGCTCCTTATCTTCAAGATTTCTGGACGAGGGATTATGGATCCTGATGCTCCAATACCTCTAGAAACTCGTACTTTGGAACCGTCTTCTAAGTATTTAATCCCAACCTTGCAGGGCTTCCTAAAGGCAAGTGTGAGGTGGCATTTATAGGGAAGAATTAAAAAACCAAATAAAATAAATCAAAATATTGTGTCTTACCCTGTGACTGGATCTACAACCTGAACATTTGAGACATGAAGGGGTGCTTCTACTGAGAAAATCCCACCCTCATGACCTTGGCCTTGCTTGATATGCTTCTTCACCTGTAGAGAGACCATAATCAGAAACAACTGCTAGATAAGAACCATCACCAGAAAAGCAAGATAAAACCAAATAATGGAATACATAAAAGAACAGCAGAGCCTGTTCATCAAAATTGCCAATGAGTTAGTCTCCTTGACTTCACTCAGCATCCCTGAGATATTTCGCCACCTCAATTTTCATCTTGAACACCCACCCATGACCCACCCAAAAGACAAAAACTAACTACACAAACGTAGCATAGAGACATGAAGCTTGTTCAGGTTTTCAATAAACACCAAACAAAACCAGGAAGTAAAGCATATCCAATCAAATATAATCACTTTCATAAATAAAACAAACAGCTTACCAAATTTTTGCCCTCAACAATCACACGATTTTGAGATCGAATCACACGCTTAACCAGACCAGACTCCCCTTTATCTTTTCCCCTGATTATCATAACCTGCCAATGATTGTTAACAAAAACATTCACCAGCTACTCATTGGCAATAACAGCAAAACTTCAATAAAACTTAAAACCGAAAAAAAAAAAAAAGAAAAAAAAAGTGTTCTTAGTTCTCTCACATTATCACCTCTGAGGATCTTCCAATGATGAATGAGCTTCTGTGCTGCCTTCCAACCCATTTTGCCCTACTACAATGTTGGATTTCCCTAATTAGTTCAAGCCCTAAAGATGCCTGAAGAGCTTTATACTGAAAAAGGAACCCAAAAACTCCGATTTCTTTTTCGCTCTATTTAATTTCTAAACGAAATTTAGGAAATGAATTGTAGTGTAACAAATTAGCCGATTTTCGAGAATGGGAAAATCAAGAACTAGGAACAAATTAATAAGAAGGAAATTAAACAAATTACTGTAAATTTTACACCGTACCTTGAAGATTTCCGATAGTGCAGGGAAGAGGTTTTAGCTGTTGAAGCAGTGACAGTGGTCGCTGGGGTTTTGGGGGGAGGGGGAGGCTGAGGTTTCAGGCCGAATGCCTTGGGCTTAAAATCGGGCTTGGCCCATTGTAAGTAATAAGCCCATAATCTATATAGTCTATTCTTTGGTTTAGTGTTTGGGCTTTACAAGCTAGGAGGGAATGCCTGTGTTTACGATTTTGCTGAGGAGGATAAAGTATTATTAAATGTAGTAAATATAAAATATTTTTCAATAGTGGCACCCCCATATTAGTTCTTTTTAGTCTTTTATATCATTTGGAGTTCAAATCATAATTATGCATTTCATTTATTTAACTACTTTGAATTCAAAATTCAGATGTGGTCTTCATGAAACTTGTGGATGTATTTATCTTTCTTTTAGAGTCAACTACATTAAGAATATCAAAAGCTAATAGTTAAAAGGTTTAAAACAATATTGCAATAAAATTATAGTAAGGATATGATTTCTATTTGTTTTACAATCCAAGCTTAATCTTGAGGTGATGATGCATTTTTTCTTATAAGGTGTCGATCTTTGTCATTTTCACCTCAGCTGAATTAAGAGGAATAGAGATCTAAGCAGTGGCAGTAACAAAATCATTGTGTATAATGGAGTTGCATTTCATCACATCCACATCAGCTGTTATAAAACAGCCCAATTGATGCGTTATTGGTTAAGACTTTTAACTCCATTCAATCATAGTAAACATGTGATGGAACTAATAATTTGGTCGCTACGATACAATCTTCAGAAACACAGACTAGGTGGTGTCTTCACCATCTTGTCTGAGAGTGAATCCCACTTAACTCCCTGCTTAACACAATGGCCACCAGTTATGATATCTGCTGAAGGAGCCTGTGATACCAGGTTTGCCCTTTCAGCCTTCGCTTTCAGTCGAAGACGCTCAGCTCTTGAGCCGATGATCTGTCCAAGTATAGAACCTGCAATGGTTAGTGCCATTGCTGTTTTAGGCATCAACACGGATTTCCTGAGCATAGCTATGAAGGGGACTGCAGCATGTACGGCAGTGAACCACGAGAGTGAGAATTTTTCTGTATGTTCTCTCCAAACACCAAGTGGAATGTTAGCTGCGATGCCCATGCAACCAATCACGAGTATTTTTGCAGGTAATGGCTGTGGACGCATGCTCTTAACAAGGGCGGTTCTGGCAAGGGCTGCCCTGGCTGCTACTACTGCTGGTGGACATTTGAGCTTGATTCCGGGCGGTGGTCGAAGAGCTGATGCCACAAGTGGAAGAACATTACTTACAGCTCTGTAGGACTTAGCTAATGGACAATTTCCAGTTGCCAACCACTCATTTCCAAGTCCCTCATGTTTTGAGGAATCACCCTGAAAACACACACACAATTACTCAATAATTAGCGTGGACTGAATTGTATGGAAAGCAAAGTGAAAGATAGACAAATACAGTAGCTTCTAAGTATTCAAACAAACAATATTGGCAGAAGCAATATAGGATAAGTCTTAACAAATGTTACCTTAGGGGAATGCTCTTTCTTGTTGGATGACTCAGACCTCTTATTTGGCACCTTACCAAAGAATGAATTAAAACCAAAAGGCCCTCCTCGACCAAATGCTGACATACTGATAGAGGCAGCATTTGATGCCAAAGGGTTGAATTCTGGCACAGGCATGGTATCAAGTTTGTCAAGATAGGGTTGAGAGTTTCCAGAGAGAGGAACAACCCCGTCTTGCCCATGAAAAAATTTGAAGG
This sequence comes from Scutellaria barbata, assembly GCA_028654395.1. NCBI lineage: Eukaryota > Viridiplantae > Streptophyta > Magnoliopsida > Lamiales > Lamiaceae > Scutellaria > Scutellaria barbata. The sequence continues at coordinate 12,184,749 of CM053645.1, forward strand.
CCAAGTCAAAATTGGGGCCATCCTCAAAAATTGGGCCTTTGGCTCCCATACACTGAAAAACATAAGTCAAAAAGGGAGGAATGTTAGAATGATATGCTTGTAGTATAGTGAGAGAAGAAAGGCAATGGAAATAAGGAACAGCAAACTTAGGACTTGGATAAAATAGTGTTGGGAAGTAAATTCTATCCCTGGATCAAATGAGGACAAATTATGTTATTTAATTAAATGGAAAGGAGAGAAGAACATACAGGAACAGGAAAATTCAGAGAACCAAAGGAAAAGTTTGTTGGTTTGTCGATATTCCTCAAGAATGGACATTTTTTAATATCCTGGTCCTTTAGGGAGCAATCCGAAAGTTCTTGATACAATGGCTTGCACAGGAAATCCATTGGTATCTACCTGGAGGAATTTTATCTGCAAGCAATAGAAAATTTACATAATTCAGTGCATAAAAAGGGCAAGGTATCAGTGGAATGATTTAACAATATTTAGTATTAAAGCGGCCAACCAGAATTGTGGCAAAGTAACAAATTAGGTACATTGTTACTTGAAATAAGAATCTTAGAATTGCTATTGTGAGCAATTATTGGATTAAGAAATTGGTCAACGGGCTTATAGGTCGGTCCAACATAGTCCTAATGATATTAAATCACTAAAACAATTAAAAGAGGAATACAGGAAAAGTCATGTTAGAAACTTTAACACAGATACAAGATTATTTTATGTGCATCAATATGAAGAGAAACTGAACTGTACTCGATAGTACTGGCAACACTTCAGTATGTAATAAAACAATCTCTCTTCTATTGTTTACTTGTTCTTAATTTGTGCTTCTCAGTAAAAGCCTGGTGTTTTTATGTATATATATTTTCCTTGTCCAGGTTTTCCCTATATGTGTGTTGAAGGTTTGCTGTTTAATATCACTACATTACTGGAATTCTGAAATCATTAGACAGGACATGTTAATGCAACAACAAAAGCTATCATACCAAAAGAGGACTACAGACAAGAATAATCTGAAAAATGGAGCTTCCAATATCAAGAACAACTGGCAATAGTGAGCATAAACTAACAAGTAACATGATTGAAAGTAAACAGATTTGACAAATTTGAATATAATCTAGATCCAACAGAAAAGGGTCATCCATGTGGCAAAATCCCAACGGGATAACATAGCTTCTGCCCAGTGACAAAATTTCACTATGCATAAAGGTAGCAAGCAGATATAAGTGCCACAATTCAAATGATCTGTCTTATATTTGAAGTTAGCCAAATGAAAGAAAAAGCGTTCATGTACTTTCATGTGTGTAAACAGCTCATCATCAATCATGGCAACATCTGTAACTTGGTTAATCAGAAACTGGTCATTATTTACAATCACATAATTTTTGCATAAACTGAAACCTTGAACCGACACTAGAAACTCTTCTAGCAAGTTAATCTGAATAATTTCCAACATTGAGTATTCAATTCTAGGTACCAAAACGGGTTCAAAGAATCGATATTCACTCACACACACATGCATGTTTACATAAACCTTGAAATCAAAATCAAATATACGTAAAATCCAATTATAAACAAATAAATAAAATACGATTCAACTGGGATTCTGGGAAGGCCAGAAGAATTAAGAATAAAAAAAGAGCAACAACGGAATTTCCTAAGCAAATCGAAATCCAATCAACTAATTTCGAATTCCCGCTTCAAATTCACTAATCCCAACCAAGAACAATTGAAGTATACAAAATCCCCAGAAAGCAAAGACAACACGGCAATATAGCAACAAATTGCAGTAAAATAAAGATAATTAGGAGAAAAACAGAAGAACAATGTGAGGGAAAAGGAAAATAGGTTGACCGGAAGAGGATGGCGAGGACGGCGGCGGAGGCGGAGGCGGAGGCGGAGGCGGAGCTACACCAGTGAGGAGACGTGTGGAAAGCACACACAAGGCACCACAATCGAGGAGCAGAGCATAATTGTGGTCCGAATTTTTTTACATTATATATTTATTTTCTCATTTTAGAAGAGAATGAGGTCGCACGTGGGCGTGACCTGCTCATCCAGTCAAATCTGGTTGCTTACCTGTTTTTGCCGGTCGAACTTTCTGGAGTTCCACTTCCCTATACACCCATGGGCAGTAATTTACATATATCTTTTAATTTACAAATATTATGGATATAATCAAATTAATTTTAAATCTACATCAAAATGATGATGTGTCTTTACTAGGTACACCAAATCTTTGAAGAAATAATATATAGATATAAAAAGCATTCAATTTTTATTACGAAAAAATTAATAAGAGGATTCGCTGTTATAGATATTATGTGATTTCTAATTTAAATACAGCATAGTGAATACATTTGTATAAGTAATAACAAATAAAATCATAATTTTGTGTGTCTTCTTATACATATATACCATATATATTATACACGTACTGTATTTATATATACATTTTAGGTGTCCTAAAAACCCAATTTAAGGTTTAAAAAAATTTGGTGGAATATTTCACTACTTACAATCTGAGAAATAATAATATAATCCTAATTTGGATGTGTAATACTAAAATTATAAAAAGTGAAATTTATAAATTTATTAAATGTGTCAGCGAACACCTGTTAATATGTTTTCGATTACTAATGTATTATTAGAATTCTAATCTATCTTGAAAGCCCAACTTGATAGACCCACAAGATCTGGAACAGTTTGGTCCATCCTTAAAAGCCCACCATTTGGGCAATTGGGCTGTGTAATGAACTTGCAAGTTGGAATTAGTGACTCAGGATTTGGATTTCGGATTTTGTTATTGATTTCTGATTTTTCAAAGAATTATATTACAATATTTTAACTCATTTAGAAACTAATCATAAATTGGCCATAAAGTTGGCTATGCATTGGCTGCTTATCTGCAAATGAACTTTAACATAAAAAATAAATCCAATTCTCATTAATATCAAATCAAATTAGGTTATGCAGAACTTGACTCTCAATCTTCGCATTGATTGAATTAAACCACACATATTTAACTTTAAACTTCCCAAAGATTCACATACTTATAGAGATAAATTTCATACCTAATATTGCTGACATCCAATGACAACAAAGTACAATTGAAAAAAAAACAAGTTGAGATACGTCAGAAACTCAACCATAATTCAACATTTCCAACTTGTCGATTACCAATACTGGTGCTAATAAAAATGTCACTATATTAGACTTGGGAAATACTGTGGGCAGCAATGAAAAAACTGCTTTGATACATGTACAGGTGAATTTCACCAATTGAAATATTTATTGCCTATTTATATTTGCACAATTAATATTAATGTATAAATAAATAGTAAAAAAATAATTAGGTGAGATTAAGGAATATAATAATGGAGGAAACGTCGTGGCGTGGGGTGGACAGTGGTCGCATTCTCACATGGAGAAGCACATGCCTACCCTTCATCAATTATTTGGCCCCGACTTATTTGATTTCTAGCTATTTCTTTTCTATTATTTCAGCCCTAAATTATACAAGAAAAATATAAGGACCCCGTAACTGCCAATTGCCATGCCCCTGTTGCTTTAATTTAACAAATTCTAGATATCTATATAATTTGTCGATTGCTTTTTCATAGATTGAAAAAATTAAGTCAAGATATTTATATAAATTTTCAAGTTGTGTGGTTGATGTTGACAAAAAAAAAAAAAAAGGGTTGCCGACTTCTTTTAGAGTAGAGAATAAAGGAATAGGTGGTTTCTATAATTTGTATACAAAAGTAGAGATGCCAAAATTAATGTCTGGAATCGGTTTGCATAAGTTATTTCGACTAGAAACAACTCATTAGTACGGTCTGGTGAAGGGGAAAAATAGAAAAACCGGTTAAATCGGCAAAAATAAAATATTTAAATATATTTTTTTCAAACATGTTTTTTAATTTATAAAATACTTTTTTTAATTATTATTTTCTAATATTTTGTACAAAATGTAATACATGTTACAATAATAGTATTAAAATAAAACAGTAATATATATATATATATATATATATATCAACTGACAATTTAACCATAATCTAATTATGTGATCACCGATGAGAATCACAATTACCTTTCTCAGTGCCAAAACTAAGAAAAAAGTCAAAGTCATAATTTTGTAATTCTCAATGTAATTTGGGGTGGCATTAGGATGGGGATTCTCCGTTTCCCATGAGATTCCGTTTTGAATGAGGTAGAGATTCTCTAAAATACATCATTATAGAAATGAGAATGGAGACTATTTTTTCTCCGAATGATGGGGCGGGATAGAGTGGGGATGGGGATCATATTCCCTGTCTTGCGGGGATCCCATCCCGTTCCCGCAGACCCCCAAATTATATATGTATTTTTTATTTTTTAAATAATATAATATAAATTATCATAAAAATATATATTTTTTAATATACAAATCAAAAATTCAAAATCATATTTCTCATTGAAGTATTGAAAAACGATGGAAATTAATAAAATGTAATAGGAAAATTTATCTTTATATTTTAGTTTAACTTGATTAAATTATATTTTATCTTTTATTTGGATTATGAGTCATTTTTTATATTTTGGTTGACATTTTAATTATATATAATTATATGGATTATTTTTATGTTGTATAAAAAATTTATTTTAAAAATATATTTATATGGTAGGACGGAGAATCCCAGCAGGATGGGGGCGGGGTGGGATAAATTTTTCCCACAAAATTGACGGGGATGAGGATTGCTCCCCGACTCCGTTGCCATCCCTAAATATAACCCATTTTAAGAGTTCTCTACTAAAAAAAATTCCGTGCTCTCTAAAATAAGTCAGATACATCGTATGAATGGGTCTTTAAAAACTCTTTTAATTTATTGCAGCGAGAAAAATGAAAGTTAATGGTAAATCAATAAGAAAAAATATCAAACAGCATATGCTTATTTTTATTTGTCATTTTCAATTTATGTCGTGTTGAGAGAAGAGTTGATCTGAGCATTCATCATCACTTGTCATTTTCTTTCAATCTTCAATCGGTTTTATTGCAAAATATGGAGGTCACCCCTCACCAAACCATGTGAAACCATTCAATTCTTATTTCTAAAAATAGAATAAAATTTTGACTTATATAAACTTGGGTGACATGAAAATGTAACAGAATTTTACAATTTAAATTAGAATTAACCCAATAAAAAAAAACAACTCTATTGACTTACTAAAAGTTTATCATAACACGAGGTTTGTAACTTTTTTTTATGTAAATTTCAATCACTGTTGGATCATAATTGATATATACACCTTAAATTAATTGTATAATTTGAGAAGACAAATCATACATTTTCTTTTTTCCATCCCACAAAATAGGTCGATGTCCCCCCCTTTTTTTTTGTTTTTGTTTATCACAAATTATAGTTTCCTTATTTAGAGTATTATAATTTCTTTAAAATATTCTTCATAAATGTTTGAAACTTGTGTGAATATATATAAATGTTAGTGGTTTTTTGTTTAGTAATTAATGTATATAAAATAAATAAAAGTATAAAGGAAGTTTGTGTGCTAAATTTGATTTTCCAATTTTAATTAAGGATATAAATGAAATAAAAAATAAAAAATATATCAATAAAATAACATCCTTCACAAATCAAATTCATTTTCATAAATCAAATTCATTTTATTTTATAAATTATGGAATATGAGTCAAAAATCTCACAAAATTATGCATGAACAATTCCATAAGAATCCTAAGTTAAAGTATTTGTTTGAAGCTAATTGTTAAAATATGAAAACAAAGAAATGTTGAGCTGTATTATTAAAGCATGTCAAATTGGCAGTGGCCAAGCAAAGAATAAAGTTGCAGGGGAGATGTCGGTGCCTTCAGTTTCCTTTCTTTTGATTTATCACAATCCACTAATTGGCCCATCACCATCAACCACCCCCAGAAATAAAAGAAATTTTTAAATAAAAGTAAAAGAAAAAATAAAAATAAAAATAAAATCAGAATTAGTTACGAGTAAATGAATAGTTATGCAATTAATACCAAAATTTTGTTTAGAGCATATATGTGTCATAACACCTAGGTGTAGTGTCGTACCACTGCTTATTCTACTTTAAATTTTCAAAAACTATATGCCGCTTAATAAGAGTTCTCATTTGTCATTAATTCGAGCTGATCAATCAGAATTTTATCAAAACAATTATCACGTGTTCTTTAAATTATGATTTAATTATTTGGGATCAAAGTTTAATTATTTAAAACCATAACAAAAGGTAAAGAAAATATAAATTAATAAAATCATAGTTTTTATTTCATATGTTAAATTTACGATTTTTTAAGTTAAGATTAATAATATAATATAAACAATAAAATATTAAACATTGTTTGAAGTATAAATATTTAACACTTTTCAATTGAATTCAATCGATCAATCTGAAAGTTCAGATTTTAAAAAATAAAACATCAAGACCTAGTTAAATCAAAATCAAATACTGAAATGAAACTCTACATGTTATAAAAAAGGCCAGAAAAAGGTTACCCATAAAATTGAGTTTGATAAGGATGTGTGAGTTGAGCGCTATCTATCTTTTCATATTCATGCAGTTATAATTCAATCAATCAGCCATTTCATTCAAATATGGGATCTGAACATGACAACATTTATGTCCTATTTTGACATAAATTTTATCTATCTATTGTTTTTTTTTTCTTTAATCATGTCAATGCAATCAAATATTCTATTTATTCAATCGTGATTTGTAACATGTGACGTAGAACTAACATGGGTGAAAGTGAAAGTCTACTCTTCCAATATATTGAAGGGTGCTAACTTTAGATAAAATTGGCATATGCTTTACTAATTATATCACATATGTCGTGGGTAACACTACCACACCACTATTTGCATGTCCAACTTCTATCTTCATTATTAAATCCATCTTTTTAAATTTGCAGATTTTAAACTCAACCTTATTGTTTATGTTTATATTTCAAATCTCATCTACAAATTCTCCTATTTATCAAAAAAAAAAAAATTTGTTTAAAACTTATATTCACATCCCAGTAAAATTCAAAAGTCTCTTGAAATTTAATTGAAATCAAATTTTCTTCAATTTAACGTTAATTAAATATTAATATGTGGTCGCAAATATATATATATATATATATATATAAACATTAATCAAAGCGATTTAATATAATTCAAACAAATTATTCAATGAGATTTCGTCATTTCCTCAAAATTCTCCTTAAATAATACAATAAATTCTGAAACAATCATTCAATGTATACACTATTTATATACTATTCAGATACATTACTTTGTCAATCTCATATATTCAAACTTGTTTTTCATTTTTTATCTATGTATACTACTTATTAAGTTTATTCACCAATATATATCTTTTCAATTTAATCTTTTTTGTCTTAAAAATGTAAAAAGTACCAAGCATAAAATAGTATATTTGATAATAAGTATAGAACTCATTGAATATATGCATAATAAAAGCCTGAGTAATTTAATATTCTCTCCAATACCAATTAAGTGTCTTTTAGAGCTCAAATTTCATTCAATTGTTTGTCATTTTAGATTGTTATACGATGCTACTCCAAGATCATCTCTATTACTATTCCTAATTTATAGTTTAGGAGTACATAGGACCCGTTTTATAAAATTATTTGAGTACCTTTTCAATTTTGTACCCAAAAATTACGTAGGATGCCGTGTCCATTAAATTTATACATATTCTCTAATTTATACTAAAAACTCTTAAATCACACTTAATTGAAATAGAATGAATTAATATTTTCCAACAGCTATAAATTTGAGAGGAATGAAATATTATATTTAACAAAAAACTTTAATTTGTGGGTCCTACCAATTAACTTTAACAAAGAAATTAATACAACTTGTTGAATGTTGAAAATAGTAGAAACTGGAATTGGGACTGAAAACAAAATCTAACCTTCCAGAAGAGTTTCATTAAACTGGAATGTATTAAGTAGCAATTATTATATCCATTCTACAATTTCACTTGCATATTGTCGTTTTTTTTTTTTTTTTTTTCTCTTGCATATTGTCGTTATCCAAGGACCTCATTCATGTTCCCTGTTCAAATTATCTTCACATTACAATTATGGTAGGGGCCCTTTTTTTATGGCCTTTTTTTTTTTCTCTCCCTTTGGTAGGGTAGGGGTGGGTTATTTGTAATTTTATTGAGTTTGAATTCAACAATTCACATTCTATCTAACCAAAATGCGCATACCTCCTACTTAAATGTTATATTATTGTAAAAAATAATAATTGTTATAATTAATAATTAAATTAAAAAATTTATATTTATTCAAAACTTTACGTGGTTTTAAATGTAACAAAATTTTCGATACAGAATATCTGAATTGTCGATTGTGTATAAAAAATGTATTCTCGCTTTCTATCTTTATATAAATATTGATATTTAAATTAATGCATGATGATTATGTTTGGGGTCCGCTTTTATTTTTTTCTTTTATTAAAGGGTGTTATTTATTTATATTAGAATTATATTGTGGGGGGTGAGATTTACGTTTCAAAATCGAAAAATAATAACATGAAAAGCTAAAAAAAAGTGCAATATGTGGCCTCCAATCCAACGCCAACGCCACATCTATAGCGACAATTCAGAGGTAACAGTTAAATCTATATAGGACAACTTCTCCTTAATGCGCTTATTATAATTGAACTAGTAATTAATATCTCTCTCTTAACCCACACAATTATAATGACAGTAATTAATTAATCTAGGTATTTAAAGCAAACGCTGTTTTTTCTTATACAGGTTATGTCATAATTACATCGGTTTATTCATTATTGCGGCCTAAACACGCATTTGCTGTCCCTTCACTTTCTCTTTCATAACGATATTTAACTATCTATTAAAAAAATTATAAATTTAATGGAAAATTAATCATGAATATCGCTTTATTTGTTGTATAATTTTAATTAAAAATCAGAGAAAAATAACTTAAATAAAAATATGTTTATTTAAAAAATTGGTGAAACTTCTAAATTATTATTTAATAAAATTAAAATAGTTTTTACATTAAATCATACAAACTAGTGAGAAATTTTGATTTGAGTTATTTATAATATAATTATAAAAAAATTAGAATATTGATGAAAGAGTTGAAAAATATGATAGAAATAACAATATATATATATATATGGAGAAAGTATTTGTATTCTCTTATAAATACAATATATAATTAAAAAAATATATTAATCAAATTATACTATGGTTGATACTAAAATTGATGATAAGTATAATATGAATATAAATTATTTAATTTTACTATATTTTTTAAAGCCCGTATATTAGACTTGTATGTACTAATAATTAATAAACATTTGGAACATATCTAACCAGATTTTTAATTACTGGAGCAGTTAATAGTATATTTAATTACATATATATTATACTCATATGAGGGGGGGGGGGGGGGGAATTATTTGGTATGAATGAAAGAAGGGGAACCGACAGAGTGATAGTATGCATGAATAGAAAAGGCGCGTCATTAAATCAATTAGTCAAAAATCCATGTGAAGTGAACATAAATTATTAATATTATATTTATTGGGAGGAAAAATGTCATTTCATGTTCTTGCATTTAATATTCATGTGCACCACCGTCAAGGACTTCTAAACGCATGAAATCCAACAACTCTGCATCCCTTTTGTTTTTATGAAAATAATAATATAATACATGAGACATATTGTTTTTTATTCTTGTGAATTAATTTTTTTAAACATTTGTTATTATACGAAGATAATTTTCATTCGCTAAAACTTATATGCACCAGGGGCATGGATTCTAGATCCGTGCCCCCAACTCGAATTGGCATGTGGGCTGTTTTTACGCACATTCATAGCTGGTGTGCGCACCACCTGAATTTTATACTTTAAGATATCACTCATTTACTTTTAAGGTATCACACATTTACTCTTAAGGTATTACACTGTTACCCTTCAGGTATTAATGTAAAAACAGCGTTGTTTTCTTCCTTTTCCTCTTTTTTTTTTCTTCTCTCTCCTTCTTCTTCTTAATCTCTTTTCTTATCAATTTTTTTATTCTTCTTATTTGTTTTGTACATTATTCTTCTTCTCTATCTTCTTGCTCTTATTCTTCTTCAAATCTCCATGAAGTCATTTATGGGGTATTATATAAGTATCTTATAGGTATTACATATGTTCCTTTTAGGTATTACAAATCAGTAATACCTCAAAAATAATTTCATAATATATTGAATGTATTATTTTCATATCATTTAAGCATGTAATTTTGTAATAACTGTAGAGCTATGTCTAATACATGTTGAACAAATTAGTAATATCTCAAAAATAATTTCATAATATCTTGAAGGTATTATTTATATAGCATTCAAGTATGTAATTTTATAATACTTGTAGAGCATAAGTGTAATACCTGTTGAACAAATCAATAATACCTCAAAAGTATTTTTATAATATCTTGAAGGTATTACTTATATATCATTCAAGCATGTAATTTTGTAATACTTGTAAATCATATGCGTAATACTTGTTGAACAAATCAATAATACCTGTCAATAAAATTTCAGAAAATCACTGAAATGAAACAAAATCAGTCGATTACATTAATTTATTGTCTCAACAATATAATTTAGAAAATTTGATGTTATAAATTCTTGAAACTGTTTTCATCAAAATATTTTACCTTACTCATTGTTCAAATCTCCTCTATTGGTGATTGAGTATTTTTGATTGTAAGATAAAATGAACCCTAAATATTAAAATGATAAGAATTTTAGATATTTAGAAGAATAAATTTGTAATATTGTTGATCAAGCGTAAAAATTGAAAAGAAATTAAGCAAAAATTGAAAAGCAATCATATGAATAAATTGAAAAGGGAGAGAAAAAAAAAAGAAAAAAAAAGAAGAGAACACTACACATAGGAAGAAGGAAGAGAGAAAAAAAAAAAAGAGAAGAAGAAAAGGGCTAGAGGGAAAAAATAAATAAACTGCAGAGCTATGTCTAATACATGTTGAACAAATTAGTAATACCTCAAAAATAATTTCATAATATCTTGAAGGTATTATTTATATAGCATTCAAGTATGTAATTTTATAATACTTGTAGAGCATAAGTGTAATACCTGTTGAACAAATCAATAATACCTCAAAAGTATTTTTATAATATCTTGAAGGTATTACTTATATATCATTCAAGCATGTAATTTTGTAATACTTGTAAATCATATGCGTAATACTTGTTGAACAAATCAATAATACCTGTCAATAAAATTTCAGAAAATCACTGAAATGAAACAAAATCAGTCGATTACATTAATTTATTGTCTCAACAATATAATTTAGAAAATTTGATGTTATAAATTCTTGAAACTGTTTTCATCAAAATATTTTACCTTACTCATTGTTCAAATCTCCTCTATTGGTGATTGAGTATTTTTGATTGTAAGATAAAATGAACCCTAAATATTAAAATGATAAGAATTTTAGATATTTAGAAGAATAAATTTGTAATATTGTTGATCAAGCGTAAAAATTGAAAAGAAATTAAGCAAAAATTGAAAAGCAATTATATGAATAAATTGAAAAGGGAGAGAAAAAAAAAGAAAAAAAAAGAAGAGAACACTACACATAGGAAGGAGGAAGAGAGAAAAAAAAAAGAGAAGAAGAAAAGGGCTAGAGGGAAAAAAAAAAAAAAGTGATCCATGAATTGATGAAGCGGGTTGGGGCATGAATCCTGAATCCGTACCCCGATGCACATAAATCCTTCTCTAGAGATTTCTACAATACTTCATGATAAGTTTGTAATTACGTACATAAGAAGATGAACAAAATTGTGTGGGAATTTGTCACATAAAATGAGATATGGGTGACAATTTTATTTAAGTTTTTTTGTCAAAATTTTAATTGTAAAATAATTATATCTCATGAAAATTAAGTGCATTGAATGCGATTATTTTGAATTACAATAAAATAAATATAAAAGGAAATAAAATCAGCAAAGATTAGAGAATAGTTTATGGGAGGTAAGTGGAGCAGCTTTTGTATATTTCAGGAAAATCCTACCGACAACCCGACCCTTGTGCACAATTCGTTTTGAATGCTTACGTGTCGGATTCTAATTGGACCCAATTTCCTCTAACTAACACTATTTTCTGGTAAAAATATGCAAATCTTTTCACATCAATATCCTGAATCATTTGCAGTAATTATAGAAAGAAGATTAATGGAAATTCCTTTTTTGTTTTTATTACATATAATTCATCTTTTACCAAGTTCTGTGCCGTGGAATTCACCCCAGATAGATAGAGAAAGAGGATTGAAAAAGCGAGGAAGACGAGTGAGAGATCTTGGAATATAGAATATAATTGAATTGAAGAGAGAGAAAGGAAAAGGAAGGTACCTGTAGATGACGGAGAAAGAAAAATATATATACCAGAAAGAAGACAGCTAACGCACACGGCATAATCGAGAGAGAGAGAGTGTGTGTGTGTGTGTGTGACATGCATCTCTCTATATCTATATGTGTGATTTGTATGAGAGAGTGAGATACATCCACATTTCTCCTCATCCTCTACCCTTGGGTCCCTCTCTTTCTCTCCGCTCCCAGATTACATAACCAGAGCCTAGAGGGGTTTCCCTTCTGAGTTGTCTCAAATTCTTTGAATTCTTCATAGTACAGGCTCTTAAACGTACAAAGTACATTGAGTTCTTCAAGTCTCCACATTCGCATACATTTTATTTAAGGTATTTTTGCTGATCTAGATTTTAATGGGGATCTTTCTCATTCACATCTTTCTCTGTTCTTGAAGTGTTTCTTGGATCTCTTGTAAGATTCTTTCTGTGTTTTAAGTGTGATTTTCGATAAGCAGATCTGAGTTGTACGATGCTGTTTATCTTTATCTATAGGATTTAAGTGAATCTGAGGCAAAATATTTGGGCTTAGATATCAATTTGGAAAAGATATTGTTTCTTTATGCAGTTTCCTTATCTACTGTATTAATTTCTTTGTGCACTTCTTAGATGAGTAAGTTTTTGTGACTCACTAAGATGTCTTCTGCTTGTTTGATATTATTCGAGCTCTGTTTCCCATACATTATTTAACTGAACTGTGGTTTTACTGAATTTCATCTGTACTTATTGTATGCATGTATAGCAATGTGTGTAGTGCATTGATGTTATATGCATGGTCACAGTTAGGTAAGATTGATTGAATTGGTTTCATCATTCTTAATATCTTTTCTTGACTTAGTGGTGGAAAGGGCCCCCATTTAGGCGGCTGAAATTCATGAAAAGGTTGGGCCCAATATCATGTGGAAATTGAAAATCATGCTCTCATACAAACTGTTATGTGTCCCAATTGCTATCAGATCTTGTAGTTTTTTCTTCCCATGTTTTAAAGTCAGTTCATTATGGGTTGTCTTAACCACTAGATCTGTAAAAGTTTAATGCTTCTTTTTTTGACTGTGGATTGTGCTTCTAGTTTGTATCCCAAAAATATCTAATAAGCTGATTTGCAAGTCTGCTAACTGTAATCTTGCTTTGAGGCTTTACACATTGCAAATTATCAAGTTTTTGAGGAAACGAGTTTTCATTTTCTCTCTCTAGATCTTAGCATAGTCAAGGTGTTACTTATTAATTTGATCAGAATGCATATCATTTGTTTGCTTTTTCCCCATTGGAAAAAGTTTCTGATTTCTTTTGTCAGCCATTCCCTTCATGTATAGTGAGATTGGAATTTATGATAATGCTGACTTAGATTTTGTTTATTTTTTTATTCTCTTCTGTTGTTTTCCCTAATTTTATACTTTAAATCTTCTTTCTCTGATCAGGCTGTAGAAAAATCTTGACACGATGAAGCATAAAGATGGAAAACCAACTTCGTACCCCGATAAAAGTTCTAGGACAGCCCCCATGGCAATAATGTTTATTGTGCTATGCGGGTTTTCTTTTTATCTTGGTGGAATCTTTTGTTCAGAGAAGGATAAATATGTAGCTAATGAGGTAGCTAAAGAGGCTGAGACTTCGAATGAAAAGGCCTCAAATTCTCTCCAAATCAAAGCCGTAACATTTCCTGAATGCCCTGCAGATTTTCAGGATTACACACCATGCACAGATCCAAAGGTGATTGCCATTTATTCAATCTTGAGATTCTATTCATGAGAGTTGAGATTTCAATTATTCATGAGAATGACCTTGTGATACTTTGCAGAGGTGGAAGAAATACAGTCTTTATCGGCTTTCATTTATGGAGCGCCATTGCCCTCCAGTTTTCGAGAAGAAGGAATGCTTAGTTCCCCCTCCTGATGGTTATAAGTTACCTATTAGATGGCCAAAGAGCAAGGATGAATGTTGGTACAGGTATTAAGCGAAATCCTCAATTTAAAGCAGTTTATGACTTCCAATCTTTGAAAGCTTTAAATCTTATTTGTTTGGAACTTTCTCAGGAATGTACCTTATGACTGGATTAACAAACAAAAATCAAATCAACATTGGTTAAAGAAAGTAGGGGAGAAGTTCCACTTTCCCGGTGGTGGTACTATGTTCCCCAATGGTGTTAGTAAATATGTTGATTTGATGCAAGATCTGATTCCAGGAATGAAGGATGGGACAGTTCGGACAGCCATTGATACAGGATGTGGGGTGAGTCCCTTTTGTATGCTATGCTTATGCAGCTATCATATGATCACGATCCTCATTATTTTTATCAATTTACGATCCATGAAATAATTCAACTTAACTCTGCCATATAGCAGTGAATTGATATTTGTATCATTATTCTGTATGTTAAATGAAAATAATTGTGGCTGCTTAAAGATGTAAGCCTGCTGTTGGAATTTTAAATATGCAGGCAATTGAGAATTCTACATTTTCCCTGTTGATTTGTTTAGGTGGCTAGCTGGGGTGGTGATTTACTAGATCGTGGAATTCTCACAGTCTCTCTTGCTCCAAGAGATAATCATGAGGCTCAAGTTCAATTCGCTCTTGAACGTGGAATCCCTGCAGTTCTGGGCATCATCTCTACGCAGAGACTTCCTTTCCCCTCCAACTCTTTTGACATGGCGCATTGCTCAAGATGCCTTATTCCATGGACTGAATTTGGTAACTACAACCCGCATATTAATTATCTACTTTTTATCATTCTCTGTTTTCATAGTCCCCTGCCTCCAGAATGCATCATTTTCTTTTGAATTTTAATGAAATTTATAGAGCATAAAATCCTTCATTGACTATTCTTGCAAGCTTTGATTTTTAAGATTTTCGAAACACATATGTGCAACTGCTGATATTGATGCATATCCTGACGCAATGTACTTGTTTAGTTAGTCTGAAAAATGCTCGTTTTGTCATTCCCAGGTGGAATCTATCTTTTAGAGGTACATCGTATTCTCCGACCTGGCGGTTTCTGGGTACTCTCCGGGCCTCCAGTAAACTACGAGAATCGTTGGAAGGGATGGAATACTACTATTGAAGAGCAGAAATCAGACTACGAAAAGTTGCAAGAATTGCTAACATCAATGTGTTTCAAACTGTACAACAAGAAAGATGACATTGCTGTCTGGCAGAAATTACCCGACAACAGCTGCTACAAGAAGCTCGAGACCCCAGATATCTACCCCCCGAAATGTGATGATGGCACTGAACCCGATTCTGCATGGTACACTCCAATCCGTCCTTGTGTTGTTGTTCCTAACCCCAAGTACAAAAAGGTATCACTAAAATCCCTCGCCAAATGGCCCGAGCGATTGCATTCCGCTCCAGAGCGTCTTTTTGATGTTCGTGGTGGAAGCGACGGTGCTTTCAAGCACGATGATAGCAAATGGAAGACACGGGCCAAGCACTACAAGAAGTTGCTGCCTGCAATTGGAACCGATAAGATAAGAAACGTTATGGACATGAACACTCTATATGGAGGTTTTGCCGCTACTTTGACTAGTTATCCACTATGGGTTATGAATGTCGTTTCCTCCTACTCTCCAAACACACTTCCTGTGGTGTATGATAGAGGCCTCATTGGAACCTATCATGACTGGTAAATATTAATGACTTGGCTATTGAAGTAATGAACCATTAATTCCATCTCACCGACATGTCTGATTGACTGACCATTGTTATATTCATAGGTGTGAATCTTTCTCGACTTATCCTCGTACATACGACCTTCTTCATCTGGATGGCCTTTTCACTGCTGAAAATCACAGGTAAGCCTCCATGATCAAATTCTTTAAAATTGTTAGTAACGATCAATGATTTTGACTTGGACTATTTGCTCGGGCAGGTGTGAAATGAAGTATGTTCTGCTGGAAATGGATCGTATTCTCAGGCCTAATGGGTATGCTATAATCCGTGAATCTAGTTACTTTGTTGATGCTGTTGCTACGATGGCTAAAGGGATGAGATGGGGTTGTCGTAAAGAAGAAACAGAGTACGGTGTCGAGCAAGAGAAGATACTGATTTGCCAAAAGAAACTGTGGTACTCTTCTAAGAAAAATTCCAGATGATAAATACCGAGGAATTGCAAGTAGAGAGTGGATGGGGGAGCAAGTTGTTACATGTAGAGATCAAAGACAATATATTTATATTCTTCATGCCATTGCCATCAGCCATAGAAGAGAAGTTATATACCAATTCACAGGAATCATATGTTCTTTAACTGTCTGAGGATCAATTCTCTTTCAGAGGAAGAAGAAGAGGAATTAGAAGATCAAATAACCAGGTTATTATTACTAGTTTTTTTTTTTTTTTACTACATATATTCTTTTCGAGGTGATTGCATTTTATTTATCCTTTTACTTCACCCTCTTGAAGATGTGAAATGTGTTGAGGGTGTTGTAAGTTACAGCTTGGCTTTGAAGGTAGCTTTTATTTATTCGAATACTATTCTATTTTCAAGATTTAATCAATCAAGGCTTCTTATTTTCTTTTAGTTAAGTTCTCTACATTTGGAATAGCTAGCTATGATAGTGTTGGCTCTTGCCAGATGTGGTATTTATATATTTTAATTGGAAATTATAGATGATAAATTATTGTACTTATTCATGCTACAACATATGAGGAAAGGAAAAGCAAAAACAATAGAATTTGTTTGGAGGATTAGTTTCTTTCTAAGTTTTTGTTTGTAAATTTCAAAAAGTATTGCCCTTAATTATATCTTTGTTCACAATATTGCGCTTCTATCAATAGTGTAACTTGTTCTTATCAATTTATAATATAGGCTGTTACTTTATTACTCTCAGATGATCAGATCCCATGACTTTTTAGAATCTCAATCTTATATGAAATTAATTGTATTTTTAGGTAAAATCCAATATTTCTTCCAGACATACTACAATCCCTATCCAAAAAGGATCTTTTATTTTCAAATATACCATGGTTAGTTTTTTTTTTTAAATTCATTTTCTTATCTCACACCAAATTCTTTAAATTCTCCTTGCATATCCCTTATAAATTAGAGAATGGGGAGAGAGATTGCATTTTTATCAAGTTTTAATGCTGATAATTTATGATGAAAATTTTAAAATATTATTTATGTATGATTGGAATGAGTAGACTAGAGACATGTACCAATGAAATAATATTAATGAAGTAGGTAGTCAGATTGAAATTGTTTGGAAATAGAAAATCCCGTGGAACAGATGACTATATCTCTATTTAGATATTTATATATTTTTATTCGATATTGTATTTCGAATCTTGGAGATATGGATGCATATTTAGAAGTAGTACAAATCAAACCTGATTCCCTAAGGCCCATCTGCATTTGTATTTATTATTATTATTATTATTATTTTTTTTTTTTTTTTTTTTTGTGTATGATCAAAATTTTAAAATAATGTGCAGAATTATTTGCTTTAATAGACATTGAAACAGTTGATTGTGCATCAATTTTTAATTTTGTTTTTGCAAATTAATTATTACTTAAATTTCTTGTGTAGCTGAGATTTAGAATGTTAGTAGATAAATTTTCACTTGTAACCATTTTCTCTATTGGTTTTACTTATTTTATTTTTTTAAATCGTAGGCCACAAGTCTATGTGATCATTCTAGTTATTTATCCTTAACCCCACAAGTCAAGTCTATGTAATCAATTCATCAAAATACTATTTGTGGGCTTTTCCTCAATGGGGTAAAATTTGTCATGTATGATAGCCAATCATTATGTGTTGCTAAATAGTGTTTTATCCGTGTTAAATTTAATCAATGTGAATAATTTGTGTTAAAAATCTTGAAGTTGAATGAGGTAAAGAGGTGAACACGTTTCTGATATCCAAGAGCTGTAGTGCCCAAAACTGTAAAAGAAGCATGTACATTGAATAGGGGTACCTGAAGAATAGTGATGTTGATTCGTTGAACAAACATCTATTATATATGTTGCTTTTCATTTCTTAGCTCATTCATATTATAATTACCATATTTACTTGGGATTCTTGATTAAGTATCTCATATATATTGGCACTCCAACACCTAATTCTCATTAAAAGGGTTTGTTACATTACCTAATTCTCACTAAAATAAGACCACACTTTGAACACTTTATCTAATTTTAAAGAGTTGTAATACCTAAAATATCAAAATATCATTTATGTAAACACATAATCTACAAAATAGTATTTAACGATGAAAATGAGTTCAATCAGTAGATAATAGAGTTTCATCTATATGCATGCCCTATTGTCATTTGACAAAGTAGTGGCGTTCTCTCAGACTTACTGTTTATATAACATTGGTTTTACATTCATGAAATTTTGAATATAATTAGGGTTAAATTGAGAAAAATGTAAAATTGAGTCCCTTATTGAGAAATTTTAAAATTTGGGTCTAGAATCGAGAATCAATTTATAAATGAGATCTTGTTATGAAATTTATCCAAATTATAAGTTATTTGAATGGATTTCAAATGATGAATATATTCAAACATAACCCAAAAAGGCGATCAATTTCCAATGTTGATTGCTCTACATTACATTTATAGGCATTATCACCTATTGCTTTCCAAAAGTTGCAAACATTTTCATCATATTTTTCCGATTGGCTCGTAAAGTTGGACCACCACCACCACTTTTTGTGATTTCCATCTTTCAACCTCCTCCAACTCATGCTCCACACACTACATGAAATATATGTACTAAAGACAGAAATTAAGTGATGCTATTTACGATTACTCAGTGACAAAATTAAAACATAACAATAGTAGAAAATTACGTAAAAATGTATTATTACGTCAATATTTGATCTGTGACGAATTAGTGAAAGAACATTAGAGACAAAACAAATTTATAGGTAATTCGGTCTCTAATTTCATATCTAAAACATAATATTCGGTTACTAAATTTAAAGGCGAAACTCTTCCGTTTCTGAATTGAGCAACGATCATTTAGTGACTAATAATTCCGTCTCATATCTATCATGTTAATAAATTATATAAAGTACGTAGCATTTTAATTTGTCATTATAAATACATATATCCATCTTTAATTTGATACTTTCAATAAAAAATACATCATTCTCCGTGTGTATATATAGCGAGGCACAAACCCAAATTAAAGCATGGATATGGATGTAGCAACTTCAGATCATGCGATTTTGTTTATGAATGATCAAAACCTCCAAAATACAAATAATTCCATTGAATCACAACCCAAAACAAAAACCAAGTCTCCTCCTCTCCAAACCCTCCGTCGCTTGAGCTTCTCCAAACCCAAAGCTCGATTCGCAGAGCTCTCTCATAACCAAAGATTCCTTCCTGATTCCGAACAAGTCTTCAAGGAAAACCCCAACTTCCCCAGCGACAGTGATGAAGACGATGATTCCAGCGAAGATGATGAAGAGGAGGAGTACGACGAAGAAGGATACAGAAAGGAGGGACGACACGGGAGAAGAAACAAGTTCAAAGTCAAGTGGAGAATTCTCGTCGAATGGATTCTCTTTATCATAATCTCGACCAGCCTCATCTGTTCTCTCACAATCCTCTCTCTCAAGAACCAGCTCAAGTACGGGCTCGAGCTATGGCGATGGTGTCTGATGATCCTCGTCATCTTCAGCGGCCGCCTCCTCTCGGGATGGATCATACGCATCATCGTCTTCTTTATCGAGAGGAACTTCATGCTCCGCGAGAAGGTTCTGTACTTCGTGTATGGCCTGAGAAGGAGCATCCAGAATTGCGTGTGGCTCGGCCTAGTGCTCTTATCGTGGACCTTCATCTTCAACGCGAAGCTGCACAAGAACAACAAGCTGCTGGAGAAGGTATTCCAGGCCCTCGTGGCGGTGCTCATCGACGCCACCATCTGGCTCGTCAAGATCGTGCTCGTCAAGGTCCTGGCGTCCTCCTTCCACGTCGCGACCTACTTTGACCGCATGAAGGAGAGCGTGTTCCACCACTACGTGCTCGACACGCTCTCGGGGCCGCCGATGGATGACGTGGCGTACCAGGCTGCGCACCGCCGGAACCTGGGGGCGTCGCGGTCGCTGCCGGCGAGGCTGAGGGAGTCTAGGGTTTTGTCGAGGTCGATGAGGGCTGGGACTAGGAAGATCGACATTGAGAAGCTGAGGAAGCTGAGCATGCATAGCACAGCATCTTCGTGGACGATAAAGAGGTTGGTGAACTATGTGAGGTTCTTCGGGTTGTCGACGATCTCGAAGACCGTGGATGAGTACGGTGGAACGGAGTCGGAGATTTCGAGCGAATGGGAGGCCAAGAATTGTGCCAAGAGGATCTTCAAGAATGTTGCTAAACCAGATGCCAAGTAAGTAATCTACTTCTCTCTTCTCAACCTTCATCTTTTAATTTCTTGCGTTACTACAACCATCATAATACTAATTTAACGAAATCACATAATATTAACATGTGTGTTTCCTTTTTGGTTAAAATATTTTTCATTCCGATTTTGATCACATAATCATTGCGATTTTAAAGTTGGTCCGATTACAATCCAATTTAATTGAATTGAAGAAGCCACGTGACGACATATGTCATCGGAAAGCCTAATTTAAGGGGACACAATCTAAAAGTTTGAATAATCATAATGTGTTTATTATGTTACCTTAACCATGACCAAGATGAGTGGAAGATAACTATTTATGCTTAATTTAATCATATCTCTGGAAACACATTCTTCATATTAATTAGATACATGATAAATACATATATGTATGTATATGTCTCACAATTAAAGAAAGTCGTGAGTGATAAATATATTAATTGAATGTGATGATCCATCCAGCTCTATCAAACAAAAAAAAAGTAGTCTGAACTTAGATCTGTACTCTGCAGATGCGTATTGAGGCAGCATTTGTAGATGGGTGTCATCAATTGAGTTTATCAAATGCTGAATAATATCATCAAATTTTTTACAGGTAGTTATGTATATTAAATGTTTTCAATCTTGGTAAAGCAACTTAAACAATAAATATTTTGAGAGATATAGTAATTTTATAATTATCTACACGAAGTACTTAAGTAATGTACTTAAAAAAAAAATACTGAAGTAATTTGAAGTCTTATGGATTAATAAAATATAATAATAATATAAGAGTTTGGTAAAAAAAAAAAAAAATAGTAAAATAAAAAAAATGCATAAAGACTTAGCAAAACAAAACTTTAAGGTTATTTGGAAACAAAAAAAATCCGAACTTTAAAAATTTCAAAGAATAGTGAAAATTCTGTACGTTTGTTGTGTCACTATATATGTATGCTTTTTTATTTTTTTACCGTTAGATGTGTCACATAAATATTTGAAAAATGGATCCAAATTTATTATATTATTATGGAAAAGTTGGTGTTTTAATAAGTTGAAAATGTGTGCACTAATGATTTATTTGTAGCTAGAGTTAGGATTTCACTGTAATAGAATTATAAATGAACATCCCTTAATTAGTTTTAAATATAGAAAATTAGAATGTCAAAATCCCATGTCCAATTATATACGTGCCTGACAGAGGCTTGATAATGAATAATGCAAGAAAGAACGATATGCATGAGCTAATGTGCATGATAATAGTGGTTGATTTTAGCATGCGCGCACCACAACCTAATCTTCCACTTTGTTTTCACCACACATATATCACTATATTCATATATCTCCACTCTCTAAATGATCCTCTCTGTATCGTCCAACCTTTATTTCTCATCCATTAAACTTGTCCAATAATAGTACTATCACTTTCAATACAATCCACTAAACACAATCGTACATAGCAACATATAACTAGACATCATGAGAAACTGAAAAGGGTTAGAAATCCCTCAATACATGAGACCTAATGGGACCGGATCGGAGCACATTAGCATTCATCACATGTCATTTCTGTTTTGCCATTAAATATGGTCGGTCACTATCATACACCTTTTTATCAAATTATATATGGTCGACACATACATTTTAAAATGTCTTAAAATTACTAATTCCTAGGTTTTACTAACACAGGTAAACATAATTATGAACACATTTTATAAATAAATAAATAAAAACAGAAGAAAAGGTAAAGATGAGTTTGGTGCATTAGTTGGGGCAGGGCTGACAGTTTGAGGTCTGGCCCAACTAAAGATGTGGCCCTCATAAACTCAGTAAAAAAAAAAAAAAAAATTCTTGTATAAATTTGAATTTTTTTTTTCTTAAATTTGGTCAGGAATTTTTAAAATTGCTATCTACATATTTCATTCAATGATAACTTTGATGAAGGGTGGAGTAGTTGGATATGTGACAAGACTCAATTTTAAATATGTTGAAGAAAAGTTTGTTTTTCAAGGTACATTGAGGAGGAAGATCTGATGAGATTCTTGAAAAGAGTGGAGATTCATACTATATTCCCTCTCTTTGAAGGTGCCCTAGAAACTGGACACATCACTAAATCTGCCTTGAGAAATTGGGTGGTAATCAATTAGATAACTTGTATATTAGTATATATATTAAAGATAGAGACAAGATTCTTAAATATTTTGAATTCAGGTGCGTGCTTATTACGAACGAAAATCTCTAGCACATTCATTAAACGATACAAAGACAGCAGTTCAACAACTTCACAAGATCGCAAGTGCCCTTGTTAGTGTCATTATAGCAGTGGTAACACTTCTGGTCATGGGTCTCGCATCCACCAAAGTCATTGCTTTCATCATAACTCAACTCCTCCTTGTCGGATTCACCTTCCAGAACATGTGCAAGACTGTCTTTGAATCCATCGTCTTCGTTTTCGTCATGCATCCATTTGACATTGGAGATCGGTGTGTCATCGATGGTGTCCAGGTGATTCATTCAATTCATTAAGGGTAAAATTACAAATTTATCATTCACCAATGAAGGACGTTAACCTTTGGGAAATGAAATGACGACTTAATGCATGGTTTGATTGATTTGCATATTGCAGCTTATAGTGGAAGAGATGAACATATTAACAACGGTGTTCCTGCGATATGACAACGAGAAAATCTACTATCCTAATTCAGTTTTGATCACAAAGCCAATCAGCAACTTCTACAGAAGCCCAGAAATGAGTGATGCAATAAATTTCACCATCGACATGTCCACGCCAATGGAGACTATAATTGCACTCAAGAAAGCAATTCAAACGTACAACAATAATTTAAAAAATTTGCTAATCTTTTGTGGTCGAACCGTTCCTTGAATATTTATGTATGGATTATGATGATGACAGGTATATTGAAAGCAAGCCAAAGTATTGGAACCCAAAGCATTCGGTGATAGTGAAGGAGATAGAGAATGTGGACAAATTGAAGATGGCATTATGTGTTCAACACACAATCAACCATCAAAATTATGGAGACAGGAGTTTGAGAATAACTGAGTTGCTTCTTGAGTTGAAAAAGATTTTCGAAAATCTCAATATCAAGTATCGTCTTCTTCCTCAGGAGCTTCATCTCACACAACTCAATTGGACCCACCCATCGCCCCCTTCATGAGCTCTACATCAACCACCACGCTTTATGCTCTGTACATATATTAATTATTACGTCTGAATTAATTTCACCTGTTTTATTATGGCCATTTTGACTGATTTCACAAGAATTATTTTTATTGTCTTTTTGTTGTAAATTTTTGTTATCTTGAATAACAACTTTGCCATGGTGCTCTCTTTTAAAAACCAAATTTATATATATATTGTATATTTTATTAACTATTACTTCTCATCTTCATACCATTTTTCTAAACTATTAACCTCAGGCGAGATCGAGCTTATATAGTATTTATGTGAGATTGATTTGACTTGTTGAATGATTTAACTCACTTTTATTGATTTATATCAAATTTTATTTGTGGTGTATAAGTTTTTAGTTTAGAAAGAAAAGAAAAAAAAAATCTACAAAAAATTGTTATCTGCTTTTCTAAAACAATTTTAAAGAAAACCAACCTAATTCAAATTTGAATAAAATAAAATAAAAGAATTCTTAACTCAACCTAATTCCTCCTATCTCTCAAACCAAAAATTTGAATAAAAAAAAAAAAAAAATCAGCATCGAGCATAAAAGCTTCTCTTGTCTTCTACTTCTTGATCATACGATGGAACAAAATCTGGGAGTGAATTGAGCAAGTTTTAATTTTTTATTGCAATCAAGGTGCAGGCAATGTCGTCCTTGAGAAAGAGACATGATGAAGTTGTCCCCATCTGGTAATGCTGCTAAAGGGTGCAAATCAAGTGGAATACTAACGCTCAGATTTCTTATCACCATCTTTCTACTCCACGATTCTCCTACTCCATACTCTTCCATTCTCCATATTCCAATTTTAGAATAATCGGACAAATCAACCACTGTGATACAATTCTTCAATACTGCCAGACAAATTGTATACTTTTTTTGCAGCATCTCAGGAAGCTTCAACATCCAACCACGCCTTTCTTCACCCAGATTAAAAGCAGTCAAAAAATGAACATCTTCGTGGTCCGAAATCCATATGTAATCTCCATTCAGACAAAGCCCAGTGGCCTCCAGACGCGAACTCGTCTCATCGTCCAATCTTCTCCACCCGCCGTCGATCCCAACGTCCAAAACATGAGCTTCCTTCACTCTCGTGAAGCCCTTTGAAACGATTCTCAGCAGTTTATAGCTGCTCGAAGATGGAATATAAGCAGCGAAGTAAAGCTCGCGGTGGTCGGATGAGGCTGGATAACGTGGCAACACCTCGTATTCTGCTAGCTCGACACTGCCTGTCAGAAGAGGGTTGCAACAATAGAGTTTTTCGATCAAGGCGTTTCTCTGAGAGAAGAAGAGAAGCCCGTTGCTCGATCCGATGATTGTAGGCTCCACGTCCACGTCGGATTCAGTTAGCTTCATAGGCGTGGTGAGATGATCTCCGTTGGCGTGGGATTCAAGCAATAAAAGGGAGTTGTTTTGGGTGAGAAAGAAGGAGGTGAAAGGTGAATCGGTGTTGTAATGTTTGGACAAGTTCGGATGAGAGAGAAGGTCGTACCATCCCTTGCAAACGCACTTACATATGGTTAAATCCTTGCATGGAAGCTTCGTCAATATTTCCACCAATATATCGCTGTGTACAGACTCCATTTCCATCATTATGCCTTCTTTCTGCTTTACAACGTTAATTCATACCTATTTATATTAATCTGGGATGAATTTAGGGTTTCTTAATCCTTTTCTAATTACAACTCGTTTTCTATATGTGAAGATTTAAGTTTCCAAATCCTATTCTAACTGCAAATCTTTTTTTTCTATGTATAATTTGGTTTTCCAAATCCTCTTCTAACTAGAATTCTTGCTTCCGTATTTCTGGGATTTCCTTCTATAGGCTTTTCGTTTAAAGGTATATGTTTTTGCTACGCCTCCACCATACGTGTTTATTTTTACTAAATTTATTTATTGTCATTCACGCGTTAATGCTTCTACTTTTTCTTTTTGGGGTATTTAATTATATTTTAATTGTTTGTATTTTTGTTTCCTTTTTTAAATACGGCGAGGCCAAGAGCCCTACATGTTCGAGTGATTGGGAGGACACAATTTTCTCCAAACCCACAAATTGTGTTGTTCTTTAATTTGTCAATTCTTCTGATATTACTCATTTGCCCTGTCACTGAACTCCTTTCCTCTTTCTTATACACAGTTAATAATTGATTATACAACTAATTTTTTTCTTTTAGCTCAACTGACATTCCACCTTTATAAAATATAAATTGTATAATGATTAAAGTTTAAAGTAGATCATGCAAATTTTCTAGTCTTTATTTCCTTCCACATATGTTTTTTAGCCTTTATTCTCTCCCTTCCAATCCTTCTAGCTTTTTATTAAAAAAAAAATTTAAAAAAAACCTAAATTTTCAAATGTCACTTTTCTAAATATGATTTTAACGAATATTTACCCTTAAAAATTCTCCCAAATCACAGTTAATAATTTTCTCCTCAATTCCAATCCAAACACAGCATTAGTTATTCCAATTTGATGATTTGTTTTGAGCGGTGGGGAGATGGGAATTATCCCCGGCCCAGCCCATTAACCTTCCTCTAATATCTCAAATGATGTCCAAATTTTGAAGACTAGTATTGGGCCTTTTTATCGACACACCTCCTCATTGGGCCATTGAACCAGATAGCAATGTCCTCGCGTTCGTGAATTAGCCTTTTCAACTATCCAAAAGTAGATTCAGTTTTATCACAAAAACAATATTGCAAAACTCTAATCATATCTAAAAAAATATTATTAATTCATAACATATGTACACTAGTTACATATAATATTATATGACATGTATCACGGATTGAAAAATCATGATACATTCATGGTGTTATTGTAATACTCAGGAGTGTTTCCTCGCGTGTGCCACGGGGGCTTTTGCCCCCAAATTTTTCCAAGAACTCCACTGTTTCTATATTTTGTATCGTAGAAATATTAATTTTTAATATTTAAATATTATTTTTGTATTTGTTGTATCCCTAATTCGGGTCGAACAAAATCGGATACATAGAAGATCAAAAACGGATGATCAGAAATTAAATCGGCCACAACTGAGTAAGGAGGCCGACCAAAAGAGCTCGACTCGATCGAACTCTTAACCAGCTAAGGAGGTCGACCAGAAGAGCTCAACTTGATTGAACTCTTAGCCAGCTAAGGAGGCCGACCAGAAGTGATCGAGAGGTCGACCAGAAGAGCTCAACTTGATTGAACTCTTAGCCAGCTAAGGAGGCCGACCAGAAGTGATCGAGAGGTCGACCAGAAGAGCTCAACTTGATTGAACTCTTAGCCAGCTAAGGAGGCCGACCAGAAGTGATCGAGATGAATCTTCAGAGGACCAATTTAGAACTCGGCCGACCAGAGATTGCCGAGCCGGTCAGAGATAATTGGTCCGACCAAAGATACAAAAACTTAGAACACCTGAAAATACTTAGCCAAGTAGAGAATAACAGTCCATGTAAGTCATCTAAGGAAGAGCTTATTGGACCTTGATCTGAGCTCGGCTAGGACATAAGACCTGGTAGGTAATTGGGAAGAGTCGACCAGGATCGACTTTGTACCGGTCTCAAAATGATAATTACCGACCTGGACAGGATTTGGCGAGGAAGGCCAGGATCATTTTCGAGATAGGCTCGAAGGGGCCTGCCCTACCCGGGCAGGATAGTTCGAGCAGGAAGTTCCCAACCGTTAGGAGATCGTGGGGGAATTAAACTGCCCACTCCCGTGAAAATAGGCGAAAGTCAAGGGGAGTAGTAGGCACGATCCCCACTATTCGAGCTCTTCCTACGCTATAAATAGAAAATTTTCTAACTTGTAAGGGGTTCGAACTTTTTTATATTCAAGCACAAAGAGAGCTGATTTCTCTTATATAAATAACATAAGATTCTGCCCGGCCACTATAAACCAACCAGCAGAGCTAAATTGCCCGAATAGGTTTCGGACACAGTGTTTTCTACACTTCCTATACACATTTTCAATCCATTTTCATTCGATTTTCATCAATCTAATCCGAATTCAATCAATTTGAATGTTCAACTAAAAATTAATTGAATTACAAATTCCGACATTAACAATATTGAATTAATTCCAAAATCTAATTAATCCTATACATCAGTTGTCATTCTCTGCCCGTGCCAATACTCATATAGGCAAGTAGCGTAGAGTAGTTCTTGGTGAGACGTACACCTAAAATTGAAATTGAGTAATAAGATATAATAAAATAAAAAAAGGTGGTCCTTCAATATTTATTTAAAAAAAAAATGAAAGAAAGGTGTTTGGGATGAGAGAAATGAATAGGATATAATTGTGGAGTGATGATGCATAGCAGTTAGGTGATCCAATGTGGCGCGGGCCAGGGGTTAGTAAAGAGGCGCAGTTTGGTTAAGGGTATCGTGGCAGCAGCTGGGGATGGCACAGCGACACGTCATCTTCTAAGCACCAATAATACATATGAGTCCATTAGTCCAATGTGCAATGTATGTGTATGGGATAAGGTGGAATATTTTATCATCTTCTATCATGCCCACATCTCATCACCTAATTTCCTTACATATGCCAACACTAATCACATCATATCACACACTCACGTTTATTATATTTTAATATATATATATATTACTTCATATTCAAAATAAATTATTGAATTTATATGATGTATATTGTTATGGCACAAAAAACGATTAAGTGCATAAAAGAAGTTTCTATGAGATTGTTAATTAAAAATAGTTTATATTATCTAATGGGTGGTCTGAGATTTTTCAACTCATCTGATCATTTATCTTTTTAATATATTTTAATTTTGATCATTTACTTTTATCTATTTTGTCAATTTACTTTTACAAGTTTTTGCGTTATTCATTTAATTTCACACTTACTTTATTTTGATTATTTATCTTCAATGTATCAAACTGATTTTGATACATAATTATCCCCTCAAATTTAATAGTCTATGTGGTACATTTATAGATCATAATTATAAGTAAATCTATCATCAACTTTAACACAATAAAGGAATAATTTCCAATAAATTATAGTCAGATTTCGATGAATCCAGCCCACAAGATCTCAGATATATTTGATTCAATAATTGGTCATATCCGGAATTATTTAAAATAGGAATAGTCTCTACTGTCTGTTTCCATCCACATTTTGACTTCTAAACTTGAAAGGGACAAAAATTTCCTTCATTTTACTTTTTGTAGTTCTTATATATATAACTGATATTACTGTGGAAAGACCGCGTAATAGTAATTTTTGCTTGGATTGAAAATGTCCTCAACTAATTCCTATATAAAACTATTTTCTGATTTGATCAGCTCAACATATAAATAATGCAAATTTAAATACAAATAATTTAAGTATATCCATAAGTTTTATTTCAAATTTCAAAAATAAGTATCAATTAATTTATATTTAAATTTATTTATTTCCACAACTCATGCGGTATATTATATGACAGCTAACCTGAAATATTGTTATATATATTTATAACTACAAAATACATGTTTACAAAATAAATTAGCAGCACATTTTCAAATAAATAATTGTCCATCCACAGCCTATGAATAATTAGCTCTCATTAAAGTATAAAATTAGGCACAATTTTTTTTAGTTTACTAGTTGGGATGGTTATAAAAACTATCATCAAGGTTTTATCTAAGTAAAATCTTTATAAATTAATACTTTATAAATTAATAAACTCCATAAAATAATAAAATCTTCCAATCCCAACTTAGGCCTTTGTAAAAAATCATCAAATTCGATGAGATAATAATTTTTCAAAAAACCCCTTTATAAATATTAGGTCCCATTAAAACTCTAAATTAATAATTCATAAATATTACAATTATAAATATTATGATAATTTGCTAAATTATGAATCTATTGTTACTTGATTTTTTCTTCAACTTATACTCACATAATGCTTTATGCATTTGATCATTCATAGATGATTTTACAATGCCTTTTAGATGAGAGGACGTGGTTGGGTGTTATGAATTATTTTATTTCCATATTGAGATTTATATAGTATATGTTTTCATTCATCATGCATGAATATATTTAATTAGCTATAATAGTTATGTAAGTGCAACAAATTAATGTAAATATGTATATTTAAGTAATTCTAATGAATTGATACATGCGTCCATGAATATAATAGTTAATTGTATACAATGAATTGATATTATACATGAATATATTTAATTAGTTATAAAGAATTGGTTGATGTTATGAATATAATCAATGAAACATGTATATGAATTCATTTATTTTTAATACATATGTACTAAATTTACTGAATTTAAAAAAGTCTCTTTTTTAATTAATAAAAATAAAATATTAATTTATCGATGTATTAATATCTCTCTAAATTAATAAAATTTCATGATCTCAAAGTTATTAATTTATAGAGGTTTTAGTGTTTATCAAAAAAACTTAATAAAAGTTAAGTTGTGACTCTGATTCATGAAGACTTTTTTCTTGGCATTTTCTTTTATTTTATTTCTTTCTTGACAGGACATGATACTTTTAAGAAAAATACAAACCCTAAAAAAGTTTCTTGCAGTGTTTCAAATGGAATTTATTTTGTTTTGTTTTCTAAGCCAAACCACGAGAATAACTTAATTCTTTAATTTATCCTATTACCAGTAGTATCTTTATTTTGGATGTCATTTCCACAATTGTTTTCTTTTTTCCCATTTTTTTTGGTTCGTCCTTTTTAAGTTATTTTTCTCACCATATATTTATATGGGACCTCGTCTTTTTGTTTTTTTTTGCTTGGGGGCAATAATGAGAACATGGGTGGCCAATACAAATGTTACGTTCTATGCCATGTTTCTACTCACATGGGTTGCTTCCAAGAAATTCATCTACCAATTTATCTAGGTAAAACGCATATATTTTTAGTAATTTTTAGTTTTGCTTTATACATTTTAATCATAAATATTGTCGTTTTTCTATTTTTACGCTCATTTATTTTTATTTTTTTTCCTTGTTATTTGTATTTTGTTCTTTAAATTGTTGTCCTTGCCCACTCACTTTTCCCTTTTTGTTTTTTAAAATCAAGGTGTGGATGCATGATCATTACACTTCAATTTATTTTTGTAAATGCAGGTGTAAATTTAATTAATTTGTAGATGATTTATATCTATTTTTAAATTATGAAATAGAACATACTCAAGTGCTCATACTTTCATTTGTTTTTGTAATAACTTGATATCTCATACTAACAATTTTCTCAATGTTTACTTAGATTCAAATTTATTCTTTCAATATATTCAGACGAATCTACATGGTATCATTTTAAAGAGATTGAAACATTATTTTCAAATTATACAATGTAAGTTTGATATTAGATTATGAAAAAAAAAAAGTAAGTTTCCTAATTCAAGGTTTTATAAGTGTCAAATTAGGTTTTTGTTTTTTCAATAAAAATGAAGTAAAGGGGCCCAAAAGTTTGCAAAAGAATTAAAGTTTAAACACCCAATCTAATTCGAATTTAAATAAAATAAAATATATTTGATCAGAATATCTATAAATATAAAATTAAAACCTAATTGACAATAAAAAAAATCAAATTTGTTTAATGATAAAACGTGTTAAAACAGCCATACAAGCTCTTTTTCTAACAAATGAGCATAAATACACACTTGAATTCTCCATTTGATTTCCTTGAAGAAAGTGGGTGAGTTCCTCTCCTAAGCATTATTATGTAAGGGGAAAAACAAAGGAAACGATTCCCATCTCCGCGTTGGGAAATTGACTTTTTATCCTTTTTGTTTTCAACTTTTTTTTTTCCTTGTCTGCAAAGCAAAGATTCGCAATTTTACCCATATCCACATCTCATCCATCATGGCCATGGCCATCAAATGATCCCATCATCGCATCATTATATAATCCCAAATATATTCTCACACTGCTTATTTCGTACCCAAAAAATATCATAATAGGGGAGGGTATTAGAGAGAGAAAGTGTGGCATCTCTGGGTTTCTTCTCCTTAGGTTATGCCGTTTCCTTTACCGGTAATTCCCCCTTCCCTCGCTCTATCTTGCTCTCCTTTTTCTCTTTGATCCGTGTTTATTGCTGTTCACCGCTCGTTAATTTCTGTTTATTTGTTTTTTTTTTCTTTCTCGATTTTAGTAGTCTGTTGTGATTTGATCTGATTTTGATTTTGCCAATTTCGGATTGATTTTTGGGGATCTGGGTTAGATATCCTGGTTTAAATTAGGGGTAAAGTTTTTACTGATTTATGTTGATGTTTCTTTCTCTATTCTTGTTTGTGATACTTGATTAGGTTTTGTTAATTTGTTGGTACACCCTTTGTTTGATTTGTTTTGTAATTTATCATTCCTTAATTTGGGGATTTTTGTGAACCATGTTGGGTTTGGATTATGGGCTCTGTTTATGGGTAATTTGTTCTATTGTTAGGTTGATGTCTTAGTGGAATACTGTTTACTTTAGGGGGAAAGCCACAGATTCTGTGGTGTACGTGTACCTCGCATGTTATAGGAATAAGTTAATATAGTTCTGCTTGAGTAGCAAGGTGAAACTGGGGTTGGTCTGTTGTTGTATCATGTATGTGAAGCTAATATATGTGAGTTGCTGATGTCTTTCAATGTTGCTTTGAGGTATATGCATGTTTGTTGCAGAAGATGAGCAGTTATGTTAGTTCTGCCTTTGGGATTATCTTTTCTTATTGTTTTTTCTGCAGCCATCTAAAATTACATGCAATTTTTTTAACTCTTGTGATGAAGGGGCATCTTATGTGGGAATTTCATTTATTTATTTTATTTTGTGGTTATGTTGAACTGTATTCATCATTAATGGATGTTTGTAAATTTTTTACTTTATGTGAGAGAAGATGCAATATGGAGTTCTTGTCAGAACTCATCTCTCTCTCTCTCTCTCTCCCCCTGTTTCTATAACTTTCTTGATTTCATATATCTAGTGTACTTGTTTATTGATATCTAGTATGATTGAATATAAGTTCTTGTTCTTTTTGATTACATGTTCTAAAGGTTTCTCTAACTCCCAATTTATTTTCTCTATATTATCAGGTTGTGTTAGATTTCAATTTAGAACGATTAATATTATATAGGACATGGAGCAAGTTTGCCTCTGGTCAGATTGTTACCAGCACCAGGTTTTTTCATTCCATGAAGTTCTCGACTGGCGGTTTTTCGTCTTTGGAGATTTTCTTCTTGTTTCCTTTGTCAATTGCACTTAGTGAGAGGCTTTTCTTGAGTGACCAGTACAGGAGGCTGAATGCGTATTTGTAATAAAATAGATGTTGAATCATGAGTGCGCATCTCCAAGTAAGTTTCATACATTCATGTATTTTGGAATTTGGTTACACTGTTAATTTGGGTTCCTATTGATCTTTTGCAATTCTATTGTTGATAGTGCATTGTCAACACGACATCCGTTTCAGATCCTTAATCTAGTTGTGAGGTATTTTTTCCCACTGTTATTTTCTGTTTATTTGAGCCGACAATCATCTCTTAATTATACAAGAAATGACCCCTTTTCATTTTTCTTACTGCAGGACTGAAGTCTGCCTATATTCAAAGGAAATTTACTGTTATTAAGTATTAGTAGCCGTCGCACTGTTTTAGTTCAGTGTTAGTTGTAAACCTGTAATCTTTTTGCATTCTCCCTGATGGGCCAGTTAGTGGTGTTTTGATTTGGTTGACTGAAGATTTGGATCAGATTCACTACCTTTTCAGTGGAGAACAATGTCTGGGAAGCTGTAGTTTACCTTGTCCTGATCAGATACTAGATGTGTTTTGTTGGACTGAACATGGTTAGCCAGTTTTGATCAGCATCAAAATGCCATATGGTATTGTTTCCCCACCAACTTATCTTTGTTCCGAAGTCTTTGATTTGGTATGCTTTACAAATAAGGCTGCAAAGCCCGCCCATCATTATTCCGCTGGTTGTCCTCATACTGAAGTGGAGTGGATGTATTGATGGTGGATTTTGCTGATCAGCCAGGCCTTTACTAGTTACCGTTTATAGTCGTTTAGAGAACATAAAAACTTCAATACTTCTGTGTTTCTGTCGTTTGTTCTGTAATAAGTAGAGATCACAAGCTGTTGCAATCGCAAGAATGGAAAGGTGCGGTGGTTTGCACTTCACAATTTCATGTTTCCACAAATACATTTTGTTTTTCTTTTGGTGAATTTTGCTAGCATAATGGCCAATGCAGGTATACAGTCATTAAGGAAGTTGGTAATGGCACTTTTGGAAGTGTCTGGCGAGCTATGAGCAAGCAATCTGGTGAAGTGGTATAGTTTAGATATTCCTCTTGCTTGTCTAGCGTAAAGTTCATTTTGATCTATTACAGTTGAAAATTTGATTTTTTAAAATATCATTCAACCTATTGGATTGCTTGTACAGGTTGCAATTAAGAAAATGAAGAAGAAATACTACTCATGGGATGAATGTATAAACCTCAGAGAAGTGAAGGTAACAATATTCTTTCTTGGTTCATCACATAATATACCTTTTTTTGTTGAGATACATGACATGTTTTCTTTTTTTTGGCAGTCGCTGAGGAAAATGAATCATCCAACTATAGTAAAGCTCAAGGAAGTTATAAGGGAAAATGATGTCCTGTACTTTGTGTTTGAATACATGGTATGCATAACTTCCTTACCTGACTTTTCTTTCTTTGAAGTTTGTTCTTGTAACGGTAGGTTTGTCTTGTGTTTTCAGGAATGCAATTTATACCAGCTTATGAAGGACAGAGGAAGACCTTTTTCAGAAACTGAAATCAGAAATTGGTGTTTCCAAGTATTTCAAGGTCTCGCGTACATACAACAACGTGGATACTTCCATCGTGACCTGAAGCCAGGTTTTTGCTGCTTCTATTTCTAATATTAGAACTGAGGACCCCTAGATATGATTTATCATACCCAGCATTTCATTCTTGACACTGATTTTTGTTTTATAACTTGGAATCTAGCATGACACTGTTGGAATTATCTTTGCCAGTTGCTTGTAAATATTCTCTGCTGATTGAATTTGTGCTTTTGCTGTCCGATACTCAGCATGCAGTTTCTGAGATTGTCCTATTACTTAATTGGTGCTTGACTATTTACTTGATAAGAAAGCATTTTTGGGTTCAATTTTGCTTTCTAACTGAAGTGAGCTATTGTTAATGAACTATCTTTTATTACCAAGACTTTTCACTTGCAAGTTTATTTTACTTGTATGTTTGGTTATTCTGTCTAATGTGCTTTCTTTAAATACTTGTAACAGAAAACTTGCTTGTATCCAAGGATGTCATAAAAATAGCTGATTTTGGTCTAGCTCGTGAGATCAATTCTCAACCGCCATATACTGAATACGTCTCAACCCGGTGGTGGGTTTTTATCTCCCTTGCCTTTTCTTCTGCTGTATTTTGGTTGAGGCATTATACAATGATTACATGTATGTTGCAGGTATCGGGCCCCTGAAGTTCTACTTCAGTCTCCAACATATGGTCCTCCAGTTGGTCAGTAGATGATAAAACAACAGTTAAAACTATATTTTGGATTTGTTTCCTTGAGATATGTATAATTTCTTTTCTTTTCTTTCCCCTTCAGACATGTGGGCAATGGGTGCAATAATGGCTGAATTATTAACACTCTGTCCTCTGTTTCCGGGTTCAAGGTATAATTATCCTCTTTAGAAGGTGCACTTATTATGTCTTGCTTTTCTTGAATGAAATGATGGTATAATACATCTGTCTTCATTAATTTTTGTGCTCTCATTCAATATCAGGGTAACATTCTTTATTTGATATTTGATACGACATCCTCATTGCGACATTAATGAAAGTGTTGGCTTGTATGGCTTGTCAGTACCCTCTTCATGCTGAATATTGTTGCACATACCTCAGAATATACTTTGCATGACAACTTTTATAGCTGAATTCCTTTTTTTTGGCAATCTCGGAGTTGCTTAATTTTTTTTTTCATATTTTGCTGCAGTGAAGCTGATGAGATTTACAAGATTTGCTGCGTAATAGGCAGTCCAACCAAGAGTGAATGGTCTGAGGGTCTTGAACTTGCTAGTGCCATCAATTACCAGTTTCCACAAGTGAGTACCATTTCCTTTAAATTTTGATATATGATCCACTCAGGCAGTATTTCAATATTCTTGATTGATGTGCATGGTTCATGTCTTCTTTGTATGCTAGGATATTTTGAAGGACTTTAAAAGATAGTAAAGCGCCGTAGTTATTGAATTATAATGAGAATAGTCATGATGTTTCCCTCTCTGATGCTTTCTCAAATTGGTTGTTGCAAATAACCAATGCATTTCAATTAAAAATGTCAATACATTCTGAAGTTTGTTGATTTTATCTTTATACATTTTTGTTTGAGGATCGAATGTTTCTTTTGATGTTGAACTTTCATGTCTTTTATATTTTTTTTAATTGTATCTCCATGGCTAATGACATGACAGATTGCTGGGGTCCATCTCTCTTTGCTGATGCCAGGCGTAAGTGCAGATGCAATCAATCTTATTACTGTAAGCAATTAATATATTCTAACTATTTTCCTCCCCCTATCATTTTCTTTTGGCTTTTTATGCCAGTATGTAATTCTCTATGGAAGTGTTGAAATAACCCCTTCAAAGGCCTTACTTGTATGTTCTTTTTCTTTCTATGTACATAACCTAGTCGCTTTGTTCGTGGAATCCATCGGAGAGGCCAACTGCTCTAGAGGCCCTTCAACACCCTTTCTTCCAGGTGCTTACTGCTTCAATATTGATGCTTATAATTTATTTGTTGAACATCTTATAAGAATAAATTCAATATTGCGGTAGAGTTCTCAAAATATAAAATGTTTTTTAAACGTTCCAGAGTTGCTATTATGTTCCACCATCTCTGCGCTCTAAAACTGCTACTGCAAGAACTCCTCCTTCAGGTAAGTCTTTGTAAATCCTGGTTTTTACTTATTCCTTGAATGTTAAGGAGATGGTACACTCAGGTGATGAGTTTTTTTCCAGCCGGAACAAGGGGAGTTGTGGAGCAGAATTGTGGTAGGAGATATCCCTGCAGTTTGGCGAACCCAAAGACCACAAATAGTTATTCATTTGCCAAACAACAGGCATCTTTGAATGCAGGTATAATTTTTGCCATAGAAGTTTGTTATTGTAGCTGATTATTGAATTTCTAGTTCTATATGAGTTTCCACCTTTTCTGTACTTTTTATTTCCTGATATTCAATTTTTTTACAGTTATTTACTGCCAAACTATGGAAATTCTATATTATTTCATAAGATGTGTTATGATTACATGGGTTGTTCCTTTCTTATTTGAAGCGCCCGTTTCTCTGTTAGATGCAATTGAGTTAGTTTACTATCCATATAAGCATCCAGATTATGACACAGTCTATTCTTTAAACAGGTGTGCAAAGGAAGCTGAATATGAATAATCAGGTAGGCTGACAAAGCCATTGTACCCTTGGTTAATTTGATATGCATCATCTTCACAGTGATATCATACGTGTTTAAATCAATTCGTATGATCTTTTCTTTTGTTATTTCTGATCTTTATTTTATTTCATGTATATATATATGAACAGGATTGGTCTAAAAATGATAAGAACCTGAAGAACTGTGTTAAGCAACAGCCAAAGTATCGGCCACCTATAATGAATGTCCCGCGTAAGTATATTTATCAAACACCTGATTTATATACTAGTTTCATATTGGGAAATTTTGGACCAATGTCTACTAAAATATGTTGCAAGTTTGTAGGCATTACTTATGAACTGTTAATACATGTGGATGTCTTGTTACTACTATCTAGATTTCCTACTGTGGTACAGTGTGTTCAATTACATCCCATGTATTGTATTTGATTGCTTTGCCACCTATATGACAGAAGCCGGCAATTATGTGAATATGCGTGGAGTATCTGATATGGCTGAGAAGTTTGGGGACATGACAGTAGGCTCTGGTAGGCCACTTGCAAGGCCGTGTGTGCCGCCTCCACCTATGAAGGCTGGAGGATGGCACGGGAAATCTGAATTGTTACTCGGACGATCTCAAGAAGTTATTCCTGGGAAAGCTTATATCAGGAAGGTTGCTGGTTAAAGAAAAATTATTGCAGTTGCCAGACAAAATCTATGTTTTCTGTGTGCCGACATAATCGTATGTGTGTTTAAAATTGTGTCGCAATAACATCGATTCAGTTCTTTTTTTTGTTGCGTTCTGGTTGTGTTTTGTTATGTTATTAAATAATTAAATAATGCTTGGTTTTGTTTGACACCGTAGCACGCGTGTGCATGATTCCAATCCAGGGGAAAGGAAATTATAATGTTTAGTCTTCAACTTTAGTTGGAAGAAGTTTTATGGATTCCTATTTTTGTTTGTTTTTCTTTATTTTTTTACTTTTTAGTTAGTTATATATATTCAATCTATGTCAATGGTACCGGTTGATTTTTTGGATTATTTATGTCCAAAATGAATCAAGTAACAAATGGAAAAAAAAATGTTTTTTAGCCATGTTAAACTTAAAAAACTATTTTTATTATAAGCAAGAGTCTACCAAACAATTTTATTCAAATTACAGACTCTTAAGAATCTTCTAAGATGTTTTGCATGAGCTAACGTGCACAACCAGAGTTTATCTGTTAACTCGTCCTGGAAGAAAATGAAACATCAAGAAATCAATAAATTCATCAAAACCCTGAGAACCAGTGCATATACAATTTTGCAGGAAAACAGATTTGTTGCATTTCAGGCTGTGATCAAAGAATTTGCTCATCCAGAAAAGTAATGAGAGAAGAGACCACGAAATGAAATGTCAGCCATGATCATGTATAATAAATACATCAGAAATCAGACATAAAATAATCAATGTCTGAATACAGTTGTCAAAAAAAAAAAAATCATCTTGAAGCTATAGGCCCTTGTGGGCCGAACAAGAAGTCGAAAGCTTTTCAGTGACAATAATGTTCTCTGAAATTTGTATTGAATTTCCACCCTCGAAAAATGGCTCCATTGATTACTAGCAAAGATATTGAGTTTGTATTCTGTCCCTGTTACTTTCCCACCACTGCTTCGCATGCACCTCTCCAAATTTCTCACGGCTGAAAATATGAACAAACCAATACATTAACTAACCATACCAATTGGTTCAACAACTTAACAGCTTAAGCTTAGCTACCTGAATCTGACGCGTCGAAGCTCTCGTGTGCCATCAGCAAGTTGTCTGATGGTGAGATAAACACCAGCCTCATCTTCCTCGATCCATTCTGATTCCACGTCACTTGCATTGCTTATAGAAACTGAAGCCTCGTCTCTTGAAGAGCTTGTCGTCCTTGATGCTTCCATGCCACTCGACCCAACGATACAACCACCAACATTTTCTGATGCCATATAAGTACTTCCAGAAGGCGGCTTATTATACCTCGGAGTCCATTCTTTGTTCAGTGATGGAGTCATCCGTGGGCTCTCTCGCGCTGACCCCAGCCTGGAATAAGTCGAATCTCTCTGCACATTTGTATTAGTTCATGAATAATTGATCATAACATAATATAACTAGAAAGACTATATAGGACTCACTCCATCTTCAGATCTCCCAGGAGTGTTCATAGCTTGCTGGTTGAATCTTTGGACATTGTATAGCTCCATGATCCTATCAAAGTTTTCGCCCCACCATCTCTGAGCTTGCCATTTGTTGAACATCTCTCGGCTTCACATTCATGTGATAATCTTGGATTAATATCTGTTCAAATTCATGATCACTGAATGAGGAGGCACATTGCAATAGGTACCTGAAACGTATTCGTTTAAGGTCATTCCCTCCACGAGGAAGGGACACAAACGTAATTTGAACACCGGGCTCCACTTGTGCCGTCCACTCTTTAGGCCCATCTTCATCTTCTAGCACGACTTCGCCAGATTGGGCCGAGATAGATAGTCCACCAGGGGTCCGGTCCAAAAATCTTGAGTCAGGGCGAGGAGCACGATGGCCTGTGCTCGTAAAATCCCAAGCTGGAGTCGAACTCGAGCTTCCTGGTTGGACATATGGGTATGAAACCCCATCAGAATCAAAATCCGGATACGATCTTTCACCTCTCTTGAAGCTGCCTTCTGCCTGACCAGGCTTTCCTTTACCTGAGACCTTCAGTGCCATGTCCTTGATCTGTCACGGACAGTAATTGAGGATGATCAGGCCAGTTCATTACCAGAAAACAGCAACAACATATGCTTTTGAGATCAGGTTTGAAGAAATAAGAAAACAAATGCATTTTGGTACTAATTAAGGTGTTGAATTTAGTTAAGTTTCAATTGTAATGAAATTCTTAACATTAACAGTTCAATGTCTTAACATGGCCAAGACTGAGGAATTTACAGGCATTTTCCTTGAATCTAGTCATGATTATTCTGATTAAATCAGAGTTCTTGAAAATATGATAAGTCAACTTCCAATTTTCAGTACAAGTTAGAGCACAGCCATAATAGGGATTGTGTAAAAAGCAAAAAGAACTTCTTCATTTTTGCCCCAGGCCCCCATAAACTGGAATTTTAGCAGTTGCAGGGCCTGTGACTAAATGATTCTATTAGATTTTGTCAACAAATTAGGGATGAAGTAGCTCATTTTCAACTAGAAATAGACAAGTCGTCAAAAATTGCAGAGCTTTGCATTAAAATAAAGGCTGCTATATTGTGCCATTGGCACATAAAGGAGGCTATGGAGTACAAAAAATTAGCTGTTCTTGTGCAGTGTAAAGCATCTTATTATACAGTTGATAAATCCTAATTATCTGACTACATTGCAACTTTTAAGCTACCAACTTCAATTCAAGATACTAGCTGAGTTGTAGCTCATTTTAGGACAGGAATTCAAATGTGGGCCATCTCAAGGATGTGTCTTTTCCAACATCCAGTGTTGTCCTTATTCAAGATCCCAACAAGTAGACTTACTACCACACAAATCAATGAAGACTAGAGAATCCAACATATCATCACACAAATCAATGAAGATTAATTAAGGATCACTACTTATTTGCTACTGATTCATGAAAAAAGAAAGCCCTCAAAGCTCTCTAGCAATTCTTGAATAACAAATGTCATCATACTAATGACCAAGGCTTAATATGATCCATTCCAAAAGTTTGTCTTAAAAAAATTGGTTTAAATGGGCCAATCCAAGCATTGCTTTTGTGAGTATGACATGATAAGATACCATCCCCGATCCCAATGCAATGAAGCCGTCCTACCATGGCCTTATAAAAAGAAGAGAAAGAAATAATCTATCATGAGTTGAGTGGCAAGAATTCATAGCAACTAGTTGCGGTGGGGACCTTTAATGTATAGCACATCTACTACTCGTGCTCATATAAAATCCTTTGGGAAATAAAATAATGAGTCAAATTGATTTCACCAAAACTGCATGATTTCAAGAATGGTCAATGTTGATCAACTTTTGGGATTTTCATTATACCTGATATGGTCAATGTTGATCAACTTTTGGGATTTTCATTATACCTGATATGTCACTTTACCACAAATAAGATATGGGGATTTGTATATTGTTAGTATTTATGTATTTTGTTAATGAAATCATGAACATATCATATGGCAAACTGAAAAAGGGAGGAAATTAAAAGGGAAAAGGACCAAACATATTGGGACCAAGATATGGACACATGATCCAAGGCGTGGCGTGACCGTGTCCCCTTCAATTTAAGTTCTTGTCTTTGTTACCCCTAATTTCCCCCCCTCACAAACCCTTATTACATGTGTTATGTTATGCTGTGTGTTTGGTTTCATAAGAAACAACAGGTGTAATAAAAATTACAAAATAAAATAAAAAATGATGTATTTAATCATATGTTTAACAACAATCCATCTCAAAGAGCATGTATAATAACAGTAGTTTGAGAATTGTGACTAATGTTTCAAATCACTCCTATTAATTAAAAACCTTTTATGAAAAGGCAATTCTCTTATCTAAGTTTTCCAAGAGCAATTTGCCCAAAACGTTTCTATCCAATCAATTTTGCTATCGCCACACCAAAGGAATCACAAAAGCTAAACCCAGAAATAGTACAAGTACCGGACCTAGAGCTCAACAGTAAAATCAAGATTCATATTTTTTATGGGCCCAAAAAGGAAGCTGAGAGTGGGCCCCACCTATTGAAGTGGTAAAAATAAATTAACAAGGAAATTAATTCTTTGATTGTCCAAATAATTAATCACATTACAAATTCTGGGAGATACCATACACAGAAAATCAGCAATCTTCGTATAGAAGAATTCTATATTGACATTATGAGACCCTAGTCTTTGTGATTCATATACAGTAAAATTAATAAAATATTTTGTAAAAAAGTAGAAAGCCAAAATGCAGAGTAGAATAGCAAAAAAGAGAGTGGTAGATATAAACCTGGGTAGTCAGGCTTTTGACGGCGTCTTTGGTAGTGGGAGTCCCACGCGGAGTGTCCTCATCACCATCTTCCATTCTTTGCTTCGAGCACGTTATACACGTCAGCATCTTCTTCTCTTACTATTGTCTTTTTCTTCTTTTTATACTATTCTTTTTCTCTCTTTTTTTTAACCTGCAAACCCATTTTTACATTTTTGGATTGAGATACTATATTCAAAATTTCTATTATTATATGACATATTTGCTTATTTGTCGCAATCGCAATCCCAAATAATGAAAACGTTTAAAAGAAAGCAAAGATGGAAATGTATTATATTTTCAAGTGCGTATCTAAATACGGAAAAGAGAAAAGATTGGAACTTTGGTCACATTTTCCCAAAAATTCAATAATGGGATTTTCGATACATTAGGGGAAATGGGATCCTAAAAAAATAATACCACATGTACTCAGAATTTAGAAAAGAAAAAGATTTGGTATCACAAGAGTCAAAAACAATTAAATAATTCTGAAATCCACTCCATTTTCCAACCCAAAAAAATTAATAAAGGAAAGAGATGGAAGAAAATGGGCTCGGGATTAGAGGAAGAGTAGTAGTAGGTGTAAGTACATGTTAAATTAAAAGGGCCAATAATTGATTGCAAAAAATCCCAAAGTACCCTGCTTTATGTACTCGAGGATATTGGGATTTTCTGCCGAATTTTCTGACAAGTTTTAAAATATCATCAAACACAATCCCAACTCAGCAATAATCACCCCCTTTTTCTTTGCATAATCATTCATTTATATTTTCTTGACAATTCCAAAGCAAAGCTTGATGTTATGTATGGGTCTATGTGTGTAATGTGTGTGTGAGAGAGAGAAACTGAGGAGGAAATGGATGTATAAATGAATGCAAGTATTTGTCGAGCGTTGAAAGCTCTAGGTGAATTCTTATTCAGACAAAAGAATGAAAATTTAGCAATCCGTACAGTTCATAACACCTTGACAGTGACTTACCTAAGCCTTCACCACCTTCTTCACTTTCTCTCTCCAATTCTTTAAACCTTCACTCATAAAAACAACAAAATTAAAAGGTAAAACTTAATCGGAATCCTGAAACTAATAAAAAAACATATAAAAAACGACATTAAATTTAGGGTTTTTTCCACAGATAAATCAATGTATATATAAAGAGAGAGGACTACGATTCCAAATAATAGTAAATCATCGTTGTTTACCTCTTTGGGCCAAAACTTGAGTTACCCTTTTCGAAACGATAATCCAAAAAGCTGTGAGAATTTTCACCGAATATCTTTAAATCATCAAAGCATTCCCAAAATGAGGGTAGATAAATCCCATAAAGAACTAATTATAAAAAAAAAGTGAAAAATCCGACTTGAGAAATATTAATCAAACCAAAGCAGATCAGCCCAGAAAGTGATCCAACAGAGTCTCTGAATTAGAACTGAAGAAATTATCCTCTGCATGCAGGTCCAGGCTGCAGCAAATTCAAGAGGCGAACATTCTCCGGC
This sequence comes from Scutellaria barbata, assembly GCA_028654395.1. Taxonomy (NCBI): domain Eukaryota; kingdom Viridiplantae; phylum Streptophyta; class Magnoliopsida; order Lamiales; family Lamiaceae; genus Scutellaria; species Scutellaria barbata. The sequence goes on from CM053645.1 coordinate 12,228,605, forward strand.
GAATCATGCCGGCTATGGTCGCCGGCGTTCAAAAATTGAATCTTTTTCCGATTCTTCACAGCAGAATTCACGTTTCCACATATATATATATATATAGACAAGATTCACTCTCTCTATATATATGTGTGTGTGTACACGAGTGTGTGTGTTTGTTTGAAATATTTGTGATCTCTCGTGTGCATAAATGAAAACAAAAAATGTGAATAGAGACAAGGGAAGAGAACAACCCTGGCGTTTTGTAGTGGTATATATAGAGGGATGTGACGCCGTCATCTCCCGTCGTTATCTAACGGAAAATATGCAAAAGACACCACGCACTGCATCGAGGGTTGTACGTTGGGCTCCGTCGAGTTGTACCCAGTTGCAGCATCACGATTTTATATGGAACATTCGCAGTAAGGGGTCAATTTTATTGCAAAATTGGTGGTGATTGAGGTGGACAAAAGGGCCCCACCTGTCTAGATTAAGCATCTTGTGTGGCGGGTGCAATGCATGAGTGACACGTGTCCGAATATGCTTGGATGAAAATTAACATGGTGGATCCAGTGGCAATGATGATCCCTATTTATTTTTGGTGTGCTAAATGGGTCATGAGTTAAAGAAATGGATTTTGAAAGATCAGCAGCAATCAAATCTTGATTTGTTGTTTGCTCTAAAATAAATACATGAATCTTGATTTCCTGTTTCATAGTCTCTCTCTCTCTCTCTCTCTTTCTTTTTTTTTTTTTTTTTAAGTAATATAATGATGGGATGCTAATAAATAAATCCAACTGCATTATCATTAGGATATATAAAAGTTGTGTGTGTGTGTTTTTTTTATATATCTATTAGAGTTTTTGAGGAGATTACATTAATTTTACGAACATGGGAATACTAACAAACAAAATTGGAAGGTCATTATTGCAATAAAGATTTGGTAACATATATATATATATATATATATATATATATATATTTATTTTTTTTTAATTTCCTTGAACCCAAAAATGATATACTTGAAGAATTGATTGGGTTTTTCAATATCAATAAATTGATTGTTTTGGTCCTCACAATTACACATGCTACAAAATGTTTGTAAAATGAATCAACACTTACCATATTATAAAATACACCCCCTCAAATAAACTACTTGTATTATAGACAAGTACTATATATTGCTATTTATAAATATTATTTGCCCCATTTGACATAATAATGCCCACACATTAATACTAACAAATCATTCAAATTGTAACTGAATAAGATTGAAAATAACATAAAAATTTGGGAGGCGGCTCATATTTAGAAATTATCTAACATTCATATTGAGAAGAACAAAGACAATATAGCATGATGAGGTCAAAGTAATTAAAGACAAAACAGCTAGTTCGTGAAGGTTTGAATGAGGAAATTATAATATACATTTGAGGTGTGAATGTCTACTTAAATAATTGTCACCGTAGTAAATCATATTGACATCAACTATTAGTTTCATACCATCAACATAAAACTCGGAATAAATTATGAAAGTTAGTGAAAAAGGATAAATATATTAGTCACCAATTAAAAGTCAAAATTCATGTGTATATATAGTCAAGTAAAAATGTATAATTAGGTATAATTTGAGGTGTGTATAGAGAATAAAGTGGAAGTAGAGAGAAAATGGTAATTGGAAGATAGGAAAAATCCATCTCTGCAAAAAGGGATTCAAAAGATTCTAAGCATAGACATAAATGCCTCGATTCCTACGTGTGCTTTGTCTTACCCCCTCACTCACCAATGCCAACTTCCCATCACTCACTGAGAGAGGCAATAGGTGGTTGTACGTAGGAGTACAAACAACTTATAGCAGCTTTGACACTTCACTGATTGCAAATCCTAGGCCAGAGATCCTCCCATTTTCTCACCTATACTACTTCTTTCCAACTTTCTTGCTTTCTCATTCTCATTTCCCTATATATTGATGCATCACCTTGCAATAATTCAGTTTTTTCAAGATTAATTTATTTGGATTTTAGGTTTATAGTACCAAATATAAATCTTGCACATCATGGTATGTAATAGTTAAGATTGCATCTCTATAGATGACAATATCGAGTGTGGACTAGCAAAATGACAATAATTAACATATTCTTTATTTCTTTTCCCACACTTTCAAATCAATCACTCAAACAATATGAATTTGTATTTTTGTGACATGATCTTTTCTTTCTTTATTGCTTCAATTCTTATGTAGATTTGCCAAAATGGCGTGCCCATTAAGTATCTGTGATCGAGGTATCTTTACATACCATACACCCACACAAACATTAATTAATAATGTGTTCCTATTTATGAAATAGTATATTTGATTCAATATATGATTAATTTACAAAATATATTATAATACATTTCATATTGCAACATTAGCAATGAGATATAGATATCATTTACACACTTAATATGTACAGACTTAAATAGTTATAAAAATTATCCAGTTTTTAATTTTAATTTGAAACAACCATCTTTCAAAAATTGCAAATTATTACATGTACTTGTAAAACATGTCAAACTCAACTTCTCAAGCCCTCCTCTTATCCCTATGTAAGACACGAAACAAGAAGAAACATCTTGTGTTTGTTTATGAAAATATTGGTCCTATGTGATCCACACAGCTATTGCAATCATTAATTTGATCACATTAATTATTGTTCAAATTGTTCAAAGTGTAGTTATATTTTAATAATTAAACTTTATTATAATATGTAATAGTATATTACTCCGATTTCAATATATATATATAGAAGAGGTGTTCTGAATCAATCATAGTACAAGATATGGACATATGGGGCCTTTATGATGCCTTGAATATCATAGACAGCCTGCCTTTAATTCAAAGTTGATTGGCTGGCTTCTCTTTAATTAACAAATTAAAAATGTGGATAGTGTTTGCTAATGAAGATGGTTTTAATTTGTCTTCTTATATTATAATAAATGCATCAAAACCTCAATATATAAATTAAGCATGCTATTGAGTCAAATTGAACATACTTTAAAGAGTTATAAGAACAGTTCTTTTATTTAGCTCAATTGAAGATTGAACTCCAAATGAACTTTTTAACGTGTTATAGTCTCCTTAAGGGAACAACTAAATAGTATCCATTAATACATCTTCATTAATTTTCAAATTTGGATTATTTTTTGTACATGTGACAGCCGTATAATACACACATTGTATTGTGCATCAAGTAAAATAGAATTTGTAATTAGAAACCAAACACTTGAGAAATTCTTTTCTTTATTCTTTTGTTATAATTAATATAAACAAAGTTAAAAGGTAGAATGTAGAAAGAAGGCGTATGTTTTTATAAGAAATAATTAAATCTATGCAATATTCTTAATCTTTTAGTATCCAAACGCAGCATCTTTGAAGCTCGTATCATGCCATAATGTAAAATAGGGCAGATACTTAAAGAAAGACCCACAAAATCTATCTTACGATGAATTCAAGGCATAAAGTTTAGGAAAGCATGAAAAGATTTGTTCAAGATTAGATTAATATTGAATTAACGTTTGGAATGTTGGTTCTTTTGTTGTAAGAAAATAAAATTGGTTCATGCTTATAATTATAAGATCTTTGAGAACTGAAAAGAAAGGTGATTAGAAAAGCTAATTGTCGATCATCAATCTGTAAAGTTGCCTAGTAGATCTCAATCTCTCCAACTCTTTTCCTATTCCCAAGGTTTCATTGCTTTGATTATATGCTTTCCTTTTCAGACTAAGTTCAAAACTCTCTCTGCTAACGATTGTCAAAAGAAGAGATGAGAGAGAGAGAGAGAGGCAAAAATAGGCAAATAGTATTACTATTCTTGCATGTAATTAAGAGCTTGAAATGTACCTTTTCTGCTTCGTGCTTTTTCTTGAGTTGCAACCCTTTTTTGAATACTACAAATCTACAATTACCTCTTTTATTCTTAAAGAATGATATGTTTTATAAAAAGTTGATACTTGATTTTTTTTTCCATATCAATACTTGAATCTTATTTTGAGACAAGACATTCGTATTTATTCATTTATTTAATATTTCTCACATTATATTACTAAAACAAGCACTTGAAATAGAATTACTGTTGCACGACTTTAAAATAGAGAACGGTGAAAGTGAAACGCTTCTTTTTCTATGTAACCCATTTTGCTTTTATGAATTGGACTCTTTTTCCTCTGTTTCTAATTGACTATGTTTTAATCTATCAATGTGGACGACATCTTGGGTCAAGACTTGGAGGATTCTAATTCCATGTCTCATTTTTACAAGCTAGTATGCTTCATCCACAAATTCAAATTCAAGCTCTAGATTTAGAAACTACTATTAAGAAGTAATCTGCTTCTTCCATTTTTTGTAAATTTTAAGGATATTAAAATAATTCCATATTTATTTTATTTTTCAAAATTTATTATATTAAAATTGGGGCCTGTAATGTTTTAGTGTGATTTTGGTTTACAAATGCAAATCAGGGCCCAATAGTAGTTGGATAGATTAGTTTGCTTGTGATGGGAATTCAACTATAGGCAAGCCCAATACAGTATTCTTCGTGGGCTGTTGTTCAATGAGAAAATCATGCCCAATAAAGAAATATTGAGAGGGAGGAGGAGGATAACAGATTCAACAAATGTTAAAATTCTATTGCATAAATGAGTCTAAAACATCAATAATGGAGATGACTTGAGAATAGTGTTTGTAGATCCATGTTGCCTCAACTTGTCAAATTTTCTGAAACTATTTTTTATCATAAACTTTTAACAATATTATCAGTTTCACAAAGCAACTTTCGTGTCCGCAATATTTCCTTTGTATCAACCACAGATATATAGAATGAATACAAGGTAAAATCTCTCAACAAATAAAAGAAAAAAAGAAGAAAGAAAAGGAATATGCAACTATTTATTTTTGGATCCACCCCAGATGGATTGCCAGAAAACAGGCCAATTCTTCCGAGCTTCATTCCAACCCAAAAATGAGCCCTCCCTCAATGGATCCCAACTGGCCGACACAATTCCATAACTAACCCCCAAAAGTGCAGTCCCAAAGAAGATAAACGACACAATGAAGGGCACCCATGTGGGAACATCAATTTTCAGTCCAGTCTTGAGATAATAGAAGAATGGGAAGAATAACAGTCCAATAAAAAGTGGACTTCCCACGGAAACTGCCATTCTGTTCATCATTCTATTGGTCACTATCTCTGGTATAACGTCTTCTTCTCGCTCATATTCTTCTTCTTCTTCTTCGTCTTCTTCGCTTTCATCATTCTTCCTTGGTTTCTTGGATGATTTTTTTGCTTTCTTTGGGGTGGGTCCAAAGCCTTTGGGGGAATTTAAGGTGGCTGAAATTGGATTGAGGTGGATTGAGTGAAACTGGTTTTTGGCAAGTGAAGGTGAAAGGATTCGGAACTGGTGGACTGTGTTTTTGGTTAAGGTTAGTGAAGGTGGCAACGATAAAGGAGGTGCTTTTGCATAGCTAAGAATTTCCATGATTTCTAATCAACCGTCTCTCCTTGAGCTACATGTATTTTGAAATGGTTGGTTGGAATTGCGTCCCCAGAATTGTTAGTCAATATAAGCTTATCTGGTTGAGTCTATGTATATTTACCATGGTACCCCTTGGTGGTAGGGTTTCTATATTATTTCCAGTAACCACAAATTAATAGAATTGAGAATTCTAATATATGCTTTGACTTCAGACCTGAGAGATATGGCTTTTAAACAAGTAACAGACAAGGGAATCAAGAAGGAAGCTATTCCGTACAGCCAATTATTTTTAATAGCCGAATCACTGTCCAATTCTCCTTTTATCTTTCATATTTCTAATTCAATAGTACTTAAATGAAGCAGATCATCTACCATCTCAACATGTAGTTTTAACTAGCTCAGCCTTACTACCTTAAATGCATTAACATTCTGCAACAGTCTCAGATGGATACATTTGCATCCTGTCAAAAGACAAAGTATGTATGAACGAACTTAACGATATAACTGTTACTGTTGAGTATAAATTACCAGTTAAAATCCTGTCGCATGACAACATGCTACGCATAACTGCATCAGAGGATCTGGTGTGATAAACTATACGAACTGAATGTTTTTATTTTTTAAAGAAAACTTATGACTCAGTTAAGAGCCCGAGATATCAAGAGTAACAAGTTTGATCACCCACTCTGAGAAATAACCATCCTCCCAACAAAAAAGAGAGGTAACAAACAAAGCAAATTTAGAGATAGAATGCACGATTGTAATAGTAACAATGAATTTTTTGACACTTTTTAAAGCTTGAAAGAAGAGAAGAGAACCAATGTCATGTGCTAATTTTACACTAATTGAATGTTTAGCAGTTGATATACAAGAAAGCTTTTAAGACTCCTTACCCAGGAAATTCAAGCACGTCAGGCAACAGTTGATGACATCCCAAAACGGCTCTGAAGTGAAGCAACTTCTTTCTCGGATTTTTTTGCAAGCTCGGGGATGGTTGTTTTACATACTGAAACACTCACAGGAAACATGAGAAATATAATTAATAGTTCTTCACGCTGCAGAATTTTATTTTGTTTCGCATACTATGTCTACAATTCATTTTGTCCATTTACCCACAAGAGCATGCTTGTGGTATTGTTACACCAACAAAGTGTGATAGAGAGATATGTAGACCGTGGAAAAGGAGAAAGTAAATTCTTGTACTTAACCTGCTCGAGTAAATGATGATTCAACATGAATTTATTTAAAAGAAAAGAAACTTACGACGAGATGCAGTGGCTTGTGCTTCTGCTATAAACTCAGCATATTGAGCCTGAAACAAACTATGACGTTAGACAGATTGATGCCAAGACATGCTAGCAATGTATGGGAGTAGTAGCAGGTAGTATAGGACTTAAAAGTTATAAGCAAGATAAATAATTTTCTCAAATAAAGAACGCAGTTTGTCTCACCTTCATTGCTTCTCTACCTTCATTGATTCGATCAGATATCTTCCTATGTTCTTTCTCTGCCTCATCCATTACTTGCTGACATGCTTGAGTCTGAATCTGTTAAAACAAGAAAGATGTGGACACAATTTCACCTTTCAGAGAGTATCTCAGAATTTAAAGCACATGAAGTTACATAACGTAGAACTGAGCTTTTGGAACACGGCAGGTGCTAATTCCTGCACATGAAGTTAGCAGAGTCAAATATAAAAGCAAGATCTATCATGCAACAATAAGATTTCTTACAATGCCAAACCAATTAGTACTACACTTTGGAATACAATATCTCATTAAGTTCTTCATAACAAGTTTCACAATGTAAGCTCACAAATCTTACGATGTAGACGACATATTATGCACCTATGCAATACAAAACATTTTATGCTTCAAAAGAGATATCAAGCGTTTAATTGCAATGCTAGGACCATGACATTTAGAATATTAAACATCTCAGCAGCATGTGCAGACACTTACTTGAAACTGCTAGCAGAAGACAAATGTATATAAATAGTATTTCAAAACAGAGGAGAATATGAAATGGCTTTATTCTGCAGACTAAGAATCAGAAACAAGAGTTAAACATATATGTGTCTGAGTCTCTGACAAATATCAAATCGCAGCATGAAAATGGACAGGAAAGTGTTCTGCAGATAAAGCCAATATGAGGTATATTTAGATCTCGTATACAGGCGTACGCTTAGTGAAAGATGAACAGTGAACTTGTAGTTGTAGGGCTTCAAGAGTCATCATATCAATTATGAAATTGGATATGACAATCTTAAATCACTTAACATTTCGTCAATGATAAACACATCAGATAGAAATTAGAACTGCAGATTACAAATAACATCTTAGTGTAATGATAAAACAAAATCTATGAAATTAGGAATTTCGATCTATATAAATCAAATTATACTTAAATGCGAAGTTTATGTAGATTGTAGAGCGAGAGGAAAACCTTATAGCGTTTCAGCAGGCGACACTTAGACGACTCGATTTCCTTCAAAATCTCTGAATGTGATCTTTCCAGCTGGTGATTGATGGAATCCAGATTACAAGAAGCGATCTCCTTCAGATCAGATATCGTGTTTACACTTTTCAGCGAACGCGGCGGTGGAGAGAATCCAGGCTGCATCCGCTTGGAACCTGATGCGCCAGCTCCGCTGCTTTTGTTGCCTTTCTTCTTCAATGACGACGCGATATCAGCGAATCCATTGAAATCGAAGTCAAAACGCACTGCGGGAGACTCCGCCGGTGATAGAGTGGGGCTCTTTGCCGCCGCTGTAGCAGACGGAGGTGGGGTAGGTGTCACCAGAAGCGCGGGTGCAGATGATTTCCTCGTTGTTCTCCTCCTCATCTCTCGTTCTCTTTCAATTTTGCTGTTTTTGTAATTGATTTTCGGAAGTGTGAGCCTTGGGAATTTATAGTGGCGCGATAAGTTTTAAAATTTTGAAGATGCTGCGAAAGGGTAAGGCTACGGTCACAGGCAAAATACTACGGACACAAAATCTTATAATTTTTCACATTGTAAATCTTATATTAAAAGGGCGGCTATACACATCCCACTAAAAAAATAAAAAAAGAAATAGAATGTGTAATGTTCAAAATGCTCTTATTCATTTAATAAAATAAAAATTAGAAAAAGAATTATCCAAACACACTCATCTAATTTATATTTGCTAAACACACCTCATTGTTCTACCTCTTCTTAAGCACAATTTTGCACACAAAACCCTACCAAAAACCCTAGTCATATTTGTTCAAAAACTATCATGGATGAAGATAGGGTACGGGATATGGATAATGTAAGTCATTTAATATAATTTTACCGATTTATTTTATAGTATGGTAGAAAAAAAAATCGAACAGTTCCCACCGTTCGACCAATATAGGCCGAACATTGTGAAGTGTGTTCGACCTGTATTGGCCGAACATATAGTAACATGTTCGCTCGTCACTGGTTGAACGTGTAGTGTAAAGTTCGGCCAGTGATCGAACGTATTATTAAGTATTGGGCCATGTTCGGTCCTTGATCGAACACTCATCAAAACGTTCGACCAACCAAGGTCGAACCCTACCCGTCGCGCAACACCACTTTCGAACACACCCCATTGCGAAAATAATGCATTCTTAATAAATTATCCATCAACAAACGTTCTAAACAACAATCATAAGCACTTAAATTGTATTTCAATTTGGAATGCCACTTTCTTGATATGGATCCATGGTAGATTTTTTCGTGCTAGATTGAACTTGCAAAAAAATGTACGGTTAAAGGTCAAACACTCCTCAAATAATAAATTTTCAAAGCTTGAAGGTGGGAGATGTTTTGGTGTGTGGAGGTGGGAGATGGGTTGGTGTATGTGTGTGTTAGGGTTTGTGTTTGGGATGTGGAGTATTTGGGGGTGTGTTTAGTAAAGTAATTTCTTTTTTTATTTTCTTTTATTAATTTTATTAGTAAAGGTATTTTGGTATGTTGTGGGGTGTGTTTAGTATTATATTGGTTGTTTTTTTATTATGTTGGGTGTATTTAAAATTTGGAGTGTGTTTAGAAAAAATTGGGGGTGTAAGCCGGGCCTATATTAAAATTATTAATTATGCTATTAATACACAAACGATGCACATTAATATTTTTTCTCATTCAATTACGTTAAAACCAGTCAACATAAATATATGATTTAACTGTTTAAAATAATTTCAATTTCAAAATATACCAGATGTAAAAATGCAATGGACACGTAACCAGTGCGAAGCCCAATCGGAGTAGGGCCCACAGCTCTGGGCCCATGTTCCCGGGCCAATTTCAGCCTCAAATTTAAGTGGGGTTATGAATGAAAGTTACAGTTTTCAGTTATCCATTTCGCTCTTTGAAGAGTTGCAATTATACCGACGCGCCTCGGTCAACTCAACCGCATAAAAACCTGGCCGAGCAATTCCAGGTTCTTTCTTTTTTACGATTTCCAGATAATGTCACTGTATATACTGTAGAAATTTGCAATCTCATGCCATTCAATGAAATTCCTTGTGAATGTATTCATCTATTCGTTTACATGAGGTTTTTGATATTCTCTGTCTACATTGTGTGTGATTGTATATACACTTGTGGCTTTTATGTACACGAACAATTATTTGCATAAGGAGATGGTGATAATTAATGTTTTAATAGTATTTTGGTTGATTGATTGCATAACATATTGTGGGAAATTTCTCTCTGATGGGAAGAAACTGTTATTTATTGATTAGTTACTAAAAGTAGACAACAGATGAAGAACTTGCCGTATTCCATAAGCAATTGTGCAGCGAACTTGCCTCGAATGCTTCCAGAACAGTAGTTTATTTCACTGAGTTCTTGCAAAATATATCTGCATTCCTTCAATATGTTCTTGCATTTTCAGGTAGAAATGATTATAAAGAGTCTTTTCCGGAGAAGTGAGAGGTGGAATCCAGTGCACCCAACAAACGGAGCCTTCTGGGGTATTGGAATAGGCATTGGTTGCGGGGTAGGATGGGGTCCTGGCTTTGGCCCTGAGGTAATTGGCTATGTTGGAGCCGGCTGTGGTGCTGGATTTAATGTTGGGTTCACTTTGTTCGGTATTGGCATTGGTCTTCCTGCGAATTACCTATTGGCAATCCCTCATTGGGGTATACTTTTCATAAAGAGATCATTCCCTACTAGCCAGATGGCAGAGTTTTGTTATAGAATACTTTAACATGCTTCAAGTAAGATATTCATATTCTTTAATGTTTGTGTCAGCATTTATGGTTGCAAGAAGAGGCGTGGTAGATGGAAATCTATCTGCAAACAGAAGTAGTGCAGAAGATGGCTGGGGTGCCAATAGATTACACATCTCAGATGTACGACAAATTCCGTGTCCATCATTTTCAGGCTTCAAAATTGACAGTTTGGCGGAGAACATTAGAGATTTGCCTGAGGTGAAAAGTATGTTGGTGTCTCATGCTAAGCATATAACTGGTTGCTTACAAAGAGTCACTGGAGGCTTATTTTATCGAGATACAGGTATGTGAAGATAAGCTTTGCTTACTATTTTCTTCTCCTTAGAGAAATGAATCTTCCTCTCTCTTTGTTGTCTGTTAAGAGTATCACTGTAGTTGAGCTTACTGAACCTCACATGCACTGTGCATTATGTGATTGTTTTGATATTAAGTTAGAAAATGCTTTTTATCTGCACTTTTCATCTTTTTTTGAGGAAATTTTGATTGTATCTATAGCCATTTTTAGCTTCTGGTCGTTGCCAGTTTTGGCACTTCCAGTATGCTAAAAAAAGAGTGGCACCAATATTTCGAAGTTCAATCTGTTTTGTTATTGTAGCTGAAGATCATAGTAACAGTGTGTTAGAAATTTTGGAACTTGGGAATGGCATATTATGCATAAACTAATCAGATTAGAGAGAGAGCTTATTCATGATATTATGAATCTCAGAGTTCACTAGAGTTCTGCTCTGTGTTCAAGCAACTTGAATTTTAGACAATTGTGAAAATGATGTCGTTTCATCATCGTCTTGCAGGTCCAAGAGTCAACTAGGCATCCATAAAAGGGAACCCCTTGTGCTGTTAATACTGATATCTATTCCATGGCTCAAATATATTTTGCAAAGTTCATTCTCCTGGTGATTATTCTGTAATTATGATAGAAGAGGCTCTTCTCCGATTTTATTTTTCCCTGTAAGTATTACTGTATGATAGAATTACACCTCCAGGTCTTTGTATCTTGTTGAAGCATAGGATTACTATTAGGTTTGTAAATTATTGGATATGTCTTGGTGGTATTTTATCTGAAGTGAATTTGAGCTTAATCTGGATACTTGATGTTTTTTTAACTTGTACAACTTCAGATTGCCATAGAATCATAAGCTGCTTCTGCAATTTGATTAAAGTTTAACTGGTGCATGACATGCATTGATCTTTTCAATGATAATCACCAATAATCCTGCAAATAGGATCAACACTTTTTATCAGCTTCCTATGATTGACCGTTACAGAATGCGCATGAGGATTAATAGGTTGTGCAATTGATACACAATGGAGGAATTCATAATCTTACAGGAAGCAAAGCAAGATTGGAGCTGAATTACATTGCGAAGTGAAATAAACCAGTGTGGAACACCCCTCAATCTCCCTGACAAGGTGAGCTTTCGAAGTACTGAAGGAGTGCGTGATGATCTTTCCACTTTAGATACTGATTTTCGTCTGTTGCCATTAGAAGGAGGTGATGAAGGCTTCTCATCTTTTCAATGGAGGTACACAGATCTCTCCCGTCCACTTCTTTCAAATTTGTTAAGTCTTCTGACTTGAGCCATCTCCCCAATCCCTCTCACAATCTCAGAATTTGCTTCAACGCAATAAACAACCTGTAACTGCTTTAGCTTTAATATAGAGTTTGGAACTCTCGATCCTGTTACATAGTAAAATCATTCACCTAATGCCACATGTATGAGAATATGTTGTAGCATACGTAACTTGCCTATCTTTTCAGGAAGTACTTTTATCAGTATTTTCCTGATATCAAGAGTTGGGACATCAATCAACTCCAGCATACTTAGCAATCTACACCTCGGTAAAAGATCATCCAGTGGAAGGGAATTATGGTCTCATATCGTATCATGGCTTAGCTGAACCTTTGAATTAACGAACTATTTCCCACATCAGGTCATGCTTTTTACAGAGCTTAGCCTCTTGAAATTGTCATGCTTCACAACTTGAAGAAGGGCTAGAGATGAGTTCTCTCAAGTAGATCTTCCCTATATCTTCTGGAGAAAGACCATTTTTTTCTTCGAAAAAAACCCTTCAGCCATCCACATCCTTATTAGTCGGCCCGCACCAACCCAGTACCCACTGGGGAAATGACAGCAATGCAGGAAACAATTCTTGAGAAATATGGTAACCCCTTGCGTCATACATGTTAACAGGTGATCATTTTCTTTCTGGATTTCAACCAACTCAGCACCCTCCACAAAGAAAGTAGTTTCTCCAATGTTGTGTGCATAGTTAAGGGAGTGATAAGAGGTGGGATCTTCATCTATGTGACTAAGATCATATCTCTTTGCAATTCCTCGATCTCATGTTTGATTTCTTGGTTACTCCTCGGCCTCGTCTCACTCTATAGCGATGATACAAGAACTTATCGTTCACATCTTCAACTTTGAGGGCAGCATCCATGACTTGTGTCACCCAAGAGCATAGCCCTTCATTCCCATCTTTATACCTTTCAGCATTTCTCAGGAATGACTTCATGCTATCTAGCTCCAGCTTGATCCGAATGTTACCATGTATGCCACTCCGATTATAAGATGGTGGAGTGTTTCTTTTTAATTGAGAATCTTTTTTTATTTAAATAAAAAATTTACATAAAATTGTAATTTCAACAAAAAAAATTAAATTTAGTTTGATGAATTTAATCATATTTTGTAATTTGAATAATGGATTTTTTTCAACGAAAACTTGTGGATGTGCTCAACCAAATTGTCCAACTTGACTATTACGATGTTGCTCGGACAATTTGGGAAAAAAAAAAAAAAACATGAAAATGTGAGGAAAAAGCAATGTGTCAATATTGCTTCGTATTAAAAAAAAAAAAAAGGTGTTTATTCACTTTAATTTTGTTTGGGTTATACATATTATAGACTAGATCGACATGGTTTTGTTCTTTTTTCTTTTCTTTTCTTTATTTGACTGGCAGCATAACAATTAACATCGATAAATTAACTGGAGAATTTCGTAAAACATCACACTGATTCAAATTGAAAATTAATGCGAAGTCCATGATTTATTTTGCTTAGATTGAGAGCTCATGTTGAAATTGCACTTTCAGTTTTTTTTTTTTTTTAATCAATTAAGTATCTAAATAACGGTAAAGAGCAAAAATAAAGTTTTCCTAATTTAATCCTACTCATACAGTTGATTATCCTGAGAGGTAAACCGTAAACCTTAACAGAGTTAAATCCTCATAAGCCATAATTAATCCATAGTTTGAGATTCAGAATTTCATCCAAACATGTCTTTCGCCCCTAAAATAATTTCACATATTGTCCCCAACATAAACTGAGGCAGAAAAACAAGATGAAGGACATAATATTGGCTAACAAACCTGCTTTATTATGGCCAACAATTTAAAACTTGAAGACTAATAGGAAAAGGATACACTTATTCAAGATTCTGAATTCCCAAGTATCTGTCTGTCTCTACAACCACACAGAATTAAACATTTCAGGCGAAAACCAGTACGGTACATCAATTTCATACAAAATCCCATTTCCTCAAACGCCACCAAACACCATCTGTTACTCGTTTTTATTATCGTACTCTTCTTCCTTCAACCATCTGCATGTCAATGAAACCAAAACTAGGCGTTAGAATACTAGACTCCAGTGATTCAATACTATAACAGGTTATGCAAGTTTTTTCAACTCACCATTTGGTGAGTAACCACCACCGGACGAGAAATTAGACGATGCTCTCGGAATCGAGATGGAGAGTTGGGTGGACGAGAAGAGGTTCTTGTTGGACCCATCATCATCATCGAGTGTGGACCATGATTCCTTAGTGGTGGGCCACTCACTGAAGAAGGGGTGCACGGGATGTTGCTCCTGCTTTACCGACCCTGGTGAGTCGATCTCGCTCCCCAAAAAGCAGTGTTGGCGCTGTTTTGACATGGTGGAGTTGATAGACTCAAATGCATGGGGCATGCTTTGTTGAGTCGAGGAAGGGCCGAGCAGGTGGGAGTCAGATTTTTGTTTCAACATGGGGCTCGAAGAGACTTGTTGAGAGGGCATGAGTCGCCATGTGCCACTTCCAGTGCTTGACCCTAAACCAAGCGTTCCCACGTTTGTGGAAGCTTCTGGAGAGAAACTGTTGTCATCACCGTCCTGAGTCACTCCATGAATGTACCTGCATGTTTGGCTCGAGTTAAGCATCACGAGAGACTAATTTAGTTCGTTGGACAAAGAAGGGTCACATTCATATTGATCATTTCTATCATTTATTACTCATATTGTGAGTTCTAATCATCTCCCAACTGATCCCTGAATTAAAGACTCAACTTTGATATACATATTGCGTTGATAAGCCAGTAACTGCCTTGCACGGCACTAGACAAAAGCACGAGTGACAACATGTCTGGTGCTCGGTTATAAATAAATTCCACATTTGAAATGTGTAGCCTAAGGTTGGATGTTATTATGGATTAGACCTACAGAATTATTAAGAGATACTTGGCAGACTATGTCCAACTCGACTAGTCACAAAATAGTGATGGCTAAATTGCAATAGGACATCAAACCTGTTCCAAACTTACAACATTATGACTTGCACTATAAACAAATGACGACCCTGTGTTAACTGTTAATATAGATGAATCTGATTCCTGAAAATTTATGTTCTCTAAAGTAAACAAGTACCCCAAGCATGTGCTCAACTCCAACCCAAAAATTGTTACAGGCAAAATATGGCATCAGTCTGAACCCAGCTGCAGGGAATTAGAACAACAACAGAACCCTAAAATAATAATTTGGTGGACCAGATGGTGACCAAGATCAATATATAACTCCACACAGCATTGCATTGATTCTGCACCACAGCACTTTTAAATCGAATACAAGGGACACACAGGACCCCCCCCCCCCGACTCACACAGAAATCATAGACAGATTGACATAGCAAGAATGTAAGTAACATCTGCTTGAAAGTGAGAGCCAATGGCCATAGATTCATGATTTTATCACATAGATCCGGTGGAATAAAGTGGGGCATTCAGAAGGGATAGTATTCCTAGGTAAGGTCATAGAAGCACCAAAATCTTGTCTCATAAATATGGAATGTGCTCAACGAACATGAGCACAAAAAAGGATTTTAGCTCCAGATAATAAAGTTGGTTCTCTATCGTCAAATCATCTCTTAGTTTGCGCCTCTCCCACATTTAACTCCATAAATCTTTAGCATCCAAAGCATGAGATACATTTCAAATGAATATTTGGAAGAATCCGAGCATCCTATCAAACGAGTCTTCAAACAGATCAGAGTCTTCTGATGACTCAGTGCAGTCATTTCAGATCCCTAAAACTAACATCAGAATCTTGAAGATACTACTGGTACTTTAAGATGAAGGGGAAAAACTATAAAGTAGCCAATTGTGCAACATGTGAGACCTAGAGCAGATTACCTGACCCTAGTATTGTTTATTAAACATAATTCAACTCATTCCGCATAACAGACTTGTCTGAAAATTTTGAGGATGAATTTCTACTTTTTTTTTTAATTTCTTCTGGCTTGGAATGAATTGGTAATAGAGAATATTATATGCCTTCACAGTGGAAGAAGTTGGTTTGAGAATAATACAACAGATCGCCTAGAGTAGAGCAAAATTTTCGAAGATTTAGTAAACATTCTCAGTTAACGGGAGCTTAAAGATGTGCTTGAAAGGACTGAAGGGAAGAGATGGAAGGGAAAAATTGGTCTGTTGCTTCTTTTTCCTGACGGGCAGATTTTAGGATAAACATCTCCAACAACTTAGTCTTCAACTAATTTAATGGGTCAGCATTCGAATCTGCATGCCAAATCCCGAAGTTTGCACCAAATGTTTAACACCACATTATGGTCTTATCGATAGTCAAACAAATTTGTGAAGACAAAATGGGTATATAGTCGACCTTCTTCTTGTCTCCTATTCCAAAAATGCAGAAAATTAACTATTGTTTTTTTCTGTTGTAATCCGGACTCAATAAAAGGAGACTTGAGTCAGTTCACGAAATACTAGGGAGTAAACAGGCTTCATCTACATATTAAAGTTCACAAATACGTTATCTTTTTTATTCTAGTTTTTTTGGATACGGAATAACCATACACCAGGTACAATCTTTTGAATGATTCTAGCAGACATATTCTTTTCAGAGATTTATTGGACATGAAGAAGGTCCAGAAAGCAAATTCCTTTTTTCCTCATAGTTTGGAAGATGGCAAAATGAAAAAGTTGAAAATTGTTATATCTAAAAGCTACAATCGCAAATCACATCCTTACATAAATCATGACACATTAAGTGAAGTTGATTAGTTTCAGAAGTTCTGAATATCCTAACTACTTAAATGATTTAAGCAGGGAAATTTTTATATCCCACAATGAAAAAACCCATCTCCATGAAACATAATCCCACCTTTTTTTTTAGAAACTGCAAGAAAGAGATCTTTTGTTTTTAATTAGATTTCGTTCTGTTAAGGCAATTTTCTGATAATCTCTCAAAACCCATGGTTTTTCCTTGCATATAACAGTTTCAAGTGTGCAAGGACTGACAAACCGGTGGAATAATTGAGTAAGCTGCACTATAACTACCTGAATTCCTTGTTATCCATCCCATAGGAGATAGGTTCCATCTGCAGCTTTGTCACGTTTCCAAAAGAGGATCCATCTGAACTGACAGAATAAAATGGCATGTTCTGGAAGCTTCCACTGCCAGTACCATGGAAGCTTCCACTGCCAGTAGCACACCCAGTAGATGATATGTGGGGCATTGCAGTCGACACAGACTGCGAAGTAGATTGTGATTCCACAGGCTTTCTTGAACGGTTACGACCACGGTGCATGTGTCGCTCGCAATATTTTGAGTCTGGATGTGCATCCTTTGAGCACCTCCACTTCTTCCCATCCGTCCTCCGGCATCTACCAGGCTCCGGATCAAATTTCTTCCCATAATAAGAACAGTATCCCACTGCACAATCAACACCCAATATTAGGCTCCCACTATTTTCATTACATAAATTTATCATAAAGTTATACAAGCATATACATACCAACCCAAAATCACATTTCACAATTTCCTTCACAACACCGAGTATTTCTTTCCATTCAACAAACTAGTTCATATTAGACGAGCAAATTCATCCATTCCCAGGAACTGATTGATTCTTTTAATAGTCTCATCAAAGAGAGAAAGTTGGTATAGCAATCTTCAGATGGTGCTTTAAGCATGGGCCTCACCAAATTAGAAGTAGATAAACCATCTATTGTGTTTCCAACAATCAAAGGCTCTGACAAGATTACTTTCTACCAAGATTATACATTTATATAGCATCACTTTGTACATATGCAAACCAGATAGACAGCAAAACAGTAAGATGATTACATGAAGGATGGTGGAAGAAACGAGCAGAGAGCGCATCAAAGCTGCGACGAATAGGCAAAACAAGGTCCGGTGGAACCGGCAGGCCAGCAACTAGGTACTTGTATATCATGGCTTGATGCTCCAGCTCTTGCCATTGGACAGCTGTGAATGGAGCCCTATAGCCCCCATACCCCAGCTCCCCTCCTCCCCCTATCCCTACCCCCACCGCCACCGACGACGATGCTGTCCCACTCATCTTTCCCCTCCTTAATTCCACTCTTTTCTTTAACCTACCCTCTTTAAATCGAGTCCCAGTTAATTAAGTACTTGTTCTGCTTTCACTTCACACAAAATCTGCATCCATATTCAACATAAATAGAGTCAGCAAAAACACAAACATAGCAAAACTACGCGCACATGCAAAGAAACTACTTTCTTAGAGTTCTTTCATCATTTCTTTTTCATTCTTTCGAGATGAGGAAAGGGGGTTTCAAGATCTCACTTCCTAGAAAAGAAGCTCCACACAAGCAAAAAACAAAAAAAGAACTGTTCAGGTTACACATGTATGCATACCAACTGCTTGATGAAAAAGCTGACCACACAAATTCAAGAACCAAAACAAAAAAGCCACAAAAAAAAAACACCAAACACGAAGACACAGTTGCAGTGTATGTGCGAGAGAAAGACGGCGCGTATTAACCCGCGGAAGCACAGATCTAGGGTTTGGCCAAACATGGCATGAAAGACATACCTCAGATAAAGGAGAAGGTGGGCTAAAAGGCTGGTGGATAAAAATTGAAAAGGATGGGATTTTTAGCTTAAGTACACTGAAACACTGTGAGAATCTGAGAGTTAACAACACAAGTAGTAGTTGGGGGTGAGACACAAGTACAGCAACTATGGAGGCATTTTCTTGGTTCTGGGGATGAAGAAGGTTTAATGAGGAGGGATTAGAGAGGAGTATTTGTGTGTGCTGAGATTAGAGGGGACATGGGGGGGCGGTGGGAGGCAACATGGGATTGGGTGGGGTTGGGGGTGGGGTTAGAGATTGAAATTATGGGGTTTGTGGTGCTGCTTCTGCTGGTCCAATGATGTTACACCTCATGTGATATCATATCATCACCTCTCTATACAACCTTTGTCCTTAAGTTTTTTAGATTCCTACTCCACATATAAATCCAATTATTTCTTTTCCCATATTTCAACAAACTATGCCTCCATTTTTAGCTACTTTTCATCTACTTTTTCTTCACTATTCAATTCCAAATTTTCCACCTTTACTTCACTACCATATCTATATCTTTTGCCTCTTTTTTTATTTAGTATTTTAACATCAAATTCATTCGGGAAAGGACACTCTCTTTATTTGCCCTCCATGTAAAATTGGGATGGTTGGGCTTCAATCTCAAGTTCAGAAACCCTAATCGGTTATGTTATTTACATTTGTTTTACAACTACACAATGTCCTTTGGGAAAGATGCTAGCAGGATTTTGCTACTTTAGCAATCTAGTTGGAGCTTGTATGATTTTGCTCAAAAATGATGGAATAATTTTTGTTAATTGAATTGGGCCTTTGGTCTACATATCAAATGGGCTTATTAGGATTGGACGATATCCTCTAAAAGCCCATTTTCTGTAATGCTCTGGTTGAGCCCATACTCGGCTGAATACGGGTTGAAAATTGAGAGAGGGCTTGTTTGGTTGACTTCCACCTAAATAAAAATATCATCACCCTTCTAAATAGAAAAACATATTTCCACAGTTTATTTTGTCTAAAATCACTATTATTTTTTAATTTCTTTAGCCACTTACTAAGCAAGTGGGAAATTGAATGAGTCGAACTCTAACCAATAAATAAATAAATAGACTTACTCTGCATTGACAGTTTGTAACAGATCAATTATACTTTCATTCAATGGATAAAAAATAATTATTTTAGAGAAAAATAAAATTAAAAGAATGTGTTCTTTTGATAAGTCTGATTTTTTCTTTTTCAATAAACATAAATTTATATTAGTCTTTTAACTATCACCATTTATAAGTAAAGAAAAAAAAAAGCATGTTAACATCGCATTTTATGACTAATGCAAGTATCTTTATAAAACTAGTTTGTTGTAAAATTTTGTCAAAAAATTATTTTTGACTTTTGTAATGTAGATATCAACACCATTTAATAATATTTTGTCAGAAATAGTTTTTAAAAAATAACAAATTAAATATGTTAGTTAAAATATTATCATTAATATTTTATTATACAAAGAAAATCATAAATAAAAATAGTGAATTAATAAAGATGTAGAAGATAAATGTGTTATTTAATAATACAATCCATAGATAGTTTTTTTCCTGGAATACTATAATTGAGGAAATATATATTTAAAGATAATTAGTTTGCTTCAAGGAAAAGAAAAATTAAAAAAAAAAATTAATAAGTATTTCGGTTTGTCTCTTTGCTTGTACCGCCTGAAAAAAAATTATAATAATAACATATTCTGAAAAGAAGTAATAATAATATAAAATAAAGAAAAAGAAAAAGAAGACAAGAATATTGGGGAAGCCACATGTCATTATTGCTGAAACCGCGTCAGCTTCGTAAACAAACAGTGAGACTCAGAAATGGTGAGTACCCCCACCCCACCCCACCCCGCCCCCACCTGGTGGTGTTCTGTTTATCATTGGACGCCAAGTCAGTGCTCGACAGCTTTTTTCAACACTTCCACTAAATATTTATGCCACCCTTTTAATTTATATAGCTGTCTCTCTCTATTTTATATATTCTTCTCTGCAAATATTCCCCGCTTTTTCCATCATATCTCCTTCTCTCCCTCTCTCTCTCAGCAGCCATGAGTCTCTTTGGCCTAGGCAGGTAATTTTCTGAAAAGGACTTTTATCTGATTGGATTTGCTGGTGTATGAATGTTCACGTCAGATCTGCTACTTTTTTTTTTTCAATTTTGTGTACCCTTCTTTTTTGCGTTAATTTGTTACATCTTGTTTCTGTTCAATTGCTTATATCTCGATTTTCTGCTTATTCTGTGATTTATATGTGCTTTGATGGATATAGCATGAATAGATTTTTGATGCAGAAAGTGGTGCATGATGATGTGGAAAAGTTTTTTTTTGTTGTGTGGTTGATTGATCATAGCCATTGATTTAGATTCGAGTTTGATGTTACAAATGGGTAAACAGATAATTGATTCCGAGAAAAGGGGAAGTTTTATGTCTACTGAAATTTAAGTCACAGTGATGATTAATTGCTGTTTATGATTGTTGATTACTGTTCTGTTCTATTAAACCAATTGCAAATTGCGAACTAGCTTGAGTGGTATGTCTTTCAACCACTGCCATTCAATTCATCTAGTTAATTCTCTCTTATGGAATTTTCTCTTTAGTGAGGTTTATACTAGAGTTCATCTAAGTATTTATCATGTTTGATGTGTTATTTTGAACAGGAATCAAAGGACATTCCGCCCTAAGAAAAGTGCTCCATCGGGCAGTAAGGTGGGCCTCTTTTGCTCCACTGTTTTGGTTTTATCTTCTGTTTTACAATCATTGCTTGTATTGAAATTCAGCTTGATTAATCGCACTGGCATATTCATCATCAGTACTATATTACTAGTTTGTGCTTTCCTCTGGCTTGAACTGACACCACCACAAAAATTTTGGATCTTTGAGCTTTATCTGAGTGTGCTTAAAATTTTGATTTCTCAAGCTTTTCATTTTTTGATTCATGGAGTGAACATCAGATAATGTTGAATAACCTGGTTTTTTCTTGAGACATTATTTGAATTTAAGTAATCATGGAAAATGTTACAACATATTGATATCCGTCTCTTACCTGTTAAAGAAATCATAATTTAGATCTAATGATGAACTGTATGGAAGATTGGTTAAATAGTTCATCTACCCCCCCCCCCACCACCAACACACAAACTCATTTAAATATACGTATGGAGGATGATAATTCATCTTTTCTGCTTCATTAACTCTTTTATGGTTGCATGTTGCAGGGTGCACAGCTTAGAAAGCATATTGATGCAACTTTAGGTAGTGGGAACTTGAGGGAAGCTGTAAGGTTACCTCCTGGGGAAGATATCAATGAATGGCTTGCTGTCAACAGTTCTCTCTCTCTCTCTCTCTCTCTCTCTCTCTCTCTCTGTGCATCAGTGCTTTGTGTGCTTATGAGCCTGTTTGCACATCTGCTGAGTCTCAAATGTCAGCGTGTTGATTAAAGTGTTCTCTGTTATTCAGATTGTGTTTTTCTGCATTCGTGTTTAATAATAAATGTGGAAGAAACAGTAATAAGATATGCATTCTGTTCACTGGGAGAAAATTAGCATGCAGAATGAGATGACATCAGAAGGCATTACCTAGTTTCATATATTTGTGTTTCAGCTTATTGTGCATGTTATTCACATTATATAGGAGGTCATTTCCTTGTTGACTGCTCGAGATATGATGCCATATGTAGCTCCTTCTTATGTCTTTTAATATACTCAATTACATGAATTAACAATTTAATATCAATATAGATGATCAATACAGTGTTTTAGTTTGTACCTTTTCTTGCTCTTCGGCTCTCTCTGAGGATCAAATTTATGAAGCTGCTTTATTTTATTTTTTTCATTTCCAGCTGTAGATTTCTTCAACCAGGTGAATCTTCTCTATGGCACCCTTACAGAGTTCTGTACGCCAGAAATCTGCCCTACAATGTCTGCTGGACCTAAGTATGTCACGGGTTGATCATATAAGCAATGATTTAAGCAGAAATGGGAATTGTGGAATAATAGAAAACTTTCTAATATGTACATAAATTTTTTACAGGTACGAGTACAGATGGGCAGATGGTGTACAGGTTAAGAAACCTATTGAAGTTTCGGCTCCTAAATATGTCGAGTATTTGATGGACTGGATTGAAACACAGTTGGATGACGAGTCCATATTTCCTCAAAAGCTTGGTAATAAGGATGTCTAATTCAGTTTAACTAATATTGTTTACTACAATCTTCTAGGTGAACTCCTTTTTCAAGAAACTACTTGTGTTGGTAATGTGCATCCATCACATCTAATTTGGATGTGCTTTCTAATTTCATAATATTATTAGCACAATACTGACAAAGGATTTTTTGTAGGCGCACCATTTCCTTCAAATTTCAGGGATGTTGTGAAGACTATATTCAAACGTCTATTCCGTGTATATGCCCATATATATCACTCTCATTTTCAGAAGATAGTCAGTCTCAAGGAGGAGGCCCATCTAAATACCTGCTTCAAGCATTTTATACTGTTTACATGTGTAAGTTGTCTGAATTTTTTTGATTTAAGTACACTTTCAAACCGCTACTTGGTCATCGAGAAAATTGCTTTTCATGTTGTAATTATGCAAGAGTTGTCCTAATAGGAAAGATGAACAAGAACATGGATTATGATCAGCATGCTTTTATTTTTAACATCAACTATCCATCTGGAATGAGATGGAAGGGGGAGAAAGCAAAAGAACGATATCAGCAATTGATTGCTGATGCATCTAATAAACTATCAAATCCTGAAAGTAGATTGAAGTATTTTTTCAGTAACTAAAGATATTACTTCTATTGTGCAGGAATTTATACTGATTGAAAAGAGGGAACTTGCTCCGCTACAAGAGCTCATAGAATCGATTGTCCCTTATTAACCGTGATTGGTGCTCGTGATCAACAGTTGAACTCGTCTTAAATAGAGATGAAATAAGTGTTTTAAATTCCCTAGGGGTCAACTGATCTTTAGTTTGTACCATCTTGTCTGTAACAACTCAGCTTGCTGGTTTTCTTCTTACCATCAACTTCTTGTTCTAGCTTAACTCCTCTGATTTTCTTTCAATGGCAATGGTTACAAAACGATGTATCTGTTTATTCTTTCTAGTGATAAAATCTGCATTTCAAAGAGAACTCTTCATAACTCATTTATTGCAGAAAGGGAAAGAATTTTTCAAAATCACAACAAAAGAATGATATGTTAACAACAAAATTGATCTTTCTATAATTTATAGGAATCAGACAGCCACAAGAGTGAAAAAAAAAAACTATCTTCTTTGGCACATCATGACTCCACTATGAATGCCAAGAATATTGCATTTAGACACATGGTGTCTACTTATCATCTGATACGAGGTATGTTAGGAAACGCCTTTTGTTTCGTCTTTGTGAGTGGAGGAGTTCCAAAAACATTCCAGATTCTTAGCATCTCATCACCTGCTACAGATGCAACATATCCATCTGGGCTCTGCAAAGATCCAGAATATAAGCATCTAAAACATGTTATAATTACAAATCTATGATTAATTCAGTTGATCGATACCTTAGCCATGCTAAGCACTTTAGATGTGTGGCCATAAAGCTCAGCAATCTTAACCATAGTAGGGTAATTCCAAAGAGTAAGCTGGTAATCATTATAACCATGGGCACTCAGAAGTTCCCTTTCATGTGTGCTCCAAAGCAATGAACAAACTTGTAAACCAGGATTCACCGAGTTCAAGCAAGCCCCGGTGTTGGTGTTCCAATGTGTGACCTTATTCTTACGTCGTTGTTTATGATCATATTGTCCATTCCCCTTGTTGTCAAGATGTTCTCGTTCCGATCAACAGGGCTCACCCTTAACTGGTGCCCTCCTTGTCGAGTCCTCAACTGAAAGTACGACACAAGACTGTTAGATGCAGCTGTAGAAAGTGAGCAACCATATATATGGAATCTGAAAGGAGATAACATACGAGTCGAGTAGTATCAGAGTCCCAAAGCTGGACATGGGAATTATTAAAGCCAACAGCAAGGTATCTCCCATCTGGTGCCCATTTGAGGCTCGTAATATCATCATTGGTTGAGAGAAGTTCAGATGTAGAACCATCAGAAGCAGCCCACAAGTAGACACTATTTCCCAGTGCAATAGCAATAACATTACTACTACCCCAATTCAACAGATTTAGATAGAAATCATCCACGACGTCAGGAGCATACAAGACCCTTTCTGGAGACTGTATGTTAAAATCGAACAATGAGATAACAGTGGAAGTTAATCGATAATAATGGACAGTGGAAACGTACAACCTGAGATATAAGTCTTCTCCTGTTAATAGATTTTGTATTAGGGGTGGCTTGTTCTTGAAAAGAGTCATCAAGATTCTTGGCTGATTGTGGTGGCTTGTTCTTGAAAAGAGTCATCAAGATTATTGGCTGATTGTGGTGGCTTGTTCTTGAAAGCCAGGATTCTTGTTCTGTTCATGTTCAAGATTTCTGCAAGATGCTTCCTGTAGAGGAGTTTGGATGAAGGACATGGTCCGATTACGATCCCCCCATGACGAATAAGCATGTAACGAGCAAAATCAAAATCCATGGTGGATCGAGTAGGTATGAACCTATCCAACTGCCATAAACAAAAAAAAAACAAAATATTATTTTAAGTTCAATCGAAACATTGTAACATGTTCATCAAATTCTGCCAAAGCAATTTCAGAAAAGGGAGAAATCAAACAGAAGAAAATCAAGAAAAGAAGTTGAAGAAAGTAAAAACCCATAAATGTATGCATGTATGTAGTAAGAAGAAAGAAAGGAGAAGATACGTTTTCATTGGAATAAATCTTCCGACGCATTTTGAGAAGGAAACTGAGAGCGATTGACAGAAAATAAGAATATCAACGGGTATGATGATGATGATGATGATTGATGGGACACTACTGATATAAATATGACGGTTATATTATTAATTATTATTATTATTATTATTAGAAAAATATGAACAATTTCATCTATTCTTTGTAATGTATATCTATATTAACCATATTAAATCTTATATATAGTTGAATTTTTTAATATAAATATCAGGAGCCAAGAAAATATTAGATTTATCAAATCAAAAATATAATTGTAAAGATTAATATTAGTATTAACAATATTATTAAATGAAAATTATAACTATTTAAGAATTATTTTAAATTTCAATAAAAATTATGTTATAAACTAGGAGCATGCATACATAGTATTTAAAATCATGAGTTTATACCGAAATCATTGTATTTGTATTCATTTAAGGCCTATTATTCAATTTTAACATTTAATATTACCATACATATATAATTTTTTGTAACGTTTAAATAATTTTCTCCTTCGGCCAACAAAATATTTATATTTAAACCTTTGAAAATATGGCTTCAAAATCCAAATACTAATACGTAGAGATAATAAAGCCTATGTGCAATTTAATGCAAGTACAACTCCAGGCGAAGTAAAATATCCCAATTTTTCACTAAACTAAACTTCCAAGAATCAAATGGTGTTTACAGTTGCAAAACTACAATTCATAACCAAATATATTGAATCAAATGTATCAAAGGGAATGAAATTTACCTAAAAAGTAAAAACACCACTCATTCCAGAACTAAGTATCAACGCGTCTATGTTACCTAACATGTCTAAAGATAAGTTAAACACTGTATAACAGACTAAAACACAACAAATTAAAACCCGTCATCACCCTTCATCGGGAGAGCACACGTTCGTATCACACGAGCCACCGAATTTGGCCTCGGCATAGATATATGCACCAGCAACGGAAGCAAGAACACCAAAAACATGAACGAACAGCTGGAAATTAGCGAGCAACTCACCTTGAACTTCATGTTCATTTGAACTACATACAATTTTATCACCCTGGAGCTGACAACCATCTGGGATCATAGGCCCATAGAGAGTGAAGGCCGCCTGATAGAACCAGAGGCCTTGGAGGGTTATAGCAATTCCGCTGCATAAATCAACTGGGAAGCTAGCTGGAACGAGGGCCCCGGCGATGGTTGATAATATGCAGAGGGCAATGAGGAGGTCAAGGATACGGTGGTAGTATCCCTCAAGGCCCATATGTGTAGTCGAGTGGAAATAGAATAAGAGGTACTCTGCTGTGAATGCTGCCGAGGCTATTAAGCATAAAGCTCCTTCAGGCAATGGAAGAAAGCTGATAGATAAGTAATTCTCAGATATTGAAATCAAGAAAGTAATGGTAGTAAATTACACCAAGTATTATATAAGGATATTTAGAATTCATATGTCTAACTAACAAGCATGAGAGTTATCACACGTAGGTCGTTACTCATCCATACTTTGTTGGATATATCCAATCTCTATATATGTTTCTTTTAGCAGCATGCACATATTAGATCCAGTTTCTTTCATCATAAACATGACCACTGTGGAAGGACTAGACCACGAGATTATGAAGATTCGATAAAATAATACTGGGTTGAAGTGTTCAATCCAAAGGAAGAGAAGCCAAGTTTTATTCATTTCAAACAGAAAGCTGATATGTATCAGTTCAATCTGACTTCAGAAAGATTTGGAAGTTTCTAGGCACCATTTCTCCAATTCAACAGGTAAATTTTTTTACAAATCAAATGCATGATTTTCTTCATTTTCTTGTGAATTCGAGTAATCGATATTTTAAGTGGACGCTCATTATGTACCATAAGGTGTTAATACTTCAAAACACAAACAGAATTGCAGTTACAATATGAAGTAACAAGTCTATAATAAGATGACCAGGAAATGCAAGAATGTTCATACACTGCTCTTTTATTACTCAGCCCCAACAACACAAAGAAACAAATACCCAAAGAAGCACAATTTTCTTCGAATTTGTTTTCAAAAATGCAGCTTATGTCCATCTCTTCTCATATTAATCAAATTCAAGATTATAAGAACGCATCGGAACACAGTGAAATCACATTCTAAGTCAGAGTCCTACATCTCTATAGAAGCTACGAGTAGAAAAAATAAATGGCTAAAAGTGGACTTGATACCGTATTCCTTTAGCAAAGTATGGAAAGTAAAGCAATAACCTTTTGTAAGCCTTCCTACATCACATTCAAAGAGAAAATTAAACACTACTGTTCTACCTTAAGAAAGAAACAAGTCCAACAGGATCATAAATCTTAAGACTCACCTTGTCTTCTCAGAGAGCAGTGCAATTACACCAAAGATGAAGAACATGAGCAGCATTCCAGAGTGCTCGAAGTTGTTCATATGAGACGGGTTCAAGACTCCATTAACAAAAATCTTGAGATGGGTTGCAAACAGAAACTCTATGCACAGATCAATGAAGCCTCCAATTGCAATGACATAGAGTTCCAAGTACTTAAGCCTGCCATCAAAACCTGGAACGGGGTTCCAAACCTTGACCTGGAATGACTTAGGATCCGATATATATCTAACTATAGAGCACCACATGTGCCACATCCCCACGACAAGAAATAACGTCCCCGGAAGCACATGCCCCGGAAATGAACCCATCTTTCCCAATCTACACCAAGTTGTTTTCTTGATTTACTATTTGTTTAAGATATTTTAGCTGGACTAGTAAACAAAGCAAGAAACACCCTTCTCCTAATAAAAATCTAACAATGGTAGTTTCACTGCTCTGTTCTCTTCTTGTCTATATTCCTCAAAACACTCTTCGAGACTAAATCTTCTTCGTTCATAGGAGTGAGTACTGTTCCTTTCCTTCCATACCTTTTCAATCTCATTTGCACTTTAGTCACTAAACTGAAAATAACACTAATAACCAAATAGTTGAGCCCTTAAGATGTTCCTGAAATAAACTAAAAACACCTGCAGAAGAATTATGGGTCAATTTTTTTTACCATGACAATTGCTTACAAGAAATATCAGCCAGCAGGCTAGAAACATTGTGTCTATCAGTTTAACACAACATAATTCAACAAGGCCAGAGAGAGATGGAGAGACAATTTTTTCAAAAATTTCTTTCAAAAATTTCAATCACCTAGAGGATGCGAGACTAAACAAAGACTTACTAAACATTATACAAAAATTAATCAGATTCAACACACAAAAAGAAAAGAAAAATAGTTGCACGAGTCTTTCATTCACAGGTAAGATGCAAAGCCACAAAACCAACAAAATAACCAAGAAACAAATAAAAGACACGAAGGGAACTGTATTTTCAGCACAAATAAATAACAAATTTCACTCCATGTGCAAATTACAGTTAATGTAAACAAATGCGGAAAAGATGAAATTTACCAGGCAGGTATTTCCAGGTATTTCTCCTATATGATTGCGAACAAGAAAGTTTTTTTTTTTTTTTATCCGAGGGAAAAGGTGGATGTGCAGTTTCGGGTAATTGGGATCGCAGAAAGTGAGATGGGGTCAAAGTCTTGAAAAGGAAGAAGGGCTTACAAAAGATGGTAATTATAAAGACATTATTGGCGGAAAAAACTGTATGCTATGACTTTCTCTGTCTAAATCGCCTTCTCTCTCCTCTCTCGTGATGAGTACTCCACCTGAAACACGTGTCAATAGATGTTTTTCATTGCCGCCCCCTTGGTTGCATGAAAAAGATCCATGTCAAACTGTTGTGTTGCCCATCGTTTGAGACACTCTCTGTAAGCCCGTTTCACGACCTTTATTGTGAGCATTCGCTTCATATTCGTGATTCTTCTTTCAATTCTTTTTTCTTTTTCAAAAAATAAAATTGTCGGTTTTTCATCGTGTTCTCTTTTCTCTGTTTGTTGCACTGTTGTTTTCCATTTTCCTGGATTGATAATGTTTAAATTATACCATTCTTTCCTTTTTCTTTTTTTTTCTTGTTTTCCTTCTTTTTTTTATTTGCACCAAATTTAAGCTAAAAAGAGCAATAATTAAATTGACTAAGTCAATCTCACTAGAGATAGCAACAAAATCACATTTTCTATAAGTAAATGAATGATTTTGAGATGAAATTAAATGAAACCACGAACAACTCTTAAACTTTCAATACTATATCGGTGTTTTTTTTTTATTTATTCATGTCATAATCTTTATCTTGTAATAATATAACATTTATGTACAGATTTCATAACTTTTTCAGTGCATAATTTATACTTTTTTTACTATAAAAATTCATATATATATCCGAAACTTTTATGTTATAATAGTATAATATTTATGTATGGATTTCATAACCTTTTTAGTGAATAACTTATACTTTCTTCACTATAAAAATTCATGTAATATAGCCGAAATATTTATATTGTAATAATATAACCTTTATATTGTAATAGTATAACCTTTATGTACAGATTTCATAACATTTTCAGTGAATAACTTATATTTTTTCACTATAAAAATTCATTTAATATAGCCAAAACATTTATGTTGTAATAGTATAATCTTTATGTACAGTAAATAACTTATATTTTTTCACTATAAAAATTCATATAATATAACCGAAACCTTTATGTTGTAATAGTATAACATTTATATACATATTTCATAACATTTTCAGTGAATAACTTATATTTTTTCACTATAAAAATTCGTGTAATATAGCCAAAACTTTATATTGTAATAGTATAACTTTTATATACAAATTTCATAATTTTTTCATTGAATAACTTATATTTTTTCACTATAAAAATTCAATATAGGCGAAACTTTTATGTTGTAATGATATAACCTTTATGTTGTAATAACATAACATTTATGTACATATTTCATAACTTTTTCGGTGAATAACTTATATTTTTTTCATTACATGCACTGCAAAATGTTATATGTATATAACTAAAAGGTTATGAGAACATAATTAAAATGTTAAGTTCGTTAAATTAAAAGGTTATGTCAATATAACTGTAGAACTAGGGTTTTGACTCGTGTGGGGACTTGAGGCACGCGTGAAACGCTTGAAATATACTCTCTGGTTGGGTCGACCCAATTAGATCCGTGCACTTGGTGTAGAAATAATTATGTTATTATTTTATCACTTCATGTAAATGCAGTTTAAATGTAATCGGTGCTTATATATCAATGTAAAGTATGACTATTTTTCAATTTGCAAGCTAATTTATTTTTTATCTGATTGTAATATTGAAATTTTAGAGTTAATATGATTGCAACCTAAACCACTTTTACGTTAAAGTAGAAAGATCACGTGACCACACATGATTTATTTGTTTACACTTTATAACATAAACTTTGTTTATTTATCCAATTACAAATTTTAAAGTTTTGAAATTTATCAAAATACGTTATAAATCAAAATTTGTAATTGAATAAAAATAATAATAAAATATAGGTTGCAAAGTGAAGAAATTAAATTATGCGTTGGAAAAATAATTTAGATTGTAATCAAATTAACTTCAGAATTTGAAAATTACAATCGAATATAAAATATTAATTACAGATTAAAATATTAAATTTTATTATAGGTTTATTTTTGCATTTAACCTTTCATCGAAATAAAACTATACTTTTTTTTTTTTTAATTTACAGAGTCCTCTATATTCCTTCAATTTTGCTAAACAGCCAAACAAAGTCCAACTATTCATCGCCCACCCCAACAAAGAAAAAAGGGTCTAATATTTTTTATCAGCATGTTAATGTTTGGACTTTAGGGCAGAAAAGTATCTCCGCCATTTTATTATTCCATCCATAAGATATTATGTACGCTAATTACTACTTTCTTAAAGTCTTACCCTAGTTGTAATAATACATCTAATACGCAAAGATATATATATATATATATATATATATATATATATATATATATATGAATTCTTGTAAGATCATATGTCATATCTAAGTTTATTGAATGAATTAATTTATAAAATAAAAGTAATTTGTAAAAATAAATTTAGATGGTGAGTTTTGCGTGTCGCTTCATCAAATTCTATTCAAGAGACTCTCATATAAGCTTTTTTCTTAAATAAACTATCTAACTTAATAATTAATTTGAATAATAAAGATTTAGAATTAATCACGTGCACATTGAAAAAAAAAGTATAGATGTGTAATTCATTACCTATTAAAAAAAAGTGATAAAAAAATATTTTTTGGCCAAAAAGGGTTGACATGGAACGTGAAGGATTTAAAATTTCAGATTTCAAACTTCACATGGTGGTGCAATGATTGCCTTTGTGCATCTCAATTCTCAACAAACTGGATTCAATTTATCCTCCTTAAAAAAAGTTAAAATAAATAAATCAATAGGATTCAATTTAAAGTTTTTAACACATTGTGGTCCATTACCTTGAGCTGCTTTATTAATATTTCAGTTAATTTTTTCGAGTAATTAATAGTAATTTATAGATGTGACAATCTATGAATTTTATATTAATGAAAAAGTTATGAATATTTCAGTTAATTTATATTTAGTTGTGAATATGTATGACTAAAAGTTATATATATATATATATATATATATATATATATATATATATATGAAGACATGAGTGATTAGACATGATAATTAATCAGAAAACACGGTATGACGATTTCGACTAATCCATTCTAAATGCTACATCTAAGATGACACTAAAATATACACTAAATTTTATTTTTGATTTATATTTTCAAATAATTTATTTTTATAAATGTATCACACTATATCATTGTTAATTCGTTATTGGATAATAAAGTTGAACTTATTACATTTGTTTGTAATTTAGAAATATTTGTAAAAATATAAATACATACATATTTTTAAAAATAATATTACTTAAGTAAATATTAATACTTTTTCCCTTTCAAAACGAGTCATTTTAACTAAAATACGACCTTATATTTTTTGTCATCTAGATAAATGTAATTTTACAAACCATTTATCATCAAAAGTCTCTCATATTATTTATTGAGGCCTGCTTCATGTTTCTTTGTTATTAGAATTTTTAAAAAAAAAAACTCAATTAAAAATTGATTTTGACTTTGAAAACACGATTTTCTTAACAAATAATGACCCTTTTTAACAAACAAAGTATTAAGATGAAAGATAGCTA
This sequence comes from Scutellaria barbata, assembly GCA_028654395.1. Classification (NCBI taxonomy): domain Eukaryota; kingdom Viridiplantae; phylum Streptophyta; class Magnoliopsida; order Lamiales; family Lamiaceae; genus Scutellaria; species Scutellaria barbata. The sequence continues at coordinate 12,261,474 of CM053645.1, forward strand.
ATAATAAGGGCCACACTACAAATATGACGGTTTATAAACGAAATATTCGAACCTTATGAAATACATTTAATATCTTTAAAATATGCTTGAAGCTAAATAAATATGTATTTAAACTTTACAAAAACTATAGTACCATCATAAACACGTTATGAATGGGTTAGAGTTATTTGTCACATGTCGCTATACATGTAACTAAATTACTTAAAAGCTTGCATAAATATTTGGCATAAACGTAGATGCACAACGGTAATATATAGTTTGTAATAAGTTGTATTACAGTTTGTCTAAATACATATTTAACTTTGAAAATCTCATTGATCTACTTAAGTTGAAAACAGTTGTCTTTCCCCCAAATTCTAACTAACTAAGGCAATGCCTATTTTTTTAAAAAGGAAAAAAAAAAATAATTAAGGCAAACTAAAAAAAAAAAAAAAATTACTAACGCGACTATCTTTAAAAAAGGAAAAAAATAATAATTAAGGCTACTATCTTTGAAAAAAAAGGAAAAAAAATAATTAAGGCAACTCGCTTTTAAAAAAGGAAATTTATTAATTTAAGGCAACTCCCAAATATTACAATTTCGATATCATTTGCCTTTCCAAATTGATTTTGTATATCTATTTTAGGTGTTCATTCTACTTATCAATTTTCTCTAAAAATCATGATATAGATCCTCTCTTATATTTCCTCCACATGTTAAATATCATTTATACAAATGGTGTGATGGTTATTTGAAGTTTCAAATGAAACACACATTGGAATAGAAAATCTTGTTTAGGAAAAAAAAATCATATAAGAAATAATTCATATTTTGTTAAGATATGAAACTAGATAATTAATTTAGAAACATGCACTTCTAATATCATGATGAATTGAAATTAAAATAAAATTAAAACAATGAAAATATTGATAACTTTTAACTATGCAAATCAACCTTAATAAATCAAATAAATTGCAGAACTATATAGTCTTTTAATGACATGAAATCTTAACATGGATATATAAAAAAACTTGCAAGTCTTTTTACATAAACTTTACAGGATGAATGAAAACTCTCAAATGTTAGTATAAGAAATTTGCCCACACTAAAATAAATAAACCAACTCAATGGCGTAAATACCATTAATTGAAAATTGAAATAATAAAGTCTACGAAAGTCAACAAGATTTTGTTTCTTTAAATTCTTTAAAAAGTTCTTTTAAAATTTTAATGCCGCAAATTCTTTAATAAGTTCTATTACTATTATGTTGCTGATGTGGACATAACTTTTATTTTCCAATTTTCTTTTATATTTTGAAAAATAAAATATAAATCCAACTAAAAAGAATTGCAGATATTGCCATAATTTGTAATTGCAGCAAAAACTTCAAAGTGAGAGAATAAATCAACTTTCAATTTTTTACAATTTTAATTACCATTTCGAAATCAAACTATTTTATATTAGAGATGAATTGTTGTCCATAACCCTTCCCCAAAATCACCTTTCAAATCTTAACAAGATTTGTGAAATTAAATATTGAAAATGATTGAATTTTAAATGGAACATTGAAATTACAAAATGCTAAAGTTTGTGATCAAAGTTGCCAATTTTGAAGTCTATATTCCAGTTGGAAATTAGGACAAGATTTTTGAATTTTTTTTGACAACAAACCTATTGTTTTATTTTTATAATGTTACGATCTCAACTTCATTTTGCGGTCATTTATTATCAATCCACAAATTAAATAAATTCTACATATAGGTACTCACTCTTATACTTACTGAGTATGTGATTCTTAAGTCAAAAATATTTTGTAATTTTTGAACCCAGTTTCATTTTGTGTATATATTATATCAATGGCTCAATGCACATCAAATCAAATTAATGATTTCGTGAATATAGACAAATAATGTCTAATTACAAACATAAAATATAATTTTATAGTGATTCACAAAAAAAAAAAAAAAAAAAAAAAGAAGAAAAACCCTACAGAAGAAGACAAATTAAGGCGGTATCTCGAGTCCACACTCAGTTCTAAATCTAAGATTCTAAACTAATCTATTTTGTTAATCCCATCGCACCTCCCACCTTATTTAGGAGAAAAAGGTCAAAAAGAAAATAAGGAAAAAAAATCCCCAAAATATTTAGTATATTCTTTCCTTTTAAAAATATTTTAAATTCCTTTTCTGCTTTTCAAACTCCCCCTGAACTTGCCGGCGTTTTCCTCAGCGTGTTATATAATACGGTGGCCTGAAAATCCAGATCACTTACCGTAAAACCTCTCTCTCTCTCTCTCTCTCTCTCTCTCTCTCTCTCTCTCTCTCTCTCTCTCTCTCTCTCTCTCTTTCTGACAAACACACATAAATTCACAGTCTCGTTCATTCACGTCACATTTAATTACGGATGTGCGTGTATTAATTGGTGAAGAGGTGAATTGTGGAGATTCTGACATGAGCTTAACGAATGTATTTTCGCACTCCCTCTCTCTCTAATTTGTATATTTACTTTGTATTTTCTTGTATATGACGTGCTAATGTGTGTATACCGGCGTGAACAGTCTTGCACTAGCACGCGGAAGTTACCACTCTGTTACGCGGAAATTATCTCTCTGTTTGCTACTTTCTCACCGATAACCTTCTGAATTGTCGGCGTTTCGGGATTTTGCAGAATCCGATCGTTGGTGTTGGAGTCGATCGATGATCAGTTGGTGAGGTTTTTGGGAGGAATTGTGGTCAATTTTTTGTGGATGTGATTGTTTTTCAGGTTGAACTGTTCCAGCAGTTGAGAGATTGATTTTATGAGTAAGCGATTAGATTTTCTTTTTTCTTCTCGAAGTCAAAATCCCGCTGTTTTCCAGAGATCGGAACTTTATCATTTTGATCAACGGTAACTGATCCATTTGAAGCGGCGTAGGCTTTGTTTGTTAGCCGGAAGTGAAGAGCTATTCTGAGCTTCCGGAGATTTTGTTATATTTTGTATTTCCTGCTAAAACTTTGAGGAGATTACCATAGTGTTATACCAAGATTAAGAGAACTTACGGTGACTGAGGAAAGTTTGGGGAAATTTGTGAAATTGGGAGATGTCAAACTCGAAGGTGGTGTATGAAGGATGGATGGTCAGGTATGGACGCAGAAAGATTGGAAGATCATTTATTCACATGCGATATTTTGTGCTTGAGTCTAGATTGTTGGCGTATTACAAGAAGAAGCCTCAAGACAATGTGGTAAATGCATAGAACTGTCATTTCTATTGATTGTTTTCCTCTCTTATATTGGGTTTTTGTGAGTGTTGGTGACTGTGAGTTCTATGTGATGAATTTAAATTTCCTCTACTAAAAAGAATGAATATATAAAAAAATCATGTAGAGTGCAGTTCAAATGCAAAAGGAAATTTCATGACCTAGTTAATATGGCTCTCTGACATAAATATTTTTCTCTTTTCTTAGAGATACCATTCCATATTTATATTGATCATTGCCAGAGGGACATAGTATTGCAAATTAACCTTTCTTTTGTTGCTCCTCCTCCTCATATGGTAAGGTGCCTACAAAGACGCTTCTTATAGATGGCAACTGCAGGGTGGAGGACCGGGGGCTGAAGACTCATCATGGACATGTGAGCTGAATGACTATACTTTATCTATTTTTTCTGGATAGTACCTTTTATAATTTGATTTGGCTGAACATTTCAATTTAATTATGGTTCCTGTTTATCCTTAAAGGAGACTGACCAAACTCAGAGCTGTCTGATTGTTCTTGGATGCCGTAGTTGAACTTATCCTTGTTTCATTATTTGAACATCATTACACTTACAGTATTCACACACACAGACACACACACACATAAATATAGATTTGTTATTGGAAATTTTTCATTCCTTTGCTAAAAGGGTATTACTAGTTCTTGATATGTTTCATTTTGATTATCTTACATAGAAACATAGTACTTGCTGAATATTGGTATGGGAGGAGTTCTCTGTATAAAATGTTTGAATACTTTATTGTAGGTAATGTCTCAGTCCACATTACTATTTAGATATATGCTCATTTAAAGAATTAATTAAATAGCCAACATTTTGCAACATTGGTGCTTTTAGTTGGTAGGGTTGGAAAGAAATAAGAGAGTTTTTGAAAAATGCTGAGGAATCACTAGATGAAGTGTGGGATAAATTTACGTTTAGGGTTGCTTGGCGGATTATTGGACATAAATTGTGTATTTGATGCTTATCGATATTTAAAGCTTGTACTTTAGACAGATCTTCTCCATAATTGGGAACATCTCATCCCTTTGTAATCTTTTCTCTATTATGAATAAAATTCTTGTTTCCTATCAAAAAAAGTAAAATAAAAAAGTTGGTAGGTGATCATATATCATTCTGAAAAGTTGGATCCTTGTATTCCCTTAAGAAAAGTGGTATTAGGAGGTTTGTCAGATTATATATAAAAAGAGACAAGTACTGTATATCATTTTCTAGATACTTTCTGGGATAATAACCGAATGATTGACTTGAGTCAGTGCTTGCAAGGTAAGAACTAGTCAAGGTTCAGTGATAGGTTTGAATGTCGGTATCTATAAGTTTCATGTATGAAGTCAATATAAACAATATCACAAAGTAGCCATCCTGTGTAAATGAATGATTGATGCTTCAGGAAACTAGAAGTTCTAAAGTCTGCTCCAAATTGTCTTGCTTATGGATACTAGATCTCTTAGTTGTTAAAGTTTCTATTTTTGCGCTAAAGCCATTGCCTCAGTAAATCACATCCCATTTTCTAGTATTATTCCAAGAGTGAGAATGTTTCTGAATGTTTTTGAATTAAGTGTTATAATCTCTGTTATGCATGATTCAATGGTAAAAGTGAATGCAAGATAATTCAAGTAGCTTGATTCCTTGGAATAAATAAGAGTATGCAGGAATTAACTGTGCGATGGACATGCTTTTTTTGTACATAGTAGTCTGATGTTAGTAGTGGTCCCTGGTATACCCATATTTGGTGTAAAAGTTTCCTAGCTGGGTTTACCATTTTGAAAGCTATTTTTTCCTTTTGTTGGTACTGCTTGCCAATTTTTTGAAGCTATTAACTCTCGCTCCCTTGGGCCATTTGAGAGCTTTTAAATTTCTTGGCATGTGTATACAATTTATGTCGTTGGGTGAGATCAACCAAAACTAGAGCTGATGGTAGATGTCTGTTATAATTTTGATGTGTTGAACATTTTCTAATGACAAAAAGCAGTTCACACAAGTTTTATGCTAGTGCTATGTATTTAAAAGCTCTAATGTTTGGCAGATGGTTTATGTTCTGTCTGTTTACAACAAGAAAGAGAAGTACAATCGAATTACGGTGCGTTACTTTTGCATTTAGTGATATATCTCAATTGATTTTTTTGGGGTTAGCATGATTATTTTCTTTGTGTGCATAAGGGATCTTATTCATTTTATTATTTTCCATAAGTGTCTGTGTACCTTTGGAGTAGTTAAAAGAGTCTTTGCTTTGATATACATGCAGAAGAAATCTTGATAATTCCATAATTTACTTTCAACACTTTTTTCTTAAACCTAATAAGTAATGAGATGTGCCTTTGTCCCATTTGGTGTACTTTTCTGTATTCGCTTCTGGTATTGCCTTGGCTTCACTTGAATAATCATCTAGTCATTTAGTAAAACTGAAGTGACACCTTGAGTAGTCTTTTTTTTGAATGTGTCATGAAACGTGAAGCTTTTTCAACACATAACATTCTTAGCGAACAGCATGTTATTGAACATAAAATATATCGTAAATTGTGCGACTAGGATAGAACAGTTTGGTTGTATTCTAGTATGTACAAACCAGACAAGACACATAATTAATTACATTTTTCTTAGAAATTGTAATACAAATGTATTTCTTCAAATGAAATGTATCTCAAAATGTTCAAAATGATTGATTGTGGTCCAAGTATTTATAAGTACAAAGAAAGTTGATAGAGTTGACATTGATGTGCACAATTTAGTTATGGATGAAGTACTGCATTTTATACATCTCAGCCACATGAGCATCAAAATTTGTTCTGCAGTTCTCTTTTCTTATTCTCTATATAACACTTTCTTTATTTGGAAATTTGCCCTCTTTAATGTGTTGATCTTCCTTGCTCCAGATGGCAGCTTTCAACATTCAGGAAGCACTCATTTGGAAAGAAAAGATTGAATCTGTTATTGATCAGGTTTTTCTAATCTTGTTCGCTGTATCAGTATTGTATCATTATTGGAAGTGAATATTCCTTTTTCGTGGCAGAAGGTTACCTTTTGCTTGAATTTATGTTTTAGTTGACAAAATAGCCGTCAATTGTTGTTGACATGCAGCATCAAGAGTTTCAAGCCACTAATGGTAACAAATACGTTTCTTTTGAATACAAATCTGGTATGGATAGTGGGAGGAATGCTTCATCATCAGATCACGAAAGTCAGTAAGTACTATTTCATAATATTAGTGAGGAATCTTATACCAAAGCCTCTGCTATAGCAAAAATAACCTGGTTTTAAAATTAGGCTTTATTTTTTTTGGTTGCTTGTCCACAAGATAACTTTTGTGTTACTTATTTGCATTCAATAGTTTTTCGTTTTCAGGTATTAGTAAAATATTTCCTTTCTAGCTAAAACTTTGAAAGACCAAAATTGTTGGTTCTGGAGAGTTAGTGTTACTTTGGTGGAAGAGTCAGAAACTTCCATTGATTAGATAAGGGGGAATACCATTATCTAGCAGTGAAGACATACATTTTCTCATGAGACTTCCTGGTTATGGATGAAATGCAGAATATTTGTTGTTTGTGCTGTTTTAATTCATTAAAGAAAAGAAAAAAAAAAGGTTTCCAAGGCTCCCAGTAGGATTTAGATCTTGAATTTCAGCAGAGGTTGGCTCTGGCTTTAAATGGTTTCAGGTATTCATGGTAGAAATTCAGAATTTGGTAGTATTTTGTGATGAAGATGTGAATACTGAAGTGAATGAGATTTCCTTGATCTAATAATAGTTATTTGTCCTGTAATTACTATATGTACTAGCATTATCGTACTTAGAATACAGTAGCAACTTTGTAAGCTAGGCATAGTTCAGCTGTAAGTCAATTATTCTGGCTTCTGGGAAAAATTAAAATAGATGAACAGACAATATATATATTTTCATATCTTCTTCGAGGTTGCTAAATGATCCTTGTATTATTGTGTGCTCAAAATTTCTATCTATTGTGGTAATTACATTCTTAAAACAAATGTTATTTTCTCAAAATGCAACATTTTCAAGCGGCCTCTTGTGATAGTTTACAGGTTAATTATGACATAAAAATGCAATCGGCACGTATATATCTTTATGGAAATCTGATTCTCAACCTGTTCGACTTTGCTTGATCATTTTTCTGCTGCAGGTTTAGTGCTGCAGAAGATGAAGAGGATTCTCGTCGAGGTTTGCTACGTAGAACAACTATTGGAAATGGTCTCCCCTCTTCATCTTGCTTCCTGGATTCTGTGTATTTTTTGTTATCTCACTGAAATTCAACTACTAATTTAATGGCAGGCCCACCTGAGTCTGTTTTCGACTGGACTAAGGAATTAGACTCGGATTTGGCCAATCAGAATTCAAACAATCAAGCATTTTCTAGAAAGTATTGGCGCCTTCTCCAGTGCCAAAATGGTGTGTTGATGTTCCTAATTCGTATTAATTTTGATCGGGTTGGAGCCTTGGAGGATGAAAATATATAATCCTTTTTTGTAGTTGTCTTTGAGATAATGCTTGGGATAATATCATCATTCTTAAAAAAATTCTTTGTGAGCTTTTTATTATTTTTAATTGTAATATAGTGTTTATCTCATACCTTTTATGCGAACTTTTAGGTCTTCGGATATTTGAGGAGCTTCTTGAAGTGGATTTTCTTGTAAGAACATAAAGTAACTTTGCTTCATCACCCAAATGTCTTAGCCTGACACTGGATGTTTATTGTGTGTTCATTATAACATTACCTATGTAGCCAAAGAGCTGTAGTAGAGCAATGAAAGCTGTTGGGGTGGTGGAAGCTACCTGTGAAGAAATATTTGAATTAGTAATGAGCATGGATGCGACGAGATGCGAGTATGTTCTTTTTATTGTTCTCTTTGAAATTCTTCATTTTGTTGTTTTGTTGCATGTTGAAGTGATCTCTGATAGGTCATATATATAAAAAAGTTTTCTCTAATGAACATGAAGCGATGATTGTTACTTTTCCATATTATTACATATGTTCATCCAAGAGACTTCTATCGATGAAATAAACTTCCTTAGATTTTTTTTGTTGGGTTAGTCAATTGTTTTATCTTTGATATTCACTCAAGAACTTAAGATTGATTTTCTTTTTAACCCTCAGAATGCAGAGATCTAAAATATTCTTTCTGGAATCAAACAGAAAGAAAAATGCATGATGGCATAGTGTTTGCATTTCAATATGTATGATTAACTGTAATCCTTTTCTTTTTCTCTTTTACCGAAAGTTTATTATGTATGTAGGTGGGATTGCAGTTTCCAGTATGGAAGCTTAGTTGAAGAAGTAGATGGACATACGGCTATACTTTACCACAGGCTTCAATTAGATTGGTTCCCAGGGTAATGTGTCCTTATCATATATACATATATATAAGTATGTATGTATGTATATGTTTTGAATTTTGGTGATGCTGTTCTATAAACAATACTGATATGGAATTGCTGCTGAATTACAGAAAACTGTTGTTTGCTTGTATTGTTTTTCACTGTGGTCGGAGATAATCCTTTCTGATATTTGTTTGATTCAGTTAGTTCTTTTGCTTTTGTGTCTATGTTTGCTTCACTGACCATTACTTTTAACACTTATGCCTCATTTGCTCAAGTTGCAAGTGCAGGATGACCTCTGGAAGATGGGACCTTTACTTTTAATGCCCTTCTACAAGATGACCACTGATGATGGGATTCCTTGTTATCTGCTTTTTTTCTTTCTTTTGATAAGCTTGATGATGAAACTCTTAGCATCTCTTTCTCTGCAATTAAAGCTAAATTTATGCCAGCGTAAAACATTATGCCTAATATTTTTCTTGTCTGTTACCTGGTGGAAATACATGGGTTGTATCATTAAAAAGGTCTAATTTCTATTGGAAGATGCACTTACATGTACAAAACCAAAAAATGTTTGTGTGTATTCTTCATATGCATTTATATAATGTAAGCGATGTTATCTATTGTTTGTGTGTCCCCATGAGTCTCTCATTCTACTCTAGTCAATTACAGGTTTGTATGGCCACGTGACCTTTGCTATGTACGCTACTGGCGCCGGAATGATGACGGGAGTTATGGTAATTGTTTGAGGGTCTTCCCTTGTTTGTGTTCTGAGCATAAGTTTTATAAATGTGCATCTCTCCTTGATTTAACCTCTGTTACTTTGCAGTTGTGCTATTTTGTTCTAGGGAGCATGAGAATTGTGGTCCTCAACCTGGCTTTGTGCGAGCTCATATTGAAAGTAAATTCAACTGAGCTTTAATTTATATTATAAAAAAGTTTAATTTTTCAATTTTCAAGATCTGTTCTCTGGATTTATAATTTTGTTTTACAATCTTCACTATTTACTATAGCCATGCTGAAAGGCTCACTTTAACCAATTACAGGTGGAGGGTTCAATATTTCACCTCTAAAACCTCGTAATGGGAGACCCAGAACACAGGTCCAGCATCTTATGCAGATTGATCTAAAAGGCTGGGGAGTGGGTTATATTTCATCATTTCAGCAACATTGTCTCCTTCAAATGTTAAATTGTGTTGCTGGTGAGATCTTATGTTATGAAAATCTTTAGATGAAGTTGGTTTTATACCTTTGATTTTTTGGATTTATCATTTCGGCTGTCTTATATATAAATGATGAGATGCGCTCTTTCACATTTATTCTTGAATGTTCATGTTTATTGAACAATGTTCAAACTGGCGCTGCTGTTTGTATTTGAGAATAATCGGTTTTGTTCCTGCCGATGTCAGATACCCTGGTTCAATTCCTCAATATGCCTCATTAGTGTTGTTCCAGTTAGTCCATACTATGATGCCATATTCCTAATTTCCTAGTGAATTAAAAAAAAAGGCAAATATTTGTTCCTTACATGTTGGGGGTGTATTGGCTTTTTCACCTTTTCTAGTCCTTTTCATCATCATGGCTTGTACTTTTCCCTTTTCTATTCTATTCTATGCTGTGTGCAGTTTATATTATCTGCATTGCTGTTGCACTAAATTGACCCTCAATGGTGATTTTAAGCAATCTGTAAAATAAATTAAGATCAACTTCCATGCTAGAATTATATTTCATATGCAAGCATGAAAATCCATGTTTAAACCTCTGTCAACTCACTGCACTCTCCTATGGCTGTATTCCTCATCCCATGCTGATAACACCTTCAGCTACCTCATTCATCTTCATTTTTTCCTTTGCCTCCACTATGTTTTATATGGAAGTAGGAGTCTTTTCTGAGACCGTTCTCAAGGTATTTATGGGGAGGAATTTTTTTTGACTTCTGATTGATGGACAATCCTATAATCTAGGATATTTCATATATTGTGACATTTGGTTGTTAGTTGGGTGGTGGCATTCACATGTGGGTTAAAATCGAAATAGCTGTATTTCTTGCTCTCATTAGAGAACAACTCTAGGTGATATAATCAGTCTCCTTTGGCAGTTGCAGGACCAAATAGGTACCTACTGCTAGAATTTACCTTCTCTTTTTATAAATACTGTTTTGCCAGGTTTCTTGTAATTCACATATACCAAGAGAGGCTGCTGTATTTTCACTGTTGCGTAATTTCTCTTTTGTTGATTCTAACCTATTTTATAACTTAACTGTTCTGTGTGATGTAGTGTTATTTTTGAAGGTGATAAGATGTTTGGGTTTTCTACTATTATAGGATTGCGAGAATATTTTTCTCAAACTGATGAAAGAACCATGGCTCCAAGAATTCCTGTTATGGTCAATATGACATCAGTATCTGCCTCCTCAAGGAGAAGTCAGAAGCTCCAGTCATCTTCTAGTCATCATCACAGTTCATCACTTGATCAAATACATGTAGGAAACAGAAATGCCGTATTGATGGATGAAGATTCTGATGAAGATGAAGATCTTCAGTATGCTGATCAAGAGGTTTGTATTGTCCTGATGATTCTATAATATTTTCAAGGTTTATCTTATGTTTAGTTTTCTCTTTCTTGTTCTCATTTGGATGCACATGGTACAGGGTTTGCCATCTTCCATTGAGGTTGAAGACAAAAGAGCTGGTACTTAAAGAACTTAGTGATTCATTGGACTGATATGGAATCTTTAACTGATAAAGACTGCAATTTACTTGACATGTTTGTTTTCATAAATTGAAGCCTTAGAAGAAGACCCTAAAGACAAAATAGATTTGTCCATTTTCTCTGGTAACCTTCGCCGTGATGATCATGATAAGGCGCGCAACTGTTGGACATTATCTGATGGAAACAATTTCAGAGTTCGTAGCAAGCGGTTCTGTTATGACAAATCAAAAGTAAGTAATAGTTTCTGGTTTGGTACAGATTCTTTGCAATTGCATTTTAGGCTGCCTAAATTTGCTTGACTTAATCTTACACAATTTCTGCAACACTTTTTGAAGATTCCTGCAGGTAAACATCTTATGGATCTTGTTGCTGTGGATTGGTTCAAAGATACAAAAAGAATGGATCATGTTGCCAGGCGCTCTGGTTGTGCAGCACAGGTAAGTTTCTCTTGTGGTTGACTGCAGCAGTTTCAGTTAATTGCATTCCTTTCTGATAATACATTTTCTTTCTGAAAGTATTTATCTGCTTTCTGATTAAATTTTTAATCGTTTCATCCTGACCCTTGTATTATAAATAACATCGTTTCTGCTTCCTTTTAGGTTGCATCAGATAAAGGACTTTTTTCTATCGTTTTTAATCTGCAAGTGAGTAGGTTATTTGGCTCATTTCCCTTCTAGTTATCATATCCAGTGGTTGAACATTTAATAAATTCCCTCATTCAGGTGCCTGGATCCACACACTATAGCATGGTGTTTTATTTCGTGGGAAAGGAACTAGTACCAGGATCTCTTTTGCAGCGATTCGTGGATGGAGATGATGAGTTCCGGAATAGTAGACTGAAGCTTATTCCCTCAGTACCTAAGGTGTCTTTCTTCTATCCCTTTATAAGGGATCTATAGTGCTCTTTTGTAAGGAGCTACTATGATTACTGGCGCAGTACCAGTTATATGAGGGAATTTTCAAATGAACATATATATGCATTCCCATACATCATTTCTATTTCAACAAATTTATGTTATCAACATGTCATGTCATCTTTTCCACATGATAATTTCAAATAACTCTTATCAATATGCCTTTTTCAAAGCCAATATAAACCATTTATAAAATCTGTTCTCTCATAATACACTCACATAATTGTCTTATTGAATATATATTTTCTATACCTCTCTAAACCAAAATCAGTTAACCATTGTATGTCATGCATATTTCTACCTACATATATTACACTCACTCCAGCCAAAAGGAAGAAGGACCAGTTTTAAAAACCTTCTGTTCCATAACCTGTTTCTTTATGAATGATGATTAGTCACATTTTCCTTCTTATTGATTTTCTTTGGGTAATTTCTTATAGATATTATGAATCATGTAGGGTTCTTGGATTGTACGCCAGAGTGTTGGCAGCACCCCTTGTTTACTTGGGAAAGCAGTTGATATCAACTATATTCGTGGTCCCAAGTACTTGGAAGTAGGTTTTTTTTCTTCTATATTTGTAACATATTCTGAAATAAATGGAGCAAGAGTCACTAACTTGACCAATATGACCACCTTTGTGTGTTTCTTATTTTCCTGCAGATTGATGTTGATATTGGTTCTTCCACCGTGGCAAATGGAGTCCTAGGGCTTGTGATTGGTGTTATTACGTCACTTGTGGTTGACATGGCTTTTCTTGTACAGGTATTTAAATCTCAACTGGTGAAGTCTCATATAAGCATCTAATCTAACACTTGAGATGATATTACCTCTAGCAAAGGAATTTTGTATGATACATTTTTCTGGAATATTTTCAAGGTCATATATGTAAAGTTGCAAAGAACCAGAAGAACTACATAATTATCATAGGAATATCTCTGCTCTGCACCGTTTGCTTGTTTCAGCTAGTATGAGTAATCCTCAGCTACTCTAATATGCATCATAGGATTATTTAGTTTTGAGAATAATATAGACATCTGTAATATCTAAGGGAAATGAACAACGAGTAACCACACATGAACCAAAAAAAAGAGAGAAAAAAAAAAAAAAAAAAAAAAAAGAAAGAACAACCTTTGAGTTTATTTCATTTATTTTTTTAAGCAGACGTTCTCCTTTAATAGTCTATTGTAGATGTATTTACATATTTTAATAAAGATCGAGAAAGATATATCTTACAGTTATTCAACTTTTCATAGAGGACATGAAAAGCGAAAAGGGAAACAAAATTGTACTTTTATCTGTGAGAGTCAAAGTTGGATTGTATTCGTCAATATGGCATGCATTAAAGTGTGAAGGGTGGCAGGATCTCTATCTCTCTCAATGAAATATTTTATAGTGAATTAAAACGGGAAAGTTTGGTTGATCATACTGCTTATGAAATTGTGTAAAATGGTGCAATGATCAGGCCAACACAACAGACGAGTTGCCAGAGCGGCTGATTGGTGCCGTAAGAGTATCCCATATAGAATTATCATCAGCTATTGTGCCGGTGCTGGAGACTGATTCTTCAGATTCACTCAGAACATAACGGGTACCATTTATACAAACTTCAAAACAATACAACTGTTCAAGTATATAGACTGCATTCATTCAATATCATTAACTCTCTGAATGTAGAGAAATTATTTTTCCTGATAATTGGGTTCAATGCAGTGAAATGCTGTTAGATTTTACTTTACTCTGCTATTTCCCTGCTGCATTTGTAACACCATCAAATTTCATCCTTTCACTTCTGGAATTGGGCCATTCATTCATATTTATCTTTTACACCTCAATCACAATCCTTGTGTTTGGAGTGGCTGTGATCCAAATTGTCCTATGATCCAGGGTTGTCGATGAAAATTCAGTAGCCGTGCATGAATCTTGTAATGATTTGAAGGCATGTCTTTGAGCTTGCAAAGCCAAGTTCATAAAAATGGCAAACTTCGATTTGATATCAAAAGTATATTTTGAGTAAGATAACATTCTCTTCCTCAAAAATTGAGGGTATGTTTTTTTTCTTTTTATTGGATTTTCAAAATATATTTTGGATTTCAAAATTCAAAAGTATGTTTGCTTGGAATTTGACATCAGATTACAACACAATTCTACACTATTACTACATATTCCTATAGTTACCTATGCTTATCACCTAGCATTACCGTCTATTCCTATAAATATCTATTTCATCATATATTTAAACCTGTCATTTTACAATCATGCAATCCATCTACTCCACACCATGATAAAATACTACCCTCATGATTAGACCATGTCCGTGAGATTTGATAAAAGGAAGGTGCATTAGAGGTTAATATGTTTAATTGCATAAGCTATTAGGAATATGACGGAATGAAAGACAAGGTTAAGTAAGAAGGATACACCAAAATGTAGGTGCTGCATCAAACACTGGTGGTTCTTTCTTTCATAAAAGACAAGGTTAAGAAAGAAGAATACACCAAAATGTAGGTGCTGCATCAAACACTGGTCGTTCTTTCTTTCATAAATTGACATTTCGTGCTCATTTAAAAAATTTTGCTTTGTTATTCCCATCATCCGATAACCACAGGATGATCCACAAGAAAGGTGGCAGGATTCGGAAAAGTCTAGTTCAAGACAAAGCAAGGGAAAACCCAATTCCTATATCCAAAACCCATGACCCCGAACCGACTTCTTATTCAAAAGCCAAGGATCGCGGTGTGAAGAAGAGGAAGACATGTCATTGGAAGAGGGCAGAGATACAAGAGGAAAGGAAGACTCTTACCATCAATTCCTTTCTTCTTTGTCACTTAGGTCCAAACAGGCCAGAAATGATAATCATTACAATATAATCTTAATTCATAAAATCCCAAAAACAGTTAAGCATTTGTATCATCTAGATTTATTTCTAAATCTTGAATTCCTTTCTAACATACCTTTAAGAAATTGAATAATATCCACTGTCTCTTTTGAGAGTAAAATTGACGGACGAGTTTACCATAAAAATAAATTAACAAACACAAACGAAATATTTTCATCTCCAAATTCCAATCACCATCTTTAGAAAAAGGACAACTCAAATCCATTGTAATTATTACAATTTTATTTTTCTCTTCATATCAAACGTTACTCTTAATATTTTCACACCAAAATGAAAAATATGAGAAATGAAGACAACCATTCATGCCCATATAGGAGCTCTGACAGTCTACAAAGAGTTTGTGTCAGAAATTATTAAAATAGTTTATACTATTTATAAATAAAAGGATAAATTTCATAAGAAGACTCAATTTATAAATTAATTCTTAATTTTGAATTCAAATTTTAAAGTTTTTCAATAAGGGATTCACTTTATCATTTTTCTCAATTTAAAACTTAAAATTTAGATTGAGTTCTCAATTTAAGATAAAATTTCATATTTTTTTTTTATATTTATAAATTTATTTATATTTTAATATGTATTTATATTTTGGATAAATTAAGACAAGTTAATGAGCTTTAACAACAATTTTCGTCCAACTTATCTTAACTTATATGAAAAAAAGAAAGAGATAAAATATAATTAATTTAATTCATAAAATATAATTTATATTAAACTGATTAATATTAAAATTTATTTTCTATACTTTTATTCATAAAATTAAGAAAATAAAGAAATCTTAATTTTTTGAATTGTATTTATTATATATATATATATATCTATATAAATTAATATAAGTAGGATGAAAATCGTTTCAAAATTACACGAAATTGTCTTAATTTATCTAAATTATAAATATATATTAAAATATAAATAAAAAGAAAAAGAAAATAAAATTTTATCTTGAATTGATAACTCAATCTAATTTTCAACCTTAAATTGAGAAAAAATATAAAATTGTATATCTTATTGAGAAATTTTAAAATTTGGATCCAATATTGAGAACTAATTTATAAATTAGATCTTGTTATGAAATATATCCATTTATAAAAACATAACTTTTCGCTTCATATATACTTTTGGACCAACATTTGATTCATTTTGCAAGAATAGTGGCAACAGTTGTATGCAATGCTGATATGCTAGCAAGAAGCAAAGCCTAAAAGAACCATGACAAAACTTAAAACAGTGAAACTTGTAGCACTGCTTTTTATTTTTAATTTTATTTTTGATAATGTTACATACAAACAAGCCACATGTACTAAACATAACGTTTGAGGTATTCGTGGACTGTGGTATAATTAACCTCTGGATAGAGTCGAGAAGCTTCTTCTCCTTCTTCTCCTATTTCAAAATTTGTTAGGCATCCTTGATACAGTACATCATGGTAATGGCTTAATCCCACTTGCTGTCCATAATCAAGATCTACAATTTAACAAATTTATCCAGTTTAATATCATTATCACTTTTATGGTAAGATTCTGTAATAATTAGTTAGTAAATAATTGTATAAATATCTTTTTTTTTTTAAAATTAAAAATTGTAGGTAGTTGTCACCTAAAATACCTTTCATGGAAGCTAAGAAATCTTCCCTGGAGAGGGTAGTTTTGTGTAGCTCTTTTCCGATAAGCTTTTCCCAAGTCTCAACAACTTGTCGTTGAGAAAGAATGTTCTTTGGAGGCCTAATATAGAGTGTCTTGTTCAGTGTTCTTGGATCATCTATGCTCTTTATGGTGTACTTTGCTATATCATCTTCGGCTACATATATCGCTGCATAACCCACAAAATAGAAATTAACCTGTGAAAAAGGAGTCCGAATTATGGGTAGTGAAGCTACCTTTTATATTTCCATCTCCATGAATTACCACAGAATCTTTAGAAGGAAGTATTTTGCCAAATTGACAAAGACCCCCAAGAAAATAGCCAGCAAAGCAGTTTGCAGAAACATAGGTGAAAGGAATTCCAGCTTCTTCAATGGCTTTTCTTACCACCATTTTGTCATCAAATGTCACTTTTCCAGGCTCTTTTGCATTCTCAATTCTTGCAGGATCTGTCCCGAATTCCGATGGCAAAAACCTCTGCATCTCCAAATATCAGAAAATGATCCACTCTCATATATAAAACTAGAAATTGATGATCATTAATGTACCTTGATATTTCCAGCCTCTTTGATGGCTTGAACAAGCTTGAGCTGGAGCAAGATGGAGTGGCTACGAATGTGGACGCCAGAAATGGCGGAAACGACGACGTCCACGAGCTTGACAGCGTCGACAAGGGTAGGGTAGTGAGTGAAGGAGGCAGGGACAAGGTGTGCTCCTAGCATTTTGAATGATATCAACACCTCAACTTTGTCTATGTCCACACCAACCTCATCTCTACAAAGAACATAGGTTTCATGCCCTTCTTCCAAACTTGCCTTCACCAATCTCTTTCCCAAGTAACCTGTTCCTCCTACTATCAGCACTTTGCTTTTTCCCATCTATTATCTTTTTATTTATGCAGATTAATTTCTGAGTATTTATAGATACAATTTTTAGTTGTTTCTTCAAATGTACAATATTTGAAACTAAGGAATGATGTTCTTATACGGTACCACATTCCTTTAAATACACACTCGTTATTGTATCATCTTTATATTGTTTTACAATAATTTCATGTATATTACAATAACAGTTTTTAACTAATAATATTTTTCACCCAAATATAAGATTATACTACGAATTAATATAATAAAAATTGTTATAAATGCAATTAGATCTCTTTAGATAATTTGACTATTGTATATCATGATATTCTATTTGTTAATTCATTTTCCTAATAATTTTTGTACTCATTATAACCATAACATAATACTGTTGATGATATTATTGCAATATATCATTTAGCTGTCAAATAGAATGCAATATATCTTGAGTGTCGAGTGTGATGTGCACACTAACAGACATCCTACACACTCTTCATTTGGTGATATAATCTTTAAGCCAAATGACATCACGTGTGCCTAATAATGACGTCAGAAAACTTGTAAAAATATAGGTAGCTAGGTAGGGCACACTAATTTTCACTTTTCTTAAAAATAAAGGATGCTAAACTATATTTTAATCTTTGTTTCACCATTATCAGGTGTTTAGTCAAGATCGCCTTACAAGTAATTAATTAAGATCTATAAATCATGATCCATGTCAAAAATTCAGACAACCCACTTCAAGTACTTTTTTATTTTTTTTTAATGTAATATTAAATTGGATGGACTATGTCTTGTTGAATATCATCCATCAAACTATTTACCTAAATGTTTGTTGTCTATAAAAAAAGGTCAATAAGGATCCAGAAATCTTCTCACCAATATGGCAGGACATAGTTTTCAACTTCTAGATGTTGTTTTTCCAAGTTTCAATGCCGTAAGTTAGTTTATCAACAACAACATCATACGTCAACAAATTCTTGTGTTTCTGTTCATCTTTTGACTTAATATACATCGATCCGTTACACTTGTGTCTCTGCTTAATCTATGATGAATCTTGTATTTTGTTTTTTTTTTTGAGATTTGTCATAAAATATACATTATAATAATATTGTAATTAATCAATGCATAAATGGTGTTGGTTATTTTCATATTTGTCATAACTAGCGGTGCACCCACCTATACTACTTTGGTAGGGATTATTAATGATTTATTAATTATCAAGCATTAATTGTAACTTGCCCAATAACATCCACGTTGCATGAGATGTTGTGGGTTGTATGAATTAATTATTGTAATAATATAATAACTCTTTATTCTGTAATTCATTAATCTTTTTAAGATAATTTTTATTATGATGTTTGGGTGCATTCTTGTTTTTAATTAAACAATATAAAAATCAATCCCCAAAATTATTTGCCCATACCTGAAACTTTGAGTGACTTATACTGCATATAGTAATCATTGACCCAAACCTCTATAGAACCACAGTTTAATACCCTATATATAGAGAGAAAATATAGCAACAAAATAAAAAAACAAGTGCATGTTTAGCAGGTGAGATATATATTGATCAAAATGGTAAAAAGTAGGGTTCTTATTGTAGGTGGGACAGGGTACCTGGGCAAAAGGCTAGTTAAGGCTAGCCTGGCGGAGGGCCACCCGACTTACGTTCTCCGGCGACCGGAGATAGGGCTGGACATGGACAAGCTGCAGATACTGTTGGACTTGAAGCAGCAGGGGGCGGTGCTGATCGAGGGATCGTTTTCCGATCACCGGAGCTTGGTTGATGCCGTCAAGCAAGTCGACGTCGTCATCTGCGCCATCTCCGGCGTGCATTTCAGGAGCCATAATCTCTTGTTCCAGCTTAAACTTATCGATGCTATTAAAGAAGCTGGAAATATTAAGGTAATTTACATGTACTGCCTACTTTGATTTTTATTATTGCTAATTTGCTTTGCAGTTATTATTTTTATATATTAAAATTTCGTTGATGGAATTGTTAGGGTTCATTTCTTTCTAATTCATATTTTCTAAAAACTCTTTATGATTTTGTATTTCTATTTCATCAACACATGTTATGTGTATAAAACAATATCATTACTTCGTCTATTTCAATTCAAAATTCATCTTATATTTCATTTTTTTAATATATATTACATATTTAATTAGTATAATAAATGTCATGTAAAGTTATCTTCAAATGATCTCATCTCTTTGAAGTGTATTGATGAAATATGAAAAACACACCTTAGAACAAGATAATTTCAGAAATTTTGTTACCTCCAAAAAAACAGATCAAAATAAAGAATGATTGGTGGAATTGGGCCAATTTCGAACAATTATACCAACCTGGTCCCTCCTTATGCTGTTATCCATCCAACTCATTCTAAATATTAATATCATATATTTGTATCTAAGGATGACAATCTATCGAAAGATTTAAAAAAAAAAAATTCCAAATTTTGTATAGAATTAATTGTAAAAAAAAAAGCCACATTTCGAAAAATTGTAGGAAAATATGAATAAATCAATAAATAGAATGTACGTTGCGCTAGCATGATTCCCATCGTTTTGATACGTAAGTCCTCAAAACAGAAAAATTAGGGTTTCAGTAGGTAAATGTGATTGACAATAAGAATGCGTATTTGCAGCGTTTCTTGCCATCGGAGTTTGGGATGGATCCAGCACGAATGAAAGATGCTCTTCAGCCTGGAAGAGTTACATTCGAGGAGAAGATGATTGTGAGAAAAGCTATCGAAGAAGCCAACATTCCCCACACATATATCTCCGCCAACTGTTTCGCCGGTTACTTCGTCGGAAATCTCTCTCAGATGGAAACTCTGCTTCCTCCTACACACCAACTCCTCATCTATGGTGATGGCAATACTAAAGGTGCATTATACAATACTTAATCATCTCATATATCATATATCCATCTCTCTTTCAGATCTTACGGTCTGTGTTGTATAATTACAGCGGTCTTCATGGATGAAGACGATGTAGCAACGTACACGATTAAGTCCGTAGATGATCCTCGTACCTTGAACAAGACAGTGTACTTGAGGCCACCCGAAAACATTCTAAGTCAATTGGAGTTGGTTGAGAAATGGGAGAAGCTAACAGGAAAGACACTGGAGAAGATTAACATTTCTGAAGAAGATTTTCTGTCTCAGATGAAAGGTGTATAGTACAGCCTGTTCAACATTGGCCCAAAAGCTGGTTTCCTTTTTACCCCATTCTCACATTATTATTAAATGCAATGCAGGTGCTGACTTTGCTGCCCAAGTTGGAATTGGCCATTTCTACCACATCTTCTATGAAGGATGCTTGACCAACTTTGAGATAGGTGAAGATTGTGAAGAAGCTTCGAAACTTTATCCAGAGGTTGAGTACAAACGCGTTGATGATTACTTGAAACGTTATCTATGATCTCTGAAACTGTGTGCCTAAGTTTCTTCTTACAATGTATTGCTTGCTGCCAATTGTAATAATATCAGTTTCCTAAGTATACATGTTCTTGGCAGAGTGTTTTCTGGAAAACAAGATTTTTTCATAACAATGGGGAATGAAACAGAACAGAATTGAATAGTAAGTTAGTTATCTACTAATCAAGAATTCAATCTATATAACATGATATTGGCTTAGTCTGTACTAGATAAATATATTGGGATAAAGGCAAGAAAAAAAAAAAAAAAAAATATATATATATATATATATATATATATATCAGATGATCCTCATCTGTTCTGAAGTGGTTTAGCTTCAAATGCGGATCCATTAATGCCAATGAAGTCATAGCTACTTCTTGAATTCAAATCAAACTCAATGGAAGGTCCTTCAAGTTTAAGCTTGATGTCTTTGTTTTCTTGTGCCTCCTTGATGAAATTTGACATGGGCACCTTTCCGTAATCTGTAACATTTCCATTGCCATTTCTATCTTCTCCATTTATGGTTTGCATGAAACTTGATAGAGCCAAGTTGAAGTCTGTTAACTGAGCTTTAGTGGACTCGAGGCTTTCATGGTGATTCGTATCAGAAGAGAGGCTATTCTGGGCTTTTTCTAATATGGCTTGCAAGTATTTCCCTTGGGCTTCTATTCTCATTTGCAGCTTATTCTGAACCTGTTATTGGAAAAGATTAAATCCATGGTAGAAACACAGAGTTACTCTGTTTCTTGAAATTCTTTTTATGCTTAAATAAAAACCTCAAGCTGTTCTTGTAGCCTTTTCTGTACTTCAATCTGGCACCTAAGTGCTTCAGCTATGGGAATTTCTCTGTACAGAATATTCAATTTAATATGTAATCAAACAACATTATTTCAAAATAATGCAAATTATTGGGATCAATGATCACCTACCCTTGTTCACTGTTCATGCTTGATGAATTAGTGCTTGTGCTTCCGAAGTGCATGTTGTGATGCCCAAAGGAATTCTCTGCATCAAAGAAAGCATCATAATAAGAACATACAGATTTCTTAAAGATTATATGGCATTCAAGTTTATCGAACATGAAAAACGTGTAAGGAAGAATGAAATCTAATCCCAACCGCTGCTCTCTGTATTGTGTTCTAAAGCATTATGTTTCTTCGCCTGGTGCTGTCCGAGTCTATACTTCTGCAGAAGCGAAAGGCGAAGCATTATCTCCTTAAGTAAGCATAATAAGCAAGTAGTATCGCGTGAAAGAGTAATACCTGTAAATGAGACTTTAAATGATACAATGTCAAGCCCTTTAACCCCATTACCCTCAGTACAGATTTGGGAGTAGCCTCTGTGAATCAAAGACATTTTTATTAGAAACTAAGCACAATTGGACTGTTATGAATGAATCTAGTTTGATTGCAAGTTATGTAGAGACCATGTTTAAGACCATCAATACCTCAAATCATAGCAAGAAAGTAAAACAGTGAGCACATTAAACTGTCACATGGAGATATTCAAAATTGTTATGTTGAGAAAATGAGGATTCTATCTTGAAAATCTACTAATTCACTCCTCAAAAGGGAATTCTGTGTCATTCAGCTCTGAATAACTCGAATTTATGATCACAGTCTGTTAAGCTTAGTAGAAAGTATCGATCAATTTAGAAGAATTAACAATGGAATACGAGCACTTGTCAAATTTTCATCACCAAATTGAATATGCAATGGCTGGGTAACCAAACTAAATAAAGACAATTAAAAAACCGCTGCCATTTCTGTGCATTATATAAATCCCTTGATCATGATGAGATGAAGAAACTAGGCATTTATTGAAGAAAAGAATACAAGTGAAAGAGGAAGCAAATGATGACTCACTGTCAGGGCCACCAAGCTTAGTGACAGCAACAACAAAACGATCATGCAAATCAGCAGTCCACCTCAGCCGTGGCCTTGGGTCTCTTGTCATCACCACGCCGCCGTACATTCTCTCCATCGCCACCACTCCTTCACAAATACTTGTAAAACTATTCTCTCTCTTAAACCCACTCTCTTTATTCTTTGGACAAGGAAAAGAAGAAAGAGTAGAAATTCCAAGCAATGATGAAAGCTCAAAACCAAAAGAGAAAAAGAACAAAGTCGGGTATTATGTTGAAAGATTCCACACTAGCTATCAACCTAGAGATTATCGAAGTGGGTGCATGAATGTTAAACAAGAAGATCCATCATTAATAATATAATATTTATATGAATGAAGAAAAGATAAAATTATTAGATCAAACTTCCTTACTAAGTCTACTCATCGCGCCCGTGATATAAGTTTCAACTAATATTCATATTCCTGTAATAAAATACATCATGCGATCTACTTATAAGTACTTATTATTAGCATTGTAAGATTTAAAAAGATCTAATCTTTACATAATATATTAATATTGTTGCAGCAGTGGACATGTTGAACATTTTATGTGTATAATAAATAAATAAATATAAATATATTCTCTCACACACAGTGTCATGAGATGCATTATTATGGGACATTTGGAATTATGTTAGTTGGGTTTTTTTGTGTATTAATAAAGGAAAAGAACATGGGGAGATAAAATCGGCGACGAATCTGAAGAAACATGATTGCCGAAATATAGTATAAAAAATGAGGAATCTTGATCTGGTGTCTCCTGGCGTACGACTCGTCGGTGTGGTTCTCTGATTGGACGGTTGAGATGGGAAGTTGGTGACGCGTGTAAGGCAATGCGGAATTATCGCCGGCAGATGGGGTGACACGAATATTCCTGTACTCACGTGCCACGTCTTTCAATCATAGCATATGGAATTTCCTTGTATTCATGCAGCCCTATAATTTTGTTCAGCATTATTATTAATATGTTCTAATAATTTTTGTTTTCCTATTTTGAGGTTAAATAAGTGAATTTAGTGTTAGCCCTTTCTTCTAATTGAATTCCTTAAACGTTATACAATTTATTTGACAATAATAATTTTGATTCATATTAACAATACAAAATTACAGTACTTATTTTTATTTAAAAAATTTAATGCATTGAGTATGCATTGTAGCAAACAAAGGAAAATGCAGACGGAGTATACAAGATCACTGCACAATCTAAAATAATATGAAACAAAAATTCATTTTAATGAATACGGGTGGTAAAATAGAAAGATATGGACGGCTTGATTAAATAGGGTAAAAATTTGTGGCTCAAATTAATTAACATAATAATTACCTCGTAAAAAAAAAAACTTTTGTTAGGTTATATTAAAACTATATGAGCATAAATGTATTATTATTTCACAAAATTTTTTATACAACTGGCACCTGACCCGATTTGACCCACACATGCTCCACACGCATGCACGCATCTCCACATATTTGGGTGGGTGTGCTCAAACCCACCCAAATTCATTCCAAATGCTAGACTTTTTATGTTATTTTAAGCATACATTTATGTTATGTTAGTCTTAAAGATCCTTTTATATTATAGTAAGCATATATTATGCAACGTTAAACATACATTTATATTATGTTAAGCATTTAAGCATATCTTTAGGGTTTTTATATTATATTAAGCATACATTTTGTTATATTAAGCATATCTTTATGTAACGTTAAACATACATTTATGTTATATTAAGCATATCTTTATAGTTTTATGTTACGTTAAGCATGTTTTTAGGATTTTATGTTATGTTAAGCATATTTTTATATTATGTTAAACTTATCTTTATATTATGTTAGTCATACCTTTTAATTATATTAATTGTACATTTATATATTATATAAAAGTATTACTAATATTAATTAAAGGTATGCGTAATATTTACATAAAGGTATATATGTACAAATTAGGATTTTTTTTGTGCTGAAATTATTGTTTTTTGGTCAAAATTAGGGTTTTTTTAAAAGTTAAATTATTATATAAAGGTATGTTTAATATAATATAAAGGTATGTTTAACATAATATAAAAGTATAACTAACACAACATAAATGTCAGAATTAAAAAAAATGCACGAATCCGGATCGGATTCGGTCCGACCCAACCAACGTTGTACAACAGTTGTACACAAATCTCACTCTTATTATTTTTGTTTCACTATTCACTGGTCCATAATTAATAATGAAGATTTGAGTAGAATTCTTGTAAAATTAGTCAACTCACAACTCAAATTCATTTTTACAGATTTATTTCTACATCGTGAATAATAAAAATTTATCTTATAAAATTAAAATTGTAAAATAGTCTTCAAAATTTTATGGTAAGGTTTAAGTGATTTAGGTGATATTAAAAAGAAAAAACACACCCACACAAAATAAGTAACATTTTATAATGGAGAATCTTAAAACAATATTGATAAATTGATACCATGCACACAATGTAATGTAGGTGTCTTAGATTTATTAATCTTATGAATTGAAAATCTTACCGATCAAGTTTTTTTCTTTTGTTTGGGTATCTGTAGATCTTACATCAAGATTTTGTACCACACAATAAAAAATAGTATATTGCATAACATTTCTTTTTCTATTAAAAATTCTGACATTAAAATAAAGAAAAATAGAGCAATAATAAGTAAATTATACTCTTGGCGTCCCGAAATTTCCATTGAATAAAATACTTCCTTCCTCCATCTCAATTATCTAAGCTTATATTTCTTTTTGGGATGTTCCAAATATACAGTCTATTTACTATGTATGATAAAATTTATTTAAATCATTTATTAGTATATCCTATTAATTAATTTTATAAACATAAATATGAATTCAATTTTTTTTCCTATTACACATAAAAAATGCTGAAAAGTTAAACTCATTAAATATGGGCATAATAGGAATTTACTTGTTTTTCCAATTATTTTCCTAATCTCCATAAAAAAAATCAATCAATCTATATAATTGGGACGGAGGGAGTAAAAATCAAGTGCCGAAAATAAAAAAACTCACATTAGCATTCTTGAAAGTTGAAAAATAACGGTAAAAACATATATAAATCAAATTATTTTATTAGGTTACATGAAATAATAGCTAATAAATAGTTACATTGGAACCATAGCCAGACATTGAAGAGGTTTTGGAAATCAAAATTCAAAATTATCACAATTAAAGATATTTTAAACGAATTATACCCTACTAATAAGGAAAGTGACTATTATTTAAGACAACAAAAAATGAAGATGCGTATCTATATGGGGACAGAGGGAGTAATATGGATGAGATTCATGAGACTGGTCGGATCCTCTAAAATGTGCTAAATACATCCATCTAGCTAATTAAATCATAAAAAAACCATCTTCATCTGAAACGTTGATGAAATCTATTTTCAAACTTTGTTCTAGTTTTTTTATATGGACAATCTGTTTCATTGTCACTCACTCTCTTTCTCTACTTGATATATAATTCTGTACTCTTTTCTTTTACATTGGTATTCATTTTATTTCTTATAGTAATACAAATGCAAATATTTATCATCAACATATACAGTATCAGTTTAGCATTTCTCTATTTCTCCTCATAGTATTGAGATTCGTAAAGTCATTATGGATATGGTGAATGCATAATGACTGTAAACGTAAATATCTAAAAGAACATTATAAGTTACTCTTTGGCGTAATGAAAGAATAAAAGGTTGATAATATTTTTACATCTGAACTATACGTGATTTTACACTTTTTGGTATAAACTTTTAAATATTACACTTTGTCATATGAACTTTAAATTTATTACATTTTACGATATTGAATAAATCATAGATGTATAAGTGTCCTAAATCAATGGCTACAATTTGTTTAATACAGTAAAATATAATAAATTTAAAGTTCATATGGCAAAGTGCAATATTTAAAAGTTTATACCAAAATGTGTAAAATCATAGTTTAGATGAAAAAATGTTTTTAACCCAAGAATAAATAAAAGAATGGTGGATATCAATAAAAAGATATAAGTAGAGCGACAAATTGAAAAACAAGAGAGACAAAAAGAAAAGACACATTGAGAATATTCTTAGCGTAAACTTGCTCCATTTTCTTTATTTCTTTCTTGGAACATTCTTTTCATTTTTTCCCTCCTTTTCGCCCTTTTTTGCCACACCATTTCTTCTGATTAATTAAACCTTAAAACTTCACTAAACTCTCTATTACCCTATAATGGACACATATTTGTTGAATTTTGATTTGGATTTTTTTTTTTTTTTAAAAGAATAAAACGTAGTTTAAATTTGCAAAAACTCGAGACCACCACTGTCTCGTTTGTGGTATACTCAAGAAATCCAATATCTCAAACTTGTAGAGTAAATAACGATTCATTTTGGTAAAAGGTCGAATTAACTCTTCTTTAATAAAAGGTGAGACTAAATTGTTGTTTGTGGCCCATTATATTATTAAGTACAAAAAAATAAAAATTTATATATATAAAAGAAGATTTTGACTCTCTTAAATATTGACAAGTGTTACTTTTCAAAAATAACACCTCAACTTTCCCAAATTCTTTAAATAATAATTTATATATATATAAAAGAAGGTTTTTGCTCTTTTAAATGTTGACAAGTGACATTCTTAAAAGAAGGCTTTGACTCTTTTAAATGTTGACAAGTGACACTCTTCAAAGATGTCACCTTAACTTTTCCAAATTCTTTAAATAATAATCTATATATATAAGAGAAAATTTTGGCTCTCTTAAATGTTGACAAGTAACACTCTCCAAATATTTCACTCTAATTTTCTCAAATTCTCACGAGATTTTGTTTTTCTTTTAGTTTTATGACTTGAAAAACGAAAACTGATAAAATTGAAGAAAAAACAATTTGAGGAAAGTTATAAGGAGCTATCAATATTAACTTAACTTGAATGTGATGGAAATAGAGATTAGATATATCTGATGAATATTTTGATAGATTTTATTATATGATTGATTTTATATTTTAGGATCTTAGATTTATGTTAGTATAAATATGAGTTATTTTTATTATCCTAGAAAGTTCATTGGTTTATGAAATAAGAAAAGAAAGTTTTTTTTCAATGTTACACCGGCTATTCTCAAAATTAACAGATTTCACAATTCATTTTTCAAGCATCGACTCTCAGCCAACTAGCAAAGAGTGACGATGGTCGCACAAATATTAGGTTGAAAATTCTTTGGGTGAAGTAGAGTATGTAAGTAACCAATTAAAATAGAGGAAAATAATTTTACTATATTTATTTTCAAAAAAAAATTACTCTTATTGTAAAATGTAAAATATTGGATTGAAATATATGTTCAAAATTCTCATCAACAATAATATTTTTAAGAATATAGATTTTTTTTTGTTTTAATCTAATTTATTAAAAAGACAACATAAAAAAATATTTTATATATATATATGTATATATAGCTATATATATGGGTAATTTGATTCTTTTATATTAGTTTAGTAAGTTGGATAAATTGAAAGATAGTTAATTTGGTTTGTTGATTTTTTATTCTTTTGAATTTTCCTCATGTAATTGACTATTTTATTTGTATATTGAAGTACAATTTAACTCGATAATGTTTTCAATCCACTGTAATTAATATATTCATATGAGAATTATATTCATTTTATCCAAAATATATTCAACTCGTGATTTAAATATAATACACTTTAATATAATTGAGAAATAAAATTATTTTTTTATTAATCTTTTCATTTATATATTCAATAAAAAAAATATAAAATGAAAAAATACAAATAATGAAAAAAAAAAAAGAATGCGGTCCTTAGTAAAAAAAAAAAAGGAGGCGTGCTATTGAATGAGCTATCAATCGATCAATTTTCCCATCATAACAGACAATATTGAAGTCTGGGCCCAGACAAGCTGATGCTACAAATCCTTGGTAATAAATTCAGAAATGACCCTTTTATGTGAGTATTTTGAATTCTTTTTCCTTTTCAAAAACCAATTAATTCAGAAATTAATTAATACTAAAAATGAGCAGTGTTTTGAATTAGATCAATTGTATATTAAAATTTAGGAACGTTCGGCAGATTCTGTTAGGATAGAAAATTAAAAAATTAATTATAAATATTATTAAATGACTATTTTAATCTTAATATTATTTGTCTTTATAATAATGGAGATAACACTCATTTTTTGCTAATTCTAATACAACTGTTAATTAATATTTATAAAATAATAACTAAATTTTATTAAGTTGATCTTTATTTTAATTATTATTTGCATACTTTAATTATTATCCTAAAATTTAATGCGTGAAGGTTTTGTAAAAATAATTTTGTATCTAACTTAGATTGTAATAATATTATTACAAGCAAAAAGTAATTCTTTTAAGCAAATACAAACACTCCCTAGCACCAGTCATGTCAAGACATAACCCCACTAGACCAGGATCTTTTTTTGGTAATCATAATCACCAAGAAAAATAAAATATTAAATAGTTTATATACTAATAAACGAAATAGGAAATCCAACAAAATGTAAAAACAAAAAAAAAAAAAAAGCCCAAGACAGAAACCCAGCCCACCAAAGTGAGAATAAATCCAAGACTGAAGCCCAATCCACCACGAACATGAAAATCATCTTTCTTGGAATTACTACTGTAAAATCACGAGGTGTATTGTGCAGAACCATCCTATAAATTATGCTGTGAAGAATCGTTGGTTGTACAAGATTTCTATTTACTCAAAAAATGAATTTGTTATAGGATTAACCAAACCAAATTTGCCTCAACATATGTGTATAAAAACAAAGATCGGTAGCCAGTAAATAAATGCTGTTTGATTAATGGTCATCAGTTACCACATTACTACAATTGTTGCAATCTCAACAAGAAGAATAAGTTAGACTGAATGTCTGAATGTCACCTCCCTAAGACAACCATTTCATCAACCTTAGGCAGCTCCAACGAGAACTTCGGCGGCAGCCTCATCAGAGGCTCGTCTCCGATCATCTTCCGGTAGGCCATTCCAAGAGCGTATCCCAATGCTCGAGCCACCGGGACCGATACTGCATTACCTATTTGACAGTACCTTTCCTTAGTTGTACCACAAAATCTGTAATAATCAGGGAACCCTTGCAATCGAGCACATTCACGGATCGTCAGAAGTCTATCCTGCTCGGGATGTAGAAGCGCCTGAGCACGCACATGTGGGAACGTCACAATTGTGGATACTGTCTCATCCCACCATATTCTAGCATACGGCTTTCTCGACTTTCCTTGTTCGAAGCTTAATACACAGTTCTGAATGAGTGGCTTTCCGTTCGGTAGCATAACCGGCTCTTTTGTTGGATCAAGACGAGCTACATTGTCTTGTCCGACTATGACACCTGGAAGGTCTCGGAAATTGGCTCCTTTCCTGTGTGGGATTTGACAAACGCGCAAGTAGTCATCCTCCGATAATTTCAAAGGCCGGTGGTCATATAGAACGGAGGATCTCGTTTCAGTTGTTGATATTAGGCCAACCATTTTATCTTTACTCAACCTAATGCACTTTTGAAACTCAGTTTCCGGCGGCTTCTCATACGCCATTTCCTCCCGGGTTTCGTCGTTTTCGACCACCGGAAGATCGGATATTGAGTCACGGAGAACAATGGCATCTTCGAGCGTCCGGGGCTGGCCCTCATCATAAGCTACAATGTTCCTCTCAAACTCAATTGGAGGCCAATATCTGGCAACAACATCATGTGAAGGAAGAGGGAATTGAGGTAACATTTCGCTAGGACGCGCACCCCAAATGAAAACACGCATGCGGAATTGTGGAAGACCGTAGCAACCGGACGCTATAGTGCCTAGTCTTGCTTGGTATTTCATGAGCACCAAACGGCTTAAAGCGTATCTACCAAGAGAGCCTTTATCAAACCTTATGATATCGACCACGTTTTCCATCAATACATACCTCGGCTTTAAGAACTCGACTATGTCCATAAAGACCACAATTTGGCGGTTTCTTTCATCGGCTAATGGGGAATCAAAGTTTCTGTAGCGATTATAGCCACTTATGCCCTGACATGGAGGTCCCCCACAGATAACATCAACATCACCCTGGAACATTATTCAAATTGGTCACATTCCAAAATGATACTTACACAATGAATATTATATGTACTACATTAGTATTTCACACATTGTACTCACAGGGAGAGGTAGTATTTTAGAGTTAAACCCTTTCCTAACGAAGTCTTGTATCCGCTCTTTGCAACTACTGAAAAATAGACACAAAAGATGTATAAAAAAGATGCAAATTATCATAAGAAATGCGGTGGAAAACTAGTTTTAGTGCCTCACCTCAACCCTTCTATTGATTCCCATGTATCTTCTTCCGGGCCATACCCCTTCCAACGTACCTTTACAAAGAGGTAAAACTTTGACCAAACCGGAAAGCCAATAAACTTAATACATATATTGATGCCTTAAATTTTGACCAGACAAGAATAGCAAATAGTGTACCTTGAAGTGTAACCCACGCTTTCCTTCTTCATTAGGATCACCATAGCAAGCATCGAGTAAAGAAGAGACCTCATATTCTTCTTCAGAATATAGCTCTATATCTGACTCAGGCTCTTGTGGAGGGTCCTCCAACTCATATTTTAGTGTTCTTTCTAAAT
Source organism: Scutellaria barbata (assembly GCA_028654395.1). Taxonomy (NCBI): domain Eukaryota; kingdom Viridiplantae; phylum Streptophyta; class Magnoliopsida; order Lamiales; family Lamiaceae; genus Scutellaria; species Scutellaria barbata. The sequence continues at coordinate 12,293,072 of CM053645.1, forward strand.
CAGATACGTAAAGCTTACACAAATTCTCCCATTGCCTTAACAGCTCTAGAAAATCCTCAGCAGGCTCATTCCTAACCTGTATAAGAAACATATATGCAAATTATTTAATGTACCTTTACCTAGTCAACAGTATAGGACGCATTTGTGGATAGAATTAACGCACTTTGGTTTCTGGATGGTTCAGTTTCAAGCTGTCGCAAGCAGAGCTATTGAAATCAACAGCCCATTTCTGAAAATAGAGGTAGCAATTATGTAATTGATCGATAAGATAAAGACAAGACGGACACCAAGAAATATAATGGGTTCATCATTACCGTGACAAGATTTACACTAGATAGTTTTGCACCAAGGCATAATCCAGTAGACATTCCACCACATCCAGAATAGAGATCCAGCAATGCTAATTCTTGTTTGGAAGAGTCGTAATTGGATGAAACCTCCAAGGGTATCGAAGTAACCAGTTCATCATCAGTATGCTTTGTGTTCAACAACATTGATTGGCTGTCTGCAGAAGTTTCTGCAACGTCTTTTGATGATGGAATATTACGCAATCAAATTCACAAATTGATAAACGACATTCAAGAACAGGTGTTAACCAAGAGTTTTACAAATGATGAACTAACCTGGAACCAAGGTTCGAAATGTTGAATAGTCTACGCAGTACTCCATGTCATAATAAAAGGCAGCTGATTGAGCCGGGTTATGTTCTAAGTCTAGCTGCAATAAACAAGATACACCAATTATAAGCGAGTAAGGATCGAGAAAAAGAGAACAGCAAAGTGTAGATATCTCAAAGTGTAACACACCGAAGCAGGTATTTTGACTACATTGACTTTTGAAATGATGCAATCCAATAAGTTGTCATTCGTTAAGGTGGAGTAGAATAAGCGCCTCTTGTCATGTGCTGAACCGGCGTCTTTCAAAACCTGATAATTAGAAATTCATAGACAGATTAACGGATAAGTGTACAATACAGAAAAGGAAAATACAAAAAAGAGATAAAGGGAAAGAGATTACAATTAACCAACCGTGTCTTTGGCCCTGAAAAACCATTGAACCCTGAAGTAATCTCTTTCCTCGGTAGTTTTGAAAAATTCCAAGATCCTGCCTATGTGTTTCTTCGTTCCCTCACCCTGAAGGAATTGCTTAGGACATCAATCTTGCAATGTTGAAGCATAGCCAGATGAGTGATTGCTAATCACATGTTGTTGGCTAGAAATTTCAATAACTAATAATTAAACCAAATATGAAGTTTTCTCCTAGTAAACAACGACTGAGAAATTTAGCCTACACACATACTTGTGAATGAACATGGTGATATCCAGCAGAACAGATTAAGATGAAAAATAAGTTCATGACATCGAAATGATTACTGTTAGTTTAACTTAACTCAAGGACAAATGTAGGAATATGATACGCATAAAAAAACATGAGAAACAAAGTAAAAATCACCTTCACAAGTACGCAATCTCCAATATCCAAAATAAAGTTCCCAACTTTGGCTTGAGCATAATGGCAATCCACATTCAATATGATTTCATCTTCTTCATCAGCACTGAAAATAAACATGCAAATTATACAACTGCAGAGACTCTTGAAATTGTGAAGAAAGGTTTAGGGCCACATAAGTTACCACCAAAAGATTTCATAGTATTCACTCACTTTATTTTCCAGCTTTTGCCCTTCTTTCTGTTCTGTAGATTCCAAAATCAAATAAAATCAGAAAGATTCATGTCAATAGGCATTCAGATCAATAGACAGGAAATATACGTTCTACGACTAAAATCAAGAAACAATCACCTTCAATTCATATCGCCATTGCCATCTTCTCTGAGCTAATTCTTCTGGAATTGGCTCTCCTATGAAACCGCATACAACACTCTTCTCCCTTCTCTCTGCAATAGGCTTGCTCTTGGAAGGTTGCTCGTCTTCAATTAGACCGGGTGTTGTCTCAACATTCTTATCGACATCTATTGTACACTTGATTTTCCTAGACTTTAAACACTTCTCACTCACCCCCTCCAAACAACACATGTCCTTATCCTGTTTCTCAGAAACATCGAAGAGTTTATCTAAAGAAGCCTCTGATTTTGAAGTTATTAACCTCTTGTTATTCAACAACACAGCAGAAGCACTTTTCTCCACCCTCTCATTCTGCAACTGCATTTTAACACTTGTTGGTCTTAATCGATTCTCCCTTTCAGACAATGAAAGATTTTGGGGCAATTCAGGTCTGCTCATGGATGCATTCTTCCCAGAAAACATTTTCACAGTTCTTGATCTCAAGGTCTTTTCTGTAAAAACACTTTCCACATCGATTGTCTGTGGAAGAACTTGAGGCAACTCAATCGAAGAATACTGAACTATACTTGACTGGGATTGCACACTCGAATCGCCATTGTTCTTCTTGGAATTACTTTTCTGGGATTTCACCTTTTCATCTCCCACGTGCATTAACACACTTCTTGATCGTAAACACCTGACACTCAAATAGGCTTCACTAGAACCAGTATCAGGCAATGCAACGAGTATAGGACTTGAATTTCCATTTTTACCCCCACACAGCCTTAAAGACCTCCTTAGACTCCCATCATTGCTCCACACTTTGACCGCCTTCCCAACCTGACCCGAAACCTGTTTATCCTCAGAAATACGAAGCCGTTTCCTCGACGCAGAACCCACATTCAACGCCGGAGCTGATGAAGGAGACAGCAATCTCGGAGACCGCCTCAATTGAGAGGCAACCAATGCAAGAACCTTTTTTGATCTGCTTTTACTCGAGGTTTCCTCCCGAGAGGGAGATTTGTACTTGTTGGTGGTAAATCTCGAGGATCTGCGAGTGGGTGCGTTTCCTTGAGGAGAAGGATAGCGGATTTGCAAAGGTTGATGCTCCGCCACATGCAATGACATCGCCCATGCATCCTCTGCTTGGGTTCCGGGTTTTGCAGCTGAAGAAGAAGAAGAAAGTCTTCTGGATTTTCTCGTCGGCGACTGGTGTCGGAGTTTCTGTTCTTTCTTCATCACTACTGGTTTCTTGGCGGCGGTGGTGGCAGCGTTTAAATCTATGAGGGGGAGGGGGGGGGGGGGGGGGGGGGAGCGTCTGAAACAGTCAAATTGAGATGGGGAGTGAATAGATTGGAGATGAGGTCAGACTGAGTAAAGAGGACCCGAGCGTGAAATTACTGAGAGTAGAATGGAAGTGGTTAAAACTCTGAAAAGTGAAAAAGTGATGCACCATTCTTGTCTGAAAACGGACCTGTCGGCGTTTTTTTTTTTTTTTTCTAATTTCCAATAATGCCCATCCTTGGCTAATCAAATATATAATTGCCCTTTTCTTTTAACGGAGAATAATTCTTTCTGATTCGGACATTTTGCCTATATTTTCATTTATATCATTCTATTTTTGGGCAAAATCTGCATTTATATTTATACTACTATAAAAGAAAGAGTTGAATTTGTGTGCAATTATTGTATGGATCTTGTAGGTCGGGTCAAATTTGATCTGAGTCCACTTTTTTTTTATCCTAATTTTTATGTTATTTTAGTCACACATTTTATTTTATATTAAAAGTATTTTTATGTAATACTTTAACTTAAAAAAAACCTTCATTTCGGTAAAAAAAAAAAACCTAATTTCGACGAAAAAAATCTTAATCTATACATAAAATTGTATTACTCGTACCTTTAAATAATATTAGTCATATATTTATGTAATACATAAAGATACAACTAACATAACTAAAAATTTTGATTAACATTAATATAAATGTATGTTAAATATAATATAAAAATATAGTACATGAGAGTAAATTTGGGTGGGTTTGAGTTCATCCATCCAAACGGTTCGTGGGAGTCGCAAGGGCCAGGTCGGAATATGTGCAACATGTGTAGATAAGTTTTTGTCTAAAACAAATGATTAAGTTGATGGTTTCCTCTATTGTGCAAATTTTATTTTATTCAACAGAAAAAGTAGCTAGGTGTATCTATACTTTTCATGTTCCCACTTTTATGAATATCACGGAGTTTCTTCTCATGCTAGATTCGGAGTAAGGTGGGTGATGTGAGAATCGCATGAACAGTTGTTAAGAATGAGAATAAGAGTGATTTATATGTCAAGTAAAATCCATTTCATTTCACTTTTTTGAGATGTTCATTAGTAGTATGTTAAAAGGAATTTGCTTATTTTATAAATAAAATATTGGTCTTCTCGATTTATCATAAATGTAAAACGCACAAGTACATTACAAAAGATAGAAAAAAGTATCCTATTATATTAATTTAATAGCTAATATGGTTATTAAAAATCTAGGTTTATAAGATTTAACAAAGAAGAAATTTCATTTCCAATAATAAAAGAGCAATTAGATCTATATAAATATATATACATCTTTTTTTTTAAAGTAGTTATCTATTGCCAATGCCAGAATAAGTGCTTTTATCTCCTTCCATTCTTACTTATTAACTGGTTTTAAATATCCAGTCGTTAGTGGCAGCAAATATTAGGGAGAATTAATACATTTTTTATTTGGAATTCAACTTGAAAAAAGAAAAAAGATTGTTCAAATTTATTTAATGATATTCTGTCAAATAAGTAGACAAAATTCAAACTTGACAATGTTGAACATCATAAAACTCCGGACTAGGATTTCTAATAAATAGGCTCGTGAAGTAGCTTGGAGAGAGAGAGAGAGAGAGAGCTGTAAAATCTATGATTTAAATTAAGAAAGCATGAACCAAATAAAAAATATGGACCATGAAAATACAATGGCTGGGCTACAGCCAAAAGTATGTGGTTAAGCAACAATGTCCCTACAAATCACCCCCTCTTCTCATTTTACTCTGGATAACCAAACCAAAGGACTTTACAATAGGAGGCTAAACTATTTGTATTACTGTTTAGACTTTCTTGAAAATGTTACCTAGATGGGGTTTCTGATGGCTGACTATTCATGGCAGAACTTGATGGAATCGAAGGCATTACCCCGTTTTCTTGAGACGTTGACCCACCCCACTTCGTCTCCCCATCTGATGGCTCTATCACATGAACTCCTCCGTCGCTCATGCCAAGCGCAAACTGATTGGGATCCGATGGATGTGCTGCAATTACCACTGGGAAGGTGTTGCCATTGCTACAAAGTAAAACTTAACGTCTTCAATCACAATATCTCAAGTATATAAATTCATTGCAAGTACATAGAAAAGATGGAAGAATTAACTTTTTTCAGTTCACATACCTAGAAACTAAGGCAGATATATAAGCAGATGGTGCAATCCGACAACGCAGGCCTAGGCTGTCAGCATCGAAGATTCCAACAGCACCATCACAGAATCCAGTAAAAATCAACAAGCCATCACATGAGTAGATAGCACTTGAAAGGGGGGCAGAGAGCGAATCCCTCGGATACCACTGTAATTAAATTATGACTCCATCAATGAGTAAGTTCTTCAAGAAAAGTATAATACACAAAGGTAGTGATGTAGGATGCATATGCTTTAAAATGATGTCATCCAAGGATGCTTATATTTATTTCTATGAAAATTTTCAATCGTGCCAGCATGTATTCTAATTTGCTGGAACATTTTAACTACCTTTAACAGCAACAAACTTAGTTGACATTAAACTATACTACACGAGTACCTTAGTAAGATAAGGGGCATTGATATTATAAACATTGGTTGGCTTACACTTGCTGACTTCAGACCTAACAATAAGAAACAGACTCACCGAGCGTAAACATTCAAGCTGAGCATCGTAAACTGCAATTTGACTTTCATGGACAACCAGCACATGGGATTGGTTGTTATGGAACTGAACTCTGGTTTCTCCAACCAGGGGAGTTTGGTGACCAGGAGGTGCCTGGATAGGCCGTGATTTCTTCTTCTCCCATCCATCAATGTTCCACATACAGAGCTGCAATTAACATTGAGCAGCACACATATTAGTGACTGCAGAGTCTAACACCACAAATTGCTCAAAGTACAAGCATGATTGAGAAAACTTTTAATTTAGTGACTTCATAAAACTATGTAAAAAAAAATCTCTTTATTTGTCCACAACTTGCCTGCGCATCAGCTCCGGATGAGACCAATATGTTCAAACATTGTGAAAATGCAAGCCCCGAGATTCGTTTCTGGTGACCCTTGAGCTTGGTTTTAACCTATTGCATAGTGCAGAAATGTAAACAGACTAATATGATACTAAATGACAAATACCTAATTCATAAAAATTAGAAAACTGGATACATCCAAGCAAATCAATAGAGCAGCAGGCTATATATTATCTATTGATAAGGACAGATAAGTACATAATTAAATTATAACAGACCATGTTATGCTATTAATCTATCTTTATGTGTTAGTGTGATTGTGTAAATGATCACTGATTTCAAACCTAGAGCTTAAAGAAGAAGGCTAAACCATAAGCAGGAGCTATGATGTCCATGATTATCAGTCATGAAGGAATCACAAAAGGAAGATTAAGAAGACAAACTAAAAGCGACGTAACTTTTCTAATAGAAAAGGCTTTGTTTTCCTTGGAGATTCCAAACAAACAGCATGGGATGGCAGGATATAAGGGAATGCTTTTGTCCAGTGATGAAAAATGTCTTAAGAGGCCTTCTTAATGTGACAATTGAAAAAACAAATATGATTGGATAACTTCAGAACATACAAATTTTAAGAGTGAAATGTTAAATTGAATGAAATTACATTTACAGTCATCCAAGTTCCCAGAGCTTAATAAAGATTTTGGCCATAGAAAGTTTTTTTACTTAAAAAGGAATCTTGATTTGTTTACATAAAGCAAGCCCTCAGAGAGATTATAAGATGGATTTACTCGGTAATATCTCACTTATTCTGTTGCATGTCAGACAAACAATATAACTTGTTAAGCAGCAGAAAGCCAGAAACAAACAAGTCTGATCACCTCACAAATCCACTTTAATTAACCTTTTCATGCCACAAACGCAAACAAGGTTAGTTAACTTGTTCATACTATCAAAATGATACAGACACAGAATGTGCTCTATGCCTCCCGCGGGGTGGGGGGGGAGTGGGTGGGTTTGAATTAAAAATTGAATCAAAAGTTTAATAAGAAATCAATATTCTTCATAACAATAAGATAATGCAATTAACTTTTAACAACAGATTAACATTAAGAGTGCAATGAGCAGCTGGATTTATTTTATTAAAAAACAAACACGCTCATCACAGAGATCATTGAGTTTACCTCATCAACCCTAACATTGTAAATTTGTATTGTTGAGTCTTCCATCCCAATGGCAATTATATTGTTATCCTGAGGATGAAAAGCAAGATAAGTTGCTGCAGGAGGTGGTGGCATGAAAGTTGTCATGACCTGAAAAAAATTCATATAGTATGTCACTCGAATACCAATGAACAAAATTAGCAAAATCCAATAATGAGGACAGTTCAAAAGATTTCTACTCAATATGTTAGCAAAACCTTAAAAGTCATCATGTTGAACAAGGAGACTTTTCCTCCTGAAGCAGACATCACATAGGAGTCATTTTTTGATAAAGCAATGCATGCAACTGAGTCCTCAGCTGGTTTGGCATCACTTAAGTCATTAGACATGAGAGCCCCGTTAGTAGGCTGCCAAAGTTGCGGCACGCTAGTGGCAGAAGACTGGAAATGCATACCAAAGAATTCAGATTAAGAAAGATTACTATCGACATCATCTTGCAAATATATCAAAAACTCAACTTCAGACCTTTCCAGAGGGATTCCGGTCATTCCGCTGCCACTTCCACAGCTTATGCACAGCATTGGAAGCCAGTGCTAGTACAGCAAACCCAGAATTGGTGTAGAGCAACCGCACAATCTACAGTACATTATGCTAGTTAACCCACAAAAAATGGATGGGGATACAAAAGCATGCAAGTTACAAGGTCTTCTGGCATATACTTACAACAAGAAACAGTTTCGAGAAAGTTGAGGAACATGTATTAAAATTTTACAAAATCAAACTTTTCCATCAGTAACCAAGACAGGCATCAAGTAACTACAAGAAAATACTATAAGTGAAGATATTTTCTCATTCAATCAAACATTCATTCAATAAAAGAGGATAAAAAATGTCAGATTTCAACAAATCGTCTGCATATCATACTTTGCTAGCTGTCAGTGGATCAGGTAACTTCAGAGTCTTGAGTTGAGAAGAATCAGCTATGTCAGGGGATTTCCAGCTTTTAATTTTGTCAGTGGTATCAAGAACCCTTGGTTTTACGTCAGCTGATCTGCTGCTTTCCATGGTAGCCTGTGTTGAGCAAGTAATCCAATAAATATTTCTACGATAAACAAACTTTAGACACATACGTGGAAGTTTAGAAAAGTATATGAAATGAAAACTTGAAATATTACTAGATTTCCAAGGGACATCTGCTGTGGAATTCGGTCAGATCGTTCAATCATAGGAGATGCTGAGGTAGAAACACTAATGGGACCTAATGCACCGGTAATTGCAGGCTGTAAGTCAAAAATTTACATGAGATATTAGAACCCATGTCTATGAAAAATATGAGTACCGCTAAAAGATAAAAAGAAAAGATAAATGTTACTTTGGCATTAACTGCTTCAGAAAGACCACGAGCACCATCAAATGCTCTAGTCTCCAGCATTCTCAACATACGCAGACCATCAGCATTTGCTAATATTTTAATGCCATTGTCACTTGTTGTAACAGCAAGCAATGAGCCTTCCTTGTTAAATCTTAATCTAGGGCTTGCCTGCAAAAAAAAAAAAAAAAAAGAATTCCGAGCAACAAGTTTAGGACACCATAATTTATCCATAATATATGAACATCAAGCTGTTTATACTATAAATACTAACAGGAAGTCCCCCGTCGCCGTCTGTATAAGTAAGCATGGTAGTATTATCCATATCCCAGAATTTTATCTGAAACTCATCACCAGCAGCTAAGAAACGGTTCCTTGTAGTGTCAAACTGCACAACTCCTAAAGAACGTTTCCGAAAACCAGAATATGTTCTCTTGATTGCACCTTCACTTTCATTCCACTCAACAAGATGAGATTCGCCTTCTTTGCTAGTTCCACAAGAGAACAGTCTGGAAGGAAAATGCAAATAAATCAATATAGAATCACAGTATCAACTTTCGGCCTGAAACTAGAAACTAAAACTGAATAAGCAAGCTGTAGCTTAGACAAAGATATTGAGGCCAGCTCAAAAACCAAAAAGCTAGATATTTGCATCAATCTGCACTCAATCCCTATCAGATCGATAAGTTTCATTGCTTTCTACAAACAGTTTACCCTTTTTTGGATGCTAGTACTTGGATTATCAACTTCTAAGAATACCAGAACAGCACTGAAATGTTTCTATCAGTCCCAAACTTGCATGAAACTAACCTCAGAGTTGACTATTAAATCATCATTTATAGATTTCATATTCTTCATCAGCCTTGTGTAGCTGCTACTTGAATCAAACTGTGCTAGCACGACAATGTGATCTGAATTTTAGCCAATTCCTATTTTAATATATCAACTTAGGTCTTTGAATAATATTGCGAAATTAAAAGATTCCTTTCTTTCAGCTCAACTCTTTCAACAGCCAAGTTTCATTCATTCAAAGAAACATACTAAGGTAAGTGTACAATCTTTCAGCAATACGAGTACTTATTGGCTAGCCTCATCAGCTACCTATCTAGACTAATCGTAATTTTCAAAATATAAGGAAAACAAAACAGAATCAAACTTTCAATTGCAAATCAGTGACTGTTTCCGGGTACTTGGATAGGCAAAAGGGATCCACAAAATTCAAATGAAAAGATGGAAACCACTGTCCTTCATCCAGCCAATGAGAGCATTGTTAGCAAGAGATTAACATTATAAGTCATTGTCATCTACATCTCATAGCTATTATCTGCTACGAATATTCAGATAATTAATTAGTGCACCCACTTTGGTGAGTGTTATTAACACCCATTAATGTGGCTCTCATGTGCCAAATCATCATTAACATTTTCATTCTATTAACACACTAATAACCCTTTTAACATTAATAGTTATTACATGTGGGTCCAATTACTCCCCAACCCATCTTTATTTATATTTTACATCAATTAAATACTTTTAATTTTTTATTTACATTTTATAATTATCAAATATTCCAATAAAATTGAATACATCTGTAAATAAATACATTCATATTTTGATTTACAATCAAAAAATTAAATAATTATTCTCCAGAAGATAATTTTAATTATATATTAGTTAATATATTTACAAAATATAATTATTACATTAATAGAATAATGCAATTAAAAAAAATTATTATAACACAGTGCAACATAAATAATAATATAATTCTTTTAAATTTTTCATGTTTATAATTTAAGGTATGAAGTATAAATATAATATAATTTAAAGGATATAAAATATAAAGTATAAACATTAAAAAAAAAATTAACAAATAAAATTAGTAAAATATATTATAACAAAAACAAAATGTGCAAAATAATTTGTGAAAAGAAAAGCAATCATATGTACACAACATAAATAAAATAAAATAAAATAAAAGCCCAAGTATGAAGTACATTAACTTGTAAAACTGACAAAACAGCAAAAAAAAAAAAGGAGACTGCATTCAGACCCAACTTGTTGGCCACACAGACGTGCCACAGCACAGCCTGATTGGTGTGTGCCGAGCACTCCACAATATTGATTTTTTATTTTTTTTTACAATAATGATGTTGTCAATGCAGAAGAACAAATTGGGCAGTGCCCTTGACACTCCTTTTGTCCATTCTAATTTGGCAAAAAATTATAATTAAGCAGAAGTAAAGGTTTAAGATTTATTTACGTTTCTCTGACCAAATTTGCTTATGGGATTTAGAGAGTTAGATCAGTATTTCAACTAAGACAATCCTTTCCGCAGGGAAATTGCCATTTTAGAGAATGGGACATATAAATGACATTCCAAAAATGGGAGCTTTCCATTCTTCAAGTTGTTTTGTAGAATTAAATAATAAATATAAAAGCCTATCCAAAGACCCACGCCCCTGCCTGCCCATGGGGTTCAGCAGGTCCTATTGGTCAATTCCTTACCCCTAATTCCCACAAAAGTTGTCAGATAATTATTTGGATGACAGCCACAGATGTGCACAACTGATATTTCCCACAGAGTAAATTGAGATTACAGGAAAGAAAAGTTGCAAACAAACTTGCCATCCAATTAAAGGGGAACACAGCCATATTCTCAAGAAAGGATAATTTATCCAGTGTCAACTTCCTTAAGAGTCCACGATGGGTTATGAGTAATTGCACAGAATTGTTAGGTTGAAAATATGAGTTCAACCAAATTATGATTGCAAGGATATTATAGGAAAATTGAGGTGCTACCAGGATGATAAGAAAGGGAAATAGAATAATTTATTTGGAAGGACTGTTTCTGTATAGAGGACTATCTCTGCTGAGCTATCTTTCTTAGTAATAAACCACATGTTTGGAAAAAAAATATCAAAATCAGATTTCGGAAGCACCTTGTCCCATCAGCACTGTATGCCATTGTTGTGCACCAAAGCCCAGGGGCATCATAATCTACTCTTGATCCCCCTGAATCATAAAGCCAGGCTTTTATTTTCCCATCAATGGCTGTAGAGAATATGAACTGCAGATAAAATAGAATCAGCCCCTTCCTCGTATGTCAAATCAAACAATGCCTGTGGAGTTCATTTGGAACTCGACAATGCATTTCTTTAAGTAAAGATGAACTAAGATGCAAATAATGTACCTGAATATTCTCTTTGAAATGAGGGCAAACAGAATATACAGGAGCTTCATGACCTTCAAATATATACTGTCTACGCCCAGCAACAGCATCCCATACCTGCGAGACAAGTTTCCGTGAAAAAACTCAGATCATCACACTGCAAGATTTTACGAATCTCAAACTGCTAATACCTTAATCGTCTTGTCATCTCCACAAGTAACAATGCTAAGTTGTTTATTTGGATGGGCAAAGGCAATATCATTAACACCACCTACATGAGCGTCGATCTACTTATTGGAAAAAGTCATTGTTAGTACTTGACAATACATAAGATGAACAGGAGGGGAGGATATGAAGAAATTCTTACTTCTAAGTGCTGTCTTAACTCTCCAGCTGGATTATACGCATATATCTGAACTATGTGCTTAGAAAAAGCAACGCCTTGAAAAGAAGAATATAACGATTATCAGTGCTGTACAAGATTGCCAAAAGTAACAGAATTAACTGTTTCTATTAACATGACAATTTTCTCTACCAAGTATAGATCCATCCTGGCCCCAAACACATCTATTGACAGATATGGTAGCATCTTTAACCAGAGTCGTCTGAACAGACAAGTGGCACTAATTAATCTCAAAAATGAAAGAATAACTGCAGATTTAGGAAGCAGAATAATTATCAAATGTACTCACTTGGAATGGCATTGAACAAGCTGATATGTCCCAGACCTTAAATGTTTTAAGAGCTAACCTTTCCCTGGAACCAACTTCCCATATGCTAATATCACCAACATTTGTTCCAACTACAAAGAAGGTTACAGCCAGTAACATAATCAGGGAGCAGCAGCAGAATCAATGTATTCTACAATCAACATTACTATGCACATCTTTGTAGAGAAATTTAGCATTATAATAGATTGAGATCTGTTCAAACTTCAAAGAGAAAAATGTAAGAGTGAAGAGAGAACGAAGAGGCCAATCAATGATGAACCTAAAAGAACGGTTTGTTGTTGTGGATGGAAATCCATGCTCATAACATTTGATCCTTGACTAAGACTTCGTACAACTGTTTTCGGAAGGTCATCTGGTGAATAGATATTAGGCAGATGAGGAGAACCAGAAAATGAAACCTAGTAAAAATCAACAGTGTGTCACAATACGGAGGTGGGTCATTATTTAACATTTATACAGAGACAAGTCAAACAATTAGTTTCAAAGTAGAAAATGTACAGAACCAAATTAATGGAGCAGCAGTTATATTTGACAACACCTCATCAGGTTGTCCAGCTCGGAGACGTTTCATCAAATGCTCTGAGTCAGCAGTCTGATATTCCATTCCAGGAGCACCAGGAGGAGTTCTTGGATGTTTCAGAAACGCAGCTGAGAATAATAACAGAAGAGAAAACATCACATCTAATCATTATTTTTCTAATACAGTAACTCATTCTAATTAAAGTATTATAATACTTTAAACAACAGACCAGAATTAGATGCCTGAACAAGACCAGGAGGAGCTGCAGCAACAGCTGCATGAGGTATAGATTGGTTAGCACTTGACATCCAACCTGCTATAGCACTTGGAGGAGGAGAAACAACTGGCTGGAAAGGCTTCATAATAAAAGTTTAGAAAGTGAGATTCCAAATGAATTTGTATCTTAATTTGAAAGCAATGGCAACCATTCTACTCACACCATGACCTCCAAGAGGAGGAAAGACACCAGGTTTAGGGATCGGTCCAGCAAGAGGAGTATTGGTAGGAGGTGGCACTCGTGTGCCATTACTCGTAGCACAAGTATGATCAGTAAAGAGTGTTTTGATATCTGGGTTTTGGCGTGGGTTCTTGCAAAGCTGATGCTGCCAGTTTAGACTGAAACCCCACAAAAGCTGGCATGATAATTGTGAAATTTTTGAAAAAGCTAAGAAACACTGATGAGTGTCCAACACGAGAGGATTTGCTGACAAAAGCAAATTTACATGTCAAAGCAGTTGCATACCTTTGGTTGATGAGTGTCCTTAGTCTAGAAGCCTTGAAAGCAGGAAATGTGAGCTTGTCACGGAACAAGGGGTTCGCCTCTATAAGCTTTTTAAGTTCAACTAGCATAATATTTCGTGCAGACTTAGTGTCACCATATTTGGAGAGCTGTTCATTCTGCCTAGAAATATTTAAACAAATCATTATACCAAAAAAGGGAGGTGGGGTATTTTGCAATGAAGTAATGAAGTTGAGAATTTCAAATGACTTCAACCCTACCATACCTAAAATTGTCAAGAGTCAGTAGTTGAGTGATCTCTTTGAAAAGATCTTCATTAAAAGAGGCAAACACCTTTAGATCCTTCACAAGGATCTCAACTGCTTTTGCTCGATCTTGTCTGAGATGTTAGACAAAGTAGTAAACAAGGATTATTAATAGATACTTCAAAAAATAAGATATTATTACATTATAATTCTGAAAGAAACCTTACCTATCGAGAGCTTCAAGATACTTCTGCTTTCTTATTTCAAAGAAAATTTTCATCGAATATCGGTTGTCCTCAACCTTTGTAAATCCGCTTAAATAGCGTTCAACTTCATCCCATTCACCTGCTTGAACTTGATCCTCGAAGTACTTCATATTGAAGAAAAAGGCAGATTCTTGCTCCAATCTAGTTACGTTCCAAGATAATAAATAAATAAATAAATACAAAAACCAATTAACTTTCCTAGGCATAAATAGCTGCTTCCATATGTGAAGTAAGTAGGAGTTAATGAAAAATAAGTGAGTTAAATAAAGGCATGCATTTTTTTCTTGTCTTATCCTGTTTAGAAAAAACAATGAACCGGTCAAAAAAAGCAAATGCTTCCCCTTCATGGTAAAAATGAGGGATAAAATATCCCACCTATACAAAATCCAGATTCATTCTGAAGCTAATTTTATTAAGTCTATACACACTAAATCCCATACGAGACATAAACAAATGCTTTATGACCCCTGAGTTTACTGCATTTAGTGTAAAGTGGTGAATAAGCCATTGTGTTAGATGAAACCAACAATGTAATTATGTAAAAGGGTAAGATCACTTACTTATGCACTGTCTCCTTGAACTTCTCTTCATCCAAGAACTGCAGTATCAAGAACACGAGTTCTCGACTCAGGGACGACATAGTGACACTCCCAGGTACCCCCAACCACTCCAGCGCAAATATTGAAGAGTGATCAATCAAATTAAAGCAGAAAACAGATAAAAACTAGCACCTTTGCCGCTTTATCAATTTCCAAACAAACCACACGGCCCTATCCGCCTCACAGATACATATCAATCTCTTCAAGAAATAATATTTAATAATACTATTCATCTATCGGCCAAGTAACATTATACTTAAAAGATAATCAAATGCGTCTATAATCGAAATCGCATTGTGTGCTACCACATTTTCTCAATAATTCAACCTCAAACACCGAAATACATACCCTTCTTCTTTACCACCGGCACATTTCAAGAAAAATAAAAATAAAAACAGTCCTTTCCAAATATCAATCAAAAAACAAACATAAAAATAAATCAGAGTCAAGGACTTCAACTTTCTTGCAAGAAAAGAAACTATCAAAATCTAAAACTCATAGATTCTGGTAACCTACCGAAAAAACCCACGTCTCCCCTCCTTCTTAAACCCGTTATGTTACTCAGAACACAGAAAAGTCAGCAGAAAATAATACTGTTTCTAGATCTGAGCATAATTCTCGTATATTGTAATGGCCCAAATATAATAACAACACACAGGTAGGGTTTTTCTGGGAAGAACAAAGCCTCCTTCCTTCTTAATTAATGTCTTCGCTCTCCTCTCTAACAGATACACTCGGACATCTCCTACATTCCTAGTTTGTACTTTACCCTCTTTCTCTCTCCACACAGATAATTGTACTGATGTTCTACTTATGTTTCTCTCTCTAGAACAGTAACCGCCTTTATATACGGTGATGATTTATGAGCATGTGAATAATACTTCATTACTTTCCTATCCGTTTATGGACTTTTCCAATTTACAACATCTATTATCCATCTCTTCTTTTTCCGTTAATTAAAAAAAATAAAAAACAAATCTCCTTTTTTTCGTTATATCACATACTGTATATCTCAATATATATAGGGGATATTCTTCTATATTTAATGTTTGATCATTTATTTTTAAATAATTATTAATATATATAATGAGTATAAAATATTATGAAATTTGAAAATATAACATTAAATATAATAAAAATATATACTTAGTAGTATTTCATTTATTTCTTGATAGAATAGTGTTTGTGTGCACCAGGTGCATGGGTCATGATCCATGCAACTGGGAATACGGGTCGGGTCGGAACGGTTTAACCCGGATCCACGCCCTTTTTTTTTATAATTTATATCATAACCTTTATATTGTAATAATATAACATTTATGTTGTAATAATTTCATATCTTTTTCACTGCATGACTTATACTTTTTTCACTATAAAAATTCATGTAATATAGTCCAAACTTTTATGTTGTAATAATATAACCTTTATGTTGTAATAGTATAACTTTTATGTATGGATTTCATAACTTTTTCAATAAATAACTTATAGTTTTTTCACTATAAAAATTCAATATAGCCGAAACATTTATGTTGTAATGATATAACTTTTATATTGTAATACTATAACCTTTATATACAAATTTCATAACCTTTTCAGTGAATAATTTATACTTTTTTCACTACTCAGCACTGCAAAAGGTTATGTGTATATAACTAAAAGATTATAAGGATATAATTAAAATGTTAAGTTCGCTAAACTAAAAGGTTATGTCAATATACAGTAGAACTAGAATTTGAGTTAGAGTTTGGAGCGCGTGAAAGGCACTTTCAGGTCGGGTTGACCCGATTGTACGGATTTAAGATCCGTGCAGCTGGTGTATAAAAACAATTGTGTTCTTGATATATATTAAAATAAATGTGCACCACTAAATTATAATCTATAAGTATTGTATGTAAGAAATGTCTCTCTTGTAATTAAAAAGTGTTTCTTATGAAACAATTTTTTATCATTCCTTATAGTTTTAATAGATAAAAAATACATTACATTTTATAAGTTTGGTTTATATAAAGAAATGTCTCCATGTTAATCAAAGACAATTTTTTTAGATGTTTCCAATATATATATATATATATATATATATTTTTTATTTATTTTTTTTTTGCATAATTTGTAATATATATACACACTCTTTAATTATATTTTATATTCAAATTTAAATAAAGTTATAAGCTGTATAATTATAAGTATAAAATATAGTATTTTTTATCATTTTTAAATATTTATAACATAATTTATGATCACATTTTTTAATCATTACTATTTTTATGCATTATTATTAGACGACAATTATGAGCAAATTAAAACAATTGTTAAAAATCTTGCAAATTTTTAATGAATTTGGATAAAATATAGTCCATAACAAGTTTGAGGGAAAGTTGGATCCACCTTGACATGTGTTGTGTACTGATTCTCCCCTAACATATATATATATATATATTGTAATAACATAAATTTTATGTTTTAATAATATAACCTTATATTATTCTTTAAATATATAAATGTTATATTAATATATCGTAAAAGTTAAATTATTATAATATAAATATTTCAGTTATATTATATGAATTTATATAGTGAAAAAGTATAAGTTATTTATAGAAAATGTTATATTATTATAACATAAAAATTATATTATTACAACATAAATGTTTCTACTATATTACATGAATTTTTATAGTGAAAAAAATATAAGTTATTTACTGAAAATGTTATGAAATCTGTATATAAAAGTTATACTATTACAATACAAATATTTTAATATAAAAAAAATCGAGCGTGGATCCAGACTGAACTGGATCAGACCCGACCCACACGCCTAGTTGCATGGATCATGACCTATACATTTAATGCATACAAACAATACTCTAATATGTTACATGTACCTTGAATTTGTATTTTATTCATATCTATACCCATTAAAAATGTTATATGTACCTTGAATTTGCATTTTATTCATATTTAACTTAATACGATTATTTAAAAAAGAAATAAAAAAACAAAATTACTGAGCTGTGAAAAATGGAAGGATGATTAGGCTGATGGATATTTTTTAACTTTACCTACTAATTAATTTTCATGGGTCTATTTAGAAAAACGTGTCACCTTTATTTGTTTTCCCACTATTTTCTAATACTGTAATTGCTGAAAATGGAGAAAAAGTTTAACGAACTAATGTAAAACAGGAATATTAATATTATTTTTCTAATATCATGTCTGGTAATGTATTTTCCCACCACTTAACAAGCAGGAATAATAGAGATGCGGGTGATTCAACCTTCAACCTACTCCAAAATAACGCAAATCTATATAAAACAATTTCATAGATATAATTTATAAATATATTTTCATAAAACAAACTCGTTTAAAAAAACTCACAAAGATATCGTTTCAATAGGAGAATAATTATCATTAAATCAATATTTAAGAATAATAAAGTGATAAATAAAATAGATAAATATCATAGTTCAAGAAAAATAGAAGCCACACTAATTGAATTTATGAAATAAATAGTGCTGAATATTACCAATTTCATTTGAGCATGCTTAATTAAAAATATTAAAGTTATGACTTCAAATCTTGTCTATGATTGTGCTTGCCCAAATCAGAGCAATATTATTTAGGTCTGCCAAATGTTCTTATCAATAAGTTTCAAAAGTATTTTTTTCTTTTCACGGAAAGCTTTAAAAGTATCATTGAGACTGATTTTATTGGAAAATCTCATATACTCCCCCCACTGCATTAAGATATATATTTTGTCAGTATTATTTCTATTTATTTTACCAGATTAATGTACAAAATTACAATTTTAAAACATTTATGCGATATATGGGCCGTGATCGTATACAAATATACAAATAAAATTATACTTCCCATTAAAAATAAACTTCTATTAACCCACCCCAAATTACTTACCAATTACCATAATATAGTTTTTAATTTCCACATACCCCAATTAATACCCGATATCAACTGTTTAGGTAAAACAAGTAATCAGATATACGAGTGTAAGGAAAATATAGGTAAAAGTTATTAATATACACAAAAACTTTTATACAAATGGTGTACGCATCTAGAATCTGTACACCTGACCCGACCCGATCCACACGCCCCCACGCATCCCTACGCGTTTGGGTGGGTGCGCTCAAACCCATCCAAATTCGCTCCAGGTGTTAGACCTTTATGTTATGTTAAGCATACATTTATGTTATATTAGTCATACTTTTATATTATGTTAGTCATACCTTTAGAACCTTTATATTATATTAAGCATACCTTTATGCAACGTTAAACATACCTTTATTTAACGTTAATCATACATTTATGTTATGTTAAGCATACCTTTATGATTTTATATTATATTAAGCATATCTTTAGGGATTTTATGTTATATTAAGCATACCTTTATATTATGTTAAACATACCTTTTAATTATGTTAGTTATACCTTATATATTATATAAAAGTATGACTAATATTAATTAAAGGTATGCATAATATTTACATAAAGATATATATGTATAAATTAGGATTTTTTTTGTGCTGAAATTATAGTTTTTTCGCCAAAATTAGGATTTTTTAAAAAAGTTAAAGTATTACATAAAGACATGCTTAATATAATATAAAGATATGCTTAACATAATATAAAGGTACGACTAACAAAACATAAAGATTAGGATAAAAAAAAATGCTTGAATCCGGATCGAATTTGACCCAACTCGACCCACATTATATAAATTTAAGATCCATACAACACATGCACACAAACCCCCTCTCATTAATATATAATCTACATAGTCGATATGTGTTGGGTTTTGTTTGAATTATTTAATGCAGCACTAGCTCGTCTTAAAATTGGATCTGCACATGACACTACTAGGGTAAATTTGAAGTAGAATTTCAGCGGAAATTTATTTACTAGTCCCCACGGACCCACCGCACCCTGTACTTCCCAATATTGCAATTTACACCCTTAACTACAAAAATAATACTCATCAGTCCTCGCTCCAAAATCCCAATTTCTGATATCTCAAAACCTCTCTCTCTCTCTCTCTCTCTCTCTCTCTCAGAACAAGAACAAGCCCGAGATGATGCAGAGATGGTGCTGGAGGCTCCGGTCATTGGCAGCTCTTCATTCCTCTCCTAAGCCCCATTGCCATCACCACCACTCTTTCTTCCCCGGTCGTCTCCTTCACACTTCTCCCAATTTGCTCTACAAGCCCCCAATTTCTACCCATTCCGTAATTCCCCCCTACATCACTTCCCAACTTCATGCCCCTCTCTTCCCCTCCAATCTCTCTCCCTCGCCACTCTCTGTAAGTGTGTCATTTGGCGATCTTTTTTTTTTTCTTATTGTTTTCGTTTATCATTGATATTCGTGGACATGAAATGCAGGTTATTGTGCTTCTTGCTACTGAAATCTTATCTTCTATTTAAAAATCTGAAGATGTTAAGTTTTACAGATTTGAGATGAAACTGTTTGTTTCTATTTTCGATTTTTTTTTCTTGCGCGCACGAAAGGAAGAAACAGAATACCACCACCTAGTAGTCTCAATTAAAAATTGAGATAATCTTTATATAAATTGAGTAGATGTAAGTGTTTTTGGTTTGCACTCATCATCTGCTGAAGATAATACTTGATGCATTTTCCTTTGAAGGTTGCACCTTTCTGTTGAAATCCATTGATATGTCTTGAGTATTTTTACCCTATTGTACCCTCGCTTGATGTAATCTTTAGTTCTAAATGCTTTCCTTTTTTTTTTTGATGACAGCCAAATGAAATTTCTCAACTTTTACTTGAATTATAGCACTCTACTGTTATTCTACTTCATCGAGTTTATAATTTCTACCCATGTAAAAATATGTCGGTGTTGCTGTGCGATGGGGACTATTTCTACCGTTTTCTTGCTTACATGTTGTGTTTTGTCTATTTATATCTTGTCGCGGAAATTGTATTTAAGGCCTCTAAGATATAGTCAGTTCTATGTGATTTTGTAGATTTCTTTCTTTCTTTCTTATTTCTCGTGTTCAAATGGTAATGTTTTTAGTTGACTCAAGTGCGACATATCACTGCCAAGCAGAGGAAAAGGAAGTTGAAGAGTAGGCAGCCAATGACCCCCATAACTTCCAAAGTCAAAAAAATCAAAATGAAATGCTACTCGTATGTATACAGTAACTGCAATGCCTTTCTAAATGTGCTATACCTTGTTATTTCAAGTTTCATGAGAGCATTGAGAAATATTGATTGTACAATACTTTTGATTACTAGGTCTTTTAAAGGCAGATTTAGGATAATGAATGATGGTCAAATCAGGCGTTGGAAGGAAGGGAAGAGACACAATGCACATTCAAAGGTTTGCTATATTATTATTCTCTAAAATAAGTACGTACAAATTACAAATGGGGTTATTGTGAAACAGTTTCTTAATTTTGATTATAAACAACCTTTTGTCCATAACAACTTCCGTATAGAAGCACACTGCTGTATGAATCTGGACCTTTTTTTCCTTTGCTATATTTGCTAGTCTTACTTATTTTAACTTTACTTGTGGTTGTTTATTGGTGATTTTTTTATCTTTTATGCTTTTGTGCATATGCTGGTTACTTTTGGGATTTAATGTTCTCCTTATATGGCTAATTTTGCTTCTTCTGGGTTTCTCGTAACACTTTAAACTCAGTTCAAATTTCACCTGATTGGACAATATGTCCTTTTTCAGATAAAAGTGGTCTTAGCTTTTTATGCCTTGGATTGTCATATCGCTTCAATTTGGTATTCAGTGTGAATTTTCTCCAATGAATTTTGTTTATTCACCCATAGAAATGTGAATCATCATCCTCATATGATTTTTTTCTCTAAAAATAAATTTACACTTTGGTTTTATTCTCAATTCAAGATGTACTAGAATAAATTTTTTGATTCTTGATGGTTTGTCAACTATACCAGACTTGGATTTCTTTGAGGATTTGATAAAATAGACAAACTTGATAAACTTAGTTGCATTTATTATTGGGACAATGCATACTTTTAAGTTTTTTTTTATCACTTGAAGAAGTATATTGGGAGAATTCCACTGGCTGTCATTGGAACCGGTTTCATTCTCTGCTTTGTGGTCATGGTTGTATGATTCTCTGACTAAAAAGTTAATGATGACTGATCATCTCTCTTGGCATCTATGATTCTCGAAGTTATACTGTTGAGTGCTGCAGCTTTGAAACAGTTAATAGTACAACACAAAATATTCTTACGATAAAAGGATTCTCTGGTTTCATACTGAACCTCCCGACTGTATGAAAGAAGGCTGACAATAATGACATAACCGCCTTGATTAAAATAAGAATGCTTCATTCTGGTGGCAGTCTTTTTTCTTTAAGCATAAAGTGTAGCCGGAATTTTCTTGCTTGTAAGACAGTTTGTTGTTTTTTTGTTTTTCTGTTTTCCTGTTTTCCTCCTAAACAAGGAAAGTGATTGGTGGATTAATATTAAGTTCATGATTTATTCATTCATTCTTGGTGCTGAATATTCTTTGAAACAGTTTTTCCTTGTTTCACGCAACATAATTTAGAGCAAATAGTTCTTTTTTTCCAGCTCTCCTGTTTCCTTTTCTCTTTGGTTAAAGTGTTATATAATGTCTCAATTGAAGCTTGCAATTTTAGCTCCAACTATTTTAACAGAGAATAAAGTTAGAGTCTGTTTGTTTTGCAGTCTAAGAAGTCAAAACGACGGCTCAGACAACCTGGTCTAGTCCCTGCGGCTTATGCCAAAGTAATGAAGAAGCTCAATTTTTGTGGTTGAAGCATAGTTTACGCAGCGGCAGCCTCCTTGCTGGGAAGGCCTCCTTATGATTTAAATACACATCACCTCTTCATTTCTTTAGTTGCTTTTAAGTTCAATTTGTTAGTGTTTCTCTAACTGATCGATAAGTTTTGTTTCCGTCTTGCATACTATTGGATAGAGGGATCCATCTGCATTGACATCTTTTATGGTGTTCTTTCTATGCTTTAGTTCATTTTCTTCTTGATGATTTCAGTGCACATGTACTCCCTTAACAAGAATGCAGTTTTGAGCCAAATAGGCTCAGATTGCGATGAACCCCATATACGATGGGTTTCAGTATGTTTATGCTTGCACGAGCCTGATGTGTGTTGCGATTATTTTGGTTAACTTTTTCTTGGTGTAATGTTATACTGAATCAAGAAAAATGATCATGGTTTAAATTTCTGATTATAATAATTGCTCGTGTATGCTGGGCGACTTGATTTTGTCTTGGTATATGTTACAACTTGTAGGTTTTCTTTCCTTGTACTTCACCACCACGCAAGGAAATCAATTTTTATTTCTAAAAAACAAAAGACGCAAAAGATTCAATATACAGTCCCCCCCTGTTACAAAAGAATCATAAATTTATGCAAACTTATTAAGTACAAAACTTAAAAACCAGGAAAAAAGAGAAACAAGTCCTAAACTAAACATCAAGCTTCTTTTCGGAATGATCAGCATTGAATCCGCGAACAGGGGAAGCCCTCTCACTTGTGATGACATGCCCTGCTGCCTTGGCTCCTCTGAAGCTGCTAATATTCCCAAAAACCAGGAAAAAAGAGAAACAAGTCCTAAACTAAACATCAAGCTTCTTTTCGGAATGATCAGCATTGAATCCGCGAACAGGGGAAGCCCTCTCACTTGTGATGACATGCCCTGCTGCCTTGGCTCCTCTGAAGCTGCTAATATTCCCAAAAATCAAAATAACCATCCCAACAATCCCAGCACAAAACGAAACTCCAAATGCCCTCCCAACATTCCCAGGCAGGGACGTGGCCACGGCGAATCCCGCGCATGCCCCGAGTGCTCGAGCCCACGAAAACCACACCGAAAACACCCCTTCTTTACCTGCTGGAGAACAATCCAGCCATAGGACTCTTCCAAATGCATGAAGCAAACCTGTCAAAATGGATAAAGCTTTTTAACATTTGATTGATTTTGATATTAATAGTAATTGAAGAGATGGCAGCATGAACGAACCTGTTGCAGTGCCTTGAACAGCTGCAAACAGAAAAAGATGGCCTTTGCCCCAAATGGTTGATTTGTAATAGAATCCAAAGCCTGATGTTAAAGTTGACAGTATGAAGCCAAGAAGCTGCATTTTCTCTGCATCTAATTTCATGGCTTGCTGCAGGGGATGTGCCAGTGGAAGAGAGAGCATAGGAACCATGAAATAAATCAGCCATAGAAACAGAATGTTTTCTGATTTCAAGCAAACATAACCCATTGTATAAAGCAATCCAGCTCCAAATATACACATTGATATAAAAGAGGAGAGGAAAACACCAGCAAGACTCCCTGAAGCATCAGGGTATCTGAAAATGGAGCCCATGTGAGTTACAGGTGCAGAGTTTGGCTCAGAGTCATTGTAAGTTGCTAAAGCTCTGGTGGTGCTGAAGATGTGGACCATTCCTAAACCCCATTTTAGGCCACTGAAAATGGAGACAACCCACAAAGCAGTGAAGTGGTCTGAGTGGCTGTACATATGGTATGTGAAGGAGGACATGATAGCAGCTCCCAAGCACCCTGCTGCTGTTGAGTAAAGAGATAGCCAGCTTCCAAAATATCTTCTGTTTGGAAACTCTCTTCTTGGTATATTGGAGCCTGTGAATCCTCGGATCATTAGCCCAAGGTGTCGGGCATGGGCTGCTCCAACAATGGTGCTTGCTGCCACAATGACAGCAATGTATGGTGGAAAGATCCATGGCTTCCTGAAGAAGCCAGCTGGCAGGCAGAATAAGGCTCCTATGCCTGTGGCTGCACCTGCTATGAGCTGCTGGTAGTGGCTGTAATCTAGCAGGATGGAGACTATGCCAAGTATAGGTGCTGATAGAATTAGCCCTGTGAACCAAGAAATTGAAGTCCATTCCAGTGAGGAGAAGTTCGTGCTCCCAAGTTTGATTCCCTTGTGTATTAGTCCTTCATATCTGTCATTAGTTCAACAAGAAAACTGTTAAGAGCTAAGAACATCAGAGTTAGGAAAAACCTAAAAGAAATAGTATTTAGAACTTACAGTTGCATCTGACTTTGCTTGCACTGCAAACCCTTGTAGCTCTTCAACCAACCTTGAGAAGGGGGAGGTGCAGCAGGCACTGTTTGGCTGATGATAAGTGGGAAGACGATGGGAATGAGGACAGTGTGTACAAAGTATGAGCAGAGACCATACAAATACCAGGCAAAAATTTCAGCCTTTGTGGGCTTGTCTTCTTCAAACACCCCATTTGCTTTGTAGATCTCTTGAGCCCTATGGATTTTCATGCCAACATTATGGACATCTGGGGTGGCCATGTCTGCCTCAAGCCCTTCTTTAGGTTTTTCTTGAATCTCTGCCATTTGAAATAGCAGGTTTTCTCAAGAGAAAAATATAGAGGTTTCTGTGACGTTGAGCACTAATACTAGTGTTGCATATGGGAGGTGTGGGTATAAGAATTGGCAGAGTGATAGCATTAACAGCTGGCTGTGAAGTTTTCAAGAGAGAGAGAGAGGAGAGAGAAACATTGGTTTATTCACTAGGGTTTTTAAAAAGAGAAGGCATATTATGATACTTTATAAGCTCTGTGTATCTTGGTGTAATTGTTTATGATAGTTACCGACTAAAATGATAAAATAATCAGCATAGGTCTTGTTTGTAAAGAGCACTTAGTGGTACTAAGTACATTTGAATTCGACTTAACCATGCCCCCTCATGGATGGCAGCAGAATAAATAGCAAGACAAGAAAACGTTCCTTTGTAATATATATTATTACACATACTGTGTGTGTGAGAGAGAGGCAGAGAGAGAGAGCGCTTTGAATTCTCCACCTTTGCCTCTACTATGGTTTAAAAATATGACCTTTTCTAGTGAAAGAAGCTGGATGAGTACGGTGCAAAACTGATAAAGCCTGTAGGGGCACAGTATACAGGGTTACCTTGAAAATCTCCACTGGATGTTGAGTGGTTTTTTCTCATATAAAGTAATGCTCCCTAACGTCTCTTTTCCCCTCTCTCTCTCTCTCTCTCTCTCTCATCTTTTCCTTTTTCTTTTTACTTTCTTTGGACTTTAGCATTGATTAGGATGTTGGAGGATATTTAAATGCCACTTTGATTAACGCAGACCTTTAATACATGAAAAGAAAGTATTTATAAGATTATCAATTTATGAAAATGCAGAATGTCTATAGCATTTAAATATCACGTGACACATAAAAAAGGCATGTATAGTTTCTGTTCTATCTTCCTTCCATCTCAGAAAATGTGACTTCATTTGCCGATGATAACTTTTCTGGTATGCTTTTGGCCACCTCTTCAAGCACACTATTTCTTGTGATAAATGCAGGGCTCTTGGGCATTGGCAAACTCGTCGTTTCATTTTTCAACATCGATATGATATCTTCAATTGTGGGTCGATCCACTGCATGATTTTCCACACACAAAAGACCAATGTGTATGCATCTTTGCAATTGGTCTATGGTGCATGTATCTTTTAACGTTGGATCCATGAGTTCTATTGCTGAATCTTTCCTCCAAATCCCAAACCTGTAATTATAGTACCATGATTTGTTTTCTTGCAGAATATACTAAAATGAAAAGAGATAACTAAAAACTTACATATTCCACTAGGTTTAGAGGTCCTTCGATTTGGTGGAAGCAATTGTTTTTGCGACCACTCACAATCTCGAGTACTAAAACTCCGAAACTATATACATCTGATTTAACTGAGAATATTCCCTGCATTGCATACTCAGGGGCCATGTAACCACTGTGACACATACAATCAACCATTAGTCATACAACTAATTCACAACATCATATCATGATGGTTAATTTGCTAGTGAATTTGTTACTTACTATGTCCCAACACGCCTGTTTGTGTTGGCTTCATCTGCATTCTGCTTAAAGATTCTTGCAAGGCCGAAATCAGAGATCTTGGGATTCATGTTTTCATCTAGTAATATATTATTTGGTTTCAGGTCTCGATGAATTATCCTAAGACGCGAGTACTTGTGGAGGTAGAGTAGTCCTTGGGCAGTCCCCTCGATTATATTGAATTTTTTCTGCCAATCCAATTGCTCCCTCTTAGATGGACCTGTTTTGCAGTTTCCAGAAACTTCATAACTGTATCTCATTGGCTAATAAATGCAGAACGTAGATGATACACTTACTGAAGAGAAAGACATCCAGACTTTTGTTTTGCATGTATTCATATATAATCATTTTATCATCTCCATGAATGCAAAAGCCCAGAAGCTTAACAAGGTTGACATGCTGCAGCTTGGAAATGAGTATTAGCTCAGTTTTGAACTCGAGTAATCCCTGTCCCGATTGTCGTGACAGAAGCTTAACTGCTATATCTTGGCCTTCTGCTGTTTTTCCCTGTAAAAATGAATCATTAACACAACTTGTATTGTGTATGCTGAAACGGCAACTAAATTTGTAGATATTATGAGCAATTTCACCTTATAAACAGGACCAAAACCACCCTCTCCCAGTTTCTTGTCTGATGAAAAGTTGGTTGTGGCAGACATTATGGAGGCATAAGTGAAAAGCTTAAGATCATGATTCTTGGCTCCTCCATTTTCTAGCTCAGGAGTTTCTGTATACCCTTCTAATGTCAGTAGTTCACGTAATTCTTCCTCCCTTTTTCCTATCAGATGGATATCCAATAACATAAGAACAAAGATCAAGATCGCCAGAAATTTAAAGACGTTGAAAAAAGTGATTATCAAGTATATACCCCGTTTATATTTTCGCACAAGGAACAGAGCAATGCACAAGATGAGCAGCAGTACTGAACCTAGCACTATAAGAATGATCTGTACATATTTCTTCATTCCTGTGATAGACAAATTCAAGACCAGATTAGCCTGTTAAATTGGATTTCATCTAATACAATCACAATCATCAACTTATAACCTTTGCTTGAAGGTGCTCTTTGAAGAACATACTTTTGAACGGCAGTACCAGCAAGACTCTGCACAAAATCCAGGTTCCTGCCTTTCCAATATAAACAACCACCCCCATCACCACCCCTATACGCAGAACAATCGCAATCTTTCCAGCACGCCTCCAGGCAATCACTCAGACTAAGCTCTAAATTATAGTCTTGATCTAATGTGTATGTATTTGGGCTATAATCTCCGGATCTCAAACCAAACCCATCGCGTTCATTCCTGCACTGTGGCTGCTCCCTCGGCTCACATCCTGAGATAACAGCAGGCCTTTCATTGTAATAATTGTAACAAAGGCTAGTCATTGCGATTGCCCCTGACCTGGAAATGTCAAATATATTCCCATCATCGTCCAGCCACCATCCTGACATCGCGGTTTCAGGTGGACTTCGACTTGGGATGTATGATAAGATAAGGTAGTCCTCTTCATCACTCCTGATGCTGGTAAAATTATAAAAGAAGTTATAGGAATCATTCCTCAAGTTAAGATTCTTGAACCCAACTACCATACTGCCATCCACAAAATTATAATTTGTGAGCTCACCACTTCTCCAATAAACAGCCCCTTTTCATCTTACTATAACATTTCGTGTACTCGGATCCCATTCCAGAGTAAAAACTCCTGGAGCTGGATAAACGTCATTGACCCTCCACGACGAAAGTGTTGAACTTGTTCCACTCCTGCCTAGTTTCATCCCTGGAAGAAGGGTATCTGTGGGATGATCAAAGCTTTGCCATAATATAGTTGAAGATTGACCTAAAGTTAAGACAAGATTCCCTGTATTCAACAACCTTGCAGTTACATTCTGTCCTGATCCGCCAGCATATAGCCGGACATCATCTCCGCCGTCATGTGTGATGGTTAGCTCTCCTTTGATCCCTACTGTAAGCGCCGAGGATGAGTTGTTGGGAATAGGTTTTTCCCGGTTGCCAATCCACGCAGGTCTATTATTGATGAACAATATGGCTAAGTACGTGTTGTTGGTGTTTTGAGGGGTGTAGAATTTTAAGGTGAAGATCCCATTAGCAGATACCAGTTCAGATGTTGAATTCAAACTCTGTCCTTGTTTGAGAATGTCAGCTGATGAAACTTGAATGGACAAATGGTGGAGAAAGATAAACCATGCAAGTGTTTTAGTTGAAGCTTTCTGAGGAGTTTGCATGATTGGATTTTGCAGTTTGTGATGCAAATCAAGAATGTGTCATCCACAATTACTCATATATTGACTATTGTTATCCAATTGTGGATAGGAGATGGAAAAATAGGGGAGAAAGAAAAGTAGTAGTAGACGAGTTTGTAGGAAATTATCCCACGCTTCTACTTCAAAATAAGATCATTTATTACACTTTTTCAAACATCATTCGTCAATTATTATTAAAATAATGTGGTTTAGATGACAATTTCAATTAACAATATTAGTTTATTCCAACTAGTTCAATATGTATGACTTTGACTTGCGAATTTTCAAGTCTTTTGAACATTGGGCCTATAGAAAAAGGCCCATCACATTATATATAAAGGAAGCCCGATCAACCAATTGATGATCGCCACACGGATCTGAGCCGTCCGCCATACATTACCCCAATGATTGTTCGCCACGTGGACACTCAGCAACTGTATAGCCAATGGCTATAATAGCCCCGTGTATCTATTTTAAGTCGTCGTTGACTCCATCTTCATCATAATTGTAAACAATTCTGTTTTGTAACATTTCCATCCTCAATCATGAAAAGAAAGTATTTATAAGACTATCAATTTATGTAAATGCAGAATGTCATAAAACAGTAACATAAATAGTTTCTGTTTTATCTTCCTTCCATCTCAGAAAGTGAGACTTCATTTGCTGCTGATAGGTTTTCTGGTATACTTTTGGCCACCTCTTCAAGCACACTATTTCTTGTGATAAATGCAGGACTCCTAGGCATTGGCAAACTTGTTGTTTCATTTTTCAACATCGATAAGACATCTTCAATCACGGGTCGATCCACTGCATGATTTTCCACACACAAAAGCCCTATCTGGATGCATCTCTGCAATTGGTCTATATTGCATGTATCTTTTAAAGTTGGATCCATGAGTTCTATTGCTGAATCATTCTTCCAAACCTCCCAAGCCTGCAATTATAGTTCCATGATTTGTTTCCTTGCAGAATTTACTAAAATGAAAAGAGATAACTAAAAACTTACATATTCC
This sequence comes from Scutellaria barbata, assembly GCA_028654395.1. Classification (NCBI taxonomy): domain Eukaryota; kingdom Viridiplantae; phylum Streptophyta; class Magnoliopsida; order Lamiales; family Lamiaceae; genus Scutellaria; species Scutellaria barbata. The sequence continues at coordinate 12,323,074 of CM053645.1, forward strand.
ACTAGGTTTAGAGGTCCTTCGATTTGGTGGAAGCAATTGTTTTTGCGACCACTCACAATCTCAAGTACTAAAACTCCGAAACTATAGACATCTGATTTAGCTGAGAATATTCCCTGCATTGCATACTCAGGGGCCATGTAACCACTGTGACACATACAATCAGCCATTAGTCATACAGCTAATTCAAAACATCATATTATGATGGTTAATTTGCTAGTGAATCTATTACTTACTATGTCCCAACACGCCTGTTTGTGTTGGCTTCATCTGCATTCTGCTTAAAGATTCTTGCAAGGCCGAAATCAGAGATCTTGGGATTCATGTTTTCATCTAGTAATATATTATTTGGTTTCAGGTCTCGATGAATTATCCTAAGACGCGAGTACTTGTGGAGGTAGAGTAGTCCTTGGGCAGTCCCCTCGATTATATTGAATCTTTTCTGCCAATCCAATTGCTCCCTCTTAGATGGACCTGTTTTGCAGTTTCCAGAAACTTCATAATTGTATCTCATTGATGCTAATAAATGCAGAAAGTAGATGATACACTTACTGAAGAGAAAGACATCCAGACTTTTGTTTTGCATGTATTCATATATAATCATTTTATCATCTCCATGAATGCAAAAGCCCAGAAGCTTAACAAGGTTGACATGCTGCAGCTTGGAAATGAGTATTAGCTCAGTTTTGAACTCGAGTAATCCCTGTCCCGAAAGTCGTGACAGAAGCTTTACTGCTATATCTTGGCCTTCTGCTGTTTTTCCCTGTAAAAACGAATCAATAAACACTTGTATTGTGTATGAACTAAAACAACAACCATATATGTATGTATGTACTATGAGCAAATTCACCTTATAAACAGGACCAAAACCACCCTCTCCCAGTTTCCTGTCTGGTGAAAAGTTTCTTGTGGCAGACATAATGGAGGCATAAGTGAAAAGCTTAAGATCATGACTCTTGGCTCCTCCATTTTCTAGCTCAGGAGTTTCTGTATACCCTTCTAGTGTCAGCAGTTCGCGTAATTCTTCCTCCCTTTTCCCTATCAGATAGATATAAATTAACATAAGAAGTGAGATTAAGAGATCCCAGAAATTTAAAGATGATCACAGTGATTGTCAAGTATACCCCGTTTATGTTTTCGCACAAGGAACAAAGCAATGCCAAAGATAAGCAGCACCACTGAAGCTAGCACTATAAGCATGATCCGTACATATTTCTTCATTCCTGTGGTTGACAAATTCCAGTCCAGATTAGCTTGTTAGATTTGTAATTCACTAGAATGCATGCATAAATATACTATCTAATGTTATCACAAACATGAACTAACCTTTGCTTGAAGGTGCTATTTCAAGAAAATACTTTTGAATCGAAGTACCAGCAATACTCTGCTCAAAAACCAGGTTGTTGCCTTTCCAATATAAACAGCCATCTCCATCACCACCCCTATAGGCAACACAATCGCAATCCTTCCAGCACACCTCCTGGCAATCACTCAGACTAAGGTTTGAATTTGTTGTGTCATCAACTACCTCAAGCTGTCCTCTGTCCGGCCTGAAATCTCCAGACTTGAAGACAAACCGATGGCGTTCATTCCTGCACTTAGGCTGCTCCCTCGGCTCACATCCTTTGATAACAGCAGACTTGTCGTTGTAATAATTGTAACAAAAGCTAGGCAATGCGATTGGCATAGACCTGTCAATGTCATTTATATCCCCCTTATAGTCGAGCGACCATCCTGAAATCGCGGCAGTCTCCGACAATGGAATTGGTAATAGTGAGAAGATAAGGTAATCCTCGTCATCACTCCTGATGCTGGTAAAGTTATAATAAAAGTTAAAACGATCACGCCTGAATGTAAAATTCTCAAGATCAACTCTCATACTGCCATCCTCATCTGAATAATACTTGAGCTCACCACTCCTCCAATAAACAACCCCTTTTCGCCTTACCAAGAAATTTCGTGAACTCGGATCCCATTCCAGAGTAAAGAGTCCAGAAGCTGGATTCTTTGTCGTCAACCATGACGAAAGTGTTAAACCTGTCCCATTCCGGCCTAGTTTCATCCCTGGAAGAAGGGTATCTGTGGGATGATCAAAGCTTTGCCATAATATACCTGAAGATTGATTCATTAAGACAAGATTCCCTGTATTCAACAACCTTGCTGTTACATTCTGTCCTGATCCCCCAGCATATATCTGGACAGCCTCTCCGCGGTCATGTGTGATGCTCAACTCTCCTCTGATCCCTACTGTAAGCGCAGGGGATGAGTTGCTGGGAATAGGTTTTTCCCTGTTGCCAATCCACACTGATCTACGATCTTCCAACCATATGGTTAAGTAAGTGTTGTTGGTGTCTTGAGGGGTGTGGAATTTTAAGGTGAAGATCCCAGATACCAGTTCAGATGTTGAATTCAAACTCTCTCCTTGTTTGAGAATGTCAGCTGATGAAACTTGAATGAACAAATAGTGGAGAAAGATGAACAAGGCAAGTGCTTTAGTTGAAGCTTTGTGAGGAGTTTGCATGATTGGGTCCTCTCCAAGATTGGATTTTGCAGGTTGTGATGCAATGAGAGATGATGAAATCAAGATTGTATCGTCAACAAATACTCAAACTACACTTTCTTGCACATATATTGTTATCCAATTGTGGATACGAGGTGGAAAATTGGGAAGAAGAAAAGTAGTAGCAAGGACGAAAAAATCGGTATCGGTGAAAATATCGATATCCTAATTTTACGGATATATCGGTATCGATATCGGTGAAAATATCGGACTTTTTAAAAAAAATATAAAAATTTTCTAAAAAAATTTAAAAACTTCTTGATTGTTAGAAATTTTGAATTTTTTGCATTCTTACCAAATTAGTCAAAAAAAAAAAATTGCTTGAAAAATTCCTCTTAAGACCATCTCCAATGTGGCCGCAATTCCTGACTCAAACTCAAATGGAAGGAATTTTGCTTCTCTAATGCAGACTCAAACTTGTGGCAAATTTGCCACCACCATGAACAATATGTGGCAAATTTGCCAAATACTATTCATGAACTCAATTCACACTATTCACACTTTTTTTTTGATTTAATTTTAAATTGTTTATTTATTTTGTTATTTTTTATTTAATTTATTTGATTTATCTCAAATATTTTTAATATAGTTATCAATTTATTTTAAATATTATGTGTATTATTATTTGATTGTATTGTGAACATTATGTGTATATTTTAAATTTGATTATATTATATTATTCATTCGATTATATTGTATTATTATTTTAAATATTATGTGTATTATTATTTTAAATATATAATAACTTAATTGTATTGTAATATTTTATTAATTCTAACGCAAATTGTAACTAATAGAAATATAATAGGATATCGTTAAAAATTTAAATTACATAATACAATGAAATTTACTACAAATCATAAACATTACGACATGTTAAATTTAAACTAAATGAGAAAACACAATAAACATGCTAAATTGAAATACAACACATAAATATAAATGAAATACAATTAAGACAATAATAATAATAATAATAATATGAAATTTAATAATCCGGTAGACCACTTCCAGATCCTCCAATATCATGGAAATATTGCCCAAAAGTGTTGGGGGAATTTTCAGATTGAGATAGATGAGGATTTTCTCGCATAATTTTGAGTTGCTCATTTCAAAACCATTCACGTCTAACCGGATCAGAAATCTCTTCCAAATTCTTAGACATTATTTTATATTGAGTTCTTCGTTCAAGCCCTTGTACGGCTCTTTGTTGATATGCATTATTTTCAGCCATTAAATCGGAGATCTTTTTATGTGCTTCTTCCATGGATTTTATAGCACGAGACAAATCTTCTCCTTTTTTTCTTTTTAGTTTAGCTTTTTTCACCCCATCTGGTCGCATTTGGGATGATGGACCACCATCATTGTCATCACTTAAGTTAATATTGAGTGAAACTATTCTTGGAGAAGAAAGAATAGGAGAATTTGGCACCGATGCATCTGATTGTGATGAATCCTAATTATTGTTGCGTCTCTGACTGCTATTCCCCGAATCCACAAAAGTTTTCATAGTATTGAACACATGATCAAACTTAAATCCCTTCTTATACTTTGGATCTTGCATCAGTAAGGTCTTTGCTTTATGCATCTGCATAATTTATAATATGAAAGTTGATATTAAAAGTTATTTTAATGAATTTAAAATAAATAAATAAATAAAGCAAGAACATCAACTTACAATATCTTCGTTCGAAGAACCATTTGGATTCAAGATTTCAACTTGCGCCAAACATCCATACAACTTTGAAACTGCACTTTTGATAATAGTCACACGATCACGCAATGATTTTGTGTTTCGAGTTTCAGTGATAGTGTTTGGTAGAGTAGAATTGTAGTTGGTTTCTATACGTGACCAAAAGTTGTTTTCAGATTGATTTGTTCCTACAATTGGATCTTAAGAAACATCAACAAATACATCACAAAGATGTATATCTTCATCAATAGAATAAGAGGCTTTTCGGAAGGCCATTGTATATTTGATAAACTAGAAAAGAGAAATGAGAAATCAATTAATGCAAATGAGAATGTTGTTTCAAGTGTCTCAATTGTATTGAAATGAATGGACATTTTATAGATTCGATTATGCTTTGCAAGCACTCTCACCACTTGATAACAACATGAACGGTTGAGATTAAAAGATCAAAATTATTATCAACGGCTATGAATAAATGCACATGGATTGTGCTTTTCTATCATCTCACAACTTTCCAGACAGAATGAATGGTTGAGATTAATATATCAAAATGGTTATCAACGGCTACGAATAAATGCACATGGATTGTGCTTTTTACACTTTCACTACTTTCCAGACAAAATAAACGATTGAGATTAAAAAATCAAAATAGTTATCAACGGCTACGAATGAATGCACATGGATTGATATTACTAATTACTATGTATTAAAAGATCAAGAGTATTACATTGTGATGTATTACCATGTAATTTTCTTTAGTTTTAATATGTATTTGTGATGAGTTTTATAATATAATTTTGATATTTTATTATAATTTTCTTTTATTATAAGAATTTTTTATATTATTGAAATCAATATGTTTAATTTTTTTATTAACTTAGAAAACAAACATTTGATAAAATAGAAAATTCAAAAGATAATAATTAAGAATATTCTATAAGAATATTCCTATTGAGTTAAAATTTGAGTTTAATGGTTGGAGATGATTTTACTGTTTGGTGGCAAACTTGGTGGCAAATTGATTTTTTGCTACCAAATTTGCCACAACCATTGGAGATGGTCTAAGTGTGCTACTTGTGTCTATAAATAGGCTTTGATACCATTTGTAATAAGTGTGAGCAAAATACAAGAAAAATACTAGAAAAAAATATTAGAGCAAAAGAGAGACATTTGTGAGGATAGTACTTTGTAATCCTTTTAAATATTTTGAATAAATACTTGGCTGCACCACCGTGGACGTAGGAGTTATTTCTCCAAACCACGTAAATCTCGTGTCTCATTTATTTTCTTGTCTTAATTGTTTTCTCTTCTTTGTATGTGTTAGACATTCAATTTTTATTGCTTCCGCTTGTGTGCAACACTTGTTTCCTATTTTTTTTTTTCACACTTCACATATTTTATATCAAAATCTCTATCCACTTGTATACAATATCAAAACATAGTTTTGAATACATAATTGAAATCATTTATTCCACTTTTCATGCATCATTCATATATTATTATTAAAATAATGTAGTTTTAATTTAATGACAATTTCAATTAACAATTTAGTTAGTTATGATCAAGGACAAAAATATCGATACTTATGGATATATCGGTACCTTAATTTTACGAATATATCGACGGATATATCGATATCGGTGGAAATATCAATAATTTCAAGAAAAAAATAAAAAAACTGAAAAAAATAATGAAAAAATATATCTAACACTTTACATAATATTATTTGTAAAATATCTATTGTTAAAGTATAGACACACATATAGATTATGTAAGTATATATATTTTAGAATATAAATTATAAATACTAAGGTAACATAATCATGGAGAAAATCATTATCAGCAAGACCACAAAAATAAATCTAGCAACCTAAATTAAATAGACCCATATTGGCCTTTCCAATAAATACTCTCACTCTCTCTCTCTAGGAAATTTTCAGGAAGGTCACCTATGGCTATGGCTTCCTCCAAGCTTTTTACCCTCCCTCCTTCCTCCTCCTTTCCTCTTCTCTCCTTTCTCCTTTCTGGAGTGAGTTTTTCCTTTTCCTTTTCACTCCCATTCACATCATGAAGTACGCTCCATTTCCAGATCCGAGGCTGACCCCTCCTCCTTCAGCTCGCTCCATTTCCAGATCCGAAATGATAATGATTTTAACTAATTCAATAAGAACACGGAAAATGGGACAAATTATTCCTACTAGTTCGATTTGTATGCCTTTGACTGCGACTTTGAAAAGTCGTCACATTAATTGTTCATTCATAATGGACTTCTCTAACTTGATTGGGGACCAGCATTAATGAGCTCATTAAAATATTATAAAAACAGAACATTGGGCCTCTAGCAAAAGGCCCAATAACTATAAGAAAAGGGAGCCCTATCGACCAAAAGGGTAAACCCAAATCGCCGTCCCTCAATACATCCTCCTATGATTGTTCGCCACGTAGACACTCAGACAATCATCATTATTGAAACCCAACTATTAAATATTTCTGTTTGGTGACATTTTCAAATACAGAAAGTGAAAGTTAGTGTCCACTCCTTGTCGCTATGTCACGATATAATGGGATCAACTTGTCATCACATTCTACCAGTCTTCTTTTATTTATTTTCACGACAGTTTATTAATTACATATTTATCTATTATTATTATTATTATTCAATTCTCATACTAAAAAAATATTTATTTTAATTTTCTATCTTTTAATATATTTAGATTTATTATATCATTTATTTATTTTCAATTGAAAATGAGCGACCATTTTCTTATAAACAATTAATTAATATGTTTGTAAGCCGTTTGTTAAGGTTCATAAAGATGCACAATTATTAAATAAATAAACACTAACGTATCTTTGAAGATAAAGCAATGAACACCAACAACCTCATTCATCTGAACTCGACTCACTCATAGCCCCAAGCTCCAGTGGTCCGTGCGATGCAGTGAGGTAATCGCATCCTTGATAGGGACCATATGAGCAAGGTAATCCGCTGTTATGTTTTTCTTGCTAACAGACCTAAAGCCTTGAAACTAACATGTTTTTTAGCTCTCTCCGAAGTATTTTTCCAGTTGGCGATCTAGGTATAGACGAGCGAAAGTAGACTTTTCTCACCTTCTTGTAAGGTGCAACCTACACAAAAAATGTATGTATGTGATCAGAAAATAAGATGTTAGAAGTTTATAGTAGTTTATGCCCATCTTCTTCTACTTTGGTTAGATCTGATTAAGCAGACCTGCTTTGCTACATATTCCACTAGAGCTGCCTGAGAGATTGAACTCCCTTCTTTGGGAACCACAAATGCCACCGGGATCTCCCCGGCTTCTTCATCTCTGCCACTGCTCAGTTCAATCAGTGAACAATTACGTTATATTCTAACCGAGCAGCAGAAATATGCAGTAGAACCAAAATGAGCAAACATTTCTAACATCATAGAGAAGTGAGGTGAAGACAGTTGTGGGTGATGTGGCAGTATCAGTTATGTCTGGTTCTAAGGTACTCTATGTCTATGAGATGAGAACTAGTTATATAATTTGTTTGTTTGAGTATTCAATTCCCTGTAAATAAGATCTAACTTACGAAGTTATTGAAGAGCTAATGCCCCGAACAAAGAACTAACTAAAGAACAAGCAACTATGCCTAACGATCACCACAATGAAGTTAAAACTCAAATTTTATAGTATTTTCTTTTCTTTCCTCATCAACATAAGACTTTCCTTAACTAGATCATCATAAGTATAAATATCAGTCTCAACAATGTCATTAAAAATAGGACATCATACCCTGTAACGGCCGCATCTTGTATCTCAGGATGGGACATCAATACGGCCTCTAAATCAGCAGGAGCAATCTGAAGATAGCAGAGTGAACCACACTTAGATCAATAATTACAATGTCTTAAGCCAAAACTAGATATGGACCAACTAGCCTATAAAAGGAATTATACATTACTATCTTCAGCCCAAAAGAATAAATAGGGGAACTGGAGTTAGGTAAATGGTAAGGACGGATTTCGAACCTGGAAGCCCTTGTACTTGATGATCTCTTTCAAGCGGTCAATTACGTACAAGTATCCATCTTGATCAAAATAAACGATGTCTCCAGTATGCAGCCAACCATCTTTGTCGAGTGCAGCCATAGTTGCATCAACATTATTCAAGTACCCTATCGCAAAAAGGTTTCCAAAATAAGAATCTATCATTCCTCATATCATTTCCATTACATTTATACCCAATTCTACCAAACCAGAAAAAGAATTACCTTTCATGTTTCCAGGCGAACGCAACCAAAGTTCACCAATGGATCCTGGAGGTAAGTGAGAACCTGTGACCCAATCTATCACTTTGGCTTCAACATTTGGAGACAGAATCCCAGCAGAAGAATATTTATGAACCTTAGAGGTGTTGTAGCCACGAGTTGCCAAAGCAGTTGATTCTGTCAAGCCATAACCCTGACAACAAATTCACACTAGTGCAGGATTTAAGACAAGATAGCAACTAATTGACTAAGGAAGATCAAACAGACGGTATACGACTAAAGGAGTACCTGAATGAGATCAACATGGGGGAGTGCCTCAATCAGTTCATTTATGGCTTGCTCACTCAATGGAGCTGCCCCACAAGAAACCTGTTTCAAGCTCCTAAAGCTATTACCAGAGGCTCTCTTGGCTCTCCTTGTCAATGCTACCATTATAGGTGGAACACCATGAAGGTGAGTAACACCATATCTATCAATAGCTCTCACCATTTCATCAGCATCAAATTTTTTCATAGTGACAATAGTACTCCCCAAAGATAACAATCCCAAAGCAAAGAGACTGAGCCCATAGACATGGAACATTGGGACAACAGCCAAGTACACTGTCTCTGTGCTTGGATAATCATAAAGAGAAGCTTCAAATCTCACAAAAAGTTCAGCCATGGCTATGAAGTTCCCATGTGTTAACATGACTCCTTTAGACCTACCAGTTGTGCCTGATGAGTACAATATTGCTGCAGTGTCTTGCTGCATAATTCTAGGCCTTGGAGCCAATATAGGATCACTTGAAATAAGCTTATGAAAAACAGAACCAACATCGATCCCAGAGTTAAAATCTATAACATCTGGCACCCCAACAACAGGGAGCCCTCCCAATTCAGTGGCCAATTCATCAACCTCACCAAGAGCAGCAAATGCAAAAGATGCATTACTATCGAGGACCTGTCTTTTTATCTCTAACAAACTACTCAAAGGATTCATGGGAGTCACAACAGCACCAATACTCAAAGCACCCAAGAAAATCACAGGAAAGCAAACAGAATTTGGCAGCAAAGTTAAGATTACATCACCTTTCTTCACTCCCATATGATGTAAACCAGCAGCCATGGATTTCAGCAAAGGGAAGAGCTTGGAGTAAGTAAGTGAAAGCCCAGATGAAGAATCAACGAGTGCATGCTTCCCATTGTGTTTTTTGGAGAAAATGAAAGTAACAACATCAAGAAAGGGGTCAGAAGGAAGGTTGATGGTGGGGTATTTGCTAGAATACACTCCTGTTTCAGAAGAATACCAACAAGGATAGGATTCTGTCAACTTTCTTGATTTCAATATTTCTTTAACCCCTTCATTTCCTTCTTCATTAGAGCTCTGCAACTCTACGTGGGTTTTCAAGAATGCAGCCATCAGAAAGAGAAGAAAGTCAAAAACCAAAACAAATTTAGCGTAAAAGAAGAAAAGCTAAAACACTCAGATTCATAAAACCATATTCTGGTTGCTCGACCTACTTATAATACTCATTCGATAAAATGAGGCTAAAATCTGCGATCGTGAGTACTGAGTACCACTCGCTGTGATGTCGTTTACTATTCGAATCCGCTTTGAACTTGAGACAAAACCGACTCACTCAATTCTAACACGATGTTATAAAATTTATATTTATATACATAATGATTTTATGTTTTATATAAAATTTAGTGTATTTTGGAAATTGCAATACAATAAGTCACCGTATATAGAGGGGCGCTTACCACCGTGTGGAATTTAGGGTTTTAGCGGCTCCAAACTTTTTAATTTTGCCTAATATTTAATTTGGTCTAATGTTAGCTCATTCGTCGAAAATCCATTTAATTATGAATAGAATACGAATTATAGGATCTGTACTTCCGATCTGACACGTCTCACATTATTAATTTTTTTTTTTTTTTTTTTTATAGTTTTTCCCCTAAAGCTTAATGCTTCCTCCCCTGATTCAGTAGCATGCACTTCCTCTTTTTTTTTTTTTTTTTTTTCCTTCTTGTTCGTATCAATTTTCAAATGGCATCATTTTTTATTCTATCTTCTTCTCCTTTTCTTTTGCTTAATGATTTGTGATTTCTTTTTTAAATCATGATTTTAGATTTGTAATTTCTTTTTTTTGATTTTATCTTTTTTTTTTTTTTATAGTTTTTCCACTAAAGCTTAATGCTTCCCCCCTTGATGCAGTAGCATGCACTTCCTCTTTTTTTTTTTTTCCTTCTTCTTTGTATCAATTTTCAAATGGCATCATTTTTTATTCTATCTTCTTCTCCTTTTCTTTTGCCTAATGATTTGTGATTTCTTTTTTAAATCATGATTTTAGATTTGTAATTTTTTTTTTTTATTTTATCTTCTTTTTTTTTTTTTTTTATAGTTTTTCCCCTAAAGCTTAATGCTTCCCCCCTTGATGCAGTAGCATGCACTTCCTCTTTTTTTTTTTTTCCTTCTTCTTCGTATCAATTTTCGAATGGCATCATTTTTTATTCTATCTTCTTCTCCTTTTCTTTTGCCTAATGATTTGTGATTTCTTTTTTAAATCATGATTTTAGATTTGTAATTTCTTTTTTTTGATTTTTTTTTTTATATATATAATAATTGTTGGATTGTGTGTTATTGATTATTTTAGCGGTCATGTCATTTATCTTCAACTTCTTTGATTTCATAAAATTATTTACATAATTTTTTAGGGTGAAAATGATGAAATCCATGAATTTGAATTTTAAAATTTTAAACTTACAATATACCGATACCTTTTGAGTATATGATTAATATTTTTACATTATATGAATAATACTTAAGTTATATGAGTAATATCCTACATTCAAAAACTCTTAAAATAAACTTTAAAATTTTAAATTTACACTCTACAGTGATATTTTTTGAGTATTTGAGTAATATCTTTAAATTATACAATTAATATATTTATATGAAACAAGTAATATCTCAAATAATATATTTCACTAACTAATGTCTTAAGTATACATTATGAGTATGCAATACACAACTCTACTATCATACCCACAGTGGACACATTAATATGTGTCCGGCTGATGTGTCAGAAATCTAGTAAACCTATTAATTTCATTTTTTATATAACAAGGGGATTACACGTCATTGGTAGTCATATTAAAAATTGTCCACGGTGGCTAAACCTTTGTGATAAACAAGTAATACCTCTATATATAACAATAAATAATACTTTTAGATAAAATAAATAATATATTTCACTAAAACAAAGTAATACCTTTATATAAAATAAGTAAACATATATATTAGTTATGCAACCAATATCTTATAAATATACAACTAATATTTTTCATCAAACAAAAGTCAAAATATATAATTAATAAATTGATTAAAAGATTTCTGTTGATTTGATGATACATAAGTGCACATCAAGTATGATGTAGGCGGCACGTGGGAACGATTGGATGTATGTGGGGCGCCGTGCCCTCGGATAAAGAAGTTTTTGCATTTAATTATCAATAAAATTCAAAAATTAAAAGAACAATTTTATTAGATACTTAATGTATTGGTGGTTCTGATGTCCCCTATATCACTACTTTGCAAATTTATAATAGTTGATTTTGAGCTAATGAAAAAGCGTTTGAATGCAAAATTCGTATATTATTAAAGTATGCTGACAAGTAATTCTCTATAATCTAATTGATTTGTAAAATATGAATTATATATTATTATATTTTTTAATATTGAATATATTTGATATTTAGAAAAGATGAGTTCGAGGAATTGAAAAAAAAAACAGTAAAAATTAGAAAATTTAAGTGATCTGAAATCGATACAATGTGTATATTTATAATGGTGGAAATGGAATACATCTCGATTTATAAATTTTTGTTTTTTTTTTAATAGTTGAAATGATCTAGATTTAAACTGTGGGGCAACCCAATTTTCCTATGTAAAAGACGGTAGTATCCCAACAAAATTTGTCATATACAACCACTTAAATTTTATCCCTTAATCCACAAATACGATTAATTCATGAGAGAAACCATAAATTCCTCGTTAATATCTGTGGCCCAAAGTGAATGGAAATTCCACCTAACACGTGGAATTGTGAACGTAGAAACAGGACCCATATAGATATAGTGAGAGTGAAGCGTGCCGTTTCAATATTTCCAAAGCAATATTCTGAATTCAGTTCAGGCCATGCACTATTACTTTAGAATCAAATAAAAGTATTTAATTGCTTTTTTTTTATTTGAACCACTTATATATTTTAAATACAACAACATACCTTTCCTTTTCTTTTAAAATCACACAAACTAGTCCTTATGTTGATTCTCCAAGTTTATATACATTATCTTTTATGATATATGAGAAATAAAATTCATACAATGCTTTGTACCATCTACTGAAAAAATTAAATAATTTGTGTTATTAAGTTTTATTTTATTTTATAGACCCGTATAAGAAATATAACAAAATACATTGTTAATATTATAATACATATGATATAAACAAACAAATCCCATTTTATGTTTCTTATTTGAAACCATCATATAAGTTTATTAATATAAATTTTTAATGAACGGTACAAAAATTATATAAATTTTGCAGATGGATAAAAAAAGTGTTTGTTCACTTGATTAATAAGAGAAAGGCTAACGTGATTGAGGTTTTAAAAAAGAAAAAGAGTCTACTTGCTTTGTTTGTAAAGGATAAAAGAAAAGGTATGATGATGAAGAATAATTGATGAGTCTGGGTTGGACATTATTATGAGTTTGTAGTGGGTTACATGAATGAATCGATATCAGAATTACATACAAGTGAAGAAGAAAATGAGAGATTGATTGATATAGAAAGGAGAGAAAGAATTGAGGTTCAGAGAGCTGAAAGGCTGGCCCATTTGCCCAGCTCGTAAGGGTCGGCGTAATAGTAGAGCTTAATTCTGTTGACTAATGACAACCCAGCAGGCCATGGATGAGGCCTATATTCTGAATCATCTTCTTCTGTGCCCTCATCTGAGAATGCTGCAATATCTCCAAGTAGCCGAAATGTTACACGACGACTGCTTATCTGTCTGGGGAAATCGAAGTACATGGGCGTCCCAGGCTTCACTTCTGGTAGCCGATACTCAGCAACACTCACCATGTTGTGGGGCTCCTGTAGAGATTTAAATCATGAAATACAGAATCAAGAATTATTTAAGATTAAAACGAAACAATCAAGTCAATACCTGAAGAGCAGCGACTTGAATATACAACACAGGAGGAGATGTGAGCCTCTCTTCTACAAGACAGATCATACCCTCTATATCTAAACCTGTGGGAGGTGAATGATTAACTCGCTGCTTTATTGCACTGAAACCATCCAATCGAAATCCAGCCAGCATAGGTGAAGCAGGGGATAAAAATTGTTCCAGAACAAGATCATCGCCAACTAATCTTTCAGTCTCAATTGGAACCTGAAAATTTGTGAAACTTCTCAGCCATAAAATGTTTTACAAATTCGTACTAGAAAAATTCTCAATTAATTCACATAAAAAGTGTTCAGAAATTTAAGCTTCACCTTGAATCGGTTCAGCTGTGTAGGTCTCTCCAACCAGTTTCTTACATTTACTTTGTCAGAACCCTGAGGTGATCCCCCTATTTCCCTTCCCACCATTTTCCCAACCACTAGAACTTTTTTTGCATGAATGCATGGATCACTATCAGATTCTCCGCCAAAAGAGGCACGTCTGCTGAGTTGTCCAGAGGGATTTTCATCCGTAGACAAAAGACTGAAGTCTCTTTCAAAATTGACAGAACTAGATCCAAGTTTTGGAAGGTGCAAGGTCATCCAAATGATGCGGCATCGGACAGGATTCCGGAAAGTAAATTTTACATGTCTAGGCACGTTACCATCATTAATGGACCTCTCTGGGCCACACAGTTCAGGCGACGATCTTAACAGAGACTGCAAATCCCATTTACCTGTGCACGATCTTTCTTCCTTGTCAACTTTATTGCTAGCCCAGATTTGTACCTGTACAAATACCAGAAATATATAAAGAAATAAAGCAAAATTCTGCTTAGGTAGTAAACTGTCCTCAGAAAGCAGTTTTAAGACTCTTGCAGAAAGTATGCTTACAGTAGGAGCATCAGACATTGAATAGCCACATGCACTAACCAAAAGGACAACACCAGAGACATCAGAAAAATCACCGAGTACAATGACAAATTCCACAGATGAGAGACTAGGCAGAGCTCTCCAATATGATTCATGCGGTCCAGAATTTAAAGGAGTGACCAACGATAACAAGGGCGCTGAACCTGCTGCTGTCTCAACCTACATATAATAGAGTCATATTTAAGTTCCAGTCAGTAAACATGCTGGTTAGAAACACAAACACATCCATAATTTCTTAAACATATATATATGTGTGTGTGTGTGTAAATAGTTAAAATGAAGTAAAACAAGTTTGATCTCCACAACGTTATAGAGAGAAAAGTTCCTATTTTCTCTCCCAAGCACAAAGGTGGCATAACCTTACTAGTGACTCATGTGAGGCTAGATATCATAGCTTAGAGAATTTATACTCATTATTGTACATAATGAGGCGGCCAGAACTAGAAGATACTAGCATGGACTCGTAGATCATTTTACCTATCTTTATCAATATTTAGTGAAGGTCACAATCCTGAATGCTGCCCTTATTGTCAGCAGAGTATTTTGAAACTAAAATGTCTGTTCCACATCAAATTAGTTGATCTTAAGTAGAGTATCACCAATTCTATTTCTGCTTTTATTTCCTTCTCCTTCGATAGGTAAACTATACAAACATAATTATCCATCTGCACGTAAGAAGAAGGAAACCAATTTGTAGAAGAAACTCCGAGAGCAGAAAGAGAACTAAAGTTTATAGAAGGTGATAATAGATACAGAAATAGGGAACAGAAGACCTAGAGAGCCATGCCAAGAAAAGTAGTAAAATGCTCTATAATATATGGGTTTCAGCTGAGTCAGCCATCAAAACCGCAATCTGAGACTTTTGGATAATTGACTTTGATACAAACAGTGAGAATAAGGATCAGGCAGTCCAAATTCAGAGCATTTGAAATACGAGATGCATATTAGATTAAAAATAAGGACATATTCATCTAAATACCGGGTGTAGAAAGCTGGCAAATGGAAACTCTGCAAGCGATTCCTCTCCATCAGTTAACTTCTCTAAGACCTTAGCAGTTGCTTGACTCTTTACAAATTTATCACTTTCAGGAATTAAATTTCTCAAGGACAATCCAAACACAAGGTTCAAGGCTTTTGCCACAGCAGCATCTGCCCTGATTCTTCTTCTTTGGTTAACCAATACCCTAACATAGTCCAAAACCATCACATCAAGAACAACTTCATGGCAGCACAGTTTACAGATTATCCTGTCAAGCATTGCAGAGCGATTTGAAGATGCATCAGCTGAATGTCCATGGGCAGATCCTCCATGATCAGTTATACCATTGTAACCTGAGGTCTCCTTTGAGTTATAGGTTGCAAGCAGAAGAGCTCCTTGTCCTGCAGAACAAACTCTGCAAACCCTTCTTCCACATTCAGAACAGATAAAAGTGGACTCCGAAGTTGTTGAAGATGATGGAGTCACGGATGAGCCATCAGCTGGCCCAGTTTCAGCACGAACTTGACATGCACCACCAGAACACCTCTCCCCAACTGCAGTAACATTCCAGAAATCAATAGTATTTTCACCAAATGTTCCAAGCCCAATTGAAGCATTAATTTTGTCTTCTAGTGAAGCCTGCCCAAGCAATGCAAGGGTACTTGCCACCTTGCATAGTCTTCCCATGTAAGAATTCTCAAGCAGCATATTTGGATTAATACTGGCAGGATCAATGCCTATAGATAAGAGTGCTCTATCCCTTTCAGCTGCAGACAGATTCAACTGAAGCCGTTCTATTTCAAGTTTCATAGCTTCCATGAAATCTAACCTTCTTTCCTGGTAATTTAATTAAAAGCATAAACAACCAAAATTCTGAATCTCTTTATCAATGAAACATATTCTAATCATGAATATCAATAGCAGCATCAACAAATTGATAACTATCATAAGACAGTATATGTAGAATAAAACTTAGAAATTATCAGTACGTGTATCAGCATAAATGGCAAGGACAACAAATGATATAAAACATTGTGGACGCAGTTAGCTATCAAAAATTCCCTGGTGTACTCTGAATAGAAAAATGCTCCAATACCATGAAACCCAAAAGAAGTAGGAACATGAGTTGATTATCAGTTATCAATTAGGAGCCGGATACTAGTTCAGTATGAAACATACCAAGTGAGGTCCCGCAAGAAATTTGAATAATTTGATGTACTGTTGAGAACCATTATCTGTAGGTCCTTGAGATGAAACAACTTTGGAGTGGTTGTTTCCTTCAGAAACTGGCTGAATGACATCATCATCCAAGAAGCTAAGCAAGTCACTACCCTCATGAACAACAGTTTCTACAACTGGTTGAGGGATTGAGTCTGGAACAGATACTTCTCCGGTCAAAAGGTCCACCACTGGTTTGGCTGATGACTCTGATTTAAACGATGCAGGCTCTCTATATATAGCACCAGCCAAAGGGTTGGTATTTGCTTTGGTATGAAATGAGTTTATGTCCTTTGAGTGAATATTTAGGCGTGCAATGAAACCATCGCCACTTTCTTCATTATATAATATTGACTTCCATGGAAGAGAAACTCCAAGGATCTCTACCTGCACATAGAGTCGAGTTCAATAAAGACATTCCCCTCCACATGTTTCTTCAAACAATACTTACTCAATTTTCCATACCTCACCGAGTGTCATTGGGCCTCTCCCAGGCACAGCAGGGTAAAATGTCAATGCAACAACACGAGTAAGAAAATCCAGTTCTCCTTCCACTTCTTCAAAATCATATAACATGGAAGGGCTAGAGGATCCTTGCGCATGTAAACATGCACCTGCCCCAGTGACAGCCATATCTTCTGGACTGATAGGTCCTGTCAACGGTATCACAATGTTTGTACCATTTGCACATCGAGGTATAGAGGCTCCCTGTGAAGAGTTAAAATAGAAACTGTAAGGCTGACTAACCACTGCATCTTACAGAAGAAAAATCAAGATATCAAAAATGTCGAGGGATACACTACTTTTTTTAAAGGAATAAACAGTCATATGTTAATATTAGCCAAAAATCAAAGCATTTTGAATGCACAAGAATATAGAAGACATCAAAGAAAGAAACTTCTTATCGCATTTTGAAACTGCAAAAAAAAAAGAAAATAAGAAAGAGAAATCAGACACTACGTCTTATATAATGAACTTCAATATTTCTCTAAAGAACAGAGAAGGTGTGTAAACGGGCAAGAAGATAAGGACCTGACAAAACTCTGTGAGGAAAATATAACAGACTGTTAACAAGAAGATAGATCAAAGACACAAAAAAAATAAAAGAGTCATACTCTTATGCTTCTATTTTCGAAATTTTCCTCAAAATGTACAAGCATATAATGGTTCCCCCCATCTACAAAGGAAACCATCTACTCATAGTGAAGAGACAAGATCCCCAAAGTTTACCAAGTACCAATATCTTGAAATCTTTCTTATATATAAAAGTATGACCACTAGGCACAACCAGAATGATCCTCAAAATTAATTACATAATTTGTTCGAATTTTAATATTAAAAATATACACACAAAAAGGATAAAAAAAGGAAATAGTTATAAAAATGGTGGGCTTCAAAGATATGATAATTTGCATAATAAGAAAAATATGGAAAAGGAAATAGCTATAAAAATAATAGACGGATTGGATTTAAATACATTGTAAGATAATAAATAATATATCAATACTTTTATTTTAAAAATAATTATTAAATAATATATAATGAAATATTACGAATCAAAAATTTGAAATCATGAACTCGTGTTAGATGATATAATTCTTTTAATAGGTTCCAATATCACAGAATCTGGTATCAAGAGAGAGTGGCAAGAGAGAGTGACATGACCATCTTTATCTTTCACTATTAAACACTACCTGTGTATCCCATCACATGAATTCAAGAAAAAATGGATGGGCAATGCAAAGAAATTGAATTCCAAACATAAAGAAGTTTGCTTATATCATAACTAAAAAGATCTCCATTGACATTCAAGTCTAGCTTCACGGCTTCAAAAATGCATAAGCTAGAAAACAAAAGTGTGAATATGCAACACCTTTCTAACCCTCAAGCCTTTTTTTCTAACAGAGTAGAAAATAGGGACAGTTAGATTAGGCAAACTCTAAACTGTTGTAATCTTTAAATACAGCAGCAACTAAGTGTTTCTAGGCAAGACAAAACAGAAATTATTCTGCTAAAACTAACAGAAACATTCCTACATTTAGCCATTTTTTAAAATTAAAAATTAAAAAAAAGAAAGAAAAAAAAGTGAAAAAGACTGTAGGTAAGAGTAAGGATTGTAAGACATAGTTCAAAATATCAACACAGAGATATACCAGACCTCAAGTACAAGTCTGATTCCATCAAGATACTGTCCGGTTCTCACATCAACCGTTGATGGAAAAGTAGTATCATCAGCACCATGCGCTACTGTAAGGAGAAGCTGAGAAACATGGCAAGGCTCGCCAAGATAGATAAACAGTTCGAGCACATCTGCAGCTTGTGCAGAAACCTTTCACAAAAGCAATGAAATCCGTAAGTGATAAGGAGCTTTAAAAAAACTATACTCAGAAATGGAGACCAATCACAAGCCTATATAAGAACATAATATAGGATACCCATATAATGTCTTTTCTTTTAAAACTCAGAAGACTGGCTCCACCATCAGAAGATGAAAACATGCTCGGTACTGGCTTCAAAAAGCAACCAAACGGTCGAGAAGGTACCTGAGGTAATCAGCAAAAATCATGAAAAAAGCTGCTAATATTAGCAGGAGACTACAAACTTGTGCAAACAGGGTTGTCTGAAAAGAAATCAATCCAATTTATGATGAAAGCATCTTGATACAATTTTACAGTTTCGATAGCAGCAAAAGCATATTGAAAGGTTTATTTTATATATATTTTTGGCATAAATAATATCATAAATCCAAAAGAAGCTTGTGATGAGCAAAGCGATTGTGGTGAAATGAAGACTGTATGGAGAGTAGGATTCTTTTTTATTTTTTTTGCAACAAACAGGCACAGTCATGAGACATATACTACAGACAGTTAATTGCTGAAATATATATACATACGTGTAAGGGATTGATCATGGCTGATGGAAAATGCTTGAAGAGCCTTAGACCCAAAAATATCTCTAATTGCTTCTGCCGGGAGCTATCTACAACTGCATTCTTATATCTTCTCTGAAGTGTGATTTTCATATTCTGCGCAGCAGAGAACTGTTTAAACTTACCTGCCTCCTCATTAAAAATGCTAAGAATTTGGCTGTGCATAGCTTTGGAGCCTGTATATAATGTTGCATGAATGTCGCCAGCAACTAAGAAAAGATCTGCTAATTGGGATACAGGTGACAAGATTGTTGATCTCTTAAACTCCTCGAAAGTCATGTCAAACCTTTTCCAGGGTTTATCTGGACAAGGATGATTCCAGGTTGTAGTCCTAGTGTTGTGATCAATATAATATGTTTTCCCAGTCACAGCATCTGACCGTTTCTCCCAGCCAGGAGGCAACGGAGCAACATATCCAGCATAGTTACCGGGTGATTGATAACCATATGCAAATTCACTATCAAGAGATATGCCTAACCGTCTACATTGCTCCATAAAAACCTGGAGTGCACCAAAGAAACTAGCAGCATTTGTTCTATCCAAAGAATCCGCACAATTGAAACGTATTACTCCATTTTGATGTGATCTTAAGCAGAAAGCACCATCGTAGTCATCATTATATATTATTTCACCTTTGCAATTATCAATCCTTTGCCGAGAGGGAAGATAATCCCCCTCAGAAATGCCGATAGAAAGTGTGGGTGCCTTTAGAAGATACCATAGTCCTTCAATGGTTTGCTGTTCACCCTTCAGTTTTACACTAGCATGCCAATCATAATTTATCAGGTGAATACGAGTATAAGGAAGTTTTCCCATGGAACGAATATAGTTTAAAGATTCTTCAAAATGTTGAACTAAAATGGATTCTGATTTCCCTTCTCCATTCCTTAATAAGTTGACGCATACAATTGGTACCAAAGCACTTTTTTTCTGACTTCCACGAACAGCTACGTCCAGATTTCTTGCATCATATCTTTGAGACAATCTCTGGTAGTACTCGGCACTTCCTTTATAAGGATCACGATCTGATATGTATATTTCTGCTTCTGCAGCAGTGAGCTTTAATTCAGCACCCCACCATATAGGAATAGTGCCTCTACGCCAGATGTATGTGTTAAAAGGAACACTTTGACCAGCTTTTTTGGGTAACCAAACAAGTTGTTCACACTCAACTTCATTGCCTGCCCATTCAACAGAATGAATCAGTGGCAAGAGAAAAAAAAAACAAGTAAATAAAAATGTGAAAAGACCCAAGAAATTAAAATGTGCATGATCTGCAGTAGCATTACACTGAAACTTTATGTGAAAACGTCACAGATACCGGAATAGAGATAATGCAAAAGTGCATACACTAGCTCAAGCTTGTGACTGCATGTAATTAGGCTTAATATGTCTGTATGTATGTGTGAATTAAAGGAAAAAACATATTCAGCATCAGGGAACAGTTTGCTTTGCCAAAAAAAAAAACAAATTCTATTTCAGGTAGAAGTTTAATAAAGATTTGTCTCCCACTACTCAGCATCTAAACCAATAAAGTCTGCATGTGTGCAAACCTGCTATAAAGACCAATTTTAAGTAAAATATTTAACCCTGGCCACAGCAGTTCAGAAGATGCTTAATGTTAGTTATTTGGTAACAATAACTCTCAGCTGAAGGAAAAACTAATACATGAAAAATTACTTGGAAAAGAGAACCAATTAAAGCTAGTTCGACTTTTTATTGCCAGTAATAATTTCTGGTGAAGAATAGAAAACCATGGGTATACACATACATAGAATTCAGAAAATAATGCTGCATGCTGATGGTAATGCAAAAACAGGATCAGAATCATGGGCTAGACCAATGAGAAAAATTAAGGCAAGAAACAAAAAATAATATATAAATAAATAAATATATATATATATATATATATTATGTATGTATTCATAGAAAGTCTTTCAAGTAGAAATATATCATCTGTCTTACCCAATTTTCCTTCTAATTACATTGCCCAACACCATACCCGAGTAAGTAGCATATGAAGTTACCCAGTAAGGAAAAAAACTAAAGCATTAAAGATGGTTGAGATCATAGAAAACTACCTGTTCCATAACATGAGTTTAAACCCCTAGCTAAGTATCGGGTTCCAGGATGTAATCTACTACGACGAGCAGTAAGTGCAATAAACCCCTCCTGCTGACCAAGGCTGCCAAAAGTCTTACATTCAGCAAATCCCTGTATATTGGTTAATAATCAATTGCATGTCATCCAATACGGAAAAATTGTAAACATGATCCTAAAAGCATTCAAGAACTGTATCAACTGAGTGTACAAAAATAAGACCTATGAAAAGCCAAGCCAGAAGAAGTGGAAAACCTCAGGTACTTTAAATGAAGACAGAGTTCCAGTGCTCACAAGGAGTTCTCATGAGTTGAATTATAATCACAAGAAGCATTTGTAAGTATGTGCCAGACATTTATCTGCTTCACTGAAATAAAAAATGTATGCTAGAAGCACGATGGTTTGAGAGGCAACTTAACCTAGCAGAAAGATAGGAAATAAAAGAAAATGAATGAACTCATAAAAGCTCACCTCATCCATGTGAGAAAATTTAGTTCTATTAGATAATATTGATCGAATTTGGGATTTAGTGTTTCTCTAAACAATTCAACCCTTAATGCAAAAATCATATGCTACCATTGTTATCTGATGTATCAAGTTCTCTCCTCAGCCTAGGACTATCATATTCTTATTTTTTCTTTCCGGATAATTTTTCTTTGTTCTTATACACAATCAATAGCTTTCCTTCACTAACTTCACGATTATCTACATGTCCTTCAGCTGTTTCTTCAAGTTCATTTTCTCTTCAGGATTTCAGGATACAATTTAATAGGAGAATTTAACATCACTAAAATATTTTTAAAATGGTTATTATAGAGTTTAAACGGATCGATAAGTGCTAATAAAATAATGAATATCAAGTAAATCTATTCAATCACTTCAAACTCAATTTTCAAATATCTTGACAGAAAGATGCTGCAACAGGTAATCTAAATCTATATAACCTCATTAGGTAAATATGGCCATATAGATTTCTACAGTTTATATGATGTGAGGACATCAAAACATCAAACTCTGTAGCCAAGAAGACTACGAAGGGAAAGATGATGGTATGCAGAAACAATACCAGGCTAAGTACAACAAAAACAGTTTTATACTCTGAAAGGACTCATAAAAGTCAGGGACGGACAAGTGAGATACAAAAATGTTTAGTCAGTAATAATGTGAAAATACCAAGTGTGACTAAAACCTGCAGAAGAATGACACAGTGCTGCGGAAGCCCAATCTTTCTGAAAGGCATCGAAAACCATTTATTCCACACAAATTCATCATCAGGGTCCCGCACAGACATACCACTTGGAAAAGGTCTAGTTATGTCCCTAGTTTCACAGAAGTAATGTTTCCCATCAATGTCGAGCTCAGTCAGTTCTTGAATATTCTTCATTTCATTTTTACTCTGTGGTTGAGGATTCTGAAGCGAAACTTTAATCCATTGGCTCTCAGTTACCAAGTAAACACATCCTCCACCAGGCAAATTTGGGATGCTGGCAGTCAACCTCGTTGCTACAAGTAGTACAGCAGAGCTGCCAAGGGCTGCATAGCCTAATATGGCGCGTGCATGTGTCATACTCTTACAAGGCCATTTTGAAGCATTAGTGATATAATCCAATGCTTCTTTTTGGGATTTGAAAACATCATAACCCTGCTTTGCATGATAGTGAAGTGCACCAGTCGTTGGATCAACATAGATAACCTGAGTATCGGTCCTCGTAGAAAGACTGGCGACAATATACACTTCACTTGATTCCAACGTGACAACAACAACAGATGTAGCCCTTAGAAAACCAGCTGCAACAGAAACCAAACGTATGGAATCAGAAAAAGACTGAATATGAAAAAATGAAGCACCCATATTAAAAACTAATATAAGCAACTAGTTTTTCTAATATACAGATTGTATACATGTTTTCTGAAATTGTTTTTCAATTGGAAGGAAAAAGTAATTGCATGTTATTACAGTATAAATGATCACTTCTTTTCGGTAGTCAAAAGTAGTTGAGTGAAAATCAATAAAAAGTAAATATAAACAAAAAAAAAAATCTCTTCTTTTTCACTGGTGGTGATGATCAATATAATATTACCCAAAAATAATAATTAAAAACTTAAGGCTGTGATGATCAAAAGTTCATAACTCAAAGTTGCATGGTAAATGAATGAGTCAGGCAAAGAATCTAATATCTACTAAAACAGTTCTCATGGGCTCACCAGATGATTCCATGCCCTCAGCATTGACTAGAGAGAGCAATAAGATTCAAAAACTCTATGGAGCCAACCAAAAGTCTGAAAGAGAGCAAAATGAAGAGTAAGATTAGTTACCATTTAACCAACACTGATACATGCCAGAAAGACAGGTCAAACTTCCCTTACAACCCTTTCTCAGTAATAAGCATTGGACTAAGTAGAACAAAAAAATAGCATGCATCAACCTTAACCGGGGTAATTCCTTTAACTTGTTCACGCTTTGATAGCATACTTATAGTTTCTTGAGATTATTATAGTGCACAAAATTTTAACCAGTAGCATGTAGATGCATGTCTATCATGTGTAAAAAAAAAAGGGCATGACTACCAACGATAATTTCCATTTAAACCATAAATTTCAGACATATGACATGAAATGATCACAGCATGTCAAATGACAAGGGCACGATTGCAACCAAATTAAGCAACATGCCCCTTTTCACTGTTTAAGCAAATACTCTGGATTTTGAGTTTACCAACTCCAGAATTATTCTGATGTCAGACTAAAAATTTAGCAGCCTCCTCCTCCATCTTCAATAGCTTACGGCTTACGTATAGATAAAGAACTGCAAATTTAATATTATCCTGGACGATTCATATTCACTTTCAATTCTGATTATAAGCATATCCCATATACTGAAACTGCGACCAATTCCCAACATTAATGTGTGCGTGTTACAGCAAGCAAAACTAGAAAAAGAAAGAAGAGGATGAACAGAAATATACAAACCTTCTCACAATACAAAAATTTAAGATATATCACAGATTTGACAACAGATCAATTCTGTGTTTATGCTTCGAGCCGCCAGAGAAGGATCATTCTAGAAAAAGATTAATTGGAAAAAGTTCAATTCTTGAACTTGTGATATTAAAAATACGACGTATCGAATAGCAAAAACCCAAATCACTATTCAACGGCAAGAAAATCAACATTGAAACATTTTTAAAGAATAGAAACAAAATTTGAAGACGATTTTAAGGTCTTCGGGTGGGATGGCACACGGGCTGACAGTGAGAGACACGGTTCACCGGGCGGTTGCCGGCTAGAATCAAATCAAAGAAATTCTGCGTAGATCAGAGACTTGAAGAATCAGCAATGGGGACAACAAGAACAGTACAGTGGCAATTTCTATGACAATAACTTGTTCAAACATTCATAATAATTTTACTTTTTCTTTTAGATATAATAATTTTGCCTTTAAAATCTTTCTCTTTTTCTTTGAAACTAAATTTGTTAATTGGTTAATATCAATTTTAATGTTAAAATATTTTATTTCTTATAATTACAAAATTTTAACTTGAAATGAAAAATAGAATTTTTAATTATTAATATTACATTTTAGATGAAAACACATTTTTTGGTGTTAAAATAAATTATAATTTAAAAGAAAAAGAGAAAGTTATCTACTATTGTAAGTAAAATGTTAAAAATGTTTTTTTTTAATTATAGAGAATTAAAAATTAAAAGGTAAAAAATAATGACCAAAAATCTAAAAATAAGTCAAACATACATAACTAAAAACTTTTTTTTTCCCTAAAATCGTTTTCTTTCTCTCTCTTTTTAATTTATTTTGGGATAGATCTATCATTTTATTTCTCTAATATTTGAGAGTAAAAATATTGGATGGGATTAGAGACACCCAAATCAATACTAAGCACATCCTAATTTATATTAATTTCAATTAATTTTTTTAAAAAATACCAAATTTTTATTCTTTAGAAAATAAAAAAAAAAGAATTTAAAATTTTACTAATTCTGTTCGATTACGATATTCGAACATTATTTTACGTGTTCGATCATGGTGGACTAATACATTTTTATGTATTGGGTCAATAAAGGTCAAATATTGCTAGTTGGTTTGATCGAGTTTTTACTTTTTTCGTATGATTTTCACATGATTTTCTTATATTTAACTTGTTCGTAAAATGTTTCTCATTATATTTTTCAATAAATAAATAAATCAAAAAAAGTAAAAAAGATGAAAAAGAGAGAAAAATTGAAGTGAATGAGAAAAAGACGGGTTTAATATATTTTTTTCTCTTAAATGACAAAATTGGTATTTCTAAATCTTTTAATTTTTTTCAATTAAAATATATTATTTTTTTGGGTGTGCTTGGTACAAAAGACGGGGGTGTCTGTAATCCCACCTAAAAATATTTGAATTGTACATATAATTAAAACAAAAAAAATCACATTACTAAACCTCAAAGTCATTTAAGTATAGTAGATAACAATGAGCTTCGAAAATTGATGTATATTTCAAAATCTCGTAGTCATCGATATGTTTATATTGGTGACATTATTATTGTTAGGAAAAATGGTTAAATAATTCAATAATATTTTCTATTAGATGTATATAATTTTTTTTTTTAGGTAAAATAATATTATTAATGTTTATCTTTAAATACATTTAACTTACTAAAGATTTTTTTTAGTATGATAACACCATTCATATTATAAAAAGTTTCATATAAACACTTTAAATTTTTTTTTTTTACCTCAAATTATTTTATTTTTTACTACAAAAAAATATTTCATATAAAAATAAAAATATGAAGATTAAAGTTTAACTTAAATTTCCGATTATATTAAACTAATGCATTATTATTATTATTATTATTATTTTTTTTTTTTAGTTTTTTTTGTTAGACTAAAACTTTTTTTTTTAAGTAAAGACAAACTTAAGAGAGACACTTGTGTGCCCCTGGGGCACGGATCTAGGATCCGTGCCCCCAACCCGCTCCACTCCTTTTTTTGTTTTTTTATTTTTTTATTTTTTTTCTCTCTCTCCTATGCTACATCCACTTCATTCTTTTTTTTTTTGTTTTTTTTTTTTAAATTTATTTCTTTTTTTCTCTCTCCCACACAAATACTCCTTATTTCCTTTTTTTTTTCTTATCTCTTCCTATGGTGCTATTCCTTCTTTTTTTTCTTTTTTTCTTTCTTCCTTCTTAATTTCTTCACATGATTGCTACAAATTTAGGATTTTTATTTTTCTAATACTCCAACAAGTTTTTTTCTTCCTAATGTATATAAAAATCTAGGGTTTTTATTTTCTTATAACTTGAAACTCTTTCTATCTTGATCCGATTCATAGCAATATACGAGATAATTGATGCAACAAACACCATAGTTGGTTATTAATTGAGTAATATGATTTTGAATAAATTTTGTGGAAGAAGATGATGAAAATCTTGTATTTAAAATTCTGGTTGATTTTATAGGTATTACATATATGTTCTACAGGTATTATAAAAATTCTGATTGTTCATGATATTATAAATCAAAATTATCTCAAAACATTGATATATGATCAGTGATACGTTTCAAGTATTACTGATATGATCTATAAGTACTACATATATACTCTTCAGGTATTATAAAATTACAGGTGTAATACTTATAAGGTAAGTGTAATACTTGAAAGGAACATGTGTAATACCTGTAAGGTATTTTTTAATACTTGAAAGACCATGTGTAATACATGTAAAATATTATGTAATACTTGAAATGAATATGTGTAATACTTTAAGAACATACAACTAATATCTTCATTGAAAAATCTTAAAATTTCAAAAAAAATTCCTCAAAATCAACAAATCATGATTTCATATTGTTTGAAATAATTGATTTTCAATATTTTAAATTTATTGTAATAAATTGTGATTTGAAATCAATTATCTAAATCTATGAAAATGAGTAAAAGAGAAGAGGAAGGAGAAAAAACTTCATAAATGACTTTATGAAGATTTGATGAAGAATAAGAACAAGAATATAGAGAAGAAGAATAATGTACAAAACCAATAAGAAGAATAACAAATTGATAAGAAAAGAGATTAAGAAGAAGAAGAAGGGAGAAGAAAAAAAAAAGAAAAAAAAAGAAAGCAGCGCTGTTTTTACATTAAAACCTGAAAGGTAACAATGTAATACCTTAAGAATAAATGTGTGATACCTTAAGAGTAAATGAGTGATACCTTAAAGTATAAAATTCAGGTGGTAGTGTGCGCCGCGCGTGGGGGCGTGTGGATGCGCGTAAAAGTGGCCCACGCGCCGGTTCGGGTTGGGGGCACGGATCTAGGATCCGTGCCCCTGGTGCATATAAGTTTTAGCCCAAACTTAAACACCTAGATAAATTTTTTGATAATAATTTCACATGATACTATTTGTAAATTTAAGTAAAGCTTTAATCTTCATATTTTTATTTTTTATATGAAATATTTTTTTGTACAAAACAATATAAAAATGTGAGGTAAAAAAAAATTAAGTGTTTATATGAAATATTTTGTAATATTAGTGATGTTATTGTACTAAAGAAAATCTTTATTTAATTATATGTATCTAAAGATAAACATTAATGATGTTATTGTACCTAAAACTACATTAGTGGATTATATGCACCTAATAGAAAATATTATTGTACCTAAAGATACATTAATGAATTATATGCACCTAATAGAAAATATTAGTGGTTTATTTGACCATTTTCCTTAATTGTTATAAGCAAAGAGGCATAACCGAGCATTCCCTTAGAAAATTCAGAAATAAGTAACGTTTTACTAACCCAATTCCCCCAAATAAACCAATTTTTTTCCCGTGCAGCGATATGATGTTAGAAGATCATCTACTTTGATTATCATTTCAAACATAGATAATTTTGAAAAATATCAAGAAACTTATACATTATATATGTGACATTGCAATTCTTAAAGACACTTGAATGAGAGGTACAAAATACTAAAATTAACAATTCACATTTACATCAACTAAGAAAAACAACTTATACAGCTTAAAAAGTGTAGCTTAGCAAACATCCATTGAGCTTTCCAAAAAGAAAAAAACATCCATTGAGCTATCTGTGGGCAATTGGTTAGAGCTATAGATCGAAAAACAAACTAAAAATTAATCACATACAATTCAAACTTCAGTAATGATAGTATTGATAGTGTGGTTCACTATCGTATCTATACACATTGCTTGGTGATTCAATATCGTAGTTATAGACATGAGGTTGTTCTTCTTCATAGTGATAGACACCACGAGGTTGTTCTTCTTCATAGTGATAGACACCACGAGGTTGTTCTTCATAGTGATACACAGCATGAGGTTGTTCTTCTTCATAGTGATAGACAGCATGAGTTTGTTCGACTTCGTAGTGCTGCACAGTCTGAGATGGCTCATCGTCGAGGTGATGAGCATTCTTAGGAGATGGAGAACTCAACTCACTCGGAGAAGGACTTGCAGCGTGGGCATGCTCCTTGTTTTTCTCGACTTTGACTTCCACCAAGTCAACCTCCTCAAACGAGTGGAAGATAGGGTGCAAGTATGCATCAGCTAAGTATGATTTTAACTCGACATCAGATCCAGAAGCACGATCCTGCATGTCCTTCGACATGGCTTCCTGAAGAGAATGAAGTAGGATCGAGTCAGTTTATCGAGACTGTGTTCTATGGATGTGATTCCTAATTACATCAAGAAATTCTTGAAAAATGTAGATTATATATGTATGACTACCTCAAGAGGGTACTTTCTGAAAGCAGGTTCAAAGCGGTTTTTGCAGTATTTGTGGAAGGCCAAGGTCAATATGGGTAGTGCTACGAGTATAGGAGTCGAATTTGCAGCCTCTTTTGTACTCAATAGGCCAAGGAGTAGGAGCTGTGAAATGAGTAAACTTGCTATGATACGACCATGAATGTGCGGCCAAAAGGCTGCAGCGCTCTCATATTGTTGGTTATACACATTGATCACCTGCATGATGATTGAAGGAAATGGCTAATATGCTAAAAGAGTTGTATAATCCAGGAATGGAAATGTAAGTGAGAGTAGAAGAACAAACCTGATGACGATACACAAAATAGGCGAAGGCAAAGAAAATCAGTATGAAAGGAAGCAGGATTGGGGTGACAACCATGTAGACAATGCCTAGAAGGAAGTAGAGTTGAAGACTTGGTAAAGTTTCTTTGAAATCAACACCTCCAGGGTCCATTGCCTTCTCCAAATCCCTCTCGGTTTTTACAATGAACATATTCTTTAAATGGTAAATCACCAATGGCTTTAATCGGAGTATTTCACCAGCAATCCCAGCCCAGCCATCGACCATTATGTATGTGATAAAGAAAGTCGCCTTCATTGGTATTGATACACCAATATTTCTCGGGATTCTGCAAACAATAAAATCTTTGTTCAGAATGGCCAAATGTTGGATTAAAGACTTGAGATGTAGGAAACATTACTGGGCAGGAGATTGGTGAAGGAAAGCATGGAGTTGTTGGAATGCTGTTCCTGCAACTATGCTGCCCAAGAACACGTTGACGAGCATGAAGTAGTAATATTTAGCAGCAGCTCTCCGTTCCAAGACTGAGTGAGCCACGTGGCCCTCTATCTTTGACATAATCAATAGAATTGAGGGAAGAAAGTGCAAAAAGAGTTTAAGGGCAAGACCAGGAAGGAAACCCTGTAGGAAAGATTTGACAAAACTCCTGCAAATGATTAAAAGAAAGACGAATCATTTCAAAAAATACATTATGATCTTTACTCATGGTTGAAAGTCGAAACTTACCATTCGATTAATGGCCGGAGAAATGGTGCAACTTTCTCCAATCCCTCCAGATTTGCCAATGATTGGACGAAAGCAATAGGTATCATGTAAAAGAAGACCAATGCAAACACAGATAGCGAAATCACGAGTTTACGAATGCTGAGGGAAACAAATGGTATTTCAAGATTCCTCCAGAACACATCACGGGGTTCGGGGGCCCAGTTTGTTAACCATAGTGTGGGATTTTTGCTCTGTTGTGTTTGTGCACAAACAGCTGCTCCCCATCTTGAATTGAACGACACGAACGCAGCAGGTGTTACACATTTAGGGTCTTTCAGAATTTTTTGGCGCTCCATTGTCAACTAAGAAAAGGGGATGAAAATTTTAATTTGTCAGCAAGAGATGCAGTCACTAGCAGATTAAGCATGTAGTAATTCATGTTCTACTGATCCAAAAGAAAGACGGAAGCAAGTTAATGCATCCAGAACAACACTAAAATGAGAGTAGCGTGTGAATTAAAAAGTAAAGATTTAAAACATACTCTTTTGTCGAGGTATTTAATTTGTTCTTTATAGTAGTCGATTGAATCTACCCTTTGACCACAAAGTCCAAGGAAGGCCCTCTGCATGACGCAAAAAAAAAAAAAAAAAAAAAAAACGTAAGCTAAAGAATTTCACTCCATAATATTCAATTTCACAGAATATCTAATTCAAAGGATTTTTATCGACGAAGGATACACCTTTGTTGTAGGCCGCTTGTCTGGATGTCTCTCAAACTTAAGCTGGTTGTAGTCCAGCCAGTTTTGGAGTCGGTTTCTTTTTCTAACAAGTCTTGCAAACTTATTAGCATCATACACAGCCTGGGTTGACGCACATACAAGGTAACAAACACAGTGCAAACAACAAAATAAATGTTTGCAAGTCATAGAAAGATGAAAATTATACTACTGAGAAAATTTCAAAAGAATTGAGTGAGGCAGAGATTGAGTTCTTTTAGAGTGATTTTCGAATTAAATTGGATAATCTATTACCTGGTGACATAGATAGTGATCTGGATGGTTTCTCTGAAAGAAGGTCTGAACATTATCTGAGATTGAGCGTCCAGAAACATGTGGCACATTTCTCACAAGAACCTGAGGATAGTATAATAGACTAATTTTTCGTCTGAAAAACTGAGATTTAAAAGAAAACAATGACATTGAAAACTGAATGGTTATGACTTATGATGTATGATTATGACCAAAAAAAGAGAAGGTGCCGGAAATTCCAAGTTTCTCATAGAAATACCGATAATGCTGTAGATGCTACTCTTAAGGTATGAAAGTGCAAGATAGGAGATGTGATTACCAAGCAAAGAGAATGCAAACTAACCGTAAATTGTTCAGCACGTCTGCCTTGTGAAGCCAAAAATTTGAGTCGCATTGAAGCAACTCTGCCATATTCCTTATAAAGCATGTAACAAACCCAAAAGGTAAACAAGTACTCCATAGATATGTGGACAAAAAACCTGAGATTGAATCACAAGATTTATCTGCTAAGCCTTAAAATTTGATGTGCGACATTAGAAGAATACAGAGATGGACTAGGATGCAAAAATACATGAAGCTTAAAAATTCATCGAAAAATGCCTTTGTCCAAAGTCCATAGAGTGATACATTACAAATAGAAAAGTTAACCAACTTATGGCAATACTGATTCATAAATAAAGAATCAGAGGATGTACACAATGCAACTGCTGATATGGCTAACCGCAAGAATGTGATATCACCATAATAGTTCAACAAACTAAAGGTTATTGAGTTGACTCAGAACATATTCATTCATAATTCACACATCTAAACAGTGAACTTTGTAGACTTATTATTTTAAGGTGATACCAAGCAAATTAAACATTTGGAAATGCTGAATTCATATCCTGTTCATGGTAGGACAACGCATATATTTTTCTTAGTGAAATAACCATGAAACTTACTTATATGACTTGGGACGAACATTTGATATAGAAAGTTTGTCGATGTCACTGACAACCAAGTCACGTCGTAGAAAAAATAAAACTCCATCAGATACATTCACTGGAATCAGAACTAGAAGTGCCGCAATTGCAATCGGTCCAAATATTTTCAACCTGATGGAGTTGAAAAAAGGATTCAACAATGATGTATGAAATGAACCACAAGATCACTTGAAAACTCTAAATACATTAATATGCTTTAGAGAATTAAACCAGAAAACAATCAAAAAACAGAGAATTAAACCAGAAAACGACAAAATCTATTGTTGTAAAAAACAGTAATCACCACTCAGATTAATCCAGTAATTAAAAAAACAAAGTCAAAAGGGAAAAAGGCAGGAAAATTGCAAGTACCCAAGAGTATAAATCCTGAGAAAAACAGCAGAATCAAGTCCAGCATGGGCAATAATCTCAGACTCACTCATCTTCAAAGCCTGAGGCATCCAGTTCAGAAAAGTGAAATAAGTCTTGATATTGAGATTGACAAATTTGCCCACCACACCACCCCAGTTCCTGGCGCTAGGCCTCTTTCCAACAATGTACCATTTCGGAAAATAAACCCTGTCATTAATCGGTTGAATTCTGAGCACTGCAAAAGCCAGCAAGAACGCAAAGGCACCGATTATGTTTATAAGCGCTGACACCCCAATATCCTCAAGACTAGCCATGTCTAACAATTACGCTTCAAATCGGTGAGAGGAGAGAGAGAAAGAGAAGAAGTTAGAGAAAGAATGAACATTCAAGACTAAAAGGACTGGTTTTTGTGGCTTTTTGAAAAGGTTAGTTAATGGGAAGCGCATACATTGATTACACTGGATGATAATGGCATCCTATTAGCTAGTGACGTAGTGTAAATGCGATGATAAAGTAATCCATCAAATGTAACCATGGCTGATGATGATGCGTGCAAGTGTGCATTGTATATAAGGAAATTGGGGACCATTAATGGGGGGTATGGGAAGGGAAGAATTTCAATGGTAGGGGAGAGAGGATTAGAATTGTTTGGTTTTTGTTTGTGCTCGTGATCGTGTGTTGTTGTTTAGTGTAGTTCTTTTCCCTTTCTTGAGTTGAAAAGTTTAAAGGTGGAGACTTTTTTCCTCAATCTTTTTATTTCCTTTTTTTGTGTCTGGATTTCATTTTCAGGCAGTGCTCCGCCGCGGAAAGGCGGCGGCTTATCATGGCAAATCGCGGATTGCTCGCCTTGATTTTGGGTTTATGCATATGGCATCAGGAGTTTAACATTCTTTATTAAATACTTAATTTTGCAATTAACATAATCTTAAAAAATTGACGGTCAAATCTTAAAATAATAAATTTCATAATAAAACTTAATTTAGGATTCATTTTTAATTTTAAATTCAAATTTTAAAGTTTTTAAATAAGAGATTTAATTTAATGTTTTTTCTCAATTTAAAACTTGAAAATTATATTGAATTCTCAATTCAAAACAAAATTTAATTTTCTTTTTATTTGTATTTTTAAATTATTTATATTTTAATATATATTCATATTTTGGATAAATTGAGATAGTTTAGTGTGCTTTAAAAAAAATCATCATCCGACTAGTCTTAATTTATATAAAGAAAAAAAATTAATTCAATTCATAAAATATAATTTATATAATTTGATTAATATTAGAAATCATTTTTTTATATTTTTATTCATAAAATTAAGAAAATAAATGAATTTTAATTTTATGAATTGCATTATATAAATTAATGCGAGTCGCATGAAGATCGTTCCAAAATTACACCAACTTATCTTAATTTATTTAAAATATAAATATTATATTTTAAATAAATAAATAAATAAAAGAAAAAATTTGAATTTTGTTTTGAATTGAAAACTCAATCTAATTTTTAAACCTGGGAAAAAAGATTAAATTGAGCTCCTTATTAAGAAATTTTAAAATTTAGGTTTAAAATTGAGAATTAATTTATAAATTTGATTTTGTTATGAAATTTATCCAATCTTAAAATATAAAAATTCATGTACAATGATTGTACTTATAGTAGAAAAATACATATTTATAATTTTAAAAAAAAAATTGAATCAGATATTTATACTTGTAAAAAAAAAATTATAAATTATATATTTATAGTTGGAAAATACATATTTATATATATAAAATATATATTTGAATCCATTGCATGTTGAAACAAACAGAAAGAGACTGTCTCATTTTAAAAAATTACAATACTAAAAACTTATAATTGGGTGTGTGTTTATATATGGTAAAAATGTTTTCTGTATATAAAAAGGTAATATGATTTTTCAGTTTTATTTATACTAAAAAGATAAGATACTTCAATTTAACATGTAAAAAAAAAAAATTTGATGGGTAAAAAATTTCTAATGATATATTTAATAATATTACCCTTGAAAAGTTGTAGAATCATTTTTAAGGAAATCTGTCAGAAAAAGCCTGCACTTTACAGAGCATGAGGAATATATGCCTTACTTTATGCTTCGAACCATACAAATATTAATGACTTAACTACAATCCCAAAAAAAGTATAATACCCACAAATAACCATAATTTATTCATTTCAAAATACTGGAGTATGTTTCATCTGATTTTGACTGTTACCAAATTGACCGTTAATTTGAGTTCGAATTAAACACGTGGTTTGATTTATTTATTTTTAATTGAGATGAACTAAAGCTCTCAATAATCATTAATCAATATCAACACAACTCTACTAAAATCACACATTCTAACAAATATATCAGTACACTTGCATTAAAACAGTTAAATTCATCCATATTGATCGAATCATTTCGATAGTAAGTAAAAGAAATCAAGTGAATTTGTATTAATTTAGGATCGGGATCCTACATTTAAAATACAACGACTTATATTGTAATATTCAAAAATGTTGTTTTATGAAACATAAAATCGTGTTACAATTATTAAAATATTACACTATTTTCTTGTATTTTGAAAATGAAGAAAAGAAAATATAATAAAATGGTGTGAAAACAACAATGTTTCTTGATTCATAACAATAATCCAAATCAACTGGTTTATCGTAAATGACCTTGAAAGTCGACAAGATTAATAGTTTTTTGAATTTTATAAATATTGAATTTAAGAGCTTCCAATTACGTATATTAGTTTTTTTTAAATCATCAATTAAAACAATTTAATTAACTGACTAGTATTATACTCATAGGTTTAGTCTAGCAGCAGTTATATTATTCATCTTGAGTAAGATCTCAAATTATTATAATTATAACTTAAAAAGAATTTAACCTCTAAAAAAATTACCCGAGTAGTATTCTAATTATAATTTTAAAAAAATCCCTAATCGTAACCAAAAAAAATTACCCAACTAATATTGTAATTGTAATTAAAAAAAATCCATTAACCCGCTAGTATTGTAAATTGATATTGCAGGAAATATACATGAGAAAACAAAAAGGTTTTTTTTTCCTTTTTGTTAAATCATAATATAATTACCCACAACAATCAACTTTAGTAGATGGGTACATATAAATATATATATATATATATATATATATTTATTTATTTATTTATTTTCTCGGTACCTTTTAAGGTTTAACTAATACCAATAATGAAGAGTTTAATACTTTAAAGTAGGTACAGGAAAGTGGGGATAAAATTGGAATTTAATATTCCCATGACTCGTCATGTACAAAAATTTTCTTCTTGTCACATTGTGATCCATCATTTCGTCCCTCAATTTCTCCAAATAAATCAGTCAGTGGGGCCTTAAGTTTCAAAACAATTATTGACAGATTTGTTTGATTAAAAGCCTTTTAATCTCAAGTTAAAATCGTAAATTTCAGTAAATAGCAAAAACATACAACAATATTTAAAAAATATATTAACAAGTAATCAGAAAGGTCTATTTACAATGAAATTTTAGATGATACTCATGATAAAATACGTTGTTCAAGATCATCTATTCACATGCATGTGGATGTATTTGTATTTTACTGGATGAGATAAAAGAAAGACCTAAATCCCTTTTAATTTTATTTATTGCTTATAAAAGACTGAGTCTCAAAATTTGGGCCTAGGGCCCCTTACATTTATGGGTAGGCGGTTTCACGGCCTAAAATTCGTCTTCAACTTCATCCTGAGCTTTTGGGCCCCCAACAAAATTGTAACATAGCAAGCAATTTTTTTAATTATATTTTAATATTTGAAAATAACAATCACTTACCAGAAATAATATTATTAATTAACACATAATGTCAATTAAAATAATAAAATACAAATAAAACATTAAATTGGAATAGATGATTTAATTCGATAAGAATTATATTCATAACTTTTATTTTAGTTTAATTGAATTCTTAAATTATAACAACGGTAATTAAGGTCGGACTCACTAGAAAAAGAAGATATCGATTGACTCGATCCAAAGCCATTATAAATTTTAGGGGGTCTAAAAATACTTTTATGTTTCTATGTATAATAAAATCGAAATATAGGATGAATGTGATTTAGTGAATCATATTTCAATATATATTTGTAGATGAAGTGCAGATTTTCCACTAAAATAATATAAATTTGTTGGTTTATTATATTTATCCCCTAACAAAATACATCATGTATCCTATAAAGAAGTCATGTTTGAACTTTCAAATAAAGATTTTGTTGGGAAAAAAAAATTCCATGATTTTGAAAGGTAAAGTGAATTTTTAATCGAAATATTAGTGATACTTTTACAACTAATTGTGATTAATTACAACAAACATTTGATCCAAATAAAAAGTCGTAATAAATTTCGGCCAAACATGATTTATTTCATCGGAAAAAGAAATATTAATGTTTTTTTTTCTAAATCAAAATAAAACTCTGCAGTGCAGCGTGTGAAATATGGGCCGACATGGTAAACGACAAACGAAATTTGAAAAACAAAATATCCCGGGAATCAAAGCGGGGTTGCAACCAAACAGGGTCTTAGAATCGAACGTCTTCTGAGGTCCACACAAGTTTCAATCCAACAAAATGTCACCTCTTCAAATCCTTCACTCTCCTTTTCTCCACCATTGCTCCTACCATGGCCGCTGCTGCCTCTGCCATTCCGCAGGTCCTCAGTCCTTTTCTTCTTTCCAATCGCCATCAATCAACTAACCCTCATCTAAGTCATGGGATTAAATCCACTAAAATCTCATCATTTTTGTCCTCGGCTGCTCCCAATTGCGAGGTAACAAAGAACACCATAAATGGGATAACTCATGTTCTTCGTTCCAACTCCAGATTTGATCCTCCTCAGTCAACGCACTCGAAGAGGAGGGTTTCTGTGAAATCAACGGAGTCGCAGAGTGGGTTAACCTCTACGAGCCCTCAAAGCATGGTAACAGTATAGAAATTCCTGAAATTTATGAATGTATGTATGAATCGTACGGATTTTCTTACTTGATTGTGTATTTTAGGTTTTGAAATTATTGCATCTGTTAGTTTCGTTGGGGGCTATTCTGGCCGTTGATAAGCTTTTGAAGAAGGCATTTGTCGACGCTGCGATCAAATTCCCGAGTGCTTTGTTCGGAATGTTTTGTATATTCACCATTTTAACCGCTCTTGATTCCACCATCCCCGCCGCAGCAACTAGCTTGATGAACTTCTTCCAACCGGCGCTTCTCTTCATTCAGCGGTGGCTTCCATTGTTCTATGTACCTTCTTTGGTAGTTCTCCCCCTCGCCATCAAAGATATTCCGGCTGCTTCTGGACTTAAGATCATTTTCATTATTGGTATATCTGTTCGTTGTTGATGATTACTCTTATTCAATCGCTGTTTCTGTTTATAGTGTGGTTTTTGCATTTCATTTAGGCGTATTGTGATAATTTTTCTCAACATTCTGTAGTTGGAGGGTGGTTAGCTTCACTTGCTGTAGCAGGTTTCACAGCTATAGCAGTGAGAAAGATGGTTAAAACTGAAATGATACCAGCTGAACCTATGCCTAAACCGTCTCCATTTTCATCTGTTGAGTTGTGGTCATGGAGTGGTGTATTCCTCATATCTTTTGTATCTGCATTGCTTTACCCGACTGTACTTGGAACGAATGCCAGGACATGCTTGCCTTTTCTCCTAGCTTCAACGGTAATTGGCTACATTTTTGGTTCTGGGTACGAGAATCTTATCCTTCCAGTTAGTTTAAACAGTTTTCGCCGTGTTTTCTTATCTCTCAATATCTGATTATACTTGGGATTTTAGGCTACCATCTGCTTTCAAGAAGGTTTTCCATCCCATTATTTGCTGTGCATTGTCAGCAGACATAGCAGCATTTGCTTATGGAAAATTATCACGTTCTGGATTCGATCCTGTTCTAGGTATATATCTTCATGATTGCGAGAGGTTATTCTTGAAGGCTTTGACATTCTTGAGGGGGTGATTGAACATTGCAGGATACTATCTGACAAAGGTCTCGTCAAATCCTGGAGCTGGTGACATTCTAATGGGTTTTCTTGGATCAGTTATTCTCTCGTTTGCCTTCTCAATGTTCCAACAGAGAAAGGTAAATAAATGGTTTCAAATTGAACCATGTACCATGCAACTTATTTGATTTCTGAGACTAAGCGTGCTCTATGGACTCAGAAATAAATTCTACATAGCCTATGATATAGAGTTTCATTTTAGATATTGTAATAATATCTGATTATAATTTGCAGCTGGTGAAGAGACATGCTGCAGAGATATTTACCTCTGTCGTCATAGCCACTTTGTTTTCTCTGTATTCCACGGCTCTCTGTGGACGTCTACTTGGTCTGGAACCATCATTAACTGTATCAATTCTTCCCAGATGCATTACTGTGGCACTTGCTCTCAGCATTGTATCTTTCTTTGAAGGTCGAAAACTCACTTTATTCTCTCTCTTACATAGCAAATCATCATATTATGCAGAGCTCTGACTGCTGCTTGCTTTGCAGGTGCCAATCCGTCACTAACAGCAGCCGTAGTTGTAGTGACTGGACTAGTTGGGGCCAATTTTGTTCAGACAGCACTTGATAAGTTAGGATTCAGTGATCCTATTGCTCGTGGAATAGCAACTGCATCAAGGTACAAAAATCCATAATGTCTCACAACACTTACAACTATCCAAAGATTTGAAATAATCTTTTTTTGTTTTGGCTCACAGTGCACATGGATTGGGAACAGCTGCACTATCAGCAAAGGAACCAGAGGCTCTTTCATTTTGTGCAATTGCATATGCCTTGACAGGCATTTTCGGTTCTGTGATTTGCTCTGTCCCAGCTGTCAGACAAAGCTTGCTAGCAATAATTGGCTGAAACTCACTTGGATGCAACCAAGCCTGTGTCATCAACCAACATCGAGCTTTTTCTTGGGTGACGAGCTTCTATTTGTTTGAAACTTCTAGCCATATCAATCAACTAAGATATTTCATACATCTTAGCTACTTAACTGCACTCTAAATGTATAATCATGTGCAATATATCTATGTTCATTTTCGACTACCTTTTGATTTTCTAGGAGTTTAGGTTGGTCATCATCCATTCATTACAAGTTACAATTATCCATTCAATGGTATGATGTAATAGCTCGAAATTGTAAAACAGTCTAGACTGCATGATTTTACTCATGTATGTAATCAAATTGTGTATGTAAAGGTACAAATACTTTCTACACTCAATACTTCACTCAATAACTTTAAATAAATATATATTGATGCTTCTTTAATCTCTGAAATGTGTTTAT
This sequence comes from Scutellaria barbata, assembly GCA_028654395.1. Lineage (NCBI taxonomy): Eukaryota > Viridiplantae > Streptophyta > Magnoliopsida > Lamiales > Lamiaceae > Scutellaria > Scutellaria barbata. Next base: position 12,363,425 of record CM053645.1, read on the forward strand.
ACCATTTCTCCATTTCAAATATGTGCAAGTTGTTTCTCTATGTTACATATCTCCATAGAGTTTCAACAGTAAATAAATACAAATGGAGAACATCTCATCAAATCTACGAGGAATTTCCCCAACACTCAACCAATCAACATGGTAAGCAATCTAGAGAAAACTTTAGAGGATCATCTCAATAGTATTAATCATTTCTCATGCCTTTGTAGCTTCCAGAGTAGCACCTGTTTTGCTTGAGACAATCTGCTCATAAAGATCTCTGATCTTCAATCCAACGATCGTTTGAAAAAGCCCTGTTCCATTGTTGCTCCCAGGGAAATCAGCATGCTTCAACATTTGCTGTGTCACTTCACCATAGAACTTAGTGGAAATGTTGCTCAGATGGCTTTCTACATAAATAAGCTCATCTAATCTGTCGAATTGGCCATCCATTTCCAGAACTGAGACCTGCAAACATAAACAAAATCAATAAGATCAATGCAATTGATACATGACAAGTTATTCAGAAATCTTCAAGAATCTTGAGTACCTCATTGCCATAGTAAGCATCAGGGCCATAGGCGAATTTGATGCCGGGATACGAGCAAGTTAACTTCCTTCCACAGGGTATCCATGAGATGGTGGAGCCTTCATCAAAGAGGTAAACTGGGCTAAAATACTTGACACCTTCTTTCATAATCATTTTAACTCTCAAAACCTTGCCCTCATTGTCATCTGGGATGAGTTGAGTTGGCAACACTTCTATAACTGCATCTGCATATTGCTTCTGTGGATCTGTAATGCGAAAAAGGGACATCATCATGGCTATTGTTCTTGATTGTGTGATGTGATTTTGGAGAAAAAGGGGTTACCAATGTAAGCATCGAAATCGGGTTTTCGGGCTTCGATACTGGCTTTGATGCTCTCAAGGCTGTGTCCTCTTTCAGCCATGTCCCTCTGTATTACCATCAAACATAATCAATTCAAAATTTATTTTTCATAAATCAAAGAAAAAAAAAGACAAAAAAGGAAAGAAGATTCAAATTTCATTGATGTGTAAGAATGACCTGAATTTTCCATGCGAATTTGACTTCATTGCTGATGTCGAGGTAAATACTGAAGTCCAAGAGGTCTCTAACACGTTCATCGTACCTGTACATTAAACAAGGGGTGATTTACTTAAGATGTGCTGAGTTTTTGGTACTCTTTCAGCATTATGCTAAGCAATAGAATGTGATACATTCTTCTATCCAGATTAATACATTTCAAAAAAAAAAAAAAATTATATGAATAAATTTATTAATATCCTCTGATTTAATGATTGTTATACTCTTTTTTTTTTTTGTTGAAGAATGATTATTATACTTATAAGAATGTATACTAAATAGCGGTATATTACTCTAATTAGATTGGAAAAAATACTATAAAATATGGAAATAGTAGCATAAGTTAGGAATTAAAAAATAAAAAGGAAAAGGATGTCTATATATTATAAAATAATAGCAAGAATATATTTTTTTTATATAAAACCGAACTGCATGGCCCGTATCTTGACCCGGGTCAGCAGCAGATAACCTTTATTCCTCCACCATACAATTAAGGATTAGCTTAACTCATTTCACTACAAGTAAACAACCACACTGAATAGACAACAGCTTCCATACTATTAATACACAAACCAACACAATTAAATATCCATTCATCTTCGGTTAAACATCAATCAACCAATGTTAATTAACATTAGTTCCATGCAAAGACTGTAATAAGAATAATTACTTACATTGGATGTAAACCTTCGATGACGAGAATCTTGGGAGACTTAATGAGCTCAGGAGGATCTAACAAACCAGTGACATGGTTATAAATAGGCTTCTCCACAGCAAGTCCTTGCTTCAAAGCCTTAACCTGTTCGTACATGAGATCAAAATCGTTGGCTCTTGGGTCCAGTGCAGTAACTCCCTTTTCTTTTCTTCCAGTTCTGTCAAGTGAGTGGTAATCATCCAAGCATATCACAGTGGTGGTGTCACTTATGAGTGTGTTGGAGTCGGGGTTGCCGCCCTTGGGTGGCTCGGCGGCGCCGCCAAAGACGCTGGTGAGCCGCCGCATGAAGGTACTCTTCCCACATCCTGAGTCTGCTGCTAAACCAATCACCACAGTCTTGTCATCAGATGAGCAGGATATGAAGCTGGTTCTTCTGCAGCTGATGATTTTCTTGCTAGTGCTGTAGAATACAACCTGTTTTTGGTTGAATCCTAAGTGGACTTTTGTGGGTTTGGAGATTGAGTTGAGGGTCTGAACTGTGGAGACTGTGGAGACTGCCATTCTTGTCTCTCTTCCTGGAGGAAGAGTTTTAGTGTGTGTTTTGAGTGAGGAAGATGATTTGGGATTTGTGAAATAGGTTTGGAGACATGAAAAATATGGGGTTTTTTTTAATTATATTATTTCTGCTTTAAAAATAAAAACCAGATAAAAATGAAGGAGAAATTGTGAGGACACAAAAAATGAAAGATATGAGAATGAGAGGGTGTGTGGTTAGAGTAGCTGTTATGGTTTGATGGGATGGGGGGGGGGGGGTAAAGTGTCACTGTTTATGGGTGTTTTTCTGACTATCCCTTGTTGTGTGACATATTTCTTGGGGGTATTTTCGTCAATTTGATATTTCTTCAAGCTTTCCCTATGATATTTTCCATGCACATATGTCAATAACTTTGTGATAAATGTAGGAATGGAGAAGGATTGGTGGTTATTTGTTTATGTTTGGATATTTGCATGCCACGTGGCGTGAAGATAATGGGCTGCTAAGAGATGAGGGGTGTGAGGATATGGGGTGGAGGAAGTATGGACCTTTGCAATGATCCATTTCCATCTTCTACTTCAACACTGCCAATATTTGTACGCATTTGCATTTACATACATTTTGAGATGCCCATTTTGTTTCTATGCATTGTGCATAAGAAAAAATGTGTTTACCTACCTTATGAAAAATAAGTTTTTTTTCGTCAATTTTATTAACTCTAACCTATCATTTTTTGAGAGTTTTGAAATTAATCAATATTGAATCTTATAGGTTTTGAGATTAATTGATTTTGAAGTTAGAGATGAATCCATATCTTAAATTTTGGTATTGGCCTATCTCGATACTCTTGAAAATCAAGTAATAAATTAAGGATTATATAATTGCATCCATAAATCATACTTATATTTTAGATATAATTTTCACGTAAGATTTGTGTGCATTTAGCGAATTTTGATGGTTAATCCAAAAAAATAAAAATTGAAGTAATTTATGTTGATAGATCTTACTTTGGAACTCGTTACTCTAAAGGCACACTTGCATTAAAACAATAAGAGTAGTACTTATGTATTAGCCAGCCAATGACCCACCTTATTATTTTTTTTTTAATTTTTTTTTTCTCTCCAGTGTTTTTCTTCTTCTTCCTTATTCTATTTTTTCTTCTCTTCTTCTTTTTTTCCATGCGCTGTTTTATTCCTTCTTCTTCTTTTTTTTTTCTTCTTTTTTTCTCTTCCTTTTCAATTTCTTCATATGATTAGGATTCCTTTTTTCTTGCTATCAAAAATACTCAATCAACAATGAAGGAGATTTGAACAATGAGTAAGGTAAAATATTTCGCTGAAAACGATTTCAAAAATTTGTTCATGTAAAGTCCCTAGGACAGCTGTACAAAACAGGAATTCTGGTTATGTTTAATTTAAGAATTGAGATTCCACAATTGCAGCTCTCCTCTGCATTCACTTTGAGCATTTAAGATTAATGGTTCAAGCAGGGCAGCATGGTCAATGCAAATATATGAGTAGTTGTTGTCACTTAATGGTGATTGAGTTTAAGTTATACTCCAAATATAACTATTTAAGATATTAGTTAGTATTACTGATTTATACTATAGGTATTAGATATATGGTCTATAAGTATAACAAAAATATTTTCAAGATATTATGAAAATACTTTTCAGATATTACTGATTTGTTCTACAGGTATTAAACATTTGATCTATAGGTATTAACAGGACATACAGTTTAAGGTATTATGGTGATTAAGTTTAACATATTCTATAGGTATTACATATATGTTCTACAGGTATTACAAAAATTTTGAGTGTTCATGATTTTATAAATCATAATTACCCTAAAACATTGATATATGATTGCTCATGACCAGTAATACTTATAAGGTAAGTGTAATACTTGAAAGGAATATGTGTAATACATGTAAGATATTTATTAATACTTGAAAGAACATGTGTAATACATGTAAGATATTTATGTAATACATGTAAGGTATTTATTAATACTTGAAAGAACATGTGTAATACATGTAAGATATTTATGTAATACCTTAAATGAATATGTGTAATACCTTAAGAGCATACAACTAATATCTTCATTAAAAAATCTTAAAATTTAAAAAAAAATCCTCAAAATCAACAAATCATGATTTCATATTGTTTGAAATAATTGATTTTCAATGTTTTAAAATTATTGTAATAAATTGTGATTTGAAATCAATTATCTAAATTTATGAAAATAAGTAAAAGAGAAGAGGAAGAAAAAAAAACTCCATAAATGACTTTATGAAGATTTGATGAAGAATAAGAACAAAAATATAAAAAAGAAGAATAAGAGCAAGAAGCTAGAGAAGAAGAATAATGTACAAAACAAATAAGAAGAATAACAAATTGATAAGAAAGAGATTAAGAAGAAGAATGAGAGAAAAGAAAAAAAAAAAGCAGCGCTGTTTTTATATTAATACCTGAAGGGTAACAATGTGATACCTTAAGAGTAAATGTGTGATACCTTAAAAGTAAATGAATGATAACTTAAAGTATAAAATTTAGGTGGTGCGCGGCGCACATCGCTATAGTGTGGCCGCGCGTGGGGGCGCGTGGATGCGCGTAAAAACGACCCACGCACCGGTTCGGGTTGGCTAGATCCGTGCCCCTGGTGCATATAAGTTTTAGCCAAACAATAAAACAACTCAGAAACACTTGCAACTTCCCCTCAAAACCAGATCTTACATTACGTGTATCCAGAAAGTAAAACACACCAAGAGAAGAAGCAAATCTCCACATTATATATATTATTTAAGCGGAAACCATGTAGAGACCCTATTTGTTTTCTACTATAAATGAATGAATAATGATAAAAATATGATCACTAGAGAACAAGATCGCACCCCGAAATCATACAAGTGTAATCATCGTATGACTTTTGAATTAATCACATCTCAAAAGGAAACAGATGCAAGAGGAAATAAATCTCTATATATTCAAGCACCTCAAAGGAAATGGCCTGCCAAATTCCAAATGCATTCCAGTATCATTTATTTCCCCTAAAATATGCATATACTTTCTGCAAGACAGAGACAGAAACAGAGACAGAGAGGGGTCAACAAACAGTTCCTAACATGCAAGTTAGAACTTAGAAACAGTAACAACAATTTTCAAGAGGGCTCATCCTCACCTCCAATGACTAAAGAGCATGTATCTTATCAAGAATATTAACTAAAGATAGCACACATAATTATTGAAAATATATATTTTTCCCTCTAGCGACTTGCTCGAATAATTATATTAAAAATAATCACACTTGCATATTTAAGTACAAAGAACTCATGCAAGCTTCCATTTTGATGCCCAAACTATATATGAAAGAACTCGAAGTTCATCAAATCTTGCACTTCATTCCATAAGAAAGACACGTATCAACAAAATTAAATTGTAAATAATAGCTTAGCAAGTGCTTCCACAAATATTAAAAGTTCAGCAACCCTAAAAAAACTCATAAGGAGCACTGCATACAATTTAACCATCAATCTAACCTGGAGTACCCATAAGCTCAGAAGTGATTCCAAGCAAAACAATGCAAACCCAACCAGGTAAAAAATCTGCAACAGAATAGAGCATATAAATTCTCAGACTATATATTTAACTACAGAATGGTAGTCTTTAAGCAATTAAATTGATGAAGCTGGTAACAAAAAAAATATATATATATATATATATATATATATGTGTGTCTGTGTGTGAGAGCCCTTGCGCGTGTGTGAGAACCCACAATGTAGGGATTTAACAACCACATATGCCAATTCTTCCACCCACTACCTTTCGATCTGTCAACCACTCAAAGAGGCAATTTTGTGGTTCAACTTATTATGTATTACTAAAAGAACAGTTAATAGAAACAATAAAGGATGTATAGAGAAGTGAAAAAGAACTCACCCCAACCAAAACATGATCAGAGAAGACATCAATGGCTGCAAGGATGCCACTGACAGAAAAAATAAAAAACATTTAAGTGAGATGTCAGTTAATGAAATAGAATAAGATAAAAATGAATGTCACGTAAATTTAACCCCTCGCTTATTTACAAACCTCTAATGTTAATCTAAATTCAATGGGAAAAAAAAGACTTTATTTCAAACTACAGTGTATGATATCATATCCAATACTGATGGATAATTTGGTTAAAGCAAGTGAAGAAAATAAAATGGCTTACGTTAGTGATTGCCCATGAAAGACGATTGGAGGTGCAATTGCAGCAAAGACGCAAAAAACAATATGGAGCTGTAAATGTAATTGATTCACAGATATCAATACCGATTTAAAGCATAACTGTAAAATATCAAGGGATAACAACTGAACATACCATATAGAACAAGAAAAACCAGCTAAACTTCAGCGCACTATCAGTCCTGAGGATCAGAATCCGATACATAACAAGAAAATATTAATTTACAACACGTCAAAAGTCTCCAAATAGTGGTAACAAGAAGATTTCAAGTACCTCATCGCACGGTACAAGGGCCTGTACCATAGCACATAAGATAGGGGGCATCCCATTAGAGCATATATAATGGCAAGCAAGAATATCTTGACTCCTACAGATAGTAAAAGGTATCTTAAGTATTGCATCAAAAGCTATAAGAAAAGTGTTGGAAAAGAATTTGAACAAACATAAACTTACCACCACCCCTTATCCAGCAAACAGTGATGGCAACAACATTGAAAGCAAGGCAAAGTACGATACCTGTAACAGAGGCCATAAAAGGGAAAATATAGTTATCAAGTTGAAATAATTTGTTATAGACCACAAATTCAAATCTTAAAACTTCAATTAATTAAGACAAATACACATTAAATCAAATTAAAAGGAGAAGAGGAAGACATAAAAAGACTTGGAAAGCCACTGTAGAAAAGATATCTGATACTTGAAGTATAAATGAAAACATATGTCTCCACAGCTCATGATGGCAAGTTATAATCTATATATCCAACCCCATATGGTGGGATTGAAGGCTTAGTTTGTCAGATGTTTTTGGTGTCGGACATTGACAAATTATATAAAAGACAAGACAGGAATTGGCCTCATTCAGTTTCTATTTTAGAAAAAACAAAAGAAGAGAGAAATTAAAATGAGTAGGTTGCTCTGATCAACAAGCATTTAAAATTTCCCATGACACAGCTATGTTAAAAGATAATAGAAAGAGACACTTTGCAAACCTTCATTCTGAAAGGGAGGAAGGTGTTTAGTGAAATTGGAACACATAAAGTTTGTTCACCTCATAATGTTAAACAACATTATCTCAAATTTTGAGATACAGAATTTCCAAATTAATGTATCTTAAAATTAGAATTGCCAAGATTACCATATCCTTAAGTCAGAATAAAGTTGCAAGAACATTAAAACTCAGCAATTCCAACAAACAACAGAAAAAAACTAAGAACAGGGATTCGATGTATCCGGCAATTTGAAGCATGTCTCGCCTATTGATAACGAAAATGCCACTCACCTAACCAGCTTGCAAAAGCCAGATACTGCAACTTCTGAGCATGAACTGGTATTTCATTGGCTATATCATGATGAATAATGGGGAAAAGTGGAGGCCAATTTCTATCATCCACAGGAACACCAGCTGAATGAAGGTATTGATAAATGAATTAGAAGCAATAAAACAGAGAAAAATGAATAGTAAACATGGTTGTCAAATTTGATTTTATAGCTTACCACCGGCAACAGCATCTTCTCTACGTTTAATTTCCTGCAGTGAAGAACTTATTGAGTGTTTATAATATGTGAACTCAATGGCATAAACTAATAACAGAAACAAAATGAACATGAATGAAGAGTTCAGGCCCATTATTTTTTCCTAGTTGATGGTCATCCAGTATAACAGTTAAGAAGCACAACTGAGCCAATCACTAGTGGTGACAATTTGTTCCCTAATTTTTTTATTGGAAAAGACAGATCAAGTAGGGTTAGTCTGGTCATATATAAATATTTTATATGCAAAAAAGGGACTTAAAATATACAAAGTCCAATATATGATAAGATTAATTGCAAATATAATCATGAATTTTAGTGCTTTTGACAGTTTTAATACGAATTTTCAATTTATCAAATGAAACGAGAACCTATTTTGTTGCCATGGTAAAAGAGTGAATCTTACTTTAACCCCTCAAATATCATTCAGTATAGCTTTACCCTCATAATAATATTATGGCCTAATTTATCCACCATTTCATTTTTTTTATCTCAATTGACTTCACCACCAGCACCGTTCCTCCTCAGCTTCTTCCACCTAACACACCACTCATCCTTCCTCACCTTCACTCTCCCCTGAAATCAATCAAGATTGGCAGGGTTGGAATATCCACGATCTAATTTGAATTAGGTTCAAATCTATACAGAAATATGAATCCAGTGATTTTGGAAAAATCAGAAAACTGTGGTGGTAAGAGGAAGAAACGAGCATCATAGCATTTGTGAGAAGTTGAAAATGAGAGTATTTTTGGTGGCTAGAAATCTTTTGCAATGGCATATAAGGAAAAGAAGGGGACAGAAGATGGGCTTCAAGTAGGCCACATCACTGCTTTAATGGCACAATATGAAAGGAAACACAAAATAACATAGAATGGTATATATTAATATTTTAACAAGGATCTGCTTTGCAGTAAGCCGGTAACTCAAGACATACTGAAACTGACCCTTTCTCTTCTGTTCAGATCTGATTGCCACGCTGCAAGTTCTTTCTCCTTTTTCTTTGAATCCTGAAAAGTTAGCAACAGAACTAACATCAAAAAATAAAAACAAAAAAATTTAAAAACCGAGATGATATTGAAGAAAAGGATACAAGTTTACTTCTAGATTATATTACATTCATAGTATCCAATGGTATATCCACAGTGGCATCATGCTTCTGACCAAAACCCAATGTATTAGCAACCACTTTAGGAATGCGTGATTTCGACCCGCCACCATTCTGCAACAAACCCAATATTTAAATGACAAGACAATATGAATAAATTATAAGCAGCTTCTTATTGGTATCAACAAACATTCAATGTTTGTCAACCCAGAGGCCACAGATAAAATGGAACTTCTGATTATATAGGTTGACGATATATGCTGATATATTTTGGGTATCAAACAAACATATTATGAAATCATTTTTCCCATCTGTAAGACAACATAAGAATATCAAAATAGCTGTGCTCATAGATGCATGGTAATTCTTCTAACAATCGACTATTTCCTGCTGTATCTTGAGGAAATTCAGAGGGATGGGGATAGTGGGGTGTGTGGGAAGTTCTCTTTAAAGAATATAGTTGTTATACTTGTGACAAGTAATTTAGTATTGACATATGTCAGTTTCATGCAACTTATAAATTTTCTTAAATTTAGGAAATTAAAGGTGCGTGGAAGATGATAAAATGGGTCCAAGATAGGTGCAAGATACATATAGCATCATAGTGCATAGGCAACCCACCTTTTTTTTCAGCCAGGAAATAAAGGCATCAAGTTAGAACTAGCATAACGTCTATGCATTGCGAATTTATTGGTGGTTCGCTTGTTTTGCTAAAGTGGAACAATGTAATAGAACAGTCAGTTCCGCTTACTTCCTTAAAGGATGTGTACGGTGGTATCGCTAGACAAGCATTCCAAATTGTATATATACATTTGCAATGTATTTGTCATTCCTTTGTATAATTTTAATTAAGCCAAGCCAAACCAAACCATATGTTTCCAGTATCAGATTTGTAGAGCATCTCTGACCATTGATTTCAAACCAATTTGCTTTCTCGCAATAAACAATTAAACAAAATATTTTAAATCATAATCACATCTTCCATCCACAGAGCCTTACTATTATAATAGCTCCCCAAAGTCCCTTCACTTCACCCCAATTTTAAATTTAACCAAACGAACGCAGCCGCAGGCATCGGATCTAAATCAAACAACCACAACTTCCCACAAACAAACAGATATATCAACATTAACGAAACTCACCACACAATGCGCAAAAGATAATCTAAAAATAGGCAGATCTGAAAAGTTGAATAAGCTTTTACCGAGAATGGATTGACTTCAGGTTCTTCCTCGTCAAACGGATTGGGATCGTGTCCTCGATTCATCGCCAACAAATTTTCACAAAGCTAAAAAAGTTTCAAACAAACCAATTAAATGCGGCTAATGTATACACAGATATTTTGTATCGTACCTAATGCTAGAAAGAGAAAATAGAGAGAGTAGAGTTAGCACTGACACTCGTTACCGTGAGAGTGCTCTTTGCTTGCTGCTTTATTACGACGCGGGATATGGAAGTATATTTGCAATGAAACGATTTTCCATAACTGCCACCAATTTGGTACGAAATTACGAGACGTAGCCCTCTTTGAAGGCCGCGGGTTTGGATTTGCTGCGATGATCCTACAGCGCGTGGTTTTCTCCATCCATTTACCACGTTTTCTTTTCATGATACGTGAAAGTCACGTGATATTGTGGGGTTACGTGGAATTATATTACTGGTGGAAGGGACCATGGTAATTCTGCTGTTCCGATAGCTGATAGTTTGCTTAATATTGACGGTTGAGCGACGTTACGTGTCTAGGTCATTTACCAAATATGCCCCTCATTGATAGTCGCTTAAAAGCCCAAAAAGTAGGTTAATGAAGAAAAAAAGAATATTCTTCTACTTTACTAACAGCTAATGTATGGCTTTAGTGATATAATTACGAAATTTATATAAAATTAAAATAATTATATACTTTTTATTAAATTTGCATATGTGCTGTAATATAATTATTTTGAAAGACAGCTTAATAAGATGATTATACTATGAGATTATTTTAAAAATGTTAAATATACATAATTAAAATATCTTATATTCTAGAATAGATTCTTTTTTTTTTTTCACAAATTCATTTGAATTTAATTTTTTAAATATGTCATTACTAATAGTTTAAAAGTTCAATCTTATTTTATACAAATATTTTACCCATTTTATTATTATAAACTTCTTCTAAGATGCTTAAATAAGCTCAACTAAAAACACTCTTAATCTAAAGGACACCAGATCAGAATAAACAGTTTTCATTAGTGATTTCACCCAAAAACCAGCAAAAATGTGGCAATATTTAACACTAGCGACCAAAAGGATTAACAAAAAAGCCAAAAGGGAAAATGGCCCTGAGAGACACAACAACAGAGGCAGGCGAGATAGCCATAAAAAATCCTTTGCACATGCTATGCTGAAAAGGGACTCAGAAACTCTTATTATCATGATATGTTATCTCCTAAAAATGTAAATACTCTCTTTTTGAAGACAAGAGCCAAGTCCACAATTTCGGATCCTCTAATTTGCTTTGTCGTGTTATCGTCCAGCCAATGTAGCTTCCTTTTCTGGGTTAGTCGATTGGCAATATCCACAGACATGCTTGCCATGTCTCGCGTCGCTGTCAATGCTTGCAAAACTGGGACGGAGTATTGAGGATGGGACACAAGTCTATTCAAAAGAATGAGTGCTTCCCGGATGAGCAAGCTTCTGCAGAAAAAAAGCAAATGTAGGTAACAAGAACGGTAGAAGAGAGGTGAAGGATTTCTAGCTGGAGTTGGGAATTACTAGCTCTCATTTAAGTATACACAATTTGAAGACAAGGCCAACATTCAAAAGCATCCCTTTTGAAACAAATACTCTATGTAAGTTATATACAGAAACTTACTGTTCTCTGACAATTACAGATTTATTAGCAGACTTCAATGCTTGAAGGTCCAAATCTGATACTATGCTTTGCAAAATGATGGCAAGGAAATTGTTGCCCTTTGGAAGCCTATAATTTATCAAAATTTCAAAGCCAGATTTTCCTGATGATCCCAGGAAAGCTAGAAAAACTATGGTGATTCTACGAAGCTTCATCTCCTGAAAGTTAAGCAAAATTTCAGATTAAAAAGAAAATCACATGTAGACAAGAGCAAGCAAGATGAGGAAAAAACACTAACATTTTTAGTAAATCAAAATGCAATGCAGCAGGATGAACCAAAAAGCATCCAACTCATGTGACCAGCTCAAATATCAAAAGTAGCTTCACATCTAGCAGCTTTACAATTGTAGGTTTCTAAAGAAAAGTCTGGCTTACCTCAGGAGTATCACTTCCATGGGAAGCTACACAATCTGCCAATCCAATTAAGATCTCATTCAAGCCTCTAGGAGTTGGAAAACTTCTGTCACTAATATCATTGCAGGATGCCATCTCTCCGTCCTCTTTTAAACAAGAAGAAATCGTAACTATGACTTGTGGACCTTTGCAGAATACATCAAGAGAAACAGTTACACCAATAAAATCCAACCTAAAAAGTATCCAGTAATAGGAAACGAATATTGAAACAAGATCAACCTAAGGCAAGTTAATCTTTCACAAGTGACTACAACGCAGGTTGCATGAATGAGTGGATTGGTTTGATGCATAGCTTAAGGGCATAATTCCTTTTAAGGTGGTACGGGTTTTGGTGATGGTGGTAGTGGTAGTAGTAAGTTCATGAAATCCTCATTCACAGATATAACAAAAACAAAATGGTCATGCAAAACACAGTGAAGTATGATGGTTATGCAATCACAATTTCATATATCAGATAAAAATTTATGTTTCAGCCAAGAACATACAGAAACTCACAATTACATAGCAGATAAAGAGCATGAACAGCTAGTTCCTGCACAGAAAATCCAGCTTCTTTTCTCACAAGTTGTGATAAACATCGAAACGTCAATTCCCCAACGAACCTGTCTCAAATACATCCTTATTTAGAAATAATGTGGTCATAAAACACCATAGCCAACTAACCAATACTTACTTGTTCCTCTCTGAATAGGCATTGTGTCTCACAAGAATTAGATTCATGATTGACAGTGCCTCAACCCGTATTTGTTGTTCATAGTTTTCAGAGGCAATTAGGCACATACGTTCAAATAGAGAAACCAGGTAGACTCTAGAAACAGATCTTCCAATATGATCAAAAAAACCACTCATGACAGGGGTTTTAAGATTAGACAATTTCAGTACTCTTGGAACTTGGCCCTGCTTTAATATCTCGGCTACATTTGGAGAGTGTAGTTTTTTATTTGCCAATTTTCCACGACATCCATTTGTATCGAAATTGGTGTTTTCGGAGAAATAATCCTCAACCGTAACATTTTCCCTGATACAGTACACTAGAAGAATCACAATGAAGGATAGAAGTAGGTCAACATTAGCCATATTCTTGTTTATTCTTGGTCTTGTGGTTAGAGGAGAAGAAAAAAACTATATAAAAATGAACATATAACATTTATTAAGTAAAAATGTAGCATCATGATAAAATCTAACATGTATGAAGTAAAACAGCAGCATCATGAGGACATCTTTAACGATTTATGTTGAAATCATTAAACAGAAAGGATCCCTTATTAAAATGGTAGTGAAAAGAGAAGTATGAAGCAAATTAAGTATAAAATAATTGTGCATCTTGGCTTTATCATGATGATATCAGTTTCAATTAGAGTGAATAACTCTTGCAAAGACAAGAATATAAATTCCATGAACTAGTTTTGCGAACCTTTTACCATATTCCTTTTCCATGCTGAAGGAATGACTCAAAATCTTGTGCAAAACACGAAGAGACCAATGAACAATAAAAATCTGCACCAAGAGTGTACATTGGGCTCAGAAAATGAGATGTAGTGGTAAAACAATAAATCTTACTCTACCAATGACTTAATGAATTGAAGCAATGAGTAGTTAGATTTTGAGGCTCGATGTATTAATAATCTTGATAAGATATGTTTTTGTCCCCAACTAATTTGACAACAGTTGATGGACATACATATTTCATAAAACAAATCCATACATTATATGATATAACATTTATATGTACTAATAGCATTCATTTCGATAAATGTGAAAATAATGTAAATAAATTCATTGAGATATAAATTTAGCACAGCATTATAGCATATTTGCTGTGCAAATCTTCTAATTTCATGTTTCTATGATAGTTATTTAGTAGTGATTGACTAAATGTGTTAACTATGTCTAATATTTATTCAATTTTTAATATAGGGAGTCATTAGGGACTAATATTACAGTTATAGAATAACCAGTAAATGATGTTAATAACAATAAAAAATTAGTCAAGTTGTTATACCAGTGAACATACAAATCTTTAGTCCCTTCAGACTATTAGGCGTAAATTACCATGGAATGAACCAGAAAATTATTGAAATTGGGATTTAAATTCCTAGAACTCTAGAAGAAAGATTTTCATTTCTAAGGGGAAATGATTGTTACATTGTTTTTCCGTCACATCATTGAGGCATCTGGTTGGAATGATAATAGCACATGTAAAGAATTAATGTCAGTAACTGGGAAGAATGTATGACAGGAAATAAAGATCAAACAGTTGCTAGTTTTAAACTCAACAAAAATCACCAAAAGGAAAATGAAACTAAGGTTGTTCCAACTCACATTTTTCAGATTGCATGTATCAACCAAAGCTTCTAACAAATCCTCCAATCTCAATGTATCATTACTAATCTGCAATAGTAAGAGGAAAATACAATATATATTGGTCAAGCTCAAACAATTTAAGATACATAATGGATAACATCACGCATAGAAAAAAAAAATATCATGCTACCTTCACAAGCAAAGGTGAAAAAGTGAACTGACAGACTTACTATTTGGATGGCAATAGACATTAATGACAGGGAAATCCATTTATGAATTTAATTTGGCATATCCTTCACAAAATAATGCTTGCAATCAAATATGATGAAGTTGATCATCATCTTCTGTGAAGTTCAGTATGTGCATATATAAGGATCAAAACAGACAGAGTAAAACCATAGTTAAGAACCATAGTATAGCTCATATCTAGAATTTGACTTCCACTAAAAGTATGCAACCAATGAAAATAGTAGGAATTCAAAAGCATTTTTTACCTTGGTGAACGCAGAGTATAGATGTACTACTTTGGCAGTTTCTATAGGCTGAGGACAATGTTGATCTGACACACCCGTGCAAGAGTTATCTTCAGGAGAGCTCAGGTAACTAGACAGCATATGAAAATCTGTCTCACAGGTCTTAAACAGGTTGTTAAATAGAACACTTCCTTGTTTTTGGTCATTTGAGTTCCACAGACCAAACAATTTTTCTGTGCGGCAACAAGCGTTTTCTGAAGTGCTTACTTCAGTGGTTTTATCTCTCTGTATGTTTCCTTTGCTACAAGCTGGTGCACCAATTCCACAGAGAGGGAAATAGAGAGAGAGAGAGAGAGAGAGAGAACACATCACATGAGAGGGAACAAAATGAGGAAATTCTTCCACTTAATCTTCGCGAAAAAGCTCACCTACATTTTGTCCAGGAGCCAAGATGATAATTTGATGGATTTTCTTTTCCACACATTGCAGATATCCCACGAGCTGAGGGGCTAAAGGCAAGGTCATCCCTGTCACCATTAAAAACAAATATTAATAAATGAACAAAAAATTTAATGCATATACTCAAGCCAAAGCCTTGTAAAAAACGGAAGTTTAGGAAACCACTAAAGAACTCAGAAAAAATAATAAGCACTCCTCAAAATCTATATCAAACATGCTTTGATGGACCCATTTAACCTTGTATTTTTTTTAACAAATAGCTGTGCAACCTTTACCATCATTTGCCACCAAATTACATTTAATGATCGTTTTGTTCGACCTAATGATATTAAGTCCTCTATCCCATATGAAAGTGCAGCCATTACAAAGCTTTAATAACCTCTTGATTGGGAAAGCATGTCCATTAGAAAGCCTAAACCAGGTTCATTCACAACACATTGTTCTTCTTACAGGATCCAATTTGCTTAATATATCTTCTCAAGAGGCGATAACTTTTTAATGTAACTGCCAACTGGAGTCGATACGTGATTATCAGAGTACATGTTTGCTTACAGTTATTAGGACTTCCAGATTTCTAGGCTGTATGATCTGAATAAGACAAGCATACAGAAGCAAGGACAAGAGAATGGCACAAAAATAAGATAATAGTTGGTTTGAAAGATTACAAACGGTTTATTGCACCAAAGAATCCTAAATTAGTGAGACAATGAAGCCATATGCCAGTAATACGAAGAAAAACAGAGTTCAAGTGTCCATACGTCTCATTATCCTTTATGGGATGAAACTCAGCATCTTTTGCCTTGACTTCTGGATGTACTACTTTCAGCTGTTCCTCCTTTTCGTGCCTTTCCTTTCTAAGCACCAAGCACTCCTTCTCCTGCAACCAATAAACAACAGCAGGAACAAACAAAAAAGGTTTATACGTTTTCACTTGACATACCTAATAAACAATCCCTATTTTCTGAGAGTAAGGCAATACAGTTCATGATTGTTTACCAGATAATTAAGCCGCTTTGAAACCCTATTTAGCTCTTTCTGCAATGACAACAATAAAGAACAGCAAGTAGATTCCAAACGTTATGCTTTTGACTCATACAGTTACAATCCTGAATCCACACACAGAAGAATCCAAATATTTGTAAAAAGTACTTAAAATCACACACATGCATGTATTGAGACTTATCAGAGTCTCCCATGGTATTATCATCATCTAACTAAAATTGCGAACTCAAGTATAATGTTAACCTTTAGTCTCTCAACTTCGCTTTCGTTGGCAGTGTGGTTGCGAGGCGGGGAAAAAGAATCGGGAATGCCACGAGTTTGGTGAGTTATCTGCGACAGTTCACGAGGAGGGGAATAACTGACTAGACTCGGAGGCGGCGGCAGCGGTGGTAGGGGGTTGTTCTGGTGAGTGGCCTGGGAAGACAAGGCCTTTTCCTCGGCCTGGACAATCTTGTCTACGAAGTCGGCATCCCACTCTTCTTCCAAGTCGAAACCCTCGCTCGCCATCGTCTGTCACTGCTTTTACAATCAAGTGCTTTTAACGCACCGGACGAAAACGGCGAACTTTTGGGTCCGCTTACCTACACCCGATTTTTCTAAACACACCCCAAATTCTAAACACAAACCCATAAAATTAAAAAATAATACACATAATACTAAACACACCCCATAACATTACTAAAATATCCTTAATAATAAAATAAAATAAAAATACAAATTA
This sequence comes from Scutellaria barbata, assembly GCA_028654395.1. Lineage (NCBI taxonomy): Eukaryota > Viridiplantae > Streptophyta > Magnoliopsida > Lamiales > Lamiaceae > Scutellaria > Scutellaria barbata. The sequence goes on from CM053645.1 coordinate 12,380,833, forward strand.
TTCTACTAAACACACCCACCAAACACAAACCCTACCTCCCAAATTTGTTGCAAGAGCCGTCTCCCACCCTCAATTTGCTTACCATCTTGGTCGAAATTTTGAGGATTGTTCGACCTTCAATCGAATAAGTTTTAACAAACTCGATTTGACAGCTGAAAATATATAATGGATTCACACCGAGAAGTAGAAATTCCAAATAAGTGAAAGTAGCAATTTTGAGTAGGAAATTCTAATTTTGATATGTTAGATTTGTGTAATTTTTTTTTTGAAATATAATGTGAGTGCTTAGAATTCGTGAATTTGTCGATAATGCGTTTATTCAGTTCATTTTTTACATCGCATTTCGGATTTTGGTGAGGTGGCTTCCGTTCGACCCTGGTTGGTCGAACGGATTGAAATGTGTTCGGTTATGGGTTGAACACGTAGTGTATCATTCAACCGTCGGCTGAACATCTTATGGTATGTTCGCCCGATTGTGATCGAACACCTTATGATATGTTCACCCGATTGTGATCGAACATAATACTACGTGTTCGGTCAATACAGGTCGAACCCACTACTTAATGTTCGGCCTGTATTGGTCGATGGGGAGCTGCGCAATTTTTTTTTCACACCATATTAAAAAATAAATCGATAAAACGCTGTTAGATGACTTACATTGTCCATATCCCGTGTTTTATCTTGATCCATGATATTTTTTGAACTTGAGCAGTAGGGTTTCGGATACAAATTGAAGTTTGTAAGAAAGAAGAAGAATGAAGTGTGTTTAGCAACAACAAATTAGATGAGTGTATTTGGATATTTCTTTTTATTATGTTTTTTATTTTATTAAATGAATAAGGACATTATGAACTTTACACATTATTTTTCTTTTTTTGGTGGGGTGTGTTTAGAAGTACCCGGGATGTGGATAGCCGGGCCCCGAATTTTTTCCTAATTTGCTAACCTTAATTTCTACAAATCACACTTCGCCCCCTCTATTTTAAAGATTTTTACGTTTCGCGTCATAATGTTTCAAGAATCGCAGTCCTGCCCCAATGGACCGTAATAAATGGTTTCATAGTCGTAGCGGTTATCAATTTGAAAATGAATTGTATATTTTATTATAATAAACAAATTAAAATATTAATTTGTTGACTGGAGTATTAACTACATCATAGAATATAATGACTAAACTATTAAAATTTAAGACTCATACGTACGATTTAGCAAATATCAAACTTAAACCATCTAAAACTTTAAAAGTATTATAAAAAAGAGCTCGAGATACAAATAAAAATAAAATGATCCGTGAAATTAACTATTTATTATTTCAAACATTTTTATTTTCATACTATGGATAAAATAATATTAACTAGTTTTTTTTTCTATTATTCAAGTATATTTGTTGCATTTGATTGCCATAACTTAACAATATATATGAGGGTTTATTTGATAAGATTATAAATAATGATTGACTTGATTATTAGATTGGAAATAATAAAATAAACTAATTATATTGTAAGTATGATACATACCTAAATATTAAATAGTAAATAATGTGATATTTGACTATCTTATTCAATGTAAACACCTTCATGAATCACAAAAGTTTACATACATTTATCACTTATAACCTATTAATGTATGGTTATCAAAAGTTAAAAACATTTAAGAAATGTTTATATTAAGAAGATAAACATCAAACTAAAAATTATGCAAGAGATAAATACTAGATGGGATCAATGTAGTTGAGGCCCTTTACTTAATCAATCTTATAATATTAAAAAATGTTTTGGATATGAAGTCATAGCTCCTTAATTTTATTTGTTAAATAGTATTTTCAAAAATTAAACTAGACAATATTTATATCGCGTCTAAACATCTTCTAATTATATTGATTTTTGCTTATTCGACCACCTAAAATGTTGGCGAATGTAGACGAGGTTAGATGGAACAATTCGGGTCTGAATAGTTCTAAACGTCAAATAATTTTTTATTTATATTTTTTTGCTTTTTAGCAAAGAGAGAATGGCTCGAAATACCCTATTTGCCTATATATGTGTCTGTAATACCCTTGCATTTAAATTAATGTCCTAAATGCCCTATTCCTTATATTAATGTCCCAATCTACCCATTTTTTTTTGAAAATAGGGACGAGTACTGACGGCATCTGACACATCTCATTGACTTGTATATTAGTGTATTTTTTTTAATTAAATGACTTGTATAATGTATTTTTTTTAATTAAATGACTTGTATTACTAATTAAACGAATACTAACATGAAATAATAAATTATTTATTAGTAATAATTTTAAATTTGCATCTAATTATTTATAATTTTAAATAATTAGTAACATTATATAAATTATATAATAATTTATAATAATTAGTAACATTATATGAATTGAAGGAACGACAATTTTTTATAATATTTAGGGGGTGGACGGCATTTTTTTCAATAATTGTCGTGCCCCCCTTTATTTTTCCAAAAAATTTTGTAAAATTTTCTTTAGTGTTATAATTAGTGAAAAACTAATTTTGAAATTTGCATTGTAATTATTAATAATTTTAAATGATTAGTATTAATTTTCCAATTTTTTCAAAATTGCCGTTCCCACTCTTATTATATATTTTATACGAATTAAATAATTATTTATCTCTTATTATATTATATATAATTACAAGAATGACAATTTTATGCAAATTGTTATCTTATTTAATTATTATATTATAATTGCCGTGTAGTTTTTTTTATTTTACTTATTTTGCTAATTACATCTTATATTATTTAATACATTATATTGAAATCAAAAATAATAATAAGACTTATAAAATATTGGCACTAATATATATTGAAGGAACAACAATTTTGTAACATATTTAGGGGGTGCACGGCAATTTTTTCAATAATTGCCGTGCCCCCCTATATTTTTTCAAAAAAACTTGTAAAATTTTCTTTAATGTTATAATTAGTGAAAAGATTATTCAAAAGCTAATTTTGAAATTTGCATTGTAATTATTCATAATTTTAAATGATTAGTATTCATTTTCCAATTTTTTCAAAATTGCCGTTCCTACTCTCTTATTATATATTTTATACTAATGAAATAATTTTTTAAATAATTATTTATGTCTTATTATATTAGATTATATTACAAGTGGGAACGGAAATTTTATGCAAATTGTTATCTTATTTAATTATTATATTATAATTGCGTGTAGTTTTTTTTTTTTGATTTTATTTATTTTGCTAATTACATCTTATATTATTTAATACATTATATTCAAATCAAAAATAATAATAAGACTTATAAAATATTGGCAATAATATATAAATAAGGAACGGCAATTTTTTTTAATATTTAGGGGGTGCACGGCAATTTTTTCAATAATTGCCGTGCCCCCTATATTTTTTCAAAAAAAATTGTAAAATTTTCTTTAGTGTTATAATTAGTGAAAAAATTATTCAAAAGCTAATTTTGAAATTTGCATTGTAATTATTCATAATTTTAAATGATTAGTATTCATTTTCCAATTTTTTCAAAATTGCCGTTCCCACTCTCTTATTATTTATTTTTGATACTAATTAAATAATTATTTAAATAATTATTTATTTCTTATTATATTAGATTATATTACAAGTGGGAATGGCAATTTTATGCAAATTCTTATCTTATTTAATTATTATATTATAATTGCCGTGTAGTATTTTTTTTTTTTTGATTTTACTTATTTTGCTAATTACATCTTATATTATTTAATACGTTATATTCAAATCAAAAATAATAATAAGACTTATAAAATATTGGCAATAATATATAAATATGGAACGACAATTTTTTTTAATATTTAGGGGGTGTACGGCATTTTTATCAATAATTGCCGTGTCCCCCTTTATTTTTTCAAAAACTTTTGTAAAATTTTCTTTAGTGTTATAATTAGTGAAAAAATTATTGAAAAACTAATTTTGAAATTTGCATTCTAATTTTTGCATTCTATAGTTGAACGGTAATTTTTGAAAAAAAAAAAATTGCCGTGCACCCCTATGTTATATATTAATTATATATAATATATTAATTAGTGTAAGTGCATATAATATAATTAATATATTAGTGCATAGTGGGAACGGCAATATATGTGCTATACTAATTAATATATTAATAAATTAATTAGTGCATAATGCATATAATATAATTAATATATTAATTAGTGCATAGTGTACGGCAATTATATATAATATATAGTTATATATATTATAACATTAATATAATATATAATATATAATGTTAGTGCATAGTGCACGGCAATTATATATAATATATAGTTATATATATTATAACATTAATATATATATATATAGTTATATATTTGATACTAATTAAATAATTTTTTTATGTGTTATTATATTAGATTATATTACAAGTGAGAACGACAATTGGTCAAAATTTTAAAACATTAATTATATTTATATTTTACAAAATTGCCGTGCCCACTAAATATTATATTTTACACTTGTAATTAAATAATAATATATAATAAGTGTCCTACTAGTGGACACGGAAATTTTAATTATAATAATACATAAATTAAACACTAATATATTATTATTTAATAAGTGTCCTATTAGTGGGCACGGCAATTTTAATTATAATAATATATAAATTAAACACTAATATATTATTATTTAATAAGTGTCCTATTAGTGGGCACGGTAATTTTAATTATAATAATATATAAATTAAACACTAATATATTATTATTTAATAAGTGTCCTATTAGTGGGCACGATAATTTTAATTATAATAATACATAAATTAAACACTAATATATTATTATTTAATAAGTGTCCTATTAGTGGGCACGACAATTTTAATTATAATAATACATAAATTAAACACTAATATATATTATTATTTAATTACAAGTGTAAAATATAATATTTAGTGGGCACGGCAATTTTGTAAAATATAAATATAATTAGTGTTTCAAAATTTTGACCAATTGCCGTTCTCACTTGTAATATAATCTAATATAATAACACATAAAAAATTATTTAATTAGTATAAAATATATAATAAGAGAGTGGGAACGGCAATTTTGAAAAAATTGAAAAATTAATACTAATCTTTTAAAATTATGAATAATTACAATGCAAATTTCAAAATTAGCTTTTGAATAATTTTTTCACTAATTATAACACTAAAGAAAATTTTACAAGTTTTTTTGAAAACATATAGGGGGGCACGACAATTATTGAAAAAATTGCCGTGCACCCCCTAAATATTAAAAAAAATTGCCTTTCCTTATTTATATATTATTGTCAATATTTTATAAGTCTTATTATTATTTTTGATTTGAATATAACGTATTAAATAATATAAGATGTAATTAGCAAAATAAGTAAAATCAAAAAAAATACTACACGGCAATTATAATATAATAATTAAATAAGATAAGAATTTGCATAAAATTGTCGTTTCCACTTGTAATATAATCTAATATAATAAGAAATAAATAATTATTTAAATAATTATTTAATTAGTATCAAAAATAAATAATAAGAGAGTGGGAACGACAATTTTGAAAAAATTGGAAAATGAATACTAATCATTTAAAATTATGAATAATTACAATGCAAATTTCAAAATTAGCTTTTGAATAATTTTTTCACTAATTATAACACTAAAGAAAATTTTACAATTTTTTTTGAAAAAATATAGGGGGGCACGGCAATTATTGAAAAAATTGCCGTGCACCCCCTAAATATTAAAAAAAATTGCCGTTCCTTATTTATATATTATTGCCAATATTTTATAAGTCTTATTATTATTTTTGATTTGAATATAATGTATTAAATAATATAAGATGTAATTAACAAAATAAGTAAAATCAAAAAAAAAAAAAACTACACGACAATTATAATATAATAATTAAATAAGATAACAATTTGCATAAAATTGCCGTTCCCACTTGTAATATAATCTAATATAATAAGACATAAATAATTATTTAAAAAATTATTTCATTAGTATAAAATATATAATAAGAGAGTGGGAACGGCAATTTTGAAAAAATTGGAAAATGAATACTAATCATTTAAAATTATAAATAATTACAATGCAAATTTCAAAATTAGCTTTTGAATAATCTTTTCACTAATTATAACACTAAAGAAAATTTTACAAGTTTTTTTGAAAAAATATAGGGGGGCACGACAATTATTGAAAAAATTGCCGTGCACCCCCTAAATATGTTACAAAATTGCCGTTCCTTCAATATATATTAGTGCCAATATTTTATAAGTCTTATTATTATTTTTGATTTCAATATAATGTATTAAATAATATAAGATGTAATTAGCAAAATAAGTAAAAAAAAAAACTACACGACAATTATAATATAATAATTAAATAAGATAACAATTTGCATAAAATTGCCATACTTGTAATTATATATAATATAATAAGAGATAAATAATTATTTAATTCGTATAAAATATATAATAAGAGTGGGAACGACAATTTTGAAAAAATTGAAAAATTAATACTAATCATTTAAAATTATTAATAATTACAATGCAAATTTCAAAATTAGTTTTTCACTAATTATAACATTAAAGAAAATTTTACAAAATTTTTTGGAAAAATAAAGGGGGGCACGACAATTATTGAAAAAAATGCCGTCCACCCCCTAAATATTATAAAAAATTGCCGTTCCTTCAATTCATATAATGCTACTAATTATAATAAATTATTATATAATTTATATAATGTTACTAATTATTTAAAATTATAAATAATTAGATGCAAATTTAAAATTATTACTAATAAATAATTTATTATTTCATGTGAGTATTCGTTTAATTAGTAATACAAGTCACTTAATTAAAAAAAATACATTATACAAGTCATTTAATTAAAAAAAATACACTAATATACAAGTCAATGAGATGTGTCAGATGCCGTCAGTACTCGTCCCTATTTTAAAAAAAAAATGGGTAGATTGGGACATTAATATAAGGAATAGGGCATTTAGGACATTAATTTAAATGCAAGGGTATTAGAGGCACATATATAGGCAAATAGGGTATTTCGGGTCATTCTCTCTTTTAGCAAAATAGTGGTGTTCTTATTACGGATTTACATCAAATCATTATTATTTAATGATATTTTCCTTGCTCATATAAATTGCAATGTGAGCCTTGAAGTCTTCTAGAATTGTATCCAGACACCCAGAAAAGTCAAGTCAGGTACCAAAAAGTTTTTCTCATTTAATGTGTGCAGCTCCACAAATGCATTTTTCTTTTACCTATCCTCTTTTCACTATTGTGTGTTGGACTTTAGAGGGATGACAATGCCACGCAAACAATTACGTCAAAAACTATGTTAGAGTTATTTTATTTTATTTTTTATATTCGATATACTTTACCCTTCTTTAAGAAACAGAAGTATAAAAAAGTATGTTTTTTCATTTAGTAACAGAATAAAAACACAACACATTAGAAACAACCAATTATCAAGTAATGCCTTCAGTTATTTATTAGGTTTAGTTTAGTTAATAATTCCTAATCAATTTGGTGTGAATAATATCAAGAAGAATAAATTTATTTATTTTGTTTATACCCACGAGTATGTAAATACAAGAAGAATATTGTTGACGAGTAATATATCCGTATATTTATAGTGTAAATGAAAAATATACAAATTATATGATAACTATATTATTATAAGAGGTATGGTAAAATAACATATATTTTACGTATACTCATAAATCATAATCACACAATACAACTTCAATTTTCTCTGTCTTTTCTCTAAAAGCCGGACACTAGATTCACGGGGATGGAAATCAAAAGTATTCAAATTTATTTGCTATAAAACATTGGATAAATTATTTAGAACGCGAGCCCATATAATCTAAACCCGGACATGTGTCTGAAACAAATCGGAAATAATAAACCGTCGTTAGGTCCGCGTTAAACAGAGAGAGAGAGAGAGAGAGAGAGAGAGAGAGGGAGGGGGGCGAGCCGGGGGAAAAGTGGAGTCGTCGTTTGGCTTCTGAATCACTTCCTAAAACCCTAAACTTCTTTATCTGCTCGTGGAACTCTCAATTACCCCTCAGTTGTTATAGTTGTTGATTTAACTAGAATTCCTCTTGGAGTTGTTGCTTTGGCCTCTTGCATTTGATTGTTCAATTGATCTCGCGCCAGCTCGTATGCGTTTGTTGATGTTGTGTGAGTCCATTATTCATTTTTCCCTTTTTGTGTTTTTGGTGATGGTTAAGCTAATTTATTGACCCTGTGAACGTTAATGATTTTGAATGGTTTCTGTTTGTTTGATTGATTAGATCAGTTGTTAATGGGCACCCTTGGCTAGAATTTAGCTTGATCGTTTGCTGATTCTGCTTCGGCTAGCTCTGGGAGGCGACTCCAGGGGTAAATTAATCTCATTTTCCGTTTCCTAATTTTTTTTGTTTTTTAAGCATGGATAGTAATTTGGTTGTTTCTCCTTTCTTCTTTTATTTTGCTCTGTTGATTGATTTTCAGTTTACAGTAGGATTTCTCCGTGTCATAAATAGGATCTCCTATAATGGTGCAAAATAAATGTCTGTTGGGTTTCTTCATGCCAAATATAGGAATTCCCGTAATGATGGAAAATTTGTTTTTATTTATTTATATAGTTAGTGTTTCTAAACTGAAAATGCCTTTTACCATGTGCAGATTACAAGCTATGCTAGTTTATCTGTAGTAGTTATAGAATTGAGCTAGTACAAGTGTTTTCCGTTATGTTTTCACTGAGAATTCATTTCCTGAAACTATGTTTAATCCAAGTACATATGTAGAAACTTATATTAGTCAAGAGTAAAATCATGATCCTGAAATTTTGTACTAAATAATACGTTTACTTACTATGAAATTTCATCTGCATTTCACTTTGGGGGGGGGGGGGGGAAAGCATCTTTGACTTCACTTATCTATTTAGTTATCTTTGTACTTAGTCTTTACTGTATTATCCTGCAATGGTTGCTGGAGTAAGGGAGAGGCATCATTTCTGGTGATATTTATCCTGATTGGCCGGCATATTTTGTTGCCTTGGAACTTGTTCAACAAAGTGGCATGCCTTAAAAACTTTTATGGAGGCACTATACCTGCAGTGTTTGATTATTAATCAATTGGAGATAAGAGACATGTAGATTTTACAAAAGTATCTTCTATAGCTTATTAATGCAGGTTGTTTTCAAATAACATTTCATCCCATATTCTTCCTAAGATTGATTATCGTGGTTGGAAGTTCATTGTACATCTCTAGAAGCCTCTTTTTTTGGTTAATTGTAAGTTTTCTGATAAAAACGCGAATCACAGAACAAACAGAAAACTCCCGCTTGCCAGCCTAGGGCTCAAAAGCTGATTAATTTTATTCATGATCTCAAACCCTTATTAACCCAGATTATATACAAACAGCAATCCTACCAAAAATAGAAAGATTTCCACTATAAAACCGTAATAGAAACTGAATAATAAAAATAATACTCCAAAATATTCCAAGCCCATGACCACGGGCCTAAGCCCGCCCCCGACGCCTGTAAATCAACAAGGGCCTCGGCTCAGCCCCTTTCTCCTCCACCCCGGGCTCCTCGGCTCCCACAACCTCCTGCTCTCTATCATTTTCTCTTATTGTACTTCTCATGGATGGTCATTTGCCTTTTAAATTTGTTTCTGCTAAACTCTAAGGGTAGGCTTGGTATGTCATTTGGAATTTCCAATATTGCTCTACACCAAACGCCAAATTATATTTGCTTTATCCTTTTTCACTCGTATCTATTTTCAAGTCAATCATAAAAAATTAAATTAATATTTAAAATGGGTCCCATCACTATCAAATTTGTTCATATTTATCTGGATCATTGTATGATTTGGGTCGTGGGATGGGTACTGGTACATGGAATGGCAGTTTTGCAGGTATGCAGTATGAAGGGGTAGGCTTATCCATATTCAATTTATATGGTCTACGTACTCACTTTTCACACAAAAATAATATGGCCTCATTAATGATACGAAATACTGAAACTTGAAATTGATGCTGAAACAAAACCAAACCTTCCAGTATTCTGAAGGAAAATGAACGTACAACCAAATAGTTTGATCTGACTTCCATGAAAATTTAGGCAGATATGGTATACTCATAAGCATTTCTTGAAAGGCCATCTCATAAGTGTTCCTCACAAGAAATAGAACCAAAACATCTGTTCCATGTTCTCATGTATTGCCACACTAGATATCTAAGCTAGCTTTCATCCGACGCCAGGCATAATTCTCTAACCTAGCAACATCTATCAACTTATCAGTACCTTCTATTGGTGGTGAATTGGCTAGGGATAGAGTGAACGTATAAGGATTGTTGGTATTTTCTTATTGAGCAAGTTGCATGTATTTTTTGAACTACTTTTAGTTACATTTCTGTGCTTTTCCATACACACACAAGCATTCAAGTATTTTGAGTGTTATTTATGCTTTGCTAGTTTGTCTTTACTGGCTTTTGTATCACAGAGGATGCCTCTGATTTCTGGTGTTTGTCAGAAATACTTAATGTTTGAATTTTGTGTTCTTACCATTTGCCGGTCTTCTTGTGTTTTGCAATTATATTACCAAAACTTGTTCTGGCAGATAGATTTGTTTTGTGGTGAAGTTCAAAATTCTGAAAGGAATTATCTGATTGTATTTTGATGTATATTGGAAACTACATTTTTCTGGTATAATTTTTCTTATATCAGTCTGTGAAGTAATTATATCCTATGCTTGCATCTTACTGAGGCAAAATTTTGTTTTGATGTATCAGGGGATGGAGATATCATTGCTAAACTCGCTTGTCAATAGCATCACTTGTTTTCTTCAATTATCTTCTTGTGAAAGCATAAAAAGTGAACCAGTTCAGAAATATTATCTCAAGATTGAAGAGATGCTAAAAATTTTAAAGCCAATACTTGATACCATTATTGATACTGAAACTGCCACAGATGAAATGCTTCAAAGAGCATTTACTGGAATCCTCCAATCTGTTGATGAATTAAGAGAGATTTGTGAAAACTGGCAACCATTGATGAGTAAAGTTTACTTTGTACGTGTTTCAGTTAGTAATTTACAACTTTTTTTTGCAGTATGGCAAATTGACTTCTGCTTGCTAATTTTTGCTTGATTTATAGGTTTTACAAGTTGAATCACTCATGTCAAAGATAAGAATTCATGGTCTGGAAATTCTTGAGTTACTGAAATATTCTGACCAATGCTTACCAGTTGAATTCAGTTCTGCATCTCTTGAGGTATTGGCTAGTTATCTTTTCTGTATGATAAATATCAATGAGGCAAGTCGAATTGACAAATGGATCCTCATTTCATTTGAACTGCTTTTTGTGTGATGTTGCATTGTTGCAATATATACAGAAAATCAAGCATGTAGGATCTGAACAGACTTCATCAATAATTAAAAGAGCTATTGAAGATCATGTGGTTGGTTCTGGAGCTAGTTCAGAGAGTCTGGCAAAAGTTGCTGATAGCTTGGACTTAAAGTCGAACCACGAGCTTCTCATTGAGGCTGTGGCTCTTGAGAAATTGAAGGAAAATGCTGAACAAGCTGAAAAGACCGGTGAAGCTGAGTATATAGACCAAATGATTGCCTTGGTAACCCACATGCATGAACTCCTTGTCATGATGAAACAATCCCAGACCTGTAATCCTGTTGCAATACCTCCTGATTTTTGTTGCCCTCTTTCGCTTGAACTTATGACTGATCCTGTTATTGTTGCATCTGGACAAACATATGAGCGGGCTTTTATACGAAACTGGATAGATCTTGGGCTTACTGTCTGCCCAAAGACCAGACAAACTTTAGGACATACAAATCTTATTCCTAATTACACAGTCAAGGCGCTCATTGCAAATTGGTGTGAATCGAACAATGTGAAGCTGCCTGATCCAACAAAGTCTGTCAACTTAAATCAGCCTTCTTCACTACTTGCAAATGCTGAGTCTGGTGGAGTCAGGAGGGTTGGCACGCCAGATAGGTCTTTAGGTTCTCCAATGGTGAGCTCAACCCCATCGGTTGCAACTCGAAGAGATGGCACCTCTCCATCTCATCCACGTTCTTTGTCTGAGGATTCTTTGACAGAAGCTTCTTTAAATGGGAATGGTCTGGATGTAGAAACAGTATCCCCAAGAAGTTCGGAGGACAGGTCAGACCACTCAGGAGAAAGAACTTTGAACTCAGGTGGTCAGCTTTTGATGTCCCCTTCAAGAAATGGTGGAGCTGGTGCTGATGTAAGATCACAGGGGCATAACCGAACCAATTCAGCATCCAGCACTATTTCTAATTCTAACATGTCACAAGGGGCAGCAGCTGATTGCAATGAAGTGACATCACATGCTTCTGCATATGGTAGTGATGCTTCTGGGGAGCTTATGGCTGAGCCCCAAAATACTTCCAATGTAAGTGCTCCACGAAGAGACACTGATTCCCTGACGAGGCTGGAAACAAGATTTCGTGGCCAAGCAATTTGGCGTAGGCCATCAGAAAGATTTGTTCCAAGGCTTGTTTCTTCTCCTAATGTGGAAATGAGGGCTGATCTGTTAGAAGTTGAAACTCAAGTCAAAAAGCTGGTTGAGGATCTTAAGAGTGATTCCCTTGACGTGCAGAGAACTGCCACTCATGAAATTCGGGTTTTGGCCAAGCATAACATGGACAACCGAATAGTAATTGCAAATTGTGGGGCTATCAACTTGTTGGTGAATCTACTTCGCTCAACAGATCAAGCAGTACAAGAACATGCTGTTACTGCTCTTCTCAACCTATCAATCAACGATAACAACAAGTCTGCTATTGCAAATGCTAACGCAATCGAACCCCTTATTCACGTCCTGGAGACTGGGAGCCCTGAAGCTAAGGAGAACTCTGCTGCAACTCTTTTTAGCCTCTCTGTGATGGAAGAAAACAAAATCAAGATAGGCAGATCAGGTGCTGTCAAGCCATTGGTTGATCTACTGGGAAATGGAACTCCAAGAGGGAAGAAAGATGCAGCCACTGCACTATTTAACTTGTCAATCAATCATGAAAATAAAGCACGAATTGTTCAAGCAGGTGCAGTCAGATACCTTGTAGAGTTGATGGACCCCGCATTTGGAATGGTTGATAAGGCAGTGGCCGTTCTGTCTAATCTTGCCACCATTCAAGAAGGGAGGGCGGCAATTGGTCAGGAAGGAGGAATCCCGGTTCTGGTAGAAGTTGTCGAGCTTGGTTCTGGCCGAGGTAAAGAGAATGCAGCTGCTGCCCTCCTTCAGCTATGCACTAATAGTAGTAGATTTTGCAATATGGTCCTTCAAGAAGGCGCTGTTCCCCCGTTAGTGGCATTGTCACAGTCCGGGACACCAAGAGCCAGAGAAAAAGTAATGTTTTGGTTACTCGGTTGTTTCTCAGTTATCTCTTTATATTAAATTTGATTATTTACCATGTTTCTGCTCTCGCAGGCACAACAACTGCTTAGCTACTTCAGAAACCAACGCCACGGAAATTCGGGGAGGGGTTGAATTGTGATGAACTTTCCACAATCCAGTGTGGTAGCATATATATTGGGGTAAAAGAACTGCATTCAATTTGTAAATTCTGTGATGCGAAGAACTGATTCAAGATTCTGCATCTTGGCTTCTTTCCTTTTTTTTCTCTTTATTTTTTAATCCCCTTTTTTTTTTCCATTCTTCGACTATATGAAAAGAATGAAATATTAGTTTGTGAAAGAGTGGTTGAGTCTTACCTTGTATTTGTTTGTAGAGAGAAATAATACATGTAAGTTTCTCTTTGTAGTAAACTCTTATGAAAATTTCTGTTGTTTGCCGACATTATTCTCAAAAAAAATTCGTATTCATTATCTCGGGATTTCTGATGATTATTGTGATTGCTCCTCTCTCTCTCTCTCTGGTGGGGTTTTGTCAATTTCAATTGCATGATTTATTACATAGATACACTCAAATCGCATACTTATTAATGCCAAGAAAATCTAAAATGTGGTGTGTTTCCCCTCCTAACCCCTAGTTCTAGGGATAATAATGAACTATTAATATGCCAGATGAATATATTATTAAAGAACAGGAAAGATGTTTCCTTGCACCATGTCCATTATCAACTTTCCCAACAAAAAATAATTGTAATTATAATATCTAATAATCCAACCCAGAAAAGTCGTTTTCTTAGTTCTTACACAAAGACAAAGACATTGCACATGATACTTAATTCCTTAAAAGTCAAAGTCAGCTTTGCAAACGTCTACTTTCCAACTCTTGCTTATCTTCTCTAATGATTTATTCATAATTGTAGGCATTCTTTACAACGAGGACCTCTTTCGTCATAATCATCATTTTCATATTGGGAATACAATGATGACATCGCTTCCGACTTGATGATATTACATTCGTGATACGGATTCATATAATATTTTATATATAATTTTATTTGTTGAAGTCTCGAAACTTAATATGATTGAAATTAATGATGTGATTAAAATATTAATATAGAATTTGAGGGAAAAAAAAAAAAACTTCCCTCACTGTTTTTTTCTCTTTGTTTCTTTAATTTGTTTTTAATCAAAATCTTATCATATCATCCATCCAAACTCTAAATTTACGAATGTATCTTCCATTACGGTGAATCTTTGAGTGCATTTTTAAATAGTTTATAATTTATACAATATTGTAAAAATATCTATATAAATTTTGGAAACGGTTGAAGATGTAATATACAATATTTCTATATCGTATCTTTTATTGTTGAACAATTATAACAATTTAATAAAAAATAAATAAATATCAAGAACACTTCAATAATGGAGCACCAGGGGACATTTGTGTCGGGTTTACATGTGTAAAATTAGCAACTAGCTTTATAGTTAATTGAAATGATGAGAATCCAAACCGCAAGCCAGGTTTGAACTTATCTTCTTCACTCTCTCTCTCTCTCTCTCTCGCTCTCGTTCCATGGTCAGAGAAACTGAGACCTTTTAAGAAAGAGAGAAGCCCAAAAGTTGGTGCACTGTTATCTTTTTGGGTAAAATATGGTGGGAATTTTCTCAAGGTTTTCAGTCAGGGGTGGCCATCGCCGGGCTCAAAGCACTCTTGTCAGTATCTAACATCTATCTCCCTTATCTTTTTTATTCTATTGTCTTATATCTGTTGAATTATGTTCATCAATAGTTGGTTAATTTTAGTGATTGTGTTCATATTTTTTACGCCATTGTTGGGAAGTTGGGATTTCGGATTCTACGAGGCAGTGGTCTGATGATTAATCTCGTGTTCCTCGGATCTCAGGTTGAAGTTATTAGTTGGGGAGTTGGTTAAGTTGTGGAACTCTTGGACCTTGGTTCTTGGCCTCTATGTGTTTGATGAATTGCTCTTATTTTATATTGAAATTGGGTACTGTCATTTGTATCTAAAAATGAGAAGTTCGATGCAAACTGATTCATAGGACTTCATTTCCGTCCTTTCTTTGATATTCTTGATCCCTACAAGACATATACATTGTTACCTCCATTCATAAGTCTGATAATTCATCAAACAAGATCTTGTCTGCTCAATAGCATTCATGAACTAGTATTCAGCCAGTTTATGTGCTTATGGTGTAATTTGTCGACAAACAGGACGAAAGGGAAATTTTGCCTACTAGTTTGGAGGCAACTACCGGTGCCAGTTCTGCATCAGCATCTGCTGCCACTCGCGGTATTGAAATCTCATTCGAGTTTAAGCCAGTTGAGCGCCCGACTGAGCCTCTAGACAACGATCTACCAATCCAATGTCCATTTCCAGAGCCTTCAATTCTCAATGTAAGTTAACCTTCACTACCTAGCAATGTGAACCATAAACCATGGCATCTGATTCTGGGCTTGATCGTTGGTTGAGTTTCTGCTAATCTTTATTCGATTGATGATCAGGATGGAAGTATATGGAGGGAGAGAGTGTCTTCATCTGTACAAAGGAGGGCTGATACATCACCAGTCATGCACGACCAAGCTCCAATCAAACCAGAGACTATTGTAAGAAAAGTTCGACCCCCTTCTAACCGAGTTATTCTGCCTTCAATCAGTGCTCCTGAACATAATATCATTAAATTGCTGGATGAGTGCAACACATCTGGAATATGAACTTGCAATAACATCAGATCACACACTAGAACTATTTTTGCACTATAGCTGTACAAAGGCTTGATGGTCTGTTTATCCTTTTGTAGCCTCATTACTCTTATATTACAACCATTTTCATGGTTTCATGTATATTTTCCATCTTTTGTTTGTGAATTCAACTAATAAGTACTTATTCTCTGTATTATTCATATTAAACTCACAGTTACATTACATGATTCTCTGACATGCATTCTTTATGTTGTGCATTATACTTTCTTATCTATCAAGAAATTGGTCTAACTGAACATTAACTGAACATTAAGGATATATCAGTCCTTTTCACCTACCCATCATGATCACATTAATATGTATTTATGATTGATGTGTCAAAAATTTAGAGCATCTATTAATTTTATTTTCCATATAACGAAGGGATGAGATGATTATACGTTATCGATGGACATATTAAGAGTTGTCCGCAATGGGCATTTGAGCAAAACCAAAGGATATATATATATATATATATATATATATATATATATATATTAAATAGTTCACTTGAATTTCTTTTCTTGCTACCACTTTTGTAAAACCACAAATTCGACAGAAATATAGGATATTGGAATGGATCAAGCCCAGGGGCAATCATCTTGTTTCGTTTATTGGGCTAGCCGAGCATTTAGGATATTCTTTATTGGACTGGCCCAGTTTTCAATTGAGTGTTATAGTTAGAGGGCCTAATTTTAGTGAATTAACATTAATAAGATTTAACTAAATTTACAATCCATTACTATGTTATCGTTTTTTCCCATAGATAATTATATTATAGTTGTCTTTTTGACAATGAATTATATTATTACTCCATAGAAAAAGTTATGTTCCAAAATAAAATTTTGTTCCCGGAAAATGAGATGTTTCGGAGCTTCATTTAGAAGATTCAAATATAGATGACTTATTTAGTAGAAATCCCATCTCAAAAACTGTGATCAATATGATCATATAACGGTATAACTGAAGCTTCTGTTAAAAGGAAATTGTGTTTTAAAGACAATGTTATTTCTAATTTAAAAATCTATGATAAATGAACAAGGAAGTGTAAATGTGACTTCATGCTTTATAAAATGTTTGTACATATTCAAAAATAAAGAAATTATTTATTTTTAAGCTTTTTAATTTTGAGTGGTGGAAGGAGTACCCAGTACACAACATAAATTACAAAAAAAAAAAAAAGTTCTTTACATTTGATTTATTTAAAAGGAATTTCTATGATACTTTAAATTACATATATTTCCTTAAATTACCACAGATACAGAAAATATTTCAAGGTTTATATTCTTTTCACTTGTATACATGTATAGTCAAATATTAAGAGGCACACACACACATATATATATATATAATTTTTTTTTTCTATTTCCTCTTAAAAAATAAGACAAAAAAGAAGAAGAATAAAAATAGTAGGTGCCCCCTCTAAAAAAAAAAGGAAGTATTTATAATTTAAAAGTTTAATTAGTGTTCTAATAAATCATAAATTCAATAGTTTACAAATAAAATATTTTTTCGAGGAACACCCTAAATTTTATTTAGTTTGGCGGTCCTGTAACAATTACTTTATATTTTTTTAATACAGATCATATAAATAAATATTATATTTGACAGACTTATAAATATCCTCTCTAAAATTCTGCATTACTTACCAAGTATAATAGACTATCAATTTTTTTGTTAATTGAGAAGCGGAATACACAGACTATCGAGCATCGATGGCGGCTCTGCAGTATTTGGAGTCGCTGCGCAATGCGCACCCGGAGCTTTCCGAGTGGTACACCACGCTTTCAGATCTATACGAGCGAAAACTATGGCACCAGCTTACCCTCAAGCTAGAGCAATTCGTCGCCCTCGCCATATTTCAGGTGCCAATTTTTCCTTTTTTTTTTTTGTCTGATTCCTTGCATATTATTGATGGTATTTTGAGGGGGCTAGATCATTCCTGTTTATGTAGTTTGGACGATTGATGGTATTGTTGAATCTGGGATTGTTGAAGTAGGGTTTTAGGTTTTAGGGTTTTTTCTGTTCTCTTATATGATTGTTAGGTGTGAAAAAAGAAGAAGAATTTGTATTGTCTTTGCTGTCTCATGGTAGGAAATTGAGGCTTTATAACTTAGAAATCTCAATGAGGGAATGTTGCGAGATGACTTGAAAACGAAAAGCAAGTATTTTTCGTTGGCTATGAAGTAATTCTGTTCTTTCCTTTGTGGCGTTTTCTGAGCATATGCATCACTCATTTTTATTTTTTATTTTCCTTTTGCATAATGTGTATCTAATATGTTTGTCTTTCATCACTTTGGTTCAGGCTGGGGATGCTCTAATACAACTTTACCAAAATTTCATAACTGATTTTGAGACAAAAATCAATCTTTTGAAGCTTGCTCATTTTTCAGTAATTGTTTCTCGGAGATATTCAGATAAAGAGGCTGCTATTAATTATCTCGAAGGAGTGATAGAAAAACTTCGTAATACCAAAGAATTGCGCATAGAAGAGCCTGTGCTTTATATCAAAATGCAGATTGCTTTATATAAGCTTGAGCAGGGAGGTCACAAAGAATGTAAGAAGCTTGTAGAGGAAGGAAAGAGTACACTTGACAGCATGACTGACATTGATCCATCCGTATATTCCAGCTACTATTGGGTTTCATCTCAATACCACAAATCTCTGCAGGAATTTGCAGAGTTCTACAAAAGTGCCCTCCTTTATCTGGCGTACACTTCTGTGGAGACTTTATCAGAATCATTTAAGCTGGTAGGACTTGAATTGTTGTGGTCTTCAACAATTTAAGACAGCATTAGGATGCTTCTTTCCATATGGTGTGGAATTTTACTTCTTTTTTTTATAAGAATCCTAAGTGATTATGCATGAAAATTGTGTGGAAAGTCCATGTCAATTTTGTAGTTGATTTTATTTGTTATATTTGCAAGTTACATGACGGTTTAAGTTTGGTGGGGTAGATGAGGGTATGCATGTCTTTTGTTTCGAGATTATCTGTTTTGGATTTGGAAGGATCAGGGTTCCGGTTTTAGTGATGCCATTCTGGTGCTTCTTAGCCTTTTGGGACTGTCATCTTCACAGACAGTCACACTGTTCTCATTGCATTTCTCTGATTGCCAAATAAATTTTAGTTATCTTCTTAATATTTGTTTTGGTCATAAACACTTAACGTCATTATGAGTTACACCTATTTCTTATTTGTATCATCCTAGGATTTGGCATTTGATTTATCCCTGACAGCATTGTTGGGGGAGAACATCTACAACTTTGGCGAACTTCTTGCACATCCGATTGTGAGTATTTACACGCATCACATTATCTTTTTCCTTTGAGTTTCTGAACTGGTTACTAAATCTAATTCCACTCTAGTTTATAAGTTTACTGGTGGGGGCTGTTCATAAGATATAAGTTTATAAGTGTGAGATTCTGGGAGGCATTGAGACTCCAAATATTACAGAGTACTTACAACGTTAACCAGAAAAGGTAAAATGGAAAGGGAGCAAATAAATAAATTGATGCTCCGGAATTTCTGTAGTCTTTATCCTGTTTTTTTATTTAATCACTGCGTTAGATCTGATTTTTCCTGGAATTTCTACAGATTAAAAGTCTTGTAGGAACTAAGGTTGAGTGGCTGTATTATATACTCGAAGCATTCAACTCTGGTGATTTAGTTCGTTATCAAGAACTTTGCCGTGAGCATGGAGCTGCTCTGAATAGCCAACCAGCATTAGTCCAGAATGAGAAAAAGCTTCTGGAGAAGATCAACATTCTCTGCTTGATGGAGATTATCTTCAGGTAATCAGGAATACTATTTCATTGCTGTTCTTAGTAATTCATGTTTTATTGAAGGCATTCCTTCGCTGAATCAGAAAACATATGTTTGCCTGCAGTCGTCCATCAGGAGATAGAACAATTCCATTGAGAGTCATTGCGGAACGTACAAACCTTACTGTAGAGGATGTCGAGTATCTTCTGATGAAAAGCCTTTCAGTAAGTACTTTAAAAGATTATGTGGTACTCAGCTGAACTTTCATTACTTTTTAATGTATGAAAATTCTATTGCCCATGAACTGGTTTTATCACATCTGTATTATAGCTGCTCAAATCTATTGTTCTTCAGTTTACAGAGAAATCTTAAAATTGATTTCCATTTTTTCTATTTTATTTATTTTGCTAAGCAATAGAAAATATTTAAATTAAAAAGGTTATATTTTAAATCATATGGAAGATATAGATTATATTTAAAATCTATTATGGAAATTTCACTTGCCCTTGTTCACAAGAAAATGATAAGAAGCAACTTGTAACTTGTATATATCAGTTGTATGCTCAATGTGGTTCCCTGATGGTGCAGGTTCATCTCATTGAAGGAATAATTGACCAAGTTGAGGGAACAGTTTACGTTTCTTGGGTGCAACCAAGAGTTTTAGGGATTCCTCAGATCAAGGCGTTGCGCGATAGACTGGACAATTGGGTCGATAAAGTACACACTGCGTTGATATCAGTTGAAGCAGAAACCCCTGATCTTGTTGCACCTTAATCTTTTCATATCATCATGCTGTGTATGCACTGCTTCTCTTGCCTTAATTTTTTCTCCTGAAACTGACAAATCCTTCTCTCTTTAGCCATTGCTTGCACTTTTTTTTTTTTGTCTTTAATCCTCTGAAATGAGGCAGCATATTTAGTTAGTTCTGTCAACACTTGTAGCTCTCCCCCCCCCCCCCCCCCCGAAATTAGCTTTAAATGTTTTTCACATGCTACTCTGAGCAATTCAATGAGATTATCTGGGATTTACCTAGGCAAAATATTTGCTCTTCAGAGTGATGAAAATGTAATGATTTATTCGAAAGAAAATACAGTGCAATCAAATTATTCATTAGCTTTACAATGTTATCACATGAAAAGGAAGAAGTCCAAATCATTATTAGAAAGTGTAATGAATTGTCATCCTGTACTTATTTTAAATGGTTACATTTCTTTGAGGCACGTAATTTAGAGACAATGTCATGCAGATCTATTTTGGTTGAGGGATTTTCCCACTGTACAAGTTCTTTGATTCCCTTCTCAATCTCTTTGGTCTCTTTCAATACCCCATCCATGCAAAAGACCAGTGCACTCAAACTCAGAATTACTTCATTCTTCACCTTCTCTCCATCTTTATTAAGTGCAACAACTTCATCCAGTTGTTGAACAAGTGAATCTTTGCTTTTCTTCATCTCATCATCATCTGATCCTGAAATCTGAACAATATATACACTTCTTGATTTTCCCATCTCAAGATCAAGAGAGGTTTTCCCCTTGTCATACTCCCGTTGGAGCGCATTGATCGATTTTACCAAAATAACCTCCTCAAAACACTTTATTCCAGAGCAAAGTGCATCTCTGAACATCTTTAGATCAGTTTCCACTTTTGCAGCAGCCTCTTTCCAGATTGTAGTATCCATTTTCTGTGATTCTTGTTCAAGGAATATTAGTGCATGGTTCCCAAAGTGCAAGAAATCCACTGTTTTCGACAGAGACGCCCTCAGCTTACTATAGCAAGCAGTATGAAAAGGTAAGAACCAGAAATTTGGCTCCACCTCAGCTTCCTCAATGAATTTCCCAAGCTCATTTACATGGGAGTTCATCTTCCTCAGGCTGTCTTCCAGGCTGAATCTGCTTGATGAGCCAAGATCAATTGAACCAAGTGATTCACGCAACCATTGGAGACTCATAGATAGCTCAAGTTTAGCTAGAACGGCAGCCCTTGTAGGGTGTAACAGGATATCCACCATTATCGAACAAGATAGCCCAATGAAGGTCTCCACAATCCTTTCTATGGCAAAGTCACTTGGGGTACCAAAATTCTTCCTTCCCAATATCAGCAAAGCACCAATAACTGCAGAGACTCCACCTGCTTGTCCATACATTTTGCTTTGCCTCAAAAAGCTGCTGAAAATGAACCATGGAAGGAGAGATATGAACCTTATTTTCACATATCTTTCGAAAACAAAGCAGCCTATAACTCCATAGACAGTTCCAAGAACTGTCCCTTGAGCTTTAATGTTAGCAACTTTGAAAGTTGCCTCTCTTGCTGATGCCAGGCTTATTGCAACCGGAAGCCCCGACCAGAACCCGTTTTCCTTGCTATACACCAGCCCAAAAAACACCGCGAATCCCAAAGAAAGCGAGCATTTGAGAGCAGGCAATAGTCTCTTCTTGTTGATCGTAATGGGGCTGCTATTCAACAGCTTTGCCAAGAACCAGCCTTTCTTTTCCT
Source organism: Scutellaria barbata (assembly GCA_028654395.1). Taxonomy (NCBI): domain Eukaryota; kingdom Viridiplantae; phylum Streptophyta; class Magnoliopsida; order Lamiales; family Lamiaceae; genus Scutellaria; species Scutellaria barbata. The sequence goes on from CM053645.1 coordinate 12,403,274, forward strand.
GTGAATCATTCGATGCTTGTTTGGGAGTAACTTCTGGTGAAGTAGAGGCTGATAGTTTGGTTAAGAGGAGCTTCAAACAGAATATGAAGAACAAAGATGGGAGATCTTTGAAGCTCATTGATGGGATGGTGGTGTTGGTGTGAAGTGCTTGGAGGAACTTGTTATCCGTTTCGGACTGTGGAAGAACTGAGTTTTCTAAGGCTATGCTCTTTACTTGATTCAAGATTTGCTCTTCCACAGTGATTAAATCACTTTTGAGTTCAGAGTTCAACAGCTCAACTGGAAACTGTGAGCAATTTGTGAGAGCATTTTCCATTCCTCTCAAGATTGTTTCAAGGCCTTGCAATGGCTCTCCTGGATTTTGCCTATAGGATTTGAGAAACTTGATTGGAAATCTCTCCCACTGCATGCTTTCCTGCTCAAAGAATTTCCAATATCCAATTAATATACACTTCCTAACCATTATTTAATTTGACTTATATTTTAAGAAAAATAATTAATTCAAATATTATCTCCATACCTGCTTAGATTTGATGCTTTGTAGAAGATTATTTCCAGCCTTATTTAAAGACTTGGCTTGAGAGATCAATGCCTTTGGAGATGCCTTATCTTCTGCAGAAAATGCCTTCATATAAAGCTTCAATCTTTCTGATGCATTTTCAATATACAGTTTGCAGTTTTCTGTGACCTGCATTAATAATTCAAAAAAGAATCAACATTATGAACTCTGAAGAACAATGTCAAGATTGAAACGTTACATCGTTCTTGATAAATCATAACTTTTTAAGCATTCAAATAATAATAATAATTATTATGCATGCAAAATTTCATGCAACTTATCCATGCAACATGTTTGATAAATTACCTCACAATAAGCCAAGCTTGGATAAGGAAACAAGAGAGCCAAAACACAAGCCACCACCCCAAAGGCGGTGCTTGTCGCCAAATGGATCGGATGCATAACCGGATGAGTCTGTCCTCCGTTGATAAAAGCCACAACATACACAAGAACAATCTGCCCAAGAGCTATACGTTTCGACAACAAGTGAGTATTCTCCGGCAACGCTACCATGAAAGCACTCATCGCCACCATAACCGCGGTGGTGCTGGTGGTCATCCTGCCCGGTCCGATCAGCCTCAGGCTGAGAATGGCCGGGCAGACCCCCAGCACCGTAGCGTACAGAGCCAACCAGCAGCTACGTAAAGTGTCACCAAGTGTGGCATCAGTGACTATAAGAATCACAGTGACGTATGAAAACGCAGGGAATGCTATGTGCTCGTTGATGGCTTTGGGGCCGTAGAGGGTGGCGACGCCGACTATGGTGCATGCCAGGGCGGTACGGAAGGCGGAGGCGAGGCAGCGCCGCCACATGGCTCGAGCACGGTGGCATTGGATTTGTGGGGTGGTAGCCATATTAGAGTTAGTTGGAGGTTAAGGAAGTGGATGAGGAATGGTGAAGGGAGAGAGGGGGTTTATGTAAAGGAAAAGAATAGGTTATTGAGACAAGATGTGATCTTTGATGATGATAAAGGGTCAGTATGCAAAAATTCTTGAGTGAATATTGTAATGGAAGAAGTTGGTTAAAGCAGATGTTTTTGTTTTAATATTATAAAGATTTGGAAGAAAATGTGTGAAAATGACAAAAAAAGGATAGAAAGCAATCTCTTAGACTGCATAACGGTGATATGAGTGCGCTTATATCTTAGGTAAGCATACCATAAAGCTTAGTCATGGATTTCTTTGGTGGAGTATGAGCATGTGTGTGTATATATATATATATTCTGAATATCAACCCACTTAATCTCAGCTGACATTAATTAAAGAAAGATGAAAAGGAGGAGAATTTGCTGCAGGGAGAATGCATGGCATGGGTAGCTGCAGCTCATCTTTTATGACCTTACATATTTGTGGGATCCCACGCCAGAAAGTTAAACTCCATCTCTGAAGATTGTTTGTGTGTGTATATATTTACGAGTTTTAGATTACGTGTGTTGCACGTGGAGATCAATTCAAATTAATACAAATATCTTATATATAACATTTTTATATTAGAGTTTTAATTATAATAGAATTCTATAGAATTGATTTTGAATATAATTTTATTATAAAATTATTTAAGTATAAAAATCCTAAATTACTATATTAACCTTAAATAATAATCATTAATAGAGATATATTAGACAATTCATATTTTGTAAGAAACATCCACACTTTTATATAGGTAATAATAGATTTATATAGGTAATATATATATATATATATATATATATATATTACCTATATAAAAGTGTGAATCTCATTATAATTAGAACTCTAATATAAAAATGTTATATATAAGGTATTTGTATTATTTCCTTCCTTAATTTGAATTGATCTTCACATGCAACCCACGTAATCTAAAACTATCCAAAGTAAAAAAATCTTAGTCTTTTTTTGTGTTTGATGCTTTTTACTAGATAATTAATCTGCAGTTATAAGCAGACTAGCTGTTAATTATGATATTATATTAAGGTTTCATATATATTGGAGCAATGAGGACAATAATTATATATACTCTGAATTAATTGGTGGGATGAAGAGTTAAGACAGTGTTCATAATTTGATTAAGAAAATCAAACCCTAATTAAATCTTGCAGATATGAGTAGTTGGTGATTAGTGAATGCACTAATTATTATTTGGTTTATGTATATTGAGTGAAGCAACGTTGGGCGTGGTACGGAAATGATTAAGGTGGATAAATAGTGAAAACAAGGTTGAGGCTGCAAGAAAAGAAGCCAATGGGAATCATGCATTCTCACAGTTGAGTGTGTGTGTGAGAGAGAGAGAGAGAGAGAGATGTCTTTAGATCCAAAGGTGATATTGCATAAGTCTGGAGATCATTAATTGCATATTAAAGCAGTGACAAGAATCTTTAACATGTTGATTAAAATAGGGGAGATCATAAAGATAAATAGTGAATTAAGATGAGTGAGTGTAATATATAGATTCATTAGATAGTACGTTTGCACAGGATTAATTAGTTTCAGTTGCTGATGCAATAAATTATATATTAGATATATATATATTGAGAGCCCCAAAGGTCACAAAACACACACACACACATATATATATATATATATATATATATATATATATATATATTTATGTAATTAATTTCCAAGAAAAAAGAAAATAGTGGCAGCCTTATGCGAATGTCACAGTCCATGTTGGAGCACAAAGGCGACATGGAAATAAAGTTTTCTTTTAGCATTTCATCATTTAATGATGATATGATGTATGCAAATTAGGATAAACCCTATTTACCCAACCACACACACCATACCTAATTTACTTCGATCTGGATCCAACTCAATTTCCCATTTACGGGAATCGATACTTTACTCTCTCTCTCTATATATATATATATATAATTGTTTTTAATATCTCTTTTGCATAGAATATCCAATTTTGAAAATCCAATCTTCCCATTCTAAGTGAATTTTCTGACTTATTCCTTGTTTTTAGTTAATAGTACAACGCCAGTGACATATGACATGCTTCCAAGTTCGAAGAATTCATTTTTTTAGTTTATTGATTTATGTGTTAATTGATAGAGATAATTAAAAGAATAGGTAGAGTACATATAAATTCAGTTTGAAACAAATTTTATTATGTAACACGAAGTTAACAAATAGGATATGAGAGGATATATATAAAATTATGGGTACGTATAATATTATAGATATAATAAAATTATGGGTACGTAAAAGTTATCCTTGTTTGGATATATGTGGATTTGAAATCCATAATTTTTTATTTTGAATTAATTTATAAGTCATTTTAGTCGATTTCAAATCATTTTAACTTGAATATATTTAAAATTCATTCATTTCAAATTCCAAACTTCAAATCATTATATTCAAACACTACCTCAAAAAAAATGAATAGAGTTGAAAGAGAAGATATATCGTAAACCAATAGTTGAAGAAAGTTTTATATGAAACCATCTTAAACTCTCATGTATTTAGTTGTGTAAGATAGATCAATGCATAACTCACATTTCACAATTCACGTATAAATTTATAAAAATAAATTTTATTTATAGGTAAAAAAATTCGTCTCAAAATTACCATCAATGAAATAATCTCATACATGTCAATAGTGTTGCAATAATTAAATTATGTATTTATAAAAAAAAATGTAAATATATTTTTCAATTATAAAAATACAATGAATCTTTAATATCGAAATTTATGTACCTTACCCATCAAAATTGTTTCGTTGTCATTATTGTTACATTTTTTTTTTTATTGAAGAGTGAGTCTTGTATAAACACATTTTTTTTGTTCAGCAACTCATCATTATCATTCAAGACTTTGCCTCTTATTGAAGTCATTCAAAAAAAAAAAAAAAAATCTCTCCTCTCCTTCATATAACTAGTATTGTAATATTACTAGTCTACTACATATAACTTAGATTTTGTTACTCCGTACAAGTTGGGATCGAAATTTGTGTGATGATTTTAAGTGTGTTATTCGTTGGGACATCGAAAGGTCATCAAAACAGTATAAGCATTTAGAGAGAAATTATAAAATAGTTGGATGAAATTGACACCAAGTGGAGCCATTTGAATATTCATGACCCGCCTACTTGTTTTTATAGAAGCAGTAATTGCCACCACTACTTCTAACCCACGTTTTTCTAAGTGGATTCTTAATCAGATTTTGCATTCTAAAAACACCACCTCATTAGTAATTCAAAATATCAAATCACTGATGAATAATTATCTACAAACAGTAATGAACTAACCCAAGAGTCTCTTCTTGTCTCTGGAAGCGGCGAAACGATTGAATATCAACACTATCCTCCCATCTTTGTGTCCTGTGATGACCTGAAATTTGTCCCACAATGTGAATTCCATTAGGAGCACTCACTCTAAAGTCTAAATGCATATTAACTATCTACCTCTCTTCTAGAATTTCAATCAAGATTATATGCTGTTTCTATCTTGTGTTACACGGTTGTAACACAACTTGTTGTAGATTTGATATGTATATGTCCTTGTATATTTAGGATTCCTTGTATAATAAAGCATACGTTGTGGTTCCCCATCATCAACCAAATTCAGGTAACTCCCGTGTCTGCCTCATCATGCTCCTTCGTAAAGAAGGATGACTCAGACAATGCAAATCAATTCCGAGGAGACATGGTAGGATACCTGAAACATCACCAACCAACTACGTTTTTCACCTGATATTCGAAAATAATCCCCATATTTAGCAGCTCTAGAAAGAGATGGTTCATCCCATCTGCATACAGCAGGCAATGAAGTGAAAAAACAGTTAAACAGTAAGCCATAATTCAGTTGAAACCACAGTTAAACAGCAAGCAAGCCTCAAGGACATTAATTCTCATTATGAGTTCAAACCAAGAACCTACAGAGTACAGTACAATAGTGTCCCCAGGGAGGAGTTTAGAGGCCTTACAGTACAGACTTGTTTTTCTTTCCAAGATCGTATGGATCCTCTACAAAGACAACAGAGGCTCTAAACACCCAGGCACCTAATTTCCAAAGCTCCTTGACAAGATTGTTGGTCTTTCACCAATTTCAAATATGAAGCCAATCAGTCATTGCTTCCACTTCTCCCCCCCAGTCCATCACTCTGCTTAATCCTACACACCATATCATTCATGCAATTCCTTGTTCATTTAAACTACATTTTCCTCGAAATTCATTATCACCAGAAGCTTATTCACCTAGAAATATGAAAATTTTGCAAAGACTAACGGGCATAATGCTTTGCTCATGTGGAATAGTCGATGACTTTTCACACCCAAAATTCAAGTTCCATAATGTTTGTAAACAAGCATTTCGCCTTCAATAATAGGGTTCTAGAGAGCAAAAGTTTTTCCGTGGACTATGCACTAATATAACCCTGAACAAGATTGTGCAAATAAACATAAACAACTGAACTGTGTGCTATGCATCTAAATAACTATGTGTGTTTGACATACATAGTACTCATTTGGATGGTTGACAGTTTTGAATGTCTATCATAGAACAAAGGAAGATCATCACAGCAGTTAATTTAGAACTAATATTATCAGAAGTTTTAGGTAACATATCATAAAGTAACAACTGAAGCATAAAATCATTCGTAGTTCAAAATTCATAGAGTAAATGTTACAACTTAAGCCTTTCAATATAAAATAATTGAAAATCACATAAAGTATGTGATCCCTCATTCTACAATCTCAAGCACAAACATGGATTAAACATAGCCAGAAAGGACAAAATCAGTGCAAACTTGAAGATGCGAAAATGATACCAAGATTCAAAACTGAGGGTAACTGTTTACATTGAAATCTATCTGCAATCTAACCACAGCCTTTTAGGGCATCTTTTAACTTTTTCCACAACTATTATTGCAACACTGATTGTTTTTACCCCGAAGACGAGCAGGCTTCTTTGAGTAACAAGAGTTCCATTCCCCTCCATCCTGTGCATAATAATCCATTGGATAATCCACGCCCTTTTGCACATTCCCATTTCCACAACAGTCTTCTTTACTCGTGCAGTCCAAACTGTCATCACACTTTAACTTCCTCTCCCACCAGCCAGCCAAATCCCCGAGAGCAATCTCAGCTTCGAAGGATGTTAGCAATGGCTTCTTAAAGGCATCCCCCCAATCAATAGACAATCTAGGGCATGCAATCTGAACCCAAGCATCCACTGCATCCCCAAACAGCTCAATCTTCTTAGGTGATAATTCAGATATCAAAACCACCATATAATCCAACCCTTTATCCCTCATTTTTCCTTCCAACCTGTTCATAATCATGGAATTTCCTTGCCTTCCTAACGTCCCCAACACGATACCCCAGGTCTTCGCGCCAATGGCCCTCTCTATAGCCCTCCTCCTATCCCCCTTCATACCCTCATGATCATACTCCTCTAAAAACAATTTTCCTAAATAAGGGTCATATCTAAACGCCCTAATTTCAGGGTTTGCGATCATAAACGCTTCCAAATGGAATCTACCATCCGCCACAAAGATAATCACGTTGTCCTTTCCTGCACAATCTTGTAATTTCACACTTGGTGCAGTGCACCCAAGTACTTCCCCTGCGGAAAGGGGCTTGGATTGGGGAACCAAAACCCTAAACCCTAAATTCTCGAGTTCCGGCTTCACCGCACGAATGGCATTAGAAAACTGAATCGTCCCCGCCATGATGAAATTATTAATTTCATCAGGGTTAAAATTGTAGCTCAGCTCGTGGAGTAGCTTCCTCGTGTTGATAGCGATTTCAACAAAGATGTAGAGCACGGGGACGGTGGTGGAGTCAATGGGGACGAGGCAGCTGTGGCCAAAGTGCACGAGGAGATGCACGTCGAGCGCCCGCGCCGATAGGTCATCGACGCAGCAGGCGCCGTAGGTGACGTCTCCGAGGACAAAACAGTGTGTGACGCCGGCGAAAGTGGTGAGAATGTCGGAGATGACGAGGGAGTACATCAATAGCCCTTCGGGAAACTGGAGAGCGACGCGAGTAGCGGTCGTGGAGCGGGCACGCCAGATGATCTTGTGAATCTCGAAGTTGTAGTTGGCGGGAAGGAGGGAAATGGCGGCGTTCAAAGCTGCGTCGTTTAGGATGGAGTCTGGGATTTGGTTCTTCACGAAGCGCTTTGGCCGCGGTTTGGGCGGAGGCTGCTGCTGTACTACTAGGTCGGAGGCGGTTCGGTCAGTTGTTTCTGCCATGCTCGCCGGTCAGAGAATGGTCGTTGCGGCAAACACGCTCTTGTGCGTCTTAGTTTATTTTCGTCGATGAGATATTTGGACTTGGACTTCAAACATGGGCTTTTTGCTAGGACCTAAGCCCATTTCTGGGCATCGGTACTTACTAATTTACATTAAATAACCTTCTAATTTACATCTAAATTGTTCTAACATATAAATAGATGGTGGGATTCTGCTCCTCCCTACCTTAGTTATCTTATTTCTAGGATGTCTCGGACTTACCTTATTATTATAAATTTTATTAGTGTAGGATACTCTTTTCTTTTAGCATAGTTTTTTTCAATTCATTTTTGGTATGTTAGGATTTTAACAAGGCTTGCAGTTGCATCTTCTTCTTTGCCTTTGTATTTGAATGCTTTTTTCGGTTTTCTATATAACCATATTTATATGTATTAGTGGATAAATTATATGTATGTGTAATAACTATTTAAAAACCAAAAATATTCCCAAAAAAAAACAATGAGCATTTGGAATATGTGTAGAGCATTGGAATTTCAAAATCTGACATGACAGAGAAGAAAACATAGCATAATAATGGTGCTACAGTTAGAACAACAAAGCTGCAAACTAACATATCTAACATAATTTCCTCCATCTATTTACAATCCCAAATGCATGTATTTCTATGAATTAAGACAATAAGAATTTTAGTCTTGTGGGATGAATGGGGAAGAGCTGGCATCAGTTGTACTGTAAAAAGAGTCTTCCACACCACCATAATAGTTATTTTCCTTCTCATCATCCCATCTCACCACTTCCCTTATATATTTAAATACCTCATCAACTGTGGCTCGATCCCTCGCCCTCGCTTGCCACACAAACAGCTTTCGCCCCGTAACTGAAGCATATACATCTTTGAACTTCATAGCTACATAGAAGTATGCTTGGTGTGCTAGGGACTGGTTGCTGTGGTGGGGCCGCACGGGGCTGAAGTCCGTGAACCAGTTGCATGTACTTAGATGAACTCGGTTGATCTTCTCCTCAAAGAGATCATATTTGTTCAGAATCAACACAAATGGAGTGTCTTTGAAACAGGGATGTTTGATCATCAACTCAAAAAGCTCTTTGCTTTGGATCATCTTGTTCTGAAGCAGCTCACCACTGCCACTATTCTCTGGAGAAATCCACACCTGATCGTAATCGCTCAGGGCAACACAGAAGACTACTACTCGAACATCCTCAAACATTTCCACCCACTTGCATCCTTCATTCATCCCCTTGGAATTTACTCTAATGAGTTGATATCTGATGGACCAAATAGTAATATAAGTGATTGACTGGCTATGGAATTTAGCATGTAAAAAAGATGATGATTATTAAACATCTAGTGTTATATGGTGTATATATTTGACATGCTGGAATGACAAAGCAGCCAAATTTGGGTTGATATTCAAATCCAATCATTTCCAATCCTTAATTACTGATCACTCAATCCAACGAAAAATTCAAAACTCATGTACTTGTTTGAAAAGATTCTTACTTGGTGAGAGGCAGGGGTGGAGCTTCAAGATTTTCAGAGTAGGTTTCAGACATGGGGCTACGATCATCGAGGGAGAACTCCATAAAGGCCAAGCCATTGCCTTGTGTCACCCCCTCAGCATAAAGTATATCACGATCTGTGGGTTCATAATCATTGCTTGATATCTCAACAGCCTGTGCAGACAAATCAAGAGCGTCATGATTAAATGTCACTAACAAGAAACATTCAGCCAATGACTGAAATCGAAAGATTAGAAAAGCTACCCTGCTTAAGAAGTAGTCGGCAACATCTGGTAGAAAGTGAAGTTCACTCTTTCTCTTGTATGTCTCCTGTATAGCAGGATCTTTCCACACTTCTTCAACAAGTGGAGCATACTCTCGCGTTGCAGCTGGGAAGAACGCATCCAAATCACCAGTGGCGATGATATCGAGGAGCCAGTCTGAGAAATGCTTCAACTTTGGATTGAGGGAATATACACACTGACTAGGCTGACTGGAATCGATGCCTTCCTCTGCATGGAATTACATTGATTATGATATGAATCTTGACTACAATATTCATCATTGATGTTGCAAAGCATTTTCAAATGATATGTTCTCCCGATATTCCAATGGTGGATTAATCATGTAATCTAACGTGTGTGAGCTCAGTGCATGCAATTGATCTACAAAATTTCTAACCTATGCTTTCAGATCACAGAGATATATAAAAGTAAGAAGAAAAAAAACCATGCTTAATAATAACTGCTTTTGATAAAATAGCAAACTAAACCAGGAAAGATATTACAGAGTGACAGCCACCTGATTCAGAGACTTGTTCATCAGAACTTGACCCTTGGATCCGCAATACAGCCTCCTCAAAGCGTTCTCGACCGTCAAGCAGAATGCTTAGATACTTGTACATATTGCTTTGGATCATAAGCTTGATATCCTGCAGTTCTTCAGTGGTAAATTTGTCTCCATACATAAATTTGGCCTGTTTAGTGAAGAAACTGATTTGTAATGAAGGATAGAAGAAACAATTACGATGATCTATATACAAGAGAACAAATTTATCTAGTGTGTATCGTTACCAACAAACAATCATCTTAAACCAACATGCTTCTGAAATTCCACATGAAGCATCTTTTTTCTTTTTCCTTTTTTTTTTTTTTTTTTGTGTGTGAGACTTGAACAGGATTACCTGCTTGAATATGGTGCTGGTCCCAGAGCCCGGGAGTCCAAGTAGAAGAAGCTTCTGGGTCTTTTTCTGCTCCATATAATTTGGCACAGAATTATAACTGCTAGGCTCATCCCTCTGTCCTTGAGGTTGACCTTGAGGTACAGGCAAAGAGAACAAGGAGCAGAAAAATCGAGTTGATGCCTAGCAAAATTAGATCAAATCATCGATCAAGTATTTGTAGGATGTGCTGGTATCTATCTATACAATGCATATCTAATAAATATCCTTGAAGAATACCTTTTCCCATATATTGCCTCTGATATTGTTTTGGCCTTCCTCCTCATAACGACCGTCATCATAAACCCAAAAATGAGTATCACGAGGACATTGCACGTTTGCAAGCTGGGTCATACATACCAAGTAATACATGAGAGAACTAATTGCACACTCTAATATATACACCAACTTATAATGTATGCTCAGAATCTGGCAACTATTTCTAGTGACCAACCTTCAATACTCTCAGCTCAGGTTTTGTGATCTCTCGACCATTCATGTAGACCTCGGTGTTCCCATTGCTTGCATGAGGTATAAGTTTCCCAGTGAAGTTTAAGTTTGAGCTAATTATTCTATCAGGCTTTTCTCCCTCCTGTTACATTGACAAGCAAAAACTGTATAAGCTTTTTTCACATTCTAAAGGATCATTGATGATAAATACGACTTCTATGTATCATGGAAAAAGGAATTACCTTTCCCCAAAGACCCGATTCTTTGTCATACCAGTACAGTCCTGGCTTGAGTTTCTTAGGAGGTAAAGGGCATCCAAAGAGTTCTGCCATTTCCTCCGGTTTTAAAGGATATCCATTCACAATGAGCTGGTCTGGCCGAAGCTGATTAGCCGAGCATTCTTTTTCTGCTTTCATTATATGCTTGACTTCCTGAGGACTCAGCAAACGCGACAACACCCTCGAATGTTTACCTAATTTGGGACGGTTCAACTCATCAATGGGCTCACCAATGCAAGTGACACACTTTCGTCCTTCTGGCATCGAACCCATTGCTCTCAGCACACAATTGCTACAATACTTCGCACAGCAAACCAAACAAGATTCCTTGGTTTCCCACTTCCCTTTTCCACACCTATAACAAACTCTCGTCTTCTTTCTCTTCTTCTTTTCCTTGGTGACTGCAACGAATTCAGGATACACTTGTTTCTCCGTATCCACCACTCTCCTTTCCGATCTTTCAATGTTATTAAAAGTCACCACTGTGGCTCTCCTTCCTTCGTTAGCATGCTCTTTAGGAGCATTGTTCTGCCGACTATGCACTGAACCAGGGGACGCTGAAGGGGAAGGTGAAGAAAAGTCGGCATTCTGCAAAACAGACACCACAGATTCTGAGCTTCCAGACATTCTAGGACTTCGACTAGGTGGACTTGTAACCCTTGCAATCCGAGACACGGGCAATGGAATCGGGTCAATTACAGGCGCCGTTTGACCACTCAGTAATCGTCTAGATTCCGAAGCAGGCTCAGCAACTGGAATTGCATCAAGGGGTTCCACACTTGGAAGCTCATATGAAATTGGAGGGCCCACATACACCATTCCTATTGAATAATCCATACTATCCTCATCAGGAATAGGAGCCCCTGGAGGAAGCATTTTTCTCACCATTTTCTTCCAATCCTCTTCTGCCCCACCTTTATCCATCTTTTCTCACACCAATCTGTCAAATTCCACTACTTTCAAACAGGGCCCCGGTTCAATCTTATTCCTAAGTACAATAGATATTTAATATCCCCAAAATCAACAGATGAACTTTGACAAGATCCAAACAAGCTTTAATTTACACAACTTTGAATTGCGCAGAGTCAAGAGACAGAATGAAAGAACAACATTTCTTTGCCCAAGAACAAAGAAGAACCTGTTACAAGAGCCCCATTTTTCAAAACGCCTTTAAATTTGAACAAGAAAATCTAATGACGCCCAGAGAATCAAGAGTCCGGTAAAGCTGCCTTAAAGAAAACAATAGTCAAACAATTTACAGGTAAATAAAAACCAAAGTTACCAATTTTCAAACCATTTAATGAAATTGAAACTGAAAAGGTATTACGAATATGAATGGAATTCGATGACGAAAACCGATCCCATTGCCAAAACAACTCCATTAAATACACCCATCAGTATTACGAATATGAATGGAATCTTTAATTTTTAATGCGGAAAGCTAAGATGAACAAAAAAAAAGATCAGGACAAGAGTTCCAAAAACAAACAAAAAAACTTACAGAAAGAAAAGGGCTTTGTGCTCGTAAAAAATGGGGAAAATAATAAATTGAAAAAAGAAAGCTTTTCAAGCGTGTGTATGTACCTTAATGAAGGAAGGTGAACAATCAACGGAAGAGTTGAGTAAAATACCACTAACAAAAGCTGCTTTTGAGACTTTAAAGATGGGCGAAGCCTAAAAGTCTATTCTTTCAAAGAATTAGGCCTTTCTTGAATAATTTAAAGATTATATATATATATATATAAGGTATAAATATAAGGTAAATTAGAGCAGCGCATGTAGATCATCATATCATCATATACATACAGGAGGGCTGTGTGTACAGTTTGAGACTGACCAAATGAGATAATTGCTGATGTGTGTGAGAGAGAGAGAGAGGGGGACCACTTGAGTTCACCGATTTATACTGTGATGATAGGATAGATCGAAATATGTTTCTAGGTGGGAGCGTGCTTTACACTCGCTGTCCTTGAGAAGGAGGGCCTTGTTGCCTGAAACTATTTTTTGGCAATATTGGATTTTCAATTTAATCTAAATTCCGAACAAATATACTTAAAAGTCTTAATTACCCCTTGAGATTATAAAATTAGCATCATGGATAAAATGGTAACTACCCATACTTCCATTGAAAGGGAAATGCCAATTATTATTTCTAATGTAGTTTAAACATTCTTCCCTTCTACAATCAAATATATAAACCAGTTTGACCGAAGTTGTATTAAAGAGGAAATGTTTTAATTGAAATATTTGTTTTAAAATTAGTTGTAAGGCTGCAGTCAAATGCACCCATCTTACCCACCCTGATACATATTAATGTCTTTATCATTGATATGCCAATTATTCAATATGTATATAAATTATATTTTTTATATAATTAGGGGAATGTGATCCATCAATGAAAATATTAAAAATTGTTTATAATAGACATTTTAGCATTTTCTTGTTATTTATTGGGATTAGTTTTCTTAAAAATAACTAAAAGTAAAATTTTGTAAAAGACTAGTAATAAGAATTAGTAGTTGGTAATCCAAATGTACTTATAATTTTGCAATTTAAATCTATTGTTATTCACGGATCTTCTATGTAAATAATTAGAGAAGGTCTCTAATGTAACAAGGGCATGAATCCACTTGGGTTGGGTCGATTGGATCCGGTCTGGATCCATGCATTTTTATTTTTTTTGTATTTAAACTTTTATGTTATATTAATCATACATTTAAGTTATATTAATCATACATTTATGTCTTAGATATCATGCCCTTAGTACAATACTTTAACTCTAAAAAAACCTTGCTGGTTGTTATATTATTTTTGTCATACTTTTTGTAATAACTTAACTAAAAAAAACCTAAGCAAAAACTCTAAAGATCCATTTGGATGAGTGAATTTGAGAAAGTATTCGAAATTTATGGTGACAAATCCATCGATGGTCTTTGGATAGACGTGGATTTTAAATCCACCACTTTCATTTTAAATTAATTTTGGAGTCATTTTGATGGATTTTAATTCCACTCCAACTTGAGTGGATTTGAAATACATTCATTTCAAATCCTAAATTTCAAATAATTCTATTCAAACATAACCTAAATGTATGACTAACATAATAAAAATGTATAACATCTAAAGGTGAATTGTGGTGGGTTTGGGCGCACCCACCCAGATGCATAAGTGGCGCACCGTAAAGCTTGTTTAGATAGATTTGATCAAATTGGGTTGAATGCATGAATTTATAGTTCATACCCCAAGTACATAGAAATTTTTGTGAAATAATTATAAGTCAATTTAACGAAGAAACTGAAATAATTGTTTTAAATTTTATTGAAGAATAATGACAAATAAAAAAATACCAACATATTTTAAATTTTGTTGACATAATATTTTCTTTTTATATTTGTTATATGAACAGTGTTATATTTTGTTGATATGGTAAATAATTTATAAAAATGGATGTGTTTTAAAAATATAAAAATGTTACTTCACTTTTAGACTTTTAGATTGTGAGTTTCACCTAAATTCTTAACTGCATGAAAAACAATTTTTAAAAAATGCAGGCAAAAGAAAAACACGGTTTTGTCATGTTCAGTAAAATTTGACATTGCAATTGAATTATTCTTCGTATGTTAAATAAATTGAATGTCAAAACGGTATATCTTAACTGTAAATACGATATGGAATAAAATTCAGTGATTATTAACTCCACAAGCCGCGTTGATGACTAAATTGAATAATTCAACCACTATGATTGCTAAATTTTATTTGTCACAATCATCATTAGTCAAACCAATAAAAAGTTCATATTGACCCAAGAAAATCCATTTCACAAAGCACAAGTCAAGCACTATACATAGATATCATGTGCTTCTCAAAGAGGGTTAGGTAAGAGAAAAAAGAAATACAAAAAACAAAATCCAGTCTATATATCTGGAAGAACTTTTCACGAGGATTATATCCTCTTTAGATTTTTTATCAATTTGGGTCAAAATTATCTTGAACGATACACACAGATCAAAGAATATTTATGGAAAATAGATTAGACTTCTTAAGTAAAGAGTTGTATGAATCAGCGTATAAGACTCTTTTAAGAGGTGGGTTTATTTTTTCAATAATTGGAAAGTGGATATAGTTAGTTGTACATGAAGATAATTTCCGCTAATAATTTACATTTATGAGAATATTCTTCTATAATTTTAATATTTGAATTTCTAGAATTGATAGTTTTTATGAATTACATTGTTTCTAGTGGTTTGATATTCATTAGACTCAAGTCTAATGAAAGTTCGGTTCAGTTCAATACAATAACCATAAAAAATTAGATGAATTTTAATTTTTAGATATAGAAAATTCAAATTAAATCAAATGTATGGTAATTGAAGCTAAACAAATCATTATATACCGCTACATTTATTTTAAATCCACCAAGCTAAAATAAAATCACACATTAATTGACTATAAACTAAAGAGTTATATTTTAAAGAAATATAACCTTTTTTTTAGTGGATAAGTGTATTTCAAGAGACTAGATTTTCAATCATAAAATATATATTTTCCCCTATAAGCTATATGCACACTGTCTGTGGATATCAACAGGCATTTTCAATGGTGACGGTGTTGCTAATATTAAAATTTTGTCACAAATTATTTGAATACCACGTCAAGAGTTTAATAAATAAATAAAAATATAACAATACTTATTAAGCTAGTGCCAAATATTCAATTTATCTTCCAATTCTCAAAAAAAGAGAAATAAAATTGAGGTAACATGTAGAGGACCACATTATTAATGTAAGCCCGACAAATGAAGAAACTTGGAAATGGTGCAGTTGCATTGTATTGAGTTCTGGTCTACTACTCTTCCATAACTTATTTTTTGTTTTTTGTCAATGGATTTTTATTCAACTGTCACATCCTCGTCTCCTATTTTTTGGATTTTGTTCAAACTTTTTATTAGCTTC
The DNA here is from genome assembly GCA_028654395.1 of Scutellaria barbata. Classification (NCBI taxonomy): domain Eukaryota; kingdom Viridiplantae; phylum Streptophyta; class Magnoliopsida; order Lamiales; family Lamiaceae; genus Scutellaria; species Scutellaria barbata. The sequence goes on from CM053645.1 coordinate 12,419,429, forward strand.
ACTTGAAAAATAGGACATCGGAGTTGGTGTCCTAATTTTGACTAACAAAATTATGCCATGTAAAATCCAAAATGAAACAACATGGGATCTAATAAAAGCTTCCGTTTAAATCTACTTATCCCTAAATGGACAGTGATTATTGAAAACCAAATGATATAATACAATTGTTGGCATTCACCACTTCTGAAAATATTCCCTCTTACATAATCAATAAAATAAATATGTGTTTCCTTTTGGTTTTTAAAAAAATAAAATCAACCATTTCAACCATGACCAGAAGTGGGCCCCGCAAAGATAGCCCAATAATGATCTGATTGTTACTTTGTGAGACGTTTACTGGACCTTTCAACCATGACCAGAAGTGGGCTCCTCAAAGGAAGCCCAATAAGAATATATGGTTCAGAAATTTTGGGCGTTACTTTCCAGAAATATATAAAAACCTATTATCTTCTAAAGCCCAAATTCCAAATTATTTTATCTTTGAGGTCTCAAGCTATGAAATGGGCTTATGGTGCTGTGTACAGTATGAAGGAGATAGACAGATCTAGGTAAATGATAACGTGAAAAACCACAAGTGATCTTTAAATCCTTAATTTTGCAATATATTTTAAATTTTTTTTTTAACTCATTTTAATTTTATGTTTTTTTTTTTAAATTATAAAGACAGTCTCTCGGGAGATGGTATCCGATAGAACCAAGTCCTAAAAATAAAAAAAGAATCTCATAGTGATTGGCCATGTGCATTGTGCATGGAGCCCACATCTCTGTTCTGACATTATCCTATCCACTAATATCTCCTAAAACATGACATGTAAATTTTTCTGGCTGAAATACCGATTTCCAAATTCTTGGATCACCTTCCCCTCCCTTGATTGAATCCACTCTAACAACTGTTCTTTCTAATATGTCCAAGAAAAATCATTTCAAGTTTCTGCAGATTCAACAATGAGAAAATAGAACAAACATTCATCATACACACTCAGCCTCAATCTTTCGATATCTGATCAAACTCATGAGATGATGTAAATGACAGTATGGTGGTGGCACATGTCCTAAACCAGCCCCATCAATTCTTGATACCACATGAGAATTATGGAGAAAGCCCAGAACTTGATTGCATTCTAAAGGAGCAAGAACTCATTTCCCAGATCAAGAAATGCAGAAACATGGAGGAATTCAAGCAAGTTCATGGCCAAACCCTCAAATTGGGATTATTTTGGAGCTCGATTTATGCCACCAATCTTGTTGCAACTTGTGCTCTTTCGGAATGGGGCAGCATGGATTACGCTTGCTCGATTTTCCAACAAATCATTGATCCAGGTTCGTTTGAGTTCAATGCCATGATTAGAGGCTACGTAAAGGATATGAACTCACAAGAAGCCCTGTTTATATATCTTAAGATGCTTGACTTAGGGGTCGAGCCGGATAACTTTACGTATCCTGCTCTGCTAAAGGCCATCTCCTTTTTATCAGCTGGTGAAAAAGGAATGCAGATTCATGGGCAGATATTCAAGCTAGGGTTCATAGAAGATGTGTTTGTGCAGAACAGTTTGATCAACATGTATGGAAAATGTGGCCTATTAAGGCATTCTTGTGCAGTTTTCGAGCAGATGGATCAGAAAACAATAGCTTCTTGGAGTGCACTTATTGCAGGTCATGCCAATTATGGATTGTGGGATGAGTGTTTGAATTTGTTTGCTCGTATGACTCGGGTGGGTGGTTGCAGGGCCGAGGAGAGTACAATGGTGAATGTGCTCTCTGCTTGCACTCATTTAGGTGCCCTTGATTGTGGTAGGTCTACACATGGCTATCTACTTAGGAACTTGAGTGGATTCAATGTTGCAATAGAGACTTCGTTGGTTGATATGTATACAAGATGTGGGAGATTAGATAAAGGGATGTGTTTGTTTCAAAAAATGGCTAGGAGAAACCATAAGTCCTATACGGTGGTGATTTCGGGCCTAGCAAATCATGGTCGTGGAGACGAAGCTCTTAGTGTTTTCGAGCAAATGATTGAAGAAGGGTTGAAGCCAGATGATGTTGTTTATGTGGGAGTGTTGAATGCTTGTAGCCATGCTTGTTTAGTTGAAGAGGGGATGAAACATTTTGACAAAATGAGATTGGATCATAGGATTGAGCCCATGATCCAACACTATGGTTGTATGGTTGATCTCTTGAGCCGGGCCGGATTGGTCCACGAGGCTCATGAGCTCATCAAGAGCATGCCTATGGAGCCAAACGACGTGGTATGGCGAAATCTTCTCAGTGGGTGCAAAGTTCATCGTCACGTGGAATTAGGCGAAATAGCGGCTTCAAATCTATTCAAGTTAAACACACAAAATGCTGGTGACTACCTCATGCTCTCCAATATGTACGCACAAGCTCGAAGATGGGAAGATGTCTCGTTGACCCGGGTCAAAATGGCTAGTAAAGGTTTAGTCCAAGTGATCGGGTCGAGCTCGGTGGAGGTGAAGAAAAGGGTTCATAAATTCGTGTCAAATGACACCATGCATCCAGAGTGTGGTGAAATATACGAGATGCTGCACCAAATGGAGTGGCAGTTGAAATTCGAGGGGTATTTAGGGGACACGTCACAAGTGTTGCTTGATGTTGATGAAGAGGAGAAGAGGGAGAGATTGAGTGCTCATAGTCAAAAGCTGGCAATAGCATTTTCATTGATCCATACAAGTAAAGGGAGTCCAATAAAAATAGTGAGAAATGTTAGGATGTGTAGTGATTGTCACACATATACTAAGCTTATTTCAGTTATTTATGAACGGGAAATTATAGTTAGGGATCGAAATATATTCCATCATTTCAACGATGGAAGTTGCTCTTGTAAAGACTATTGGTAAATATTTGTTTTTTTTTTTTCCTGCCAATATTCTTATAATTCTTGTCCCTTTTTAGTTCAATCGAATGGACCAAGGTCCTAACGGCTAGTAAGTTTTGATTGGTGTTTCCAAATTCGAAAATTATTTGGTGCAGGGAGGTGCACCACACCTACGATAATCTGAATACTGTGAATTTGGCCTATGGGCTATGAACTATGGTCAAGTATATAACAATTATTATAACATTTAATTTTACACCTGTGTGAGCCTCTTTATTGTGGCTGTAATTGTGTAGGGTTGGCTCATGATTACTTAATCGATATAATTTTGTTAATTTAATAGGCTAGTGAATTTAATCAATCATTTTACTTTATGCTTCTGTTATTATTCTTGTTAACATGGTTTTATAGATACCACATCTAGAAAATAGCATCATACACATTAATCATAATAATTTACTGAAAACATGTTTAATCATGACGTCATTGCAAATATAAAAATTATAAATTTTCACAAAATTGTAATTTTATCATAATTTTTCAAATTTAAAAAAAAACACAAAAACTTTTATACAACCGGCCTCCACGCGCCCTCCACGCGCCCTCCACGCGCACGCACGTGCCTCCACGTGCCTCGGGTTGTTGTATGGATCTTAGATCCATATAACGTGGGTCGGGTTGAGCTGAATCCGACCCGAATCTGCGCATTTCCTTTTTTTTCATCCTGACCTTTATATTGTGTTAGTCATACATTTATATTAAGTCATACATTTATATTATGTTAAGTATACATTTATATTATGTTAAGCATACCTTTATATAACAGTTTAGCTTTTTAAAAAAAATCCTAATTTTGATAAAAAAAACCCTAATTTTGGCAAAAAAAACCCTAATTATGATGAAAAAATTATAATTTCAACATAAAAAAACCATAATTTGTACATATATACCTTTATATAAATATTACGCATACCTTTAATTAATATTAGTTATACTTTTATATAATATATAAAAGTACAACTAACATAATTAAAAGGTATTACTAATATAATATAAATGTATGTTTAACATAATATAAAGATATATTTAACATAACATTATAACCCTAAAGGTATGCTTAACATAACATAAAATCATAAAGGTATGTATAACATAATATAAATGTATGATTAATATAATATAAAAGGTTTGCATAAAGGTATGCTTAATATAATATAAAATGCCCTAAAAGTATGACTAACATAACATAAATGTATACTTAACATAATATAAAAGTATATTTAACATAACATAAATGTCTAGCACCTGAAGCGAATTTTGGGTGGGTTTGAGCGCACCCATCCAGGTGCGTGGGGGCGCGTGCGCGCGCATGGAGGACGGGTCGGGTCAGGTGTATGGATTCTAAATTCGTACACCAGTTGTATAAAAGTTTTTGTAGTCAACATATTATATACTATAAACCATGTTTCCTTATAATTCCACCATTTTCAACATATGCACCGTGTGTCAATTTTCTCTATTACAAATCGTTTCAATCTTTTATTGTATTTAATGATTTTAAACATGAATAAAAAGATGAAATATGATTTGAAATAAATGGTTTGGTGAGCAAGAGAAGGGCGAGGAAAGAAACAAAAAGCCCCAACTAAAAAGCTATCCCAAAAACAAAAATTGCATTGAAGAATGAAGAGGTGAGGAAACAAACAAAAACACCAAAAAATAAATGGGAGCAAACAAACTAGCTAAAATCTTGCATCACTAAAATTTAAAAAGTAAAAAGAGGCATAGAAACAAAAGCATCAGCAGAAGAAAAGGCAGGATTAAAGGGGAAGAAAAAAACAAACACAAACACCAACCAAACCATTACTTCACAAGAAACGCGTGAAAGAAATCCACAGATGCACTACAAATAGGTTTTAGATAAAGGATGTTAATTTGTACATAGATTCACTAACATAAGTGAGAAGATGGATTATAAGTACTAAAAAGTAGGGATTAGACTCATTTGAGGATTCACTAATCCCCAACTTGGATTATATTCTCACTTTCTTATTCCACAAACCACCTTATCAACCACCCCTCCATGTTTGAATTTGTTTTAGACGTGTTCTTCAATATGAATCTGTACAGCTTGATTATTATTAGCAATAATTTACTATGTTCATAATAGTAAGTAAACATATATATTATTCCCTTCGTCCTAAAGAAAGAAATATTACTTCTAAGATTTATTTAAATCAGCAGGGGCTAGTGCCTTGTAGAAAACATTGATTAGAACATTGATCTAGTCAGCGATAAGCAAGTAAGTATCAATTCAAGAGTAAAATCCAAATTAAAAAGCAATAGTTACTTCAAAACTAAACCGACCCCCCTCGCTTCCACAAGGAGCATACACTAGCAGCTAAAGACCAGACCAGTGGTGTGACCAACTAGAATCTCCTTGTTTGAGTGACTAGGCAATTGAAACACCTAGAGATATTTCACCATGCCACGACCCTCCACGCTTAGTTTTGTAGCCTGCAGCTGCTTGCGTTTTGGTGCTTTCAGTTGCTGCAGCTTCTTGTTCATCTGCATGCATCAACATTTACAGAATTAGGAACTACTCAGTGATTAAATGTGCACACTTGACCAAGAAAGACTGACACCAAAATGCTGATATTTTTGTGATTGTATAATTGCCCTTCCTGGTTCCAGTATATTAAAATGCCAGCAATAATAGTTGAACCTTGGTTTCCATATCAGACTTATTTTGAGCTGGACAGAACTACAGACCTTTGCGCGGCGCTGATCTTGCACCATTTGTTTCGCTCGTGCCCTAACTGCCTCTGGGTCCACCTTGGACTGAGGACGCACCACAAAATCCATAGACATTGCTTCAGGCCTTGATGCATGCTGCCTAGAAGAGGACTGCCCAGATTTTGACCCCCTGCACATTGAAAGACAGAATCAACTTAGATGCATAGTTCATTGAAATGGATACATTATATAAGCCATGCCAAACTTTCTAATGATGTAAGAAATTGACTAACAGAATATATCATCTTACTGTGAATAGTTAGCTAAATCAAGGTCATCGTCTCGAGATGACATTCCTGCTCCTTTATTCATCGCCCTGTATAAATTTAACAAGGACATTTGCCTCAGTGTGCTGATAGGTTTATCATGGGATACTCTAGTACAATCACCGAAAAATACAACAATTACTTTTTTGCAGGAGGCCTCCTCATAACCCTTTCTTCTTCAAAGTTCTTCATGTCTTCAAACCTCGTGCTCTTGTTAAATATTGGTCGACTCTGTATGAATAATGTTCAGAAATTTGAAGTGATCGGATACAATTATGACAACTAATAACTAATCGACTTATAGAAATTCTCCAATTATTACAATTAAAAGTTGGGAAAATTGAAAGAGAGATCCAAAAATTTCAGTATCCATAGTTCCGGATTGAATTATATGAATTAACAAGATCAAGTTTCCTTGATCCAAACAAGATCACAAAATAATAATTGGATAAAATAATGACACAATCAAGGTTGTCTAATCCTCTTTTCAACTCCACAACATCCAGGAACAACACCCCTCTCCACGAATGACCCAAAGAAAAATAAGTAAAGAAAGAAAAGGTACTGAAGAGATCTAGAATAATGGAATAACCAGGAAAAGAGAGAGAAATTAATTTACCCATTTATCAACCAACTCTTTAGCGAGCTTTCGGTTGGCTGTAGTCTCCTCATCAGACTTTGAGAAAAACATAATGACCTGTCCAAGTAAAATTCAGCCATCAAAATTGGACTCCAGTTTACTATATAAAGGTTCACAAAGAAAAGATATCATCATAAGACCATTGCTATAATAAAGAAATCCTGACCTTTCCGAGACCACTTTTCTTTAATTGTTCTCTCCGATCATACTGTTCCAAATCAATTGGAAACTGAATGACAATCAAAAACTTATTAGCCTGCTGAATTCATAACTACAATAATAGTATAAGGAATTCCAATCCATACATCATTCAGGATCTTGAGAACAGCCGCACGGATGTTGATGTTCGGCAGGCTTCCATCGGGTAGAGGCTCAAGCCAATTTTTCAGAAGAGTTAAAACTCCATGATCCAGAAATTCTTGCTGGAGTTGTTTTCTGCACAACAAGTAACCCCCATACAAAGATGATTAAAAATAAAAAAAATGGTGGCAAATATGAAAATGGAATGATAAAAAAAAACACTAACTTTGACAGGACGTCAGTAAGAAGAGATAGTTTTTTCAATTTGTTTATGGCGGGTTTTCCCTGGCGATTAAGTTCCGCATCTTCCTCTGCAACCACCTCCAGTTCAGCCATCACTCTCTCTACATGAAATGCTATCTCTGCAGCACTTTTTTCAGTTTTCTTTTTTTTTTTGCCCATCTTGAAAAGCTCGTTAATTTCATCTTCTTCTTCTTCTTCTCCTTCTTCAGCCTGCAGAATAACATTCAAGAATCAAACCAATTGATTGCTCTATATCCCTATGACAAAAATAATCTGTAACAGATAAATTTCAATTCCAAAATTTCCCTGCAAAATCAGCAGAATTCAGGCAAGAATGTATAAATGATAATAACTTGTGAACAAAAAGAATAGCAAAAGAACACCTGTCTTCTCAACCGGAAACTCATTGTAGAGCCTCTGCGTTAATTTTTATTGGAAATGGGGGGGGGGGGGGGAGAGAGAGAGAGAGAGAGAGAGAGAGAGAGAGAGAGAGAGAGAGTAAAGCAGTTTGAGGAAATTGGGTCTCCAGATATATAAAGAAGATAGAGGGTCAGACAATTTAAAGGGAACGAGGTTCGCGATATACAACAACAAGAAATGAATCATTTATTCCACTACGTGGGGTCGACTATATGGATCATATCTCACAATCACATTCAGTCGAACTACATGTTCTCACGTGAATTAAGTATAAAAATCTTTTTAAGCGGTTTCCCTCCAAGTCTTTTTAGTTCTTACCCTTCTCTTTTTTATTTTATTCCATGAGACTACTTTTACTTTTGGATAAGCGCATGCCTAAACCAATGGTTTCTCTGATTTTCTCATTCTATTGGGGCTATCTCCACATCATTTCTACATTATATCTAATCTAGTGTGTCCACACATCCATCTCCATTTAAGGTTCGAGATACACAAAGGAGAAATAATTAAAAGATCACCAGAACCTCCAAATTGAGATTTCTGTTACCAACCTTTTATGAAGAGGAAAAGAAATTTCGGAAGAAAACAGCCATAATTAATTCCCCAATAGTCAACCCTAAAAAAGATAAACCGATTTCCAAAGAATTTGATTTTAAAAATCCCTGCAGCAGTATTCTGGCCAAATAAACAGAAAATAGTATAAATGGACAACAAATAAGCAAACAACACTCTCTTTTTTTTTTTATAATAAACAACATCTTTTTATTAATTGAGAAATCACAGGAGAATAAAATAGCCTAATTCTTCGAGAGAGAGAGAGAGAGTTGAAGGTAAGAGGGTTGCAAAATATGTTACAGAATGAATGAAAAATGTGTATTTATTTTCTTATAGGATCAAATTCCGGTTAAAGCCTATTCAGCATTTAAAACAAAATTTCAGCGAAGAAACCAATTAATAGCCTGAACTCTCGATATTTGAAAACCATCTAAATGAACAAATATCAATTTCAAACAAACAAGAATTCTGGCCAAATTATAGAGGGGTTAAATATGACATACAGCTCAGATATCAAAGCAACACTACAATGGGCCAGAATTAAGTTACAAAATGAAATGATACAGAGTCTATTTACGTTCACAAAATAAGTGGTATGGAACAGGAAAACTTGAATGAACCAGCAGTTAAGTGTAATGAGAGTGAAAACCATTGCAGGCAGAGACAAAAATATTGAAAATGTAGTTCTGATCAGTATGTGTCAGTGACACACTTAAACATCAACAGTATGGACACAGATTAGACTCTAGTGACTGACTGAAAGGGTTCACCTTCTATAATTTTCTCTAAGAAGATTAAATAGATTAAATTACAGAGGAGCATATGATCGAATAGCATTAAACAGTATCGGCCAGGAGAGGCCAAAAATTTAGGTAAAGATATTGAGCAGTTCAGCCATCATGATCTCTCTATAAAAAATAAGGGAAATGATACAGAAGCGGAATGCAATGTTATCAGGATCAATCAATAGAATACTTAACCACTAAGGATAAACCGCAACATCTATTCAAAATATTTGCAGTTATTTTATTGACACATTTAAACAATCAAGTGGCAAGCGGAAAAACACGTTAATCACCATTAAATTGGTTCACTGGCTGCCTTATCAAGACATGAATGTGAGCAATAATTGACATGACTCTCATTCATAATACTGAGATTCCACATCAAACAAGGCATCTAATTTTAAATGCAGTTAGTAATGCTCATGACACTTTAAACCCACCTTAATGTGAGTATGAATGCAAATGAACTAGCACGGAAGCCAAATAATATAACAATTACTAATGAAGATTACAGAAATAAAATAGATATTCACTAAAAGGAAAACAAAATATTTGTTCACAGTAACCTATCACTTCATTTAAGCCAAATTAGAGAGGATACAAACCTGGGGAGCACGACTTGGAGAATGTTCATGGTCACTTCCATAACGGAGAGCAGGATCCACACCGCTGTCATCGATGAAGTTATCATCATCAAAGGTCCTAACATGCTCTTGATCATCCTATACAATATTCAGACCAAATAAACAAATAGGTCGTCATTCAAAACGGTGCAATTTTTTATATAGTCATCTGAAAAATTACTTATTGATGTCCCCATTGCCAGCTAAAAATAAATAAATTTCAAAACAGCTTATCCAGAGGCCAGTTGTAGGTGTGGACAGAAGAATACTAATAGTCAAATACCACAAAGCAAGTGTCTGAGTCAAGAAGTAATAACTTCGCCAACAGAGTTGGTCATATAATCACGTTACATCATCAAGGAAAGTACTTTTACATCATTTACTATGTCAACAATAAACATTACTAACTCTCGCCGTAAGTTCTATTCAGAAAAGCATATCAGTATAGTTCATGATAAATATATGAATATCAGTAACCTCCTCAGTAACATTCCATGTTCATTTTTAATTAAGAAGGAACTGAAGCAGCACTCATTTCAGTAATTAAAAATGATGGAGAGTTTTATATCAAACACCAATCGTCAAATACACAGATAAACCATCATAAGATGTCTAAGATAACCTGCATAGGAAAGATCATAGATATAATAATTGACTGCGGGAACAACATTTCTAACTCAATCATGGTTGGTTTAACAAATTGATTCCTCCCATTAGTCTACTAAATTAGCAACTTGAGATGAAAATATCATTTTCCTTTGGATACTTAGATATAAATTTATCATTGCTATCTGAAGGCACAAGATTTATCTTTGAACTATGTCCAGCACCAAAGACACGTGTTCTGCCATTTATATGATCATGGTAACATGACAAACTAATTAACACGCTTGTGATGAAATTTATGCAGCGTTAAGTACAGATTCAACCATCAATACGCACATAAGACGTGAACAAGCAACCAACCCACAATTCACCAAATTAAAATACACCCATTACCTTTATTAAAGAGGTCTACAAATCAGATCAAAAATTCACCGAATCAAGTAGAACTCCAAACCGGATTATAGGCACCACAAAAAATGCACAATAAATTCACTTAAAGCGGCACAAAAAAAAAAAGTGAAAAAAAGAAATTTCACAATGAAAAATGGCAACTTTACATTGAAAGAAAATACAAAAAAATCAAAGGAAAGAAGGCAAACCTCAGAATCACCGCCAGCAATTGTGTCCCACATCTCCTTCATTTCAGGATCAGCCTCATGATCCCTCATTCTCCCTCCATTCTTCCCCACCCTAAAATTTTTCTCCCCCTTTTGCTTCTTCTCCACACTTTTCCGCTTCTCCCCTCTCTCCTTCTTCCTCTTTCCACTGTCCAAATAGCTGTCTTTCACCATCCCAGCCATGTTATCCTCACCACCACCATAATTTCCACCAACATCACCCTCGTCGTCATCCAATCCAAAATCCAATGGATGAGAGCCTTTGTCAGGTGAGGATTTTTTTATCAACCGCTTCCGAGGCTTTGCCTTTGAATCATTGTAAACTGGAGTTGGGGATCGCTCTCGGCGATCATATATGTTGTCTTCATCATCCAAGAGATGTTGCGGAGATTCATCCCGATCTGATTGGATATCCTCATCAAAGTCCATCAATGGCTCACCGTCTTCATCCCGGTAACTGAATACACCACATAAAAAACACAATTCAATAGCTTAAACCCTAAATCAAATTTCAACACCCAAATTCACACACAGACACACACTTAAAAATTGGGAGGCATGAAATTGACTGGCTGAAAACCCCAATTGCATACAAAAAAACAACGTAATTTCACACGAATACATGAATTCACACATAAAATCGTTTATAATTAAAACCCTAATTCTAAATTGAGGATACGAGACTTACGGATCGTTTTCGTAACCCATGATTGATTCAAAAAAGTATTTCCGCTACTCCAGAAGAGTATTAACAAGCTGAGTGCGAATGCTATTTATGCGTTTCGCTTTGCTGTATAGATATGCATATACATACATATATACATACATACAAATCTATATATATACGTCGAATTGTCGGTACTTCGCTGGAAATTTAGACCAGAGGGTATGAAATCAACATTTATCAGATTCTTCTCTAACAAAACAATTAATTAAAAAGAGTCTGACTATGATGATAGAATCAATTGAGTCGAGCAATGAATTGCTGTTTAGAATATTTGAAATTATTTGACGGTATAAAAGAAAAATTAACAATTTGTCGGTTTAAAAATCCGCGGGCTTGTCAAATTAAGAAAATAATCCAGAAATGCCAATTAGCAAGTGGGCTTAATTTTGCAGTTCTAAAAATTAATATTTAAATTTTTAAGCCCAAACTTAATTGCAACTTCTTTATAGGCCACCCAACTTATCACTCGAACCAGGCTTTCCCAGCCCACCAGTTAAGCCCACTCACATTTAGGTCCAATCTCGACTTCGAAAATTATATCTCGATTTTATTTTTATATCCACTATTTATAAGCATTAATTTATACAAACATGCATAATATTTTGATATTTTCAATTCATCATTCAGAAAACTTTTTTTGTAGATACATAGAGTATTATTACGTGTTTATATATAGAAATGAAATTGGTAAACAACGCAGTTAATGTGTTTGACCTACAAGAGTAACAAGACCATCCATTCTGGGCTGTGTGCCAGTGCGACACATTAGAGGCGATACGTGACTCGATCTCAGCCGTTGAATAGTCCACGATTTGGATCCAATCATCACCTTTTGAAATCCACGGTGGCCACCACATCGGCTCTCTCTCTTCTCTCTGCAAATCCTCGGGACAACGACACAGCAATGTCGACGATCTCTGCAACAAAGCCCTAATTTTCTCCCTTATTCTTCCCTAATTTGCTTTCTTCAATTAGTCGTAGCCAAAATTCTGAAATTCCCTGAATTTGAGCCTTTTTCTTCTGCTTTTCCCCCTTTTTCTAAGGCATACATATGTTTTGATTTTTTTCTATTGCAAAGTTGTTTGAATTCTCGATTATAGTTAGATAAGGAGTGGGATTCCAGCCTTTGTGTAGCTGAACTGACTCGGTGGTTTATTTACCGAGTTAGGACTCGTTTTTTTTCTTTTTTACGGTATGATTCTTTAAAATTTTAAAGTCTGAATCTTTGTAAGACAAGCTCTTAAATCATGCTGAATTTGGTGAATTTCTGTTGAAATTCGTGTTTGGTAATACTCTCTTATCTTTAATAGGATGATTTGTCTGTGCATGTTTTGTTTTTGTTTTATGTGGATAATTTGTATCTTATACTTTCTTAACCCGAGTTCGAGTTTATTGTTCGCCGGCTTCATTTAAGTATGACATGGTTTCACGATTGATTAAAGGCTGATAAATATTATTTTCATCAGACAACTTGAGAAGAGCCCATTTTTCATTATTGAACACAGATTGTATGTGCTTTATCGCTTGTTAGAATTGTTGTTGGAAGACACTTTTTATGAATATATATTCCTTTGTTTTATCATGATAAGATTTATGTTCAGAATTTTCCCAATTGGTGAATAATTGGTTTATGGCATTTCTGTGACAGAATGGTTTGGAGTGGATACTAGTGGATATAGGAGTAAGTTTAGTTCAAATCATGAGTAGTGAAGTTGATAAAAGCCCCAAGGATGGGAAAGAAACAAAGGAGCCAAAAACTCCTACTCCACAGGTAACACCGCAGGTGAAGAGTTGGATTGGTTTAGTATATTTATGTTGGTTATCTTGTATTTTAAGATGGATTACATTTTTCGTATTTCAGGAGCAGGCTTCTGCAGCTCCTGGCGCAGTTGCTACTGATTGGTCTGGTTTTCAGGTTAACATGCTCTGGAAGATCCACTGGCCTTTTACTCATTGACATAGTCATATTACAAGGTTTTCATTGTTGTTTTTACAGGCGTATTCTCCTATGCCTCCACATGGTTTCTTGGCGTCTAGTCCACAGGCACACCCCTACATGTGGGGAATGCAGGTATGAAACTTTTGCACTTTGAAGAACCTAGCAATCTAACTTCTAATGACAATATATCATCATGAAATATCGCTATGGTTCTTTACACTACTTGATTTTGCTACGTTTAGCCACCTTTGGCTAATTGATGCTTTGAACGTGGTCCATTTCTTAATTGTATTCTTACTTTTACATTTGCAGCAATTTATGCCACCGTATGGCACTCCACCGCATCCATATGTCATGTATCCCCATGGGGGTATATATGCTCATCCAACTATGCCTCCGGTAATTTCTCCCAGACCTTTATTTTCGTGATTAATGTTTTTCTCTATAGATGCTCCTAACGTTCTCATTTGTCTTCAAAACTTATTTAGGGATCTTATCCATTTAGTCCTTTTGCTATGCCTTCTCCCAATGGTATTGCTGAAGCTTCTGTGAGTTCTCTTATCACTTATATTTCTTCATTTCTTTGTTATTTCAAGTTATGGCAGCTAGAAAGTTATTCACATGAACTAATCAGAAATGTATATAAAGGGTAATGTACCAGGCAACATGGAGGCAGATGGAAAATCATCTGAGGGGAAGGGAAAACTGCCCATCAAAAGATCCAAGGGAAGTTTGGGCAGTTTAAATATGATTACTGGGAAGAGCAATGAACCTGGCCAAACTTCAGGTGCCACTGCGAATGGTGTGCACACTAAAAGGTATGGAATATGAGGAACAAATACAGTGGTATAGTGAAGGCAAAACAGAGACATTCCATTAGACATTTGCTTGAAATATTTGAAGATGCAGTTTTATGATATTTGTGTTCTGGTCTCAATTAGATTTTGGACTAGATTTTGGAAAGTCAATTGATATGTTTACCATCTGCCTTATATTTTTAATACTTTGGTATTCGTAAACAAGTATTCTATCATATACTACAATGTAAAATTCTTTTGTCATCTTCATTTATTTAATAGTCTTGGGAATTCCTCTCCATATCTTTGTTTGCTTATAAGTAGATATTTGTACAGAGAACTTTTACACATTAAGGGGGTGTAAATTTATCTGGTGCTTTTATGGTGTATATTTTTCTCCTCAAATCATTTGTGCTGACATAATATGCAGTGTGGAGAGTGCAAGTGAAGGTTCAAGCGATGGAAGTGATGAAAATTCTCAAAATGTAAGTTTCATGGTAGCTTCACTAATTTTGAGCCATGAAACATGACTTTATTGTTTGTTTTAGGGAAGGATAGAGCTCTTGGTTTTTATCCAGAAACAAAAATCTGTCATAAGGATTCTTTTCTTAAGAAAAAAAAAAGCTAAAATAGTTTTGGATGAAGTTGTCCTTTACAAACTTCCCTTGGCAATGATACATGGCTTCTGAAAATGTTTTATCTAAAATCTTCCCCCTCAAAATCCTCAGGGATTGCAAACTTGCAAGCACAAAATATTTTTAAATTACTAGATCAATTTATTTGTCCTCTTTCTTTCTTAATTTTGTTTGATACTTATAACAGGATTCCCAAGGGAAGTCTAGTGGCAGGCCAAATTCAGGTGTAGTTCCAAGGATCTACTCCTTTGGTGTAGTTTCAATATGGTCTGTGCTCTTGTTTTAACTTTTTTTTTTTTTTTTTTTTGTGTTATCTTATTGCAGCAGAACCTTCTCAGAATGGTAGTGCAGCTCATAGTTCTCAAAATGGTGGACCTAATACTTCTCATGCAGTGCCAAATCAAACTATGGCTATGGTGCCAATGTCAGCAGTTGGCCCTGTTAGTGGTGTCCCAGGTCCCACTACCAACTTAAATATTGGAATGGATTATTGGGGTGGTGCTGCCCCATCATCTGCTATGCCTGCAATGCGGGGGAAGGTTCCTGCTGCTCCAGTTGCAGGAGGAATGGTCGCTACTGGCTCCCGAGACAGCATCCAGTCACAGCTTTGGGTTCAGGTTTCCCTTTATTTTCTTCACTTAATAATGTCTCTTCTGGTTAAGAGTAGTGGGTGTACACTTGTCATGCAGCTTTTCTATCATTATGGTTAAGTTTTTCTCTTATTAATTATTGCATCACTAATCATGAATGCCAACCCAATAAATGAACACTTGATTTTAGCTTTTAACCCATAATAGAAAGTGCACATTTGTGAGACTTGCTTGTTAACCTTTTCTTCTACCTGTCAATATTTTACAGACATTTACCCGCCATATTTTTCCCTTGGAGATGGCTTTATATACATATATACATATATATATATATATATATTTTTTTTTTTTTCTTTCTGTTTCCTGTACTATATTATCCCAAGAAGTCTGGGAGAAAAATCCTTTATGCCACTACGATCAACTAGATCATAAGTGTAATGTAATAGTTGACAATATGGAATGTGAAGTATACTTCTTTTTTAACTTTTAAGAGGCTTCTTGAAAATCTTTGATATGCTTTTGAAGGCATGGTAAAATGGGAATATTGTTTGGCACTTGCAGATATGTGTGACAAGTTCAGATAATTTTCCTTGTGTTATTAGTGGACATCAAAATTTATTGTAGTATAACTTCTGGTGGCTGGTTCTCATTAATTGAGTGAATTACACATTTGTACGGCTTAATTTTTCGAGCTAACTGCACCTTGCGATTTGAGAAACTCTGCTTTTGTGTTTAGGGGATGAAGTGTTTACTGTGATACATCTGGTTTCCAAGTGTTTTACACTTTTTATTCAATATCTCTCACTTTGATGTATCTTCTGATGAACTTTATTTGTTCTCCTTGTTTGGTAAAATGAGTTCTTGCTGTAATATGGTGGGGTTTACTTATTTTGTTCCAAGACCTTGACACCTATATGTTTCTTGTGAGTTCAGGACGAACGGGAGCTCAAACGACAGAGAAGGAAGCAGTCAAACAGGGAATCTGCTCGAAGGTCCAGATTGCGCAAGCAGGTTATTGTCATTCATTCTTTTCTTCCTAGTATTAAGTAGTACAGTTATATCTTATGCTGTTTTCATCCTTTTACCTGGAATAGGCAGAATGTGATGAACTGGCCCACCGTGCTGAAGCTTTAAAAGAAGAAAATACATCTCTCAGGGCTGAAGTGGCACGTATAAGGGATGAATATGATCAACTTGTTGCTCAAAATGCATCTTTAAAGGTATTGTCCATATTTGAATCTGTAGCCAACCCAACTGTTCTGATTAAATTCGGGATGCTAATATGTTTTTGTTATCGGTTTATCTTGGGGTAGTGTGACTAAGTATGATTTTTATAACTTCTGAAATGTCTCTCTGAAGTTCTGTTTGTGTGAATTCAAGTTTCAAAGAGAGCAGGGGTGTTATTTTGTGGGCACTTCTTTCTCAAAATTATTTTCTGATGGAGTGTCAACAAATTTGGTTTTACAGGAGAGACTTGGTGAACTTTCTGGTCAAGAAGATCCAAGGTGCAGTAGGGACAATCAACGCTCGAGCAATGATGATGCTCAGTAATGTCAAGCTGATAAAACGATAAGTGGCCAGTGAATTTTATATTGGTCTGGTTGCAAAATGAGTTAAAATGACTAAAGCTAACTTTTCATGATAGAAAACCAGATGTTTGCATAGTATGTAGCTAATATTCAGAGAAGCTGACCGTTCTTTTAGTGGCAGGGCTTGTATGTCAAACACCAGCTATCATTCTCACTTCGACCAGTCTTTTATGGCCGGGGAAGATAGATGGTACGTAGAGTTGGTATATGTGCTTTACCCTCAATTCTGTTAATTAGGGGTATATTGTCTTGATTCTTATTAATTTGTAATTTGGAGAGTAGAATAAATCTGTATTGCATATGGATGGATCTTGCTTTGCAAATACTTAATGTGCTTTGCCTGTATTTTACTATTCTTGTATTCTCCTTTGTGCTTTTAACCTATGGTAATGAAAGTATGCCCCCCCCCCCCCCCCCCGCCCCCCCAAAAAAAAACCCCCACTAAATGTGTTTCCCAAATGAACAGATTGATGTCCTTCTCAGACTGCTTTTGTACTTTGGATAAACATTAGTTGCTTTTGTTCACCCTTTTTCCCAGCAGAAATTACTCTTTTTTTTCTCTTCTCCTTCGATGGGGAGAAGCTAATGGCACTTGCAGAAATTATCTTCGAGTAGCTCATTCACCAAAAACGTATTTAAGTTTGTAAATAACAAATACTTATTATTATTTTACACAATGCATCATCATGGAGGTATTTGTAAAATATATAAAACTTTGAAAAGGGTATTTGTATTTATAAACTTGAAATATAAATGGGGGTAAATATTAGGTCTGAAGTGGATTATCCGATTATGCAAGTTTTAAAATGAAGGAAAGATAGCTTACTTATCAAGTGGATTCAGTAACTGAAAAGAAGGTAATGTTGAGTAGTATTTGAAATCGATCAAGAAATGAAGCAAAATCAGATTCGAATGAAAGATTGAATTTAAATATCTCAACTAGTGAAACTTGACAACAATTAGAAATTACGAGAAAGAAGAAAATTCAATTAACTCCAGGGACAAAGAGCTTTCAGAAAGTAAAGTTGGAAACATAAAAATGAATGAGAAAAGAAGAGAGATTGCATGCCACATTCCTCAGACAATTCGCTCCAACTCCCTCGCATAACTGAGCGTTTGGTTGATCAATTGCAAAGACGGAATCTCCTTGCAAAGAGTAGATTCTTTAGCCTTCTGGAAGTAGACCGACCCGTCTTTAATCTCCCACTCAGGATGCTCCTACAGTTCCCCAATGAAAAAAATTATCATTGATGCTCCAATATTCAGTAACAACAAGGATGCGTCATCAACACTTTAAAGAACAAGAACAGAGAAGCCCAATGGAGAAAAGTGCTACCTCATGCTGCTAGGTTTAGAAAGCATGCAGCAAAATGAGTGGTGGGTTTGAGGAGAAACACAACAGATAATTCAAAGTTTACCTCTTTAATATAATCGAATAATTCCTTATCAGAAGAAAATAACAGTATTTGCTGTGCATCATTTGTTGAAAGACGGTCATAAGTCTTTTCGCTGCATCCAGCTATCTCATCCCTACCAAACATAAAACGAGTATCAAGCCCATAAATTACTAAGAAATTGTTGATTAGCACCAAGATGGAAGCCAACTACATCTGGAGGTCTGGATACTCATTATAACAAAAAAAAGGTCCTGTTTCATTCACTTTATGTTAGTGAAGCCTCATGGCCCTTATCAAGTTGCTATAATGTGAGAAGGGACGAGAATCACAATTAATCAGAATTGTCAAACTTGATAAGTGAACCGTGCATAAATCTTGAACTCAGCAACGAATTGGTCTCTAACGACTTATCTGCAAAATTTAAATCATACAGTAGCCAAATAAAAAGATTACCTGACTGTCTTTGCTAATAAGTCCATGAAATAAGCATATGTTTCATGAGGCACTGTCTGCCTGGCACTCAACACACGATTATAAGCTCCTTCCATGAAGGACTGCTCCAATTCAACAGCATGCTTGATGCAAGGATTGTCCAAAGCACTAGATGAAAGTAGCTCCAACTCAGTATGGAATTCAGCAATTCTGTTCTGCACAAGAAGTCGGAGAAGGTTGAGACCTAAAACAGGATACTCCTGTGGAGATGCTTGGAGACGGCCCCTGCTTAATCAAATGAAAGAATGGTAACTGAGCATCATCTCTAAACCAACATATGCTATGGTAAATCAAGTATATAAGGAAACTATTGTCTTACAAAAACGAAGCTGCACAGAATAATGAAAAAGTGCCAAACATTTAGATTGATCAATTAAAGCAGAAAGAAATATGGACATAAATTCGTAAAAACACGCTTATATCCATGTTAACGCTTCAAAAAGTGTACCTCAGAAAAAGTAAAGATGCTCTAAAGTAGGCCACTCATCTAGGACTATTTAAAAGATATGAATTATCTCGCCTCCAAAGTTGCTCGACATCACATTAGTAAATAGTTTCTGGGTAAAACTCATCCCCAAGAGTTAGCTCACAGGTAGAGGGTGCCCAAACCACATATATACACTTGCCAAGCATGTATTATAAAGGTGACATGGGAGGAGTCCAACTTCTACACCGGCTCTCTTGCCAAGCGTGCTATGTAAATGGGTAGATTGCTCAACTACATATACAATACACTCTGCCAACCCAGTATAACCGCAATGTGAGACAGATGCAACTTTTAACACCCACAACAACATAAGTTGTTTAATAGAGTATTACAAAACTACAAAAGTACATATTTCAAGAAAGAAAAATATATATATATATATATATAAAATATAGAGGCTCTCCAAGTATTTTAATGACTTAATCTTATTAATGGGAAACCATATTATGTTTTTACTGCCTACAAATTAACTGTTCCCTACTGTTCCAAGATGGAGAGCATGGAAGATTACCGTGAATCTGTATAATAAGGTTTCAATTGGAAAAAATCCCTTTCAAAAGCATCCTGATCTTCAATCTTCACACTTAGAACAACAGCATGCTCAAATATGTCTCCTGAAAATGGTTAAATTTAGAAGAGATATTATGTCTGCAGAAGAAAGAAATAAGTAAAACTACAAAGTCAGATATAACATAGAGGTAGAAGTTAACAATACTTGCTAGTGTCAACTCATGGACCGCATTTGGTGTTTCTTCAAACAATGGAGGTAGACTCCTGAACCCTGTCAACAAAACCTGTCATGTTGAGTAAACAATAAGTTACAACATCAATAACAGTCTCTATTCTCTAATATTTCAAAACATTTTTACACAGGTTTTTACTTATAAAGCCTATTAGAGCCTCAAGTCTCCATCGTAGCTATCTCTAGACTTAAAACTCCAAACATCATATCTTTCTTAATAATGCATTGCTTTCTTTCCTTTTCTTTAGCCCATTTCTCATCAAATCAAATAGAAAAACTACCAGCCAAACACAAAATAGCATAATGCCAAATAAGCAACCATAGAAAATAATCTTGTAAAATAATCAAGTCGAAGAAGATGATGAAGATAAAAGAACAATCTTGCAAAATAATCAAATAGAAGAAGAAGATGATGATAAAAGGACAATCTAGCAAAATAATCAAGTCGAGCAGATAAAATGAAAAGGAAGAAAAACAAACAAAAGTGACATTGGTCTCGACGAATTAAATATCAAGAAGCCACAAAAAAATTACACACGCAGTTTGAATTTTAAAGTATTGATTGAAGTGGTACCTTAAGCTGAGAAAGTAAATTGGTACAAGTATCAAAATCCTTCCTCACAATCGCCACTTTGAAACGCTCGAAGGTCTGTGACACCTCGGTGAGTTTGATATCCATGGCTATAATTCTCTCTCTCTACCTTAGATTTTCACCGTTATTTTTCTGTGGGTGTTTTCAAGTCTAATTATTATTGCAGTTTGGATATTTTACTGAATCATGTTGACCCGTTTATAGACAGAAATCTATTCCAGAATCCCAGCTCCATAGTGGATTCCTACCCAAGAAAAGCCCATTGGGCTTTGTGGGCTTTTTGGGCCAGTCAATGAGAAGCAGTACTCTATTTTGGGCTTTTAATATATGTGTGTGAAAAAGGTTTATTATTTAAGATCTTTTTTTCTCAAATTAAATTTATACTGATTATTATCTAGTTGGATGATCTTCAGATTCAAGCATTAAATATATGTAGCTGAATAATGGATCTATATTTCACTAAATCTATTGAACAAGTATAACAAAATAAACTTCATAAGTTGTATTTATGGGCTATAGTGTGCTAGAAAGCGTTCAAATAAAATCGGATGTCAATACAAATCATTTATTAAAGAGTTGCTACATGACATAATGTTCGAAAAATAAGGATCAAATAGAATAATGACTAAGTAGAAAAGAGGTAAGTAATCCCATATAATAAGGGTAGAAGAATAGTAGAAGTGAAAGTGATAATAGTGGGCATCCTCCCTTTGTCACGTCTTAAAAACATGGCTTCATAGAATGGGAAGCTATTGAAGACCCCAAATGCAGCTATAAAGATTTGGATGAAGAAAGAATCCAAGTAATTTCTTTCTTTGAAGGTATTGAAGATTCCATAAAGAAAAGCCCATAGATTGAAGATGGCTGCCATTGATAATGGGATGAACATAGGGGATGGAACACCAAACTCAAACATCCCTTTATCATATCTCTTGCTTTGCTCCTCATCCATTACTTTGCTCGTAACGTTGAATCCATGCGTCTCCAAACCTATACATTTTGTCACGTATTCTATGGTTCCGAAGATGAACGCTGAGACTGCTCTTATTGCCCACATTCTTTGATCATTCAACCACCTTTGAAATGTACCTTGTGTGGACATGAAATCCAAGCAATCTTGTCCATATGCCCCCACGAAAAGAAAGACGTATAGAAAGAAGGCAGGCTCGTAAACCTGAGTGTGGTAAATGCATGTGTTAGCGCAGTACAAAACACCACTTCAGAATAGCTGTAGATATTTGTACCTTGGGAAATATGGCAACTCCTCGTACTAGAGCCAATGATGGGAGAAATGCGTAAGTAGTGACAGGCAATGACCATATGGGCCAACATGCGTAGTGGCCATAGCCTAGCCCCATCAAAACTCCCATTTTCCTTATCCCATATGTTAATGGGCTGTACTTTGAGAAGGCCACTTCTAGAAGCCCAATGGACCATCTCTTTACCTGGTTCAGAACATCAATTAGAGAGATTGGAATATCACCCAAAAATGCAGCCCTGTTTGGGTTACAAAATACTGAATTCCACCCTTCACATTGAAGCCTATAGCCCGAATAATAATCCTCTACCAACGATCCATATCGAAAGCCCAACTGCATTACAAAAAACCAACTTATGATAATCAGAACTAATTTTTATTTACATTGAAGCATAAATTATTTTGCTCTAATTAAAGCCTTACCTTTGATCCCCAATTGGTTTGGAGCTCATAGTTGCATCCTGCAACGTGATGGGCCAGGCCCAAGACTTCTTTGCCGTTAATGGGCTTATCCACAGTATGATGCGGGCTAAGCTCTGGGATTTCTGGGCATACATAGGAATATGGGCTTCCAAAGAAGGCCCGACGACAGAAAAAGCAGCCAGTTCCAACGTAATTGGGCCCCTTGAGCCCATCAAGCCCTATTGAATTGACTAGAAAGAGACGTTTGTGCTCAGAAGCATAAATATCGGCCTCGTTGAGACCATGATAACGCTGTGGAAATTGAACGTATGCATAATTTGGCCCATTGGGCTTGGGCTTCTCAGAAAGATAACATAGCACTCTTTGGGCCGTCGATGGGTCATTGGAATACATATCACAATCCAATGTTAGAACAATTGGTGAGTTGGTCATGCTTGCTGAAACTCGGAGCTTCCACATACAAGGAAAATGATATAATAAGAAAGCTAGAAAATAGTTAATAATTTAAAATGGTACTTATAGTTTAAGAAGACAAAAATATCTATCGTAATTATCGATCTAATTGCATAAAAAATTCCCCACATTTGCTTTACTCGTAAATTATATAAAAAAAATAAAAACAAAACTTTAATTATACATTTCAACTCGAATCACCGACCATTTTTCCAATGATAAAATAGTGATGTGTTTTTTAAGTTAACTAGAACTCATCTATCATAGTGTCAATGCCAGCATTAAAAGCATGGAAACTAAGCTATATTCAGTAACATAATCTAATCACTAAAAAGTTGCTCGTTGTTCGAATTGCAGGGTATAAGTATAACTAAACTCCCACTTTATTTTTTAACTTTTCTACAAAATTCCAAAAAAAAAAAGATTAAATTTGAAAATAAAACAAATGTTAGAACGTGTTATCCAATGTGTTGGTATAAAAATGCAATAATAGAAGATAGGATATTAAATTAGTAGAATAATAATACTTACAAGAGCGTTGAGGGCACCAGCCTTGAAATGATGTGGGCTGGTCTTGCTCTTCTCTCTTGACACGTAGACAAGATTAGGCATGGCCACGCCTGACATGTCTACATTCTTTTTGGAATTCAGCAAAACTTGTATGATAGTGGGGTGATTTTGACGACTAAAATCTTCACTCCAATATTGGCTCAACACTCGACCTTCTTCTTCATTTGAAATGTATTCCTCACTAATTTTGCCTCTTTCCACCACATTTTCAACCTTCATTTTCATGCTCTCGTACATCATCTGTCCAAAGGTACAACTATTTTATGCATGTGCACAATAAATCTTTCTTTTTTTAGTCACTTTCTCAATAAATATATATGAAACTTCCAACAAGCTTTTATATATATATATATATATATATATATATATGTACGAGACTAATAAACCTGTGCTACCTGCAAGAAAATGGAAATGATTAATTAATGCATTTGCTGATGTGCTAATCCTGAGGTAAAACAATTAATGAGACAGAAATTGACAGTTGGAAAGTCTGGTTTGGACTTTAATATTTAATGTGTTTTTTTGTGGTGCCATAATGTTTGCGGGCATATGTCAGTCGAAACACATGTTTTTGTAAGTTTTATATAGGTAAATATATTTCCTTTCATTGGTTTAAATAAAATTGAAGGGTATTTAAATAAATAGAAATCCGATTGAATATATATTTCTTTATATATATGGGTAGAAAACATCTTTATTGAAATTAACATCTTTATGTAATTTGTATGAATTCGATAAAATTAATGAAAGGTCTGATCCATTTATAATGCATGCATGTGTCTGATTCTGGACAAAGTCCCTCACTTCGTGGGAATTCAAGAAATTTCATTATTATGATATTATAAATATATTCTTTCACTTTGATCGAGTGCAGTAAAATTAGCCAATATCTAAAATGGCTCTCTATTTTTTTTTTTTTTCGTACATAAATATAGATCACTTTTTTACTGATAGAAAGAAGGGTGAGTAAGCACTTGAACCATGACATGCCTCTTTCTCTTTTTGTTCGTGAATATGGTAATTATACTAATAAATCACTGGAGACAAGAGTTTCCATCTTGTTTTATACAATATTTTTATTTTATATTTTGTTTTATGTGTGTGACTGTATATAGTGTGTATATATATGTGTGATGGTATAATTTTTTTATTAAAAGAATTGATAATTTACTAATTTGACCCATCTTTTTAAAATCGTCATAATGTGATTGTTTAGAGACGAATTAGTTTAGTCAAATTTGCATGATATGATTAAAATTAGTCAACAGACAATATCGTATGTACATGATTGAGTCTAAATTTAGTTAGTCTTAGATATGTAGGTGGAAATTATACCAAAATTGCATATACTCAGTTAAATTAACAATTTTAAAATAGTGAAATAAAGAAATTAGTTTTACCTTAATTTCCAGTGTTTTGGCAGTTAAAGCATAGTTTGAGCTGAAATAAGCATCTGGGCACCTCTGAGTAACGTTATTCTCCCTACAAAAGGGCAACCAAAGCTGTCCAAACTTAGCAGCCTCCATGAAAGCAAACATGGTCAGCTCCGACGCCCCGTCATCCGACACGTACACGGACAGCTTCTCCGTCGGATAATCGTACGCCATCACCGACAACGCCGTGTTAACGACGTCGATAGGCGGCTCTTTGTACGGATCCGCCGTGCATATGAATATGTCCATCGCCGGAAAATCTTTCCGGTCCAACGATTTTTCTAGGTTTTCGGGGAACTCTTGCCGCTGAACCGGGTTCATGCGAAAGGCCTGGGCCGTGGACCACATGAAGGCTAGGAGAGCGTCGGATATGAGGAGAGAGAGGGATATGAAGAGAGAGAGTGGAGATGTGGAGCGGCGAAGTGTGAGTATGTGGTGGTAGAGAAGGGATAGTATAGCTGTGGTGTAAACTGCCGCGAATAGGCGGTTGATGTGGCGGCGCCGCCACTGCCGGAGTGAGTGCAGAGGCGGTGGCAGGCCACTTGTTGTTGAGGTCTTCATTTTTGTGTTGTCAGATGGAGTTTGATGCTGGGGTAGGTCATTTATGGGCCATTGAAATTATTGAGTGAAATCCCTTTTTTTTTTTTTTTTTGTCATTTTGTTGGACTATAATCTTGGTATGAAATACAGTGGAACGAGGTAACCATATTGACAAAACGTCATGATATATTGATATGAAATATATGATGTGGGTTAAGTTTGGATGGTATTTACTGATTTAAATAATCTAATTAGATTTTGGTTGAAATGATTTTATTTGAAATATATAGGATGATATGATTTAAATATTTATAATACGAATACGAGTTAGAGCAGTGATACGTATGGACAAAGATTAAAGATAAAATTATTTAAATTTAAATAAAAATGATGAATATTAAGTTATATATGATTAAGAAATAATTTTTTTAATGAGAAGTGATTAAAAAATGAACTGATCGGAGTTTTGAATACACGAGTGTAGAATCGATTTTAAATCGTTGTTGTTTTCTGAGATATTAAATATAGTGTTTTGTACTTAGGTCTCAGCCTATATTTGTCGAGTTAAATCTGTGAGGATTAGCATATAATATTATTTCATAAAGAATATTATTATGTTGTCATATGGTCCATTCATCTAAGTCATCTTCTTGATATTGACAAGGAAAACTGGTCATCACGTGAAAGCGATGGCATGCAGGAGATTTTCATTGAAATTTTAAATTTAATTAGGCAATCCAAAATATTTAAAGTTTATCAAGATCTTTTTTATTTATTATATACATATATATACATTGAAAAAGAAACGATCGTTGAGAAAGAAATGGGTCATCTGTAGTAACCTGCAGCATACGGTATCTCCCATTGAAATCATTATATAGTAATTCGTGTGATTTTTATTGAGTTAATTTACAAACTTTATTAGGATTTATTTTATTTTTAATAATATTCAAATGATGATTTAATTCTTATAAACAAGCATTGTATTATTATATTTATTATAAATTAAGCTATAATAAGATTTAAATCTGAAAATCAGACCAAAACGTTTATTTAAATATGCTTGTTTAATATAATGAAACCGGCCAGTCAAGTGAAGTTCTAGACATAATTTAAAAATGAAGTATTTAAGATTTTGATTAGTTTCCAGACTAATTTATTATTATTAAACTCCGGTGTTATTCAAACGTATAAAATTTGGATTCTTATTAGATTATTAATTTATTACAATAGCATGACATTGCAACATACTTGATCATTAGATAACAAGTTTTATACGACTCTGATAGTCTATAGAGAAGCTTTAACTTACACCCCAAATAATGTTCAAAAACCTCGTTTAATCTTCCCTATTTGTTAACTCAATTATTTGGAAAAAATATATATAATTCTTCATTTTTCATGGAGTCAATTATATAAATGGTTTGTATTTTCAATTCTTGTTTCTTCCATTGGGTTCTATACCCTTTTATTTAAGATACTAAATCATATACTTTCAATTTTGTTTGGGAAAAAAATAAGATTAAAATGTATTAATAATAAAGTAGAAATCGTCTATACTTAATAAAAATCGTGAATAACTCAATTTAAGTTTAAATTTCATTCAATCTTTTTTTTTCTTTTCTTTAAAAATCAATTCCAAAAAATGGAAAAATTAACTCGAGTACATCTTTAATTAGTATAAACCTTATTTTAATTGATGGAGGAAAAAGTAAGTGCGTTGGAAGGGGTGGAGGGCAAAAAAGTGAGGAGGTCAACATCTTGAATGATAATAAAAGTAGAAAATGTAAGAACGTGAAAATTGCAGTTTGGAAGGGGAATCAGCAAATGCAACTTGCCTATGATTTGGAACATTCAAAGTGGTACCATATTTTGTGGAAACATCAATCATTGACGTGAAAGAGGATTGAGTTTAATAAAAAGATTATAAAATACGGATCCGTGGTCAATACCAAATCAATAAAATTATAATATGATATTTACCTCATTTGATGTTTCTGGTGCTCTTCAGTTGTCGTTGTCAACTTATCATGGACAAAAAAAGCGTGGAAATATAGGACTCCGTATAAGCTTGTCTTTGAGAATATCAATCAATGCAAGGTAATAGAGAATTTACGAAAATCAATTAATGTGCAAACACAGTATAAAATTTCATAATAAAATTTAATTTATAAATTAATTTTTAATTTTAGATTTATATTTTAAAGTTTTTTAATAAAAAACTTAATTTAACATTTATTCTTAATTTAAGATTTGAAAATTAGATTAAAAATCTTTTTTTTTTCTTTTTATTGATATTTAAAGATTTATTTATATTTCAATATGTATTCATATTTTGGATAAATTAAGATAAATTAATGTACTTTAGGAACAATTTTCATCAAACTTATCTTAATTTATATATATAAATTTAAGAAAAAAAGATATGATTAATTCAATTCATATTATATAATTTATTTTAACTGATTAATATTGAAATCAATTTTCTATATTTTTATTCATAAAATTAAGAATTATTAATTTTATGACTTGCATTAACTAATTATATATGTATATATATATATATATATTAATACAAGTCGGATGAAGATCGTTCCAAAATTGCACTAACTTGTCTTAACTTATCTAAAATATAAATACAAATTGAAATATAAATAAATATATAAATATAAATAAATAATAATTAAATTTTTTCTTAAATTGAGAACTCAATCTAATTTTCAAACATTTGAGTCACTTATTGAGAAACTTTAAAATTTAGGTCTAAATTGAGAACTAATCTATAAATTGTGTCTTGTTATGAAATTTATCCCAATATAAAATATAAAAAAATGAAGTATTTACAATTGTAAAATATTAAATATTTATATTATTTTTAAAGAAAACTTAAAATAATTACATAAATACAATTCGCTTGACAGTTTTAGAAACAAAAGTGTTAATTAAGTTTGTACAATCAAGTTGTTCAGTAATTTATTTCTCAATCGATAACATAGCTAATTCTTTCAATCTTTTTTGAGAAATGGTTGACTGAAGACAAATTTTAAAGTAAAAAGCTTAAATTAACAAACTAATAATTGTTTTATCAATAAAAAATTTAAAATGGAACATTATTAAATAACAATAAAATCAATTATTTTTCTCAAATAACTATCAATAAACTAGCTATTGAAGAACTATATATAAAAAAGAGAAACCTAAGGTGTGGTGAACAATTCTTCTTAATGTGTTCGTAGAAAAAAAATAATGTTAATGTGAAGTAATATTTCAAAATTTATTTTTGAATTAATTGATTTACCTTAAAATTTGATGTAATAATTTTAATTGAATGAATGCACCATTTATTTATAAAATATATATAGAACTATATAACAAAAAGAAGCCAGATGGGATCTCTAGCCTCTTAGTGGAACAGTTTGCATTACAAATCAACTGTCGTAACTGAGGTTCTTAAATTCAAGAGGTTGGGTTGCAGAATTAACAACCAAATACTAGAATTTAATAAAGATATATTACCTTATATATATAAAGTAAATAAAATAACCTTAAAATTTTGCAAAATTTTTGGACTTAATAATCCCAAGAAATATAATCTAGCCAACGGTATGAAAGAAAGAAAAAAAATTAAACGGTATAAAAGAAAAGAAAAAAATTAAAAAAAGCAAGTCAAAATAAGGTGGTTAGGAGGATTGTAAAAGAATCGAACTTTTGTGATTTGATTCGATATTCGAATTCGAATATAGTAATTTGAATTCGAAAAATTCGAATAAGAATGCCTTTTCAAATTCGAATATTATCCAAATACTAATACGAATATGACCATCGATTCGAGTATTCGTGAATATATTCGAATAATTATAATTATATATAATTTTTTTGTTTTATATATATATCCAAAAAAAATGCTAACCATTATCCGAATACGAAATGACCATATTCAATTCGAGTATTCACGAATATATTCGAATAATTATAACTAATACGAATATGATTATATTCGATTCAACTATTTGTGAATATATACAAATAATTATAACTATATATATCGATTCGAGTATTCACGAATATATTCGAATGATTATAACTAATACGAATACGAATATGACTATATATCAATTCGAATATTTGCGAATATATTCGAATTCGAGTGTTAATATATTAGAATAATTCTAACAAATACGAATACAACATGACCAATACTCGAATATATTCGAATAATTATAACTAATAGGAATACGAATATGACCATATTCGATTCAAGTGTTCGCGAATATATTCGAATAATTATAACTATATATCGATTCAAGTGTTCGTGAATATATTCGAATAATTATAACTAATACGAATACGAATATGACCATATTTGATTCAAGTGTTCGCGAATATATTCGAATAATTATAATTATATATCGATTTAAGTGTTCGTGAATATATTCGAATACTTATAACTATATATATATATTGATTCGAGTATTCACCAATATATTCGAATTCGAGTATTCGCAAATATATTCAAATAATTATGACTAATACGAATACGAATATGATCATATGTTGATTGGAGTGTTTGTGAATATATTCAAATAATTATAATTATATATATCGATTCGAATATTTGCGAATACAAATATATTCGAATATTTATAACTATATATGGATTCAAGTATTTGTATATATCGATTTGAGTATTCGCGAATATATTCGAATACTCGAGTATTAGCGAATATAAATATATTCAAATATTTATAACTATATATATCGATTCGAGTATTCACGAATATAAATATATTCAAATAATTATAATTATATATTATATATATTCGATTCGAATATATTCAAATATTTATAACTATATATATTTGATTTAAATATTCGTGTATATATTCGAATATTCGAGTATTCACGAATATAAATATATTTTGTTGTACCCTAACTCGAGTCGAACAAAATCAAATATAAGAAGGCCAGAAGTGGTGAGGAGGTAGGATTTGGCAAGAAAGCCCAGAAAAAATCAGATGAGCAGGATTTTAAGAAGACCACTCCAACTATCCTACAACATGATTAAGCCAACTCCCCACTTCCTTAAGAATTGGGAGCCGTTGAGGAGGAGATCGTGGAGAGGTGGATGTAACCTCCCACTACTTATATTTTTTATCTATAAATAGATGTAATTTTAACTTGTAAAGGGATTTGAATTCCTATTCTAAAAACAGCATTAGAGAGCTCATTTTCTTTAAGTTAATATTATAAGGTCCTGCGTTCCGGGCCAGTCTTTCTGACATTTTTCACTCTATATTCATTACATTTGGGTTAGACTACGAATTATTCTCTTACAAATTCCGACGTCAACATATTTGAATATGTATAACTATATATATATATCGATTTGAGTATTCACGAATATAAATATATTCAAATAATTTTAATTATATATATTCAATTCGAGTATTCAGGAATATAAATATATTCGATTCGAGTATTCGCGTATATATTCGAATACTCGAGTATTCGCGAATATAAATATATTCGAATATTTATAACTATATATATCGATTTGAGTATTCACGAATATAAATATATTCAAATAATTATAACTATATATATTTGATTCGAGTATTCACGAATATAAATATATTCTGTGAGGGGTTTAACTGAAGCAAATTGGCTGATTCTGGAACCGGAATTGAAAGCCTGGAAACCGGTTGTTATTATCGTGAACCGAAGCTGAGGAATCGAGTGGTCAAAACCGGATAAATCAGTTAATTCAGTTAAGGGCTAATTTTGGGATTTAGGGCTCGCAGTTTGGAGCGGGAAATTGAGCTCGGATTGGCAACGGTTTTCTGGAATTAAGTTAGGGCTTTTGTATCTTGTATAAAGAGGAGTTCATAACTGTATTCAATTACAACAAACTCTATTTCCAGATTCGATTTCTTTAGTTGCTAGGGTTCTTGAGTTTTCCTGAAAACCCTAAAGTGCGTCTATTGCTTGTAACTCCAAATTCTTCGAAATTTCTGAGTGGAATGAATTGGTTCTTGTTTGGAAGAGTGGATGTAGGTCATATATGACTGAACCACTATAATTCTTGTGTTAATTCTTTCATTTTTTGATTCAATTTGCTGCTGCTGTATTCTAGGGTTCATAGATAGTGTTGGAGTTCATTTTCTTGCGATTGTTGAAAGTTGATTCGATCATTACAAATTGGCACCGTCTGTGGGAAGACTGCCACGCCAACATGAGCAACATGAAGCTAGATGTGGAGAAATTCGATGGTAATGGAGATTTCACCCTTTGGAAGGCCAAGATGGAGGCTGTCTTGATACAAAATGGCTGGGAAGATGCTCTTCTGTCTGCTGGAGAAGTATCAGGTTCATCATCAGAGGCTGAGAAGGAAAGAATCGAACGAACAAAGATTGACAAGAAAACAAGAAGTGTGATTATACTGTGTCTGGCTGAAAAGGCTCTACGTGAAGTATACCAAGAACCAACCGCAATCAGCATGTGGTATACCAAGAACCAACCGCAATCAGCATGTGGAAGAAACTGGAGGCAATCTATCAGACCAAGTCCTTAGCGAATAGGTTGTTCCTCAAACAGAAATTAATATCATTCATGATATTGGATGAAAGGAAGATCTTGGAAAAGGTAGATGAATTCAACAAGCTTCTTGATGACTTGGAAAGTGTTGGGGAAAAACAAAATGAAGAAGACAAGGCTCTTCTACTTCTGAATGCGATGCCAAGATCGTTGCTCTCCTTCAAGGACCCGCTTGTTTACGGGAGAGTAACTCCCTTGACATTGGAAGAAGTTCAGATGGCAATAAAGTCCAGATTTCTATCTGGAAACACTGAAGCAAGACCACAAAACACTGGAGAAAGTTTGCACCTCAAGTTCAAAAGAAAAGGGAATCAGGTTAAAGGAAGTGGTCCAGGAAAAGGGGGAACCACTAACACCAAATCGAATTCAGAAGGAGTGGAGACTCGGAAGTGTTTCCACTGCCATAAACCGGGGCACCTAAAGAAGTTCTGTCCAGAAAGAAAGCCCAAGAACACTCCTACTACACAACAAGCAACAAGCTGCTGTGGCTCAGGAAGAATATGGTGCAGCTGACATGCTATGTGTAAGCAACTTAGTCATGGAAGAAGCCTGGATTCTTGACTCAGGCTATTTATTTTACATGTGCCCAATTAAGGACTGGTTTTCAGACTTGAGACTGCAAGAAGGTGGTATGGTGTTGCTCGGTAATGACAGCTCCTGCAAGGTAATGGGGATAGGTAATATCAGTCTAAAACTTCATGATGGCAGCGTTAAAACCTTACAACAAGTAGGGTACATCCCAGGTTTAAAGAGGAACTTGATATCTCTAGGCTGCTTAAATTCCAAGGGTTATGAGTTCTGCACTAAGGATGGACAGATACAAGTCTCAAAAGGAACTGATCTTGTGTTAAGAGGAAGTAAACTGAATGGTCTATATATTTTGGAAGGTTCTACTCTAACAGGAGAAAGTGCTGCTGTAATCAAGTCCCCTAATATAAGTATTTGGCACAAGAGGCTCGGGCACATAAGTGAGGGAGGTCTAAATGAGCTGATCAAGCAACAGGCAATCGAAAGAGTGAAGGCTCAGGAACAAGGAAAATGTGAGTTTTGCATCCTCGGAAAAACTACCAAACAAGGCTTCAAATCAAGTACTCACTCCTCATCTCAACCTCTTGATTATGTACATTCGGATGTGTGGGGGCCGGCTCGAACTGAAACTCATGGTGGGGCAAGATATTTTGTATCATTTATTGATGATTTTTCTAGAAAATTTTGGGTGTACACTATGAAGCATAAATCAGAAACTTTTGCAAAGTTCAAGGAATGGTTAAGTTTGCAAGAGAATCAGACTGGAAAGACTCTAAAAGTTCTTAGGACTGATAACGGGCTGGAATTTATGTCTGATGAATTTCAACAATTTTGCAAGAGTAAAGGCATTCTCAGACATAGGACTGTTGTGGCAACTCCACAACAAAATGGAGTTGCTGAGCGTATGAATAGGACCTTACTAGAGCGAATTAGGTGCCTACTGTTGGATGCAGGTCTTCCCAAGGCGTTTTGGGGTGAGGCATTGGTTACGGCTGCGTTCTTAATCAACAGGAGTCCTACATCAGCTACAGGCTTCAAAATCCCTAATGAGAGTTGGTTTGGTAAGCCAGTTAAGTATAATTTCCTCAGAGTATTCGGATGTTTGGCATATGCTCATGTAAACCATGATAAGTTAGATGCTAGAGCCATAAAGTGTGTCTTCATTGGATATCCCTATGGAGTTAAAGGGTATAAGTTGTGGAGCTTGGAGGATGGTAATCACAGATGCTTTGTCAGCAGGAATGTTGTATTTGAGGAAGATGTGATGACATACAAAGCAAAGTATGGAAGAAACTCAGGGCAACAACTATAAAATTCTGATAATGAACCTGAAGACACAAGTGTTCAGGTGGAGTTGCAAGCTGACCAGGAACAGGTGGAGCTGATAGAGCCTCAAGCTGATCAGTTGGATAGTGAAGTACAACACCAAGACTGTAACAATGAGAGTTCTGATGACACTCAAACTGATGATGATCAGGAACCACATCAACTGGACTTGGCAAATTATAAGTTGACAAGAGACAGGAATAGAAGAACAATTAAACCTCCTAACCGATTTGGACATGCTGATACTGCATACTATGCTCTAAGTGTTGCACAAGATCTGGAATTTGATGATCCTGAGTCATTCAAGGAAGCTATGAGTTCTCAAGACAAGGATAGATGGCTTAAAGCCATGAATGAAGAACTGCAATCCTTGCAGAAAAATCAGACATGGGAACTTGTAAATAGGCCATTGAATCAGAAAGTTATTGGATGTAAATGGATTTTCAAACGCAAGGTGGAGGTTTTTGGATATGAAAGAATAAGGTTTAAAGCCAGACTCGTAGCAAAAGGGTTTACACAAAGAGAAGGCATAGACTACAATGAGGTGTTTTCCCCGGTTGTCAAGCATGTGTCTATAAGGATCTTACTGGCTTTGGTAGCTCAAGAAGACATGGAATTGCACCAGCTTGATGTTAAGACAACATTCCTACATGATAGTTTGGATGAAACTATATACATGCAGCAACCTCAAGGCTTCGTCGAACCTGGAACTGAGAACAAAGTCTGTCTACTTAAAAGGTCCTTGTATGGACTTAAGCAAAGTCCCCGACAATGGTACAAGAAATTTGACAGTGTTATGCTGAGTATTGGTCTGGAAAAATGTAGCTATGACAGCTGTGTTTACATGGAAAGGGAAGGAAAGACAGTGGTTACACTACTTCTACTCTATGTGGATGACATGTTGGTAGCAAGCAAAAGTCTGATCAGAATAAAAGGTCTCAAGGAGAAGTTGTCTACTCAATTTGAGATGAAAGACTTGGGATGTGCTAAAAGGATGCTGGGAATGGATATAATCAGAGATAGATCTTGCAACAAGTTATTTCTCTGTCAAACAGATTATACAGTCAAGGTACTGAGAAGGTTCTTCATGCATCAGTCAAAGTCAGTAAGCTCACCACTTGGAGCTCAATTTAAACTCAGTGAAAGTCAGAAGCCGCAGACAAGAGAAGATATGAAGTATATGGAAGGAGTGCCTTATGCTAATGCCATTGGTAGTGTAATGTATCTTATGGTTTGCAGCAGGCCAGATATTGCTTTTTCAGTGAGTAAGGTGAGCAAGTATATGTCTAATCCTGGTAAAGTTCACTGGGAAGCAGTAAAGTGGTTGTTTAGGTACTTGCAAGGAACTTCGAATGTGGGACTAAGTTTCTGTAAACAGCAGGATCAAGTCAATGTTCTACAAGGTTATGTAGATAGTGATTTTGCTGGGAGCTTAGATACTAGGAAGTCAACTACAGGTTATGTTTTTACCTTGTATGGATCAGCCGTTTGTTGGAAAGCATTTCAGCAGAGTGTAGTGGCTCTTTCAACTACTGAAGCTGAGTTCTTGGCCATGGCTGAAGCAATAAAGGAAGCGGTGTGGCTTAAAGGAATTCTCAAGGAGCTGAACATCAAGTAAGGAAGAGTAACAATTTTCTGTGATAATCAAAGTGCGTTGCACTTATCAAAACACCAGACATTCCATAGTAGGTGTAAGCACATTGATGTGAAGTTTCACTTTGTGAGAGACCTCATTGACAAATGTGAGATTGAAGTAAGAAAAGTCAGTACAGAAGACAATCCTTCAGACATGCTCACTAAAGTGTTGCCTGGTCCAAAGTTCGAGTACTACAAAAGACTAATCAACTTGATCAGTTGTGAAGAGGAGAAGTGATACAAGAATGAATTTTCTGAACAAGAGTCATGCAATTTCGTCAGTGAAGGTGGAGATTTGTGAGGGGTTTAACTGAAGCAAATTGGCTGATTCTGGAACCGAAATTGGAAGCCTGGAAACCGGTTGTTATTATCGTGAACCGAAGCTGAGGAATCGAGTGGTCAAAACCGGATAAATCAGTTAATTCAGTTAAGGGCTAATTTTGGGATTTAGGGCTCGCAGCTTGGAGCGGGAAATTAAGCTCGGATTGGCAACGGTTTTCTGGAATTAAGTTAGGGCTTTTGTATCTTGTATAAAGAGGAGTTCATAACTGTATTCAATTACAACAAACTCTATTTCCAGATTCGATTTCTTTAGTTGCTAGGGTTCTTGAGTTTTCCTGAAAACCCTAAAGTGCATCTATTGCTTGTAACTCCAAATTCTTCGAAATTTTTGAGTGGAATGAATTGGTTCTTGTTTGGAAGAGTGGATGTAGGTCATATATGACTGAACCACTATAATTCTTGTGTTAATTCTTTCATTTTTCGATTCAATTTGCTGCTGCTGCATTCTAGGGTTCATAGATAGTGTTGGAGTTCATTTTCTTGCGATTGTTGAAAGTTGATTCGATCATTACATATTCGAATATTTATAACTATAATATATTCGAATAATTATAAGTATATATATTCTCACAAATATAAATATATTCGAATATTTATAACTATATATATGCAATACGATTAACTTTATATATCGATTCGAATATTTATAACTATGTATATGCAATACGATTTATAATTATATATATGCAATACGTTCCTTTATATATCGATTCGAATATTTATAAATATATATATGCAATACGATTACCTTTATATATCGATTCGAATATTTATAACTATATATATACAATACGATTTATAATTATATATATGCAACACGAGTACCTTTATATATCGATTCGAATATATAATACGAGTATTCACGAGTATCGTATATTCAAATAATTATAAATATATATATGCATACGAGTATTCATGAATATCGTATATTAAAATAATTATAATTATATATATACAATATAAATATTCGCGAATATATTCAAATAATTATAACTGTATATATTCGAACCCTGCACCTTTACCATATGTTTGCAGCATTGAGCTATACAAATGAATTAAAATAACTGTTGCATATTAGTATATTTATTGGAAATATTAATCGATAGATTTGACAAGAATTTATATTTATGTATTTGGAATCTTCAATATTAATTTACAATTGGTTAATGAATTATTACAATTATTGCACTAGATTTGATGAATTTTATTGTTTATTAAGTACTAGAAAT
This sequence comes from Scutellaria barbata, assembly GCA_028654395.1. Taxonomy (NCBI): domain Eukaryota; kingdom Viridiplantae; phylum Streptophyta; class Magnoliopsida; order Lamiales; family Lamiaceae; genus Scutellaria; species Scutellaria barbata. Next base: position 12,456,431 of record CM053645.1, read on the forward strand.
ATTAATTTGGAGTTTGTCAGCGTGTAGCTTTAATTTCCACCAAGAAACACTTAGATCCGGCAAGAAACCACACTCTAAACCCTCAAGAACTCAAACCAATTGCAAACAACAAGAAAAGATATTGAAACACTAAGTAAACAACACCAGATGTAACGTGGTTCGGCTTGAATACGCCTACATCCACGGGGAACAAGGGAGGGATTACTTTATTGAGAATCGAAGAACAATTACAATGAATCTCTCAGAAACAAGAACTGATTAAATCACTCACTTTCACTCTATGCTGTGAACTCAATACTGAAGTAAAACTCTATCTAAAACTGGCCCTTGAAACTATTATATATCACGAGTACATAGAAACAGAAAGCAGGTAAATCGATCAAGAATCGCGCCTAAACCAGCCACTTGAAAACGGCCGCGCAGATCCGCAAACTGGAACAAAACTGAAACCTGTTTCTCAGCTGATGAACTAACTGATTTAACCACCGAAGAAACGTGCCACGTCACCAGCAACTTTATAAGTAGAATCGCGACTTTCTTTATTACTTGAGCCAACAAAATTGTGAACAAAACGCACACCTTTCTCTAACACTTTTATAAGTGAAAGACCACTTTTTCCTATGCATAAGTGGAACCACGCTTTCTTTGCAAAACTTACAGCCGACTTCGAACTAAACTCGCACATTCATATTACAACTACAAACAAACGACTTTGCACGTACTTAGTAGATTTGAAGATGCATGCCAACACTTAACAAATCTCCACCTTTGGCAGCATCTGCACAACTTGGCTAAGTTAGAACACCTTCTTCATATAACCTTACTTGATGACTGACCTCTCAGACCACTCAGCTCCATGCACATCTTGAATTTCGCAGCAGGAACTGATTTGGTATAAGCATCAGCCGGATTGATCTCTGTAGGAATCTTGCATATTGAAACTGATTCCTTTTCCACCTCATCTCTTATGAAGTACATTCTCACATCTATATGTTTTGTTCTATCATGATAGCCCTAGTGTTTAGAAAGATGAATTGCACTGCTGTTGTCACAGTTTATAGTAACACACTTCTGAGAAATTCCAAGTTCTTCCATGATCCCTTTCAACCATATAGCCTCCTTTGCAGCATCAGTTAGTGCAATAAATTCAGCCTCAGTGGTGGAGAGGGCTACTACGGATTGTTGTGAAGTTCTCCAGCTTACAGCCGTGCCAAACAATGTAAACACATATCCGGTCAGAGACTTCCTTGTATCCAAGTTTGAAGCATAATCAGCATCAACAAAACCTACTATAGGATCAGACTTGTCACCTACTCTTTTGAACCTTAAGCCATGACTGATAGTGCCATTTATGTACCTCATTACACCCTTAACAGCCTCCCAATGACTAACACCTGGATCAGCCATAAATCTACTTATAACACTCATGGAGTAGGCTAGGTCAGGTCTGCAACAAACCATTGCATACATAAGACTCCCCACTGCATTAGAGTATGGAACATTGATCATCTTGTCAGCTTCTTGTTGTGTTTTGGGACAATTCTCCTTTGATAGCTTTACATGTTGCCCTATTGGAATAGCACTACACTTAGCCTGATTCATCTGATATTTGATTAGTACTTTCTTCAAGTAATCAGATTGGTCCAAAAACACTTCATCAGAATCCTTGCAAAAACTGATATCCATTCCTAGCATCCTTTTTGCTACTCCAAGATCCTTCATATCAAATTCTGATTTAAGCAGCTTCTTAACTTCAAGTATACCACTCATTGAAGTGTTAGCAAGCAACATATCATCCACATATAGTAGCAAGAAAGTGTGATCATCCTTCTTATGTCTGAAATACACACAACTGTCAAACTGACTTCTAATGAACTTAACCCTTTGCATGAAGTGATCAAACCTCAAATACCACATTCTGGGACTTTGCTTAAGACCATATAAGGACCTTCTAAGTAAGCAGGCTTTATTTTCCTTATTTTCAACAAATAAACCTTCTGGAACAGTCATATAAATCTGCTCATTCAACTTTCCATGTAAAAAGGCAGTAGTGACATCCATTTGGTGCAAGAAAAGACCAAATTGTGCAACCATAGCTAGCAATATTCTTATAGAACAGTGTTTGACAACAAGAGAAAATATTTCAGTGTAGTCAATACCTTCCTTTTGTGTAAAGCCCTTTGCAACTAGCCTAGCCTTGTACCTTATTTGATTTCCTTTTGCAGCTTCAATCTTCTTTCTAAATATCCACTTGCATCCAACTAATTTGTGCTGCTTTGGTCTGTCAACTATCTCCCAAGTTTCATTCTTTTCAAGAGAACATAATTCTTCCTGAATTGCTATCAACCACTTGTCCTTCTCACTGCAGCTTATTGCTTCCTTGTAGTCTCTAGGCTCTTGGCTTTCAATTTCCTGTGCAGCAACCAAAGCAAAAGAAACATTATCAGCAAAACCAAAACGATTTGGAGGTTTTACCTGTCTCCTTTTCCTATCTCTGACAAGTTGGTAATCATCCAGCATCTCAGTTTCTTCCTCTTGATTTTTTTCTTCTAATACAGCCTGTTCAGCACCTTGTTCATCAGAAGTTGTATTTTCTTTCTCAAGCTCCACCTCAAGCTCAGACTTATCTGAATTTACAGAAGTACCAACACCTGATTCATCCACTTTCAGAGGCATTCTTGACTCATCAAAGACAACATCCTTGCAGATTATACACTTTTGCATATTCTTTTCAAGACACCATAACTTGAACCCTGTCACACCTTTTGGATATCCAAGGAATACACATCTTATAGCTCTAGGATCTAGCTTATCTTGTCTAATATGAGCTAAAGCCAAACATCCAAATACCCTTAGTCTGCTGTAGTCTCCAGGTGTACCATGCCAAGCCTCTTCAGGAGTTTTGAAGTTCAATGCAGCAGAAGGACTTCTGTTGATCAAGTGTACTGCAGTAGCTACTGCTTCCCCCCAAAAAACTTTTGATAATCCTGAGCTAATCAACATGCATCTGACCTTATTTAAGATAGTTTGGTTCATCCTTTCAGCAAGTCCATTCTGCTGTGGTGTGCCAGGAACAGACTTGTGTCTTACTATACATTTGTCTCTGCAGAAACTGTTGAAGGCTTCAGAGGTAAACTCCAATCCATTGTCAGTCCTCAGGTACTTGACATGCTTTCCAGTGGTATTCTCCACCTCAGTCAGCCATGTTTTAAAGGTTTCAAAAACTTCATCCTTAGTTCTTAAGATATACACCCATACCTTCCTTGTAAAGTCATCAATTAAGGATAGGAAGTAGCTGCCACCATTTCTTGTTTTCACCCTTGCAGCACCCCAGAGATCAGAATGTATGTAATCTAGTGGACCTTTTGTATTGTGTAAGACACCCTTAAAACTGAACTTCTTTGTTTTTCCAAGTACACAGCACTCACACATATCTAGCTTAGAAATCCTATCTTTTCCAAAAACTTGTTTCTTAGCCAATTCTTGCAGTCCTCTCTCACTGATGTGCCCCAACCTTTTGTGCCATAGCTGAGTCTTATCCATCTCCAAAGCCGAGTTGACCTCAGGTAACCATACTCTACCCTCTAGGTAGTACAGCTCATTTACTTTGCAACCTTGCATTACAGTGGCACCATTCTTGCAGACACTTAGGCAGCCTGATTTGCACTGGAAATTATAACCTTGGGAATCAAGCATCCCAAGTGAAATCAAGTTCCTTTTTAAGTCAGGAACATACCTTACTTTAGATAGAAGCCTCAACACACCATCATGCATTATTAGGCCTATAGAACCAATTCCTTCCACTTTGCAAGACTTATTGTTTCCCAACAAAACTGAACCAAAATCTTGCAACTTTAAATCCTTAAACCATTCCTTCATTGGACTCATGTGGAAAGAACATCCGGAATCCAATATCCACTCACCTGAAGTGCCCTTTGAAGTAATGGCCAAGACCTCAGCTGATTCATAACCACTTGAGCCTGCAGTGTTATCAGCAACTTGATTTGCTTGATTAGGTTGTCCTTTGTTCTGATTCATCTTGTATTGTTTATACTTGATGCAATCTTTCTTGTAGTGGCCTGGTTTATGGCAGTGGAAGCATGAATTATTTGCTACATCATCACTTGAATTTTGTGGCTGATTTTCTTGCTTCTTTGGTGGAGCCTTATTTTCTTTCTTTTGGAATTTCTTCTTGTTGATGTGCTGTTTTATAGCCAAGCCTTCACCAACTGGTTCCTTCTTAACCTCTGCAACCTTAGATAACTCCTTTGATTTGAGAGCTATCAATACCTCATCCAAGGTTATAGTATCATGTCTCCCGTAGAGAATTGTATCAGTAAAATTCTCCATAGACTTTGGTAGAGAACTTAGTAGCAAGAGAGCCTTATCCTCTTCAGTAAGTTTCACTCCAATATTTTCAAGATCATCAAGGATTTTGAGAAAATCCCCAAGTTGAGAGGTGATGGACTTATCAGCAGACATCCTATATGCATATAACTTTCTCTTCATGTATAACCGATTTGCAAGTGTCTTCACCATGTATAAACCTTCCAATTTCTCCCAAATGCCCTGAGCTGTTTCTTCCTTGGCAACTTCCCTAAGCACCTTGTTTCCAAGACTGAGAATCAAGGTGCTGTGAGCCTTTTCCATAACTTGCTGTTTCTCTTCAACCTTCATAGTATCTGGTAAACCTTCAGCACCTTTCAGAGCTCCAACCAAGCCTTGTTGCACCAACAATGCTCTGATCTTCAACCTCCACAGCCCAAAATCCCCTTCACCATTAAACTTCTCAACATCGAATCTTGTTGCAGCCATCCTAGAGTGTTCTTCCAACCTTGGTTCCCACAGACGGCGCCAATTGTCAGCGTGAAGCTTTAATTTCCACCAAGAAACACTTAGATCCGGCAAGAAACCACACTCTAAACCCTCAAGAACTCAAACCAATTGCAAACAACAAGAAAAGATATTGAAACACTAAGTAAACAACACCAGATGTAACGTGGTTCGGCTTGAATACGCCTACATCCACGGGGAACAAGGGAGGGATTACTTTATTGAGAATCGAAGAACAATTACAATGAATCTCTCAGAAACAAGAACTGATTAAATCACTCACTTTCACTCTATGCTGTGAACTCAATACTGAAGTAAAACTCTATCTAAAACTGGCCCTTGAAACTATTATATATCACGAGTACATAGAAACAGAAAGCAGGTAAATCGATCAAGAATCGCGCCTAAACCAGCCACTTGAAAACGGCCGCGCAGATCCGCAAACTGGAACAAAACTGAAACCTGTTTCTCAGCTGATGAACTAAAAACACCCCCACACACTTCTAAAACACCCCCTTATATTTATGTGCTATATCATTTACCCATAAATGAGGTGTCGATCATTTTAGGAATTCGTTGTTATCTACTTACATCATCGTCTCCGCTTACACAAACATTAGTGTTAATGTCCTCTGATGGCCCTATCGAGTGAACTTCCCAACTTGATTTACCTTGATGCATCATACACCTTTTGGTTAATATGCAGATTGTTTTTTGACACTTGTTTGTGTTTGAAGGTACTGTATTGATCACTTCTCTACATCTTACATTTTCATGAGAAACTAATCTTCATGCATTCATGTTCGGTATTCTGGAGATCAATTTGAGGAATCGTTTATGTTTATTTTGTAAAACTTTTTGTCCCCAATATGTTGACTTGGTTCTTATTTTATAGTTCTTGATATTGTATCTTAGTGACGTTGAATCTGGCTTAGAGTTTTTAAGAGGTTAGGTTTCATGCATTCAGAAATTTATTGGTTCTTGGTGTTTGTGTTTGCAATTTAGACTTTCTTGTTCTTGATTTGTTATTTCTTGACTGTGTGTTGTTGATTCTTGATGTTCTGAGTTTGCTATTTTATGCCACTTTAGTTCAGTACATGTGGCAGCGATATCCAAATGCTACTACAGGAGATGACATGTTTCCTTTTATACAGAGCATCTCTTGTCTTGTTGGACACTTTCACGTTTCAGAAAATATATAATTCAGGTAATATTAACTGCTTTTTGTTTCTTGGAAAATTTGGAACAATATTGTTAGATCAGAATGGCCCAGTTATTGAATTGAGACTCTTAATAGTGCGCTCTTGATTTGTCTCCTTTACCCCTTGGCCTAATCTAATTTCCCATTGTGGCTTTGCTGGTGAGAAATGAGGGATTCCAAGTGGTCTAATGCAAGTAAGTGACCACGGTTTATTAGAATGGCCCAACGGTTAGGTTGAGACTCTTAATAGTGCCCTCTTGAGTTGTCTCATTTAACCTAATCTGTGGCCTAATCTAATTACCATTGTGGCTTTGCTAGTGATAAAGGAGGGATTCCGATTGGTGTAATTCATTCTTATATGTGTTTACTAATGCATTACTTCATGTATAATTCTGTTTAACAAGTGAAGTGAATATACATATTGGTGATTATTGGTTTTGATGTTTGCAAGGTTGGCTCAAGAAATGAAGAACTTGTAATAAGTGACCAAGTTCCAGTTTTCAGACATTATTCATAGACACTGCTTATTTCGAGGTAATATATTCTCTTGCTCCACACATAATTTTTTGCACTTGGTTCATAGTAACCAATATTTCACGTGTCAGTGATGAGACACTACAAAGTATAGCTCAGGCTTGTGGAAATCTCCATGTTCTAGACGCATCATACTGCCCAAACATAGCTCTTGAAGTAAACTTTCTCTCTCTCTGTTTGTATACACATGTTTATATCGAGTACGCATGCATGCATGCCATGTAATGAGTAATTATCTTTTGAAGTCTGTAAGACGTCAATTGCTGACAGTTCGCTTCAAAGCTTTGAGGGTATAACATCGGCTTTAATGGTTTCCATAGCTTCTAGTCCTATGCTTGAGGTTAGAATACACCCTCTTCTGTATTTCTTTTGACTTTGGATTGTGATGATTTGATGTTCTGATTAGTTATATATGATCATAGGTTGCTGTTATTACCTGTGCATCTATTCCAGCTTCTGGAGCTTGATAATTGCAGTTTATTAACATCAAATCTCTGGAGCTGAGACGCCTGAAGAACATAAGGCTCGTACACTGTCGGAAGTATGTCCTACTCTCGTACCAAGAGCCTTGCGATCTGTTTTTCTGTTTGTGTTTTAGTTAAGTCGGTTTGTGTTTTAGTTCACACTTCAAACAGGAAAAGTTGCTTAGTTTGGTCGGATTTCTGAGTACACAGTGCATATGTAGGGAATCATACTGTTCTCAGAAATTTTAATTTCTTATGTATTTGGAGATATAGGAGATCTCTTACCTTCTTGGACATGGAGTGCTGTAGAAAAAAGGCCTAATGCACCCATGTGATATTGGAGTCAACTGCATCTCATATTATCATCCATCCACCGATTATACAAGTTTTACATGCATCGGATTTTTCTATGGTCACTGCTAGTATATCTAATTCTACATATTAGTCTGTGTTAGAGTTTGACAACAGTGAGTTTCCACAGTACATCTTTACTTAGTCTTTCACTTGGTGATTTCCATGCAATAACTTATCTTGAGCTCAAATTGCCTTACCTCAAGCATATCTCGTTAGATGGTTGTGATTATCTTGAGAGAGCATCATTTTCACCTGTAAGTCATCATCTTATTGATTGTTTTACATCCTTTTTTGGGATTGAAGTCCACTTTTTATTTGATGGTTGTCTTAAACTTTCAATCTCAATTTTCCTGGGAGAAAGAACTTGTGAATCGTTATTCTCATTTTCTGTTGCCATGTAATGCTTCTCTGTCCTGTAGTTGCTGATTTATTCTGCTCACTTCATTGGAATTTGCTTATCATGCTTTCATGTATTTCAAAAAATCCATTGCAGGTTGGTCTCAGGTCGTTGAATATGGGCATATGCTCCAAATTGAATGTGCTCCATGTTGCAGCATCACAAATGATTTCAATTGAACTAAAGGGGTGTGGTATATTATCCGAAGCATTCATCCATTGTCCTCTGCTGACATCTTTAGGTGCATCTTTCTGCAGGTGATTTTACTGAGTTACTTCCAACCTGTTTTGCCGGATCAAGTCGATACCTGACTGTCTATTCATAAATGTGTTTTAACTTTCCTTTTATGATTTATGTGTGCAGCCAACTCAAGGATGATTTCTTATCTGCTGCAGCATCTTCTTGTCCACTTATTGAATCATTACTGTTAATGTCATGCCCCTTTATTGGCCCCGATGGAGTGGCCTTCCCAACTTGACTTACCTTGATCTATCATACACCTTTTTGGTTAATTTGCAGCCTGTTTTCAACTATTGTTTGTGTTTGAAGGTACTTCGTTGCATCACTTCTCTACATCTTACATTTTCATCAGATGAGAAACTAACCTTCACATGCATTCAGATATTCGGTGTTCTGGAGATGAATTCGAAGAATCATTTGTGTTCATTTTGTACAATTTTTTTTTCCCCATTATGTTGACTTGGTTCTTATTTTATAGATCTTGAAATTGCAAGCATGCAAATATCTTAGCGACATTGAATCTGGCTTAGAGTTTGTTAAGAGAGTAGGTTTCATGCATTAGAAATTTATTGGTTCTTGGTGTTTGTGTTTGCAATTTGGACTTTCTTGTTCTTGATTTGTTATTTCTTGATTGTGTGTTGTTGATTCTTGGTGCTCTGAGTTTGCTATTTTTTGCCACTTCAGTTCAGTACATGTGCCAGCGATATCCAAATGCTACTTCAGGAGATGACATGTTTTCTTTGATATGGAGCATCTCTTGTCTTGTTGGACACTTTCACGTTTCAGAAAATATATAATTCAGGTAATATTAAACTGCTTTTTGTTTCTTGGAAAATTTGGAACAATATTGCTAGATCAGAATGGCCCAGTTATTGAATTAAGGCTCTTAATAGTGCGCTCTTGAGTTGTCTCCTTTACCCCTTGGCCTAATCTAATTTCCCATTGTGGCTTTGCTGGTGAGAAATGAGGGATCCCAACTGGTCTAATGCAAGTAAGTGGCCACGGGTAATTTGAATGGCCCAACAGTTAGGTTGAGACTCTTAACTGTGCCCTCTTGAGTTGTCTCATTTAACCTAATATGTGGCCTAATCTAATTACCATTGTGGCTTTGCTAGTGATAAAAGAGGGATCCCGACTGGTGTATTCATTCTTATATGTGTTTACTAATGCATTACTTCATGTATAATTTTGTTGAACGCGTGAAGTGAATTTACATATTGGTGATTATTGGTTTTGATGTTTGCGAGGTTGGCTCAAGAAATGACAAACTTGTAATGAATGACCAAGTTCCAGTTTTCAGACATTATTCATAGACACCACTTATTTCGAGGTAATATATTCTCTTGCTCCACACATACTTTTTTGCACTTGGTAACCAATAGTTAATGTGTCAGTGATGAGACACTACAAAGGGTAGCTCAGGCTTGTGGAAATCTCCATGTTCTAGACGCATCATACTGCCCAAACATCTCTCTGCCCAAACCTTTGGAATTTCAAAGTTGAAAATGCTACTCTTTTGACCTCATCCTTCTGTGCTTCCAATAATTGTGTGCACGCTATCTGTATATTTGTTGTGAGATTAACAGAATAAGCAGTTTAGATATCTGGGCATTGTGTTAGTGTCCCCTCTCTTGAAATAGAAAAGTGGCTATTTTCTGTTTGCCTAATTGACATACATTCAAGTAGTAGATATGGATGACATACTTTTGAACATTTAAGCTTGTATATGTAAGTGTAGTCTGTGTGTGATCCAAAACATGTCCGGGGGTGATGGGGTTTGAGTACTTCCGTTTTTTGTTTTCTTGAATAAGGTTAGATGTAAGAGAATACGACGGGGAGCATGTTTCTGCACTAACTTATAATTGAAGTTGAAAAGCTCTTAAACACAGATGCTATGGTACAATTAGGATTGTAATTATTGCATCACTTATAAAAAAATTAGATTTTCTGTTTGGATTCTAAGCATATACGTCAAGTTTTACCAGTACCTGGATAACAAGGAATTAGCAAACAATAAGGGCTTATCCACATTTGGTAGGTTCCGCTCGATTGGATCAGATGTCACATGGATAAGAGGTCAATCAGATGCATACGTTATTGGCTCTACTAGAACTGAACAGGTTGTTGCTCGGAAAACAGAAAATGTAGGGAATACGCCAACTAGCAGGGCAGAGGTATACAATTTTGCCATTGGTAATGGATTATTCATAATTGAGTTGTAGCAAATCTGCAGCCAGCATCTTCTAGAGAGAGTTTTGTGCCTGGTGCTGATAATGGAAGAGATAACTTAAATGGTGAGAAAGGTGATGAGATGGACATAGTGATGGAAAGCAGGTCCACTCAGGAAACAATTCAGAAAAGCAAGCACGGTATGCTCCTAAATTCTGTACAACCATTTACATTTAATTTGATTGGGTAAATTACAGGTCAAAGGGCGAAACCTGCAATCCACCAAGCGCCAGAAATATCAAGCTGTCTGTATCAGTTATCCCTTTTTATTTATGCTTGTTTGATCACTTCTATACCTGTTTTTAAGCGTCGATTAGTGCAGAAAGATCTATTGCAATTATGAGTATGTGTTCTTTTTCTTGTTTTGCTGGGAATATCTTCCATTCTGTTTTCCTTTTTCAAAAGGAGCAAGCAAAAGTTGAGATGGTGCAAATTCTGAAAATACTAACTTCAAGTTCAGCATGCCAGCTGGACATTGAGATTAAACGGTTGATTTTTTTTTTTACCTTGATTGTTAATGATGCCTTGGCTGATTCCTTCATTGCCCTGTGCAACTGATGAAATTAGAGATGACACTCAGTTAACAAGTAAATTTATCTATTTGATTACAATGTTCTCTGGTAAAGTTTGTCAAAACTTTATGTACTATCCACTTATGAATGGTGCATTTTTTTTACGTAAGCTTCCCAGGATTATTTCACGAGCTTTCTTCTTTTTATCCCTGTTTTTTTTATTTTTCTTTTAAATTTCTCATTATGACTCTCTCATTATTTTTGTCTGATACAGCTTCCGCAAAAATACTGAAACTTGAGTTGGAACTGACTAGTGGCACATTAGGTGGACTTGTTACGACTATTGAAGGCTTGTGATATCAAAGAATGGTGAAAGCATTTGCTATTCCCTCTTCATGTCATATCAGCTTATTCTTTTCCCAAATCATGTTATTTTGATTGGAGATGGGTTTTGCATGGAGGAGGTTTACGAACGCAAGCTACAGTAAAATATCTTTGCCAGGATGTTATTAAGGTGTGCAGTTATCATGTTGTTTATGCTGTGTTCTGTTGATTTTCCCTTCACTCTTCAATTTTTATTGCACTAATCAATATGTTCCAAGCAAAAAAAAAAAAATGCAATATATATGGTGTCTTACATTAGTAGTATTGAATTTTAGTAGGTTAACTTGGATGACTAATAAACAATCAGCTGTCAAGAGTATCCCTATACAACAATCCAGAACTGTGGTCTGTGGTCCATTGTCGACTTTGCTTGAAAACAAAAGAACTCTCTTGGTCGATGATAGGTGAATGCTCATGACTGAAAAACTTGGTTAGTTTTATCAACATTTCGGTAGTAAAATTGCACGTTGAGAAGGGTTCTCACTTGTCATGCATATTTGTTTAGCAGGGAGCATTATTTGACTTGTATCTGCATACCTTTGCATTGATGTTTCCTTCGGATTTTCTTTTATGTACCTTATTAGTTGCTATTTCTTTTTTCTGGAAAATCCTACTTTTATCTGCTTTAATTTGTGAGAGAAGCTGCTTTTATATTGAAATTGCCCAGATTAGAGAATACAATGCTTTAAAATATTGGAGTATTAAATGATAGTTTTGTTTTCTCATAAGGAAGAGATATAATCTACGGTAATCATGTGCAGTTTATCATCTGAGTTATAACAATTCACATGCACCGTTAACTAGTTTGCCTATGTAGGTTCTCCAAAGTTTTACTCCTGAATTAGCATTGGTTTTTATAATTGATTTTTTACATAATCTTCGCAGCATTATTTCATGGTCTTTCTTCTTTATATATACCGGAACTTGAGTTGGAACTGGCTAACTGCACATTAGGTGGACTTGTTATGACTATTTAAGGCTTGTGATATTCAAGAATGGTGAAAGTAAGTATTTGTTATCCCCTCTTCAGTAAACAACTTTGTTTTCATATCAGCCTACTATTTTCCCAAATCATAATATTTTGATTAGGAATGCCACAGTTAAATAATCTATAGTTTTTCACACAAAGTGCCCTGTGAGTTTATCAGTGCAATATTTAACATTATTTGAGATTTTGCATGGCATCTGTGTTCATATGGTGCACCAAAAGCACAGTCTATGTATACGGTGCATCAAATTTTCTCTAATCTCAAAGCATATCCTTCAACTTCAATTATGCAGGTCTTGTGAGAGTACATGGGTTTACTTTTAGTGATAGTCTTGTTAATTCCGAAAGGAGCAAGTGGAAAGAATTTAGGGCAAAACTTGAGAAGGTGAAAATTCTGAAAATACTTTCAAGTTCAGCATGCCAGCGGGACATTGAAATTAAAAGCTTGATTTTTTCTTTTTCTTTTTTTATACAACTTAAAAGATTGGAAGAATCTTAGACTTTGATTGTTGATGATGCCTTGGCTAATTCTTTCATTACCCCTGTAACTGATGAAATTAGAGATGACACTTGGTTAACAAGTAAGTTTGTCTCCCTGATTACAATTTTTTTTGTGGCAAAGTTCGCTAAATATGTTCTATCCACTTGTATGTTGCATTTATTTTTTTGGCTCACAAGTGAGGAATACATGTCAAACGATATGCAGGTTGTTGGTCATTTAAGGATTTTCTTGGAGTATTGTTTTTGCTTGTTGCTTAAATTTTATTGGTTCTTTGTGTTCTGTGTTTGCTAGACTTTCATGTTGTTGATTTGTTATTTCTTTTTTGAGTTTCGTTGATTCAGGATGTTCTGTGTTTGCTATTTTGTGACCAAGGGTTTTCTTGTTTTTGATCTGTTATTTCTTGTTTGGGTTTCGTTGATTGATGGTGTTGTGTATTTGCTATTTTGTGACAAAGAGCTTTCTTGGTGTTGATTTGTTATTTCTGGTTTGTGTTTTGTTGATACTTGGTGTTTTGTGTTTGTTGTTTGGTCTTTCTTCTTGTTGATTTGTTATTTCTTGATTGAGTTTCGATGATTCATGTTGTTCTTTGTTTGCTATTTTGTGATGATTGGCTTTCTTGGTGTTGATTTGTAAATTTCTTGTTTGTATTTTGTTGATTCATGGTGTTTAGTGTTGTTATTTTGAATTTATATTATCCATTGGATTTTGACATTTTACAGGTTGGTTGGTTTAGTTGGTTTGGGTTCTATTTATTATCTAGTTGTGCTAGATCAATGTCGTATTGTCGTTGACTCAAATTCCATATTTCAATACGGTAAGTTCCTCCTAAACTGAGATATCCTTAACTAATATAATTGAAACACTAGACCATTCAGTTGATATTTTTTTGGTTCCCAAGAAAAATTATTATTGAGTTTACTGTGTTATTTATTTTCACTCTTATGTACACATTGTGCTGAAAGGTAATTCTGTCCAATGATACAAGAAGCTCATATTTTTTCCCTAGCTGTGTCGTATAGATCTTATTTCTTTTATGCCTTTTATAAATTATTTGATTCAAATGTTAAGGATTTCTAAGCACGCCAAAAAGTTTCCCATTCTTACCTTTGTGATTAAAAAATAAAAAATAAAAAAGTTTAAACATTGAAAATTCACCCCCTAATCTTATTTTCTCAATCTTGCTCACGTCGTCTAATTTCCACAAAATTCTATTTCTCACTTCTTCTATCGAAGTCTTTAGAATGCCAACATAGCTGGGTAAATTTCAAGGGTAGGTTAACTTTCAATATTTTAGTTCGGTGATTTTTTCATTTTTTTAGTTGGATTTGTAATGGTTTGATTTTAGGGTGAATTATTTGGGTTAATTTCTAACGCATAAGACCACCGATCGGTTCAGTAAACCAGACACAACTTCAAATGTTCGGGTAGAGCTTCCGAACAGCCTAGTATTACACACAGTCACCTTGGACTGCATACGGGCAAGTAAATTTGGCTGGCTTGATCGAACATGAGCAAACAACTTGCTGTTGTGTTTGATATATTTTCATTGAATTTAATAGCCGATAATTGTGCATCTTACCATTTGTATATATCTTGTAATCTCGTGTGATTTGTTTTGATTCTTTTGATTCTTTCCTTGTATGTTTTGTACAATTCTTGTTATATATATTGGAATCATGGCTCTCACCAAATTCACGGTAAACCGCATATCCTTGATGACCATCAAATTAACCCCTACTAATTATCTTCTCTGGATTAATTGCCGTACCCACCCTCCGCTGTGATAATTTGTTAGCTATCGTCGATGGTACTGAACCTGTCCTGTCACAGACTGTTGAAACTGTTGATGGTTTTGTTTGTTAGATGATCGTCGTTTTGACTCTCCAATGCAAGTAGTCTAGGTGGAGACCAACGACTTCAAATAGAAAGCGTTGAGTCGGAAATTGTCTCAAAAATGTTAACAAGACACAAGTGGACAACCATCAAAACCCTCCAGGCGCCCATCATCTAAGTAGGTTTTGTAGAAAGAAGTAGAATGGGTGGGGCCATCAACACTCCAATCATTTTCTAAACATACCCTAAAAATTTTATATTTTAAATTGAATTATATGAAATTTAAAAAAAATTCAATTTTACCTTTAAAGAAAAAAAAAAAAAGAGCAAAACAAAACCCCCTTCCTTCCCGTCTCTTTCTCCCATCTTCTCTGTTTCTTTTTTCTTTCATTCCTCTAACTTCTTAAATTTTTTAGGAATAACACAACAATATAATTAAAATCTGAAAATTGTATAAAAAACTTAAAAAGAAAAAAAAAAAAAAAAAAGATTAAACAAAACAGTCTTGTTCAATACTGGTGGGCAGAATCACTTATTTGTGTTGTTTACACGATTTTTATGCGATGCTTATATATTTAGTTAACTTGTGAAAGGATTATTATTATTATATTGTTGTGTTGTTTTTCAAAACATAAAGAGATAATGAGGTTTTTATTTTTTATTTTTAGTGTAAAATTAGAATTTTTTATATTTTTTAATTAAAATATAAAAAAATTAGGGTGTGGATAGTCCCACCAAAGAGGATATAGTCGAAAGTGTATTTGACTTAAATCTTTTTTGGTTATATTGTAATTGTTGAGTTTTGTAAGTTATTTAAATGGAACAAGACGTATTTAATCTTGAACTTGATTGACTTTCTATGATATCTATCTAGTCTAGTATAACAATATGAAAGGCAATAAGTACAACATACTTTATAACATTATAAATTTCGCCCAAATTCTAAATGACACGAGTAAAATACCCTATCCCACTGGATATGTTCGTCTAAGTTACTCATGAATTGAACTCAAATGTGTAAAGATAAAAAAAGTTGCAAATTATATAAATCTTTTGGGATTTATTCAATATTCTACATATACAGTCAACTGTTTTATTTAAATGTAGTACATAATTTCGAGTATAATAAAAATATGGTGGTATTGTGTAATACTAATATAATAAGAACCGAGATTTCCAAGTTAATTAGAAAGACCAAAAAAAAAAGAGTAGAATAAATTTTGTTGTTGATTAGTCTCAAGACTCACTCTCAGCCTCAATTCTTTATCTATATTCCAATTTATTACCTCCATTCTCATCAGTTGGAAATCTAGTTTATTTTCCAACAATTCCATTGTGTTATAAACAACTTGAGTGGAAGTGATCTTTTGAAACCACCTCATTGTGTATTGGGTATCTTCTACTTACACGTGTTCATCTTTCTTGTTCGTATATCATGTGTTGTCACAAAATTGATCTCATGCTCACGTTCATCATCTTTATCAAAATCGTATAATTACCATATCAACACAAATTTGGTATCGTGCTTGTGACCCTTTTCTTTGTTGTTATAGGATTAAATTTGGAATTCACACAATAAAAATCCATAGAAATTGTGGCAATCAAAGCATGACCAAGGATTGAAATCCAAACATTGTTGGGCAGAAACAGAAAATGTCAAAACAAGAAATTTCCTTGTTTTGAGAAGGTGAAGCAGCATCACCAGACAGCAAATATCAAATGTCAGTCTACCGGCTGACCCTAGAATTTGACATGGTATATAACCCAGGATTTGACATGGTATCTACTGGCTGACCCTAGAATTTTCTTCATGTCAATTTCACTGTTTGTTTCAATTTTGAAAAGAATATGAAATAGGAAACTTATATTAACTTAAGATTTACTACATAAATTAGAGCATTCACATTTGGTGGAATCAGTTCATAATATATAGACAAGAAAAATAGAGCCTTCAATTTCACCAGATGCCAAACACATACTAATATTAGTATATACAGATGGGAGGATGAGAATGGCTTCTTCTCATCCTTGTTCACCACCAACACACTCCACTATGTACATATCCTAATCCTACTCGATTACTTGACAGTGGTTAATCATGACGCTATACCTGAACACGAGTCAAAGGATTCACAAAAGCCTCGTACCTGGATTAATCCATGCCTCTTGGTTAGCATATCCTTCTTCACAAAAACACCAACAACCAAAAGATTCTCTGTGCAACTTTCTGAAGCACAAATCTGCAGATTGATCTTTAATCTCCAAGACTTTCCAAGATGAAGCTGGTTCCTTCTGATTCTGCTGTTGGTAAAGGCAGCTTGTTTCCTTTCATTTTCTTCACATCTTGGCTAGAACAGATGAAAATCCTTCGAACCATGTTGCAAAATTCTCTGCAAAAGAATTATATTTTAGCAGGAACAAGTTGAGAAATGTGTTTGATTGTGATCGAGAAGATTAAGAAACAGCAGACTTACGGCCATGGATCATCACCCACGAGCATCATATCCCCTTCATCATCCGCAAACACAATTTCCCATTTATTTCGTAGCCGCAGCTCCCCCTTAATTTCAAACATCTCTTCTAGTTCGGTTATAAGATCATCATATCCCTTCAATGTTGTCAAATCCACGGCACGTCCAACAGCAACCCCTTGCATTTGTACCTACTCAAATGGAATTTCATGCCAAATGCACAAATGTGATGTAAGTTATCTTTCAAGGCAAGTATTAATGCTTGTCAAAACTACATCAAAGCTAAGACAGATCAGATCATTCAGGTTGAGTTTTAATTTATTCATCATATACCTTGGTGCGACTTCTAGAAGAGTTGCTCTGTTTGCTTTGAATCTCCTTTGTTGGTCCTTGCAACTGGTCTTCCTTTAGATCTCTAACATCCTTGGTAACACCAGACTTCTGTTCTGAATCACCTGAGGATAGAATACTTGGAATGCATACTTCCCCAGCCTCATTTGGCATATCAGCGGATTTTAGAGGAGCTACAGATGGACTTTTCAAATCAAACCCAAACAATCGGCACGACACAACAGCATCTGGTTGTCTTACATCAGTACAGCCAGACGGAGGGGTATTAAGGTATTTTCCTGGGCTTCGAGCAGAATGGATTGAAATAACAGACCAAGCTGAAGCACTTTTACTTTCATCTATTTCTTCAGCATGCATATTTGAAGAAGCATTAGCATAAAGGGAAGACTGCCACCCTCCATCTACCGGAGTGCTTGGTGTACTGTTATTACTGTGTTTTACAAGTGTGGTTCCAGTATCTGTTTGTTTAGCATGCAAATTAACCATATGATTGGTTCTTTGTCCTTCAAAACCACGATTTATTTGGTGTGCATCATGAGATAGATTCCACGTAGGTGATGCAGTTGAAGTCAAATTTTCTACAAAAATGGAAATAACAAATAAATTAGGTCATGATGTTCAAATATATAAGGGAACAGAAAAACAAAAATTTCGAAATCCAAACCAACCAGGAGCAGGGATTTCAATATGTGATCGAAGCCTTTTATGCTTCAAGGTCGGTGGCTGGATGAGGGTTGTGGGGATTGATGCAACAAATGGTTCTATCTCCCATGGAGAAACCCTATCTGGCCTATGGATGGATGCAGGTTCATCCCACTGAACCTGTGAATGTAAGAAAAATATGTTAACAATCTCATTTACAGTAAATGAAAAACTATGCTATGAATACCAACAAATCAACAAACCTTCAATGTTCTCCATTTAGAATTTTCCCACTGAGGAGACATATCCTCAACCCCAATAATTGTACCCGAAAACCTGATAGCTCGGAGAAAGAAAGAGAAATTTCAGTTACTCAGTCTAACTAACCTCTATAGTAATCAACTTCAATATATTTACCAACCTTCTCTCAGGAGACTCCTCCCCTTCAAAACGCATCTTGAATCTCATGCCGACTTCAAAATCATGGTTTATAGCTTCTAGGTACTTGTTTAGGCCTATGATGAACTGACTTGTTCTAAATTGTCAAGACATAAAATAAGATAAGAAGATTATAAATTATTCTAAAAAATGGACTTCTACTAGAAGACAAGTTTCCAATTGCGAAAGGAGTCTAGGTTTCAGACCTTGGCTTGTAGTAAACAACAAAGTATGTCTGAGTTAAAACAGCATGTGATGCAGTTGCAAGCACTCCCAGGTGCATGCTCTGACTAGAAATCACTGATGATGGCATGGAGCTCTGTTGACGAGAATGGCGCCTCACCCCAACACGCAGTTCTCCAGTCTCTCCCCTAGAACAACCAAGGTTACAAATGATGAACTCAACTCAAACAAAAAAAAAGCACCAGATACATTTTGGACATAGTATAATTATTGTATAACTATCTGAATACCTCAGAAAGACAAATGAATCGCCAGCAACTAATCTCTTTGAAGTAACAAATGTACTCCATCCTGTTGTGAGCAAATGCCTCCGAGGTTGACCTATTCAGTACAAATCATTAAATAATTCAACTTCTTGAAACAAAATTAAGTGAATTACATCCTCATGCTTGACAAATGACTCATGCCTTTTACTTAGATCTTCATCGATCAATTACTCTATTGGCAGTCACATAAGTAAATCTACAACACCCATTTGAGATGTACCTCTAAATATATGCTTAAAATGCCACTCAGTTCCATGCAGATCTTTAGCAATCAAATCCTGTGTCGGAGTCTGCTGGCTCATATCCTGATTGGAGACAATAAACAAAGATAAATTTTCCAGAAAAGAACAGAATCATACAAAGATGTACAGACATAGCAGACAAGGATATAAAAAGAAACAAGTATATCGGAGAAAAAGTGTAATCATTACCAAGGGAGGAAGGCATTCATTAGCATGTTTGCGAAGGACAGAAAATCCACCATGCGTGCTCGTATCAGAGGCAGTCAAAACTTTGCAGAATGAGTGAACTGCAGGTCTAGGAGGCTCATCAGTAGGACTATCCGGACTTCTTGGCTCACTTTGCTACAAATGGTTTTACCAAAGTAAATGTATTAACATTTTAAGTTGCAAACCGTATGGATGCCAGCCTAATTTTCGAGCAGAGGACAACAGATAATAAAATAGTTGGCAATTTCGCGAAATGGAGAGCAGAAAGATTAAAATAAGTTCTTACATCTGCGTCTGGTATCAAAGTAATTTGTGCATAAACTTCATCAGAGTCCTTTTCAGCCTACACAGTAAAACAAGTAGAGAATCACTAACCAAATGGCCGGCGCTTGAATCGCTCGTTCTAAAGAAACATATGAACACCCAAATGGCCGGCACTTTCTCAATTAAGCAATTAGCAAACCCAGAATTCAAAGGCAGGAAAAGAAGCTATAAAAGAGACTATACCAGTAGATTAATGTCAAGAACACGACAGAGGATCTTCGAAGGCAAAGTGAACATCTGTATCCTCTGATTAAGTTCCTGATTTGTTGACGCCTCCAACTAGCAAATGCCAAAAACATGAAATCAAACTTCAAAAGAAATCCCGAAAAAGGAAAAACAGATCAATTCAATAAAAATTCAACTTCAGGCCAAGTTTCCACACAGAGATCTGAACAATTAATTCACCAGCCGCCAAATTGGACAGAAAAAATTGCACAATCAAACTCAACTCACTTGTTCCATGTGGCCTTGTGGGAAATAGTAAACTCTTTCTGTAGCCTTAGGAACATCCACCAACGGACCCGCACAAGCCCTCCACAGTTCTTCATACATTGAATTATTTGCTCCAATCCCTGAAAATTTTCTCGAAATAATCAAAACATAAATTAGAACAAGAAAAAGAACCTCATAACCGAGAATTAATTAAATAAAGCAAATGATTATTTTAGAAATTTGACCTTCAGCTGAATAGCTATTATGCTGCTGTTGAGAAATCGAACCGCAGTTTGCCATAACTGTACCGATAAGCAAACCTCTTTTGGATTAAAATAAAATCTCCAAATCCTCAATCAAAGCTCCTCCACGAATGAATTGATGATATACAATGTATCAATCTCGACGCCTTTAACCCTACACTAAATCCCTTATTTACACCACAATAATATTGCAAATAGCCATCACAGCAGATAACAAACCCAGCAAATCTCTGAGAAACCGAGGCGGCCGTTGGACTAACCTCCGGTGATCACACTAGCGGCGGAAGATCAACTTTCCGATAGCAAATAAGAAGACTGAAATTAAATCAGATTACTTGGTTTGTGTGGGTAGAAAATGGAAATCAGAGGAGAGAGGAAAAGAGAAACGGCGTCTGAGTATCCCAAGAAACCGCTAAATATACGCCTTGATTTGTTGCTTTCTCTCTCTATAAGTAAAATGTTTTGGTTTTCACACAACGTGGTTTCATTGTCTCCTTTTCACTGCACACGCAGTCTGCGTGTGCATGTGTGTGGTTAGGAGGGCCGCCCTAACTAACTCTGGTTAAACCCTCAACCAGAGTTGGACGGCTCCTATGATAACATATTTTGGCGAAATTTTTGGTGGGGGTCAATTTTTGGATTTGGTAACATGTTTTTCTGGAAAATGCTTATCTCACTGTCCCTCGCATTTTACTTGTTCACAATTGCTACCTTCCATATATTTATTTGAGTGAGTTTTGTACGAGATTGTTTCATCGATTTAGATACATGTCAATGTATAATTTACATTTTATATTTTATATGTAAATTTATGAAAATAAATTTTGTTTATAAATATTTTATTTTGTTTTAATTTATTATTATATTGATATTTCATCTCATTTTTATTATATTGAATATAGTTACATAAATTACATATTTGAAATGGAAGATATTGTTTATTATTTTTCATCTTATTTCATTATTGTCATTTATTGTAATTCCCTTAAATTTGATTGGTATATTATTTTATATGTCGTCATCGATATTCGTAAAATAATAAAGACAACTATAAATCTATATTTAAAATCTACGAATTTGATGATTGATATAACCAATCAAATTATGGCGTTAACAAAAATCATAATATGTTGTTAATAACTCCTAATTTTTGTTTATTGTAAAATTAATATATGCATCGAACATAAATACATGCACGTGTATGAGTGGCGAAGTGTTTAGTCTCCTTTCTCATATGGTAGATGGGGAGTTCAAATTATTCCATTTTCCATAATTTTTCATGTGCTAAAAATAAAAATTTGACTAAGTATTAAGTCATTGTTTGATGTAATATAAAAGTTGACACATCACTTTGATTATTCACATGTTAATATGTTGTTCATATTTTCTAAATAAAAATAACTATTGAGTTGTCAAATTTGAATGATTGGAAAACGTCACCCTTACTGTGAAACGATAAATAATTTTACTTATTGATGGATCAAAAAATAAATGATCATTGATGAATTACACACAACTTTCTATTGATGAAAATTACACACAATCTCTAAGTAAACTTAACTATTTGATGATTACTTCTTATAAGATCAATCTCTCAATAGCACACATCAAATTGTATAAATTATGTCTTCTAAATCATTTAAGCGATATTCTTATTATTAAACAGGGTGTTTCCTTAATATTATTAAAAATATCTTACATAGAAGAGTAGGAAGATAAACTTATTTCAAACATCCTATAAACTCTTTTATAAATTGCTTTCACAATTTATAAAATTTGGATAATTGAGTTTTTTTACTAATCTAGTAATGTTTATATTTTAATTAAAATTATTAAATTAAAAAAATTATCAACAGAAATAACTTATTCGAGAATAAACCACAACTCTAAAATACATAATTGAAAAACTCTAACCTATTATGAGATGAAATAAACTTTGAAGTGCTTTAAAATTTTAAAATATTTTATAAGAGTTAAGCAAAACACTTCATCTACTCTTGATTTTATAAGAAATTTCGTCATATTTAGAAACAATTTATAAAATAATAATTATAAATAAAATGTAGTATTTATTTAAAAGAGGGAGGTTGAAAGAGCAAGAAGCGGTTGTCTGCATGTGATTGGCTGTCTGGTCCGCGGCAGGCAACAGGGTTGGCTCCACTTCACCCCGGCAAAGAATTTTCCCCTTTTCTCCTATTCATTTATTACTAATTATTATTATTGTTGGAAACCTATTTGACCCGGATATTTCACTTAATTACAAACACACCCCATTAAGTATTAGTATTATCATTAAGATGGCCCACCACAACACATGGGGTGTGATTCAGTACGAGACGTGATCTGGTCATCGATGTGTGGCCTCAGCTGATTCAGAATCCAGTGGTCCTGGGTGAGACCAGTACAACTCATCATATTATTCCACGTGGCATTGCATGACGACATTCCTCTCTCTCCACTTTATCGTGAGTCCGGACCACTCCATCTCCTGCACGTGACTTGGCTCACCCACTTTTTTTTTTTTTTAATTTACTCTTTTATTCTACTCTCCTTTTCAATTTCCAACACCTATACTATACTGTATAATACATTACAACCTGAGAATTTTTTCTATTTGATTGCAACATTAAGTCCACTCATATTTTCAGTCACTTTCTTTTTAAGGTTTATTTGGTGTTTTTGCAATTTGATATCTATAGTTATTTTTTTCACTTACCAATCTAAAAAAAAAATCCTTAAAATCAGACTCCAATGAGAAAGTGATTACAAAATATTAGAATGTTGCGCTACTAGTTGTAATTGAGAAGGAAAAAAAAATTATATTTTTTATTGTACGTCTACTTTGTTTTTCACACATGTATAAAGTTAATTGGGAAAACAGACCATACAAACAATTTTTCTAAATAATTTAATATATGCAATTAACCTGAGATATATCCAATCAAAACTATCTGAAATGGAAGGAAATTAGGTTTTTAATGCTTATAACAGAAAAGTCAAAAATGTATTCAAATACGCACATTAATGATTCAAGAAGACAAATATAATTTTCGTGAAAAGTAAAAATTAAAGTATTTTCCATCACAGTAATTATATCTCTCAAGAACTAAAAAAGTTGTCTCATGGTCTATTTATTTTTCTAGAATACCATGTACATATAGCTAGACGGCGCATTTTTATTTTCACTAATTTTTATAATCGATTTTGAGATTTAAATCTAATTAATGTAGGATTAGCAATTTGTAACTATTAAATCACAAGACGTGTGTGTACAAGAATAATTGTAACACTGGAAACAGAATATATATTTTATTTCTTATGTCCACCAAAGTTCAAATTCACGTTGTTAAACCTCCATCATAATTCAATTATTTATTTCTTGAAACATAGCCATACTATTACTATTCCGGTCCGTGCATATATTATTTAATTGAAGAAAAAAAAGTCTCAATTTAATTGAATTATTGTGATGGTTCATTGCACCCAATATTGTCAACAAAAGGTTTAGATAATTAAAGGGTCTCCACTTGCACGTATTTATTTAATAATTAATAATATCTTGGATCTGACTCCCAAATTTCTTGAGAAATTGTTGGAGAATATGCCAATCTTTCCTATAATTGACCCTTCTCTTGTCTTCACTTTAAACTACTTCGCTTCTTGACCAGGTTTATCTAACATTTATCAATTCTTAGATCGCTTCGAAATTTCTACACGTCATTATTCTTGGTTTAATTGGGGTTGCAGCATGATTCCTGACGTCATCAACTCGTACTAGTTCTCATTTCTATTAAATCTTACATCTATATATATATATATATATATATATATATATATAAAACTAATTGTACACACACTAGGTCGGTTAACATATTCACCGTATACATATTAATTATATTGAGAATTGCATATGGTAGACATTTTAACATTTTTTTACCTCAACTACATGTACATACATCATGTATTTTTAGCATTTTTATTGATAAAACGCTTATTCACTATTTTAGATAAATTGTGTTTATATAAATATTTGGAGAGAGTCAAAAATCATTATAAATGTATAATAATCCAAAACGATGTATGTTATTCTAGAGAGAAAGGTATTTCTAATACTATTTTTTGATGTAAAATATTTAATTTTTTTATAATTCTATTAAGATTTGTAATAGTAATGATTATTTCTGTATAAAAATAATCTTGCAACAATTATTTTAAATGAATGCAATCAAATGTTCTTTATTAAATTATGGTGTGAATTATATAATATTTTATGAGATAGATTTCTATAAATTATTGTGTTCAGGCAAATTTAACATAAGAAATTTATTCAGTGCATATCTTAATTTAATTTTTTTTTTTTCAAGTATCAATTTTCAAGAGCATAAAGATATATAGTTGTTAAGTCATATAAACTACTGTTTCGTTATGTTTCAAGAGATTCAAGTGAAAACTGATCATATTTATTTTATTATGTTTCAGGAACAAATATTGTGAAGAATTTGACCTCAATTATAATTACAAATCATGTTGAAAACTAAAAATGAGTTCAATTTTTATCGAAACAAAATATATTAGCTCATCTAGAAGACGAAAAATAAACAAAGAACTCTCTGTGGAACCACGGGACATGGAATTCTAATAATCTTTTTTTTCTTTCTTTTTATAAACTTACAATTTTAAGGTGATGAACTCATGGGAAAGTTCAAAATTTCTAAGAGTGGAAAAAAGAAAAAGGAAAACATCTGAGCTTTTTATGTATGTGGATGAGAAAGTTTTGTCTGAATTAATAGCATCAAAAGTGACAGCTTATCCATATGCTGGAAAAAAAGTGGTTTCAACAACAATTTGATGATACCCAACATGTTGATAATTCAAACCTTTTGTGCCTTCCCATCCTAGCAACAATTCTTCTCCATCATCACAAAACGTGTACCATGCTCATCGATGCCCAAATTCACACTTAATTCTTCCATTTTTTTATAGTTTATGGAGTACCTAAATTGTGCAATAAGTTCTAATTAAATATGATGACTATTATGAGATCGTCTCACAAATCTAATTTAATAAAATGAGTCAACCTACAATTTATAATTTCAATTATAAAAGTTGATTTGTGTTTTTTGTTAGTGGGTCTATCTCGCAAGATTAGATCACAAGATGGTTTTATATAAGTTGTTGTGTCAAAAAATATTTTATTTAGGCAAATAATCGATATACAAATTATAAAAAAAAAATTCATATAATATATCAGAAACAAAGTGTTGTTGACAAAATGAATATAATTATTTGAATGTATCGTGAAAATTATCGCCTCCATTTTTGCATTTTGATAAAAGCACAAAGAAGATTTAGAAATATCTCATTCAAATCATATAATATGAT
This sequence comes from Scutellaria barbata, assembly GCA_028654395.1. Lineage (NCBI taxonomy): Eukaryota > Viridiplantae > Streptophyta > Magnoliopsida > Lamiales > Lamiaceae > Scutellaria > Scutellaria barbata. The sequence goes on from CM053645.1 coordinate 12,482,163, forward strand.
TTTATCTACTTTATTTATATTTATAGGAAATCACCGTAATAATTACTGAATAAATATAATGACACGATTGTTTTATAAAAGGTATCACATAAATATATCATTTTCTTCCTCATATAAGAAATATGAATAAATCTTTTATTATTCAAACCTAACCCTCTCTGTTTTTTAAAAATTGATTTAATGAAGTACTTTAACGTAAAAATGAAAGCAACATTACATCTTTCTTTGATGAAGCAATTATTTGTATCCTTTAAGGATAAATTAAACGAGAGGTTCCACATATTCCACCCAACACCTAGTCTGATTTTGATTTAGGAAAAGGATTCAAATTGAATTTTAATTAGCATAAAATTCAACCATTCCATTTAATTTCTAAATCTATATCCTATTTTAGATGCTACACTCAACATATATATATGCATTAATTGAGCTCAACATAAATAATAATACTACATTGCTTAATACAGTTAACAGAAATATAAATAGATCTTTTCAATGTCTCAATACAAAAAGGGATGTAGTGGTAAAGATTTGAAACATGAATATAGGATTACAAATATCTTATAGTTTGGGTTTGAATGGATCAATACACCATTCTTTTTAGTATAGTCTTCGTTTTCTTTTGGAATTTACGCGAACAAAACATTAAATGCTACCAAACTTAAAAGTTAATCTCTTAATTTTATTTAGAAGACAAAAATAAAACTAAAATTGTAATTGAAAGAACCAAAAACAGGTATAAATTCATTGGTAAACTATTTCTAGTAAAAAAGATGTGCCTAATTCCCAAATTAAAAGAGTTAATTGAGTCCACGTCAGCAACTTATAAATCTTCTAATCTATACATGGGTGACGTCAGCAGCGTTATTTTTAAGAATAAAACAAATAATTAACACTTAATGACATGGATTAGCGCCCTAGATGAGGGGTTAAACATAATTAACCAACCTTTATAGCTTGTGAGTGGAGAAGGAATAGAAAGAGTCACGACAAACCAATTACATTCAGCTTATGTGACTGTCTCTCTGTCTAATTAGGCTAACAGCTACTAATTATTATGCTAATTATATAAGAAGCTTCATTTTTTTTTTTAAATTAAGCTGCTAACAAAAGCCATTATAATATCCTGCTTTTATCATCTGACCCTTCAATCCCTTTAGAAGTTGCATGCTTCCATATTGATTAAACATAAAAAGAAATTAATTATTATGATATTTTTTTCATTTTTTCTTTTCTTTGGTCAAATGGGATGACTTCTTGCGTTTATTTATTTTGGGGAAGTAAATCAAGGAAGAAAATAAGGGTAGAATCTATTTTGAAGTTACAAAAGATTGAAAAAGATGGAGCAGAAGTTGTGACAAGGATAATTTTGTTTTCACTATAATTAATTACTTATTAATGTTAGATATAATTAACTTTGGTTGTAAGAAAGATAAATAAATAAAAGTAATAACTAACTAAATTATGGTTGTATCAGCCCATGTGGAGGCCAGTTTGGTTGTGTTGAAAAATTAATGATATATTGTGCAGTCCAACCGGCCACTTATCTTTCCTCCTTTTCCAACCCTCCACCTCAGACTTCTTTATATTCTTTATTAATTATTATTATTATTATTATTTAAAAAATGGGATGGCCAATTAAATTATATAAGCACTAAAGAAAATAATTAATAGCGATTCATGTCATTTTTTTTTGTTCTTTAGCTAGGAAGAGATCATTAGTACTTTCCATCCGATCGTAGACTTCTCAATCGGATGAGATATAAATCGAGGGATAAATTCAAATAACAGACATTTATAGGAAAGAATCAAACAAGTTACAAACCCTAGGATACAAACCTTCACAATTTTTTATTGGAACCTCTCAATAGGGTGGTTCCTTAATCGAATGAGATATAAATCTAGTAGAACTCCTCAGTAGGATGAGATGTAAATCGAGGGATGTGTTCAAATGATAGACATTTGTGAGAGATAGATAATTAAACAAGGTACAAACTCAGAACACAAACCTCCACAATATTTCAGCAAAAATCTGCCCCATGTGAATTTATTCTCACATCACTACAAACCTTATCAACTTGACTATGAAAAGACTTTTCTTGATCTATATATGATGTGCACAATGTCAAAATAAATAAATATATGCTAAGCTAATTGAAATTACTACAATAATACCACTAAATTTTTGCCGTCTTTGATAGATAGCTGTTTATTAAGATTTAACCAAAAAAGAAAATGATATAATTCATGTGATGACAAAAAAAAAAAAAAGAGAATTAAATTTAGTGGCAAGATGAGTCATAGTCTTTAAGATAGGTAGTAAGCAAGCAAATGACCTAAAATTAGTATCATGGAAATATCATGATTATGGGCATTAATTGGTCTCATTTCTCTGAGCAACACGTTAATGATATATATATAGAAATATGGCCTTATGGATATCGTGTTAACCCAAAATATATAACATATAGATTTTTTTTTTCGTTTAATGTATGTGTGAAAATATACGTATTTTTTTCTTTTAATACTAAATTCAAAATTGAGGTAACCAAAAATCATAGTTTTTGTTATTAATCTCGTATCTAGTTAATAAAGATTTCAGTGAATGGTTGATATATATGCGACACACATACATATTTTTATTGATCACATACTGTTTCTTAGCTACGAAAGTATTGAATTTACATTTCTACCATTTGTTACACAATTTGAAAGATAAATGACAACAAAATGTATCATTAATATGGTCAATAATTGAAGAAGACTTGAACCATGTTGTGCTTCATCAATTGGACCAACCAAAGCCAAAATCGCATCCCAAAATTAGGTCAATTAGGGCATTATCATTAACAAGTACTAGCTAAGTACAACTGTATATCTACAATAAGGTAAGATATTTTTTAGAAAATAAAATAAGGTAGCTTATTAAACTTATATTCACAATCTGGCCAATTATCATGATGCCAAGTATCCATTAATGTTTTGACAAGTTTACCATTATCTAATTCTAGTGGCCAAGAATTGGGAACTTACGTACGTGTGTGTATATATGACTCTTAGAACTATGCTAGTAAAAGATTTTTTCTTTTAACTTAAAAGTATTATTTATAATTTTATTTCACTTTGAAAAAGTTAGTACTTTTTAACTTGAAAAATATAATTTCTAAAGTATTACTTACAATTATTTTTTAATAATTAATCCTAATTATTACTTTTATTTTGAAAAATCTTGCCAACAATTATATTTCTTGCATGTACCAATAAATACAATCAAAAATATAAATGTTTACTTTTTTTAAAGGTATGGAAAAAAAAAAAACGTAGATCTCTATAGTAAAATGTAATACATTTTGTTTATTAAAATACTAGTTACTATTTATTTGATCCATTAACTGTGTTGGTCGTGGATGACTTGTTGACAATCATTGGCTGAATATTAATTAACCCACATAAAAATCTATCTCACAAAAAGTATACAAATATATATTTAATCATTTAGCCCACTCCTCAATTTTTAAGTTGATTAGTAGTTGTGAGTTGTAAGTCTTGTGACTGCCAGTTTCACGCTTTTACATTTTTTTTCCTTGTTCTTGTTGGTAGGTGAGCTAACATTTAATGTAAGAAAATAAATCTGAATGGTCAAAACAATATTTTTTTTTTTAAATCAGTAATTTTTTAAAATAGATTTTGTTGGACAACATCGAATCTCATTTCATTAGACGGTTCATGTAAAACTCTATTAAAGTCAAGTTAACTTGTAACCCATGTCAACCGACATGATAAGTGGTAATGTTATGCTTATTGTATAATATTTTCAAAAATATTAAACAATACATATAAAAGTATTATACAATATTAATTATAAAATTATAATTTATCAAAAATATTATCAATACAATTTGTGTTAACCAGATATTGACCCATTGATCGAATTAATCATTTGATCGATTAACCTGATCTACCCCACGAAATAAAATCCGACTGGATCTCATGCAAGAATTTGTCAACTGTTTTTGTTGACCCACACTAACTATCACATTGACTTGACATAAACTATTCTATATGGAATTACATTACACAATTTAATATCCTATAGACACATAAATTTTCTTAATATACTTAATTTTCACTCATGCTAAATGAAGCATCTTAATTTTATCGTACACAATTAAATCAGTCCTATGAGTTTCACTAGTATGTGAGCAGAATATTTTATTTTCAAGTTTATTTGAAATTATTCTGACTTCACAGAAATAATGACCGAATTGAGCTTTGTACAAGCTTTAGCATCGCCAAATTAATTACAAGTCCAACTTAAATAGTTCAATTTATTATACTTTTCGTTTCATTTTTAGATCTTATAAATCTTAAAATATGTTCATCAGCTTATTTTTGGTTATCTTTATTCGACGCAACTAAATCAAAAATTTAACAAATAATCTGTAATCAAATATTGTATAATCAGTCTTATATAAAGCCGCTGGAGAATAACTTTCCACAAGGATAAGTGGACTGATTTTAGTAATAATATGAAAAAAAGAGTCATCAAATGGCATCGTTATCATTGAATATTATTAAAATTAAGCTTAAATTTCATCTTGATTCTTGAAGCATATTCTTTTTTTTTTTTTTTTCACTTCCGATCTCCAACATTGGAGGGCCCTAAATAAAGAAATATTATTTTCTTTTATCAATTTGATAATCACAAATCATTATTACACAATGAGTTAATCTCAATTTAACCATGTGAAATTATTGTTAGCAGTAATAATCACTGATCTGAATCTTCTTTAACATTTAACATATCATATGTCATATGTTAATTAATAATATCATTAAATATGTAGATACACGATATATGATATTATTTTTAAATACCAGATGAAACTTATGAGATGATCCCATGTGAATAATCACCACCACTTGCAGTGGCTCAATACCATAATTATCAGCTCTAAAAGCTATATGTGTGTGTAGTATACTATAAGTTTGGTGCAACTTTATGATAAAGACAGAAGAATGTTAAAACAACTAATTTTGCAGATTAAATAATTAGGCTGCCTTCTATAATAAGCATCCTTTCAGCCATTGTTTCCTCAAAGCCCTCTGCAAGTTGGAATTTATACACTATATATAAATATATATTAATGTTTGAACCTAACTATTTTTGGAAAGATGTATGTGTATAATATATAATATAAGCGTAGGTAGCTATTCTTTTGCACTAAACTTGCAATTTGATGATGATGAAGAAGATGACGTTAAATGATACATTAATATTATTTAAAACTTTCATCGTCTAACTTTTTATTATTTATATGTTGTGAAAAAGGCATGAGAAGCAGTGTGTTTTGCTTTTTTTTCTTTTTTATTAGAAACTCTAGTGCTGTAGCTGATGATGAAGCCAAAAGGTTTATTAAATCCTTCGAAAATTGGTACATGACTTCTAATTGATCCAGAAATTTGGTAGCTATGTTTTATTTCATTAGTGCATGTCATGTGTACTAAAAATGATTTAACATATAAATTAATATTTAGGGGAAAAAAGGGCATCGAATTGCTGAATCTTGACCATATTCTACAAATATTTATTGGTGAAACCAAGTTGATAAAACGAATGATTAGCACCCCAAATTAGATGGTTATAATTAGAGCTTGGTTGCAATTTCTAAGTGCTGGTGCTATTCCACCAAACCACGAAAGTAACTGGAAACACCATTAAAGTTACTTCACCATGCCAGATTCCAAAAACACATGATTCTTTCATATCAATGAAATCCCATAATTCATAAACACCACCAAATTAGTACTTCTTTATTTATCTTTTTTCCAAGAACAAATCACTCCAACCCACCCCACCTTTTATTGCTCTCAAAACAGTGAAATAGTCCAATATTATTACAATCTTATTCATTGATAGACAATGAATGTGCTCTTATCATGCTGTAACTTACAAGGAAAAAAAATCCTCACTATATTCCTCTCTTCATTTATACTCCTCTTGAATTGCAAAAGAAATAGCTAGCCTTGGAGGATCGTCACCTTTTGATCAAGGCTTATAAGGAGCGAAAACAACCACTGAGTTGTGCCCACCAAAGCCAAATGAGTTAGATATAGCTGCAAAGATTTAAAATTTATATCGTTAGAAGCGACATCATGTGATATTCTGCTGATATATTAGAAAATTTACGACTCCCATCCAAGGAACTAGAAACAATATTTTCAATCCCAAAAGAAGAAAAGAAAAACGATACGATTGATGGTTGGTAAAAAGAATTTATCCGATACCTGAAACTGAATACTAATGTAAGAAATTTTAGAGTGTCCACGTTTGGTCAGAAAGTCAAATAAGATACCTACAGTTCATGTTTTACGCAGTTTGGAAGGACCACATGATATAATGGTAAAAGCCAAACAAGGATAAGATCACATACCAACATTAATTTCGTGCTGTTTTTTTACATTGGGGACAGTGTCTATCGTAACAGCGGGTTCCAAATCCTGCGCATAGGATGGTGTATTAGGACATGACCACATTAGTGCAATAATCCCATTTTCTCAGAATGTAAAGAAGATAGTCGTTGTTCTTTACATGTTGGTTGATTGTAGGATGTAACCAGCCGGTGTTGATTGCTTTAATGGTTGCTATTGCTTCTACTCCACCAGCAGCTCCAAGGCCATGTCCTATCATTGACTAATCAGGGGAATTAGACCACTCTTTGTCAGCTTATTTGGTTGGAAATATGATCCAAATAATGTTGCATAATATGTTGGAATGTAACTTTTACCTTGGTGCCATTCATCTTTATCTCTGATGTGTCTTTGAAGACCTTCTTGATAGCATTAACCTCTGCCAAATCTCCAGCAAGTGTTGATGTGGCGTGAGCATTCACATAGTTCACCTGTTAGTCAGAATCCAGTTATAGTTCGGTTTTACTGCAAGAAAAAAACAGTTTTAACCTTAATTACAACCATTGTCTATGACTGTTTTCTAACCTCTTCAGGGGACACCCCAGCATCTTCCAAACTCTTGACTATGCAAGAAGAAACTCCGAGCCCGTCTGCTCGAGGATCAGTCATGTGATGAGCATCACAGGTAACACCCCCTCCCAGGTACTCAGCAATGATATTGGCCCCTCTTTTCAATGCATGATCCAAGCTTTCCATAACCTAATTAATCAGCATACATTTTCATACTTCATACAAATTCTAATAATCATGCAAGAAAATGTGAAAGCAAAGTGGAATGAATCACATACCAAGACACCAGCACCTTCACCAATGACAAAACCATCACGGTTCTTGTCCCATGGCCTCGATGCCTGCTCATGATCATTGTTCCTTTGAGACAAGGCTCTGCAGGCTATAAAACCTCCAACTCCGGATGGAGTTACAGAAGCTTCTGTCCCTCCAGCTACCATGATGTCAGCATCACCTCTTCTGATGTGATTGGCTGCTGCGAAGAAGCAGTAATTGGCAGTGGCACAGGCAGTTGAAATCGAGTAGTTTGGTCCCATGAAGCCTGTATCTATAGCCAACAATGCAGACCCCATGTTGGTGATTGAATAAGGAATGAAAAAGGGAGTTATTTTCTTGTATCCCTTCTGTACTAATGCTTCAACTCCATTGCTGAAAGCTGTAATGCCTCCCATCCCGGATCCCACCAACACGCCTATCCTCGTCTTGTCCATCTGCAATACAACCAAACAGGACAAAATTTAGACCATGTTCGATTTTGTGGTAATAGAAAAGGAAGATTCAAAATGGTGCTCACAGCATCAAGCACTTCTGTTCCTAGGCTAGCATCATCGATTGCTCTTTTGCCAGCAACTAAACAGTATCTCCAGCAATCATCTAATCGTCGGTCATTCTTGCCATCAATGTAGCCTTCGGAAGAGAAATCGCGTATCTGCCCTGCAAACCTCACAGAGTACTCTGAAGCATCAAAACGATCAATTGGAGTGATTCCGCTTACTCCATCGAGGAGTTTATTGTAGAATGTGTCAATGTCACTTCCAAATACTGAAACAAGACCCATTCCAGTTATGACTATTCTTTTCTTAGGATCCGTTTCTCTCTTGGGTGCTGAAACTGTTGGAGAAGCCATTGCCTTGATGTGTTTGCATTTTGCTGATCAGAAAAAGCCATTTGATTGATACATTGAAATTCTCATGGACATTTTGTCGAACACTTTATATGTGTCCTTGTAATTCAACCATACATTGGTAAATAGGGTTCATCTTAGAAGGGTGCGATTGTGCGAATAACATATCATGCACGCACGAGATTTATAAAAATCACTCAACAACCATTTCATTCTTCATCAAAATTTAAGACCAAAACTTCATAATGAAAAAATTGTATGTAATCCTCTAAAAAATAAGTTTTTCTCGTAAACTCTACATTTTTTTTTCTCATCGTTATTATTATATAAATGGAAAATATTAAATAAATCATTTTTCAATCACTTTAGTTACTATATTAAGAAAGAATTTATAAAATTTTAATCAATGCTTATTAACGATTATCACTATTCACTAACACTATTATAAGATTTACTTAAAACATATTAAATTTTAGCAAGCATTATTAACATTATTTGCTAGAAAAAAAATAAACTATATATTATTTTACCATAATATTATCTAAACAAATATTCATTATCTTTTATATATATGTTAATGTTCATACTCTTATACTAAATATTTATTAAAAATAATAAATTTAATGTTCAATAGTTATATGTAAGTTTTTGGTAAAGTGACTTCATGTGATTTAATACCTTAAATTTTAGAAATCAACTAAAATATGTAAAGTAGATGATCATAATAATAATAATAATATAATATTATTTAAATTATACAAAAATTCTCTCTCACACACTTATATATATATATATATATATATATAGACTAATGGAGCTAGATCGATCCGATTTCTTATGGAGCCAAATCTGTTGATTTGGTATATTTTCTTAAGTTTGTTTAAGTATCAAGGACGTTCTTTTCTTAACAATATTTTTTTCTTATATATTGATGAACGATATTATCATTAATATTAAACTAGCCAAAACAATATTTAATCAACAATATTATCATTAATAGTAATCTATTTTACAGTTATACATATATATGCAGATTAATGAAGATTAGAAAGCAAGATTATATATATACCAGAAGTGGAGATGAATCCGTTAGGTTGGAAGTTAGTTGTTCCGAGTTGCATGGCTTCGAGTGGTTTAAAGGCATTGTAGTGAAACATTGAGGCCCCATTTCTTGGTGATGATGATGATGATTCAGCTCTTAATATTAAAGCAGCAGAAGCTATGGCTGCCATTTTTGAAGCTGAAACAAGTTAGTTTCTACTCAGAGTTATATAATTAACTTGGATCTTGGAGAATCCGCCCATTAACATTACTAATTGTTTTGGAGGATCCGCCATTGAGGTTTTTATGTGTTGAAGGATCCGCCCTCACTAATTACACCAACAATATTTATAGGGAATTTAATGTGCATTGTTAATTATGGATCATCAACTATATATAGGAATTTAATGTGCTTGTTTATGGATTATCTAAAACAACGGTAATTCTATGTGGGCAGATTCTGCCCAGGCTGAAGTTTAGAGCATTAATTACAAATTAAAATAATGTGTTAAATGACAATCATACCTTTAATGAAAATATATATAATTAAATTTTTAAATTTTAAACTAAAACAATATTTCTCTCTCCACTAATTAATGAAACAATATTTTCTCCAAATATATAGTTTCAAAAATAATTTCTATAATTCATTATTATAAATTAAGACTTCTGTTTGAAAAGATATAAAATTTAACCTGATAAATATTTTAAAATTATTGATTATTGTAGAAATATTTCTTTGATTATGAGGAAGATTTGTCTTAAAAAATATTTCAAAATTATTAATTATCTTATAAATATTTGTTTAATAGGTGAAGATTCAAGTTGATAAATATTTTAAAATTATTAATTAATTTACAAGTATTTTGAATTATGAAGAGGAAGTTTTGACTTGAATTATTTAATTTTTTTAGAACTTGTCCATACTCAATATTTAACTTTTTTATAACATGTTGATATTAACGAAACTAATCATATCAATATTAATTTTTTTAGAACATATTAACGACATCAATCAAATCAATATTTAACTTTTTTACAACTTCTCCATAGTAACGAAATCAATATATATATATATATATATATTAATATTTAACTTTTTTTTAGAATTTAGTCGATATTTTCATTTCACCATATATATATTTTTTTAAAACTTATTTTTATATTTATGTTTAATATTTCTATTCAATTTGATTTATTTTACCTTATAAATAAACTTTTTATTTCAACTATATCAACTCATTTTTTTTTCCTCCACCCTAAAAATTTTCTTAATATTTATGTTAACCCTAAAAAAATTTCTATAATCTTTTTTTTTTAAATAAATCAAGATTTCCATTAAGATAAAAATAAAAGTGTTACAAGTGTTAACAGTATTTATGTTTTTCTATAATATTTCTGTTAACCCGTATCTATTCTTATTTTAAAAGTTTTTTCATAATTTTTTTTATTAATCCATATCTAAATTTTAAAAATTGTTCTAAAAAGTTTTTTATAATTTTTCTTACACATTTTTTTTTCATAGCACGTCCCTTAAAACAAACCATATAGAAAAAAGAAACAAGTATTTTTGATTCAGATATTAGAAATTGAAAATTCTTGACTCCATGGGTGAATTTTGATCTAACTGGGCTTTGGTGGACTCAATCAAGCTCATGATGGGCCAACACTAGCCCTAATCAATAAACAAATAGAACCAACCTCTCTACCTTTAAGTATGGAACCTTAAGAAAAAGGATATTAATCACCCTAATCTATAAACAAATAGAACCAACCTCGCTACCCTCTGCCTTTAAGTATGGACTCTTAAGAAAAAGGATACTAATTAGTTGTAAATTTGTTATGGCAACGTGAAGCTAAGTTTAGTCTGTAATATTGTGTGTGAATAACTATATTAAATGATTCTTGATTTGATTTTCTCTTGTGTGGATATTAATTTATATGTATAATAATTCTATTTTATGTTTTGTTTTTTAAATTATTAATTCCACTAGCTTAATTTCATTATTTTGATGTGTCGAATATAATGTCACATTTTTCCCAAAAGAAGAGGTCTTGATTGTGTTGAGATTGGATGACCTACTCACGATGCTTTCCAAGTCATAACTGCCCCGCTAATGTGAGCCATTTTAATTATTAAACGGTCAATTGTAGGAAATTCTGGACATTAATTTTAGTTGTAAAGTTGATTTTAATTATTGCTTGCAATTCAAGTTATAATATATTAACACTAATTGTCCTTATATCAAAACTACCTAGGGTTTTCTAAAAACTTTATATTGTGTAAAAAGTATATGTGATTTTCGGAATTAATTTAGAAGATTGACAGGAACTTCAAGAGGTTCTAAAGAGCTTTTCCAAACTTTTTAGATAAATCGATATCCATTAGGTGGTCTAGTATATATATATATATATATATATATATATATATATATATATATATATATATATATATATATAAAAGTACATTCATTCCACATTTTGGCAGGGCATTGTGATGGGACAACGAAATACTATTATCAGTGCCTATCCAGTCAAGATAGAAGATGACTTCTTCCTTTTTTTTCATAAATATTTTTATATCATAATAATTAATATTTAATAGGTTAAAAAGAATATATAAATTTTTAATATTTTATTATGATAATAATAGATTTAGGTGGAAAAATGATATTTTTGTAATTTTCTTCAACTATTCTGCTTTTATATAAGTATAAATAACTTTAAATTGTCAAAATTTATGGAAAAAATAACAGAGAACTAGCAAACTATTATTTAAATTGAAAACTTTAAATCGTCAAATATATGGAAGAAACAAGGGAGAATTATAAATCGTCATAGATTAAAGATGTTTAATAATTCATCATTTTCTTATTGTAGACAATTAAGCTTTGTGGAATATTAAAGATGTTAGCAATTCATCATTTTCTTGAGTTGTCAATAGCTCCATATTTTCTTCACATTATTCAATTTTAATTTTTTCTTGACTATCATCTTCTCATGTGATATAAAGAAATTGAATAGGTTGTCAAACTTGCATTTATTTTTGACCTGACTGTTAGAGAATCGGTATATGTAATTAGATGTTTAAAAATGAAACACCTATGTGTCATTTGAAAATTATAGAATAAAGAAGACTTTCTATGATTTTTCATTACTTTAATTTTATAATAGATAGATTTCTAAATTATCCTTATAGTACATTGATTATATAAAATATATTAGGAAAGTTAAGAATAAAAAGAATCGATAATATATAATTTAGAGAATGATGTGAAAATAATATAATATATATATATATATATATAGAATTGAAGTTAGAAAAGTAACAGAGAAAGGACACGTACCTTGTTTGGACAATTGGATCTTAATTATGATGTGTGAAAGACTACCCTATCAAACGATGACTAATATAAGCCCGGACACATCGGCCCACCCCAAAACCCCGATCGTTCCTACGTGACAACTACATCGGCCCACCCCAAAACCCCGATCGTTCCTACGTGACAACTAAATGCCACGTGTAACTCCCTTGCCTTAACCTTAATATTTAAGCAATAATATCTACTCGCATCGTGTGAACACTTTCCCTTTCCTTGGAATCTATGGATGTCTTAGACCTTCTAGACACTTTCCAATAAAATTTTCAAAAAAAATCGAGTAAGGGATAGATGTGTAGAGCAGCTTAAAATTTTCTGCTTAAAAATAACATAACTCATGTATAGACAAAAGTGCTTTACTGTGCATATACTTAAAGATAAACTAAAATTTCAAATTATTATTGAGGTTAAAAATGAGTTAATTTGAAAAAAAGAAAAGAAAAGGAAACAAAAAAAAGGCGAGTGTGGCCCAGTAATTGAGTTCAGTATGTGAAGGAGTCCACGTCACCCCTCTACTTTAAAAAGCCGCGTTTTTGCCGTCACCACCCATTCTCTCTCTCACCTAATCCACAATTAATTAATTAATTAATTAATTAATCACTTAATTAACAATTTTGTGCTAATTTTCCCTACTTCCTTACCCTTCACTATAACCTCTACTTTTCCCCACTACCCTTTGACAAATCTACACGCTATCTCCTCCTTCCTTGCACTTTCCTGTTTTTCCTTCTCCATTTATATTCAACCACCATTTCACTCTTTCTTCTTCACAATTACAATTCACACTTTTTGATTCCTGTGTATTACTTTTGTAAACCAAGACCACGTTTTCTTTGTTTGTTATTGAAGAAGGAATGGAGAATCAGTCATCTTTCTGGCAGTTCAGCGACAATCTCCGTCTCCAGACAAACAGTTTAGCGGATCTGTCGCTGAATGACTCCATCTGGAGCACTAACTACACTGCGAAGCGCTCCGCCGAGGAGCGCCGCAACTTCGACTTCCGACGCGGCGGCGACGCTGCTTTTGGGGGGCCGGTTGACGATCTGAAGTCTGATTTAAATATCGGGTTCAGCAACGATGTCTGGAAGGCCCCAATTAACGATAGGTTTAACGCTAGTGTTAACTACGCCGGGTTCGGGTCGGGCTCGTCCGGGTTGAACGGCGGGTTTAATAAGGGAATCTACTCTAGCCCTCCGTTGAGTTTTAACAGTTACAGTAAAAACAAAGGTTTTGTTAATAATGTCGTGATTAATGGGAAGATGAACAAGGGCGGTAAGAACGATGAGGAACTTCACGGGTTTAAATCTGTGAAGAAAAATAAAGGTAACAAGGAGAGTAAAAAGGACAACGACGGTGAAAACAAGACGGGTGTGGATAAGCGGTTCAAGACCCTCCCACCGGCGGAGGCTTTGCCGAGAAACGAGACCATCGGCGGCTATATTTTCGTCTGCAATAACGATACCATGGCCGAGAATCTCAAGCGCCAACTCTTTGGTATGAATCTCCTTTTCTGATTCCTAATTGTTATTACTCATTTTGAATCTCGAGAATCGATTTGATTTACTACTGGATATTATTGAATTGGATCTGAATGTTAACGATGAACGATGTAAAAATTACAGGTTTGCCCCCGCGTTACCGAGACTCAGTTCGTGCAATCACACCTGGATTACCCCTCTTCCTCTACAACTACTCAACCCATCAGCTACATGGAATCTTTGAGGCTGCAAGCTTTGGAGGAACAAATATTGATCCCTCAGCTTGGGAGGATAAGAAGAACCCTGGAGAGTCTCGTTTTCCTGCTCAGGTCTGAATGAATCAAAATCAATAAAAACTTTGATATATCTTATAGGTCGATCTGTGAGCTAATCAAATGATGTTGTTTCTAATATGCAGGTTCGTGTAGTAACAAGGAAGATCTGCGAGCCACTGGAAGAAGACTCATTCAGGCCAATTCTCCACCACTACGATGGCCCTAAATTCCGTCTTGAACTCAACATCCCCGAGGTATTTACAATATTAAAATGAAATAAATGTTATATTATTAAGGTAATTAATTAATTGGCTAATGTGATTTGATGATTGCAGGCTCTGTCCCTGTTGGACATTTTTTCCGATGCCAGCCCTTCAACTTTGATGACCAACTTGGCATAAAAGAGAAGAGAAGAGAAGAGGAGAGGGTTTGCTGATTTGTTTGTAAATAAAAATACGAAACTGTTATGCAAAGAAGAGAGATCAGATGAGGCCATATACGTATAATACATATAATCTAGTCTGTTGTATAGCTAAGTTAAATTATTATGGGTTTTTGTGAAGGAATATATGGTATCATAATTTTGAATAAGTGGCAACAATGGTGGTGTTGTTTTGTGGAGGGACAAAATAATATGTATGTATTAATTTGAAGAATCAATTGTCTGTTTGAGATATGATATACATCTGTCTTCCTTGATTCTGACATAATATTATTCCCTGCTTTGGAATTGGATGTGCTGTCTCTACCCTTTCTCTTCTTTTTATCTTTATTAATTGTTTCTCTTCTGAATAATGAAATTGTTCCTGCGTTCAGGTCTGAATTTATGTTTTCCTAACCAATCTAGTCCAAATTAATAACCACATTTTATTTTATTAAAAAAGGAATGCGACATTTTATTTATGCTTCTTTTTTTTCTTTCTTATAAGTAAATTCTATCGTGTCAATTGGATAATGTTTTAATCTTTAAGATGTAGTCTTTTGAACAAACAAATACACTTTTTAAATCTATGAAAAGGAGGAATAAAGCAAGACAAAGAATGAAAAGTAGAACTAGTCTCATCTCTTATTTTGTATTTTATGCTATGAGTTAATGCTCAAATTGATATATACGCACTACTTAACCATAAGGATAGATTTACAAGAAATAAAGTTAAAACGATAACGCTGAGTAAATGAATAATTTTAACCTCCACCTTTCAAACTTGTGCCTTTTCTCTTGCTGCTTTAATCTCAGCCACTCATTTCTCAATTTACTTCTTTTAATCAAAAAGATTATTCTTCATATTGGTATGTAATACAAATCACTCTTATGTAAGTGAAATATCTTAAAATCGATCCATTCTGACATCGCATAATACTTTTCATTATTTTGCTTATCAAATAATTTAAATAAATTGCAAACTGGATATATTCAAGGATGAAAAAATCGGTATCCGTTAAAATATCGGTACCCTAATTTTACGGATATATCGGTATCGATATCGATATCGGTGGAAATATTGGACATTTTTTTAAAAAATATTAAAACTTTCTAAAAAATTGAAAAATTATATCTACTAGTTTATAGATTATTATAACTAACATTAATACATATATTGAACTTATAATTTAAAAAAAATTTGAACTTATAATTTAAAAAAAATGATACAACTAATATATAGATAGCAAGGAGCCTAGGACTGATAAAAAAGACATCCATCAATTGAGCCCTGGACGTACTATACAAGCCAAGGAAGAATTATTGCACTTTATGCATAAATTATGCAGCATAATGCAGCCAAACTAAAAAAAAAAAAAAATTTCAAAAAACACCAAGAATACCGATATTTTGACAACCGATATATCGGCGATATACCACGAGAAATACACTAAACACCACCGATATCGATATTAATATCGATATTACCGATATATCGTCGATATATCGCCGATATTTTGACGAAAAAAAATTGCGGTGGATATTTATATCGATTGATCATTTTTCGCGATATTTCGATGATAATATCGCGATATTTTGTTCCTTGGATATATTATGCAATAGAGTTTGGAAAAAGCATCCAAATTGATGTGCGTCAATTTCATCTAAATAGAAAACTTTTTTTTTAACCTTTTCCTACACGGGACGTCTCTTTCAATGAAATGAATAATGGTGGTTGGTTGCACCTTTCTAGACTATATTTATTCATCTTTATTAAATTAAGTTTTTCTATGTTATTTAATTAAATAACATTTTATTTATTTATTGTATAATAAGAGTAATTATGATCTCTAATTGACAAATAAAATATATATGGAGCAAATCATCTTGCCAGAAAGAAAGAATCCAAACTTCGATCTCTTATATATGAGAAGTGTTTCTATATTGGTGAAATGAAATACTCAAACTAATATACATTAAAAAATCGATATATGATCCAACTTCTTGTTTATAGAAATTGACTTAATATTATTTATCGTTCATTTACATATAAGCATATACATAACATATGCATTTGTACATGTAAGTGCCAAGTGGCGATTATATTGCTCAATCCTAAAATAATAACATACTTTTTATGTGATCCCACATTTCCGTTATATATATATATATCCACCAACTTTACATTTTAGGTATTCAATGATTTCAATCTAGCTGAAATTAACTAGAATATAGTTTTTCATAAATCATTTTCTGCTGATACAAATGTTTTTTCCTTTACATTCCACATAAAACACATATTTGGACATATTTCTCAAAATAAATACATGTTATTCTTCAAGTTCTAAGTTTCAAAAGAGTGGATGAGATTGGTCCCCTCAGTAATAAACAATCTCTTTTTTTTCTTCTTATTAACATGAAGAAAAAAAAAAAAAGCAATGATGATATAAATAAATAAATAAATAGTAAAGTTAATTTGGAGTATGGTTTACTGGTTATTATATTATATATTATGTGATTAGTTTTTAATTAATTTTGGTAAGTTGGAGAGGACAATCTGGTGAATTGATCAACTTTGGAGACTTAAAAAGTTATGATGGAAAATGGCACCTAACAACACATGGCTAAATAATTGGTGCTCATCCATATTTACTTGGAACTATTCTAGGATTTTTTTTATGGATATGATATCACATGAATTAGGTTTAAAGTGAAACAAATTAGGTTAACAAAATTAAATGAAGTGTAGTTGTCTAATTAAAATAAATTAGTTGCGAATGTATACAATTTATGTGTTTTTAAAATTGGTAAATAATAGTTATTCCCATGGTACTTAACTTATTTTGTATTATTTTTTTCTATTGAGAGGGTGTTATTGTTTAAAAAAATAAAAAAAAACAAAGAAGAAGAAGAAGTTAATTCTAAGAAGTATTTATAACCCACTGATTAAAATAAATGTGTATTAAATGAATTTAAATTTAAAGATGGTCGGTTTACATATCAATTTACATTCATATAATAATTTAATGTACTATTTTGGTGTGTAATTAAAATAAATGTTTGATAGAATAGTTACATACACGAGCAATATGCAAGCTTATATGATATTATTTATACTAGTATTTTCTCCCGTGCGTTGCACGAATTATAATATTTATAGTTGATTTTAAAAATTATGATATTAATGAATTCAAAATTTTATATTTGCTAAGTTAGAAAAAAAAATCAATATAATATAAAACAAATAATGTCTATAATAATAATTAAAAATATAATAATTACAAAACTCACAAAACTTCTTTATATACAATATTAATTGATACATAAATAAAGTTATGAATATAGTTAATATTAATACATAAATATAAAACTAAGAAACAACAATAATAAATAATTGGACCATAATTTTTTAATTTCATTATGTCCCAAGGATTTGTGTTTTTGTAAAACTTTTTAAAGATTTCACTTGTTTATGTGCAAATATTTAAAATAACTTTTCTGATTATTTATTATGAAAATTTTAATGTCATTATTTTAATTATTTTATAATTTTGATATTTAAACCTTACAATTTAATTATATGAAATAGTTATATTTAAAAAAGAGTTATTCAAATTATTATGATATTTTTCACTAAAATTATGTTTAATTAAGAGGATATGAGATTTTATCAATTACTATTAAAACCCAATTATTCAAGATAAATCCAATTAATTCTTTTATTAAATATATACATAAATAAGCTCAATTATTCAAGGCAAGTACAATTTTCATGAATACATAATATATAATTTTTTAATATTTTATTATGATAGTGACAAATTTAGAAGGGAAAATAACATTTTTGTAATTTTCCCCAACTGTCCTTTTATATTAGTATAGACACTTATTATATAGAGAGTGTACTAAAATATGAAACAAAATATTATTTGTATTGAACTATGTTACAGAATGGACTATAGTAGTAGACATATTCATACAAACAACCATATATGTATAGGGATGACAAATTATGGTGAATTGATGAATTCAGACCAACATTGGAGACTTAGAAAGCTATGACACCAAAGAAAACCCAAGAATATATATGACTATATTATTGATGTTTGCTTTGAACATTTCAATGCTTTATGGATATGGAATCGCAACAATTAGGTCAACAACTTTATATCTTCAACAACTCAAAATATAGAAAATAGGTTAAGAATTATAGTTATTAATGAAATTTGATCTATTTAAAGAACTTTTTAAAAGATTATAAATAATAAATATTGCCATGATATTTATATACTTTATTTGATTAATTTCGCAAATTTGGAGGGCGTGTCCGGAAAATAAAGGTAAAATTTTAAATATGTGTTGTATTATAAACTTATAAATTTGAAGAAGTCATCATCAACTAAACATAATATAATAAAAATTCACAAATTAGTTATTTTGTTCTCTTTTCATACAAATATTTAATTATGAGTCTTGTAACTCAAGTGGTATCCCACCTTTTTATGTGATAATTAGAATTTAAATCTGGATCAGATAAGTTTTTTAATTTTTATTATTTCCCTCACTTTCACTCTCTTAAAACTCATAAAAGAAAAAATGTATACAAATATTTGATTATTCATCATGGAGTATGTGTGTGTTATAAATTATAATAAATTTTGATATGTTGTCGAGTTGTTAAAAAAACAAAAAAAATAAAATTATTTGATGTTGATTTGAATGATGTGTACTAAAACCAAAAATAATCTAACACGAAAAGGGCTTGCATTGGATCAAGTCGATTTGATGTTATCCTCATAGTATTAGAGGCCTAGTGCCCATTAATTCTCTTTTATTTGTCTGAATATAATAAAAAATTCTAAACTTATTTAGTATAGTCTTTGATTGACTCAATATCTAGTGTCATCTATTTTAAGACAGACAGAGAAATAGGTGTGAGATTAGAAAATGCTACTTCCAAACCGCGTGCTCAAGTTTCCAACCCTATGCACTGTACTCAATCTATTAATATGTTAATTAATCAAATAGTATAGAATAGTGTATGCAGTTTATCAAAAAGAAGTCCCACCACAGTCAGACACGATGTTAATTGGTCCCACTACAGATTAGTAATCTCATGAATGAAAGAAATGGCATTACGTGGCATCCTGGACTCATTCAACTTTGATGTAATTATGTTGTTGGTTTATCAATTAATTAATTAATTAAATGTAAGAAAGTCTATCGATATATCCATTATTTGTCGCGTTAAGGGGAGTCTATTCTGGACTCATTCAAATTTGATGTATGTACGTTGGTTTTATTTTATTTATTTAGTTTGGTTCGCGTCTAATGTAAGACAATCTACTAAATTATAGAAAAATGGATTCCTAATTTTTCAGTATAATTTTTAAATCAATCAGTCGACAGAGAGAGACGGGAGAGGGAATTTAATGTGGACTGTCTCTATCCTTTTTTGGAACTTAATAAAATCATATTTCAAGTGCTATAATATTATTATTGTCTAAATTGTAAATCTTACTGTTTTATCATATTCGATTTTATAAAATTTAGTGTGCTTTATCATTTCAAACAATTCCTAAGCTAAACCATTTTGAAAAAGGAATTACTTTCAGAAATGGGTCCATAGCTCAGTGGTAGAGCATTTGACTGCAGATCAAGAGGTCACCGGTTCGAACCCGGTTGGGCCCTACAATTTATTATTATTTTTTCAAAAATTTGAAATTTTTATCCAATTAAATTTCTCCTTCATGCCTTTTTCATCTTCTCTAAACAAATGTTAAATGAATTTTTGAGGTTCAACAAACCTGACCCTCATTTTCCTTTCCTTTTTGCTTTTTTATTCAAACCAAATAAGCATGTCCCCTCGCAGGGGCAAAACAATAATTTGAGCATAGAACCAAGATATTGAGTACATATAAATTCAAAAGTGCAATGACATTAAGAAGTTGAAGCATCTATTAAAATGAGAGGACACATCAGACAGCATGTCTTCAAGAGATGGGTTGAGAGCAAAATGAGGTACATTAACATTATATGGGTACTAATATATCACTGTTTAAAGAAACTAGTAGTTCCAAAAGCACCATCTCTCGAGATCAAAACAGAGCATCATTGTTTCAAAGATACTAGTGCTCTTGACACCTAGTTTATCATCCTTCACTTCACCTAGTTTCCATCTTCTTGATGGCCTTCTCTATTGCAGGTATATTTTTCTTGAAGGATGCCCACTGTTCAGCCGTCAAGCTCATTCCTGCAAGTCGACCCCAAATGCTCGGCATTATAATTCTAAAGACCACCAAATACGCAATAACTGACAGCTAGTACTATGAACAACATAGGTGAGATCCTCATGCTTATCTTTTGACACAATGGGCTTGATTGAGCTTACACAAGTGAAGTTATCTCAAGACTTGCAGAGGCAGAGAGGAACTGTCACCCATTCCATGATCTATAACTTATCAGCTAGTACTATAAAATCTTGCATCCCATACATGTATCGAAAGTAGCATTACTGAAATTTATTATATGCCACATCATTTCGCATAAAATGTCATCGGTAGCTTTAAGTTATTTACATAAGTCCCTTCATGTTTCGTACTGTACTAGACTTTTGCATTTCATAAATCACTACTTTGCAAGCTAAGGTATAATAAAATTATGGAAGTACGCTTTAGAGTATGACTTTTCAGTGATATAAAATCATCAGAGAGAACAAAACTCACTTATCTACAATGATTATATGATCATAGAGCTTCAGCGAACAACTGAATGGAATTAGAAGAAAAGAAACTGAGAGAACATCATATGCTTTTTGAAGCTGACAGACTCAGTTAACGTATTCCTATTTTAGTAGAATATAAAAGTATGCTGCACATATATCTGCAACAACACAAGTACAAAAGTCAGGATATCAACAATAAAACTTCCTTTTATTGATCCATTAGGAGCAACTTTATATTTGGATTTCGACCAAAGGACTCATGTAATCTAGCTCAAGTTGATTCCAGTTAAATGAAGTAGGTCCACACCAAGACGGGAAGCTCCAAGTCTCATAATTTTCCTAGCAATTGACTGGCCTAATAATATAATATTCATTATACCAAGGACATGTTAAGCACATGTCCCTAAACCATTTTTGTATTATCGATTAACTTGACACCCTATATTAGAAGTATAAGCTGAAGGAGAAAGTAGAAAACAAATTCATTTTCACTTTCAAATCAATATTCTAAGAAGCAACTTATTTGGACCTTTCATTGATTAGTAATTTGAAGTTTCCATCAAAACTATACTTATCAGTTGATGTCCATAAATGAGGATACAGTGAGAGAAAGGTATATGCAGTATTGCACAAGGACACATGACATACTAATAGGGTTAACATATTAAAAAATAATAATAATAATCGTCGAACACATTTCCAAAGAAACTAGCGGATCAGTTGGAGGTGAACATCTTCAAATGCAAGGCAATTTATAAAAAATCTTAGACCAGAAAAACAATTACCTTTAGTTGATGGAAGCTCTTTGCCATCTCTCTTGTAGTACTCCCTGATTGATACCAAAGTTTTTCCTCTAAACTCAGATAATGTCACCCTTCTCTTGTCTGATAACTAAACAAATTGAAAGAAAAAAGACTATCATCTAAAAACTGAGGAAGAAGCAAAAAAAGAGTTAAACAGACATTTGCATACCAGTAGAAATAGAACTCAAAATTTAAAGATGTAGCAACTGTGCCAAATTGTAAGAGGTATTTTAGAACTCGTATCATAAAACTGTAAATAACAAAGATACAGGCAGTCTTTCATGGTGATAAAAGCTAACATAAATGTTTGCATTTAAAGATTCACTCCCAACAGAACATTTTAACTGGAGCATGGCAAGACAAGAAACCAATTTGCAACTGAAATCCGAAGCAAAAAATAAAACAGATGTACAATTGACAACAAGGTATGAAGATTTAACAGTAGCAATTTCAGAATCTGTGTTTTTAACTTTTCATCGCACCTGGTTTAACTGATATCCTCTCACCATCACATAAACTATAAAAGTCACACACTCCCACCCTTGCCCGTGAGCATAATAAGGAAACCCACAACTATGGTATAGAGTTCCTATCAGGTAAAATACCCCCAAACAATAACCGGGAAGTAACTCAATCAGTGCCTAGCATTCACCAAAAATTCATAAATTAAACAAAAATGATTAAAAATTAGAAATATAAACAGCTTATGGCTGGAAAAATCAGTGTACAAGTGAAAGAGCACCAAAGCGTTGAGATATAAATTGGGGAAAATAATAATCAAGTATGAACATAAAACTCACGCGGCAAAGAATGAGGCCACCCTCATCATCGTACTCCTTGCCTCCTCTCTTCCTACTGGTATCTTCCTCCTCTTCATCTTCGTCTTCCTCTTCCTGTTGCTGTTGCTGCTGCTGCTCCTCTGCTTTAGCTTGTTGTTCGGTAAGATACGACTCGACCACCTGCCTAACAAACTTCTTCCGGGTGGGTTCGGAGAGGTCAATCCCTAGCTTTTCGGATGCCGCCTTCCGGATCTTGTGCTCCGTCGCTTCATCCATGTTTGAATTTTTGAGAATTTCCAAAACCGTGTCCTCGATTTTATTGCGGGTTTCTGAGTCCATTTTCCCTCTTTCTAGTGCCTGATTATTGCAGGCAATTTTACAGAATCTGAGTGCAGTGCAGAAGAAGGGCTTCTTTCAGCATACATGGGAAAATCAAATCCACTATTGTCAGCAGTTATAGCCTGCACATATGTACCATTTGCACCCTCATTAATTCCTAATGAAATATGTATCTGAAACAACGCAAAATTTTATATTCTGTATCAGATTTTTTTTTTTAAACAAGATCATCAGTCAATACGGTCAGTAAATATGTTAATGTGGTGAATCCCAACTCAAGCCCAATCTCATATTTTCTCTCCAATCAAAATTTATTAGATTTTACTTTTAAAAGTATTATTATCAGGCTAAAAAATATTATCAAATCTCATATTTTCTCTCCATTCAAAAATTATTAGATTTTACTTTTAAAAGTATTATTATCAGGCTAATTTTTTTTATCATTTTTTCTTTTTAAAGCATTACTTATATAGATAACAATTTACAACATTTGACTGACTAAACCCTACATACTCATCTTTTCCGCCAATCAAACACCAACACCGTTAGATTTTTTATAAATTTTATAAATTGAAATTCCCCAATTTGCAATTTCAAATCTGAAATTTTGATTTAAATACTGTTAAGAAAATATAACAATCTATAATGTAAATAATAATATGTGATAAAAATTGGATATATTGTACATTAAAACTAAGGAAAAGGTTCAAATAAGTCACTAATGTTTACTCTCAAGTTCATATACCCCACTAAAATATGTTTAGGTACAAAAACAACATTAATGTTTATTCTCAGGTTCATAAATCTCATTGAAATATTTTAAGGTAAAAAACACCACTAATGTTTACATTTAAATACATATAACCCACTTAAGATTTATTTATAATATAATATACCAATAATGTTGTAAAATTAAAATATATATTTACACATTTTAATTTTAATTTCTTATTTGGACCTCATATATATTTATATATTTTAGAACAAAAATCTATTCATGAAAACATTAATATAATAACTTATTATATATATGTGTGTGAATATAAATATTATTAATAATAATTATTATTATTTACACTTTTTTAATTTTGATGACTAAAACTATTAAAGAACTAGATTTATTTGGAATAATAATTTCATTATGATATTATTTTTTAATTTAAATACAACTTAAACCTTTATATTTTATGAAATGGTATGCGAAAGAAAATATCAGTTAAAAAAATTTATTTCAAAGCAACCTAATTGTTTATTTAGTCTTTAAAAGTAAAAAAAAAAAGTACATAATAATAATATAATAATAATTAATGGTAATAATAATAATAATAATATATTTATATATATATATATATAAAATAAGGTATTATATTAATCTTTTTATGACTGGTTTTTTGTTATAAAATATATAAAAGATATGAGGTTTAAATAAGAAATAAAAATTAAAATGTGTAAATAAATATTTTAATTTTACAATATTATTGGTGTATTATATTATAAATAAATTTTAGGTTGGTTGTATGTATTTAGAGGTAAACATTAGTGGTGTTTTTGTACCTTAAAATAATTTAGTGAGATTTATAATCTAAACCTACTTTAGTGAAATATATGAACTTGAAAGTAAACATTAATAACTTATTTGAATTTTTTCTAATGAAATATATGAACTTGAAAGTAAATATTAATGGGAGATAAATGTTGAAAATACCACAATTCATATAAATATGTATGTTTTCTACCACAAAAAATATAAGAATGTATGTTTTCTACCCCTAAATGTACTTTGTGACTCAATTGGGCCCACACACTTACACAAAAATGATTGATGACTTGAATAGTGACCGATTGACTGATTAATAGTGTATGCTTTTGTTTTTTTTAATACATTTTTACTTGAATTGTCTTCATTTTTCATCTCAACATACAAGTGAAAATTGCTTGCGTTTGTAAAAAGAAATTGCCGTGAACAATTATATGCTATAAATTATATAATTTTATTTTAATTCCTAAACTTTCTGAATTTCTAAATTTTTTAATTTCTAAAAATTCCGAAAAACTTTCTGAAAATTTTCGAAAATTTCCAAAAAAAATTCGAAAATTTCCGAAAATAATTCCGAAAATTTCCAAAATTTTCAAAATCAGGATTGGATATCACATTTCCGAAAATTTTTGGATGGAAATTGGAATTGATTTTTCCTAAAATGGGATTTTTGGGTTAAAAATCGAAGTTTTAGGGTTAAACGGCAATTTTGGAAAAAAATAGGGGTTAAACGGCAATTAACCAAAAATGTCGTTTAACCCCTATTTTTTTTCCTAAATTGTCGTTTAACCCTAAAACGTCGGCAATTTATTCTTATAAATGCAAAAAATATTCACTTGTATGTTGAGATGAAAAATGAAAGCAATTCAAGTAAAATTGCATTAAAAAGAACAAAAACATACATTATTCATTTAATCAATGAGTCAATGATTAGTAAGTACAGGTCATCAATCATTTGTGGTCCACATCCACCAAAAATAAAAAAAAAGAGTAGAAAACAACCAAAGTTATAATTTTATGGTAGAAAAGATCCACTTTATATCAATTGTGGTAGAAAAGAATCACCACTATATAAATTAGGGTATTTTGAACCCTAGACCCATATTAATGGCTTATTTGAACTTTTTCTCTTAAAATTATATGACAGTGACCCATGCTAAAACGTACGGCCAATCTAAATCACCATTTTTCAGAGTTTTGCCAATTCTCCAAATTAAGGTAATTTTACCACAATACCCCTAATTTAGAATGTCAACTAATGACAGCTAGTTTTCCAGTTTCATTATAATTTCTTCAGCTTTAGTCCATATACATAAGTGGAGTTCACTTGATAAACCTAAGCAAGAGTGTAAAAATTGTAAAGGAAAACACAATGCACCAAGAATTGGATGTTCCCTTCTTACAAGAGAGCAAAAACCTGAGGTTTCAAACAGCAGGGGAGAAGGCAAGTATATAAGAACCCCCAAAAGATAATCTAGTAAAGACATTCTCTAACTAGGATGAATAATCTGTACCACTTCCGAGTTTCATCATTAACATGAATCAATTCTTATGAACTCGCATCTACAATCTTTATACATGCAGAAGCTGTTGGCCAACTCCTCCATGAACGAGCATTGCAGAGCTGTGATGGTGCACCATGTACCATCTCCCGTTATGTAACTCATATACATTAGTAACATTAAATGGCCTGTTTTCAATGTCTTCAACATAAGCTTTCATCGTAACCCAAGCCACATTTGACAGCACACGAGTCCGTACATCTCTAATCTGGAAATCAGCAACGTTCTCCCAGCTAAATTCTAGCTGCCAGCTTTCCATCACTGCACCATAACTAGAACAAGAGTTGAGGAATATGTTATGAGATGCTAAGAGAGAAGCAGACATAATCAAACCCAAACAGGTTGACAAATTAAGATGTATATCATCTACTGGAGCCTCAACTAAATAAAACTTCAGAGTTTTCATCTCTTTCAAGTCAACAATAAATTAGGAAAGAAAAAAAAAAAAAGGCATTAAGACTTCAGATGCAATCTAAATTGAAATGAGCAAATTACAGAAGAGGATAAGATAGATGAAGGGAACTAACCATCATTCATACATTATCTCTTATAAGGTATATCATTAGTAGTTATCACAAATTAAACAATTCCATTCACAGATAGAAAGCAGCATACCCACTAAACGACTCGCCAGATGCATGAAAACACTTCACATAATCCGCGTTAAGCCAAAACTGACCCATATCTTGAAGCAACCTTTCTCTGACAATCCTAAAAAACTCAGCATTTACAGTAACTATAGCTCTTGTAGCAGCATAATAAGCCTTCCATCCATTGGTAGGGGTCACATTATCTTGCTCCAAAGTGAAATCCTGGAAGGAAAAGAAAATCAAAGCGAATGTAACGTGAGAACTACTAACCATTTCAAACAAGAAACAAATGAGTAAAGTATGGAATAGTTTCACTCCAAATATATGAACATGAAAGAAAAAAAAAAAGTTTACAAGGAAAAAGTTGAGCAATTGGGTTAGGTTACCATCTGCATTTGAGTAGAAACTATTCATCATATTACTAAGATTCATGAAGAATATATAGTGCACCTAGTAATACAATTATGTAATATCTCAATTGCAAATTACCTTAAGACTTAGAGCTTATCGAAAGAAAAATTATCAAAATTATATACCCAAGAATTGATGGTGCACCAAATTCAATTATTTGAGCAAGTTTATTAGACATTATGTACTCAAAACATCTGAAATAAGTAATTATCAGAAAGTACTAGAAGATAAGATAGAACTTAAGAAATAATAGCTTTCAGAGATATTGATATAATGACCAACCAAAAAAAAAAAAAAGAGATATTCTGATAGTCATGTAAAATGAATTAAACAATCACAAATTATAAACCACAGCACAAAAAACATGAGTTGTGGACTTATTCATTCCTTCGTCCATGTCTATGTAATTCAGATAACAAGAAGATATCTCAGGATCTTAAGTAGGATTTAGTTCTCTCATTCAAGTTGCCAAAAAACAAGAACATATCTTCTTTGGGATCCTAAATTGCTATTTATTCCCTAAGCTGTATATAGCAGCTGACATTTTTTTTCTCTAATTACATGGAGGAAGAACAGAGAGATGCCAGGCATCATTAGCAAAGACAGGGGTTAATTTAGAGAGAGAGGAGGAGGGGGGGGGGGGGGGGAGGAATGGTCTTTGGTAAGGAAAGGCCCTTATCAATTTTCCTACGGCAAAACAAACAAACGCTATGATCTCCAAGAGAAGATGCGACAAAAACTCGAAAGCAACTAAAAATAGAAGCATAGGCATTCTAAACTATATTGTGCTAAGAGACGCAGATAGAACAAAAGCAAGCTTCATCTCTTGTTCCTTTTCCTTTTCAGCCCCACCCCTGGCCCATAGATTCATTGGACCAAGAAAATCTCATGTATTTCCACACACGTCTGCATTCTTATCAAATCAGGAAAAATTAATGACCAAATAAATGTTAAAGACTTAAAGTATCACTGTCTTGACAATAACATTGAGATGAAACTTACCAGGTGCATTCCTAAATGGGTAGGTCGGTTGAAATGCATTCTTAGAAATTAACATTTGTTTAACAACTATATTAGGATCCCACTCACGAACCTTACTAAAGTAGTTAAAAATTTCACAACTAAAATCAAATGCTACTGCTTATGTGAACAAAAACCTAGGAAACACTGGAATATACATTGATCACAGACATGGGGAAGCAGGTATTGAAGAATAATCAACTTTAGCGAATTCCATTTCACCATATGATAATAAAATCAGATATTCATAATATTCTCATTTTTACGTATGCCTAGTTACTTTTTCAAGAGTCCCAAATAATACAAAAATAAATCCACCCCGAAATCTTAAATCTGATGTTAATTGAATATAATGCAACAGGATGAATTAGACCGTTTGGCAGAAAGATAAGAAACCTGTCAGAATGGAAAGTCATTAGTGTCAATGAACGGCTAACCAACAAAAAATCCAACGCACGTGTGTGCACGATCCAGACCTGATAATTTGCTTCCTAAGCAGTCAATAACAAGCCACCACGTAATCTAGGTCCACAAAGGCATGGAAGTTTTTGCTTTAAAGCACATTAAGTTTTATAACATATTTGAAGGGTCAAATTTTTACATTTCTTATTTCCTTCAGTTCTATTTTTGTCTTCAATCATTATACCAGGAAACCCCCTTATCTAAGCTGCAATTCAAAGCATATCATATCAAAATTAAAGTAAAACTAAACCAAAAATAAATTCAAACTAGTAAAAGAAACAAAACTTACAATAAGAAATTTCAAGGAAAAAAAAAAATCCCCCCTAAAGACAAAGAAGCCAAACCTTATGATAGAGCGCCTTCCAAGCATTGTCATCATTAGCAGCTTTTCGCATGAGCGAATTGGTCATGGAGAGGCGACAGAGGCTCGGATAATCCAAGTAACTGAGGGCATGTGTGGTGATCTCCGGCACCAACTGCTCCATCATCGAGGCTCCCGTCTGCCTCTCCATTGCCATCTCGCCACCGTTCTCACTCGCACCACCATTTAATCGAGCAGTCATTTTCTCACCAATATCAATTTCTCTGTCCTCACTCGGGGTTGCAGACTCAGAGGGCTTTTGGTTTCTCAATTCAGAACGGCTTGTTTCTAATTTCACTTTACGGAAAATGACAGCACTCGCGAAAACGAAACAGAAAAGGGTTGCTACTAGGGTTACCAAAATCGATGAATAATCGGCCGTAAAGAAAATGCTAGAAATTGTAAAATCCATTCATAAGTAACAAAATTAGAGTAGAAATATTGATTCCCAAAATTCTTGCAATTCATGAAAGGGATGAAAAAAACACCTGGATTGTTGAAAAAGAAAAACGAGAACAAAACCCTAGGTTACCTTGTATTGAAGCAGAGGAAAATGTGGTTTTGCATGTGTTTTCCTTATTAGGTGGGGTACAAATTCAAGCGCCTCTCTTTATTTCTCTCTTTTCTTTTCTCTCTAGTGATTATCGCCCTTTGTTCTGAAACCCTAATTAAACCGATGAGAATTAGCAGAGTTTTAGAGTGAGAGAATTTCCAGGGGTTTGGAGTGAGAAAATTGGTGGTTTTGCAACTGATTTCATTACAGGCGAAGGGGGAGAAGTGGAAAACTGCAAGCCGAGAGCAAATCGGGCCAAAGCCCAAATGCAAATAAGGTTCCAACTTAGGGGTATTTCTGTCATTTTTTCATAATATAAACTTATTACCCTCGTATATGCTATAGTCGCTCTATCCCAATCATCAATTTAAATACCAATTCGGATTTTATCTATAGCACATTTTTATTTATCTAATTTTCACTCATATTCCTTAAAAAGTCTTCTTACAAGTTAAATATTATTGTAAATTAATTATCATTTTAAATTATTATTTTCTCAAGTCTACCCCTGCTTCCATTCCATACATATTTCTTACTTTTCAATTCACTACTAGTTTTTTTTTTTTTTCAAAGTTTAGGAGATTAATTGTTTGTGGTACAACACATTAGCTTCTTTTTTTTTTTTTTAAATTTTTTACCAAACCTTTGGGAAGTCATTTATTGTGTATCGGATGGAATAATATTTTGGATAGCAAGGTTGATAGATGAAACAACGGATTCAGTTATTATTTGGATAGTAAGATAAATCATTGTTTGAATAAACAATCTTTGGTGTACAGAGTTTTCGAGGGACAGCAAGGAGAAGAAGATAATCTGCATAGAAATTTAATTAAATTATTTGACAAATAATTTAGGAAACATGCAGATTTTGTTCCCTCCACTTTTAATTTTTAATTTTTTATTTAAATTAATACTTTTTTACAGAAATAAATGTGGGACTAGAATTGAGTTTGGCTTAGGTTGAGAGAACCATTTACTCCAATATGAGATTGGGTTCGTATTGATCCGTCCATTGACTGTGTTAATCCGTCCATTGACTGAACCATATAATCCAACATGAAGCACTGTCACGAATCATGATTTCATGCGAGTTTTTGCCAAGAATATCTGTACTTGTCTCATGGACCAAGATTGTTCCCAAAGTAATCTGGACCAAATATTTTTCTTAAATTCTGATATAATCTTCTCAAACCCTTGATTTGTTAGCATGATTGCATCAATAAATTACAGTGAGAAACTCAAATACAATCGAAACACAAACTCTGACTACATAAAACTGCTACTCTTAGTCTTTCCATATAGATATATCTATATATATGTAATCAATGTTGTATAAATCTAGGATACAATCATGTGTGGCTCAAAAAATGAAGATATTGTGATGCTACAGAAACAGGAAACTAACCGTAAAGCAGAGGTATGAGCATTGTGATACTACAGAAAATGAGAATCAAAAGCCATCCCCTATTTGACTGAGAAACGGCACCTGGCATGGGTGCGACAAAGTGCTTGACTACCCTTTCTGATATTATCTTGATAACGGCTATGGAGGCGAAGCAAATACTCGCTGCCAGAATCGCCAGCTCTTTGTTTTCCAAACTCACTTGATCATGTGATACCTTTTCTATCTCTAATCTGCACAATTAATTCAGTTCAAGCCCCAAGAAGAATGAATTGTGTATTGTTTAGTAAAGAATGAATCAAGAAATGTGAATACAAACCTCAGCATGCTGTTTTGATGGACCAAGAGTTCCATTTGGGTTGAAACTACAGCTCTCCACGACTCCAGCTCAAAAACCCCTTTTTCCTGAATGAAGGAATAGTAAGAGAGTAGTAAACACAATGCAGGGTTTTATGGATTAAGTGATAAGTACCATTATTTCCTTCCATTCTAATAGATTCTTCATCTCCAACTTAGTTTTATCCAAAAGTGCAGAAAACTTGGATAGCTCTTTGTCAAGCTCGGGTAAATAATCCACTCGTCTTCTGTTGAGTTCTTTGATGTATTCTTCCAACATTGATAAGTTTAACTCGAGTACTCTGACCTTCTGTAAGACTACCTTTAGGGCAGCATCAGCATGCAATCTGTTATACGAATGCTGCCTGACCTTTGGCAACGGATCGGGGATACTACTAAAGGGCACTGGTCTTTTAGGCATTTCTGAAGTTAGATTTTGCCCCTCTTCAACACTTCCCACTCCTTTACTCACAGGCTCGACCAAAGTATGAGCAACATCATCCGTTTCAGGGTTGTGAGAACTCGACTCAGGTAGTATCATAGGCAATGAAGTTGAGTTAGGGTTTGGCAACCCTTTAGTCGAAGACTCTCCAGAGGGGACAATAAGATCCTCAAGCATCTGTTCAATGGCATCAACTCCAAACACCTCCACAACACTAACAGTACAGTAAAATTCCGAACCGTAGTGACTCAGAAAGTTCACTTTCAAGTATCGAACCCATTTTGGCTCAGGCAGCTTAAAGTACTGTGTGTGCTTGGAATTTGCAGCAACGAAAGACCCCAACAAATCCCACGTCTCAGTTGGGTAATCCAAGCTCCCTGATAGCTCAAATTCTTTAAAATTAGAGGAATGATGCTCAAAATTGGCTATTTTGACAGCATCAACCAAGGTTTCATCAGCCAGCTCAATGATGAAGAACTTCCCCTCAACAGAACAAGGGTTCCTAAGATATTTATCGTGATCCTTCCCCAATACGTTGCTCGCTCCGTTTGCTTCCTTATTGTGAGCAACCACTTTTGCACCCTTTGAAGCTGAGGCATAGTTGTAGGGCGTTCCATCAGGCTCAAGCCTGTGGGTGATGTTTACAAGCTGGCGAGGAGAGCCACTCTTTCCTTGCCAGGAAATGTATTTGAACTCATCAAGATTTGGATAAGTCAAGTGAATTCTCCCATTCTGTTCTATTCGTAGTTCACTTTTTCTACCATCTTCCTGTGGTTGTATCTGACACATAAACGGATCGTAACCTAACACAACTGATACTAGTTCCTCTACTTGACTCATTCCCCTGATCGAGTCTTCCATATATGGATAGGTATCTCGAATAGCTGCTGAATCATTAATGAGCAAAGACACATTCAGCTCCATCACTAATCCACCACTGAGATCCTCATATCCATTTTGGGCGACAGGAAGAGTATCGTTCCATAGATTCCCATCGTGTATGCTCCCATTATACGCCAACAAATCACCTGAATTATTATCCATTTCAACCAATCAAAAAATGATAATGAAGCCACTAGATTGCAGCTCACTCAACTAAAAATGGCGTTTCAGTTCGAAGTTATTAGAAACTGCTATAGTTAATCATTATATTACTACAATTGCCAAGTAAAAACCAGCGCAATCTTTCAATGATTCACAAATCTTTGACTAGCCCTCATTATTGAATCAACGAAATATCTCAATACCCATAGATGCTCACTTCAAACCATTAACATGGAAATTACATAAACTTACTCTTAAACGAAATTTCGGCAGTAATCCAAGGGAAACAACAGGGCACGAAATTGAAGACAAGACTAACAAGAAAAAGAAAGAAAAAACGAGAAAACAGAAATGGCAAAACAGGGCGTACCTTCATTTCCACGAGTGACGCCAAATTTACCGTGAAATAATAGAACAAGGCACCAAAAGGAGAAGAAGAGAGGGAAAGAGGGGTCACACAAGCTTTTCCTTGCAACTTCCTCGTCAATTTCAAGATCCTTAACCCTATTTCTGAAAACTATAGGATTTTCTTCCGTGTGTTCAACGTTGCGAGGTTTCTTCATATCTCATTGTTTGTCTTTCCTACCTCACCACACTCCCCCTCTATATACGTTTCTATATCTTCACTAATCTCCTGCAAATATTGAGAATTTTATTGGAAAATTTTAGAACGTCATGAATATTTATTATTTCTACGGATTTCTTTTGTATTTTTTTATTCTGTTTTTCGATTTTTTTTTTTTGTTTTTTTGTTTTGGTTTTGTTATGTTGGATGAGATTCGTGGCGAATAGTCCCCCGTACTTCCCCGAGTAGCGGAAACTGCATACGTAGGCTTGTATTTAACACCCACGTGCGCCAAATAAATAATTATTTGAAGTTAGATACTACTTAATTCAATTTTATGAGATGATCAAATTATGTTGTCAAATTGTCTATTCCAATAATTCATAATTTTCAATTAGCAAAGAAGAAGTTATATGAAATAAAATGCCATCTGTTTTGAGTTAGAATATGATCTAATCATGCACACGCATTTTAAAAAATAGGGCCAATAGGCTTTGTATTTTTAGTGGATTAACAATATATATTATGAAAAATCTAAATCTTGGTTACCAATATCATAAATCCTGAACAGCTTCATAGTCCAAGACTCCAAATTGAAATAACATTCATCGGTGGTATGAAGAAAACCCTAATATTGGATTCCTACACTAATTACAATACACTGGAAAATCAACTGTTCCAAAATTCACTGCAGAATATTCTTGTCTATACTATTTGATCTCAAAAGCTTCGATCTAAGCATTGAACAAAAAATCACCTCCATAATGCATTAAAGAGCTCATCTGCAGTACCTAGCGATGCACGAAACTCTTGTTCTTGATTCAAAAATGGTATCGATCATGAACTCAACAAGGTGTACTCTAATTCGTTACTCTCTGTTTGATTCTGTTCAAAAAACGGGAGGCTCCCTGGATTTCTTTCCTCCAACACGAGACTCGTAGGAGTTTGGGGAGGATAATTGTCAAGAATAAAATCTATGTCATCCCCATTAACCTCTTTCTGATCAAGAAGAACCTACAACACAAGCAAAAACGTTTTGGGTCCTTGTATTTTTTCTAAATCATATAACTCAATTTTGTGATGTGTACCTTAATCGTCTTAAGTAGAGCAGCATTATGCTGCCTAAGCAGAGCAACAGTCTTTCCGTACATATCATGGATCAGCTCTTCTGTCCTCCTAGCTATCTCATCATCCATTTTGAAGTTGACTGGAGGCTCGATTAAATCATAGTCATCGTATAGAGAACCCTCAAAGTCAATCCTCGGACCAACAAATTTTGTTCCCTTTCTCCAGGGAGGGGGTTCGCCATGCACTACCATTGGGTTCTCCACATTCCATCTACAAGAAGAGATGTGACAAAATTAATGATGAGATACGGAGCTGAGAAAGAAACAAAAGGAACCACCTATGGAAACGTACATTGTGATAATCTTACGAGCGAGCCAGGATGCATCAGCAAGATAACTGACTGATGCTTTTGAAGTATCCTGTCCAAATATGACCTCTTCAGCAGCTCTGCCTCCCAGTAGTACCTTCATAACGAAAATGAATGTTCAACACCTTTACAAAATAGTTCTAAACTAGTTGAACTTAAAGATCACACCTGAAGACGGTGTAATAACTGAGGGCGGCGCTCAAACATGTAGGCCTCATCTTCAAGGCGGTGAAATACAACTTGAGACAGTGTCTGCATGAAACATTAGGTAGAAAGAGAGTCAACGTCACAAAGTAATTTATTTCTTTTGCAACAACGTTCACACAAACCATATAACCTGCAGGATAGCCCATAGACAAAGAAAAGAAAAGGTAAAACAGTAAACTTTCAGATGAAAAGAAAATCAATGAATTACAAAATGAAAAAACCTGTCCACGAGGATGAATTGATACACGATCACAACGCTCGACTTTTGCATTGTCAAAACGCCTAAGCAAGTGAGATGTCAAAGCAGTCCCCACTTCTACAGTAGCTCTGCGACATTGTCCTTGATGACCTAAGTCTACCCCAACTCGCTTAGGACCCACTGTAAGACGGTCAACTGCATCATCCATATCTGACTGAAGAATAGCAGCATGACCTTTCCTGACTGCCACAAGAGCAGCTTCTTGGAGAACTTGTGCCAGCATGGCACCCGTCCACCCTGATCACAACAATTTAGGGTATTGAAATGCATAACACCAGCATGATGCAACACATGGACAAAGGATAATTATAATAACTACCCCTAATGTTTAGCCTAATAATGAAATAACCCAATAAAATTTGTTTCTTATGAAAACCCCCATAAGGTATCACAAATAGCCCTTGAGGTAGGTAGTTTTTTTTTAAAACCTCAATTGGTGCAATTTGCAAGTTTTTGGGTTCTTCAGTAATTAAGCTAAATTCAAAGGTAACTTTTGCAATTATCCATAAGAGGAATTGATGAAAAGAAACCTAACTGCAAGAGAACTGTTTAAATTATGAAGAACCAAAACTCAACTGCAGACCTGGCAAGTTGTTTGCATAAGTCGACAAGTCAACAGTATCTGACAATTTCACCTTCCGTGCGTGAACTTTTAATATGTCCAATCTCCCCTTTGCATTTGGCGGACGGATTCTTATCTGGATAATAACCAAATAATCATAATTGTCATGTAACTTAAATAGGAGTAAGGCAAGTTATCGAGCTTTGATAACTATACGATAAATAAGGAAAGTTATCAAGCTTTGAAACTAAGTACTCTGTTCAAAATAACACACCTTACGATCAAATCGACCAGGACGAAGAAGGGCAGGATCTAGCAAATCCATTCGATTAGTAGCCCCCAAAAATATGACACCTTTACCTGTATCAAACCCATCTAATTCTATCAAAAGCTGGTTCAATGTAGTCTCCCTTTCTTGAGTTGCTGCATTGTACAGGTGATCTGTTGATTCACGAAATATTCCTTGCCGCCTTTGTATCAAAAATTCAAAATTAAATCAATATAAATGAAAAAATACAATGCAAATTATTTATGTTACAGAAAAGTTACTGGTGCAAGTTCAGTGTCGGCTAAGAGAAACTAGTTAGGATCCCCATACCTTGTGGCCAGTGCATCAATTTCATCAATAAAAATGACCGATGGTTTATTTACCTGAAAAGAACATATAAAGTCCATTAAAACATTATTGAACATACCATTTTTACAACCAAAAACCTGTAATAGAAGAGTTCTTGCAATTAAAAGTCATTTCTGGCAAACACTGCAGATGACTATCAATATCCTTGTTCCTTTATTCTAACATTTCTGCTGTTAAATCCAATGAAATTCCCCAAATCTATCATTCTTGTCAGGTAAAATCAAAATGTAGGAATAGTGACTGGTGAGGGACAGTTATTCCAGATCAAACCAAATTACTGATGAGGTGCAAGCTAAAAGCACCAAAAATTCAAATATGATTTGTCAACTTTGACGGAAGTCCTCCATCAAAAAAAAAAAAAAAGGTTTGACATTAAGTAGTGATATTCTAGCAATAAATTTCATCATGAAAAACCATCACTCAAAAAGAAGAAAGAAAAATCTCACTTTAGAGTTCCAGATATTTAACTGAAGCAACGGCTTACAGTTAAGGACCAAAAACCAAATCTTTCACAGAGTAAAAGCTTGTCATACATTAACGTCACATAATAATCATTTCTGATAAATGCATAGAACAGAAATATTTCAGTCACAGGAATATCAATATGATCAATCATACTTGAGTACAACTGATATTTGAATAAAGTCTTACAAACAATTAACTAACAGCAAAAGAGAGTAGGAATGAGTTACCTTTGCTCTCTTGAATAAATCCCTGATACGAGCAGAACCCACACCAACTAACACTTCAACGAATTCTGATCCAGCCATTTGATAAAATGGAACCCCAGCTTCACCAGCTATTGCCTTGGCAACCAGGGTCTGGTGATGTACCATTTAACTATATAAACCATCTTAATTCGCACAGTTCATGAATCTAGAGAAACAGATACTCACCTTGCCACATCCGGGTGGACCCGCAAGGAGTACTCCATGAGGAGGCTTTATCCCCATTTTATCAAATAGTTCAGGATTCTTCAAGTACCTTACCAACTAATAAGCAGCAAAATAAGAATTTTATATATATTTTATATATATATATATATATATATATTAAAAATGGGGGGGGGGGGGGGGGAAGAGAAACCAAAAGGGTTTTCAAGTGCTGTCCTCATTATACATCAATACTTAGAATCTGAGATTCTCTGGCTTGGAGAAATCATAAGAAAAATACATATCAATCATTCTTTCGGCTAAAAACCTTTCAAACAAACAAGTTATCCAAGAATTGGCTGGGAATTTAAGTAAGATCACTTAAGGAAGTTCTGGTTAATTTAAGAAAACTATCATTTAATTTGTGTCGAATCAGGCCTTATATAAAAATGATTTTTTTCTTTAAAAAAATGTCGGCCAAATGCATTCACCAAAAAAACAAAAGAAGCCTACTTATTTTCTCTCTTATGTTGCAAAAGTTGCAAATGTTCCAGAAATTTGGTACCTCTTGGAGCTCTTCCACCGCTTCCTCAATCCCTGCGACATCATTAAACATAACTCCAGTAGAACCCTGAAGACATGTTAACATTACTATGGTAAAAGGTGAATACAGGATGTATTAGAAACAGTGAAAGCGAATACATGTATATGGAGGACTAGAACTAACATCAACACGCGCTTGTGGCTTTGACTGAGAAAATTCAATGCCTTGCCATATATCCTGCAAGAAGTAGAAGAAGCAATGGTACAGTCATGAACTGTTTAACTGCAAGAATCTCAAAAGGAGATGTGGGAAGCAATGCTAACCCATTTTCTGAAATTTTTAGGTCTTCTGGAAAGAGTAAAACGGACAAGAAGCACCATTGTCAAAAATACCAACATGATTGGTTTTAGCATTTCAATGCTGGCTGAGACCCCGCCAAAAGTGTAAACTTCATACAACTTTGACGAAAATCCTCCATCACCAAGAAACTCGGCAAAATTATCCCAGACTCTTTCCAGAATCCCAAATATGAGACCCAAAAACAGCTTGAGAAATGGCTTGGCCACAGGCCATACGACATATGCAGCCACAGCATAGACAAAGCCGGTAGCAGCAAATACTGCTGAAGCTAAAAATCCTCCAACAACAACTGCGGCAGCAGCCATAGCAGCTGTTAACACTCCAAGTTCAACCATCATTCTGCTTGATATCTTAGATGCTACTGGATGTGGATATTCAGGCAATTTTCCTACCCAGGACTACAGGGAAAGGATAGAGCTGTAAGACAATTGTCAAGAGCATATAAGGAAGGAGTAACTTTTCAACTACAAGTTCTCACCAAAACAGGTGGTCAGCACAGATGTTCGTTGATTTATACAAGCCACTATTGGGGAAAATTTGGACCAGACAACTAATTTAGACATGCAATTCTATAACAAGTTTACCAATTGAAAAATGCTTGCTAATAACTTCAACTGAAAAGGTTAAATGGCACTCCATCAGTTGACTATTTGGACAGCTATAACCCAATAAATGCTATATCCAGCTTCTTGTAAATGTAAATGTACTTTAATCAGGTCTCGTAATCCTATCAAACCAACCTAACTCACAACCCAACCCCCCCTACACCAACCCCAACACATCTGTTCAAATTGAAATTATTGATCATTCAATAATCAGGAACCTGGATGTTTAAGAAGTATAACGGAGGTACAAACAAGTTTGCATTTCAAGCAAGGAGCTATACTGCTTAATCAACAATTAAGAGAAAAGAAATGCAGTAAGTAAACACTTTATTATTGGACCTAATGACTTTATTATAATTTCCAGCATAAGTTGCTAATGACTAAATGGTAATTATTGTATTCATAAATGCAGTCCTGGCACAAAATGCAGTCCAGACTAATTGACCATGGCATTCACAATCAACTTATACATTATATCTTGGAGTCTACATGACTGAATCACACAAGTAGATGAATAATGGGGAAACATGCTAACATAGAAGATGAACAATACCATCATATGCTTTTCTATTTCATTCCGTGGTCCCTTGTATGCCTCCAAAAGATCTTGCACTTGTTCTTCGTCCAGTCTAATTGCCCTGTAACCAGAATTCATTAGAAAGCCAAGCAGATAAATACAACAAAAGATCAAACCTAATTCAACAACAGCATTTCACATGTTCACCAACACACCATTTTGTTCTGTGCAAGCTCGATTCGCCAGGGATTTCTTTCAAATCAACGACAAAATCCCTGTACCCATAGTTACCAATCCTGTTATCCTCCTTGAAACTAACCAACTTTACCTTATCATTCTTCATGTACTTCTGAAAATCCTCATAGCTCAGTTGTGGCAACTCCTTCACAACCTTATCGAACTCCGCTTCTTCAGATAAATTAGCCGCAAAAACTTGCTCGGGTACATAGAGCTTCCCTTTGTACTCCCTTAATAAATCCTTCAGATGAACCTCTCCTTCAGGCCTCACAAAATGAC
This sequence comes from Scutellaria barbata, assembly GCA_028654395.1. NCBI lineage: Eukaryota > Viridiplantae > Streptophyta > Magnoliopsida > Lamiales > Lamiaceae > Scutellaria > Scutellaria barbata. Next base: position 12,522,306 of record CM053645.1, read on the forward strand.
GCTCGTTGACACTCTCCTCAACACTTCTACTCGCCAATTCCTTTAAATTTAATCCCTTTAAGATCTCCGAAACCCTCTCATTGAAACCCTTCCTACTCAAACTCTCCTTCTCTTTCAATGTATACAACTTATTCCCAATCAAATATTTGGGTTCAATTTGGCTAGGGTTTTCCCTCAAAACCCTAGTCATAAAATCCTCATCCCCGGCACCAGAATTGGCCGCAGGCTTCGAATTTGAACAGGCTTTCGGCACAAAAACACGTGGGCAGCCATAAAACTGCAATCTATTGGTGGGTTTGAATGAATTGTAAAAATTTTTGCGAGGTTTTTGATTCGGGAATATCGTAGGAAAATTAATCAAGGGTTGAGCAGTTCCCAGTGGTGTGGCATACATGTTTCTCAGTTAAAACTATTTGGCATTCTTGGTTTGAGAACTAGCATAGAATTTACATCAACTCGACGTTAAACTCAATTACCAAATTCAAACAAAACAATCTTCTCATTGAAAATTAATAAGGAAATACAGACAGTAGGATTAGGAGAAGGAAGAAAATGCGGTAGAGACGGAGAGTGGGGGATGCGAGAAGATGGAGTTCGATAAAACGTTTACGATTTTACAATTTTGACAGGTTAGCGAGTTTTTATTCTTGCGGATGATGACAAGAAAAAAATTAAGTATTCAAATGATACACTATTTGGAACTTTTTTTCACCTTTTTAAAATTTTCTAAAAATTATTGTATGTGTTGATCATCATACAAAGTAGAAAAAAAAAATCCATATTAAACATGTATTAAAAACACTCACAAAGTATACAGTTGAAAATATAAAAATATTGATAATGTGTATTTCGTGCGATCGATTAATGACAATGTCACACTAATTCATCGAACAAGATTGGTTAAGTTTGATATGTACGCATCTAACATGATTGCATATGTTCGGCCAACCAAATGATTTAAGTATATCCGACTATAATGGTCAAATGAGGCCGAGTAAATTCAATCATTTCGTTCGAATATGATCTACTTTGTTCGAATATTGTAAGGTTAAACCATTATTCAACCGACATCCACATTTATCGTGAAATAAAATGAAAAGTATGTAAAAAATACTAGAATTTAATAAATTTATTGATTATGTTAGTAGTATATCAAACACATTTGTAAACGACATATATGTACGTCCCGTGACGGGTTAGAGAATTGTCAAAAATTTCACTGTGTCATGACAGAAGAGTTCTAACTATATATATCAAGAGAAAATGGCCAAATAACCACTCATGTTTACTCCAAGGTATATTAATCTCATTAAGGTTTTTTGGTTAAAAAATGTCATTAATATTTACTTTTAGGTACATATTACTCATTTAAATTTTATTTAAGGATAATAACATCACAAATATTGTAAAATTAATACATTTATGTTTTATATGAACATTTTAAATTCATTTTTCATTTTTCATTTTTCATTTTTTAAACAAAAAATAATAATTTCATGAAAACATCAATACATTAGTATTATTTATATATATGATAACATATATATTATTATTATTATCAGTTTCAATTTTGTAAGACTAAACTTTTTCTTTAGGTAAAGACTAACAATTAAAATAACTAGATTAATTTATTTGAAATAATAATTTTACTATGATATTTGAGATTCTATTTTCAAATTTAAATAAAGCTTAAATATTTATATTTATACTTATATGTGAAATATGAGTTAAGAAAGAAAGAGAGAAAATTTAAAGTGTATATATGAAAGTATTTTATAATATTAGTGGTGTTATTGTACTAATAAAAATCTTGAAGTAAATTATATGTATATAAAGATAAATAATAATGATTTATTGTATTTAAAAAAACATAAATGGATTATGCATGATAGAGGAACATTAATAGGTTATTTGATTCTTTCCCTTATAATCAAAGATCTATCGATTGCTGTGTAATTTAATGATTAGGTGTTTTTTTTTTTTTAAGAAAAAGTTGAAAATTTAATTGATAATCGAATCGAGAGCAAGATGATCTTCCTAATTTATTTAGGCCCAAAAAAGAACGCAGAACCGAAACCAAATAAGTATTACGGGTTGAGAATATTTGGGCTCCCTTTTTAAACGGCCCATAGATAATTGAAGATTAATGGGTCAGAGGCCCATTAACTATGTTGGGACTCTTTTCCCTTATACACAGCAATTATGATATCGGTTACGAAATTATTTTGGAGCTTCGTAAACAGAAAAATGAATTTAAATAAGGATAAAGTTGATAATAAAATATAATAAAATTCAATTTATAAATTAGTTCTCAATTTAATATCTAAATTTTAAAGTTTCTCAATAAGGAGCTCAATTTAATCTTTTTTCTCAATTTAAGACTTGAAAATTAGATTTATTTCTCAATTCAAGACACAATTCAATTTTCTTTTTCTTTTTTATTTATATTTATAGATTTATTTATATTTCAATATGTATTTATATTTTAGATAAGTTAAAACAAATTAGTGCAATTTTGGAACGATTTTCATCCAACTTGTATTAATATATATATATATATATATATATATATAATTAATGCAATTTATAAAATTAAGAATTCCTTATTTTCTTAAGTTTATGAGTACAAATATAGAAAATCGATTTTAATATTAATCAGTTTAATATAAATTATATTATATGAATTGAATTATTTATATCGTTTTCTTAAATTTTTTAATAAAAATTAAGATAAGTTGGATGAAAATTATTTTTAAAGTGCAATAATTTGTCTTAATTTATCCAAACGATGAAGTATAAACAAATTTATAAATATAAATAAACAGAAAAAAAAGAAAATAAAATTTTATTTGAATTGAAAACTCAATCTAATTTTCATGCCTTAAATTAAAAAAAAATATAAAATTAAATCCCTTATTAAGAAATCTTAAAATTTAAATTTAAAATTAAAAGTTATTCTACAAATTGCATCTTGTTATGAAATTAATTCATTTATGAAACAATGACTTTTCTGGTCGCCTAAAATGGGTATTAAATTGGTTGTATAAGTCAAAGTCAACATTCATGTTTTTTGAATCGAAGCAAAGAAAGCAACATGTACCTAATTATTACTTGTAAAATAATATTACACTTCGATGGATATTCCTTTAATGATTCGTATTTTCTTATTATTGGTGCAAAAAAAGAAAAAAATATGCTTGGGTGTCTCAAATTCATGGTCCAATTTGACCAAAATATAAATAAAATAATAATTGTGTTTGGGGAGAAGATGTTATTAACTTTTATATGCCGAGTACTTTTTACCAAATAATGAGATTCACTTTAAATCATTTTTAAAGAAAAGTATGTACTTTGATGTACTAGAAGGTTACTTTATTTTATATTCCAATAGGACGTGTTTATTATCCCAAGATGATACTTGTAATTGAGTTGTTGTCTAATTCAAATCTATTGATCACTCAAAAATTAAACTTATCGATTATGAGACACTTCCATTAAAAAATAGTTATACATGATAATATACTTGATTTTTTATTTTATTTAATTTTGAAATATCAGCATTCCCAATATATGCTTGAGAAATATCATCAATCTAATATAATAATATGATATAAGGATCATTTAAAATAATGACACCTAAACTAAAAATTGTGAACATATATGCTCTTGAAATCAATTGACATAAGTTGTCTTGTGTCCTCAAAATCAACTATCATAATGTATTGAATGCTATATGTCCAATAACTAGATTTCCACCTTCTAACAATGTGTTATACACACACATTTATTTGCCTCTTTTTTCTTAGAGCGCAATAAATTTGGTCAATCAAATTTATGACAATTATTTATATATATATATATATATATATATATATATATATATATATATATATATATATTTAAGTAGGGTATTATTTTGAAAATGTCAACCATAGTGATATTGTTAATATGCCAAGCTGTCTCATCTTTCCTTTAAACTAAAATCAACATCATTCACTTTCGGTTATTATTATTTATTATCTGAATTATTGATGGAGTGGAATAATGCAACCACATTAATATCAATGAGTCACCATCTCAATTAATAACCCATATATATGCTGATGTATTTAAATAAACATTTCTGAATATATTTTATAATATCATTATAATATTTGATGTAACAAGATTTACATTTTGATAAATTCCAAGATAATCTCCAAACCCCACAGTTAATTTGGTGCAGGGCAAATCACCTTCAATCCATTATTATTCGATTAAAACTGTGATGTAAAAACATTTCCAATATATTTTGTACCAAATAAATATTTTTACTCTGTTCATTTTCTATTAATTATTAGTATCAACTTATGTTGATTTTTACATTCTATCTACATAACTAATTTATATTTTCCTCTGTAGTAATACATTAAATAAATTCAATAATTGTAGTATAATTATTTACTTACTACTTGAGAAAGATTAACAAAACAATAATTTAATTAAACTCAAATAATAATTATATATAAGTAATAAAACAAAGTAAAATAGAATCTGCATGGAATAAAATTTGAAGTGGAATAAATTTCAAGATCACTTGGAGGTAGTGCAAACACTGTTCATCTTTCCAAATTTGGTATGGTGTTGGAAAATCACATGCATCCATTTTCATAACAGAAAGGAAAATAATAATAGTTGAGGAGTATCTGTGGGCACAAAGTCAGAGATTTGTATAAATATTGCAAGGTTAACACCTTCACCAGAACAAATACAAGCAAACTCTCTCTCTCTCAGTTTTATCTATCCCTCCCTTCCCACAATAATAACTACACACAGTAACACACAGACACCATATGTAAGTATGTATGTGTAATAATATGTATTTATGTGTATGTATTCAGTATTCAGTATTCAGATTGGTAACTTACATGGATTAGGGATGGCCTCAGGCAAAAATTTCATTTTTTGGATATTGGGGTGTTATCTATTACCCTTTTTGTCTGTCCAGATTGAAGATTTGGTCATTAAATGTAATTATTACAATAAAGCATGAAGTTATTATCAGTGAAAAGTGTGGTGCCTTTTTTGACATTCTGTTTTTCCATGTTTCTGGGTCAACTTTTTTCAAGTAGGAACTAGGAAACATACTACTAATTGTTATAAAGTTGGTTTCTTTTGGTCCTTTAGAGAGTTATATTTCTTTCACTTATTGATGGTTCAAGAATTATTGAACTTATAGTGATTGGCTCTTCAAGATTTGGGACAATTTTATTACCATCAATTTTGAAAGAGAATTTCATTCACTGGTTGGGATTAGTTACTTCTTGTTGGTTGTTGTTAGTTATTAGTTATTTGTCTTTCATAAAGATAACATTCCATCTATTTTGCTTTAGATTTAAGATTGCTAATTAGATAAAAGATGAATAGTTCTTCATATTTCCTTTGGGTGTAATTTCCTTGTTGATTCTTGCAGATCCTGTCCATATACATATATACATTCCCATAGTTAGCATTTATAAGCACTCGACTTAATCATGCAGTCAATTGTGAAATGTTTTTGCTCTTCGAAAGCTAAAACAGGGCCCGGGTTTGCGGACCATGCAGTTCTTGCTTCTGAGACAGCTTGTGAGTTGAACTGGAGATTGTTTTCACACTCTTTTTCTGATTTAGATCATACTATCTGAATAGCTACATTTAGAATCACAATTTTATATTACTATAGACCAGTTTCATATGAATCAGTTTTTACTGTCTGAAAATCTTGAAATCTGAAACTTGGTACCTGTTGCAGTTAATGTGAATGAAGTAGAGGCTCTATACGTCCTGTTTGAGCAACTAAGCAGTTCGATAATTGATGACGGACAAATTCACAAGGTAGTTCTATTCATGCTTCATTCATCCACAAGAACGCCCACATTATTCAGTTGTCTTTTATGTGCAACAGTTGTTAGTAGTATCTGGCTTTTATGTGGTTTCAGGAGGAATTCTTGCTTGCACTATTCAACTGCAGCAGCAAAAAGAGTCTCCTAGCAGAAAGGGTTTGCATACTATATATATACCCTTTCTTCTAATAAGCAGAGTTTTTCAAGTTCTTGGAATTGATTATCAACAACACACACACATTTAAAGTAATGACAGGAAAGCAAGTTGATAATCTAAAACGCAGATTGTAATACATTTATCCTTATCACTTCTGCAGTTGTTTGAGCTGTTTGATCATAAGCGTAATGGGGTGATTGAATTTGGAGAGTTTGTTCGATCATTGAGTATCTTCCACCCTGATGCTCCAGAGGGAGATAAAATAGCATGTAAGTAAGTTGTAACACATATTTTACTTATTTCTTCCTAATATGAGGGAACATGGTATAATCCACCTCAATATAGGACATCGTCATAACAAGTATGGTTGCCTTAAGATATGCATCTTAAAAAGTACTCAAACAAGATGGAATTTCTTGCAGTTGCATTCAAATTGTATGACCTCAGACAAACCGGCTATATAGAACGAGAAGAGGTGAATAACTTTTATTTTTAAATTATTAAAATAGCACTGAATTCTTCTTCTGATTCTAAATTTGCGTCATTGGAAGAGCAAAAGAGGGCTAAAACTTAGGAAATATGAAAATTTCTATGAGTTGCTGTCAAAATCTGAGTTCCATAAGCTAATCATTTGATTCTTTTTTCTAACCTTCAGTTGAAGCAAATGGTACAGTCTACTCTGAAAGAATCAGAAATATTGCTTTCAGATGATGATGTGGAGGCAATAGTTGACAAGGTAGTAAAGATCTGACCTCATTCATTCTTAAATATGATAAACATAACATGCTGATTTTTCTGTTGTTTTTCTAATAGACACTCCAGGAAGCAGATACGAAAGGAGATGGAAAAATCGATCCAGAAGAATGGAAGGAATTGGTAGCAAAGTATCCGTCTCTTATAAAGAACATGACTCTTCCATATTTAAGGTTAGTCTAGCATCGTCCACTTAACTAGCTAGAATCCTAAACCCTATTTTCTATATAATACCTAATTTACCAATATATGGAGTACCAATCTCTTGTATTTAAACGACAGTTGATCATATTTCAGGGAGATAACTCTAGCGTTTCCACACTTCGTAATGCAAACTGAAGTTCCAGATTCGGAACTCGTTTGCTGAAATCACAAACAAATTGGAGAAGGCTTCAGCAATTTAGAGGAAGCAGATACAGAAAATTGATACCGACGTTCACCATTGTTGTCACAGTTTCTTGAATCAATTGTATAACAATACTGTATTTTCCAGGCTATAGAAAAGTTAGGATATTAATATTGTGGAGTGTTAGTAAAATATTTCCTATTGCTTCCAACAAACTGTAAACATGATCTCTTTCATTTCTCAATCAACTTTGTAATACAAAACTTTGTAAGAAAAAAATTCTGCAATGCTTGATACTAATATCACCAACTCTATACAATTTCATCTATATGATCTCTACAGAAAATTGCAAAAAGTGATGGTGTTTTTACCGTTTGTGAGCTATCATCTCCTGCAAATTCATGGGGTAGCACATACTTGTGTGCAGGCTAGACCAGACATTATCCGCGAGGATTTTATTGACAGCATCGGTGGGATGAAATTGATCCCACCACAAATGATTAGAAGCATTCACACAAGCCATATCAGAAGAAATGCACATTATCCAACCCCTATACTTGCCAAACCCACAGCATGCATCACTTGTTACATTAAACCCTGTAAACAGAACAACAAATCTTGTGATATCAAAACATTTCTAGTATAGTATGAACAAAATTCAAGATTCTCACCATAACGGTGATGATTCCTAATTATGTCCATTGATCCTTCAAATGCATCGCAGAAAACAATGTTTGCTTCGAGGAGCTCCTGGTTAAGGTTTTCAACCACGAATCTCATAGCAAAGTTAAACTCCAATATCATGTTGTTTATCATCTCTACGCACTCTCCATTCTCGCTTTCGTACAACCATAAGTAATAAGGAGCACATCCCAGAGGAGCCAATCCCATTACGACAACATTTCTTACATTTGCATTATACAGGTTCTGCAAGACAATACAGCGGATATTTCACAACAAGATCTAATTGTTCTATCATAAACCAAACACATATTAACATATGAAAGAATAAAGATTTATGATTTATCACCTGAATTTCCTGCTTCATTGTCTGTGCTAGGAATTGGTTGAAATTCCACGGAAGGTACAGAGATTGCACATTAGACACATTTCGAAGATAGTAGTGTATGTAGTCGTTACTCCCAATCGAAATATAGAATATAGAGTTTGATATAAGATCATATGCTGTATCCTCTCCCATGCTGATAATAAACTGCTGAAATGTGTCCATCACCTGCTGAATTTGCTGAGTGAGAGAAATATGTTGCCCCTGTACAAAAGATATACACAGAACAAACAAAATTAACAGAAGTATTAACAATGGCTTGAAGGATCACAAAACAATAAATACACAGCAGATATTGAAGAGGTAATTCTTCTTTACCAATTCAGAGCCACTGGAAAAAATTATCCCAGCACCAGCTGAGGCATAGTTAACTCCATGGAGCATATCATCGATTGAGCCCGTTTGCCCTAGATAACTCGGCACAAGTGGCAAACCAAGTCGCGATGCTGTTCAAACCCAACATTTATGCAAACATTCAGAAAGGGGCAAAATCAATAATTCATTTGGAAATAAGAAATACCACTCAAGAATCAGTTGCTTATAAATTTTCGATTTGGGGAATAAATAACTAATTTTCCCATTCTTAAAACCCCAGAAGAAAAACAAGAATTCAGGAAGGGGAGTTGAGAAAAGACCACCCAAAATAATTCTTTTTACAAGCTAAAATAACATGAATTCATATAATCCGAAGGCAAAAATTCAAGATTACACTCAAGAGAAAAAAAAAAAAAAAAACAATGATAAAATTATAAAAACCAATTTATAACAAAGAAAAAGAATTAGAATTATACCGATATAGTCAACAGCGACTCTGCCATTGCAAAATCGACCAGTGGGCTGATGAGTATCGAAATCTCTGCCATAGGGAGGCCTATCTGCACGAGCGAAGGTCCCGAGAAAATTATTGGTACCGCTATCAACAGAAGAATCCCCAATTACGAACAAAGCAGGAACCAGAGAAGAAGAATTACGGGATGAAGGAGTGGCTGTTTCTGCCATAGGTGGAATTGAAGGCGTGTGATTGGCATTGTTCATGAGATCAGGGTAGAGTTCATTGATGAGTTCTTGAGGGTATTCAAGAGCTATAATTGGAACAAGAAACAAGGTTATGGTGAGAAGTACGAAGATTAGGACTGCAGAGGAGGCCATGAATGTCCCCTAGAGAGAGAAAGTGATGCCACAGTAAGAGAGAAAGAGGTGTTATTGGCGGGATATTTTGACGGTTGAAATAAGGATGGAAAACCAGAAATGCCCTTCGTTTTTCTTTATTTTTTTATTTATTTTTGTTTTTTTTATTAATGTGGGCGAGCTTAATAAAAATAAATTAACGGTGTGAAAAATATTTCAAATTTTAATGAAAATTGAACGTCCTTTTTTTTCTTTTCTTTTCTTTCCTTTTCCTTTTTTTTGGCAACTTACATACATGGGAGAAAAATTTAATATGCTATTCACATGCTGCGAAATGGTGTTAAACAATCCATATAACTAATATAAGTAAGTATATAACAATTGAAAGTTGACATTCATTTATGATTAAACAAATTATCTACTAAAAAATGTTGGTTTTTTTACACTATACAACCTTATTTTCCTAACTTGTTGATTATAGATTAGTTAAATCATCATAAATCTATTTTAACTCATAAATTTTAGTTTTCAATTCAAAGTCCATTATGGATGGATCGTATCTGATACATTCATAAAATGAGAATACACATTTGTAATATCTTGTATGTTTTTTATTTGTCAATTACTATGCATTATAAAATAGTAAAAACAATAGAAATATCAAAATTCAACTAAAAGTTAGAGCTATACTTTTAATTTTAAGAATAAACATTAGATAAAATATATTAACTAGAATACTTATTGAATTTTGAAAGAATAAATATATTATATTCATCCAAAAGTAAAAGTCATATTTCTACAAAAAAAAAAAAAAAATTAGAACATATGACCTCTATTTTGTGATGAAAAAATTATATTCATTGGATGATGGTGTTTAGGTAAGAAGGTTAATTGGTGGGCCTAGACCAAGAATCTTGATGGGCCAAGTTTGGTCACTGAGCTCATTAACCACAATTAGTTATACACTGGACTGCTAACCTACCCACCGTGGGCACATGTTAATGTGTCCATGGTTGATATGTCAAAATCCAGAATATCGGTGGACATATTAAGAGTGTCACGGTGGGTATTTTAGCAAAACCAATTAGTTATAATATTGTTTATAAACTAACCCAACACTCTCAAGACGCAGAGTCTAATGGTGAGTTTTTTTATTTTTTGAAATCTTTTCTGGGTATTGAACTTTGAAATCAAATCAGAGGATTTTTTTTCTTTTACTGTTAATTCTTGATCCTTAAAGTCTGTTTGCTGCGTATGATAAACCTACCATCTGTTTGCTCAATTGATCAAAATTTTCTTGAATTAGTTGCAATCAAGTCAAACCATTTTAAAGATTTTTTTGAAACTTACATCATCAGTGCTTTGCCCATAATGTGTTTGATGCTTTGTTTTTTCTGTTTTTTAAAACCTGTATCCTTCTTTTGTATATTTTCTTGAAAGAGCTCAAATATATGTACTTACTAATTTAACATCTACATTAGTGTAAACAAGCATGTTAAAGTGTTTCTACAATTAATAATGAAGTGCAAGAAAGCTGGTAATGTGTTGTTTTTTTTTTACTCCTTTTCGTGTATATCAAACAAACAGGTATTATATATATTTACTCGTGTGTTGGTATGGCTTCAATGACGATCAACTCGGTGAATTTTATTGCTGGTAAAGCTATGAAATTTGACTATGTTGGTCTGAAACCATTGAAACTGCATCAGAATGTACTCTGTGTAAAGCCTCATTCTGTAAAAGTTGCACCAAGGATGCTTACAATAAGGGCTTCTGAGAATCACAGTGATTGTCATGTTAAGAAGATGGGAAAGAGTGATGAAGAGTGCGAGGCTGCGGTGGTTTCAGGGAACATTCCAGAAGCACCTCCTGTGCCCCCAAAACCATCGGCACCAGCTGGTACCCCAGTAGCTGTGTCCCTTGTAAGTAAAACATGTTGTATGAGTTTCAACTGGATATGTGTTTTGATTGATTTTATGATGGTGTCTCTAAATAAAAGAGTGTACAGGGTTGCTTGTTTCTATGCAGCTTCTGTATGCTCTATATTGATCAAGAATTCAGGAGTCTCAGTAGGAATGGCAAAATATTTGTGGTCTTTTGATATTGAAGATTAGGTTTATTGTTTTTTTGTTAATAACATTTATTTTAATAAAACATCCCTTGTTTAGTGGATAGAAAATAAAATTGCACATGCCTCTAGTTGTACCCATATACTAGTTACGGCTGGTATGATCTGAAAAACTGATATTTCCTTAATGCTAATATCATATAATGTTTATAACAGCCAATTAGGAGGCGACCACGTCGTAATCGTAGGTCGGCAGCAATTAGGGCCGCACTTCAAGAAACAACCTTAAGCCCTGCAAACCTGGTTTATCCACTTTTCATTCATGAAGGTGAATTGAAGCTCTACTTGGTTCACCAAAAAAAATTGAATTAACATTTTAATGTATAATTCCTATTTCATTGTGCTTGGTAAAGATCTTGTGATACAACATGTGCAGGTGAAGAAGATACACCAATTGGAGCAATGCCTGGATGCTATAGGCTTGGGTGGAGGCATGGACTTGTGGAAGAGGTAGCTACCTTCTTGCTCATCTTTCATCTTTGAAAATCGTGTCTTGCATTAAAAAACTCAAAATTTTCTTGAGTGCATATATTTTGTAAGCATTTTACGTGTAAGGTGCTATGCAGATCTTACAAGCTTTATCATATACAAGTTAAATCAAAATTTCAATTTATAACACATAAGCCAGTGATCATTAAATAATTGATGATCAGCTTTATTGATTCTGTGGGTGATATAGAGTAAGAGAAAATTAGCCTTGTATATTTACAAATTATTTCAAAGTCGGATCTCATTTGCAATTTACTAATGTCTGGTTAGGAATAATGGACTACATATGCCAAACATTCTCAACTTGCATTTTAAGTTGATCTTTAATAATTGATGGTGACTGCAATAATAATGATCAGAAATGAATCAAATGATGGTTTCCTAATTATTGCATGTTCATGTGGTAAGAGATATCCTCGAAAGTTATAAGCTAGTTTCTAAAGTTGGCTAATCCAATGCAGGTCTCTAAAGCTCGAGATGTTGGTGTTAACAGCATTGTGCTGTTTCCAAAAGTTCCTGATGCTTTAAAGGTTCTTACTTTAGTATTTTGGTATTTTGACTGATAATAGCTGATCTGCAATAAGCCCTTTTCTAGTTTTTTTTTAGGAGCTGAAGTGTTTAAACTTAATTGGAGTATGTTCTAGACTTCTACAAGAGATGAAGCTTACAACGAAAATTGGTTGGTCCCACAAACAATACGGTCACTTAAAGACAAGTATCCTGATCTTGTATGGTATTCTTATCTGTGAGCTTTTTGGACTATCTTGTACTCATTATTTTTTTTTTGGCAGTCTTCAACCTGTATTCTTGGTAGGTTATATATACTGATGTTGCTCTGGATTCATATTCCTCTGACGGGCATGATGGCATTGTAAGAGAAGATGGTAAACATGTTTGTAATAGAAGTGCTGAAAAAAGTACTTTTTTGATTTTCTTTGAAGTTTATCGATGGCCATTTTTTCCAATGAACTTTTATTAGTCAATTCAGAATTAAACCTTACCAAACTGGAAAACTCTGGTCTTGTGTTTTGAAAACTATGAATTTTTTGAGATTTCTCGAGAAATGAACAAGTCCATGACAATATGCATCAGTTTCTATGATCTAGAGTCCCCCCAGCTGCCTTTTACTCAGACATTTTTTTTAATCCTCTATGAATAAGAATTGCTAAATTGATTATAGATATTATATATATGATTAGTAGCCCTTTGAGATAACATTTAATTTCTGATTATATTGCAGGAGTGATCATGAATGATGAAACTCTGCATCAGTTGTGTAAACAGGCAGTTGCTCAGGTAATTGTAGGTCAAATGTACCAGAGAGAGGAACATACTATATCTTTTAAATAATATATTTGTCTTTCACAAGCCTTTAGTCCAGATCGAACTTGATTTTTGATGGTTTCAGGATAGAGTTCACAACCGAAACAACATTTTGATTAGAATTTATTTCCCCCCTGTCAGCTTTTGTGATGTAACTTGGTATATGCATAATCTGATGGAGCTTTTGATGCTCGCTCCTGTTATTTGGAGATTTCCTATGAGTACTTTTGGCGAATTCACGGGCATTCAAGATTGTAATTTATTACCTTATGACTTGTGTTTGTAGGCCAGAGCAGGAGCAGATGTCGTGAGCCCGAGTGATATGATGGATGGTCGTGTGGGAGCAATTAGAGCCGCTCTTGATGCTGAAGGCTTTCAGCATGTCTCCATTATGTCCTACACAGCCAAGTAATTATTTAATTCAGATAACTGTGCTTGTCTTCCAAAGATCACAAACACTGCATATGTAATGTTTATTCGAAACATGCTTGATTTCTAGGAACTGCAAATTCAAATTGTTTTGAAATATTTAGTTTAGTTTTCCTATCTACCAGTACATTGTAGGTATAAATCCTCTGATTTATTGAGGTATTTATCATTTTCAGGTATGCTAGTTCGTTTTATGGTCCTTTCCGAGAAGCATTAGACTCAAATCCACGTTTTGGAGACAAGAAAACGTACATCACTTCTCAACCTAACCTTGATTCAGCAGAATTATCATTTGTTATGCTATTTTTTCTAACGAAGATCACTCTTGTATGAACATACTAAAATAGCTACCAGATGAATCCTGCAAATTATAGAGAAGCCCTGATTGAAACCTGGGAGGATGAGGCTGAAGGAGCTGATATTCTTCTGGTTAGTGCGAGTTTAGCAGTGATATCGACTTTTCAATCTGAGAGCAAAACCTAATCTTTTCTGATGATATTTTAATTAATAGGTAAAGCCGGGCCAGCCCTATCTGGACATAATAAGACTTCTGCACGATAACTCTTCTTTGCCCATCGCTGCATATCAGGTATTCCACTTAGGGTAGCATGAAATGTATAAAATGAGTGAGGTGTAAAAACAAGTGGTATTTGAGTATTAGAACAGTTATATTTAGAGTGAGCATATTCTTTCTGCTATGCTAGGTTTCGGGTGAATACTCCATGATAAAGGCTGGAGGTGTCCTTAAAATGATTGACGAAGAGAAAGTGATGATGGAGTCGTTGATGTGTCTTCGACGAGCAGGTGCTGACATCATCCTCTCGTATTTCGCCTTGCAAGCTGGTCGGTGCTTATGCGGAGAGAAGAGGTGAGGCGTAACGTAATTCCGTTTGTGGAATTTTGAAATTGCTCTATTCATCAACTCCTTGTGTATTTGGCCAAGAAAATATGATTGAGTAATAATAATTGAATAATATTCTTCAGTTTTATCTCTTGTTGTCTTCCTTCTCTGATCTCATCTCAAAATTCTGTGCGCAAAACATTAAATTGAGCAAAAAAATAGCTCATTGATGGGGCAAATAGTAACAGAAATTCAAAACTCTATGGTATTTTGTTATTTTGGCAAATTCTTTTAAATTGTCAATCACATTTACGGATCATGTTTATGAATAATATCCTTCTCTCTTTAGGAGACGTGTATATGAATGATGGATACCGCCCCTATGTATTTTATGTGTAGCATTTACAAAATTGAGTCTAGATTTGATTAGTTTGAAGGCTAAATTGAATTTCCCTTCAAGTTCAATGAATTAAGATAACCCATTGATTAGGACAATGACAGAAACATAATCTAATCTAGAAATTACTACATTGGTAGCTGGAAATGAACAACAAAGAATGAACAATTACTCTCTAATGCTTCTCATTCTCTTACTAAGTACCACAACTCCACTCACTCGAGAAAGGGTCCTAAGTCACAACTAAATCATGCACATCATCGGGCTCGATGGAGCTTGTTTATAGAGAGAGCCCGAGCCCGAGCCTGCTCGTTTAGATATCTCTCAGCAATGGCAGGGTGGGCTGCTGCTCCTGAGGCAAGGGCATCCTCATCAATCATGAAATGTGGGGAATGGGGTGAGTGAACCGAGCCTAGGGTCTCGTTCTTGATGCCTATGTAAAAGAAAGCTGCAGGGATCACTTCTGAGTAGAACGACAAGCCCTCGGCCCCCAGCAGGTCGGTGCTTGTCTTCTTCACCATGGGAGGGTAAATCGTGTCTGAGTTCTTGAACAAGTCCACTGTTGCTCAACATTTAGACCTTGGCTTGGGCCACAATGACCTGTTTGGCAAGTAGATTTAAGGTTTTATGATCAATCAATCAACATTCATATCGAGTGATAGAGATTCTAACCTCTTCTATTCGTTTGACAAGTTGATTGAAGCTCGTGTTGTAAGGTGCCACCAAACTCAATTCTCTTTGGTGTAGCATTAGGATCATCTCCACTGTTCAAGAAAGTTACGGAGACCACCTAAGCAAGCAAACTGAGTAGAAATACTGATTTTTTTTTTAATAAGTTAGTAAGAGTGGAATGGAAGGAACAAAAACCATAAAACTTGTGTAGTTTAAATTTGAACTCTAGTTATCACAATTTGCATCTTTTATAAAGATGGATACCGCTTAAACTATAAAGTTCGGGGTCTAATGAACTTTTTGATTAAACATGTTTAATTTGGAATAAATTAGAATGAATTATCCCTAAAAAATTGGGAGGTTGTGTTCCAAATACAAAACGTGTCAAATTGTTGAGGATTCCTAATTTATCTTACATAAAAACAACCAATATCTACTTCCAAATAAGTTTGATAGACGGTCATATAAACTTGTTCTCTCCAAATAAGTTTAGTCTCATAAAACTTAAAAAAAAGAAAAGAAAAAACAGCTAAAGTAATAGAATTGAGCGACAAAATTATCTGCAAACATTATTTTGTTGATCAGAAAAAATAGCTAAAGTAACAGAATTGAGCGACAAAAAAATCTACAAACATTATTTTATTTCAAATAATGCAGAGTTCCTTCACCTCTCTTGTAAGTATACTTCTTAGCCACCACAATGAAAGCTCCAAAATTCATGACACTCAAACACAGCCAAAAGAAAGAAGAACTAATTGGTCAAGAATCAACTTAATCAATTGTAGTAATATAATGATTAACTATAGCAGTTTATAATAATTTTGAACTGAAACGTCATTTTTAGTTGAGTGTATTGAAAAATATAAATTTTCATACCAAATAAACACATTTGTGAAGAGACAATTAGTCTACAGTGTTATTCACTGAAGAATCAATTTTTGTCAAATCTATCATAGAAAAATACAAACCAACGATTTATCATTTTATTATTTTAGTGAATTGTTTTGATATTGTTGATTTATTCATGAATTTGTTGATTTCTTTAATACAATTAATGACATAATCGAACAAAAGTATAAAACCTACTGAAAATGTCTAGCTTGTGTATATCAGTAAGTTTAGAATACAAATTAAAACACTATCTAAAATAAAATTTCTCGTGAATTCAGCCCAAAAATTGAAGATCAAGAACATGAAAATGTACTTGAAAAGAAAAAACAGCTAAAGTAATAGAATTGAGCGATAAAAAAATCTACAAACATTATTTTGTTTCAAATAATGCAGAGTTCCTTCACCTCTCTTGTAAGTATACTTCTTAGCCACCACAATGAAAGCTCCAACATTCATGACACTCAAAACAGCCAAAAGAAAGAAGAACTAATTGGTCAAGAATCAACTTAATCAACACAATGCCACGACCTCCAAAAGAAAGAAGAACTAATTGCTACTTTATTTCACGAATCAACTTAATCAACACAATGCCACGACCTCCAAAAATCTGTCCAATTGGTCAGAACTTGCTATGTTATGCCCTTACTTGGAGCTTTTGTTGTTGATGCATACTTGGGAAGATACCGGACCATTGGTACCTTTTCTATCATCTGTCTCATTGTGAGTTCATTCAAAATTCCACGATTTTCGTCTAAAAAGGCCTTTTCTGATCTAAAATTTTCTATCTAATCAGGAAATGATACTATTTGCCCTATCAGCTTCGGTCCCTGGCCTGAGGCCTACATGTTCCCAGAAGGACGAATGTTTTGCAACGAGCTCTGAAACTACGGTGTGCTTCGTCGAGTTGTACTTTGTGGCGCTTGGGTCCGGTGGGATCAAGCCATGTGTTTCATCCTACGGTGCAAATCAATTTGATGAAGCTGATGAGGTTGAGAAAGGCACAAAAGTAGCTTTGTCAATTGGTTCTATTTCTCAATCAATATTGGTGAATTGATCGCTTCTTCGGTCCTTGTTTGGATACAAGTAAATATCGGTTGGGGGTGGGGTTTTACCATTCCAATTATATCTATGATTGTAGTTGTTGCGTTTTTCCTTTTAGATACACGATTGTATCGTTACCAGAAACCCGACAGCCCCCTTACGAGCCTTTGCCAGGTCATGACGACCTCGCTGAGAAAGTATCGTGTAGAGGTACCTAATGACAAATCTCTTCTTTACGAGACTTCTGAAGCAAGAGATTTTGAAGTGGCCTAATCGAGCATCCATGTACTCGGCTTGGAGCAAGAAGAGGTTGCCCATTTGGGCATACACGGCATTGAAGATTATGCTTGTTGCGCAAATGGGCAGCAAGCGTATGACCCCTTTCAGCTCCTCGACTTGTGTCATCGTGCAAAGGCGCCAGGGGTCTACTGCATTCATGTTTTGATCCGATGGTGTCTCCACTACTGCTTTGTCGAAGAAACTGAAATTTAAAAATTATAGTTAATAATAAAAAATTTATCAAAAATGAGTTCGATGAACATCAGAAAAGCCTTTTAAGTTAGACATCAAATGAAAAATGTTGAGTTTACTATATCACGTTTACATACACACCAGAGCTTGTTGGTGTGATCAAGCTTACGGCCACCAACAATAGGTACCTCCACACGATACTTTCTCAATGAGGCCGTCACGACCTGGCAAAGGCTTATAAGGGGGTTGCCGGGTTTTTGGTAACGATACAATCGTGTACCTAAAAGGAAAAATGCAATAGCTACAATCATAGATACAGTTGGAATGGCAAAACCCCACCCCCAACCAACATTCACTTGTATCCAAACAAGGACCGAAAAGGCGATCAATTCACCAATGTTGATTGAGAAATAGAACCAATTGAAAAAGCCACTTTTGTGGCCTTTCTCAACCTCATCAGCTTCATCACATTGATCTGCTAGGATGAAACACATAGATTGATCCTACCGAACCCAAGCTCCATAAGGTACAACGCGACGAAGCACACCGCAGTTTGAGAGCTCGTTGCAACACATTCGTCCTTCTGGGAACATGTAGGCTTCAGGTCAGGGACCGAAACTGATATGGCAAATAGTATCATTTCCTGATCAAATAGAAAGTTTTAGATCAGAAAAGGCCTTTTTAGACGAAAATGGTGAAATTTTGAATGAACTCACAATGAGATAGATGATAGAAAAGATACCAATGGTCCAGTATCTTACCAAGTATGCATCAACAACAAAAGCTCCAAGTAAGGGCATAACATAGCAAGTTCATGACCAATTGGACAGATTTTTGGAGGCCGTCGCATTGTGTTGATTAACTTGATTTGTGAAATAAAATAGCAAAGTTCTGCTCATTCCATAGTAGGCTAATCTTTCAAAACATTCATGTCCTGTACAAGCATTTTCCTAAGAAATTAACATGGGTTTATATCCATCTTTGTCGTGATCTCTGCTGGGTTCTTGGAGATCATCAGGCTGAAGATTGTGAACAGGCACAATAGCTATGATGTGAAAGAGACAAACATCTCTATATTCTGGCAAGTACTCATACTTCATTATAGGATGTGTTGAGGTGTTTACCAACATTGGACACCTCGAGTTTTTCTATGAGCAGGCCCCAGACTCCATGAGGAGTCTTTGCACGCTTTGTCGCTCACAACGGCAGCGCTTGGGATCTATTTGAGCTCTTTGTCGGTGACTGTAATGGTGGGTGTTAGTACAAGGAATGGGAGGCCCGGATGGATACCGGATAACTTGAACCATGGCCATCTTTATTACTTCTTCTTTCTTTTGACTTTTTTGAGTGTCATGAATTCTGGAGCTTTCATTGTGGTGGCTAAGAAGTATACTTATAAGAGAGGTGAAGGAACTCTGGCTATTTGAAACAAAATAATGTTTGTAGATTTTTTTTGTCGCTCAATTCTGTTACTTTAGCAGTTTTTTCTTTTCAAGTACATTTTCCAGTTCTTGATCTTCGATTTTTTGGCTGAATTCACGAGAACTTCTATTTTAGATAGTGTTTTAATTTGTATTCTAAACTTACTGATATACAGAAGCTAGACATTTTCAGTAGATTTTGTTCGATTATGTCATTAATTGTAAGAAATCAACAAATTCATGAATAAATCAAAAATATCAAAACAATTCTCTAAAATAGTAAAATTGATAAATCGTTGGTTTGTATTTTTCTATGATAGATTTGACAAAAGTTGATTCTTCAGTGAATAACACAGTAGACTAATTGTCTCTTCACAAATGTATTTATTTGGTATGAAAATTTATATTTTTCGGTATCTTGGTATTTGCCGAAATACCATAAATATTAATATAATTTAAATATATATATATGAAACCACTAGATTGCAGCTCACTCAACTAAAAATGGCGTTTCAGTTCGAAGTTATTATAAACTGCTATAGTTAATCATTATATTACTACAAATTTCCAAGTAATAACCAGCGCAATCTTTCAATGATTCACAAATCTTTGACTAGCCCTCATTATTGAATCAACGAAATATCTCAATACCCATAGATGCTCACTTCAAAGCATAAACATGGAAATTACACAAACTTACTCTGAAACCCATAGATGCTCACTTCAAAGCATAAACATGGAAATTACACAAACTTACTCTGAAACCCATAGATGCTCACTTCAAAGCATAAACATGGAAATTACACAAACTTACTCTGAAACGAAATTTCGGCAGTAATCCAAGGGAAACAACAGGGCACGAAATTGAAGACAAGACTAACAAGAAAAAGAAAGAAAAAACGAGGGAACAGAAATGGCAAAACAGGGCGTGGAGGGTCTTATGGGAGCGAATCCTGGCATTGACAAAGCTGCAAAGAAGAAGAATCCTACCTTAAAATGTGAGTCTTAATTGTGTTTTTTGCAACAATTTTCCTGAATCGGTGCGACATGTTTTGTTTGAATGCGACTTCTCTTATATGATGTGGATGAGATGTGCTAATTAGCTTGGAGTTGAGATGGTTCTCTCTTCTAATTCTTCAACAAACTTACTACATTTTAGTAGGATCTTAAAAGGAAAGAAGGGGAAAATTTTTGCAGTTTGTATTTGGGAATGTGTGGTTTGGCTTATTTGGAAGAAAAGGAATGCAATTATCTTCCACAATGAATAATTCATGCTTGATAAACTGTTGGAAGAACTTAAAAATCGACTTTGGAGTTGGATATCAGTACATTCTTCTTCTGTTTTGGCGGCCAATTTCAGCGATTGGGTTAGTAATTCACGTAAAGTTCTTGGGTGTTGAGTTTTTTGGAGTATCTAGTGTCAAGGAAAGTGAGTTTTCGCTGTATTGATTTCATGGTATATTTGAGTTATTGGTATGATGTACTTTTGGAGTAATTCTCTTACTCTTCATTTGAAAATATATTCCCCTTTTACTGAGCCAAAAAAAAAATAAAAATGGCAAAACAGGGCGTACCTTCATTTCCACGAGCGACGCCAAATTTACCGTGAAATAATAGAACAAGGCACCAAAAGGAGAAGAAGAGAGGGAAAGAGGGGTCACACAAGCTTTTCCTTGCAACTTCCTCGTCAATTTCAAGATCCTTAACCCTATTTCTGAAAACTATAGGATTTTCTTTCCGTGTACTCTAATTCGTTATTCTCTGTTTGATTCTGTTTAAAAAAACGGGAGGCTCCCTGGATTTCTTTCCTCCAACACGAGACTCGTAGGAGTTTGGGGAGGATAATTGTCAAGAATAAAATCTATGTCATCCCCATTAACCTCTTTCTGATCAAGAAGAACCTACAACACAAGCAAAAACGTTTTGCGTCCTTGTATTTTTTCTAAATCATATAACTCAATTTTGTGATGTGTACCTTAATTGTCTTAAGTAGAGCAGCATTATGCTGCCTAAGCAGAGCAACAGTCTTTCCGTACATATCATGGATCAGCTCTTCTGTCCTCCTAGCTATCTCATCATCCATTTTGAAGTTGACTGGAGGCTCGATTAAATCATAGTCATCGTATAGAAAACCCTCAAAGTCTATCCTCGGACCAACAAATTTTGACAGACGAATTATTTGTTAGTTAATTAAAAATGGGTGATTGAAGCAGTCATGTTGCGCATTATGAATGTAGATATTAAATGAGGTGAAAGAAAAGTGACATGTAATTGGTCGTGCGATGTGTAGATGTGTAATTTTAATGTGTGCTTTTTAATTATTAGTCACATCATGTCTTTAAGCCTTCAATTCTTATCAACCTTCCCCTTGTGCCATGCAATTATAGTCTTATAGAGAATCTACTGCTCCACCTCTCTCTCTCTCTCTCTCTCTCTCTCTCTCTCTCTCTCTCTCTCTCTCAGAGTAGTGTTCGGACTATTGGACTGCTGCCTCATGTATTCTAAAATTATTCATTTCCAAGAATGATCATAACGATATTAAGTGAGATTTTAAAATATACGTATATATTAATCCAGCAAAATAAATATGGGATAAAATATTTTTTGAATATATATAAATACTAGTTGAAAACACGTGCGTTGCACGTGGAGAGACAAACTTTTGAGACCTTTGTTTTTGTTGAATCCGTGGTATTTTATCTCTTCATTTGTTGTTCTTTAATAATTCTTTTTGAAGAATACATAAATTACTTAACATTTAATTATTATAAGTTAATGTTTTTTCAATATAATATAGGTATCATAACAACAATAATTTATTAAGAATAATATCATGAGATCATAGAAATTATGTGTAGTTAAGTATGAGTAAAATTCAATTTGAAATTCAAATATACCGAAAATATTGTTTTCGGAGTCATCCAAAAAAAAATTATTATATTGGATAAAAAAATTCTAGTTCCTCTATTCCTAAAAAATAAATTATTAAAAAGAAAAAAAAAATAAGTATCGAAATTTTAAAACGAAAGATTATAATTGTAATTTGATCACTTACTAATTCTTTTCTTGTTTAATCTTAGTCTTCTTTCTTGGTGATTTGACTAATAAATCTTTGATTGTATTAAAATTTGTTGTAAAATAATTCATTTTTTTGTCTTTATTAGTTGTTGTTCATTTGAGAGGCTAATGAGCATGAGCATGCTATAATGGTTTACACTAATCATTTTAAAATAAAAGTGCATGTGGAGAAAATGAAAAATAAATAGGAAAAATGTAGAATCAGCAAAGTCAAAAAATTTATCTAAAGGGATAAAATGTGTTGTCCTTCCATTCCATTATTATAGGATGAAAGGAAGTATTACAGAAATTGTTACAGAAAAAAATGGTAAAACATGTTTCTCTTAATGTACGAAACTTTGATCAAACATTATGATAATCTAATCTTTCCGTTGATTATATAGAAAAAATTTCGTGATTCGATTAATCGATTACATTCGTTAAATTGGTATAAAATAAATAACCAACAATCAAATGTATCTTCCTCGAAATTGTGGTTAAATCCGTAAAAATGTAATTATCATATCATACATTTTTATTTGAATTCTTCATCTTCACTCTCAGTTTCAAAGTCATTACATGTAGGTAGAGGTGTTAAAATTTCTGAAGAGCTTGTCGATAATTCTATAAATCTATCTTTTCTTGATTTCAAAAGTGAAAAATTAGTCTTTTATAACAACAAAAGAGATTTGTTGTGGTACCTGCTCTAAAGACTTGTTTGTTAATCATTAATCAAAATCTCAACTATTTAGCTTACATCAGTGCATACGCTGCATCTTCTTCAAATGCAATTACAAATGAAACCTTGTTAGCAGATAGAACTGAAACTTTAAACCAAATATAAAATTGACCTCATCACTAATCAGAACTATTATTAGAAACATCCAAAAATCTCTCAAAACTAATGTATTCAAGTCATTCATCACTTAATTTGATACCCACTAGAATCATCAAAATTTTCTCATGATCCAAGGCAATATGAGTTGAAGTAAAGTTATATTACTTGAACCATCTAAGTTGCTCTGTCATCCAACCAACCAATCTAGATTGGGATCGTATAAATATTTCACTAAAAATTAATTTTCAGGGGAGACTGCATGCTTAACAATAACCATTAAAGAAATCACTGAAGAAAGAGTGACTAGCTAACAAAGGTTCTACTGGATGCACTGGAAATGCGCAAGAAAATAGCAAGCACTACATAAAATGTTAAGATGTGCTGTTACACCAAACAGAACAATGAAATATTAAACAGTATATGCTATTACCTTGATATTGAGGCAAACAAATCTTTGCAAATTGCAGATAAGTCTTTTGAGACAATTTTCTAGGACATTGAGCAACTGTAAACTTGAGCCATAAGTTCTCAGCTTTGCTTAGGAGAGTCTTCCTTTATTTTGTCCTATATTCCCTTTTTCAAGCCTATTCAGAATATATTCACAACATAACTCTGAAAAAGCAAACTAGGGATAGCTCCAACTTGAAAGTTTTGCAACACTATTATTACATATACCAAGCAAAGGGAAAACTTTGCACATGCTTTCATTTATTTTTTTCCAGAAATGTGATATAAAGTACCAACTCTTTATTTTGTCATTCACATGTAAACAATGAAGTTCTGTCCCAATCACCTCAACTTCTGTCTGAAACACTGTTTCCTTGATGATGTTAAATAAATTTCAAGTCTTATTTTACTTGCCACTCTATTTAATATTTAGACAATTAAGTAAAGGATGAGACACCCCACTATTTTCTAAATACACCCCATTACTAAGTACACCCTAATTTAAAATTATTATAACTTATAAAAATTCCAAACACACACCAATTCATTCCAATTTTACCCTTTTAAAATAGAAATTAAAAAAAAAATAAAACCTCCTCACCCTGTTGCCTCCCTCCACTCTCTCTTTCACTTCCATCTCCAGTGCTTGCTCTTTAGTTTCATTCTTTTTTTTTTATTTTGCAAAATTCACAATTTAGATCTATTCTAACGACATAGCCATGGTTTAATTATCAAAATTTAGTGGGGAAAGAAAAACTGGATCGCACAAGGCAGGTTCGACCACTACAGGTCGAATCCAATGAATGGTGTTCTGTTTCTTCTATTCGAACATCGTTTAATAGTATCGATATATTCAGATCAAACACCTAATGTGGTGTTCGACCTCTCCATGCCGAATGTCGATTATCTAGTGGGTGATGTACTTCATTTTTTCCTACTCGAATCAGCCATTATCACCTCCTTACTGAAATTTCAAAATTGAAGATGAAGAAGAAGAAGAAGAAGGAAGTGGAGTTGAAAAGAAGGAAAGCAGCGGCGCTCTCCCATTACCTTTCCCACTGCAATTCGAAAATTAGGGTTTAGGGATGTTTTAGACTTTTAATAAATAATTACTTTTGATTTTATTAAATATGGGGTGTGTTAAGAAATGTATGGGGTTCGGATAGCCCCAACCGTAAGTAAATCTTTCACCATTTTATTTGCTTTCCTTTGAATTTGATCCAAGGTTTCTCAATCTTTTAGAAAACAAATGTTTGTCAGAACAAAAGATACATTGTTGCATCCATACCACAAAGCAAACCTTAGTCGCATTATCCAGCAGTTTCCTTCAAATTCCTAAGCATCAACAACACTCAAAGATAGAAATTTGTTCAATCATTTAAATTGGAAACAAACAAATATGAAAATGCACATCCGCTGACGGCAAAAAATAAATGAAGCGCCAATTAATTACACGAACAAACACAGATGAAATCAATACTTCAGAGAATTATCCCGATAAATTTCTCAATAAATCGAGCCCTTGGGAACTATAATGAAAGACTTTAGCGAAGAAAAAAAATAAACTATATTCCAACATTAAAAGTATAATGATCGGCTAGTAGTAGGAATACCTTCCAGCGCAGTCTCTGAATACCTGCTCGGTTTTCTCGCACTTGCGAATAAATTTTCCAGGCTCCACTTCCTCCGTTCGGCACTGCGATTTTACGACCTTTCGGGTGGCGCAACGGTGGCCGACATCACCGGCGGAGGAGGAGTGATAGGCGGAATTACCATCATTCTTCCACAACCACCCCATTTTTATGCTGTCGTTGGTTGTTCTTTTCTGAACTTCGGTTACATGAGAGTCCAAAACGGCGTCGTAGCAACATATTGCTTGCTGCCAGGGAATTTAACGCAACAAGTTTCTTGGGAGAAATTAAATTGGGTTATTTGCACGAACCTCCTCATAGTTTAAAAATATTGCACAAAATTTCGAATGATTTTGAAAATGCACGATATTCTTTTTTCCTTTAAAGAAATGCACGAGATTCTTAATTTCTTTTGTCGAAATAGAGTTTGCAGAAATGGAAAAGAGATATTATAAATGAAAGTAAAAGGAAAACACAATATATAATTTCATTTATTTGAGAACAGTTTTCCTTTAATGGATAATAATTTATATTAAAGTTAAGATTATAAAATTCATATATTGGATACTTACAACGTAAATTTGAGAAAACTTGAATAATTTTTCTTGTAATAAACTTCATCTTTACAGTCTCAGAATGATTTAGGAATATATTACAATGCAAACAATTAATTTTTAAAAAAATATATAAAAAAATGTGTAGGAAGAATGCGAACCAAAAATCCATAAAAAGAAGATCATGACCAATTTGCATCATAATTTAATCGCTCAAAATGTATTTGCACGTTAACTCAAATCTCATGAGTACATATCATGGGTCACTTTGCACCTTAATCAGAAAGGTTAAGGGTTGTAATATTTGCACATTTTAAGTTACAGTTATAAAGTCGGAGATGCCCTTATAACCAAACTACAGTCTATAGAAAATGTGTTTGTTTACGCACGTAATACTTTCTTTATTGTAAAATAATATCTCATTTTGTATTCAATTTTATTAATGCACATAATGTATCATGTATATACTAATTATATAAGCATTGTAAATGATATATGCACTAATACAATAAATATGATATGAAACATTATTTATAACAATACGATCGAACCAAATGAGGCCCCCTTTTTTAAGGAATACAAGAAATGCATTCACAGCATCAACAAGTAATTTCTGCAGTAAAATGATACAACAAAAATTTTCCAGTAGTCAACAACAAATGGCACCAATTAAACTCAAGGTGCTGGAATCATATTTTCAGCAGTTGTACCAACATGTTGAATGACAAACCCATAAATCTTTCGCTTTAGACGCTCAATGTTTTCCATCAACACCTCGTCCCGTTTAGAAACCACGCGGTCCAACCAATCATTGACTCGCTTCAGCTGTGATAAAATTGCTGCTATTGGGCCACAGTTGAGACCACCAGCACTAGCAGCAGCACCATTACTTTTTCCAAACACTCGAAAACCAGCATCGAGGGACTCCTCAACGAATCTCACGAACCACATTTGCATCTCAAACTGCAAATTCTTTCCAAGTTCAACTGTTTCATTCATTCCAAAGCCCCTAGAGAGTGTGCCAACATTTGCTTCAACGAGGATGAAGGGTCTCGCCTCTATCTTTCACACGACCAATGATCGTTGTTCCCTGCATTCCATCGTGGTTGACAATGACTACCTCTTTTTTCCAGATCGAATCATTTGTATCAAAATCTGTGTCCCACTCATATGCCACATCAAAATTACATAGTTTTGATATCTAAAATTTTCTTTTACATTGTAACCATTTTTTTTAAAGTTAATATAACTAATTTTGATATGTGGCGCACACGTGATATAAAAAAATTTGATATAAGGGATTTGATTTGCTTTCTCCCTACCTTCTTCCTCCACGTTTCTCTCACGTTTTACTTTGAAGTTTGAAATGTTTAAGAAATGAAACATCAATATAATAAGAAATATTTCATGGGTAAATTAAATGTGCAAAAATTATGTGAAAAAAAATTGAAGATCGATCATATCAGATTTTCATTCGATTTTAATTGATCGAACATAAAAAAGTATATTCGACAATGTGAATCAAACATATTATAACATTATCGAACCAAACAATGTATATATATCTGTTTGAACCAAACCTAATTTGCACAAAATCGTTTGAAAATGTCAAACCAATTTTATTTTCTTAACTCTAAAATTAATGTAAAATTTAGTAGCGTAGTTAAAATGATGTTGTCTTGGACGCGCATGTATATATATATTTGAGATCTTATTTTTGTTGATTTCCTGGTATTTTATCTCTTTAATTATTTGTTTGAAGTGTTTATAAATTACTTATCATTTGATTATTATAAATTAATATTTTTTTCAATATAATATAGGTATTATAACAACAATAATTTATTAAGAATAATATCATGAGATCATGAAAATTATGTGTAGTTAAGCATGAGTAAAATTCAATTTGAAATCCAAATATATCGAAAATATTATTTTTGGAGTCGTTCAAAAAAAATTATTATATTGGATAAAAAAATTCTAGTTCCTTTTTTCCTAAAAAATAAATTATTAAAAAGAAAAGAATAATAAATATCGAAATTTTGAAACGAAAGATTATAATTGTAATTTGGCCAATTACTAATTTTTTTTCTTATTTGATCTTAGTCTTCTTTCTTTATGATTTAACTAATAAATTTTTGATTGTATTATTCTTCTCATCACTTGATACGTGAATATATTCCTTATTGTTTGTCTTCATAATTCTTCTTTTTTTCTTATATTCATCATTTGTTGTGGTGGCCACTATTACTGTTGATATCGTGGTTGTGTTGTTTAATTTATCGTCTCTTATCTTCATAGGTTTCAGCTTTTCTATGGCTTCAGTTACCGCGCTCAATTTTCCTCCTTCAACTTTCGTATTGTATCATATAATTTTTAAAAGTAATTATAATTTGTATGGCTCTAATTATAATTGATGATTAAATGAAGCACCCAAAAAAAAATAGTTTTCTTTTTTTCTTTTATTTTAAAATATAAATGGGTGGGTATGTTGAACCTTATGTTATCCACAATTTTGGGTATGAGAAATGACCAATCAGCCGTATATATTTATATGTAATTTACAATTTCTTTTTCACAATGTACAATATCCCATTTTTCTTCTGTGTATTTACAATATTGTACTGATCATTATAATATGTCATTGCACTAATATTACTCTGTTTTATTTTATATATGCGTATTTACAAAATTGTACTGGCCATTTTAATATGTCATTGCACTAATATTACTCTGTTTTATTTTTATATATTTTTATAAAATCCATACTTTGTCAATTCTAAATTTATGATTCAAATTTATTTATTTTATATTAGAAAAATGATACTAAATTTTAAAAAGTTTTCTTTCCTAAAAGGTACTCTAAATATTACGTAATACCACTACTTTAAACTATTATTGTTGAAAATAACATATATTAACTATAAATTGTGTTCGTTTTGATCTTGCTCGAGTTCTTTAGTGCATGATGAAATAGAATTATTATTCTGATTGTAATATTACTATATTTAATGTTTGACTTCGGATGGATGATTATCAAAATCTAGACAATGACTAAATTAGTTGCCCTTCTTTAAGTAATTTTTAAATACTGCAGAAAAATGGTTAATAAAATAAAAGTCATTATTCCTAACGTCTCTCTCTCCTCCTCTTTTTGGCCAATGAGGTGGGAGCACATGGCACATGCCACGTGGGATTATGAATATTCAATGTTTTATTCCTCTTCTAAAACAAATTATTGAAGATTATTTATAAGTATATGTGTGTGTTGTATTGAGATTTATGTCGTTTGCTGAAAAAAAAATAGATAAATTAATTAGGACTTCAAATTAGAGAAGTATTTTTAAAGTATGACTCCAAATTAATTTAATGAGGTTAAAATAGACATGAAATAGAATTTATTTTAAGTCGGGAGTCTATATTAGATATAGAAATAGGACTATGTGGTTTAATAAGGTTAAAATAGACATTAAGAATAATGGACAAAACTTAAATTATTCATACTTATATAATAGTATATAATACTTATATATATATATATATAGAATCCCTCGCCAATATTGATCATCTAACATAATTATCTTCTCCTTAAAATATATATTTATAAAACCTTCAATCACATTCAAAAGTCTTTGTAGGAAAACTGTTGATGATCTTAAAGAAATCTTATAATCTGCATTAAATTAAGAGAGATTGTTATGAAAGAGATTAAGTACGAAATTAAGAAATAATCGATTATAGCTTAAAAAAAAAAAAAAAACTAGAAACAATCTCTTATTAAAATGGCAGTTGAATGGGATCATCAGAGAGTCTATTTTTCAAAAAAAATCCAAAAGCTTCAAAGCATTTACTTGGTTTCTGTGAATGTCTCAATTACTTTCCCATAATAGCTCGCTGTGCAAATTGATTCATCCATACAGTCTGCAATTTACTTATTCCATCAAATTTACCGTATTTTATTGGTAATCTATGTCAGACACAGAAAAAAAATGAATTTTAATTTGAAATATGATTTTTTTTTTTTTAATGGAGTACAAACCATAATTTTAGGACTTTGAGAGAAAGCCCCCACTATTTATTAGAAGGATTATAAAACTTTGAGTTAGAGATAAATTGATAGTATATACTATATACTGTATTCTTATGCACAATCAATACAACATATTCTCTCTACTTATCTCTCTTACTGCATTCTCTCTTATTCAACAGCAATTATCTCATAGTCGTTGGTTTGAAAAGAAAAGGAAAATAAAAAAACCCAAGCAAAATCGTGAAGAAACACGACAAGAAGTAATAAATTGAGGTGGAGCAAACGTCTAATATCAATGACAGTCTCTCACTTCTGCAAAGAAAGGACCACGTACATATATATACACGAGGAAGGAAGGATAAAAGTACAGAAGAAAACGTTCACAGAATGCAACGCAGCTATCCAAAAATAACAGAGGATAAATTTGTAATAGAATTTTTTTTTTGTAATAGATAATTTTCAAGTCTGATTTAGATCGTAGACAATTGGAAAATGTATTTACGTAAATAAGGAAGCATTCACGGCACCAAATGGAGAATTCCGAAGAAATCTTTGCCAAAAACAGAAGATAATATACGTAGTAATTAATGAATTATATGTATCATGCTATCAAAAATCTTAGAAGATAGAAAAACCAAAACGACAAAAGAATTAATTGTTGATTGGCAAAATGTTGGGTGAAACCGTCTCATGAATCCCATGTTTAACAAAAAATTATAGTTAATAACAAAAAAATTATCAAAAATGAGTTCGATGAACATCAGAAAAGCCTTTTTAAGTTAGACATTAAATGAAAAATGTTGAGTTTACTATATCATGTTTACATACACACCAGAGCTCGTTGGTCTGATCAAGCTTACGGCCACCAACTATAGCAAGCCTTGCTTCAGAAGTCTCGTAAAGAAGAGACTTGTCATTAGGTACCTCCACACGATACTTTTTCAATGAAGACGTCACGACCTGGCAAATGCTCGTAAGGGAGCTGCTGGGTTCCTGGTAATGATACAATCGTGTACCTAAAAGGAAAAACGCAATAGCTACAATCATAGATACAGTTGGAATGGCAAAACCCCACCCCCATATGACATTCACTTGTATCCAAACAAGGACCGAAGAGGCGATCAATTCACCAATGTTGATTGAGAAATAGAACCAATTGAAAAAACTACTTTTGTGGCCTTTCTCAACCTCATCATCATCAGCTTCATCAAATTGATCTGCACCATAGGATGAAACACATGGCTTGATCCCACCGGACCCAAGCGCCACAAGGTACAACGCGACGAAACACACTGCAGTTTGAGAGCTCGTTGCAACACATTCGTTCTTCTGGGAACATGTACGCCTCAGGCCAGGGATCGAAGCTGATAGGGCAAATAGTATCATTCCCTGATCAGATAGAAAGTTTTAGATCAAAAAAGGCCTTTTTAGACGAAAATGGTGGAATTTTGAATGAACTCACAATAAGATAGATGATAGAAAAGGCACCAATGGTCCGGTATCTTCCCAAGTATGCATCAGCAACAAAAGCTCCAAGTAAGGGCATAACATAGCAAGTTCCTGACCAATTGGAGAGATTTTTGGAGGCCGTGGCATTGTGTTGATTAAGTTGATTCGTGAAATAAAGAAGCAACTGCTCACTCCATAGTGGGCTAATCTTTCAAAGCATTCATGTCTTGTACAAGCATTTTCCCAAAGAAATTAACATGGGTTAATATCAAAAATGCCAATGTAAACTATGATTTTTTTTTTTCAAATTGCAACTTAAAAAAGTTTCCTTCTACGATTACATGAACTAACATGAGTGCTTGAAGATTCACACATAATTTCATAGGTGAGAGAAACAGACACAAGAGAGAGAATACCAAGAATGAAGAAGGAGGCCTTCCATGTTCCAGTTTTCTTCCTAATGGCAGGATTCTTCTTGTAATCAACAGTCCCATCTTTCGTATAGTTATAGTTATCTTCATGCGCCATGAATGCAGTGCTCTTATCACAATGATCTTTTCTTAATCACTTTCACTCGAACCTAGAAAAACAAACACTTCTTGAGTTTTGATTTTCACACTGAAAGACATATGTTGCCAAAATCTGTATACAAAGAAAGCACAAAAAAATCACCCAGTTGGTTTCCAATATGATATATGATTCGAGATTTTTGGTAGGTATATATCGCACCAAATCACTCTGATTTGATTTTATTAATTGACCATAATTTAGTAAGTATTAAATATATTTGTTTGTTCAAAAAATATAATTATAATTTTAACTTAATCTTTAGTCTTTTTTGGTAACGTATTAAATAGTTATATGAGTAGATTTACATACTATAGTTGTCAAATTTTATTGGTTAGGATCTTTTAATCATTTTTCTAATTTTAGATTTCTTGATTAATGAATGCCGCCTACCTTAAATATAACGTCCTAAGTTTATGAATCTCATTAACTAAACATATTTTACCATTTAATTTTTTTTTGTTAATGTAATGATGAGTATTATAATTTATAACTTATATTTTTACTAAGTTCTTTTTGACTCGATTATGCTTGATTAAACTCGTAAATCATGAATACGTTCGAGATCATTTGACATATAATAAACAAATAAGGTGTAATGCCCTGTTTCTTTTTAAGGTAAACGTTAATTCAGGCGTTACTCACGTATAAAATTCACCATTTTCAAGAAAATAAGGATAAATAAATTTCAGAAAATTGTTTTGAAATATACATTTCGAAATTCATGAAATATAATATTTTGAAATTAAAACTTTTACAAAGACACTCAGTGGGGTTAATTTACGGGCAAAGAAATAAAACATAAGTATTCATGGAAACGCGAATCTTAACCGCCCTGAAAGCATTTGCGGATCTTAACCGCCTTGAAAACATTTACTTATCATAAACATATTAGATATTGTGGACTCACGAGTAGTCCCAATGCAACATCGGATAGGTTTTTATAGAAAAATCTATCTGAGCCCCAAGCCAACCCTATGTTATTATACCATTTATGTTGGTTTTTCGAAGAATACCCCATTGTTGGGTTTCCGACGAGGAATACCCTATTTGGGCGTGAATACGCATGCGCAGTTAAATTGTCACATAATATTTCTCACATAACACATAGTACACATTGGTCACGTTTACATTGGTCACATAATTCACACAACACATAGGTAAAGAAAATCCTTTGACATATGTTAGAAAATTTCTCACATAACACATAGTATATTCACACAACACATAGGTAAAGAAAATCCTTTGACATATGTTAGTTTCTAAAGAAACCGCTACGTTGGTCACATAATTCACACAACACATAGGTAAAGAAAATTCTTTGACATATGTTGGTTTCTAAAGAAACCTCTTTTGTGCGGGTATTACCCCGACTTATCATCATGTGAAACCATTTGCATTTGCATCACTTGAAATCGATAGCTTTTAAAACCATATAATTTACTCAAATACTATTCACATCGTGAACACGTTTCACTTTAAAATGACACAAGATTTTTACCCCTATCTTGGATACTCGATAGTACTGATCAAAAGCTCTCAATCTTATTTCCTCTTATTCTTATCTTTTGCTTGTATTCCCTACAGGGTATAAAAACAGGACTTATCATCTGATTTAAATGTTTAAAACCAATAAAATCTATGAAAGAATAAACTCTTGAGAAGGTCGATAGATGGGGGTTCTAGATTTAAGGTTTACTGAAAATTAGGATTTTACTGGATTATAGGGTTTTCCTGCTTATAAGTTTGCTCGTCAGATCTTATATCATTTTGAAGTCAAACTACCATTTTATGGAGTTGTATGACACGTAATACAATAATTATTAAATTCTGAAGTCATAATATAATTTCTGTAAGTTCTAGGGATCGTTCTGTCATTTTATCAAAGTTTAGGGTCCATTCCATACTTTCCAGGATTTATAGGGACTATTCTGTAATTTCAGAGAAGTTTTGGGGTCAATTTACATATCTTATAAAGTTTAGGGATTAATCTGTAATTGTCCATAAGTTCAGGTGCCTAAGTACTATTTACCATATTTACAATTTGGTCCCTGGATTTAGTCTAATTTTCAAAATCAAACCTCACCCCCAAAACCCAAAACTGCTCCTCCGCCTCCCTGCCTCCGCCGCCGCCTGCCACTGCCACTGCCGGCGATTCAAGTCGCCGGCGACACCCGACCACAACCCAAACACGCTCAAAGCATCCACAACACACACAAATACAAACATATATACGCAGAAAATTATATATATATATATATACACCTTCAGCATCGCCGCCGCTTGCGGCGGCTCTCAATCAGACACGCCGGCGCTACAAGCGCCGGCTACCACACCATCCACACATCTCGTCGGTGACCTTCGAACCCCAGCCCAAACACGCACACACACTGATACACGTACATACAAATATACATATATATATATACACGCAGAAAACATACATATGCCGTAGGAGGCGGAGACGCAACCGGGTCAAAATCCGAGCCCATACTTGTGACCGGCTTGGCGAGAACTACATCATAACCAATTCACCTTGCCGGAAAGACTTCGCTGGCAATGACGGAAATGGTGGCGGTGATGGCGGTCGGTGACTTTGCTGAAGCTGGAAAAAGTTTGAGAGAGATGGTTCATTTTCATTTTTTTTTTTTTTCTTACTCCATTCTTAATAGTTATTTTGCCTTAACATATTTTCTTTCTCCTAATAAGAGCCAAGTGTAATACATTGAAGTAGGAGCTGTTTTCATAACATTAATTCCTTAGCTTAAAAATTAAAATAAATAATAAGCTTTCTTTTAAATAAATTTGTGGGTACTACACAAGGCCAATCCTAAACTAGGGGAAAAAGATCGATAATCTAAGACCCCATTTTTCATGGGGCCCAAAGTGATATTTTGACGGTTGAAATCCCTTCTTTTCCCTTTATTTATTTATTTTTGTTTTTTTATTATTGTGGGCAAGCTTAATAAAAATAAATTAACGGTGTGAAAAATATTTCAAACTTTAATGAAAATTGAATGTCCTTTTCTTTTTTTCTTTCCTTTTCCTTTTTGGCAACTTACATACATGGAAGAAAAATTCAATATGCTATTGACATGCTGCAAAATGGTGTTAAATAAATCATATACAGTAAAATCTCTATAAATTAATACTTTATAAATTAATAAACTATTTAAAATAATAAAATCTTCTGATTTTGACTTGGGCCTTTATAAATTAATACTTTATAAATTAATAAATTTTCTAAAAAAATAAAATCTTCTGGTTTCGACTTGGGCCTTTGTAAAAAATCATCAAATTTGATAAGATAATAAGATAATAATTTTTCGAAAAATTCCTTTATAAATATTAGATTTCATTAAAATTCTAAATTATTAGAGTTTTAACTATTATATTCCAATGAATTGATACATGCGTCCATGAATATAATAGTTAATTGTATACAATGAATTAATATTATACATAAATATATTTAATTAGTTACAAAGAATTGGTTGATGTATGAATATAATCAATGAAACATGTATATGAATTCATTTATTTTCAATACATGTGTACTAAATTTACTAAATTTAAAAAGTCTCTCTTTTAATTAATAAAATATTAATTTATCGATATATTAATATCTCTCTAAATTAATAAAATTTTATGATCTCAAGGTTATTAATTTATAGAGGATTTAGTGTAATATAAGTAAGTATATAACAATTGAAAGTTGACATTCATTTTATGATTAAACAAATTATCTACTGAAACATATTGGGTTTTTTATACTATACAACCTTATTTTCCTTACTCGTTGATTATAGAGTAGCTAAATCACCATACATCTATTTTAACTCATAGATTTTAGTTTTCAACTCAAGGTCTACCATGTGGATCGTGTCTGATACATTCGTAAAATGAAAATACATATTTGTAATATCTTATATGTTTTTTATTTGTCAATTTCTATGCATTATAGAATAGTGAAAACAATAGAAATATCAAAATTCAACTAAGTTATAGCTATACTTTTAATTTTAAGAATAAACATTCGTTAAAATTATATTAACTAGAATACTTATTGTATTTTAGAAAATAAATTTATTATATTCATCCAAAAGTAAAAGTCATATTTCTACAATATATATATATATATATATATATATATAATATATAATCTTTATTTTGTGAAGAAGAAAATTATATCCTGATGGTAAAGGTAACAAGGTTAGTTGGTGGGCC
Organism: Scutellaria barbata; assembly: GCA_028654395.1. NCBI lineage: Eukaryota > Viridiplantae > Streptophyta > Magnoliopsida > Lamiales > Lamiaceae > Scutellaria > Scutellaria barbata. The sequence continues at coordinate 12,558,520 of CM053645.1, forward strand.
TAAACCAATAATCTTGATGGGCCAAGTTTGGCCTTTAAGCCCATTAACCACAGTCAGTTCTAGTATTGTCTATAAATATTAAATATCGAAAATTTATGAGTATCATATGAGAATTTGTGTAAATGGAAGTTGATGGATAGATTTTTGAAAGGGTGGGACTATCCATTCCATACTTTTCTTTAACACACTCCAATTTTTCAAGTTTTTAATTAAAAATAAATACAATAATAAAAATATTTTTATAATACCTTAAAAAAAAAACCCTCCCCCTCCTGTTCATCCTTTTTTTTTTTCGTTTTCTTCTTCAATTGTATAAAAAATCAATACAATATAAATTATTTCATAACATAATTAAATACATAAATATCAAGTAAAAATCGTGTAAGAAAACACAAAAAAAATCGATAAAACGAAACTGTTTTGAATCAATAAAACGAAAAAAATTCGTTTGATCCTGGTAGGTGTGTTCGGCCACCAAAGATCGACCATGTAATAGTGTGTTTGATATTTGGTGGCCGAACATACCTTTATGTGTCTGACTTATCAGAATCGAAAGGAATTATTTCGTTTTATTGATATTTTTTATGTTTTTTCATTCTATTGTTATATGATTTTAAAAAATATTTACATATTAAGGTAGCTCATGAAATAATATCATAGGTATTGTTCATTTATTCTCAAAAAATCAAGAAAAAAAAGAGAGAACAGACGAGAGAAGAGGGAATGAGGATTTTAAAAAAAAATTAAAATTTATTTTAAGGGTAATATTGAAATTTATTTTTTTTAATTTTTTAATTAAAATATTAAAAAATTAGGATGGGTAAAGAAGTGGGGGCGGTCAGCGGTGTGATGATCCACACTTTTTGAAATACAAAAAAAGAGCCAAAATAGTACTTGAAAAGGTGAGAATGAGCAGTGTTGTTCCGACACAAAATGTGCGTGGATAGTAGGAAAAGAAACGTCTCGTCGACGTTAACTTTTACCGTTGCTCCATTGAACCAGCGCAGCAACCTGTTCAGATGAAGGGGTTGTGGTCTGAACACTTCCCAGCCGCCGATAAAACCACAATTTCTCCATGCAAGACGGTGGGGCCCCACTTCACCGTCGCGCCTGCTCGTTATGAACGGTGTCTCCTCTGTCCAAAGTGCAACGCCTCGAGTTGCCGCCTTTTCACCTCTAACAGTTCCAAAAACCCTGGCCGACAGTACTACAAGTGCCGCGCCCTTGATGTCGGTTCTTGATTTTTGCTTTCCCTTGTCAATTCTGTTTCGATTATTTGATCTTGATTTTTGGGATTTTATGTAGCATGAATTCTTCAAGTGGGCCGACGAGGTGAATCCCCATCAGTTCATCGATGTGCCGAATTGTGGGGGTTGTAGTGCCGGTGTTTGCCGGGTTCGGAGGGAGACTAGCGGACCCAATGAGGGTCGGATCCTGTTCATGTGCAGAGTCAAGGAGGTAGACTTCTCTAAATTACTGTTCTTCGACATTAGTTGTTGCTTTGTCGGAGATAATGATTGTCTTCATAAAATCTGTGGATCAATCTTGAACTTTGATGGTATATTGAGCAAGTTTTGACTCTAGTTTTGGTTGCTGAATGAATACGCAGATATTGCAACCATAATGGAAGTAAAGATTGAGTTCACATGCCCTTTTAGATTCAGTCTAATGAAGTTCAGATAGATTTTACAATATTGTTAATATTTGTTATTGAATGCTCTATTGTTAATTGATATGGTAAATTACTAAGTAATGCACTTAATTGGAGTAGCTTTATAGGTGTAAATCTGACTTGTTTATTGCTTAGAGTAAGATTTGATGTAGTCTAGAGATTAGTTACTACATAGGGCACGGAGTCTTGAGCAGGTAGATTCCATTTCTAGTATCATCATGAGGATTTTGGATAGTCTTATATGTACAGTGTTCCACCAAGAGTGCACTAAGGACTTGTCGGACTTTGCTTTCTCGTATTTTATATCTGTTGTATGATATTGTTCCAATCCTTCATTACAATCTGCATCTAGTAATATGGTTGAATGAATGAAGACTAGGAGCATGCGTTTCCCACATTGAATTGCTTCATTCAATTTTATTCCAAACAACCATACTATTGTTTTATTAGGCTGCAATGGAATACAGGGTTGTTATGCTTTGTATCTAAATCATGTACAGGGGGAAGGATCTTGTGGCTTTAGAGTTTGGCAAGATGAGCTAGAAATGACAGGAATGGGTGAAGCAGATGTAACAATAAGTTCTTCTCAGTCTACTATTAGAAGCCAGCTGACAGATGAAGGGACAGATGTTATTTTGCCTATGATTGACAATTCAGAACATCTCCATTGTTGTGAAATAATATCTCAGAAGATGGATCAACAAAAACATCTGGAGGATAAACCTCATGAATCTTCAAGGAGACCTCATAAAAGATCACGTTGTGGAGATGCAAAAGGTGATGAGTCTACCCTTTTCTCTCTTTGCAGTTATCATAATTTGAGTATTAACTCTGAATACTCCTTAATTGGAACTTTCTTGCAGCTCCAAGTCCGTTGATCTCTGGCCACTCACTCACAATACAGGTGGCTGTGAACTCTATGTCATTTAAACACTGCTGGATGGATGATGCAATACGTCAAAATTTAAGTAGTCAACTTCATGGTTGGTGGGGAAGAATTGCTTTCCATCCCATGCCCTGCTTGATAACTTATGCATCAAAACCATGCCGTAAGTGTGAATGGTCTTTTTTTTTTTTAAATTTTCAATTATTTTCTTTATTGAGATATCCTGATGGTTCGGAAATGTATAATAATGATACTATTCACATCCTTCCCATCATTTCTTCTTGTTCTCTCTGTTTTGTAGATGTCTTATTTTCTTTAGACTCTGTTTTTGTGGCACAAGACCAAATTCTGGTGAATACCACTGATTGGAGCACCCTAATGAGGAATCATCAGGAAGTTGAGAGCCATAGCATGCCACGTTTTGATCTGGAGCAGTGCCATAAAGCTCCAGACAACGAGATTCTGGTTAATCCTAGTAATGCAACCACCATAACTACGAGGAGTCTTCTGGGAGCTGAAACTCGTGGCAAGATGAAAATTCAGAATGTAATGTCGAAATCAATTTCAAATGCATTTTGTCAAGCCGCGGAGCGCCTGCAGAATGACCTGCTTACCCTTTTGGAGACGACAAATGTCAAAGACCATGAGGCCATGAGTCAGGCAGCTGAAGCGACATTCACCGCTCTAGATCACCTGCTCTTTGATCATCAAGATTTCAAGAAGCGTGTGAAGGAGCTCATTCGTTGTGCATCATTGTTGGCTGAGATCGAACAATCCATGCCCACGAATGATTCTTATCAGAAGTTAATCGAGCATTGTTGTAGTGAGAAAATGAGACTGGAGGAGATTAACTGTGCTCATGCTGAGGCAACCGACGCTATGACAAGCAACAAGAAGCGCCTAACTGTTCTGCAAGAAGAGATATCATCTACCATGGATTGGCTTTTCCAGATTGAAGCAGAAATATCTTGTTGTGAAGTTGAGATGAGAAGTATGGAGGTTGAGTTGGAGGAAATATCTAAGAACAAGGAGTTGTTGGAGGGAAAATATCTGGTTGCATCTAAGGAACTGGAGGAGTCTCAGAAGCTTCTCGATCAGAAAGAAACGGAACACAATGCTGCTAAGGCTGCATTTGACAGAGCAAGGGTGTTGCTTCGAGGATAAAGCTGCATCTATTATGTACCATGCATGTAGTCTATTTGTTAATAATGTAAATATTTTGACTTAACTGATCCAGCTTTTTAATAAGCTTTAGGACATTGTCTTCTTGATTAAGGGGCCCTTGTGATTTGTAGAATAAAAAAGGCAAATCCTTGATGTAGAAGTTCAAGTAATTCAGATATGATGGTCTTTAAATCGATCCATGCCCAAATGGTTATTTCAAGTTTATGCGCTAGATCCTGGTCCATTTTGCTGTCACTGAAACGATAACATGAAATTACATAGGAAATTAAGAAAGGTAAAGAGGAAAGCTTCAATAGTATCTGCATTTATTTTCTTTTCTTCTCAGCAAATCTGGTATTCAGTTTAACAACCTTGGAAAGTACACAAGATTTCCAATCTTAGATTGCTAATAGCATTGGCAATTTCCGCCATAATTAACTCTCCTGAGATTAATTTGTTTCAAAGGCAGTAGTAATACAACACCTATAATGCTTGAAAAACAGATGAGGACTCAATAGCTCCAACATTACTCAGAAGATTCATAACCATAGGGGTTCTTGCTAGCCCAGTTCCATTGGTCTCTGCACATCTCATCAATGCCGTATTTTGCGCTGCAATGGACATAGACACTATTTAGTTAGCCTCCTGATGTCCCAGAACAATAATGTTTATAGAACTGTAAAATGTCAAGTAAATAGTTTAAGACTTACGTCCACTTCAACTCGAGCGCAGCTTTGTCTGTTTCAGCATACACAACCTCAGCATCACCAGGTCGTCGAGCAGCATTCACCAATGGGATTTTCTAGACCAGTAGAATATGTTTAAGATTGCATTGAAGTAACAGATTATTTAAAAAAGTTCTAAATAGCCAACATGAAATTGACAAACTGGTTTTTTACTATATATACTATACAAATGTTCATTATGAATATTATTTCAAGAACTCACCTTTCCAGACGCTTTCTCAAAAGCTGTTACCATTTCCAAGACAGATGTACCCTTTCCAGTACCAAGATTGTACACCTCACATCCTGCAGTTCATGCATATATATCATCAAAACTAAGCCACAAAAGGTAAGTCATTAATATAACGTGAAAACTTAAAAGCAAGCCAATCTAACTACTAGAAAAGGTAGAGGTAACTATTAAAAGCAAAGCTCAAAGAAGGAACAGATCTTTACTACAAAATTTCACCTGACCTTTCATTTGATCTCTAGTAATGGAGCATATAACAATAGCACTTAGCTATTAAGTTGCAAGTCATGAGGCACCAACTCACGAAAACTTGTCCTCTTAGTTCTAAGAGGCACAAAGCAACCAATAATCTTCGGCAGCTTACTATGTAAAATAATTTGATATTCAAAAGATTCTCAATAAGTATGTTAAGCCTTTCTATCACAAACCATAAACTTAAAGAGCCCCAATAGCTGGGTATCATACGGAACCCCTAGCCTGAAATCACATTCCTGTTGATGAGATTTATCAAATAGGAATTAAAAACTAACAAATTGATACATTAAATCATTGTAGTACCTCAACCTTAGGTTATTAGGAAATGGTAAAGAAGACTTTTTGCTATACTGAACTTGATCTATGTTAAAGGGAGCACTTATATACCAGTCACACAATCAAGAGAGAAAATACAAGATGATGTAACAAAAATGAAACAAAAAAAGATCAAAAATATATCAAATATAATGATAACGAGCAGTGTTTGAAATACTCTTGAGTCTAGCATCTCCAAATACAATGATTCTGTAAATACTGACCCTATCCTACTTCACATCATTCCAAAAGTCGAGAAAAACAGCAGTGTTTGAAAATGTTTTACGGCACAAAAACTTTTGACACGATAACGAGCAGATACTTGCTGACTTCTTAGTTATATTCAAACCCAAAAAAAACCTTCAATAGATTAGAGTGGGTGGTGGGGCCATGGCTGTTTCATTTGACAGGATACTATGCAATGACTACATGCTATTGAAAAATCAGGTATTTGATATGGAGTCTCTAGCTCATCCAACAAAGTCTATTGGCATATATTTAACACACCGCACAATAATGCAAATAAATGTACTCAGGTGAAAGAAAAAACCGAGGTAGTGTTTCAATTGATGGATTTGAGTTATGGATTTCATTCCACATAAGAAATCCACTGATCTTGTCTGGATAGGTTCATTTCTGATGTATTTGAAATTTATAACTCATTTAGAGTTACTTTATTGAGTATTGATGGAGATGAAATCCTCTCCATATTGAGTCATTTGAAAACCTTACCCCATATCCTCAAATCAAATCCCTCAATCCAATATCAAATCCAAGAGAAATACCCCTCTGAGAACTCATACCTACAGAAGGATCGGAAATCTTGTTCAAAGCTGCAATATGGCCATCCGCTAAATCCACGACATGGATATAATCACGCACCTGAAAATTACACATCCAAACTACTGTTTAATAAAATTCTAATGGGTGGAACACGACCAAGTTAACAAGGAGCAAATTTTCAAGCACACTATTTTGCCGTAATTTAGAATTTCACATGAGGCTATTCAAATGTCAAATAAGTAAAAAATGGTTCTAAAATAGACCACAGCTGCTGTACATCAATTCTCACCCCACCCTTGTCCTTCTAGTGTTCATAATGGAGCACAAACAGGAGATGTTGTTGGATATGGAAAAGCATTTGGACAGTAATAGATACTAGGATATAGAAAGAAGTTGTATCATGATGAATGACACAATAGCATATGTAATAATGTGTCTATAATCATGTGAAATCAGGTGCAGTGAATACCAAAATTATTTACTCAACATATTTCCTTACTCTTGTGTGATGGATTCAAAAAAAAACAGCATGAGATCCAAGTCCAGAGCTAACGAAAGGTACTTACCCCTGTTCCATCCGTTGTGTTGTAGTCAGTTCCAAAAACTGTAAGTGCAGGTCGCCTTCCGACAGCAACTTGTTGAACAAAGGGCATAAGGTTGTTTGGGATCCCTCTAGGATCTTCACCAATATGTCCACTAGGATGAGCACCGACTGGGTTGAAGTACCTCAGTAAAATGATCTTCCATGTAGAGTCTGACTTGTAAAGGTCACGGCATATCTCTTCAATGAAAAGCTGTAGAAATGTAATTGTTAGGTGATCTTGCTAAGAGCAGAGCAATATCAACTACCATAAGGCATAAACAAGCATTAAGGAAGCCACACAGATATGCGTACAGATGGATAAAATGGGTACAGGTCCTAAAAATTCCATGCTTATTTTGTCATCTCTTCAATGGAGCTGGAAAGCAACATCCTAAGATGAGCTGTTGTCTCAAACTTTTGTATTAAAATGAAATCAAAGTTACCTTTGTCCGTCCATAGGGATTCGTAGCAGAAATGGGAAACTCCTCTGTGCATGGCACCACTTTCGGCCAACCATACACAGTAGCAGAGGATGAGAACACGAGCTGAATATTATTAGAAATAAGATAAATCAGTTAAGCAGTGAATGAATTCAAACTTAAAGTAAATATACAGCAATAGGAAAATCAGGACAAGTACCTTTTTACATCCATGAGCAGCCATAACTTCCAACAGGACAATTGTACCAATAAGGTTATTGTTATAATACAGTAGGGGCTTCTGTACACTTTCACCAACTGCTTTCAATCCAGCAAAATGAATAACAGCTTCAAACCTTCAATGAAAACATCAGATGCAATGTAATGTCAATATCTCAGTATGCCTAAATGCTGAAGAGAGACCAAATTTCTAGAAAAAGGTGTCTTTTAAAGATTCAACCTACATGAACGAAAGCCTCCCCCCCCCCCCCCCACAAAGAGAACCTATTCGTTCAAAATCTCAGTTGATAAAATTGGCTAGTGGCGAATAGAGCCTCTATGTAATATCAGATGAAAAATGAATTGTTCAGGGTATAATGTTAGAAAAACAAAACAATCAAAATAAATAACAAAGTCGTTTCACAGGGGGGAAATGTAGAGCTAAATGTTAAAGCACAGAATTATGGGATCCTATGTTTGAGTAAAGAGTCTTTTTTCTGTCGTGTATGACAGTTCGGAAAAGAGATGGCTTTTTTTTTTTTTAACATAGATTGGGTACGAAAGTATTAGTTCTCCAAATCATCTTGTTTTCTTTTCTAAGAGATTCAGAATATCAGGCGAAGAAAATATGATCTTTATGTTATGAACTTTGAGAATATAAATACATCAACAAATGATTCTTTTTCCCCAATAAGATCTGGATCAAAACAGAGCACATCACACTCATCAATCAAGGATTATTTCCCAATCGAAACTAAAGAAATAACATCAGGGCTTAAGATCAAATTACACAACATAACTAAGCAAAACTTACTTCTCAGAAGCAAAAAGCTGCTCAAGTGCGGGCTTATCCCGAAGATCTATCTGCAGTCAAACCAAAAAAAACCACAGAAATGAAACAAAAAAACAAAGCTTTGCATCCTTAAGTAATTAGATTAAAAATTAATCCAAAGTTCTGAAAAGAAGACGAGCAATAATCAGCATGAAAAAGTGAACTAATTGTCCGGCAGAATTTCCGAAATAGATATCTCCCACCAGTCCATGCAAATGAAAAAACACAATTAGGTTGATAAACATCCAAGATTTATTCTATGAAAAGGAAATGCAGTCCAACGAGCAAACTCATCACAAGCATTGTGAAACTAAATCTACCTAAAACACAAACCTTTACATTCAAACCATATAGAAACACAAAAGTAACACAGATCAAACACATAACAGAAGCCCGCATGTAATGATCCCATGTCCAATCACTCAAAACACCAAAAAAAAAAAAAAAGTCCTAAAACCCACCTAAAATAACTCAAGAAAAAGTAAGCTTGATGACAAACAAAACCTTATGAAATTTGAGATTAGAGCCATGTTTGCCGGCCAGTTCTTGCACCCTCTTGAGAGCAATTTCAGAAGAATTATCCAAATTGTCCACCACAACGGCCTTGTAACCACCCAGCAACAATTGCAGCACCGTGTGACTTCCAATGTATCCTGCACCCCCGGTCACAAGAATACTAGACGACATCGTTCCGATGAATCTTGAAGTAAATCTCCTCCAGTTAAATGTCAACCTTTTGTACACAATTAGGATGGAATTGAAAACAGAGCAACCTTGAATTGAACCAGAGTCTGTGCATACAATATATATACCCACACACAGACAAGTGAGTATTAATGATGAAACTAGCATTAGGCTGATAATTATTGTTATTTATTAAAAAACTATACCTTTTTCGTTAGGTGGCAGATCAATGAAAATTATATTTATGGAGAAAAACTGAGATGGGTCGCGTGAGATGGAGAGATTCTTGTCTTCTTGTCAGTAGATGTCTTGGATTTCTTCTCCACTGCATCTCTGGGTCGTATTATTCATTTTATTCCATTGCATACTTACTTTTTTGAGAGAAAAATAATTATTATTTCGAAGGTAATTATTTTCTTGAGAATATTGTTGATGGAAGCTCTCGTGAAAAGGGGGAGAAATTACTAATTAGGGTTTATATCTATTGAGATTGTCATCCGCCAAATAATTTTGTTAGGACTAAAAGCATCCCATGGAATTCCAAGAACACCCCAATTTAAATACAATTTAATTAAATAGTTAAAATATTAAATAAATATCAATTTTTTTTTAAAATCTTCTCTTTTGCCACTTCATTTTTCTGTTTTTTTTTCATCTTTTTTATCATTTAATAGTCTCTAATTCTTGAGAAATTAAATTCTAACTTAATGACGGACATCTCATGAATTAATTAAATATATGAAAATTGAATAAAAAAATCGATCAAATTCGACATCTTTATTCGGTCGGAATTGACCGAACATGCAGGCCGAACACTTGAATTAAATTGATTTTTTGTGTTTTTTCATTCAATTTTCATATATTTGACTAATTTGTGGTATGTCCGTTATTAAATTAATATTCAATTCCTCAAGAAAATTTTAAAAACAACATCAAATAATAAAAAAGATTAAAAAAATTGAAATGACATAAGAGAGGGTAGGATTTCATATTTTCTTTTGTTGTTATTTTTAATTTTTTAAAGGGTATATTGATAATTTTTAATATTTTTAAATTTTTAATTAAAAAATATTTAAATTGGGATGTACTTAGAATTTTATGGGGTACTTAGTATTTATGGGTGTCTTTGATCCTCCCATAATTTTTCTTTCATAAAATTATATTTCCTCCTCTATTTGACACGTGCGGGACTTTAATTCTCATATTTATTTTTTTGTTTTAAGTAGGAAAGGAGTTTTATTTTATATAATTTTTTTACTGAAAATCTTTTATGAAAATGTTAAAGAATATTTATGTTCCAAAAAAAAAATTTCTATTTTAAAAGTCTTTTAATTGAATGTTTTTTTTAATATTTTTATCACAAAATTGTTTAAATTCGGCTATAAATTATCAATAATTTATAAATGTTGTACTTATTCAGTTGAGTAAAATATTGAGTTTGCTGTGTATTATGAAGACACTTGATGTATGTAGTATTAATTGCATATAGTTTGAATTTTTTTGACACAACATAGCTTTTATTACTAATATCAATATAATTAATGATAATAGTAATAGAAAAAATTAATAGGGAAAATGGCCCAAAAAAGGGAAGAATATATATTTCAACCTCAATCTACTTTGAATAAAATGGAATACCAACTTTTTGGTGTCTTTTTGGCTGCTTGCCTATTTTTCTCCCTTCTTTATTCCAATCCAAACCTTTTTTTTTAAATAATTTTCAGACGTAGAATCGTTTCTATCAACAAATTGAAAATTATTTGTCAGTGCATCTGAAGGAAAGGTGGTCGGTTTGGACATGGATTCATTCACCTTTCTACTCACCATATTTGATGCAACAATAAATATATCGGAACATTGTATGCAGCAAAATGTACAAACAATTTTGTTGAGTGTTTTTTTTTGAAGAATATATTTTAATATGTTCATATTAATATATTGCATATTTAATATTGCATATGTCCATTTTAATTTTGATAATTCCCTCTGTTGTCGATGGTGTGAAGAAGTAAATCAGCTTTTGACCTTTATCAATATTATGTATATTCATATTACTATCCTTACACTTCAATCCTCGTCATATTGTAAAAGGATAATAATATATCTAAAGTAGCAGAAAATGCCATAAGGGCTTTATTCTTAACCGACTGCATCAAGTATACCAAAAGGCTCTCACACCTTTAGCATATTCTTGTATCATCTCCATTTTCCATTTTCTATATTCCAAAAAAAATCTAATTATCTGCAGTAACAAGTATCTCACAAGACCATATATTTTTTTTTCTTTTCAACATAATATTCAACCACATTTTCATTCTCTGACATGTTTCTCAATCTCAAAACCACCATAAATTTTAAAAAAGGAGATTTTTTCCTAACAAAGGTTTAATAATCACCAGTCACCACCCACCAAAGATAGCTTAGATTAGCAGCACTTCTGGTGGAATTGTCTGTACATCACCTAATTGTGATGGTTTATGAGACCAAATATATAAACATAACAACTCTTTCACTATGACTTATTAACCCCACTTTCAGCTAACTACACATAAATTTGGTACCAATTTTAAAGTCATTTTGATTTTCACACTCAAAACATGCTTCAATAAACAACTGTTTTCTTATATTACACAAGAGTACACAATCATAAGAATACAGCATCAAGAAATTTCATTTACAATGGTTATTTTTGCAATGTAGAGATCAATCTATGAGGAAAAGTAGTTTTCAAAATATTTCATAGCTGAAGAGTTGAGTTGAGGTCAAACCTTTGGTTAGAAGATGCACATTATATTGTTTGCTCTCAATCTGCTTCAACTATACCTTTGGTGTCATAGCATGTAATTCTGTAGATTGTTGAAGAATGATTTTCTCATGATAACACACAATACAACCAGCACAAGCTTTCCAATTACACAAGCCAACCTTGTCTTCTTTGTAAAGCCGTAATAACTTGGAATGAATTAGAGTGGGGGAATCTTATGTATTAATGGAGGATGCCTTGCCCTGGATTCTCTAACAAACTACCTCTCTGAAACCTGTTCGGCAGGAATAGGCTCAGAACTAAGAAGTCTTTCAGCCTCATCATTTGCCTCAGCTTGCAATTTCCATTTCTGCTATGGCACATAACAAAACAGTCAACGTTGTAAATACTAAATGGTCTTCTGAGACCGTAATGGTTTTCAGTTTATCTAATTGGGGATTGGGGGAAGGTTCTGATCTTTCTTGTTGAATGAATTGAATATAGTGACATGCCTCTTCAAGATTCTCAATTTCCATGATTTGCTCAATCTGTTGGGCAATATTTTCCTGCACAAAGGGTAATCCAAATGGAATGTATTGCTTGAGTGAGATCGTATTCCATGAGAGAATGATATCAGGACCATTTAAACCGTATAGAGAAACGTAATATACCACATTGCTGACTGTTTCAGCAGCAACAACATCCAATTCCAGTTCTACCTCAATTTCAATCATTGAAGATATCTGAAAAATGTAAAGCATAATTATGCATTATTTATGACTACTGTCCAGAAAAAATTATAAATCTTTCTATTATTTAGAATTCATGCCCATTTTGCATTAATGACATACTCTAGCATAGCTTTCAATCAGTTCAATCCGATTCTTGAGGGAATTCTCCAAGCTCTCACGTACCCTTTTGACTCTATATCTTCTAGCACTGAAAATAAACATAAAGCCACATAAAAAACGAACAAGAGAGAAACTGCTCCATCTCATCACAACAAGTCCTGGAGTGACGTTGAGAAGTGGGTAATGGGAAAGGCAGAATGCATACCGGTAAGAAGGTTCTCCAACTGCATAGATTTTGTTCTCTAATTGGCACATGCGAGCAAGTACCCAAACCTGTTAGCCAATGTATTAATTAAGCATAATTGACAGAAGATCATCGAAAACCAGCCAGTAATGAGGGTTGTTAAGGTACTACAGTAAATCATGGAATAAGGACAGAAGGAACAAAATTTTGAAAATCGGAATTCCCCACAAGAAATTCAATGATGTGCTTAATTTTAGTAAACAGGGTATTTAGTCATTCACAGGAAGCATAAAGGAAATTCTGGCACAAAAAATCAAATATGAGATCTTTAATGATTCACTTAATCGCCATCGAACATTTCAGTAATTGCCACAAATTTCATTAGATCTGTCAGATGAATTGTAGATGAAAGGCTAATGTTACTTTGATTTATGTATATACCAAAACTAAAATTAAAATAAATGATATGAAACTTAGGTCAGCAATTAATCACGAATAATCATAATCATTCCAGGATCGAACCTCATTTTCAGCAGCCTTCTTCAACTCCTTGATGCGAGACTGAAGTACATCATACTGAGACAATAGCTGCTGTCTTATGGATGTTATATCCACTAATCTCTGAGGAATCTGGCATTGAAACAGAAATAAACAAGCAAGCATGTGAGATTAAGATTTCAAGAGATTATCATTCAGAGACATGTATTAGATTTTTCTGTTAAACTGTTCGGAAGCCATGTTTTTTACTCATTTAGTTTGTAATGAAGTTACAAAAAAATCCTTCAGTTATACCCAAGATTTACAGAATGCATACATCAAAATAAATTAAGTTAGAGAGACACAACAAACTATATAGGCTTGAAATAATGAAAGATAAAATGAAATAATCAAAACTGGTTCATGGCGCAAAAATGTTACACGCGGGATTAAATAATTTATCCTCAAACTGAAATTCATAAGAAAAGAATTAACACAACTTTGTGTGGATAGGTCATCAAGCTTGCATGCACGTGCTGGTATTTCATGGAGATTGAGAACTATCAAAGACTAGCATAGCTGCCCAAGAATGAAAAACACCATATGCTTGATAAGTTCTGAGGTGGAAAACAAATGTTGCAATGACAACTAGTTTAGCAAAGAGACCTGCCTTGTTAAGCTGAGGAAGAATGAGACTGTTAAAAGTCATTCCCACTGCAAGTGATGAAACTGCAGCAGCTGCAATTAACTGAGGCAAGCTAGGGTCGAGTATCCCAGAGGCAGCATCACCAGTGGCAAACACCGCCAGGATAGGGAACAAGATAGATGGACTCAGCATGGATTTGCCTGCATCTTTAGGAGGTGCTCTTAGTAATCGAGATTCTCTACCATCTTTATGATTTGTCAAACACATGGGCTCTCCAGGGTAGAAATTGGGAACTCTCGGACTCAACTTTATAGGACCGACCTCTCTGTAAACATTTATTGGAGCTGCTACAGCGACAGTCACTCTTTCTCCTTCTAGAGCAGGGAGATCCACTGTTTCAGTGGCAAACCTGTGAGTTCTTGCCATGCCAGATGGGGTCTCCACCTACACAGAGCATTAGTAATTAATCTAATGAAGCTTGTCATAGCATAGAAGGACACTACAAATCAGAACTGCACTTTCAGATAGGAATTTCAAACAAAAGGAGAGGCAAATTGGGGGCAAATTTTAATTCACAAATGGAGTTTAAAATTGGAGAAAATGTTGCCATGGATATTGCCACCAAAATCAGGAAATGATAACACACAGACTAGCTGTATCCTGACAAGGATACATCTAAATACAGATGGAAGACAAATCCAAACACAAAATAAAGATGTGCAGACATGCGTACCACAATGGAGTGGATGGCAGCTGGAATGTTTTGCTTCATTATTTGCAAGAATTGCAGCCCTCGCTTCCATGCAGGGACATCCATGCTGCGTTCGGCAGGAGGAGATCCTTAGAACAAGTGAATATCCCCGGATCAACACCATACAAATTTATATTCTATAGTTACCGACTGAATCAAACATGAATAAAATAAGTTTTCTGTCAATGAGGATGGATGTGGTGAGTTTGGAAGGTCTGTCAAAATGTTTGAGAAGATGGACAAGAAACTAAAAGAGAAAAAGAAATGAGAACAGTCTACCTAATCTCTTCTGATTCTATGGTAAGGATGTTGCCTGAAACTAGTTGGTACTGGTAGCGGCACTTTGAGCAGGGCACAAGCTGAAAACGCAATGTCCATATTAACAACTAAAGTGAAATAAGCAACCACAATGTACCGAAAGAATGATGAACTTGATCCTACCATGCTTGATCAAAATAAGTAGAAAAAATATGAAACAGCCAACCATGCATGATCATGAAATTCATTTTGATCATGAACACCTCAAACTTTTTTGGTCACAAAGATAAGTATACATTTACAATAACATATGTAACTAGACATGCTCATTTTTCTCCACCCTTTGAAAAACACTAAGCACGGAATTAAAATAAGAATTGGGTGCTGGATGCATAGCCATGGTATTTATTCGGGAGAGGCCAGTAATTTCAGAAGTTTTGTGCCAATTATTAGAGGATCAACCAAATGTGCGGGGAACATAAGCACATGCCTGAATGCCTTGCTGGGGTTGAGCCACAGCAACAGCTATCATACAACTTGGGCATCTCACAACCTTACCAAAAGGAACCTGCATCATGTTTCACATTGTTTGTTGGTTAAGATCAAACATTCTGGCCAATAGTCCCATGAAAAGCAAAGTTTAATCCAGAAAAAGAAAGTATAAATTTCCAAAAATGGTCTCAATAAAACTCTAGAAGATAGCAATTCATGGTTGGACTACATTAATAATGTGCTAAAGTCACAATTAACAATCATACATATTTGCAGTGACTAAATCATATAAACGAATACCTCTTCACCAGGAGACACTCCCACTCGGCAGACACAGTCAATCATTCTAAGGGCATCTGAAACCCTCAGCAATGCTGCAAGACCCTTGACTAATAATGTATAAGTATGTACATCTGGCCTCGACCACTTCCATGTCTCTACTGAAGTAGCATTCTGAACCCAACCGGAGCCTAAGTAGAAGTTCCAACACCAAATGGCAAAATTTAAACTAAGAATAACGTAAGAGTGTCTTTAAGATAAAAACAATAGTAGATTGCAATAAGCAAATATTGAGTTGATAAGTAAAACCATTGGCAAAAGCCAACGCAAAGCTCACACAATGAAGTATCATTAATCACAAAAAAAAAAAAAAAAAATTCTTATTCTCTATATTAACTTTTGGGAAGAAATGAATAGCAGCTCTAGAACTAGGACTACGAAGCACAGCCTTGGCCTATGGGTCATCTGTGTGTTCTCAATTGTATCCATTGTTGTTGCAGAAACCAATTCAAGAAAAGAAATAAAGCATCAAATAGAATCAACTTCTTAGAATTTAATCTCCTAAAGGATAACGATGAATCCAACGTGAAAACTATGATTACTCTGATCCTACATACTATAATAAACAGATCAAAAAAGATGAATTAGTTAGTATAAGAAAGCTCCATTCATTTAAAAATGTCTATGACAATTAGCAGAATTGCCATATCCAATTACTTCCAAAGCTAATTAAGAGAATGGCGTGAGAGTTCATGTACCAGCAGGGAAGCTCGAGCGCATGGCGTAGAAGACAGAGAGAGCCAAGTCAGCATTGCCACGATCAAGCGCGGCCGATATAATCAAACGACAGTCAGAAGCACTGACAACGCCGCCACTCCGGCGCTCCTCCGAAATCAAAGACAAGGCCTCAGTGGCGTCTTTGACGGCAGAAACACGGCCCAACAGCTCATCATTCAAAAGCTCCGACGCCAACTTCCCTTCCTCGGAGGACGAAGACACCTGACTCTTGGCTGACGCCGCAACGAGATCCTTAGATACCATAGAACCCAATAGCAACGGATGCTTGCTCTTGTTGGGGAAGAGGAAGCAACAGTGGTTGTGCTTGGGTGGGTAGTATATGGGGAGAGGGAGTACTGGGTAGGAGCAGCAGCACGACTGAAGATTCATGTGTAATTTGCCTTTAGTTGGGATTTTCAGGAATCAATTTGAACCAAAAAAAGGTGGGATTTTGGGAGTTAGATAGAGAGTTGAATAAGCAGAGCTGTGATGAGGAATGAGAGGTTGTGAAAAAGGCATGAATGCAAATTTATGATTAATCCGAGGGGGGAACCAAAAATTAATAATAATAATAAATTATGGAGGTGCGGGGAATCGAACCCCGTGCCTCTCGCATGCGAAGCGAGCGCTCTACCATATGAGCTACACCCCCTTAATTAATATTAACTTCAGTTTTAAAATTATAATTAATAATATTCTATAAGTAATAAAAACGGAAAACCACTCCCATATGTTATAAGTCGAGCTTTATTAGAGCTTTCAAAGAACAATATATATCAAGCCAAATATCAACCATCCCCAACTTCAGTTACTTTTATTTTTTATTTTTTGGATCCAATTCCCAACTTCAATTTCTAAGTCCCGGTTAAAAGGCTTGATATTAGATAAATGATGTTCATATACTCAAATACAACGTATTTTGTTTAGTAATAGCACTTATAAGTTATATCATGCTCACTAACCATCAACATGAGGAGAAATTTACTCGAGCATTATAAAACCAAGTAAAAATGCTATACAAATTCAAATAACATCCAAGTTCCAACATAAGACATGGACTTGTCAAAGGCAGCAAAACAATCATTAGATGTTGAATTTAAGCTGAAGCAATTGAGTAGCTCCTAATCTCAACACAGTATGCAACAAAAGTGGCACTTGGTGCTCAGTTGCAAAGACGATTTCTTGCCCATGGAACTCTAATCTGACCGCCTCCGTTTCTTCTTGGTACATTATTATTATTATTATTCCGCTGAGATAACACCCGCATTCTTTGATCCTTCATGTTAGCGAAAAGGGAGTCCAAGGTTTGAGGCTTCTGCTTGGTAACTACATTTACTTGATGAAATGGTTTCTGCAAATTATAAAGTATCAAAGGTTAACTGAAACACATTACCAGTATGTGACATGAATTCTTAAAAGGCCGGGATAACTTTGAATTAAAACTGCCCCACGTGATCACGAAACAGAGTAATCTAAAATAGTGTAAATAATACCTCTAAAAGAAAAGGTTGAAAATAATAATAATACTAAAGTGCTTTCTTCTACTGGATGTTCAGAAGGTGACTGAAAGTATTATATCCCAGTATCCTACATTTAGCAGTGACTAAAAATATTTACCACCAAATAATAAGTATCGAATATTTAGCATGCTACCTTCACAGTAAAGCCCCGTCCATTTGCAGCAACCTTTTGCACAGTTGAGGCCCCAGCCCTGCACCAACATAACAAACGAAAATTGGAGATATATAGAAATGACAGGTGGAAAAGTACGAACCAGCAAAGGCATCTGAGTTGGAGAACTGTTATGGTTTGGGGTCAAACTCATGCACCATGAACAAGAAGCAGTGTGGAAACCATTTGACTTATATTTCAACTGAAGCTCATAACCAACAAGGCAAAATACACCATACTAGGAGAAGCAAAGTACGCATCTTTTAATTCAAATTACAAATTTCACATTCTGGTCAACATCTAGAGAAACAGGCTCCACCCAGAATGAAGCCACTCCAACCTTAAGTAGTCTCATGACCCAATGAACTCTATTTTAATCTTGGAAAGTAAACAGATCCATCCTCAGAATCACCAAAAGCTTTACAGGCTTTTGAGAAAACAATTTTACTAGTCGTAGGTTCCACTATGATAACTCTTAAATGACTATATGAACTCTTCAAGCTAGTGAAAAGTCACTGAACAAGATACTGGAGATGCTGGGCAGCTCTCTTTGGGATCCATGAAATACAAAGACAAACATGAGATGGCAATGCTCTATGTTCCATTGATTTTTTTCCATGTGATTGCACAAGCTTGGTAGTGGATAAGTTGCAGGGAAGGAAATAAAACGACCAGAAGCTACCAATTTCCAGAAAATCGCCCAAGAGATACAACATCAAACAAGGCAATTTCAAGAGTGACGCAATTGATATAGATCTTCAGGTTGAAACCTCACAACCTGAGAATGCACAAAGATAAAGAGCAGGCACATGCATACTTGAAATCGATCTACTTGGATCGACAAACCACACAGCAAACACTAGAAGTGCCATGACTAGCTTTGTTCACATTTAAATTTCCATGCATGAATTTTGACCTCCAATTATTCAACAGCAAAGCAGATTTCTTTGGCTTCAAGAGTCAATAGAATGGAAACTCGAAACTTTTAATGCATTGAAAACCAACTGCCAAGATGAGGTATTCTACAGCTGAAAGAGCATCCTTATACTTCAACATGAAATTCTTGGAAGTACTCAAAGATTCCCTCCCCCTAAACAAAATGCAGGTAAATAACCGCATGATTTTGAAATAGACAAGCAGAGGTAGAAGCCAGAGTGAAAAGAAATGACCCCAAATTACCTGCACCAAGACAAATCATCATTTGATGACACTGTCATAGAGTCATAGAATAAGAGCAAGCCAATAACTTCAATTTTTTCCTTCACCTTCAATAATAGTAATTTATTAAGTTACACAATATTAAGTACCTTGGTTTATTAAGATTGAATGCCCTGCTTTGGTTAAAAGCTCTGTTGCGAATAGGAGCAACAGCAGCCTTTCTAGCAGCCTCGGATGCCCAAGGAAAGTGATTTTCCTGGAAGTTTGACCTCCTTTGAGCAAGAACTCCCTGTCAAAAGATAATATAAAACATGTCATGTGAAAAAATGCTACCTCAACATCTCAAATCACACCATTCCACTCCCAAATTAAAAGAGACGAAAGAGAAATACAGAGATACTGTAACCAAAAAAGAAAATAAGCAAGTTAGCACAACAAATGGTCAAGATGTCTGTAATTTGCCAACTTACTTGTCTAAGAGATGACCTTGCGTCCATAAATCTTCGGACTCTCAAAGATTTATCTTGAGCAGCATTGGCACTAAATTTCTGACCCCGGTTCTGCAGTAACAATGTTCAAACTTTGAAAAAGGTAAAAAAACAAAAAAATCAATGCCAACCGACAACCAGAAGAATCAAAGGGGGCAATCTTACTGAAACTATTTGCTTCTTAGGCTTCATAGAGTTGGTCTTTGACATTTTAATGATGTCATCTGCACAAAAATTGAAAAGTTCAAGAAAAGAATTCATTAAAAAGAAGTTTCTTGATATAAAGAGAATCAGAACATAAGGCTTCTCATCTGCACACCTAATGTCATATCCATTTTCTTCTCAGTGAGAGCAATTGCTTCACTAGTCAGTGGTTTAGCCGCCATCTGGAAGAGAACATAACTATGTAAATCAGTCCGCATTATACCATAATAAATCTTCTATAAACTTTACGTTATCAAACAACCCAAACTCTATGACTCAGGAAATTAAGCCACCCAACCCGCAACAGTAGAAGAAAACCCCATTACTGATGAAGCATGACAGCCACGGATTTGTAAAGATACCAACAAAGCATATTCCAACAAATAATTAAAAGAAGAAGAACAAGAAGCCACCTGCTAATCAAGATGCTATCGACCTCCGGAACGGAAAGTTTGGGAAAAGCTAGGGTTTAGGGTTTGGGGAAAACAATTACGAACGCGTAGATACAGAGATGATTGAAACAGTTAAATAGGAAGACCGAGTGACCGAAACAATTATTTTTCTATACTGATATATATTTTTTTCTTTTTTAAATGCTAATATTTTTGTGGCATCCAAATATCCAATGATACCTAGAAAAGTCGCGGTAACGTTGTTCCGATTTTTATTCTTTTTCATGTTTCTGCCTATTGGGAAAATCGTTACCTATTTATTTACATTCAACAATATATTTAAATAAGTGGAATAATGTATAATCAATGCTCCTTTGGCTGTTTTTTAAAACTTTTTAGTCCACCCCAAGGTGATCCACTATCATAAGATAGTTCTAAATTTCATATTTTATACTCTTCATGTCAATAATACGATCACTATGGACATCATGTAGACTAATAATAATTGAAGAAACAATATAAACATTATTTTGCAGTAGATTATGCAGAATTATTCTCAATGTTCCAATCTTTTTTCATCATAAGTATCTTACTATGCTTAGTTAACAACCTGCAATTTTGCTTTTCCCTGTGTGTACGCTTGTGCTTAAACCCATCAAGAATAAGGATCAGCATATCTCATAATTAATACTGAAAAGCATCATTAAAAGATAAGAGAAGTGATCAATAAGATCAAAAAAAATGTATTAACTGAAATGGTAACATACAAGTTAGATAATACATTATTGATTGCAGCAGTTGATTTCAGATAGCATTTGCCATAAAGCACTGTTGTCACTTGCCTATAGGAAGCTTATTTTTTTAATCACTTTGCTTCCACCGATCATTAGTTAAGACCTAATAACCGGCAATTTTGATGATAAAACAAAAAAAGAATGTCATCAGTTGACACCATAGATCCACTTCTCATCATTGCTTGTGTAATTAACCAACTCATCGGGTTTAAACCATAGCTTGATTTCATCCTTGGCAGTCTCAGGGCCATCACTACCATGGATTATATTTCTGGAAGAAAAATTAGTTTGATATTAGGACAAGACAACAAGTATTAAGTTCACGTTTTGGTTTGTTCGAGCAACTGAAACCAAAGGTATTGTAAGCATACCTTCCAACCACAACAGCTAAATCTCCTCTTATGGTTCCAGGTTCTGATTTCTGAGGATCTGTGGCTCCGATGAGTTTACGGCCATACTTGATCACTCCCTCACCTTCCCAGACCTGAAGGAATATGAAGATAATCATTACATAATGTTCTATTTTTGGGTAGAGAAGAATATGGAAGGTGAGCTCTTCTAACCATGGCAATGACTGGTCCCGAGCTAAGGAAATCACACAGCCCATTAAAGAAAGGTCTTTCCTTGAGGTCGTGATAGTGCTTCTGGGCAAAGTCCTTTGAGGGAACCACTATCTTGATGGCCACAAGCTTGAAACCTTTTCGTTCAAACCGAGAAACAATTTCTGAAATCTGAAATTACAGAGACTTTGTCAGAATGTTTCAAACATGCAGCAGGTTCAGACAAGCACCATACAACAGGAAAGAGGGAAAATGGATCCAAAATGAAGATTTCTGTTGTTTTTCTTGGATATAATAATGTAGGATCATGCCAAATTTTCTCTGCCATTTTGTAGGTGTGGACTTTTTTTTTTTTTTTGGCCCGGGGGGCGGGGGGGATTGACTTTACTGCATCTAACACAAAAGTATAGTAAATACCAATCCTCTTTGCACACCATCTGGCTTGATGGCAATAAAAGTTCGCTCCATCTAAGAAAAAGCAGAAAATCGAAGTGTCAGTCACCAGAGTAGAATGAAAAAAATTAATCATGAAACATGTGCAAAAAGACAGGGCACTGTGTATAACATATACCTCCGCAGCATGTGCCTCCTGTTCATGAAGCATGAAAGCTGTAGTACGAAGCAAAGAAAAACAAAGATGAATGAGAAATGGCCTTGTGAGATGCTCAAATTTATTATGTATTTAGAGACTTAGATTAGGTTTACTGAGTTAAAACTAAAATGCTATTTTGTCAGGAGGCCACTAAAATTCCAACCAAACTTCTCACTATGATCGAGCGATTTAACCCTATTAGTATGTAGAAACAAGTTATACTTGCTGGGTTCAAGCATCACCTTTACCATTTTCAGTAATTGAAAGTTAGCCATCCATCTGCAATGTCACTAATTAAAAAGGCATGGATAACATTTTGCACCAAGATAAATGTCATATGCACTTGTATGTAGAAAGAGTACATATAGGAAAATGAAGTGTTCTGACAAGTTATCAACCTGCTGCTGGAAGAGTAAGGGCAGCCGAAATCCAACCGCTATATGCATTTCCTGACTCGGATGCACCAAAAGAAGCCAGAGATGACACTCTTCCTCGGTATGAAAAGGCAGCAGCGGTAGCAGCTGCTCGCCCTCCTGAAATTCAAAATTTCCTTAGTTTCTCTTTCTGATATTGGTACAGTTTTTGGCATATCTTTAACACGTTTGAATCATAACACATATATCAATTGCCTTCATTAAAAATTTAGAGAATAATTTTTTAAGAATCTTTTAAAATATAAACTTGGGAATGGAATCAAACTTTTAAACAAGCGAATGGGAGAGGAAGGAGTGTTGGTATGACCGTATGGGAGAACGAATTGGCCTCAAAAAAACAACTCAAAAACGTTTGCGTCAAGAAGCAGATCATTCTTGAATGAATTTCGAATTTGAAAGTACAGGACTAAATACCATAACGTGGAAAAATAATGAGTAAAATATTTGGACCGAATAAGCCATTTTGTAGATACAAACAAGAACTATTCATCCAAGCGTACAACATAATGTTCGCAGATAATTACAAAAAAAAATGATGTTTCCAATTCAGAATCTTATCTAAATATGCTTCTGTTTTGGAGTCGTAAAGGAAATCAATTGAAACAAAAAATTATTTAATTATCACATCCGTAAAAACATCGAATCAACATCAAGCATTTAAATGCATCATTTTTCCATTACAACGTTAACTGACAGAAAGAAGCGTAACCAGAATGAAAGCTGAAAGCTTCATAGATTCGACCATTTTCACTAATAAAAAAAGGAAAGAAAAAAACTATAATTTACCAGAAAATGTACGAGAGGATTTCTTAGAAGCAGCAGAGATGAAAGATCTCGCAGATCTGAAAATCTGAGACCTCATTTTGGCAGAATGATAATCCGAGCTTTGGGCGAGAAGATGAACTGAAAATGGTACCTTTGGTGAGTGATGAGTGGAAGTGATATGAGTGATGATGCCCTTTTTTATGTATGTGGCTTTCCCTGCCTAACACCGTGTTTGTCACAAACATGATTGGAGGATATATTAAGAAATTCTAATTTATTTTTTATTTTTGTTTTTTAAGTGATGTTAAAACATCTATAAACAAAATGAGGAAATGATTTCATATACCCAAAAACATTTGAGAGTATATCAGATATATTCAAATCATTATATTTTTATTCTAAACTATTCAAAAATACATATTTGAGTTAAAAATGTATTTAGTGATAAGATGAGATGGGCAGCCGAAAAAATAAAGAATCTATTGTGTTTAATTCACAAATTGAACAGTAAAATTATTGTCTATTTAATATACGAATTTCATTCATTAATATTGCACCCACAATAACATATCCTATATAATTATTGTCGGTTTTGCTCAAATGACCATCGTGGGCAACTCTTAATATGCCCACCGATGACTTGTAATCATCTCATCCCTTAGTTATATGAAAAATAAAATTAATAAATGTTTTGGATTTTTGATATATCAACTGTGGACACATATTAATGTGTTCACGGTAGATAGGTGAGCAGAAGTGTAATTATTGCTATCAATAAATACACGAAAATCACCCTAAATTTTAGTTTATGGGCTACACGAAATTCGGACAAAGGGCTACACGAATTTTTCTACACATGGCTATACAAAATTCAAACAAAGGGTTACAAGAAATTTATATATAGGACTACACGAAATTCTAATAAAGAGTTACACAAAATTCATGCATAGAGCTATACGAAGTTCGTGTATGATTCAAATGAAAATGTATTAGCCCATTTTTAGTCTAACACTATTAATGAACATGATTAAAAAATAATTTGAGTGAAAAATGAGGATTCTCAAAATCCTAATATATGTGCTACATGAAAAATGGCTATAAAAAATTAACTTTTGATTTTAATTATATATTTAATTGTATTGAGTGAATGTGAAAGATGTCTACATTAAGAAAGTGAGGGGTGGTTATCCCAAAAAAAATGGATAATTTGACATATTTTTATTTAGTATTTGATAGACTAAATATTATTTAAATAGTTTTGAACACTAATAATACATACTATTTTAAATTCCACAGTTTTGGTTGCTGTCCCTAAAGAAAATCTTGTGATGTGTTAGGCGTGTCAAAATCTACCCACATGATTATAACACGTATTTTAAACACATGCTCAAATAATTAGCAAATCATTTTGATAACATTTATTTGGTTAGGTACATATTTCTTCTATTAATTATAATTCATGAGAATCATGACTAAGACATATCTTTATAAGAATAATGTTTTATCATAATAAAATATGGTATAAGAATATGATCAGAGGACTTGCATTTATAATGTTCTGTTGAGACTCTTAACATATTCAGGAAATTCATTTTCCTGAATTTTGAGATACATAATTTAATTCGAGATTAAATTTACACCAGATTTAAGGATGTAAATTTATTTAATTTGTACCAAACAGACCTTAGAGGAACTTCATAGATAAAAAAAGAAAAAAAGAAAAAAAAAGAGGAGAAATATGACCTTTCCCTTTCAATGTGACCTTTTTGGAAAGAGGAGAAAGAAGATAAAAAGATTCATTCCCATGGAAGCTTTTTCAGAATAAGAAGGAATATCTCTCTTTCCCACACAAAAAAACATGAGAAATATGGCATCCCCTGCATTTTGTAATGCTGTGAATTCTAGACTAATACAATATTGGTAATTACACTAACACTAGGCTTTAAAGGCCCCATTAAATTCATCCAAGAAAGCTGAGCCTACTGTGAAAAAATATAAATAAAAAAAGATAGGGATAAAGAAAAGGAAAGGTTATGCATGTACAAGGGTGCGAATACACAAATACAATTTGAATTTTGATAGACATAAATGATTTATTGATAATATTTAGCATAAAAGTGATGAATAACAAGAACTAACACAGTAATTCGATTCCTACATAGACTATGAATTGAAACCATTGCTGTTACTCCAGCTCCAAAGAGGGTATCTACAAATAGGTATCCAGATTCATGACAGGATATTATAATTTATATGTACAAATTGGTACCATTGATAATAAATGCAGGTAATTTATGTGAAAAAATATGAATACATTTACACCTTCTG
Organism: Scutellaria barbata; assembly: GCA_028654395.1. NCBI lineage: Eukaryota > Viridiplantae > Streptophyta > Magnoliopsida > Lamiales > Lamiaceae > Scutellaria > Scutellaria barbata. The sequence goes on from CM053645.1 coordinate 12,584,151, forward strand.
TGGATCCTTGTCTGAATCGTTAACTTCCTCTGAATCCAATGCCAGCTTACAATCAATCTGCAGTGCTTCCAACCATGACTCTACCTGAACAATGAACACATAGGAAAGAGAGAAAAGTGGGACAACAGCCAAAGAGTCGTAGAGTATGAGCTAATAGAGTATTGAGCAGGATGTATTCATATAGTCAAACAGGATGCAAACTTAGGATACATCTACTATGAAAAAATGATGTTGTTGGTGATAGATCATCATCCTACTAAACGAGGCAAACTTGACCTACCTGTATCTTAGATGTGCTTGAGCATTCATATCGCAACCCTTGACGTGTTAAGATATAAAAGCAATATCTAGTTTTTTCATCCTCCCGTGTTAAGCAGGGAAGACGACCAACTTCAACAACATCAGATAGGAGAGTTGAGTCCTGGGGACTTAAATCTGCGAGATAGATTTCAACAAAATATTGAATTGTTGAAATCCGAGATTCAGATAAACATAGGAAGGACCTTGCATAAACTATATGCATTGTCCAATGTCAATGCTAAACATTTGTCTATATTATATAACTCAGAAAACAAAAGGAACTCAAATTGAATGCCCTTGGAATCCCAAGCATCGGATAAATGCAGGAAAATGTTAGAATTATGACATCACATCATAAACTGGGAAAAAATAGACATGGGTTAAGGCCAAAACAAGATCAATTGATCTAAGTTGTGTGGTTATAGGTTGTTTCCAGGCCATCACTTTACAGAATTAAGTCATAATATGCAAGTCAAGCACCAATCGACCATAGGATGAGATATTATGACTGTAAAATGATGAGCCTACAAGATAGTACCAAACAATGGCTCAAAAAGTCCACCAAAGAAAATATGTGCATACAGGGACTCATCACTCCTCTCATAATCAGTAATAGTGCACTCTCTCAGAAAATTGGGAAGCGTGCGGAAGAGTCAACAAAAAGTTGTGTCATTACGGGTCTACAGTAAGTACAGACATTTTAGTTTGATAAAATAATTTCTTTATAGCAACACTTCTTTTTCTACAATTAGTTAATAAGTGGTATAATAAGAATCCTGTTTGAGTGAAAAAAACTAAAAGCAAGACTTTGCCACAATAAACACCAAATAATGTTGTTATAGGGAATGTAGAGTTTAAATCAAATACCCGTGGCTACCATATACAGATAGAAGCATGATCCATGAAGGACAACAAAGCGAGGAAGCCAATCGTCAACTTCAGTATCATCTATTGGAAGAGGTTCTCCTGGTAATGCTGCCCATCTCTATGAAAAAGAACAGAATAAATGAACCAGTCAAATAAAGATATCTAGAAGATGAGAATATATTAACATGGAGATATCAATATTACCATTCGTAAGAACAGATAGCCTGATAGACGAGCAGATCTCAATATTTCATCAATATGCTCCAATCTATTTGAGAAAAAATTAGTGCATATTATGAAGGTCAGATTAAATGCACGTGAAGAAAACCCAGCAGGATTAACGAGGAAGCATTAGTCCATATACTAAAGCACATCAGGGAGAAAAATCAAACAATTCTTTTCCAAAGCCTTGAAGCAGGAACCAAAGAAAATGTGTCCACTAGGGAGTGAAGAGAATTTCATATAATTTTATAAAGGGAGTGGTCTGATTAGATCTAGATATCTAGTTATGCATGATCTATACAGGCCACAATATAAAATTTTCATAGAAAACAAAAAGAAAGATAGTGACTATTTAAACAAGGTTACCATCTTCAGAGACCAACCAGTAAGTTATGCGCAAAGACAGATTGAATACTCACCTTTCACTTCTCCACTAACAAGGGCCTATTGGTGTATAATACTTTTAGATTATGTTTGATTAAGCTTGTAATCAGAGTAAGGTAAGACAAAAGATATAATACAATAGGAAGACGGATGATATCTCAAGGGGCAACAAATAGATTTTTTGCAAAGTTTATATGCAGGATGAAGCATTGCTTACTGAGCTTTAAAGTGAGATTCTCTTTCTTCTAAAGCAGCTACTTCTGAACGAAGAGATTCCACCTCAACAACACTTAATACAACCTGAAGGGTTATAAATATTTGAGTTTCCATAAAACTAAAAACTGCATCTCCAACTTATTAGTTGATGGTGAACTACTATATACCTTTTCTTGATCATTTGCACCTAATCTCCAAGAAAGCCGTCCCTTAAGACCAAACAAGTTCAACATGGATGCGGCACTTTTTAATCTTCTACGGGCCAGTGTTCGGCTGTGGGACCTGTGCTAAAGCAAACAAATATGAAACCAATCAGTTTTAAGTTACATCAATGTATTTTCTGTGTTAGAGTTCTCTAAAGAACAAATACCTCAAAGTTGTTGTTTGTTGTCGTTGTTGACTCACTTGGAGGAGAATCTGAACCAGAAGTTGATGCTACAAAATAATCAGGAAACAGTTGTATTCCTCGAGGACCATCACCCATGAAGATGAACTTCGCTAGTAAAACAACCTATACCAATCACATGGAAGAACGAAATAAGATAACTCTCATGACAGCAATAGCTCATGGAGCTCCATCCTTCTCCCTTCAAGGCTCAATATGAGACTAGAATCACATCCATATCCATAGTTTGCACATCAATGCATACCAAAGTCTAAATAATATTCAGAACATTAGTCTTTTTATTCGAGAGCACGCGTTCGTTGAAGCATTTATGTCAACAACACTTAGTCTTAGTTACACTGATCACCTACCTAAATCAATCACTCGCATATGATCCAATAATATATATATATATATATATGCATATTTAAGATATGCTTACTAGCTACCAGTGTTTGCTAAAATTACAAATATAATTTCAAAGTCATAAAATACCTAGTCTCTCCAGTCATTTCCCAGAAAAATCTTCATGAGTTGACAAATAAAATTGACAAAGACAGGAAAAAAGAGAAAAAGGAAAAAAAAAAACTGGAATCTAGAGTTAAATTAACCAATAAAAATAAACAAACTATACTAAACCTGACAAAAGCTTCACTAAACCTGGTTAAATCTTTCTAAATCCCAGATTATTAAACGTCCTTGCCACCAACCAATAAAACTAATCATAAATTACGGATTGTTTGCATAAAAATAATTAAATTCAGATTAAAGCCAAAAGGCGAAAATATTTACCTCAATTCATTACTAGTGGAGAAACGAAGTAGTTGAACAGATAAAGAGCTCATACCTTCGTTCTTCGGATGATTAAATTGGGGATGAAGAAGAGAACTAAGGTAAAGTTCCTTGTGTCCTTGGAAAGCTGTTGACACAATGGAAAAACTTAATGATTGATGTTGCTGGTGCGTTGTGCGTGATGACATGTTTACCCCTTATTTTATCAGCCATAACACCTTGCATACCTGGCAATTTGGTAAAAAAAAAAAAAAACTTTGTCATCTAACCTGAACCATTTAAAAAATATATATAATAGCGTATTTTACTTTGATGCCTTTGGTTGGTCGGGACTATTTGGGACTATATAGTAGTATTGAGGACAGATAAGACATATCAACTATTAATATGGGATTTAAAATAAGAAACTTAAATTTATACATAAATTGTGAAATGTAAATTGATTTATTTCATTAGAATTATACAAAAAATACAGATTCCCTCATTCACATTCGTGTATTAAATTAGTATAATTTTTATTAGTATGATATTTAAATATAAATATCATAATATTTATGTATTGGAAATTAGAAAAAAAAATGAAGAATTTCAGCTCTTTTTTTATTACCATAATGATATTACACATACATTTTTATCAATATAATCATATATTTATATAAATTTTTTTATACTTTTTAGTTGTGTTAGTCATATATTTTATTTATATTGGTTGCACCTTTATATATTACATAAATGTATGATTATATTAATATAAAAGTATAAGTATTATTACATAAAGATAAGAGTAATATCACATATAAAGATATATATGTACAAACTGTGCTGCTGAAATCCTTTTTTGTTTCTAAGTTACAATACATAAAATAATGATATTTGTACATAAATGTCATATTAATATAACATAAAAGTCATATGAATATAACATAAAGATAAAATATAAATAAATAAATATTTCAAAAACACATGAATCGGATCGAATCGACCCAATTATATAAATTTAGATTCATACAACTGGTACATAGAAGACTAACTATACTAAAAAAAAATATGAACAAGTTTGACGAGCATACAAATTGTACTATTCCAATTTGAGTTAGAAATTAATAGTCACACTAGTTTTAAATGAAATTTTAGTTTAAATGCCTCTTATTCACGAGGGCTAGAAGCGAATCAAGGGATCCACATTGTAGGTATATATACGTGTGTTCCTTTAGATACGTATATGTTTCAATTTTCATATTTTATTACTATATATGTGTTGTTTTAGGTATATATATTTTCCACTTTTTAATATTTTATCAGTATATTTTTATTAGAAATATATAACAAGAACGCATATACTGTCAAAGTTATTATTAAAATCTTTTTTATATTTTATCACTATACTTTTGGTAGAAGTATATAATTTCAGGTTAAATATACAATCAAAGTGATTACTAAAACTACATTATTTAACAATATAAGCAACATATGGTACCAAAATTACTGAATGAGTACCTCGTCAATCCCCAAATTATATAAAGTATTTTATCCATTTGATATAAGGATATAATCAAGTTATTGTTAAAACCATATATTGCAAAAAAAAAAAGTTTTTTTCTTTATTTCATAAATCAAATGATCATTCACGATTCAATTCATATGAAAAAAATTAACTCTTTAAACTCTATTTCTTTATTCAAAAAATCAAATTATTGTCCATAATTCTTTTATTTATTTGTTTTTTTTATATAAAAGACTATTCACAATTCCATTCATATGAAGAAAAATTTCCTTTAAACTTTTTTTTTTTTTTCATAAATCAAATGATCGTTCATAATTCAATCCATATTAATTTATTTTCCAAATATTAACTTACCACCATTCATCAGACGAATCAATTCATATGATATTTGACACAATCAACTTGTCACACCTCATTCATAATTACTGGTTCGTTAAGTTCTACACACCATATTGATAGTCTTCCTCATCCATATTGATTGCCATTAGTCACACCTCCTTAATTCTACACATTCAATCAACAATATTCATAGTCTTAAAAAATAATTAGTAAATTGAGAAAATTTGGCCTCGTGGTCCGAGTAAGGTTGGAAATATAGGGGTGAGATCGGATCGGGTTTTGGCGGGTTTCAAATTTTTAGATTTGAGTACCCATTTTGGTCGGGTACCAAACTAGTGTCACCTGAAAATACCTATTTTTTTTCGCGTACTCGACATATCGGGTACTTGTCGGGTCGGGTCGGGTAGAGAGAGTTTCGCCTTATACAAGATAAGCCTATTATCGTTCAAAACAAGAGAAATGAGAATCTAAATAGAGAAGGTAGGACAAAATTTTAAACTTTATTCGGGTACCAAAAACCTGATCGGGTAATATCTGACCCAACCTGAACTTTACGGGTACCCAACCCGAAATGCCCGAAAACTTACAAAATTATAATGAAATCCGACCCGATCAGATAATACCCGTACGGGTCGGGTACCGATATTCGAAAGAAAATTCCCACCCCTAGTTGGAATGAACTCTAATTTTACAGGCCCAACTAAAGGATTTATCTACCTTAACTTTATCGTTTAATCTACCAAATTGAATCGAGTCGGGCTGATCAAATTGCCAACTCTAGTTAAATCCTCATAAAAAAAACTCATGATTGCAAAACCATCAATCATAGATTGTGATGTTGCTCCGGTTTAACGTGCGTCTTCTCGGAACCAAAAACTCGAAATCTCGAACGGTCGGATCCAACGAACCTGCAAAACAGACACCGGGAGGGGTTCCCGGAATCAAAAACTTGAAATCTCGAACGGTCGGATCCAACGAACCTGCAAAACAGACACCGGGAGGGGTTCCCGGCGTAGGGACTCCGACGCTCAAGTCAGTCGAAAAGCTCTGAAATCTCTCAAGTAATATGATGTGTATAATTTTGTATATTGCGTGTGTGTAAAGTGAACAAGACAAGGATATATATACTCCCTGATACTTGTTGTAGTCAAAATAGGAGTCCTAATTGTAGTTGAGGTAGGAGTCCTCTGAAAATTCGGGATTAGCTCGATATTACCCTAGAAATAAGGGATATGGATAACAAACCTGTGAAAATAGTGGGTAGTTAGAATTAATTCGTTCTCATCCCATCAGTCAGTTCGTCGATACACTCTGAACTAATGTAGTTCGCCTGGACAGGCATAGCTCGCTCATAAGAATAGTTCGCTTATAACGACCAAAGCAAGGTACGAAACCCGGTTCGATTCAACCAGGTCGGAAAATAGTTCGGTTCGGTTACTGCATTTAGTTCGATCATAACAGTACTCCCCCCCTTTTCTAGTGTGTGTTTACACACACTAATGAAGTTCACTTAATCAGGACCTTTCGAAGGAATAGTAAGTACCTTTCGAAGACAGGATATTCCGAAAGGAATGTTTCAATTTGTTTAGGACATTGGTCATTTTAGTTCGCCGGGATATTTTGAAGGAATTCATCAATCAGTCTGCTCCATCAGGTTATTCCCAGGAGACGCGTTGATCAGTTCATTTGATCAGGACATTTCATGGGTATGTATCAATCAATTCGTTCCAAGGGAAGTTTTGTTAATCAGTTCGGTCGATCAACCCTTCCATCATTCAGCTCATTCCTAGGAAGGTTCAATTGATCAGTTCGGTCGATCAACCCTTCCAATGAGAGATCCTTCAGTTCGATCCAAGGAAGGTTCAGTTGATCAGTTCCATCGATCAACCCTTCTAAGGAAAAATCATTAAGTTCGATCCAAGGAAGGTTCAGTTGATTAGTTCCATCGATCAACCCTTCCAAGGAGAAATCATTCAGTTCGATCCAAGGAAGGTTCAGTTGATCAGTTCCATGGATCAACCCTTCTAAGGAGAAATCATTCAGTTCGATCCAAGGAAGGTTTAGTTGATCAGTTCCATCGATCAACCCTTCTAAGGAGAAATCATTCAGTTCGATCCAAGGAAGGTTCAGTTGATCAGTTCCATCGATCAACCCTTCCAAGGAGAAATCATTCACTTCGATCCAAGGAAGGTTCAGTTGATCAGTTCCATCGATCAACCCTTCCAAGGAGAAATCAGTTCGCTTAATCATTAAGTATAACGGCAATCATATGAATTCGTATAAAAGAAAAGACAACAATTTTAATCGGGTTAGGCTAAATTAGCCTTCGTCCACAAAGAGTGAATATTTCTCGTTTTATCAAAGTGAAGAAAATTGAGAAAAAAGTAATAAGAAGCATACATAAGTGTAGCTCATTAAATTGGTTCTTCTCGGCTGGAACTTTCTCATTTCTTAATCCGCACTGCTTCTTCTAGGTTGATATACTTGGTAGCTTTTTGTAGTAAGTCATCAAAGTCCAGAGGGGTCTTCTTCACCAACGAAGTATGGAGATCACCCTCTCTCAATCCTTGAATAAAAGCACTAACCATCAGATCGCCCGAAGCCTCAGGAGCCTCAAGGGTTGCAGCTGTGAACCTTTTGACGTAATCTCTCAATGTCTCCTCGATTTTTTGTCGGACTCCAAACAGTGTTTGAGCAGATCGCTTTTGTTTCCGAATACTGGCGAACTGATGTAAGAACAAATCTGATAATTGTTCGAAACTGCGAATCACTCCGTCACTGAGCTGATTGAACCAAGTTTGCGCGACTTTGGTGAGGGTGGTAGCGAACACCCTACACTTAATCCCTTCTGAATACCGGTGTAAAAGGGCGATATTTTCGAATCGACATAAATGCTCCCATGGATCGGTAGTGCCATCGTACTCGAAGTTAACTGGGCGAAAAGAAACGGGTAGCTTGTCCTTCATAATCAGGTCGGAAAAAGGGTTCCCCTTGACTTTCGCGGAGCTCGGCGAGCATTCCGATGGGCTTCCCTCAATTCCCTTCGTAATTCAACAACTTCCTCGGATAATTCAGCACGCTCCCGTTTTTGACTCCTGAGATGATCGGAGCGGCTCTCTCTCTCATTGGCTTGTGACTTGTCCTCGTGCTGATTTTTCTTGACCTCAATCTCGACGTTTTCTGGTTCCTTGGCTTGTGCACTTAAGGCTCTTTGGACCGCCGCCGATATCAAATCAGAAAGCTCTTCAGGAGTCAAAGTAACAGTGTGCGGAGGATTAACTGGGACTGGATTCTGGCTATCCCCTTCTTCATCGCGATTCCTTGACGGTCCACCTATCTCCGTTCTCTGTGTTCTTCTAGTATTTACCATGTTTATTATCTCAACGTCTCAACTCACAATTTCCCACAGACGGCGCCAATTGATGTTGCTCCGGTTTAACGTGCGTCTTCTCGGAACCAAAAACTCGAAATCTCGAACGGTCGGATCCAACGAACCTGCAAAACAGACATCGGGAGGGGTTCCCGGCGTAGGGACTCCGACATTCAAGTCAGTCGAAAAGCTCTGAAATCTCTCAAGTAATATGATGTGTATAATTTTGTATATTGCGTGTGTGTAAAGTGAACAAGACAAGGATATATATACTCCCTGATACTTGTTGTAGTCAAAATAGGAGTCCTAATTGTAGTTGAGGTAGGAGTCCTCTGAAAATTCGGGATTAGCTCGATATTATCCTAGAAATAAGGGATATGGATAACAAACCTGTGAAAATAGCGGGTAGTTAGAATTAATTCGTTCTCATCCAATCAGTCAGTTCGTCGATACACTCCGAACTAATGTAGTTCGCCTGGACAGGCATAGCTCGCTCATAAGAATAGTTCGCTTATAACGACCAAAGTAAGGTACGAAACCCGGTTCGATTCAACCAAGTCGGAAAATAGTTCGGTTCGGTTACTGTATTTAGTTCGATCATAACAGATTGAATTATAATCGATATCCAATTAATATAAGAAAAAATTATAAAAATAACCACACATTACAATTAATTGATTACACACGAAAAATCATAATAGTCAACCCCTAAAACAATCAAGAAATCTCTATTACTACAACCTAAAATCCTAAAACAATAAAAATACCCAAAAAATAAAATAAAAATCAATATAAATTAATAACATTAAATCTATCTCAACTCCAAAAAAACCTATTCTTAATAGGCCACAATGTCCACAACAACGCACACAACAGAAACATCGACCTTGTAAATTATTACACTGATTAAGGACAATACCGTCAATTCGTCATCCAGTTATCCGCGATACCCCAATACGATACACATTTTAATTACGCAGCAAACAACAAAAACATCAAGACTTCGCCTCCGATCTCTCTTTCTCTCTCTGTGTCGCAAATTTTCCAATTTTTTCTTCGCGTTTTCTTTAATTGTTCACTACAAATTTTTTTTATTTTATTTTGTTTTTCTTAAATCTTCATACCTATGCAAATGCATTTTAATAAATAGAGAGCGATAGATAGATTCCCCATTTTTGTTCCGCCGCAATCGAGCGATCTGAGGGGGTCAAAGTCTTCGAACTGCTAGCCATCGATTTTCCGGCGTCGGTGTTTACAGATTCCGGTTAGGTTTTTGTTGTCGGATTGGAATCGAGGTATTTCGGGAGTTTTTTTAAGGAAAAGTTTGAATTAGGGTTTCCGGGCTAAGACCCTTTTTAGGGCAGTTTTTTGGTGAAGGAACCCTCGTCATTGTGAGGTTATTGTTAATTTTGTTTAATTGGTTGCGTTTTATTGAAATTAATATTCCCGTGGTTCAGTTCTTTTGGGTGGCCGGAGTGTGAAAAGTAGGACCTGGGTTTCGTGAATTACTAGGTTTTTATTTTGCTAAGTTACAGATATGCCCAGGAGTTCGAGGCACAAATCGCATAAGCAGAGTAAACACAGCTCAAGGGATTATTCCGACTCGGAGGAGGATGTTATAAAGATGAAAGAGAAAACTAGTAAAGATGACAATTCAGTTCGGGTTCATCGGGATTCAGCATCTGGTGAAAAGCGTAAAATCTCATCCCAGGTCCGAGAAGGCAAGGACAGCAAAGATCTGAGTGGTCATGGGAATGGTGATGTTGTGGAGGAGTATGTTTCATCCAAACGGCGGAAAGAGAAAACTGATGTTGTTGGTGGTGATAGGTGGAATGGAGGTGGGGATGAGAGGGGGGATATTGACAGGAATGTGGAAAAGGAAATGCAGAAAGGGGAGAGCTTGAAAGTTGATAGTAGAGCGAAGGAAACCAGCAGCAAAGGTGATAACTTGAGAACTGAGTCTAAGACTAAGAGTAGACGGTATGAGAGTGGAGTTGGTGGTGAGAGAAAAGAAGACAGTTTAGCATCTGTAGTAGTGGACAGAGAGGATAGTAAGATTAAAGGGGATTCTAAGCGGAAGTCCGAGAGGGATTCTTCTTCACGCAAAGAAGGGAAGGAGTTGAAGGACAAGGACCGCAGGTTGGACAAGGAGAAATTTGGCTGTCAAGAGAGTAAGAGTGGCGATGCTGAGGTGAAAATTGTGGAAATTGATGTTGGGAAGAAGCAAGGGTCACAATTGGGGGAATTTAGTGAGGATAGACTGGGTAAACGAGCACGAGAAAATTCTGGTAAGGTAACTTTGTTGATGGTATTGCCACATTTCGTTAATGTGCTGCTATTGATCTTCTCCTTTTAATATTTTTGTGGTTCCAGTTCAATCGATATGAGCCTTTGATATATATATATATATATATATATATATTTTAAGCTTCCACTTCATTCTTCTAACGCTTCTTAAAAAATGTAATGAATTTTTCTAAGTGTTCTGTCTGTATCTGAATGTTGTTTACTTCAGTTTGTGTTTGAGTGGTTCATGAAACCTCTCCAATTGATTATCATAGTGATTAGATTTAGTTTGGAGGGCGGAGTGGGTGTTACCTCTAAATGAGTCAGGTCAAGGATCCCGGTGGTCTATGGATGATTTATGCTTGTCATTTTCTGTTGTTGCCAAAAGGGAACGGTATGGTGCTTAATGCTTCAGAGTCAGATAATTCACAAGGATGATATAGAAGAAGCACATCATCAAATCAGTTGCTTGGAAGTTAACAAGATAGAATTTCTGTGAGTAGATTCCAGGAGATGCCGAACTGTCCAGAAAAAATGGAATTTAGGCTTGGTTCATACTTGAAAGCATTGCTTCGTGTCTTCTGTGATATTTTTGCTCGTTCTCGTAGATATGCAGGTCTGATTGTGGGTATTACGCTATAGGTTATATTCATTTTCTGATCATTATGATTTCTCTCTGTTCAGAAGTATGGCTTATAAGGGGAGCGATTTGTTGTTATAATGAACTATTCTTGATATTTTAGTTTGCTGGATTCCTTTTTTTTTTTTTTTTTGTGAAGCACACACCTTTCCTTGAGACCTTTTACCTGTCATGGAGCACTAGAGATGATGCTTAGGCTTGGTAATTATAGATGTTGCTTTACAAAATGCCACCTGCAGGATCTTGCTTCTTAATATATATACATATATATATGTGTGTGTGTGTGTGTGGATTGGCTGTTCTATTGTATTCTCTGTAGTTGGTAGAACCGTATTGGTATTGCAAAACATTATTTGATATTTGTAATTTTAAATTTATTTATTTCTACAGAGCGTACTTTACTGGATGAGGCACGAAATCCAGAGTTGGAGAAGGAAGTTGAGAAAAGGATCCGCAAAAAACGAGATGGCTCCAATGACAGAGAGAAACATTATGAAGATTCTAAAGAAGGTGATGAGAGGCGATTGTCCTCAAAAGGTGATCGTGCTAAGGATGTGAAATACAGAGATGATAAGTACAAGGATGGAGGTTATGCAGATAAGTATCAGGAAGATGGTCACAAAGATGACAGGCGAAGGGATGAGAAATACAAGGACGATGCTGACAAGGATTATAAACATCGTGATGATAGGTATCGAGAAGATGGTGAGAAAGATGCCAGACGTAGAGATGATAGACATCGTGAAGATGGGGATAGAGACATTAGGCGCAAGGATGACAAGCATCGTGAAGATGGAGAACGAGATAGCAGGCGGAAGGATGAAAAGAATCGGGAAGGCATTGAAAGAGAAGGTCGAAGGGATGACAAGTATTATGAGGATGGTGATAGGGACATTAGACGTAAGGATGATCGATATCATGAAGATGGTGACAAGGATATTAGACGTGGCGATGAAAGGTATCATGAGGATGGAGATAGAGATGATAGGCGTAAGGACAGTAGTTATAGGGATGATGGGGATAGCGATTATAGGCACAAGGAAGAAAAATATAGAGATGATATTGAAAGAGATACCCGACACATGGATAGTAAGCAAGGGGATGGATTTGATAGAGATAAGAGACCAAGAGACTCTAAGTATAGGGATGAACGAACCACCTCAAGAGACCGATCTGGTGAAAAGTCTGACATTAAGCGTTCTAGGGATGATAGTTATGCTGCCGATCATTATACCAGAAAATCAAATGCATATGATGATAGTCCAACCCATGATGATCGAGCAGCCAGGTACCGGGATGACCAAAGTAGGAGAAGAACTAATGAAAAGGAGGATTACAGTGATAATAAATCTCGTGCCACAAAGGATCAAAAATCTGATGCTGAGAAGAAAAGTTCAAGCAGTGCGAGAATTGATCCGGCTATTGAGAGGGGAAGGTCAACTTCTAGAAATGCTGATGTGGAACATACTTCTAGCCATGGCAGGAGGAGAGGTTCACCCACCTCAAATTCTCATGCAGCAAGGGATCACCACCATAGGTAGTTGTCTTCTTGCAATTAGCTTCTTATCACTAAATTGGTTGACATTTTATTGCTGCTAAATTTTTCTTATCATCACTAGAGCAAAAACTCTTGTTCATAATCTGGAGCATAGATGCTTTGCAGAGCAAGTTAATTATTTTCTATGCAGATGTAGAAAGAACATAAAATATAGTCATTAAACTGACATCATGAATGTATTACAGCTGATTATTTCAATATTGATGGTTTTGAACTATTTGGTATATGTACTCTGCGCATTCATATTTACATCTACTTTAAATGTTTTCAGGGCTCTGAAGCAAGATGAGTCCAAGTATAGAGATTATAATTATGAAGAGAGAGTTCGACCTTCAACTAGAGATTATACTGGTACTGTTGGAGGATCTGAAAAGACTTCATCTCGGTCAATTGAGAAGCTTGGTCAAAAAGATGATGGTCATTTTGGAGAGCTGTCTGCTGAAAGGCGTCTCAAGTCCGATATTCGATCCTCACCGTTGCAGCTTGTGGATAAATCTCCATCATCGAGTACTGATAGGAGGCAATTCAGGTCTGATGTAAGACGGAGTATTGATCTTGAAGAATCAACTCCTAGGAGTGGTGGTTCTCGAGATTGGAAGGAGTATAGCGGTAAGGATGTTAGGGGGGGTCGGGAGTCGGGCATGGATGTACATCCTGGAGAAGAACTTACACCAGCAGATACAGATACCATATCTATTTCTTCACCCTTTGTGAGAAATAGCCATTTCTCTAGCAGTTCTAAGTCATTGCCCCCTCCTCCCCCCTTCAGGACAGGTGTAGACAGTCCTTTAATATCAGGCTCCGGTGAAGATGATGGTAGAGGTAAGTCCAACATCCGCCATAGGAGGATGGGCGATCCTAACATGGGAAGAATTCAAGGAAATCCTTGGAGAGGTGTTCCAAGCTGGCCTTCTCCTGTGGCAAATGGTTTCTTGCCTTTCCCACATGCTCCACCTCCTGTTGGTTTCCATTCAGTTATGCAGCCGTTTCCTGCTCCACCAATGTTTAGTATCAGACCATCAATGGAGTTAAGCCATCCTGGTGCTTACCACATGCCCGATTCTGACAGGTTCTCTGGCCCTGGACGTCCAATGGGATGGCGCAATCAGGTGGATGATTCTTGCCCTCCGATTCATGCTTGGGATGCAAGTAACACCGTCTTTGGGGATGAGTCTCACATTTATGGGAGGTCAGATTGGGATCATTCCAGGAACTTACCTGGTAGTCGAGGCTGGGAGACAAGTGGAGATTTTTGGAAAGGACCTAATAGAACTGAAAGCATGGAGGTGCCTTCTTTTGAGAAAGAGAGTAATTCCATTCGGAGTGGAGATGAAGCTTTTACTGGTCAATCTATTCAACCATATAAAAATGAACAAAATCTAGTTGATCAGCTGGCAGATAGCACCGACATTAGTCAGCCAAGAAAGAGTTACGAAAAGAATGATGTTGAGGCTTCCCTTATTAGTCCAGAGGATACTGGCGACATTGCTAAAGTTTCAAGAAGGGAGGAAGTGCCCGTCTGCCATGTTTACTTTTCCAAACTTGACATCTCTGCAGATCTTACTGAACCCGAATTGTTTAATAGGTGCACAGGCTTGATTGGTATCGACCAGACCATGTCCTCACTTTCAGATGATTCTAAAATTCTATATATTGAGGTAAAGGTTGTCGCTTCATCCTATCAGTCTACTTTAGATGTCAGCAGTGTTGGTCCTAATATAATTTTTCCTTTTTTTGCATGGCAGGATATAGAAGCTAAGACGGTATCTCATAGGCTTCTAAATTATGCACTGTTTGGATCCAATGATGATTCTGTTTTCCAGGTATTTTGTTATAACAATTGCATTTGTGTTTCTGTGAAAGGAATATATTCTCTTGTAATATATTGATAGCTCAATTTCTGTCCTTCGGGTAAATATTATTTGCCGATTAATCTGTTCAACAATATTATTGCTGTGTGCATTTAATGTCGACTGAGTTTTTATCATGCCAACTTATGACTGGAATAAAACACAAATTTGGGGCCTCTGATACGTGCATGCTTGGTCCAGGTTCCTTTTATGAATGCCTCATCTGCATTATCAGATTATGTAAATACTGTAGGTTTCTTCTGGGATGGTGCCATCCATTTGTACTCGGAAAAAAAGGATGGTCTGATAGCAAATTTCTTTGTTTGTTATCTGTCGTAGCTGCAGGGTCCTGAGGGAAGAGCAAAGCATTTTTCTTTTTATCTAACTATTGTGTTTTGAGTACAAAATAAATAACTTCCCATATCTATAGCAGTTATCTGCTGAAGCTTGTACATCTTAATGATGTCTCACAAATTTTCTCTCTGCATTTTTTAAATCCCCTCGTCCTTCTCTTCAACCTGATCTTTCCTTGTACTTGGTTTGATTTGAATCATTTAGCACTATGCTTAATGTTATTCTCTAGATGGAAGTGTTCCTTTATGTGTGCTTACTTTTGTCATCTTGTGCGACTGCAGAAATCAATGTCCCTCTATAAGAGGCAGAAGGAACACTTTTCGGCTGAAGATAGTGAGATACTCAAAGTCTCGAGTGAACTCATTCTAATGTCTGACCAGGAGAATGAAAACATTGAAGATGACAAAACTGAGAAGCTGTGCCCAGCAGCCGATGACGCGCAAGGCGTGGAAGATGCTCTTCCAAACATAGATATTGAGGAAGACCCTGATAATGGTACACAAAAAAGGGAAGTGAATTCTGATACACCAGTTGGCATTACAGCCGAAAAATCTGAAGATCCAGTTTCTGATGTGGAACTCATCAACAAAGAAGATGTGAATTCGGTGGTTGAGGAGAATAATGTTGAGGAGATGCCTTTGTCTGCCGAAAGAGTTGAAGCATGTGATGCTTGTCCCGAGGAGCCCGCTAGTATCAATGAGGAAGGGAAATCGGTAGATACTAAGTGTGATCCCTTGATTAGTTCTGATGTGTTCTCTGAGGCAATGATGCCAGAGTCAGTCGTGCCTGGGTCAGTCAATTTAAGTCGGATACATGATTCTCCTGAAAGTACACATTGAGACAATTTATTTTTCTGAGGTTTTGAAAATGTGACTTTAGTTATTTCATATTATCTTTTTTGTTTTATCTCTGTGGTTGCTGCTCTATCTAGTTAATGAATAAAACTCTCTGGTTCTTTCATCGATGATTATACTCTGTCAAGTTTCTCTTTCTAGGTGGGAAAGTTGGTCTTATTACCTCCTCGACTAAAAGGCTCTGTTTGGTCTTTGGATTTTGGTGAGGAAATATATGATAATTTAGTTTGTGTTGTATCATGTCTCTTAACCTTTTCCTCACCAAATTCCTAGATCCAAACATTTTCACCTGACCAGAGTACTTGTGCTGTAAGATGGTGTTTCTGCAATTTACCCCACGAAGTATTGGCTCATGAACGTCTTTGGACTATCAGGTACACCTGCTCTTCTTTTTTCTTTTCTGATCTTGGTTTTTATTAATTGAAGTGAGCATTTTTTTTAATTCAAGTATAATTGTTTTCTTTCACTGGGGAAGAGTGGGTTTGGAGGATAGGATATTAACATTATATTAACATAAATAATATAGTCGTGATATTTTGGAGTGGAGCATGACAAATTGTTGCGTACCTTCTTATAGAAGTTATATGTGCTAAAATAGAGTGGGATACATCTGGTATTGCTTTGTGTGCAAATTGATGTTTTGGTTACTATAATGTGAAATAACCATTCATAGGAAAAAATGGAAAATAAGAAATTACAGTAATCTTGTCTTTGCTCCTTTTCCATTATTAGTCGCTAAGCCTTGAGCAAGACAAAAATATCGGTACTTGTGGATATATTGGTATTTTGATTTTATGGATATACGATATCGGTGGAAATATTGGTAATTTTGAGAAAAAAATAAAAAAATTGAAAAATGTATCTAGCATTTTACATAATATTATAATAAATATTAATATATATTGAAATTAAATTTCAAACAAAAATATATGTTTACAACCAACGTTAAGTGATAAACTATTATATAAATGCTGTCTCACATTGGTTTACATATCAAATTATCATTGATTGACAATTAATACATGATCTAGTAATAACTTGTACTCTTATAACTTGAACTCCTACTATGAGGTATATCAAATTATCATTGATTGACAATTAATACATGATCTAGTAATAACTTGAACTCTTATAACTTGAACTTCTACTATGAGGTTCAAATAAATAAAATGACATGTCATCTTGATTGATACCAACTTAAGATACTAGACCAATTTATAAATAGGCAAAAAATTACAAAAAAAAATGATGAATTTCATACCGACAACGATATTTTTTATATATTTTTTTTAATGAGTTTGAAAGAGTGGAAGGGAGGGTAACAATAAGAACTAGAAAACTTCACAATCTGCACCTTTATAAAGGTGGGATACCACTTGAGCTATAAGGCTCTTGGTAACCGACAACAATATTTGGTTGATATATCGTCGATTTTTCAATGATATATAGGCGACAGCCCGAAAAATGCTCCTTTTTTACCGATAACGACAACGAAACTATATTTTCCGACAATTTATTGATATTTTGCCCTTTTTTGACAAAAAAACTGCACCCATATATTGTATCGAATCTGTTTCCTAGGTTTACCGAAATATCGCGATTTTTTCATCATTGGCCCTGTAGGATGAAAATGAATTTAATGCACATTTCGGAAAATTTTGTCTGTACTGTTCATAGACGCGACTTGGGATTTTCCCTTTTATTTTATTTTAATAAATTATTTTAATCTACGACATTCTAAAACTATATTAACGTGGATTTTATGCACAATTTTTTTTTAGATTGAAGCTGAATTCGTTGTTATTAATAAAATGTTAATGCTTCAACTTGTGTTATATTTTCATATTGGGCAAATGACACATTACACCCCCTAAGTTAAACCATTCTTTAGCACGACAATTTTCTCAAGAAATATAAAAAGACATGTCCCGAAATGATACATCTTACCTGAAATTGACCGTTTGGAAGCTATTGGATGTAATTATTGAAATGGCTTGAATTGATGAGGTCTGTGCTTCAATGGTGTAATATAAACTAATTAGCTTCGAATGATCACATTTATATTAAGTATTTCGTTGCACTTGATAACATGTTGAAATGACCCAATTTCCCACCTAACCAAACATCGAAACTTCTTTATGCTAAGATTTTAAAAGTATTATGGATCAATCCAAAAAAAAAAAAAAAAGAAGAAGAAAATTTTCCGTTTAGATAGCATAGCAACCCATTATCACTTATTTTCACTTCATGTGAGCTTAGGTTTTTTTTTTTTTTTTTTTCAGGAATGGAGTTCCTCCAACCTGCCAACTATCATCAACTCTGGTCTCCTTTTTATATTTATAACCTGACCAATTACTAACATACATCAATATTTGTGGAAATAACAATTTACCATTTAATTATGAAAAAATAAAAAGTTCATAAATATTTAGATTGAATCCGAAGATAATTTAGTTCGAAATCACACATTCTTACTAATAATATATATTAGTTTCTCTTTTAAATTTTGAAGATTTAGACCTTGGTAGGATATTCGTATAATATCTATGAATCTCAAGATCTATTTGGTAATTAAAAAAAATAGGATAAAAAGTTTATTTTCTTTTTAGAGGAAAATAAATAGGATAAAAGATAAAACAAAGATTGGGTGTGGAGAAGTGAGATGTGATGGGTGGAGCTATGAAGAAGATATGGCCATAATGACCTCTCCTTTCTTTTCACATCACACAACACAAGACAACACAACACAATCATGGCTGCTTCTTTCCATCTCCAAACCCCCATACTCCACAAATCCCAGTTTCTTGGCCAATCCAATTTCACTCCTAAATCCACTCTCTCTTTCCCCAAACACTCTTCCAACAACACTCCCACCACTGCCAAATTCAACTTGTACGAAATCCTTGGAGGCAGAGGTCTCTGCAATGGAGAGGAGGGCCTTCAACAGGAACTGAAGAAAACCGTATCAAAAGAACCGCAGCAACAAACCCCACCGCCCTCCTCATCAGAAGAGAATCCACCGCCTTTGGAAACATCAGAAGATGCCTTCGAGAAGGAGTTACTTGGTCTTACCGGCGGATTTCCCGGCGGCGAAAAGGGGCTGCGAAAATTCATCGAAGAAAACCCTCCGCCCAAAAAGGGGGAGACATCGGCGGAATTAGGGTTTGATCGAAGCTTGGTCACGAAGCCGAAACCGCCGGAGCTGCCATTGCTGTTGCCTGGTATGATTGCGATTGTGAAGAATCCCAACAACCCCTTTCATATGTACTGCGGGATTGTGCAGAGGATCACAGATGGAAAAGCTGGAGTTCTCTTTGAAGGTGGGAATTGGGATCGCTTGGTTACTTTCAGGCTTGATGAGCTTGAGCGCCGTGAAAAGGGGCCGCCAATGGTCAACCCCAGATCCGCAATTCTTGAAGAAATGGCCGACTAATTTTGATTCTTCAACAAATTGACATTTCTATTTTGATTCCATTGCTGTATTTTCTGTAAATATAATGCAGTGCATCATAACATTACATCAATTCCTAAGCTACTTCTCTCTCTCTCTCTCTCTCTCTCTCTCTCTCTCTCTAATCATCTTTTGCATCTATTTGCTCGTCGCTTGTTCAGTTTCTTTCTTGCATTGGGATCAAAAGTCTCTCATATATTATTGCAATTGTTACTTATTTAGAATGATTATGCTTGAAATCTGATCTATTTAATTAAAAAATCTATAAACAAGTTTTAAATCACAGAAAAAGACATTCATTCTATTTGACACATGAAGAAATTTGTGATATTTTAAGGGTAAACCCGATATCCTGGGTGGATGACCTGCACCTGCCTATCAATATATGAGGCTCATATTAATCCCAAACCAGATTGCTTATGCATGCATGGTTGCCACGATTCCTCAATCTATCCGAACTAGTTTCCAAGACTATTGATTAATGCTGTTTTTACAATCGATAGAAACCGATAAGGACAGATTTTAAAGAAACCGACGATAATAGGACCAATCTACACTTACTCAAGTCCATTAGGTGTAAAATCTGAAGTCTATTTCTACTTATTGACACACCTATGCTCGAGTATATGTGCAAATAGGGACTGGCAAATCATATACTTGGTACAAGTACAACCCATCTAACGTAGCATCTACAAGATCCCCACAAAGCCAATATGAATAGGAAACATTATTAATACAACCATTTCCATTCGGTGCATGTACAGACCAGTGGATCTCTATCAGTATATGTATAAGCAATAAGACAGAACACATTACATTTCTGGACATCCCAATTCATATCAACCACAACATTCAGGGGGTTTTGAATTCAGAATTAAGAGAAGGTTCTGCCAAGATTGTCAGAAAGTATATCCAGAAATTTATGAAAGAGGTTTAGTGAAGACAAGTAATACATCAAATTCAACAAATGAGCCGAGTAAGTCAAGTTTCTCAAAATGTGAAGATTAGTATGTAAAATCAATTAATTTCTTTGAATGATGTTCTCCATTGGCAAGGCTCTCGTGGAGATTCAGATACAACCACCCAACTGGCAAAACAAGAATTAAAAAAAAAAAAAAAAGTTTCAATGAAAGTGACCAACAAGCATCAATAACAAGAGGCAGATAGATATATAAATCCCTACTTTTTGCCCTAGGGATAGTAATGACAGATTGCCCAACATTAAACTTGTAAACATATGACTAATGCATCAAGATGATAAATCTTTAAGAAAAGTTCAAAATGCTTCATTGCAAAGGTCATAACCACATGATCCAGAGGTTACTAAAGTTGTGTTTGGATTAAGTGATTTGCAATACAAAATTTGAAATGAATGTATTTTAAATTCTTCCAAATTAGAGTGCTCAAAATCCACCCAATTTGCTCAAGAAAATTTCGAAGTGTAAGTGACGGATTTTGAGACCATATCAACCCAAACATCACTCATGGATTTTTGCTACTATGAATTTCAAATACTTCTATCTTTAACCTAAGAGTAATTCAGCAAGTGTTCATTCCATGCTATTACTGTTGCTTATGCACATGGAATTTTTATATAATAGTCGGTGGTCTTACATACCATGATAATATCGATCTCCTCTTGTGACACTGGAGTTCTTTTAGGCTGATCAGAAGCCTTTCCTCCAACTGACATGGATGGAGCCCTTGAGAAAAACTTCTGAACAAGATCGTCATTCTTGATAGCATCATCATTCATAGACATGTCTTCAATCTGGCGTGTTGTACTTGTACCTGAAGAACAATGGTTTTTCTATTTAGATCATCTGTATGGGCAATGTATAGAAGGAAAAATCATGGTTAAGGACCAGAGTAACACATAAGTAACAGACAAAAAAACAAACAACGTCAACACCAAGTGAAGTAGAACATTAGAAAGATCCCCAAAGCAAGGATGTGAAAGAATCTGAAACCCATAATTTTCCAACATCTTTGGTATTTGCATGTTTTTTAGTCCTCGAATATTGTGTTAGGTCAGTCAACCACAAGAAATCTCAAATATTCTCTTACAAGTATGAAATTGGTAGATCACAAACCCGATATAACTTCAAGAGTTCTATCAATACAAAAATATGAAGATGCATATATAGCCCAATAGATAAATTCATTCGATTGTTAACAAAATAAGTAAGAAACATGTGGAACATTACTAGAGGAAAAAAAAAAAAAAGAAAAAGAAAAAAGAGATCACAACACATTATAAGAAAATTATACATCTAAAGGCAATATCTAAGCATCCGTTTACTTTCATACTTCTATTCTAATAGGATGTGAAAGCACTTCAAGCTGTCCGTCAAAATGGAATGCAATACCAACCAAAACTACTTTTTAGATTAATGATATGAATCAGAACTATAAAAAAATTTAAAACTCAAATATGCTAAGGCTATTAGCCTATCATTATTTTCACAATAATTACTAGAAAATCCAATTCCAAATACACCAATGATTCACAGGAAAACATTGACACCGAAAGATAAACGCAACACAAGCACTAAGGCAAGAATTTGAAGCTTCATCTCAACATACACAGGATCCGCATTCAGCTTCCTTTCACAAAAAGAGGCAAATAAACACACTAAATTTTCGGCAAGCTCTAACTACCCAAAAGAATTTGCGAATGCATAAATTAAATGCCAATTTTCAACATCAGTCATGGCAGATGCTCAGTTTGCCTCGCGAGTAATGAAAAATTCTAGAAAAAGAAAATCTACATCATGAAAATCGAAACCTCCAGTTTTGTTGATTGCATAAAGAAACAAAAAAATACCAGAGGTTTTGGGATGCCTTTGAGGAAATTTGATGCGTGGGATTCTCTTCATCGTCTCCGTATTGCGCGCGTGCGTGTGTGAGAGGAATTTCCTTTCGTCAAAACCTCTATTTTGAAATACCAGGTCTTTTTGTAATTTTAATTTTCTAAAATACAGGCCCAGCGACATATATCATAGAAAAGTTCAAGGTCCAATTTAAAACTGGGTTAAAAATTAGGTCCACATGATAGTTTTGGACGCCCATTTCATTCGGTCAATTTCTCAGGCCCAACAAAAACTAAGGTTTTTTTATTTATTAATTTCATTTTGGAGAGAGGAAAAATCAGAAATCAAAACTACTGTTATTAGTCATACAGACCCACAGATCAAGTATTAATAATGACACGTTAGTTATCATGAAATAGATAAGTGCCCCTTTCGGAAATTTATAGCAATACAAGATAAGATGGCGAAAGGCAACGATTTAGCAATAATTGCATTTCATTTCATATTAATTTTTATCATTATACGCATATATTAATAGCGTCGATAAATTAAATTAAAAATCGAAAAAATAATCTAAATTCTGATATCTTGGGAACACATTTAGAAAAATGGGCTTCGACACGTTTAGTTGCATATATATAAATATTTTGAATTAGAATATAGACCTACAGGATACAATAATATGCTAATTTCTTAAGTATAGTTTGTCTGCATCTCCAATTTCTTCCTTTTTTTTTTCTTTTTTTCTCTTTGACGGATCAAAGAAGTTCAAAGATGATTGTGATTATTTGCTTCTTTCTCTCGATAATTTCTTCTATTTTGTCATAATGTGTATACTTTCCACATAATTTGCTTGTATTTAGTGCATCGTTCTTGTCAAATTTCTTCGCATCTAGTCATGACTAACTTGGTGGTTATTCAAAACACAAACCACATTTAGGTTTGATCAGGTCAATGAATTCTACAAAGTAAAAAATAAATAATTAATTAATGTAACTATTATTTTTTTCTTTCACAATAACCGAACTATTTCCGTAGTCAATCATTTTTCTTCGCATTAAGAATCGACTGATTTACTAGTCATATAATTACTATATATATGAATCAAAATTCGAGATTTAATTAATCTAATCAACTCATATAGTAAAAATATAAAAAATAATAATAATATCCTACTACATAAAATATTATACATTTCTTCTATCTGAAAATTCAAACAAATAAGTCGTAATAAGCAATAAAGACTGTCGATACAAAACAAGTTGATTAGGATATATATTTATACTTCTGAACCAGTCAAATTAAGTTTCCATAGCATAAATTATTTTTTATTGGTACATTTGAATTATATGAAAATGAAAGCACTTATGACCATTTAAAACATCATAGAGAGTTGATTACTCTACAGTGCCCAAATTATACTCCATAAATGCCATTCCCATACAAGATATATAAATGACTTCACAGTTTGCAATATCTCAATATTAAGAACAAAGTTTCATCCAAATTAAATTTCAATCTTTTCATTTCCAGCTATACATTTATAGTGTCTAGTTAACCTTGAACCTGATCAAATGGATGTCTTGCAATCTTTTCTCCAATATGCTACTACTCCTATCCGAAGATCAAAGCCTAAATTAGTAGAAGAAGCGATATACCTAGAGGAGTTGATCAACAAGAAGCTGCAAGCTCCTATGAAGGTCAAGAAGAAGGTGCAGTTTGAATCAAAAATTAATGATTCGAGTAAGAAAAATTATTCTGAGTTAGTAAACGAGAAAGACTACGTGGGATTGGATAATGGGGAGAAATCAGTGAGTCAAGTGAAGATTTTGATGAGGAAAGAAGAAGCTGTTCGATTATTATCAAAATGTAAACAAGGAGGGGTTCTTGAATTTAAGGACGTGGCCAATGAGTTGGTCCGAATCCAAAATATTCATGTCAACACTGTCTCTAGCAACATGAAAAATGACTAGTGTTTTTGAGCTTCCAAAGAGCAATAATAAGGTTGCTAATGATTAAAATACAAGAGATGTAGCTCATTCATTAGTGATCATATCTACTTCTTGTAGACAATAGACTGATAGTATGATATATATTTGTTGTCTTAGATTATTACAGTAGATCTAGACTAGGGTTTATGACAAAATTACAGATGTTTAAGAATAATAATCAATTACTAATTTCTGAGATATTTCAGGAATTTAATGATCATTTGGTAATTCCTTTGCAGTACATTAATAGGTGTTTATTAATTTATACTATGCATGGTGTTTATTCATTCGATAAAAGTGAACTACAAAATCATGCTAATGAATTACTCTTAAATCACTACTTATAAACAATGTTTAACTCTTCCAAAGTTAGAACGGTTGTGAATCATAAACTAAATTCTTCCAGAAAACAGAAAAGAAAGAAAGAAAGAAAGAAAAGGTCAAATCTTTGGAGCTCAATATTTCCAGTTCTTAACTAATATTTTTTCCCCGTAATTCACCAAAAGAAGATAATAGATGATAGTGATTAGGGGTTCATTATTGACTGATTTTTTTTTTTCCAAATTATGTGTCTTTCCTTATAGTTTGCTAATGCTACTTTTACGTAGCATCAACTCATTGACTGCCCTCTTAGTGACCTTAATTATATCTATAAAGACTTTAAAAAATGAAGTGAACATGCACTTTATTAGGTATACAAATTCTACCCAAGATCTTTGCACGTTTGTGTGTTTTTAAAAAATGAAGTGAACATGCACTTTATTAGGTATACAAATTCTACCCAAGATCTTTGTGTGTGTTTTTAAAAAATGAAGTGAACATGCACTTTAATAGGTATACCAAGTATATCCAGTATCTTTGTACGTTTGTGTGTCTATACCATTTATATATATGTGTGTGATGTTCATTCTTCAAAATCCGTGTCTAAACATTTCTATCGATATATATATTACCTATATAAAAATGTGAATATTTCTTACAAAATATGAATTGCCGAATATATCCCTATTATAGATTATTATTTAAGGTTATAACAGTAATTTAGAATTTTCATATTTATATAATTTTATATTAGAATTCTAACTAATTCAAAATCTTATAAAATCCTATTATAATTAAAACTCTAATATAAAAATGTTATATATACAATATTTATATTATTTCTTTCTTTAATTTAAATTGATTTCCACTTGCAACGTACGTGTTCTAAAACTCGTATATACATATAACACCATGCATATATCAGTATCTCAACTTGAAATGGATTTTTTGGGGGATGATGCTACTCGTATCCAGGAATCCAAGCCTGAAGAAATATATAGAGATGATGATGAGTTGAATACGAAGAAGAATAAGAAAATGCGTTTTGAAGAAGAATAAGAAAACACACATGATCTCTTCATTTAATTTGGCCTTCAAACACAGGTGTAATTTCTGTAGACATGTTGATTAAATATATGTCACATGTTTCAATTCAATTGCTTATGTTGTACTTAAAGTGCACTTGTGAAGCCTCAATATTAAGGCAGTCACATATGTTGCTTTTACAAGGACAAACTAATGGACTTTTTTACATAACTAGCCTACTATTTTCTTTATTTGTTCTTACAAATTCAAGATATTATAAATTCGAGATTAATATATCATTTCATACTGTCGTGTACAAAACATATGTTGGGATGAAACCTATGTTCAATACTCAATAAATTGTGACAAAAAAAAATTCACAAAATCTAAAAAACCTATATCTTATAGGATGGTGAAATAGCAAAATAAAACGAACAAATAAAATTGTTAGATGATACATAACAAATTGTTTGGATGTGCCAACTTTAGGGTAGCTTGTTGAGATGCGAAATGCTCTATAGTTGATTACAAGTAAAAATTATAATCATATTTGTGATTTTAAGGCAGAAAAGGGATAAAAAACAACAACTAAATAAACACATCTTCGAGGAAATTTAACCAAAAAGAAGATCTAATAGAACTCATCAAGTATCGACTTTTTTCAAACCACTTAAAACATGTTTAAAAATTCTATACTCAAGAGAGAGTAGCTAAGAAAAATAAGGCCCAAAAATCCATTTTGTTAAACAGAGAAAGGCGGTGGAGAGATGAATATATATATCTGATTGACATTTTTTCTCAACCGCCGTTTCTCTGTATAACAGAACGGAAAGGGACCGCCGCCGCCGCATGATTTAGAATCGGTTATAAGTCAAGAGGTAAGGCTGAAAGCTTTGTGGTGGGGTAGGTTAAATATATATAATAGCTGGCTTAAAAATAAAAGCCATTCAGTGGGCTGCCTCTTCAATATAACAAAGCCCAATAATAAAAAAAGCCCAACACTCCATATTATAACTGCCCTCTCAAGTCTCAGCTGTTGATGATTGCCGCGCTTTTTTATTGAATGAAGTTGTGGGGTTGATGCCGAGAAAAAGAAGAAATCAGGTCGTGAAAGAGGTAAGTTGAGGTGTTTCAACGCTCATTCCTCTTATCGTTTGATGAAGAGAGAAAGTAAAATATTTTTCCCCTTTATTCTTTGTGTTATCTTTTTTTCTGTTGGTTCTTACATATCTTGCCATGTCTTTTTGACGAAATTGTATGCATTCTAGTAATTGTATGAGCTGGGTCTGTGTAAAGTAGTAATTTTTAGTTGGGACAGATATGATTTCATGAAAATATGCTCACTCCCTGTCAGACCTGGGACTTGGTTCTGTTTGCATGCTATCTGTTCGATGAAATGCCTGGCTTAAGAATTTTCTTGTCAATATCTGAAAAAAGGAACCAACCACTTTGATTCATAATCCAGAATAATTTAGTATATCAAGTGGAAACGAAAATTGTGAATTTAATATGTTGGCAAATTAGAAGTAAATATTGTTGGTCTAGTTTGATACATTGGTTGATCTTACAATTGTGTTATGTTTATTTGTTGGATAGTTGGTTTAAAATTGATAAAGATTATTGCAATGAAATTACATCTCCATGTTGATAAGTTGATTTTTTTTGTTTTTTCAGATCAAGTTACAACATGTCAAGAATAACCTCTGCAACAAGACTAGCAAGAATGGTTTGCCAAATTAAGGTAGAAAGAGCTCAGCCTCTGTCTTCCAGTTACAATACTATTCGACACTCTACCATCTATGGGCAAAACAAGGAAGAAGGAATAGAATTCGCAAATATTAGGAATGCCAATGATTCCACACCTCTGAGTCATATTAAAGATCATGGAATTGTACCCCAACAACGCCAAATAGGAGAAAACATTCCTAGAAAGGATAAGATCAAGTTTCTTGTGTGCACACTTATGAATCTCCAAGATAGTAAAGAATCCGTTTACAATACCCTTGACGCTTGGGTTGCATGGGAACATAGCTTCCCAATAGGGGCGCTGAAGAATGTATTACTTGCTCTTGAGAAAGAGCAACAGTGGCATCGGGTAATTCAGGTTATTAAATGGATGCTGAGCAAAGGACAGGGCACGACGAGGGGAACATATGGCCAGTTGATTCATGCTCTGGATATGGACCACAGGGTAGAAGAAGCACATGAGATTTGGAAAAAGAAGCTTGCTTTTGATTTACATTCAGTTCCATGGAAATTGTGTCGTCTTATGATCTCAGTATACCATCGGAACAATATGCTTGAGGATCTTGTGAAGCTGTTCAAGGGCTTGGAAGCTTTTGATCGCAAACCACCAGAGAAATCAATAGTGCAAAAAGTAGCTGATGCATATGAGCTGCTGGGCTTGCCTGAAGAGAAGGAGCGAATATTGGAGAAGTACAAGGATCTGTTTGCTGAGTCATCTAACAGTAACAGGAAATCCAAGAAAATCAGCCCAAAGAAACAAAAATCAAGCGGAAAAGGGTGAGTTGGGGCTCATTGTCTATTGTAATTAGACTTGTGGATGATTTAACATTTAGCTTGAATTGTTCTCATGAATCACGATACTCAACCATTGATCTGGAACTAAATTTCCAAAGCATAGGTTTTTAATTTGTAGCAATTTAGTTATTAAGAGTGACATTATTTATGCATATCTTGAATTTTCACTGTGCTTTGGTTACTTAGCAAGGCTTCAACTATGAAACAGCAGCTTATTCTCATAATGTATTGTTCAAAATCAAATATTTGTTTAGTTCCTTACAAGACACTATTTGCAGACAGTCTCTCGATGGGCCTTAATGACTCATGGGTTTGGGCCTTATATTTGGCCCACTAATTTGATAAAACCTTGTTATGACTTGTGTGCAGTCATTTGACAAGTGGATATTGTACTAACATTTCCCTCCACTCCTAAGAAACATTCAGTTAGGACAATGGCAACTGATCATGGGATGGTGCGATTCGATTAAGGATTACTTGTGACTATCTGCCAAACATAGGACTAAACCTTTTGTAATTACGAGATAAACCCAACTCCATCTTTTCCTATAAATGTAGGAATCTTGAGTTGCATGCTTCAACACCCAGCCTCCTCACCTTCTCCTCAATTTACCTCCTAATCAAAATGCTTGATTTTCTGCTTTCTATATTCCCTTCGTTGAACTCGAGTCCAATAACTGAATCAGGAAAACCTCGAGCGCGACGACAACTTGGGCATGGAAATAAGTTAAAATTGAAGGCATCATCTTTAAACGTAAAGAAAACAGTGAGGTTTGAGTTAGAATCTTGGCCTTTGCTTGAAAAGGATGAAATTGATGAGGAGAAATGTGGAAAGAAATTGAAGATAGTGATGAGGAAAGAAGCAGCTTGTCGACTGCTGTCCAAGTGCAAAGATGGAGGGATTCTTGAATACGAGGATGTGGCAAATGATCTCAAAGCAATACCTGCCACCTATGTTCGTCTCCTTTCCTACAATGCCAAAGATGATTAATCATTGTCTCTTGGGATTTCTTGCTGTCTTCATATCAGCATTTCAATATTGCTTCATTTTCCTAGGTTTTGTCATATTCAAACTTATTGATTTACGATATTATTAGGGAATTAATAAAGACCATGTTTGAGAATATTCAAATTTTCCTGAGCAAATTTTCAAGATTATTATTACTAAGAGTATTGCCGTGCCAACATGCAATCTGAATCTTTCCATTATATTTTCACTTGATATTTTATTTATATAACATTGTCATTATAAAATAATAATAATAATAACATTATGAATTATTTGTTTGAGACTTGGTGTGAAAACAACATTGTAACAATTTCAGAGTGGTAAAAGAACCAAACTTCTAAATGAGCTATTCAGATTCAGAGCTCGATGTAGTAAAAACTAATTTAATGAGGCTAACTAAAATAAACAAACTAGAGCGATCAAACTTGATAATATTCGGTAGCAATAAAAATATTATTTAACATTTTATCTTTGGTTGGATCTATACTCATTGTACACACATTAACATTGATGTGGCACTGTAATGTGCCATATGTTGACCCGGTCTGAAGTTTAGCATGAAACTGAACAAAAAAATAGTCATGAATAGTGAAAGCCAAAATGATTAACACCTTATAAGTTATGGGCATACATTCACTTCAGGTTTCGACCCATAACCAAATTTTCTTTATTAGTGCTCAATTTTCTCTGTTATATGTTTTCAATAAATGCAATTAAAGTTGAGATAACAGAAAGAAACCACCCATGAGGACTAGTTCAAATGATATCCTTTTGTCATATTTTAATCTTATATTTGGTTATTCCAAAGATATATATTTGTTTATTTGCAGGGTCCGTGTGGGACAAAGAAAAGTTTGGACTTTACCCCGTAAATCTGGCGATTTGCCACGTGATTTCCCCGAATTTAGCAACCAAATTGTATCATTTCTGGTTCAAATTCCATTTATTTATGGGAGTATTTGTTGCGTACTAATTCATCTTTTTACTGAAAACTGATTTAAGGCAAAACTATCAAGATGTGTAGGCCAAGTATCCAAAATACTTAAAAGGGAGTTTTTACAATTTATTTTATGATAATCGATACATACATATATATCCATAAAATGAAACACAAGACCAATAAACATACAATAAACAGAGGATCCAAAATGACAAATCATCCACATACAACATTTATGCTGATGAAGAAGTTCCTCTTTTATCAGTAGTATAAGATTGTTACATAGATATTATTAATGACATGAAACTGCTTGGGCTTTCAAAAAAAATATAAAAAAAGTATCTGTTAGTGTTACTATACCTCATGATTTTGTAGTGCATAACTGGTAAGAAAAGAAAAGGGAAAGGGAAAAACATCAAGATTTGGGAACATCGTCCAGAAGAAGAAATTATTACACTCATATTAATTACAAATTATGGCTCCTCTCCATACATATTTCCATATCAAAAATCTAATTGGTACAAAAGAGTGAAATCAAGAATGACAAAAAAAAAAAAAAAAAGAAAGCTCATCTGTCCATTAATCCCTCAGGCACTTTCAGGGGTCTCAAAAATGCTGTCCAAAGAGGGTTTCCAATTAGCCTCAGTACTTCTCTCTCTACTTCTTCGTATTTCTCCCAAAACATCCTCAAATTTCTTCCCTTGTCTATTTTTCAGCTCAAACATTAGCCATTCTAGTTCCTCCTTTGTCAGCACAATCTTTATCCTCATGTTTCCACCTTTTTCTGTCACATTTTCTTGTTCTTCTTCATGATTTGGATTCTCCCCTCTTTGTGGCCTGTTTCTGCATCTTTCCATGCAATTTCCCATGCTTTTTTGGCTGCTATTTCTCCAAGAAATTGGCTGTTTTTGGATGAGTGTATATATGCAAATGTAGTTTTTTTTTCTTTTTTTTTTGTGTTGTGGGGGGGGGGGGGGGGGGTGTTTTTGGAGAAGTAGCTAATTATTGAGTAGAGTTGATAGAAGTTGTTAAGGAGTGCATGTGAGTGTGGGCTCATACCCTTTTTATAGATTTGAAGCACCACTTGAGGGTTGGGCTGGGGCCTCTTTAAGTATTATAACCAAATATTGTCTTTTTCCTCACACGGGATACATTGTTTTATTTCATCAGCAACATATGACACATTTATAATAATAATTGTTCACGTTGAAAGTTGTTTAGATGTAATTCTTAGTCAAACATTTAAATTAGAAAAATTCGGTTTAAAGGAGTTAGAATCAAATAAAATAA
Organism: Scutellaria barbata; assembly: GCA_028654395.1. NCBI lineage: Eukaryota > Viridiplantae > Streptophyta > Magnoliopsida > Lamiales > Lamiaceae > Scutellaria > Scutellaria barbata. Next base: position 12,615,454 of record CM053645.1, read on the forward strand.
CATTGTGTCCGAACCCTATTTAAGCAAATTAGGTTGGTTAATTCTGATCGATGTGCAGTGGCTAGCCAAAATCGTATTTAATTAATGTAAGAGAAATGTGTTCTCTTATGTTTGAATACATTAATTTTCTAACATCTTCTCAATTAAAACTTCTACTATTTATAGATAAAAATTACAAGTAGTGGGAGGTTACATTTACCTCTCTACGATTTCTTCTTCAACCGTCTCCTATCTTTAAAGAAGTGGGGAGTTGATTTGCTACCCCTACTTCATTTTTTGTAGGATAGTTGTTGGAATGATCTTTTAGGAGTCCTGTCTATCCGTTTTTTTTGGCTTCCTTGTCAAATCCTAATCGGGTCGGTAATTGTCATTTCGAGACTCCTGTAAAAATTGATCCTGACCAGATCGTCTGATCGTTGGCCTGGTAAGCTATCCTAGTCGGATCCTACACCTCTACATGAGTCAGATCTCTGAAAATCGCTCAAATCATGTGTTTGTATAGAGTTCGAATCAAAGGTCCAACAACAATCATAATATAAAAGATTAATCACATAAAAATGTATGAACTTAAGAACTTAATTTCAATTGCAAACCAATCAAGGATACTTTGATCCTAAGTTCAATGCATTTTTATGTAACTAATCATAATATAAATTATCCCAATTGCCTTTTGTCTTTGCTTTGATATCATATTCCATTTATATGTGTTTTTATTTATTTGTTTAAGAATTAGTTTAGTCTGTTCAGAGACAAGGTGTACACATCCATGTTATATGAGGATTACCTGGTAATTTGAAATCCGTGAGAGAGATTCGATTCTTGATATTAAATTAAACTATGCTTATGGTCTGTAATTTAATTAGTTTTTTCAGAATAATTCATACTATTTGATCTACCTAATTTGTACGTTTGTGTCCTTCAAATAACATAATATTTCGCTACTTGAGAATATAAGTTAACTAAAAAATGCATTTTAATTACACTGGTTAAGGACTACATTATTGTGCAACCAAAGAAAAATAAAAAACGTTATATTTATAACAGAATGATTAGAGGACAAATGTGTTGTGAATGATTTTTTTTTTATAAAAACATGTTAGTATATGTGATTATGTGTAAATAGATGGTAAATTTTGCACCTGATGCAAGTATTTCGCATGAATTGTACCACTAAAAACATGAGATTAATTAGGTCTTCTTAATTATAAGGTGCATTGGAATATATACATTAAATTAATATTGATAATTAATCATAGATAGTACTATAAAATGATTCCGTAACAATCAATTGACCACTTCTTCACCAAAGAGGTCAAATAATAGTAGTAGCGGGGTCTCTTTGAGTCACGGAGAGTGTTAGGGGCTTTTAAAATATTTAATTCCGTTAAAAAATATTAATAATTTGCATAAAAGTCAATAAGGCTAAACCTAACCAATATTATACATTTAAATGAAGTAAACCAATTATTATAATAAGAACGGTCAGCAAATTCGTGAAAAATATTCCACGTAGAAATGAATTAGGATTCAGTGTCCTTTTTCAGACTATTTATTGTATGACATTAGGAGAAATTATGGCAGAAAATGAGGTTGGAATTGGTCAAATAGGGAACATATTTTAATCAAGTAAAAATCTCTAGATGCTGCACTAAATCTCTAATTACACTATTCGAGTACAGTTATAGTCGTAAATCATGTCAATGTGGCCATTAGATATTAATAAAAGTCCAAGTCGGTCACGGAATTATTTTTTTAACTATTGTAACTTCTTTGTCTACAATGGCAAATGTGAAATTCTTTTTTTGGAGAGATGGAAGTGAATATAAGTAGATATGGATACTACACATAAATTTACTATAATTGCACGTATAATTCCAATATATTCTAAGGAGTACTCTTTAAATATCAAGATTAATAATCACTCCATTTGATTTAAAATAAATGTTTTTTCGAAAGATAAAATTTTATTTCAAATTAAATGTCGTTTTAATTATTTTATCTTTTTTTAATTATTTTAAAAGATTTCTTAATCTTGAATTTACCTATTTAATATATTTAAAATTTATTCATACCTGTATTTACAATCTTTATCAGAAAAACATTTTTGTTGAAGTTTTATGCTGCTTTAATCTATAGATAAATTATAAAAAGACTTTTATTTTAAATTAGAATGAATATTTATTTTCAAAAGGTAGGCCCCACCTGTGCTCGCTCCCAGGTATGTCGGTATGTATTCTATGTTGTATCCAATGAAAATTTCAAGAAGTATAATTGTCCATAAGGGTCTGTCACGGGGTACCAAAGTTCACATGCTACACCATTATTTCTACTCTTATTTATTTTGTCATAATTGAGAGTTCATGCAGTTGAGCCCCTAACTGCCTCTCTTCCCAAACACACACTTGTCCTTCTCATCCCTTAATTCTATCTTATCTACATGTGTATTAATACAACCATAATTCTATCTTATCTACATGTGTATTAATACAACCATAACCACATATGACAGTGCAACAGAGACGGATCTAAATTTTTGTATCAGGGAGACAAAAAAAATTCAGATCAAACTAAAATTTATATAATGGACAAATTTTTACAATATAAAAGGGCAAACTTTATAAAATAATGATAAAAAAAGAAAACTATTAGAAAAAAAATTATATAAAAAGAACAATTTTGAAAATCTAAAAAGGGCAACAGCACCCCACACCCCCTTTTAAATCCGTCACTAATGTATGACATATGATATATTTTGAAAAATTGATCGGTTAGTATTTTTTATTTTTCCGAAGTGTAATATATATGTATATCACATCATGTGAGCTATGGTAACATGGATATGATATAATTAGCGGTAGTGATTTATATGAATTCATTATTTATTATTTTTAATTTGATTTCAAATATTAGGTAGCATGGTGTGCATGATAAAATTAATGTAAGTTCACAATATACCACTAGAAAATAAAAGAAGTTCACCAAATTTGAAAGGAAACCCAATGCAGAAGTAATTTCACCTCATCAAAAATGTAGATAATTAATAATCTCATTTAAAATTTCAGTTAATATTTACAAACGCTGATTAATAATAACAATAATAAATTTTACCGATTGTCACGTTAGCCACTATCAATTAGAAAATTCAAAGTTCCAGCCCATACCAAATTGTTATCACCATAGATAAATAGGATTATTCTTGTAAAAAAATCAAATTATTGCTATCCTAAAGTTTGCGTCAGCATGACTACATATGACGTGGTGAACGTCATTAATGAATATTTAATGAGTTGGATGAAAATTGGACAGATTGTGTGGTTGCGGGAATCTATTTGTCTTTAAAACATGACAAGATTTGTCAAGGTCATAACAATTTGTTAATCACACTTGTCCTAATTAATGCCACTTCGTTTAAACATAGAAATCTTATCAGGCTCAGCCAAGTAGGAAGGAATCTCAAATTCAATAAACATTTTCTACAATACATACATAATCACAGGCATAACATAAAATTTTCCTATTCAATTTTTCATTAACAGTGGATAGTGATGTGTTAATCGACAGTCAAAATATTTTAGGTGGAAACAACATGGATTTAGATAAAGGTCTTTTTGAAAGTTAAGGGCAAGAAAATCAACATAACTTTTGGCCCTGCTAGTAGAAAAATTCTTGATAGATTGTTTTATTTCTACTAAATATGGATACATACCAATTCATTTTCTTATTATTACATAAATATCGATGCAATCCATAGCTGGAATTTGACATTTCTGAATCAAAATGAAGCAAGTAATTTCATGATGATAAAATGCACTTTGAACAGAACAGGCACAAGGATGCATTTATGCAATTCTCTGCATTTAGAACAGGAGGTTATGACAGGACTGGAATAATTACATACGATCATTGAACCTAAGGCTACACATAGACCAAGCAGTAGAACTGTGATATCCAGATTAAGAGCTCCATCATAAACTGCATAATGAAAGGTTTGGGAATAACCGTTGCATCACAAAATATGATATTACAACTTACACAGCGCGTTTTCTCTTCTTGGCAAGGTTTTCAAAGACCTGCTGGATGTCTGCAGGGGTGACGGGCTTTGATGGATCAGAGGATTCCTGTAAAGGAAATGGCTAAGTAAATCTTATAAGATGAGTAAATCAGACTGTAACGTGCATGGAATGTATGTTTTTAGTGGATATACCATGAAGGCACAAAACTCATTCTTCATGTCATTAATTCCACTTAATAATTCCATCTTTGCAACATGGTGTAGATTATTGAAAAAGCTCTGCTCTACACCCTCTTGTTTCTGTATATTCTCCTTCCTTTTCTTCTTTGCTATTCTTTCATACTCAGCAATTGAATCCTCTTTGTCAGTTATGAATCCAACTCCCTTCTGGACATAGAAGTTGGAACATTTTTCACATGTACAGAGTGATGCTCGCCAGTTTTTAGAAAGAAACAGGGGCTTCGATTTGTTGGTAGTAGGAGAATTTTGAGACAGATCAATTCCAATAATACACTTGCTACTTGGCCCAGCAACTTCAGAGCATTCGTTAATTTTCATGCAAGGTTTAGCTTCTGTTGGTATAGTATCTGAAATACCATTACCTACAATAGAGTCGGAGGTACAATTTTCCTTCTCAAGCTCCACTACTGATGTCAATGGAGGTCCAATTTCGGAAACAGCAGTGTCATTCCCAGTACTTGAAGAATCTGGTGCTGAAATAGTTTGAGGATAGTAAGCCAAAAAAGGGCAAACAACTGCACAACCCTGGCAGATAAAATCTTCGAATAGAGGCTCCCCATCTTCATCTTTTGGAATCTACATTATACAGCACAAAATAGTAATTTTTTTAACATGAATAATTGTACAGAATATTCCCCTGGACAGTGATATAAGTCATTGACCACTTCACATAACAAGAAACTTATTAATATTTACGCCTATAGAGTAGTGGCATATCTCAAGTGTTCCACAGTATTTGCACCGAAGGACAATGAACAATTCAATGCAACGTGTAATACCAAACTAAGAAAAAAAGTTGCAACAAATGAACATGAACCGGGAACCATGTAGAGATGCATGTTATTACATTGCTGTGACATCAAACAGTGTGTACAAGAATGATTAATTTCCAAGCTGTTAAAGAGGCACACCAGAGGAAACTCTCATCATTAGAGTAAAACAGAAACATTGCTAGTCACCACTAACTTTTTATTTATTTATTGGGGGGGGGGGGTTGCTTGCATCAGCCCAAGGAAAGGCATTAGCCACTAACCTTATCAGAAGACAGAAGTCCAATATGTTCCTCATGGAACCAGTCCTCGCAGATACAGCATTGAATCATATCCACTTGTTCTTCAGCATTCGGATCAGGGTAAGGCAGATCACATGTGCAGTAAGTACCTTTAAAATTATGATTGTACACATTGTTCAGATTTTCCGTGTCTTTGCTTGCCAATAGCTTGCAGAAGAACTCCCCAAATTTTGAATTCCCACAATCACATCTAAAATATCTTTTGGTCCAAAGTTCCACGACCTTGTTTGAATGGCAAATAAAACATAACTGTCAAAAAAAGCTAATTGTCTGTCAATAAAATAAGAACCTTAATTGAAATGGCATTTACCTCATGACCCTCATGGCAAGACAAGCTACAGGCAGTGCAAACCCCAGCATTACCGTCGGGAGTGCAGGTTAAGCATGAGAAAATTGCCTGTCTTTTCATATATCCTTTGCTATACGTGCAGTCCTTGCCTTCATCACCTCCAAGGACCAAATCAGCTTCCTGCATCATGTATTTATTGGAAAGGAAAAGAACCGATAGCTGGTCAAGAAACCAAATATGTTCAGAGAAATACATAAAATCAAAATAAAATAGTCCCCATGGTCAACACTGAGAAAATAATGACCTCGTAAGTGCTCGTTTACAACACAACATATGAAATAATGGATTATAAAGTAGTTAGACCCATGCATATCTTATTCAGCATCTGAGTTACCAGGCAAGCTTCTTATTGTCAAAATAAATGTGACTGCCAAATCCAAGTTAAAGAGGAAACACACTCAAAAATCTTAAAATACAGTGAATTCAGAACAAATATACAAAATCCAAGGCCTGAAGACTTGGCTGATTTTGTCCCAGGCTGAAGTTGCTAAGTAACAACTGAGACATTCATAACATGTACCAACTTTTCAACTAACAGGTGATAATAAGATCTAGTAACTTGTCCAAATTAATTACTTAACGCCACTGTGCTCATATAACAATTAATAAACCCAATGGTGTGGCTGATTGAATCCTATAGGAATGAATTCTAATGAAGCAAAAAAAAGAACAGCAACATATGATTATGTAGAACAGAACATTACACAATCATGTACAAATGCAAGGCTCTAGGAACATTGTTTTTCTCTCTCCTGACTCTTTGTTGTGCTCCACGGTAACATGTTTTTGCAGATGTTGGCTTATTCACAAACTTGTGTAAGAAAAATTTGCATATTACTTTTATTTCATTTCTCCATAGGCAAACTCATAGTATCCTTTTGTCTCCTGATATTTTTGTTGTTATCTGCAACCTATTATCTATTTTCTCGTCACTTTTTAGTTGTTTCAACAACTATTTAGAGAACCAACTTAAAAGAAACAGTTGATTAGTGACAATATCCACATATTGGAGTAATCAAGAAGGCTACTAAAACCAACTAGGGGCCATAAATAGGAAACTTGCAGAAATGTCAGGAACCATCTGAATTAAAAGACATACAATACATTAACCTCAACTTCCCGCTAAGAGCCTCTCAACCAACATGTATTTCTGAAGTTAAATTTAAATTATGTGTAATGATACTAGTGTCCAAACAAAATTATGTAATTACGAAAACGATTATCCACCTTTTGTTTCTTATAGCTGCATAAATTAATTAATCATAAATTCATATGTACCAAATTTTTAACAATCACTACTGAATTTTCAGTATTGCTTCACTAAATTTAAAATCCATGTAAAAGCATAAGCTCCAAAAATAACTTGCCGAAATCCAAACATTCAATGTGTTCATTACCATCGTATAACAAATAATTCCATATCCAAAAAGTTATCAAATCAGTATAAAGTTGCAGTTTCTCCAAACTCTTATGGTAAACCACTCACCAGCTCCTCTTCTTCAACAGCTTTAAGGTACTCTTTGATTGAAACCGTGGGCTCACCCTCAGCCTCATCATCAAACACCTCAGACACCTGATTCACCTCAGACATTTCTGTAAACCCTTGAAACAAAAGAACAGAACAACACAATAAATGCAATCACCACCATAGTTTGAAAATTTTGAGAAAAATCATTTATCATTTGATCCATGGGAAAATTAGGTAAAACTTACTTCTGTAACAGCCCTTTGAGGAGAAACCCTAGAGCGTAGAGAAAGAGGGAAGAAAGGAACGGTAAAAAGTTAATGAAGCGTGAAATCAGGGGTGAAATTTAAGGAGTTAAGATCGTCATTATGAAACGGGGTGCGAAGTAAGGGGTTTTTTTTTTTTTTTTCCTCTGAAAACGTGAGTTAGGTTTTCTAACATGCAACAAAATAATTTGGGGCCTATTCCTTCCCGCCAAACTCAACCCCAATTTTACTGGGACCAAAATTAAAATAATAGAGTTTATCAATAAAAGAAGTAAAAACACATATTTAACTGTCTGTATTTTTATTTATGAATATGAATTGACGCCATATTTTACACTAGGAATAAATTAACCCCTAAACTTTTTTTTAAATCTAATTGAACACCCTTTATTTATCTATTTATTATTGTACACTGTACTTTATTTATCTATTTATTATTGTTCCTGAACAATCTCTTGTACTTTTCTGTTGCCCTTTTTTTCATTTACTTTGATCTTTATAATCTTATTTGTATCCTTTGTACATGCACTTTATAGTCTTTTAAACTTTTGTCAATTTGACTTTTATCATTAATTTTTTTTACTTTTGAGGAGATAAAATAGTAGACAACAAATAAAGAATCAAAGGTAAAAATAAAATTTACGGAAAGAAAAAAAGAAAATAAATATAGCGAACAAAAGGAAGAAAAAAAAAAAAAGGCAGGAAGAACAAATTGCGATTTTCCCATAAAAAGATGTCAAATGTGACAAAAAGACAAATTTGGAAAGAATCATGCAGACCGGCCCAATAGGCCCACTGATACACTTGGAGTAGTGAGGCCTGCATAGAAAGCGCTATGTTCAATAGTTTGGTTTGATTACTTATATTGTGATCCAATTCAAACATCCAAGTTTATTCACCCACTACTCCTATCCAACTCGGCCCAATTCATCATGATCATATCGTCCCAACTCCACATCCTACGAACATATGATGCAAATCTAATTAAACAACTAATTTCCTACAAATTACGAGAAACTTCTAAATTATATCATAATTACGAATTAATTTCAGGTTATGAATAATGCATTTCTTTGAATATAAATATTTTTACATAATTAGTCAACTTTTTTTTACACAATAATGGCCAACAATTATTCTTTGATGGCAAACATGTACAAAGTTTATTAGAACAAAAAGTCTGAAGATTTTCTTTATGCTAGTCTCATCATTAATAATATACTATTATCTTTCTATAACCACCAAAGTGATATAATTATTTTATTTTATTCTTTTACTAGATAGAACGAAACATCTGACATTGAAAATGCGAAGTTTCTTATGAACACAAAATGCCAAAACGGAATGCTATGGATTAATAATAATAATTTATTTATAACTATTGATTCGTCACTGCTAATTTTATTTATTATAGAATTGTTAACGACTTAAGTGTATGTCGCTGTTTGGTTGGAGGATTAAAGTACTAATCGATGAAGTACATAATATGTTGCCAGCTGTCTTCTTTTTTCTTTTGTTTTAATTCTCAACTAGGTTTGAACCCGTATGGGCTTTCTAACTCGTTTAATTTACATATGTTATTTATTTTTATTTTATGTATTTTTTATTATATATATATATATATTGTAATTATTTTGTTTAGTTAGTTTATTTATTGTGGTTGATTTTTGTATTTTTTTTTATAAAAATGATTAAATAGTTGATCATAGATAAAGTTCATTTCATATAATTATCATGGTAATTTTTCGCAAATGTTTTCCAAAAGTAATGAGTAATTTTTTTATATTTTAGTTTCAAATGTACTTTTTTTATGGGTATATTTTAGTTTGTCTTTTCTATTAGGTTCTCTTCCCTTTTTTACACCATGGTTAAAGTTTACATACTTTCGTAAGATTAATATTTTTATTTTCTCATTAATAAATTCATCTTTACATTGTGGAGAAAGTAATTATTATATGTTCTGATATTTTTGTTGCTACTTAATATGGGTAAATTCTATTAAACAACATATTGAATATTTAATATTCGTATTTGTACAATCAAATAAAAAGATCACATGGTAAACTCATGCTGAAATGTAGACTTAATTTGGGATGAAACTTCAATGGTGCACAAACACTATTATGAAATTTTTGTTAGAATTCTGCTAACAGACACAATACACCTTCTAGCTCCACTTCTTCAAATATGTCTTTAGGAGGTAAAATATTTGTTTGAGGAGATTTCAGACATATTCTATCAATGGTATGAATGCAACTATAAACTATTCACATTTGTGAAGACATGCATGATAAGATGTTGTAGTCGACCAAGAATGTGAGGTTATAAGATCTTAGTTCAAATGTGAGTATGATCGATAGGTAACATTAAGACGGAAGTTATGAAAAGAGGTAGAGTCAAATCTTTGAATCATGTCTATACCTTAAGAAATTGGTGTCTGTTGTGGATAATTGTATTTTACGGTCTTTAAAGTCATCAATCGTAAAAGGTCTAAAAATTTTGATTTGTGACATAGAGGGTGGACAAAGTAATAAGAATAAGAATGTTGTTTTTAAGAAAATCTTTCAAAATTTATAAATAGAGTGTGATCATATTTTTTTTTAATTTAATCGAACATATTACAAATCATGTCTCAAGTAAAAAAAATTTAATTTATTTGATTTGATAATCAGCTTATATTGTATGATTTACTGCACTTTGCAATAAAGATGTTATCTTCAGTTAATAAAGATTACTCAATTCAATTATATGATTTACTATATTTTACAATCAATGACTAATTTTAAATTTAATATTTCAAACGTTGCTTGATTCGCTCTATATGTATGGTCACTTCTCTTTTTCCCAAAATTAGCTCCGATGCACAATGAAATAGAGTAGAGAAATTGATGACATTGATAGAGTTAATTCCAAATTTTAGATTAAAGATAAATAAAAGAAGGATTAAAAAGAAATTAAGCTCAAAAAACAAATAGGGCCGAAGATTGATCTAGAATTCTTAAAAACACAAAGGCCCAATTTATGGTTTATAACTAAAATAAAACACATTACAGAAAATTTTAAAATATGTGTTGTTGGGAAATATATGAAACATATCTCGCCCCTTCCAATCCCAATTTCTATCATAGATAAGTTGAGAAATCGTTAGTTATGATAACTCCAGCTCAAATCCTAATTGATATCTTACAAATGTCTGCAAGGATATTCTCATTCAGCTTGTTATTATAGTTGTCAAGGTTGTAGGCATAAACCAAAGGTAGTAGTCCTCATCAGTATCTAAGAAATATGTTTTGTGTTAAAAGATATTATCAGAATAGTCGAAACCTCGAGAATCCTCCAAAACCAGCACCAACATCGTGGGGTACTATGGCAGAATCAATTTTGAAAACTTTTGGATTGTCTATTGAGATGTAAATCTGCCGTTGAAGAATCAGTCCACTTCCAATATCGTCCTCTAATTTAAAAGATTTCGATTCTTCAGCCCGCTCTTGATCTCGTCTGAAAGACCACCATTTATGGTGTTAACTTCAACATCTAAAATGCAACAGTTTGCAAAAATTTTAAACATTATCGGAACAAAACAGTTAATCTTTGTAAAAATTGGGATAAAAATGTAGCAATACGAAGAGGTCACTAAATGCAAGCAAAAAAGGCCGAATTGAATTGCTCACCACAACGAAAATTCTGAATTCTATAAATGCATAAGGAACTGGACCAAACTCTCTCGAATCCTGAACCATTGAAACCCACTTTTCTTCAACCATTTGCACTACAAACTACTACGATTTGCAACAAATTATACAATATGTAAAATGATTGATATTGGAAATAAAACCTTCTTAAATGATTCTTGAATGTGCAATTTGATGCTCTAATTGTTGCTGCCATTTCTCATATGTTGGAGGAGTGGGAGAGGAAGATGAAAAGATGAAAATACTTATGTGGCAGTTTTGGAATAAGTAGGAAAAACATGTGACAATTCTACATTCCTCTAAAATGCTGATGTGTCAGGCCGTAAGAGAGTCAAACCTTTCTTTTATAGGTATAAATTGTTGATTCAAAGATAAAATTTTCTTTTAATCATATTTATTTGTTTATATACATGCATTAATAGGTTCTATTCCACTATTTATTTAAATCACTCACACATTTAAAATTTAAAATACATGTGAATGAATGATAATTACGCATCATGTCATCATTGTTTTGTGGAAAAGATTTTCTATTTTCAACCGTGTAGTTTATTTTTTGTTTGAATCTTTAGATTATTACAACAAATGCTGACTAAATAAAAAAATGTGGTTAAATACCAAACATTAGAAAATTAGTTAAACTAATCTAGTTCTGTTCTTAAGATTAATTAAAAGGTTTCAATTTTCAATAATTCCACTAATCTAGAAGGTCCAAAGTAGCAAGTAGGATTGTTTGTTCTTCAACATCAATGGTCCCTCCCAAGTCCCCCAAACAGTCTCTCCACTTATATACACACTAGTCACCCAAAAATTAATCTCCTGTTAGCTTATTATAACCTTTTTCATTTGAATGATTTTTTCTTCCCATTTCAGGCCAAATGCAATCTATACTCAACTATTCATAAACCCCAAAAACAAGAAATTAATATCTTCACAAAAATCTAACCTAAAATGGATGCCATACCACTGTTTCTCATACTCTCCTATTTCTTGATCTTCACAACAATCCCATCTCTCTCCGCCAATCCATGCACGCCAGATTCATGCCATCAAAGCGTTCTCGGGCCCCAAGTCCGGTTCCCTTTCCGGCTCAGCAACCGGCAGCCGGCCCGATGTGGCTATCCGGGCTTCGACCTGTACTGCAACAGCCTGAACCAGACAATTCTGAGTCTCCCAGAATCGGGGGAGTTCGTGGTGGACCACATAGACTACACGGCCCAGGCCCTTTTCATCAACGACCAGGGTTCGTGCCTCCCGGGTCGGATCCTGAACTTCAGCTTATCGGGCTCTCCTTTCCGGGGTGCCAATAGCAGGAACTTCACCTTCTTGAATTGCTCTTCTGATTCCATGGATTACTCATCGACGCATTACATGCCCTTGTATTGCCTTAGCCGTGGGAGAAACTACACGATTTTGGCTGTGAGCTCTGCGGCGGCGGCGGCGGAGGTTCCGGCGGCGTGCCGGAGAGCTGGGAGCGTTATGGTTCCGTTGCAGTGGACGCCGTCGGAGTTTGTGTGGTCGCCGATGGATCTGATGGAGGATCTAGAGCTGGTTTGGAGCGAGCCTTCGTGTTGGGCATGTGAAAATGAAGGTGGAGTTTGTGGGTATAAAGGGGATTCCACCTCTCAAATTGCTTGCTTCATGCCTTCTAAAGGTGATATCACACTTTCACTATTAATATTTCTGGTTTTACCTTACTTAATTCTTACATGGAAACATGATTTTCAATGGAGTCTTACTGTTTTAGTACTGGGTTCCAACTTTTATTATCACTCTTTCTTCCATTCTTACTCGTTAAAAAAAAAAAAAAAAAATCTAAAATGCATTTGAAGTTCCAATATTATTTCTCACATGGAATAATAGTTTGTTTCACTTCTGATTCAATATTTTCCAATTCAAGAAATTATTGGGTGAGTATTGATCTTTGTTGGCATTTTAATGTGAAAGCCCATTTACATTAAAGAAATTTGGTACCGTCAAATTAAACTTGCATTGTTAAGTACTTATTTTCGTAAAAAGGAAAAGGAAAATAAGTTTACTTTATCGAGGGGTTGATTTAATTATAAGTTGAGCTGTCCACATTTGAAACTCTTATTCATGGCATATGACTTTTTGAATTGTTATTTTATATAATTTACTTATAAATTTCTTGTGATGTAGATTGAAATGTGATGCTCAAATATGTGTCCTAAAGAATAAAGATAGTACCTATAAAACCTTTAGTAATGAATTATCCACCACACACCTGGCTACCAGAAGACAGCAAATAAGTTAAAAGCATGTATTGAAATCAATTTCTATCTATATTTTTATTATTTCAATTTTCATTTCAAATATACATTATCCTCTGAGAAAAGAAAATAAAACAAAATTAAACATATTAGCATAGCTGTTGCTATTCAAGGGATCAAAAGTAAGCGAGTGGTAAAGAGGACATTTTTTCAGGGCATTATGAGCTTTCAATTTAATTAATAAATTGGAGATGTTGGTCACCAAATTAAACTACTTTAATAGTGGTTCTCAGAGCTATTAAGCTGTTAAGTGGCTTATTTAAATGGTTTGAAAGAGTCAAGTAGTGAAAGTTGGGATATCATTATCATTGGTGATGAATATTTGACTATTTAGACATCCACAAGTAGTTTAATTCTGCTTGGACTTTGGAATGTAGTGGATTTTTTTTAATATAATATAATGGTGGGTGATAATTTTTTAAATTAGATATATCATTATAAAAAAAAAGTGTTATATTTTATGTATTATTGATGTATTGTAAGAAGGTGTTTGGATTGTTAGGAGGATTTGAATGAAAATGAGATTGATAATAACACTGGGAAATGACTATATACATATATATTGTATATTGTACTCTTTTGGATTCTTTATGAACAATTAATTTTGTTCCTTGTTCTTTCGTTTCTAATTCTCATGCAACAACGTTGTATATGCAGGAGGTCTTCCAAGAAGTGCCAAATATGGTATTATAATTGGTGTTGGAATACCAGGATTAGTATGCATAATTGGATTGGCATGTTATGGTTGTGGCATGGTTGGAGCATTGAACATGAGGCAATTGAACTCGAACCTCCCCACGACAGTTTTGGAACAAGGGCCCACTGTTAGATCTAGCAATGGCTTGGATAGGCCGACTATAGAATCATATCCAACGACAGTGTTAGGCGAAAGTTGTCGGCTCCCAGAGCCAAGCGATGGAACTTGTCCCATTTGCTTGTCTAATTACAAACCTAAAGAGACACTCAGAAGTATTCCAGAATGCAACCATTTCTTTCATGCTCATTGCATAGACCAGTGGCTCAAGTTAAATGCTACTTGCCCCTTGTGTAGGAATTCACCCGAGACCTCTATGTCCACCCCTTGTTTCTCCATCTCCACATCCTCTTCTACTTCAACCCCATCAACTCGACATTAGCCATACACTTTTTTCTTCTTCCTTACCATCAATTTTGTATGAGTTATATATTTGTGTATATAATTCACATCGAGTCTCTAGAGTCCATTGTGACTCCCACATACATCAATCGTGTAGATTTATACATATTTTTTTTAAGTAGAGTTTTATACGTATTTGACAGTACAAGTTATATGACTATATAAATTAATTGATTGAGTTGCACCTTTTGTTTTATTTTACACACGCCTAAATTTGTTAAAATTTACTTGTCTGAGGAAAGAACATACTTCCTCCATTCCAAAATAAGTCTAGCTCTTTTTTCACACGGATTAAAGAAGTTGATAAAAAGACGGATCTACCCCTATTTAATTATAATCATTGTGGAAGTTTTTTTCTTTTTTCTCTTTCTTCTTAACAACCATATTTAGTATGGGTATTTTTGATAAATTGTATGTAAATATGTCTTGAAATCCGAAAACGTAGGATAAATTTTGCTAGCTAAAACGACACTTATTTTAGAATGGGGGATTATAACTTAAGAATGTGTTTGGTATTGATTAATTGTTTTTCTATCAACTTTGAATTGACAATATTATTTTCTATTTGAAACTCCGAATTATGTTGAGGACCACGACATTCACAAATATCTATTAATAATAAAAATGGGTGATTTGAGTCTTCTAGAATTTTCAAAGAATATACAGGAAAAAGTAACATTGCTCAGAATTTAGGGTTAAAATAAATTGATTGAGTTGAACATATCGTTGTTTAGGTTATTTAGGATTTATTTATAGAGCTTCTGAAAATGTGTTTGGAACTTAACTACTTACTAAATGATTTAAGCTTGAATGCAATATTATAGCCAAATATGAATCAATCATCGAATAGTTTAACCATAACCTTATAACATTTGATTTGTCGTTTGCCGTATTAAGTTTGTACTTCAACATAGTCGATCATTAGATTTAATATAATGAAAGAGTGTCTTAATGAATCAAACTCTAATGATATTTTAAACTAACCTCGAATATAAGTTTTTTATCCAATTGAGATATTTTTTACATAATACTATGCTATATACAATATTCGTATTGACATTATCATTAGAAAACAAAAGATGAAAACAAAAAGAAAAAATAATATCGGGCGCATTATATTATATTGGGCTAATTCATCGATTTAATCTTATTTAAGAACTAATGAAGTAACGTGGTGCTCTCATGTGCTTATTGGGCTACTCAGCCTACTCCATTAAGGCTTCGTTTACTTTTGGGAATTAGTTAAAATAGTGACAATTATGGGCTAAATAGTTTATGATTAATGGCCTGCGTTTCGTTTCACGATGGGATCATTTGATGTAAATTAGATACCTCTTTCACCTATTGTAGCTATATGTTAAAATATTTATCATTATGTTATAAATTATTAAATTTTAACATAATTTAAAAAATGAAATAATTATATATTAATAATATTCATATTAAGATATACTTATGATGAACATATGAACATTTTCTGTAAATTAAAATTTCAATTTGTCAAAAACTAATTATTATAAACACAAGCATAGCATTCATATAAAGTGTTTATAACCACTTTTTAAAATAAAATAATATGAATAATCTATTTTATTTTTACATAATTACAACCCCAGATTTCAATAACCTTTAATCTTCTCTTTATTTGTGACGACTTTAAAATTCTCTTTATAGTTTATGTATATCCTATAAATATAAAAGGTTAATTGGTATGCTCTTTCAAAACGGTTTGTAATTAAATGACAAATCGAATATAAAATATAGAATTTATATAACTTTTCTTGGATAACAAAATTACAAAAGGTTGTTATAAAGAGCAGAATTGTAGTTGTATATAGAATTTTCTATCAAAATAAATCGAAATAATGCATACTTTAACTTTCACATATAAATATAAGTAAAGAGTGTGTCTAATGTACATCAGTTGCACGTGTAATCCAGATTGATTAAAGTCGATCCGAATCCGCATGTTTTTTTTTAGGTCAAAATCTTTATGTACAAATTCGGTAACTTTTATGTATAAATTATGTAACTTTTATTTTCAATAACTTAGAAAAGAAGGAAGAATATCTTTTTGTACATAGATACTTTTATGTTATATTCATATGATTCTTATGTTATATTCATATAATTCTTATGTATATTTATGTGACATTTATGTACAAATATTTATACTTTTATATATCTTTATATTTATATATTACATAAAGATATGAATGTTTATATATAAAGGTCACATAAATATATATAAGGGTTACATGAATATTACATAAAGGTATTTATATACAAATTTTGCTGATTTTTTTTTCTAAATTACAATGCATAAAAGTCACAATATTTGTATATAAAGGTCACTGAATTTGTACATAAATGTCAAAATATTTAAAAAAATAATAATAAAAAAGGTAAACTTACGGATTCGGATCGAATCGATCCGCATTGTACGAATCTTAGATCCATATACCTGGTGTACAAGAGAATTTGTGATAAGTAAAATATTGGGATTTTGCACTCTTATTTATATTAAAATTGAATGCTTTTATTTTTTTCACAAATAATTGAGTAGTTAAACTTTTATTTATTTCAAGACTTGATTTAAGTTTGATAATCAACGTCATAACGACAAAATTTCAACCATCAATACAAATAAAAGCCCAAGTAATCGATAGTAAAAATCCACTTTTTATAATTAAAAAACAGTAAACTATAATTCCCCAAACAAAAAAAAAAATATCCATCCAAATATGGAATCTTCGATCCTAAAAAAAAAAAAAAAAATTCCATCAGCGATAAATGGAAAATCTATGGCGAGAAGGAGAATTGATACATAACCCATTCAAGGGCTAACGTAGTGTAATGTGTGATTAGATCAAAGTTTTGATTTCATAGATTCAGAATGAAAATTTATAAAAACACAGATTAGAATGATTAAAATTCAAATTTAAATTATCAAAAATATTTTAATCTTTATTTTCTTAAATTTCCACTAGACCATTCCCCCAACTCATTGAAAAAAAAAAAAGTAGAATTAAAGACATCCAACCCTCTTATAAACACATCCCAATTAATTAAAAACATTTTTAATTTTAAAAGAATACTAATTTTGTCCTTTAAGTAAAAAAGAAAAGAAAATTGAAACATTAGTTTCCTTCTTCTTCTTTCATTTCTCTATTTTTCATCTTTCTTGTTTTAATATTAAATCTTTTAATTTCTTAATAAATGTATTGTTAATATAATAACGAACATTTAATGGTTTTAATAAATATATGAAAATCATATGAAAAATTTTAAAAAATTGATTAAACCCAAACAGTTTCGTTTGGTCCTGATTGACCGAACACATAAAAATACGCTCGATCATCACGGTTGAACGAAACTAATAAAATCTGATCTTAAAGATAAAATTAATATTATTTATTTTTAAAAAAAATTTAATTAAAAATATATGAATTGGAATGATGAGTGCCTTTAGACGTTAAATTTTTTTAATTAAAAATATATGAATTGGAATGATGAGTGTCTTTAGACGTACAAAAAGAAAAGCGACCTGCTATATGAGCAGATTCTGTCAGGGTAGAAAGTCAAAAAATTAATTATGTATTTTATTAATATTATTAAATAATTATTCTAACTCTAATGTTATTTGGCTCCATAATAATGGAGATGACGTTGATTTTCTACTAATTCCAATACAACTATTAATCAACATTTTCAAAACAATATTCCGTTAATTCCAATAAAATTGTTAATCAACATTTCCAAAACAACAGCTAAATTTAATTAAATTGATCTTTATTTTAATTATTATCTGTAGGGGTGGAAATTGAAACGGAAATTTTCGATATCCGTCGAATCCGATCAGAAATTTTTGATTTTGGAACGAATATTTTTAATACGAATTTTGATTTTTTCGAAAATTTTCGGATGGAAATCCGAATTAGTTTTGAAATTTTTGGAAATTTCGAAATCTGATCCGAAATATTTTCAAAATTCAATTTTCGGAAATTCCGATTTTCTATCCGATCCGATTTCCGATTTATTTCCGAAATTTTTGTCAATGATCCTTAGTATGATTTGTTAACTTTTACTAGCTGCATTTTTGTGTATTGTCTATCATGTGTTTTATATGAATATTGTACATCAGCGGAATAATTAATTTCTCATGTTTTTGGTAAAATATTATATTGATGTTAAATGCTTGGAATATCAGATTTGAGGTTGTATTATTTTTTAGGATATTAGAAAAGGTTATATAGCTAATAGACCAACTAATTAATTTCGAAAATTTTTGAATTTCTGAATTTTTTTATTTCTGAAAATTCGGAACAAAAATTCCGAAATTTTGGAATTCCGAAAATTTCGAAATTTCTGAAATCAGATTGGATTTGACATTTTCGAAATTTTTTGGATGGAAATTGGAATTGGTTTTACATTTCCAAAATTTTTTGGAATTTTTCCGAAATACTCTATTTCCAATTCGATCCATCCGATTTCCATCCCTAATTATCTGCATACTTTAATTAGGTTGGTATTTATTTAATTATTATTTATATTTTCAATTAAATTGGTCTTTATTTAATTATTATTTGCATATTTTTCAAAGTGTTGCTCTTCCAATAATTTCTAGAATAATTATGAAATTTTGATAAGAAAAATTATGAAAAAAAAATGTGTAAGAAAAATTATTGAAATTCAGATATTGGTTAACAAATAAATTATTGAAAAACTTTTAAAATAAGAATAAATACGGGTTAACAGAAAAATTGTGGCCTGCATTTTTGCTTGTAACACGTTTATTTTTATCTTAATGAAAATTTTGATTTATTTAAAAAAAAAACATAAAGATTATAGAATTTTTTTTTACGGTTAACATAAATATTATAGAAAACTTTTAAAGTGGAAGAAAAAAAAAAGAGGTAATATAGTTGAAATGAAAAGTTTATTTATAAGGTAAAAAAATCAAATTGAATAGAAATATTAAACATAAGTATAAAAATAAATTTTTAAAAAGGAAATATATGATGAAATGAAAATATAAATTGATTTCGTTAATATCGATAAGTTATAAAAAAAATTAAATATTAATATGATTGATGTCTTTAATATATTCTAAAAAATTTAAATATTGATATGATTAATGTTGTTAATATCAACAAGTTTTACAAAAGTTAAATATTAATATATAAATATTCAAAAATCAGAAAATCAGGGAAATTAATTTTGTGAAGTTCCAACACGATGTTATTCCCACCTCAAAAAGTCCTAAACCCATAAAACCCTAATTCATTCTCTCACTGGACATCCGTCGTCTCAAGTCCCAACATAGTAAGATTTCTGTCTAAAGATCAAGAATTTCTGAGATCAGAAAGCTACTCTAATCCCTAATAAAAAAATAGTCTTGATCAGTTTCTTTTGTTGTTACACGAGGTTTAATTAATGGCTTATAGGCGTAGCATCATAGCCAGAACAAAGTTGTTTTATGAACAGCAACAACGAGTTACTCCTTCAGTTTCACATATACATCGAGATGATAGTAATCGGGAAGAATTGCATACCAAATCTATTCCCAGAAATCCAGAAATTTGTAGCCCGCGCTGTTTTTTGGGGATCGGAAATAATTTCGGCAATTTCCATGGGTCAAGGGGTGTGTTTCAAGTAAGGAGATTTGCAATTCCAGCAGGTTGTGGATTGTTTTCCGCCAGGAGTTTTTCCGGTGCAAGTGTCGGAGAAGGGGCTGCTGATAACATCGAGATTTTGAATGACATGGTGGGTGTAGTGGCGGATAAGGCTGTTGAGGTAGCTCCGGTGGCGAATGAGGTGGCTATTGCCGCTGCAGATTCATATTTTCATGTGGCAGCTCTACAGCACTTGATTGATTATGTGCACTGTTCTACGGGGTTTGGCTGGTGATGACATGCCTTTGATTTTAACTTGCACACATCATCTTTTTCTGCTTCTTTATTGTTAATTCTTTTTAGTGCTATTATCCTAAGGAGATCGTTTGTTTTGAGGTTTTATTAATCTGAAACTGCCATGATGTTTCTTATGTGATAGAACTGGACTAGGTGTGGCTTGTGAGATTAGACAGTTGATAAAATTGTGATGAAGTTTCATGGGGAGGTTGTGCTGTTCAGAAACTTGATTGGTGTTTACTATTTACGATTGACTGCCTTCTCTGTATTAACTGCAAGGCTAAAATGATAGGAGTTTGCGCACATATTGTTGAACTCAAAGATATTGTTCAAATAACTGTGTAATACTTAGATGGGTTAAGATGTAAGCTAATGTGGATGCGAATTAGTTGTGCTTTCTCTTTTGTAGTTAAAGTTCATAAGTATTGGCAAAGGGATTATATTTGTGGTTTTTCTGTTTAGGTGGGCTTCAATTGCTGTAACAACTGTTCTGATCCGCTTGATTCAGCTTCCAATTATGATACATCAGCTGAAAGCCACTTCAAAATTTACTGTGAGTTACCTTTTCCTCTGCTTTTTTTGGGTTTGTTTACCAATCACACTGTGACATTTTGTTTCTTAGATAGCTTGACATCTGATGACCATGGCAGTCTGCTAAGTTATTGTAACCATAGTTAAGAGGAAATCTATCAATTCGTACATACTGTTCAGCACTATATCATAGAAATTTAACAAATCACTTTTTCCTCTAAACTTTCATTCCTGTATCTTAAAAGAAAGCGGGAACATTAGATAAAGTTGTCAGCAGAATTTCCCATTTTGAACAAACCTAGCTCATGAAAAAGAGGAAGTGAACCGCTCTTTAGTTCAGTAGAGCACCATGATTTTTCTCACCTTTGGGTGAAGGGAGACATGTATTACTTGTCTTCTCAATAATCGTTTAACATTTACATGTCTTTTTCATTACTTTATTCAGAAACAAGTGGAAACTTCGATTTTAAGATTAAAATTATTCTGAAAATCTTTACACGCCTACTCTTCCTATAGATTTGGATGCTTGGTGATTTAAACTACTGTTCAATAATCTAGACTGCATCAATGTCCCACTGTATATATAAGGATTTTTCTGCCAAAATCAGAGATCCTTGATCTTATGTTTGATATATTATGTATCTTGTCATGTTCACATTTGATCTGAACATTACTTGATTTACCATATTGCTTTCTGTATCTGAGTATAAAAACGTGTTTCTAAATCTTGTGTAGCTTCTAAGACCAAAGCTGGAGGCCATTAGAGAAGAAATGCAAGAGAAGGTATGAGCTTCAGCCTCTTGTGTTCTACTCCATCAAGCTGATTGTTGATTGACTTGCTGGGCATGTGCTGAAGGGTTTCCTAGACCATGTTCACTCTAATGGCTCCCTACTGGATGTTTATGTTGCCAATCCCAGTTTATTGTTGCATCCATTCTTCTATAATTACATTTGATATTTGATCCGTCTTGCAGTTGTCATACTTGTTATTGTTTGACAGGGCATGAGCCCCAGTGCGGTTGCTGATGGTCAGTCAAGAATGCAAGGACTATTCGTCGAGTATGTGTTTGTTTTCCTTCTTATTAATTAAGAATCACCATGCATGCCTGTGATCCTGTGATCCTTGAGTTAATAGATTCGGATCACTATTTTGTTAATAGCTTCATTGAAAACAGCTGATGTGCGGGGGGGGGGGGGGAATCAGACTCTTGAAATTGAGATGATGCTGTTCTCTTTGATATATTCTAAGTCGCTTTGAATAGTGAGATGCATTAACTGATCTGATTGCATTTTGGTGTTGCAGACATGGTGTAACTCCGTTCACCCCCTTAAAAGGGATTCTAATTTCAGGTCCCATCTTTTGCAGCTTTTTCTTTGCCGTGAGATCACTTTCCTTGCCTAAGTGCCTCTCTCTCTCTCTCTCACCCCCTCGTTTTATATTCAATCAATCCTTTTGTTTTTACCTTTGGACTTTCTGCCTTGTGCGTTTCTATTCAGGTTACCAACATGGCAGAAAAGGTTTCGTCTTTTAAAGAGGGTGGAATATTATGGTTCACCGATTTGTCAACTCCTGATAGCATGTACATTTTTCCAGTTTTGACAGCATTGACATTTTGGATTACGGTGGAGGTCAGCTACATTTTCTATTTCTTTGGTTACTATGTTTGTTAAGCTATAACCAATTTTCTCCTATGACATCTTTACTGAGACTAGATGACTAATTGATGTTTTGAACTGTATTGAGTTTAATTTCTTCCTGAAATTGACTAGAATTTGATTGCTTGCTCCTTGGTCTTGATTTCAGAACCTAGTAGCGTCAAATAAAACTTGTAAATTTCCACTATACTTTGTGTGTACCACTTTAACTCCTTTATTGGTTTCAATAAGAACAATGAATAGATTCTGCACATGAGGCTTCGGCTAGGGCCCCTGGCTTGCCTGAGAAATGGATAAGCTTGGTCCAAGGTCGAACTGGTAGATAATTCTAGCTTGGCATATATACTTTTTAAAACTTTTAACCGAATTCATTTATTAAAAGATGACCAATGATGCAAACTAGTATCATTATTAATGAAGCCACTCAGTTACAATTAATTTCTTATTGTGAGGTTGCATTTAATACATTATCAGGGAAATAGAAGTTGTATTTTTAATTTAAAATGTATCATATTTATATCAATTCTAACATTATAAACTGTGTGCCATGGGCTAAACTAATTCCCTCCTGAATCAGTAAGGGTCAGACGTCGGTCATGGATGTTGATTTTCTGTTGTATCTCACGTTAATTGAAAGCGGGAGTTTTTTATTAGCAACTTGTGGAGGACTTCAAATTGTGAAACATAAATTATTTATATTAAACAGCATGTTATTGAATAAGTAAATAGATTATAATTATCTATTTTTCTGACGATGAATTATAATTTTTAGCAGTCTACAGAGTGTATGAACTGGTTGAAGAAAGATGTTTGCACATCTTCATTTAATTTCGATTCATTTTTCCAGTACTTTGAGTATACTGAGAATGTTTTCATGCTTTGACGTATCTTCTTTATTCCTTTCTTCTGTATTCCTTTCTTCTATATTCCTTTCATATCTTGCTGCCTAGTTCTCAGATTTGTCTCATTAGACATTAGTTTTTGATCTGGGAAGTAACTGACCAATAATACCCTTTCCAGTGCAATGCACAAGAAGGTCTGGAAGGGAACGCTAGTGCTGGTACCATAAAAAATGTCTCCAGGGGTTTTGCAGCACTTTCAATCCCTTTCACTGCAAGTTTTCCCAAGGTATGTGGCGCATCATCTGCTATTGCAAAACTTTACCTAATACCTTAGAAATAATATATCTGCCTGAAATGTTTACAACATTGATTTGACCCTTTCAAATTGTTCTCAATCGGTAAAATTTGTAATTTGATTTTGCATGTCTGGAACAGGCTATATTCTGTTATTGGATTACCTCCAACCTCTTTTCACTGACATATGGATTAGGTCAGTCCTGTTCTTTAATTCCTTTTTTCACTGGCATTAGAATCTTTTAGCTTGTGTGTGTGTGAGTGTTTCCCTTTATTATTGTTCTGTTTTGATATTACTTGTGTTTTCAGTGATAAGGAGGCCTGAAGTTAAGAAGTTTTTTGGGGTACCAATTTTACCCCCCTCACCACCTTCAACTAATCAAAAACCAGCCATGTCATTTTTCGAATCGCTGAAGAAGTTTGCAGCGGCTCAACAACAGCAGTCTCTAGCATCAACTACTGAAGCATCCTCAAAAACCACATACCAAAGAATACCATCTTCTTCTGTTCTTAACCAAAGGATTAAGAGCTTAGAGAAAGAAGTCAAAGGAAGGAAGAGAGGCAAGAAAGGGAAGAAAATGTAATACCAAGGCAAGTTAAGTGATAATAAATGTCATGAAATATAATTTTTTTCTATGGTCTTCTTAATAATGCAATATAGTAAACTTCACATCTAATGAACACACATTTACTATTATTTGAGGCCACTTCTTTAGGAATGATTTTGGGGGTCAAGAGATGTTAACAATTGAGTCTTAGACGTCTACGAAAAGTGAAGCATTTTTTAGCTGAGTCGAGAGCTTAGTTACATATCAAGGTACCTAGCTATGTTCATTTGTTAATCTGATAGATGGTAATTTTGTATTATCTCTCTCTTATATCTGTATTCTATTGCGATTCAAAGATTTAAGGTTTCAATAAATATTAGAAGACTTTTATTTTATGTGATCAAATAGGTGAATTTAACCGGTTTTGATGTTTATTTATCTCGAAATACAGTCGGACTTTGTCATTTAAAATACTGAAACTGCTGTGTTTTGCTTCTTTGGTCTCTGTTAATATTTTTCCACCTATATATATATATATGTATATATTTTATGCTCTAAGTTTGTTTAAGAATTTTTATTTTTAAGTCTTATATTTTTAATAACTTTCGATTTTTAGACTAGCTATATGCAATATAGCATGTCAAAATGATACATTATTATTTACCTAAGACTTTTGGTTTTTTTTTTATATTTTTATTTTTTATTTTTTGCCTACATGGTGAGGGGTGACTATTTGGAATTTTGAATCTTTTTAAAATAAAGAAGTTATCTTAAAATTATATGTTAACTTTTTAATTGCTAATAGTTGATTAATACTATTTTGTCCATCAATGAATTAGTGAAGTTATTTAATAAATGTTTTATTCATAATATATAGTTGAATGTCAAATAAACAATAATGAACATGTCAACTTGACATTTTATCTGATTAAAAATCAAAACTTTTCTATCTGATTAAAAATCGAAGGTTTTTAATATTAGATGACAGGAAAAAAAAAAAAAAAGATTGAGAGATAAATGACTAAAAATAAATTAAACTAATTTACAAATGGATGCATAAATAAAAGTTGTTTTATTGTTATCACACGTGCTTACTTATCATGATCAAAGAAAAAATTATATTAAAAAAATCGAGAATATAATGGTGATCAACTTAGTTTAATATGTTCATAATTTATATGGTATTTCATATGGTTATAGCTTTATTGATCAATAATAAAATTAAGTCCTATAAAAATATAATGTGAACGTATGATATTTTATTTATTTATTTCGTTATTATTTACTTAAATCTAGCATGTCAGGTCCCAATTGTAATGAGAATGGGATATTGGACTCGGTCCTTTTCACATGACTTCAACTTCTAATTTATTTTACAAATTTATATGGTAAGCAAATAAATTTTGTACCCTCTTAAATTCAAACTGAGCTAGTTTGTTAAACATAATAACAACCCCATGTCACATTTTATTTTTAATGAACATTAACACATATAAGATTAAATTTTGCATGATATCTGAAGTACGAGAATAATATATTAAAAACACTTTTTTTTTTTTTTTTTTTTTTGTGTTTTTAAGTTATGATAGGAAGTGAGAGTTTGAACTTATAACCTTCATTAATCACTGTAATCTTATTAGTGCTCCAATTGACCAACCTATCGTGAGGTCAAGGGGAATATTGGGCCTCCCTAAAATATTAAACGATTATATGATAGTATAGTAATTTCAAAATACCTAATAAAAACAAATAGATAAAAAAATGTATGATGTATAAAGTTATTTTCAAGTTTCTCAAACTTCTTGTTAATTTTGTAACTAAGATGATAAAAGCCAAAGAGTAGATACTAATTTATTAAAAAAATGCAAGGGATATACCAGTGTATGTAATTTTATTTTTACACTTTTATTTATACCTTTGGACGTTCCTGAATAATTTTTCCACATTTCATATACTGCATGTGCATCTCTAACTTTGTTTATAAATTATTTATATTTTTTAATTGTTAATTTTCGGTTAAATTATGATATTTACTTTAATTGCAATTTTAGTTAAATTTTTTAATAGTTACAAAATAAACATCTTTAAATATGTTGATTAATATGAATGGTCACGTAGATTTCGATTTTCAAGGTGCTCACAATTTAAATTGATAAACTTATCATGAGTGTATATCTGATTCAAGTTGTAGATGTAGTATTTATTCATTTTGCTTATATATAAAATTGAAATCTATCGATGATTTGAACGGCACAATTTATCTAGTCATGTTTACTTGGTTAATATCCAAAAGTTTGACTAATATTATAATAAAATAAAAATAACGATTTAATTGATAGTTAAACCTAATTTATTTATTCAGCACTTTGGAAGAAATGTACAATATATCATATTTAATAAGTAACTTGTATCACGTTTAATAACCGAGGTCTAGGTTGTAGGTTTAAGTCATTCCCAGCATTGGCCACTTAATATTTAAGTATTAGTCGGCTACTTATTGGGGGCAATGGGGGACAAATAAACCATATTAATTAATTAGTTGAATGTTATTAACTTCCCACCAAACAAAAAAATAAATGAATATTGAATAGTTATTATAAATGTGTTGGGGTTGGAATATAATTAAAAGATTAATTGATATGGTCGTCACACGAACTTTCAAGTTTCATTACCTTGTAAAATCTACTTTTAAAAAGTCAAATATTATCACAATGATGTATAATATACGCATCGTTATGCATATCATCAATAGATGATAAGCACGTCCATGGTTGATGAATTTGAGAATCAATTTTTAATGATATAAGACATCCAAAAATACTAAATACACCTAATAATTTTATATCTTTCATTTAAAAAAAAAAGAGGTATTTTGATTTTTTTAATACGTAACTTGATCCTTTCTCAATTTCAAAATAATCGTCGCTTAAAATTACTTCATCTAAATTATAGAAACTTTTGTTATACCTAATTATTTTCATGTAATATTTTTATTATCAATCATTTTAAAGTCTAGTAAAAAAAAAAAAAAAAGACAAAGTAGAAATAAACCATTAACCTTTTTAGATTGTGAAAAAACTATAGATAGATTGAAATAATTTCAATGTTCTAAAACCACTAATATTTTAAAATGGATGGAGAATATAGTAAATCATAGATCACAAATAATATCATGAATGACAACTAAAAGATAAAAGTAATACGTCATTTATACAGATAAATTATAATTTATATGCAGGGGCCCGAACTCTTTATAGAATTTTTAGCCCTGTAATATTGTAATCAACCCTACATTTGAATCTATATAGATAGGCCATTTCCAATCCTTCACCTGAAAAATTAATGAAAAAGAATCTTTAATTTGATGTAAACAGTAAAGTTATATACATTTCTTTTTGGGAAAAACAAAATTGGTCGTCTAAGTTTATTTTATTAAATTTGTTACTTTTTATCTTTCAATTTTTAATTCTCTATTCTTTTTTAGTTCTCTTGAAGTTTAACTTAGCTCCATTTTTTTGTAATTGAGGGAGAATTGTAAAAAATTAATCACAAATTTATATTCCACATTCAATATGCCTAAACTAATATTAATGATTAGAAAAAATATTTTTTATTGATATGCCTAAGTTAGGATGTCTACATTATTAATTTAATAATTAATAAAAAACTCTAACCCAAATATTAGGGTGATTTTTTTAATTATTAATATTAATTTTGGAATGTTAGATAAAGAATACAAATTTGTAATTTGATAAAAATAGTGTTTTCTCAATAAAAAAAATTATTTATGATGTTAAAATTAAAAATGATATTTCTTAAATATAGAGGATTAAGAATGAAAAGATGAAATATAAATAATAAAAAATAAATTTAAAGGACAAAAAAAATCCTTTTTGTTTTGGAAATATAATGCCATAATTTTCTATTTTATCAAATATTTATTCATAATATGAAATACATCACAAGAGTGTTGACTAGTTCATGGATGTGAATTTATTAAAGCTTTTAGAAAACTGAATATCAAAGAATTTATCAAAGCTTCCAGAAAAGTAATTCAAGTCGTACAACTGTACGGGACCACTATCACGTCACGTTACCGATGACCAGAAAAGTACCTAAATTAATAAATATACCCTCATTACGTACTTAATTATATATATACACGACTTTTATTGAATTTGTTCGTTGTTTTGTTAATAAAACTTCGTGCTATGTCATATAAATTGACTTCTTATAATCAAAAAATAAATAAATAAATCATTCATTTGTAATTATCACCACAAGACAATATTCAATTTTTTAGATAATATATGAATGTCACCTTTTGGATTATCTTTGAGCGAGTCTTAGCTTTTGTAATAGATAGGATAATTATTTTTATATCCTAATTTTTTAAGTTGATAATTAATTATCAACCGTTAACCTTACATTAGAATCAATACAGATAAACTCTTACATTAAATTTTTTTATTTTATTTTTTTATTTTCCTTTCTTTTTATCTTTTTTTTTCAATTCATTTTCTTTTATTTTTTTATTTTTTTCTTTAAATTTTGATTATTATTATTATGATATTTCGTAATTAAGATATCAAATATAAATATTTAAGGTACCATAATTGTATGTAATTAAAATATTAAATAATATCATATATTATTTGAATAATAATAAAAATCTTAATTATTTAAATGTATCATAAAACTGTAAATGCTACGTAAAGCATAAATATTATTAATTTTACATGCAATATTTAAACATCTCAATCAATTGATAAGTATCAATAAGTTGTAGATGTTAATAGATATCCATATTCAAATCCATGAGTTGTGTATATCAATATCTATACATTGTATATTGCGTCTTACATTCGAATAATTTATAAATATGATCCATCCATATCAATATTAGGTATTCTAAAAAATAATATATATTGTCGATATAATTTATCAATAAAAGATAATATAAATATATGTCATATGTATTTCATCCTTATTAATATATGATATACACAAAATCAAAATAATAACAATAATAATAATAAAATAATAAATAATTTTATATTTAGTGAAATAAATAATGCACATGTGCGACGGTTTTTTACGTTAAAATATTGCAAAAGTTGCTTGCACTTCTCATTCCACTGTAAATGATTTCAACGTTCAACCATTGCGTTTAAATCTTTTTCTTTTTTATTTTAATTTTCTTTATTTATTTTATTTTCTTTTTTATATTTTCATTCATTCAATTTACATGTCACAATTAACATAACATATATTGATATTTAAGGTACTTTAATTATTTGCAATTAAGATGTTAAATAATACCATATATTATTAGAATAATAATAATATAATTATTTTAATGTATTATAAAATTTTAAATACTATACAAATCATAAATATTAATAAAATTAGATGCAATATTAAAATATATCAATTCAACTGATAGATATCGAAGTTTTGGATACTAATAAATATCATCATTCATATCCATGAGTTATTTATAACAATATTTATTCATTGTATATTGAGTCATAATCAAATATTTTATAGAAAAACGATCAAGTTATATTAATATAATTCATCCTGTAAAAACAATATATATGGTAGATGTACTTCATCAATATTAATATATAACAAATAAAAAATTAAAAGAATAATAAAATATCGATATTCATATTCATGAGTTTGCATATCAATATCAAGTTGAAGATACCCACGCTCTCTTCTTACAGAAAAACACTGTCATTCTATAAAAACACAAAATACGTATTTTATTATTAAAATATTAGTTTATCAGCTAATAAGACTCCTAAAATGGAGGCATAATATGAAAAATAATATAATAATAAAATAGAAGAGAAAAAAAACACTGATTCTTGGTAATCTAAAAATGATATATAAATTAAAATAAATTATAAATTATTTTGAATAGATGAAAATATTAGAGAGAGAGTATGATAAAGTAGTTGTGGTTTTAGGTAATGGTGTGAAAAAAAAATAGAAATGCAGCGTTCACATAAATAAAATAAACAAAATAGAGTATTATATCTGCCTTTAATTTCCAATGACTGAGCCGTCACACTTAATTTTCCAATGGATATTATTTATATGCACCAAATTCATGGATCATGATTCATGTAATTGGGCATGTGAATCGGGTCGGATCCGGTTTAATTTGGATTTGTGTCTATTTTTTTTTCTTTTTTTAATTTATATCATAATCTTTATATTGTAATAATATTATCTTTATATTATAATAATATAACTTTTATATTGTAATAGTATAACATTTATATACAAACTTTATAGTCTTTTCAGTGTATAACTTATACTTTTTTCACTATAAAAATTCATATAATATAACCAAAACCTTTATATTGTAATAATATAACCTTTATGTTATAATAGTATAACATTTATATACAGATTTCATAACATTTTTAATAAATAACTTGTAGTTTTTTCACTATAAAAATTCAATATAACCGAAACTTTTATGTTGTCATGATATAACCTTTATATTGTAATAGTATAACCTTCATATACAAATTTCATAACATTTTTAATAAATAACTTATACTTTTTTCACTATTTAGTACTGATATAATTAAAAGGTTATAAGGATAAAATTAAAATGTTAAGTTTGCTAAATTAAAAGGTTATGCCAATATAACAGCAGAATTAGGGTTTGGGTAGGGATTGGGAGCGTGTGAAATATATTCTCGAATCGGGTCAACTCATTAGCACGGATTTAGGATCCGTATACTTGATATATAGAAATAATTGTGTTTCCCAATATATGGTATTGAAATCTGAAGTCTGCGATTTTGGTTGTTATTTTTATTATTATAGAAAAAGAAGTAGATTATATATTTGAAATGACCGATCTGGTCTTCTCTTCTATGTGATCTGTGTAAACTGTAAAGTAAACTGCATTCGGTGGCCATACAAACAACGTTCGCCCCATCTTGCGTATTGGAGCTGTAGTCTACGATAGAAGGCGTATAAATTTACTGGGTATAACTGCCACCTACACACGCCTGACGCATTTACTCAATAGAGATTTTCAGATTCTGAGAAGGTTTCAAAATGGCCAAGGCACGCTATATTGTCGAGGTTGAGCCGGGGAAGCCTGCCAGCAATGGAAAGCCCTCGATGGGACCAGTTTATCGGAGTATTTTTGCTAAGGATGGTTTTCCGCGGCCGATTCCCGGTCTCGACTGTTGTTGGGATATTTTCCGGTTTGATTTTGCTCGCTCCCTCTCTCTCTCTCATATAATTTTTTTGATTGATATATTAGTTCCGAAAATTAGGAGTTGTTTGTGTTTGCGGTTTAATATTGATGGTTGTTTTTTCATGGTTCCATGACTATTAGAGGCGTAAATGTTTGTTAGTTTTTTTTATTTTTGTTAATGACTGGTTTTAAAGTGGAAGTCAACGTTTCTGTTGCTCGTGAATCTCAAATCCGGAGTTGATTTAATTTTGTTTGGTGGCCGGTCCTTGTTTTGTGCTATCGAATCTGATGACTGTAGATGTGAGTGTCTAAGCACTCTCTATTTGTTCTAGCAAGGCTCAAAGCTATGCGGCCTCTGGATATGATATGGTCATAGTGCTGTTTTTATCTACACATGGAGAATGGAGACGCAGATAGTACAAACAGATATTGGAAAATTTTAATATATTAGCATGCGACACCCTCTCAGGAAATGCTGCTTAACAGAATACGTATGAAGTATATTACTCTCATTACTGTTCAATAATTTATGCCAAGACTTATCATCTTAAAAACATGTATGCATTCGATGGTTTTTGGTTCCTGTATGAAGGATTATTAGAAATTAGAAGTTGATGCAATTCTGGAAATTACATGAGAAGTGTCCATTTAATAGAAGCAGCTCTAAGCCTGAACCGGTATATGTGTGTCTGATGCATGTTTAATCTTGTCTTAGTCCGACATGGATCTCTAGCTCTTTGAGAGTTTCTAAATTTCATTACTGATGAATATTATATCAAATTCTTTTTTTTTTTTGTGGCACAGTTTGTCTGTTGAGAAATACCCCAATAATCGGATGCTTGGCCATCGTGAAATTGTGAATGGGAAGGTATATATTTACCATGCAATAATTAGCAGTTCATGCATAAATGTCTGAAATTTCAACTTTCTTTAAATTTTTACCTCTGTACCTTTTCTCCCTTTTCCCGGAATCCTATTGGCTAATTTGTATTGTTTAATCTGCTTCACTAGCCTGGTAAATACGTATGGATGACTTACAAAGAAGTGTATGACAAAGTGGTGAAAGTTGGTAATTCCATCCGCAGTTGTGGTATTGAGAAAGTAAGCACTATCAGATTCACTTGCATAGTAATGCTGTCAATTTTTCTTTTTAAGTAAGAAATAAATTATTTTGTTAAAGTTAAGTGTGTCAGTTTGTTGCATGCTTCCACAACTTCATCTGGTCTTGTGCTCTAAGTTCCCTGGAATTCATACTCATATATTAGAATTTAAAAAGCTACTATATATTTATGAATCATGGTGCAATTTGTCATGGCTGCCAGTCATTGTTAACTTCTAAATATGCTCCCTCCTGCTGTTTCCCTGGTTCTTAGTAATTACTTCTGAATGTCATCATTCTCTGTCATTATTTGATGTTGATATTTTGAACTTCTGTTCATTTTGGATATCCATACTTTGTAAATTGTTTTTTCTAGTTTTTATGCATGTATCTTGGTAATGTGATGGTTTTTATTTCTTTTCTATTAACTATCTAACAATGTCAGGGAGGACGTTGTGGAATTTATGGTGCTAATTCTTCTGAGTGGATTATGAGTATGGAGGTACTTCGACAATTTTTATTCTTCTTTCTTCATTTTTATGTGTGTATATGAGTACATACATGCAAGTGAATTTATATGCCTATGGATTTATCCTGTTTTCTCTGGAAATGTGTACTGCGTGGTCTAAGCATTTTAACAATCCAGTTTCCAACGAAGGAACTGTGAAAGACACTAACCTAATTTGGCCAACAGCTAACCCTGTCTCCTATAATTTATATGTCTGGATCAAAACATGTTTTCATTAAAATGTAACAATTTTTGTTTTGAATAGTCTTTAATCTTGATCACTTGACCTTGCTCCCTTACTCTCCTGATGACTTGATTACTGTCTCAAAGAAGACCTCGATGTAATAAGGAGTATCACAAAAGTTATTTTATCTTGTGATACATTCTGTTTGTCTCCTTATCTGGAGTTAACCTATCAATATGGATTAATTGAAATATTTTTTGATTAAAGCAGAAATTGTAAAACCTGATGACTGATGTAGCAATCCTAGCCCCTGGCTCATGGTCATACTAATATAAACTTACATGGCTTACAAAATTGATTTATACCCTTATCTCATTGTGCAACCAATGGGGGTTTCATTTTGCTTTTTTGTGCCTGCACCTTCCTTTGGTTCTACTTGTGTATTCACATAGTCAATACACCAATAATCTTCTTTCTCTTTCCTTTGACTTTCTGCTTTCTCTAGAGGCATATTTCCTCCACCATAAAGGGCTTCCAGATGGGAAAGTTTTATATTTCTGGATTCAGATTAGTTAAAAGAAAATAACCAAAGTCTATGCCACCTGTTTTTTTTTCATTTTATTCTCTATCTCACTGTAACTACTGTTGCATCTTGTATTCTTGATTTTTAGTAACATTTGATTCCTTCAGTATGATGTATCGTTGTATCTACATATAATGTTTCTGAGTTGACCGGTGAAGTTAATCAAATTCATGCAGGCATGTAATGCTCATGGACTCTATTGTGTCCCTTTATATGACACTTTAGGTATGATGATTCTTCCTTTCACATTGATTATGCATTCACTGCTTGTTTCTGTGAAGAGACTAACTACTAGCTTATATGTTTCTTATTGTGCTGGGATTCCCTTTTTTTTTTTTTGTCTAACCAGCAGTATATATTCTGTGACTTAGTTCTTCCCTTTGGATGGTTCAGGTGCTGGAGCTGTCGAATTCATCATTTGTCATGCTGAAGTCACACTTGCTTTTGTAGAAGAGAAAAAAATCTCTGAGGTACAGTGTTTAAATGAAGGGAATGAAAGTCTCTGGTTTCTGTTAGATACTTTGATTGTGTTCTTATTTCTGTATGACAACAAATTTTGGTAGATAGTATTGATTTGGTTTTCTTTTAGATACTTCAGCTGGTTACATGTTTGGATAGATGTGACTGGTGTATGAGAAAGTAACTTCATGTTAACATTTGTTGTTGGGTTTGCAGCTTTTAAAAACAATTCCAGGTGCATCAAAGTACTTGAAAAGTAAGTTCCTCATGGAGTCAGATTTCCTGTTTGATCATTATGCATTCCTGTTAATGAAAATGATGAATGTACTCCTTATTTCTCAGAAATTGTAAGCTTCGGGAAAGTGAATTCCCAACAGAAGGAAGAAGCTGAAAAATTTGGGGTGACTATATATTCTTGGGATGAATTTTTGTCACTGGTAAGCCAGTGATTTTAATATGTTACTTCTCTCTTCTGTGATTAGCAATTTGATGCCAACTACCAAAAAATTGAGATTTAACTAGAAAACCAGATATTGCATGAGGCCTAACACTAGTGGTTGTCTAGTTTGGCCCTCCTGTGATCACTGTTAGGTGGCAGCGATTTGGTCTTGAAACAAATTATTACCTTTAAAACAAAAAAAACAAAAAAAAAACTGTTCTGAGTTAAATGCTTCTGTTATATCGTGTAGCAATAACTTGTCCTATCAATTTACTTGAGGAAAAAAAAACAGTAGCTCAATTTGCCTTATAGCTGCTTCCAACTAAAATCGCTCAAAAGGCTTGTGTATGAAAAACATCTAAGGAAAGTTAATTACCAAAAAGTACTAATTTGTATTTTTAATGACTTTT
Organism: Scutellaria barbata; assembly: GCA_028654395.1. Taxonomy (NCBI): domain Eukaryota; kingdom Viridiplantae; phylum Streptophyta; class Magnoliopsida; order Lamiales; family Lamiaceae; genus Scutellaria; species Scutellaria barbata. The sequence continues at coordinate 12,650,696 of CM053645.1, forward strand.
TGTCTTTTTTTTTTAATGAGCTTGGGGGAGTGGAAAGTAGGGGGACAATAATGACTAGAAAACTTGCATGACCCAGGTTTGAACTTTGGTCATCACAATTTGCACCTTTATAAAGGTGGGATACCACTTGAGCTACAAGGTTTTGATGACTTTGTCATATAATGTGTGAATTTAGTGACAACTGATGCAGAACAATTAATTTATCTTACGTTCTTTTCATCCAGTTACATCAGGCAGCTGCAGTTTACCTTTGCTGCATTCAAAAGAATTGATTGTAAGTTTGTTCCATTTATCTTGTGCAGGGAGAAAGTAAGCACTTTGATCTTCCGGTGAAACAGAAAACCGACATTTGCACTATTATGTATACTAGTGGAACTACTGGAGACCCGAAGGGAGTCATGATTTCCAACAACAGCATTGTCACTTTAATAGCTGGAGTACAGCGTCTGCTAGGGAGCGTCAATGAATCGGTATATACATGTCTTTTTGATTATCTTTTGTTACTCATGTTGTAAGAGACATATTTAAAACCTGACTATTCTATGTTTTATTAAAATTGTGGGAGTTGCCAAACAGTCAATTGAAACAAGTTGAGGTATAACCGTTTTAGCTGAGTTTTTCATTCTTGCTTATTTTGCAGTTGACAGAAAATGATGTATATCTGTCATATCTTCCTTTGGCTCACATCTTTGATCGGGTTATTGAAGAGTGTATGATTAATCATGGGGCCTCAATTGGATTTTGGCGTGGGGTAAGAAGGCGTTCTTCATATTGAAATTAATAAACTTCCGGTAGTTATTGATGTATTATGTTATTTCTTATTCACAGGATGTTAAGTTATTGGTCGAAGATATTGCAGAGCTTAAACCCACTATTTTCTGTGCAGTTCCTCGGGTATTAGAAAGAATTCATGCAGGTTTGTGTCCATCATTACACATAATTTTTGTCAATAGTTAAATCTACCACATACTTTGAGATGGATCTGTGGGATGCTGCTTAGTATATTGTCTTGATGAATTACTTGTCCCCCTTGCAAACCATTCTTAAATGATTTACCATTGGGAATATGGAATATACAATTTTGAATTTCTAGAGAAAATGATTGGATCGTCTGATCAGAGAATGCCGCGGTTTCTTTTTTTTCTTAGTTGATCTTTCAGATGCTTTTGTTCTCACTTATCTTACTTCAGGTTTGCAACAGAAGATATCTGCAGGGGGGTTCATAAAGCAAACCATGTTCAATTTTGCTTATTCTTTGTAAGTTTTCATCCATTTTTACCTTTCTCAGCTTTCTCAGCTTATGGAATACATAGAAAGGGTGAAAAAGTACACATGCACACAGGTGGATGATTTGAGCTTCGCTAATAGAATGTCACTCCTGCTGTCCTGCTTATTATGAGCTTCTTCAGCACCTCAATTTAAGCATACCTTGTTGAACAAAAAAAAAGCTAACTTCATTGGCACTTATCATAATTAACTGACCTTTGTAGGCACTCAATGTGTGTTTATATTCTGTATTACTATGCTGACAGGCTGTGACCTCTGTATTTTTTGTGCAAAGCATGATCATGCATGCAGTTTCTTAATTTCTAATTCTGCACATAACTCTTTTTGCAGAAAACTTCGTAATATGAAGAAGGGCAGTAAACATTCAGAGGCAGCTCCAATCTGTGACAAAATTGTTTTCAGTAAGGTGATTTTGATTAATCTTATATGGCTTTTGGACCTTCATACTAACCAATGTTTTCACCAAAGTGACACAACTCTCCCTGCATGCTCTCTTAGGTAAAACAAGGTCTGGGGGGCAATGTAAGACTTATTTTATCTGGAGCAGCACCTCTTACTTCCCATGTGGAAGAGTATCTGAGAGTTGTGTCATGTGCTTACGTTCTCCAGGGTTATGGTATTTTCCTTTATCCTATGAAATTTGTTTAGTTTATTTATGGACTTTGTAGTCTTTGTTATAGTTTAATTGTCATTGCATTGGGATTGGCACATTCATTCATGCATCTGCTTACACATTAATAATTTATTGTTGCATGTGGAAAACAGTAATGCTTTACTCCCCCACCCGGCACCATCTCAACTGTTATGGATGTTTCCCTTATCAAAAAAATGTTATGAATGTTCCCATTATGTGGTTATAAAAATCTCACTGAACAAATTTCCCTCTGTGATTAACGGGGGCTGACTGTTAATCATTTGCACCAGAACTTATGAGACTGCCTGAGTTCCAGTTGGAAGGCCCCTTGTTTTATGATCTCATCTCATGATAGAAGTCCAAAAATATTGTGTAATTTATATGCTGTAAATCTAATCTTGTATCTTCTTTCTAACGTTTAGATGGTCAATCTTTCATTTAACGTGTCCATTAAGGCTTTTTATGGGTTTTTGCTGCATATGAGTTCTTGCTGGTGATGTTTGACATTTTTTTTTCTTTTGCGTGTGCAGGCTTGACAGAAACTTGTGCTGGTACATTTGTTTCAATCCCTGATGAGATGGCTATGCTTGGGACAGTGGGTCCGCCAGTGCCCAATGTAGATGTTTGCTTGGAATCTGTTCCTGAAATGGGGTATGATGCACTTTCAAGAACACCACGCGGAGAAGTATGTGTAAGGGGGGATACTTTGTTTTCTGGCTACTATAAACGTGAAGATCTTACCAATGAAGTCTTTGTTGATGGCTGGTTTCACACAGGTTACTGTCCCTGTGACCATACGGAATTGGTTTCAAGTCTTAATGTTTTATATCCTTGGTTTTGTTAAATCTTTTTATGTTGTCAGGGGATATTGGTGAATGGCAAGCAGATGGGAGCTTGAAAATTGTTGATCGTAAGAAGAACATTTTTAAACTATCACAAGGAGAATATGTTGCTGTAGAGAACTTGGAAAACATCTATGGTCTTGTTCCTGCTATTGAGTCGGTATGTATGACCCTATTTTTGTTATATCTGTGCATCTTCTTTCTTTTCTATGAATCTAGATACAAGATGCAGATCATCACTTTCTAGTAAATGTTTACAAGAGAGTTTGGACATGTCATACTTAGAGTAACAGTGGTAAAAACCATTCTTCTGTTACCTTTATTTGCATTTGGGGTTAAGGTCCACATTCTGCTTCTGATTATGTTTACTTGAAGAATGTAAATTCGACAGATCTTCAGTTAGAAATGTTATCTCATAAAACTCACTTCTAATACTGGTAATTTGCCGTTGTATGTTTAAAAATGCTTCTTTTTATTTCAGATATGGGTATATGGCAACAGCTTTGAGTCTTACCTTGTTGCTGTTATAAACCCAAGTAAGCAAGCAGTGGAGCAATGGGCTGAAGAGGCTGGTATATCAGAGGATTTTGGTGCCCTTTGTGAAAATCCCAAAGTAAAAGAATACTTTCTTGAAGAACTTGCAAAGACTGCAAAAGGAAAGAAGGTCCCCCACCCCCCTCCCTCTCTATCTCTCAAGAATTTTTATGGGAAGCAATTATTGAATATTACTTATCCTTCTTTTCTAACCTACCTATTGGTATTTACCAGTTGAAGGGTTTTGAATTCATTAAAGCTGTGCACCTTGATCCGACTCCATTTGATATGGAACGAGACCTTATCACACCGACATTCAAGAAGAAAAGGCCCCAGTTACTCAAGTACTATCAGGTGGGTTTCATCTTTCGACCTCTTTGATAAGATTATGAGATGCTTTTGTTCTACTTTTGCAACACTCGGCTACAATATACTTTTCCTGACAAAACTTGAACATCTTGCATCATCCTCTCAAATGTCCATGGACTTTCATTTGTCCAATATCATGCTATCCATGGACCGACAATGACCAGCGTAATTTCGGCAAGATTTGTTTCCAACATTTACTAGTCTTCTCTTGGCCTGCAATCTTACATATACTGGCCCCTATTCTTTTTGCAGACTGTCATTGACAACATGTACAAGAGCTTGAAATAAGATTCTGCAGGCAATGGGAAATATTATCTGCTTCGACACTAATTCCAACGGTGACTTGTTTTCTTTCATTCCGCTTCCCACAGTACACATAAGAAAATAGAAGAAATCGACGGATTTGGACTGTGTGTACATGGTTTTCCCTATATTTTATCGTTCTACCAAACTTATTAATGTAACAATATCTTCACCTTCTGTAGTTCTGTTGACTTGTATTCTGGATTTTTGAAGATTATAGTTACTTGGTTTCGTTAAATTTCTTTTAAATCCCCCCCCCCCCCCCCTTCTTTTCTTGGTGATATTAACCTTCTTTGATGTCTTAAACCTTTTTTACTTGAACCTGAAAGTAGAGGTGGTCTTGATCCGGGTAACAGATCAACCAAAATTAGATCAATCAAATTGATTTTTTGTATTTTTTTTTTTTTTTTTGCTTTCGAAATTAAGGGTTTGTTTTGCTTTGGCTTTCGGCGAACCAAACCAAAAATAAAGCGATAGAAACAAAAAAAAAGGTACATATGTAATCACTAAAATATAATCTGATAAATAAATATTATAATCATGTTTCTTAATTATATCGTAACCTGTTCTGTGTGTTTTTAAATAAAACTCAGCAAACTAAATAATCGAACCAAAAGAACTAAAAAAGGGCAACAAGATTTCGGCTCGGTTTGAAAGGATTGTTGAGGTTGATCTGAATGTATCTTGTAGATTCCAAATAATATATTCTCTTTCTTGTGTTTCCACATCATTCACAATCTTACGATATAATCATGTTGCAGCATTGAAAACTGTCTTTGTACAAGATATTTTCCTTTTTTTCACACTAATATATTTTCAATATTTTCATTTTTTTATATAATCAATAAAAAAATATAAAAACTTTTATGTTACTGTTGCACAGACCCGATCCGCCCATGTGCCATTCCACGAGCTTGGGTGGATGCGCTTAAATCCATCCAAATTCGCTCTAGGTGTTATATCTTTATATTATGTAAATATACTTTTATATTATGTTAAACATACATTTATGTAATGTTAATCATATATTTATGACTTTTATATTATATTAAGCATACATTTATGTTATGTTAAACATATATTTATGGTTTTATGTTATGTTAAGTATAGCTTTAGAATTTTTATGTTATGTTAAACATACTTTTATATTATATTAAACATATATTTATGTAACGTTAAACATACTTTTATGTTATGTTAAATATATATTTATGTTATTTATACTTTTTTAATTATATTAGTTGTACCTTTATGTATTATATAAAAGTATAACTAATATTACTTAAAGGTATGTGTAATATTTACATAATGGTATATATGTATAAATTAAGATTTTTTGTGTTGAAATTATAATTTTTTTCGTTAAAATTAGGGTTTTTTTTAAGTTAAAGTACTACATAAATGTATGTTTAACATAATATAAAGGTATGCTGAACATAATATAAAATTATGACTAATATAACATAAAAGTTAGGGTAAAAAAAAGAAAAAGGAAATGTGTGGATTTGGGTTGGACTCACCCTGACCCGGGTTGTAGGTGCACACAAGTGCAACTCTTGGAAATGAATTTTTTTTTATACACAAGTGCAACTCTTGGAAATGAATTTTTTTTTATCAAAACAACAGTTAAATATTGATATTGATATCGATATCAGTAGGAATATATTTTTGATATTTTTATTTTTTCATATAACCAATAAAAGAATGAAAATTTTTATCAAAATAGCGGTTAAATAGTGATATTGATATCAGTGGCTCCATGGTATAAATGTAGGAAAATAAGTGAAAAATCGATAAAATATCGATAAACATAGCTATCAATTTCAATATCGTGGTTTTATAATACAAATTATAGAAAAATCGATGAAATATTGGTAAATATCGATGGAATATTGGGAAATATCAATAAATGTCGAAAAAATATCAATAAGTATGGTATCGATATTTCCACCGATACCGAAATGTTAATGATATTTCAGTGAAATTAAGATAACAATATTTTTATTGAAACTGAAATTTTCGTCCTTTGATAACTACAAAATTGTACAACAAAACTCGAAGATATCACTAGAATTGTACAAGAAACCAAATAGACGATACAATACAACAGTGTGTACAAGTAGTACAAAATCTACACAAAATTAATGCATTTCAACAGACACAGGCAAGAGTAGCATTGACTATCCACACATATAATTATCTAGAATTCCAGCATTGTTAGCTCAGATTAAGGTATCAAATTACCTTGATATAAGGCCTAAACTTGAAGGTGATTCAGATGAAAATTGCAGAGCTATTATTTCTTCTTTGCTATATTTCAATCTTTGATCTGCAGGAACGTTATCATTAAGTAATTAAAATAGGATTATGGTCAACGAAAACTTAACGGTGACAGAATTATAATATGTTACCTATAAAAGTTTGATCAGATGTAAGGGGTGACATGGACAGTTTCTTTGGTCCGTGCTTGTATTGTGAAACACTCATTATTCCTCTTGATGGTGATGGCAATGGAGATGAAGAGTGGGAATTTCTTTTGTCAAGACTCTCAACAAGCTCATGCCTAACTTCAATTCGAGGGTACTTATTGCAGAAACGAAGGAGAACGTCCTTTGTTAATAGCCAGCATCCCCTGAGATCAAACACTTCCAAGGATGGAGGCGGAATGAAAGCATCAAGCCCAGTATCAGTCAGCACAGCATCACGAACACCAAGATGTATCAACTTTGTAACAGATGAGATGAGATATAAAGATGCATCTGTAAAGGAGGCACTTCGAAGAGATAAATGGTTCAGCTTGCCAATGTTTATTAGAGGGTAGAGTGCAGTGTCTTTAACATTTATGTCCTCCAAGTCCAAGCTTTCTAAATGGTTAAGACTTTCCAGTGCAGAAAATGATGGGACCTCATCAGTCCCATCTGGAATTCGGCATCCCTGGTGAATTTGACCTGGAATAGCAGAAACATTAATCTATACAAATTCTGCAAAAGCAAGAAAGAAAGACATACTACGAGGAACTGAATGTTTCTGGTTTTGGAATACCACCTTTCACATTTGTTCTGCTGAGGTTGATGGTTTTGAGTGCGGACATCGTGCTGATATACAAGACAGCTGTGTCATCAATGGGTGTGCCAGACAATAACAGAGTCTCAAGATTGGGAACGTGTCCAGCTAATTCTCCAATGCCTTCGGAACTTACTTTCGTATGGCTGAGATTCAAGTATTTTAGATGTGCTCCTATGTGTACAATGTGTTTGACAGAGTCGTCAACCACTGCACAACCACTCAGGTTCAAGTCGGTCATTGCTTTCATATTAGATAAAAAGCTGAATGACTGAAGGGAAGAGTTTGATATATCCAAGAAACTAAGTCTACTTGTTTTAACAAACTGGAAGGCTTCAAAAACATTAGTAATAGTAGCTCCAGAGAGTATAACTTTCTCCGGACTAGCTTGAGGACCCTCACCTTCAAATAGAGAATGTAATGTGCAGTTACTCATGTTTAGGCATGCAAGAGAGGATAAATTTGGCAACTTTGTTACATTGGTCCAAGCTAGGTTCAAGATACTCAAACTTCGAAATACCTCAAGGACAACTGCACTTTCATTAGATACTTTGCTCCCCCAAAGGTCTAAATATTGCAACTTTGTGAGAGCCTAAAAATTTTAAATTATGTCAGTGATTTCAACAAGTGTAAATATTCTAGTTAAAGATAGAATGCATATCAACAATGAAATACTATAAACAACCACTGTAAACTCTCACCAAAATCATAGCATCATTCATTTTTTGTAGCCTTCGATATTTTGATGTTGATGGTATCAAGTCAAGATTGTAAAGGTGCATTAGCAACATGAAACCAAATTTTTAAAAGTTGTCCATTAGCAAAAAAACAAGCAAAAAAAGCCCAGGAAATGTTTTTTTGAAGCCAATATTGCTTTATACCCTTTATTCTTAAGAAAATAAATGACGAAACACACCCAGAAATATTCTTTTAGAAATTGGAAAACTGAGTTGATGTACAGTCAGCGTAAAGCTTTACAACATCAAATAAATAATTGTTCAAATTAGCACAATAAATCGCCTAATTTCATCTTTTGTATCCCATAAAAAATAAAATATTACTGCATGAACTATAGTTATTACTAGAATTTATTTACTAATCTCGACAATAAGGGAAAAATAACCAGTTACACTTCAAATTAACTGAAGTAGTTATAGTAATCATGTAAGCTGCATGAGATAGAATAAATTCACACACACACACACAAATATATAGAACACATGAACACACAAATTTTCCACCTGAAGAGAATGCAGAGCCGAATCAGTGATAGGTAAACCTCCCAAGTCCAACACCAGTAAATTAGTCAGAGAAGCGAGACCAGCAACTCCATCTGCAGTCACACCTGTTTCTGAAATGCTTAACTTCTCAAGGGCTGGAAGTGATAACAGATGTGTAATCCCAGCATCAGTTATCTTGGAGCATCTTGAAAGGTCTACCTCCTTTAAATTTGTCATGCCTGAAGGAAAAAAAAAAAAACTGACTTATGACTAACATTATAAAGCATGACCAAGATAAAACTTCAAAATTGTAACTATGTAAAACAAAGCCACTCCAGAAGAAACATGTATCTAAGTTCTAATTAACGGCCATTACTAGAACTACTAAAGATGTCACAATGGAATAGTAGATCAAAATATTTTCTGAAAAATTAACAACAAGCTTAAGACTATAAGATAATTTATAAATTATGCTAAAACAAGTCATAAGTCATGAACTACCACCTTTAAGGATCACACGGCCCTTAAATAAAAATTGTGAATTTGTTATTTTGATACCAGTAGCTGGAGTTCAGAATGAATAAAATAAATTAGTTTAGTGATTCCAACAGAATGGCTTCAAAAGGAACTGGACCAATCAAGGGGCCAGAAATATGACTTCTAGCTGCTACAAGTTGATCATCACAGGTATTAGACTACTTAAACAACAATTTAGCGAAAAACAAATCACGGTAATATGCATGAACAAGCTGCCACAGGCAGAAGAAAGACATTTCTAAAAAGGGATTCTAAATTAAACAATGCATCCTCTTCAGACCTGTTATACTCCAAAGAGCTGAATTATTGATTTTATGGCAATCTGCCAGAATCATAGAATGAAGATAGCGGAATGCACCCAAGTATGCCATCCATTCTGCATCTACACAGCTTTCACCCCTCAAATCAATTTCCTCTATACTGTATTTGAAAACTCTGAAGGATGACATATGAAGAAGATATCAAATACAACTTAAATTTAAATGAAGATGATAGGGAGCCATTCAGTTTTCACGATATGATAGAAAGAGGACCCATTCCTACCACAATATCCATTCGAGATGATTGTTAAATTAACATGAATAAGCACAAATACTGAACAGGTAAAGTCAATGATCCACGGTTACCACAACACAATACTGATGAATGTTTCCCCTTCAAAAGCTTAAATTGGTTTCAGAAACAAGAAAACTAGATGCATGCAGAAGAACATCGCTGATCAATTAATTCACATAAAAAGATGAATCTACTTCTGAATCATTGTGGCTTCATCATGCGGAAGAACACCGCTAATCAATTAAGTCACATAAAAAGATGAATCTACTTCTGAATCATTGTGGCTTCATTAACAGTGGAGTCACTTTCAGGCAACCCTGTAGTCAATTGCAAGTAGAGCAAACTTCTAAGAGAAAAGAACATACAGACGAACTCATCAGTGACAAAAGTGAACAATTTCTCCTTCATAGACCACACTTCCAGGTGACTGATCGAATTGTTTCTGTTACATGTTACTCTAATGCAATCTGAAACAGGTTTACTGGATTCAAAATCAGTAGAAGGCATCATAACACATTAATTCATTTAAAATAAAACCAATCGTGCGATATAGTGATTTAGTTCGCAAGCATTTATAATAGTTGTCCTCACATTACCTAAGCACGATGCATCTTTCAATTGCGGAAACTCAGAAATCAGCACAACATTGAAAAACTGAAAAATTACATAATACCACAGATAATAAAGCAAATTTCAAGGTTTATTTTGAAGATATACTCGAGCAGAGATGGAAACAGCAGGCGGCGCCGGAGGAGGTGGCGGAGGAGAGCGTCGGCGAGGTGAGGCGGCATCCGCTCAAGAGTCCGGCGCTGCCTACGCCACTTATCGATGGCTGCGGCGTTCTCAGTCGCCGCCTCGATGCACATCCTCACCAATAAACACTCCATTGATTCTAGTTTCTTCAATTTCAGTAGTGTCCTACTGTCTTCAGTATATTAATTCGGATCTATATGAAAGATTTTATTGAAGAGATTGATGAAAGAGTTTGATGAATGTTAATTGCTTTGGATTTGAAGAGAATATATATATTTTTTTTTGAAGAAATTTGTATTGGAAATTTGACTTTTCAAATAAGAGAGCAACTAAAGTATTTAGGGTAAGTATTCTGTACACTTGCTATGTATACAATTTGTAATTAAAGCACTTTTTTTTTTTTTTTTAGGCTTTCAGTCAAAATCTTTATATACAAATTTTGTGATTTTTATGTATAAATTTTGTAATCTTTATATTCAATAACTTAGAAAAAAATGAAGAATTTTAGTAAAATTTGTACATTGATACTTTTATATTATATTTATATGACCCTTATAAAGTACAAATATTCATACATTTATATACCTTTATATATTGCATAAAGATATGGATATTTGTACATAAAGGTCACATGAATATCACATAAAGGTATCTATGTACAAATTTTGCTGAAATTTTCCATTTTTTTTCTAAGTTATAATGCATAAATGTCACAACATTTATATATAAAAATCACAACGTTTGTACATAAATGTCACCAAATTTGTACATAAAGATTAAGATACAAAAATGAATAAAAAAAAATTGGTGAATCCGGGTCGGATTGATTAAGATCCGTGCACTAGGTGCACAGGAGAATTTTGTATTATAAGTTTATTTCCTCCCCACAAATTTGAACACATGTTATTAGTTTCCAATATGATTATGGACATTTTATTTGTCCTTCAACTATGCCTATATTATATGTCGAATATTAAATGTGTATACTTAAGTAGAAAGTGAGTGATACTAAAGTGATACTTAAAATATATATATATATATATATATATATATATATATATATATTTTTTTTTTTTTTTTTTTTAACTAAAGTAAGAAAATATTAAAGGTTGAACAACTCAATCCAACTCAGTTTGATGGATCAAATGATATAATTGGATCAGGCTGAACCAATTCATCCTCTTCCAGGTCTATAACTTGTTTGGTTGAGGGGTTTAGGTTGGTTTGGGATTTTGAACCAACCTAAACCCATATTTGCTTCATGGATTTGAAAATTGGTTTGTTCATTGGGCCCGAATTTTGGTGTGAGTTTGTTTATTGGGTCCAATTTTAGGTGTGGGATTGGATAGGATTATAGGTGGGTTAAATTAACAGAAATAGTAAAAAAATTGAAATTACTAATATATCCTCATAATTGTGAATCACTTTTTTTCATAAATTGTGCTTTAGTTTTATTAGTAATTTTTTAACTTTTAATTTATCAATTAGGAAAATATTATTCCTTTATTTTTATTTTATGAACGGTTTTTAAAATTTAATTTTGTCAATGATTTTACTTCACGGTCATTCGATTTACTAAGAAAAATATTGTATGTTTAGGTTTATTTTATTATAGTAAAAACATATCTTAAATTTTAATTATTGCATGTAATTTTAATAACATGTATGATATGTGTAGTTAATCATGATTTTTATTATTTAAAATAATATTTTTAAATAATATTTTTAATAATATTTTGAAATATTTTATATGATAGTATTTAACATTTTAATTATATATAATTAAATTACCTTAAATATTAATATCTGATTACCTTAAATATTAATATCTGATAGATTAGTTGTGAAATATAATAACAATTAAAATTTAAAGAAAACAAAATAAGAAACAAAAGAAAATGAATGGAAAAATAAAATATAAAAAGAAAAAATAATGTAAGGGTAGTTTACTAATTACAATTTTTTTATCATTCTTAACCAATACACCAAATAAGTTTTTTATAAATAATCTCACTTTAACAAATTTATAATCATTCAAACCAAACATATAATTTAACTCAAACTCAATACAAACATACATATCAAACACTCAACTAACATCATTTTTGTCTTTAATAAACAGTACAATCCTATAAATTTTATCAATCTTATCAAACTCATCACTCAAAGCAAACGAACCCTTAGTTATAATCTTATTTAGCCTTAGCCGGTCTAACGGGTCAAATTGAGTCATGCTCCTAATTATTATATTTTTTATAAAAATATTATTAATCAAGCTAAATTGTGAGATCAAATTACAAAAAGAAACAATATATCACCATGTTTTGTATACAGTTATATATACAAATAATTGCCTAACAATTGTTCAAATTCATCATTACTCATAAAAATAGATTTGGGTTTGAGATTTTGGGGCAGTAAGTTTTATTGTTTAATTATTAATGATTTAATTGACTAATATAATGTATTGGTCTTCTTACGATTGACAAAACATCAAATATAAAAATTATCGGGCTAACATGCGAACCCAAGTTTGGTAGGTCAATTTAGCCCGAGCCCATCAAATTTGTCGAATTGTTTGGATCACGTCGCCATATTCATGGCCAAACTGACCTTATATACGGGTTATTGGGATGGCCTTAAGACCGACACTAATACAAAAACATAAACGTATAATTTTCACCATCAATTTATTATGTTTCATCTCTTATTGTAAAATAACCGATAGTTCTCACATATATTAAATGAGGTTACTAGTTAACACTAAATAATATAATAAAATGGTATATATAACGGAAGATTCAGACCGCATTTTTATGCTGGTAATATGAGGAGGCAGAACAAAAGGGGAAAAAATAAATTATGATACCATAGATACACAAACTTTTTATGAATTTTGGAATTAATAAAATTTCTTAATGAAATAGCCAAATAAATTGATATTTATATATACCTTTTGTTTTCAATCACGTATCAAGATTCAAGATCTTATATATATATATATATATATACGTATGTTCTTTTGATTTTCAGTGTATTTAAATGAATAATTAATTTTATGATCATCAGAAAGATGTGAGATGAATGATATTACTCAATTCCATCCAAGTTTTATCCTGATTCTTCATCATAGCTATTTTTAGGTATCCTGATGAAATCCAAACTCATAATAGCAACAAACACTAGAAAGAAGATAAACCTCGGATTAATGTAAAGGTTAATCAAGGTTATAGAAATGAATATATCGATGGTATAGAAATAATATTTATAAGAAATAGATGCAGAAGGAAGGATAGTATTTGGAAGGTGTGAATCGCCAACTGCGCATATATTACCAAAATAAAAGTAATGGAATTAGTAATGTTTCTAAAAATAAAGGGATCCCGTGCAACAAGACCATAAACAAGGAAAACAGAGCCGCCACTTGAATGCCACACCTCGCCGTCTTCCGACATTCAAACCCTAATATTATATATATATATATATCTTGTGTACGTGTCCATTTCCCCTCACCTCGCTTAACGTCTTTCACAATTTTCCAGATGCATGGACACGTAGCTTTCTCACTCCATTCTCTCTCTCTCAAATGAAATATATATATACACACACAGACTTCGCAAATTCATATACACGACGAGGATCCCTTTTAACTTGGCAGCGTGTCAATTCGTGAAATTGAGAAGGCGAAAATTGAGAGATGGGTTTGGTAAGAGAATGACGAAGGATCTCCGCAAGTCAGCCGCTCCAAATGCTAAGAAAGCGCGAAGAGCTCGCCAGAAAAGGCTGGAAATACGGCGGCTGCGATACGCCAATTTGACGCCGACTGCGGAGGCAATGTCAAAGCTCGGAAATCCGTCGTCGGCTGACTCTTCTCAGAGCAGTGGAGAGGCAGATAACATCGGCGGCCTGGTGTGCGGACACGTGGCCATGATGGGGCGGCGGAGAGTGATGGAGGATGCGGTGACGGTGGCGCCGCTGAGATTGGTGGACGAGGATTACACTTTCTTCGCGGTTTATGACGGGCATGGTGGGGCCAAGGTGGCGGAGAAGTGTCGGGACAGGATGCATATTTGTCTGGAGAAGTATATAGAGAAGGCGAAGAAGCTGCCAAAGGAAAATGATTTTGATTGGGAGAAGGTGATGATGGAGTCCTTTCGGAGTATGGAGGAAGAGATTGAGGAGGAATGGAGGGGGAAAGGAAGGGCATCGCCGGAGATGATGATGGGGTCGACGGCGACGGTGGTGCTGGTCGGAAAGGAGGAGGTGGTGGTGGCCAATTGCGGGGACTCGAGGGCGGTGCTTTGCCGTGCTGGGGTTGTGGTGCCCTTGACGAGTGATCACAAGGTGACGTGTCATTGCCTTTTGGGACCCTGTGAGGCTATCACTATCTCTTATATGCAAAGCCCACTCTCTTGCTTTCTTCTCAGATTTTTTAAAAACTATAATAAAAATATTTGAAAGGCTCCTAAGAAACTCATACTTTCTTTTAACTGTGTATGTAGCTCGTAATATGACATTGCATCTTGTATTGATGATTCTGTTTATATATTATTATGTAGTATTAAACAATGTGTTTGAAATTGTTGAATGGGATCAGCCTGATAGAGAAGATGAGAAGCGGAGGATAGAAGCTGCAGGAGGAAAGGTTGTGAACTGGAATGGTTGGCGGGTTGAAGGAGTGCTTTCCACTTCTAGATCCCTAGGTACTTGTAATCAATCATATACCTTTTCTTCTCAAAAACTTTTCTTTATCAAAATCTAATGTACAATTGGCAGGTGATCAGCATCTGAAACCGTATGTGTGCTCTGAGCCAGAGGTGAGTATCATCAGACGATCAGAGTGTGATGATTTCCTGATAATAGGTACGGATGGTCTGTTTGATGTAGTGTGCAACGAGCTAGCTTGCAATGCTGTGAAGCGATGTCTTAGTGGACAACTTAGGAGGAGGGAGAGGGAGGCGCAGGGAACCGGTGTTTATGATGCAGCTGCATTGCTAGCTGAGCTTGCAATTGCTAAGGGGAGCAAAGACAACATTAGTGTTATAGTTGTACGGATGAAGTGAACCAAGTATGGCCCTCTCCACTACATGTTTATTTCCTGTTTTCCCTTTTATTTCCATGTACATATTGTTTAATCAGTCTCTTCATGTTCCTTTCTTTTTATCTGTATGTTCAAATGTATTGCTAAGTGTTGAACGTCTAATGTTGAGCAGAGGGCTTTGGCCGAAAACCTTTCTTCAATTGTTGGCAATGAAAAGTAGTAGTCTACAAATACATAATGTTTGGGCAAACTATATATATTCATTCATATTGGAAAATAAGGAATGTTGTAGAGTTTACAACATCAAACACAACTGACAGGAACACAAAGGAAAACTCAAGCCTGATCTGAAGTACAAACAAAATGTAAAAGACTTTAAACTCTGTTCGAGATGTCATCTTGACTTCTCTGTTTCACTCTCTGAATCTATCCTGTGAACTGGTGAAGAGGAAAAGAAAGAGGATGAGCACTTGTTTCAAATCGTCTCTTCACTCCTTTCTTCGTCCCTTTTTCAACCTTATTTACCCTAACTTTCATTTCAAGTCCTAACTCAGCTCACAAATCAACAGGGAATTGAAACTTTAAGTAAAGATTTAAACACAGAAACACTTTTCTGGACCATGTCTCCTATAGCTGCACAATTCTTGATCACAACCCAATAAAAACAGAGAAGTGTGATTAATAGCTTTCTTTGCTTCTTAAACAAGAGTATAGCTTGATACCGAGACCTCTGCTGGTGAAGCCGAGTGGATATACACAAACTCAATGCTTTTTCCAGCAGCCAAATTGTTCATCCATGATGGCAAGTAATAAGAATCACGGGACTTTATTAGACCCCATAGAGGACCGTATAGCTTAGAAATGTAAAGCTTCAAGTTCTTCAAGTTCTTTGAAGATTTGTTGGTAACAGTTGTCGAGTATCTGTAGTAAGTTTTTCCATTGAGGACCCATGAAGAAGTCACCTTTTGAGTAATGGCAATTGGTGTTGTAGATGAAACTGAAATTCATCATCAAAGTAAACAAACTAAATAAAATTCATTTCCATCAAGTCAATCTTTCTACAAAAAACGAAAAGGTAGGAAAATCTTGGTACCTGGAGCAGGTTTTACCACAGGCTTTGTAGACGGAATCGGATTAGCAGCAATTGGTTTAAGCGAAGGAAGCTGAACTGATATCATCAGCACAACAAAATTCAGCAATTCTTGCATGAAAATTGGAAGAACAAAAATCTTGAGGAATTTAGTGAGCAAACCAATCACCAACCTGGAAGAAGCTGGTTGTAGCCGCTGTGACCGCTGTGAAGTCTGGCCAGTATGCCAAGAAGTGGGGCGTTGTTGTAAGTAGCAGGCTCAGTTTGCTCATAGTTATCTCTTTGATCAGCAAAGTTGTCATAAGCATCAGGGCCACCCACGATTGCACCAGTAAGAAGATTGGGATCATTACCCTTTCTGTTATACCAAGTAGCATACCCTCCCCTGCAGCTAACAAAGGTTGGATCAACCTTATAGGACACAATAGACGAAGCCCTGTGGTGCACTTGTTTCGGGAAGTTGTTGCCATAACCAACCATGTAACTCGTGGCACGTGGGTTGTCTCCCAGGATGTAATCCACCTGATGTTCCAAACATAGACATAGAGCATTCTTAACATCTTTAAACAGATTCTAAAATATTGGAAAGAGTTGATTGAGAGCACAAGTGTATCATTACCTGAGATTTAGCAAAGGAAAGAAGCTCAGCAGGGGAAACATTGGCGTTGCCACACCTGAGAGACTTGCCAGCAGATGATAGGTAATCGGAGTAGACGGTAGCCAAGAATGAAGCACTGGTAACAAACTGCAAGTTGTTCCATCTTTGTCTGAAAATGAGGCCTCCTGGTGTTTTCTGAGCATTGCGAGAGCCCTTGCCAAGGCAAGAACACATGAAAAACTCTGCCTTTTCCTGGTACCTCTCCAACACTGGTGTGTGCCTCCCACCCTTCCCTGCCATCAAGAACTGCAACAACAAACAAAAAGGATTCTCAATTACTAAACTGCAAGTCCATCAAGTATGTATGCAATAATACAAGATATGCCCATCAAATATGTACCTTAGCAGCCAGAGCTTGAACACCAGCATACTTAACGTCCCACCCAAATTCGGTCATGGACCAACCAGTTCCACCAAGTGCATCGCCATTGTTTGCTAGATAATTCAAGTAGTACTCATTGTTCGATGCCTTGTACAGCCATGCAGCAGCCCACAGCAGTTCATCCTAAATCAACAACAATATTCGAATCAGAATAAATAAATTTGTCTAGATCCAATTAATTAGGGAATTAGCGAAAATATTGGGGAGGGCAGAATCACATACAGCGTATCCACTGACAGATCGGTAGTACTTCTGGGCGACAGTGATGCTACCATCATATTTGCCCCTGTACTTATCCGCAAATGCAAAAAGCTGAAACCAACATAGAAACGCTTGTTAACAATGTACTACGAGGTCGAGGGTATTTTCGACCATAAAAAAGCGACTGGTTCGTGGTGGGTACAACACCACCGACAAGCGTGTCACGTGACATGCCGTTCCCATCATACACAACAACCACAGATCTGTTTTGTGATGGACGGTTCAGATTTTAGAATAGGGTGTTGAACAATCACCGTGATATACGGCAGTATTCGTCCCCCACCACATGATGCATTTTATGCGCCGAAATACTTTACCCAGCTCATTTTATGCAGTCACTTTAAAATATAAAGTAAAAAGAATTCAAACCGTTTGATAAATTATTATGAATTTAAGAATTAACATTGGATTTCTACTCTAATAGAATAGGCCAAATAGGGACTCTAAAAATAAACACTGGTATATTTCTTCTTCTTCTTTTTTTTAAAAAGGTAAACAACGGTATTAAATGCTAAAGTTGAAAGGTTAAAGTTCTTTTATTTCTAAAAATTATATTGCGGCATTATTATAATAAATTTTTTAATTAAATACATATGTAATATCAACTCCGAATTTTCCAACGTATAAGTGTTTTCAATCTTTCGAAAAATAAAGTAAAAGTGTCTTCAAAGTCTTTTTTAAGATTATTTTATGGCCATTTAAGGTACCGACACCAACCAGGCTGACAAAAAGCTGAGGTAAACGTAACTGCTGAATAACTGCGACCGTTTCACTAAAATACGCACCCCAACCGCTTGATAAAATGCGCATATTGTAACCCCAATTATGGAATACACGATTGAGTAGAAGGGGTAGTTACACAGTTACACTGAAGTTCACACAATGCTCAGATGAGAACAATGACGAGCAAACGCCAAAATGGAAAAGTGATTTACCTGAAAGGCGTGTTTAAGCAGCTCCGCCGAGTAAGAAGGGTTGTAGCGGCGGAAGACAATGGAAGCGGCGGCCATGGCGGCGGCAGTCTCTCCGGCGAGGTCGGATCCTGGGTGGCTGGGGTCTATCTTGTAAGCAGCCCTAGAGGTGGTCATGTCCTCCGGCCTTTGCCAGCAGAAGTGGTCTGTGTCTCCATCTCCCACCTAAAATCCACCCAAAATTAAATCAATTTTCTAAGAAAGTGAAAAACAGTCCAACATTTCAGCTAACTTGAATTCTAATATTTTAATGTTTTGTTTTAGCTAGAAAGAGAAGGTGTCTAAATCACTTGAATAGAACCATCCGAATGAGCCATTCAAGAAACAACTGATTTCATATTTTATTAATATTTAAGTGGATGCTAAGTCCAGATTAGTTGGTCATTTACCAGAGTTTGACTGTAAGTTTTGATGGGAACAACAAAATAGTTCCAGAATAGTACAACAAATTTAAGTTTCATTGTTCATAAACATGAAAATAATCAGAGAGAAAAAAAATGACCTCTCCATAGAGGACATCAGGTTGGGGGTGAGCTTTGATGAGATAATCAGTGCCCCACTTAACGGCGTCAATGGCATGCCCAAGTTCTCCACTGGCGGATAATTGCTTTCCATATTCCAGTATGCTCCATGACATCATAGTTATGGTGAAGGCCATCGGCAATCCAAACTTCACGTTGTCCCCTGCGTCATAGTATCCTCCAACCAGATCCACCTTCAAAATCAAAACAACCACACAACAATCACTCAAAATCCCTACATTCTACATCTAATTTTACAATGTTGAAGAAAAAGTGAAAAACATACCCCACTTGGTTTTCCGTCATTGAGGCCGGAATTACCCCTCCATCGAACTCTCTGGTTGCCGGGCAAGTAACCAGATCTCTGAGCTTCGAAGAAGAGAATGCT
This sequence comes from Scutellaria barbata, assembly GCA_028654395.1. NCBI lineage: Eukaryota > Viridiplantae > Streptophyta > Magnoliopsida > Lamiales > Lamiaceae > Scutellaria > Scutellaria barbata. Next base: position 12,670,105 of record CM053645.1, read on the forward strand.
CTTACTCAGAGCTTCGCCATAGTTATGGGCAGCCGATGCCAGAGGAAGAAGAAAACCAAGCATTAAAAACAGGGGAGCCATAGAAAAACAGAGCCCCATTGATTTCTCCATTATTTTCTTCCCAACCCAAAATGTTGAAAAATGCTCAGCAACTACACAGACCTCTTCCGCTCTGTGTTTGTGATTGAATGAACAATAACTTAAATGTGGGTTGGGTAATCAGCTACAATCTCTGATAAACCCACACAGAGCAGAATGCTCTTCAAGGAAAATGAGAAAGAGAGAGAAGAAGAATGGGAGTTGGGAGAAATGGCAGTGGTAATGGCAGTATATATGGAGAGGAGGGAAGGAAGGTGCCAATAGTACAGGGAAAGGGAACAGATTAATAAATGCAGTTTGCTCTTTTTTGTTCTGGTAATTGCTATTTTTTCTTAAAAAAATAAAAATCAAAATGTTAACTATATTCTTTATGAGGAGAAGATGAAAATGGGCAGGGGCATGTGCTTTTGTTCTGTGCTTTTGCTGGGAAGGTAGGCTTTGTAGTTATGTGCATTGGCAACCGGAACTTGCTTCTTTCATAGGCCCTAATTGCAAATAAAATATCATCATTTTTTCGATAATTTGCAATTTTGCCTTATATATATATATATATATATATATATATATATATATATATATATATTTTTTTTTTTTTTTTTTTTTTTTTTTGCAAATAAAATCATCGTATTTATTGTTTTTTTTTATTTTTATTTATTTTGAACCACAATTCTATTTTTCATATGCCCAAGTTCATCTATCTAGCAGAATGTGTCTGTCGCATAATTTTAAAAATAGATTAAATTGGATGGCTAAATTGCAATAAATAGAAACATTCCCATACACATTTTCGAATATTGCAATTTATGATTTCTTTTCTCATATAGCAGCAAAAAAAAAAAAAAAACATATAGTCACTATTATTCCTAAATCATAATTTCATATTTTGTTGATCTAATTTCATGTTTTCAGTTAAATAGTCACGCTGAAAGTCACATAACTCACGTAACTTTAATTTAAAAAAAAAGATTTTTACATTGAAATGATGTTATAAATGAATCTAAATCTAAACTTCTGTCTTGCATTTGGGGATAAATCACAACTTTCAACTAAAACCTTTTAAAATAGATCTTCTAAAAATGTTTTTCAATGCTCATTAACATAATTTTCTTTTGAAGGTCATTGGTAGTTGCCATTTATTCCCAAAAATGTAAGGAAACAATTTTAATTTAAATTCATCTATCATTTTGATAAAATGAAAAGAATTATATTTTTTTAAGAAATTATGTGGCTAATGAGACGTCTAACACAGCTATTTAGTCGAAAATGTGGAGTCAAATTGTTGAAAATAGAATTGTGATTTAAATTATAAAAATAATAAAAGTCACAAAATTTTATGCAATTTGGCTATAATTTTTATTTTTCTTTTTCTGAAGATTATATGGTGTGTGTAACAATTTAGTCGGATATGCAGACTTTGGCCGATGAAAAATAAGATTGACCTGTAGTTGAAATTGTAGAGCTACAATAGAAAATTGATTAATTTCTAAATCATTGTGCCTTTATGAAATTAAGAAACAAATAAAGCTTTATATTAGAGACATTATTCTTTTTTAGGGGACCGATGGAGTATTATTTAATTAGGGTTTGATGGGACAATTTCCTTTGCAGTATTTCTGAGAGTTGGGCAGTCAAAAGTGCTCAATTAACTCAAGTGTCGATATTACCCCTGGTTTTGTATTGAATGCCATGTGGCAGGTTGGTTAAACTTTCAATTACAATTGCACGAGTTAGATGTAAGACCACCAGAATCATTTAATAATCATTGTTTTAAACTTATTAATAATACTCTAAATGGAGGGAATTTTTGATTGAATTTTGAAGGTTTCCCATTCCATGTGCTCTGAGCTGCTAAATTTTTAAAAAGGCTTTTTTGTTGGAGGACCTATGTATTTTTTCCTTTCAATTTCATCTTTTTTAACTATATAATAATATGCTTTATATGTATTTTATTACTCATTTTGTTTACATTATTACTCATGTAGTTTCAAATTAAGCGAGCATTTCACTTAGACTAGGAAAACATCCAATAGATATAATTATATGTGCAAAATAACTATATTATCCAATATTTAATGGAAATAGTTAATACATTTCATTAAATAAGGACAAACGTTTTAAAATAATCATTAACTCATTTTAGTAGTAAGAAAGCAATAAATAAATTGAATTATATTATATTTTTTTTAAATAACAATTATTTTGAAACATATGAAACATTTATTTGTGTTTGAATGAAGATATATGAGTGACATAATCAAAGAACATAGTATGTATTAATATAATGAAATTGAGATCAATGAGATGAAATGTTTTTTTTTTTTTTTTTTAAGATGACTGAATTTAAGATTAGGTACTTTATATTGAAGTTTGTGGATACATGTAACTTTTAATCCTCTTTTGGATTTTTCCAATTTTGAGAATTCAGACAGTGCAAGTCGTGTGGGATAGAATCCTATGGAGTATAGTTTCTATAATTTTTCTGTTCCCATTGCGAAGATAGCAGTAAAGACAATTTGATTAGTTATAAGTCAAATTAGGTCACCAAGAGAATCGTGCACATAGTGAAATATTTCGGTCATTTATTTTTCTGAAACTAGATTTCATATATAACACATTCATGTGATAAAATTTTAAATTAATAAGCTAAACAAAATAAATGTAATCTTTACACGAAATTTTTGACCATATCTATTAATATTTATATTTGAATTAAAAATGTTCGAATTCGAGACACACAGAACAAAAATGTTAATGGCTTAAAATTTACTTTTCGTCTACTCTTATCTTAAACCAAACATGATCTTTTAGAACACATTCTACTTGAATTCATAATTCTTGTATTGTGCATCTCCAATATTTGAGAACTTGCTGTAATTACTTTTATAACTATCACAATGTATTGAATTTACCTAATATATCTAAGTTTTTTTATTCTGTACCCACCTAATATTCAAGCCTAAAAAGCTTTCTTTTATTTGCAAATATTTGACTTCAAACGCAACTTTAAAGTATTTTAAATTAAATTTGCACCTTGTAGGTGTTTTAACTATCTAATTGGGATTAATGCGCATTATCCCCTTGAAAACACCAAAAGAGCATAACAAATTTGATCAAAAAAGCATCATTCACAGAATAATCTATCTACTTGTTTCCCATCAATGGCATTTGCCTTTAAACGGTATTTTTTATCACATTTTATCACAAATACTTTTGGTAATTTCAGTTACCACAGGGAAATATACCAAACCGATAAGTTTGATATGTATTTAGATGAGGACAATGTCATTTACACCAGTTTAGATCCTCTGTTTTTAGAAATAATTTTTTTTTTTTTTTTTTTTTTGTACTTGTACAAAAAAATTATATATATTACAACGGAGAATGAGAATTTATGAGCTGTTCATCTTTAATTTAAATGTGAATATGGTTTTTTTTTTTTTTTTAAAGCAGATAGGAAAATTTCAATCAAGTGTGGAATTAATTACTCTTTAAATAAAATTCAAAAGTATTACTATCCTTTTTGACTAATTTTTGAATAGTTTGAGTGGATTTCTAATGTATTTAATTTGAATGGACTTAAAATACAATCATTTAAAATCTTATAGTTTAAATTACTCAATCCAAATACAACCTTAATTTTTTTGGTAGTCAATACATGAAAATATTTAAAATTCTCCTGCCTTTTGACTGCCTAACATGATATCTTGAGGCTTTAACTTAAAGTAGTAAATCGTTAAAATTACCGAGTAAAAGGAAATATTCCCCTAACAATAAGGAAATAGATAGATACCATTCGGAAGAGACATTTATGTGCACAAAATTATGTATATTATCTACAGTAATATTTTCATTTGATTAGGATATATGTACGAGAAACAAGTTGATTATCTTCTAAAAAAAGAAGAAGAAAATGAATCGATTAAATTATTATATGTAAATATATAAACAGAGATTCAGGTTGACAGAATTATTATTTGTAAAATATATGTCCAAGATCCCAATCAAAAGTGTGTACTTTATTAAAATATTTTATAAACTTTATGAGAATTTTGTTCATGATGTGGATAATTATATCCAGTACAAATTAGACAAATTGCACATCAAAACCTAAAATCTATATTTGCCTTTTTTCTTATTGGGAACCACTGAGCATGTGATTTTCTTGATATGCAAAAAAAAAAAAAAAAAGCAGATTAATGGTACACAATTTTGTGCCTAGAATAAGAACATGTCATGCCCTCTCTCCTAACATTACACAAATATAAATAGTACATATGAAATTTAAGTACCAACAAATTTCCTTCTGTTTTTTGGATAAATACCAAATTCGGTTTCACAATTTTTGAGGTTACATTTTCAGTCTTCCAATAAGGGTTTAACAGATTAGCTTCATCATTTAAAAAAGATCAGTGGTTTTGGGATAAATTGATTTTCTTTTTTCTTTCTCTCTTGTGTGTGTGTGTGTGTTTTTAACTATTTGAAGATAATTGTGCTCGAAAATTAGGGAACTCCAATAAGTTAATTGATGTGGCGTCTGTTGTATTAGTGGAATCAAATGTCATACTTCAAATATAGTATTTTAAAAAAAAATTACATTTAAATAATCTTAAAAATCACCAAATAATTTTAAAACCGAACAAATAAAACCTAAAAATCTTGATAGTAATTTAATACGAAAAAGATTATCTACAAAAGCTGAATATTATTTAAAAATCTAAATACATTAAAATTTATTCTGAAATATTATATAAAAATCAAAAAAAAAAAATCTAAGAGGCATATAAATCAATGTAAAAATAATATTGTTGTTGTATTATTTAATTATTTAAATAAAAAAAATACAATATGTATACAAATCAATATATCATTGTTCATATGAAGTGACCTATTCAATATAGTCTATTAATAATATAAGGGAGATTATTTAATTAAACTCACAACTAAAAAACAACTATTTTATCTCTTATACAGGACTGTAGATTGAATGCACAGATAATGTATTTTACATTTCAAAAGCACTGAATCGTAAATAAAGATGAATCTCCTACGTAATTATCATTCCAACATATAAATAAAACAAGCTCAAGATAGATTGTGACATTTGTAACTTTTAAATTCTTATTCTCTTAATTCATTATATATCAGCATCCAAGACCATATGTATACGACCTCATCAAATATTGCTACTAGAAAGGGGGAAAAACATTATTTATGAAACCAGTGATTAAACGGTAGATGTGTAAGATAAATGGAAATGCAAATATTACACTTAGAAAAACAATTCGACTATGGTACTTCATTTTTGCATGAGGGAAAAGTGTAGTTGAGATGGAAAGAGCAGCACACGTGGCATAGTCGAGATTAAATATAATTGGACAAGGCGACAAACAACGCTCGCAACACCGACACATTTCTATTAAATATATATTTTCTAATACTGTTTTACGTCCGGTCAAAACGGAATGGGGTGCCCCCAATTTTTGTCCTGCTCATTGTTTTTATATTTGTTACATGCCCTTTACTTTTTTAATCTTTAACTAATTCACATAAAGTGAGAGTGACTTGGGAATAATACAAAGAGAAGCTCATCTTAATACTTCCAAACCAAATGCTAAACTAATTTTAACTTCTTTAGCCTCGATAATAATAATAATAAGACAAAACCATTTGCCTAATCAATTGTTGCACTCACCTCATGAAAAAAAATATGAAGTTACTTTCTAAATATTAGGGAAGTCTAATTCTTTGGTCGAGAATTAAAATTAATGCGAGAGATTCTGCGATCAAATTGAGAAAAATGATGGAGATTGTGATTCTCTATTTAGAAATTGAGGAGATGATATGAGAATAATATTTATGCCCCACCAGATTCCGATCCCAAAAATGATCTTATTTATATAAAATGGGAATTCTCCATTCCCATTTTTTTAATTAATATTATGTATGTATTTAATAATAAATAACGTATCTTAAATATAGTTTCAAATAATTTGCATCTCATTCCCAAATAACTTATGAGTTGTTTTCGTTATTTTTAATATTTATTTTTTGTGAATTATCTAATAAATTTTAGCTTAGAGAGAAATACATTTGAGGAAATCGAATCCCCTCCAAGAAAATCCGTTCCTGAACAAGAAATCCCCTTCCCCATCCAGTGAGAAGATATCAAGAATGATATTTGATGCAACGTTTTGATATGAACATAATATTGACAATATCATCCTCGAATTCAACCAATATCATTTCTACTAATTTGTGCATAACTGAGTAAAGGTTTATTTACTAAAATATTTTCTTCCAATTTGTTCTCTTATATTCAAAGTCAGATTTTATAAACTTTTAAAACAAAATTGTTTCTCATTTTTCAACGTAAATTGCTTCAGTACTATATTTGACAGTTAGCAACTCTCACTCTCAACTGCTACAATATTTACTTGATACTCTATTTAGGTTCAAGTAAATAATTAGAAGTTGTACAGTGTATTGTGAAAGTCATTATCGATGAAAACGAGAATAATAGAATCAGTGGATATTATATGGTTTCAACTTATTTTGAATTAAGTGTTTGTATGTGTGTATATATATTCATTTAGTGTCATGTTCTATATAACTAAAGAAAAGTATATTTGTCTGTCATATTATTTTGAGGTAGACTGGTATAGAATCTATTGAAATTTTGAATTTGATTTCCTCAAAAAAAAAAAAAAAGAGAGATATTTTGAGTTTCAGCTCCTGATCTAGACAATCTAAAAAACCCTAATTAATAGAATCGAACACAAATTAATTTTCAATGATTGAATTAAATAAACACGTTAGTGAACTTCAAAATTGTCATTGAATAAAATTAGGGTACTTGGTTGTCAGAGAATATGATTCTTAATATATAAAATCAGGGAAAAATAAAAAGGGTAAAAGGAAAAGGAGAAAATGCCAAAAAAGAAGAGGCTAAGGTAATAGCGGTCAAAAAAGGGGTCCCACAAATACACACTTTATTCTCAACCGCAATCAACGGCCTACGCCCAAAAAGAAATGCATGTAATGTAATCTCTATTTTCTTGTGCGCTTTAAAAAAGTGGTGGAAGAAACTACGACTACAACAGATTTATTTATATTTTCTCTCTCTAAATGGAAACACGATATCTGAACACGTCATACAAAAGTCAAAGAGCAGGTTTCCGTGATTACTGGCTGTCGCCGGTTTTGTTACGGCAACGGCAACATTTCCCGGTTCCCACCAGTGGCTTTGACCGGTTGCCGGGTGGGTCTTACCGGTTGAACCTTACCAGCAGCTTGTGGTCCTATGTGGCTTAAAGTGACACGCGCTATGCTCATGTGGGTGTCTCCTCGTGAAGGGATCCCCTAATCTTTCTTTTGCTTTTTGTGTGTGTGTGTGTGTTTTTTTTATTTAAAAATTTAAATGATCACCATAATAGTACCCCGACTACTGAACTACATAAATATTAAATGCTACAACAAATAAATTATAGGCATGTAGGTCTATTATTTATTTCATATACGCCTCTATTCATGTATTGAGGATATACCTAATAATGCACTAATGTAAGTTTATGTCAATTTTTATAACTACATTTGTTTGATATTAATTCCTTCAAAAAAAAAAATGCATGTATAGACTTTGATTATCAAAGCTTGCAAAAGTGCGGAGAAACTTAACAATATTATTATGTTTTGACATTTTTCTTCGAGATAAATTTAATTTCGAAAATATTTTTTATTGTTTCTATTAGATTTAGGCTTTTAGCGATAAAGTGACTAAATCCTCAATTTTTATAAGGATCTATTTTGAAAGTGTATTTTTTTCAATCATTTAACCACATAAAAAGTGGGAACAAAAATCCACTCCACGATGCACCAAATATCCATTATTCATGTCTATTATAATCGATAATGGACTAGGAACGTCTGCAATATAATTTTGTGAAATAAATTTGAGGATGAGACAAACTCTCAATTAATGTTTCGAGTTACTTATAATTAAGTTTCTCTTTTAAAAATGTATATGTATAATTAAGCTTGGCCAAACACCCTTTATTCATTATGCTTGAAATTGTTGTCTTAACTTAAAGCATCAAAGCAATTCTTGTATAGAGAGAAAGTCAATTTGATAGACATAAAAGTTATAGAAATGTGAATGGAAAAGGAGAAATGTAGGACTTGAAATCCAAATATTGAGTCCATAGTGGAGGAAGGTTATATGATGGTAATAAAGTGCAAAAGGGCTCCCTGCCCTGCTCATCAGGATGATGCTTTGTTGTTGAGGTTGGAGACCAATCTTTGTCTCCACTGCTTTTTCAAGCTACTCAAGTTTATTTTATGTTTGGTTTGCTCCACCTTCTTTCAAATGCTTATTTAATTTCAAATTAATGTTCAGATAAATTTAAACAATGATATATGCACAACATTACTCAGTTTATTTACATTTGTGATTTGAATTTATGTACCATTCACATAGTTTGAAATTACTTAAATTTCAACTTAGTAAAAAACAGTGTGCCCAACTATATATATATAATTACTATAATTTGCACAAATATTTATAAATTCCACTCGTACATTTTAAATTATTTTGCAAAGTCAATCGAAATATCCCATATAAATTACTACCAAGTTGGACAATAAAAATTGACTGAAATAATTCAAATTTCAAATAGTTGTTTCGATGCATTTGTATTTTCTAAAAATATATTTAGAATAGAATCTGTAGTTGAGCACATAAAACAAAGTGGCATGTCTTCCGGGAAGCTACTAAATGGCCATCCACGTGTACATTAATTAGGTCTTGTAAAACTGAAGTAAAGATTTACATTTGGGATTTTATTGTTTATTTCTGGACAACAATAAATGCCAGATGATTTTTAATTAATTTCAAAATTAGTGCTTAGCTGTAATGCAGCATTAATTAGAGCACAACATCCAATGCCACTTTTTCACCCCTTTGATTTATTTGTAAAATGGAGTATAATTCTTGATATAATTAACGGCGAATAATGGATCTATAGAAAAATATTAATAAACAAATGTAAGAGGTAGCTTGATATATTGATGTAACAATAATTGAAACTGTGTCTTTATTTTTTTATTTAATTCCTTTTTTAATGAATGAACCAAATATATCATTACTCTGAAAATAATTACCCGTGATATATAGAACTTAACAATCTTTTTTTGTAACACTTTAAGTTTTCTAGGTTGTCCTCACTATTAAAAATATATAGATGTTGTTAAATGTTAAAAACGTGCTCAATGAATGTGAAGACTTCGGCTATTTTGCAGCACCAACTCTTTAAATATTCGATCATTTTACAGTAAAATAACTTTTTTATTTAAATGTTTTTTAAAATTATATTATATATATAATTTTATTTTATTTTTTATCATAAAAGAAATTCATTGAAATCAGAAAATGGGTATAAGAAATACCCAAAGATACAATGAGAAACAAAAAGAGAAAACATAGCAGAACAAAATTAAACACCTAAACACTTTCTAGGATTATCTAGTCTATTTTTAAATGAGAACCCAACATAAAATTTCAGAAATAGTAATAAACCAACTTCATATTATGGTTTTAAGTTCATCATTAAACTTAGAAGATAAAAACACCTCACCATTAAACATTACCACATTCCTTTCATTTCCATAAAAGTCATACTACTCAAAGTATTTCACAAGTAGAAATCTTTTTACCTCTTTTGCCTCCTAACATGTTAAAGTTGATCAGATTTGTGATTGTATTTGAATGTGACACTGAAGTAGTTCGAAACCAAGTAAAACACTCCATCCAAATATTATTTGTTGTGTTGCACTCGAACAAATGATACTTCTCAATTTTTTCGTAGGATCTGCATTATAAGTCATCGATATACTTGAGAATACCACACCTGTATAAATTTGGTGGAAGACAACCCCATCTATATTATAATGACGAATATATTTTATTTTTTGTTATCAATATTTTCGCTATTTATTTACATGGTATTCTTTTTTTCCAATAATATATATATATATATATATATATATAATGTGTATTTAAATCAATTTATATTAGGTGAGATGATATTTGATCTTCGATTCTTTGTCAAAGATGAGGTGAGATTTGAATAATGCTCGATTTCTTACTTCTCGATTTTTAATTAAAATGACTCAAATTAAAAGAGTGAATAATTAAAGGAATCAATAAAAAGAAACATAAAATCCATAGTTCGAGTTGTCATTGAACTGCACCCACATGACTTTGATTGACCAACAAATAACAATTAATTGTACAAAAATTTAATGCTACAAAAAATATATAAATTCTGTACGTCTGAAAAATTAATTAAATTACTGTCATATCAAAAACGTGGTTTCACATCTTCAAGACATTTATCTCTCTCTCCAATTGGCAACTTTAATTAAAAGGCCCGACATCCCTAGTTGCTTGAACTTTGAAACAATTAAAATTCAGCTCCAAATCTTTCATGTAAAGATCTCTTGGGCTCACATTATAAATATTAATTGTTTTTCATATTTTATTAACATATAGTATTGTGTGTTTTTTAATTGTATTAATTAGGAAATCTAAACTCTAGTAATACTCCTCATATAAATACAGAATGCAATAAAAGCTCGGGATGGGCAAAACACACCTCGATATTTATGATAATAAAATCTCAAAACATGGCTCCAATTGACATTGAATACATGTGCATTTATAAATTTTCGTTTCTCATGGTTTATGTCCAACCACCTCAACATTTATAATCATGAATTAATCCGATCTCACATAGTATTAATGATTTATTATGGAACATTACAAGAAAATTTGCTCTTCAACAACTAAACAAAACATTTCAAAATATTATTCTTGTCACGCTTAATCTTTCACTTTAAAATCACTGTATTTAAAATTACCAATGACTAAAAACACTTACAAATTTGAACACAAAATAATAAACAATATGACTTTTATAATTGGACCGTCTTACAGATTAAATCAGTGCCCACAACTCATAACTCATAAAACAAAAATGAGTAAGTTTATGAAGGTTTTAGTTATAAGTAGATACGATTCATAAGAGTTTTTATGATGAATTAAATAGAAAAATAGCGTTAAAAAAAAAATTGCCACATATTTGTGGCATTAAATTCTGAAAAAAAGTTAGTTTGATTTTGCAATAAAAAGATGAAATGTAGAGATAGTAGTGTGAGGTGAGTGGCTAGGTGAATAAATGGAAAGGGGCAGGCTCTAGCTAGGTCTAGGCTAACGAACTTCGTATATACTTTCATAAATATGGCACTTAGTTACATCCATCTCTTACTTATTAATTAATTGTAATATTCTAGCCACCACAATTATGGTACTTCCTCATACTATAATTGCACTTCATCATCCTCTTTTCTTTTCAACTCTTTTTTTTCTAATTGCCCTAATATTACAAACACTCCATATGCTCAAGATTAATTTTGGAAATATTGCCTTAAGTCATAAATATATCTTTATATATATAGTAAGTATTTATATAAAAATTGGTTCGGTTAATATTTCACTTTATAAAGAACTCAAATAGAAGATTTTGCCTATATTTTTCTCATATAATCTCTCGGCATTATTAAAGCTACGAATTGTTATTATCAATGAGTTGGTTGTATACTTGTATATTATACTATTAATAATTAATTGAAATCGTAACTCTAATTTCAACTTTTTATGGTAGTAATTTTGGTAAATTTAGAACTTATCTATTAGTATATGTTAATAGATGGCAAATTATTGAATATATCTGTTGTGAGTAATTTCAATATAATTTTTATAAGATCGTTTCATGTAATTAATTTCGTGAAATTGATCGATTAATAATTTACAATTCACAAAATAAAAATTCACTTATAAAAAAATATATGAATAATAGGTACTGAAATTTCAACTCACAAAATTATACTTATGAAACCATGGTATAATTTTTTTATGTTTCAATACTTATTTAAATACTTGCAATCAAATGTATGGAACCATGTGGGTGATTTTGTAGCTTTCATGAGAACCTGTCATGATCCGCATTAAACTATTACTTATCTTTTCAATCACTTTTTTTTTTTCCTGAGAGAATCGTTTGAAATTATGAGTAGATTACAGATAGAAAAATTATTCTTGCAAATGTCGAAATCCTACGCTTTTCAAAAAAAGAAAGAAAGAAGGGTAGTAGAGGAAGCAAATCGGAAATGAGGATAATACATGTCAAATGATGAATAGTCATAAACATATAAGAAAAACATTGAGGAAAATACAGTTAATCAAATACTAAATCTCATATATAACAAACTAGTATAGATTAAAATTCTTTGTTAAGTACAGGGTTTTAAAAAAGAAAGCGACTATATACAATACTCTCAAAGAGGATTTGATACAACACCTAGGGTGTGTTTGTGTGTGTTTTATAAATTATACGTATCCATGGATAATTGATTTGTTTGTTTATGTTTGTCAAATCTTAAATCGCATAAAATTGAATATATGATATAAAATTAAAATATAATACTAAATACATAATTAATTACCTACGATAGACTCATCGACATAATGATGTTATGAAATAAAGTGATTTGATTAGATGATTTTGTCTGGTCATAAACAATATGAGGATTGATAAATACATAAAGACAAAGTTGTCACACTTGTCTAATTATTTTTTGTTTCAATTAAAATAAAGGGACGCATCATTTCAAATGAAATAAACATATCGAACTACGAACTCCAATTCATATATGCTTAATTTTTCTTGCTTTAAAAAAATAAAAATAGACATACTAAAGTCCTCTCCCAAATAAAATAAAATAAAAGGACATTATTTTTGTCGGCTGAGAATAAATGTCATCTGATTAAGCACAATTGACTTGATGAACAAAGTGCAGTCTAATTTGTTCAATTAAGCACACCGTAGCAAGACAACCTAAATCAATGGAGCCAAATACGGGTCTTATTTTAAAGTCAACCAATTACTTTCCTCCAAACCACCCACACTAAATTAGAAAATCACAAATAATAAATTAATAATCCTCACAAGCTTTTATTAATTCAAATATATAACACTAAAAGTCAGAACTACAATGTGGAAATACCGAAACTGGAAAACCTAACTTCCAGAATTATGTCTCAATTTAAGGAATGATAAAAATATGAATTGCTCTTTGTGCATCTAGGGAGATTGTGATTGATTACCCATCTTCTACACATTCATATATATGTAATAAACACACGCCTAATTTTAGGGTTGTAAAATAATTTATTTAGAGGAGCTAGATATAATACTTTAAAAATTTGTTCAAAACTTGGTCAAAGTATTTCACTTTATCTGTATTTGTATTAGATCTGAACAAGTTTTACGTCAAAATAAGTATCGTTATGAAATTTTTAGAAACATTTTGCATATTCTACCAAAATTATTTATTTCTACTTTTTATCAAATTCTTTAGTATATATATGAAATAATAAAATGACATTTATATATATATATATAAAGGAATATTGTCTCTTGCAAATGGGAAGTGGGCGTGTGAGTATGAATACCAAGCGCAAATCAAGGTGAACATACATAATGGTCCCATTCCCATTCCACTCCAATTGCGGTGCCATGTGCTATACTGCGCCGCCTAAATCTTTTTTTTTTTTTTAAATCTTCCTGGTTGTACCTCAATAATTATCATATCAATCTATTTATATGACCATGATTTAATTCATTTGTTATTTTTTGTGTGACCATTAAAAATGTAGCCCCCCTTTTTTATTTAAATGAGTATTGCCAATTTAAAAAGACACATTTATTAAGATGAAACCAGTATAATATTAAAGCGACAGACATGGAGACTGGAGAGTTATACAATGATTAAAGTTAAAGTCGTATCATGTATGTAATATAAATAATATATATATATATATATATATATATATATATATATATATATATAATGATTTCTCACCTTAAAACTATATATATGTGATTTTTTAGTAGGTAGTTAATTTCCACTCGGACCAGTCGCCATCAATTTCAAGTTCAAAATGGAAATTAGCAACTTTACAAGGGAAATTTGTTGGGTTGCTATCCAATCGCAGCATTGAGTTCTGGATCAAAGTTTTTTTTTTTTTTTTTAAAGAAACTAAATACAAACTATATATTATAACACAAGTTACCAATATTTACTAATCCTGAAATGAACATAATTCTCTACTCACTAATCCGCCAAATAGATGCTATTATACAATATTGATGTCACATGGAAATTGACACCTTAACTATAAGTGTCTTACCTCGAAAGAAAAAACCCACTCAAATTACAAGATAAATCTTGTTATCATATCTAAACTTCAGACTTTTAGATAATAACATCAGCATAACTACCTATTTTTCAATTTACCCATCACTTTAAAATGTAGCAATTTGTTTATTATAAAAAAGGAATTACTGAATTACTTCTAACTCTGCTCTCTCCCTCTCTCTCTCTCTCCCTCTCTCTTTTGTACTAAAATTTTATTTATTAAAATGCAATTATTTATTTTATTAATTATTGGGTAGTACGATATATAATTCTAATTTATTTAAAAATGGAAGTCTTGGAAATATCATTGTACCGGTATATTTTTATTTATATATATATTTTAACTTCCTCGTATATTGTCAAATGGAGTTTGGATGCTTTCTCACAGTGTTGATAAGTTAATCAAATAAAGAAGGTTAAAATAATCTAAGGTGTGATGTCTTAATCGAGATTGGTGTATACTAGATTTTATTTTCTCATTATTTGGGGTATTCTCAATTTTAGATTCTAATCTTCATGTTTTTTTTGATGTTCTGAAATTGTGGAGTTCCCAACTTTAGTTTTTAATCTTTATGTTTTTTTGGGAGGTTCGTGTATGCTTTGTAAACTTCTCTATTGAAGGTAGATGATCAAATGATAGACCTTAATCTTTCTAGTTTTTAATGGTTTAATTCAAAAAAAAATAGCATGTTTATTATTAATTGAAAAAGGTAATCACATCAGTGTTGATGATACAGACAATATGTGTAGCCCTGTATGAAAAAATATACAAATATTTTTTATCATGTCTTTTTCAAGCTTAATCTAAAATTGATCATGTTCATTACTTTTTGCTGGTCACAAAACATAATAATTTTCCTAAACTCATCATTATTATATGGCAATACTGAATTAGTACTGACCTCATCCATAGTTTAAATAGCCTAGCTCTATAACTAATCAACGTAAAAAATTATTCATAGTTGTTTTAAGCAAAAAGTATTTATAGTTAGGATTAAATGCAACAATCAACATGACGTAGTATAATCGTTTTTAAATTTACAACTTAAATTTTCATTTTATTCGAATTACGATCTGAAGTTCAAGAATTTTTCAAAATTAGTATATTTTTACTTTTTTTTTTACAATTTTTTCAACGAAATGCATAAAACTTAACTTTTATAAAGACAAATATATCATTTAAAAAAATGAAGCAATTGAATAAATGTCATTCTTTAGGTTGTTTGTATTCGGATTGAAGGGTTTTTTATAATTTATCGTTGCAACTTCTTCATTAGTGATATTTGAATTGATATGAATACGAAATTCATCAGTTTTATTCTAAATTAATTTTTACAATTAAATTGTATTTCAATTACACTTTAATTTATATAAATTTGAAATACACTTATTTCCAATTTAATATTTGAAACCACTCATTCAAGCACAATTTCTCCCCTATTTACCCTTGTTCTTCTTAGGGAGTAGAATCTTGATATTTATCGTGATTGAAATTGGGACAACGAAGTAGATGCATAGAGCCCCACAATTTGCACCATATCCAACTAATTTGTATCTTTCGTGCAATATTTTCAAGATATTTCCTATTGCAATAAATTAATGATACATCCGAATAGACTCCTTAAAGAATCAAAGAATAATAATAATAATACTAATAATAATAATGAAGCAAGTGGGATTATTTATGAAATATCAAAAGAAAATAATAAAAAGAACAAGGAAAAGATGAATTAGAAAGAAAAGTGGGATAGAGACATTGAAGACAAAAATGGGATTAAAAAGCCGACACCAGAATCGGAAGGATTACAACATCCCCACTAACCGTAATAGATTTTCTGGCCCATTCTGTTTTGTTACTTAACCTAAATCTTTCATTATTTAACAGTTTCCATTATATAGATATAATAATGTCTCATCTTCAGATATATATATATATATATATATATATATATATATATTTTTTTTTTTTTTTTTATTTTTTTTTTTCTATTTTCTTTTCAGTTGAGTAATTGAAGGATGCAGTTAGAGACATGTAGAATGGTCATTATCATACTCTAGTAACCCTATAAGACAATATAACGACTTTCCTCATGGTTATAAAGTAACGGCCGTTACGGCCGTTATAACGGCGTTTCGTAACCTTAACGGTGGTCTCCGCGTCACTGATTCGGTTAAAAACGGTCGACTACATTATTGGGCTTGATATCGGCGCGATAACGCTCGTAACGGCGTTACGCGGCGTTATATCGGACTGTAACGTCGTTATAACGGACTGTAACGGCGTTATAACGGACGTAACGGTTTGCAGGGGCGAAAAAAATGGAAACGACGGATAGATAATTGAATTTGAACACTGTATATTTTTTTTTCGATTGAATGTAATATTTTTTATACATATTTATTATATATGGATCGTCTAGTTATACTAGTGGGAGACATAGTGTGAGCTCATTTCCTACTAATGTTGGATACCATGATCATCATTATGGAGTTTCGGTTGAAGCTCGACAACCTAGTCGCAGAGATGGATCATCTAGTTATACTAGTGGGAGACATAGTGTGAGCTCATTTTTTACTAATGCTGGATATCATGATCATCAAGTTGGATCTTCTGACAGTACAGGATATCGAGGATTTGGATATTATCATGAGTATCCACATGAACAGTCTATACCTCATCCTACTCATTATGATTATGCACGTTTTCCTGTTTATCCTGAAAGGGAAGATAATGATGACTTTGAACCACCTCGACATTTCACGTGGTATTAATAATGTATGTAATTATATGTTTCATATGTTAATTATAGTTGAAATATTGTTTTTTATGTTAATTTAGAAAAAACATATATATAAGTAATTTTCTTGAACTTTTAGACTATTTTTGAGTTTTTTTGAAAAATTATCCGTTACAGCCGCGAAATCGCCGTGAAATTGCAATGTAACCTTAACGATGGGCACCGCGACGGGCACCGCGACCGTTACTTTGAACCATGCATATAACTCTCATTTCTAGCATTGTAATAAATTGTTTTTTAACAAACATTTATTTGTTGTTCAAGAAGTTTATATCATTCTAACTCAGATCATAACATCATAATTGTCCTTACAAATCATATTATTTTAATTTTTAAACATTATCACCAAATAAAATAGAGTATAATTTATCAAAATGATTAGAAATGACTATATATACACTGTACCAAATATAGCAAAGATTTCACCGACAATCCAAACAACCAAATCCATTGATTTATGATTTCTAACAAACATTATTAGTATGGCCAAACTTGTACCACATGAGTTTACAAACCATTCATAATATATTTCTAACTTAAGAATATATTACATTTCAAGTATCAACGTTACATATGCTTCGTTATATTAAATTATTGTCTTTGTAATTTTAACATTTTGTTTCAACTAATAGTTTTATTTTAATTTATTAATTACCTTGAATGTGCAATATTAATAGAAATTAAAATATTAATAAAATGGAAAATATTATTTGATTAGAGCTAAATTTATTAATTAATCAGATAATAATATGTAGGATATTTGTGTAATTACAATTAATTTGAATTTATATAGGGGTTGTTTAGAGTTAAATCCAGTGTAGATGAACATTTATAACTCCAAATATGGTATTGCAACACTGTTTTAAATCAACGCTAAAATAGAATAAAAAAATAAGGATGGATAAAAGAAGAAACAATATAAATCTCACCATTTTTTTGGCTAATTCTATCATACCTATTTTGTTGAAGAGTGAGGCTTGTGCGCATTTTTTTTTTTATCCTTACATTTATGTTGTGTTAGTCGTATTTTTATATTATGTTAAGCATACATTTATATTATGTTAAACATACCTTTATATAATACTTTAACTTTTTAAAGAAATTGACGAAAAAACTATAATTTCAACACAAAAAAAATCCTAATTTGTACATATATACCTTTATGTAAATATTATGCATACCTTTAATTAATATTAGTCATACTTTTATATAATACATAAGGTATAACTAACATAATTAAAAGGTATGACTAACATAATTAAAAGGTATATTTAACATAATATAAAGGTATGCTTAACATAACATAAAAACCTTAAAGATATGCTTAATATAACATAAAATCATAAAAATATGTTTAACATAATATAAAAGTATGATTAATATTAAATAAAGGTATGCTTAACGTTGCATAAAGGTATGCTTAATATAATATAAAGGTCACTAACATAACATAAAGGTATGTTTAACATAACATAAAGGTCTAGCATCTGGAACGAATTTGAGTGGGTTTGAGCGCACCCACTCACGTGCGTGGGGGCGTGTGGGAGCGCGTGGAGTGTGCGTGGACCGGGTCGGGTCAGGTGTACGGATCCTAAATCCGTACACCATTTATATAAAAGTTTTTGTGTTTGTTGTTTAATGGATCAGTTGCAGAAGTCCAAATTTTTATATTGCGGTAAATTTAATGATATAATCTGCGGGGGGGGGGGGGAATACTACATTCGTGATGGTTTTCTATCAATTGTGATATTTATTAATAATATATACTATTTATCTGTATTGTGTTCATATGTATATGAACAAATATAACTTTCTTTTTCTACAAAATAATATAAGTGGTGGAATTTACTAATTACAGCACCTAAAAGATGGAATTGAAAGTATTTTATTTGTTTTTGAACAACTTTTGTGGTAACTATCTAGTAAAGAAAAGAGAAAGGTAAACACTAAAATAAAGCAATGATAAAATAAACTCAAAGATATTATCACAAGGTAAAGTCCAGGTCGTTTCAGTTTAAGATTCCTCTTAACCGTTGAAGGCCTACTACCAATCAATGTCTGGGTCTGACTAATATTATCGAACACCTCCATTCACAAATTATATGATATTACATCAATAATCGTATTCATATCTATTATAACATGTTCAAAATATACCCAATATATATATATATATATATATATATATAAATATTTTTTTATATAGTTTAACAAATTTGACATGTAGCTTTCAAAAGATAAAGACCCGACATGTAGAATTGTAGATTAAGTTTAAAAAAAATGATATACATGTACACATAAATATCAAGTGATTAAATATTGAGTTTGAAATCCTCAAATTAAATTTATTTTGTGAAATTTAATCTGTCACTTTTCTTAAAAATAAAAAATAAAAATCTCTCGGTTGTAGTATTTTTCTTGAATTATTAAATTAATATTTACACTAAACTTAATATTTACTCCAATAACATTAGCAAATCCCTAAAATTAGGAAACGTTCCCGAGAATGTGATGTTTGACTGAGTTAACTCAGGTGGACGTGGGGGTAAATAAGTATACATAATTGTGGACAAAATACAAGCGGGTGTATGATAAGGTATCGCCACGGAGGAATCTCAGCCTTTATTTACCTGGCTGGTGGGTCCCAATGGATATGATGTCTCATTCAACGGTGATTTCACTGCTCTTACTTAAGGGATACTGCGACACGTGTGCATTGGAAATTTCTGATGTTGAATGTGTAGTGTCCCCTATCATGTGACTGCTCTTGCATGAGTACAAGGCTTTTATGGTGGACCCACCACGTTAACACACATGCATCGAAATTTCCTCTATCATTTTCACATATCAATATTAATGCTTCCAAATATCTTTCATTTAATTATAATTCCGATTTTATAAATGGAAAACGAAATATATGTGGCCTCGTACTTTTATTTTGTTTTATGGAGCTCTTACTTTTAATTTTACTTAATTTTCTCATTTTAAACCCCTCAAAAGCTTTTAATATGAACAAAAATAAAATCTCAAGAGTTCTATAAAACAAAATAGGTGCAAGGCTCAATTAAATGAAACGTGTAAATTTAGGAGCTTAAAGGTATATTGTAGTTAATAAATTCATAATAAAATTTCAAACACATAACATAAAAATTTATTAATGATATCACAAATTAAGAATTTATTTCTAAAATTAGGCTCCTAATTAATGTAATTCAAACTCAATGTTGCCTCGCCTCATCAATTTAAGTAGGTTGATTTTCGAAAAATATTTTTTTCCGGAAATATAGCTTCATAATCCAAAAACCAGAATCGAAATATATTGCTGGCATTATGAAAATCATTCAACACTAATTATTAATACAAGCTATTTTGTACGTAAATACAATCGATCTAATCAGAAATAATTTGGTCTAGGGACTGAGGCAAAAGAGAAAACATGACAAAGAATAGAAGAATAAGAAGGACGATGATCGATCAACCCAAAATAATTTAATATGTAATTTGTGTGTACATGACAAATTATTGTGTAACGAGCACATGAGTATGTTCTTTATAATTTTCTAGTGGGTGATAGCTAGGTTGAATTTTCCAGTAAAATATTATTAATATGAGCTATAGTCCTAGTTATATGCCATATCTGAACAACTAATTTTGTACTTTAAGATTGTCGTTAAAATTTCATGTATCGTTTGCTTGTAGATAAGTTGACTATTTTAAAGATGAAACTAAACATACCTTTCTCAATGTATAAAATTAAAAAAAGGGAGTACATATTTTCTTATTTTGGATTTAACCGGTCACTATAAAACTAATAATTAGAATATTTTTGGCTTCCATCAAAGTTGAATAATAAAGAAGATGGTTACAAATCATGTTGAAGGGTTATGTGTAGATTTGAGTAAGTAAAATTGGTCCCCTTTTGGGTAGGACTTTGACAATAACATTGATATGACAACACAAAGGATGGACTATCTCATATGTGAATCCTCCATGAGATTTTAGAAGGAAAAGAATTAAACCTAGTGCTTACATAGTCTTGGGATCAAAATTCAAGAGCCTAGGTGCACATATTTCTTTTATTTATTTTTGGAGGAAGTAATAAGGCTTTTATAAAGAGTAAGAATAGAAAAGGAATATAATTTTTCTCCTGCAGCTGAAGTGTGAGAGAAGTGATAATTAAGCGGTGCACGTGAGGCAACAAGGAGTTTGGAACTAGCCATGTCCCATGTGATTATTAGGGTGTTCTTGTTCTATACAACCACACACACCGATTTAATGGAAGTTAATAATGTGCACACCCATTTTCTGCTGGAAATTTCAGTTTTCTTAATTTGCTGCCTTCTTTTCTTTCAATCAGTAATCATCATTTTGATAAATAAACAAATATATATATATATATATATATATATATATATTTTTTTTTTTTTTTTAATGAGTTTGAAGGAGTGGAAGGAAGGGGAACAATAAGAATTAGAAAACTTGGATGACCCGGGTTCGAACCCTAGTCATCACAATCTGCACTTTTACAAATGTGAGATATATATGAAAATTCAGCAAGTCACATTGATACTCAAAGGGTAAAACAACTACATTATAGCATTAAGATATGCTGAAATGGTTTGAAAAATCGGAATCAAATCGATCAACACTTCGAAAAATTATTAATCTGGTTTTCATTTGAGGTAATTTCAAATTAGGAAATCAACGATTTATGTATTTTTTTTTAAAATTTTATATTATATATAAATAATATTATGTATTTATGTTATTTTACAGTTTTATTTTAAGTTGTGTTGATTATTATCTTTAATTTGTATCATAAGTTATAAGTTTTTTAGGAATATGGTTTGTATTTTGTTTCATTTGAATTGTAGTTTCTAATTTTTGAAGTTGTAACTTGTAAGTTATGATGTTTTGTTGTTGTAACTTATATATTATAAGTTCTAATTTTTAATTTATATCAAATTATTAACTCAAACAAAATTGTTATATTGTAATATATGAATAATTATAATATTATATACAAATTTAATTTTAAAAAAAATAAAAAAAAATGAAAAAACTGAAGAATCAGCGATACAAACCGAAATAAAATTAGAATTCTCACGATTCAGTTTTGGTTTGGCTTTCACGGTCTTCCAAACTGGCGGTTCCGAATCGAAACCCACGATTACGTGTCAGCACCTCTAATAGGACTGTGTTGTAATTAGAAATATATTTTAGAAGCATTCGGTACTAATATCAATGAGGAGTTTTATCATTTCAAAGGTTACAAGGTCAAAAAATCAACTTAACAAGTATAACGACATGTGGGAAAATTCGGTTTGAAATCGTGGAAAATAAAAAAGTTCAAATCGCACTATAATCAACTCAATCATGGATTTCAAATTCATAGGATATAAACATTGGTTTCTTGAAATCCATAAGTAAATTCAATCCATAAGTTTCTTTAAAACATGGTTTCATAATAAATTCAATTCATATTGTATTCCATAAGTCTCTTGTTGAATTCTAAATAAGAATTTTGGGTTGATTTAAAACCCATTTAACATGAAATTATTTGGAGCCGTCCATCCAAATCCTCTTCTCAATTTAAATCATTCAATTAAAATGCAACTTAAGCTAACAACCTGTGTAGCATAGCATCTAACTTAAATTGAGGATGTTACCGAAGTTTGACTAATCAAAATTCTTCTCAAACATAATATAGGAAAATTATAAAATGTCTTGGCCAGAAAAATCATATGATAGAAAAGAGTGAAACATTGGGATTTCACAAGCCCAAAATACGTACATTAGCCTATCATACAGATATGGACACAATTAGGGCTCAACGTACTTCCGTTATTGCGTATGCCTTTGTAAACGTAATGGGCTCTCTGCTATAACAGTAGGTTCTCAAAGGTTGTTAGAGAGATATAAGCTCCTAAAAAGGTTATGTTTGAATTAAGGTACTTGCAATGTAAAAATCAGAGTGGATTTTATACAATTTAAATTCCCCAAAGATTAGTTTAGAATATATTCATATCAATCCAAACAATAATTTATGGATTTGAAACTGTTGAATTTGAATTCATCTTCAGATCCTTCAATCCAAACACAGCATAAGAGTATTTGGCAAAGATCTAAAAATAATATCATATTTCATCAAAAAAAAAATATTTATATAAATATATGATGAAAATTTATAAACTGTTTTCAGAAGGAATGAAATTCATCTTATTGCCTAAGATAATATCTTATTTTTAACAAACTTTTTAAAATTTCATAATTTAAATTACACTACGTATTACTGACATCTTATAAACTAACAACCTACTATGTCTCCATCATGCAATTATAACACGTTAACAATGTCAAAAGATTTGAGATCATTTCTTAAGAGCAATTTTACTAGGATAAATTAACACCGTCACCCCGAGCCATTCGGGAACACTTGTATTCCAGAATTTTGAAAACGAGAAGTGTAACTAGAGCGTTTACCTCAAAAAAAAACTGGGCAAGAGAGACCATCCAAAATGGAGCTGGGATCATGTGTGTGCATATTTCAGTTAACATTAAAGTATGCTGATGATTCACCATCAAAATTCAAAATGATGCAGAATTCAATCACCTGATGCGATAAATATCTTCTCCTGCTAATCTTTCCATCCTTCCTTACCCTTTCTCGAGGCCATGCCTTTTGAAGAAAGGTTTGGAGTAACAGGCAAGGAGTGTGTAGTTGGTGCTTCTTCATCATCCCAACTGTCTCCCCAACTGTCATCCCAACCCTTACTCTCATCTGCCTCGAGCTTGCTGCCATGGGAAACGGGCAGCTCCATATCTAGAATTTGGTATTTCTGACCTTTTCTTGCAAAATACTTTCTCCCTAATTTGGTGCACGTGAAAACTGACAATGCTACTGTTAGTAATGCAGCTGAAAACAGGAAACCAGTGGATAGTGTTAGCTTAGAGATATTGAAGTATGAGGAATCGGAAGAATGGTCGGCTTTCTTTATGCCCACAAATTGATCTCTAAAATTGAGACTGCAACTGCCATGTCCGGCCGTGAGAACGATGGAGTGGCCACTTTCCACACCTTCGATGGAAACCTTGACCTGCAAGATAAAAGTTTACTTAGCACAGCTACATGGTTTAACCATGAAGCAGA
Organism: Scutellaria barbata; assembly: GCA_028654395.1. NCBI lineage: Eukaryota > Viridiplantae > Streptophyta > Magnoliopsida > Lamiales > Lamiaceae > Scutellaria > Scutellaria barbata. Next base: position 12,694,465 of record CM053645.1, read on the forward strand.
AAATGTTGGCAATCCAGGTGGTGTGACATTTATCAAATTAACAGAGCATGGACAACCAGAGTGTATCAAATACATCATGATATGTGAAAATATACATGTAATTCATGTATGAAGCTATCAGAGATCCTGTATTATAGATTAATGGAAGCATCTTATAGTCGGTGTACCAACTTCCGATAATAAGAGACAATAGGACACTATATCCCTGATACCCCTTAAACACTTGCACTACCTGAATTCAAGAACATGTTCAAGTAATAAAGAACAAATTTTTTTAAAGAAGGCAGGATTCTTACAGATTGAAAACATAACTTTAAGCACGTGGGACACAGACATAAAATTATATGAATTGTTTAATCAAAGACACTAAATGGATGTGTGTCTTATCATACGATGAATGTGTTGAAAAAATAATACAAAAATGAATTAAGCTGTGATCCATTTCTCGACTGTAATTGATTAATTCTATGCAGAATGCACAAAAAGGCTTTCCAATGGGCGAAGACGATCTAATCTGGAAATGTTCTGGTTAATTAATCCGGTATTGTTTGGACTTGATTAATATTGGTAGCATGAGGTGATGCCCCTTGGTCTTGACAAATACAAGCCAAGGTAAACATGTGCTTAATTATCTTGTTTTTGGACTCAAATTATAATATGACCCACTCTATATTCAAACCAGATCCCCTATACCAAAAATCCCTATACCCACGTGTACCACATCCCAAAACACGTTATATTGATTTTTAAAATAAAAGCGGTTACAATGTAAAAAGAAAATTACAATATCAAAACTACGTAGTTTTGATGTGCTATACAAGTGGGACACGGATTTTAGTACAAAGGATCCGATCTGCTCTATATTAGAACGGTTGAAAATAAGGAAAAGTTAGAAATGACAAAAATTCACAATTTTAATTTACAAACTGAAAGTTCAGCAAAATATAATATATTGATATTCATCTCCAAGAAACCATAGTAACATTATCAGCTGTATCAAATACAGCAGTATTACCTCATTAATGAATGACATCGATGCAACAAGTATTTATTTACCTCTGTATCTTTGTTCTCTTGGAGCATAATCTTTTCTTTCTCTAGCTTAACTAAATCAGGAGCTGAAATTTTGATACTGAGTGAGCCTTTTCCTTTGTTCTGAATCAAAAGCGAAAGGGCTGGAGATTCTGGGAAACAAAGACCAAAATTTAGACATTCGTACATACCCAAATGTTTCCTCTAAAAACTGCAGTAAACTGTTTAAAAGGCCTAAAATTCAATAATGCATATTGGAAGACCAGATGATTGTGTGGTTTTTCCGTAGCAGCACTTGCTTAATTTTTAAATTCTCCAACATCATCATATGGCAGTTCAGGTGCTTGTTTCCCATGACTGAAGAACACAAATGAGGAAGCCACGATCTAGAATAATGAACCTACTGCAATAACCACTGAACATGCCTACTTAAACGAGAATACAAGACAAGTACAGTATTTCCCGATGAGAAAACCAAGTCACAGATATCTCCAAATGCACATTTTTATGCAATCAAAATCAAGAAAAAAATATCAACCCAACAAATAAAGTAACCTTATGAAATCTAGGGGAAGCAAATTAATATACCATTCCCAGGAACTATCAGACAAGCAACAAACGTCTTGCCATCATCCATACAACGATTTGACAAGGGATCACATTTTTCTTTTACCGGCTGCAATCTCCCTTCTTTAGATTCCTTCTTAGACTTGGCTTCAGAGCCCTCATTCTCATTCAGCTCATCTTTCTGAGCACCAGCATTCACCTTCTTTTGCCCATCCTCCACTCCATTGGCATCCAATTGCCCCTTCAAATCTTTCGTGTTTAAGTTACCGGATTTGCCTTTCTTTGTCGGGTCAACTGTTCCATTTACACTATCATCACTACTTTTAGCCGGAAGTACTCGATTTTTCACATCAACAACAACCTCCTAAGAATATCAATCTCATAACTTAGTAAGCAAAAAACAGTGTTGACTATAACAAGTAATCAGTAATAAATACCAAATCCTGGCAATCACAAATACCTCTGAATCTGCAGTTACAAGGCAAGCAATTAAGGAGGCTACGAGTAGAATCGCTACAAAGGTATAATTTATCCTTCTCATCTCCCAACAGATTAATGGTTTTTAAACAATCTGAAGACAAATAATATTTGTTCAACCAACAAAAACTAACCGAAAGAACAGGAATGCTTTGCAGCATACAAGTTTGAGTGTGCGCAAAATCTGCGACTTATGCAGAAAATAATGGAAAATTGCTGAGTACTAACCTCGAGATAACGCGGTCTTTATACATCTAAATTCAGGATTTAATTCTTCCTCTCAGTGCGAATTAGACTACCATAAATGCTTCAGTATCAGATTTAAAGGTAAACAGGGAAAATAAACAAAAAAATTAATTGAAAATCTAGGGCTCGTAGGATTTTGTAAATATACAAGTATTTTACGACATGTTCAAGTCAAAAAAACAAAGATTCCCAAAGCTCCCAAATTAACACGGGATCAAAGGTCATTTCGAATTTCTAGTAGTCAACTTATTTGACGGGTCAAATGCCTGATATGTTTTTTTTTAATATTATTATTATAACCAAAAAAATAAAGGAAAATTTTAATTTTCGATTTTTTTTTCTTTTAATTGATCTGTGTGTTTTAATTCTTGAATGACTTTCTAATAAGAGTATCTTCAACGCAAAAACATCAAAATGGGGCATCAAACACTCATTTGATTCCTGCTATAGTATTTTGATGTCTTTGTAAAATCCATATGCTCTAACCCCAAACATCAAAATGTGACATCAAATTTAAAATAATCAATTAACTCATTTATTTTAATATATACTTATATTAAAATTGAAGTTAATTAAAATACAACTATATGTAGATAAAAATAAGTAAACTTATTCTGTATATATTTTAATAACTTAATTAAATGCAGTAGCCTACTGTTGATTGATAATTAAATAATTAAATACATTTAAACCGTTAATTGATAACTAAATCATTTATGTAGTATTCAAAATGTGGTGGTTTTGGACTAATAATTTTAACCAAAATCATATAAAATATACACAAACCCAATTATGAAAAAATAAAAAAAAATAACCAATTAAACCCAATCCAAACATAAAATCTTGACATATCTTAAACTTTTATCTTTTTCCCCTCACTCTACTCTTTCTCTCTTTCTGTCTCTTTGCTCTTTCTCGTCTTTCTTGTTCTCTCTGTTTCCCTAGGGAAGCTTAATCACCGACCACCAAATCTGATTATTCTTACCATTGTCGCAATGCAATTGTTGGAGATATCACCGGAGATGAGGAGTTTGGATAATTTCAAAACAGCAATTATGTAAAGTGGGGGAAAAGATTTCTAATGTTAATTGCAAGGTCTTCCCATGGTGTTCGGTTTATATAGAAGGTTCTTCCCTCAATATGACCGTTGCTCTAAAGGTCTACGAGTTGAATTTTTAAAACAGGTAAAACTTATAATCCAATGTGAAACAAGTTAATTTATAATTTACATATAAATTATGACTTAAATATGTATTTAAAATCGTCTCGAATTCTGTAACCAAATCTATGCATATAAAAGTTGAATTAATTCTCGCTCGTAGAGCACCTGAAACTTTTGAGCTCACCACATTCATAATGTATCTTTTAGTTTCATCTCATAATTCTCATTAAAAAATATTTTTGACTCACATAATTATTCTTTCAAGTTCATTCGCTTATATATCTCTTAGTTTCATCTCATTAAAAAGATTTTGAACTCACACAATAGTTTGTTTTGAGCTTGCTATATCAATAAAGAATTTTGAACACTCCTGTTGCGAAACAATATTTCTTTCAAGCTCTCTACGTTAAGTAAATATTGGATTAATCAAATACTAAAATTATGCATTTCCTTATGTATGATTAATAAAATTGTTTTACCTGATCAATATTATGAATGATTTCATTCCATTGGGCCAAGAAAGGGTTGGGCTTCTTCTCAGACAAAAGAATGAAAGGGTTGGGCTAACCGACTCAAAATAGGGTTTATAGTACAAGGGCCGGTGTAACCTGGATATACATGACCCAACTCAAACCTTAATATCTTTAATATTTTAAGTATAAAATTTTACTAAACCATATATTTTAATTATATAAGTAAATATCTAATAACTAAACAACTAATACCTTATAAATATATAATTAATATATTTCATAAAAACATATATTTCAATTACACAAGCGATATCTTATACGTATGCAATTAATAACTTTACCTAATGAACAAACAATTAATAACTTATGAATATATAATTATTATATTTTACAGAAACATATATTTCAATGATACTTTATGAGTATGAAATTAATACCTTATGAATGTAGAACTAATATATTTCATAAAAATATATATTTCAATTATACAATTGATACCTTGTAAATATGCAACTAATATTTTATAAATATAAAATTACCTTCAAAAATACATTATTAATACCTTATATTTATATAACTAATATCAAATTAATAATATTTTAGAATACGTATACACGAATATATAAGTTTTTGCCTTCAAATTGATTTTTCTCGTTTTCATGATATCATCTATTACCTCATCAAGTAGAATAACTTTATTGGTTATTAGCATTCCATTAACATTATAATTACTGTGAAACATTAATAAAAATTAATATTACAATTAAACTTGGAAAACCCCGACTTTCTGCAATCAGGCGCGCAGGGTTAATATAAATTTCAATTAAAAAAAAAAATCCTTTAGAATAAAAGAAAAAAATATTGAATCCTACTTACTTCATTGTCTCTTCACTTCCTCTCTTTTCATATTTCTTCTATCGTTGAAGTTTTTTCTCTGATAAAAAGAATGAAATGTCAACATGGCCAACATTTTACAAATTAAGTAATTATATAAAAATTGTGTAAAAATTATATGAAAAAAATAAAAAATTTGATTGGTTGAACACATAAAAGTATGTTTAGTCAATATGTGTCGGACATATTATAATATGTTCAACGAAAAAGTGAAAAACTAAAAAGCGTGTAATCACAAAATACCTAAATTTTTTTTTTTGAAACACCTAAACATTTTTATGAAGAAGGTGACTAATAAGTTACAAAACAAAATAGGAAAAAGAGAATGAAAAGAGAGTTCAACAAAATAAAAGGAAGAAGTGTGTGTATATATATATAAATTTTGGACTCTCTCTTACAAGTTAAATGTGAAAATCGTAAATAATTTTAAATTTCATTAACTTTATATTATAAACTATTTAGAATTGTTATATGTTTATTCATAGTCGTAAAATTTCTTTTAAATGAAAATTTCCCCTTTTTTTTGGGTATTTATTTGATAATTTGTTGCACAATTCTTCAATATTCTTTATTTGTTTTCTGTTTTTTGAGTAAATTAAAATATTCAATTATGAGTTTACCATAACCCTAGCTCAATTAAATTAAAAAAAAAAAAAAAAAACCCAATTTGTGCGTACATTCAGTTCATAAAATTCAATTAAGATTTTTTCTTCAAACCTTGATGCGGTTGTATAAGTTTTCTTATAATCATAAATGGACCCCTTATTTTGAACAAATAGAAATATTATCATTGATGTCAGGCTTCGTTCTATTGTTAATATGGGCTGATAAGTCCAATTATATTTTCAATTGTCGTATTCCACATGCCATTTCTTATGAGTCTATTATACATCCCTCTTCAGACTGATTCTCTCAAACAACCTTTTTAAAGGATCCCACTGTTATATGATATTTCATTCGTAAATTTAAATAAAAACATAAAAAAATGACACACACACACACACATATATATATATATCATTGCCTCTGTTGGGCCTCACCTGTCAAAGAAAAAAGTCAATGCATCAATAGGAATCGAATTAATACATATCGTCCCAAATATGAAATAGCTCTTCCACTTTGATAGCCGAATTTCAGCATACTTTTACAATAATAAAGCTGAAGAAAAAAATGACATTGTGAAGGATTGTTTCCAACAATAAAATCAAGCTCAGGAAAATTAAATTGAGTTCAGATGATATATGAAGTAAGTTGGTACTAATTCAAGGCATTATATATTGAAATACAGGAAATATGAAAAGTCTAAAATGTTTCATTCCACATTGATTATGACTTAGACGTTGGTTCAATTATAGATATTAGAACACTTATTATATATTTTATCTCTCCCAAAATAAAAAGCATTTTAGCGCATATGTTATGGAAATTAATAAAGACTCGTTTATCCTTATTTGATTTCAATCATTATAAGTGAATTTTTAATATCACTTTGTATCTAATTTAATTTCTCATCTATTCGAGAGTATCATAGTATAACAAATGAGAATAATTTTGATAGAATATGAGTTTAAAATCCTATAATGACATTAATTTTGGGACATCTGATTTAACTTCTTTTTCTTTTTTCCATTGATATTGACTCTTTCAAAGAAGAAAAGGAAAGAAAAAAAAGAGTAAGTCGGTATTCAAAATTCTTCCTTATCTTGAAAATGTAGTCAAATTACCCTCAATCCAGGGTTTACTTAGAGCATGTCGGACAGTGACAAGGAGACAAATTGGTTCAGATTTACTATAAAAACATTTAATATAATATGACTATTTGTATAAAACTATCAAAATGCCCTTTTTATGTATTAAAATATGGGTTTTCCAACCAACCTATTGATATTTCAATATATGAAGACACAAGTAAAACGGTAAAATTGAAAGAGAAAATTAAATTCTTCTTAACAAAAAAAAGAGAAATAGGAAATGTTTATTCTATAAAGTTACAACTATTTTATGACGAGGGGTATAATAAATTGATTATTAATGGAAGCATATATGTCAACTCCTTTGTTGATAATTGATATTTAATTGAAAAAGGTGAGTTAGAACTTAGAATAGAAATTTAGTCAAACCGACTTCTGAATTAGCAGTGATAAGAATAGTGAGGTGGCATTCTATATTTACTTTGATTAGACATTGGCTGGCAATAAATAGATGCCTGTAGACGAGCCAAGTCTTGGGGACAAATTATTAAGATTTAAGACATTAATATTGGGACATATAATATTAATAACTCACATAATATTGCATTATTGAAGGGTTAAATTAAAGGCTCTCAACAAGGATGTCACAAGTTTAAAGGCTCACCAGATTCTCGTTAGAAATTTAATTTGTTTCACTTTGTTTTGTTTTAACATTTACTCACTGTGAACTAACCATTAGGAGTGGCTTACTCTTATCGAGATTTATTCATCAATCTTAATAGCTGATGTTGGGAATTTTAGTAGTGTTTTAGTTGTTTTAACAAAATGATTGTTGTTGGATCATCAATAGTTGTACATATGAAAAAAGTTCGATTGTATGAAAAAGAATTGTATTTAGCATGAACAATAATTTTCGGTTATATGGCCACATCAACCATCAGCCAACAAAATAATTTAGAAAATAAAGTTGCATCATGATCATCAACTTTTGGTCCATTTGGTAACTAATTAACACATAATTGTAACAACTAATGTATGTATCATAACAATGAAATTGAAAAGGAATGCTTGGATGGTTTTTGGTATTTTAGGATAGAAATCTTAATTTTTTTTGAAGTTGTGTTTTAAATAGAAAATACTGTATTGACAAAAAGTTTGTCATCTTATTTTAGTATTTGTATTAGATCTTGTGTAATCTAATATTCTAATTATCCTCTCTCTATCTATTCAAAAGAGTCCCTACAATAATACTTGAGATAGGGGCATTGACGTTATATGCCCACCTCTAGATTGTGATAAGAGGGACCTTTATATATATAGTTTGATTGTGAGAATTAATTAGGGTACATTCATTGCTTATCACTCACCATTTTCTTTCAGGTTCTTTTCTTATTGTACATATATATGTGCGTGTCTCATTGTCTATCTCTTTATTGACAAGAAATGAAATGTACATTGTAAGGTTGTTGAGAAAAATCAATTTATCATTCAAATATGAATATTGTTAGAATATGCATATATATATATATATATACTTGGTAATCATGTGCCAACTTAAATATCCGAATAATACCAAATTTAATTTATAACAGTCACCCCTCTTACCTGTTTTCAAAATGTCAAATATCCTAATTTAAAGTTTTAATATGCGTAGATTGCATGTTATGATATTAGATTTCCCCAAGTCTTGGTATTAATTATGCATTTGAAATTTTAATTGAAGGTGATCCTAACAAAAACAATATATTGTTATTTTGTGTATACTAAGAACAAGCTCGTTCTATATTGGAATAAATTAGCTTTTAACTAAAAATAACAAGGATTGGGCTGAATTCCCTGATAGAGCCCCATCATATACAGTTTTAAATTATTTTAAGAATCTCTAAAATGGTAAGGCTGAATATCGCCAAAATTGTTCTGGCCTAGTGTTCGAGTTTATTTATAATCAGTATAATAGTATTTTAGTCTAATTTGTAGTTATGTTTTTTTGCTTTTAATCCAAAACCATCATTCGTGAGTAAAAAAAAAAAGGTAAAATCTATATATTATTAAATTTCATTATTTTAATAAAAGAAACATTTTGTGCTCGTATCAGAAAATGTTAAAAATATTCTAGGATAGCTATATATGCACCATAAAACAATTTTGTGGCTGAATAAATTGATGGAATTTCTTTATCTTGAACCAAGAACCCAAGATCAAGCTTCAACTCTCACCATAAAAAGGAAACGTGACCAAAACTCAAAAGTAGTATTAACTAAACCGTCACTGTAACTTAGAAGTAGACTTAGTGTATCTTGAAAAAAAAAAAAAAAGTACACTTATTGTTGGAACTTGGCATTCTTACAATCACGTTTGATGTCATGACCATTGATTTCTTTCTATATAACTTATATTTCAAATAGTTACCACACACCTGCACATATATTAAATAATATAATTATTTGAATATAATAAAATATGAAATAAAACAAAAAAATTAACAAAAGATTCGAACAGTTTTCTTATCATAGAATTATTTATTATATTATATACATTTAAAACAAAATATTAATAATAATTCAATGAAGAAATTTTCTGTTGAGAACAAATGTGAATGACAGAAGCCACACTTCATCATGACTCAAAAAACGATGTCGTACAGCGCTCATAAATTGTGTAGAGAGAAATAAAATAAAATAAACAAAACAAATACGTCGGTGTGCAGTGCAGTTGGGCAGTGACGTGTCGCTTTCAAGAGAACATGGACCACGGTCTGGTGTTGCGACTTGCGACCGAGCCTCGCTACAAGACAAAACACGCCTTTTGCAACTCTTGACTTTTTTGCCGCCCAATTTTGTGGAGAGCAACGTTCAATTGTTGCTCTCTGCTCTAATTACTTTTTTGCCCTTACTTATTGCAAGTGTAGTTATTGTGTATTTGTAACCGATTATGGGTGACGTTTTTTTTGTAAGAATATTGTGATGGATGGTATTTTTGCACAAAATATTGATAAAACCCTCCAAGTAATATTGGATCTACAAAATCCTGTAGAATACTTGGTAAGTTAATTAGTATATTGAAGATATTATAATTTATTCATTATTGGTAGTTGAAAAATATCGTGAGATATAGATATATTGTATGCACATGCAATAAGCATTTATATAAATATTTTGTACATTGACAGTGTAAGTGATGATATATAGTAATTTGGATAACATAAATCCTACCTTTGAGCATTTTAATTTTGTTTATATAGAAACTTATGCATATGACTAAAAAAAGGTTTATAGTTTTTTGTACACTTTTAAAATGAGATGTTACATCCCAACAAGTTGGAAAACATCTGCTTTGGAAGTAGAAATAATTCTTGAATAAAATTAGATTATAACATAAGAAGAGATTTGACCTCTAAAACAATTCTTTTTCTTTAATTTTTTGAATCATATAAAGTGGGCATCAATTAATGCCATGATTTAGCTAGTTTGTTAGAGATATCAACTCAAACAAGTTAGATATTTTTGGTGCATGTTTAGAATCTGCAGTGGTTAAGTAGTCAAGATTTGATCCTAACAAGGAAAATGATTAGGCGAAGAGGAAGAGAGTAGTGTAGGAAATTTGGCAAGGCCAAAGAATGAATGGATGTGAAAAATGAAGAAATAGGTGTATGGAAAAGATAGGGGGAATAATGAATGTGAGTTGAGTTGGATATTGGATTTGACTTTGAGAGAGTTAGGTATTGGTGTCACATGCAATGCAATATGCATGGCAATGAAAAAACCTTTTTATTGAATAATCTTTTGGAAATAAATGGGGCCATCACGAGCTCTGTCTTTTCTTCTTCTTTTCAAACTATTGCCTTTACACCTTTAATGCAGATCAAGCAAATGGTCCCAAACGCTCTTCACTTTATCATTTCCTTTTCATGAATTCTTCTACTGCTGCTGCTTCTTCCTCCTCTTCCTTGATTGATTGCTCATGACACGTGTTACTTGGTTTTGAGCCTCTTTGACTTTTAGAGTTTATTGAGTGTAGATACAAGAATGCTTCATCCTCTACTCCTTTTGTGTGCTAACTTCACGGGTCCATTGATCCATGTCAACCATCAAGTATCAACTATGTCACTTAACTTTGTGTATATCCTCAACTTTCTTACGACCCACTTTGATTTTGTGATCTAATCATTGATTACATTTGGTAGAGATATTAGACATGTAGATCAAATCATGTTTAACGTCTCTAAACTTCGAATGTCATCTTAAATCAGTTCACATAACCAACTTACAAGTGAATAAACAAGGTTTTCGATAAAATCTAATTAAAATTTTCTATAGCTCTTTGAGTTCATTAATCCACACAAGGAAACAACAAAAAAAGATGTTTATGTCTACATTTGATTGCATAAAAATAAAATAGAACATGGACAGCTTGTTAAATCTTTTTAATGCAAAATCGTTGTCTTATATATGATTCCTTTAGAGTTAAGAATAAAAAAAAATTACATTGTGCAAGCTGTTGGAATTCGATTTATGTAACATGGAAGCATAAACTAATTCTTTTTTCCTAATTGTATCCAACCTATTTAGAAGACATCCATCGTAAAAGAAGATTAAAAAAAAAAAAGATATATTCGTTGCTGTTGCTGTTGCAGCTGATAATGTATTGAGAATAGCTAGTATCAAAAAAATCAATTTAGATCTGTTAGCATTTTGTAAATTAGGCAATTGTCGCATCGAAAGGTAGATACACTGTAATGGTACTGTTACTATGTACATTAGCTAGTAATTCTAATTATGCACGATTGATGCCTACCCATCGACCAAAATTTCTAAATCTTTAGAATTGGATTCTCGAAAGTTTTGCCCATACAATTTTGTACAAAATCTGTCCCTTTTAGTTAAATTTGCATGCATATAAATTCTTATTTGAACCACCAATTCAGGTAATTAATAATATCATTGCTTGGAAAACGTAATGTCAATATTTCGTAGTTCAATTAATTTGCCCAAATTATTTCACTCGTTAGACTATACGCTTATCCAAAAACCACACGTTTAGTTCACAATTTGGTAGGATATACTTTAAATTATATCTCTCAACATAAGGTCTTGTCGAGCCATGAGTACTTTTCATTCTCTCTAAATTATTAGCATGATCTATATACAGTGGCTAAAAGATTAGCCACGATGATATTATATTATAATGGTCATTGACTGAAATGACGAATTTATTCTCTAGTGAATGATATTTATGTACGTAGAAATCAACTACACACTGTTTTTAAATAGTAATTGCTCGAGCCATCTTCAATTCTTTCCACTTAATTAAGTGAGATCATTAGATTTCTTTGAATCAATCATCTCGAGATCACGAAATAAATTATTACAATTAGCCAAGAAAATTAATGTTGCTTATAAGGGACATTGGATCGATGTTGTGACCAATTCAAGATTTGGAATTTCATGATAACATATCTTTCAAAATTCATAATCATCAAGATAAAAATTAAAAAAAAAAAACTTTTTTAATGAATATTTATTATTTATTAAGATACGTTAAAAAAAAGCTCTCATATACATAAATGACACTTAATTACAACCTCATTTCATTATAGACTTGTTTTACGTCTCATAATGATTTGTATGAAATGTCAAGGGTTCTGTCAGGATCATAGAACCTTATCCGGAATGGGCATTGTATGTTGATAATTATAATCATTACATTGCCTATACCTCTGGTTTAATATTCACGTAACAAGAATGTCATCTCAGAAGAACTCTTTAAATGCAGGCACAAGTTTTGTATACTTGTATATCTTAAATTAAATTAATAAGTAGTGATTAAAAATTAATGATGTAAGATCATTGCTTTAACTGATCAGGCCACGACTACAATTTCTATTCTTAATTAATTTCTTTCTTTCTTAATACAATTTGAGTTCATCAACAATTTGGAACCTTAAACCTCACTTCTAATCACTACTACAAGAAAACTGCCCAATAATGACGGATTTTAGTGATAGAAATATTTAGTCAAAAATTTTGTAACGGACTTGTGGCGGAAATTATTGACATAAAAGATTTTGTGACGGACTTGTGGCGGAAATTATTGACATAAAAGATTTTATGACCGACTTATAGCAGAAATTATTGACAGAAACTTTTCCGTCACAAATTCTGTCAAAATTTGTTACGGAATAATCCGTCACTATATGAATTTAAATTTAAAAAAAATTATAAATTCTGATATTTTTCTTTTTGACGGAATTTTTCGTCAAAATTATGTAGTGACGGATTATTCCATCACAAAATAGTGACGGATATAAATCTGTCACTATTTTGTGACGGAATAATCCGCCACTACATGAATTCCTAAAAATATGTGATAATATTAATTATTTTTAATTAAATTAAATTTGAAAAGTTTAATTATTTTATGATGTTATGTTATATAATTATTTGCATTAATATTATCTTATATGACCAAACTCATAATTTTATAAAACTAGTATTTTTATAAAATATATTAAAAATATGCACTAGTATATTTTATAATTATCTTAAAATGAAATTAGATTAACCATTACTAAACATATTAATTAATCATTAATCTTCCAATTATATATATATATATATGTATTGTTAACCTTTTAAAAACATGTGATAATAGAGATTGAAAAATATCAAAAATACTTATAAAATAAATGCATGTAGAATATTATAATATAAAACATCAATAATTTAATGGTTAAAGTATCACCACGAGTCTTGGGTTCAATTCCCAAAAAATGCATAATATTGTGTCCGGAAATCAATTCCAACTCTAACACGCAGTATTCATTGAGAGAATAATTATAATCTTATATTTTATTATGCAATGTATGTTCATATATAATTAAAGTGCGAAGTGTTAGGGCATGTACATCAATTCATTTTGGTGTGTTATTAATTAAAATAAAAGGTGTATTAATTAATGTAGGTGTGTTTTTAAGTGTGTGTTTTTGTGTAGTTAGTGTGTGTGTTAAGTTTGAAGAATGCATTTTTGTCCCTTACTTTAATAATTGGCCAATCATTGATATAATGACACATCATCAATTAATGTCTTTTGCTTTTTTTCTTTCTCATCTCATCTCAATATATTTATTTTCTTTATTTTTTCTATACAAATAAATTATTTTCTTTTCTTTCCTATACAAACAATTTATCATTTTTATATTATTTATATATTTTAGTGTGAGTTGAAATTTTTAAATGTAATAATCAGCAAGAAAGGATGTCGAACGGACATTTGGAGTACTCCAATCACGATGAGCAATTGTCAGAGGACCAGCTCGTTTTTGGTATAAGAAAAGGTTAAGATATATAATGTTAACATGTATTATTTTGCACAACATGATTGTTGAGGATGAGGGAGATTTAGTCACGAATTGGTATAACGACGAACGTGATGAGCCTGCACAACCCGTCCAAGGATCACCCCAAGAATTTTGAAATTTTCTTCGAATGAATTCCGAGCTCCGTGATAATCAAATTCATCACCAACTTCGAGCGGATTTAGTTGAACATATTTGGACACGATTTGGAAACTTGTAAAATTTAATTATTCATTTATATTAATTGTATGTTAAATGTATTGTAATATCAATTGCTTATTTTCAATTAATTGTTAGCTATATCTATATGTTTTTTTATATAATTAAAATTTTAAAATAATATTTAAATATTATTAATTATATTTTAATATGAATTAAAAAGTATTAATATCATAATTAATTAATCCGGCATACAAGTAATAAATAATTACTTTAAATTGATATAAATAAAAATAAAGAATAAAAATTAGTGGATCATGGGATCCATATATAATGATTGTATTTGTGTAAAATTGATTGAAATTTGTGTTAAATTAATATAAATGTGTGTTTTAAAAAAATAAATATTTTTAATTAATATAGTGACATATGAACCCCACATTAAAATAATGTGTTAAAAACACATTGACGTGGATGCCCTTATATCAATATTGGTAGGCAAGAAAGACAAAAAGGTGGAGGAAGCAGTACGTGTGAAGTCTTGTAACTTTTTAATTGGTAATAAATTCATAAAGTAGGCTTTTGTTTGTCAGATTACGAATGGGTCCACTCCACAGTGTGAGGGGTGATGACTCATAATGTGAACTCCATAACTTATTTACACCCAAAAGACCAAATATGAAATATCAGTATATCACACACCCATGCAAGGAAACTTCTAATCTTTACAGCTACTACTTTTTTACCTGTAATCTTTTTTTTCTATATGGGGAGATCCCATACCTCTCTTTACGATATTATCTTTCTAGATTCGTAATCGGAATTTTTTAAAAACATGATTCTTTTTTCTATTTTAATATTATAAAAATGAGCTTTATGTATATTGACGTGATGATTATATGTCAACAAGCAAGAAAAATGATGCCAAAGATCCCAAAGTTTTGAAGATCGATCTGTAGCTCACTAGTCCATTGAAATCCATTAATACATCATAAAGAAATCAATAGAGTTGTTTAGTTAGTCATATATTATTTATTATTCCCTCCATCCAAAATTAAGTAGTATTTTTTAGCACAAAGAAATGTTTCGAAATAATGTCATCCAAAATTGTACTACTTACTTTTTTAAACGAAATGTTTAATTATGTTTGGAATGAAATAAATAGTACTTAATTTGAGATCGTGGGACTATGTGTGTGCTTGCATTTCTTGATTTCAGAAAATTTTACCTCACAATCTATCCACAAAAAAACTAAAGCAGATGTGTGATGGGTGGTGGCACGGGATTAGAGGCAAAATAGTCATTTGACTTGAAGATATACGTAAAGTTGGATCCGGAATGTGAACTACTATTAACCTGGAAAAAAAATAAAATCCTTTTTCTCTGCAGCTATAAATAGACCACCAAGATCTGAAAGCCTTGAAATCCCAAATTCTTTTACACAAAACAAACAACTCAATACTTCTCTCCTCAAATTGTATAATCAAAACTTTAAACCTCTTGTTCTTTTTTCGGAAAGCTGCTATCTTCTTCACACTCTTGTTCATCATTCATTCCTTTCTCTAACTTGTGCATAACTATTTTCCAATATTTCGGCCTCAATCCCAATCGACTGATCCTTGTGTTTTTTTATTACAGGATCACTCGAAGAGGCACAATCATCTCTCTTTCTGCTGTTTTTATTACTCATAATCTGGAAAAGGGAAAAAAAATTCAAGAACCCTGTTTTGAAGCTACCAAAAAATGAGCACAATTGAGGAAAAAAACCTTCCTTTTGGCGCTGAAAACGCGTCTCAAATCGGGTTTTCATTATCACAACTAATTTTATCCACAAATTCAAACACTTTGGATTCCATCTTCTCCCACTGCCAACCTGCAAGAAACCAAGTTTTGGAGCCGTTGGGCTCATCGGTGTATCTTAAACAGAGAGAGTTGCTCCAGAAATTCTCCGACGAAAACCCATCAATTGTAAGAAACCCGGGTTATGTCCAGACCTATTTCAGCCCGACGAAGAAGAAGCTTTACAGGGGTGTTAGACAGAGGCATTGGGGCAAATGGGTGGCTGAAATCAGACTCCCACAGAACAGGATGCGAGTGTGGCTTGGAACCTACGACACGGCGGAGGCCGCCGCCTACGCCTACGACAGGGCGGCGTACAAGCTGCGCGGCGAATATGCCCGCCTAAATTTCCCCAATCTGCGCGACCCGACCCGGATCGGGCTCGGCGAGGCAAGACTCGCCGCCTTGAAGAACGCCGTGGACGCTAAGATCCAGGCCATATGCCAGAAGGTGAAGAGAGGGAAAAAAATATCTCGAGCCGCCATTAAAGGAGTGGAGAGCAGCTGCGATGCTGATGCTGATACCAACAGCAATGGTTCTACGGTGATCGAGAGTGATAACTGTGTGGTGAAGAAAACGGAATCGTGTTCTTCGTCGGCGATGAACAATGAGAGCTGGGATGCTAGTGTTTCCGATGATGGGTTCTTCAGAGGCGGCGATTCGCCGGTGTCGGTGTCGTACGAGTGGGTGGCGCCGCCGGGGGAGGCGGAGGTTGAAGGATGCCCGCTTGCCCGCTTGCCCTCGTACGATCCCGAGTTGATTTGGGAAGTGCTTGCCATTTAGTTTGTTTGGATTAAGGATTATGTTTTCTTGAGTTTTGGGATTAGAGGATCGTTGATCAACTGAAAATTATTAACATGTTTTAGTTTAGTTCGGTAGTTAAGTATAATTTGTGGTGATAACAATGTTATATTTCTACCAGACTGTTTTCAGATTTCCATAACTATATTTATTGTTGATCAAACATCTTCCATTATAGCAATCGAGATCATCTGTTAATTATATTAATGTTTTAATGCATATATTTGGTATTTTTTTAATACATACTACTACCATATATTAATTTTAGTGATATTATTTGTAATTATTTTGATATATTTGATGAAACACGCGCACAAGTTTACAAAGCCTGAGATTTTACTATTTCATCTAAGTACTTCGAATATTCTGTTATGGCTAGTATCTATTTCACATTTTAATACACTTCATTTACATGTTAATAGTTTTGGGTAGAAACCTAGTTCATTTTATTATTGATGTATTCTAAATTGCCAAACCAAAACATTTTGTTAAAGAAATACTAAACCCCCTGAATTGTTGGGTAAAATGAGTAATAATCTCAAGTCTATTTATAAACAGCTTTCATTTATAGGAAATTTCTATTTGGACTGATTTATTCAATTGCAACTTTGTTGAGAAGCTTTAGGTTGAGATTTTAGTAGCTCGTGAGTAGCACGTAATATCCTAAAATGAACTAATATCAGATTTTATAACAAATGTGTTTATTTTGAGCAAATACAAACTTCAATATCATTAATTAGAATAGGCCACATAAAAAAAAAAAATTTCAAATTTTTTGAGTTTTTCTTATTTTAATCAATTCTTAAAAGTTGTTAATTAAGCCATAGCAAATTATTTGCAATTGTAGCCACATTATAACAAATTGTAATTTACCCAAATTTCAATTTTAGTCAAAATTAAAGTGTATATGTCCTATGTGACGGACTTATGGATAAATAAATCATCTACACTTTATAAAAAATGAAAAAATAAATAAATAAACACCTCATCAATTATTTTTTATTTACTCTCCACAACACTCAAGTCCAATCCTCTTTATTTTCTTTAATTTGTAAATTTAAGATAATATGTTTATTATTATTATTATTTTTCATTTGTAATGAGGTGTAAATAATTTCTTTATTCATATGTCCGTCACGTAAGAAATATACAATTTAGTTTTAACTAAAAATTTAGCTAAAATTACAACTAATTGATTATAATATAACTAAATCGTTAATTTTTAAAAAATTAATTAAAATAACAAAAATTCGAAAAAAATTGAATTTTTTTAACAATTTGACCATTATAATATTATGGTATGGCTCTGATGGTAATTACCCTAAATTAGCTATACGTGAAAACAAAATTAGCCGCATATAATAGGTGTCGTGTGTGATGCACACAAGATGTGTTAAAAGAAAGAATAATGTGGTCCAAAATCCAGATTGATGATGCGAATCATGTTTCCAAGTCAGAGCAGCTTAATCCACATTTTTATTACATGACAATTCACCCAAATCCATTTGCTTGTTTTGTTGTCCATTTTGCAGATAAGCGTTATTGAGTACTTCACTCACTTATTGTGATTCTTTCGATCTTTTATTTTATTGAAATATTTATATAGAGATCATATTTTTAAAATATGTTTATTTGTGTATTTACTACTGTTTCATTTCATGTTTTATTTTATTATTATATGTTTTTCGAGTATAAAGAGTAACGAAAAATTGGCTAGGATTTAGATTTTTTATATTTCATTCCCAAAACTAATTATGTCCCAAATATATAGTCCACATCCTATATATATATTTAATTCAATAAATGTATTAAAACATAAATTATTATTAGATAAACAGTACTTATTAAATATAGACATAATATGAAATTTACTGGTCTATTTACCTTTTGCAATAACTCTTAATCTTTGTGAAAAATTCAACAAAATAAAATATATAAGACGAACAAAAGTATAGTAAAGAGTTTTAGAAATATACATTAAATGTTATAAACAGAGACAACTCTTAAAAAGCAAAGTCATTAAAGAAAAGTTGTAACTAAATAATCCTTCAAAATAAACTAAATAGTTTAATCTAAACGCAAAGTGCTATTAAAGGAAACAGGTAATGTTCCCGCCAAAATCCCTCTTCACGTTCCTAATTTTGGCGCCGTATCCCAGTCTCCAAATTTAGATCCAGCGTTTCTCTTTCTCCATTTTTCCCTACTCTTTTGCCATCGCCGCCACCGCACCACTCCAAAAAGGCCACGGTCTACTGCCAGTCCTCCACCGCGCATTCCTTCTTCAGTTGACAACAAACACTCGCTCCGATCAGATCTGAGTTTGCCGTCGCTTACACCACTCAACTTCAGGAGAATCAACCGTCTTGTCCCGCCGCCGGCAGACCACCCACGGTCTTCCTGCCATCCACTTCGATTTTTATGTAGAGTTTCTTGATTCCTCTCAAGTCTTGCCTTCCACACAATTTAGGTGTGTATTTGTGTTTTTCACTTATCAATTAGACTTTACAACATGATTTGCAGAATGTAGGGTTTGTGCAAGCTGTTGTGTTTTCTTGAATACTTCGGAGTTTATGGAATGTATTATATTTGGAAATGTACTCTGTGCCTTCTGCTGGTATAGGCGTAGAAAAAACAAAAAATAGGGGTAAAAAGTACGGGCTAATTAAGCCACCATTTAGTTCAAGTTGATATTCTGCTATGTCAAAATTCAATAGGATTTTAGGGCCTCCGCTAGGCTGTTTATGTTTAGTCTATTTCACCTTTTGTTCCCCGAATTTTCTGGGTTAGTAATGTATTTAACTCTCCCCTTGTCAGTGAAAGTTGAATTTGTCTGAAATGGTCAGAGAAGAAGCTGGGAATACGAGCGAAGACATGGTAATTGACGGAGAGCAGAAGCCAAATATTGAAGTCCCAGATGGATTCAATGCTAATTACCTCAAAATTTATTATGGTATTTTCTTTTTTCCTAAGTTTCAGTCGCAAGCAGTTTATTTACATCCAAGCGTAATACTTGATGATTTATTCCTTTGATTTTAATTTCAGTTGGTTGTATATAATATATTGATCTAATATATGACAATGTAATCAATTTTGGTTGATCATTTTGGTGAAATTTTATTTCTGCTGTATTTAGAAGATGGATGATTTCATCATGGAATATGATATTAAGCTCCTGTGGTTAATTACAAAGAGCTGGAATTTCAGCAGGGAAATTGAAGGAGAAGCAAATTTTAAGTGTTTTTCTCAGCCTAAATTAATCAACACAGAAACCAAATACAGTAACTGTCCTGTACGCACTCAACAGTCGACATATTAAGACGATACAAGTAAATATTAATATTTTGATAAATCCCACTCTCACCATGTTGTCAATGGTGATGGTGTTAATCTTCTTTAAGCAAACTCAAAACAAGATATTCCTTAATTATTCTTCACACTGATTGTTTGGATCCGCTAAAAATATGTGGTTTCTCTCGCGCTTATATTAGGGCACTAGAAATCCAGTCAGCTTAAAACCTGGCTCTGAAATCACTTTAGCATTGGCTAGACACATGAAAAGTTAAATAGAATTATTACCATGATACAAAAGTTCTCTGCAAGTATGTTTTTATCCTGATATTCCCTTAATCAAGAATTATATGGAGCTTTCTTTACTTAGTTTGTAAAGCTATTGTTTCATAACTTTATTTAATCTCATGTGTGCAGGAAATTTTTTCCCATATGCCGATATTCATAAATGGCTGTCATATGGAAATGGTAATCCTTATTCTCTCAGAGCATCCTGCTTTTTAGTTTCACTAGTTACTTTATTCTTTCTGTTGACTTCTATAACTATAGTTTTATTTATTTATTTTTTTCTTTTTTAAGATGGAAAGCATCCTGGTTGTGATCAATCTTACTTTGGGAGAAGAGAATTTTCATTCACTCTGGATAATGATATATATCTGCGGTTTCAGTCTTTCAACAACGTAGCTGAACTTGAGAATGCCATTAAGGAAAAATGCCCGTTCAAAATTGATATCGGTCCTGTTTACAGTGTGGATGTAAGTATAAGTTAACCAGTGCATAGAGATCCATTGGCAGTTGTACTTGTTGCAATATCTAATTTCACTCCATGCAGTTTGCCGATAAATTTCATACTCATGTAGGTTATTGTGAATTAAAAAGCCATGCATTTTGAACCAGTATTCATACATTAGCCCATTTTTTATCACCTGTGAATATTGCAGTGTATCATTCACCTTTTCACCACTGAAATTGTTTTACAATGTGCAGCCTGCTAAAAGACATGCTTACGCGCAGTCTGGTGATAATATTTTTACCCCAGTGGAGAGAGAACTTATATTTGATATAGTAAGTAGTTTTCTCACCTGGTTTTGTAAGTTTGGTTGAGTTTTAGACAAAAGCAAATGAAATATATCTCCATGGATTCAGATTTTGATCCTTATATTTTATGTAGTACAGGATATATCAGATTATGATGATGTCAGATTTTGCTGCACAGGAGCTGATGTTTGCTCAAAATGCTGGCCGCTGATGACGGTGGCTATTAAAATTATTGATACTGCACTTAGAGGTATGAAAGTGTACAAGATTATCAAAAAATCTAATTGTTAGTCTGAAGCTTATGTTTTAGAATAGAAGTAGTAAAATAACATAGTAAAATTAAAATATATAGAACAAAAGGAGTAGAAAGATAAGTACAACAAACTAGAGTATCACCATATCAGACATCTCAAATGTTTTAGGCAACAACTTATGCATGCTGTATGCTGTAGCTGTACAATATACATACCCAAGTAGAATAAAGTAACTGAGTAATATGATATGTTTTATTTTATCTGGATTATATTACAACAGGAAATGCTTTTATTTTGATAGTATTGCATTTTGGCAGCCTTTCTGTCATGATAATTTGGATTCCTCATGCTGCTCATTTTGTTTGTCATGCTCACTAAGATAGGATTCTTTGGTCTTTGACACTTCTCTTCCCAGAGAATATTTTCCTTCTGCTTGTTGTCATAGGTCTTTGAGGAAAAATATGCTAATGATTCTTTCTTGTCTCTTTATTTTTGGTCTCCATGTTCCTGTTAATTCTGATGTTCTTTTTTTGTTCAGTCAACTTGTTCTAGAGCATCTTATGGACAATTGTCCTGTTGCATGTTCTTAGCATGCTAACTTAACTTATATGCTGATCCATGCAGATGACTTTGGATTCAATCATATTTTATGGGTATACAGTGGTCGTCGTGGTGTTCATTGTTGGGTATGTGATGGAAAAGCGAGAAGGTAATGATGCAAAAATTGAATATTTTATCTCTTTTTACATATTCTTGAGACTAATGAATACTATAATGTTATCATTCACAAGGTTGAACAATGAACAAAGGGCTGCAATTACTGAATATTTACATGTCCACAAGGTTTTATTTTCTTAATTCTCTGTGCATTAGCTTAATTTCAACGCTCTTTCTTCTTAATTATTAATGTCCTATTTTTCTTCAGGGTAATGAAAATAGTCTTAAAAAAGTTACTCTAGTGGGTCAGACGCTCCATCCTTTCCTAGTGTAAGCAAATTATTTATGAACTGATATCTATCTTGTTTTATTCAATTCACTAGTATGTATCCTTACTTCCTACAGGAGATCATATGCTGAAGTTTTGAAGGATTTCTTTGAGGAAAAGTATATTTTGAGTCAAAATTTATTTTCCGATGAAGAAAGATACGAAAAGATACTGGAAATGATTCCAGATGAATGTAAGCTAGAGTGCTTTGTAAATTGTCTTGTCTCTTGTGAAATAATTCTTATCTTTTATCACTTTATAACTTTGGCAGCCATTACTTCTGAGCTTCGGGGAAAGTGGCAGGATAAGAAACGCTCACGTGAGGATATCAATGTTTTTCGATGGGGTCAACTTAAAAATCTAGTGCAACCAGGGAAACAGAAGGTACATATCCTAGTACAGATATTGTATTAGTGGCTTATATTGATGAAAATAAAAAAAGAAAAAATAATGAAAATTTTCTTCTAGTGACAATTTTTGTTGTCGACTCCCTCCAAATGACCATCAGCAGTCTGTAACTTCATCTTTCAATGGCATGAACTGATTTAGTTTCTGTTTTCCTTTATAATTTTTAACTTGAATATGAAGTATGCATTGTTTAGCTTGTTTCCATCTAACTGTACTTAATTTTCTCAAGTGCTTTTCCATTTCCTAGTTCAGAAGAAGTAAAACATTATGCAAAAGACACATTTCTTTTTGGAGAATAATTTTTCTGATGTATGGAGACATATGATACCAAAAACGGGACATTTCAGGTGCAGGGTATGCGTAGGTGTGTTGAAGAGATTGTATTCTCCTTCACCTATCCCAGATTGGATTTGGAGGTTTGTCATATGCCGTTTATCCATTGAAATATTCCCTCTCAAATAAATTCATATTGTCTTGATTTTTGTGTATGGAGGACTATTGTTGTCATTTCCAAACAAGAATCATTGTGCACTACTCTGTAATTAGGCACTGACCAGTACATGAAATGTTCATTCTGTTTCCATCTCAGGTTTCAAAACACATGAACCACTTGTTGAAGGCACCCTTCTGCATACACCCGAAAACAGGTTGATTATTGAATTTCCTTTTATCTTCTGTATGTATATAGTTGATGCTGAATTGTTTTGGTGAATTCCTGACTCTTCAAAATTAAGTGCATGTTTTTACACTGAGTTCCTCTTCTTTCCAGGTCGTGTTTGCGTTCCCATTGATCCAAATCACTGTGAAGATTTTGATCCTTCTGCTGTGCCAACTCTTTCTATGGTGAGAAAAATTAAAAATTGGAACAATATGCTAGGAAGAACGCCTCATATTAGATCCCTACCAATTCTGACAAGATATATGTTAATCCATTGGCAGATTTGTAATATATATCTTCTGGATACTGCCACTTGAAATAATTTGCTGAGTTATAAGGATACCCCGTGTATGTAATACCTGATGGTTATTAGAAAGATATTGGAAGATGAATTTTACATGATTTCACTTTTAATTATGATGAAGTGCTTTGTCAAGTTCCTGTGGCTCATGCACTCTTTTTGTCAATCCGCAGCTTCTGGAAGAGCTTAATATGGGAGCTGTGCGAAGTGGAGGTGAAGAAGGTATATTTCTAATCTTTGAAGTTCAAACTCTTAACTCTCTCTCTCTCTCTAATCATAATTGTGCCACCAATGTGGCATGAAACTTTTTGATGGCAGAACTGGAGAATACATCGCTTGGCAAATCAATCAGATATTTTAGGTCATCTTTTCTGCTCCCTCTGCTGAAATCCTGCAAGGTATATTTCCTAAGCTGAAATATCTTCTGTTTGATAAACTCTGGCTTCATTGAGTCAAATACCATTTACTTCTTCCTACAGAATCATTGTGGTATTTCTTTGTTTTGGGTGTAGTCAGACTCCCTTGTTTTGATATAATTACAACAATCTGTTATGGTGGGACCCAATAGACGGTTGTGGTTGTTCCAAGGCTTCAATTCTTTTCACATTTAAAGAATAATCATTCCCCAAAACTCATAAAGAATAAATAAATCTTACTACTGTTGGTGTCTCCATTAATTAGTTCTAAAAATAATTCGAGGCAAGAAATTCTCACCATTTAATGGTGGTTCAAATATGTTTTGTTCTGACATGTGTACGAGATGAGTGCTTGTTTTATGCCACGTTGTTGAAACATTTCTATGTGCTTATGATTTGAGTGAGAAATTTTAATTAGTTGCTCTGCTGCTGCATTCTCATTTTGACATTGGTTTGATGCAGGAGGAAATTGAAAGCTCTTATTCTGCTAAAGTCCAGCAGTCTAAAAACTCCATAAGCTGGTAGATGCATACATCGCATTTGAAGCTCATTTTAAGATTCTATATTATAATTATATCCTGTATTTAACTACCAAAATGCCATTTCTGTTTTAAGAACAAATTTATCCATTTTATTATCATGTTGAATGATTAAGATGTTAAGAGTGGCGCAGTATCATCTATTTATTTCAATATCAACTATATGGTTGGGGTTATAATTTAAATTACGAGTGGGCTATACACATCCCACTCAATTATTAAATACACTCTTTTTTGGGGGGATTCGAGTATGAGCTAAGTTTATGAATAAATGATTTAATACTACAAATTTCCCAACACATCTTAAACATTACTGTTCTACCTTTTAAATTATTTAACATAATTTAAATAAATAAGGATGTATTTATGTTTTTTGAATATATTTATTTTTAATGAGGTGTGTTTAGTAATGGATGGGTGATATATCCCACCCATAAATTACTCATTGATTTTCACTCTTGTTTGTTCTTGGAAAAAATTAGGGTTCGCATGCTTCAATCGTTCTTTTCTTTTTTTGCAACTTGTTTTTAAAAGCATTTAAAAATAATTAGAATTAAAGATTTGTACATATTTGTATCCTTAAATGTATTTTTTAAAGATACTTTTTAGGGGATGTAAATGAATTGAGATTCTTGCCAGCCATTCAAATTTTGATTTATTGAAAACTTATTTAATATATTGATCTTTAAGTTTAGTATGTTGAACTCGAATTTAATAGGTTTTGATCTAGTAGTTCCTATATGATTAAAAAATAATATATAATTATTAATTGGATATCCATTTTTTTTCTATCAACAAATATAGGAAATAAAATGTGCTAGACAAGCTCAAACTCAACTTGTTTATTAGGTCAAACAAGCCATTAAAAATTGAGTTTGAGCTATTTGTAATTGTAATAAAAGTAAATCAAAATAAGTTTGAGAGTAATTATAAAACTTAGAATCAAACTTCTTGAAGCTTACGAAAAACTTAAATGATCCATAATTATTTTTGTACACCAAGTGCACGGATCTTAAATCTATGTAATTGGGTTGACCCGATTCGAGAGTGCATTTCACGCATTTCATGCGCCCCTCACGCGCCCCACGTGTCCAAACTTTAGCCCAAACCCTAGTTTTGCTGTTATATTGACATAACTTTTAATTTAGCGAACTTAATCTTTTAGTTCTATCCTCATAATCTTTTAGTTATATGTACATAATATTTTGCAGTGCAAATTAATGAAAAAAGTATAATTTATTCACTGAAAATGTTATAAAATTTGTACATAAATGTTATTCTATTACAATATAAATGTTATATCATTACAACATAAATGTTTCGACTATATTGAATTTTTATAGTGAAAAAAATATAAGTTATTCATTGAAAAGGTTATGAAATATGTACATACTATTACAACATAAAAGATATATTATTACAACATAAATGTTTTGGCTATATTACATGAATTTTTATAATAAAAAAAGTATAAATTATGCACTGAAAATGTTATGAAATTTGTATATAAAT
The DNA here is from genome assembly GCA_028654395.1 of Scutellaria barbata. Lineage (NCBI taxonomy): Eukaryota > Viridiplantae > Streptophyta > Magnoliopsida > Lamiales > Lamiaceae > Scutellaria > Scutellaria barbata. The sequence continues at coordinate 12,720,559 of CM053645.1, forward strand.
GTTATACTATTACAACATAAAGGTTATATTATTACAACATAAAGGATATGACATAAATTAAAAAAAAAAAAATTGGGCACGAATCCGGGTTAAACCGAACCCGACTTGACCGACGTACCCAATTATATGAATCATGACCCATGCACTTGGTGCACACAAACACTACCCTAAATGACCGGAGCATGAACCTTTTTTTTTTCTTAGATCTGTCTCTCCTCAATGCTATAATAAAAATTTCAAATGCAATACTTCACGATTATAATTTTTAAATAATCCTTTCTACCACAATTAAAATAGTGAATTATTTTTCTACAATAATACATAACATATATAATCTTCTATCATAAATATTAAAATAAAAAATAGTTTTATCTTTGTTGATAATATCAATTAAAATATAGATAATATCTTCCACCATAGTAGTCAATAATCTTGCAATTATATATATGTGAATGTAAAAATTATTTTAAAATTTTCATTTAAATTATAATAGAAAAATAATAAAATTATATATTGTGATAGAAAAGTTAATATATTATTTGATTTTGTGGTATAAAACACTTTTAAATCTATTTATAAAACCTTAGTCCGGAAATAATTACTTATATGGTAACTTTCATTTACTTTTTTAAAACCCACAAGTCACCATATTTTTGTGTAAGTTGATTTGAAAAGAAGAATATGCAGTCAAACTCCCTTGTAAGAAAGAGAGAAAGGAAAAGTGAAAAAGAACAAAAGATGATCACTAAATTGGATGTCATCATGATGTTCTGTTCAACTCAAAGTTTGAGACGATCTTCCCATGATACCCCTGCCCACTCTGTCAGATACAGAAACTTATGGAACCTACTTATGTAACTTTATCATTTCCAGCTGTCTCTTCTTAGCAAAATAACCAACCTTCACTCGTCCAAAAGTAGGTTTCCATTTTTAACCAATTAAAATGTGAGAGACATTCTACCACTCCATAACCCCCAATCCTCTTTCCTACACATAATAAATTGTCCATTCCCGATGCATCTATATTATTAAAAACTTATATGGTTAAATCTCATTGGCCAACTTAAAAAAGAAATAATTTTTATTACATTCATAACATAAATCAAAAAATTATAACACATCTCAATTTGGGGGGTAAATTGAGATTATTTGATGAGTCCTATTTGACATTAAAGTCGAGGGAAATTAAAATCGAAGCTTTCAGCGCTATACTATTACTTACGGGAACTATTTATTTATATATAATTAACCTATAGATGTGGATGAGGGGGCAGAAAGAAAAAATATTATATACTAAAAAAAAGGACCATTAAGGCAACTTAATGGTGCCAATGGCGGTGTGTTTTGGACTGTAGTGAAAGCTCTGACTCTCTGACTTTGATTCTCATTCACTCCCCTTACCCACTACGTCTTCCCCAATATCCACATCCTCTCCAGCTCTTCCGGCCAATACTCCACCGTTGATTTCGTAATGGTCAGCCCAATGAACGGAGAGAGGCGCGGCGGAGGACCCGAGGAGGATTTCATCAGGAGACACCACAAGCATGAGGTGAGAGAGAACCAGTGCTCTTCTTCCTTGGTCAAACACATCAAAGCTCCTCTGCCTCTTGTAAGTTGTAGGCCAATTTTATGTTGCGATCTGTAATTAATTGGTAGAGTTTTGGTTTGTGAAGTAGCGGTTGGATTTGTAGGTATGGTCGCTGGTTAGAAGGTTCGATCAGCCGCAGAGGTACAAGCCTTTTGTGAGCAGGTGTATAATGGAAGGTGATTTGCAGATTGGGACTGTTAGAGAGGTGAATGTCAAATCAGGGCTTCCAGCCACCACCAGCAAGGAGAGGCTCGAGTTATTGGATGATGAGGAGCACATTTTCAGTATGCGGATTGTCGGCGGCGATCACCGCCTCAAGGTACCTTCATTCTAATTTTGATTTTTAACTGTAATCTTCTGGAATCTGCTTCCATTGTTAGAGATTTGATTCAATAGATCAAAGACAGCAGGTTTTAATGGTGTGATATGAGTTATCATTGTAATTTCGATGCGTATATGTGTGTTATTGTTATTTTGTTTGGCAATGGCATCAAGAGCATTAGTTGAATGAATGAATGAATGGTGCAGAACTACTCTTCAATTGTGACTGTTCATCCAGAGATGCTGGATGGAAGGGCGGGGACAATGGTGATCGAGTCTTTCGTGGTGGATGTACCTGATGGAAACACCAAGGACGAAACTTGCTACTTTGTGGAGGCTCTGATCAAGTGCAACCTCAAGTCTCTAGCTGATGTATCAGAGCATTTAGCCGTGCAGGGTCGAACTGAGCCAATCGACACAATGTGAGTAGATGATATGATACCATACTCAGTCGAGAGACTGGTATTAGGTCGGTCCTCTCTATCTGTTTTTCTCGATTTGTTTTTAGATTGGGGTTGTAAATATGTTTTGGGGATTATTATGTTTCTCATCAACTCTTTCTTATTCCTTCTTTGCTATTTATGTTTTTCATTTCATTTCCAAGAATAACCAGGCAATTCCAATATCTCCTCTCCTCTCTCTTTTCACTTTTTGGAATTATTCATGCGAAACTTTTTTTCTTTTCTTTCCTAGATTTCCAAGCCTCATTCAGGTTAATTCGGATGTGACCCACCACAACTCTATTTAATATTTTTTTTCTCGTATTTATTTAACGACACGATTTAGATTGAATTAGGAGGCCAACAAAAATATGAGGGCTTAAATGTTCAACTTCTTCATTACATCATATTTAATGGATAAAGGCAAATGATGAAAGTAGGCTTAAAAGAAAGTGGAATAAGTAATGTAGCAATGTGAAGTAAAATGGACATGGAGTTGAATAAGATTGGGTGGATGTTATAGTCTTAGGAGAAACTTCCCTTAAAAGGTAAAAGAAACTGGATGGCCTGTAAGAAAAGCACGCCCCATTCTAGGAACTTTATTAATACATACATGCATAGCCTATAACTCTTTTTCTTTAACTTTCATGATATCCCAAAGAAAACTAGGGTTAGGTTCAAGACTAAAATCTACTGCTACTTATGTTGAAGACTTTCATTAAGTAGACTGAAATTGAATGAATTAATGGGATGAAATTGAGACTCTAAAATCTTTAAATAGTGAAAATATGATAATTGGTTTGTTTTTGGATTATATTTGACAAATGTTAATGTTAAATCATAGCTAAATTGTTTAAATATTTTTTATTGAGACAACACGTTGTTGGTAACAATCGTTATATATACGTTTTATATGATATAGTTTTGGTGGATGAAAAGTTTGAATCTGAACATATAAATAGATAAGAATTTTGGAATTCAAAGTTTGAAATCCGGACTAACGAAGGCAAGCTTCCTCAAACATGATATAAGAGAATTGTTTCTGGTCTCGAGTAGAAGTATTTTTGTGATGGTGAATCAATATATAATTAAAAACTAATTTTTTTTATGAGAATACGTTTTGTTAGTGGTTCTTATATCAGGTTTTATTGACTTTTGTATGGAAAAATGAATAACTAGGATTATAATTAATTAATGAGATACTCTCACAAAACAATAATAGTTGATCAATATAAAAGTGAATGACTATTTTGATCATGTTAGCAGGATTGAAACACAAATACATTATCATATAGAAAAAAAAAAACAATATAAAATAGATAATGTAGTACATTAATGAATGAGGAAACCACTCATCTGCACGAAATAAAAGAGATAATTGAATTATTGTGGAGTGATATGGTTAGGCCGCAGCTTTATTATATTCTTTGTTATTCCCACCACATGACTTATCCACCCTTTACCAAAAGCTGCCATAATTTTCCGTTTACTAAAAAATAAGCAATATGCTACCTATTGGGTATATAACTTCACAGAATTTATTTCATTTGTATTATAAAATACAAAATTCAGAAACAAAAAAAAACACATCATAAAACAGTTTTTTCCAATGAAAATAGAGAACGCAAACATAGATTTTTGTGAACATTGAAATGAAATTGAATCGAGATTGTTAAGTTGGAGTCATGATGAAATTTCAGTATCACATGAAATTGTTCCACAGATCCCGACAATATTTTTTATTCTTTAATTTCACAGTGAATAGAGCATTTAATGAATTATAATAACTCATTCTCTTTATAAATTATTAAAATTTTATTTCCCCCATCATTCGCAGCTGGAGCTAAATTTAATAATCTTTCTCTACTTTTCTAGACGTGGTGGGTATTGGGTTTGCTCGACCCCATCATCGTTGCACAAATGTCTGGCCTTTACACAAATTATATGTGTCGTGAATTGACCAAAAGTTTGTGAATTATTAAGTTATAAATTAACCCTAGCTGGTTTTTATACATTTATATAGTATGGTATAATCAAACTCTGGTCATGACCAAAGATCCATGAACTCCAGAAATCATTTTCTTTCAAGATAAATGTTAACTTAAAAAATAAAAAAATTGAAGTAGAGAGTTTTGATATGGTAATAGTGGTGTTTTGTGAGGAGTTGAGGGCACATGTGGCATCACACTTTTCTCTTATTTGTCTAGTTTAGAAGACTATCTTGTGACTTGTGACTGTCACTCACATGCAGTCTTTATATGTGCATAACCATCCAAGTTTCCTCTCGCTTTGGGATTTGAATTCTCTGCATTTTTTTGTTTTCTACCATTTCTTTCTTCTTTCTAGTGAAATACTTTGGTGTAAAGTCATTACTTCTGTTTTTATCTATTAATTTGTACTTAATTTCTAACATCAAGATTTGCCATTCTTTATTTCTACGTACTCTGCAATCTGAAACTATTCTTTTAAACTAAAAACCATCATTATTGTTTTTTATAGAGAGGTATTAGAAGATTAAGAGAGTGCTGGCCGAATTTATAATCTATTTAAAATATTTTATAAGATGTTTTAGAATTTATAATATATTTTTCAGAGTGTTTTGATAAAATTCTATAATATTATATTTTATATCATCTCATGTTAATTAGAACTCGAAAAATCAAGAAATGAGACATGGAAAAGTGAAATGAATAAATTTCATAATAATACTCAATTTATAAATTAGTTTTGAGTAGATCTTGTGTGAGACTGTCTTACGGATCCCATTCCGTGAGACGGGTCGGGTCGAACATAATAATTAAGTAATACTTTTGTGTGTATTAAGTAATACTTTTTTATATTTCAAGTAATATTTTGTATTATATTATTTAGTATATATACAAAATACAAAAGTATTACATGATATATAGAAAAATATTACATAATATACACAAAAGTATTATATGTTGCACGAGGAGAAGAGAGCATCTGGAAGCACTAGGATCCGCGTGTTTTTTAAGACCCGATCCTACCCAATTCGGATCATATATTCTATAATACAAAAGTATTACCTGATACACATAAAAGTATTACCCGATACACATAAAAGTATTACATATTTTCTTATAGTCTCAATCAACTCAAAACAAAAGTATTACCTGATATACATAAAAGTATTATCTGATACACATAAAAGTATTACATATTTTTCGTATGGTTTAACTCAACTCAAAGCACATCTTATAATATAAAGTATTACCTAATATATGGAAAAGTATTATGTAATACACGTAAAAGTATTACATAATTTCTTATGTTCGACCCGACTCGACCCGTCTCATAACATGGAATTCATGAGACGGTCTCACCCAAGATTTTGTAAGTTTTTTATTTTGGATCCAAATTTTAATGTTTTTTAATAAGGGGTTCAATGTAACATATTTTTTTTCTCAATTTAAAGTTTGAAATTTAGATTGAGTTCTTAATTTAAGACAAAATTCCATATTTTTTTTCTTTTTATTTATATTTCAATATATATTCATATTTTGGATCGATTAAGACAAGTTAGTACTTTTTAAGAACAATCTTTATCTAACTTATCTTAATTTATATGTAAAAAAAGAAAAAAAATATAATTTATGCAATTCATAAAATATAATTTATATTAAACCGATTAATATTAAAATCGATTTTCTATATTTTTATTCATAAAATTAAAAAAATAAAGGAATCTTAATTTTTTGAATTATATTTATTATATATATATATAAATTAATACAAGTTGGATGAAAATCATTTCAAAATTAAATGAACTTATCTTAATTTATTAAAAATATAAATACATATTAAATATAAAAAAAAATTAAATTGAGAACTCAATATAATTTTCAAATCTTAAAACTTTAAACTTTAAATCTTCAATCAACAACTAATCTATAAATTATGAAACTTATTCCACATGAAATTGATGAGTGAGAGAACACAATCCTTAATAGGATAAAACCAGTGTTGGTCCGGGTGCCCTCCAACCTCCAAGGGTGTGATAATTGCCACCATCAACATAAATATTACTTCTTTTAAATATTTTACATATGGAAATAAATTCACACAAAATCAACCATAATATTCACCTTTCATTAATAGTTATAGGAATATGGAGTACATAATATTAACATATGACAATTAAATAGAGCATTTAAACAGCATATAAAGAAAAACGTCAACAATACTGAGTGATTCTTAAACTTCGTTTATTAAGTATAAAATTTGTGTGAAATTATTCATTCAAAAAATAGTTTATGAAAGAAGAATTAATTGTACGAAATATAATAATTGAACTTATTAAGTAAATAATGATAATATTTGATGAATGAAAGTGAACAAACATTCGAAGCGAAGGCAGACAAAGAGACATCCTTCAAACCCCAAAATACTATCCGTCAGTATTTTATTGTGTTTTTAGTCCCAAAATTATTATGAAATTATTACAATCACTCTTTTCTCCCTAATCCTCTCTCTCTCTCTCTCTCTCTCTCTCTCTCTCTCACTGTATCCTTATATCATCGTCTCTCTCTCTCTCTCTCTCTCTCTCTCTCTCTCAGAGCAAAGACAACCATTTGTTGACAAACATAAGCTCACATTTAACTCTTGAGGTAGGAGAAAGCTCTACAGTTAACACACACTATACACAGTCGCAGGTTTTTAATTGTGTTAATGTTTTTCAGTATCTTTTTTGTTTCCTTGTGTTTGTTTTCTTCGCATGTTTCTATTTTCCAGATTCTGCAGCATTTCTTTGTTAACTCGATAATCGAATAAGCTTTCATTCCCTTGCTTTTCTAAATTTCAATTCACATTTTCAGGTTTTTCTCTGTGCCTCCCCTCCTCCATCGTTGCAGAAGATTAATATTTGGAATTTTCTCGTTGGAGCATCTCCAGATCTCTCATTTTCTATTGCTTAATTGTTATGCCTTTGTTCTAGCAAAACCCAACTCCAAAATCTTCTTTGTACTTGTTTCCTTGGACTCAAACACAAAATCTGCTATCTTCCTTGTTTTCTTGTCTTTGTTTTCTCCTCTAAATCAGCCCTAAAAAGAAAGCTCAAAAAATGCTCTTCTCTGATGATGCATTGCTGCTCTGCCTTGGAACAATTCTACTATTATCTAGTCAATTGGGCAATGCAGAATGGGCAAGTTGCTCAGCAATAGTTCCGATGAGTTATCGCAACGATAAGATATCGATTACGGATTTCGGAGGCGTGGGCGATGGGGTCACTTTGAACACTAAAGCATTCAGAGAAGCAATTTTCAGAATCCAGCATTTGAAGAGAAGGGGTGGCACTCTGCTCTATATTCCACCTGGAGAATATTTAACTGGACCTTTCAATCTAACTAGTCGAATGACACTTTACTTGGCTAGAAATGCTGTTATCAAGGCCACTACGGTACTCAAATCTTTAATTCTTTCTTGATTTCCATGGAATGGTTTATTTTGGTGAAATTGCATAAAAACTAGGAATTTGGGATGAGGGAGACTAGGCATGTTTGTGGGGCGAGGAGCTAGTTGGCTTTACATAACTGAATATGATGTACTATGAGATGCCAGCTATTAATTTTGATGGAAATCAATGTTATATTGAAAAAATGAAGACATGAGTATTAATGAGAATGTCACTATTGAATAGCTGTTATCATGTGGGGACTAAATAAGCAAGTTTTCAAGTGCTGTGAAGCCCACCTCTCTGTTTTACTGCTTCCTTTTCCAGTCATAGATTCTTTGTTAAGTCAATGGGTGGTTGGTATTTGCTTTTGAGCTTTTCTAACTGCAACACTAGTCAGTTTACATTTTTGAATTGATGTTAGTTTACATTGTAATCCTGGATTCTTGATTGGTTCAGGATACGGAGCATTGGCCGTTGATAGCTCCATTACCCTCGTATGGAAGGGGAAGAGAAAGGCCTGGAGGAAGGTATATGAGCTTCATGCATGGGGATGGCCTACATGATGTGATTATCACAGGTCTGTTTCTTTTCGTGGGAATATATATATCATCAGGCAACGTTTGTTAATGAAAAGATATGTCTAAAGGCCACATTTTTCATACCTTACGGTTGGTACCAACATGTTTCACTGTAACATACAAAATGAGCACTAATTCTTAGTCGTTTTTCTTGTAATGGAAGTGTTAACTTGTTATTTTCTGTTTAATAGGTGAAAATGGAACAATTGATGGCCAAGGTGGTGTGTGGTGGAACATGTGGAGGCAAAGAAGTCTCAAGTTTACCAGACCAAACCTTGTAGAATTGATGAGCTCCAGAGATGTATTGATTTCCAATGTCATTTTCAAGAACTCACCCTTCTGGAATATACACCCCGTGTACTGCAAGTAAACACCCTGCCTTTTAAACTTATCACTCTTCATTCAACTAATATATAACTCAATCTTGTTATTCAAATAACTCTCTCTCTCCTTCTTACCAGCAATGTTGTGATTCGATATGTCACCATACTTGCCCCAGCTGACTCTCCCAACACTGATGGAATCGATCCAGGTTTGATTCTCTGCCTCTTTTCAGACCACAAAAATGCATAATTACATCACAAACTGATCACTTTCTGTATACAGACTCAAGCTCCAACGTATGCATCGAGGACTCCTTCATATCAACTGGAGACGATCTAGTAGCAGTGAAGAGTGGTTGGGACGAATATGGAATAGCATACAATCGACCCAGTCATGGCATCACCATTAGAAGAGTAACCGGGTCATCTCCATTTGCTGGAATAGCGGTTGGAAGTGAAACATCTGGTGGTGTAGAAGATGTTTTGGCTGAGCACATAACCCTATTGAATGTAGGAATTGGCATACATTTGAAGACAAACATCGGCAGGGGAGGGGTCATACGAAACATAACATTTTCGAATGTTTATATGGAGAATGCACGAAAAGGGATCAAGATTTCGGCTGATGTAGGAGACCACCCAGACGAGTATTACAACCGGAACGCTCTCCCTGTCATTAAGGATGTTGTGATCAAGAACGTTTGGGGTGAAAGGGTGCAACAACCAGGTCTCATCCACGGGCTAAGGAACGCACCCTTTACCGGTATTTGTCTCTCTAACATCCACCTTGGTGGTGGTGGAAATGGGCACAGAAACTCACCTTGGCAGTGCTCCGATGTAAAGGGGGCGGCCGTTCAAGTTAGCCCGTTGGCGTGTTCTCAACTGACGGGCTCCCAGCAATCGGGCATCTGCTCTTCTTCATTCTGAAATGTGTGAAATTTGTTCTTTTTTATTAGTGATAATTCATTTCTTGATATATTGTGAACATTTTGTATGAAGACAGAAATTTGTTTAATATATGAAATTGTGTATGTTGGTTGTTTTGTTCCAGGACCAAATTTGCAAGCAAACCCACAAATATATTGCACATATATGACACAACACACGCTAGTGCGTGTTCTTGATCTGGTACAAACATTCATCTAAGATAATATATAGAAAACTAGCGCTGCATATTCAGTGACATGGCATATTAAACAATCTGTATTGCAGCATATAATTATTTGTAAGTTAAACAGCTTTTATTACTCATCAAAAACATCTAGATATAATGGTCCAAGAACTTGCGCACACGCTTCATGAAACCGCCTTTCTTCTGATCCTCTACTTTCTCTTCCCTGAAATGTTTCCTAAATTTCCTCCCGCGTCTGAAGACGATTTTCTTCAACCGATCATCTTCATCATCACTGTCACTATCACTATCACTATCCTCATCGTGGTGGTGGCGATGCATCCTCACCCACCGCCCGGGGATCCTCCGACCTTCGCCGCGAACAATCGGTTGCTGGAAATCGCTGGTCTCACCGGTGGAAACTAGCATGTCGTTGCCATAGGGGATCTCGTGGTTTTCCCTCATCCTCGGGAAAAATCTGAAGTGGTGATGGCATGGACGCTTCGATCTGACGTGGAATCGGCGGTTTACAGGTTGGAGAGTGATCTTAGTCAGTGGAAAGGAGGATATTAGGGCGGAGTTGGAATCTGATTCGGTGTTGACCGGCTCGGTGGGGAGGCGGAGGGGGAGGGAGACCTGGGTGGTGGATTCATCGTTCTCCGGCTGAGTAGCGGCGATAGAGAGGGTGAATAAGCAGAAGAGGGCAACGGCGATGGTGCTGCTGCAAGATTTCGCCATGGTTCAGTTTTTACTTTTTGCAAGTTATTGCAGGTGCGGAAAAAACTTGATATAGGCGGAATCGGGCTGATCGGGCAGGTTGGAATGGGAGCTAACTGGGGGAATGGGCAACGGGCAAGGGGGTAAACCGTCCACGTGTCGAAAAAAGGTCGTTGAAACTCAGATCTGAGTTTTGTGGGCGTAAGATGTTACGTAATCAAACTTAAAGAATACTTCGGTGGGATAGGATTTGACTTTTTCTCACCCTCCGAAGACTTTTTGTTTTTGTATTTCAATTATTAGTTTTGTACCTCTTTTAGACGCTTTTAATTTTGGCCTCGATAATACAATATTTAATATTGGAGATTCTCTTTCCATCGGCAAAATATTTTTTATCTTTTCTATCACAAGTCATTAAAATAGATAAAATTATTCTTGTTAAAAAAAGGTCATAAATCACAGTGCATGAAATGACTCACATTATTTTCGTGTATGGAATTATATGAAAATTATGCAAGTCATTGAATATCCAATATTTATTACTTTTATCTAAAGAGTAATTTTATTCATTTTCATGATCTATGATAAAAAGAGACCAAACTATCCTTTAATCCTAAAAAAATATTACACTATTTGATTTTGTGTAAGGAATATTATCTTTTTTTTTTTTTTTTGTATTTTACATAAATATAAAGGCAAAACGTAAAAACAAATTCTCATATAAATCTTAATTCAAGAGATTGAACCTCATAAAATTTCGGGACGAGATTGGCCCAAATTGTGTACAGCCTTGCCCCGCGTACCAACTAGATACGATGCATAAAGTCAGAAATGGATAAAATTTCTCTTTACCCTTATTTTTATGTAAAGGAGCAAGAAAAGCCCTTTCTATCTTATTAGTCGAGCTCTATCCAAAAATTAGGATTCTGAGAAAATCAAACTGAAACTGCTGTAACAAGCACCTACTTCTATAAATATAAAAAAGTGCCGGAGTAGTGATTTTGGAGAATTTGAAAAATGATACCTATGGGCCTATTGGCTATAAAAGGGCTGTTCTTGTTCATATTAGTGTATGGGCCTCAATTGTGGAATTAGTTTGGGCTCCATTGCCCAAATACTATATTAAAAAGCCCAATCAATTACATTGATCATGCTATCGTGTTAATATAATTAGCATATATTTATTATTTTTGGATAATTTCGGTTATGGCGCCAAGTAACGACACTTATTATAAGTATAGGTGAAAATAGACTAGGTTAGATTAAATTTTCTTGTGATCGGTCTAGATTTGAATTGTAATATTAGACTTAAGCCTAATCTATTATATGTGATAGACTTTTTTCTTTCAGTCTAATTTATTTTGTAAATAAGCCCAACTTATACCCTATAAAAAGACTACAATAAATTTAAAAAATTACATTAAAAAACATGAAAAATGAACAATTCACTTAGTAATATGTGCGTTGAATTCTTGAATACACGAATTATGTGCTTATAAATTTAGGATTTCTAATATATAAGTACAAAATTAAAAAATATATATCATATAATAATATTATACATTTTTATAATAAATTATGAAAAGGTCTCTTTCATTTTTATTTAAGACTTATACTTATTTTAATAGAAAGGCCTGATAAAAATTCTTGACCTAACTCATTTACTAAATAAAATGAGTGGAGTCAGGACAACACTAAATCGGACTAACTATGGGCCCTTATCCAATAATCTGACCTATTCTCTTCCAAAATTTTCCGCCCGTAAATATAGGTATGTAAAGAAATATATATATACGAATTCTTGTAAAAAGGGTTTGGACAGTAGGGCTGGCATTATGTAGGCATGTAACTACTACAATACGTTTTCTGGGCCCCATCAAGTTCACTATAAGATATAATATTTTGACCGATCCCAAATAAATTCTCGTTTTCATTTATATATCTTCTCAAAAGGCCAGCGATTACTGTGCCACTTGTTAATCTTGGAACCGTTAGATTTTATCATCCCAGATTTCTAATGATAAGAAAACATAACATTATCAATATTGTTGTTAACAAGATAAAATGTCCGTGCATCGCACGAGCAGTAGACTAATTAACATTAATGAAGAGTACATATTATAACAATGATCCAAAACATAACTAGATATAGTTAGTCCAAATTCGTGCAATATTTTTTTAATAATCTAGTTCCAAGTTCATATTTGATTAAATATTTGGGCTTATGTAATAATCTGGCCCCTCTAAGTTGGGTAATGTAAATCGCAAGGTCCTATCACTCAGAATTCGAACTCACATATTAATTAGCTTTCAACATGATTTGTATATGATGATTGGGACCATATATGCAATACTTATTTAGTAAGCAGAAAAGTATGTTAATTGACAATGTATGATATTGATCGCATGGACACGCTTAATATATATTATGCATTCTAAAGATTAAAACAAGCTGGGTTTGTTAAAAAAAAGAAAAAAAAAAGGGGTAGCATGAGAGTGGATCATGCACTTGAAGGCATCAAGGTTAATTTTATGAAATATTAATTGGTGTTGACTTTTTCTTGCATAAGACACATTAACAATGACAATAATATTGTAGGCTAGTTTTACAAAACCCTAGGAAGGTAAGAAAGGTTAGAGTTAGAATCATGGTACTTTCCTTAAGCATGATCCGCTTGGGTATTATATTTTATATACAATTCTTGTACTAATCTATGCTTAATTATATTAGTGTCAGTTTGATACACGAATAGCAGAAAGGCATATTTATTTCTACATGGTAGTAAATTATAAAGGAAAGACCCTAGAAAAAGATTCTTCGTCATTTCATCATTAATTTAAATATCCTCTTTTACCATGTCAATACTTCTTCATTTATAGTTTTGCCATTTTTTTCTTTCAGAATTTAGAAAATAAAAAACAAGAAAATGCCTAATAGTGTACAGCTCAGCCAGCTGTGAATATGCATAAATAGCCACCTATACTGGGCTGCCACCATTCCTCATAGAGAGGCAACACATTTTAGGCTGCAGCGATTCATCTGTTATTAGGTTTTCAAGTTCCTAAATTTAGAGCAAATATTTTTAAAAAAAATAAAAAAATTGTGTCAATGGCGATGGAGGGCAGAAAAAGTGAGCTACATTTCGTTTTCATGAACTATGATCCAGAGTACGAGCGGCTTCGATCTAACAAGTAAGTGATCTTCTCATTTTGTGTTGAATATTATTTTTTGAGAATTAATGCTATTGTTGTTCTACATATATATACACATATGAGTAATTAAGTGAAATGGGGTTTGATTGGTGTGTATAAAACTTATAAGCAGAACAAAGAGAGGGGCATATGAGCTTGATTTATACTTAAGTAGGAAACATGATGAGCTTTTGGCCAAGTACCTCCAGCCTGGAACCTACAACAAGACACTCTCTTTAGTCATCGTCGATGGTTTTGCTGTTGAAATCACTGATGATCAGGTATATAATTTTTCATCTTCCACACACACAAGATGGGAATTTTAGTAGTTAACGAAACACGTACTTGGTTTAATGTGATAACCAATTACAGGCCAATGTGCTTAGATCTACAAAAGAAGTGAGGATTGTGGAGAAAAATCAAGAACTTGACTGACGATGGCATGGGGCGAAGAACCTACAACAAGACCCAGATATGAATGTGGTACCCATTTAAGATAATAGATAAAATTATGAATTTTAGCAATAAGGATTTGAACGTGGGTTAGTATTAGCAATGACTTAGTTTTCCATGTACTTAATTCCTACCCTTTTGTAGTACTATGAGTAGGGAAAAGTATCTTGGCATTACAATTTCGTGAAGTGTACTTGGAGTTAAATCCATCACTTTGTAGTTTCATTTATTGGCCCAAAACCATGCTGTTTGTGTGTGTGTGTGAGGGCTATATATTATAATAGTCAAACCCATTGTGATAGCATGGGGAATGTTGTTCTTAGCCATACATACAGTTAGGTAGACTCACACATATATAACTTAAATGTAAAGGAAAAGTATTCAACCTGGGATAAAATCATGTTAATGAATATATCCAAAGAAAAATTTACTAATTACCATTACCATTTTCAATATATAAAATGAAGTCCCAAATAAATGAATGAGTGGAACCTGGGGTATAGAATTAGGAGGAAGTACATGAAAACATATAGTTCAAAAGCAAGAATGATTGAGGGTATAAAAAAGAAAGAATTGATGATTTCGATGAAAGTACTGAAATCATGGAAAGACAGAGACAATGAGAGAGGCAGTAAAAGAAGAGAGATTCCACAAATTGAAGCATCAAGAGAAAGAGTAGTAGCAGATGGAGTCAGTGAGTGTGTGATACATTTGTTGGCCCATTCAGAAACCAACTTTATCTAGTTAAGGTTACAAAGTGGATGCAGAGATGTAGACATCATCTACTCACACTTGTTCCCTTTTTTCAACAAAGTTTTAAAACATTAAGGCTGTCACTTTTTGTGGGGTGGGGTGGGGTGGGGTGGGGGTCCTCTCTACCTATCTACAATTCATCTTCACATGCATTTCTGCAAATTTATACCCCCATTTTATTTTCTTCATGTCCCCACTTCCATCATTCTATATCCACCTTGTATGGCTGTGAATCTTGTTCCCACTTTTCTCTGTCTATGTGTTTTCTTTATTTACTGGTTTCTTTGATGTTTGCCCAAACACTAGCTCCCCATTGGAGGGGTGTGTGTGTCTCTCTCACTTTTTTATCCTTCATGAAGTTTAATTGCTCTGTGTAGTTTGAATGACATCTCATCACTTTCTGTGTTTGCTATTGATCATAAACTTTTGTTTGCTGATTTAGTTTAATTAATCTGTGAAATAGAATTGGTAAATTTCATTTAGTGGATTCCGTATTTATCGTTTGTTTTACATACACATTAATATGAACGTCTTAACTAACCGTATTTATCGTTTGATTTGCACACATTTCACGATATAATTAGTAGATGTAACAAATTAATTAATTTAGTTGGTAACTTTTGAAGAACTGGATCTCGCTAGTCAAGTTTGTGGTTTGACCAATAATTGTAAAGATATTAAGTTTAAAGGATTGAGTATTATATACCATTACACTTCACTAATTAACCTGAGTAGAGTACAAGATCTATGTACAGTTTACTATTACATGTAAGGATTATTAAGTTAATCAAAATATAATATTTAACTTTATAGTAAATTAAGTTAATTAAACCTACCCTTGACTTTGCAAATGACACACGAGTGCAATGAATGTTGTGTACTTGTGTGCTCGTGTGTGCCTTATATATTTTAATTTCGGGTTCCACAAATATATATATATATATATATATATATATATATATTTCATATCATTTCTGATCTTCATTTAAGTAGATGTTCAATTAATCTCGACTCTTCACCTTCTCAAATTTCATTCCTATTAAGGTAAGACTGTGGAATGAATTACTATATTATCCCAAACCCATGTGAATAATTATATAAATATTTCCATCATGTATTATTCAAGTCAATATATATAAGTGGTCAAATTTAGAAATGCCAGGTTATTATAAAACAAAAAAGTGTGCAGCTAAATCATACACTAAAAAGTCACATGCAAAACTTAGAGCATGTCACCATGCATATGAACAGATGTAATGAAATGTGTAATAATCATCCATGTCATGTAGCCACAATCATGCTCTGGCCTATTATTTTCATCTTAAATTTTTTTGGATTCACCTTGAAATACAGACAATTAGATGCAAACATGACATGCTAAACAAATTAAAATACAAAATGAAATACAATAAAATATACCTTTATTTCAGAAAGTAGAGCCTCAATCATCTGAATTTCCAAAGCCCTTAATTGATGAATAGTAACGAATATCATTTCTGCTACACACCATTTTAAAGCAAATCGAAAACACATCATGACTGACACTTACAGATTTAGTTTGACGGTAAGCTCAACCTCATATATTATAATCCTTTTTTCTTAGTTGCAAGTTGCAAATAGGGGTGGAGATCGGACCGATCGAATTGAAAATAGGGTGTTTTGAAAAAATTTCAAAAAATTTTGCAAATGAAAAACCAATTCCAATTTTCATCTAAAAATTTTCGAAAATGTGAAATGCAATCTGATTTCTGAAATTTCGGAATTTTTGGAAATTTTGGAATTCCAAAATTTCGGAATTTTCGGAATTTTTTTCGGAAAAATCGGAATTCGGATTTTGGATTAAAAATATTCGTTCCAAAATTAAAAAATTTCGGATCAGATTCGACGGATATCGGAAATTTCCGTTCCAATCTCCACCCCTAGTTGCAACTTAGAATATTAAATACTACTAGCTAGCTAGAAATAAAAGAAGAATAGAAAAAACTATATATATATATATATATATATATATATATATATAGATAAAAAAAATGGCAAAACAGGGTTTATTCAGCCTCCCTCGTAGAGCTTCTGGGCACAGCCAAATACTGCAAATTAAAAAAAGATTTAGTGCATGCGATCAGAAGCCCTTGAGGGAGAGTGAGCAACCAATGCCTTGAAACATTTGATTCTATAGCTCTCTTATAATTGGCCTCAATATTAATTTCTTCATTCGTGGACTAAAGCTTATTGGATTACACTCCCTTTTTATGATATTTTCACAAACATTAAACAACTAATATAATCAAATCTTGAATCAAAATTCAAATCCAAAGAAGTGGTAGGGTCACCATATCTTCGCTCTTGGCATTATTTTAAAACTCCCATGTGCTAATGCTATCCTCTAAAGTAGTCTCGTTCCATTTTTCTATTTTATTTTAAAAATAAATTATGTTCCAATAAACATTATTTGGTTAAATAATGATGTGATCTTACACGTATAATATGTCCAATGAAACAATATATGAAGTTGAAATATAATCCGATGTGCCCATAAAAGGACATGTCAAAGATTTGCTTAAAAATATATCTTCCAAAACCATATTGATTTTGTTAGGTACACTTCAAATCAAGTGGCTCAAAGTGCTAAATCCATAGTTTCATGGGAATTAATAAAAGTGATATTTAGCGAGTTTAAAATTCTTAATTTGGCCTCTAAGAACATTGATGAGGCAGCAAACTAATTTTGTAATTAAAGAACGACTATAGAAACTTAATCCTTAAGACACCAACCAAAATCGTTGGGTTTGTCGTGTTCATATCCACGATATATGTTCATGCATATTTGATATATACATGTATGCTTAGGAAAAGATATATAAGGTATTTTATTTTTGATGAGTACTCTTTTTTTTGTATATTGACATTTTTTTACATATGTTTTATAATTTTTGATTTATCTTTACATCGAATTGAATTTCCTACAACATGATAGTGAAATCAAAATGATTATATATTTAAAATGATACGTTTTCATGTATTATCTTGCTAGTATATTATAAGCATTAATTTAGATGATGTTTGATTATATTTACACTTTTATCCAAAAAGAATATATATTGGGAGATGTTTTTCGTGAATTAGATCCTTTATTACATTTGATATTATATTTTATATTTCGTAACATTGTGTAATACAAGATCTCGAAACTGGGAGAATCTGGAGAGCAATTAGGTTTGTTGATGCAAGAACTAGGAGAATTTGAATTTTAACTTTTTTGTTTTTCAAAAACATCTTTTAAATAAATTATTTATAAATGATTTTAAAATCCACTTATTATGTCTCTTTAGCCTAAGAAAAAAATTCATTTATTGTAAATAGATTTATGGATCAGGCTATATACACCTCATTTACTAAACACACTCAAAATAAATATATTTTTACTTAAATTTTTTTAAACATACCCCATCACATTACAACTATATCCTTTACAAATATAACATTAAATTAAATATAAATTATATCATAAACCCTAAATTTTTCATCCCAATTCACAAACTCAAAATGCCCCGCCCCATTCTTCAATTTCAATTCACAAACCCTAGGTTAAATTTGATTTATGTTATGTTAAATGGTTTTGAAATTGTTTAGTAATCATGTATATGAAATTTCCATATGAAAATCATAGTAGAACATAGAAAACAAGTAGAAAAAACGTGATTTTTTTTAAATAACATATTATGTTCGACCCTAGTTAGATGACACAACTTCAACATATTCGATTTATGGTCGAATACAACTCAACAGGTTCGACCCTAGTTCAGTGTTAGGACTACAATAAGTTTGACTATAGGTCGAACATAATTCAACAGGTTGCAACTCATAGTCGAACACAACTCAACATGTTCGATCATTCGTCGAACATTTTGTTGTTTGTTCGGCCATTATAGGACAAACATATATAATGCAGTATGTTAGGTCTATGATAGTCGATTGTGTTTTTTGCGATTTTTTTGGTAAAAGAATTCTAACTTTCATATACCTCATACTACTAAAAGAATTGAAAAAATAAAAATGGAAGTTCTTAGAATTTATATTCTTCATCTCAAGTATTTTTATTTTTTTGCTTCATAGTGTTTTTTAACTCAAATGAGTTTTCTTTATTAAAAGATGGATTTTCAATGATATTAGAGAATGAGGAAGAAAAAGAGAGTAGTGAAGAAGAAGTGTTAATTAGGATGTGTTTGAAAATTTTTAATAACAAAAGTATAATTGTCTTTGTTTATAAAATTTCATTTACATTTATTTTTATGAAATGTGTTTAGAAGATGGTGGGTGTATATACTGTATAGCCGGATCCTAGATTTAAATATTCCTTTAATTTCAAAATTCCAAACTTTCTTTAGCGCGAAAATCAACTCCCCCACCCCCAAAGTCAAATTAGGGTTTCCGATTGGATTCTATTTCAAAAACTGCAGAGAAGATAGGCGAATTTTCAATTCTAGAATGGTGACGAAGCGGGCTTTAAAGCGAAGGCGCAAGAACGCGAACGATACTACAGAAGGCGAGAAGGAAGAACAACCACCGCAAGCAGAAGGAGTCGATGGCAATAATGAGAAATCGATGGAAGAATCAGCGAAGATGGAGAAGGAAAAGGATCCCGTAGTCGTCTTAGCCCATGGGGCTGGTGCTCCTTCCTCCTCTGATTGGATGATTAGGTAGGCCTCCCCTCCCACACACCTCCCAATATATGAAGGCTTTAAG
Source organism: Scutellaria barbata (assembly GCA_028654395.1). NCBI lineage: Eukaryota > Viridiplantae > Streptophyta > Magnoliopsida > Lamiales > Lamiaceae > Scutellaria > Scutellaria barbata. The sequence continues at coordinate 12,740,194 of CM053645.1, forward strand.
TATATTTTCGCAGCTTTGATAAAGTTTTTAATCATTAATTTATACCTTTTGCAGATGGAAAGGCATGCTGGCCAAGGCACTAAGTGCTACTGAAGTAGTGACTTTTGACTATCCTTGTGAGTTTTGAGTGCATGCATCATTGCATCTACTAATGTATTTATACCATTTTATATGTGAAGATGACGTTCCGATTGTATTACATAGAGTAAGGTCAGATCATTTGATATTTTTTTAATAAGTAGATAAATTACACTATCGTTAGATTGAAAAGCTACAGGAGATTATGGAATGCATTTTCTGCTTAAAACAAAGATCTTATGGATTCTTTCAATTGAGCTGCTGGCAGACATTGCTGGAGGGAAGCGAAGGGCTCCTCCGAAGGCTGAAAAATTGGTTGATTTTCACTGTGACATTGTCAGGAAGACTATGGCTAAGTTTCCTGGGCATCCACTAGTCTTGGCTGGGAAGTCCATGGGATCAAGGTAATGTTCATAATGTTCTTTTATGCAATAACTTTATGGTTATTTAAGTTCTTCAGTTCATAATTGCATGCATCTTCACTTATTTATCCAGGGTCAGTTGTATGGTTGCTGGAGAAAATGATATTGCTGCTTCAGCTGTTGTTTGTTTGGGATACCCTCTTAAGGTTTGCCATTTAAATTACTATTAGTAATATTTGTGGCCTTTGTTTTCCTATGATTCTCTTTCCGTAATTCCTGTAAAAGTATCAGGTCATGGAGGGTTGCGTATTGCAAGGAAGAAAATGTTGTTATTTATAGATCTACAAATATGTTTTTCTGTTGTAAAGTAGTAGTTTGTCATATTACATGCTTTGTACATATATGAATCCAGTCCAGTTAGCTGGCTGCTTTGATTATATCTAAGTACAGCTGGTTTTATAGTGTATTCTATTTGTAGTTATATCCTCTCATCAGTTGGTACTTATCACATGAAGTGGATGCTAGAAGTTTGAATTGCCACTTTTAGAAACTTTTATCATATGATCAGTTGAGATGTGGTGTTCATGCTATCAAGATCATACTAGAAGAATAAGTGGGTAATCATGCAGAAGTTAACTTACATCAATCCTGCCTCTGAAACTATTTCTCAAATTATGGAAGTCTTCATGTTTCTCTGTTTGTTGTTTCCTTGTTCCACATTTAGCAGGTATATAGTTTACACCGCTGTGCACATCGAAATTTTCCTTTAATTTATGGAATATGTTGTTGTGAAGCCCTTTCCTAATCGACATGCGCAAAGTGTACTTACTTGAGAGCTGCTAATATTTTAGGGCAAGAATGGTGCAGTGCGGGATGAATCTCTGCTGCAACTTACAGTCCCTGTAATATTTGTGCAGGTAAATGCATTCTAAGTTACAGCTAAATAGGTGCCACACGACAGTTATACTTACTTTATAAGGTATGGCAACCAATAGCAATGACATGGATCAGAATTAATTAGCAGTGGGACCGACTAGCATGTCATGGAATCCATTAATTAAATCTGATGAATGATTTTATGTTTTCTGTGATTTATTTGGATTGAATTCCTGAGTTAAATATTGTTTGATACTTGGACAGTTTGGGTTCATAGATACATTCTATTTCACTTTTGTAAATCCTCATTTTCATATATTGAAGTACAAAATTGTGCATTCTTGGTTTTCTTGAAGGGTAGCAAAGATGGGCTTTGTCCACTAGAAAAGTTGGAAGCTGTAAGGAAGAAGATGAATTCCAATAATGCATTGCATGTAATTGTAGGGGGTGATCACTCTTTCAAAATTGGGAAAAAGCATCTGCAGTCTACAGGATCCAATCAAGAAGAGGTAGAAAAGGAAGCTGTCCAGGCTATTGCGACATTTGTTTCGTGTTGTCTGAGGGAGGTGACACCTTGATGTGAACTCTTTTTTGACTCTAAAGATGAAGGGTTCTCAAGTTCTGTTTTCAGTCTTAAGTAGCCAGTTTTCTGAAAGATGCCTTTTGATGCTCTGTAATGATTTTCATCTGTAGATTGCATCTTGTTGTGAAGTTTGAGAAATGATGTAAATTAGTCATACACATACTATTCTCCCTAGACTAGCAAGTATTGTTCTATCTTAGATTGAGTTTGGAAATGTCCCTTCCAAGGTTAGTTACATGAAGTTTGGATATCTTTATTAGTTAATTTATGTATTAGAAAAAAAAAAATTTATATTATACAATTCAATGCATAACAGTCAATAGAATATCCGCATCTTTTATCAGCATTTTTACTTTGGAGTAGCGGTGTATATGGAGCTAATTACATGTGTGCCGTTATTGAATAGAAGACCAAACACTATTCAAAATAGAATAACTGAATGTCTTTATTGGACTAGTAATTTAGAATATAAAGCATTGGAATAAAATACTAGTGCAAGACAAAATAATATCCATCCCTGCCAAACTCATGGAATATATGCTTCTGGAGTGGGCTTGGATTAAAAAGGAGATTCGATTTATGATTTAACACAAAGTGGCCGCAAACTCCCACAATGTTCCTGCACCTAAGGAGACATCCTCTATTTCAAAATTGCATTTAACTTTCCATTTGAATCTTTAAACTATTAATTACTAATAACAAATATTAAATAGTGAAGCAATCCAAACCTCTAGAAGCCCTCTATATATATCAAGACTTGGTGGTGATCATAAAATCCCAGATAACAAGTGATCAGTAAATTAAAGTCTTTTGAGAAGAAGATTGAATAGTGATGGCCTCCGAGCAGTGCCACAAGCCGTCCGATCAAACCAGCCACCAGATCCAATCAGGCTATCACCAGAAAAGCACCACAACCCATACACAGTACCATAACAAGAACCAGAGTGGTAATAATGAGCACACTTTGAGTGAGAAAGTGAAGGAGATGGCCCATTCGGCCCGGAAAATGTTTAACCATAACGAGCAGCAAGGACACCCTGCTGCCAATAATCATACCCACAAACCTACGAGTAATGGACCTGCACATGACAAGAAGGAGAAGGAGAAGAAGAAGAAGACAGAAGGGCATGAACATCACTGCATGCCCAATATGCTGGATCACATGAAGAAAAAGAAGAAGAAGAAGAAGAAGAGTAAGGCTGGCAAGCACACTGGCAGTGGAAGCAGCAGTGACAGTGACTAGCTACTACAAACCCTTATATTCTAAGGTTAATTAATTAACACTATATCTTTCATAATTTTATCATTTGCTTTATAATACAAGTGATCATTTTTTTCCCCTTGTTTCTTCAGCTTTGTTTTTTTTGTTCTGTGGATGCAGGATTAAGAGAAGGGTGTATGGAATAAGAGAGAGAAGTGAATGAAAATGGTATACTATGAATAAAATAAAAAAAGAAGAGAAGAACTATGATCTCGAGTTGCTGTGTGTTATTTTCTGTGAATCTGAAAATGATTAGATATTAAAATTATATTTGGACTTTTTGATTGTTGTGGATGTTGATCTCTATATACCTCCTTGATGAACTAAGTACATGCACCTATACTCAACATGCATACATATATATATACACAAATTTATAATTTATGTGATGCTATAATTTTTTCAAGATCTTCATCTTGGATTCTTGAAACCAATCCAGGCCTCAGCTGAAATCTTTGTTGCGCCTAGTAAAATTACATCGAGTGTAACTACAACGTTGATTTGCACAAATCCAAATGAATCTTTAAGGAAATCAAGAGAAATTCAGCTCAGTCATCTTAATGAATTGAAAATAACTAAAATTTCATTTGGGTTGGGTTTTACAAGCTTTTGGGCCTGACGAATCAACTTTGTTTATATAATGGGCTAAGCCCAAAATTGCAAATGTTGGAACCAGGCTTAATATGTACCCTACTACTTAAACTTACTGCTTTGTTTTTGTTGCTCCAAATCTATTATGCATTTGTATAGAAACCCTTCAAATATTTCTTTGATAAATAAAATTATAAAAAACACTAAAATGTTAAATAATTTATTTATGCAACTCCAATGGTCCACTTGCTGTTCTTTACTAGCTAGTTTTCTAACGACTTTCAATAAAGATTGATGACAAATTAATTTTGTAAGTAAATAAAATCTGGTGAGAAGATGTAGGTGTGGATATACACAATTATACATCCCTATCCCTAATTCCCAACCACTTTAGAGGGTTGAATTGCATTTGCAGCGCTATTTATCAAGAATGGACCCAAAGACAAGGGCCACTACTTTTATAATTAAATCATTCTTGTCTTCAACCAATTTATTTCGTTTAAATTTGTACAGAGACATCTATTGGTGTCACTTAAAAACTATTTATTAATTACTTTTTTTTAAAGAACTAAATTGACTAAAATGAATATCCAACCGAGATAAATAGCGAGTTACTGAGTAAAATTACTACAAAAAGTTTAATATAATAATATCATAATATAAAGTGCTATCATAAGCAAAATACTATTATTTAGAACTTCATAAAATTTTATTCTGTTATTCCTTACATCGCTTTCTGTCTTTTTCACCGAATGAAAAATTTCCACAAAAACACGGTTCCATTATGCTGATATAATACTACTTCATTTGACTCTGAACACATAAGCTTACACACTTCAACTAGGGACAAATGAATTAAGCATAAAATAAATCATCGAATATCTTTTATTCTTTTAGGAAATTAATTATCAATTGATTCACGATCTGGAAGCTCAACTCTAATTAATGTAAGCTATCAAAAATTAATTAAGTACAGTAAAAATCAATAATTTGGAAGTGGGAACCGGTATAATAATTAATGTAAGCTATCAAAAATTAAATTAACAACAACAATTTTGTTATTTAACTCACAGTTTGATGAAGTAAATTAGGCAAATATATGTTTTCAGTATTGGTGAATATTAAATTAAATTTAAAAAAAAAACAGAAAATTAAATAAAAAGGGAAGACTAAAGATACAGCATGATTTAAATATTGTAGGTGATGATAAGCATAATGCCAACATCCATCAACTTAGTTTTGATCACCAAATCTTAATTAAATATGAGAGGCTTCTAGAAACTCAATTGGTTTCTTGGGTCCATTATAATAACTAAAATACATACAACAATATTATCGATAGCAACAGAAAAAAAAAAAAAAAGAGAAAACACTAAATCCATAGTCAAAATTGTTATATTATAACTTTCCAACACAAAGGCCGAACATCTTTGAATTTCTGTAAGAAGCATCCATGTCATGAATTTATCCGATTTAATGTTATTTTTTTCTCTTCTTTTCATGTTATATAATATATATGATCGGACAATTACATATTATCAAACCTAACTAGCAATAATAGTTGAGGAAATCTATTACCTACCAGTTAGTCAAAGGCAATAGAAACATCCTGGATTCAACTTATATTGAAAGACCATTTTTATAACTTTGTATTTTTAATGCAATACAAGAGAGAAGGAAAAAAATGTGATGCACAATGTTGAAAGACCATACTTACAACTCTCATTTTCTAGGAACAAATCCATCTGAATTATATCGAATAACATTATTTAGTCATTAGATATCTCACAACTTAAGAACATTAATTACAAAATACAAGTTTTCAAGAGAGAAATAAATAGTATTGCAAAATGTAACGTCTTTAAAATGGGATAAGAAATATTGGACGTCAAAGGGTCCATCAATCAGGCCTGTCTGATTTAATGAATACAACAAAAATAACGCGGAATTTGAAGATTCCATCTTAAGAATTTACATTATCAAAAGTATTACTTTGACTTCATATCTTTACACTGATCACTCATTTAACACATGACCCCTTTTTTGAATTTGAATTTGAATTGGTCAGCACTTGGGATACCATCAAGAACAGTATCTTTTTGTATGTCATGTCTTAATACCACAAGATTAAGAGTATCTCCAAGAACTTGCACTATTCTAGTTTATGTTTTGTATTATATTAGTGTAGAATTATCATCTTTTCTCCAACAGTTCGCACTACTTTATTTTTATTATTATTTATGAATAAAAAGAAGAAGAAAATTAAGTAGTGCAAGAAATATACTAGAATAGTACAAATAGTAGTGTACCATTGGAGAAGTTTAACCCTACACTAAAAGTTTAATCCTACACTAAAACTATTTTAGTGTAGGGTTGGAGATGGTCTACAATCAAACAACCAATATGTACCTATCTTTAATTTTTAATTCTCACTATTAGATACAGACACACTTGGAATAAGTCCACAAAGAAAAAAACTCGGTTTCTCAGTCAAACTTCAACTCTCCCCATTTCTTAATCAATGCCAAAAGCTTATCTGCCTTTTCCCCAATCATCCTCATATATATATATATATAGCTTTCCATCTTAAGAAAGTAGTATCATATTTTCTCAACTAAATTCCTTCTTCCGAAACAGAAATAAAAGGAACTATATATAATAATACTTAACGTACCAGATTTTCAGCACCTTCTAAATTTTTGTTTTTTTTTTCTCATTTATGAAAAAATTGATATCACCTTTACCACAAATCTTTATCCCAGAGAATGGAGAGTGCTTCATCAACTCACGAACAGAAGATGCTTACCGACGAGCTTGCTCAAGGGATGGAGAAAGCCATGCAGCTTCGCCTTCATTTGTGCTCGACATCTCCCTCTCAAGCTGAGGACTTACTTCTGCAAAGGATAATATCTACTTTTGAGAAGGCTTTGTATATCCTCAAGTGGAACAGACATGCTGGACAAGCTAACGTAGAATCTTCGATATCTGTGGATGGAAGTCCGAGAAGTGAGAACATGATCAAGAATCCCGGGGATAATTGCGATTATGGAGATACCTCTAAGAAGAGGTAGTTCAGCAGAAAATAATGATCATAGATACATATTTATGCAATTAAAATTAGGAAAGTTTTGATAAACATTCTCATTTTCTTGCTTGATATGATAGGAAGTTGGAGCCCACATGGATAGAACAAGTGAAAGTTAACTCAGATAATGGACTTGAAGGACCTAGAGATGACGGATATAGTTGGAGAAAATACGGGCAGAAAGACATTTTGGGAGCTAAACACCCCAGGTTTGGTTTCTTTCTTTTTAAGTACATGGAAATGCATAAAAGTCACACAAAGACAATACAAAAATACGACGTGTTTACTCATTTTTTTCAGAAGCTATTATCGATGTACATACCGTGCTGGGCGGAATTGCTGGGCAACAAAACAAGTGCAAAGATCGGACGAGGACCCCACCCTATTTGAGATCACATACAAAGGAACACACACATGTAACCAAATCAATAATGCATTTCCACCAACATCACCAGAAAAACTAAAAATGAAACGAGAGGACTCTCACTGCCATCAACTAGAACTACAGAATCAGAAGCTTATGAACTTGAAAGCTAACCTCAGAGTCGACACTGAGGGCTTGGATATCCAGGAGATGCCAGCTCACTTCTCTTTCCCATCAACATTTGCATGCTATGTCACAGAAAATCACTCTTCTCCAGTTTCTGCTCTTGCTGATGACAATCACCTCGGACCATATTCTTCGTTGTTTTATTCTCCAGCAACATCAGAATCAAATTACTTCTCAGATGCAACCCACCAAATGATAAACTATGGAGGTGCTCCTATTGCAGAGATAATTTCAGCCCATGCATCAACAACCAATTCTCCAATTGGAGGCATGGAATTCTCAATTGATCTAGAACCAAGTATCCCATTCAACATGCCTGGATTTTTCACATAAGTTAATCTTGAACTTCATAAAAGTGGAAGCAGAGGCTGTGGTTGCAGAACCATGATGCTTGATCCGTGGAACTTCAAAATTAGGAAGCGACATTCTTGTAGGAGCTCATCCAGATCTTTAGTTACTAGCTAGAAACCAGGAACTAATCAATTATGAATAAATCAGTCTAGTTTCCATGTAGAGTACCATGTATAGTACCGATAATTTTCCTCAGTTATTCAATATTTTGTGATAATTTAGCCTAATCAAGGAACAAACATTTTAAATTCTTAGCATTGAGTTCAAGGGTTCACAAAGACAAACACAACCCCCCCCCCCCAAAAAAAAAGAAAAAGATTATAAACATTCCTGTGGCAAACTAATCGCAGATCAAGCAGTGGAATCAATATCATGGTCTGGATTCTATTTAAACAAAAACGTCAGACAATCTCTTGCATTTCTCATGTAAGATATTATGATCAGATTATAAAGCCTTGCTATTTGAACAGAAATATAATAAAGGATGAAAAGGGGAAACTGCAGGAACAGTTTCAATAAGTAAAAACATAGGCCACACCTAATGAAATAGCTTAGAAGTGGATAATTACTCGGAATAGTTGATACACAACAAATACAATTATAACATAATATAAGGAAGCTGCCAGGTCCTCTAAGAATGCTAAGAAGGTAGAAAGAAACTGTGATAGCACAGAACTTCATAAACAGAGACCATAGTAAATGTTGGAAAGACTAAGCTGCACAGAAAAGTGACAAAACATGGAGAATGGGCATAGATATTCTGCATGGGTGAAGGATTATTCTGCATGATGTCATGCATCATGAGTACGGACTAAATCTCAGAAATTAATTACAGGGCAGAATAAGAGAATTTGGAGTGAGACTCAGCATACTAGAGTATCATTGACAATGGAGTACTTGGCATATCTTACGACATGGAAGGAACTTCTCAATCTCCAATACTTGACTATGAGTATTAAAAAGTCGAATTGGTCATCTATGTTGATGACTTCTCCTCCTCTTTGGCTCCAACAGTATAATCTGATGCATTTCCATTTCCATCTCTAGCTTTTCTAAGGGCCTCCCTGAGGCCTAAGACAATGAATATGTTGGTTAGGGTAAGCAACGATTCTGCTCCACCATGAAGCCAATCAACATTGGACAAAGATGTTCCATAGTGCACCTTTGCTGTTTCAAAAGTGAAATTCAGAAATTCAATTAAAAGATACATGTATCTTCGAATATGAAGTGGAAACTGTCTTAATGCAAAAGGTTACCATAAATTCCGGCTGGAACTGCAAAGTGGGAGAAAAATGCAGCAGCGAAAGATGAGGAAAGATTAGTACAGCATCAAACGCAAGCATTCCACCATATAACATATGGATCAGAGAGAAGAAGTTATTGAATCAAATTAAAACAACACCAACAGACTTCACATTTGAATGGCAAATAAGAAGTTAGATAGAGGAAGATTAAAAATATAAGGAACACAACATGATTTATGAATATGAAGGAAATCGAGAGTGGTCACTTCATGATACCAGATTTTTCACTTTTTTGATTGGGGATAGAGGGTACAAGAAAATTTCCTTGATTGTATGCACTACCTTCAAACTTTCCTTTCCAAGAAACAATGCACTTCTGAACTATTAAATTCTTCTAACATAGATAATTACTTGCATCCTTAAAATGGAAACATTTTGCCATATAATAGGTAATATACCTTATTTAGTATAATCAAACTGCACAGCCTATGAATAAAATAATTCATCAAAAATCCACCCCTTTCTTCAACTATTAAATACAGCACTAAAAACCCCAAATCACTCGACGATATACACAACACAAATCATCATTACAAGAGTATTAAACATTCCACAAACAGAACTCAGGAATCGACATAACCCACCAGCATCATACTCTAAAGCAAAATTCTAATTCAGAATAAATCAAGAAAATGACTTACTTGTAGCACCAACAAACGCAAGCAAGAAGTAGAATCCGAAAAGGGTCAGTTTAGGGGCAGATTTTGATTTGGTGATAAAATACAAGAAACCTATATAAGGAAACAGAGAGAAAGCAAATAGCTGCGAAGCAATGCTCTGAGAATCAATGTTTGGTGCCCATGGATCCACGGGCAGCAAGAATCCATTACAAACAACCCCTTTTCCTTTTCTATAAATTCCTCCTTTTCCGTCTACAGTTTGAGTCCAGAGATTGAGTTCGAATTGCCTCTTGAAATTGAAAACGGTTTCTCTGCTACAGCTCCAAAGTTTTGTCTGTGAATTAATGTCTTTACAAGCTGTAGATAGGGGATTCTTAAACAATGGTTGAATTTGCAAAAAGCTAGTCATTTTCTCCCTTATTTTTTTCCTGGAAAAATGAACTTCACTTGTTCATCAGCAACTTGTAGGCCCTTCAGAATTCAGATGATTACAAAAAGTCCATCTGATCCACAGAGAAAAATATAAGCCATTTATATTTATTTTTTTCCTTTTTCCCACAAAGATAGCCCATTTAGATTTTAGAATAAGTTTGAGAATTAAATTAAATTATTCGCTACTTTATTAATTAATTGGAGCCTTATTCAGCTTTATTAAATAATACATTTTTTATTAAATAAGATTTTAAATTTTGACTATTGATTCCATGATGAGCACGAAAATAATTTTTATAAAAGAAAAAAGAAAAATCAAATTATTAGAGTTAATAACCAAACGTGCACATAATTGGCTTGTTACATTTATACGTTGTAGAAACGTATAATAATGATGCAAAAGAGGCATGCATTTTCACTTGCAACCCAATTTTGTTACATAAATAGAATAGTGTTATTCACAGACTTTCTGTGAAGAAACTGTAACTCATTTCAGTTAGAGGAGTACAAGGAAGTCCACACAAAACAGAATGCTGTCTGCTTTACTTAAGGACTACACTTACTGCGTTCAACACTTCAACTTCAAGTTCAGATTCTCATACTAGCCATCAATCTGCACCCATTTCTTTCAAGAAACCATGATCAAAATCGGGATGCATCTCCGTTCATCACCTTCGATCTTGCTAAACTCCGAGTATAAGACCTCTTATCCAGTTTCAGTTGGAATTTCTGGAAACTCGGGTCCAAGTTCCAGAGTTGACAGAATCTTTTGTTCCAAGAATGGATTTTTTTCATCAGATTCAGGCTTTCTTCCTGAGAAGATGAAGGAAAATAATGTTGAACAAGCACTACTAAAGCCCCTTTGGGATGATGGATATGGATCTCAAACTGTGAAGAATTATATGGAAGCTGTAAAAGATATGATCAAGTCCGATGGTGGACCTCCTCGATGGTTCTGTCCAATCGAATCAGGCCCTCCTCTGAAAAACTCACCTGTTCTTCTCTATTTACCTGGTACTTGTCTGAGGATATTTCCATGCAAAACCTAATGTCATGAATTTCTATAAGTTTGGAAAAAATCTTCATCAATTTGTACTTAAAATGCAGGAATCGATGGTCTTGGGATGGGTATGCTCTCGCATCACAAGGCACTTGGGAAGGTTTTCCAAGTCCGGTGCCTACATATTCCGGTTTATGATCGAACTTCATATAAAGGGCTGCTGAAATTTGTTGAAAATGCAGTGAGAGCTGAACATGCTTTATATCCAAACAACCCGGTTTACTTGGTTGGCGATTCGTTTGGAGGATGTCTTGCTCTTTCAATAGCTGCTTCAAATCCTATGATAGATTTAGTACTAATTTTGGTGAATCCAGGTAAGGTCCCTGATTATAGAAACAAAATAGCAGAGGATCCAAATCCTGATATTTCTGTCTTGTATTGCAGCAACCTCGTTTAATAGGTCACAACTTCAAACTTTGCTCCCTTTCATAGAGAGTTTTCCTGAAGAAGTTCAGGCTGTACTTCCTTACCTTTTGGCCACCACTTTAGGAGATCCAATCAAGATGATGAAAGTAATGGGTACTAAAAAGGAGTTGAATTCTCCCACTAAAGATATAGGGAAGCTCATTCTTGAGAAATCTGCTTTCTTGACTGGAGTTTCTAGAATAGCAGATATCTTTCCAAAGCAAACTCTAATCTGGAAGCTGAAACTGCTCAAGTCTGGAGCTGAGTTTTCCAATTCACGTCTCCATGCAGTAAAATGTGAAGTACTGATTCTAGCAGGTGGGAAAGATTCCATGTTTCCAAGTAAAGATGAGGCTCATAGGCTCTCAGAGTTACTCAAGAATTCAAGCGTTCGCCTTTTCAGGGATGGCAGCCACACTCTTTTAATGGAGGATGGGATAAATCTCTTGACAGTGCTGAAAGGTATACACTTGTATCGTCGTTCAAAAACACGTGATGCCATCACTGACTTTGTCCCTCCAAGCAAGTATGAATTTCACAAGTTCTTTGATCAACAAATGGGAATCTTCCGCGCTGCCACTGGCCCTGTAGTGTTATCAACTTTAGGTGATGGAAGAATCGTAAAGGGACTCAAAGGGATCCCGGATCAAGGCCCCGTTCTCCTAGTTGGATACCACATGCTTTTCGGATCAGAAATAACCACCATTGCAGAAGAGTTTCTGAAGGAGAAGAATGTGATGATCCACGGATTGGCACATCCAATTGTATTCAGTAAAGACTTTAAAGATCCTTTACTAGACAATTCCACATTCGATTGGTTGAAAGTATTTGGAGCACTGCCTGTTTCAGCGAAAAACCTCTACAAATTACTATCAACCAAATCCTATGTGCTCCTTTATCCAGGAGGTGTACGTGAGGCATTGCACAGGAAAGGAGAGCAATACAAGCTGTTCTGGCCAAAGGAGCCTGAGTTCGTTCGAATGGCAGCAAGATACGGGGCTAAGATTGTACCTTTTGGTGCTATTGGTGAAGATGATATATTCGAGATATTTTTTGATTACAATGAAATGATGAGGATTCCTCAGGCAAAGGAAATGATAGAGCGTAAGAACAAGAATATTGCTAAAGTAAGAGGAGAAGTGGAGGGTGAAGTATCGAAGCAGGACTTTTTTATGCCCGGTTTTTATCCAAAGCTGCCCGGCCGGTTCTATTTTCTGTTTGGAAAACCGGTGGAAACCAAAGGAAGGGAAGAGGAGGTGCTAAGGAGCAAGAATGGTGCTAAGGAGTTGTACCTGCAGATTAAAGGTGAAGTCGAAAGAAACATGGCGTATTTGATCAAGAAGCGTGACGAGGATCCATACCGCAATCTCCTTTGCAGGTTGTTGTATCGCCTTGTTTCAGCTCCCGATCAAGAACCTCCAACTTTTGATCCTTACTAGCTATACTCAATCGGCTCAAGATAATGAGCATGTAATAAGGATTAAAAATGAATAGTTTCTTGATATGTAATAGGAGTTGGATTTAGTAGCAAGTCCAAGATTGAGACTCAATCTAGCCATTCAACTCAATTTGTTACGTGAATAATGTGATAAATGCTCAATCCAATCTTGATAATCCACTCGTTTAAAACCTACTCGGTAGACTAGGAAAAATAGAGTGACACCGTGCCACATGTAATATCTAAACTTAGCATTGAAAATGATTAGAACTAGTTTCGACTCTTGAGATTCAAACCACCACCACCATGCCTTTAATCTTTGTCATCATCTCTTGGAGTTGATCAACTTGACTCAAATTGGATTCTCTATTGCCTCATCAACTCTCATCCCCGCGTCAGTCAACGGCGCCATCAACATGCATGCGCCATTATCAGAAGTGGAATGAGAGAGAGACGCAAGGATGAAAATATTCTAAAATATCTTCGATATTTCCATTTTTTCACGTTTGTACCGATATATCTTCATTATTTTCATTTTTTTACGTAATCGATAAGAAAAAGAGAAATTTTATCAAAATATCGATAAAATATCTGTATCGATTTCAATATCAGTGACTCCATGGTAGACATGTTCAGCCGGTTCCGATTCCGATTTGTCGGTTCGGAACCGGCGATTTTTGAAACCGGAGGCATGAAATCGAAATCGAACCGTGGGGGTCCGGTTTCGGTTTGGAAACCGACGGTTAACCGAAATCGGTGGTTCAAACCGCCGGTTTTCGGTTTTTATTTTTTTGATCACTCAGGCACGGTCGTACTACACGGCACGGTTGTGCCCCATTGACCAGCCTTGATTTTTCATCTTGCACGGTCTGACCGTGCTATGCAGCACGGTCGTGCTCTTGTGATCATCAACGGGCAAATGATCTCAGCCCTCCACGTGTCACGTTCGAAAATACAAAAAAAAAAACAAAAAAATAGCACAAACCGACGGTTCCAACCGCCGATTGCAGGTTTTTTCACCAGTTGAACCGAAACCGAACCGTATTATACTCGGTTACGGTTCCTATTCGAAACCGGAACCGGGTCAACTGTTTCCGAAACCGTTGACCGTCGGTTCGAACCGGCCCGATTCCGATTTTTCGAACCGTTTGGACACGTCTACTTCATGGCATAAATAATAGAAAAATAGGTGAAATATCGGTAAGATTACAATATCCATAGTTTTATGATACAAATTGTAGAAAAAATTGTCAAATATTAAAAAATATCGATAACTATTAGGGGAATATCGGAGAAATATTAAAAAAAAATATCAATGTACCGATATTTCCCGATATCGATATTTCCATGATATTTCCGTAGAATTGAAATATCGATATTTTCATCGAAACCAATATTTTTATCCTTGGATAGACGTAAGGGTGGTCAAAACACAAGTTGGAGATAACAAGGACCCTTCCGGGTCAAGGAAAAAAAATTCCTTATTTAATGAACTTGTAAGTACAAATCACAAAGAGATCTTTGGAAGAAAATAATGAACCATGTAACTAATTTATGGGCTAGAAAGTTATTGAAGTAGACACACTCTATGATTTTATTAAAAAAAAAAAAAGACAGACTAATTAAAATAAATGTGATCAACACAGTAAGCAACACTGTATAAATATCTATACTCAAATGCTTTTATTGCTTATGCTATCTTCGTTCTCTCTACTGATCTTCAAGATGATTACATCTATTTATAAACCTTAGGAAGTTTCATGATCTTGGTGCTCCATGATTTCCATGATTACTTCATGATCTTATGCACTTTTTCATAATTTTGGTGTTCCACGATCTCCATGATTTTGATGCTCCATGATCTCCATATTCTTGAATTCCATTATCTTCATCTCTCTCTTCATTCTTTACATGATTTTGGTGCTCCATGATCTTCATATTCTTGAATTCCATTATCTTCATCTCTCTCTCTTCACTCTCTACACCTCTGATCTTCATGATCTTCATCTCTCTCTTCACTCTCTACTCCTCAACACTCAACTATGATATTCATAATCTTCATCTCTCTCTTCACTCTCTACTCCTTTGATCTTCATAATCTCCATCTCTCTACTCACTCTCTACTCCTCAACACTCAACACACGTTCTCACTCAACACACGTTCTCTCTCTAGCCCTCTGATCTTCATCTCTCTCTTCACTCTCCACTCCTCAACACATCTTCATGATCTTCATCTCTTTCTTCACTCTACTCCTCAACACACTCAACACTTCTCTGATCTTCATGATCTTCATCTCTTTCTTCACTCTCTACTCCTCAACACTCACACACGTTCTCTTTCTCTCTTAAACATCACGTTCTTTATATAAAAAAATAAAAATACATACAAACAACTCTCTTATAGAATATGAGTGGATATGAGTGGTTGCTTGAGTGAGTCAAATCTCTTCCTTTTTCATTTCGAGATAAAAATACACACAAACAACTCTTTTCTATAAAATAAAAGTGGTTGTTTGAGTGACTCAAATCTCTTCATTTTTTGTTCTGCAAAACAACGCATAAAAAATAGGAACTAACTCTTTCTAGATTTTAATTAACAAATCTCCACGATTATAGATAATAACTCTTCTTGAATATCTAGAAATAGATAATTTATTTAATTTAAAAGAAAAAAAAAAGAAAAATAATTATGTTGAAAAATTCAACATTAACAAAACTTACATGGCATAAATATTCAAATAGGGTTCTATAAGAATCTGGATTTAACGACTAGACAACTCCACAATTTCTCTTTTACATAGACATTCTAATATTTGTACTTCAAATTCCATTAATTTTAGTTCCTAATTATACAATTCAGAATTCAAGAAAGCCCGTCGACGATTTGATGAAGCGACGGCTCTTCATAGTTAGTAAAATCAAGAATTCACAGGAAAATTAGAAATGCTACGAATTATCCCAAGGGTATGG
Organism: Scutellaria barbata; assembly: GCA_028654395.1. NCBI lineage: Eukaryota > Viridiplantae > Streptophyta > Magnoliopsida > Lamiales > Lamiaceae > Scutellaria > Scutellaria barbata. The sequence goes on from CM053645.1 coordinate 12,756,160, forward strand.
TCTAATCCTCTGGCGCCAAAACGGCTTGCTCGTGCCACACCCCATTTAAGTTAGATTGCCACAGCCTGACTACGTCATCACTTCCAGTGGTAGCCAGTGTCATTCCGCTCATATCCCATTCCATCTCCCACACCTATCAACCAAATATATGATTAAGACTTCAACAAGAGATGAGGCTCCATCTACAACAAAATCGATTGAAAGAAGATTTGGTATCTGAAATGTTAACTACCATCATCGTTATTCACAGCGATCGATAATTCAAAATCATTCCTTTATTGGAAAAGAAAACTGTGGTTTCTTTTTTCTAATTGGTGTATCTATATTGCCAGTAATACATCCTTCTAATAGGTATATTTGAAACATGGGAATTTAATACCTCACTATCATGAACAGAGAGCAATGCAACCCTATCTGTTGTAAGTCTACCATCAGGGTCAGGATTTGATCCAAGGTGCCAGATTGATATTCCTTTTTGAGTTGCAATAGCTATCAGTTCATAAGGCCTGGAAAAAAAAAAACAATAAATCATCAGTATTCCCTTACTCAGAAAAAGCAATCATCTCCTTCACATTTAAATAAATGCAAATTGTAGGTGCAGAGACCAAACAATTCTGTCATTCTTGTGTTGGTTGTATGTGTGTGTGTTTTTTTTCACTTCTCAGTTAAAATTATCGCACACATACATGTACATGCGTGTGAAGGAGCATAAATCTTATTGTAGAACCATACAAAGTAATTACTCCAATTCAGATCTGAACCATCTCTTACATTTTTCAACTACTGATTATTGCTTAATAAAATGAGTATACACAGATATTGATGAAAAAGTTGACAGAGGCTTTCTATTTCAATCTCCATCTCATATAAAGACATCTTACTAATAGAAGAAAGAAAGGGAAATCGGTTTCTATCTTGGTACCTTCCTATGTTTGGTGCCCAAGCAACTGCATAAACCTCATCACCCTTTTCCTCAGGTAAAGAAAGCTCTGCAACTGGAAGCCATCTTTGATGATCCAGATCAAACTCCCAAACCTGTTGAGCGTAAAAATATGTTAAATACAGGATATATTTCCAGAGCCATAAAAGTCAAAGAACCAATTAGATTCAACTTCATTGAAAACTAAGAGATATTGTTACAACATAAGGATGTCCGGAAGTGAAGTACTTTTTGAACATTAAACAGGCTCATTGTCAAACAATGCTATAAGGTTAAATCAGAAGTCAATAGATGTAATAATCTTCACACAAAATCTTACCTACCTGGCACCATTTTCACTACAGAGTTCACTTGATAAGTAGGAGCACCAATGCTAGTTGAAGCAGAAAAAGATGAAGCATGTACCTTGGCAGAATTCAGTGCTGAAGTATTTGAACTAAAGCCTAAAACAAAGCTTGATTGTCGGACTTCACTTCTTAGTGGATTCCACGAGACAGATGCAGACAGGCAGGAGGCATTCCCAAACTTGGACACCAAATCAATCACATTTTGAAATTCAGCCTACAAATTGAAATTATTGGATTCATTTTATGAAAGGAAAAGAGATGTTTTCCAAAAAACATGAACCAGCATACTAAATAAATAAAAAATTCAAATGGTCGCACACAGATAAAGAAGTTGTTTGCCAGGGTTATTTACAAAATGTCAGAAGTTATGATACAGCATTTCTATCTTAATAGTTCAAGGAGTTCAATTTATATGCTCCCAACATAAGGTGTTGAAATCATAAAAGCTCCGTAAGAAAACCATAAGAAGACTCGAACTTATTTTTATTATCTTGAAAACTCCTGTAGTTTGACCATATAAATAGTAGCATCGACATCAACATTTTATTAGCCTCTAATCTTACTTCATTCAAACACTTACTTCGATATAATTCCAAAATCATTTCATAACATTTAAGAGAAGAAGAAACTTTGATGGCATGTAGAAGTGAACTAGTGTCATTGTACATGGTTGAAAATGCTCCAAGGTTAGAAAACATTTGATACAGCAAGAAAAACAATTTTCTACACCACAGACAACTTCTAAGAGCAACAAATGGAACACCTGAAGTTGCCACCTCTCTAGTTCTAGCGTGTCTAGTAGCTCATAGACCTTTACTTGTCCATCAGAAAATGCAGCAACCTGTCACACAAAATACATCATTGTCATGTTTGCTACATGTGTTAGGTTAGGGAAAGATAAACTAGGAAGATTATAAAAAAAAAATCAGATTCAACCATGTATGTGGAGACATAAACAAGCAACCACCTTGTACAGTTGTACGACATGGAAAGTTCATCAGGTAGGATAAAAATCAACCATTCGAAGTGATGGAAGGAATTATTTTATTAATCGAGTCTTGAAAACATAATACTTAGAGTGTACCAAAGTCTGTGAACAGACGATAAAGAATCACAACGATATTCAAGTATGGATGAATGCAGACTAAATTCTGGATCTGGTACACGAATCTAGACAGGAGTTTTCACTCAAAGCATCTGCTGATTTAAGGATCTGAATATAAATATGTATTCCCACTCATTGTCAAACTAAAATATGTTCCTCGTCAACGGTATGCTAGCAAGATATCTCACCACTAGTCAAATTTAGTCATTAGATTCCACTAAACACGAATACACTAGTATAAATAGAGAAAGTTGAATTGCAGAAAAATCCCATTCTTTGATTCACTCACACAGACAGCTGAGTTACATTTATGTACTTCACTGTTGACTTGCAGAGCTCACTCAGGCAATGCAAGAAAATGATAGATTGATAGTACAAGGTTCACTTTAGGAAGGTTGTATCAGGTAGCACCTCAACATCTAGATGCTCCCCTTCTTTACTTCCATCCCAAGCATTTCATCTTTCTTCCATGCTCTCTCTTCTTTTAATAAGAAACTTTATGTTTTTTGGCTAGCAGGTCTGTAGGGCAGTGTCTTTAATTACTAGTTTCCATCCTCCACTTTCATAAAAAAATGCAAAAGAAAAGATTATACTTGGGATAAAAAATCTTGGTAAACATCACAATCAAATTGAAGTGGAGCCACAAGGAGCAAGATAATCAAAACGGATTTGAATTTTACTTTTCTAACATCAAAGGTGGCAATAGCTAGAATGAGTATTAAATCAGAATGCACGTAATGTATCAAATATGAGGGCTTTATAGGATTAAGTTTAAATGAGGTTAAAATTGCCCTTAATCTCAACATAATTAACCCTTGTCCAAGTTCTATCCCATTGGTAATAGAAACTGGCCCACACAACTTCTAAACATTTCAGTATTAGTCTCCACAGCCCAAAACTTTACATGTTTGATATAAATTTATTCATTGACATGCTCTTTTCAGAAGATCTCCAAATAAGTAGGAGAGATTTACCACTATCTTACAGACAAGGCAACGGAAGTGCATAAATTGCAACTACATCCACAACTGCCATGGAATGCCAGTTCTAAGCAAGTAATAACAATACTAACCAGCTTTAGACATGTTTGGCTATCTCCAAATTGAACATCAAGAACTTCACTTGTGTTTCCATCAAAGCGTTTGCACATCTTCCATTGATGCCCCTCAGTATCTAGAGGATAACAAAAATAAATAAATAAATAAATATATATATATATATATATATATATATATATATATATCAATGATCAGCCCCCTTTTAACATATAAAAGGAAAAAAAAAAAGCAGCAGCCAGACATCCAGAACAGGATAGAACACAAGATAGAGTAAAAGTTCAAGAAACATTGAATAGAGGAGTGGATAACCTATAAAGATGATCAAAGGACAATCTTATCTTCCATTTATTCATCACATTCACTAGCATAAAAACCTAGCAGGCATCTACTACATGTAAGAAACAACAGAACTCAGTAATTAGACTAATTATTTTTTATAACATCTTTCTCTAATTTCAACTTCAACAAATTATTCAGTAAGTACCTTGTGCGACCTCCTCCCACAAAGATAAAGAACCATCATCACTAATGCAAGCAACTGCATCTCCGTATTCAGGTGGAACCCATACCACTTTCAAAATGCTGCTCTCCTCGGCCTAATTATGAGCCAACACCACAGCACACTCAAATCCATCAAGAAAGAAAATAAGTGGACTTCCTTAGTGTGCCACATTACATAGAACTCCTAATTACATTCAAAAATCACATCATAACATCAAAAGTCAGCATTCGAGACCTTTTGTTTACATCGTATACATCCAAGATAACACACCACCAATGAAACAATAATCATCGTGCAACCGGGGGAGTGCAAAACAAAAGGCATTACAAAATTTAAAAGGAATATACTACAAACGAGAGAGAGAGAGAGAGAGAGAGAGAGAGAGAGAGCATTTATATTGACCTTAAATCTGGAGGTACAATTGAAGGTAGAAGAAGCTGGGTCTGTAGAATTATATATGACCAAGGTACCATCAACCAATCCTGCAACCAATCTCTGACCACTGTAATTCCAAGCTGTGCATCTTGTACCTTTATCGAGTGTCAAGATAGATTTATCCATCTCTAAATTGAACCAACCAATAGATTATAGATAGATAATTGGTGTCTATCGATGGCTGCTCTTCATCCAATTAAGGAACTTTTCATAAATCTAAGATGAGAAAGCTACTATTGAACTGCAGTCTCGTTTCTAAAACCCTAATTCAGTTGGGGACTTGGGGGGTTTTGGAAATTTTGTTTATTTCATTATTTTTCTAATTTTCATTTTATTTTAATTTTGGGTGGGGCCGGGTGGTTCAGAACGTAAACTTTTGAGCTATGGGCCTCTGTAAGACTGTAACAGGCCCAAGTTGTGTTCACGCGGACCATATTTCTCTGCTACTAACTAATATATGGTTCATCTTACATAGTCAATTCCTATTATTAAAAGAAAGAAAAAAAAATAGTGTTTCTTTTAGTTGGTTTCTAAATCTTTTATTAGATAACTTGGTAATTGGTAATGTTGATACGACAGACTTAAGTCCCAAATGGAATTGATCAATTTCGTAGGTACAAAATAAAATAACACCATCTAAATTTTGATGATATAGATTAATATACATGTACATGAAGATAAAAAAAATCACCTCATTCACTAATAATTATGCGATAACAATTATTTCATTTGTTTTAAAATAAGATACATATATTAAAATAAGCAGGAAATCAAGAGAGAGAAGTATGCTGGTGGTGATCATTATCAACAAAAGCTTAGAGGACGATGAGAAGAAAAAGCAATAGAATTAGCATCAGTGAATCTTTGAGACGCACTTCTTCTCTCGAAAGACCTAACTTCATGCCCAAATCCTTGTCCAAAAATCTTGTCCTTGTTACTACTTCTGTGCCTGAAAACTGCTCGCATGATGTTGTAAAAAGATCGAGAAATCTTAGACCTAGGCTTCTTGCAGTTGAACCGGCGGTCGGGTAAATGGGGCATTGAAAGAGTTGCTGAAGAAGATATGGCTGAATTCACCTGTTTTACTAATGCTTTCAACTCGAATGAGTCGTACAGAGAGCTTCCACTGTCCCATATTAATCCATTCCTCCACTCTGCTGATTCTTTCTTCTGCTCAACCTCCATTAATCCTTTTTTTTTCTATTTTCTCAAGATGAAAGTTTCAAGATTGTCTGCAATTTATGTAGAAATTGTGGCTCACTCTACCTCTACAGTTATGATTGATGATGGTGGAATAATAATAGTTTTTACTTAATGATTGTGACTGAAAAGCAATTAGTGTTGTAAGGATAACATTACTAAATGTGTTACACATTGGTCACCATTTGTTCAAAGACATTGGCAATTTACTACTAATATCCGCAATTAAAAATTAAATGAATACAGCTGGTCTGAGTGCCAAGTTTTGTCTTTGTTTAACTGAATAAACAAAGCCAACATACAAAAGATGCGAGCTCACTTAGAGACAAATTTTTAAACATTAATGAAATAAAGTAGAAAATGGCTGATTCTTTGAAATATTCTTGTCAGCCATTTAGTATAATTTCCATCAAAAGATCATTCCAAGCATCAATAGGGCCAGGCAAACACCAATGCATGCAGTCACTAACCACCTTCCCATTCTTGTCTTCACCAAATGGCTGATAAAATCTGTACACATCTGGATGTCCATCTGCTCTCAACAATGACATAGGATTCACATCAAAGAGTCTCAGATTCACCCCATTTGACGAAATCTTGTCAAATTCATCCACTTCTATGTCTAGAAGAATCTTGTCCAACAAATTTAGCTCGAATTCACCTTCCTTTGCTGGTACTTTTCTTCTACACACTCCACCATTGTACCATTCACCGCCCTCAAAGTGGTCCGGGCTGGTGGTTCGATAAAAGTTCGTTCCCTTGTGGTTCGATGACGTTATGTAGCCAAGGACCTTCCTCAGGACTTTGCTGTATGCAAAATCGAACCCGAGCTCGGTCAAGTTCCTTTTCGGGCAGTAATGGCTGCCCAATATGGTGTCATTCTCATAGTAGATAGCACTTCTGGTGAACCATTTGCCACTCGAAAATATTACATAATCCCAGCTCTTATACTGCTCTGTCCAACTCTCATCGAGTGTGTCAAGATGCAGTTCGATTTCAGGTGAAGAAGCACTGTCCAGATCTTCAGGAATGGCTGCTTTAGCAAGAAAAGGAGACCAAATAATAAACACAGTGAAGTTGTGGAATGGGAAGAGCCAGTTTTGGGACGTGTACTTCTCATCGTGGTGGACTAATAAAACATCCTTTTCTACCTGAAAGTGAATCAACATAATTTAGGCATGAAAGTGAGATAACTAACAAGAGAAGAAAGTTCTAGAAGACTTAGTACTGTTGAGAGTAGGCAAAGGAATGACTGGGCATGGTTTCTTGATATGGAATCCCCAATGAATGCCCATCTCTTATTCCTCATCAACTCTAGAAACCTCGCGGGGTCGAACTGAGTCAACTCGCAACCGCGGGGTTTCCATCTCCAGTTAAGATAGTCCGAGTCTACTCGACCATTCTTTATACAGTTCTGGTGGTCTGTTATGAATCTGCAACTATGGTTGTATAGAGGTGGGGCCACGTTTGGAACCCAATCCCCAGTAAAAATATCACACTTTCCTCTATTGTTTATGCCATTTTCTGCAAACAATGTGAAGAATCAATAAACCAACCAAATTCTTGCATGACAATGAGTGTATTTTAGTAAAGTGTAGCATCTATAAAACAGTGCTAATCCATGAATAAGCATAAATAGAGTAAAAAGATCTGACCTTGGGCAGGAAATTGATGAGTATTTACTTGAGAACTAACATTGGCTGTTAAAATGTGTGGGTTTTCAAGGAATGGGGTGTCTGAAACTGGAGAAGAAACAGAGGTTGTGTTGTAAACAAACATAAATGCAATACCTGATAAAAAAATTGAGACCCCCAAAATTATGACAAAGTTCATGTCTTTGCTAAGACAGTTCCTCCAACAAGTGTGCACCATCTTCTTCACTCTAAGTGTTCGACTTCTAACACATTGATTCATTTTTTATCTACAACGGTCTTCCATTATCTCTGGCACCATAGCCTCGTCAACGTCTCATACAAACTCCTGCATATTTTATTTTGGATAATTCCAAAACTACCCCAGATTTGGACTATTAAAATTCTAAAAAAAGAAAGCCCATTAAAGATTGTTGATTGTAAATATTTCCTAATCATTTATTTTCATTTTAAAAATTGTACCTATTGAAGGAAGTATATGTAAGAAAAAGAAGAGTATTTATAATTTAAAAAAAAAAAAAAACTGTATGAACAAACCTCAAGGGTACTTTTGTACTTTACCTATTCTATATAAAGTTTGGAAACTTTTTTTTATCTTGCATCCAGCCAATTACAGAGTATTTCAATCTGTTCTAGCCATGTGAGCTTATCTTTTTTTTTTTTTGATATCATGTGCCTAATCATTTAGTTGAATAATTGACCTATAGGTTATCAAATTAGAATAAAATCAACTATTATGTTAAATAAGAAAATACTAACTATTAAAAAAAAAAAACGATGCTATATACTTGAATGAAAAATCAACTATTCTATACTAAAAACCATTCTTATTCTAAATTCTAACCCTATATTAAGAAAATATTGCAGCTGAAAATGGCAGAAATATCGCATCTCTTTTCTTCCACATTGATCAAGGATTAAACCTTCAACTAGTAAATAGTATATGCATACTTCTTAAAGTTGCTTCTGCAAGTATGTACAAAACTCAAAGTACAAACAGAACTTTTATTTAGTGTAGGATTGGAATTTGGATCAACTACAACATGCACTCAATCAACAACATCACTGCTAAAGAGCTTGAATTTTTTAGCATCAAGAGCCAGCTTCCTTGTAGAAGAAAATGCACCCATGATTCCCACACATGTGAAGACGATGATGATAGAGTTGTTGATCCAATACACGACTGATGATCTTGCCGGTTTATAAGTCATGTTGTAAAGAAGCATTGGGAGCACAAAATCAAGAGGGATGAAGCCAATGGCTCCTACTATACCATTTATGTCCCCAAAAAATGGTATCATAGCAGCAATAACTCCACATACTATCACGTATGTTGAACGAAGAATTATCCTTGGGATCAAGTTTCTTTTGGAGAACATGCCCTGGTTCACATCAGCTGATTTCTTTTCCATTATCTCGTATGCTACTTGAGAATATACCTGATATTGTAGCAATGCAATAAATATAATGTACTCAGGGTTTTCAAGAAATATGGATGATATGGAAATCTTACCAGGCCAATGGCAAAGAGTTGAAGAAGAACAAATACAACTGCCAGACCTAAAACCCAAATGGGGGCCAAGGAAGGTCCCTCATTGGGCATCAAGCTTTTGAGAATATTTGAATTAGATCGATTCCCAAACGCCCAATATCCAGAAATTGCAGCAGAGTAGAAGGTGAGAAGAATCACCATGTAACACATCATTAGGCCTTTCAGCATCTTTCCAGTGGCCGGTGGAGCCAGTGTTGCCTGTATTCATAATGTGTAAGTTTTTGATAGTTGCACAACTTACTAGCTCTCTTATGTATACGTTTTAGTTATACATTACCTATATAACAAGTATAAGATGAAATTACCTGTATTTCAGGTAGTATACCATTTCCAAAGATGGCTGCTATGATGGATATGGAAGTGAAAGCACTGAATATCCTTGATGACTCCGATGATTCTAAAGAATAATCCTTTTCTGGTGCATTTCTTGAGACACCTTCATATAACCGCACTTATAAAATATTTCAATCACAATGCAGATGCATCAAAAGCATATAGCAAACTTTTAATCCTTGTTTCACTTAAAGGGCAAGTTTCAATACATGAGACTAAGTCCATATAATACAAGCTATGTAGTTGAGATTGACTTGAAAAGAAATCGACCTGCATGAACACAAGCTCCAACCACAAGAAAGGTATAGCCCAGGCTGAGAAGCAGCGACGCCAGGTTAATGTACCGGAGAGAATGGAAGCTCGGAAATTGAGACAGAAGTATCATAACTGCTGTCACCATTGCTATAAAGTCGTACAGTTTCAGCGGTCCATTGGGAGAGAAATTGGAATACAAGATCTGTAGTTGTACCACCACAATAATTAATATATCAGAATGAAGTAAACAATTAAATAGTAAATTACTTAATAACACCATACCTGAAGGCATTCCCCTGCAAGTAGAATGGCTGCTATACTAATGCCAGTGTTAATGGCAGTCTGAATGGACACAACAAAATAGAACATCCACCCAGAACCTAAGTCAACACACAAAGTCAACCAAAATTATTGTAATAGAACAATAACAGAGAACACAACATACCTAAGACATCGGCGGCGAGCTCTCGGAATCTGATGTGGCGGCGGCCCTCCTTCTCACAGTGGTCGAGCACTAAAGACATGAGATAATAGGAGTAGAAGGTGACCAATCCCATGACCGTTAAGGATAAGAGTCCGAGCACCCATCCCAGCCCCCGGAAAGCATAAGGCAGCGTCAGTATCGTGGGCCCCACAATCGCCGTCGTCAAATGGAATCCGGCGTGCCACCATTTCCCTGTCCAATTATTTTCTTAAAATTAGAACTCGAAAATCGAAGAAGAAGAATCAGAGAGTTAACAGGTGATCCGAATTATAAGACCTTTGGATTGCAAGACGAAGGCAGCACCGGCGTCGTGTTCGCGGCTGATTTCGTTGATTTCTGTAACGTCCGCCATGGATGGATTGCATGTAGAGTTGGAGGTGAAAACAAGAAAAGGGTTGTTTGGAAATGGGAATACAAGGCGTGAAGGAAGAGGAGGGTGATGCGTGGGGAAATAGAGAAATGTGCATGTATAGATTAGGTTCAGTTAGGTGGTCGTTCTACTGATTATTACAAAGTGCAGAAACAGACAAGTTGGAGATGGAGGTCGCTCTTTCTTCTTTCATTTTTGCTTTCAATTCAATCATCATGACTCTATCACCATTTTTATGAATTTTGTTTTTTTTGTAGCCGCGATTCCCAGTTGAGTAGAGAGATCAGACACTATTAATTACATTATTATATGTAGATGTAAATTCCTTTTATCAACAAAAATAATAAAAATATTTGGTCAGTTATATTCCTTTATTCCTATAATTAATAAGAATAAAAGTTCCATCAGCATCAGATTTGATTTGCAAATTTACCACAACATATCAACTCTCCCAAAATATATTATAGTGGAAACATTGAGAATCCCAAGCCAAAGAATTGAAGGCTAGTACTATTTTCATTCTAACACAAGACTTCTCCTTGCACACGAAAGATTATAAGAGTGCAAAATGTGAAAAAGAATTGAAGGCTAGTACTATTTTCACTCTAACACAAGACTTGTCCTTGCACACACGAAAGATTATAAGAGTGCAAATGTGAAAAAGAATTGAAGGCTAGTACTATTTTCACTCTAACACAAGACTTCTCCTTGCACACGAAAGATTATAAGAGTGCAAAATGTGAAATTATAGATGATAATTAGTTTTTCTATTGATTTTCTTTTTCTTTGTCAGGTATGAAACACTACCCACCAAATTCTTGCAATGAATAAAGGTAGTATGGATCTTTAAATAAAATTAGTTACTTTTTTTGTTTAGAACTTACGGATTTAGAATTATATCTATGTTAGGAATTAGGATAGTTTTGATTAAGCACGCACGAATGTACCGTAATACTTCTTTAAAAATTTTTTTAATTAAATCTTAAAAAAATCTAAATCTTTTAAAAATCCTCAAAAATAATCATAAAAATTAAAATATGAATTGAGCAGCAAAGAATTGAATTAATCAATTCTCAAAATTCAACAAATCCTCAAAATTAATAATTCGAGAAATCATAATCAATATTCAAAAAATTCTCAAAATTAATCATAAAAGTTAAAATATGGATTGAGCAGCAAAAAAAATAAATTTTGAATAAATTCTCAAAATCAATAAATCATATTCTCCAACTTAATCAATAATTAACAAATCCTCAAAACTTACAAATCTTATCCTCCAATTTAAAATTCGAAAAATCCTCAAAATTAATTATAAAAGTTAATCCTAATCAATATTCAATAAATTCTCAATTTTTTTTTTATAAAAGTATGAATTGAGCAGCGAAAATAATAGATGGGATACTAATGCCGATGTTAATGGTTGTCTGAATGAACACAACAAAATAGAACATCCACCAAGAGCCTAAGTCAACACACTTGTGTCAACCAAAATTATTGTAATAGAATAATAACAGAGAACATAACAGCTAACTAAGACATAATCGAGAAATTCTCAAAATTCTCAAAATTAATTATAAAAGTTAATATATGGATTAAGTAGGATTTTTTTTTTTAAATAAATCTTGAAAATCAACAAATCATATCCTGCAACTTAATCATCAATTAATAAATTTTCAAAATTTACAAATCATATCCTCCAATTCAAAATTCGAGAAATCCTCAAAATTAATCATAAAAGTTAATTCAATTAATCCTAATAAATATTCGACAAATCCTCAATTTTTTTTATAAAAATCTTATTCGTATTCGAATACATTCAAATATTTGAATTCGAAAATGTGGATTTTGAAATTTCATTTTTTTTCAAATTATTTTTAATTAATAATATGAAATTATAAATATATAACATATACATACATGACACAACCTATATAATACATAGTAAACAATAAATCACTCATCAACTCTTTGCATGCAACAATTTATAAATTAAAAGATTTCAAATTAACATCCAAAATATTTATCAAATCTAAAATATATATGGTTATATTCATATTCGTATTTGAAAATATTCGAATTGAAAAAAATATTCTTATCTTAATTTTTATTTGAATTCGAATATCAAATCTAATAAAAAGTTCGATTCTTTTATAACCTTAGATATATAGGGAAATACAAAATTTCCAAAATTTTGCAGAAATATCAATTAAAATATTGGTTTATTTACCACACAAGGTGTGTGACCTAATATAAAAAATGTCAATAAATATTGAACAGTCAAAATATATAATGGAAAGTTATCAAAAAGAAAAATTATGACAATAATTATATTCCAACATGAATATTTTTTTTTTATAGTGAAATGAATAGTTTTAAAAATAATAATAGTTTTGTTGTAATATTTAGATATTAAGTTTATTTCTAAAACTTGTTATCATTTTCCTTGAAATTTCATGTTTTATAAAAAATTTATTTACATTTTCTAACAAAGTTTTAAACAAAATATATCTACAGTTGTCATTTAACAAACCGAATGCGATTATGAAAAAATAGTTTTATAAATCAGGAGCTTGATATAGTGGAAAAAAAAAGGGTAAAGCAGCCACTTTTTTCCCAAGAATGACGACACATGAAAAAATATTAGTAAACTGGCCCCATAAGGTTTTTAACCCATCAAATAAACTAAAACAAATTATATTTTAATATACCATTTGTATTTCGATTTATCCAAAGAAAGTCAAAATGTTCCAACATAAGTCAGCTGGCATCTTTGGATTGCAAGACACAGGCGGCGTCGACCGGCGTCATGTTCGCTGTTGAATTTGTGGATTTTTTGGACTTGGATATTTTATCTTTGACAATATGTTAGCTCTTTTCTTTCGTTTTTATAGGATTGTCTTGGGAGTCGGGACGTATGTCCCTTCTTCTTCATCCTCAGATGATTGTGACTTATTATTCAAGAGAAGGAAAGACACTGAGGCTTTACAAGACAAAAAAATATGTCTTCAATCTAGGCGACTCAAATCTAACCTTCCTGTTCTGAATATGATGTACGATGATGGACGATAAAAAGCAATCCGAAATGAGGGTATCGTATTGGTGAGGTTTCCCCGAACAAGCAGCAAATGGAGAAAGTAGAGGAATAGTGGATATTTTATCTTTGACAATATTTTAATGATTTATTTTATTTTTGACAATATCTTAGAATATTTTATCTTTTAGGATATTTTATCTTTAACAATATGTTAATGATTTATTTTATCTTTTACGATATGTTAGGATATTTTATCTTTTAAGATATTTTATCTTTAACGATTATATTAATGGTTTATTTAATTAAGGATATTTTTATCTTTGAGAATATGTTAGTCTATTTTATCTTTGACAATATGTTAGAATATTTTAAAGGGTATCGTGAGCCAGTCGGATATGAGATAAAATTCCATTTGCATTTTGAATCATCCAAAGAAAGTCAAAATGTTCAAATAAGTCAGCTGGCATCTAGGGGAGTCACAGTTGCTTGGACAACAAAAAACCATAAGCATAATAAAACCTACATGTTCAACAACATCCTAGTTGAACAATAGCATCAAACTAAACTTCATCCCTCTTCTAATTCTCCTTGTTGTTTAGGGCATCTTCTGCTGCCAATTGTTTTGTTGTATGCTTCCAACTCTTTCTTGTATGCTTTCATTGCTTCTCCAGCTTTCTCATTCCATACCTGCTTCTCTTCCTCACTCATTTCCTACACAATCGTATTATCATCAGCTAAATAGAAAAATCATGATTCATGCTCTGATTGCATAATATACCATACCTTCCATTTCACAGAGATGAGAGCATTAAGGGTAGAGTTGTTGATCCCAGGACGCTCTTCCACTAAATTCTTCCTTGCCTCTTTGCTGCATTTAATAAATCAATCAAACATTAATAACCCAGTATTGATTTTGCTGTAAATTCATTTGATATGAAGTCTAGGAAAACTCACCTGAAAAGAAAGAAAGAAGAAGCAGGCTTCTTTGGTTTGGTGGGATCAGCATTCTTCTCTTTCTTCTGTTTTAGCCGTTGCTCTTTCGTTTTCTGTATGTGAAAAATAATGTACAAATAATATGAATTAAATTCTCAGAACTTTCAGAAACAAAGAATTGACACTGTAAATGGCCTCAAACTTAGTAACCTTGATCAGGGTGTCTGTTTTTTCTTTCTTTTTAAGCAATTGCATAGCTTCTTGCTTCTGAAGTTTCATGAGCTCTTCCTCTTCTCTTTTAAGGTTAGCAGTCTCTTCTCCCTTCTTCTGCTTGTACAATTCCATCTCTTGCATATACTGCTCTCTGTTTTTCAATGCCATCTGATGAAGTTTAAACGAAACATGTTAGAAAACATATATTCATTGGACAAATATGTGATATCAAGATTCAAAGTTCACCTTTTCATAAGGTGCTCTTTGTTTCTCTGTCATGTTCTTCCACTCCTCACCCGTGATCTTAGCAACCTTTTGAACAAATCCAATATCCCAATTCAGCTCCAACCATATATCAAGTAATACAAGAATTTGAAATCAATAGAGTTAAATCATTTTTACCTCCAAAACATTCTTGTTCTCAGCAACCAGAGCAGCTCTACGCTCATTCAAGAAAATGAAATAAGCTGACATTGGCTGCTTTGGTTTCAAGGGATCTTTTTCTTTCCTGCAACAAAATATAATATAAGCAAAGGTCCATTCACATTTGACTAATACACTAAACACAAATCAAAATTTCGAATAATTTACTTTGGTTTCTTGTTATCCTTCTCTGCCTCCTGTTTAAACTGTAGGTATTGTTCGAGCAACTCTATAGCAGTCTTATGCTTCTGCTCATCCTCCAATAGCCTCATTGCTTCTTGCTCGCGTTTTTCATTACCAATGATCTTCAAGTACGCTTCTTTTTCAGTTTGGTATCTCTCTTCGTAAGGCTTCTTTTCCTCTGCAGTTATTGTCTTCCATTTTGCCCCCAACAGGTTTGACATCTCCTTGAAATCAGCTTCAGGATTGGCTTTCTTGACCTAATAACAAGAATTCAAAGAACAACTCAGATATAACAAGAATTCAAAGAACTCAGATATAACAAGAATTCAAAGAACAACTCAGATATATGATTGATTGAATTTTGTGGTTATAAGCAAATGATAAGACTATATACACACCTCATTCCACTGGTCTTTGCACCACAGAACGTAAGGAGGAGATGGCTTCTTGGTACCCTTCTTTTTCTCTTTCTTATCTTGCTCTAGGTCTTTCAATGAGAGCCCAGATGGGAATGTCTGTTATACACATCAATAATCACTAAAAGATACCACAATATGAGAAGACTGGATAAACATGTAGACAGTAGAAATAACTAACCACCGTGGGCTTGAATTCTTTAATCTTCTGCAACTTCTTGAGTTCAATTTTGAGCTTTTCATGTTCGAGATCTCTTGTTTGGAGCTCCTCCTCTTTCTGTTTCAGAGATTCTTCTTTGGCCTTCAACATCTCCTCTGTCTGCCCCTTCTCGAGCTTCAATTTCTCAAGCTGCTGCTGCATTTCTTGCATCTGCTTCTCGAAAGAGGTGGCCTCAGACATCTGTTGCTTCGCCTTTGAAGCCCCTTTCTTGGTTTTCTTCTGAGATAGGCTCCCATGATTCTCTTTCCCCGTAGAGCTTTCAGGCGGCGGAGAGGCTAAAGGGGAGGGATCGGAGAGGGTCCCGGCGACGATGTTGGCCTCATTTGGTGGTGGGTTTTTCGGCTTTAGAGCTTTTCTTGATCTCGCTTTCTTTGTGGGTACTGGATTGCTAACAGCGGGCATTTCAGCTATGGAGGCCATTGGAAGTGTTTGAGAGAGGGAGAGATGAATACTCTGATACTGGAAATCAGAAAGAGGAGTAAATTAATAAAGGGAAGGCTAACGGTCGGATATTTTCAAATTTGAATTCAACTGATTTCAGTTTCAAAACACACGTGCGAGTGCTAGAATTTACCGTTGGCAAAAACTTTTAATTGGGTTCAAAAGATGAAAATACGTGGAAATATGTCCGATATATCTTTGATATTTTTCATTTTTTCAGGTAATTAATAAAAAAAAAGAGAAATTTTATCATATTGTAAAATATGATAAATATTGATAAAAATTACAGCATCAATGATTTTATGGTAAAATCTGTGAAATATTAAAAAATATCGATAAATATTGGGGGAATATCAAAGAAATATCGGTAAATATCAATAAGTATAATGTATCGAAATTTCCACTGATATCGATATTTCCACGATATTTTCATAAAATTGAGATACCGATATTTCCATCGAAACCGATATATTTTTTTTTTGTTTATTGAGTTTACCATAAATGATAAAACCTTCCTTCTCAAATTAATTAATTACAACGGATTAATTTTTTAAATTTAGTAGTAAGTTTCATTAAACCTATTAATCCCATATGAGATTCTTAAAACATTTTTAATAATAAATACATATAAAAAAAAATTCAAACCAGGTGTAACAAGGAAAATTTGAATTCCTGTTGCCATTTAGAGTTTCAGACCAATTACAAAAGAATCAAAATCTATGAAAATACAAGATGAAATTCTTTTAATGTTTCACTTGCTTTATTGTTAAGAGTTACATAGCTGATTGGTCTAGTTCCTATCAATTGTAACGGGATATTAACAATATTGGAATGTTTTAACAATGAAACATGACAAGTGGGAAATGCATGGTTATTCACTTATTTGATACAAGAGACCACACGGACAAAAAATAATAATAATAACTCTACAAGGGGACAACTGACAAGAACATGCTTTGAATCATCACTTCTTGTATACTTTCAACATATACTTTCATCAGCAATCCACCACCATTTTGATCAACACCAAGAATCATCGCCCATGTGAACACCAGTTAGATTGTTCCAACAATTTCACATGCTCCATAGGCAAGTTTAATCCAGGAATTCCAACAAAGATCTTTCGAGATTATAAAGCTTATATATCTAATACCATTCGTAAGATTTTACCAACTATTTACGATCATTTCCATCAAAAGATCGTTCCAATAATCTATAGGCCCCGGCAAGCACCAGTGCAGACAGTCATTAATCACCTTTGCTTTCTTGTCTTTGGCAAACGGTTGGTAAAATCTATACGGGCCTGGATGTGCATCAGGTCTCAACAACGACAAAGGATTCACATCAAAGAGTCGCAGATTCACCCCATTTTCAGAAGCTTTAACTGATATCTTCTCGAATTCCTCTAGTTCTATGTCATGGAGAATCATATCCAACTCATTCATCTTGAATTCACCTTCTTTTACCGGTACTTTTCTTTTACACGTTCCACCACTAAACCATTCACCCCCCTCAAAGTGATCTGGAGTGGAGGTCCTATAGAAGATCATGCCCTTGTGATTTGATTCCATGATATAGTCAAACACATTCCTGATTACTTTGCGGTAAGCAAAATTGAACCCAATGTCGGTGAAGTTTCCCTTTGAACAGTGATGGCAGCCCAACACAGCATTATTCTCATAGTAGATTGCAGTTTTGGTGAACCATTTACCGCCTGAAATTATCATATAATCAAAATTCTTGTACTGCTCGGTCCAATTCTTGTCGAGTATGTCAAGATGCAGTTGAATTTCAGATGTTGAAACACCATTGATATCTTCGAAGATGGTAGCTTTAGCAAGAAAAGGAGACCAAAGAATCGAGACAGTAAATTTGTACAATGGGAAGACCCATCTTCGGAATTTGTAATTCTCATCATGGTAAACTTCAGTAGGCTTCTCAACCTGACAAGCATAACACAACCAGTTTTAGTGGCTCTTTTAACTAATAAATTTGTTCTCGATCACTAAATTAAGATTTACTCTTGAATATGTAATAGATAAGATATATATTCTTGCAGGTATAATGAGCAATATTCATTTCATTATGATCCAAATGAAGGACAATAATCTGCCTACCTCCAAAAAGCTATAGTCTACAGATCCATCATTTATTAGCAAGGATATATGCTGAATCTAACGGATGAATACAACCTCAGTAACTTTTTTCATGAACAACAAAAAATACCAACTTCTAATGGTAGAAAACAAATCTTTACCAATCAAAAAAAAAAAAAAAAAAGAAAAGCACTTAGATTTATTTCCCCGCTCTTCTGCTTCCTGTTTTGGGCTCAAAAAGGAAAATCAGCATACAATCAAAGAAAACAACCAGAATACTTCAACAGCCGATCCATATTTAACAGTCAAGATCTTATGCTGTTGTAGGGACATAAGGTCTTCAGAACTAAATCAAACATTAAGTCTGGTAACTCTAACATCACATGTCAGTTTAATGTATAAAATTATTACACAATGTACTATCACACCCCTATACTTCCACTAAATTTCATTGCTTTAATCACTGCGAAGACATATTTTAGGCATAAAAAAGATCATGAACTAGTGAATCAAAAACAGCAATAGCTTCATCAAAACTCACCGTTGAGAGTACACAAAGAAACGATTGAACGTGGTTTCTTGATATTGAATCTCCAATAAAGGCCCATCTTTTATTCCTCATTAACTCCAGAAACCTGCCGGGATCAAGCCGGGGCAACTCACAACCACGAGGTTTCCACCTCCAGTAAAGATAACCCGTGTCGGGCCGCCCATTCTTCATACAGTTCTGGTGGTCTTCAATGAAGCTGCAACTCCTATTTGTGTAAAGAGGTTCTCCATTATGAGGTACCCACTCCCCAATAAAATGATTACATTTCCCTTCACCATCTATGAACTCTGCTCTATTCTCTGCAAATAATTTAAGTATAATATAAAAATACAAGAGGATTAATCTACTGTTATCACAGAAGACTAAAACCCATCGAAAACCTAACAAATTTGTAATTAATAGAGCAAGATAGCAAGAGCATCACTTATTTATACCCCTAAATAGAACTAAAAGTTTTCTTTTAAACCACCAATAATGTCACCATAAACCCTCTCCTTGCATAATGTAACTAGCAACAATTAAAGAGCAGATTCCAACTTAATAAACTCAAAACAACTTTTACTTGTTGCTTTCTCATATTTCCCAAATAGTGTTGAATCAAAAAGTATGAAGAAGTGTAAACAGAAAAAAGAGAAAACGATCTGACCTTTGGTGGGAATTTGATCAGTATTTTCTTGAGAATCAACAGAAATCACCTGATTTTTTTCAAGAAAAGGGGCATCGGAAACTGGAGAAAACTCAGAGGATCTGTTATAAACAAGCCTAAAAGCAAGACCCAATAAGAGGACTGAAACCCCCAGCTTGATGACAAAATAATTGTTCTTGTGAAGATATACAAATTTCTTCACCATTTTTGATTATGAGCTATTTCTCACACTCTGACAAGTTGAAAGTTTAAACACAGTATCGACAGCGGCCTTGATCTTCAAATTGAGTTTTTTTTATTTCTTTTTCTCTTTTGTTTCTTTTGGCGCATATTATTATTTTATGTTATTTCTTTTTTTATTTTCTTGTCTGCATTGGATTTTCTTGCTGGAATTGATTCTCTTTACACGTCAAGCGCTCCGGTAGATTAACCGACAACGAAATGGTGTTTCTTGCCTCTAATTTTAATCACTTTTTATTTAAATTAACCGACAACGAATAACAAATATTTAATTTAAATGAAGTACATAGTAGTATATCTAAGTAAGGAGAAGTAATACTAGTTGTTTGACCAACAAAGACCGCATTTAATTAAACATGACCATCGATGGATGGGCCTTCCAACGAATACAATAATAGATGATGTATTAGATCATAAACCCTACTTAATTAATTGCACAATGATGCAAGACTTTGGTGACTTGTCTTGTACTAATTAATTAATAAGAAATGCTACTACCTCAATCCCTAACTAAATTCTCTGCTGTTAACGAAATTTCAGTTTTTAATCCCTACACAGCCCATATATACCGTATTTAAATTGGTATTTTACAATTTAAATACTATACGTGTTGGTATTACCAAAATAGATAATAATATACATTGTATCATCATATACCAGAACAACGATTCAATAAACCAACAAACATCGTTATGCTTTTACATATAATAGCTGGAGCAAGAATCAAACTCAAACTGGTCGATAAAAAAAAAAAAAAAAAAAATATATATATATATATATATATATATATTAAAAAAGACCAAAGAAATGTACAAAAACCAAACTATTCAGCTCGACTGAATCTCACTGAAGTTCAACCTAATCAATAATCAAACAAGCTGAAATGCAATCTTTAAACCTCCATAACAATGAAAACAAGTAATATACAAAGTTGATTACACTCATTTACAGCTCTAGAATTGGTATTAATTAGAACAACTGGTTGATGAGTTTGCCAAACAAGTATATCAAAAGGCCATCTGCTGACAACATAAAATTGGATCCAAATGCAGCCTCATTTACACAAACTTAATAATCTGCTTCTATGCCCGAAATTGCAGTAACCCAATAATTTAGAACTGAAAGGCAACAGTATTCAGAAGACAATAATACGATGTCTGAACAACTTGTGTGTCAGCAAAAGAATGAATTTCATTTTCTGTAAGAGATAGAAGGCTAAACAACCTGCATTAACACTTCAATCGAGCAATGAAACTTGGAACTTTCATACCGAATCCCTGCTTAGCCCTCTCAACCCTGTTCAAATATCAATCATCTTAAGCAACTTGATAATTATAGACTAGGATTTGAGAGATGATTAGGAGAAGACAAGCATCATGTGATTTTATTATGTTAGAAATATATGTAAATATATAAGCTCACACAGCACGAAGGAAACGGAATAACTTACGTAGGAGCAAGTTTGCCTATGCTGTTTAATTCTTCCCCAGTGTGCTCATCAACTACTTGCCCAGAAATCTCAATGAGATAAGATCTGTGTCTTGTGTTTGGAAGACCTCTTCCAACAAGCAAATTCAAATCTTTCTGGTGAAGCTCACGCCCGTTCACAAAAACCCCTGTGTTTCCAGCAGCACAATTCTCCGGCATTGGATATTTGAATTCCTCGATATTTGGCTGCACGAATTTAATTCAATATTTGAACTTGAATGAGTACATCAACAGCTTTATATGTTTTCTAGAATTCATCCAAAAATTTTATTGTACAAAACTGAAAAGTTAAAGGGGATGCATTTTTGACTTCAGATACACATAAAAACTCACCATTATAACGCCTAGACAAGGATGGCCCATCACACCCCAAAATCCAGCACGTACATCATACCTGGATCATTAAAAGATTATTAAAGCCATGCATTAGTATTGTGGGTCAAAATGGAACAATTGCCACAATACTTTTTGAGATCTAAGAACACTCCTGAAAAGGCAACAGAGTAACCGTATTGGAAACAGAAAAATGTGATGCTTGTGTAATTTCGTGTTAACAAAATTAGTACTAATCATCCAGGGTCATTAATCATGTCATACACATAAGTTTAATGCAATTTCCAATAATAACATGCATATTTTATAAATTTGGTTTAGTTTAACATTTCCACAAATTTTTAATTGCTACGAGTATGTATTTTTCATGACAATGCTTCAACTATTATTGTATCCCTACTTAAAAGGAAGTTTCCGGTCTGTGACACCAACCTCACATACATGCCAAAGTCTAAGTAACATGACCCATAATTCATATTTTTCCTGGTTTACAAGTTGCCTCTCTATTATATTCAAGTCATGTTGTAGGGAAGCGGTATAATCAAAAACAAGTGGAAACTCGGATGCATGCTACAGCTAGAAAAAAATACGTAATGGATAACTTTGCAGTGTACATACCAGTACTCTCCAGGTTGAACAGGCCCTGCTAACTTTTCAGCCTTCTCAACAAGATGATCTGGTATTGAATGCCCATTTACAGAAACTTGTGATTTACCAACTTCCACATTTTGCATCGTTTTTCTGAAGTCTCCAAAGCTCTTTTTCATAAGACCTGTAAACAAAGACCCCACACCTTTGTTAACCATAGGGTGATGTTCTTTACTTCTGTCCATAGAGCTCTGAGATATGCTGCTATTTGAAAAATCATTCACGGACATGTCTGTTTCAGTTGTCACTGACGAATCTTCAACATAATTCTGCTGAGGGGTATTCTGGTCAGAGTCAGACCTTTTAATCTTGTTCCCCTGATCAACTCCATTGACCATGATGTCAGCAGAAGAGTGATCAGGGCAATCCTTGGCACACAAATGAGGATGGGAGAAGGACTCGACTTCTTTTACATGTAGCTCTGCAGATGGAGAACCATGTTTTTCAGATGCTAGAGTTTCTGATATTTGCTCATCCTCATTGAGACTCAAAGCTGAAGGAAGACGATCTAACTGCTTTTCAGAGGTGTTGGAAATTGACTTATCGTCTGCTGGAGAAACCTTGGGCTCAGAATCATCATTATCATTAGATGAAGTGTTCATACCAGCGGAACTTGAAACACTATGTTGGTCTCTGACCTTTTCGTCCACTGTCAAACTAGAAACATCATCAATCTCAGTCAATACATGGTCAACACGTCCAGAAATTGGCACAGTAGAACCTCTGTTCCCAAGTTCAAACAAGAGTGTTGAAGAACAGGCCCCACATTTCAGTTTATGTTGGTATTTTGCCAATGACAAGTGTTTTCTTGAAAGTTTCAGTACTTCAAAGCACTTGGAACATGCTATGAAAGGGGCACCACCTGCAATGGGATGACACACTTTTCCATTCCTATGAGCTACCACCACCGTTTGAGGGTTAGTGTGATTAATTCCAACACTTTTGGAATTCACTTTGGTGGAATTGAGAGCTAGCGACTGTTGAGAATGTGAAGTATGTGAACTGAAGCTGCTGGAATTATAAACGTGTGGCCCATGCTGGCTAGGATACACATGTTGCTGATAATTTGGACTGGAGAGTTCATTACGAGACCTTCGATCATACAAACCCAAGGGTTCAACCTGAGGAGGTAAATAACAGTTCTTGTTACAGCAGCGTGCACAAGAACAGGCAGGCTGGTCAAAGAAGTTTTCATCTGGGTGTGACACAAAGTGGTCATGATTTACATCGCCATGATAACCATGAATATGCTCATGATAGGGCCAATGCTTGTTTCGTGATTGTGGCTGTTGTGACGGCCTTTGTGACATTTCTTGCTGATAAGTATCAGCATATGACACAAATTCATGTGGGTGTCCTCTTTGAGGGTATGAGTCCCTCAAACTTGGGCTGTGCCTATTAGTGTAGGGAACAAATCCAGGAGCTTGGCTAAAAAATGTAGGTGCCATATCATCTGGAGCAAGGGGTTGCTTGTTTGCACCATGTGAACCATTCGAGCCTTCTTGAATATAAGCAGCATGATTTCTGAGATAAGGATCAGTAGTAGAGGGAGAAGTCATTCTCTGATCACCAGACCGGTTAAGTTGATCGGTCAACTCATTGAGTTTCCTTAGGAGCTCAGCCCGATCATTCTCTAAGTCCTCAAGCCCAGGAGGCCTATCGAAACCATGGTTTAGATATCTTTCCCTCTCACTCTCTTCATAATAATCATTCTTGCTGTATCTAGGTGGCACCTGATCATGATAAAGATAATCAAATCTCCCATGTCCAGAAGCAGTGGCAGGTGGACAATAAGACCCTGCTGCCCCTATATTGACGCCACCACATTGGTCCTTAGGAGGCCTCGACCTTAATGACTCAAGTGGAGTCCTAATGTCTTCACCCCAAAATTTTATATATTCTGGCCTATCCATATTAAAGTCATCATCCATTCTGTTGTGAACACCACGAGAATAAGCACTGTACTCATCATCTAAGTGCTCCATTCTTCTGATCCTTTCTTTTCCTCTCCTATTGACATCAGAATTAGCAGATACATCCTCCCCAATTTCAGCTTGTAATCTCACTTGACTATTAGAAGCCACTCTTTCATTATACATATACTCTCCTCGACGCCTCTCAAACCCATTCGCCCTTTCCATAGGAACCCTGAAACACCTCTTATACTGATTGCCCCCGAATTTCCTGTGCCATGTGTACCATAATATCTTCTGTAATCCAGACACCAGATGTCCAGAACCCTAATTTTTTAAGCTGCATAAGACCAAAAAAATTCCCAATTCATTATAGATTCAACCTTGTGTTCCTTACCATTTTGAAAAGATCATTGTATTTATTTTCTTTTAATCAGAACCCCCTACCTCCTCTCTATATCCTGCTAAACAACCCACCCACAATCAAGTAGAGAAAGTTACTCCAAACATATAATCAAAAATAAACGATAGTAATTTGCTTCTGAAATGGAAAATAATGCAACTCAATCAAGATTACACAAACATTCCTAACAGAAACACCCATCCGCTTAATCACTAATAGTTCTCCTCCATTGAAAAAGGCACATTCTATTGCAACATATACACGCAAAACACAAGCAACATGAGTTGTATCTTAGAGAAATTACCGCAGCCACCAACAAGAAAGGTATTAACACTTGAGGCGACGCACCGAATTTAGCTCCAGGTTCTTCACCAAGAAACAGTCTTTATTTTCTTGCAATGCAAATATGCAATAAGCCTATAGTTTTATGTTGTAAACTATGTCGTTGCACGCCACCCAGATTTAACAAAACAAGAATTCCATAAAAATAACCACGAAATCTTCAAGTCCACCACATCCAGAGTATTGACGTACACCCACAACCTACTAGAAAGATTAAAATAAAGGGTAATCGGGGTTTTCCGAGTTTGTTGAGGAAATGAGTGCAATAAATAAGTCAACTTTCAGATCCAAGACTTTTCAACGCTACAAGGACTACAAATTGTTTTGACTTTTCGTACTACGAATATATTTCAAATGTTTTGAGGAACGGCAAATGTTATAAATGCAGCATAAAGGACAAGATTATCCTTTAACCTTACTGTTCACTTGCCAGCATAAAATAACATTCAAAAGATGAGATTTTTAGGGCTTTACGAGTAAAGAGATAAGAGGACTTTAATTCCCCTTTACTGACTCTGCATTTTACGGGTACGACACTAGTTTATGTAATTATAGTAAATTTGAATTTCTATATATGTGATATATATGGATTCGGACAATTTTTTTTATTTGTTATTTTAGTTTATACGAATCATAATAATAATTTTATAAAAGAAAAGAAAAGGTTATTAAGTGGATTTGAATTTTTTTTTTTTTTGCATTATATTCATTTGATCTAAAATTCATTTGAGATTGTATTCTGGTGATAAAAAAAAACAAAACAAAACAAAAATATTTGAAATGACAATAAATATACACTATTGAAAGTATAGGGTTGGTGTGTTCTCAACCCAACTCTAATACACTTAAATAATACGATTAATTCATGTAATGTAAGTTGATGTAATAACTAATACCTTAAATAATATAATTTATTAAAATTTATATTGCACTTATCCAATCAAATGCCTTGAGTAAGTAACTAGTATCTTTCATTGATATCATTCACTGAAACATATATTTCAATTATATAAGGAATATTTTATGAGTAAATAATTAATATCAATATATAACAAATACCTTTCACTAAACAATTAAAATATAAATATATATTTCAGTTATACAAATAATATACTATGAGTATGCAAATAATACTACATATTTCATTTATTTTAAGAGTATGTAGTTAATATTTTATAAGTATACAACTAATACATTTAGGGGTATATAACTAATACCTTAAGATATTAATACATAACTAATACAAAAATGTATACCTTTAGGGGTATAAGAGTTTTTGCCGTACAAGTAAAGATATTGTATCTTAAACTCAAAATCGAATATGAAAAAAATTAAGGAGTTTGGTTGAACACTTCTTCCCTAAGTTGTTGAATTCTTTGAATCATCAATTAAAATTAGTTCTCTATTTATAGAGTTTTCTAATAACAAATTTTAAGTATATATAAAAATAGATCTAAAAAACTCTCCAGTGATATAATATAAATATTTATACAGAAAATCATATCAAATAATTTTAAATTTTTATTAGACTAGTATTATACAAATTTTTTTTTTCCCCAAAATCTTATCTATACTTGAATTTTGATTTGTAGTTGAAATGATGAGATGTTCAACATATGAACTGATATAAAATTTGTACTAGTATTATACAATTATAAATTATTGGATGAAGAAAACAAACATTAGCTAAATAAGAAATAATAACAACAAACATCCCACACTAATAAATTAATTGCTATAGAAAAATGTCCTATGATGTTATCACAATCCCAGAATTTCTGTACTGAAACACCAAACATAGATGAATGAGACGAACTAAACATAAGTTGAACAACAAAATGTTCTGCTATACACCCCTATACAGGCAGTAAAGAACAGAATACAGATACTTAAAGAAAGCATCCACCGAATTCCCTTGACAATTTATATTTGCCTAACAAACCAACCAATCAAATCAAATCAAGAAATAGATGTAAAAAATAAACAAGTCCCAGTAGAACTGATATGCACCTTGGAATATCAAGCAGCCATCTCTCTTCTTCCACCTCTAGCTTTCAAGATCATGTCTTTGAGGTTGTCATAGCGATTGTGGTGATAATCAATCCAAATACACAATTGTCTTATGGCCTCTCTCTTCTCTTCACTTAAGCTCAAGATTCCCCTCTCTTTCTCATTCATCTCTCTTTCCAATTCCCCCACTTTCTCATCCCTCTCTTCTATCATCTTCTCCAGCTCTCCCATCTTTTCTTCCCCCTGTTTCATGGTCTGAATTAATCGTTGCCTTTCATCCTCGTCGTTTTTCAGCATTGTTTCTAGCTCCCCAATCTTCATTGTCAATACCAACTTTTGTTCCTTCTCATCCTTCAGCTGCTCAACCAAACCTGCAATTTCCTTTTTCAACCGATCTTTTCCAGCA
This sequence comes from Scutellaria barbata, assembly GCA_028654395.1. Lineage (NCBI taxonomy): Eukaryota > Viridiplantae > Streptophyta > Magnoliopsida > Lamiales > Lamiaceae > Scutellaria > Scutellaria barbata. The sequence continues at coordinate 12,783,331 of CM053645.1, forward strand.
TTGTTTTCAGTGATCCAGTTCATTATAACCTTAAGTTCATTCCCAATTTCATAGACACGTGACTCAAGGTGACCATAGTCTTCCTCAAACTTCACAGCAAATGTATCGATTCCTATCACTGTTTCATTCATCTTCTCAGAGATACCTGATACCATTTTCACTTGAGCTTCTTTATAAGTAGAAATTATCTCAGACAACAAAGCAATCCTCTCTTCCAGAAACTTCTGTTCCTCCTGTAACTTATCTACTCTTTCTTGATGGCTCTCTTCCTTCTCACCTAATACCTGTTCTGTTATATGGAGCTTCTGACTTGTTAACCGCTGCTTTACCTCAGTGGTTCTCATATTCTCCATCAAAGTATTGATTTCATCTTCTTTGATCTCCAGGTCTATTTTTAGATCTTCTATAGTTTCTTCCAGTTGATTAATGTCCTGGTTTTTTGCTTCAACAACCTTACGGATCTGATCTTGCATCTGTTCTATCTCCTTCTCTGATGATTTGAGAGACTCCTCACAGTTTCTGAACTGGAGTTCTAGTTGTTTCTGATCCTCACTCAATTTGATGAATGAATCATTCTGTTCCTTCATATTTCTTTCATGTTCTATGACCTGGTTCTCTAATTCAGAATTCTTGTTCTCGGCCTGAGATAATTCCTCTTTCAACTTTTCAATCTGAATCAGGAATTCTGATATTTGCTCACTCTGTTTCTCAATAGTGGCATCTGCCTCTTTGTGATCCTCACTCAATTTGATGAATGAATCATTCTGTTCCTTCATATTTCTTTCATGTTCTATGACCTGGTTCTCTAATCCAGAATTCTTGTTCTCGGCCTGAGATAATTCCTCTTTCAACTTTTCAATCTGAATCAGGAATTCAGATATTTGCTTACTCTGTTTCTCAATAGTGGCATCTGCCTCTTTGTGATCCTCACTCAATTTGATGAATGAATCATTCTGTTCCCTCATATTTCTTTCATGTTCTATGACCTGGTTCTCTAATCCAGAATTCTTATTCTCAGCCTGAGATAATTCCTCTTTCAACTTTTCAATCTGAATCAGGAATTCAGATATTTGTTCACTCTGTTTCTCAATAGTGGCATCTGCCTCTTTGTGATCCTCACTCAATTTGATGAATGAATCATTCTGTTCCTTCATATTTCTTTCATGCTCTCTGACCTGGTTCTCTAATCCAAAATTCTTGTTCTCAGCCTGAGATAATTCCTCTTTCACCTTTTCAATCTGAATCAGGAATTCAGATATTTGCTCACTCTGTTTCTCAATAGTGGCATCTGCCTCTTTGTGATCCTCACTCAATTTGATGAATGAATCATTCTGTTCCTTCATATTTCTTTCATGCTCTCTGACCTGGTTCTCTAATCCAAAATTCTTGTTCTCAGCCTGAGATAATTCCTCTTTCACCTTTTCAATCTGAATCAGGAAGTCAGATATTTGCTCACTCTGTTTCTCAATAGTGGCATCTGCCTCTTTGTGATCCTCACTCAATTTGATGAATGAATCATTCTGTTCCTTCATATTTCTTTCATGCTCTCTGACCTGGTTCACTAATCCAGAATTCTTGTTCTCAGCCTGAGATAATTCCTCTTTCACCTTTTCAATCTGAATCAGGAATTCAGATATTTGCTCACTCTGTTTCTCAATAATGGCATCTGCCTCTTTGCTTTTAGCATCCAAGAAACCTAATTGCTCGTGAAGACTGTTTACATCTGCAGTCAACGCCATGATCTTCACAGAAGCTTCACTCTCTCCATCTTCACATTTCTTCAGTAAAGTGGAGATTTCGTTCTCCTTTTCTATCAATGCTTTCTCCATCTCAGAATTTCTAAATTGCAGCTTTCCGTTTTCATCTTCCAACTGACTCAGTTCCTCACTTTTACTACTCAAAGCTCTTTGATATTCCAGATTCACTGCTTCCTGTTCATCTGTGGCAACCTTCAACTTCTTCTTCAATTCATCTACCTCCAAAAGCGCTGCTCTGAGTTCTTCTTCGACGATAGCTGCACTTTCCCCCAATTTATGTTTAACTTTTCCATTTTTTTTGCCCTTTTTCTTCGGAGAATCTTCCGAGTCGGAGGAATCTGAACTCGACGAGGAGCTGCCATTAAACTTTTCTCTCAATTCCTTTGTCAGATGATCATAACGTGCGTAAAGAGTATCGTAATGATTATTAAAATCCTCGATGAAGTCTACGAGCAACTCTTTTCTATCATTATTACCATCTTCTTCTTTAAGAAACCCTAAGATCTTCTGTAACTTCCCATCAAATTCTACAGTTAACAAAGAACACTAAATATCAGCAATAGAAAATCTTTTTTCGTAAAAGTAAGGATTAAAATAATAATTTATTGATCGCTTAATTCAGTATCCATGTACCTGATTTGGTTCCTCTGATCTCTTCATCCTTTTCAGAATCGAAATGAGTTCCAAAACTGGATCTAAACAACTTGCTCCACCGTTGCTTAGGCATTTCCGATTGACCTCCCTGCAAAATTTCAGGGTTTTGTACCCCACGTTTTCATTTGTCGATGATTTATGTGGAACAGTGGAAGGAGGAATATTTTTGACTAAGACAGAAATATAATACTTTAAATTTGAATCACAATAAAATTGCTATAATTGCAGACAGCTGGACCTTCATTTTCTAATCCCTACAGCCAACTGCGCCTTCACGAATTTTGAGAATATTACTTACACTATCTGGAATTTTAGTGACACACGATTTCACTTTTTTGTAAATACATTAAAACGAGATTAATTTAAATTGAAAATCCAGTTCCGTTGACTTTCAAACATGATTCCTCATATGGTAATGAACATAAATAGTGCAGACACTTGAATGTACCGATTCAAACTCGTTCTGATAAATATTTTTGAAATCAATCCTTCGTAGTCGTAGGAATAGCTTTTCCACGTTTCATATATTATTTTATTTGGATCCAATCATAACCATCCTTCTATTATTAGTTTATGATTGCTCATTATTTTTCCATAGTATAAACTGTAATGACGTAATTATAATTTTTACTCAAGAAACATGATATATGAGATGTCTTGCACGACATATGCCACATCTCTATAGACTATAAGTTGTGAAAAAGAAGAAGAAGAATTCTACAAACCCAACGGTTTATACTTTGACAGTCCGAAAGCAGCAAAGTAACGAATCAACTCAGATCGTACTGACTACCCTTCAACAGGTATGCACTTTTAGGGTTTTTCTATATTGTAGCCAAAGTGTTTGATATATTGTCGCAAAAGCCGCACCAATATAAATAATAGAAAGATGAGCAAGCGGCCTCCTCCTGATCCGGTGGCGGTTCTCAGAGGCCACCGCGCTTCGGTTATGGACGTTGGCTTTCATCCATACAAGAACATCCTGTTCAGTGGTTCCACAGATGGTGAATTGCGCATTTGGGATACATTACAGCATAGGACCATTTCATCTTCATGGGTGCACAGTGCAGCTCATGGTATCATCAGCATTGTTGCTGGTGGGGACAACAGAGTGATTACTCAAGGAAGGGATGGAAGTATTAAGTTATGGGATATAGGAGAAGGTAGCTTGTCTAGAAACCCACTCACTACAATCGAAACTAATTCATACCACTTTTGCAAGCTTTCACTATTAAATGCTAAAATCAAGCCAACTGAAGTAACCAAGAATCACCAGGATGAGGTTTCAGGAAGTGAGATCCATCCCACAAAGCTAGAAGGTGATGGACCTAATTATATTGCCACAGCTGGGGGAGATTTGTCTGTGGTTGAGGTTTGGGATGTTAATAATGCTGAAAAGCTTGTAACATTTCCTGGTTACTCAATGAGCTCTGAGAATAGTTCTACAAAGTCAAGAGGAATGTGCATGGCTGTTCGAGCTTTCTTGCCATCTGGATCACAAGGATATGCAAATGTGATAGCTGGCTACGAGGATGGATCCATGGTTTTGTGGGATTTAAGGAATCCGGCCTTACCAGTGACGTGTGTAAAATTTCACTCTGAGCCAGTTCTTAGCTTATCTATTGACAATTTGCATGGGGGAGGGGTTTCTGGTTCTGCTGATGAGAAAATCGTGATGTTTTCACTGAATCCTTCAACGGGATCCTGTTTGGTCAAGAAAGAAATAATTTTGGAGAGACCTGGCATTGCAGGCACCTCAATCAGGCCGGATGGTAAAATATTTGCCACTGCTGGCTGGGATCATAGGGTGAGGATATATGATTATCGCAAAGGGAATGCTTTGGCCTTATTGAAATATCATCATGCGATGTGCAATGCTGTCACATTCTCAGCTGGTTGCAAACTCATGGCTTCATCTTCGGAAGATGCCACGGTAGCACTATGGGAACTTTATCCTCCTACAAACTGATATGGACGCTATGTGTGTAGTTATTGATGTCCTGCAAGTCGAGACTCTTCTGCAATAGAACGAGTACATTTCCTTGGGATGATTTGTATATCTTACGTTAATGGTAAACGTTTATTTTTTTAACATTAAAACATGCTAAGGTTCTTTGTTGGTATTTGCATGCTTACTTTTCCATGGCATCTCTTATAGAAGATCCATGTGCAATTGGATGAATTCATTCTTACCAATAACCATAGCTTGCATCATTTCTTACAGAAATTTAGAATCCTAAGACCTGATAGAAATCCCAGAATCGAAAAAGACAATGAAAGGAGATTCCATCCAAAACCTTTTGGTTGTCTGCCTAACTATACATTGCTGTTAAAGTATATGATGTTTGGGGTCAAAGGATGCTAATTCTCTATAATCCATGCTAACCTAGTTGAAAGAATGAAAAAGACTTATCGATTGCTATGGGTCTCGATAACAAAGATTCTTCATGTACAGGATGTTGTCAAGATGACGTCCTGCGTCTTGTATTCATATCAGACAATATCTTCTTGTAAAAATCAGATCGACCTCTGTGATAATCAATCCACACACAAAGCTGCCTTATGGCCTCCCTCTTTTCCTCATTCAGTTCCAGCTTCTCATCTTCTCTCTCTTTAATCGTTTTCTCCAATTCTCTCACCTTAATTTCTGACTTCCAGACCTTCTCCCTGAATGTTAATATCTCAGCTTCCTTCTCATCAAGTTGTGCTAGTAAGCAGTCTAAATCATCTTTCACGTGTAATAGTGCCTCGTTTTTCCTCATTGCCCATTGCTTTGCAAAGTTGAGCTCACACGAGGCCTTGGAAATCCTGTTCACTAAATTTGCAGAGCACTCCTCGAATTTTAAGGCCTGTGAGTCTAATGATGTGAGCAACTCATTTGCTGCTAGTGTCAAGCCCTCCGCACTCTTCAATTCAATTACAGCCTTTTCTGCTCTTTCTGTGACGTCTTTGGTCTCTTGCTCGTACTTCTCTCTAGTCTTACGATACCATTCTTTGCTCTCAACTTGTAGCTGTTCTGCAACCGTGATCCTTCGACTGAGGATCCTATATTGGTCATCATACTGTTTCCTGAATTCTGCTGCGAGTTCTTCTATTTTTCTTTCCACAAGCTGGATATTTGTTCTGGAAATTTTCTCCAACTGGGAAGAACTCTCTCTCCCTTTGTCAAGCTCCATTTGCAGTACTTTTTTGTCATTTCGCAGGGTTTCCAACTCCATCTGCAAACACCGGTTCTCATTTTCGAAGCTTTCCAACTTGCTTTTCAGATTTTCAACCCCTTCTGCCAAGGGTTTGATCTGCACCAACATCATAGTCTGGCTATCCTTCAACGTGTTCAGTTCAAGATGCATATCAGCAATTGTAGATGAATAATGCTGCTCATTATCCATAAAACCTTTTTTAACTGAATTAAATTCACTTTCTTTTTCTTTATATTCGACTGTCATTTCCAAAATTTGAGCTTCTAGTTTCGACAGTTTCTCTTCCATCTGCATAGCTTCACTTGACTTGCACTCCAATTGCTCTTCTACTTTCGATATTTTCTCTTCCATTTGCATGGCTTCATTTGACTTGCACTCCAATTGCTCTTCTAGTTTCGATATTTTCTCTTCCATTTGCATAGCTTCACTTGACTTGCATTCCAATTGCTCTTCCAGATGTGTTCTCTGCATGCTAAGGGTTGTAACCTCGATCCTCAACGTGTCAACCTGTCCCTCTAAATCTTTTATTTGAGCCAACATCTGGGTCTTGTTTTCTGATTCCTCCCCCTCAACTGCCAGATCCTTATAAACTTCCCCATGCTCTCGAGGGCTGTTCAAAGGTGACTCTGATTCAGGATTCATGATTTTCTTCACTTCACTTGAACTAGTCGACTTATCTTTCAAGATAGTATCTTCTAAATCTGAAGCTTCAGATTCTTGATTATCGTTATCAGAGGCTTTTGAAGTACCACAACTCACTTTATCGTTATCAAGAGCTTTTGAATCTGAACCTGAGTCGGAAGAGGAAGACCTATTATCATCTCCATCACCAACTTTCTTCTTCACCTGTTCTCTTAAATCTACATAGAGAGAGTACAGTGATTCATACTGCTTGTGGAAATCTTCAATAAGTTGAATAGCTTCCGACTTCTTCCTCAAGTTCCTTTCTTTATTCCCATGGTTTATATTCCTTGTGATCTTTAAGATCATTTTCACCTGCTCCTCTATCTCTGCACACAAGGCAGATTTTGTTAGTTTCCTGCATGAATACAGAAGTACTATATCAAAAACACACATGTTTTAACAACACAACACATTTAGGGATATTATTCTTAGAAACTTCACATACTCCTAGTGAGTGTAAATATTTTAAAAAGATAGCTAGCTAGATAAGACAAATGAGGAGCAGAAAACCTTGTTACTATAAACTTCCATGAGAGAATTGTTTCTTTTTTAATGAAACCTATTGAGGTACTTGAAACTCTGCTTTATGCACACACAAAAACTGAAGTTATAAGTTGTGCATTTTAATGATCCGTGATTCGAGTTAGATTAAGGGTATGCTGATTATATAGGCAGCTACAGGATGATCAACTTACTGTGTATAAGTTGCCATTCTGTATGCCACAAAATTCCACGTTCGGGAAAAGATTGTGCTAGTAGACAGGCCTTAAAATGCATTCTATTGGGCTTTAGAGCGGTATCCCATATCCTCCGGTGAAATTGAAAGGTTTCAGGATGTTTACCTATTTTCATCCATCTCAGTTGTTCTTCCTTTTGAGGATCAATGTGATTGCTAAAGGAGTTCAGTGAACCCCTCCATCGTTGCTTTGTCATCTCTGCTTCAGATTCAACCACCAAATAATACTATACCTAGTCTATAACTAAACATAAGCCCTCTCTCTCTCTCTCAAAGCAAAGCAAGTCCAGGATCTGCAACATTGTGGTTTATAAAGAAAGTTAGTTTGATATTCAAGATTGATACCTAAATAAATTTTCAATCAAGAAATGTGGCCCTGCATCCAAGATCATCATTTTCACAATTTCATATATATGATCAACAGATGGTGTCAAACAACATGTGATCAAATTTGAGCATTTATGAAGTTGAACTCCAAAATATACAAAAAAAATAAAAAAATAAAAAAGAGAGAAAGAAAGACCGCGCTAGAAAAAGCAGGCTGGAGATTAAATTCATACATGATTATTAATGCATGATTGCTCTCAGGCATTTTCACAAGCGGCTTAGCCACGTGAATTGAGTAATCATCCTCTTCAAAGAACATTAAAGATTTCCGTTGCTATGAATTCTTGTGTCACTAACAACATATATTTTAACTCATATATCCCCAGAACGCTTTGATTATCAAGCTTTCGTTGTCATGGATGGATTGCCAAAATCAAGAATGATGTATGAGACCTAAATCATATAAAATGGATCAAGCAAACAAACCCAACAAACAAGGATGCTAAGATGTCTTACCAAATTAATGGAACAATGAAATGATGCATGTGCATGCACTTCTCTGGGAATCACAAACACCACAACATATCGATTTGATGAATGAAAAATACAAATCCCTCAAGGGATAGGCCAAGGATGAGAGACAAAATATTTTTTTCATCAACTAAAAGGTCGCCCATGTATACTATTGTTAGTTTGTTATGGGGTGATTTGTAAAATTTATATTTTCTATTTTTTTTTTCTTTTTAATATGATCTAGTTGAGTGTTAAACCATATAAAGCAAGCCCATTTTGTTATCATGGGTCCAATCCAAATAAGTAATAATAATAAAATAAAAATAAAACTGCTCAAACGGTATTTTGTCGATTCAACCAGTCAAAAATTAATGGAGATATATGGCTAGGTTTTAAGAAAGCTTAGACTTAATTATTGGCTAAATCATCTATGTACGTGAATATCTAAAAGTCATATTTTCTTATATTTACTATTCATTAATTACATATACAACATTTATTTATAATCTAAGACATAATAATAATCTATTATATTACTAATTTGCATAAAAGTTAAATAATAAATAATTATTGACCATCTATGTGACAAAGTTACGTGATAAAATTAAAATATATAAATAACGTTTAATAAACTGAGTGGATGATCTGGTAGCATTTAACGGCAAATCCATGGTATGATAAACTTGACCATTAATTCGACCATAATTCCACCGATAATTCATCAATGATTCAATGTTCTTAACCCTAGTTTACCTCCCTGCCTAATAAGTGCTTGATCGGAAACTCATTTGAAAACTTATATTGGAAAAATATAAAATTAATCCCATTATTATAAAAGTATAACAAAACTGGTCTTATTCATTTTAAAATTGGAAATTTAATTTATTATTCTGTCTACTTTAATTTGTGGTGACGAACTGACGTTGATAATTTTAGGGCTTTTTGTTTTTTTTTTGTGAATTTTCGAGTCACGATAATCAGATATGCAAGAAGACTTCAGTAGAGAATAATTTGCTCTGATGATCATCAAAGAACTGCAACACGTGAAAGAGACAAGATATATTTATATACATACATACATTCAAAAAATCAAGAAACATGGTTTCAAAATGTTTGACTCGATTACATGAGATGAAAATTAAAAAACTTGATTCTTTATCCCTTTCCATGAACAAAAATATATTGGTTTAATTTCCTCCTTTTGATGAGCAAAAATATAGAGAGGAGACTAGATTATGAAAGAAGACACTCTAAGCTACATAAATTGTACATGATCTATGTTTGGTTTTTGAGAGCTCATACTGAGTGGCAGCGATGTCTGTCTACCGAGTCTCGAGCTTGGTAGGCCTGGATGCATTGGTGATGCTATTGGAGATGGATAAGCCTTGGCATGGCTTGGTGAGGAACCTGATGCTGCTTTCTTCATTCTGGCTGGTGAAAGCAGAAGAGACGACTCATTTTTTCCACTCTTTTTGAAGTCTCTTGATGGTGATGCAGATGGTGAGAATGGAGGAATCATTAACTTCATTCCAGTTGGTGAAATCCTTTTCAATCCACTTGATGGTGTTTCTGGGATGCCAGACTTTTTGGTAGCTCTTGATGGCGATTGGGCTGGAGAGGAACTGGATATCGGTTTCTTCATTGACATAGGTGAGTCGCTCTTTCGTGTTTCTGAAGGGATTAATGCATTTGCAATGTTAGTGTTGTGCATACAAGATGAGCATGTGATTGAGATGAATAAACAAGAATCAAGAAATACTGACCTGGAATTAGTTTGGTCTTTATAGCTTTCAATTTCTTGATAAGTGTAGGTTTCTTACCAGAGTTGTCTGATTTGTCAATGCCTTTATCTGTTGATTCTATTTTAGTTTCACAAGTTGTTTCTGGAATGTCATCTAATAATCTTTTATTCTCTGTAGCCAGAGAAGAGGTGGAAGAGGATCGTTTATGCTCGTTTATTGGTCTTAACGACTTCCTTTTCTCTTGAATCTCATTACTTTCCAAGTTTCCAGTCGATTTGGTTGATCCAGATTTGCTATTATCAGCACCAGGAGTTGAAAATCTCTTGAGAGGACTTTCAAAGGTAAATGACCTTTGATCAAACTCAAATTCATCTTGATCCTGTATCTCAGATTTAACTGTCCTGAGATCCAAACTGCCTGAACTTCTGCAGTCAATGATGTCTGAACAAACAGACCTTTGATCACCACCAGGTACTAGGAACAGATCATCCATGGCAGCCAACTGCTCATCATCAAACACTGGAGGTTGAGCCAAGTCCCATTTCTTAGCAGAGATCTTTTCCTTTTCAACAAGCTTATAACTGAACATCTGAAAAGGAATATGTGTCACAGGTGCCAAATCTCCACTCGGAAACTTCCTCAAAAACCCAGCCTCCATGTCATAATAGTCCACAAGTGGTGGTGGGCTATTAGGATCACCATGGTCCGGATTAACAACAAGATTCTTCTTGATGTAACGCAGAATCCTACATATAGACGAGAAAGATGGGCGTAGATTTGGGTTATTTTGCCAGCATTTCTTGATCAGATTGGCCAAGTATTTCGGAGAAGGATAGGAGAAAAGAGGCCTCTCTCCTGCCAATATATTCCTAACCATCTTCTCCCCTTGAAGATGCCCATCTTCAAATGGGAGTTTCCCATTTAGAAGCTCAAAGCAAAGCATCCCAAAACTGTACACATCAGCCTTCTCTGTCTGGATTGTGGTGCATTTCCCTTGAGACTGTTCTAGCTCAGCTAGAACTTCTGGGGCTAACCATATACCCGGATTAGGTGGTGTCTGTTTAGGACTCTTTGTAGCGTAACTCTTGATTGACGCGATGCCAAAGCCACTCACCTTTGCTTGAAAAGTTCCAGTCCTTACTTTTAGAAGAACATTGGATGGATTGAGATCACCATGATAGATGTTCTTGGAGTGGAGATACTCCATCCCTCTTGCAATCTGCAGCATAACATCAACTGCAACTGGTATGGAGAATGGAATACGATTTCTTTGACCAGAATGCTCTTTCATGTAGGACCCAAGATCCTTACTACTCAGCTCCATCACAAGGAACCCTTCTTTTCTTCCTTCATCATAAAAGGCACAAAGGTATTGCAACACATTGGGATGGGATAGTGAAAGCAGAGAGTAAATCTCAGGAAGTAAAGGGGTGATATCCCCAAAAAAGGTCCTCATTGCAAAGCTCTCTCCCAACCAGTGGATCTCCTTAAGATGATGGCCCCCACCTGCAGGTAATCCCGACCCCAAACGCCGTTTCACTTGGTAATCTTGAGCTTCGACTAACATCTTACTCGACAGGATCTTCCCCTTGGATGATGGATCACCATCATTAAGTTTCCTCAGCAATAAATCAGCGAGCTTCTGCTCACTCTTTGATACAGCTGTCATTCTCTTATCTCCGACTTTGTCAAGAAGCAGCCACCGATCTTCCTTCCAAGCAGTCTCAACTCGACTGCATATGTCTCGAGGGACTAAGTATTGCTTCCCAAACTTCCACTGGAAAAACTTAGGATCATTGCATTCATGATCATACTTTTGCATGAGGGCTACTTTTTTCCTCTGCACATCTGCCTGATCATCCCCCGACACCTCAGCTGCTGTCTCGATGGCCTCAATCACGACAGGGAAACACGAAAGCAGGTTGTGAATGTGGAACTCAATGCAGTCCCTGTTCACGTGGAGACTAATTGCTCTTCCCCACCAGTTCTTTATGTCCATGCAGTGTTTTATATAGCATTCCGCGTCTTTGAATACACGGTGGAGCTCCTTCAATGGGAGTTCAAGAGCTTTCCATTTCATGTTCTTCTCATCAAGACTTAAATGGTGTTGGATCTCTTCTGAAATGGAGTCAAAGGCTAATTGCATTATCTCGAAAAGCAAACAGCATTGCCTCTGGTTGATTGATATTTCATGTTTCAATACCATCAGAGCCTTTAAACTGCCCACAACTTCCCCAACCTGCCTGAATTGTTCCATCCAAGATTTTTTGAAAATATTATTCCACCCTGTAAAGCCTCACCTGCATCGCAATCTGATTTTCAGAAACATATAATCAAGTGGTTGATTCTATGTAGAATCAAATAGAAACAAAACATGATGTAAGAATGAAAATTACCCGTAAAAAGAAGATCACGGACGTCCAGGTGATCAGGGATCTGCTGAATTTTGAAGGGTTCAAATGAACCCTAGAGAAATTCAGCAAAATCCCAAATGAATAGATACAGCTACTAGAGTGCTACCTGAATTGACAGTGGTGGAGAAAAAGGGCAACCAAAAAATAAAAGAGTCACACAAAGAGGTTTCTTTGAACACATATAAAACTTGATGTTTTGTTTTTGTAAGAAACCAAGAATCAAAAATCTTGATGCTCCATTCAAAGCATGGAATGGAGAAACCAGTTCGAAAACTGGAATATCAAAATTTTTTATATTGATTAATTGTTTTGTTTAATGATTATGTGATCACCTGAAAGAGCTTGGCAGATGCGCTTCTTCTGAAATTCAAAAGTTTTGGCCGTTGAAATCTCCCGTGTCTTTTGGATCATTTTTTCTTGTGTTATTATTATTAAATTTTTTTTTAATTCCTTTTTTCTGTTTTGGTCAATAATATATTCCCGGGAACTTCGTTTTGCTGCTCTTCTTCTTTGTTATTTCCGAATAATTAGGAGTTTTTAGTAGTAAATACGGCAGCACCTAAAATACATATATTGATCATTAGACACAGACGGAAATATAGAAATCAGTTGCTGAGTTTACCAAATATAGCATACAGTTGGTGGTCAAAATTGAAACTTCATACAAGTAGCCTAACTGAAAAATAAATAAAAAATCGAAAATGATAAATTACATAAAAGAAATAGAAGGAGAAAGTAGGCAAATCAAAGGACAAGAAATGTAAGTAGACACGTGGAAGAATCAGGACCGTAGCATGTGGCGCGAGTAAAAGGCAGGCGATGAGCCGGTCCCCGCCGGTGGTGCTGTAGCACGACAACCGCAGGCGCACAATTGCTTTGGACTCATCTTCCTCCCTTACCGATTACCGCTTCTCCCGGTTTAAACTATATAAATAAATTTAAAATAATAATTATCGAATTTTTTTTTTAAGAAATTATACAGATCACCATAAATAAATACCTAATGAAATCATTAAGCCCATCTATATGGAACACTAACACTAACATTTTCATAAATCCACATTCTGATATGAGATTTATGGATTTTGATAATATAACCAAAAGATCAAAAAATCAAAAAAATTCAAACATTTTTAAATTTTTATTATTTTAGTTAATTTTTTAAAAGTTGTCAATTTAGTCATATATAACAAATTAGTTGTAATTTTAGCCCAAATTCAATTTTAGTCAAAACTAAATTATATATGTCATGAATAAAAAAAAATCATTTACATCTCATCAAAAAATGATAAAAATAAATAAACAGCTCATCAATTATTTTTTATTTTACTCTCTACAACACTCAAGTCTAATTTTTTTATTTTCTTTAATTTGTAAATTCAAGATAATGTGTTTATTTTCTTTATTTTTTTTTCATTTTTGATAAAGTGTAAATGATTTACGTAGGACATATACAATTTAATTTTGATTAAAATTGAAATTTGGTTAAAATTACAATTAATTGACTATAATATGACTAAATTGACAACTTTTAAAAAATTAACTAAAATAGTAAAAACTCGAAAAAGTTAGAATTTTTTTGGTTATTTGGCCAATCGAAAATATATATATATATTTTTTTTTCATATTTGGAATTTTATACTTGGGAGTTGGGACTCCATTTTGCTTCATTGAGAGAGTGGTCGCCCAATACTTTTCAAAATAATCTAAAAGGGCTATGTATTTATTTGTACATTTTGAAAGGACAATGGTATAAATATGGCGGGGTTTGGGTATTTGACTGTTATTAATACAATTTAATATATGTGAATTTAAAATTGGTTAAATAGATGAATAGAAATTTTCCCGTTATTCTTTATATGTGAATTATGCTAAAAAATTTTTTTTGAAGAAAATGCATATCTTGGCCCCGATAATAAATCTTGAGGTTATACTAAATATGGTGATAAAATAAAACTAAAAACGTGTCATAATAGCCGTTTCTCTTTAAAATAAAAGGTAACATTATATATAAGGACAATATTTTAAATATAGAAAAAAAAGAAGTTGATTGTGGAAATCTAAAATAGGAGGTAGTTTGACCAACAGAGCACCGAGTATCCCGGTATCTGGTGTAGGAATGGAATCCGAAGAGATGAAAGCAAAAAAGAAAAAAAAGAAAGAGCACATGGAATGGAATACCAATAATAAAAGCTGCAGAAAAGCATGTTCTCCATTGCATCCACCACACACATTTGTCATTTCCTTTTTATTAACGCTTTTCCAATTTGCTGTTGCCTTAATCCTTCTCTCTCATCTCTCTCTCTCTCTGTGCAAAGAGCCAACCAATTCTTAGAAGTGCTTGCACAGAGGGAGAAACGTATCTGCTAGAAAATGGCGATGAATTGTAGGGTTTCGTTCGGCATTTTTGCTGCATTTGCTCTTCTTTTTGCACTCATTATACCTGCGGTTCAGGGACAGGACGCTTTTGCCCCCGCTCCAGCTCCAACAAGCGACGGTTTGTTTTTTTTTTGTTTTGTTTTGTTTATGGGTGTATATGATCTGTTTTTAGTTTATTAGAAAATAATGGAAATGCTGTTCGTGAATGTGCCCTTTCTGGAGAGCCCTCTGTTCTTGGTTTTCGTTCTCTTCTTTAATTGGATTTCGTTTTAGGGGAAAATGTTGAAGGTTTGGATTTTTCTTTTTTCGGTTTCTTTAGTTTGATTGATAAGAAAATTGGAAATGAGATGTTTATTTCTTTAAAATCGACCTGAAATGGGATTTTAATCCTTTAATACTGTTAGTTTTTTCTGATGCTTTGTATTGGTTTTTTTGGAACAGATCAATTTGACTTTTGGCCTGCAAAAGAGAATAAAACTCATAGGATGTAATGTTTCTTGCACCAAATAATTTTAGAGCATAGAAGTGATATGAAAGATCGAGCTTTCAAGAAATATATAAGAGTAAATTACCCTTTTTAGGGCAGATTGTTAATGCCACTCAATAAAAATTTGGTCAAAAAGATGGTTTTAGATACAATATTGGCTAAAATATTTTTTTCCCTTGAGAAGAATGTGGCCTTTTTTAAGGCTAGTGTAGTTTTTTTTCCCCCCAATAATCTATGGCACTATTAGAAAGTTTTGTCCCTTTTGCCTTTTGATCTTGGTTAATTTCAATATGGAAATACAAAGCATATGATTTTCTTGATTCAAATGATTTTGGCTTCATATATCAGACATTTCCTTTTTCCTAGCTAAATTGAAGCTTTAGTTTCTTGGACCAGAAAAGTAGTTTGTGTCCTAAGCTATCCAGTTGCACAATATGCTAACTCACTTTGTTCTCTTGAGAAATATAGGACCATGCTTATACTTGTCTTCTGTATCTTGACTTGTAATGTTTCTACAAGATGAACACTTTTGAGAATGATCCTTTTTTACCATCCTAAATCTATTCAAATTGTCTTGTTCAAAGGAGCCTTTTTCATAATTGGTTTTTGTAATCTTTCATTGCAACATTCTTTAAACTTACTATGTATGAAAAAATGAGCAACAATGTGGTGACATCCTCTATTTGCAGAAGAAGAAAAATATAATAGAAACACCCCAAAGTAGGTTGACAATGAGCTGTTGTGATAGGTTTCTACTTTCTAGTATTTAGTATATAGATCCATGACTTGTAGTTTTAAGTTTGTTTAGAGCTGTTAAACATTTAATGCACTGATAATTTGAAGCTTGTATTTATGCATTAGTAGTAGTTAGTAGAACTGACTAAATATCGCAAAGGGTATTTCTGATGCAGTCTTGTTTGCCATCCTCAGGGACAGCAATTGACCAGAGCATCGCGTATGGTCTGATGTTGTTAGCTTTGGTGCTCACTTATATTATCCACTCCTTTGACGCCCCATTCAGTATTTGAATTCATCCGATGGACAGTTGACAGTTTAGGTTTGCTGGATTTTTGTTTGATTGACTGAATAATGAACTAAGAATCTTATATTTCATTGTAAAAGATTTTCTGAATGGTTGGTCATGAAGTGCACTCTTCTTATTTTCAAATATACAATAATGATTAGTCATTGGTTAAACCAACGCAAACTAAAATATCCTGTTCATGAAATGTGATTACACCTCTTAACATAATACATAGGACAGCTAGCTTAACACCTTTTTTATTGTGCTACTTCAATAATAATTCAGACATCTGAGCTTCACTTAACTAATTGTGAAAGAGGCTGATTTGTTGTAGCTTATTCATACTTGATGATGTATTGGGTTCATTAATCGTTAGGCCCAAGAGGGTTCTAACCGTTATGATAATAGCACTCAAGAACATTAGTTAAGTCTGAAGAGGATAAATGCGAATGAATGCATTAAAAGAAGTGTTTGTAACTGAACTCCTGGTTCATTAATTTATATTGGACATGCAAAATGTGTGTGTATATATAAGCAATAGTGATGCACATTCAAATCCCACACTTGTTCACTCTTCAAGTCCAAAAAAAAGAAAATGAATTTTTTAATTTTTTAAATATAATTGTAGCTGGCATGGCGAATTGTTTGTTATATCTGCATGAGTTGTTGAGAATAGGAGAAATCCTTATTCCCCTCAACCTTATAAAATATGAGATGCTGATTTCAGGAGAAAGCATGCCTGACAATGACATTCACATTGCCTTTCTTCTTATGGCTTCAATAGGCTATTGTGTGATGGACCAGCATCAGCCAACTCTTTTTTAAATATCTTGTAAGAAATTTCTCCTTCTCTTTTCAGACTAGCTCTTTTATTTATTTATTTATTTTTATTGGCATGGAGGTTAGGTAGAAATTGATGTCAATATTGAGGGTATAGGCCCACAGTATCAGTAAACCGGGCTTCTATAGAATGATATAATGATCCATAGAGCCTTGTGGCCCAATTCCAAGTGGTGAAGATCCAATTAAGAATGCCAGTGTCGAACCAATTCCATCCCAAGTTGTCTGAGAATTCAAGTTTTAGCAATATGATTTTTTTTTAAATATGGAAAATATTAAATGTGAGGGTCTCCGAAAGCACCAGTAACTTTAGTATTCATTTTATGAAGTATAAGATTTTGTAGTCGGTTGATGAAATTATAACTTAAAGTTTAATTAATAGTAGATATATAATAAGAGCCAAATGTGAAGTGAGAGAAAGTAGAGATGTGTGATATTTTGAAAAAAAATTGAAAAAGGGCATGCGAGACGTGAATACACTAAATGTGATGTGTTTTTTGGCATGAAAATAGAGACAAGGCAGGGAGTGGGAGGAGATATTTGATTCAGTACATATTGATTGCCCCATCACTCTCCTGTCAGTAGCTGAGAGTGACTCTTTCATCCCTCCATTTCCCTATTTTGCCCTTCCCACCCATGCCTGCCACCTGTCCTGTAACACACCATTTTTATCCTTAACCAATGCCTTTTTTTTTTTTTTTTTTTTTATATCAAGTGCAACATACTACCAACCATCAATTCTCATTATTTCCCTTGATTGATTTATCGGTTTTATCATATTGGCTATAAATTTGTTACAACGTTATTTAAAAACTAGCTGTAACATTTCAAACAAAATATTTATTTTGGAAAACGACATTATTCAAAAACATTTCCGAAACACTTTATTTCTTGGTCATGAATATTTTGCGATAATCTTAACGGTTTCTAGATATACTTTGATTTCTCATGATTGATTATCGCGGATGTTTCTTATTAAAGTTTAAAAAAGCTAACAATTTATCTGTCCATACAAAGAAATTAGTTTTCCAAATAGAAATTTGCCTTTACCAACAAAAAGCTCAAACATTCGTACTTTTTTTTTATAAACTGGTTTTAGATTGTGAATGTTAGACGTGTAAATCAAATATATATATATATATATATTGATGGTTAGATTTTTAAATTAGAATGTTAATTGAATTTAAAAATATTAATAATTTTAATTAAATTAAATTATTTGAGGAAGGATTAAAATAGACATAATGAAAATGGACAAAATATAAAATTAATATTATTGTGGTAATAGATAACAATGAATCGGAATTCAATTCAGGACCCGTTTAGGTGCTAATCATGATCGCTATAATATTGTGGAAATTGATAGATTTTGACGTAAGCTCTTCAAGTCCTGTCAAGATGTTGAATAATCTAACTAAATATGGTTAATTGGTTCAAATTGTCGAATTTATTTTTAAACCAAAAAATCATATAGGATGAAATTGAAACTGGACCGTGTGGATTTTGATTTCAATTCCGATTTTTAAAACAATAGTTCGAATTTAACCACCAATTTAGATGGTTTCGTTTTTTTTTTTAAAACAATTTTTAATACTTTTTATCTAAATTACATATAAATAGTACAATTATTCCTACCATGCAAAATAACAATTTTATTTTTGAATTAATAGTTTGATATAAATTAAATATTAAAATTTATATTTACAAATTTTAAAAATTACAACTTATAACTTTAATACAAGCAACAATAATACAACTTACAACTTATAACTTTAAAAATTAAAAATTATAATTTAAATACGAATTGTAAATATAAAAAACTTACAACTTACAATGCATATTAAAAAATTAATCAGATACAAATTAAAATTCAAAAGTAGAATAACATTATAGTATTTATGATGTATAATATAAATATAAAAAATAGATAAATTCACAGTTTAATCGTGGATTTCTAATTTAAAAAATACACAAACAGAAGCAAGCCGCACTAATATTGTTCATAATTTCAATTTTGGAATCAAGATTGGACCAACGGTTAACCAAAACTTTGACCACGCTTTGATTCTGCTTTTCAGAATCAATTGAGCAACTCTAGGTCGACCTAGTTTGCTAAACATCAATTTAAATTTCCATTTCTTTTATTACACAATGCAATGACATTCTGTGTCCAAATATCTAATTTATAATAATAAAAACATCAAAGTGGATCATTTAGAAATGACACAAATTATTTAAAGAAATTTAAAAATATGGGCCACGCAGTTGGCACCAATACTGTCACAATCTGCTGGATTTCCACCTAGCAATTTTTGCAACATTTATTAATAATGATAGATAAAATACTGATTATAAATTCTACATCGCCACACTAACAATTCGCAAATAAAATGAAGGAAAATTATTAAAAAAAAAAAAGCGGATTAAGACTGATTTTTCAAGTAAATTGAGCTAATTAACAGCCCATCATAACAACACTACTATTCGCATATCTGTTAGGTTATATTACCAACTATTAATACATAAATATAGATGCGAGGTTGAAATATACTCTTAACAAATTAGTAAATTACATAACATAGTTGGATAGAAGATTAAGAGATAAAAGAAATAAATGTTAAAAAAATGAGATATCATTTTTTAAAGAATGAATAACTTGAAGAAAAAGGTTACACATTTCAACTATGTATATGTATTTACAATATTTGAATAAAAAAGATCACTATTTTGTAATAATACAAAAGTCTTAATTATAGAAGACATCCAGGCCCATCTAGGTCTGTTGGCCCCAAACCGACCTTGACAATATTGACATCAAATATACCAGGTAGGGATTTTCATAATCCTTCGTGCACTTTTCTGTGGGCTTTCTACAAAATGTTCAATAAATCTCTATTAAAAAAAAAAAGAAAAAAAAAAGTGAGAAGACGACGATTGAGCCACTTGATTAGTTATCGAAAAAGGGTGGTATATATTTTCTTGGAATAAAAAAAAAATAACGAAAAAGAAGAAATAAGGAGTGAAGTGAGTGGGGCCCATCCCATATATTGCTTTAGAAAAGGAGGAGAGGTCAACGATATTATGCTTATTTTCTCTCCACCCTTTTTTAAAGTAGGCGCCTCCTCCGAGCAGTGGCAGTCCTGCGAGCAGTGGTGGCTGAGCCTGAGCCTGAGCCTGAGCCTGAGCCTGAGACTGAGCCCGAGCCCGAGCCCGAGCCCTGGGGACCACCCCTAAATATTAAGGCCTATATGACGTGTACGCCCATCATTGGCTTCTACTTGTTCGAGTATAAACGAAGAAGATCTCACCTATTGCGACCTCTGCTTTGCTGCTTCCAATCTTTTCTGAAATTGAAAAAATACTTTATTCCTCTCCTTTTATTTTGTCTTTTGTGTTTCTGTGTGACATATATTCTTGCTGCTATTTCATTCATACCATAAATTAATTTGTAATATGTAGTTTCTGTTGTAGGCCGAAAAGGCCAAGCACTATACTATTCCACCTCACTTATTTCCAAATGTCACCTCATATAACCCTAAGCATATATCGTCAAGAATCCCATATATTCTAATTGTATGTTAAAAGTATCATTGTATACTATGTTCTAAACAATATTACTTGTTATATATTATAGTGACAGTTACTGTATATTAAAATAGCACTTTAATGTATATAATAAATCGAATTGAATGTTAATATATCAATTTCCTATGTATCACTTAGTATAATTAAAGTATTATATGTTATATGTTAAAATATCACTTGTTATATATTAAAATATCAATAAGTATATATTAAAGTAGTGCTTACTATAAATTAAAGATATTACTTGATATACACAATCATCGCATTATAAGTTAATTGATACATGGAAAAAATCTATACATTTTGAAGGAATATTATGCCACATGAAATTTTAATGTATGTAAAAAAAGAGTATCACTTAATAGAATTTCACATTGAATGTAGTACTGTGGTTACCGAATTTAAGGTTTTTACTATTGGTCTGGCTAAATTAATGAAATGAAATAAATAGATTTTTTTTTTCCCAAATTCATGAAAATGGAAATTCTTTAAAAATTAGATTCCAAAAAAAAAAAAAAAAAGCAGAAAATTAACTTACATGTTGCCAACTGAAAAAAATGTGATTTATAGGTTGCAATTAGTTAGAATTTTTTTTTTTTTTTATAAAAAGAAATATAGTATTGGTTGCAAGTTGAAATGCATCCCATTAATAAATAATTAGAATCAACTACATATGCTCTTAAAAAAAACATTAATATTAACTTAATAAAGATACATCATTACTATAATGAACACAATATTAACTTAATAAACTCATACAGTTGATATTGTAAAAAAAAAGAAATGATCGAGGAATAATGAATATGGGGAAAAGGGAATAATAAAAAAGCAGAGATATTGAGTGATGTAATAAACTTGGAAGGCAAATTGGCAAGTAAGGTGCAGCACCATCCACATATATCTATATATTATTATGTAAAGAGTATATAATAAGAAAGACCCCATCTACGGATACCAGAATTTTAAAGAAAATGACAGATTCGAGTCTTTCTGCGGCAAATTGAGACTGTCAAAGATCTCAAAATCCTAATCATAGAGACATCAGATCTATACATTTCTTCTCTACAACTATTGACCATGCATCTATCTCCCTTCTCTTTTCCTTTTAATCACTCCTACCACTATTTGCCCCAACAAATAAAATCCTCTTTTTTTTTTTTGTTGTTTTTCTTTCTCAATTTACATCTCATCGTTCCGATTCGGATGGATGAAATTCTTCATCTCTTCTTAATCAAAACAATCCTCTCTTTCACATTCCTAAACTCTATATATCTTTTGCTTTTATCATGAATGTTATAGAATATTAACCCTATCCCACTATCATGTCAAATTCGAAATTAAAAAAAAAAAAAGTGTAAAAAAAAAGTAATAGAAAGGCATGTTTTGGGAAGAGGAAAATGAAGAGGAAACATGTAAAGACAAAAGAACGACACAAGTGATGTAGCAGGTTCTTATGCATTACAGATTAACAGAGGAAAAGATGACAAATGGTAATTAATATGTTTTTTTGACTCATGTAAGAGAAGAGGTATGGTCACATATATATTTGTCATATATGCACGGAACATTAATATGGTAAAAGCTAAGATTTTGTGATGCCTGCAGTGGTTTAATAGGCTAGTTGTTTGTCCAAATATATGTCACCTCCCCACCTCAATTTAGGACCACTTTTGTATATATCATTTTGATGAAACCACTGCTAAGTCTCACCACTCTTGTTGTAATTCACACACCTGCATTTTCACTGTATGGCTGAAATCCATGTGGCAGAGCAGCAATTGATCATCAAATATTAACAAACAATGTGTGATTGTAATTATTTTATTTAATGTATATTTGGTGTATCCTATTCGATGGGTACTCATATTAGAGGGACCATTGTATTTATAGCTAGCTTAAAATCCTCAAATATATTTGGACCAATTCCATATTTGTAATTCGATCATTGATGCGACTTGAGATTTAGGTTGAATCTGTCTCAACCATTCTATCTTGAACTAGTGTGTATAACCAACACTAAAAATGTCACTATACCAAGTGGATGCTAGGCTGCTAGCTAGTATGTGTTGAAGATACTATAAATAGATGTTATTTAACATATAAAAAGGAATATTTCATCTAGGTCATTCCATATCTTATTTATTGTTTTCGTAAAATTAATAAAGTTGTAAGATGAAAATTAGTGATAGGATAAAGGGTGTAGTGGTTATAAGTAGGAGTTTTGTATATAGTAGTAAAAGAGAAGAGACATAGAGGAGGAAGGGTCCCAAAGAGCATCACCTCACTCCCTCCTCCATACTATACAGTCGTTTAACAAATATTTATTTAATATAATTATTGCTCCCTTTTCTCACTGCAGATATTATAATTTATTTTCAACTTCACTTTCATATAATTATGTCTCAAATCCATTTTTCATTCTTACTTATGTAAATATAACTAAATTTATATGCCCATCAAGGTTGTTATTTCCAGTTGATTATTATTGGCATTGCACTAGAGCAAAAACGTAATATTTTAACTGATGAAAGATAATTAAAACACAAGCTAACAAAATGACATTTAGTTATATACTAATAATAATAATAATAATAAATATTATTATTATCGAATAGTTTTCATGAACGAAATGGAATACTCTTGTGATTCAAACTCGATCACGTTCTGATAGAATCTCTTACAAATACATAACCGAAGAATAATGAAAGATGCTTAGAAAAACTTGCAAGTTGTGGTGCTATGTAATTTACATGAATCAAAGTGGGTAAAGTCTCATGTTTAATCCTACTTGAAACCAATTTAATTTATTTATCACCTATTTGGGAATTGTTTGACATTACTTTTAGTTTTATGAAAATTAATTAAATTAGGAGTTTATTGTGAATAAGAAATTGACCGTAGAGTAAAACTTAATAATCCATCTAACTTATATTTGATTTCACACTTTACTATATCATATATATTTAAATGTTTCCACATTGTCACTATCAATTAGTCACATATTTTATTTTATTAAACTTGTTTGAGTTTGATAAACTAGTAAACAATGAATGTTTATGTATTACTTAAGATTGACTCAATAATAAACAAGCCCAAACTGATCAAACATATTGTTTAGATTAGCTCGAGTTGACTCAATTTGTTTACATTGCTAATCACCTTCAGAAATAAAACAACACACATATATTTAGCTTAAATTCAGTCAAAAAAAGTATAATTGCGTTTTTTTTAGCTCTTGCAGAAACCCTTGGGTCTTAGGTTAATACTTAATCACGTTAGTTTGATAAGGAAAAATATTGTTCAGATGAAATTTCACGAGAATTATAAATAATAAAATCACACATTAGGAGCAGTTAGAAGGAGTTGCAAGCAGCTAGTTTTACAAATCGAAAATATGTAACATAAAATTAGGAAGAATCATATTTGATTATTTATTTGACCCACACATACTATACTATATTGGTTCAATAAAATATCATTATATTTGAATAGAAGCAGCGCAGTGCAAGTAGGAAGAAGTGATGCAATAATATATGGTTGTAAATTAGGGTAAGAAAGGTAATTATTATTGAATAGAAGAATAAAGAGAGGGTATAATAATGCAAGGGAGGAAAAGGAAATATGAGCACTTTTCAGCAACACCTAGTGGTGATAATGCAAACCGGTTTCAAGTGTGCTAAAATAATTGAATGGTAATAAAAGTGAAGAGCAAAAGACACCCAGAAATTTTAAAGGCGAAACAGCATCTGATTCTTAGTGACAAATAATGTGACAAATTAAGAGTAGCCAAATCTGTTTTCTTTTGAGCACGTGTGTGTTTGTTTATTAAGCTTGCCTGCCTACCATTAATGGGTTCATTCCTTTTCATTCTTTTACCTAATTCATATCTCTTCAAGTCATGTGACCCTCATATGTGCCTTTTTTTAACATTTTTTTTTTTTTTAATTTGAGTTTCACAAATAAAACAACACAAAGCACAAAATCGTCCGTCGTTGTTGCCGGAAAGGAGTTTAGCTAAAATAGACATTTAATTTTACTTATAATAAGTTAAAACACAGATTTTACATTGATACGATTGATGAAGGCAAAAATAGAGATACAATTCCAACCCCACACAAAAATAAATAAATAAAACATAATGCTGATTATCTCAAAACTTCCGAAAAATCAACAAACTTATTGCTGATTTCCAAATTACAATAATTTTTTCCTAATACATATTCAAAGGGCAACAAGGGGATCCGACCCGAATATATCACCAAAGTCGTGAAAAAAATCATCAGTTTGCCAGTTGGATAAACCGAGCCCGAAATCTGTACTTGACCCGACAAGCACATCACTGCTGCAAAAACCCATATCGAATGTATCGTTTGAGAAACCCGTTTGATCAAACAAGTCAGGCACGGGCACTGAGTTTTCAATCTCCGCGAATAAATCATCCATCGGAGGAAATATCGAGAAATCCGAGAAATTCTCATCTTCGTTACCTTTCCTTGAAACGACGTCGTTAGAGGGGGAGAAGATGGATGACGACTCAGCTTCGGCCTCGGCTTCGCCTTCGCCTTCCGCCTCGGCTTGGGAATCAGTCGCCGATACGAACCTTAGGACGGACTTAGGCGACTTGGCATTGTTGTGCGACTCCTCGCCGGAGTTGTACCCTGAGCTTGTTTTGTTGTCCACAACTGGCGGAGTAGAAAAGTTGGTTAGCGCGTCTGGACCACGCAGCTGTATAGCTGCGTGGTCGTACACCATTGCAGCCTCCTCCGCCGTATCGTAGGTGCCAAGCCACAGGCGCACGCGTCGCAGGGGATCTCGAATCTCCGCCGCCCATTTGCCCCACGGCCTCTGACGTACACCGCGAAACTTCTTACCATTCCCCACCTTCGCCGCCTTGCTCTCTGTTTTCCCACCGCCGTTCTTCTTGCGCTTCAGAGCAGTAACCGACGGCCGGTTGCTCTTCGCAACGCCGGTGATGCTTCCATTTACAGTGGCATTTCCAATAACAGCTGCGTTTTCCCTGCAGCATGGCTGGATTCTAACCTCGTTGATAAGTCTTCTCACTCTTCGGCGTTTGACTGAAAACCCGTCCTCTTCATCACTAGAGGAGTCGGTGGCGTCAGCATCGGTGACGGAAAACCGTACCATTCTAGTAGCAGGCATCTCCGCGGGAAAATGATTTTTCCTGCCTGGAAGGGGATTTTCCGGCCTGGTGACTACAGTTGTTTGGGTAATATGTTCGGTGTATTTGAGCCTTGTACTGGCAGAAAACATGGTTTTCTCTGGTCTTTGTAGCAGCATCTCAATACTTTGTTTCAGATTTGCATTGAAAGCGAAAGGGGTTGAGAGCGTGAAGGGGGGAAATAAAGGAGGGATGGGACGACAGATTCTTTGAGAATAAAGAGAAAGCGCAACGTTAAAGAGAAGTCTTGAGACAGTGTGTGGAAAAAAGGAGCCAAAAAATCTGTTAGTATTAAGGAAAGCTCAAAGAAAGTAATACTAAAAAGAACAGGTATGTGTATTAACGTGAAAAATGGAGTTTGAAAGAGCTTTTTCTGTGGATAGAGAGAGCCTGAAAATGGATATAAAATTCTGTCACAGTACCAGAAATCACACACACCAGTGCGAGAAAACCAGAAAGAAAAAGTGGGCAATATTCAAGAAAAGCTGAAGAGGAACAAAAAAAAAAAAAAGGAGAGGGAATGTATGCAGATCGAGCACAAGGGAATCAAAATGGATACTCAAAAGTATTTTGTTTGGTTAATTAGAGAAAAACCCAGATGGAAACTCGGATTCCTCTTAATTTCTCTTGGAAGATTTCCTCGAGAAAGTGTAGGCAGATGACTCGTTTAGAGTGAGAGACTGAGCGATGAGTGTTCTTGTAGAGAGAGAAAGCTTTCGAGATAGAGAGAGACTGTAATCTGTTCTTCCGTTGCGGTGAAGACCGAATTATGTGTGCTGAACCCACTATTTTATAGGATCCGATGGCTTCAAATTAGGAATAACGAGAAACACACACACATATATATATATATATTCCTAAAAATTTACCTTTCTTAATTACGTTAAATTAAGTTCAAAAAGCGGTTAATTATCATAAGGTGAGCACGATATTTTAACGAGCCGCCGCATCTAATGGGGCCGTAGGATTTTGACACGTGTCAAATGGCCCCGTAACCAGGGTTCGGGTAGATTTTTGAATTTCATCGGATCAGTCACACAAAACTGGTGTATATTTTTCTCTCCATTTATTTCGTTTGGATTAAATTGTACTGTGTATAAGTGAAATTACTTTCTTTTTGTTTTTCATAATTACCATTTTCTTGGGGAAGTATAATTACCATCTTTACATTGAACATGTTCTTAACGCCTGAAAAACATAATTTTTTGAAGAGTCCTATAATTTTAATACCATCATTCATTATATATTGACCACACTTTAAAGTTAAAGGAAAATTTTATTTTATATTATGTTTTATTCAAGATTTCATTTATTACTGAAATAAAATACAATATTAAACACAATATAAAATATAAAATTTGATGAACTGAATCTAAATGCAACAATTGAATAACATTAAAATGAGTTTTAACACACAAAACAAAACAGATAAATAAGTATAGAATTTGTGACGCCTATACTTTTATTAAGTGTATTGATTCAAAAAGAAAAATTATTAAGTATAGCTATTATTGAAAGTTTTTAGTTTCTAATTTTTCTTAGTGAGTTTCAACTTCTAAATTGATTTTTCCCTTATAAAGCTAGATTCCTTTTAATTTATTTTTTAAATTTTAAAATGAATTTTCACGTCAATGGTGAATCCTTAAAGGGATTTGGTTCGGAAATACTGGGAGGATACCAAAATTATTATTTGGGGGAATATTTGAATTAAAGATACAAGGGTTTATATTAAATTCAGACCTTTTTATTTTTATTTTTTTTTGTTTAATCTCACACTACAAATGAAGGGGACAATTCCGTTAACTGGTCAATCAAAATGACTGAGGGCTATACGTCAGTCTATCTTTGACTGAAAAGATTTTTTACTTTTAAAAATGTGCATGCTTAATTATGGTATCTTAATTAGCTTTCCAACTATCATTTCAGCAAACAATTATAGTTATGTTTCATCTAGTTATTAAATTATCATCACTTGTATTATCATCATACGTATTACTAATACTATTTGAAGAATTAATTAAACCATTCAAAATTCTAGTACTTTCATATTTAACAATCCTACATTCTATATTATATCATAAAATAATTCATGTTTATTATATTTTCAAATTTTAAAATTTGAATTGAATAAAGATATATTAGTAAATGAGCTAACTGAATATTAATTTATATAGAATGTTGAATTAATATTAAAAGCAATAAGTAAATTTATATAGAATTTGAATTAATATTAAAAGGAATATGTATATTTATATAGAATGTTCCATTAATATTAAAAGGAATAGTTTAGATATGGAGTAATACATGTTTACGAAATTACCAACCTTCCCTCCTCCAACATTTAAGATCAAGTGGGTTTTTTTTTTAAAGTTTATTTATGTTTTGTTTTAATAACCAATTGTAATTGGCGTTTTTACTGCGGCACAACCATCTTAACATTCAGAAGGAGTGGGTTTTCTTTAATTAAAAGTTTATTTATGTTTTGTTTTAATAACCAATTGAAGTTGACGTTTTTACTGCAACACAACCCAAATAAACGTGGCAGGCAGCCTAGAATTTGATGCACTATTGTTTGTTGTGTTCTGGTACAGATGTGTGCTGTTCTCCAAATCTTTTCAATGTTTCAATATTTTTACCTTCAAAAAATCCAATTATCTACTTTCATTTTCTAAACTCTTCCATTCAGCAATCTAAGCAATACATGTGTCTTTTGATTATGAGGCTTCACTCTTTCCAATTATTCATACATGTCTTTTGATTATGAGGCTTCACTCTTTCCCATTTATTTCATTGAGTTGTCAATAACAATAAACTTTTTAGAATGTCATTATTCACTAGATTTAGGTTTTCTTTTAAATATTTGATTCCTATATTTCTAATATACTCAAATTGTTTTGTATGGGACTAGAAAAATATATATTTAGGAAAATGAATATTTAAATGAATTAAGATTTGATTTATAGAATGCAATTATTTTTTTTCGATTAAAATGATTTAGCTAACTGGACATCTTTTCTTAAATTATTTTCTTAAAAGAGTATTTGATGTACTCATTTTATTTCCTTCTACATGTAAATGATGTTTTTTTCTAGACTAGTTCTAGGATATCATATATAATTCTTTAGAAATCTCTATGTACAAGGCATAAGAGTGTCATATTTAAAAGATGTTGTTTTGTGGATAATCGGGATATGAAATGTGAGTTTAGATATAAGTGAACTTCGTTCATGTATGTGACAAGTAGGATTGTAAATCACCAATCTGACCCATCAAAGTTTATTTGTTTGTTCATATTTAAAAGAACATTTGTGTTAATCGTAGATTTTTAGGATTGATTCCATTAATGTATGAAAGAGAATACGTCCATCATATATAACATTTTCGTTTTAGAAAATGACAAGTACTAAGCCCCATTCTCATATACAAGTACCACGTAGCATCTTCGACCCATGAAGAGCTCAAACAAATCAAATTCCACCTTCTTTATATTCATCTTGATTCGTTTCTATCATAAATTTAACAATAAATATTACCAAATATTAAACTGGATTCAATCAACAAATATGTTACATAGATTAAAATTTCTCATCTTTATTCTCGAACATGTTACGTCTTACATAACTCTTAGTTTTTAATAAGTCCAATCTAAGAGGATCTACAAAGTACAAACAACTCTTTTTAATATTTATTTTATTAGACTTAAATTGATTTTAAAAATTATAAATTTATTTAGATGACGAGGTTGGAAAAAAAAAGTCAAAAAAATAAAAGTTCAAGCTAATAAAGAAAATAAATCAATCTTAAGTAGATTTATTTAGAGCGTATATCTTACATCCAAATAATAAAAAAGTTAACTTTGAACATTTTTAAGTAGTTTTATGTTATTACCTGGACAAATTGGTGGTGACTTCGAGTTTGAACCAATTCCATTCACATCCCTAATAAGGCCACAATTAGAATTGCAAGTAATAATTTGTGAGGCCATTTTGATTCACAATTCATTTTATATTTCCTTTCTTTCTTTGTTTAACATACATACTTGCGTAAATTTAATTTCGCTCCACAAAGTTATGAAATACCGTAAAATAATCATCATGTTTTCTGAGTTATCGTTGAATTTTATTAATTTCAATTTAGTTTAAATGATATAAATTCCTTTTTTGGGCAATAAAAGATTTCAATAATCACTTTATTTCTCAAACTATAAACTTTCTAACTTGAAATTGGAATATTCAGTCATGTAAACTCAATATATACTTACATAATTATTGACGCAAATTACAAAACATACCCTCACCTCCTTTAGTTATTTTCGCTTCTTTTTTTTTTAATCAAACATAACAGTTTCTTTAATTACAAACAAAAAATTATCTATATATCCAGAAAACATCTATGTGTCGGCTATGAAAGTGATATAACATAAATGACATCAATAGTAATTTCGACCCTTGCAAAACAAAACAACTTCTTGTAGCATTTATTATTTCACGTTTAATGATCTCTCTTCTTCCTTTTTTTTTTTTTTTTTTTAAATAGCCTAATTTCAAATTTATATTTCATTAATTTGGGATAACAAGACCGACTTCTAAAAAATATTATCATATAAATCGAAGGATATATTTTAAAGATCCGATTTTAAAATTTGATCCACTGATATCATCAATAAAATCCTACCAACAAGACTTACACTGTTACCCTTCAATATTACTAGTGAGCCCTCATTCGTCATTTATATATGCCCCCGAGTGCTGTCTCTCCTCTTCTCTACGTACAAGGATGGATGTTACAGGAAAAATATCAATTTAAACTTAGGTGTTGGAATTTATAGAGGAATTAATGCTTTAGGTGTCTACAATTAATATCCCGAGTGATACTCATTTAGTATGCACCAAGATATTGGTTTCTTCCATCAATGATTATTACTATTGGCCCTAATAATGCTTCTGCCAAAAACTTATCACCCAAACTTTCAATCTCTCCAGCCAATAAATATTCTTCCCAACAAATACCATTATAATTCAAGATTCAAGAATAACATTGTCTATAGGCCATGAACTTGCCATCACTGCGAAAATCTTTTATTTTACTCTATAATGGAAAATCATGGTGGTTGGCAAGTCCACTACCGAAAATAACAACATAAATTAGAGAATAGTATATTAATTATTCATTTGATGATGGTCTTTTCAATAAATCAATACATTCATGGCACACATCATTTGACATTTGGACTTTTTGATGTTAATTATGAAAAATACACTTAATTATTTAGTATCCACTTTCAAAACCATATATATATATATATATATATATATATATATATATATATATATATATATATATATATATATATATATATATATATATATAAGGTTTAATGTAGAACATCATTACGCGTCCGAACTTAATTCCATACGTATGAACCTACGATATCGATCTAATATCAGTTGTCAAGATCAAAATACTTACAGTTGAATTTTTCGGACAACCTAAAAAATAGTCAAATAGGTTAAAAAAAAAATATAAACTAATCAAAACATAATAAAACAATTTTACAGTGAATTGACTAAAATATCCTTAATGAAATGGTTCACAATCATCACATAACACATAATATGATAGACATGCATGTGCTCATAACATGACCCCGACGATCCATACGATACGAACCACACATACATGTACATACATGTGGCTCACAAATTTATTAAGAATGCTTTTGTCAAATATCATTTGTTCATCTTATTATACATTGTCAGCATAAAACATCATTAGAGTTGGAGCCTATTCCATAGGTATGTCTATTGAGAATCCAAGAAAAATCATATGTTTTTACGATCCAAATAGTGTTGCTAAATTCTCAATATAGATTGTTTTCCTTCTTTTTTTTTTTTATGTTCAAATATATAGTCAAATTTTTATATAAAATAATATTTATTTAGCTCATTTATTAATATGCATCCATTCAATTTAATCTTGTTAGTCTTTGAAAAATTAAAAATATTAAACATTAAAAGGTATATTAAGAATATAATACTCATTAAATATAGACATATAGGAAATTGATTAATTTAATTAGCTTTTCCAATATAGTTCTTAATTTATGTGAAAAGTCCAAGAGAAAAAGTATTCAATAGATGCAGTGTCTACAAAACCTCGCTATATATGCCTTCCTTAAGAGGAAATGTGATCTCAATTGATAAATGAATACAAATTAAACTTAAGTAACATGTTCCGTAAATAAATAAATATATAATATCGAAAAAATAAAGATGTACTGTTAGAATTGTGTCACATGCAACAGGAAAGTAGGAAAAAATGGTGTCTGAGGATGAGAAGCTCGGCAAACAATGATACAAAAATCAAACATATAATACGAGGGGCAGAACAGTAATTCTTGTTGTCATGAGTGAGACTGGGCCGGCCCAAGGCTCTTTCGGTAACTCGAACCGACTGTATAAAACAGAAGAAGCCGTCTCGTTTCAGATCTCTCTCTCATGCCTATATTAAATTCGCTTTTCCCAAACACCCAAATTTTATTTTATTATATTTTATTTTTAACCAAATTTCACACTTATCTAATTAAATTCAGAATGACAGTTTTGCTTATTCGAAATTGTCCTCACATAAATCGCCTCAATAATCCGATTTCTTAGATTGAGTCTATTGATATCATTAATAAAATCGTGATCAAACTTACATAGACTAACAGTCTGAGAAATTATTTTCCCCTTTTAAATGTGGAATTAATTACTTTCATCCGCCAAAGATTTATCTATTATAGTCATAGTTTTCAATTTTAATATTTTAATATTCTTGTAGGAAACAATCTCATAAATATAATTTCATGAGATAAATTATACTATTCACAAATCAAACTCATATTTATATTAATTTATTCATCTCATAAAATTAAAAGGATGAGATAGCTTCAAAAAAATCATACTCTTATTTACTTATGATATGAAATTATTAGCTTCCGTGTCGTATCAAAATCACATTACTATACATATCTTTAGAATAACAAATTGATTATATCATGTTCATGTGCTCTGTGAAACAATATGAATTCATGATTCAAAGTGAAAAAACATAATAAGTGCATGATCAGAGTAGTTTTAATAATGAATGTCCTATAAAGGATAAAGTGCCCCAAAATTTGATTAAAACTATGTCCTCATATGTGTCGATAGAAGGCTCTTACCAAACACAATCATGAATCATGATTAACAAAATGTCTAAAAAGATTTCACAATTAGGGGGTGATTGTGAACGTCATTTTCCAATCATTCAGGGCCGTACACAACCAAAAAAACACACGGGACAACTAACCAAACCTACTTTCTTGGAAAAAAAATTTATATACCCGAGCATTTACCTCAAAACATATATTAGTTAGTATTAATGGTGTACCTCTGTAAATATTATTTGTATATATTCACAACGTATTTACTTATATAATTGAAATATTTTTAGTAATATTAGTTGTTTAATGAATGATATAAATTGTATATTCATAAAATATTATTTGTATAATTGAAATATATGTTTTAGTGAAAAATATTAATTGCATATGTTTTAGTGAAGATAATATTCAAAAATATTAGTTGTATTTTCATAAGACATTAATTGTTTAATCTTAAGTTATTACTTGTACGATTGATCGAAATATATGTTTTAGTAAAACATATTTATGTTTGATTGCTCATAAGGTATTTACTAATATAATTGAAATATATGTTTTAGTGAAAAATATTACTTAAAATATTATTTATTATATGTAAATGTATTAATTATATTATTTTAAAATATTAAAATTGGAATTTGGGGCATACTGTATCCAGGGGCACACCGATACTTCTCATTTTTTGGATTAAACACTTTTTTTTTTTTTCTCTCCATATAATCTTCAATAGATGAAAAGTAGAGATGGTGAATGGATAAAACCCAACATCTTGATTAATAAAGGAAACTAAGTTATCGATCTCATAATGCGATACAAGTTAGAGGATTTTTGGTTAAGTTTAATTATAAACTCCTATATTTTATAAAATATTTTTTAAACTTATAAACTAATTTATTTTATTTTAGATTAAATTGTTGAAACGTTTAAATAAATAAGATCATAATTAAAACTCATAAGATATTTGTAATAACAATTGTGTGATTTACATAGCTTATCGAGAATAAGATTTTTTTTTACTAAGATAAGGTTTCATTACCTTTAAAGGGCGAGTGTACAAGTTTCTAAGATGTTTTCATGAATATATATTTATCTCTAAATCTTTATCAAACAATTTAAATGAGTATATAAGCTACTAGTCATATTAAGTAAAATGATGTAAATTAAGAATTTAAGTTGAGCCAAACATTCTCTTAGTAATTAAGTACAAACCACAAAAATATCACAGAGATTTATGTGTGTTGTGGAGTTGTCACGTTTTGTTAGGTACTGTTTGGTCTGCCTCGAGGCCCAAATATGCTAAAGCATTGAATAAACCTTATTAGGTGTCAAGGAATGATAAGTTGTTAAGCTCTCATCATCTAATTTGTCTCAAAATTAGAAAAAGAGTGTCTTCAATATTAGGCAAACGTTTCAATGATTTGCCGATTTGTACTTTCCCCAATTTGGACTATGCTTCATCACCTTCTCTTTAAACATTTCTTTTTTCCTTTTGTCCATATATTTATGGCTAAAGTTAAAGTTTGTCATTCTCATAATTGCTATATCATTTCGGCATCTAACAATTTCTTATTCATTCCAATATAACATGTTATGAAATAATAATACCAACATACTCCAGATATGATCTAACATGTATGATAATTTGTCTAACTGTATTATATTCTTGTGAGTATTAATTACCATAATCAAACCATATTAACAAATATCAATTGATTTATTGTTTTTTTAAATATATCATATATCACACATCATGTGTTGTTGTGATAGTACAAACAAAATCTATATTATTCACTTTGTACATGAATCATTTTGAGATGATTTATGATACGATACACTTGCAACGAGAGTTAGAGATTAATTTATTAATTATACCTCATTGTCCGTAACATATATGAGAAATCTTATAACCTTATAACTTTATTGAAAACTGCGTTCATTTTCTATATAATTAATATTAGTAGTATATGCTAAGTGTGTATATTCATAATCTTATGTTATATTATTATCATGTATTGATCGTAATATATACAGAATAAAAGGTGAATTTTTATGTATATACAATATAAGATTCTATGTGTTAAAGTGATATTCTATTTTTATTTTAATGACATCCATTAATTTATAAGTATTTATCGATAATATGGGTTGATGTGAATGTATATATAGATGAAACTACGATCTAAATTTTGATGGTACGAACTAGTGCAGATAGATGCTACAAGTAAAAATGATAAAAAAAAAAAGTCCAACTTTAATTAGAAAACAATGAATTTCAAGTTGCAGTTGATATAAACATTTTTTTTACGAGAAACTAGAATTAATGAAAATGTACATAAATATGAGGTCCATGGAGAAGAGGTTTAGATGTAGAGTTTGTTGAGCAGTAAATTGTAAAGCCAGGATAGAAGGTTAATATTGTCATATATGAACAAGTCATTTAAAAATGCCGCCTCTAATATTATAGTACAAGTATATGGTATTGGCAGTTTCCTAAGAAAAGACTGCACTTAACTTTGTGCGCATTCCTAATTCCTCTCACTAAACGTTACTTACATGTATATGCCCAAACAAAAACCTAAGTACAACCAAATGGTCAATCAATTTTCAACATTATTTCGCATAATATACATATATTTAATACTAATTATAATATCTGTGAAATTCCCAGAGGGATAATTAATCTAACTAATATATAAAGCATATTCATGGGAATATATATATATTGACGTGAAGTTATATGGATTATAAAATTAATTTATCTTGGCATGACATGGCTTCATTATAAAATAACAAATAATGAAAAGAATTTTTGAAACCTAAATTGTACTTCTACCTCCCCAACTTAGTCTACTCTTGTACTATCAGTAAAGTTAATTATGCTTGTTTTTAAGCTTGTTTTAAAGTACATTTAGTGAATTTTTTATTATTTTCTTCATTCCAACTTGATAATAATTAAAGTATCAGGTCAAAGGTCAATACATAAATAAAAGATCTTTTTCATTCTAATCATCATGTAAAGGGTAACTAAAGCAACGATTCATATAGATCTATTCCTCCATTGTTAACAATATTAGTTTAATTAAAATTAGCTTCATATTGATCTTAAATGTTACTGTTGTCTAAATGATGGATGATATTTGTTGAAAATTAAAATGGCGATTTGATTTATACTATATTTTATCTAACCTCAGAACATACCATTATAGGTTTATAGCTACATAAATTGAACATCATTAGCCAGAAGACATTAAACAACAGAAGAACTCTACAATCAACAATAAAAGTTAAATACTTATGCCAATTACATCTCGGTCTATGAGGTTAAAAATACTTATAAGAGAACCTCTAGAAAATGAAATTAATCTATAAAATTTATTGGTTTTTGTGTTTCTAATTAATATCGAAAGGCTGAAAAGAGGGGAATTGAAGAAAAAGAGTGTGGGCTTAGGAAAGACAAAATAAGAGCTGTAGATTATTGGAGTTTTGTAGCAAACTCCAATTTGCTAGAAAACATGGAGTTAAGGACAACAAACCAAAGTACACACGATTCGACAAATTCTCCAGACCTTTGGCTTCTAATACATAACGAAATGTATTGAGGTTTTGTTTGGATTCACCAAGAACGATATTTTTTATTTCTTTGTTAATTTGCAAGTTGACTATTATTTAATTTATTTGTTATTTTTGCAGCTTAATTAAAAGCCCTGAACATGTGTGATGCTACTACAAGTCAATGAGCATCAAGTTCAATAGAAAGATTGACTACTTTGAGCCACAAAAATGAAGGAAAATGTGTATTTATGTTTTATTTTTCCTTGGGAAATTAAAAATGTTTTTTTTTTTATTTATCTTCTTCAGAGAAATAAACATGCATCAAGTACTATAACTTAGATATATTTTATTAGGTTTCTTGTACAAAATCATGAACCCATCAGTAAAAATAATATTTTATTCAGTTACCATTTTTTTTCCTTAGCAAGCAATTTTATTTAATTTTCAATGTTTTAGTTTCAATATTAGTAACAATAGTTTATGTTAATTTGAGTTACTTATTGTTATAAAATACGTTTTGTACTCTTATATTTTTAATTAAATTAATCTTTTTACTTGATCAAAGATGAAAGACTAAATAATTGATTATCTTTACTTCTTTCGATCCGGCCATTTAGGTGTACACAGTCGTAGATCTGTGTTTAAAACTAAGAATCACATAATTTAGACTAATATATCTCTTACTAATTAAGAAATTTAAGATCTAAAATTTAGAACAATCAAAATAATTCCAAATAAATAGTTCCTACAAAATTCTTAAATTCACGCGTACAGGTTGAAAATTTGAGCTGATTCTTTAGATATTGTGATAGGAATAATTTTTGGAATAAATTGCATAAAATGCTAAAAAACAAATAATTGTAAATTAGATTAAACCTCGGAGATATCATTTAAATGAGATCGATGGAAGTATACAATAAATCTGAAGGGTTTTGTTTGTCGTGTGCATAAAATTCTCAACACCAAACTTGAATATTCAAGAATTATTCTTGCATTCAGTGTTATTTATAAAAAGGTATATAAATCAAAGCTTATATAGTCCTCTGAATTGTTAATTAAACTCTGATTTTTGTGCAGGCAACCAAAGTGGGGAAGTGTGGGCGAGTCACATGCTGCATGCCCCCTTCGCTTTTCATATTCATCAATTTTATTCATTTCTCCATCACTTTTTTTTTTTTCTATCTTCTTTCCATTCTTATATATACATTCTGCCAACATCTTCGCCACTACACTTCTATTTTTTTTTTCTTTTTCTGTTTAATCTTTTATTCCATTCATTACCATTTGCCCTCACCTTTATGTAAAACAATTTCAATAACAAATTGAAAGAAATTGAAAAAAGTATGTAACTAAGAAGCAATGACACAGCTTTTGAAACAGGCTAACTTAGATTATTTTTCTATGAGATTTTGAAATAATCGGACATATGCATTTGAGTTTAGTAGTCGTTGAAATAAATTAATATGTTGCAAACATAATTAAATGGGTCCCATATTTTGACTAAATAGAGCGGTTGTAGCTCACGCAAAGAACAAGCGGACCGTACGGGGCATGTCTGAAAAGCTGAGGACAAACTAATTGGGCCCTTCATTTGGGCCATTGGGCCCATTTGACCACTGAATAATCCGTCCACCCCATGTACTACATTCTTCACACCCTCTCCTGTTGACACGTGTACCCATGATGTCAAAGTGGATCCTACGCGTAAGGGATTGCAATTTGAGTTGCTTCATTGTTTTATTTTTTAAAATATATTTTTCATTGTCGCAACACATTATTGGCTCAGTTTATTTACAAAATTATAAGTTCTTGTATTTTAGAAATAGATGGTTGGATTTGGATGTATAATTTTTTAATTATTTGGTATAATTTGTATTTTATTTACAAACATTTATTAAACAAGTCATACTCAATAGTCATATATAAATGGATCGTTTCTTTTAATTTAGTACACTAAAAGTCTTTCACTATGAGTAAAATCCATAGTTTTTTTTTTCCGATGTCTAAATGAATTTTTGTTTGAATAATTAATGAACATTGACTTTGGATGTTGGCGTTGATTATTAACAGTAAATGCTAAAATATTTACTTGAATATGATAGGTAAATTATAAATAAAAATATTATATTAGATACAAAATTTAAAATTCTAAATTTTATTTATTTTTGGAATAAAAAATACCTATTGAGCATTCCATATTATATGCCAGTCTTATTTGCTTATCAAAGAAGGTTGAGTATCCACTATCCAATCCCTCGGCATATATATGATTCCGAATTCTTAATTGGACTGAACTTATATACGCATTCATAGTTAAATTATTTATGATGAGATCAACATTATTAAAAATCAATGTTGCATGAGACATGTTTGCCTCTTCATATTTCTCCCATTACAACATACAATAATTTAAATGAGTGGTCACCTTATCGTAAATATTGATAATATTAAATTGATAAGCAGTTGTCAAAAAAAAAAAAAACAATTAAAAAAATATATTCATAAAAACATTTTTGAAATAATAATTTAGTAATATAATATTGTCATAAATTTTTTTTCAACAACTATTAATATTTTTCAAACAACATTTTATTGTCGGTATAAAATATTTTTATTGACTTAAATTACAACTTTCATTAAAATAAGAAATATTTTGAAAAACCGCCCTAAAAACCTCCCATCTTAGGTTTTTGCACCAATTAAGGTAAGATGAACATATCTCTTCAAAAGGCAATTGATCATCATTAATATTTGAAGAGTACATCTTTTATTAATCATTGCCCAATCATCACTAAATATCATTGTACATAGATTGAAGATTAATAGTTAAAACTAATATGATTGCAAATTAAATCTGCAATTAAAGTAAATCTCCAACTTAATACTTTTATCATCTATAGATTAGTAGATCAGCGTTTAATTGAGGCTCTTAATCACTCTAATTAATCAATCATTCATCTTCCTGGAAATTCACCAACTCATGGCACATTCCTTTCATAATTAATTAGTTCAAGAATTTCTATTTGTATACAATATTATTATTTTTGGGTTATGGGAAGACGAGAACCCCTCATCCTCCTCAATCGTATGAAATGTAAATTGAGAGATGTCTCATAATAATAATAATAATAATATTGTTTATATAGTATTAAAATTATTAATTAATTGCTAAAAAAATCATATCGTGTGTATTGAATCTCACTCATGATTTGAATCGCATTAAATAGAGCAATACTGATACGTATCTAAGTCATATCTTCAACACGTAGTAGACATCTTAAAACATAAATATTAAATATTTATTAAAGAGTAGTTTACTACCCTGAAAACGCCACTCGTGCACACGACTTCTTGCCCAATTACAAATATTTTTTCATCATGCATGCGGCTTGCACATGCCATTTCCATTTTAGTTAATTACTTCATCAAAGACATTTAAATGTGCATATATTTATAATTCATTTTACAAAGTTAGGAGATATGATTGGAATGAAAGTCCAAACCTCAGGAGATTAGGTAACCAATCTTCTATCATAAAATATGTATTAGACCAGAAGAGATTAGTAATTGGAATCATTTCCAACAATGCTAACCATTTATTTTCGAACTTTTTATTAAAAAAAAACATATAGATATAGATATGCAACGATGCATGTATGTATGAATAGAGTAGGTAGAACAAATATTGGAAATAGAAAGGTGGTAGACATCAAAAGACATGGGTCACATCTTCCCACAAAAAGAGGTGGTAATTAAAAGAAGATACAACTAAGCTTTATTTGCTCTAACCCTTTTTCTTTTATTGGGAACAAACACACTTAAATGCACCACACGTTATCATTCCGTCTCTTACGCTCTATTTTGCTATCTTATCTTACATATATTTACTAATTGTCTTCATCTTCTTGTGTTGATTCCTTAATTTAACTTTTTTTTTATTTTTTATATCAATGTGAATTATAGAAGATGAAAATAAGGAAAAATGACATTCAACGAGGAATCTAACATTCAACTCTCTTCATGGAGCTCAATAATATCATTTACTTATAGAATAGATCTGAGGTTCAATCCCCAATGTCTCACTCTCCACTCAAAAAGATAAAAAAAAATAATAATAAGAGCCCATAATGTCAAAGTTTTAATTTGAAAATACATAAATAATTTCAAGATAAAAAATACACATATTCATCGGCAATAAGAAAGGGAAATGTCAATATGAACAGTGTTTCATTGTTAAAGTTAAATTTGCAGAATTGCAAAGTAGTGGCCACTGGCCACTAGATATTGGGGTAGTTAATATGTTAGCTGGGATCAGTCAGTTTTCCACAACTGTCACAATTACCTAGGGTGAAACATTTTATATATACATATACACATAATTTGTTGAAGTTGAAGAAGCAAAAAGGGACCACAAATGATATCAAAATAGGCTCAGAAGTAACAGCTGTTAATAAATATATATAGCATCCAAAATCTGGTCAGAAATGCTGGATTTCCTGCCTCATGCTTCTTCATTTAAAATATGGCTGTAATCTCTCAGTTTTTGGCACCTTTTGAGTGCATGAAAAGGTGAAAATTTTGGACCAAAAAACAAAATAGCAACTTTTGAAACGACATTAGAAGAGAGTGAAGACATGCAGGAGTAATGGGAAACTCATGCTCATATATTAAGCCTTGAAATCACTGCACACAGGTTTTCAATTTAATAAAAGCAAAGCAGACCTACCTACACACACACCTACTAGCCCCTACCCTTGTTTTCATGGGTGTTGGTATTAATGGGTTCTACCAATACAACATGAATTTATCCTTCATTTGTGCATAATTTATACTTGTATTAACGTGAATACGGAATGAAAAAAATTAAGCTCAATGTATTGCAATAAATATGAGCATGGGATTCATTGAAAGAAAGGCATGCGTTAATTGTGAAGAATTTTGGCACGTGTTTGGTTATTCAACATTAATTTCACGGATGATGTGAATGAATGTGTAGCCCCCATAGGTACGTACATGTTTATAAATGCTGCTGTTTGGTTTCTGTGATATTGAAATCACGACAATTAAGTTCTTGTCTGGATCTTACCTTCTTTAGACATGCAAACTCTACACTATGTCCACACAACCACTTTTATTTCTTCAATTTTCATATTTAATTTCATCTGTAAATATACGTCAGGTTTAAATACATATCAAGCCCAACTTAAAGGTGCAGTGAATTAAATGTACCGAAAGGCCTACTCTTTTGGCCCATTAGCATGAATGATTCCAGCAGATGAAAAAGGTTTTCTTCATCATAGCCCAAGTTTGTAGAGCGTTTCTCTGAATTGGTGCCCATTAACCCATATTTTCGGCCCATTTCTTAATCAACTGGGCTATAGGCCTTTCAATTCGAAACTCCAGATTCAACTATTTATAATATATTAAAGAATATTAATCATAATTTTTTTTTAATATTCTATAAAGTAAAATATCTAGACCAATTATCTTACGCAACATCCAAATATGGTGTGTATTATTAGTACTCATAGTCAAAACATAGAACGCTATTAGTGATTTTTTTTTTTTTAAAGGGAAGAAAAAACTCTCTTTTTAATCATCTTAGATTAGAAAATAAGAGGAAACAAACTATTTATCACTCATCACTTTTCGTATGGATTCACTCGTAATTTTGATGTCCCAGATTTACTAAATATGTGATTTCACTGCGCTCTTTCATTCCAAATTTAGGATCTTGAAATTAATTTTCTAATTTTCAAGTTTCCATTTTCCAACGCAGGCTACATATGCGTAAGCATTTGGAAATATGATCGAGAATACCATAATAATCTGTTTTACTCCATACATAACCCAAAAAATAAAAATAAAAGGAAAAAACTTGATATCCATACGCATATCAAACATAACATAACCAAGCCACAGTCTACCTTAATCTATGATCAGTTTAGAATAGTGTAACAGAACCTTTGTCCACCAAGATGGTGAACCAAACAGCCCAATGAAGTATGAAACAGAGGCTACAAACAGGGATCTATGTTCAACACTCAAGGAGTGATAAAGAAATGTGTCTTAAACACCAGCCGATGAAGGTGTTGCCATTGGATTGACCGATTTACCCTCCGACGATCCCTTATTCACACGATCAGATCGGACATTCTCAATCATTTTGACCACTTCTGACATCTTAGGTCTCTGGTCCGGTATTCTTGCAACGCACGACATCGCTATCTGTAACATCTCCACCAATTCTTCATCTATGTTCGGATACCTCAGCAGCTCGACATCAAAAACTTCAGCTGTCCATTCTTCTCTAACGACCGAGTGGACCCACCGAACCAAGTGGACGACCTCATCACCATTAGTGGTATGGACGGGGGATTTACCAGTGAGAAGTTCGAGTAAGATAACCCCGAAGCTATAGACATCAGAAGGCTGCATAGCTTTACGTGTATCAGTCACCTCTGGAGCACGATAGCCAGCAGCACGAGCTATTGGTGGGGCCAATGAGCTCATTATGGTTGATAGGCCAAGATCTGATACACAACCAAAGTTTCGAGAATTTAGGAATATGTTGGATGATTTGACATTTCCATGAACTAGCTTCCCTCCATTTTCTGTGTGGATACGAGCTATGCCCTTTGCAG
The DNA here is from genome assembly GCA_028654395.1 of Scutellaria barbata. Classification (NCBI taxonomy): domain Eukaryota; kingdom Viridiplantae; phylum Streptophyta; class Magnoliopsida; order Lamiales; family Lamiaceae; genus Scutellaria; species Scutellaria barbata. Next base: position 12,826,234 of record CM053645.1, read on the forward strand.
CACCAATGGCTGTATTCAGTCGGGATTCCCAATTCAAAGGAGGAGAATTGTCTCCTCGATTTCCTGCAAGGTTGGACGAACTTAGAGTGAGTTCAGTTAGTTATAAATCCCAGTTTCTGATATCGGTCACTTCCTAAGAAACACGAAGCATGACTTGCCCTGGAAATTCGCTTAGCCTTGGAATTTTGGTATGTTAAGAGGCATAGACTTTTCACATAAATAAAGCTTATACAAATTTTCGCATGCAGATATTGCATTTCTCTGTTACTACCAGTTATTGTATCAAATGTAGCAAGGGCATTAATAAAAAACATTATGTAAAATGATATTATCACATCAATAAAATTAGTCAACACATAAAAACTAATGTCTAAAATATTCAACATTCAAATACAATTCATATTTATACTCCTCCCTCTCTCTCTCTCTCTCTCTCTCTTGTTTTGTTGGAGAGAATGGGGAGGATGATAATATATATCCAGTTCACGATCATCACATGCTTTAAAAAGTCAAAAAATTACTGTTATTGAGTAATAATTAGAGCAAGATAAGCAATCAATTAAAATAACTCATGCTGAATCAGCATCATATTATTGTGTCTCAAGCACCATTTAAGCTAGATATGTCGGGCTCAAAAGACAAGAAGTGGACCATCTGATATACATTGTGCTAAAACACATCATGCATGATAATTGCCACCATAGAAAAAACAACAGTGACATTTAAACTAATTTCACAATATTAAGGTCAAAGAGATTCCTCTGCCCCACTATGATGCTTGAACATGCTTGGATAATTGATTATTCACAACCCATTCTTTTTATATATCCCACTTTTATTCTGGTTGATATACTATCCAAGCTGGAAAGAAATCCTAAAGGCCTACTTCCTAAGTGGGCTCCTCGTGATTGCGACCCGTGGAGCCCTACCCTACCAGTAACAAACAAATGTGATCAGCTTTAAGGAATATTAAGGTTTGAAGCATTAGGTTGTTTTCTCTTGGACTATCTTACGAACAATTTTATACTTCCGATCTTTTGATCTTTATAAGCATTGATAGTAAAATATCCGTATAATTATCTAGGTGAGTTCCACGTTAAACAAGACATAATCTCAATAAGCTAAAGTTGAACCCCACATTTCAAAGAAGCTAAAGATTAACAACTTACCGTGTAACATTGAGGCCACACTGCCTTGACTGTAGTAATCGTAAACCATAAGCTTCTCATCCTTGGAGTAGTAGTAAGCCCTCAGCTCAGTCACATTCTCATGCTTGATGCTTCCAATCAAATCCATTTGTTGTTCGAAATCCTTCTTTCCTACGTTCACATCCTTCAACCTCTTCACCACCACCATTGTAGCATCCTCGAGTATTGCCTTATAGGCCGTTCCAAATGTGCCCTTTCCCAGAACTTCAGCAGAAGCCCTCAACAAATCCTCCAAATCAAATGCATAGTTACAATCCTCAAAGAAAACCAACTTATTACTTGCATCTTGGCTACGGGAAATTGCTTTCTCTGGAGACATGTTTCCTTTTTCCAAATTACCGGGGAAACCATCCACCGTTTTTCTTCTGAGAATGCAAACAAGCAATAGAAAACCAAAACCAAAAAGCCCAAGAACAGAACCAGCTATAATAATCCCAAGCAAAGCCCTTTCACTAAGTTTTCCAACATTTTTAGCCCTTTGATTGTGCTCATGTGGAGGCAAAACAATAGGAGAGCTAGTATACGTGTAATTCAACAGAGACTCACTGTTACCTAAAAACGCAGACTTTGGAAACCTCTGAAGTGATTTAGGCACACTACCAACAAGATTATTGTGTGATAAGTTAATCAACTGCAAACTTGGCAAATTCAAATCAGGAATCTCACCAGACAATGAGTTGTTAGCAAGATTCAAAGAAATAAGCTGATTCAACCCTGATATGGACGGAGGAATGCTACCATTAAAGCCATTATTAGACAGGTTAACAATGGTCAGGTTCCTCCAAACAGAGAAGTCCAAAGGCAAAGAACCAAAGAAATTGTTGTGCTGAAGATAAAGAAAAGTTAGGTTTTTAAGATTACCAATATCCAGAGGGAAAAGCCCTTTAATCCCATTGGATCTGAGGCTCAAAATCTGCAGTGCCGAAAGTCGGCTCAACGTGTTCGCCGGAATGGGGCCGTGAAACCCAAACCCTGGTAGCCTAACTGCTATTACTCTGCTTTCATCTTCACTACAACTAATTCCTGTCCAATTCTTGCACACAGAATTCTGCTCATTCCAGTTGAAAGGCCGGCGAAGATGATGAATCTTGCTGGCGAAATCTAGCAATGCTTGCTTGTCACTCTCAAGAACAGTTTCACTTGCTTGCACTTTACAGAGCAACAACAAAATTCCCACCAAGAAATGTGAAGCAAACACTTGGAGCTTCTCCATTACAAGAATGATTCTCTCTCTCTCTGAAGTTTCAAAATAAAGAAGACATGTTTTGAATTCTAACTGACACAAGGAACTGAAACAAAAGCTGCAAGACAAATATATACATGTGGGAAGAGAGAAAAGGAGAAAGGAGTGAAGAATGGTGTGTGGAAAAGTGGAGAGTGATTCTGGAAATGGGGTTTAAAAATAGAGGTATCGGAGTTTGAATTGAGAGGATTTGGGTCAAAAGGGTGTCTTTTTTAAGGTCAGCTCAGAAGCAGAAGCAGAAGCAGGAAGTTTTACTTTTTGTTCGTTCACGCTTTAGCTTTCGGGTTGAGTGCCATCAACAATATATTACTAAGAATTCTTTCTCAGAAGGAATTGGAATCAACTACTCTATGCTTCAGTTGCTATGCAAGCATTCAGCAATTTGTGTGGAGAAATTAAGCAAGACAGATAAGGAGGGTTTTTTTTCTTCCTGGCGATCCTTTATTTGTATACTTAATAACTTCATGTCATTCTTGTGTTTTTTTTTTCTTTTTTAAATTTGAGCATGTTTATATTTTGTTGGAACCCTCTCATCCTTTAATACTTTAAACTTTAAAGGGTAATGTGGTTATTTTATACATATAATTATATATATATTAAAATAAATTAATTTGTATGAAATAACTTAAACGATCTATAAATTGGAATAGATAAATAATTAATATGATTACCATCAACTTAAAAGAAATTATAATAGTCATTTTAATTCAACAACTTTCATCGAAAAGTAATTCTAGTTTACCCAGATGTCTTTTAATGATGGCAGACAATTGCATATAATGCTAATAATTGAGACATTAAGTCCAGATTGTAATTATGGCACATCTATATTAGCCTAGTGCAGTTCATGTCATCTATTACAATCCTATTTTTACTTCTCATTTTATTTCATCAACATATTGGGTATACGATATAGTATTATTATTGTATAAACAATATGTTTTAATACAATAATATATTCAAAACCATCAAGTTGGAAATTTCAAACTTAATTTCAACCGTTCATTAAAATTCAGTTTATTTATTTTCATTTTACTACTATAGTAGGGCTTGTGAATGCGTCAAAATTCATTTATTTAGTAGATAGGGTTGAGTGATAGTGAGTGTACTAAAGTCAACATCTACTATTTTTAGTGAAATGCTTGATGTAAAATCACCATGTCTTTTGCTATGGACATGAATATATATATGCGAAAGGTTGTGTACATATATAGATAATGAAATAGTATTTAAAAATTAATTATTACATAAGAGAATTTGTATTGTACCCATAAAATGATGTAAATTACATTATGTTAAAAACTGTAACCAGAATTTGGATGTGTTTGCATATCACTTATGAGTAATGTATGTTGAGAAGATAGATTAGTTGGTTTGTGGTGGGTTTGCACTATTTGGGTTAAATTGGATTAATTTTTTGATATGTTTGGTTTGAATGTTTAAAGATAGGTTTGATTTAGTTTTGTATTTGGTTTGAATGTTGTGGTATATGTATTAAAATTTTGTCTGGTTCAAATGTTTGTTGTGAGTTTAAAGAAAAAGACCAAAATGCCCTTAAAAACTCTAATTTATATGAGAGTATTTTGTAATTACGTGAAACAAAAATGATAGAATGGTAAAAGTACAAAAATAACACTTATAGTGAGTTTAATAAATCCATATAAATTCACTACTTTTGATGGGTTTATTAAACTCTTCGTAACCCCAATAATTATATTTTTTATCTGAATTTAATTTAAATTCAAAATTTTCAACTTATAAAACAAACATGAATTTAATTAAGATTAAATTCTCTAACTCATCCAAACTTTTGAAGCGAAGATGCCCCGAATGGTAGGGTAAGGTAAAAAAATACCCCCTTAGGGCCTCAGCAATCAAAATAATTTGTATTGGACTTTCAGTACCATACAAATAGGTATAATATGATTACCCCACTTTTGGATGCTTTCAAGTACCCACTTTGGAATTTTTGTCAAGGGGACTCACTATTTTAAATATTAGATTCTAGAAAAATTGTTTTAGAGATTTATGGAAAAAACGGATAAATTAAATAAAAGTTAAAAGGTATGAAGTGTAGCAACCTCTTTTAGATGGATTTCACTTCTAGGAAAAACTTTTGTTTGCCCTACATGACAAACCTCAATAACAAATAATTAAAACATAAATACGCATAATCCATATAATACTATTATTTTTTAAAACGTGCAACAACATGAAATCATTGAGACTCATCCAACAATATTAATGATGTTACGATTGAGTATCTTAAAATGAAAGCGTTTTTAAAATTAAAAAGGAAAAAAAGTTGATGACCAACATTGTTACAAATAAAAATTCATATTATAATTGAAATTTCCTCTAAAATTGAGTTTCTTGTGTAGTTGAACTAGTATATATACATGAAATTCCTGAATATTGCCAGCCCATATTATTGCTGAACTAGAGTATTCTCAAGTTAGGTTTATGATGTGCAAGAGATAATACTAGATTGATCGTGTATAATCAATCAAAAATCATGTTGTCATAAAAGCACAAATATTAAACATGATTCGAAAGTGACCAAATAAACTGGTCCGACCAATTTGACACAACACTAATTGAATTGGGCCATGCCATGGCATTTGTAAATTGTGAAGGACAAGCATTTAAGCCATGCCAACTTTGCAAACATGTCACAACTCTCTACCCACCACCTTTCTTTAATTTTTGCAACTACCCTTTTGGTGGTGTACAATCCGGAATAAAGTTATGAGTTTGTTTGGAATTATGCATAAATACTGGTATTTCTTACTCTTTTGTGATTTATTGAATATTTGATTCACTAAAGTTCGAATTTATAGTAAATAATACACACTTATTGTTGCTTAATAGTAGAGGGAAATATCATTCTATTGAAAAGTACCTTCAAGAACATATATGGTCGTGCAACACCGGCTTAGAGATAAATTGTAAAATCATGAAAAAAAAAATCTAGAATTATTCATGCTTGAAATGGTAAGTTGTGACTTTCCCATAAAAGTATTATATGCAACATTAATAATTGTTTTCGTATTGCTAGTACTATTATTATAATTAAGTAAGCGTTCCTAGGGTTTGTTGTTTAGTTAGAAGATGGAATAAGCATGATTTGAACCTTACAAATTAAAGCATGTGTTAATGTCTGATAAATGTTGTAGAATTTTGGTTCTTCTATTTTATGTTTTTTGATAACTACAAATTTAGCCTATTCACTTTAAAAGTGCAATATGGATTGTTCAGACGACCCTATAACATGACAGGAAAATAGCTTCCAAATAACAATACAATGACAAGCTAAGTCATATAATACAATGCCTTTTTAACTTCCACTTTTCTGGATAATGCCTTCTCTCCTTATCAAAAATTAATTATGGTATAATTTATTCATATAATACATATGAGATCTTACGGATATAATTCTATGACTTCCACAATTAAAAAAAAATTCATAGATAAATTGACTTATTTCATGAAATTAGATATACGAGACAATCTCGTTGAAATCGCATTCTAATTTATGTTACATATAATGAATAACACCAACTACAATCAAAGAAATGTATCTCATGATAAGGTGTGTAGCATTATTCTACATCAATCAAATAATATATACTGCGAAAGTATGTTAATCAATCAGAGTGGCGCAGCGGAAGCGTGGTGGGCCCATAACCCACAGGTCCCAGGATCGAAACCTGGCTCTGATAAAGAGTTGCTTCCAAACTGATATCTGTTTTTTTCAATGAATAAACTAAATTTTCAGGTTTATTTCTTTCTTTATTATTATTATTTTTTTATTTTTTATCTTCACTCCCTTTTCTCCAAAATCCTTGATGGACAATCACTGTTCTTCAATCAATATACCAAACCTTATATCAAACACATGTAACCATGTTCTACTGCCTTGGAAAATTTCTTAACAATTTTGAACTCTATTTTCCTACGAGTGTCCCAACAAATTATTAAACAAATATTATATCATGAATATATAAAGCATTACAGAAATAGTTACAAGAATCATACAGCACAATACAGACATGGCAATCAAAATTTTGCCAGCCATTTTCACAGATGACAGCAAAAGACGATTATCGGCTTCTGCTGAGCATAGTTATTTCAGGTGACGCAAGAAATAAGGACACCAGTGAGATACAAATAGTACATAGTTAGTTACTCCTATTAGTACAAGCTTCTTCTCTTGTAAACCTTAGACTTCTTAGTGATTACTGTATGGAAGCCACGAGGGATAGCTCAACTCGCCCAGTCCATTCCTCTCCTGGTTTCAGAGTAATTGGCTTCTCAATACAAGCTGCATCAACACATAGCATTTGCTTGTACTCTTCATCCCCAAAATCTGGTATCACTCTTGACTTCTTCTCCCATGGATTCCAAACCACTGTGATCACAAACTCAGGGAAATTAGGCTAGCTCAAGAAATGTGCTTTTCGGTTCATCTTGCATGGTGTCATTGTGTGAGAGTATTTATTTGAAAAGTTTCAAGAATCTTGGCATTAGAGTTGAAACTTGACTTTTTCAGTGTATATAAAACCAACCAGGTTCTTAATGCCTATTTCTGCTGGAATTGCATTCAATGAAAATGAACTTGATGTTTTGAAGATGTGAATATATGAGTGAGGTGACATTATTGGTGCTTACCAACATCTGGAAGCCCATCCTTTCTGATCACGAAAGTTCTCTTTTTCTCATGATCAAATACTGCAACTGCATCTGAAGAACTAAGATAAACACGATCCACCTATGCATAGAAAAACAACAGGTCAGATTTGTGGACTAATATCTTTTATTAAGTGCAAATTCTGTTATAGTGAACATAAAAATGTACAAGTTTTGAACATGAGAAGATTGACCATTGATGTTTGTTGTGAATCTTGTGATGGCCACAAAAATTAAAAGGAAACAACAAAAGAAGGGATAGATTACCTCAGACTCAAAGGTCAAGGCATCTCCTTGTTCGGTGAAACGTTCTCTGTTGCACAGGTTGTCGAGATAGTCAAGAGTCTCCAGGCCCTCTACTCTAACCTCACTGATATACAAAGTTGTATTTCATGAGTTTAATAATATAGAGAACACCACATTATAATATCAATGAACTCATAAATATTTTGGTTTTTTACGAATTTTTTTCGTTACTCAAGACTGTTAAAAAGTACATCCAGTCTTATTACACTTAACAATGTTAACTTCTATCAAGGGTCAAAATATGTTGTGCAGTTTATAGAATAATTAACAAGAGAAGCAGCAAGCAGGTCTGTAATAACTGACTACGGAAAACTAATACTGATTAAAGGAAATATCATCTTTTGTCATTGATGTTTTTAATATTCACCTGATATCTGACACAGAGAGATACGTGTGGTAGGCAAACGAGAAACTAAAAGGCTTGCCATTAACATTCCGGATGCGTGATATCAAATTGAGAGTTCCATCAACAGCCAGAATAACCCTAAGACGGACTTCATAACTGGAGAGACAAAAACTCATTATCAAATTAATCGCAAACAGACACTGCTCCCTGATTCTATAACTCCTGAAACATTTGTTTGCTTCTTACATGAATCATATGTTACAGAACATGGGATCCCAGTTCTTTCCTCTTGCTTTACTAATAATAATAAATACCAATAATACTACTACTACTAATAATAATAATAATCATGAGACTCCAAGATCCATACCTATGAGGCCAAACCTTGAGATCATCATCAGATGATTTAAGAAGCAAGTCAATGAATGCCTTGTTGCTAGAATCATTGGACTGCAGGGGTGGAGGATTTTCATCAATAACCCATATCCTGTTCCTCGCGAATCCATGTTGCTCAAGAGAACCACGCTTTCCAAACTTTAATGAGAAATCATAACACATCTATATATTAGTACTCTAATGCAGCAAAAATTAGTTTAAGAATAGGAATCATTTCCATAAACAGACATGGTTGAACAGATAGATTAGAATACCTGTGGAAAACATATAGGAATCCCTCCTCTCACAGCAGCTGGTGGCTTCAAAATTGCCTGTCAGTGATTAGAGCATATGAGTAATCTATGTATAGTTCGCTTATCAAACAGTAAAAGATGACCTTATGCAATCATCATGGGTTGATCCAAAAGATTCTCTCAGATATAATTATGATTTTTCTCACCTTAGTGCTAGTAAATAGAAGTTCTTCACCACGTTCGGTTTTCCAAGAGCGAACCTGACCTCCATGAAGACTAACCTGAGACTATGAACATTCAAATTCAGAATTTCATCTCAAACATACCAAGTCCACAGGAAAGCAATTGGGGATAATCTGACGATGATTTTATTACAAGATTACAATAATGCTATAAGATCTGACCCGTACAGAAGCACCACGAGGATTCCGAAGCAGCACCTGAGAAACTCCATGTTCATCTTTGACAATTTCAACTGCTGCAGAGTGATCCATTTCAAGAACACAAATTGAACATAAATTTTATGCTCTCTCCCCCACATACACATCCACACCAATAACTCTAATTTATACTTGCTATCCCAGTTCTAAGAATGATAATAAACACACACAAAATGTTGAAAAAGGGCTGAAGGGTACAGACAATTACAGAAACAGTTGACACTTTGAGACTTATCTTACAGCTTTCCCGTGACCACAAACCAATTACTTGTGAATCTAACAAAATTCTAACTACCAAATCTCTCTCAATCTTACACGCTGCCACTATTCAAGTGCAATCAAGAACAACCTTCAAACCCTATATTAATAAACAGTTTTCTCCTGATAACAAATTTCAGATGAAAATTGGTATCCACAAATCAATTGTTTGAACAGAAAAGAGTCGTTTATGTTACCAACTAGTTTCCTTCAAGAATCAACAAGAAAGCAATTGGTCTCAGTAGGCAAAAACGAGGTTAAATATAAAATAAAAGTGAATAGAAAGGGTATTGTATGAAGAAGAAGCAAAAACAAAATAAACATGCCTGCAGAAAAAGCCCTTTAAAGAGAGGTTGTTCCATGTTTTGATGTTGACATTGTCACCTTCTTTTGAATATAAAATTGAAGAAAATGTCAGATTTTGAAGCGACCCATTATCACCCATAGATCTTGACGCATTAATATGTGTTTACTTCCTCAGCTTCGATTTCGAACATACAACAACCAAAGTACCAGAATTAACTGTATGAAGATGCTGCCACTAAAATTGCCGCAATTAACAATAGCGGAAACTAGGGATTCTTTTCTAGGTCAACTTTTCCCCTCTTTTTTCTTGTTTCTCTCTCTCTCTCTTAATTAATAATCCAGACATTTCAGCTTTAATTTGCTCGATTAATTTTGGGAAAAGATGAGTTTCTTCCTTTTTAGGGTTTGGGTAAATCTTTTAAGTCATGGTCTTTCTTTTGTTCTATTTGGTAAACTCAATTCAATACGGAATATATTCGTTTTTGAAAATAATTTTAACTATGGTCACAATTTAAATACACTTAGTATGGACATATTATAGATAATCAACAATGCCAAAGTCATCATTTCCAAATTCTATATATGATTCAAATTTATTGTCTACATATGATATGATTTATTGGTATATTTATCATGGACCTTATGTAGGTAAAGTTTGTCAACATTCAAACATCTTTTTCCATGAGAAAATTCAATAAACATCTTATTTCTTGTCTGCTTTAGTATGAAACAGTGTTCTCACAGCAAAAGCGTGAATATTAATAAAGGTCAATAAAATATAAGAAGGGGGACTATTGTAGCTCAAATTTGACATTTCATATTACTAGAGAATTCTTTAATGGAGAAATGAGACAGTCCCAGCGACCAAGCATAACAAATTCAGTGTATGGAATAAGAGATGCAGAAACTGATAAAAATAGTGACAAAATGAGATAACATGTTGATGTAATGAATAATTGATTATCCGAATAATAGAGTTTTCTATTCCAATTTGGTATTTGTCTGTGGATAATGAGCTACTTTCAACTAGTTCAATGGGCATATAGTTTTGAAGAAGAATAATTATGTAAGTTAGTGGGCCCATATAGGGATTTAAATGCAAATATTAATTTTCAAGATGCAAAACTTGATCCTTCCTGGTCAGTTTCTTTTTTGCTCCCTCTTATGATACTTTCTTTTCTAGTTTTATTTTAATTATAAGATTTTCATTTTGAAGATAATGTTTTATACAAACTTTAAATAAATGTCCCAACATCACATCAAAGTTGTTGCGAGGAGAAACAAATGAAGGTATTGTTTATGAAAATTCTTATTCTACAATCATGAATGCTATATTGATATTGAGTGTGTCATTGATTGCAAATATATATATATATAGAACATTTTTTTTGAATGAATAGCATTTAATGATATTATAATATATAGAAACTTATTTACCATGAATTTAAAAACAAGAATTAGGGAACGGATGAGCTGCCGTTAGCACGTGTGGAAGTGAGGTAGAGACATAGAGTTAAAGTCCTGTGATTCCTTCCAAGATTGTGTAAATGCAAATGTTGACTTTTTCTTTTCAGTAATATATTTGACTAATTCGGAGATAACGATTTCCACCTCTTTGGTACCAATCAATAAATGATGATAAGTGTTGTTTTAAATTTTTTATTATAGATTAAAAAGTATAAAATTTGGATAAATGTACTTTTAACTAATTAATAAATTTAAGATTTAAAATTGAAAAGAAACTCAAATTAATTCCATAAAAAATCATATTAAATTATTAAAATTTAGCTAAGAAATATTAATAGAAGTAATTTATGAATAAAATTGTATAAAAGTTTAAAACGGTATTTAATTTAAAATAAAATTTAGATTTCAAAACAACATTTATTTTGACACATGTGATTACTCAAATGCTAAAAAAAATACGGCCTAATAATATTGGTGGGCCTTATGAAGTCCAATAGCTTATGCTCAGTTTATAAGGCCCGGTCACTCACCAAAAATGTGAAGAGTTTAAATATTGCAACTTGTTAGTTGTTAGAACTTCGGAGGGTGGACATATTTCGAGACCTAGAATCAATATATTATATTAATCTTCAGATCTTTAGTAACTTAAATTTATTCTGATAAAGCTCCTAATGAGTAAATTATTCATATTCACTCATTTTGTTGATATCATATTTTACAAATTTTATATTTTAAGAGGGTTGTATGTGAAAAATTGATTGTTAAGAAAGTATGAATTGAAGACAAAAAGTCAAAATCAGGGGAGTCCATGTTTGACTGTCATTGCAATTTGGTGGGGGCCACCTCCCACAATATAAAGTCATACCCTTCTCCCAGTTAAATTCATGCATGGCCACCTTCTATCTTCTTTCATTTATTATCTAATGATTATGTGACGAGAATCCAACTTAATTGCATCATCATGTATATTTTATTTATTAGATAAATCCTTTTATTTATCTTCTTTTTTTTTTTTTTTCTCAGTAAACAAATATTATTGATTGAGAAAAAAAAAAAGATATGAGACATACCCACCAGATTACATAAGGAAACAACAAAAAGAAGAAGAGACAATCAACATCCCAACATCATTTTGGGATTGTTAAGTCAGTCCAAAAAAAAAAAAAAATGATAAAACTCAACACAATGGGTAACAAACCAACTCCACGTTCTAGCTTTGATTTCCTCCGTTATCTTCTTCACCTCAATCGCTACATCACGAAACAAACAAGCGTTTCTCCACTTCCAAATCACCCACACCACGCACATCCAAATTGCAATAGCAGCATCTCTACCTTTATCTCCTTTTAAGATATCTCCATGACAAAGTAAGTGTTTCAAGGGATTATTATGCATATTCACTGAGACATTAAGCCAACAATAAATGTGCATCCAAACCTGATGAGAGACAGGACACTCAAAACAAACATGTGGTGCAGTCTCCTGGCTAGAACGACAAAGAATGCATGACAAATCATCACTGTCATTCAAGATATTTCTCATTTTCAAATTATCTCTAGTCGGAAGTCTATTCTATAAGATTCTCCATGCATTCGAAATAATCTTGACAGGTACCAATTTATTTCAGATTAGACGAAACCCACGTTCATTTTCTACACTTAAGGGGTTAATATTGATGCACTTCCTTTCAAAAAGGAGCTCGTACGCCTTTTTAGTAGAAAACAACCCATTTGGAGTCACTCTCCATCTCCACGAGTCCTCAACTTCACGTTTAAGAGAAACATTGTTGAGTGAGGAGGTCAATTCATTAAGTACAGAAACTTTCCGGTCAAAAAGAGGTCTCCTCCAACTCCACATCCATTTCCAAGAGTCTTCATCCCACTCCCCTTTAGATGTAATCGGCCCCTCCTTATTTGTACAAAGCTGGAAAAGTTTAGGATAGATAGATTTAAGTGGCTCATTCCCTGTCCAAACATCCTCTCAAAAAGAAGTGGACGCACCATTACCAACAACTCTAGCCAACCCACTTCTAAACCAAGAACCCTCCACCCCAGAGGTGATGCTCAAGATATCCCTCCACCATCTTGATCCCACCATCGATCTCCTAACATCACCACAAAAGCGATCCTCTCTACTCCCACATATTGATTCAATAACCCTGACCCAAAGACTATTTCTCTCAGTGATATACCGCCATCTCCACTTACTCACCAACGCCTTGTTAAAAGTTTTAAGATCCTTGACTCCCAAACCCCATTGATTTTTAGACATGCACACTCTCTTCCAATCAACTCACGTCACTTTACTATCGTTTGCCCCACCACCCCATAAAAACTTGCGTTGCAGATTAACGATTGTTCTCACAATTTTTTAGGAGCGAGATAGAAGGACAAATAATAGATAGGGATAGAGGATAACACCACATTTAATAGAGTAATTCTGCCACCCAGAGACACTCTTCTACCTTCCCAAATTTTCAATTTATTACTGATTTTCTGCACAATTGGTGTCCATTCTGCAATTTTTTTATGTTGCATGCCCACTTTCAGTAAGTACACGAAAGGAATATTCCCCACCTTGCAATTCAGAATATTTGCCATCTCTTGAATTCTGTTTTGATCGATATTGGTGCCAATGACTCTGCATTTGGAAAAATTTACTCTTAGCCCAGAGAGAAGCTCAATGATAATAAGGATACGACGCATAACTCTAGCATTTTCCAGTTCAGCGTTCCCAAGAAGTATGGTGTCGTCTGCAAATTGTAAATGAGAGATTTTGATATTACTTTTGCCTATACCCACCGTTTTAAAATATCCCAATTCGGTAGCATTCGCCATCAGCCTACTGAATCCCTCGGCCACAATCAAAAATAAGAAAGGAGATAAAGGGTCCCCTTGCCTAAGACCACGTTCAAGATGAAACTCACCAGAGGGGCTCCCATTAACTAAAACTGCAGCTGTGGCAGTAGAAACACACTCTATGATCCACCTTCTCCACTTCGGGTGGAAATTAAACCTCTTCATCATAAGCTCCAGGAAACTCCAATCGACAGAATCATAAGCTTTAGCGAAATCGATCTTGAAGAACACCCTCGAGATTTTTCTTTTCTTAGCCTCCTCAATGGCTTCATTGAGACAAACAATTCCATCGTGAATCTGCCTCCTCCCAATGAAAGCAGTCTGATTTTCTGATATAATTTTATCTAGCACTCGGCTAAGTCTGTTGGCCAACAACTTAGAAATGATTTTGTAAACGCCACCGATCAAAGAGATAGGCCGAAAGTCGCTAAGGCCACTAGCATCCTCCTTCTTGGGAATCAAAACGATAAATGACGGATTCAAACCCTTCACTAACCTGCCATTATGATAGAATTCAGACATCATTTTCATCAAATCTGATCTATACACGTGCCAAAATTCTTTAAGGAATCTGATCTATATACGTGCCAAAATCCTTTTATTTATCTACTATAAATACTTTTGTGAGATTATTTCATTTTACACAATACACTTACCATCACGTAGAATATGATGTGAATAAAAAGAATATAAATAAATAAAATATATGTATAGTTTTGTAAATAAAAACAAATCATGTCTATAACTTCTACAATTTATAGAAACCTAGATATCATTTTTATTTTTTTGAAATATATATATATATATATATATATATATACACACTTAATCTGAATGAAATTATTACCTTTATTATGTCATTAGTGTACGTTCTGTAAGTGGCATATAATACATTATAATGTTTTTATTGTTATTAATTGAGTGAGTTTAAATTTGGTGTTTTGGAGTTTTTATCCTGTCATTTATATTGAAAGATTGATAGCTGCATAATGGACTCACCACGATAAATAGACTTGTCAGTATACATATATATAACATTCAAGCACCTTTATTAATGTATCATATCAAAGTAATAATCATAAGAGAACACATGTCACTGGCTCATTAATTTGGTTTTCCTCTCAAATTAACAATCAATTAAATTATTTTTAAGTTTATTTTATATCTATAATGCTAAATTAAATGGATTATTAATTTCAATCAATGTATAATCAACATTAACTTACTACTTCTTTGTGTTGAAAAAAAATACTATTATTATTTTATTCATTAATATATCTAATTTATTATATATAAAAATAGAATTAAGTTTTTTAAACAAATAAAATTAGGGAAGATCATATTTTAAGTTCACTCACGATTTTATTTTAAGTGCAAAATATAATATAAATTTAGATGCATGTAGTAAAAATCAATGTATATAATCATTAAAGATAAAAAGAAAAGTTATTCATACATATCATGAATAAGAAAATTATGTATATAAATTGGAATTACAAAATACGTTTTAGCCCATGTGGTTATAAAAAAAAAATTTCAGAAAAAATTAAAATTAGTAAATTTAGGAATTTTTTTTTTTTTTGCTAATATCAATACATAAAAGAAAATACTAATAAAAAATGTGGTATTAATTTATGTTAATACAAATTTATTAAAAAACTCTAAAAATATTGTATTTTATATCTTATTATTACATGGATTTTGATTTTATTTTAATTTTTTATAATAAAAGTACATGTAATTCAAACCTTGTTAAAAAGATTTTAAAAATCTTTAATAAAATCTTAAAATATTATTTGTTAAAAACATTTTTGATTATCATAATGACATTTTTTCAATATAAATAAAAAAATTTATACTTTTTTACTCAAAATGTATTACATTTTATATTAATTTCTTAAAAATATTTATATTAATATGATATATTGCACATTTAATATAATAATTAATTCCACATCATATGATAATAGAATATCAATATATTGTCATATTAAGTTGTACCATTATGGATGACTGGGCATTCTCTATTCTCTCTAACACCCCCGAAAGATAATATATTCTTTTAATTTAAATATTTACATGATTATTTTAAATAAGACATTTATTTATAACTAAAAATCATAAATTCATATTCAAATTATTTGAGGACAAACGAATTATTAGTATTGCAAATAAATTATAGAAATACTCATTTGGTAAAATCAATAATAAATCTTATTTTGAAATTCATATTAATTAGGATTTGAATAAAAAACGCAAATATAAACTTAGTTCAACTACAAAAGTGTCCGAGCTGAAATATAAAAATGTTTTGCAACGTGCAAGTACTATCTAGGCAATAATTTAGTTTTTATAAAAGGTCATGCATACCACAAAATACTAGATCCTGATAATCAATAATTTTTATAATATTAGATACACGTCAAATCTGTTATTTTACCCTATCCAAACCATATTATTATATATGAAATTTAAGAGAATGTAGAATTATACTCTACTTGATCTCTATATGTATGTTTGTTAGACATTTCACAAAAATTTAAAAAGTAGTTGAAATAGACAATTAAATTAATTAATGTCCTATCATTTTCACTTCTAATAAGTAAAATATTATCTAATATACCATTTGTTGTACCCTTAACCTGAGTCGAATAAAATTGGATACATGAAAAATCAGAAATCGAATTGGCCAAAACTTTGAGTAAGAAGGCCGATCAGAAGAGCTCGATTCGATCGGACTCTTGACCGGTCTCTCTTGGCCAGTTAGGGAGACCGACTAAAGGTAGGGAGACCGGCTAAAGGTGATCGAAGTGATCAAAAATGAATTTTTAAAGGATTAATTTGGAATTCGGCCGATCAGAGATGACCGAACCGATCAGAGAAAATTGATTCAGTCAAAGATACAAAAACTTAGAAGGCCTGAAAATATTTAGCCGATCAGAGAATCGATAGTCCATGTAAGTCATCTAAGGAAGAATTAAAGCCATGAGGAAGACCAAAAAGTACAAAATCAATCTCATTTGAGAAGAGCTAATCGGACCCCCGATTCGAACTCGGCTAGGACATAAGACCTGATAAATAATCGGGAAGTGTCGACCAGGATCAACTTAGTATCGGTCCCAAAATAATAATTACCGACCCAGCATTGGGGGAGCAAGTCAACTCTCCACTCCCTTGAAGATAGGAGGCGGTTCGTGGAGAGGTGGATGTAAACTCCCACTATTTGTATTTTTTGTCTATAAATAGTAGAAATTACAACTTAAAAAATGTTAGATTTTTGGTTCAAACACTTTTGTATTCATCATTTCTCTATTATAAATTACATACGATTTTGGCCGGCCACAATAAACCAACCAAGATCAGCCGAGCTAAATTGTTCGAGTAGGCTTCGGGCCAGTTTTTTTTACATTTTTTATACAGTTTTTTGATCCGATTTGCTTCATTTTGATTCGAATTTACATAATTTGAGTGTTCGACTAGAAATTAATCATTAAAACAAATTTGAACGTCAACACTATTTAATATTTTTTATTTATTTTCAAGATTAAATATATTAAATCAAATACAGGTCTACCGCTGAGACATTTGTAATAAGGAACTAAGCCTAAATATGGTAATAAGGTATAAAAAGGGAATAAGCCTAAATAAGGAACTAAGCTTAAATGTGGTAAGTTATAACATGGAGATAAACCTAAATATGGTAAGGAGTAATTATTGATATTAGTAAAAATTTGGAATAGTTGCAGTATGATAGTTGAAATTATCCTAATATATAATTATATTATATAACAATAAGAAGTCTGTTCTTTTATCCACTCTTAGTCTATTAGTATAAATTAACGATATCAATTATTGATGAGACATAAATCAATACAATTAATAATTCGGATAATAGATATTTAGATTTATATGTTCACAATGAATATGTGATTATTTTTTATAATAATAATTTAGAATAAATTTGGAAAAAAAATACTTTATGATAAATTTACAAAAAAAAAAAAAAAAAAATTATGTGAGATGGTCCAACGGTTAATTACAATGTAACGGATAATTGTTATGGAAATAAATTCATATATGAAATGCAAAGTTGGAGTTGTATTATGATCTTAAAAAAAAAAAATCTTCCGGATTGGATTTTGTGTTTAACCAAAGAAAAGGGTATTATTGGGAGCCCGAAATTTGGAATGTTTGGGAAGAAATAGAGTGAGATACTGGTGTGGATTTCTCCCTCAATGAGGTTTCACTCCGCCACTGCACCATCTGATAAAGTTCGCCGAGGCGATGGTTGTGGTTGTGATGGCCATCATTCTTGAATAACTTCTCCGACCTTCCAACGATATATTCAGGTTTCTTTCTTTTTTATATTTTTTTTAGCAGCCATTCTGTGTGTATGCACAATAGAGAGAGAGAGAGAGAGAGAGAGAGAGAGAGAGAGAGACGTGCGTGCATTCATGAGCATGCGAAAATAGTTATGCTGACAACAACGCACATCGGTCTACTTATTTATCCATAAACGCGTTCATCGAGACAATCTTGAAGTGGTAAATAGGGGAAGAAATAGTAGGATTGGGGATTCTATTATTCTGCAAATCTTTTTGCTACTTTGAAAATTAGACGAGGAGTCAAGGGCAATGCCGTCATTTGAGTTCATAATGGAGTGACGATGCTTCCGCGAGGCTTCCTTGAAGCGTAGACAGTTTAAGAGAAGTAGTACATTTACACTCTATTTTCTGCAAATTTATGAATTATTTAGGTTTCGATGTATAAATATGCACGTTCACATTACTTTTATTTGCACCCAAATATTATCCATTTGCAACTGGGTCAAGTTTGAGTTCTTCGTTGATAATTTATTTATGGTATAGTCTCTGCGGAATTTCTGAATTTCTTGCTTTCTTTATTCCCCACGCCTCCCTGAAGTGTTAGTTTAATCTGTTTAAAGGCAAATTTAGGGACAGGTCATTGTTAAATTTAATCGTCTGATCAAGAAATTTTAATTTTATTTCGCTAAGAACTTCAGCCTAGATCAGGATTTGAATGACGTGATTACTGAAAGCCCTCCTCTTCTTTCATTTTAAATAGGACTCTGTAGAATGATACCAATATATGATTTATAATTATGCATCAACTTCTATGTAGGAGTCGAAAATGAGATTCCTTTCTTATGTTATTTTGTCAATCTACTTGGCAGGCATTGATCTGAGAATCAGTTATTTCTGACTAATTTGGATTGTTTCCCTACAAAATGGCATCTCATGCAACTTTTAAATGTCCACCTCCAATGAAGGCAACCTCTAATGGTGTCTTCCAAGGGGATAATCCTCTCCATTTTGCACTTCCGCTCTTGATAGTACAGATATGCCTCGTTGTTGTGCTGACTCGATTACTCGCATATCTTCTCAGGCCACTGAGACAACCACGCGTCATTGCTGAGATTATTGTGAGTTTCCTCTTTCCTTCTGCCTGCTTTTCTTCTAATGAACTACCTTATGATTCTGTCTGTAATTGCCTGATTAACACATTTGTTTCTAGTGAGGGAGATATACCTTCTTGGCTGGATTTTAGTTTACAGGCTCTACTAAAGACCTTCAGGATTTCAAAGCAGATGGTCTTTGTGTTTTTTCTTTAATAGGTGTTCTTATTTCTCTGTTAAACATATTTAGTAGTTGGTGTTTAATATTCATGGCATTTTTACATGGCACTGTATCTTGTTATATGCCACTGGAACTTATCTTAAAGAATCACATCTCCAAAGTTTATTTTGTTCATCAAAAGAATGATATTTCACATCAAACTCATTCTTGCAAATATTTAAATTAAGTTAAATACCATGGTGATGCTCAGAACTAGACACAGAATCATCAATTTATATATTTCCACAAAGTCTTCAATCTGTTTGAGATGTACTTGGGCAAGAAAATAATCTGGTTAGAGATTTTGATTAATGGTTGTTGTATTCACAGGGAGGAATTCTACTAGGCCCGTCAGCTTTAGGCCGCAACCAGAAATATCTTCAGGCTATTTTTCCACCACAGAGTCTCACAGTTCTGGATACCGTTGCCAACCTTGGTCTACTATTCTTTCTGTTCTTGGTGGGCCTTGAGCTGGATCCAAAGGCTCTTCGGGAAACTGGTAGAAAAGTACTAAGCATTGCCTTTGCAGGAATCACTCTCCCATTTGCTTTAGGAATTGGGACATCATTTGTGCTCGGAGGAACTATTTCCAAAGGCGCAAGTCAAGCTCCATTTTTAGTATTCATGGGAGTGGCCCTCTCTATCACTGCTTTTCCTGTTTTGGCTCGTATCTTGGCTGAACTTAAGCTTTTAACTACTGATGTTGGTCAACTGGCCATGTCCGCTGCTGCAGTAAATGATGTGGCTGCTTGGATTCTACTTGCCCTGGCAATAGCTCTATCTGGCTCGGACCACTCTCCCCTAGTTTCAATATGGGTCTTCTTGTGTGGCGCTGGATTCGTAATCTTGTGCATATTGGTGGCCCCTCCCATTTTCAAATGGATGTCACGACACTGTTCTCAGGGTGAGCCAGTAGATGAGATATACATATGTGCTACAATGGCTGCTGTTTTGGCTGCAGGATTTGTTACTGATGCCATAGGAATTCATGCACTTTTTGGTGCTTTTGTTCTTGGTGTTCTTGTCCCAAAGGAGGGACCATTTACTGGAGCTCTTGTCGAAAAAGTCGAGGATCTTGTATCTGGTCTATTTCTTCCTTTGTACTTCGTCTCTAGTGGACTTAAGACAAATGTTGCCACCATTCAAGGGGCTCAATCTTGGGGTCTTCTTGTGTTGGTTATTTTTACAGCGTGCTTGGGGAAGATTGTTGGCACTGTTCTGGTATCTCTCCTTTGCAAGATTCCTTTTAAAGAGGCAATCACCCTTGGTTTTCTCATGAACACTAAAGGCTTGGTGGAGCTCATTGTCCTTAACATTGGGAAAGACCGAGGGGTAATTAACTACCCTACAATCTAACTACTTGACTATGTATTCTTTTTAGCTTCATCTGACTCTTATTACCTGATGAATTCGTAGGTTCTGAATGACCAAACTTTTGCAATCATGGTTTTGATGGCTTTATTCACAACATTTATAACAACACCTATCGTGACAATCATATACAAGCCAGCTCAGTTGGCGGGATCAGAATATAAGCACAGAGTTATTCAAAGAAAGAAAACAGATACTCAACTCAGACTATTGACCTGTTTCCACAGTACAAGAAACATTCCCACTTTGATAAATCTCATGGAGGTTTCACGTGGTACTGGGAATAAAGAAGGACTTCGTGTCTATGCAATGCACCTGATGGAGCTCTCTGAAAGGCCATCTGCAATATTGATGGTTCACAAGGCAAGAAAGAACGGTATGCCATTTTGGAACAGGAAGCAAGAAGCTGATCCAAACCAAATCGTGGTTGCTTTTGAGGCTTTCCAGCATCTCAGCCACGTGTCAGTCCGACCAACAACTGCAATCTCATCAATGTCTAGCATGCACGAGGATATTTGTAACAGTGCAGCGGGGAAGAAGGTGGCAATGATAATCCTCCCTTTCCATAAGCATCAGAGGCTCGATGGACAGTTAGAGACCACGCGAGCTGAGTTCAGACAGGTGAACAAGAGGGTTCTTGAGCATGCTCCATGCTCAGTTGGCATTCTGGTTGATCGCGGACTTGGTGGAACATCTCACGTACCTGCAAGCAATGTCAACTATACCATCACAATCTTCTTCTTCGGGGGCCATGATGATCGTGAAGCTCTCTCCTATGGAGCACTCATGGCTGAGCATCCTGGCATCAGTTTGAACGTGGTTCGTTTCCAAGTGGACCTGAAGGTGGTTGGAGCTAGCATCCTGCTAGACGTGGACGAACAATACCGTCCTGAAGCTAGATCAGATGACGAAGCAGTTCTCGCAGAGTTGAAGCAGAAAGTATCAAAGGATGGTTCTATCAGACTGGAAGAGAGTGTGGTGAGCCATGGCGCAGAAGCCGTTGCTGTGATGGGCAGGTATGATCGTAGTAATCTGATTCTTGTGGGAAGAATGTCTGAGGGACAACTAGTTGCAGGTCTTAACAGGTCGAGTGAATGTCCTGAACTGGGACCAGTTGGCAACTTGTTGATTTCACCTGAGTTTTCAGCATCGGTTTTGGTGGTTCAACAGTTCCGTAGCTAGCTAGCTAACTAACTGGCATTCACTGAGAATGAACCAACAATAACAGACATGTTATGTCAAGAAAATTATCTCCTATACTCCACATACACAGTTACAGTTAATAATCAATTCCATTTTCTGTTGAGGAGTATTTGTCTGGTTTTATTGTTTGTTTTCTATTTGAGTTTTAAGAAGCCCAAAAAGAGTTCCATGCATCAATGCATTAATTTTATAATCACTTTTCTTAACATTTTCTTCGACCACTTTCACAACATCGTTTTTATTCAAATTCCACTTTTTTGCTCCACTCATTTTTACTTTGTTAACTTTTGTCTCATGTACTTTAATTGTTTTGATTTTTATTCTCTTGGTTTTACACCTTGTTATATTAACGAATAGGACAAAAACGAAAGAGCAATGGACAAAAGAGTTTAAAAAAAACAAAGTTCAGGGGTAAAATTACATTTTTATTTCATTTATTAAATTTAAAATTCTTTCACTTTAAATTTGAAAATTCAAATAACGGCTCGGATTGTTTCATTGCTTTTCTTTAAATTAATCAAACTCCTCCTTGGGTAATCCAAATAAACCTTTTCAATTAAAAGAGAAAAAGAAAAAAGTCTAATGTGAAGCAAATTAATTAAAATTATAATCAACTGTCAACCACTGATTTGTCAATTCGCAACCATGCCTATAAAAGGTCAATTAAGCATCGCCCAATGATCAAACCTGCAGTTCGTCAAACTAATGAACTATGGCCGTTTCTTCGATGATCTCGATGCACCTGAATACACTATTATTTTTGGAAATTTATTTATTTAGATCTTTACTTAATTCCCTGATATTCTCTCTCACTCAATTCTTTTTTCTTATTTTCGTCAAAAAAACTCATCTGAGGCCTTAATTCGTTCTCGACTTTATTTCGTTATTGTAAATAAAATAGGATTTCTCTCATATACACACACTGGTGGTGTATGATATGAGATCCTGCCTTTGGCGCGGACGACACGACAAAGGCAGGTCTGTTCTGTTATTTTGACAAATAACTGATTTAAGGATTTCTCAAATTTCCCTTTCTTCATTTTTATCTAAGATACACGGGTTCGTTTGGCTCCGCTTCGGAGAAGCATGGATCTTGCGAACTCCGGCAGCAGCAGCGACGGCGTTCAAGGGGTAATGTTTTCATTAGGTTATGGATCATTCTTATAATTTTTCATGCCTAGTTCTTGTGTGATGCTATAGATGATATGCGTAATCCGTAAGCATCCGATCCTAAATACCTTATCTCTTTCGGCGTTCCTGGATTTTGCTTTAATTAGCTCGGTTTCGTTTGGAATTGATTTTCTTTTTTTCCCTTCAGGAATTCTTGGTATGTTAATGCGTTGACTTGATATTTTAATTCTGGATGTATAACTATAGTTCATCACCCATGGATTCGATGTAGATGGATTTTAAGCTTATTAGCTGCTTCGTTAGTCAATTTAGTCATGCATAGGCGATAAAGAGGAATAATTTTGAGGACTTTAGGTTGAACAGAACTTTGACCAACAACATTGTTGAGTAGATGATAATTTTATGTTTGCTTGGTTGTTAGAGGAATCTTCTCGTCAATGTTAATTGAACAAGAATGAGGGTAAATTGAGTTATTTCCCTCTATCATGTCAATCTCTCTTATGCTTATAATCATGGGAAGAAACGTTTTTTGCTTTTATGTGGATTCTAAGAGATTTTCATGATCTTATTGTATAATCCCCCAAAATGCACACCTTTTCAACACACTGAACGCTCATGGTTGCTTATCCCATGCTGACACACAGGAGGATAATCTATTAGCATCTGCTAATGTGGACCTTGAAACGACATGTTGGGGTTGTGGACTTCGAGTTCTTGTTTCTCCTCATGCTACTATT
This sequence comes from Scutellaria barbata, assembly GCA_028654395.1. Lineage (NCBI taxonomy): Eukaryota > Viridiplantae > Streptophyta > Magnoliopsida > Lamiales > Lamiaceae > Scutellaria > Scutellaria barbata. The sequence continues at coordinate 12,850,062 of CM053645.1, forward strand.
TTCAAGTGCGGCTGGTGTGGAGCCATAACAAAGCAAAATGCAGTGAAAAGTGATAACAAGTGCATCAGAATGAGACGCTGGCGCGACCGGTGTTTTGTTAGCATCGTCCTTCTGTTTATGCTATTCTTTATATGTAAGCATGGCTGTATCTTGATTAATGTCATTGGATCTTTGTGCCTGTCTAACTTCAAGTTTATCTAAGTGCGGTTTCACAGACATGGATTGATGCTTGATGGCCTTATGTCATTGGATTTTTTTCCACTTACAAAATCTCTTATTTTCTTAAAGCTTGGTTGATGCTTGATGGCCTTATGCCAGCTCAAATTTATATGTGCTGAATAATTTCTTATCAACATGGATTTTGGCTTCTTAAGCATTTAACTTTAACCGCTGCACATGGGATGCTGAACATGTTGTTAATTAATTCATTCCTCCTTTTTTTTCAAGATAATAATGGTAAATTGATGATAACTTGCAGTAGTTTGTGTCACTCAATCTGTTGTTTCAGCCCATGCTGCATAGACTCTTCTATTAAGATTGGCATCTTGAGTACTTGCACAACCTGGTACATGTTTCCTGAGTCCTCCATTTGGAATAGGATGTTAAATTTCAACAAATCGAGTAGTTGAAAACATTTATAATTGTTGAACCTGGATTCTTGTAGGATATGTATCTGCATTGAAAGGACAATTTTTTTGCAGTAATTTTGGCTTTCATGACGTTAGCCAAGAAAATTAAACATATGCATCAACTAAAGTAACTGGATTTTAGCCATGCCTAATGGTGATGTTCTTTGATGGAATTGATTTGTTCACAGTTTCTATGATAAATAAATTATCTAATCTAAGCTGACCCATATAGTTCTCTTTTCTTGATTTTGATACAACATATTTTTATATAATGTATATTGGTGATACAGGTGCTGGCGTTTGGGCTGTTTATCCTGTCGCCTTTTCAATTAGTTTTTTCTGTGGTATTTTCCACTGCACAGTAACAGTGATATTGTCTATTTGCACTTTGTCTTCATTTTTCCTTTCGGCATTTCGACCTGCTGGTGCTCCTCCAATAATAGTCTGGGGTAGCTACCCAGCAGTTGGGAAAGGTGGACTGGAAAACCATACCTTCTGCCATTTTTGTTCAAAGCCAAAATCGCCTAGAGCACACCATTGCCGTTCGTGTGGGATGTGCATATTAGACATGGATCATCACTGCCCTTTTGTGAGTCTTGAATACATTTCACTTTTTGGTAAAATGGTATTATGCCTATCTTGCATGATAAAGTTTAGGTCTCATCAGACAACAACATAATGTTTTCATGTGCACTATTTGTTCTGCCATTAGGGTAAAATATTAAAGTTAGAAGTGTTGAAATGGACTGAAGAGATAGAAATATTCAAACTATTACGCTTGTGGAATGACACATGTGTAATTTCTCTTTTGAATTGATGTAATTGTTTGTTCTTTGAGCAAATTATATGGGATTATATATTGTTGCACAACCAGTAGCTGCTGCATTTTGGAGTATTTTAGTATGACTGTTATTATGGAAGTTTAGGCTTCATTAAAATATAGTTTCTTATGGCAAATGGTGATTGATATGTATAATCACCATTTTCTTTGATTGCATGCAGATTGGGAACTGTGTAGGTGCTGCAAATCATCGGAGTTTCATTCTCTTTCTCATATCTACAGTCATCAGCACGCTCTATGTCGCTATTATGTCTTCCTATTCTGCAGTTTATACATGGCCACCTCTAGAGCATAAAGCTCTCGGCCAATTGAGTGGATTTGCTAGTAGTGAGCTGATTTTCGGAGTCTTAAAAGATAACATTCTTGCTATATTGAGATCAGCAGTTTTCCTACCTGCCAGAGCACTAGTCCTTGTTTACCTATTTATCGCTAGTGTTTCAGTGAACATTGGTTTGAGTGTGCTCTTATGGCAGCAGCTCAGTTACATATACGCTGGAAAGACTTACTTGAGTCATCTAAGTGCAGTTGACAGTGAAGAAACACTTGAAAGGGATTGCCAAAATCTTGTCCGCTTTTTTGGTTGTCCATACAATGCAGCCGTGTATTTGCCAAGTTATTGGAAATCAAGGAAAAGTCATAAGAAGTAAAGACTCAGAGGTATGCTATTTTCTTTGGCATCAATTTTCCAAGTTTGTTTCTCGATTACTTACTTTTAACTTACCCATGAAAAGTAAGTAATTGGGAAAGAAGCAATAAAAATTGTTCAAGCAGATAGGTGCGCGAAATTGATCATCCAAGTATTCTTACATGTATGTATGTTTGGATCATGTTTTATTTTACTGTTCTAGAATGCATGCACTGCAACGGCAGAAGATTTCTGAGGATAATAAACATACGCATAATGTTATTTTTGGCAATTTTTAGTCAACCAATTAGCACTCCGCTACTATGAACAAAGTAACACTACTTCTGCAATACACATAAGATCTTCTATAAATTTCCTCTTTTTTTTGTGCTAATTCTATTATTTGTTTAGTACAGTTGTAGGTTCTATAAGAAAGTTTAAGGAAGTTTGATCCCCCTAATATCTGCTCTGGTTTATTTTGAATAGGATGGAGGGATTGAAACTCGAGTCTCTGGTGGCTCTATTTCTTTTTGGCGGTCTCCTCAGCAAAGATTAGGTAGATCCGTAAACTCGGTGTTTAGGCGGAGAGAATAGGGAGAAGTGGTTAGAAATGATAGGTACTCATGTCTCTTTCTTGTTGCATGTGGTCCACTGCTCTCAAGGTCCATAGTAACTGTGTTTGATGAACCTACTGCTCGGACACATTTCAGATTGTTGCTTTGGTGATGAGTTTTGCAGTCATGTAGCATCCGTCCTTGTACCAAGATGTCATATAGCATACGTATTATTGAGTATCACCATTTAATCAAAATTGAAATCACTCTATTGATAACGTGAAGAAGAGAAGAGCAAGAAACCTTGTTGTCGTTTGAGTTGGAGACAGAAAGAGTTTCCTAAGATACGTATAAAATTGGTGAAGTGTCTTGGATTCATGTTATGCAATAGACAAGGATCGAGGATTTGGAAAAGGACTGATATCGGAATTCAAATGTTTGTTGCCATATAAAGTAGAACAGCGAGAGTAAAGGAAAGAAAAAACACTAAACTGAATAATTGATTCGATGCGGTAAATCAGCTTAAAAAATAAAAAAAAAAGCAAAGTGGCTGATACGGCGTCGTACCTGCCACCTAAAAACTATCGTACTGAAATAGGAATCTCCCTGGTTGGTAGCTCACAACACAAGTCAGCACCACTCCTCGATGAGTCCGCCGCCCCACATCATTTCCACGTCGGAAATATAAATCTCTTACCTGTATTTTACCTATATGCCCCCATACCCACCACTCAAAAATTGAAGATAATTAACTTTTAAATTTTTTAATTTTCTCAATCTTTTCTCCCTAAATTTACTTGCTCAAATACATATTTTTCTTACTATAATATGTACTACTAAATACATGTCCGCATCACATCAAAATCTTAGCTCCAGATTATTTTTTTACGATAACTCCTGAAATATAACCAGACATGTTTAAGGAAATAAAAGCCATTATACGTATCAACAAGGTCATTTTCGTCATCTAATAAATACCCCATCTCTATAACTTCTGAAATTCATGCTCCTCTGCAAATCTCCGCCCTCTCTCTCTCTCTCTCTCTCTCTCTCTCTCAATTTCCACAATTCCTCGTAGTCTAAGCTAGCAGCCGGAAATGGAATCAGCTGCGTTGTCCCAAATCGGGCTAGCAGGCCTGGCAGTGATGGGTCAGAACCTAGCCCTCAACATTGCCGAAAAAGGTTTCCCCATCTCCGTCTACAACCGCACCACCTCCAAAGTGGATGAAACCTTAGATCGCGCCCACCGCGAAGGCCAACTGCCTCTCTTCGGAAAATACACGCCCAAGGATTTCGTTCTCTCAATAACAAAACCCCGCTCCATCATCATCCTAGTCAAAGCTGGTGCCCCCGTGGACCAAACCATCGCCGCCCTCGCCGCCCATATGGAGCCCGGAGACACCATCATCGACGGAGGAAACGAGTGGTACGAGAACACTGAGCGTCGCATGGTCGACGCCTCATCTAATGGGTTGCTCTATTTGGGAATGGGGGTTTCCGGCGGCGAAGATGGGGCCCGCCATGGGCCTTCTCTGATGCCGGGTGGTTCCCACAGGGCCTACTTGAACATCCATCACATACTTGAAAAGGTTGCTGCGCAGGTGGATGATGGCCCCTGTGTCACTTATATTGGGGAAGGGGGTGCCGGGAACTTTGTTAAAATGGTGCATAATGGGATCGAGTATGGTGATATGCAGCTGATTTCTGAGGCATACGATGTTTTGAAAAATGTTGGTGGATTGGGGAATGATGAGCTGGCAGAGATTTTCGGGGAGTGGAATCTTGGGGAATTGGAGAGTTTCTTGATTGAGATTACGTCGGATATTTTCAAGGTAAAGGATGAGGAGACGGGGAATGGGCATTTGGTGGATAAGATATTGGACAAGACAGGGATGAAGGGTACTGGGAAGTGGACTGTGCAGCAAGCAGCTGAGCTGTCAATAGCAGCCCCAACAATTGCTGCTTCATTGGATAGTAGGTACATGAGTGGGTTGAAGGATGAGAGAGAGGCAGCTTCCGAGATTTTCAAGAGGGAAGGCTTGAAGGAGGAGGTTAACAATGTTGCTTCTGTGGATAAGAAAATGTTGATTAATGATGTTAGGCAAGCTCTTTATGCTTCCAAGATTTGTAGTTACGCTCAAGGAATGAACTTGTTGAGGGCAAAGAGTATGGAGAAGGGATGGGGATTGAATTTGGGGGAGTTGGCTAGGATATGGAAAGGTGGATGTATTATTAGGGCTGTCTTTTTGGATAGGATTAAGCAGGCGTATCAGAGGAATCCAGGGCTAGCAAACTTGTTGGTGGACCCGGATTTTGCAAGGGAAATGGTGCAGAGACAGGGAGCATGGAGGAGAGTCGTGGGTATGGCGATTCAGAAGGGGATTAGTGTTCCTGGAATGTCTGCGAGTTTGCAGTATTTTGATACATACAGGCGTGGGAGACTTCCAGCTAACCTTGTGCAGGCTCAGAGGGACTACTTTGGAGCACATACCTATGAGAGGATCGATCTCTCTGGATCCTACCACACTGAGTGGTCCAAGCTTGCTCGAAAGGCCAGGGTGTAGTGCAAATTGCTAAATTGAGTCTTGGTTGGTATGGTTTTGTTTTTTTTTTGAAATTGTTAAACTTTGTGTTTTTGATGCACTTTTTTGAATTTGAGCTGTCTTTCTTGATGAGAATTCTTGCTTGACTGGCAGCAAAAGATTGTTATAGCATTTGCTTTCTTTATGCAGCTAATAAGAAGACCATACCTTTTTATTATTAAAAGGGTGTTGATGTTCCAATGACTTATCTTCATTGCTATTAAAATCTTTTGCTAACCTCAGTATCTATTTGGCATCTTATTGTGTATGTATTTTCCCAACAGTGTATAATTAGCTTGCATTCCTGTGTTTAATCCTTAATGGTTTTTATGGAAACAAATGGAGGAACTATCGATTTATGTGGATGTGTAATCTCCACATCAACTGTAACTACAATGAGAGGATGTATGTTGATGGTTGTATGTGTCTGATCTCTTTTGTAATGTAAACTTGTGAAGTATAATCCTCTCATAATCTTCTTTGCATATCCAGTATTCTGTTTGAATGTTATCTGATGTGTCTCTTGAATCACTCTCTGAACCTTGTACAATGAATTGGTTAACTGCTTGCATTCAGCTTGAAGATAAATTGCCCTTGGAACATACCTACTAGGCATATATAGTTGGCCAAAGCATTTTTAGAATTGAAGAAATGGAAATTTAGCAATCTGTATCTGGCTTTTTAATCACAATCAGTTCAAACAGAGATTTGCGTGAGGAGCTCAATCAGCAACAACTTTTGCACTTATACCTTTAACTAGTTAGAATTGGAGTGTGAATATATGGTATAGGTATGATGTTTTCCATTTCGAGACTTCACCAAAGAGTTGAATTCTATGGTCGTATGTCCAATCATGATTGCTTTATTTGTAGTTGCTGAATGTGGTATGATGGTGAATATAAATTTGGCAGGATGTATTATGTTAGTCATGTCTGTTAACCTTTTGTACAAGAATTAAGGTTCCTATCTTGAGTTGCTGATGTTGTTAGAGATACCACTGTCTCTTGCTAACTGCAGAATGGCGAATATAGTGCCACCGTGGCAATATACGTGTGCTGGACCATGTTTCGACTATGCATATTACATATGCTGTGGGAAAGAGCATTACAGAGAGGCTTAATATCTTATATTCCGATTCTGGAATATTTTTCATCTCTCTCTCTTTCAGGTATCATATAGCATCCCTCCTATTTGCAAATAGGATATTATGGTTGCTCTTTGTTCCTGGCTTTAATGGATTCAAGGATAAAATAAACAAGTTTTAAAATAAATGATTTATAACATTTTTAAAAAATATTACTTTTCAAAGTATATTTTGATTTATTTCTAAATGAAGTAATAAGTAGTATTCAAAAAGATTAAAACCTATTAATTTGAAAGGAGTGTGTCTCATGTGCATTTGGTGTACATGCAATTCGAGTCGATCCGAATCTGCGTGATTTTGATTTTTTTTTATTTTTATTTTTGTCTTAAGATCAAAACCTTTATTTATAAATTCAGTGACCTTTATTTACAAATTTTGTGACTTTTATGTATAAATTATGTGATTTTTATATTTAATAATTTAGAAAAAAATAAAAAAAAATTAGCAAAATTTATACATAAATATCTTTAGATTGCATTTGGATGGAGGAATTTGAGATTCTAATTCATTTGAAATGATTGGTTTTGAATTCCTTCCATTTAAAATCCCCTACTTTAAAGTCCCTTGTTTGGATAAAGCGTTGATTCATTTTACAAATCTACAAATTTAAAATATATGTTTGGCAGAATGTGATTGAATATTTGGAATTCTTTAATTTTTAATTTTATTTTTGCTTGGTTATTACTTAATTAATAATTTAAAAAAACATAAATCTATTAAATGTTAATATACAACATAAAATCAAAACATAAAACATTTAATAATATAATTATAAAATTGAAGAAAACAAAAAATAAATAATTTACAGAATAAATAAATAAAAACATTTCATATGCGAGTTAGAACTTGGAAGAAATGATATCTCATATATTATTTGGGTTAATACACAAACTATTACACATTTGAATCATGAATAAGGTGAATAAGAGGTTTAACTTTTCGTTCGTGTTTATATACCTTATTTTTCCAATCCTTTGTTGTACGATTTTTAAGAGATAGGAGAGCGAAAATGAAAGAAGAAAATCTCGAGATGGGTGAGGAAAGAGAAGCTCAAGGGAGGAACAAGGGAGGAGAATAGAGAGATCGATGATGAGAACTAGAGGGCGAGAGAGGAAAACTTATAGATCGGCGATGACAAGAGAACGCTAGGGAGGAGAGAGAGAAATTGAGATCGCTGATGAGAACACAAGGGAGGAGAGAGAGAGAGATTGAGATCAATGATGAGAGAGGATGCAGCCACACGTGAGGGAGGAAGGAGATAAGAGAGATTGAAATCGGTGATGAGAGAGAGTATACGGCCGCAAGCAAGGGATGAGAGAAGAGAAGCCGGTGATGAGGGAGGATGAGATATTTCAAATGACTAAGTTTTGAAAAATATTTTAAATCCTTCAAAATTTACTAAAAATTCATGAGCCCCAAAACATAAATTTCAAGTTCATCAATTTAAAACCTTGGATTTGAGAATCCATACACTTAATTTTTCATCCACACATATGGAATGAATTTGGACTGTGGATTTTAAATCCATAAGCCTAAATCCATCTATCCAAATGGAGTCTTATGTTATATTCATATGATTTTTATGTACAAATATCCATACATTTATGTACCTTACATAAATGTATGGATATTTGTACATAAAAATCACATAAATATATAAGGGTCACATGAATAACATATAAATGTATTTATGTACAAATTTTGTTAAAATTCTTCCTTTTTTTTTTCTAAATTATAATGCATAAAAGTCACAACATTTATACATAAAGGTTACAACATTTGTACATAAAGATCGTCGAATTTGTATATAAAGATTAAAACATAAAATAAAATAAAAACAAAAAATAATTCATGAATTCGAATTGGATCGACCCAAATTTTATGAATTTTAGATTCGTGCACCAAATGTATAGAAGAATTTCTCATTTCAAAGTAATAGTTCCTGATAAAATATAAATTTCACTTGCATTTGGTCCAACTGAACCATGTACTCCAAGTCTCCAATATAGATCCATCCCTCAATTTAAAGTTGTTTTCGGGTCCTATTACTTTTTGGCATTAAATTTGTAGTTTTCTCTTTTATATTTTGCCTACCATGTGCTCTATGCAATGGCAAATTGACAATCAACCTATATTTCTTTCTTTCTTTTATTTTTTTAAATGTGTGTTTGATTTGGGATAGCTGGATTTTGTAAGTTTGGATTTAAGATTTAAATGGATTTTGTAAAAAAGGTGGATTTTGAAAAATTTGTATTTGTTTTTTGGGATTATATATAATAGAATTATAGATAAGATGTTATTATGATATTAGGAATGATAGATTTTTATTATTATATTAGGAATGATAGATTTTTTTTAAGAAATTGTAAAAAAAGAAATGTTTTTATTAGAAATTAATAAAAAAAATAGGGTATAGATAAAGATTTACGAACATCGTAAAACAAATATAGATTGAAATTTTGTTCATCCCAATCCAAACACAGCCTAAATGATTTTATATAGTGCAGTGAACCCCATACGACATCGTATGGAGAGCCTCTAGTTCAACCTAAAAACTATCGTCGTACTAAAAAGGACGACCCCTCGTTGGTAGCTCAAGTCGCCATCCCTTCACTCCTCGATGAGTCCGCCACCACACTTCACGCCTTATATACCTCGTCGGAACATCGAAATCACTCACCTTTTATTGACCTAAAAGCCCCATCTCCATCTGTGACTTCTTTCTCTCTTCAAACCTCTATCTCTCTCAATCTCCTGAATTCTTCCGCTAATGGAATCAGCTGCGTTGTCCCAAATCGGTCTAGCAGGCCTAGCAGTCATGGGTCAAAACCTAGCCCTCAACATCGCCGATAAAGGTTTCCCCATCTCCGTCTACAACCGTACCACCTCCAAAGTCGACGAAACCCTGGATCGCGCTCACCGCGAAGGCCAACTGCCTCTCGTCGGGCAATACACGCCCAAAGATTTCGTTCTCTCAATAACCAAACCCCGCTCCATCATCATTTTAGTCAAAGCTGGTGCCCCTGTGGACCAAACCATCGCCGCCCTCGCCGCTCACATGGAGCCTGGCGACACCATCATCGACGGAGGAAACGAGTGGTACGAGAACACTGAGCGTCGCATGGTCGACGCCTCCGCTAATGGCTTGCTCTATTTGGGAATGGGGGTTTCCGGCGGCGAAGATGGGGCTCGTCATGGACCTTCTTTGATGCCGGGTGGTTCCCACAGGGCCTACCTGAACATCCATCACATACTTGAAAAGGTTGCTGCGCAGGTGGATGATGGCCCTTGTGTGACTTATATTGGGGAAGGGGGTTCGGGGAATTTTGTAAAGATGGTGCATAATGGGATCGAGTATGGCGATATGCAGCTGATTTCTGAGGCGTACGATGTTTTAAAAAATGTTGGTGGATTGGGGAATGATGAGCTGGCAGAGATTTTCGGGGAGTGGAATCGTGGGGAATTGGAGAGTTTCTTGATTGAGATTACATCGGATATTTTCAAGGTAAAGGATGAGGAGACGGGGAATGGGCATTTGGTAGATAAGATATTGGACAAGACGGGGATGAAGGGTACTGGGAAGTGGACTGTGCAGCAAGCAGCTGAGCTATCGATTGCAGCACCAACAATTGCTGCTTCATTGGATAGTAGGTACATGAGTGGGTTGAAGGATGAGAGAGAGGCGGCTTCCGAGATTTTCAAGAGGGAAGGCTTGAAGGAGGAGGTTAACAGTGTCACTTCGGTGGATAAGAAGAGGTTGATTGATGATGTTAGGCAGGCTCTTTATGCTTCCAAGATTTGTAGTTACGCTCAAGGAATGAACTTGTTGAGGGCAAAGAGTATGGAGAAGGGATGGGGATTGAATTTGGGGGAGTTGGCTAGGATATGGAAAGGTGGATGTATTATTAGGGCCGTGTTCTTGGATAGGATTAAGCAGGCGTATCAGAGGAATCCGGGGCTAGCAAACTTGTTGGTGGACCCGGATTTTGCAAGGGAGATGGTGCAGAGACAGGGAGCGTGGAGGAGAGTCGTGGGTCTGGCGATTCAGAAGGGGATTAGTGTTCCAGGAATGTCTGCGAGTTTACAGTATTTCGATACATATAGGCGTGGGAGACTTCCTGCTAACCTTGTGCAGGCTCAGAGGGACTACTTTGGAGCACATACCTATGAGAGGATTGATCTCTCTGGATCCTACCACACTGAGTGGTCCAAGCTTGCTCGAAAGGCCAACGTGTAGTGCTTAGATGGAGGTTTGGTTGGTATGATTTTGTTTTTAAAAATTGTTCAACTTTGGTGCTCGTGAGGCATTTATTCGAATTTTACTTGTATTTCCTTTCTTCATGAGGATTTATTGCTTACTCATAAAAAATGTTGTAGCATCTACTTTCTTGTATGCTGCTAATAAGAGGAGCATACAGGGTGTTGATGTTCCAAATGACAATCTTTATTGCAACGATGAATCTTTAGCTGATTTCAGGATATATTTTGCATCTTATTGTACTTAATTAGCTAACCTTTGTCATCGATATGAACTTATAAAATATTATCTTCGTGTTATCTTTTTTGTTGTTTGCAATGCTGATAAAAATTGTGATTGCGTTTTAAATGTCGAGCCTCCAGGTATAATGATCGGAAATCTTATTCGGTGGTTTGATACACTGCTTGTTTTCAAGTCAAATAAAAAACCTCCCTTGGAGCATACCTTACAAACATCAAGAAATAAACCTTACAAACATCAAGAAATAAAGAATGGAAATTTAGCTATTTGCATCTCGCTTTTCCATCCCAACTTGCAAAAGAGAAATCAACCCGTTCAAGTGCTCTATCAATTATATGGTGTGTCCTATGAAATCTTTAACTACGTAAAATTGTTATATTGTTGGATTGTAAATATACAATTGCAATGTATTTTGCTGCATTATGTAGAGGCATACCTATTACTATGATCATGATTTCCTAGTCATTTGGCCTGTATGTTATTAACTTTGAATTTTTGAACTGAGAGCTACTGTGCTTTGAGGTGATCTGTAAAGGACCTGAACTGTTAAGTTTTCAGTCATTGTTAATGTGCAGTAGCTACTTTCACCATTTTTTCCTTGCCAATAGAAGATGGGCTCATTTTCTTTCCAGAAGGTGCACTAAATAATTTTCTGAATTTTGGGAATATGATCCTCCATTGTTCCCAACTATGTTACTGATATTTCGTTTTCCTATCATGATTTATTTATCTTTGCTAAAATAGGATTTAGCAATAAATTTGTAAACAGTTATCCTATTACTCTAGAGTCCTATCGTCTCTGCATGAAATTCCACTTGCCATTGGCACAAAAACGGAAGGGAAAGAAGAGAAAAGCCTCTCCCTCGCCTCACAGGTGCACCCATGTACTCCGATTGTTTGGTGGCATTTTAAATTTGGATAATTTCGAGCCTCCATGACCATTCTTATAAGACAGAGAGGGTTGTGGAAATGCTACTGAAGAACTATAAGATGGCGTGGTTAATTCTCCTTCAAACCATGACAAAAAGTTGTAGAAAAGAGTGATTTGATATGCATGATTTAGCTATATACATGCCATAGACTTGGAAAATCCATTTATAAAATGTACAAGTGGTATAACCCTGTTTTGCAGAGACTTATATGGTTGAATAGTTTGAAACATCAGCACATCGCTTATAACAAACAGATCCTAGAGAATGAGGGACAGCGAAAATATTAAGCATACCAAGACAACAACTTTGGATTTGGAAGGGTTGTGCTCTCAAGGATGGGCTGAGTCCTCGTCACTTCTGCTCGTGGCATTTTACTGCTAGCGATCCAATATGTCTGCAGGCACTCACCTTCATCTGCTTCCTTCTCCATTTCTTGAGTTCTCTTCCCCAAGAATGATCTAATGGCCACTATCCCAGCAAATCCCACCAAGATCAGCCCTGCAAATCCAGCCACAAATCCGATTATCCAGAAGGGCCACATCTCCTGTTTCTTGGAAGGTACTACTATTGAGAAATGACCTTGACTTTTGCTGTAACACACATTAAGTAAGCTCATCTCACTGATGGAAACTTCCCCCATGGCTCCAAAGGTAGCACATTTTCTCCTTTGATTCATCTGATTGACCAGTGTTGAATTTTGGAATTGAATAGAAATGGGGTTCCCCATTGTGTTGAGCTCAAGCTTCAACAAATTGTTGCTTCTCAAATGTGATGCATCATATACCAGAAAACCGATAACAGGGCTTACCAGTGAGTAACCTGACAAGTTGTAGTACAGAGAAGACCAGTTACCCATGTTATGGTACACTATGACAAGTCTCCTCACATAAGGGACGGGAAGTGTTCTCGGTGGGATTATGAAGTCACTGAAATTGGCACCTTTTCTCCACAGAGTTGTGCTTCTAAGCCCTACAACAGAGACCTTAATCCCTGCTAGATTTGCAGGGAGAGAAGCGTTGTAGAGCGCTCCAGTGTGTGGTCGTTGGTGAACCATAACTCGGAAGGCATGGTCATGAAGAATGGTATCTAAGTTGGTGTTGAAGCAATGGATCAAAGAAGAGAAATACAATAACCAGATGAGTTGAATAACCCTGTTGTTCCCTATCATATTTCTTGGATATCATGCCCCATATCAGATTGCCATCTTTAAGACCAATTAGACAAACATTTGGCATGGAAGCATTGACTGTTGCCATAGTCAAGATTATTAGAGATAAAAAATGATGTGATGATGGGAGTTGATGAAACTGGGTATGAAATGAAAGACAGGGTGCGCAAAGCAATGATAATTGTTGCATAGCAAGGAACAGATGCGGTTTCAACGCATGCTGCCACACTTTGTTTTTGTGCAATGATGAACATGGAACAACCAATTACCCCACACTAATTATCACGTGTTTGGTACAAATAGCAACTTCTACTCAAATATTCTTTCCTCCAAGTTTGGATCAATAAATAAAATGATATCTGAGTTTTCTTAATGTTTGGTGCTTTATACTGGTTTAATGGGGTCTCACTTTTTCTTTACACTTGCTATATTTTTCTCCCTCATTTTCTTCTTAATATTTTTTTAAATAGCTAAGTTGCATATATGATGAGGGTTAAAGAGCCTTTTGTATGTCTACACTTCTTTAATGGGCCTCATTTATGTAAAATAGGACATTTTATCATCTAAACCGATATTCATTCTATCCCTTGGGAAGTATTGAATTAATTTGCAAAGGATAACTATTACGATATGCGTGGGATAAGGATAAATTTTATAGATCTTCCATAATCCTATCTAGTGTTTCCTTAAAGTTATCCATTATGATAAATGACTTAAATTTACATAATTGTCCCCATCCCAAATGAAAAAAGTATACAAATTCTATATAAAATATACAAAATGTTATCATCTATAAACCCTGATTTTCCCCACTAGACTTGAATAATTCATTAAAATTGTTATAAAAAAAAATTAAATTGAACTTTCATAGAAAAATAATTATAGACGAAATTACAACCTAAAGAAAACATTACCACCACCATTCACCACGACTCTTCCATTCAAAATGTACACAAATCCAATTCATTCCCCACCCAACCGTCTCCAACAAAAAAAAAAAAAAACAACCATTCATCTTCAAGATCAAAATTTCATGTTTGATTTTGGTATCCTCCATTGTTGATGATATAAGCCAGCCCAATTTACTTGGGATATTTATTCCAAATAAACAGAAGAAAATAATAGTATTTTTTGGAGAGGTAGAGAGGCGAGAAGAGAGAAGATCCGGAGAAAGGTGAGGAGATGGGAGAGGGAGAGAAGATCTGGAGTAGAAGAGGGATGAGACCAGAGATCGGAAAATATGGAGAGAAGGGGAAGACTAGATCTGAAAATGAGCAACAAAGACAAAATTGATATTTACAATTTTATCCAAGGGACAAGATTTTATCTTAGGGCATGTTTGGTTTGGGGGTTTGGGGGGTTTGGGTTAATTGATTCGGATAAATCTATGTTTGCTTTGATGGTTGAAAAATCCATGTTTATTTTGGGCCCGGGTTAAAATGGCATATGTTGGGTTTATTTGGGATAATTAAACCCAGCAAAAGTGGTGGGTTTATAAGGGTTTATATTAAAATTTATTTTTTAATACATAAACTTAACTTAATATATACCATAACATTCAAACCAAATACAAAATTAAATGAAACCTATTATTAAACATTCAAACCAAATATATTAAAAAATTAACCCAATTTAACCCAAATAGTGTAAACCCACCACAATCCAACTAACCTAAGTAACCCAACACACGAACCAAACGTGCCCTTAGGTGTGTAGGTGGGATGAGTTATAATGCCATTTATTCAAAAATTTGAAATTATCATGGGCCTTAATATCGTTGAAGTAAACACTTGATATTGGATGATTAATTTGTCATAGGATAAATTTCATAAAATCTAATTTATAGATTAATTTTTAATTGTGGACCCAGATTTTAAAGTTTCTCTATAAGAGACTCAATTTAATATTTTTTCTCAATTCAAGGCTTGAAATTTAAATTGAGTTCTCAATTCAAAACAAAATTTCATTTTTTTTTCTTTTTTATTATATTTATAATTTATTTATATTTTAATATGTATTTATAATTTAGATAAATTAAGACAAGTCTGTACAATTTTGGAACGATCTTCATCAAACTTGTATTAATATATATATATATATATTAATTTATATATATATAATAAATAAATGCAATTAAAAAAATAAAGATTCTTTTATTTTCTTAATTTTATGAATATAAGTATAGAAAATCGATTTTAATATTTAATATAAATTATATTTTATGAATTAAATTAATTATATTTTTTATTTCTTTTTTGGTATAAATTAAAATAAATCGAATAAAAATTATTCTTAAAACACACTAACTTGACTTAATTTATCCAAAATATGAATACATATTGAAATATAAATAAATTTATAAATATAAATAAAAAAGAAAATAAAATTTTATCTTAAATTGAGAAAAAATATTAAATTGAGTCCCTTATTAAGAAACTTTAAAATTCAAATTTAAAATTGAGAACTAATTTATAAATTGGATTTTATTATGAAATTTATCATTTATAATATCGTATCTCCTAAAGTAAACGGGCCTGGGTGTTTAGTATATTAATTTGGTCTTTTCAAAAAAAAAATCATGCGAGCTACATTCGAACTTTATAATAAAAAAGGCAAATTGAGATAACTTCATCATCTTTTGGATTGCACAAAATAAAATATAATTAATTTATAAAAAAACACAAAGAATTTTTATTTTATTTTTAATGAACTTATGTGGTATTAATCAAAGTCCATTAGTTGGTCTACAATCCGACAACTGAAAACATTGTTGACAGGTGGCCGGCCCATGCACCTATCCAGTTTTTTTTAATGAATAAGTCCTAAAAAATATACTTGGGCTTTATTTGTCAGTATTTGCACAAAAATTATACATCACAAGAAGTAATTTGATTTAGTAATTTTGAAACTGGAAACAATGGAAAAGGAGAGGTACAAATCAATTTTATAATAAAACTTAATTTATAGATTAATTTTTATTTTCAAATTTAAATTTTAAAATTTTTTAATAGACTTAATTTTATATTTTTTTTTCAATTTAAAATTTAAAAATTAGATTGAGTTCTCAGTTCAAAACAAAATTTCATTTTTATTTTCATTTTCTTTTTATTTATATTTATAATTTATTTATATTTTAATATGTATATATAGTTTAGAGAAATTAAGATAAATTCATATAATTTAAGAACGATCTTCATCCGACTTGTATTAATTTATATATATACAATAAATGCAATTCAAAAATTTAAAATTTCTTTATTTTTTTTAATTTTATG
Organism: Scutellaria barbata; assembly: GCA_028654395.1. NCBI lineage: Eukaryota > Viridiplantae > Streptophyta > Magnoliopsida > Lamiales > Lamiaceae > Scutellaria > Scutellaria barbata. The sequence goes on from CM053645.1 coordinate 12,866,310, forward strand.
AATAAAGTATAGAAAATCAATTTTAATATTAATCAGTGTAACACCCCGTTTCTTTTAAAGATAAACCTTGACTGAGGCGCGCTACTTACGTATAAAATTCTCTCTTTCAAGAAAATAAAGATAGATAAATTTAAGAAAATTATTATGATATATACATTTTCGAAATTCATGTAATAAATTACTTTAAAATAAAATATTCTACAACCTTGATTAATGGCTACCAGCATCCATAGCTCACGTGCTATGTCCTAAAATTCTTAAACTGAAAATATTTTAAAAAGAGGGGGTGAGTGTTTGAAATACACTCAGTGGGAAACACGGGATGACATAAAATGATTTTAAGATAATTAAAATGTTTATCATAAAAAAACAGCAAAACATAAACATATCAATCACGTAACTTAAACATATTACTTTCTTTTACGGTTCTCAGCCATCGTGAAAGTGCTGGTCTTAACAGCCATGAAAACATTTTGCGAATCTTAACCGCCGTGAAAATATTTACGAATCTTAACCGTCGTGTAAATAATTTACTGATCTTAACCGTCGTGCAAACAATTTACGGATCTTAACCGTCGTGCAAATAATTTTCGGATCTTAACCATCGTGCAAACATATGCGAATCTTAACCACCGTGCAAACATATGGGGATCTTAACCGCTGTGCAAACAATTACTTTATTGTAAATCACACTTTCACATCATAATTCCACGTTATTACTGTATAAAAGCACGTTTGCACTTCAATCAGATTACAAATAAATTCACACATTCGTCCGAACACATATTCAATCATGCGATTTAAACACACAAATTCAAATAAAGTGCACAATTAGAACACGTTACCCCCACCTTGAATTACCCAAAAGATCCTGACCAAAGCTTTCGATTGTAATCTTATTTCTGCCCCTCGTGTGAACTTCCTACAGAGTATGAAAAATGTGACTCATCCTCTGATTTAACTGCTTAAAACCAATAAAATCTATAAAAGAATAAACTCTTGAAAAGGTCGATAGACGAGGGTTCTAAATTTAGGGTTCACTGAATATTAAGGTTTGTGGATCTCATCCTTAAAATTAGGGTTTCCTTGCTTAAATGTTAAATCGTCACATGTAAAGTCAAATTTGCAATCAACCTACTATTTTATAATGTTGTAGGACATAAAATACAATAATTATCAAACTCGGGGTCATAATATAATTTCTGTAAGTTCTAGAAGTAGTTCTTTCATTTTATCAAAATCTAAGGGTGATTCTGTAAATTCAGAGAAGTTCTAAGGGTCTATTTTGTAAGTTTAAAAAGTTTTGGGATCAGTCTGCTATTGTTCATAAGTCCATGGATCTTTTTGCATATTTTATAAAGTTTATGGACTATTTCGTAATTACCCATAAGTCTATTTACCCTAAATCTAAGGTTTGCAATTTGGTACCTGACTTTTATCAAATTCTCAAAATTGAACCCCTATCCTAAACCCAATTCTGTTGTTGTCACTCCGCCTCCTTGCCTCCTCTCTGCCGCCGTCACCGCCTGCCACTACCGACGACTCACGTCGCCAGCGACACCAACACCCACCGCACAACACACTCTAATACATGTATATCAACACATACATATATATATCCACTTTCAGCGGCGGCCCACTATAGCCACGCCGACGCAATTCCGGCGCAGGTTTTCTCATCATTCGACTCGTCGACGACCTCCGAATCTCAGCCCAAACACATACACACTGATATAACTATACATATATATATATATACACATAGATATACATATATATATAAACCTACAAAAATTTTATACCATGTCGTACACGGTGGAGACATGACCGGGTCAAAGTCTGTGCCCCTATTTATGATCGATTTGGTGACAACTATATCGTAACTGAATTATCTAGCGAAAGAAAAGGTGACCGTGACGGTGGTCCATGGCAGAGGAAAAGGGAGAGAGAGATATGAGAGAAGAGAAATTTTATTTTATTTTTTCCTTATTTTTCTTTTCCCAATTTCTATCCTAACCAAACTTCCTTCTTACCCCTATTAAATGCCAAGTGTAATAATTCTATCAAGAGGTGGCATCACTACATAATCCATTAATATTGATAAACTAAGTTAATCATAAGATTGATTATGATTATCATTGTTTAAAGAAATTGTGGGTATTGCAATCAGTGTAATAAAAATCAATTTTCTATGAATGTTAAATAAAAAAGAATATGAAATTTTGCCTTGAATTGAAAATTCAATTTAAATTTCATGTTTTAAATTGAGAAAAAATATTAATTGAATCCCTTATTGAGAAATTTTAAAATTATGATCCAAAATTAAGAGTTAATTTATAAATTGGGGTTTGTTATGAAATTTATCCATATATACACATATGAAGATCAAAATGTAAAAGATAATAATGAAAATGGGAATTTTCGTTTAAATTTTCAATTTGACGCATGTATTTATGTGGAAGCTAAATCCGGAATCATGTACATTTACGATCAATCAAACTAAATTTTATTTTTTCGAATTCTGCTTGATTTATTTTACCGTCCTGTTAAAGTCGAAATCACATCGTTCTCCAAGCAAATAGGATTCTTTATTTGGAAACCTTACACGCATTTATGATGATTAATTTATATTAATAATCATCATAGGATTTTTATGGCTTATGAAAATACTACTGTATGCAATTTCTTTAATAGTTTCAGGGAAAAAAAATCCGATTGGTATCGTGAATTTAGTAATTAATATTTTGTATTTATTTATTGTATATATGTTGATAAACATAATTTCACACGTCCTAAATTACATATAAATTAGAACACAAATAATATATACCATTTAACAGGAAAATATCCTGACTAACAACATTTTTGGAGAAAAGAAAAGTGTGGCCAACTTTAATAAAAAGATGCTAATATGGAAGATTAATTAATACGATTATATAGGATAAGCAAGAATTATCTGGCAAATTCACTTCTAATCACATCAGTTAAAGCACATTTTCCTTGGAATAATCCGTATGATTAAGCCATTATTGTACTCCAATTCATCTTGATTCCATTTTACCAACTCAAGCAAAGAGCTAGTAAGAGAGAAGGGACAACATAAAGTAGAATATAAATTAGTAGTGCTTCATGAAATGACTTGTTAATATGTGGTAACTTAGTAGTTTAAACAATTTCTGCTAGGTATAGCCAGATAGTATCTAAAATATAAAACACAAATTTAATTTTTACCAGTGCCAAGCAAAAACTCAATCTTGCAGTCTTTTATTGACAGTTGTAATTTTAGGTCTTAAATTGATTATTTTTGTCTCTCAAGCCCCAAATTGACTAATTACCATGTTTTGGACTATAAACTGATAAGACCCCCTTATATTTAACCATAAATAGCTTTATTTAAGAATCATTTAAATAAATTTATCACATTTGTTAAATAATCTTGATTCTTAAACAGTCAAAAAGTGAGGTGGTGGTTTGTCCCCTCATGTGCTTTGGAATGAAATAAATGCAAGAGTGTAGCATGATGCCGTATTTAGGGAAACTAATTAACATATTTATTTGCTAAATTTCCGACATGAGGAATTTAATGATGCCATTAATTTATAGTATGATACCTACCACTTTAGAAATGAGGTTGAGGTATATCTCTTATTGTACTTAATTGTCTATACTATAATCAGCACTAACCCCATTTTATTAATCTAAACCGTGCAAATCTAATTCTCAAAACCATTTCAAGAATCTTTGCATTTCCTGCTGGATTTATTTTATAGTTTAACCTGTCTTTTCTCACCTAAAAGTGAAATAAGATCATCTATTTCAAGTTAATGTTTCATCTTATATTTTATTACTTTTAATTCATGTCATGTGTACGCCAAGTGTAAAAATAACATCACCAATTTACACATGTCATAAATTAAAAGTAATGTAACATAAGATGAAACACCAACTTGTAATAAAGGATCATGTTCGCTAAAAGTTTTACAGTAGAAATAAATTAATAATAAAGAAAATGAATAGCTATGGTGACTTTGAGAAACAAATAAAACGAGAAAAACGATCCCAGATAATTTTTTTTTTTCTGTTTACAAAAAGTTACACACAAATATGAACATTTTATTAAAATTGGAATAATTTGGAGATAAAATGTCATGCATTTATTTTACAATTTAAATGTCACTGATGGCCACAAGAATTTTTTTTTACAAAAAACTCTCTCGATATCTCAATTTGGGTTGATACGATGTGGAAGGGCCTCTTATATTCCGACTTAGACATCCACTACAAAAGCCAATTTGATTATAGACACGTGGTATAACAAAAATTCAAAAATGTTTGTATTTTTACTATAATTCATAAATAATCATGAATGGTTACAAGACAATATTCATGACATGAATTTCCTTCATATATAAGAAATAATGAACAAATCTAGATCTACTGCAATTATAAGAAAATGTTAGATATCTAATTGACAAATGTACAGTAGTTTTTGTACACCAAATGGGGCATGGGGCTGCCCATATCATGCAAGAAGCCACCAAAATAAATATAATATATCCATAATAATTCATGAACACAAATTCTCTTCCATATATGAGCTACCACAAGGGAATACTCTCTCCATCAAATGCTGTCCACATTTCAATTAAATAATCAGATATTTATGGACTCTTTTAACTTCTGAGAGATCTATCTACTTTAAGCTTCACAATTTTTCTGGAAAAAGAAAAATACTTTTTGTTGAATTTTAAAATGCAAGATAGATTTTTTATTTATTACTTTTTTGGGATCATTGACCACTTTCAGTCATTTGTCATGCATTGTTTATGTCTGGTGTGAGTTTCTTTGGATTACTTGTGGTTCGTGATCGATCTACAGGTTTGATGTTAATATGTGATGAACAATATCAAAGTCCTGTACTTACTATAATATTCTTAGCTAAAATTCTTGACATCTAATTTGAATTAAATCTAGATGGGATAGGATGAAATAAAGCTTAATATTAAACCAATCAAGAATCGATAGACGACAATTGATAAAATTTCTCTTTATTGTTTAGTTGAAGTATAAAAAGTTTGAAAATTTAAGTACCTTTTATATACATCATCAAGTGATGTGTTGTGAGTTTGAAATTGAACTCCAAAATTAGATTGGATTAATATTGACCCACCGTAAGTATTAAAGAAAAAACTGTATATATCATATTAATTTGTACAATTGATTTTTATGCAAGTGGGTATATATGGAATAAAATGCGCTAGAATGATTCAAAATATCTACTAACCACATATATATTTGGCCTCGTATTAGTATGCCACTATTTATCTAGATTAGACTAAGAAAAATGTTTTGCTATATATATTGATAAAAAGAGGTACGTGAATAATTCAAAAACCGAACCCGTAGAAGTTATAAAGGGGAACTACTTATTATTCTAACTTTCACATAACAAAAAAAAAGTTTTTATCTCTTAAAAAAAAAAATCAAAATATCCCTAGAAAGAGGGCAATAAAGATGTTTCTTTAAATTTGTCCAAATAATACAAAATGGAGAAAACGAACATATTTGCTTATATTCACGAGTAGAACACAACAATATCTTGGATGGGATCCAAGTTATAAATGTGGATTGCATGTAAAGAATTGTTGAATATAAAGATGATGGAAGAAGGGTTGAGAAGGGAAATGTGAAGGAGTTGTCAAGAACAGTATAAGCGGGGTAGTACTAGTAGAAGATGACACTAGTTTTCTATTTCCATGACTAGTAAACTTGGATTGAATCTTCAAACTGTAAAAACTGGGTTGACAACTGAAACAAACTGGCCACACACTTCATTCACAATCATCAATTTTTTCCCTGCTCCCTCACCTACTATATACTATTTTTTCTTTTTTTAAAAATAAAAAATTAGTGCAATATATATCTATCTCTCTCTAATATATATTACCATAAGATACGGAATAATATTGTCGTTTTAAATTTTATCTGCGATTAGATTATTTGTATTTAGTTAATTTATTGCATGGATATTGATATCTAGAGTTTGGAAACTTCAAACTCTGAAATCCTGCCTGAATTATGTAATAAAGAATAAGAATACTGAAAAAAATATATTTGTTTTAAGATTATATATTTTACGATAATACTTACATGTCATGTGGAATCACATTTGGAAAAAGATTGATTGTTGTATTATATTTTTGTTAAATATCAGTTTATTGTAAAAAACTAGAAAGAAACATAGGCACGTGATAGTTAAATTAGGTGAGGAAGAAGAGCATGCATATAAGGACATGATTTAACATAATGAAGTAGGAAGATAGTGTATATGTGTAGTGTAGAAATGGTGGAATGAGAAACATTAATGTTAGGAGAGACAAATTAGTTCAGAAAAGAGAAATAATTGGTGTATGGTGCAAAGATAATAATGAGTAAAAGGAAAGAGACGATAAAGAGAACAGCTGTTAATGTCATTTCATGGACAAGCCCATTTGTCCACTGAGTTTTAATATCAGTTATTTTTACTTTTACCTACTCTCTCATATCTACCATATTTTCAAATTATTATATATTAATCACTCATTCCATCTTCGATTACTATCGATTTCTTCTTTAACTTTTTATACAAGTTCTAATTACTTATTGAAAATAAAAACAGACAATTCAATTAGTTAATTTTTTTCATTTTGTACATATTTAATGGATATTAATAATATATATTTTCCATTTAATGTTTTCTACATTTTCAAAATTTTGAAAATGTTAAATTGAATAGAAGTTTATAGTAAATGAACTGAATAAATATGAATATATATAGAAAGTGAATTATATTAATTTGATGAGCGAAAACCAACATTATATTAAGGTTTTTATTTGGTTAATTAATTTGATTCTCAAATTCAATTCACATTGCTTTCATTAAACTTCGATTAGAATCATTTGAAATTCTATTTATTTATATACAAAGCTATAAAGTAACAAATATTGTTTAATGAAAAGAAAGGAAATGGAAAGGTTATGGTGAACACATGGTAGCACAAGTACTTAACGACATTGCATATGTCTCGAATAAGAGCTGCCCCCGTTCCTTATAACACATAGCATGACTACATTTTATCAGCTTTAAATATATATTGATCAACCCCATCCCATATATAAATACTTATTTCTCGTTTTCAAATATCTCAAACATATAATCAACATTTTATATAAAATATGTTTTTATTTAGTCCATGTATTAATATTATGTATTAATAAAAAGTGTACTAATTTCACAATATTTTGATTTCACAATGCGGGCGGGCCAAAGATTGTAGGTTTAGACAAACTCCAACACAACCACAATTTAAGTGGCAAATGAGAATTTGAGTAAAATTACTTCTCCAACCCAGACATAAAATGGGCTACAATTTGCCTCATAAACAGTATGTGACAAATGCTATTTTTTTCTTTTTTGTTGATTTAATTTTTGTTATTTTTTATTTAATTCATTTGATTTGTCTCAAGTATTATTAATATAGTTATCAATTTATTTTAAATATTATGTGTACTATTATTTGATTTTTGATTTATGAAAATTTTAAAAATTTAAAATATATAACTTAATTGTATTGTAATATTTTATTCATTCGAAAGCAAATTGTAATCAATAAAAATATAATAGGATGGAGTTAAAAATTAAAATTACATAATATAATGAAATTTACTAGAACATACTACATGCTAAATGTAAACTAAATAAGAAAACACAACATGTTAAATTTACTACAACACATAAACATAAATGAAATACAATTAAGACAATAATAATAATATGAATTTTAGTACTTCAGTAGACCGACCCTCTAATATCATGGAAATATTGCCCAAAAGTGTTAGCGGAATTTTCAGGTTGAGATTGATGAAAATTTTCTCGCATTCCGAAACTATTCACGTCTAGTCGGATCAGAAATATCCTCCAAATTTTAAGACATTATTTTATAAATACTTCTTCGTTCAAGCTCTTGTACAACTCTTTATTGATATGCGTTATTTTCAATCATTAAATCGGATTTTTTTATGTGATTCTTCTATGGATTTTATAACACGAGACGAATCTTCTCATTTTTTTCTTTTTAGTTTAGCTTTTTTCTCTCAATCTGGTCGCATTTGGGATGACAGACCACCATCATTTTCATCACTTAAGTTAATATTGAGTGAAGCTATTCTCGGAGAAGAAAGAACGGGAGAATCTGGCACCGATACATCTAATTGTGATAAATCCCAATTATTATTGTCTCTGACTGTTATTCCTCAAACCACAAAAAATTTCATAGTATTAAACACATGATCAAACTTAAATCCTCTTTTTATATTTTGGATCTTGCATCAGGAAGGTCTTTGCTTTAAACATCTGCATAATTTATAATATGAAAATTGATATTTAAATAAATAAAGCAAGAACATCAACTTACAATATCTTCGTTCGAAGGACCATTTTGATTCAAGATTTCAACTTGCGCCAAACATCCACTCAACTTTGAGACTGCATTTTTGATAATAGCCATACGATCAGACAATGACTTTGCGTTTCGAGTTTCAGTGATAGTGTTTTGTAGAGTATAATTGTAGTTGGTTTTTATACATGACCAAAAATTATTTCCAATTTTATTTGTTCCTACAATTGAATCTTGAGAAATATTAACAAACACATCACAAAAATGTATATCTTCATCAATAGAATAAGAGGCTTTTCGAAAGGCCATTGTATATTTGATAAGTTAGAAAAGCGAAATGAGAGATTAATGAACGCAAATGAGAGAGTTGTTTCAAGTGTGTCAATTGTATTGAAATGAATGGACATTTTATAGATACGATTATGCTTCGCAAGCACTCTCACCACTTGATAACAACATGAACGGTTGAGATTAAAAGATCAAAATTGTTATCAATTGTTGTAAATGAATGCACACAGATTGTGTTTTTCTACACTCTTACTACTTTTCAGACAGAATGAAGGGTTGAGATTAAAAGATCAAAATGATTATCAACGGCTACGAATGAATGCACATGGATTGTACTTTTCTACACTCTCACTACTTTCTAGACAAAATGAACTGTTGAGATTAAAAGATTAAAATGATTATCAACGGCTATAAATGAATGCACATGAATTGATTTTATCATGTATTAAAAGATCGAAAGTATTGCATTGTGTTGTATTACTATCTAATTTTCTTCAGCTTTAATATATATTTATAATGAATTTTATAATATAATTTTGGTATTTTATTATAATTTTCTTTTATTACTAAATCAATATATTTAATTTTTTTATTAACTTAAAAAACAAATATTTGATAAAATAAAAAATTCAAAAGATAATAATTAAGAATATTCTATAAGAATATTCTTATTTAGTTAAAATTTAAATTTAATGATTGAGATGATTTTACTGTTTGATGACAAATTAATTTATTGCCACCAAATTTGCCACAAAGGTTAGAGATGATTTTAAAAATCTACATTCTTCTTCATGTGCTCCTCTTGCCAACTATGATTAAATCTTTCTGAATTAATATTTATGAAGTCAGAAAAAAATATAATTAAAAAAAATAGTATATATCGATAAACTAATTTTTTATTAATCTATATAGTTAAAAAAATTTTAAGAAAAATCTCGATTTTCTTAGTGTTAACTTCAATTTTGTCCCTTTTTTTTATTAGTTTCTCATACTTGGATTCCAATCATCTAACCATCATATTTTTATATTTTGATCTGATTTTGTTTTAAATGTCAGTTTCAACCTAGATGAACGTGGAAATTGAAAAATTAACCTAAATTTATCATTGTAATCAATCGGACATAAATTAAATTATCTTGGGTTTACATTATATTAAAAAAAATTGTACGGTACATAAAGAATTGAGAGTAGTGATGTAGAAAAATATTGGAATACACCTTATGTAAGTCATTAAAAATTGAGTGGGTGGGTGGTTGGGATGGACAGATGAGAAGGAAAAAAGAGAATTTTGATTGGACAAGTAATGGCATGAAATGAAATTGTATTGAGAATGGTAAGAAAAGGGCAGCCTTTTTGGTTTGACAAGACCTTCAATTTTGGAATCTGATGTGATCTTCCTCCACAATACACACTAATTCCTTGTATTATTACCCCCACTCGACACCTACATCTCTTTTTACTCTTCTCTAGTCGATTGTTCCTCATCTTTTCTAATTTATCTCACAATCTTCATCGACTGCAACCAATCAATTCTTCAGTATATACACACTAATATAGAGTTACAACAATTTTCTATCCATTTCCACACAATCATAATCATATATGTCATTGTTTTTGTTTGATCAATCAATCACTCTAGTGATTCAGAATCATCTGCATTAACTTTCTAATATTCTGACCAATTTCATGATAATCAGGATATTTAGACTATTTATATTTTATATATAAATATGTATGTATGGATGATAGTGGGTAGAAACAGTAGTCCTGTGTGTAGTAGTTCCAAGTCCAACTACAAACTTATGAAATAATTCAATGGAGCTGTAAATACTGTTCCCGAAGCCCCTGGCAATCTGATTAGAAAATTGACACTCATCAAAATGTAGTGTCCTTATGTCTAAAGAGGTTCTTTCCAATTATGGAAACTCAACAGTGTTACAGCACATAAACCCTGGTCTCAACCATTTTTAAACATGGGTACCATGTACTTTAATACATTTTTCAACTCTACTTAACTGCTCTTTATCAATGTACTTAACCTTTCAGATCTCACACACGTGTTCTTGATTAATATATACACTTACAGGACTTCGCATGTTCTTCTATAAACATCACTAAATCTTTAATACCATTTTGCACCAAAAACCCTATTTTGTGCAACCCTCAATTTAGGGTTAGACCTTAAAAAGATGAGTCTTTCTTAGCTTAATGAAGTGCAAACATGCGATAACTTTTTTTTTTGTCTTGAGTTAATTAAGTTTAGGGGACAGCATCTTTAATCTCATGGAGTGGTGCACAAAGAGTGGTGTGGGGGTTGTGCTAAAGGAAAGGGATGCAATCTTAATTATTAGCTTTTTCATGATTTTTTTTATAAATTTTACTTAATTAGCATATTCTTAATTCAAATGCTGTTACAATTTTCAAAATCTGAAGTGACGGGGTTTTAAATTTAAAGGGTATGAACAGAAAAGAATATGAATCTCATTATCTGTTAAAAATGTAGTACAAATATTTTAAGCCATAATATTGTCTAAAACCCACCATTTCTTAGCTATATAATGCCAGTGTTTCACCTACAACAATATGAACTTCTTGCTTCGAGAGTCATACTCATAGCATACACATTCAAAACATATCTTCCCACATCCTTCTCTCTCTATGGTGCCCCACTACGAAGTTAAAGCATGAAAGAAGAGTGAAAAGGAACTAATTTTGAGTGTTAAATTGATATATGTAGGAGTGAGTGATAGAGCTGTAAGAGAGAGCTTTCTTCAGTCCAAGCAGAGGGGTGATATGTAAGGTTCAATTTGCTGCTGACTCATTCATCCAAATGCTGAGTAATCACTGAGTGAAGTTATACTCATCAGCTGAGTGAATGAAGTGGGAGTCAAGTTGAATCTTAAACTTCCTATCTTTGGACTGAAGGGAGCTCCCTTTCATTCTTATTTCTCGTCTTTGCTTTCTCTGTATCGATCCTTTCTTCATTATATATTCTCTATAAGATTTTATTCTCTAGTGTCAACATCTTGTAATCTCAAACAACACCTTCATCATTTGCTACTAGGGTTCATTTATTATTCTTTTGCTGTGTTCTTTCTTCACATTTCTAGGTTGTTGATGAATTAACTGAACATCTTTCACTCAGAGATTTGAAGGTGCTAACATTTTTATTTTTAATTTGCAGAAAAAGGATGAGCAATTTTAGCAAGAGATTTAGGGTTTGTGAGAGGGCAGCGGTGAAAGACAATGGTTTTCTTGGGTGGTGGTCACTGCTGGCAACAAGTTCCCAGGCATGTGTCTCGTGGCCGTTGCAATTACCCAAATGTCCTTTGCATCTCTTGATCTTCGATCCAACTGTTGCTCTTTTATTTTATAATTTATTTCATAACAATCCTACTAGCATCATCTTCTAAAGTTTAGACTGAGACTAGGGATATCCATATTACCCGATTATCGGTTTTTTTTTTTTTTTTTTTTTGCAACATTCGATGAGATTAAACAAAGATCTGCGAGTGCACATGCCCTTTTCTTTTATTTTTCAAGGGTAATAATTTGTTACCAATTTTAATGTCTATATATCGAATATCTGAAATTAATTAATCATCTGTTCTACGTTATGATCCATTGCAGTAGTTATATTTCACTTTGACTCGATTGATTAACAAAAAATTAAGAGAAACTCAGATCTTATAAGCTTTAATTGCAGTTTATTTTACATATATAGTAGTATAGATATGTCGATATTGACTATAATATATTAAGTGTCTATGGAATCTGTAGTATATATATGCTTGGTTGATATCCTAATTCTAAAAATTATTCCTACTTCCCAGTTATAATTATATTTTCAACGTGTAACAATTAACAAAGTATAATTACTTCAGGACATGGAAAAGAACCATTTCCCAGAATAAGAAGAGTAATGACCAAATTGGATAGTAGTTAAAAACAACAAATAAATGGGATACTTTATACACGCAGTATACATGGTATTTTCCAGCTGTAATTGTATTTAAACACAACGATGGTATAGTGATGTGTGTATACCTGTGAAATGATATTGGAAAAGCTCACGTCACTTCCTCAGAGATTTTCAGAATCTTTGAACGAAATCCTTTAAAATTAGAAAGAAAGAAAAGAAAGGAAAAAGGAATCAAATATATTTTTAAAAAAATGCCATTAGCCATAAATAAATACCTCAAAAGTTGTTTGATGCTCCATCTTCTTTCTAGCGACTGACAAGTGCCATATTCTAGCTAGGTTTTCATATTTTTCTCATCAATTTCTTTGTGAACTGTAATTTAAAAAAAAAAAAATGTGTCTATTTTATTATATTTTCGGTTGTTTCTTATTTATGTTCTCGGATATGTTGACAAGATACATATATAAAATAAGAATATATTAGAATGTAAGATAGAAAACATAATTTTTGGAGCAGTGAATGATACATTCAATAGAAGACCTATTAACTTTTTCCATATAATCCTCCATATATTTTCATGCATGCATGATTGGTCAATGCACTATCTTTAACAAGCATAAGATCTTTCATGTGTTTCTTGCACTATCTAATTTTTTTAATTTATTTCATTATTTCGAAAGAAATTAGAAGGACTTTGTTTTGTTTGTTATTTATTCGCAAACGTGCATTGTCTTTGAATTAATATGAATTTCCACTAATAACTCAAGCTAAACTCAATACCTATTTTCTTTTAAACAAATGTATGCTTTTTTCTTGCGATTCGACGTTTTTATTTTTTTTATTTTTTATCCCCAAGTTTTAGTCAAATTACTGAATAGACCTGATGGTTGGAAATTGATTACAATTGATCATTTAGCTATGAAAAAACAGTAAAAATAACTCGTACAGTATTTTGACTGATTACAATGAAATTCAAATTCACTAATTTTTATTCAATAACATACTATATATACTATAACATTTTAAATTTTAAATGTTTTTAAATTATAAATTTAATTGTTGAAGGGTCTAATTTTAAGTTTTACTAACTTCAGAGTTTGTTTTGATGATTTGATCAACATTGAAGATGATTGATGTAATTCGAGTTCACGTTATTTTTTTCAGACATAATAATGAAGTGAGGTTACGCAGAGATTTTCCTTTATTCTATGGGTCCAGATGTTCCAACTGATTGTGTGAAGATTTTGGAGTGAAGGGAAGAAGATATGTTTATTAATTACGACTTTTGAAGATAATATAATTCACGATGTTGAGTAATTTACTAAATTTTTCTGAGAAAAGGAAGTTCAAAGATTGCATTTTGATATGATTTCGGCTTTTTGTCAACTACATATTAAATTTGTCATGTTATTTACATTATCGCTTAATTGCACCAAAATAATCATTTTATATGAAAATCAAAATATAATTTTATAAGTTAATAAAAATTTGTCAACGAAAACGTGCCCAAACGGTTATAAAAATCGGAACCGGAAAGGTTCGAATCGGCGGTCAACGATACCGCGGTTCCGGTTCCAAACCGGAACCGTGAACCGTCGAAGTACGGTTTGATTTCGATTCGGCTTGTAGAAAAACCGGCAAACCGACGGTTTAACCGGCGTTTGTGCAATTTTTTTTTTTTTTTGTCTTGGGTATATATATGTATGCTATGCTTTATTGAGCGTAAATGAGTTGTTAATCTTTTCTTTCTTTTGATCTGAATATTTTATCTTGTGAGTTCAATGTAGGAAGGATCAAACCCAGTCGTGTTGAGATCCAAAGGTCAGAGAAATAAGCTTTTATCTAGAGAAAAGTGGAAAATTCGAACTGGTGATGTTATAGAGTTGATACCTGAGCATTACTTTTTCAAGTAGGTATCCGTTTGTAATAACATAAATGAAAGTGCTCCAAAGACTACAGGAGAGAAAAGGTCTTTGAATGAAGAAAGTAGTATCAGCAAAGACTCTGCTCATGATAGGAAGAGAATGCAAAAGATTCAAGAGCAAAAAGTTATTGGAATTTCAAATCTACTGCCTTTGTTTTTGGGTTTCATTAAATTATTCACGTTTAGTAGTTTTCTCCAGTTACTTCTTGTGTTAATCTTCAAGATGTGGTACACTGCCATGATCAAGCGCCTAACACTAATATATTCAATTGTATATTATAAGTGTCATTTTTGAAAGGAAAACAAGGCTGGCCAATGGGGCACGGTCATGTCGTGCCCTACTTGACAGAATCGGGGCAAAAATAAAAAAAAATTAAAAGGAAAAAATCGGGAAACCGGCGGTTTGCGGTTAACCGCCGGTTTCCAAATCGGAACCGGACCCCCCAACGGTTCGGTTCCGATTTATCCCCTCCGATTCCAAAAATCGCCGATCCGAACCGGCAAATCGAAATCGGAACCGACGGGACATGTCTAAACGAAACGCATGCATTTACCAAACTTGACACGAGCAATCTTTTAATCCAGTTTAATTAGAGAGTGAGTTTTCAATCTATTCAAAAAAAACTTGAAAATTAATTTAAAATGAGAACGATGAGATTTAAATCGGATAAATTTCATAACAAGACCCAATTTATAAATTAATTTTCATTTTAGACCCGGATTTTAAAGTTTCTCAATAAGGGGCTCAATTTAACATTTTTTCTTAATTCAAGGCTTGAAATTTAGATTGAGTTCTCAATTCAAAACAAAATTTCATTTTTTTTCTTTTTTATTAAATTTATAATTTATTTATACTTTAATATGTATTTATAATTTAGATAAATTAAGACAAGTTCGTGTAATTTTGGAACGATCTTCATCCTACTTGTATTAACTTATATATATATATATATATATAATAAATACAATTAAAAGAATAAAGATTCTTTTATTTTCTTAATTTTATGAATGAAAGTATAGAAAATTGATTTTAATATTTAATATAAATTATATTTTATGAATTAAATTAATTATATTTTTTCTTTCTTTTTTTCGTATAAATTAAGATAAGTCGAATGAAAATTATTCTTAAAACGCACTAACTTAACTTAATTTATCCAAAATATAAATATATTAAAAATATAAATAAATTTATAAATATAAATAAATAAAATGAAATTTGGTCTTGAATTGAGAATTCAATCTAAATTTCAAGCTTTGAATTGAGAAAAAATATTAAATTAAGCTATTTATTGAGAAACTTTAAAATTCGGATCTAGAATTGAGAACTAATCTATAAATTGGGTCTTATTATGAAATTTATCCGATTTAAATCAGTTACCAAATTATGATTTTGAGACCCCTCAATCCAAATCAACCTTAAAAACCATTACCAAATTACGTATTTCTCTGTGAAGAGTAGACAAATAATTTTTTGTTTTTCCGTGTACAAAATGAAGGCAAAAAGCATACAAACTTTCAATTAAAGAGCTGTAGAAATACAGCATTATTGATTCACTCCACCCAAATCTCTAATTTGACCAGCCATAGCCAATATAATAACAGTACATTGTGAATGCTCGACTACCTTCAGATTATATCAAAGAGTAGAATTTACTGTTTCAGTAACATTCACCATAGCTCTTAGCTGGTCTTAATATTCACAATGCACCATTTTCCACGCATAGAGAAAGAGCAAAATCATTCCTTTCTAGAAGGGTTAATCGAAGCTTTTAGGCGTGAGCGTGAACGTTGACCCCGTGCTCTTGCTTCGAATAGCTTTGCCTTTAGAGTATTCTCCTTCAAATCTGGATGAAACTTGGAAGATGACTCAGAAGCATTGATATCAGGAGATGGTAGCTTTTCTGTCCAATGACGAATCGGGCTTGGTTGACTCCTCCATATAGAAGAAGGAAGCCCATAATCTTGATCGGGCTTGTTCCCGCTATCTGCCAGTAAATAGTGATTTCTGATCAAATTTTCAATCATATGATTGGAATTCAGTCCACTGGTTCCTTCAGACTCATGCTTCTTATCTGAACCACTTTCTTTTGCTGCTTCACATTTCTCAGGTTTATGTGAAACGCTAGTTTCAACTGGATTACCCCGCCCGTCTTTTGTGAGCTCTACAACTTCATTACTTTCACCATGAGGTGTGGCTTCAACCATCTCTTCTTCGAATTTCACCTGCAAACTGGATGGACTAGGGCCTGCTGGCCTCTCAGAAGAGCAATGGTTTTTCTTCACTTGCTTTTGCTTCGTAGTTTCATCATTGTGATTTTTTTGGTACTCGTTTCCTTGGTATTTTAGGGCTGATTCAGTCATCTTTTCTAGCTCGAAACAGTTAGAATCACTACCTGCAGAATCATCGTCATCATCTTCATCACGAGGAGCACTAACAGCCATGTTCAGCGGGATTGATTCTAGAGAGCTTCTACGAATGGTGTGATCCCTTGCCACTTGGCTGCCATTAATCTTAGTGATACCAACTCTTTTAGCCTGTATAAATGCTTCAATTTCGGAGCTCAGTTTGTCCACAACAGACTTTGTTTCTCCAACACCATATCCATTTTGCAACTTCATTTGCATCCGCTCATCAAGCCATGTTTCAGACAAGTGAAGAAGCAACTGATCACGATCACCTCTCTCAGTCCAATCTTTATCAGATTTTTGTCTGAGAGCATGCACTTCCTTCTCATAATCTCGTATTCCAAGAGCAAACTCATCACAAAGGTCTTCCGAGAGATTGCATGACCTCCTTTCATTCTCCAGATCTTTTGTAGCTTTAGCTAGAGTTGTCTTCACATCGTAGAGCTCCCTGGCTAACTTTCTATGGAGGCTCTCAGACCGCTTCCTCAACTTCCTCTCATCCTCTAATTCATCCCTCAAGGACTGAATAGCAGCATTGATTCTATCCTGCTCCTTGTTCTTCCTAACTACTTTGCCTTCGGTGATCTGCTTCATCAGTTCATCCATTTCACGTCGATCAGCTTGTTGCTCTCTGACCAACACTTTGACCTGGGAGCGCGCATGATCCAACTCTTTCTTCAATGATTTAACCAGAGACATGTTAGACAAATGCTGCTCTTCCAAGCTCCATATACGATTTAAAACTTTAAGCAGTTCTGTTGATGTTCTTAAGCTATAGCTTGTGTCCCCATTTCTTCCTTTCAATTCGATGGAGCTGGTAGGGGTAACTGCTGGATTATACGGTGCAATCTGCAATAGACAAGTAACTTGATAAACATAATCTAAAACTAAATACAGATTTAGACAGTGCTCCACTTACTTCAGTTTCTTCAATGAGCTAGGTTGATAATAATGTGTATGCATTTACAAATTTAGTTCTGAAGCGATCTTACTATGTGCGCAAGTCAAAAACATATAGATCGACTGGTTTAAACAAGTCAATTAGACAACGAAGGAGATGAGTTGCTTTTAATTAGACCCCGATAAGATACCTAGGCACTTTCATTTATCATAATCCATACACAAGCTAGCTGAAGAGAGGAAAGAAGAGGGGCAAACAGAAAGGGGAGAACAGAGTCTTTACAGGACAAAAGGAATCAGCTATGAAGTTTGTCTAAAAGAAAGAATATCATATAAAACAAGGTAATGTCTACTTCTCCAGCTATCATGAGGTGATCCCACAGCTACCCTTTAAAGAAGTATCATACACGATGAGAATGTGACAGGGCGTTAGGAAAATTCATTCCTTTTGTTCGAAATGTCAATGCAATCATAAGAAGTAAAAAGCTATTGGTTGCTTAGATATTATTCAAATGAGTACTTAGAGGTCCCCAGAGAGCTATTTACGGTCGAGCTCCACCACACTCTGACCATCCCAGACACAAATTCCTGATACTTAGATTGCATGACTCATTCAGTTTCACCTGAAATCTCTGTAATGAAAAGAAAAAAAGGGAAATTGCAAGAGTATGTTGATACCTCCATCGAGCTGCCGTAACTTGCAGGTGATACAGGTTGTAAAGCATGATTATTTCTCTCAGCTGATCGATGGTGTTGCATTAGTGATGCAGAGACATGCCTCCTCAAACTGCTAGAACTTTCTGGCTGGCAATAAGAAACCATCAGGGAACAGAAAATCTGAAACTTAGATACGGCTGTGATCTATGATTTTGAGACAAAATAACAGTTCAACTAAACAGCCAAGTCATCATAAAGCACCCGTTTCAAACTTCTCCGCACAAACAAAAAATATTAGAAACATGAAAACAGAATGTTTGCAAGAAAACTTATCTCAATGGCTCAACTTTCATCATAAGTAGGTAACTTATATCGATTTATGTCTTATATCAAATTCAGTGAACAATTTGCAT
Organism: Scutellaria barbata; assembly: GCA_028654395.1. Classification (NCBI taxonomy): domain Eukaryota; kingdom Viridiplantae; phylum Streptophyta; class Magnoliopsida; order Lamiales; family Lamiaceae; genus Scutellaria; species Scutellaria barbata. Next base: position 12,885,258 of record CM053645.1, read on the forward strand.
CACACTGAGATAACTGTTAAAGAGTTTCGAGCACAGAATCAGGGGACAACTCAATGTGACAAGAAGGTTAAACATCAATGGTTTAGGTTATTAGCACAATTTGACCTCTAGAACGAGGTCAGTCCACATGAACGATCTTGTAGAAGACAATTATAGATGAAAAGGAGACCAATTAATGAATCCAACATGATCACTAATTCACAACAGTATTTCAGATAAGTTAGATAAAAATAAATCGTCAAGAAGCTTGTGTCAACTTGTGGCACTGCAAGAAGTCTAAAATAATAAAGAGGCCTTCATTTCCTTCCAAAAGAATTAATAAATTCCTGACAGTTTCACCAGCACTCCACATGGAATCATCGCACTCAGATCAACCAGAAAATTAGTAAGACTTGATCGACACAGAGGCATAGAGATAAAAGGAACAAAAATAGCAATCCCAAATATAAAATAAACTAACAGGAAGCTATTAAATAAGGAAAGAGAATAATAAAAGCCATTACGAGGTCAAGTGGATCAAGGGGATGATGATCGTGGGTGAGGCGGCGGAGACGGGGAGGAGGGATAGGGGCGCCGTGGTGCATTTGATGAAGCTGTAGATTGTAATGATAGAGTTCCCAAAGGGTAGCAGCAAGTTTTCTTGCAGAAACACAAGGAAGTCGAGAATCTGGAGTTGAAGTTGGTGGTAAGAATTGTTGAGGTCTGGAAAAGGAAGCAGCTACTGGAGTGGTTTGTCCCCCTCTTTTCCCCACTCTCCTCAACTTTTCCCCTAAAATTTCTCCTTTTTCTGCTGCCCCTTCCCCACTTTTCATCGCGCTCTCTCTCTCTAGATCATAAAAAAATAGTTTCTTTTTTTTACTTGCCTTGCCCATCTAGGTTAACTTGCTGCTGCTTCCTTCTTCCTTCACAGTTGAGTTGCTGTAGAGAATTAGGTACTTTTCAAGTACTTTTTGTTTTTTCAATATAGTTTCTTTGTTTTGTGGTGGTTTGTTGCGTACATGGCGTTATAATAAACTCCCAAGTGAAAGAGCTGTTATGTTATGAGTACGTAGCAATTAATACACTCTCCCCTTCATTCATTTACCATCCCCACACAAATATTTCCTCAAATTCTCTTCTTCTCAACCTTGAATGAAAAGATGGTTAATACACTGAATGTCTTTTCTTTTTTAATATGTTTCTGTATTCTTTTAAGGTTCTTCAAACTTTTCAACCTAATATTAAAATCGTAAACTTGTACTGGTATTTTAGATGTTTAAAGTTAAGAATTATATCGAAATAATGATATTTTTCCTATTTTTGTTATATAATAAATTGAAAGACTTATGTCATAATTCTTGAGAAAGGGAAAAAAAAATTGAATTAACTAATAGATAACTCCAAAGAAATGGGTATTACAAGAATCTGAGTGTTCTATGGATATATGGAATGGACAATTCGGGTTGATCAAAAAAAGAGAAGGGGAACGTTATTTGAAATTTGAGGTTGTGAATTAGAAGGGTGAGTAAAAAATAATTATTTTGTTTAATTTAATAATAATGAAACATTATAATAACGATGGTATGTACAAGTATCCTACTAATTGGTAATACTTTTCATATATTATTAGCAATCTATAAGGCCCAGGCCCAACGTTTTCTTTGGACAATGCTGATTACATACGGCCGGAGCCTGGTAACCTAATATTGGGCCTTGTTAGGCTTTACAAGAAATTAAGGTAAAGCCCACACTGGCACAGCCCACAATAAAGTTGGAAGGATATGGATTCATAATAACTGTTACATTTTTTGGCCAGAAGGGTTTGGTAAAAAAGTTGGTAAAATTGATACTTAGGGCATGTTTGCTTCAAAAAGTTTGGGTGGATTAAAAGATTTAGTCGCAGTTAAATTCATGTTTATTTTATAGATTGAAAAGTTTGGATTTAGATTGGATCCGAATAAAAAATACAATTATTAAGGTTATGGGGTATTTAATAAACTCACCAAAAGTGGTGGGTTTATTAGACCCATCACAAATGTTTTTTTTTTTTTGTACTTTTACTACTCTATCTTTTTTTGTTCCACGTAATTACAAAATACCCTCATATAAATTAGAGTTTTCTAAGGGCATTTTGGTCTTATTTTTTTAAACTCACAACAAACATTTAAACCAAACAAAATTTTAATACATAAACCTAACTCAAAAGATACCACAACATTCAAATCAAACACAAAATTAAGTCAAGTCTATCATCATTAAACATTCAAACCAAACATATCAAAAAGTTAACCTAATTTAACCCAAATAATACAAACCCACCATAGCCCAACTAACCTAACTAACCCAACACACAAACCAAACTAATAACCAATTTTTTTTCATTTTATTTTACTTGATGGCTAATTGACAATAATGACTAAACTGCTGGTTGCGTTTAGAATTGAATTTAATTGTTAATATTGTCAAGTAAACAGCATCATTAACATAATAAAAATACCTCATTGCTGACCTTTACATACCATTTTGAATGGTAATAATATTAAATTCCTATTACTATAAGACTTTGATCAGATGATATAGCAACAAAAAATTACATGAATTTAAATACACTAATATCAAAACATATTCATAATAGCTCGGATTTGCAAATATTACATGGATATTGAAATAAATAAATAAATAAATATATATATATATATATATATATATATATATATATATATATATGAAGTGTTATTATATCCAGGTTTCATATTTTACAGCTATGGTAATTAGGATATCACCAATAATATTCAGTCAATACATTTAATTGGGGTGGTTTGTAGGTATATAATATCGAAAATCCTATATGTTACCGTATCAAAAAAATTCGATATACTAAAATCAAGTATATCAAAATTTTAATATGTCATGTTAAAATTTTCGATATATAAAAAATACCGTTATATCAAAATTAAAATTATGGGTGAATAACTCCAAATACCCTAATTAATATAACACCTACTCTTTTATACCCCAAAACATATAACATTACACTTTTCTACCCATTTTTGGTAAAAGACCAAAATACCCTTTGATTTTTTATGTGCAATGCTATTTCCACTCTAAAGTTCTTAATTCCAAACCAATTGTGCTAAGCTTGAGGTTTATGATTGGATATAATTATCTTGGTATCTTGGATGGAAACCTTTCTCGTGCCCCAAAAAACACTTGTATTTATACTTGTGATATGGTCTGAAAGGTCTAACAACGCCAAATACTGAGTAATTTTATCTAAAAAACAAAAAATAATTAAATGTTTTCCATGACTTATATTTATTAAGATCCGATGCATGAAGTGGTATCAGAGCCTGGTTTTATTGAAGAAATAAATTAAATTATGTTGAACAATATTATTTTCTTGTGCCTAACGGAAGAGAAAATCAAGAAAAATGTATCCGAAAATATTTCAAGATAACACAAGTGCAGGATATCAGTAATGACATCCAGCTCAGATTGGAACATAATTGTTCCAGACACATCTAAGGTTACACAAGACCTTAGGGAGATCCAGAAGACCATCATTTATTATGGTGGACAGATGGAGAAGATAGCCCGATCTCTATCAGAGATCCAAAGGGAAGTTTCAGATCTGAAACAAGAAATGGTAGATCTGAAGAAAAGATCATTCAGAGGAACGGGAAGATCAATGAACGAACGTATGAAAAATTCGTTCGGAGATATTCCAATCATTTCCAAAGGAAAGGCTACGGAAGTTTCGAAGCCTAAAAGCAATGACGAACTCCTACTTGATCTCATAAGACAAGTTGGATGGAAGTCTCAAGAGTAGATCTTGCAGAATTAACCGAATCCCTTTCCAATCTCGGAATTGTGGATCTGGTAAATCTCAGGATGAACGAGCCGATTCCGCCGATTCCAAAGAAGGAAGAGGAAAGCACAAGTACGCCAGTACCGGAAGCACCAGTACCTGAAGTACCGGTTCCTCCCGAACCGAGGTGGTGGCAGGACGGGGTTGAATATGAAGAGTACATAGCTCGACAAGCCAAAACCCGACCGGGAAGGTTTAAAGGAGTATCCAAAAGCCCTTGGGCAAAAACGATGCTTGAACCAACCCATCCGTTTGGAGTGATGCTCACAACAGACATCATCGATTTCAGAAATATGGAAGTTTTGATCGATGAGTGGATGTCATCCATGAAAGTTGCTTCATCAACATTGGATGTTGATAACGATCATTTTTGCCAGATACTGATAAATAGTTTGCAAGGTTCAGCTAAGAAGGCATGGGAGATGACCGAAGCCTCTCTCCAAAAAGAGATCCTATCCAACGAGAATGTTATAACAATTGTCGAAAGGATGGGTCACCTGCTCAAAATATGTTTCCTCGGGGACGGATATTTTGAGGAAAGAAAAGACGAGAAGAAAAGAGAGTACACGCAAGCTCTGTTTGCTCTCGAATTAAGAAATATATGTTATGCGGATGAATATATATATTGGTTCCGCAAATATTATTTCCAAGCAGATGTACCATGGAATGTGGCAACAGATTTATTCTTTGCAAAAATCTGCAGTCCATGGAGGGAGATGCTAATGCAAACCTACAAGGTTCCTACAGGCCGAGTCGATTCAGTGGCCAGGAGGATGTCCTTTTTTAAAGACAGTATAAGAGAATGGTGTCAACAGGCGACACTACAAAGGAACAAGAAGAAACTAAGAGGAATGGTAAAGAAGACCCCTCTTTGTTGCGACAACAATGATTTTCCGAGTATTATCGGAGAACCACAACGCGAAAGACACGGAAAGAGAAAGAAACACTTCAAGGGAAGGTTTCAATCTAAGTCCGGAGGATCATACAGGAGACCTTCCAAACAGGGAAGATCATGGTGGTCCAAATCAAAGGCTAGATCTTACAAATCTGGTCAAAAGTCTGGTCCTTCCAGGTTTTCTTCACAGGGATCTAGATCCACAGGGAAGCCAACAGGAGGAACAACCAGGAAAAGAACATTCAAACGAGCTCACACTCGTACAAATGAAAGTTTCAAGGATTGCAACTGTTGGACGTGCGGCGCGAGAGGCCATATTTCGCCCGATTGCCCAAAAAAGCAAAAAGATGTGCGCCAGTTCGAGTACACAGACGACATCAGAGATGCTGTCTTCTATGGTGATTTGGTGCCAGTTTACAAGTTCGAGGATATCTCTTCAGATGAAAGCATCTATGAAGAAGAATTGGAATCTGTTTCAGAAGGATCCGATGGATCATCTACAGAATCAGACGAGTAGCTCAGGCAAACCAGAAGATAGACTCCAGACGACGGACAGTCTATCAGGATTCTTTTCAAAAATGACCATCTCAAACAAGACGATGGAAAGAATCATGCAACAAGATTCAGCTTTAGGTCCGTACGACGGATTTAAGATTGGAAGTCTTAATCGATTTTGTGACAAAATCGGAATAAGACAGCGCAAGCATCACATCATCTACCGGGTGAACTCAGGTGAGTTCTCTATTCCAATAGGGTTAACCGGTAATAACATTGAGATGCAACTTATTCCAAAAGAAGAAATTCTTGAGGAATTGAGTCGTATCAAAGAAGAAGTAGCGGTCACAATGAAATGGATTCATATTGGAACCATTGAAGTAGTGATTAAAGCTACCTTCAAAGAAGGAATTGATTCTGAATTACATCTATCTGTGATGGATAAAAGAATCAATAATTTAAGCGAAAGTTGTCTTGGTACAATGGTAGGTAATTTATATGCTGGCAAACTTATGTTTGACATACATCCTAGGATTGCATATAACCTAGCAGACCAAGATTTTAGTAGAGTCTTAACCCTTCATCAGGATTTTAAAAGACCCGATCTTATGAAAGAAGGAAATAGACCATATTCTATCACGTATAGAATTGCATATGCTCTTTCTAATACACATCATTCGGATATGTTTCTTAGGAAAGAGTATATAGAAATTCCTAGAATTTTTAAGGAATTCGCCAAAGTTATGACACCTGACCCAATTAAAATACCAAGGTTAGGAGGTGTCAACTTGCTAATCAAAGATCAACCTATTCTAAACAGTAGATCATTAAGGTTTGATTCTGAAATTAGTAACAGGTTATCTTTTTCCGAGGGTAGAATTTTAAGCCTAAAAGGAAAAGAACCAAGTGAGGATTTGTATCCACAAAAGATTAGGGTAAGAAATGTAAAAATTAAATGCCCTAATAATGAATGGAAAGAAATCCATATTGTTTTTGATATATCTAAAACTGATAATTTGTTTCCTTGTGAGGAGATATATCATTTACAACAACCAAGTATTAACAGATATGAAGGCATGTTAGAAATAGCAGGATATCATGTATCTGTTACAGGAAGTGCAGGCATAACTAAAGGAGTTATGACCCTAGGGTTAAGTTTCCTTGAAGAACATAAGCCCTGGAGGAGAGATGAAAAATGGATGGAATTCGACCTTGATGGACATACAATCAGGGTAGAATAAAGCCATTATGCCAGGAATCAAGTTAGATCAAGAGATCATTAATCTCACGATACAAAGAGACCAGGCGATTGCTTTGTTAAGATCTTTGCGAGAGCAAAATCTACCAGAACAAAGAAGTATCCAAGACGTTATAAGGATACAAGAGGCTGCGTTAAGAATAAGTCAAATTAACGCACGAATAGACATGTTAGAACGCTGGAGGAGAAGGATTTATCCAAACAATCCAGACAGGTTCTGAATCATGCCCGGAAGGTGTATTGATGAAGAGATCCTGGATCTCAGAAAAGAGAAAGATGAGTTGATAGAACGCATTAGAGAAATGCGGGATAATGGACAGACTCATCAAATAAGGTTTCAAGAGTTGATCCGTGAGCATAATGTTAGAAGCTCAAGGATAAACTTGTTAGAATCTTGGAAAAGAGGAATCTATCCAAACGATTCTAAATGACAAGTATTTTCTCTATATATATATCTGTAGGGATATTATATGAACAATATAAGACGGAATATTTTGCAGCTTATATTGACTCAGGTTCAGGCATTTGCACAGCAAAGCCAGGAGTTTTTCCCAGCGAAGCAGTGGAAAAATTACCTCTTATTGCGGGAAGAGACTTCTCACAGAAGATCCTTATACTCAATAAAGGTATTCGAGAAACACGAATAATGATCGGAGGCGCATTCGATACCCCTTGGTATAAAGTAAGAATGCCACCAATCTATATTCATGATACAGGTGCTGATATTTTGCTTGGTAACAATTTTATCCAAACTTTTGCAAAATATGAGCAGGATAATCACAAGAACCTGTTAACCTTTACTACTAACTGTGGTAGTATGATACAGGTTTTGCGGCGAGAAAAGGCTTTTAATAGGATCATGCCTATTGATTTTCGCAGCAAACGTGGTGATAATGAAGCCAAGTTAACTCATCCAAAAATGCAGGATAAGAGAAAATTTGGTGAAGCTCTTTTGTCATACAGACAAGAGGGAATGGAAGAGGCACATGAAGAAACTATTAAGTTTCTGAAAAATGCCTTACAAGAAGGACCACCCCAGATTGACATTAATGAGGAAAGTCTACTTTCTCTCGAAAATGTAAAAAGGCTAATTCAGAGGAACTACAATGAAAATCCTTTAGCCTGGTGGGACAAAAACCAGATCGAAGCAACGTTGAAGGTAAAAGAACAACACAGATATGAGTTGGTTCGATACAAGCCGATACAGATGAATCTTGAAGATCGAAAAGATATGCAAAAGATTATCAAAGAGCATATCGATCTCAAGCTGATCGAAGCAGGTATTTCTCCTTATAGTAGCCCAGGGTTTTTGGTAAGAAACCATGGCGAAATAAAGAGAGGAAAAGCAAGGTTAGTAATTAACTATCAAGGTATTAATAAGATTACCGAATTTGATGGTTATTACATTCCAAGTAGAGAACACTTAATTGATTGTATTAAAGGGTCAAAAGTGTTTTCAAAGTTTGATTGTAAGTCTGGATTTTACCAGATTAAGTTAGAAAAAGAGTCTAAGAAATTAACTGCTTTTTCTACACCACAGGGTCAGTATATCTGGAACGTAATGCCTATGGGTCTTGCGAATGCACCTCAGATATACCAACGAAAGATGGATAATCTATTTAAAGATTATTTTGAGTTTATGTTTGTTTACATAGACGATATCTTAATTGCCTCTAAGAATATGAAAGATCATTTAAAGCATCTTGAAATATTTTCAGAAGCATGTCATAAAGAAGGATTAGTGCTCTCTGAAAAGAAGGCAATAATCGCGGTTAATAGAATCGAGTTTCTCGGTGTTATTATTGACCATGCAGGAATGGAACTACAGGAACATATTGTGGAGAAAATCTGCAATTTTCCAGATGTTCTTAGAGATAAGAAGCACCTTCAAAGCTTCTTAGGAGTGATTAATTTTGCAGGTTCATTTATTAAGGACTTGGCAGGATATAGAAAGGATTTCCGTCCTTTATTACAAAAGGATGAGAAGACCAAATGGAAATGGGAAGATATTCATTCCCAAAGAGTTCGTGAGCTAAAACAGGTTTGTAGTAACTTGCCAAAACTCGCGATTCCTCAAGATGAGGATCAGTTAGTCGTCTACACAGACGCTAATGATTTCAGATGGGCAGCAGTGCTCATGCGAAAGACATCTACGGGTGAAGAACCATGTAGATACACTGGAGGGTTGTTTACAGAACAACAGGCCAGAGTTTGGCATATTAATGAGAAAGAATTCTTTGCTGTTTGGAAGGCTTTTAAAAAATGGCCTTTATTTTTATTAGCTAAAGAATTTATATTAAAAGTTGATAATACTAATGTTAAAGCTTTTTTGAAAAACAAGCTTGAATCCAAGATCGAAAAAGCACGTATTATCAGGTGGCAAGCAGAATGCCAATATTATATTTTTGATATTGTCATTGTGAAATCTAATGAGAATGTTCTTGCAGATTTCTTAACAAGAGATGGATATCCTTGAAGCAGATTCCATCACAATACGAGCAAGGCATCTTAGGGAAAACCTTGAGATGCATTACAAGGCCTTTGAGGAATTAAGGGTAAGAGCCGAAGCGGCATCTTATGTCCAGAAAGCTGATTTGGACAAAGTCCAAAAGACTCTACATGCAACCATAACTTCAAATAATGATTTGTGGAATGCATTAGTAGATCCTGTAAACAAGGCCTGCTCACCATCGGTGATGCAGAAAGAAATATACGAGAGAAGTTCATCATCGATGAACAAACAGGGTACTTTTATACCCGAAGCAGGACATCCTGCTGATAAAAGTTTTTCATCGGATACCGGTGAAAAGGCTGATAAGGCCGAACCAAGTGTTTTATCGGATTCCGATAAAATTATTAATTCGGAAGGTCAGGAAGCAATTCCAGACAACCCGAGTCAACCTAGCACCTCTGGGGTAAAAGAGGGAGAGGTTAACCTAAGGCCCCAGACTGGCCCTAGACAGGTTAACACTAATCAAGCTATTTCTCCTCTGCAGGTTTACCAAAGAATATGGGAGAAATTGATAACAAGAAATGGGATCAATCCAAACAAAATTACGGCTGATTGGTCTGGCAAGTATCCAAGACTTTGGATGCTCCCGGGGGTAAACCCTCATGATGTGCGGGAATGGTTCGATTTTGGAGCAATTGCTTCAATTTTTACTACCGCACCCAGCTTTCCGGAAATTTCCAAATTACCGGATTGGATTTCTACTGCTGTGCACGATTCATGGCAGAACAACCCATACTTGGGTCGAGGAGATATACTGGAGCTAAAAATTATCTCTGCTGCTCCAGAAATTACAGGAAAAGGGTCTCATCTGGTTTTTCAATTCATAAAACTACAGAGACCTGAGATGGGGGCGATTAACAGAGCCAAAACACCCCCAGAAAACAGCCCTTTGGTAGTCGCCTTGACTGAAAATGATATATCTACTAGGCGAGCTTGGGGTCTTTGGGTCTGTCTCACTGAGATGGACAAAGTAAAGTATCCATTCAAAATATTTCATAATTCTGTGAATGGATCATTCCTGTTAAATTCCATGACAGGAACAACTACCGGATTTGCTGAAAACCTTTTTGAAAATAAGAGGAAATTAATCTGGGAAAACAAGGTTCCAGCCACGGAACAAACAAGGAAGAAGATATGTAATATGATACATATCGGGAGATGGGGAGAGCGGATATGCTCTTACTGTCAAACACAAGAGAAACCGCTGTTTGGACAGGGTTTCAAAATAAAAAAGGACAAACCCGACTACCCAAAGAAAAAGGGAAAAGGGAAGGGTTTTTAGAAAATAAAAACCAAAAATGTAATAAGAGGAAACGGGTCTAATTAGACTCGATTGTAAACAAGCTGTATTGTATTCTAAACAATGTAATAGGATACGGTATAAACAGCATAGGATGCTTATTAAGACATAAGATAGTGGTTGGTCCCGCCATCTTTGAAGAAATCAGCATCTGGACTAAAGAGGACAAACGTGGAGGACCCCTCCACTCATCAAGAGATTCGTTGCCGACGCAAGAAGACAACGAAGGTGGTAGATGCACTTACCAAACGGTAGGTGAGAAATAAAGGAAGCTGGCCCATTACCCACTCATCTAATGGATTGTAAGCTGGCAAAGGCAATAATGCAACCTCAACAGGAGTACATTAAGGCCTATAAAAGGAGGCATTCCGCCTCAGAAGAGGATCATCGAAAATACACAACACTTCTCTCTTCATAAGCTTTTCGAAATCTTCTCTCTAGTCTTGTAATAGTATAGCTTTCAAGCTTTCCTGTTTATGGGGGTTTCCCCTTCACGAGTCTTAGCCATGATAGGCTAATTCAAGTTTCTCTTCCAATGGTGGAGAAAATATATATTGTAAAATAGTTTAGTTTATTTTCTTCAATAAACAAGGCTTTTGCTTTCCGACATCCTGTCCAAAAAATTTTTTAATTCTGAGTGAAAAAATTATCCAGTAGTGCGTCTCCCCGTGACCTCCTTGAAGGCAGGTGGCCGTTGATAAGGAGTGTGATTAGGGTTCCCAAGAAAATCGGTTTTAGAACCATAGACTGCGGGCGAGTGGTTGGATCTTTGATCCGTAAAACCTGAACCGAAGGTCTAAGGGAACTTAAGAGACAAAGACGAGGTATGATTTAAACTCAGTTTTATTTTATTTACGGAAGCATGTTGGGCCTGATATTGATCAGAGGGCTAATCCGGATCTAATAAGTATAAGGATTGGAAAAAGAAAAACTGCTAATGGCATAAATGGCATTTTGGAAATTTATGAAAGTCAACAAGGGTGAAATAGTATTTTTCTTTGAAAAATGGGCATAAAACATACATGTTTATATTGATTGTGGTAGGAAAGAGATATTTTATATGGAATATGGTATAAAAGGGGATTGGTTATATATATTGGGGTAGGATGGGATATCAACCCTTAAAATTATACATCAAAATTTCGGTATATAAAAAATATTGGTATACCGAAACAAAAAAAATATATTATTTTTTGATTTATTAATATGAAATATATATTTATTAATACTAAAATTTTAATTATGATACAGATCATACCGTAGAAAGAATTTTGGTATGATACGATATTGTATTGATAAACAATATCAGAAAAATATATAACCTATAATAAAAATAATGAAATATAAATCTAGATAAGAAAGAAGACATAATTGGTAAAATCAATTCCATACCACTAGATATTCGTACATGATGAAATGTGATGTGTAGTTGTATAAGTGGAGGTATTTTAAATACATAAAATTAATATAAACTGAACAATTTACTATTTGTTATTTGACTTATAATATGTAAATACTTCAATTGGGCTATTCTAAATAAAATGGAGCATGCAGCTATCCCCAAAATCAAGCTGACTTATCCATCTATAAAACGTAGTACAATAAAATTAGTTTTATAAAAGTCGCGACGCGTGTCATCACTGATCACATTAATAGGCTGATGGGTGTTATTGCAATAATGATTCTAATAATAATTATCATAACATTAAAAAATAAAAAAACTATAGTTGAAAACTATTATTAGATTTTATTATTACTCTACGATTCTTTCAATCAGGACATCAAATCCAATAACGTTGACGTCACAGGATGAAGATGCATTCTCAACATGGATAATCTTTTAAATCATAACTACTTGTCAGTAACTTTTTAGATGTATGATTTTTATTAATAATCTATAACGCCGAGTAGGTATATATATATATATATGTTAGGCGAGACGATATCAAACCGATACTTTCAGATATTATTTATAACTTATTATAACAGGCTAATATATGTTAAATGGTTTATAGATTTTGTATTGGGGCAATTTTTTCAAGTGGAAGTTTTATTATTGGGGTAAATTTTTATATACTTTGTTTGGATAAAAAAAATTGAAATACAAGATTTGATATAAATGAATTATAAATCTCATATATATGGATTTAAAAATCACGGATATTGCTCAAAATTTAGTTTAAAAATAGAAGTAATGAATTTCAAATTCATATCAATCTAAATATTATCAGGGTCATTTGAATAGAGTAATCTGAAAATAATATTTGGATAGATATGAATTCAGAATCCATCACTTTCATTTTGAACTAAAATTTCACATCCACTTCAATTTATGAATTTGAAATCTATTCATTTAAAATTCGAAATTTTAAGTAATTCTATCTGAAAATCAAACACAACTTTAATATATTCAATAAATTATTGTTATAACAAACCACGATTATTAAGTCAAATCTTATGAACCCAATAAGCCTTTGTATATGAGAATCCACTTCAATTTATGATTTGAAATCTATTTATTTAAAATTAGAAATTTTAAGTAACTCTAGAAGTCAAACACAACTTTAATGTATTCAATAAATTATTGTTATAGCAAACCACAATTATTAAGTCAAATCTTATGAACCCAATAAGCCTTTGTATATGAGAAACATATGGCATAAAAAATGCAACTTTCTCAACAATTATATTGTTACTTTTTTTTTTTTTAACCCTTACAAGACATTCTTGTTTTTTTTTTTTTTTAAATACATCAAAATATAGATGAAGCATAATTAAAACAATCTTACCAATTATTGTGATGGTCTTAACATTTTTCAAAATTACATTTCTTTTCTCATAAAATTAGTGTTTTATTAGGGGGAAAAAAAGAATCCGTTTTTGAATACACCTCAAGCGTAATTTCTTAAAATATGCACATCGATGATGTATGATGTATTTAATTAAAAATATATCGAGATTAAGATCCTCTTATCCGGCTATCAAATAAAAAGAAAAAAGAAAAAGAAATCCGTTGTTGAATACACCTCAAGCATAATGTCTTAGAATACTGCACATCGATGATGTATTTAATTAAAAATATATCGAGATTAAAACCCTCTTATTCTGCTACCAAATAAAAAAGAAAAAAGTACTTTTCATAAGAAGAAATTAATCGTTAAGGAATCAAAAATTAGGGGGGTGGGAATTCGAGCCTCCACATCGTTGTTAATGGCCAATCACTCCTCTGCAAAGGAAAAACAACTGTTTCATGTATTATAAAAAAGGAAGATAATGTTTTTTTTTAAGAGATGAAAATGAGGATAATCTAGGCTGACTATAGAATTTTTATTTTCATTGTTATCCAAACAGCTAGGTGCTGACATTTCTGGGATGCATTCATCAACATCAACGTTCAATTGTTAGCAAGGAATATTCTGTGGGGCCTATTTTTCCTCTCATATCTTCAAACATCTGGGTATATTTTGTAATTTAGGACATTATAGTATTCTTCTTGATTATCAATTTAAAAAGTAATTCCTTAATATATATATATATATATATATATATATATATATATATAAAGTAATCAATCTGAAAAAACTACAAAGTAATACACACCAAGGAATGAGTGTTAAACTCAAAACTTCCTTTTTAGCAAAAGTCTAATTATCACCAATGATGGCCAACATGGCAAATTATAATCATGTAAATTTGTAATTTTGAGTGGACTTTTGGACAATGATGCCATCTTCAAATACAGACTAATTTAATTTAAATCAAGCACGAAAATATTGGTATCCTAATTTTACAGAAATATCATTGTCGGTATTGATTTCGGTGGAAATAAAGGATATTTTTAAAAAAATATGAAAATTTTCTAAAAAAATTGATGACTTATATCTATTAGTTTATAAATTATTATAACTGACATTAATACATATATTGAACTTATAATTTCAAATAAAATGATATATTTTCAATAAATATATAGATAAAATACTATATAAACATTATATGCGATGATAATATGACAAATTTTGTACAATGTTAATATATGAATTAGTAGTAACTTGAACTCCTATGAGAATCAAATGAATAAGATGACATGTCATTTAAATTCATACAATATTGATACCAAGTACCAACTCATGACATTAGACCAATTTAGAGCGTAATCACAAAAATGAAATTCATATATGCTTATCTCTTCCAACTGCATTTTCATGTCCAAGCATGTCTTTTTCCGTAATTCTTTCAAATAGCACTAATGGCAATAATGGAGGGGAGACTCCACTAAATGTCTAAAGCAAAGAAAATTTACAAAAAGAGGCAAAAAGTGAAAAAAAAAATTCGAAATTCACATTTCCACCGAAATGTTGCCGACAACGACATTATATTGATATATCTCCGACATTTTGGCGACACATTACGATATTTGCCCATTTCATGCCGACAACGACACCGATACTGATATTTTTCGATATTTTGTCGATATTTTACTGACATTTTATCGAAAAAAAACTGCACCAGTATATAATATCGGAATCTTCAAAATTCTGAAATATCAACGATTTTTTCCAAAATTTCGATGATTTTTTCATTCCTGGTTTAAATACAATACTCATATAACCACTATATCGGAAAAGGAAAAAAAAACACAATATCAACTTCAAATATGATGACAACCACAAAATAATCATATTCGGAATTAGATGTTAGAAGATGAGATTGCTGTTGAATAAGTGTTTTTTCATAATTCATGAACATCATTGTTACAAATAAAAAATCAGGACTTTTTTATAAAACGAACATTATAATCCATTTGGATAGGTGAATTTGAGGAGAAATATAAAATTTATGTAGCAAATCACTGATAATGTTTGGATGGATATGAATTTGAAATTTATGATTTTTATTTTGAATTAATTTTGGAATGGGTGGATTTAAAATCCACTCAAACTTAAGTAAATTTAAAATTCACTCATTTTAAATTTTAGATTTCAAATCACTCTATACAAATGAAGGTAAATATTCTCACAGTGAAATCCATATATTGACAATCGATTAAGTTTAAACTAAGTCAAAGCATATAACTTAACGACAGAAATATCACCTGCACATTCATAGGAAATAATACTCTTTCTTTCCTAGAAAAAAAAAAAAAAAGCACTGAAACTTTAAAACCGAAAATAAATCCAAAAAAAAAAAAAAATTTGACTATAATTTTTTTTCTAAATTACTATTAGATAATAAATCAAACGTCAGCATAATTTATCTTTTCATTAGATAAGATTTTAAGCTTGGATTGATTTCGAGTTAAAATTATTGGGTAAAAAATTAAATTGCATTAAAAATAACTAAAATACATATTCAATTTCCATATTCGACTTAAAAAATGAAAATAAAAAACTCAGTATACTACCCTCTGATGATTTTTTTTTTAATAGGTTTGGGGGAGTGGAAGGGAGGGGACCAATAAGAATATGATTTTTTTTTTTAATAGGTTTGGGGGAGTGGAAGGGAGGGGACCAATAAGAATAAGAAAACTTGCGTGACCCAGGTTCGAATCCTAGTCATCACAATCAGCACATTTATAAAGGTGAGATACCACTTGAGCTACAAGGCTCGTGGTACTACCCTCTGATGATTAAACATCAATATGCCAGGTCAAGTTGAGTCATTAAATTTTGATAAGCTAAAATTAAATAAAGTATGATACTTTCTTGTTCTCCGAAAACAATGTGAGATTTTTTTTACTTCTTTTAGATTTTAATTTCTCCTATTCCTTCCCCAAAAGAAGAATTATCAAACGAGTAAATTGCCCCTTCTGTTGAAGAAATTTAATTTTGTAATTTCTAACAATCATTAATTATTACATGATCCCTCAATTTCATTCTATTTGTATTTGTACAAAAACAACTCATTTTAATTGAATTATCACTTTTAAATTATCAAGAAAAAAAGAGTTGCACTTGTGTACAACTAATGTATGGATCTTAAATCCATACGACGCGGGTCGGGTCAAAGTGAATTCACGTGTTTTTAATTTTTTTTTCGCCCTAACTTTTATGTCGTTTTAGTCATACTTTTATATTAAATTAAGCATACATTTATGTAATATTTTAACTTAAAAAATAAACCCTAATTTTGGCAAAAAAAAACCATACATTTAAGTAATATTAGTTATACTTTTATATAATACATAAATGTATAACTAACATAATTAAAAAATATGACTAACATAAATGTATGCTTAACATAATATAAAAGTATGCTTAATATAACATAAAACCCTAAAGGTATGCTTAACATAATATAAATATATTTTTAATATTACATAAATGTATGCTTAATATAACATAAAAGCCCTAAATGTATGACTAACATAAAAAAAATATGCTTAACATAACATAAAGATCACTTGAAGTGAATTTGGGTGGGTTTGAAAGCACCCATGCGTGTGCGTGCGTGGAGGGAGTATGGAGCAGCGCGTGGGTTGGGTCGGATCAATTACATGGATCCTAGATCCATGTACCATTTACATAAAAGTTTTTGTGAGTAAAAAATGTAATATTTAGGGTTAATTTCAATTTTGGTTTTGTCTTTTCCAAATTTTTGACAACCAAATATATGTTTTCCAATTTTGGTCCTGTATGTTTTAATTTTTTTTTCAATTTCAGTTAAGTTTTTCAATTTATATCCTATATGTTTCAATGTTTTCCACTCTCAATCCAATTTTAATCGAAATTTTTAAAATCACCGATATCAAGTGAGATTTTTCGAAGGCCATCCGACCATTAAATTGAAATCAGAAAATATTGAAACATACAAGATCAAAATTGGAAAACTTGACTAAAATTAGAAAAAAAAAAATTCAAACCTATAGGTACAAAATTTTAAAAAAAGAAAAAGAAACATGTAGAACCAAAATTGAAAAACTAAACTTTTGATTGTCAAAAAATAATAAAAATCTTACATATATATGATCAGAATTGAAATTAAATGTAATATTTATTAAAAATATCAATCTTATCTTCATTTTTGTGTATGATTTTCTGTTTTCAGAGTGCATAAGAGTCATTCAACAAAGTATATGAGGGTTATATAATCATTATATATATTACTTGTTTGAGTATTCACAAAGATTTGAATCATATATGATTATATTTGTATTCATGTTGAATTAGTATTCGAATCTTTAAAAAATATATTTGCTTGGATTCTTATTCTAATTTTTTAAATTGGAATATTTTAATGGAAATAATTGATTACTTTATTGTTTATAATCCTTATGTCAAAAGGGTTTTGTGAATTCCTCCTAAACATTGTATATTACAACAGTCGTTTAGGGGCATTATCGGCAGACCACTTGTTCCCTCACACTATAAATTTGGGATCTTCTGTGATTCAGAATCCCACAGCCTGCCAAGTGCCAATTCCTCTCTCTCTCTTCCACTATCTGAGGATCTACCATACTGTCTCTTCACGTGTACCTTTCTCTCCCTTTCTCTCTCTCTCTTTCCTTTTTTTCTATTAGAGAGATTGTTGAGATTTAATTGGATGACGTGATACAAACATTCGCGAGAATATATAATTTGCAGAGGTTTTGCAAATGGTTTGGGAGGTGATGGGCTAGTCTTCTTGAAACCTATTTCTACCATTTCCACTATTCAGGTTTCTTTCTCTCTCTGTCTATATATACATCACTGCGTGTGTATATACACAGTGCATGAAAAGGGCATTACCGTCATTCAAATAACATTATTATAGGCTTGGAAAAATATAGCTTTCGTGGAAGCATGAAGACGTGTCGATAGTATGAGTTTTTAAGTCTTCTATTACTACATTTTATATTAAATCGTAAATATACTCAAATTATATATACATTCCGCAATTGACTAAATGAACATGATTTTGCAAAATCCGAATAAATGGGTTAAAGTAATTCACACAACAATATATGTACGCCATAATCTATGCTTCAGCTGACGTGTATATGTTGACATGGAAATTTGTATGATGGACATGTTTTCATTATATATAACATCTCTATAAGACAATCAGTAGTAAAAGTCTGTGTTCACATTTTTCTATAAATATGTTGTCGACGTACTCTATTCCTCCTCTTGCTAGCTGCCACCTGTGAAAACCTAACGTAGAATGAATCATAAAGTCAACCTTAACCGGCTACAACCCTTTTCTCGACTTGATTTCTTAAAATTCAAACTTTTCCATGTTCAATTGGAATAAGGAATCTTTGATTGTTCTTCGAGCACGTGAGAGGATCGTCCACTCAATACATCCCACCTACCATTATCAACTGTTAGCTGCGAATTAAGTATATTAAAACTATCCTCTGATTAGCCTTTATTTTCCTTATTTGACTCGGGTGATAATGCTCATCCACACCTTAACAAGTTGTAAATGCTCATTAAGTGATATATTAGTCATACAAGAGTTATTGTTTTTCATAAAATATGAATCTGATAAGTGTTTAATGATCACAGCAGGCAATATTGAACTGATAATTTTGTGATATTTTCTGCTGTGAAAATGGCTGGTAATACAACCCACTGTCCACCGCTGATGAAGGCTACCTCAAATGGAGTCTTCCAAGGGGATAACCCACTTCATTATGCACTTCCTCTTCTCATTATACAGATATGTCTTGTTCTCGTCCTGACTAGAGGACTCGCATATCTTCTCAGGCCTCTGCGACAGCCACGTGTCATTGCCGAAATCATCGTGGGTTTTCTTGTCACTTTTTGCTACTTCCTTATACAACAAATTAACAATCTTTAGCAATTCTTTAATATATTTTACTGTCTTGGCAGGGCGGAGTTCTACTGGGTCCATCAGCGTTTGGTCGGAACCAGAAATATCTGAGTACTATATTTCCACCTAGGAGTCTTACAGTGCTTGATACCCTTGCCAATCTTGGTCTCCTATTCTTCCTGTTTCTTGTTGGCCTTGAGCTTGATCCACGCTCTCTTAAACGAACTGGGAAGAAAGCATTATGCATTGCTCTTGCAGGAATCACTCTCCCATTTGTCTTAGGAATCGGAACCTCATTTGCACTGAGAGCAACTATCTCCAAAGATGCAAGTCAGGGCCCTTTTCTAGTGTTCATGGGAGTTGCACTCTCCATCACTGCCTTCCCTGTCTTGGCTCGTATTTTGGCCGAACTCAAGCTTCTTACCACTGACGTTGGTCGAATGGCCATGTCAGCTGCAGCTGTCAATGACGTGGCTGCATGGATCCTGCTTGCTCTTGCGATAGCCCTATCGGGCACTGGGCGATCGCCTCTTGTTTCGTTGTGGGTCTTTTTGTGTGGTTCTGCTTTCATTCTGTTATGTGTGTTCTTGGTCCCTCCTGTTTTCAGATGGATGGCAAAACATTGCCCTGATGGTGAGCCTGTGGATGAGATATACATTTGTGCCACTCTAGCTGCCGTTTTGGCTGCTGGATTTGTCACTGATAGTATTGGGATTCATGCTCTTTTCGGGGCTTTTGTTCTTGGAGTTCTTGTCCCTAAAGACGGACCATTTCCAGGAGCTCTTGTTGAAAAAGTCGAGGATCTTGTATCTGGTCTGTTTCTTCCTTTGTACTTTGTATCGAGTGGGCTAAAGACGAATGTTGCCACCATTCAAGGGGCTCAGTCTTGGGGCCTTCTTGTGTTGGTTATTTTTACAGCCTGCTTTGGAAAGATTGTTGGCACTGTTCTGGTTTCTCTGCTATGCAAGATGCCTTTCAAAGAGTCACTGGCACTTGGTTTCCTGATGAATACTAAAGGTCTAGTTGAGCTCATTGTCCTCAACATTGGAAAAGATCGAGGGGTACGTAATTAATTGGTTTAATTCACTACTCAACAATTGATCATATTTCACATCTACTGCATATATTAATTTTGATGTTGATTCAATTCCAGGTTCTGAATGATCAAGCTTTTGCAATCATGGTTCTGATGGCCTTATTTACTACCTTTATAACCACGCCTGTTACCATGGCTGTATACAAGCCAGCTCGAATGGTGAAATCCGAATACAAACACAGAACAATCCAGAGAAAGGAAACCAACACTCAACTCCGACTTCTCACCTGTTTCCAGAGTTCAAGAACCATTCCACCATTGATCAATCTCATGGAGATTTCACGTGGAACTCGAAAACAGGGCGGACTCCGCGTCTACGCTATGCACCTGATGGAGCTTTCTGAAAGATCATCTGCCATACTAATGGTCCACAAGGCCAGAAACGACGGACTGCCATTCTGGAACAAGAGCCGGACCGCTGATTCAAACCAAATCGTCGTTGCATTTGAGGCTTTCGAACATCTTAGCCAGGTTTCAATCCGACCAACCACTGCCATCTCAGCAATGTCCAGCATGCATGAAGACATATGCACCGGTGCAGAGAGAAAAAAGGTATCAATGGTAATTCTCCCATTCCATAAGCACCAGAGGCTCGATGGACACTTAGAAACGACACGAGCCGATTTGAGGCACGTGAACCTGAGGGTTCTCGAGAACGCCCCCTGCTCCGTAGCCATATTAATCGACCGTGGTCTAGGTGGACCAGCACACGTGTCTGCAAGTAACGTTGACTACACCATCACATCTTTCTTCTTCGGTGGTCCCGACGATCGTGAGGCTCTATCCTATGGAGCACTCATGGCGGAGCACCCCGGCATCACTCTGAACATCGTTCGATTCATCGTGGACGCTAAGGTTGTCGGAGACAACGTGATCGATATAAACGATGCGTACAATCTGGAGAGAATCTCGAAAGATGAAGAGTTCATCTCAGAGTTAAGGCAAAAGGTATCGAACGATGCCTCAATCAAATACCAGGAATCAGTGGTGACTAATGCTGAAGAAGCTGTTAATGTGATTCGGATGTACAAAAGTTGCAATCTGTTTATGGTTGGGAGAATAGGAGAAGGAGAATTGTGTGCAGGTCTTAACACGAGGAGTGAATGTCCTGAAGTGGGACCCGTCGGGAACCTGTTGATCTCGCCGGAGTTGTCCACCACCGCGTCGGTGCTGGTGGTGCAGCAGTACCGGAGCCGGTTAACCGGAGATTCATTGAAATCTTTGAAAGACCAAGGAGAAGTATGATTCTCAATCATTCGATCTCCTCTTTTGTATGCATAAATAATCTCTCCAAATTTACCCTGTTTCAACTTCTTTTCCATAGCATTGTTGTCTAAGGCATCAATCATGCTACATTTTAAAATTGCACCCTTCATTATGTACACTGCTTGTATAGGAGACCGAAAATCGTTTGAAATAAAGAAATTGATACTTCAAATACTGCTACATTTATACGTGTCAGCATATCACTTTAACACAATTATTGGAACGCATGATTTGGTGACATTTTCAACACTGCGCACTTATATCATACCCAAAATTATTTTTTCTTCTACATTATATTGTCTCATATATCTTAATTCATGAGATATCTCATATGGAGTAAGTAAGTTAGTTGTCACTTGGTTTAATGAATCGATAAAATGACAAAGTCAATTCAAACTCGAGTTCAATCTCATTTTTCATATATAAAACGTATTAACTTTTACTAAAGTTACTATATGTAAATTAGGGGATGATGAGTTTTTAATTACTTTCTGTTTATTTAAAATACAAATAAATTTATTAAAATAAAAATTGAAGGAAAAGATGAGATTTATGGTAAAGAACTAGTCTTTAGCTGAAAAAGATGGTCTTTTTACAGAAGTAAGAAAACATTTCATAAAAAAAGCAAACTATCAAAAAAATTGGCCCAATAATATTTTTTCATTTGAATAAGAAGAGTTCATGGGCTCATGGCCCATAAAAATTATATATGAAATTTTACAAATTAAAAATAATTTTGAGGAAGTGTAGCGCCATGGCCAATGTAGCTCCGCCTCCACCGCTGGCGGACTGGCAGTACATATATATTAACTTATTAAGACAGTTTATTGATGAGGAAAAATTAGTGTTTTTATTCTTGAAGTTACCAATTTTTCATCCTCTATTTTTCAATTTTTATTTTTTAATCCTCATTTTTTTATTCACATAACTGCTTCAACAAATAAAAAACTTTTATTTTTTTTGTAAATTACATTTTTCATCATCAGAAGATTTGATTAAATTATCAAATGAATCAAAAGATTTGTGAAAATTACAATCAAATCCTTTAATCATGAAAAACAAAAACAAAAAATTCACTTTATGACCGATTTTCATGAATAATTTGATTCAAAAATCACTTATTTTTATCAATATCATACTATATTATTATATTTAAAATTTTAAAGTGATCATATAATGAAAATTTAATCATTAACAGGATTAATTTATAATTAAAAAAAGGACATTTACCTATTATAGTAAGTAAATAAATAAATAAAACCTTTTAAATATAGAGACTAAAAAATAAAAAAACGAAAGATAGAAAATGAAAATTCCAAAAAGATAATATATGAGGTGTTCTAATGAGAATAAGAAGGAATATTCGAAAATTGTCGGTTTGTAAAAATAAAGAATAAGAATATCAAAGTAGGGTTGTAAAAGAATCGATCTTTTTTAATTCGATTCGATATTCAAATTCGAAATATACAAATAAGAATCCGAATAAGAATACCTTTTCAAATTCGAATATTATCCAAATACGAATACGAATATGATCATATTCGATTCGAGTATTCGCGAATATATTCGAATAATTATAATTATATATAATTTTTTATTTTATATATATATATGTATATCCAAAAAATATATATAAATATATATAAGTAGAGTTGATAAATTTTATTGTTTATTAATTACTATGTAGGTATATTAATTTGAAATTAAATATATTTTTAATTTTTTTTAAATTTAAAATTTAAAATTTTCGAATATGAATATTCAAATAGTTAAACGAATACGAATAAAATATCATGATATTCGATTCGATTCGTTTACAACCTTATATCAAAAGTCATCAGATTCAAGTACTCTTTTTTATAATCTTCGCTGTCAAATTAATTTATTGTGGGCCAAGAGTTAACCAATATGTATGGTTGACCTAGTATATTATATGTGCACTATTTGCTACAATGATCATTTATCAAAGAAACTTCAATAGTGCTCCGCTTTCAATGATTGTAATTGCCTTATAGATGTCACATTCTAGGTATGATACTTTTTATACATTAATAACCTTCATATGCTACCGTTCAATGTGGACAATCAGTTGCGTTAAATTGCAATGGTAGAATATAATTATCATGTAATTATGCCGGGACCACAAATTTTGAAGTTAACTTTAGAATAAATTTTATAACAAGATACAAGTTAAATATATTAATTTTAAATTTTAGATTTAAATTTCTAAGTTTTTTAAGGAAGAACTCAATTTAAAAGCATCAAATTAGATAAATTCAATTCAAAATAAAATTTCATTTTTCTTTCTTTTCTTTTTAATTTATATTTATAAATTTATTTATATTTCAATATATATTTATATTTTGGATATATTAAGATAAGTTAGTGTAATTTTGAAAAGTTTTATATCCAACTTGTTTTAATTTATATTAAAACAGGAAATCAAGAAAAATATAATTACTCCAGTTCATAAAATTAAGATTACTTTATTTTATCAATTTTCTGAATAAAAGTATAGAAAATTATTTTTAATACAAATCAATTTCCTATAAATTATATATTTTTTTATTTTTTAAAATATAAACTAAGACAAGTCGGATGAAGATAGAAAAATCATAATCAATTTTCTATTTTTTAATGATTTCTTTGTTTGGCTTTCCCAAGGATAAAAAGTAGTTATCAAATTTAGCAGTGAGCTAAACTTCAACGAACTCCTACTATTATCTTTTATATATAGCAGATTTGTTAATACCATGGATCTGAGAAATTCCGATTCACCTATTTTCATGCACGTTTGTATTTAAAAAGAAAAACAAATTAGTAGCAACATTTTCTCTAAATAAAACGAGTAAAAACGAGATAAAACACCATCTTGAATTGAGTTTAGGACATATACAACAATACAATTATTAGCAGTGCATAATTTAATCAGACTCCTGGTCATCTGTATCTTGTACCTTGAGTGAATTAAGTGAGTCTCCATTGAGGTGAGTACGGTGTCGTTGCACCACCAAAACCGAACTTATGGTCGAAAATTCAGTTGATATCAACAGGTTTCCGACAGGTCCCAGTTCCGGACATTCATTCGTCATGTTCAGAGCTGTTGCTAATTGCCCCTCTGGCATTCGCCCAACCACCAACAGATTGCAACCATCATACATCTGTATACTCTCAACCACCTCCGCAGCATTTCTTACCACCATCTCTTTCAATCTGATTGAATCATTCTTCGATATTTTTACCCTATACTCTGCAAGAAATGCCTCATCACTCGACCTACATTCTGGCTCATTCTCATCATCCACTTCTATCTGAGTGGCGCCTCCAGCTGCCCTCGGGTCCATGGTGAAACAAACCACGTTCAAGCTAATGCCAGGGTGCTCAGCCATGAGGGCCCCATAAGAAAGAGCTTCATGATCATCGTATCCCCCCAAGAAGATGGCTGTGACTGTGTAGTCCACGTTGCTTGCCGCTATGTGGGATGTCCCACCGAGCCCCCGGTCAATGAATATGCCCACTGAACACGGGGCATGCTCAAGGACCCTCCGGTTCACGTGCCTCAACTCAGCTCGTGTGGTCTCCAGGTGTCCATCGAGCCTCTGAAGCTTATGGAATGGGAGGATTATCATTGCCACCTTCTTCTTGGCAGCACTGTTACAGATGTCAATGTGCATGCTGGACATTGATGAGATAGCTGTTGTTGGTCGGACAGACACCTGGCTGAGATGCTGGAAAGCCTCAAAAGCAACCACGACTTGATTTGGATCAGATTCACGCTTTCTTTTCCAAAATGGCATCCCGTTTTTCCTTGCCTTGTGAGCCATTAGAATGGCAGATGATCTTTCGGACATCTCCATCATGTGCATTGCGTAGACACGGAGTGTGTTTCCAGTGCCACGTGAAGCCTCCAGGAGATTGATCAAAGACGGGAGGTTTCTTGTACTGTGGAAACAGGCTAACAGGCGGAGTTGAGTATTCGTTTCCTTTCTCTGAATAGTTTTGTGCTTGTATTCTGATGTAGCCATTCTAGCAGGCTTGTATATCGTCACAACAACAGGCGTTGTAATGAATGTTGTGAATAAAGCCATTAGAACCATGATAGAGAAGGTTTGATCATTCAGAACCTACAAATTCACAAGAAAGCAATGGGTTATTACATAGAAAAAAAAAAGTGAATGCAAATTCAAGTCAATGAATAGGAACTTACCCCTCTGTCTTTGCCAATGTTAAGGACAATGAGCTCAACTAAACCTTTAGTGTTCATCAAGAAACCAAGTGTTATGGCCTCTCTGAAAGGAATTTTGCAGAAGAGAGAAACCAAAACAGTGCCAATAATCTTCCCAGAACAAGCTGTAACTATGACCAACACAAGAAGGCCCCAAGAATGAGGCCCTTGAATGGTGGCCACGTTCGTCTTCAGTCCACTGGATACGAAGTATAAAGGAAGAAACAGCCCAGAAACAAGATCCTCCACTTTCTCCACAAGAGCTCCAGCAAATGGTCCCTCCTTTGGGACGAGAACACCAAGAACGAAAGCCCCAAAAAGCGCATGAATTCCAATGGCATCAGTGACCAATCCTGCAGCCAAAACAGCAGCCATTGTAGCACATATGTATAGCTCATCCACTGGCTCACCCTGAGAACAGCGTCTCGACATCCAGTTGAAAACAGGAGGGGCCACCAATATGCACAAGCTTACGAATCCAGCGCCACACAAGAAGACCCATATTGAAACCAGGGGTGAACGGCCCGTGCCTGATAAGGCAATTGCCAGAGCCAGTAGAATCCATGCAGCCACATCATTGACAGCAGCAGCAGACATGGCCATTCGACCAACATCAGTGGTCAAAAGCTTAAGCTCGGCTAGAATACGAGCCAGGACTGGAAATGCAGTGATAGAGAGGGCCACTCCCATAAACACTAAAAACGGAGCCTGGCTCACACCGGTGGAAATGGTTGCTCTGAACACAAATGAGGTCCCGATGCCTAAAGCAAATGGAAGAGTAATTCCAGCAAGGGCAATACTTAGAGCTTTCTTGCCAGTCCTTCGAAGAGAACCTGGATCTATTTCAAGGCCAACGAGGAATAGGAAGAATAGAAGACCAAGGTTGGCAATGGTATCCAGAACCGTGAGACCCCGTGGTGGGAATATAGCATTAAGGTAATTCTTGTTGCGGCCTAAAGCTGATGGACCTAGCAGAATTCCTCCCTGAGATAAAAAGCATCATACAAAATCAGTTCATTGGTGGTGTTCTGTAGTAATCATTCATGCTAAATGACACTCCATTTCAATTTTGCTGGTTCTTAATCAGTGGAAAACTCTATAACATTAACAGAAATATGTGAAAAGCTAACCTACTAGAATTATTATAATATATCAAACTGAAAATGGTAAATCATGGAGCAGATTTCTAATTAAGCACCTTGACAAGCAAGAACAGGGGAGTACAGATTTGAAGTTTGCACTTGTTCTTTTCAGATTGATTTAACTTTTATATGATCAGAATGAATAGAAAATAACAAATAACTGTAAGTGGCTTAGATGATGATCTTAAAGTCCTCAGCTTTTGTAATCAGAGATTCATGAGTCAATAGATACTATAACATTTGAATTCCCAACTTGTGTCATCCCAAGATATTTTTCCAATTGCACCGGATAGCACAGCTAGTGGAAATCAATAAATTAATCAATTGTAAAATCAAGACATATAGCCTCTAAGGATTGATAGTTAGGACAAAAGGGCAGAAAAGTTGTTCTATTGGTGGTTTAAACAAAAAGGCAGATGAAAAAGCTGGATGCTTTCGGATGATTTTTCAATTAAAAGTCGATTATCAGTGGTGTATATTCGATCCAAGTGCTCTGAATAAAAGTTGCTGACGACAACAAAACTCAGTAGTTTATACAGCAAAAGAGAAGAAAGAAAAGAAAACTGATGGTGGTTAACAAAAGATAACAGCATTAGTGGCACTACAAAAAAGGTATTCCCTAATGAGGTAATCATCACAGAATAATTAAAATACTAAGACTCAGATTACCATTCAACTTTAAAACAAAAGTAGAAATATAGAAATCGAAACTCACAATAATTTCAGCAATGACGCGGGGTTGCCTCAGTGGCCTGAGAAGATACGCAAGTACTCGTGTCAGCACAACCACAAGGCATATCTGTATTATCAACAGAGGAAGCGCGAAATGGAGAGGATTGTCCCCTTGGAAGACGCCATTAGAGGTCGCCTTCATTGGCCTTGGACAGATAACAGTTGCATTTGATGCCATTTTTTTTTTCGTATTGAAAACAATCCGAATGAAATCAGAAATAACTGATTCTCAGATCAATGCCTGCATGAAATGATCATTACACTTGAGAAAATAATCACTTAATCTAAAGACATTGTACATACATCATACTGAGTCAAGGTCCAAAAATGTAACATCTTGACAACATTAATTATTGTCCTATATTTCATCACCATATTACAATATGAACGTCGTCTTGCCATGGTCATTATCGTTATTTTGTCGACAGGATACTTTAGATATTCTTTTAGTTGACTTTAGCACAATTCCAGTATTTACTATTTGTTCACAAAATCAATGGTTTCCATTAAATTCACAGAAACAAACTAAATCAGGGAGGGCATCTCTAATTATTAGTATATGAATCCAGGTTTTGCATAGTAACTAGAAAGTGTAAATTGATTTATAGTGACAGGTGCCTAGAAAAAACACCAGCTTTGACTATATCCTAAATTGGGCCTACCATCGTATTGTACTTTAGCAAATTTCAAGAACGCAAATATTAACCTACAAGACTTTTATATGAGATGGAGCCACCTATCTATCACCTAACACCAAAACAAAATTTGGTATTTTATTAACACCGACTACCACCACTACCCTACAAGATTCAGAATTTATCATTGAGATAATATGAAAT
Organism: Scutellaria barbata; assembly: GCA_028654395.1. NCBI lineage: Eukaryota > Viridiplantae > Streptophyta > Magnoliopsida > Lamiales > Lamiaceae > Scutellaria > Scutellaria barbata. The sequence continues at coordinate 12,913,622 of CM053645.1, forward strand.
GACGATTATGTCCTTGTCACAAGAAATTGACAAAACAGAGAACATTGCACCAATCCTATTCACATTGAAACTCTCTAAAATTTCTAGCAGTTGAAGATCATCTTCACATCAACGTGTATCCATACATATATGTATGTATCATGTACATAGTGAGAGAGAGAGAGAGAGAGAGAGAGAGAGACCTGGAATAAATTCTTGAATCGGTGGAGTAGTTTTCCAAGAGGGATTGACTAAGGCCACCACCAGAGTCCTCTTCGAAGTTTGAACTAATGAAAAGTTAGAGAGAGAGAGAGAGAGAGAGAGATGTATGTAGATTGTAGAATTTGAGAAAATGGACAGAGAATGATAAAAGACTGCCTTCAGAAGGCACGGTTTCAATTTTCTTTCCAATTAGCAGAAGTATTGCCTGCCAACAAAACTCAATAAATACCCTTTGTGTATATCAAGGTTCCTTATAGAAGAGAAATTAGTGCTTCAAAAAAAGTAAGGGGAGAAACTGTATTATTATTATTATTATTAAAGTAACTTAACATAAGTTGAATATGATGGAGTGTACCAAATTACCAATAAGATCCAAATGATGTGATGTTTGCTTTGTAACTTTGAGATATTTATTAATTGCATATAATTATGGAAAGTTGATTTTGAATTGTGATAAATATGATTTTATTTATATACTGGGAATCTAATATAAAGTCAACTACACATGGCCACAACTGTACGCATACTATTATATTTAGAAAACTACTTGACCTCAAAAAAATATTTTTGGCTGTGGCTGCGTTAATTATATTTATCGGCAATTTGTATAACCTATGTTATTATATTTAATAAATATTCTGGTTGACTGTAAGCATGACAATCTATACAAATTAGTCATATATATATATATATAAATGTTTCAAACTAAATGTCACATTTATTAAACATGTTTCTAGTGTATCTTTTATACCAACAAATAGTTAACAATCATATTTACACTTTTACAAAAACTATAGAGTTAGATCAAGTCTAAGAAAAAGACTACTATACCCAACCTCAAAGTTATATTTACCATATAATTCAGTAAAAGAAATCTACAACCTCAGAGCAGATACAATTCTCAACTATGAAAATTATGATGTACATAAATTTATGCTTCATTTCATACTCTTTCATTGTGCTTGAATCATGATAATTGCAATCCCTCATTGATTCCAAGACAATGATTAACGGAGACAAGTCCTGCAAGAGATTCTATTCTACAAAAACATACTATTCATTGGTATTATCTTCTTATGTTCATGTTCACGTAAATATTAAATTATGAGTTCTGATTAGAAATAAACTTTCTTACACTTTGTAATACATATGAATATATTAAGTTTTCGAATGTGATTATATAAATGGCATTGCATTATATCATATTCCAAAAGAACAGAATTTGGTGCTAAAATAATTAAATATTAGGCCATTCATAAATGTGCTAAAAACTCCCACATCGAAATAAAACAACTACAAATACAGATTTACAAGTAGTTGAAGCAACGCCATCGTTCGCCGGGCCCTGTAACGTGGGCTTATTACCCAAGTGGGGGCATTAAAGTGATTGAATGTTGGGCCAAGTCAGCTGGCTGGTTCATGGGTTGCCAATTGCTGGGCCGCCCGTTCCAAGCCGGGAGTTGGGCCTTGTGGCCCATGCGAAGGCAAGGGCATCATGGTACCTAGAGTGGAGGGCAACGCGTCAGGCTGGTTTCACAGAGCAACGATAACCTCCCGTCTTCAGCAGTGGAAGGATAACGGGCCGGTGCTTCCCTGGCCCACTAAAACTGGATGGGTTGGTCTCAATGAAACAATCACTTTTTGCCCCTTATTTTTTGTTTGGGCACCACTAAAATTATAGGTATGATATTCAAATCCCTAAATTTTAACTCTAAAATTATAGGAAATAATTTGGGAATAAATTTATATAAAATTTAATTTGAAATAAAATTTAAACTAAAAACCAATATTTATATTTAAACGAAATTTTTTAATATGAATAATTTGAAAATAAAATTATATTAAAATTTAAAACGATACTTATTTTAGAAAGAGCAATTAACAAACATTATTTTAGAAAAGCTGAGTTCAAGAGTCTAGTGGAATCTTCATTTGTCTTTTTTCTTTCATTTTTACTTCCGGTGAGTTTCTTTTCTGAATTGTATTTTATCTTATATCTTTTAAGTGATTTTATTAATTATCTACATGACATGCATCAAATATAAATAATGGAATAGAAGATGAAATATGATCATTAATAAACGATTCAAAATTGTCCTTGCTAAAGTTGTTTGCTCGTATTTACTTTTGTCAATATAACAGAGAATATGATGAGAGCCATACCATTATTTTTAAACCAATATTTATAGGATGTGACACCATGGACACAATATTCCAAAATGGATCTTGCAAATTTATGATGGAATCTAAACAATTATTCATATTTTGATATCCTATAACCTAATAGAGATTTATAACTTGTAATCATATTAATTTCAACTTGATTTGGCCACATATACCCACCCCTCCGAGCTAGGCACTATATAATAACGCAACCATTTAAGCTACTACTCACAACTTTATTTAGCAATAATATTCCTTTCAATTGTAACATAGCCGTTATAATGGCTACTATAACGCAATTGGCAGCTCTTTTCCTTTGCCTCCTCATCTCCGCCACCTCCTCCGTCGCCCACGGCCGCAAAGCCCGCTCTCACTGCCCACTGCCCGTGTCAAGAACTCGTGGTCTATTTCCACGACATCCTTTTCAATGGACAAAATTACAAGAATGCCACTGCGGTGATTGTTGGCTCCCCACAATGGGGCAACAAGACCGCCATGGCGGTGCCATACAATTTCGGGGACATGGTGGCGTTCGATGACCCTATTACCCTCGACAACAACTTACACTCACCTCCAATTGGGCGTGCACAAGGCATGCATATGTACGACCAGAAGAGTATATACGGTGCATGGCTCGGGTTTTCGTTTCTGTTTAACTCGACCGAGCACGTGGGGACGTTAAACTTTGCAGGGGCGGATCCATTGATGAACAAGAGCAGGGGCATATCGGTCATTGGGGGGACGGGTGACTTCTTCATGGCTCGAGGAATTGCTGTTTTGACAACTGATGCATTTGAGGGAGATGTTTACTTTAGACTTCGTGTTCATATTAAGTTGTACGAGTGCTGGTAATAACTTTATCCATGGCGTGGAATAATTAAGGTTTTCACCTTATTTTTGTCTTTTAATGTTCAATATATGCTTCATACATTTCTACTTTTCTCATGGAGAATTTAATAACGCTAGTTTTCTTCAAACCGGATCCTCTGTAACAAAATCTGTCTCATTTACATAGTTTTGATATTGAATTTTTTTTTCCCACACAATAACAAGTTTTATTTTAAAAATTAATATAACGTATTTTGAAATACGATACACAAGAATATAGTGATTTTTGGTACTGGGAAGATCTGATTTGAGTTTTCTTAGTTTTGGGTTAATTTCTACAATTTGGCGCTCTTTTCTTTTGGCATCTGTTAATTCTACCTATGCTACTCATTTTATAGAGAGTTGGATGTGATGTATACATACCCGGCCCCATTCAAATGAATCTAATGATTTAGAAAAATAGATATATAATTTTATCACTTAACCTTCATAATCTTAATTTATTTCGAGTGTTAAGTAGCATATAAACAAACTAATTCCATCTTTTATCACAAAATAATATTTCATATGATACTTATCTTAAACATATCAAAATATATCAGAAAAACTTTTGTGCATCTAATCTTAAAATAATTTTAATTAGATTTAAAAAAAATTAAAATTTGATTGATAGTTTTCAGTTTTATAAATTTTATTTTTCATAAACTTTAGATTTGAAAATAATTATAAAAAAAGTTTGGAATTCTGATTTGTTGAATATTTTTTAAGAATTTAAATTTAATATTTTTATTTATATAATACTTTTCAAATTCTAATTTTAAATTTTATTTTATATAAATGTTGAAAAGTATGTAAAGAGAATTGCAAGTTGAATCACCTCATTACTACGGGTCAAAATTGCAATTTTCCTCTATATTTTACTAGGTTCCAAAATTAAAATTGTCAATCTAGCGACAATTGTAATTTTCGACCAAAATAGCAAAATTTTCATAATTGGGAGACTACTCAAATTACCCCATATTACAACAAAGCTGAAGTTGAGGGATACATCATCAACCATGTTACAACAAATTGGTGCAAAGTTACATCATTAAACAACAATCAAGTGCACAAAGAAATGTCAAAAAGGATGAGAAAGAACTCTTTCTTGGGGTGCCCATCCGACAATCTTTCCAATCTCACTCACCCTCTCCAGGAGAGGAAGCCATCCGGGTACGTAGCCCGCGACCCGTTTGCTAAGTTTGGCCTTACGACCCACAGAAAAGCTCGGCCCGAAAGCTCGAGCCCAAGTGCCAGTTCATCCAACTGTTGCTGAGAGAAAGCAGCTATACTGCCAAAAGTGACATAAATCACAGAGCCAGGAGGCTTGTCATCCAACCAGCTTAAACAAGATTCATCTTCAGGACAAAAGTTGCTCGAATCAGAACATTAATTTGTTTCATCTAACGTTAGTGTTTGGATTTACTCATTTAAAATACCACTGTAAGTTGTAAGTTTTAATTTGATTGGACCTATTTGCCAAAATTCTCTCAAAACGATACAAGAAATCAATTTCCAGGTAATAATATAGTTTCTGCCAAGATTCCAGGCTGGCATTCGCATATGCACGAGTCAAACACGTACAATCTTAAAATGAAATCATAGGAGAAAGAATAATGTTTTCTCTCAAGTATTTTAAATTTAATTAGGTGGCTCATCTACCATAAGCTACTGGCGTGGTGCTTAAAGAATTCCTAATTTCTCAGAAATTAAAACATGTTTTGTTGAGACCAATTATCTGGGCATCTCTTCTCTTTCTTGGACTCGCATTCTTGATATATTCCAATCTGTCCCCTCAGCTTTCATTAAATTAAGGACCAATTTAGTCATTCGAGCTTTACTTGGTATAAAAATGTTCCCAACCTAATAAAATTGGGTCAATAACACATTTTGTAAAATGAGTCAGTTAAGTACCTCAAATCTTGAGAACATTACTATATTATCCGTAGGTTGGTTTGGTGTAAGGAAATTGTATTATTAGAAGATGTATCAATGTAATAAATATTATCGTGATTTTGAAATAAATTCAGGCTTTTGTACGTCTATTACATATTTTTCAAAGTTAAATTTAAACCAAAAGAGTTTTTTTCATTGTGTAGTAAAATGAAAAGAGGTTGTACTGAGTTTGTTGAAGGAATCCGTGATAGAAATATCAATTACAGTTATATGGATGATTTGTGCATAAAAATTTGTAATTCAATAACTAAGACTCAATAGAATATCGATCAAAAAGGAATGAATTTGGTTTAGAGTTATTTACAATTTATATATCTATATATATATATATATATATATGAAAGCGGAATGAGTCTGATATTATTTTCTTTGTAAAAATGGGGCAAAATGGTAATTTTAAAAATTTAAGCGCTAAGTTGAACCGAAGTTTTTTTCAAGGGCCAATATGCACTTTCTAAATAAATCACATAATAATTCAGATACACGTTACTTTTTTTTAGACAAAGGTTGATGGTCAATTTTTTTTTTTTTTTTGCATTTTGAAACTCACAATATCATAATATTGCATTGTCCAAACAACTTCAACAAATTGATTAATACAGCTTTAAAACTCTAAATTTTGTATTAATAAATCCAAATAAAGCTTCACATAATAAAAATGAATTTTTTATTATATATTTTATATTTGTAGAAAATAAAAAGAAAAGGCTTAACATATAATTCTATTTGGGTAAGAAACTCTTGAAAGTTTTAACTACAATAAAACTTTAATTTCGAAACTGATTTGAATCCTAGACTCTGATATCCAATGTGATGAGGTCCGCGAAAATTTCCAACACAAAACAATTCCGCGCAAAATGAGCTATTAAGAAAATAAAAGTAAGAGAAAAGAATAAATTGGAAGAGACAATCTTATTTTTTGAAGAATGAATAACTTGGATAAGTTCCACATTTATATCTATTTTCCCCTTTCATTTTCGTACCGGAGGAAATGGGATCAGCAAGGTAGCAAAAAAGCTCAAGTGTTACACGTTGGATCCGTATATGTTGTTCAGATCGATTAAAAGAGAAGAAAAAAAAAATATTATTTTTTTAATAAAATTTTCTAATTACATAAGACACTCAAGTTAATTGAACTCCTGTTGGTTGGGTTTCTGCCAACAGAACTCAAACATTCTCAAAATGGATTTTTGGTTGTCTTCTATTGGTGCATTAGCTCTGCTCTTCGTTGGACAGACATTGTTCATCCAGTTCTTCTATCTTCTTGGGCCACTCTTATTGGTAATATACTAATATCAAAAAAGTTGGGCTTGATCAAGCCCATTAAGAAGATTCATATCAGAATGGACCACAACCCAGTTAAGAACTATTTGTTTGTTTCTGTGAAAAATTAGATACCCTTTTATGCCAATGATGAAAATGAGTGGATGCCAATTCAAATCTTCATAACAAGGACGACCTTCAGACATTGACAGTCCAAGTAGCTACCTACATTGACACATCATAAATAATTGAAGAAACAAAGTCAAAAATCACGTGCTCGTGATTTTCTCAATCGCATCCATTCAGAAGTTTGCATTTTTATTTTATTTTATCCCAGTTGTTAACTGCAATTTTCTTTTCAAAACTTTGAAAGTTGTACAATTTGAGAATCATTAAAGAATATTTCAATTTTGATCTCGGAACTTTGAACAATTGCCTTTTAAATCATCTGAATTAAATTTTCAATTTTATTTGGAATTTTAATTAGATTATTTCAAAAAAATTAAATTTAGTTTGATATTTTTAAGGTTTATAAAATAAAATTTATCAGTTAATACTTTTTATATTTTATTTTTGATAAAATTTAGATTTGGAAAATAATTATCAAAAAAGTTTAGAATTCTGATTTGTTCAATATTCTTTTGAAATTTAAATATAATTTTTTATTTATGTAATACTCTTCAAGTTCTAATTATAACTTTTTATTCATTTAAACGCTGAAAATTATTTAAGAGAATTGAAAGTTGAATCACCTCAATAGTCAATACTACCGGTCAAAATTGCATTTTTCCCAGGTTCCAAAATTAAAATTGTCAATTTAAAGACAATTGTATATTTAGACCAATTTGTACTCAAATAGCAAAATTTTCAAAATTGTCAAATTGTGGGATTAAAATTACCACCATATAGATTTATGAGAAAATAAAATCAACTGCCAATAGTTAATAACCAAATCAAAATGCAATATCCCCCGCATTTATTAATCTTAAATCAGAAAACAAAGCTGAAGTTCAGGGATACACCATCAACCATTTTACACCAAATTGGTGCAAATTTACATCACTAAATAAAATCAAGTGCAGAAAGAAATGCCAAAAATAGGTGAAAGAAAGTACATTAAAAGAAGGCATTCGAAGAACATAAATTGATTTTAGAATACATTAAGTAAAGGAAACACGTATGATTAGACTGAAGCCAATAAGAAAAATATCCAAATTCATGCAGAGTTCCTAATATGATCCACAAATGTTAATAGATTCTTGTAAGAAGACCCCCCTTCAGTGACACTCTTTTCACATGCTTCTTTCAATGCCAATGCATTTTCCTTCAAATTATGATTGGAAAACAACAAGTCAATTTTCTTCTTGATCTCATGCCTCGACCTAATCCCATCTTCATCAGGACTAATCCTCAATCCAGTCTCCCACTTATCACAAACATAATTCTGGTTATGGAATTGATCTGCAAAATAAGGCCAGCAAAGAAAAGGCACCCCCTTACAAGTACCTTCAAGAATCGAATTCCACCCACAATGCGACAAAAAACAGGCAACAGAAGGATGAGAAAGAACTCTTTCTTGGGGTGCCCATCCAACAATCTTTCCAATCTCACTCACCCTCTCCAGGAAGCCCTCCGGGTACGTAGCCCGCAACCCATTTGCCAAGTCCGACCTTACAACCCACAGAAAAGCCCGGCCCGAAAGCTCGAGCCCGAGTGCCAGTTCATCCAACTGTTGCTGAGAGAAAACAGCTACACTGCCAAAAGAGACATAAATCACAGAGCCAGGTGGCTTGTCATCCAACCAGCTTAAACAAGATTCATCTTCAGGATAAAAGTTGCTCGAATTAGAACATGAATTAGACGTCTCAAGTAATGGTCCAATGGGCAGAAAGGTAGGATTCAAATGGCATCCTGAGTGTTCAAGTTCATAACAAGTGTTAATTAGGGTCCATTTGGATGGATAAATTTTGTCGTCAATTTTTGCACCAACTTCAAAGAATATCTTTTGTGCTCCTCGGTTGCTGGGAAAGCTCCAGGTAAATTCATCCTCTCCCCAACCTGGTATATCATCAGATAACCTAACTATTTCACCTTTCTTGATCATATTTCCTGCACAATGTATATTTACAGTTAAATCCAATAAGGGTAAATTATATATATATATATACAATTCCAAAAAGAAAAGGATAGCTCAATGGTCACCATCGGAATCAAAAAGTCCGAGTTGAATAAGCTTTGGAACTCGATATACCATGGCTGTGGTGGCAGCTGAAGAAGGTGAAAACACAAAATGCTGGACTCCAATCATTTGTGCTGTCTCCCAAATGCATTGACCATATGAAACATCAATAATAAGGCAACTAATTTTCTCATCAGGATTAGAGGTGTTAATCCTTTGAATCAAGTGCATCAATGATCCAGGTAAGGTCCTTCTTAACTGTTCCATGTTAAAAGGGTCTTTTTGATCATCAGCTCTTGGAATATCCGGGATTGTAGCCAGGATAATATTATCATCATCTGGCTCTTCTTCTTCTCCACACATTTTGGCTGCAGAAAGTAGTTGATCATGTATGCTTTGTATGTTAACAATGGTGACCTTAATCCCATGTTTGGCAATTTGGCTACCAAACTTGATGAGGGGCTTAACGTGGCCTTGAGCGGGGGCTGGCACACCCAGTACATGAGCTTTCCTGCCCTTTACTGCTTCCATTATTTTTTGAGTTCAATAACTTTGTGTTTTGAATTTTGATTGTGATTTTGTTTTATCATCCTTCCCTGCGACGAGACCAATTTGAACACGGAGTTGACTAGTAAAGAGAATAAAGCCAATGAAAGCATTGGTATATATCGTGGGGACAGAGAATAAAAACTTTGAAAATGTATCTGGTTCAAATTCGAAGCTAATCATACAATTTTTATATTAAATAAAAATGGATATTACTTGGATTATAGAATTAGTGGTCATATATTTTATTATTTTTAATTGGCGTCAAATTTCAATTAGTGATATCATATTTATAATTGCATATGTTATTATTATTATTATTATTTAAAATAAAATAAAATTAATTAATAAAAAAATAACAATAAATATTGAAAAGACCATCCACAAAGTCAAAAAGCTCAACCCAACAATAATGATGTAATAAAACAAGCAGTCCTTGCAATACGATGTACCACAACAACACATATGTGATTATTTTATAACACCTGATATTAAGGATTAAATTGAACCAAATTATTTTTCAGAGGACCAAATGGAGGATTTTAGGTAGGCTTAATTGAATTATATAAAAATTTAGGCACCACATTACTCTTTTAGATAAAAATTGATGACCAAAATGATATTTTTCTCGATTTGAACCTACCAATATCATAATACTCCTTTGCCAAAACAAGTTCGACAAATTTATAATAAAAAATTTAAAACTCTAAAATCTAAAATTTGAAAACTCTAAAACTTTATTTCTACTCACCCTCAGCCCGCAGTTGACCGCATCCATTCCAACTCCGAAGTCCCAACTCCCACCCACCAAAGGTCTCTAACTTACAATTATTGTAAGAGAATTCCAGTTCATGTGTTGAGGCGTTAGTATATTTTTTAAATAAGTTGGAGGGATGGGGAATGAATTAAAATTAGAAACTTGTGTGATTCAAATTTGATATATTTTTATAGTGATAAGATGTTACCTGAATTATAAGATTCGTAATAAAGGTGTTCATAACTGTTTATAAATTTGCTTTTGCCATCGTTGATGCTAGTTACCCTTATTTTTATTATGAGAGACAAAAGGATTGGGTCTGGCATGGACAATGGCAGTGCAAGTAGCTATCTAACATTCTACGTCATCAATAATTGAAGAACCAAAATCAAAAAAAGACGAATGGAACGCCATCTCAGATTATTTAATTGGATTTTAGATATGATTTTTTATTTATATAATACTTTCAAATTCTAATATAATTTTTTATTTATTTAAATGCTGAAAGTTACTTAAGGAATTGAAAGCTGATTAATTCAACTCAATGTTACCGGATCATTGTTGCAATTTTTCTCTATGAACCATTGGATTCCAAAATTAATGGTCAATACAACGACAATTGTAAGTTTCAACCAATTTGCACTCAAATAACAATTTTTTTTTAGAGCATACAACATGCAAAAAAGCAAAAAGTGTAGGTTTACGGGATATAAAATCAACTTCCCCAAAGTTAGGAACCAAAAATGCAATATCACCCACGTTGATTATCTAAATCAGAAAACAAATCTGACTATAACAAGGTATAACAAGTCTAGATAAATTATGTTATTAGGTCATCATCGTTCATCCATGTTACCCAAATTGGTGCAAAGTTACATCACTAAACAGAAATTAAGTGTGGATAGAAATGCCAAATATTGCAATTAACATATCAGTCCAGAGCATAGAGACTGACCATGATACTTGAGGATGCAAGAAAGTACATTCATCCATAACGTAAAGCAACACATATGAGAACAACAATCAACTAAATTCAAAGAGAACATGCAGAGTTCCTAATATGATCCACAAATGTTAATAGATTCTTGTAAGAAGACCCCCCTTCAGTGACACTCTTTTCACATGCTTCTTTCAATGCCAATGCATTTTCCTTCAAACTATGATTGGAAAACAACAAGTCAATTTTCTTCTTGATTTCATGCCTCGACCTAATCCCATCTTCATCAGGACTAATCCTCAATCCAGTCTCCCACTTATCACAAACATAATTCTGGTTATGGAATTGATCTGAAAAATAAGGCCAGCAAAGAAAGGGCACCCCCTTACAAGTACCTTCAAGAATCGAATTCCACCCACAATGCGACAAAAAACAGGCAACAGAAGGATGAGAAAGAACTCTTTCTTGGGGTGCCCATCCAACAATCTTTCCAATCTCACTCACCCTCTCCAGGAAGCCCTCCGGGTACGTAGCCCGTGACCCATTTGCCAAGTCCGGCCTTACAACCCACAGAAAAGCCCGGCCCGAAAGCTCGAGCCCGAGTGCCAGTTCATCCAACTGTTGCTGAGAGAAAACAGCTATACTGCCAAAAGAGACATAAATCACAGAGCCAGGTGGCTTGTCATCCAACCAGCTTAAACAAGATTCATCTTCAGGATAAAAGTTGCTCGAATCAGGACATGAATTAGACGTCTCAAGTAATGGTCCAATGGGCAGAAAGGTAGGATTCAAATGGCATCCTGAGTGTTCAAGTTCATAGCAAGTGTTAATTAGGACCCACTTGGATTGATGAATTTTGTCATCAACTAATATTGCACCAGCTTCAAAGAACATCTTTTGTGCTCCTCGGTTGCTGGGAAAGCTCCATGTAAATTCATCTTCTCCCCAACCTGGTATATCATCTGATAACCTAACTATTTCACCTTTCTTTATATTCCCTGCAACACATACACATATACAGTTAAATTAACAAGGTTAAAATATACATAATAGTAATCGAAAAAAAAGAAAAAGAAAAATGTTTACCATTAGAATCAAAAAGTCCGAGTTGAAGAAGCTTTGGAATTCGATATATCATGGCTATGCAGGCAGCGGAAGCAGGTGAAAACGCAAAAGGTTGGGCTCCCATCTTATGGGCAGTCTCAAAAATGCATTGACCAATTGCCACATCAGCAACGAGGCAACTAATTTTCTCATCAGGATTAGAGGTATTAATCCTTTGAATCAAGTGCGTCAATGATCCAGGTAAGGTCCTTCTAAAGGGTTCCATGTTAAAAGGGTCGTTTTGATCATCAGCACTTGGAATATCCGGGATTGTAGCCAGGATAATATTATCATCCTCTGACTCTTCTTCTCCAGAGATTTTGGCAGCAGCAACTAGTTGATCATGTATGCTCTGTATGTTGACAATGGTGACCTTAATCCTATGTTTTGCAATTTGGCGACCCAATTTCATGAAGGCCTTAACGTGGCCTTGAGCGGGAACTGGCACTGCCAATACATGGCCTTTCCTGCCCTTCACTACTTCCATGTTTTTTTTATTTCAATACCTTTGTCTTTTCATTATGATTTTAATTCATAATTCGAGCACGGTGTTTTCTAGTAAAGAGAAGAAAGCCAATTTTCTTTCTTTCTTTCTTTCTTTGTCTTTTTTTTGATGGAGAGAATAAGCCAATTAGGCATTGGTACCCACAACGGCCACAACCATACGTACGATAATCTTTGGATTACTACTGTTGAGGTGTCACAATAATATCCATATAAATATATATGATAAAATCAGTAATATCTACAGGGATCGAATTTGATTGCATTAATTATCAAAAAGGAAAAAACAACAACAAAAAAACGATATTGCGTTAAATACCCCAATTTAGCAAATGGCATCTGGAAATATATGTTTAATCTTTCATTTTATGATAACAGTCACATTATACATGTATTTACAATGCCACTCCAATTTTACCCAATAATTATTAAACATATACTATAATTAAACTAAAGAAGGTAATTAAAGCATTGAAAATGGCAAATACCAACAAGAAAAACTCTCAACAATATGCAAACGCATGGAATGAACATTTGCAGGGTTTTGATTTCTACTAATAATTTCGTAGCTTAGTTTCATGGATGGATTGTCTCATTTAAAATACAATGTTGTAATTTTTAATTTGATTGGAACAATTTGCCAAAATTCACTCAAAACTCAGGAAGAAATTAATTTCCACGTAATTACTTCAGTTTCTACCAAGATTCCAAGCCGGCATTCGCTCAAACACAGTCTTAAAATTATATCATAGAAGAAAAGAGTATTGTTTTCTTCGAAGTTTGAACAGTATTTTAATGGCGGCGGTCCAAAATTTATTTAGGTGGTTCATCTACCCTAGGCTAGTGGCGTGGCGCTTTAAGAAGTCGAGAGAAGAGGTCTACTAGTTCGATTGGAAAACTCAGGGGACTAATCGAGTTTTCCTCAAACAGTTGAAGAAATATTTTATTCGTAATTTCTCTGAAATTGAAACATGTTTTTGTCGAGACCAATTAACTGGGCATCTCTTCTCTTTCTTGGACTCGCATTCTTGATATATTACAACTACCCTGATGCGAATGATATGGATGTAGATTCCCCAAAATCCATTTACGAGTTCACTGTTAAGGTAAATGCGTGCTTAAAGTTGTTCCTTATTTATATTTATTTTTTGTTTTAATTTTACGGGTTTGTTTCTTTTGATCTCCATATACGATCCGCCATTTTTGTATATGGTGGTTACTTTTTGTTCCCCGGAATTCGCCATATGAGGGATTCCTGGAGTCGGAATAAACATTAATAATATGAATATTTATATTTGGTCTTTGGTAGATCTGAATCCAAATGGAAATTCTAACTGCAATTCTTCCTGATTAATTCCCTTTCTAACATATCAACACATTTAGGGCTTTCCTAAGTTGTATGATATTGCCTGCACTTATTTCCACAAATTCCATTTGATACGGAATTCTGGAACTGTAGAGCATTAGTGTCTGATTCATCTGTTAGTCTGATAAGATACTTGATTGATATACCTGCTTTATTTTTGGTTTTAACTCTTTTTATAGACCAAAAGTATTTTGTGCCAGTATTTTCAATTCTGACTTTCAATTTGTAGAAGAGAACTGAAAATTGTCATAAATGGATTTATTCAGTACTTAGAAACTACCTATCATGTTAATAAGAGTTGTCAACGCAAGCGAGTGCATTGACAACCTCTTTCCTGTGAAAGGCCCTTTCTATCTCCATGTTTACAGATTCTGTTGAATTAGGCCTGTCGATGAGTCGGTTTCATATATCATGCATATATAAATCTTTGTCATTCATTTTATTTTTATCTTAAACATAAAAACGTGTATAATTTTAATCAAATTTTAAATTCATGTCCTTGTGTCATGTTACGTATTGGCTCGTCACAACCAATACACTCATGTCATGTTGTGTCATGTCTTATTCGTCTCATTTGTCTCATTTGTCTTTGTGGTTCGTGTTGGGTTTGTATTGAGTATGGTGTTGTGTCAAGATTGCCACCCTATTTAAACTCACAGCCAGTCTCAAGCCCAAAGAAAGGATGAGTGTCGGTACTATTATGTTGAGAGCCTAGCACCATATAAATTGTCACCTTTGGAGTTCGACCGTGACATCCAACTAACTATTTCATTGCAACTCTTTACATGGATATTCATTGGAGAACAACTCTTTACTATTACCTCATACATAGCTGAATGGGTTTCGTGATGATTTTGATGGTTGCATGGATTTTTAACTATATCCACAATATAAGGTTACCTAGATGAGCTTTGATTTATATCTATAAATGTATTATTTTTCTTGCTTCGCTGATCGTTTCCACTAAAATACTCTTCAATTCGGGGATCACACTAAGAAGAAATAGTAAACTTAGTTCCCACTTCTGAACATGGAGACTTCTTCTCATGCATGCTACATAATTAATACAGGATATTCATGGGAATGATGTGCCATTGAGCAATTACCGGGGAAAGGTTCTTCTAATTGTCAATGTTGCTTCAAAATGGTACATCACTACATCTTTTTTGAGACTTGCTTATTTTCTTTTGAATTTAACATCTAAATTAAGCTATGCAATTTTGCTCTGTTATAGTGGTTTAACAGAGTCAAATTACAAGGAGTTGAACATTTTCTATGAAAAGTATAGAAATGAAGGTCTGTATTCCTTTTTTTATGCCTTCCATAGCAATACTAAAAGTATGTTGTTTTAGGTGTTCTCTAAATTGCTTTGTGTTGCATCTTCTTTCTAGATTTTGAAATACTCGCATTTCCCTGCAATCAGTTTGGTTTTCAAGAGCCAGGAACAAATGAAGAAATTCTGGAATCTGCATGCACAAGGTTTAAAGCTGAATTTCCAATCTTTGACAAGGTACTCCTTTCTTATTGTTGTTTGTGGTAAACTTTTGTTTTTTGTTGCATGTCGTTATGGCTTTATTTGTACATGTAATGTACGTGTTTTGGGTGATGATATAGACCGAGGATGTGGTTTACATAATTAGATAACTAATTTTCTTTTTTAATGGTGATAATCCTATCCTAGCTCTTTTTGTGAAAGCAATTAATTTCTTCTGCTATTGCAAAGCTGGACCTTATAAAATTGTGTATTATCAATTCAAATTGATCAATCAAGGTTGTGATTCTTTGAGCTCAGAATCATCTTATTTCTGCCTAATTTTCTTTATGGAACATACAGATGCTTAACTCTGCAGATCAAGCATTATGGATAAAATTTCGATTGGAGATCCTTTTTTTTTTTTTTTTTAATGGAATAGGACATGAATTCACTAAAATAGTTTCAACAATTTACATGTGCTTTCCAATCCACCCTGTATTTATAGAGTTTGCTTCAATAGAAATGTTTGATATTCCCAATGTCTTAATAGGTAAAGATAGGCATGCAAAGATGTATACTGATATGAAATTTGTTATACTTCTATTTATTCATCATTGTTCTTTCTTCTTTTCTATAAAATCCACCAGCATTACGTACTGATTGAAATTTTATTCAGATTGAGGTCAATGGGAAGAATACGTCACCCCTTTACAAGTTCTTGAAGTCAGAAAAAGGTGGCCTATTTGTCAATGCTATCAAGTGGAATTTTACCAAGTTTCTGGTGAACAAAGAAGGCAAAGTTGTGAAGAGATATGCTCCCACGACACCACCACTTGCCATTGAGGTAAAACTTAAGGCAACTAAAAGCTAAAAATTATTGACATGCTGAAGACTACTTTTAATTTCAGTAGCTTGCATCTTGAGTTTGTACTTATTGTGTGTTATTTTTTTTTTTTTCGTTCTTGTGCAGAAAGATGTACAGATTCTTTTGGCTAAATGAGCATACTCGGGTTAACATGAAGGCCTAACTGATTATCGCATCTTATATTCTTCCTTTATCGGACGAAAGAACTTTGATCATAGGTTGAAGATTGAAGCGTGTTTGTTATCTAGCTGCAATGAAGGAGAATCAATCAGAATCTAGACTCTGGGTGCTTTTGGGGGATTATGCAACAAAATGATATATAAACAATAACAGAATTTACTGTATATTTTGCTCTTGCATTTGATATGAGATTATTAGATAAGATTGATTGCTGGAATCAGTTTCTTTAGCCGTTTCTCAGGCGAGATTTCAGCAGAAGAACTAAATTGAATTGCAGAATTTCACACTTCATATTATTTCACAAGGTGGCCTAAGAAAAACAATTCACAATGTAAGAACATATAAGTTCCATATTTTAATGTTAAATATTTATAGGCTGGTTTTTATACAAAAATAAATAAAACATATATTAACTCGTCACTGATGTAAAGTGTATAATTTACAGAATTATGAGACCAACATTGCTACACTTTATTCCAATGAGACTCAAACTACAACCCTACGTGAATTATGAGATAAGGAATGTAAACTTGTGGAAATAAAACAGGGTAAAACACGATTTATTAGAAGAAGGGCAGTACCAAACTGCTGTCTGCCACATGCGAGTAGTTGATGAAGATGTGACATATGGGCGGGCCTATGGCTAACGAATCCAAATGATTTTTGTCCTAAAAAAATGGGCAAAATCGAACCATCTCAAAAGCATATGAAACTGAGTACCTTAAGTCTATATCATTTCATGGATTTGGGCACCTAAGATTACTAGATTTCTACTTCACTTGATTGTTAACGGTAACACACATGTGAGTTCAGAACAAACACTAATTGAGGAAACAAGCATTCATTCACCTACTCCTCTCTCTCTCTCTCTCTCTCTCTCTCTCTGTGGCCACATACAATGATTAGGTAACCCTTAGACTACAAGACAACCTAAACCCCCAACCCCATTTTCCTATAACCTTATCACATTCACCACAAGATGTCTTAAAAGTCAAGCATTAGGACCAGTTTTATCCACTTTTATCAATGCTACACCTGGCCTGAAAATATACCAAATCCAATTCTATTTTGGTTTGACATGGAGAAGCCAAAGTCTTGACATTAAAGAAAGCATCATATGCAAATTCAGATATTCACCCGGTGTAACATCTATGCACTATACTACTAAAACGACCACTTTTATCCATTCTTGGCAGTCCAGAATTCCTATATATATCCATTGTGTACATGACATAACTCCATCAATTAAGCAGAAATGAAGCCCACAAACCTACCCTCAACAGCCATTTTCTTCTTCTCCCTTCTCCTCCTCTGTTGTTCAACCACATGGGCCACCGGGGGAATATTCCGGCACCGCCACCGCCCATGCAGGAGACTGGTGTTTTACTTCCACGACATTCTCTACAATGGGCATAACTCCAAGAATGCAACGGCTGCCATTGTAGGAGCACCAGCATGGGGCAATACAACAATCTTAGCTGGACAAAGTCATTTTGGCAATGTGGTCGTTTTCGATGATCCGATCACTTTAGACAACAACCTGCATTCGCGTGCGGTTGGGCGGGCGCAGGGCTTCTATTTATACGACAAGAAAGATATATTCACTGCATGGTTAGGGTTTTCTTTCGTTTTCAACTCAACAGAACACAAAGGGTCCATAAATTTTGCAGGGGCAGATCCATTGATGAACAAGACTAGGGACATTTCGGTCATTGGTGGAACTGGCGACTTCTTTATGACCAGAGGGGTGGCCACTCTCATGACCGATGCTTTTGAAGGAGAAGTTTATTTCCGGCTTCGAATTGATATTAGGTTATATGAGTGTTGGTAAATTTTTTATTTATCAAAATTGTTGCTTTTCATCCTTTTTAAATTTCTTTCATTTATTTCCGCAAAATATTGTGTAAGCATTTCTCTTGTTAAACAAGCAAGAGCTCTTGTCATTTTGATTAAGTCTTGTTGTGAATTGTGAAGGGAGTCTTGATTTTTATGCTTTGTCCAAGTAAAAATGTAAAATCCACGTTGTTTCATTTATGTTAAATAGCCACAAAATTATTTTTAGCCCCTAAAAATTCTGCCATTTATGTTACCTTGGCACCTTGCATTTTGGTGGTTTGAGTTATGAGAAACAACCTGTTTTTTTTTTTTGTTGGTAGGGACTAATACAAGTTATACAGACAAGGAAAAAAAAAAAAAAGGAAGTTTATGGTAACTAGAAAAAATATATTAAAGTTACTAATTTTTTTATTTTTTTAAGTGATAAAGAAAGAATTTGTCTCATCTATTGCTATGTATCTAGACTTTGTGTGCGTGTGTGTTTTTGTTATTGTTGAATTGTTTATGTTGGGATATGCTCTTAATTAGCGGATTTGGGATCACATGTTGTGTTAAGTAGGTCATGATGATCAAAATCTGTTCTTAGCACCAGTACTTTACACTTGACCAATAGTCCCTAGCTATTTGGGGCAACCACCTCATAATTGTCGTTCGTTTGATCCTAATATATACTTTATGATTTTATTTTTCAGAAATTACCAATTAAATTTTATACTTCCACGATTTTCACAATTAATTTGTAGGGGCGTCCACAATTCGGTTAATACCGAATTAATAGATCGAATCGAAATACTAACTTTGGTTTTGTTTTTTATTAATTCAATTCATTATCGGTTTTGATTTTTGAATAATTCGATTGGTTCGATTTTGAGTAAAAAATAATTGAACCAAACTGATTTATCATATAAATATGTATTTTTATTAAAAAAAAAATTATCCTGGCTACATATATATCATTTCCACTTCCCCTTTTATTGTTGGAGAACTTGGGTGTGCTTTCTTTTGTTAAGTTTCAAAATTAGACTTTGGTGGTGGATTATGTATTAAAGATATTGTAGTTTGTTTTGCTACTTTTATTTGAACTTTGATCTTATTTTAATTTTAAATTGATTTTATTTTATTATTTTGTTCAAAATTAAATTTTGATGGTTGGAGTATTTATTTTATTTAAGAATTGCATCTTAATTACTGAGTTTTGACATATAAGAAATGAGAAGAATGTAAATTTCAAGTTTTGTACTGAACCGAATATCGATTTTTTCGATTTGAAATCGGTTTTAATCCCAATTTAATTTGATATTGAATTTTATTTATACAAAATTCAATTAACTCAGACTTTGATAATTCAGCCGAATCGACTGATGCACACCCCTATTAATTTGAAGCCCATGCTCAAAATTTTGCATCTTATTGTACCAACTTTCAAAATATTCCTAATATATCAGTAGTCAAATTTCTGCCCAAATCAATAAAACACATGAGTTTTAAATAGGCGCGCTAATTATCCAAAAATACATAACTTCAACATATTTTTTACAATTTTACTCTACACATTTAATCCAGAAAAAATGTACATAACTATAATATCATTAATACACATGTAAAGTTCAGAAATGAAATGCAGTAAAGAGATGCCAGGAAATCTTGTATAAAGAAGATTATAGTAAAAACAAATAAATAAATATGAAAGGAACCATTTAATAATTTCAATCCAGTTCAAACATGATTGATTTTCCACAATCATCAATTGAATTAGATAATATAAAATGGGTATCTATATATTAGTAAGATTAATTTGAAACAAGGACCGCATATACAAAAAAAAAAATTACAATCTAAAATGATATAATCTTTCCTTGGTACCTGGAGTGAAATATCTTAGCAGTAGTCTTGTGATTCTCCATGTACACCACTCCTTTTCAAGGGGATTCATTCTATTTTTCTGGTCATGTTTATTAAAGTTGTGTCCCCATTAAAGAGTAGCGAGTAGTTACTCAAAGCCTGCAAAATATTCATATTCTCCTCTATCTCGTATTCATCACAATCCCATTCGAATGTGGTTTATGTTACGCATCTTTTAACACCCCAAAATCTTAATGGAACATATATACTGAGCTAAACTCAATTTATCTATCTTTACACTACTCCAGATTTTGGGAATATTATTCTGAAATAATAAATAGTATTAGATTATTAGTTAAAAGAGAGTATGAGTATGAAGAGAATAAATGAATATATAATTAAGAAAGAGAAGAAATAGAGGCGGCTAAATTAATTAAGGTAGGGCCCACCCACCGCACCACGAGCGGTGACGAGCCGCTGCCCACAATTAATCGGCTCAATCACAAAATGCCACAAAATTTATTATTTAATGGATAAAAAAAAGGACACGGAAATTAATACGAAAAGTCACGTTGGCGTTTGGTGCCAACGTCGTATCGCCACATCAAAGCTCAAACGTTGTTTTAAAAGTCTATGCCTATTACCTTATGACCTTTCAACGTTGCCAAACATCTATTTTATTTAACTTTTCTTTTTCCCCTAAAAAAGAAAATTAGAATTAATTTGTGCATCAACTGATTAGTGATGGAGGGCCACGCGCACACATACATGATATATCATGTGTGGAAGATTTAAAAGGTTGTGGATATTTTGGAATTAATACCATGTGCTGCTCTCTATATGTTTCTGTACTATAAAACCGCCTAGTTTTGTACAATTTTATTGGAATTATGCTTATAATTCCAATGTGCAACAATTTAAATATGAAATTATGCACACACTTATATATCGGTTTATATTTGTCCTTATCCATTAAGGATTACAACTTTTACATTTTTCTTCTTATTAATATATTTTTGAAAGCGGGATATATACATATAAAATTGATGAGTAAATGATATCAAAACCATAAAATGAAAATGAAATGTAACAATTCTTCATAACACGCTAGGAACCAACATTTTGATGAAAAATTCAAACAAGAATTTGATTAGCTAATCTCCACTCAACAATTTGCACACACCAGTAAATGTGCACCATTCGTTGTTTTACTAATCAATATGTCATCGAGTTTTGTTCACACATTGACAAGTTAATAATTTTTTCTAATGAATCACAAAGTGGATCGATATTGTAGAAAAACTAAATTCATTTTTAATTATTTTTGTTGATATTTTTCTATTATGTGTTTGTGCATTCGTGTTGCTATCTAAATAATATATTATTCTTCTGATTTTTTAAAGGAAAATTTTGCCATGGAAAGAAGAAAAGAAAAAAGTAACAAGGCAAGTAGACAAGTGCCGAATGAGTCATTTGCAAGTGTATTTGGTGGTAAGAGTACATAATATGTAAGAGCATAATTGGTTAATTACGTAAACCGAGCTTAAACCTACGCCGCTTATTTCTAATCTGCGCTGGTTGTCAGTATCCGTTAATTAATTCTCCAGAAATGCGATTTTCCATACTGTTCATCCATATATATACACTTTAAAATCAGCAAAATCACCCCCGTCCCTTTTGTACCTTGCCGGCGCTCACCAAGCCCTAGACTCTCTTTCTCTCTCTAATTTATACGTACACACTTTCTGTATCCATATCTCCAAACTACTTCTTGCCGACAATAGCCTGAATTATCGATTCAATCGAAGAGGTGAGATTTTACCGATCTGTCTTCTCTAGAGCACTTTAACCATTGATTTTCTTCTTGTTCTGGAGTATTTCTTTTGATTGGTTTCTGAATTTTCTATTTTTCAGTTTTGTTCAACCTTTGCTTTCTTTCTTCATTTGATATCCGATCAATCAATTCTGCTGTTTTGTATTTGTTCAATAATCTTGTGATTTTTTAGCTTTTGGCTTTATAAGACCTTTTTCTTCTGATATGTGTCTCCGGAACTCATATTATTTGTCTTTGTAGTTTTGTGTGCATATGTGTTTTCTTTTGTTGGTCCTGTGAATTTCTTGAAGCATGGGTATCTGTTGTTTGATTTTTTAGATCACCGATCCGTTTTATTTTTGGCCACTGGAACTTTTCCCTTCGCTTCTTGCATTCTTAGGTGTTTTCAGATAAGATAAGATCAGCTAAGCTAGTGGTGAAATTGATTTGTTTCTAAAGTATATTAGATAATTTTTGAACTCTGTTTCTTTGTTGATTTTGTCTTACACTAAGTTGGGGAGTGTTTTCCATTTGATTTGGAAAAGTAGACAATTGGGAAGTAAAGAAAAACTATTAGTTTCTTGATTTATGATGGCATTTCCTGTTAAAGTTTTAAATAAGGCCAATTCCTGATTCAATTCTTACCACATTCCATCTTTCACATCAAAGTTTTTTTTTTTTTTTTTTGCAGGTTAAAGTTTTGATTGTGGAGTCCATGTTTGCCTGAGATCTTTTCTTGATATTTGGTAGTTATTGGGCTAGCTCTCTTTTGACAAATAAGAAACTGATTTGTTTCATTAATATAGCTGCTAGTTCCACTATTCAAATTCCTGCCATCTTAATAGTTATATTTTAGTCAGGTTAACATTAATTTCAGGTGTCAGCTTGTCTCACATTTTTCGTAGAGGTTTGGTACTTGGTTTGTTTGCCCTCTTAAGTTAATTACTTCATTCCATTTCATTATGTCTGACTCAAACTAACAATTTTGTATATGTGCTCTCTGTTGACTAGATATGATATTATTGGAAGATTAGTTTACATGTAAACACTTAATGAGAAGTTGATCTCAAGGATATTTTGACTGTATACAGTAGACAAGTTAAATATGAGATCACTTTGGTCACTCGTGTTCATATCATGCTTTCTCTTTTGAGGCTTGCTAGCTATTGTCCTTGTTCTTGGTGAAGCTTGTCTGTTGTCATTCCCCTTAATCAATCTCCCTGAAGTTAGGAAAACACACTGTAAACTGTTGTTTGTCTAACCACCAACTTTATCCTTGTCAAATAAAATCCATTCTAGCTCTAATCTGAACGAAAGTCTGTCTTTATCAGATAAATAGGAGGTAATTATCTATCTTTTATTTTTTCACTTGAAGTATCTATAGTGAGAGCTAAATCATGAATTTGTACAAAATCTCCCTTGTTTATGCATTGGTAATGGGAAGGTATCATGTGTGGGTCTTTTGGAAGATTCATTAGGTTAAGTTTAATGAGTGACTACAGTAGTAGTGATATGGGGAAGGCTATCTGAGAAGAATAATGGTTTACACTTAATAAGAAACAAAATGAATTTCAATTATGTCTATCCAACTATGGAACTCAATGAAAATTGCAGCATCTAGAAAGTTTCACTGAGTAACTAGAAAAGTTGTTTTTTGGAATAATGAATATAGAGCCCAAACTTTTACCAATACATTGTGGTGACATGAGAAACTAGTTTTTTTTTTTTTTTGAAGAAATAAGCCAATTTCAATGCAATTGATCCTACTGTTGATATATAGTTGTATGTCTGGAAACTGATGTGATTCTTTATGGAACAGGATGATCTGCTGCCGTATGTTCTCTCGGACTTGATGTTCGTCTTCAATTAATGTGTTACTGCTGATAATTGGGAAAAAAAAAAAGACTTTTAGTAAACAATGGATCGTTGTGATACTTCAGGATTTGTGAGTGGGGGTCCGGTGTTCTCTTTCAGAGACATCTAACCCTTGTTTTGTATCTAATTTCTTTAAACCCGGAAGACAGGCAGACTGTTCTTTAGAAACTGAGTTTTGGTACAAATAAGAGTGTTGAACTGTAGCTATTTGGTCATGGATGCTGGATTCTACAGTCTGGGTTCTGCTGCTAACCCACAATCCGATGCATTCAAGAATCTGCGCAATTCCATTCAAATTGGAGGAACTGGAGTGGAAGTTATTTATTGTGCGGACACAACCCTGCGACTTGACTCGCCTAATTTTGCAACCCCCTTCACATCTGCTCCAAAGGGAGTTAAACGGAAGTGGAGTGTTGTAAATGGGTCTGCAAATCAACAGAAGACTAAATCTTCACTTGGTCTGCACCTTGGCCATTCATCAAGCTCATCAGACAGTAAGGGGAGTAGCGCAACTGCATGCACTTCAATGTCTTCAGTCAAAGAAACTGAAGAGGATTCCTCAATGGATCTAGAACTAGACTTCACTCTAAATTTAGGTGGTGATAAATCATCAGGATCAGAGAAATCTGCAAGCTCTACTTTGAAATCATTGCACACATGGCCTAACGTTGACCTGCAATTGAGCCTTTCCAGTGGTCCTGCTGCATCCGACGTTACCACTGTTCATCCAAGCCCCAGTGCACTGAAAAATGTAGCCAAGATGGTTTCTGATAGTAGAGGTCTGGTCACAGATGAAGTATCTACAGGAAGTGCGTTTCTGCCATTACAGACTGCACTGAATGTAGAGAACCTTTACTTTCTCGACCAATCTCTGGTGCAACCAAAGTCAACAACTCCAGGTCTCTCCACGAGTGTAATAACAACGCCAAAAAGCTCAGTCACCTGTACTTCCGGGATAACACAATCACAACAGCAGCGTAGCAGTAGTAGTAATAATACTAAACAATGTCAGTTTCAGGGATGTCTAAAGGGAGCAAGAGGGGCATCTGGTCTTTGCATTGCTCATGGTGGTGGTCGCAGGTGTCAGCGTTCTGGCTGTCATAAAGGAGCTGAGGGTCGAACTGCATTCTGCAAGGCTCATGGTGGCGGCAGACGATGTCAATTTTTAGGATGTACGAAAAGTGCTGAAGGGCGTACAGATTTCTGTATTGCCCATGGTGGTGGTCGGCGTTGCAGTCAAGACGGTTGCGCCCGTGCTGCTAGGGGAAAATCTGGATTGTGCATTCGACATGGTGGTGGCAAGAGATGCCAGCAAGTGAATTGCACCAAGAGTGCAGAAGGCCTTTCTGGTCTTTGCATCTCCCATGGTGGTGGTCGCCGATGCCAGTATCCTGAATGCACCAAGGGGGCTCAAGGAAGCACTATGTTTTGCAAGGCCCATGGTGGTGGCAAACGATGTACATATCCAGGGTGCAAGAAAGGTGCAGAAGGTAGCACCCCCTTCTGCAAAGGCCATGGTGGAGGAAAACGATGTTCATTCCAAGGAGGTGGGATTTGCCCCAAGAGTGTTCATGGAGGCACCCTTTTTTGTGTAGCACATGGTGGTGGAAAAAGGTGTGCTATTTCAGAATGCACTAAGAGTGCCAGGGGACGTACCGAATTTTGTGTTCGGCATGGTGGAGGTAAGAGATGCAAATTCGATGGGTGTGGAAAGAGTGCTCAGGGAAGCACTGATTTCTGCAAGGCTCATGGTGGAGGAAAGAGATGCTCCTGGGGTCAGCCTGGTTATGAGTTTGGCCACGATGATTTTCCTTGCAACATGTTTGCTAGGGGTAAAACTGGACTCTGCGGATCTCATGGTGCCTTGGTTCAGGATAAAAGGGTTCATGGTGGTGCAACTATGGGAATCGTTGTCCAGGATTCTATATCCGATCAATCTGCTACAATTAAACCTATCTTTACAATTGAAGATATGAATGGTAACATTTCAAAGATGGACAGCAGTGTTGTGACATCCACCAGCAGTTGGAATCGTCCCAGTCACCAGCAAGCTAATCCGGCAGTCGGAAGCAATGTATCATCAGGCAAGGTTCCAGAAGGAAGGGTGCATGGAGGGAATTTGATGGCAATGTTCGCAGGTGGTCCAAGTTTCAATTTTATTAGCAGCAGCAATACGTGGTTGGTCCATCCCAGCCAGAGAAATCTTTAATGACACATCAGACCTGGATGTAAGGGATCCTTTAAGCTTGTTTCCAAGTTTTAAATTGAAAATACTATTGGTAGACGTGTTATTTATTATTCGATTTTTCTGTTTGCTATCTTGATCGTGAGAAACAAGATGCTTGTTTGTTTGATTTAGTTGCAACTTTGGTGCATGTGTGGCAATAAGGGGAACTGGAACTGCTTCATTGTAGTTTAATGATGTTCTTTTCATGTAAATAGCTTTCTGGGTTTCTCTTCCCGGTTTCATTATCCATGTTGGGTCAAACTGATTCTATTGTAGAAATAAAGTTATGGTTTGTTTGATGCTTATCATTTTATTGAAACTTATGGGTTTTTTCTTTGAATTATCTTTTATTGGCCGACTTGTTTAGCTTCTAATTTGATTAGACACTGGGAATTTTAGGTCTTGTTTAGCTTCTAATTTATTAGACAATGGGAATTTTAGGTTTTCTAATGAAAGTCTGATCGGTAATCGCAGCTCGCTCATTTACTCTCATCGTGCATGATGCGAATCTGGATGTGGTGTCATACTCTTATCTGGAGTAACTTCACATTGAGGCTTTAAGGTTTAAGATTTACGGTTGAATCCCAAAATATAATGTCATTTTATCTACCTTTCATATCATAAATAAGTATGAAAGTGAACCTCAACAAGACATTGGAAAGTGTAATAAAAAATAATATATCATAATACCTTTAAATAATATTATGCATAATATATTAAGAAACCTTACTTTTCAGAAATTTGTATTCAACTTGCTATTATATTGCCAAGATGAATTTTTTTTATATAAATGTTATACTAAAAAAATAGTATGAATTTTACAGCATGGCAGCTTAAGATATGTTGTTCATCGGCATATGGTTCTTGATGATATTCTTGATTTTATTGTGTGATTTTCTGCTATTGGGAAACCAAAAAAAAAAAATACAAATAACAAGAGTGCACTTTCCTCAGATTAAGCTCTGACTGCCATGATTTTCTTGATTTTGTTTATGTGGTTTTTCGTTATTAGGAAAAGGTAATGTTGTAGTACATTTATATAGTTTACCAAAAATAGAATGTTCTTCGAAAAAGTATTGACTTCCTTTTTTTTTTTTTTTTTCTTCCAAGTACGTAATTCATGAAAGGATAAATTTCATAATAAAACCAAATTTACAACCACATTTAAGCTTTCCAATTAGCTAGGAGCTGGATCTGACACCTTGCACATTCATCATTTTTATATTATGCTCAAAAGAGGCAAGAATCTTCTGTCTTAGGCCAACAAGATTTACTCTAGGTAAACTACAATTGGTTGTCATTTGACAACTATAGGAAAAATGTAAACCAACTTCATCTTTTATATTCCAACAACAATCATTCGTATCATCAAATTAAATACCATATGTTTACATAGATAGATGTGATGTGTTCCCATTTAGAAAAGCTCCTGCTTAAATCTTGCCATCTTTGAGAGTGTATCAACTTGTTCAACCAAGTGATCAAGCCGAGCCACAAACTCAACGAGCAATGAGATAAAAGTTGCAAGTGACAATGTAGCAGTGCTCTCTAGTGCCTTCATCCTAGGAATGCAGTCTGAACTAAAGCCTCCTTCTTCTTCGAAAGCATCTACTTCTCTTGATGGCCATGAATGCAGCCTTCTTGATTGCTTCCTCATCATCTCATGATACGACTCTTCTTGTGATGGTGGTTGTGATGGAGGGTCTAGATTTTGTTCAACAAGTTTGTTATCAAGATCAGCCATTTGGTTTGAGAGATTGGAAAACGTGGATGAGATTGTGTGGGAGAGCCTTGACTGTGTCTTAGATGAACTATCTTGTGGTTCGTGTTTAGATGTGAGGAGGTAGGAGTGCATTTCCAATGCACGTTGGAGTCTCTCTGTGGAGCTATGAACCTGTTTGAGGATAGATGTTTTGAGGCTTCGTCTCATGTTAGATATGTCTTTTCCCAGACAACGGACTAGCTCTGCAGCCTCGTTTGTTGCATCTTGGATCTCTTTCTGGAATGCAATTCTAAGGTTATATGGGGCCTGAAAACAACGAGATGCATAGTATTTTCAGAATTCTTGTCTTAGAATAAATTCATCAGAAACCAAGTACTCTTGAGGATTCTTGATTGCATTTTCATTTGGTTACCATAGTATTTAAGCATATAATTTTTGTGGGAATAATCAGAATAGGTATATACTTATGTTTGCTTCTTTAAACAAAAAACATGCATTTTGTAGTGCAATATGGAAGGCCACCATATCAGAATAAAGATAAGAGTATAATTCTTATGCTGATTCTCTCTGGAGATTTCTGCTGCTAGGTTTAAGAAAACACAAATGAAAAGGATTTTCTCAGATTTGAATGGGTATATAACTTGAGTCATTTGGATTATCCTTGGTGCTTTTTATGAATTAACAAGATTTATTTGGAAGATAGCCAATACGATGGTGATTAGTTACAGACCTTAATTTCTGAGTGAAGTACACCATGAAGAGCCATGACTTCGTATGTACAATATCTAAGAACTGCACCAACTTTGACATATTCTGACCATGGATAAAAGAAGTGGAGAAACCTACCATGGGGTGGTTCCCATTTAGCTGAATTGGCCTGAAAATCATGTAGACAACATCAATGATATAATTGCTTTATACTTTCTCACTAGAATTAAAGAAAGAAATGAAGATAGTAAAGTACCAATGATTCAAGTTTAGCTGAGGAGTTCAACGTAGATCTACATTTTCTATATGCAGGTTCATCCGGAAAGTCATCCATGACAGTCTGTGTGAACTCTGTATGTTCTATTCCATCTTCTTTCAAGTACTTCCCAACACATTCTTGAAGTCATTGAAACGTCTTAGTTGTTAGTACAACTCAGAATTGTAAGAATGAAAGCCATGCAAGTAAAACTTTTTGGTGATGAATACCTTCAAGTGCATCAGCTAAAGAACTGAAGTAGCTAACAAGTTCCATATGTAACTGTTCTCCAGCCCATATAGGAAAAATCAGTACATTCACTGCCACTGCAACCATCCCTCCAATGGCAATAGAGTAGAGCCTATCCATGGCTGTTGTGATGGGGTTTCCCATACGATATCCAGACACGACGATCAAACAGTAGGTGAAGAGTATGACTCTGAATCCATACTCATATGGCACTAAAGATGGCCACAGTTTCATAAATGATGTCACAGCTCCTGTTAAAACTAAGTGTCTTAGTATGTGAATGAATGCATATTAACCATATCAGACAAGATTTAGCTGTTCTTACCAACAATGAAGATGCTGAAACCGATTATAATAGGCTCAGCTATTCGTCCTGCTTTCAGGGCCAGCTCTGCTGTGGCTATGGCTAAGACTCCAGCAAGAAGGCTACCCAATGCTCGGTTGAATCCTCGATTAAATGTGGCACCTTCAGAGACAGATTGGTGGAGATGATTAATGGGGTAATTATTCATTTATTTTTCTGTACTTGAACTGAGTATATTCACATACCAACTGTATATTCAAACATGATGGCAACAGTGAGGATGGACCAGATGATGCTCGTGCCAAAGACTCGATAAGGTGCTTGGCATAGTATCAGCAGAGATACAAGGAGAACTGCAAGGCCTACTTTAAGTGAAAATTTTACTCTGTTGCTATCTTCTT
Source organism: Scutellaria barbata (assembly GCA_028654395.1). Taxonomy (NCBI): domain Eukaryota; kingdom Viridiplantae; phylum Streptophyta; class Magnoliopsida; order Lamiales; family Lamiaceae; genus Scutellaria; species Scutellaria barbata. The sequence goes on from CM053645.1 coordinate 12,943,218, forward strand.
TGCAAAATTGCCACACTCTCACAATGAAGCTTTTGAATGAGATGATGCTAAAATAATCATCTTTTTTCTTGGTAGTTTCCAATACTTTAGCATTGCTAATTGGAGGCATGTTGATTTCAACACTACCCTTCTTGCCATTCATTTTCCAGTGAAGGAAAAAGGAGAGATGATCAAGTGAGTGACAAGAGAGATGGAAGGAATGAGAGAGATATGGGTGATTTAAAGAAGGGGATTTGGCTATGTGGTTGATGCAAGTAGATGAAGAAAGCATGTCTAGTCAGGATATGATACATAGAAAAACAGAATAAATAGAGCAATAATGGGAAGAAAAATGGAGCTGCAAACTTGGATAAAAAGATGCTTAGCCTCAATAATGCTGCATGGATAGAGAATTAGAATCTAAATATATATTGCAAGACCATGCAACCTTCATTGTCCGTCTTCTCCTCAAAATATCTCCTAAGAGCCACAACTGAGGTCATGTTTATGGGAAAGAGAAACAAAAGGGAGATAACTTTTTGCTTCACCTTTTAGTTTTACAGTTAGCAATGGTGGAACATCTACTATGCATTACCAAAGTATTTACCATTTCATTACATCATGATATAAAAAACGAGGTAGAGGGAGCCTCCTTATTCTTCATTCGGGAATAATAGTTTAGTTTAGTTGTCACAATTATAGCTAATGGAATATGTTTCATTCCTCCAACAACCTCTCTTTTTATCTAAGCATATGAGGTTCTCCCCCTTCTTCCAACACAACATATTCTATTGTGCATGTTAATTAATAATTTGGCCTATCCTCAAGTATTCTTGCATATTATTCTTTTTCTGTCATGTATTTGGAGATAAAAAAAAACATAGAACTATATTCCCAAAAATGATTGAAGATGAGCACATATTCAAACAAATATTTGATAATGAAGCATTCTCTCTTTTTGTAGCCATGATGCACAGAGTAGCAAGAAGAATGAAGACAGCAGTTGTTCTTCATTATTGAGTGAGGCATGAGATTATGGATTTCATCTTGTATTCCATGATGCTCATATTGTTTCATTGTTTGAATATATATAGTAAAGGCATCAGATACATTTGATGAGAGTATGAGCTCTCTTGTCTTGTGTTTGGGGTGACTAACCGCGAATCAATCGGACATATTCCACTTCCCATTCCCTTGTTTGGAGATGTATTGGTTTGCATTATTCTGCTGATTCGAATTTCACAAAACATAGTTTTCCATTCCATTCCATTCACCCAAGTATTGGTTCTCCCAGTTAGCTTCTTTCTTTGACTGAGAACCCAAGATTATTTGAAAATTAATCCTAAGATCATGAATGAAGCAAAAACTAAGTGATGCTAAAGCAGAAAGAATGATGCTGTAAAGGACTTTTCATGATGATTATTATCTTGGAAATTAATTTCACAAGCAATGGAAGAAAATGAACAAGTGTTTTCCAGGTTTACTACAACTTTCCAAATCTAGCAGCAACATTAACGGCCCTATGTGTAGCATTCTGCGTAATCCCAGCCTCATCATAACAATTAGTTTTCTCCGCCATATGCCAGAATTGGATGCCTAAGAGAGTCAGCATCGTTGTAAGTTTTTCGAGTTGTGAAGATTCATATATACGACATGTCTTGGTTGGAATGCACCCTCAATGTATGTGAACGTCTAGTAGTAGTAGATACCACACCCCACTCTTTGTAAACTCCTATTGAGCTGTACCACAGTTGCTATGCATTTTTGTTATGTTATCACACAACTTCCAGCTGCTTCAAAACGTTTCATCACTTGAACTCAACTAAGATTGTGTTCATGGAATTCAGCAACTATGTTATATACAAATAATTATAATTAAACGTACATAATATCAAAGCGTCTGTAGTCCAACGGTTAGGATAATTGCCTTCCAAGCAATAGACCCGGGTTCGACTCCCGGCAGACGCACCTTTTTTTTTTCTATTCCAACTTTTTCTCAAGGGTTTCAATATAAATTTTTAATTTAATTTAATTATTACACATTTCTTTCTAAAATCGTTGACTTTATTTAATTTATCCAAGCAGTAGTGGAAAAGGAAAAGGATTGTAACAAGGTAGTGTATAGCAGGCATAGATGATAACAGCACTGAAGCTGATAAACAATGCGAGGGAGAGACAAAGAAGCAGGCGTCGTTTCCATGTTCTCACAGAGCTAACCTTGGGTCGAACAATCTCTCCACCTTCATGATTCAAGGCTGTCCCAGGTAAAGCTTCATTCACCTGCTCTCTGCTCTTTTCATACAACTTCATGAATGCAAGGTCTAACAAATTCTGGTCCACTTCTTCCCTTGATTCTACAGCTTTTGACATATCTGCCCAAAAGCTTAGTAAGTTGGTGACGGAGAGGGTGACCGGAATCCACCAGCTGGTGGCGGAAGTGGTGGTAGTGGCGACTGCTTTAAGAATCTTGAATATATTTTTTTAATTTTAAGAATATTCATTTATAGAGGTTCCGTGGTTATTAAAAGGAAATGCACACCAAGTCAGTCATGTAGTGTTGAAATTAAGGTCCTAACAAGGTTGGTTTCAGAACACTGATTTTAATTTTAATATAATACATTATAATTGGCCCACATACCACCAACAAGAGTCATGAATTAATTCACAAAGATTAAAATCTTTTAAACGTGAATGTTTCCTATAATTGCATCGTGGTTCCCATTCTTGATTTTAGAACGTGATAGTTTGCCTTTAAAATAAGCACTTCTCATCATCATTCTTTGATTTTCCTAAACAAGTGACATTTTATATTATAACAATCACTTGCGGTAATGGAACACCAGTAATATTTTTATATTTTAAGTTAATTTTAAAAAAAATACAGTTATTAAATTTCAATAAATATGGAACATATGTAATAATAATAATAATAATAAATCCATTATGTTCCTACCAATATAACTAAACATCTCATTTCGGTGAAAAATAAGTTTTTGTTCTATTCCAGCCTAAATAGGAATGGTTGAAAAATATTTCAGTTTGGACATGAAAATTAAAAATATTAATTAATTTATTGTTTAATTATGTGATCATTATCGAGTCTTAGCATTCATCCAAACTACAAATGAAAAGTATTGTCACAAAATATTAGGTATTTTATCAATTTGATGAATAACAAATATTATGAATACTTATTTAAAAGTATTTGTTGATACCTTATAACTTATAAAAATAAAAATATTTTAAAAAGTACATATATAAAATTCGAAACTATATAGAATGGACCTCTAAATTATTCCAATAACAAAGAAATGATGATTGAAACAAAATTAGTAACTTTTGCTTAAATCCCTCTTTGAGATTATGATTAGTGAGGTGAGGGCAATGGAAAGTACAAGACAAATATGGGTAGTTCAATATATAGGTATCGTGTCCTTAACAATAAATCTGTCTGTTTTGATTGTGCGTTTCACAACGAATCAGGAATAATTATGTCTTATTCCTTTCTATAATCTTATTTATATAAGCATTTTTTTTTTAAATATGAAAATGATGAAAACAATTATTTATTTAAAATATATATATATATATATATATATATATATATTTGGAAATATAAAAATGAATTGATTATAATCACTTTAATTTTATTTTATAAGATTCATTATAAATAATCTTAACTATTCTAGCACAATCACATCCTTAATCTAATATAAACATTTCAAATAAAATAAAATCAAGGGAATTACAATTAACTTATATTAATTTTAAATATATGTATCTTAATATATATAAAATAAACTGTAAGATCCGATGAGACATAAGAAAGATCGAGACCCGTATCTCTCCCACCTCATCCCATCCTATAAATGGGGCCGATCTGCCAGTCCAATGATCTTGAGTAAGATCAAATATTTATAAGTCGGATCCAAATTATCATCATTTATTAGAGCAACCACATCAATTCATTTTTAACACATCATTTTAGTGTAGGACCCACATGCCAACACACTAATTAAAAACATGTATTTTTTAAAAACATATATCTACATCAATTTAACACAAATTTCAATCAATTTAACACAAATACAATCATTACATGTGAATCCCATGATCCACTAATTTTTATTATTTATTTTTATTTATATCAATTTAAAGTAATTATTTATTGCTTGTATGTTGGATTAATTAATTATGATATTAATAATTTTCAATTCACATTAAAATATAATTAATAATATTTAAATATTATTTTTAAAGATTAATTATATAAAAAAAGACATAGATATAGCTAGCAATTAATTGAAAATAAGCAATTGACATTACAATATATTTGACATACAATTAATATAAATGAATAATTAAATTTTAGGTGTATCTACAATTTCACTTGAGAAAGTAAAGTAATGAATTTGATCAATTGAATTACCTTTTGTAGTTTGAACCACTATTTCAATTTCTACCAAATTCAAAGGAATGGTGGTTACTAACTTACTATCTACCATTCTTATTCTATTATTTATATCAATTCAAATTAATTCTTTATTTGTTGTATTAATTTTAGTGCAAATTGTATATAGAATTTTTTAATTATTACATTAAATTTTTTTAACTCACATTAAAATGTATAAATAATACAAAAATGATAAATTGTTTGTATAGGAAAGAAAAAAAAAATTCGTTTGTATAAAAAAAGTAAAGAAAATAAATATATTGAGATGAGATGAGAAAAAAAAAAACAAAATGTATTAATTGATAAGATGTCACTATGTCAATTATTAGTCAATCATTAAAAAAAGGAATAAGAATACATTTTTTAAACTTAATACACACATTAATTATATAAAAATACACATATATTAATATATTTTTTATTTTAATTAAAAACACATCAAAATGAATTGATTTGGTTGCCTTATGATTATGTTAACTGTTAACAAACAGACTTTTTTTTTTTTTTTTTTTACTTTTGTCTGTATCCACCTGGATAAGGCTGAAAATCATTCTCATAAAGTCGTAATCGACCAAATATCTATATTAATCTGAAAATAAAAAAGACAAATTGCTCAATAAATGCAGAAGAAGAAATTTGTGGGTGAAATACCACCATAGAAAAGGAAAAATCCAATTGATTCTCTCGCGTCAACTTGAACCCCAGAATAAATTTACACACATATACAGTAAATCTGGTACAGATTGGGTTTTTTTTTTTTTTTTTTTTGGTTCTTTTTATTTTGTCTCTGCAAAATGCACGAAATCCATGATCTCAATCTCTTTGTCTGCCTGTAAATTTGGGGCTATTGTTCACCACCCCAACTTTAATCTGATGCTGGGTTCAAATTGCATTCACTCTATACCACAGCGCCCTCTGCTCCCTAAGCTCTCGATCTCAATTTCTAAATTTAGGGCTTCAAAATTCACCAATAAATCGTCATTTGCTCCTTCCTTGAGCTTTCGGGCTTCGGAAACTCATCGCTCGACCAAGGTAAATAATTTTTGTACTTGCGTATGTTGGATATTTTGATTGATTACTGTTGTCAAATTGTTATTACAAGAGATAGGTAGTGGGTTTTAAAAGGTATAGCTTTAACAATTTAAATAAGCATTTAGGACTCGGAGTCTATTCACTGCAGCTGTCAAGAAAAGTACTGAGGGGGCTGTATTGGTGTTGGGGAAATAAGAGATTTGGTTTTGTTTAGGTTTCATGTGGCTCTTTTCTAGAGAACTTGATGTACATTTATGGAATCTGTGAATGAAGAAGAAACAGATAAGAAGCATGGAGGAGACAAAAGACTTATGTGCTCTAGGAAGGAATCATCCTGCAACCCTTGCTACTTCTCGTTGTAATTATTCAAAATGTAAAAAGGTTCTACAATTATAATCAAAGCTAAAGAATTATGATAAGTAAAATTGCATGAGATTGTTAAGGAGGAAACAACTAACAAATTATGTTTGTGCTACACTCCTAGATAGCAAAATTCTTTACATTCAATGAAGAGGGGAACCCAACTTAAGAATCATAGAAAAAGTTAGTAAATATGATATATGGAGAAAGATCATATTGGCTGTTGACCTGACTAGAAAGGAAATTGAACTTAGGAAGAGACTATAAAGATAAAAGATCATCACTTTCTGTGTTTTATTGACCATAAATGTTCCAGTTTAGTAATATAGCTTGTAAAATTTTAATTTAGACTTGTACTCTCTTTCAATTTGCATTATTGTTTGACCAGATGATGTGGTAGAAGTCTTGAAGCATAAACATGATTTGCATATGGAGAAGTATTGGTTTATTTTACTTTTTTTTGTCAAGGTAATTAGTATAATCATGCATTTCTATATTTCTTGTTGAGTTTGGTCTGTTTGTATTTTAGAAGTGGAAAATCTCATGCTTTCGGCCGGAAGATATTTCATCTGATGCTCCAAAACCAGAGTCTGCTGGGGAACTTCTGCATGAATCAGAGAAGGCAGAAATTAATAACCCGATTGTTGAAAGAAGAAATTGGGCTACAAGTTTTGGAGAGGTTAGCATGCCCTTCCCTGGTTTTATGGCAGCATATATTTTTTATATCCTTATGTAATAGACTGCTCTTACAGTCTAGTGTCAACTATGATACTTCCTAATCATGTTAGACATGCGATAAACCATTTCTCATTGTGTAGAATATAGATTATTATCTTGTATAAACTTTTTTGAAGGAAAAGTTATTTCCTTTTTCTTAATCTTCAAAAGAATTATATGCCTGATGCTATTGTTAGCTTACCTCATGTTGGACTGCTCAGTGGATTTACACTATTTCTGTATGATAAAGTGTTTAAGTATTGTTGATGTCCTATTCCCAAATAAATCTTTTGAGTAAGGAAATGGAAAAGGATATGATGAAATTCTGCTGCTTTTATTGCAAGGTCCAATAGTAAAATCTTGGATTTTTATTTCCATATTGAGTTTTGATATCTATTGTGCACATACACAGTATGGTATTTTTTTTACTAAAATATTAAGAATTTAGGATGGAGGTACTTCCAAATTATCAACTTCAATTTGAAAGAAAGAACACATCACATGAAGATAACAAGAAAGCCTTTCTAAACATTCCTGATGTTTCAATTATGTTTCTGATTGTGAATAGATGGTGATAATAGGAATTCCAAACATAACAAAAATGTGAGTTATAGATTTATCAAAAGTCCTAACATATAACATTGTAACTCAGAGATATATGAAGGACCTTGAAAAAACATAATGATAGGGCTTTTGGTATTTCTTATTCAGGTTTTAGGTGGACAATTTAGAGGATTTGGGAAACCATGGACTGTACCTTGGACTGCAGAGACCATCCTACAGGTAAGGTTCCTCTTTCTATAATGATGAAAATCTAAGCTCTCCGAAGCTATTTCGCCTACAACATTTGGATTATGTTTCAAGTGAATGAAACCATATTAATGGTAGTGACAAATTTTCTCACTTTGTTAAAACTATTGTGGCATAGGTGACACTCCTTTGGATCGTGTCCTTCTGGTTTGTTGGATCGTGGATGATCCCATTCGGAGCTCATATTGTTGGGTTTAGCAAGGAATCACTCACCTTTAGAGGACAAGCTTTGTTCAGCCTCCTAACAGATGTCACTGAAGGCCTGGCTGGAATTTTGATTCTTCATCGTTGTTTGTCTCGATTTCGCCCCCTTCCATCCGATTGGTTCAAATTTAGCCTAAAAGGGAATTGGATTATTGATGTTTTACTAGGATGTCTTATGTTCCCATTGGTCAACCGCCTATCACAGTTTAACCTTGATTTGTTACCGGTTTTGCCTTCTACTCCTATCACTCTCTCTAGTGTAGAGCAATCAATAATGGCCCGTGATCCTATTGCAATGGCTCTATATGCACTCGTACTTGTTGTATGTGCTCCTCTATGGGAGGAAGTCGTATTTCGGGGTTTCCTTCTACCTTCTTTGACTAAGTACATGCCAGTGTGGTGTTCAATCTTAGTGAGCTCAATTGCCTTTGCATTGGCACATTTTAATGTACAAAGAATGTTACCACTAATTTTTCTTGGGGTTGTGATGGGTGTGACTTATGCTAGGTCAAGGAATCTATTCCCTTCCATGCTCTTGCACAGTCTCTGGAACGGCTTCGTATTCTTGGATTTAATGAAATGAATTTTCATTTCCTTTCAACATTTATTTTGTAGCTTGTTGATCTTGAATTTCCGGAGCATAGGTGGAAGAACATCAAAGTGGGTTGATCTTCATCTCATACGAGAATCAAATGCACGAAAATGAAGTAATCGAGCAGATTCAGTAAGGGGATGTTATGCAAGAGAAATCTACATACACACATGAATACTTTTTCTTAATGCATTTGTAAATTATCCTGGTTTTAGTGATTGTTCGTAAAGATCTTTGGACTAGAAACACAACTTGAGAATAATTGTGAACTTGCATTCATCATTTCTACCCCATATTCAATTTAGATATTTATTAATAAAACAATATATTTTGGTCATATCAAGAGAGTCGGAGCAATTTGGCCATCTACCAATTTAAATTCTTGTTAAATAAAAAAAAAAAAAAAAATCACATGCTTCCTCTATTTAACGGTATACATATTTTTTATTTAAAAATAAATTAGTTTCTTGTTTTCTCAATGTTTTTTCTTCTACAATTTGTTGACAAAGTTTACTTATTCTTACAATTTTACCCTCTGATCATTAAAGTTACCAGAAAGTGTTGCTTGCTTATATGAATACATGAAAACCAATGCTGATGTGATGTTAATTAAATAATAAATATATAAAAAAACATAAAAGATATGATATTCTATGCCTATTATCCTATGTATTTTGATTTTGATTTTATTGAGTTGATTAAAATAAAAATCAGAGAAGAGTCCAACAGTTGCAGCCCCAAAGGTGGGCAGTGTGTGCGGTATTACTCACAACAATCAATACTTTCCTAAAATTAGTATATTTTTTCTGATTGAAATCTCTAAAGAGAAAAGATAAGGGGCACAAACGTCATTACGAAAACCCTAGGGGCATCTTATTGAAATAATCACTGCCTCCTTTAACTAGTGAAACCTTATTGGCTATTCATCTCGGCTCTCTAGCCACGCACACGTGCACCCCCCTTGCCTGCCACGGGGGTTGATCCAGTGTGAACTATGCTAAAGCAATCATATCGGCCAGGATAATCCTAGCCGTTATATACTGCCAGATCATGCAGTTACAGTGCGCGACGTGTTCTGCCACCTTTCAATTTTCAGAAACCGATGCCGCATAAAGCGGGAAGAACCGCCTCTATTTGTAGAAGCAACCAACTAACCACCACCACCACCGTCGTCATTTCACTATACCGCCGCCGTGTACCACCACTTCACCGCCGTGCATAACAAAGATCAAAAAGACTGCGCGTTTTGGCATCTGAAAACTTTTCGCGGCAACGGTTTTCAAGGAAATCCATCTTTTTCCCTTTTCTCCATCTCTCTGAATAGACAACGGAGAGTTAATTAAATTACTTGAAAGTTTTCAACGAAATACAAAATAGAAAAGGTTGAAGTTTGTAGGAATAGGCGAATGTGTATTTGTTCAGATGTTTCCAGTTTTAAGATCACACTTTCGTTTGTTTTAAGTCCCAAGAGAGATTTGGTGTCTTCGCTTTAGTTTATTACGTGATCTTGTTTTCTCTCTCTCAGAGGTCGAATATTTGGTAAGAGTCTGTGAGAGTAGAGAAGAAATGGAGTCGAAGAATATGTTGATATCGGCGTTGGGCGTAGGGATAGGAGTCGGAGTAGGGTTCGGATTGGCGTCAGGATCGCAAGCCGTCAGTAAATGGACAAGTGGCGCCACCGCGTCGGCCGTCACTTCATATACAATGGAGCAGGAGATGTTAAATCTCCTTTCTAATGGAAAAGATAGTAATATCACCTTCGATAAATTTCCATACTATCTAAGGTAAATCGAGGGGAATTTTTTTTTTGTTTTTTTATTTTTTCTTTTCTTGATTTAGTTTCCTTCGCTGTGTTTGCTCTGTTTTTACGTGGTCCGTAATAGTAATTTATATTGATAGTACACTGCCGTCTTAAGTTTAAGAAATTTCTAGTTGAAGACGCATTTGCTGTTGTTTAATATTTGGAGACATGTTTAATTCATTTTCAACTTATTTTCTATGGAACATTATCTTCAGAGGAATCACAGGATGAAGGGTGGACATTATTATCCTTGAATTTAAAGCTATTTAAGATTCTCTGGTGATGATACTGGACCAACTGATTGGTTACAATTTCATTGAAATCATTATTCTGCACCAGCTGTAGAAATTGATTCAGACTATGGCTACACTAATTTTTTTTCTTCCAATCCAACTGCCAGTGAACAGACAAGGGTCTTATTAACAAGTGCTGCTTTTGTTCATTTAAAAAAAGCTGATTTCTCTAAGTATACACGGAACCTCTCTCCGGCAAGTCGTGCAATTTTGCTCTCTGGTCCAGCTGGTAAGAAGTTCAAGTTGTTTTCTGGATCTTGTTATTTTTGCTTTTACTTTCTTGCATCTTATGGTTGTGTTTGATCGGATCGTTTATTGCCTCTCAGAGCTGTACCAGCAAATGCTTGCCAAGGCGTTAGCTCACTATTTTGAAGCAAAGTTGTTGTTATTAGATGTCACTGATTTTTCTCTGAAGGTATGTGAATGATGCTTGACTTTTCAATACTGATTAGTTGGTCGAGCAAGGATTGTATACATGTTCTAATTTTTGAGGGGATTTGTTGACAGATGCTGAGCAAATATGGTGGTTCTAATAGAGAAGCTGTAAGTTCAACAACCTTATGTATTACTTCCTGCTTTAAGTGGAGCAAATATATTCTTCCTGGCTCACAAACCCAGCAGCAAGTGAGCATAAACTAGAAACATATCTGTTGCTAACATCTCTATTTTAGTCTTTTAAAAGGTCAGTATCTGAAACAACATTGAGCAGAATGTCTGATTTATTCGGATCATTTTCATTACTTCAAACAAAGGAGGACAATCCAGGAAGAGTAGGTAAATGTTATCATTTATGATAGCTGAATGTGCACAAGTAAACATCCAAAGTTCTATTTTCATTTTTTTTATTTTTTGTCTTTATGTTGCAAAAAACCTAGGTCTGTTACCATTTCCCGCCCTTCCGTGTTCAATTTTGAATCACAATCATAACTAGATTGATACCTGGGAAAGGAGACTCTTGTATGCTGTAGCTTTTTGTCTTTTGATTTGTAACAACTCTTCTAAAATATGACACATATCATAGTATACTTTCATGATATTGTCAGTAACATGTAAAAGATATTCCACTAAACATATGAGATATCCTATGATATTGCTCAATATCATTGATGGATGGCCAGAATTAAGGGGATTTTCTATGGTAAAATTCAGGAATTTTAAGGGGATTGTCTGTGGTAAAATTTCCTCATATTTTGATTAATTGGGAGACTTTGGTTTTATGGAACTCTGCCATATTGGGTAAGATTAGAAAAAGTAAATGCCATTTTGTGTGTGTGCAATTAGAAATGTTGAAAATTTTGCTAGGGTCCTGGTTCAGAACTCATTTGTTTAATATGCTTGTGGTTTAAACAGCCATGGCAATGATGACTGATTTCATACTCGATGTAAGCTTTAGGTCGTAACTACTAGACAACTAGATGCCCGCTATTCATATAATACTAGCTAATCCTGCTCTGTGGCTTTGCATGAATTCATCTTGTTCTGGGGTACACAGTATGTTATGCAACTTGCTACCTGCTAAATCTACTTTAGATATCGCTAATGCCATGTGCTCATGTATTTATGGTTTGATGTAGCTCATACTCTCAACCTCAAGACATACTGTGAGACAGCGTATATTTGAATACCGTCTTAATGACGTGGATGTTATTTTATGTAGTATTTTTAATTATAGTTAGGTGGAGGCCCCATGCTTAATTCAAGCAAAACTATATAGTACACACTCTGAGATGCATGTTTGATGACAATGTGCTGGATATCAAGTAGGATGCATACAGTAAAGTTCTATATGGAGTTGACCAAATTTCTGTTTGATTGCAGGTCCAATACGAAGGCAAAGCAGCGGAGTTGATCTTAAATCAAAGTTCGTACTGGAAAATTTCTCTATTTACTGCTAAATGGCTTCAATGATTTGTATTTCTCATAGTTATGTAATGCTTCTCATGTGCAGTGCACAAGAAAGCTATCCTGCAAAGCTGCGTAGAAATGCTTCAGCCTCAGCAAATATAGATAGTCTCGGATCAACTGGTGCACCTGCAAAACCAGGTGTGAATTCAACATTGTGGAAAAAAAGATCAAAAGCTATGTTGTTCTGACTTGTACTTATAGATCTTACTACCAAAGGCATGGATCATTTCCTGGGTTACTCTTGGTTTGTGTAAGCACAAGTCCGATACTTTGGTTGCCTGATATTATATTATAAGATAATGTGGTAAAGCTCATTACATAGCATTGGCGCCATAGCAAATATATGTAAGTTTCATATCCGTTGAAGCCATCACATACCCAAGTTTGGTCTATCTCCTGCGAAGAATTAAGATACACCACTTGGACGTGGACCTCGGTTTTCTAAATAATGCAACTTGAAACTTTCTCATACCTACTACAGTACAGTGTCAATATGAAGTTCTAAATTGCATCATTCACCTTGCTTTCTTTTGGGGTTGAGAGCAGGGGCGCTGTACTACTTATAGATAGTCTTCATTTTTATGAAAATGTAAGAACCAAAGATGTAATTCCGGATCAGATTCAAGTTGAGAGGATCAGTTTAGGTAGAGCCAAGATGTCTTTTTTTCTTACTTCTTTATGATTTTGACTTTTCAGCTCCACTTAAGCGCACCAGCAGCTGGTGTTTTGATGAGAAGCTTTTCATACAGACACTTTATAAGGTTTATCATTCTTCTTTCAATGGAAATTGCATGAGTGTTTATGCCTACAGTTTTGTTACCCAGCTATCAACCAGAAAGGTTTTTGTGACTAAATTGTTATACCATTTGTGCAGGTTCTTGTCAAGGCATCAAAAGTCTGTCCAATTGTCCTTTATCTTAGGGATGTTGAGGAACTCCTCTGCAGATCAGACAGAGCATATATCTTGTTTCAGAAAATGCTGAAGCAATTGTCTGGACCGATACTGATCCTGGGTTCAAGAATTGTCAGCCCTGACCATGATTACCGAGAAGTTAATGAGAAAATTTCGTCTGTATTCACTTACAACATTGAAATAAGGCCCCCAGAAGATGAAGATCACCTTGTAAGCTGGAAGTCTCAGCTGGAGGAAGATATGAAGATGATCCAATACAAGGATAATAAAAATCATATAATTGAGGTTCTTGCTGCTAATGATCTTGATTGTGATGATCTGGATTCTATCTGTATGGCAGACACAATAGTTCTGAGCAGCTACATAGAAGAAATTGTGGTGTCAGCTATCTCATACCATCTGATGAATACGAAGGTGCCTGATTACAGAAATGGAAAACTTATCATATCATCAACGAGGTAGGTAGTTCTCCTTTTCTTCTGAACGGATAAATACCATATTCTGTTAAATATTTGTTCACATAGTCTTGGCCTGGATATTTCTGTTTACTATAAGTGAGGAGCATTTTATTCTGTACTGTGAAGACAACATTCATTAAAGTTCAGCTGACTTATTGTCTTTGCCTTGCATTAGTCTGTCCCATGGGCTGAGTATATTTCAAGAGGGTAAATCAACTGGTATTAACACCTTAAAGGTAGCACAAGCTGAAATGCCTAAGGTTAGTTGTTCCGACTTGAGAACTGAAATGAAAGCAGAAACTGCTGGACTTGAGAGCAAGAGTGAAGATCCACCCACTTCTAAAGCTCCAGTAAGGCTAATAATCCACTTCCAGGCTTTTGCAGTTTGCTTTTGGTATTACATGTTATTTATAGGGAGTTGCTAAAATGCAACTGGTGTTTTTGTGATCTTATAGATTTTCTAATATAACATATACCAACAGCAAGCGTCATATAACAGTCTAAATCCCTATAGTGGGCAGTTATTGAAAAATTCTTGGAACACAAGGTACTATGCTGTTCACGAGTGAATGATATCTATGCTATAGACACTAGTAGTTGTGTAGAATTTAATTAAAGCATGCTTTGGAATTACGTTATAAGTTCCATACATTCATTCTCCTGTTTCCCCTCATTTTTCTCTCCTCATCAGTTGTTCTTTCTTTGTTGCAGGAAATCATTCCCGACAATGAATTTGAAAAGCACATAAGGCCAGAAGTCATCCCAGCGAGTGAAATTGGTGTAACATTTGCAGATATAGGTGCCTTAGATGATATTAAGGAATCACTTCAGGAATTAGTGATGTTACCTCTTAGAAGACCTGACCTTTTTGAAGGTGGTCTTTTGAAGCCATGTCGAGGAATACTGCTTTTTGGGCCTCCTGGTACAGGAAAAACCATGCTGGCCAAGGCTATAGCTAATGAAGCTGGAGCAAGCTTCATTAATGTATCAATGTCAACTATTACTTCGAAGTGGTTTGGTGAAGATGAAAAGAATGTTCGAGCCTTGTTCACTCTTGCTGCCAAGGTCTCACCTACTATCATATTCGTAGATGAAGTTGACAGCATGCTTGGGCAGCGGAACAGGGCTGGAGAGCATGAAGCCATGCGGAAGATAAAGAATGAGTTCATGACTCACTGGGATGGGTTACTGACAAAACCTGGTGAAAGAATACTAGTTCTTGCTGCAACCAATAGGCCATTTGATCTTGACGAAGCAATCATCAGACGTTTTGAGAGAAGGTATTAAGTCGGCCATGCGAAATTCAGTTATTTATGGATTACACACTATATGAGATACTAGGAATATGCCTAGCTTCTTAATATTGTATAAGTCCCTACTTGGGTTTTTTCATTCCTTTTTACTGTCGGATGACTGAATTAGTAATTGCTTCTTTTGTTAATACAGAATCATGGTTGGTTTACCAGCTATGGAAAACAGAGAGAAGATCTTAAGAACACTTTTGTCTAAAGAGAGGATTGATGAAGGATTGGACTTTCTGGAGCTGGCAAGAATGACAGAAGGATACAGTGGGAGTGATTTAAAGGTGTCTTTGTACTACTACACTGTTAATTAAGATTTATCTCATCTTGCCAAATGTCTAACAAAATATGTATGAAATAGAACTTGTGCATAACTGCTGCTTACCGACCAGTTCGAGAGTTAATAAAGCAAGAGAGGCTAAAAGGCAAAGTAAGAATTGTGCTTATTATAAGTTAATAGTATTTCGTACAATCTTGTATTTTCATGTCAATGTGTTTTGCATGTGCCTTGCAGCAGGATAAGAAGCATAGGGCCGAGGGAGGCCAGGAAAGTATAGACAGTTCAGATAAAGAAGATTACAAGGAAAGGATCATCACTATCAGGCCATTGAACATGGAGGACTTTAGAGAAGCAAAAAATCAGGTAAAGTATCGGGAAAAAGCCTTGTAATCTGAGTTGCCAGTTCCCAAATTCAGTTTTTAATTAAGCCATGTCTGAATGATGCAACAGGTGGCGGCGAGTTTCTCAAGTGAAGGGTCGATAATGACAGAGTTGAAGCAGTGGAACGAATCATATGGTGAAGGTGGTTCTAGGAAGAAGGAACAGCTATCCTACTTCCTATAAGAAAGCAACCGGGATGGGCCCCAAGCTACTGGAAAGGTTTGGAAGATCTGCCATGATTGTCAAAAAGTTGGTGATGGTTATGTAACATATTACCCGTACGCGGGTTTCTCTTTTGTATTAGGAAGGACTCTTTTTCTTGGCTATAAATGGAGCTTGAAGAATATAATGTATTGCTTGGAGAGGGTACGTGCCTGTTGTATTACATATTTTAGAATTCTACTTGTGGGCATTAAAGGGATCATCTACTTCACATTACACCCGTTCTAGTGTTTCTTTACCATGCTAGGTTGATTATTCAATAGCTCGCACCTAAATTTATATGCTGCAATCGATGCTTCACCTACTCATTTGTTTGAGATCAAGATACGCCTAAAACTGGAAAATAACACAAGTTTCCAAATGGTACATAGAGATGAAATCAAAATAAAAACGAGTGAGAGAACTTAAAATGGACCAAAATTCATGAACACCAACCATAACACCATAATTGTACCAAACTACATTGATTACATATCCTAATGAGAGGTAATGAGAGGGGAAATAAGACGTATTTGATGATCAAATAAAAGGTGAAATAAGACATTCATACTGAAATTGAGCTTCACGTAACACCATAACCCCTAACCGGTTATATGATATCTACGAAGATTCCATGAGAGATGCTCAATCTTTCTTTTTATCTTTCAGTGGCCCTCTTGGGATCTTGCTCAATACTCTAGCATCAAATACTTTATACTGTTTCTTGAACTCAGCTACTGCCTTTTCAGCATAACAGTCCACCTTGTCCTCATATTTATCGTAAAAGATGGGCACGGTGAACATAAGTACGGTAGCTGTTACAAACAAGGAAATCGCAAAAAGCATTAAGATTTAGTAAACACAGGAATGATATTCATAGCAGTTAACATCAAGTAAGTGGAATTTGGACATTACCTATGAAGAGTAATGTCAGGAAATTACAGCAACTACCCACAAAGGATACAACCCACAAACCAGCAACCACCTGCTCGTTTACAGCAGATGCAAGCAAAACAATCAGCACAGATATCCTATTGAAAATATTGCTCTACAGTTTTATCATAAAGTCCACTTGCCTCCAAATTGACTATGTAACGTATTCAAGTAAAACAAAGGAACATGAAAGAGAAATCAGTGACTCGTATATGCCACTGCAAATACCATTCAGCTAAACTTGGCATACGCTGCATCTGGTAAGTGATGTGAGATATACAAGGTGATTCATTATTCAGATATGGGTGACAAACAATAATAAAAATTATTTCCCACCTCAAAGGTAAAAAACTCAAAATAATGATAGCATACTAGTTATCATCGTTGATGTATAGCTCTTCAAAACTAGAAAATACATACCGAAAGAAATTTCTTCAAATCCTTTCCAGATGCGATGTCCCTCAGAACTGCAAAGCCTCGATTGATCTCAATCCTCAGAGAAGAAGCGAGCTTCTTTACAGGCTCTTCCGGGATAATTACTTCCGGTATATGTGGTGGAGATCTACAAATACACCAAATTATAATAAATCAATGCACATGCATTTGTTCACATATAGTCAACTTCAAAGACATCAAAACATAGGCAAGGAGAAACCAAATAAAAAAGTTACTTTTTGATGAAGGTGGTGGCGTTTGCCCACAAGAAAACACCCACAAGACCAAAGATCAATCCGTGACAGAGCAAAGTGAGCAAATGGTACTCCAGCACATCAAACAAGACCCAAGCAGCAGTAGCCCCCCCAAGCACTGATGCTGAAAGTTTCTTGTCCTTCCATAGAAAAACATCAGCAGCTGGCAATCAAGAATCCTCGAGTCATTATGTATATACATCTCTAGATGAAGACCATATAAAATTGCTTTTTGACAAAATTATGTCTAATTTCATCATTGAAGATTTAATGCATCATCGTAATTGTCCAAACTCCATTGCTATTAAATAACAAAACACATTCCAAAATTCTTAGCAGACCACAACCAAATACTAAGATCACATCAATGATAAAGATTGTGCCAGAGATAAGGATATTAAGTTTTCAATTTCAACAAACATACTACTAAATCAAAAATAGAAACGCAATGACACAGAGAGAATGCCTACCTTTTACCTAACCAAAAGCTCATAAGAACCACAGCCTTTTGTGCCATAAAATAGAAAAGATGCAGTAAAATAGCTGTAGTGTTGGTAAGTTAATCAACATAACATACTAAAATCAGGACACCTAGAACCTAGCTGCTAATTCCAGTTTCAATTATAAACAAACACCATAGAAACACCAAAACTGAGTGATCACAAAAGAAAAAGAAACAAAATTCTCTTTTATAATCGGCAGATGCACCCAACTAATAATGAAAATCAACAGCGAGCGAATCACAAATATAACTAATCATTCAACTGTTAAACAGAAATTGCTGCAAAAAGAAAAAAGAAAAATAATAACTGAAAAAATCAACATCTGGCAAATAAAGAGGAATGGAGTCTAATTGTTTGAGATCCCCAAAAGATTTCAAAATAATATAAAATAAGAGGTGTAAGAATGCCATAAAAAGCATAAAACTCTCGATACACTACGAAAAACGCAAATAACCATAAACGGAAAGTTAAAATTTCGTGCTTAGTTCACATCTCAAAAAGGTTTAAATAAAAAATAAAAAAACTAAATCAAAGATTCGAGATTTAACAGTCCCAAATCCTAATCCCCACAACCGCCTACCTCCTCCCCCAACCAAAGAAAATAATAATTATAAAAAATAAGAATTCAGCTTTTCTCAGCTGAAGCCTGAAAATATAAAAAAAAAAAAAAAAACACACACACACACACACGCACAAGAATCAGGACTGTATCAAACGCTTTATCATTTTAAACGAAGATAAAAGAAAAGAAAAACAAGAACTTGTGAACAATCTTTCCATATTCAACTTTTTTTTAGAACTTACGTTTGCCACCGCCAAGGACTTTGTGAACTGGCTTCTCCCTACCGAAGAGGCGGTAGACTTTGGCCTTCATCGACGACGTTTTGTCATCGTCAGAGTCGGAAGACGAGGAAGAGGAAATTTTGTCGGCAATCTTTTCAAGAAGAGATTCGTCCTTCTTCTCCTCTTCCTTGTGATGATCGGCCATGGCAGATTGAAAATTGGAGGAAAAAGAAAAGACTTGAGATTCACGCAGATTCTGTGCAGCAGCTGGAAAGGAATGAATCTAGAAAAGAAAATGAGGGGTTGTATTTGTGAACAGATTCTAGTTTGATCTTATATTATAAGAAAACTTAGCAAGGGAAGATTGAATCTGGGACGTTGACAAGACATGGGTCCGCATTTTAAGGTCGAGATTTCACCCACCTTTTTTTGTTTTTTTATTTATTTTCTTTTAATTTTCGCTGTGATTAAACTTAACCTGCTTGTCTTCGTTCTTGTGGAACCTACTAGAACGATATACGTGTTCTCACACATAGGTGCGCCCAATTATAAATATTATTGAATAATTTTAATCCTTTCAAGCATGTAATGAAGTTAGTAAAACTTGACAGTTGTTAACCTGTAGTTTATTTTTTCTTCCTTTCAAACCATAACATAATAAAAATATGTTATATGTTTATAAAAAGGTTGGATATCGGTTGAAACCATAATATGATACAAAGATATATAATAATAGTAATAATAATAATAATAATGTTGAAATTGCGGCTATATTTCTTCGTCTTTCTAGTAATATAATAAATTTATTTTATTTTATTAATTATGTTGAGTACATGTTACCTACAATTCCTTGGTGTATATTTAAACTCTTATACTCTTTTGTTTTTTCCCTTAATAAAGATTTTTTCAACTATAATACACGATTTACAAATTACCGTTATAGTAATTTAACAAAAATAAGGAGCTATTATGCTAAATTGATTAAATATTTTTTTTTTATGTTTTTGAAGGGAGGAAGTAGTAAGTTTATTATTTTAATTTATTATTATTAATTACAATAGTTTCTTAATTTTTAAACTTCAAATATTTGCAATTAGTAATTTTATTCTCATTATTAGTCATACAAGAGTAATGGTGAGGTATGAATTAGCCCATGTATTGTTAGATTAAAAAATGTTAGTTACATTGGGCCCATTTTAGAATAGACCCAAAATAGAAGCCCGTAAACAGAAGCCCAAACAAGATGATTAGCAGAGGAGATTGGAGAACACCTTCTTTGTCTCCGACTTCCATTCACGCCCCTTCTTCCATAAATCCATCTCTCAAAACCCTCCTTGTCCCCGACACACCTAACTATTCACCTCACCTCACGAAACACTCCTTGACCCAATGCTGATCCGCCGAGTAGCCACCATTCAGCATCATCTCCGGCGTTTCTGCACCGCCGTACGTCTCCAAGAATTTGAAACTTCACCGTTGTTCAGCTACTTGGACGGGTTTCCCAGACCTGATCCAAAATATGATGAGACCATCCACGCAATTCCACGCGCTATCTCTGGCAAGAATATCTCTGCCAAGGAGAGGAAGGCCGGCCGTGTGCCGAGCATCGTGTTCGAGGCGGAAGATGGCCAGCACGGCGGAAACAAGCGCCTCATTTCTGTACAGAATAATCAGATTAAGAAACTTGTGAATCATCTGGGTCAATCTTTCTTTCTAGCTAGGCTGTTTGATCTCGAGGTTCGTTCCGAGTTTGGGTCCAATGAGATTGTTGAGAAAGTCCGCGTATTGCCCCGGAAGGTATGGATTTTTGCCTTCCAAAATTTATTAGAAAGTGATATTGTAATTGTGTTTTAGGATGTGGCAATTGGACTAAAATGCTGTGTTAGTATTGCATTGACAACTTTTCTACGTCTTTATGTACGGTAATTTGATTTCATTTTGTGAAAAGTTTTGCATTCGGTGGTAAGGTGTGGATATTCTGTCTTGAAATTGCTATAGGATTCAAAACATAATGCTCGAACGGTGCAATGATTCCTAGTTTTGGAGTTAGTTTAGGAAGGAATCCTTAGGTTTAGCATATGGTTTGTTGTTTGAGAATGCTATGCAGTTTGTATATAAAACTCTTAACTCCTGGGTTATGAACTGATCTAGTCTTTCTTGATACATGTCAGCTGCATCTTCATGCAGGCACAGATGCAGTGCTGAATGTTACTTTCATAAGAGCTCCATCTAGTGCTTTGTTAAAGGTTGACGTTCCTCTTGTATTCATAGGAGATGATGTTTCCCCGGGGCTGAAAAAGGGTAAAAAGAAAACTTTATCTTGTGGTTTGTTACCATTTGTGCAAAGGTCATGCTTTTCAATCATACATTATGTCCGCTAAAATCTATTGAAGTTCTCGGCCTATCTGCATAAGTACAAATTCAGATGACTGCTACTTTATGCCTTAAGTTGATCAGTCTTCTGAAAGTTTGCATCATTTTTGGTGCTTTATTTATCTTGAGAAAAATATGGATGAACGCCGCATGTAATTTCAGGAACAAATGTGCTGCTTGAACTGGTATTACTATGTTAAAATGGATAGAAACTAGTTAATTGCTTTATAGTGCAGGTGCCTTAGAATGAGTTGGGTGGCAACCGAGCAATATTTTTGTGATTTATTTGTGGGAAAGGTTAGCTTGAGATATCCTGTGATGCTTGTCTCTTGCAGTACATTATCTACTTAGTTGAAATTTTTGTAACCTTGACTAAAATCTGAAAAGTGCTTTATGACTCCAGTTATTTCAACCAAACCATATTTTGCATGCCAATACAATTGTCAGCTAGTTGTTTTAATTCCTCATTGAGAAACTTATAGTTAACCTCACTATCATTGTGCAGCTACTGCATTCCCATTCCTCGCTGATAATTTATCTTTTGACTGACAATATGCTGCCAGTTTAGGGTTCCATGGCATGGTAACTCATCCCCCTATTGCCAGTTTAGGGTTCCATGGCATGGTAACTCATCCCCCTATTGTGATCTATTGCTTTTTTCAATTGGGTTCAATCTGAGCTGCAATGTCAATGCATTTTATGGTGAAATAGTATGAAAGATTTCATTGGAACACCAGTCGTAATCACTTGTGTCTGAAAAGAAGAATTGGTTTCGATAGATAGCCCTATTCTAAAAAAGGCTGATCATTTGCAAAAGTATGATTGAATTCACATTTTGTAGACCTGTCAGCTGTCATTTTTTGGGCTGTGCTTTCTTATATTTGCCAGCATGTTGGTGTGGACTAGTCCTCAACATTTTGATTTTGACTTTCTATGAATAATGGCAGAGTCAAGGTTTTGGAGATAATTTCTCAAAATGACTGGATTAACTAAGTGGTTTAGAAACCAGAAGAACTAAACAGGTCTAGTATATTATAACATCCAGAAATCAGCTACAAAAATGCAGCTTGTTACACAAATAAACACCTGCAATTAATTCTTCTGCATTTTATCTATACCTTGACAATAATTGATTGTGGTTGTGCAGGGTCACCTTTGAACATCATCAAGAGAACCGTTAAGTACCTCTGCCCTGCGGATATCATCCCTCCCTACATTGAAGTGGATTTAAGTGAGCTGGATGTTGGCCAGAAGATTATAGCAGGAAATCTTAAAGTTCATCCAGCTCTCAAGTTACTAAGATCAAATGACGAAGCTGTCTGCAAGATTATGAGCGCTAGGGTTTCCGATCAAAAGAAATCTAAGTGAGTTGTCAAGATTTTTGGTAGAATTATCTTATCTTTGATTGTAACAAAATCCATCAACTGGTAAAAGGCCATGCGCCTGAGAGAGTTTCAATTGCAATTTAGAAAGAATTTTTTTTTTAGTTTAATGAGGTTATGGAAAGAAATTGTAGCAAAGCTAGATGAGATGATCGCTCCCTTATCTGCAAACACAGTGTGGTTATCAATATGAATTGCCTCTTTAAGCCTTCATGTTTCAGTGGTTTTATTATTATTTTTAGATGAAAAAAAATTCATCATTTTGTAAGTGTTTGGATGATCGATAGGTATAAGAAG
Organism: Scutellaria barbata; assembly: GCA_028654395.1. NCBI lineage: Eukaryota > Viridiplantae > Streptophyta > Magnoliopsida > Lamiales > Lamiaceae > Scutellaria > Scutellaria barbata. Next base: position 12,965,858 of record CM053645.1, read on the forward strand.
AATAACATCCTCTTTTTTTGTTTTTTGAACAAGAAGCAAAAGAAGAATAAGAACTAATTGTTCTTGGGTGAGATTATTCATATCACCATCTATTTTAAATAGAAGCCCCTCAAACCCACCCCCCCCCCCCCCCCACACCCACAAAAGAAGTGAAATATTCAAATAAGCCTCAACGCTATAGGCCATAGCTCTACATGAACTACCTTTTTATGTCTCTACACACTTATACAAGCAATGTCTCTACACAGTTATACAAGCAATGAGATATGTCGATAGTCTGAACTTCCAGAACGGGATTTGTGCTGCATGTGTTTTTTGGCTAGAGTGAAATAAGAGTACACGTGTGCTGAAGCCACCAAAGCCACATGAAAGATTTTGCCACGCCTATGTATATGATATGTCATATATACTTAAAAATTCCGTGCGTGATGGATTATGGAATTCGAAACATGTGATGAATTATAAAAATGCAAGAAAGATAGGAATGAGTAAAAACGCATGTAATATAATTCCAACACAAGACTGGTGGGATGTGGATAGAATTCTGATGAAATGTGGTTGGAAGAAGTCCGGTTATATATCCTGCACAATTGTTGAACCTCAATCCAGATTAGATTTCATCAGAAACCATGAAAAACATCCTCGTACATTTGCTCTCTCTCTCCTTGGCAACTCTCTGTTACTCACTCCCCCTTTCAACGAGCTCCAGATGGATAGTAGACGAGCCCACTGGGGCCCGAGTCAAGCTCATCTGTGTCAACTGGGCAGCCCATTTAGAGCCCATGTTAGCCGAAGGGCTCGACCAAAAGCCCCTCGCCCACATTGTCAGGGGCATAGCTGACATGGGATTCAACTGCGTGCGCCTCACGTGGCCCACTTACATGTTCACCCGATACGCCGGCATGAGGGTGGCCCAATCTTTATGCAATCTCGGACTTCAAGATGCCGAAAAAGGGATAGCCCGGAACAACCCGGGATTGCTTAACCTCACCGTTGTTGATGCCCAGCGGGCCGTGATTCAGGAGCTTGGAAAAAAGGGTGTAATGGTGGTTCTTGATAACCATGTCAGCAAGCCCATGTGGTGTTGTAGGGACAATGATGGAAATGGGTTTTTTGGGGACAAGCATTTTGATCCCAAAGAGTGGTTGCAAGGTTTGAATGCTGTAGCTAAGCATTACAAGGATACATCTATAGTAAGTCCACTTTTACTATATTATATCAGACCTTGTAACATGAGAGTTTGAATCTTTCTCGTTTAATCACAGGTTGTGGGTATGAGTCTACGAAACGAGATGCGGGGCCCACTTCAAAATGAGAGTATATGGTATAAATACATTGAAAAGGGAGCAAAGATTATTCACAAAGCCAATCCAAAGCTTCTAGTCATCGTTTCGGGACTAAACTATGATCTTAATTTGAGTTTCCTACGAGAGAGACCACTGAAAATAAATTTCAAGAATAAATTGGTTTACGAATTGCATCGATATTCATTCAGTGGTGGGCCCAAGGAATACTGGGTGAACCAACCATTTAATTATGCCTGTGAAAGAATTATTCAACAAATCCATAGACAGGGAGGATTTTTAATTGAGGGTAAAAATGCTGCTCCTTTATTTGCAAGTGAATTTGGAATTAATCAGGTGGAAATGGGCCGGGCCGACAGAATGTTCTTGGGATGTTATGTGGCCTATTTGGCGGACAAGGACCTGGACTGGAGTGTTTGGGGTTTACAAGGGAGTTATTATATTAGAAATGGGCTTCATGGGTTTGACGAGACTTTTGGGATGCTAAATACAAATTGGAGCTCCACTAGAAACCCAGTTTTCCATCAGAGACTTGAGTTTATTCAGCAAGCATTCCAAGGTAATGTTGCCTATTATCGTCTCACATTCAATTCTTTAAAAAAAAAAAAGATCTATTTCATGTCAAATGAAGCTTCTTGTCTTTAATTTGGACATTTCTTACTTACAGTTCAATATTTCAATTTGTTAATTAACTTTATTATTTTAATATGCAAAACTAAATGAGTCAAGTAGCCCTCCAATTTACTAATTCTATTTAATATATGATTTTGATAAATTCTAACAAAAATTCCGCCTCTAAATACCTAGCAATCTCTATTAATAATTAATTAGAAAAGATCAAAATTAAGAAACTATGTATTAAAACTAAATTATAAATTGGACATGAATGTTTAGAATTTCCAATTGTAGATCCGTACTGTGATCCAAAGTACCACGTGGTGTACCATCCATCAAGCGGGAGGTGCATCCAGGTGGACAAATGGGAAGTCCATGCCGGTGACTGCCGGAGTTTCAGCCGATGGAGCCACGACGGCGACGGAAAACCATTCCGGCTGAAGGGCACCGGCTTATGTCTGACAGCCGCAGGAGATGGGAATCCGGTGACACTCTCCGAGGATTGCGAGAGCAGGCAGAGTCTGTGGGAGGTGATTGGCGGTGAGCTGGCAAACAGGGATGAGCATGGTAACTGTCTGTGCCTGCAAGTAGACCCTAATTTCTCATCAAGAGTTATAACCAAGAAGTGCATTCAAAGTCCCCACGCCCAGTGGTTTAAGCTTATTGCGGCTAATGTTTGATCGGATCAGCTGATTCGTGTCGACTTATTTCACTTCCTATTTCATTAATATAAAGAAGTGCAATCAATATTTATTAGGTGAGTAACAACTGTATTGGAAATCTCATCTCTTAATTCAACTATTGATTGCCATCATTTATTTGCTTTTTTTTTTTTTGCAAATACATGATCTCGTATTCTTACATAATTAAAAAATCTTTAATTAAAAAATCTTAAGTCATTTTTCGGTAGTTCTCTCTCAATGTATGTATGAACCATAACGATACATGTTTTTTCTAAAGTTTTAATTAAAGTTTTCATAATCTTATTTTTCTAATTAATTTTTTTATTCATGTATATACTGATAATATCATAATTACGTACATATTTTTACTTTTTTAATATAAGATAACTGAACGGTAGCAGCCGAGATAAATTGAACTTTAAAAGAACTTCCAATTTTATCTGGACAATATATTATATTATAATTGTTTCCAATGTTATCAAAATGGGATGTACGTAGATTAAATGAATTGTCTACTATCATGGACATTAAAATCGAATTCTGAATTATTTCATGGAGTTCACATGTGATATGAGATAACATTATAATATATTGAACTTAATTTTTACCCAATCCACGCAAGTACTGGTAGTTATAGTACATTTACGCCTTGATTTTTAAATATCTACTTTTAGAATCCTTCTAATATCTGTTGGAATACTTGATTATGATTTTTATTCAATGATGCACACCCTCCACCAAACTTAATTATATTTATGCTATAGAAAGTTGATCACTTCAGTGGTGTTGAAGAAGCATGCATGTATATTTTTCACTAGTAGTTCTGAGGGAGTGTGTTATGGACAGAAAAATATTGTATAATGATGACAACATATCATGCCAAATGTAAGGATCCTAAGTTACATTATACCAAAAATAGTAATTGTTATAGATGCACAATTTTATTCCCCTTACTTTAGCAATGCAAAATTCTGACTCAATCAAAATGCTACGGGTCTAGATTAGCAATAATTACAATCGTGTAGTACCAGATTATGATTTCAAATACTATAATTTTCATTTACCTAATCAAATTTTAGAAAATTAGGAGAGGTGGTGAAATATACTTGATTTCTTGTCAACTAAAATGGAAATTGGCCCTCAATGCCCTGGTTCTAAATTTGTGCTTTAATTTCCACTTAAGGGCAATAATGGGATTTTTCTCGTGACAAATTTTTATCACACGTGAATCCTATATTCGGTCTGAACGTTGTACGTGTATAAATAAAATGACAGTCGAGCCATTTTCATCAAACAGAAGAATAACTCGTGAAAAATGGCGACAAGAACAAGAAACAACGAAGTCATTCTCCTGCTTCTTCTTCTTCTTCTTATCGCTGCATTTAGCAACTCAGTGCCCTTATCAACAAGTTCGCGATGGATAATCGACAACGCGACAGGGAAACGAGTAAAACTGGCCTGTGTGAACTGGAACTCACACTTGCAGCCAATGATTGCAGAAGGCCTGGAAAAGAAGCCGTTGAGCTACATAGCAAAACAGATAGCTGAAACAGGCTTCAATTGCGTGAGATTCACGTGGCCCACATACATGTTCACCAGGCCTGATTTCAGCGACATTACAGTTTCGAAATCCCTGGATAAGTTCAACCTTTCTGCTGCAAAATCAGGGTTTGCAAAAAACAACCCTCAGTTCTTGAACATCCGTGTGGTGGAACTTCACAAGGCTGTGGTTAATGAGCTTGGCAAGAATGAAATCATGGTGGTCCTGGATAACCACGTCAGCCTGCCAAACTGGTGCTGTGGTGGCGACGACGGCAACGGCTTTTTTGGCGACGTTAATTTCAACACGGCGGAGTGGTTGCAGGGCCTGGGGGCGGTGGCGAGGGCATATAAGGGAAACCCGGCGGTGAGTGCACAAATATCTATTTCTATATGAATGATCATGACATTGTGTTATTAATTATTTTCGAAAAATGGTTCTTGAATATTTTAGTTTCTTGTCAATTTCTTGAGAGAATTCAATTCCTGGCTCTGTCAGCAGTAATTATGAATGGTAGGTAAGATTACTTGAATTTATGAAGAGTGAATTCTGAATCACTTAATTTTCATAGAAAGATAAGCACTTGAAATAGAATATTTTGAATGAGGTAGGTAGTAGCTATGAGCATGAGAAATGAGTTACGAGGAAAACGGCAAAACCAGGCAGATTGGTACAAGTACATGCAACAGGGCGCGGACACAATTCACAAAGAAAATCAAGATTTTCTAGTCATTGTCTCAGGGCTATGGTACGACACAAACCTGGGATTTCTCAAGGCTAAGCCATTACCTGGAAATCTGGACAACAAATTAGTTTACGAAGCACATTGGTACTCGTTCGGGGACCCTGTCCAGACATGGACAGCTCAAACTAACAAGTTCTGTGCTCTTGTAACAAAAAGGGCCCTGGATAATTACCTTTTCTTGACCACAGGCAACAACCCTTTTCCTCTATTCCTCAGTGAATTTGGTGTCAATAATAGTGGTGACGATGAGGCCGACAATAGATACATATCTTGTCTCCTGGCTGCCGTGGCTGAGGCAGATATCGATTGGGCATTGTGGACTTTACAGGGGAGTTATATACTTAGAGAAGGGAAAGTTAATTTAGATGAATACTATGGAGTTCTTGATTTCAATTGGAATAGTCCCAGAAATCCAGCTTTTCTTGACAGATTGCAGATTGTTAGACAGATCAATCAAGGTACATATTGACTTACTCCAACAGTTACTAATATGATTGATATGGAAAGCTTTATGATCTTTCCATGTTATCCAGATTTCAAGTCGAGCCATCCAATATATTACCTAATGTTCCATCCACAAAGTGGGCAATGTGTGCAAATTATCGAGACCAATATTATTCTGGCCAACTGCCAGACTGGGAGCCGATGGGATCGATACCAAGATGGTGGCCCGATCAAGTTGGCTGGAAGCCAACAGTGCATGGGGGTGGCCGGAGATGACATGGCACCTCGTGTTTCGAATGATTGTTCAAGCAAATGGAAGCTTGTATCAAGCTCTGGTCTTCATTTAGGGACACAAGATGGTGAAGGGGGGTATTTATGCTTGGAAAGGAATGCTTCTGACTCAAAACTTGTGACCAGCAAATGTCTATGTGTTGGAGATAATCTTGCTGATCTTCCTACATGTGCTAACAATCCACAAATACAATGGTTTAAATTTGTTCCTGCTAATGTTTGATGTTTCTAACATTGAATTAGTTCCATGCCATTATTATGGCAGAAGCAAATCTTTGTAATTGAATGATGTTTAAGTTGATAAATAAAGGTTATTCAGATAGCCTTAGTCAAGTTTTTGCCTAATTAATTTTGTTGAAAATTAGAGCCGAAATTTGAAACAGATAAAAGTGTTGATTAATTATGTCGTCGCAAAAATCGACAGAATGCACAAAGAAAAGATGTTTTGAAAGTAGCATTACAAGAAAAATGCTAATGCAGTATCATTGTAATTTTTCAAGCTCATGATATAACTTCCCAACACTTTGTCGTAATCTATATCTTAAAAGAGTGTATATTAGGGTACACTAATTTTTCACAGTATTGTTACTTTAGTTTCTATGATATAGACTTTTTGTATCCAGATCGCATGCCTCATTTATTTGCCAGATTAAGATGTTTCATAAAAATTATCTCAATTCATCCAATTGGTAGCAAAGAGGAAGATGATCCATAATAAGTTTAAGGCCCACTGGCCAATTCAAAAATTGAGTGATAAATCATTAACTCAATTTTGGATTGATGAGAAATACATCATGTCACACCCTGCATTATTGTGCAATTAACACAAAGGGCTTAGAAGAAAAATGAAAAGAATGAAATTTAAAAGTCGAGAAACAAAAAAAAAATTTACTGCAAAAATATTCAGAGTGGACATGTGATTATGTGGACCAGCCCATATATGAACAAAAAGACGACCCAACACCTTAGTCAAACCTTTACAAAGCTTGTCAAGCCATTCTCTTCATCGCAGTCTCTTGCTCCACCGCCGAAAACCAGAGAGAGAGAGAGAGAGAGAAGGCGAGAAATGGGAAAGAGTGAGATAATAGTAAAAGCAGAGGAATTGGTGGAATCAGCCATGAAAGGGAACGATGCGTCCCACGACGCTGCCCATGCTTTCCGAGTGCGGGATCTCGCTCTCTCTCTTGCCCGTGAAGAGGGTTTCTCTGCTTCTCCTGATTCCATGCTCACTGTACGCCTTATCTCTCCCAATATTTTCAATTCGATTGCTATTAAGTTTTATTATTTGCTTCTCATATCGTGTGTGATTTTCAATACACGATGCCATATGCTGATCGCATACATATAAACCCTAGTGAACGCTAGCAGATGTATTTTTGGTAATTGTTGTGTAAAATAATGTTCTTTCACATAATTTGTTATGTTAATGTATCAACAGTTCACTGCTTCGTTTTTATGATTCAGATTTTATTTTTGTTAAAATAGACGTATGAAGATGATTTAGTATTTTGATTATTCAAAGGTCCATTTTTGTGCATGTGTGTTATGCTGTGATCTTCATGTCGCCATGAGATGTACATTGATTGATTTGTATTCTATGTTTCAAATATGACTCTGCAGAATTTTTTATGCTGAAATTTTATTTTCTTTCTTTTTAGGTGGAGTTAGCTGCACTTCTACATGACATAGGTAATAATGCTCTGTTCCTTTAACTTCTAAATCGTAACTGTGAAAAGGTGTAGTGCATTGTAATATGCTATATGCTATTGTTTTTTTTTTTTTTCTCTTTAATTGAAGAAATGGCCAACTCTCCCCAGGTTCCTTTTTCTTTGGTGTTCTTTCTTTCCTGATAAGTCTCTTTCTTGATACCGTAACTGTATCATTTGTGTACTTTCTTGTCAGCACTCTTAAAGATTGTCAAGGCTGAGTAATGTACGTGAATATAGAGTTAGACATGAAGGCATCTTGACTTGGGACAAAGTTTTCCAAATTCCTGATCTGGAGGACTGAAATGCACCATATGCTTACTTTTAAAATAATAAATTACCACACAAAGCACTGCTTATCTGATATTTTATGGTTATAAGTTGAGAGCTTATGGCTATGCTTTGGCAATATCTACGTTTTGTAATTGCATCATTATATAACTTCCATATCGAAGCATCTTATCAAGGAGATTCTTGTAGTTTGGGTGTAGTTTTCTTCATTTCTTCTATGTAGTTGGTTAAACAAATTCTCCTTTACAGTTACACTTTAATTTGCATGTGGAAGTGTGTAATTGTAATTTTCGGTATCTGTTATAACAGATACCATCATTTGTAATTTCTCTTCATTGACATACTTATAACTGATGGTATTTTATTGAATGGCTATTGCAGGGGACTATAAGTATATGAGGTTGGTGTTCTTCATAAGTAACTCTTTTTATGCCACTGTGCTGCCTGTATTTTATACTTTGATATACTTATTATATGTTTGTCTACAATTTTGATAGCATTGGCCCAACTTTAACATTTCCCTTTTGTAATGTTGTGATAATTAGAGATCCATCGGAAGGGAAGATTGTCGAGGACTTTCTTGTGAAGGAAGGTGTAGATGAAAGTATCAAGAAGAGGGTATTAAGCATCATAAAGGGAATGGGTAAGCAACCAGGAGCTCTTTTTTTTTTTGTTATTTTTCCATGTTGGAATGTCTACATTATGTCCACAGCATTTGACTTTTGTTTTAATACACTTTTCCCATCTGTAACTGATTGTTTCTGCATAGAAGCATGAAGTTGTTTCTAATACATATACATGTTGAAGCATTGTTCTCGACCTCATACTCTATTGTGCTTTTGGGATTTGCTCTGCTAGCAATTTTGATGTGGTTCATTTATTTATGTCCATTCATTATTTTCTCTTGACATCTGATAATCTGGCTGGCACCATTGGCTCTGCTTCACATTTTTCAGGTTTCAAGGAGGAGATTAGTGGGCTTACTGTGAGTACTCACTGTCCAGAATTTGGAGTGGTACAAGATGCTGATCGTCTTGATGCAATTGGTGCTATAGGTCAATCATAGTTAATTTCTTTTAAGTGTGCCTTTTTTTTTTGGAATTATAAGTTGTAAAAATTTGAAATCCACAGCGATGAAGCACTTGGAAGTTGGGTTGGGATTCCATATGTCTGAATCTATAAATACATGTTATTCAAATGTCGGGCTCAAGTCAAAACTTCAGACATGATCATACTGATAGAGTTGTTTTCAGGAATCGCTCGTTGCTTTACATTTGGCGGAAGCAGGAATAGGGTGCTCCATGATCCCAACATAAAGCCTCGAGCTGATTTGTCCAAAGAAAAGTACATGAATAAAGATGAGCAGACAACACTGAACCATTTTCATGAGAAGCTTCTCAAGTTGAAGGAATCGATGAAAACCAAGGTTCACACATATTGACTGAGTTGTGTTTTGATATCTTTCCCATCTATGTTTTCAATGGAAAAGTTAAGATTCAGAATTCATGTTGTAAATGAAAATTTACCAAAAGTTGGTGAACACATATTAACCATCTACAGAAACACTTTGTCATGGCAGGCTGGACAGAGAAGGGCAGAAAGAAGGCACAAATTCATGGAGGATTTCTTGGAAGAGTTTTATGAAGAGTGGGATGGGAGGGCCTGAAATCATGTTTTTATTTTCAGAAATGAATTTTTATTAAAACTAGACGAGGGGCTAGAGCTTCATTTATTATGTCGCATAATTCATCTAAAACATTTAGTGCATGTATTGTTATCTTGCTTCAATGGTGTAGGTTGGACACTTTCAAAGGGCATAATAAAAGAGTTGTCGCTCTTTCAGCACATTCGTGCATATGTAGTAATAATGCAAAATATGAATTGATACGTTACAGACAAAACTGGTAAATATCACATGACTACTGCCACAAAAACCTGTATACATATTACATACATACTCTATTCAGACTCAATTATATGAGGCCCCCAACTTCTCCCTTCCCATTCTTCTACCCTTTAACCCCATTTCTTTCAAACAAAAGTACAAAACGCTTTTTACTTATTTGCACTTCACTACACCCTGCTTGGTGGAGGAATAATAAAAGCCATATAAGGAATGGGGAGCAAGAGGTAAATTCCAATATTTGGGAAATAATAACTATATTTCCTATAGTTTGTTGGCCATTTTTTCCTATTATGGGGTTTTTAACATTTGCGGAAACTAATTGGATGGTTAATCGGATGGGTGAGCATCGATCAATTCGGTGATCGAATCAAACTTTATTTCGATTAACTGAATCAAAATTTTTGTTAATTGAAAACCAAAACCAAATCTGAAGTTTTTGAAAATTGAAAAAGTTCGAACCAAAATTTTATTTCGGTTCGGTTATAAATTCAGTTTTTTACCGAATTTTTTTATTAAAACCAAGTTAATCTACTCTCAAAATTACCTAATATATTTTCTACATATCAAAATTGTTTGCATATCATCAGACACTCAACTTGTGCGAGCACTGAGTCACTGCCCATAAATAATTTTTTCTTGAAAATATGACTATATATATCAAGATGTTTGAATTAAGAGTAGTAAAAGACTTAGTGTCTTAGCGAGATCAAGACGTAAGAATTAAGAGGAGTAAAAGATTTAGTGTCTCACTAAGATCAAGATGTGAGAATTAAGAGTGGAAGAGATGAGAGAAATTGATGGAAAAGAGGCACCGCTCTCCAGTTCGATTTTGTATTTTGAGAGAAATGGATAGAAGACTTAGGTTTATTTTGATTTTGTATGTTTGCTGAAATTATATATATATTTTTTTTATTTATTTATTTATTTATTTATTTATTTATTTTAAATTTAAAATCTAAAAAGATTTCGATTTAGTTTTCGATATTTTGATTTTTCAGACACGATAACTGAATCGAAACTCCAGAATTTTCAAAATTCAAAACCAAAACTAAAATTTACTGTTCGATTCAATGCGATTTGATTTTTTAGTTTTTACTGATCACTGCTCACCCCTAATTATTCATGAACCCTTTTTAGTTTTTCCTATCCAATTTTTGTATGTGAAATTGTTATCCATGTTATGTGATGAAGCTGTAACCATGAAAATAGATATTACCTTAGATTTAAGTATTGCTTCATACAACTTCTGGATAAATAACAGAATAGAGAATGATAAAAATAGAAAATTAAAAAAATTTGTTTACTGGATGAAGGCAAAACATGTCGATGAGAGATTAAAACTAGAAATTGAGGGGGGGGGGGGGAACAAAAAATAAAAACATAACTAAATTATGTACGAGAAAATGATAAAAAAAAAAAAAAAACTGAAGGTAAAAAAGGGAGAAAGTGGGGACAAACTCCAAATTCAATGTAAATGAGAAGTATACATCATATTCATATCTATTGTAGAATTATTGTTTTTCCTTTTTTTTTTTTTTTTTCAAATCAACCGAAGCCATTATCGCATGTGTGCATTTGAAATATTTGATCGAGTAGTTGGTCTGAATTGGAATCTCTAACATCACATTATTTGGTCATTCTCATTAATGTATTCATTGCAATATATATATTTATTAATAAAGTAACCCACCACCACTTCCAAATATAGGTATTGGATAAATTGAATTTCTTTGAAATATATTTCGCAAACTATATAGAAGAGTTCAACCGTAACAAGTAAATCACATGCGACGGGCTCGACCAAATTAAAGTAGTGGATTTACTTGGAATTATAACTTTATTCACTAATTATAGTAAGCGTTGTGTAAGATTTGGACATGGAGGGAAGTAACACCCTTTAAATTTAAGGCTAAGTTTAGAGAGAAACAAAATAAGAATCCAAAGCCGAAGCTACTGCAACACTTCTAAAATCATTTTTGTTGCATCTCAGTTGTTCAAAATACATCAAACTATAATACTTTTCGCAAGCCTTGTTATATCGCATCATAGATGTATTACAATACATCTTATTCAATCCATTCAAATTAATTTGATGGTTCGTGATATATAACACGTTACTAGAAAAAACACTTAAGTCAACATTCAATTAATTAAGTTGCAGTGGATATTTTTTTATAAAGAACTAAATTTATTATGAATGTCAAAACATGTATGAAAAATACGTGTGATTGTATGATTATACTATTATATTAGATGAATGATAGATGTATATAGTATATAATTATTTGTGTATAAGTAGATGAGTGGTGGAACTTACGATCCTGGAACTGAAAATTCCAAATTGTAAAATATGAGAGTGACCCGTTTCACATCAGTGTTGATAAAATAAGAAGAGACTTGTATGAGTATGACATTCACCATGTATTGACCGTACCAAGAAATATTGTATGTTATCTATCATGTTGTCTGATTTTATTCCTCTACCATCCACATTCGTTTTAGGGACAACAATCCAAATTAGATAGTGTGTGTTATTAATGTTTAATATTATTTTCATAATGTTCATTCTTCCTAATATTAAATAAAAATATTCTAAAGCTACTCGCGAATAACCACCTCACTTTCACTTTACTCAATACAATTAAATATATAGTTAAAGTTAAAAAGTTAAATTGAGACAATCATTTTTCTTGTAACTCTATATACAAATTTCGTGTAACCCTTTGTCAGAATTTCGTATAGTCTTATGTCTGAATTTCGTATAGCCCTATATTCGAATTTTGTGTTGCCCTTTATCTGAATTTCATGTAACCCTGTATCCGAATTTTGTGTAGTCTTTGTCCGAATTTCGTGTAACTCTATATTCGAATTTCGTGTAGCCCTTCATCAGAATTTTGTATAGTCCTATATCCGAATTTCATGTAGCCCTATGTTCGAATTTCGTGTAACCCCTGAGTTGAAACTTAAGTTGATTTTCATGTATCTATTGATATCAATAATTATATTATTATGTTCAGATCAATATTATTACACGAAAATGTTATAATATAATATGCAATAACCATGTTATTATCCCATTTTAGAATTTCGTGTATTTATAATATAATGAAATTTGTGTATTAAATAAACAATAATTTTAGTATTCAACCTATAAATAAAACACAACAGAACAGTATACTTTTTCAAACTCATCTCATCCCATCATCAAATATACTTTTGACTTAAATGTATACTTTTAGATAGTTTTGAATAAAAAAAAATAATGATATGAATATATTTAATACACTCTTAAATATTTTTGGATATTTAAATACACCTTTAAATATTTTTGGATATTTGGGACAATTTCCTCTTCGTTTTATGGTCTATTATTTCGATTTGACTAGTCTAAATAATTACAGGTTAGATCATGTTTCATCGAACACTTCTCAATCATTATATCGTTTATCATCCAAATCATCATTCACTACATCTTCGATCCAGACACACACACGTCTCGAGTTGGATTTTTTCTTCTTTTAAAAAAAAAAAATCTGTATGTATACTCCGATGAATTAAATCCAGAGTCAAAAGTATGTTAAAAAGTGTAGTTCAGTAAATTTGGAATGTAATATGGTGAAAGCAATTTATTCAAGGATTGAGCCAAACGCTCCTCAAAGCTTCTACTTTTTTAACTTTAAACTATTAAATAACTCTGCCAAAACAAAAAATTTAAATAAATAATAATAATAATAAACCCCTCTGCTCTGCCACCCTGCTTTATTACTCTACTGTTGACTTCCTCCATTACAATCCCACTCCACAGTTGCCATCATTAATATCTCTCTCTCTCTCTCTCTCTCTCTCTCTCTCTCTCTCTCTTCTATAGTGGTATTTATCTTTGCAATCAAAAGCACCCCAATTTTCACTATACTGGCTTTACCAACCATGGAAGCCTTCAGTTTACTCAAATATTGGCGTACCAGTGGTGGCGGCGCTTCTGGTGGAGCCACCCCTGACTCCGTCGCCGCCGCCACCAAGACCATCGTCACAGCCGCCGCTGTCAGCCCTTACTCTTCCGACGGCGAAGATGGCCCTTACTTTGACCTTGAATTCCCCCTTCCTGACCAAGAAAGCGACATCGACGAAGCAAAATCACAAGAAAATGACCGAAAAGCCCCCAAAACAGATGATGGAGATGAAACAGAAAGTACTGGCTCTGACGCCGAAGAAATATCTGTGAGTGAAAGCGACGAAGACGACGATGAAGGGGAGCTCAAGTTTTCTCTCACTAGCAATGAATGTACAGATCACAGTGTGGCGCTTTCTCATTCAGATGAGCTCTTTTTTAAAGGGGATTTGGTTTCAATCGAGCCTTCAAGCATTTTGTTGAATGCTTCTGAAGAAAACTCCAAATTCCCTGTTTTTCTAGTGAAATCCGCGACCAAGTTCCGAGTGCTTCTGCTTAAGCTCAAGAAATCGAAGTTCAGCAATGGAGAAGGCCTTGAAAAATCTGGAAAAGATGAGAAAGAGTATCAGGGAAAACTGACTGGTAAATCTTTTGCTGTGAAATTCAAGGTTGAAGAAGTTCCCCTTATAAATTTGTTTACAAGGGATACAAGCTCGAAGGAAAACAATGGCAATGGCAACGGCAAAGGGGTGAAACACAATGCTGAAGACTCCGATGAGAAAAAGTTGAGCAAAGAAGTGATGCAAAAGTACTTGAAAATGGTGAAACCTTTCTACGTTCGTGTTTCCAAGCGTTACGCTGAGAAGCTCAAGTTTTCCGGGCACTTAAGCTTTCCCGGCGGCGGTTCCAAGGGCTGTGTCGCCGCGCCTCCGCCTACGGAGAAAGCAGGGGAGGCGCCGCCGAGCAATGTGAAGACTCAGCAGAAGCTGCAAGCAGGGCTGAAAGTGGTGAGAAAGCACTTGGGCAAAAGCCGGTCAGCCTCCGCCGCAGTGTCGGCGCCGTCCCCCGGAAAGGTGACGTCGGAGCGGCGTGATGACTCGCTGTTGCAGCTGCAGGATGGAATTCAAGGCGCAATTATGCACTGCAAGAGATCGTTCAATGCCCCTAGAGGTAATTTTGGGTACATTTTCTTGAATTTACAGTTTCTGTAAATGGTAAAAATTTCCAAGAATTACTTATTAATTATTCTTGAATTATTTGATTCATTTTGTCATATGTTCCTATTGTAAGTTAATTAGTTTTTGTTGAAAAACAATTGCAGATGCGGAATCATCATCAATCTTATGCCGTTCGGTGAGTGATCCATCATATGAGAAGTCTGTGACGATGGGGAAAGCAAAAGGGACTAAGGTTGTTTAGATTAGCTAGAAATAAGTTAATTAATGTAAGTAAATATATTTTATAAACTAGTATAGGTCAAAGTGCTACAGGTAGGTAGGCCGAAAAAGCACTAAATTAGGGTTATGGCCTTTCTTTTGAGTCTATGTTGCTTTGATTTGAGCAGGTAAATGACTGAGGAATGAGTAATGAATTATTACTTGTGCTTTGTTCTCTGTAAAGTTAGCCATCTTAAAAATACTAGCTACTTTTCATACTCCATTCAGCTTTATGGCAATATATGTTGATTAATTTTCGCTGCCCCTATTTCCCATAAAAAAGTAAAGGTTCAAAAATGAAAACACCAATTGGGTTGCTTGAAAATGAGACAAAAAATTGAGGTCTCTTTAGTCAGCTAATTATGACAGGTTCATAGCATATGTTGTCTTTGAATCCTGTGTGTGAATAAAAATGAAAGAAGAAAGAAAAAACAAGGTGAAGCCGGTAAAAATGGCGTATTATGTGTTTTAAGGCAAAAGTGGAGACAGGGACTAGCAAAACAGTAGTAAAGTTTGTAGCTTTACTGCCCACTTTTCTTTTACACTGTAATATTTTCTCATCAAAGGAAGAGAGAGATTATGAATTATAAAGTGTTGTGTTAGAAATTGTTTGGTTTTGCAATCTGTCTTTCCACAACTGCACATAAGCTATTCATATCTTAAAAATTGCTAATTATCCTAATAATGGCGTTTGATGTGTCCAAATAATGAACAAAAGCTATAATCAACACTAAGTCAAATTAATGGTTGTTCTTGGGCCAAATAAAAACTCAATTGACAAAGACATTTTTAAAGTATTGTTATCAGTTTTATCAGCCATGTTTGTTTCTTCCTTTTCAGTTTGGAAAGTAGAAAGAGGAACAAGTTCTGGCACAGGAGATTCTCAATCCCACCTGAAAAGCAAAGGGTTTAGTTTATCCTTCCCCCCCCCCCCCCCAATTTCAATAATTGAATTTGGTCATTTACTTATTAACTTAAATACAATCCATGCAAATTTTAATACAAATAAATGTACAACGGCTTGATTTCTACAAGTTAGAGCAGATGGATTCAAGTCCACAAAAATAAAAGACATAGATTCAATTGAAATAAACGGAAATTTGGAAATGAAAACACTCAAACATAATTAAAATAAGAGAATTCAAATATATATCATATCATCTAATAGTTGGAAGGTAATGTCATGTGTCACCAAATTATTTATTTGGCATTTATGTCAGCTATTAAATAAGTTGCTTTAGAATTAGGGGGAAACGAGTATGATGTTGATTTTGATGGTAAAACAAAAAGAAACATAGAAAATATGAGATATAGTCCAGAATGGTGGGTAATCTGATTCAATTTGTCTCCTCCTTGTTGGTTTTTCCTTACAAAAAGCATTCCCCTTTTCCTCCTCGCATGCATGCCTCACCCAATCTTCCTCTTTTCTCCTTCCACCATTACCTTCTCTTTCCATTTTCTCTATAAAGTACCTCGTTTTGTAGGGATATTTTTGGTATATAATCATTTATCCTCCCATCACATCACCGCACAACTTAATCAATCTCATATATCCTCTAATATGATTTTTCATTATTTTCAGCGTTTAATAGTAACATTAAAATGCAACCATGACAGAAAATCATCATGTATAGGAACTAGTAGAAGATCTCTCTGTTTTTTTTTAATCGTGTAATGTAAGATTAATTAATTAATTAATTTTTATATGTTATATAAGTTATGATCACGTTATTATGTATTCATGTTAGATAGCTCAGTGAAATTGTGCCACTGAATTCAGTGAAATTTTATAAAATAACATATCAGAAAATATAATATATTTTATAAGAGAAAATATTTGAATTTATTTTTTTATGCGAGACAGGTTAACCTATGTAATGATTATCTTATAATCAGTTGGAATTTTTTATTTGATAACACATTAGATTCAAACTACATCTGATCCAATAATTTAATCATATCATATAAATTACTTCCATTTAAAATTTACCACATCAACCGTCCGAATAAAGTTGCTACATTTTAATCAACCGCATTAATAAAGTCATCGGTTAAAGAGCTAATACTTCAATGAAATTATAATAGACTAATCTAATTAGTTATATAATCCATGATTAATCTAGTAATGTAAATAACTATTATATAATCATGATTACATTAATAAATAGTGCTTCTCATGATATTCATAAATACACTATATGTTCGTCGTCAAAATTAAATGTCACTTATTTAAAATGGCACATGCATATTAATAATTAATGTTGTAAGCACACATGACTTCCGTTGAAAATTTTAAAATTAAATAATCAATAAAATACAACTTAAAATAAGAATGTGATGTGTTTGAATCTTGTTAGATCTGTTCTATACTAGATCTTAATCTACTGGATGGTTGTTTTTTTTTTTTTTTTCTAGGTGAAAATCTATTTCAACTCCAAGGCGTGAATTCGCAAATGATCAAGTACTACTGCAAATATTATAAAAAGCACTTTATAGCCTATTGCATGTACTAAAAAAGTGCTACATGTTCTTGGATTTATATGAGGTCTGAGGATTCTATAAACTAGTATTGTCAAACATGTAAATCTAATGAAGAATCTTATCTTAAACAAGTTATGATTATATTAGAATAATCCATAAACATGTGAAATGATTAGCAATTTTTTGTCACGGGGGTTTATTTATGCTCTTTTGGAAGCCTATTTCAGACCATCCAATTCACTTTCACATGCATTGGCTTATGAGTTTAACAGCATGCGTTGGTTAGTTTAGTATCATCTTGTAATAGGGTTGTTAATTTTCTAATTGACATTTTGTTTTGTTACCATTTGAATGAGAATTCCGTTGCACTGTCCAATATTTATATGCGGTTTCCAATATTACTAAAAAGTAATAGACAAAAATAATGCGTTTTAAGTTAAAAAAATACTCTGAATTAGATTTAAAAGAAATAATAATCAAGTTTTTTTTTAAAGATACTTTCAAGTAAAAAAATAATACTTTTTTGAAGAAACTATAATATTGTCTAGGACGAAAAAACAATATTTGTCACTTAAAGAAATATCAAGGATTGAACTTAAATTTGAGTTGATCCACGTTAAGTGACTCATTTAGTCAGATATGGTGTTCCGTTGGTCTCATACAATTTTTGCTTAGAATGCATTACATATCTTATGTCAATTAAGAAATCCCTTTAATTAATTCTCCCAAAAAAAAAAAAAAAATCCTTTAGAATTTTATCTACAAGAATGTGAATTGATTAGGGGAATTCGAAATCATAAAAGAATATACGTGGTAGGCGAAAATAAAAGCTCGTAAATGATAGGCCAATTATTGACAGTTCATCAAAATTCCGGAAGTATAATAGTTTTGATTTTGAATGTAATAATGCACATTAGGGTTAACTTTAGTACTCAAAAGTTTTCTGAGGATTTAGTAGGTAGTATCCAGGCTAGGACAGTGTATTAATTACCAGTTCACGATTATTGCATTGTCCTATGCCGATGGACTGAATATTGGTAATTATTTTGCTATTTTTTTGGCTCAATAAAACCAAATAATTTACAATACTTCTAATATGAAAATATACATTGAGAAATAGAACCAACAAAAGGTCCATTCCGACAAAAAAAAAAAAAGAAGGTAAAAGGTCCAGTAATAAATTTAAGCAGTACTAGTAGCTAATGATTGAGAAGAATTCTTTATGGGGCCACGGCCTGAACCAACACTCAAATGTAAATCCTCTAAATTAAAGGCCCATTAATTGGACTCAGAAAGCCCATCTTATGAGCAAATTCAATTTGCTATAAATCAATGTATTTGACGTTTGAGATTAGGTATAATTGGAATCCTGTAATGCCCAAATTAAAACAGTTGGCTATCCATTTATGGAATACTATAACTTGTATTTGATTTTTTTTCTTAAATAATAACAACCTTTCTCTATTACGAAGCCTAAGATTAACATAAAAAAGAGTAAATTATGATAAACGAACACTCCTGCAATTCCTATCCTGAACAACCTGGCTACTTACATTCACATTCACATTCACAGTGCAGTTCATTGTAACAACAAAACTTTTCTTAATAACATCTGTAATCTTAACTTTCCCACTCATCCTCGTATATGTACCAAGAACCAAATCCCCTTCACTCAAATCACTCCTAAATCTCCCGACTCCCAACAACTTATCAACCATAACATCAACTGAAACATTCATGTCAAGAGTCCTCCGGGCCCCGGCCCGGCCCTCCGGCGTCCTCATTTCTCCGACAACAGAACCGTCATAGTAAACATTCGTGGTTATATTATAGAACTTGAACGACGCCGCATTAGGATTCTTGACGGAGACAACGGCTACGAGGGTCAAGTTACGGCCATGGCCAGAGTCGTTCTCGCCCGAAAGTAAATCAAGGCCGTTAAACTTGGCGGCCTTGAGTTTCAGAACGGGATCCTTAATGTGAAACTCCGTGAGCATGAGTATTAATACGGTGACAACTAAGACGAGGAGTAGCGCGGCTGAGCAGCCGCAGCACTTGATGCACTTCTGGCGGCGGCGCAACGTGAACTCCACCGGAAAGCTGTCGTGTTTGTGTATGTCGATCCGGTGGGAGTGGGTGGCTGGCGCCAGAGGCTTCACTTGTTCATTTATCTCCGCCATGGCTGATGAGTTTTCAGATCGATGCAACTTTGTTAGTAGTATATAGAATGGAAGCATTTTGGTAATTATGGTCATATGTTTTTGTCTTAATTCAGAAAATTCCTAAACGCGTTTGCCGTTTGCTAGGGCTTTGAACGTTGACTTGGATATTAGGATAGTGTTGAAGCTAGTCTTATCATAATAAAAGTAATGAGATTGCATCTTAACGTACAGAATAAGGCAGTATGTTTGAACTATAGCACAGAGTGGGTTTTATAATTAAATTCGGACTTAAAGCATTTTGGGATTTTAAAGTATTGATCAAGTGAATTATTTTCGTTTGGTTGGGGAGGGTATGGTTGAGATGGAAAATGTGAAAAATAATGAATGGGTATAATGCTTGGAAAATGTGAAAAAAATGGTGTAATTATATTATCAAAACTCAAAAATGCTTTTATAATAATTGATGGATTTTGTTTCGAACAACGGTTAATAGAAATCTCATATAAAAAAGTAAAATTGGGGCTAAAAACTGCACTAAGAAATAGAAGTGATCTGGCCCATCCATCCGATTTGGATGTAAAATCCATGGTTGGCGGCCAAGGACCTGTTAAACGTAGACTAAGAAAATTAGTATGGAAAAACAAATTTAGTGAGTGGGAAAGGAATCTAAGGCAGGCGCCAGAGTCCAGAGTGTGTTTGAAACAAAATAAGACAATAGAGAAATGGACGATAACTAAAGTTATGAGATCAATTATCTTATCTTCGCTCTCTCCTTTTCCTTCATGTCTATCAAATCCACAAATTTCAATCCCATATTTAATTTTGATTGCTAATTCAGTTTCATTGAAATTAGATGAGCCATAACCAAAATCGGTCCCTCAGCTTTAAATTCCACCATAAATTCAAGTCTTTTTATGACGTTGTACTATGTTTTTTCAGGATTTTCAATAATATTCAGCTTTAAAAAATAAAATGAATAAGATAAAGGGGGTAAAGTTGTAATTTTATAAGTCAAATCAATTAATCAAATTTCATATTTTATCCAAGTCTGCTATATAATTTTACAGTACAAAAACTATCTGTTAGAAGAGATGCAGAATTGCAGAAGGTTATGGAGCAGCACTTTTTTCTTGTGTCAGCCGCAATTGCTGTTACAATCTTGATAGGGACAGATCAATATGGTTTTCAAGTTGTTATGCCACATTGCTTTTGAAATTATTATTATTATTATTATTATTATTATTATTATTATTATTATTATTATTATTATTATTATTATTATTATTATTATTATTATTATTATTATTACTACTTATTTTTCTTTCTCCGATTCCTTTTGTAATTTTGAAAGAGACCATCTTTTAATTACTTAAAATCGATGTATAAATAGAGTTGTCGATGCCAGAATTTTGCATTAAAAAATCTGCAAGTATACATAATATATATAACAGGGAAATGACATATTTGTCAAGATAGTTAAGCAAATGGTCTAATGGTCAAGAAATTTCAAAGTTTTGCGACATTTAATTTTAAAATTATAGTATTAATTTTTTAATTATCAATTTAATCATTATTTAACTAATTAAATGCAATTTTTGCCAATTAATTATAATTATTGAATTAGTTCAAATGTGTATTGATATAGAAGACACATAAACATGATTTTAATGATATAAATATTTCATTCATGCTATATATATCTGGTAAAGTCTATCAAATACATCAATATGAATATATATGTGCATGTATAAGGATGAATGTTGTTACATGCTATGATATTTACTAAAGTGTAGAATTTATAAATTTGATTTAAACGGGTGATAACATGTATTTTTACTATACTTAGCACATTATTCATCTAGCAACTAATGCATTAACCAAATAATTATATATTAAATAGACAATTTCAAAAGAATTGAGCAAAAGTACCCAAAAAATAATAATATAAAAGTACCCCACTGCATTATAGGTGGATAGGAACTATAACTATAAAATTGATACAAAATTTGATGTCCATGCTTATTTCTACATGATATGTCATTGTTGGAAACAGAACATTTTTTTTTTTTTAATTTTTAGAAGTAACTGCGGAGGAAACTAAGGTGATATAGTAGGTATGTATAATCGAAGCAATACATACACAAATAAGCATTTGTAGCATGCAAAGTCATAAAAACAAAAAAATATTAAGTAAATACAAACATAGCTGAATGACAAAAGAAAATGTTATAAGATTAGAACGTGTTCAAACTCTAAACAAATTGTTGGTGATATTAGTGAGTCAAACTTGTTAATATCAAAGTCATTAAGATACGTACATCCTACAATTTGTATGATTAAAATTCCGCGAACATGTATATCCTATATCACAATTTATATCATAAAATTCCTAAGGGTTAAATTGATATCCTCGAAATAGTCAAACGTAAGTTTGTAAGTCGTTCATAAAAATTAAAAAAAGGCTGAAAATGGTTGCAAATAAGATAAAATGAAACATTAATGCTCATAGACATGATAAACACTGGATAGCTTGGGTGGTAAGATTAAAATCCATGGTACAATTCATGACAGCTGTTCTCCGGCGATTCACGATCTTCACCACTCTTACTTCACCTCTCAACTCTGCTAAACTCCTCACTCTCACCAAACCCAATCCAATATCCCTACTCAAATTCAAATAATTCTCTGCCATAACCTTAATCGTCGCATTAACTTTAATCTTCTCTCTGCTGCCAACGCTTCCGCCGTAGATATTCGCCGCCCCAATCGTCGCGTTTCCGTACAACATAATCGCGTTTCCGCCATGGAAATCGAAGCGCCCGAAGTTCATGTTGTGTAGGCGGATTAGGGCGATGATAGTGGTGTTTAGGGAGGCGGATCGGTAGTGGAGGTCTTTTACGACGACGTTTGATAGCCGGAGGGTAGGATCGTCGACGCGGAGGAGGAGGAGGCCGATTAGTAAGAAGGCGATGCTTAGGAGGGCGATGGCGATGAGAATGTAAACCAACCATTTGCTGCTGCTCTTTTTATGCCTGGAGGATATTGCTCCACTCAAGGTTTTTTTACAAATGATTTCTAATGCTTCCTTTTTTGCCTGGGGATTAAGATGATTTTCTTCTTCCATTATTTTTCTTTTTTCGAGGTCGTGGAATTTGGAAATTTTATGATACAAGTGGATGAATTTGAGGAGGCGTCACAGTCTGCAGTTACTTTGTTGTCCCACTCTTCTCTATATCAAACTGAATTTAATATATGATGATGTGAAGTGTATATACGTAATGATACTATTATATGGTAGATAACAACATTGAGTAGATGAGAAAATCTTCTATCTTATTTTATTCCTTTTCTGTATAAAAAATAAAGTTTTGTTTTGGATTTTATTAAAAAAAAAAAGGTTTTGTTTATCAGAATACTGTTTATTTTTAATTTTTGTAGTTTAGGACAATCAAATGAAGGTACAAGATTTATAAACTATAAAATTTTATTCACACTCTTCTATTTATCCACCAAATTGATTGCCCTACGTTTGTTAAAAGAGCATTCTAAAAGTAGAGTTCATTGAAATGATGTTAATTTTTATCTTTTAAAATATTACTCTTTTTTTCAGGCATTTTTTATCAAAAAATCTAACACTATTATTTTAGGATTAATATGGTGTCATTTTATTTTTTGGGGCAATATATGTTACTTTTGAGTATGAAGACATATAATAAACCCTAAATCCTATATGGGCAAAATAGATGCATGAAGTGTATTGGCACAATCCTAATGTCATGATCCGACGTCACTATCGTTCTCGACCTTTGAGCTACCGGATTTAATACTCTCTTTTTTCAATATTGTTTTCATATTCATTCTCTTTAATTTTTATCATTCGTTATCTCAATTTTGAGCTATACTGACAAAACAACCCCTTAAAATAAATTTGGATAAGTTATAGAAATAAATAATCTTCTAAATTTTATATTAGAAATACTTTCTTGAAACAGTACTTCTAATTACTCCTTAAGATATGTGTTTAACTCACTGATACATTTTATTAGTAGGTACAATTTATTCATGAGAGAATATAAAAAAAAATGTCAAATGACTATTTGTATGTTTTAGAAGCTTAGAAGGGTCCAGTTATAATTTTTTGAGAGCTAAGATTTTTTTTTTTTTTTAAATCAGCCCTTGTTATCATTATTATTTGTAAACACGCCAACCAATTGCAGACGATGATGGGTCCATTTAATGCACCATTTTTCAAATTTGTAGGATTTGTTTATATAAATTCATACTAATGTTTGACTAATTTGTAATTTTTATTTGAGTGACTATAAGGGGATTTAGTTATTAAATTTTAAAATTGTTATTGATGAACTTGACTATAAACAATTATCATTGATTGTGGATGTTAGCAAAATTTTATGATATTATAACGGAGAGGGCATATGAATTATACCATACATAAATTTTAGATAAATATTTCGAAATTTTATTTTCTTTCTAAAAAATCAAATTGACATTGATTCATTATGTATGGAGCTGGTGCATAAAAGGGAGTTTCATTTGTACAACTCTACTAAAATGCCATTCAGAATGAAGCTTGTCTGCTATTCAATTCGGATATTATGTAGTAATATTGTAATTTTTTAGAGAGAGAGAGAGCTAGTAACGGTGCAATTGAATAATTTGAATTTGACCATACTATCTTTTTACACTTGATGAACATATTATTTTCATAATATTGGAAAAAGCATAGACATGTTTTTTTTGTACAAGAACGTGTTGAGGTCACCTCAATTCTCAAAAGCAAAAGAAAAATAAAAGAATGCTAATAATTGTAAGAGCACAACAAAAAACATGCACATAAATTCATTAAACAACAAACCTCTCTTCCACGAGGGTAATCCCAGATCCATCATCAAGTAGCTCGGTTAATCCTTTTTCTTCTGTAACACCACATCATCCATTGATCCACGGTTGCAAAGCCAGATGTCAAACGGGCGTGCTGCCACATGGCGGATGCTCAGTGGCCGATATGATATAAAAAACCGCATTTTCGTTTATGGTTAGTTGGCCAATAAAACTATAATCAAATAAAAATATATATACTTGATCACTTGTATGTATACAATTGGTGTAATCTACCTTAATTTCCCTACCAAGAACTATACAAATATTATTTCCCCTGTTCCGTTTTTTCTATACTTTTAGGCCCACTTTTGGGCTCCCTTTCAGCGTACTGTGTGAAATGGAGACGAGTTGGCGAAGAATGTGACCAAATATCATAGTATTAAACATGTGGCTGTTCCATATTTATGTCTCCTAGAAGTGCTCTTTGTGGAACTCAAATTTGGTTGAACCCTTCTGATTATAGTCATAGCAGAGTTTGTTGAGTTCTTTTGCTAATACTGGTGCCCCACAGTAGAAAACCCCTGTTCCAAATGTACCAAATCCCTCATCATTATCAACTGATACTCAATGTAGCTAGCTAGTTTTGAATGGCATATGTAAATATATACTCACCTATTCTTGCATTGGCATGTTTTGTGCCAATTTTTGTGAGCACTTTCTTCCAATTAGGCCTTGCAAAATGTGTTCTAACCTGTTAGAACCAATAGTATAGTTTATCAGACTCTATCAGATGATTGAATAAGTGTTGATTGGAACATGAATCTTAACTCTTACCCTTGTTCCGGATACAATATCCACCCCATTTTTAGCATGGTTAAGTGCCTGAACCATAGTGATGAGAGCTGAACGAGCATCTCCTTCTTCGTATACACTTGTTAGATAATTGTGCATCTCAATTACACCCTGCAAATGCATGATTTGAGGTTTTAACCAATCAATAAAATATACTGAGTACTGGGATGTTGAGAAGCTACATTACCCTTTGATCAAGTTCGGAAACTTCATCCATGACGCCCTTGAACCAAT
Source organism: Scutellaria barbata (assembly GCA_028654395.1). Lineage (NCBI taxonomy): Eukaryota > Viridiplantae > Streptophyta > Magnoliopsida > Lamiales > Lamiaceae > Scutellaria > Scutellaria barbata. The sequence continues at coordinate 12,991,279 of CM053645.1, forward strand.
CAAATGACCCTTGCTCTCTTGTGACCCAATAAAAGTAAGCATTTGTTGTCCTTAGAGTTCTCCTCCGTTTCGGAGAAATCTTGTTCAGAGACGAGTCAAAGGAAGTGGAACTCTGGTCTGAATACCTGCTGAAATCTGAAATTGAATCCTGGAATATGAAAATAATTTTCATTAGTTGAATTTCTATAAAACAGGAAAATTCAAAGGATTCCGTGATGCTTACAGCCTGCTCCTCCATTTTGACAATATTGTTGAGTAGGTCTTTAAGGATGCTGATGAAAGGCGTGGCGCCAATACCAAGACCAACGAGTAAGAGGACATCATACTTTCTGTAGTCTTGTGCTGGAGCTCCATAAGGCCCATCTATTAATAGCTTTGGCAAGCTGGATTTAGAGGTAACTTTCAGATCATTTAAGAAAAATCTCTACATGTTCACATGGTATGTGAATAGAATGATTGGCAGAGATAGAAACCTTCTCTTGGTGTTTTCATCAGCCCTGAGTAGGCCACTCTTGCCACCAACAGGGGGCTCACATGCCTCGGAGAATACTCTCTTAAGTTCGTGTGTCCAATCACCTAACTGCCGTATGTGAATGCTAAGGTAATCATCATCAGGTGCCGATGTGATTGAGAATGGATGCCTGGATGGATATTTGCAACTTACATCAATATCTACTTGAACCATATAACTTTCACAACAATATAATTTCAATGAAAGTTACCATTCAAATGGAGAAACGGCTGGGCACTGAACAAACATGTATTGTCCACTCTTATGTCTAAACTGAGGAGGCTTTGACATTTGTAATGTTAGTACATTTCCTGGATAAATTGCAACCTGGAAATGCGATTAGGACATTGAGCCAACTTTTAAGTCCCACATATTGAAACCATCATTTATAAGAATAATCAAACTCGTTCTCACCTTCATAAGCCGGACACTGTAAAACCCTGACCGGAAGAATCTGAGGGTCCTTTCTCCTGCATAAAGAAGTACAGGGACAGCTAGATACATCCATGTCTGCAACCAAAGAAAAATATCAAGCAATGATCAGAAACATAACAACAACAATTAACTACTAAGCTCATAGTGAAATGTTGTTGTTTATACATATGCATACCGTCTTTTTGTACCAGTGATGAACAAGGTAAAGGAATGTGCCATGGATGACAAGCAGGATGTAGACTAAGGCAAACAGGTGGTGCGAATACCAGAAAGCATTGTAGCCGGTTAGCCTGTCGAATGGCTTAGGCAACTTAATAAGACTTCGTCTGAACCACCGTGTTGCCAATGTAAAAGCGATTATCATGATGATCAGCATCATGATTCCTGTGACACCCTCAACCCCCTTAACAAGGTCCATGTATTTGGGCTTTTGATAGCCAAAATCATTAATCAAGTACTTGTTGTACATTAAATCTGATTCGTTTATAAGCCTTGGAAAGTCACACGCAAGATGGTTACCAGCATGGAGTATGATACCAACTACAATGGCCGCAGCAATGGTCTTCTCGTATCCAATATTTTAACAGGGAAACAGGGCAAAATGATCAGATCTCTAATATATCTTCAGTAAAAGTCTAATATTTCAATGTTAAAAATGAAAACTCAATGACAATGATGGTTGACTAGGATAGTCAATTTGTTAGATAGCTATTGAGTAAAGACATGAATTCACTTTGTAATGGATCAATATACCATATGATGATCACACACTGTCAAGTCAGTTTTTGTTTTAATCTCTTATTTCAAAATAGCTTTATGTGTCTTCCATACTTTATTTCTCATGTATGACCAAACAACACCAAGAGGCTCATACTGTATAATAGAATTACCAATTACTAATGATACTTCGATAATAATCTATCAACCACGTTTTAGTTAACATGTTAGGAACCCAGAAGAAAAAAGTTCTACTTTTCTGGTGCAAAATGTCAAAGTTTTCAGCTCCACTCCAAGTTGATCATCATACCAAACTTTTCGTGGCTGGGAATCAAATAATCACCGTTGACTTATTCATGAAGTCATGCCCATGGGGCCGTCAAATATAAACGTACGAGACAAGAAAATATGAGTAGGTGATGTGCGTGAATTGCCCGGTTGTTTTTTGGCAGTATATTAAATTCTCATGTCATTGATTTTATTTTATTTTGTCTTTTTTTTTTTATTAGTCTTTATTAGCAAGACTAACGTTACTAGTCAGGTTTTGAGCTAAATAATGAAAAACCAAATAATGGAAACTGCAGTGGGGTGCAACATACCTTGTGGAAGTTGATATTGTCATCAAATGGCACAAAATAACACAACTTAGAAGATCTGAGCCAAGTAATGATGTTCCTACAGACAGGCAATAATATGAGAGCCATATTAAATTTCAGTGTCTCAGCTGCACCCTTAGCCGTGAGAAGGCAATAGCCCATTATCTTAAATGCACTCTTCTCTTTGTACTGATAAAATTTCCAGGTGAAGAGTCCAATCATAATCATGATCCACAGAGTTAATACCCAAATTCTCTTCCAATTTTCTTGCAAAAAATAGAGGAATTTAGAGCTGATTCTCTTGATCCGGCCTCGGTATCTGAGCCCATGAAGATTTTGGCTGAGAGCCTGGCTAGTGTAGCTGAGGGCTTGACTGTAATTTAGGTAAGTGTCCTTCTGTAGCAATAGTGTTTCCAGCTGCCACAGCTGCACCAAATATAACATAAGATGCATGGGAGACAGGATGAGGAATGTTGGACCATATCTGTGTTTGAGTGCTCAAAACACGCATTACTTTGAATCCCCACATGGGATGGGTATTGGGTTGGATGGCACTAACATGCTAAACAAGTCGTTGGGTGTACATACAACATATCATATGGAATTCAAAGTTATCTCACTATTGAATTATAGGTCATTAGATTCAGAACAATTTCCTTTTAAGTTTCACCACTTCTTACATTTCTCCCAAAATCAAATAAAGACTGCCTGCCTAATAAACTTCTATTACAAGTTCAAATCATTTGTTATATTGTGATATTTTATCTTATATTCCATTTGATTCAAAATATATGTTGTTCTAATTTTTTTCCCATGAATTAAAGAACATAAAAATTAGACAAAAATATTCTTAATCAATATCAATCTCTCCCCATTCATTACTAAATTCACATGAGATGAGGCAATATAAAAGAAAGAAATAAGGAATGATTGTAGGTTAAATAAGTAAGTTCAAAATTAAGAAATATTTTAGGAATTATGATTCGGGATAAACTTTGGAAAAGAATGACAAGATAGCTATAACAATAGATAATTTGAAAGAAAATTTTAACCTCCAAAACAACATTTATTTCGAATAGAGGAACATATTATTATCTTTTTACTCATATTTTGTTATCATACCTAATTAATCTAATTATTTTGGGAAATAGAAATAATCTAATATTTTATTTCTTTAATGCATATATTTATGTCAATAAACTCGATACTTTTACGCATTATATGCACTGATACAAGAGAACACAAAATATTTTTCAACAACTATTTTTATCATAAAGAATTCAAATTACGTTTTATGAACATCGGCAAATGGTAATGCTTAGCTGACCTTTTCGAAACGTAGTCAGTTGATACGCACACGGCAATCCAATTCAGATTTCAGCTTACCCAAATTATTAAATTTTGTTAATTAACATATTGCAGTAGATAGGACATTTGACCTGTTTTTCAAAATCAATTTACAATTGAATATATATTTTTGAAATTTTCTTAATTGTTTTAGTTTTCTTCAACTAATTGGAATTAGGTAACAAGTCATTTATTAAAAGAAACAGTTATCAAGAAAGCAACTCCTAGAATTAGCATTTATTTAAAAAAATTATCCTTATATTATATTTTCTGTACACCTGTAAACCAAAAAATTTGGCTGGCTGAGTGCAATTTGTTTCAATATTATAGTAAATTGCAACTTTGTTTAAGTCCAAAAATTTTATAAGCGTCAATCAAGTATTAAATAAAAATAATCAATATGTGTGTGTATATATATATATATATAGAGTATCTCTCTTAGCCAATGAGCGAAAAGGGATAGTAGTTGACCTATCAATATAGACAATATATACACACACACAAACTATGGCCATTTCAATGAAAAATCAAGGAAGAAGAGTATAATATTTTCTAGGGATTTTGACTTTCAAAACATTATGAAAATCGAAATCTTACAGTAATTTTATTTAATTTTTAAATGTAAAACTTATGGTATTTAATTCAACGTGTATAGTTGAACAACACGGTAACCCTATAATTAAAGAGATGTTAGTCAGTCATTTGTCGTCTTAACTACTGACTTTTTGGTTACTAAAAAGTCCAACTTGATAATTTTAGTTACAACCATTTTTCATTCTATGTACTGGGTTTGGTGCAGAAACAAACATTATACGTTTTGTAATTTGCAAGGTAAAAATATTGCAATGTTAATTAAAAGTAGTATATTATATGTCATTAATTATTTTTTAGTTTTATTATAAGTCGCTTTAGAGATATTAAGGAAATAAAAACATTATGAGGCAAAGGGGTAGAATCGTACCTCAATGTAGCCAAGCCTCTCGGGGTCTAACTCTTCCATAATTAGAGCTGCGTACTCTTCGGCCTGCTCTTTTAATCTTGATAACTTATTGGCGGAGGCACTCACCATAATAATCTGCATACGATATAGACAAACTAATTTCACTATTTATGTTTGAAATTACATATTTACCCCCACCAAACCCACGGAAATGACTCAATCTTTAATGAGAAGTCGGTGCAATTTAGAGAATTTAAACGTATGCTACGTTGACTATCTCAAAGTATATGCACATGTGAATATGTATACATACGTTTGCATATACATAGTCATATATGTGTACATACGAGAATAAGTCACAATTCTTATTTTATTTTATTTAATATATATATATAACATAATCGTATAAAATTCATATAAGCATATATATAACTATTCTTTACCAACTCTGATATTTAATCTCACTATTAGTTAAACAGTGTTGTTACCCTATCTATTATAGACACATGTCCACAACTGATGTATTAGATATATTACTTATTAATTTCACTTTTCATATAATTAGGGGATGAGATCATTATTATATATTATTGGTGTACATATTATCATTTTCGATTAGTTAGATGTCTTTATGATAGAGTTTGAATTTTTACTAAAGAAAATAGACATACATTTTTTTTAAAAACATACACATTATTTAGCCAATAATAGACAAGAAAATACTACTCTCACATCCTAACATAAGAAAATGAGTCATATTTCTTTTAAGTACAACTTTCTATTTTTGGTCAATTAAATGAAAATATATCTTTTCGAAAATTATCAAACCCCCTTCATACCCCTCTATTCTATTCACCAAATCCACAAACCACAACTTTGTTATAAGGGTATCTACCAGGGAGATTCTAATTAAAAACTAGTTTTACTTTATCAAACTTATTTTTTAAAGTTTAATTTCTATTATTGATATAATTATAATTATTGTTAATGGAGTATTAAATTGTGCATCTTCGATGTGTATATATATATATATATATATATATATATATATATTGGGGTTGTTGGTTTCGGAAATTATAATGTAGTCATCCTCCACGCCTAACTCTAGACCTATTTTAAACCCCATACTTTTTCTTAAAAAAGAGAAAAGAGAAAACACTCGGTATCCTACTAAATCTTAGACTTGCATGAAGAAGGATATGAATGGTAATATTTTCATTTATTAAAAAAATATAATATTAAAATCCCTCTCAGTATACCTATCGTGTTATAATAAAATGTAAGCTTTTTATTTTATGCCACCGGAATCTGACAGACTGTGCTTTACCCCATATTCATCACTATATTAATTTTACAATCGTGATCAAAAGTGAATACCTATTATTTAATTGTTGATGAATTATTAATAAAACAAAACGAAAGAGATTTGAGTTACCTCCTTAACTTCTGCTTCGGTGATCCGACCATCCTCATTTTTGTCCACCCTGCATCAATTTATCAGAATATTCAGGCACATTACAAATTAACTTTTTGTTTTTTAATCTTTTAAAAAGCGTCAATAATTTGATTGAAACACTTTCCAAAATTGTTATCCACTTTTACTGTAGTTTAATCAATGCATAAATAATTAAGTAAACAAGAATAATGGATACATACATGTCGAAGAAAATCTGGAGCCTGGAATCAAAACTTTGATCAGTAATTTGTGACCAAAATTCGTAAAGCTCTTCTCTGCTGATCTTATCAACTTTCAATCTTCTCCTTCTGCTTAATGCGTCGAACAGTTCTAGAGCAAATTCCTTCGAATCTCTCATCCCTGTAAATTAAACAATTCAATCATAAATGGAGCTTAAGAGATTATAATTAATTAAGAGCGTAATTAGAGTTTTAATCCAGAAAACGTTTGAAGCGTAATTAACCTATGCATTGCGCGAAATCAGCGCGACATAGATAACCGTCTTTGGCGAGCTTCTCGAAATTGATCTGGACTTCATTCCACGCATCGACGCGGGTGTTTTTGCTGTTACTGATGAACTTAAGCCCCTGGAGAGCCTTGTGAGCGCCAGAGCGCGTGCGATCAAGCTGCGCTCTCTGGCGGCGCATCGCCCTTGCCGCCAGAGCCGAGTCCAAGCCACCGTTGCCTCCGCCGACGCCGGAGAGTATCCTGGATGCGTGCCCATGGCTCCACGAAAATCTCCTCAGCTCGTGCGACAACTGCTTTGCTTTCGCCAGCGCTTCCGCTTTCAAATCCTGAGAAAATTGAATCAGCTTATTGGAAGAGCTCCGGCGCATGGTCGGAGATCGGGAAGTCGACGCCGATGCCGGATTCAGAGTCTCGATACCGTTGATTCCGGAAGTGACGTCATTACCGTCGATGCTGATGACCGTGGCCGGTTCAACACTGCGCAGAATGATGGTGTCGTCGTCTTGAAGATCGAGCGTGACTTCAACGAACTCCACCGCGTCGGCTGCTGAATCTGTGTAATATTCGGTCGCCGGGGAAGAGCTTTCGCTACCAAAATTCCCGGCGGGTACGGTGTCGGAGCCCCATCGGCGGTCATGTTTAGCAGTACCCCTCATTGATATAACAAAAATGTGAAACAAACTATTTGGTTTAATTTCTTAATTCATGGAAAGTAGATGATTAAGAGGGGGAGTTGCACAATGGGGGAAGTTGAGAAACGAAGAATAAACTACTCCAATTAAAAAAATAGGAATAATAATTAGTCTTGAATGAATATAAAAAGCAGTGGAAGTGTGAGGACAAACAAAACGCGTCAGGAATATAAGTAAAACGACATGCAACGCGGAGGAAAGCAGAGAAGTGGATGGAGATAGACGGCGATCGAGGGGACCGAAGAGAGAGTGCAGAGACCGAACCTATAAAGCTCTTTCTTTCAATTTCTGGGTTTGTATTTTAGGAAATCAATACCACTCTTGTTTCTCTTACTCATCCAAATTGTGCTAGAATGAGAAGTGGTGGTTTTGTTGGTGCCAATTTCTTGTGGTCACTCACTCTCTCTGTATAAATGTGATTCATCTATATATATTGAGACATATGTGTGTGTGGGATTTTGGGAGGTTTAGCATTGGGGTGACGCGTATGCAATAGTAGAGTGGAGACAGATGGGGAAAAAGATAAAGGTCTGAATTGAGATGTGATCAAAAAGGGCCGAGAATGGCAAATGGAATCTACTTTCCTTTTCTTTTTTACTGTTTCTTTTCTTATTTAACAATTTTATCCACCTTCTCAACCTTTGCCTAATTAAACCTTCCCTTGGTTAGTATAAATTTGTATAACCTCACAAATATATATAAATACTTGTCTCCTCCATAAATATTTAAGTGAGGTTGAGTCAAGTTTTGATCATCTTAAAATTAGCTCTTTCATTATAAATCCAAGCTTGAATCAAGTTTTGGCAGGTCAATCTTCATTTTTAGGTCTAATCAAAGTTAACGAATCACTACAAGAATAAAAACGTTTAATGCTACACGAAATTTAATTTAGGGACACTTTTTTGTATCATTAAAAATCGATTGTATATTTAAATTTGTCTTTACGAAATCATATTTTTGTCGTGTCATGAAATTTAAATATTAATTTAACAAATACTTTTAAATATGATTATTTAGTGAATAAATTCTAATATGATTAGTGAGAAAAATAATTTTAATTAGGTTTATATATATATATATATGACGATCTTGGACCTATTCCTATGATATAATCAATTTACTAGTTGATTCGGTGGCTTATATTTGAGTTAGCTCACCAGTTTATTGAGCTGAGTTTTATCAAATTTGATTATTCTCACAAGCTTAACTAATAGAGCTCAATTGACATTTCAAGTGACTTGCAAGGGATGACTTTTCTCCATCATGAGTTCCTAAATTACATTTTGGACTGTTTTTAGTCACGAGTTCCCTTCAACTTTAAAAACAAAAAAGAATAAAAATTACGAGCTCTTGAAACGACAAAAACTGGACGGAAATAACTGGAATCAGAGGTTACCCATATGTTCAAGTTCAGTACTATAGCACTCACACACTAAAATAATGGGGTAACACCCTTTCTGTAATAATTATAATAATGAATTTTTTTAATATTAATAGATAATATATAATTTTTTTTACCATAAATATAAAAAAATGACAATTTTACTTATATTGATAAGATATAAATAGTAATTTACTTCACATCAGTCAACAATCTTACACTATACTAATATATATGTAATGATTATATTAGATTTTTCACTCAAATTGTGATAAAAATGTAACAAAACTATATATTATGATAGAAAAGAATAAAACCATGCAAGAAGAGGGGCTTTAGCACCCCTTTCAGACATCCTCCCCCCTCCTCTAGAGAGACTAAGATAGCTTTTTATTTTATTTTATGGTGTGAAGAGCTATTATATACTAAAATAATTCCCTTAACATTTTACACAAATAAATAAGCAATTGTTTACAAGCAAGCAGATTTATAATTGAATATTACTTTTGTACTATTAAAAGGCTGATTAATTTCCAATGTGGAACACACACATATGACAAAACCAAGAAGACTCAAGGGAACAACCCAAAGCTTGGGTGTTCATCGAATATTTTTTCCAGTTTTTCATTTAATTGTGTGGTGTAGAAATTAAGTGAAAACATTAGCATGACCCTAGAATTAAGATCAATAAAAAGTTTTTCCACCTCTTCTAAGACAAGAGGACTTCTACGCCAAAATAGACTTGTGGCCATAGTATGAATGCTTACCGATTTGGACAATAATTCCACGATTTCTAAAGAATAATCTTTACTGTTTTTTAAAACAATAAATGTAATTACAATCATGAGATATATATAGTAATGTTATGATCTCTAAGATTTTTTTGTGAACTCCGTTAATAATGGTTCTATATCAAAAGCCCTTAATCTTCAAACAAGGTGCACCTTTTATGTTTGAGCCTGGTAATTTATTTTATACATCTAACATTTTAATATTCAAAATTCTAACTCATGAAGCATTAATGGAGAATTTCTTTCTTCAAACATAAAACAGATGAGCCCAAATAGTTGTAACCAATTGAGAGATTAATTTTGTTCATTTGATCTAAAATGTTTCACAATGCAGTCAGATATATATATATATGTATATATATGTAATTTTATTTTTTGTTATAATACTCTTATGTCATACTATTTTTAATATTTATATTGTCATTCATAAAGCATGTGATAAATACGTGATAATTAAGTAATAGAAGACACTTTATAGAATAGATTATTTTTACTCACCACGAAAATAACATAATATGGTCCATATATAGAAATTTAGCTCACCGAAATGCAAAATATTTTAGATTTGTTTAGAACGGTATTTTATTTTTATTATATTAAGAATAGAGATGAAGATTTGGAAAGAAAAAAAGAAATCATGGAGCAATTGATCATTCATGAAAATAATAAATATAAGCATTTTTTACAATCATATAAAAAAAAGTGTAACAGAGGAGGGTGTGATATGTAGACATGATCAACTCGTTCAAAAAATCAGAACTGAATCGGGGTTAATGATTCCGAAAACTATTGATCCGGTTTTGATTTTGAACTTTAATCGTGAACCGCGGTTCATCGATTCGGTTTCGATTCGATATATATTCGAACCGTGAACTGACGGTTAAACCATCGGTTTTTCTTTGTTTTTTTAAATTTTAATATTGTGACACATGAACGATTTAGATGAGTCGATCGTTGATGATCAGTGGTAGAAATGATTCGATCGTTATGAATCGACTGGTTCAATTTAACAAAAAAAAAAAAACCGTGTGAGGATCATGATGATATAAAAAAAAAAGGACAAACCGACATTGAACCATGGGTTTACAAATCGAAATTGTAACCGACATCTTTACGAATCGATTCCTATTCATCTTCAGTCGATGTGTCTTATTTGTCTATGCCACGTCCCATTAATTCAGTTCCTGATAGATATGAATATACTGCAGCTCGCAAATTTATTATGAAATTACTCTGTTTCATAATTGCTAACCTCAAAGAAATTAAAAGAATGAATGTACCATATGGTTTTTCTTTTTGTCCTATTAAGTTTTAATCTTAAATTAAACAACTTATCCCACAAGATAAACCATGTCATTCTTTGAAATTAAGTCCACTTGATTCCCATCAATATCATTAATCAACAACTCCTTTACTAAATAATAACTTCCAAAAGGTCCAAAAGGCCCTTGTGGCGAAATAAGTACACAATGACCACTTTAACACTCTAATTCAAGCCTTCTATTCTTTTTCCTCTAAAATAAATAGGTTCTTATTTTTTGAATTGTGTCAATTAAAATCTAAAAGATGTGATAACTATTAATTTGAGACCTGAAAGCAAAAATCCTCATTTAAAAACCCACAAAAATTATAATATGTTTGGCATCTTATATATTATAATTCTTAGCCTTAGTATCATTATTATTATTACAAGTACTACCATTGTTTTATTCCTCCTTTTTTTTTTATACGAGTGAATTCGTTATTCATATTTTTTGAGACTGTTTTTTTGAAATACTTTTAAAAAATAAGAAATGTGAGATGCTGAACAAGCGTTACTTTTATTATTATTATTATTATTATTATTATTATTATTATTATTATTATTATTATTATTATTATTATTATTATTATTATTATAACAAATGCGTCTTTTTAAAAAAAAAATAGAAAAAAAAAAGAGATCGATTACTTTTGTGATTATTTAAATAGTAGTTTTATTTATCGATTTCTGAATTGATAGTTTTTTTTTTTTTTTTTGTTATTTCAAACACCAAGATGATGGTTAACCTATCTTTTCCGTACCTTATATCAATAAAAGTCTTATTTCTCTAGTATTAAGCCCAGAGATCATATTATTAAATAACATTATTAATATATACAAACACGGAGCTATATATGGGAACAGGGCACTGGCCCCTTAAATTTTAATTTTTTTAGGGATATAATGATAAATTCATATATATTAATTAAAAATATTTATCAATTAAAAATATATTTAATTTATTTTATTTATCATTTACTATCTACTCAAATTTGATAAATATATTAAAAATATATCTAAATCTATCTCATCCATCATTTAACACGTATTCAAATTTAATAAATATATAAGAATAAATCTCATTCACTTTCCTTTAATCTCATTCACTCTCCACTATCTACACTAATTATGATAAACTTAAAATATTTACGTAACTACAATAGAAAACTAAATAATTATATCATAGCATTTCTCTTCTATCCTTTACTTTTTGAAACCGCTGCATAATATTAACTACATCAAATTATTATCAATTATAATTACAATGAATAATCAAATAATAATTAATAATATAAAGAAATTAAAATAAACAACTACAAGTCCTATTTTTCAAACCAACAAACTGACTCATTTATTATTCATATTAATAATTAATATAACAATTGAAAATTAAAACTCAAATCAAACCCAACATAAAAAATTTAATATTTATTTAAACTATTTTAGTTTATAATATTATCAATTCAACCCCTCAATAAAAATTTTGGCTTCATCAAATACATATTGTGCATTTAGAATATTAGAAAACGAAAAACGACGAAGAATTGTTTACAAATTACGAATTTAACTACCTAATAACATCCAAATCTTCTTCAACTGTCACCGCATCTATGTATATGCGCTTACTTCATGCAAAGATATCAAATTAGAGTTCCAGTCATGCAAGTTACGAGCTTGCAGAGACTTTTTTTCCCCATAAACTACTTACATTTCTTTTTTATAATTTCCATTAAATTAGGTGTAAATTGTTGGACATTGGTCAACATCATGAGATTAATATGTAAAAGAGTGTTTGACTGAATTAATGATATATAAGTTGTGGAAACCATTTTGTAAGTGATATATTTAAGAGGAATAAATTCATTTAAAATGTTTGGAGTATACTTTTTTTTATTAGATCTTATTCTATTAGAAAAATAAGATATGTAAAGTTTACCAGTTTCTTTTTTATAAGAAAACATTGATCTTGTTTCAAAAATAAACATGTTGATCATTTAAATTAAGAAAATCATTTTTTATCTTGAACTTTTTACTTCCTCCCAAATGGTCAAAAAGTTAATTTTTTCGATTGTTGTCCCATCTTGAATAAGAAAATGGAACTCTCCATCATTAAAATAGTCCTATTTTTAAAATTTCTTGCCTGAGGGGACACTTGTTTCAAAAGTTAAAAGTTGATTTTTAATGACGCGATTAAGTAACAAAGTAATAAATTGAATTTAACTGAATGAGTTAGACAAAAAGATGGGGAGATATAAATGAAAATTGAGAATATTTATAAACAAAATGCATCTTCTTTAGTTTATATAAAATAAAAGTTCGGTTTTTGAAAAAAAAAAAAACCAATTGATTTAACACCATAAAAGTTCGATTTTTTTTTTTTTTAACAATTTACAAAGAGTTGGTGGTGAACAATGTGACGAACTTTCCTCCAACACCCACTGACCACTCTGAAAGAATTTTTGAACCAAATCTAACACACGTTTTCTAGTGGAATACGTACATGGGTAACACCATGTTATTGTTACTTTCATATTAGTAAATATGTTTTGTATTTATTATCATAAAAGAAAATAAGTTTTCTTTTTATTTAAAAGATCAAAATATCCGTACAAAATTAAAAATGTTTCATATTATTTGTTTAAGTTAAATTGAAGGGTATTTTTGTCCCAGAAATAGAAAGTGAGTGGAACCATAATTTCTTATATTATGTATGAAAAAAATATTTTTATTAGATGTAGATGGGTAAAAAATTCATCCATAAGGGTATTTACTATTTATAATTAGAGCCACATATTATTGTGACCATTATTACAAATTAAAATTTATAAGTTAAAAATTATTTATCTCTCAAAGTGTCGCGAAACAATAGAATCAATGATTGGTAGATTTCTTGTTGACAAGTACGAGTACCAAACTAATGGCAGCTCTGATTATAAAAATGGATTGTAAATTTGTAATTACTTAAAACCGCAGCCATGATATATATATATATATATATATATATATATATATATATATATATATATATATATATATATAATTATGCCATTCTGATGCAAACTTTGACAATATTAAATCTTCGAGCTGTAAAGTAAAAGCTTTTGGTGAATGTTTTGATGCTTTTGGTTTTGTCAAGTCCGGCTATTTTATTTCACCCGATTCAATTTCATATATTTATTTATTTATTAAGGCTACTCATGTTTGACGTGTATCAATACTATATTTTATATAAATTAGGTTGAAAATTTAAATAAAAAATGTCATAAATAAGAGCACAAGCTTTAATAATCTGAAATTGAATATAAATTTTCAAGAGTATAATACAAATGAATAATTCAAGACTGAACCCGCATGAAAACATTTGGTGATCATCAAAATATTAAATATTCACCATAAATATATATAAATTGTGATCCAAGCACCAAAAGTATTGGAAGATATGTTGTAGAGAAAACCATCCACTTTAATTTAAAAATCCAAATATATGTGAACATGAAATACTTTTTATAAAAGAGAAAAAAAAGGAGGAATTTCCACGTGAGGTGGACTTGAGCAAGATTGATGTTTAGGGATTGCCCTGGAATCTTGTATGTGAAAGTGTTTTTTTCTTGAGAAAACCCCACATATTAATTATTATTACTACAAAAACGCACTAATTCTTGTCTTTTCCTGAAAAATAAGTTTAGAAATAAGGGAAAATTGCCCAAATTACCCATTTTTTTAAACTTTTATCCCATTTTGCCCATTGATATAGTAACACACCCCTAAATACCCATAAATATAGATTTTGAACCCAAAATGCCCATTTTTCCCAAAGTCAATGGATAAATGTGGGGTCCATGTCAGAATTTGTGGGATCCATGTCAGAAAGATGTGCAAATACGCCGTTTTTATTAATTTGGACAGTTTAACTGTTTGGAAATACAGTATATAATACTAATTAATTTATAATTATTCATAGTTTGCTATTAATTTATAATACTAATTAATAGTTTATAATACTAATTAATAGTACTAATTATAGTTCGAAAATAATGTTTCGAAAATAATATTTCCTAATTATTTTCGAACAATTCATTGACACGATATTAGTAATTAATTAATTATTTTTTGCAATTGATTAATGTTCGAAAACTTGAATTCGAAAATAAAGACATGATATTTTATTCATGTAGACCTATTAGTAAGTAATTATTTATTTATTAATTAATTTATGCATGAAATTGCATGACTCATTTTCGAACATTTTTGCACTGCACTTAATCTTCGAAAATCATGTTTTCTTAATGTTCGAAAATAGGTGCTCGTAATGTTCGAAAAATATTTCATGCACTTTTAATACTATTTAATTAATTAATAAATTATTTATTTATGTATTAATTATTTATGTATTAAATTATTATTTAATCTTCGAAAATCCTATTTTCTTAATGTTCGAAAATTAGGTTCTTATAATGTTCGAAAACCATGTCTTGCACTTGTAATAATATTTTATTATTCATGTACACCTATTATTAATTAATTAATTAATTAATTAAGGACACTTTGTTTTCGAAAATTAGCAAACTTGACTTAATGTTCGAAAACTCTATTTTGTTAATGTTCGAAAACTATGTCATGCACTTTTAATAATATTTTATTCATTTCCTCCTTTTATTAATTAATTAATTATTTATTTATTTATTTATTTATTAAGGGAAAGTGCGTGACAAATTTTCGAAAATTAGTACCTAGAATTAATGTTCGAAAATTGTCATTTGTTAATCTTCGAAAATTGTCATTTGTTAATCTTCGAAAATTTTATTTTCTTAATGTTCGAAGTTTATTAGTTTAATAATATTTTAGTCATTCACTCCTATTATTAATTAATTAGGGATTTATTTATTTATTTATTAATTTAGGCTGGATTTATTTTCGAAAATTAGTGAATTGACATAATTTTCGAAAACTATGATTTGTTAATCTTCGAAAATAAACACATGCACTTGTAATAATATTTTATTCATTTTCCCTTTTTAATTAATTAATTAATTAATTAATTAATTAATGAAGGCTGGTTTTTTCGAAAATTAGTTAATTGACCTAATTTTCGAAAACCATGATTTTTTAATCTTCGAAAATAAACACATGCACTTGTAATAATATTTTATTCATTTTCCCTTTTTAATTAATTAATTAATTAATTAATTAATTAATGAAGGCTGGTTTTTTCGAAAATTAGTTAATTGACCTAATTTTCGAAAACCATGATTTTTTAATCTTCGAAAATAAACACATGCACTTGTAATAATACAATATTCATTTTCCCTTATTAATTAATTACTTATTTATTTATTTATTTATTTATTTATTTAGAGCATGACTGATTTTCGAACATTAAAACTGTCTTAATCTTCGAAAATTGACTTGTGTTAATCTTCGAAAATGGTAATTTGTTAATGTTCGAAAATCATGCACTTTATTACTTTAATAATATTTTAGTCATTCTTCCCTAATTTTCGAAATTTCCTATAACAATTTTCGAACATTTTTTTCTTTAAATTTATAATGTTCGAAAATACTAATATTAGTATTGTTCGAAAATTATATATTCTTATATATCATAGTGTTTTCCAACATAAATTAAATTTTGAAAATTAATTGAATTCAAAAATCTTCGAAAATAATAGTTATAATATTAATAATTTTCGAAAACATTCTAATTAATGTTCGAAAAGTACATGATAATGTTCTAAAAGAATAATAATAATAATTTTAGTAATTTTCCAAAATATTGTATTTCATTTTCGAAATTTCCTATAACAATTTTCGAACTTTTTTTTCTTTACAATTTTAATGTTCGAAAATACTAATATTAGTATTTTTCGAACATTATATATTGTTATATATCATAGTGTTTTCCAACATAATTTAAATTTCGAAAATTAGTTGAATTCAAAAATCTTCGACAATTTTGGACATGAGCTTGTAATATTTTTTTTTTGTTTTTTGAGTAATTTTTCGAGTATTTTGTAAATATTATTATTTAATTATTTATTTTCGAACATTAACATAGCTACAACTTGTTCCACAATTGCCTAGAACTAAACTGACTCCTAATGTTCGAAAATGTGCGCATGACCTTTTAATAATACTTTATTGTTCTTTGTAAAACACTTTTATTTTTTAATTATATGATAATGTTCGAAAATTGCATAATGTTCGACAGATTTATTTTCGAAAACATTAGTGTCCAATTTTTGAAGATTCTTTTTCCGAAAATAATATTCTTCGAAATCTTGAATAATAATAGTTATAATATTAAAAAAATTCGAATAGTAATATTTTAATTTGAAATATTGCTTAGGAAAATTTCGAAAACATTTATTTTCTCACATTATAATGTTTGAAAACATTAGTAATAATATGTAATAATTTTCGAAAACATGTTCGATAAATTTGCGAAAATTGCATTATTAATTTTCGAAAACCTTTTTTTCAAAAAAAAAATAATGTTCGATAAATTAATCATAATATTGTTATTAAATTTTCAAATCATTGTTATTAATTTCAGATGAAATTGCATAATTAAGTTTCGATAACATTTTCATTAATTTTCGAACATTACGTATAAACTAGTATTAATTTCCTAACATAGTAATTTACGAACATTAGTAATTTTAGAACACTAGAGAAAAATTCTATTACTAATTTGATATTACTTTAATTCATAATCTTCGAACACTAATTATAATTACTAACAAAGTATGCTCGAATATTAATAATTATTTAATAATAGTGAAGAAATGGTTTTTTTACTCAGTGGTTGAAGCCAAATAAATTGGACACTTTCTTCTTGTATGATTTTCTGACTTGCAAACCGAACATTTCTTTTTCAACCTTCGGATGTCTTCATTGTTGCCACCACCAATGTGTTCATTAGCAATTTCGTCATCTCTATAGTCATACTGCATGGGCACGCGTTCGGTACATCTTGCTCTATTGTGGTCTGTACGGCCGCATCGACTGCATCTTCCGGATCGGGCAGAAGGAATCCGTTTCCCTTTGGGTCGTCCCGCTTGTTTAGGCTTGTCCGGTGCTCTACATAATTGATTTTGAATTTCATATGATGCCACCCAAGCTTCTGGCTCGAGCACAGGATTAACTGTACCGCTCCACATCCCCCTCAACCATTGAGTGGTGTAATATTGGCCGACATATGATGTAAATGATTCCTTCATAAAACTGTAACAAAAATTGGATGAATGGTCAAGACGTATAGGTACGTATGAATACATTCACTAATCATAATTGTATAATGAGATGTAAAAATATGGCTTCGTATGACTACCTTATTGCTGCGCATGCATGCGAACACGGTATTAGGTCACTTTGAAAAATTGAACATGTGCACTCGTATTGGGTTAGCTCGACAATGAAAATCTTACTCCCATCCGTGACCTTATATTTGTTTCGGCCCAATTTATCGACTTGCATACGTCGACCAAGCATACGAGCTTCGACTAGTCTTTCATGCGCTGCCTTCGTAAGAGAATTTTCTCTATCTTCAGCAGCAGTCCTCCTTTCATAAAACCATTTTTCGATTATGCGTCGAGCACACTCTAGAAAAGAACATACAGGTAGCTTTCTTGCCCAGACATTTCAGTTGTACTAGTCTTTTTTATCCAAAGTGTTGTTTGATTTCTCCCCATTTTTATGCAGATAAGATGTGAGGCAATATGGAATGAGGTCCACTGCAATGAAGACGACAACACCAAATATGCAGGACCACTGAAGGAGAGTTTTCCAGCGGACAAACTAGAGGTACTTATTCCATATGTCGTAGGAAAGAGGCCGAAATGGCGGGACATGAAGCCGTGGTGGAAAGATATTGACTCCGTAAGTTTTTGTCTAATTTTGCTACAGATATAAATCAGCATTGTTTGCCCTGCTTTGAATTCGGTAGCTCAAAGTTTATTTCCATTAAAATGCAGCTTTTGACGGTCATCAACTTGGAAGGACATTGGGTGGCCTGTGAAATTGAAATTCCCAAAATGCGGATCATTCTTTTCGATAGCATGAGATGGACTTGGGATAATTCGAAATGGCAAAAACGATTGAGACAGACCTTGTGCATCCGACGCGTATTTCCGGCACTCTTAGAAAACACCGGATACTACGAATGGGCGGCACAAGAGGGAAGGCAGATCTCAGTTTGTCCAGATGAGCTGGAAATGTGTACTGCAAAAGAGTCCAAATGTTACGTCCAGAAAAGTAATCATACATGCGGTGTTTTTGCCTTGCTTGCTATTGAGAGCGCTTTGACTGGGAAATGGCCTAGATCTCAACTAAAACAAGAGGGACTGACGAAGATTAGGCGCAATATGGCTTTGACGGTTTACAGATACTCTAGTGATGCAAGCACTATAAAGCCTGATGAGATGGAATGAAATCATTGGAATGGTGACCTATTTCTGCATGTTGTATAATGGCTAGATTATCGAATGTTATAAGTATTTAATTTATCGAACATTATTATTTTGTCTACGAAAGGTTGTCGAAGATTTTTGAATTCAACTAATTTTCGAAATTTAATTTATGTTGGAAAACAGTATGATATATAACAATATATAATGTTCGAAAAATACTAATATTAGTATTTTCGAACATTAAAATTGTAAAGAAAAAAAAGTTCGAAAATTGTTATAGGAAATTTCGAAAATGAAATACAATATTTTGGAAAATTACTAAAATTATTATTATTAATCTTTTAGAACATTATCATGTACTTTTCGAACATTAATTAGAATGTTTTCGAAAATTATTAATATTATAACTATTATTTTCGAAGATTTTTGAATTCAACTAATTTTCGAAATTTAATTTATGTTGGAAAACACTATGATATATAAGAATATATAATTTTCGAAAAATACTAATATTAGTATTTTCGAACATTATAAATTTAAAGAAAAAAATGTTCGAAAATTGTTATAGGAAATTTCGAAAATGAAATACAATATTTCGGAAAATTACTAAAATTATTATTATTAATCTTTTAGAACATTATCATGTACTTTTCGAACATTAATTAGAATGTTTTCGAAAATTATTAATATTATAACTATTATTTTCGAAGATTTTTGAATTCAATTAATTTTCGAAATTTAATTTATGTTGGAAAACACTATGATATATAAGAATATATAATTTTCGAACAATACTAATATTAGTATTTTCGAACATTATAAATTTAAAGAAAAAAATGTTCGAAAATTGTTATAGGAAATTTCGAAAATGAAATACAATATTTTGGAAAATTACTAAAATTATTATTATTATTCTTTTAGAACATTATCATGTACTTTTCGAACATTAATTAGAATGTTTTCGAAAATTATTAATATTATAACTATTATTATTGATGTTTTAGAACTTTATTATTTTCGAAACATTAATCTTGAAAAATTAATTCCTTCAATTTTTTCGAGAATTTAAAATATTATTATTAAAAGTGCATGAAGTATTTTCGAACATTATGCAAACCTAATTTTCGAACATTAACAAAACTTTGTTTTCGAACAATAAGTACAGTGCAATGAATTTTCTTCCCATAAATAAATACATAAATAATTAATAATAGGGAAGAATGACTAAAATATTATTAAAGTAATAAAGTGCATGATTTTCGAACATTAACAAATTACCATTTTCGAAGAATAACACAAGTCAATTTTCGAAGATTAAGACAGTTTTAATGTTCGAAAATCAGTCATGCTCTAAATTAATAAATAAATAAATAAATAAATAAATAAATAAGTAATTAATTAAAAAGGGAAAATGAATAAAATATTATTACAAGTGCATGTGTTTATTTTCGAAGATTAAAAAATCATGGTTTTCGAAAATTAGGTCAATTAACTAATTTTCGAAAAAACCAGCCTTCATTAATCAATTAATTAATTAATTAATTAATTAAAAAGGGAAAATGAATAAAATATTATTACAAGTGCATGTGTTTATTTTCGAAGATTAACAAATCATAGTTTTCGAAAATTATGTCAATTCACTAATTTTCGAAAATAAATCCAGCCTAAATTAATAAATAAATAAATAAACCCCTAATTAATTAATAATAGGAGTGAATGACTAAAATATTATTAAACTAATAAACTTCGAACATTAAGAAAATAAAATTTTCGAAGATTAACAAATGACAATTTTCGAAGATTAACAAATGACAATTTTCGAACATTAATTCTAGGTACTAATTTTCGAAAATTTGTCACGCACTTTCCCTTAATAAATAAATAAATAAATAATTAATTAATTAATTAATAAAAGGAGGAAATGAATAAAATATTATTAAAAGTGCATGACATAGTTTTCGAACATTAACAAAATAGAGTTTTCGAACATTAAGTCAAGTTTGCTAATTTTCGAAAACAAAGTGTCCTTAATTAATTAATTAATTAATTAATAATAGGTGTACATGAATAATAAAATATTATTACAAGTGCAAGACATGGTTTTCGAACATTATAAGAACCTAATTTTCGAACATTAAGAAAATAGGATTTTCGAAGATTAAATAATAATTTAATACATAAATAATTAATACATAAATAAATAATTTATTAATTAATTAAATAGTATTAAAAGTGCATGAAATATTTTTCGAACATTACGAGCACCTATTTTCGAACATTAAGAAAACATGATTTTCGAAGATTAAGTGCAGTGCAGAAATGTTCGAAAATGAGTCATGCAATTTCATGCATAAATTAATTAATAAATAAATAATTACTTACTAATAGGTCTACATGAATAAAATATCATGTCTTTATTTTCGAATTCAAGTTTTCGAACATTAATCAATTGCAAAAAATAATTAATTAATTACTAATATCGTGTCAATGAATTGTTCGAAAATAATTAGGAAATATTATTTTCGAAACATTATTTTCGAACTATAATTAGTACTATTAATTAGTATTATAAACTATTAATTAGTATTATAAATTAATAGCAAACTATGAATAATTATAAATTAATTAGTATTATATACTGTATTTCCAAACAGTTAAACTGTCCAAATTAATAAAAACGGCGTATTTGCACATCTTTCTGACATGGATCCCACAAATTCTGACATGGACCCCACATTTATCCATTGACTTTGGGAAAAATGGACATTTTGGGTTCAAAATCTATATTTATGGGTATTTAGGGGTGTGTTACTATATCAATGGACAAAATGGGATAAAAGTTTAAAAAAATGGGTAATTTGGGCAATTTTCCCTTAGAAATAAACTGTTTTATAAGAGATGAAGTATTATGTTGAGTAGGTGAGCTGGGCTTCTAGAAGATGAACAAAAAGGCCCCCAGTGTTTGCATGGGCCCACCTTCGAACCTTCTAAAACTCGTCCAAGTCATATTCCCACCAACTCCTGATTTTGAAACTATTTATGTAAATTGTACTTAACCAGGAAAAAGAAAAGTGGGGCTCACCGGATCAAAAGAATTAACTTGTACTCAATGCTCATGCCTTTAATGCACAAACTAATTGTTGGACCATTATTCGCAGCTATCTTTATTTTTTTACTTAGGTTGGCTCGCTCTAACTATTGTAAATACCTAATACTGTCGACATATTAATGTGTATTATTAATATATTAATGTGTCAGATATGTTTATTAATTTTATTTTTTTTATATAATCAAAGAATAATATTATTACATATTATTGGTGGTTATATTAATAGTTGTCCACGGTGACATTTTATTATTTTCGAATCGAAACAATATTAGCTATTTCCGTAATTATTGTCTACACTAAATTACATTTGCTAATCAGTTTTCGTTACAGTGATGTAGAATGATTTCAATTCTCAGTTTATCACAATAATTAAATTCAAAGTATAATGTTATTCAATAATATATCGATGCTAAATATGGTAAAGTTTATAATCATGATCATAGTGTATTTGTATGTCTATAACTAACTAGAATATTTAGTAAACCAGACTTTTCGATCTTTATCTAACTCAAAAGTTAAAATGTCATAAATAAGGATTTCAACCACAACTAATCTCAGGCATAAATAATTATATCTTACTGAATTATTTTTGCCACAGCATGAGTGGAGTCATATTGACAACTAATCTCAGGCATAAATAATTATATCTTACTGAATTATTTTGCCACAGCATGAGTGGAGTCAAATGAAAAATTCAATATGAATGTGATGATATATAGTGACCATAACTGTTTGTAACTCTATTCTCCTATTATCTTCGTTTGAATTATATTGATCCGCTGTTTTATATTAACCTAAATTTGACTATTAAAAATCCCCAACTTTAATTTACTTTTCTTAAAATGTGGTTCTTTTTTCATATAAATATCCTACACCAAAATGATCCATAGAATTTACTTGTGGTTGATAGAATTTCGATGGATTAGTTGAATCACATAGCTAAATAGTTGAAGTGTTAGCCGCCTGTTATCTGTTTATATATATATTATTCTTAATCGTTGGTCTCAATCTATATACCAAAATTATTGAATTATTGGGGTTAAAAAATAAAAATCAATGCTCAGTTGGGAAATTTAAATCTATATTGGAGTATCGGACACCGTAATTTATTGCTTATATTCTGAATTGGCATGTATCTAATTATCTAATATCTATATGAGGGCAGACATAACTCATAGTTTCAGCTCAAAGTAAGGTTAGATAGGGGGTGTTTGGCTAAGCTTATTTTTAGAGCTTTATAAGCTCTTGCATCTTATAAGATGTTTTTAGAACTTATAAAATATTTAATTTAAGTTAGAAATAAATTGTTAAAGTGTTTGGATAAATAAGATGGTGGTGCTTATAAAATGTTAGTAATGACATTTGTGTAATTTCGATGATTAAATTTAAAAGTATTCTAAAAGATAAACTTTTATTTTAAAAATAAATTGGGATCCCCTTACTTTTCAAAAAAGAGCTTATAAGCTTCTTACATCTTATAAGCTTCTTAAATAAGATCTTATTTTAAAAATTTAGCCAAATATTTTTTAAGATTTTATAAACTCTCAACATTTTATAAACAATTTTAAGGAACTTATAAGTTTAGCCAAACACCCCATAGTAAACTTAAAAAAAGAGCTGACATAGACTTTTAGGTTATTGAAGTTTGGATTTTGTCATCCTTAATAATAACAACAACAATAACATTGTTAATAATTGTAATATATATACACTAAAAATAATAACAAAACAAAGATGGTCTACCCAAGTACGTAACTCGGAATTTATTTTAAAGGTAATGAAAAAATTCAATATGGAGTTAAATTTTATGAAGCAGATAGGCAATATTTTAAGATATAAGTGAGATGGTCTCTTATCAATTAAGAATTTAAATATTAAAAAATATTTGAGATACAGTTATTTATAAAAATATCATTTAAAAAACAAACTTGTTATGGCGATTCCTACATATATATGTATCTTTTAATTTGATCATGATGTCAATATCTCGTACCTATTAGCACGTGACTTAGAGAAACAAAGTCTTAAATATTAACTCTTATTAAGTGGTATATGGTCATTAAGCCCCCGCAATTAATCAAACAGTATGAAAATGACTCTGCGAACTAACCTTTCGACACAATTGATCATGGAATTCTATAAGTCCAAGATTAGTTAGGACTTATTGTGTAGACCAAAAGATAACATTTACGTTAAATACATTAATATCATGTGTAAATTTTCCAAGGTCAATCAACAACTTCCTCTGCACGTATTTTGTGATTTCCTGTGTCTGAAAATGACGCGATCGATAATATTCTTACGCCTTCAGTATATAAATAAGGTAAATCATTGAAAGTAACATTTTTCTAGACAATACTTTTCTTCTATAAATCCAGTATTTTTCGTATATAGATTTATTTTATCAATTTTAATGATTTGTATATTATATATGATGAAGGATTAAACCATATTACTCCCTCTCATAAACTTGCAATTGGTAGTCAATTGACAATCCATAGAAAGTAGCTAAGTATGGAGCTGATTAACCATTGTATAATTTCTCCTAAGAAATATGCCTTTATTAATTTAGTTGTTTTAAATTTGAAGGGATAATAATAATAATTTCAAGGAAAACGTCATAAGAAGCCAAATCCCACTACTTAGAAAGTATTATTATTTAATAGAGATGAGATAGATGCAAAAGTCAATGCAGTGATTGATTAATCATGGATGGTGGATTAGTTTAAGAGCCTAAGAAAAGATGGAACGTCTGTGTTCGGTCTTAAATAAAATTGAGCTTTCATTTTCTTGCATAAGCTAATATGTAGGATGAATTACATCATTAATCTAGCTACTGGTCTATGAGATTTAATCAATTCACCAATTAAACCTCGAAAACAGTAAAAAATACAACCAAACCTTAAATTAAGAAAACTAAAATACTCACAATGTTTTGATCGATTACTTGATAAATTAATTTGAGTTTTTTTTTAATACCATATTATATGAGACGTATATTCAAGAACTATTAGGTAATTTAAATAAACTTCAAGATTGGTAGATGCACTTAACCCTAAAATTCACTTGAAATTTGGGGGGATTAGAGGGACATGTGGTTATACCAATGCCTCACAATACAATATGGCGGACAGTGGATTGAATAGTCCATTAGTCCATTACAAGGACACATTTTACCCATCACATCTAATTGGTCCTTACACACTCCTTTTTTGGAAAGATTAAAAAAAAAACAAAAAAAAGGTATATATTTTCTTTTAATTTAACATCGTATATCCTTTTTTTATTCGTTGTAAACTTTTTTCTAATTAAGTAGTAAATAAATAACCAAAAAGTTCTGGGATCTATGTATTTAATTTTAACTAGATCAAATAATAATTTATATATATAAAAGTTGGGTTTTGATCTCTTAAGTGGCTCTCTTAAATGTTGATAAGTGGCACTCTCCAAAGATGCCACCTCAACTTTCCCAAGATACCACCTCAACTTTCCCAAATTCTTTAAATAATAATCTATATATATAAAAGTGTGTCAATTATCATATAAAGTAATAACCATCAAAAGATACATGTTTTGCTCAAGTTAATCCATTTAATTCAAATTTTGTTATATTTCTTCATTTCAACTAATTCACTTCATATTTTTCATTTTTTATAAACAATTAAAAATTTAAAGAGATAAACTTATGTTAAGCAAAAGTTAAGCATAAAAAATGTATGGAATTAATTGGAAATTAAAAATCCATAGACACATACATCAATAATAAATGAAAAAAGAAATCCATAATATATATTACAATTATGAAATTTTGAAAAATAATTCATTTCCCAAAGTAAAATATGATATTTATTTAACTACAATAAAATAAAAAACAAACTTTTAAGAAGTTATCTAATAAAAATAAATATTTCTGAAATATTTTTTTTACATATATCTTAAAATGAATTAATAAAATTTAAATGTGGTTTAAACTCTACATATAAACTCACAAATTATGATATCACATACCTAATTATAACTTGTAACTTATTAATAAATCTAAACCCAAATTTTAGATTTATTTGGATACATTAAATAATACATTAAGTTTAATTTTACTCCCAATTTTTCTAAATTTGGATTTCACAATTTACGATATTTTTAGATTTGTAATCACATTATTTTAATTTTCATTCAAATTTAATCTTTTCAAAGTAAGAAGAAAATTATATGAAGACAAAACAATAGAAGTAAATTAAAAATAGCAAAACCAATTAAATTGAAAACACATAATTAATTTATCATTTGAAGGCATTGGAAAATTATTTATTATACAATAAATATTTTTAAAGCCATGTGTATGTGTCTTCATTGAATATTAAGACTATTTATAGCTAAACATATCAAAATATAATTTTTTACAATTACATAACTTAGTATTATGTGATCATACTTCGGTATGAATATTGTGAATTGTAAGATGAAATTAACCAACACATATTTGGTTTTCAACATTTTTATATTTATATAAATATTATGATGTTCTTCTACTCTTTTTGGATTTAAAGTTCAAATTTAATTATATTAAAAGATCAATATATGGACAATTTATAGGGATTTAAATGGTCATTGTAAAATTATAAGGTTTACATGTTTGAGTTGTATTGTTGCTCAATTGTATCTTACACAGATAAATGAAAGGTGAGGGTAGACAAACTAAAATATAACATTCATGAATGGACCATGGATGAAAAAAAAATTCTCTTCTAAAATGTAATGTGTATTTGTAATTGTACCAAATAAATTCATTGATCAATATTGAATATATGATTTGGCATCTTCAATACTGTGGGATAACATCATCAAATTTACTCATATTAAGTAACAACAACAATATCATCATAGACAATAATTACTTTCTCCACAATATACAGATTAATTTATTAATAAGAAAACAAAAATTAATCTTATGGAAATGTGCAAACTTTAACTATGATGTAAAAAGAGAAGAGAAATGGATACCTAATAGGAAAGAAACTAAAACATGCTAATCACAAAAGCTATGTCGGGAGCAAAATATAATAAAATTACTCATTATTTTTGCAAGATATTTATGAAAAACTACCATAATACTTAAATTAAATAAATTTTATCTATGATAAACTATTTGATCATTTTTACAAAAAATACAGAAATCTATCAAAATAATAAATTCACTAAACAAAAAACTACAATATATACATATATATAAAATAACAAATATATAAAACATAAATAAACAATAGATGTAGATTACACGAGTTAGGAAGCTCGTGCAACATACGGGTTCAAACCTAATTAGACTTAATGTTAGGAAAGATAACAAGACATTATGGCCATTGATCTAGTAGGATGATGCGACTATTGAGAGCTATGAGATGCTAATAATTATATTCAATCATGAGAGTATCTATCTTATATATACAAATATAGATATCTTCATAGTTGTCCATGGTCTCAAAAAATTACAATCTGAGATTACTCCATCAAATCTATCATGGGTTAACTTGATTATTAAATTTACCTAGGAAGAAAAGAAAATAACAATATCCGTCTAATATTAATTAATAAAAATGATTATTTGGTTTCATATTCTTCATGAACGCCATCTATCATCTAAAGTTTAATACTTTTTGCTTTCAATTGTTCTTTTTCTTATAAAAATCCGAAGTTCAAGTTGGACCAAAAAATCACCAAGTGGGTTGCTTAGGCCCATTTGAACTTCTTCATGGCGGACTTGCCTTTTCACGAATTTAATTGTCTATTGGGCCAGTTAATGGGCTAAGTAAATCCTCAAAGCTCACCAGGTTCAAGTTTATTCGGCAGTATTGAATCTTTAATTTTTGTAATTTTAGCTTTACCAATATGTGCATTTTATAACAAAATAGCATAGCATAGGGCCTGTTGGGCTTTAAAATAATTTGCTTAAAAAAATTATATTTGAATAAATATATGTAAAAAAATTCTATGCCATATAAAAAAAAAAGTAAATTAAAATAAATAAATGAATAAAATAGTAAATTATGTTTACTCTTTTTTTTCTTTTTCTTTTTTCTGGATCTCTGAACAGAAGTACAAATAATGTGGGCCAACAAAATCCAAAAAGTGGTTGAGAAATGGGCCTTGTGGAACATGAAAAGCCCAATTCTGCTGTGGCCACACAAATGACCCAACCCATTGTTCTAGAACTAATACTCCATTTTACTTTACTTTTATTAAACTAAACCATGAATAGTCTGTGATTAAAATCGAACCTTTCCATTTCACTAGACTGCGCTTGTTGTTAGCTTGATTCTGAAAAGTAGTCAAGATGAAATTTTGAAACTGAATACAAATAAAAAATACCAACATACATAAGTGTTCAATTCAAAAATATTCTCTTCTATTATTCATCTAGATAATAGACTTTTATTAGTCTATTTGGGGCCACAGTACAAGAGTTTGATTCAAAGATCATCCTTCAAGAACATCATTTAAATAATAAACTATATATCCAACATCATTAAATTTATTTGGGTTATGAATCTTATAAAACGGGTTAATTTATTTGCACAATCTATAAAATAAAAATTTATTTTTAAAAATAAGTTTGGATCGTGCTGCTTTATAACATCAGCATCAAAATAAAATAAATGTAATGAGTAGTGGTTCCTTTTTTCAACTGTTTACTAAAATAGAACAAGTGTATAATATTCATTAAATGATCGTGATTTACATAAAGATTTTCACAATTTATTTGAGGTTGTCAAACTTGAGTCATATATCATGGAATCAAATTAAATCTAGCAGAATTGCATTTAATTGCTCGATCTATAGTGCAATATTTACAGATCTAGAAAAACGGAAAGCCCTTTGAATAAGTTCTAATAATTCAGCTCTTAAGATAATTAATTACACAATCAGATCTTAACGTAGTTAATGAGAATCATCTTGAAGATCCAGCGCAGAACCATTTGACTATGAAAACCACAAATACTAATTATACCATTTTAATATATTCCAAATCCCTGCAAAATAATTAAAATGCAAACTTGTTGGGTTCGTATCTGTAACTTAGAAGATTTGGACCTCGATTCAATCCCAATAAAAAAAAAATGATCGATACTTGAATCAGCAAAAGGATCGAAACGTGAGTAATAATATTAAATTTACTGACATATCCCATAAAAAAATATAAAAAATCGAAATCCAGCCTGTCCCTATTCATGGACATGAATATGATTACTAACTCATTAATTATACCAAAAGTTATGTTTGGAACCTCTATTATAATTCCAACAAGACAATTTCTTCATTAACAGATAATTCACTTAGGATGTGGTCGGTGGGTTTATGAAAGAGATGATGGTGATGGTGATGGTGATGGTGGTGATGAGTATTTTAAAAATAGAAGAAAGAAGAAAAAGGTAAGGATAAAATGAGACCAAAGGGTGGGCAAAATCCACACAATCCCCAAAAATGGACTGAATATGCACGTGGTCGATGTGCTGTTGTTATCTTTCTTATCTAAATCGGAAAATTCAGAGAATAATATCTTCAAGAAACATTGTATTGGAGTTTCAAAGCCTAATTTAATCATGCCCGACCATGTCTGCGTGTCCATGCAGTATTTGCCCATCAGTTTTAGCATCAAAGTTTTCTGCTAAATTTTGTCTTTTTCTGACTAATATGGGAACATTTCTTTCTTATTAAATTTATGAGTTTGCCCTTTTTATTTTATTTTATTTTTCTTTCCCTACATCTTTTGCTGTTTTAAGAAGTGTAAATAAAGCTTTTTTTTTCCGGTGCAAATGAAGATTCGAAATTGGGAGGCATTTATTATTATTTTATTGTTTTTGGTTAAAACTCACAAAAAGTTGACCTTTTCAATTTTGTTCCATAAGTTAAAAAATTTGCTCCATTATTACCCAAATAGTAGGGAATTGAAAAATTATACAAAGCCATCATATGGTGTTTAAATCGCCAATCCACAGTCTTGATACAAATAGTAGGAAAAAATATGATTTTATGAGGAACCCTAATTTGCTTGAGCCCCAAATTGATGGGTGATGATGTATCAATCCGGTGGAAACGGATTAGAACTGATTAGATGTTATTGTCGTCACATAACAGTCATTGCTGCCATTAACAAACCTGATATCAAGATCGTTGCAGCAAAAACGCTTAAAATTTAGCAAAAACACATATTTCAATATTAATTAATTACTTGTACTTTCATGTTTTTTCAATGTTGTTTTCTTTTATACTTTAATTTGTCTCTTGCACTTTATTTCTCCCACTTATTTTTTCTGCACTTTCTTTCTTTAACTATTGGTCTTTGGACTTTTATATTCTATTTTTGGTTTAAGGGGCAAAATAGGTAAATAAATAAATAAAGTATAGAGGGTAAGAAACAAAAAAAAATCAAAATATAAGGAGTTCAAGAGATCAAAAAATTATAAAATAAATTACATAAGTAAACTTAAATTTAGATATATGGTTTGTTTTAGGTTAGATATATATTGTTGGTTTCCCGACATCAGGCAAAGTGTGGGTCATGGTCAAAATGTTGCTAAAAGTAGTTGTCAATCTGCGTAGTTTTGCTGAAATTCCATTTAGTTCTTTGTATTATTAGTGACACTTTGGTTTGAAGAACCAATATTATTATAGACACTTGGATTGACGTTTATTTTATATTCGTACTTTTCGTGATGAGTCATTTGGATTGACATTAAGCATACAAAAGCGTACAACAAATATAATAAAATTTCATTATCAACCAACAAACCAAACGTATGTGTGTGCGTCATAATGGAGGCTCTTCCTAACTAGAATCGTAAAAAAAAAAAAAAAAAAAAAGGACGTATAAGATAAATTAAAGTTTTTTCTGGGCAGGAACGATAATCTAGTTTTTTATTTTTGTAAGAATATAAAATTTTAGTTTTAATAAATCCATTATAAAATGGAAATATATTAGTTTTGTAGTTCTGTCATTATTTCTTCAGTTACTGTTTGTAAGTCAAAATGAAACAATTGGTTCTCTTTTCACACTAAGCTAAGATTTTGACTAAAGAGCCGACCATCTTTTACTGTTATAGAATTTATATTTGGGGGTGGGGGATCAAATATAGCTCTTTTTCTACTTTTATATATTATATTAGTGTATTGAATTTCTATACTTCTATTATTAAATTGAGCATCCACATTTATTTATTTTTGAGTTTTTGTACTTGTGGTTTTTTTTAAATGAGTTTTATACTTTCATTTGCATTTAATTTGATTCCTTATAGTTGGTGGCCAAGGAGTCTCAAAAAAAAAGTATCGACCTTATTTTTACAAATTAAATTATATATAAGAACTCAATTTAAGAAAAAATAGAATCATATAAACTTAATATTACATATGAAAGTACATGAACTCAATTAGAAAAAAAAATAATAAATGAGGAGCTAATTATACATTTTCCGTATATTTATTTACTTCTCTTTCGCTCCTTGAACCTAATTCAAATTTTAATGGTAATGACTAATAAAGTGACAAATGAAACTTCTGAATTCCATTAATTGCAATTACATGGGTCTTTAATTAATTCTCTAGTTACTGTATGCCATACTACTATGGTTACCAAAAAAAAAAAAAAGGTGTTGATGATATGCATGTCAGTGTATGATACGTACATAGTAGCATACATATTGTAGAAATACATGTACATATCCATGTTAGGTAAAATTGTCTACCTTTAAAATCTTTGATATTGTGACATACAAAAACAGCCCCTCTGAAACCTTGTTTTGGCCTTGTTCACTTTCTATATTCTTCCATGTTACAAATATTAATGTGTACACGATTCGATTGAAACAATCGTGCATCATTATATGTACAATATAAAGTTTAAATCAATTTGAAATATATGATCAAAATCTGGTTAATTAAATTAAACGATACTTAAAAAAAGTGAAAAAACTATAATTATAAGGTGTTCATACTAACTCTCCAAGAATATATTCTGATCATAAAGCAAGTATTTCATTTTCACATGTTATATATGATCTTTAGACCAAATTCAATCATAGGTAGCTGGAATTTCAAGAGGTACGCATGTTAAATGTAATAATGGTGGCCCAGAAAACACTAGCTAGTGCATATAAAGATGACTCAAGATTGTAGGTAGTTTCTCTAAGTTTATATGGTATATGCTCTATATATTTGGTAGAGATTTCGTCACTAAATATCATATCCATGCAAATATGAAATATTCTCTCTTAACTTATTTCGTCGTTCATTTTATTTCTATTCTTATTTGATTTAATGGAAAATGTTGAGATCGTGAATTTTATATATATATATATATATATATATATATATATATATATATATATATTGAGTAGTTAAAATTTTATCATATGACTTTCTTTCGACTAAAAGCCATCGTTGGATCAAAATTATGAGATTAATGGTTCATTTTTATTTTATGGACAAAAATGATACTTCTTTAATTCAAAATAATTGTTTTTCTTAAGACAAAAATTTGTTTGAAATTAAATGTTATTTTAGCTATTTTGGCTTTGTCTTTTCCAATTTTATCCCCAGGTATAATATCTAAGACTTCCTTTTTTGCAAGTAGATTAAATATCAAGGACACAACATGTAATTATCCCACAAATTAGATAAATATAACACCGAATAAAACCCGGCTATTATAGTGGAGTATAAATATACACTGTTGTTACAAGTATCGAATCAATATTGTATTCGAAAAGGAGAGAGAGAGAGATGGTCCTCTTCTTGAAATGGGCATCAAGAACAGTTCACCATTATCCTGAACAGAGAGAACAAGAGAAGAAATGTGAGGAATTAGCATCCACTATTTCTCTAACAGTTTGGACAAAATCACTTGTTTTCAACTGCAGCGGTTTCACTGTGATTGGCTCCGACGGCAGTTTAGCGTTTCGGGTCGACAATTACATCGGACGGCCCGATGAAATCGTCCTCATGGACGGGTCGGGCCTTCCCATTTTCACATTATGTCGTCGCAAGGTATATATGCATGTAAATTAACACACATCTATTTATACGTTATAATTCATTCAGTCACTTACATATTTCTTATATTCTTTATTATTTTGATGATTTGCAGAAACTGAGATTAGTGGACAACTACTGGTTTGTCTATGAAGGAGAAGTTGGTAAATTCAACAGCATCAACTCATCCAAAAAGCCAGTTTATTGTGTGAGGAAAAATATAGGCTTCGGACAAAGAAAATCAAATGTAGTTGCATATGTTAATTGTGGAAGATCTGATAAGAGATACGTTTACACGATTGAAGGGTCGTATAGGCATCGATCGTGCAAGATATTGGATGAGTCAAGAAGGGTTGTTGGTGAGATTAAAAAGAAAGAATCCAAAACAGGAGGTGTAACTTTCGGTTTAGAGGTTTTTCATTTGGTCGTTAAGCCTGGATTTGATTCCAGTTTTGCTATGGCTATTGTCTTATTACTTCATCAGATGTTCACTTGATTAATAATATCTGATTTCTCATTAATCTTTTGCTTCAAATTAACAATATAATTTTATTTTAATCGATCACTGAAGAATGAAATTTGTTCCTCTAATTTTAGCCATTCAGATGATATGGTGAATACAGTAAACCTCAGTGTTGTTTGAACATTCGTCGGAAAATCTATTCCAAAGATATGGCGGGTGGGTTCCGTAAAGCGCATCAACATTGATTCCAGGACCCCCAATAATTGACTATTTTCCTCTGTGCTACGCCTCTTATTAAATTATTTTTTTTGTTTTCAAATTTGTTTGAAAAGTAATTCAACTTGTAAGTAATATCTGAAGTTATTTGACCATCAATCGAATCAAACTTTAGCTATTTTAGTCACCAACTTTAATCAAACCAAAGTTGCTTTGCTAGTTATATTTTGAACTTTTGACAATCAATCCGACATCAAAGAGCTACTGGGGTGGGTCCCATATCGTGTTAATGGAGATGGGTAAAGAAATGTTACATTGCCCAAATAATGCTCTACACAAGGCAAATGCCAAAAATCACTGGCGCGCATCACACACCAGTTTCTGCAAAGGCTTCACCCTTTAAAGTAATGGTACAATCCAGTTCTCATGAACTGCAACTGACATGTAACTCTTACATCCCTACATACACATGGATGGACCATTATATATACAAACATAACCGTTCTACATCGTTTCGTAACTATGACATAATTAATGAGCCTGATCTGATGAACAAGGCCGTGCCTCTACATTCACATAATACGATTCCTCTTGTTAACTTTCTGGCCGACTCCACTTCAAGGGGACGGCCTTCCCCATCTTCTGCTGACTACTACTCGGCCTGTCTCCACTCCTTGGTGGTTTCATCATATACGATTTTTTGACAAGGTTAACACCCAAACTGTCTGTTCCAGCATTTGAGTGCCTTATTAGCTTTCTAGGAGACGATGTGAGTGATTCGGGTGTAGACCAGTACAATGTTCGTCTCTTCATAGATTCAGTATGATCAACATGGGCACTTGTCACGTCTATGGATCGCCTGAGCTTCTTCGAAGGAAGCCCATCATCACCGACTTTCACAGGATTATGGGGTCTCACCATAGGTTTTCGTGCATCGAACAACTTCTTTGATTTCTCGCTTGCATTTAGTTTCAAAGCTCTCATGGCTGTGTTGCAGGGCTTTTCGAGCAACTTAACCAATGCAGAAAGGTTTTCCTTCGAGGAATAAGTAGCCATCTCACACAGTGTTTTAGCAGCAGAATGTGTGGGAGAATGCTCACCTGGCATCATCAACCAACCAATATAAGGGAAAAAGAGATGCGCAGTAAGATATAGAAACTGAAATCTCATGTAAGAGGTACAGAGGCAAGACACATATATAACAATAGAAGCAGTTCCTTATTAATACTGACACTTTAACAACATAGCAATAGAATGAACGAGTGCTACTGATATCCTAATGAAATTCTCACCAGCATATCACAATGCTAATAGAGGCTATATTTTGCCAAATAATCTC
This sequence comes from Scutellaria barbata, assembly GCA_028654395.1. Lineage (NCBI taxonomy): Eukaryota > Viridiplantae > Streptophyta > Magnoliopsida > Lamiales > Lamiaceae > Scutellaria > Scutellaria barbata. The sequence continues at coordinate 13,026,470 of CM053645.1, forward strand.
TCTCATGACAGTACCATACAGCAACAGTTATCATCATTATACTCATTAGTTAATCCACTGCATCTAAAGCCTTTGCCTATGGTTCTTAACTCCATTCAACAGTTCTGCTTAAAATGAAAGATGCCAACAAATACATTGGAGTGGTAAATTAGCTCCGGTTTTTGAAGTCTACTGCCACAACAAATAAGTACTCTTAAGTAAATTTGTATGCACTAAAAATCTGATGGGACTAGAAAATTGAAAAACAACACTATTCACACATTTCTAATAGCCACCTCAATAATCATTCTGCTGCTAGTCAAAATTATCTATAACAATTTTGTCCAGAATTAAATTGCTGCAGAGGATATAGCAAAACAGATAGCACCAAAGGTAACAGAAAGATAACCTTTCAAAAGTATGGTTCAGATTATTTTTACCTGCAGGAACACTTGAAGTTGAGCATGCTCTGGAGGAAGATAACACCTGTTCTACTGCTGCAGTTTCATTTTGTGGAAACTCAGAAGTATGATTGACTTTAGGAACTAAACTTTGGTTGAACGCCAGTGATTTAAAGTCCAAGGCTAAATCCAAAGAACATTTCTCAAGAGTGGTAGAATTTTTGACTTTGGACCATCTACCATGGCACATTGAACGATTTGCGGATAATTTTACAGAATCAGTTCCCAATTTATTATGCCCGGAGATAGAATGAGACCAAGGAAAAGGAGGCAGGCCAATTCGCTGAAAATTTGATTTGCCTAAACAAGGATCAATACCACCCTTTGAAGATGAAGCAGTTTTTCCTGAATCAGAAAGCAGCAAATCCAAATCCTTGGGTGGAGGAAGTGCAAGGCGCTCCAAGACACATTTTGGTTGATATAGTTGGTCATCAGTAACTGAGTTGGAGGCTGCACTCTTGTAATCTGATTTTTTAACCTTCAATATGATACCAAAAGTCATAGATATTTGAAAATTACAAAATTAGTTGGATGTCAATGACAGAACAATGACTTTTATTTTTGAGGATACCAGCAAATTGCAAGAACAATAAAATCAAATCTGATGCAGCACAAAATTCCAAACATACAGGATTTTGCTCGAGCTCTACACACATATCTAAGGAAGAACTTATGAGGTGAAAAAGAAATCATATGTTTTAGATATCCCATAAGATAGAGTTACCATCAGTAACTATGACAGGTCTGAGTTGGGAAATTTATATAAAATCATTAGCGTAATCTTCATGATTAGAGTTATTTCTTAAGCCTTTTGCAAATAAGTTGTAGCAGCAAACAACTCAAAACACCGAAATTCAGACAAACCTTATCAGAAGGCAGCTCTGCTGGGCAACTATCTCCTTTGTCATAGTCAGTTTGCTCTATTGCAGAACCAGTAGTCATAGAGCCTGTTGAACCCTTCTGAATGCAACTATTATCAATCTCAGCATATTTTGGGGCCTGAAATTGTTTTTTATCTTGAAGAACAGAGCACGCCTTTCTCACTGACAGCAAAAGATTATCATTTGATTTTGCAGCATTTTTCCCTTTGTCTCCAGCATTACTAGGTTTGCTGTAATGTCCACGAAGGAGCTCATCTAAAGATAGATCGTTGACATACTTTGTGATATCAAAGATTTCAGTTTTTAAACCATATACTCCTGAATAATTTGTTCTTAGTCAGATGAAAGATCTCATAATAAAAGGATGAAAATTTTAGGTTCTTGAGAATTGATAAAGAAACAACCAATACCACATCCAAATAAATCTGAATCAAGAAAAAGAATATTATCCAATGAGCATATCGAAGTGGTGCATATTATGCCAACAAGCATTGTGAATGTATGTGCTTTCCTGCGTATACAACATTTTGAATTTTTAACCAAATGTTTGTGAATGCCTTTATCCGTGGAGGAAAACTAGTTTGAAAAAAACATTGTTGGAAGGAATAAAAGAATTAATGTAACCCCGACAATAAATAGTACTAACTTGCCTCTCTTTAATGCAAGGCAGTAGGTCTCTTTAGGTTCTACTTTGGAGGACTAGCAGAGATGTCGGTAAGAAATTATGATCTACTTATTCATCCCGCTTCTCCTTTTCCTCATACTCTCTCTTTCTTTGTCAATGTAACTAATGCTAGACCCAAAAAAAAGTAACGAATATGCCTACGTGAGTAATGGTAGTGCACTTGGTTTCTAGTATACAGGGATGCTCTTTTATTGATTTTTATCAACAAAAGAAAATATATCAACCAATAATTTTAAAAATATTAAGTGAAGTTAAGGTATAGTTTGACCTAAAATTGGCTAGGCATGTCTAATTTAGTAAAAGAGGCATGTAGAGTGTAGACCTCTCATTGGGGATGGTGAAGGAAGAATCTTAATTAGTAAAAAAAATCATAACCATATGATCTCCTTCAAGCAGGATTTCTCATCTTTTAAAAATCTCAATTGGTAAAACAAAATCATAATCCTATAGAGGTGTAGACCTCTCATCGGGTACAGCTAGGCATGCGTTTTTCTATTGCTCACACACCTGTATATATTACAGCACATAAAGAAAGATTTTTATATGTACTGTTCCTGAGCTATATGAACATATGTCAGAGATAAATCTTGGAATTCAACAATGGAAAGGATTAGAAGAAACCAATTCATACCAAAAAAGTTGCTTCCTCCAGGACTTGAGTTGAAGCCAGAAAAGCCATTTTTAAATGAGAATGAATCACCTCTATTCTTGTGTACTTTGCTATTTCTTTTATCCCCACATCTGCAATTATGACCATTCTTGTGCCTGACCCCTTGGGTTTTCTCTATAACAGAAAGGAATAAAGGTACCATAAGAATATGCCACATGGCCAAATCAGTAATTACAGGTAAAACTTGAAATGTCCAGGACCTAGATAGTGTAAAGTTTTTAACCCAAAATGTGCTGATATCCAAGCCGTTGGATGATACATCCCAATCTACTCAAGCTTAGTAATAGTAAAAGTAACTTGATGTGCACTTTCTCATTAATTGATTTTATGAAAAAATTGTCTTATTCCCATGTGAAGCATTTCGTATTTATTGAAGACTATGAAATCATGATTGTAGAAGAATTAGAATAACAAATGCTTGGAAACACCTCAGGGTACACAACTATAAAAAGGGACATGTCTGAAGAATGTCAAATGGGTGGAAGTGAAAAGTTAAGCAGACACAAAAGAATATGCCAAAAGTGTTAAAGATCTGTAAGATTAGGAGTATCTTCTTTTATTCAATAAAATCTGAATTGACACATATTTGACTCAACTATGAAAGAATTTGTATAAAAATAATGAGATAACAGCCAAGGAGATGATCAAATTAGTTGAGCATATATTCAGATTGTAATCTACTAATTATGAATAAGAGAGGATCTTCATTAGTTCTTAAAATAACAAAAAATCAGCATACAACTAGTGGTACCACAAAAAAAAAAGGTGATAATGATGAAACTGATGCTTTCATCTATTGACATTACTAGTTTGACCATCCACTCATGATTACAATGTTAAGAGATGTTTCACCTGACATGTTACAGCTTGGAGATGAAGCAGGAGAAGTAGAAGTTCCATTAACATCATGTACTCCATTTTTCCTTCTGGAAACATCCATTTGTACCATCCCTGATCTCTTACCACACCCACCATTACTTTTTACTCTTTTACCAGATTTCTTTAGTATGAGTTTAGCTTCTAAGCCCAGAACCAATGGAGAACTTGTGTTCACTAGACCATGGTCTGTAGGTGCATCATCATCTTGCAAGATGAAGGATTGACAGCCCTCCCTATGAAGCTCAGGATCAGTAATCTTGCTCCAAAAGGCTGGGGATACTTCCTCTGAGACAATCATATTTTAAGCCAGCATTAACTATATAATATGAAGAATATAAAGAAACTTAGATTTTGACAATATACCAACATTTGTTCCATGTAATGAGGAATCAAGTAAAACACTGTAAAACCATCAATTTGTTCCTTTACAATCCTCTTCTAAGCAAAAAATAACTGATGCAACCTTGACTCCCAAATTGTATTACATGGTCTTAACTTTCCATTTTCCAGGAAAAGAGCATGAGTCAATAAAGGGAAGAAAAGAGAAAATTTTGGGTAACGTACAAAATGAACAAGCTCAATAATGTCAAGCACTCAAGCTATTGATATTTGGGCATTCTTAATAAATTATAACTAGTCAAAGCATTATTTACACACATAATTACAGTCAATGAAAATGAAAAAGGGTCGACATTCCAAAAGGTCTTGGGCTTACCCAAACCGTATAAAGAGCTAACTTATTGCTTACTTATAGATCTCCATCCCTTCAACATGATTTTTAGCAATATATCAAATGCAAATCATTCAGCAATAATTAACCATATTTTGAAAGATGAAAAAACCACTGATAAATGTCAAGAAAATTGAAAATGAAAGAGAAGAGTTCCATCAAAGAAATTTCAATACCCAACATATCATGTAAAGAGACTGTTGTGTCAGGAAACTGACAATGGCCTCTCAAGATGGGAAAGTCCTAGAATCTTTAATGGATAGCAGTTCCAATTAAGATCAAGGCTTTAAGTTCATCTTGGCCTCTCTTGCTAAACACACTCAAATCCTCATCTAGCATGTAGCAAAACTTTACAGATTCCAGGCTTCCATATAAGAAAGGAAAAGGAAAATACTATGCAGTCATAGTCAGGAGTTTCATCTCAAGATATTGCCTTTCCGTTGATCAATGACCTAAAATTTAACCAATAAATGAGTCACACATTATATAAGTCAATCCAATTTGTGAAAACATAAAGCTTGGTTATCAAACCTAGAGCCAAAATCCGAAAAGTAGCAGCCCTTAAATTACCTGCATGAGTAACAATTGAACTCCTAAAGCCACTTTTAAAAAGCACAGCAAAACACAAATACAGTATCATGACAGACAAAACCTCAAAATTAAACCTAACCACAAAGCAAAAACTCATTTCTTTCCATAGAGATATGAGTCCACCCAAAACCAACCACGCAAATATCAAGTACCATATAAACAGGATCTAAAAGTCAAACCCACTTTTTGGGACTGAGCTGCATGCACCCTCTACCTGCTGCCGAACTTCTCTGACCACTCCACTTCCGCTGCCACCGAAACCCTCCGCTGCGCCCATGAGCCTCGTGCCTCCACCGCCGCCCCCAATCACCCCCAAATCACCACGACAGAAAAGTCATCGACAGTTCCGTTCCAATTTTACACTAGCAATACTGAACGAATTTTGCGGGGAATAGGGGAAATGACAGAAAAACTCGGGAATTGAGAGAAGCTGGCTGGGATTTGGTGGGAAAATTGGACAATTGAGGTTACTGAAGCATGTTGCGGCTGAGGAGAGAGAGAGGGGAAGAGACTAGGGCACGAAAACGAGGGGGGTAAGGAGGAAAGGGTATTTATAGCTTTCGGAAAAAGCAGCAGATTAAGGTAGATGTGGCGTCAAACATGGCAGTTGGCACTCTTGAACCTGAATAGTGTATCCAAGCATTTCTAGTGAATTGCGATTTAAGTCTTAGTACTGTACATGTATGAATACTAAGAAGTGTGGATCACCAACTAAACTCTGTTAATACAATACATTTATATTTATATTGTCTCCTCTTTCACTTTCATCTTCTGCATCCCACTAATCACGAATTTTATAACTTAAACAGTATTTTATCTTTATAAAAATGTAGATTGCGATGATTAGATTTGAACCAGGATAACGCAAATTTTCTAATTTTTATTCTTCCACTCCTCCAAACTCATTAAAAAAAATAAAAATCTTCTACATCCACTCTTCCAAACTCATTAAAAAAAATAAAAATCTTCTACATCCCATCAAATCTAGTTATCTTAAATCTACTATATCACTGTATACATATTTGATTTATTACATTTCAAATATTTTACTTGATATTGCTTCATATTGCCTTGTAATTTTAGTGACGTTACTCATTATGATAAAGTGTATTCGGTTCAAATTTCGAATCATCTAATACACTAAAAAAAATTATGTACTAAACCTATGAACCTCAAATTAGACAAAGAAAATAAAATAATAATTTAAGCAGGAAATTGTAAAATTTAATTACTTATATCTAGTTAAAATATGCGTAAATCTTTATGACATTCTCAGCAAGATTACTGAACTAATTACTTTAGAGAAGCACTTATGTGCCCCTGGGATATCGTGCCCCTACTCATATATATATATATATATATATATATAATTTTTTTTTTTACGTTTATTCTTCCTTTTTTTTCTTTTTTCTTTCTCTTTTTCTTTCCTTCTTTTTTCCTTTTTTTTTTCTCACTCCTTTCTGTGCTGCTTGTTTTTTTTTTCTTCAAGTTCTTCTCACATCTCTTAAGATCAATAATTTTTTTTCAATTTCTTCTCAATTTCTACACTTAATCAACAATACTACAAATTTTGAATTTTTATAGTTCTAAAATCTAGGATTCCTTGTGTCAAAAATGAAGAAAGATTTTAATAATAAACAAGGTAAAGTATTTGGCTGAAAACAAGAACTTATATATAAGTAATACTTTTTAGGTATTAATGATTTATTCTTTAGGTATTACAAAATTACATGATTGAATAATATGTAAGTTATACCTTCCAAATATTATGAAAATACTTTAGAGGTATTACGATTTGTAATACCTGAAATGAACATATGTAATACATATAAAGTATTTATATAATATTTGAAATGAACATGTCTAATGTCTATAAAGTACTTATGTAATACTTGAAATGAACATGTGTAATACATGTAAGGTATTTATATAATATTTGAAATGAACATGTGTAACACCTATAAGGTACTTATATAATACCTGAAATGAACAGATGTAACACCTATAAGGTACTTATGTAATACTTAAACATATGTAATACTTATAAGGTACTTATGCAATACTTCAAAGGAACTTGTGTAATATCTATGAGGTATTTATGTAATACTTGAAATGAAAATGTGTAATATCTGTAAGGTACTTATATAATATTTGAAATGAACATGTGTAATACTTGTAAATCATGAAATTTCAAATGTTTCATCTTTTTCCTCAAAATCAACAAATCATGATTTCATATTATTTGAAATAATTGATTTTTAATATTTTAAAATTATTGTAATAAATTGTGATTTGAAATCAATTATCTAAATTTATGAAAATGAGTAAAAGAGAAGAAGAAAAAGAAGAAAAAACTTCATAAATGACTCTATGGAGATTTGAAAAAGAATAAGAATAGAGTAAATGAGTGATATCTTAAAGTATAAAATTCAGATGGTGCGCGGCGCACACCAGCTATGGTGTGACCGCATGTGGAGGCGCGTAAAAGCGCCCCACGCGCCGGTTCGGATTTGGGACACGGATCTAGAATTCGTACCCCTAATGCATATAAGTTTTAGCCATTACTTTATGGGTTTTACTTATGTCCATCAAAATATTTAGTGGTATCTATTAATTTGAACTTTAATAATGATTGATATTTCAAAAAAAAAAAAAGTAAATACCAATAAACCTATTTTATAATAATCGGATTTTTATTCTTTCATTGAATTTAATCTATAATCTATCAAAAAAAAGGTAAATACCAATAAACCTATTTTATAATAATCGGATTTTTATTCTTTCATTGAATTTAATCTATAATCTATCAAAGATTTTATAAAATTAGAAAATGTAATTTTATGTTAAAATCTATTTAATTGAAGGTGGGCTATTAGCACCCAATAATGCAAACAAGTTGAATTGAATCGTGTTTTATCAAGTTGGAGCTAAGTGCAATTCGATTGAACTTATGTTTTTTAATAACAAAACTTGATTCGATGGTTACCTTTATAAAATCTACTTCCGACTCGATTTGCACCTAAATAATATTTAAAAAATAACCTAAATTTTTAAAGATATATTTAAAAAATGGATATTAAATTATATTTATAAATTAAAAAAATATAAAAAAAAATTAACATTAGACCGAAAGCCTGTAAATCTCGTATTAAAATTTGAACATTCTAAGAAAAAAGAACACAAATAATAACCATATTGAACATTTGTTAGCGTGTATCAAGGGAGAACAAAAAAAACACAATAAAAGCGCACAGATATAAATTGCAAAAGTAATTATTTAATCAAAACCCAACTTCCGCTTCCAGAATGTCATCACTTTGAGCAGGGAACCGAGCGAATCATTGATCCAAACAAATAATTTGAGGTTATAACCGGCCGGTCTCGACCGGTCCACCAGATTTGGCAGCCGATGAAGTGTAAATCATTGGCTTGCATATGGTCCGGCTCACCACCGGCTCACGAAGTAACCGCCGTCGCGGCGCTCCACGAACCGCTAACTCTTTATACCGGCGGATCAGATGGCTCCATCATCTGGTGGAACCTCGTTTCCTCGAACGAAACAACGGTAATGGAAGTTTCTGTTATTGAGATTTTATACAATTACAGATGAATACAAATTTGTTGCATTTCTTCTCATTTGTTGGATAATTTAGTTGAGGTTTTACGCCTTCTTTAGTCCTATTAATACTGTTGGATCTTGGTTCAAAGTTTTGGCTGTTGATCTTATGTAGGCTTATCATTAGACATTGTGATATTATGCTTTTGGTCTCCTTTTAGGATTAGTATATGTTGTTGGGGAGGAGAGTAGAGGTACTTTTGACCGATTTTGTTAGTGTCGATGATATGTACAAACGGATGAAATTCAGGTCTTAACTATGAAATCGGGAACTTTTTATACAATATATGCTTTTCTTGATATGAGATGCTACTTCAATTCTGAGAGTTTGTAAGAGCAATTTCATTTCTTCACCAATGGCCTCTCAAGTCGTAGTGATACAATCATAGTTGCGCCATTGAGATTAGATATTAAAAACTCAACAAGCACAGGTGTGAAGTTAAAGGGGGTGAGCACAAGTTTCAGAAATGGAAATGTCGTCTCTATACCTTTATAAACTCTGATGAACCTTCATGGTCACTTGCATTAACAATCTTTGATTATATATCTTGAGATTGAGATTTCTCTTACTTTTATCCCAATATATATCAGTAGAAAACCAGAGGAAACTCTGAAGTACTACTGAATAATGCGTAAATTATATCTGACAGAACAAAGCTCGACTATTTGAACTCCACCAAGAAGCGCCACCATAAGTTTTTTTTTTTTGCTTGAAATTCTATAGGGCAACAATGTCTTGTCAGGTAGAAAAGACTAACCCAAACTTGAAGTGTATTAAATAAAGATAGTGTGCTAAATGTTCCATGCCTCTTTTTGAAAGATCATGGGAAATGGTAATTTCATATTCTAAATATCACCTCTTTAGTCAAAGTTGAACTTAATAACTTCAGTTTCACTTTCATCCTGATCATAATCCTCATTATCTGCTAAGAGAAATGAAAGTATATCACTAAGTCCAAGTAAAACAACCTAATGCTCTTATTACAATTCCACATTTACCTATACTATCATTGGAACTCTATTCTTCTGCAGATGAAACTTTCTTGCCATATTTATTTGTAAAAGGTAATGTATTTTGATCGAGTATTTTATATGTACTACAGTGACTTACTTTTCGATGTTTTACTACAACAGCTACTTATTACATTAATCCCAATACATGTCGATTGATCAGGAAATGAGACCACTTGCAATGTTGTGTGGTCATACTGCTCCAATAGCTGATCTAGGGATTTGTTTTCCTTTTGAGGCATCTGAAAACAGAAACTTGGCTAATTCAAGTAGGGTGCTGTCATATCATGATTCAGATAACTGTAGTGCATTAATAAGTGCTTGCAGTGATGGTGTATTATGTGTTTGGAACAGAGCAAGTGGACATTGTAGACGGAGAAGGAAACTTCCTCCTTGGGCAGGGTGTCCTAACATGCTTACTCCATTGCCCAACAACACTAGATATGTATGTATTAGCTGTAGTTTTGTGAACCGAGAACATCAGATAACTAATTCAGCGGAAGGTCAACAATCTTTGGTGGATATGGAATTACGAAATCCTTCAAAGTGTACAGTTGTAATCATTGACTCATTTACTCTCACTGTAGTCCAAACAGTTTTCCATGGAAATGTGTCCATTGGACCTTTGAAGTCCATGGCTGTGGTTCTTCACTCGGGAGATGTGGAGAAGCGGTCGGTAATGATTATTGATTCATTTGATAAGGTACTATATTTACCAATAGTGAAGGATTCTGACCTAAAAGGACATAATATCTCTGCTGTACCAAATGATTCCTCAATTTCAGAAGTAATGAACTGGGAAGATGACTCCAAAGAGAAGGGATTTCTAGTGGCTTTTGCAAAGCGTGCATATGTTTTGGCCCTTGTCCACAGAACATATTGCACATTTAGGCAAGCAGACAATGGAAATGTATTGGGCGCGATGTCTTTTACTGATGATCGACTGTGTTTTGAAGACAAGCTTTATGTAACAGGTGGCATATTCCTAGGGGATGATACTAGTATCTCAAATAATAGATTTTGGGAAGAATTTGTGGCTTGGAATAACATAGGTGCGGCTGTTATATACAGGATATCATACTCAAGCAGTATATTCAAGTATGACCGTCTATCTGTCATCCCTGCCATATTGCATCCTTCTGATATGAGACTGTCCTTTTCTTTCATACCATTAAGTAAATATCTGCTTCGTGTTGAGTCAAATTGCGTTCATGTCAAGCAACATAAGTTCTGGAGACCTCATGTTACTATCTGGCTTTCACCTCATCAGCATGATAATAATGGGAAACCCCCATTAGAGTGTACAATGCTTGCAGAAAGTGATCTTTTTGATGATTGGGCTATGGAATCCTCTTTTTCGAAAACTGAGGTCCTAAACCATGATGTTTTCGAAGAAGGAACTGTCACGATAAATGACTTGACTCAACTGAAAAATAGTCCACAACTGGGAGAGACAGATGGTAAATACTCAAGAAATGTTACATACCGAGGAGGTCAACTAGTATCTTCTTCGATGGTCATATCTGAAGACTACTTAGCGCCTTATGCCATTGTTTATGGCTTCTTCAACGGTGATATTGAAATTGTTAGGTTTCACACGTTTTTCTCAACATTGAATTCACTTAATGAAAATCCATCTCAGGAAGCAGATTCAGAAGAACAGAAGCACCATCTCCATGGGCACAAAGGAGCAGTGTTATGTTTAGCATCACATCAAATGGTGAGTAGGTCTGAGGGATGTAGTTCAAATCATGTTTTGCTGTCAGGTAGCAAGGATTGCACAGTTCGCGTGTGGGATCTTGAATCTGGTAGTCCTATAATCGTGTTGCACCAACATGTAGCTCCAGTACGTCAAATAATTCTTCCTCCATGCCAAAGTGAATACCCATGGAGTGATTGTTTTTTAACTGTAGGGGATGACTTATGTGTCGCCCTTGTTTCACTTCAGACTTTAAGGGTGGAGAGATTATTTCCCGGGCACGTGTATTTTCCTGCAAATGTCCTGTGGGATGGTGTGAGAAGTTACATAGCATGTCTGTGTTCAAACCATTCAGAAAAAGCTGATGTGCATGACATTCTATACATTTGGGATGTAAAGACAGGTGCTCGTGAGCGAGTTCTTCGTGGAGCTGCTGCACATTCAATGTTTGACCATTTCCTTAAATCCAGTAGTGAATGTTTTTTGTCTGGAAATTTGATGAATGGAAATACTTCAGTTTCCTCTTTAGTTTTCCCAGTGACTGACCCAACAAAGTTTTCGCAATCTCATCCAAAAATTCATGGGAAGGGGATTTCTCCACAAACATCCACAGCAAGTAAAATTGAACCAAATGCTGCTGATACATCAAATGCTATGAAAAGAACTGGTGCAAAATCAGGTGGACTCACATCAGTGATCTTCCAAAATGAGAAGCACCCGATTAAAAGCTCTTCTCCTTTTCCTGGAGTTTCAACTTTGTGTTTTGATCTCACTTCCTTGATGTCACTTTGTTCTATGAATGAGTTTACAGAAGATGGTAGTCTCATTGGAGAAAAGGATAATGTGAAGGGTGCTGGTACTAGCACTCCCAACGATGATGCTTCCAGTAGGATGGATGCTTCTTCTAGGGAATTAGGGCTTGGCGTGCCTAGCCCTCATCATGGGAATGAGAAAAGCAGTTCTGATGGATCCTTTGTATTTACACCAGAACATCATGAATGGGTTCGAACACTGGAAGGATGCTTACTTCGGTTCAGCTTGTCATTTCTGCACCTTTGGAATGTCGACTCTGAGCTTGATAACTTACTAATTACTGAAATGAAGCTCAAACGACCTGATCCTTTCATTGTATCTTCTGGCATATTAGGGGACAGGGGTTCTATGACACTGACATTTCCAGGTTCTAATTCAACCCTTGAGGTACTTCAGTGGATGCATTTGATTTTGTTTGCATGTTATTGACTCAGTTCATATCAAAACACATTAACATGTTAATATTACAGCTATGGAGATCTTCATCTGAGTATTCTGCCTTGAGATCATTGACAATGGTGGCCCTTGCACAGCATTTGATCAGCTTATCCCATTCGTGTTCATCAGCTAGTGGGTGAGAGTTTAACTTTACATACACACTTAAAATAAAAAGTTGCTTCATTTTGCTTTCAGATTTTTTCTTGAAAGGTATTATACTTGTTCTTGGTATCAGCACTTTCTTTTAGGTTAGTTACGAAACTCTCCCACATTATGGGGGATTGACAACTGAATACATGTGATATGCAACTTGCTTTATTATTTTGTTATACGGTGTATCATAGCAATGTGTAGATGCTCTCTTTAGTATTACCTTCTATTAGAACTTACATGCAAACTTATATGAGAGTAACTGGTTCTATTAATGTTGTTGAGGTATGTGAATTTCAGCAAGTTACCTGTGCCTTTTCTATTTTGAAATGCTTATGTATTTATTTATGTAATGTCTGTCACCTGCAGTGCTTTAGCAGCATTTTATACAAGGAAATTCGCAGAGAAAATTGCAGACGTCAAACCTCCACTTCTCCAGGTAAATGTTGAATTGCTATTATGCCTTTTGAGTTTCGAGCTATCTGACTTAATTATTAAATCTCTTATTCAGCCTAAGAGGAAGAAAAGAAAAAAAAAATCTTAATTAACTGTTTTATACTTTGTTTACGATTCCATAGTTAATTGCCACATCCTACTATTCTGTTTATGAGGAACTTGTATATTCAACAAAAGAAACATGGTTGATTTAAAGTTTTTTTTTTTTTTTTAGAACTAATTGGGTTTTTGTGTTTTAATTACTAGGTCTATATGCTTTAATTTGGTGTTTTATAGGAAGACCTTTAGAGGTGTTACCAACTTGTGAAATAAGACCTTCCTTGTATAGCTTCTATAAGGAATATTCCACATTTATTTATATTGGAATGATTTTTTCTTAATGAAGTCTCTGCCATTAACATATATCTTCTTCAGTCATTATTCTCTTTATATCTTCTTCTATAGGGTTGGTTTTCTGTTTAATTATGATGTGGTGGCATATGTAATTTGTACAGCAGATCATGCACAGCAAGTAATGTCCCAAATGCTAGTAAAGTGATTTGGTTGGATAACTTTGAATGGTCCAATGTTGTCTTTTGCACATCAGTATTATCATGATTATCTTGTTTCTCTGTTCCACAGCTCTTGGCAAGCTTTTGGCAGAACGAGTTTGAACATGTAAAAATGGCTGCTCGCTCTTTATTTCACTGTGCTGCTTCACGCGCTATTCCTCATCCACTGTCTGGTTCAAAAGCTAATCAGCTTATAAATTTTCACGCACTTCCTTACACAATATCAGAGAAAGAGCATGGAATTACAACTGCAGTGTGTCCTATATCTGATGTGTACATGGAAACTCAAGGGGGCTTTGTTGAGGAAGAGTCCGTGATAACATCGTGGCTGGAATCATATGAAGTGCAAGACTGGATATCATGTGTAGGGGCAACAACTCAAGATGCAATGACTTCTCAAATAATTGTTGCTGCTGCATTGGCTGTCTGGTATCCTAGCCTAGTCAAACCTGGACTCGCCATTGTAGTGGTTCATCCACTGGTAAAATTGGTAATGGCCATGAATGAAAAGTATAGTGCTGCAGCAGCTGAAATTTTAGCCGAAGGTATGGAGAGTACATGGAAGGCATGCATTGGTTCTGAAATAGCTCGCCTCATAGGAGACATATTCTTTCAAGTAGAGTGTGTGAGTGGTACATCAGCTAATCCATCTTCAACAAACTCTGCTGCATCTCATGATATTCAGGAGACTTTAGTCGGAATCCTTCTTCCAAGTTTAGCAATGGCTGAAATAGCTGGTTATCTGCATGTGATAGAAAGCCAAATTTGGTCTACTGCATCTGATTCACCTGTCCATGTAGTGTCCCTCATGACTTTGGTCAGGGTTGTCCGTGGTTCTCCAAGAAACTTAGCTCCATATCTGGACAAGGTGGGTAGAAGCAATTTCCATTTTCTTAGTGTAAGATAAGTAGATATCATGCTTTGTTGCCTTCTTGTTATCCTCTTTGGATGTTTCATGTTGACATAAATTGTTTTCTTGTGTTTTCTAAGACATTCATTTTTTAACTCATCTCTTTCATTTTCTATGGGCGGCTAAGGTGTGCAATACAAACGACTAGGGAAAAGCATCATATTCTGTAATTTATGTTTATGGCTATGTTATTGTGTTTTCTTCAATATAGTCATTTTCAATCAAGTTTCTCTTTTGATCACTTTCCTTCATTTTCTTTTAGGTTAATCTGAATTTCTGGTCTTGCATTGCTGAAAAAAAACAAAACAAAAACTTACTATACTCTAGATGCAGTTTATGGAAAGTTCCAGCTGGATTGAAGCAGAGTGATTTTTACTATCCTAACATCTAGACAGGTTTGCAGGTGGTCATTTTTATATTGCAGACAATGGATCCTGGTAATTCAACCATGCGGAAAACCTGCCTCCAAAGTTCTATGATGGCATTGAAAGAGTTAGTACGTGTGTTTCCTATGGTAGCTCTAAATAATGCATCAACCCGGTTGGCAGTTGGAGATGCAGTTGGAGAAATTAACAATGCTAGTATTCGGGTGTATGACATGCAAAGGTAATGATTTGCAATAGAACTTGCAGGGTACTATTATAGACTATAGTACCATTACCTTGTATTGATCAATTTGTGAGTATAATTTTCTCCTTGGGTGTTAAGGTAATCAGTTAGTGCATACACTGTGTGTAAGATGACGTATATCTTTTTATTTCTCCCTTTGAGTATTTTATTCTCTAGAATATATGGAAAACCAATTTCCATGGATTAAATACCAGTGTTATTGATGATATCATTATTTGCTAGACATTGTTATCAGTCACCTTTCAACTAGTAGGAACAAGGCCAGGTTCTGATTTACAAGAATCAGATTCAATTATCAAAGCTTATGCAGAAAACCTTTCTTTTGGTTAATATGAAGCATAAGCTCTTACTTCTTTTTTAAAGAAAACGTGGTTTTTTTTTATTTTGGGTTTGAACTGCATGTAATCCATACAATCACCATATTATTCCATGCCATTAGAAGGCGTTACCTTGCTGTGTATGGTTAAGAAAAATGTCAATACTTTTTCTCTGCCTGTTTACACCTCATGATGTGCATCCTTGTGTTCTAGCAATTTCTTTTCACAACATGATTCTCCTCTTCTACTGTAGCATGAGCAAGATTAAGGTCTTGGATGCCAGTGGACCTCCTGGACTTCCAAGTTTGCTTGGAGGGGCCTTGGAAACAGGAATAACTACAGCAATATCTGCTCTCAGTTTCTCACCAGATGGAGAGGTACACTTTACTCCATAACTTGTAAATTCTTGATTTTTAGCATCTACGTCATTGTGTATTGCATTGCTGCCTATCGACTGCTTAAACACATTCCTTAACTCGGTGCTTTTAAAGCTGTTTGATCTGCAATCAGAACAAATTTAGCCAATTAGATCCATAATAACTAATTTTTTGGAGAATTCCCATTTATTGGAAGGATGATATTGTGTGAAAACTATTATTAATGATCCCTGTAGTTCGTTATATCCTTGCCTTTATCATTGTGATACTAAGTTCCCCTTCCGCGGCCCTTTCTTTCGTTCTCCTTCAGGGTCTAGTTGCTTTTTCGGAGACTGGTCTGATGATTAGATGGTGGTCTCTGGGATCTGTGTGGTGGGAGAAACTCAGCCGAGTTTTTGTTCCGGTCCAGTGCAACAAGCTGATATTTGTTCCTCCATGGGAAGGCTTTTCACCCAATCCTGCTAGGTCTAGCATAATGGTTAGTGTACTGCAAGACATTGGACAAACCAATTCACCGGTAATTGATTTTATGTATTTTTCCAGTTTTCCACTTACTAAGATCTTTCATTATCCTTGTATTACTCAGCAAGAGAAATGGATAGAACCATGGTTGAAGCTAAGAAAATGATAATATGAATCAAGTTTTATGGACGAAGCACAAAAAAGTTAATCCCTTGCTCAAAGTGATGACATTCCCAAAAATTTCAAATTACGTGTTATCTTTCACAAAAAGACTTCTGTGGATCAATATACCTGACCACCAGCCGCTCTATGATAGTTGCTATATTATGAAAAACTATAAGAACAGATGAGAAATGAATGCATCAACTTTGAAAATTAGAATGTGATTTAATATCCAATGTTCTATAATGTCCATTTATCATTTGCATTATCTACATCATACAATTGTAGGGACCCCTCACGAACGAGGCTTCCTTAATTCAAAAATCCTAATGCATGTCTACAAATCACATTACATATACATTTTGTCTGTTTACAAGTTTGATAAAATATTAATAGGTTTTCCTATTAGGCCACCTTACTTGAACATGGTTTATTGCATGATGATATACATTGCACCAGTAAGTTCTTTTCAAGAACTTGTCATTTATTTGTGTTGCAGGGAAACAACAAAGCTTCAACTGAAATGGACAGGCTGAAACTCCTCATTCAGAATCTTGACCTGTCTTACAGGCTTGAATGGGTTGGTGAAAGAACAGTAAAGCTCTCACAGCATTCTCATGATCTAGGCACTTTCCAGCTGTAAACACGTCCTTTGGATCATTTTTCTGTCAGAATTTCTTCCCGAGTTCCTCTTTGTGGTTCTTAAACTACGAGGAACGTGCAGATATGTCTTGTTAGCTAAAAGGATCTAAACCACAGTAGAATTTCTCATAGGTTTCTCAGTTTTGGTTCTCTCTTTTGCTTATTTACTACACTTTTCTTGATTTTCTTGCTTCCCAGGCTAAAAATATATAGGTAATATCTATTCATGTAACTGAAACTTTTTGACATTGTAATATTACTATACTATGATGATAAATTATTACAAAAAAAGCGTGGCTACAGATTAAATGCAGGAAAAGATCACTGAGATGGGGGGTTGTTTGATTTCATTATAAATCATTAGGAATACATTTCATTGTTTGTGTGTGAATGTCTGTAGGAACAGTAAATGATGACTAGCTAATTCTATAGCAGCTAAATCTACAGTTTGAAGTTTCAGGTAAGATGGATTGTACATCATGGGGAAGTACAACGCATATTAGATTGCTCTGTTAGTAAAGATAACATCCCTTTGCTTATCGTCACTTTTTTCTTGTAATACATATTTTTTTTTACAGTTCTGTACAGCTTTGGACAGAAAATCTTCAGGCCAGTGTTTGCGACATTTTTTCAGAATCGCGACAGAAACTGAAGCTGCTTGAGAAGGGGGCTTAACGTTTCCATCAGTTTTTCACAAGGATGATTGTGTATTCCTTCGTATGTTGTCACGACAACGCTGTTGTCTTTTGAGAGCCTCTGGATCTGCTTCTTCACATTGCATGTATGGTGTGTGCAACGATAGTAGCTCCTTAGCGACAAGAGAATAAACAAAATTTGGTCAATGAGAAAATTTATTCAGATATTCAAGATCAGTAAGTAGATAATCACTTAAACCTTCCGAGAAAATGTCAGAATATTGATTTCAAAATTCAACAGGAAAAGGTTCCGGAACTAAAGATTAGTTCATCAAGCAGTACATATTAAAAAAAAAAAAAAGATAAAGCTTTACAGGATTATTTATTAAATAATTTATTAGTATATTGCCGGCAAGGGTATTTACTGTATACAAGAATGTCTCATGAATATAAGAGAACATTTTTACATCTATATTATACGTGATTTCATGTAAATTTTTTGAAATATTTTATTTTACCACATAAATTTTAAATTTAATATATTTTACGGTATCAAACAAATTTTAGCCGTACATGTGTCCAAAAGCAAGGCTTAAGATTGATCTGATATAGTAAAATGTTTTAAATTTAAACTTCATACGATAAAATGAAAAATATCAAAGTTTTAAAAAAAATGTAAAATCATATATGATTTAAATGAGAGAATATTTTTTTATCTTAAATATAATTAAGTGAGACAAAGTTCATTATCCACAAACAAACTTATTTTTTCAAACTTACATATCAAATTAGATATGAGTGTCTCATAAAAATCCTATTCTAACCACATAGATTGGATTCAAATTTGATCCTTCAACAAACGCAACTTGTTTGGAAAAGGATACACATTTGATCATAGAGATTGTGGCATAGATCAACCAAACGATTTTTTAGCGGAGAACAGGTCATAATGGACTCGTTTTTATAGACAAGCCTTGTGATTTGATTTATTTTTAATAAACAAAATTATATATTTTATAGTATACTAAAATTTAACTTACTTTTGGACTAGTATATTTTGTCGCTGTTGGTGCCATTTATTTCTAAAACGGACGTCTATTGTGAGGTTTTCCTAGAAAAAATAGTATTGATGGATTTGTAAAAATAGAATGAAATTTTAAGACGTGTTGATGGTGCAAACAAACCGAACCCATCGAGTAAAATAGAAAGAAGTTTCACTTGACAAAGATATAATGACTTTTTTTGGGATGTTCCATCTTAAAAAAAAAAAAAAAAAGAAAGAATTAAAGAACACACGCACAAAAAAAAAAAAAAAAAAACCGTATATATACATATATATACATACATATAGCATTTTTAAGGAAAATTCTATAAATGATCTATATCTTTCCCCTTATTTTCATTTTGGTTACTAACCATTTTTTTTTTTCCTTTCTTCCCCCATCTTTGTTATGTACCTTTGTACTTATATCTATTTTGGTTAATAACATTTGTTTTTCTAACCTTCTTCACTTACATTCGCACTTTATTTTTGTTTGATCAGTTACCCTTACACTTTATATCAGTATAGATTTAGTCATTTAGCACTGCACCTACTTTCATTGGAAGAGTTTGACTCTTTAAATGTAATTAATCAGAATGAAAATAAGTATAAAGAAATATGACCCAAAAAAAGGCAAAAAAAAAAAGATTTAGTTAACAAAATGAAAATAAGTACAAATATGTATAACCATTTATATAAGTGAAAACTCAGGTGACACCATTTCATGGACCATATTTTGTAAGATAAAGGTATATCCAATTTATTCCACATTATTATTAAGTAAAGTCAAACTTATCTATATGTTAATCTTATACATGAGTTATGTTTCACAAGAAGGTGTCTCTTTATATAATTATCCCAAAATTTTTACCATAACTGATCTCTCCAAAGTTATGGCGTTATAAATAAACTAATCATAACTTATTATCTACGCAGACAACCACGCAAATTAAATTTTTAAAACTTTTAGACTAGTAATCATTTACATTGTGAAGGCCAAATGAAATGAACCGCAGCGCCATCGCGATTTATCTAAATTATCGATTTTATTTAGTTCGTTCGTAACCCTAACAATACAAATGTCCAAAGATACATAACATATATATCTGTTGATAACTTCACTTTTGTATTGAATCAATTTATATATATAATTTAGTCATCATAAAATGTTATCATTATTCAAAGGATTATTAAACAAGCATGGAGTATTCCTTTTAATCTGCTGTAACTACATTATAGAAATCAATTTATATATATATATATATATATATATATATATATATATATATATATATATATATTATTATTTATTTTGCATAGTTTCCATGCATGATAATTTTAAACCTTTTGAAATTAAGTTTGGCATTAAACAGTTACGTACATACTGATGAAATGCCGTTCACCATATTTTTTGCTGTTGACCAATTTTTGACTAAGTTAGCACAAGTACGTAATAATTTTAGAAACAATTGTACGTTGAACTAGAAGAGTTATACCTTGGATGGACGCTATTCTTCACCGATTTCTGCCCATATTTTCTCCATTTGTACCCATCATCAAGAATGTCTTCTTCGCTCCTCGTATGGAAGGCCACTCTTGGTGGAACATACTTCCTCTTCTTACCAAATCTTGACTTGTTTCTGCTGCCATTCTGATCATGAACTTCCCCCGTATTCCTCGACGAAACGGGCTTCTGTTCGATGGAGCCAGAAGACAAAAGCCCAGCCAAATCAATCTGATCAGAAGAGGCTGCAGGGAATTGAGGGTTTTGCATGGATTGTTCTAGAACATTTGAAGCCGAACCATTTAATGAGTGATCTGATAATGGAAACGACGTCGTAGGGACGAAGAAGTAGGGGAAATTTTGATCTCCTTCCATGCAAGCAGGATGGGGCAAAGGGAATGTTGTTGAGATTGAAGTTAGATTTATGGATCCAAAATTAGATTTTTATAGAGTGTTAGGTGGGAAAAGATTAATAAATGGATATAATGCATGAAATAGATGGAAGAGAGATAGAGATATTGAAAGGAGAAGAGAGGGGTGTTTGTGTTGCAAGAATAGAGAAAGCCAACTACAATTCACCTACTTATTTTGATCAGTTCAACCTCCTTAAAGTAGACGTGCCAAAATGGTTATAATGTGTATGGTGTCAAAGCATGTAATCGTTGCAAAGGATAATTTATAGGGTCAAGATGATATAGAGTAAAAATTAAAGTAGAGGGTTTGGAACTATTGTTATACAACTACCCTAGAGTTATCTTGAGGTCCTCACTAATCATATCATATGCTATATATTGTTAGGGTTGTTTGGAAAACTATCAAGATTATTATTAACTTCTAAAGCACCTTAACCATATGCAAGACTTTGTCAAGCATATATATTATATACATGTGTGCATTGCATATTCAATGAAAACATATATACTAATCAATTTTATATATGCTGAAATGGACAAAAGCACAATGCACCAGTTCATATGCCAAGGGTTAATTAATTCTTTTGGTATATAAACAACGTGATCGCAAAGTAATTAAATTCGAAATAAATTTATAATTTAGTTTATTTATTTTGAGTGTTTCATACCCAAGTCCCAACAATGCGATAATTCCATGGTAGATGTCGGATTCATCTTTTACTTAATTAGGTAGTATATATATATATTTTTTAATTTAATTAGTGCTATAGTGGGCTTTCTTAAAAAAAAATTGATAGTGGGCTTGGCCCAATGTTTGAAATATAAAATTGTTCGGGCTCATTGATGCAGGATCTTAAGCCCTAGTGTATTGGGCAATAAAATGAACCCATTGATTATGTCACTAACTAATTCTAATATGTGAAAAAAAATAAAATGACTCCAAATATTATTGTCATTAGAAATTTAGAATCCTTGAGGGGTATCAGAACACAAGATGACTTGCAAAATTTTCCATTCGTATTGTGGAATGATTCTACATCATTAATTTGGTATGGGACATGACTCTTTCTATAGCACGTAATTAACATGAGGTGATATTGCAAAAATAGGAAATCAAACATTACTTTTCAAATAGATTATTTGAAATTAGGACTGACTAATTAGGATCGTTTAATTATTACCACTGTGACTTTATCCCCAATTATTAATAGTGAATTTGTGCAGTAGCTACATCAAAATTTGGTAAAGTTAATTTAGGAGGTTAATGATGGAATTACATGAGCCATAAATTTACCCACTCAGTTTGATGTGGGGTTGTTAAACTAAAACTTAACATTTCGTCTTCGTGGTTGATGATTTACGTGGGCTAAGTCAATGCACAACCATTATAAATATAAAAACTGGTAATCTTGTCAGAGCATTCCTTTAATTGATTATTAGCTTTCGATTTCATTATTACTTGCACAAAATTACTCAAAAGGCTTGTTAATCGCAAATCTATTTCCATTATAATCTCTGACACAGCAAATTGTGAGTTGAAAGTTTATATATATTAGAAATCACATGGAATGCTAACTGACTATAATATTTTTACAAAACCATCACTCATTATAAATTTTTGTCTAAATTACCATTCATGATCATGACATGACCATGTGTTAATTGCCCGCTATCATTAATAACATTTTCCTGTAAAATCCTTATAACAAATAATATTCTTACACAAATATTACGCATGTGATATTTTTGAAGATAGCCATATTTTGGTCAAAAGATGTAAGAATTTGTTAAAACTAATTCTCAAGTGTTTAACCTTAAGTTACGTTGATGTGAATGTGGTGCACACACATATAGTTAGATTGGACATAACAGTAATATGTAGATATGTTAAACGAGTTTCAAATATTATATGTATTTCTAAGTTGTACTGATATTGCGAAACTAGCTAACTCTATTCTTCACGGGCTTCGGGCTAACAGACCATTATCATTTATCAATGTATGAGTTAATAATTTTAAATTTATATATTTAAATCTAAAATTGTAAATCCAAATATGAGCAACATAAACATATATATTAGGTCTTTTAAAACAATATTATCCTATATCTTTAGTAAATATATATTCATTCATGTTTTATTTGTTAAATAAATAATCAAGATTTAAGAAAACAATTTTGAACTTTATTTTTACAAATAATCTAGTAAAATAATTATTTAATAGAACAATATAAAGTTTTAAAAAAAAAAGACCATATATGACGTTAGAGATATGGAATGTTTTATTGTTTTGCGGAGTACTATATATGACGTTACGAGTATGGGCCCAGCAAGCAGCAACTGGCCCACTCCCCCAATTAATTCCATCGTTTGGGCCCAGCAAAACAACATTATTATAAATACGTTTTGGATTCTTGAGATTTTCTCATATAACCCCATCCAAAGCTAATTTGAAATATAATCCCTTATCAACATTTAAATTTTTCTTAAGAAAAAAAAAGTGTCATTCACATACTTTTTGAATCCCTCACGCTATATACATACCCAAATTATATAAAACTTACATTCTTGAAATATTATCCCATGATAACATCATTAAGGGCACCAACATTCAAAATCCAGTATGATCACTAAATACCAAATTTGGGGGAAAGAGTATACTTTATGATGAGTAAGTTATCATTTTGTACTGTAATTCAATAGGGATGGGGGTGATTATTACCTTTTGAATATATATTTTCAAGAGTGAATATTAGTAATTTATAAATAAAATAAGAATATCATAACAAATATGTTATAATATTATTTTAAATAAAAAAAAATTCATTTAAATTAAAGATGTTTAGATCACCGTGTAATTACTTAACTATCACAAACTTATAAATTAAACCACTTAAATTAAATCCCTCTCCATATGTTTCATGCACGTGGGATGATTGGCTTTTTTACTCTACATAAGGAATAATCATTAGATGTAACAATCTATTCTTCATTTATGGAAACCCCATCTCTCAAAGCAAAGTAAATTGTCTAAATCTAACAAGAAATAACCATCACATTCTAACATCATAGTGATATTGATATTATAGGTAAACTGTCTAATTTTAATAAGAAATAACCATCAGATTCTAATATATTAGTGGTATTGATATTATAGATCTATCATTTTGGATTTTTCTACCAAATACCTTACATGTGAGATGAGGGATTTGAATATACACAAATTCATCCCTCTCTTTTGAATATATCTCTCTGTATGGGACAAATTTATTGGAATTTCTATGGGCCTTAACAGGCTTTTTGGAAATAACATTGGGCTTACATAATAACAAAAGTCTCTCATGGGAAGGGAGCCAAATTTCAAAATCTTAATATATCTTTTTTTTCGTATTTTAATTTGAATTATAAAATTTAGATATAATTATTATTATTTATATTATAATAATCAATTATTACCAGATACATATTTTTATAATATAATAAAATATCACATGATCAACCAATTTTTTTACAATAAAATATTACATTAACTCATATTTAATTCACAATATAATATTACATTAATCCACATTTTCCATCATTTATTTGTCATCTACAGTATAATTTTATCATACTATATCCTCATACAAATATACATCTTAACCATTCACATTTACTACAAAATATATGCTATCAACGACGAATTTCCTCAATCCCACGTAATTTCATCAAAATTATTGTCATTTGGAAATAGTTTCAAAGTAGAACTGTAATTTAGACACAAAGTCAGAAGTTATCTGATTATTGAGGACTAATGCGACACTCCATAAAAAGGCACATGCATGGTTAGGCACACATACATGAATCTCATGTTGGATGGTTAATGTTAAACATCTCTCTATCTCTCTCTATATATAGCCAAGAGAGTGAAGGATGTATTGAGTATCCAAGTTCCTAGTAAACCAGAAAAAAACAATGGGTTCACATGTAATTACTTGCCTAATTGTTATGATCATTTATAGTAGTTATGGTGCAAAATCCATGAAAAATAGTGACCAGTTGTGCTTTTCGTATAATGATTACAAGGATGCTTTAAGCAAAGGCATTTTGTTCTTTGAAGGACAACGATCCGGTAAGTTGCCTGAAACACAAAGAGCTACATGGAGAGCAGACTCTGCACTCTCAGATGGCAACCTTGAGAAGGTATATATATGAATATGATGGATTATTTTATCGAGCTAATATCGAAATGCAACCTATTAGCATTTTTTTCCCACTTGATTTCTAAACCAAAACGTCTTTCAGATTATTACTCATACTTTTACGAATTTTTCAGATTGCTAGTTGAACTCAATTTTTGCCACATTTTCTAAAAAGAAATAAAAAATCGTCGGTAAATTTGAAAATGCAATTTATTTTCAAGCATTAGTCAAATACATGAGTCATACGCTAAAATGATACTCTAGCCTGAATCGGACAAAAGAAATGGTTAAAGTAGGGTTTAATATATAATTGGCTTCAAAAAACCTTGATTGATCTTGATTGATTCGGGCTTGAATCATGAATTGTGTTCAGATAACATTTTGAAAACTTTGTAAAGTATATATGTAGATAGCAATCTGAAAAACCTTTTGGGTTAGAAACCAAGAGAAAGAAAAAAGTGCTAAATTACATGTTGCATTCTGATATAAACCCTATTATACACATATGTACTAGTAAAAACATTTATGATAAACCTATAAAATGTAACATGAAAAGTGAGTCAGTTTACTAGTGGTTTAGACGAGATATTCCATCTCAATGTGTGTTTCATTTGATATTTTAAAATAATCAATGTACACCACATCAAAATGAGATAGAAATATCAAAATGTAACAGAAAATCCGGATTGACATTTTATTTTTCTCTCTTATTTGAATTGGTGTGTGGATGTGCATGTGTTGCATAAAATGAAAAGGTGAATTTGAGTGGAGGATACTATGATGCGGGTGACAATGTGAAGTTTGGGTGGCCAATGGCATATTCCATAAGCTTATTGAGTTGGGCTGCTGTTCAATATGGAAATGAGCTTGACTCGGTGAAGCAGCTTAGCTACCTTGCTACTGCTATCTCATGGGGAACCCATTTCTTCCTCAAAGCTCACACTTCTTCTACCACTCTCTACACCCAGGTATTCACCATTTTCCATCTTCTCATTACATATTACCTTTTATTTTCTTTTAGGTCATATTCTACTGTTTGTTTGTCTTACTATAATCTATATTACAGTATAGCTAAAACTATATGTTTGATCAAATGCAGTAATTAATGTATGATGATATAATATATATTGGCAATTAGTTTGATTGTATGTTTGGTCCATAAGATCACTTGGATAAGTCCAATTAACTATTTTGTATTATGTAGGGTCAAACGTGTGATTAGGGTTGACCATAATGTCAAAAAAAAAAAAAGTTTATAGAAAGAAAAAATTAAATGTGTAATAAAAATATAATTATAAAATCCCTTAATAAATAGCTTTATAAAAAAATTGATAGGTAGGTGACGCGGATAAAGATCATGGATGCTGGGAGCGGCCGGAAGACATGGACACGCCACGAACACTTACGAAGATAACTTCCACTTCCCCCGGAACTGAAGCAGCCGCCGAGGCTGCCGCCGCCCTAGCCGCCGCCGCCATTGTTTTCAGACAGATTGATTCCAACTATTCCGACCGGCTCTTGCACCACTCTAAATCGGTTAGTATCAATAACACGCCTAAATTACTATATTAGTCCTCAAATAAGCCAAAACTTAAAATTCCATTGGTACGTGTACCTATATTATTTTCCTAATGCATGCAATTATTGAGCATTATTATAAGTTTTAAATTATAATTTCACCCAAGATGTTTGGGATAATGACGGATTAATATATATGGCAAGTTTTGAAATTCTTCGCAGTTGTTTGAGTTTGCAGACAAGTACAGAGGATCTTATCAGGGATCATGCCCATTCTACTGCTCCTACTCTGGTTATCAGGTAGTATAAATAACACGAGCTGTACTGAACTTTATCCGGTAAAACTAATTTAAGGATAAACTGTCTGATTATGGTATATATATGGTCTAAAATTCCGTACAAGGATGAGTTGCTTTGGGCAGCTGCTTGGCTGTACAAGGCTAGTGGAAACACCACCTATCTCGACTACGTGGCGATCAACCAAGGTTGGAGCCAGCCTGTTTCTGAGTTCAGTTGGGATAACAAATTTGCAGGGGCTCAAACTTTACTAGCCAAGGCAAGTTCTAGCTAACACTTAATTCAACACTTTTCTTCATATATATCACGATTCGAGACACGACTAATAATAGAAAACCTTTTATGATCAGGAATTTCTTGCGGGAAATAAAAATCTGTCCAAGTACAAGAGCGATGCTGATTCATTCGTGTGCTCATTGATGCCTGGAAGCAGCTCTGTCCAATTTAAGACAACTCCTGGTCTGCAATTTTAATTTCCATAATATGGTACAAAATGTTGGTTTTTGGAGACATGCAGAAAATTTAAATTGGGATATTATATATGCAATTGATCTGCAGGTGGGCTGCTGTATTTCAGAGACAGTAGTAACTTACAATATGTTTCAAGTGCTTCCATGATACTACTTATCTATTCCAATACACTAAACGAAGCTCGAGTCGATGGAGTTCAATGTGGATCTGTGAATTTCTCTACCTCAGAGATCATGGCCTTTGCAAGATCACAGGTTTTTCAGACAAATATTTGTGCTTATAATTTCTCCATAACATTGTCACACGAGATTCTTGGTCTGCTTAATTATCTCCTATTTTTGAATTGCCATCACAATTTATGTGTATTAAATATCATCATCAATATTTAATGAGACTATTGAAAGTATATATTAGAATATGGAATGGAACTTAGCATTAGCAATATAGGAAGTGAAGGAGCCATTAAAATAGTTGTACAGCTAATATGGTTGATCTAGCTGATCTAGCTATTAGATGTCATGTCCTTATGAGATTTTGTCATAGTACAGAATAAATTTAGTTTCGTTGTGTTTTTGCACGATTCCTTTAATAATCGGATAAGAGCATGCAGAATTGCCCTGGCTATAAATAATTTATTTAAGGCAAAACATATTTCGAGCATGTACTTTTTTTTTGTGTTTGCCACGTGCATGTTCTTTTTGTAAAAAACAATAAAAAAAATCATCGTACTTCCAATTTTTTTGGCTGTTGTTCTCTATTTTTTTTTATTTTTGTTACTTTTATTCTTTCATTAACAAAATATTGGGAGAAAATTATATGGGTTAAAAATATATATTAGATGAAAAAAAAAGGTAGGAAATAAAGTGTATGACATAAAAGTTCACAAAAAATAAAAAGAGTAAAAGGATAAAAATTAGAAATTATAGTAGAAGGTGAAAACCTAAAAGATAAATAATATAAAAGTACACAGCGGAAGAAAAAAAAAAACTTTTCCTCTATTTATTTAGTGGTGCGCATTTCTTTTAAGAGTTGGTCCTCGTCTCGTCTAGAATAGTCCAAAATTAGTTCCCATAAGAGACAAATTAGGCAGCCATGAGTTCCATACGAGAACATAACTTAAATAAACAATCAATTAAATCAAGGTGTTTAATTTTTAAAACATGTGTATGATTATCGTACCCTCTATATCTCAAATTTCACCATTATTATGGCTTTTTTGGACAGTTTTAGAAAAATACCTTTTTTAACTTTTCTTTAGGCTGAAACTAGTATGTAAAGATATTAATACTCTACCAACGATGAATTTTCATTTTTTCTTTCATAAAACTTCTTGTCCGAAGTAGGATGGTCAATATTTGGATAATTATGTAAATAGTCACTTGCCTTTCTTTTTATTTCAAATGAGTCCCTAATTTTTTTTTTCTTTTTTATCATTCATCGTTTTCACTGATTTTAATTTTGGTCGTTTACCTTTGTACTAATTTGGTGCGACATTACAGGTTGACTACGTTCTTGGAAAGAATCCATTGAACATGTCATACATGGTCGGGTTTGGCATCAAATATCCGAGACAGTTGCACCATAGGGGCGCGTCAGTCCCCTCAATCCGCAACTATCCTGCAAAAGTGGGTTGCAGTGATGGCTACTCAACTTGGTATTCATCCCCTAAATCTAATCCCAACACTCATGAGGGTGCCATTGTTGGAGGCCCTGATTCCAATGACAACTTCACTGATTCAAGATCAGATTACTCACATTTGGAGCCCACAACCTATATGAATGCAGCTTTTGTGGCATCACTTACTGCTTTGCTTCCTCAAACTAAACAACTACTTTCTGCTCTTGCAATTGCATGCTAGCTAATTAGTACCTCATGTTAATTTGATCCATTAATAATTTTGGGGCTATGGAAGCATAATATTAATAAAGAATGTTATTATATGTTGATAATATTAAGGTTTCATATGGTTTGACTCATATTAGATGGAATCACTAATTGGAAGAAGTAATACAAGTTGTTTTCAATCTGTCAAATTGACTTCTTCACTGGTTTGTTCCATAAAATAATACTAGCATCAACCCAATATTGGTTCACTGGACACAACAATAGATTTATTTGTTTTCTCATTAACTAATCCACGCCCAATTCTGAGAGGATTCTAATTCATGCCAAATGCATGTTATTATATATATTGTTCTTTGAAATATCATCGATCGTAGGACATATGATTAAGAATCAAATGTATGCATACTCTGATTCATACTTAATTATAGTTACTTGCCTATATATAAATATATAGTGAGTATATATAGATTCTAAATATTGCATTAATTATCTATGTAACTAATCTTGGACAAAAAATAACCAAAGCTTCATTGGAAGCTAATTAAGTATTTCAGCAATTCCTTCAACTGCACGAACATATATATAATTATAAGCTAAATTGGGTTTACAATTTCCTAAAAATCACTACAAAGATCTTAGAGGAAATTTCTGTGCAGAAGCATGGGTACTAGGAACTTGTGTAATAAAATCATCAAAGTCTTCTAAGCCCGCAAAGAAATCACTGTTGAAAACGAAATCGGACATGATACTATCATTATCATCGTATCTTTCTCCCTCGGCCTGCGTTTCCTTTTCCTTTTTAACCTCTTCTTTGATTCTCATGGAAGAAACAACATCGGTTTTTGTTGAAATCGGAGAAGTGGATTTCTGGGTTTTTTCTTGCTTGATATTTCTAGTGTTTTGGGTCTTTGGAGATGGGAATTTCTGCCTGACAGTACCAGCTAATGAGTTCCTCCTGGTTGGTTGGCTATGGCTATGTTCGGCGGAGTAAGTTACGATGAACATGCCTGGATCCCTGCAGCTTTGCTCTACTTGCTTCCTTGCCAAACATCCCTTTGAGCTGCTACATCTGTAATAGCTTCTGTTCACACAATAAACAATTAATTAATAATCTTTATCCATGTAGATATCATGTATTTGTTTGTGAGTGAGAGAGATGGTTGATTAGAAGTTAGAACCTCGGATAAGGTGAGCCCTTGATAGGTTTCTGGCCATATTTGCGCCAAGCCCACATATCAGAAGAAAGACCCTCTGCAGATACTTGAATCACCACTCTTTTGTGCTGATTCTTTCTGTAAAAAAACAAACAAGAAATTAGAACTAATATTATATATTTCTATTTAGGAAAATCTTTAATCGACCGAGGGACTGATGAGATGAGACAAAATTACCTTTTCTTGTATTTTGGTGTATACGCAGCTGTAACACTAGCAACAGAACTAGTCCCTGGTGATAGATCATGAGGTGGCTTATCTTGGACAACATTTTCCTGCAACTGTTGTTGAATCTCAACAGCAGAACGCGTGGTAGGGTAAAACGGCTTGTAAAGCTCTTCCAATTCCTCGCTGGAGCCGGTTGAGACTTCAAATATATCAGGAAAACCGGCAAGAAAATCGTGATCAAATTGGTGATCATCATGAGCAGCCCAAGAGTCAAAATACGAACCCTGATCGTCCATGTTCATATCAGCAAAATTCTTTCCAAAATCACCACTGGATTCTCTCACTATGGCCTGCAAACTCCAATCCTCCATGTCAGCTACCAATTCAGACACAACTGATGGTTCTTGCACAGACATGCGGCAAGAAGAAAATGACACAAGAATAAGATAGAGAAGATGATGAGCTAAATTAGGCGCCGCCTATTGACTTTTCTTAAAGGGCAGTGAAAGATGAAAGAGGTGCAAATTAAATCACAAGGATGTTTATTTGTAGTGATGAACAAGTCCCTCTATTTATATTAAAGGGCCAAGTTTAGGCATTTGTTTTTTTGGATTGGGTTGACTTTGGCTTAATGTCAAAGGGGGTGCACAGTGCGAAAACGGTGTACCACACGCTTTTACCCATGAATCGCCATTTCAGTTCTCATTGTTGACGAGGATTATTATGACAGAACAAAAGATGGACCAAAAGGTACTGACTCAACATGAATTACTTTAAATATATTAAAAGTAGATTTTTCGTCGTTTATCATTTAAAGTTTGCTTCTGTCATGTAAACGTTACTATGACATATTCATTTAACTTATTTTATTCTTGTATATGTATTTTATCTCTGTGTTACAAATATAACAACGTCACTAATACATATATATATATATATATATATATATATATATATATATATGAGTCTTGCTGCAGCTTACAGAGTACCTGCAACCATATTCAATTTTGATCATTAGATCATATTTTAATTAATTTCCTATCAATAGATTAAGAAAATAATAATAATAATTATTATAATAAACTATTATCTACCTAATTAGTAAAAGTTAAGAGGTGCGCACTGATACTCCAAATGCACTACAAAATTGCGTATAAATACTACTTAAAATATATTTTCTCAAATTTGTTTAGGCAGTGAAACAATGGGGGAAATTGGAATTCGATGGGCATAGCTAATTACGACACACATGGAAAGTGAAAAACATGTGGATGATGAATATATACTAAATGATGTGTAAATTAAAATAGACACAACACGGTGCTATGCACAATAGATCTAGGTCTAGAAAAATTGGGTACTTATTTTATGCTAAACTGGCTGAGTTCTTAATTTTGTGTGTGTAATAAATTAATAATGCAAGTTAAAGTTACACCAAGTGTATAATGAACTGAACGCAGCATTTATGATTTTTTTTTTTTTTCCAAACGAGTGAAATTAGAGAAGTTGATGTTTCATATTTTGTAAATAATTAGTCAGTTAACAACTAGGAACTCTTCAAATGTGATTATCTGGAAAAACAAAAAGTCATTTATTATGATTTTAGTAAAAAACAATAAGGACAAATGATGTCGATGTAATTTTTCTCCTTCTGTATTTTTATTTAAATGCCTTATAAAATACGTTAAGATATTTATACTTTGAAAAAATTGCAATTTTCATTTTGTAAGAGAAGTCTTATCCAAATTTTTACCACAAATTTTACATATTTCAATTTGATCCTCTAACTATCACATTTTCTCAATCATGATCCGATTTTGCTCGAAATTTTGATTTTTGCCTACGTAACCGTCAGTTGTTGATGTGAATTTTTCGATTCCAATGTTCACTAGATAAAAATTAACATTTCAAGTAAAATTAGATCTTAATTGAATTTTTTTTCTACAGAATTAAAATTAAAATTATATAAAATTAATGATAAAAAAATAGATAAAAATTAAGTTATTGAACGAAAATTCAGATTATGCCAAATATGTTCATCTTAAAATATACACAGTAACTCTTTAAATTATTGTCCTTGGTTCAATTAAAAATGCGTGGCTAATAAAGTCAAAGCATTAAAATACATTATTCGAGTAAACATTTAAGTTTCCCTAACCCGGAGGAAATATTTTGTCATTGAAATTTAATGTAGATTTTGATATTTTGGGGTATGACATTTAATATCTGCACGATGAATCATTGATTAATTGACTATATGGCATGCATAGGATCTGCTTCCACCAAGAGTACTATCTAAATTTGGTATATATAAATAAGGATGGGGCCTACTATTAAAAAAATGGTTAACTTTGTAATCTGTTCAGTTTGGATTATCTATTATAATTGATGTGTTATCTTGTATAAACATGTTATATATTAATTAATGATGTTATTTGATACATGATATGTGATAATTATTTTAAAATAAGAAATGTAGCATGTAGTATAATAAAAGATTTTAATGTAATTTTTGTCTAGTTCAATATATAATTAAATATATATATATATATATATATATATATATATATATATATTATATTTGAATTTTCCAAGTTAGATGCAGATTAATTCCTAAATCCGAAGTTCTTATTGGTTATTTTGACTTTAATTTCGTTAGGGAATAGGTCATTTTCCAAAACTACACATAAAATAAAATAAAATACTATAATAACACAGTTCCTCGGGTTGTTGCAAAGCACAGGATTAAACCAAGTCTTTAAAAACTTCAAAAAGATATTTTTATAAATAAAGCATTGAATTAGTCAATTGTCCTAACTGCAAGCAATGAGAATAGGATCCAACACCACATGCTACTCCGAATATTATAACCAGCATGTATATTATTATATCAATATACTAATAAAATACAATATCAATACTCTCAAATCACACTGCATGCATCACACATGAAATAAACTATTATAAAAATTAACTACTACCTTTTTAGTTCATGCGGAACTCCAAATAGTAGAAGCATAAACCCGCCATTTTGTTATTTCTCATTAGCATGTAGTACTTAGTTACCAATTTATTATTTTACTACTATAAAATACAAATAAATTATTTAAATTTCATCCATTTTTTCTGATAGTTATTTTAACCCTTCTTGTATAATTTAATTTCCTTATATTTCTTTAAATCTAATTTAGTTAAAAATTTATTACACGATCTTTTCAATCTCTGTACGTTGATTCATCAAAAATCAATGAGTCTTCGTCAACCTTTCTTACCATAAGCCTCCATCACTACCTCCACAACTAATCATCTTGTTATTTATAAACAAGCTAGTGATGATGTAATTAAAACTTATTAGTATTTTCAATTGAATAGAAACCTAATTTAATAATTTAACCACCCAAAAAAATTAATTATCCTCCACAATATACGTGATCTAAACTATTATATATATGCACACGAGTAAAATAGAGAGAGGATTCATATAATCTTAAAATATATAGAAGCATGCCTTAATTTAGGAAGCAAATGATCTTTCTTTCCCAATTTTCATCGGGCTTAGTACCCACATAAACAAAATTATCTGTACCCAAATGGCATCCAACTTATACAAGACAAACTCGCATGAGACAATGACATTCATGAGACACTTAGAAAAATTAATAATTAAGAATATGCTTGATTGCCACTCCTAATCCTAAATCACATCACATTCTCTTAATTTGTTAATCGATCTAGTTAATACACTTTATATTAAATAGAGTATGTATTACATATGTGTACAACATTGATAATAAAGCTTTTTCTTCACGTACTAATTGCAACTTGCAATTCTGCATTGATAGATATATCCATTTTTTAATAGGGAGGGATAGGTAGGTGGTTTAATTTCAACGCATCAAGTTCAAAGGGTGATGGACTTAGGAGCCTTGAAATATTTGATCTTAGTTTGCAAGTTGCATATTAACGTGTACACTAGGGCCTAGGAAATGGGACTTCTTAGGGACCACCACCCTCCTTTCCATGCCTAATTATTCATTTATGTATTATTCTTCCTATTTCGATTTACAACCCCACCACCCCCACTATAAATATAATAGGATAATTACGTAGGTGGATGACTTTAGAGCACTTTTACATTTTTTTTTTATTTTTTTCCCACATCCTTCCTTCCCTTCAATATGTTTTATTTTATATTTTTCATTATTATTTTTGTACATTACGAGTTAACTGATCATATTATTTGTACTATTCCCCACTATATATGTCATTAAGCGTATTTTAGTTAGGGTTTGTAAATTCAAGCTGAACTATATAGCAAAATTATGCTTGAGGTCTTGTTTAGTTATTTTCCAATTAATTAAAGTCTAGTTCAACAAATTTGAATTTCTCAGTTTGAAGGATGTTGGCGTCACAAATATAGGAGCACTGTTCTCTCTTTATTCTATCATTAATTATGCAAAAATGTAACCATTTCTTCATTAAAAAATTCTATATGTTATTTAAGGCATGTATACCTCTTTGGCTAGCCAATTATAAATGTGCCAGATGGGCTGTACTCTTTTTTTTTTATATATATATTAATCCCTTATAATATGCAAAAACATCATGTGTATTTAAATAGAATAAAAAAAAAATCCAACGATTAAGACTCATAAGATATATTTTTTTTTTAAATGAGTTTGGGGGAGTGAAAGGGAAGGGAATAATAAGAACTAGAAAACTTGCGTGACTCAGGTTCGAATCCACAAACCCGGTCATCACAATCTGTACCTTTATTAAGGTGGGATACCACTTAAACTATAAGATATTTGATACCACTTGAGCTATAAAATATTTTTTTGTTGTATTGTGGAATTCGAATTTTGCTGGATGGTCATATAAGTGAGTTAGGATATTTATAAGTCTCATTTTATATATATATATATATATATATATATATATATATATATATATATATGATAAATTTCATAATAAGATCCAATTTTTAAATTAATTCTTAATTCTAAACCCAAATTTTAAAGTTTCTCAATAAGGGACTCAATTTTACATTTTTTTTCAATTTAAGACTTGAAAATTAGATTGAATTCTCAATTCAAGACAAAATTTCATTTTTTTTTTGTTATTTTTCATTTTATTTATATTTTAATATGTATATATAGTTTAGATAAATTAAGACAAGTTCGTGCAATTTTAGAACAATCTTCATTCAATTTGTATTAATTTATATATATATATATATTGTAAATGCAACTAAAAAAATTAAGATTCCTTTATTTTCTTAATTTTATGAATAAAAGTATAGAAAATCAATCTTAATATTAATCAATTTAATATAAATTATATTTTATGAATCAATTTATTTTCCTTTACTTTTTTTTATATATAAATTAAGATAAGTCGGATGAAATTTATTTTTAAAACACATTAACTTGTCTTAATTTATCCAAAATATGAACACATATTGAAATATAAATAAATCTATAAATATAAATAAAAAAAGAATATGAAATTTTATCTTGAATTGAGAACTCAATCTAAATTTAAGTCTTAAATTGAGAAAAAAAAATATTAATTTGAACCCCTTATTAAGAAACTTTAAAATATAAATCAAAAATTGAGAACTAATCTATAAATTGAATACAACCACGAAAAAGAAATTTATAGATCCTGCATTCACTTAAATTGAATTGTGAAAATATGATAATCTCTTTCATTGGAAGAATATTCTATTAAATACAGCATCATTTTACATCAACATATAATGTGGCGCTATGTTTGAGTTAGCCAGACTACTTTAATTTAGCTCATATAATGTGGCGCTATGTTTGAGTTAGCCAGACTACTTTAATTTAGCTCATATAATGTGGCGCTATGTTTGAGTTAGCCAGACTACTTTAATTTAGCTCAGGGGTATGTTTGATTCGGAATTATTTGATCGACTCATTTGAAACTCCATGGAGATACAATCATACAAAGAAATTCAAAGGCACCCATGTAGTCATGTTAATCACTACCTAAGTGTAAATTGTAAGAATTGAAATAGTGTGATTATTTTATTCGCTCAATTGGTATATATGTATAAGGTCACAATACGTGCTACAAATTATATAGAATTGGATCCTTTATTTCAATTTGTGTTTGCATCTTGTGTTATATTATTTTTAATTCATGTCATGTGTAAATTAGTGGTGTCATTTTTTATACTTGACATGTGATAATTATTTTTGAAATATCAGATGAACACCAATATGAAATAAATGATTTTGTTTGAAATTATTTACTTTTTTAAACATTCTATATTAAATAAGTTACTAATTATGACTTTTTAAACCTAACAAAAATAGTTAACACTCCTACAAAAATAACTACAAACAACCAACATATATAAGAGCAGTAAGTCTGGATTACTGGTTATATAACTTTAAAAAGAATATTTTTATCACAACTTTAGTACACACATTTGATGAGAGCAAAAAAAAAAAAAAAAAAAAGAGTTCATTATAATATTGATCAATTTAGATTTCTTTTTAAAAAAAAATTAAAAAATTTGTGCGTGTTTGATGTTTCTATGTATATAGGATAGAGATATGCATAGAATAGGGATCGCACGCAAAGAAATAGTAGAAAATAGAAAGTAATGAAAGCGAGGGGCACTGCGCGTGAGAATGAAAGCAAAGCGTCACGTCGGTGTTTCTATTCAAATTTTTACGCTGCAAATACCTAAGTTTATTATTTGTGCAATAATGCTATGATTTATATAAGATTTCTATATTCAATCATTGACCTTTCATTTCTTTGTTTTTTGTTTTTTTTGGTTGGCATCTATTAATTCTGATTACCTATTTTATTTATATTTTTTTAATGATTTGTATTTGATTTTTAGATTCAATAATTGACAGTTTGAATTGACCTTTTCTTATATAATATTTCGTTATTTATATATTTGATATTGTTTACTTTTTTTTTTTTTTTCTTTCTTCTTATGCAAACTCATAATAACATTACACGCGCAATCAAGAAATAAAATAATAACTAACAAGTCAAATTCTCAGAAATCGATTTACTGTTATCTGTCAATCAATTTATGATATAAATGCGGCTAAAAGGACCTAATTGTATTGTTAACATGTATTATATAAAATTGAAAAAATTGTTGTATACACTTTAAGAATACGATATAAACAACGGTCGTACATACATCATTAAGATATACATATATACAACCAGGCATGGGCGGACCTAGGTGAGGCCCAGGGGGCCACTGGACCCCCTCAATTTGTTTTGGAAAATTTTATATATATATAATATATATATATATATATATATATATATATATATATATATATTTATGTTTGATATTATTATTTCTAAAATTTAGAAAATATGTATGTTAATTAGTTTTAATTTTATATTATCAAATTCTAATTGGACACACCAATTATTAAGAATTTTAATGTAAGTTCTTCATATGCAAACTCACTATTTATTTATTTTTTAATTGATTATTGATTTTATTGTAGTTTACTTATCAATTGTGAGAGATTAGTAATACTCATTTTTTTTTGACTTAATAATGTATGGTGTGATCGCCAAAACACACACACACACATATATATATATATATATATATATATATATATATATATATATATATATTAATTGTTTATTATGGCATTGATTATTTATTATTTTGTGATTTATTAGATTTGAGTAACAACACAAGTTAAATATAAGTTAAATGTTATAGTTTATATCATAGGTAATTTAATTTAAAATTATTTTATAATTCAAATTTTGTTTAATCTTTCATAAATAATGGAAATGTATTATGAAA
Source organism: Scutellaria barbata (assembly GCA_028654395.1). Lineage (NCBI taxonomy): Eukaryota > Viridiplantae > Streptophyta > Magnoliopsida > Lamiales > Lamiaceae > Scutellaria > Scutellaria barbata. The sequence goes on from CM053645.1 coordinate 13,064,701, forward strand.
AATTTACCATTAATAGTAGAAACTAACTAGAAAGAACTTCAAAATGAACAAATGAACATTATTAAGAGTTCACTTCTTTATCAAATAAGCAATACACTTGATGTGGTCAAACTAAACGGACTTCTACTTCAACTGAAATTAGGACTCCTATTCCAACTACAACTAGGATTCCTACTTCAACTATAACTGAGACTCCTTTTCCTACTGCAACTAGTCCAGAAAGTCTATATATATCCTTGTTATATTCACTTTTCGATGGACAATTTACAGATAATTTATGGGACACAATTTATGATAAATACATAATTCATTATACACATACACTTGTATAATTTAAGAGATCTATTTGAGCAATCTGACTGACTTGAGCGTCAGAGTCCCATCGTCAGGAGCGATGGAGCGATGGAACCCTCCTGGTGGAAAATTTTGAGTTAAGACGTTGAGATAACAAACATGGTGAATATCAGAGGATCGCAGAGAACTACCAAACTCAATTTCCTTTTACCTTAATAAAGTGAGAAATTTCTACTCTCTGTGGACGTAGGCTAATTTAGCAGAACCACATTAAATTGCTGTGTCTTTTTTGTTCTGTTTGATTTTATATGATTGTCGTTATACTTAATGATTAAGCGAACTGATTTCTCCTTGGAAGGGTTGATCGACCGAACTGATCAACGAAACCTTCCTAGGAATGAACTGATTGATTTCTCCTTGGAAGGGTGGATCGACCGAACTGATCCACGAAACCTTCCTAGGAACGAACTGATTTCTCCTTGGAAGGGTTGATCGACCGAACTGATCAATTGAACCTTCCTAGAAACGAACTGAATGATTTCTCCTTGGAAGGGTTGATCGACCGAACTGATCAATTGAACCTTTTTAGGAACGAACTGAATGATTTCTCATTGGAAGGGTTGATCGACCGAATTGATCAATTGAACCTTCCTAGGAACGAACTGAATGATTTCTCCTTGGAAGGGTTGATCGACCGAACTGATCAACTGAACCTTCCTAGGAATGAACTGATTAATGAACTCCTTCGGAATGTCTTGATCGAACGAACTGATCGACATTCCCTTGGAACGAACTGATTGATACATCCCCATGGAATATCCTGATCGAACGAATTGATCAACACGTTCCCTGGGAATAGCCTGATGGAGTAGACTGATTGATGAATTCCTTCGAAATATCCCGGCGAACTAAAAGGACGAATGTCCTGAGAACTAACTAAAAAAGACGAATGTCTTATTGATACATTCCCTCGAAATGTCGAACTGATGAAGCGAACTGATATGTTCCCTCAGAATGTCTTGATTAAATTGAAACATCTCATTCAAATGTTTAAATAAATACGTCTGTTTATTTCTTTCAGATGTACTTATGTGATTAATTATTTATAATGGACGAAACTCACATATTTTTTCAAAATTTAGTGAACTCCACTAGTGTATGTTGTGTATGAAAGGGGGGGAGTACTGATGTGGTCAAACTAAACGGACTCCTACTTCAACTGAAATTAGGACTCATATTCCAACTACAACTAGGATTCCTACTTCAACTATAACTGAGACTCCTTTTCCTACTGCAACTAGTCCAGAGAGTCTATATATATCCTTGTTATATTCACTTTTCGATGGATAATTTACAGATAATTTATGGGACACAATTTATGATAAATACATAATTCATTATACACATACACTTGTATAATTTGAGAGATCTTTTTGAGCAATCTGACTGACTTGAGCATCGGAGTCCCATTGCCGGGAGCGATGGAAACCCTCCCGGTGTCTGTTTTGCAGGTTTTGGATCCGAGGTTTCGAGTTTCAGCTCCAAAAGGAGAACGGTAAATCGGAACCACATCAACACTATTGAATTATTATTTAGTAATATACCTTAAAAATGATATATTCGGAAATATTAGCATTAAAACTATTATGCAATGGTTTAAAAAAAATATGTGAAACTTTGAACAAAAATGTTGTAATCGTTTTGAATTATTTATTTTGATGTTGATTTGTTAAGCTCATGAAAAACAATAAAGATATTGATTTAGAAGTTATTTGTAATGTAATAAATGACTTTCTTTTTTTTTTACTTTATCAAAATTGTTACTTATTTATGATATTATTTTTAAAATTAATGTGTTATAATTTGTATTAGTTAGATCCCTAAGTAAAACTTTTGGGTCCGTCACTACAATCGGGGACGGACCTGTGTGATTGGGAGGGTGGCCAACTTTTCAGAAATAATAAAATTGTTATTCTTCAAAATATTTTAAAAAACTAAATGATAAATATTTATATATTGTTTTATGAATTTTTTGTTATTATTATTGACCCTTCTCCTTTTACGATCCTGGTTATATCCTTGCATACAACAAATAAACTTTCTAAGAATTCAATATCTGAAGGTGCATATATTAAACTTTTCATGTGAAGGTATATTGGATCAGATCTACTGAAAAGTTTTCGTTAATTTTGAAAATAAGCCCATTATTAAGCCCATTTAATAAGACAGCCCAAGCTCAGACTATATAAGTTCTTTATTTCAAATTAACCAATTATTTTCCTTCTTCGCCTGTAGAAAATGGGAGACTTGTTGAAGAACTCCATTTTCCTTTCCGATCAACACCTTTGCCACGCCGATAACCTTCCATCTTCTGAGGTTCGTACCAACTTTTTCTGTTATTGCTTGTTTACTTTAACTCTAGTTCTTTTTCCTTTTTTTTTTTTGGTTTCAAATTTCAGGTTCGAGCTCGGATCGAAGTTGCTATCCTTAGTTTCCTGAGAAATCTTAATTCATCGACTCCATCAGTATCAGATCTACCTGTGGTGCGTTATATATATATATATATATATATATATATATATATATATATATATATATATATATGTTTTTTATTAATTGTGGTAAATAAGATTTCTCTTCAAGTCAGTTAATCAGAAATCGGAGTACAATTAATGAAAACAGCCAAATCAAGTTATTATTTACTGTAGTTTACAATTTTAGTCGCCGATCTGCAAACAGATTAGCAGGAAGATGAGCAATAGCAGAGTTAGTCGAGGATTACTCACTGAAAGCTCGAGGATATTTCTCTCTCATTCGTTTTGCACAAAATCCTTGATGAATGAGAACACTGCTTCTTCATTTATCAGAGGTATTAATTTACCAAATTTTGTTACAGCATTGTGGAAACTATTATATTCATTGACTTCTCTCTTTGTTTTTTTTTTTTTTTTTTTTTAAATTGGGCTGTTCATAGTGTGGAAGGTTATGGAAATGTGTTATCAGATTCTGGTACAAGAAAAGAAAGTAACTCAGAGAGAGTTATTTTACAGATTGCTAAGTGATTCACCACAATATTTTACCTCTCAATCACAGGTCAATCGGATTATCCAAGGTTAACAGCTTTCTCTGTTTTTATTCAATTTTTAGCAGCTGTCTTAGTTAATTCCTAATATGTTCAAATGAAAAAACACACACACACACAAAGGAGCAGACAATACAACAAAAATTGCCGTACGTTGTGCTTAATAGTTGGATCATATTTTATTTTACTATATGAAACTTGACCTGCCATTGTTCAGCTTTCTTTCTTTCATCTGCTAGAATGCTTCTGAATTACATTCCACATTCATTTGTATGCAAGAAAGATTTGGTAGCATTGCTGAGATGTAGCAGATATAGCCTTGGCATCATGGCTGTGAACAGAGGAGCAATCGCTGGCCGCCTCATACTGCAGGCATGTACAAAATTCCATCCAATGCTGTTCAATTCATTGATAACAGTGACATGTTTTTTTTTTTTTTTCCTTTTTATCTAATGTGGAATGAAGATAATGAACAAGATCTGGTGTCAAGAAATGCAATCTGCATTTTGCTCTGATCTAAGTATCATTAAATATGGAATGGTAGCTGCTTCTAATTGTTTCTCATTTTAATGTGTTGAGAAGGAGCCAAACCAAGATGTTGTTGACTGTTCTGCTTGTGGATCATCTGGTTATGCCATCTCTGGGGACCTAAATTTGCTAGAAAATTTGGTGATGAAGAGTGATGCTAGATATATCATAGTGGTGGAGAAGGTACTTATTTTGCTTGCTCACATTTGCTTCTATTTGCTACAAGCTACTGAAACAAAAGATTCTACAGCACGCCATTTTCCAGAGGCTAGCAGAGGATCGTGTTTTCAATCAAATTCCCTGTATTCTCATCACGGCCAAAGGATATCCAGACATCGGAACTAGGTAAATCGAAGTTCAGAGAGCCATCATAATAACTCTTACTACTAGAAGATGATTACAATGTCATGAAGTCCTGAATTGCCAAACAGGTTTCTTCTTCGTCGATTGAGTCGAGAGTTTTCTGAACTGCCGATGCTAGGGCTGGTTGATTGGTACAAGTGACAATTAATCTATTACAAAAGTACTTGTATGGGTTAGTGCTCACCATTATGTAATAACTTATAAAGGAACCCCGCTGGATTGGCAATATTGTGCACCTTCAAGTTTGGAAGTATTACGATGGGTCTTGAAGCGTACCGATATGGTGAACCATACTGCACTCCTAACATCCTTTGAGGCTCAGCTTGGTAGTCTTCATAACTGAAACAAACTCATTTCCTGTAAATTAGCTTGCAACGTGAAGTGGCTTGGATTGCGCAAGGATGATATTGAGCAACTCATACCTGAGGATTCTTTGATTCCCTTGAAGCCACAAGATCATCAAATTGCTAAAAGCTTGGTGTCTTCAGACATGTTGCAGGTAAGTATACCAAAAAACAAAAAAAAAAACACAAATTATACATGGTCTTGTGGTTGCAAGTGTTTCTTTTCTTCTGAGAATTGTTCGGGGTGGGATGTGGTTTATACAGGATAAGTACAAGGAGGAGCTGGCTATCATGATTCAAAGTGGATATCGAGCAGAAATAGAAGCTCTCTACTTCCATGGATATGATTTCTTGGCCAGGTATATAGGAAAGAAAATTGTACAGGTCGATTATATATGATTATGACACAATGTGTAGATCTAATTGGAACTTTTACGTGTAAATCAAAACATGTATGCCAACTAAACACAGATGGCAATATGTAAACATGGGAATATGTCGAATCTACACGAGAGCTAGCAATAGAGATCCTCAATAAATTTGACAGTAATAAGAAACAAAATATACGTTCTATTAAGGACAACCAGCATCAGTGCTACAAAAATTTATTTTACATCATAATTATCATTAATGTTAATCAAAAGATCAAAACCTCATTCATTCTACATAATAGTGGTACATATTAAACGTACCTTGATTCTACTCAACAATACAATATAACTTTTTTCACCAACTCTGCGTCTACCATTCTTATCAGCTCTTCCCTGATCCTAAAATCAGTAATACCCAAAAGAATTTAAGGAAAAAACAATCCACTCCCCTGACTGTAAAGTTGAATATACTGCCAATTAATTTTGCCAGTATTCTTGATGTGATAACTGAGACACATATATCTATCATATACTCTTGATAGCAATGTACACATCGATACAGGTATATCAAGTACCAAAATCAGTTTCTTTTCAACAGCAATACTTTCTTCCCCTTAATCGAAAACCTGTCACTGTTTTCAAGCTGCAGTAAAAAGATAAAAAGAAAAGAAAAAAAAAAAGGCATTAGTTCTTGCTTGATAGATTTTGGCATTTCAATGGCCCAAAAAAAAAAAAAAAAAAAAAGCGATAGTGAAGATATGATGCTGTACTTTCTGCTTTAAAAAGGAGAGTGCTTCTTCTGAAGAAAAGTTGGAGAATGTCGAGGGTGAGTGTCCATCAATAAGTACTTTTAACTGCTTCAGCTTCAGCGACTCCCCAGGTACCTGAAGCAAGAATTGACTTAGCATGGTAGCAGTGGAATAGAATCAAATTATTTTGAATTTATCAGGACAAAGACCTGGCGAAGAAGCTGCCTACACAACTTCTTAAGTTTTGGCTTGGATTCTAGACCCTCTTCTATCTCTGAAATTTCTTCATGTTTCCTTTTCATGGCAGATTGCGAATCAGAAGAATCCTCGCCATCACTATCACCGAAAGAGGTCTTTTTCCCTTGAAAATAACAGCCTGCAACTTTCTTTGGGCGATCCTTGATACCAAGACCTTGTTTGCCAGATGTTGCCTTGTCCTGAAAATGTGATCCATGAGAATTGATTCCAAACCATCCAAATACTATATTTTGCAAAATCAGGACATTCCTGTCAATTTACAGTGCCTACTTGAGAGAATAATACTAAGATCAGAATAACACATCTCCAACTTTTTTATGATTGAGATGTGATACTTTGATGCTGGAGATGATATGTATATGTGTGTGTGTATAAATATATATATATATATATATATATTTTTTTTTTTTTAATTAGATCCATTTCACCTAAGTAAATTATGTGCTCAACAAACCATGAAATCACAGTATAGCACTTGGAGCATTTCCATGGGGATGTAGGTCAAATGACAGAACATTGTATTTCTCTCTTCAATTCTATCATTTAATTTAAATTTTTATTATGTATCAGCTATTAAAGAGTATCAGATAGCCTCATAACACGTGCAGGATGATTACCCTCCAATCTGAGGATTGCAGAATTATTTTAATAAATGGGTTTGGATTCTCTACAAAGAAAATATATTTTTGACCAGGTGGTTGGTATCCAACCCAACGGCATTCATTTGGCATGCAAACACTGACAAATTAGCTCAATATATATCGCATGCAAAATATGCCTAAGGCCCTAAGGTCATCACAAGCAGCCAGAGCACCAAGCTCAAGTTAAGGATATTTTCTTTGTGCACAACCCAATTTAACATTGGTATTGAAAACTCAATCAAAATACCTGAACAAGATTATAAAGATTTTCTTGATCTTCCTCATTAAATGCATTCCTAACATTAAGGGACTTCTTTCTTCGAGATTCAGAGCCAAGCATACCTCCAGCAACAAACCCAAAATTGTGTCCCCACCACTCAGGTGGAACATCCTTAGTTGTGTCTGCAGTGTGACAAATAAGAAAACATAGATCAAAACATGTGACTGGGAAATTATCCTAGTAAAGAAGCTAGTTTATATCTTTACTGTTTGGTAGGTTTATGCAGGCTGAAATGTGTATGCATCAGACATATCTTTTCACTAAATATTTTAAAATCTTGTGAAACCATCTTTTTTTTTTTTTTAAACAAAAGATAAAGCTTCTTGATTGTGCAAAACTTGAAGGGCATTGGATGAAAATATTTCCAGAAAAAAACATGAGGTTCACAGACTAATGAGCAATAAACTAAAATTAAAGCTGCATGAAATAGGTGCTCGTGAAGGTAGTGATCAGAAATTAGAAAGAATATGGCCTACATTTCAAGCTTTAAGTTTAATCATATTGATCAAAAGGTACCTTCAATATTCTGAAAATTGATTTCCAAAAACTTTTCATCCTCTGAGACTTCCTCCTTGGCACAAGTCTCCGGAGACTTTGCCCTGTTTACCTGGGCATTCATCTCATTAAGTATGTTGAACATGATGAGAAGAGCAGAATCCAAAGACATTCTAAATTAATTTAAGAGATAATTAAATCCAATATTCACGAATGCTATGTGTAGGCAATTAAACTTATGGTTGAGTTTAACTAGGAATTACACAAAATAGTAAATTATAATATTATTAATTAATGCACAGACCAAATAGACTTTGTTCAATCGTAATGTCAATACCATTTAGTAGCTAATTGGGTTTAACATGACAGTTGGCACATCTTCAATGGAAATAATTAAAGGAAAGATCTGTTTGAACAGAGAGTGGACAACAACAATTATAGCGTGAATGGAGATATATGCTTACAAGAATTCCTTCAAGATCCTGAGAGGAATATGCATTTACGAGTTTCCCCTTCTCTCTTTTCTTATACCTGGGCAAGAAACATCCGTAGTCGAATGAAATCAAATTAACTTCTTTCATCAATATCAATAATAGAAAAGCAATAAGCAAAGCTAATGATAGACTCACCTTCCTTGCGGTCGAGTAGACTTGACAACTGCATCTAGATTGTCCTTAGAAGGGTTGGTTTTTTCGTCAGCTGTATTGGCATCAGTTTCATCTGCAGTCAAATGCAATGGGAACTAAACTGTCATGTACAAACACTTTATAAGATGGATTTCCAAAAACCAAATCAGATTTCCTTTCATGTGAATGTACCTTCATCCTTGTTGATTTCAACTGCTTGCTGCCAAATTATACCGTGAAGAATATACGATCAAGAGACAAATTTGGGGGAAAAATAAAGAGTGGGCAAATACACAAGACAAAAAAGTGATGAAATTTACCACTTTCAACTTCTTGAGGATACTGTCGAATTGAGTGGTATCAAAAGCCCATGCATTTGGCTTTTCTGTGCCTATACCTGTACATGAGTCAAATCAAAATCATCAATTTATTAACAATCGAAAGTTACAAAAGCTACTACATGGAAATTAGAGAGTACGTTAGAAGGCAACCTAAAGTATCCTGCTTGTTTTTCACCTTGACATATCCTTTAATGCCTTGTTTTTCCTTACCAAGCCCTTCTCCTTCTTCCCATCCCTGAATAAGCATCACATTGGACAATTAACCAAACATCATTTTTGTAATTTTGAAGACAAAAGAATAGAGACATAATTTACACCGATTTACAATTCATAACTATAGAAAAAGCATATGAAAGCAATGAATGATCGGCAAGCAGAAAGGTATTACCATTTGTTTCATGAGGCGAAAGGCAGCAGAACTCCGGTCAACACCGACGTAGCGGAGAGGAACTTCGGGTGTCGCCATAACAACTGAATCAATCCTTCGCCTCTCCTCCCTCTCAATTCCACAAACTGGGGGATTCAGAGAGAGAGAGAATGGCGGTGCAGGGTTTTGGGGCAGCAGAAGCCTGTTTTGAAAACCTAGAATCTGCAGGAATACACGAGGATTGATTGCACGGTTCAGATTTCCCATTTCCTTCATCGACGGCTACAAACAGTCTAATTTTTTTACATTTACTATATTACTCTAAAGTAAGTCGAATAAGACGCGTTGTTTTATTTTTTCATAGCAACACATGTTGCACAATACTGTTTATAATAGTATTTTTTTTGAGGATATTATAGGTATTTTAATTAAAACTTTTATCAAACATTATTTATCTTGGGGACTTTTTTTTTTTTTTTTTTTTTTGAAGATAACAATATTCATGGAAAAGCGGAAGAAGTATATTATAGATTATAATATTTATTAAATTTCTCTTTATGTATGAATTTTTTTTTTATTACTTGAAAAAAAAAAAAAAAAAAGAGTATATAAGCCTTTGAACTTTGAAGCAACAGAAAGATAAAGTCAACAACGAAGTCAAAGAAGGCAGATGCGGGAGCTTGCGCATTCTCATCCATCACATCACTGCGCTACCCGTTTGCTGTTCACTCAAAATGGCAATGGCTGTCTCTTCACTTTACTGCTACACTATTCCGCTGGCCCACAAGGGCTTCCCTGAGCAATCTTCGCTAAATCTATCCGGTGCCTGCTTCACAAGAGATGCGCTTCCCTCTTTAAAATTCACGGCGAGACCCTCGACCTCCGCGCCGCCGGTTGTGATGGCTGCAGCTACCAGTGCCCTCCAGGCCGAGCCGCAGACGGACGCCGTAGCCCCCGCCAAGGTGTTGCCCTTCCGAATCGGCCACGGATTTGATCTGCACCGCCTCGAGCCAGGGTATCCTCTTATCATTGGTGGTGTTAATATTCCTCATGATCGGGGCTGCGAAGCTCACTCCGATGGTAATTACTCTTTTTGTTCAGTTTTCTTGTTGTTTGCCTCTATTTAATCCCCATATCTGATTTGTGTTATCCGTGTTGAGTGAAATGATTCGAAATTGAAACTTGGAATTTTCTTTCTTGGTTGTCAACTTATCATTATAATTCTTTTTTGCCGAAGGATGAAGTTGATATTTCTGTTGAATTTGTTTACCGCCAGGATTATGGACTGTTCCTCTGAAAAAGATGGGTTTTATTTTCCTTATTATATGGCGCACTCTGTTTTCTAGGTTTTGCAGTTAAAGAAAATTATGTGTGTGTGAGTGTTTATCAGAAGCATGGTTCAAAGTAACGGCCGTTATGCCCGTTATAACGGCGTTACATAACCTTAACGACCTTCTCCGCATCACTGATTCGGTTAAAAACGGTCGACTACATTATCGGGCTTGATATCGGCGTGATAACGCTCGTAACGGTGTTACGCTTCGTTATATCGGACTGTAACGGCGTTATAACGGACGTAACGGATTTGAGGAGCAATAAAAGCGGAAACGACGGATAGATAATTGAATTTGAACACTGTATATTCTTTTTTCAATTGAATGTAATATTTTTTATACATGTTTATTACATATGGGTATATTAATATGTATATATATACCTTGAATGTGTACGCAAAAATGTAGAGAAATTAAAGTTGTAGCAATAAATATAGTAATTGCTATTTGCTATAATGTGTATACAAAAGAAGAATAAATGATAGCACATGCACTTGAATAAAGTGTACAAAAGAGGGTTAAAAGAAGAACAATAGCTAGCAAATTGCTATTCACATACGGGCATGTCTACGCAAAAAAACAATAGCTAGCAAATTGCTATTAATAATGTATGTAATTATATGTTTTATATGTTAATTATAGTTGAAATATTGTTTTTTATGTTAATTTAGTAAAAACATATATATAAGTAATTTTCTTGCCTTTTTAGACTATTTTTGAGTTTTTTCGAAAAATTGTTCGTTACAGCCGCGAAATTGCAATGTAACCTTAACGGTGGACACCACGACAAGCACCGCGACCGTTACTTCGAACCATTATCAGAAGGTTCTCTGGAATTTAGAATTGTAATAGTGATATAACATTGATTCATTCTAAATTATACTTGGTTTCATTGTCTAAACTTGGATGATGAACCTTTTACATTTGACTTTAGAGTTACAGTTAGATGAGGAATTATGCTAAAACTTTAAAATCCGATGTGTTTTTTTTGTCAAGGGATATGGAGATGAACTTCAAATCCCTCAATCCATACACAAATGAAAGCATTTGATTTTGGTCTCAGCTCTCATAGTTCTAATGAACACATATGCCTGTAGCTGGTGAAAGTTATTTCATTGAGGAAGATATGTTGCTCTCCTTCCAGGTGATGTGTTGCTACACTGTGTGGTTGACGCTATATTGGGGGCACTAGGTCTTCCCGACATTGGCCAGATTTTTCCAGACACAGATCCTAAATGGAAAGGCGCTCCATCTTCTGTTTTCATTAAGGAAGCAGTAAGTATTTCATCCTAAATATGATGCTTGGACTACCTCCTGCTTTTTGCTTTGAAGTAAACTTCTGCGTGCATTTTCTGGCATTACAGATTTGCATATATTACCACACACACACAAAGATATATTTCCTGTTACCTATATTGAAATTGTTTTGCTATAGAACATTTGTGCACTCCACACTTACAGATGCACACACACTGCAAGATGATTTGATGCAAGCTGAATTGGAGATTGTTTGTACAATATACTAGCTTAATGCTTTTTGTTGTAGCATGGCCATTTGTTCTAATTAATCTCTTCAGAATCCTTCTGTATGAGAAAGAGGTTGGCCACAAGATTGGTGTCATATAAATGACAAGCCTCATTCATTCTGTTTTTTTTCTCTGTTCATAGTTTAGGATGAGTTCAAATCATCGCATCATCGTTTTGTATAGGCAGACCGAGAAACTCTTTTCATAGTTATTACATAGCAATGCCTTATTTTTGAATTAAAATGATAGCTTAAAGTTCTAACATGGGCATTGCTCTATGATGAGAGTTTCTATATCCTGAGTTGTGGTATGAATGTAATCTTAACAAATAGGTGTATTATCTTATTGGATCAGTTTTGTTAAGTTAGTTATGATCAACCTCCTCTTCAGAGAGTAGCTTAATATCAAGCATAGATAAAAAATAAAAAAATAAAAAAACACACACACATGGGTGGCACTAATCTTGTGAGCAAAGATAGGAAAGAGAATTGAATAGAAATGATGACGTTGGTTTAATAATTATGTATCAGGTTAGGCTAATGCATGAGGCTGGTTATGAAGTTGGAAACATAGATGCTACATTGATTCTTCAAAGACCAAAGGTGAGCCCTCATAAGGAGGCAATAAGATCGAATCTATGCAAGCTACTTGGCGCAGATCCTTCCGCTGTGAACCTGAAAGCGAAAACTCATGAGAAGGTAGACAGTCTTGGGGAGAATAGGAGTATTGCTGCACACACCATTGTTCTTCTCATGCGAAAATAGTAAATAATTACATCTCTTGTTCTCTCTTCACCTTCGATACTTGTATTTACTTATCATTATCATATAAGTCTTCAATTTAATGTAATATTCATGTAATATCATAGTGTTCCTTTTCCGGCCTTGCACCTTCAAGGCAATTGCACACTTATTTCGTGTTTTAATTTTATGAATACAGAATACATAAGTTCCAAATATCTTCAACCTCGGAACTTTCTTTGTAATTTTGTTGTGTTTTCCGTTTTAGTTTTAATTTACTTTTACAGGTTCAAAATTTTATGGTCGAACTTCTTAACTTGCCTAGACTTGTTTTTTTATTTAAATAAAGTCTTTTTAAAGGGTATTTTCGGAAATTTAAGTTTAAAAAGAAAAGTGAAACATTTTATATAATCTGGTAGGTGATGTGCAGCAAAAAGTAAAAAGTTCTGTGGGTAAAGTCAAAAACCAGACAGTTGAAAGGGTTTGGTGTAATAACCCCTTAAAATATATTATATGGTGAACATAAGAAACATGTTCGATTAAGGTTGCATGGTTGAAAATTGAACTAAATGTTAAAGGTGGACATATGAAATAATTTTGATCGAGTTTGATAAACAACAGATAAAATCATTATAGATAAGATTGAATTACCCCAAAATTTGACTTGTATCTGTTCCAATCAAAACTTGTTCAAGTTTGATTCAGTTGACGATCAAACAAGTACAAATATAGCCATGTTACTTGCTAAAAAGTTCGAACAGATGATAATACGTATTTTAGTTCCATGTGATTCATTCATAGCACAACTATCTTTTGGATTATTCAATCTTTAACCACACTATAAACATTGCACTATGATTTATTTTTATTTATTTTTCACAACACAATAATCTTTAATTTCAATTGCATATAAATTTTTTCTTAACCACTAGTATTTATAAATATTCTTTTTTGTTAAGATTTTATAAATTATTCTTTTTTAGTCAAGAATTTTTTTTTTTTACCCCATTATATCTAGACATGCCCAAACGGTTCGAAAAACCGAAACCGGGATGGTTCGAACCGGCGGTCAACGGTTCCGAAACCGTTGACCGCGGTTCCAGTTCCAAACCGGAACCGTGAACCGTTGATGTACGGTTCGGTTTTGGTTCGGCATGTAGGAAAACCGGTAAACCGGCGGTTTGTGAATTTTTTTTTTTTTGAATTTTCAAACTTAGTTGTAAGTTGTAACTTGTGCTAATTTTTTTTAACTTCAATATTGATGTATGATTGTAATATATTGAAAGTTATAAGTTGTAAGTTGTAATTTATTTTTTCATTCATCATGATCATTGTAATTGTAATCAAGGATAAAAATATCGTTATCTATGGAAATATCGATATCTCAATTTTACGGAAATATCGGGGAAATATCGGTAAATATCGGTAAATATCGAAAAAATAAACAGGCCGTTATTATATCGGTTACATGAAAAAAAAGGATATATCGGAGATATTTTCGGATATTTACATCCTTGATTGTAATATATTCAATTGTATATTATAAATGTCATTTTTGAAAGGAAAACAAGGCTGGCCAATGGGGCACGGTCGTGCCGTGTAGCACGACTGTGCCCTACTTGACAGAATCGGGGCAAAAATCAAAAAAAAAAAGGAAAAAATCCGAAAACCGGCGGTTTGAACCGTCGGTTCCGGTTAACCGTCGATTTCCAAACCGAAACCGAAATCGAACCCCCCACGGTTCGGTTCCGGTTTGCCCCCTCCGGTTCCAAAAACCGCTAGTTTCGAACCGGCAAACCGGAACCGAAACCGACGGGGCATGTCTAAATTTATATCCTCGAGATTATTCTTTTTATTTTATTTTTAATTCATCAATTAAAAATCTACTATCACAACACAATCATATTCATAGCTCATGACTAAAATTCCAACATTAAGTATTTGATTCCTGCAAACGCAAAGTTATGAAAACCCATAAGTAAACACAATCATATTCATACATAATAATCTTGTGGACAAATGCATAGACTCACAAGAATTTCAGAATCTTTTGTCCAAAATATTTTCTCATTTCTATAACGAATCAAACTTTTTAATCAAGCAATATGAAGAATGAGGCATTTTGGAGAGAACCGTTTCTGTTTTTACACCATAGCTTTGTAGTGGAAGGATAATCTTACATTCCAATACAAATATACAATAACTAACCAATACTACTAAGGAAATTCACATACGGAAAAATAAGGAAGATCTTTGTATGATTTTATCTTAGAAATCCCATTTTTTTAAATTGCAAATGTCAAACTTACCCAAGCAAGCAGAGCGACACGATGGGCAAACCACTTGGGACGGCAAAAGATTAGCAGACAACTGTGGAAAGGCAATGGTGTGGGTGGATTTTTTTGGAAGAAAAAGATCAACAGACGACAGCGAAAGGGCAACGGTGTGGATGGATTTTTTTGGAAGAAAAAGTTTTTGAAATTAGGAATTCAAAAATTAGGGATTACAATTGTTGTATTTTGTTTTTGTTTTGTTTTTTTTTTTTTTTTGTTCACTTCATTAAGGATATTGTGGTTAAAAAACTATTCTCTTCGCTAAAAAAGAATAATTTACAAAACATTGACAAAAAAAGAATGTTTTATTGTAAAATTGATTATTTAAAATTTTGTCCCCAAATTTTTTGACGAGGCATGTCAAACCCGCCAATATATAGTCAGTTGAACAGTATGAAAGCTAAATATTAAATCTCATATCAACTTGATTTTCTATTTTTTTATTTTTGGTTAAAATACATAAACATAAATAACCCCAATTTGAAATAAAATATTTACAAAACAAAAAATGCTGAAAATTCTATTTTGGACTGGAAAATTATTACCACAATTACCAACGACACGTTTGACCAAGATTTTGACGACCATCTGACTAAATGGAGTCACATGTTTCTTTGTTCAAATTTAATTTTGGTTCATATTAAGGTTGTATATATAGATTTGGACCATTCAATGCCCCCCACGACGGCTAAGCTGTCTATATCAAAAACAAGTTCGAGAAAATGTGCACAATATGTCATGATGCATATTTACCAAACTATTTTCTAAATAACACACGAGGCCTTGAATAACAATTTTGTCTTAGCCATCATATGCATAATACATGGTTTCTGACTCTGGAGTTTGATTCCAATCTGTTCTAGTATTACACTGTATTATTAAATGTTGTATACTATGTGTATAGAGACAATTAGTATTGTACATATGACATATAATGCAATGAATATTGATTTGAAATACAACACTAATTTTACAAAAGAGTCTATGATTTGGTAGTCTCATGTATATATATTCTCATAATTCTTTTCAAAGTTCATATATTTCCTCTTGCATTCTTTTAGTGATAATTTTTTTGGTAAAAATTGATGTTGCTAGTCATAGATTATGACCAACGAATTTTCTAACCTAGATAAAAAATGCATTGAGACCTTAAATACAAATGTGGCCTATACATGATAGTCAACTATGAGTGTGTTTGGTTGGTTGTTTGGGTGAGTTAGGGTTAGGTTATTTAACTCACCCAAATCTATGTTTATTTTGTTGGTTTTGAGGTTCATATTTAATATGGGGTTCGATAAAAATGTTTAAATTGGTGGGTTAAATAAATCCATCAATTTTGGTGGGTTTATTTAAGGGACAGCAACCCAAATTACCCAACTTAAAATAGTGTGTATTATTACACAAAAACTTTTATACAACTGGTGTAGGGATCTACTGGTGTACGGATCTAAGATCCGTACACCTGACTCGACCCGACCTCCACGCGCCCTCCACGCGCGCGCACGCACCTCCACGTCCCTGGGTAGGTGCGCTCAAACCCACCCAAAATTCGCTCCAGGTGCTAGAACTTTATGTTATGTTAAGCATACATTTATGTTATGTTAGTCATACCTTTAAGGCCTTTTATATTATATTAAGCATACCTTTATGCAAGCCTTTTACATTATATTAAACATACCTTTATGCAACGTTAATCATACATTTATATTATGTTAAGCATACATTTATGATTTTATATTATGTTAAGCATACCTTTACGGTTATAATGTTATGTTAAACATGTCTTTATATTATGTTAAACATACATTTATGTTATGTTAGTCATACCTTTTAATTATGTTAGTTATACCTTTATGTATTATATAAAAGTATGACTAATATTAATTAAAGGTATGCGTAATATTTAAATAAAGATATATATATGTACAAATTAGGGTTTTTTTGTGCTGAAATTATAATTTTTTCGTCAAAATTAGGGTTTTTTTGTCAAAATTAGGGTTTTTTTAAAAAGCTAAACTGTTACATAAAGGTATGCTTAACATAATATAAAAGTATGCTTAACATAATATAAATGTATGACTAACATAACATAAAGGTCAGGATTAAAAAAAAAAAAGGAAATGTGCGGATTCGGGTCGGATTCAGCCCGACCCGACCCGCGCATGTCAACAGTTACACACAAGTCTTACTCGTATTCTTAATACCCAACACTATTTTAATAGTGTTCATTTTACCCAATGTCAAATAAAAATATCTCAAACTAGCCACTTTTTCAGGTAACCACCCCCCACTCTCTTGATGTAGACCCCATTTCACATTACTCAATACAATTAAATATATAATGAAAGTCAAAAGTTAAATTGCCAAGGTTGTTTTTCGTGTAACCCTATGTACGAATTTCGTATAGCCTTATGTACGAATTTCCTGTAGTCTTTTGTCAGAATTTCATGTAGCCCTTTGTTAGAATTTCGTGTAGCTCTATGTCTGAATTTCGTGTAGTTTTATGTCAGAATTTCGTGTAATTCTTTGTTCGAATTTTGTGTGGTCTTATGTTTGAATTTCGTGTAGTCCTATGTTTGAATTTCATATAATCCTATGTCAGAATTTTGTGTAGTCCTATATCCGAATTTTGTGTAGTCTTTTGTCAGAATTTCGTGTAGCCCTATATTCGAATTTCGTGTAGTCCTATGTCAAAATTTCGTGTAGTCCTATGTTTGAATTTCATGTAGCCCTTTGTCAGAATTCCTTGTAGCCTTATATCCGAATTTCGTGTAGCCTTTTGTCAGAATTTCATGTAATCCTATGTCCGAATTTCATGTATTTATAATCTAATGAAATTCGTGTATTAAATAGACAACAATTTTACTGTTCAACTTGTGAACTAAACAGAGCAGAATCGTTTACTTTTTCTGACCCATCTCATCTCATCTCATCACCAAGTACATTTTTGATTCAAATGTGTACTTTTAGATAATTTTGCATAAAAATATAGTGACTTGAATATATTTGATACATCTTTAAATATTTTTGGGTATTTGAATACACCCTTAAATGTTTTTGGCTATTTGGGGCCATTTTCTCTTTATTTAACCCACCATAACCAATTATTTATTATAATGAAAAATATCATCTCTACCCTTACTATTCAATTATTAAGGATAACTCAATCCTTTATTTTTCAAGTATTTATTCAATGTCACCAAATATTAACCCATCAAAAAAATTGTACTATTTGAATTTTGGATTTTAGAATTAATTTTTATTGGGAAAAATGTTAGGGGTATTTTGGTTAAGTTAATATTAAACTCACAAAAATATTTGATCCAAACAAAGATTTGTTTGATAAACTCATTTCAAAACCAACACTTAACATTCAAATCAAACACACAAATATTAAACTCAATCTAAACCAAACAATGTAAATTTATCATAATTCAACTAACATAACTAACTCAATATACGAACCAAACATGTTTTATAAGAATTTAAAAGAGTCCTTGTTTGTCTATCATGCGCTCGAAAGAAAATATCATATTCTAAATTGATATTATGTTAAAGTGTGTTTTGACTGAGATTAAATAATTTTTAGTAAAATGATGTTCCATCTTGGAGTAATTTTTTTATTGAGTTTGGAAAGTAGAAGGAATGAAAATACTAAAAATTAGAAATCTTGTGTGATTCGAATTTGAACCCTGATTATCATAATTTACACCTTTATAAAAATGACATATTGCTTAAACAATAAGACTCATGGTAAAATTCAAAAATCCATCTTGCAGTAATGTAGTTATATATAATTGTTATTACATATATAGTAATGGTCATATGGACATAATTTATGTATATTGATCTGGCGAAATATAAAATAAAGATAATCATTTAGAACCAGATGAAGGAATTGATTGGATATAGTAGCTTCATTCTTACTCTTTCAAGTATATAGTATATTATAAATAAATATTTTATTTATTATAAGTAAGTAAACTTTATGCTCATATTAATTACCTAAATAAGTATTTTGATAATTAAATACTTTGATACAATTATAATTATATTTATTTGCGTTTAATAGGGAAAGTACATAAAGACGAGGGGATAGGAACTCGAGCATCTGTCCTGACTCTATATTATATATATATATATATATATATATATATATATATATATATATATATATATATATATATATATATATATATTAGTCTATTTATTTAGTAATATTTCTTTTTATTTTCTGAAAAAGTCTATAAAAATCCTACATATATCACTACATGAGAGTCTCAACACTCGTAATATTGTATAATTATTATTGATTGTAGTGATCCAGTATATATTAGGCGGGAAATAATATAATTAACCTATTTTTAAATATAGTAATATATTAATAATATGATTTTGTTAGTGATGGGTTCAATAAATGTATAATAGGGTTGAAAATTGGGGATATATGTTTAAAATTTGAGAAACAAGACTGAGGTTTTTCTTTTCTTTTTCTTTTTCCTTTTTTTTTTTTTTTTTGGTGAAACAATGAAAAGATTAAAAGATGTATATTTGTTCATTGAGATTGGATAAAACAAATATGATTTAATTTAAATTTGAAATAATATAAAACTGAAAGATGCTTTTGAAAATAAATACAAACGAGACCTTTATATTTCAATAGTTAATTTTTTTGAGGAAATTAGACTTCACTTATTTGGTATGTGAGGTTATTGTTATATATGTTTTAATTATTTTCTTGTAAGCTGTGAAGACCTAACCATGCTCAAATGGAGACTTGGAGATCAAGATTAAATGTAAAAGCATTCAACATTTTTAATTTGTTTTTGACTAAAAAAGCATTGCACATAATAATCAAACTACAAGATTATGTTCACACAGAAGAGAATTGTATTTTGACAACATTTATTTTTCCTTGTAGGACTCTTGTCAGATAAATAAATTATGATTGAATATATTGCATACATTTATTTCTCTTTATTATCAGTGAGAAAATTCTATCATTACATTCAGGCTTTTTTGTGTAGTCACCCTCCATTAATATCATGTAATTTGCTATTCTAATAAACAATTTTAATATACAAGGAAAGCCATATTTTGAACTGTAAAAAAAAAAAAATTGATTGGTTGTCACCTTAAAAATTAAATGAGAGGAGATAACAAAAAATGAGAAATATTTTAGTGAGTCTCATGAATTTAATTTTGTAAATTTGATTCACATATGAAATTGATCACACATATCAGTGTCTTATATTATATTTTGTAAACAAAAACTGATTCAAAATTCAAGCTCGTATAGTGGTAATTATAACCACGTTCATTGATTGTAAAGCACAAAAGCAGGCAACTAGGTCAACTAGCGTCTAGCTATGTAGCATCACTGTCAAATGACTGAAATTAAATTTGATGCAGAAATTATTTGGTTCTCAACATCACCATGGGACCAAGAGTTGAATCTTCTAGACTAATTGAACCAAATTAAATGGTCTCATCGAAGAAATACTCTGGAAGTTTATACTATGCATCTTAGAGGACCAAACAGTTTGAATTTGAAATGATTACAAAGTTCATCTGAGAAGGATTAGTTATTTAATTAGACAAGCAATCCGATCCGATGATGTAAGAATTTGAATCAGTTCGTGTATACTATTGTTGATACGACCGTTGCACTTAATTTGTCTAATGGTATATTACTATTAATCAATCTATACTTTGCCTTACTTTTGTGTGCTTGTGATTTGACTATAGAAGAGAATTAAACCAAACATATTAATTTCGTTCAGATTTGGGTCTAAAAATTCCTAATAGTGGTTCCAACCTCGGTGTTACCTACTAGGATTAATAGTTTTGGTTGAATTTAAGTATGGACCGACAACAAAATTTATCTTGTTCAAAACATGTTTGAATTTAAATAAATAATTAATGACTTGGGAAAATGCATCAAGTCAAATAGACTTTGGAATACAATATTTGAAATAACCAAAATTACACTGTATTCAAAGTCCATTAAAATTGTTTAAAAATTGATTTTAAATAAAAATGATTAATTTTAAATCCGCATCAATTAAAATATCACACTTGAATTTGTTATTATGGATTTCAAGTTATTTCTCAAACTCTTTCATCCAAACAAAGCATTACATTTTATTTTATTTTTATACTTTTACGGACATTAGACTTTTTTTTTAATGACCTTTGGGTGAATGGAAGGGAGGAGAATAATAAAAATTAAAAAACTTGTGTGGTCTAAGTTCGAATCTTGGTCGTCACACAATTTGTACATTTATAAAGGTGAAATATCTCTTGAGCTAAAAGACTCGTATATTTGTAGATAAAAAAACATGATTAATGTACGTGTCCATAACATTAATACCCTTCTTCAAACAGTTATTCATTTATTGAGCCAATTCAGTATGCAAATAATGAAAAGAAAATTTGGCGCTTAATTAGTTTGACTATGGAAATATATATATATATATATATATATATATATATACCGCAGAAATAAAAAAATATAATTCCAAGAGATTTTGAGCAAATGAACAAGAAAAATGGCATCAACAAACAATCTTTGAAGGGTCCCCATCTCTGCTAAAAGTTAATGGTTACATTGATAGTAGAAATGTTTAATCCGTTGGAAAGGGATTAAATCTTTTTGGTAATCCAAAAGTGATAAATAAATTGAAATAAACGTTGTTAATATTATTTAAAAAAAAAGTTATACTTCTAACTTTAACTCCTCAAAATCGGTCATTGAAATGATACTGAAAATTTTCAAATTTAATTTTGAACATAAAAATCAATACAATTATAATTAAAATGAATGAATTAGACTAGTCGGATTTGTGAAGCAAGCGAGACGAGTAGGTAGCCATTTATAGAACGAGTCTCGATTAACAGATTAACTGACTCACTACTATGCTAATTATGAGACTCTATTCATTATATATCTAATTCACTTTATTAGGTGTCGAATCCATCACAAGATTATATGTACACGTAAATGGATGTGTGTGTGAGTTTGGGTGTAAAGGGTGTAAAGAGACCAGTTACCACCAAACAAATTTATTAAAATCCAGCAAATTCAAGCAAGCTAATCTTTCAAGCAATATAAAAAAAAAAATCAAAAATTGTGAGAAAAAAGGTTGCACTTTTCACTGTTCACATTGTACCAAATGAATTGTGCACAGCCAGAAAGAAAACTCATGGACTTAAATCTTACTATCACATAATTAAAATGGGACGGCAAAATATTTCACAAAAAAGGAAAATGAAATCCTAACGAACCAGAAAATGCATGAACCCGAAAACGGGAATTGTTCACATTTCCGATCCTCAATTAATGTACAGTAGGATTAATGATTATTGCAAATAATAGTAATGATAATGATAATAATTAAAAAAAAAGCGACTGTTGAATTGTTACATGTTTTGCCTTGGTAGTATAAGCAATGTGTGGATTATAAGTTACTTTATAGGATTAAATTTCAAAGCTGGCTGCCAATATTCAAAAAATATTTTTCAAAAGAGAATTTTGTTTAGGGAATTAGGTTGTTATTTTTGTTTCATTAAAATTAAAGAGAGGATAAAGTGTGGCTGTGGTGTTCTTCATAGGAAACTTCATTCTTGGACATATATGTCACAGCCACAAATCCCACAGGCCACAACTATATATACACACACCCATCTCATATCTTAGACATAGTTAAAAGAAAGACAATTCAGTAGTTGTTTGTCAGCTTTCAATTAATTTCCTTCATTGTTTCATTCATTTGTTCAAAATTATTTCATTGTTTCATTTCCTTGGTTCTTATTTGACTTTGAACAAGAATTGTTTGGACTTAAAACAATGGAACATATGTTGAGAAATCAGGAGCAGATCCTGTCCAAAATTGCTACGAATGATGGGCATGGTGAAAACTCAGCTTTCTTTGATGGTTGGAAGGCCTATGATACTGATCCTTATCACCCCATCCACAATCCTAATGGGGTTATTCAGATGGGATTAGCAGAAAACCAGGTAGTAATAATTAACTGATATTTCAACGAAATTAGCACTTCCAAATTCATTATCCAATGCAAGACACACACACACACACACACACACACATATATATATATAACCTGGGTTCTTTTATCGGCAGCTTTCATTTGATTTAGTTGTGGAATGGGTTAAGAACAACCCAAAGGCCTCTATTTGCACTGAAGAAGGAGCTAATGACTTCAAAGACATCGCGATTTATCAGGATTATCATGGCTTGCCAGAATTCAGAAATGTACTAATCTTACTACTCTATATATTTTCAAAATTATTTCAAGATTATTTCGAAACTATATATGAAGCCAGCTTCAATTTTAACTCCTCTGATCATCACCAAAACTTGTAGGCTGTTGCAAAATTCATGGAGAAAGTGAGAGGAAACCGAGTCCAATTCAACCCAGATAGAATAGTAATGAGTGGTGGTGCAACTGGTGCTCAAGAAACACTGGCCTTCTGCTTGGCTGATCCTGGTGATGCACTATTGGTCCCAACGCCATATTATCCAGGGTAACCTTTTTTTCCCCCTTTTTTTTTGGTTTTGTTTGTTACCTTGTGTAGTTTCTTGCAAATAATTGATTATTGGTGGGGCCTGGGCCTGGACCTGATTACTACTTCTTTTTTGTTCTTTGTAATAAATAAAAAAATCCAAATTCAACTCACCCCCATATATGACAAACACCATAACTTTCCAGATGGAGATGCATTCAGGCATCAATTTCACACAGTTGGACTATCGTTTTCAATGTTTCCTGTAAGCATCTTTCTTACTGATATATTAAATATAATATAATGCAGAAACGACAGAGATCTGACGTGGCGCACAGGAGTGCAACTGGTTCCAGTAGTTTGTGAGAGTTGGAATGATTTCAAGATCACACGTGAGGCTCTCGAAACAGCATACAAGAAAGCCCGAGACTCGAACATCAAAGTCAAGGGTTTGCTTCTCAACAATCCATCAAACCCCTTAGGCACTGTCATAGACAGACAGGCCTTAACAGACTCCTTAAACTTCATCAACCACCATAACCTCCATCTAATCTGCGATGAAATCTACTCAGCCACAGTCTTCACCCAGCCCGCCTTCACTAGCATCGCAGAAATCCTGCCACATCACCCTCACTGCAACCTCGATCTTATCCACATTGTCTACAGCCTCTCCAAGGACCTCGGTTTCCCCGGCTTCAGAGTCGGCATCGTCTACTCCTACAACGACGCCGTTCTCAACTGCGCACGCAAAATGTCGAGCTTCGGCCTCGTTTCGACTCAGACACAGCGCCTGATAGCGTCCATGCTGTCAGACGATGCCTTCGTGGAAAGATTCCTCGATGAGAGCTCGAAGAGGCTAGCAACAAGGCATGGACTTCTCACCAGTGGCTTAGCCCAGGTGGGGATTGGGAGCTTGAAGAGCAACTCAGGGCTCTACTGTTGGATGGACCTGAGAAGGCTGCTCAAAGAGCCAACATTCGAAGCAGAGATGGAGCTATGGCGACTGATCATCAACGACGTGAAGCTCAACGTTTCTCCAGGTGAGTCCTTCCATTGCTCGGAGCCAGGGTGGTTTCGTGTCTGCTTCGCGAACATGGACGATGAGACGACGAGGATGGCTCTGAATAGGATCCATAAGTTTGTGCTTCAGAGAAAGGGTGGTGAGGCGATCAACAGTGGAAGTAGGAAGCAGTGTAGGAGGAGTAAGCTTGAGATCAGCTTATCGTTTAGAAGGTTGGATGACATCATGATGACGCCACACAAGATGTCTCCTCACTCTCCCATGTCTTCGCCTCTTGTTAGAGCTAGAACTTGAGGGGTTTCATTCACTTTGCTCAATAAGAGGAACATCGATCGCTAAGGTTGCTGAAATAATTTCTTCCTCATAATTAAGTAACATTATGGTTTCATAATTTGGTTTTTAGAACAAGCTGGTCATCTTATAATGTATAAGGTTTTTTGTCCATTTGAAGCATGCATGCAGACATGTGCCAAATGGGATTCATCAGAATGTTTATTGTCTACGAGTTTTACGAAAGGAATAGCAGTTGTTGTAACTTGTAACCTATTTAAGCTTTAGAAATAAAAATCATGGTTTTTTTACTGCACTGGAGGATTTGACACTTTGTGCTCATTTTCCAATTTTTCATTTTTAATATTTGGTCGTAATTTTCCTTTTTCTATTTAACATAATGAAACCAAATGTATTATTGCATTGACGGTATATACCTCAGGAGGAGCATGCCAACTTTGACTTACAAGTTACAACAACGTATTTGATTTAGTTTATGGAATATTTCAATTTTAGTCATGTAATTCTCTTTTGTTTTATTTTTTATCATCAATTTTATATATTTTAATTTTAATTTTTTGTTTATTTTAGTTTTAAAATTTTGATTGATTTTGTTCGAAAACTTAATTTCTGCCTACAGGTACGTCTGGTTTAATCAAAAATTCACATCTACAATTTCACAGTTCAAGTTTAAAAAATTCAAGCAAAATTGGTTGAAAGTTGGAAAATAGTGATGGTTAGAAAGGATCAAGAAATATGTAAAATTAGTGGTGAGAAAGTGAATACCATGTAAGTTAGAGGATAAAGATTGAAATTTTCTCTTCAATTTATTAGCTAATTTAAAAAAAAAAATTACAACATATCTTTAGTAATTCAAAATTATTTTAATTTTAGTTATAAAGAAAAGGATAAATTCTTCAAATAAGATGCTAATGATAAATATAATGAGGATACTATACTCAAGGTTTGAATTTGACTATCTAATGAGACTGGTGTGATTTCTCGTCCACCATTAATGCTGTCAAAAGTCAAACTGGTTGAAAAGAAAGTGCAGATTTAAGACATAAAATTTCTTTATTATAAAATAATATTCGAATCTTGTGTTAATTACACTGATAATTTTGATGTATTAATACTATACCTGGACCTACATAAGTCCGGATATCACCACTCACCAAATTGATTAATGATTAGGTTAACACTATCGATTCGGTTAATACTATCGATTAGGCAAATTTAAGAACTTAAAAATTTAAACGTTTTTTTAAAAGGTTTTTTTACGACTAAACAACTCTCCAAATAAATATCTATGTATTTGGAAAAAGGAGAAGAAGAGCGTTGAATTGCACACTATGAACAATCTAATCTTTGATTTGTCAATTCTCCACCTACTCTTCATCTCAAATTTATCAATAAAGAAGAAGGAAAAAAAATGTATAATATAGAGAAAAGCCAAACTCTCAGTGTTCTTGATTTTTATCGCCAGACCTTTAAAAAAAATTATGGTCCCTTTTTTATAAGTTTTGAAGAACAATAAAATTGATTTCTGTTCAGAGAGACTAAGTTTTAATAAGATACAGTATGTACAATTGAATAAACTAAAGCAATAAATATATAAATGAGTGTGATTGAGACCGATTATGTATATCTTCTTCATTTTAATCAATAAAAAATAAAATTTATATATTGGAGACGAAAGAGACCATTTATTAGTGGAAAGTTGCATCTTAATTAAGAAATTGGGCCCCTACAAACACAAAAAGGGTTGAAAATCAATCCAATCTACTCCGTTGGGCTAGATAATAACCGTGTCCATATTTATGACCCTTATATCATTTGCCCTATGTGCACGTTCCGGCTTTAATTCAATTTGATAAATCTTTGAAATCCCAAATCAAATTTTGGAGTATTTAAAAACTGACTTTTCATATAACTCAAAAATAAAAAAATAATCAGAACCAAATGAAAACGTATTTCAATGTGATTCAATTCAGATTTAAGCCTATTGGTTTTCAAAGCAGTTCAGGGGATGTTTGGAAGAGATTTTCCCTCACAGCATTTTCAACTTCAAAATCTTTTTATTTTATTTTATTTTATCAATAAACAAATTTTATTCCAAAGAAAAAACTTCTTAATACAAAATGTACCTCAAAAGGAAAGAAATGATTACAAAATTTTACATTCAACTTGCAAACTCAAAAATCTAAAATCTAAAATCCAGTTATTGTAAGGAGAGTTACAAAAGAGTTAAATTTAACCGAGCACCAACTCCACATTCTACCCTTAATCTCGTTTACTATTTTCTGTAAGTTCCGTAATGTGTTTTCGATAATCACCTTATTCCTCCATTTTCAAAGTACCCAGATCATACAAATCCAAAAAAAAAAAGTCAATTTTCTACCTTTTTTCCATCAAAATCCTAATGTATGTTTGTTTCGTATTTAAATTAGAATTAAAATCTCAAGATACAATCATTATTCATTACTATCTATATTATAATCATCTAATCATTATTAAATACACTTAATAAAACATCACATCAATCCACTTTTTCATAATAAAATATTGCATCAACCCTTGACATTTAAAACATAATCCTATCCTAATTAATCATCAAACAAAACATACAATTTTACTATTTATCTTTACTACAAAATCAGGATTTCAATGACAGGATTTCTCAAATCCACTAAAACCTCTTCCAAACAAACCCAAATTGGGATGGAGATTTTAAGAAATTTTAAATAAAATGAGATCATATTAAGTACATTAGATTAGGGGAAAAATACTAACAATATTCTTAATAGTTGACAATTATTATTGATTATCAGTTTTTGTTGAATTATAAAGTATTTATAGCTTATTTCAATATTAAGCTAAAAAAACTAAATGACACAAACATTTAAACAACTAATCTTTAAAATCAGTTACTTGGTAATGTACTATTAAATTAGATTTGGTTCGGATAATTCGAAAATCTTGATAACCTAACCAAATAAAAACTGAGTTAGATTTGGAAAAAGTTAAATACTTAACAGATATTTTTTATTTGAAACTTTTTTTATGGGAGAAGAGAGAGTAAATAATAAATATAATAAATCCTGATTTGCCAAATTAAAAGAATATGTAGTATATATTTTTATTCTTCCATGTAAAATGTCATCTATATCACGTTTAGATGTGGAGTGATGAAGAAATTCAGAATAATTTAATTAAAAGACATAAGATTTGTTGGGAATAGGTGGGCCGGTTGATATTAGGAATAAGGATGACACAAATCATGACAATTAAGTCCATTTTTATTACACCACGAGCTTTGTAGCTCAAGTGGTATCCATCTTTATCCACCTTTATAAAAGTGTAGATTGTGATGATTCAAGTTCGAACCCGGATCACGCAAGCTTTTTTTAATTCGAATTTTGATTTTTTCGAAATTTTTTGGAACGAATTTTGATTTTTTCGAAATTTTTTGGAACGGAAATTTCCGATATCCGCCGAATCCGATCCGAAATTTTCCGATTTTGAAATGAATATTTCTAATCCGAAAATCCGAATTCCGATTTTTCCGAAATTTTCCGATTTTGGAACGAATATTTTTAATCCGAAATCCAAAAATTCGAATTCCGATTTTTCCAAATTTTCCGATTTTGGAACGAATATTTTTAATTCGAAATCCGAAATTTCCGATATCCGCCGAATCCGATCCGAAATTTTCCGATTTTGGAACGAATATTTTTAATCCGAAATCCGATTTTTCCGAAAATTTTCGGATGGAAATCAAAATTAGTTTTGAAATTTTTGGAAATTCCGAAATCCGATCCGAAATATTTCCGAAATTCAATTTTCGAAAATTTCGATTTCCGATATCCGTCGAATCCGATCCGAAATTTTTCGATTTTGGAACGAATATTTTTAATCCGAAATCCGAAAATCCGAATTTTTTTTTCGATTTTGGAACGAATATTTTTAATTCGAAATCCGAAAATCCGAATTTTTTTTCGATTTTGGAACGAATATTTTTAATCCGAAATCCAAAAATCCGAATTTTTCCGATTTTGGAACGAATATTTTTAATCCGAAATCTAAAAATCCGAATTCTGATCGAAATCCGATTCGAAATATTTTCGAATATCCGTCGAATCCGATCCGAAATTTTTCGATTTTGGAACGAATATTTTTAATACGAATTCTGAAAATCCGAATTCCGATCGAAATCTGATTCGAAATATTTCCGAAATCTTCCGATTTTGGAATGAATATTTTTAATCCGAAATCTGAAAATCCGAATTCCGATCGAAATTCGAATTCGAAATATTTCCGAAAATTTATAAAATGTAGTTAGTAAAGGCATGTGAGAATCGAACACAAGACCTCTTACATTCGAAATATTTCCGAAAATTTATAAAATGTAGTTAGTACTTAGTAGAGGCATGTGAGAATCAAACACAAGACCTCTTACACTCAAAGCACGAAACTTACCATCAAACCAATAGTAATTGTTGAAAATAATTCAAACATTTTATACTATATACTATATACTATTTTCTATAGAAAAATACTATATACAATAATATACTATATATAATATAATATATTTTATATACATTTACTAAATGTAAATATAAATATACATATTATAGTATACTTTATAATACTATATTCTATATAATATATTTTATATATTTTATACTATGTGTAACTATAAATATACATATTATAATATACTTCATAATACTATATACTATATAATATATTTTATATACTTTATACTATATGATAGTATATAAATATATTATATACTATAGTCTATAGTTTATACTAGAGTTTTTTAGTATTATTTTATAATATATACTATATATTATAGTTTATACTATAGTTTTTTAATTATATTATATTATATACTTTATGCTATATATAATATATACTATATGTATATAGTACAATTTATACTATAATTTTATTTTATACTATATACTATAGTTTTAGAATTATACTATATTATATACTGCATACTATATACTACATACTATATACTATATACTTTATACTATATATCATATATTATATACTATATACTATATATTATATAAAATAAAAAGTGAATATCTAATTTCAAAGGTAAATATATTATAAATTTCATTAAAAATGATAACATGTTATATAATAGGAATAATGACAAAGAAAATTATACAAATTATAAAACAAGTATTTTAAATATCGAAGAATTTCGAACAAAGCATTATCATAAATCATAATATAGATTGAAATATTCATTTGATTTGAGCTTTCTAAAAGAAAAATAACTTAATAAATATGAATTAATAAGTATAATTACTTACAAAATGATAATATAGTTTATAATATAGTTTTATAGTTTTATTTTATACTATTAATATATACTATTCATATAAATTTTATAGTTTTATTTTATACTATAGTATATATTAAATATAAAATATGACTCAAAAACTATAAAAATTTATATGAATATGTATTATCTACTGTCAATGATTCTTAGTATGATTTGTTAACTTTTACTACTACCAGGGCTGCATTTTTGTATATTGTCTATCGTGTGTTTTATATGAATATTGTACATGAGTATAATAATTAATCTCTCATGTCTTTGGTAGATATTATATTGATGTTAAATGATTGGAATATCAGATTCGAGGTCGTATTATTTTTCAGGATGTTAGAAAATGTTATATAGCTAATAGTCCAACTAATTAATTTCGAAAATTTCTGAATTTTTTAATTTTTGAAAATTCTGAAAAAAATTCCGAAAAAATTTCCGAAAATTTTCGAAAAAATTTCCGAAAATTTCCGAAAAAAATTCCGAAAATTCCGAAATTCCGAAATTTCCGAAAATTCCGAAATCGGATTGGATTTCACATTTCCGAAAATTTTTGGATGGAAATTGGAATTGGTTTTTCATTTTCGAAATTTTTTGGAATTTTTCCGAAACACCCTATTTCCGATTCGATCCGTCCGATCTCCATCCCTATTCCCCTCCCTTCCACTCCCCCAAACTCATTTAAAAAGTCCATTTTTATTATTTTTTTTGTTATGTTGTATTCATCTTCATAGTATAAATCATACTTATTAAAGTTAGAAGACTAGCTTTTATTAAATACAATTATCCTAAATAATAGTGAGAATTTAATCACATCAATTTAAAGAAGTTCCATATACAAATTAATAAACACAAAAATAATTAATTTTCATATATCATATAGATATTGCAATCAACATATATATAAGCATTTTTTTTTTAGGAAATGTTTCCTTTTTCCATATTTATCTGTTATCCAATAAAAGCTCTTTCACTTTAATAAATGTATTGATATAACAGTCCTTGAAATGATGTTGACCCTTCATATTAGTTTATCGAAGGCCATGGCATATTACCGACGTAGTTGGTAGACTTTAATATTATTTTACTCTTCTCATATATTTATTGAATGCAGGAACATCACACCATCTACACTTGACTTTGTGATTCTAAACAAAACTATGGATTGGATCAAAATTTAATTTAAGAAAAAATATAAACAAAAACACTTACTGAAAATGTTAAATGAAAGCAAGTTTTAAGATAATGTTGGTAGTGTTAATAAATTTTACAAGGGTAGTTTTTGTAATAGATCAAACATAGGACTATGATTATTTTTTTCCTTTTAATTTCCATTTTTAGCAATATTTAATCTCAAAATTAAAATAGTTAAGTTTGTAGCATTCGATTTAAGAGTCTCTATTACCAATGTCGTATTCCTGTCTCCTGACATTAATAATTTCTATTTTTTCAATAATAAATATTACTAATGCATTCAATATAATATGAATATTGCTACCTATATATATTGAAAGTAAAAAAAAAGCCCAATTATATTTATTTACTATTTACCATTATTTTTTGAGAAGAAAATAAAAATTGAACAATGTTATATGTATGCCATCAGGACAAAGATATCTCAGTTGAAAAGTCTATAGGCAAATTCCAAGAGAAATTAATGTAGAAGCCGAAATACAAGAAAAATAGCGTTTCGTGATAGACCATTTCCGCACATCATCATATTCTCAACTAAGTGCAATATTTTGATTTTACATTTTATTACACCAGCTATATTATGTATATATATTCTAATAAATATCATATTATATACATAAATGATATAAAATACAAGATTAAAACATTACTTAACATAGAAGATTACACTATTTGATTGACATAATTATACTTTTAGGGAGAAAAAAAAAAGATCTGGATTTAAAATTTTATTCTCCGACTGCAGTCCAATGTGTATTATTTACATATAAGAAAAGCATTACTGCAAAGATGAATGAATTCATCCATCATTCAGATTCCAGACAATTAATGAAGCAAGATTTACATATATTTAGCAAATAACGCAGGAATTAGGATTCTCCTCAGCACTATAGACATGGTAGTGATATGGATTGTGATCTTGGCACAATTTTATAAGCTCTGCTATTTTCTCACTCTCACTCTTCTCATCTTTCTTCTTATCATCCTTTTTTTCGTCTTTCTTTTCGTCTTTCTTTTTTTCGGGCTCTTTTGCGGGCCCGACTGTTAGTATTTCTGTGTGCCAAGATTTTCTCAATTTGCTCACAATTTGAACTGGATCAACATCCCCTACTACTGTTAATTTCTTCTCTTTCATGTCCATAGCAAGGGATTCAATACCTATATATAGGATGAGATCATCCAGATCAAGAGATAACTATTTACTTAATAATAAATTTAATTATCAGAGGAAAAACAGGGGAAGCTAAAGAAAAGTAATAAAAATATATGTAAATTACATAAAGAAAAAGACAGACAAAATACCTGAGAGGCTTGAAACTGCCTTCATCGCCTTCTGCTTCTCTTTGTCATCATGAATTCCCAATTTTAAGACCACTTTCTGCAACCAAAGATTAGAATCCAACTAAATCATATTAGGGTACAAAAAAAAAAATTGTAATTCAACTACGTGGTGAAAATAAGGCATGATTTTGATTGATCGGATGAAAAACTGGAAAATCATTAAAGAGAAGCAGTATTTAGACATGAATCCATGATTAATATAAATTTGATAGATGAATTTCCATGTAACTTGGGAAGAATAGAATAAATGATCATATGGATTAAAATAATTAGTGAATTGTGATACAAGTGTGGTGATAAATAAGAAGAAATACAAAAAGAAAAGCAAGTTTTGGGAAGGAAATTATACCTTGGTCATCTCAAATAAATTGATAAAATCTTGACTAGGACTTGGATTACGAAGTATGTGCAGAGAAATGAGTGGTTAGATGTTTATAGAGCTAAGTGTTATCGAAATACTAGATATGAATAATACATTGAGGATCAAGTGAGAGATGGTGATGACAAAATCCTTGCTACTTGCTAGTATTTTAGACACACACAGAGCCCCAAATAGCCTCCTTTATTAAATCTCATGCAAATATCAGTCAGTCAACTATGAGAGAGAGAGAGAGAGAGAGAGAGAGAGAGAGAGAGAGAGAGAGAGAGAGAGAGAGAGAGAGAGTCTTAAATTAAATTAAAACTAGACACGGTCTAGTCTCCCTAAGACAATCGAGGGGCCATAAATCATTTGTTTTCACCCTTCGATGGATTTGAAGAGCAAGATCCAATTTTTCAAATCTATGTGAATTGGAATTCTAACATCTACCCAAGTCCAAACAAAGACTAATGTAGATTGTTCTTTATTAGAAAATGAGGAAATTAAATAAAATTATATTCGTCTCGCAAGATTAATCATATGAAAGAAAAAGGTACTGCTCATTAATTTCATGTCGAGTGCTTTATTCTTGGTAATTTTTCCCAACGGTTAAAGACATGTTGATAATCATTAGAAATGTGAATATTACAAAATCTTTGTTGTTTACTGCTTCATTCGATCAATAATTCGCTAGTTGAGGTGAATTTGCACATGTCTACCCTTCATGCATTTATCATATACTTTTTTTTCCAAGTGTATTGTCAAAATTTAGGTCACATCAATCTATTTTGTATTAATTAAATTACGTGTTTGTTTTGTACCACTCTATCTTGCATTAATAAAATTAGATTATTGTTTTATTATAGTTTGTATCATCATATTTTGGATCAATTGTATAATTAACCAAAATGATAGGAAAAAAAAAAAAACCTTTCATATAAAAAAATTCTAAGATTAGGTTTTCTTATGTGGAATTATATGTCACTTTTCAGAGATTTCCAAATTTGAAAAGTAATATTACGTTTCAATAGTATGCATGCAATACTTCCTGGCAAGAAACAGATGTGATTAATTAATCCAGTTGAAAATAATAGCATATATGAATGTACGTATGATTGCGAGAATCTGAGTAGCTGTACGTCTGAACCTAAACACATATACTTCTGCAAATTAATAATACTTTTGAACTAATTAAAAGATTAATTAGATTAATAATCAATAAAACTGGTTGATTTTCCATGATTTTGACTTGCAATTCAAAATAGAATCTCTACCACCTCACGCGTTCATGCATCTTTTTAGTTAGGTTATTAGTTAAATTGTGATGACAACTTTTTCTCTCTCTCTCTCTTTTTTTTTTTTTTTTTTGCACTCACTCTCTGGACATGTGTGAACTTTACATGTGCAATTTTATATTCATGCCACTACAATTACTATACACCCAGCAAAAAATTAATAAGTGATAGAAAATAATATAATATATAACAGAAAATATGTGACCCTTAATATTATTGGTGTAATTAAATGCATCAAATGAGGCAGTATTTATTACTTCATCCATCTAAAACAAAAGAAAGAGCCATATTTCTACACTATTTTAGTAATTAAAAAAATAAAAATGTAGGCTGGATTGGTTTTACACGAATGTTGAGGTCATGATAATTCTGAAATCTCTGCAATTAATATTTTAATGGCAGAAAACCCACTTAGAATGGAAGGTATATAATTAAGAAATAGCATAATATGGACAAACATGCATGTCATTTTTTATACGGGGTGTGTTAAAGAAATGGTTGATGACCTATTTCTTATGGTTCATTTTAGATGGATCTGAAGAGAAATAGGACTGTTCAGATATATATAACACATTAATGCGAATTGACAATATAGACAAGTGTGTAAATATAAAGTTCACAAAGTTTTTGTAGTTTTGTGCCAATTATTGAGTCTCGGATAAGATTTGCTTAAGTGCCGATCCATCATGCACGCCACATCAATTTGCAATATAAAGCTTTCGATCGAGTTTCTTGCAAAGCCTGGTTACCTTAAACTCTTTTTTTTTTTTTTTTTTACACTTGTTTAAATAGTTCGTAAATTCTTAAATTTTATTAGTGAGAGTTGTTATTGTTGGGAAATTTTGGTTTTAACCAAAAATGGAAATGTGTATCTACATATGTTTTATTATAAAATTGAGTAATTGAATGTGAGTCATTGTGGAATTAAAAGATACATGATTAATCTATGTTTTAGATAGACGGTTGTAGTATGTTTAATCACTCAAATTGATTTTTAGTAAATGAGAAATTAATACACGAAATATGTGGATGGAGAATGACTTTCAACTATCTCAAGTCAAAAGTTCAAAATTTGGGAAGTGTCATATAATCAAGGATGAAAATAATTGAAAATATGTTCGATATATCTCTTATATTTCCATTTTTTCACGTAATCGATATAATAATAGCTGCATATTTTTTCAATATTTACCGATATTTCCCCAATATTTTCGTAAAATTGAGATACCGATATTTTTATCAAAATCGATATTTTTATCCTTAAATATAATTATATGTAATACAAACCACAAGTGAGATGGACCGATTATTGGGCCCCACGTGCGTGCGGTCGCTCACTCGGCTATGATGCATAGACTTTGGCGCTCTTGGGCCTTGTCCCAAGCCGTGTATTGTTCAAGATGTTGCCATTGCAACAATTGCAAGTTAATCGCGGCCCATTGAATTTGACCTAGTGTGCAAATCCTCTCAATGATCGAGAGGTGAATTGACCATTTAATCTAGTCTCTTCCTACGATCTACTAAATTGTGGATTGAAGTCTATAACTAGAACGTTTTTTATGCACGAAAATATAACAACCTCATAAATTTGATCCAAAATCTAACTCTTGGATGAAATCAAGGTTGTTCCAATGAATTTACAATACTAATTTCGACTCTGTAAATATATATCTTCTTTAACTCAACTTTAAAATCAAGTAGACTAACTCGTTCACAAATTGCAAAAGAAGTGATGGAATTATGGTCAACT
The DNA here is from genome assembly GCA_028654395.1 of Scutellaria barbata. Classification (NCBI taxonomy): domain Eukaryota; kingdom Viridiplantae; phylum Streptophyta; class Magnoliopsida; order Lamiales; family Lamiaceae; genus Scutellaria; species Scutellaria barbata. Next base: position 13,100,485 of record CM053645.1, read on the forward strand.
GTCTGCTGAAATGTCCACATGAATTAGTGTGGCTGCCAATAGAAGGTAAAGAAAGAATGAGGCGGTGGAAAATTCCAATGGGCTTTGAAATTGAAGGGTAAAAATGATATTTTAAGTGGGCTATGATGAGTAATTCTTTGAGTGTGGATACCTGGAAGAAAAGCATCGATTGTAATAACTACTAACCATCTCTGTTTGTATTACTAGAGGCCAAACCATTTATGGGCCAATAGGATAGGATTCAAGGCCCATGAATTGGAGGAGTGTTGACAGAAGTGGTTGGTCATATTAGTATAGGAAGCTATATTTTTTTCTCTTAATGGGAGAATGGAGAGTTGAATCAAATCCAAACTCAATTCTATGAGAAATAATAATAATAATATAAAATCCAAACTCAAATATCATAAGGGTAGTAAAAAAAAACTTAAAAACTCCGATTCAAATTAAGATAATTTCAAATAGTATAATAATATATAATATGGGATTCAAGGATTCATGGCTATTCCCAGTATATTATTCCTAAATGTCCATCTAAATGAGAAAATGGCTAAAAAGTGGCTCCTTTCTGTCTCCAACTTGATTAATGTGAGTATAAATAAGTATTCATTGAATTATTTAAGCTTCTTTACCATAAAAAAATAAAATTGTATCTACTATTTTGATGTGATCAACAGTAAATTAGCTTCATTGAGGGGGAAATCATAATTCTCAATGCAAATATAAAATCCTTCAAAAGTTTAAAAGAAGAGATAAAAAAAAAAAAAAAAAAAGGAGAAAGAAAGAAAGACGCACTATCCATATATACCTCCTATGTTACAATCACATTACTTAAACGAATGTTTATTTGTCATAGCATAATCCAGAAGAAGAAGAAAAAAAAAAAAAGTTGTAAATGAGCAAAAAAATGTACAGGGCCGGGGATGTGCAAGTGAAAAGTGGAGATTCAATACTGAACAGGTGCAGTGAGTTTAGAAATTTGATCAAGAACATCAAGAACCTCTACTCTACCCTTGACAATCCTATGAAACACTTCTCTAACCTGCTGCTGAAGGGGCCCCACCCCTTCCTCCATCTTCCTGCATATCTCCTCCAGTTCCCCCACCTGCGCCTCCACCTCCGCCGCCTTCTCCTCCCCCAACGGAAACACGAAAGAGTCTGTGAACTCCACCAGGGAACGCGCCACCTTCTCCATCCTCTGCAACTCCTCCAGCAACCCAGGTGTCCCCCTCTTCTCTTTCTTCTTCCACTCCTCCCCTATCTTCTCCTGCAACGCGATTATCGGCTGAGTCCACCCCAGATTCCGAGGAATCGAGATATGAGTCGTTAATCCGTTCCTCTCTTGGCACGGAATCGCCGCCACTAGGGCCCACACCACCACTACCAGGATCGTGTTCATTATGTACACCGGCATCGCCATCCCCGTTAGCTCCGAGCCACGTGGCGCCGCCAGGTTCCCTGACATGTTCTGAATCTGTTTCGCCGCAGACCATGACTTCGCCATCGACCACGACAGCGATCGGAAGTTTCCGGCCGGCCGATCCTTGTTGTTCCCCGGGCCGCGCCGCCCAAAGGATTTCGTCCTCTCCGTCCACTTTCCGTGGTAGTTATTACTGGAATTCTCCTTGTCGTCGAAAACAATGGACGTTAACAACGTCGTTAGCGACTTCTTCGCGCGCCTGATCTGCCCTTCGCCCAAGGGATTCTGACGTAACGCCGTTACAGCAATCTGTGCGAGCCTCTGCCACTGTTGGATGAGATCTAGGCCTTGAGTGACGGCGTTGCAAACGTCGAGCGCCTTAACGGAACGTTCTAGAAAATCCGGGATCAGGCGATCGAGGGGCGGCCGGGAGAAATGAGACGGCTCTCGATCCGGTAATATAACGGACTTGAATTCGGTCTCGGAGGTGAGAAAGGCGTCAAGGAGGCTGTGGAACCAGGAGATGGAGAGGAGCGGCGGCGGCTCGAGTTTCTCCGGTGTAGCAGTTGGGGAATCTGTGGAATTGTCGTTGGTGGTCTTGGGAGGAAGAAGAGCGGAGAAGCGTTCGTTGACATGCTTTTGGAAGAGGTCCAAATCTTCAAAATCTCCATCGTTGCTATCGTTGGAATTGAATTGGCTGCGGCGGATGCTAATGCGGTTGAGGAATGAGTTTTGATTTTCAGTCGCCGGCATTGTTGGTTGTGGTTGAGAAGTGAAAAGAGAACGAATGATATAGGAATGGGAAGAGGAAGAAGAAGACAACGGTTTGGTTTGGCAGTTATATAAGTGAGGAGGGAATGGGTGATGCATAGGTTTTGTCGGGGCCATGACCGTTTCTCGGACCTTAGCTTGACTAGACTGCGTACTGGATATTAATTCTTTTCCTATTTTCCTTTTTTTCTTTTCTGCATTAATAATAAATTGACTCATTCTTGGTGGAGTTTTTCATAAAAACACACTCTACAAGTCCTTTCTGGATAATGAGAAGAATTCAATTCAAACAATGAACTCTTACAGCAATTGCAAACATTTGATAATTTGCACTTTTGGCGAAAAGGACTATAAAGAAAATACAAATTCCAAAATATCACAAAAGCTGAGGCACATGACAATGTGTGTTCACGTCCAAAATGTTAGTTAGGAGATGCTAATATTAATGGATAATAAATACAAGTCAAAGACAATTTGACCAAGCCCTCACTCTCTCATGCTATATATTGCTCTTCCACCTTCCCCACTCCACTAAATTATTGAATGAATTAACGAATGAGGGGTGGAAGGCATGGGCCAAATTATTATTGGTGTCGCAATTGAATATATAAAACATTATTTTATGCTAAACTTGCTACATAAGTTGAGGTGGAATATTGGAATTCTATAGGAAAGCGTTGAAAACCAACAATCAATAGAATAGTAGAAAAGGAGTGATTTTTTTTTTCATTCTACACAAAAGGATCAGGATTAGATTTAGATTGTTGAATCCATAATTAATGAGCTCATAAATATTATTCCACAAGAAAAGGTCAGGTTGTAAATACAAGGTTAAGACTAGACTTCGGAAAGTAACCTATAAAAATATATAATTCCTAGATTTTTTTTTTTTTAAACCCAGATTAATCACTATCAAATGCATATTCATATGCCCCCATAGGCATTGCAACATGAAACTATTACTGGTTATTACAAATAAACCATATCGTATCATGTGCTCATTTTTAAGCAAAATAAAATAAAATAAAATATTATAAAATACAAATTATTTCAATTTCTTTGCTATTTTCTTGTTATCGAAAAGAATTCATGCTAATTTTCTAATTTTACTCTTATCTTTTTTTTTTTAATTTTTTTTAACTATATATAAATATATATATATAAATATTAAATATAGAGTAATATTTTATACATATAATTATATCTATAAATGATTTTTTAAATGAAAGAGATGAAATTAGGTAACTTTGTTAGCATGTTCACCATCTTCCTTCGAATAAGTTTCCTTTCTCTCCCTTCCCAACGGTCCCATAACAAAGCACATATATAAATTTAATAGGACAAGCTTTCTTGAATTGTGATAGGTACCCGATCAACAAATTTCAATTAACAGCAACACAATTCAATGGAAATGGTATTTAATTGAAATTCAATTGGAAGTTTACAGAAATAAGAAAGATTCATACGATGGTCTGGGATTCTCAAAAGGAAGAAGGAGATTTCGAGATCGACCCTGCTCTTACAACACATCTAAAACCTGAAGCTAAAATCACGTGCATGAGAAGTGAGCTAAGATGGCTTTTATACTATTAATGAGCGAGTGAAGGTGGCAGGTGAATAGTGACGTTAGGTAGGATAAAAGCATAATACTAAGAATCACGATTTTATTAAACGGTAAGTGGAGTGCGCCTTTCCAGCTGTGAGCTATGCCACGTGTTATATTCTGATTCGGTGATGCTAACGGTAATAAATGGACTCCTTGGTGCAGGGAATGACTTCCAACGGCTAGGCGATCTCTTCCATCTTCAACAATCCATTTTCAGCTAGGACATGAGCAAGGGCGCGCAACAATACTCCCTCCTCAAGAGCATCTTTGTCCTCAAGGATCGAAGGCTGGGAACTGCTGTTTCAGGGCGTCATAGTCTTCCCACGAGCTGTCTTCCGGTGCAGAGTTGAGCCACTGGACGAGTACTTGGGCCACTACTCGGTGTCCATGCTTGACAATCCTGCGATCAAGAATAGATAAAGGTTCAAGAATCAAGTGCCCGTGTGCGGTGGTGATATTTGGTAAGTGTTTTTGTGCGATTATAGCTCCTTTCTTGAGTTTTAGTTGTGAAATGTGAAAAGTAGGCTGAATCTGAGAAGTCTCCGGGGAGTTGTAATTTGTATGCCACTGTGCCGATCTTGCTGATAATTTGAAATGGCCCAAAATACTTAGGTAAAAGTTTGTGATGTTGTTGAGACCTTGCTGAAACTTGTTTATATGGATAAAGTTTGACAAATACCCATTCACCCACTTCAAGTGTTCTTTCTGATCTGTGCTTATCTGTTTGTTGTTTCATTCTGTTTTGAGCTCGTATGAGATGGTGTTTGATTGTTCTTATGGTAGATTCTCTATGCTGTAGACTTCAGTCCACCAAATCCAGTTTAGAGTCAAATGGTGTATAGGTTGTGTGAGTAGGAGGTGGTTATCCATAGACCGCTTCATAAAGTGTGAGTTTAAGGGAGGAATGGTAAGTGGTGTTGTACCACCATTCTGCTAAAGGTAGCCACTGCACCCATTCTTTAGGTCTCTCTCCAGTCATGCATCTCAAGTAACATTCCAAGTATCTATTTACCACCTCACTCTGTCCATCTGTCTGTGGGTGGTAGGCAGAGGAGTAAAGAAGCTGCACTTGTTGTAGTTTGAAGAATTCCTTCCAAAAAGAACTCATGAATATGGTGTCTCTATCACTCACAATTACCTTAGACATCCCATGTAATTTGTAGATAGTAGTCATAAAGCATTGAGCAACAATAGTAGCAGTGCATGGGTGAGTAAGAGCTGAAAAGTGAGCCATCTTGCTCAATCTATCCACCACCACAAAAATGACTTCATTCCCTTCTGATTTTGGTAAGCCCACTATGAAGTCTATAGAGATTTCCTCCCAAACTCTATCTGGTATTGGCAAGGGCTGAAGTAGTCCAGGAGTAGCAATGTTTTCACCATTATTCATCTGACATATATCACATTCTTGAACAAACTTGTAAACATCAGTTTTCATTCCCTTTCAAAACATGCTCTGTCGTAATCTGTGCAGGGTGTTTCTTATGCCTGAATGCCCTCCTTCAGATGAAGTGTGGAAGTGTGATAAAATCTTTTGCCTCAGGTCAGCAATGGCTGCAACTACCCATTTTCTCTTCATAGTCAGGATACCCTGCTGCCACTCATACTTGGTAAACTTGTCACTGTTTTGCTGCAACCCTGTGATGATTTTTTTCAGTTTTGGATCTTGATCATATGAATTCTGTATGTCTGTGAGTAGGGTACTGTGAGGACCTGAGATAGCATTGATAGCACCTGTCGTAGAATCCAGTTGAGTGACTCTCCTAGATAGACCATCTGCCACCACATTCTCTCTTCATTTCTTGTACTCCACTGAATAATCATACCCCATAAGCTTAACTAACCATTTTTGTTGTGATGGAGTGGAAATCCTCTGCTCCAAAAGGTACTTGAGACTCTGATGATCAGTCTTGATGATGAAGTGCTTACCAATCAAATAAGGTCTCCACTTCTGAATGACTGTAACTAAGGCTAACAATTCCTTCTCATAGACTGACATTTCTTCTTGTATGCTGGATATAGATTTGCTCATATAAGCAATAGGTCTTCCTCCTTGCATCAAAACAGCTCCCAATCTTTTTCCACAAGCATCTGTTTCAACCACAAAGTCCTAAGTGAAGTCTGGTAAAGCTAGGACTGGTATGTTTGTCATAGCCTTCTTAAGATCTTCAAAAGCTATAGTGGTATCATCATTCCACATAAATTTATCCTTCATGAGCAGCTGAGTTAGAGGGTGGGCCAACTTGTCATAGCCTTTCACAAATCTCCTATAATAACCAGTCAATCCAAGGAAACCCCTAAGTTCCTTAATGTTTTGTGGTAGAGGCCAGCTCTGTACTATTTCAATCTTACTCGGGTCAGTGCTAACTCCATCTCCTGTAATAATGTGTCCAAGATAATCCACTGAGTTGCTGCCAAAAACACATTTACTCTTCTTCACACACAACTGATTCTGTCTGAGAGTTTCAAAAGTCTGGAATAGGTGCTGTAGATGAGAATCTGCATCTTGGCTGTAGACTAGGATGTCATCAAAAAATACCAAGATAAACTTTCTTAAAAAAGGTTGGAAGATCTTGTTCATCAACTCTTGAAAAGTTGAGAGAGCATTTGTAAGCCCAATGGCATTACCATAAATTCAAAATGACCATGGTGAGTTCTAAAGACAGTCTTATCAATGTCATCTTCATATATTCTAATCTGATGATAACCAGACCTTAAATCAAGCTTGGAAAACACTTTGGCTCCATGTAATTCATCCAGGAGCTCTTCAATAATAGGAATAGGGAATCTATCCTTAATAGTGTGTTTATTTAGCTCCCTATAATCTATACACATTCTCCAACTTCCATCATTTTTCTTAACCAAGACCATTTGAGAAGAATAGGGACTGTTACTCTCCCTAATGACACCAGAATCAAGCATCTCCTTCACTAATCTTTCAATCTCATTTTTCTGTAGAGTAGGGTACCTGTAGGGCCTGATGTTTACTGCTTCAACTCCTTCTTTCAATGGTATTTTGTGATCATGGCTTCTCTTTGGGGGCAGGACAGTAGGCTCTTGGAATAACTTCTCATAACTTTCCAGCAGTTCTTCTATTTTGACGTCAACAGCCCCTTCCAAATTGCATAGACTACCCAATGTAGTGTAAGTACCATCCTCCGGGGAATTCTTATCCTGGAAAATGCCAATGAAGCTGTTAGATATTTGAGCTGATTTGTCTAAGATTTTGTTGATCTTCTTATTGGATACCAACTTGATGTCATTGGACTGTTTCCCTCTCAAAACTACATTCTTTCCAACTATAGAGAAAACCATCTTCAACTCATTGAAGTTCCATTTGATGTCACCAAGAGTCACCAACCACTGAATTCCCAATACCATATCACAACCCCAAGAGGCAGCAACATCATATCAGTAGAAAACTGAACACCTTGCATCCTCCAGCAGAAGTTCCTGTTTATAAACCTACTAGTGACCTTGTGACCATCAGCAATGGCCACTGGAAATGGCTCTGTCTCTTCCAGGTTACACCCAAGGTGTTTAGCTATCCCTTCATTCACAAAATTGTGAGTACTTCTACAGTCAATAAGGATGTTAATGGTCTTCCGTTTTGCTGAGCCAGTGATTCTCATGGTTTTAAAATTAGGTACCCTAGTCATAGCACTAACAAAGATGTGTGGTTGTGGTTTTTCAAACTCCCATTCATCTCCAATCTCAGTGATTTCATGTATTGGATCTGCAGTGTCCTCAGTCTTACTTCCCTCATCTTCTAACACTTCCATTATGTAAATCTGTTTCTTCCTTGCACACTGATGGTCTCTACTGTATTTCTCATCACACCAAAAACACTGCCCTTTAGCTCTTCTCTCATCCATCTCCTGTGTAAACAACCTTCTAGAAGCAATCAAGGGGCTGGTGGATCCTCTTCCTGATATATTGGGGGCAGCCGGCTTAAAGTTATTAGTGAATCCTCTGTTGTTAACACTGGTGGAAGTAGTGGTGTTCATATATGGTTTTTGATTAGTGTAAGAGGTTCTCAAGGGTGTAGGAGGTGTTCTTCCAGAAGTCATAACAAAAGCAGGGTTGGGTGACTTCCTACCATTTATATGCAGGACTTGCTCCTGAAGTTTAGCCAAACACACTGCATCTTTTAGAGTTTTTGGCTTAAGCATGCGCACATGAACGGCTACCTCCGGTTTTAACCCCCTAAGAAACAGCTAATAGTATAGTTATCTGGTAGCTCAAGACAGTTAACCAATTCATTAAACCTATCAAGGTAGTCTAGCACCGTACCCTCCTACTTTAAATTTACTAACTCAACCATAGGATCCTCAAACATCAGAGTGCCAAACCGGTCATTAAGAGCTCTCACATAACCTTCCCAATCTGGTAAATCTCTCGTAATCCTGGATTTCACAAACATTTGATGCCACTGCAGAGCCTTCCCCTCTAAGTATACAGATGCTATTCTAACCTTAGAGTTTGCAGGGGTTTCATCTATCTCAAAAAATTTCTCACAGCGATATACCCATCCCCTCAAATCCGATCCATCAAATTTAGGAAATTCTATCTTATAAAATTTAGTAGGGATAGCATATTCATTACCATGGTGATCTTCTCTGCGTGCATCACTGTGAGTTCCTTCCCCGATCTGTGAACTTCTACCCCCATCGACATTCATAGATTGCATCTTCTCCATCATCAGTGCCATCATGGTTCTCATCTCATTCATTCATTTCTTCACTGCATCGAGCTCCTTCCTCATATTTGCTGATCTAGTTCCCTCTGCCATTGTCTTAACACTCACTCAAGGATCTCAAAGCCACCGAGGATCGACGACTCTGATACCAATTGATAGGTACCCGATCAACAAATTCCAATTAACAGCAACACAATTCAATGGACATGGTATTTAATTGAAATTCAACTGGAAGTTTATAGAAATAAGAAAGATTCATACGATCGTCTGGGATTCTCAAAAGGAAGAAGGAGATTTCGAGATCGACCCTGCTCTCACAACACACCTAAAACCTGAAGCTAAAATCGCGTGCATGAGAAGTGAGCTAAGATGGCTTTTATACTGTTAATGAGCGGGTGAAGGTGGCGGGTGAATAGTGACGTTGGGTAGGATAAAAACGTAATACTAAGAATCACGATTTTATTAAAGGGTAAGTGGAGTGCGTCTTTCCAGCTGTGAGCTATGCCACGTGTTATATTTTGATTCGGTGATGCTAACGATAATAAATGGATTCCTTGGTGCAGGGAATGACTTTCAACGGCTAGGCGATCTCTTCCATCTTCAACAATCCATCTTCAACTAGGACATGAGCAAGGGCACGCAACAAATTGGTTGTCCAATAGCTTTTGATGAAAAATAATCTCAAATAAGGACAGTCTCACATATAATAAAATGTCTAGTACAATCCAAAGAAATTGATCCTCAAAGAACCAAAGTGAAATTCCACAAGAATATTTGTTTAGAAAAAAACAGATAATTGGTTTTAAAAGTTGATTAAAAAAAAAATAATGGAGGTTTAAAATTTTGAGAAACCGAAAGTATGAGTGATTGCCGATTGCCGATGGCCCTCCACATTAATTATAGCAATGGGCTTCTCTAATTCAGCTTAGCTTATGTGTCGGCCATTATTAAATAAAATAAATGAATAAATATATAAACATACACAACAAATATGTATGCGCCACATGTAAAAATAAATTATACTCCTAAAAGATGATGTAAGTTAGATTATATATATTTATGAGTGACACTCATCCAATCCAATAATAAAATATTAATTTTTTTTTCATCTACATAATTCACAATTCAATTTAATTATTACAATATTTTCATAATTTATTAATGGCTCTAATCCAACCCAACTTAATATTTTTTTTATTATTTAATAATTACAAAATTATTACATATTATTTTGTGAGCATATTTTTTATTATATATTTAATAATTCCGTATTAAATTATTTTTTATTAGTGACACATTTTCATTTTTTTCATATATAAAATAACATACAAACACAATAATCAAATCAAAATTACAATATTTGAAATACGAAATAAAAAATTACAATTATTAAAATATGAAATCGAAATTACAATAATTGAGATTGTGAGACAAGTGAGAATAAATTTTGGATTGATGAATAAATATATCAATATTGGACTCTATTTGTAGAGAATTTTTTTTTAATGAATTTTGATATTTTTTAATTTTTTTAAATAAAAGTTATTTTAAATATCAATATTTTAAATTATATCCGAAAAAAATTAATCAAGACCAATAGAATAACGATATATGTATATTATAGATCAAAAGTGAGTATTATGAAATTGATCACCATATAATTAATATCATGATACCCACACCATCTATTCTAATATAATAATATTATTTGTAGTGACATCCACCAAATGTCACCAACATCGTGTCGGTCAATAAATAAAATATAATTCAAACCTCATTAAAGCCGCGTAGCACCTACCGTTGACACTTGCAACCTCCGAGCTCCGCCGCCACCAACTCTCTCCTCCACCATTTTTCTTGATGGCTCAAGTGAACAGCTCTGTTTCAACTTCAGCCAAATCTAACATTACCGGAGTTCTGACGCACGGCGGCAAGTACGTGCGCTATAATCTCTACGGCAACTTATTCGAGGTGTCCTGTAAATACGTTCCCCCGCTTCGACCTCTTGGCCGAGGCGCTTATGGCCTTGTCAGGTTTGTTCACTCCAGACGATTCTAGATTGTTGGTCTCCATCTGTAGATCGTTTGATTTTTGTTAATTTTGTTCTTACTTGATGAACCGTCAGATTGAGATATTGATTGTGGGGAAAATTTATTGGGATTAGGGTTGCGAGAGACAGTCTTGAATGATTGTGTTGTTTTCATTATGTAGTGCGGCCATCAATAAAGAGACTAACGAGGAGATTGCTATTAAGAAAATTGGGAATGCATTTGATAACAGAATAGATGCCAAAAGGACTTTGAGGGAGATTAAGCTCCTACGCCACTTGGATCATGAAAATGTTGGTTCAGATTCGTGTTATTGTTTGATTTGGTTAATTTTTCATGTTTTCTTTTATAATCTTGTGGATTTATTACTCTCAGGTTATTGCTATCAAGGACATTATAAAGCCGCCAAAGAGGGAGGCTTTTAATGATGTATACATAGTCTATGAACTCATGGATACTGACTTGCATCAGATAATCCGCTCCGATCAAGCATTAACAGATGATCATTGTCAGGTATTAGATTACACCCTGTTCCAATTTGGAGCGTGGATTTTTAGATTTGAATTCTTCAATTAATTATGGTATTTTATATGACATATTGCAAGCCTTGTAGTTTTGTTTTAAACAATTTAGTGGAGAACTAGTATATGGAGAATAAGATTGAGGAAAACAAGATCTTCGAAAACACAGATTATATAGAATGCCTCTCATTTCATTGATATATCTTTTGTAAATTTTTGTTGGGCTAAGTTATGACGTTACTATTTGCAGTACTTTATGTATCAGCTGTTAAGAGGATTGAGATATGTACACTCAGCTAATGTCTTGCATCGTGACCTTAAGCCCAGCAACTTGTTTCTAAATGCAAACTGTGACCTAAAGATAGGAGATTTTGGGTTGGCAAGGACTACATCTGAAACAGATTTCATGACTGAATATGTTGTCACTCGTTGGTATCGAGCACCTGAATTGCTCCTTAATTGCTCAGCCTACACTGCTGCAATTGATGTATGGTCTGTTGGTTGCATTCTTGCTGAAATATTGACAAGAGAACCCCTGTTCCCTGGAAAGGACTATGTTCAACAACTGAGGCTCATCACTGAGGTATTATTTTGTGGCAGTAAAGTTTCATTTTTTGGAAAGTCCTATAAGATTAGTTAAAGAATTTGGAAAGTCCCTGGCAAAGTTTTAAGGAAATAAGAAGCAATGACTAAAAAGACGAAGTAATGGGTTATAGGAAATGAAGTATAGTTGAAGCTAAATTTTCCTGTGTTACTTTTTTTTTTTTGTGTATTATGTAACAAATGCTTCCTCTTCTGATCTTAAGCTATTAGGCACACCAGATGAAGCGAGCCTTAAATTTCTAAAGAGTGATAATGCCCGAAAATATGTGAAACAGCTCCCCTCTTTTCCAAGACAAAATTTTGCTGCAAGATTCCCTAGTATGTCTCCACTGGCATTGGACTTGCTTGGGAAGATGCTTGTGTTTGATCCCGACCAACGTATAACTGGTAAAGACTGATTTCATTTGAAAGCAATGTGAGTTTCCAAGTTAGTTTTATCTTATTCTTCTGACATTGCATTTCTGGATCACACAGTTGATGATGCTCTGTGTCATCCATACTTGTCCTCCCTTCATGATATAAACGATGAGCCGATTTGCTCCACGCCCTTCAGTTTCGACTTTGAGCAGCTATCAATGACTGAAGAAAACGTCAAGGAGCTAATCTGGAAGGAATCACTTGTCTTCAATCCAGATCCAGTTCATTGACACATTTCAGTTAGATTCTGTGTATCTACATCACATCATGTTTTCTGTATAAATATGTATTTTTTTAAAAGATTAAAAACAGGTGGAGAAATATCTTTGTGGTTAATTGAAGCTTAGATCTCTGCAGAAGTTAACACTGTTGTAATTTGTTTGACTCCAGATAACACCCTCTTGGAATGTAATACCAACAAGCTACTTAATATTCATTAAGATCTCTAAATTGTATGCATGTCAGTTACTTCTAGCAATTTTGTGTCACCGATATACCAATATTTAATTTTCTTCCCAAGTTGCAAAAATTTGCTTTTAACTAAAATATATGGAAATTCATCAGAGAACAACAATTGATGGAAAGTGGATAAGGGGCTTGTGTTCTCTAAGTTTTATACCATTTCCAATGACTAATGTTTTACAACATGGTTTCCCCATGTATGCTTCCTTGTGTAAGAACATGTTTGGATTTCCAGGTTATCGATAGGTAAACTTTCCTCTGGAAAATGACATGGTTCGACATAGCCCTGATCAGCAAGCTCATCACAGGGCTTAGGAACCACACCACTCGAGACCCCTTGAATGTCGGTGCAATTCCAGATGACTTTCTTGGCCTTCTTAGCCAGCTCAATTGTCACATTGGATATGCAAATCCCAGTAAAGGGATCACCCGCGATTCCTTCCAACTTAGCTGCCATTGTCACATTCTCAGCAACCATATCACGATAGTTGATATTCTGAATCAGAGGAAGTGCATTCGGGTCATAGTTATTGTCTGCATGAGAGCCATAGTTCCCTGTCATCCAGAATGCCCATTTCATGGTTTTCATTACCATCCCTCTCACATAGATATCCTTCACATATCCTCCTCTTCCAACTGCTGTCTTGATCCTAACTCCTGATTCTGAATTTATTGCAAGAATATCCTCAGCCCTAACATCTTCAATCCCTCCTGACATCTCACTTCCTAATGCAATCACAGCACTGAATGGGGAAATGCAGGTCAGCCTTCTAATTACGAGCTGCTTTGTAGGCATCCCAAAGGCGATCCCATACTCGTCCCAACCACTTTTAACAGCAATACAGTCGTCCCCAGATACGATATAACAGTCCTCGATCCTAGTATTCGTGCATGAATCTGACCAAAACAGAACTGTATTAATTACCAGTACCACAATGCACTTGAATCTTGATCCATTCAAATTCTTTTACTCACCTGGATTTATACCATCAGTGTTTGGGGACGTCACAGGAGCAAGAATGGTGAGGCCTTGCACAATCACATTGCTATGACATAAAACCAGCATCAGTGAATGAATCAGAAAGCACTGAAGAATTAAACCTGTTACCTGCTATATATGGGATGGACATTCCAAGATGGTGAGTTAACTAGAGTTAAGTTGGATATCTGAATATTCTCAGAGTACATAATCTCAATCAGGTAAGGCCTGGTGTACTGTAGTTCTCCTTTGTGAAACTTGTTCCACCATGACTCGCCCTGTCCATCAATGGTGCCATTAGCCCCTGAAAATCAGATCACGTCATACAACTTCACACCACCAGTACCATTTGCATTGACTATGTAATGTCGGCATTCCAAATACCTGTAATAACCACATCAGTTAGATTGGTACCAAAGATGAGACTAATGTATCTTCCACCCTCTGTATCCCTTCCTCGTCCGTACGATGGCAGGGGTTGTATCACTGACCATTCATTTTCATCCTGAGAAGCGAGAAGAGAAGCATCCTTGTGAAGGTAGAGAGTGAAATGGCTGGTGAGATTAAAGCTTGCAGTGAGCCATTTTCCAGGAGGAACGAAGAGCATGGATCCACCGTCGGATTCAAACTGGGAGAGATAATCAACGGCGGCCTGGAAAGCTTTGGTATTGGACGTTGTTCCATCTCCGACGCCTCCAAAGTCCGTCAAGGAGGCGCTGTGGGCCCGGCAACTCACGGCGCAGTAGTCGAAGTTATCCCTATCGTCAAAGTGTCGACGACCACTCACGCCATTAGATCTCAACAAAACATTGGCAGCAAGGACAAAGCTGATTACCTGCCCAGTTCCACAAACAACATTATCAACACTCTTAATGTTTTTTTGAGAGGAAATGAAAAGAGTTAATTCTGTACCTGAAAACTTGTCAGAATTCCTGGCATCTTCATTGGAAATGTAAGAGTTGAATGCGTGATGTATAGATTTGTGTTATAATTATATATAGAAGCTGGTCCAAAGTCGGGGAATAGTGTGTGGTGACGTCTTTTGCTTGTAGAGAAGAGAAGAAGTTTACTTTCAAGAAACGGTTACAAGGGTTTGACGTTTTGTAACTTCCATCATTCCAGCCACTGATTCTCAGGCTTACATTTGTCGCATAAAATTAGTTTTTACTTATTATTACAAAGTATGTATACCATGCCCAATAATAATTGAGTTGGAGTTGCATGTGGCTCGCAATCTTTTTGGATTAGTCTAGATTTACCCAACTGTTTGGCCTATATCGTTTCAATTTATTTGACGTCAAAGTGAAACCACATTATTCAGATTTGTGTCCATCTTCAATGGATCTAAGTTGAACCCTAATATACTACTTTATCATGATAAATTAATTCCTGGAATAATGCATTTTTTTCGCCCCACAGCAACGTTTTTTCTTTTCTTTTCTTTTCATCACTTTATATTTATGTATGTTTTACTCCTCCAAAATCAACTAAAGAGTGAAGGTTCAAAAAAACAAATTTAAGTGCAAGGGGTAAAATAAAAAAATAGAGAGAGAGAGGGGGGGGGGGGCGCAAATTTTACTTGAAGATTTGTTAAAGTCTTGGTTCAAGAATGGCACTTGCATTTTACCCACGTTGTAATTCAATTTCTTTTGATGTAATCGAATTTTATCAGTTAGGCAGTCCGATCCAGAAGTTTGGCACTAAAAAACCGAATTCCCCGTTGAATCGGATCCTCACAAACTAGTCAAAATCGAAATTAAGTTTGAAAGATAGGCAGCATTAAAGAAGCAAAGACAATATTGATGGAATAAATCCACACCTTTTTTTTTTTTTGGCATTAAAAACAAGCCGGTGATGATCTCGTGGAGCTCCACTATCAAATTTCGATTTCTCCCAAATTTGGTCAATGTTCCACTAATTATGCTTGCTTATTAGTTTCCTTCTTTTAGGTACATTCTATTATAATTCTCGTCCTTCCTGTTGGTCTATTTTTTATTTTATTTTATTTTTCAAGGTTGTATTGATATGCTGGAACCAAATTTGCAGATCCAATCTTAATTTTGTATTTTGTCTTAGGGTTTTAGCATACCATACATGCAAACATAACAGGGAGGAAAGTTTGATTGCTCGTCTTCCTCCCAGAAATGCCTGTTAGTGCTCCAACTTTAAGACATTGTTTCTTTAATAGGGGTTGTTGTCAGATAATTCATGCTTGTTTGGATGTATACATAACATCACCCGTGACAGAATATTGAATCACACCCACATCACAACTTCTAATATCCTCCACTAATTAACCCATTCACGGGCTATGCTTTAGTGACACGACCCTGCTGGCAGTGGGGGACCATTCCACTTAACTACTTTAAAATATTTTATATATATTTCCACACCCAACATACTTCATTAAATTAAACACCAATTTATTCACTCACTTGTAAAAAGATCACCATGTAATTTAAATGTAGTGACAAGTAACAGTCTACAGATATGCAGGGGCGTAAGTGATACACTTTGAATCCAACCAACAATTGTTTAAATTTGTTTGAAATATTATCCAGTTTCAAAATTTATATTTAAGCTCGTTTGATAATTAATCGAAACAAGTTTGAATGAGTTTTAATCTAGCTGAATTTGAATCGAGCTCAAGTAGTTTGATTTTTAACACTTGTTTTATTTATAATTATAGAGTCGAGTTCAAAACAAACTTTAGATTTTATCAAACATAAAAATATATTCAAGCTTATTTAATATATTTTAATATATTTATTGAATTGAGTTTTAAAAAAAAAAACAATAATAAACAATCACGAATTGAGTATCAAATCATATGTTAGATTTTGAGTTTGACAAATATATCACTACTTATCATTAAAAAACTTTGAAATTAGTTCTTATCAATATGAAACCTGTCAACGTAAAAATTATGACAAATTAATAATTATTATCTTTTAACAGGTACTATTGACGACATATTTTATTGTCAAAAGTGGCACTTTTCTATCGGGTTCATGATATCAGCAAGAAAATAGACCTAGCAACACATTAGATATTGTTAGAATTTTGAGAACAATTATAGAGAATTTGATATAAACGAAAATAAGAGACAACGATTTGTTCACTCAGTTCGTCAACTGACTACGTCTGGGAGCACTACCAAGTCAGGAGAATTTACTAATTTTCTTATGTTTTCATGTGCTAACAAATACAATGAGTTAAAGGGTTATTTATAGGGAAGAGTCCTAATGTCTTTATGACTAGGAATCTCAAGTCTAATCTGACTAGGAATCCTAAGTCTTATTTGACCAGGAGTTCTAAAGTCTATCTAACTCAGACTCCATAACCCAACAATCTCCCACTTGAAGACTGACTTCCAATTGTAACTTGTCTTCTCCATTTCATCAATGTCTCTCACTGGTAGTAGTGCCAGGCCTTCATTTCAGTTTCCAAGGCCTGTTGAAGCCATGCATGACTTCAACTTCTCTAAGGTCACAATCTTAGTCAACATATCAGTAGGATTCTTACTTCCTCGAATCTTCATCAGCTGTAAGATTTTATTCTTCATCGCTAGTTTCCACTTGCTCACGTGTTCACCACGTGTTGCTTCTGCATAACATTTTGGTTCACCACCATCTGTCAACAAGAAGTAATGAAGAGAAGGTGAATACCTATCAGGTGATTTATGTATTCTGGTGGACCTTCGTAGCGGAATTATCGATTGTGGCGTGTGTGGTTCCTCGTCACCTACCACCTCATTATCATCAGCCACTTTGCTCCCACCCGAGTTTGAGATGTCTAACTCGACAACTTGTTTTTCGGAACCAATTGATTCAGATGCACCCAACCTGTCTTTGTACAATATATGTTCATTAAATATGACATCTCGACTACGAATTACCTTTCGATTATTCTCATCCCAAAATCGATAGCCAAATTCATCACCACCATATCCAATAAACGTACATTTAACAGATTTAGCATCCAACTTACTTCTATCAGTAGCATCAATATGCACGTATGAAACACAACCAAATACTCGAAAAAATGACAGATTTACCTCTTTACCGCTCCAGACCTCCTCTGGTAGGCAATTTTCTAAGGGAGTTGAGGGTCTTCTATTTATTAAGTAAGCTGCAATGTTAACTGCATCGGCCCAAAACATTTTCGGCAACCCACACTTCAATCTCATGCTTCTAGCACGTTCACACAGTGTTCTGTTCATACGTTCTGCAACACCGTTTTGTTGAGGGGTTCCTTTAACAGTTTTCTTCATGCAAATTCCATTTACAGCACAAAATTCTTTGAACTCTCGGAGCTCGTATTCTCTACCATTATCAGATCTCAAACACTTCACCTTGAGACCCGTCTCAGTTTCTACAAGAGCCTTCCACTTCTTGAAAATATCAAAAGCGTCGGATTTATTTTTCAAAAAATAAACCCATACCTTTCTCGTTGAGTCATCTATGAAAGTCATGCAATAAGATGCTCCACCAAGAGATGTCACCGGTGCTGGTCCCCACAAATCATTATGAACTAACTCCAATTTTTGTTTCTTCAAGGTTCTGTCTCCTTTCGAAAAACTCACTCTTTTCTGCTTTCCGAATACACAATCCTCACACAACCCGATTTCAACAGTCTTGAGGCCTGACAGCTAACTTTTCGAACACAACACTTTCATCCCTTTCTCACTCATGTGGCCCAAACGACAATGCCACAAATATGCACCATTCTTTGCACCTGCAAGAGCAATGCTGTCTCGGGTGTTGCCTGTAATATACAACGTTCCCTCCTTATTGCCTCGAGCCACCACCATAACTCCTTTGGATATCTTTCATGTTTTACAACCAAAGGTCACAATGTAACCTTCATCATCAAGCTGCCCAATGGAAAGTAAATTCCTCTTCAATCCAGGAATATGTCTCACATCACGCAACTGCAAAACAGTTCCATTCGGTGTCTTGATCCGAACATTCCCTTTTCCCACAATTTCCAGAGGTTCATCATCAGCAAGATAAACCTTTCCAAAATCTCCAGGGATGTAATGTTCCATTACGTCAGCACTGCTGCATGAATGAAATGATGCTCCAGAATCTAATACCCAAGATTCTAATGGACTGCTTACGCTCAAGATTAACACATCCGCGTTTTCCTCAGTGGTTGCGTTTGCTGATTTGTTATCCTTCTTTGGTGCCTTACACTGATTTTTATAATGCCCGAGTTCATGACAATTGTAGCACTCAATCTGACTCTTGTCTTTCTTCGGCTTATTTCTCCCACTCGACTTCGATCTATCTCGATTCGATTTTGATTCTGATTTGCCTCTGTTTCCTATATTCAAGGCTGATCCTACGGTCACACCTAATTCTTTTCTGCGAATTTCTTCGCTTATGATCAGGTCTCTAACTTCATCAAATCTGAGTTTCACCTTTCCGGCTGAGGCACTAACGGCTGTCACCGTCCCACTCCAACTTTCTGGTAGAGATGATAACAAAATTAGGGCTTGTACCTCATCATCGAAATTGATCTCAACTGAGCTCAATTGTGCAATGATCATATTGAACTCGTTTAGATGATTGGCCACCATAGCACCTTCTGCCATCTTTAGGTTAAACAACCGCCGCATCAGATGAACCTTGTTCGCGGCTGATGGCTTCTCGTACATCTCGGTCAAAATCTCTAACATCTCCTTTGTGGTTTTTGCTTTTACCGTGTGGAGCGCAACATTCCTGGATAACGACAAACGAACTACACTCATCGTCTTTCTATCCAACAGCGCCCACCCATCATCTTTCATAGATTCGGGCTTTGTACCCAAAGGTTGATACAGATCTTTACCGTATAGGTAGTCCTCGATCTGCAGTTTCCAGAATCCGAAATCTGATCCATCAAATTTCTCAACAGGCGATTTCCCTTCAGCCATCGTAATTACTCCCACCAGATCTACTAAACCTGATGCTCTTGATACCAGTTGTTAGGATTTTGAGAACAATTATAGAGAATTTGATATGAACGAAAATAAGAGACAACGATTTGTTCACCCAGTTCGTCAACTGACTACGTATGGGGGCACTACCAAGCCAGAAGAATCTACTAATTTTCTTGTGTTTTCATGTGCTAACAAATACAATGAGTCAAAGAGTTATTTATAGGGAAGAGTCCTAATGTCTTTATGATTAGGAATCTCAAGTCTAATTTGATTAGGAGTCCTAAGTCTTATCTGATCAGGAATTCTAAAATCTATCTAACTCAAACTCCATAACCCAATAGATATAATGTAAAAATGTAAAATTGTATATATTTCTAATAATGTAGGAATTAATACCATATCTTTTGCTCAGAAATTGTTCTCCCAGTTTTTAGTAATACAAGAACTAGACGTGTTTAATAAATCTCACAATCGAATTTAGAGGAACATTAATGCGACTTTATGATAAAGAGAAAGCATGACTAATGATTAGTAATGAAAACTTTTACGCTATCACTAAACATATTAAATATTATCATAAATTATTACACTTCCAAAAAAAATAAAATTGTTGTTAACATTACGCATGCCATTGATGGGGTTTCACAATTAATATCGATATATAGTAACACATAATGTGATAGTCACTGGAAGAGGTATAATTAGTTCAAAAAAGAATTAGAAACAAGAAAAAATAATTACATCCTATAAGTCACATAATCAAATAGTCACTCTTGTTCCCCAACTTATTGAAATCCAATATCATAAGTTGTCACATTCAAAATTAGGCCTTACGTTTCAGGCCCAATATATATATATAATATGAAATATTTAGCAATTGTACTTGTTTTTGTAGAAAATAGCAAAACCCACGGCCTCTTAAGGTACATTATGGCCCATCATATATCATTATAAATTATGCTCAAATGATATCAAAATAATAGATAAATCAATAAGTTAAGTGATCAGTAGTTAATTATTTGGGGGTTATTTGGCGCGGTAACCAAAACTACCCTCTTGAAATAGCATATATTATTTATGTTCAATGTTAATTTAATTATATTTATTATACCCAACTTCAAATAATAATACCTCAAATTATCCATTTTTTAAATTAATCATCCCCTCTCTTGATGTAAACATCTTTCAATATCAGTCAATACAATTAATATAATTAAATATATATTAAAATTAAAAGGGATATTTGTACATTATTCTTTATTAATTTTTTGTTGGAATGAAGTTGTTACAACATGTACTTAAACATAGGCTTATACTATTTCAATCGTATTTTCAATTATAAGTTTATACGAAATTCCAAACTAATGTCTACACAAAATACCCAATTCTAGGCCGACACGAAATACCCAACTATAGACTTAAAAGAAATAACTATTTATAGGCTCACACAAAACATCATTTTTTAGGTTTACACGAAATAACTATTTATAAGCTTACACAAAATATCATTTTTTTAGTCTTACACGAAATAACTTTTTATAGGATTACACGAAATATGTTTTTAGGCTTACATAAAATAACTTTTTCTAGGGAAAATAACTTTTTCTAGAGTTACACGAAATATGTTTTTTAGGCTTACACGAAATAATTCTTTCTAGGCTTACTCCCAATTATAGGCTTACATGAAATAATATTTATAGGATAACACGAAATTCACAAAAATATAGCCTTATACGAATTTCAAAAAGTTTTTGGGTAGCTCGAATTTAGTTTATTAGTCTAAACCTTATTCTCATATTTTAGGCTTACACGAATTTCTCAATTAATATGATGGAATACCCATTTTCAGTGGTTTTTTTCGTTTAATTTTTTTTTTCATTTTTCGTTTTATAAATTATATGAAATTCGTGTATTCAATAAACCACATTTTTACTGTTTATCTTGTTGGAAAAAAAAAAGATAAGATTACTTACTTTTTCAAACGTTATCTCATCCTATTTCAGTACCATGTGATTTATTGACTTAAATGTATACTTTTGGATAATTTGAGATAAAAATATAGTGACTTGAATATATTTGATATACTTTTAAATATTTTTGAGTATTTTAATACATATTTAAATATTTTTGAGTATTTAGGGCCATTTCCGTTGATTATTTTCCTTTTTGGAAGTGATTCCACATCATCAATAGCTAGTTAGGTAATACCCTTTATGGATGGGGTAGCAATTATGATTATTATTTTTGGAAAGTGGAAGATTTTTCTTACTTAATTACTTTATTATGATTAGCAATTATGATTTTTTCTTACTTATTTTCCTTTTTAGAAGTGAGTCCACATCATCAATCAATGCGAGTTTCTACATTAGGTATCAACTAATTAGTGCCTTAGAAATTTATTTTATATTTTTTTTTCTAATGTTCTTTAATCTATTAAAGATTGACTTTGGGTTTGGATATAGCTTGTACAAACTAATTAATGATCCCAAATAAACACTTTTCGAATTGAGAACTCACAAGTGTCTTAATTCATTTGTAATCCTACCATGCCAAATTCACTTTGTATAAAAAGCAAAATGACCCATATACTCAAAGCTTAAAAAAATATATATATATATCTTTGTGCATATCAACAATAATTTACAACAATATACGAAATAGTTGACAAGAATCATACTGCAAGTAAACTTGTTTGTTTTAGAATCAGATTGATGGCTTATGGTTGCTTTGCAAAGTTTGTAGTTATCCACATTTTCAAGAAACAGAATCCATCACAAAATTGGGTAATTACACAAGACAGGAAATGAATGGTACAAGCAGAGAAATTCCTTAATCAGTAGTGAGATTTGGCCCTAGGTGAAGAAGAAGTCAAGTGGTGAAGAGAGTATGTTGAAACGACAGAGAGCAGAGAATGAAACGCTTTCGCAGCTATCCTTGTCTTGATTTGACCTCTTTGTGGGATTGCCCTTCTTCTCTTCAATTTCTTGCTGAATGCCACTGTTGATGCATCATTCACCTTACTCATCATCTTCTCCCTGTTTCTATTTCTTTTTTCTTCCAAGATTGATTGTTGAGACTTAATGCCAAGAAAAGGGAGTTTTTATATAGGATATAAAATGTTTTTTTTAAGAAATGGTTTTCTCTGATAAGGGTGGGTGATTGAGGACAATGTTGCCAGCTAAACTCTTTTGGCATTGAATTATGATACTATGGGGACCAAAACCTCCTCCAATTATTTGTTTACCACTATTGTTCCATGTTTGTCTATCAAGGGACAAACATATATAACTAATGCCATATATTATATCCAATAATTAACATTGTTTTGGTCAAATTAAGGAGTACCAATCTCTTCTAATTCTATTTTCAGGACAGACCCAGTAAGAGGTAGATGATAATCTCATTCAAGTATTAAGCTTTGCCAAAATGTACAATTCATTGTACATCAGAAATATCCAAACAAGTTAGTTAATAAATAAGATAGACGAGACACTAGTTAATGAAGATATTTATAGTGCTTGAATTTATGTGCATGACTTCTTCTTGTTATATATATGCACCTAACCAGTTTAATCCAACGGCGGTAAAGTCAAATTCGACCAAACGGATCTTAATAAATTTATATATTTTACTTTTTTTTTTAAATTTCCGTTCTCTCATTATCTATTAAGTTATTGCTTTGTATGACATTATTTTGGCATTGTTAGCTGGCATTTCTCACCAAGTGCACCAGCCGTACACAATTTGTTCATGCATAAAAAAACAAAATTCAAATTACAGTATAATATTATATATTCCATTTTGATAGAGGGAAAAACATGCAATTCCAACACCCTGAAATGCCTTGAAAATTGAAATCTTAGAGCAGATTACGATAACTATGAAGCTGGCTATTTTCAGATAAGCAGATAAAGAACCATATCTCACATGTAGATTATCTAGAATCGACCAAAAGTTGATCGTAAAATTTTGTTTGCAACACACGTGTTTTCTGTACATGTTCGTGCCTGTGTTCATACTATAGCTGGAAACATGATGAAAATATTATAATTAGGATTTCAAATCTATGATAATGATTGAATCTTAAAATATAAAAAATTTTAAAATTACACCCACAATTAAATCTTAGAATCTTTGCAGTTTGGACACCCTGCTGGCCTGCCACCCAACCCCCACACAAGATAGTTCATTTCAAGATTTTTGTTGTTGCCTATATCAGGTTTTAGTGTGTATATATATAAACCTACAATTTCTATATTATAGTTAATTAAGATGCACAATGAAAGGAAATCACACAATACCAAAATCACAATTAAGCATTGATAATAGCTATGATGTTCAATTGCTAAAGAAAATGAATTTTCAAAGTTTTATATGTCAATCTAGCCCTACAGAAACAAGAATATATAGTACTTGCAAACTAGCCTTAAAATTTAGATGAAATTTGCAAAAAAAAAAAAAAAAAAAGATAAATAAATATCAATAATAAAAGGAATACATATCAATAGCAAATCAATCTTCACGCATATTAAATTGATTTAGAAAGATCAAAACAATTCGATACATATTATAAACAAATACAAAGTTGATTTTTGTTATATTTTATATTTCATGATATTCTAATATCACACTTGCTTGCAATATAATATGATCATAAAACCATTTAAACATATTTAAACCGGTCACCAAAACTTCCTATAATTTATTTTCAACTCAATTATAAAGTCACATTTAATTTTCTTAAGTTAATTAAGAGTACTTTCGACTTTGGTGTACCCTAAACGCGATTTAGCGCACATTAAGTCCAAACCCTACTTGATATTGTTGTTTTGATTAATGGGAAGTAATTGTGTTTCATCTTTTTTTTTAAATCGCTGGACGGAGTAGGCATAAAGTAGGTGTAAAATTTAAGAAAATTTTGGATAATTCAAGATTTGAATACACAATTTATATTCATCTCGATCTCACATGAGTAATTGGGCCATCAAAACACCTTGATCTTCACATGTTTTCTTATGACTAAACAATAATATTCGACTCATTAATTAAGGATGACTATTTGAATTGCTTTTTTTGAAGAATGATTTGAATCGATTTTGATATCTGTATAGGGTTGTCGGCTAATTGGTGCAAAAAAAAAAAAAGTATAGAGTAGATATGGCCCAAAATAGAAACCAGTTAGGCTCATGTACATTACATTACCAAAGCCCAATACTGAGCAAAAACATGGCTTATTATTAATTGAATTTCTGACCAACTTTTTAGTGATACCCATTCATTTTTCACAAACAATTTTGTCCACTTTGCATAATGGATTGATATATAATTACAGATTCGGATATTTATATAATTCATATCATATTTTATCCACCATATACAAATCTCTTTTCTCTTTCATTTTACAACAACTGCTCAATTTTCAATTTTATTACAACATATATAATACTATAATCATATAGTTTCATACATTTTACAAATAGGATTAGACATCTATAATAAAAGTTACATTTTTTTAAAATTATAACAAATAAGGATCTTACTTTTCATTGTTTTTTTAACCCAAAAAAAGATACATATCTTACCTATCGTTAACTAATTTTAAATATCCAAAATTATGAATTTCAGAGTTTAGAATTCCAACGAATTCTAATCCCAACCTGGGTTAGGTTTGAGTTTTGATAATAGCATGGTAATGGTTAGTTATTCAACTGAATGGCCAATCAATATAATAAAGCTTTTTGTAGTTTGATTAAAATAAAATAATAAAATAATATTAAGTAATAGTAATAAGAAAAGTGCGATCTCTAGCTGTAAAACGTATATAAATATATAGGGAAAAAATAGTGAAGAAGAAGAGAGAGAATTCTAGTACGAATCTAGACTTAAATATTTTGAGTCATTGACATTATCTGTCCTACAATAATATTTAGACAATTGTCGGTAGATCTTGACCATTGTATGACTACTATCAGTAACATTTTAATTTCATAAGCTCTAACTGTAATTAATGAATTTTGATTTCAAACGAGCACTTTTAATTCAATGAGAGTCAAAATAGAAAATAAATGGAGTAACACATCAAATCAGAAATGAAAGTTTGAATAGTTTATAAGTGCATATGTAATGGTGTATTAATGACGCAGTAATAAATCTTAATAATCTTAAAACAAGAAAAAGTAATGTTGATAATAATAGTGGATTGTGTCAAATTCATTAACTTGCACTAATGAAAAAAAAAATCTGCAGATTCCTATTGTATGTGTACCTGCTGCCGACAATGACAACCGCACCCACAATCTCGGAATGTTTTTTTTTTTTTTTTTGGATTTTATGATAATTTCTCATAACAGTTTTTTTTCCATATATTTCAATTATATATATAATATCTTATAAATATATAAATAATATCAAATTAATAATAGTATGTACACTGAGGTATATAAATTTTGTCTATAATATATAATTAAGATTTATATTATATTAAAAGTTTTAAATGAATTTGATGAGATCAATTTTCCAATCCATATTATGATGAGTGAATCACATGTCCTAATTAAAGAATTTTGGGGAATGACTGAAATTTATACTAATGGATATGAATTCGTAATTCATATAAAACATATCTAGGTAGTGAAGGAAAATCAAATATTATCAAATCTCTACTTCCTAAAAAAGATGTTACTCTTATATAATTAGGCTTAATCTAACGAAATGATAATATCTCAAGTCAAGTAAGATATTGGGTATAATAAGTCTCCACCCGATTACCCCTATTTGTAATTAATAAAAGATTGTTACCCTTAAGTTTTTTAATTAATTCCATGAAATAAATAAAGTTTCTTTCAATAAAAAGTAAATAGCAATGGGTGTGATCAGGTGAATAGACATTCACATTTGTCTCCATGCATAATTAAAGATGAAACTTTGCCTATAGACTTCACTTTGTATCATCTCAAGAAAAATGGTCAAACCCATTACCTAGACGTAATCAACTCCTAGGTTTAACACATGAATATGACCAAATCACATTGGTTAGCTTCACTTAGCCTTATTTCGTCCACATAGCTTGCGTAAATTCACAACTCACAATCAATGCTACTTAATTAACTACATAAACTTCCATTCGTTAAAGCTTTATCTTTTTAACTAATTTGATGCCCAATTAATTAGTTATCTCAAAGCGCATTAATAAAATAGTTATGTAAATAGAAATTGGTTAACGGTCGATTGATATAACTGATATTGTTAATAGTCTACCTATTTATATATATTTTTTCTATATAAGAAAAGTTTAAAAATTATCATGTATAGTAATCCAGAAATTACAATCGAAAATAAGGGGGAGATTTGTGATAGAATTTTCAATCTCTTATGGTTAAATGTTAATTAGCTAGAAATCCAGTTTTAAGTAATAGCTGGATTGGTCGGTGCAGTTCCACAAACCATGCATAATTATAAATAATTTTGATATGCAATTAGGGTATGATAATTCCAATGTAAATTTAACCTTAATATAAACCTATTATATTCATTGATTAAATGAATTGTGAATACATTGGTGCCATGGGGCATTGCCCCCTCAAGTTTAATTATTGTATATAATAGTCATGTATTTTTTCTAATTTCATCCCCAATTTTATTTTATTGTCTTAAAAAAGAAAAAGTGTACTATACTTTTTCGATAAAGTTCAATTAAATAAATGGGCCATCTCCTTAAATTATTTGGTCTTTGTAGGGTTTAGGGAGGGTAATAATTATTTTTGAACTTCCTCTAAGTTACCATAATGAATATCTCATATTAATATTATTAAATTTCTCTAAATACATTAATATATTTGAAGTAAGTTTTAGCGGTCTATTTCCTTTAAACCACAAAATTTGATTTCCCTTACAAAATCAACATTATAAAGATTTATTAAATAAAAACCAATAAAGAAGGTTATTTATGGCTGATTGGCACGTCCAAATTTGTTAGAGTCATCATTTTTTCTTGCTGTGATATTGCCTTAAATAAAGCAGATTTCTGATTATTTTTTTAAAATTATGTCACAAATATGTTAAAATCTTTTCTAATTGTCATTCCTAAAAAAACAATCTTATAATTATTAGTGCAAACAAGTAAATAAAATAATTAAACCTAATGCTAATTGATTTTGATTGGCGTAGTAAAATAATAATATCATATAAAATGTGAGCAAAGAATCCAAATTCTAATATATAAACCTTTGTTAATCATTTAATGACAAACTTCATTGCATTTAACTTTTTTTCTCGAATAAGAAGTTGACTGTTGACTGAAATTTCCTATATTCTGTCAAATGCTCCATAAATGTAGATATTAAAAACTTGATTTAAGAAGATAGTAATTTGTTTAATTTTTTGAATCATAATAAATTGTCTATAAAAATCACCTTGTTTTTCTGGAAAACTATCAACAAAGTGGAACGAACCGAACCGACTTTGGCCTCGGGTCGGTTCGGGTTCTGTAATCTACTGGTGCTTCTTTTTCATTGTGTATACAAGTACTTCTCTGTCCACCCCCACCTATATACGTATCTCCACCTACATACATTTTATTATTTATTATTTATTAACTTAAAATTATTGCTCAGTGGCATTGATATTCGTGCAGAAATATAGATACATGTAAAGAGTGGAGGTATATAGAGGCAGGTTATTTGCAGAGGAGAGTGTGCAACCTGGCACCTGTGCATGCCCTATCTCTTCTGCATTGATTCTCTTCCCTCCATTGTTTCTTCTACTCTTTTCTTCAGATCCGTGTTTTGTGGTGGGATTTATTTGCGTTTTGGAATCGGGATTGAGGGTTTTGGGTGGAGAAGATGAAAGTGGCTCAAAATAGTCCGGAGAAATTTATATGGGAATCGATGAGGACTCCGACAGCGGCGGCGGCGGCTGCTTCTCAAGGTAAAGCTGTGCCTAAGCTGATGGTGTTGCTGATTTTATTCGTCTCAGCCTCTTATGTCATCTACACACTGAAGCTGGTTTCCTCTTCTCACAGTACCTGCGACGATGATTTATTCTCTAATCCACTTCCAAATGTTCGTCTCATCGAAATCTCTAACCACACAATTTCGTCCTCCACAAAGACCACATCTCAATTGATCCGATTGGAAGATCAGAAGCCTAAGAAAACAGGGCTAGAGCACATAGTTTTCGGCATTGCAGCATCTGCGAAGCTGTGGGATCAAAGGAAAGAGTACATAAAGCTATGGTGGAAACCGGAGAAGAAAATGCGGGGAATCGTGTGGCTCGATAGGCCGGTGAAGACGTACAGCAACGAGAGCGGGACCCTACCGGAGCTGAGAATCTCCGGCGACACATCGCGATTTGCCTACAAGAACAAACAAGGGCATCGGTCGGCGATTAGGATTTCGAGAATTGTCTCGGAGACGTTGAGATTGGGGAAGACGAAGAATGTGCGGTGGTTCGTGATGGGGGACGACGACACCGTTTTTGTCACGGATAATTTGGTGAGGATTTTGAACAAATATGATCACAATCAGCATTATTACATTGGGAGCCTGAGCGAAAGCCATCTGCAGAACATATATTTTTCGTATGGAATGGCGTACGGCGGCGGTGGATTCGCCATAAGCTATCCTTTGGCGAAGGCTCTTGAGAAGATGCAGGATAGATGCATTCAACGCTACCCCGGATTGTACGGCTCCGATGATAGAATGCAGGCTTGTATGGCTGAACTCGGTGTCCCACTCACTAAAGAACTCGGTTTTCACCAGGTGAGTTGTCACTTGACTGTTTATTTTACCCTTTTCGTTCTTCCTTATTTCCTGTGCTTTGATTTGGATGTTATTGCCTTATTGCTATTTTAGTATGTTTTAGTCGTTTCATCCATTTCCGTTTACCTATTTTTGGTGGTTTTGTCGAATTGCAATTTCTGAATAGTGCTAGAAATCGATGGACTCTTATCTATTTAAGTCTGTTTATTTGTTTGGTTTTGTTGGTGTAAATTGACAACTATTAATTCACTGTAAAGATTGAATTTTTTTACTATGTTAACTTGTCGGTGGAACACTTCTTTGCTAAATGAGTATGAAAATTATACAAGAAGGCTTTGCTAGTTGTACATTCTCAAATTTTAACTGCCAGTTTGATTTACTTTTATATTTATGTATTGCGATTAGTTTGATGGTGCTCACGAGTTTCTAATGTGCTGGACTTTGATAATATAGAAGACTTTTCACCATAGTTTTGAGGGAGGAATGAACAAAGAATCCAATGATGTTGGTCCCACTCATTGAATTGGTGAAGGTCAATTGTTGTTCAAATCTTTGCTGTTTAGGCACAAATATGTTATATCATTGTCTTCTCCAACCCACTGAACCGAGATTTTCTATTTGACAAGTTTTTTTTTTTTTGGTGGGGAAGGTGGTAGTGGACTGTGGTTGGTATGTAGTTGCTTTGGTCCATTGTTTGATTATAGTTTTTTTGCAAAGTGGTTATGAAATTCTAACAAAGTAACTTTATATGGTGGATGAAAATGCAGTATGATGTTTATGGCAACCTATTTGGACTTCTTGCCTCACACCCTGTAACACCATTGGTGTCCTTGCACCACTTAGATGTAGTGGAACCGATATTTCCGAATGTCACTCGAGTAGAAGCTCTTCGACGACTCAAAATTCCGATGCAGCTCGACTCAGCTGGTCTAATGCAGCAGTCCATTTGCTACGACAAAGCAAATGGTTGGACCTTATCGATTTCTTGGGGATTTGCCGTTCAAATATTTCGAGGGGTGCTGTCTCCTCGCGAGATAGAGATGCCATCGAGGACTTTCTTGAATTGGTATAGAAGAGCTGATTACACAGCCTATGCGTTCAACACACGGCCAGTTATGAGGAACCCATGTCAGAGGCCCTTTGTTTTCTATATGTCGAGTGCAGTAATGGATTTGAGTACGAACCAAACACATAGCCAGTACACTCGCCATCGAGTCCCTCATCCTGAATGCAGATGGAAGATGGCTGATCCGGATGAAGTTGAGAGAGTCGAAGTTTACAAAAAGCCCGATCCACATCTATGGGATAGGGTAAGTAAAACTCCCTTGCTCAAATTACATATTATGCTTCCTAGTTTTTTTTATTTTTTTTGCAATAATTGGTCTCTCCAAGACTTTAATATTATATAAAACATAGCATCTGCACAATGGTACTAATGAGTGTACCTAACGCCAAGAAAATCCCCGATTGAAAGTTGACCTAATGTTGAGTTGCATTGTCAAGAAGCTAGCACCGACAAAAGAAAAACCTCACAAGTTTTTTTACATCATAAGCAAAAGTAATTAGATGTGGGTATTAAATTGCAGAAATTGATGAATGAGTTGTTTTAATGGCAGTCTCCGAGACGAAACTGTTGCCGGGTCATAAGCTCGAAGAAGAATAGGGTCGTGATAGATGTGGGTGGATGCAGGGAAGGTGAGGTTAGTGAAGTATGATACCTCTTATCTGTATTATTATTCCTTCATTTGTTCAATTCACGTTTTCTCCGTAATACCTGGAACAGTGATATCAATCTCACTGATGCTTACAATTGGGGAAAAATTAAGATTATTTTGTTGTGTAGTTTAGCTGTACTATAATATATATGATGATGCTCATTTAGGCTGTGGCTGTTGGTCCCAAATTTCGTAAATATACAGCCTGGATTTTTTGATCTCATGTGCCAGTTTAAAACTTGATATAAGCGTGTGACGACTAATGATTTGTGGTACATTCTTAATTGGGATTCCTTGAATCGCGGCATGTGAGGATTAACTTACAACTTAACTAAATCTTGCTGCTTAATGCTTGTGCAGTACACCACGCCTTCAAATACGATGAACTACGAAATTCGTGTTTTGAATGGTAATAATTTTATTGCTTAGTTATAACCTCTTTACGAAGGTGTTAAACGTGTAGAAGGGTTCAAGCATTTAACGAATTAGAAAGTCAACAGGAATATTAGAATAAATTAAATAAATATGAAGGCAACGAGATCTCTTAATCTGTGGGCTAAATTAGGATGTGGAATTGAGAGTGAAATATGAACATTGAATAAATATTTGGGGAAACGTTATAGATATAATTAGTGAAGACAAGTTGTACTATAAATAAATCAGATAACTTAGCCCATTCTGGTCCACTTTGTTGTCTGTTTTCCGACACTTTCTTAAGATTTTAATTTACGTTGAAAACGATGACATTATTAAAAAGTGCATGCGATGCGATTGCAATAATTTAAATAAATAATATTTCTCAGTGGCGGTGTGGAGGGACCCCGTTTCCACAACTGGGGTTTTAACTGCATCTACCTCTTTTATTCTCTCACCATTTACCTTGCATACTTAACGTACGACATTTTATATTTTTTCTACATAATAATAACGTAACAATAATTTTTTTTTAAAAAGGGTATAATTACAATTAACACCTCATGATTCAATCAATCACAAAAAACTTTGATTCAAATTGTATTTTATAAAAAGCTCCTTTGACAGTAGTTTTCAAGTAGCATTTGTAATTTCTAAAATACAGTTGAAGTTATAAATAAACAGATCAACCATCAAAAATGATTATGATATACCTAAGAATTTTTTTTTAAGAAAGATCGTCAAAGTTTTGGGGCAATTCACCTTTTCTTTCACTTGCAACATCGTATTTAAGAATTAAAAGCAATGTTCATTATATGAAAATTTACAAATTTTAGTTAGATTTTTCTTTTCAACATCAACTTTAAAATCTAATATGAAAACTCATCAACTCTTAATTTGTTTATACGGATGAGGATTAAAAGTCCAATTACTGACATGAAACCTAAATCTTGTTAATTGCCCCCATCATTTACACGTAGATTTAAGTACTCAAACCATTTTTTCCCTCACATCCTAACTTTAAATTAAAG
Source organism: Scutellaria barbata (assembly GCA_028654395.1). NCBI lineage: Eukaryota > Viridiplantae > Streptophyta > Magnoliopsida > Lamiales > Lamiaceae > Scutellaria > Scutellaria barbata. The sequence continues at coordinate 13,132,852 of CM053645.1, forward strand.
AAAATATTTTATCTAATCTTTCCTGTTAAAAACAATAAAACCCTAAAAATCAAGCATTCACAACTCTTATACGTCATTTCATTGTACAGACAAGGACTGACGACGTTAGGTCGCCAATGACCATCTTCATTCATCAACTTAATATGATGGCCAAAATTAAGCCTAAACTACAAACAACAATTACACTGAAAAAGAGGGCTGTCTCTATCAACCAACATCAGATGTTCATTTGAATCCACAAGATAAATTATGACAATACCGTACACTTAGTTACTAAGCAATCTACATGCACAACTGGTAGTAACGAGGAAAGATTGATAAAAGTCATGAAAACTCGAACAATTTGAATGAACCAATAAGAAAATTACCTGTCACTCTTGCTCATCCTCATCATCTTCTTGAAGTCCCAAATCATCTCCAATGCCTTCCAACAATTGATCTACATCCTCCCCCAACTCTGCTAGCCTTGCACTAAGCTTCTCCACCTTACTCTGCTCTTGGCCAAGGCAAACGAGCAAATCGTTCAACTCAGCTTCACTCTCCTTTTGAGCTTCTTCCCTAGCCTCTGCTTTGATTTCCTCAATATCAGGAATAGGTACAGCTCCACTGCTCTTCAAGGCTTTTACTTCATTTTCTAGCTGAAAGTTTGCCTGCTCCAGGCTATTGTACGCATCAGACAAGCTTTTTAGATCAGATTCCAATTTAGCTGCTAAATTTTGATGCACGGAAGACTCAGATTCAATTCTGGCTTTCTCTGCTTTGAGTGTCTCTAATCTTTGAGAGGTCTCGTGAAGATCTCTACGAAGAGTTTCAACTAGGACTCTTTCTGATCCACTGCTAGATGCACGCTCAAGCTGGGATGAAGCACCCCCACCCGTCTTTGCAAGGTCCTCAGCAAGAGTAGCATTGCGACTCAAAAGGTCCTTGTTAAAAAAAAAAAAAAAAAGGCACATAAAGACTAGGGTGCAACTGTAGTTCCCACAACCAGGTGGAAATTCAGTCATATTAGAGCATATGAACAACAATCAGTTCAAATGAAGTAATGATAATTGGACTAGTTATAATGGAACAGTTTTTTAACAAGACCTATCAAAGGAGTTGACAAGATAGAAACGCAAAGACAAATAGCAGCATGCTCATTGCAATGATAGATTCCTCTGAGAGGACATAACAGAAAGGAGTGAGTATATTTAACGAAAACGATAAGTATCTAATAGTAACTAATATGAAATGGTATAACAGATGTGAAAAACCCTTGCTGGGCTGACTTTGACCTTCCTAGAATCCTAATTAAACTACAGTATTTGCATTGAAATGATTGTAAAGAAGCCACAACAGAAATACCTGTATTTCATGGCATTGCTTCTCGACAAATCTTTTCAGTCGTTTGATGTACTCCTTGTCATCTTCTTTGCTATTCTGTTCTAGCTCTGCAGGTACCACAGCCACCTGGCTCTTTGGATGACTGTAAATTTCAACAATTTGTTCCCTAATTTTTGCCTCCAATCCCTTCAGAAAGATAACAAATTGAGAATCGAGCAGCATCACAAGCATTGGGTGCTCCTCATTCTTCTGATCAGTGCTTTCATTTTCGTCAACATCTTCAATTTCAGACATGCTAGCAGCAGTAGATCGAGTCAAAGGTTTACGGGCAAGAGCCGGCTTTGCAGATGTAAAAGGCGAGCTCTTCTGCATTTCATCAAACCTTAAGAAGTATGAAGTAAGCCCAATTTTTTGGCTAATGGCATCAACAATGTTAGAATTATTTCTACTGTCAGTGACTTTGTTACATATCACACACACTCCTAACAGTACAGCAGCCAAACCCCTTGCACATACAGTTGCAGTTTGATCTGAAATTAACTCAAGCACGTATGTGAGATGAGGTCGTGATTCGAGGAAGGACTGTATAGCACTTGGACAATCACAAAACCAAACAATGAGCAGCTTTAACATAATTGGCTGGACATAAAAAGCCCCGGATACACTAGTTTTTCCATCTTTACTCATAGAAGAAGCAAGGGCCAGGTACTTGACCATACGGTGCAGTAAGGGCTCTGGACCACCCAATGATGGTGTTGGCGCTTCAAGTTCAATTTTCAAAACCTGAGGAAGCTTTCATGTCATACAGAGAAAACAGATTCACAAGGGACTTCAACTCTATGGAAGAAAAAAATCTTCAAACTAGCTTTCTCCAAGAGTGTGCTTTGAAAGAAAAGCAATAAAAATAATATAAACACTGACTGGACTGCATACCCGCTCCTTGCACTTGATGTTATCCTTCAAAACATGAGATAGGACACTAGCAGCTCTGCAGCAAGTCTACACAAAAGAATGAGAACAATTAACTCAGTCAATGCATAACAAAGGATTACGGCAATGTCTTGAACAATGACTTAAAGCTTGCACAAATTCAGAAGACTAGAGAGGTCAAAGAGGCAAAGCATGCAGGCTAGGGAGTAAGATGCGCACATTCTTGAAATGTTTTAAGAGAAGTTTCACACCATATGGGGATTCATCCTGCTTTTTTTTTTTTTGGAAGTGTAGGAATGGATGATGAACGATATACTTGTGTATATACATATTTTGTATGTATATATATATATAGGCCACCCAATTTGCTCACTTCCACATTTTCAGATGGTGAAAACAAGGATTTGATCTTTCTGCATACAAGATGTTTCCAAAGTGATTGATTAAGTTACTATACAAGGAAGTGGATGTTTGATTGATTAAGTTACTATACAAGGAAGTGGATGTTATTCTAACTCATTCATTAAAACTAAGCGCATAAATGAGAATACATTTGAGCAAGTCAAACATTTTAATCAACCATGCATATATTTACAGTAAGCTAAATCTTCTCTTTATCAGAATCTTCCCTTTCTAAAGGGCAACGAAACATCAGATGAACCGTCATACATCATTGTCCCAAACTAAGAAGAAATTAAAAACAAAAAACAAGAATCCATTGTGGAAAGTGGGGACTAAAACTTGAAAGAAGACAAATTCAGCTCATTCAGACATAATAAAGTGTCTAAAACTAACAATCACATGAATGTAAACCATACCTCAAGATCACCATCACTTTCACCGAGTATCAGACCATGCAAAAGCAGACTGAAAAAAAAAAAGAAAAAGAAAAAAAAAACCCTCTCAGGAAAACTTATCAACATTTTGAGTGGAGAGAACACATAAATAACTCCAAAGAAAATATGACCTTCCAAATGACATGTTGGCATCTTCCTCGAGTGGTGTATTAACCATTAAGTGTGATTGAGGAATTAAAGTCGAAGCTAACATAGTTTGACCATCAGGATTTTTCTGTTCCAAATTAAGATATCATGAGTCATGAGAATCAACAAAGAATCACAAGGGAAAAGCAAAATAGAAGCATAGCAACATTGGTAGCCAAAAATTGTTGATGTTTGAATTGGGATATCACAGGTGTGGAAAACAACAATGATCAAACATATCATAAATAATAATAATAATATAGAGATGCAAGTTTACGAAGGAAATCTAGTATTTGCCTAATACATCATATATTGGCCCCAAGGACGAAAAAATCGGTATCGGTGAAAATATCGGTACCCTAATTTTACGAATACATCGGTATCGATATCGATATCGGTGGAAATATCGGACATTTTTTAAAAAAATATAAAAACTTTCTAAAAAAATTGAAAAATATATCTACTAATTATAATATCATTATAACTGACATTAATACATATATTGAACTTATAATTTCAAATAAAATTATATATTTTCAACAAATATATAGATAAAATACTATATAAACATTATCTACTATGATAACATGACAAATTTTGTATAAAAAGATACTAATAAATAGAATAATTTAATAATTTTTATATATGCTTAATACATAAGCAACGCCAAGACATTTTAACTTATTTTTCGAGAAGTATCTTCATATAACTAACATTAATACGTATATTGAACTTAAAATTTCAAATCAAATGATATATTACAATAAATATAGAGATAAACTACTAATATTTAGTATATAATATATACATCATAATCCTTTTATTAAATTTTAAAAAAATTAACTAAACTTAATTAAATTATAAGAGGAACCTAAATGCTAGTGTGTTAATTTATTTAAAGAATTTAACTATAATTATTATTTATTCCATTCATAGATGAAAATATAAATATTGAGAGATAGATAGAGTTTAATTTTAAAAATATCCTTTAAATACATATAAATAAATCATAATAAAAAAGGAAAAAAAAAAGAAATTAACTTATGACAATGAAAAAGAAAAAAAAAGAGAAAAAAAAAAGGAAAAAAATACAATTCAACAAAAATAGAATATAGACAAAAAAAAAAGGAAAAAAAAAAACAAAATGGCGGCTGAGGCACTGAGCGCCTTAAAAGAAAAGAAAAAAAAAAGGAAAAAGGATAGCTGTTATGGCGCTGGCGCTGGCACGTGAGTGGAACAACGATATATTGACGATATATCGCGATATATCGTCGATATATCGTTTTAGGTGATATATTCGCGATATTTTTGCAGAAATAAAAATGTAGTGCGATTTTATATCGGTCCTTCAATTTTCGCGATATTTCGGCAATATATCGCGATTTTTTCTTCCATGATTGGCCCTATGTGCTCACAAGCAGAAGAGTCCACTCCATATAGACTAGTTGGACAAACCTCACAATAGCTTTTAAGAACATAGTCTGCCACTATGAATTCCTGCATACTAGAAGTTCGCAGAACAACCCGAAGGATAGAATTTAAGGCAGGCTCAACATGGGGCTCCTCCCCAAGTACTTTGCTTGCAAGGGCATCGCGATTCTTAGGATGACTGACCACCAGATCACCAATGCACAGGAGTGCCTGAGGAGAAGTAGCATCAAGAAGTGAACATCAGAAAATATGACAAAACCTCCCTCTACAATATATGTTGGCAAGCATTCTAGATGAGTAATAAACGTATCAAGGGCAAGAGAAAGGATAGGTTAAACTCATACTTTAGGAAAAGCATGATCTTATAAAAACTACACTTTGTTGCAGAATGTGAAGACATTTGAAGAGAAAAAGCTTAAGCTCCAAACAACAATCTATCAATAACATAATATACTCATAGGGAGAGAGAAAATAAACCATATACATAAAATAAAGTGAATTAGAAGAATCCAACCCATTTTTAATGATCTAGGAACCTCTTCAAACCTTCCTATTTGGACCAAGTAATGGAAGTTTACTACCTTTGACTTTGTTACATGTTCTTAAAAGGGTATTGTTAATAACCCACCAGGTACATCACCCAAAAAAAAAACCAAAAAAAATCTCATTAAACTCTAAATGCATATTTAATTATAAAGTTAGGTTTTAAAATAAGATCTATAAATTTTTTACAGATTTTAAGATCATTTTATGAAACTTACTCGAAAAGTCTTTGCAAAGACATTAGTTTTAATTTTCAAAAATTCCATTGTTCCTCTGTATAGGTGAAGGACAAGAATAGGGTGAACAAGAATGAGGAGGATGAAACAAGGACACACCATAATGGAACATTTATCTTACCATACAACGGACAGCAACAGGAGCCCACTGGCTCTCAACTCCCAGCATCAAGAGATGGTCCAAGACCTTTTTCTACAATTACTAAAAGATATCAGAAAGCAAACCATAAATAGGGTCTATTAGAAATGTTTTATTGCACTGTATTCTTTTAAGACTTCAAAATCTTGTATGGAATACAGAAAAGCAGAATATGCACATTTTCTTAGCATCTAAATTAACAGCTGAGAGAGAAGATTTGAAGGTTGGACATAAACCTGAACCAAGACTGTTTTATTTTCTAACCCATTGGTGTCTTTTCCAGGATCAGTTTGTTGACCTCCATGAAGAAGCAAGTTGATTGTATCCAATACACTCAGCAGATTTATGGTCTACTGGCAATCAGTTGATTCAGAGAAAGAAAAGTTAGAACTAAATGCATGGAATAATATGCAAGAGCGAACAAACTCAAGCTCGCAAATATTGACATTAAAATAACATATTGTTTAACCTTCTGCTGAGTGAATTTGTAGGTGCTGCTTCTGAGCCTCAATACTGATATTAAAGGATCAAAACCCACTGTCTCCCTAAGCAATACCTACACCGCCCTCCAATCAGCTTATAAGAAGTTAAGAGCATCCATTTAAAAGTACTAACTATCAAAACTATCAAATAACAAAATGAGCAGGAACCTGATTTGAGATATTATTTCGAAGAAGATTATTCAGGAGTTCCAGACAGTCCTGTTTGCAGCACCAAAGAGCAGAAAAATTAAAGATCTTGTTAAACTGTGTTGTGTAAATATGAAATTATCTTGAAAATATTAACCATTTTTTTCCCCAATTGCCTACAAACTTAATCTGGGGCTCACCAAAAAGCACCCTTACATAAAGGGACTAACATAAGCAGTGATACTTGAGAGCACAAAAAATATAAGAAACTAGAAGGGGCTAATTTACAGGCAAATTAATAGAGCCAATAGGAATGGATCAAATTTAAGAAGACAGGGATATGTGCCAAATTTTAGGTAAAGGGTATAATTTCTCTAATGATTACATGCAAAAAAAGTCAACTAACGGAGATAAAAGTAGATTTCTGGGGTATTCAGCATAATGTTTGGTAATCATGTCAACCAGTCTTTGTAGTTATGAGGGAAAAAACCAAAAAATGGCTTGCGGGGTTCAAGCATAACACTTTTGCCAATGCGGCAAGGGAGCAATGGTTTGACTCTAACCCTCCATCATTAAGGTCATCCTTGAGGGAGTTTTTTTCACATCTATTCTTGTTCAGTACCCCTAACCTGGTCTGGAAGGAATAACTTTTCAGATCCACTAGGCAAAGAAAATAGGTCATCATCAGCATCCCAACCAGAAGAGCCAGCATAAGCAGCTGAATCTAAAGAGTAATCAAGAGGTAGAACCAATTTGACTATATGAAAGGTGGGAACAGCTATTTCATATGAAGTAGAGGACCCTCCATTGGTCAGCGCATGAAGAACAAGAGGACTCCCCAACTATATGAAACAATTAAGTAAAGCGGGTTTACCTAGCTTATAATAAGACAGTTGAAGAGAGTTCTACTATTATTATACTAAAGCTCAAAATTCAAATAAACAAAGATGAAGCAACAAATTCTTTCAAAACTAAGTCTTGGCATATAAACACCTGAACAACAACACCACCTTCGGAACCTCCTTCCTCTCTGATGATGCTAAAGATCTTCTCAAAGGCACCTTCAAAGACCACAATTTTTTGGATTTCCTGAAGCGTAAAAATCATTATGAGTCATAAGGAAAAGGTTAGTAGAACAGAAGAGATCTTTGACCAGACATGTCTTTTAGAGAGGACAAGATACCTCAGCTTCCCGAGTCAAGTATGTGAGAAGTAATAATGCCTCATTGCGTATGACCTCCAAGAAACAATAGAAAGAAAAGGAATGGAAAACTAAGATACATATCACTTTTAAACGAAGGGGGCTAATCAAAAGCAATGAGAATTCCAAGAAGTACCAGAAAGATACCTCACGATCCATGAGCATATCCATGAGCCTTGTGATACCACGGGGAACTGTAAGAATAGCTTCTTGTAGCCTGTAAAGAGCTCCAAGTACATATACTTAGAATTTGTTGACAGGGACGAAGAATCATGAATGACACAAGTTATACCTATTCGGAGAATTTGTAAGAAGCGCTGTCAACAACTGCAATGTATAATATCGGACATAGAAATCGTCCTCTGACTGCAAAGTCATGAAATTAGTATATCATAAACAAACATGATCCTAGTTCAAGAACTTCTAGAAAATTTAGGATATAATTATCTTACCAGCAGGCTCAAAAGAAGTGAAATGTTTTCCACTTCTCTCGAAAGCAAGTCACTGTTCATTAGAGCAGGCTGAACCTCATTTTTTGACACTTTTGCATATTGAATTGGACTTAAGGCACTAACAAGAGTTTCTAGAGCCCCTCGGACCTTCATACCTCCAATGAACATTTTCAGCATCAAGCAAAATTGGAGAAAATATGAAATCACAGGCAAGCTAATACACATTGAGGGATAACTGAGCAGGAAGAAAATAATTTCTAAAAATAATTACCAGAAGCAACTCGACTGTAACATGCTCATGCACAGAATCTTTCAATTACTATGTGAGTCCACATCTACTTAATTTGCATGTAACAAATATTTGTAACCGGAGACCACCATCACATAAATATGTTACTCAAGGACACACCATAATAAGACCTACATCACTATTCAGAAATGAAAGACTGCAATGCAACTACATATAGTCAGATGAAACAAAGGATAATGTCAAGAAACTGATGATTTAATAAATTCCTTAAATAAAATCCAACCATATTCATGTCCACATCATATAATGCAGATTCCAACTCTATGATTGGTACCCTAGCCATCAGGTTACTTATTTTAGAGCAAGACATCAACTGTTAGGCAACTAGCTAAAATAATTATAATGGATTTCTCAATATAAGACAACAAAGGCTCCAAACCATTTCTACATCATCTCGCTCCTCTTTTAAGACACTCAACAATACTGGAAAGCCTGCATAAAATTCGGAGGAGAAAATTAACTTAAAACATGATTAATGACCATTAGATGAATTAAAATGAGCATCGACCATTAGAACAGAAAAACCAACCCATTGCTCCAAAAGCTAACTGGGCAGCTTGGCTTTCAGCGACAATTGCTTGAAGTTCAGCCATGGCATTCCTCCTGTCTTCAGCCAGGACACCATTGCTAATACGATCCAGCAAGCGCTCGACATAACTAATAAATATGAGCAATAAATTATGTTTTCAATGAATAAAAAATTATAGTAGAATAATGCAAAATCAAACTAGCAATAAGAGAATTACACAGGTAGCAGAGATATGACAAGATATTTAAGTTTCAGGGAGACGGTCATGTTTTTACAATTCCACCTCCCTCTTCATCTTGCCTATAGAACAAGGTATGGTGATGTGCATACTATTACACTATTAAGAAATGAAATGTAAGTGCAATTCAAATATCTATAGCAATTTTGTTCCTTTGGTAGACTGAAATCAAGAATATTTCCATAAACTATGGAAAGGAACGTCGAGTGATCTCAGAAAGAATTGAAAATAATAGCATTTTAGCACATCAAACTACTTCAGCAATTATGGACAACCGATAACCAACGATGAAGTTACAATGAGCTAGACAATCTAAATATTGACTCCAACCAAAGAAAAGGAAGAAAGGAAGCTCAATAACTCATAGAGGACTTTATGCAAGCCTCGATAAATATAACAAGAAGCAGATTGTTAAATCATCACCAAAATAAGATTATTCAGTAATTACCATAATTTAAAACGGTAGTCCAAATTAAAATTTAGCCAATAAGTCCTTCCTTCTGTGTTGATGATTGTAAAAAAATGAAACTAATGAACGCAGTCAAATGTGGCAGTCAGTTTACTTCATTTGCATTGAATCAATTATGCCTGTATGCAACACTCAAGATTGAGGCAATCACCTATCGTCATTTGAGCTCGAATTCTCGTTTCTGAAAACACGCCCGACAACACCCTGCAGTAAAAGGCATTCGATTTAATGGCATGATTTAGCCCACAGTGCATATGGAGAAGCTTCAACTGTCGAAATCAAAGACGCACCAAAGCAAATCCCTAACTTTTGAGCAGCAAAAAGAGTAGATTTAACCGAGAGATACATGAAACGATACCTGGTACTTAGATACAAAATCCATGCTGCACCGCCGGAATTCCCGCAATGCATCAAAAACGAGAGATCGTCAACTTCAGAATCAATGAACAACGATCAGAGGTCAATGTTTTGATTTCATAGATTTCGTCGCTGACGCCAATCCCCAAACGCAGGTGGTATCCATCTAAAAACGAACAAAATAAATGAACCCTAAAATAAAAATAATTCGTTAATATTACCTGGGAAAGATCACGGAGAGAGGGAAGTTGCCTGAGTCGGGTCAAAATATTTGCTTCTACGAAGTTTAATGCTCAAGCACTGCTTTAGATGCCATATGATATGATCCTGCAACATAACGCATCGGGCCCAATAATATAACTCGGCCAATTTTGGCCCAATGACTAATTGCGCTTCCCATATTTTCTTGGGCCTAAGCCCTAACCGCCTACTAATACTCTCTTCACTAAAAAAATATAAATAAAAATTGTTTCTCGAAATTATAAAATTTAATTTTTTTATCGATTCAATGAATGCACAACCTTTTGATAGTCATTAAATTTCTCTTACGTCCTTTCATCATTCGTCATCTCGATGATCTAAAATTTATTATAACTAGTCACAAGTTCGTTAAAAGAACATTATTTATATTTAAAATTTAAAATTAATTTTAACTTTTGAATAACACCCATTTCTTAAACTAATACGTTTTTTAAGTGTTAAGTATTTTTTTGAATAACTATATATGATAATTTTAGATGGAATTATCATTTATCTCAATAAGGAAAAGATCACTCGTCCCTCTACAATCACATACCAAAACTAATATCCTATTGGTAGTCACCAAACAAATTCATAGTTTTCATGTGAAGGGCAACATAGTGTTCCACCTTGTCAATCATTATACAAGACATTATTATGGATAATTTTCAGCTAAAATATTGTTGGAAAAGTCCTTACTAATCATGGAGGCATCAAATAATTGACATTAAATTTTTGCACTTGATACATTTAATTACAATCTAATATTCTATAGTAGGCTTGACTAGGGAGGTAGGCTGGCCCATGATTGGAGCCAATGAGTGAAAGTGGGGAGAAATATTAGTTCTTCCAGCCCTATTGTTCTAAGTGGGCTCAACTCAACATTAATGCGGCCCATGTGCACCTATGTGACCCCTTTATTTCTTTCAACCACCAAATATTCGCACGTGTGGAAATTAAATAGACAACATATTTAATATTGCGAGTCTACAAGTTTATTATTATCCTTTACTACGTAAATAGGCCAATTCCGTCATAGTTAGGTTAATTCAGAGGCTATCCAAATTCTAGATCAACTGCTGCAGAATCGAAACATCATATTTTTGGTTAACAATGGAATATTGGTAAAAAAAAAAAAAAGGAATATTGGTATGATATTATTAAATGAAGTCATATATTAACAAATGTACACGAAATGCGAAAATTATTGAACCAAATGGGTTCTATTGGATTAAATAAAAGTATTACTTTATTTTTAATAATTAAATTTTACTGATTGAAATCATTGTTTTGATTTTTAGAGTATCGTTAATCATTGGTCTATTGGCAACTAATACTCAACTGTGCCATTTCAGGACCATAGTACTTGTTTATCACGTGTGAAGCAAGAACTCAACAGTATAAGCACATCAAAATGGTACAATTAATTAATATGTGTCTCCTAGACACTTTCGTGTCATTTGTCACACAACTAAACTTAATAATTGTCAAAGCATAGGTAAAATATGTCATGACGTGCGACATGAATGTTACTACATTTATCATATTTTATTTTATAATTGGCTTCAAAAAGAGATTTCATGTTATAATTAGTATACTAAAGAATTGAGAATTACACTCATTTGATATAGTATATACTTATTCATGTGCGACGTTAAACATACTGTATCCTAATTATTCAAATTTCTCTATTAATTACATCCTAATTCAACATGAATGTTACATACTCATATTTCTAATTTTTAAAAAAATGATTAAAGGAAAAAGCAACCAAATGTTTTAATGATGAGTAGTGAACAAAATGGCATCTTTTATTTTGGAGGAATTATGATGGACCACAAATCATAAAACGACGATAATATTAGATGAACAGTCTTACTCCTAAATTGAGGCTCTAACTGATTTCAATTTCTGACTTATCTAAATGACTAAAGTTTTTATAATAAAAACAAGAAAAATCTTTATGTGCCCTTAACCAATTGGAACCTTCATTTTAATCACATCCACAAATGCAACTATCACTTAGCATGCCCTGTCAAAGGATTAGAAAGAAACTGATCATGTTTAAAATTAAAGTATTGACCTTGTCAGAAATAATTCTGCTAGGTTAAAAATATAAACTTTAGTAACTATTGCTTATATTATTGTCACTATACCTATTTCCTATTTTATGTAATGTTAATATAACTAGTTCTGAATATGAAGTACAATTGTGTCCCATCAAAAGAAGAAGAAAAGTGCATTTTTAATTCTTGTGAACAATTCAATTACTTGATCTAACATCTCTGTTAATTCTTCATTTGACTTCTTGATTCAACCGAACAATGCTAAATTAATGGCATAGCACCAGTTTTATCCATCTATGACTATGATATGTGGCTGCTAACAACATTAATTTTCTAGGTAATATTTCACCTCACATCACTAATCTATTGAAAAAAAGTTAATTTAGGTAACTATTTCTCAAGTAATAACCCATCAATAATGGGAATTTAACTATTTTTATCCATTAATATCAATTAGAGGACAATCTACCATATATTTATTGACATCCCAAAAACAATTTCAGAAAATTAATCAATAAAATGATTGTGATGAATAAAAGATGAGTTGCACACCTAATTAAACCAAATCAGTTACATGGTCGATATTCATGAATATTAATTAGTATTATCTTATGAGTAAAAATCATATCATGTATAATAAAACCATATATTCCTATGCTGATCATAAAATAAAATGCGAGATCAAAATTAACTATAAAATAATTAAATTATAATAAGTAGTATTAATTAATTCTTGTACTAAGGAGGAAAAAGGCAAAATCCAAACTACTTCCAATCATATAAATATATATTAATAAAAAGCGAATTCATCTTGATTGTATACCTAACACCACAATGCAGATAAATGTATCCTATCCCAGTATATTACGTATACCACATTTCATAATATATATATATATATATAAATAGGTACTATTTCCATCAGCATCATCTCCACCAACCCTTCTTTCCCTTGATATCATCCCCAGCAAATTTTAACTTCACCGACAAAACAGGCTTAGTTATTTTGATTCTTCACCACAAGAAAAAGACATTTCTTGTTCTTCATCAACCAATAATAATAACAGCACTGCTATCCAGCCAAATCATGAAGCAACTGTGCCCCCATCAAATTCCTATACGGCAAATTCTGGCTTTCACTGTCCAACAATGAATACTGAACTGTTTGGCACTCTTCAATCTCGTGATGATGATCTCTAGGGTAGAAAAGTGAGCTCTGTGATGCTGTTGAGAATGCCAGGCTCACACCGCCGCCACTTCCGCCGTGCTGGTGCAGCCCCAGTGTCAACGACACGCCGCCGGGATTGTTGGCGTTGACGTAAGAGACGGCGCCGCCGCCGCCTGCGGCTGAGTATGATGAGAAGTCGAGTTCCATTGCTCCGTATGAGTCTCCGACTCGTCCGAAGCTGAGATTGTGCTCTTCGTTGTGAAGGGCTTTGCTCCTTCTCGAGTCGTTCTTGTCTGGATTGTTGATTATGGAAGAAAGGCATTCGGAGTCTATTCGGACCAGTTGATCATGGGTGGGCTTTTGATCTTCGTTTATTGAAAGGTTTTGGTTGTGTAGCATGTCGTTTTCGTCGAGATTCATGTCTGAATTAGCAGCTTCCATGCCTTCGCTCTCTTTGAGCTCTTCTAAGTACATTTCCTCCACCATGGGTTTCCATAGCCTCACTCTCGCGTTGATGAACCAATTGGAAACCTGGATACGAAATAAAATATAGCATTAAATTAGTGGAACATGACAAGAAAATATTCATGCACCCTTGATTGCATAAATAAATTCATCATCTTGATTAAAACTATAGAAGAAAGAAGGGGACTTGCCTGGCTTCTTGAAAGACCCGTTTGGCGTGCTAAAATGTGTTTATCTACATCACTTGGGTACCTGCAATTTTACATAAAGTTCAAAGCTTTTTTACTTTTATAAATTACTTAAATAAAATAATCATGTGAATGGAAAACACACACACAAATGTATAAATAAATAAAGAATTAGAAGTATAGGTAGGAATAGAATCAGAGCCACACAAAAAATGACAAACTAACTCCCCCAAAAAACGATTAAAAACAAAGGATTCTGCATAAGCATTGGGATCCATAGATGATACTCGCCATAAGAAAGCATTGGATGTAATTGGCGGGGCAGAAACAACCAAAAGAATGGCTTATGTTTGCAAGCTAATGATTGAGACAAGGAAGCAAGAAACACATAGTACTAAAACACAAGTGGGGGATATATCAATCAATATAATTGTTTCCTTTGCCTTTGGAGGTCAGAAAACATTTATTCCTTTCAGTTAATCCAGTTTGTACTGAGATGAATATCAATAATGAAAAGGGTAAAGTAAAATTACGGGTGGAGAAAGTGCTCGAAAAGCCATGCCCGAAGCACAGAGACGGATCTCTCAGGTAGGCCACGTTGGGGCCGCCATGGATGGTTCTCCATCATGCTCATTTGCTGAAGAGCCTTTTGCTGCCTCAGTGTTTGATCAAGAAGTCTCAGTCTTGGGGTCTCCCCTTTCACACTGCCTGGTGCTGCCATGTCCTTCTCTCCAATTGCCTTCTTCGTCGCCTTCACCTGACTCACGATTCCATCCCTCAGGCATCTGAAATGCCGTGACATGGCTCTTGAAGCCAAGGCTGAGTACACTGTTGCTGCTCCATTTCCGGCCACTGATTCGAATGATGAGGTCACTGCCCTCATCTGATCGCAGTAATGCTTATACCTTCTATCCACCTGAACCATATATACACCATTAATATATGAGACTAAAATAAAGATGAAAAAAAGAGGGTTCTGAAATACCTCTTCGAGCATTTGTAGCAACTTGGTTTTTCTTCTCTGCAACTCTAGGAGGTCAAGGGAGTAGAGTGATTGCTTTTTAATGGCATTTTCGTCTTGCCATTCACTGCTTTTCTGGGCCTTCATCTTTGACGTGTTATGATGATCACTTTGCTTGGTTCCGAGATTGCAGAACTCGTTTAGAATTTCCTGAGCAGGGGACAAATACTTGGAGTTTCGAACATGGGAGTGTTGTTGGATGACCTGGGATTGCTGTTGGATGTTCACAGACCTGGAACTGGACGGTCCGAATCTCAGGTCATCGTGTTGTTGTCGGAGTTCGAAAGACTGGAGGCCAATACTTGAAGGATTGGAAGAACTCAAAGAGAGAGAAAGTCCTTGGCTTGGCCTCTCACTTCCTTCACAAGTGAACACACATCTCAACGATGGATCCTCATCCACTAACAACCTGTTGTGCTGCTGCTGCTGTTGTTGTTGTTGTTGATGATGGTGGTGATTCCAACCCGCCGTTGAAGAGTCTGGAGAAACCATCAAGGTCTCATTTGTCGTATCAGAAATGACAGATAAATCATGTTTCTTGGTGAAATCATGCTGGTAGAACTGACTGGGATTAGTGGGCTGATTCATGGGAGGAGCGCCGCCGTCGTGGTGGTGGTTTCCGGCCTTGGTGAAGAAGCCTTTCCAGACAAGGGAGGGGTTTTGGGAGGATGGGTGGAGCTGATTCTTTGATGGAAACCCTATCATGTCGATGCCGGCGTTGATGTTGTAGATATCCGGAGGAGCCTCAAAGCTTTGCAGGTGGCTTACCATATGGTTCTGCATATGTTGATTTCCACTTGAAGAAGCATCGGAGTAGCAGTATCCAGTTGATGAAACCATCTCCCTGCCTTTATCCTCAGCCATATATATATATATATGCAGATCTTCTTCTTCTTATCTCTCTTGTGTTCTATAAAATCATATTTCCACCTTGTTCAACTGGAAGATCAATCAAAGACCCAGCCCCATCAATCAACAAACATTTTGTGACCCTTTTTTGTGTTTGTGTGACCCTTGAAACTCAAAAGATATATGGATCTTTATTGCTTCTTATGTTCATCTGTAGAGAGAGAAAGAGAGAAAGAACGCTAAGTTTGGAGTGCGTGTGGGGGGGGGGGTGATAGTATGGTGATGTGTTAAACAGTAAAAAGGAAAAAAAAAAGATATGAAATAGGTGGGAGAGAAGCAAGGAAGAAAATGGGGTAGCTTTATCTCAAGTTTGTGAGAAGAGTACTCTTAATAAGCCAACAAGAAAGTGCATGCCATGAAACCAAACCTAGGAAGGAAGATAGTATATTAATCATATATCATCTCCTCACAAATACAAAAAGATCAGATAGGCTTTTGATGATGACCTGCAACCCACATTCATCATTTGATGTCCTCTCTCTCTCTCTCTAAAAGAAGATGTGGGTCAATGCACTATCATATATATAAATACACCATATGCATACAAAATAGACTTCCTAGATATCACACCCAGGGCCCAACCCCTCAATTATTTCTTAGCCCACCATTAAAATACTCATTAGAACCATCCAAGACTTTTACAATTCTTTAATTCATCATTATTTAATTATTAGCAACTAATAATTAGTCCCAAATAGTACTTCTTAATGAGACCCTATCATCCATCATCTTGCAATGTGGTCAGAAATATGATCATGGTCCTTTACCTAGGACAAGCCGCCACATGCTGTGTTTGTTGTGTACTTGTGAGAGAAACATTAAAGCATTAGTACTCAAGCTCTATGTTTTCAAAGTATATAGCCATTTTTCCATAACATCAAACCTTCGGAAAAGAAGAGACCAATAGATTCATGCATATAATATATAGGCTGTGAATCCCCAGAACTGAAGCTAAACTGGTTTTTAGCAGCCTTTTCAGAGGGTTTTCACTGTCCTCTGTTTGTGGGCCTCTTCACCTGATCAAAATTCAATACAACAGTGAAATTTATTTTCTAGAGAGAGAGAGAGTGGGAATTAGATGCCAATTCAGTGTTGTGCAAAATGTTCCCTAGATTAGGCCCTGTGGAGGTCATGAGATGAGGTGGTCCATCTTCCAACTAATTTCTAAGTGAAACCACCATATTAAATTAAAGCCCTCCACCAATCTTTTTATTTTTCTTCACTTCTATATGGGACCAGCATCTTTTTTCTTTCTATAATAATATTTTTCTTTTTCCAAATGTGCCAATGCCCAAAACAAATTCACATGTTGTAGTATTTGTCAGCAACCCATAAAATCATCTTGCTTTCGGTGTTCACCCATCAACTCATTTTTGTTAGCATTTGGACTTTATTTAATTCATAAATCCCATGCTTCAGTATGTACAAAAGCTTCTTGCTTCTTCACCATTTATTTCATTTAATATTCACTGACTGTTCCTTTATATACTTTTTTTTTTTTTGTTTCATTTTATAAGCTATCAATCTAACACATGTCACTCTATTTATTAGGTGATTTAATTTATTTAGTTTATGAACTGTGTTGGTCGCAAACAGAAGAAAGTGAACGTACATTAACTTTGAAAGACAAACTTTTTTTTTAAATATTTTCAAGGATAGTAAAATTTGAACGTAAGTTAAGTTTGTAGATTAATTTTATTTTTAATAAGTTAACTAATTATGTATCAAACAATCATAATTAAGTTTGATGAGATATAATATATATATATAATTTTTTTTGGTGAAAGCGGATCAATCATTCCATGTATACATAAGATTAGACAATTAGATTAAACTAGGGTTTTTTTTTTGGTTTGGCCTTGACAATATATATGCAAGTATTAAAATACTCTCTCACCTTGTGGTTGATTTACGAAAAAAAAAGGGTGTACAAATAAAAATACTAATGCTTGATTGATATGATGAGTGAATTTTAAATTTTTTTATTAAAAATCTTTCAAACTAAATGCAACAAAATCGTCACATTAAAAAAAGGGGAATATGTATATACATATAATTACAGGAGTAGGGGGGCCAATAAAAAAGAAAAAAAAAGTGGTAATGGGATCACGCGCAAGTCACGTGAATGGGGCTTTTAGAAGTTGAATCCATACAACTTTAAATTTTGTCTGGTAAAGAGGAGGTGGTCCTGCACCCAAACTTTCTCCGCCGCTTACCATTTCTCTTCTCTCCTATCTACCCCTTAAAACCCACCCCCCAATTCCATGCATACGAGACTGATGATGTCATCAAAAATATGTATTGGCTTTTTATTCTTGTAGAGATGGAACAATGCGCACTGCCGCGCATGTTAACTACCCCCAACTGTGTAAGTTTGTCCCACTACTGTTTCATAGTTAACCAATTAATTTTTTTTTGTTTTTCAATAATAAAAGTTGTACAACTTTTCAAATTTCGCCCAAGTGCCCAACTATTTTTAATATACGTATGAAATAAACACGTGAAAAATATAATATGTAGAAATATTTACTTTCTGAAAAAATATATGTTTTTTTTTTGTGGCCAATTGAGTATATGTAAGTCATGAAACGTCACTTATGCCCCTTCATTTATTCATCAATTCCATGATTTCAAGTTTGTTATAATTAATCAATCGTATAATAATTACAAGAGTATGATAAACATTTTGATTGAAATTTTAATTTTGGCTTTTGAAATTTACACTTCCAAGGGACAAATAATGTTTTAAAAACATGATTTTTTTTATTTTTTTTACAGATGGAGTAATGTTTAACAACCAATTCTAATGTTGTAGGAAAACCATTAATAACGGAGTTACTTAATCAATGTATGTGTTCAATGAAGGAGCAATTGATCATAATAAGTGCATAACAAACAAATTAGTTTGATTTATATATGTCCTTGGAAGATCAATTAATATCCATCTTAATTAAGTTTAGCTAGGAAGTTGGCATGTCCAATATAACGACTAATTATATTGTTGGGTGGCTAAGCAAATCATAATTATAGTGATCGAAACTTACAAAATACTGCCCCACTCCAACAAAATCATAGTAGTCATTTTCTTGGTTGTTCTAGATGCAAATAATTAATTCAGAAAATGCCAGCGAGTTGAAATAAATATAATGGCCTCCCCTAAAAAAAGAAAGAGCCATATTTCTAAAAACTTCTCTATAAAAAATCACTAAATTATGTGTGTAAAGGTTACTCATAAATTTAAATATATTTAAATTCTTAGTACCGGCACTAAGAATTTTATTTTCAAACCCATGCATGTCCGAACATCACAATTTTATATGAAAAACTATTAAACATGTTTGCAATAGAGACACATAGGTTAATGATGATAGTAATAGTTGTAGTGAAAAATAGTAATCTAAAAAAAAGAGAGGGAGTGTAGAGATAGATGCAAAATTAGGATGCAGAAAAGTAGGAGGCAGAGATGTATATAACAAATATAGGAGTAATTCATTGAAACTTGAAACATTTAATCGCATGCCAGTTTGCGAGAATGGTTAACCAGATACTGCCTTTAGCCTTTAAGCCACTCTACTCTAACTCTACTCTAGTGTGGTCCTTCTTCTTCTAATTTACTTTAGAATGGACCCCCTCCTACATGTCTACTCTCTTTTCATTTCCTAAGCCCACTTCTTCACTTTTTTTTTTCTTTTTTCTTTTTTTTTTTTTTCTATATAATTAATGACCATTTGGACCATTGTCAATCTATTCCATTGTTTTCTAATTTTGTGTATCCAAATCAAATTCTAATCTCTGCTCTGTGTAAGGTGTTGGATGGTCTAATTTAGAAGCCTATATATCAATCCAATTGCACGCCTATGCTTAATAAATTTCACCATTCTTTTTTTATTTTTTATTTTTTTACTTGTACTCTGCACGTCAAATTTATACCTCATCATTTCATCAGTTTGTTCATTTTCTAATTACATGATGATTAACCTGTATTTATAGATATTCGATTTGTTCATTTTGAATTCCGGATGATTATTTAAAATGCATTATATATCTAAAGTCATTAATTTTTGTTTTATTAATATTCAAAACATTGATTGAAACTCCAATTAAAGTAAATATTGTGATTCAACCAACAATTAATAAGTCAATATTAAATATAAAATGAAATTTCATATATCACAGAAATCCAAATTAATATTGGTACAACCCAATATTAATATCATATCTAACAGAAATCCAAACCATCATCATTCCAAACCAAAATTTCAACTCATTTGTTTTCTAATTATCGAGATTGAGATTTTCCTATGTTGATTTTGATATTTAAACGTGTAGGACGATTAATCATATATTAATTTTTTTGAGTAGGATTTGAGACAAGTATGGTCAATTCGGTCAATGTAAAAGTTAATGTGGATCAATTTTAGTCAACTCTAGGTAATACTAGTCAACGCCCTATCATGTGCGGGTCTAAAGTTAATTGATTGTAATATATTTATGTGTATTATGTAAAAAAATTATATCATATAAATTTGTTATGTGTATTATCATCATCTAATACTTCTAAAAATATTATATTATACACTTAAAAGTATATAATATGATACACAAAAATATGTCATAATAAAAATAAAAATATTATTTGTCAAATTACACTTTTCAAATTAATCATGTATTTAAAGTCATAGAATCAAAAGTATTACCAGATATGTATAAAAATATTATATAATACATATATATATTTATTTATATATACAAATAAAAATATTGCATAGTATTACTTCTCATAATATAATTTTTCAAAAGTGTTACACGATATATAGAAAAATATTATATAATGAAAATAAAAATATTTCTTATCAAATTACAATTTTACAAATTAATTATGAATTTAAAATCTTCTAACCAAATGTTTTATATGATACACATAAAAAGTATAACTTTATATACATAAAGATATTAGTAGATAGACAC
Source organism: Scutellaria barbata (assembly GCA_028654395.1). Lineage (NCBI taxonomy): Eukaryota > Viridiplantae > Streptophyta > Magnoliopsida > Lamiales > Lamiaceae > Scutellaria > Scutellaria barbata. Next base: position 13,153,647 of record CM053645.1, read on the forward strand.
GAAAATATTAAAAATATTACCTGAGACACTTAAATTAACCAACCAATCTCATGGATACCTAATACAAGAGTTTGTATAATTTTTTTTTTTCTTATTTTTCCATTCTTTTCCCCTATTATGGAGGGAGTTTTTAAGAAAGAGAGAAATTAGTAAGGAGCAAGATTAATATATAATTAAGATATACTGTATGTTGTAATGTTTATGTAGAAATTACATGAGAAACAAAATGAAAAGAGGTGGTCCACTATATTAATTATGTGTTGATAATTTTAGTTGGAATTTTGAAGCGAAGAAGTAGAGATTTAAAAAGTCAGAAACTTATTTTCGTAAATGAAACACGGATTCTACTCGGTTTTCAGACAATGTCCCGTATGAAACCCCATATATAGTTTACACCTTCCCTTCTTATCGCCACACCGCTACTTTTGATACCGACGATCCAAATTTGGATTTTTCCACCTTCAAAATATTCATTTCAATATTCTATACGCCACTTCCTAATTACATATATATTTTATGGAATTATATATATATAGGGGTTTGTTAGATCGCATGGTGAGATTGAGTGGATTGCATGGTCTATATACTATCTGTATACACTGTCCTCTTTTTTGTTTTTGTGGATATTATATATGATATAATTCACTTAGTTGCAAAAATATACTATGTTATGTTAGTCCTTATTTAATGATTTATATTGTTAATACATGAGAAGGATCATTAAATGGCAACATGTATGCTTGTTTATGTTTGTTCCCACATGAACTCATTGTTTTGATTGTTGCAATTTCAGAAAACAAAGCCTTGTGCGATGAGACCAAATTAATCATTTTAGTTTAATAAATACTACTACTATTTAGTCTTTTTTTAATTTTTTTTAATTTTGATTATTGTCTCACAGAATGTACAGCAGTAAGATTTACGAAAGATTTGTAATATCTTTTCAGGAATTATTATGTGTGTATATAAAAGTCAGTTAAGAGTTTTCTCTAACTAGAAGTATGAATTGGGCTCTAATCATATCCACTAATTTATACACAAATCAAATTGAGATTTCATGACATTTGATTTTGTGAATACTATATAGTATCGCTTAACTTTTTACTCATTGATTTGTAAATACTATATAATATCGCTTAACTTTTTACTCATTGATTCGAATATGATTTATAAGCTATATCATTTTAGGTAAATTAATTGCAAGCCTTAATAAAAAAAGTTAGGTTTCCGTACATAGAGGATCAAATAGTGATGTCTCTATGATTAGAGTCTATTTTTCACTAATCTAAATGTATCGTGGGATAAAGTAAAAGTAACATACACCTATAAATGATTTAATCAAGATCCATGTGCCATCTAAGGATGTAGATAATCTAGACAATAATTATAAAAAAAAATGATGATTATGAAGCCTGGAGAATATTTATTAATCCAGCTAGCATCACCTGTCCGAATTGGAAAGAAAAGGAAAATAAAATAAAATATTTGATTATTAATACTGTCACTTAAATGATAATTATGGCTCCATTTGGAAATATAATGGACTAGAAAGATTCTCATCATGTTTTCGTACTCTAAAAACTGTTCTAATGGAATCGAATCAAAGAAGGCTCTTCTTCAACTTGTTCTATTTTATGCTTACAAGATCAGCAACCAATAAAAGTGACAAAAACAGAAAAAGAAAAAGGAATACTAGGTTATTATTTTACAAAAATAGTACTGGATTTAATTTATCAACTAAAACGGGTTTATAATTAGGGCCAAGTCCAAAATTACCCCTTTTTATAATGTAAGGAACTTTTTTACCCTTATTTATAAAAATAACTTTTTTACCCATTTTTAAAGTATTTTGTTAAATACATTCCAATACTACCCTTTAACTATATTTAAATTTTAATATTTCAAAATACATAAAATTCTATAACCCAAAATTTTGAAAATTGAAAATTCGTTCCCCCCAACCAAGGATGAAAATATCGATATCGCATGTCGTATCGCAACTTTGATTTTACGGATATATCGATGGATATATCGATATCGCATATCGATATCGCAAAAAAATTGAAAAAACAACGGAAATTATATTAAAATTTTGGAAATTTAATATGAAATTTTAGGGATTATTTTTACACATCATTACACAATTATTCCACTCAAAATCACATTAAAATAATATATTTAAAACTAACATATAGATAATAAGCATTATAAATACTGTATTTCGAATGAAAATTGACAATATATTACATAATACAAGACAAAATTACTAAAATTACATCACACAATACATTAGTACCAAAAGGATGACCTGTGAGGTTCAAACATAGTAGATGGAATGTCATCTTGATCCAAACAGTATTGATATTAACTCATCACATTAGAGTACTTATTAGGGAAAATATTCAAATAAGCCACTAATATTTACTCTCAAGTTCATATATCTCACTAAAGTATGTTTAGGTACAAAAACACCATTAATATTTATTCTCATGTTCATAAATCTCATTGAAGTATTTTAAGGTACAAAAACACAACTAATGTTTACCTCTAAATACATATAATCCACTTAAAATTTATTTATAATATAATACACCAATAATGTTGTAAAATTAAAATATATATTTACACATTTTAATTTTTATTTCTTATTTAGACCTCATGTTTTTTTTACATATTTTAGAACAAAAATCTATTCATGAAAACATAATATAATAGCTTATTATATATATGTGTGAATATAAATATTATTAATAATTATTATTATTATTTACACTTTTTAATTTTGAAGACTAAAACTATTAAACAACTAGATTTATTTGAAATAATAATTTCACTATGATATTATTTTTTAATTTAAATACAAATTAACCTCTATATTTTATGAAATGTCATGTGAAAGAAAATATCATAGTTAATTTTTATTTATTTCAAATCAACCTAATTGTTTATTTAGTCTTTAAAAGTAAAAAAAACATATATATAAATAATAATAATATAATAATAATAATTAATGGTAATAATAATAATAATAATATATTTATATATATAATAAGATATTATATTAATATTTTCATGACTAGTTTTTTGTTATAAAATATGTAAAATATTTGATGTCTAAATAAGAAATAAAAATTAAAATGTGTAAATAAATATTTTAATTTTACAATATTATTGGTGTATTATATTATAAATAAATCTTAAGTGAGTTATATGTATTTAGAGGTAAACATTAGTGGTGTTTTTGTACCTTAAAATAATTTAGTGGGATTTTTGAACTTGAGAATAAACATTAATGGTGTTTTTGTATCTAAACATATTTTTAGTGGGATATATGAACCTGAAAGTAAACATCAGTGGCTTATTTGAACGTTTTCCCTACTTATTAATATAGTTATGCACATGTCATTCATAAGTTATTCTATCTCATCCAACTGCTTCATCATGAATTGGATAGTGTATACTAATCCAATCATATTGTTGATATTCATTTTAACCTTCATAGGATATTTGAGGATGTGGGTGATCAAAAACATCTCGAGTAGTCCAACCAAATTGTAAACTTTTATAAATATCAAGAACATATGAATTTTGAGACATATCACTATGATTATTGCTATTCAAATTAAGAAAATAATGACAAAATCAACTTTTTTTCATCAAAAATGCGATTTTTGATGTTGTTGCGATATTTCGCGATATATCCGCGATATATCGCGATTTCCGTCCAGTTTTGTTCTACACTGAACCGATATCGATAGCGATATCGATACTCTGCGATATATCCGCGATATATCCGCGATACCCGGGAAAAAAAACATTACCCCCTAATATCCATATCGCAATATCCGTATCCGCGATATATCCGCGATATATCGCGATATTTTCATCCCTGCCCCCAACCCAAGCTCCACTGAAACTCAATCTCCACCACTTCAACATTAATGGTCGAATCTGAGATGAGAATGAAGTTATAGAGAGATGAGAGAAACATAGATGAGAATGGGTTAGGAAGATGGTAGAACACTCATCTCGATAAAAAAATTTGAACCGCCCGGACAGAAATGACGGTGATTCTTGTCGAAGATGGTAGATGTCAGATTTGCGCCTATGGTGGAAGCACGACGCCACTCGCACTCGGAGATGATATCATCGGGATAAGCTAAGAAGGTTAGAGAAGGTGAATGAGAATTGATTTGAGTTGATTTGCATAATCTGAACTTGGAGATGGAACATCGAACTGTTCGAAGAGAGAGACAAGAGTTTTGGTTACAATTTTTTATTATTTATTTATTTTATTTTTGATTTTGATGATTTGAATGTTCAGTGAATAATTGTGAAATTTCTTGAATTTTTTGATTTTGTATATAATTACCATTATAATCGAGTATGTACATACACGAGTAGGAGAAAATCGTCAAAATTATGCGACATTTAATATTCTGATATGTGTACACGATATGTATCTTATTATATATGATAAATCATGTCTGTTAAATATTCTGATATACGTGTACACGTTGTAAGATATCTATCGTGTACACGATATGTATCTTAATACGTGTATATGATTATAATATGTATATGATATTCGTGTACAAAATATGTATCTTAATACGTGTACACGATTATAATATGTATACGATATACGTGTACACAATTATAATATATACATGATATACGTGTACATGATATGTATTTTACAACGTGTACTCGATAATTATAATCCATGTTATAATCGTGTACACGTTATGAATCGTGTACACGATACGTACATTGTGTACACGAGATAATCGTGTACTTCATAAAATATACTCGTGTACAAAAAAATAAAAATCTCAGATGGGTTTGGTTGAAGCGCAATACACAGATAAACATATTGTATAAACAAATCTAAGATGATTTTTCTAGATTTTCCCAAAAAAAATAAAAATCTCAAATGGGTTTGGTTGAAGCGTAATACACAGATGAACATATCGTATAAACAAATCCCAAATTATAATCGTGTACATGTTGAAGCGCATCAGATCTTCAAAATCTTTTTTCCCAAATAAACATATCTTCTATGGATAAACAAATTTCAGATGATTTTTCCAAATACAGGGTTTTGGTTGGAGTGTGGTGTTCAGATTTTCAAAATCTTTTTTTCCAAATAAACATATCTTCACCGGATAAACAAAATTTTGAAATCTTTTTCTAAATAAACAGATTTAAAAAAAAAATACATGTTGTATTTGAAGAGTGATTGTTAGAAACTTGTCTATCAAAGACATTTGTAGAAAAAATGGATATAAAATATAATATAGTGTATTTAGATTTAAATTTTTAATATAAAGACATAAAATACATTGTAAGTGAAGTTGAGGACAATTTGGACTTTTTGCACATAAAATGGGTAAAAAAGTTATTTTGATAAAGAAGGGGTACAAAAGTTCTTTGTATTATGAAAAGGGGTAATGAGAGGTATTTACAATTATAATTATTTCTTTGAAACAATAACTAGAAATTGATTCTTGGACTGAAATTGTCTGTACGGGGTCAATTTAAATATGAATTATTTACTATTACTTTCCTTTTCCTCAGCTAATTAATATAAGAATTATTAATTTTTCAATTTTTTTTACGTGAAGTAAATGTTTACTTTACACTTTGTAAATTGTAATTAGTATAGTATTTGAACATCCAAATTTCGCGACATCAACAAATCAAGTGAACAATAATAATTTCATATTGTAGACGCGTCGGTATCATTCAATTCTAACATTCATATAGACATAAATTCAAATTCTGAATAAATTGTATCAAAATCGGAAAAAAGATAATACTTAGAGAATCAAAATTGAACAATATAAAATTGATGGTCTAAAAATAATAAAACCTAAATTATAGAGAAAAAAATTGCAATTTCACCTTAAATAAAATACATAGTTGAAAAAAAAAAAAAAAACTAGTTGAAATGCAGTAAAAAAATCTAGGATCAGATACAAGTTGATTAGTTAGGTTATATAAATGGGAAACTGGAACTCAACGTTAATGATGTGGACCACTTAAGCATAAGCGATTAACAATTAATTTGATCATCTCTTTTGATCAACGATGAAAAACTTCTGATCGGGTGAGATATAAATTGAGTAATATTTTCGAGTGCTCATGATTATAAAGGATATTTTTATGAAAATTATAAAATAATTATTTTTGTAAATGAAATGTGACATTTTTAATTTAATCAAATTAAATCTTCCTCATATCGATAAAACACTAGAAAACACAAAATACACCATTTACTCTAATTTCGGCCTGCTAATTCAATAATTTTGGCTTCAATCCATATTAAATATAAAAATCTATCTGCTCAACCGCGGCCTATATTTATTTACATAATCTGATTTTGATGAACATGCAGTGATCAACACTCAAATCAAAAATTAAGAGTTATTACCAAAAATAGAAAGGGCATGCATTCAAATATTGTAATACTAAAGAAGATGGAGACGGCCCATTTTTTATAATGATCCAATCATTACCTACTTATTGTACTTTACTTCTAAAATTTATTACTTCTTTTCTAATGTATTAAAAAATCGTTATATCTCATTAAGAGAATATATCTTTTCTGAAAAATATTATGATAATCTTCAATATAAATATATTTTGCATAAGACCAAAGATTCTTTTCTAGGGCTACAATAGAGGGACACATAGTTCTAGTTTTCAAGCTTTTATATATATTAAAATTTTGCATACTGAACGGTAAAATTAAATAGATAGATATGATTAAATATTATTTCCTCCAATTTCATCTAAGTGTCGTATTAGAGAATTTTGTAAAAAATTAAGGAATTTTGACTGCTATACATTAATTAATTCAAGTAATTTAAAATCTGATATTTGAAATAAAACAGATTAATTCCAAATTTTTCTTTATAGAAAGGTACTTATCATACGATTTAGTTGTATAAATTGTAATTAATCTCGTCTAGTTTACCATTGAAGCAAAATATCTTTTAGATATTTTGAAAAATCATAATGAATCTTTGGATGTTGGTTTAAGTTCCAGATTTGTACAATGTGAAAGTGAGACTTATTTTCCTGAGAAAGGAACATAAATCTGTTCATTTTAATGAAAATTATCATATCCATTGGTTACAATATTTTCAACTTGTTCAGATCGAATCCTTTCATTTCCAGGAATGTTGTCAAAACAACAAAAAAGTCGTCATACTAATCTTTTGCTCTTTATTTTTATATAAATATAATTTTTATAATAAAAAAATAACCAAGTAAAAATAGGCACATGAGCTCGGAGGTGGAAAGCTAAGGCTTGCACCTGTCTTCAAATACAGATAAATTTAAATTGTATATATAATTTTTTAGCATTATAAAAATTTATTTGGTTTAATATAATATAATTTTGTCTTAGATAGAGAAATAAATACAAAATGCAGTGGATGGATAAAGAATCAGACAAATAGTTGCATGAGGAGAAAATAAAATAATAGAAACCAAATAATACGTGTTATACCAACCACTCATAATGTCATTATCTTGTGTTCCTAGATGGTTCGCATCTCCAAATACTATGTCTAAGACAAATGAGATATTATTATTAATTTAAATTTTATTTTATTTTGTGGAGCCCACTAATTAGATGATCTATATACGTACCATTTTTCTACCAACGCACACTGGATGGGATACTGTTTAAGGTCTGCCGGATTATTATGCCAAAGGTCAATGCTAATGACAAATGCTAATTTCCTTTTATTTTTTCCCAATTTTAATTTTTTTTCTTGAATATTTACGTTAGTTGGGATCCTTTCTGGTCTTATTTTTGTATGTCATGAGATTTTATTTTCTTCAAATTTTTATATTTTTTTTCTTCTGTTGGTATATATGTTTAAGTTAATTACTTTAATGTGTACATTTAGGGTTACTGAAACTTGGACATATTAATTAGTATAAAAAGGCATATGAGATGGTTACATTAAATTGGATCGTGAGACCTCCCACAAAAGTCACATTCAATAATTATACATATATAGCTGGTTTCAAAAAAAAAGAAGAAAGAATTTATACATGGCTAGCACAAATATTGGGGAAAAAAGAAAAATCAGAATATTAAAATCAAATGCAGTTTCTTTGAAACTTGGAAAACGTTTTCATTGGAAGAAGCTGACAAATTCTTGTTTAAGTGACAAAACTTGGATTGTTTTTTCTAGGAATAATTTATTATATCAAACGTTATCCCAAATTTATGATTTAAAGATTAATTGATGATGTTGTGATAACGATCGAGTAATACAAACTACCGTCTTTCTCGTGTATTTTCTTTTCACACTTTCTCGTGGAATATATAAGCATTTGGATAATTAATCTCTATCTCGAACCAAGCAATTATTCAATAAAGTCAATTTTATTTAACACTCATGTGGAATTATCTTTAATAATAAAATCAGGAAAGACTTTATTCATTCTACCTATGTAGTTGGAATCCTTTATTGTATTAATACTTTTGTTGATTTCATTTTGTGACGGTGTGTCATGTCTAAAGTCGTCATATATTAATTTACAAGAAATAATATATATTTGATCGAGTAATAAAATATGATATATAATTATTTGTAACAAAAATGTTAACAACAGTCAACATAACTACATAAGTTATGTGTCTAGAATCTTACAAATAACAGTACTACTACAATAAGAATTTTCAAATACATTACAGCTGTTTCATAATATACATTAAAATAAAAAATGGAATATCTTTGTGGAATGGAATGAGCAAACATTCTCATTGGTTTTTTAGGACCAATTTTATCACATAATATATAATGTTAAGAAAAAAATGTAATTCGAAAATTCCATTACATATAATTTGGCGATGCTACGAGTAAGTTGCTCATTTATATATATTATAAATTTGGCATTAGTTATCCTTATACAATAAAAAAAAAAATTCAAATATCATCCTAAAATATTGAATAAATTAATAAATGTATGATTATTGAAATAATGTGTATGCACCTGTTGAAAACCAAGAGAAGGAATTGGTATTTGGTAATATTGATTATTACCAATGGTCTTCCCAAATATAAAAGTCTGCTTCGAGAAAGTCAAGAAAGTAAATATTGATTATATGAAATGCTCAAGAATGTGTATTCTAGTGCTAAAACTTTTTATTTAAATAAATAGGTGGCCTATGATCATTGAAAATCTCATTCACACTTGTGTTGTAAAAATTATCAACATTCGAATGGTACAAAATTATTGCCTCATACTCTCTTACTTCTCCTTACTAAATTTCACTCATCTGTTTCTTCATTGGTTCTTAATTTGTAGGTGCCTTTTGTTCCTTCTGTTTCTCTTACTTCATTTTGCTTCTTAATATATACAATAGGGGTGATTAGTATGGTATAAACAAACAAATAGCAAGAGTTGTACTGCAAAGCTTGCCCTAATTAAATATATTAAAGACGAAGAAAATGATCCGTGCCTAATCATTTGAATTTGGAATTATTACCAAGTGTTCCCATTCTCTAAATCATCGACAACCCTTTTGTCAGTTGCACCAAATAATTTAATCAACCAACTTTTCCACTTCAACACAAACACTAATTTTGGCTGTCCCTCAATTAGGAATCAAATACAAAGTTTGGAAGTTTCACAATATTTCAAATACAAAACCTTTTCTTTTTGCAAAATAATATTCATATGGATCTTAAGCATTCTTGCTCACCAGAATTACTCCATAAGAAATGAGAAAATGAAGAGTATAATTCAAGGAACATTGGAGAAATACCAAGGCAAGAACATCAAAGAGCAAATACATACCCAGATAGGATTAAAAAAAAAAAATTAATGTTAACTCACTTGGCTGCAATATTTCCCAAACACTAAAACAAATGTGCTCGCCCTGGTAAAGCAAGCAAAACCAAAAGAATCAAGAATTCACCAAACCTAGTTTCTAAGTTCTTCCAACTAAACTTTAAGCATAAAACAGAAGATTAAAGGCTTGACATGTGAACACGAAATTCTTGATTCAGTTTAGAAAGAAGATTGATGAGACCCATTTCGCCACCTGTCAAAATCATGAGTTGTCCATGCTAGAAGCTGTAATTAGCATTCGACGAGCCATCTCAAGCTCTCCATTTCGCCTCCAAAATGCCCTTCTCCACCACACTTCAAACCCTCTTTGGATATTGGGGCAGTCATCGCCAGAGTTTAGAAACCGATCGAACCATGAGAGGAAAATTTCCTGTTGCCAGGCCATGGGCAAAGTTAGTATAGTGTTGCTAAGGCCATCCTCAATTAAATGCCGGTCAAGACCCTTTGAGGCCCTCATCCATCCAAAGTCCTCATAAAGTGGCACCAACCATGTCTGTAAAAGCATGCACCTAGCCTCTTTTGAAGCCATCAGCTGTCCCTTACCAATCCCAACCAACAGCCTGGCCGTAACTCTGCTCGTTTCGTATCTATGGATGGGAGGCACTTTAGGATGTGCCTTTGATAGTTCTGATAGTGAGGCCCACGTCTTTAAAAACTCTTCAGCAATTAGTCTATCGATCAATATATCCAACAGCCAATGCAGATTATCAGCCTGCCTCGCTATCTGACCAACATCACGTACGTCTCCTTCTGCTGCCTGTAGAAAATGGCGAGAAAGTAATTTCAGGCACCCTTCACAAGCAGAGTATAAAGACTCCTTTCTCAAGTCGTTTTGTGATGAATTCTCTCGCAGCATTTTGGTCATCAAACTTTTCATTTCTCGCCTAGCCTTGTCATCTTTGGCTTCAAGAACTGCCTGCAAAAGCTTGACAAGAACTTCCTCGTTGTCGTTTCCATCTTCTGCCCCTGCTGTAACATCAAGAGAAACTCTCTTCAAAACTTCGCCAGCTCCAACTCCTTCGAGCCTAAGCTCCGATAAAAGTGAAGCTACTTTCTCTTCCTCGTCTTCAGACCATGGAGCAGCTTCTAGGTACTCCAAGCAAGATAAAACTCCCGCATCAAATCCAATAGCTGCTGAGACCTATAAATGAAGCCAACAATTAGATTGTAACCTACCATAGATCCATCTGTGTGTTATGTTGTAATGTATCAAAAGCAATCATGTAAGTTTCGATTTGCAGCACAAAATCCTATACAAATTGGGAATGAAATATTCAGGGAAAGAAACATCTAAATGAAACTGTCATAACAAGAAATATGGTACAAGAGTCAGCATAGTTATAACAACTTTTATCCAAAAATTTCAAGACAGTGCTCCACTATAATTAAAATCTAATAAATGAGCACTTTCATTATGTTATAGTTATTTTAGTGGAATGGGATTCTGAAGAAGTCCAATTATTTTAAGTAGGTAAATAATCGTGTTGTGCAGGAATTGACTACTTTGAGGAATATGGCCCCAATGAAAATATGATGAGATGTTGAAGAATTTCACATTTTCTAGAAAATTCTCAACCCTTTGGCAATTGTCAGTCAGAATTGAAGCCTATATCTTCCAAGAACATCATCAAAGGAAACAAAAGGTTCAGAATAAAAAATTCACAATGCCCCGTAATAGAGTTTGAATTGTTCAAATTCACAAATTAAGAGAGTTTGAATTAATAGGGAGTTCTAAATTCTGTAAAATTCATTACAAAGCGCCGCCACCAATAGCCATTATTCAAAAATCATTACAAAGCAAGTCATGTTACAATTCACACTCTATTAATTTAGTAGTGCCACTTAGTTACATGTTCCAAAAACTGAATGTGTGAAATAACCAATCAACCTGACATATTTATAGGTTTTATTCACAGAATATACCATGTCCAAACACTTTGTAGCTATGCTCCGACTAAAAATCTCGAATAGTTTTTTTAATTTAAATGCAGCAGACTGCACTTGCGGTAAAAGCCTAGCACACAACACTTTCTATATGCCTGGAATGTAAGCTTTCTTGACTGCCTCACTTGCAGTGAGCATTTATTGCACTCGCTAGCTTTTGCATTGTCTAAAAATAATATCTGATGATGTGTTCAGCTGTTCAATGCTCAATAGTTGTCAACTGCCACCTTGGCTACTGTGATAATCATATTATATACACTCGTAAATCTCCTAATATATTTTTTACTTTTTGTGTGTGTGTGTGGGGGGGGGGGATAGATATGTACCGATAAAAATCACCAGGATTGAGGATTCTCTTACGCCGTCGACGTAATCATTAAGTTGTCCTCGTGGCTTTATACCCTAATCTGAAAATGGCTATTGGCTACTTCTAGCCTTTACTCAAGTTGCAGTTCGCCTTAACAGATTTCTTAGTAGGTTCACCACTGGCTCATAGAAGCCTTTTAAATAGTCTTATAGCTTCTACCAAGTAGATCTAGAAGTAAAGAATGCAAGGAAATAAAGGTCGTTCAAGACTGAGAGAGCTTATATCTTCACTAGATAGAGTGAAAACACAAGATTTCATAGTAGAACAGATTTCTGGAACTTATTTGGTCTTGGCTGCATATACTACACTTCTACCACTTTCAGTTTCCAACTTCAAAGCCTTCTCTCCTAGTCTCCTCATCAAATTAGCTTTAACTTCCGTGTCTAAAATACTAAACTTTAAAAGAATCTTTTCTCCTCTTCAAGTATCCAAATGGAAATATGAGACACAAAACTAAAGCAAATAAACAATGCATGATCTATAAAATAAATTTATGACCTACATGTGAGTATAGGTACATTATCACCTCGAGTCCTCGACTGAGAGCCAAGGTGACAATTCAGACAACTCACAAAGCAGTCAGCAGCAGAACGTGTCAATGTGATGGCAAACATCAATGAAGAAGTCGAATAAATGCAATAAATGTCATAATCATTGTGATCATTTGACCCAGTCAGCAAGGACTGCTAGTTTGTCAAGCATGTAGAAGGCATTGTGTGCTAGGTGTTCGTTGACAATGCAATCAACAATTGCGCCTTACATTAAAAGACTCCACCCATACATAAAACTTAAATGCTAGCTTATAAGGTAAATTGCTATAAGCTGTTTAAATTTACAGTATTCAGTAATAAAACCCAGTATTTATAATCAAATATTTTGAATTCAAATTACTTTTAGTGTTCAGATTTGGGTTTGAATTTTTTCTAGGATATTATGAATTTCATACACTTTGGCTATCAGAGCAAATTCTGTACTATTCCGGATGCTAGCAGATCAAACCTATAATAATGCATTACAAATGTCAGTTGCCCTAACTTTCCATAATAGAAATCAATCATTCCAGAAAGACCTAAAGTCCATCCAAGACAATAAACATGAATGACTATGACTAATGAAATACGAAACTACATTGTAATATCACAGAATCACTAAGGGGAACGACAACACAAGATCAAATCACACTAGCACCATGGCAACAGCAATAACCAAACTAATCCAATAATCAGATTTTCAGCATCAACAATAACCGTAATCCTTTTACCCCAGTCAATCACTCTGATGTATGCCATAAATAATAGTTGAATGCATATTCTATCTTCACAATTTTAATCTGAATATAATTAAGCAACTGAAGTTTCATAAAGGTCCTATACATTCAATCATCTTTCTCTGATTCCTTCTTCCAAATGAAAACAAATATGAGTGAATGTTAAAGATAACAGATGCAAATACATATTGCAGGATTACCTTAAGAATACCAAGCACACGAGGAACATCCTCTTTCATAAGCTTTCTCCTCAAATCTTTACAGTACATCAACCTCAGAGTCTCGACATAAACCTCAATATCATCACAATCTGCAATCTCCACAATGTACGGCCCCGAACTCCGCTGCTGCTTAACCCACTTCTCATTCAACTTCAAAGAAAAAAATCTAGAATGGGCCACAAGGATCTGCCTATGAACGCTAACGGAAACGGTAATCCCATCCTTGGAACTCAATGTAAGCTTCACATCGCCAGAAGCGACATCGTTAAACTGGTTTCCCGGGCTCCTCGATGCAAGAAGATCCATCAAATGCTGCTGCATTAGCGCCTGCTTGTCTTGGGGAGGCGGGTTTGGGGGAAGCTTCGAATTTTGCGTTGTTGTGACACCGTTTTGAACTTGAGGAGTGGGTCTCGGTTGGCAATCGGGCTCATTAGCCATCATTTCGAAAAGGGTCGGGCTTGATCGGGCTTTGTCCATTAGAGGCGGAGGCGACATCGGGTTGAGAAGGCCGGCGGTGAGCGCGGAGTTGAATTTGCTAAAGGAGGACGCGAAGCTATCTTGAGCGCTGATAGTTGGGGCGGCTCCGGCGTAGGACTCCATGGCGGAGGGCGAGTTACGGATCTTGAGATCTGCCGGCGAGGGAAGAGACGAGGACGCGGCGGCTGCGTCAACGGAAGGCGGAGGAGGTGGCTTGGAGGCGGAGCAGCACCAGGAGTTGTCCGGAGAGACTACAATGGGAGTGTCGAGTCTGCGGCTTTGGTTGGTGGCGGAGGAGGAGGAGGAGGAAGAAGATTCAACGGCGGCGGCGGAGGGGGAGGTGGTGATGGTGGTCTCACGGTAGCGGCGGCGCTTGGGTTTAATGGATTGGGAAAGAAAGTTGAGATGGGTAGTAGTAGCTGCCATATGATGGGGAAACGGGTCAGTGTGTGGGTTTAGTAGTTAGGGCTGTGTGTGTGGGGGTTTGTATTTTAGTGAAATGGCTCCATTGGAACAAATTCAATCATCATTATCATCACCCACACACAAATGTGAATTAAACAATGGCCATGGATACGAGACAAATCTGTAAGACACAAGCAGGCTATTATTCCTCTAATTCTTCTTCAACTCCAGATAAAATTCTAGTATTTCTAGGATTTTGGGGTCTTCATTTCATACTTGCATGTTTTTATTTCATTATTATTGTGCAGGCCAGATAACCAAAATATTTCAAAATTTTTTAGTTTTGGCTATTTTAGCTCATTATTTAAAAGCTGTTAATTTAGTCATATTATAACAAATTAGTTGTAATTTTATCTAAATTTTAATTTTAGTCAAAATTAAATTATATATGTTCTATGAGGCGAACACATAAATAAAAAAATCATTTACACTTTATAAAAAAAAAAAAACACCTCATCAATTAATTTTTATTTTACTCTCCATAACACTCAAGTTTAATTCTCTTTATTTTCTTTAATCTGTAAATTCAAAATAATATGTTCATTATTTTTTTTTATAAGATATAAATAATTTCTTTACTCATTTATCCGTCACGTAGGATATATACAATTTAATTTTGACTAAAATTAAAATTTAACAAAAATTATAATTAATTGGCTGTAATATAATTAAATTAATAATTTTTAAAAAATTAACTAAAATAACAAAAACTCAAAAAAGTTTGAATTCTATCATTCTTCTTTCTTCGTGCTTAGCTTTTGAATTGGAGGAACCCCTTTTCCATAATGACTACATATTCACATTTCCAAAAAAGAAAAGTTATAAGTAATAAAAATGTGAACTCTCAATTCTCATAAATGTTTAAATACAATATTGGTAGTACATAAATAATTGAAGGCGACAGGGCATTTGAAATTTCAAAGGCCCATACTATATCATTAAAAGAGGCCCACCCACCCCAACAACCATGGAGTTTTTCTTTTTGGAGTATAATATTAATTCTTTAATTTCCAAGTATGAGATACCCAGCTTCAACATTTCTTCAAAGTAACTCACAAATATTAAACTAATGCTTGTTGAACAATTTATGTACATTAAAATTTACACATTCACAAAAGTTAAATAGCTGCATTTCATGAGAAAAAGCCTGTTATGATGAATAAAGTACCTTGCTCATCTCTTTTTATGCAATTCTTTTAATTATCACTCTAACTTTGGATCACTTTTCTATGTTGACATATATTATTTTAGGAGATTTTCCTTAAATTAAGTGTATTAAAAACATGTATTTGAAAGAAAATATTTGTTTGCTTCAAGTAGCCAAATCTATATAATGGTAAAGACATCACATATTATATAGTAAGATCATGATTATTTTGTTTAGACGAGAAATTATGTATGCCATACACGTACAGAATAGTGAATGGATATTAAATAATATAAACACATTTTGTTGTACTTTGGGAGTATACAAATAATTTTTTTGTAGCATACCACAACCAAACATAACCTTTAGTTCAGTTTTTGTCCGTACAGAAATGGAAAATTGGGTAGAAGAAGTAATGGGCCGAGGTCCAAAAACCACAAAACTGCCATATAAGCCCAAAAAATGCTACAGATTAGGCCCAAAGTGACAGCCGAGTTTAAGAACCCAGTTTGGAGGGAAATATATAATTAATGTATTAGTTCCAGCCCACTTTATTGGCTCGTTGAGATTTGACTACTATATTTGGATTTATTTTTCTTAAAGAAAATAATGAAAGCCAAAAAAAAAAAAAAGAACAAAACCAATTGTTCTATTTTCATAAAGAGAATATAACTTTTGTCTTAAAATAATTTTGAATTCTTGTACATAGGAGAAGTAAAGGTCAAGAAAGATCCAAACTTCAGAATTCCAACCTCCATCGAGTTGGCCAAAAATAAAATCCTAACCAATTAAATAAGATTTGATTTGCAAAATTAATTTATTCATTGATATGACAAGTAGGAAATTAATTTCAAATCTCAACGATCACCAAATAATGACTTTTCATTACCATAGATGATATTAAATTTACTTTCTTAAATAAAGATGATTGACCATCCAGTGGTAAAATTTGAATGAGTCGACTCTCTTAAAAAGAAAATCATGATTATCATTTGTAACTTGTGAATTATATCAAAATAACCTCATCCCTCATATTATAAACATTAATCATGCCTAAAGTGGATTAATATCATTTTATTGTCAGCATACGTTACAAATAGCCATCTCATTCAACAATCAACTTTTATCTACTAGCAATGATTTATGTAAACTAAAAAGTGTTGGAAAACACATATTTGATTTTACATTTCAAGCAAATTTGACAACTATTTGATCCAAGAAAATACCTTTAAAATTAGCGACTTTATCCTGACTCCAATCTTATTTTTCTCTAATACTTATCCTCTTTGTTGACCACTTTAAACACGCGACTGATTTTATCCAAATTATTTTAGTGACAGTAAAACAACACTGGGTTGATATTTATACCTTATTTGTTCACATATTTTCACCATATTATTTTAATTATCCCTAGTCAAAGTTTATATTATATGGAAAATAAATAGTGAACAAACAATAATTTATTTTCTTTATATATTTCGAGGCTGATTACAAATTCGTGAAGTCTCGATCTTTTACTAGAGAAAACGTGATCTCGCACACCTAACAAAAAATAATCCATAACATATGTGATTAAAAAAAAAAGTACAAATAAACCTTCAATCTAATGTTTAAAAAATTAATACATAGAAAAATCACATTCTAACGTCAAATAATTGCAATTAACATTTTTTCAATTAATCTTGATAACAAAATAAGACTTTTAGCAAGTTCTCTGTATTTTTACTAGGATCACAAGATTTCAGAAATTTCTACATTACTTTTTTCAAAATCGCAGTTTAAGTTGTCAAGTGGATTGAGAAGTGTTAGGTACAAAAATTATTACAAAGGAAAATAAACATCCCACATGCGATGGTGACCCACTTTTCCAACTCTTGTCTCTGCTAATATCGTTATCTTTAATTCCATCCCATAAATCTCATATATTACTTCTCTCTTTTAAATAAGTGGGCCTCTCAACATACTATAGTTGAGTTTGCAAAACCCTAGATTTATCTTTTTTTCCCTAGCTACGGTTACCCACCACACCTAACTAATTAAATTATCTGCTCATTAATTAATTCCTTAAATACAATTAAGAATTGACATCTACTCTATTCTGCTAAGAGAAAGCCTAATATGAAAAGACTTCACCACAAAGACGCTGCCCATATTTTAATTAGTTATTATGGTTACAATAATAAAAGAGGTATAGTTAATTCAGGACAAAAAAAAAAATTGTAGTTGCGCACGACCAAACTCCTTTAATTTTATTAACTATTACATTACACTTTATCTCCTATACTACGTTATCATTTCATTCATTTAACACTTACATTCATTCAAACATTTAATCAACTATTAGGTTGTCTGAGTATCCGGTCAACATTCTCTCTTGTAATTTTATTTGAAATATTTGTTTCTAAATTTTGAATACACACATTTACATGTCATGTTTAAATAAATATAATAATTCATTAAATTATACGTAAATAATTGAACATGTTTATTTAGTTTTTCTAAAAAATTTAAATAGAGTACAACTAACAAGATTCAAGAAATTAAAGATTGAATAATCAAAGAGAACGGAATTAGCATGTTAAAAATTTTAATTTATTCTTTTAATTTATCGCTACTTTGCAACTAAAAGAAATAAAATCAAGAAAATAAATGCATTTGATGCCCTCACACATTGATCAAACTCCAAATGTGGACATTTTAAATGGTGTGAAAGAGCCAATTGTTGGTGCTCTAATTATACCCCTGTAATTATTTAACATGTTGCTTAATATATATTACAGCTGTTTGATACCATTAAATCTAATCTCAAAACCAAATCATTGAGAATCGATATTGTTATTCTCAAATTAATCAAAAGTGAGGTTAGAATCGGTCATTATAAATAATTAAGAAAATAAAGAAACTTATTGAGAGTCACAAATTTTTTTTCTACAATTGATGGCCCATCTCCTACTTTATAGCATTTATGAACACATAACATTGCCTCTATAAATTATTGCATAAAAACTGACAATTTGCTAATTGCTAGGATTCATATATACATATGTACTCCAGATTGTTAATTGGATTCTTTTGTTCCATCTTCCAACAAATGCACACGTATGCCACGTGTATAACCAAGAATGGGTCTCAGGAGCCACCATGCACCTTGTTTTATTTAAGATTTCATCTTTGTATATAATTGTCTTATTACTCCTTTTCTCAAAAAAGTAAAATAAAATAAACAAGTCATGTTTCGAGTAAGCAAATTGTTATTTTTAATTAACTATTAAATATATAATATTTTATTAATAATCATTGCTTACTTATTCCCCTAGCTCCATCTATCAATCAATTAATCATGCTAATTGGTTTTTGTTAAACAGGAAAATTCGTTATGAGATAACACAAACCTCAATTCAAAACTAACTTTGATTTTAAACATTACTATTCATTTTATGTACATGAGATAAGATGAGACTGATTATACATGGAATAATATGGGATGAATATAAGTTTGTAGAAATACTCTATTATTTATTTACTTCATGAGTTAGAATGTGGGATATGATTATATAAAAGAAAAGATGTTATTATTTGCAAAATGCATCCTCATCAAATATGTCTGACATCATAAAGTAAGGGTAAAAGGACAATTATTTTTATCACAATTAGATGTGAGATGAGATTATTTATCGTTTAATTCAATCAAAATTTCAAGTTTATCATAGACTCCGAGATATTTAGTCATGTTAAATTAAAGAAATTATACAAGATGCAAGGCAAAACATTAATTTGTATTGTGAGACCAAGAATTCATTACACGTAGGAGTGAGAAAATGTGAGAGCTCTAGCTATATGTTTGTGTATGTCGAAAATGAGTTGAGAATAGGTAGAAAATAGTTGAAATAAATAATTGTATGAAATGATTGATTTATTGTATGTTTTCAAGTAGAGGATAAGGAGGGCCTGGCAAGTGTGGTTATGGAGATGAGAAAATTAGAGAGAATTAGAGGTTAGATGAAGAAATCAATCTCAAAGTGATGATATTACATCATAGATGTATATGCAAAAGCAATTAAGAGATTAGATGTGGATACACAAACTCCAAATGATGAGTCAAAAAGGAGACAAGAAATCCACATCAATGGAGATAATGTTTTTCTTTCAGTTGAATCTCATGATCTTGTTCCCAAAGCTCAGTCTCCATCACACAACTTGATTGTAGACTCATGCATACAATACAAGTGTGCACAGTGGTGGGTCGTTTTCCTTTTCTTTAAGGGCATTTTGGTCATTTCAGCTTTTTGTTCGTGATTTAACAAAATCTAGCATTGGAAGTAGGAACATATATATTTTGGTTATTCTTTCAAAATCTAAACTTGATCTGCAAAGCCCCACTAAAATAACACTAATCAAAATCAGTACTAACTTTTGCTGTTGGTGGGGAAACTTTCACAAGCTGTTGATCACTATCATCTATTTAATTAATTAATCTAAGGGCTCCTTTCATCCAACAGAAACAGGACATGATTATCACTAATTGGCAGTATCCTGGAAACAAAACGTGATTAAGCAGTGAAAGCTTGTGATTAATTAATTAATAAAAACAAATGAATGATGGTGGGAGCAATTTGTTTTGCAGAATAAAGACTGGGACACAAACTGAATGTACAGATCACTTTGCAAATTGCTGCATACCAACAATATTTTAATTCTCAAATAGCTGTTACTCTAATTCCTCTTCAATTTCATCCTTGATTTGTCTTAACCTCTGAAAAAACAGAACTGTTTTGCAGCCTTTTTTTATTTATTTGAAAGAAAAGCTAAAAATAGGACTAGAAGAGTTTATGCATATTTTGCTCCTTATACACTTATTTATGTTCGCTTTTGGCCCTTTTGTTAACAATGCAGGGACATAAGTGAAAACAAAAGTATTGGACAAAGCAGAAAAGGAATATAAACGGTGGGATCAATAGTACAAAAACTAAAATGCAAGGGCGAAATAGAAATTAAATATTTTTATAAACTTCCTTTGACAAGGAAGACAGGTTGTTGATTATTAATGTTTCTAATTACAGTTAACGTAACTTATAAACAACCAATCTTGATTAATTTTGAGCAGACAGATTCTGACGAGTAGAGTTGGATGCAATTGAGTCAATTTTGAGTACTATAAACCAACCTTGTGGCAGGCAATTTCTGATGTATTCCTTGTATAAACATATTATAAAAATTGAACAAAAAGTACAAATCTTGTTTTATTTTTTATTTTTTTGTGGTATACATAGAAATAATAATGTTTCTTGTGCAATTAAAAAGGTGATTGCACACTACCATTGTCCATTGACCACTAGATTCAACAACATAACCTGCAGAAATTAGAAGGGTAATATATAATTAAGGCAAGTGGCATGAATATTTAGTTACTAACAAAGCCATTGAGGTTGTAGTTAGCTGGATTTGCTGTTGATCTGATCCAGATACGTCCACATACCACTTAAACTTTCCTTTAAAATTAACTTAATAAACTCAACTTTTAGCAACTCCCATAAGAGGGTTTTTTTTTTTTTGGAGTTTTTTTGAATGCTTTTGTTCAATTATACCCTTAATGCAATATAAAGCAGTATAGTTTGGATGACACAATTTTATGAAAATGAACGACATGATTAAGTTGGTATGAAATATAATATTACCATCTAAAATATGATGTATTGACTGGTATAAATGAAATTGACTAATTAAGTCCATATAACTAATATTTTGATAGTATAAATTAGTACAAATGTTACGAGTAAGAATGATGAAAGTGTTCATATCTAATTAAAAAATAATGAATATTAAGTTGAGGCTACAAATGAAGTTATATA
Organism: Scutellaria barbata; assembly: GCA_028654395.1. Taxonomy (NCBI): domain Eukaryota; kingdom Viridiplantae; phylum Streptophyta; class Magnoliopsida; order Lamiales; family Lamiaceae; genus Scutellaria; species Scutellaria barbata. Next base: position 13,175,266 of record CM053645.1, read on the forward strand.
TATATATATATATATATATATATATATATATCCTTTTATAGAAGGCGGCAATGGATCAGACATGTAAGCTTTTTGGTGTAACATCAAGTTGTAATTAGTCTAACATTAATTTAGCAATGTTCGATTACTGGTTTTGAGAATAGTTAGTTAGTGCCCATTTGTTCTTGTTAGTTGATTAAGAAAATAACCCTTAATCTTGCATTGCAGTATCCTTGTGCATGTGCTAAAAAAATGGTGTAGGTGCTACAAAAAAAGTAAAAATTAAAGAACAGAAGACTTTGTAAGGAAATTAATTTGTAGAGGCAAAATATATATATACAATAAATAAATAATTAACTATAGGGGCAAAATATGTGTTTCCATTTCTCAAATATATATACACGCTCGTTAATATATAGAGTCGCATAGAATTAATCACACAACTCCAGATTAATTAAATTAAGATATAGACAATCATTAATATGCAATTTGAATATTCTATTTTAAACGATGTTTGCGTATAATGTAGAGAAACAATGAGAATATTTAGTATTTTTAATAATAAAATGAGATTCTAGGGTGTATATTAAAGACAAAATTAAATATAATGCAACATTAAAAAAAAAGAAAAAAAAAAGAAACAAGGGTGGTGGCATTATTAAGAGTAAAGAAGGGCACATGTGGTGGAGAGAGAGATGGAATAGTTAAGAAGGGAGCATAGGTGAGTCATGAGAGGGAGCTCCCCTCCAAACTGTCGGGATGCCCTTCTTCATAGCTTTTCTCCATTTAATATTATTATATACGTGACATTTAAAAAATATATATATATTTTAATATTGATACGATGAAATTTGTTTACAAGCTATATCTACAACATTTTTAATATTGGTACGTACCAACCATATATATTTTTGGAGAAGCTCCATAACAAATTTATTATGGTTTAACAGTTTTGAAGTCGACAATATATATTATAGTGAATTTTTGAAGTGTCGTGAAGGATGATTAATTAGTTCGTGTTCAATATATAATTATTAATAAAAATATATAGTATGATTGCCTATTATCAATCATATTTCGGACTATTGAGTTTGAAAATGAAATTTCAGATCTACTCACAGGATAAGAGAGTGGGCCAACTCTGTTTTCTTGTCACTTTTTGTTTTTCTTTCCTTTTTTTTTTTTTAATTCTTATTTTATTTATTCACATTCATAAATTCCAATATTTTCCTCCAAAAAATTGCTCCAATTTTCTCATTAAATAAAATATAAAATGAAAATATGATATCACTAAATTAGTAAAAAAAAATTCAAGTTAGTTACATAGATCAAGTCTAGACTCGGTCATGTACAAATCTCTCACATAGGCAATATCTTAAACTGTCTTATTCAAATTTGCACGTAAAATGAATAATATATATATATATATATATATATATATATGTATTATTTATATATATATGTATTATTTTAGAATTGGAGTGGAATAGAATAGTGAAATGGGGGGTGGGGTCATAGTGTCTCTGGCGTATAAAGACAGAGTAGAGATTAGGTTGAAATGAAGGTGCACTTCTTTTCTGGGCAATTAACCATCCCATGCTCCTTGCCTCCCTTCATCATCAACTCCTTAGCCGACAAATATAAATATATATTTTTTTTTTTTCTTGGAATTGAAATTGCACCTATCATAAATATTCAAAAAAAAAAAAAAAAGGTACAATTATTTAGACTAAGAAATGAAATTGGCAATAAAATAATTGGAATGGTCATTTCATCTCAAATGAGGTTGTTTTCAGAAGTGGCCAACTTAGGCGGTGCTCCCTTCATACAAATGTGACACTACTTCTACAACCGGTCCTATCAATGGGACCCAATTTTTATAGTCGTTTTTTTTCTTATATATATATTATAAAATTTGGTATATTGAAATAATAATAATTACCCCCAACAAGTTTAGTAATAGATAAAGATAGAAGAACGATTAGCTTTGTTTGAGTTATTGATAAAAGGGCTATGAGTTAAAAATTATATTTTAATCTTCCAATTCATCACCATTTGATACATTATTGAGTCTTCCATGTTAAACATTTTTTTTTTGTTATGCACCCTAACACCCCTTAATAGCTAATGGGTTATCTTGTAGATAAGCAAAGACAAGACTCAAGAGTGAAAAGCCCTACCAACTCAAGGATGTCTACTTGATGCTCTAAATTTTGGTCACCATCAAACTATATATATTTGTATGTAGTGTTTGAATCTAGTGATTTGAACAATTCAAAATAAAAGTAACAAATCTTTAATTCATATCAATCCAAACTAATATTAATATCAAATGAATTTGTTACCGTAAATTTGGAATCATTCATCGAATTGTTCAATCAAAACACGACCTTAAGTGAAACATAATACTAAACATACATTCTCATAATTATTAAATTAACAAACAATATAAGTATAGTTTCACTTAAAAGATAGATATGCAAGTATTAAATGATATATAATTAGAGAGATGGCATGAATATCATAATAGTGTTGTATGATTGTGTAAGCTTTTGCAGTAAAAGTAGGGGTAGTACATTTGGTTAGTGTTGTAGGCTTTCAAAAGGGTTGATTGGTGGAAACAAATAGTCCCACATTGATGCCTATAGGACATTGCTATTCTCAATGACATTTCCCTTTTGGTCCCTCTATGAATCATTCATCCTTCACAATCATTTCTTACTTCCTTTTCTTCTTCCATTTTTTTTCTTTCTTTCAATGCGAGATCACTTAACTTATTATTATAAACTGCCAAACAAAATAATTTTTTCATTTTTTTATTTGATTTGTGTGTGTGTGTGTCAACGAAGTTTAATTTGATATCTAATCATTAGAGGCATATTTAAACTTTTGTCCACTATCTTCAAAAGATCTTATTAAAGTACTAATTATTAAGCACATTATTTATGAAATTTTATTTATTTTTCGATGAGTTAATGGAGAGGTATATTTACAAATTACTATGTGTTATCATTTTATTTTATTTTTTGAGAAAATAAATGACTCTCCGAGCATGTGGTCTCTATTTATTTATTTATTTTTAAGTATATGAACCATGGGCGATTATTGCTTGGAAGTGTGAAGAACTCCCACCAAGCAAATAAAAGAAGAAAAACAAAAAATATAAAATATTAAAAAAAATACAGTGAAGTGCCAAGAATTTGATGATATAATATAAAAGGTGGGAAATGGTTCTTTAAACCACATGATTTCCTTCGGCCACGTACAATAATGTTTGATCCCAAAAGAAAAAGAAAAAAAAAAGAAGAAAAAAAAAAAAGGAGATACTGAATAAAAAATATGAGAAATTGATCGATTCTAAAATTCATTTACAATAATAAAACATGTTAAAGAATTATATCGCTAACGCTATTATTGTCTTTAATTCACTCTATATATATTTGTAAATAGTTGGTACTACTTCATTAACAACAACTAGTGATAATAAATTCACCCCCTTTTTTTTTCTCTTAATAATAGCATATAATATTGAAGAAATGAGTGAGGTTTATGGAGGAAGTATATCTACCTTATTTGTGACAAATAATTATGGTAATGGATAATAGATAAGTAGTTTAAACAAAAGTGATAAAATGTGATCGTGGTTTACTCTTAAAATATCCATCGATTTGTATAATGATTTAATCTACTAAAATTATGAAAAATGAAAATATTAATTATATTAGATATCTAATATATCAATAGTGTGTTCATGATGGATATGATAATTGGGGTGGTAGTTTAATACTGTATTCGTCCCACAAAACTATGCCTACTTATATTGTCACACAAATTAAGAAAACATTGGAATTTTCAAATATACCCTTGTCTTCCATTGAAGACTAATATCAAATGAAACATTTTATTATTTCAAAAGGTAAATAGGGAGATGAAGTGTGGCGATTCAATATACATTTAATTAAGGGTGTATATGGAATTATAAATTTAAAACTATATTAATATAATAACAAATAGATCATTATGAAATGAATGAAAATAATATAAATCTATTTTTATAGGATGAGGACTAGCATAGTATTTGAATTATATTTATATGTTATCTTGCAATAATTAATAACATGTCCACTTTTATTGAGCATTTCCAAATATTTGATACACGATAGTATACGACTAGTATTTAGTCGATATTGGCCCCACCCAAGGCCATAACCATAGTACACTAGTTGTGAGTCGTGATTAATTTAGATTTGAATAATAAAAAAAGAAAAAAAAAGGTTAGAATGGGATTAATAAGGGGAATTAAATGTCACACGTGTAGATGTATATGAAAAATGGTACGACAAAATGCTGCGCCTTATATACGAAGGTGACAGCTGATACATACATCCATTCCATTCGCCCGCACTCTCACGTCCTTTAATTGCAATAAAACCCTCATGCCCTTTTTCGTCTTTTCGTCTCTCCCCACCTTCTCTCTATATAACACGCCTCACCTCTCTCCTTCCTCTCTCCGCTCTTCATTGTATAAACACGCACTCACTGTACCACCAAACACCTCAGCTTGTGCTGAAAGCTACTATGGGGTTTCCAGTCGGATACACTGACTTGTTTCTTCCCAAATTGCTGGTTTACCTGCTCACGCTTCTCGGATTCGTGCGGAAATTCATGTGCGCTCTCTTCTCTCATCTAGGCCTCGGGGATTTCCTCGAGCCGGAAACGGCGTCGTACGCTTCCCGCGATGAGTCCGGTCTGGAAACGCGCTCCGTCTCGGCGGCGCTGATCCGTGAGCTTTTGCCGGTCGTCAAGTTCTCCGATTTGGCGGAGGATCTGGACCCGCCGGAGAGCTGCGCAGTATGCTTGTACGAATTCGGCGGCGAAGATGAGATCCGACGCCTCACAAATTGCCGACACATATTCCACCGGAGCTGCCTCGACCGTTGGATGGACCACGATCAGAAGACGTGTCCGCTTTGCCGTACGCAGTTTATACCGGAGGATATGCAGGAGACCTTCAATGAGAGGCTGTGGATGGCTTCTGGAATTTCCGATTTCTACGGCGACTACTCGCCGATCACCACCGGTTTGTAGTTAATTTTTGGTAGGCTCAGGATTTTTCCTTTCTTTTTTTTTTTTTTTTTTTTTTTTTTTTTTTTTTGAGGAGGAGGAGTTGGTGGATGTTGAAATTGGTATGTGAAATGTAAATATTACAAGAAAGAAAAATTGGAGAATTGTTGGTACTGGAAAGAAAGAAGAACAAGAATTTTGTATAACACTTTTTTACTTTATTAATTAAATTTCATTACTCAGTATATTCTTGAAGTTCTTCTGTGCGTGGCATAAAAGAGATCTCACAGAATAGTTCAGCCAATGTAGCATCTCTTGTTAAATGTATTATAGAATCTCTTTCGAAATTATGAATGGTGATATATACATATCAGATAAACCGGATCTTATTTGTGCCAATCACTTTCTTTCACACTAGCTTCAAGAATATTGACAATTTTTGCAAGTTACTAAGTTACAATCATTAGATGTTAAAGACATACTATGATGAGTAGTATATATATTTAGTCGAAACTCGAAACAATCAGATGCATAATAGAAACACACCAATTTTATCTTATCTTGTCTTATCATAGAGAGTACAAGTCATATTACAAGCAGATGGGAAGTTTTAAAGACCAATGAGCAGTCATCCAAATTTTGTAGTTATTTTATGGATATATATGTATTTTAGAATCATTTTTTAACAACATATAAAACAAATAAACAATTGCTATATATATATACTTATTTTATTTATAGGGGTAATTTCAATTTCGGTTTATGTAAGACACTTTCCATTTCGGACGATCAAGTATATGTTTTTCAATTTTTGTCTAATATGTTTTAATTTTTTTCAATTTCATATCAATTTGTTTGGAATTTTCGACGTGTCCGTTGGAATTCGACTACCACGTCAGAATTTCTGATAGTCACGCCAATGATTTTGAACATTTCCTGATCAAACTAAACTGAAATTTGAAAAATGAAAATACAGAGGATTAAAATTAAAAAATAAATACTTGTGTTGATAAAATGGAAATTAAAAGTTATTTATATAAATAAAATAGAGGATGAAATGAGCAGTAAAATTGAAGAATGTGGAAAGAGAACAGGAGATAGAAAGTAGGGGGCATGTGGGTGAATGTGAGGATTGTTGGGGTCTGTAGAGTTAGATGATGAGCAACAAGTGAATGCCAGTATCCAGCTGTCCACAAGCAAAGGAGATTGTAAGCAGGATTAAGGTTCATGAGACACATGAATGTCATGGTCATGTGGGATAGAGAATCCAGACTTGTCAATCAGGCCCCTACTTTATCACTTCTATTTATGCATTCCATCTATTATTTCATTCATAATTCTATGTCTTCTTGTATTCATCTGCTCCATAAGTTTCACTACTTATGCCATATTATGGAGCATGTACTTGCTACTATATATGTACTACTACCTAACTCATATGGGTGCAATAGTAACCTAAGTATATGCACTTGTATTTTAATTAAATCAAGAATATGTTTTCTACTCACTATGGGTAATAAAACATTTTTCTACCCACTTTGATAAAAAAAACTAAAATACTATTACTAAATGGTGGGTGGACCTCATTAGGGCACAATCTGGGTTGGGTTGACACCTCTGTGGGGTAGAAATGATGCAGCTACAAATTGGAGGAATGTTTTGGTTGGAAGAGGTGAGATCCACCACTTATTGGGTGTTCAAAGTGAGAAAACAATAGCCAACTTATTCACGATATAAAGTAGAACAGAAGCATTTGTATAGTTCAAAATATGGTAGGGAAAAAAATCCCTAAATAAATGTTAAGATGTCACATTCAATGTAATATTCCCATTGCAATGCCTAATTAGAGAGACCACTTGTTACAACTTTATTACTGCTAGTTTGACTGACAACATATTAATAGCATTATTATTGATGCATTGGTAGAAATTTCCTCTCCAAACTATAATATAGACAGATAAGCAAATTTAGCAACTCATTGTTAGTCAACAAACTCCACCAAAGTATGGTAATTTTGGTTTTCAAGATTTTCAAATAGGATGAATTAAGATCTGTTGGTATATATACCAACAATTTTCCTGAAAAAATGTCAAGAAAGGAATGCGTACATTGAAACATTTAACATGTAGTTGAGAGTGACAGCATTATCATAATGTTGAATCATGTTTTGGCATTAAGTAATTTGTATCAACTCACTTGAAACAAGGTAACTAGGAATTTTTACTCATTTATGTGTGTGTGTGTTTAGTCACTTTCTAATTTTTGGATAAAAATATCCTTCAATTTTGATTATAAGGAACATTATTTCAGCCACTTTCTAAACGTATTTTGGTCTTTTTGATGAAAAATGAGTAAAAAAAATTCTTATATTGATTGATAGAAAAACATTATTTCTTACGTGATAGCTGCATTAACAAATATTTCCCCCTTGAAAGATCCCAAATATCACTTGCCACATTATCCTTAAATTATTGGTCAAATGGTTTGGAAAGGTTTTTTCATGTCAATGGAGGCATGATAGCAGTAAGTTGAAGTTGGACATCCAAAGTAGGTGTAAGAAATGAAGTAATTAGAACAAGGTAGAATGAAGACAAAAATAGAAAGAACCTTCCTCAGACGTGCGTTACGAAAGAACGCAGAGTCTACGTTGAGTCAACGTCGAGGACTAGTTTTCTTATATAATTGCATAATTCTGTTGCAATTATTTCAGGTCCACTTATATGTATAAATGTAAAAATATAATGGTGTGGTAGCAGTAGAATATTGATAGAGAATTATTTGTCTCTCTTGGAATCTTCTTTCATCTTTCCTTAATGTATATGTGCTCATAGTTTAATAAAGGCATAATGAGGCGTCAAGTTTAAGCTTGCATTTTAATGGGTGTCCCAGTCCCACTTCATTATCATTCTAAACGCGTACGTCACTGTTTTTTGGTGTTAATGCCGCCCATTATGACCCTTAACCTGCCTTTCTAATGCTTAATATTTTAATTAACTGGTTTTGTGAGTTTAAGATATTTAGTTTATTCTTGTCTGGTCGTCAACTGTTGGATTGGACTTTGTACATCCTAAATCTAATTTATCGTTCAAAGGAGGAATAATATTTTTTTTATACTCCGATTTGCTAACAATAAAATGTACATTAAGGCCATAACAGTTATTCCGAATAAACAATTTTAACAAAGAGCAATTTTACAATTTTAAAATCACCAAAGATTCGTGTAAAATGCTGCTAATTAATGGAGGCAAATTAACGTGCAAGAGTACGTTCGAATATTATAACAAACTATTAGGTAAACAATCGTACCTGTTTCATATTACCACTTAAAGATCATCACAATTCATTTCATTTGATGGATAAATAAACAGATGATGCAAGAGTAGCCGAAACCAAATGCTTTCGATCTAGGGTCATGACAAGACAATGAGAATAAAGGATAGGATACAACATCAGTATCTTATCCCAGAAATTTAAAATAAAACCTCAGACATGCATGCAGTTTCAACACTAGGAAAGAAACTACCCACCAAAATATTTGCACCCTCTCATCATGTACTCACACATCTCCAACCAGGAGAAATGCATTCGAATCGTAATATCTATTGCATATGCGGTGGGAAAGATCACCTTGGATAGCCAGCAGGGGGATATCCAGCTGGAGGATAACCGGTGGGAGGATAGCCAGCAGCCGGAGGAGGATAATTTGGCTGCCCATATGCAGGTGCAGCATAGCCGACATTAGGAGGATATGGCTGATCAAGGCGTGACATTTGCTGCACAGCTGGAACTGCCATTGCCGGTTGTGGCCCAAACTTACCATCTCGTTTGTCCATTTCAACCTTGTGTTGTGTCTGACATTTACACCAAGAAAACAACATACTCATAGTAGAAATATGGCACCCACTAATACTACTAAAATTAGTCATAAGCCATTGATATAGGGGTGGCATATTAGATATATGTGGTTTGCTTTTAAAAATATATGCTGTTTACTAACAGCTACTTTTAAAAATATAATGCTGTTTTACTAACAGCTACATTGACTATGATCTTCACTTTTATGCAGGTTAAGCTGTTATCAGCATGTTCTTGGACAAGCATCTATAGTATTAAAATTAACCATATTGACAAGTTGCTTACCTGCATACAAGCGCAAACCCTGCAAAACCAAAATTATAAAGGCATTTAGTAGATTATAATGATGGAAACTTTTACCAAAGGGCCATTAAAAAAAAAAAAAAGATAAGGCAAAAGTTTCTTACGAGCAATACACCATGTCAGACAAACAAGACAGAATTTGAGAAGCCTCTGAGAGTTCATCGCTTCCAACAATCATAGCAACGATGGAGAAAATACAAGCTATTTGTTGGAGGCAGAACATGAAACCCTGGAGATAAGAATTAACAATCAGCAAAATTGAGTAACACCAGAGAATTACTGTAAATTCCATGATGCTGCGGAAAGAGAAAAGGGGATTGATTGAGAGAGCATACAATAATGCAATTATCACACTGTGTGGTCTGTATGTTGAATTCATCTTGCAACAAAAACCGTGTTGACGCCACTGAGTTTCCAAAGCATAGGAGGACCTGAAATTGCATTTTAAATGTTTAGGAGTATCTGCAATGATCAGTAACAGGAGAAATAAAACAACAACAACTAAAAAACAACTCTCGCAGGCACTTATGTATAACGTAAAGAAACCGGTCAGAGGGACTCAGCAAGCCCTACCCAGCTACTGGCTTAAGATTTACATTAAAGCCAGAGGCCTAGAAGCAAGTAGTCATTCCCATTATTATCTATTAGAGAATCAAAAAATTATAAAGTCCAATTGAAAATTCTATAATTCCTGAGGCCAGATATGTTGAATAAATTAAAGCAGACCAAATTGCAATTTGTCAAGTAATATGGACTCACAGACGAATATGCTTGAAGTTCAAAAACCAAAATTGTAAAGTTGGTTATTAATAGCTGGAAATTACCCTATAACTTTCTAAAATGCCCTACTGGCCTGTCAAACAATTAAAGCTGGAACCCTTGCAATTACTTACTCCAACAAGACACTGAGAGTATCTTCACGTGACAAGCAGATAACTATAAATGTACCAATCACTGCCAGTATGGGATATAATTAAATTTCATTCCGGTTGAGAATAAGGTTGCTGGAGTTCAAACCACATGGGATATAGTGTCTAGTGAATGGAACATGTCATCATGCAGAGTATATATGCGATGTTTATTTAACAAGCCGAGGCATGTCCAGTTCTACATTTGTAATACACGGCAAGTGTATGGACTTGATTTTCAGAATTGGAAGGTAGAGGAGTGGAATGGCACTTTTCCCTCTCTTTAGGAATTTTAGTTGTATTCTTTCCAAATGATTTATAGAAACCGTATAAGCACACAAACAGACATATAGTAATTTATTTCAGTATTTCACAGACAAACTCGTAGAGGGAAAAATGTGAAGATATTACGCTTCCAGTGAATTTAGGAACTTCTTAAGAATTTAAGTGTTCCAGAACATAAAATAAACATATCAAATGTAATCACTTAACAAATGAACCTCTATATTACCTCAGTTGCAAGGCAAAATTCAGGGCAACGACTTTCACCACATCGACCACTGCAAGGCATATATCCAGCACAGCACACATACCTTTCACAAGCCATAGTAAACACTTTCAATACCAAGAGCTAATTCTGATTAAGAACTAGAAGATGCAATTATGCAAGGCAAATTTTAATTACCTGGTCATGTCATTGTATAGAGCTCTTTTCCGTAGCATATATGACACACAGGGTCCGCTGTTATTAGGAAAGATCAAACAATTGAAATTTCATGATATACAACAAAGTTATTTTACAAATTTATGAATACGCACAATAAGTTGACAGCAAAAACCTTTATTTGCATAATTGATACAGAATACATGCATGATTTTCAGATTCACCCTTCACTAAGCTTTTAATTTATTGAACGGAAGCACAATTGCAACTAAAATATAGATAAAAAGCTCATACAGCACATAACATTACCAAGCAGTGCCACTGGAAGAATTTGAAATCACCGCATTGACTCAAATAAACCTAGCCTATCACACTTCTAGATCTGCTAGCAAACTTTCTGGTAAGATGGTGATCAATAAATGAATAGATAATATAATTTAAACCATGAAATTATTATTAATGTTCCATCTAGCATAGTATATTAATCCCTAATTTCATTGGTCTGTGAACAAAAATCTCAGAGAAAGATATGTTTATTGAGATAGTCTCCGCAAGCTCATTTCATAAACAAAATCATTGTACGAAATCCACAGGTTAAAATAAGTTGGCATGCCCACATTTTTCAAAGCATGGGCTCCAGTTGAGTACAGAAAAACACTTGTTTCGCTTCTGGACAATGAAAAACCATGATCATTGAAACAATAGCAGCTATCATCAGTCTATCTATAAACTTATGATTCTCAGGCAATCAATTAACAATAACGAATTAGATAACTTTAACAGTTTGTTTATTGTATCTGCCTAGCACACCAGATCAATTTTCCTAAGGCCAAGGCCTACTAGCAAAAGCCTTTTCATCAGGTACCTTCTAAAAAACTGTTGAGGTTTTCAAATCTTGCAGGGTTCATATAACATATCTTACAAAGCTCACAATGCTCGATTCCATACATTTCTACGATTTAGGTCACTATTATGTCCCTATTCAATCAAATCAAAACCCACTGATGAAGATCTAACCGATTAAGTAGAAGTACACGGAATTTAACTAAATTGCTCCCAAGTCAACCCCAGTCACATTAAAGTCCCAGAGCCAGCAAACTGAAATCCGAGCTTAAATTTATCATCTCAGACCTCAAACCAAATCGGAGAATTTAGAATCTGATCTAGAAAATAAATAAACACTTTCCAGATACAAAACCTAATACCAGATCGTGATTTTTATGCAACAAAACAATCTTCAAAAACACGAAATCTATAAACGAAAAGTTAAATCTCCTTCACTCACCACCACAACGACAAGCAACAATCTGCAAACAATCCAAAAAAATAAAATCAATGATAAATACAACTAATAAACATAGGCATTGCTCGTAATTGGGGAAGCGTGCGTAGAGATAGAGATTGTATACATATACATACACGGAGGATCATTTTGAATTGTGCGCATAAGATCGGTGTGCCAGACGTTGCGATAATTCTGGCGCTGCTGCATCTTTTCAAGGTGCTGCTGCGACGCCATTTCTGCTTCTTCTCTTCAGAGATAAGAACTCGACCAAAATTTAGGGCTGGATATAAAGTTGTTCGAGTGAAGAAGGAGAAAGAAAGCAAGAAATTGAAGCGTTCAGCGAAGAGATTAGGGAACTGAGAAGGGAAGGCGTTATCCCTTGTGATGGCGATTGGGGGGGCCTTGCAGGGTTTCGTTTTGACGAAGGAAGGCTAATACGAAATTTCGACCTTCTCTAATTACTATGAAATCCAAAATAAGACTTTCCAATCATGTGTATACACCTGTACTTTCATTATTTCCTGCTATTGCCCATGTCAACAACACGATTTAAATTAATTAATTCAAAAAAAAACACTAAACGATGTATAATTATTTAAGACAGAGATCACTATGCACAAACCAAACTAAAAATAACAATTAATTATATGTAATTCAATCTTAAAATTAAAAAAAAAAACATACGCTTTGAAAACAACTGCATCGAAACCTCCAAATATTTTCTACTTTTCTAAAAGCAACTATATGATTATCCATTATAATTATTAATACAATTATCACTGTTATACTCAGTCGATGATTGAAATTTTAGTGTTAATAACTTGTAAGCGTACATTTAAAATCTGAAAGAAAAATGATTAATGGATGTGATGAGATATAAGATGTAGTGCAAATTACTTAACGAATTAAGTGTAAGTTACCTTATGTAATCAAGTTGGTCAACGGTCAACTAAGTATGGGCGTAACTTTTTTTTTAAAAAATGGAAATTTACTTACCATTAATATTTAACATGGTCATTTTTAGAACAACAAAGGTATTGTGATGAGAGAGTAGAAAAGGAAAATCATTATTTAACTTTGCACTAGTCGGTCATTAATAAAGTACCTACCAATTAAGTACCAATTATCATATCTATAATAAGATTATTGAAAAACTAATAGGTGATATATATATAAAACATGCACTACTAATCGTTAGATACAATGTAGATCTATAAACAAAATAGACTGCAATTTTCTAAAAGTGCAAAAAGAATAAAATGTGAACTAGTAATTTATTAAGAAGCTGAAATAATACTTATATTTATATGAGCTAGACTTACTCAAACAATTGCAAAACTGAGTGAAGGAGGTGGTCAATTCTAATGCAACCTTCTTGCAAGTTGTATAAAATGAAATTTCTTATGAATATTAAATAAATAATACAAAATGGACCTTTTCTTTTGTACTAGAGTACTACGGTACGACCCTAGACAAACTATATATATATATATATATATATGCGTGTGTGTTTGCTTTTGTACAAGTTGTTGGTGGTTTTGTAATAAGTAATATTAGAGGGGTTTAATTGAAAATGTGAGTGTCTTTTTATAGAAGAAGTGGAGTGAGCATTCAACTCGTTGTGTCGTTTAAAGTTTTCTTTCAGAGCTGAGAGGGCGGCTGTTTATTATTTTCAATAAGTAAATGGCAGTGCCACCCTTCTCCCTCTCCAACGTCCAATCATCTTCATCTGAGGAGTAGAGGAGAGAGAGAGAGAGAGAATGGAATTGTTGCCAGGTAGTTAGAGCTATGGACAAAGAAAGAGCTCTGATTTAAAAAAAGCAGCCTCCCCATCTATCCTCACTCCCTGTATCTCCTCTCCATTTTCCTTTCCAACCAAGCTCTCTCCAATGTCTTCTGAGCTATTCCTATACGACAACTCTTTCTTCTCCGATCCATTCTCTCCCTTCACCGACTCCCCCATTCAAATCTTTCAAGAAGAAACCACTTCCTTGATTCAACAACCCAACAACCCCATCCATGAAACCACCGCCTTGGATCAAATCGCATCCGTTCTTCTATCATCTTCACCACCAAGTGGTCAGCTCCAGAATCTATCCTTATCCCACTTGCAAGGAACAGACTACTCTGCTTTGGAGGTCAAGACAGAGGAATGTCAACTCAACTTCTCTGTCTTCGATGGGGCCCATGAAACTGCAATGAGGCTAATGCACAGAAGTTATAGCAGCAACTCTTTCGAAAACAAACACAGCTTCTCTTCGTCGTTTCAGCCCCAATTCGACTGCGTTTTGGAGTCCCACAATCTGCAAACTCAACTCTTGACTTCACCAGAAAGCACCACCTTCTCCACTGGTCAAATGAGAAGGGTTTGCAGTACTGGAGATTTACAAGTCCGTGCAATTCATTCTAATCACCTCTTTTTCTTTTTCCTTTATTTTTTTTTTCAATTTATTCTGATTAAATTATGAACCTTCTGTTTCAGAAGCCGAAAATGAACATGCAAACAAGAACTGTGTTATCTTCAAGCCCATTGTCTTCAGAGAAATCATTCATGGAAGAAGCAAATTTTAAAGTGGGAAGATACACAGCTGAAGAAAGGAAAGAAAGGATTGATAGATACAGAGCCAAGAGAACTCAGAGAAATTTCCATAAGACAATCAAGGTAATTGATCACAATATTCAAACATGATTTTTCTTAACCAACTATTATTTTAAAACAAATATTAAACTGAAATATGGTTGCCATTTTTTTTTCTTTAATAGTATGCATGCCGGAAAACACTAGCCGACACTCGGCCACGGATACGTGGCCGCTTTGCTCGCAACGATGAAGCTGGAGAGACTCCTAAAGCGTCGTCGTTTCAGAGATATGATGATGAAGATGATCTTTGGGTAATTAATATTCCCTGTCTAAAACTTTTTTATATGAAATTGTTGTGCATCATAAAGCTGTACATTTAGTAGGAAAGTATGGTTTTTTATATGGTTTTATCGAATCTTTCCAAGCTTACCAATCTTGAGAATATGTGTATAAATTAATCATAACTTGGTTTTCACCACTGGGATTAAAGAATTGGAGGTGAAGAAGACAAAGTTGTTATTATATACATCTTAAAAAATGTAGTCTCTTTACAATGATGTAAGACATACAAAAAATCGACAATGGTCCCCCACCTTGTTATTTGATACTTTAATAGGTTATATTAAAGTCATTAAGTTTATATCACTAACAACTGTGATGATTTCAAATAACTCAACAAGAATTCGAAATTTAATTGCAGATGGATGGATTTCATGAAGAAGACGATGATGGAAATGCACAAAAGGGAATGTTCTTCAACATGTCGGGTTCAACTCAGTATAACAACTATAGCTACCGATGATTATAATTTCGAATAAGATCAACGAGTTGAGTATCATCAATGAAGAATGCTTTTGTATTTTAATAAATTAGGTGTTAAGAAAGGTTTAATGTAATTTATCAACGTGATAGTTATCAGAAGCTTTTGTTTTTCCTATGTTACTGTAGTGATTTAGATTAATATCTTCTTCTTCTTTTTTCCCCTAATCATGCCTCAATTGTATATACTAAATCCTGAAATTAATAACATGGTTAACATCTGAAATTCATGGCGTCAGAATTATATTAATACTGTTTATGAGATTTACTACAATAAAAATAATAATACTACTTGCTAATTTCTTGTTGCACGGATTCTGCTTCTGTAAGAAAACATCTGATCTGATGCTATTCTAAAAATGTTAAATAAAAATATTTTGCATTTAACATAGCCTAGATCCTCCTATACATGACCCTTGGCTGCAAAATACGTTTGATCCATTTTATATGATCTTTTGGCCAATTATCTTGCTATGCATACATTGTTTTTTATTTCTAAGCAAAAAATTGTTAGGAGCATGGCACGTCACATAAATTTGTATATGTAATGTGTATTGATCGAATAATATGTCATTTTTATGCAATAAAAAAAAAATATACA
The DNA here is from genome assembly GCA_028654395.1 of Scutellaria barbata. Classification (NCBI taxonomy): domain Eukaryota; kingdom Viridiplantae; phylum Streptophyta; class Magnoliopsida; order Lamiales; family Lamiaceae; genus Scutellaria; species Scutellaria barbata. The sequence continues at coordinate 13,191,325 of CM053645.1, forward strand.
AGATCACCTAGGGAATGTAGTGTAGAGTATATATATATATATATGTGTGTGTGTCATATTACAAAGCTGTAGTTGAGATACATGGCACATGCAAAAATGTGCAAATTGACATTATTGTTTTGTTTTAAAATGCGGTAGTGATCTTGCAAAATCATTTGTACTAACCAGTTTCTGACATATTATACGCTGTCGACTGCCACAAAGCCAGCCAAAAATAGATATGCATTTTATGTAGAAAATTGCCCTTTAATCGTCGTTTTTGTCTCTTGCCATATAAGGTTCGATAAAATACATTGTCTCAAGAAAATTCACTAACCCAACTGGTAGTGCAGCAAGAGCATGTTTGATGAAAAAATATCTAATGCAATAAAATTTTAAAAATAACATAACGACGACATCGTCTCATTCTTTTAGAAAAATATAAATAAGATTTCCAAGTTTATATAATGAAAAGACTGATGACTAATTCCATCATATCACATAAAATCAGGATGTTTATAATTTCAAAATATTGGAAATGTACACATAAAAAAACAATCTCTCTTTCCACATCGAAGTGCATAGCATTTCCTCTTAGGGATGACAATTTTGTCCTGTCCCGTGAGTATCTGACCTGACCCGAGGTATTTGGGACGGGACGAACCCGCTCCGTGGACAGGTCAGAATGGGACGGATCTGGGTCCTCCTCATACCCCATCCTCGGCCCGTTATATTTTATATATATATATATATATATATATGCATATATTTAAAATACATATATTTAGAAAAATAAATCTAAGTTAATTATAATTATTTTAATTTTATCTTATTTGATAAGTGCTTGTTATGATTAAAGATGTGATTATACGAATAAATTAAAATTATTTCATAATGAATCTCATAAGATAAAATTAAAATGATTATAATTAACTTATTTTTATAATTTTAAATATATGTATTAATATATAAAAATTTTGGAACACATTCAATTTTTTATAATTTTGTCATTTAAAAAAAAAATTTGAGCGGGCGGGGCGCGGGGCAATCATTCTTGCCTCGTCACGGGTCCGGGACTGGCATGGATCTTCTAGGCAAGGCGCGGGGCGTGTCTGGATATTCTACTACCTGCCCCGCCCCGAACCCATTGTCATCCCTATTTCCTCTCTCATAACCCAACATAACTTATTAGACTATGTTTAGAAGAGATTTGGCATGACATAATTTTGAATTTCAAAATCTCAATGTATGTTTGTTTCTGTATTAAAATTTGAATTACAAAATTTGAACACAATCATCATTATCAAATATATTTTTTCATAAAAAAATATCACATCAACCCACTTTTTCACAATAAAATATTATATCAACTCACAGTATCGATTTGAGATCTATAATATAATTATACACTACTAAATTTTCAAACAAACATATATTTTTATTATTTATTTTTACTACAAAATCCAGATTTTAAAGTTAGGATTTCCCCAAACCTACTGAAATCCGTTCCAAACATTTCAAGGATTCTAAACGTTTATCTCTTTCAAATACACAACCAACATAGCCAGTGAGTGATATTAGCCTTCCAAAACAAAATATCAATCAAACTATTATTTCTTCAATAAAGTGAAATTGCAATTTCTCCAGTGGGGTTAGCCTCCAATAAACATTAAAAAAAAAAAACATATAAAATTATTGAAAATAAAAATGAAACCAAACAAATATATAGTCCCAGGACTGGGGGAAATTCCCACTAGTTGAGGTTTGCAATCAAATCCAGACACATGATATTTGAGTAGTGCAACAAAAAGTTGTGCAGCACTTTGACAATAATACCATAATTATCTTCTTAATAATCATTATTATATTTTCTTCCTCTTATAATCAACAATATCATTTGATTAGTTGAATCTTTCCATACACGTGATTGGACATCTATGAAACAGATATAGTAAAATATGAATATATATCAACCTTAAGAAACACAATTTGTTTGCAAATTCTTTTAATTCTGTGGAACTTCCCTAAATTGGTAGCTAGGTTTGTTCTGAAAAATGGAGATCAGTCAAACAAATTCCAAGCCTAGAACCCACGACTCGATTAATATATCTCTAATTGGGTGTGAGCATGGATCTCGAAAATAATCGATTTGTGGATAATTCCGAACTAAAACGCTCCGAATCGGAAAAGAATCGTTGATTTTTTGATTTTATCTGAACCGAACTGCTCCGAATATTTTTTTATGTCAAACCAAACTGTACTGAACTGAATTTAGAATCGAGTAGAATCAATTTCAAGAAAGTGACTATATTATAAATTTATATGTATCATTTGATTATTATAATATATCTATAATTATGTTCAACCCTTTCCAGTGCTGTCTAATCATGGTTTATACCAATTATTTCTCATAGGATGAATTACCATTCTGGATATTTCATCAAATTACCTGAATTTGTCACATTACAATATTATTCAATTATCAAACTTTCAAAGTTTTTATTAAAACTATACTTAAAATATGATAATTAATATGACTTCTATAAAAAATAAATGAGTTTGAATTCAATTACCTGATATAAATAAGTCAGTTTTTCCAGTTTTTTCATAGTTAAATAACGTAGTTGTAATTCAAATAAATTTCACGATTTATTTGGTAATCGTTCGTAATGTAAATGTAATTATCCCTTCTCATATTAATAGCGAGGCTCTGTGTTATATATAGATGCATTATTTTCCGTTTATATATATATCACACAAGTGTGTGTGCAATTGTGTAAAAAATGGATATTAATTATTGAACGCCATGAAATCCACCTGATATAGTATAGGTTGTACCAAATTACAGTTGCAGTGATTAGGGATAATATGGTCATAAATCTTAATTCTAAATTTAAATACTAATTTAAAATATATAATTTTGTAAAAAATTCATTTTGTGATAAAAAGAATTGATAATTTTAGATATATATCTCCAATTTTTGGCTAAAACATATAGCCCGTGCATTATACATATAACAATACAAACTGAAGAATATATGACATATATATTAATAGGAGAAGCACTTATGTGCTCCTGGGCCACCGTGCCCCTACCCATATATATATATATATATATATATATATATTTTTTTTTTTTTTTTTTTTTTATGTTTATTCTTCCTTTTTTTTTCTCTCTCTCTTTTTCTTTCCTTCTTTTTTCCTTTTTTTTTCTCACTCCTTTCTTTTTTTCTTTTTTCTCTCTCTTTTTCTTTCCTTCTTTTTTCCTTTTTTTTTTCTTTTTTTTCAATTTCTTCTCACATCTCTTAAAATTAATAATTTTTTTTCAATTTTTTCTCAATTTCTACACTTAATCAACAATACTATAAATTTTGAATTCTTACAGTTCTAAAATTTAGGATTCTTTGTGTCAACAATGGAGAAAGATTTTAACAATAAATAAGGTAAAGTATTTAGTTGAAAACAAGAACTTATATGTAAGTAATACTTTTGAGGTATTAATGATTTGTTCTTTAGGTATTACAAAATTAGATGATTGAATAATATGTAAGTTATACCTTCAAAATATTATGAAAATACTTTTGAGGTATTGCGATTTATAATACCTGAAAGGAACATATGTAATACCTATAATGTATTTATGTAATATTTGAAAGGAACATGCCTAATGCCTATAAAGTACTTATGTAATACTTGAAATGAACATGTGTAATACCTGTAAGGTATTTATATAATACTTGAAATGAACATGTGTAACACCTATAAGGTACTTATGTAATACTTGAAATGAACATATGTAATACCTATAAGGTACTTATGCAATACTTCAAAGGAACTTGTGTAATATCTATGAAGTACTTATGTAATACTTGAAATGAAAATGTGTAAGTGAAAATGTGTAATATATGTAAGGTACTTATATAATACTTGAAATGAACATGTGTAATACCTGTAAATCATGAAATTTCAAATGTTTCATCTTCTTCCTCAAAATCAGCAAATTATGATTTCATATTATTTGAAATAATTGATTTTTAATGTTTTAAAATTATTGTAATAAATTGTGATTTGAAATCAATTATCTAAATCTATGAAAATAAGTAAAATAGAAGAAGAAGAAAAAAAAAAAAAAACTTCATAAATGACTCTATGGAGATTTGAAGAAGAATATGAATAAGAAGATAGATAAGAAGAATATTGTATAAAACAAATAAGAAGAAAAACAAATTGATAAGAAAAGAGATTAAGAAGAAGAATGAGAGAGAAGGAAAAAAAAAAGAGGAAAAAGAAGAAAGCAACGCTGTTTTTACACTAATACCTGAAGGGTTATAGTGTGATACCTTAATAGTAAATGTGTGATACCTTAAAAGTAAATGAATGATACCTGAAAGTATAAAATTCAGATGGTGCACGGCGCACACCAACTATGGTGTGGCCGCGCGTAAAAGCGCCCCACACGCCGATTCGAGTTAGGGACACGAATCTAAGATTCATGCTCCTGGTGCATATAAGTTTTAGTCTATTAATAGTGTCATCATTGTACACGTATTATAAAGTAAAACAATGAGATACAACAAAGAATCAATGCATGATGCTCTTCAATGTATTGTTTCTCTCAATTGAAATTAATATCCAAGAAAAAATTTAGGCCACCTGATGTATGTACATATTAGTGAGAAATCGAACAATTATACAATTAGTGAGTTTTTATATAAAACCATTTCACAAATTTAAAAATATATAAATAAGTATTATACCAAATTAAAAAGGGGAATCTTGTTGCTAAAGCAAAAAATATTGATAACAATATCCAGACAAAGCATCAATTCAATCAAATATTAAGCCCACTTGTGATGTGGAATGGCTCTCTTCTTTAATCAAAAGTTCAATATATCACTAAAATATAAAGAAATATATAATTAAATAATAATTAGGAATTGTTCTTGACTAAATTCTTTCAACACTTCACTCAAAAGTTACGACCCATTTGATTTGTGGAAGCACACTACCAAACAGCCTTTTTGCTCGAAACGACACCTATCAAATAACACTTGCACTTCTTTTTTTTTTTTTTTAAATCTTTATGAAACCCATAAAGAGACAATCAGCATCTCCATGAGTCAACATTGCAAGATTTGACAAAGAAATAATTCACTTAGTACAAATTCATACTTTAAGACTCGATTTTCTTTTTTTAAATGTGTGTGTTAATCCGGAGATTCTGAATTGAAAGATACAAATCTCTAAAAAATATGTAATATTTTACCATAATCATCCTCAAGTTTTTAATTTTATTTTTCAATTTCAATTTAAAACACTTATTTCTCTAATTGTAAGTTTTATAATATTGTGAAATATATATATATATATATATATATATATATTTATTTATTTATTTATTTATTAATAGAGTGAATGGGGAGAGCAGAATGCAAAAGAAGGTTTATTAAATATGAGCTTCAGGTGTCCAACTACCATTGATTCCAAGTGACTAACTTTTTGACCAGGACATTAATGTTCCAAACTTATAAAATAATAAAATATATATTACTTTAATAGCAGCCTAGATATCATGTGATGATTGGTTGGTTTATTAAATTACTAAATACAGAATGAAATAAAGAAATGAAAAAAAGTATATTTTTATGCCCTTTCTGGTGGCCAATTTGTGGAAAGGAAAAGTTGTCTTCTGGCATGTCCTTTCTCCCACTACAGTAAAAACAATTTATCCTATCATTTAAACAAAATAAAAAAATTCAACCAATTTAGTTTTTTTGTTAAATGAATGGCATTAACAAAAAAGTAATTATAAACATTGTGCACGAGTGGTGACTTTCTCTGCTTTTACTTATTCTTTTGTTCTTCAATATTCACCTAGACTGGAGATTATGACAATGTTTGGTCTTTTTTATATATAGTTTTTTTATAATAGGTTTACCATAAATGAAAATAATTTTATTGTCATTTCAAAACATTAGATTGCATTCAAAATCCATCTAAATTGTTCAAATATTAATTCAAAAGAAAGGTGATGGATTGTAAATTTATATCCATCCAAATATTATTAATAAATTTATTATTATGAATTTCAAATATTTGAATTCTTTTCCATAATGCAGTGTACAAACTATGTAAATTATTGTTATCTTAGCAAACATATATTTTTTATTACACAAATCTTTTTTTTTTAAATGAGTTTGGGGGAATAAAAGGGATGAGAACAATAAGAATAAGAAAACTTGCGTGACCCGGGTTCAAACTCTAATCATTATAATTTGCACCTTTATAGGGGTGGGATACCACTTAAACTATAAGGCTCGTGGTATTACGCAACAAATCTTGAATAAGACGATCTTCTCCTTTATTTTATTTTTCAAATAAAATTAAAAATTAGTAGAATTTATAAAACGTTATTTTGACTAAACCAGGAGGCATGATTGGGACATCAAGTACAGTTATTCTCCCATAAAAACTTTCTATTATTTGCCCACCAAGTCGTCCTCCTTTACTGCAATTCTTTTTTTAAATCATCCATCATTGTCTCCACTATCTAAATAAAATTCTACAATCATTCAAAAATAAATAAATAAACTTATAAAATAAAGAAAGAAAATTACAAATTTGTATCGGTATCTCCTATATTTCCCGTGTTCCCTATCCAACATCTACATAATATTCTTTAATTTTATGTAAATCAAACAAAACAGCCCAACATTCTCTTCTTCGTTATTTCAATCTTTTGCTTAAACTATCCCACTATTTTCTTCTTCTTTCCTATAATATTCTGATTCGCCCCCCCAAAAAGAAAGGGGATTTTTTTTTTTTTTTTTTTTTGGATGAAAAGATTTTCTTGTAAAAAAAAAGTGCTGGAAATAGGGTTCTCAATTTCTCATTAATATGAATATGTATTAGAACTTTTAGATATTTATCTTACTTGGGTAAACTGGTTTGTGTTAGATGTTAATGACAATTTCATGAGAAAATATGAGGCAATTTGCTATATATGATTCCACTATCGATAAATTTCAGTCTCTTTAATATTTCGGAATATAATAATTAAATCATTAGATTCTAACATCATTGAAATCTTGATTGCAATTTTGCCTATTAATTAAAGGTTGAAATTTGTTTGAAATGATAAAATACAATAGATTGTAAAATATATGTCAAAGTGCAACAACCAAAAAAAAATTATCAAACAAAGTGCAAAAACACAAAGTTTGGATGGCCAGATCAAAATGTAACCATCCCATTTTAATTTGTGTTTAATAAGTTTAAAAGGTTAGTACGTATCTTTTCCTGAAGTGGTAATCGTCATGCATATTTAAGTATCATTTTAACCACATGATTCTATATGTATAATAGAGGCAGCAAAGAAATATGCCAAAAGCAGTCAAATGCTAGATTAGAGTTCCACTTCCTAGGTCTGCGCAACTTCAAGATTCCAAAAGTCCCATTTTAATCTTATTTACTTATTCTAATGTTAGGAGTTCAGTGGTTAAAAATACCACATTTTATATAGGGAATATATTTCAATTATAAATGATAGATTTGTTATTTTTCTATCATAACTCAAAAAAAAAAAAATTGATATTCTTATGAAAAAAATAAGAAAAGTAAATTTAGTATCAAATGTTACACTTTATGTATTTATTTATAGGATTACACAAGATGGTTATATTGTGTGGCCTCTAAAATACATATCGAGTAAAGTCACTAAATGTGTGTCAATTTTTTTTTCTTTAATAAGGACAATTTTATTCATTTTCTTGATTTGAAATAGAAAAACAATTCACTATTTGATTTTATAGTTATTTGATGGAAAAAATAATAATTTACTAATTGATTTTGTGATATTGGATTGTATTTTTCCTCAATGTTATTGTATTATATAGTTTTTAAGTGTTCATAAACATGATACGAATATATAAAGTGAAATATATGAAAGAATCTTCACACCTCCGCATGGTCGAGGAAGTTGGATGGCCGAATTTACTTTAGAAGACAAGTAAAAATAAGGAGTGAAACAAATGGACAAAAAAATAAAGATTTTGAACTCCTAAATGTTATACGTTTATTATGAGATCATATTATATACATAATGTACATTAATAAAATAATCGAAATACAGTCCACAATAAAGGGTTAGGACTTTAGAAAATTCCTCCAACATGTGAAGACACAATTGGAAAAAAATAAAAAGTTTTACTTTTCAGTTGAGTGGGTGAAGCCTTGTTTGTTAACAAAACGACAAAATTATAATCAGAAGCTGATTTTTTAAATGTCGGCGGCAGCGGCGGCGGCGGTTGAAATTCCGTTTCCCGGCGAAGATTCAACGGCCCTTAAATTGCACCTACTAAGATTATATTTCTATACTTTGGCTATAAACCAATAAACAAATCCAATCTTGGTAATCACTTTTAAATATATTTTTTACTTTTCTCTTACAAAACAAACTAATAATTAAACAACTGCGTTACTTGTTTATTTGTGTATTCAAAAGATTTGCTCTAAAATATTATTTAAAAACTATATATATTATCTGGATTCAACGACAACAAATGTATTCCATAAAATCGTCTTACCCTAATTTTTGTCCAGAGAAAATTAATTAAAAAAAAAAGAGAGGAGAAAGCTGCTGAAGCTTGTAGACGATGAGCAGCCATAGTGTTTGATAGGGCGAAAATAAGGAATCCCTTTTTAGTTGAAGTAACAGAAACTATACTAGTTAAACATCCCTAAATTGATAGTGTTTTTATATTCTACTTCATACAACCAACACAAATCAGACATATAAAACTATATTATTGATATATAATAGGTGTACACTGATAATGTTAATAAAGAAGATGGAACGTGACCCTAACTTAACATCTACTTTTTCTTTTTTCTTTCCAAATATTACTTAAACATCCACAATAAATGTCCAAAACTTTCAAAGCTACACAAACAAGGATTCTTACGATTGATCAATGCTTTAAGTCCCAAAGAAATTGCAGTTCAAAATATTAGATACCAGGAAAAGTTCAAGCAAAGGAGCAGGCTACCAGACCATATATATGTGAAAGAAAGCAGTAGGAAAACTTCAAACAACCAAGCTACTTTAAAATTGGAACTCCAATTTATTACATCTGTACAAATGAATCCATTCAAACATGTCAAATTACTATACTAAAGCTGACAAAAACCTTCGACCATTAACTTCTGATATTTGAGCAATATGTAATCTGAAATGCAATCAAGTGCGGTGCAGGACAAAAATGAAACAAATTTTGAGCATATAAAACTGCCAAAGGAGAAGACACCAAAACCGGGGGAGGCGGAGAATAAGCAAACCACTGCAACACCGGAGGAATGCTAATGTTCTTTGTGTTTGTCAAAATATGTCCCATTGTCTAATCACGACCACTTCAAAGTACATACCACCATAATATCCATCGTCTTGCCCACTTGTTATATACAAAAGCCAACAAAAAAAATAAAAAATTATATATATTGTAATTCACTTATAGCCAAAACTCCTCAAACTTTTCCTAAATCTTTTTCTTTTTTTTTTTTCCCCTCCTGAAGCTTCAAGATTTCACAAATTCAAAGAAAATGGATCAAACAGAAATCCGAAGACAAAATGAGAAAACTACAACTAAGCAGATCCCAAGCACTTGTATATAGTATCTATCATTCAGTCACAATAGCAACAAAAAAACAACATCAACACTCCAATAGCTATCCTCCTATAGCAGGGCTGAAAATCATTTCCTGCATTAAGAAAACAAATGGATTATTCTCAGTGCTTTATTCAAGGTAAAACCAAGTTATAGAGACATACTTGGATAATCACAAAAATTATAGCAATTTCATGAACCTGATCACACACTGGACATGTATCACTTCTTTCCATCCATTCAAGAATACAAGCGAGGTGAAAATGATGATCGCATTTTGTGATGATTTTTGGGTTCTCTACGTCGTATTCTGCAAAGTGAAGGTTCAGTATTTCAAACCTCAAGTGCATCATGAAATCAGCAGTCAGTTAAACATAAGAAGGTAAAATATTTTATTGCACCTTCAAGACAAGTGGGACAGACATCCTCCTCATCTTGCAATGGTGAAACAAGTTCAGTGGACTTTTTAAGTTCCTCAGACTTCTCATCTTCTACTCCTTTTGATGCTGCCAACTCAATATTTAATTCAGTGTTTTCATCCAATTCCAGATTTTTTACCTTGGTCTCCAAAGTAGAGCCAGAGTTTATGTCTTCAACAGACTCAGTGTTGGTGGTTTGCAAAACCACTTCAGTCTTATTTCCTAAACTGTCTTGAGTCCGTGACGGTGTTGGTGGCTGTCCTGTATATGTTTCATAAGGTATAGGTGCAGGAGGTGGCCGGTAAGTGTCTGGGACTGAGGTATCTAAATTGGTATCCACCAAAAGCCCAGCAGAGACTATTGCATGGTGAGATGATAAGGGTTCGTGCTCTTCTGACACAGGATACTGCAAACACGTGCATCCCCATTATAGAGAACCCAGTGAAGAAAAAATCTATGATAGCACATGCAATACTAATGGCATTGTTATAGCTGATAATCATGGTACAAAAACCAAGTGCAGAACAATAGAAAAAAAACCAACTAAATGCTGTAAACATTAGCACATATAGAATATGTTCACATCTGCTATTTATTCAATGTGATCGAATAAATAATTATTATCCAACGGCAATGCATATCCTGTTAGACTGAAACAAAAGAAGGCAGGGCCAAATCATTGGTTTCAGGCTCTAAAGCATGGAATGGACTTCAAAGCAAAAATAGCATAGGATCATTTTGGAGTTCCATTCCAGTTAAATTATAAATATCAAAATATAAGCTCAAGATGTTCTAAGTACCGCACAACAGATAGATGCCACGCTTAACTGGAGAAAAAAAAAAAAAGAGGGTTTTGTTTATCAGCACAAAAACTTCACCCTGATAATCAGTGCATTGTTCATAAACAATATAAGTGGTTTTTAAATATCATACTTTGTTTATTGGCTAATGATTTTTCCTTAAGGTTTGTTTACCTCAATTGTGATCATAAAAGTTGATTTAGATACCAACACAAAAGTTTCTTTAATCCTTATCTCACATACTGACATCCACGCTGCACACAGTGATATGGTACAAAGCGTTGAGCAGAGCGCTAACAATATACAGGATTCTTTTAACAACTCAATGAGATCCATCCGGACATCAATGTCATAATGACACAGATATAGGTTAAACACTTTTTTTTGGTTCTGATGTAGAGTTTTTCAATTGAGAGAGAGAGAGAAGAGCATGTGGTCTTTGAGTTCAAAATAGAAAAACGTTCTCTTTAAATGATGGTCAAAGACATAATTAACTGTACTGTATAAGTAATCTTCTGAACTTTGAAATAACAGATTTATTCCATCGACATCCCAAGCTGGTTTTTTAGGCATTTCAAGAACATAACGGGGACCTGCTGTCACAGATATTTTCTCCTCCATTGACATCATAAGCTAAACATCACAATACTAGTCTTTAACAAAAGGGCATCAAGCTAATTTAAGTTGTAAAGGACTTCCCATAATCCAACCTAAGAATATCTTTTTCTTTATGGAAAAAATCTAAAAAATAACCAAATTCTTGCATCTTGTATCTAAATGTAGCAATTAAACAGATATGTTATCATATTAACTTTCACAAATGTAGAAAAAGTCAAAGTATTCCCAGAATATCATACATGGTAAATTACCAATCCAATTCCCAATAGATAAGCTAGACTATAGATGCCATGGATGATTACATTAAGCAGCTAACATCATAAGGTCATTATCTTATGAATATTACTGTAGTATGAAATTCCAATTTAATATATTAAAATTGATCCTGCATACAGAGGTTTGGAATAAATAAAAAAAATTCATATTTATTCATAATTGAAGGATCTTCTCTTCAGTCACTAAAATAGTAAAGTTAGCCCTTACAGATCCTCAGCAATGTTATTCCAGAGGAGAGGTTGGCTGAGACTCGTTTTATTTTTCTCTTTAATAAAGATTGGAATACAACAGAAGCTAGAGTGAAGTTCTTTCATCACAAAATTATTTGTCTTTTACATCGTTGTGGTCAACATCTGTTGCCGACAAAGATGTTGGTGTCAATTGACTCGCAATGAGAAGCATGGTGCCAGATGGAAGAAAAGCAGGAGTAGAAGACACGACATTGATCTTAAACAACATTTAAGCCAAAATAACATTTAATTATTGCAAAATCACAACTGATATAGGGCAAGCAATGTCACTCACATGAAAGAATGGTGGTGACCTATTATTTACAGTGCTCTTAGAAGCACAGCAGCAGCAGCCTCCCATCTCTATTTAATTATAATTGTCATCCACTTGAAGCCACCTGGCACTTGGTTCATCCTTCCCTTTGCTGCACCAATAACATAAAACCAAATAGCAACAATAAGTAGCAATCCATTTTCAAGCCCTAATTACATTACCATACACCTTGGCATTGTTAACACTGAGCAAAATTCTGTGAGGCGCAGAAATGGAAGTGCACTCTTCCAATATACAAGTACTGAGATTAGTTTGGTAATAACAAATTCAATGAAACATCATTTACTCCAATTAAAAAGTAAAAAAAATTATGAAATCCTTTGTTAAATTACTAAACTACCGAGTATTTCAACTCAAACCAACACAAATATGAAGAGGATTGATTAGAAGTTCACACGACAGAAAGGATTTCCCAGCAGAACGGATTCCAGTTTGTCTATATAGCCAAAGAAAACTTTCGCTAACATATATGAGATATGAAACTGAGAAACAGACAGCTTCTTGACTTGGAGATCTCACTGATCAAATACACTGGTCACTTATTATTTGATGCATCTATACTTTCTTGTATCAGATTTTGTTCTGCTTTTTACGAGAGTCGAAATTTGACAGTTTTTCAATCCATTATAAGCATAGATCAAATTTATGCACGAACTTAACTACTTAAGTATCATTTACTGAGTTCTATAAAGTACAAGACTCCTAAGGGAGCAAAGTTTCTCAACAGATTTAATATGCTGGTTGGATGACAATATTTCCCCCATCTGTCACTTATTCTATCAAATCACAACTTCAAACAACCAGCTCAATCCCAATGATTAGCCACCTCTTAAGCGCCCTTACAATTTAATAAAAACTAGAAAAATCACCGGAAAAATTAAACAAAGATGGTTTAATGATTTGAAAAAACATACTATATCTGATTGGCATAAAACCATCAATGAAATAAATCAGTTAACTACATCAAAGATCACTAGCACTGAAATAGAAAGATTACTCCCCGAAACTTCCTTTATTTAACAATACAATTCTGAAAAAGTAAAATACACAGGCACAGAGATATACTGCATAGAAAATCAAGAAGTGACGATTAGATAGACGAAACCAAAGTATCAGTAAGTTAATAAGCTTTTCAAAAGCATCACGCGCATACAGAATTATCCATGGATTTACTCACTACAATCAACATTCAATAAATCTCTGTAGCCAAAAATAGTTGTGCTTACTCTGCATTAGGGAATAAAAAAGAAGTCAATAACGGAAAAGCTAATCAACAAATTCAATCCATCAATCAAATTCGATACAGGCAGTTCTGCTCAGCATAAGCCCGTGTATACACGCGCGCACACGTCATACGGTCATACCATACATATATATGAGAGAGAGATGCATAGCTATAGGAGTCTGTATCTATACCTCTTGGTTGGAATTGATTTGACAGAGACCGCCGTGTCCCCGTGTGAGAGAAAGAGAGGGGGGGAGAGATGAGAGAGAGAGAGAGAGAGAGAGAGAGAGAGAGAGAGAGGCTTTTACTGAAAGGAGGAAGGAAGACCTGGAAAGTTGCAAAAATGTGTGAATAATTTGATTAATAAAATAGGATTACAGTAATTTGCAGCAAAGTAGCAATACATTTAAAATTTGGAGGACTCGTCTGACTGGTTTGCACTATCTCTATTCAAAAGTAAATATACATATTTATGGTAGTATTATTTATACCACACTTTAATTTATTTATTACCATAAATATAATCAAGCATATCATTCACTATTGTTAGCACCTAATTATCGCTGTCATTAACCATCTTACAATTAAAGTTTAATTAATCCTGAATTTAAATATTTGAACGAGATTTTTTCAAGTACTTATATAATAATTGTGTCGTGCATATAGCTATGTCCGAAGTTTTATTGTCTAACATCCAGATTCAGTTTAACAAGTTGAACAATAATATATGAATTATGAGTTAACTTTTTAAATCTTAAATGATTTAATAAGTTCAACCTTTATCGTAATTTCAAGTGGTAACCTATCTTTATAAAAATATAAATTGTATTATTTTTATAAAGACATAAATTGTGTGATGATTATAATTCGAATTTTTTTTATTTTTTTATTTTTATTCTCTTTTTCAATCTCTCTAACTCATTAAAAGAAATAAGTTCAATTTCCAATTTTTTTTTTTGAAAAATACTTGATCGCGATTGCAAAGCTAATGGAGATTTTTTTTATGTTTTTAAGCTTATATATCCTATAGAAGAAATACTCAAATTTAGTTATAAACAAAAAAATTAAATACACTCCCTGGTTTCGTTTTACAAAATTCAATTTATGTGAATTTATCTCTCTTTTTTTGTTTCACCAAGAAAATTATTTTTTTCCAACTTTCTCAATGTCTGTTTTACTACGCTTTTATTTATTGGATACATTAATTAAATTTACTGAATCATGAGTTCTATAGTTAGTTCATATACATTACCATATTTACTAAATGTGTTTTTAAGGATGAGTTACACTTATGTGCAACTGCTGTATGGATCTATGTCAGTCAGGTGGGGTGGAATTCGACCCGAATCTGCTCATTTTTTTTTTATTCTAATCTTTATGTTGTGTTAGTTATAAATTTATACATTTATATTATGTTAAGCATACATTTATATAATACTTTAACTTAAAAAAAAAACCTTAATTTTGACCAAAAAACTATAATTTTAACACAAAAAATCCTAATTTGTACATATATACCTTTATATAAATATTACGCATACCTTTAATTAATATTAGTCATATCTTTATATAATACATAAAGGTACAACTAACATAATTAAAAGGTATACTCAACATAACATAAAAGATATATTTAACATAACATAAAAATTCTAAAGGTATGCTTAACATAACATAAAACTATAAAGGTATGCTTAACATAACATACTTAACATAATATAAAGGTATGCTTAACGTTGCATAAATGTATGCTTAATATAATATAAATGTATGTTTAACATAATATAAAAACCCTAAAAGATATGCTTAACATAACATAAAATCATAAAGATATATTTAACGTTACATAAATGTATGTTTAATATAATATAAAGACTCTAAAGGTATGACCAACATAACATAAAAGTATGTTTAACATAATATAAATGTATGCTTAACATAATATAAAAGTCTAGCACTTGAAGCGAATTTGGGTGGGTTTGAGCGCACCCACCCAAGCGCGTGCGTGAAGGCGGTGTGGAGCGGCGTGTGGGTCAGGTCGGGTTAGGTGTACAGATTCTAGATCCGTGCACCAATTGTATAAAAGTTTTTGTCTTTAAGAATATATTTATTTTAATTATTAATTGGATTTATTATATTTATGAGATTTATTGGGTTAGATTGAATATATGGATAAGTTTATCCATTCATCCTCATGGGTAGCGCCATATCACAAGATTGAGTGATACAACTACGAACTTTTTTTATATCATTAGCTTACATTTTGAGCTAAAAGTGTGTACATGTTATATTGAAAAGTAGTAGTTTATCAAAGATTAGTGATAGAGATAATTTTGGAATCAAATCACATAAATATTTTAAAGATAAGTAACTGAAAATAAAATTGAACTTCTAAAATGACATATGAGATCGGTGGAAGTATAAAATAGCCTTAAATAACGGTCTAATTAAATTGTTGGTTAGTTTGTACATTCTGAATTAGAAATTTTGATTTAGATCGTGCTAAATGTGGTAGCTTAGTATTCTGATCATTAATTACAGATATAATATTACTTAATCAGACTAAATAATGAAAGCAGAAGGATGAAAAAAGAATTACAAGTGAAATAATATAATTATAATATATATGTATAATTAAATAGGTTGAATAGTAAGAGGACGCGTGTAGGAGACTTGGGAGGAGGATTTGTGGATGGCCAAGTTGGTGTCTGGCCGCCCAACAACCAAAGTCTTTGGGACTTGTTGGGTCCCACCACTTATTCCATATAATAATAATAATAATAATAATAATAATAATAATAATAATAATAATAATTATTATTATTATTATTATTATTATTATTATTATTATTATTATTATTATAATATAAGCATACTTTTCTGTGTATTCCATATTGATCATGATGGAAAAAAGAAAAGGATTAAGTGTGGATATAACAACTATATTCTGTATTCATCCATTTATTTATTGTAAAGTCCAGCATCAAAATTGTCTAGGACTATAGGGTAGTTCAGCTAGTAACTTATTTTGACATCAAAATGATGATATATTTTTTTGGGACAAAAACTTTGAAATCTGAGAAGTATAATATATGGTTTTTATGTGGATATAATGTTTGAAGTGAAAGACTTATTTAATTAAAAGTCGGTTGGCGGCCTATCTATTTTAGTCAGGAAAATTTGGCAGTTTTGGTTCAATAATAGGTCAAGACTAGTAGACCACTTTGAACTTTGAAGGTCATTATTTTATTTATTTATTTATGGGAAATCTTGATTGGAATTTGATCTACAATATTGCTTGTGTGTTAAACTCTAATTAATTCTTTTGGTTAGTTATTTATCTCTTTTCATTTAAAATTTATTAAATCATGCTAATTGCTAACTGTATAATGTTATTATGATAGATATATAAGTTAATTCTGTTTAGATTAGTTGACTCATGTGTTGAACTAATCTTATCGAACTTTTTTTAGAGCAAGTAATCTAATCAATTAAACCAACTCAATGCACATACTTCAAATTTTGTTCAGGCCATTTTTAACTAGACTTACTAATTTTTTGTTTCTATTGAATGAAGAGTGATACATAGATATGGGTTTTGAATTGAAAAGATTTGATAATGGATGTCCAATCTATTAAATTAGAGTTGTAAATTAGTCCAAAGTCTCTAAAATAGTGTTTTAGATGAGAGTAATGAAATTCCAATTTATTCATTCTTACCATCGAGCTAATCATCAATTTAACATTATATTTTTAAATGTATCTTCCTTTCAAACCAAATCAAGATATAATACAAGGTGTAAAAGTTAAAAGACCTCAGAAAATTGAGTTGAATTGGAATTAGAAAAAAGATTTAAAAAAAGGAAAGAAGGCCCATTACCCTTTCATATTTGGGCTAGCGATAGAAAACAAACGGGCTTTGAAATACGAAATTGGGTTCAAATGCTAAGCAATCTAGCAAGCCCAAGACGCTTGGTAAAATCCATTGCATGCATTAATAAACTATCTGAATAAACTAGTTAGCTATCATTCAGCACCTCTTATGCGTCTCCTCACCCCACCCAAATAAAAGCCTGCTTCTTCATGTGCATTTCAACATGTTCATCTCTAAGTTACAACTATATTCGATGAATATCTTCATATAATGTTCTTTGTGGGGCCCAACCACAGGCATTATAATGGCCTTGTATTCAGACACTTCACAAGCCTCTGACTGACAAAATAGTGAGGAAGCAGGGCATGACATTAAATTGAGTGAATGGGACACAGAAAATGGTTAGGATTTTTAATTAGGGAACAGGTTGACACTCACACACCTTGTCTCTTCATTAGCACTACATAATTAGGGGTAAAACTAAGAGTTAGGGTCCATAAGTATACCTACTACATACATATATATTACAGCCACTCAGCAAATCTGTCTCGTCTTAATCTTTCCCAACCGATTGCAGTCTCTTGGCTGCACGAATGAAGTCCAGTATTACTTGTACCTCGTCCACTTTCTGTAGTACCAAAAAGACCAAGGAATTATATCTATGAAAACATACTTATTCAGAACATGAGTGAGTGTTTGATTGGGTGCAAAAGAGAGGATACCTGTGAAGAAAAATGCTGCTGGACGGCGCTAATCAGTTGCTCCTTAGTGGGGTTAGGACTAATGGTGTCCTGCAATATTAAGATTGAGGAGCACAAAATTAAGTAACCTGCTGGAAATTGGCAGTAAATTAAAAGAAAAAAACAGGATGATTACAAGAGAGAATAAATCACCCACAAGATGGAAGCTTCGACAATATCTCCACAATGATCCAGTTCCAAGCTTTGCCAAATTAACTCTCTGAAATCCAATACATAAAACTCATGTATATGTCAAAGTTGCCAAGATAAATGGAAAAGCATCATAAATCAAACTGATTTTCCATCAGAAAAGATGAATGCAAGTCAACTAAGTTAAGAAAAGAAATGAAATGAAGAGGGATAAGACCGAGCACTTGTTTGACTGGATCGATGGAAAACATGGCCAAAAATATGATACTAGAGGTGTGGATGCATTCAACTCTATTAAAAATTCCAAGCACCAATGTCATTTCGAACTCATGTCAGGAAATGATCAGTATCATGATTTAATTGCAGAATTTCTAATTATAATATTCCTTGTACTTGTATATATGAATTCATGCATACCTACACCCGAATAAATGAGGTGAAAAATCAACTACATGTGCCCTTTACTATTTTGGCACAGCATAATCTCAAAATGACTATTACTGATGTAGATATACGTGTATTAAATTTGTTAGTAGATAAAACCATATCTTCTCTATTGTGCTTACCAATTGTGTTGCGTGACATTTGGACAGAACTTCTCTGCAAATATTGTGATTCATTGACTTTGTGGATGCTGCAGATGGAGACCATGGCCTGCTGTACCGAACTCTTGGCTTACTTATCTTGCTCAAGTGAAAGCCATAAGCTGTTCGAAGGATAAACAGAAAATACTAAAAAAGAGCCGCACCATTTAATAGACATTGAAGACTGAACACCAAAAGCTGCAACTTACAGAAGCGACGATGGTGCTTCTCACCAATATCAGAGCCACTGCTGGAATCATCAAAATCATAATCATCGTCTACTTCATTTCCAGTAGGCGGTTCTAATACGCTCAAGGCATTTCTTTGGAGCTTGACCTCAACCCCATTCTTCAATACCTGTTTATGTCACAAACATTTAGCCACAAATGAAAGGTTCTCGGGGGGAGGAGGGAGGGATTTAATTACTTGACAATGAAAAAACATAATTTATTTAGTGAGATAAGAAGAGTAAAGCTCAACAAAGGAGGCCTCAATTTATTTCACAAAGCACGTTGACCAAAACAACAAAGTGACCAAATGGGTTCCCTCCAAGTTTTCACTTAGTCAATTTCAGTAACATATACCATTTTAAGTAAGTCATTTGCAATTTCAAATTTTCTTTAACAATTCTTTATCAGGAAATCTAAGTGAAATGTCAGTCCATTTTTCTGAGCTAAACCCAATGAGGACTTTAAATATACCCAAGACAACCTTAAGATCAAATTCCCTAGAAGATCATTACCAAAGGTGTTCTATTTGCAAAAGAAAACTATAAATAATTATTTTCACCTTAGATAGCAGGACATTTCAACCACACAGAGCCCCATCAAGAAAATAATTGAATTCCAATATTTATAACTGGATATTAATAATTGCAAGTATATAATTTTATAATAGTTACCGGTCCCTATGATTCCCCAGGCATGCCATAGAAGATGAATTTGTTATAACCACAAAAGTATCAGTTCACAACTAATCTACTCCAATTAAAAAAGGCAGCCAAACATATTAAATAAGGATCACACTATTTGTGAGAGAATGGAGACATACCAGCCAATGCCAGCCACCAAGCCCAACAGCTTTCTTGACAACACCTTGCAATCCCACCAAAACACTTTTTGTTCTGTTATTCCCTGTGACAATAACTTTTGTATGCCTGGGAAGAACGGATAGCTCTTCATCGCCGCTTTCCTCACGGAAAGGTGATAAAGCCCGGGAAGGGCATGTCTCGGTCTCCAGCATATCACTAGTGAACAAACCTATTTAGAAGCAAGAGAAGACACCACTAATGTTTCCCTTATCCGTACACTTACACCACAACTCTGCATATCATGTGAATCCTCTTTCTCTTGTACCCAGTATTACAGTCAAGATATTCAGAGAACAAACTGAGTCTATATGGAGTTAGTAAAGTCCAAACCAAAGCTTGTAATTTTTCACTACACTGCAATCAAAACCGATTTTCTTCTTTGAAACCTCCTTTTTTGGGTATTTTCCAAACTATAATTTCTTTATTAAACTAATCTTCGCTCCAGACGCAGAGAAACATAGCCTTTCCTATACGACATTAGCTACTAAATTCTCAACTGTAGGGAGAAACTTTAACCTCTGAACAAATTCCTGACAAGACAATAAAAATTCTGAAGGTGAGTCATAAAGACATAAAGACATAAAGAACCTCGAGCTATGAGAACTGAGATTTTTTTTTTAACTCATTTATAATCTGTAAGTTGCAGATAAGAAGTTGAAGAATTGTTTCGGGGATTGACATGAATAAGTTGTGGTGATTTTAAATGCAATGTATGATTCACGGGCTCAGTTTGATTGCAATAAATGAACCAAAATTATTAAACAAAGACACCTATCTCTCTCTCTCTCTCTCTCTCTCTCTCTAGGGTATTATGATTTCTATATGGGGGGTTCTGATAACCTGAATCAACGCTCTAATCATATGTTATAATATCAGTATCACTCTCTGCTCATCTGCGTTTCCAAATTATAAATCTTTCCCGCAAAAGAACAACAATATTTTAATACAATTTGTACCTGGATTAAGGATAAACAAATTGATCAAATAAACATAGCAGAAACCCAAGCAGGACTTGGCAAAGAACTTAATCACGGGCAAATTAAAACATTATTTCTAAATTCTGACACAATTACTACGAATTTGAACTTAAGAACTTCATTCCACTCACTTGAAGTACAGTAAACATCAGAATCACAGCATAATACGAAATGTCGAACTTTAACCCAAACAAAAATCAATCTCAATTTAGCACTTGAGAAAGAGCAAAAATAAACACTTAAAAGGGAAAGCGCATAAAAAAATGAAACTTGTCCCCATAAAACATGCTCACTACATTTACTAGAATTGGCATTACCAGTTCAGTACGGACGGCGAAATCTCCACTCTAGAGAGAGAAAACTACAGGCATTGGCAGTTGAAGAAGACGAAATTCAGCAACCAAAGCACATCCAGGAAAAGGCAAGCAAATTCGAATAACGGGTAGCTTGTATAGGTATTACCGATTTGAATGGGAAAGAGAGAGAATGCAAGGAGTGTGTGTGAGTGTGAGAGAGAGAGAGAGAGAGCACGCAGTAAATGCTTAGTAACTGCCGTGGGAATGGGGATTTGCGAACGACCTGCTACTGCTAAATTGCAGTGAATCGTACGGTCCCTGCTACTAGTTTTTTGTCCGTTTTTTACAGGCTAAACGGGTAGTGCGTCGTCGTGGCTCGGCTAAAGTTAAGAAGCGCGCTGCTTGCATTGATTCTTATCCGCTTGCCCTGGAAAAATCAAACCACTCCTCATTTTTATTTAAATTTTAAAATTGGAATGAGAATTATTTACATAGAAAAAAAATTGCAATTTAATTTGGTCGGATATTGGGCTGTTTATTATTTAAATACGATCATTTTTTATTATTTCAGTTTCCAATTATATTTATCTTGCTTGCAATCTGGATTTATTACATTTAATATTTCATCATATGTGTCATTATATATAATATACGATAAGTGTTAATTTTAATATTATATATTGTATGTGACATGAGATTATTATTTTAAAATTTAATATAAAATATAAAGTATAATAAAAGATATCATACACTCAATTCAAAACTATATTCAATATGTTGTTCAAAATACAATAAAATTATAATTCTTTTCTATATTTTAATTAAGATATTAATGTTTTATTCATCTCATTTTATGTTATATCAATTATATTATGAATAACAAAATTCAAAATTCGAACTCTAAAAAAAAGTTACGAATAAAATGAAATATTATTATTGTTAATTTATTTTTTTAAGTAACTTGTGATGAATATTAGACAACTGAAGGTTTGTTTGGATTATTCTTAATTTCTTGTTAATTGCATTTTGGGGCATAATTTGTGACAAGAGTGAGACATGTCACGATGAATTAAAGTTGGCTCAGGCTATATTTATCAGTGACACATCTCAATATTTAATAATTATATATTATTTTGTGAGCATATTTTTTATTATACATTTATTAATTTTGTAATAAATTAAATTAAAATTACAATAATTAAAATACGAAATAGAAATTACAATAATTGAAATTACAATAGCATATTCTTTCACACACCAACTAATATTTTTCCCCCCTTTTGATTTGTGTTTCTCTGGAATATTTTGGAATAAATTTCGAGAGATATTTTGTGGTGCTTGGCTAGGAACTTAATTGAGATTTGGAGAAAATTGAGAGTTTTCAAAATATTGAGAGTTTGAAAAATCTTCAAAATTCAAAAAAGATTGAAAGTTTGGGTAATTTTGGAAATTTGAAAAATAATTTGGATTATTAGGATCCATAATAAGAAAAAAAGAGAACTTGAGATTGTGAGACAAATGAGAATGAATTTTGGATTGATGAGTAAATATGTCAATATTTGACTCTATTTATAGACAATTTTTTTTTATGAATTTTGATTTTTTTAAAATAAAAATTATTTTCTATATCAACACTTTAAATTATATTCGAAAAAAATTAATAGAGACCAATAAGAAAATGACATGTGTATAATTTGCACCCAAAGTGAGTGTCATGACACCCATACTCTCTCTCCTATTATAATAATAATATTTGTGGTGACATTTGGTGGTTGTCACCACCAAATGTCACTAATAACTTTGGACTAAGAGATTAAGAATCAACTCATCATTTGATTCTGTCCAATTGTAGTTAGCAAACTCTAAAATATTTCTAAAATGTTGAAGAATGTATAGAGCATGTACAAAGCTTCTACTAAGTTTTCTTTGTAAATATCATAAAGCATATTTATAGGAATATTTTTGGAGAGGTCTAGAGAAGCTCTCCTAAGCATTGGATTAAATCAATCTCCACCCTCCATTAAGTAAGTGGAGTATTATATAAAGGGGGTGATCCCTCATTTGTAATTATCAACCAAATAAAAGTATTTCCAAACATTACCTCAATTTCAAAGTTCTCTTATTATACTCTTTTAAACGCTCATACTTAGCCAATTTCTCACACTTCACTCACAACATCGTTCTACGTTTCCCACACTTCACTCACAACATCATTCTACGTTAGGTTAATTTTGCTAGTCGAAAGAGGCAATTCTACGTTAGGCTAACTTTGCTAGCCGAAATAGACGGTTTAAGGGGTAAAATGTTAGGATGTTGACCTATTAAATTTATCAACTTCTGTCCAAAATTACTCTATTTAACTCATTTTTTTAATATTAAATTTAAGTTGTTAGTTAAACATTTCAAATGGGAGTGGAGCATTTCTCTAAGTAAAAAAAAAAAAGAGCATAGACCTATATTACATGAGCAGTGGTTATTATTGATGGAAGCGAATCATCAGCCTTGTGCAATTTTAACACATTCGAGGTTCATGCTATATGAAAGCGAGATATCGTCAGCCCTGTGCAATTTTAATTTGGGGTCATGTAATGTATAACAAATGCAGTGGAAAAATGAGTCATACCTTCCACGGAAAAGATGAGGACGAAAACAGACTAATTTGAAACCTCTTTGGAACCTCTCGATCTTCTGTGTTCTGTTGTATTTCTGGTTTATTTGTCAAACATGGTCAACGAATTTCGAGAATCTCAGCCGCTTTCTCCCAAAACCACAGTGAGATTTTTCTCGATCTTCTCTGTTCTGTTGTATTTCTGGCTTATTTGTTAAACATGGTCAACGAATTTCGAGAATCTCAGCCGCTTTCTCCCAAAACCACAAGTGAGATTTTTCGTATATTTTAAGCGGCTGACTTAAGACTTATTTATAAGTTATAAATGGGACCTAGATGATAAATTAGGATTAGGTCTCCTGATGTGCTTAAGCGTTTCATGTTTGGTCCGAACATACGGCTTAAGTCCATCAATAATAACTCCGTACATTAAGGAGTTATTATTGAACTGCCGCCTCAATTTCATATTAAAATATGGACTCCTTACGTTTATCTCTTGTGTTTAAGATTTCGAATGTCCATTAATTAAATGGGTTACTGACAAGTCTCCTAAATAATTAGGACACGGCACAGATTTCTTCTATAATCAACAGTACACCATATAAACAACATTGTCTCTCAATTCATCGAGTTTATTGATTTAATGAATAAATCTCACACACTGACAAATTAAACAAACAAACATTGAGTACATGTCCCTGTTATTATATAAGGATTGTGATGATGCACATTCATAATAACAAATGCCTTGTTCTATTACATAATCAATATAAGTCGAACAATTTCAAATGGTCCTGCTCAATACACATTACACAAAGTGTACTAGTGTAATTTTATAGTTAAGATAGACTAATACTAAATTATAGTACTACCATTCCAATGATTTGTCCAATTCATTTTGGTTGTGAGCTACTATTTATAATTTGTAAGGAACTGATAACATGATCTTATGTGTGGCACCACACACCATGTTGTCTACAATATTAATTAATTGAACAATTACATTAACATATATAACAAATATAAAATGCAAATATTTAACCAAAATAATTCTCATTTCAAAATAAATGTTGATACAAAAGTTAGGTTTATATGCTAACAATTATATATTTCCTGACAAAGGTAAATTAGTATATAAATAAAAAAAACTAATTGTGCAACGTTGATATAGTGGATTATTAGAGAAAATAATATTTTAATATATACTAATAACGGAACGTACAATTCACATGGAGAAAAAAAAATTGTAGAGCTTGAAATAATAACACGTGCATTTCTATCTTTTTTTTTGCATATAGTATTAATATATAATTAAATTAAATAAACCATACAAACTAGGAACCTATTAGCTTTTGTGTGCAACAGTATACCAAAATCATTGTACTTTTCTAAAATTCTAAGCATTTATTTGTTTTATCTTCCATTATTAGAAATACAGTATGTAATGTTGTGAAATATATTCTTACCTATTGATATTTGACATTGTGTTGGAAAAAGTTAAAATATAATAATAATAGGAAAATCATAGTGACATAAAATTTGAATCAAGATGCTCGATTATGTTTTAGCTATCATCCTGCGTTTGTCATTAAATGTGGTAGTCAAGCATCAATGTTTCAATCTTTTTTTTATATGTGCACTTACAACGTTTGTACCATAATGTAAAATTATATAGTATCAAAAGATATTATAAAGTAAAAGTTCATGAAATCATTTATCAATTTGTAAAACACACAATTATACTTATATTTTGGACTTTGAAAGTTTTGATGAGTCTTGAATTTTTATTAGCGAATGTCTTCATCAAATCAACTTCAACAAAAAAGGAATCAATAACAATAATTTGAACTCAAATTCACATATAAGGGTCTTTGCCTCCTTTCATGAGATGAATTCCCACTTTTTTCGAGCAAAATTGACAAATATTTCATACATTTGCATAAAATTTGTATGGAAGTAAATATAATTTTTACTTTTATTATTTAAAAAGACTAGGATGATTTGAGATATGAAAAATAAAGATGTTAAAAATTGGAGTGGTGACATCTTAGGTTGAAGAGATGAAATACAAATTTCCATATAAGAATCGGTGTTATTTCTAAAAAAGTGGAAACATGAAAAGTTGATTGAAAATGAAACCAAACTGCCTCTAATAATTCTAACAGGGCACGTAATTATTTGAGTCTAACTAATAAAAGGTTCAAAACTAGACGAGGAGGACCACCTTATGTCCCGTGATGGGCTCCCATAATTTTCAACTAATTGTCCCATCCATCTCCGACACACCTCATCAACGGTCCACATTCCTCCTCCTCCAAACTTGCAATTACACTCTTGCCCCCCAATTCGAATCTTCGCCGAGGGTAAAAGTGGCCAAAGCTGAATAGGCTCTACGCCGGCTTGGAAAAGCCACACGAAGCCGATATCGCTGGAGAAGGACAAATGAGAGGCGGACACGTGTCGAGTACAAAGCTGTCGGGTCTTATCCTTGCTAACCAGACATATCAAGCCCCTTCGAACTCAAAAGATATTCCCATTTGACTCGAATTTTAGATTTAAAAAAACATTTTGCATACATTCGAAAATTTCACCGTAAAGAAAAAGAGAAGATATTAGGAGGATGAGTGGGCCCACACTTGCACATGATCTGCACTATACTGTCCTTTGCCAGTTTCTCGTACTCCAATTTCAAATATTTGATTTTTGGATTTGGTGGATATTAAGTAAATGTAGTACACTTGTCATCTTTTTTATTTTTTTTACATAATCATGGTAGTAAAGATTGGCATATTTTTACTTCCAATCCTAATCAAAATTAGTTGTTTGGTTACGATTGTACTTGATGAATTTTATATTGATGTCTCATTCACATCATTTCCAATCAAAGATTGCACTAATTCTTACCAACGTCACAAGTCTTCACTTTCATTCGATTATTATAACTCATTTTTTTAACAACTTACATTCCACTAACTAGTTTTACTCATAATTTACACCAAATAAATGCACATTTCCTTCCACTTACCATCTTTGAAAATTCTGATTAAATATAATTATTCGATTTTGAGAATATTAATTAAAAAATATTTGACTTATTTTTTTATCTAGGACAATTCATTCAAATTTAAGATGGAGTACAATATAGGCAGTTAAATAATTAATCAACAATAAAGAAAACATAATTAATATTCCAATACATGTAAAATCTCATTGTAAATGACTGCTTCTAGATCGAGCCCAAAATGCCAATAATTTTTCTTCATTCTCGCTTTGTGGAGTGACTTATCTTTCCGAACATTTTATTTTCAAATGTAGAATAATTTTTCAAATATCTTGTACTTTTCTTAACCGAATTTAATGATTGGCTTGTGGATTTGGTTAGATCGACCAGTTTCGAATAACAAAACCAGTCCTTCATCTAGGCCAGTCTTCAATGAGCGGTTGACATTCATATTGATTTTAGACTCAAACTATTGAAGACCGGATCAAAATATCTATATATAAATTTTTAAATGAAACAAGATTAATGCGGTTTTTTGAAGATATTTAGCTTCGTGATGTTATAAACTGTCGGATTAAAAATGTTATCTTTCGACCTCATAACATTTACGTATACAAGCCATTAAAATTTAATGATAAGATAAAATGTCTTTTAGATTTAATTAAATATATCCATTACATGAAACTTCATATTTTTATTATAATATTAATCTTACAATTTATGACTCCTTATATGCTATACATATACAATGACAACATAATACTGGATATATCTCATATGCTAATTATACGCAAATATGACAGAAAAATACTGGATATATCTTATATACTAATTATATGAAAATATGACACAGAATTGAAGGTTATAGCTATTTACTACAATTCTTTTGCTACGACCAAACTAAAATGGGGTTTTCTCTACGTTTCTTATTTAATTAAAGAAGTTGGTGGTCCAATTGAATATGGGCCTGGACCAGGCCCAGTGTAACAATCGAGTAATTCCATCACCCTATCATCCGAGAAACAAGAAGCCATCTATAAACAAATTATTGTGAATCTTTCAAAAAAAAAAAACGCTACTGTGAATGAAGTTTAGTATATTAAATCAAATATACTTACTAGTAATAATATATGACAATGTATTCGGTGTTACACTTTACGCACAAAACAATGTTACTCTTAATTTCTGATCGATTTATTTATTTTATTGAAAAAGTATAAAAAACCATGACTATGTTTAAAAGTTTGACAATATAAATATGTATTGTTTCTTAGATAAAATAATGTAATTGTTTCCATTAATTAACAAGATGAAGTTTTTGACTTAATTCTACGGAACAGTTGACTTGAATATTGGGTCCTATTGGTGGTAGTAACTAGGGGTGGGATGGGGTCGGGTTTTGGCGGGTTTCGGGTTTTTCGAGTCGGGTACCTAAAAATGGATACCCGACAAGTGTCATCCGAAATACCCATTTTTTTCGGGTATCCACTAATCGGGTACCCGACTTATTAGGTACCCGTCGGATTGGGGTCGAGGGAGTTTCACCTTATACAAAATAACCTATTATCATTGAAAGCAAGAGAAATGAGAATCTAAGTAGAGAATGTATGATGAAATTTTAAACTTTATTCGGGTATCCAAAACCCGATCGGGTAATACCCGACCCGAACTTTGCGGGTACCCGACCTAGACGTGCCCAAAGGGTTCGAAAAATCGGAATCGGGACGGTTCGAACCGGCTGTCAACGAACCGTGAACCGTAGAAGTAAGGTTCGGTTTCGGTTCGGCCTCTCCAAAAACCGTTAACCGGCGGTTCGAACCGTTGGTTTGTGCAATATTTTTTTTTTGAATTTTCAAAAGAGACACGTGTACGCTCTAGATCGCTTGGCTGTTGATGATCAACGGCCAAAATCAAGTTACCGTTGCAAACCGGCGGTTCGAACCGTTGCAATTTTTTTTTTAAATTTCAGGCCAATGGGGCACGGTCGTTCCCGACCATGCCTCATTAAGAAAAATCAAGTCTGGCCAATGGGGCACGGTCGTGCCCGACTGTGCCCCATTGGGCAGACTTGATTTAAAAAAAAAAAGGAAAAACCGGGAAACCGTCGATTCCGGTTAACCGTCGGTTTCCAAACCGGAATTTGAACCGGACCCCCCACGGTTCGGTTCTGGTTTGATGCCCGTGATTTGAAAAACCGCCGATTCCGAACCAACAAACCGGAACCGGCGGGACACCTCTAACCAGACCCGAAATATCTTAAAGTTTATGAAATTATAATGAAACTCAACCTGATCGGGGTAATACCCGTACGGGTTGGATCTGGTACCCGATACCTGAAAAAAAATTCTCACTCCTAGTGGTAACATAGAGCTATCACTAATTGAAAATTTAAGAAAAAATGAATAAAGCAAGGCTAAAAGTTAAATAAACTCAATATATGTTTATAATTTTTATGTTTTTATCAGTGTCGTTTAAAATTTAATTTATATGAATCCCACATTATTTGACCCCCAGAATAAACAAAATACACATCAACTGCAATATAGGACAAACTTTAACTGTTGTTAAACTTAATGTTGATAGGCAACACTTCTCAAATTCAAGTCTGTTTAAAAAATAAACTTTCTATATAAATGCTTGTTGAGAACTTGTTTAGCATTATGAGAATATATTTGATGATAATTTCATTTCCATTAACTTTTAAATAGAATTTAAGAAGCCACATCATCCCTCTATAAACTTTTATTTCAAAAGTCAATTCATAAAATGATAAAAAAAAAAAACCCCTTTAATTTTGCTAATGAGATGAAAACATGCATTTTTTAATCTAAATAAAATTTAAAAGTTTCTAACACTTAAACCATATTTTTAATACTCTTCCCTTATTTTTACATCTACATTCAGTAATATTTTATATTTTAGACTCACTCAAATCCTCGGCTTAATTTCTTT
This sequence comes from Scutellaria barbata, assembly GCA_028654395.1. Classification (NCBI taxonomy): domain Eukaryota; kingdom Viridiplantae; phylum Streptophyta; class Magnoliopsida; order Lamiales; family Lamiaceae; genus Scutellaria; species Scutellaria barbata. The sequence goes on from CM053645.1 coordinate 13,221,140, forward strand.
TGCTAATTGATGTCCGAACCGTCTCTCTCACTCCCTCTCTCTTTCTCTATCACACACGCCTGAAAGCTGTCTGCATATACTCAACATATATAATATACGTGTATATATCAGCAATAGTAAATACCAAAAAGAAAAAGAGTAAAAGAAACGTAGGAGGAGGGAAGAAAAATCAAGAACCATGTCTTCCCCAAGCAAACGCAGGGAAATGGATTTGATGAAACTGTAAATAACATATACGACTTTTGAAATTTGAGTTCAGTGAAAAACATATTGTTTTGCTGTACAAAGTCTCTATCTTTATTGCTTTTGATTGTTTTGTAATAGGATGATGACTGATTATAAGGTGGAGATGATCAATGACGAAATGCAACACTTCTATGTGGAACTCCATGGACCCAAAGACAGTAATACTTTCCATAAACATCCCCTTTATTTTGTGTCAATTTTATGGATATTCATTTGTTCATTTTGAGCTGGCCCTGGTTTAATCTTCTGGGGTTCTTATTTGATTTTGGGTTTTTGAGTTTTTTGTTTGGCTTTTCGGACTCTGTGATCAAGGTGAAAATTAGTTGTAAATTGAGAAATTCAAGTTGCAATTTCTGGTAGAATTTTGTCTTGAATGTTGAATTTTATGATTTTTGGTTGTACCCTTTTATTGGTATTTGAAGGTCTTGAAATCATTAATTGTTGTTGATTGTAGAATGCTAATTAAATTATGCTGGATTTTGTGCATCAGATATCGAACTCTAAGGTTGTTATGGAATTGTGTTTTTGAATCATCACTTTGCTTATTCTATCAGTTGTAGTGAATTTGCAATTAAGTGTACACTAGATTAGTTCCTTTATATGTTAAGTGCATTAGTTCATTGATTTGGTTTTTGGATGCCTTTTGAAAAAACTCGGAATCTTGTCCAATTCGATGGGTTCTTACAGGTCCTTATGAAGGAGGTGTTTGGAAGGTTATGGTGAAGCTGCCGGATGCTTATCCATATAAGTCTCCTTCGATTAGTTTCGTCAACAAGATTTACCATCCAAATGTTGACGAGATGTGAGTGATGGATACATGATGATCTGTTGCTTTATTCTTTCAACTTATGATCTCTGCTTATTCTGAATTATTTTGGTGCTTGTTTTGACAACACCATTTGAGTTTGAGTTCTTTAATTTTGGGTTTATTCCAGTTCTGGTTCTGTGTGTTTAGATGTTATCAATCAAACCTGGAGTCCCATGTTTGGTAAGTTGATAGTTTTAGCCTTTTCAAAGATGAGTAATTTAGTTTCTTTTCAAAGCATTTTCCCTTGAATATAATATTAATGATGGTTTAATTAGCTTTGGTTTGGTTATTTATTTTTCAGACCTAGTGAACGTGTTTGAAGTGTTTCTTCCCCAACTTCTTTTGTACCCGAATCCATCAGATCCTCTGAATGGAGATGCAGCAGCTTTGATGATGCATGACCAAAATGCATATGAACAGAGAGTTAAAGGTAGAGTTTTTTCTGAGAGATATAATATGAATGTTGCTTTTGAGCTTATGATATGCATTATTCGAAAGTTCCTCAATGTAAATTTTCAGCATAATACAGAATTGTGAAATTCGAAGTACGATAACATTCTCCACTAGTTTGTGTCTTTCAAACCAGATGTGAAAACTTGTTTTAATTCATAGTGCCATGTCTTCACACACCATGCACTAGTATTTATGTTTTCTTGAACAGATAGTGAGTATAAATTCTTTTTTTGTTTGCCAGATGAGCTCTTCATTCTGTGAAGTTGTTTGTGTAGTTTCTTCTATTCGAAGGAAAATGATGAATGTGTTTAGATTAAGCATCATCTTGCAAACCAAATGCATAATTTACATATAAATTTATGATTTGAACAACATACATATCTGCCTATCTTTAGGTAAAGAAACTGTTAATCGTCTCAAGGGGAAGTTCTTCAAATTGGAGTCATAATCATTTGTGTTTGTCATATTAAAATGATGTAGTTTCAGTTCATCTAAATTTCTAGCAACTCTTATTAACGAAAAAAGTCTAATGAGACGTCATCCTTTAGAGTACTGCAAGAAACATGCTATGTCTGAAGATGCAGCAGGTGAGGAAACTAGTGATGACGAGCTGAATGAAGACGAGTATGCCTCCAGTGACGAGGAGATTGCTGGAAAACCCGATTCATAAACGAACAAGGAATTCATGCCACTGTCTACCTGTATGTTCTATACATGTTACACTGTTCATGTGATTAATAATCTTAGTATCCTATCAAGCCATCTATTTTGCAGTAAAAAAGGAAAAGTTGTAAAAAATTTATTCCGTGGTTGTTGATATATGTATTATGTTTTCCTGTTCTTGTTTAAGCTGTTCTGGGAACTTAAACAAGAATAGGGTGACTTCAGTCATAAGCTATTCATTATATAATAACTAGTTCACTATGAAGGGTTGAAAAAAATGAGATATATAAGGTTCACTTGAAATACCTATGCCTAAATAGTCGTTTTGGATAACAAAATATATTTTTTAGCTCATGAGAAAAGAGAAGTCTGTCCACTTTTTCTTTTTAAATCTAAGATGTAGTTCATGTGGATTCAATTACATTATGAATCACAAGTTTCATCATATAGTGATTACATCATGTAGTTGATATATATCATTCATACCACGTGTGTCAATTATATCACGAAACACATTTCACGATATAGATATCTCTAAGTTAAGCCGTGGAATGTAGTTGTTGTGAATTGATCATGACTACGTCTGAGTTTCTCATTTCATTCAGGGTAATTTTGTCATTCAGCATAACTACTTAATTTCAAAGAGATAATTAATTTTTTTGTTCAAACTTGTTTACATAGCTATAATAGAAAAGATTTTTTATTGAATATAAAAAGAGTTGTCTAATATTATCGTAATGTCATTTTATCATAAGTGTAATATTACCATATCAAACTTATAAGAACTCAATCTTAAATATTAACTGCACCCAACTTCAGAGTTGTGATTAATTAAACCCCACCACTTAATATTAATTTGAAAATTGAAATATAGATGATTTATCTACAATGATATTGTTTCGAATTCAAAATAAATTTAGGAAAGTTTTTTAATTAGCCCAATTTATTCATCACATAATTGGTATTGGGAATGTTTGTACTTGGTTCTATAATCCTAATAAGATGGTCCTGTACGGTCCGACCACCAGTAGACTGTGGTCCGTCCATGGCCCATCCAACTCCTAAATTATTATCTCCGTAAAATTACTTTTCTACCCCTGCCATTTCTTTTCCCAGCATTATATATAGTTGCTATATTTTTCGGAAATTGGATTAATTGTTAAATAATAGAGATTGATTTAATCTAATGAAAAATGTCATTTCTTTTGGAATTTCCTCAGATTATTGGTGCCACGTAACTACTACTACTACTTTAATATACATAATATGTATTGATACAATAATGATAATAATTAATAATAATAATGTGTATACATTTATATAATAATTAATTAGCATTGGAAGTGTTGAGTCAAAAAAAATGGTCCAACTTTCTTGTTGTCTCTAGGTAATCACATGGAATATTATATATAAGTTTGCTTGTGGATAGGTTCCTCTTTTTCATTGTTTTATATATCTTGCTTTATTAAGTCTACATTTATTTATTTATCTCTTTTTGTTTCCCCAAATTGTCTGTGGTGACAGTAAATTATGGTTTTATGTATCCCAATAAACAATGTGAGGAGAAACGTGTGCCAATTTCTCCATCTTTTAAGCCCCATCAAATCTATACTAATATAAAAATATAAAAAGAGGACAGTTGGAGAAAATTACAAAAATCTTTAAAATTAAAAAATTATGGTCTAATTATTTATTATTGTTGTTTCTTAATTTTATATTTATGTATTAATACTAATTATATTCATAACTTTATTTATGTATAAATTAATGTTGTATATAAAGAAGTTTTGTGAGTTTTGTAATTATTATATTTTAGTTATTATTGTAGACATTATTTATTTTATATTATATTAGTTTTTTTTTTCTAACTTAGTGAATATAAAATTTTGAATTTATTAATATTATAATTTTTAAAATTAATTATAAATATTATAATTCGTGAAACACACGGAAAAAAATAGTAATTAGTAAAAAAGAGAAGCTCAACAACTTTCTGAATATGGGCCTCATTATGAGTAGTGGAAACTGTGCTCTTTCCAGGTAGATTCCAGTGCATGCACTTGGGGTTAATATAGTCATTTTGTACGAAGCAGTGCCATCATATATCCTGAAAAGATATATATTTTTTTAAGAAAAATATAGAAACTGGGGTAATTACTTCTATCTGGCCCTTTATTTAAAAGTGGGCCTTTTATCCCAAGAAGTTTGAAAAAAGTCCAGAATCAAATTCCCAGATACAGACATTTTGAATTCTTGATTCTTTAGATTCAAATTTTGGGGTGGGTCAGGGACCACAAAATAAAATATTTTATTAAAGAAAAAAAATATATAAGGCAAGAAGATTATTATCAGATAGTCTTTGTCCGCAGCTGCTAAACACTAGGAAAGAAAAAAAAGATTTGTTTAATGATTTAGACATATTTGTTTCCTTAAGATGTCTACATGTTTGCAGGGAAATGCGCAATCTTGGATTCATTGTGTGGATATGTTATTTAAATAAAATTGAAGAACCCAAGTCACCCAGCCTTTGTGTGAACACATCAGAGCCGTCCATTGTAATGAAGTCACATGGTGGCATGTGAATGTGATAGCAAAAGAGTGTTTTGGACTTATGTTGAAAAGATCCAAAACTGAGTATCATACAAGTCAACTCAATATTTCCTATCCATACACCTCATTTTCTTCATTTCTTTCACCATCATTCATCTTTTCAGAACTCCATCATTTTTTTCAGTTCTATCTTGCACTCATTCTCCATGTGGACCATCTTCTAATCAAATAAGAATTCCTACTAATTATATTCAAGACTATCTTATATAAATTTTTGTGTAATGCATATTATAGCTGCAAGTTTTGTTTATGCATGAAAAATTGTTGCAATGTGCAGCACCTAAGTTCGTTAATGAAACTGCTTATCCTAGGAATATTGCAGTAAATGTTTAGGGATAAGGAATAATTGTTTTAGGGGTAATAACCATTTTAGACTTATTCAAACAATTGAAAACTGCACTCAAATAATTTTAATAGCATTGAATGTTAAGAAAAGATGTTTAGAATGAGGCGTAGCCCACATTCATCATGCTTTTATTTTTTGCAGCACTACTTAATTATTTGTTTTTGCAGAGACCCACTACTCGTACTATAATCTAATAGCTTTCAAATTATCAACACAAATTATTACTATATAAAACGTCACTTTAGTGAAGAGAACAAAGTCCCACATCATCCTTTTAATTTTAGTTTTCTAATATACATAGTAACATAAATAAATTAACTACTTTGATAAAGCTCGCTCAAATCAGATGCAATTATAATAAACTCAAGTCACTATTTTAAAAGTAAATAAAAAGTAAATCAAATTTCAATAATAATAATAATAATAATAATAATAATAATAATGTATTTGAGTTGAGAGAGGGGTCTTGTTGGTTGTTAATGCTCTGAGTTGAAGAGAGAGAAGTGAGGAGCATTATGAAGAGTGAAGTGTGAACACTTTTCGAATTTGCGCTGAAAAAGGTAAATCCATTTTCCGATTTCCCTTTCCTCCAATATAAAAGGTTATTCAAGAACTGGGTCTGTTCTCTCCATTCGTGGCCCTTCATATATAGATTTATATGCGTACTCCATGAGTTGATATGTATGTTTCTTGAATAGCCAAACATTTTTCTTCTCTTAAAGATTGTTCCTTTTTTCCTCTAATATGTTGCCTGTGGGCTCTGCTCTCTCGATTGGAAGTGTCTAGAGTTTATATTTTCGAGGCTATAGTTCTTGGTTTGATTGAAGTAAGTTTCTCAGATCTGAATTGGATAAGGGTCACTTATGTTGATACTTGATAATTGGTTCATTCATTTTTTATTTTTTTTTGTACTTCTCACCATTATTCCTTATTTAGATCTAGAATGCCTTAAAGTTTGAATCTCTTTTAATGCTGTGAGTTTTATTGGTTTTGGATGGAATGCGGATGAATAAATTTGACGTTGTGTTGCAATTATTTGTACAAGTAACTTGGATTTTGTTTCTCTTTAGCTATTATGAATCTTGAATGTGGATTTCCCGCTTTAATAATGTTGAATATTCTTGTTTATAATTGCAGATGTTATGTTGCTAACTTTAAGCATATTTTTCCTTTTGTCTTTGTTTGCTTTGTGTGAAATACTTCTGCTGTTATTCTTTACATTCGCACTTCATTCCTTAATATCCATAGCTTACCATATTCAAGATTTTAGTTCGAGATGATAAAGTTATTTAAGGTTTTGATTTTTGTTATCTATTTAGGTGTGCTTGTCCCTATTGAGAATGCATAGGATTTCAGCTCATGGGGGATCATGTGAAAATAAAGATGGATCTTCCAGACAATACTAGATTTGGGGTGTTACCTAATAGAACATTGAGGAATCTATCATCATCTTCATCAGCATTTTATTCAGCAAATCAATCACCCTTCTTCTCTCCAAAATCAGGTGCATGTCATTTATCTGCTCATTCTGACGAATCATGTCATGCCACAAATGCGGATAGTTTGCATACTGCTGAATCAGAGCTTTTAACGAGCATTAGTTTTGCCTCAACAGACGTTTATCCTAATGCCGAAGCATCTACTTCAAGTGATCCTAGGAAGCTAGAGAATCCCGGTTCTTCAACGGGTGTATCTAGAAGTCCTTTATCCAGTAACGAAGTTCTCAATCAAAATGATTATTCTAAACAAAAGTGTAAAGTCAAAAAGTTAGAGAGATTACTTGAAACCTCAGTTCCTCCAGCTTCCTTCTCTTCTAATAGACTGAGGAGCTGTGATGTGTACATAGGCTTATATGGCCGTAAGTCTTTATTGCTTAGGTTTGCCAATTGGCTCCGAGCAGAGCTAGAGCTTCAAGGTTTGACTTGCTTCCAAACGGACAGATCTAGGTGCCGGAATTCTCACAAGCATAACAATGTTGAGAAAGCCATGGATGCTTGTGCTTTTGGAGTGGTTATATTGAGCAGGAAGTCATTCAGAAATCCGTACACCATTGAAGAGCTCAGATTTTTTGCTAGCAAGAAGAACTTAGTTCCTTTGTACTTTGATTTGGGCCCAGATGACTGCCTTGTCAGAGATATAATTGAGAAAAGAGGGGAGCTTTGGGAGAAATATGGCGGTGAACTGTGGCTACTTTATGGAGGGCTTGAGAAGGAATGGAAAGATGCTGTGAGTGCCCTTTCTCGTGTTGATGAGTGGAAACTAGAGGCTCATGATGGGCAATGGAGGGATTGCATACAAAGAGCCGTCTCTCTTTTGGCATTGAGGTTGGGAAGGAGAAGTGTCGTGGATCGAGTGACCAAGTGGAGAGAGAAGGCTGAGAAAGAAGAGTTCCCTTTCCCTCGTAATGACAACTTTGTTGGTAGGAAAAAAGAGTTGTCTGAGCTGGAGTTCATGCTTTTTGGCGACGTCAGTGGAGATGCCGAGCGCGACTATTTTGAACTCAAGGCCAGACCAAGGCGAAAGAACGTGACTATTGCCTGGGGAAGGACCAGTTCGATAGACGAAAAGCGAAGGGATCAGAGTAGTAAGCATAAGGGAAAAGAACCGATTGAATGGAAGGAATCAGAGAAGGAAATCGAGATGCAAAACCTTGAATTCTGTCAACCACAACAGTACACTTCAAAGCCAAGGAATGGTAGGAAACATGGAAGGAGGAGATCAATGAAAGTCGTATATGGCAAGGGAATTGCTTGTCTATCTGGAGACTCGGGCATTGGCAAGACTGAGCTTCTTCTAGAGTTTGCTTATAGGTTCCGTCAGAGGTATAAATTGATCCTATGGATAGGTGGAGAAAGCAGATACATTCGTCAAAACTATATGAATTTGTGGTCGTTCCTAGAAATAGGAGTAGGAACAGAGACCTGCACAGAAAAAAGCCGGCCAAAGAGCTTTGAAGAGCAAGAAGAAGCAGCCATAGCCAGAATCCGTAAGGAGCTCATGAGGAACATTCCTTTCCTAGTGATAATCGACAATCTGGAGAATGAAAAGGACTGGTGGGATCACAAACATGTAATGGATCTACTACCCCGATTTGGAGGCGAGACCCATGTTATAGTATCCACACGCATGTCCCGGATAATGAATTTGGAACCTTTGAGACTTTCATACTTATCTGGGGTGGAGGCAATGTTTTTAATGCAGGGAAGTGTTAAAGATCAATCGATTACAGAAATTGATGCCTTAAGGGTTATTGAGGAAAAGCTTGGAAGGCTAACCCTAGGCCTGGCTATAGTCGGAGCCATTCTTTCCGAGCTTCCTATTAATCCGAGCAGGCTTTTGGACACCATAAACAGGATGCCTTCGAGGGTTATAACATGGAGTGGTCGCGAAAATCATCCACTAAGGCGAAACAATTTCCTTTTGCAGCTTTTTGAAGTTTGCTTCTCCATTTTTGACCATGCAGATGGGCCGAGGAGTTTGGCCACTAGAATGGTTCTAGCAAGTGGTTGGTTTGCACCTGCACCAATTCCGGCCACCATTTTAGCCCTAGCCGCGCACAAAATACCCGAGAAAAAGCACCAGAAACAGCTATGGAGAAAGATTCTATGTTCCTTAACATGTGGCCTCACATCATCGTTTGCTCGAAGATCAGAAGCAGAAGCCTCATCACTGTTGTTGAGATTCAACATTGCTAGAGCTTGCACAAAAGAAGGGTTCATTCAGTTCAACCATCTTGTCAAGCTTTACTCCCGAAAGAGAGGGATCGTCGGGGTCCCACAAGCCATGGTACGAGCTGTCATTACTCGGGCCTCTATACTTCAAAGCTCCGACCACATATGGGCTGCATGTTTTCTGCTTCTCGGATTTGGAAAGGACCCAATAGTTGTCGAGCTTAAGGTATCAGAGCTATTGTGTGTCGTGAAGGATGTAATCTTGCCACTTGCCATAAGAACATTCATCACCTCCTCTCGTTGCAATGCAGCCATAGAACTGCTTCGACTCTGTACAGATGCATTAGAAGCAACAGATCAAGCATTTGTCACCCCAGTTGATAAATGGTTGGACAAGTCTCTTTGCTGGAAACAGATTCAAACCAATGCTCAGTTGAATCCTTGCCTTTGGCAAGATCTTGCATTGGCTAGAGCCACTGTGCTTGAAGTTCGGGCAAAGCTTATGGTGCGAGGAGGGAAATTGGACATTGGTGATGATCTGATAAGGAAGGCCATTTTTATCAGAACTTCGATTTGTGGTGAGGATCATCCTGACACGATATCTGCTCGTGAGACTCTGAGTAAACTCACTAGGCTTCTTGCTACTAGTGTTCAAAGCCATAGTTCAGTTTAGATTTTGATTTTTCTTGTTATCAGAGTTTATAGGAGAAGTATAGTACAAAAGCTTGAATAAGCTGCATTCTACATTCAAGGAATTTTTTATTAATGGAGTAGCATTGTTCACTTCCAAATATTGCAAAGGAAATCAGCAATATTAACACGGTTTAAAATGGTGTTTTATCCGGTATTCTAACTTTGTTTTAAGAATATAATTTATATAGATGGTGGTGTTGGAATTTGTAATATAAACTATGACCAACTATATGTCGATTGTCCATTGGCCATGCTGGGTGTTGGGTCTGTTGGATTATATCTTCAGAAACTGAACCTGACTGAAACTTTAATGGGCCGCCAAGGTTAGCCCGAAACAATTTATATATAGTCCAATTCCAACATTTCTTTTTTTTTTTTGTTTTTTTGAGAAAACATTTTTCTCCTATTTTATCACATTCTAAAAGGAAACCCCTCAACCCCAACCTTCCTTTTATTTTCTCTTTACTATTCATTTTGATCTTGAGTACAATAGTTTTTTGTTTTACAATATAAACTTTCAAACGTATACTAAAGAATAATTAATTTATAATATTATAATTATAATAAAAAAACTAATTAGACGATAATTTCAAGAATTTTGACTAGGCTACTAAAGTAGTGTATTTTCATTTGCAAGCCAAACACCCTATGAAGAGGCCATACCATGTTGCAACTTTTCATGAGAAAAGACACTTATTTTTCCAAAACTTAAAATTCACATGACTTTTCACATGATCAATAATTTGGAAGAAATAATTGGACAATAGATAGTTGATTGTCTCTTTCTTCATAGCCTCGCATTTCTTTGCTATTTATGTGCCGCCAAAAAAGTTTGATAGGAATTATATGTAGTTGAGAACTTCAGGCACTGAACTGACTTTTATTACACTTGTTAAATCAATTTCAGCTTGAATTAGTTGGCAACAATTTTCCCTAATAAATAAATAAAACTAAACTTGATCTTTAGGTGCCATCACTAAAACTTCCATGTCAGTATGTCACCTCAAAAACCTTTGAAATTATAGTTATGGAAGAAGAAGCTCACCAGTTTAACTTACGGTGAAGAATTTCTAAGTAATCGTCTCACGAATCTTAATTTATAAGATATACTTTCACGTTACAAGAATCGGGTTGTATGAGTCAACTCCAAGCCCACACAATTAACTCAGCCAAATTTTCTTTAAAATACTGTTTAAAAAGGTATTACCTACTATTGGTAGATATAGATCATTGATTGGGCTTTGAATCACACCAGAATAAAATTCTTTACTGTTTGCTAGACTCATTTAATCGTTTTAACATCTTTATCAGTATTTCTCCAAAAAAAAGAAAAACTTCTTTAGCAGTAAACATGTTTTAAAAAAAAAAAGCATGTTTACTGTTTGCTAGACTAAGTCAACACATAAATCAATTATGCAATATGCAGACTTTCTTTATTTGTACACAGTACTTTCCATCTTTTACAACACTTTTCAAAAACTAACTATAAAGTGTAACCTAATATTTGAGATTACGATTACACTGGAATGAAAATCTTTATCTATTTGCGTCGTAATAACTAAACATTTTCTACAAATTAACTGATAATTTTCTAGTAACAATATATGTTGATCAGTAATTTTTTACTCCCAAGATTTTAATCATCTAATATTTTTAAAAATCATCACACCACACTATGAATCTATGGTATTTAAATCATACATTACCTTTAATATTATTATAAATGTCAAAACAGGACTAATCCCCACAAAGTGAGTCATATGACCTCCTAATCACTAAAAAAAAAAAGTAATTAATTACGATCCAAACAATATCACGCGTGAATTAGTTGACATCAAGACACATCACTTACACAAAAAAAGGTAGAGTTGAGACATTCATAGCATTAATTCCTGTCAACCAATATTAAGCACAAAATTAAATTTCTTGGCTTGAATACTGGTCCATAAAAAGAAAAAGAAAAAAGCTTAAAAGTACCAGAATTATTTAGGAGTGGAAATGTAGCCAGCTATATAGGGAACTAGGTTCAAGAAAATCAACAACAAAATTGATCTCGCCTCTAATATTGGTGGCTACAATATTTCAATTGACGATCCGTATATCATAATTTTTTTGTACTACTATACTAACCATAATTTTTTTGTGCTACAATATTTCTTGAAGATCCCTATATCATCTCCAAATGCCAAGCCCGAAAGTGACCGTGCATGCTAATTATCTGCTGGGATAACTTATAGGTAACTTTAGACAAGATTTACCAGGTATATATTAATTTGCAGTATGTCTGCATTAAATAAAGAATTATCTTTCAAAGTTAAAGTAAAATATTAATTAGTAATATTGATATATAGTGAATTAATTTGGTATGAGACATTACTCTTCAAATTAACCCATTTAAATTAGATGATTGTATGATAGCACTTTACAAGTCTCTCGTTATCTTATTTATCCAAACACTTTATTTTTAAAAGATAAAAGATGTCATAAGCTTTGCTATAAAATAAAGGAGTTTATAAAATCTTTAAAATAAGCATGGTCCAACACCCTCTAGGTAATTTACTACAAGTGTAAAGATGTTGGCAGTAAAAAAGTATGCATATATATAAGTACAAAGTATATGAATTATGATGTGTAATTAATGTGAATAGTTGGTGGGGATTAGAGGAGAGTGTAGTTGGGTTGAATAAGATGCTGGTAAGAATGCATGGGTTTGTGATAAAGAGGAAAGTGATGAGCTCAAAATGTGTGTCGTTTTTCATAAATTTTGCAAGAAAAATCTGTAATGCCGGTCTAAAGTATTGTAGGGACGAGATTACAGATCGAATATGGCGGTGGAGATTATATTTTGTTGACTCTTGTTTCTTTCTACTCCAACGACCTCTGCTTGCATTTATTGTTTCCCCCAAATACTTCTTTCTCTAAACCAGCATCCATCCAATTTATTGCCGCTATCTCCCTCTTTTATTTATCTACTATTCTATACAAATCCTTGTTATTTCTCACTCACACATCTCTCCTCTCACTAAACTCTTTTTCAACCATTACATCTCTCATTTCATTTTTTCTGGTACGTATTTAATTTATGTTTATAATTCTTTTAGTGGTTTTCCGGTGATCCATTGTCTAAATATAAGTTGTTTTAATTATGAGAATTCAGGAAAAGGATTAAGATGGACATGTCAATGGTGATGATGATTTTAGCAATGGTAACGGCGTACCTGGTATGGTTCAGATCAATTGCGAGGTCTTTAAAGGGTTCCAATGGACCTAGATTGTGGCCCGTTTTGGGGAGCCTTCCGGGCCTGATTGAGAACAGTAACCGCATGCATGATTGGATTGCGGACAATCTCCGGGCCTGTGGCGGCACGTATCAGACTTGCACATTGGCGATTCCATTCTTCACCCGGAAGCAGGCCCTCGTGACTGTCACGTGCGACCCGAAGAATTTAGAGCACATTTTGAAGCTTAGGTTCGATAATTTCCCCAAGGGTCCCAACTGGCAATCGGTGTTCCATGATTTGTTGGGGGAGGGCATCTTCAATTCTGATGGCGACACGTGGCTGTTCCAGCGTAAGACTGCTGCACTGGAGTTCACCACACGTACCCTCAGGCAAGCCATGGCTCGCTGGGTCAGCCGAGCCATCAAAAATCGATTTTGTCCTATTCTAGAAATGGCCCAGCGCGACGCCAAGCCTGTGGATCTCCAAGACCTTCTGTTGCGGCTCACTTTTGACAACATATGCGGCTTGGCTTTTGGGAAGGACCCACAGACCCTCTCTCCTGGACTGCCTGAGAACGGCTTCGCTACGGCTTTTGACCGAGCCACTGAAGCCACCCTGCAACGCTTCATTTTTCCAGAGTTTATTTGGAAGTTGAAGAAATGGCTCCGGCTTGGCATGGAACTCAGCTTGAGCCACAGCTTGAAAAACGTGGACGACTACATGGCCAATGTCATCGATACACGTAAGCATGAGCTGCTGAGTCAGCAAACCGGCGGTTCGCTGCATGACGATTTATTATCCCGGTTCATGAAGAAAAGGGAATCATACACCGATCAATTCCTCAAACACGTGGTGCTCAATTTCATCCTCGCCGGCCGCGACACCTCATCGGTGGCGCTCAGCTGGTTTTTTTGGCTCACTATCCTTAACCCTAGAGTCGAGGAGAAAATCTTACTCGAAATTTGCTCCGTTCTAATGGAAACACGCGGCGGCGACATCTCAAAATGGCTCGATGAGCCCCTTCTGTTTGAGGAAGTCGACCGACTGTTATACCTGAAGGCGGCGTTGTCGGAGACGCTTAGGTTGTACCCTTCTGTCCCCCAAGATTCCAAGCATGTCATTGCGGATGATGTACTTCCCGATGGAACGTTTGTACCCGCCGGATCAAGCATTACGTATTCGATATACTCCGCCGGGCGAATGAAGTCCATATGGGGCGACGATTGCCTGGAATTCCAGCCGGAGAGATGGTTATCCGAAGATGGGAAGAAATTTGAAGCCAAGGATCAGTTCCGATTTGTTGCGTTCAACGCAGGACCAAGGATATGTTTGGGGAAGGATCTAGCCTACTTGCAGATGAAATCGATCGCCGCGGCGGTGCTGCTGCGCCACCGGCTGTCGTTGGTGGCGGCGCACAACGTGGAGCAGAAAATGTCATTGACATTGTTCATGAAAGATGGTCTGAAGGTCAAGGTGCATCCTAGGGATTTGGCGCCCATTTTGAAGAAATTGGGGGAAGATTGTGGCACGGGGGAGTCACGTGAGGGGGAGCGTTTCAGTAATGGTATTTCTTCTCATGTTCATATGGATATGATTAATGGGGTTAAATAGAGATGGTTGGGGGTAATTAATTTTGTGAATATGATGAACAATGGGTATTATTATACTGTTACTGTCTATCTTTTCGTCATTATTATTTATGATGGATAGATATCTTAAGATCACAATTCATCATCTCCTCATACACTCATCAGTTTACTTTTTGTAATTTTGTATTGTCTTTTCCATTTTCCCTTTTTCTCTGGATTTTTTAAATAAACTGTTTGTATTGTTTTAGTTGCATTATTGATAATATAAATGCCCACATCGTTGCCTTCCAAGCACATGCTTTTGTGAATACCACACTTGCTAAATTTCATTAGAGCTTTTTTTTAAGTAATTATTTGTATCGGATATAATAGATATATTATTTATTGTTTATAATATGCACACACACATATATATTTATATCACGGGTAATGGGTATAATATGTAGAAGTTTAGGTTAAATTTTATATTAATTCTAATACATAGAATCAAATATTTATAGAACTCAAGTAAACACGATCTAGTTATCAGCCTTTTTTTATTTATTTCATAAGTATGTATACACTTAAATTTATTAGATCTTTTCTGCTGAATTAAAATAATTTCGAATGGGGAGGGAAACTAACTGTATAATTTTGATAATAATATTCAGCCAATGTGGTTGGCCTCCATGCAATGGCTTTGTGAATCCTACACGTGATAAAAAATTTCGGATTAATTCTCTAAAAATAATATATACAATGATATAAAGTTGTTAGAAATTAAAAAAAGAAAATTACTTTTATTTTGGGTTGAATCAGGCCAATTAATTAAATCAACAACCGATAGTAAGACTTTCGTCATCCTGGTTTTCCAAACACTATTTCAACACATTTGTAACAAATGATATTTTAATAGATTGTTAATGATATTTAGATTAAATTATAACAAAAAATTATTAATACTTTATTATTATATAATATTTTCATATAACAAGTGATATTTTAGTTAAAAGAAAACTAACATATGATATTCTAACGTCATACAATACGTAATAGCTTGACAATATAATAGATGATATTTTGACATGTATTAAATGATACATTAACAAACAATGAAGAGCGACTTTGATCCAAATTGAAAATGTGTTGATTTGTCTTTACGGTACTAACATGAGATTTCATGAAACAATCTGATATGCAGATTTGTCTCAAGATTTATACATATTCATATTCATGTGTACATGTTTTTAATTTATCAGTTTTTAATTTATCAAGTGTTGTTTTTATATAACTCTAGTAAAATTGATCTTTATCATTTTATTTTACTTCACAATTATATACACACGAGTTTATAAGAATAGTAATATTGAATAGGGGGAAACTAGCTTCCAATAAACAGATTGAATCTTTGAGAAATCGGCCCGACTTGCCTATTTTCTTTATAGTAAAGTCACTTATGCCCTAAATTAAAAAAAATAAAACTCACGCTACCCTAATTGCTATAATATTTACCCCAAATGTCTTAATTCTATCCTAAGTCAATGCAGCAATCACATCCGCCTGCAATGACCTAACGGATTCGTACGAGAGTAGCCCCATTTTCCTTTAATATAATTTATATTTATTTTTTCCAATAATTTATTTAAAAATTCATGAAATAAAACCTGAAAAGAAATTACCTACACGAAATTCCTTGAAAAATATTAATTAAAATTAATTTTTTTTCTTTTTTCGCACACAAAATCCGAAATGAAATGATTTTCTTGTAAAATAATTTTTTTTATTTTTTCATCCAATTATTTTTTTAAAAATGAATGAAGTGAACGCCTAAAAAAAATACCCTACACGAATTCTAGTGACAAATAAAAAAAAATTAATTTTCTTGGAAATAAATGACCTACACAAAATTCACTACGAAGATATTAAATAAAAATATTTTTTTTCATTTTTTCACATACAAATTCGAAATTAATAAATTTTCGTGTAAAATGAATAGTTTAGATTTTTTCGTCCAATAATTAATAAAAAAATGAATTAATTGTCGCCTAAAACAATACCCTACACGAAATTTAGGGGAAAATAGAAAAAAAAAATTATAGGAATAAATGACCTACACGAAATTCCCTAGAAAGATATTAAATAAAAATAATTTTTTTTTATTTTTTCATACAAAAATTCGAAATTATTAAATTTTCGTGTAAAAGGAATTTTTTTTATTTTTTCGTCCAATAATTTATTAAAAAATGAATTAATTGTCGCCACAAAATACCCTACACGAAATTTGAAAGAAAATTTAAAAAAAAAAAAATTATTCGAAAAAAGGACCTAAACGAAATTCCCTAGAAAGATATTAAATAAAAACATTTTTTTTTATTTTTTCATACACAAATTCAAAATTAATATATTTTCGTGTAAGAGGAATTTTTTTTATTTTTTCGTCCAATAATTTATTAAAAAATGAATTAATTGTCGCTACAAAATACCCTACACGAAATTTGAAAGAAAATAAAACAAAAAAAAATTATTCGAAAAAAGGACCTACACGAAATTCCCTAGAAAGATATTAAATAAAATTTTTTTTTTTTATTTTTTCATACACAAATTCGAGATTAATATATTTTCATGTAAGAGGATTTTTTTTTTATTTTTTCGTCCAATAATTTATTAAAAAATGAATTAATTGTCGCCTAAAAAATACCCTACACGAAATTTGAAAGAAAATTAAAAAAAAAATTTATTCGAAAAAAGGACCTACACGAAATTCCCTAGAAAGATATTAAATAAAAATATTTTTTTTTATTCTTTCATACACAAATTCGAAATTTTAAATATGTTTTCGTGTAAGAAGAATGTTTTTTATATTTTCGTCCAAAAATTTATTAAAAAATGAATTAATTGTCGCTATGGAAATACCCTACACGAAATTTGAAAGAAAATTAAAAAGAAAAATTATTCGAAAAAAGGACCTACACGAAATTTCCTAGAAAGATATTAAATAAAAATATTTTTTTTTATTTTTTCATACACAAATTCGAGATTAATATATTTTCGTGTAAGAGGATATTTTTTTATTTTTTCGTCCAATAATTTATTAAAAAATGAATTAATTGTCGCCTAGAAAATACCCTACACGAAATTTGAAAGAAAATTAAAAAAAAAAATTATTCGAAAAAAGGACCTACACGAAATTCCCTAGAAAGATATTAAATAAAATACTTTTTTTATTTTTTCATACAAAAATTCGAGACTAATATATTTTCGTGTAAGAGGATTGTTTTTTTATTTTTTCGTCCAATAATTTATTAAAAAATGAATTAATTGTCGCCTAAAAAATTCCCTAAGTGAAATTTCGTGTAAGGAAGAAATCCTACACGAAAATTAATTTTCCAAAATCATAAATCTTGAATAACTATCTAACAATACAAACATGTAAGGACACTTGTCAAGCATTAATACATTCAGTTTCATAGTTGTTTAACTACACGAAAATTAATTTCGTGTAGGGAAAGAAATTTTTATTTTTATTTTCCCCCACAGTGAAAAAAATTAAATCTCTACGGTGGAAAAAAATATCGTGTAAGAATAAAAAAATGTGTAATTTAATTTTTGGATTTACCTAATTTCGTGTAAGTAATAAACAATTCGGCTAATATTTAAAAAATGAATGCATGAAAAAAAACAAATTCCTACAAGTAATTTGAAATTAAATGAGTAAGTATTAAATATTAATTTAACCCTACACGAAAATTGTATAATTATTAATTATTAATTAATTCCCTACACGAAAATTATTAACTATTAAGTATTAGTTATTAATTTTCGTGTAAGCGAAAATTATTGAATATTACTTATTAATTAGTAATTTTCGTGTACGCTTGTTAATTATTTTTGCCAAAATCTATTCCCTACACGAAAATTGGTAATTAATAAATATTCCCTACACGAAAATGGATAATTATTAATTATTAAGTATTCCCTACACGAAAACTTGATTAAGTATTAAAATTGGATTAATTCCCTACATGAAAAGAATTAAATAATATTTATTAATTATTATTTATTATTTTTTGTGTAAGCTTGTTAATTATTTTTGCAAAAATATATTCCCTACACGAAAATTAATAATTAAAAAATCTTACACGAAAATTAACATAAGAGCTTACATGAAAATTAACATGTGCTATTAATATAAAATTAATAATGCTAACTAAAATGTTAATATAAAATTAACATAAAAACTTACATGAAAATTAATAACATGTGCTAATTATTAAAGCTTACACGAAAATTAACATTCTGTTAATAATTAATTAATATTTATGTTAATTTTAGGGAATAGCATTCTTAAAAAGCTTACACGAAAATTAATAATTAATAATTAATAATTAATATTTAATTATTTTCGTGTAGGGAATTAATTAATAGTTAATACTTAATCCAATTTTCGTGTAGGGAATAATTAAACATTAATAATTATCCATTTTCGTGTAGGGAATAACATTTTGAAAAATCTTACACGAAAATTAATAATTAATAATTAAAAATTAATATTTAATAATTTTCGTGTAGGGAATTAATTAATAATTAATACTTAATCTAATTTTCGTGTAGGGAATAATTAAACATTAATAAGCTTGTAAGTTATTGAATATTACTTATTAATTATTACTTATCAATTAGTAAGTTAT
This sequence comes from Scutellaria barbata, assembly GCA_028654395.1. NCBI lineage: Eukaryota > Viridiplantae > Streptophyta > Magnoliopsida > Lamiales > Lamiaceae > Scutellaria > Scutellaria barbata. Next base: position 13,240,107 of record CM053645.1, read on the forward strand.
TGAATATTACATGTAATAAGTAAGCAATAAGTATTAATTATTACTGAGATAGGGAATAAGTAAGCAGATACTTATTAATTATTACTTATCAATTAGTAAGTTATTGAATATTACATGTAATAAGTAAGCAATAAGTATTAATTATTACTGAGATAGGGAATAAGTAAGCAGTAAGTCATTCGTGTAAGCAATTACTTATCAATTAACAAGCGTACACGAAAAGTAATAATTAATAAGTAATAGTATTCAATAACTTATAAGCTTACACGAAAATTAATAACTAATACTTAATAGTTAATAATTTTTGTGTAGGGAATTAATTAATAATTAATAATTATACAATTTTCGTGTAGGGTTAAATTAATATTTAATACTTACCCATTTAATTTCGAATTACGTGTAGGAATTTGTTTTTTTTCATGCATTCATTTTTTAAATATTAGCCGAATTGTTTATTACTTACACGAAATTAGGTAAATCCAAAAATTAAATTACACATTTTTTTATTCTTACACGATATTTTTTTCCACCGTAGAGATTTAATTTTTTTCACTGTAGGGGAAAATAAAAAAAATAATTTCTTTCCCTACACGAAATTAATTTTCGTGTAGGTAAACAACTATGAAACTGAACGTATTAATGCTTGACAAGTGTCCTTACATGTTTGTATTGTTAGATAGTTATTCAAGATTTATGATTTTGGAAAATTAATTTTCGTGTAGGATTTCTTCCTTACACGAAATTTCACTTAGGGAATTTTCTAGGCGACAATTAATTCATTTTTTAATAAATTATTGGACGAAAAAATAAAAAAAAATCCTCTTACACGAAAATATATTAATCTCGAATTTGTGTATGAAAAAAAATATAAATATTTTTATTTAATATCTTTCTAGGGAATTTCGTGTAGGTCCTTTTTTTCGAATAAATTTTTTTTTTAATTTTATTTCAAATTTCGTGTAGGGTATTTCCATAGCGACAATTAATTCATTTTTTAATAAATTTTTGGACGAAAATATAAAAAACATTCTTCTTACACGAAAACATATTTAAAATTTCAAATTTGTGTATGAAAAAATAAAAAAAAATATATTTTTATTTAATATCTTTCTAGGGAATTTCGTGTAGGTCCTTTTTTCGAATAAATTTTTTTTTTAATTTTCTTTCAAATTTCGTGTAGGGTATTTTCTAGGCGACAATTAATTCATTTTTTAATAAATTATTGGACGAAAAAATAAAAAAAAATCCTCTTACACGAAAATATATTAATCTCGAATTTGTGTATGAAAAAATTAAAAAAAAATATTTTTATTTAATATCTTTCTAGGGAATTTCGTGTAGGCCCTTTTTTCGAATAAATTTTTTTTTTATTTTATTTTCTTTCAAATTTCGTGTAGAGTATTTTGTAGCGACAATTAATTCATTTTTTAATAAATTATTGGACGAAAAAATAAAAAAAATTCCTCTTACACGAAAATATATTAATTTCGAATTTGTGTATGAAAAAATAAAAAAAAAATGTTTTTATTTAATATCTTTCTAGGGAATTTCGTGTAGGTCCTTTTTTCGAATAAATTTTTTTTTTTTTTAATTTTCTTTCAAATTTCGTGTAGGGTATTTTGTGGCGACAATTAATTCATTTTTTAATAAATTATTGGACGAAAAAATAAAAAAAATTCCTTTTACACGAAAATTTAATAATTTCGAATTTGTGTATGAAAAAATAAAAAAAAATTATTTTTATTTAATATCTTTCTAGGGAATTTCGTGTAGGTCATTTATTCCTATAAATTTTTTTTTCTATTTTCCCCTAAATTTCGTGTAGGGTATTTTGTAGGTGACAATTAATTCATTTTTTAATAAATTATTGGACGAAAAAATCTAAACTATTCATTTTACACGAAAATTTATTAATTTCGAATTTGTATGTGAAAAAATGAAAAAAAATATTTTTATTTAATATCTTCGTAGTGAATTTCGTGTAGGTCATTTATTTCCAAGAAAATTAATTTTTTTTTATTTGTCACTAGAATTCGTGTAGGGTATTTTTTTTTAGGCGTTCCCTTCATTCATTTTTAAAAAAATAATTGGATGAAAAATAAAAAAAATTATTTTACACGAAAATCATTTCATTTCGGATTTTGTGTGCGAAAAAAGAAAAAAAATTAATTTTAATTAATATTTTTCAAGGAATTTCGTGTAGGTAATTTCTTTTCAGGTTTTATTTCATGAATTTTTAAATAAATTATTGGAAAAAATAAATATAAATTATATTAAAGGAAAATGGGGCTACTCTCGTACGAATCCGTTAGGTCATTGCAGGCGGATGTGATTGCTGCATTGACTTGGAATAGAAATGGGGCATTTGGGATAAATATTATAACAATTAGAGTAGTGTGGGTTTTTTTTTTAATTTAGGACATAAATGAATTTACTATAAAGAAAATGGGCAAATCAGACCGATTTCTCTTGAATCTTTATCATCTTTTTATTTTACTTCACAATTATATACACACGAGTTTTTAAGAAGAATAATATTGAATAGGGGGCAAACTAGCTTCCAATAAACAGATTGAACTAGAGAGGTTGACCTAATAAATGTTGTCAGGATGAGATGCGAATATGATATCTGATAAATAAATTAATCTCTCTTGTCAAGTATGACGCAATAATATGGATAATGATCGTAATTAAATATAATGCATGTAAACTTCCAAGGATGAAAATATTTCCGATAATTTCTTCATATTTTTATTTTTTTATATGATTCATATAAAAATAATCTGCACTGATATATTTTCAATATTTTTCATTTTTTCATGTTTTTCATATAACTGATAAAAAATGAGAAATTTTATCAAAATATCGATAAATATCATATATCGATTTTGATATGAGATTTATGGTATAAATTGCATGTATCGATTTTGATATCATGTGATATAAATTAGAGGAATATAGGTGATATATAGAAAAATATCAAATATCGATAAATATCGTATCGATTTCAATATCAGTGATATTAGAATATAAATTATAAAAAAATTGATAAAATATCAGGATATATCAAATATTGATTGAATTTTGAGAAAATATTAATAAATATTAAAAAAATATTGATGAATACAATATACCAATATCGATTAACATACCGTTATTCCGATATTTCTATCGGAATCGAAATTTTCATATTTGCTTCCAAATGTCTTTAGCCCACTTTGGTTCCAAAAAAATAAAAATTGTTTTTAGTCCAATTTTAAGAGTCCAAATATCATTTAAAGACTTGGGCTAGTATATATACAACTTCTAGAAGATTTTTTTGGAGGCCCAACAGAAAATTTAAACTTTATTTCTTTTGATACAATTTCACTTTAATATTTAAAATCACAACCCCCAAGCCCAAAAAAAAAAAAAAAAACTACATTAAATTTATAAGATACTTATTTTGTAATAATAATCTAGTAAATCCTTAGTTTTGTTCCGAAATAAGTTTAATGGATATATTTAAGAGAACACAACTTATTTAAAAAAAATTAAATTAAATTTTATTTCACGAGAAATATGTGGTGTATGATCGACGGCGGATGTATATAGGACTAAGGGCATGGAAGCGCATAACCTAATTTTGCCATATATATATATATATACTTTACACACCATAACTATGTTTTAGAATTTAAAACATATATAATTTACGTTAACCCAATTTGAAATAATAAATAAAGACTATTAGCTCCAATTTAGGATCAAGTTGTAGATTAATACCTATACCATTAATCTTTTTTATGAAATTATTTTCGAATTTTGAATTGTATGATATTGTTGTTTTTTTATATGAGATATTCTATTACGTATACGTTTTATATTTCAAATTCATTATCACACATCATGTCTATAATAGAATATCACTAATATAATAAAAAATAATACCAAAAGTAATAGAAGATTCAAACCATTTATTTATTTATTACAATTATACATATCCTAATTGATATTCCTGAATCTTCGTATGATGACAAAATGATGAAATCTTATGATAATTTAGTAACTGATAGAATTATATTTCAATTTATATCGCTTGCATACAAGATTAACTCATTCATATGAATCACATGTTAAGTTAACGTGGAATGACACCTTAAATCTTTTATAAACCCCTCTTTTTTAATCATCTTTATAAGCATGAATGGCAATAATCTGTAATCCAATCTTATTGTCAATTAAGTAATAATAATAACTATAATATAACCTGATTCATGACTACATTTATGTAATCTCTAATCTAATTCCAAGATGCAGCCTATTCCCAATTAAACCTATTAATTAGTTTTAGAAGATCTCATATTGTGCTCGTAATTCATACCATAAATATAAAAGCACTATTATCATAATTTACTTTTTTCTTTTGGTTAAATTACCATATAGCGTATATACCATTAATAGGTTTAAGTGATCTCATTTGATTCTCATAATATTTATTGTAATATAAAAGTATTATCATCATAATTTACCTTTTTTTCTTTTTGGTCAAATTATCATAATTTGTTTAAAAAGTAATATTTTTAGATAATCTCATTTAGTTCTCATAATATATATTGTGATATAAAAGTACTATCGTTATATTTTTTTCTTTTTGGTCAAATTACCATATATCGTGTATAAAATTAATAGGTTTAGATGATCTCATTTGATTCTCATAATATGTATCGTAATATAAAAATATCATTATCATATATTTTTTTTTTAGTCAAATCACATGTATTGTATAAAAAATATAAAGGACAAAAAATGGTAATTAAACAGATCTAGACTCTTAATAACGGTAAATAAAGGAATATGGTAATTTGCTGGGAATTGATAACTTGAAATCCACACAGCATAATTCTACAGATCGCCATTTTGATCGCATACATCATAGGAATGACGTCATTGTCCATGCAATCTGACGGATAAGAAGTGTTCCTGTCGTAATCATGCTGCAATTATATCGCAGAAATATTTTGTAATAATTAACGAGTAATTGGGCATAAAATCTCTCACTTTCTCTCTCTAATCTTTTTCTTGCATCATGAGAACTCTCCGCCCCTACGGTGAGCACTATTGGAAGATCCAAAAGTGCTTCCGCCACACAACATTCTATACATAAATACACTATTGCCCCTCATCGATTTATTAACAGTTTCTTTGTATTATTATGTTCACACTATGTACTAGGTAGAGAAAACAACATTTTATTTATTTTGTTATGTAGTGTTGTGAAATTGTATACTAACTATGAAAAGTAATGTGGGATAATGTAACTATTAAAATATAAACATGATTTATTATAGTTTTTTTAGCATTTATCATGTACTTTAATTAAAAAAGTATTTTACATATTTTCCGTGCAATATTAATAAAACTTGACAAAGTAACATAATATTCAAATTTAATAAAAGTTTGAGCAAAAATCTACGGCAAACAAAAAATCTTATCTTGGATCTTTCATTAATGACATAATACTATAATCTAAAATATTATCTTTTTATCAAACAAAGAAAACTAAAAAAATAGATTGCATGCTAACAAAATCCAAGGTGAGCTAATATATTAGATATGCATCGAAAATAAATATAGACAAATATGTTATTATAAATTTATACTAACAGTTTCTAATAGAATTTCATTTCACCTAAAATCCCCGACATATCTTTTAGAAAAGCTACAAACGGAGAAGATTAAGACGATAATGCATGTATTCTTCATGCCATCAACTTAAAAAAAAAAAAAAGCGGCCATTTAAGACTATCATGAGACAAACTTCTTCCATCCCAGACGTCTTGATTTATTCCTTTTCTAAAAACATAATTGCTCATAGGTAGAGTTGTAAATGAATCTATTTGAATATTATAATATTATATTTGTATTTATTTAACTATTTGAATATTCATATTTGTATTCGTTTATTATTCGAATCACAAAAGCAAATGGTATTCGATTCGAATAAAATATTCCAATCGTATTCAAGAATATTCGAATATTCGTATTCGAAAAATTTTAATTTAAAATTTCAATTTTTAAAAAAAATATATTTATTTCCAAATTAATATACCTACATAGCAAACAGTAGTTTTGAGGTGTCCAAACAGTAGTTTTGAGGTTTTGAATGTGGTAGTTTTATGTTCTTATTCGTATTCTTATTCATATTTTTCAAATTCGAATTCGCTGTATTTTTTATTCTATTTTTGGAATTCGAATCTCTATTATTCACATTTTTATTAGTATTTTTCAAATTCAAATCACTATTCGAATCATTATTATTAGCATTTTATTTATATTTTTTATTCACATTCTTTTTCGTATTTTTCGAATTCAAATTATTATATTTTCATTTTTTAAAGATGTTCTTATTTGCATTCTTATTCGTATTTTTCAAATTCGAATCAGTATATTCGAATTAAAGATGTTCTTATTCGCATTCTTATTCATATTTTTCGAATTCGAATCACTATTATTCGCATTCTTATTAGTATTTTTTGAATTCGAATCATTATATTCGAATTTTCATTCGCATTCTTATTATTATTTTTTGAATTTCAATCACTATATTCAATTTTTTTCAAAAATGTATTCTTATTCGTATTTTTCGAATTCGAATCATTATATTCAAAATATTTGAAAAGGTTTTTTTATTCGCATTCTTATTCGTATTTTTTGAATTGAATTCGAATCACTCTAGTGTTAGAATTTTTATTTATAAGGTATTTTTATTCGCATTCTTAGTATTTTTCAAATTCGAATCACGATATTCGAACTATATTCGAATTCGAATATCGAATCGGATCAAAAAATTTGATTCTTTTACAATCATACAGTGTTTCGGAATGTAGGTTAACAACATTATTATTAGCCTAAATCATAATTATTCGAATATATTCGTAAATACTCGAATCGAATATGTCATATTCATATTTGGATAATATTCAAATTTGAAAAGGTATTCTTATTCGTATTTTTCGAATTCGAATCACTATATTTGAATTCGAATATCGAATTGAATCCAAAAAGTTCGATTATTTTACAACCTTTCGAATATCGAATCGAATCAAAAAAGTTTGACTCTTTTACAACCCTACTTTTGACCAGTCTCTACCTCAAAATGTTCGTTATCAAATTGAATCAAAAAAGTTCGATTCTTTTTTGAATATTCAATCGAATCAAAAAAGTTCCATTCTTTTACAACCCTTTAAATATCAATCGAATCAAAATAATTTGATTCTTTTACAATCCTACTTTTGACCAGTCTCTACCTCAAAATGTTCGTAAACAACATTAGCCTGAACCATATCACAATGGAAGTTGAGAAGGAACATTAGCCTGAACCATCACAATGGAAAGTGGGAAGGCTAAAACATGAGCCTGAACCATCACAATGGAAAGTGGGAAGTGGGAAGGCTAAAACATGAGCCTGAACCATCACAATGGAAAGTGGGAAGGAACATTAGCCTGAACCATCACAATGGAAGGTGGAAGGAACATTAGCCTAAACCATCACAATGGAAAGTGGGAAGGAACATTAGCCTGAACCATCACAATATTGGAAAGGTGGAAGGAACATTAGCCTGAACCATCACAATGGAAGGTGGAAGGAACATTAGCCTAAACCATCACAATGGAAAGTGGGAAGGAACATTAGCCTCAACCATCACAATATTGGAAAGGTGGAAGGAACATTAGCCTGAACCATCACAATGGAAGGTGGAAGGAACATTAGCCTAAACCATCGCAATGGAAAGTGTCGCAATGGAAAGTGGGAAGGAACATTAGCCTGAACCATCACAATGGAAGGTGGAAGGAACATTAGCCTAAACCATCACAATGGAAAGTTGGAAAGTGGGAAGGAACATTAGCCTGAACCATCACAATGGAAGGTGGAAAGCACAATGGAAAGGTGAAAGGAACATTAGCCTGAACCATCACAATGGAAGGTGGAAAGGGGAAAAAGTGTTAGTAACCAATTTAACATATTTATTATATTTTTTTGTCATTTCTTTTATATTTCTATTATTGAAATAATAATTTTAAAAAAAAGTGATGATTTTAAACTATAAAAACATATCTACTATATATTATATTATTTGTTACACGATGAATTATATTTGTGATATCTATTAATTTTTAGAATAAATAATATTGATATAAATGAGATAATTGAAATATTTTTATGTTGATATTGAACATATATCAATATTTATATTAGTTACGATATGCATTAATTCATATAAAACATTATATATTCATATTATATTTATATTAGTTATGATATGCATGAATTCATATAAAATTGTCGATATTATCGATATATATAAAATAAAAAAATTATATATAGTTATAATTATTTGAATATTATCCGAATTCGATATATATTATATTATTTGTTACACGATAAACTATATTTGTGATATCTATTTTTTAGAATAAATAAAATTGATATAAGTGAAACAATTGAAATATTTTTATGTCGATATTCAACATATATCAATATTCATATTAGTTATAATATGCATGAATTCATATAAAATTTGTCGATATATATATATATATATATATATATAAAATAAAAAAATTATATATAGTTATAATTATTCGAAGGATATATATATATAAAATAAAAAAATTATATAGAATTATAATTATTTGAATATATTCGCAAATACTCGAATCGAATATGGTTATATTCGTATTCGCATAATATTTGAATCTAAAAATGTATTCTTATTCGAATTTTTATTAGTATTTTTCGAATTCGAATCACTATATTCGAATTCGAAATAAAAAAGTTTGATTCTTTTACAGTCCGGTTTCCACTAACTCATGTTAGAAGAAAGATTGCTTCATCAAATTCTGCTGTTATAATTAATAAAATATAAAAGAAATAAACTATTTATATATTTCGATAATTTTATCTACTTAAGTTGATAATCTCCTACCAACTCGACTAGAAAACTTATATGAGTTGATGTCATTTTTTTTTAGAATAAAAAACTTACAATTTATAATAATTTTTTGTAAGTATATATGTAAACGTGAATAATAATTCTTACAGAAGTATCAAGTCAACGATTTAACTTTAATTTTTTCGATGAATTTATAAAGTCTACTATACAAGATTTTTAATTTTTAATTTTTGGATGAATTTATAAATTCTACCATACAAGGTAACTGCTAACATATCATCCATCAAAATGAATCATGCAAGTATATGATGGGTCATGTGATGTCCAAGTGTGACAATAGTAAAATTCCCTTGCCCAAATGCTGTATTAGAATCTCCCGTTTCTCTCTCTAGGATAAAACGTTGCATACATAACTATATATGTATATAGACAGTATGCTTTTTCTCTCTCTAAAATTATCTCTCTTTGTCTCCCTCTCTCTTCTGTCTCTGCAACTCTTCGGTTTAACGCCGATTATGTGAGAAAAGAAAAAAAGTTCGGTCCGGTTCGCAGGTGGCCTTCCCTCCGGTGAGTACAGTTGCTATAAATTAGGGTTTGACATTCACGTAATTCAACTAGGATTATGTTTTTCATACTATAATTTCACCGCCTATTAACCCATTTACACCTATAAATTCATTCACTCTTGACCAGCCCATTGTCTCAGTAGCATAGTAAGTGGTTTTGTGTTAGGGTTCTTACTGTGTTGAAGAATTTTGCGTTGCTAGTGCTTTAAGTTTGCCTTTTGGTTGCATTTTTCTATTGCAATTCTGAGAAGTTTTTGGGGCTTTGTTTGTATGTTCCAAGTCTACTTTCAGGTGAATGCTATTATTAATATTCATGTTTTTATTATTTTTTGAAGGGGTTGGCTACATTGGTTTTAAGTTTCCTTATAGCTCCAGTTCAATGAAATCTAGAGTTTCTAAGTTGCATAAGTTTCCAATTTTAACCCGATGTTCTGTATCAGTTCTTTTGAAAATTATGTTTCTTTGCTTCCTTTAGGTATACATTTTCATTATTTAAATTATCTGGATCGGGAGAGAATTGATGGTTTGGTTTAAATCACACAGCCACACACACATACATCTATGTTGATGTACAGAAAAAGAAAAAGAAAAAAGATGTCTAGAATAATGTATAGTTTTAACTTTATTTATACTTTAAAATGCCATGTTAATGGAAGTTCTTGAAAAATTGAGTTATATTAGTATTCCAGCAATCATACCTAGAGCCTTGCCCACCGTACAGTTACATACATTCCATATCATTCATATGTTTTTTTCTGGAATTTTGGTATGGTGAGATTTCTAGAGAGTCTAAGTTATCTGTACATCTTGGTGGAAAAAAACTGTTTCTCTTTTTTTTTTTTTTTGGGTATGTAGCCTGTAGGTATGACTTTCCAATGCACTGAGATGGGAATCATGGGTCTTTCACGTCCTTTGTTGTTTCAGAACTTTGGATGCTGCTTTTTGTTTAGATACCAAAAATGTAACATCTTTTGTTGGTATTATTTGATTAACCATATGTACTCAATAGTGCATATATTTAATATCTACTTGCTGTAGGAAGTTCACTCAATTGGAATTGGTGACATGATGATCAATAAACTGAAATCAGATTTAGTGACCTCGTTAATCAATATATTATTTCCTGTATGGCAGAAAATGCTATTTGTATGACCAAAATATTCTGATACTGCAAAATCTGTTAGAAACGAGTTTCTGGTTAAACTGGTCAAGAGTCAATGAATTTGAGGAAGATCCGCATAGTTTTTGTCGTCAAGTCCTTTATTATGCAAAAATTAGTTGGATTACTTTATTACAGCACTAGTTTTAATTGAAATTAATTTGTGCTGGTGACCATATATTTCCAGTTTTTTCTTTCTTTTCTTCTTCTTCTTGTTCTTTTACTCATTTTTTGTGTGTAGATGACAACGGTGGCAGATAGTCAAATAATTTCTAAATCAGATAACATGCATGCCCTTCATTTTCCCAAAATGAGTATAAGCACATGAAATGTTTGTTCGATTGTGTAGTTAAAGTAAGCTGATATCTATGATTTAAGCACAATATTTAATTCCAAACTCCTGCTAGAAGACGGTCATGTAATTAATTCAAAGTCAAAATAGGTGTAAAAATTGTTCTTCTATTTTCCTTCTCTGCTAGTATTGAATTTAAAGTTTTTTTTTTTTTCCTCCCATTACAAAAGTAGTTGGTATCCTGATACCACTCCAATTTTTTTTTTTTTTTGCGCTCTGGCCATTTATTTCATGCATTTGTGAGACAATTCCTTTTAAAACATGTTTACATATTTTTCGTGCTCCAACGGAACTTTAATTGCTGATTTGAGTTTCTGATTGCAGGATGGTGGCTGCGCTGCAATTGTTACAAGTTTTTATTAATTTGGCGGAAATAATCAAAGTTGCTTTTGTTTAGATGCGTGCTGATATACGGAAGGTTTATTACGCAGTCCTCCGTGCCCATTATATTTCTCTTACAATTTCAGACATACAGTTCAACCTGAGTACTTTTGATATTTCATGCAGTTACTCAATCTTGAGATTTTCTTTTTATTAGCTATGCGTTCATGGTGGGGAAAGTCTTCCAAAGAAGTGAAGAAATCAAATCGAGAAAGTATCATTGGTTCATTGCACAGGAAATGCATTAGACCTGGAGCTCCTCGAAGACAACGTAGTGATACTACTTTAGAGAAGGGATCTCAACCCAAAGCAGATTCTCAATCTCCATCTCCCTCCAAACAAGTGTCACGCTGTCAGAGTTTTAGTGAAACGCCCCAGGCCCAACCACTTCCCCTTCCTGGTAGCCATATCAACATTTGTCATGCTGATTCTGGAAGCAGTGCATCAATAGAGCCGTCAGTTAGTGGAGGTTCCAAACTCTCAACCTTCCTGCCCCTTCCAAAACCTGGGCATGTAAAAACTAGGGCACGAGCTGTAGTTGGTGGGAGGGACCTAACAACTGCTTCCAGTTCCAGTGATAGTTCCAGTGATACTGATGATCCCTCTGAGTCACGTCTTCTAAGCCCCCAAGCATCTGATTATGAGAATGGAATTAAATCCGACACAGCTAGTCCTTCTGGGTGAGTTTGCTTGCCACAACATTGTTTATTTGGCAAGCTTCTGCTCTAATGTAAAACATTTTTTCTTTGTTTTGCTTCTGACTGAAAGGATTTTATGCTGAAATAGATGGAAGCAGAAGGATCAGACCCCCTTCGCCAACAAAAAAAACTCAAAGGAGATGTTGAAGCCAGCTAATATTTTGTTGAACTGTCAAACTTGCCCCACATCACCTAAGCAGAGTCCTGTAAACTCTAAAGTTGCTCATTTACAGGTTCCTCATCATGGTGCGTTTTTAAGTGCTCCAGACAGCTCAATGTCGAGTCCTTCTAGAAGTCCAATGAGGTTATTTGGTAACGAGCCTGTCACAAATAGCAGTTTTTGGCTAGGAAAGCCATCTGCAGATTTATCTTTACTAGGATCTGGACTCTACTCTAGTCCAGGTTCTGTCCACAATTCAGGGCACAACTCCGTTGCAGGAGATGTTTCATGCCAGCTCTTTTGGCCAAACAGTAGGTGTAGTCCTGAGTGTTCACCATTACCTAGCCCCAGAATGATGAGCCCTGGTCCCAGTTCAAGAATACACAGTGGTGCGGTCACACCCCTGCATCCTCGCGCTGGGGGGCCATCAGCTGAGTCGCCTACAGTCTGGCTTGATGATGGAAGGCAACAGAGTCATCGGTTGCCTCTTCCTCCAGTAACAGTCTCCAATCCTTCTCCATTTACCCCATCATATTCAGCAGGGACATCTCCCAGGATTCCACGCAGTCCTGGTAGGACAGATAATCCTCCAAGCCCAGGTTCACGCTGGAAGAAAGGACGGCTACTTGGAAGAGGGACATTTGGACATGTTTATCTTGGATTTAATAGGTTGGTATATAAAATAGATTATAAATACTCATTCTCTTTCCTTCTTAATTAGCAATATGCCATTATATATTTTAGCACTTCCTTAATTAAGGGTATCTATTGACAATTTTGTTTCTTCAACTGGGCCATCTATCAGAATCATAACTGTAGTATCTTTATTCCCGGATTCAGTAAAGGTTTCCTTATTCCTTTTTATTACCCACTGATGCTAATGCTGTACTGGGGAAGTTGTCTAAACGAAGTTTGCTCATTTGCTTCTCTCATCTATACATCTTCATGATGTCACGTTTCTTTCTAATTGGGTTGCAGTGAGAGTGGTGAGATGTGTGCAATGAAGGAGGTTACGTTGTTCTCTGATGATGCTAAGTCAAGGGAATGTGCACAACAACTTGGACAGGTGAGTTTTAGCAAGTATACTTGTTATAAAGGGGCAGATATTTTGGAGCTCTATTTTAAAGAGAAACAAAGCATTGTTTGCTTGAAACAACATGAAAAAAGAGTGGGGTCTTGTAGTTTCTGATTCCAAGTCCACCTATTAGCTTTGTGTAACTATAACTGGAGCAATTCTTGCAGGAAATTGCACTCTTAAGTCGTCTACGCCATCCAAATATTGTGCAATATTATGGATCTGAGACGGTGAGTCTTATATACTCTTCTTGTATTTGCTACTTTTGTTTCTTCTTCAGAAACTTATTGAGGATTAGATTTGTTATGAAATCTTATAGAATTAAAAAATGCATTATATTGATTTTTGAGTTTGAGAAGAACTAATCCATGGAGGTTATGTCTTACCTTATATTTTATATGTTTACAATTGTGATACGAAGCATTCGGTGGCTCCTTCATTTTGCATTTTTACCTTTTTTTTTTTTTTTTTTTGCCATGCATTATTTCCTTGCTTGAACATTGTCAGATCTAGGTTAACTGTTTTATTTTTCGTCTGCAGGTAGATGACAAACTATACATATATCTTGAATATGTGTCTGGTGGTTCAATATACAAAATTCTCCAAGAGTATGGGCAGTTGGGTGAAGCAGCAATCCGAAGTTATACCCAACAGATATTATCTGGGTTGGCTTATTTGCATGCCAAAAACACAGTTCATAGGTGGGTATGATTTATAATATTGTTTCTCATTCAACTCTCAAGTGGAGTTTGGGATTTTATAACTTTGCGTATCACTCTAATATCTTTCGAATGTATTTGTATTTGCTCAGAGACATCAAAGGAGCAAATATTCTTGTCGACCCTAATGGGCGGGTAAAATTGGCAGATTTTGGGATGGCAAAACATGTAAGTGTTTCCTCCTACCTACTCTTGGCCTCCATTCTGCATGTGGAGCTGATTGTACGACCATTTGTCTGTTTATTATCAATTTGGCTTTCATGGATGGCATCTAGTATGAATTCTCTCTTTTTTTTTTTTTTTGTTGCTTCGAACCAAAGACAAAAAAAATTTCACAGCTGCCCCTTCATAGCTTACACAGTGTAAGGTTTATGCTAGAAGATAACTGTTTGATATTTCATAATTAGCCTACAGAAAAATGAAAGGCAGGAAAGATTGAATATTCAACTGTTGGTGCTCAATGAATTAGTCAAATACCATCCTTTTCTATGCTCTTGCTGCAGAATATGATCTAAATCAAATTTCTCTAATTTTGCAGATAACTGGGCAGTCATGTCCATTGTCATTAAAGGGAAGCCCATACTGGATGGCACCTGAGGTTGGTGAAAGATAATTCATTTCCTATTTTCATTTTTTCTAGATCCATCTTTGCCAATTCTAATATTGTATTAATATTCAGGTCATAAAAAACTCAAGTGGTTGTAACCTTGCGGTCGATATATGGAGCCTTGGATGCACTGTCTTGGAGATGGCTACAACCAAACCCCCTTGGAGTCAATATGAAGGGGTTAGTTGATGTACTTATGTTCTTGACACATTCTCATCATCCATTCACTACTTCATTATGACAAACCTGAAAATTTACTTTCCATTGATACTGGTAGTGATTTGTTTTGTGTTTCCTTAAGGTTGCTGCGATGTTTAAGATTGGAAACAGCAAGGAACTCCCAGAAATTCCTGATTACCTCTCAGATGAGGGGAAAGATTTTGTGAGGAAATGTTTGCAGCGCAATCCATGTCGTCGTCCTTCAGCTGCTTGTCTCCTGGAGCATCCTTTTGTCAAACATTCCATTTCTTTGGAACGACCTGTTCTGGGTGCTGAACCTAGAGAATCCATACCTGCACTTACGCATGCAGTCAGAACACTGGTATGCTTCTTCTCTTTACTATCAATTTCCATCCAACTTGACTGATCTGTGGATCCCTTCAAGTGCGTGCGTGTGTGTATTGCTGAAATTGAGATTTATCCTTACTATTTGCTTCGACCATTCCAAGGGAAAATCTAATTCATATTCAAAATATGAAGACTATTTTTGAATATGAAGACTATTTAATATCTACATTAAATAGATTTCCTAATTTGATACTGATGAAATATTATGAAAGAAGTATAATTACATTTCTTTCCATAATCATGTTCAAAGGAAATTTCCTTCTATTTTACGGCTATTTGGGTCTTTTGCTGTATCTATTGTCATGTTTATTAAAAAACTGATGAGATTCTTTCCTTCAAGAATACATACTGAAAAATGTCCCTAATTTGATGGCGTTACTTTGGATAATAAACCTTCGCAAAGCATTGATCTTCAAGAAACTGGTTTTCTTATGTAAATAATGGGCTGAGAATCAGGGGCTTAACCTTTAATAAACTTGCTGGATTCTATTCAGGGTATTGGACATTCCAGAAATCCTCCTTGTTTGGACTCATTAGGGGCAGTCACTCACTCCAAAGCCCCAAAAACTGTTGCTGGATTGAGGTCTCTCTCTCTCTCTCATGTGCTGATGGTGAAAATCATGAACAACATCTGTGGTCTTATGATGTTTAATGCAACTTGTACCAAGGTTTACATATTTGACATATTTGTGCCGTAGCATTCAATTGATTGATGTTACTGAAGTTGTGGTGTTCAGTCAAAACATATTGTTTAGGTGGTTTGCTACAGTTGCATTCTTGTAAGTTGGCACTAGTTGCTGGATTTTTGGTTTTCTGTAAAAAATGGTTGTTTACACATTTTCTGTCAAAAATGGTTGTCAAGAGATTTGCAAAAAGCCCAACCAATCATTCATAAATCTTCTCGACTGTAGGTCAGATGCTTACAGAACATTTATTCTAACGTACTAAAGTATTTATAGAATTGATGATTTTGACTGTGTGTTGTCTCAGCAAGTAATTGTTTTAAGCATGAGCTGTCCGCTCTCTAGTTGATATTCATCTCTCTTGCATGTTACTTTGCAGTGATGGCTATATGGTCAGAAACATCTCTTGCCCGGTATCTCCAGTGGGGAGTCCTCTTTCATGTTCACGATCACCAAAGAGCAGGAATGGAAGATTATCGCCATCTCCAATATCAAGCCCTCGAGCTACATCAGGTGCTTCAACCCCTCCAGGTGGTGGCAACATCAGCACTCTGCCACAGTACCATCTGATGACAACAAATCATTTGCATGATGGCATGGGTATGGTTTCTACGGCCCATAGCACCTTCCCTGCAAATGGAAATGGCTATCAGGAGCACAAGCCCGATATTTTTAGAGGAATTGTTCAAGCTCATTTGTCCCTGGATGCAGTTTCACGAGAAAATGACTTCCTTGGAAATAGAACTGAACGCCCTGTTTTGCAGGGGCGTAAAGGACAGTTATATGATGCACATTTAGTGTTAGCTGACCGTGTGTCACAGCAGCTTTTGAGAAATCCCGTGAGACTAAATCAAGGGTGGGAACTGAAGCCAAGTTCTTCAACACCTACTCGCAACAATGGATACTAACATGCCCAAGCCACCTTTGCATTTGTAGGATTTTGGGAGGTGCAACGTCAGCCAAGAGTTTGTAAGTTGTAAAATAATGACTAACAAAACGTTGTCTCAGTACATTCTGTTTCTTTCTTGAAGAGGGAAGAAGCCATTGGTAGCAGCTCAGTTTCTGAAAGTAAGGATTTCTTCAAGAAACGCTTCTTCAAAATTTAATTCATGTCTAGGAACAGAATGTACTAATCCCAATTATTTTATTTTGCAGAGATATGAAGCTCCAGATGCTGATGAACCCAAGCAGTTGGATGGTAGGAGGCTGAGCTACTGTATATTTAGTAGATTTGGTTTTGAGTTAGGAAAGAGCAGAAAAGAGCTGCAAGTATTTCAAAGTTGGTAGTCATATATTGCATTTTGAATGTTTTCCCTGTTGACTGTTAATGTTATTACAGGGAAATGTATCTGTCTCTGTATAGCTTGCATTTATAGGACTACACAATTTTGAAGATGATGATGCCAATTGTGGAAATTATAGGCCTCTGTTGGAAAACATGTCGGGTACTTTTTATCTTTAATATAGATAGATAAATAAAAGAAAAATATGATAATAGTACTCAACGTGAACAATAGTAAAGTATAACGGCCTAGTAAAACAAAATAACCTATTTTGAAAAGATGATCTAATGAATGGTAGGTAGGCCCACTAAGGTAACTGCACGTTAGTCTGCAGTGTTGGTGAAGGATCCAATCTTGTCTCAATTTATATCTTGTCTCAATAAAATATAGATTGAGACAAGATTATCTAATTTCATAGGGATTTGTTGTGATTCCTTGTCTCCCAAAATTTTATTAGTTTGAGCTTGTGATCTTAATCAGATGGACGTAGATGCATGCATCTAATATAACAATTTGATTCTTTTGAATAAGATCAAAATAAATATCGAAAAATCTACTAAAAACTTGAAAAAAAATCCTCATTCATAAGATGCAACACGCATAATTTGAGAGGAAAGTACTAGTTAAGAAAGGGACAAAAACAGAAAAAGAAAAAAGGCGCAAGTTAGCAAGGCCTACGGGTGCTCTTGAAAGGTATAGCTCTTATGACAATCTGGTGGTAAATTGCTGCAAGAGCTGCTCCAATGAAGGGTCCAAACCAGAATATCCACTGAGAAGCAGAACAGGGAACAATTAAAAATACATACAATTATTTATAGATGGCGTAAAAAGGAGAGAAGAGGGTGGTCATACGTGATCATTCCAGGCGTGATCTTTGTTGTAAATGATGGCAGCTCCAAGGCTCCGAGCAGGGTTGATGCCAGTTCCGGTGATAGGAATGGTGGCCAAATGCACTAGAAATACTGCAAATCCGATGGGAAGAGGAGCCAATAGCTGCAACACAATTCTTCTCATTAGAATTATTATTATAGTGCTACAAGAGCAAATAACGTGGAATGGAAGAAAGACATACGGGGACGTGAGAGTCTCTGGCGTTTCTCTTGGCATCAGTAGCAGAGAAGACAGTGTAGACCAGAACAAAAGTGCCAACAATTTCAGCACCAAGTCCATCACCCTTTGTGTATCCATGGTTCACAAAGTTGGCCCCACCTTTCAGCATCTCGTATGGGCCCTTCATATACCCCTTCACCACCCCAGCTCCACAGATGGCACCAAGGCATTGCATCACTATGTAAAACACTGCCCTTGTCAAGGACAGCTTTCTTGCAAGGAACAAACCGAATGTCACCGCTGGGTTTATGTGTCCTCCTGTTGTTTCATAACCAGTTAGCAAGAGACAGGCGGAGAGAGAGAGACCTGAGATGCCAGCAGTGCAGTAAACAAGAGCAAAAATCATGCCACCAAAGGCCCAAGCAATGCTCTGAACACCCACAGAGGCGCACTTGTTAGGTGCTCTATTGACCCCCATCACAGTCAAAATAGTAATATACATGAACAAGAAGGTGGCCATGAACTCAGCAATCCCAGCTCTGTAAAAGGACCATGATTTGAGCTCCCCAGGCTCAAACAGAGGGGCTGGTGGAGGCTCCTTGTAATCCTTATCTGTTTGAGCAGCTATGCCCAATGGCTGACTCTCTCTAAACTTGTTAGCCCCTACCCTAACATCCTCCTCCTTGTTCTCAGCCATTGATCTTTTTTCTTTTTCTTGAGTGGAATGGATAGGAGGTCACCTCTCTTTTATACTACATTACCCCTAAACTCTGCTACAATTATGGGAGTCTTGTGTTAATTACTTGTTCATTAAAATATTGAGAGGATAATTGATATAGTTTATACGCGTCGGGCTAAGGCCCGACAGTAGACGGGCTGCTGGAGATAATGAGATCAGTTATTTAGTTATTTAGCTATTTATTTTTATGGGCTGGTTTTGGTTAGCCATGGGCTTGTCATGGTCTAACCCCTCATACTAGGATTAGGTTTCCCTCTCATACTGGGATTAGGCTTCCCTCTCATACTAGGATTAGGTTTCCTTTTAGATGTCTTTAAATACTGCTTATGGATAGTTAATTATTATCATCGTATTAATAAAGTATTCGGCCATACGGCTTGGACGGGAGATTCCCGGCAATTTTGTGCATTCTCCGTGTGTGATCCCTTGTCTTCATCAATAATGATCTGGAAAACAACTCAATAGCCAAGACACATTTCTTCTTATCTTCTACACACTCTCACCTCATTATTATTCTCTCTCTCCATTACCTCTCACCTAATCTTCTAGTTAGAATACTTGAGCAGCTCAGCAAGCTATTATAAAACAAGGATACAATCATATCATATAATTTCATACCATTGCTATTCCACCCATTTAGTGAAAATATTTATTAAAAAAATGAAAAAAATCATTCAAGTAAAAAAGATGTCATTCATATATTTACAGTTTTATTAATGTAAAAAAAATGCAGGTTTTAGCAACAAAGTGTCAACTTTCCATTTGGATTTGCTTGTGGATTTCTTTTGAAAATCCATGTGATTCTTGAAAGTTGTCAAAGAAAGTTATAACTCATCACCTTCAATATCATCTATGTCATAGTGTCAATTATATGGTTTGCGATCATTTTTTCCTTTAGGTGAGGTGGGGTAAACAGCAGTAGAATATGACATAGTCTGTCTTACTTTAGATTTTCAATACTTTTTTGATAAAATAGTAGAAACAAGATAGAAACTAATGCTTAGCTCATATGAAGTGCATATTTGCAAATGACCTATCTTACTGACAGAAACTGAAGTTAATTTAAAATGTAAAGTTCAGAATAGTGTTTGTTGTGGCACAAATCTTTTGTTACTGAGATATTTATGTCCACAAGCTTCACATTTTATCATGTCATGCCAAAAGGTGCCATGCATATTTAAATATAGGCTCAACCAACGATGCAATTGAGACAACTCATATTTTTAGGATGTTCACATGCGCCCTTAATGTCATCATGAGTTTTTTTTTTCCTCACATATTTTACAAATAATAGCTGTTATATCACAAATTATGTTTGAAATTTATAAAGTCACACACTTTGATCGGAGAATGAAGTTTATTCGTAAGTCATGCACAAATTATGTTTCTCTTTTCAATACATACAGCCCTACACAGAAATTATTACCCAAAAAAAAAAAAGCATGCTGTTATTTAATTTTATTTTCAATCATTCTCTTGAGGGAATTATTGTAGGAGGGGTCAGATGCGTGTAATAGTGACATTACAAATTAAATGAAAATGAATGTATATTTAAATAATTTATTTGAGAAAAATAAATTCTATCTACTGCATATTTGTTTCCTCATTGTTAAGTTGGATCTTACCTAATTGGTCCCATTGGGATTTTAATCAGAGGATAGGACTTCACTGCAGAATTCCTTCCCATACGAGCAACTTCCTTACCACCATTGGAGGCATTGTTGCATGAGAAATTTGAGCCTGCTTGTCCTATGGCCATCCTGAACTACCTAGAGACAACAAAAAGTATAGGTTTTGCATGAATGATGAGTAGGTTATTCATGTCTTGACAATTGCCACCAGGAAAACAGACCGAACTCAATGAAGACACCACATTGATTGACAAGCAATCTGGGTGTATGAACAACAATTAAGTACACATATTTTATAAACCTTTAAGAGCTTGAGTATAAGAGAGTATAATTGCAAATTCACATATTTCAGAAGCATAATAATTGCAAATTCACATATTTCAGAAGCATACTGAATCATATTGTAACCATAAAAGAGCATCATATGAAAGTAACACTCTTTAACACTATGAATCAATGGAAAGGCCAACCTTTGGTTTGGTCCAGATCAATGAGTCCAGATGTTTTCAGGCCTATATTGACCTAAACCATCATAATTGCAGCCTAATCTTTGAAAAAAGCCAGCACTTATCAGCAGTAACAGAGGAATTTGTCTTTTTTTTTGTCCCACGACTATTCAACATGTCAGTAAATTTTACTACTTCCGGGTAATTTCTTAAGTCCTTTGTCTGTCATCTTTTTCCTCACAAATCTAACACCATCCCAGTTTCCTGATGCTGCATGTATATTGGAAAGCAGCACATAAGAAGAGGAATCCTGTGGTTCCAACTCAATGAGTTTTTCAGCGGCCCGCTGCCCCCTTGCATCATCTCCATGCAATCTGCACGCACTTAGATATGTGGCCAATATCATAGGAGGAGGCTCAAATTCCATGTCATCAATGAACTTCTCTGCCTCGGCAAGAAAGCCCCAACGGCCAAGAAGATCAACCATGCAGGTCAAGTGATCTATACGCGGTCGAACCCCATAATGGCTAATCATACTATCATATACTTCTCGACCTTCAGGTACCATTCCTGCATGACTACACGCAGTTAAAACAGCAAGGAAAGTGACTTCATCAGGTTTTATATTTGCCTGCTTCATCTCATCAAAGATCTTTAGAGCATTTTCTGCAAAACCATTTTTCGCATATCCAACAATCATTGAGTTCCATGAAATAACATCTTTCTTGCTAATCATTTCCTTGAAGACTTGGGCTGAACTTTTCATATCTCCACATTTAGCGTACATGTCCACAAGAGCACTTCCAGTCAACTCATCTTTATCATAACCAATATGAAAGATGATAGAGTGAACTTTCATGCCATCCTCTAAAGAAGTTAAAATTGAGCAAGCTCTAAGGACACTAGCAAATGTGGCTTGGTCTGGTATAGCACCATGACAACGCATTTCTCCGTACCAAAATAGTGCCTCCTCACCACAGTCATTTTGAGTACTTCCTGATATCAAGACAGTCCACATTACTGTACTTCTCGGATGAGGGAGCTCGGAGAAAAAATCAATTGCATCAGTATTTCTTTGAGCACTCATGTACATTACCAAGAGAGAGACAGCTAAATATTCATAATTAACAGAGAGGCCAATTTTCAGGATATAACAGTGGATTTGCCTTCCAAAATACAAACCAATTTTATCAGAACACACCTCTAGAAGGGTACCAAAAGTGACTTCTGAAGGTTGCAATCCATCAAAAAGCATATTTTTAAAAGTATTTACTGCTTCACCTAGGCTAAATTGAGCATGACCAGAAATCAGAGCATTTACACAAACCACACTCTTTTCTGGCATGAAAGAGAAAACTATGGATGCAGCTTCAACTACCCCACACTTGCAATACATGTCAATGAGTGAGCTTCCAGCATAAAGGCCATTCTCAAGACCATATTTGAGCAGAAAACAATGTACTTGCATACCCTTACAAAGATCTTTCAGATATGCCAAAGCACTTAGTATGCTAGCAAAGGATACCTCATCAGGTGCAATTCCCTCCATCATCATTCTATGGAACATACAAAAAGCTTCTTCCTCTTCTTCTTCCTGCACATAACCTACAATTATTGCATTCCAAGAAATATTATCTCGATGGTTGATTTGCTCAAACAGTTTCCTCGCACTGAGTAGATCTCCACATTTTGCATACATATCCACTAATGCATTTTGTACATATAAGTTGACGCCAAATTCATTCTTGATAATAACTAAATGTAACTGGCGGCCCATATCTATATTTCCCAAACAAGCACAAGCACTCAGCAAACTAGTATAAGTATATTCATCAGGTTGAAATCCAGAATTCTTCATATCTACAAATAACTTCAGAACCTCACGAGTATGCCCATTCTGTGCGTAACCTCCAATTAATGCATTCCATAGCACATCATTTTTCTCCTCCAATTCATTGAAAACTGTCTTTGCAGACTCCATCTTCTGACATTTAGCATACATGTTAACCAAAGAACTTCCTGAATATACATTAGAGTGGAGCCCCCGCTTCAATGCAAAACAATGAACCTGCAAGCCATATTTATGGTTAGCTACAGTGGCTATCGCTCTCAATACGCTTCCTAGTGTAGGACGTGTTGGTTCAATACCAGCGTTGACCATATTCTTGAAAAGTTTGATAGCCTCCCCCTCATAACCCCCTTTTGCATGACCAGAAATCATCACATTCCATGCAACAACATTTGGATTAGGCATTTGGGAAAACAGATGACAAGCATCATCAAGCCTTCCTTGCCCCACACAAGTGCTTAAAACAGTCACAAACACTACATTGTCTGCCACATGACCAGCTTTCTGCATCTCCTCAAAGGCTTCCATTGCTGCGTTAATTAAACCAACTTGAGCATACCCTGAAATCATGGCAGTCCAAGAAACTTTATCAGGATCATCCGCCTCATCAAATATCCTCTTAGAAAAATCCAGATAACCACATTTGGCATACATATTTATCAGTGCACCCTCACAATATACATCTCTTTCAAACCCCATCTTTGTAAGAGCGCAATGTACTTTCTTCCCAAACCTTATATCCTTCAATTTAGCACAAGCGGACAAAACAATCGCAAAACTAAACTGATTCCCGACCACCCCACAACTCCACATGGAGACGAAATCCTCCAGAACATTTTTAAACAGCCCTTTACGCGAGTTCATCTTCATAATCGAATTCCAAGCCAATTCATCCCTTTTGTGGAGGTGTAAAAACATCCTTTTAGCATAATCCGTGTGGCCACATTTGGCATATAAATCCAAGATGGAATTTTCCAACTCCCCATCTGGTGAAATACCCAGTTTCAAGCTCTGGGCGTGGATTGTTTTGGCCTTCTTTAAAGAAAATCTGAGTCTTTGCAGCATTTGGTCGAGCAGTTGGCGGGACTGAACTTTCTTGCATTCCTGCAGGCATATCTTTAATAAATGATCGTAAAGGTTGAGTTGTTGAAATGGTGATTGATGGGGTCGGGGATCCTTCACAAGCTGAGATGTTGAAAACGTGAGATGGTGATTTGGGGAGGAAGAGTTTGCTTTTACTCGCTCTGGTTTGATCTTAAACCTTCGCAGCATTGCATTGGTTCCGAACTCAATAAAAAAAAAAATTTGAAATTAACATATCTATCATATATAATCTGTTTTCACTGCATTGACGAACCCATTTGACTCATCTGACATCTCAGAAAATCAAATCTCCTTTTTTTTTTTCAAATGAATTTATCCATCCCACTGTCTTTTCATCACAAAAATAATGACTATTGATTCTCGAGTTATAAAATAAACATTTATTCGATTCCACCATCAATTCTAAACACATAGGTCACGTTTGGTTGGTGTGTTGGGTTGGTTAGGTTAGTTGGGTTGTGGCGGGTTTACATTATTTGGGTTAAATTAAGTTAATTTTTTGATATGTTTGGTTTGAATGTTTAATGATAGGTAATGATGAAAAAATCGGAAAAAATCGCCGATATATCCGTATTTTGTGAAGTCCGATATAATAATGCACTGCAGTTTTTTTTCGTTAAAATATCGGCGATATATCGGTTTTTATATCAATATCGGTGGAGTCCAGTGTATTTCTCGTGCCATATCGGCGATATATCGGTCGATATATATCGTCGATATATCGGTGCTTCAAAATATCGATAGTCGAGTATTTTTTAAATTTTTTTTTCCTTATTTTCTTTTCTTTTCTGTTTTTTTTCTTTTTTATTATAATTTTTTTATATATATTTAAAAAATATCTATAAAACTTCTATATTTTTATCTATGATTAAAACAAATAATAATTTTAATTAAATTGTTGAAATAAATTAACACACTAGCATTTAAGTTTTTCTCATAATTTAATTAAATTTAGTTAATTTTTTTTATTTTAAGAAAAGAATTATGATGTACTCCCTCCGTCCCGAATCACTTTACACACTAAATTGGGCACACTTTTTAAGAAAAAGTAGATATTTGCTTTTTGGTTGAGGGTATAGTGGTCAAATTAGGCACAACTTTTAAGAAAAAGTTTGAATATTAAATGGTATTGTGTGAGAAAAAGTAATGGCATTCTTTGTAAATAAATGTGTATTGTGAGGGTGTTGATTATGTTAAAATTTGCCATTTTTGGGTGTGCAAAGTGTTTGGGGACAAACTAAAAAGGAAAGTGTGCAAAGTGTTAAGGGACGGAGGGAGTATATATTATATACTATATAATAATAGTTTATCTCTATATTTATTTTAAATATATCATTTGATTTGAAATTTTAAGTTTAATATACGTATTAATGTTAGTTATATGAAAACACTTCTCGAAAAATAAGTTAAAATGTCTTGGTATTGCTTAGATATTAAACATGTACAAAAATTATTAAATTATTCTATTTATTAGTATCTTTTTATACAAAATTTGTCATGTTATCATAGTAGACAACGTTTATATAGTATTTTATCTATATATTTGTTGAAAATATATCATTTTATTTGAAATTATAAGTTCAATATATGTATTAATGTCAGTTATAATAATATTATAACTAGTAGATATATTTTTCAATTTTTTTAGAAAGTTTTTATATATTTTTTTAAAAATGTCCGATATTTTCACCGATACCGATATCGATACCGATATATCCGTAAAATCAGGGTACCGATATTTTCACCGATACCGATTTTTTCATCCTTGATGATAGGTTTGATTTAATTTTGTGTTTGGTTTGAATGATGTGGTATATATTAAGTTAGGTTTATGTATTAAAAATATAAATTTTATTATAAACCCACCACTTTTGGTGGGTTTAATTAACTCAAATAAACCCAAAATAAGACCATAAAGATCATTTTCAACCCAAGCCTGAAAAAAATACGGATTTTTCAACCATAAAAACAAACATAGATTTATTCAAGTTAATTAACCCTAACCCTCCCAAACCCCCAAACCAAACATGCCCATATAGTTCAAGTTAACACAAAATTCAAAATAGAGCAAAATGAAAAAAAAAAAGAAAAAAAAAAAAATATATATATATATATATTATATTGGAAGGTTTCAGGGGAAAAAAAATTTGGGAACAAGAATAGGAAGGACTAAAGCAACCTCATGAATTACTTCCTATTCTAAAGAAACCTCATGAATTACTTTAACAATTCCAATTATATAAATTTCAATAAAAACAAAAGTAAAATATAAGAAAATACCATATTTTTAGAAAGAAAAAAAAAATTGAAACTCTTATCCTCTCTTTTATCCCTTCACTTTCTCTCTTTTTCATTTATTTAATTTTTCTAGATTCTTTTCTTAAATTTATTGATGAATGAAATATCAATATAATGATAAATATTTTATGGATTAGTTAAATATATAAAAAATATATGAAAATTGTATTAAAAAACATAAAAATCGATCAAAACTTTGCTCCGTTTTATCTTGATTGATCGATCACGTAAAAGTATGTTCGGTCACTCAAGTCGAACACATAGGGTACATTTAGTTAAGATGGCCAAACACTCTTTATTTATTTTGTCAAAGTGATCAAATTGAACCCAATAGGTATTTTTTTTCTTAATTTTCTAAAGAAGAAAATTGATATTTTTTATTTGTTTTTTATTTTTTTGATTGAAATTATATAAATTGAAATTTGCTTAGTAATTGATGAGGTGTTTTTGAAACCGAGCCTTAAAAAGAAAAAGGTTTCGGAATCTTCATCCCATATCTTAGGTGCATTTATTCTGTTTTCTATTTCCTACAATTTTGAAAACATTCAAACGCAAAACTTTTCCGCCAAAAGCAAGTGATTGAATCCGCTTCAAATGCTAGTGTGTTTTGTCGCCCACACAGATTTCTGGAACAATCAGTAATCAGATTTTTCTGTGGTGTGAAACCAGATGAAGAACAATCCCTAACGTTGTCCTATCTAATAAATTCGGATGGTTAGTCCCCAACAGCTGCAAAATCTGCAACTAAGAAAGTGAGGATTAATTCTCCAGAAAATTCAGACATGGTATTGAAGCTTCTAGAAGAGCAGGGATTGAGCAACGCTCTGATCACTAAAATGGTGAGTAAGCAATCTGATATACATACTGCTTGCACGCCCTCAAGAAACCATCTTACTTAAACTCGAGTACTTCAATTCAATTGGTATGACACCTCCTATTCTAGCAAGCATGATCTGTAGATGCCCCAATGTCCTCCTCAGCTATAGCCTTGAGAAACGCATCATCCCGTTTTACATGTACCTCAAGGGCTTCTTCCGAGAGGATGAGAGAAGCACGGTTGCATTCAAGCGCTGCGCACCATGGTTCGACCTAACAGTCGCGATGTCCATCCTTAAGGTTACATTGCAATTTCGCTGAGATTTCACGGTTGTAACGGACAATTTTTCGGAAAAACTCAAAAATAGTTTAAAAGTTCAAGAAAATTACTTATATATATATATATGTTTTTACTAAATTAACGTAAAAAATAATATTACAACTAGAATTAACATATGAAATATACAATTACATATATTATTAATAGCATGTGGAATATCGAGGTGGTTCAAAGTCATCATTATCTTTCCTTTTAGGATAAATAAGAAAATGTGCATAATCATAATGAGTAGGAACTACTGTTCTTCATTATTACTACAACTTGTTCTTCTTTTGTGTACACATTATAACAAATAGCAATTACTATTTTTATTGCTTCAACTTTAATTTCTCTATATTTTTACGTACACATTCAAGGTATATATATATACATATTAATATACCTATATATAATAAACATGTATAAAAAATATTACATTCAATCGAAAAAAGAATATTCAATGTTCAAATTCAATCATTTATCCGTTGTTTCCGCTTTTATCGCCCCTTAAATCCGTTACGGTCGTTATAACGCTGTTACAGTTCGTTATAACACCGTTATAGTCCGTTATAACGTCGTGTAACACTGTTACGAGCGTTATCACGCCGATATCATGCTCGATAATGTAGCCGACCGTTTTTAACCGAATCAGTGACGCGGAGGAGGCCGTTAAGGTTACGTAACGCCGTTATAACGGGTGTAACGGCCGTTACGGCGAACCATGTTGCGCACAACATCTGCACTCGCTGCAACGAGTGCGTGCTAATGTTGATATGTTGAGCACGTATGGAGGGAGTGAGTGAGTCCAATGTATCATTTTTATTGGTACACCATCCAGGAGTTCTGATGGTGCCAAGTGACCGCCTTGCTAACTGGGTCCATAGGGTTCTTGGATATGGAATCGACATCTCCAAAGTGACTTTCATTGAGTGATCCAAGATATGAGCAACTCGACTTGGGAACACAATAAACAGGTTTATCACAAATGGGGTTGGTCTGAATCTGATATGCATCGTGCATTTTCAATCCATCCTGCATTCATGAGCCTATCGGAGCAGAAGATCATGACTACAATGGAGTTTCTTGTGAATGAGATGGATTGTGAGGCGAGAGCAATCGCCAAATATCCAACTGTTCTTAACTACAGTTTGGAGAAGAGAATCGTGCCAAGATGCAGAGCAGTTAAGCTTTTGATGGTGAAGGAGGTGATAAAGAAGTATAAACTTGTCATTGCCTTAGCTGACAAGAAATTTTCACAAGTTTATTGCCAAGTATCATGATGTTGTTCCTTGTCTTTTTGATGTGTATGATGGCAAGTTGAGTCTCCTAGACTTGGGTTTTGACTCAAGTCAACTAGTTAGAGTTCAACTAGTGTAGAAATGTTGAGTTTATTTCTATATAATTATGCTGTTCGAAAGAAAATCTTGATTCATCATTTCTTCTTACATCTCTCACAATTCACATGAAATTTTATAACAAGGACATCTTGCAACTGATCTTATCAAAAACACAAGTTAAACAAGCAATCAAAGTTGATCATAATGAAACTCAGGTCTTAACAAAATCATCCAAGAATATCCTTTCAAATTACCAGCACATTTCAATCAAAATCTGTGTCTTTATTTGGAACAAGCATGAAAGAGAACCACTATCTAGCCTTGGTATCTGTTTGATTGTCTCTTAATGCTGATTCTAGTCAAATGCTGTTCATTTCTAGTTAGTGTTCATTTCTCAAATTAGTATGAGGTATTTGACTGATTACGCTGTTTGGGATCATTCTCTCTGATGACACTATACTTCTCCCCAGAAATCTTGCAATGTTTTCATTCATCCTCGAACCTACTCCATTGTTGTCCATAAACGAGTTCTCACAATAAGTTAGGCTCGACATATCATTGTTCGACCCTTGAATTAGTGGAATCGGAAATCCGATTCCCTGAATCGTTGCCTGGGAGCTGTTTTGGCCAATTAATCCCACACTTTTGACTGGCTGGAACTCTGCAATTCGATATGAAAATGTTTTGGCAGCCATCATCAAACTATCAAACTCTGTCTTCGACCCTGATGAGCTAATCATTGGCACCCCTGAAGGAATATGATCATTCAAATGAATACTGTTTCTTAGATTCTGGAACTGTGGTTCTCGGAGAGGATCGTGTGGCGAAAAAGCCACTTGACGATCAGAACCATAGGCTAAACTTGTATGAGCCATTGCAGATAATCTTAACCCGTCACCTTTCTGTGGCTCATTTGTTGTTGTTAGGTCATTTTTCTGAGGCTTCACACCTGTCTTAGTTCTATTATTCAGGCAGATTATCTTCTTCTGAGAACATCTCACATTCTTCGTAATTGGCTCCAAATTCACCAACTTTCTCATCTCTTCTCTCATATGTGCAAACATATTTCCTTGAGCAACTGCAAGCTCATGTATTAAAGAATCAGCAAATATCTTGAGGTCTTTAAACATCACCATCTCATTCTTATTGACTTGTCCCTTCCTCGTATTTTTCTTGACTGTTCGCCTCTCTGGCTTCTTCTGCACCGCCTTCTTCTTCTTGCACGAATTTACTTTCTTTTCATCAGCTTTCACAGTCTCCAACTGCACGCCATTATAGGCGGCAAGCTTTTCATCATGCCTTTGGCATTTTTGATCATCATTTGCTTCATCATTTTCTAGCAAGATTAGATCAGTAACTAATTTATGATTTCTGTTTGGATCACCTCTTGAATTTGATCCATTATCATCACTTGAAGTGTCTCCATCAACCTCTCTCCTCCTAAACTCCCATCGCTGCTGAAATCTCACATCATGGTTCATCATGATCACATATGAGCTTAAATCTACAACTCACTTATGAATGCACATCTTTCTCATCCAATCAGCATCATATGCTATGAACACAAAATGCAGAAAAAAGAGGGGTTAGGCCATGACAACAATCTTAATCACAAGTACCCTTGTGATTATAACCAAGAAAATCATAGGGTAAACTTCCTTCACAATCGAGCACAAAATTAATTTCATTTTATAAATCAGACATGAAGAGAAAAAATTGAAGCAACACCCTCTAAATCCCATTTCCAACACAAAGATACAAACTTTAGGCCCCCAAACTAATTAAGAAAACATTACAAGAACACACACACATACAAGAGATTAAAAGATACAGAAAAACAAGATCTTCAAGAAAAGTATGGAAAAGAAAAGAACAGTAAGAATGGAACTGGAAACCATGGAAATGGACTTACCACAATCACAAGAGATACAAATACAATCTACACTAGAACAATAAGTGGCTTTTATTCTCATCCCAAACAAATTATACCATCTTTTTTTTCAGTGGGGTTTACAGCTTTCAATCTGCATTTATTTGAAAGCATTAAATCGCGAAAAGGGAAGGAAAAGATATGATTTTGAAGCTTTCTATCTGGGCAGTGCTTTTCTGGTTGTGGGTGGGAAATTAAGTTTGTTGAGTGGGTTTGGCAGAAAACAAGTAATTACACAGTTATGGTGTGACTCTGATTTTATATATATTCATTTCAAGATTTTTACAATAATAATTCTTGTATTAATTCTCCATTGACTCGCTTACTATAAATATTCAACTTCTTTCTTTTCTTTTCTTTTTCAAACTTCAATACCATAAAATATTTCTGATATATTTTCAGATTTTTTACCTTTTTGGTTTTCAATTATCATATTCCGCGTAAATCCCAGTTAGGGATTGCATTAACATTATTCTTGGATCACATTTGAATACAGTTTTCACTTCAATTTGTTACTTGAACCAAATATAGTGGATTTTATTTATCAGGAAATGATAAAATAAGTAATGAAATATTTACTCTAAATAAATCGGCCTAAATTAGATAGATCTTTGGGCCATAAATACGCAAAAATGTAGGCCCAAACGGTCTAACAAAACGATAAATTTTTGCAACTTGGGCTCAACATATTATATTGTATTAATGTAAGTCAGGTTGGGCCCTGGTTAAACATAACCTATAAACCAAACTACAAGCATCGCCAAGAAAATAAAACAAACAAGTAATAGAATTACTTTATAAATTTCATAATTAACCCAATATATTAATTAGTTCTCAATTCTAAATTAAATTTTAAAGTTTCTTAATAAGTGGTTCAATTTAATATTTTTTCTCAATTTAAGGCTTGAAATTTAGATTGAGTTCTTAATTCAAGATAAAATTTCATAATCTTTTTTATTTATATTTATAAATTTACTTATATTTCAATATGTCTTCATATTTTGAATAAATTAAGACAAGTTAATATGCTTTAGGAATAATTTTCATCCGACTTATCTTAATTGATATGAAATATACACATATATATAATTAATTCAATTCATAAAATATAATTAATATAAAAAGATTAATATTAAAATCAATTTTCTATACTTATATTCATCAAATTAAGAAATTAAAGGAATCTTAATTTATTGAATTACATTTATTATATATATATATAAATTAATATTAGTCGGATGAAGATCGTTACTAAATTGTACGAACTTGTTTTAATTTATCTAAACTATATATACATATTAAAATATAAATAAAAAGAAAAAAGAAATAAAATTTTGTTTTGAATTGAGAACTCAATCTAATTTTCAAATTTTAAATTGAGAAGAAATATAAAATTGAGTCTTTTATTGATAAACTTTAAAATTTAAGTTTAGAATTGATAATTAATTTATAAATTAAATTTTATTATGAAATTTATCTGTATATATAAGCATGCAAATATACCTACACGGCACATGTGAAATTTCCATTATTTTGCTAAATATAAATACTTGTTGAGGATTAAGGGGTCCCCCAGTTGAGTTGAGTTGTTCTCTCTTTCTGCGAATTGTTTTTCAACAATAAATTTGATTAAATTGAATTTTATGATACAACTTTCTTTTTTTGTTCCTTTTATTTTATACAATAGAGACACTTTTCTGCCAGCATGTATGATAAAGACTTTCTTTATTATATTTACATATGTTATTCAGGCCAAAAACTACCCAGAAAAGCAGATAAAGTAATAATTAACCAAACTCGCAATGTCATCCAAATATTTTTCCATTTTTAATTGTATTTAGTTCAAGCATATAAAAAAAAAAAAAAAAGACTAGACATAAAATCTCCCTCGGTTATCAATAATCAGTGAGAGTGTGAGACTCTCCACTAATTAGTTAACAATTTTTTTTTCAAGAACTCGTCAACATAGAAATCAATATTATAGAAATTTCAATATGTTTCTACCATTGCCACAATTCTTTATTTTTTTTTAAATCCCGGTTTACCTTGATTAAAAATTTATATTCATCATGCCACTTCCTCCCACGAAATAGTTTACTTCTATTTTTACACGAATTAAAAAAATATTTTGTAGACCTGGAAATTCTTATTAAAACCTTAATTAATGTTATTATTGAAAATGATGAATATAATAATTAATTTCAATGTGGAGTGAGTATTCAATTAACTCTTTCACTCTTTGGAAATTGGAAGTATTCAAATTCTGACCAATTAATGACATCAAGACAAAGGATCAAGAAAATTCTTGTGCATGGTCCACTTAGTTTTGTAATTCTCGAATTTCAACATGTCGTGAGAATAAAATGCTGGTACAACCTTGTAAGAAAATTAGCAAACGCTACCAATCAGCAAAAAGACAAACTAAATATTCTTAGTTTACCTTTGAAAATAATCTTCGTTTTTATATACTCTTTACTAAAACAAAATCTTAATTTTAAACTTACTTATTTAAGTTGAGAATATTATAATAACAATAAAAGACGGGTCACTATTGAAAATGGTAAAATAAAGATTATTTCCATTATTTGTTGTTAAATACAAATCTCCAAAATGTGAGTTTATATAGGTAAATAAGCAAATTAACTGATTTAGGAAAGGCAGGAAGAGGTTAATTTGCTGTCGGTTATCAACTTGCCCCAACATGATAATTCGCAATTTGGTTTTTATTGGAGGATCAGTCAATAATATTACACGTAAAAAAAAATAAAAAAAAATCTGCACATAGGTTAGTTTATATATATAAAAAAGACATAATAATAAATGAGGTCTTGGCCCAGACAATGACACCCGACAGGTCTTTCCCTTAACAAAAAACAAGGAATTAGAGAGCATCTTCTCAAATTCAACTTCTTCTTCTATTACCATTCTTAACAGGGAATCCGATGGTGCTTACTGCCAACACTTAGCCTTCTTAAATATTTTCCCACTTGGACTTCATATTTATTTCTACTTTTTTTTTTCATATAGTTATTATCTACTCCGGGACCATTTTTGTTATAAAATGTTTAGCTAGGTGATTGTCGATGTTTTATATTTTAGATAAAAATATATTTATGCATTTATAATTAATATTTTGATCAACACAACCCACTTAATGCTTCGTATGAGAATGTTTTACATATAGTTAATTTAAATGGCTCACATGTAAATCTCTTTTATATATATATATATATATATATATATATATATATATATATATATATATTGATTGAGATTTAATAGGGTCACGAGACTTGTTATATGAGAAAAACAAGTGGATTGAAATGCTGATCTATCAATCATGAGAAATGAGAAATATGTCAATATGTTCAATACTGACAAATTAAAATGATATCGTGAGATAAATATATTAAAATTTCTATAATATGATTTTGATGTATCAATAATGAGCTTGTGAATATCACAAAATAATAAGAATATATAATAAGTATAACGTTAAAACTGACGATGGACACCAACATATTGTTCAGGTCTTGGAATATATGTTGTGTTCGTCCCACATATCATCAAAAAATGTGCATATAATAAGTTGCTACAGAATAATAATTCAAAAAAAAAGAAATATAATGAGTTAGTTTAGCATATAATAAGTGCATATAACAACTTTTTTCTTAGAAAGAAAATATTTTGAATTAATGAGTTAGTTTTAAAAATATCAAATCATAAATTACATCTACACAAGAATAAATATAATTTAAACTTAATAATACTTAAGATTAAGTCCACGCCTCAAATTTAAATACTAAACTTGCATTTTCATAACATTTAAATCATTACCTGATTGTGAAATAGTATCCAAGCCAACAAGCAATCATTGAGTTCAATTTATTTAGATGGACATTGTAACGAATTGCAGAATATTAATGGTATGATGGAACTATTTTTCTAACAAACACTATAAGTGCTTTGTGATGTTTCGTCCATAAATTTACGAGCAAATAATGAAATTTAGTAATATTTTAAATCAAAATAGTACGAATAAAATTTAATTAAAAAAAAAAACTGAGCAACGGACGATGAAGTAATTGCGATGTAGTCGGAAATAATAATTAGAAAGAACCTTTAACAACGATTGACTTTTATTCGCCTAATTTGCAAAAAAAGGCAACTGGCAATAATGCACCTAATTATGTTCAAAATAAATAAATAGATAATGCACCTAATTTGATTTTAATATTTTCCACCGTCTGAGAGATAAAAAAAAAAAGAGTGGATACAAAAATAGTGGCTGATATATTAGTGAATAGTTATAATTAATAATACACTCTGACTGTTCACATTGAAATATGGTATCTTCATTATTCAATATTTACTTATTTGACTTTAGAGGATTTATCGTAGGACTTACTTCTTCTTTTATTAAAAAATGAGCCATTTTACATGTTAAAAATAGATTTTGTAAAAGATTCGAAACTTCGATCTTCTTTTTTAACAGAGAAGATTAAGTATCACCTCATACAATAAAAGTTAGTGTGAAAGTTATACATAACGATTCTTAATTAAAAATCAGGTGTAAATTAATGAGGAGATTGATTTTGGTACCCTTCACTATCCATACTTGCCATTGATAAAAGCATTTGGGTTTAAAAACCAATAAACCCTTTGAAGTAACTTGTAGTGTTTAGAGCAAATAAATAAATGCCAAGCCCACATCAATTTCTTGCTTAAGCAAATGAGGTTGGTGAGGTTTAGAGGCAGGAATCAAGAAAGTGCAGTAGTTCACTAATACAAAATAATCCCTTATTAGTTAGTTCAACAATTATTTTAATCGAAGTTTTGGCCAATGTATTAATAATAAGATGACAAACTGACAACATTTGTTTATTTTCGCAATGGTTTCAAACAAAATAGTAGATGAAAATCATTAAAAAAAAAAAAAAACTAGATATGACACCACCTTGTCACCATGTCCATACATGATATAGCAGATGACTAAAATAAAGCTGATTTCTTGTCCTAATAAAAAGATAAATGACATATTAAAGAAGGATGGGTTTCTTGAGTTGGAAAGATTTGTTGTGATTGATAGAACACCAAAGAAGTGCTGCTGATTAAAATATAGTGATTGTACTGGAAATTCATAAATTAATGGTGGTTGTAATAATACAAAATTACAAATGCATACATACAAACAAATAAAATGATAATCTTTTTTCCTTTTCTTCACTTGGCATTTTCTTCCTCCATAATCCCTCCTCCTTAGGACAAACTTTGTTCGCAATACCCTCAATTTCTCTTACAAGGCCACGTAACCACCCCCAATTTCTGCTGCCATGTTGCTTGGGAAGATGTTTTGACAGTATCAATTTAAGGAGCAGTTTTTGGCTGAATTCCATGGGGAAAATGTTGAGCATTTCTGAGTAGATGTATGTGGGATGGTTTTTCTTGCATCCTATCTGTTTGATGAATGTTCTGACTGATCTTTTCTACTGTTATCTCTGCAGTTTGTGTTCTTTATGAGAATTGAGTTATATATATAGTGTAATCAATCATGGCAAGGAGATCATCAAGAATTCCAGAGCTGATGGAGAAAAATGAGTTGAGCTGTATGTGGGGATTGTTTAGTATCCTTGAATCTTGCCAAGCTCGTTCTCCTCGTGAGCTGATTTCAAACGGAAGGCGCGTAGACAAACACATTATTGGTATATATCCTAAATTCATCTCCATTACAATCCAGAATCTATATATAGAGTGTGTGCAGTTATTACACTTGTAGTTAAAACTCATATGGTGTGAATTATGATAGTTGATGGTAGGTATATGAGTCAAATAGTTAGGTGATGGTATTAATGAATATCAAGACAGGGTGACTGTATCCATGAGAAGTGGTAAGTTTTAGGCCATAATTGTTGGTTTTTTTAATCCCACTTGATAAATGCAACAAGCAGTCAATAGCACAGGATTCAGTTTATAAAATCATGCTGTTTATGATAAGTTTCCTGTTGGCCTTCTTCTGTTTATGATTTGCAACGCCTTGTTTTTACCATATCTTGTAATTTTGAATCTATGTGCACAGATTATCCAAGAAAAGTAGACCTGCTAGCCAGCTTTGATGAAGAATGTCAAAGAATTCAAGTAAGCGGTCATTGATTCTGTTAAGTAGTCTTCTCTTTCGTACTGATCCAACTTTATCGAGGGTCCTCCGAAATTTTCCTCGAAAAATGTGTCTATGACAAATTTTTTATTGCTTTGTTAAGTGAAAAAGTAACGGATCTGCAGCCACAAAGAGCAGTTTTAGCCATTTCTCTCATCTGTGATTTAGCTTAAACCGTGCTGCCTATAGTGAGCTTAAGTTCTCTATATTGAAGAGATATTTGTATGCAAGATGCTGGATCAACTCTTGAGCTTTTCATGGGTTCAGGAGAAATCATTATCTATATCTCAAGAAAGGTTAAAATGATGAACTAACCAATGATTTATTTTGCTTCAGAATGGATCAGGCCTGAGAAGAGTTAGCGCCAGAAGTGTGGAGAATTTCATGGAAGAGGATATGCCCATTGACAAGAGCAAAATCAAAGAAAGTACAGCTAAGAGAGGGGACCACTCTAAAATGGGTATCGAACTTGATCGTCTAGTGAAAACTCAAAAGAGAGCAAGGAAGAGCAGCGAAAAAGCTTATCAATCTTCTTCGTCTTATTTTGATAATGCAGTTAACTTGATCCATCAGCTGTCTTCATCTCCAGCTGAAATATCTTTGAGTAAGCTCAATTTTGCTGCAATACTGGAGGCAGTCGGTGCTCGGAATCACCAGGAAGAATGTAAGCTTACTGAATATCTTCAAAGAAGTGGTGACCTTGGAAACGATGATATGGTTAATGAGATTAATATTCAGCAAGTTCAGATGAGAGCCAAAGCTTTTGTTGATCAGATGTTCATTGACAAAAGGTTCATCGGTAGAGAAGGGAAAAGCTGTGAGTCCAAATCCTCCTCCTATCAATTGGATGTGTTGAATTCGAACAAAGATAGATTCATGGAACTCTTGCCTGACCCTAATTCTCTCCTTGTAAGGCGCATCAAGAATGCGTACCCTTCTCAAAGACCGAAGGAAACAGTCAGGTCAATCCTAGATGCCAACTTCTCAGAACGTGAAAGCCTTGATGCAAGTAGTTTTGCAAATATTAACAAGAAATTATTGCAAAAGTCTGACAAAATTGTAATACTGAAGCCAACTCGTGGAAACACAAAGCATCCTGAAGATGTTATTTGTCATTGCTCATCACTGCATTCTCACAAAAAGAAGGGTAGAAGAGTATCTGATGCAAAATCTGCATCCTTCTCCTTCAGAGAAATGAAAAGAAAACTGAAACATAAACTTGGAATCACCAGAAAAGAAGGAAGTCAGTTGTTTATGGCTGGAACCTCAGATAAACTCTCTCAGGATAGATCAACTCATGGATTTGGAGATGAGTGCATCTGTGGAGGAGTGGATATCAGGAATTCTTCCAGTTCTTCTACCAATTCTGAGCAAAAAGGAAAGCTTTCGAAGAAACAAGACCTTCACAGGGGTTCTGATATTGCTTCTATGACTGATGCTGCGCACAAGAAGTTAGACTTGTCAAAGAGGGACTTTGACGTAATTTTGGAGGCGAAGAGGCACCTTTCAGCAAGATTGAACAATCTAATAGCTGTAGAGGCAGTGACAAGCAAAAGATCCCCCAAAACACTTGGGCGGATTCTGTCCTCACCTGAGCATGACTTCCGGCCCCTTAGCCCAAGAAGGGACAGCCAATGTTGGTCTTCTTCTGCACAGATGAGATTTAGTCCTTACAACACTTCTCCCAAAACCAACGAGAGCCATTCCCAAATACCAAATGGAAGAGAAAGGACTTGTCTAAGTGCATTAAGGTCAAACACAGAGGCTACATCATGTAATGATCATGACAAATATGACCGTGCATTGCACATGGTGGATACAAAGACAGGTTCTCTCATTCCAAGCACTGACAAAGGTGCCCATTATGTTGATATTTATGCAACAGACAGTATGATAACTAATGGTAGGAATCATCCTGTTTGTGACGAACTTCTGGTCTTCTATCAATCTGCTGGTTGACCTGTTTGGTATGTTTTTGCAGGTGAGTCGAAGATTAATGTAGAAACTAAGAGCTTTCTGCCTTCTGAGTTACAGTTTCCAGAAGAAATGCTGAGTGTCAACGGAGCTATGCATATAACTAGCACAAACTCAACACAAAAGGATGATGAAATGGTAATGAATTCCATATCGGTGAGTGCTGCCAGATATATGTATCATTATCTTTCCTTTATATATTTTGCTTTAAATCTCAAAAGCTTTTTAGTTTGTTCAGTTGATAAACTGCTAACATATTTTCACTTCTCAGGATTCACTTTCAGAAAATGAAGCAAACACATCCACCGTGGATGATTTTCCATCTACTCCTTTGAGCATCTACCAGTTAGACACAGCAAACAACATTAAATATCAAGAACATCGAAGTCCGGTTTCTGTCCTCGAACCATTTTACATCGAAGATGCTGAAAGTCCACCAAGCATCACTCTTCAAACTGGTAAGCTTGAGATAATTAAGAATCTCATCCTCTTTGGTCTCAGTCAGGACATACTAATTAGAATGCATCACCATTTGCAGCTCAAAAGCAATTGCAACCACGCCGTATTGAATTTGAAGAGTGCTCAATTGAGTCACTCCCCCAGGATTCATCAATCAGTA
This sequence comes from Scutellaria barbata, assembly GCA_028654395.1. Classification (NCBI taxonomy): domain Eukaryota; kingdom Viridiplantae; phylum Streptophyta; class Magnoliopsida; order Lamiales; family Lamiaceae; genus Scutellaria; species Scutellaria barbata. Next base: position 13,279,559 of record CM053645.1, read on the forward strand.
CAAATTTCTGCATAGAAGAAGAAGAAGATCACCTCTCTCAATATGTGGAGTTGGTATTGCAAGCTTCATGCTTAAATTGGGATCACCTTTCAGAAATCAGGTCTCCACCTGATGAGCTGCTCAATGAATCCTTATTTGACGAAGTGGAATTTCCTCCAGTTGATTGCTATTACGACCCCAAGCTTCTGTTTGATCATATAAACGAAATGCTATTAGAGATATACCAATGCCATTTCTGCTCTCCTCCTTGGCTAGCATTCCCAAAACCAAAAACTATGTCTGTGCCACTGGCAGAGCTTGTGCTTGATGGGATCATGACAGAAGCTGACTTCTATCTACATCCTAGGACCGAGAGAAGAACGTTGGATGAGCTTGTTTCAAAAGATGTGGTGAAACGTAGAGCGTGGCTTGATGTTCAACTTGATATGGAACAGGTTGTGATTGATGTTTCTGAAGATTTCCTGGAGGATTCCATACTTGATGTAGTGCTTGAGTTTCATGCATGAGGCCTTTGCTAATACTACACCACTTTCAGTTTTGTCTTATGAGTTGAATGTGAATCAACATTATGTACTATGTAACCAGTGTAGTACTTAAGGAATTCTAGAGCTGCTTGACAGAATATATGTATGTATAGATATATTTCAATTTATGTATGTGTAACAGATAGCTTTTTAAATTATCATTCAAGAAAAAGAAGAAGAATAAGAAGCAGCAATGGTTATTTATGGTTTTCCCTTCTTGGCCATTACACCAATCAGGCAAGCCTATACTATTTGAAGAATTGTTGGTTGAATAAATTCCTTTTGTTTTGCTGCTTGATCCATGCATGATGGCACCAAAGTATAATTTCTCTTCCATCCACCAATTTCTAATTTCACACTAAAAATAATATTAACAAGATATTACCAAAATTGGGTGGTGTTTACATATGATTTTGAATTTCTGAATATAAATAAAACAAATACCTAAAATTTGGAGATCAAGATGGGGACAGTAAACTTCTATATTATGGCTGAATTGAGCTTTAGAAATGATATTTTCAAAATCGATTTCATGACTGTTGGGTGACTGAAAAGTTATGGTATATATAAATAAAATTCTAACCCTACCAAAATAACTTGGAGAACAGTCCAATAAATTTATAAACCTACTAACATAATAATAATATAAACATTTTATTTAATATCTATTTCTTAAACTATTCGAGCATTACACATATAAGTTGTTATGATGTTTTAGCTACATAAAGCAATTAAAAAGACTTAAAAGACCTAAAAAAAACTTGAAAAACTAAATTAATAAGCTAAAGTAAAATAAATTAAAAGAATATAAATAAATAATGATAACACTTGTAAAATAGTTTTAGACTGGTATTAGTATATTTTTGGAATATAAGAGAATTTTCCTTTTATAAGCATGGATGGGGTTACATAAATAATACCGACTATTCCCGCCTCACAAAACCCTAACCCCTTGGCCTAAACCCTCCAATTCTTGCAGCAGCCTCCAATCCACCAAAAATTTCTCTGCAAGAAATGGACGCTGAAGACGTCAAATCCAACGTTGTTCTAATCCTAGATTTTGGTTCTCAGTACACTCATCTCATCACTCGAAGAATCCGAGCCCTCAACGTTTTCTCCCTCTGTATCAATGGCACCTCCCCCTTAAAATCTATATCCGACTTGAACCCGAGTGCAATCATTCTTTCCGGCGGTCCCCACAGCGTTCACACGCCTAACGCGCCGTGTTTCCCTCCGGGTTTCATCGAGTATGTGGAGGCTAACAAGGTTACCGTTTTGGGTATATGTTATGGGCTGCAGCTTATCGTGCAGCAAATGGGCGGTGAAGTGAGTGTGGGGAAGAAGCAAGAGTATGGAAGGATGGAGATTGAGGTGACGAAAGCGGAGGGGCTTTATGGGAATAAAAAGGTTGGGGATAAACAGAACGTGTGGATGAGTCACGGAGACGAGGCTGTGAAGTTGCCGGAGGGGTTTGAAGTTGTGGCCAGGAGTAAGCAGGGGGCGGTGGCCGCGATCGAGAATCGAGAGAAGCGGTTTTATGGGTTGCAGTATCATCCGGAGGTACACAAATTCATTTGCTTTTGTTTCTTTGTTGTTTTTTTGGAGCTTGATGGATTATTTACTAAAAGAATGATTTGTTTTTTTTAGGGTACAGATGAATCCTTCTATCTTTATTTGTTTGTTTTTGGAGGGAAAATGATGGATTATTCATAAAAGTATGGTTTGGTTTTAGTGTAAAGATGAACTTTTGATGCAAAGTATTGGTTGAAGTATGATTTTGTTTTATTGTAAAGATGATTTCTTATGTTGGTTTATTTGCTAGAAGTTTTAGATGGAGGAATGTTGCAAAAACTTTTGATGTTGGTTTCTTGGTTGAAGTTAGTCGATTTAGCATCCATGTTGGACTACTTTTTAATTTTTTCTTTAACTAAAGCAAAGAATATTGCCTTTTCTCTTCTTGTAAGAATGTCAATGGGAAGTCAGAGATGTTTACTGACAATATATCATGGACCTTTTCAGGTAACACATTCAGATCAAGGAATGGAAACTCTCAAGTATTTTCTCTTTGATTTATGTGGAATTACTGCTGGTTGGAAGATGGAAGATGTTCTTGATGAGGAACTGAAAGTGATTAAAAATACTGTTGGAACTGAAGATCATGTCATCTGTGCATTGTCGGGTGGTGTAGACTCCACCGTTGCGGCTACCCTTGTTCATAAGGCAATTGGAGATAGGCTTCATTGTGTTTTTGTGGACAATGGGTTATTAAGGTTGGACCATTACAAATGTCATCTGTTTTTTTTTTTTTGGTGGGTGTTTTAGGTGATTGGTAATATCAATTATGTATTTTCTGTGAATTTCTATGCTTTTGATTTGTTATTCATATTTTTTTCTCCTTTTCTTAATATTTTATAGGTATTGTGAGAGGGAGAGAGTGATGAAGACCTTTGAGAGAGATCTTCATTTACCTGTTACATGCGTTGATGCTTCAGAGCAATTTCTCGGCAAGCTAAAGGGTGTCACTGAACCTGAAAAGAAAAGAAAAATAATTGGAAGTGAATTCATCAGTATATTTGATGATTTTGCCCATGATTTAGAATCAAAAGTGGGCAAGAGACCTACTTATTTGGTTCAAGGAACATTGTATCCTGATGTGATTGAATCCTGCCCTCCTCCTGGAAGTGGAAAGACACACTCTCACACTATCAAAAGCCATCATAACGTTGGAGGGCTCCCCAAGGACATGAAATTGAAGCTCATTGAACCACTTAAACTCCTATTTAAGGATGAGGTATGAACTTCAAACTCCTTGTGACTTGGTGGCAACATCTTGTAATATCTTTGTCAACATCTTGTCTGTGTTTAATATGTTCTAATATTTGAAATTGGATACAAGTTAGGTTCGTGAATTGGGAAAGATTTTGGGGGTCCCACTAGGCTTCTTGAAGCGCCACCCGTTCCCTGGGCCTGGTCTTGCTGTACGAATCCCTGGTGACGTTACTCTAGGAAATCGTTTGGATACCCTTCGTAAGGTATATGATAATTGTGTTTTTTTTTTTTTTTTTCTTTTTCTTCCACATGATTAGTGGATTGTAACAAACTGTTCTAATATATCAGGCCGATGAGATTTTTATTGAAGCTATCAAAGATGCTGGCATTTATGATTGTATATGGCAAGCTTTTGCTGTGTTCATGCCTGTATTAACTGTTGGTGTTCAAGGCGATCAAAGAACACACAGTTATGCCATTACACTCAGAGCTGTAACCAGCCAAGATGGAATGACTGCAGATTGGTATTATATATTCTCTTCCAGAACAATTCAGTCTCTTTTTCGTTTATTGTTTATGAACTTTAAGGTTGCTTATTGTATCTTTCATTTTCAAATATCCAGGTACTATTTCGATCACAAATTTCTGGTAGACGTCTCCACAAAGATTTGCAATGAAGTTGCAGGTGTGAACCGGGTTCTTTTGGACATTACATCAAAACCTCCCTCAACTATTGAATGGGAGTAAACAAATCATTGGCCAAGTAAATCTATTGTTTCTTGATCATCTCCACTGGAATATAGGCTCATCCCAATTTTTTATTATTATGAATCGACTATAATCTGTATTGGATTATCTATCAAGTTTTGATTTATGAAATGTCGAGTGTTCTATTCACTTCTGCAACTGAGTTCATGCATGGTAGTATGCAAAGATGTGAGGCTCTGTTTTAAAGTTCTTGAGCTAGATGTGACAAACGAAGTTAATAAATAAATGCTCTACGATTCATGTAATATTAAAAATAAAACAATCAATTGCTTATTTGTTAAAATAGGCATCTTGTGATAAACAATAAATGAAAAACGTGTTGTGATCTTGATTGAAAATTTGAACACGTGAAAGACAAGGGCTATCTGTATTGAAATAAGAAATTTTTTTAACTTGTTCATTTCGCATAGATATTTAACTTAATGCATAGTGTTTATTAATGTTTTCAAATGAGAACATACCATTTGCAGAAAAAATAAAATGGAATGGTGAAAGTGAAAGAGCCGGTACAATAATTCAGGACTAATCGTATGAAGGATCCCTATAAAAGGAAATGACATGACTACTCCTGAATAAAGTGAATCTACTTCTGCTTTTCTTCTTAAAGTGGAAACATGTAGGCTTAACTTTCTTTCTTTTTGCATATCATCATTCCCATATGTGAGATTTTCTATTTAGTTGTTCCATATATATATAGCCACCACAGTCCATGTATTAGATAAGATTGTATCAATAATTATTCCAATAACAAATCAAAGAAAGAACAGAGCCAAATAATGGAAAAGAATCAATAAAAGAAAAGATCAAAGTTTAAAACCTCAATTGAAATTTGTCATCTTCACACAAGAAACAAGGAAAAGTAGTTGGTTTTCTACACTCTCCTTTTCTTTTCCTTCACCAAAACTGTAGATTCAAACATAGCATTAGTGTTTAATTTACCAGACAGACTGGCTCATACGAATAATTAAATAGATTACATTAGTGGCCAAAAACCCCAGAAGTAGGTTAATACACAGATTTTTACAGAGTTACAAATACACAGATTTTGAGCATCATCTTCATCACTTCCTGATGACTTTCTGAAGTGCCTGTTTGATCACAAGTCCTGATGCTGCTTTCAATCCCTTACACTGCAAATTATATAGCAGCTGTTAGTATAAAATTGTATCTATCTTTTTGTATCATAACCATAGATCAAAAACATGCATATTGCAGTTTCAAATGTAATTCAAATGTGCATGGCAGACCTTGGCTTTTATAGTCACAGACAGAGTTCCATCAGTGGTGGAGGATTGGATCGTCTCTGTATCTAGACACAGCTTGTTTAGCACTTCCATAACCTGAAGCAAAGCATAGTCCTTGCAAGAACACCTAATCTCAATCAACACATCCTTTTCTGAAACACTGACAGTTATTTTATCCGTCCACGAATCTCTCAGCCAAAGCTTGCTATTTTCAGCTCCAATTATATCCTTTTCACAAGCCTTTCTCTTGTTTGTTGATGGCTTCTTGGTATTACCAGTTTTACTAGGGCCGTAATTATCTGAGGTCCTCTCGATTGAATCATGAGGTTTGCTATGCGTCGTTGATGATTCTTTATATGCCTCCAGCTCTTCAACTCTACTCTCGAGCGCTCTCAAGTAGTCTATTGTATGATCAAGAATTGATACTTTATCAACCTGCAATAAACAAAGCAAGGGGTTTTCTTACATAAATGTGCTTCCTAAGAGAGGCGAATCTGAATAGCAGATATTTAGGTACCTTGCCACCAGATGGGACTATGGATCCAAGAATCACAAATCTCTCGTTTATCTTTTCTCTTCGCTTCCTCTCAGACAAGACATGGTTTCTATCAACTTCATCAGCTTCCACTTTGGAACTGCCATTGTTCGTACCAGATGCAACCTTACTACGTTCATGCATTCTAGGCGCTTCAAATAGGACTTTCTTGAGCAACTTTTGTGAAGCTCTGTTTTGGGGAACCTGGGCTCCAAGTAATGCATCTTTTCTCCAGCAAACAAAGCTCGACTCCCTGCTGCCGTTTCTGATATATGGGCCCAGAATCAACTGGTGAGAACTCTTCAAAAGGTTGGAAAGTACACTATGATAATGAACCTCATTGCCTTGTGCATTCTGCTGAATGCATTCTTGAGCATTCATTTCTTTCATCCCATCTGAAAGTGGGACCATCGTCTCAGGTTCTCCCTGAGTTTGAGATATACAGTCACTGGAATTCACAGAATTATTTCGACAATTACTAATTGCATCATCCATAAATGGCCAGCTTTGAATTTGAGAAGCCTCCACATCTATGCCTTGTACCAAATTTGATTCCTCTCTTAGCACATTGTCTGCAAAATCATCTGAGCAATTGTTGGGAGAACAAAGATCATCACCATCCAAAAGCTGATCACAACCATTTTCAGGCATATCAGGATGGTCAAGCACTTCACAGTTGATCTCATCGTGGCTCACAATATTATTGACGACATAGGTAGGATTCTTGGTAAGAGTCGAAGAAGGATTCTCCAGGAACGAACTTTTTATATGCTGAATCAAATCCAGATCCTCTGAAACCTTTTGGAAGCATATCAAAATAGCTTATTACTACACAATATACCACTTCAATAAACTTACTATGTTGAACTGTGGACTAAAAACTGATAAAGGCTAAGATTAAGTGGCATACTAGTTCAGTTGTCCCCAGCTCCACCACACCTCCTAAATGCGGAAAGCACACAATAGTCTGAAAGTAGAGAAACGATGCAGATTGTGATTCTTCAGAAATTAATGATTTCAGTATGATTTTAGGTTCACACCAAGAAGATCAATACCTGGATTGATGCACTCTGCAGAAGTCCAGCCAGCCATATAATGCACAAATTGAGAAGCAACGACAAGTCAAATAGTAAAATTAATTCTTCGAAAAGAACATGAATATTTTGAGATTAACACATTGTATTCTCGTTAAAAGTAATTCGTCTACTTGCCTTTGCAAGCAAAGAACGCGAGAAAACTTTGGTGTCAGCGCAATGAGCATTGCACAGCCATATAGTCTGGTTCCTAGCGAACGCCTTTCCAGGCAACCTTTACAATCGAAACACATAAACACAATCAGTTTTCTTATCTAATAACTTTCTTAAGATCAAACTCAAGCTCATGAATCATCACGATCAACTAGAGATCAAAGAGTTACCCTTGGTTGACATTGAATACAAAGGACATGCAAACCAAGAAATACCACTCTGCATCAGTGAGATCTTCAGGGGATAATGCAGCAGTTGGCCTTTTAGCTTGAGGGTTGGTTTCACCAAGTGAGAGAGACTCATAAAGCTCTCTCAAATGATCACTTCTTTGCAATCCCAACTGATCCATGTTCAGTTCTGTGGCCTGAACTGTTTTTCTTGTTTTGATGTCGCCATTGTAGAACCCATCACCCCATTCCAACGCCCTAAATGTTTTCATACCACTCATTAGATTACAAAGCTACATTTTATTTCCCAAGAAAGAAGGAAATAATCATTAACAAAGTATCCATTTCAAACCATGTTAAACACTAATTAGCCCTCAAATCAATCATTGAATAAGGACACAATTTAGCAATCCGGCCAAAGTGGGAACAGAGAACCTCTACAGTGCAAATCTGAAAAGTCAGATGCACATGTGAGCAATTGACTGTATGTTGGCATTTCTGGGGCAGAAAAGATTAGCAAAAATTGACATATAAACATACAACTAAGCTCGCTTCATAACACAAATTTGTGTGAGAAATTCTTGCATTTATACAATCATTGTCTTAAGAAACTGCTCACACTGCAGAAAGTAGTTTCCAGAAGGAAAAAAAGGGAAAAAAAAAAAAAAAAGGTAAGAAAATCAAGAATTGGATTCTGGACATCCATAGACAATCTGGGTATTTTTGTAAGTGGATTTGGACAAGTAAAGACAGGATCTTTACCCAGGTTGTGCAGAAGAAGAAGACCAGAAAATAGCATAGCTCCATTGAATGCTTCTAACAGCAAGAGCAAGTTGCATCCTTAATTCCTCATGCTTTTGCTTTGCAGTCTCCATTGTTGAGCTTTGCCTTCCTCGACCTAAACTAATATAGAATAATAAACAAGAAAATGTGAAAACGATCTCCACTTAATTAGAATAGACCAGCTCCACTTTAAAAAATAAAATAAAATAATTTCTAATAGTACTCACTCCCTCTCCCTCTCCCTCTCCCTCTCCCTCTCTCTCTCTCTATATATATATATATATATTTTATTTATTTATTTATACCAGAGCAAAAGTATGCGAGAAAAAGAGATTTTAATTCGTTGAGCTCCTCAACTCTTCTTCCTCAAAAACGGTTCAATAAAATCACATAAACAACAATGGCAAAAAAATAGGTTTTTCAAATTAAAGATTAAAGATTTGGCATGCATGCATTGGGATGACGTCACATTATATAGTTAGGCATGATGCCAAGAATTTTGGAAAATCATTTTATGCACCATATTTAAAGTAAGAAAATTGGATGACGTTCTAATTGAATGGAAACGTGGGATAAGGTTGATGGTTCAGAACTGAGACACTACATAAATCCTGACCTTACACAATGCCCACACACACATATTAATATGTATTAAAAACGAGGGTTATTGAGTTACCTGTGGGGGCCACACACAGAGAGAAAGAGAGAGACGTTTGGTGAAAATTGGACATTTCAAAAATGAAGAAAAAGAAACGTATTAATTTATTTGATGAAAGAAAAGGAAAGGTAAGCCATAGTCACGTGGAAATAACTATAATAACTATTTTTTTACTCAATTCTAAATCAGGGCATGTGACATGAGCCATCGCGCTGTAAAACAATAAGTCAGATAATGACTCAGATTTTACTTATGATTGCTATTTGAGTTTTTTAATTATTAAAATGTAATTACGTTTTTTACATGACAAATAATCCACCGCACATCTTTATGATTTCTTGGCGTGTATATATATATATATATATATATTCTTTTTTTTTATAATTCAATTTTCGATTTTCTTTTTTTAAATGATGTGTGTCTTGAAACTTCTTTTGAATGTTGGTCACATATTTAAGGGCTTTTCACCTTTTCAACAGTTTCTAGATGCAAATAATTGAGAGATGGAAAGGAAAGTGAAAATATTAAAGAACTTTCTTTTCTGCCAATTAACATAATGAATTATATTCTTTTAAATCGAGTTCAAATGATATTTTTATCCAAAAATTTGAAAATGATTGGAAAAACTGTACCTTATATTTGTGAGTCCATCTCATCTATTAGTTCCAGAAAGAAAACCATGTCAATTAATACACCCTTTGGTATTCACTATGCACAGTAAAATTCGTATATCAATTGAGATTTTCAAAGTATTTCCGTATCAAAATAATGGGCAAAAAAAATGATAGCAACGTATAAATAACATTTTCATAATTTCTAATTGTTAACAAAAAACATTAAATAGGCGTGGCACTATTTTTATGCAGGTCTACCACGACTAATCGTTGTAATTATTTTACTGTTATATACTATTAGCGGTAATAATGAGGAACAAGAAAATAATTATTATGTACAATGCACATGATCACAATTTTAATTAATCGAGATAATGTTACTAACCCCATATACCCCTTGTTGTCCCCCCACTAGGATCATAGTAACTGGCCCACTAAAATAACTATACTTGATATATAGTACATTACTTATATAATTATTTTTGAATATCCGAATACTTAAAAGGATCTTGTTACTTGTTAAAACATAATTAAGTATATGGTTGAATCTTAAATTAATAATGACTTCATAATTCACGAATTGGGACTTATAAAGACAACAAAAAAAAATGACCAAATAAAGATTAAGCTAGGGATTAAAAAAAAAATCGATTTAAGGATTAATTTTTTCCAAATTGTTTTCAAAATGACTGACTTCACCATAATCCATCAATATATATTGAAATAATCCCATCAATAGTATTATATAAGTATTTCAAAATCATTATTAATGATACTCTACCTATTGTGTGTGTCTTAATATGTCCCCCAATAATGTGTAAAAATATAATTCATTTAAATATTGTGATTTAAAATTAATGATTATATTGGATTTATGATAAATTAACGATGAACACATTAATATATATGAGTAAAATAGCAAACCTTAGTTTTTATAAAGTGCAAAATTGCAATTTTCAATTCACCTGAATTCTATATAAAAGAAACAATTTAAATTGGACCAAGTTTAACGAATTAAGATAAAATTGATTATTTGACAAAATATTGAGGCATTAATGGCATTTGCTCTTTAATGGATTTTGAATAAATAAATTTCATAACAAGACCCAATTTATAAATTAGTTCTCAATTTTAGATGCGAATTTCAAAGTTTCTAAATAAAGGGGCTCAATTTATCATTTTTTTCTCAATTCAAGGCTTGAAATTTAGATTGAGTTCTCAATTCAAGACAAAATTTCATTTTTTTAAATTTATATTTCAATATATATTTATATTTTGGATAAATTAAGTTAAGTTAGTGCGCTTTAAGAATAATTTTCATCCGACTTATCTTAATTTATACAAAAAAGAAAGAAAGAAAAAAATATAATTAATTTAATTCATAAAATATAATTTATATAAAATATTAAAATCGATTTTCTATACTTTTATTCATAAAATCATAAAATTAAGAAAATAAAAGAATCTTTATTTTTTTAATTGTATTTATTATATATATATAAATTAATATATATATATATATATATATATATAAATTAATACAAACAGGATGAAGACCGTTCCAAAATTGCACGGACTTATCTTAATTTATCTAAATTATAAATACATATTAAATATAAATAAATTATAAATATAATAAAAAAGAAATTTTGTCTTGAATTGAGAACTCAATCTAAATTTCAAATCTTGAATTGAGAAAAAAAATATTAAATTAAGCCCCTTATTGAGAAACTTTAAAATTTAGGTTCAAAATTGAAAATTAATTTATAAATTGGATCTTATTATAAAATTTATTCATTTTAAATTTATTTTGAATTGATGTCACGTGAATCGATCAATTTTAAATTTATTTTGAATTGATGTCACGTGACTCGATCGATTGGTATCCCTAATCACATGCATGCTTCACCAAATTTTAGTTGCCCGAGTAAAATCTTGAAGTCAATTTCAAAAGTGTGGTCTGAATGTCAATATTTAGAAACAATTTTAATATCATATCAAATACTTTTATTAGAAAGTTAGGATAACTTGTCGATATTGTTTTGATAAGATGTCGATATAGATAACTTATTTGATATGATATATCCGCACAATATTAATATATATTTATATATAAATGTATAGATTTATAATATATATTGTAATAGATGTGTTATAGTTTATATTCAGAAAGAGTATTATATAATTGTTGACATGTTATAGGTGTAAAAAAACAGATAAAAAAGCATATATATATATATATATATATATATATAAGTCGAAAAAATGTGATAAATATCAAAGCTAAAACGATTTGTTATTTTAGCCAAAATAAACATTTTGCAATTGCTCCACCATTTCTCAATACTTGTTGTTTATAACTTATTTGTTTTTCAACACTTGTTATGCAATTTCAAGATACAATTATAGTTATACTTTAAATTTTTTGTTCATAACAATGCAATTATCAGAATATTCTCGTATACTCCTTCTTTAATTATAGTCATTTAATAAGGATATATATTACATACATTAATTTTATTTTTTAATTCATGTATATGTAATCTCAAATAACAATATTGTATAGTAGATAAAGTACTTCTCGATCTTATTTAAAAGTTGTTTAAAAGTTTTCTCGAAAATTTTAGGAACATAATTAATTTTAACTAATATATCCAACAGACTATATATGTATGCATGTATAAATGAAATGAAGGTAGTAATATACATCAAGAGTGACATACATTGAATGATATGGACCTAATATATCTATAAATAAATAAAGGAACGCGCGGACACACTCGTATACTCGAGCATATATGAGTAATTAATAACAGTGGTCTTTTATCCATTTGGTTATTTATTTATTATTATTCTATATCGAGAAAATAACCTAGGTTTCATAAAGTAGGGCTAAATAATCTGCACTCATCACGTGTGAGGTGCAAATTTTAGATAGATCCTCGGAAACTGAAATACAAAAGTCGGAGATTCATGTTCTAACAATAAAGGGCACGTGTCCAAAAAATAAAAATAAAGGTTAATTTAAATAAAAATCAACAATAGTATTATTCAGAGTAAGATTTACTAGAAAAATATTATTAAACCTTTTCTTATTCCTTTTTTTTTTAGTGCAACAATTATTGCATGTGGCCGTTTGGGTTTAAAATTTAAGGAAGAGAATATAAAAGGAAAAAGGAAAAACAAGGAAAGAAGATTTAAGGCAACGTTCATGGATTAAAAGGAAAAAAATGAAAGAGAAATAGAATGGAGACTAAACATCAGAACACATAGTTAAGCAGAATGGATGCAAATATTAAGTTTCATATGATCAATATTTGTGCGATGTTATCATGTGAAAGTATATCTAATTTTGGCAAATGAAAATATCGATAATCAAGAAGGTGGGGAAAATATGAGATGCCTTAAACTTTAAAGAAGAGATTGTTCATTGCCATTTACATTTGTGTATTGAGTTTTTTTTTTTTTTTTTTCATCTTCAAATTTAAAAAAATAAAAAAAAACATTTTAATACATGTTATATTTCCAAAACTATGTTTTTAGTCCTTGAACTTTGAAAAAATAAGGTTTATTATCTTATATATCGTGGATATATATTAAGGTACATATCCATTATTAAGTGTCAAAAATCCAACTCAATTATTAATTTCAAATCACAATATTTAAAACAATAAAATCCTTATATATCAATAGCGAACATATTAAGACATGCGGTACAAGATCACTATTTTAAAAAGAATAATTTTATACCCACAAGTTATATTTTAAAAAGAATAATTTTACACCCACAAGTTAAAAGTTAAAAAATAAATAAAAAATGGTGCCAACCTATTGTTTGTAATAGGCAATTCTTACCAGTTAATTATAGGGATGACAGCAGGACGGGGAATCCTCGTTCCCTGTGGGGATTCGTTTCGAATGGGGTGAGGATTCCCCGAAAATGCATCCTTGTGGGGTGGGAACGGGATCATATTCCCCACCCCGTGGGGATCCTCGTCTCGTTCCCCGCAGAGCCCCTAATTTTATATTTATATATATATTTAAATAATATAATATAAATTATTATAAAAAAATAAATATATTTTAATATACAAATTAAAAATTCAAAATCTTATTTCTCATTCTTTTTTAAGTGAATTAGGACATTGAAAAATGATAGAAATTTAATATTTTAATTATATTTTTAATATATATAATTATATAAATTATTTTTATATATTATAAAAAATGTACTAAAAAAAAATATGACGGGGCAGGGAATCCCCCGGGAAGGAGATTGCTCCCCTTGCCATCCTTAGTTAATCATGATTAGACTGAAATTACTTTTGGAAAACATCAACATCAATTAATTTAGTGGAATTAGGTAATTACCATTTTCAGACATACTTCTCAACTTCAGTAATTTGGACTAAAATTAGTATTAGCTAATTAAAATTATCTAGTTGGGACAAAAGACAAATTTAGCAAACAGGGAGATGTAAGTGTTTTTCTGTAATGAAATAATGAGAAAACTTAATAGGACATACAAGATTAAAAATAATAAATTTTAAAGAAAATATAAGTTTATCAAAACAGCCCTGTAAATGCAGATTGAAATGTTGGTGGTTGGACAGAAGAAGAATGGGGAAACATTATTGTGGGCACAAATTTATATATGTAGGGTAAGATCTTAAATTACGAACATTTTTGTTTCATAGTATTAAATTCAACACATGCTACGTGCTTTAATCATACTTGAAGCTTATTTTAATGGCCATAAATTAATGTAGAAAACGGACAATAAAAGTTTCACTTTAATGTACTCCCTCAATCAACTGTCTTTTTTTTTTTTTTTTCATTCGTGTTAAAATTATATTTCATTCATTGTTAAAGATGTATTAAAATTGCTTTTTTAATGTATCCATGGAATTGGCAATTAGCAACATATAATACTAGTTTTACAAATACGTTTAATAGGTGTCTTAATTTCCTCGAAAAATAGAAGTGTACATTTTTATTTGATGGAGGAAATACCAAATTGAGTTGTATATCATGTTTGACAACTTTAAATTTCAGTATTATAATATAATTATACTTTTTAGAATGCAGTATTATAATATTGTAACTGTTGGTTCGGTTTAATGTTATTAATTTTGGACTTCATTCAAAAAGTAAAAGTTTATTGTGACCGGAGATATTGTTCACATCACAAAATTAATGACTAAAGTAAGACTTTGATTACGTGTTGAACTACCACTAAACAATGAATTAGGAAATATAAATCAAAATTAATGATAACATTTAGGGAAAAAGAGTCGTCCACGCCATTCAAACACGAAAACTCTTTCTAGCTGATATCAAAGTTGAAGAATATTCCTCTATAAAGATTTTTATTTTTTATTTTTTGAAGAATATTCTATTATTCTTATTAGACACGGAAAATAACAAAATACCAACCAATCTGCCGACGGAGCTGGCAGTATCCGCGTTGCAATGATATTTAATTCTACAACTCACTAAAACTGACCCCAATAAAGTCTTAGATATATATTTTCAAAGCTTAAGATATTGGACAATGACATACATTTAACTCGCTTTAAAGGAATAATAATACTCTTAATTTCAGTATTAATTTGTTTTGTTTAAAGTTGATATGATATGCGAGATATATATGAATTAATAATTTATGATTTATGTTGATATGATATAGGGGTGGGACCTGTATTTGCATCAAAATTAGAATAAATAGAATGATTCCATGATTTAATTCAATTAAGACCATTTGCTTAGTGTGGCAATAATTATAGATGAAATTATAAGTAGTACATTATAAAAAATATTATTTTTTAATTAAGAGTTTTAAATTATTATTTTTAGTTAAGAGAATATTTTTCTAAATCATTATATACTTAAAGAAATTAATCTCGTACCAATCTATACTTAAATTTTATATATGAAATTACAAAACTAAAAGATGATGATAATTCATGTATTTTTCTTTCATTTTTTTTTTTTTGGTTGTTGTCTCAAACAAGTTTTGACTTTCATTTCAAAAGGACCTAAATCATTTTCGTTTTAATTTATTTTGTTATCTCTTACCTAGTGTTCAAAATTGATCTAGATTATAGATAATTACTTTATTTAGGCTATGTTTACTTTCGCAAATAAAGATAGATTAATTATCTAGGACGGTATAATTTTATAGGATAAGATAAATTATTATCCACTTCCAATATTTATTCTAACATATAATATTTGGATAAAAATATTAACTATCTTTATCTACCCTTTTAGATGTAATTTATGAAGGTAGGATAAAGTGATAATACCTAACTGTTTTGGCTGAAACTAATATTTAATATTTATTAGGGATAGAAATATGATTTTTTAATATTATCCCAAGTTTTGGGTCAACTATTTTGGGGAGAGCCTGAATTATTGTCCAAGTTGTAGCATCCCATATTTTTATTAATAATAATAATAATAATAATAATAATAATAATAATAATAATTTAAGTATTTAAAATTTAACTAATTAAGTTTAATGAAAATTAATGACATGGTTGACACATCATGCTTAATATCATAACTCTTGACCAATTTATAGGATAAGGGGTATTTGAAAAAATAATAATAATAATAAAATGAAATGAAAATGGAAGGAAAAATATCTCCATCTCTCTTCTCCCAAACTCTCACCACCGTCGCTTCTCCATCTTCATCGGCAGATTTTCCGGCAAGGTTTATTTAATTTCTTGCACTTAATTCGTAGTATTCGTTGAGGTGTTTATGGTTTTGGGCTCGAATTTAAAATCGGTGGTGGTTTTCTTCTTTTCCCCTTCTTTTTCCCCTGCTCTGCCGCCGCGGTTTTGCTGTTCTAGCCGGCGCTCGGTCGCGCCGGCGATGTGTGTGAGAGGCGTGGTGGCCGGCGCTTGCAGCGCCGGCGAAGATGAATAAAGGCCGCCGCAGCTAGCGGCGGCGATGCTGGATAATATATATATATATATATATATATATATATATATATATATATATATATATATATATATATGTATATGTTTGGTGTTGTTCTATGCGTGTTGTTTGTGCTGTGGGAGAGACGCCGGATTTATAGGTGGGTGTGAGGGGGGCCGGCGCTGCTTGCGCCGGCGGGAATGGAGGAGAGCCGCCGCTTGCAGCGGCGGCGAAGCTGGAAGTATGATATATATATATGTAAATCATGTGTGCTGTTTTGGTGTAGGTTTGTGTGTTGTTGGGTTGTCGCCGGCGACGGGATGTCACCGGCAGCGGTTGGGGCAGGCGGCCGGCGGTGGCAGTGGGCGCGGCGAAGACAGGGAGGCAGGGGGGGGTGATTTGGGTTTTGGGGGTGAAATTAGAAATTTGATTTAGTTTAGGACCTAATTGCAAATCTCAGATTTAGGGTAAATAACAGGTTAGTCCCTGAAGTTATGAGATGTGCGAATTTGACCACAGAACTTTATGAACTTACAATATAGTCCCTAGAATTTTTAGAATTTATTATATGAACCTTAAACCCTATAGAAATTATCGACTCACCCCTAGATCTCGACAAAATGACGAAGAATAACCTCTAAAATTTGTAAAAATTATATTTTGACCTTAGAATTTAATAATTTTATATTTTATGTCCTATTATATTATAAAATGATAGTTCGACTTCGAAATGGGATAGGACATGATAAACGAACCCCCGAAATTATTTAAATTACATAGTTTTCCCTAATATTTGATAATATGATGCATGTCTCCTTAGAATTATGAAATTTATGATAATGATATTTTTGGACATTAGAATATATATTGAAATTCTAGATGTTATCATATAATAAATAGAGTTTCGTAAATGAAACCGAGCTTTAATTAAATGATAAAGAAAGGTTATGTTAATTAATTTATATTATTTAGATCTCTTTATATGATCGATTAGGGTATATGCCCTAGGTTTTTATCGAATTAACTAAGAAAATATAGTTTTTGGACTCAATTTTGGATTTGGGGATTTTATATTAATTATTATAATTTAACCAAGTTTTATTTGGAATTATAGGTTAGATCATATAGTTAGCAAGATTGCTTTTGAGACTAAAATCTAGACCCTCGAAATATTATAGCAATTAAGGTATTTACAATTTAATTATTATTTCAAGTCTAAAGTTTAAAACCCTAAATTCACATCCAATAAAACCTATAATATTAAGATCAAATTGAACTTTCTATATTATGAATTATATAATTTATTTTGAATTAGAATTTAATTTAAAGAGATTATTTTATTAAATCAATGATAGTTCGATTAGATTCTAAGTCGAACTCTTATGATTGTAGGCGATATGCAGGAGTACGCACCCTAAGTATATTTGGGATCTAGAAGCTTTTTGATCAGCTGCTCTAAAGGTGGGGTAAGAAATCTCTGTTATGTTTTAAATCGTACAGTTTTAAGGAAAATTATGTGACTAAGTGATTTAAATTCCGTCATTATGTGCTGTTGTTTTCAATGGAAATGTTTTCATTACGTGAACAGTATTTCGAGTAAATTATATGAATTTGAGAGCTATTGATTTTCAAGTTACGCAAATGCAAAAGATTTCAAATGATGATAAGTCGGAATAATATCCGTTAAAAGAGGTTTCTTTAAAAACCAACCTATGTCAAAGGATTTCTTTTATGTGAATTATGTGGCCAACGTGAACGTGACCAATGTGTACTATGTGTATTATGTGAGAACTATTATGTGAATTTAACTGCGCATGCGCCTTCACGCAAAGTAAGGTATTTCTTTTTGGAAACCCATCTACAGGGGATATTCTTCGGAAT
The DNA here is from genome assembly GCA_028654395.1 of Scutellaria barbata. Taxonomy (NCBI): domain Eukaryota; kingdom Viridiplantae; phylum Streptophyta; class Magnoliopsida; order Lamiales; family Lamiaceae; genus Scutellaria; species Scutellaria barbata. The sequence goes on from CM053645.1 coordinate 13,297,682, forward strand.
CCCAACGCTAAGGGGTGTAACAGCCCAATTCGGGTCAACTTGGGACCCTGATAGGTATTCTTCGGAAACCTATCCATAGTTGCCATTGGGACTCTTCGCGAGTCTACAACGTGTATTGTATGTATAATATGCAAGCAATAGTATGTGTATATTATTATTATAAATTCCCCTTCCCCACTAAGTGTTCTTTTGACACTTACCCTTTTTATGTAAAATATTTTTAGTTTAAAAAGTTTAGGGCGTGGTGCTGGAGCGATGGATGCTGGTAGCAAATGATGAAAAGTTGAAGAAAATTTTAACTCAAAAATGTATGTTTTATAAAAAAAATTCTGGAATTTATCTATTTTTATTTTCTTAAATGCGTGAATTTTATTTGTAAGTAACGTCTATGTCAAGGTTTATCTTAAAAAAAAAAAAAGGGGCGTTACACAAGTTATTATTCGCATTTTGATATTATATTTCGAATTGAAAAAATAATTTAAATATTTTTTTTCCATCAAAATAAACATTAGATAAAATGTCATCATTATAAGTTGGACCTAAAGACAATATATATTGTGGTTCAGATTATATTTTTTATATAAAACAATGGAAAGAATGAGTAATAATGAATCAAAGCCGCCTGTTAGATCTATCTTTAACATTACTATTATTATTATTATTATTATTATTATTATTATTATTATTATTATTATTATTATTATTATTATGTCGTGTATTTACTCATTCTTTAACTGATTCCTATAAGGATTTTTTTTTTATACTTCGTACGATATATATAGTATGAATCTAAGTTGACTTTCATTTGTAAATATTAGATCTATATATTTTCATTCGCATTCAAATTGATCTTTGCATTTTTATTTACAAAAATTGAGTCATCATATTATTATTTATATTAAAACTTAATCCTTATGTGAAACATGTTGGACTTAAGTCATATTCAAATCTAGTTTTGTATCAAATGAAGATGAAAGGACTCATACAATATTATTTAATGTACGAATGACCTAAATTAGAGCCAAATAAAAGTAAAATAATTTACAAAACAACACAGCTTTTTTTCCATTGTGATATGTCCGAAGATTGCCAACATAAACTTTTGGTGAGGACCCATATATAGAGAGAAAAAAAGAAAGAAAAAAAAAAAAGAAAGGTAAATTTAAATTGAGAACTTTTAAAATTGGACTTTGACTTGAAAATATGTTTAAAAATTGGGCCCCGTTACGAATTTTTGGGCCACAGGTACTAACTTAATTACCAAAATAAGAATATAGAAATCCAAATGACTTTCCTTTCCGATTTAATGTCGTAATCAATTTTAAAAAAAAGAAAGGAAAAAAAAAAAAGCAAAGGGAAAAACGTGTATGCATTAGGATCAAGAAACTCAGCTACCCAATTCTCTGAGCGCCTCTATCCATATTTTCATACATCATCATTTCTTCCATTTTCCTTATATAGTTATGCCCTTTTTTATATCCATCTTCATATTAGATAGAATGATTATTTTGGGACAACTTTACAAAATTATTTTCTTTTGACAAGCTAGACAAAATGATTTTCAATTTTTCATGAATATGTATTTTGTTGTAGGCCCACTAGTTTCATTATAATACTTCTATTAAGGACATTTATTTATAACTCAATTACGGACTACTAAACTAATTTGGGGATAGTAATCAAATCCTTTAAATTCTATGTAAATTGTTGTGATTTTGAGGTGGGATATTACTACCAAGATAGAGAGATAGAGGACATGACCATTGTGAGTCTCGGTTGAGCTGCCTTAATGATTGGATAATACTTCTTGTTTTTTGTTTTACTACCTTTTAAAATATATATATATATATATATATATATATATATATATACTGCATGCATATATATATATATATATAAATGAAGAATCATTATTATGTATACTAGTGTAATGAAACATGAGTTGAACTATCAAAATATAATAAAATTTTCAAAATTCAAATACAAATAGACTTTCTCAAAATTTTCCTTGTCAAATTGGGATATTATGAGTGAAAAAGAAATAAATCATTATTTATGTAGTAAAAGTCGTTTGCCAACTCTCCCAAGTTATTACACGAATTTCATAAATAGATTTAGAAGTTTACTACTTAGTTGAGCCCGTTAATCAAAGACTTGTATAGTTTAGTTTGCCTATTTTATGTGGTTTGTGAAATTATTGTAAGGAAACAAAACTTATTCAATACACATATTTAATACGTAATAATGATTCTCTCTCTACATTAACTATGAGGAAAAGAGACTTTCAAACAAGGAGCTAAAAACCTTCCATATCAATGGAATCAGACTTCAAATAAAATCTAACCTCAATTTGCTTTTTTATCAAAAAAAAAAAAAAAACTATATGGAAAGATCTTCACTTTGAAATTTGATCCGCCGAAATATCTATTTTCATTTTTCATAAGCAACACACGTTTAATGTATAATAGTTGATTATTCAATATATTAGAAAGTTTAATGATCACGGTCATTCATTCGTGTCCAAAATCTAGTGTATGAATGATGAAATATACTTACCATATATATATAAGACAAATAAAATCAAATCTTAGCTTAATATATTTTCCGTTTGTCTTATAAGTCCGATGCAATCATGCAACATGGCAACGCATACATCATACATGCATTTACTGATTAGTTTAATAATACAAGAATTATTAAATATATATTTGACATTAGATCACCTTGGGTAGAAGATGTTGACATTTTTGTGAAGGTGATGCCATTTTCGTCCTCTTATGATCCCTTTATTTAACGGCCATCCTTTTGCCACTAAGGCCTCTATAATTACTTTTAAACTAAAATTTAAAACAGCCCTTTTATCGGAAAAGAAAATAAGCTTTTTTAGTGGGATTATTTAGCTGTATACTTAATTCAATTTAATCATTTACCTTTAATTAATGAGTCAAATCTGTTGAATTAAAATAAATACAAAAATGATTGACCAAAATCAAAATAAGTGTAAAGATAAATAATAAAAATGAAAATAGATTGAAAAGGTAAATAACAGAAAACGGAAAAAAGAAAGGAAAAAAAAAAGTTAGTGACCAAAATAAAATAAATAGAAAAGGTTCCACCAAAATAAATGAAATAAAATGTCAGTAACCAGTAACTAACTGTAGCAAATCATTCACATAAAAAAACAACCTCTCAAACTCTTTTTTTTTTGACTGTTTAGAGTATTAAAATATGCTATTAATATACATTATTAAATTTATGTAAAAATTGAGTGTTGGTTACAAATTTCAAGCTTCAAAATAGTTAAAAATGGGCACAAAATGAAGCCCACTATTACCTAATAAACCTGAGTCTTGGTTGCAATTTTCAAACTTCAAGTAGTTAAAAATAGCTCATAAGGAAGCCCATTACTAACAATCCCTATTGCATATTTTCTTAGTAGAAAAGGCCCAATTACATTAAAATTATTCGTAGCACTGAAAATGTCAAAATTTGGTATAACACTGAATAAAGACACTTGGAAGTTTAATCGATAGGAATGGCTAATTCATATTCGGGGAGTTGGAATAATATGCAATAATAACTAAAATTCCCAAATACTTAACATCAAAAGAAGATGCAAGATTACTAGGAACAAAAAAAGAGCTGCATTCTCCTTGCAACAAAATCTTCCTCAATGAATGTTTAGCAGAAGCAACAACATGCAAACAAAATGAAGCCCACTATTACCAAAGGAATCTGAGTGTTGGTTGTAATTTTCAAGCTTCAATAATAAAATGAGCTCATAATAAGCCCTATTTCTTTTCTATTCTTTCAGTAGAAAAGGCCCTGTTACATTTAATTTATTCATAGTATTAAAGTATTTACTAGTTAGAATGTCAAAATTGGTATAAAGTTGGAATAAAGACACTTCAATAGGTAGCAATGGCTAATTCAAATCCAGGATGTTGTATCAATTGCAAGAATTAACCAAACTTCCCAAATACTTAAGATCAAAACAAAAGATGATAATTAGATTCACGTCTCATCAGGGTTGAAACATAGAACACGGAAAAATAAATTTAGGAAACATAACACTAAAAACCAAACATAAGTTAATCAAAATTTTCAACCACCCTATCCATGATGTTGGCGACGACATCCTTGGACTCCTTAAGCAACTGGATGCTTTTCTTGAGCTTCTTCCGCTTCTCAGAAACGGACGGCGACTCCTCCAACATCCTCTCCAGGCCGTTTCCTTGAGGCCCGATTAACTCGCTTATGATCTCTTTCTGCATCTCCTTATCCACCAGAATTCGCACGCTGAAAAGTATGTGCAACGCCACATTATCAACCATTCTCCTCAAAACAATGTCCCAGTAAGCTGTCATCCTCATCTTCAGATCAAAAGCCTCTTGTGCCACGTCTTTGCGACCATGCAGATGACCAATTTCGATATCCCCAAATCTAGAAACATTGGCCCGATAACTCTTGGATTCAAGTTTTTTCATGAATTCCTCATTTTGGGACATGAGCTCATTCCATGTGGCAGTGTACTGAGGATTACATGTGTAATCCGTCATCTTCTCCATCTCAACCACGTCATTCATCCAATCAACGGACTGTTGCTTCTTCTTGGCTATAAGATTTTGTGCAGCCCTCCTCGTACTGGAGAGAAGTTGTGGGTAGTTGTCAGAATGCTGCAAGAGAACGTGAACAACCACGCCTTCGATATAGCTCCATATCTCCTCCACACAATCAAAAGGTATCTTTGATATGGTCTTCACTTTCTTCTGCAAAAGAGTAAGGAAAGCACCTCTACGGATAAAATTTGGGAGCCCTATAGATTTGGTCTCCTCCAAAACTTTAATCTCTTCTTCTAAGAACTTGTTAAATACATCCTCATTTGATTTTAGAGATTTTAGAGATTGTAGTTTCTCAGAGAATTGATTGAGCATTTCAGCCAGTCGAGCAGTGCAATGCATATCAGCTGCATCTGGATACTCATCGAACTCTCCTTGCAACAAAATCTTCCTCAATGAATCTTTAGCAGAGCCAAGAATGTGCAAGAATGTTGTCATAGCTTCAGCCACTGAAGTCAAATGCTTGGGCATTTTATTCAGCTCTTCAACGTTGGCGGAGAGTTTATCATTGATCTTGCGAACAATCTCAGGCAAACATTTAACTATAATAGTGGCCTGAATCTTCATCAGCCTTTCCGCCAAAACAGGAATACCAACAATGGACTTATTTATCCTGGAGAGTTGGGGATGAGTCTCAAAGAGCTTAGCCTCCTCGGCCCGAGCATCCTCGTAAGACTCGTCCCCAATTCGATTCCGCACACAAACATAACCAAGCCCTATATTAACATCATCAGCAGTAACCTTCTCCAGTAGTCCTTCAGGAGATTTATCAGCTTTGGTCACAACAGCCAGAGTCCTCTGTCCAGATTTATCCACACATTGAGACATTCTGATCGACTCACACGTGGAGAAATCCACACCGGCAGACAAGACATTCAAGATTATGCTTTCTTCTGGTGTAATAAACTCCATTATAGTCTTCGAAATCTGCTCGTATATATCCTCAGGCTGGCCATGAACGGGGACTCGAGTGATTCCAGGCAGATCAACCATGGTGAGATCAGGGACTCCGTTCTTTCTCACAATTAAGGTCAACGGATTGTTGGAAATCCCTTTCCCTTTTCCGGCTATTTCTTCTGTTGCGTTATTAATTGCATCGGCGATGTTTGCTTCATCAGTGAGCTCAACTTTTCCATTGAACTCCAGGAAAAGTTGTGGTAAAGAGTCTTGATGATTTTGGAGCCTCATAATGAGGGGCACTCGGGTGCAAATGCCTTGGCCTCTGGGGAGGCTGATTCCGGCGAGGGACTCGAGAACGCTGGACTTGCCGGAGGATTGGTCACCGACGACGACGATAGTGGGGAGTTGGATGCCTTCTTGCATGATCTTGAGGTGGCGCAGCCTGTCCACGGTGTCGAGCAACGGCCGAATCCGATCGTTGTAAGAAGAAACAATCGGGGCATCGTGGACCGGTATTATGCTCAGTTGCTCTTCCTCATTTTTTTCCACCATATCTGGGATATAAACATACGATGACATTACTATAATAAAGTATGACACACTCAGTGTTTGCTAGTTACTATAATAAAGTATGACACACTCAATGTTTGCTATTGGGGGGAGTGGGGAGTGGGAGTGGGAGTGGGACATATATTTATAACCTTAAAATATCATTTTTCTAATAATTTTTTATTTTACTTTATTAGTATTATTTCTTTTCCTTAAAATTTGCGCTCCCAATTCCCTTACAATTTGTTAAATCCCTTAATCTCCTCCCAATCCATAGGTAGTGTTGGAAATTAATCCGCCAAAACAAATATACCTTCTTTGATTTTGTTTCCTTATATAGGTAGTGCAGCATAACGAAATCAACTTGAGTGGAAATATTGATGATGTTAGGGGTTTGGTTTGGAACCATCTGGGATGTTCTCTTGCAAATCTTTCTTCCCAATAGAGTTGTTTCCTCTTTCTCCATGGTTTAAGGCTGTTTGGAAGGTTCATGTACCTAAGAAGGTACAATTATTTTCATGGTGATGGTCTTGGGGAAGCTGTTCACCGCTGATATGATTGAAAAGAGATTCTGGAATGTTCATTTGTCCTCTAGTTGGTGTGTTCGCAGGTGCAACCCTGAGGACTTGAATCGCCTTTTTCTACACCATCCTTTTTCCATCTGTTTATGGAACAGGGCACATAATGAACTGGCCTTACTTTGGGTTGGACCACAATCCATTGTTTATTTGTTTCTTTCAAATGTTGGAGGCTTCATTAACAAGAAAGGCAAGGCATGGTGGGGAGTGATAGTTCCAGCTATATGTTGGTCAATTTGGTTGGAAAGCAATAATCGAGTCTTTGAGAATACTCAAGAGTCTATGGTGAAGGTTGAGATAGAATGAAATTCAGGATAACTATGTGGGTTTCAAGTCATAGAGAGTTCAAAAGTTTCTTTTTTTGTCCGATTTAGTTAGAAATTGATGTATCTAGTAGTCTCATCCTTTTAGTTTCTAACCTTTTTGGGAATCCTTGGATGCCTCCTCCCCGGACCCTTGTTTTGTTCACCTTTTTTATTTACTCTCGTATATATGTATTTTTTAAAGATGAAATTAGAAGTACAATTCCTGTTGTTTGCACAGCAGTGGTCTGCTTATCAGGATTTTTCCATCTATGTTTGTGACTTAGTGCAAGATATTTCTGATGTTTCTTTCTTCCTTTCAGCTTATAGCTGAAGCATGGGACTGTGGAGGACTTTATCAAGTTGGTAACTTTCCCCATTGGGGTGTTTGGTCGGAATGGAATGGCAAGGTAAGTAGACCATGCTTATATATATAAATAAAAGTCTTTCACTTTTTCAAGAATTAACCCACCATTTTCATAGCTACTACCCTATTTATTTATTTATTTATTTATTTATTTATTTATTTGTAGATTTTAAATTTAATATATAAACAAATATTGTGGTTGTGCCACTTGACCGTACTTGTATATATATGAAATATATAAAAAAAAAAATCGAGTTCAAATGATATTTTTATCCAAAAACTAGAAAATGATTGGAAAAACTATTCCTTATATTTGTGAGTCCGTATCATCTTTAGTTCTAGAAAGAAAACCATGTCAATTAATACACCCTTTGGTATTCACAGTAAAATTCGTATATCAATTGAGATTTTCAAAGTATTTCTGTATCAAAATAATGGAAAAAAAATTTGATAGCAACGTATAAATAACATTTTCATAATTTCTAATTGTTAACAAAAAACATTAAATAGGCGTGGCACTATTTTTATGCAGGTCTACCACGACTAATCGTTGTAATTATAATACTGTTATATACTATTAGCGGTAATAATGAGGAACAAGAAAATAATTATTATGTACAATGCACATGATCACATATTTAATTAATCGAGATAATGTTACTAACCCCATACACCCCTTGTCCCCTCCACTAGGATCATAGTAACTAGCCCACTAAAATAAATATACTTGATATATAGGACATTACTTATATAATTATTTTTGAATATCCGAATACTTAAAAGGATCTTGTTACTTGTTAAAACATGATTAAGTATATGGTTGAATCTTAAATTAATAATGTCTTCATAATTCACGAATTGGGACTTATAAAACATAACTTAAGACGACAACAAAAAACGACCAAGTAAAGTTTAAGTTAGGGATTTTTTTTTATTTTTTTTTGTCGATTTAAGGATTAATTTTGTCCACATTGAATGAAATAATCCCAACAATAGTATTAAATAAGTATTTCAAAATCATTATTAATGTTACTTAATCTACTTTGTGAGTCTTAATATGTCCACCAATAATGTGTAAAAATGTCATCTATTTAAATATTATGATTTGAAATTAACGATTATATTGGATTTGTGACAAATTAACAATGAACGCAATAATATATGGATGCTCACTATGAGTAAAATAGCAGACCTTAATTTTTATAAAGTGCAAAATTGCGATTTTCAATTCACCTAAATTCTATATAAAAGAAACAATTTAAATTGAACCAAGTTTAACGAATTAAGATAAAATTGATTATTTGACAAAATATTGAGGAATTAATGGCATTTGCTCTTTAATGGATTTTGCATTGATGTCACGTGACTCGATCGATTGGTATCCCTAATCACGTGCATGCTTCACCAAATTTTAGTTGCCCGATTAAAATCTTGCAGTCAATTTCAAAAGTGTGGTCCGAATGTCAATATTTAGAAACAATTTTAATAACATATCAAATACTTTATTAGGAAGTTAGGATAACTTGTCGATATTGTTTTGGTAAATATTTTTTCAATTTGGTTGGTGAAGTCGTAAAGGGACGTCTTATTTTTATCTTGTTACTCTTAATTAGTGTATTTGATTGATAGATTATATCAAATAAGTTATTATATATATAAATGTATAGATTTATAATAGATATTGTAATAGATGTGTTATAGTTTATACTCAGAAAGAGTTTATATAATTATTGGCATGTTATAGGTGTCAATAATTTGCACAACATTTCCGTTGATGATTATGCAGGCTGATAATGATGCGCACCTTTTCTGGTTGCTTACTAACCAAATAAACAGCATCACTTCCGGTTCACCACTTCACATCTAATCAAAATCATTTTTCTAATCCTTCTTTTATTTTTATTAATTACTTAAATATGTATATTTTTCTCAAACTAAGTATATATATATCGATATTTTTTTTATAAATATGATTATTGTAGAAAAATATAATTATCCCCTATAAAAATATTAATCCAACTTCATAATTTTTAATTAAATATTAAAAATATCTAAAATTAATCTTTGAAATCAAATGGCAACAAAATGTCAGTAACCAGTAGGCAGTAACTGTTATTAAACTCATTCACATAAAAAAGAAAAAAAAAAGTTAATTTCATTAGATTTTTTCTTTAAATCATTGAATATTTTTTTTAAACAAAAAATACGTTATGTAACATATTTATTCGCTCTTAATACACTATTATGGATTGAATGAATAGATATCCTCTCGAACTCTTTTTTCACAGATGGGATCTTCTGTACCCACTTCTGTGTACCAGTCATGTACCATTTAGAAAACGACGTCGTTTTTATATATAATTAATAAAGATTTTTGTAATCTTCAGCAGTGTGCTCAAGCCGTAATCTTTTTTTCTATTTTTTCTCACACGGTAATCTTTTATATTTTTCTATTTTTTTTTTTCATTTCACACGGCTGAAATCTTTTTCCCTTTTTTATTTTATTTTTTTCTACTTATTTAATCTTTTTTCACTTTCTTCTTTTCACACTGAAATTCTTTTCAACCAAACTGCAATTGACCGATCTATGCTGAGAAATTTTAATTCAATCGACGACCAGAGGTGGAAAATATCGACAAATATTCTTCAAAATTTTGTCAACTATATACAAAAGATATTGGAAACTATGCTAAACAAGTTGGATTTGGAATAAAAAAGCGCAAAAGTCATAAAAATAAATTTGGTGAAGTAATTGATAGAATCTTTTGTTGTAGTGCTGAAGGGAAAAAGGAAAATGATAAACGAGATACTTATATGGAAAAGGAAAAAATGAAAAACGAGATATTTATGTGAAAATACTTCGTCCAGAAACAAGTTTTGGTTAAAATGGAAGAAGATTATTGGCTGCAAATGGATCTTCAAGAGAAAGGTTGAAGTCTCAAGTATAGAACAAGTAACGTATAAAGTTAGGTAAGTAGCAAAAGATTTCACTCAAATGGAAGGTATTGATTTCAATGAAATATTTTCCCCGCTTTAGTTATACAAACAGACATGGAATTACATCAATTAGATGTCAAAACATCCTTCTTACAAGAGATATGAAAGAAACTCTATATATGCAATTGCCTGAAGGTTTCATTCAACCTAAAAATACAGACAATGTATGTCTTTTGAAAAGGTCTCTTTTATGGTTTGAAACAAAGTTCTAGACAACGCTTTGATAGTTTTATGATCCGCATTGGATTCACTAGGTGTAAATATGATAGTTGTGTTTTCTTTGAAATAGATAAGACATATGTATTCACTTATCTTCTATTATATGTTGATGATATGCTTATTGCTAGCACCTTTTTATCTAAGATAGATGTCAAAATGCTCTACACCTTATAAACCATCAAATCTTCCATGAATGTTCTAAGCATATAGACATGAAGTATCATTTTGTTCGAAAGGTGTGATTGAGGCGCAAGAACCATTTAATGTTGGTGATTTGATGAGAAATAATGCAAACTATGTAGTAGATGGAGGCGATACTAACTGCAATAATAGGCGATACTAACTGCAATGATAAATATGGTTGCTCATTTCCATGTCTGGGTGACAATTTTGCAAATGTAGAATGAATAGAAAATATGGATGATGTTTATGGATGTTATTTGAAAAAAACATTGTTATTTGAAACTTAGACATATTTTCTTTACATTACATATCAATGAATTTATTATATTTTGATTGTTTACCATCGCTAATAATTTGTAAACTTAAATTCTCTACTAACATAATAATCATTTTTATCATATTTTAGAATCAATTTGGAAAAAGACGTGAGAAAATTAAAATTGCCGGTGAGTATGTTGACGTGAGAAAATTAAAATTTTTCAGCAGAGATCGGCCAGAGTTGTGGAAAAAGATATGAGAAAATTAAAATTTTTTAGCAGAGATCAGCCAATTGCAGTTTGGTTGAAAATTAAAATTCTTTAGCAGTTTGGTTGAAAAGAGTTTTAGTGTGGCAAGAAGAAAATGAAAAAAGACGTGAGAAAAATAAAATTCCTCATCAGAGATCGGCTAATTGCAGTTTGGTTGAAAATAGTTTTAATGTGGAAAGAAAAAAGTGAAAAAGGATTAAATAAGATAAAATAAAAATATAGTTTCAGTGTGGAAACAAGAAAGTGAAAAAAGATTAAATAAGTAGAAAAAAATAAAATAAAAAAGGGAAAAAGATTTCAGCCGTGTAAAATGAAAAAAAAAAGAATAGAAAAATAGAAAAATATAAAAGATTACCGTGTGAGAAAAAATAGAAAAAAAGATTACGGCTTGAGCCGCGCTGAAAACGGCGTCGTTTTCTAAAGATTACTTACCTCAAAAATCGCGTCGTTTTCTAAATGGTACAGAACTGGTAGTGGGTACAGAGGATCCCATCTGCTTTTTTTCAATGTTTACACTATTAAAATATGCTATTAAGTACATTATTTGAAAATTTTGAGCTTTTGTTACAAATTTCAAGCTTCAAGTAGTTAAAAATGGGCACAAAATGAAGCCCACTATTACTAAGGAAATCTGAGTGTTTGTTGTAATTTTCAAGCTTCAATAGAAAATGGGTTCATAATAAGCCCATTGTTACCAAAGCCCTATTTCTTTTCTTTTCTTTTCTTTTCTTTTCTTTTCTTGTTTGAGTAAGCAAGGCCCTGTTACGTTTTATTTATTCATAGCATTAAAGTATTTACTATTTAGAATGTCAAAATTGGTATAAAGTTGGAATAAAGACACTTCAATAGGGTGCAATGGCTAATTCAAATCCAGGATGTTGTATCAATTGCAAGAATTAACCAAACTTCCCAAATACTTATGATCAAAACAAAATGCAAGATGATAATTAGATTCACATCTCATCAGGGTTGAAACATAGCACACAGAAAAATAAATTTAGGAAGCATAACACTAAAAACCAAATATAAGTTAATCAAAATTATCAACCACCCTATCCATGATGTTGGCGACGACATCCTTGGACTCCTTGAGCAACTGGATGCTTTTCTTGAGCTTCTTCCGCTTCTCAGAAATGGACGGCGACTCCTCCAACATCCTCTCCAGGCCGTTTCCTTGAGGCCCGATTAACTCGCTTATGATCTCTTTCTGCATATCCTTATCCACCAGATTTCGGACGCTGAAAAGTATGTGCAACGCCATATTATCCACCATTCTCCTCAACACAATGTCCCAGTAAGCTGTCATCCTCATCTTCAGATCAAAAGCCTCTTGCGCCACGTCTTTGCGACCATACAGATGATCAATTTTGATATCTCCAAATCTTGAAACATTGGCCCAAAGACAGGTGGATGCAACTTTTGTCATGAATTCCTCATTTTGGGACATGAGCTCATTCCATGTGGCAGTGTACTGAGGATTACACGTGTAATCAGTGAGCTTCTCCATCTCAACCATGTCATTCATCCAATCTACCGACTGTTGCTTCTTCTTGGCTATAAGATTTTGTGCAGCCCTCCTCGTACTGGAGAGAAGTTGTGGGTAATTATCAGAATGCTGCAAGAGAACGTGAACAACCACGCCTTCGATATAGCTCCATATCTCCTCCACACAATCAAAAGGTATCTTTGATATGGTCTTCACTCTCTTCTGCAAAAGAGTAAGGAAAGCACCTCTACGGATAAAATTTGGGAGCCCTATAGATTTGGTCTCCTCCAAAACTTTAATCTCTTCTTCTAAGAACTTGTTGAAAACATCCTCACTTGATTTTAGAGATTTTAGAGATTGTAGTTTCTCAGAGAATTGATTGAGCATTTCAGCCAGTCGAGCGGTGCAATGCATTTCAGCTGCATCTGGATACTCATCGAACTCTCCTTGCAATAAAATCTTCCTCAATGAATCTTTAGCAGAGCCAAGAATGTGCAAGAATGTTGTCATAGCTTCAGCCACTGAAGTCAAGTGCTTGGGCATTTTATTTAGCTCTTCAACGTTGGCAGAGAGTTTATCATTAATCTTGCGAACAATCTCAGGCAAACATTTAACTATAATAGTGGCCTGAATCTTCATCAGCCTTTCCGCCAAAACAGGAACACCAACAATGGACTTATTTATACTGGAGAGTTGGGGATGAGTCTCGAAGAGCTTAGCCTCCTCGGCCCGAGCATCTTCGTAAGACTCGTCCCCAATTCGATTCCTCACACAAACATAACCAAGCCCTATATTAACATCATCAGCAGTTACCTTCTCCAATAGTCCTTCAGGGGATTTATCAGCTTTGGTCACAACAGCCAGAGTCCTCTGTCCAGATTTATCCACACGTTGGGACATTCTGATCGACTCACACGTGGAGAAATCCACACTGGCAGACAAGACATTCAAGATTATGCTTTCTTCTGGTGTAATAAACTCCATTATAGTCTTCGAAATCTGCTCGTATATATCCTCAGGCTGGCCATGAACGGGGACTCGAGTGATTCCAGGCAGATCAACCATGGTGAGATCAGGGACTCCGTTCTTTCTCACAATTAAGGTCAACGGATTGTTGGAAATCCCTTTCCCTTTTCCGGCTATTTCTTCTGTTGCGTTATTAATTGCATCGGCGATGTTTGCTTCATCAGTGAGCTCAACTTTTCCATTGAACTCCAGGAAAAGTTGTGGTAAAGAGTCTTGATGATTTTGGAGCCTCATAATGAGGGGCACTCGGGTGCAAATGCCTTGGCCTCTGGGGAGGCTGATTCCGGCGAGGGACTCGAGAACGCTGGACTTGCCGGAGGATTGGTCACCGACGACGACGATAGTGGGGAGTTGGATGCCTTCTTGCATGATCTTGAGGTGGCGCAGCCTGTCCACGGTGTCGAGCAACGGCCGAATCCGATCGTTGTAAGAAGAAACAATCGGGGCATCGTGGACCGGTATTATGCTCAGTTGCTCTTCCTCATTTTTTTCCACCATATCTGGGATATAAACATACGATGACATTACTATAATAAAGTATGACACACTCAGTGTTTGCTAGTTACTATAATAAAGTATGACACACTCAATGTTTGCTATTGGGGGGAGTGGGGAGTGGGAGTGGGAGTGGGACATATATTTATAACCTTAAAATATCATTTTTCTAATAATTTTTTATTTTACTTTATTAGTATTATTTCTTTTCCTTAAAATTTGCGCTCCCAATTCCCTTACAATTTGTTAAATCCCTTAATCTCCTCCCAATCCATAGGTAGTGTTGGAAATTAATCCGCCAAAACAAATATACCTTCTTTGATTTTGTTTCCTTATATAGGATTCTTCCATCATTGCAAATCTTTTCATCTAAATAGATTTAGTGAAAATACATCTCTTTACCCTTTTTCATAGGTCAATTTATTTTTATATCCCATTTTTGTGTATATTACCTTTTTTTTTTTTTTACCTAATTTAGGTGGTAAAATGTTCGATTTGTCCACAAGTTAATTTAACAATATATTTCATATCTATATATTTATATTTTAAATTTAAATGTATTATATTATAATTTATATCTAATTTCTCTGCGTCTCTATACGTCTTTTATGCTTCTCGTCCAAATAAAAATATCTGGTCATGAATAGGATGCACAACCTAAACCAATAAAGAAAAGCCGAATTAAAATCAAATCTTTAATGGAAAATTTGTATACAACAGAATAAGTACTCACCGAATCCAATGGAGAATTGTTGTAGTGAGAAAATTCTTTATGATGTTTTGCAAATATTCGGCTAAGAGCATCTCCAATCTTGATGGTAAATTTATCATTAAAAAATAAATTTATCGTCAAACAGTGAAATTATCCTAAACTATTAAATCAAATTTTAATCCAATAGGAATATTCTTATAAAATATTCTAAATTTTTATTTTTTGAATTTTCTATTTTATCAAATATTTGTTTTTTAAGTTAATAAAAAAATTAAATATATTGATTTCAATTATATAAAAAAACTCATGTAATATAAGAAAATTAATGTAAAATACCAAAATTATATTATAAAATTCATCACAAATACATATGAAAACTAAAAAAAATTACATAGTAATACAACACAATGCAATACTTTATTAGATAAAAATAGAAATTACCGGAATACTAAAATTCATATTTAGTAAAATATTTCCATGATATTGGAGGGTCTGGAAGTGGTCTACTAGATTACTAAAATTCATATTATTATTATTGTCTTAATTGTATTTTATTTATTTTTATGTGTTCTAGTAAATTGAGCATGCTTGTTGTGATTTATTATTTAGTTTAAATTTAGCATGTAGTAATATTTACAATTGTAGTAAATTTCATTGTATTTCGTAATTTAAATTTTTAATGATATCTTCTTATATTCCTACTAGTTACAATTTGCATTAGTATTAATAAAATATTACAAAAGAAAAGAAAAGAAAAAAAACAACGTAAAATTAAATTAAAAAGAAAAAATAAAATGAAAAAATGAATTTGAGTTTTGAAATAATAAGTGGCAAATTTACTATTCATGGTGACAATTAATTGTATTTAGCCATTGCATTGGAAATGCATTTGCCACCTAATTTGTCATTGCCACCACAGGAGATGGTCTAATATGGGCACACCCGGCCTCCCGAAGATGTCCCAAACAGCAGCACCATGTGCAATATCTGTGCAGGTTTTGCCACTTCGTAAATGATATTCATTCATTCCAGGATTTGTTTCTGGTTTGAGATGACCTCTTCAAACACAACACAATTTTTTTTTTTTAAAGATCTATTTATTTAGGAAAAAAGATATTGAAAATCTATTAATCCGGTGAAGATATATTTATTTAAGGAAAAATATTTTTAAGATCCAAACACTATGCTTCAACCAGAAGCTCTATTTATCCAATGAAGGTATGTTTATTTGGGAAAAAAGATTTTATAAATTCAAACACCGCATTTTAACCAAAACCCCATATATTGATAAATATCATTAAAGATTTGAACATTGCTTCAACCAAAACCCATCAGGGGATTTTTTTTTATATTTATATATGAAAATATGTGGGTATAATTATGAGATTGTCAAGTTTGAAATGTTTTAGAGTCCATTAATGATGTTGTAATTAAAGATCACATATTTTAATTAATTTTATCATGTATTTAATTTAAGTTTTTTCAGCCATAATCTTAATTATATGATATTCATAAAATGCATTCAATAAATATATGTATATTTGAAAATAAGTATCACATTTATTAATAATCAAAATAATTTATAATTTGTTTTGTGAGTTAATTTCACAAATAGTTATTAAATTATGCTATTAGATCTAGACTTCTAGTCATTAAAATATACGATGGTTGTAAGTTCTTTTAAGTACAAGGTGGCTTTGCCAAAGTTTTTTGTTAATGAATACTTTTGTAATTAATGAGTGCCAACAAAGTTTATCCTTCTTTTGATATAAAAAACTGGAAAAACAAAAGAAAAAAGTTGGATTGCCAAAGTCTTGGTTAAGTCTATTGTAATTTGTAAAGGACTTGTAGACTTTAGTCGTCATAAAATTGGAAATGCTGATGCAAGCAGCATCCTAGAAAAAGTCGAAGCATGTATTAAAGTACTTTAGTGACTATATAGTACAAAACAAAGCTACTTTACGAGAAAATCAAACACAGCATTGTCTGTGCTTTCTTAAGCTTGAAGTCTCTACTGATTTGAGGAATTGTTATGGTTTTTTTTTTTTTTTCTTTTCAATTTTCTTTCTTGGGGATTAAGACTGGAATCAATATGCATGTTTAATTTCATTTTCAGTTTTAGATTCATTGTTATATACGAGTAGTTTTTTTATCTATATAGTGATGTTGCTGTCTTTGGAAATTTCATATATCTTATAACTAAATTCAAATACCTGAAAATACACTTGAGTTTAATAATATGTTTTAATAAATTTAGATGTTAATTTAATTTTTTTTAAAGATTGTGTTTTCCACTCTTTTAAAACCACAAATAAGTTGTAAACTTAACGTCATATAAATCTGCTACATCTATTATCACTTAATATCTGTTTCTGTCTGAGACTTTGTATGATTATAAGGAAAATGATACCTAGCATAACTAGTAACCACTATTTTTTTTTGTTTGCTATAATAGAGCTACACATTTAGATCCTATGAATTTAGTTTTTTATCGTTTGACTTCACAAAGTTTTTTCTGATCTAATGTATGTGTCTAGGCCAAATCTTTAATTTTGACTTGATTATTAGATGTTTCTTCTTAATCAGTAAATGGAAAATTCGAGTCTTATAGTTTCTTGTAAATTTGTCTCAGGAGGGAGTATTTGCAGATATAACTGTGAAGAAATTGAGAAGACGCCAAATGAGAAATTTTTTCCTGTGCCTCATGGTTTCCCAAGTAGGACAATTTTCCTCGACTCAAAGTTCAAGTTTCACATGTCTTTGGTTTATTTTATTTTTTTGACATTACATATTTGACTTGTAACACTCAATTTTATGTGATCAGGGTGTTCCAATGATCTATATGGGGGATGAGTATGGTCACACAAAAGGAGGAAACAACAACACATATTGCCATGATAATTTTGTAATCATCTATGTAATCTGGCTCTCAACATTACATTGGTTTCTCTCTTCCCCCCTCCCTCTCTTGATGTCTACCTTTTCACACTTCCACTTGTATCTGCAGAAAAACTACTTTCGGAGGCCTCATCAGATTTCCTCAGATTTTGCTCTCTCATGGTCAATTTCTGCCAGTGTGTATCTACCTCCTTCATTGACTTGTGCTTTTACTGCAAGGAAGCTCATAAAGCGATCTTTTTTCTTTCGGTGAATGTGAATCACTTGGTTTAAACGACGCGGTTGCAATGGCATGGCCATTCTCCACTGACACCAGATTGGTCTGACGCAAGCCGATCTGTTGCATTTACACTGGTAACTTTCTTGGTCTTATCGCACTACTGTGTTTTGATACATTCTCTTCATGGCAAACAATATAAGAGTGCTATTTTCTGTGGCTGCTTAGCAGCACAACAACGTCCAATTTACCTTCAACATTCTCTCCACCCTCGACCTCTTAGAAAATATCTGTTTTTCCACTTCTACTGTATCCCGGTTCAATACGTATCCCTTGTCTAAAGGGCTTGACATTCCATGAATCTTCCTAAACATCATGAAGCCTTTGGGGTCTCTAATTAGTTTTTCTTCTAGTGCTCTCGTGTGTTGGTTCCATAGCTGATATCATAACAACACTGCTCATCTTCCATGCATTAATAATATCGTTGAATGTTTCCTATTTTAACATGCTCTCGATTTGGATATGGTAATTGTCAGATGGACTCAGTGAAGGGGGAATTATTTATTGCCTTCAACTCTAGACATGTTGCTGTCACAGTTGCATTACCTGAACGGCCCGGTTACAGGTGGGAGCCGTTGGTGGACACAGCCAAGCCGTCTCCATTCGACTTCCTCAGTAATGATATTCCCTGAGAGAGAATCAGCAATCACACTGTATGCTCATTTTCTTGATAACAATTTGTACCCCATGCTCAGCTATTCTTCTATTATTCTCACACTTTCCCCTGACTACACTACATATATAGTATATGCCCCATCAAAGTTTTTTACTGTGTTGTAATTATTGTTAAAATATCTTGGAAGCTGAAACTTAGATCAAAATTCATATTTCATGAACTAGTAAAACATGTCCATATAATTTTAGATGAGCAAATGCAATTTGGAGCTAGCTTTGTTTCTTTCTTTCTTTTTATTAATCGAGATTGACAAGGGAGCAGTATTTTATGATTAAGGTGTATGTTAAATATTAATATTTCGTGGGTGGTGGATGTACCACACATATTATTATTTGATGGTTAGTGAATGTATTCAATATTAACATTTAGTGGCTATTGTCTATATTGGCTTGCTCATATACCAAATATTAACATTTGGTGGCTCATATGCATATTTCAAATATTAGTATTCTGTAACTGATGTAAATAGCAAATATCAACATTTGATGACTAATGTATATACCAATAGAATTATGGATCATAATATTTCCAATAGAATTCACTTCCTTACATTCAAATTTTGAATTTACTCAATATATTTTTTAGAAAATAAAAAGTGCAGTAAGAATACTAAATAAGATTTGTCAACATCTATAAATTGTGAAGAAGCTTAACACCATAAAAAATGAAAACCCTATTAATTGGACATTTAGGTTTAACTAAGATATATAATATCACCATAGAGTTATGTTCATTTATAAAATTACATTCCTTAGCTTGACTTGACAAATGATTTTGGTAATTATATATTTTAATGATAAGATTATATTTTAATGATGTGGCTAAAATTTGAAAATAATGAAATTTAAACATTATTTTGACAATTAAAAATTTGGAAAATTAGTTTAAAATTTTAATATATAAATGTGGAAAATAATTTAAAATATAAATTAATTTTACTAGGTGTTATAAAATGTTTAAAAGTTTGAAAATTATTATAATATCAAAATAATAATAATAATAATAATAATAATAATAAATATTAAAATTAATTATAATAACAAGGTTTAACAATTTAAACTAGAAAAATTATATAAAATATTAATTGTGAAAGATATAAATTGAAATAAAAAATTGTTTAGTAAAATAACAAAAATATTTGGTAAATTATTCGAAATTATTTCAAATAGATATAATTAATCTAAAAGTTGTTTTAAAAAAACTAGAATTTGTTCTAAAATAATTTGAAGCATGGTTTAAAAAATAAAAAAATATTATTTTAAAATGTAAAAATAATTTGGAAGCTAAATTTTTAAACATAAACTAAATTTTGGAATAAATTAAATTTTTTTGAACAAATCCATCTAAAAGCAATCTAAAAAATTATTTACACATTCTAAAAATAATTCTAAAATATATAAGAA
The DNA here is from genome assembly GCA_028654395.1 of Scutellaria barbata. Lineage (NCBI taxonomy): Eukaryota > Viridiplantae > Streptophyta > Magnoliopsida > Lamiales > Lamiaceae > Scutellaria > Scutellaria barbata. The sequence goes on from CM053645.1 coordinate 13,317,896, forward strand.
CAAAGATATGAACAAAACATATTAGCAAGTTTAGTAAATGACTTCTTAATTATTCAGAAATTAAAATTCACAAACACAAAACTATTATTATTATTATTTTATAGTGTGTTTAATTTTATTTTCAAATTGAATTGTTGAGTATTGATTTTATATTTATTATTTTATTATTTTTAATTATTAATGTTCAATTTATTATTTTACTATTCAAATTTTATTATTTATATTGTATTGTGTTATATTTATAAAATATTTATATTCGTAATTTGATTTTGATTTCATTTTTAATGCATGTTATATCAAATTCATATCTATTTTAAAATTCATAATCTACTATTTACATCACATATATAATTATTTCAAATTTAAAATGTTAAAATTATTTACATTCAAAATTTCTAATTTTATTAAATACAATTATTTAAAATAACATAATTTTAATGTTGAAATATTAACATTTTTAATTAATATAAACGTTAAAAATGATATATATATAATATTTAAATGATATATCATTATATTATGTCATTAATATTAAAAAATATAAATTTTATATAACAAATCACACCTAACGGGAATATACTGCTTATATACATTTATAATGTGTTAATTAACAAACCATATATTATAGGCATATAATCCGTAATTAAAGTTGGGCCCATTATGAGGTCTAATAGTTCAAAGTCAAAGTGAAGACGCAATACATTTTAAATAGTAGTAATACTATATACTTCCTTCATTACTCTGTAATTTATATCTGAGAGATGAAGTTATTTTCTCAAAATAATTGTTAATTTTGGTATCCCTTGTTATTTACTCAAGAAAAATCCAATTTATATCTGACAGATGAGGTTATTTTCTCAAAATAATTTTTTAATTTTGGTATGCCTTGTTATTTACTCAAGAAAATCTCAATTAAAGAGGATATTTCCTTTTTCAAAATTCTTACCGTTAAAGCCTAAACCCAATTAGGTTAATCTATATATATATAATATAATATAATATGTGCATCAAAACCCACCGCCGCCCCTCCTCCTCCTCCTCCTCCTCCTCCTCCTCCTCCTCCTCTCATTGTCGACAGCCGCCTTCTCTCCTCTTCGCCGCCGTGTCGTTTTGCCTCCTCTTCTCCTGTTCTCCATCACCGCATCCCCCGTTAGGATATTCCGCCACCGCAGCCCCTATCCCTAACCTTTTTCCTCCCTGTGCTTTCTTCTCTTATGTGTTTTCTCTCCTATCTTTTCCATTCTTTTATCGTCTTTGCTGCAATTCTTTTTCTTTATTTTTTTTTTAATTTTTTATCATTATAATCCTCTATAGCTTAGAAAGAAATTTTATTTTATTTTTCTTGAACTCCTATCTTTTTCCTTCAACCTGTCGTGTTTTAGAGTCTTCGCTGCAATTTTTTTTTTAATATTTTATTACTGTAATACTGTATAGCCTAGAAAGATATATATATATTTTATTTATATTTAACAGTTTCGGGCTTTATTATATTTTTATTTCCAGGATTCATGTGTTGCAGCAATTGCCCATGGGTGATGAGGATGGCCAGTTAGGTTGAGTTGAGACTCTTAATAGTGCCCTCTTGAGATGTCTCTTTTAATCCTAATATTTGGCCTAATCTCATTACCCATTGTGGCTTTGATTGTGGCAGTGTATCTGTTGGATTCTATTCATACCCTAAACTGAGAAATATTTTTATATTTTTTTTGAACAATTTTGGGCATTATATTTTTATTTCCAGGATTAATTGTTGCTGCAAGTACCTATGTGTAATGTGGATGGTCAGTTAGGATAAGCAGGGACGGACCCACAGCCATGGGTAGGGTGGCCCTGGCCCCTCCCAAACTTTGCAAAAATTTTATTTTTACCCCTTCAATTTATATTTATATTACATTTTTATCCTCTTAATTTTTTTTTATTACAGTTGGCCCCCCTCAACTTTTATTCCTGGTTCCGTCCCTGAGGATAAGTTGAGACTCTTAACTGTGCCCTCTTGAGATGTCTCATTTTATCCTAATATAGCCCAATGGCATTACCCATTGTGGCTTTGACAGTGACCATGTATCTGTTGGATTCTATTCATGCCCTAATTTGGATCTACCATAACTATCTCTACCTTGCCTTTTATCTCTAGGATGCTTTCTTTATCTGAGGAATAAGGAATTTGCTCCTTAAACCTCATACCATCCTCTGAGACCCTTTGTAACATATATTTACTTTATAATTGAACTTTTACATTTCATCGAAAAAAAAAAAAAACAAAGAGTTTGCAGACTGCAATGGCAGCAACAGCGACTACAGACTCCAACGAGTGATCATCCTCATCTTTTAAAATAGGTGGCGAATTTTACGGAACTTGAAATTTCCTCTCGCTCCTCCGAACATCCCAGCCTTTGGTAACAACTTTGTAATTTCCCAACTTTGGAATTTTGTTATGTTGTGTGATTGCGGAAGTTCAATTCAAGAAAATAAGAAATCTAATCTCTAATGTGGATATGTTTCATAATGGTGAAAATATTGATGTAATTGCATGTGTATATGCATGTGTGATTGCATGGATGTGTTTCAGGAAAAGAAGTTGAAGGAAAATTTTGTGCTATATTTTCCATTGAGAACTTGAAGTTGTTTAAATATAAATTGTAGCTACAAGTTATCTGGTAGTTTTATCTTGAATTACTTCCAGATTATAGAGGACTCCGTCTTTTGTTATTTCACTACATTGTGAACCTCTTTTTTTGTTTGTTTTTTTTTTGTGTGGTTTTTGTTTCTTTGTCATTTTTGCCTTTTGTTTTAAAGGTTCTGCTTGAGTACTACATTGAACGACAATGCTTGTTGAAGTGCACAATGTAGATTCTTATGTATGCCTGTAAGAAGCAAGTATATTTGATGCAAACCTGGACTTGTTTGCATGCGTATAAATATTACAACATATACAATGGCACATTATATTCACATGCTTATGATAACATATTCAATTAGTTATTTCCCAATCTCAAGCTGAGTAGGGTTTATTGGCTATTTATGTACGATTTGTAAATGAACTTACTCAATATGTTACATATTCAACTACCTATTTCACCATCTCAAGTTGAGTAAGGATTATTAGCTATTTATGTATGATTTTGTAAACGGAACATACTCTACATGTTAGGAATGTCATTGAATCATCTGCTTTACATGATTATAACTCAAAACATTTATAGTTGCTGTCAACTGTTAAAACATTTACAAACTCCAACGAGCGATCATCCAAATCTGCAAAAACAGTCGGCGAGTCTTACGGAAATTGAAATTTCCTCTTGCTCCTCTGAACTTCCCCAGTATCTGGTAACAACTTTGGAAATTCCCACAACTTGGAAATTTTGTAATGTTAGTGTGATTGCGGGAGTTCAATTCAGTCTTTAATGTGGATAGGTTTCTTAATTGTGAAAATATTGATGTGATTGCATGTGTATGTGTATGTGTATGTGTGATTGCATGTGGATAGGTTTCTTACAATTTAGAGTGCTATTTTCTGTGGCTGCTTATTTTTTTTTTTTTGATATTACATATTTGACTTGTTACACTCAATTTTATATGATCAGGGTGTTCCAATGATCTATATGGGGGATGAGTATGGTCACACAAAAGGAGGAAACAACAACACATATTGCCATGGTAATTTTGTAATCATCTAATCTGGCTCTCAACATTACATTGGTTTCTCTCTTCCCCCCTCTCTCTCTTGATGTCTACCTTTTCAAACTTCCACTTCTATCTGCAGATAAACGACTTTTGGTGGGATAAGGTGGAGGAGGCCTCATCAGATTTCTTCAGATTTTGCTCTCTCATGGTCAATTTCCGCCAGTATGTATCTACCTCCTTCATTGACTTGTGCTTTTACTGTAAGGAAGCTCATAAAGCGATATTTTTTCTTTCAGTGAATGTGAATCAGTTGGTCTAAATGACTTCCCAACAGCAGAGCGGTTGCAATGGCATGGCCATTCTCCATTGACACCAGATTGGTCTGACGCAAGCCGATTTGTTACATTTACACTGGTAACTTTCTTGGTCTTATCGCACTACTGTTTTTTGATACATTCTCTTCATGGAAAACAATATAAGAGTGCTATTTTCTGTGGCACAGCAACGTCCAATTTACCTTCAACATTCTCTCCACCCTAGACCTCTTAGAAAATATCTTTTTTCCACTTCTACTGTATCCTGGTTTAATGTGGACAGGTTTTGTAATGGTGAAAATATTGATGTGATTGCATGTGTATGTATATGTGTGATTGAATGGATGTGCTTCAGGAAAAGAAGTTGAAGGATATTCACGCTTGGTACCGTTTTAAAAATTTAGATTGCCGAAACAGAAATTGAGGGAAGCGTTGGATTCATCTTGTATCAAGATTGGTCCGTACGAGTTGAATATGCAACCTGAATTGAAATATTCTGCAATCGACATAAATTTTGTCTTGGTAAAACCTATCGACTCTCTTTTAACGGTATTTTTCATATTGAATAATAAAAAACAGAACAAGCAAACAGTATTGTATTATCTAGTTTAGCATCATGAGTATTTATGATTTTCATTTAACTACATGCATATCTGAATTCACTGATATGATTCTGATAATCGTGCTTGGTTTCTTAATACCGTTTCACAATTAAGATCACCCGAACCAAAACTCGGGGGAAACATTGGATTCATCTAGTTTCAAGATTGGTTCGTATGAGATGAATATAGCTTGAATTGAAAGACTGCAATCAACTCTGTTTTAACGGTATTTTCATTCTGAATAGTAGAAATAGAACAAGCAAGCGTTATTGTCATTTTTAGTTTTGCATCATGAGTGCTTATGACTTTCATCTAATTACAAGCATTCACTGCTACGATTCTGATTGTTGAGATAATGAAATATCTTGCATTCTTTGTTAGTGTTTAGATGAGGTGCAATCATATATTGTTGTTAAAAGATCACTGGAGCGGAACGATCCTGCGACACTATTCGTCCAGATTTTGTTAATTTGATCGGTATGTCTTTTTGAGTTTTTTTTTTTTCTTTTTATTCTGATTAAGTATACTCATAAGACTTTAATCTTGCTGCTCTTTTACAACTTCTGAAATGCTTAGCTGTTGCTATTTTTAATTTTTTACCTTTTGGAAATGGTTTCTTTGCTGCATCTTATTCCTTTAATTACGAAATCATATATATTAGAAATAAACTATTTCTTCATTCTGCTTGAATATCTTTAACTGGTTTAACTTGTGAATGAAAATCTGGAAGCATGTGATGGACAGAAGAATCCCCTTCTAAATTTTTGGGACGATCAAAATATATGGATTAAGGAAATATGAAAGGCACTTTTAAAATGAAAGGTACTCCTTTTGGTATAAAGTCATTAAAAGCAGATATAGGATGCACTTGGCTCACTGGACTAGCTTAGAAGTCCATGGAAATTCATTTCTAGAGTGTACCACGATTTTCTTCAATAAGTTAAGGTGGGTTAGAGGGGGTGATAAGGTGAGGTTGTGGGAAGATGCATGGGTTGGGGATTGCTCTTTTGCTAGCTTATATTCTTCATTATACTGTATTTCATCCTTTCATAGTAAATCTATTACCTCTTTTTATCAAACCACATTCTGGTTCATCAACTTCCTCTTCTGGTTTTTATGGCCTTGTAGAGCAGCATAAAGAAATCAACTTGAGTGGAAATATTGATGATGTTAGGAGTTTGGTTTGGAACCAATAAAGTTGTTTCCTCTTTCTCCATGGTTTAAGGCTGTTTGGAAGGTTCCTGTACCTTAGAAGGTACAATTATTTTCATGGTGTTGGTCTTGGGGAAGCTGTTCACCGCTGATATGATTGAAAAGTGATTTCTAAATGTTCATTTGTCCTCTAATTGGTGTGTGTGCAGGTGCAACCTGAGGACTTGAATCGCCTTTTCTACACCATCCTTTTTCCATCTGTTTATGGAACAGGGCACATAATGAACTGGAAAGGCAAGGCATGGTGGGGATTGATAGTTCCAGCTATATGTTGGTCAATTTGGTTGGAAAGCAATAATTAAGTCTTTGAGAATACTGAAGAGTCGATGGTGAAGGTTGAGATAGAATGAAATTCAGGATAACTATGTGGGTTTCAAGTCATAGAGAATTCAAAAGTTTCTTTTTTGACAGATTTAGTTAGAAATTGGAGTTGTATCTTGCAGTCTCTTCCTTTTAGTTTCTAACCTTTTTGGGGATCCTAGGACGCCTCCTCCCTGGACCCTTGTTAGGTCCCGGTGAAGAATGTTGGCCTCAGATGGCATGCATGGTTCCTTCTGCTATTGACAAGTTATTTGATAAATGACACAGATGTTTTGAAAAAGCTTCAATGACCTTTGTGATCTGGGGGAAAGCAGAAATGTGTTAAATGGAATAAATCTCTTTCTAAAAAATGTAAGTTATATATTTACAACCACAGAATCATTACACAAATAGTGCGTGTGCAGTTATATATAAGCCAAAGTTAATTTTTACATTACTCCCACTAAACCCAGTTAAATCAAGAGAAAAATGTTTGTGTAACTTCCTGTGGAATTACTGCCTCTGTGAACTGTATGGATGTCTAATCTTGTTCGTTCTTTTAATGATTTATTTTTTCAGCTTTTTTTCCTCTGGTACTAGTGGCAATGAGTCCAGGCTCGGGCATTGTTTAATTGTCAACCCTAATTTTAGAGGTTAAACTTCATTATATCTCTCAGTTTGTCTGAGTCAATTTTATACTTAAAACAAGATGATAATTTAAGGAGATGACTAATTTTGTTTTGGCTGTTATTTAAGGTGTTTTCAGGAAGGTGCTTTTCATAAACGTGGTGTGGAATGTGATGTATCTGTGGCGTTATGTGGTAAATGCATTTTTGAGTGTAATGAATCAAATGTTTTGAAATATTTTGGAAAGATTGGATGTATTCTGATAGAAATATGTTGTAAAAGTTTGGTCTTATTTTGGGACAATAAAATGGAGGAATGGAAATAAGACAGACCATAGCCTTAATATCCCAGATGAATTCATTTTGTTTTATTGCATCCTGGATTACCTAACTTGACTATGGCGGTAATGACCTTTGTTCAAGGTTGTGTACACTTTCAACCAGCATATGTAAATGATTAGGTGTTTTACTTTCTGAAGAGATAATTAAATAATTGACTCATTATTTTGTCTATGTTGGTCTTCCAGTTTGACTGGGAAGGAGATTTGCCCCTAAAGTTTCCCCAAAGGAGTTTGGTTATTTATGAAATGCATGTTCGTGGATTTACAAGGCATGAGTCAAGTAATTCAAAATTTCCTGGCACCTACCAAGGGATAGAAGAGAAACTTGATTACTTGAAGGTAAAATTCAATATTCAGTTGAATTTTCTTGAGTAGGCATCTTTTTTGGTTTATATGTGAGGTTGCTGTCGTGATATTTCTAATAGTGCTAGATGGCATGTGAAACATTATACTATGTATGGTTAATGCTTTGCAACTCTTTCAAATGAACATGCTGTTGTCAACTGCATGCTTGTGAACACTTTCTTCATGAAACACTGATAGTATAGTTTGTAAGCATTTAAATTTATACCTTATTGCTTGTTGCTTCTTGAATTTGCAGTTATAAAATAGTCATAAGTACAATTGGTTTACGAACTTTATTTTATTATTTACAATCAGCGCTGTTCAACTGCTCTATGATGTTGCTATATTCTTTTGCAGAAACTTGGTATCAACTGCATTGAACTGATGCCATGTCATGAATTCAATGAACTATAGTACTATAGCTACAACTCTGTCTTGGGTGACTGCAAGTAACTTCGCTCTTATCCCTTAACTTTCAAATAATGTAGAGAACTTTGGTTAGCTTAGATTTATGTATCATTTTTCTCAAGAATACTCTCAGTAATGTTAAATCCAATCCTCTCATGTTGGTTGCCCCCATCTGTGAGAATATACTTGGGCATCGTTTTTAATATTAAGTTAATAAGGGTATCTGTTGTGATGAAGTATTCTTACAATGTCTGGCATTCCTTTTTCGTGCATGAATTTATACAGCAAGTTTTGAGAGCTTGTCAACAGGACGCCCTAGTTCTTGTGAAAATATGTGATGTAACTCTTTAAAGAGCTGCACTAATGAACTCTGTGAGTAGAAATAGCATAGAATGCAAGGCTATGGGTGAAACGTTTGACCTGAGTATTTCATGTTTGCACATTTATTTCTTTAATTTTGTCACTTGATGTTCTATTTGTTAATGGAACCAAAATGAACATTTACTCATGAGGGTTTCATCATGGCATATGCAGGAGCTATAGCAGTTATTTTGCTTCGTATCTGACAATCTTGCACTGCTGCTGTCTGACATCTTTCTTACGTGTCAAGTTATACATTGATTATGATAATCTTACCATTCATGTAAAATATTGATGTATTATGCACATGAAAGCTATATGATGGAATGATTCCAGACAAGTGGTCATTCAACTTTGTACAACATTGTTTCATATCCAGGATGAACTTTTGGGGTTATTCAACGATCAATTATTTCTCACCAATGGCAAGATATTCTTTTGCTGGTATTGATAATAATGGTGCTGGTGCAGTGAATGAATTTAAGTATCTAGTTAGGGAAGCACATAAACGAGGAATTGAGGTAAGAATTTCTGATAAATGAGTGAGCATGTTTTGTGGTGGAATTTTTCTTTAGCTCTCTCTTTTTGTCAATGTGACAGGTGATTATGGATGTTGTTTTCAATCACACTGCTGAAGGGAATGAAAATGGCCTTGCCTTATCATTTAGGGGTCTTGAAAATAGTGTTTTCTATATGCTTGTACCTAAGGTATATGGGTACTTATTATTCATTTTTCTATGAATTATTCTTGTTGATATTTACTATTTTCACCTATAAGAATGAAAATTGAGGAGATAACATAATTCTTATCAAATTAATGTGCTGTTCATAACTGAAATAGCTTTGAATTTTATATTATGGTGATGGAAAACAGAAATAACAACTTTCCTACTATGAAGTGTTGAGAGGGTTTGGCTTTGCTGCTGTACTCCACCCTGTTCAGTTCCACCAGTGAAAGTTTCTATGATTAGGACTAATCTTTCATTCTCATGTAGCAGTAAAGCTTGTGGAGATTTATCAATTTATTTGTTTTCGTTTAATGAAGAGAAAAGTGTCTATGGAAAGAACTCATCAATATAATTTGTTTTGTCTTGTTGTTGTTGTCGGATTTTTCTCTCTTCCTCCCCTCTTGTCTGAATAAACATATTTTCAATGCTGTTGACAGTGGCTCCTAAGGGGTTAATCGATGATTGAGCTATCTGATGGATTTTCTTTTCCTCCTCCCACCCATAAGTTTCTTGTTCAGTTTTTTGTCTGGGCTACACAGGTATAGATAATTTGGCCTTCTGTTAAAACTAGTTTTAACGACTTGGAAGTAACAAGGTAGTTAGAATCCTGAAACCATACTCCCTGAGAAGATGATCTTTCTAAGATTACTTTGATCTATGTTTTAACAGGGCGAGTACTACAATTATTCTGGTTGTGGGAACACCTTCAACTGCAATCATCCCATCGTACGACAATTTATCGTGGATTGCTTGAGGTAGAAGTACTTTTCTTATGAAGCTTCAAATATTTTTGATATGGAAGTCTTCACTCCTTGTTTCACCTGAAAAGCAACAGATAACATGCATATTGTTTCTTCCATTAGTTTAGGAATTAACTATGTATTTAGCTATCTTCTGTGGATGAACACCATACAAAATTCCATCTGTTCTTTTATGATTATTACATCTGCATTTTTGTGAATGCATGTGGGGACAGAAGAGTGAAATTTCATTACAGGAACATTTTCCTACATGAAATTCATTACAGTAACAAATACCAATAATATGATTGCATTCTCTATGTTGTATATTTCTAAATTTGTTATGTTCTGTCACTGATATTTGTAACAACATTTTAACTAGCTTCTTGTACGGCAGGCTTCATAATAGTGTCGTGTCAGTCCAGTTCATTCATTATTGTATTTGTATATTAAATCTTGCAGCTGCATTTGTCCTCAAGATATTAATATCAAATACTCCCTCCGTCCCACAAAGATAAGACTTGTATGCTATTTTCGTCCGTCCCACAAAAATAGGCTTGTTACTACATTAATATGGTTTTTAATTTGTAATTCCATATTATGCCCTTAATTAAATGTATATTGAATTAGCACACCTCAACTCCCTATCTACCTTTTGAAACAAGATAATGTTATCAATGCTAGAATTAATGAAAGATAAGGGTATAATTGAAACTTCAAATATGTTCTTAATTTGTGTGAAAATAGAAATAGGTCTATATTTGTGAGATGGAGGTAGTAATTTTTTTCTCTTATACCTTAAGCCTCTGAATGAGGTGATAAAATTTTCGTACTGGGTCAATTTCAAAGAATGATGAATGCTCTTTTGGTTTATGATAGTTACTTATTCGGTTAATATGAATTGTTTTATTGTTTATCCTGTATGCAAGACAGAAATTGTCTATCTTATGCCTTGATAATCTGCATAAATGTTTCTGTTTCCTGTAGTCACTGTCATTATTAGAAATAACATTTTGTTTCGACTCATGCTTGCCACATCGATTCATGCATTACTGAAATGATATTTATTATCTGGCTTAGTCCTGATTCTCAACAGATACTGGGTGACAGAAATGCATGTTGATGGCTTTCAGTTTGATCTTGCTTCTAACTTCACAAGGAGTAGCAGGTTAGTTGCTCTATCATTTACGACACAAAATCCCTTAATTCATGCTGAGTCTGTGTTACCTCTGATTTTGATCTGTCCAGTCTCTGGGATACTGTGAATGTATATGGCAATGCAATTGAAGGTGATACAGTCACGACTGGTACTCCACTCTCTAGCCCCCCATTGATTGACATGATCAGCAATGACCCTATACTACATGGAGTGAAGGTATCTACTCTCTTGTGCTAATTTAATTATTGGGATTTTACAATTAACCTTTTAAATCCTTTTCCACCTCATCCTTTTCAAATCCTTTTCCAAGAAATAAGGATTATTAGCCACTATCACTAGGACGTCTTCTGCATGAGACAGCATTCTCCATCCAAACTAACACTTGGAGGATATGGATATTATGTCCTTGCTGTCCCCCCACCCTTTAGGTGTGGTTTGACCATAATAAGCAAAGCGTACTTTGCTTGTGGAAGGATTGGAGGTGGGTGGGGACAACGTTGTAGTTTCCCATTTGCAATTCACAGATGACTCTCTTTTTCCTCAAACAGAAGAGAATATCTTAGATGGCTTCTTAAGGTCCAGGATATCTTTTGCACATGTCATGATTGAGGATCAATTTGAATTAGATCACTTTGTTCGGCTGCAATGAGGAGGAAAACAAAGTCTCAAGATTAGCAGCATCCATTGGCTGCATGGCTGGCATTTGGCCTATTAAGCACTTGGGATCTCTGGGAGGTAATACTCTCGAAATGTCATTTTGGGAGCCCGTTTTGGGCAAGATGTCAAAGAAACTGGCTAGTTGGAAGGAAGAATTTTTATTTTATTTTATTTATATAAGCAGGGGAAGGTTAACTATGATTCAGTCAGTACTAAGCGGTCCACCTACTTATCACTTGTCTTTATTTAGAATACTGAAAGGAATTGCAAACTTAGTGGAGAAAAGGGTGAGATTTCTTTTGTGATGGTTCGGATGGGAATAGTGATGCAGATTTGGTCTCTTGGGACATGATTATGCGTCCTAAAGAACTGGGTGTTAGAAGTATCCTTAAGAGGTATTAGGTGTTGTTGGGAAAGTGGTGGCGCTTTTAAAATGAAAGGCACTCCTTTTGGTGTAAAGTCATTAAAAGCAGATATGGGATGCACTTGGCTCACTGGACTAGCTTAGAAGTCCATGGAAATTCATTTCTACAGTGTACCACGATTTTCTTCAATAAGTTAAGGTGGGCTAGAGGGGGTGATAAGGTGAGGTTGTGGGAAGATGCATGGGTTGCTCTTTTGCTAGCTTATATTCTTCATTATACTGTATTTCATCCTTTTATAGTAAATCTATTGTCTCTTTTATCACACCACATTCTGGTTCATCAACTTCGTCTTCTTAGGATTTTTTGAAACTTAAAAGATTCAGAAATGCCTGATTTTCGTAGCCTTGTAGTGCAGCATAACGAAATCAACTTGAGTGGAAATATTGATGATGTTAGGGGTTTGGTTTGGAACCATCTGGGATGTTCTCTTGCAAATCTTTCTTCCCAATAGAGTTGTTTCCTCTTTCTCCATGGTTTAAGGCTGTTTGGAAGGTTCATGTACCTAAGAAGGTACAATTATTTTCATGGTGATGGTCTTGGGGAAGCTGTTCACCGCTGATATGATTGAAAAGAGATTCTGGAATGTTCATTTGTCCTCTAGTTGGTGTGTTCGCAGGTGCAACCCTGAGGACTTGAATCGCCTTTTTCTACACCATCCTTTTTCCATCTGTTTATGGAACAGGGCACATAATGAACTGGCCTTACTTTGGGTTGGACCACAATCCATTGTTTATTTGTTTCTTTCAAATGTTGGAGGCTTCATTAACAAGAAAGGCAAGGCATGGTGGGGAGTGATAGTTCCAGCTATATGTTGGTCAATTTGGTTGGAAAGCAATAATCGAGTCTTTGAGAATACTCAAGAGTCTATGGTGAAGGTTGAGATAGAATGAAATTCAGGATAACTATGTGGGTTTCAAGTCATAGAGAGTTCAAAAGTTTCTTTTTTTGTCCGATTTAGTTAGAAATTGATGTATCTAGTAGTCTCATCCTTTTAGTTTCTAACCTTTTTGGGAATCCTTGGATGCCTCCTCCCCGGACCCTTGTTTTGTTCACCTTTTTTATTTACTCTCGTATATATGTATTTTTTAAAGATGAAATTAGAAGTACAATTCCTGTTGTTTGCACAGCAGTGGTCTGCTTATCAGGATTTTTCCATCTATGTTTGTGACTTAGTGCAAGATATTTCTGATGTTTCTTTCTTCCTTTCAGCTTATAGCTGAAGCATGGGACTGTGGAGGACTTTATCAAGTTGGTAACTTTCCCCATTGGGGTGTTTGGTCGGAATGGAATGGCAAGGTAAGTAGACCATGCTTATATATATAAATAAAAGTCTTTCACTTTTTCAAGAATTAACCCACCATTTTCATAGCTACTACCCTATTTATTTATTTATTTATTTATTTGTAGATTTTAAATTTAATATATAAACAAATATTGTGGTTGTGCCACTTGACCGTACTTGTATATATATGAAATATATAAAAAAAAAAATCGAGTTCAAATGATATTTTTATCCAAAAACTAGAAAATGATTGGAAAAACTATTCCTTATATTTGTGAGTCCGTATCATCTTTAGTTCTAGAAAGAAAACCATGTCAATTAATACACCCTTTGGTATTCACAGTAAAATTCGTATATCAATTGAGATTTTCAAAGTATTTCTGTATCAAAATAATGGAAAAAAAATTTGATAGCAACGTATAAATAACATTTTCATAATTTCTAATTGTTAACAAAAAAACATTAAATAGGCGTGGCACTATTTTTATGCAGGTCTACCACGACTAATCGTTGTAATTATAATACTGTTATATACTATTAGCGGTAATAATGAGGAACAAGAAAATAATTATTATGTACAATGCACATGATCACATATTTAATTAATCGAGATAATGTTACTAACCCCATACACCCCTTGTCCCCTCCACTAGGATCATAGTAACTAGCCCACTAAAATAAATATACTTGATATATAGGACATTACTTATATAATTATTTTTGAATATCCGAATACTTAAAAGGATCTTGTTACTTGTTAAAACATGATTAAGTATATGGTTGAATCTTAAATTAATAATGTCTTCATAATTCACGAATTGGGACTTATAAAACATAACTTAAGACGACAACAAAAAACGACCAAGTTTAAGTTAGGGATTTTTTTTTATTTTTTTTTGTCGATTTAAGGATTAATTTTGTCCACATTGAATGAAATAATCCCAACAATAGTATTAAATAAGTATTTCAAAATCATTATTAATGTTACTTAATCTACTCTGTGAGTCTTAATATGTCCACCAATGATGTGTAAAAATGTCATCTATTTAAATATTATGATTTGAAATTAACGATTATATTGGATTTGTGACAAATTAACAATGAACGCAATAATATATGGATGCTCACTATGAGTAAAATAGCAGACCTTAATTTTTATAAAGTGCAAAATTGCGATTTTCAATTCACCTAAATTCTATATAAAAGAAACAATTTAAATTGAACCAAGTTTAACGAATTAAGATAAAATTGATTATTTGACAAAATATTGAGGAATTAATGGCATTTGCTCTTTAATGGATTTTGCATTGATGTCACGTGACTCGATCGATTGGTATCCCTAATCACGTGCATGCTTCACCAAATTTTAGTTGCCCGATTAAAATCTTGCAGTCAATTTCAAAAGTGTGGTCCGAATGTCAATATTTAGAAACAATTTTAATAACATATCAAATACTTTATTAGGAAGTTAGGATAACTTGTCGATATTGTTTTGGTAAATATTTTTTCAATTTGGTTGGTGAAGTCGTAAAGGGACGTCTTATTTTTATCTTGTTACTCTTAATTAGTGTATTTGATTGATAGATTATATCAAATAAGTTATTATATATATAAATGTATAGATTTATAATAGATATTGTAATAGATGTGTTATAGTTTATACTCAGAAAGAGTTTATATAATTATTGGCATGTTATAGGTGTCAATAATTTGCACAACATTTCCGTTGATGATTATGCAGGCTGATAATGATGCGCACCTTTTCTGGTTGCTTACTAACCAAATAAACAGCATCACTTCCGGTTCACCACTTCACATCTAATCAAAATCATTTTTCTAATCCTTCTTTTATTTTTATTAATTACTTAAATATGTATATTTTTCTCAAACTAAGTATATATATATCGATATTTTTTTTATAAATATGATTATTGTAGAAAAATATAATTATCCCCTATAAAAATATTAATCCAACTTCATAATTTTTAATTAAATATTAAAAATATCTAAAATTAATCTTTGAAATCAAATGGCAACAAAATGTCAGTAACCAGTAGGCAGTAACTGTTATTAAACTCATTCACATAAAAAAAGAAAAAAAAAAAAGTTAATTTCATTAGATTTTTTCTTTAAATCATTGAATATTTTTTTTAAACAAAAAATACATTATGTAACATATTTATTCGCTCTTAATACACTATTATGGATTGAATGAATAGATATCCTCTCGAACTCTTTTTTCACAGATGGGATCTTCTGTACCCACTTCTGTGTACCAGTCATGTACCATTTAGAAAACGACGTCGTTTTTATATATAATTAATAAAGATTTTTGTAATCTTCAGCAGTGTGCTCAAGCCGTAATCTTTTTTTCTATTTTTTCTCACACGGTAATCTTTTATATTTTTCTTTTTTTTTTTTTCATTTCACACGGCTGAAATCTTTTTCCCTTTTTTATTTTATTTTTTTCTACTTATTTAATCTTTTTTCACTTTCTTCTTTTCACACTGAAATTCTTTTCAACCAAACTGCAATTGACCGATCTATGCTGAGAAATTTTAATTCAATCGACGACCAGAGGTGGAAAATATCGACAAATATTCTTCAAAATTTTGTCAACTATATACAAAAGATATTGGAAACTATGCTAGACAAGTTGGATTTGGAATAAAAAGGCGCAAAAGTCATAAAAATAAATTTGGTGAAGTAATTGATAGAATCTTTTGTTGTAGTGCTGAAGGGAAAAAGGAAAATGATAAACGAGATACTTATATGGAAAAGGAAAAAATGAAAAACGAGATATTTATGTGAAAATACTTCGTCCAGAAACAAGTTTTGGTTAAAATGGAAGAAGATTATTGGCTGCAAATGGATCTTCAAGAGAAAGGTTGAAGTCTCAAGTATAGAATAAGTAACGTATAAAATTAGGTAAGTAGCAAAAGATTTCACTCAAAGGGAAGGTATTGATTTCAATGAAATATTTTCCCCGCTTTAGTTATACAAACAGACATGGAATTGCATCAATTAGATGTCAAAACATCCTTCTTACAAGAGATATGAAAGAAACTCTATATATGCAATTGCCTGAAGGTTTCATTCAACCTAAAAATACAGACAATGTATGTCTTTTGAAAAGGTCTCTTTTATGGTTTGAAACAAAGTTCTAGACAACGCTTTGATAGTTTTATGATCCGCATTGGATTCACTAGGTGTAAATATGATAGTTGTGTTTTCTTTGAAATAGATAAGACATATGTATTCACTTATCTTCTATTATAGGTTGATGATATGCTTATTGCTAGCACCTTTTTATCTAAGATAGATGTCAAAATGCTCTACACCTTATAAACCATCAAATCTTCCATGAATGTTCTAAGCATATAGACATGAAGTATCATTTTGTTCGAAAGGTGTGATTGAGGCGCAAGAACCATTTAATGTTGGTGATTTGATGAGAAATAATGCAAACTATGTAGTAGATGGAGGCGATACTAACTGCAATGATAAATATGGTTGCTCATTTCCATGTCTCGGTGACAATTTTGCAAATGTAGAATGAATAGAAAATATAGATGATGTTTATGGATGTTATTTGAAAAAAACATTGTTATTTGAAACTTAGACATATTTTCTTTACATTACATATCAATGAATTTATTATATTTTGATTGTTTACCATCGCTAATAATTTTTAAACTTAAATTCTCTACTAACATAATAATCATTTTTATCATATTTTAGAATCAATTTGGAAAAAGACGTGAGAAAATTAAAATTGCCGGTGAGTATGTTGACGTGAGAAAATTAAAATTTTTCAGCAGAGATCGGCCAGAGTTGTGGAAAAAGATATGAGAAAATTAAAATTTTTTAGCAGAGATCAGTCAATTGCAGTTTGGTTGAAAATTAAAATTCTTTAGCAGTTTGGTTGAAAAGAGTTTTAGTGTGGCAAGAAGAAAATGAAAAAAGACGTGAGAAAAATAAAATTCCTCATCAGAGATCGGCTAATTGCAGTTTGGTTGAAAATAATTTTAATGTGGAAAGAAAAAAGTGAAAAAGGATTAAATAAGATAAAATAAAAATATAGTTTCAGTGTGGAAACAAGAAAGTGAAAAAAGATTAAATAAGTAGAAAAAAATAAAATAAAAAAGGGAAAAAGATTTCAGCCGTGTGAAATGAAAAAAAAAGAATAGAAAAATAGAAAAATATAAAAGATTACCGTGTGAGAAAAAATAGAAAAAAAGATTACGGCTTGAGCCGCGCTGAAAACGGCTTCGTTTTCTAAAGATTACTTACCTCAAAAATCTTTATTAATTTTATATGAAAACGGCGTCGTTTTCTAAATGGTACAGAACTGGTAGTGGGTACAGAGGATCGCATCTGCTTTTTTTCAATGTTTACACTATTAAAATATGCTATTAAGTACATTATTTGAAAATTTTGAGCTTTTGTTACAAATTTCAAGCTTCAAGTAGTTAAAAATGGGCACAAAATGAAGCCCACTATTACTAAGGAAATCTGAGTGTTTGTTGTAATTTTCAAGCTTCAATAGAAAATGGGTTCATAATAAGCCCATTGTTACCAAAGCCCTATTTCTTTTCTTTTCTTTTCTTTTCTTTTCTTTTCTTGTTTGAGTAAGCAAGGCCCTGTTACGTTTTATTTATTCATAGCATTAAAGTATTTACTATTTAGAATGTCAAAATTGGTATAAAGTTGGAATAAAGACACTTCAATAGGGTGCAATGGCTAATTCAAATCCAGGATGTTGTATCAATTGCAAGAATTAACCAAACTTCCCAAATACTTATGATCAAAACAAAATGCAAGATGATAATTAGATTCACATCTCATCAGGGTTGAAACATAGCACACAGAAAAATAAATTTAGGAAGCATAACACTAAAAACCAAATATAAGTTAATCAAAATTATCAACCACCCTATCCATGATGTTGGCGACGACATCCTTGGACTCCTTGAGCAACTGGATGCTTTTCTTGAGCTTCTTCCGCTTCTCAGAAATGGACGGCGACTCCTCCAACATCCTCTCCAGGCCGTTTCCTTGAGGCCCGATTAACTCGCTTATGATCTCTTTCTGCATATCCTTATCCACCAGATTTCGGACGCTGAAAAGTATGTGCAACGCCATATTATCCACCATTCTCCTCAACACAATGTCCCAGTAAGCTGTCATCCTCATCTTCAGATCAAAAGCCTCTTGCGCCACGTCTTTGCGACCATACAGATGATCAATTTTGATATCTCCAAATCTTGAAACATTGGCCCAAAGACAGGTGGATGCAACTTTTGTCATGAATTCCTCATTTTGGGACATGAGCTCATTCCATGTGGCAGTGTACTGAGGATTACACGTGTAATCAGTGAGCTTCTCCATCTCAACCATGTCATTCATCCAATCTACCGACTGTTGCTTCTTCTTGGCTATAAGATTTTGTGCAGCCCTCCTCGTACTGGAGAGAAGTTGTGGGTAATTATCAGAATGCTGCAAGAGAACGTGAACAACCACGCCTTCGATATAGCTCCATATCTCCTCCACACAATCAAAAGGTATCTTTGATATGGTCTTCACTCTCTTCTGCAAAAGAGTAAGGAAAGCACCTCTACGGATAAAATTTGGGAGCCCTATAGATTTGGTCTCCTCCAAAACTTTAATCTCTTCTTCTAAGAACTTGTTGAAAACATCCTCACTTGATTTTAGAGATTTTAGAGATTGTAGTTTCTCAGAGAATTGATTGAGCATTTCAGCCAGTCGAGCGGTGCAATGCATTTCAGCTGCATCTGGATACTCATCGAACTCTCCTTGCAATAAAATCTTCCTCAATGAATCTTTAGCAGAGCCAAGAATGTGCAAGAATGTTGTCATAGCTTCAGCCACTGAAGTCAAGTGCTTGGGCATTTTATTCAGCTCTTCAACGTTGGCAGAGAGTTTATCATTAATCTTGCGAACAATCTCAGGCAAACATTTAACTATAATAGTGGCCTGAATCTTCATCAGCCTTTCCGCCAAAACAGGAACACCAACAATGGACTTATTTATACTGGAGAGTTGGGGATGAGTCTCGAAGAGCTTAGCCTCCTCGGCCCGAGCATCTTCGTAAGACTCGTCCCCAATTCGATTCCTCACACAAACATAACCAAGCCCTATATTAACATCATCAGCAGTTACCTTCTCCAATAGTCCTTCAGGGGATTTATCAGCTTTGGTCACAACAGCCAGAGTCCTCTGTCCAGATTTATCCACACGTTGGGACATTCTGATCGACTCACACGTGGAGAAATCCACACTGGCAGACAAGACATTCAAGATTATGCTTTCTTCTGGTGTAATAAACTCCATTATAGTCTTCGAAATCTGCTCGTATATATCCTCAGGCTGGCCATGAACGGGGACTCGAGTGATTCCAGGCAGATCAACCATGGTGAGATCAGGGACTCCGTTCTTTCTCACAATTAAGGTCAACGGATTGTTGGAAATCCCTTTCCCTTTTCCGGCTATTTCTTCTGTTGCGTTATTAATTGCATCGGCGATGTTTGCTTCATCAGTGAGCTCAACTTTTCCATTGAACTCCAGGAAAAGTTGTGGTAAAGAGTCTTGATGATTTTGGAGCCTCATAATGAGGGGCACTCGGGTGCAAATGCCTTGGCCTCTGGGGAGGCTGATTCCGGCGAGGGACTCGAGAACGCTGGACTTGCCGGAGGATTGGTCACCGACGACGACGATAGTGGGGAGTTGGATGCCTTCTTGCATGATCTTGAGGTGGCGCAGCCTGTCCACGGTGTCGAGCAACGGCCGAATCCGATCGTTGTAAGAAGAAACAATCGGGGCATCGTGGACCGGTATTATGCTCAGTTGCTCTTCCTCATTTTTTTCCACCATATCTGGGATATAAACATACGATGACATTACTATAATAAAGTATGACACACTCAGTGTTTGCTAGTGGTGAGAGTAAGTAAGAATGAGAATGAGAATGAGAATGAGAGCTTTGATTGAGGCATATATTTATAACCTTAAAATATCATTTTTCTATTTTTTATTTATTTTACTTTATTAGTATTATTTCTTTTTCTTAAAATCTGCGCTCCCAATTCCCTTAAAATTTGTTAAATCCCTTAATCTCCTCTCCTATCCATAGGTAGTGTTGGAAAATAATCCGCCAAAACAAATATACCTTCTTTGATTTTGTTTCTTCCATTATTGCAAATCTTTTCATCTAAATAGATTTAGTGAAAATGCATCCTTTTACCCATTTTCATAATCCAATTTACTTTTATGCCTCATCTTTTGTATACTATTTTTTTTATTCAATTTAGATGGTAGAATGTCAAATTTATCCTCAAATTAACTTAAAAATATATTTCATGTTTATGTATATAAATTTAGGCGAGCAATTTAAATTGTTCATTTTCAAATAGTGGCTACTATTTATACTCAATTTGAATTTAAATATACCCATTTTACCCAATTAGATACAGTAATACCCCAAACTACCCAATTTTTTGATAAACCACTCCCGACACCTTTCAACATCAGTTGAACTAGCATTAGTCAACAAACTCATTAATGATTCCTCTTTTATTCCTCATTAATTAAATTAAACCCTACACAAAATTATGCTTTGTTGTTCAAACTTACACAAAATATGTAGTTTTAGGCTTACACGAAATAACAAATTTTACACCTTACACGAAATAACAATATTTACACCTTACACAAAATAGCAAAACTTACACCTTACACAAAATAGTAAAATTTGAACCTTACACGAAATAGCAAAAGTTGAACCTTACACGAAATTACTACTAAATTCGTGTAGCCCTATACTAGTAATTTCATGTAGATCTAAACAGATAATTTCGTGTAGCCCTATACTATTAATTTCGTGTATGTCTAAATTGAAAATTTCGTGTAGCCATAAATCCTTCAAGCCTAAATTCGTGTAGACCCTATATTGGAAATTTCGTGTAGCCCTATTTTGGAATTTTGTGTAGAACTATACCCTTTATTTCGTGTAGGTCTACAAAGACAATTTCGTGTAAGCTTTCAGCCCTATATTCATTATTTCGTATAGCCCTACATCTGACAAAATTCAACCTTACACGCAATTAAATAGCCAAATATTATTGTGAACCTTGTGAGTAAAAAAATGAGATTCCCACATTTTTTAGACTCATTCCATCAAACAGTAATGTCATTGACTACTATGTGTATTATTGGGTATATTGGGGTAAAATTATAGTGGTTTTGGTAGATTTGAGGGTGACTTAAATTTTCTTGGGCATTTTGATTTAAATTTAAATATTTTTTATTATTTTGGGGTATTTCCTCTAAAATTTAAATTTAGATCCATTATATTATATTTTATATATTCAATTTCTCTACAAATGTATTTGATAGACATGTCTCTTAACAATTGCTCTTCAACACAACACGTAAAAAAAAAAATTAAAGATCTGTTTGTTTAGGAAAAAAGATTTCGAAAATTTATTTATCCGGTGAAATTATGTTTATTTGGGGAAAAAGATTTTGAAGATTTGGAAAAATATTTTAAAAGTAAAAAAGATTTTAAGGATCTGTTTGTTTAGGAAAATATATTTCGAAGATTTATTTATCCCATGAATACATGTTTATCTAGAAAAAAAAAATTTAAGATTCGGAAAAATATTTTGAAAATGTGAACACAGCGCTTCAACAAAAACCCCCATATTTGGGGAAAAATCATTTAAGATTTGAAATTTGTGGGTATTTTAACCAAAACTCATTTTTTGGGGATTTTTTATTTTTTTTATATGTATGTATGAAAATATGTGGGTATAATTATGAGATAGTCATGTTTGAAATGTTTTAGTATCCATTAGTAATGTTGTAATTAAAGATCACATATTTTAATTAATTTTATCATGAATTTAATATAAGTTTTATCATCCATAGTTTTAATTATATGATATTCATAAAATGCATATTATAATTATATGTATATTTGAAAATAAGTATCACATTTATTTATAATCAAAATAATTCATAATTTGTTTTGTGAGTTAATTTCAAAAATAGTCATTAAATTATGCTATTAAATCTCGACTTCTAGTCATTAAAATATATGTTAGGTGGTGGGTAGGGTTGTAAAAGAATCAAATTTTTTTTATTCGATTCGATATTCGAATATAGTGATTCGAATTTGAAAAATGTGAATACGAATATGAATATAAACATATTATATTCGAATATTCGTGAAGATATTCGAATAATTATAAATATATATAAAATTAATAAACTATTAAAAATATTTACTTAATAAAATTATATATATATACTTACATATAATTATTTTGATCTCTCATTTATTCTCCTCATCACAATTCCCAGCGTATTTTGGATTTCATAAATATTTATGTTTTGATAAATATTTTGAATATTAATTTGAAATATTTTAATTTATGAATTGTTGCATGCAAAGAGTTGATGAACGATTTATTGTTTATTATATATTATATAGGTTGTGCCACATATGATATATATTTGAAATTTTATGTTATTAATTAAAAATAAACATATATTTAAAAAATTCAAAGTTCATATTTTCAAATTTGAATCTTTAAATGTATTCAAATACGAATTTCATATTTATTTCAAATAATAAACGAATATAAATATTAATATTTGCTAAATTAAATTAATATAAATACAATATTATGATATTCGAATTAATTGGATTTGTTTAAAAGCATCTCCAATGGGGGTACAAATAATTATTTGTACCCATCCATTTAGGGCATGTGCATCAATTCATTTTAGTGTGTTATTAATTAAAACAAAATGTGTATTAATTAATGTAGGTGTATTTTTAAGTGTGTGTTTTTATGTAATTAGTGTGTGTGTTAAGTTTGAAGAATGCATTTTTGTCCCCTACTTTAATAATTGGCCAATGATTAATATAATGACACATCATCAATTAATATCTTTTTTTTTTCTCATCTCATCTAAATATATTTATTTTCTTTACTTTTTCTATACAAATAAATATTATAATTAATTAATCCAACATACAAGTAATAAATAATTACTTTAAATTGATATAAATAAAGATAAAGAATAAAAATTTGTGAATTATGAGACCCACATGTAATGATTGTATTTGTGTTAAATTGATTGAAATTTGTGTTAAATTGATGTAGATGTGTGTTTTAAAAAAGTAGATGTTTTTAATTAGTGTGGTGGCATGTGGGCCCCACACTAAAATGGTGTGCTAATAACTAACCAATGTTGATGCTCTTAGTACAATAAGCATTGAGAAGTTAGGTACAAATAGGAAAGAGAAAGTTTGGGTACATTTATTTGTACCCAACTTTTTAATGAGACCCATTATATTATGAGTGTAATTTTTAATTTATTTGCATTTTTTCCCTTTTTAATTTATTTATTTATTGAATTTGGAGTGTTCATTTTTTATTTTGAATGTACATTTATTTCCCTTTTAATTTATTTATTGAATTTTGATTAGTAGGATTTAAGTTATTATTATTATTCTTTTTTTTTATTCAATTTCGAATAATGAGACTTATGACAATAGATTTAGATGAGTCTATTTTATTCTTTCTATTTTATTAAGCTTATTCAACTTCGAATAATGGGACTTATGACAGCAGGATTAAAAAAATGTGAGACCGTAAAAAATTTAATTTGTATCAAAGGAATAAACAGAAATATAATTGAATTATTAATTTTTGATGTGATAGTAATGTAAATATAAATTGTACCGACACCACTGAAGATGCCCAAATTCTAGTGTTGAGTTGTTTTGGCTTTGCCAAAAGTCTTTGTTAATGAAAACTTTTGTAGTTAATGCGCCCCGACAAAATTTATCTTCTTTTGATACAAAAAACTGGAAAAGCAAAGAAAAAAGTTGGATTGCAAAGTCTTGGTAAACGAAAAATTTGGATTGCCAGTCTTGGTAAAGTATTGTAAGGGAATAATCCTTCCAAACATAGGAATTTGGTATAATATGATATTCAACTTCAAAATTTTAATATATGTTTATTTTTATATTTAATTTTAAATTATAAAATTTAAATATAATTATTATTATTTATATTACAATCATTAATCATTATCAAATATATTATTATATAAAAAATGTTATATCAATTTATTTTTTATAATAAAATATTATATCAATCTATTTTTTTTAATATCGATTTGATATTTACAATGTAATTCTATCTTACTAAATCCTCAAACAAACATATATTTTTACTATTTATCTTTACTATAATATCCAAATTTTAAAGTTAGTACTTCACCAAACCCACTAAAATCTGTTGCAAACATATCCTGATGACTTGTTGTAGACTTTAGTCGTCACACAAATTGGAAAAGCTGATGCAAGCAAGCATCCTAGAAAAAGGTACTTTACGAGAAAGCCAATCACAACACAGGAATGTCTGTGCTTGCTTAAGCTTGAAGTCTCTACTGTGAAGTCTCTACTGATTTGAGGAAATGTTGTCTTTTTTTTCCAATTTTTTTTTCTTGGGGATTAAGACTGGAATCAATATGCATGTTTAATTTCATTTTCAGTTTTAGATTCATTGGTTAAAATCGTAACTTGATTTTTGTGTGGGGAGTAAAAGTTTATTTTGGATTAATATTTTTTATGAAGCATGAGTTGATTTTATATAGGTCTAATTAAAAGAATTTGGAGGACAATACTTGCTCAATCTGTAAAATAATTTGTCATCAGGCTTGTTAGTAAGATATATAAGAATAGTGAGGGAATTTGAAAAATTACCATCATTGTCGATTGGTAGGTATTTATAATTTTTGGAAACACATGTTTTTCATGTATTTTAGGTGATATAAAATGGAGTTTTATATATAGGACTTAATGGCGAATTAAGTCATCGTACTAATAAAGGTCAGGTGGACTCAGTAACCCAAGAAGTAAAAATACATAAATCTAATCATGTTTGAGCATATATTATCAATAATATTGAGGGTAAAATATTACATTCGATGTAATCTTGTTTACTAAGCGTTTTGTGACTTTAATAGTATAAAACAAACACAATACAAATACACTTAGATCCTAATATTGTTATAGTATTCCCAACAACGGTCAGGGTAAAATAGAAATTATCGTGAACATAACTAGAGATGCTGAGATGGTCTTTTTCAAATGTTTATGTTTCTTATGTGGGCTGCTGCATAATTCCAATGAGAGTAAATTCTTTTCCTTTTCTGAGTGGACTGATAATTTATGAGTCACACTGGTACTTGACAATAGCATGGAAAATTTGAATTGAGATTGATGATTACTAATAAATTTTCTCATCAACCAAGAATGGTGTTTTCCTGGAAACTTGAATGTATTAATATTGTGGTTTGATGCTAAGCAAAGGGAATGGCAGGTATAGGGTAATCCACAATTTTCAAGTAACGCAATATAAAGATTGTTAACGTTAGAATTTGTCTAAGTATAAATTTTTAGGCGAACACCTAAAGAAATCGATCCAACACGGAAGAGTTGAGCCGAGCCAAATAATACCGAATGAAATAGATAAGACTGTGTCTGATACCTATTCGGGTAAGTTAGGTAGGTTATCCTGATCGAACAGGACGTGTATTATATAAGTTGAGAAATAAATTCTCTTAAGTGGTTCTATATAATGATTTTCGAACCCAAATCACAATCCTTTTGAATGAGACTTAAAGTCTAAGATACATTTTTTGGGTAATAAGAACTAAATCTGTATCTAAATATGGAAAATATAAATTCATCTTTATTTTGAGTAGATTTGATTTGATCTTGGGCTCATCTCGGACGAGATTAATTTAGTATTCTCTAATCATCTAATTTCTTAGGTCCTATAGTTCGTTGAGTCAAGTTTTGCGAAACCCCACCGTGACCGCACAACAAACTTAAATTAACCCCACCACGACCGCACAACAAATCATTTTTAGTGGGTGGGTCTAGTTTAAAGTATAGATCCTAGTTCAGGTTGATTCGTTGTATCACTTTATTCATTTTCTAAAGAATGGGCAAGAGGATCCCTTTAAGTATAAGTAAGATGGTCATGGAAGTTTTTCATAGTCCCATTCACATATAGAATTTCACTGTCGAAGCAAATTTACCTTGAGAATGAAAAGGATTGGAAGAGATCCCCATTCTTTTGATAAAGCAGATTAAGCCAGTCCAAACGTCCTCCTCCTTGACATTACCATAAATGGATCTTTCTTCGATAACTTACATGGATCGTTAATTCTCTAATCAGTCAAGTATCCTCAGGTCGGTCGAGTCTCAGATTGGTCTGTCAAAAATTATTCTCAGGTCGCCTCAACCATTTTTGATTGGCCTCGTTGACTGATTAAGAGTTCAGTTGAGCCGAGCTCGGATCGGAATTGATTTTATCTTTAATTTAGCTTATGACCTCAAATCTTTCTTACTTGGTTCTCTTGAACCATCGAATATTAGGTAGGTTTATGATCTTAGGTTGGCCTTGTTATTTTTGGTTTAGCTCACATATTGGACTTGTGACCCTAATCGACTCAGCATTGATTCTTCTAACCTCGGCTCATCCGAGGTCTTCATCTTTGATTCACCTCGACTAATTTGAGGTATTCCAACCTTGTTTCATCTCGACTCATTCTAGGTCTTCCAACCTTGATTCACTTTGGCCTACTCGTTTAGATCGGTTCTCGAGTCAACCTGCTAGGTGTTTGACCGTGTCGAACCCTTTTGATCAACTTAGGCTCTATCCTCAACCCAGTTAGGTATTGGTCCTAACCGAGCTCTTCTAGCTTTTTTAATGGGATTATTTAGCTTTATACTTATTTCAATTTGACCTACATCGGTTCTCGAGTCAACCTGACTAGGTTAGGAGTTTGGCCTTGTCGAATTCTTTTAATCAACTTAGGCTCTATCCTCAACCCAACTAGGTATTGGTCCTAGCCGAGCTCTTCTAGCTTTTTTCATGAGATTATTTAGCTTTATACTTATTTCAATTTAGAAAAGGCCCAATTACACTAAAATTATTCATATCACTGAGGAATTTGAAATGTGAATGGCTAATTCATTTTCGGGGAGTTGGAATAATATGCAATAATAACTCAAATTTCTAAATAGTTAACATCAAAACAAGATGCGAGATTACTAGTAGATGAATCTATCTCATCATAGTTGAAAAAACCATGAAAATGAATTCAACACAAGAAGGATCAGATACTATAAATAATTTAAATTTCCATTTTTATGATATTTGATGTTAATGAATAGTAATTAACTATATTCCAGTGAGTTTTATCAAGAAAACATATATCCTTTTATATTAGAGAGGTAATAACAAATTACCAATACTATAAAAATAAGGCAATTTTCGATAAACAAGTTATGTCTGTAATTACCAATAAATTTTTATCGATAATCAATTTAGAAAACAAAATATCAACGGAAATTCTATTGATATAGTGATGGAAAAATTATCTCGATAAATTAGATTTATTGACGATTTTACCGATAAAATTTTTATCGTTAATTTGTCGACGGACATTTCCATCAATAATAATTTCTATTGATATAGTGATGGAAAAATTATGTCGATAAATTAGATTTATTGACGATTTTACCGATAAAATTTTTATCTCTAATTTGTCGACGGACATTTCCATCAATAATAATTAATTAATATTATAAAAAATATTTTGTTTTTACTTTTTCTTAAAATTACCGATGGAATGTAATCACCGATGGAACGTAATCTGTTGGTAATTAGTGATGGAAATTGAGTCGGTAAATTGATGAAATTTATAATATTATCCAAAATATCCACACATGTATATATAGTAGTAGATATATATATATATATATATATATATATATATGATTAATATATATTATTATGTATTTTTTTCACGAGCTTGTATAGTTGGAATTTGAAGTAAACTAGTTTAGCTTGTTGAGTGAATCATTTGTCAACCTCTCTCAGACCGGTCTTAATAAAATTAAACAGAATTGAACTCGACTTGATATTGTCAAGAGGCTCAAACTCATCTCGTTTGATAATATATTTTTTTATAAATCCGGGTATATAATTTGTAAACCAAACTAATTCAGATTTCGATTTAATAAATTTAAAAAGTTCAAAATCGCAATTTGGTTTGATTCGATTTTGGAAGTTTTGTATTTAATTCGGTTAATAATCAGTTTAGGATGAATCTTTTTCAAAATAAAATTCGAATAATTCACAAAAGACTCGATTCATTTACATCTACCAATTAAGATGATAATATTTCATGTCCCAATAATCTAAACACACAAAATCAAGTTAACTGATTAACAAACTAAACAAGACAATATATATTAATAATTAAAAAAAATTGACCATGCAAAAAAAAAAAAAGAGAAAAAAAAATTATTTTACCTTAATTATCTACCGATAGCCGTGAATTGTGTGATTCAAAGATGTGGGTGGCTTTATTCAATTAAAATTGACAAGCACCATATATAATTTTTCATTAATTAATTTAAATTATATAATTGTAATTTTGAATTAAAAGAGAAGACAAATTTTATAAAGTATTTAATTTGTTTTTTTTTTCCAAATTTGAGGATACACAGGCAAAGGATTGCGTAGACACAGGTTACAAGAAGTAGATATCATAGCACTGCCACCCTGCCAAAGCATTCTGCAGTAGAAACAGTACCTGTACCTGTACCTGTACCTGCTCAACAAGAAGTAAGGTAGCTACTATCCGTCTTCAACATTTTAAAATTTTATTCACCATCTTTAAAAAATTTATTCTTTTGTATTCATTATTCTAGATGAGATTAGACCTAGTCACCTAGATAGTATAGGAATCATATTAATGTTTGATCCAACTGTTAGATGTCCCTTTGTAAATATAAATTCTACTATTTCTCTTGGTGAGATTGTTTTTACCAATTGGAACACTACATTAGTACATGAGATAAAGAGGAAACATGTCAAATATTTTAAAAGGAAGATTGACAGAATCACACCATCCCAACTCCTTATCTCTCGGTTGCTATTGTTTAGGGCAAATTTATGGATGCAATTCTTTCTAATCATATTTAATTAAATCATATTAACTTTCAAAAAGGTTTTAAAATATTAGTAATTCCTCATTTAATCAATGTTTTGACCATTACTTAGTCAACTCAACTAAAATAATCATGTGTTAAATTTTTAAAAATGTATATTAAACCTTACAATTAAATAATTTAAAAATGAATTAAAATATATTGAAGTGTCCTTTCAAATTCGGTGTGTGTTGCTGCAGTCTGCATTGCATAGTTAAATACCACGATCAAGTGGTGAGAATTATGGAGTAAAAGCAAAACTTAATATTTCCTGTTTTATTGCTGAGAAGATAATATTGCTGGAAAGCAAATTATTACATTTATTGAAGATTAAGATCACTTCTATTTGGCTACACTTAGAGTCGATATTTGATCAATGATCTTTGAAACGACCTCCTTGGACTCGTTAAGCAACTTGATACTACTGGTCAGCCTTTTACGCTTTTCAGAAATATTAGGAGCCTCCTCCAACATCATCTCCAATCCCTTCCCTTGGGGTCCAACTAATTCATTGATTACTTGGGATTCCAGTTCCTTGTTGACCATATTCTGAATGCTAAATAGTAAATGTAAGGCCATGCAATCAACCAATCTCCTCAGAACGATCTTCCAATATGCTGTTAGCCTCATTTTGAGGTCAAATGCTTCTTGCACTACACTCCCCTGGCCGTGGTTTCTCAAATGAGCAACATCAACATCACCAAACCCATCCATGGATATCTTTGTGGGCTTGGAGTGATCATTCATAATTTCCATGAATTCATTCTGATGAGCCATGAGCTTGTTCCACAAGGATACATATTCAGGGTTGCAAGTATAATCTGTTAGCTTCTCCATTTCAACGATATCGATCACCCAATCCACAGACTGTTTCTTCTTCAGAGCTATGAGATTTTGAGCAGCCCTTCTTGTGTAGGATAGAAGTTGAGGGTAGTTTTCGCAATGCTGCGTTAAAACGGAGACCACAACGTTCTCTGTATAGCTCCAAGTCTTGTCCACAAATTGCAGTGGTGAAAAAGATATCCCCTTAACCTTTTTCTGAAGTATAGTGAGGAAAGCTGCTCTAGGTAGGAAATTAGGAAGCCCGATGGATTTTGTTTCCTCCAAAACTCTTATCTCATCGAGCAAGAAACTTGCTTTTTTATCATCCTCTTCACATTTCAACAGCATTTCTTCAGAGTACTGATTCAGCATCTCAGTTAATCTAGCAGTACAATGCATGTCATGGTCATCAGGATACTCATCGAACTCTCCTCTCAGTAGTATTTTCTTCAATGAATCTTTTGCAGCACCAATAACATGCATAAATGTTGTCATGACTTCAGCAATTGATGTCAGATTTCGGGGCAACCTGTTCAGATCCTCCATGTTGGAAGACAGCTTATCGTTGATCTTTCTAACAATACTAGGCAGGCATTTGACAATAAGATTTGCCTGAACTTGAACAAGTTTTTGGGCCAAAACAGGAATTCCCACCATGGATTCACTGATCTGTGAAAGTAGAGGGTGGCTATGAAAAAGCTGAGCCTCTTTTGCCCGTGCTTCATCATATGACTCGTCTCCAATACGATTCCTCACACAAATATAACCGAGCCCTATATTGACATCATCCGAGGTCACCTTCTCAAGAAGCCCTTCTGGAGATTTATCTGCTTTGGTGACAACAGCCAGAGTCCTCTGCCCGGACTTATCCACACGTTGAGACATTCTGATCGACTCACACGTGGAGAAATCAACACTAGCTGACAAAACATTCAAGATTATACTCTCCTCTGGTGTGATAAACTCCATTATAATCTTCGAAATCTGCTCATAAATGTCCTCCGGCTGGCCATGCACTGGAACTCGAGTAATTCCAGGCAAATCAACCATGGTCAGATCAGGCACACCCTTTTTCTTCACAACCAAGGTCAGTACATGGTTGGAAATCCCCTTTCCCTGCCCTGCAATCTCATTAGTCGCCATAACAATGGCATCAGCAATGTGCTCTTCATCAGTTGGCACGACTTTTCCATCATACTCCAAGAAAAGCTCTGGTTTAGAACTATGATGATTCTGCAACCTCATTATGAGAGGGACCCTTGTGCAAATTCCTTGGCCTCTAGGGAGGCTGATTCCAGCAAGGGACTCGAGAACGCTAGACTTGCCAGAAGATTGATCACCAACCACCACAATGGTTGGCAGTTGAATTCCTTCTTGCATGATTTTGAGATGGCGAAGCCTATCCACTGCGTCAAGCAGTGGTCGGATCCTGTCGTTGTAAGACGATACAATGGGGGAAGGTGCATCGTCACCTGAGATGTTAACCACAGACAAAGCCTGTTCATTTTTAGCTGGGGTGCAGTATGGCTCTTCCAAGTCTTCTATGACTTCTTCTGTGTTAGGACTGGACAAACTCAATCTGCTCTTAAAAGCATTTCTAGCATTTTTGTTACGACCAGCCATGATTGCAGTGTTTTGTTGCCTGTACGAATAGTTGCTGCAGGAGAATGATTGTGTGTTTTCTTGGCACGATGAGCCCTCACTCCAATGGAGCAGGTATTTGTAAGCACTGTCAATAATGACTGCATCTGGAAATGAATGTATGTTACAGTTATGAATACTTATGATCACCTTCTCTGAGACTTTCTAAATATCCTCATGTCCTTCGAAGAATATAAAACGTCACTATTTCCGAAAGGGGAGTTACAAAGTTTTATTGATTGGGCTATCAACACGTTCAAGCCCTTCACTTCTCAAGCTCTAATTATTCATGATTATGGCCAATCCAAGAGTTGCATGCGTTAATTTTGTTTTTGAGTGAAGAAATTTACATTGGAAATTATCCCACCTGATTCAGCTACAATCTTTTTCATCCTGACAATGAAAATGGAGTTTCGTTTGAAATTCCAATATTATTTGAATATGTAAAATATTTCACTAAAATAATATTTACACATGTTATATACACTGTGTTAGTAATGTTGAAATAAGAAAAGAAACACTGAAACAGAACATTCCAAATATTTTGATCATTATTATAAATTATTTAAGATTATACAGGGTAACCGTATTAATTCTGGAATTTAAATATTAATCTCAACAAAATATAGATATAAAGAATTCACACCTTCAAATGTAGGCAGATACTTTTGTTAAAATGTATTATAATGTTATGTTCCTCCATACCACTTAACATTCACACACAAGTGACTTCCATTATTCAGATAAACTATACAATTTAAGATTTCCCTTGAGAAATTGTTTAAAAAATGCAATCAATAAACAAAAAATTACTTTATCTGTGATTAGTTTAACCTTGACTAGGCTCATATGTACCACCAAGAGCATGTAGTAGAAATGTAGCAATACAAAAATAATCTTCATAAACCGTGATGCAGCTGTGCATTCGTACAGGCTTCAAAGATGGGACTTTGTAACATAAATGTAGAACCATCATCTAGGCAATGAATTTCAATTCTATCTCAACTTGTGTAACTGAATACACCATAAGCAGCAAGACATAGCACCATAACCTTCAGCCCACAAACAAAGTGCAAACGTTCGTTGCTATTTACCCCATTTCGTACGTCAAGGGAACTTAACAATCCTATTTACAGCAGAGTCCAGCGCATCAACATGCCTTCTAAGAATTCTTCTGATACATGATTAAGGAAATAAACAAGAATCCTACAGTGACATTTCAATTTAAATAAAGACAATAGTAGATGTTGATTAGATCTTTGTGTGCAGGGAATTTGTAGATGGTCAATCTACAGAAATGACAATATGCACGTTGTATAGTTTTACCAATAAAGTTTCTAGTAAAAGATTAAAATGATGTGAAAGCATAAGCAGCATAAGAGCTTCTATTTTCAATAACAGGCAGAAGAATATAAAAAGCGGCATAGAAATCTAGAGATATTGCATTAACATTCTGTCAAAAAGAAGTTAAGGTACAGGACAGCTAGAACAAACAAAGGATACAACTGCGTGGCTAGGGCATCCATCCCTTTCATTTCTTCATTTAATCTGCATCAAAAAAAATCCAGAAACAATAACTCAAAATGAAAGACATTTCAAGATAGGAGGATAATTATGTTGGAGATAAAACTATAACTAGAAGGTGTTTTGATATAACTGACAGTGTTTTGATATGCTCTGGGTAAGATAAAACTTTCAACATCACCAGAAGATCTCAAATAATGCATTAATATCAATACTTATTGTTCTAGAAGGTTACTGCTACAAGTAGAAAATACTGTAACTACATCAAATCGAACCATTATATTTATATTGCTTTTATGCTATGAAGAAGTAATGTGTAGCAGACAGAAAAGTGTATCAGAAAGACTTTGGATGAAAGAATTCAACATTCGTTTTTTCAAAGATTCAACAAAAGAGAAGCATCAAAGAAATTATACAACACTAGAAAAGACAAAACTCAGAAGGCAATATGTTCTAGTAAGAACCAAAAAAACATGGAAAAAAATTTGTGTACCACTATACGGGCAAAGTCCATTTATGATTCTTCACACTTTTAAGAATGTTAAACTATCAAATGAAGTCAACTAGAGTGATAGTTTCCACTTTCCATCCTATTGTTTTTTTCTGATGTAGGTTGTACACTTAGTGAATACTAGATTTCAAAAGGGTTCCTAAAGAACAACTATAATTCTTAACAGAGTACTTTTCTCATCCAAAATGTTTTTGGAAATACATATCAGGTACCCAACCTCAATAATCAAGAAAAATTCTACACTACTGTGCGCATGAAATTCATGAGATGAGTCGTTTTCTCCAAATACCACAAAGAACAGAAAATCATACAAACCTCAGACAAGAGTTTATGTATCGATTCCCCTTCGTCGATGCATCAAGCACTGCAACAGAATGATCAAAATAAGCATTTTTAAGACCCATACATAGCTAATCAGCTATTGATGAGGGGCAATGACCAGAACTATCACATAAATCTTCAGAACATAAATGATCTAGTATGATTGAGTGGAGGCTTAGTGTCATCAAGGACTTCAAGATAACAGTCCAAACCCCATTTTTAAAATCCAAACACACCTTATCAAATACTGATGCTAGAAAAGTTTCTAAGGCAAAATCCTGATTCCTCATATAGACCTTCACAACATAAACAAACAAGAATGATAGAATGGAGGCTTAACGAAAAAATAATGCCAAAAGAGGCATGAATGGAACTGGCGGAGAATTAATTTCTTAATGACAACTACTGGAAGTTCTTTAACCAGAATTAGATCAGCATGCACGATCCTAGTACCACAACGTCCAAACAAAAGAAAGGGTCAAAACAGGAGAAGTATTAAGAAAAAGATAATTGGTTTATACCATGATACGACATGCCCTATGAGGACCTTCCCTGGCTTTTCTAAAGAATTAAAAATGACATTTTTAACTCACCACATTCTTGAAGGCGACCTGCTGCATCACTGAAGCAGTTCATATGATCAACTGTGGAGCTGGTAGCCTAAAAATCACATTTTTTCCTGATTAGAATAGTTAAATAAGTTATTAGAACGACAGAAGAAAATTACGTCAACAATTATTTGTAACACGATACATAAATCTCAAATACTAACAGTCTACCAAGCGTTAGGCATAACCAATACTCAACAATGATCTTCATCTCATTACAAAACTATCATCAGCTCTTTACAATACAAGAGCTTGTTGAATTTATAAACCAAGAATATATAAGAACCCTAAAAGAGTAAATCCATAAATTAGGTGAAACAATTACATGTTTAATTTCAGAAACGGAGCATAATTGCAAAAACATTTATGGTTTACATGAAACTTCTATTTACTCAAGTCAAACGAAAAACTCAGAAAATTAGGGACCTGGGAGAGTGATTGGCGGAGAGAAGTGAAGAGAGAGGAGAAACTCTCGGCGATCGCAGCCGAATCTCTCTCCACCGCGTCCAGAGCTTTCAGTATATCGCTCCTATGATCCGATGGATCCGGCTTGCCGGATTCATTGCCGTCCACAGCGTTATCGTCTTCCTGCCCTCCGCCACCGTCCTGATGACAACCCAAATGATGATTGGCCACCTCCTCCGAAGCTTGGGCCTCTGAGCTGCCGTTTATAGTGTCCTTCTCCATTGTTGAGACTTGAGTTTTGAGTGAGGTGAAGAAGCAAGGTTTGGGGTTGGTAAAGAAACCCCGGATCGCAATTTGGTTTACTAAAGCTGTGTTTTTTAATTTACTGAAATAAAAATAATTAGTTCAACGGTCAACCCACGGTGACATGTACTTTTCTCAGCTTATGCTAATGCTATATGGCCCAACCTTGCTTTTAGGTGTTTTTATTTATTTTTTTTATTTTTTTTTTTTGGAATATTTGATTTTTTAAAATCCGACCTCAAATTTTTTAATTAACTATTTAAAACATCCAATAAATTATTTAATAAATTAAAGATATTCGAATATATTTAGAAATTAACAGACAGGATCTAAGTATTATTTAAATAAATGTAAAAACTAACAAAGTAAATCTAAAAAATATTTAATTTTCAAAATTTACCAAATCCTATCTAAGTAATTTAAATAAACTCAAATTACGAAATAAAATATAAGAATTTCGTTTCTTTTTTAAAGAAAATAGTGGATTTTCTGCTCCTTTAATTGTTTGAGATCTATTTTTATTTTAATTTTTAAATTCGGTATTTTAAAATAATTATGAATTTTATTTGTTAATTGTCAAATTTATATTTATTTAAATTGTTGACATGCGAAATCTGCTAGGTGGTAAACGTTTTTATGCATGTATTTTATGCTTGATTTATTATATGTTTGAATGTGATATTATGCATGAATCGACGAATTCAACTTTTTATTGCATATTGGATGGTACTGAGCTTTTTGCTCAATTTTGAAGGTTTTGATACTATAATGGAGTGTACAACTTTTTTTTATGAATAATAGGAGGAAGAACTTGAATGAAAACTTTTTTTTTTTTTGATCCAACCTCTCTCCAAGCTAATAATGTAATTTCAAATAAAAAGAACAGCACACTTTACATTCATGATTTTGATGAATGTGAATAGCTTAACAATGTGATAAAAAAGATTTATATGAATAACAAGCCAACAAAGACGAACCATGTTATAAATCAGGATTCATTTCACAATCAGATTAGGGGCACTATTTTATTTTGAGTACAAATGGAAATTTCGTTAAAGAAAACAAATGAATTTGTGACAAGAGAAAACATATACAAAAAACAGTCTAAAGAATTGTCTAATACAAAAATAACAAGGAAAGTCATGGTATCAAGGGAAAGAAATCCTAAGATAAATTCCAAAACAAATCAGCTATGGTGATATCTGCTTAACAGCTGCAAGAAGCATACACAGCAGCCAACTGCAATGCATCACATGCAACGCCATGCCCAGTCATGAACTAATATACACTCAGCCAAAATCACCCTTGGACGAGGAAAATCCTCGACAGAACTAATCTGCATCACACTAACTTTGAAGAGGAAAGGCGAAAGAGGCAAGTTTCCTATGCCATAAATGAAGGGATTGAGACGAGCAGGCGATTGGACTTCTGCTAGTTCTAAAAAAGCTATGTCCATCATTCCTCAGCATCTCAGTGTATCGGGCTCCAATTCAAAAGGATTCCCTCTTGTTTACACATTTGATTTGAGGTCCTAAATAGATGTTTTAGTCTAAAATACTTTCATGCTTAAATCAACCTGATCTAGATTGACTCATCTGCTAGCATACAATAAAGAATTTAAAGGTAATTCAAGGCTACAAATATGAGCAATAAATTACTTCTAGAAACATGAAAATAAAACCAAATATCCAATGAAATCAAAGTCAAAAAACAGGCCTAGAATTAATTGCCAAGATCAATTTGTACAACCAAAAGAAAGAAGAAGAAGATTTTGTTCTGTTAATATTTGACCTAGACATAAGCCATAGTCTAAAGAACTTCAAGAGTCAAGGAAATGCAGTGTGTAGAAAAAGCTGGGAAAAAGAAGTTCCATTGGTCATGCTTTTGTAGGGAAAACTTGAATATGAATTTCTTGATTATTTTCCACTCAGACTCCTTAGCAAACTAATAATGAAAATAGAGCTACAACCTCGAAAAAGCTAGGCACAACCCAAGTAGTTGGTACGTCCAAGAAAATCATGGTATCAACTATCAAGGGAATCCCATAATCAATTCTTAAAAAATCATCCACAGCATTTCACTTAACAGATGCAACATGCAAACAACAGTATGCACCTGGCACCTGCATGCAATGCATCAGATGCAACAGCATGGCCTTAAGCACCAAGAGAAAAAAGAATTCCCGAGTCAATCCAGTCTATCATGAAAAGTTCATCCAGAAGAATGGCCTTTTGTGTGTGTGAGAGGGGTGGGGATTATGAGTAAGAGCAATGGACATTGCATGGCATTATTACTTCTAGATACATGATAGCAAAACAGAGGATGACAAATGGAATCAGAGCAAAAACCAGGCCAGTCATATTTCATATGGTGCACTAAAATACGTTATAGCCAGATATATCAAGTCAAGTATTATTCAAGTGCAATCAGGTCTATGCTACTAGAATCAATTATAGAGATCTACTTGTACAACAAAGCAATATATTTTGTCTATCGAATATCTGAACTGAAATAGAATAAGAATTTCTAGTCAGACTTAGTTTCGAGAACTTTTAGAGATAGGGAAATTCCTGAATGCAGGGTGTAGAAAAGCCTCAGAAAAGGAAGTTTCAATCGGTCTTGCTTTTTTATGAGGAAAACTTGAATATAAATCTCATGATGATTTTGACATGGAATTCTGAGCAACTAATCATTGAAATTAGAGCTAGAGCTCGGAATCAGAAGCTAGGCACCACCCAGCTAGTTGGAAAGGAAGTGACGTTAAAACTCCCATGAAAGATAGGCATGATGTTCAGCTTTGACAATCTATAGCAACCCACATCTGCACTCCTCACATCTGAACTCCTCAAACGGGATAGCCCAAGAGCATTTGTGAAGTATACGCAATTACCCTTGATCTTACTCGAAGGAGGGAGCTCAATACAAATTGAAGAATTAGCACCCAAGAACAGGGCCCTGTTCCCCAAGTAACGAATCTCATTGTGACTACCATTTATCAAGTCAATCTCAAAAACTCGAAAACTGAGGGTTGTGTGATTATCCTTGAAATGTCGAGAAACAATCAGCAATTTCCCACGTGACTCCACCAAATAAAACAAGACTCTATAAAATCCAAGTTTATGATCAAGAAAAGGGAAGACAAAAACCTGATGAATTTGAGTCGGATTTGGGCCATCGACATCACATTCCACCACCTTCAATTTATCATCCACTGCATATAACCTTTTGTTGTGATAAACAATATCAAGAAATGTGCGGTCGCATGTAGCCATTACAGTCCAAGACTTGTCTCCAGGCCTGCAGAAACCCAGCTGCCGTTTCGTGCCCCAAATCACAATTACCACAAGATCCTTCTTCATTGTTGGGCTGCTTGACATAACCATCTTTTTAATGACAACATTGCTCGATTCCCTAGCATCGATTTCAGGGAAAGTGTTCAAACCCGGGAGCTCGATCTTTATATGCCAAATTGGGTGTCTCAAAGTGACATCAACAGAGCCCTTGGTCACATAAAGAAGCCATCCGCTCCAAGACAAGTACGGCTCCATATAGGGTGGAGGGAAATTTGTAATCCTGTGAGTATGGCTCTCCAGGTCAAAGAAACAGGTAGTCCTCACCCGTTTACCATTGCTTCTTTCAGCAATGACACCATCTCCACCATGAATTGTTATCTCTTCTCTTTTTTCCGCAACATCATCGCCAAGAATTGCCTTTACTTCTTCTCCTTTTTCGGAAACGTCATCACCAGTAATCGCTTTCGCTCCTGTTCTTTCTGCAACATCAGGAATTGTCTGTTCTACTCTTTCATGAGAAACGTACATGAGCCAAGGAAGGCGAGGGAATTCCCTGTCAAAATTATCGAAAGTAGCGGCCAATCTCCAAGAACTGCAAACCCCACGGAAGGAGATATAGTCGTCGATTGAAGTGACGCACTTCGCTATGGCCGTCGTCAGTTCTGTCGGGAGGTCTAGCCAGTCCGGCGGCATTTCCGGATCGCCGTTCCGCTTCGGGGACGACATCGTTACGCTCGCGATGCAGAGATTAAACCCTAAATAGCAAGAATTGTGATGGTGGAATTGCGGAAAAGGAAATTCAGAAATTTATACATGGGTGAGCGTTTTGGAGTGCATCGTATTTATTATTGTTTTCCTCTTTTTCGAAACAGTCTCTCTATATAATCTGCCCATTTATGATTGATGCTATTTACACAATTCATCTCCTCAGAATGTTTGTGTATGCGATTTACTGCTTCCCATTCAAAAGAAAATAAGTAATAATATTGCAAAACAGTAATCATTATTTATTCAATGAATAATTGTGTGTGTAGCAAATTAGATTATAAGTATGAAGTATAATAATATAGTAAACGGTGTTTACAAACATTCATTTGTGGATGGTCAGTAACTCCGAACAGGTTCAAGAAAGTAAAAGTAAAGTTCAAAAATTTTTATATAAACGAGATAAGGTTGTTTCTTTACAAGTCTGATTCTCAAACTTGAAACCAACAATTTAATTGGTGAAATATGCATAAATGAGCATTTATTTTGATATTTATACAATGAATAAGTAGGAGTGTTTTCATCATTATGTATTCATGAAATTTAACTAATTGACAATTTAATTATTTCGATTTGACACTTATGTCAATTTAATAGTGAGGGATACTCATGACATGCATTCTCTTAAATCACGTGCGTGGTATGTGGAGATCAATTCAAATTAAGAAAATAAATAATATAAATACCTTATATATAATATTTTTATATTAAAAATTTAATTATAATGAGATTCTATAAAATTTTGAATTAATTAAAATTTTAAATATGAAAATACTAAATTGGTATTATAATCTTAACTAATAATTTTTAATAAAAATATATTCGACAATTCATATTTTGTAAGAAACATTTGCATGTTTATATAGATAATAATAGGTAATATATCTTCAATGTTGAGGTAATTTCAGGGAAAATACCAAATTGGTGTAAAAATTGACCTACAAAATTGGTCGCAATTGCTAAGGTGCTACCCATTAACAATGTTGCTTCAACTCTTTGGTAACACTGTTCATGAAAGCAAATATCTTTCCCTTCAATTTTATTTTTTTAATATTAAGTTTACTTTTTTTTTTCCGCTTGTTTTTTGATGATTTTTTCTTTTTGTAAATACATACAATCTATACTACAATGTCGTGCTTATTTTACAATCTATTTAATTTTGGTGTTATATCATTGATGTTCATACATTTTAATTTTGTTTTTAATGTATACATATTATAGAAATAATATCAGTTTTATTATTATGTTCAATTTTCATACTTAAATATATATGCAATTAATATGTGGAAATATATTTTTGATTATGAACAAGTATTTGATAAAATATAAAATGGATAAAATTTTATAATAAGATCCAATTTATAGATTAGTTCTCAATTTTGGATCCAATTTTTAAAGTTTCTAAATAAGTGACTCAATTTAACATTTTTTTCTCAATTTAAGACTTGAAATTTAAATCGAATTCTCAATTCAAGTCAAAATTTAATTTTCTTTTTTATTTATATTTCACTATGTATTCATATTTTGGATAAATTAAGAACAATTTTCATCTGACTTATCTTAATTTATAAGAAAATATATATATATATATATATATATAATGAACTCAATTCATAAAATATAATTTATATTAAACTGATTAATATTCAAATTGATTTTCTATACTTTTATTCATAAAATTAAGAAAATTGAGGAATCTTAATTTTTTGAATTGCATTTATTATATATATATATATATTAATATAAGTCGAATGAAGATCGTTCTAAAATTGCACAAACTTGTCTTAATTTATCTAAACTATATATACATATTAAAATATAAATATAAATACAAAGAAAAAGAAAGTGAAAAAGAAAAAGAAATTTTGTCTTAAATTGAGAATTCAATTTAATTTTCAAGCCTTAAATTGAAAAAAAATATAAAATTGAGCCACTGAAATTTTTAAATTTGGGTCTTAAATTAAAAACTAATTTATGAATTGAATCTTGTTATGAAATTTATTAAATATAAAATAATTAAATAAATTAATAAGAGATACTTTGAGATATTCAATCTAGTGTAAAATTTGACATTGATGAGTTGAAGATAAATTTTACGTCCGCACAAAATTTTACATGTAATTGAAGAACTCTTAAATTAATTTGAGACAAAAGGTTTGAGATAATCTTAGAAAATATATGAGAATTGTTTTTGTATCATACTTTACCATCTGCTCAAATGACATTTCCGAAATAGGAAATGATAACTAAAGATTATGAACTGAAGTGAAAAAAAATTGTTAATTCTAATTGAAATTTCCAAACATTGAAAAATGAATTATTTATTGGCAAAATAAAAACCAGGAAATACATTTTCCTTTAGAAAGAATGAATAAACTATAATATTATGTGATAATTGATCCCCTTTAATTCTAGTAATTGATTGTTCATAAAGTATCCACAATTTTTTTATGGTATTTATTACAAAAAAAAATCCAATCAAATTTATGTAATCCTATATACAAAAATTCAAGTATTAAATCTTTTTGTAATTGACAATTCAAAATATTAATTCGATTTTATAATCTATGTCACTAATCACAGTTTTATCCTTTGCTTTTGTTATCTCCATTAATTATAGCGAACATCTTTGAAACTAATACACTCAGAAAGGTTACATAATCCGCATAAAGGTAATATATAAGTAGATGTAAAAATATTAAGTTTTTACTTCTATTTTTGATATTTCAAAGTTAGAAAATTATTTGCCAAATTTGAAAAGATCAATCAATTCAATTAATAAAAACATTAAGCCTTACCTCTTATTTAATTTTTTTTATTATTAATCTATCTATAATTTTATAACATATATTCTTTAATATTATACTATATCATCAACCACAAAATCTTTATCAGCAATCTCAATTATTTAAAATATACAATCTATAATCGATTACTCTACTTTATTCTATATATATATTTAAGCATAAATGTACATGTTTTTAAGTATATATACATTATATATTTTTTAACTACGTAACAATTACATTATTTTTAATTTATGATCGTGCATTGCATGAGACAAAAACCAATCTTACTATACTAAAAAATAAGTCTCTCTCATTAGAAGAATCCATGCTTTCCGAAAGAATAAAAAAGAAAAAAATAAGAAAAAAACTCAATTTACGAAGGTTAAAGATGTTCTCAAGTGGTATCCCACCTTTATAAAGGTGCAAATTGTGACGACTAGGGTTCGAACCCGAGTCACGCAAGTTTTCTAGTTCTTATTATTCCCCTCCCTTCCACTCTTCCAAACCTATTAAAAAAAAATTAAATAAGATTAGATTTTTTAAAATATAAATTTCTGACTTCAGAAAGATAAAAGAACTTTTATTCCATCCAATGCCATCCTTACAAATATAGTTCGATGAGGCAAAGCCCCGCTACCATAACCGTCACCTATTTTTATTAGAAAGCTTATATTTTATGAGTTATAAGTTGTGGATTGATTCATTTTATGAATTTAGATCAATTCCTAAAAGTTTGTTTTAAGGAGATAATTTTTTATCCACATAAAAACATAAAGCAAATCAAAGATTAAAATTTATATCATAGACAAACTTTTATATGTAGAATGATGGA
Organism: Scutellaria barbata; assembly: GCA_028654395.1. NCBI lineage: Eukaryota > Viridiplantae > Streptophyta > Magnoliopsida > Lamiales > Lamiaceae > Scutellaria > Scutellaria barbata. The sequence goes on from CM053645.1 coordinate 13,360,944, forward strand.
ATCTCACAAATTAATAACATAAATGAAAAATATAAAAAAGTACATATAAAACAAATATTTTTGAAAGTTCAAGGGGTTTACGATTGCAACCCCACACCTCCTAAATGATTGTTGTTAGGATGATTTTATATATATATTTCTGATTTGGCAGCAATACATGTATGAAATATATCCAAATTGAGAATAATTTTAGGTGGAGATGCTATATATATAATTTTATATATGATTTGTAGTTTGGTTTTACATTTTTTTTTTGTTATATAGTACATATTTCACATGAAAACAACTGATGTACATTAAGAAAACATAAATGAAAATGAAAAGAAGACTTAAAATATATTTAAAAGCAAAAAAAAAAAAAAAGAATGATGAAGACAGGAGAGAAGCGCAGAAAAGACATGGACCCATGACCTTACAACGTGGAGAGCTACGTAATGAAATATAAAAAATTCAAATTAAAAGGGATCAAACAAACAGTACAAGGCGGGAATACGATACAAATTACTTTGTGGGCCACATGTCACGATTTCTCTTTCCTTATTTTTTTTAACCAATAAAATTAAATATATAGAAGCCTAAAAGAATAAAATTATTACTGTACAACAATTATCGTCATCATTTATTCAAAAATAAAAAAAATTAGTCGCCTGTTAACTGGACTAATCAAAAAAAAAAAAAAATCTATATACCATAGAAAAATTAAAACAGTTGGGCGTATAAACTTTCTATTACCATCATCATCTCCACATTCGCATTTTTCCTTTACTTCTAAATAAAGGCAAAACCCCTCGTTAGCCCTCAGCTGCTTTTCTGTTTTTTTCCATTTCCCAAAACCCAGCAAAAATAGTATGGGAAAAACAGGAAAAATGATATGGTAAAAATCAGGGATGGGCTCTAAAATTTGGTTGCAAAACAAGAGTTTCCGATTCATTTGATCTGGTATCTTCTGCATTTTTGGAACTACGCAGGTTTGTAATTTTTTCTGGATAATGTGGATTTCTGTAGGGTTTTATTTTTTAGTTTTGAATTATTCGTCGAATTTGCTCTTCATCGTTTGAAGATTTGTTCTTTCTTCCTTTTTGGGGTGGAATTGAGGTTTTGGCACAATGTAGGGTTTGGGTGACTAGGAATTAATGCTAAAAGAATGAATGCCGTTTCTTTTACCCATGATTCATAGTTGCCAAATCTCAAAGTTTTCATAGGCAATTTGTCTTGTTTGTTTGCCCACATTGTGCTCCAGTTATTAGCAATACAGGTTCTCTTATTTTTTGTTTAATATCCTTGCAATGTTGCTGCTGTAACTGTCAATCTAGATCTGATTGCATTTCAAAATTACAGAGTTTATTACAGAACTTTGGCTCATACAAATATTAGCTTATATGGTTGCAAATATGGAAAAAAGAAATTACAATGCAATTTGGGGGGGGGGGGAGGGGATCAGTGGCTGGAGATTGATTGTCTCATTTATTATTAAGACCAGGCGAAGTTGAACAAGAATGCAATGCATTTTATTTAACTAATGGAGGCATCCACTGAAAATCTGCCATTTGAGTATTCTTTATGCAAAAGAAATTACCATGGTGAAATTTTTAGGGGGAATTTTTTTTTTTTTTGGGTGGGGTGTGTGTGTGTGTCAAAATAGATATAAGAGATGAATTTTATATTTCCATGTTTTTGTTTCCCTTTTCTCAGCAACCTTTCAAGAGATTATACCCTTCTGTCTAGCATATAGATTCCTCCCTGGTCTACATACTAATTTCTTTACTTCATTCTTTTAGGGTGAATTTTTGTCAAGATAGTTCTTGTCATGGGCTTATGGGTGAAATTTACCCCCGAACTCCATCTATTTTGATATATTCTAAATTGGTTGCCTATTCATAACAAGTCCATGTTGGAACTGTATATGATTATTGTTCTTGTGTTAGAAATGCAGGTGATATGTATTTAAATTGACACAACATCTTTTTGTCCCCTCCTCATTCCCTGTAATATAGTTTACTTGTCTTTGCTGTTAACTATTGCTTCTTGCAACCCAGAAGAAGTTGATTTTAAAATGTAGTGCTTTGCCCAGCTGATTGCTATATCTTAAGTTTTTGATGTAGTTCATATGGTTGTTTTTGTTGTTTACTTAATGCTATATCAGGAAACAAGATATATGATCATAAGCTTGATATGTTTGGTATTATAGCGAGTTTCTGATACTTTGATGTGAGAAGTAAGTGAGGAAGTACTTCGAACTTTTGATCAGATTTATCATTTAATGCTCAACTTAGTGAAAGCTTCAGAAATGCTAGATGTCATGATCCAGTGTGAATCTTCATTTTCTTTGATATTTATGGAAATCTAATTATCTATTGGTAGATGAGGTATTATTAATGGGCCTAAGGGTTATTATATGACATAGCATGTCTCCGATCTTGCAATTCAAACTCCACAACCTTGTTGATAGTGCTAAATGTTAAATCCAACCGCAAGTACATTTTCCTTCTAACTTGGAAGTTGTGGGCTATTGTTTCTACCTTTCATGAAGTTATCCTGAGTAATGCTGTAGGCTCAACTACTGTTGTAGTTTCTTTTGTTCAAGAAAGAAAATGGATAGATGAGTATCTGTTGTTATTAGTCCCGTGTACAAGGGCATGCATGTCATCATTGATCTTAATGTATGTTATATCTAACTATCTCACCGCATGATTTTCAATATAGTGTTCAGGATTGACCATTTTATGATCAATATCTGGATATCCTGGCATTACTCCTTTCACCTGTGAGGATTGACTTCTTTGCACTCAACTTTTATTATCCACTTGTCCATGATTGTGTCCTTCATTCCTTACTTAAATTCCCCTTGTTTGCGAAATCATCGCTCACTTTCTAGAATACTGTTTCTTTAAGTATGATTTGTCCAAAAAAGATACTTTGCTCTCTTTCTACAGTAATTAGACAGATGACATATCAGTATATGTCTTAACTCTAGTCTGATGCTAATTAAACAAGCACACTCAAATTTAATCCGAGGACTAAATTTTAATTCAGTTCATAATGCATTGGTGTTTCGTAACTTTCCAATTGTTTTCTGCACTCAGATCATCGTTTAGTATTTGGCTAATACATATCTTTTGAATTTGTGAATTTCAGTCCCACGTTCATTTCTGGACTGCGCGAGCAAATATCTAATTCATCATGGATCCACAGTCAGAAGTACATGTGACTGAAAACAGGGAGTCGTGTGGCTTAAGTGAAGTTTGTAATGGTAATGTTTCTGGAAGAATAGAAGCTTTAAATGGTCATGCTGAAGGTAGAAGCAATATATTATGTTTTCCTTTAAAAAAATTTTAATTTTTCTTTTTCATTTTCCTCTTGTTTCACTAGAATACAGCTGTACTGTGACCTCTGGAAATTTTTTGTAGCTGAATCATGATAGAGATGTTGAAATCTATCTGCTAAAGTTAGCATCAAAACATTCTTTTTATAAGCTCCAGAAAAATCTAGTTTTAGCTGCATCAACTACTTCTTACTACCAATTTTGAGTAACTTGAACTTTCACTTCTCAACTGTAATTAGGCTACCTGAAATGCTATCTACATTTTTCTTTTTTCTTTTTTGTAAAAGAACATATTGCATCTGAGCTATAGTGTTTTTGACAATTCAACTCCAAAACTTTTTTTTTTTGTGACACCAATGAAGTACCATGCTTTTAGCATTTTATCTCCCAAACTTTGTTTTGTAACAAATTTCTATCCAAACTATTGTGTTTTATACTTTACCTCCTAAACTTTTCTTCTGTGACAATTTACTATCCAAACTATATGATACTACAAATGATTACAAAAACACAATAGTTCGAATGGCAAAAGTGTCAAAAGCATGGAACTTCATATGGTATAGTGCCTCAAAACAAGGTCTGGGAAGTAGTGTCAAAAACGCGATAGTGTGAATGGTGAAATGTTAAAAAAAAATGAGGTGAAGTGTCAAAAACAACATAGTTTGGATTAAAAAAAGAAAGAAAGCTGAAGTTGGTGTAGGGTGACAGATTTATTTGGGTGATTTCTTTTCCTTCATATAAAACAGTCTCTTACATGACCTTGGTAAGACTTATGAAATTAACACACCAACTATTTCATGACTTGTTATCTATTGGATCATGTCAGTGATTTAGGTGTTTGATTTCCAAACAGCATGACCCATTTTCTTTGTATCATTTCATCATGTAGGGATTAGTATCTCTGATGCCATTCAATCCAAGCAAAGACATTTTGCAGACCTTCCAGCTTCTAAGATTTCAGAATTGATGAAATTGGGTAGTTTAGAGGTAACTATCCTCCATCAACTGTGGAAAAGAAAAAATAACAGAAGCAATTAGTTTTATTTGAGTTTTTTTGTATACCTGTATGTTCTCACTTATGCTTTAAAATGCTTGATCTATGCAGAGCGCCTCTACACACTCACTATTCGATATCATCAAGAGGATTCTTGATGAAAGAATTGAGAGAAAGCATGAGGACATTCCTCAGGTATGTAGCAGTAGGAGCACATTTAAGATATACTACTATGCAGTCACCAGTAAAATCAGTATTTCTTCTCAGCTTAATTGAGTGATTTAAAAGTGCTGATTAATTGTTTACTGGTGATTTTTTTTTTTCGTTTTTCACTCAGCGTGTTGGATCTGTGCTGAAGTTAGTTGTGCAAGAAATTGAGCAGCGGGTTTCAAAACAAGCAGACATTACGAGGAAGGTAACACACTATCAGCAATTAAAGGTCATTTTGTTTTCCTCCGATGTTGCTTATTTGACTCTGCTTTATGCTATTATTACAGCAAAGCAATCTGTTCAAGTCTCGTGAAGACAGATATAATTCAAAGATTCGAGCATTAGAAACACTTGCTACCGGAACTACTGAAGAAAATGAGGTATGATGGTGGTTGTGAGTCTGGAATATGGATGTGGGTTTTGCTTTTTTCTTTTAATTGACAGCATTAAGTTCATCTTTTTCGCAGGTAGTTGTGAACCAGCTTCAACAGATGAAGGTGAATATCTTACTGAAGGAGATAAGTAATTTTGATTTGAATTGTGATGTTGACAATTAGAAAGGAACAAGTCTGAAAGCTGAATCTGGGCATACTTATGTACTTTGTCAGTAGATTCATGTCTTCAGTTTCATGGTTTAGTGATTTTTCTGGAATGGAGTTCTATTGAATATTGCTTTCTGCCTTCTTTGAAGTTAGTGGCTTTTCTCGTAAACAAGAACTCATCCACTTTTAATATTTATTCAACTACTATATTTATAATGAAGCTACATCATTGCTATTACTTCATTCAGATTATTGCTCGTGATTATTTTATATAATCTTGCCTCTTGTATCTCAGTTCATGATTTTGTACATTAACTATGGAAGCTAATTTGTCCCATATCATCATTGTGATGGTTATCTTCAGACTAATCTATTGCCACTATTTGGAATTCAATGTTTCTGTCAGCCATAGGCCGTGTTATCAACTTCTGATGGATTTAAATTATATCTTAAGCTACTGTAGAATGAGTTCTACTGAAAAACTATCTTTCTCTTCGCTAATATTGTTGGCTTTTTTTTTTTTAGCCATGACATTTGCCACTACTGTTATCAACATAAAAAACTTCATAATTTGGTCATTTTAGTTGTTTAATTTGATGTTTTATGCCTGTGACAGATTGAGAAGGCTAAAATTGAAGAGAAGACAAAGCGTGATGAGCAGGATTTATTTAAATTAAGGAGAGAAAAGGATATCTGTGAGAGTCAAATTTTGTCTTGTAATGAAGAACTCACATTAGCCAAGAAGAACTATGAAGATAATCTCTTCCAGATGGAAAAGAAGGCTGAGGAAACTAAAGATAAGCTACAGAGGAAAATACTAGAACTTGAGGGCCTTCTGACTGATTCAGAGAAGAAAGTTAAAGAGCTTGAGGACTTCTCAGAATCTAAAATTTTACGATTGAAAAGAAAAGAACAGGGATACAGGCACTTCATAGATTCTAAATTTGGATCCCTACAGGTGTGCAACATAATATAATGATATAGATCTAACATATGGCCCCATGTTGATGCTTTACATCATGGAATTGAACAGGAATTGAGGCTGGCATCTGAGTCCATAAAGCAAGAGGTCTTGAAGGTCAAAAATACCTATGCTGAAGAATTTTACAACTTTGGTAGGGCTATATTTGAATTTTCTCTGTGTTCATACTTTTGGAATTACAATAAACCTGAATGTCATTACTTCTTGGCTCCATTTGCATTGATCAGGTTTGAATCTCAAAGGCTTGGTGGATGCTGCTGAAAATTATCACAGTGTGCTTGATGAAAATCGGAAATTGTATAACGAGGTTCAAGATTTGAAAGGTTAGTAATTCTAAATATGGTATATGCTTACTTGCATGTGAATTTGCCTCACTGTCTTGGTTAATATTTGGCAGGAAACATAAGAGTTTACTGTCGTGTAAGGCCATTCCTCTCGGGACAAAATGGAAAACAAACAACCATACAGTATACCGGTGAGAATGGAGAGTTGGTTGTTATAAACCCCTTAAAACCAGGAAAAGACAGTCACCGCCTTTTCAAGTTCAACAAGGTCTTTGGTCCTGCATCCACACAAGGTTTTAATTTGACTGAAATTTCAATAAAAAATGTATATTTAGATGTCTTGTCCCTGGTTTGTGCTTGTATAGATTGGTAGATATTTAAATATCTGTGTTTTCGTCATTTTATTTATTAATTCCCAAATCCTTTTTTTTCATCAGAGGAGGTATTTAGAGACACACAACCATTAATCAGGTCTGTCCTTGACGGGTACAATGTTTGCATATTTGCTTATGGTCAAACTGGATCGGGAAAGACTTACACAATGGTAATATTAGAGTGACAAACTTTGTGAAAATGTTCTGCTGGCCATTTAGGTTCATTTTTTAATCATGATTCCCTTGATTACAGACTGGACCAAGTGTGACATCAGTTGTGGATTGGGGGGTCAATTATAGGGCTCTGAATGATCTCTTCAACATCTCTCAGAAAAGGCATAGCTCCATTGCTTATGAAATTGATGTCCAAATGGTTGAAATATATAATGAACAAGTGCGAGACTTACTCTCCAATGACAGTCTTCAGAAGAGATATCCTTTCAGATTTACTTTTTCTTGGGACATGATTAGCCAAGCAGGCACTTTCTTTTTTTTTTGAAACACTAGGAAGCAAAGTTTGTTTAAAACATTGCAAAATACTGCTCTTAATTGTCTTTGGGGTACATCCTGCTGTTTCCCTTGACCTGCGCACGCTTGGGATATGGAATATTTCCCAACCTAATGGGTTAGCTGTGCCTGATGCTAGCTTGCATCCTGTTAAATCGACCTCTGATGTACTAGAGCTGATGCACGTTGGCTTAATGAATCGGGCAGTAGGTGCTACTGCTTTAAATGAAAGAAGCAGCCGGTCCCACAGGTTGGCAATATTATTTATTCAGTTCCTGCTCTTATCAATGTTTTGTGAGGATTCTAATTTTTATTTTCCTTCAAATGAGACAGTATACTCACTGTTCATGTTCGTGGGGTGGATTTGGAGACCAATGCTGTTTTACGTGGTTGTCTTCATTTGGTTGATTTAGCTGGCAGTGAAAGGGTCGACCGATCTGAAGCAACAGGTGACAGGTTGCGTGAAGCACAGCATATAAATAAGTCTCTATCGGCTTTGGGAGATGTGATATTTGCACTAGCACAAAAAAGTCCTCACGTGCCTTACAGAAATAGCAAATTAACTCAAGTTCTTCAAAGCTCTTTAGGTAATTGACCATGGTTGACTAGAAGTAATTAATTTACTCTTTTACATGAGATTGATATTGTCTGAGAACATGCTGTATTCTGATTGTTCTGTTTCTGTAGAATTGTTTAAGTGATCTCTAGTGTAGCTCTGTATTTGGCATGCTGATGTCCTTATGCTCCTCCCCTTGTTTTCCTCTCCAGGTGGCCAAGCAAAGACTCTCATGTTTGTTCAACTAAATCCTGATGTAGAGTCCTACTCAGAGAGTATAAGTACTCTGAAGTTTGCCGAGAGGGTTTCTGGTGTCGAGTTGGGTGCTGCTCGAAGTAACAAGGAAGGAAGGGGTATCAGAGAACTTATGGAACAGGTTATGATCACAAGATTTGGTTGTCAGCATTTAATGCCCTGTCAAATTCTTGACTCATGTTTTCCGTTTTCGATGTTGTTTGCTATTTGAATATTTGACATTTTTCCCCTTGCTGCTATATTGATTCAGAATTTGTTCTGTTTGCGTGGAACTCAATTTTGATTTGTTATGATAAGTGAATGCTTTTAAGTTTTGGATGCTACAGAAAGTTTAACAGAATAATCAAATTAATTTTATAATGGTATTTCTCTGTTGCCATGATTTTAGAGAGAAACTTAAACTGAATACTGATTACTTGAAGGTTCTTTCTTCTTCTCTTTCTACCTGTTACCAGAAGTTTACTTGTGATCACTACTTCTTCCCTTGACAAGTGCTCTTTATCCAGTATGGATTACTTACATTTACCAACGTGTTCACAGAAGGCGAACAGAAATGTAGGGGCATCCTTCATGGCCAGTCCAAAATGCTGAGAGTTTAGTAATAGGTTTTATATTAGGATGTCCATTTTTCTTGTTTTGTCACTGTTGTGGTGATTCATAATGTTATATTAACTGTTTGATCGTTCCATCTTTTTGTATGTTGATAAACCATGGTTTCTTTTCCCGAGTTTTCACATGATGTTTGTGGCATATCCGTGTTCCTATGCAGCAATTAAGTTATAGTGGTCAAGTCAAATTCCATCTGAAATCATTACATCCTGATGTGTTCGGAGTGATCTTTTTTTTTTTTTCTTTCCAATATTGTCTTTGATATATTAATGTCAACTTATGTTTTTATCAAGCATATTCTCATACCATCAATTGTCATACTACACATGTTTGTTCACTTTCCATTTCTGTAAAATTAGACAGAGTCTTCATTTTTGCATATGCATCTCAATTCTCTGCATATTACTGCGATCAGATAAATGTATTCATCCCTGTAACTGGAATCGGAGCTAATTGAGCTTATCAATCTTGCAGGTTTCTTCTTTAAAAGAAGCTGTTGCGAAGAAGGATGAAGAAATAAAACGATTACGATTGCTCAAAGCTAATGGAGATGGTGGTGAAAGACACAGTATGAGCTCACCAAGGTATGGATCTGCCTCTCCAAGAAGACATTCTATTGGAGGAGTGCGGCCAGGCCAAAGAGTTTCAGGAGCGAAAAGTTCTTCCGAGAAAGCTGCTTCTGATTTGGAAAATAGCTCAGAGTATAGTGATAAGCATTCTGAGGCTGGTTCACAGCAATCAATGGATGACCTGAAGCACCACAAAGAGTTCTTCCGCCAATCAAGACTTGCTGCTGTAGGTGGTGAAATTTTTTCAGAAGACCAACGATTAAAGTTATCAACAGATGGAGGTAAAAAACCTAATGATGATGTAGAACTTTTGGGCTTTGGAGAGGACGATTCTGATGAGAGACTTAGTGATATATCTGATGGGGTTCTTTCTATGGGAACGGAAACTGATGGTTCAATCAACAGTATCGTTGAGTACACCCTTTTCCCTGAGAAAGTGAAGTCACCTACAAAGAGAACTGAAAAGTGAGCATTTCTTGCATTTTCCTTTAGTGTTCTCTCTAATTTTATCATCTACTATATCACTTTCCATCTGCTTGTTTTGGCTGCAGACCACACAATGTGCCAGCCAAACTTCCAAAACCACCAACAAAACAGGGTCTAGGAGGATTGTCTCAGTTGTCTCTAAACAAGAGCTCGTCTAAAGTTCCAAGTACGAACAATTCCTTAACATGTTACATTTTTTCATTTTCCCATTTTGGAGTGTTTATGTATTTCAGTTTTTCAGCTATCTGAACATTTTAACGAGTCATTAATGCATTTCGTAGGTTCAAGAAAAGCCACGGGTAGCAGTTCTTCAGTTAGACCTTCCAAAAGGTGGCAGTAGATGTGAGCGCCCTGGGATGGTGTTTGTAAATCAGAAGAACAGTGGTGGCCATCCTTCGGCTGTTTAGGTGTTAGAGATGTTGTATTAAGATATGTAGGTTAGATTAGTTGGTGCACATCTATCTCTCTGTATAAGATATGCTCTAATGTAGTGGTGCTCTTATTTGAACCCACACCATTTGTATCACTCATACATTGTCTCTGCTCCTTTTTATTCTAATTTTCAAGAAACCCACTTTATGAAATGCCATAACCACCCTTTCTTTGTAGTGCTGGGTTACTCACAAAGTTGTCTTCATTTCCACTCTCTGCACATCAAACTCTTTTGATATATTTCTGTGTATGTTACTTTCTCTATAAGTTATTCAATGGTTATAATATGTAGTATCTTAGGAGGGAAGAAAACATAAATAGTTTTTAGATTAGAAATAGCCAACATGATCAGTGAAGTCTGGGTGGTGTAGTTGGTTATCACGCTAGTCTCACACACTAGAGGTCCCCGGTTCGAACCCGGGCTCAGACAACATACTTTATTGGTTTTTCCCACAACTTTTTTTTCTGTTAAAATCACATAAAGTAGATACAAAATACTGGCATAGTAAGTGTTGATGTGTACTGATTCAGAAAATTCAAATCAAGCTTTATATTTAACTATGAAGATTGTTTTATTTTTCTTTAATGTAATAGATTAAAGATGTATATAATTTGTATAGTACTCAAAAAAATTGGGGTTTTAAATGTATCATTTCCCCATCGAGATCATCAATCTACTGTTGTATAAACCCAATCTAATATAATATTTACGATTAACATGCAATGATGTTATATTATGATTAAAAAAAAATGAGACGGATAAATAAGAAGCAAGTCAACTATTGTTTAAGTTTTTGAAATCAATCATGTATTTTCCACCTAAAAATGAAAACAAGATTTCTTTAATAAGCCAGCACAATCATTCTTGTATATTTAATAAGTTTGAGCTTTCGTCTGTGTGAGAGGTGTAAGGTAAGTCTTATACAACAGATAGAATAATAATATCATCACATAATCACAAATGGAGTCGTTGTAGTATAGTGGTAAGTATTCCCGCCTGTCACGCGGGTGACCCGGGTTCGATCCCCGGCAACGGCGATTTAAATTTTTGCTGGATTCTTCTTTCTATATGAGAAATTCTGTAACAAATATGTAACATGGATTTGATATGGAAAGGGAAAATGTCACACCAATTTTTTATATTTCAGCTAATATTTCATTCAACTTATATTTCAGCTAATATTTCAAAATAATAGAATGTATAAATGACACACTAATTAGCATGTGATGAGAAATAATAGTAGCAAACTGTACCAAATAGAAAAATAAAAGGGTTGTTTAATTTAATTTTATTGTATAGGTACAATGAGAAAAGTGATAATGTGCATGGGATTTCACTCAACCTTCAGAAAAACTTCCCTCGAGCACTTTTTAACAACCTCAAATGAACAAAAGAATAAAATGCCCTCATCTTAAAATAACCACTACTTCTCCACCACTGCCCACTATTCTATATTACTCTAACAATATAAACAGTATGGTATTTAGTTTTTATTTTAGCTAAAAAAGAAACCTTCAAGAAAAATTGTTCTTTCGCCCTCCAACACTGTCACACTGGAGACAGAGGATTTTAGCTTCTTCTGATCAACTTGGAGTGAATCTTCATATCACTAAGCAGATTGGTTAGTGATCTTTTCTTGCTTAACTCGTTACACGAGCTAGACTCGAGCAATTGGAGAGAATGGTGGATTTATAACAAAAGATGGCAAGACTTCTTCCATCTTGTTAGTCTTGAATTTCTCTTCCTCTGTTATTGAATCTATCAAATGTTTGATTTCCTCTTCAGCAAATACTCTCAGAGAGTCACTTTGCAGCATTTGCTTGCTTCTCTCTTGCTCAGCAGCAGTGGAGGCTTCTGCAGCATGTATAATAGAAACACAGATGGAGAATGCTTGCAATGAAGACAACTGTGCATGGAAATCGACTTCATATCTCCCATCCTCGATTTCCCTCATTCTAAATGCTGGCATATCGTCTTTTCTTCCCTGTAAACAAATTTTCAGGTCAGAATTTTCAGATCACAACATTTTTCGTTTTAACAGAACAAGAACTACTCGAGCAATTGAACATTTTTCTTTCCCGTTGAATACTTTTCTCATGTGGATATTAACAAAATTCCGATTTCAACAACATATGGTTCTATTGTAAAATCCAAAAAAACAGCCCATGGAACAAGTATACATGTCTCAAGAAGGCTTCTTGTCTATATGAGTTGGCTAAATTTGAAGTATCAAACACCACATAGAGGTTACAATGGTGGAATTTTCATAAATAAGGTATGATCATTAAGCACATCACATAGGAAAATTACCTGAACAAAGAGTTGTGCTGGATGCAAACTGTCGATGAGGGGTTGGCCCTCAGCAATCTGAAAATTATGATTGCTACAAACATTGAGGGGGCATGCCATGTCCCAGCCCCCACAATCGCATCCTCCACCTAACCTCCATCTATCCAGTAATGGTGAAGGGCCACAGCTTTCACTACTCGGTAAACTATGATTTCCATCTGGGATAACAACATGCATCTTCCCAGGAATTGAATTGTCAGAAATCCTCTCATTTTCCTGCTCAAGCCGACAAAGATCCAGCAAGTTATGAAGTGGCTTCTGTATCTTCCTATCCTCACTCTTGAATTTCAGGCTCTCTCTCTTCTCAAACGGGACTTGCATTATGATTGCTGCAATTTCTAGCCCTGGATGCAATTCTACTGCTGCCAAAGGCTGAGAAGTTGATGATTCGAAGTCACGGGAATTCTTAGGTTGGGTTTTGTTCTTTGTCTTTGATGATCTTTCATTTTGCTCACAACTACCCCTAGACAAAATCTCATCGGAAAATGGAGATGCTTTACTGGTATCAGGTGAACAACAGGAGTTATCTTGAGAGGAAACACTTCTTCTTGAATGGGAAACATCGTACAACACAAACTCTGTCACCATAGAATCGTTGAATGCTGCAGCACCTTTTAACTCTGTACATAGATAACATGATACGAGCATTTGGCCGACCATAGAGGATTCTTTGTTGTTTTCTTTAAATCCCCATGCACTAGAATTGCTCTTTCTCCTATGATGAAGTGAGTGGAAAGTGTAGACCCAAGTTAGAGCTTTATCCACCTTGCATGTCTTTGCAACAAAAACATCTTCTGGTGACTTCACTGAAAACTCAAAAGTTGGCACTCCATGTTTTCTTTCCATCTTGAGGATACCATGAAGGTGTGCAGGAGAAGACATAAGAACCGAATTATGGTTGTCCTTCTTTTCACTATGAGACTTGTCTGATACATCATCTTGCAGGGATGCGCGGCTTGTTTCATCCCGACTCATGCAAACATGCTCACTCATTTCTTCAGAGCCAGTTTCCTTGGCACAATTCAATGGGCTTCTGTGGGATTTGGATTTAACAAAGGGATCAAGCATTTTACGGACATGGAACCTGGACTTTGGACTGCTGGTTTTCGAGCCATCACTATCCGATTGAGCAGGTGAATGGCTCAAAGCTAGTTTCACAGATAATGACTTGTGCAAATTGAGAGATAGATCTCGTTCTTGTGAGCTGTTATTATGACTTATCTGAGCTACTCCAGATTCAGATGTGATCATATCCTGAACAGGCTGCTTATTTGCAGATTGTTTTTTGCTTTTAAACGAGGAAGAAACACACTGTGAGGCAACTCTGTCAAGAATAGGATTGAACGAATACTTCATTGAATCCCCAGAATTCAACTCCTCTTGGTTATTACAAAAGGAACTCGTACTTTGCTCTGAGATGGACATTAGTGAGGACCTGTTTCGTTCCACTAACGAGCTATCTTCATCCAAACTACATAACGAATCAATAATTCCCAACGAGAATGTAGACGAACTCCCACATGAAAACTCAATCTTTTTCCTTCCAACATCATCATCTGTTCTTCTGAGAAAAGTCACTTCTTTAGAACTTTGATATACTGAACCCCGCTTCAACAGATCATTACCTTCCTGATCGGTTCTTCTAGATCGAACGTCTCTGCAGGATGCACTACGATAGCGACTTAATTTTATCTTATTGAAGTTTTCGTTGAGGCTGAGCATGTCATTTCCACATTTAGGTTTTCCAATATTTGATTTTCTGTAAGCAACTTTTGACTGATGCCTAGGAGCTGGAAGAACAGTTGTAGGACTTCCATCTACAACGCAATATTTGTCAAAGTCTAGTTCCATGTTCACTCACTCTGATCTCATTGATGAATTTTCCCCCTAAAGTGAATGAAATAAGGATCAAGATTAGTGAAAGCTCATACCACATCTATACATACTGGATTGAACAACAAAGAAGATTCAAAGACTATTTACAAAAGCAAATAATCGAAAAACCATAAATTATAAACTTGATTCAATTCAGTTATATGTTTCTGTACATGTAAAAATGAAGAATATTTGGAACAATTTGCTTTCCAATTACACGATTCAAGAGCTTTCTTATCCATACCAATTCATACACAGTTTCTATCTAACATTTCAGCTGCTCTGATCTAATTTAGAGCCGCAAACATTCAGTAATGATCAGAAATTAGATCTCTAAAAAACACTAAAAAAGAATGAATGAATGAAAATGACACTACTCAAACACAAAACAGACTTACAAATTAGATTGAATGCCATTACCATATCTTCAGATTAAGCAAGAAGACGATATCATGAAGCTTTTTTTTTTCTTTTTTTTTCTTTTTTATTTAGCAAAGAATCTGACTTTTCCAAATTTAAGGACTGTTTGAAGATCCTCACCACAATGTCGGCAAGTATAGGAACCCTAATAGAGGTAATTAAGTCACACTATTGAATAGAACCCATCAAGATCCAGTTTTTACAACATTTTAACTGACACTTACCAAAGATGAGCTAATCTACTATATATAAAAAGTGAGTAGGCATTGATAAATAACAGCAAAACATCATTAACAGACAGAATTATAGTATACACTTATATTCCAATTCCCAAATCAAAAAAAGAATAGTTTCCATGAAAACAGCCATACCCCACTTCAGATCTCAGATAAGTGAAACCAAAGCAAAACCCAACAATTCAAAGTAAAAGGCAATCATTTGCTACTTCTCTTCAGCTCAAAGGCTTGTCTGAGAACCCCATCCCACATTCACATATTCAAGAAAAGGAAGTGTAAAAGCACCACTTGTCAAAAAACTTTAATAAGAGTTGGAGATTTTAGCGCTCAGAAGTTCTTCTGTCAAAGAATCAAAAAAAGTGGAGTAGATGGTTAGTTCAGGGAAAAACAATGAGGAGCAGCCCACCAACGGCAAAGTTAAATAATATGCACAACTGTCAAAAAGTGAAGATGCATGAGGTGGGTGGGTGTTTGGGGGGGGGGGTGTGGTGGTCACTGAGGTGAAGGGATCTTACACTACTCATTCACATGAACACTGGAGAGACAAGAGCTGCCAAGCCTCTGTTGGTGTCCGCTATAAAAGCTAGCTTCTTTGACTCATAATATGATGCTGTTTTCCATGTACACTCTCAGTGAGTGTGTGTGACCATCTTTGACGTTATTTTTTAGAAAATTGTTTTAAGTACCTGCAGGATTATTTGGCCTTATCCAAAGACGGAAGTAGCCCTTACAACACCACTCTCTGGTCTTCAACCAGGGGCATTTTGGGGTTTCCATGTTACCAGCTGGGGAGTGGTGGGGAGCTCACAATTATTAAATGGAGAATCACTGCAGAGGCTATTATTATATTAAAAGTATTGGGAAGCCCAGATTAAATAGTTCGATTAGTGTTTTCTTGGCATTTGGGACTAATCAGCAATTAATAGTGTTGCTAAAATATAGCAAGGAACCATGCTACATTTATGAGGCCTCCTATGATTTATTACAATATTAAGTGTGGGGTTCAATGTAGGCTGGTGGAGGGAAGATGTATATCCCTTTTTTATTATTGCAATTTACCTTAGAAACCATGGTATTTAAATTCTCCATCCTACACATTTAAGTACATTGAAAAGTACAGTACTTCAATATCGCCAGTTTATAGATTAGATATTATTATATTTGTACTCACATAATCGGATGTAATATAAAACGTTTAGAATATTAATAAAAAAAAATCTTAAATTCGATAGTCATGAATATCTCAATAAATGTATTATAAAACATTTAAAATAACAATAATAAAAATCTCAAATTCGATAGTTACGAGTATCTCAATGATCCTTTAAACAATGATCTAGATTTAAATTTTGGTACCAAGTATCAAGGGCTAGTCAAATTGTTAAATGTGTGTAAAGAGTTTTGCCCTTCATTCAATGCTGAGCTAAAGTGTGAATTTAGTATTTAGTAAAAGTAGTTGGGAAATTTAGAATATGCAAGTAGTTGAATCTATAAGTTAGTTGGTTCAACATTGATCATGACAGAGACATTTGACAGTGGAGGATCTTGTAATATAAGTACATTGAATCAGTTTTATCCTACTCTGTTGTGGGTAGAGAGATGACGTATTTATGTCTAGGTAGAAATTTTAGTAGCTAGTCTACAAGTTTTAATGAAGCCAGGATATGGACCATGATCCTCAGATACTTATATTCGTAGCTGAATTTTACAAAATAGTTTATGTAATTCAGCAATCGATTTGATAATTATTTCAATAATTTAACATATCTTCTTACATTTTATCTATTTCATTAGGCCAATATTTGACATTTAATACGGTAGTTATGTATTGTTATAAATACTCTTCTTTTAGGTAGTTCATAAAACTTCACCAAAGCTCATTAAAAAGGGTGAATAAAATATATTCATTGATTTCTCAGTTGTTAATTGTGATGAATAATTTTTAGAGTGATTTAATCTCATTTTCAACCATAGTACGCACTTGCAAAATATATTGGTATAACTATATGAATATGTATGTAAATTAAAAGAAAGTTACAGAGAGTTGAATTTGAAAGGGTATTTTGGTCCCATAAGTGGTGCAGCTTGGTCTTGGTCATGGTGGGTCAATCACAGTATCCAATTCTATTTTATACTTCTCATCACCAAATAAAATTGATGCCTACATCTCAAACTATCTCGATCTTGGATTGAGATCACACATTATCTATTTTTGTTCAAAATCAGAGTTCAAAAGGAATATTTTAAATGAAGGTCCGTTGGTATTTTGTTTTTAACCAACTAATGTCGATAAAATAGATCAAACATAAAAAATTATAATAATAACGAAGAGAATCAGCAAAGTAAAATAGGAAGGAATAGGAAGCAAAAGATCTGAAACTAGTTATTCTGCCCCTTAATAATTTACACTAAAGAAATATTCACTTTGTCGGTTAAACAAAAAACTGCCTGACCTAATAGGCTAATAGTATTCCCCTCTCTTCGTCACTCCCAGCTACAGCCTATATCATATACACATGTAATCAGTTTAACAGAAACATCATTC
Source organism: Scutellaria barbata (assembly GCA_028654395.1). Lineage (NCBI taxonomy): Eukaryota > Viridiplantae > Streptophyta > Magnoliopsida > Lamiales > Lamiaceae > Scutellaria > Scutellaria barbata. The sequence continues at coordinate 13,378,492 of CM053645.1, forward strand.
TAAATACAAGCAACTACATCAGCTTCTTTATCAGCTTCATGAGGGCTCAACGAATTTTTTTCGACATCTTCAAGCTTGGCAGTAGCCAAGGGTGGTGCAGTACCGCCAGTCTTTCCTGAGCTCGGCTCTTCTATGGTCAGCGAAGCAGCATCATCTCTGGAAGCATACCAGGTGTTACCACAACGAACACATTCCAACTGTGAGTACAAGAAACAATAGAGATGGTTACGGTGGATAGACTAGTTAACTAGCCTGCTATAACTTGGCTCCTTCAACTAACATGATTGATCTATGATGACAAAAATAACTCCCAACACATTTATAATCTTGGTTGGTGTTGGGATTTGGGGGATGGGAGGTTGATTCCCAGGTTCAAGTCGTGCAAGGAAGAGACTAATGATAAAAGACACATTTGTAGCTCACAGTCCATTAGTATAGATGGGTATCCATCCATCCATTTCACTGTTGCTCTCCACTGGACACTACAAATTTCCAACTCTTCGTGTTTAACTTCGTGAAATTACTGAAAATTACTGCTCTTTGCATCCCAAAATAACAACTTTTTATTTTTGGACAATTAAATGAAGGTACAATGTTTTAAGCCATCAATTCTCATGCCCCTCTATTTATTCATAACATCATCAGGAAATATAACTACTGCTCTTAACCATTCATCATAAGGGCAATATGAATTTTAATTTGACATTTGAAAAAGGACATCGTTTCTGGGACAAAAAATATTTTAGGAAACTGATCTCTTTTTATTGAAATTGAGGGAGATTTATATTTCAATTGTTTAAGTTTTAAGCAAGTGCAAGGTTTAAATCAACCAACTAAATCTGAATTCTTGGTTTTAGCCAGTATCAAAGTGTTTTTACTATTCTCACATAAAATTGACAGATCTCTAGAACACATGAAGTCAAAACAAGTTTAAGACCTGATAGCGGTCACCATGTCCAGTCTGAATAATATCACTCAAACCAACTTCCTTCTCCATGCATCTTTTACAACGAGCATCAGTCATCTGGTCCCAAGAAACAAACGCCCGTCAAACAAAACCAAAAGATACCAAATTCAGAAACAAAATAATTATCAAGTGACACTGAAGGCAGAAATTTTGATCTCACATTAAAATCAAAATCAAGTTTCTTCAACAAAGTAAAGAAATTAAAAAATAATAAACCTGCATGCGTCCTGACTCCTCTGGCTCCCTGCTTGCTATTTCCTCTGCTGTTAAACCCTCCTGTAGAATATAAAGAATGAGCAGTCAACTTCAGATTTAGCTTGATGAAGGTTCCATATCAGATAATGGCCGATATGTAAGAAGAAACCAAATATCCTTGAAGCGATAATATTCAGTTGGCATGCCAATTTAAACAGCATCTTCACCCAACCCAACACCACTCTAAAATTGGTACTCACACGACAGGACAGTATCTTATCAACTGATCAAGGATCTTCCCGAAACTCATGTCCCTAAGCTAGATACAATAGGATGATGCTGAAAATACTTAATACATGACCAGGGTACATCTATTTTTAAATTTCAGTAGGTTTGCATAGAACCAAGAATTTTGAAAAAATATAAACTAATGAGATCCAATCAACAAGTTGTGTCATCAGCAACCCCTGGGAACACTCATTAGAGGTTGAACTTACAACTTAAACATTGAATGGAAACCACAAAGTCCAGTGTAATATTAAAAAACAAAGCCCCAGATTCATTAAAAAATTAACTCAAAAAGAAAAGAAAAAAAAAACTGAACCAGAACCTTTAATTCGTTAGGTGACATATTAAGTATCTGAGCAGGTTCCAACTCCTTATTCAGAAGACGCCGTGCTAATAAGTTCTGTAGCATTGATTAGCAATTCAAAGAAAAACTCAAGTTAATATACAGAAAACATACAAAGGCATGCACGGAGAACAGAACATAACAGTAAACCAAAAAAAGGTCTCAAAGGGTGTTTAATGAGCATATAAAGTCTTCAAATTTTGTAATAAGATGTATGATAGATTGAAGGGACTTCTCAAGTGTTCTAAAATATAATCATAGGCTCTCAAAATAATATTTATAAGTTGTTCTAAGAGAACTAAAATGGATCTTATGTTAACAAACTGTTTTAATTTGATACCATTAAGTACAATATTATCATCATTATCTTGAAAGCTCAAATATTTTATTCTGTCCAAAATTTTCAGTAACGTGACTTTAAAATTACAAACAAATTCTATAAGCTCCAAAAAGAAAATCACATAAAACATAGGAGCCAGCTTATAAGATCTCTAAATAAGAATTAGCCAAGGCACCCTCTAATTATTCCAGAGCAGGTGTTATAAATAGAGATCATAGTTGCTGAGATCAAATTACTACCTCATAGTGCAAGATATATAAATATTAAAAAAAAAAAATTGAACCATTTGCACGCACAAACATACATAGGAATTCAGAAAAGGCCACCTTAAGATTGAATGTCAATTGCCGCATCTTTTGGTTATACTTCAGAAAATCTGCCGAAAGTGCATCATGTGCAGCTTTCTCAAGAGCAATCACAGCCGAAACAGCTGCATCAGGCCAGTCAAATGATGCATCATCCTATATAACATACAAAGAAAGTATATATCAAGGAAATTTCAATCAGATCCATGATAGAGGAATATTCTAGCAAGTGTTTCAATTCTAACAGAAATATTTGTAACCTTATTAGGTGATTTCGAGCCAACATTCTTGTTTCCACCTTGTTCTTCCTCATCTTTGGGCTTACTGACAGGAGTACATGTAAACTGAATTGATTGAAGGAGCTTTTCCAACCACTTGTCGCGCTGCGTTTCCCCAGTCAAAACCTTAAAATTTGAAAGAATAGTGTTATACTCAGATGCACCAGCGCTTCCAGGAGTTTCTACTTTAAATGAATGGGATCTACTAAGTCCTTCATCCTCTCTAGAAACATCCAAAGGTGACACATTCTTCCTCCTTAAGAGTCGCTTATTCTTAATTGAATCTTCGTGATCCATATTAGCCTCTTCGGGATCAATATCAGGTAAGTCTCCAAGCCGGTCAAGAGTCTTCTTAACAAGAACATCGATCTCTTGTTGCTTATTATCTTCATAGTCTTTGTCGGTCAACTTGAAAAGCCTCCTCAGTTCAGTGTCGTATACTTTTTGGACAATGAAACCAGGGTGCTGTTGGCGGTGTGGAATCTGCTTATTTAGAGGTATGAAGTGCACAAGACATTTGTGCATAACAGATTCTGCGGGAACATCATCTCTGTGGAAACTATAGAACAGTTCCCTAGTGTCACGTGATTGCCAATTTCCACCACTTTTTTTTTCTGCCTCCTCTGGGCGATAGAACCACTGCCCAGTGATCATCATGGCCGCTCCCTGGGGTAGAAAAATGTCCTGTAGACACAAAAAGAAATTAATACCACTTGCAGCCATGACAATACCTAATGCATATAAAGAGAAACTCATTATTGTTGCTAAATAATCAATTGTTGAACTTGAACCACAAGAGGCCATCAATTCAAAGAAGCCAATTGCTGTCGCCATTTGATACACCGAAAAACTCTTGAATGTTGGTAAGTACAGCATAGATATAAATAGATAAAAAACAATCATTTATAAAGACCCCATCACTTGAAGTTTTGAAAGATCTAGAAACTAGCACAAGAAAGTTCTTCAAATTCTTTAAAGAGATCAAAACCTAATCGTCTAACTTTAAATGACAACAGTAGTTACTCATACAGAAGAGGAATGAACACCTAGAAGATGACTATTTCAAAATTTCAACAAATACAATGAACTGTTTAACAATAATGGGCACTTCATACAAAAATCTAGTACCTTCTCAATTCAAATTACATCTTACCTGGTGGAAGAACATTTTTAATAATACACAAGCATTAGATCAAGCATCATAAAATAACCAAGTGTTCATCCACACCAAAATGTCATGAACAGCGTTTCAAGTTTTCAAAATGTAACATTCCAGAAAAAAAAAAAAATAATAAGTATCATTGCATAATCTTGTTCTTAAAGGAACTAATGCTCGAGAGAGGGAATACCTTAATTATAGCGACATAAGGTTTCTGTTTTTCTTGTTCAGGAACCAAAAGCACAGCGTCCTCCTAAGCAAATGAAAATAGCAAGGACTTTCAGCAAACTCATCAAGAAAATACTAAGCATGTGGGATAACACCACTACAACAACAATGCAAAATTATAACTATGGCATACAAATAATTGCAGCCAAATCTCCACCAAATATTATTGTCCTGAATGGTCAAAAAAGATTGACACAAAAAAGACTATTAATACGACCACGTTATATTATCCGACCCTTTATCTATCCCAACTGACATTATTAAACACTAACTCAACCCATTCTCTTTCAATTTTTGTAAGAAAAAAAAAATTCAGAACCCCGATATACTGCACCAGCATGAATAAAATTAAAATCATAAATGTATATGAAAGTAAAATAAAACCCCTATAAATCAATCGATAACATCACAATAACGAAAAGCAGAAGAACTCACAAGGTGATACTGAATTCCATCGTAATCAAAGGACGCATAATGAGTCTTCCTCCCTCTACCTTTACCCGAAACCCTAACCGGCTCGCCTAGCGGCTGCGCGTCCGCTTCCTCCTGCTCCTCATTCTCACCGGCGGGCTCAGACTCGGGCTCGTCGCGCTTCTTCTTCTTTTTACCAAGCTGACTCAATTTCGTTTCATCCAGGTCCTCCTCCTCCTCCTCGTCGGGAAGATAAACCTTTTTACGCTTCCTTCGGGTTCTATTTTCATCGTCGGTCGAATTGCGCGACGGACGCGGAGGCGGCGCGTCATCCTCGTCGTCGCTTGTAGGCAGCAGTGCGAAGCGGCGATTGCCCATTTTCGCTGATCACAAGCGATGTACGAATATATTCGTTTGAGAGAATTTGGGAGGGGAATTTGCCCAACGCGCCACTAAGAGACTTACGGAGGATACTGAAACGATCTTGCTCTGCCTTTCAACAAAATTGCCGATTTGCCATTGTATCTAGAATTTACACTACGCTTGTCTTTTACAAATAAAGGGCCTGCACAATGGACTTGGCCCAATATGCTCTTATATCCACTTCGACTTGCTAAAGCCTGTTTATTTGTTCAAATATCTAATAATCCTTCCACTCAGGAAAGTATGGCCTGTTAACACCTTTTTTTTTTTTTTGGTTCTAAACCCCTTCAGCTACCTGCCCTTATGTTTTAGAAAAGAAAAAATTGAATCGCATATCATTAGCCAATACAACATTCTCATCCCCATCCAAAATCAGAAGTCATATTGCCTCCAAATCAGACCCAACACTTTTAATATGTTGAGATCATACTATATAAACATATTTGTTGCATCTGATACCATTTAATAAAACGGTTCTACCAACCTGGGTTGAGAGAAATCCGCAACATTTGTTTTTACACGACGAAAAATTTCATCAAATTATAGGGAATATTATAACTCCTATACATATATGTTTATCCCAAATTATCAATTAATTGATGCGATAAATAGATAGATAATAAACCATAAAATAATCAATTTATATAGTTACAATAATTTCAAAATTAACTAATACATGATTGGTAATACAAAAATAATAACCAATATGATTACAATACAAAAGGTGAAAAAACATGGTTAATTTGGCGTTCGATTTGAAATGGACAATTAAATTTATTTTGAGAAAACAAAAAGGAAATTTCACCTCAAAATTATAACATAAATGAATTAATCTCATCAAAATATCGAGCAGACTCGGACAAAGCAAACTCATCACGATGTTTCAAGCATTGATTGCACCTGTTCCATTTTGTAAAGCACCAACAAAGCAATATTTGCTGAAATGTGATATATCAGCAGCCTAAAACAAAAGTTCCAAACTAAGAGATGAAAAAGGATACATGCATTAGAATGATACATCTCCAGAATCCACTAAAGAATAGTCCATAAGGCCATACCAAAATCATCTAAAAGCACCACACAATGAGGTCGAACAGAGAGAGCATCTGCAAATTAGAACGCTGATTCTTGAGGAGAAAATAAGTGAAAGCACATTCAAAATGGTAGCGAGTACACATCAGAAAAGTCACAAACCACTACGTCCTACAGAAACTCAAGTTATCAGCCAAGGGGCAAGGTTCCTTGAGAAGCAGAGGATATAGACGACAAGTTAATGAACTCAACCTGTAACTCAAGGGAATGAAATGGCAATGCATCCTGCATCGAGACAAAACAGCAGACCACAATGCCAGATTCTTTAAAAAAGCTTGCACGATTGAGAAGCACAAGATAATTTCATTTACAGATCAGAGATGCAATCCAGCCAACTGCACTTCCTCTCACTCAGGAATCAAAGTCTCATTATCTGCGTCACCTTCTTCCACGACTTTAGGCTTCGATCCACCCTGGCCAGGGGCTTGCTTCTTCTTGATGCCACTCACTATATCATCAATTCTCAGAAGCATGCAAGCAGCTTCAATGGCTGTTTTAAATGCTTGTGCCTTCACAGTGTATGAATCCCATATCTAAACATCCACGAAAATCGGAGAATTAATATATTGGAAAAAGCTCAAAATGCATTCAGTATCATCAGTGTAGACAAAATGGATAAATAAATTTTCTAAAAATCCAGAAATTAATAATTTTGATGAGTATGATTCGTGGACGATGGTTCTAACAAGATGGGTTGCAAATCCATAAATGTCAAGAGCACATGAGGTGCAACTTCTCTGTTGACAAATATAAAGAGTAATATTTAATAACCAGTAATAGATCATGAAACACTCGTTTCATAGGCTCATTCATGATTAGGGGCAATAATAAAGAGAACATAAGAGGTGTACTGCTCTATTATGAAAAAAAATCATATCAAATGCCTTCCAAAAGAAAGCAGCAGAGAGGAAGGGAACGTAAACCCAAACACACACCTTACGCTCTTTCATGTCGGTAATTTCACCAGTATTACCATCTATGCCGATCCATGCATTCTCTCCATTTGCATGCTAAAAGGATAAAACAGACAATTACCAATGAGCCTAACTTGAGAGCTTATACAAAACTGTAAACACAGAAAAGAAGGATATCTTACCTTTCCTTGCAAGGAAGTCATAGTCCGAATCACGTTGACCCCACAGTTCTGAGCCAAAGTTCTTGGTATAGCCTCAAATGCAATTGCAGCAGCTTCATATGGCCACTGTTCAGAATCATGCATCGTAAGAACTTTTCAAAGTCACATACTTAAATGACATGCAGGTCCCTTTATATTCTCACATAATAGATGTTCAGCAGGAGGAAGGGTAAAATGAGAGTTGCTTAGATCAAAAGTTTAAAAGATTGGTAGTTTATAAAAGATTTTCCATCAGAAGAAAAATTTGAACATCACTTTTGTGGAAATAAGTGCAGGTCGTTATTATGTCCCAGATAAAGTCTTATTTGACTCATGATCTATAAAAAAATCTCACCATTTGCAACAACTACGAAGTTAAAATAATTATGAAATCCAAATTGGGTACTAACACAATTCACTTAATTGAAGATGAAGAAGGAAGCTTGACGCACACTCGAGAGTGATTTGATAGGGCCTAATTATCAAACCAACCAACTCGATACTAGATTCAGGATCAATCGCTAAAGGCGATTTGAGCAAGGTTTGGAAAATATAACCAAAGCACCAGAAGGAAAAAGTGTAAAGACCAAGCTACTTGAGCTCCACTTGGTTAAAACTCAAGCAAACTCAGCTAAATTGAAATCAAACAAGCTCAAACACATTTTCTAAAGCTTGATAAAATCCAAACTAACTTAAGCATCACCTTTGATCTTCCTAAAACGATAGAAGCCTTCTTTTTTATTGACTCATCACTGATTTAGTTTCAAGTTCACAATCTCAAACACATTTTCTAAAGTTAGCTAAAATTTAAACAAACTTAATAACAGTGTGTTCAGCCGACCTTGATTCATGAAAATTATTTACAGCCCTAGATCAACGAATGGAGTGTCTGACAACTGTTTACCTTTTCAATGCCTTCAATAGATGAGCTCTTCTGCTTTAGCATAGCTGATACAGTCAGCTCTGTAGCACCTCCACCAGGAACAAGTTTGGGATTTTTTATTATATTTCTAGCCACAGACATTGCATCCTGTAGACAACATTTCCAGACTCAGAATCACGGTTTTTACAAAGATTAACATTAAGGCAACAAAACCCACAATGTTACCTGCAGATTTCTCTCCACTTCATTCAGCAGGTCCTTGCTGGCACCCCTCAGAAGGATTGTGCATGCTTTTGGATCCTTACAGTCAACAATGAATGAAAAAAATTCGTCACCTATTTTCCTCACCTCAAAAAGTCCAGCACCAGTACCAACATCAGAATCCTGCAATTCATCAGGTCTGTTAACAATAACTGCCCCACAAGCCTTGGCAATTCTGTTGTTGTCTGTCTTCCTGAGCCTTCTGATTGCACTGACACCAGCCTTGCTAAAATAATGGCAAGCCAGATCACTCAGCCCCTTTTCAGTAATCACTAAATCTGGTTTGAACTTCAGTATTTGCATACATAGGTTCTCGATGTATTCCTCTTCCATTTTCAGTAAGACAGTCCAATCTTCTTCCCTCAACAATTCAGCATTGGTTTGGTTCTCACCTTTCTTGTACTCAAGAGGGCAATCAAGAAGAATAATTCTTGGATTGAGTATTTTTCTTCTCATTTTCCCAGGAGCCACAATATCCTTGTTAAACATGACACCTTTTAAAACTTTTGAGTCTTCCAACTGACCACCAGGAACCTTCTCCACCTTAATGTACTTCTTGATATCTACCTCACGCAATCCTTGGCCAAGTTCCACTCCAACAATGGTTGTGGCATCTATAGCTAAGTCCTGAAAGTTTCACCAAGAACATTATATGAATGAAACTTGAATCACATTGCAACAGTTTAATATGTATTTAAATGCAAGTCATATGATCAATAAAGTTGTAACTCTACAATCGTATTTCACACACATGCAACCTCATTGAGGAAAGACTGTCCATGTTCTCAATATTAAGGTATAATATATGTACTTAATTAACCAGGAGTATCCCATGACCGCTCTGACATAACATGATAAATCAAAGAATGTCTACTGGCTGCTCGGGCACCCCACTATTACACCCGCTCCCAAATTAACTTGGACTTTTGCGTACACCCAGAAATCCCACTAGACCCAGCCAAGAAGTTAAAATGATTTCACACCTATAGAATTTGAACTCAATGCTGTCGTAGATTTAACCCTACTAATTTTTTTCATGCACTTGTCAGTGTAAAAGAGTTAGACAGGACGATCATGATCCCTATAAGTAGTTCACCTTCAAGTAGGGAAACAACTTGAGGATGAACCAGAATCCACACTAGTCATATTGATTCTTATCTAAATCACTAGACACTATTTATTATAAATTTACAACCCTCCACCCCATCACTCCTAATAAAAATTTCCAAAAACATCCAAAACACTCACAACCCCATGCTCCAAAAGAGCATGCATTGTTGAACAGTCTACATCAATGTCATCCATATTTTGTTCTTACCGTAACTTTGTTGGACAAACAAAGACAAGAGTCATTATCAACACTTTTAGTAAGACAGGAATAAGGCCACCTTGGTGAGGTTAGAAAAACGAGAAGGTGGGATGTGGGGCTAGATGAGATGAAGAAGAATTACTACCCAGAAAGAGTAACTAGAGACTAGATTACTTACAGCGATCAAATCCCCAAATTGACCGGTAAATTTTGTTCCAATACAACTCTTGACAAGCCCTAGCATTGTAGCACCTGCGAAATGAGATAATATAAAATAAGAGTTCATGAAAGAAAGAAATCAATACAAAAGTAATAAAATCTAGACTAAGCGCATAGTTCAGTTTGATTAGCTTATGTATGGAATAATTTTGATGCCTGGATACAGATTATTTTCCCTGAAGCTAATTCAACAAAATAGTATTGGCTAAATACAAGGGACAGACCACCTATAGTATAAAAATCTTATAGGAGTTGTCACAGCCCATCAGCAGATCATCCGCTCAAGCAGTCATTATGACAATCAACAACAACAAATCAGTTATTTGATTCTCATGGAGAAATATATATGCGAAACTCAACAAATTATTATAGCAAAGAGAATACATGATCCGAACATCAAGGAGATACCTCATAATTGAGTGAAAGGAAGATGTTCAAGTAGCTAAACATGAGAACTGCAAGTTTTATGACTTGTACTAATATCTAATAGCTTCATTCTAGTTACTCTATGTCTAGACTCTATTAAATTGATTGTACTCATACAATCCTATATAGAGATAAAAGCTGACGCAATGATATGCTGGGCAACCACAGGATAGGGATTTGGTGGAGGGGGAGCAAAATCTCAATATCTCATGCATAAATATGGGGACAGTTATCCTGTTGAACAAAAGGTAAAAATTCCAACAGGTACTGGACTCAGATAGGTGTAAAGTGACCATTTTAATCTTTATCAGATACGAAACTGTTAGCTCGGTTAATATGTCAAACAACTGAGACTAATTCAGTTTGATTCATAAAGGAACAAGTGTATAAACTTACGATCCTTTACATCCACAGTCATTGCAATTTTGTCTAGTGCAGAGACAGCATCTTCCAGAGCTTTATTATAAGCTGCAGCCCAGTAGGAAGAAACTTGTGAACAACAGATATTCATGCATGTATTGAAGATTAAACAACCAAATTGTTATTACCTCGGCAGATGACTGTTGGATGATAGTTCTTGTCAATGAAGGCTTCCGCAACATGAAGCATTTCCCCAGCTTCAACATAAATTATAAAGACAAGGAAATCAGCAATATCTAAGGAAACCAAATAAAAAAATTATAGATCTTCAAACATAAATTTTTAAATTGTTGGTCAGTTTAAGATTTCCATATTGACTACTAAACCTTAAACCAGACTGACTTATTGCATGGAAAGAAAAAAAAAATTCAATTGTGAGCACATAACAGAATAGGAACATTACCCACAAAAAAAAATGTGTGTTAGGTGAACCAATGTGTTTAATAGGTAGAAATGCGCTTATATTACAAAGTCAGGTCCACCCATCACAGCACAAGAGATGCACATCTACGTGCACAATTACATGAATTTGTTTCAACTCAAATTCAGCATAAACTTGCTCTATAATATCCATGGAGTATCATAAACAAATGAATTAGATTACAAGTTCATTCAAGACATACCAAGGACAATCACAGATGTTGTCCCATCTCCTACCTCCTCATCCTGAGTTCGGCTCAGTTCGATCATTGACTGTTACCATAAGAGAAGCACAAATGTCAAAAGGCAATCAAGTAACAGAAGTTCAGTAACACATAGGTTTATTGTCTGTGATAGAATATAACCATAATACAACTTTAAGCTATAGCTAAATAGAAGCCTTCTTTCATTCAGTCTTTAAAAGAGTAGACCACTTGAAAAGAGAAGTTAATGCTAAAAGAAAAAGGACTTAGAGATTATACCTTTGCTGCAGGGTGTGCAACATCTAATTCACGGAGAATAGCATTTCCATCATTTGTCACTACAATCCCTATATATGTCAAAAGAAAAGCATATGATAACATAAGAAGAGGAGAGCAATATGCAATAGCTAGTATGGCAACAATCTTAGAAATACTCTTTCCTGATACTATATTGACCAAGCTACCAGACAATTGACATCGTGGTAGACCAGAAAATATTATTTCATAAAAGTTTTGTTTCTTTCTCTCCATATGCTCTAATACAGGTACATAAATTTCATAATTATATGATTGGAATCACACCTCCAGCAGCATCAAGCAACATCTTCAACATTGATCGGGGACCCAAAGTAGTACGTATGATATCTGCAACAGCCTGCCAAGAGCAACCAAAATATGTTAAGACAAACCCAATGGAACTTCATAAACACAATTTAAAAAAAATTGGCATGCTAGTTTTGGTTAATTTCACTCGAAATGAATTTATGGAAAATTACTAGAACAAATGAATCGTTAATAAGCCAAACAGTTTTTTTTTTTTAATTTAGGATTAATTACCAAGTAAAATCAATTGCATTATGGTACTTTCTCAACTGCTAGTTGTTGGGACCTTGGGGTACGGATGTAGTTTAAGCCCCATAGTTAGCTGATAAGCATAATTCCACTTTTATATTTTTTCTAGGCAGCCTATAATCATCTGTAAACCAATTGATCTATATTCCTAGGTGAAAGATGTATGAAGGTTTAACAGTACAGATGAGGCAACATCTCCCTCATCAACCCCAGGTCCCCCCCTCCCCCAAATCATATGATAGATTGTAGTATAATGTTCGAAAGCACAATGATACAGATATCTGTCACTGGAAACTACCCTTAGCTGATGATTGGAACCAATCATACTGAAACAGCTTACCATCAGAGGAGAGCAAAGTCCAGATTTATCAAGGAGAATGAAAACTTGAATTGGCAACACAAATTGAGGCAACAGTTCTAAGAGTACACAACTCAGTTACATTAAAATCAGTTTGCAAACTAATAATAAAAAGGACAGGAGGATCAGAATGAATACTACCTTGGATGCTTGGATATTCGCATGCTGAACCTTGCTTCCAGACTCCCGCTTCAATGAATCTTCTGCTTGGCAGAACGTGATAACATTAGCCAAAGAACAAAAATATCCAACAGAGGAACAGGTAAAATCCATTTGACACAAAGCTCCATGACATAAAAATAAAAGGGAAAGGACACATCTGTAACCTACTCAAAATTCTTAACATGTCTGAAGCATTTAGTAAGCAGCCTATACAAACAGAAAGGCCTTTAACTCTAAAGATGCATGAAAAGCAACACAGAATCTTTAACACAGACATTCAATGTTTCAAGATACCCCCTATATCACGCACTATAAGGTACTCACTAAGGACTGGATTCTCGTAATTATGCAGGCTGTAAAACAGATAACTACACAATACAAGCCCATATATACAAGGGTCAGAATAATTGCAGGGTGGTCAAGAAGCAGCAGCCAATTGCAGTTGAAACCTAAACTCGCCCATGCAACGATCTGCATCCCTAATCCCCTCTCTAATAAAGGTTGCAATATCAAGATGCGATCTCTTATGCATCGAAAGCTAGCTATTTATACCACACCATAGCATTGGATTTACGTGGTCTGCAGGACAGACAAACCCTAGACTCTCTCAAAATCAGAAACTAGCGCTAAATGTAGTACAAATCTAACGATGCGCTGAAATCGTGAGAAATTGGAGCGGAGGTTTATTAAACAAATATATTTAACATTTAAAAACCCGAAAAACAAACAGAGGGAAAATGTAAAGAGCAACGAAGCAGTGGAAGAAGACTTACTGAGGACGAGGACTGGGGCGTTCATCTTGGCTTAGGATTTCAAATGACGAGATCAGTGAGAAGAGAGAGAAGATCGAGTGAAAGAGGAAGTATATGAAGGGGGTGATTGTATGGAAAACCCTGGAACTGAAACAAGGGTTTTTAGTGTGTGCTCGTGTTATATATACGTGTGTGACTCTGTCTATGCGCCACTGCGTATATAAAATTACTTGTGTTTTTCCATTTTCCATTATTAGATTCGACCTATTTTATTGCCTTCATTTTGCTGCAAAATAACATGTTCATAGTATGAAGATGTAAATACAATTGTTTTAGAGAAATATGTTTTTTTACTCCTTTGTTGCTCACCTATTGAGTTTTTGTTCCGAGAATTTTTTTTTTTAATCATTACATTTGTGAATAATTTTATTTTAATCTCCAAACTTACTGCAATAAATAAATTTTTTTCGATTAAATTGTTAGTCCAGATTACCTCAAATAGATAATACATTTATGTATAATAGTTATTTGATATGTGACTAATTAATCGATGAGATTTATCTCTTTAACTTCTTAAATATTTTTTATTAAATCATAATTAACTTTTAAAATTACTGTTTACGAAACAAAAAAAACAATTTTTGTAAACATAGTAGGTGCAAAAAATAATCTGTTCGAAGTTAGAGGATCAAAACAACTTTTCAAAACATAACGATGTGAAGATGTTTTTTTTTTTAAACCTAATAACCAAAATATTTTATAGGACAACAGAGACCCTAGCATTACTTATCTTCTGAAAGTGTCTAAAATAAACCCATATTTTCCTAGTTTCTTCAACTGTTCTATATTGACACGTCTCATTTTTTAAACTATTTTTTTTATCAATGTATAAATAAATTAACAATATTTTAAGAAAATAAAGTATCTAATCCACATAAGTTCTATCCAATCAACATTAGGATTGTAAACGAATCGAATCGATTCGAATATCATGATATTATATTCGTATTCGTTTATTATTCGAATCACAAAACCAAATCATATTCGATTCGAATACATTTGAGAATATTCGAATATTTGTATTCGAAAATTTTAAACTTAAAATTTAAAAAAAAAATCAAAAATATATTTATTTCCAAATTAATATACCTACATAGTACTTAATAAACAATAAAATTCATCAACTCAACTTAAATATATATTTTTGGATATATAATATATATATATATAAAATAAAAAAATTATATATAATTATATTTATTCGAATATATTCGCGAATACTCGAATCGAATATGGTCATATTCGTATTCGGATAATATTCGAATCTGAAAAAGATATTCTTATTCGAATTCTTATTCGTATTTTTCGAATTTGAATATCGAATCGAATCAAAAAAGTTCAATTCTTTTACAACCCTAATCAACATAAGTTCTATATATTACATATTTAACACAGTCGATTATTGCGTTGAAAATATGATTTATTTAATTAAGATATTTTTTAACTTTCACAAGTTACATTATTAATTATACACGATGTTGATTCTATTTAGTTTATAAAAATTAACAAAAAACAATTTCAGCACTGATTCTAGATTAGTTTTTCAAATGGAAGGTTTTATTACATTGATAGCTTTTTCTTATTTAAGCAAATACTAAAAAAAGTTGTTTTTTTTAAAAACAAGGCTAAACATTGAGAATTCTATCATTGCTCATCACATGAACAACATATAACATGGCGCGCGTACTGATTAAATGAAGCACCAAATAAACATCTGCTTGCAATACAAAATCCAAGTTAAAAAAAAAAAAGATGTAGTTAACTGAGTTCACAATACAGGATGTGATTCTGATGATCTGATCCATAGAGTTAAAAGAAAGTCATTTGAATTGCAAATGAGAAACTTTTGTCTCATCAGTAATTACTGCAGTCATCAAATATGCTACTGAAATCAAGAATCAAATGTTACTTTTCTGAACTCATCAAAACTTAACACTATGCAAAGGCTTCACCACGCAAGTCTCATATTAAATAAAGAATGGAACAGTTAAGTCTGTCAACTTGTTGCCAACATGCCCACTACCCTCAGCTATCTCCTTCAGACTTGTCCACGACTTTTTCTTCCTCTTACTCGAAGCATGGATACTTTTTTCAGGTTCAGCTGTAGTTTCAGGTTCAGCTGCTTTCTTTGCACCAGACCTATTCCTTTTCCTCCGCTTGGAATCCAATAAGGAAAGGCCAGGTGCTGGTAATGGTGGAGTTGTTGGAGGGCTCGTCTCAAGATTCTGTCCAAGCAACGGTGACAAAGCAACAAGATCCAAATTATTAACCTCAGAAGCGGTGGTTGAAGCTTTTTCTAAGCTAGGATTGTTCTCCACAACAGATTCAGCAATCTTGAATTTCAAAGCTTGCTTGGGCTTCACTGGACAAATCTCCTTCATATATCCATTCGGCGTTCCTCTCATTACATTTTGATGAGAACAGAAGTGACATCTGTAAACAACATTATTCTGTGTGGTAAGATTGGGTTTCTTATGTCTGTGTCGTACTTTTGACCGATTCTTCTCAATCCGAACCGTACAATTATGACCTGGTTGAATTAGAGTCTCACATCTGTTGAACAATAAGCATCATCAGTTGTTTCATGTGTTATATACCAATTATGCCAAGCAAATTTTACTCCTCCTACACCAACACTATTCAAAGGCATAAATTATGGGAAAGAAATCCGAATCCAGAAACAACTAAATAGCAATTAGTAAATCTGAAACTTATCACCTGATTAAAGCATTTGAGTTCATAACTTATAATATTCTAAGTTAAGAAAATTAACAGACTTGAAATGACAACCCTTTTATATATACAGAGGAGGTTAATAAGTAGATCCACCAAGTTGAAACATACAACAAAAGCAGAAGTTTAATAAGGAGAAAAAGAAGAGAGAGAGCACAATGTATGGTACGATATTAAAGAAATTTGAGCTATTCTTATTATGTTTGCTAGAACTAAGAAGTTCCCCTTCTTATCTTCTAATCCAATCATATCATTCCTCTTCTGCTTAAGATTGATTCTCCTTGTTCAAACACCATTATAAAATCCCAAAACACGCTATATTAGAGTAAAGAACTTCTGGGTTAATGAGCTATATTGATCCTAGATTGCATGTATGCACTCAGGTACTATGTGTGATTGTGTACAAATGGTGTAATTTAGGTGCAGTGAAGTAAAAGAATAACCAAAACGACAGCAAAGAAGAACAAATTAATAAGCAATTCCGGATCATAAGAATATAAACCATGAAAGACGCAACCTCTCGCAAACAAAGAAAGAGGGGTCGGCGCGAAGGCCCAAGGCTTGAGTCGTGGCAGCCAAACGCTCCCCGAAGAAGGCACCGAGAGAAGGAATAGAGGCTTCCGCCGCCGCCCAAACCGCAAGGTTTTTCAGATGGTCTAGCTTGCACATAGTTTTGGCATTAACATTGCCCTGCTTCTTCCCGCTTGATTCTTCTCTTAGGGTCATGGAAACGTGAGGCTGAGACTCGAGCGTCGCATTCGGAGCCTTCTTCTTCCGTCCTTTTCCGCCCATGTAGTTTATCCGGCGATGCTTGTACAAGAATTTCTCTGAGGAATTTCAACAAACACTTTGTGAGACTCGGACTGTGAATGCGGTTTTGCAAGCATACAAAATTTTCAATTCTCAAACGACTGAAAAGAGTTTTTGATGTTCCAATTTCGGTACACTTTTGCGACTTGACTTGAATGATTGAAAGGGCTTTTTCTGGGTTGGGCAACGACGATGGATCAAAATCTTGAAGAACTGAAAATCGTTTGGGCCGATTTTTAAAGGCTTCAAACTGAGCTTTTGGGCCCATGCCACTAAATAAATCCAATTTTCTATTGTGTTTAAAAAAAATACAATTACAATTGAAACAGAGTAGCATATTTTTCTAGCAAAAAAACTTATATGATACGTCTGAATGAATAATTTACCATAAACAACATGTGAAGATTGTGTTACCGGAATCCTCTTCTTCTATAATTACAATTTGGCTTTGGAGAATTATTTGTGAGCATATTATTATTTTATAAAAACCAGGATTAAATATAAAAATCAACTAATATTATTGTTTTTTTTTATTTTCCAACCTAAAACTTTTTTTTTTTATCAAATTACAATCTGAACTACTAAAATTTATCAAATTGTAACTTTCGATCCATTTTTCGGTGAAATAACATGTGACCCTCAGGCTCAAATCCCTTCATCATATTCTACAAAAATCTCAACCATACTGCAATGAAAAAATCATTTTGCTTCATAGGTATACCGAAAAAAGGAGACAATTCCACAATAGAAGTTGAAGTGGAGTTTATTTACTTTGAGAAACTGAACTATAAGATTTTAAATAATTCAAAGTGATGGAGAATAAGACAATGAATTAATTTTTCTGCAGAAAAAGTTGAAATAGTGAACTTATATATCGTCCATGTACAACTTCCTCGCCTGGCCGACATGGTTGCATTCAGATTCATTTTTTGGACTCTTTTTGTTTTTTAATGATTTCTAAAGAATATGAACTTATCAAGTAGTAATATTAACTTAGAGTGATAGTTCACAATATTGCCATTGTTTGGCTCAACCTCAACTTAAAGAGTTAGAAAAATACAATTCTCCTAAAAATGATCACAAAACTTAATTATTGGGTTGATATATATATATATATATATATTAACTATATTTTGAAGAAAATCATAATGATTTAATGTATAGATAGTTTTACCCAATGAATGATTACATGATCATACTGAATTTAAGGTAAAATATGATTTTGTATTTATTTATTTGTGGAACGACTTTAATAAATTTAGTTTTTTTGTTATCAATTTTGGAACTTAGGACTTAATAATGCGTGGTGTGTATAATTGGATGTTATTAAGTTAATGAAGTATGAGATGATTGAAATCACTATTTTGTAATTAAACATTGACAATGTTAATATTATTGATTTATTTGCATCCTCACAAAATTTAACATTAAGACGAAACACTCTTTTCTCTCCCCGTTCATTTGCCAACTTATTGAACGAATATACTAAAGTATCGTGAATATTGAATTACCTTATTACACAACTAGTCATATTCTTATTCCTTCTTGTATTCTAGTTTGTGTTTGTTAAATTACTTTCCTATGTAAATAGCGTTATTAATTAATTCTCAATCATTGTATTATTTATTGAATTTAGATTTTAATTGAATTATTTATCACAACGTGGAGATAATTATTGATGTTGACAAATAATAATTAAAAATGATGAAACAATCAATAAAATCAACTACACTATAAATTAATTAATCTTCGGCTTTTTCACCAATTACTTATCCAGTTTGGTGGATAATATAAACAAATTTACCAATTCAATTGAAATGGACAAATAATTACATTATAGTCGCATAAGTACTTTCCTTGTTTCTTTCACAGTCTAACATTTGTTTCTCTTATAATTAGGTGAGTCTTTATCGGAGGCTTAAAAGAACTTAGGTGAGGAAATTCAACTGCTATTAGAGTATATAACCTATAGTACAATTAAAAAAATTGTTAAATCAAAAAAACTATCCTAACTATCTGAATAAACATGTACAATAGTTTAAAACGTCATCGCGTATGTCGAACTATGAAAAAGTATTAAAGGTTAGATTTATAACAAAATAGCAAATTATATTTTAATTTTACTTTGTTTGGGGTCAATTTTATTTAAAAAGATCTAAATTTAGTTGAATTTAAACTAGAATTGACTAACTGACAAGTAATATTTAAAGAAACATTAATTACACTACTCAACTTCAATTCAATTCAACTATTAATGATTGAACTGATCACCACAATTAAGGTCAGGTTTAAGCTTTGTGACCTAATTATGGTACTACATGTCCGAACTCAAACGTGGATTGAATTTTTGTTTGGGAAATCCGAAAACCCAGATTTTATTATCATGTCATAAGAAAAAAAGTCGAAAAAAGTTTTTCTATATTATTGAGTGTGTTCATCTAATTTAGTTGTTTTAGCATATATTTTTATAGTAATTTCGATCTCACATTCATAAAGTTCATTATCTAAGAAACTCCATTTAAATTATTCTGGTGTAATGTGTGAGTTATATATGTTATGATTATAATAGTTCGAGTCATGATTTATAATTATAGGTTTGAAGTGAGCAATACATGATAGATTGAGCTGTATTTATGCAACAAATGTATATACATTTTTGTCTAGTTTTAATCTATAATGATGCATTATTTTTAAAGATGTTAGAATTATATGTTAAAATTCTATATCTTAGATGATTTGATGCTGCATTTTAACATCTACTAATTTGTTTTGGGATATTTTTACTAATTTTTATAATGTTTAATAACGATTATATTAATCTATTTATTAAACGAACTAACTCAAATCGAATCCAAACACAAATGGTTAAGATAACTTTAGTATTACTTAGTTGAATTAAAATATCGATAATAAAATTCATTCAATCGATTATGATTCATTTATTACAAGGTGAGTCTTACATGAAATATTTTTAGGGTGGGACTAAACACACCCCAAAAACTTCTAAGGACACCCAAATTCATATGTAAAATCATGTGTAAAATAACATATGGATGAGGTGCATTTAGAAGTTCTTGGAGTGTGTTTAGCCTCACCCATATTTTTATGAATTTAGTTACATAAGATGAATCAACCTACAACCAATTTTTTTAAAATTAATATACAAATTTATGAAAAGAAATTTTTGTTTATAAATAATAAATATCCGTTTTTTTAAAATTAATATACAAATTTATGAAAAGAAATTTTTGTTTATAAATAATAAATATCCGTTCACTATAAGTCCAACTATTACTGAAACCTCTTATATAATGATGTTAAACGGGTTGACCCTAATTCTATATGGTCATTCCTATAGGGTCACGAGCTAGAGCCTTATTCGATTCACTCTTAACAAACCTTTCATAATGAGAACCTAACTTTAACCCCAACGGGCCTCGAGTTAAACGAGTTACTAACCGGATTACGTAAAAAAGTCAACATATAATTTAAAATAGAGATCATAAAATTATAAAAGTTCAAACATAATTTTATCATAATTCTAAATGTTCAAACATAATTCAAAAAATTCTAAAAGTTCAAGTATAATTCATAAATTGACAAATATTTTCACTTTTCAGCATTCGATCATTCCTTAAACAAAGACAGAATATCATCTTCCAACTCCTCCTCCTCCTTATCATCTAAAAAATTTACAAAATCATAAGTTAGTTATTGATAAAAGATATTTAATTATATGTAAACAAATTACATATGAAATCATAAAAATATTATCAATAGTAAAACCTTGTAGCCAATTATGAGCACACATGAGAGCTTCCACATTTTTTTCCAAAAAGTCGACTCCTGTATTTGTTGACAACACGAAACTCAATGCTAAAAGTTGATTTAGAAACTACAATGGTGATTTGGATGCTAAGAATATCACAAGTCATGATAGATAATGTTGGATGCTTACTTTTATTTTTTTTCCACAATGTCAACACATTCAAATTTTCACTGTATTTCAATTTTATAGGGATTCATCCAAATACCGATCAAATCCAAACTTTTCAATTTGAATATCTATTGATTTACTTTACCAATCTTCCATAACCTAAATATAATTAGATGAATTAACAAGTATACTAAACAATTAATATATAAACAAATAATGAATGCTTATAACACTAAAAAAAAATTGTTAACTGGGCAGACTAGCCTGTTTAGCCCGAGGACTAATAAGGTCGAGCCAAAAAAGTTCGGATTTAAACACACCTCTCGTATAAAAGACCAATCCTATGTTTTTTAGGGTTAAAAGAACCGACCCGTTTAATCCAACTCAATCCGGATGTTGCCCGTTTAGTCCAACCCTGTTCAACATCTCTACTCTTATATACGTTTTTGTTTTTAATATAAAGAAGTTCAACATCTCTACTCTTATATACGTTTTTGTTTTTAATATAAAGAAGTGGACCAAACGGAATTATGAAGTAGAGGTTTGGCAAAAGATTTAGTTAACCCAGAATAGGAAAAAGAGATATCCAAACAATCCACATCCATATGCAAACAGTTTTTAACATTCGGGTCAAACCAAATTTGATCTACCCGGCCGGCACCTTGAATCGCGAATGCTTATAAACCACACAACTGCGAACAACAAAAGCCATGTCTTCTATATTACTATTCAACAACAATAAAAATCTCCTCTCCCTCTCTCTCTTCTAAACAAATTTTCTTTTCCTTCATCATCAAAACTCCTTTCCCATCTCACCCAGGGTTCAGGTTTCTTTTAATTCCTTCTTTTTCCCTATGTAAATATAGACGATAACATAGGCAGACGCGATAATTTCTGCTCCCTTTTGTATTTATATTGGTTTCCGTAGCTGAAATCATTTGGATTTTCTGTATATATATAAAAGAATTTCTTATTTCAGCCTTTCTCGTCGTGTGGTTGAATTTTGGGGGTGTTTTAATTGTTTGGCTTGATAATATATTGTCTTGAGTGGGTGGGTGTTGCTTATTCTAGAATTGGGATGTTCAATTTGATAGGGTTTTAGTAAATTTAGGATTTATACGACGTGTGAAAGGCTTTGTTTAATGCTTTCTTTCTGTGAGAATAAATTGTGCCTTGTATAGTGAAAAGAAAGTTCCTTCTGTATAAATATTTATTTTAGTAATAAATACAAAACTCTTAGATTACAGGTCGGTTACATCGTTCCTTGTGTATTTCTGGTGATTTCTTCTTGTGCTCCTGAAATTATTCTAAAGGGGTTTAAGATAAAAGCAAAAATTAATGAGCTTAGACTGAGTACTTTGGAAGAATTTTACCTTCTATAGTTTCAAAAGGGTTATTGAATTGTGTAGCCAAAGTAGAGTTAGGCTGTTGTTAATTAACAAAGATGGTGGATTCAATTGCTGCAACTTCCCTGTTGGGGCTCCGGCCGATTTATGGAAGTTACTCTTGGAAGGATGGGATACATAAGAAGAAGCTGGCTGATAATTGCCGGCTATCTTTTACCAAGTTTATGGGTAGGAAAGTTGCTCTCTCTGCTTCTTTCCAGAGATGTCATGTTGAGCAGCCAGTTATGTCTCTGATAAAGGCCCAAGCGGCTGAATTAACCAAAGAGACATTTTCATATCGTGAGGAAGATCGAATGCCTAGAGAATTTCGGCATGGGATTGACTCTGGTGTTGATCGTAGACCAGGGTTGTGGCCGCCAGAGAATAAAGCTGATATTCCTGGGCTTAAAAATCCATTGCTTCGACAAGAAAGGATGGGGTGTGGGTGGTTAGGTGCTATATTTGAGTGGGAAGGAGTGCTGGTTGAGGATAATCCAGATCTTGAGAAGCAAGCTTGGTTGACTCTTTCTCAGGAAGAAGGAAAGTCACCACCACCAGCCTTCATGCTTCGGAGAATAGAAGGTATGAAGAACGAGCAAGCCATGTCAGAAGTTCTCTGCTGGTCAAGAGATCCAGGAGAACTGAGGAGATTGGCTTCTAGGAAAGAAGAGATCTACCAAGCTTTACAGGGTGGGATTTACAGATTCCGTACTGGTTCACAAGAATTTGTGAATGTTCTGATGCATCATAAGGTGCCAATGGCTTTGGTGTCTACCCGGCCAAGAAAATCTCTTGAAAGAGCAATTGGGGTCATTGGTATTGAAGGAGTGTTTAGTGTCATTGTGGCCGCAGAGGATGTTTATAGAGGGAAGCCTGATCCGGAGATGTTTATGTATGCGGCCCAGCTTCTACAATTCATACCTGAGAGGTGTATAGTATTTGGGAATTCAAATCTAACGGTTGAGGCTGCACATGATGCTCGGATGAAATGTGTTGCTGTTGCTAGCAAGCACCCCGTATACGAGCTTGGAGCTGCTGATCTTGTAGTGAGACATCTTGATGAGCTCTCAGTTGTTGACTTGAAGAACCTTGCTGATATTGAATCAGCAGAATTTGGGTCCATGGAGCCAGAGTTGGAGATGGAGGCCGAGGAAGAAGATGATCGGCCGCCATCCTCTTCAGTAGGTGTTTATGATGATTTCTGGTGATATTTTCCAAATGTACAGAATGTTAGCCTTACTTTAATTCTTGGCCATGTGCACCTACTTCATGACATGTATAAAGATTACAAGACAGAAATGCATGGTTCATAATTTGCAGGGGGGAAATTGGAAGATATAGAAACTGTAAAAAGGTAGTCTACATTGGATTACCAATTTACTATGTCACATATCATGTATGTATTATGTGTATAATAATATGGTTATACTTCCCTTTATCTCTTCTTTGTTTTATTTATCTATATGATTCTCTGAAGTAGCTAGCTGATTCTATGGCATCATAAAGACTGGAATAAACTGCTTTTGAGACTAAAAGCAGTTCAAAGAATCTCTGCCCTTTATAGTACTGTAGTTGGGGAATGTTTTCTGCTTGTCCAAATACTTGCATGCACTAGGCTTTCAACTCTTCCACTATGTTTTCCCATGCTTCACTGCTTGGGGTTGCTCTGTTTTCTGTTTCTAGAACCTGCAAAGAGGCTTACGTGGAAGTGGAACTTCCAATCCCAAGCAATGAGTTGTTAGGTATTCGTTCATCTTCCAATCTTCTACGATATATTTGGTAATAGTTGATTTTTACATTTCATTTTGTCCAATCTTATATACGCCAAAGACTTCCTTTACATTCTTTGATGCACACTAGTATTTTAGCAATACTCTGTTTGGGTTGAACTTACTTGCATACTTGATTGGGCTTTCTATATGTTGTTGTCAAAAGAGATTAAAGTCAAGTTTGGGCCGACCCATACAACATAAAAGCCCAACTAATAAATACTCCTTGGAATGGTTTTGAGTAGCAGGGCCCATGCGTATGATGGCCGCCGCCCTTATTGCCTAATCTATCACCAAACACCACTTTGTTATGATTAAGAGAGCGACTTTCTTTTAATACATTTAAAAACGATTTTTGCGTTTGGGGAAGAAGGACATATTTTATTAAATATATATTTCTAGGGAGATGCCGACTATGAGTATTTTATTCCTCTACTTTTACCTCATGAGGTCAAAACATAAGTCCTAATTTGACATGATTTTGTCTGTCTTAAAATGTGATTGTTTTACATTTTACATGATTTCTGATGTTTTCTGTAAACATAACCCAAATTTGTATTAAAATCAAATATGAATGTGATGATAACAAATTCGTTTTTAACGGATGTTATCTTATAGAATTGTTTAGGTGCTATGTTTATATAATTGTATTGGTGAATTTTGAATACATATGAACATTACATCTTAAATATAATTATCTAAAAAATATATATATGGATCCGAAGAGAATATGTACCATTTTTTTTTTCTTAAAAAAAAGATATGTACTATGATTTTGGCCAAAAAAAATGATGTCATTTTTTGGAGTTTGTTGTTACCTTTTGTCTTGAATATTCCAACGCAATCTGGGTACTATTTAATTTTAAATTATATTTTTTTGCGTCATTAACTCATTGCAACATCCAACACGTTAAATATCTCAAATTATCTTTTGTCTTATTTCGGTTTTAATCATGTATCAAATTCATAAATATCATGTAATTACATATTTAAATTGATCGTAATCGTAAATACAACTAATAAATTCCATTCTTAATTGTGATAATAAAAAAAAAACAAAAAAAAGAGATATCGTATTACTTTTCGTATACGAAAAAGGTTATATACCAATGTTTCATTATCTGACTTTTTTATCAACCATAGTAAGTAAGATAGCATTTCACGCCATGCCATTGAATTTAATTTAAATCCGTAGTAAGATTCGTTTTTGCATCTTTTTCCTTTTTTTTTTTTTTTTTCGTTTTGCAATCTTGATTACTATCTCGTCTTTAAATGGGAATACATGACAAAAAGCTTTTTGACAAGAAATAATATAAAAAAATAATTCAGGATGATTATGGAGTCAGGAAAGGACTAAATATGAAATGCGGTAGTCTTCATTTATTAAAAATTAATTTTTGTAATTCATTACTATCACTATTGATTTGATTAAAAATACGAAGTTTAATTAATCGAATAGTTTCCAACATATTGTTCTTGAGAAAGTATATTGATAAATAAAATATAATGTGTAACTAAAAAAAGCTATTACCTTGTATTGATAATAAATTAGTGATAAAAAAAAAGAATTTAAAATTTCCAAACATAACTAAATATATTGAGTACACATGCTCCTTTTCTTTACAGTGGAGAAGCTTAAAAAAAGAAAAAGAATTATTCTATTTAGAGTTTAGAGTTAAATGCATGTATTTCTTTTTGTTGGGATGAAATCGTATTGCAATCTTTATGATGAGATGACGTGTCAAATGACAAGTGGAAAGGAGCACAGCAAAAAGAGTGGATGGTGCCGCACATTTGAGTTCCCCCTGCCCCCCATCCACCTCTTTTCCTCTTTTTAGTCTCTGCTCAGTGCAGACCACTCTTATGAAATTGTACGCTCTTCCACAACCTAGCAACTGTACTCTCTCTCTCTCTCTCTCTCTACTCTTTCCTTGAGGCAGAGACTCGAATTTCTTGTTTAGTTTCATTATCTAAAGCCTCTGAAGGGTATTTTTCATTTCGTGAGCTTGTGGCTTTCCTTGTGATTCTAATAATCTGTTTTATTGTTTGTGGATTTCTTGAATTTCTTTTTCCTAATTTGTAAATTCGAATTGCGTTATGGAAGTGCATTCCATCAGTTCAGCATTTATGTAATAGTTCAAGTTTCTCTTTGATATTTTTATTGCTTATTTAATTTCTTTAATTGGCCACTGGGTATATTCATTGATCAACTGGCAGCAGAAAGTTTCTGAATTAAGTCCACTGCTATCCAACAGCGTGACTGCGTGAAAGTTATTTTACATGATTATCGGAATTTCATATATATATGTATATATGTCTGTGTGTGTGGGGAAGGTTGTATTGGTTTTGCACATCAGCATACTTTGTATCTATGATGATCGGTCCATGTTGTTTCTTCATGTATTTCCTTCTGCATGATACATAGAGATAAGATATCATAACAATGGATGTAATTGGTTTGAATTTTCATTGAGCAAAATTGTCTTAGAACCATGTGGCGTTTTGTTTATTTGTTATGCATCAGTTTGTATCCAATGGTCCTTTTGCTTTATAATGGTGAAGCAACATTTTTTTAAGTTGTACAAATAGTTCTCTAAGTACGCTTGACTTTTCAGCTTTTAGGCATGGCTTTGATGTCCCATCCTGGTTCGGCACAGAGCATTCATTCGGAGACCATACAGTTAAAAGCTAGGCGCAATGGATTTAGTAGCTCTGCAAACACGGTGGAGTCAGGGAGGTCTAAGGAAGTCATTTTTAATTTACGTGCCCCTTCATGGAGTTCTCTGAAGGTGACAAAAGGCTGGAGTTCAGGGGGGTTTGAAGTGGGGCAGAGGCGAGGGAATCGGTTAACTGTTGCTGCAAGTCCTCCTACAGAAGATGCTGTTATTGCGACAGAGCCGCTTACAAAAGAAGATCTTGTAGATTACCTAGCTTCTGGTTGCAAGCCTAAGGATAACTGGAGGTTGAAGTTCTAGCTTTTATTGGGTACTTAAATTTGATTGCCTTATTTTCTTGTAAAGATATTCTTTGGTTTCAGTATGTGCATTAGAGATGCTACTAGGATTTATGTGCCTGATTTTCCTTTTGATATTTTTCATGGTGAAACAAGTAGTTTGTTGGGACTATTCCAAGCTTTCCTTTTTATTTGCTCTCAGAAGGTTAATCATAAAACTAGCTAGCTCACCCACTCCCTTTATGATTATTGTTGGTAGGGAGGGGCTGTATTTAGTCTAGTAATCTGAGAACATGTCCTGTTTGTTTGTTTCTTCCTCTTCCTTTCCATGTGTTTGTTATAGATTATTTGAAAATATTCATAACCTGAAAATATTGATAATCTGTTTCATCATCTTTTCCACCAACCTGATATCATTTTTCATGTTAGTCTTAGAGCTCATGATTGGTGAGTTTTTTTGGTGATATTGTTATATCAAAATATTCATTATGTTGTTTCTTACTGTGCCTTTGCTTTGGATCAGAAAACCTAGCATCATTTACTGATTTTGACCACTTCATTTACTCTTTGTTTTTTACGGAGTATGAATGCCGGAATTCGAGTCATTGCTAGATATCTTAACCAGCTGTTTGGATTTTTTTTTTTTTTTGTTTATTTGGCTGCAGTTCTAATTCGGGAATTTAATTATTTATTATGCCTGCATTGGATGGGTCTTTTATTAATAGTGGTTTGACATCTAATACAACCATATATCATTGGCTTATACAGGATAGGTACCGAACATGAGAAATTCGGGTTTGAGATTGGAACACTTAGACCCATGAAATATGAACAAATAGCAGAGCTTCTTAATGGTATATCTGAGAGATTTGATTGGGATAAAATAATGGAAGGTGAATACATTATTGGACTCAAACAGGTATTTGCACTATTTTTTCCTATTTCCAGAAGGATATGTGGTTGAATTCCCAATATTTGTTTGTGACATGCATGTTTATATACTTGGGATGATAGGGGCTCGCTACTACAATATATTATTTGATCCCTATTCTTGTATAAAACTTATTGATATTCCCTAGAGTTCTAGTTTAAGATTATTTTAATAATCAGCAGTATCTTTCCCGTAACTCAAATCTGTGCTGTCACTGCACACATTGAAATTGTAGTACTCATCTGCTGAAACTTTATATTATTGGCAGGGAAAACAAAGTATATCATTAGAACCTGGTGGTCAATTTGAGCTCAGTGGTGCACCTCTTGAAACTTTGCATCAAACTTGTGCTGAAGTCAATTCTCATCTTTACCAGGTTGGTAGACTTATTTTATGGTATGAAGTGCAAGCAATCTAGTATTCCGGGTTTTCACCTTTCTTACTCGAAAGATTTCGCTCTTCTGATATTGATTTGACAAACATGAAGACATGCAAATGGTTTTCTGTAGCAATGATTTTCCTGTCTTGTAGAGACTTGTAGGGACTCATTTGAACCAGCCAAATCAGACTTCAATAGCTGAGTTTAGCATCATAATTGTTTTAACGAAATACACAGGTTAAGGCTGTTGCGGAGGAGATGGGGATTGGATTTTTAGGAATCGGCTTTCAACCCAAATGGAGACGTGAAGATATACCAGTAATGCCAAAGGTAAAATCTATTAGAGGTCTAGTATATTTGGATTTTCAAATTTAATTCAGGAAGAAGATTTTCTTTTGGTCCAATGTAATAGTAAGTGTCTATGTGCTTTGAATCTTTGATGGACTGTGAACTAGCTTGAACTAGAAAAAATATTGCCTTGAACCTTTCAATTTTTTTCTACCTTATGTGCAATAGGACAGGGATTCTTAGAATTGCTATGTCCATATCGCCTAATTTTCGACACCGTTCTTTTATTCTTTCCAAACTTGATAAAGAATTGTTGTTATCAGTTGGACTCAATTCTTTAGTTCTTTTTTTTTTCCACTTATTATTGCAGATGTCATATTCAAGCATGCAAAATATGTTTCCTTCTGTTAAGTTAGTTTGGCAGATTTTGCTTTGTAATATCTTATGAGTTGATATGCATACTGACAACATAATTTTGCTCAGGGAAGATATGAAATCATGCGAAATTATATGCCCAAAGTTGGGTCACTTGGACTTGATATGATGTTCAGAACATGTACTGTCCAGGTGAGAAGAAATTTCGTATTTCTTGTGTATTTCCTTTATATTTATTTAGTTGTTACCATACTTTATTTAAACCTCCATATTCAAGACTTTTGAAACGCTATACTATATTTGTTTTCAGTGACAGTGGTCCTCGTGTTGTACAGGTGAATCTGGATTTTGATTCCGAAGCTGATATGATAAGGAAGTTTCGGGCTGGGCTTGCCTTACAGCCTGTACGTTGGTCATTTATTGAGCATAAATTATTTGATTGTGTGGGATCTAACTAATTTCTTGAACAGATAGCTACAGCTTTGTTTGCAAATTCGCCTTTCATTGAAGGGAAACCAAACGGTTATCTTAGCATGAGAAGGTTGTTATGCCCTTCCTTAATAAATAGTCTAAATTATTTTAATATTTCCTTTTCATGTGTATTGGTCTAAAGCTGTCTTTGATTGATTGAGGCTTTCAAAAAGTTTCACATGATATATATATATATTTTCACAGCCAAATTTGGACGGACACTGACAATAACCGAGCTGGGATGCTTCCATTTGTCTTTGATGACTCATTTGGGTAAGTTCCCTTGTACGATCATCTTTTTGATTAGGCAGATGAAAGATCTGATTAATTTTCAAAACTAGTCTACTGTTTTTAGTTTGGGTTTGCTCCTTCTAAGTGGCACCTTTCCGAAAATGGAATATCTCTTTACTCTTCATTCATAAATACACCCATTAAATAGTTGCATAATTAACTGAAAATGTCACGAACCAAGCACATGTTTCTCTCCCCATTTTCATGGTTGCTTGAATCTGCTTTGCCTATTTGCACATTCACCACTGAATTTTATTATGAATAGAACTCCTATCACCAGAATATTCCCACAGGTTCTGTTATGGGTGCCACCAGAATCATACTGTTATTTAAAATTACCTCACTCAATCGATCAGTCCCATTTACCTCCATTTGCCATTCTAAAATTTTAATTGCGACAGCCTAGGAATTGATTCTCCTAGTTTTGCACCCAATAGCAAGCCATCACAACTTTTAGTCACCACAACAATGTCCTTGGCTTGAAGTTCATAATAATTAATGTTGATCAGTTGATGGAATCTCCAGTATTCCTTTCATTTGCTGGTTGAATTGGGAGATTCTTCTAGCACTGTGTCTTGTGACACCAGTCATGAAATTGTTGATGCAACTGGTGGTTACATTAGTTGCTTGAATCATCCAGATTTTTTTTTTTATCAAAGTAGTATTCATAGTAACACTGGAATCCTTCCACATATAAAAAGATTTTTTATATTTCCACTGCATGAATTTAGAAAGGACTTCAAAGTGGTTTCTACAAAATGTTGATTCAACACAATCTCTTTTGCTGAACTAATAGAAGCACTGCGTGTTTGTTGCATTATTCTAATGTAGTTCTAAATCTGAAAGAATCTTGAGCATTGGTGATTGGTTCTAAGGTTTTAATGGACTACTTCATACTTATTTTGTTTCTTGTCTTATTGGTGCAGGTTTGAACAATATGTAGATTATGCTCTTGATGTCCCTATGTACTTTGTCTATCGGGAAAAAAAATATATTGATTGTGCTGGGTTGTCCTTCCGGGTTAATATCTGCACTTGATTCTTTCTTTGTAGGTTTTGGCATTGCGTGATTCTGTTATGTCATGTGACCATTATTATTCATTCTGAATTTTCTGCAGGATTTTATGGTTGGGAAACTTCCTTCTCTTCCTGGTGAATTTCCAACTCTGAATGACTGGGAGAATCATCTTACAACAATATTTCCGGAGGTTTATATTTTGATTAATTGGCCAAAAATGTATGCTAGTCATCTAGATGATTTTCATGATTTCTGGCATTATCTCTTTCCAGGTTAGGCTCAAAAGATATTTGGAGATGAGAGGCGCTGATGGTGGACCTTGGAGGAGGCTATGTGCACTACCTGCATTTTGGGTATTTTCTCATAATTTCCATAGTGTTTTCCCTTGTTATTTTGTTTAACTGACTCACAAGAAAGACTCGTTTTATCAACTTATCACAGTAGAGAATCTTGGATTGGAAGGATTTGAGTGATCTTTTTTTGAAGACTTGATGATAAAAATTTAGTAGTAACTTGCTTTTAGTTCCTATAGTATGAGTTTTCTTGATTTCCTTGGCAAATTGAAAGTAAAGTGGCTGGTGGTGTGAGGGGTGTGACAAGGGAGAACCCTGCAATGAATGCAGAATGTATGTTCTTGATGTAGATGCTTTGATTCAGCATTTCTGCTTTGCTTGGCTTGGTGTCGTTAAATATTGGTTGAGATACGAATGTCTAACACTCAGATCACTGTGTTTCAGGTTGGTATCCTGTATGATGAGGTCTCTCTACAAAATGTTTTGGACATGACAGCTGATTGGACACCAGAGGAAAGGCAGATGCTTAGGAATAAGGTAACATGTTCTACAGCTGATTGATCTTAGTTGATCTCTATGAAAAAAATTGAGAGGTAAAGATGCATCTGCATGGGTGATTGAGATTTGTTGGTTCATTTAACTTGCATCTATTTAATGGACTTCTACATTTCTCATAGATGAGGCATGTGATTTCTTCATGTGACTTCTGTTGCTAAGGATAGATATTCTTCCCCAATATCCTCACAAACTTGGTTGCAACCTTACAAAGTGGGGTTACAATAATTTTGTGGAACAGAATTTGATTCTCATTCAACAATTCAAAGACGTCTTGTAACACAATAATGGACAGAAGACAAATCAGCATGAATATGATGGAGCAGTTTTCTTGAGATTTGAACACGTTGCACACTACCTTCTTTGGCAGCTTATACTGACAACCCCATCTAAACTATCTGTGTTTTTGTGTTTATATAGCATTTTTCTTCTTTATTTTTTCGTGATTTATTTATTTATGACTGATCTCTGCCCAAAGTTCTACATTCCTTTACAAGCCCTTTGAGAGTGAAAGGTTAAGATCTTGATGTTCTTTTTTGTGGCTCATAATTTTATCTATTTGAATTTGTTATTTCTGCTGCTTTTGCAGCTGTTAGTTTCCTCTTATATTTATGTGTATTTACAATTGTGTGAGTGTTAAATTGCCATTGTCATTCTTCTCTTATGAGTAAAGTTGCTAAGTCATTATCTTGATAACCAATGCATAGGACCCTGACATCATTAGTAGCAGAGTTGCCCATGGACTCACTTTACAGACACTAATATGTGCTAGTGCCTTTATTTAGGATTCAGATAATTAGGAATTTTATTCATACTAAAATTGTCAAGATGCTACCCTCTTCAAAAGTGGTGATATTCTTGTGAGTCGAGTCTCTTAGGGTGCATGCCACCATGCAATGGACAAACTGTTAAACGTACATGGTGTCACCTGGGGTGGATTTCATAAAGTTATCCATAAGCTTTATATCATGTTCGAAGAAGGATTTTCCTCTGTGATGTATGGCGAGTTATCCACAAACTAGTGTAGCTAAATACATCATTAACTATGAAGGACTTTGTAGAGAAAAACACAGTATATTCTCGTTTCATGTTAACACCTTTTCTATGTTTGATGACCTTCATGATTTTGACTTACTGTTTTTGAAAATCTCTGGTGCTCTGTTCGCTTTAAAAGTAGGAATAAAAAATGAGTAGTTTTGTGACAAATCTTTTCAGGTCCTGCAATATCATTTCTGCATTTTCAAGTTTCTTTCATAGCCAGCCATGGAGAGTGCCTTTTAATCCAAAATTTTGTAGTAGGTACCGAAGACTGGATTGAAGACACCATTTCGTGATGGACTGCTGAAGCACGTCGCCCAAGAAGTTGTGAATTTTGCAAAGGTGATTTGATAATCATTCCATTTTATGTGTTGTTCCTGCTTGCTTGATTTGAATGTAATAATTTTAACTGTCAATTAGGACAAACATAGGCTGTGAAGGGGTTTCCACATTTTTTTTCCTATGTGCCTATTCATCTGTGTGCTTCTTTCTCATAGGATGGTTTGGAAAGAAGAGGATTCAAGGAAACTGGATTTTTGAATGAAGTGGCAGAAGTGGTTAAAACAGGTAAGCAAATCCCCCATGATACTTGGATTATACCTGCCTTATTTTTATCTCTTTATAGTCTGTAAGTTATTGCTAAATCTGCAAAGGCTTATTCTTAGCGGAGCAGAGATTTAGTTTTATTGGTCAAGCATAATACTTGGTGTGTTTTTTTTTTTTTTTTTTGCAAAACTTATGTCTCATCCAATCCAATATTTCGTTAATAACCATTGTAGACTAGTGAATCTTTTCAGAAACCTCCTATATACCATTATTCTCATCCATGAAAATGAATTTACGGACATAACTTATGTTGTAAGAGTATATCGTGCTTGTATGACATTCCCCTATGATTTGTTCAGACTTCAGTGGATATATAGTTTTCTTGTCTACTTAGCCTGGGACATGTCTTGACTTGTTAATTTTTTGTGTTTTGTCTTTAATTTACTGCCTCTGTTGTGAATATGTGTCGTAAAGGTGTTACTCCAGCTGAAAAGCTCCTTGAATTGTACCATGGGAAGTGGGGACAAAGTGTGGATCCTGTTTTTGAGGAGTTGCTCTACTAGAGATTGTTGAGAATCTTGCTGCATCAAGTCCTGCCAATTTTATGTTCTTCTTTTTTTGCTTCTCACAACAAACACTTCAACGTGATCTGCGAATCTTTTGTACACTTCAGCATAGTTTCTCTTCTCGTGTATCAGATTTTATCTGTTGGAATAACCTCAAGAGTCTGTGCAGTCATAATCAAATAAAACCAGGACAGAGTTTTGAGGCTCCTCCACTAGTAATATATTAGCTTCTTCTGCAAAATAATCAGTTGCAACGTTATATCATGCGTCATACCAACCACGATGGTTAAAATGTTGACAGATCATTGAAATGATTGCAAGGATATATTAGTGATTGTTACTGAGTCTTTTGTTATCATCCTTGATGATTTCAAAGCGTCTGTTAGATAATCTTCATGACGTTGTTAAACCACCAATGAGTGTAAAGAAATGCAGCTGGTATAAGCTCAATAAAACACAGTATACAAATCAATATCAGAATCCTGCTGCATTATTGGTTGAGTCCATGTGCCATGTGCTTTCCTCTTCCTCTGCTAACGACCGCATTATACTCTACATTTGTACATATTCTCAGTCCATTATTGCTTTTGCCAATGTGTGTACAACATGACTTGTTCTACATACCTCATTTAGCACCTTTTCAGGCACCTATTATATGCCATATTGTTGCCACATCAACAGGTGCCCACACCAGCCTTCACTTTACGTCTACGTGATATTTCTCATCGGTTCAATTTACTAGATGCAACATGATGTAATTGAAGAGTTGTTTTTAGAAAATGAATATCTAATGAGTCCATTCCAAGTGAATTTCAAAGCACAATTCTATTGATCATTTTCACCTTTTCTGCCCTTATGGACAAGACATTCCATTTCGTCCGTGCACTTCATGCATAAATCATGTTGAATTGCTTGTACACAAACTTTCATGGTGTATTTTGATAATTTCGATGGAAAAAAGTTAATTTTACTATATCATTAATTCAATTTGGTCTGCAATTTGATTGACTTTAGTGCAGTCTTCTTAAAGTGAAAAACCCTTTAACGTTTAAGAATAAATTAAGACACTGACTACTGAGCACCCAATCATTTACGTCACCAGTGTAGAATTAACTTTGAACTTGATAACAATGGTGTGACGGCAGCGAGCTGTAGAACATATCTTTGACATTGTTATTTAAAAAGGACAAAAAGGATTTGGCATGTTTAATCACGGAATTGGCTACATCGTTCAATGTTACACAATTAAACTGAAGAAGAACAGTTAACTAAATTGTTCACAGCTAAAATGACGAAAATGATAAAATGTCCCACATCTCTTAATTATATGAAAAAGTGAAATTAATAAGAATATTGGATATCTGACACATCAGTGGTGTATGTGTTCACGCGGATAGGATAACAGGATTGTAATTAAATGAAATAGGAAAATTAAAAATCAAGAAAACCAATGAAGCCAAATTTTCTTATTTTAGTATTTTCTAAAACAATGTAATGAAAACGACATTGGATCCCATATCATAAACCTTTAATTGCAAGCTGGAAGTGAGAGTGAATTTTAAAATGGAAAGAAACAAATGAGTCGACAGAGAGACACTCATGGGTTCAATAATTGAAGCTTCCTACCTATCCCCAACCTTCAATCTCATGCCATTTTAGCCTAGTTGGCAACCGACGATTATCATGGTTAATCTCATTCTTTATCATTAAGGAACACTAATTAATACCCAAAATAAAGAAATCAATGAAAACATCACATCCCCACCTTCCAAATATTGATCACAAATTTTAGATGTCCTTGTAGTAGTTTTCATGAATCATCTTCATGGACTTGACTCACAAATACACATTTTTTTATTCACATGGTTCATATCAACAACATTTACTATGCAATATAAAAACTTGGAGTCCTTTGATGGAATAGACAATAAAAAATATACAAGAAGAAGTAATCAAAATGGAATCACATGCAATTCTATGTTTTGAATCGTATATCATTCTTGTCTTTCATTACAAGATAGTATTCCATTCGAGGTGTGCATTGGTGAAATGAAACACGCGATAAGAAAGGAAGAAGTTTGGCGACTTCACCAACTTAATAACATGAGAAGCGTGTGAGGAATAAATGTGAAAAACTAATATTGAAAGGGGGCAAGATGGGAATGTAATTTTGGAATAGAATGTAGCCCACAAGAGACCATTAGTTAGCTTGTCTCATTTCCTATCCAGCTCAGAATCCCTGTTGAGCTTCGACATGGTGGCTGAAAAACAAGCCCACATGAAATTATTAATTCAAACCATCAATTATTCTTATCTCTTCATGAAAAATAGAAAAAAAAATATCAAAGTCTCAATCATATATTATATAAACTACTATATAAAACTTCATTAGAAAACCCAATTTGTTGCTTCATCCACTGTCTCCTCTCTCCATTTCATCTTCCAACTTCTTGTAGTCTATTTGGTTAGAGCTAGCAAAACCTTAGTTCTAAACAAAACATGAGAGAAATTCTTCATATTCAAGCAGGCCAATGTGGCAACCAAATTGGTGGCAAATTTTGGGAGGTTGTTTGCGATGAACACGGCATCAATGCCATGGGAAACTACGAAGGGACCTCGAGGGTTCAGCTGGAGAGGGTCAATGTTTACTACAATGAGGCTAGTGGAGGGAGATATGTCCCTCGGGCCGTGTTAATGGATCTTGAGCCCGGGACTATGGACAGCCTACGGACTGGCCCGTATGGGAAGATTTTCCGGCCTGATAACTTTGTTTTTGGACAGAATGGAGCTGGGAACAATTGGGCCAAGGGGCATTACACTGAGGGGGCTGAGCTGATTGATTCGGTGCTTGATGTTGTTCGTAAAGAAGCAGAGAACTGTGACTGTTTGCAAGGTATGCAATCTTTCTTGACACTCAAATTGTGATTGAAGGTGAGAAGATGAATGAATGAATGTATTGTTTTATGATCACAGGATTTCAGATATGCCATTCACTGGGAGGAGGGACAGGATCAGGAATGGGAACTCTGCTTATCTCCAAGATCAGAGAAGAGTACCCAGATCGCATGATGATGACATTTTCTGTGTTTCCTTCACCCAAGGTCTCTGATACTGTTGTTGAACCCTACAATGCCACCCTCTCTGTCCACCAGCTTGTTGAGAATGCCGACGAGTGCATGGTCCTCGACAACGAAGCTCTCTATGACATCTGTTTTCGCACGCTCAAGCTCACTAATCCAAGCTGTAACTCATTCTAACTTCTCCTTCATAACGTGCATCTATATTTAGCTTCTTTTATAACAAACACTTCAACTGCATGATATAACAGTCGTTTTAGTTTCTTCGAGGCATTTCAACAAACTGTTGGCCTGCTTTGCCAGTGCCCTGAAAAGAGTATACGTTCTGATTGCAGTTGGTGATCTGAACCATCTGATATCAACGACGATGAGCGGAGTGACATGCTGCCTCCGATTCCCGGGTCAACTCAACTCCGACCTCCGGAAACTCGCCGTGAACCTGATCCCATTTCCACGCCTCCACTTCTTCATGGTGGGCTTCGCGCCACTAACCTCACGTGGCTCCCAGCAATACCGCGCCCTCACTATCCCGGAGCTGACCCAGCAAATGTGGGACGCCAAGAACATGATGTGCGCCGCCGATCCCCGCCACGGGCGGTACCTGACGGCGTCGGCCATGTTCCGCGGCAAAATGAGCACCAAAGAAGTGGACGAGCAAATGATCAACGTGCAGAACAAGAACTCATCCTACTTCGTGGAGTGGATCCCCAACAACGTGAAGTCAAGCGTCTGTGACATCCCTCCAACGGGACTGTCGATGTCGTCGACATTCGTCGGAAATTCAACGTCGATACAGGAGATGTTCCGGCGAGTTTCGGAGCAGTTCACGGTGATGTTCAGAAGGAAAGCTTTCTTGCATTGGTACACTGGGGAAGGAATGGATGAGATGGAGTTTACAGAGGCGGAGAGTAACATGAATGATTTGGTATCGGAGTATCAACAGTACCAGGATGCCAATGCCGATAATGAGGAAGAGTTTGATGAAGAAGAAGAAGATGAGGGACTCCATAACTGATGAGATGATTGCTTCAATTCCTGCCTCTTTTTTTTTTTTTTTGTGTAATTTTAATTGTTGTTATTATTGTTTCTGCCTTTTATATTGTGTATGTGTATAAGTATGAATGCTAATAATGGCTGTGATTTAATGCTTTTATCCAATTTCTCTGTAATTGTGACTATCATACTTCGCCTTAAAAAAAGAAAAAGAAAAAAAGGAGAGATTATCATACATATTGATTGATTGATTATTATTTGTCTATTTGTAAATAATATGGTTTTGGCTTTATTATTGTTATTTAAATTTTTTAGTTTCTAGGAAATTTCTGTTTTAATTCTAACTATTTCACAAATTGTTTTTTTCCTTGTAACTTGTCGGTTGATTCAATAATTCAGATGATATCCTCTCGGACATGGGTGTTTAAAAAAGTGGTTCAAATCAGACAATATCCCTACAACCATTAAAGTTAAGCATTAGACTCCAAAACTATCAAATCGTATAAAAACTTATATTGAAATTTTCCAATAACAAAAATATTTATCCACCGTCTGATTTTTCTTGAATCAAATCATGCCCCAAAAATCTTGTTTGTACAACTGTGGTGACTGCAGTTATCCATATCGAAAGGAATCGAACATTAAATCAAAGTATCAACACTAGAATCGTTTAAAATCTAATTTATAAATGACTATTATCCTCACATTTTTTCTCAAACTTGGTAAAATTTATATCCACTATATAAGAAATGAGTCAATTTTAAGTTGAATAGACATCACTCGAACGGCTCTAAGACTCGAGTCAGTTCTTATACCAGTCACGGTGATATAGGCTCATATGGATATTGAGTTTTATAACAAGGCCCATGAGCCCATTTCAGTTTTTATGGGCTTAGGGCTTCGAGTCCAAAGGCATGACGAAGCTGAAATCAGTAGCACGTGGGCTTGATGCGGCCGCCTAGCTGTATATCCTAGAGCCCATTATTTTCACATTGTTTCTAGGGCTGATTGTCAGGTTCGGTTGGTGGGTTGAGTTGGCTATGATAATAACAATTCTGATACAAATTTGAAGTGGAATCCATTTTCATTTCATGTAAAAATTATTAACTTGAACATCATATGAAATTTTTACAGGTCAACTCGACCTAACATATTTGACACGAAAATTATCAAGGTCTACAATAACATTAAAAAATATTCGTCATGGAAACAAAAATAACTTTTCCAACACCGACATAAATTATGACATGAAAATTTTGATCAAATGTTAGTTAATTAACTTATATAAACTAAAGTGAACCGTACTAATTGAGATTATATAGTAGCTAATGCCAACAAGTATGTATTATCAAAGAGTATATTAAGGAATTGCTTTACTTAATACACCATTAATAAGGAAAGTAAGCATATATAATTTGACATGGACAAAAAAAAAAAAAAAAAAAAAAGGCAAAAAGAAAATCCATCTCGCGTCGACAGCAAGTGTATCACTTGTGTATATTCATACATCAATCAAAATCATCTTCCACCTTGTATTTTATGTCTTTTCATACATGAAAAAGATATTGATTTTTACCAAAAAAAAAAAAAAGGAAAAGAAAAAAAAAGACAAAAAGTTTTAATATTGACATAGTAGTTTGAAAGTGATCCTAAGTAACCAACCATAACTGATTTTTAGTATGCGACGTGACCAACCAGAGAAGCCAAATATGTATTGCTACGTGCCCAAATTCTGGTTATTTCTACTAAAATATATACTCTGGTCATACATAATTTCACTCAGTTAGGTTCTCATCAAATAATTGTGCCACTCTCGATGACACAACTTTATTAACTTTTCTTAAAAAATAATAATCATACTAGGCGCATTTGTGAACACAAGATTTTGTTATATACCAAAAATGGTTTACTATGATTTATTTGTGATTTTTCGTGCCATTTATTCTTAATTAAGAGAGAAAACTGTAGGTCTGATAGGCTAAATTTAATTACTTAATATAAATAAGCAGTGAGTAGGAAATTAGTCATGATTAAAATGAAATTGATTCTTTAAGCAAGTCTACTACTATTAGGCTCCAACCAACCTCAAAACCACCACATATTTGGAATTCTTTATATCTCAGAATTTTATCATAACTTTTCTCCTTTTCTGATCGATATATATATATTTTTTGTAAAGCAGAGGAAAACAACAAATAAAAGAGAAAAAAAAAATAGAAAAGAAAGTGAAGGGATTTCATGCATTATTGGAATTGGAGATGGGGATATATATATTATATAGCAATTGCTTTAAGTGTGCGGTGATTGCATAACGTAAACGCTATGTTGTGTGTCTTTCCAAATAAAAAGTTGGCTGCTATATTTTTGGCATTCATTGCAATTTATCTTCACTTCCCCAATATTGTGTAATTATGAAAAAAAAAAATTTATTTTATTTTTGACGTGGTCTAAATTAAATCACACTCAACATCATGAATAATAAATTAAGCAGCGATTAATTTCAAGTACTATGGACTAGTATTGATTTGTGCATGGTTAACCATTCTTACATTGCATGCAAATGCAATTCATTAATTTTAATTTACTCTAACGCTCTATTTGAATGGAGAAATTAATTCCATTTATAGAGGACGGTTCTATGATGTCCAATGATTTTTATTTTTTTAAGTGTTGTTAAATAAAAAATAAAAAAACGTTAGTGATCGTCTTTTTCTTGGCAATCAGCCTTTTAATTTCGGCTTAATTTCATAAAAAAATCACCATCTTTTTAACTATGACAATTTATTTCGAATTTCAAAGTCACCATTTTTTCATAGATTGCAATTTAATTAATTTAAAAGATTTGCAAAAATAATTAAAAAATATTTAATAAATATTTCAGATGTTCAAAATTTATATATTAAAAATATGTTCCAAATTCTTTGAAAGGCCTGGTTAAAATGTTGCAATTGAGAAAAAAAGTTGTGATTTTATCGGAAAATCAACACTTTTTTTAGAGTTTTAATTCCTTTTTTTATTTTTAAAGTTATGTCTCCATAGTAAACTTCAAAAATCTCTATTTTTTCTTTTAAATCAAAAAGTTTTACTTAAAAAATAGTAATTGCATTTTTAGAGAACCATTCAAAACCACATCCGACATCCCACTCCAAAAACCTAAAGTGATACCGAACTTTCATAGAAGACTAATTCTTCGTCATGACGTGCGGGCAGACAACAAGGAAATGGTGGTTCTATGGTCTCCATTGAATTTTTTTATCATTTTAAAGTTTAGTTTTAATTTTTTAAAATAAGCTTTGTCTCCATAGTCAATTTTAAGAATTTGAAGAGATCTCACTTTTAATTATAAAAAAAAAAGT
This sequence comes from Scutellaria barbata, assembly GCA_028654395.1. NCBI lineage: Eukaryota > Viridiplantae > Streptophyta > Magnoliopsida > Lamiales > Lamiaceae > Scutellaria > Scutellaria barbata. The sequence continues at coordinate 13,419,723 of CM053645.1, forward strand.
ATTATTAATTATAAAGTTTTAATTCCATTTTTAGAGGTTGATAGAACCGTACGGATCGTGGTCTCCAATGAATTTTTCATTTATTTATTTTGAGTTTTGTTATAAAAAAAAAAAAAAGTGGTTGTTTTTACAATTACTATTATTATTGATAATCTCTTTTCTCTGCTTATAAATTTATAATGCTAGCTTTAACATTCATTACGTAAATATTTTTTAGAATATTTTGAGCACTTTAGTTAATATACATACCATATTGTGAGTTAGAGCATTGCACATTGGATAGATGGAAACTTGGAATAATAGGATGGATTTGGAAGAGACATGATCAATATCATCTAGAAATATTGGCATTATTTAAAAGCAAAGTACCAAAAGCTCCATTGCTTCATGTCTCCACGAACAAGCAGCTTTCTCATGTCCTTTCCACTTGACAAATATTAATGTTTTGTCTTAATCATCAATATTATATATGATCCAACGCATCATCAGGAACTCATATCCTCCAAACAAGTAACAATTGATGGATATATGCTCCCCCTATAATTTATTTGCTGTTTTCGTGCCATATATGCACATTGGTGTGTATATATATATATATATATATATATATATATATATATAGCAAATTTGAAAATATAAAGCTTTGTGAGATGGACACATTAAAGATTTAGTTCTGATTCTCTATTGTGATTGCTATCTATTCATTTCATAGTTGTTACTTTAAAGCATTCCATACTCCATTGGATTGAAGTTTATATCTTTTTTGAGTTTATGTCACAGATTAATAAAAAAAATTAGACAAATATACCCTTAAAAAATATCAATCTTTCCCCACCCATACCTAAATTAACATGAGATGAGACAGCATTACAATAAAATTACAAAAAATTGAGATAAGAAAAGACTGTAGAATCTTGTATGAAGAAAATATAAAAAGATTCAATAGATAGGTAATAAATTTTTAGGAATTGAGATTAGGGATAAATTTGGAAAATGGCAAAATAGCTAGAACACACTTAATTTAAAATAAAATTTAATTTCCAAAATCAATATTTATTTTAAATGTAATAAAAATAAAATGATACTCCCTCCGTCTCATCTCAACTTGCCTACTTGCCATTTATATTTGTCCCAGCCGCACTTGCTAGCTCAAAAATGACAAATTTTTTTTTACCAAAATATCCTTATTTTTCAACTTTATTAAAGTAAAAAAAGTAAAAAGTAAGTATATTTAATTGAAAAAAGCAAAAAGTACGCAAAAAAACAAAAAATAAGTATATTTAATTGAGTCAACTGTGTTTTTTTAACCTCTATACCCGATCAAAGTAGGTAAGTTGCCGGGACGGAGGAAGTATAAAACTAAAATAAAAAATAGGAAATAGAGATGTGAATAAGCGCCACCCAACCCTAGTCACGGCAGGTCCCTCAACAAGCACTCATCTCAAATAGGTCTAGAAAAATCTAGGCATAGCATTTATCATTTTTCTTTCTATATTTTTCCTAATAATGAAAAATTAAACTACATCGAATTGATTATCATAAATATTTTTGACTAAATATTTACACATAATAAAGATTCCACCAACTTTAAGAGATATATATATATATGTATTTCAATTCATTCCCTTAAACAATCAGGGATATATCATAGGATCGATGTAAATGAATTGAAATATGTACTATTTGATGCTCGGTTTTTCTCTCTTTACATTAGAAAATATTGTTAAAGTAAAAACAGTGAATCAAAAGAAAAAACAAGAGATACCCATGAGTGAAGAATGCAATGGTTTAAAGCCAATTCAAGCACTCATTAGTGAAGAGAGTAACGCCAATTACAAACGATTTACTTCAAACAAATAAACATATAATCTTGATCCACAAACAAGAAAAGACAAAGTAGAAAAGAGTGATTCTGAGATGAGCAAAGCATGTAGCACTGTACACAAATTACTGTATCATTCATTAATTAATCTCTCCCAAACTCCATTTTGCTCGTGTAATAATCCCTTTATCAACATGGTGATGGTGATGGTGATGATACTGATCCCCCTTCCACTCCCACTAAATCATTTTTACTAAACCTTATTGGAAAAAGGTTAGAATCCAAACTTGCTGCTCTAACACAGGGCAAAAGTGTAATTTGACGACGAAATATAACTCATCCAATGATGTAGAGAAACGATCCTTCAACACCCAAAACAATCAATCCCATGGATACCACAATGTTCATACAAGTGTTGTTCTTTGTAAAGTCCATCCATCATCTGTCCTTGTGTTGTCTCAGGATGTTGTTTTTCTCTTCTCTTCGAGAATCGACCCCTCTTTAAGTGCTATTTGAGCCTCGTTTTCCCTCCCTATAACAAAAAGAGCAGCAGCTTGCAAGTAAGAAGCTATATGCCACACGGGAGATATAACTTGAGCTTGCACTGCATCGTTGAGGGCCTCCTGAGGCATGTCACTCATCAGATATGACAAACTGCGTCGAGCATAAACGGTTGGCGAAACCATTGTTCCGACATCATTGAACTGCAAAGATACAAAATATCAAAAATATGTTTTATGGAGGGTATGCGATAATTCATGCAGGGACTGTATTGATGTTAGAATCAGAGAGTTTGAAGTTCTAACCACTGTGTAACACTCGATTGCAATCTTAAAATCTTTGTGCCTGAAAGCCACATCACCCTTTTTCTTGGAGTTCAATGTATCCTGCATTTGATTTGTCCACATCTGGAAAGAAAGCTGTGAACACAGGGAGGGTAAAATGTCGTAAATATGTAATCGTTCATAATACTCAGCTTATAATGATGAAAATAAATTCAAGTCTTATATGTGTGCTTGTTGTTAGAACGCTCTTGACCGAATACTTCTATTGCTACAGAAATATATATCTACATATACATCTATATATATACTTATTCTAAATGTATGAGTCGTTTCTTGCAATTTATAAAGAATTGGCCAAAATAACAAAATGTTAAGTAACTAGAGACAAACCTCAGTTGCTGCTCCTTCATCGTCTTTGTAACCAAGCTTTTCCACAATCTCATGTATGGCAGTTAAATCCAGTCTTAGGCATGCTTCACCCAGCGCTGATAAAGCCACAACCTCTCCACCTTGAGGAATACCCATTAATACATGAGAAGGAACCTGTAAGGAAGTGCCCAATATGAGTTCCAACAATTTCATTCAAGTAAATACAATTTAATACAAGTTCCTTTTTCTTTTTTTTTTTTTGAGAAAAGAACCAACCTCAGTTTCCTTCTGAAGAGGAACCAATGCAGCGACTAATGATTTTGGATTTGGCCTCTCACGTGGTTCGTATTGTAAACATCTAGAAGCTAGACGCACTAACTCAGTTCCATCATCATTGGAAAATTGACCTTCCAAACAAGAATCGGTCAACATCTGAAGATTCCGATCCTTTATCAAATCAAGGGCCTGCACCAATCATACAGTGTCAATATGGGACTTAATAATGCCAAATGATGAATTAAACTAAAATCAAAATTCACAGGCAACTTGAGGTACAGCCCATAAGATCAACAGTGATTCCTTTTGAAACAGAAATTGAATAAAGAAAGAGGTTGAAGATTTAAAACAAAAAAAGGGGAGAAAATCCGATAGTAAGTTTGATTAGTGTTGCTACATTTCAACTGGTAATAGCTTCTCCTACAATTCCATTCAGATTAACCATTATAAAATTACTCAAATCATGAACTTCATTATGCACACCACAAGGTGGAGAGCATTGAGAGAGGGATTCAGGTACAAGTTGAGGATTTTCATCTGTAGATGCAGAAGGCAAGTTCTCGAGAACAGATGAAAATGCCAAAGGAACTTTCATTCCACTATCGACAGCAAACATATTTCTCATAAAGTTTGTCCTATAACAATACGGAAAAAGCCAACTTCCAATTTCAGGACAAAGTTAGCAAAAAAATACTTACATGACTTGGTGGAATGTGTTTTCCACTTAGAAGGTCAAGCAAAAGTGTGCCAAAGCTGTAGATTACACTTTCCGGAGTAACTCTTCCTAACAAAATCAGAAGGTCATTCATTGTTCATCAGTTAACAATCTCAAAATTCAAGATCTAATGCAGTCCATGTAACATAAACAAGACTTCAGAGCATTCATGATATTATATAGCTTCTAACATGACAGAAGTCAACTAGATATGATATAGTGCTCAACAGATTATCAAAGGCCAAAAAGACCAAAATTCTTTCAAAAGTGAAATTTTGCCCTTTTTTTTTCCACATAATCACATCAAACCTCAAGGATGTCAGAGTAATTTTCACTATCAATTACACAAAATTCTCCACAGTTTCTTACTTGAGTATCCATTAAACCAGCAATTGTATGCTCTTCACTAGTTCTAAAATATTAAAATTCAAGATGTTTTCTAAAAACAATATCACAGGTGAAGGTTGTCCTATTAACAAGTTAATTGCCTGTCCACTTCTATAAGGTAGCAGCATTCAAATGACAATATCTTGCATCTCGATTGACATTCATTTATCTCAATCACGTGACTGTATTGGACATGAAGTGACATTATTAACTAGTCAACTGATCTCCACGTTCTCCACCATTTGATCCCAACAATTCAATTTCTAACCATCTTGTCATCAAACTACAAAAGCTTCACCATGTCTTGTTGGCTTCATGTACTACAACTACTTGCTCAAATCTACATTTAGCCAAATCACAGGGAAGATGGTGTATTGGATGGTTATATTTCTCATCTCAATAGTCATGAATTATGATGGCTTACTGTACATATAATGGTTCCTTCTTCAAAACAGAAGCAGCAAATTCTGTCACCCCATAAATTATCTCTCATTCGCACCCAATATGTTCTCAATCCCCATACTAGAAGTACCTACGAATGTAGATCAACTTAGTTCTTCATCAATGCCCTCTAAAAGCTTTGTAAGCCCCATCTGTCAAACCATTATTGAACTACAGGCTACTGCATAGAGGGTTATGATGAAACCATCAGCAGACTTCCCAGAGTGTAAAATGTTACAGAACCATGCTATATTGCTCTAGTATCTGTAATATTAAGCACTCTCTAAAAAGTGAAAAATAATTTTTTTTTTTGGAGTAACTTGTGCTCCCAAACACCGACAAACAGCAGAACACACAAAGGATTTCTCTATTTTCCAAAACTTTGGTGCTTGATTCGACTTGAGCTCCAAATTCATTTTATAAGACTGAAACTCTACCTATGCTCAATTTATTGAAACTTTGCATATCTACCAAAAAGCTTTTATTTTAAGTATGAAAAAATGGTGCCAAAATCAAACCAACTGAGCTTAGAATAACAAAAATATATGAAATAGTTTCAACTTCTATCCTCGATTTCCAAATTGCAAACTAACTGCTTGCTTTGTAACCAATCTCAAATGAACTTCTAGACATAAAAAGTCGATTTGCAAAAATGTTTGATGGTTATTTTCACATGCACTTTTGGAATAAGTGACTTCTTCAACAGTCCATTCAAGAGAAGTGTAAAAATTGTGACTTCTGGATTTGTTTTCTTGCAGTTCTAGTGCATGGATATTAAATTGCTTTTTTACCAAAACACTTGCCACAACTTAGAAGCTCTTTTTCAAAATCCCATACAAAAAGGTCCATTTACATTCATTCTAGAAGTGCACCAAACATGCAGTAAAACATGCCATTCAGCCATGACCAAATTGTTATACATACCCCAAAATACATAACTGAAACTAAATGGTATCTTCTCATAATTTAACATTATCAGTTATTATCAATCATGCATTATGATAATTCCTCTGGAGTGAGATTCTATACCAGTCCTTAGGTACTCTGGAGGAGTAAATGCCAAGTTTGTACTGTAGCTTTTTCCATCTCTACTGTTCTTCATTAATCCATAGCATGACAATCTGGGATTGCCATCCTGTAACATACAAAATGCCCAATGGGTGAAATAGAATAAACAGCATATTTTTTTCACTAAATGTCATGAAGCACAGTGAGATAGGAGGAACTAGAGTTGGGATTACATTATCAAAGACAACTCTATAGGCATTAAGATCATGATAAAGTGCACGCCCTTTGCTCGTGCAATATTCTAAAGCTTGTGCAAGATATAAAGCAACTCTTAATCGCATTGCCCACTTCATAGGTTGTGATTCCCCTGAGTCCACAAACAAAGAAGCGTTAAAACATAGGATGGAGCAATAAAATGCAATGAGATTTCAAGCAGAAGCACAGAATAATATGGTACATTGGATCAAACGTGTGTTCTGTCCAATTAATTGACAGAAACATCATAAATTCAAGAAAACATATGGAAACCAAATTATATAATCTAATGAGACCTATATTTTCAATTAATGTGCCTACAGAGCTTTTCTTCACTTAAATATAGGGATTATCAACCTGCCAATACCTATGAACTTTAAATTAGCATATATCTTTGCCATTAAAAAACTAGCTGCAAGCAATACAGAGTGGAAGTCTCAAAGAGATAGGATGGGATTCACTATAGCAGAAAATGTTTTGAGGTGGTAAATAATGCAGACTGAAATTTTCTGAGGTCTAGATTCAATAATAGCTAGGAATTGTATTTCAAAGAAACTCATTTATAGACCAAACAATAGCCTGTTAGTTTAATTGAAAGAGAGCAACGCCTTATTTGCTAAAAAATAATAATAAAAAGGATCAAGATTCTTAATCATCAAGCTATAAGATCTCACGTGAACCTGTATAACCACGGAGCAACCAAGATTCTTGAATTGATAAAGCATTCCCAATCCCCATGAACCAACAAAAGCATGAGGGGAGAACTAGCCATTAATGGTTCATCTTCCTTTTATCAGATAATCGAACCTCAAAGACCTCATTTTCTTTCTATTTACCCAGTATATAAAATATAAACTACTTGAATTACTTTGAATATAGTGAAACAACCAAGTACAAATTCTTATAAAATGGATTACGAGCCGAACATATCATCTATGTATCACAAACTATTCATCCAATTGAGAAATCATTATATACAATGGAAGGTATTACTCCTTCAGTGGAGTGGAACTAACAACCTTTCATATGCATTCGGATATTAGTGTAAGCTAAATAACACTTTTTTATTCTAATGGTGAGATGGATTGCTTGACAACTGTCAGCAATACATCAGCCTCTTTGATCAATCAGTCCCAAGAGCCATTATGCTATAGGATCCTTGTGACACGTAAGGCAGGGCACTCCTATATATGGACTGGATCTCCAATAGGTGGACATTTTGGAACCAACAGCACATTAATCTTAATAATTTTGAACTTGGACAGGATACATATTCCAAAAAACGTACTTACAGTGAAACAGATGTTTAGCAAGAGTCTCATTGGGCATAAATTCAGCAACTAGTAGCCTCTCTTCACCTTCACAGCAGCAGCCAAGTAGATTTGCCAATCTTTGGTTCCGGAGTTGGCCAACAGCTTTGGCTTCTTCCTGAAGTATATTAAGCGATGATCAATTAAAAATATAGCAATCAAGTGCACTTTGTACCAAATAAGATAAAATAGCATCAGAGGAAAAATAAACAGCTCTATACTTGTTTACAATTTCTTAGTCCAACTAAATAGTATGGTATACAAGTTATCTAACTCTGTGTAACTCTTAAGACATTGAAAGAAATAAACTCAAAATATAAAGGAGAGTGAAACTACAGACGGATCGAATATACAAAAATTGGTTATGTAGAAAGATGAAAATGGATTCAATGCAACTTAAATGAGAAATATGAATAAAGGCCTCAATCAAGATGAGCTTCCTACTTACCATGAACTGCCGGGCATCAGGCCAAGCAGACCTATTAAAGCGCTTAACAGCTATGCGTTTCTGGTTCTCCAATTTCCCCTTATAAACCACATTTGGAGCTTTCTCCCCATGTTCGGAAACTATGTTTTCTACAGCAAACCCAGATGTAGCAATTCTGAGTTGATCAATTGAAAATTCACGAAATGCAGGTATATCGCTGATTTCACTTTGGTCCTCAGTTTCTGCAACCAATATAAATATATCAAATAACTATTTGGCAACCAAATAAGAACTGTGAATAAAAGGAGTTATTTGGGCAAACCAGCATTATTAGCTTCATGAACTGGTCTATTATGCTCTGAGATAAAACAACAAGAGGCGAGCTTTGACCAGTGACAGCCCATCCCAATCAGCAAATTAGATCCGAAGAAAAAAAATTCAAACTTCCACAAAGCCAAAACCACTATTCCCTTGCTTGAAGGCTATGTATCCAACTTAACATATGCACTATGCGTTCAGGTAACACTTGTAGTTCAGATGCCCAAGCTGTCAATGCTGAAACAGTTACCTCAGTTAATTAATCTGCAAAACAAGATGTAAAAACATAAAACTGTCTCAGTTGCCTACAAATGAATTACATAAACAGTCTATCTCATAAAAAAGTTGGAAGTGTAGAATCAGGGAGGAGCATCACTAGTTAATGAGAGTCAAATAGTGCAGCGTAAATTTGGATAGTTATAGCATATTGATATGTTGGAACATTGGCAAAAGTTTGAGGATATTGTACTTTTAGCACCAACCACTCAGATATCTAGTGCTCCCATAAACAATTGAACCAACAATGGCAACAAACACTAGAAATTCCTATTCAATGTCCCTTAGCTACTTGAGGAAAGCCAGGACGCAAAATTGTACAAAAATCTTAATTATCTTAGAGAAAGCAAAAATCACTATCAACCAACAAAGGACCACTGCATTTCCATTAACTTGTAAATAGAAAGAGAGAAAACACAAAACTTATCAAAATTCACCAATAAAATAAACGATAAGCAAACACAAGTTACATTTCAAGAAAGTTACCTACGACAAAGATTCAAATCTGGGTCAACCCTGAAGCACCAAACACGGTACTTTTACCAGAGATTCAAATCTGGGTCAACTATGAAGCACCAAACCAACATTTTCTGAATCCAAAGCCTCCAACTTTAGCCTCCGCCTCCAATAGAACCGCCTGTTTTCAGTCGTTTCAACTCAGTAATTCACCTAATAAGATAAACAGAGTCACTAATAAAAGTCAAGGTCAAAAACCCAGAAACAAGAAATCGAACAGAAACCCTATACCCAATAAAATCAAGAAAAAGCCATTATAAGGAAATTAAAGATAAAGCAAAACCCATTTTCATCCACAAAAATCTGAATAAAACCCATATCGGGAACTAGGCAAATATGAAGCAGCAAAAGAAAAGAACCTTAAAGAGGTTTCTTGACCAAAATTGATTTGGTCAAAGCAGGGAGTGAAAGCTGTAGATGCTATCCTTGTGTATGTATTTGTTTTTGTATATGCATGTGTAGGTGTGGCTTCAATAGAGTCTCAAAAAAGGGAGAGATCAGAGAGAGAAAATGATTCGGGGGCATATGTACAGACAGGCCAACATAAATGATAGATATAGAATAGATACAGATGCACACAGATGTGTTTGTGTACTTGCTGCGTGTCTGTGTGTGTTTATTAATGTAGATCTATATTTAGTGTCAAAGCCCTTAATGTGTACTCGGATTTGCCTTGGCTAATTTTTTTCCAATTTCCACCGACATATTATGAATTATTGCCTTTTCTGTTTACCTTTTCTAATCTCTTTCTCAATCTCAGACCTCCATTTTTATCTTCTTGCCTCTTATTTAACTCTACTCCTTTCCCAGGTTTTTGTGTTTAAAAGTACTTTTGAAAATTAGTTTCATACACATTGAAATTGACTTTATTTTCTTTTTTAGATTGTCATTTAAGTAGGATAAAAAAAAATTATTTTTGAATTTCTTCAAAATGTCGAATTGTGATTTTTTTAATTGATGGAATCTCATACGAAATCTTAATATTATCGTTGATTGTTGACATATATAACCTCGTTTATTAGAATTGGTATTTTTAAATATTTTTTTATGGTAAAACTTTCCATGTTGATCTAGATTTGACTAGATAACCCCGTAAAACTTAATAAATAATAATTTTAAGAAGAAAAAAAAAACTTTGCATATTCTACTGAAATAAATTGTTTGGGTTGAATAGGTTATTAACCTGATTCGACAAGTTTGAAAAATCTATTAACTTAAGTAAGAAAATAAAATAATTATACGTAACAGTAAAATCTAACAGTATTTACTCATTTATTGGTTTCATACATTTATCTTAATATATTAATGTGACTATATCTTTTAGATAAAAGAAATGGACTTAAATCTTTTTTCACACAAAAAAGGAAATGGGAGAAAATCAGAAAACACATATTTCTAGAATTTGGGCTTACAGTTTTGGGCTACTTCTTCTTCACAAGACTTAAGGCCCAGTCATGGAGTTCCTCATTTGTGCTTACGAAATTCCCAGTTTCGTTCCTCGTTTTCCTTCTGCTGGAAGGTGCGTTCCTTTTCTTCACACCCCTCCCCCCCATGCGCACACACTCCCCCCCCCCCCCCCCCACATACACACACTTTCATGTGTATAACGATTATAATGTTTATATCGGTGGTGGACGGATCATTAGTTTGCACATCAGATGTTTGATAAAATGCCTCGCATGAATGCTCCCTGCTTGCATAGTTTATGTCCACTTCGTGGATTGTATTTCCCACTTTTTTTCTTGTGTAATTCTAGTCATAATGTTGGTGGGGCTGATTGAAACTAATGATACAGATGAAGTACTTGAAGCCATTGAAGTTTTACCAGGAATTGTTGAAATCAAATGAGCTGAAAAGAGGCCGTTTACTTGGCTTGGATGTTGGCGATAAGTACATAGGCCTCTCTGTTTCTGATGCTAATAACAAAATTGCATCGCCCTTAAGGTATTGACAAGCTTCTTTTGTTTGTTAAGTTCTATTTCACAGAAATTGTGTAGGGTGTTTGCAAATGTGGGTATGATCAACATAGTGGTCTTGATTGTTGCTTACCTGCAGTGTCCTGGTTAGAAGCAAAACAAATATTGACCTGATATCTAAAGATTTCCTTAGTTTGGTGAGTATTTATCAACTATTTCTTTTTTTGTGAATTGTGCTGCTGTATCAAGTTTCGGTTTTTGCATTATTGGTTGCTTATCTGGAATTTTAGTAAGAAAATATGGATTGATGTGCTGAGCTTTTTTTTTGAAAGACTAGGAAGATAGTATCTTTAGTGAAGAGGGGATTTTGCTCTATTATAGAAATCTTGGATGTAAATGTGATCATTTGAAACTAAATATTTCAAGAGAAAAATCTTCAATTTATGTATAATATATAATGTGGCATCTTCATGTTACTATTTTGTTGTGTTCTCTTTACATCATTCGCTGCTGATGGTGATGATTGCATTTTCAAAACTTCTTTACGGGAAATGATTGGTGTTTTACCTCACGCCTTTGTGGCTAGGTAAGGATTCACATAATGGCTGCAATCATATTGTTCTTGCTGATTATTTTGTGTACTAATGCAGATATCTGGACTTTCCCTGTCAGGCCTAGTCATTGGCTATCCTTTCGATAGGCACAAGAGCAGCCCAAATGTTTGTTACTATCTCATATGCATCATGTTATGTATGTTGGTTTTTACAGGCTTCTCTATTTCATCTTCTTCTGAGATTTGAAAGTTGTGAGTTTTTCTGCAGGCATTGCATGTGAAGCTTTTTATTGATGACCTCAATAGAACAGGGAAGTTTGAAGATTTGAACTACACCTTCTGGGATGAGTGCTTCACATCTAAGGTGAGAGTTGCATATTTCTACTTTATTTTTATAGTTCCATTAGTCATGAGGATGCTACAACAAGCTTTAGATGATTAATAAACTTTGGTTTTGCTTGTTCAGTACAGTCTAAAAGAACTATTTACGTCTAAACATGGGATAATTTCATAGTTTATTCTTCTTGCATCCAGATTTTGCTCGGTCTGTACTGTCTTAAAAAAGAAGCAGTTTTACTGATGCTGACCCTAAACTCTAGGCATTACACCTGTTAGCATGTTCATTTCTGTCATGTACGGAGGCACACGCATGTTCATCTGATGTTGTCATCATTGATATGATATTTACTTTCACGTTTTATTAACAGAAGTTGTATAATTTTATTATATAAGGTGAAGTTTCTAATGAATACATTTTAATGGATGTTCCAGAATGTCGAATTTCTATTGAAGCCTTTGGCATTGCATCCTGTTCAACAAAAGACAATTATGGACAAATTTGCTGCTGTTGGTATCCTTCAGGTATCAATGCAATCTTCTTTTGTGGTGGCAAATTTAGCCAATCTTATGCATTATTTACCCAAGACTTCACATTTGTACTGCATAAATATAATATCTAATGTTTGCATCAGAATAAGTCAATACAGTGTTCCTTGTAAATACTTCTCCAAAATAATTTGATTGATTTGCACATGGAAAACCCGTTCTTGTTTCTGCAATGAGTATTACTGAGTTTTGGCTTTATGACATTAACTTGGTTAGGTGAAGCTTGGTGAACACTTGAGGTAGCATTTTTAGTTGAAATACAAGATAATAACCACTAATTTACCCCTCTAGAATCAAATGAAAGAGAGAATCAATCCTGATACAAGTATTGCGTTTGAATGTTAGCCTGCTTATAGCGAATACTATTTTGATATGTCGCAGGGTTTTCTGGATTTTGCTAACAGAAGTAAAGTTCAAGATGACTAAAGTGAAAGCCTCCACGATGATGATGATGATCCACAATCTCTGACTAAAGAAGGGTGTTGAGTAGCAAAGACCAGCTAATAGGGAATTATACGATTTTCGCAATTTAGAGTCATCATCAGGTTAAATCCATCATAAACTCATATTACTACCATCCTGTTCCACATCAACTACACCCAGCAAGTCTCTTGCAAGATATTGTGACATTGTCAGCTTTGATTTAGGAGTGTAACAGAGCATAGTGAGGTCTGATTTTGGCATCCTGGGTGCAGGGGGGGTTGAGTTTGAGTATCCTCATTAAATTATTTTATAATTTCAATAATAGTTTTAGTTTACAACTTATATATTTTTAACAAAATGCTGTACAATGTATGTTAAGTTTTACATGTTATTTTATCTTAAACTTAAAAAAAAAAAAAAAACAGTAATTTAGACGATAAGATGTCAAAAAAAATATGCAAACTATGAATTTATGGTAATTTGAATGGAAAAGTCTGTCTAATAAAATCTAGTTGGCAAAATATTTTTAATCCAATATAATATTTGTTTGAATTGGTCTTCTTCAGGATACTTTTTGACTCTTGTGGGCCTTGTCTGACTTTCCAAAAGCAAAATTTATGATCACATTAAATTCAACAGCGAGGTACAATAGGAAACTTGAGTTCAAATTGTTCATCGCATTGCTATGACATTATTGCAATTCATGTTGTCCCTTTCATTCTTATATTTTTAAATTAGCTTCTTCTTTTTTTATCATTGAAATAATTTTTTCATAATTGAATTTATTGGTAAATCTATTTTCAAGTCATCTTGGTATTTTGTGTGGGAATGTTGGAAGATTATAGATTGAGTTAATCTCAATACATTAAAAAGAAAAAATCACCCCATTTGGATTTTTAAACATGTAGATATGAGAAAACGAGTTTTAGGTGATTAATGTCAATCGAATGATGATTTCGATTAAACTCGCCCCTAAAATTTAACATTTAGTTTATGAAAACAATACATATTGTATATTATACTTAAAATCAACATACTCTCTCACTTAGTTTCAGAATATTTTTATGGCTAGTCTAGCTTCTTAAAAGTTTACATTACTTTGTAATTTATTTTATTAGAAATAATATTAGAAAGAGTAATATATCAAAAACATATAATTGTAAAGGGTTGGTTGTCAAGATATTGAATCTATCAGATTATCATGAAAGGAAGAGACATGGTGTTATCGATTTTAGAATGAGAGGTGACATGATCGGTCCTAAATCAAAATTTCGTCGATACAATTTGGGTTTGATCAAACCTAATATTCTCATTCCTAATAAGATAAAGTAATAATTTAAATATATCTCATTTCAGGTGAAATTGTTGAATAAACAAATAAAATATTTAAAATCTATATATAACTGCTCACAGATATAATTTCATGAGATTCCTCTAGACACTACATTTTCCAATAATTTAAAAAAAAAATGGATGGAAGAAAATATGGAGTAAGAAAAAAGATAATTGTAGAATTCATAAATTCAAGAATTATTGGTGAATTAATATCTTTCTCCCAAATTAATGGTACAAGAAGCCTGAACTAACCACGGTCCATACCATAGAGGATAGAGGGAGATTTCATTACAAGAAAAAGTGGATGCAAGGAATCTGGTCAAAGACTGATGTATTGAGAAATAATTGAATATACTTTCCTTGGAAAAAAAACATGGTAATTAAGTAAAGTACTGGTACAACTTGTGTTGTTCTGATAAGGACATTTTGGTACTTAGGTGCACCCAACTGTACTCCAATGGGGTTTCAAAGTCCTCAACACACCCACAATTCTTACAACAGCCCCACTGACTAAACCCCCTTCAAACCCAATTCAATATTATTGCTTTCATTTCAAACAAGGCAGGGGGTAGTTCCTTTAATTCAAAAGCTCCAAAAGATTTCTATTTCATCTCACTTTTGTCTTTACCCTTCTTCCTCTTTCCCAAAACTTCCTCCCCCCCCCTCTCTCCTCACTCTTCCACATTTTGAATCTAGGGTTTCATTTATTGTTTCTCCTTTTTTTGCTTGGTTTGATGTGCTTGAGGGCAGTGGAGGAACTGTTGAATCTTGAGCTGAAACTTTGAGTAGTTGGGTAGTGGGTAGATATGGGTTCTCCACATTTTCATTATAATTTTTGATTTGTGTCAAAATTGAGTCCGTTTGAATTCCTTTCTTTCATGTTTACTTATTTTGTAGGTTGACAACTTCACACCTTTGAATTCCGATTTCCTCGGTTTCTTTACCTTTCTATCCTCAATTCTCGAAAACCCATGTTAAACCCTTGTTCAAAATCCGATCTTTTTTAGTTTTGTTATATCTTTAGTGTGTCAGCTTCCGATTTGTGGATAAATATCACAAGTGTTTTTTTTCCCCCTAAACACCGGAATTTGGGTCATTTAGTTTGAATTTTATAAAGTAAATGCATGGATGGAAGGTCAGCTTCATATTACCTTCACAGAGGTGGAATTGGTGGGCCTGGTATTCCAGGGACTAGCCATAATGTCCACGGAAGCTCCGGTGGTGGTGGTGGTGGCGGTGGCTCAGCCGCCGCCCAGCCTGGTGGAATACACACCACACCCGCTTTCAAGACTCTAACAAATCCCAGCATTCCAGTGCAACCCAATGTAGGTGGTGTGAGTGGCTCATTGTTTCGTGTAGAAAATCCACCATCGGATTTCTCTCCGAGTAGAAGCATGGCTATTGTATCCAGTGCATCGCAGAGCACTGAACCGGTGAAGAAGAAGAGGGGTAGGCCCCGCAAGTATGGCCCTGATGGGGCCAACATGTCCTTAGGATTATCCCCTATGCCTCCATCCAAGCCTTCTGCTCTTGAGACCAGCTCTGGGGATAAGGCCAAACGAGGCCGACCACCTGGCAGTGGATGGAAACAGAAGCTTGCTCCTCTTGGTGAGTTCGTGTTGGATTTCATTACACAGTTTTGTCATTGCTTATTACATTTGCTGGTGTGTGTGTATCATCTTGGATGGACCTGCTGTCAGTGCTTTACTAATCTATGTTTTCTTGCTAATTCATTACACAAGGAATACTTCATCAGTTGCCAGGAATTGATAGAATTTTCTAGATGTTGTGTTTTGCTTATATTCTTTGCTAGCTTAAGGTTATTATCTGATCAGGTGAATGGATGAACAGCTCAGCTGGACTAGCGTTTACACCACATGTCTTGCATGTTGAACCTGGAGAGGTATTTGTGTTCCACTACACTTTCTACACCCCTTTAGATTGTTGTGATTCTGATGATTTATGAATTTTGAAAATAAAATCGACTTGAGAATCTGAGATCATTTTGGTTACATTGTGTTATGATGTAGAGCATATAATATGGAAACAGAAGTTTTAATTGGTTTTCCTAGCAGGATGTTGCGGCCAAAATACTGGCATTTGCACAACAGCGGCCGAGAGCTTTATGCGTCATGTCAGGGAACGGATCTGTTTCTACAGTAACACTACGCCAACCTACCACTTCAAATGGCTCCGTCACATACGAGGTTTTAACTACTAATCCATTTATTTTCCTTGCTGCTGCTTCTATTTTGGAATCCTGTCAAATATGATGATTTAATCAGATATACAATTGCTTGAATTGGATCAAATTCCAACTTGTAATGAAGGATATTCCACTAAATATATAACTTTCATGGTGTTTAAACTAATATTGAGTGATATAATGCTAACGCAGGGCTGACACTGTTTTTGCATCTAACCACTAAATAAAGATACAATAAATTAAATTAAAATGTGTTTGGTGTTATAGAAGAATCAGCTACTTAGCAATGAGGCATGATTCCACAAGTAATGACTTTTCTGTTTCTTATTCTTGGTCTAATGTTGCTCATTATTCCATTTAGGGCCGGTTTGAGATACTTTGTTTATCGGGTTCTTACTTGGTTTCTGAAAGTGGTAGTCCTCGCAATCGCACTGGAGGTATAAGCATTTCAGTTTGTAGTCCCGATGGCCACATTATTGGGGGTGCAATAGGCGGTAGGCTCATAGCAGCAAATCCAGTGCAGGTATGTATACACACACACACGCTATAATCCTCTCAGATTCATAAAAATTACAAGTCGTGGAACTAAGTCTATACACACTATACTTGACCAAATGGATGACAATATCATACTTCACAGGTGGTTGCATGCAGCTTTGTGTATGGTGGTACTAAGCCAAAGAACAAGCCAGAATCTGGAACCGAAGACGAAAAACATCAACTAGACCAATCATCTGGTGAGAAGTCTTTGATGCCAATGACTCAAAATTTTAGCCCTAATTCTGGATCGAGTGTGTGGCCATCGGTGGGAAGGCATGTTGAAGTAAAAAATGCCCAGAAAGATATTGACCTGATGCGCGGATGAGACGAAGAACAACGTGGCACATGAGTTTTTGGTGTATATATGTGTTGTTTTAAATGAAACGCAACAGGTATCGACTGAGTAGATGGTGAGTTGTGCTAACATATCCTGTAAGGAAGTTTCGATTCTAGGTTCTTAGGATCTAGCTGAATTGGTTGGAAAAACTTGTGGTGGTAAAAGGAGGTATTTTAATTTATATCTGTTTTAGGTTATGTTTTTTCAAAAGACACTGGGGTTTCCATTTAGCTTGGATTTTTTCTGGGCTTATTTGATTTCGAAGATGTATTTTAAAATATGTGACATTCGAATTTGTGACGAGTTAGATGGAAAAATTAATTTTAAATTATTTGTTTATGTTTTGAGCTCAATTCATGAATGATTCAATGGGCTCAAAATCGCATCGAGCTTAGCTGTTTTATTATTATATTTTTACTACATTTTTATTTAAAAACTTGGACTTTTTAACATTTTATTGTCTTTTGAGGGATAAATTTCAGTAGTTCTCAATTCTAAATTAAAATTATTAAAGTTTCTTAATAAAGAGTTAAATTTAACATTTTTTTTTAATTTAAAATAAAATTTTATTTTTATTTTATTTTTATTTTTTATCTTTATTTATAAATTTATTTATATTTTAATATATATTTATATTTAAGATAAGTTAGTATAATTTTACGATTTTTATCCGATTTGTATTAATTTATATTTATACATATAAAAAATACAAGTCATAAAATTAGATTTTTTTTTATCTTGATTTTATGAATAAAAATATAGAAAATCAATTTTAATATTAATCAATTTGATATAAATTATATTTTATGAATTGAATTTATTATATGTTTCTTCCTTGCTTTCTTTATATAAATTAATGAGCATCGTTTGAAAATTGCATTATCTAAAATATAAATGCATATTGAAATATAATTTTTTCTATAAATATAAATAAAAAAAGAAAAAAAAATATAATTTTATCTTGAATTGATAACTCAATCTAATTTTTGAGTTTTAAATTGAGAAAAAAAAAAGTTAAATTCTCTTCATTGAGAAACTTTAATACTATTGAGAACTAATTTATAAATTGAGACTTTTTATAAAATTTATCCTATTTTATAAATCCTACATTTTTTTTCTTTTTTTCTCAACTCTAAATATACTCTAATCATAGATATTAAATACGATCAAACAAATACCATACGATGCAATGATCCATAATATTTAACCTTCAATAATTATTTCCTATAAATGATATAATTAATATTATATTTTAAAGCGAAATTAATTTTATTAGAAAATTAAAAGCAAAAAAAATTACTAAGAGTATGTAGACAGAATCAGAGTGGTGTTTAAATGTTAGAGCACTTATAATTGTGGCAAAAATATGTCTATAACCCCTTAATTTTAAGCTATAACCCTTACTTATAAGTTATAACCAAACCAAGGCAAGGGGTAGTTCCTTTTGACCACACTCATCGGTGATCTTAGGGTTGGGAGAAGTGTGATTTGAGTTCCATGGCCAACCTTGGTCACAACCCATTCATCACCACCAACTTGTTCTTTTTTCACATTTGTCATGCATTTATTGGCAAGAATAATTTTTTTATAAATATAATTTAAATTGTTGATATTGAATATAAATTTTATTAAAAAAATTAAAAATTATTAAAATTCTAATTTTTTTTTCTCTACAAATAAAGCCCAATATTAACATATTTTGAAATATAAAATTGAAGCACTTTATTTTCTCACAGTTTTGAAATTCTCTATTTTCTTTTCTAATTAATCATTTACTGTTATAGAACCAAACAATTCAAGTTATTTTTCAAACTTTCAAAATTATCCCAGCTTAATCTTTTTTTTTTTCGATTTCTTATTCCAACATTGTAATTTTAATTTAGTTATTGTGTTTTTAAGTGTATGATACTTTTTTTCTTTATTAATTATGTATTTAAAATATCAAAAAAAAATTTATCTATTTCTTACACCTTTTAAATATAAAAAAAAGTTTCAAAAAATAATATGCAACTAGAAAAAAATATTTTAAATGTTTCACTAATAATAAAATACTTAGAATTGAGTTGGGTGGTAGGTTTTATATGCATAAGAGATAAATGATTTTTTTATAACTAAAATGTTGAGTCGGGTTGAGTTTTTGATAAACATAGTCTTAATTCATAACTCAAAAGATTTTCATTAAGTGCTATTAAAGAAACTCATCATTTACTTACTACATCCCAATTCATATAATATTTAATATATATATATATATATATATATATATATATATATATCAATTTTATCATTAAAATTAAACTTTACTAATTCTATTTGGTCATTATAATCGTACATGTCTCTACGTATTCAGTTCATGTCTTTACGTATTCAGTTCTGGTGGATGAATATATTTTTGCGTGTTACGTCAATCAATATCTTAATAGAGCTAATCAAATTTGATTAATTTTTTATGATTTTTTATATAATTTTTACATTATTATATATTTAATTAATTTATGAAATATTGGCTAGTATTACGATCTTTAAGAAATTAAAAAATATAATATTAAAAAAGAAAAATATGAAAAATAGAGAAATGGAGGAGTAAAATAGAGACTACCGTTCCATATATATATTTTTTTCCTCTTAAAGGTAGAATTGGTTTTTCAAAAAATTTCAGTTTTTTTAATTAAAATGTTTTTTAAACTGGGGTGCTAAGCAGAGGTGGGGGTGGGTGTGGGGTGGGGTGGGGTTTCTTTTAGTCCCCATTTCTATTTGATCTCACTTTTGTCTTTACCCTCCTTCCTCTTTCCCAAATCTTCCTGCCCCCTCTCTCTCCTCACTCCCCCACATTTTGAATCTAGGGTTTCATTTATTGTTTCACCTTTTTGCTTTGTTTGATGTGCTTGAGAGCAGTGGAGTAACTGTTGAATCTTGAGCTGAAACTAGTAGTTGGGTAGTGGGTAGATATGGGTTCTCCACATTTTCATAATAATCTTTGATTTGTGTCAAAATTCAGTCCTTTTGAATTCCTTTCTTTCATGTTTACCTATTTTGAAGGTTGACAACTTCACACCTTTGAATTCCGATTTCCTTGGTTGCTTTACCTATGTATCCTCAATTCTCGAAAACCCATGTTAAACCGTTGTTCAAAATCCGATCTTTTTTAGTTTTGTGATTTCTTTAGTGTCTCAGCTTCGATTTGTCGATTAACATCAAAAGTTTTTTTTTTTTTCCCTTTTTTTCCTTAAACACCTGAATTTGGGTCATCTAGTTTGAATTTTACATAGTAAATGCATGGATGGAAGAGAAGGGATAGCTTCATATTACCTACACCGAGGTGGAATTGGTGGGCCTGGTGTTCCAGGGCCTAGCCATAATGTCCACGGCGGCGCCGGCGGTGGCGGTGGCTCAGCCGCCGCCCAGTCTGGTGGAATACACAGCACACCTGCTTTCAAGACTCTTACTAATTCCAGCATTCCAGTGCAGCCCAATGTAGGTGGTGTGAGTGGTTCATCGTTTCGTGTAGAGAATCCACCACCGGATTTCTCTCCGAGTAGAAGCATGGCTATTGTATCCAGTGCATCGCAGAGCACTGAACCGGTGAAGAAGAAGAGGGGTAGGCCCCGCAAGTATGGCCCTGATGGGGCCAACATGTCCTTAGGATTATCCCCTATGCCTCCATCCAAGCCTTCTGCTCTTGAGACCAGCTCTGGTGAAAAGGCCAAACGAGGCCGACCACCTGGAAGTGGATGGAAGCAGAAGCTGGCTCCTCTTGGTGAGTATTTACCCGATTTCATTACACAGTTTTCGATTCCGCTTTAATGTCATTGTTTTCTATAGTTGCCTGTTTGTATGTATCATCTTAGATAGACATGTTGTTAGTGCTTGTGTTTCTAGAATTTTCTAGATGTTGTGGTTTGCATATATTCTTTGCTAGCTTAAGGTTATTATCTGATCAGGTGAATGGATGAACAGCTCAGCTGGAATAGCATTTACACCACATGTCTTGCATGTTGAAGCTGGAGAGGTATGTGTGTTCCATCATGTGATTCTATCATCTCAGATATAGCCATCAACATTACACTTTCTACACTCCTTCAGATTGCTGCGATTCTGATGATTTATGAACTTTGAAAATATAAAATTGACACCATAGTGATCGCTCACATGCATCTGATACTGACTCGAGATCATTTTGGTTACATAGTTTTATGATGTAGACCATATAAGATGGCTAGAAGTGTTAATTGGTTTTCCTAGCAGGATGTTGCGGCTAAAATACTGGCATTTGCACAACAGAGGCCGAGAGCTTTATGCGTCATGTCAGCAAATGGATCAGTTTCTTCAGTAACACTACGCCAACCTACGACTTCTAATGGCTCCGTCACATATGAGGTTTTAACTACTCCTAATCCATTCATTTTCCTTGCTGCTTCTGTTTTGAAATCCTGCCAAATACGATGCCTCAAATAGATATAGAATTGCTTGATTTGGAGCATATTCCTACCAATATTGAAGGATATTCCACTAAATTTATAACATTCACGATTCTTTGATGTCTAACTAATATTGAGGGGCATAATGCTAATGCAGGGCTGACTCTGTTTTTGCATCTAACCACTAATTAAAGATATAATAAATTAAATTAAAATGTGTTTAGAGTGTTATAGAAGAATCAGCTACTTAGCAATGAGGCATGATTCCGCAAGTAATACCTTTTCAGTTCCTTATCCTTTTGATTCTGTTCCAAGTCTAAAAGTTTCTCTTGGGCTGACTTTTGTGGATGCATTTGATTAACTTGTTGTAATAGAGGCTCTAGAAGCAAAAGAGGAGCCATTCAAAGGACTAATGTTGCTCATTATTCCATTTAGGGACGGTTTGAGATACTTTGCTTATCGGGTTCTTACTTGGTTTCTGAAAGTGGTAGTCCTCGCAATCGCACTGGAGGTATAAGCATTTCAGTTTGTAGCCCCGATGGCCACATTATTGGGGGCGCGATAGGCGGTAGGCTCGTAGCAGCAAATCCAGTGCAGGTATATATACATATACATATATACACGCACACTATATTCCTCTCGAACCTTTAAAAATCACAAGTCGTAGAAGTAACTTCTCCAAACACATGACGATATTATACTCTACAGGTGGTTGCATGCAGCTTTGTGTATGGTGGTACTAAGCCAAAGAACAAGCCAGAATCTGGAACCGAAGACGAAAAACATCAACTAGACCAATCATCTGGTGAGAAGTCTTTGACGCCAATGACTCAAAATTTTAGCCCTAATTCTGGATCGAGTGTGTGGCCACCGGTGGGAAGGCATGTTGAAGTAAAAAATGCCCAGAAAGATATTGACCTGATGCGCGGATGAGACGAAGAACAACGTGGCACATGTGAGTTTTTGTGTATATATGTGTTGTTTTAAATGAAACGCATCAGGTATCGACTGAATAGATGGTGAGTTGTGCTAACATATATCCTGTAAGGATGTTTCAATTCTAGGTTCTTAGGATCTAGCAGAATTGGTTGGAAAAACTTGTGGTTATTGATAGTAAAAGGTGGTATTTTAATTTATATCTGTTTTAGGTTATGTTGTTTCAAAAGACACTGGGGTTTCTTAGTGTATTGGTGGGAGTTAGGATCTTTTGAGAATGTATTTTAGCTTGGATTTTTTCTGGGCTTATTTGTTTTGGAAGATGAATTTGAAAATGTGACATTCGAATTTGTGACGAGTTAGATGAAAAATGAAGTTTAAATTCTTTGTTTGTTTTTTGAGCTAAATTCATGTTTGATTCAGTGGGCTCAAGAATCGCATCGAGCTTAGCTATTTTATTATTATATTGTTGCTACATTAATGCTATAGGTATTAGATTCAACTTATCAACTTGAGCTTTATCTTAAAACTAACGCCTTTTTATCTGTCATTTACATTTTATTAAATCCTACTTTTTTTTCTTTTTTCTTAACTCTATGAAGATACATTAATTAGAGATATTAGATAAGTTAAAACAAATATCATTGGCCAAATGGTTAAAAAAATCCAAATCTTTGTGGGTTTTGGCCAATCCTTTTAATTGTGAATTTATCCATAAATTGGTAAGTTAGGTGTAATTTCAATTTTAAATTTCAGTTAAAATTAAGTAACTTATGTATGAGATGGCAGACACATAAGCATAACTATATGACATATCACCTTACATAGGTTTTTTGACCATATCTTAATAGAAGATAAGAAATAAAAAAACCAATATACCCTGTGTCTACGCCTCCTCACCCTCAAGATAAAGTTACTTATAAGAAATGGGAAAAAAATCTCCTTGTTTTCTATGTTACAAGAAACAAAATAGCTTATAATATTCTCTCTTGCATTTCATCAATCCTACTGCATTTGCTAACAAACAATTGACAAAAAATAGGTGAAAGACTTCCGCTTTCTCATCGCAATTAGACATATCCTATTCTTGGAGATCTTCACTACCCAAATTTCTAAATCTTACACTCACCAACTTACATAATTAAACGCGAAAGGAGAACAATAACACTTGTTACAGAACACTAAACTCCACTGTTTACACCCCCACAGATTGCCCAGTCAAAATCTTTTTTAGGTTGTGTTTCGATAGAATAATTCAAAATTTAGGATTTGAAATGAATAGTGGAGTGAATTTGAAATCCATGAAAATGACTCCAAAATTAGTTCAAAATAAAAGTGGTGGATTTAAAATTTACATCCATCGAAACACCATCGATAAATCTGCTACCATGGATTTCAAATTTCTTCTCAAATCATCGAAGTGGACCCTTAGCGACAAAAGTTTAAAGATGATTACAACTCTATTGACCTTAGATTGGATAGATTAGGTAGTGACACATCATCCAATTTTGACGATAATTTAAAATTAATTAAAATAAATAACTCTTAAAATGTTTTTACTTTTTTTTAGCTATTTGACCAATATCATCATAAGATACAATGATCCGTAATATTTAACCTTCAATAATTATTTCCTATAAATGATATAATTAAATTTATATTTTTATGCGAAGCTTATTTTATTATAAAATTAATTGGTAATTTATAATAATAAATAATCTAGACGTGCAACTTTTAGAAAGAACTTGAAATATAGAGGTAAATGTTGTTGGTAAATCTTCTTTCATGTCTGAGTGTTAGGGTAAATGGTATAGAGTGAAAATCAAATCAATGGAAGACGATTTAGCAAAAAACATTTGCCTCAATCTTAGGATGCAAATTCAATACACCAATATTTCATCAGAATTTATATTTGATTTTCAGAGAGTGCATATTAATGCAACCAAACAAAGTAATAATAAGTAACCTGGCATTCAAGAAACACACATGCTAGAAAAACAAACAAAAGAAGTTTATATATAGGTCCAAGAACAACGGATGCAAACATGAATTAGAGAACAAACATGGCATAAATACCAGGGTCTTGTTACAAGACGGTACAGCAAATTAAGGATCTTGAAAATAAATATTATTTGTATACAAATCCTCAATGGCATTATTGATTCTGGATATAGGTAACAAACAGGAGACGGGCAAATTAAGCCTTTTCTAGGAGCTTCTTTATGTCCTTCTGCAAAGAAAATCAGGAAAGGGACATTTCTCAGTTGAGATATAGTTGCAACTATTTAGAGAATAGCAAATGGTATTAAACTTATAGTTTTACCTCTATGCTTAGAGGAGATGTGGTGGGAGCATAGCGGTCGACAACCTGACCATCCTTATCGACAAGGAATTTGGCGAAGTTCCACTTGACACTGTCCCCAAAAAGCCCGCCTTTCAATGACTTCATGTACTTATATACCGGATCAGCGTTAGGACCGTTAACCTCCACCTATTTAAACAGTACACAATTTCATAGTCTCTCAGAATGTACGAAATCAGAATAATTTGTGGTCTAGGTTGATGTATAAATAAACTTATCAGTTAGATTTACCTTGTCAAATACTGGGTACTCAGCTTTAAAGCGAGTGCAAACAAAGTTCTGAATCTCTTCAGTGGTTCCAGGCTCTTGTGAGCCAAACTGGTTGCAGGGAAATGCCAGTATCTCCAATCCTGAGCAGTAGATAAACATCAATTGTGACATGCTTAGACTCAAAAAGTAAATAAATGCACTAAATAAACAAAGAAATGCAAAACAATCAAACCTTGATCCTTGTATTTCTCGTATAATTGTGTCAGTTCAGTGTAGTTGGAATTGGTCAGGCCACTGCAGAAAGCAACAGAATAAGAATGGTAAATTGCTTGATGAGAGTAATACATATATGGTTATATCGAGAAAAATTAACAGACAAGAAAGTAGAAAATTGCTTCAAAAGTTCCTCCTGATAAATAGTAAAACAGTTCACTCAGTTGAGTATACAGAACACACAACTAGGTTGAACAAAAAAAAAACAAAAAAACTGACTTGGCTCTCATATCAAACACACACATTCAACATGATCGAACATAGAAAGTCACATCCAGACTAGACTGAACATCAAAATATAATTCTCACATTGGATAGCCAGGAAGGGCTGATATTGGTGAAGCTAGACTTCAAAAGCTGCTATATTCAAACTACCAACAAACTAGAAAAACTGCAAGATGACTTTTCATAAAAACACTTCATCACATCAGCATGTATTCATTTCAGGCGTTCAATAAAAGAAGGTTTTCCACTTATGATTGATACAAAGCATTGAGAGAACATACCACTGAGATGCAACATTGACAATCAAAAGGACCTTGCCCTTGTAAATACCCAGATTGACATCATTGCCCTTAGCATCCTGCAACCAACAAGATGCAATATAAATAATATACCGTTCAACATTTTCCAACAATAGCAAACTAGTTGAATATTGGAATACGCAATGACCAACTAAAATACCAACTAACAGCATTTTGGGTTTAGGGCATAAATCAAAACCTAATCAAAAGGAAACAAATAATCTTTTTATATGCTAAAGCAAAATCAAGGTATAAAATTGGCATAGTTTCCAGAACTAAAAGATTCCAATCTGCAACAACTATACCAACAAAATTTCAGATTCAAAAGAAAAAACAAATAGTCTATTAGCAAACAGAAGATTTAAAAGAATTGATAATCAAACATAAACCAAGGCGCTAATCAAGAAACAGAATCCCCTAACGAATACACAACATCATTGAACTGTTGGCGAAAAATTAGAGAGATGAAACAAGGCGATACCTTTACAGTAAAATCATGGACTGATTGAGGCTGGTTTGATTGGGTGGCCATCTTGTTATGCTCTACACCCCAAATTTCACCTTAGTTCTGGCTTTGATCGACTAAGAACATACAAAGAAGATAAAAGATTACGCGGTGAATCGAAATGGGTTTGTTTTAGAATTGTAAAATAAACTTTCGAACAGAGGAAATTCGTGCTTATCACGAAACGAGTCGCATGGTTCATGATTTATAGCTAAACGTAAAAGGCTTGGAAATTGGAATCTTCGACTAATCCAACGGCTGAGATTTAAGGATGCTTGTGAACGGTTATGATTTTTGCTTTTTAGGATGAGTATCGTGAGCGTCCAATTTCTTGTCGGCAATTATACAATGAATTTTAAAATGTATAAACAATCATGTCCTAATTATCATATATATATATATATATATATATATATATATATATATATATATATATATATATATATATATATATATCTTGTGCATATTTTTTTAATTTTTTTAATGTTTAGTATTTTATATTATACATATAATTCTTTTTTCATGTTACTACTTTATATATTGATTTTCTTATCAATTTTCATCTCAAACACCTAATATACAAAAAAATTAAAAAAAAGGAAAAATTTCAATAAAATTTGTACATAAATACGTATTTAAATAATCTTTTTATATATTAATGTGATCTTTATGCACAAATATATATAAATGTATGAATATTTGTATATAAAAGTCACATGAATATTATATAAAAATATCTATATATTAATTTTTGCTGAATTTTTTGTTTTGAAGGTACAGTACATAAAAGATCTCAATATTTATACATATAAATCACACATTTATAACATAAAAATTAACACATAAAAAAAAAGATAAAACCCACGGATTCGGATCACGTGGATCCGAATTGCATAGACACATGAGAATTTGTGAATGTAATTTATACAAATTCCTATTACAATATTATATTGAGAAGAAAATGCAAATAATATGAATATCAACTGTCGTACACTCTTCACAATTGATTGATTCTGCTCACTCTTTCAAGCAGATTGTTAATGCTTATTGAAAACGCATTTTGAAACCTATCAAACTTGGAATTGAGATCTCCATAAAGCAATCCAGGCAGCAGTTCATAAACTATGTATCTCCTCATGTTTTCTCTTTCCCTGGTCGAGAATTTCATCAGCCTTTCAACAACATGAATACTCTTGTTTCTAACCTCATCCTTGTCGATGAACACAGAATACTTATGGTGTTCTTGTGGAAGATGCCATGGATACTGATAGTAAGCCATCATCGGATCAAACAGCACCGCAATGCAGCCCGAAACAGGGGATTGAAGACCGATTTCCTTGTCGGGCTGTCTCCAGGTGGCTGCAGGCAGAACACCGACTCCATAAAAAGCCCGATTATCGACTCGGCCCGATCACATTCTCCTGTCGTGCAGTTGAGAAACCTGCATTCTGCATTGCTGGCTGAGGTGCACTGCTGGATGAGCAATGATCGGATGCTTTCAGGTGCATGTGGCCTTGGTGCACCCGCAAAGCTGACCACGTTTCTCCTCTTAGAATTGATGGCTTTTATCTGCCATGTGAACACGTCATCATTTGTCTGAGGATGGAAGAAGGTTTGATGGGGTATCCCAATGTCGTTTTTGTGCCATGGTTGTCGTTCGATCAAGAGCTTGCTAGGGTTCTGCATTTCATCAAAGCTCTAACAACCTCGTACCCCACGAGGATTTCTCTGAAATCCCATGAGATTTTTCCAAGAACAAAGATGTGATCCTTAACTAGATTCTTGTACCATGGTCCCTGTGATTCAAGCCACCTTACAAGCTCCATTGACATCGAGTCTTTCACGTCGTTCAAGACGTTCTTGAAGTGCCATCTCAGGACCTCGAGCCCACCATAATATGGCACATAGAACAGCTTCGCCTGGCTGTGATCGAACACTCGACATGGATGCTTTAGAACACGTGCATGGAAAATAGGCTCCAATGCGTACTGATGAGTGTCATACCATCCTCTCCCAAGCTTCTCTATCGGCTCACCGATCATTGCTAAAGTATTTGCAGAAGTTCAGCCATGGCGTCATCTCATCACACTTCGATAGCAAATCCTTGTTGAACTTGGATGGTAGCTCATACACATAGATCCCTCTTCCTTCACACGATGATGAATCCGATATCCAGGAACGATGCAGTTTTAGCTGCTCCTCGGCGTCCCTATCAGCATCTATGATTGTTTCATTCTCTCCATAAATAATCAAATTTTTACTGTTAGAATCATGGATTGAGGAAGAAGTGGAAGTGGCATTGAGAAGTGAAACTGGGAATTGGATTTGGTTGAGGGCCAGCAGAGGCAATAAAGATCATTGAACTTTCTAGAAGATATGCAGAAATGAAGAATGTTGCCAGAAATAAGAGCAGTGGAAGATGACCAAATGTAGATAAGAGCTAAGAAAAAAACTGCAGTTGGAACTCTTAACCAAATCTTTTCAAGAAATGAAGAGAAGAAACCAAGTTATCTTCTTGTATTTTTTTGGACAATCTTGGTTTCTTCCTAAGCACAAAGACAGCCATTTTAGTACTTGTTTTAACTGAAACACACTCTGTTTCTCTGTGATCTTATATTGTGGTGATGAGATTAACAGGAACATCGATCCATACGTGGAAGCACTTCCACGTTCTGCAAAGACTGTCCTGGTTCTGAATCATAAACCAATAAATTCTTGAAAATTATGAAAATAAATAAACAAGCATTTGACTAAGATTTTAATATTAGAATATGTCAGGTTTCTACGTTTACTCCTATTTGTTCATTATACTCATAATTTGTTTGTAGAAGTACATAAAGTCAAAATACACCTAATTTGCTCATTGATGTTCTTTAGTTACTGTGAAACGTGTACTAATTAGCTTCCAATGATGCTCTAATAATCAATTTGCATGTGGTTTCTTGAATAAACACATGATATAAATATTATAAGTTTGCCATAACTCCCTCACAATCAAATTACATATTTATCAGCTAATAAGCTCTAGAAGTCAACTCTGCTTCATGGATCATATACAGGGCTGTACAGTATATAAATCAGAAGATGGATTTGTAGTTTGAAGTAGCCACTAGCAGAAAGGTTATATAGTGTGTGCATAGAAGTAGAACAATTCCATCCTTCAAATAAACCAGCTGATCGAGATAAATGCCTTCCATTACATAACTGTCTTCAAAGAAAACATATCTCAATCTGGAAGCCACATCAGTGCCAAAAGATACAAGATTATGACAACACTAAAGACCTATTCAGTAAGCACCATGCCTTATTTATAAGTTCTACAACAACATGAAAATACATTAGAAGCACACAAGAAAAGCAAGTAGTTAAGTAGTCAAGTCACAACATGCTATCTGTCCTAGCAGGAAGTCGGCGAAAGAAGTTGACGGGGACAGATGGCAAACGGTAACGAAATCTTGGGTGCCTCATCATGTATACACCTGCCAAAGCAGCAATTACCTGGAATGGTGTAACATACAACACTAAAGCAGCAACGAGGCAAAACGTCACGAATATGGCGGTGGCACGTGGGTCCCTCCAGCTTAACAGAGAATGAACACGTTCTCCCTGAGTTGCAACGTCACCAACAACTGTCTGAATCCGACCAGCTACGCTCCTTATCCGGTCATACCTCATCCTAACCAGGTCCGGATTGCGGCTTGTCGGGAATGTGTCGAACTCTTCATCGAGTTCATCAGGGTGCACGGCCTCAGCCTGTGAGATTTTTGTGTTCATGTGAGGAGGGTACCTTGGCCTGAATCGGAAATTCCAGATTCCTATCAGAAACATGTAGAGGAAAATTGTGGGTAGGATCAACTCTGGGAAGGAAACAAGCATAAGGTACAAGACATGGACAAGCACTGTCGTGATGGGGTTCTTCCACATGCAGATATCTGCGGACCATTTTCCGACAGCGAATAGTCCAGTAAAGACGGACATCAGGCGAAAAAAGTTGGCCTTGCTTCTCCTCATGCTCCAAAGATGTGAGTCCACATCAGACATGTATTCTACAATCTCCTTCCTAAGAGGAGGTTCTGCTCTACCGAGCCTTGTGGCCACTATGTTGACAGCCTGATGCCTCAGCATGTCCAACTGCATCACACTAAAGGGCCTGATATAGTGCATTTTTGGTAGAAGAGGCCGTGAGTATATATAGAGCATGTTGGCAAAAGAAGTGCATGAAAATCGTAATGCCAAATGCAGTTCTCCCATTTTCTTGACACCTGAAGGGTGGAGAACAAGTAGAGGGTAAGAATGTGTGTAAACTCTGCCTGTTTCTAGGGTAGATATTCGAATCCGGACCTTGCCAATCTTGAGGTCCTTAATGCCATTTGAACCCTTTTCCCCTAGCTGGCTGTTGTCGAAGACACCAACAGTGAGGACTGTCGCTGGATCAAAGACCTCCCAAGTATATTGCTCATTGTACTTGGGGAACAGATTGTCCACAATGGTACGAGTTCTGACCCATTTGTGACCATATTTAGCCACACAATACGTGTCTGATGTGCCCTTTCCATCACGGGTTTTCATGGGGTGAAGTCCC
This sequence comes from Scutellaria barbata, assembly GCA_028654395.1. NCBI lineage: Eukaryota > Viridiplantae > Streptophyta > Magnoliopsida > Lamiales > Lamiaceae > Scutellaria > Scutellaria barbata. The sequence continues at coordinate 13,450,633 of CM053645.1, forward strand.
ACAGAATTTAAGATGCCAAGCTCCAAAACACCGATTGGTGGTTTCCAGAGCTGTTTTGCCGTGGGGCGAAGGTCACTGCTGTAGTGAGTTGATTCGTCTAGAACATGGTAGCCTCCATCTAAGCAGACTCTTAGGTGTAGCCTACTTGAGAACTTTTCTTTTTTCAATTGATCGACATCCACAAGAACAGGCTTTTCCAGGTTAAACCAGCGAGAATGAATGATGCGATCATCAGCACGCTTTTCTACCATATTCAATGGAATAATAACCCTCCCGATTATTTCATCTTTTCCAGGAGCCACTCTATCCTCAACTGTAAGAATGAGATGGTCTTCAAAAGGCTCAGCAGCAACAAAAATTAGATCTTCATTCCACAAGGGGTTGAAATTCCGAGACTGAACTGGTTTTGTCCTCATGACTTGGTTTCCTATCTGAGCCTTCACATAAGCATCAGGTAACCGAGTCTTCTCCGATGGCACTAAGTCCTGAGCTTCAACAACATTAACACGAACATACCACAAGCGTGGTGCATGATAAACTTTAGAACGTATAAGAGCTGATGCAGCTGCTGAGCTGTCCATAGGCGAAGCTGCATCAGAGTGCCATGCATCAGGAAAAGCCTCATCTGCTTGAGTGCCAATCCAAACTGCAAGCATTAGCTCACCCTTTATTTTCTCTCCCTTCTTATCTTCAAGACGGTACCATTCTGGAGCCAGAGGACTATCAGGCGGAACACGCATTGGAACCTCGTTGAGGTCGAACCGAACAAAACCAACAAAATCGTCTTTTACAAGATCTTTATCCTTAACAACAACTTCTAGTACTGATGCTTGCATTCTCTCTCTAGAGAAGGCAAAAACCACATTCCATGCTGGATTTTGCTGTTTCTCGATGTGCTTGGTAATTCCTTTGTAGTTTCCAATTCTCACTTCTACATAGGGATCTAGACTCCCGGTGAGATCCATGGCAGGAAGCTCGCGAGCCTTAACAACCCTAACAAAAAGAAAGTGCATTTTCTCAACAAGATCGTAGGTGCCTGCAGCCCGGTCAGTTCGGATAACCCTCCCCCCAACAACCCGTCCCCCACCAAGGAAAGGACTCGTCTCCTTAAGTGCATAGTCAACTGGTTGTGCAGAGGATGCTGACTGCATCCGGACAAGCTTCGGAGGTATTGGTTCAGGAGCTTTCATCTCATCAGACATATACTTAGTAGACTGATAAGTTTCCTCAGGTGCAGGAGGGTGGTTCTGTTCCTCGTTGTGGCTGCGTTTTGGGAGAGTGAAGAATGTGTGCCTTGCCTCATTTTTCACATTATGACCAGAGTTTGAAATTGGCACTTGAGTTTCCTCGGCCATGGAAACAGGAACAGATGACTTGATGGATGGATCATCTGTGATATAAACCTTGAGTCCAAGCTCTCCTCGAACACGTGAGAAAATACCACGCTTCTCCAGAGGATAGTGCAGAATTACTGCATCTGAGTAGGGCACAAAGGAAGTCCCACTTATACTAACCTTCCCAAGAAAGGCTCTGGACTGAACGGCTTTGACATGGTTATAGATGTAAGCATCTAGAGTGTGACTGTGGAGGGTCGAAGGATCAGATATATTGAAGTAAAAGCTCTCGTTCCAGACAGGATTAAGATCTTTCTCTTTGATGGTAGAGCGGTATCTCTGTCCATCAAAGCAAAGCTCCACAAAAGCACTAGATGAACCTTGTCCATCCTTGGGCAGAAGGTTATGAGCACTAACAACATCTACCCCAAGCTTCAGGTTTCCAACAGTCATTGCACTTTATCAGTTATCAAGAACTGATACTTTTGGGCAAAAGAAAGATGATTTGCAGGAGCCTGGAAACAAAAAATGATGGAAAACTAATTGAATTTTAAGTTTAGAATTTTGTTAAATTGGATGATGTAAAGATGGAAATACAGAAAACTGCATGTGAAAAATGGACTTTTGATGATGAACGAGTTTTAGATCACATGCGTTGCACGTGGAGATCAATTCAAATTAACACAAATACTCCCTCCGTCCCACCTTATTTTGCCTACTTTCCATTTTTGCTTGTCCCAACTTATTTTGTCAGCCCAAAAATGGCAAAAAAAAAAGCACTAAAAAAGCATAAAGTTAAACATTCAATCAACAATCAACTGTATTTTCTTAGGATCCGTGCCGGTCAAAGTAGGCAAAATAGCTCGGGACGGAGGGAGTATCTTATATATAACACTTTTATATTAGACTTTTAATTATAATAGAATTCTATAGGATTTTGAATTAGTTATAATTTTAATATAAAATTATTTAAGTATGAAAATCTTAAATTACCATTTTAACCTTAAATAATAATCATTACTAGGAATATATTTGGCAATCCATATCTAGTAAGAAATATCCACACTTTTATATAAGTAATAGATATAAGATGAGACCGCCTATCAAAATGCTAAATGCAAGAAAAATAACAGCTGTTGAGAGGAACTTAAAACAGTTCATGGCTACAATTCAACACTTGAAATATGTTTTTTTTTTCCTTTTCCACTATTGTAGCTGGTATATGATATTTTATGCACCAGATGCCACAGCAACAAACTTCTAAGAGAAGAAAGGGAATAATAAAAATGTCCACTTTAAGTTTCCAAAACCAATAATTCAAGGTAGAAGAAATCAGACATGGAGATGCAGAAAAAAGACACTGTAGTAAACAGGCGTTTAAACTTATTATGATCTACGTACTACAGCAACCAATACAGCACATCAAGAAATGTATCCCTCTTTATTGGTTTGGTCGGTGTTACCTTTAGAACCAAGGGCAGACTAGAAGAATTATTGCCATGTGATGTAATGACTATTTGACCAAAACATCATTGTTAATTTGCGAAAAAAAGATACAGAGAAAGAAATGGATATCAAAGACTTGAAAACATCTCATACCATTTCATAAAACAAGTCACTTCCCTAGGGTCTAAGGTCACATATTAAAATGTACCAAACTGACCTATCCAGTGATGATTATGAGTAGCTTGAGTGCCGAACTTCGAAAATGGAAAAATGTGAGAGCCTTCAAAAAATTAGCAGCAAGGCAAGCCAGCAGCTAAAGATCTTCTGAAAAGAAAAAAGCATCATAAGTAAACACATTGAAAGTAAAATCCAAATGTCTTGCCATTTCACATTTCTATGCAAATCAAGCTCGTCAAGGCAAAACCAACAATCTAAACTTGAAGAAGGTGCAAGATATTTCATAAATAAAGTACAAAGGGATTAAAATAATTGTTTAGAGTATATAAACAGATCTGTAAAAAATATTTGAGAATAGCTTAAACAGAGAAAAATCCCATCAGGCCCACAAGATAAAGAAAGCACTAATCCTAATAATCAAAACAATGACTGCTAATAATGAAGACAAGTAATGAAATCACTTTCACTGAAAAAGCCACCTACAAAGATCATGTAATACTTGATTTTCTCATCTTCAACATTTGGCCAACAAAAATATTTGGGGGCTAGTGATATAACTCACTGAAAATGACTTGCTCTAACAAATATCTGAAAGAAGCTTAAAAGTAAAGGCCAGGCCACAACTTTAAGGCTAATATATATGTAAGACGCAAAAAAAGGGAAAAAAAATAAGAGAAATTCCGGGTCAATATTTTGCCAGAGCCATGTGGTAATGTACATGGTGGAGAGATCTGTAACATAAACAAACAATTCTTGGAATTGGTAAACATTTAAATAAATACAAGATCTCATACTAAATGCTTGCAAACTGAAGCTATAAACTTCCTTAAGTAACGCTAAAGACACATGCACTTTAGTCACATCTGATGCAAAACTGAATATACCCCAAAAAAGCAGTAAAGGGCCAATCGTTTAAGAACAGAATATAAGGAAATATATAAGAAATGCAAACAAAATCACAAAAAGAAAAGACACAAACTTTAATCTGAGCAAAAAGATACCAACTTTGAAATGATTACAATCTGACAGAAAAAAACAACTTTCAATAACCTAATCAAGAAAATGATAGACAAGCATTTGCCAAACGTGAACAATTAAGAAAAATCAAACCTTGTGGCCAAGAAAAATAATTACAGAAATGAACTCGTGCTTGCATCAGTAAGAAAAATCAAGAAATTGCTAGATCTTTTCTAAACAAAATGAAAAACCCATGAGAGATTCTCCAAAATCTTAAAGAGGCTCACTGTTTTCATTTAAATTTAAAATCTTGGAAATGTGGTTGTTTAAAAGGGAAATAAATGTGCATTAAATGATACAAAAACAGGGCAAAGATTCTGGCTTGAGATGACCCTCGAAAGCAAAGACCAGAAAAAATACCTGTTTTAAGTTACAGCTGAATCTTCAGAAACGTTACACCGCCATTGCAGAAAGCTTGAAAGAAACGACAAAAGTACTTTGGCTGTAGAATTACAATGCAGCCACAACAAAGCACTAAAATACTCTCATCTTGGTTTCTTGTGTGTATATGTTGTCTGAATATTTGAGGGCTTCTGGTTTTGGGGGGCTTTGGTTTAGTTTTGATTCTTGAAGAAAGAGATTACGGTGTCATTTGTGTTTCAGACTTTGGAACTTTCGTTTCTTACCCTCCATAGTCAAACGTTTTACATTTTCTTGGTCATATGGGTGACAATACTCCAAAAATCGTATCACACTAATTTATATATTTTATAATGATCTTCATTTAATCCGTTTCATAATTCATGGAAGAATATTTTATACCCACAACTTTCAATTTTTAATGGGTGATATATCCCAAAATAATATGTATATTTATAGGGCCTACAATTTTATTTTATTTAAAGTACAATACAATGCTTTTTATTTTAGGTAAAATGATTTTTTTAGTACTCTAATTTTACCGTCTTAAATTTTAGTCCTTTTTTTATCTTTTCTTTTATCAAATTGTATAAATTTTTAAAAATTATATCTTTTAGTTCGATTAATCCGGTGTAACAGATCAAGCAACCTATTATTATTGGGTCATTCTATAGTACACCAGTGGTATTAATACATCAGTAGCCTTAACCATTAGATCTTCCATCATTACATCTTGACCCTTCATTTTCAATTTACCTTTTTTATCTTACTTCAAAAGTTACTGCAGTAAATTATAAAAATTCCTCCAAATAGTCTAATTTCAGAAGATAATGAGTCTATATCCACCTTCTTCAATAATTGTATTTATCCATTAATAGCAACCATAAAAACACAATTAAATCTTCTTGTATTATGGAGCATGTGATGACGAGTCATTTAAGACTCATATTCAATATGTTTTATTTTGTGTAGATGTAATTCTTTTATTAGCAAAATTGTCATGAACATAACACCTAAAATTATTGCAGCCATGGTTTTGTATGCACAATTAACTTTAAGAAAAAATATGCATTTCAATTTAAATAATAATATTAAATATTAAAATAAATTATAACATTTCTGTTTAATTTTATTTCATATTTAATATTAGTATTTAAATTAATTGTGTTGTTTAATTTAATTTCATATTTAATATTAGAATTTAAATTAATTGTGTTGTTTAATTTAATTAAATACTACATTACAAATATTAATTTTAGTCGAAACAAATACTAATTATCTTGGTCACACCACTAGTTTAAAGTAAATATTTAATTATAAAATATTTAATTTATAGCACCATTATATAATTTAGATGAAATTTCATATGTGAAATCATTTTTTGATTTGATATGATGTCTTAATACATGATTAACATTAAGAAAATATATACATTTTAATTTAAATACTAACATTAAATATTCAAATAAATTTTAATGTTTCCAGTTTAATTTAATTTTATATTTAATATTAATATTTAAATTAATCATATTGCGTAATTTAATTAAATACTATATTACAAATATTAATTTTAGCCAAAAATTTTTAATTATTTTGATCATGTCACTAGTTTAAAGTAAATACTAAATTATAAAATATTTAATTTACATTCGAAATAAATATTAAATGTTATTTAATTGTATATTATTTGCATCCTATTGCGGTGTTGTGTGATAATTATTTTTAATTCAACTGATTGCATGTTATGTCATAGATATTGGTTGGTTGATATTGTGTGGTTACTTGATAATGTTTATTATTAATTGACTTGTCATGCTAGATCACTGTATCGACAGCATGCTGAGTCATTGATATTGGTTAGTTGAATGTTATTTTATTGCATGTCGTGTCATCAGGATTGGTTGGTTGCATGCTATTTAATTAGATATTTGTTGCATTCTACTTATATATGATTAATTAGTAATATCACAATTTTTTTATTATAAATATTACGATTTGGATATATCTTCATCCATTGTATAAGATTTAGTGTGGTAGACATGTTGGATTAATTTTGATTGATTACACATATCTCTTCATTTATATGTAGTCGATTTGGATGAATTTTGATATAAATAAATCATTTTGATATAGATGGATTTTCGTATGTTAAACAATTTTTAAATTTGATGTGATGTCTTAATACACGATTAACATTAAAAAAAAACATTTCCATTTAAATGCTAATATTAAATATTGAAATAAATTTTTACATTACAGTGTAATTTAATTTCACATTTAATATTATTATTTAAATTAAAATGAGAGTGTGATTAATTAATTAAATATTAAATTACAAGTATTAATTTAATTTTATATTTAACTAGCAGTGTACCCGTGCGTTGCACGGTTTGCCATATAAAATATAATTAATAATTTTATACTTATAATAACATAATGTAAATATATAATATACAAATATGTAGATGAATTAAACAAACAAATTGAAAACTCTATATTTAAAATAAGAATGAGATAAATAAAAATGTTCAATTTGACCAAATTTGTGCAACCATTAAGTACTTAAAAAATCACATAAATTAAATTTTAGTAGCTAAAATAAAATAAAATAAAATTTGAATCCTACAAATACTATGTATATTGAAAACGATATAAATTTAAATAAAAAACTAAGATTAATAAATATTATATTTTATCAATGTTCATAATTATAGAGATATGTTAATGAAATTTTTGGTTCCATCAATACAAATAACTTGATTATTCTAATATATATCAACTCAACAAATACCCAAAATCCATTGCTATTTGTAAAAATAATATTATTGAAAATTGGACTTGATCTAAAATATATTCAACACCCCAAATTAAGATAAATAAACCAAATCATTATACCAAGAGATTATTTATTTATTTTTTTTATTTTTTTAAATAATCAACATTTTCTAATTTTTAATTTTAATTAAAGGCATTTTCTTTCATATTTGTAATTTTATTAGGTATAATTTTAACTTTAAACATATTTTTAACTCCCACACTTTAGCCCATAGCCGTAACTACTACAAATCAATTAAAAAAAGTATTCAAATTCTCTAACATATTAGATTTGATAAATTGCTATATAAATATCAAATTAAATATTATATTAAGTGGTAAATTTGATATATAATGCATTTAAAATGAATTTAAAAATGAAAAAGTTATAAAATTTGAACTTATTGTTTAAAAAAAAAACACTCACATCTCCTTACTTAACACAATCAAAATTACAAATTTAAATTAAAAAGTATGTTAATAAACAAAACTATAAATAAGAATGATAAATTTGATTTATCATGCATTAAAACGAATTTTATTAGAAGCTATTTATTTTGAAATTATGATTAAAAATGCACACTGCACCATCACCCCATCCCACCCCTTACAACCAACATTTATCAAAATTATAAATATAGAATAAAAATGACAATAAACAAAATTTCAAATAAGAAGGAGAAATATGATACATATGCATTAAAATAAATTTCAAATGAAGTTGTTTAATTTGAGATTCTTTATTTGATTTAATTATATATATTTTTATTAAATAAATTTTTTATATTTTTATTAAATAAATTTTTTATAATACATTTCTATTTTTTTTCTAGACTTTAACATAAATTTACCATAACTTAGAGTTACATAAATATTTAAAGTAAATAAAAAAATGCATTTCATTATGTATACAATATGAATATCAAATTAAAAATCATTAAAAGTGATTAATTTGATATATTATATGTTATAAATGAATTTGCGATATAGTTTTTATACTTTAAATATTTGGTAAAAAAATATTAATATACAGTAAATGTAATGTGAAATGTAATAAATGATATTTTCTAGAATGGAAAGTTAAAATGGGCGGAAAAATACTTTTGATATTTTTGGCAAACTATTCTGCTTTTATATATATATAGATATTAGTATTAAAATTAATCGTGTTGATTAATTAATTGAGTACTAAATTACAATTATTAATTATCTTGATAACACTACTGATTTAAATTAAATATTAATTTAAAAATATTTAATTAACATAAATATAAAATTAATTGTGTTATTTAATTTAATACTCACAATTATTGGTATCATGTGATTTAATCAAAATCAAATACATATAGCAAGAAATGGTCTATGCACATTTTGGTCTATGTGCATTTGGGCCTAGTAAAGAGGCCCAATACAACCCACAAGATCACAATTAATAGCCCAATCCAAAAGTCAAAAGTTATCATAATTTTATTTACCACAGTAAAAAAAACTGATGTATTAATACCATTGGTGTATAGCAGAATTATCCGTTATTATTTACATATGTGTATGTATGTGGCACCTATTTGAGTTTTGAATGATTTGAAAAAATTTAAAAAATTATAATGAAAATATAATGATTTATATGTAAAAATAAAACATTCCTTAGAAAGTAACGTGTAAGCTTTTTCTATTTTGATTTTGATAAGTTAATACAATTTCATATATTACATAAAAATGTTTAAAACTATAGATCAAAAATTAAAAATAAATAAAAAATGTAAGAAACAAAGTTAGCCAAAATAAATAAATAAACCCCATGTTTTTAAATACTATCCATACATTTTACTGACTTTTTGATTGACAGTGATAGAATGGACCAACCAACTTCAAAGCCATATTTTTTTCTTTTTACTTTTTTTACTTTTTCAGTTTTTTGGTTCGTTATTCATGCTTGAAGGTTTTCCTTTTTTTCTTTTTTCCTTTTCTTCACTTTCTGATCAATGCTTTTTTCAGCGGAATGCGGTGAAAATGAAAATATTTGACAAAGTGCAGTGATCTTGAGAGCTTTTAATATAAGTCTTAGATGGAAAATTCATCATTCTTTTTGTCAAATTGCAATTTATTTTTTTTTTAAATTGAATTTAGGAAAATAAAATAATATAAACTTGCAGTTTAATCATAATTTTTTTTATTTAACAAACAAATTACAAATTTAGCACACTATTACAATTCGAATCACAATTATGGTTTTTATAGGTATCTACTTTGACATTTACTTAAAATCATTACTTTAATATATTTTCAATTCAACTTTAACCTTAACATACTGTATTGTTTGACAAGTGTATTCGAATTGTTGAAGAATGTAATTGTACTTTCAATTGTAATAATGTGTTAAAACTGTAGTTTTTTTTTAATTTCTAAATTAAAATTTTCAAAATTAAATTACAATGTCAAGAAATGTAATTTTTATTTTCTCCATCTAGTCCTTCAATATAGTTGGTGGAGTACCCACATTCAATGTAGTTATGGACTTTAATTGTTAGTTTGTTGTTGTTTTTTATAATTAAATCTTTAACGTTTTTTTATTTTATTTTTAATCTTTATTTGTTTTAAATCCGGGTCAACTCTTCTGCTTCTTAGTCACAGTTCACACTCTCTGCATCCTTCACCTGATACACCATTTATTTCCTTTCTTAAATCAACCCGCAAATAAAATTAAAAATCCCAATATCTTTTGAGTTTAGTCCAAAAAATCAACACATGAAAAAGATAAATTTCATAATAAAATTTAATTTATAAATTAGTTCTCAATTCTAAACTCAAATTTTAAAGTTTTTAATAAGAAACTCAATTTTATATTTTTTTTAATTCAAAACTTAAAAATTAGATTGAATTCTCAAGACAAAATTTTATTTTTCTTTCTTATTATTTATATTTATAATTTATTTATATTTTAATATATATTTATAATTTAGATAAATTAAGACAACTTTGTGCAATTTTGGAACGATCTTCATCCGACTTATATTAATTTTTATATATATAGTAAATGCAGTTCAAAAAATAAAAATTCTTTTATTTTCTTAATTTTATGAATAAAAGTATAGAAAAATGATTTTAATATTAATCAGTTTAATATAAATCATATTTTATGAATTGAATTATATATATATATATATATATTTCATATAAATTAAGATAAATTGGATGAAAATTGTTCCTAAAGCGCATTAATTTGTCTTGATTTATCCAAAATATAAATACATATTGAAATATAAATAAAAAAGAATATGAAATTTTGTCTTAAATTGAGAACTCAATCTAAATGTCAAACCTTAAATTGAGAAAAAAATATTAAATTAAGCCTCTTATTGAGAAATTTTAAAATTTGGATCCAAAATTGAGAATTAATCTATAAATGAGTCTTGTTATGAAATTTATACTATACAAAAATCATCATTAAAAAATCAAAGCAAACACACATATAAATATATATATATATTCTGATTATTTAAAAAAAAAAAAAACAACCATATGTATCATTTGTTCAATAAATTCTAAATAAATTTCTCCATTGATCTCAAACCCTAGAACCAAATAATGCCAAAATAACAGAATATTCAATAATAAATTTTATGCTATATAAACGTGAAAGTTGATAAAAATTGACTACTCAATGTTGTTACCACAACTTTTGATCATCAAAATTTTTTGGGAAATAAAAAAGAAAGCAATGCCCTCTTTTTTGGGTACCTGAATTGACCATTATCGAAAATTCATTTTTGTGTTGGGACTAATTTTACAAATTGAAAGTATGAATAGAAAAGAGCTCTCAGAGTCCCTAATCTTCTTATTAAAAGATTAAAATATTAATGGATTATTATTTTTACAAATACAGACTTTACACATGACATACTAAAAATATTAGGAAAAGAAAAACACATAAGAAATATGTATATTTATTTCCTAAAATATAAATAGAGTATTATTTTTACCAATACTAACCACACGAAAGATTATATACTATACACACTTACATTTACTAACAATGATCAATTGATCAGTTCTTTTATTCTATATGATATTTATTGTATTTATATAGTCTCCATATACTAACACTTACAAAAACATCCTCCTATAGTATTTATAATCAATTAGCGACAATAAATAATTCATTATGAAATGTAGCAGTGTAAAATCTACAGTCCGTTTAATCTATAATCATGCATACACTACAAAATTTAATGAAATAGATAGTAAATAAATATGAACTTTACATATTACATAACTCTCTCTATATATATAAATAAATAATCGTATATTATTATAAGTAGTGCACATAATATAATAGGGTTGGGTGGGGATGGGTCAAATGGCAATATCAATAAATATGGGCCTCATCTTCTGCAGACTCACAAGAGGCCACTGTCGTGTGGGCCCCTCCAATGCATTGTCTCCCATTTCTAGGCATCCCATTCTACCCTCTTTTTCATTTTTTCCATAAACAAATTTGTGTGTTTTTTTAAAAGTTTCAAAGAATTTTTTCTAGGAAGTTTAAATTTTTTCAAAATTATCTATAATCAATCCAAAATGAATTGTCAATGTTAAATCATATTTGAGGAGTGGATAATGTTGCAATAATATATTTTATAAGGGATAGATTGGAGTAGTAATAATGGATTATGAGTCCACAAAAATTGAACCCTACAAGAAAGAGGCTGGATCATGTTGTTATGTAGCCCAATTGAATCCAAGTCGAAATTATAGTAGACTCATTTTGGTGTAGCCCATTCTACTAAGGTCATGGCCCCATAGCTGAATTCAATAAGGAGATATGGCCCAACCACTTTTAACCAACTACTAGCCCATTAAAGAGAACATATATACATGGGTTAGAATGGGAATTACAGGTGTAAGTGGTCAACATACATATTATTACACTGGGATGGCGTTTGACTAAACTTATTATAAAAATCTTATAAATTCTATTATAAGATATTTTTTAAAGTTTGTTTTATTTTTATTTCAAACACAATTAGTAAAGTATTTATATCAATAAGATGATGGAATATATATTCATTTTTATAGTTTAAATGATCAAATCTAAAGAAGTTTATTCAAAACCTTAATTTAGAAAAAAGCTTATAAATTTCTAAAATCTTAATTTATATTCTTATAATATGTTTTAAAAAACTTATAAATTCACTCAAATACTCTCTAAATTATCCGAAAAACAATGTAAAATTCAAGTTTATGATCATTATTGGCTCCACTTTTTGGCCTTTAATTGCTCTCCTTTATTGCATTGACTTGTTCCCCAAGACAAGAAAAGGAAACAGATTATTTAATCATCCTTCAGTGATGATTATTTGATGATAACACTCCACTTCTATGTTATCGGAGTTGTCTTTTGAGTGATTAAGATGTGATTTCGATTTAAAACCGGAGTCAAATGATATAAAACAGTTGAATTAATTAAAATCAAAATTGATGATAAGTTGAATAATGCAACTTTTCTTCTAGAAGCATTTATATGGGTCAATTAAGGCGGCTATATATAAATGCGAATGTATTTTCGTGGAGCGCTCAAAATTGACCGGAAATCGCATCTCCCATTCATCATTATGCATTCATTCATTGCTTTTAGTTTCATATCTTAGGTCCACTCCACCTACTATTTATTTTCACTTAAACCATTTATTCTCAAATAAATATTAAATTTTTTTATCCCCAATAATTTATACTTGTTTGTTTTATACATATGTTTTCTACAATATATGAGCTATAAGATACCTAAAAATGTTATATCTTGAATTTTCAAATTGAACGAAGAAGGGCGTAATTATTTTTGATTAGAGAGTAAACTAAATAAAAATATTATTTTTAACTTTCTAAAATGACATTATTTATTAATTTAATATCCGATGTCGATGATCATAACATTTCGTCTATTATAATTGGAATTTAAGTGAAAGTGGAATGAAGAGTTTATTCTTTTTATTTTCTTATAAACAATTCTATATAATAACATGTACTTATTTTTAATACACATCACATTAAAATAGATAAAATAATTTATTACACAAAATATATAATAACACAAATAAAATCCTTGATCTCACTTTTTACAAGACTCTTCCATCTAAACTATGTAGATGTAATTTCCACTACGTTATTTTACTTCCCATAATAAATAAGTGATTGTTGTTATTAAATAACATAATTTTGGTAATAAGAGACAAATGCCACGTTCATAGTAATAATTGGATTTGGCGTTGTGCAATAAATAACTACCATAGTTACATAGAGATAGTAGTGTTTGTGTGCACCAGTTACATGGGTCATGATTCATGTAACTGGGCACGCGGGTTGGGTCGGGTTCGGTTTAACCCGGATCCGTGTTCTTTTTTTTTTTTTTTTTATTTATGTCATAACATTTATGTTGTAATAATATAACTTTTATGTTGTAATAGTGTAACCTTTATGTACAAATTTCATAACTTTTTCACTGAATGACTTATACTTTTTTCACTATAAAAATTCATGCAATATAACCCAAACCTTTATATTGTAATAATATAACCTTTATGTTGTAATAGTATAACCTTTATGTACAGATTTCATAATTTTTTCAATAAATAACTTATAGTTTTTTCACTATAAAAATTCAATATAGCCGAAACCTTTATGTTGTAATGATATAACCTTTATACTGTAATACTATAACCTTTACGTACAAATTTCATAATCTTTTCAGTGAATAACTTATACTTTTTTCACTACTCAGCACTGCAAAAGGTTATGTGCATATAACTAAAAGGTTGAGTTCGCTAAACTAAAAGGCTAATGTTATGCCAATATACATCAGAACTAGAATTTGAGTTAGGGTTTGGGCGCGTGGGACGCGTGAGGCGCGCATGGGACGAGTGAAAGACATTTTTGGATGGATTGACCCGAGTGCATGGATCTAGAATCCGTGCACCTGGTGTATAGAAACAATTGTGCATAGAGATATATATATATACTCGATTGGAGATATACAAAATCACGAAGCCCTTGTTTATCGAAATTGAAAAGTCAAAACCCAAAAGCCCAACGTTACCCTGTGTGGAAGAAGAAGAAAAATGAGTCTCAAAGTGTATGCTGAGCGGATGTCCCAGCCTTCACGGGCAATTCTCATCTTCTTGAAGTATGATTTCTCTTCTTTTTTCACTCTTCTTGATGATTACTGATCAATTTCCCACTTTATTTACCCTTTTCATTTTCCTACTATAATATCTCTCCGATCCTTGTCTTGTTCATAGGGCAAACGGCATAGAGTTCGAGGAGGTCAAGGTTGAGCTTGGAAAGGGTCAACACCGCACCCCTGAATATGCAGGTCATAAAATTTTCAAATATTGGTTTTTTATGTTTATGTTATTTGAGAAAGAAAAGAAAAAAAAGAGCATCTTTTTGTGTTTTTTTGTTGTTAATTTTTTTTCCTTTCTCCTGGGTGTTATTACAGAAGTGAATCCCATGAAACAAGTTCCAGCTATTGTGCATGGTGATTTCAAGCTTTTTGAGAGGTACTGTGGATTATGCACTGTTTAGTTTTATACTTACTGATCTGATGAAGGGCATCTCTTTTTTGACTTTTTATGTTATGTTAGCATTTTGTTTAGATATGAAATGAGCTGCAGTTCTTTATCTGTGTCCATTGATGTACTGTACTCACTTAGTGATAGTGTCTTTAGAGGCCCCTTTAAATTACAATTGATTAGTGAAGCTGGACATATTAAACACTTTCTTGTATTACTTCTGATTTATAGAGGAATGTTTTCATTCAATTTGTGAATTGCAAATTCATCAATCTTGTAAGAAACCAATAAATTAAATATAGGTACTAGTGTTGTGGGATAGGATTTGGTTTGATATTATTAATGAACCTAAAAGTGCTAAGTTATGGAGTATTCTAATCACACACTTGGCAATATATATGATAATTTGAATTTGATATTGAAGGATGCGCTATAGCTCATTTCATCTCTGGATCGAATTTTGGATACCTTTAAATGAGCTTATTGCCCTGAAGATGGCTTATTTTAAGTTGATTAATCTTACTGAATTATGTATATTTTAATTTCTATATTCCAAAATTAGGAGCTTGCGTCACTTATTACAGTTGGAAGTTAATCTTGTTAGAGATGAATCATATCTTTCTTTTTGCTTATTATATACTTTGATTGATAGCTTTTCTGAAGCTGATTAGCTAACTTTTTGTGTACTGCAGTCATGCAATCCTTACATATCTGGCATCTGCATTTGGAGTTGCTGATCACTGGTATGTTCTGCTTATCTTCTTTTCTCATTAGTCTTCCTCAGAATCTCTCTCACAATAAACTACTTCGTGCTGTTTATTGAATAGTACATTATTGTGGAATCATACTTTTAGTTCAAGAAGGGATACGATTTAGTGGAAGCAGTACTCATTTCACTAACCATATATGCAAGCTCGATCATTTAAAGATCTGTAAAAATACCAGCTTTTGGAATCGTTAGCTTGACCTAGACAGCATTAGTTTGAAAATTTTGGTTGTAAAACTAGAATCAAGAACACCATTAAATGTATTATCTAGAGATATGAAGCATGATATCTAGGTGTAGCTCTTGATTGAGTTTTCTGAAGGGGCCTTCATGTGACTAGGTAAACTTAAGACTTTCTGAATCTTGTTTCTCTTTCTTACTGTAATGTGGTGCAGGTATCCAGCTGATTTACGCCAACGTGCAAGGGTTCACTCAGTGCTGGATTGGCACCACTCAAATCTGCGCCGTGGTTCAGGTGATTTAATGACTATATCTAGGAAGATTGTTGGTTCTACTTTGTCAATCATTTGTTGGTCATTTGGCACTACATTGTGATTTGAGACTCGCATGTGGGTCCTTGATGGTAGATCTATTCTACTCGAACTTATAATGTTGTATCAATATGATGATAATAAATTAAGTTCGGGTTGTACTCCGTTATATAACATCCTCTCTTTCTTAATTCTTTTCAGTTGGGCTTCTTTTCAATACCACAATTGCGATAGCATTTGGTATGGCCGGGGATCCGAAAGCGGCAGCTGAAGGTGAAAAACTTCTTTCAGCCTCTCTTGACTTTATTGAATCATACTGGCTTGAAGGTGGACCCTTTCTGCTCGGAAGCTCGAAGCCTTCCATCGCAGATCTTGCTTTAGCTTGTGAAGTTGTGCAACTTGAGGTAAAAGAGACAACTTTTGTTTGGTATGCTATGTTTCCGGGAACCAACAAATTAACCATCAAAAGAAACTCAAGCCATCTTATTTATGACTAAATTTTCAAGATGATGAGATTCCATTTCTCTGCTTGTTCAGGTTGGAGATGAGAGTGATTACGACCGTATTCTGGGTCCCCACAAGAAAATCCTGAAGTGGATCGAAGATGTAAGGAATGCAACTGCACCTCATTTTGATGAGTATAGCGCAGTAATTGCTCCAACCAGAGAGCATCTAAAGAAAGCGAAGGCTCAACTGAGCCAGAAATCGGATTAAATCAAAAAATCCACTGTGCTTGCCAAGATGTGAGAATAAGTAGAGGAATATATTGAAGCATGCATATACATGCATGCTAGATTTTCCTCGTCATAGCATGTACTTTGCTTCTTGTGGTATGAAATCCTATGTTGTCTGCTAGTATTTTGCTGTTTATCAGTTTTCAAGTACTCTGTAATGAGAGATGTTTTCTGCTAATTTTACACGTTTTGTGAAATTATATGCAAGAATGTATCGGTTCGTTGTACTGTTAATCAGTTTCCAAGTACTCTGTTTCTCAAGCCACATGTATCAGTTGCAATGAAACAATGGCTAAAAATGCATTATATGCTAAAAATGCATTATATATTAAAACAGATTGGATTGATTTATAGATTAGATTTCCTATAGGATCAAATAATCCTAACCCTGGTTTAGCTTTATTGCATACATCATCGACAATTATTCACTGGACAGTTCTTTTATTGTGTTTGTAGTGTATTCAGCACCTTAGGTCTCCTATAATTTTTGAGTAAAAGAGAGCTGCAAACCACACTAACTGATGATGCCGCCATAGCTCCGCCGGCAACCCATGGTGGCAGCCGGAACCCGGTGAAAGGGAAAAGAGCTCCGGCGGCAAGTGGAATACCCAGGGTATTGTACCCTAATGCCCATATATAATTAAGTCTGATTCTCAAGAATGTTTTCCTTGAAAGGTGTATGGCAGTTATAACATCCTCCAAGTTACTCTTCATCAGAACAATATCAGCTGCCTCGATGGCAATGTCCGTGCCAGCTCCAATCGCCATTCCAACGTCTGCTGCTACGAGTGCTGGTGAGTCGTTAATCCCGTCTCCCACCATAGCCACAATGTACCCTGCAGCCTGTAGAGGAAAAAATTTATTTCAGAAAATAGGCCTATTTGAACCCGGCCTGTATAAGATACAGGTAGATAGTTACCTGTAGTTCTCTGACTTTTTCTGCTTTGTCTTGAGGTTTAGCTTCTGCAACTATGTTATCTATACCAATCTCTTTGGCGATTGCTTTAGCAGTTCCTAGGTTATCCCCCGTCACTATTATGCTATCAACTTTCATGGACTTTAAGATAGAAATGGCTTCTCGAGCACGAGGCTTTAACGGGTCAGAAACTGCAAGAATTCCATGGAGTTCCCTGTCAATGGACACAAGAATTCCAGTTTGAGCCAGCCCTTCAGCTTCTGCCAGTGTTTCTTCTGCTTCTAAGGAGATATCGACATTGTGGTCAAGCATTAAACTCTTGTTTCCGACAAGGACTTCTCTGCCTTGAACAACCGCCTTCACTCCATGTCCGGTTATGGATTCAAACTCACGGGCTTCTGGCCAAACGAGGTTCGTTTCATCTTGGCGGCCCTTTTCAGCATACTCGATGATCGCCTTTGCTAATGGGTGCTCGCTGTTTACCTGATAAACGGGACATCATTATTCGACATGTTTATAGAAATAAGTAAATAACGACATCTTAAAGATGTACCTCAGTTGCAGCAAGCAGAGAACTAAGTTCTTGAAAACTCATATCTTTCAAGATCTTGAAACTAACCACCACTGGCTTCCCAATTGTAAGAGTTCCTGTCTTGTCAAAAACTACACAGTTCACCTGCAGTTTTACAATGTCCACTTGGTGATTGTGATTTCTATGCCTAAGGAAGATTGAAGTGTATATGAGAAATGGACCTTATGAGTGGTTTCCAGAGCTTGACCACCTTTGATGAGCACACCTTGAGAAGCACCAACACCGGTGCCAACCATAACAGCTGTTGGAGTAGCCAAGCCAAGTGCACACGGGCAGGCGATCACCATCACTGCTATGCCAAACTGAAGCGCGAGCTCAAACCCATCCATGGAAGGCGGGATCCAAGATTTTGGATACCCGTTTAGTTTTCCAGCTGAAAACCACGCGAACCAAGTGGAGATTGAAAGAACTATAACCTGCAGTGTTCAAAAATGACAAACCCCCTCTTAACTAAGGCCTTAACAGATCAAGAACTGTGGAATCATAGATGATGGTCAATTACATACTAATGGAACAAAGAATTTGGAAATAAGATCAGCAAATTTTTGGACAGGAGCTTTGGCCATTTGAGCTGATTCAATGAGTCGAACAATCTGTGAAAGAGCACTCTCTGATCCAACTTTAGTGGCCTTAATATGTAACCCTCCATTTGCATTAAGAGTTCCTCCGATGACCATATCGCCTTTCCTTTTAGCAACAGGCCTGGATTCTCCGGTGATCATGCTCTCGTTCACATGGCTCTGGCCCCATACAACATATCCATCACACGGTACTTTAGCACCAGGGACGATCTTCAACACATCGTTCTTATGTATTAATCGGCCATCTATTTCTTCCTCCTTTAGCACATTTCCTTCACTGTCTATTGTCAACAGAGTAGCTGTCTCAGGAGATAAGTTCATGAGCTTCTCCATGGCTTTAGATGCCTTTCCCTTAGCCAACACCTCAAGATACTTCCCAAGCATTATGAAAGAAATAAGCATTGAGCTTGTTTCAAAGAAATCAGTCGACTCAAACCTAGGCGAAGTAGCAGCTCTCAAAACAGAATACACTGAGTAAAAATAAGCAGCATTTGTCCCCAAAGCGATCAACACATCCATGTTTGCTGAGGCACGGCTCAGTGCTTTGTAAGCACCGGTGTAGAATCTCCGGCCAATGATGAACTGAACCGGGGTGGTCAATATCCACCTCAAAATTGAGTCAATGGTAAGCATGTTAACGACCTTAGAATCTAGCCCACGATTGATGCCAGGGATATACATAAAGACCATGGACAAAAGAAAAACAGGAACAGTGAAGACCAAACTCCACAGAAAAGAAGTGTAGTATTGCCTGATTTCATCCTCTCTAAAAGCTTCTCTTTCTCCTCTCTGTGAAAAGATGACAGCCTTGATGTTCTCCAATCCAGAAGACTGAATGGTTTGAATAAACTCTCGAGGCCCTATCAAATCCGGCTCATAAGAAATGGATAACTTGTTCATCTCTGGTTCAAAGCTGATTTCTTCAACTCCTTGCGAGGCTCTGAGAGAAGTGAGAATCATGGCCATGGAGCTATCCTTGTGATCTGGTCCATGGAGTTGGAGTTGTATCTTGCACCTTTCTTCTCCAGTGGTGATGAGTATGGCATCAAATCCAATGTCTTCAAGGGCTTCTAAGATGGAGCTGTAGTTCAAGATTCTGGGATCATAATGGACTTCAAGGTGTTGAGTAGATAAGGCCACTAATGCTTTGTGAACTCCATGCATGGCGGATAAGTAGTATTCGATAGTGATAGAACAAGAAACACAGTTCAATCCTCTTATGTGAATTCTGCATACTTGACTGCTTCTCTCACCTATGTTTGACTCTTCTGTTAGCAATTTGGCTTGAAATCCTGCATCTTCAATTGCCTCGCATATCTCTTCCTCCTAAATTTTTAATTATTCCATGTTAATTTAATTTCCATGCTGCTTATAACCAAAATAAAAATAAAAAATCATTTAATAATTAAAACCATTTAACTCAAAATATTTGTATCATACAACAAGAAGCTAGCCATTTCACCTACCAATACCATAAAAGTTGTTCTACCCTGGTTCAAACACACCAACCTGTAGTTGGCCAAAAAAAAAAAAAAAAATCGATAAAAAGTGTAATATTGTTTTAAGGTTTATAATGATGAATCCAAACATGAGCTTTAGCATAAAGGACAAACTTTTAGTAAAGTGGTGGCATAGGGTATAATTAATCTTATATCCTACCACTAATTTTGCCTATCCATCAGTGGGTTGGGCCATATATACTAAATAAACCTTGTTTATTGTCTATATTATCATTTGTACGAATAAAGTGCTCCATCAACGCAAGTTGGGGTTGCGGGCATATAGCCCATATTTTATGTTCCGATCATCTATTACAAAATAATGTATCCATGTCATGAATATAATAATCACATGATCATCAGTAAAATGTTTATAACAAGAGATCAAAATTAAGTTGGGGTTTTTTACCATTGCTATAAATATCATTTCTCTTCTACACTATAGCAAGAAATTCTTTGGTAATACATATTTGGTATTACCAAAGTCCTTTTCAAATATATATGCGCAATCCTCTGTACCAAATATTCCTATACCACGCGTGTACCACATTCCAAAACTAATTATATTGATTTTCAAAATAAAGTGGTTGTAATATAAACAAAAGAAATTAATATCAAAACTACGTGGTTTTTTTGATTTGGTACATAAAGTGAGATACAAATTTTGATACAGAGGATCCAGTTTGATGAAATACAAGGTTGGGGCCGCCTGATACCAAAATGGAAAGCATCCATTGATTCTATAAAGAGTTTGCTTTAAAAAAAAATCTCTAAAAAAAGCATAAAGAAAAAGGAATGGATTGCATAAAATGTCACATATATATATAATCCATATATAATATTTACCTTTGGAAATAAAGTCGAAGATGAGCAACAATGTAAAAAAGTTTACAGACTATACCTAATAAATTTCACTTGTTTAACTAAATTTACCAGACTTTATTCATATTTACTAATTCTAAAAAAAAAAAAAAAAGGAAAAGAAAGAGCTGAGTAGGCATGGACTTACATTGACGAAAGCGGGGCAGAAGACAACGAGGGCGCGGTGATTCAAGACATCGACGGCGGCGTCCTTGATTCCGGGGAGGCGTTTGACGGCCTTCTCCACCGACGCAGAGCAGGCGGAGCACGTCATTCCGGTCACTGAGAATACGGCTTTTGCCTCTGAATCTTGCATGCAATTTTCTTCATCCCCCACGCCTTTTGGGTATAGACTCCCTCCTTCATTATTTCTTATGCATCCCATAATCCTCTCTCTCTCTCTCTCTCTCTCTCTCTCTCTGTGTTTTTTATGCTTGTATTATGTATCTATTTGGTATTATATAGGTGAAAGAAATGCACAGAAATGATACCATAAAGTAAGTTGCAGAATGCAGATTCTTTATCTTCTGATGGTTGTAGTTTTAATTTCCAAAGTCCTTTTCAAATATATATGCGCAATTCTTTTAAATGAGTTTTATAATTAAATAAAAAAGTAATGGTCGTGGTTTTATAGCTTTCTATTTGCCACTTCTGAATCAGAATCTGTTGTTTACAAAAATTCATTGAAATTAAAAAAATCCTGTATGTTGGATAAAGTATACAACTTGGAGCATATATCGAGGAATGCGTTATTAATTCGTAGACACAGGAGGAGGTCATTAGTAAAGGAAATTGAGTTTTCTGTAAGCTAGGTTTACCACCATTAACAATCGGAACCCTAATTGACAGTTTCAAATGATTTAAAGTCCCCAATTCATACCACCATCTCCAATTCATACTTGACCCATCTTTCGAGTCATAGATCGTGATAAAACTCTTTTTTCAGGAATCCTCAAGGAATTTACAAATTAATATTCATCATATCAACCTAGTAATTAATATGTTAATTAAAAGAGAGAATCCATAATGCTACATCCCATAAAGATATATTACGTGTGTAATACAGTAGTGCAGATGTCGATGGATCTTTGTATATATTAATTAATATTGGAAGGGTAATTCTGAGTTCTGCATGTTCAATATGATTGATTTATAACTGTCTTAAATGAATTTAAAAGCCACAGAATTACATGTGTTGAATTAATTAGCTAGCTAGATAGCTAGAAACATAAAATTGAAATTTGTAATTATAATATTCTTCTTACTTCTTTTATGTATATTAAGCTTGACTAAATTTTATTGTTGTGAAACCATTTTATAATATTGATCTAAAATCATGAGATTGATCAACTAATCATAACCCGTAAAATAAATATACTGATCATTTATGAAAATATAAATGATTAAAATATGCGTCTCATGTAATTATATTCATCATAGTCTCATATAAGTTTTGCTTTTTTATGACTAAGTTTAAGAGAGAAGCAAGAAGAAGCAACTCTATAAATATCTGTAGAAAACATCAAAAAAAAAATAAAAGTTTTAATCCAAATAAAAGTTAAAAGTGCTTTTGCTTTCTTTAACTGGCTCTTTAAATCAGCCCTACATACTTTGAGATCATTGGGTCCATATGGTTTACCTCATATGCTAACAATGATGCTTAGAACATTTATTGTCAATATATGATTAATTAGCTCATGGCTTCATATCATTCAATATTTTAACTATTCTTAAGATTGTTTATATATATTTATCAAGCTCCAAAAATGTTTTACTTGAAATTAAAATATACGCTTTTCTCACTATAAGAGTGTTTACTCAAGCTTATAAAATATTAAATTATAACCTCTAAGAAGGTCTTATAAGATATTTTTGTAGTTAAATGATAAATAACAGTCTGAATTAAAAATATCGTTTGGAATTGAATAGGCTAAAAGTGGTTGCATGGAAGACAAAAAAATATGTAGAGGCTTTAGTGCTTAACATTTAGTGTAGAGAGAATTGGTGAAAACATGATTCATATTCAATATCCACTATCCTTCATCTTCCGTGGAAGCAATAACCGTAAATCCCCCCATGCATATCCTATAACTTTTTTTATTTTTAATTTTAATAATATTTGAATATATCTATATAGAACTTTAATACTCAGAGGTACAAATAAGTTTTGGAAAAGAAATCTACAAATAAGTTTTGGAAAAGAAATCATATTAGCTCTTAATTTTATAAAAATCTACACATTGATATTTTTATGGCAACTTTTTGAAAAAAAAAACAACCATCATCTCTATTTGGTTATGTTTAATAAGCATATATCCCAATTTCTAAATATATATATATATATATATATATATATATATATATATATATATAACCTTCTCCATTGATTTTTCTTTTAACATATATATCGCAATTTCACATGATTCCCTAGATTAACTAATTAAAATCAAGTGTGATATTCTAGTTTATATATGCTTATAATAAATGGAAAACTTTTTTAATTTTTTTTTATATGAAACTAACTTTATTCCAAAAATCATTGTATTAAAAAGTTTAGATGACGAAGAACCTAAGCATATATGTAGGTTTTATATCTTTATAATTAAATAGAAAAATCAAATATAATACTAATTAGCGAACTATATATTAATTATCCTTACAATTTAATATATATATATATATATATATATATAGTATAAGCATTAGCAAAACAATAGGTGGGGGTTAACAAAAACGTGTAGTTTAACGGTTAAATAAAAAAAAAAAAAAAAGGGACTAAAGGCACCCCACACACTTCTAATGTCACCTTATTCATGGGAAATGATGTAGCACGTATACATATAGTAACTATGAGGTGCTTTTAAAAGTGTGTGAGGTGCCTTTAGTCCCTCCAAAAAAGATTAAAAATGAAAAAGATTGGATGAAAGTCCAGAACAACGGATATTGGACCCCTACACTGATCTTCTACTAATTACAAGTTACATATCAATATTTTTTGTAATAATACAAACATAAACATGTTTGTCCTCCCAAATTAGGGTTAGTTCTTTTTGGGAAAAAAAAAAAGTACTGCTATTGCTATATGACTCTATCCACACTATCATCAGTAAATTAGCTTTTCTTTCACTTTGGGGAAACAAAAAAATTATGTAAGATATTTAAGAAATAATTAATCAATACATATAGTCGTGTGCAATGCAATTACTGACCTAACATATTAGGATTGGGAGGATTAAGAAGTTTAGAAATGTTATTTTATTTGAGGTTATTTATAACATTAATATGCCAGTTGAGGTCTCTTCAGGAAAAAAAAAAAAAAAAAAAGAAAAGAAAAAAGAGAGATGGAGATATAGAAAAGAATTAACTTATGCCAATTATTTTTAAAAAATTTCACTATCATATCAAGTATATACTATATTACAAATACGAAGCATTCTTTTATGAGATTGGCCCTCACTTCAAAAATGTTGTTGTTGATGATTAATTTAACTTAATAATAAGATAAAATGAATTTCATTTGACTTCATCTCATAAAATGTGATTGATGGATGAAACAGTCTCACCTGACTCAATTTTTTACCTATAAATTGAAGATCTTGAATATTTTATATGAATTCATGTACAAGAATAATTAAAAAAAAAAAGGAAAAATAATTTATGCAGCATCTAAGATTTGTCTTTGGAAATAAGTTTGTTTATATGATAACAAAGTTGAAAAGTATGGATCGAAGAAAGAAGAATGGGTAGGATGAGCGATGATTGAGCGTCCTAGGTCCTATCATTTACGTCACCAAAAAGGTGAGGGGCCCACACTGCATTTTTTTTTTTTTTTTGGATTAAAAGAGTATGGAAATCATACGCATTAATATTAGTATTATAACAAAAAGTTTGCAATTATTGGTACTGAGTCGATATCTTAATTTTGGACTAGCACTGCTACTGCTAGTGCATGTCCATGTAAATATGCAACTAATTGGACCACAATTCATCCATCATTTTTATACTATTTTTTATATATTTGAGCTTAACAATTGCAATGAGCTAATCTAAAAATGGGGTGCACCACTTCCATGATTTTAATCCTTGATTGCCTTTGTTGAGACCCCAATTTTGGTGTTTCTGAAATAATAAATATATATATATATACATTTTTTATTTTTTTTTGCTTTCCTAAATGTTCTATTTAGTGAATGCTTGATACTTCATAATTTACTATATTCAGTTTAAACTTAGTTTTTGAAATATTTTTAATGACAAATTCCCATTTGCTGTTGCTAGATATATAAGTATTGGTGGAGGAAATCTTTGAAAAAGATTATAACCTTTTTGATGGAAATGAAATGAAATGAAAACATCACCAAAGACTCCAATGAAAATTTATAAATGATGATCACTAAAGAAGATCAATGGAGTGGAAGAAATCATTTTGAATGCTCAAAAAGAGTCTGCCTCTTTTTAATTTAGTGGGAAATTGACTTCCATTTTATGATTTGCAACGATCAATATTGTTTTACTTTATTTCAACTTTAATTGTTACAATGACCCTATGTCATGTCCAACGATCAAAACTATTACAGATCAAGAGTACATATAAATAAATCTAACGAAAAATACCTTAAGGTAAATATAGTGTTTCTAATTTATCTTACACTTTAGGAATATCTAGATAATGACAATTTTATATCTAAATTAGGACATAGCTGATAATCCGATTAGATTTAATTAGAAAAAAAAATTCCACTAAGATTATTTTTAATTTAACCCATTCCCTTTTTCTAAAATTACTTAATGTAAACTTAAATCATGGATTAATGTAACTAAGAAATTAAAGAGATTACTATATTATAGAAAATTAGAATTTTAAAGTAGAGAAAAAAAAAACATGAAATGCACTTCCACTGAACATAGAAAACATTGGAACAAACATTAACCGATTGGTTATTTAATATTTACAACAAAGTAAAAGGTAGAAAGTTCATAATAACTGGGAACTCCATTCCAGTGCAGAATAGGACCTAATTGGTTATTTAATATTTACAACATTCCAATTTTTTTAACACAATAAAACTGAAAAAAAGAAAAAAAAAAAAAAAAAAAAAAAAAAAAAAGGCAATCAAGTAGAGAATTATTCAACCGTTATGCCTCTCATAGCAAGAGCATCCAGCTTCTTGGGCCTCTTGTAAGTCTTGAGCAAAAGAGAGCTGCAAACCACACTAACTGAAGATGCTGCCATGGCTGCTCCGGCTATCCAGGGCGGTAGCCGGAATCCGGTGGATGGGAAAAGCACCCCGGCAGCAATGGGGATTCCCAGAACATTGTATCCCAATGCCCACAGATAGTTAAGCCTGATTCTGAAAAATGTCTTCCTCGAGAGATCAATGGCTGTTATAACATCCTCCAAATTGCTCTTCATCAGTACAATATCTGCAGCTTCAACGGCTATATCCGTGCCTGCTCCGATCGCCATTCCAACATCAGCTGCTACCAATGCCGGCGAGTCGTTTATCCCATCTCCCACCATTGCCACTATGTTGCCTCCAGCCTGTCAAAAAAAACATGTTAATTTTGGTGAAATAAATCGTATTATTCAAATCTAATATATGTTACTTTTTACCTGTATCTCCTTGACCTTCTCTGCTTTATGCTCGGGTTTGGCTTCTGCGATGACTGTATCTATCCCGACTTCCTTGGCAATGGCATTGGCAGTGCCCCAGTTGTCACCTGTCACTACTATGCTTCTAATGTTCATAGATTTGAGAAATGTGATGGCCTCACGAGCACCAGGCTTCAATGGATCGGATATTGCAACTATTCCGACTAGCTCCCTGTCAATGGATATGAGAATCCCTGTTTGAGCTAAGACTTCAGTTTCAACTAGCACTTCCTCTGCATCTAGTGAGATATTGACACCATGATTCACCATTAGGCTCTTGTTTCCTACGAGGACCTCTTTGTTCTGAACAACAGCCTTCACACCATGCCCAATTATGGATTCGAAGTCAGTGGCTTCAGGCCAGAAATGATTCTCTTCGTCTTCTTTGAATTTTTTAGCATGCTCAACTATTGCCTTGGCTAATGGGTGTTCGCTGTTTACCTAGTAAGCAAAAGTACACCAATCATCATTATTACTGAAATCTCTTAGATGTATATAAATCTGTCCTAACATGTAAAATGGAATATACCATACCTCAGCAGCAGCAACTAATTCAAAAAAATCTCTAAGAACCATGTTTTTGAAGAGCTTTGTGTTGACAACTAAAGGCTTTCCAACTGTGAGAGTTCCGGTCTTGTCAAAAACTATGCAATTCACCTGTCATAACAAGCAAGAATGAGTTAAATCAAGATCCTTTTTAGCATGCTGTTTCCCAAGAAAATTGATATTATGAGTGCTTTCTAATGCATAGGATCAAGTTCCTACCTTATGAGCGCTTTCTAATGCATGACCACCTTTAATTAGGACACCTTGAGAAGCACCGACTCCAGTACCAACCATAACAGCTGTTGGAGTAGCCAGGCCAAGTGCACATGGGCAGGCTATCACCATTACAGAAATTCCAAACTGAAGTGCAAGCTGGAAGCTATCCATGGAGGAAGGAAGCAAAGACTTTGGGTATCCATTCAATTTCCCTGCTAAAAACCAGGCAAGCCAAGTGGAAAGCGAGAGAAATATAACCTGCAAACAGAATTTCCCTCTCAAATTTGGACATAAACACTTCTTAAACTTGATTGAAATAAAGTATATATACGTACCAAAGGAACAAAGTATTTGGAAATACGATCAGCTAGTTTCTGGACTGGAGCTTTCGCCATTTGGGCTGATTCCACCAGCCGAACAATTTGAGCAAGGGCACTCTCTGATCCAACGTGTGTTGCCTTGACATGTAGCACTCCATTGGTATTCAAAGTCCCTCCAATCACCATGTCACCATTCCTTTTTGCCACCGGCCTAGATTCTCCAGTAATCATGCTCTCATTCACATGGCTCTGGCCCCAGATAACAAAGCCATCACAAGCAACTTTAGCACCAGGGATGATCTTCATGATATCATTTTTTTGTATAAGCCGACTGTCTATTTCTTCTTCGTTCAACACGTTCCCTTCATTGTCTAGGCTTAACAGGATTGCTGTTCCGGGAGCCAAGTCCATGAGCTTCTCTATGGCTTCAGAAGTCTTCCCCTTGGCCAAAACCTCCAGATACTTCCCCAACAGTATGAAAGAAATTAGCATTGAGCTGGTTTCAAAGAAATCGGTTGACTCAAAACTTGCAGAAGTAGCAGCTCTCAACACTGAGTAGACTGAATAGAAGTAAGCTGCGTTTGTTCCCAGCACAATCAAGACATCCATATTCGCGGAGCCATGTCTCAATGCTTTGTAAGCACCAATATAGAATCTTCGACCAATGATAAACTGAACTGGTGTGGACAGTATCCACCTTAAGATCTCCCCAATGCTAAGCATGTTGACTATTTTAGTGTCCAGACCATGCTTGATGCCAGGGATATACATGAAGACCATGGACAATAAAAAGACAGGAATCGTAAAGACTAGACTCCAGAGGAAAGACTTGTAGTAACTTTTGATTTCATCATTCCTGTGAGCTCCTCTTGACATTTCTTCAGGATATATCTTTGCCTTGTAGGTCCCAGATCCAGTTGACTCTATGATGTTCATAAAATGCCTAGGTCCAGTCAAATCTGGTTGGTAAGAAATCGATATCTTATTAAGATCAGGACTGAAGTTCAAATCTTGAACTCCTGGCAGTGCTTCAAGAGAATTCCCAATTATTCTCATCGAACCTTCAGATCGCACTCCATCAACTTGCAGATGGATTTTGCACCTGTCTTCCCCTATGCTGATGATGATAGCTTCAAATCCAGTATCTTCTACAGCTTTCATAATCTGCTTGTCGTGCAAGATCTTTGAATCATAACGGATTTCAGCCTCCTCAGTTGCTAGGGCAACTTGTGCTCTTTCTACACCTGGCAATGCTTGCAGAGCAGATTCAACAGTCGTGGAACAAGAAGTGCAAGTCATTCCCCTAATGTGAATCCGACATGTCTGAGAAGATTTCTCGTCTGTTTGTTCTTCAATCAATGAGGCTTGAAACCCTACATCTTCAATGGTTTCACGGATTGTTTCCTCCTACATATATTCTCACACAGCACTCAGATAATCACCAAGTAACTACCAATAATTGAAGTAAAATTCTCGCAACATGAGTAGAATAATAATCAAGTCAAATTGGGGGGAAAACACGATTTTGAAAGTAAATCCTGCTCGAAGGGGGGGATTTCCAATTTTGGAAGAAAACTTGCAACCGAAATTCACTATATCAGATATTAATTTCACCAAAATCAAATTATTGCAGCAAATTAGGTTATCATCGTCAGCATAAATACCAAAGTGCATGAAATAAAACTTACATTGACAAAAGCTGGGAAGAACATGACCTGAGCCCGGTTGTTCAAGACATCCACGGCTGCGTCCTTAATTCCGGGGAGGCGTTTGACGGCCTTCTCCACGGAACCGGCGCAGGCGGAGCACGTCATTCCCGTGACTGAAAAGAGAGCAGTGGACTCGGACCCATGCATTGATTTTTCTTCATCTGATGAAAAGTTGACACCTTTAGGATACTTAGGCATGGAAGGGTAATGGGGGCGAGGGGATAAATTCCCGCTCTCCTTTGGTCTTATGCACGCCATGGATATGAACTTCGCCGCCATTTTCAATTCTTCGCAATACGAAAGATGGAGAAGTTTTTTGTATTACGTTTGCTTCTGTGTTGAATGAAGAAAAGTAGTGATCTCTTCTCCTTTATATAAGGGAATCTACACTACATTATTAAAAAAATAAAAAAAAATTATAGCAAAGTTTAATTGAGATTCTTATGATGATGATGTATTATAATAGAAGCAATTGAGGCTCAATCTAAGGTGGATTAATTTAGTTGTTCAGTTTTTTGATTAGTTTATTCTACTTTTAGTCTTCTACGTATTGTTTAACTTATTAACACTGGTTTTTGCTTTTTTTAAATTAACCTTCCCTGACAAGTGGTGACCCACCATCTTCAATTATTTACACACGTTGCAAACATTCAAATTTTAGAATTTCGATTATTACCTCTTTTTAATTTTTACCAACACCTCGAATAATTGAAGTTATGTTTGCTTTTCCATGTTTGTATCTTAATTTTGTTTTCTTTTGATCCACACAAACTCATGCTCAATCAAAGATACTGTTCATTTTTCCTTGCTTTTTTTTTTTTTAAGTTCATGATTTATTCTAGAATATAAATTTTGAGATAAACTATCACTTTTTCAATTTTATGCACCTCAAAAATACTATACGCACTTCGAATTGTATATTTGTATATCTATCTTTTCTTTTATTTAAATAAGATGTGTTTAGTGAGTTTTGGAATATGTATAGTCTCATCTTTTACTTTTTTTTTTATTAATTATTAGATTTATTTTATTATCGATTGTTAGAGAATTGAAAGAGATTTTTTTTCATAATAAATAAAGATAGATCAATTTCTTTATTAAATTTATTTAATTTGTGTGTAAAATTATAACACGTCATTTATTTAGAAAAAAATGAAGTGTTAATTAGCCAGCTCAACTCGATAAAATTATTGATACATCTTTGATTGACATTAAACTTGATACATTAATCTCTTATTGTATTTAATATGACAGAATGTACAGTGCTAAAGGAGACGACATTTTGTGTTTTAAATAGAAGAGTGAAGAATAGATCTAAATTTGCTTATGTTATTGAAAATAAAAATATCCAAAAAACTTGGAACTTCAAAGCGTTAGCGTGCGCGCCCGCGTAACACTAAAAGAGACAACCTTAAAAATTGCTACTTCCACTATTGTTTATGACCAACGGTTTTCTTTTGTACCTTTGACTTTTTGTTAAAAAAAATAATGACAAATGATTAGAGCATCTCAAGTGAAGCTACATCCAAATTTGATATTTTTCTTTTTAAATCGATCTTTACTATAGGTTAGCGTAAATTTAGCGCATCTCCAACATTGTATGGTATTTTTTATAATTTTACATTATTCATCTCCATCAGTATATATTATTCTTTGCACTAATATTTCTTAATATTATAAAAAAAAGGGATGAAAATAAAACAAAAGAAAAAGGAAATGAATCAAAGAATGAAAAAGAAAAGAAAAGGAGAATACAACAAGTTTTAAATTTGTGTTAACCTGATGCAGAGATGACAATTGAAAAATATTTGAACAACTTTTTACAGAATCGCTGAAGAAGAAAAACATTAAATTCGAATGTTTTTACAATAGTGTTGGATAAATTGTTAAAACTTGTGATGTTCTTTTTTCATTTTTTATTTATTTTCATTCTTTTTTTATAATAATAAGGAAAATTGTGAAATATTTGTTTCATGATAGTGTAAAATTATGAAAAATACTATGCAATGTTGGAGATGTCCTTAAAACCCTCATCTAAACCGTCTTTTTTAACGTGTTTTATTATATTAACAAAGTTGCCGCAATATTAAGTGAGTCACTAATAGAGACTCTGAGATAAGCTATCATTTGCTTTGTTTCATTGATGAGGTAAATGAAAGTATTTACTCTTATATGATTCGAACCTCATTGCTAATCTCTCCATCGAGTCTATATATATATGATTTGACATTGTTTATTTATTTTTTACAAAATGTTGTTTTATTTTTGAGAGAGAAGGAGTTAATTTCCTAGGTCAGCTCTAATTATTAGGTTGCAAGTACTTAAGGGGCTACTTTGTTTCATAGGATTTTGTTTGACATTGGAATTAAGAAAAAAACAGGATTTTCTGTCAGTTTATGTCTTTCTTATTCGGATATTCTCAAAATTAACGGAGTAAAGTTTTATGCTTCAGTTGTCTACTTCGTTGCATCAACTTTTAATTTTTGATTCTATGTTTATATTACAAATCTAAATGTCCACCACCAATAATTACCTTGTTACACAAAGACACGAGAGATGATGTACTGATCTGTTACTTAGAATACTGCATGTTGGTATAATTTATTATGAATTTGAGTCATCAAAAATATTTAAAAAATCAACCAGTGATCTTTATACCTGAAAATAATTATTAAGCAGACAGTTAAAGAATTCTACATTTCAAATTAATTGAACCAAACTTCTACTGAGGTAGTTTGCTAGCAAATACAAAAAGTTTAGGTTGTATTATTATTTATTTATTTGGTGAGTATTGCATGACATGGATCAACCCGACTCGATCAACGATCAACTATCGGTTAACATTGTTAATCAAAAAAATATTATATAATATAAATCAAAGTATTACATGATATTTTATTCTCATACTATAATAATTTTATCTGAAGTTAATTATCAGTAATAAATTTCAAATAACATAATATGATATAATTTGCTATTATTAACTAGATCATATATATATATATATACACTAAAATATTATTTCATAATTATTAATTAAATTTTAATAATTATATATATACGGCATATTCAAATATTAAACTTACTAAAAATCTAAAACATAATTTTAGAATAGAAATACAAATAAAAAAGTCGACCAATCAAAGCAACTTTCTCCAAATTTGTGAGGTTAAACGTCGAGTTAAAAAATCCAGTTTAAACTGATTATTTGATGTTTTAGACAAATAAAACAACTTTATTAGTCAATATTTGAAAAAACACTTGACGAGACTGGGTCCCATCGTCCTCTATGTCATTTTAAAAAAACTTTAAAAATTTACCTAATCAGTAATTATACTCCACCTAATTAAATTAAATATACATTTGTAACATCATCTTCTTAAGCAGAATATTATAATTCCAATATCGTTTGATTCATACTTGATAAGACTTAGGAAACACGTAGAAAACAATCCTGCGTAAGGTACAACGACATTCTTTTTTGCTTTAATTAAAATAAAGAAGAAAAAAACAAGATTTGGGCAAACTCAAATAAAATAATCCCTGTATTGAGTAATTTAAGTACTTGGCCACATTCACAATCAGTATTCATTTGACTTTTTTTTGTCCTTATTTGTAGGTTTTGATTGGCCAAATTATAATAGCTGGTGCTCATAACGTGGAATAGGCTGGGCTACCACATGGACTTTTCAAACCCAAATAAATACATGATTGGGCTCGTTATTTGGCCCAATTATTGAATTACAAAAGATTATAAACCTTATCACATACTAATTTTTTTATCTTATGTTCGTCTAGTTCAAATATAAATTTCAACAACATTGACTTGTTTTTTTTTAATGAAGCTATCGTGCCTTAATGAATATGACGAAAATATATTTATTTATGATACAACTAAACATCAAGTTTTGACTTTTTAAATTAGGAAAGAAAATTAAATATGATCCAATCAATTAATTACTCTCACCAATTTTGACTGTTCCAATTCCTCATTATTGAAAAAATAGACCAAAAAATTATGTTAACAGTTAATGGAGTTAAAGTTCAAAAAAAAAAAAAAACTCATGGAGAAAATGAAAATCTCGAGCAAAGAACAAATAAAGAAACAAGATGGTAAAAATAATTTGATGTATATAAGTCGAAAAACATGTATTGGCTGCTTATTGCAAAGCTCACAATCAGAAACTTTCCCAGGAAAGTGTATGGTAGTATCATATCATAAAGCAAATGCAGAAGCTGCAATGGGGTTTGCTATTTATTTATGCACAAACCTATGCTGATTCTATACAGCATATTTAAGGCAAGCAAACCAGTAAAGCCAAAAACCAACTGAAATTAAGGACATGTATAATAAGTCTTCCTTTCAAGAGGTTTCCTAAGCATGCACCTTATAATCTGGTACTGTGGTCACGAACTGGCACCATAAACACGAATTCTTTGTTCAATCGGAACCCTACAGTACGGGCATGTAGCTTTACCTTTCTTCCCATAGTTGTCGTTGCAGTTTGCGCAGATAACTTGATGAGCACAAGGAAGAAAAACGACCGAGACTTCATCTTTCATGCAAATCATGCATTCTCTATCACAGTTTCCCTCTTTGTCTGGATTGTCTTCCAATCGATCTAGTTCATGCAGCAGCCTTGCAATGGTTTCTCCTTGTGGGTTTACGCCATTTGAGTTTTCTGTCCACAAATAGTTAGATTGACTTTCCACCTCAGTTGACTGGGCTGACTCTCTAAGGCGGGCGTATTCTTGTTCGAGGCGTTGGAGATCGTCTTTATGGCGCTGGAAATCTATCTCTATCTTTAGGCGCAGAGCCTCAAGCTTCCTTTTGTTAGTAGCCTCGGAAGCTTCTTTAAGGCGTCGCTCCTCCTCAAGTTGTGCGAGAACTGATTCTTTATCCTTCTGTTCCTGCCTCCACTTACCCTTTCATATGGAAGTTCAAACACAAAATTATTTGCTAAGAAGCCCAAGTTAACAAGTTAGGTGGCACCAGCCATTTGGAAACTCAAAGCAGGGCATTTGACTTTAAATGGTGCAAAAAGGCAGCAAATAATTATTTGGGGAGATGCAAATGTAGGAAACTTGTAAGCTAGATAATAAAGTAGAAGACCAGCATAGAAACATCATCAAAGAGATCCTCAAACTAGATGTTGATATACATTACTGGGGGAAGGACATAGCATCCTTATTGTCAAGGAACAACTATTAAGACCAGTTTACATACTACTACTCCATATGACTTCCACTGTTATTTCCTAAGAGACATAACATTAAAATGTTCATAGATTGAAGAAATAATTTCTTATTATTGTACAAGTACTGATTACACGACTGAGTATGAGGTTAAATCCAGTCAGGAGAAGGAAAGCTGAGAATGAGTCTAGACCAAATAATTCTTCATAAACTAACTAGTTTCAATCTTCACTGGGTTGTGCTGGTAGTAGATATCAGTAAGGAGTAGTAGCTCAGCCAAAAGAGGACTAAAAAGACAACTCCATGAAGGTCAGTTTTATGAAAATAACTGTCACAATGTTATTTGTAACTGGATTATTCATTTTCTTGCGATGCTAAAAGAAAGGTGTATTCTGTTGCACAATATGGGGAGCTCATTCAAGTCCCCACGTCTTACATAGCAGAAACATTTACAAACAATTTGCCAGAGTTTCTATTTAAGCACATCAGAAATCCAGTAGATACACTAATAATAAATAGAGGGGAAGATAGCTTCACACTTGAAATCCTTGCAAACACTCACAGACAATAGGATGGAACGCTATATTTGTAGTATAATGGCACGACACTGAAGAGTATATACTCAGTATATAGAAGCAACATCCTGCAAACGAAAATTGATTATTAGATAACAACTCATTCAAGTATGCATACCTCAGCTTCCTTTGTGGCTGCCTCGACCTGAGCCAACTCCTGCTGCAACTCTGAGATCTTCTGTTTCTCTGCAGCAATTTCTTCCTGCATCTTAGTTTTCTGCTTCTCCCATGCTAAAAGCCTCTTAAGGCACTTTTTCTCTCTCTTTGCAACTTCCAAACAGGTTGTAACTGATTCAGATGCACTCAATTTAGATGCCTCCATCTCAGCTCTAATTTCTGCATTCTCAGTCTCAAGCTTCCTAACAGCAGCATTTGCGCGGTCCACTTGGCCACTGGCCATCCTCAGAGCATTCTCCATATCAGTGAGCCTTTTCAGGGTGGTGTCCTCAAGGGTCTGCTTCCCCTTTTTGAGACGCTGAGTCTCCTCTCTCTCCATTCTCAACGTCTTGAGTTCAGTCAAATCATGACTAAGCTTTCTTGCAGCTTGCATTGCCTTCTGGTGTGCCCACTCTTTACGTTCCTTCACCTGTTTCTCTAAGTCCTTTATCTGATGGATCAAACTTAGGATCATTTCATCTTTTTGATCCAGGGCCACTTGTTCAGTGCTCTCATCAAGATTCAAATCCCGAAACTTACTCATGACTGAGTTTACTACATCTTGATTCTTTGCATGCTGAGACTCCTGACTGTGACCAACTGGAACCCCAGCTGTTGTACTACACCCACCAGATGAACTCCCACCAGATAAAGAACTCGGGCAAGCCTGTGATTGGCTATGAAACTGCTTCGAATTTGCCCTGAATCCTGCAGCAAACATGGCAACATTCCTCTTCAACAGGTTCTTCATTGATGGACTAAGGTTAAATCTCTTCGGACATTCGATCTCTCTCTGCAAAGCCATTTCCGATGCATATGACAAAAACCCATTCATTCCATTCATTGGGAACTCAGATGTCCCGCCATTCCCAAATCCCCAACCTCCATGAAACCTACACAGTGCTGGTGCAACCCCAACAGGCCCCCCATTAGCAACAGCTCCCTCTGGACTCCTACCGACACTTGCAGATGCACCCTCACAACCATTGGCACTCGCACTGCTACTCCCGCTAGGGGATGGCAAAACTGGAATTTCCATCACGCTAGCACGACCAACATGGAGATCACTCATCAGCAAACACCACATAGCATCACCCTTGGTCAAATGGGGCTTGACTTGCTGCAATAAACAAACCATTCCTGCAAGCGAATACTCTTCCAGCTGCCTCAAGTCCGCAAAGGATGGCTCAGGCTCTTCACTATTATTCCCCCCATTACTGCCACCACTATTGAGATAAGCCAAAGAATTATGCAAAATATTAGTCAAAACATCCATACCACCATAACAATGGCCATTCCTTAAAATAGCCTTTAAAGCCACCTCCTCATCATAACCCAATGCAACAAGCT
Source organism: Scutellaria barbata (assembly GCA_028654395.1). Lineage (NCBI taxonomy): Eukaryota > Viridiplantae > Streptophyta > Magnoliopsida > Lamiales > Lamiaceae > Scutellaria > Scutellaria barbata. The sequence continues at coordinate 13,487,504 of CM053645.1, forward strand.
TATTAATCGCCTCATTGTACAAAAACTCCAAATTCTTGAGTAATATCTCTTCTAACTGTTCCTCAGTGCAGTACCCCCACCCATTATCATCAAACACAGAACTCCCATTGGTGTTGGGCATCAGCATTGAGCCCTGTGTCATGGAATTAATAGCCATGTGGTAATTTTTGGGTTTCAACCCTGTTTTCACATTCCCTGGTTTATCTACATTACCATTTATGTTCATGGCTGTAGAATGATCCGATTCGGGCTTTACCGATCGGGTCCTCCTATTAGTTCGGATGTGTTTCTCTCTAACAGTACAACCCATATCAGAAAATCCCCCAATTGGAATAACTAAATAAAGAAAGAACAAGAACCCTATTAAGAAAGCCAAAACCAAAAGAATCAATCAGCTATGGATATACATACCAAGAAAACATGTATGCACGCATGGGCGGTGAAAGAAAAAACCTAGAGAGAGAAACTTACGGATCAGACGATGATTCCGACAAGGTCCCGATCAAAGAAAAGAGTGTTAAGAGTCGCAGAGATTTTGTGTTTGGCGGTAGTGGAGGAAGAGGGTATGCTTTAGGAGGTTGTGATTTGTGGCAGCTGCCCAACTGGGTCTGGATGGGCTCAACTCGGATCCGAATACGGTTCTCGATCCGACCCGGCCTTTTCACTACTCAAATTTTTTTTTTTATTCTTATTTACTTTTCTATTCCATGTCCCCAACAAGACAACAGCATCCTAGTTTATTATGGTCTGATTTATATATTTGTGATACAGATATTAAACCTGAATTTAAAACGTATGAACTGTTTTTTATTTTTTTTGGGATATTTGAAGTTAATGGTGTTGGATAGGAAATAATGGCAATTCCAATACTCTATTTTACATTCCTTTTCTTATTAAATGTCTTATCAATTACGAAATATATCAACAAAATGATATCTTCATCCAACTCAAATTCGATTGTATTACAGACCTATCTATAAGTTCAATTTTAATTCCATTGCTCTCTGTTTTAATTGTAATCAATATTGGAAATTTGTATGTTGTTGTTTGTTAAAGAGATATGATTTTGAAAGTTTAAAATATGTTATAAAGAAAGAAAATGTTAACAATAGTGATTTGGTTGTTATTTTTGTTCGCTAAATTGTGGTCATACAACTAATTAACATATTTTTTCATCCTAGAAAAACAAAAGAAAAGAGAACCTTAAGGTCCATTTTCATACTGATTATGAAGAAATTGTTGGTTAAGTGTGTGTGAAAATGGCAATGGATCGAAAAAGAACAAACAGGAAAACTGACATGGTGCTAGAGAATATGATACAAATGCACATAAGTCCCTTGGATTGATTTTGAGGACTTACTCGATTCTTGATTTGTATTCATGAGCAATTTATAAATGAGGGATCACAAATACATTTAAGTCATTTGGTTTGAGGATCGAAACAGCTATTAATTTGCATTCACTATGCAGGGTCGCGTGAGAAAGAACATTATTGCTATACATTCTTATAACTCTTTTCAAACACTTTTTCAATGTCCTGACTTTAGTTTTCAAATTCTGATTTACCCATTAATTATTTAGAGTAAATAATATAGCGTTTCAAACCTCTATTGAAAAAGAATACAATTCAACTTTTAATTTCTTCATTTCGATAGGAACCCATTAATATATTACCCAAAAAAAACAAATTAAAACTTAATTTTCCAACATAAACATGATTCAAACCAAAATCTAGGAATTTATATAATTCATTACTTGGATTATCCCATGTTTTTTTTTCTATCCATCAAAGTGTCATCTCTAATATACTTGATAAATTTAATATTGACACAAACTTATAATTAGGTTTGAGCATTGATCAGTTCAATTATTGAAACGAATCAAAAATCGAAATTTCATGAATTCAAAAATTGAATTATAATCGAATTACTCCAAAATAACAATAGATTTGGTTTCGTGTTGGGTTTTGGTTTCATCAAGTTGTGTATTTGAGGCCATAAAAGTTTAAAAAAAAATAAAAATCAATCAACAAAATTCAAACCACAATATTAAATAATGCCTAAATTCCACAAATCAAAACTACATGAAAATTAATTATTAATATCAAATTAGGAATTAGATATGCTAGATTAAGAAAAATGTAAATTCACTTTATTTTTTGGTATAAAATAATAAATTATAGTATAAAAATATCAATTTTATTTATATTGGAAATACAAATTAATTTGTGATTAAAAGAGCCACCAGATCATATAAGATATTAATGTGTGACATTAACACAGATTAAAGGACTTAAAAAAGAAAGTTAAATGATTAAAAAAAATCTTCAAAAAAACCATACTCAACGGCCCAAATCCTCATAAATCAAACATAAAAAATCCAAATTGAAAGAAAATGTACATAAGTGATCCAGCCCCATCAGTTATGATTCATGAAACCTAAAAATCATTATGAATCTTATAATAATAATGCCTAAACACACACACACACTCATAGAGTCTCACAATCTCTCTCAAATTTTGTTGGAAGGTCGTAGGTTGCATATTTTTAACATATAATACGTTCACACTTGAAATCGTATTCCATATCACTTCCATATTTATCAAAATTTTAAATACGGATAGATAATAAGAATTTGAAAGTAGAATGGATAATAATGATATAACATTAAAGTAGTTTCTTAATTTGATAGGATTTTCAATTTAATATATTTTTGGAAAGTCTTAATGACTGGCTGACTTTCATCTTTAACGAAAAACAAATTCTATCAATAAAACACAAAAATTCATATAAAATCGTCTCACATATGAAGCCTCATAAAATATTATGTGAGATCGATACTAACATGTTCAACGAGTTGACTCATTTTTATTAATTCCTATAAATTTTATTTTACATAAAATTCATCTCACGTAAAACCTACTCTTAATAAAATAACAAACTTCACATTTCAATGTAAACATTTAACTTTTTTAAATGGTCTCTAGAATTTAATTCCACAGTACACCCATTATTATTTTTATTATTGAATTTAATTTTTTTCTAGAATTATAAGTACTTTTAGACGGGACAATGATTTCTTACTATTTTTGTCATGGTTATATATATAAACATGACATATGGAATATGAAAATATTGTTGGTTAATTTTAGAGAATCCTAGTAATATTGATTACAGAAATTACATTTAATTAATTTGATAATATGTGCTATTCAAAATTGAAAATCTCATAAGTAAGGTAACAAAATAAAGACATGATCTATAAATACAGTAGTTGTCACATCCAAAATTCACAAGAACATAGATAATCAACACTTAATTCTTTCAAACATTGTGTACAACAGTACAAGACATCAGATGGCAAGCATTACTACGACCTTGTTAATTCTGTTTGCCTTCATTTCAATTCCAGGTAGACAATTTTCTTTAAATTTATCATTTAACTTAATTCAATATTGGTTTTCTTTATCTAATAGTTTCTTTTATAATTCTTGTAAATTATTTATTGTAGGGATTATTGGAGGTGATATTAATATTGATACAATGCGAGATCATGTTAAAGCCCTGGGCCTGAGGTGCACTGTAGGTCTGGGAACTGAGTGCACGAAGAATCGTGTTTGCGATGGCATGTGCCGAGTTTTATATGAAGGTTTCAATCCACATGGATTTTGTCAAATAATGAACCCTAAAAAACCTGGGGCATGCTTATGTCGTTATGATTGTTAAGACTTGTTAACTGAGATGTTATATAATAACAACGATACTAATAAATGATTAATATTTCGATATATCTATCTCATTTGTTATTATAAATAAATAAATGAAAGAGAGAGAGTGCAATAGATCATGTTTCCTTGGTGAAGTTTATTTCACATGTCTAGTTTATTTTTGTTGGTAAAATTCGATCAAAATGTCTCGACTCTGTTGCCTTGGACCTTATATATAAAACATTTTGTAAGATAAGATGCTTTTTTTATCTCGTATGAAATTAATATTAATCATGTTGAATGTTGTAATCCACCCTATTGATTGATATGTCTCATGCATAAGACCTATTTAATAACTTAAACTTTAGAGCTTGATATTTTAAATCACTGAAGTTCCTAATAATTCAGGAAAATGTGTGAAGTCTCTATTTTCCCCCCTAAATTTGTTTAGGTGAAAAATACCTATGTCCTTTAATAAAAAGTGTAATATTTCCCCATACCAATCATAAAAATAAAAAATGATATAAACATAAAAAACTGTTGCAATTTGGATTATCGAAACATAATCCAGTGAATAAAATGTCCACTGATATAATGCTACTATTTGATTTTAGGACTTGTAATTTGAAGATTTTAATATAAGAAAAAAAAAAGCATTTTTCTTGTATTACTTAATTATGAAAGCGAAAATAGTATTCTAGAAATATAATAATTAATAAATATATATACGTATAATTGAAAAAAAAAAAAAAAAAAAGCACGAGGGTTTTATGTCTTCTTTATCAAACCCGGGCGGGCCAGGGTCAAGGCTTCGAACAATATCTCTTTCTTTACATAAAATTAGGGCACCCAAATCAAATTATCTGATTCTCTATATTTGGGACGGAATCTTATTTTATATCAGGACAAAAATAGAATATATAATCCAGCAGAAATTGTGTGAGAACTTTGTTGAGCTCTTTACTACTGTAAGTTTTTCCTTCATATTTCTGTGCTCAGTCCAACGTTTTAGTTAATTAATGTCGTACTGACATTGTTTGATATTTATTGATAGAAGAAAGCCCGTTTCTTATTTCTGTTTTTATATTAGTTTTGGTAAATTTGATATGTATATTCGATTGTTTTTCTGGGAATTGTTTTCGGATGAGTTTCAAAGAAAGTGATACTTGTGGTGATTAATTGTATTCTCTGGTGGGTTTTCTGCTGATTTTTCTAATTGTTAATCTTGGTTCTTGTTTCTTGTTTCTTGTTTCTTGATTATTGTAATCATAGGATTGGATGTCTTACTTGTTCTTTGGTTATTCTCATGCCGTGAGCTCTATTTGGCAAAATATAAAAACAAGCATATATCCTTTTTTCTGCCATTTGTTATTTAAATTGGCTATGCTTGCTCAGAATAGTGTGTTGCTTATCAGATTTTCACAAATTCTGTAATACAGAGTGATCATTTCATGAGTAGAAAATGCCATCAAATCTAATGGTTGTTTATCAGTAATTAAAAACAAAAATTGCTCATTACTTACTCTGTCCTGGTTGTCTCAGTATATAATTAGGAGAATTGATACTTATAATTTTTCAGTTCTTTCTTCGCTCAAATTTAGGTTATTTGTAATTAAATGACTTGAATAAATTCAATCTGTGAAGTTGGAGATGGAGGCAAAAGCTCAAGCATCCAGTAATAAGTATGCTGCTGATATTTCATCAATAAAAGCAGCACAAGAACGCGTCAGCTCTTATGTGCACAAAACTCCCGTCTTGTCCTCGGAAACTCTTAATTCCCTTTCTGGACGAAAGCTTTACTTTAAATGCGAATGTTTTCAGAAAGGGTGAGGTATTAGATATAGACATGTTGTTGGCAAGTCAGAAGTCTGCTTAAATTTCTCCTTCCTGCAACTGTCAAGCTCATTTTTTTTACATTTTGAACTTGTACATGCAATTCCGACATTTTTTCTTTTCTTGTAACTTCAGTGGAGCTTTCAAATTCAGAGGTGCCTGCAACGCTGTATTTTCACTTACAGATGATCAAGCAGCTAAAGGCGTTGTAACACATAGCAGGTTCGTCTTTGCTGACTAGCACATCGTCCTTAGATTCTTGGAATATTGTCTGCATACTGACTGATTCTATCTTCAACAATTAGCGGTAATCATGCTGCAGCTCTTTCTTTGGCTGCAAAACTACGAGGAATACCTGCACACATAGTCATTCCAAAAAATGCTCCAAAATGCAAAGTTGAGAATGTCATTCGATATGGTGGTCAGGTTATTTGGAGTGAGGCCACCGTGCAATCTAGGGAGGAAGTTGCTGCAAAGGTCTTACAAGATACTGGCGCTGTTCTTATTCATCCCTACAATGATGCGCGTATCATAAGGTAGATGCTTGGCCACCCCTTATGAGTTATTCTATAAAGCAGATGGTCTAGATTGTATCCTTACTAGCTTATCTAGTTTTTATGCAGAACTTGGGTTAATCAATGTATAGCTTTATCTAATCAAGCCTGGAGACTTGCAAGAAGATAGAATAATTCTGAGTAACATAAGAATGAAAAGAAATGAAAACAGCCAAATAAAAATATGTACTTTTAACGCCATTTTATTCAGTGGGCAAGGAACTATATCGCTCGAACTCTTGGAGCAGATCCCTCAAATCGACACCATTATAGTTCCAATAAGTGGTATCCTCTCTCTCTCTCTGGAATCCATTCTTTCCCATCATCTTACATTATTTCTACTATTTCTTACACATTTTAGGCTTGGATTGTAGGAGGTGGTCTGATTTCGGGGGTGGCATTAGCTGCCAAGTCAATTAATCCTAAAATCCGGGTATTGGCTGCTGAACCAAAGGGAGCTAGTGATGCTGCTCATTCCAAAAAAGCTGGCACTATTGTAACTTTGCCTGAAACCAAGACTATAGCTGATGGTCTTCGAGCTTTCCTTGGAAGTCTCACATGGTAATGATTTTCATGACATAATTTATTTGTTCGTCTCTCTTTTGTTTGAACCTTTCATTCAATCACAGGCCCATTGTCCGGGATTTGGTGGACGATGTCATTGTTGTCGAGGATAAAGAAATAATAGAAGCAATGAGACTCTGTTACGAGATTCTAAAGGTCACGGTGGAGCCCAGCGGAGCAATTGGCCTTGCTGCTGTGTTATCCGACAGTTTCAGGAATAACCATAGTTGGAAAGACTGCAAGAATGTGGGCATTGTACTTTCTGGGGGAAACGTTGATTTGGACGTAATGTGGGAATCGTTGAATGAACGAGTATGACTACGAGAGCCCTTCACCTTTCTCAAAAAGGTTTGCTTATTTATGACTAGTCTATAAATACTATTGAATTCAAGATCTAGCATAGATAAAGAGGCCATTTTCTTCACTAAAAAAAAAAAAAAAAAGTTTGATTAACACAACCATGATGTTGTAATGGAAAAGGACGAGATTACAAGTTACAATCAAAACTACATTCGCAGGTTAGTTCAAGTCCAATCAAACTGCAATCAGTCTTGGCATTAAGTTTTGGATAAAGATCATTGCATTTCTTTGCACATCCTTTTGGACTGCAGTCATGTCCTAAAGCTAATTCACACCTGGTTATCAACTTGGGTTTCACCATACCAACTGGAGTTGTACCAAATTCCTTTGCTGCATCGACCACTTGTACCATGACGCCAGCTGCAAATAACAATGATTTATGGTGACATCATTAACATCAATTTAATTGGCTAGTAAATAATAGTGAGACAATAAAAAAATAAAAGCAAGAAATTAATTACCTGAAGAAAAAGTAAGCAAAAGTAGAATGCAAATGGAGGAATGGATCGCCGCCATTTTTTGAATGAGATAATTGTGTTTGCGAGGATTAGAAAATTCGATATATATAGAGAGATATAGGCACTTAGAGCAGTTAGCACATATATTGAAATCGGCAAATGCATTAATTAATTCTTTCCACATATGAGAATACTATGCACATATGGTAAATATGTGGGTCAAACCACCTCATTAATTTGGTAGGTGGGTGAAGCTCCCCCAAATCATCAAATATTAATATTATTTTAAAATTTTATTGCTAAATTTGCAGTCAAGATTTACAAAACATAATTTTGAGAATTCAGTGGCAGGATGACTGATAGTAATAGAAATGTAATATTAGCTACATCTATAGAATATAATAGGTACGTTTACAATAATAATTAATAAATAACATTTTTTAATGCCGAAAGTGAAAAAACAAAACAAAACAAAAATATATATCACGCCCAGTGGGACTCGAACCCACAATCGCCTGATTAGAAGTCAGACGCCTTATCCATTAGGCCATGGGCGCCAATGCTCATCCATGTTACCTTAATTATAAATATTATTAATTGTTATCCGTGGGTTTCAACATCTGCTTATTCTCTCTCCTCTTACATTAAATTCAAATATATACAATCTCTTATTGTCCAATTCTACGATTATATATTTATTGATGATATTTGATGAATATCACAAGATATAATAATAAAATATTATAAATATAGGGTGAGTGTCATGTGATTAATGTAATGAAAAATGTTTAAATATCCATCATGAGTAATTCTTCTTAACATGTCCACTGATGATAACATATAAGGTGAGCAAAGCTACTAATATCACAACCTTATAATTCATTACCATTTGATCCATAAGTGACATGTGTCACCATTTTATTGGTGATAATATTTTTTTATATAATTTAAAGTGTTGATATTAAAAACAATTTTTATTAAAAAGAATTAGCAAAATTTATAAAAAAATCTGTACAAATAGAGTTCAATAATGACGTATTTCCTTATTATAATTTTTATTGGTAATACAATTTTCTTATTATAATTGCAGAGTTAATATGTCAAATATTTTTTTATCTACATATTACATCTTTTAAATATAATAAAAAATATTTATAAAAATATTAGGTTTGATTGAGTTGATGTTATGAAAATTTTGGAATTAAATTAAGTTGTGGATTGTGTTGATAGAAGAAAGAAAAAAATGAATATTTTATTTGTGAGTTTGATTGGATGAGTATTACTAATAAATATAAATATAGGCTCAAGGGTAAAGCCAAGTATCAATTTGAGGGTTGGGTTTTCCAATTTGTAATCAATATTTTTCTTTTTATATATTACGATAATTTGGTGTCTGAAATTTTGCAAAATCAATTCTATTTTTTTCTCGATAAAATTTTCAATAAAATGTACAACACGTAATGTTCATAAGAAGGTTAATAAATTCTAAAGTATGATTATTTTTTAATTTACAATTTAATTTTTTTTAATGATATATTTAGTCTTATAAAATCTATGTATGAGTCATATTTTACATATATGGTTGGAAAAAAGATGTACATTGTATTTTGGAAAACTCCTTTAGGTAGCAATTGAATAAAAAAAAACATGTTATGTTGGAAATTGAAAATCAAACATACTTCAAGTTGATTTTTGTATTTAATAAGTTTTAAATAGATGTCTTATAATTTTTAAGAAATTAATGAAAAAATCTAAACAAAATTATAAATTGATATTGAGGAGTACAAGTTAAGAAAAACTAAACTAAAATTGAAAATAAGATAACTACAAAATCAAAAAAATGTGAAACTAAAGAATTAAATAAAAAAAAAATTAAAGAATTAAAAAAAAAACGTGCAAAAGAATAAATAAATAAATAATAAGGTAAAAAAAAAAATATTGTGTGTTCGCGTAATCATCTACTTGTAGGGTTTTTGGGGTATCCCCTCTTTGTTTTGTTGAACCGCCATGGAGGTAGAAGCCCCGCCCCCTGCTCCGCCGTGTTGGAGTAATATCTTAAAGCAGCCACCTCAACAACGCCTTGAACCTTCTCCCACCGCCGCCGCACAGAAGACCGGTGTATTGGTAGGAAGCTGCACATCATCAAAGGGAATCGCCGTGGCGGTTGTTGATGCCAACGCTATAATCCAGGGCAGCGAGAAGCTCTTCCACTCAGCTGACCGCTTTGTCTCTGTCTCCGACGTCATCACCGAAATTCGCGACCCTTCCTCCCGCCATTCCCTCAACATTCTGCCCTTCAGCGTTGATACACTGGAGCCTACTCCTGATGCTCTAAAGAAAGGTATACTCGTGGTGTTTATTTCATTTTATTTTCGTTTTTAATTATTATATCTCTTTTTTGCTATTGATTTTTACAGGTCTAGATATGGGTGAGTTTATGTTTACACGAAAAACTGTCTGTTTCAGTGTTCCGAAAAATATTCGACATGTATTTTTTCTCATTAATTGATGTAAGATTCGTTTTTAAGGTTTTACAGTACATTTTAGCGTCATGTACACAGTTTGGTTCTTTATTATCACCGCCAAAACGGGAGTAGTAGAAGATAGATAGATCAAGAAAACAAGTGGAGAACTTGTTTCCTTTTTATTTATTTATCAAGATTTGAATCGAGTCTTATATATTTGTGCATAAATTTCAATGTTTCATGGCATTTTTAATTCACAAAGGTTTCATAAGTAGCATATAGTTTTGAGGAGCTTATACCTGCAAGGACGAATTATACTGGTTTTAAAGGTTGTTTGGACTATGCATTGAGTTAAAATAGTTTTATTACTTGTGTAACTTGATTTGTGGTTTTACAGTGATCAAATTTGCGAAGGCTACTGGTGACTTGCAGACACTTTCAGATGTGGATTTGAAGCTAATTGCTTTGACCTATACATTGGAGGCCCAAATACATGGAACTCAACATCTCAGGGACATACCTCCTCCTATTCATGCAGTTAATGTTAAAAGGCTGCCTGAAAAAGACTTGCCTGGCTGGGGTTCTAATGTTCCTAATCTTGAGGAGTGGGAAGCACTAGACCATGCAGATGACAGTGGATCAAATCTTCAATCTAGAATTTTACCTATTAAAGATTTGAGCCTTGGTGAGAATTTAGCTGCTCAAACTTCTATAGAAGATGCTTCAACTCAAGATGGCTGTGAGTCGCACACTGGGACTCAGGAGGATGGTGATAGTGGTTTTGGGAAACCCAAGAGATACTTTCCTAAGAAGAGAGAGGTAAAAATTGAGGGGAAAAAGATGGTGGTTGATGGTATTGATGCATCACAGGGTCAATTTGATGTTGATGCGGATGACTGGCTACCTGCAGTAAGTCGAAGTACTCATAGAAGATTTCTCAGGAGAAAAGCAAGACGTGAAATGAGTGAGGCATTATCTGACACTCAAGACACATCTGGTAATCTGGAAACTGAAAACCTGGATGATGATAAATGTCCAGAGCTTCTGGTGGATGAAAGTTATGAAGAAAGGGCAAATGCTATCTCTGAGGATGGTAAGATCACTGGCGAGAAGAATGCAGATGGAGATATCTCTGCAAGTTTGAATAAGATGAGACTGGATGAAGGATGTTTGATGTCCTCTCAATATTGCAAGGAGGCAAGTTTTCCTTCTGAGGGAAATGAATCTGGTGGTGTTGAGACAACAGATTTTGCCTGTGAAGTCCCAGAAGAAGGCTATGTCGAAATCACTGACCAAGAGCAGGGGAACTTGGAGATAACAAGCCAGACAAACCAAGATGCTGATACATCGCATATGGATGATATAAGTAGCGAACAGAGCTGGACGCTTAGATCCTTATCTGAGTCTAGTGTGGCATGCATAACTAGTGACTTTGCCATGCAAAATGTGATTCTTCAGATGGGTTTACGACTTCTGGCACCTGGAGGAATGCAGATCCGTGAGCTTCACAGGTATGCATAGCAGCATATGGATTTTTTAATGAACAGGTTAAGAAATAAGTTTGTGTAAAAATGAATTTTTAACTGAAAGGGGAGAAAGTCAAAGTGAATTCTATGAGGAAGCCATATGTGTCCCAAGTTGGTGGTGTTTCATTTTCTGTTATTTCCTTTTCTTTTGATTCCACCCTTCTAAAATCTATGATATTTACTTGTGATCAATGTGTAGGAAAATCTGACTGTATAGCTTATTGATGAATTTATTCTAATCCAGTCAGGTGATGGCCCAGAGTTGCATAATACTGTGTCACTTGGATGTACATTATCATTTTAGTAGCATCTTCTTTTTTTTGTTCACTTAAACTTCTTATATCTGATAACAAATTTGTAGTGCATGTAATAACTAATGATTTATTATGCCTGGGATTTCTAGGTGGGTGCTCAAATGCCATGCTTGTTCTAAAGTGACCACAGAGATCGGTAGGATTTTCTGTCCCACGTGTGGGAACGGGGGTACATTACGTAAAGTAGCTGTTACAGTTAATGAAAATGGCATTGTGTTGGCTGCTCGTCGACCTCGCATATCCTTGCGTGGAACCAAGGTAACTTTCATTTTGGTAAACAACTGTCTATTTTGGTTCTCTATGATGTTATTACAGATGGTAATGATACCTCATCCCAAAGGAAAAAATGATGGAAATATTATGAAATTTAAAAAGTTTGTTTTATTGATCTTTTGTCTTTTTCGTGTGCAATTATTATGTCCGTGGAAGGAAAACTTCAGTTGAAGAGCTGGTAGTTCTCATTGTGTTAGCAACAAATCATTTTATGGGTTTCAGTTTTAAATAAAAAAAAATTCCCCCTTTCTGACCATCATAAATTAAAAGTAGGTTGGTTCTATGTTACTTAAACAAATTATTGTTTAGGCAAATGTATCTAGTTTTTGTTGGTTATCTGCTAGACCTGGTTTTTCCCCAAGAAGGCTTAAATTTTTTACGTGTTGATGTTTGCAGTATTCATTGCCTTCACCCCAAGGAGGTAGAGATGCAATCACAAAGAATCCTATTTTACGTGAAGATCAGCTTCCACAGAAGTTTCTGTATCCCAAAACAAAGAAGAAAAATAAGCAGGTAGACTTTCACTCTCCCTATCATACTTTTAAACCAATTATAACCGTATTGTTGTCTTTTATCTTTAAGAACTTCCAATCCATGATCTGAATGAGCTGTTTTGTAGGAAAATGACTTCTTCATTCCAGATGACGTTTTCCGCCACGCTGATAGGAAAGCTCCTCTTCAGCCTCCAGTTCGGAAAGCCCTAGCTGTTTTCAGTGGCAAGAGGAACCCTAATGATAGTCGCTACACTCCTCGAAAATGTTAATTACTATTTTCTTGTCTTCATTTTTGTTGTTCAAGCTTTATTCATAAATTCTGTGGTGGCAATGGTTAGTAAAGGGTGTGATGAGTCCATAAAGTTATGTTCCCTAAATTTTGCCCAGCAATGGCTGTTGAATATTCTTGTTTGTCTTGTTATGAGATCTTGGATCATATTACACTATTATTTTGGATATTCTCTTGTTAAAGGTATGTTACAGAAACATGGAAATTGGCTAATCCAAGGAAGGTCTTGCTTTCAGATCCTAGATGATTTGTAGCTTGTTTGAATTATTCTGTTAGTCATTTAGGTGCAAACTAATTATTTACCTTTTTCTTTTGATTCTGGGAATTATATATAGCTATACTTGTTTTCCTGATTAGATTTAATGCAAACAAAAGTCCAAATATTCACAATTATTCTTTTAAAATTATTACAATAACATGACATACCGAAGTCAAATCATCATTATGTGATACATTTGAATCTTAATAATCGTGACATAACTGATAACACCAACAATATACATGTCAAGATTTTCCTATCTACTACCACAATTCCAAGAAACATGGCCCTCTCCACGAGAATGCACAAGTTGATCCGCTACTTAATGGCCTCTAAAGTTGTACAAAGAATGGAAAAGTTGAACACCACAAAACCCATGATTCATCATTTACATCAACTCACATACCTAAGGATCCCCGGAGATTAGAGAGTCGAACAAACATTAAAAAGAAGTGTATTTCTACTCTGTTTTCCCATTTACAGTGTTAGCTTAGCTTCGAGTCATTAAGACGAAAGTGCCAGCTCAGCCCAAGCCAGAGAAGACGCCTTCATCTCAGCCGATATGGATGTATCTATTCCACTTTCCAATACAGAACACAAGTCCCTCATGGATGTCCTCCTGCTCGAAATGGGACGAATACATAGATTTACCACCTCGTGTATCACTTTCAGATCCTCGTCTCTGAAATGCTTCAGTTCTGGATCCACTACACAGGACATTACATCCGGCAATTCTAAGAACTCCTTGGCCTGCAGCGAGAATAATGAATCAAATGCCAACATCCAAAATTTAAAGACTAGATATAAATTGATGGGGCAAAGAAGTTGAAAGGTTCGTTGTGTCTCACCCAATCGACTAAGCAGCCTTTGTCTTTGCAATAAGAAGGTCTTCCACTGACGATTTCAAGCAAGAGAATACCAAATGCATAGATGTTTCCCTGGATATCAAGATGACGCCCTTCTAAAGCACTGGGAAGGATACAAACAGCACCTTCATTGCTTATTGCGCCTGAGCTCTTCTCTGATCTCGAGAGCACCGTTTTCCAGCATTCAAAATCAACCAGCTGCAGTTGTTCAGAGTAATGTAACCACAACTTTTCTGATTTCAAAAGAATATGTATTTCTAATATTGATTTTATATTTCTTGTTTTCATTTAACAGTAAGATGATGGTAGTATGATAGGTAAGTGTTTTAGCCTCACCTTAGGAGAAAAATCTTCAGTCAGATAGACTGAGCTAGAGTTCAATTCTGATATAGTAAATGGAGGATCGAGTTCGGTGTGAAGATATTTCAATCCTCGAGCAATGCCAATTATGATTTTCATTCTCCGCGTCCAAGAAAATTGGCATCCTTCTCCATCTGAATGAATCAAAAGAATCTCATGCATTGAGCTCGTGGAAGCTGTTTGCAGTGCAGAATGAAGTTCCCAAAAATGTGAGAGAGAGAGAGAGAGAGAGAGAGAGAGAGAGAGAGAGAGAGAATCAACTTACAATGAAGGTGTTCATAGAGCGTCCCATTAGATGCATATTCAAATACCAGCATTCTTGTAAATGGAGTGCTTTCTCTGCAGTACCCAAGCAGTTTTCCGGTGTTTTCATGATTTAATCTCGCTAGATCTGCCACCTGAAACATTAACACAATCTGTAAATCATGTCACCTTCACAATTGAAAACCATAATGTCTTTTATTAAGAAAGAACGAACTACCTCTTTTTGAAAGTAAAGTTCGAGGTAGCCTGTCCAATGTTCTTCTTTGATGCAAAGTGAAATCACTGCAATTTCGGGCCCACCTTTCATATTGCCTTTGTACACCAGGCTATCTGGAGAGGAACCAATGATGTTGCTGAAATCTTCACAGGCTACCTCCAGTTCTTCTCTGCTATATCTAACTACCTGTTTCAATGCTTCAGAATCTGCACAAGAATTTGATTTTGATTTCAGCACCATGAGCATAGAAACTTAGTTTTGATGAAGATGGATATAAAAAGGGTTTGAACGTTAGATAGGATGAGATCGGTATAAAGAGACCACTAACCTATGTAAATCGTCATGTAGTCCTTTGTACTAGAGGACTTCTTCCATGGAATTATCATTGAAGGTCTTCTCTTCAACTTCTGAGCTATGGTAAAAAGAGCAACGACAAAGAGCAAAGCAACCATGATTCCTGTCACTATTTCAAGAGCCAAGATCCATGCAGGTTTCGAGTCATTGGATTGATGTTTAGACCCACTCTGAACAGACCTGTGCTTCGTGTTAACTGCCGGATGGGTTTTAACAGGTGGAGCAGCACCTGTAATAAAAGTTATATCAATATAGCACGTCAGAGTTCGTTGAAATGAAAGGCATTCACATCATTAAATAAAGGATCAAATCCAACCAGAACTCCAAAGCAAAAAATAAGGTCATTTCAATAGTCATTGTATATATTTTTTTAACTTACTTTCAGCCAACTTAATGAATTTGAAATATTATTCATGTTATGTTATTTTTTTAGACAAAGCTGTCATAAGATCAATAATATGCAAATGCAGTGCGTCACCCACCACATTGTGAAGTAGTACGAGGCTTAGGATCTTTGTCTTGAAGGCAATTGCCCTGAAAACTTGATCTATAAAAATAGATGAATGTTAAACACGAAATGAGATGTAGGGACAACAGTATAGATGAAGAGAAACGAAAAAGGGTATGCAAAATAAGAGAAAATACATTAAGTACCTAGGTAGATACTCCAAGCACTTAGGTATGCTTCCAACGAAAAAGTTGTATGATAAGTCAACCACTTTTAATTGGGAGGATGCGCAAAACCCCATAGGGCTGCCATTTGAAGCATACCTAAAAGGGTGTTTGAGAAACAACAATAAGAAACGATTTCTTGGATTGACAGTTCAAGCATATAGTGAAACTTGCTTGCTATAAAGCAAAAAAACAGGCATCCAAATATAACTCCACAAATTTGAGTAGTAGACTTAATTGCTGGTATTAGTCCATGTAACCTTTCATAGCTGGCTAGAGTCGGTCTAAGCTACAATCATAAATGTGATTCATATGTAGATTGCACATGCATTGGGTGCTGAAACATTTATGGTGAATAACCCTAAGAGTGTGCTAAGACTAGATACTCTGATCAGCCAAAACTCCCCTTGGGAAAATGAAGAGAAAACATAAATACAAGCTAAAATATTTGAGGGTTGAACTACTAGTGATTCATAAAGTTGTAACAGAATCTTGTACTTACATTCCATGTGAGGTGGGTGAAAATTCGGAGCTATTACTAGCAAGGATAGTTCCTATAAGCTTGTTTCTATCGAGACGAAGTTCCTCAAGGGACTTCAAGCTACCAAGTTCATGAGGCAACTTTCCGGTCAACCCATTGGATCCAAGGTTTCTACATAACCCAAAGATAAAAATTAATGAGAGGACAGAAAAGATAAAAAACGAAAATATAAGGTCCAATATGCAACTTTAACACTCATTTTCAACTAACATTTTCTGAATGCTGGTTAAGTTTCCAATCTCGTGCGGGATTGATCCTGTTAGTTGGTTCGACCCCAAATCCAATACCTTGAGGTTTTTCAACAAGCCAATTTCCTTTGGTACAGAACCAATCAACATATTCCCATGCAAAACTCTGTTAATCAGAGGGAGACTTGATCAGCATAGCTGCTACACCGCTAAAAGAAAAAAACTAACAATGCAAAACAAATCTTACAATTCTTGCAAATACGAGAGCCTGTAAAACTCCGGTGCAATAAACCCTTTTAAAGATGCCCCTGATATGTTACTGCAATTTGAGTGGAATCAGAATTAGGCATTCCCATTCTATATAAAAAACTATGTCAAAATTCATAGCTTTTTACGGCAAACAGAACCAAACAGAAAATCGTACATCTTTAAAACATGGTCTCCAGGCATAGAACAGTTAACGCCATTCCAATCACAAGGATCTGTGACCAGAGGATTCCAGTTTGAGAAAACCAGCAATGGGTCCTCAAAAATAGCTCTCTTGAAAGAAGTTAAAGCTTCAACTGAACAAAAAACCAACAAATTCTGTGAGAGAAATTATACCTATAAAAGTCTACGATGAAATTCAGCTTTAGCAACATTCCAACATTTACTTCATAAAAGAACTAAAATCCAAGATCTGTGCAAGATAAATTTCAAACAACCCCACATTGCTATGTATTGATATACCAATCACATCAATGGAAAATTGAGAAGTCAAGATCTATGGAATTAACAAGAAGTCTAAGGGGGTAAAAAAAAAACTAACCTTCATTAATGGGAACTGCGAAACAATCAGAGAGGAAGAGCCCTAAACTGAGCAAAACAAGAAGAAATGCAGTAAAAGATATCATCTTACTTCCAAGCATCACACAAACTAAGTGCCCCTCAAGAGCTTGAAGAACCCATCTACAATAACACTAGTTAGAAAGGGGAAGAAGACAGAAAAGAAGGAAAGGAGAGAAAAGAGGGCCTAAAAAGAGCTAAAGAAGTGGGTTAATTAAAGAAGAGAATGAATAGGGTCCAACTAGGGGTGTTCATCTGTTGATTATCAGCAAAGAATATAAAGAATGAGAAACAAAGCCGTACGAGGAAACCAAAGATTCTCTCTCTCTCTCGACTCAAGATTAAAGACTAGAAAGAAACTAAAAATAGTAAGCTTAACAGTAAATCCAGAATCAAAATCAGTAACAACCCGTGAAAGCAAGGGCAGTGGAAAAGGAGAGTGAAGCTGGAAAAGCAACCTACAAATGAGGAAGACTTGGATTCAAAGAGAGGTGTTTGGTGTCAGAAACGGAGAGAGATAAAATTAAGGATGATGATGATGTTGATACAGACCACCAGATGCAGAGCTTCTGAAAAAGAGAAACAAAATAAAGAATGTCTTTTTTTTTTTTTTGGGTGTGTTTTTCACAAGATTTGAATCAAATTTGAGCTCTCTGTCCATGGGATACAAACAAACAAACAAAAACAAAGTGGGTTAAGTGGCTCTAAACACCTTTTGCTATACCTAATCATTGTAATTATGGCGGTGAGAAATGCCTTTGCTTCAACCCTTTTTTCCAGTTCTTATATAATACTTTTTCAGATTTAATTCTGGGCATTAAAGAAATTATTGGAGAACTGGTCAGCTTTCTACTTTGTTTATATTTAATTAATATAATTAAAACTCTAATATATTATTTAATGTTTACTAGTTCAAAGATTTATTTTTTTTCGAGAAGAAACTAAAAAGATGAAATTGAATAGGAGCATATTAGTAAATTAGCCAAACAAACAAACAAAGGAGACTCTATTAGAGTATTTTCTTTAAACATTCAAATAGAAAAAAATAGTTTAAGGTAGATAATGTACCTTTTAAATATTAGCATTGAAATTTTTAGCATAAATTGGGGGGAAAAAAAGGATGAATAGATGACTATGGATATCAGACAAAATTTAATCACTATGGAGATTTTAATGGTCTAATGTGACCTAAATAAGGCGATAATCTAATTAGTGAAAGTGATATTTTGATTTACATAATTACCCTTTGTAGATGACTAGAGTATGGAGCCGGAAAGGAGAAGATAACTACCTCCAACAGCTGTTAAGTGTTAACGACGTAATTAGGTGATAATTAGGCGCTGAGAATTACACTAATCGCCTATTTCCTTATTCCTTAATTATCAGCATTATTAATAATAATTACTAAAAGAGAATGTCAGCTTCATTTACCTTTTAAAAAGTTGCTTTTTTTTTAGAGGAAAAAATAAAGCTGCTTCGAAACTTCCTCCAAAAAAAAAAGTTCCTTATTTATTTTTAGAAATTGTTTTTACTCCAATTTTAAATATGAAATATAAGGGAATCATATATAGTTAGTTCTTCATTATGTCGTTCAAAATCAAGATTTTACTAAAAGTTTCTTCTTTATGTGTGTATTTCGTAAAACTTAAAAAAGAAATTACTATTATTATTAAACAATTCAATTGCACTAAAAGTGTTCCTTGAAGTTTTTCAATAACATCTTCTTCTTTCAAAGTTTATAATATAGTTCTATGACTCTATCATGTGATCAAAACAAGAAAAAGGAAATGAACTGATCGCTAAAGATTAAGGTAGGATGTATGCATGACTATAATTAAATCATTGCTTAATTTTCCTCAGAAAATAAAATAAATATGATCTCTAGATTTCAACGTAGAGTAAATAAATATTGATATAAATTGAACATATATATAAGATCTTCTCATTTCTTATAATGACAGTATTGTATTCTATGTAAAGGGACAATGATATATTGTCATAAACATGATTTATATATATTAATATGTATCCACGGTTGATGTGTCAAAAATTTAGAGTTTTTATTAATTTTATTTTTCATATAACAAGAGGATGAGATAATTATATAATATTAATGTATATATTAAGAATTGTTCACGATACACATTTGAGCAAAACCATTATATTAATAGGATAAAATATGGATTTGAGAAACCATAATAATAACAACATATGATATTGTAAATTGAAAGAGACAATCAAACAAGGAAATAATTAAACGTGAAAGGTAGGGCCCACTTGACAGTCTTAATTATTTTTCAAATATAAATAAAAAATAAATATTTGCAGCAGTCCTACGTGTCCGTAATTGATTGGCTTAATTATTTATAAGAAAAAAAAAAACTAAGACCACTTTTCTGTCTGTGAGCCAATATTTAGAAAACAAAAACTTTGAATATCAAGGAAAGTGATCTTTGCTTGGTTACGCTACTTTTAAAATAATAAGTTAAAAAAAGGTTGTAATATCAAATATTGTGGTAGTAATATTTAATTTGTATTTAAATTAATAATTTGTTGAAGTAATTAATACTTAGGAGGGTCAGTTTTGTCTTTCTCCAGAAGTATAGGCCGACCCAAAAACCCTCCTCATGTGCACTTTTGTTGGTTTATGTTCTTCATTCCCTTAATAAAACATTTTTCCTTTAAATTCAAGAGATTAAAATTACAATTTTATAAAAAATAAAATTACAATTTTTGAATATAAAGGATTAAAATTACATTTTTTTATTTTTTTTCAATTTTATTGTCAATATGGTCAAAATTGCAATTTCCAACTAACTTGTTTTCAGATTGCACAATTTCTTAGAGTTACCAGTTAAAATTGTCACCACCAATATTTTCTGGATTCAAAAGTTGGATCAAAAATACAATCTCTCTCTCTCTCTCTATATATATATAGTATTTATATTGTACTAAATTTCTTGTGGGTCCAAACAAAGTAGCATACCTTAGTTGAGAAAACTGTAGTAGTAGTAGGTATGATGTCCTCTTCCTCTTTATAATTGAACTAAATATTAAGGAGTAAGAAATTAATTTTGAAGAATCCCAGTTTAAATTCTTGGCCAGCAGATGACTTCAAACAATGTCAATTTCTTGCTCAACACCAACACTATTTTAATTTTAGGTTAAGCAATCTTATTTTCCCCGAAAAAGTCAAAATTTAAGAAGGTAACAATTAATACAGTATTATTCAAGGCTTTTAAAGCTAAGATTCTCAAGAAAAGGCCATTAATTTAACATTTATGGTACATTTTGCCCCACTAAGAATAAAATAAAATATTTTATTGGAGCCAAATAAAATAAAATATCACTAACATGTTTTACTCATAAAACAGTTATTCGCAATTATAACATAAAAAAAAAAAAAAAAACCCAAATTGATGCGACTCAATAATATATTATTTATATCCTACGTAAAGACAATTCCCAATAACTTTTATCTTTCTCTAAAAGAATAGTAGAATAACTTTTATCTTTACAAAAAGCAGTATTTTTATATTACACATAGACCATATTACTTAATTAATATCCATTTGTATTTGTAATTGAATATGAATAGGTAGTAGATATACAACTAGCATTATCATTCAGACATATATAGCATAAAAATACTCATCTATATATTTATGCCATGGAACTATCACGATTTCCGTCACAACAGTTTCTCTTAATTTAATGCACTTTCCTTCACACACCTACTCAAATTAAATTGTTTCTATAGTTTTTTTTTTTTTTTTAATTATGGGTCACTTTTCTAATTTTATCAATGTAAGAGTGGTGCTTTTATAATCACACAGCAATTGTTGGACTTCCTGATGAATGTATTTTGACAAATAATGTTATCAGGACTAGCACTTTCAAATTTCAATATATAGAGTAATTGTGCATATTCAAGATTATTAAAATAAATATGGTTCACTGTTTATCGCAATTTCACTATATATATATATATATTATTATTATTATTGTTATTATTATTATTATTACTATTATTATATTTGACCAGTTGGATAGATTTTTATCATCATCACTTAATAGCAAATATACATACAACTTATTTTCTTGACCGGCCAGTGGCCACTTCATGTTATAATATAAAGAAAGACACAATAAAATAGGATTGATTTATTGGTCATTTCCACATATTTATTTTTTAAATTCCCAATATATTATTGTTAAATTATAAACAATGTGAAACTAAATAAATGTAAAATAATATCCAATGAACAAAATAAATCATATATTTATGAAAAAATAAAAGAAAGAAATTAAAATGAAAGTAAATAGAGTGGTCCAGCTGCAGCCATTATTGCAAAATTTGGTGCTATTAAACGTGCAAATTTTAAGGCAGGGAGATGGCATTTATTTTCCTATAAGGACCATTCCCTAACTTATTTTTTTAGAGAAAAAGGAAAAATAATCATATCTGATTGTTATCTAAGTATGAATTTTTTTTTTTCTGTAGAGACGTATAAATGATATTTGGGAACAATTTGAGAGGAATTTTCAAGGGCACTTGTTAAATCAACCATAACAGTTTGATGTGGGGATTCAAGCGTTACAGTTTTGTGCTATTCACAATTAATGAAATAAGCTTTAAGAATTCTATATTTATTTATTGTCCATTTTATTCCAAAATTGCCAATATCATGTGAGATTTTTAGACGGTACGTGATCAAAATTGGATTGAAATTGAAAAAAATTGAAATATAGAGGACTAAAATTGAAAAACTTAATTAAAATTAGAAAATTAAAACATATAGAACCAAAATTGGAAAAGATTGACACATATAGGTGCAAAATTAAAAAAACGTATACTTGATTATCCAAAAATAAAAAGAATCTTACACACAATATCAAAATTGAAACTAATCCTATTTTTTATTAAGCTTTAAGAATTCTATATTTATTAGTTGTCCATTTAATTATACAAGATAAAAGCATCCTTGAAATTTCAAATTCCTTTTACATACTGAATGTTTAGATTATTTTCATTACAAATGCTTTAATACAATAATTTTTTATTTTTTCACAAAATCAAAGTATCAAAGTAGACTTCTAAAGCTCTCCAATAACATAGTCTAGCTACTTTTGCATTTTGTCTTAATTGCAACTCTTCCTATTTTGATATTTAATCTTTTAACTTGTAATTTCTTTTTTTCAATATCATTTAATAAAATTACAAATAATTTTATACCTTAAAAATTTACAAAACACATGCAACTTAGGTGTTACCTATTAATATTGTTAATTCGATGATTATATATATATACTCGATCCTAATAGCTACAGACACATTATATACAGTTAAATTGTAGAGCCTTGTCCAGTCACCTACCTAGTGGGCTTCAATAAAGCATCCATTTAAATGAATTGGGCATTAAATTGGTTAAAACATTAATCAAACTACTAGACATTTAATTATATTTATATTCGACATTCAATTATATTTATTGTTAGAATTGCGACTTGATTTGATAAAGATAGCAGACAAATTTGAATGCAATATTTTTATTTAAACAGATATCAAAAAGGAGTTGGTTTTATTAGATGAGATTGGAGAAAGGTCTGGTCTTAAGCAAACGTTCAACCCCATGCATATCATATGTAGTATGAGTACGAAAATATATTCCTAAAAATATCAACATGATTTTTTTCCAATATATAATACTTATGTTCTCAAATTAATATCTAAAAAAGGAAAGCCACAAAAATACGATGTTAACATAGCACTTGACTATATGCGACTACGTTCATAAGTAACAATTTTCATAAAAGAAAATATTTGGATAATTATATTTGCAAATAAAAGTTGTCAAATGACATTTATCCAAAATAAGATTTAAAAAAAAAACCCAAATCATTTTAGTTAAAACCCTATATGCGCATCACACATTATTGGGCTTGGCCCATTGATAAAATATTGGGCTCCAAAACTCGCAGGGTCAAGAAATGGGCCTCAGTTAGGGCATACAATTAATTTGATGTTTATTTGCTAATCCAATTTTAATCTGATCAGAATTATGACTTTGAACACAACATCGTGCATGTGAGGTTGTTAGAGGCTGGTCCAAAAATATCAGGCCGATAGAGTTTTATTGTTAAATTTATTTTACAAGAATCCACCTCATATCATTAATTTCCTTCTGATCATTAAATTTATTTACCTACATTAACACATTTGGAAAAGTATTAATTGAAAAAAAAAAAAAAAGGCATGATATTTACTATGTTTTACAATTCGATCGTTTTTTTTTTTTTAATAAGATAGCATTAATCATTAAATTGTAAAAAAAAAGTAAAGGCAGGCCTTTTTTTTCTTTTTTTCTTTTTTATGGCAATCAATCATTTGAAAAAAAAGAGCCTGTCAATTGTAATTGTAATTTTAAAGTTTTTTTTTTTTTATCTTACTGATTTAAAAAAGTTGTACTGAATCAAATTTCTTTTCAAAAAAATATGAACCACATAAGCTGTAACCATTAAGTTTGTTGTTTAATCCAAATAAAGACATCGTCAGGAATATATATAATTAATTAATTAATTGCCCGAAGTTAAAAAACTTATCCAAGTATGTGTGTTTGTGTTAAAAAACTTATCCAAGTATGTGTGTGTTTGTTATGATGGAGGAGATGAAAACGATATTTCCCTTAAAAATTAGGTGTGAACCTAATTTTCAGTTTAATTAATACAAGTAGAGCTAATAAACCACATGCAAAGTGGAGTGATACATTAATTAGGTTATACTTATATATATGGAATCACTATCAGCAAGCCACTAATCTCAGGCTAATCTCTAATTAATTAGTTATAATTATGGGGATAAGAATTCCACAGCTGCCAAAAGAGAAATGGGGGGGGGGGGGGGGGGGGCAGGCCCTAATTATAGTCTCCCTATGTCGACTTAGTAATTAATTAAAGATGATGAATTATTCTTTTGGATCAATTAGTGAGTAATTAAAATAATAATGTTTTTACCTTTATTGTAACTAAATTCATGATCTAACATTCGTGGTTTTCGGCCCAACAGAAGTCCATACGTTGACTACTGATGCAATACTTCTAAGTCAACGGATAAATGTGTGAAAACTCAAATTTCTGTCCTCTTTTATAAGTCATTTTATTATCTATATATCATTTTTCCAACACATATCTAGAGATCTTAACTGGTAAAAAAAATAAAAAAAATAAAAAGATCTTAACTTGTACGAGAAAATGATAGAGCAAAATCAAGAAAGAATCTAAAAGTATAATTAGTACAAGATTGCCTTTCATGGTAAGAAGTTTGATTATCATATATTACCAAAATTCTTGATTGATGTCCAAAACCTCTCTCTCTCTCTCTCTCTCTCTCTATATATATATATATATATATATTTTTTTTTTTTTTTAATAAATCAATTATAGAGTTACGTTTGAATAATATTAGAGGATAACAAGCTGACTCCTTGAAGAAGAACAAATCATTCTTAATTGATGATGATGCATGCCTTATAATGCAAATGTATCTAGTCTCTCACTCAAGAAATATTACGATAACTATGTAAGTCAAATTGGCTTGACATAAATTATTGGATAATGGATTAATTGAATTACGTACTAGCTAAAACAATAACGAGCTTCTCATGACATGCATGACCATTAAATTAATATTTCCTCGTATACATAATCTACCAATACAAAATATGGGCTTCAATAATCTGGATAATAATCGCTGGTTTGCGACTAACTCATGTCTTATTTATTCTTAAATCATCGACCAATACCAAAATTGATATTGACAAACTGCCTTAAATTAATTAGTGATTTCGAATAATCTTTTTGGACTAATTAGAAGCTCTAGATCAGGATTAAGTTAAAATCTACCACTTTCTCTATGGTTTCTGATGTGCATGTCCACTGTGGACAGCGTTTGGGGGCCCCTATATTAAGCAATATAAATACTTAGGCCATTGTGACAGTTTTTGATCACCATTCATAGCATTAAAAAAAAAAAAATCGAACATTAATGGCGAAAATACATCCTAATACATCAAGGAGCAATAATAGTAGTTCATCGTCATCAGTAAGAGAAACATTCACAGTATGGATGAAATCTCTGGTGTTCCATGGAAATGGTTGCACTATCTTTAATTCTAAAGGTGAAGTTGTTTTTCGTGTCGATAATTATCAACAAAGAAGCAGTAGTAAAGTGTTTCTCATGGATTCCAGTGGCAAAATATTGTTCTCTCTATATAGAACAAAGGTATGTTTTCATTTCTCATTATTCTATATTTACTCAAATTGGACTAATAAGCAGCTATTAAAATTAAAGTTTATCATCATATATCTGCAGAAACTAGGGTTTATTAATGGTCATTGTTGGAAAGGGTTCAAACACTCAAAAGTTGAGGAGGAGAAGCCATGGTTTGAAGTTAGTAGAAATCACACAATTTTCAGCAGTGACAAGTCTTGTAAAGTTATTCTTAAATGCCACGAAAATAGTCACTACAGAATCGTGGGATTGGAAGGGAAATCTACGCTCAAGATTATGGACTTTTCGGGCCAGATTGTAGCAGAGGTAAATTAATCAGACTTGAAGAAATTATATTCTTATTGTTTAAGGATGGGATGATTTATAGCAAGAACATATGTATGTTTTGTAAGAATATATACAGTAGGATTATTTTGACATGTTTTTTTTATTTATTTAATAATTGGGGATATTATGCAGGTTATAGAAAAGCAATCATCAGTAGGAGTTTCTTTGGGAGAAGATGTGCTTACATTAAAGGTGGAAGCCCATGCTGATCAATCTCTTATTATGGCTCTTGTCACTGTTTATGGCTTGATTAATAATAAATTGTAATTTAATTGCAATTATTTTTGTAGTTGTAGTTGTCCCTTTTTATTGAATATTATTGCATTCAATCCTGTTTAGTTGAATTATTCCCAAATTGGATATCTACGTGACTGCATAGCGTAAATGGAGAAAAGTCAAACTACGACTTCCATGCACAAGAAATTAAAATGCTAATGCAATTCATCGTTTTACGCTATAAATTTTAAATTAATAAAATAATATGACATGAATTATCAAATATTATCTCAACTGCATCCACAAGAAATTAAAATAAAATAATCCTGCGATTCTGTTATACTTGTTTCAAACTCATCTCCAATAATTGGATCACATGCTTCTTCAACGAACACATGCAGTTTAGAATAGCATTTTAATGAAGTTTTATTCAAACTCTCGAAAGTGATGATTACATAAACAAAAGTCATGCTTCATCATTAATTTAATTTCTATCTTGACTCAATTATCTTGAATCAATAAAAGATTAACAATCTGAAGCTATGTGTGTAGGTGATGAAACTGCTTATATCCATGAAATGAATACCCTTTTGGATTTTGTATTACATTCAGAAATAAAGAAACAACAAAATATATTCCGAGAAAGTAAACATATATAGCAATTTACAGATTTTTTTTTTTTTATTAAATACTCTGCAAAATCTGTCATTATGAAGTCATTGAAGTGCCATAGTTATAATATACCTATATACTTAGTCGATCAAGTTTAAACGATGCTACGATTTCCTCTTGTTCTTCAGATTTCGTACTTTCATTACAAGCTGCTGTCGTTCGCCTTCCACCTCAGCAAACTTGAGACTTATTTCTGAATATCTCTCCTGCATTTCTTTCAATTCTGCTTCCATTAATGCGTTCTTCTCCTTCAGTTCTGCCATTTCGTTTGTGGACGCATCAACATGTCTGGTATTGTTACTACAATCTTGTACTGTCTCAAGTGAATTGTCTCCATTGCTGCAATGGCAAATGCATTTCATAAGTACGCGAATTTTACAGATCACTAAAGAGAAGCCTGTTTGAATGTACATACCTGTTTGGAATGGTTAGATCTTCATCACCTTTTCTTGCTTCTTTGATTGACCTTAAGTTTTGATCCTGGTTTTCTACAAGTGCAGCTACCTGCATCCCGGGAGAAACATTGTTTTAGACTTCTATGAAACGAATAGTTGCAGGATTAGTAACAAATCATACACAAATATAGCATATAGTTATAAGATGAAATTAGCAGGTGTACAAATATATTCATTTACTACGAATTTTGAGCAAAGCAAACAAGTGCCAAATTTACCAACCTTTTCGACTTTATTTTCATAATAATGTGAATTGCTTTGGCTGAGCTCTTCCAGTCTGCCTTCTAACTCTTCAATTTTGCTACGAAGATCCTTTTCCTTGTCTAGATATGCATTGCTTGATTTTTCTAGAGCACTTTCCTTTAGCTTGATCTGACACTGTTGTATGGATGTAGAATGGATGTCATATTCTATAGTAGCTTTGAAAAGCATATCTATTATAAGTTAAATAGAATTCAGTGAATAATAGCATGAATAAACTCAACCAGGGGCAGATCTACCTCAAGTAACTTAATTCTCTCCTCAACATTTGTGAGCTCTTTGGAGCAACGAGAAACAGTCTCACCAGTTTTCAAAGTTGCTTTAACTGAATCGAGAGAGATATCCTTCATTTTCTTCTCAATGCTATTGAGTGCATCTTCCGTTTTCTTCAAATCACCTTTCAACAAAACAACATGTTTCCTTAATTCTTCTTTCTCCAACTCATTCTCTGATAGAGAACACTTTAATTCAGTGTACTGTGATTGAAGAGAGTCCATCTCTGACTGAAAATTCCCAACTATCGATTCTTTTTCTTCCACAAGACTTCTCATTTTATCTAATTCCTTCTGCGACTCTTCAGCATCGATTTTCACTGACTTAAACCTGTTTTCGAGTTCACTTCTTTCATTGTTTCCTTCCTCCACTACCAATTCCATTTCCTTAATGGAGAGTCTCATGTGTTCCAACTCACCCATTAACATCTCCTTACTCCCCATGTCCTCTGACAGAATTCTATTATCAGCCATGGATGTTTCAACTTCATCCTTGAGCTTCAAAATTTGATCTGAGAGAAGCCGATGAGTTTCTTCAGCATCCTTTTTCTGATGTTGCAGCTGTTCAATTTGACTTGCCATGGAGCTCACTTGGCTGTAAAGCTGATGCAATCTATCCTCGTAATGGTCCTTGGCCGATTGGTGTTCATCAGAAGCTTTCCGGATCATTTCTTTTAATTGCCTTTTCTCTAGACGAAGCTCGTTTGCTTCTGCTAAAGCTTTGGTGGCCAGTTTCTCATTGGCTTGAAATGTAGATGCCATCTGCACAGAAAGCCTTCTGAATTCCTCTTGTAGCTTTTCTGCTGTATTAGCGTTTTGCCACCGTGTCTTTCTCAATGATTCCTCGGCCCTTATTGCTCGTTGCTCCTGCTCTACTTTGGACTGAATAAGAGCTTCAAGATCAGCTTCAAATCCCTGTGACTGCTTTTCAAGATCTTCCTCTAGGCTCTTGATATGAGCTTCTAGTTCACTTATTTTGACTAATGCATCCGAAGATTCTTTTGATTGTCTTTTGAGTTCGGTCTCCAGGTTTTCTATCTGGGTTTCCAGATCATGAGAAGTAGCATATGAGGATGAACATTCATACTGCATTTTCAGTTGTTCTTGAAGCTGGCTCTGCTCAAGCTTATACGCCATTTCATGATTTTCTTGCTTCATTATCTCGTAATCAAGGGCAAGCTGCTCCATTTGCATCTCTAATTCATCTCTATCTCGTTTGTAGATTTCTATTTCGCCCTGCATGTCCATGATCTGCTGTTCAAGAAGATACGCTTCTTTGGCATCACCATGCTCCTTCACTAGCTCCTCAAGAGCTTTCTGTTCTTCATCACCACCATCATCATTGTTGTCATTCTTGGGGCCCAATTCTTGAGACTTCACATCGATGTCTTTTGTCAATGATCCACTGGAGAAGTTTGACGCTTCCCTGTTTTTCTGTTCTAACAACTCATCAAGGTCTCTCACAGCAAGAATCAGTTCAGAGTTCGATTCTTGAGTCTTTTCGAGTTGAACTCTGAGATTGGCATTATGTTCTTTTGCATGATTCAATTCTTGTCTAAGTTCTTCAACAATTGCCTTACAATCCCCTCCCTCAAACTGCAAGTTGTTTCTAGCTTTTGCTTCGTCCACGTGTCTCTGAGAGGCTTTGAGTTTTTCACATTCTCCCTTCAAAACATCCCTTTCCTCTTTCAAGCAAACAAGCTCTTTAAACACATCTTGGCCCTTTTTGCTCTCCTTCACAATCTGCTTACGAAGAGTCTGAAGTTCTAACTCAGACATCTCTGCTTGCCTCGACAAAGCAGCCAGTTCAGATTTCAGCTTCTCAATCACAATATCCGACGACTCATCAGCACTTCTTAGAAAAGTTTCTCTTGGTGTGCTTGAAGAGTCGTCCGTACTAACTTCAAGCCCCGAATTTCCCATCCACTCCCACTGTGATCTCTGATGCTCTTCATACAACGGTGTGTGTGCATCGCCATTTTGACTCTGAGGCCTTAGTGACGACACAAGCCCAACGGGCTCCTGATTAGCACTATCGTTCTTTATTTGGGGTTGCCAAGGTATTTCAACTCCAGAACTGCTATCAGAGCTCGAAATCGTGAGATCTGAGCCACTAGATCCTCGGCGGTTCCCATTGAATTCAGCAACGTTGGAAACAATCTTATTCAACGCCACATCCTGTTAAAAGGAAAGAAAATGGATAAATTTATCAAGAAAGGTAAAACTATGAAAGGATAATGGCATTGGATCATGAGATTATTACATCATTATTGCTTTTGACAGTTTCATCTTTATCACCATTGTCCAACTGTGACTTCAAGCTGTTAACTTTGTAACTCAACTTCCCATTCTCGCTTTCTCCAAGCTGATCAGTGGACTCCTGGATCCTCTGAATCGATACCTGTTGAAATACATTAACAAATTAAAGAATAAGGATTTACTATAGGTGCAGGCTAGGAAGTGAAACAATGGATGAACATACGTTTAATACAGCTTCGGTTTTTGAAATCTTGAGGGGAAGAGAAACCAATGAGACCTTAGTAGCCTCAGCATAATTCGAGAAGTCAATAGAAGCTTCTCCAAGAATGCCAGCTTTAGAAGAGCCCTATAATATTGGACCATAAAAGAAACTGTTAGCTTTAGATCATTGCTTGGCAGCAAAGCAAAGCATGAATTTCCATCTCTAACATTTCCTACCGTCCCTACGACAAAATAGTATATCCTCTCGTGAATCTTCCCCGACTTTGGGTCTCGATTGAACTTGACAGATTCATACAAGGGATTCTCCCAGAAACAACCCCCATCTCGAACCGATGCCTTGTCTGATTTATTCGTTGGCTTTCCAACATCAGCAGGAATAAGAGATATCATCAATGCATCCTCTCCCACCTGTGGCACCTAATGTTTCAAAAGGTTCATCACCCATTCAAGACATTCTCAAACCACAATTAGCCTAAACACTTCTAATCCTCCCTGTTCTCTCTGCTTCATTGTAGTAAAAAGATTCATTTTGGTGATTGACTGACTGAATACAACATGAAATACTAGGACAAAATGATTAGTCATAATGCCATTGCAAGAAGTACAAAACGCTAGAAACTAAGAACACCTCATTCTACATCTGCTTAGCCATTCAACAACACCACATAATATCCCATTGTTTTTAAAGTAAAAACTCTACTGATTGTTTCTAAAGCCAACAAAACCCAACCTTTTTTTTATTGCAGAAAATTCAATCTTGAAATGCATTTACTCATCAAATCAAGAAATAGGGACATAAAAAAATCTATGTAATAAGGGAGTGAAAGTACCTTAGCTGCATGAAACTGCAACTTGAACACAACTTTGACCTTGTTCTTCTCGCTCCTCCACCGACCCGACTTGAACATTTTTCCTGTTTTACCCTCAATTCCACATTATCTCCTGATCTTTCCTTTGAAATTCCCGCCGGAGCTCTCCCCGGAAGCTCACCGGAGCTCCGGCGACCACCGCGGGAAAAACACCATTCGATCAGAACACTACCAATGCAAGCGAAATTTCAAGAGCCCAATTCGAGTTACAGGATACAGAAAATCTAAACAAGAAATAAGTGGTGAGATAGTGAGGAAAATTCAAAGTAAGCAAGCAATTGTGTGTGCGAATCAATGCTGGGTAAGATTTTCCTTCTTTGATCTTGATACTGAAAAACCAGTGACAGAAGTGAGAGAAAATAGCAGAGCAGATCTAAAGACGCTCCTTTTATTGTTTGCTCTATTCTTTGCTGCCTATGCTATATGGTCATACAGCCACCTCTCCAAACCTCTCTCTCTCTCTCTCTCTCTTGTACGTAACAGTATTCTCTTTGAAAGAGAAAGGTGAAGAAGAGAATTATTATATTTTTTTAGAAAGGAAGAGTGACATTATTATAATTATTTAAGGAAAAGTTTTTTTTTTTTTTAAGATTTTAAAGATTTTATTGGAAAGACAAGAAATGAATTAATAAATGGAGTGGGAAGCTTCAGTGGGTCAAATTAAGATACCGCGATCAGATATTAGGTGAAAACTTCATGTTTTAAATATTTCTAGTTTTGTCCTAGCTTAGGTAACTTACTATAATGTGATAAAATGTTTTGTAATGACAGAAATACCCTTTCATTAATTTATGTATTTCATTATGCTACATTTTAGGGAAAATGCTGCTTTTAGTCGTAAGATTATAACGTTAGCATTGGATGCTATTAAATCAACATCAAAGCCAAAGTTAGTCAAAGTAATATTTTCGTTAGTCAAATATTTGGCAATTAAATGGTCTATTATTTACAGTTAGAAAATAAAAAAATAATGCCTTATTTGAAGATTTTAGGTGTGGCATATTTCCCAAATACAAAAGGTAATACTAAATTTTTGAATTTTAAAATTTGTAGGAAAAACAAAAACACACTCTCTTGTGGAAGCTCGAGTGTGAATCATGAAAAAAAAAAGATAAATTTCATAATAAAACCTAATTTATAGATTAATTCTCAATTATAGACATAAATTTTAAAGTTTCTTAATAAGAGGGTCCAATTTAATCATTTTTCTCAATTTGAGGCTTGAAAATTAGATTGAGTTATCAATTTATGACAAATTTAATTTTATTTTTTATTTATTTATATTTATAAATTTATTTATATTTCAATATATATTTATATTTTAGATAAATTAAATCAAGATAGTGTATCTTTGAAACGATTTTCATTTTACTTGTCTTAATTTACATATATAATTAATGTAATTCATAAAACTAAAAGTTCCTTTTTTTAAATGAGTTTGAGGGAGTGGAAGGGAGGGGAACAATAAGAACAAGAAAACTTGCGTGACCCGGGTTCGAACCCGAATCATCACAATCTGCACCTTTATATAAATGGATACCACTTGAGCTACAAGGCCCGTGGTAAACTAAAAGTTCCTTTATTTTCTTTATTTTATGAATAAAAGTATAGAAAATTAATTTTAATATTAATTAGTTTAATATAAATTATATTTTATAAATTAAATTAAATTAATTATATATATATATATTATATAAATTAAGAATTAGATGAAAATTGTTCTTAGAGTGCACTAACTTGTCTTAATTTATCCAATATATGAATATATATATACATATAAATTTATAAATATAAATAAAAAGAAAAAAATATTTTATTTTGAATTGAGAACTCAATCTAATTTTCAAGTCTTAAATTCAGAAAACATGTTAAATTGAATCCTTATTTAGAAATTTTAAAATTTGAATTTAAAATTGAGAATTAATTTATAAATTGGCTCTTGTTATGAAATTTATCAAAAAAAAAATCCAAAATCCTTGTGACATATCAAGTTTTGTTTTGTTTTGTTTTTTTTTTTGCAGAAAAAAGTTCCAAATCATTGAGAAATTCAATCAACTTAATCTGTCGTGAAATTTCAAAATTTATTGATGAATCAACTCAAACCAGTCATAAAACAAGTATATAAATGAGTGGCTTGACATTTTGTATATACATATGGAATAAAACTGCATCAAACATAAATTCTCCGTCATTCTTAGTTTCGGAATTTTTTTACCCCCTGATAATGATAACTTCTATTAAATATCAACTGGTATGAAATTATACAAATATTAAGATTTTGATATATGTTTAGTTTCTCCTGCTTTCACATCATTTTAATTGACACGATCTAATTCCTTTTGAGGTGTACATGAACTGCGCTTAAGATTAGAATCAAAGAATTTGAAGAAATTCATGTTCAACTCGGTCCATAATGAACCAATTATAACTTCAACAAGACATTTTAAATGAAAAATTGAAATACCTAAAATATGGAATTATTTCTAAATAAAGTGTCGAATTTACGTACTTATATTGGATTCCATAAATTGGATTCTATCATTGATGATTAGGTGGTGGGACATGTTGAAAAGATGTTTTTTTGGGGTTACAACGTATTTACAATAATATCATGTTTTATAATAATTGCAAAATAAACTTCTTCTTTGACATTATAAAATTCTTCTTTGACATTATAAAAAAAATCCCCGTATGAAATGTTAATAAGGTCGTGGATTTTGCTTAGAAAAAGAAAAGAAAATTCAAATTACTTAAGATTTTCAACAATATAATTCAATATCTTAAAAAATGAAGCTCCCTTGGCTCTTAATAAAGTGCATAAATTGAGTAATTCCCATTAAGAAAATAAACCTACAAATTACAAAAGTAAGTTGGGGCCCACAAATTCCAAACAAATCCTACAAATCAAAAGTTCAATAGTAAGTTGTCAAATCGAAAATTGACAGTGGATCTAATTTAATTTGTCACCTCAAATATCAACCTTCGTTACTAGGGAATACCTCCCAAAAAATTAAGATTCCCAACTGAATAAACTTCTTTGGTACTTTAGAAAATATTTATTTCAGTGTTAGACACTTGACAGGTTCACTATCAAACATTTTTATAGGTTCACTATCAAACTTTTTTTTTATTTTTTATCATTCAATTTAAAGTTTATATCTCACTAATCATGATATAACTATTTGACAGGTTCACTATCAAACTTTTTTTTTATTTTTTATCATTCAATTTAAAGTTTATATCTCACTAATCATGATGTAACTATTTGACGTATTTAAGTTGCTATCATATATATATTTGGAAAGAGGTAAAAAAATTGCTTAATTGATTCCTCAAATTTTGAATCCACGTTGTTAGTCTTTAACATGATTTGCAACCACATCTTTTATCATACTATTATATTTGGAGCAATTTTTTTCTATTCATCACTGTCATTTTACATTTATACCGTGATTTGATAGCAAACATTATGTAAAATATTATGTCCTCGTAAACTATACCTAACATATTATGTAATGTTATCTTTGTACATATAGAAAGTACAAACATGTTACTATGATGGGCATTTTCGTAATTTTAATAGTTGCAAATACCTTTTATGATCTAATCTGGGGGAATGGGGCACAACGGTAACTTTAGAGGG
This sequence comes from Scutellaria barbata, assembly GCA_028654395.1. NCBI lineage: Eukaryota > Viridiplantae > Streptophyta > Magnoliopsida > Lamiales > Lamiaceae > Scutellaria > Scutellaria barbata. The sequence goes on from CM053645.1 coordinate 13,522,373, forward strand.
GGTAGAATGGTAATTTAGTGGCGATATCTTTCGACCGACGGATGTCATTTAAGGCCACCTTAAAATTGGTCACCATAACTAAATCTATACGGTCAATAGTCTAAAGCTACTCATTTATTACATGTAATTTCACTAAATTTTCCTCTATTTATACTCTCTCATATTTTATTTTGTTTGCATATGTAAAGTACAAGTCTTATCTTTTTTAGGTTTAATTGTTCATTCAATATTTTCAAATAATTTTTTTGATGGCAATAAAATCACAAATAAATCAATCTAGCTATATTTTAATTTTGATAGGGCATATTTCATCTTTATTTATATATTTTAAAATGTTCATTGCTTAATCATTACATTCATAATTTAGATAGATGAAGATCTTGAATTTCGTCGTTTTAAATGTAACAGTTTCTTTGGTAATTCCATGCACTTAAATAAGAATGTAGTGACTTTTTATATTTTTTTATTTTTGTAACCAAATACTACCTCAACGACTTTGTGGGGACACATGGTGGATTGAGAATACTCTAAAAATCCTATATGTTGCAATAAGAGAGTTTCAACCGCATATAATATATAAAATAATTAAATAGTTTATCACAAAAATACGTCATAATAATGTTTCAGTAACACCTGCCACGATATTAATTTTTCTTAAAGGTGACTTTTTGGTATAATGCAATAATATATAATAGAGGGAGAGAAGAAAATTCATTTATAGGGTATAATTTATAATGATGAAATATCAACTACTGAATTCAGTAGGAAGGTAGAAAATTAAATTGAGAGGGCTATCCATATTCCATAGTACATATGTATATGGACAAAATAAAAAATAAAAAATTAATTAATTAATAGGTGAATAAATATTAAAGGAAGATGAATGTACAACAGAATAGTTCTGTATAGCAATATAAGAGGCACCTAACGATTGGTATTCGTAGTTGGTGGCCATGCTATCAATATCATATCTGTTTTTTTCTGCAATTTGCTAAATATGCTCCAAATTAAATCACTCCAACTCTAATGGACCACTTATGGGAAATGAAATCTTTACTTTTTTCTTTCTAAGTATGAAAGAGAAGTTTCGCTTGATTTGTATAGTCGTGAACGTTATAATCAACCAATCAAATATAAAGTTGAAAACTAAGTCAAACTATTCGATTGGAAATTATTTGTTAAACACTCGTTTAAGCTTGGTTTGATGGATGTGTTCAACAAATTAACATGTTTCTACGTTTCATAAAATCTAAAATTTTACTTGAACTGATCAATTAACTTATCAATCAAACCAAATTCAACTAATTAATTTAAATTTCAACCCCAAATATAGCATATTAACAGACAAATTCCAAGAATGTACGTGTACATTAATTATTTACCAGCAAGTACCAATAGATGCTGTCTTGAAATTTGAATGATGCTTTGATACTAATGCAATTTAATTTGTTCACTCACATTGTTAAACAGCCTAATCTGATTTTCAACCTTAGAATTCCAGGTGTCAAGGCACTTTATTCTAAGTTTTTTTTTTTTTTTTTTCAATCTTTGACTTTCTTTCAACATAATTAAGTCAAAAGTCCTTACATAGTTACCTTATATATAAATGTCGAACAGTTGGCATCCTAGTAAAATACGATTGCATTGATTTTGTATGCCATAATTAAATCCAGGCCGTATGACATACCCTAATTTAATTTTCCTAATTTAATCGGTTTGAGCTAGAAATAAATTATCAGTTTTTTCAAAGGAAATTCCAATTAATACTAATAAATCTAAGCCGAAGGAGAACAATAGTTTTTGCAATGGAAATAAAAACCAAACATGTAACCTGCACAATCCCTCTTAAAAGAGCAGGTTATAGAGCAAATAAATTTATGTAATAATTTTCTTTCAATTTTTTATCAATTAATTCGAAAAAGGGTATAATCTTTTGTTATAAGCCATCAATTCTCACACCTATATCTTTTCCTTTCTTATTTTTTCAACGTCTTCAATCGCTAACTTGTAAACATGCATAGTGGCATTTTCAATATAAAATTAACTTACGGTTTTGACTTTTAAAACTACTCTATTTTGGAATAGTTAAAAATACTCTTAATTTTATTTTTTTTAAATGGATGCAATAATAAATTTTCTTAAGAGGTATTCTTGGCTTTAAAGAGGGTCATGGTTTGGTTGTGAGTTGGAGTAGTTGTCACGAGGCCACGTGAACTCACCCTTCATTATATATGCTGTCACTCTTCCACACACAATATAACACCAACTATGTGTATATGTCTATATATGTTCCTTTCCTGTTTTTTTTCTTTTTCCTTTTTGTTCAGACATATATTATTATTCATAGCATGAAGGAGTTTCTTTCACCATTTTTTCTTGCTAACAACTTCTATATAACCAGTAATAGTGATTGGCTTTTTACAGAGGGGGCCACGATTTTAGTAATTAACTCTAGAATATAGGATGGAGGGACCAAGATTTTCCAAGAATATTGTCATCATATTTATGACTATGGCTTACTAGAAATTATACATATTGAAGCATAGGCCACGTGGTCGGACCACCATATATATATATATATGTTTTGAATCTACTCAAATAATTCACGCCTATGGAGACCTCACTTACACAGAGGATGATGAGTTGTATTTTCTATCACTTGTAATTATTATATATTTTATATGCATTCGAGCCCACTAAGGATATGCATATGGGCCCAATGATTTTAAATATATATATATATATATATATATATATATATATATATTTGGTTTGGTTGGTTGGTTTGATGAATGCAAAATTACTATGTAAATGTCTTTACAGGGAGAAGATAAGAATACCACACGCTTTTTGGCCTTTTCAAGGGTAATTGAGAAAACTACTACTTGGATATATGATTGAGGATGGGATTAATGTCTTATCATAATTGTTGTCATTTATTGCATCTCAAAGAGCAATTCATATTCTATCAATTAAACTATATATCAAGAATTGATACACACAATCAAAAATGTCAAATAATCATGTCAAGTTGAGATGGTTGGTCTATCTTGGTTGATTAATATTGGATCTACTTAAAATCTTTCAATACTTAAATCATATTATAGTTGAATTGAAGGTGACCCTTACCTTATTTTTGCATTTCAATCATATTTTTACTTTCCCGCTTCAATATATTCTCTACATTTTAAAATAAAAGTCATTTTAAATATATTTTTACATAAATTTAAAAAAAAAATTTAAAGATTGATTTACTCTATTAAGTATCGTTATTGTCAGAGTTTTCTTTTAACAAATCTTCTTTAATTTGGTAGATTATTGGTAAATATGTCTTGAAATCTTAATACAACATTTATTTAGTGATAATTTTTTTTACTATAACATATTTATTTTAAGACGGATGAAGTATATGTCACACGAGCAATTTTATATCAGTTAAAGTTGTTTAAACTAATTAGCAATCCCTTTTTACCTAATAATCAAACCATAATTATGGAATCTCCTTGGAGAGGGGGGTTTTAATAATCACTTAATTAGTATGGTGTCTACAAAATCAATGTTAATTAAACCCAAATAAAATATGTGAAAATTAAATATAATCACAAACTTATATAAGTAAGTACGGCCTCAGCTGCATTAAGTTGTACCTTGTGGCATCGAGTTTGATGAACTCTTGGAATTAAAATAGCAATTTGTTGATTTAGTTATAATTTAGACTAGTCTTAATTATAAGATATAATTAAATGGTCTGTAAATTGTGAAATTTAGGGACATAGCATGTTGTGGCCCAAATTTGTCCACATTATGAAACTACATGGTGCTCATATTTACTGTCACAAAAATCGATTCTTGATGAATTGATCTTTGTAGGCCTTCCTAAAATTGCAAATTAAGTTATTTGATTAATGTTGTAATGATGTTTGTTAAAAGGGGCAAGTCATAGTCACTTCCAATTTCATGTTTTAATCCTGCAATATTCTTAGGAGTCATCATTAAACATCATCATGTAGATAATTATGTCTTCTTATAGTCTATTCTTAAGAAAACTTGGACACTTCTGTTTTCTGCAGAAATTGGTGAAAAAAATCATTAACTTCCATTATTTTTCATAATCAATATTCAATGCTACCTATCTATGCACCAAATAAAACAATAGATTAAAAAAAAAAGGCTGAAAGCTATATATCAAAAAGTACCATGTATGACTTCTATTCAAGAGGGATAATTGAATTGTCAGGGGAGATTTACATCCTTTTCAGACACATGATGATCAGAAGGCATATCTAAAACATATGCTACAAGTAACTATATTTTGCACAAGGGACTAAAGTACTTAAAGCTTGAAAAGAAAAAAAAAAAGAAAAAGAAAAAGGAGAATAAGAAGAAAAAAGGAGAGAAAATATAAAAAAGGCTGACAAAAATGAGAGGGCCAAAGAAGAAAGAAGTGGCATTTAATGATGAGACAGTGTGGTCGAGAGGGAGACAAGGGTAAAGTGGTCACGTGCTAATAATTTCGGCCCCATCCAAACTAATATCACCACCCACACTATTTCATCGGATCAGATCTTTCAATATATTTCCTACTATATCTCATATTTTATCATATTTAATATACATTATATATTAATTAATAATGTTATATAATATACATGAGATGTAATAATTAATTTGAAATATAAGATATAGTGTCAAATATAATAAAAGATCTTGTATAATACTTTACATATCTACAATTCTCACATAATGCAATTCTCTATATCAGTGCCAATTAATAAAAATTGTTTTAAAATAATATCTCTTTAATTTGAGATAAATCCAAAATCATATTTAGATACTTAATTTCATGATAATTCGGTATTTTTTTAGACCAAACATGCGTATGATTGTAAATAAAATCAAAATCGAGCCTTTTCTTATGATTAGACATATATGAGCCCAATCATTAAATTTTCCAGCATATCCACCTTAGTGGTTCTAAAATTGGAGACCTTCAAATATGAAATTCATCACTTGCATGCAACTTATTATTTAATATTACCTAACAAGTCAAAAGAGGCAAATACGTAAAAGAGAAATCAAGTATCCATAGGCCAAAAAATAATAAGAATAATAATACATAAAGAGAAAGTGAGAGAGAAAAAAAATAGTGATCGCGTGCTGGACAGGGTGGCACGTGAGAGAAAGAGGCTGGAAGATTCGCATGTAGACAGACACAAAAGAATCAAAGTAGCTTCTTAGTTGAGAAATCTCACATGAAAGAAATCAAACAAGAACCATCTCTTTTGTTGTTATTACATACAAGTGAAATTGCATGCCCAAAAAGTCAATTTTTGGAAACACTTGTTCAATTACCTGATTTCCAATATATATATATGTCTATACATTTTGGATCAACGATCTAATTTTGTGATACAAGTTAACTTAAAATGACAACTCATAATTTACATATGAGTTTGTACAAAAAAAAACGATTTAATTTGTAAGCAGTTAAGCTCTATTTCGTGAGATTATAATTTTTCTTTTGTGATATTCCAGTGTGGAAACATGGATCGCCATATATCTTTTAATAACAAGTTATTGGGCCGGGTTAAACTTATCCCAATTCTTTATCCAACTAAAGAGGCCGAAGCTAGGCCCATATCTATTGGGGCTTCAACATTCAAGATTTATTATTAGAAAATATAATATAATCTCTACGCACATTTTAGGTTTCTTAATTGGATTTTGTTTGATTTAAATATTTTCGTTCTTTCTATATATTATATTGCATTATCAGTATGTATGTAGTTTAAATATAAAATAAAATACAAATTTAAAATGTATAATTAGATGGAAAGCCTATGACCATGCACGCAATATGGAAAGCCTATGATTAGTGATTGGGCTTTTGAACGTGGAGTATAGAATTTCAAAACCCAATATCTGTCTTACATGATTGAACTTTTCTTTTAGGTAAATTCTTAGTAAATTTTTTGCCATAATGCGAATTTACATCTAAAGAACACTAAAATATCTTTTTATTGTTATTTTGGTCCCTCATATATATGTCTAAATTTGTAATTTTGAGTTATTTAATAAATCAAGTGAGAAATTAATGACATTCTACAAATTTATCATCTGATTCTCTATTAAATTTTATGTATTATCTTATATTACATTATTTTCAAGAGGTTAATTAATAATATCAATTATATATGTAATATGCAACCACTATTTTGAAATATCAAATAAAACATAAACTAAAATTAAAAAAAATTATATGGGTTTTAAACCAATCAAGCTAGCTCACACACAATAAATAAACAAAAAAAAATTAAGGTAATTAATTTAATTAATTGATTTATGGGTCATATTTTTACATATGTTATTGGTAGCTGAAGGATATATGTGTTATGCCAAGTCAGATAAAAAAAGTGATATTTTGTCCTTTCTCATTGTTTTGAATGTAGAAAATACAGGTCAAATATTTGGAAGTTATTAAATTTTAAAAAACCACGACACAAGGAGTGATGTAAATAATTCGCCTTATATTGTAGAAGAAAGGGATGTAAATATTTAAAATTCCTGTGTGTGAAATAAAATAATTGGTATATATACATCACTGCCATTTTTATTTTTTTTTGTGACCCCCCACACTTTAATTTATATTTGCACATTAAAAGTAAAATCTTGCCTGCCTTTTTTCTATTTACTACACAAGTCTTACACATTATACTACACACACACACATATATATATATATACACATATTATTATTCTTACATATATCTTAATTATATCAAATTACAATTATTATAATAGGCAGATGCAATAATATATAAATTATAATAATAACGAGAAATATTGTAATTCCTCAACTAATTGAAATCATATATTTGACTTGACAACTTCTTTTCAGAAATTAATTCAAACCCTAAAAAAAAGAGAATAAAAAATAGTTAGTGTTAGTCCACCACATGATCGTATCTTCAGCCGGCCCCAAGCAGCTGGCCGGCTTAGCTCCACCATATAATCTTCTCTAACATGTATATATAAACACACACACACACACAAGAATAACAATAACAATAACAATTCCATCTTCAAGATTAAATTTCTTTCTGTGTGATCAAGACTAGAAGTAGGATAACCCTAATAAAAATAAAAATCATCATGAGGCAGGCAGGGGCGTATTCAAAGCTGGTGTGTGGAGGGAGGACTGGGCCTCATTCACTGCCACTTGCAAGAATCAAGAAAATCATGAAGAAGTCGAGCGACGAGGTGAAGATGATATCGGGTGAGGCCCCCATCGTCTTCTCCAAAGCTTGTGAGCTTTTCATTGAAGAGCTTACCAAGAGGGCCTGGCTCATTACCTTGCAAGCCAAGAGAAGGACACTGCACAAAGATGACGTGGCCTCTGCTGTTATCACTACTGATATTTTCGATTTTCTTCTCAACCTTGTCTCTCATTCTCCCCAGGATCCTCATCATCAAGATATTATTAATTAAGGTATACTATTAATGTCTTAAATTGTATCTTTACCATTTATTTATTACCAGTTTTTGTAACTACCTGATATAGACAACATATGCCACATTCATGTAATAGACAAGTACAGTGATGAATCTTTTTTATAATAAATATAATTATATATAAAGTGTGAACTGATCAATATTTGTTTTTTATACTTATTAATTTCAATCGCATTTGGCCGAATATATATATATATATATATATATATATATATATATTTAGTTACATGATTTGAGAATATTTCAACAGGAATATCCGAAATTTCCCAATTCTTATACATGAACGATGTGAATTCTATATGTAAAGTAGATCATTTCTTGAAAGATTTGATGATAATTACTACGAGGGGCGGTCTGAAATAATAATTATTAATTTCTAGAGTATAAGAAATCACAACAACAATATGATGCAGAATGAAGCATATCATTTAGAGAGATGATGATTCTTTATTTGTGGTCATCATCTTGAGGAGGTGGTTGAGAGTCGAGATCTTGGGCAGTTTTCTTCATAGAAGTAGCCTTATTGAGATGAGAGTAGCTGCCCTTTTCCTTGAATAGCTGAGCAAAATGTGGCTTGCAATACAGGATTCCATCCAAGGCCGCATAAGACGACGTCGTCAGATTGCACCCTCCATGAGCACACCTAAATAGAATGCACCCTCCACTGTCACCTACATCATCAACCCAACACTTAATTTACTTACTCGACGAAATCTGCAATTTTCTCGTTAATTTTTTTAACATACCTTCTCAAGAGGATAGACTGTTTTTGAACAAACTGCACATTTTTCTTGAGTGCCACTGAAAAGGGTTGACACTTTACTTGGGCTCCTTGTCTGTAAAATTAAACCTCAACATGAATTCCATTTCATGGGAAGTATATATGAAATTATAAACGAGAAAGGCGTAATTAATTTGTTTGTCTACCAGTTCTCCCTGCTTCAATGCTGATCATCATGAAATATGGAAACAAGATAATTAATATATATATTTGTATGTATAATTAGTTATAATGATTAATATTTATATAGGTGTTGGAAATGACAGACATGATTGAAACTTCTTAGTAGTGAAGCTGCCTGTTTCTCTGAAGAGTTGTTCGAAGTGTGGCTTGCAATATAGTTTCCCATCCACTGTTGAGTAATTGCTCAGCTGTCATCAATTCAACACAATATATCTATGTTATTTCCTAACATTATTAATTAACATGCATGTTACTACTTGACTCTTTAAAGAAAATATAACAGACTATATGATTAAGGGGCCAACAAGAGATTCAAATAGCTAGGATGTATGATATTTTTCTTTTTCATTAGATTAGTTTCTTACATATATCAAGAAATTAATGGCAATGTGGGTTTGTCATTGATCACCTAGAACATTTAGAAAATTGCAAGAAAAAGAAAAAAATGATTTGTGAAACGCCAAAAAGGTCAAATTATAATGTTTCTTACATATTGACCTCCATGGATCTTTTAAAAAATAAAAAATAAAAAGAAATGGAAAAAGTGAAAGAAAATGAAAGAGATACCGCGAGACGTCCATTGCAATGGTGACATTTGAAGCAAGTCTTGTGATAAACAATTCCATCTGCAGATGCCATCTCTGCAAAATGTACTATTTTCTCACAAACTCTGCATTTCTGTGTCGTCCCAAATGAAGACATTTTCTCTTAATTTTTTTACCTAACTCAATCCACTATATCAATATTATTTAATTGATATTTTAAATATATATGTTTTGAACCAAATAATCTCTCTCTCTAGGAATTTGGTATAGTGCTTATTTTACATAATAAGCATTTCTCCCAATTATAGAGGGTATAAGTTATAGGCTGTAAATAAAACTAGCAAAGTAGTGGAGCACCTAAATTCAACCTCATATCAAGGACATGTTAGGATGAAATACCTATTTTTGGTCTGTAATTAGCTTTTTATAACCTCAATCGAGAAAAATGAAATAAAGTAATTTATACTCTTTTTTTACTCCTATAAATAGTATTTTTGTTCCCAAGGATTAATATCTTAATAGGCAATTTCAGGGAAATTTTGGGTTCATCTTTGGATTTCGATTTTTATTTCTTTCAAATTAAATCAAATATATTCATTTACATATTGTCTCCAAAATGTATTTTCATTTCTCCTAATATATTTTAAATACATTCATTTTATTACTTTCAAATATATTTTTAAGACAATCCTAAAGGTAATTTCACGTGCCAATCACGTGCATATATCATTCCTGAGGATAATTGAAAAATCTCGCCTCGTTCTATTTCTTGATTTTGCTCTTCCTCTGCCTTCCACTCCCAGAAGAGGGACTCAAAATTATCAGAGAAATGATGCAAAAGCACACAAATTATCTCAAGGTTTAGTAATCTTGTCTATGAAATTTGCCTTACTTCCGCAAGAATGGATGGCCTCACTCTCAGCACTAGTGCCAAAGCCAACAGTTTTTCTGCTATTCAATACTTTTCACAACGCAATTTTCATGTCAAGAAATCAAGAATTCTGACGTTTCCTAAAAGAAAACCCAGAAAGTATGTAGTTTTTGCATCAAAAGATGAACCCCAGTTGGATGAATGGGAGAAATTGGAGCTTAAATTTGGTCGAATGATTGGCGAAGACCCAAAATTGACCTTGGCAAAGGTACCTTGTCTCTGACCACACGAAAGTGCAGATGCGAGTGCATTTTGTATAGATATTCGCTTTTTGAATGATGAATTCTTGCAACTTGGAAATTCAGGATTCATGTTATCCTAGTGTTGAATACATGAATGAAATATCTTTTAAAGATTTTCATGATTATAACAGTCTCTGACCTATTACATTGAAGTATTGGTAGTGTACATATCGCTTTGAGTGATTGGAAAAGGATAGTATTGGCTTGCTGGTTTTGGAATTTGCTAATCTTTATCTGCTGATTAATTTGGTTGGGTGGGAATGGGATAAACATGTGTATGGATGGTTGTACCTCATTTTCTCTTGATATCTTGTGTCTAACTAGACGTAGATTGCTGCATCGAAATAGGCTTTCAACATTATAGATTTATACTTTGGTATGTGTAACTGTTAGTCATTGTTTTACACGACAGGTAAATTAAATAGTGTAAAATTTTCTGAAGGATAGAACTATTATTGTCATTTTCTTGTCATATCTGAGAGCTTTATCTGTTAACATGTGTTTGAAGAATGCTCAACTGATGTATTCTTTAGGCTGTAACAATGTATACTTCTGTTTGTTTTAAATTTTCAGATAGTGGGTAGAAAATCAAATCCAGATATGTCTTATATGGAAATTGAGAAGCTATTTGATAAGAAAAAGGGCAGAGGATTGAATGAAGATATAGAGGAGGTCCCGTTTGATGTCTCTAATGAAAAGGAGTCAACAGAATCTACACAAGGGTTAAATTTGGTTCGCCCTGTTCCAAAGAAAGGAACCAAATTTGAGGTAACTAATAAACCAGTACAGTCAGATGCTAGAAGATTTGCCCGGCCAATTATAAAGGCTGCAAAAGAGACTAAAAGCAGTGTCCCTGATGTTATCTTGCGAAAACCAAGTTTGTTTTATGAGGATGATGGTGGGAATGGAAAATCTTCATTGTTTGGAATGAAGCCAAACTTATCACTTAAGATGGGAAAAGAGCCTCAGAAAGAGAGGTTTAGTGATATTACATTGTTGAAGAAGCCTGATCCAATGACAAGCAGTACAGAATCAGGGGAGGAGAACAGTCGAACAGATTCTACTGACGGCAGAGCTCGAGTTGTGGATGAAACCAAAGATTATAAGAGACTGAATTATGGGAGTGCATCTGCTGGAAGAAGTGGCACGGCCCCGCTAGTACAAAGGCCTGAGCTGAAGAAGCCCAGTTTTAATAAGGAAGGAGACCAAGAATCATCTGAGGAGCATCCTGAGCTTAGCTCCAGTAATGTTATGGCAGATAATAATTTAGATGTTTCCAGCTCAGATAATCAACAAGTGACTGCCACTGAAGGAAATATCGACCAATCCCAGGAAATCGAGCGAAAAGAACTTGCATCGGATAAGGAATCTGCAACAGGTAATTGATTTAGCTTGCTGTTAGGCTAATTATTTTATAAAATTAGATATGCTGTTGGTTTATTGAAAGATTAAACTTCAGTTTATTAAATATCTTGATTATTTTTCAAGAATTGCAGGCTGATACGTGGTCTGGCGGGGAAACATTTAGTTCTGATGTGCCATCTACAAGCAATCCTGCAATATCCATGGATACCATGCTCAAAGGAAAACCAAAAAGGTAATGCAGTCTCTCTTTATCCTCTGTGTTGATTCTGCTAGATATAAAATTTCAGAATTATTTTATTCTCGCACTGCTTGGTTCATAATCACTCCTTTTGACTGTGATACTGTTTAATAGATTAGACCGCACTGATCCAGCAACAAATCAGAAAATTAGTGGGGAGGTAATTCCCATGAATCCTGGAAGCTTAGGGAATCCTTCAGAGCTTGAAAATTTCCCCACAACTTCAGCCATCAAGGTTGACTGACCATCCTAAAGTCCATTACTAGAGTGAATTTTTTCTGTTTTGGAATCTGATTGTTGCCTACTCATCTAGGAACGGGAAGCTTATGACTGGGTTAGAGCTGAAGAGCTGGTTAGGGCAGGAGAAAGAACAGAAGTGGAATTATTCAGTGCCAGTACTAGAGGATTTGTAGTGAGTTAATTTGGTAGTGTAATATGATTGATATTTGTAGTCTCAATATAGACAATTTAACTTTTAATGTTGTGGTTTTCTGCTTTGTTTACAGGTATCATTTGGTTCCTTGATTGGTTTTCTACCGTATCGCAATCTTGCTGCCAGGTGGAAGTTCTTAGCTTTTGAGTCGTGGTTAAGAAGAAAAGGTTTAGATCCATCAAATTACAGGCAAAATCTGGGAATAGTTGGAAAATATGAAGCTACCAGCATGGCTGATACCCCTGATTTAGTGATGGATTCAGACATTGGTAGTAAGACTTTCGAGGCAATATCATCAGATATGAAACTGGAGGATCTTCTGATGATCTATGACCAAGAGAAACTCAAGTTCTTATCGTCCTTTGTTGGCCAGGTTTGGATGATTAGTCTTGAAGTAAAAAACCTTATTATTTCAATTGTATTTGGTTTACCTAATATCTTTGTTCTTGCAGAAGCTCAGAGTGGGTGTGGTATTGGCTGACAGAAATACCCGGAGGCTAATATTTTCCATGAAACCGAAAGAGAAGGAAGAATTGATTGAGAAGAAGAGAAATCTCATGGTGAGAAATTCTTGTTCCAACAGCTTGTGGATTATTTTATTTAATGTTATGTATATGGAGTCACACTTGAAGGTTTCTACTTTCTAGTATATTATCTACTAATTCTGTCTATAGCTTTCAAGTTCTGTTATCTCAGAATGAATGATTTTACTCCAAAGATTTGAGGCTGAATGCAGTAATTACCAGTAGAATTTCTTTAAAGAGTTCCATAGCAGTTCGAATTGAAGCCAGTTAAAATGTTTTTTAAAGCCCACTTTCTCATGTTTCTTCTTCTATTCCATATGTTTAAGCATAATAATAACTGAAAATATATACATGAGAATGTAGTTGAATTTAAATTTTTTCTGCTGATTTAACGACCCTTGCCCCTATGTGATATCCATGTGTTTAAATGTACGGGCAAAGGATTAATGACTATCTCCACTGCTTATGATATTATTAGTATGTCTATTCACAAACTTGTATATATTCTGTATTGCAGGCGCGACTGAGTGTTGGGGATGTAGTCAAGTGTTGCATTAAAAAGATTACATATTTTGGTGTCTTTGTTGAGGTAACTCTAAAGTTATATATTGATACCCTTGATGTAATTTATTCTATAATTGGTTAAATATGCTATGGTTTGAGCTTTAACTCTGTAATTGCAAGGTTTAGAGTTTTATTATGTTAGCTCAATCACATGCTTATCTCCATGACTTATGGCATGGGTATTTATGTGGACAAATTGTCTGCATTTAGGTTGAAGGGATACCTGCGCTTATTCATCAAACAGAAGTCTCCTGGGACGCCACTTTGGATCCTGAATCACACTTTAAAGTTGGCCAGGTATCTCACTTTTATTTCAAAATCTGATTTCTGATTTTTTTATTTTATTTTTATTTTTATGTTCATATGTTTACCTGAAGTGTGTTTTGATTGCAGGTTGTTGATGCCAAAGTTCACCAATTGGATTTTTCAATGGAACGTATATTCTTGTCTCTGAAGGAAATAACGGTAACAATTGCATACAAGTCAATGACTAAACACTGTTTAAGTAAGTTTGTAATGAATACCAATGCTCGTTCTTATCTTTTCTCAGCCAGATCCACTGATGGAGGCCCTGGAGGCTGTGGTCGGTGACCAAAGTTCGTTGGATGGTAGACTGGAAGCAGCTCAAGCTGATACTGAGGTTATATTGTTGACCATTACTACTATTTTCATTCATCCATTGCCGATGGTTTCTTATTATAAAACCGTGCAGTGGGCTGATGTCGAATCGCTCATCAAAGAATTAGAGCAGTTTGATGGAATCCAATCTGTGTCAAAAGGACGCTATTTTTTGAGCCCTGGTTTGGCGCCAACATTTCAGGTAAGTCGATTGAACTGATGGCCTTTGGATAATGCTATATACGATGATAACTCTAAAATGTGGGCTGGCTTGTGTAGGTTTATATGGCCTCTATGTTCGAGAATCAGTACAAGTTGCTTGCTCGAGCTGGGAATAGAGTGCAAGAGGTTAAACCTGAATGAAGCATCATTTAATCCAAAACGAGAATACTTTTACTAACTTGTCACAATCTACATTGCTATTTATATTATGTTGCTAAAGTTGATGAAACATATATGTATAACTTGGACAGGTACTTGTGCAAACTTCCCTGAGCAAGGAAGAGGTCAAATCCGCCATTTTAACCTGCACCAACAGGGTCGAATGAACAATGATTCAATGACGTTTTTGCGTCCCACTTCAAGTCTTGAGGTAAGAAATGTAACCTTGTTTAATGAGAATATATAAGGATCACTCAGTCAACTGCTTCAACTTGTTCATTCCTTCGACACAATGCAAAGACATAACCATAGCTTTTCAATGTGCTGCTAGTTTGTAGGCAAACATACGTCTTCTTCCTCGTAGTACAGTTTTCTTTATAAAATAGGCTCGAGTTTGGTTCGTTCTTCATAGGCCTGAGTTCATATCGAGTTTTAGTTCATTTGCTCTGGTTTCCTTCTGTTTATGTTTGTAAGTCGTTATATGATTTGAGCTCACAAGTGATCTACTAAATATATACAATTAAATGTCTGTAAAAAATTTGTATACATTATTAAATTAAATATTTTTGCAACAAGTACAAAATAAAAAATTATAGTCTTAACTATAATCTTTTTATGTAGATGGATAGGTTGATAAATTGCCCATACCGTCATATTGAAACATTGCAAAAGAATATTAATTATCGAATAACTCGTTCAATGTTTTCCTGATATAAAATTTGATGTTGGGAATTCCATATTCAGTGTAAAGTATTTGTGTTTCGAAATATATTATATTTATTACAAATCTACTTGTAAACAATTTAATTTACTTATTATGTTATTTTTCTTTAAAATTCTCGTACTATACTTTTAATAATCAAAATCGGATCAATCAATATTGTTGCTAATTGGTAAAACGGCAATTGGAATTTATTCATTTGTCATGAATGAAATTTAATTTATTGAATAAATTAATTGCTTGAAGTTTAATTATTGAGGCAATCATGCTCACAATAACAATATACATATTTGGATGTGATTTTACTCAAATGCCCACCGTGGATAACTTTTAATATGTCCACCGATGATATGTAATCATTTCATCCTCTCGTTATATGAAAAGTAAAATTAATAGAAAATTAATAGATACTCTGAATTTTTGATACATCAATTGTGGGCACATATTAATGTGCCCACGGTAGGTAGGTGAGCAGGACTATATTTGGATTCGTGGATGTCCAAACTAATTGTCTATGATACTTTGACATCGTCCTAGATTTCCTGCATAATTAAAATGCACGATAATTCATATATAAGTAAATGTGTTTTAATCCATTTCCTTTTTACTTTGAATGATTTTTATTATTTCTTTATGAAATACGTTCTGTATCAATTTTTTTTAACTAAATCACGAAAATATATATAAAGAAAAGAAAAGCGAAGCCGAAGCCCCAAAGTACAACACGGAAGGAGAAGAGAAAAAAGAGAAATGCCGGCGTGAGCCAGACATTTATACAAATCTGTAACGCAACTGGCCAGAGATATCTAAGAACATACTATAATGTAAACTAAAAGGAGCCGAGCTCCACCATCGAAAATGAACATGCATCTTGGTAAGCAAATCAGCCACATCGTTGCCCTCCCTAAAAATATGAGAGACCCGAAACTCCATCTGACCAATGAGACTCAGAGCCCTCGTCCAACGATTCCGAAAATACCATGGAACATGGCAAGACCTATGGAGAAGGAGAGACACAACATATGCAGAATCGGACTCCAACCAAAGCCTCCTCCAATGCATCTTATGGGCAGATTCGATAGCGTACATAGCAGCTAATAGCTCAGCATCGAAGGAGAAACCCACCCCACCATCGAAAGAGAAGCAGCCACACGCAAATCCTCTCCAGTTTCTGAAAATGCCGCCAGCCTGAATGCGACCCGGGGATCCCGAAGCGCTACCATCTGTATTGACCTTCCACCAACCGGCAAGAGGCGGGAACCAACGGACAGGGATGATCTTCTGTAACTTGCGCGGGCGGCCAGCAACACCAATACGGGCAAGACTGAGAAGATCATGTTGGGTGTTGAACATGCCTCTCGAGTCCTTGCCACCGAACTCTCTAATGAAGGTCCATAACATGCTGCGAATTGCATCCAGCGTAAGAGACTTCCCATCGAAAACAACGCTGTTTCGGGCATACCATATGCACCAAAAACCAGAAATAATTGCAGCCTTCCACAAAGCTCCAAGCTGTGGACTGAAACTAAGACCCATAGCGCGCAGAATCAGCTGGGTAGCGCTACTGTCCAGAACAAAACGAACACCAAAAAGACCATGCACCCACTTCCAAAGCTGCCTGGAAAAATTGCAATGCAGGAAAAGATGGTCAGCAGATTCCGCCGCTGCAAAGCACAAATAGCATATGGACGGGGAGATGACACCCCTTTTCCGCAGGTTATCCATGGTCGAGAGCCTGTCATGTATAAGCCTCCAAACAACAATCGATCGCCTCTCAGGGATATTGGAGTCCCAAATCCATCGGCCCCATGAAACCTTGGGAAAATGTTGCCTGCGTTGCTGATAAGCGATAGACGAGTCGACAGAACCTTTGGCCGTAACAGGCCAGATTCTACAATCATCGGTATTCGGTGCCATAGGGACAGCAATAATGTCTGCAACAATCGAACGATAAGCGCCCACAAAATCAGCTGTAAAATTCCAGCAGCCATCAAAATAATAGTCAGAGATATAGAATTCAAAATAATGTCGTCTGTCAGCAGGAATCCCCATTCTATCAGCCAAAACATAACCTAACCAATTGTCCAACCAAAACATTACTCGCGAGGCCTCACCCGGCAGCCATCTGCTCTCCGACATAAGACTTTTCACAGAATTCCTGATACTCGACCAAACAGATGAGCAAGTAAAGTATGATTTGATAGAATTTTTACTTCTGAGAAAGCGACCCCGTAGGAGCTGATATACCTTCAGATTAGAAGTTAAGAATTTCCATGCAAGATTATGGAGAAGGGCCTCATTTGCCACTATGACAGACCGTATGCCAAGCCCCCCCTCTTCCCGAGGAGCGCAGCATCGGCTCCATGGAACGCACACCGGCCGTCTTGCCGTGGTGGAACCCGTCCAGATGAAATTCCTAATTGCAGAATCCAAATCCTTGAGAAGAGACTGTGGCCAACGATAAATCATCATAGAATGCACCAAAGAGCTACTTAGCACAGCATTAGCTAAGCACGCACGACCTGCAATGGATAAATTAATGCCTTTCCAGGTGGAAAACTTAGAAAGGAATTTATCCTTCAGCGAAACAAAATATTGAGAGGAAGGAGCTCCTCTGAAAATTGGAACACCCAGGTACACAATAGGAAGATTGCCAGATCGAATACCAAGCCGTCGCAAGATATTCAGCTTAGTACTATGACGTATCGTATTACCGAAATAAACAGTAGATTTTGCCAGACTCGCCAACTGTCCCGAAAGCGAGCCATAAAGATCCAACACATTCCGAACACCCCTCGCATCTTTAGATTTGCCTCTGCAAAAGAGCAGGATGTCATCTGCATAATAGATTCCCATCGGAAAAACCAGGCCCCTTGGCGATTTAAAAGGAATGATATCACCTGCAACAGCCGCGCGATCCAGCAGCCTAGAAAGAACCTCCTCGCCAATAGCAAACAAGAGAGGTGATAAAGGGTCCCCTTGGCGAACACCCCTAGAGCAATTAAAATATCCAACCGGTGAGCCATTTAGGAGCACAGAGATACGGGCAGATTCTAAAACTCTTTGGACCCAGAGAACAAAAGTTGGGGAGAAGCCGAAACATTTCATAACTTGCAACAAGAAGTCCCATCTCATAGTATCAAAAGCCTTTCGAATATCCACCTTGACAATCATATTATGGCCATACTGACGATTTGCAATGCAATTAAAGCCTTCGGAAGCTAAAGAGACGCAATCATGGATATGCCTACCCGGAATAAAACCAAACTGAGACTCGGAGACCACCTTGTCGATAACCTTGCCCAATCTCATAGAGATAATCTTGGTAATAATTTTGAACAAGAAGTTACTCAAAATTATCGGCCTATAGTCCTCCACCCTCACAGCTGAGTCAACTTTGGGCACCAACACAAGAAAGCTAGAATTAAGACCCAATTGCAAATCGCCTGAT
The DNA here is from genome assembly GCA_028654395.1 of Scutellaria barbata. Lineage (NCBI taxonomy): Eukaryota > Viridiplantae > Streptophyta > Magnoliopsida > Lamiales > Lamiaceae > Scutellaria > Scutellaria barbata. Next base: position 13,540,862 of record CM053645.1, read on the forward strand.
GCAAAGAAGTGCAAAATGGCAGCACAAACATCCTCGCCAATTATGTTCCAGCAGCTCTGAAAAAAGCAACCAGAGAAACCATCCGGCCCCGGAGAGCTGTCCGGGCTCAGATCAAAAACGGCTTCCTTGATCTCCTGGGCAGAAGGAAAAGAGATCAATGTGCTATTCTCAACGTCCCCAATAGTCGGAAAAATAATGTCTTGAATAATATCAGAATTAAGAGCGTCTTCCCCCGATGGCGCAAAGAAAAGATCTGCAAAATAAGAAACAAAAGCATCTCCAACAGCAGCTGGATCTGAGATGTCTGCACCATTGTAATTAACCGATCTAATCAACCGTCTCTGCTTTCGAGCTTTAATGGAGGAATGGTAAAAAGCAGTATTCCGATCACCATCCGAAAGCCATTTGTTTCTACTCCTTTGCCTAAGCATATCAGTCTTGTAATCAAGCATGCCAGCGAGGCGTATGTTCATGTCTACTTCTTTAAGTAATCGCTCGTCCGAGTACCCGTGATCGCTAATGTCCTGTTGTGCTAATTGCAAATTTTGCATTGCTTCAGCAACATTTTTGTTTACGTCACCAAAAATATCCCTGTTCCATAATCGCAAATCAGCCTTGAGACGTTTAAGCTTTCTGATACAAAGATGCATAGGATTAGTAGCGCTCGCAAAACCCGACCAGGAATCAGCCACTCTACGACAAAAAGACGGGTGAGAAACCCACATTCTTTGGAAACGGAAAGGAGATGGGCCACCTGTCAGAGTATCCAAAGTAGAGACAGAGATAGGGCAATGGTCCGAAGAAAATCTGAGCCCCACCGATCCAGAAATACGCTGCCACTGGGACAGAAACGCCGAGTTTGCAAAGGCCCGATCAAGCCTTGAAGACATAAAACCATGAATCCGATGATGGCGATGCCATGTAAAACGATTTCCAGCCATTTTGATATCAATGAGACCACAAGCGTCAACCATGTCTTTAAATTCTAAGCAAGATCGTTGATCCGGAGCCAATTTGGAACGCCTTTCATGAGCACCAAGAACGGCATTAAAATCCCCCATCACCATGAAAGACCCCGTAGCCAAGCTTTTAAGGTTCGCCCACAAGTCCCTTCTACCAACGTAGGTGGAGGCCGCATGTACAAACGCAAGACGGAATAAAGAGACCCCCTCTCCAATGTCCAACACCACCATCTGAGAAGAATTATGAATAACCGAGTATTTGTCAACATTTATCGAAGAAAAAACCCACAAATCAGCCTTATTATTTCTGAAGCTCTGTACCACAAGAGACAGGCCCAGAGATCGCCAAAAGGACTCAGAGGTAGAGTCAAAGGAGGCCATAGGCTCCGCAATGCACACCCAATCAGGGCGGGTTGATCGACATATTTCTTGCAGAGCTTGGCGTGACCGGGCGTTTACCACACCCCTGATATTCCAATAAAGAAATATCATTGTGAGGAACTGTGAGAAGGACCAAGACGCTGCTGTGGCGCCTTGTCATGAGAAACTTCAGGATCATCTGCAATATCCGACCATTTACCCAATGACACAGCCGACATTGCTTTGAGAGCCGCCGACTCTGTACCGGCACGAATGACAAAATCACTCGGACAATTGCCAGAATTAGGGGGCCGATATGAATCATGAGAATGATCGTTATGTTTGTCCAAAGCCATCCTATTCGCTACACCAATAGGGGCCTCCATAGTCTTTCCATGAATGCTAGAGGTACTTGCACATATCACATCTTCTTTGCAGCCATGCACAGGCATCTCCGCCACTTCCCTGCTATCATTCGCTCCCCGAGCTACAGAGGAGCCTCCCTCTTCATGAGCATCCACTACGCCTTCCTCAATAATCTCCTTTCCCTGATCATCACCATTATCCGCCAAAACCTCAAAGGGGTTTTTCCCAGATAGGTCATCACCATTTTTCGTTCTGTATCAATTAAGTGTGAAAAAACAATTGATTGCTTCATTCCGTAATTATATTTAATTTATATGCTGGATCCATTGATTCTATTATTTTATATATGGTATGTTAAATAGGTAGGTTAACATTAAAAGTCAAGTAATTGCTCCATTCCATAATTATAAGGATTGAAAATTAATCATGATAATGCATCTAATACATACTCCCTCCCAATTAATTAACTTTCTTTCTAAAGTTAATTGCATTTTGTCTATCTTTGGCCTTTATGGCAGAATCAACCAGGGGCATGAGAGATCTGTATTGTCACTGATTTCATATCAATTTTTGTATGATTTGAATTCATAAAAAATCTACTGAATATACAATAAAAATGTCTTTAATAATATTAATATACATTATGAAATTAAGTATATACGTGTCGACTATTCTTTTATTTATACTCTTTTATTGTAGGTTAGATGAGCGAGTAATAATAAATCGGAAAATTTTAGAACGCATTGGGTTCTGGAAGCTTAAGAGTTAAGAGACATAGAAAATTATAATAAAGTTGAATTAATTAAACAATAATAAAAAAAAAAATCATTCGTCATACAATATTGGTCGCAATAATACTTTTCCAACGAATGAAATTTCATAATTAAATTTAATTTTTTAGACAATCATGTTCACAATAACAATAATCATATTTAGATCCTGTATATTGGTCGCAATGTGAACGTGGATGTGTACCACTGAAGTAGCTATTGCACAATCTCGAACATACATTATCTGTGAATAATTTATCACATACTCCTAAAATACTTTGACATCGATACCATGGAGGATATGGTCCTCGTTCATTTGCTGCACAAATAAAATTCAAAATAATTAATTGATATAATTAAGTAAATGTGTTTTAATAAAGAAAATTGAGTTTTTCTTTTTTAACTATATATAATTTTGTCATTTATATTTTGGCCCTCCATCTATCATTTATGGATTATATATACATGGAATTATACTAAAATAGTATATATGTAAAACTGATATTGTATTTTTCACTTAAAATAGAAAATCATTAATGCATTTAAGAATAAATATTTTCTAATTTATTTGTCTTAATTATTTAATTTTATTGTTTTTGTATAATAAATGAAATAATAAATAGTGTATTAACTTTTGTAAACTAAATCTCTATGAGCACATAAAAAAGGGAAGATTTTGAATTTAGACATGATAGATATTAAATGTAACTTTGGGCCGAAATCTGGATCCACCATAGTTTGATACATAATTTTAAATCAGTTCTATTATGGTAACAAATCATTAAAAATGTTTCGAATAAATTATGACATTTTCCATAAAGTAAGAATTAATTAAGACGACTATAATAATAAAAACAAAGAATTTGTACACTAAGTTGTAAAATAAGAGTTTTAATTACCATTAATATAGGAGGGTGCGATCGATGGTGCATTACTTGTGGTTTCTTCATCCAATAACACAAGTGGAGAGTTATGAACTCTACCATTTACCATTTCCATTCTATGAGTACCTGTGCATAAAAACCATATAAAAATATTAGTTTAATTATGCAATCTATCTAACAAAGAAAATGCAAAATAAATTAAAGCTAGAATTGATCGAGTAGGTTCTGCTATTATGCTCAATCAAGATCATAATTTTCGTTAACGAAAATTCAATACTTTTAATCAAATATTGAGCTGTTATGTATATTTAAATAGAAAATAACCGAAATAAATATGATCGATCATTATACCTATTGCAAGAATGAGAAGAAGGGTAGTGAAGAAGCTTCTCGAAATTATGGCCATAATCGTAAAATGTTTCTTGTTTTCTTGTGGAAACATAATCATACAAAGAATGTTGGTGTAGAGAATAAACAAATGGGGTAGCGTTACTTATACCCTTTATGCATTAAATAAAATGGTTTTAAGGGAAATTATTTATTAATGCTACATTTATATAAGAAATAATGATTTTTATCCATCAATACAATAATATATATTTTTATTTAAATTTCATTTAAAAGACTATAATACCCTAGGAACAATTATAGTATGTTATGGAACTAATTAATTCAAGCAACATTTAAAATCTAACGTTATATCATGTAATGACTAAAATTACATTGTTTAAATTGAGTTATTATGTAGTGTAATGCCTAAATCGAATGTTTAGAAATATGTTAAGTCATGGTAATACCTAAAATTATCTATTATATCATATATTGTCAAAAAATTGACTATTATTTTACGTCTACCTTAAATTATATGATTTCAAATTCAATAATTATTATGTCGGCTAAGCCTGAAATTTACGAGTATATCGTTTGACAATGAATAGGGGGTTGGTTTCAGTTGCCTGTGTTTATATTTTCATTGAATTTAATTTTTTTTTATTCAAATTGTGTATGCATATTTTTGTCCATAAAATTAAAATGGATAGAAAAATGTTTTCATACTGATCATACAATTTTGTATGTTTCTTATAGTGAGACATTATATTTTGTTAATAAAGACATTGTTGACTTAATAGTAGTATTGACTATTGATGCGAATATGAGATATATGAATTTATTGGGTAATTATATTAATATTTCATAACTACCAAAAAAAGAATTTGTACAAAGACACATGTCAACTAATTGGTGATTCCCATTTGCCCTAAGAATATCACTATTTTTTTACTTTTAATATAATTTATCTTGAATTTATTGATAGACATTTAAAGAGTAAAAAAGGTTAATATAGTGAGAATTTTATTTTTTTTAAAAAGGTGTCATTAATTATATTATACATATTTTCTAAAATAAGTAGGTTGAAAAATAAAATACTTCAATTCATAATTAATTTATTTATATATTAGAATGATTTTATTATAGTTACAGTTATATGTTAATTAAATAGGAAAATACCATTGATTGCTCAATTCCAAAATTATATTTGATTCAATGGATCCATTGATTCTATTATTTTCTCTTTGATCCCAATTAAATGTCGTCGAATTTTGTTTTCAATTATTTGTCTTTTTAGGTGTTTGGACACCTTTATTTCCATATTCTACTTATTAATATTCCTAATCTAAAATTCAAGAATTTGGTATGATTATTTTTATGGAATTAATTTAAATTTTTTTCCAATTTTAGATCCTAAATTCTTTATTTAATTAATGACATGATTGTTCAATTTTTATATTTTTTAATTTATTACAAAAAATATAAAATGATAGTACTTAACTGAAATTGAAGAGAATATGTACTATATTAAATAGTAGGTTGACATTAAAAGTCAATTGATTGCTCCAATTCATAAATATCAAGATTGAGAATTATGTTGGATAAAGGGGGGGGGGGGGGGGGGGGGGAGGGATGCGTATATATAAAATTTAATTAAAAAAAAACAACGCATTTACAGCAACATTTTCGAATCCAATTCCAAATACGTTGAAAATCATTATAAATTAAGTTGAATTGGAAAAAAACGAAATTAAAGAGAGAAATATCATTGTCGTGACACATAAATGACATTACAAATTTTCTTAATGATCGATATTCATTTATTAAAAATAAATACATTTATGTTTCTAGACAATCATGTTCACAATAGCAAAGTACATAATCAGATCGAGGATATTGGCCACAATGTGGTTGTGCATGTTCATCAGCATAGTAGTTATAGCACAATCTCGAACACGTAACACTTGTGAATTTTGCATCACATACGCCCAAAATACTAACACATCGATATCCTGGAGGATAAGGTCCTTTAATATTATCTAGTCCTGCAAATAAGATGTAGAAAATAATTTACATAAATAAATTAATCATTGCTACCTAAGACATAATTACTTTCCTTTAATTTAATTAGAAATCATGTACAGAATAAACTATATGATATTTGTCATAAAACTAAATTAAAGAGTTTTACCATCATTATTGGAGGGAGCAATTGATGGTCCACTAATTGTAGCTTCTTCACCCAAAGATGGAAGTGGAGGATTTTTAACTCTACCATTTACCCTTTGCATTCTTTGAGTTGCTGTGCATTTATATATAGGGCATACAAATATATAAAAAGAAATTAATTAGTTTTACTGTATAATCAATATAAAAAAAGAAAAAATATACCTCGTGACACCATCTTATAAATTTAATTTCTTGAGATAAAATAGATTTGATCATTTGTGGATAATGAGGCTTAAACTTAGGGTTTTATACATGTGAAATGTGAAATGATCTCATATGAATTTTCAATAATATAACAAAAGTTCCTAAAATTTGCTCTTTATATATTTGAGTCTATCAAATGAACCTGTAATTCTAAGCAAGTTGAGGGTTTCACAAAATCATCTTAATCATGGAATTTTTTTTTTTTTGGGGGTCTTATGTTATCCACAAGAAGAAAATCTGAGAATTTTCTTTTATTAATTTTCTCAATAACTCTAAATTATTCGTTATATATATATATGTGTGTGTATGATTGAAATAATATCAAAGAACAAATAAATAACGAAGAAGAGAAAAAAAAGATGGTGTTAATTTATACCTGTTGCAACGATGAGAAGAAGGGCAATGCAGAAGCTTCTGGAAATCATGGCCATAATCATATAAAGAACAAATATTTGAGCTTTATAACATCACTGTGGATCTTTATCAACATCTCAATTCAATTTCGCATTGATTCTCAATGAAATTTCAAATATTTGTTTTTTTTGTGTGGCATAATATTTTGTTAATTAAGACATTAATTGTTAGTATTAAATATTGATCAACGGATTTTGAATGCAAATGAGGTTTACGGAATAATTGGGCATTCATATTAGACTAACCATCTCAAGAATATAATTTTTTGAGATGGGTCAACCACGATTTATAATCCATAAACAAACATAATCTTGTGAAAATTTTGTTAGTTATAAGAAGTAGAAATTCGTCTCACGAGAATTTTAAAATGTTGCAAATGTGGTCGGACAATAAAAAATCCATCAAAATCATTATTTTTAAACCATAGTGAGACTAAATTCTCAACATTTTAAAAGTTACATATGGGACTCAAGTAAAGAGGTTAATTAAGTGTGATAATAGCTATTGGACCAATTTTCCAATTTCTGTATCTTTTAATTTTTTTTTACAATTACTCAAGTTGATCTAGTATTTGAGTTAGTTCTATCAATTATTACAAGGACTTATGTTGATGTAACATAAAGAAAATTTACATACCTGATGCCAAAACTAAGGCCAGGAAAATAAAAGGGCTCAAAGACTGTATAACCATCCTATTATTACAAATAAGCTACTAAAACTTGAAGATTACATATCTTTCTGACTACTATTGTTCTTATATAGGATTTTTTGAAAACCATTGCACTTTGAAGATTTTCATAATCCATGTTTTGTTAATAATATTGTGTGTATAATTAAAAGTAGCTATGTAGATATGAACGATCACTACTTCATAATGCAAATCTCTTCCATTTATTAGCACAATATTACCATGGATTTCTTGGATCTACCATTCAAATGGCGAGCTAGGAGGAGGATGTTAACTCAGTTCAATTATTAAAGTAGGTTATGACCTATCTTTCCATTTAATAAAAAAATGAAATTCATGTACATATATTTAGTTGCATCAATCATAAATTTGTGCACTTTGATTCACCTGACCCGTATATTATTTTATTCAGTGTAGATCTTTCTTTTTTTATCTCCGTCTCAAAAATATAGATTATAATTTAGTAATCTCAATCTATTAGTTTTAAAGAAGAACTTTAATAAGTATAACTTATACAACAGAAAATATATAATTTTGATATGTTGATTTAAATTATTATAATTAGATTAACACTCTCAATTCACCTCGACCCGCCCACAACTATCTCAAACTTTTATGGTAGGAATGAGAATATCAAAACAAACACTGATACAAGAAAATTAAAAGAAAAAAAAATATTCGTTACTTTATTCACACATTTATTCCGAAATTAAATTTCATTTCTTATTTTATCTTAGATTTAAAGTTTAATTAGAACAGAAGTGTCATTCACAAATGGGAAATGCTTAGCCACAAATATTTTTTTGAAAAAAAAGAGGAAAAGGCAATCCAGAAATGAGAATCTCATTCGTTGAAAAGAGCGGGAAATTGTACGAACGAGATGAGATTGAACAGCCCAAAGGCCAATTCCAACCCTAAAATAGTTGAGCGGCCATTAACATTTGCCATTTTGAAACCACATCTCAATTTCTTCCATTTTAAAAATGGCACCCAAACGGAAGCCCAGAAACGACAATGACTCCTCCGCCGCCACCACCGGCGGTGGTAGGGTTACTCGCAGCTCCAGTCGGCTAGCTAACTCCAGCGTGGCTAAGCCAGGTGCGGACCCCGAACCACCGAAGAAAAAGAAGGCCAAAACCATCACCACCACCACCAAGCCAGCCGCGCCTCCGAGCCTTCTTAAGGGTTCGAAAACAATCGTGATTGAGCACTGCAAACAATGCAACAGTTTCAAGACGAGGGCTTTTCAGGTAAAGGATGGGCTGGAGAAAAGCGTGAAGGGAGTCAACGTATTGGTCAACCCGGAGAAACCTAGGAGGGGGTGCTTCGAAATCCGCGAGGAAGGCGGGGAGATATTCGTGAGTTTGCAGGATATGAAGAGGCCATTTCCGCCCCTCAAGGCCCTCGACATGGACAAGCTCATTTCCGACATTGTGGAAAAAATTGAATGATTTTTGAGGTGTGTTTTGGAGCGTGCACTCACTCATTTTGGATATCGTTGATCGAGCATACTGCTTTTTGGTTGTGTTTGTATGCTACTCTTGTGTAGTGCCCCCTGCATCTTTCACCACAATGGATTTTCTCTGCTTCACTTCTCATTACTTTTTTTTAAATGCTCAAATCCTTGTTTTTCTTTGTCCAATTGTCTCCTATATGCTCTGCCCCTTATTTAATCACAAAAACAGTGCAAATTCATCACCTCTGTTACCCTATATAATAATAAGTCTATAAATCGAACACAATCATTAATTTCATGAGTAAACATGCTCATAGATCATTATTCGCAAACTCATAAATTACACTAATTTAGAGATTAGTTATACATTCTTGGTAATGACATTTTACACACACATGAGCTCAAATACTGATATCGATCAGGCATGAGTATTCATGCACTGGTTTTATTATTGCAAACATAACTAAGATGTTCCAAAACACATACAAAACTTGTCTCCACCATAGCAAGCAGCATCTTTGTACTTTTGCTTCAAAAGATTCTGGCATGCTTGTACACAAGCTGCTTTAGTACATGGATTCATGACGATGGAAACAGCTCCTTCAACTTCTTGAGGAAATGTTATAACCGTCATCATCAACACTGCAATAACCATGACCACCATTAAATATTGCATCCTCATTCTTAACTCTTCCTTCACAAAATTGTGAAGTTCTATGATGATTTGTTGGACGCGAATGCTGGTTTTTTATAGGTGTAGATCTTCATTACTTTACCAAATCACAAGATTATCAAGAATTGGAAATGATTTCAAGAATTAATTTCCGAATATGGACAATCTTGTAAGATTGTGTGAGTGGCTTCAAGAAAGCTAAGATTATCTGAGTAGGATTTTGTGTGATGAGAAGAGTTGACTCTCGACATTAAATATTGGTGTGAAATATGAGTAAGTAGGAAAGTATATTGCAGAACTAATACATTCACTTTGTGGCAATGTCAAACTTTGAGCCTTTTTCTCTTGACAAAGCCCAGGTTGAATCTCTCACCGAAAAGGTTACCTTCTTGCAAGAATTTCTTGAGGGTTATTCCCATGTTGCAGGCTACAGCAAAGACGCTGATCCCTTGGAGCTACGCATCCTAGATGCAGCTTATGTGGCTGAAGATGTAATCGAATCTCATATAGTTGATCAAATTCACCCTCCATCCGCAAGTCTTGGTGAAGAAATCAGTTCCGTTGGCTTGTGTGAAGGTTTGCAGAAAGCGATAGAAGACATGGATTTGCTGAAGAAAGATGTGATGGAGATTAAAGAGAAGATTGGAGGAGTCCAATATCGGGTGCTGCAGAGAAGCTCAACTCCTGTTGCTTCCTTCATAACTTCTTCCAACACAACCATGGTGGGTTTTGATGATGTCTTGATCGAAGTCATGGATAAGCTCACTTGAGGACAACTTGATCGCCAAATCATTACAATTGTTGGAATGGGCGGGATTGGTAAGACTACTCTTTCTCGAAGTATTTATGAAGGTCGGGTTGTTGTTCAACATTTTGATGTTCTTGCTTGGGCCACGGTTTCTCAAGATTACAGAACGAGAGAAATTCTTTTACAACTCGTTCGAAAGGATGGGAAAGGTTCGAGCCAAATGGATGAGTATACCTTAGGAGAGAAATTACATAAAAAATTATCAGGTAGGAGGTATTTAATCTTTTTGGATGATGTTTGGGATATTCAAGTATGGGATCGAATTAGGAGGTTCTTTCCTAGTAACAATAATGGTAGTAGAATAATAACAACAACTAGGATATCAAATTATCAGGTGACCGACTTTCATGTTATTACGATGGGATTTTTGGATGAGAATAGAAGTTGGAGTTTGTTTTCCAAAATTGTGTTTGGGAAAGAAGATTGCCCAGTTGAACTGAAGGGTATTGGAAAGAAAATTGTAAAAAAATGTCAAGGACTTCCTTTGTCAATTGTTGTAATTGGAGGACTCTTAGCAAAGTCTCAACAGTCACAAGAATATTGGGAATATATAGCAGAAAATTTGAATTCGACTGTGAATTCAGAGGATAATGCGAGTTGCTTAAAAATATTACATATGAGCTATAGTCAGTTGCCAATTTATCTAAAGCCTTGTTTTCTCTATATGGGAGTTTTCCCAAAAGACGAACAAATTCATGTCCCCAAGCTCGTTAATCTATGGGTTGCTGAAGGGTTTCTGAAACCAATTAATGGTAAAATCTGGGAAGAGATTGCGGAAGGGTATCTAAAAGAACTGATCAACAGAAATTTGGTATTAGTTAATAAGTTGGGGTCTATTGAAAATGTAAAGTTCTGCTACCTTCATGATCTGTTGAGAGACCTTTGCTTGAGGGAAGCTCAAAAGCAAAAGTTTTATAATGTGATAAGGCAATCTAGTCTTAATATTCCACAAGACTTGAGCACCCACCGCCGCATTGTTATTCCAATCAACGCATCACAAGAGGAAATCATCAATGCCATGCAATTTACTTCACTCACTCGTACTTTGATATTTGATTCTATGAAAGAAGTAGCAGTCCACAATTTTAGATTGTTGAGGATAATGTCTTGTCAATACTTAGATAACCGACATTTCCTAGAAGATAAGTTCCAGTTTGTTAACTCACGGTGCATTTGTATGTCTACTCCTGATCATACTCACATATTTCCTTCTTCACTTAACCTTCTTTGGAATCTACATACTTTGATTATTGAAGGAAAATATGTTGAGTTTGAAGCACCATTTGAAATTTGGAACATGTCTCAACTTAGGCATCTTAATATAAATATGTTCGGAAAAGGATTCCACCTCCAATATCCTACCGGTGATGATAAAGTAGAGGGACGAGATGGAATTATCATGGAGAACCTACAGACGCTTGGGAATGTAATAAACTTCAAGTGCTGTAAAGAGGTGGCTAAAAGAATTCCCAATATCAAGGAATTAAAAGTAACTTATATTCTCAGAGGTGATCGGAGAGAAAGTGGCTTCAACAATTTCTGTCATCTACAAAAACTGAAGTCCCTTCAATGCGAATACAACGTATATGACGAAATTGATTGTATTCAGAATCTTACCCTCCCACACTCACTCAAGAAGCTGAAGTTGGAAGTCACTAAATTCCAGAACTGGGAAGATCATATGGAAAAGATAGGTTCATTACCTTGTCTTGAGGAGCTCTCAATCTCAGAAGGGTTCTTCAAAGGATGCAAGTGGGAAACAGTTGAAGGGCAATTTCCAAAGCTTAAATTCTTGAAAATTCGGTATGTTAGAGGTCTGAAATATTGGATTACAGAAAACTCTCACTTCCCACGTCTTGAACACCTTCTTCTTTGGGGTTTACACGAGCCCACGGAGATTCCTTCAGAAATTGGAGAAATACTAACGCTAGAAAAAATTTCATTGATTTTCTGTAGACATGAAATCATCTTCTCTGCTAAGAAAATACAAGAGGAACGGGAGGAATTATATGGGGAAGTAAGCCTTCATGTTCGAGTAGAGACCACTTCTTTAAAGGAGAAACTGACATTAGCAAGTCCTAGCTTCCAATTGGGATGATATCATTTTCCCTCCGCTATGTAAGTGCATCACTCTTCTCTATCTTTTCTTTTTTAATTTCTTATTTTCTTGAAAATTTACGACTACATGTTTCTGTCTTTTCATACTATCCAACACTTCATCCATCATATCTTCCAGATCCCAGTAATAACTTATTTCTTTATTATATCTCATGAATGTTATATTTTTACATCCTTAGAGAAAATTTAATGGTAAATAAATGTTTTTCTGTAGCTCATGGACTCATGGTATAAATATGTTCTTTCTTCCTGATTCATGTGTCCAGCCCCCTATGCTTCGGATAATTTAAAGCGATAAAGAGACGTGTGTGGACACTGAAGAATTCTTCAACTAATTCATTTGCAATATCATTGTGGCAGAACTGAAACAAATGTATGATCAGTTATATGTTGTTTCAATCTTTTTTTAGTTTCCTAACACAATGTTCAGTTTGTATGAGATTAACTACTTAAACATTCAAGATTTGTTTACTAAGCAATTTTTCTAGTCTTTAATGTCTTATCCTTGTCCACCCCATCTACTCATTAAAAAAAAAGGTACTTAAAACATTCAAATTTTGGAGTTCATCTGGGCACAATATTCATAGTTGTACATATTATCTCGAGACTTCATTGAGTATTTGAATGCAACTTCTTGATTCGATTGGTATAACATCTGTCACTCCAAGATACGATTTTTACAAACTAATTAAACCATAGCTTAACAATATAAATTATATTATATCTAATAAAAAAGTCAAGGATGGCCGTAAATTAGTTTTCTAATATTAATTTAGCATGATAATTTTTTTATTATATGATGTACACGTTTCTTATAATCTCACTAATGTAGCTTTTATAATCTTCAAAAAGTTTTTCAATTATAATACATGAGTAACAAATTCCTTTTATTATTGTAATTCAATGTCATGTTAAGGAACAAATTTGTGTGATTTTATTCACAATGACCTTTGAAATTAAGTAAATATCTACGTGCCAAAATCTTAAAACTTCCATAACATTATATATTTAAATATTCGAAAAAAAATTGAAAAAAATTAAATACGAATTGACTGTAGACATTTATTAGATACTCTAAATTTTTAGTTAGCCAAAGTGCCAAACAGCCTTTTAAGTAATTAATTTTTTTTTTAAAAGACGGAAATAAGGATTCCACAGTAACCAAACACGCCGCAATTTCCCAAACGTCATAAGCCTTGTTTGTCTTAAACCCTAAACCCTGGAGGAAAAACTTTACCCCAATTTTGCAATATGCATTTCTCTTCCATTTTTTGCCAAAATCCTTCAAAAACGCTCACCAACAGATTAATTTTTCTCCGGCGGATGGGCGGTGGCCCTCGAACATTTCCGGGCGGACTCAACAAGTGGCAATGGAAACGCATGCACGAGAAGAAAGCCCGAGAAAAAGAGAAGCGTCTTCTCGAACAAGAAAAACAAGTCTATCAGGCCAGAATCCGGTCGGATATTCGTGCCAAAGTGGTAGCTGCCGAAAACCCCGTTTCGGGAAGCGAGAAGTCCGATCAGAACCAGCCTAATTACGGTCCTCTAACTCCCCAAGAACATATAAAGGCTCTTGCTGATCGGTTTATGAAGGAAGGAGCTGAGGATTTGTGGAATGAAAATGACGGCCCATCAGGAGTTCCAGCCACTAAGCCAGGGAGAAGTAGGTTTATAGGTGAGCCCATTAATTTGGAGAAATTGGTCTCCGAAAGATCGAGTTTTAGTGGCGGTGAGAAGTTTGAAAAGGGTTACTTTTTAAGCAATGACAGTCCCGGTGTAGCTACACCGAGACATTTTTCTACTTATACAAGTCGAACTGGTTGTTTGATGGGTGATTATGGAAATGAGTATTTGAGGACAATGAGCAATGGTTTTTGTTTAGTGGGTAATCGTAGGCATGTGATTTTGACTGGTTTAAGCAATTTTTTGAATTTGAATTGTTATTATTCTGTGGATGCTGCTAGTACAATGCATAAAAGGTTAAATTTTGCAAAAAATGGCCAAGTTTCTGTAATTAATGATGGCCTAAATACCAAAGAGAGGTCTGTAGGTGGGAAGACGGCAAAGTGGCCTCGTTTTCGAGGTGGGAAAATGAATTCATCTGATGATGACAGCGACGACTTCAATGATGATGAGGAGGAGGAATTGCAAAGTAAGGGGAAGATTTTAAATAGTAATGCAGCATTAGGCAAGTATGATGTTAAGATCACAAAAAGACGAGTGCCATTGGAACTCTTGGAAGATGAAATTGATTTATCTCAGCAGGTTGAGGCAATTCGGAAGGAGGTCAATCAGAGGAAGAGCATACAGGATGACGGAAGGGAAAAGGACGAAGAGGAATCAATTCTCAGTTCAAAAAGGTCAATGGGATTTCAATTATGAAATGTTCAATCTTCTAATGCCAATAGATTTCAATTTACTTTAATTGATTGGTGATGATATATGTGAATTGCTCTTTTCAGGTTTGATGAGTGTAATGTATCTTCGTTGACAGTTCAAGCACTTACTGAGGCTGGTTATGCGCAAATGACCAGGGTACAAGAGGCGACCCTTTCCGCCTGCCTTGAAGGTCTGTGGTTAAATTTATAACATCTTTTCCTATCAGTTTGATTGCGATAGGTTTTTTTTAGCTCCTATGTCCATCTGTTCAGAGCATAGTCATATAGTTTTTCCTCTTCAATGCTGAGGTATTATATACAATTTTTTTCCCTTTCTGTTTTTATAGTACTTCCTTGTTTATCAAAATATATGCTTTAGCAATATCTATGTCATCAAAGCTTCTTCTCATGAATCTCATCCATTTTTCTTGATCACATGTGTACATGCTCATTACTTATTCAGTAATATTAGGAACTCCATCTAGAAAGCTAAGTAGATCCATAATTTAGTTTGACAGTGAAAGTTCAAAGGCAATAACCTCATACTCCATTACTGCAGCCTATATGGTGGTAATTGATACTTTCTTTGTATTAGAAATCAAGTTACTCTGATAGTCTTGTGCAAGATTAGAATTCTGGTTTTATAAGGTAGTATTTCGTTTGACCGAGAGGATGGTGCAAACCCATGTGTCCTTTTCTTTTCTCTTTATGTTTGTGTGTGTGTATACATATTCACATATTTTCTCCTATGCCCTGTTTTGTTATTCTTTTCATCCTAGAAACTCTGATAATAAGAGTTTGTTACACATATGTTTGTATTTTCTGTGGAGAAAATATAAGACGTCTTCTTCCTTCTGCCTTTGGAATTAAGTTCTTTTCTTGTTTCTGATGATCAGATAATTGACTATTGCTAACAGGTAAGGATGCTTTAGTCAAAGCCAGGGCTGGCACGGGCAAGAGTGTTGCTTTTTTGGTATATCCCTATATTTACATTTATAGTTCTACTTTTATTTTGTTCTTAGCTTTCTTTCATTTATTTTCTCATTCTTCTGCTAAACATAAACAGCTTCCTGCTATTGAAACAGTTCTAAAGGCATCAAGTACTAACAAAGTTCACCGGGTCCCACCTATATATGTTCTTATTCTCTGCCCCACTAGAGAACTTGCAAGTCAAATATCTGCAGAAGCTAATGTACTCCTAAAGCACCATGATGGCATAGGAGTACAAACATTAGTTGGAGGGACACGATTTAAAGTTGATCAAAGACGCCTTGAATCAGAACCATGTCAGGTATCATCTATATGATGAAGTATATTAAACTTTTATGAAGAACAGCTTAGACATGGGGTCTCTCACTATTACTTATCGGAGAATTTTTTGGAGAATGTTGTGTTTGCAGATACTTGTTGCAACTCCTGGTAGATTGCTGGATCACATTGAGAACAAGTCTGGCATCTCAGTGCGCTTGATGGGACTGCAAATGCTTGTACTTGATGAAGCAGACCACTTGCTAAACCTGGGTTTCCGCAAGGATATGGAGAAAATAGTTGATTGTTTGCCTCGCAAGAGGCAGTCTTTACTCTTTTCAGCTACACTTCCAAAGGAGGTTCACATTTTCCTCTTGTTTCTTATTTTTTTAAATTGTAATATTAGTGTTGGATATCCTGTTGAGCTATTGGGTTTCACTTCCCTTTTGTGTCACTTCAGGTTCGTCGAATATCTCAGCTTGTTCTGAAAAGGGAACATGCCTATATAGATACAGTAGGGCTTGGTTGTTTGGAAACTAATCCTAAGGTATAATTCTATGGTTCGGTGGTGATCCAATTCATCTCTGTGATATACTGTGTATTTTACTCTTTTCAGATTTGAAGCTAGTTATCTACTATACGAACTTATTGATCTTGTACTTGTCAAACAGGTTAAGCAATGTTACATTGTTGCACCCCATGATTACCATTTTCAAGTAGTACATCATCTTTTGAAGAGCCATATATCTGAAGTGCTTCAGTACAAGGTTAAATTCCCTGTTTCCAGTGTTTTAAAATAGAAATTCTTGGTCCCCTTTCTTTCTGATTGTTATTTGAATTCTCAGGTTATCGTTTTCTGTCCAACTGCAATGATGACATCGCTCATGTATTCTCTCTTCCGGGATATGAAACTGAACGTTAGAGAGCTTCACTCCAGAAAACCCGCGCTCTACCGTACTCGAATTTCTGATGAATTTAAAGAATCCAAACAAGTCATTTTGATTACTTCTGATGTTTCTGCTCGAGGAATTAACTATCCTGATGTCACATTAGTCATTCAGGTGATACATATATTCTTTTCCTTCATGCATCCATCCAGATCATTTTAAATGCCTACCATGTAATTCAGTTCAACAATTTTGGTACTGCTAGGTTGGCATCCCCCCAGATAGAGGGCAATATATTCATAGACTTGGAAGAACCGGGCGACAAGGCAAAGAAGGTGAAGGGTTTCTATTGCTTGCACCATGGGAACAATATTTCGTAGACGAGATAAACGATCTTCCTCTTGAGAAATGCCCTTCACCACAACTTGATCCTGATTCAAAACACAAGGTATGCAACCTCTTTCTATGCATCAATACAAGTGTAGATACTGTCCACGATTTCTTTTCATGTTGGCTTCAATGCAAGATTCGTTTTGTTCAATGCAAATGCAGATAAAAGAGTCCATGGAGAAGATTGATACTAGCATCAAAGAAGCAGCTTATCACGCCTGGCTTGGTTATTACAACTCAATCAACACTATTGGCAGGGACAAGACAATGCTCGTGCAGCTGGCCAACCAATTCTCAGCATCGATTGGTTTACAAAAGCCACCTGCACTCTTCCGGAAAACTGCAATCAAAATGGGATTAAAAGACATCCCTGGGATTCTAATACGAAAATAGCTCCTCGTTACATCCGTCAGTCAACACTGTACATAATGTTCGTAAGACTTCTGCTTTTCTCCCTATGAAGAAATAGCTTCAATCTGCCCTAAGATACTTGTCTTAGCAGCAATGCCAGTTTTGAATGTTGCCATTTTGTAACGCTAACTTATTACAGTGTTTGAGATTAGGGGATAAGAGTAGAATAAGGTGGTGATGTGCATCATCTTTGAATTTTTACATTTTAGTTATTGTATCTCGGATGTTAATTTATTGCCAAATGTAAAGATATGTTATCACATGTATATCTTCTTTCTATTTTTGGAAAAATTTCAGCTATATTTTAGAACTTTTGTAACTAAAACGATAAAGAGTCAGATTCGGTAATAACTGTGCAACTTGATGTATAAGTTTCAGTTTTATTATACTAATTTTAGTTGTGCTAATGATTCTTGCTAGAGTAGTGTTGTGCTAATATAACTTTTATGTTATAATAGTGTAATCTTTATGTACAGATTTCATAACCTTTTCACTGAATGACTTATACTTTTTCACTATAAAAATTCATGTAATATAATCCAAACATTTATGTTGTAATAATATAGTTTTTATGTTGTAATGATATAACCTTTATACTGTAATATTATAACCTTTATGTACAAATTTCATAACTTTTTCAGTAAATAACTTATACTTTTTTCACAACTCAGCACTGCAAAAAGTTATGTGCATATAACTATAAGGATAGAACTAAAATGTTAAGTTCGCTAAACTAAAAGGTTATGTCAATATACAGCAGAACTAGAATTTGAGTTAGGGTTTGGGCTAGGGTTTGGGTTGACCCGGTTGCACGGATCTAGGATTCGTACACCTGGTGTATAGAAACAATTGTGTTCTTGCTAATTGCGTAAATCTACCAATTCAATCAAAAATAACAAAGTAGATTTCGTATACGCCATTTCTTTGAATTATTTGGTAGATAACAATCAATCCTATCAATTTATGTCGCTCTCTTCACATTGTAAATCAACATAGAAATAACGTTTGATGAAATAATAGACCAATAAATATAAATTTTAATATTTTTTTAACTTTAGTTCCCAAATATTTATTCCAAAAAAATATACGTGAATTCATATGTGAAATGGGAATATGAAAAATCATAGTCGGAGACAATAATAATAATAATAATTAAGTGTAGTTAGGTCTTAGGTGAAACCCACGTTTATCTAAAATTAATTGATATATAAAGAAAAGAGATAAAATGTGGCATGGCTGCATGGATTTCAACTCTTTTCCAACACACATGAAAACGATATTCTAGAAAAGCCCATCATTAATATTGCATCATATAATTGACAAAAATATCATTGTATTGATGTTAAATCAATCCATTCTGCGTACTATGAATCTCACACCTTTGTATATTGTATGAAACCATAGCCACTCCTTAATTTCACGCTATTTCATCTTCTAGAATCACTTTTTATTAGTCTCTCGTGTGTTACAAATTTAAGAAAATGCTACCATTAATTAACTTAATTTTTGTATGTTTAATTTAAAAGGTGAGAGATTACACAATTGTTTCTATACACCAGGTGTACGGATTCTAAATCCGTGCAACCGGGTCAACCCGACTCAAAGTGCCTTTCACGCGCCCCACGTGCGCCTCACGCGCCCCCACACTTCCAAACCCTAGCCCAAACCCTAACTCAAATTCTAGTTCTGCTGTATATTGATATAACCTTTTAATTTAGCGAACTTAACATTTTAGTTCTATCCTTATAACCTTTTAGTTATATGCACATAACTTTTTGCAGTGCTGAGTTGTGAAAAAAGTATAAGTTATTTATTGAAAAAGTTATGAAATTTATACATAAAGGTTATAATATTACAGTATAAAGGTTATATCATTACAACATAAAAGTTTCGGCTATATTGAATTTTTATAGTGAAAAAACTATAAGTTATTTATTGAAAAGGTTATGAAATCTGTACATAAAGGTTATATTATTACAACATAAATGCTATATTATTACAACATAAATGTTTGGATTATATTGCATGAATTTTTATAGTGAAAAGATTATGAAATCTGTATATAAAAGTTACACTATTATAATATAAAGGTTATATTATTACAACATAAAGGTTATGACATAAATTATTAAAAAAAAAAAAAGGGGTGCGGATCCAAGTTAAACCGGACCCGACCCGACCCATATGTCCAGTTATATGAATCATGACTCATACACCTGGTGCACACAAACACTACTCGAGAGATTATAATATTGGAGAGATTATAATATTGGAAGTCATCTGTTGACTATATATATTTTTACACTACTCAATGGTTTATATGCAATTCTATTAAACATCAATTGCTGTGGGAACTGGGATGGGACAGTATCTGCCTACTTACATTAGCTAACTTTTCGTTTATTATTTTTTTATTTATTAGTACTATTATTATTCGAGTGTCTTGAAGTTTACTTCATCCGAAAATATGTGTGTCATTTTAGAAATCAATATTGTTACAAATATATTTTTTTCAGCAATAATTGGACATTTCTTCCATGTCGACTCTCAATTCTTAGAAACAAAAATCTCTTATATTCCAATTTAATTACTATATTTGATATTTTTCATTTATGATATCACATCCTTTATATTTAATAAGGCCTCCTTATTTTCTGCATACACCCAACACGTTACTTAATTAGTCTACGAGTGGAAATAGAGGAGAGACTTTAATGATTCTTAATTTAAGTATAGAACCGTAAAACGAATTTTTTTTATTGTGTACAAAGTAGCAATGAATTCCTCATATTTACAATCCCCAAAAACATTTCAGGAAAAAAAAAATCCAAAATTTGAATCTTAAATTTTGTAACCTGAATTAATTATAAAAATCTGGATGAAATTCCACAAAGAAGCTCAAATCTGAAACATCAAAGTGTCGTCTTCAACATTAAGTCAAGAATAAAAGATGTGATTCAAGATCAATTTTTTCATAAAATAATAGATTGAGTAATAATAAAATGGTAAAATGAAATGGAGATTCAAGGAAAGAATTGTATAGATAAGGTAGTTCGGAATTTATATTGAATGGCGTAACAGATGAGGAAGATGCCAACAACACCCAAACTTTCTTCTGCACCATTATCTAAATTATTAATTATATAAATATTAATTTAATTGTATATACATATATGAAATGGAACAATCAAATTTATTGAGAGACTCAGCTCTTACATATTAAATTTGGACATTGAATGCCGCATAACGATAATTTATTACTAATTCATGTGCACTCACTTCCCTGTCGGCACATGAGACTTCACTATTACCAATCAATTCTTATGTATATTAATTTGTACAATTATTTAATTTTGTCATAATCAACATGATGAAGAGAAGAGATAAATGAATGAATGATTCCCATTGTTACCAAGTCAAACCGCCCCCAATTTCCAGCAAATTGTCTATTCTATTCATGATTTAATTTGGCACTCTATTATTCAAGCAATCACACTTGAGCCATTCACATTTTAAACAAAGTATTCCAATGAACAATTCTATGCTGCATATATTCTCCTCTCATTTAATATTATTTCATAAAAAATAAAATAAAAATATTATACATACAAGTGACTGTTAATTAAAGAAGAGAAGTCCTACCCAACACATCAAGACATGGGTAAAATTAGAAGAAAAAAATAATAATTCTTTTAGTCTAAAAATGACAGATATATAGCTAGAGTGAAAGAAATCGTATTTTATAAAGTAAAAGATAAAATAAAATGAAGGGAATCCTAATTTATGTACAATTATGATATTATCAATTTATAGATAATGTGCAATGATAAAATATAAAAGCTAGCATTTGGCAAAAACAGACACAAATAAAAAATAAAAGCAATGAACAAAAAAGTTGAAAGCTAACCTATTAGCAGCTCAATTTAGTCAATGATCCACGAGCACATTTTCAATTCATGATTCATGAAAAGTAAGAGACTATTGTAACGTGTAGGAATTGTTTATATATATTGACCTATCTTTTTCTTGAATTGTAAAGCTCAAACAGTTAATCCATCCTTTTCTTGGGTCACAATACACAAAACAATTAATTAATTACTGTTAATCATAATACAACTTTACATTAGTCAATAAAAGAAAGTCATGTACATGAACAGCATGGTCAATACTAATGGCTACAATTTGAACCCTAAAAACCCTACTGGTGTTTTTGGTAAAACAAGAACCAATTTCACATGCAGACATATTTATGGAGGCCAATTTTGTCATTACAAACAATATATTTATGACTTATATTAGCTCATAAATTTGTCTCTCTGTGCCAACCCACTACTTCGCTTCTTGCTACCATAACAATACATCAACTCCAACCCATCATCAATAAACTAGCATAGATTATGAGAATCCACTCTTCAAAACCCCACTTTCTTCTGATCATGGTGATCTTCCTTTCCATCAGCCACCTCTCAAAGTGTCGCGATTTTCCAAGAAAATCGACAATTGAAGGATCTTCATCGCGGTTTAGATCAGAGTTCTCATGGTATTATCCAGTACAAAGTCCAATGAAATCAAGAAACGAGGAAGATGAATCGAGTTATAGAGTCTCGAACCGGAGAACCCCAGGAGGACCAAACCCTCTTCACAACTGATCATCTTCTTATAAGTATTCTATCAGATAAGGAAGTTTTGCAGATATTAGTGTGTGTGTGTTTTAAACATTCTTGTTTTTTTTTTTTTTTTTTTTACATAATTGTTTTAGTGTCATTGTTACAGTTTTTCTTTCTCATGTAGAAATGTATAGTTTGATGTTGATAGAAGGGTTACTTTCAGGTTATAATTAATATACTTTTTTTTTTTTTTTGGAATTAAGAAGAAAGATGTGTTGGAATATAGCATGTATACAAAATATAAAGTTTGATTGTTTAATTTGTAACTTCTTATCATACAGCTCACGAGCATACTGTTTCTCATCTGTTTTTTAGTTTTAGTTAATAGCTTTTGAGGAGCATTGATGATATTTGGATGTTTTTAGATAATTGTCAGAAATTTTGAATTCTCAAATCTCATTCAGAATTTTGTTATTATCTGGGAAACAGTCAAACCAATCAATGAATGACAATTATGTATGTATATAGGCCCTAAACTGTTTTCATAGTCTTATCATGAACATATGCATAGTTCATTTTCTTGCTTCTTGAATTTCAGATGTAAAGAAATAATGAATCGGCTATCATGTCCAAATGTCAAATATATATATCAAAAATACTCAAATATTATCTCACTTCAAAATAGTCCAGATCCTCAATTATTACAAACTGGTGCAACAACTACGAGATTGGGACATTGTTATGTTAGGTATGTATGATATTGAATGTAAAATAATATAGTTGATTTGATAATGTTATCTCATTTGAATATATGAAATACAACAATCTATTTTCTTTTTTTTAGATGCCCTTTAAATTACATCGTCGTTTTATTTAACCTTGGGAATCATGAAGGTTACACAATTGTACTTGGTTCACATAATTAAATATTAGTAATTAAGAGATGCAGAGAGAAGAGCAGTAATGGTGGTGGTATTTAATAATGATGGTGGCTAGACAAGAATAGGGGCACATGATAGTGGAAATGGAAGGACTAATTCATCAAACTCCACCGACTTAATCAAATTAGCCAAACTAAATCTCATCTCAACTACTCAAACTGCCTATAATTTATATATTAACCGTATATATAACCAATGTTTCATTTTATTTTAATATATACTTATCAAGTCTGATTCAGCTGAACAGTGAATAGAGAGGGAAATAATAGAGGCCGGCCATATTATGATAATTGTATAATGTCTAATCTCAAAGTCAAATGGGTAGTAGCATTATGAGGATCCAAAGATGTGGATGTTAGAAAATGGCCACCAGGATACGACTTTGAGACCAAAACAATTTAATTTTTCATCTATTTTTTTAAGTATTCTCTCCACAATGTTCATTTTCTATACGTTAACATATCGCTACTGGACAAAATGGAAGGAAAAGCATCTTGTAAATCTTTTACAAGATTTATATAATACAAAAAAACTTAGCAAATTGGAAAAATTATCACTAAAGTTTAAACTCATTCTTAAAACATAATAAATTTATTTATTTATTTGTTGCTTAGAAAGTTAAAACTCAACGGCAATAACAGGCAGTAGAGGTAGAGAAAAATGCAGGAATGGATGAGCTCCATCCATTATGAATTAGGTGGGTTGGAATGAGCTCTCAAATGAGGCCATCCATCTAGGAAGCAAAGAGCGAAAGAAACTGCTTCTCTCTCTCTCTCTCTAACTTACTATGTTGAAATCAGCTTTACCTCATGATCCTTCACATTAATCCTGTATTTATTGAAATAAAGTTCACTGAGAATTTGTTCATGTAGCGTATGAGGAAATGCAAAAATATGAATGTTGACATGTGACCTATATGGTCCAGATCCTGCATTACATAATAGGACGATGATAACTACATGTTTCATAGAAAACTGTTTTGAGTATATTTGGAAGGGACATCAAGGAAACCAACCTTGCTACATAAGTTCTGTGCCCACAGGATCTACAGAAAAATGTACAGACACAGCCTTTTCGATGATGGGCTGGAATTTAGATTCCCACATCTGCTTTATCCCAATTGTTTTGGCACCAAGATCATATCAATAGATTCTTAATGATAAAAAGTACTGATAGTTGTAACAACTAACAAGGAAAGAAATAAACAAAAAGAAATATCAGCTATACTCAAAGTATTTTATTTTCTCTCTTTCAACAAGCTTGTATTAAAACTATTAAGGACTCGGTTCTAAACCGTGTTCATCTTCACACAACCTAAGATCATGCCTGGTAATTCTCAAAAAGTAGTCATGGGCTTAAATTATAGGAGAAACCGTGAGTTAACAAGTAAAAAAGTCCATATATATAACTACTTACAATATTGTATTCTGAACTGTTCATGAAAATCTTGAAGGCCTCCACTGTACAAGCAAGAACAGTTAGAATCTGCACATTACTAAATAGGATGCTGTTCTGCATATACTGAAGAACACATGTGACTCACGTCACCCACCTGATCGAAATCGCACTACTAACCCATGAGTATATTCCATATTGTCCGTATTCATATTTGTGCCTGAAAATATATTCACAGCATAATTGTCAATAACACCTTTAAACAATAGTAACCTATAGAAAGCTGGAATCTGCACTTACGGAAAAAAGTGATGAGATTAAGATTGATGGCTTTCAGCAATTAAATGAGTTAATTGTATAAGCCAGGATATTTAATCACTAACTCGTTCCCAAGAAATTAGCAGAGAATTATAGAACCTCAAAATACAACCTTTAGTAGCTTGAACAATCAAAGAAGGAAACTCCATTGTCAGGTTTCCCAGAGAAGTAATCGCCTCTTCAGCAGGCCCACCAAGGGAACTCCTAATAAATGCTAGAAGAAGCATAAGCTCAACACCGTGGTTGAACTCCTGCCAGTAAAATTATTTCATGCCCTTCTGATGATTTTTTAGATGTTCATATGAAAAAGAAAACCAAGGCATGACTAAAATGAAGTCATTGAACTAGTTGAATTGGAAACATAATCACAACATTTCTATTTGACAGATAAACATAATTTCAGCTACCAACCTCTCCCTTCCGGAATATTGGCAAGATATCATCTTCTACTTCAGATTCAAAGTCCATATTTACAAACCCCTGTAAGCAAAACATATCTGACATTTGAGAAGCATAAAGATAAGCTCTTTCAGGAAGGACAGTCAAATTACATGAGATATTGGTGTTTACATGTCAGAGCATACATGACAGTAAGGCATCACATGTTCCTTAAGAACTCGCATATAAAAAGGGTTCTCATAGAACTTGGCAAGGTCCTCTTTTGTCTGGAAACGCATAAAGATGGCATGTGTATATTGTTCAGGATTTTGATCAGAAATACGCCCTACACAAGTCAAAAAGTGCCTTATAGACTCTTCAAAGAAAGATACCAACTAATGGTTCACATTAACTTAACTTGTATACTAAAAAGATGCATAGAGAGCAGATATGGGATGCTTCTACTCGTATTACTCCAAATAAATTGTTAAATAATATAAAAAACCAGAGCAGAGGCACCACAACAAAACTGAAAATTGATATCAACAAAATGGATAAATTCATCAACAAATATATATATCAGTAAGCAAAATCACAGGAGGATATATGGAAACCATTCTCATCTGACCACCGCAGACAGAAAGCGTCATCATAAACCATGCCGCATAACCTGCTATTTAATAATCAGAATGCATACTTTGTTCTAGCAGCAAATCAATTTATGTTACTATAGGACACCATCAAAACGGAGTTCAACAGTTAACCATGTGTGTGCAACCTAGAAATTTATGTTGACATAGCAAGGATCACCTAATGATATGGCAACAATGCCACGCATCTGATATTGGGTCATATAAAGATAATCCAGCATGTCTTTCTCTTGCTCCTCAGACAAATCTTCTTTTGCTTTAAATAGGCATATATGTTCAAAAACTTTTCTGCAAAACCAGTATAAGGTCCTCATTATTATGAAGGATATAGTTCATTTTTCTAAAAATAAAAAGCTATTAAATTGGGTTACAAAATTAGCTGCTTGGCAGTCATGGTAATTTGTCACTTGCTTTTGTATGAGGTAAGCCTGGTAGTATTCATCATTGCTAGGAGAAATATATAATTATATATTCATAAAGACGGGAAAATGCAGTCCTCGTGATGACTAAATAAATGGTACTGCACAACTAAAAGTCACCAAGTTATAATCAATGGTAAAACATTCAGGGTAAAATTACTTGAGTAGATCGTGAAATCTGATAAATTCTTCATGAATTGTGCAAGGAATCACATAGTTATGACTTATGATACAAAGGCCTAAGCACTTATCCAAGTATTAGCTAAATATTTCATTCTAAAATTGAAGTACTAAAATTTGAAAAAAACAGTGATCTGAAGTAAACAAAAATAGCACCAGCATTGTATTGATGTTATGGAGTATGGACTGTTGATTTGTAATTAGAAGAGTTGATTCATAATTAATCAGTTACTAAAAATATGAAACTTTATCACATGTTTTACCGCCGACAGAGTATATCAACTGACCGCCAAGGACCCTCCTTGTTTTTTCTGCTATTAACTTCGATTCGGGAAAAAAAAAATGAAAATTTAAAACTTTTTCTTTTACTGGATGAAAGCCCAGAAAATACAGTATATGTAATAGTTTTTTCCCAACCTTTATTGGTTCAAAAACATATATATCCAGAGCTATAAAGCATTTATAGCTTTAGCCCCCAAATTATTTGCATCTGATGACAAAATCAAACAAATACCCTGAAACTCACAGAATCGAGTCCAGGAAAAGCAAATAATCATGCAAATCGGAGGTAAAGAATAACCTCTTCCTTTGGACGCCGGTACCTAAATTTCCTTCCTCAACGGCTGAAACAACATTCTTCTTCTCCTTCTTAGCACAATGCAACAACATTCCTCTCATATCTACAAACAAGGAAACTGATAACAAATTTTAAACAGGTGATATTAAAATTGAGTCAACCACAAGAAGAAGAAAAAAAGTATTGATTAGTTACCGCGGTCGCTCCAAATTTTCTTCTTCTTTAATCCCCAAGGTGATGTTGAACACGCTAGGGTTTTAGAGGAAGTGCAAAGGCGGAGGTAGTCTCGGTGGATAGGAAGAGTATAAGGAGCAGAAATGTGACCTAGAATCTGCATTTCAGTTCTCTGCACCTTCTCCACTTCACACCTGATTGTGTGTGAATGTGTGTGTGGTGATGAAATTGCAGATACTTTCTATGCTGGAAAAGGAAACGGGTGGACTGCGTAAAACGCCAATTTAAATGTGTTGCCGCCTAATTATCTTTCTCACTTTACCAATTTGCCCTTTTATTTAATAATAAATTTCACTGTGAGTTATTTTTGTTAACTTATAATTTATATGGATTTCCTTAAATATAAACACCCAATGGTGAATTGTTCAAAATTTGTGTAATTTATTAAAAATGATTTAAATTGTTCCAAATTTATCTTTCTTAACAAATTAAATGATCCATTGCAAGGATGTATTTGCGGTAAATGTATCCATTAAGAACAATGTCTTTTAGGATTGTATTGTTGGTGATATTTCTTGGGCAAGTCACCCATGGTGTTATGGAGAATTGACGTGGATGTATGTTGGGACGATCAAAAAGAATGCTACTTTATTGGTGGTATCTGTCGTGATTGCGACGGGCAACCGATCATGGCTTTTGGGAAGAAATTTGATAAAATCAATTATGTTGTTGAGGGAGAGTTAAGGGCAATTAAAGAAGTAATCAAAATTGCTTCTCAACGTCATCTTCTATTCGCCATCTTTTTCTCTGATTTTTTAATTGTGTTCGAACAATCATCAAATTTAAAGTCAAATCTAAATATTTTTTTGTGATCTTCTATCAGCCATCTTTTTCTCTAACTCTTTAATTGCAGTCCGAACAATCATCAAATCTAAAGTCAAATCTAAAGATTTTTTTGTGATCTTTTATCCGTCATCTTTTTCTCTGACTCTTTAACTGCGATCCAAACAATCATCAAATCTAAAAATTTCTTTGTGATCTTCTATCTGTCATCTTTTTCTCTGACTCTTTAATTACGATCCGAATAATCATCAAATCTAAAGTCAAATTTAAAGATTTCTTATCTTTTTCTTTGACTCTTCAATTATGGTCTGAACAATCATCAAATCTAAAGATTTCTTTGATGTCAACGACATCTTGACCATTGATATTAATCTCACTCACACCAATTCGTCTAATTCTCATCTTTTGTATTGTAAACGCTTGGCCAATGTGATCACACTCATAGGATTGCTACTTTTGCTTATCTTCATCCTCCCCTTTTGTTTGTGTTAAGGGAGATTTTCCATATTAGATGATTAGACTTGTAACATTGAACTTTATATCATTTGGATTAATGAAGTTGTAAGTTTTTCACAAAAGAAAAAAAAACTCCCCAAATGTTGAAAATTGAGTAATAATTATAGAAAATGATTGATGATAAAATTTGAAAATTTCGATTTCCAAAAACAAAAAGGAGTAATTTGAAAGGTTGAATAGTTTCCTTGATTTCTAAAACTAGCATAAAATAAATTGTCAATACTCAGTAGTCATAATATTAAAGCTTGAGAGCCATTAGGATGAGAATAAAGCTGATGCAGCTTGAAGATAAAGTTATATTGAAATACAATCAAATAAAAGGAGAGAACATAATTATAATTACAAAATGAAAATTGTACAAAATGAAAACAATATATTTCTTCATTCAAATTTCATAGCCAAAGAATAGTTACACTCAGTCTTTGTAGCAACCCATGGATGAAAAGCAAAAGTGTGAAAATAATTTCACCTCCAACTGTAAGAAAGAACTCAGAAGAGAAGACACAGATTATTAGCTCAATGAAAGTGTACCAAGAACTCATCACAATTATGGCATCCCCTCAAACCCATAGAGATATTTGTATATTCTATGGCCTGATCTACTATCAGGAGCCTGGGACGTTGAGATTTTGGAAGAGTTCTGGAAGGTGAGAATTCGTAAGCTTGGTCCTCTTGCTAATTTCGTTCTTCTTCTTCTTTGTCTTGGGTTTAGGAGCCATGCCATGAACCTCTGCCTTGGCCCGCCTCTGTGCAGTGTTTGTAGCAGGTTTCATCCCATTCTTCTGGAGATCCCTTTCAATGTCAAGCATATCACGTGGGAGTTCAATCCCCCGAAATAACTGTTTCAAATCATCATCAACTTTTATAACAGCTCTAGGATCATTTGGGTATGCTATGTTGTCATCTTGTGAATCCAAGTTCGAAAGCAGCCAAATTTGGCCTGAAGCTTTCAACACCTACAAGATGTTAATGATCAGTAGATCATCCTTCAAGATTTTGAAAATCAGGGAATATGTAGTTCATAACAAAGGGTGGTTTGAACAAAAAGGAATATGAATTTTTTTTTTCATTTTGAACACATCCCATGAGAAATAAACAGAGCATGAACTTGGCCAGTCTCTGCATCCCCAGTAAGGTAAGACCTACCTTCTACAGAGAATGGCTTGAGCGACATTTTTCTCAGGCATAATTCAGAGTTTTGGATAACAACGTACCTGTAAGTCTTCCATGACGTTTGTATATGAGTCCTTCAGATCCATGACAGCAATACCCTCAGGAAACTTCCGAATTAAGATAAGAAGTTGGCTCTTATCTTTCAAATCATGTTTGGACTACGAACAAAGTGAAGGATCTGAGTAAAATTTCAGGAACAAAGAGGATAGATAGGCTGATTTCATTAGAGAAAACAACTCTGCTTGGCATCCGTGCAAAGGACCAAACTCACCTTGTAGGAGAATCTTCTCCCATCATAGCTCACTTTTGGATTATTCTTTAAACTGTCAAATACTGTCTTATTTGCATTTACATCCACATAGCACGCTTCATTTATTTGTTCCGGAGTGAAGGCTTGCCTTGTCTGGAGACAAGAAATCTCAATAAGTTAGGCACCGCTCTGCTACTTTCCACCACCACCACCACCACCACTACTCTAAAATAGGCTAAAACAAACCACTAAAATACACAGATTTAGCAAGAACAATGCATGCAAATATCAAGCTGCATTATGGGTACCGAACCAAAATATGTGTACATGACATGACACTATATGGCCATAAAAAATAAAAAAACCAAAAAAACCAAAAAAAAATCCATAGGCAAACTACATAAATCTGTTTTCTCCATTGGTC
Source organism: Scutellaria barbata (assembly GCA_028654395.1). Classification (NCBI taxonomy): domain Eukaryota; kingdom Viridiplantae; phylum Streptophyta; class Magnoliopsida; order Lamiales; family Lamiaceae; genus Scutellaria; species Scutellaria barbata. The sequence continues at coordinate 13,571,283 of CM053645.1, forward strand.
CGATTTACAAGAGTAATGCACATGAGACTGTTACATCATAAAGTGATCAGTAAGCTTTTGGTTAAATTACAAAATTGGTATAGCCAAAGTGAAAATAGATATGAGCACACAACTTTATATTTAGGACAACAATGGAACTTTACTCCCTACAGGGATTACAACTTTATTACACTCTTACAATCCAACTAGACATACTATAGAGAAAACACTTGGAAACCAAGCACTCTATTCATCAAGTAATCAATTGTTTGAATCACAGGCCACAAATTTCATTTTGAGAATATTTTCATTTACAATATACTCACACAGGCAGGCTCCTATTGTGATTGCATTTTAACATAAACACGATATACTCACAATCATGAAGATATGAAATGGCACGCTACTATTTCCAGTTGTTATGTCCCCAATATCTAATTCAGATCCAGAAATTATGCATTTAGCTCATTAAGAACTACTGAAATTGAGATAGAATTCATCCATGTACATCATGAAACAATGGAAATGCAGGGCATGCCTAGGATCATGTTCATTGTTAAGATGACAGCATTTAAGAGAAAAGAAAAAAATGAATACATCCATCCAAACCAAAATGCAAGAAATGAGGCAAGGATGCCGAACCTCAAAGAGCAAATCAATAACACGTTTGATTTGAGCCCCTGCAGGTGCTTTCCTTATGCTATTTATATGTTGAAGCCGTTCAGTATCATTTGAGAATTTAACTGGGGGTGCAGGAGACTTAGCACTGGTCAAACTTGAGTTGCTTGAGGGCATAGGTTTAGAAGAAATTCCTTTAGAAGATCCTGCTTTAGCTGCAGCATTGACAAGTGTTGACTGGCATTTCTCTTGCTGTTTCTTAAATTTTACCAAACTGTCTCCAAGATGCGACATCTAAAGGGGAACAAAAGACACAGAAAACTGTTATAAATTCAAGATGAAAAAAAATCTAACCAAAATCAGTTGCTTAAGATACAAACATTGGCAACAAAATTAAACCTCAATACTCAGCCATCCAAGTTCCCAACCCAACACGCACTAATTAAAATAATTGAATGCAGGCATCAAACGGATACTTATGACCACATAACATGCATCCAACAGTATAGATAGTACTGAATTCCAAATGGCAGTTTCAGAGAGTTGGAATAGAATATTAACAATCAAATTCCCATGTCTGTCTAACCAAGGTAGTCAAAAGCGTGAAGCTAAGGTTCGAAAAAAGCACATGCTTGACCCAAGCGAGGCACGCCACTCTAAAAACATTATCCAGTATGCTCCATTAAAATTGAAGACAATGTAAATAGTGAAATTTGCAGCCTCCTACTAATCAAGCAAGATTCCTTCACAGAAGAGGTTCGTCTATATTACTCAACGAAGCACAGCCAGTTTTTATTGGTCGAAGAGACGGATTACAAAACCAGTAAATGTTTCTGTCACAATATCCCCCAAGAGCCTAACCCTACCCCGACCTCTTTAATCTTTATCTTTCCAGCACCTAAAAACGACGCCGATCCTTGTTTGCTGTCTTGTTTTTTCTCAGCGCCTACAAATTGATCCGGAGATTTGAAGTTTCTAAGATCAACCCTAGACAATACAGGGAAAACGGGGGGCATCTCGGAAAACGACGTCGTTCGCTATTTGTTGGGTCACCCAGAGCAGGGGATCCGCTCCAAATAATAATAATAATAAAGGAAGAAGGGGTCTGTTTCACGTAGCAGTCCACCGGAAATCGTAGCCGGAATTTGTTGCCCTAACTTTTGTGTATCAATTGGATTGGCAGATGGGCTACAATCCGCCCAAAATTTAGCAACTCATCGCCGGAAAATGAAGGAAAGAAACAAAAATAACAAAGAAGAAGAGAAAGGGGAAAAGAAAAACCAAAACTTGCCTTCTCCAAAGTACGTTCGCTCTGGTAATCACAGAATGTCTATTGCTTCCTGATGTTTGCTTATAATTGAATTGAATGGGCCAAACGGGCTTATATGGTTATGGGCTTGGCAAGTAAAACTTACATTAAAAGAAGACTGGGCCTGTGGCAACATATTCATTACTTTGGGAGCCGAATCCAATTTTCCCATGTAACTATATTTTAAATTATTATTGTTATTTACTATTATTTCTTTTAGCAAAACTTTTCGTATCATATTCTACGCAATATAATAAAGCAACAATACAACCAATATATTATATAAAATGCTTATTGATATGTAAACATAGACATTCAATCAAAAAGTAGTATAATATACATGTATATTAGTTGAACTTGAATAGACTACATACATATATAATATAAAAAATAAAAAGATAAATTTTAGATATTATCTCATGTATCACATTTTATAAGATTCGACTTCGTCAATTTATTCCATCTTACAAAGCAAATTATTGACATTGAATTTGATATGATCATGATAGTGATACAAACATAAATAAAAAACTTAATTTTAAAAAATATATCCAGTTATAGGCGCCGAAAAGCATGTCCTTACACTTTTGTTTGATGAATCAAAATCAGACAGAAACCCATGCTTTTGAAATGCAAGTGTTTCAATTGTTTTTTTTTAAGTGCGTTGATTTTTGTCACATGTATCTCAAATTCTGCATAAATAATCACAATCTACAATTTTTATAAAGGTTTGGAACTAAACTAAAGTCATGGTCTCAAAAACTTAATATAACCTCCAACTAATTACTAATTGTGACTACCATTACTATGAGAGAATTTATTATAAATTCTGAAATGAAAAGAGATTAAATAAAAAAAATTAAATTCACGTATCATTTTAATTATATTCGAAATAATCATAATTATATAACACCATCAATTGATCCACAACCTATATTAGAAAATATGAAATAGAAAATAAAATACTTTGTTACATAATTTATTAAGAAATGAATATCCAAGACGAGCAACATGCCAAGAGATAGATATCCAAAACCAGGAGCACAAATGCACATCACTATAGATAAAGGTGATGTAGCAAAACCTTTATTACAGAAGAAATTAAAATAAAAAATACATAATAAAGTGGTAGGTCAAAATAATCTAAGGACAAAGCACAATTATATAATTGGTGCCCGGCGGGCAGGTGAAAGTGCTGGTGGGGTCATCCTCCGGGTACGTAAACGCGTCTCTGCACCGACTCTTAAAAAACCGTGACAACTCCGTCGGCCGGCAAGGCCCCGAGTGGCAGCAATACTGCGTCGTTTTGTACACCGTGCACGGGTTATGGCATCCGCCGGGGGCTTTCAGCACGTCCGGGCACTCGCCGACGATGTCTGCGGCACACCGTATGGATCGGGTGCACCCGTTCGAGTACGGCCGGAATTCCATCGGAACGTTGAAGCCGTCCATGACGGAGATGTCGTAGTAGTCCCGGCGGGCGAAGGTGTTGAGCCCGTAATCGGCGATGGTGTGGGGCCCCGTCCCGTAGACTCTGCACTGGAGCTGCCCGTTACAGTCTCCGGTCAGGCAGCTACCCCTGCCCGACGCGTCGAAGGTACAGTTGGTTCTTGCCCAGATTCTGGCGCGGTTAGGGGCTTTGGAGAAGGTGGCGGTCCAGGTCTGGCCGGGGTCGAGACGGCGGCCGCCGCCGGGCACGGCAGCCGGCCAGACGGTGTAGGGGCAGTTGTTTTTGACGCTGAAGACTATTGCATGGGTTTGGAGGAAGAAGATGAGTGGGAGGAGAGAGAGGATGATGGGTTTGGTGAAACTCATTTTTGGCCTTTGGATTTGGGATAGAATCACTTAATGATGTTTATATAAATCTTTGTTTGTGGTTTTGACTATTCTAAGATGACTAGTCAATAATTGGGGACGATTTTATTAGGTAACCAAACGTTTTTCACACCGCTTTTTATCAAGGCACCGAGATAGGTGATAGAATATTATTAACTGATAGTTATGGTGGATTAAAATAATCAAGCATTGGTAATGGACATTTTTGGTTGATAAATATGTGTAATTATGCAGAAATTACTGATGATCTAGTTCCTGCACAAGCTTGATTTATTTATTTTATTATTATTTTTGAGACTTTATTGAACCAGGGAGTGTCAATTTTATATTTGTACCTAAACCAATTTCTTGTTTGCATGCCTAATTAGATTTCAAAAGCCGATGAAGCCTTTTCTATTCCAATTTTATTTTTCTTTTGTGTTCAGTTCCACTTTATGAACATTATTTATTTTAATGATAAGTATGAATAAATTGTTTATCCTCAAGAGTTGAGACGAATATTTTCACACAGTAATTAATCAATCTAATTTGATATAGAAACCAATTAACCAAAAGTAAAGTGCGCAAAAATTGACTCGTGCGTAAAACAACAGCTTATCATCAATATGTTGAAACTTTACAGACGTCAGAAAACCAGCAAGCCGCGTTAGCCGCCGGGCCCACCAGAATATAATTATTTTCACAAAAAACAATCACAAAATAATGCAATGTTTATATCGTTTTCTATACACTTTCCTTCCTTTTTTTTTCAAATAATAAAGTAAGGTGTGTGGCCTTCCAAAAAATTAATAAATAAATAAATGATAGGGTGTATTTTCAAAAATAATTATATGAGATCGTGTATGTAACTTCATGAATGGAGTTCCATTACAAGAACTCATTTCATTTTTATAATTCAATTTGTATTTTATGTGTTATGAGTTTATAACCACTTATCTCATAAAATTAGCTCTGTGAAATGGTTTTATTCTATATTTCTTAATTATTTTAATATATCATTGTCTAATCTATATTGTTAAACTTTGTTGTAGATAACCTTTTCAATAAAAAATTATTAATTACCGTTTGAGATAAATCATTTTTTATTCTATGAGAAGATTTTGAAAGTTCAGTCCTTAAAAATCCAGCTCGTACAATTTTATTTTTTTTAAGAAGTATTTTATAGTGAGTAATTTAAAAGGTTGTTTTTTTTTTTTTTTTCCTTTGAGAAAGAAAAAAATTGCTTTCTCGAAATAATGGTTGTTGAAGTGCATGTGCAGTATTTGATTTTCAATCGAATTTGCGACGTTGGGGTCAATGGTGGAGAACATTATTTATTAATTAATAATAAATTTGAATTATTGGCTTGACTTATGCTCTAATGATTTTTTTAATTTAAATTTTTTTTTTCGTTTTCCAATTGTAACATGTAACATATGTTGACTCAACCTACTCGAATCTTGATAAGAACTTTCAAACAAGAAATTTACCTACAATTTCCCTTCTTTTGATGTGTCCAAACTTTATTTTGGTAAATCATTTTGACATTCACTCTGCGAGTTCATTACTTTTGATATGAAAACAGATGTTAGGGTTTCTTATGCATGTAGAAGATAAATGATATTATGATGTGTTGATTTTGAGAATATGGATATAATAATAATTTTAAAGATTTATTTTATTTTATTTCATAAATCAATTAAATCTCAATAATAATAAAAATAATTTTTATTTATACTTATACAAACTAAAATCCTAAAAAATAAAGATACATAAAATTAATATAAAGATATCAATAATAATAAAATCGATCGGAATCTCAATCAAATCTTAATATATCTAATTTTCACCAATTTCTTTCGTTATAAAACTATAATATTAAAACTAAGTCAATTAAGGCTTCTTGATCTAATTAGAATATTTAGAGAAAGCCATCAATTTGTTTGGTTGAACATAATTTTCTCTTCTTTTTTTTTGAGGGATGGTTGAACATATTTTTCTTTTCTTTTATTGAGGGATGGTTGAACATATTTATGATATTTCAACTCATAAATTTGTACTCTGCATATATCAATTGTGATCTAATATGTCAGGTGTGATTAACTGTGAAGTAACTGGGTTCACTTTAAATAAAACACTGACCAATTTGAAATGTAACTGATTTATATTTAATCACATATGGGCCGATTTTATTACATAGGGTATTATACCATTTTGTTCACACACGCAAATATTGAATACCGGACGTTAGGATATAGCAACACGGCCCAAAATAAACTTGGCGTTAGCCCAAGTTTTGCGTGCCCATATTAAAACATAAGACATAGTTTAATTCGTTTTATTTATTCCCCACCCTCCTTTTGAAATAGCTATTATCATTTCATTTCTTTAGTATATGGACAAATTAATGTAATATTCATTGATTAAAGAATATCAGGAAAATAATTAGGCACAAACCTTTGTGACAAATCTAAATTGTAGGTCGGCGATGACGGTGTAAAAGACCACATTGTTCGAAAATTCCTAAAAGCCGAAAAAATATATTCGGTATATTGAGATTTGTGTATTTGATCGTTCCAACTCTTAAAAGATTTATAGAGACACACTATATACTATATATAGTAAATTGAATTTCTACATATAATTGAAAAGTATGAAGGCGGAGGATTTGCTAGCCGACAAGTGAATTATTTGATTTCTTTCCCGATAAAATAATTGTTAACTTAAAATAAAAAAATTTGTGGAGACTTCCAAATCATACACTGAAAGATTCGAATTCTATACACGTATGTGGCCCCCTCCATCACAATATTAGCTATAATACCGCATGAGTTGATACAAAATATCGAAACTCTATAATAGTATCGCGACTAACTTTAGCTTCAAGTGTTTAAGCAGTGAATTAGAGAAAATAAGCCATTTTCACCTTTATTAAATTAAAGTTTTTGGTTTTTCTCATTGCATAGTTCATTTTAGGATTTTCTAACTCGTATGTGTTTAACATTCAATATTGAAATAATTTTAAATAGATTAAATAAAAGTATATGTTTTATCAAAATGAAAGTTCTAATTTATCCGCTTCTTATTTAGTAGATAAAAATTCACAACGTACATACAATGATAAATATTTATCCAACCCACATTAGGAAAAAAAAAACTTATTTACATGCTATTGGATTTTGTGGACATTAAGATTAGTTGAAGGGATCCCTTTCTAAAAAAGTCAATCCATATATAGGGATAAATTGTACACTACATTGCAATATAATTGCAATTTTCTTTGTCTTAGTTCATGTTGCAAGACATGGCCTTCCCTTTTTAGCCATTTACAATGTAAATTATTGTCTCAGCGAATAGGGTAATCAGACACGAAGCACTATTCACTAGGCACATATAGTCAACGTGTTGAGATCCATAACATTATAATTTCAATTTTTGGGCTTAAATCTACATTAAAAGAACATTTAAGAATCAAAATGCACGTTTCCCCATTTTGCCAAAGTTTCATATTTTAATTACCATAATTATCAACTGCAGTTACCATAATCATCCTAACATCGGATGATTTACGTCCAAAGCTAAATCACTTTGGTTATTGTTACCAATAATAACGTTAACCATTAATAACCAATGATTTATCAAGAACAATTATCCAAATCTCAAATCTGTGGTTGCAAAGTGATGTTACTAGTTATACATCGTTAAAGTATTATTATCAATTAAAATATTTTATGCAATTTTACTCGTTAAAATATTATTAATTATATGGTAAATTATAATTTATTTATTTAATCTAATTTTTTTTCAATATATTAAACGAGTCAGCACGCGTTGAATGCAATGTGGTCTGGGCTTACGAAGTATGACTCTCTCTCTCTCTCTCTCCTAGCTGTTCATTCGTAGCTGCTTATTCAATCTTTGGTGTTTCCCGCTACTTCTTCGTGTCACTCCTGAAATCTTCAATCTTTCACGTCATCATTTCTCTCAATTAAACCCTAACCCCACTGGTCGGTTACCCTTTCTGTCTCTAACGGGTATGCCTTTATGCGCAGCTGTACTTTCCTTATTTTGAGTGTGCGTGTGTGTTTTTGATGGTGAATTCTAAGTTGCTTTTTACGTTTTTTTTTTTTTGATTGACGGTTACATAGTTACAGAATCTCATTCACATCATTCTGGCTTACTTCATTCGTTGCGCTTCTCAGGGGTCTTATCGTTTGAGCGGAGAATTGGCCATCGGTGGCTGATTAGAGCTACATAAATTGTCTTTTTTTTTTGCAGGTTTTTGGTTGTTATTTACTTTTTTTTTTTTGCTCTTCTATGTTCATTTGATTGATTTTATGAAATCAAGCTTTGGTTTTTGCTTGTGCGCCTGGGTAGATTGTGTTGGTATGCTGATGTGGGTTATGGGGATATGATTTCAAAACTTTTGGAGTCCTGAACGATGAATTCGATTTTTTTTTTGGTGAAGTCAGTAATACTGTTCGACATTTATATGGAGTGAACTTCTTTGGACACAGGATTGAGGGATGAAATCAAACGTTCAAAGTTGTGTAAGTATGATCAATTATTTCTCAACAAGTAAAAACTTTGTTTGATTAATCAAGTAGTCTTTTGCTTTGTCTTTGCTGTTTAGTTTGGCATTTCCTGTACTTCTGATTTATCTCTGTGGCTTTGGCACTGTGATTTGGTCTTTATGTGTCTTATTAGAGTCTATATGTGTTAACTTTGTTTTTAATATAAGAAGTTGTATCATTAATAGATCTCTTATTATTTGGTTTGATTTTTCTACCAGGGTCAGGAAGTATGGAAAATGTTGGAAAACCCGTATACATTTTCTTGTGATGGTCTATCCATATGTTTTGTTGTTAATTTGCTTCCTTCTTTTGTTCTTTTGTGATTTACTTTGACTTGTGTGAATAATGTTTAAATCCGTTTGAGTATAATTCACCATTCATAAATGTCTTGATGAAATTTTATTTTATTAGGATTGATAAGTGCATTGGCAAGGAAGTCATGCTCCCAGTCAAGAAGGAAACATGCACACCAGAGCCGATACAAGAAGTCAGATTTGCTTCATATTCTTCTCTATCTGACAGCAGTTCTGACACTTTGGTTCCGAGATGTTCCTCTGATTCTGGGTATGCATCTGTCCCATGTCTTGTATTACACCATTGATGCTTAAAACCAAACATAAGGATATCATTGGCTTAAAGTTAGATTCTCTTTCAGTTATAGGTTTTAGGCATTTATGTCAATGAGGTGATGTTTTGCCACGTAACTTGATCTATTCTTTATTGTTTGTTTTTTTGTTGGTTGAGTGACAACTGTAATATGGTTTCTCTTACCATCTTTGCAGAATATCTTATTTCAAATGTTTCAACGATTTTAAATTGTCAGTATTTTGTTGTATAATTAGACACATGGTGAGAGGACCGTTGATTTTTGTAGAAGCAAATGACTTCTAAGAAGTCAGAAACTTATCAGTCAAGCTTCTCACGTATAAATATTTGGCTTTCTTTGTTTTTACATGTAGTTTAAGTGTTCACAGACGTTCTGTTCCTGCCAAACGTTCCTCACAAGCAGGTTGGACGGATGAAGAGGTATCCATCTATTTATGAACTCTTATCCCATGACAATTTAATGTACTCATGGAAACAACTCAGTTATAGAACCTTCCAATTCTTTGACTTTTGGATATTCTGAAATTTGATATTGGCAGCAGTTGAGTTTATTCTGATTTATTGTCAGCTGATAAAGGTATATTATGTTTTTTCAGGATAAGCAGCTCGATGATATAGTACAAAGGTTCAATGGAAAGAATTGGAAAAGAATAGGTGTGCAATTTTGTGCCATTCCATTAACTTTGTATTTCATTTTTTCTAAACCTGGTTATTTTGCTATAACTTTTGTGAACATATTTCGGAAATGTTTGTGATTTCTTTTGCTTTTGAAGAAGTATTTAAATTTACAGATTGTAGAAAGGTGGCCTAATAATAAAAGTTACCAGTTTTTTGGAATTAGAAGTGATGGTGGTTTCAGAATGTTTTGGACTACAATCAGAAATGGGAGTGTTCTGCATCATTCTGCATCTACTTATTCATTGAAATGACAATTTTGGCTTGGATTTTTGGGCTTGAGCATAATCTGGGAGAGTAGTATTGTCATCTAAATGAGAATTTTCTGTTCTTTAATCTGTGGTTTTATGCTCTAAACTTGGTGTTGTTGACTGATCGACATTTTCTCTTGCAGCTGAATACATGCCTGGAAGGACCGACGTTCAGTGTTTGCATCGTTGGCAAAAGGTTCTGAATCCAGATCTCGTCAAAAGCCCATGGACAAAGGAGGTATAGTGATTTTCTAAATTATTGCTTTGGTTGCTTAGCTTACAAAAGGGGGTTCATGTCTCATGCTTGTAGTTTTCATATTCAATACCTGTTTGTTTGTTATTATTATTATTATTATTTTTTTTTTTTGCAAAACAATAGGAGGATGATCGTGTTATTGAGTTAGTTGAGAAGTTTGGCATTAAGAAATGGTCAGTCATTGCAAAGTTTATACATGGTCGAAATGGGAAGCAGTGCCGGGAAAGGTGAGTAATAAACGCGTTTATTAAATTGTTTCGTTCATAGAATAAATAGTATATAATGATATCTTAGATTATTAAGGCTACCTAAAGAATTCCATAATTAGCCTCCCTGTATATTGGAGGTATACTCTCATGTGCGCATGTCCCCTCTAACAAATATGCACATGTGCAGATCAATTGGTGTTTAGATTTAGCTTTTGCTCAAATGAAGTATGGAATGCAATACTTTTGATTCTTTTAATTAAGTTTAAACTTACTGGAATTATCATGTTAAAGGTTGAGGGTCATGTGATCTCTTGTACAAAGACATGCAAACAATCTGCAGATATTAATGCTGCAAGAGCATCGATTGTCTTTTTGAAGGTGTTTTGAGGTTGATTTGCTATATATTTCTTTCTTGACAGATCAGCTGGGAATCTTGCTAATTATCACTGTTAAAAGTGCTTCTACAGTCGTTTGAAATTACATTATTTTAGCAACATAGTGCATCTGTTGTCCATATTCTAATATTTTACGATGTGTAAATCTTCTTGATCTGCAATACATGAATGAACAGGTGGCATAATCATCTGGATCCAGCAATTAAAAAAGATGCATGGACTGAAGAGGAGGAAGCAACTCTAAAGCACTACCATCAAGAACTTGGTAATAAGTGGACAGAAATTGCAAAGTTTCTCCCTGGAAGGTAACTATAGTAGAGCATCATTTCTGCACAACAAATGCTCTGGAACATTCAAGCATGGTTATGGGCTAGATCATTGTTTACTTTAGTTTAATTATGCTTATCATACCTTTCTTTATTTTGTTTCTTCTATTTAATTGGTGTTTGAATGTGATGAAGAGATCCTTTACAACATATTTCATCCTACTTCAAGATTTACTGAAGATACCAAATTGTTATTCTTTTTGCCCTTAGTGATGTGTTTCTTTGAGGGTCAGTTTGAATTTCCCAATTTCAGACCTATCGTGGTATTCTTCTGTTTCATTGAATGGTGTGTGCTTTAAGTTCATCACTTAATTGATGCAACTTAAAGTCGAGCATCATAAGCTACCAGAAAAAAAAAAAAAAAAGAGCTTTTCTGTGTAGTCGCCCCTATAGAAGTAGTAATTAATAAAGGAATATTTCTTGTTTCTTTCTTTGAATTGAATCCAACTAAGGTGGTCCAAAACAGATTTTCAAATATGACTCTCTTTCCTTATCAAATATCTGGTTGAAAACAGGCTATGGAGTTATAATTCTCTCCTTATCTGATATCCGTTCATTATAATAAAATTATTGGACCTAATTTAGTAGGTCAAATTTATGCCACGTGATAGTGGATCGAGGTTTAAATAGTACTCAGCATTCAAGTTGATTTATAACTTTTTGGTTCTCACTTTTATCATTGATGTTAATTTGATCACTTTTACTGTTTTAATCCTTTGTTAACTAAAACTTGGTATCTGCAGGAGCGACAATGCAATAAAAAATCACTGGAATTGCTCTGTGAAAAAGAAGCCTGATTTAAATTTGCCGCTTATCCCTGCATTGGAATTTCAGGGAGGTTCATCACTGAAAGTCTGCAATAATGATGAAAAACTAGGAGCCAAAAGATGTCTTACAATGCCCCCCAACTTTGGCCAGAAAAAGGTTCCGCTGAAAGATGATGGTACCTGTTCAACGATGTTGGCCCTTGGAAAGACTAATTTGTCTGTGGATCATGTTGAGACAAAACCTGCCTTGTTGGGTACTTTCAGTTCTGATAAAGTGAGGATAATTGGAATGCATCTTGGGTCATCCCCCATGACAAGTGGCAGTTCCAGCAAACCACTGTCCAGAAGCAGTGTCAATAAAACCAGATTATGGAACCTGTCCTCCAACTCATTGAAAAAAATTAAAGCAGATAATGATCGTGCTGTAGTTCACCCGAATACAAGAATATTTGCATCTCCTAAGAGGTCTAGGAGTAACTCATGTCTGACAGATGAAAGGCGTGATTACTCACCTGTTGATACCTTTTTAGATTTATCATTATGTGGATCTACTAACGAGAGTATGAGGGCTGGAAAAAGAATCAGAGTCCGTGAAACACCTTCATTGGTGGATCGTAAGGAGAGTGGCTTCTTGTGTTATGAGCCTCCTCAGTTGGTTGATTCTGATGTTTCAATTTCCACTGGTGGGAGAACCAGTGTAGATAAAAATGTCGAGCATGCCAGTTGCCAGCTTTTTAAAATCTACGGCGATAACCTGTCATTGCGTATGACTAGTACTGATGGAAGTCCAGAATCTATACTGAAGAATTCGGCTATGAGTTATAGGAATAGACCTTCAATCATAAGGAAGACTGCATTTAGAGAAGCAGCAAATGCAGGTTTATCTAGTAGTCTCAGCAGCCCGTTGCCTATTATATCATGTGCTTCTAACAGTAAAGATGCTAAGAGTTCAAACTTGATGAGTGGGAAAGGTTACTTGCATTGTAACGACTATAAATCTGGATCATCAGTTACAGGACTAGCTCTGGAAAGACGCCTGGAATATGCATTTGATTTAGAGTGGAATTCAACCTCCATTAGATGTTCTCCCTCATCAGAACTTAATGCTGACCAAAATGGTGTTGACTCCATGAAAAAGAGTGAGTTTAAATTCAGCTGAATTTTTTGAATATTTCGCTGAGGATTTACACTTTAGTCTGACCATGCTACCTTTTCAATTGAATGAAGCTCATTTGCTTGAATGATAATCATACTTGGCTGGAAAATATTTTCAAAAAGATTTGATATCGGCTTTAGGGTGAATATGCTCCATTAAGATGGATTTTTGTTGTTCTGGCCAATTTCCTAAGAACTGATTAGAGCATTGCTTACTGATGTCAAAAATCCATATGTGCATGCTTACTTTCATTTTCTAGAAAGCCTTTTATGTTTCTTTTTTTTTTTTTTTTTTTGGTATATAGCATAACAAGAGAAGCTACTTATTCTTCTTCTTCTTTGTTTTTTTTTTTTTTTTGGATAAATTTCCTTTAACATCTAAAATTGAAACTTCCTTCTGTCTATTATCAGATTATCTGAGCAGTTGAAAATCAAAGCTTATCTTAGTGATGTCCTATTTTCAAATTTGAAAATTTTCATCTTTAAGTTTATTATTGTCATCTCTATTTCTCTGTACCTCCTGTCAATGTGTAATGAGTATCAGTATAAAAAAAGACAATACATATCACATGTGGTTCTGCATAATTCAGGTCCTTCCCCATGTTCTTGATTTGTGATGTATATATGAACAGTTGTTATCCTTGCCCTTTTTATGCTCTAGAAAACTCTTTTTAAAAAGTTCCTTGTTTGTTAACTTCACCCAGAAACTCAACTGTAATGATTTTGTGCCATTTTTTGTTAGGTGTCTAGCATACCACCATTATGCACATCATCTTGTGGCTATGGAATAACAAAGGTACATTATCTTAACTTTTATATATTCAATCCAAAATGCCATGTCTTAGTGCTTTACATCATCAAATGGATAATGCCAGTTGAATGCAACATGTGTTGATTTTCACACTTGATATGCCAGATTATTTTGTGCTAGGGTGATATCCTCATAGTGCTTGCCTATGAAGTTTCCTTCTTAAAGCCTTCAGATAAACTAACTGTTCAAGTGTTTTTCCATTGATCAACAGGTCTTTAGGTTATTCAAAACTAATTCAGAAGGTGAGAGAATTATTCAGATGCAGATACAATCGAAAGCGTGTATCTGGGTGGCATAGGAAATAGAATTTTGCTGATGTCTTGCTTTTATTCATTTTATTTCGATACTCTTTCGTATCATGATATTATTACTTGCGCTTATGACCCCTTTTCAGCAGCATAGCGAGGGAAGCAATGAGCAAAATTGGCTCAAGACCTTCCGATATAATACCTTTTTTTTTTTTTTTGAGATTTGAATAAGCTGTGAGGTGTATACTGCCTGTATCTTTTAAATAATCGGTGGATATATAGGTTGTCCTTGCTTTAGTTACTCCATGCATTTTGGCCTGTAAATAGAGAACAATAACAACATCCCTGTCATTATGATAGTAAAAATGACCTTTGCTAAATCCAGATTTTGGCATCAAACATTTGATGCATTATTATAGGTGGATTTTATGTTGGATGAAATCTCATCTATGTTGGTAGAAAAACTTTACAGGGGATACAAATTACTCTCAACTTCTTGAATGGAGTATATATAACAGTTAAATAATGTAGGCATAGTTGCAAGTTGATTTTTGACAAATCTTTTTGTGGTTAGACTTGATATGTCGCAGGATGGGACTTTTTGTAAACTTAAGTTGTGTTTAAATCGAAAGATGTCAGGAATGACTTAGAAATTAAAATTAACAAATTCATTGGTGATGTTTGAATTAAAATGAAATTAAGATCCATTATTTTCATTTTGAATACCTCTAATTTGGTTAAAATGCATTTATTTCAAATATTGTATTTCAAATCACTCAATCTAACCACAACTTCAATAAGACAGTAAGAGCAAACCTTAAAGTTGATCTTTATATCCAGCTAATAAATATGTGCATATTGAACTAATTACTATACTTGGTATGAAAATGTCATTAGCAAGCAACCATCTCACGTTAAACAGCTGATCTAAGAGCAGATATATAAGGTGAAAAATATATGTAACATACAGCCAAATGCCAAATCAATTCAAAGTAGTGGACTAGTTCAGAAGCAGCTCAAAAGCTCCCTCATTACAAAATGTGCAGGAATTGAGTGGTAATATTACATAGTAACGTCCACAGTTTTGTCATCTTCATCGACAACAAGTTTGCCCTCAGTAAACTCGCAAGATCGGATCGCAACCCCAAGCTGCTTCTGCATTTTCTTCATAATAAACACTTCTGATTCCTCACATATGGTGACCACAGTGCCTCTTCTGCCAAGTCGCCCTGTTCGCCCAGCCCGATGTGCATAGTGAATCGAGTCAGTAGGCAACCCCAGATTCACCACTAGATCACATTCTGGTATATCTAATCCTCTAGCAGAAAGTTCATTGGTTAACAACACCCTCATCTCCCCATTCTTGAGCTTTTTCAAGATTGTCGATCTTGTAAGCTTGCTAAGATCTCCATGTAGCTCCTCTGCTTTCATTCCACGGGCCTCTAACTTGAACACACCATCTTTCAGCTGTTTGGTGTGGTTCATGAAAGCTATCACACATTTCGCATCAAGTGCGTGTATACATCTTCTTAGTGTGTCCACTTTGTGCTGTATCCTTGCAACAGTGAAGTAGTGTGTTAGAGAAGGTGGTAGGCTCTGAACTGCAGGTGGGTTCTGAACGTTTGCATTGGAATTGGAAGAGGAAGGCGTTCCGGACAGCTTCATAGGTGCAGGGGCAGGGACAGATTCTAGTGGGACAATACTTTGTGCTTGGACAAGAAGTGGATCACAACCCCAACTCCTGGCTGCACGGATCACTGAAAATGGAACTGTGGCTGACACCATTATAGTCCGACGCTCAGCTCGACTGGCTTTAGAACCATCCGTTACATTTTGGCCTCCACCGGATCTCTTACCAACTTGCTCAATTATCCGATGCAAATCCTCCCTAAAATTAAAAGCAAGGAGTTCATCCACCTCATCTAAAACCAAATACCGGCAGCCATGTGTACGAAGCTTCCCTGATGCACTTATCTCTGCAATCCGACCAGGAGTCCCAACAATAATACTTGGCTTGTTCTTTTTAAGTGCCTCTTCTTGCCTTGCCTTGTTAGCACCTCCAACCAGTTGCTGTACCAATCTCTTATCTGCAGGTCCAAGTAGCTTCTCAAATTCCCTCACAATCTGCATTGCAAGCTCCCTCGAAGGGGCCACAACCACGGCTTTTATATCTGTCTTCGTCCCAGGTTCATCATCCTTCTTGAATGGCCCCAAATTACAGAGTATAGGAAGAAGATATGCTAGTGTTTTTCCTGATCCTGTGTAAGACTGAATCACAACATCATGCTCCTTAAGAATTGTGGGAATTGCTGCAGCCTGAACATCTGTTGGAACTTCATAGCCTACTTCCTCTAACCTATCAACTAATGAAGGAGAAAGACCGAGCTCTGAGAAAGACTTTGCAGCAAATGGAGCCAATGCTGCTATGTCGGCTCTCTCTTTCTTCTTAACTACATTAGTCTCAATGGGGCTAACTTTCTTTTCTCTTCTTTTGGGGAATTCAATTGTCGCAACCCCTTGCTTAAGTTTGTTTTTCTCTTTTCCCCAGGTCGTCTGAGCCTCACCTTTGAGACCAAGACTTGCAAGAGTGAGAGGCTCACTCTCATCGCTAACCCTGCCAAAGAACCGCAAGCTTCTGTACCGTGGAGTTACACGACCAACAACAAGAAGCAGCACCCTACTTGCAGCTAAAGCAGACATGTTTTTTTGTTTTTTGTTTTTGACAGTGTATAATCAGAAGCAACTTAACTCCTTATGCTATAGCAGTTAATTGAAAATTTCAAAAGATAATGAAAGGATTGCATTCTTGATTCTCAGACCATCATCAGCAGGAGTCAATCTCTGGGAATGCTCTGAAATCAACCAGGGAGAAAATAAGTACACCTTGAAGTGGGAATTAACCACGAAAAACCTTTCGAACTTAATTTTAAAAACAAGCAATCAAACCATTTATTCAAAGAGATAACAAATTCAGAGAATGGTCAGAAACTCCATAAACTTATCTATCTGTTAGGCATTCTATCAAACACCTAGACTACAAGCTGCATCAGTTACTCAACAAACTAAATAATTCAACTCTGTTCCGAAAATATAAAATGCGTGCAAAGAAAGTGTCTCTGCCTGCTGAGAGAGAGAGAGAGACCTTGGCCTAACCACTGGTATAGAAACGACGGTAGTAGTGAAGGTAGGTATTTCAGAGATAAACCAAAAAACTTAGCCAGACAACTAATTTGCAGTTAGGCTCTTTAAGCTTTGCGGTATCCCATATCTGCACCTAATTCCGAACTTGTTGTGAATTGAAATCAAGGACATCAAAATTTGATATATACGATTCTGCCCCAATCAACTCCCTCTCAGTAATTGGTTGAGGTGATATCCAAAATGTTTTTATTTATTTATTATTTAAACCTAACCAATGAATCATTCATTAAACATATCTAAATCCAATCAAAGTACGTGATGGATGGATCAAAATGTTATATTAATCATCATTGGATATGTTCAATGTCCGAATATTTTATTCTTAATTTTAAATATTATAATTTAAATTCACATTTTTAAAAACTAACATTCGAATTTTCTTGATCTCTTCTTTGAACTCACTATGTTTTCCTTACTTTTGATAGCAGAGAAAAACTATAGTTTGACAAAAAGGTTGAATAAATGAACAAAAAATTGTAAATCAAAGCTGTTATTTTTGTGACAAAAACGCTTATAAAAATTGTTCTTTTTGAATTTAATATAAACAATTTGATTGACTATGGATCGGATCCACACTTGACTTGACCCACATATTTACTTTACTAATGACTCAAATAAGAATCCACTAGAAATGGGCCCACTTGAGCTATTACACCATCTCCAATATATTAATATTTGGGCTAAGTTTACAAATATCCAACTCAATCAAGTATATTTTATTCGCGAATTATTTTAGATGGAATGATTCATTATGAGTATCTTTTTCACTACAATCGATTTTGATTTGGGCGTGGATTTCAAAACATGAATTCAAGACCTGCTCAATTTATAGAAATCCTGAGTCGTTAAATATTTTAAACAATAAGAATTTAAATTTATTTGTTAATATTTACTAGGGAAGTTTATATGTTAGTGAATTCCTCCATGGATCCCTTACATATTACTAGTATTTTGTTTGACTTTCCAATTAGGTTAAATAACTTTGGAAAGATAATTAAATTGGGCAAGTTCCTCTTTAATATATCATTTAATATTTAATATATTTTTTCAATATTTTTAGGACTAAAATAACTAAGTTAAATATAAATATATTTGGAAATTGAACTGAACCCATATATTGTTTCTAAATCACAAGATCTTGTTCAATTGTTCAGTCATTGAGAATTATAAATAATATATTTTGAAATTAGATCGGATTAAAATGTTCATGAAATAAAGATGCGAGTACAGGGGATAAATTCTCAAGAGAGGCAAGAAGCTTCTGGAAAAAGAGATTTTTATACCTTCTGGGACCTTCTCAGATCGGGCCCGCAGGACCCGTTTCCCTTCTGGAATCCCCGTCAAATTCTCTGTCTATCTCATAACATTAATCTTTAATTCTTTTGTTTTTAATTTTCTCACATTTTCCACAACCTTCTCCCCATTGAGACCTTTCTAGAAAACGACATTACCGCCCATGGTCGCACCTTCACTGCGGTCCTCTGTGTTTTCATCTTCCTGCTCTTGATGCATCTGCTGTTCTATCGCTGTACTCAGAACTGATAAAGTTGCTGCAAACAGAGATTGAAGCCAGCAAAAGTCGAAGATCTTTTTTTGTTGTTTTCTATTCTCTCATTCATCCCAGGTATTCTTTTTGCAGATTTGTTATTATTTTTACATAAACATGAATTTCTCCCAAAATATATGAATCAAATGTATATCCTCTGGTATGAGAATTCTTCTCCGTGATTGTGGTTTGTTTGGGCCTAGGAAATACAGTTGATGAATGATTGCAAGTAGAAAGGTGAGTAACATTTTGATAACGAGCTCGTTTACCATTTTTTAGGGCTTGGATTAGCGGTGATATAATTGCGTGTTATGCGATATGAGCGGCGACGGCCCTGGCGGCGGAGGTAGCTGCGGCAGCGGGGGAGAGTCACAGAGGTCAGTTCCGACGCCGTTTTTGACGAAAACATATCAGCTTGTTGACGATCCGACCATTGACGATTTGATCTCTTGGAATGAAGATGGAACCACGTTTATTGTGTGGCGGCCGGCTGAATTTGCTCGAGATTTACTGCCCAAATATTTCAAGCATAACAATTTCTCAAGTTTTGTTCGTCAGCTCAACACCTATGTAAGCAGTTCTTCTTCCGTCAAATTTTTGTTTTGTTTTTTATTTTTTATTTTTCTATAATTTATGATCATTGTTATGTTATTGGCATATTAAATATTATCTTCTTCATTTGTCATGTAATTGGAATATTATGCAGGGATTTCGAAAAGTAGTCCCAGATAGATGGGAGTTCGCGAACGACTGCTTTAGAAGAGGCGAAAAGGCGTTGCTTAGAGACATCCAGCGCCGGAAAATAACAGCCAGCAGCGCCGCGACCACCGTGACGGCAAATGCACAGTCGGTGACGGTGGCGTTGCCGCCGGCTGTAGCAATCCAAATCTCTCCTACAAACTCCTGCGACGAGCAAGTCCTCTCATCCAACTCATCCCCGGCGGCGACCACCACTCCGCTGCGACCTTTCACATCCACGCCGGAGATAGCTGAAGAAAACGACCGATTGAGGAGAGAGAACTCGCAGCTAAGCCAGGAACTACATCGATTGAGGAGCCTATGCAGCAACATCTACAACCTAATGTCGAGCTACGCAGCGAATCAAGGAAAAGCGGCGTTGCCGGAGGGGAGAGCGTCGGAGTTGATGTCGGAGGCGCAGGCCACGGCGGAATGCGGCGGAGAAACGAAGGTGGACGATGGGGAGGATGAAGAAATGTGTCCGCGGATATTCGGGGTTTCAATCGGGTTCAAGCGGTTGAAGAGATGTGATGAAGACGGAAGAAGTGACGATCGGATAGCGCTACGTGGATCAGATGTCAAATCAGAGCCGTCAGATCGTCGAAGTAGTGAAAAACACGATCCCAGGTTAGATGAATTATGAAGTAAGAAAAGCAAAAGTTTTGTATTGCTTGAATGAGTGGGGTCAGACCAATGGTCTGACATCTAGTGGATAATGCAACACATACTGCCATCTGTCGTGTGGAGTGTGGTGTTGCTCAACAGAGGGCCTCTGGATCTGGTTTGTCGACCCCACCCGATTTTTTTTTTAGATAGGGTTTCTATCAAACGTGTCCATGTTTGCTCCTTCCCTAAACAGGCTATTTAATAGTGCAAGTATCAAATTGGATTATTAGAAAAACATCTCCTCATTACTCAGGTGAATTTTAGTTATAAATTTTAGTGATGTAATGTTGTCAATTTGCAACAAGTATAATAGTTGATAGAGAACTTTGTTTTGTGCATTAAATTGGATTTTTAGTTTTAGTTTTCTTCTTGGGAACTGTTTCTTGAGACATCATCTATAGCTGAATTATTATAAGGTCGGACTAAAAGCACCCTTGAACTTCTAAGGGCACATCATTTATGTGTAAATGTTCTACAACATTTACACATAAATGGGGTACCTTTAAAAGTTCAAGGGGTATCTTTAATCTATCACATTATTATATATTAGGCAAAATGGTCAAATATACCATAAAATGCATAATGGATTACTCTTTATACCATTTTATATAAATTTTAATACCATAAATTATAAAATTTGATCTCATTTTACCACTTATTATGACCATGCATAAGGATGGATGAAGCATGATTGATAGGGCAATGTATTCGACTTTGACAGTGTAATTGAAATTAATTACATATTAATGACGAAAATCACTAAATAAAATGCCTTGTACACAAATTATTATACATTGAAATTAATTACATATTAATGACGAAAATCACTAAATAAAATGCCTTATACACAAATTATTATACATTACTGTAACGCAAAAATTGTTAAGAAGGGTAACATTAAATTGAAGACATGTCAATATATCTTTTATGGAAATATATTTTTAAATCTCTTGCTCATAAAATAAAAAGTCTTCCAAAAAATATGTTTTTTAAATCTCACAATCATAAATTTTCGTGGAAGGCAAATATAAAATCTTAATTATGTTGAGGTTCAAGAATTCAATATAACTAAGATTCACAAGTTGATATCAAAATAAATGAGGTTATACGAATTTATGTAATATTTGGTATCAAGATTTATAATACTACCTCCGTCTCAAAACACTCTGTACATTACACTAAAAGTGTGCAGAGTGTTTTGGGACGGAGGGAGTACTTATTTTCGTGTAATAAGTTTGGAAATAAATTTTTTTATATCTTATTTTCATGTAATATTTCTTCCACAATTTCGTGCAGTAATGTAGGAAAAATATTAATTCAATTAAATTTTGTTGAAGATTTAATTAATTTCGTGGAAGACATTTATAATACTTTAATTAATTAAATTTTTAATGTTTGTGTAACCCTAGTTTTTAATGTTTGTGTAAGCCTATTTTAAATAAAATTCATTTTAACATTATATTCTTAATTTTTTTTTATAATCCTATATTCTTAAAAATATTTGTGTAAGTATATATTCAACAACAAAAAAGGTTCGTGTAAGCCTATATTCAACAAAAATGTTCGTGTAAGTCTATATATTTTGCAAAATGTTCGTGTAATCCTAATTTACATAAAGTTTGTTTAACCCTATGTTCTGCAAAATTTTCGTGTAACTTTATATTTGAGAGCTGGATTTTAGACAATAAATTTGTTGTAACCTTACACAAATAATATGCTTTTTACCTCCTTTGATAATGATCGTTGATTTAACGGTGATTGTTGGGCCGATCAATTGAGAATAAAGACACAAGGTGGCAAATGGGTCCATATAATGGTATCTTAGGATCATTTCTTATATTTAGTGGTATAATAGACCACTATTTTATCTTTAGTGGTATAACACAGATATTCTTATATCTACAGTGGTAGTATGGGTTCCTATCCCTATATATTATATGTAAATGAGTAGGAGAAAGGGGTAGTGAAATAGAATTCATTTAATTGTCTCCATACTGTATAATTGTTTTACTATTCTGAATACTTGTTCCATACAGACATACCATATGATACTTCACACCCTGTATATTTAATCCTAGTATGCTGCATGCATGTATCGTGTTATACGCAATACTGCACCCATATATTTGTGTATTCATGCATTTCAGTTAAAGCAACATCAACACAAATAGATGTTGCTTTGATCATGTAACCTCTTCCAACTAACTAAATGCTTTCAGAGCTTCTACATTGTTTTATCTTATTCTAAATATATCAAAAAAGTAAATCACTGGTCTTTGAATACATATGTAAGAGGATGAAGCTTGTAAGATATTAATAATGAAAATTGTGCAACTAAAATGATTAAATTAAAGGAGTTAATAAACATTTTATTTCAAATGAAATGGAATTTTATTGCTAAACCATACCAAACATTCTTGAGGGATTATAAGCTCTCAAACATCTTAGAATACAGCTCTTGTGAAACTGTCTCACAATAATGTCCATAAGACCATCTCAAATAAATTTTGTAAACATGTTATAAGATGATTTCAAGAGCTTCTAAATTCATAGAAATCATAATTTCCTAGAAATGCTGAACCAATTACAGACACTTTGCTTCAAACACACTAAAATAGGTCAAAACACAAAGCAACTAGTTATGATCATACAAGTACAAAGTTCATAACAATGTACATTTAATAGTTTGGATGGGTACGGGGTAGTGTGTGTATCTCCAAGAACTAGTGATATTTTTGAATAAAAGATAGATATAAGTTCCAAATGCACCTTCATCAAGAGAGTGACTCATATCTTGAAGCCAAGAGAAGTGGCTAATATGAGGTTCTCCTCTTCTTCTTATGGGTCCCGTTCATTCGCCCTACATGATGCAAGAGAGAGTTACACACCATATATAAAATGTAAATTGCATAACATCTAATTTTGGTAGCAACAACACTCTAATTGGGGACACAACTTCTCCAATACTAGCTAATAGTATAATAAATGGTTCAGCCGTTAAGTGATCAAAAGTACAAGAATATGAGAATAAAATTCACTTCCTGAGGTATACTGGAAGTTCATGAAGATAATCAAGCACTGAACCTCCCGACAAGTATCACATATCAATCCATGAACCATATAAGATCCCGTTATAACTTGGGCGTCTAAAGTTTATTTACCTTCTACGCTGCCATTCATTACATTAAAAGATTATATAAACAGTATAATAATTAGAAGAAGAGAACATAAGAAGATTTCCAGGACATAGCTACATGAAATATAAACCATGTCATTCTTCTAGTTCTAAATAAAAGAAATGATACTTCCTGAGTCATCTGAAAATCTAAAAGAATATGGCATGGTGGTAACATTTGCATTCTCGACTACAATCACCAGGAAATTAAGGGGCATATTTGCACCACTCAAAATAGTTAACTAGATGAGTAAATAAGCAATGGTTAGATAATTTTCTGCAGGGAAACAAATTTTCAATGGTGAAAATTCTCTGATGATTCCATTTAAATTAGATGTGTCTCCAAAAAAAAAAAAAAAAATATATATATATATATATATATATATATATATATATACTGTTACTTGTTTCTCTTTTCAGCCCTGATCTAAGTAGCAATGAGCATGGATGGAATATATAGTTAGTCTAATTTTGTTTTATCTGAGGTTTGAAGAGTTTGAAGATGACCCACCCTCAAACAAGAATGAAATTAATTTTCACTAAAGTATTAAAAGGAAATCGTATTAGAGGAACAAAACAACATATCTTTTTTGTTGGCATTAAATAGGATATCTCTTTATAATTTTTTTTTTTTTGAAAAGAAACAAAAATTATGTTAAAAAAAGAGAAAAAAAAGGGATGAGAAATACCTCCGAAAGTATAAACATAGCAATAAGTTCAGAAGAGAAGTCCTAACACACCAACGACCACATCCAAAACGACACAGAAACCAGATGGATGACAAATCACATGTATCAAAGAAGAGTCATATTTTGGCTGTTTCGAATTATAAACTATAACGTGCCCCATGTTCTCCTCAGATGCGAACAAGGAGTATGGTAGTTGATAGATTTCATTTAAGATACCCAAATGAGTTCAAAAATTTCCAGCTTTAATAACTTCATAAAATGTCAGATTTTCTTTAACAATGTTGATCACGACAAGAAAACTAGAATACAGACATGACACAATCCCTTAAATAAGATATCATTCTTATTTATCCTTAACAAGTCAACAATGCTCCAAAATTTATAAGATGTTAGATCACCGAACAGATTTAGTAGGATATAACTAAAGATACCATACTTTTAGGAAAACAAGAAAAAGGGAGGTAATGGCATTAAACAATCAGTTCCGGCAGAGAAAACGACAACATGCATCGTAGGATTAATCCATATCTTGTCAGAGTTGTTAAGGAATTGGTAAATGTTCTTAGAGAAAACGACAGCATGCATAGTAGGATCACTCTCAATCTGTCAGAGTTGTTTTAAAGAATTTGTAAATGTTCTTGAATATGATGCAAGTGCAACAAGGTACTACAGAAATTTCCTGAAGGCTGCAAAAGACAGTTACATTTATCCATACAATGTGACAGAGAAGTCCCTCAAATATGCAAGCATCAAATTCAATTATAAACCAGTTACTAATGCATTGATATGAAATGGAGAATACAATACTTGTTAAATCATTGGGAAGATTATAAAAATGATCTTGAAGAAAAGGCAAGAGGAAAAAAGGTATTAAAGCAAGTTTTCTGAGCGCACCAAATGACATTATAAATTATCAATAAAAGCAAAGTTCCCATAATATAGTAAAGCATCAAATTCTCTTATGATCATTAATAATGCATATATATACCTTGGCCGCACGTTTTGCAGCAACACCTTGTCAACCGACAGAGCTTCCTTCAGGGAAACAAGACTAGGAGTACAAGCAACAACCTTATGATTTAAGGTCATCCGATTAAGCCCCACAAGTCTGAACGTCTTGTTGTTCAGATCATATGCAACCAGATCATTATTGATCCAAAGCATCAGCAATTCCCCATTTCTGAGAAATTGCAGTGGCTTGAAATGACCATGAAGCAGTTTATTTGTTGGTGTCACTGTATCCACACTGTATTGTTTGCTCCAATTTTCTCGGTTGTCATTTTTCTTCATTATCCATATATCCACACGATTGGCATTAACATCATTACAACTGAGAGAAAGACAACCTTCAAGCACACCGATCGTCATGCAATCCCTAACTCTCAACTGATCTTCCCCCAGTCCAGGAGGCAGCGTAAAGTCCCCGAACACTTCCCTCTCAAAATCAAAGTAAACAATGTCTTTCCGTGAATGATCAAGCCAATAAATAAGCCCATCTAAAAAGGTCGATACTGTGTCCCATGAATGATTGGATCCCAATGGCATATCCCTGATGTTTCTCCATGAAAAACTAGGCCCAAAAACAAGCACTTGAGCCCCAACCTCCACAGGTTCTTCTCTAATAGAGCTAAATATCCTCAGCACCTTGTACTGATTGGTACCCGGACTAAACCCTAACCACATACTCTTAGTCCTTAAACGTAACCTACTCTCCGCATCAACATCAGGAATTACCATATATTCATTGGTAACAGGATTACACACAAGAGCACGCTCATCGCGGGTGTGCTTTCTAACAAAGTAAAGCAACCCATTATAAGAATTCACCAGAGCAAACTTATTTAGCTCACGGAAATTGGAGCGATAGTAATTGACCTCACTTCTCCCGAACTTGGGCAGCTGAAATAAGGGTTTGAATTCAAGCCTTCTGAGCTCGGGATCGAGTATCCTTATGATACGTGTGGGTTCGAAAGCGTCGCCGAACTGGAAAATGAGGGTTTGGGTAGCATTTGAAGAGTGCAATTGGATGAAATGGGGGTTGGGTGAGGCCAAATCGCGAAAGGTTTTGCAGACGCACCTGCTGGCAAAGAGGGTCTTCAATGGCAGCCTTACAAGGATTTCTTGAAGGATGTTGGGCGGTAGATCGGTGAGGGATTCCACCATTTCCACTGGATTTTTGGACATTGGAGTTTAGCAGATGATGGTTTACACTTCTCAAGGTTGTAACTGTGAAAATGCTCCTTTGCCGCTTTTATATCTGCATTTTCTGTCTTAAAAAAAAAAAAAAAAATATATATATATATATATATATATATATATATATAACTAGTGAGTTGTCAAGAAAGTAGTTGTATAACTAGTGAGTAATAAATTAAAGGGTAAAACTTATATGCATTAGGGGCATGGATCCTAGATTCGTGTCCCCAATTTGAACCGGTATGTGGAGCATTTTTACGCGCGTCCACGTGCCCTCATGTGCTGCCACATTATAGCTGGTGTGCGCCGCGCACCATCTGAATTTTATACTTTAGAGTATTATTCATTTACTTTTAAGGTATCACACATTTACTATTAAGGTATCACACTGTAACCCTTCACGTATTAGTGTAAAAACAGCGCTGCTATCTTCTTTTTCCTCTTTTTTTTTTCTTTTCTCTCGTTCTTTTTCTTAATCTCTTTTCTTATCAATTTGTTATTCTTCTTATTTGTTTTGTACATTATTCTTCTTCTCTATCTTTTTGTTGATATTCTTCTTCAAATCTTCATAGAGTCATTTATGAAGTGTTTTTCTTCTTCTTCTCTTTTACTCATTTTCATAAATTTAGATAATTGATTTCAAATCATAATTTATTACAATAATTTTAAAATATTAAAAATCAATTATTTCAAATAATATGAAATCATGATTTGCTGATTTTAAAGAAAATGATGAAACATTTGAAATTTTATGATTTACAGGTATTACACATGTTCATTTCAAGTATTACATAAGTACCTTACAGATATTACACATTTTCACTTTAAGTATTACACATTTTCATTTCAGGTATTACATAAGTACCTCATAGATATTACACAAGTTCCTTTGAAGTATTACATAAGTACCTTATAAGTATTACATATGTTCATTTCAAGTATTACATAAATACCTTATAGGTGTTACACATGTTCATTTCAAGTATTACATAAATATTTTATAGGCATTAGACATGTTCCTATCAAATATTACATAAATACCTTATAGGTATTACATATGTTCCTTTCAGGTATTACAAATCGTAATACCTCAAAAGTATTTTCATAATATTTTGAAGGTATAACTTACATATTATTCGATCATGTAATTTTGTAATACCTAAAGAACAAATCATTAATACCTCAAAAGTATTACTTACATATAAGTTCTTGTTTTCAGCCAAATATTTTACCTTGTTTATTGTTAAAATCTTTCTCCATTTTTGACATAAGGAACCCTAAATTGTAGAACTATAAGAATCCAAAATTTGTAGTATTGTTGATTAAATGTAGAAATTGAAAAGAAATTGAAAAAAAATTATTGATTTCAAGAAATGTGAGAAGAAATTGAAAAGAAAGAAAAAAAAAAAACAAATAGTACATAAAGAAGTGAGAAAAAATAAGGAAAAAAAAAAGAAAGAAAAAGAGAGAGAAAAAAGAAAAAAAAAAAGGAGTGAGAAAAAAAAGGAAAAAAAGAAGAAAAGAAAAAGAGAGAAAAAAGAAAAAAAAAAGGAAGAATAAACGTAAAAAAAAAAATTATATATATATATGGGTGGGGGTAACCTGGGAAGTGCTTCTCTAAATTAAATTCATGATGCTCATATCAGTTATTTCGAAACAATTATTTATTATTCTGCATTCTGAAGAAGGGAAGAAAATAATCCAAATCAGTTGTACACAGAATAGATAATATCAATCACAAAAGAATAAATGCATGAAGACTTGATAATAATATATCTTTATTCAACAAAATTACGTGTTTCAAATGCTGTATGTTTAACAAGTTGACATTATCAAACTACCAGAACATAACTTATAAAGAGTCGTCTATTAGTTGTTAGAGATTTCAGTGTTGCACTTGCACACCATCATATGGAATACAAAACGAGTTCAAAATACTCTTATTAAGAAAACTAAAGTATTTGAATTTTAAGTGTACTATATTTATGTAAAAGTTTTGTGCGATAGCAATTGATCAGTGAGTGGGCGACGACAAAGCAAGTTTTCTCAATAGGAAGGATTTGTATATGAATCATACTTTATTAAATGTCATATGTTGAACTAAATGTCTTGATGATCTAAAATGCTTAATTAAAGTTCTAACATGCAACTTGTTATGTTTTAGAATTTTTGAACGATGACAAAGAATATATTGATGAGATTATTAAACCATGTCATTGACGAGATCACATTATTTTATCATACTACTACCATAACATAAGTATTCATTAAACCGACATAAATAGTTTAGTAACAATGTTGATGATATTTGTTTGATGATATTTTATACAGACAATAGATCATGTTGCAACATACATATATGTCTCCAATTATTTTTTACAAAACAATTATATAATAGATTGATATGATTTTAAAACTTGATGAATTGCACTTTTAAGAGTTGAATCTATGGAAAAAGTGTACGTCATTACCATGTATTGTTTGTACTAGATTTTGATGGTTTTTCAACTGCTACTATTAGATTGATTGTTGATGTATTGCGTTATTGTCGGAAGCATCATGTGAAGAACACAACATTTTCTAACTTGACTGATGAGCAGTGTTGTATTTGATACAAAGATAGAAGTGGCTGAATCGAAGAATACATACATATTCAGATATTCTTAATGATCGCAGTATAACATTGATACATATTCTTCCAAGTACCAATAGAAGATAATAGGTTTCTCCAAGTCATAATACCAAATTGATTGGTAATACACTCAAATCTCCATAGCGTGCTGCCAAATCATGCATATTGATGATCTTACAATCCACTTTAAATAAAATCAGAACTCCAAAATCACTCTTCAAATCCAAAATTTTCAATCAAAACACAGCCTAATTCGATTTAATGCAATATTTTCAATTATAGGATATTACCAACTATATTTTCAATTATAGGATATTACCAACTAGAGCTAGTACGACAACCCTTTAAACCCACAAGTGGAATTGACATAGCAGTTTTGAATAGAATGTAAAAGGCAAAGTTCAAAGATGCTCATCAGCATCACATTCACTATCAATGAATCAGAAATCCTAATAAAATTTCCAGATGGTTAAGTTATATGATCTAATGATTGTAAGGAAGAGTAAAAGTAATAATGTGTGTACAGAGTGCAGAGAAGTACTACTAAAAGTATTAGTTGCAACAAGCAAACATATGAAGGGTGCATCAAATACTCATCCCATGCTCAAGCGACATTTGTTGGTTGTATTTGAGCATATTTCACACCATCAAGGTGGCTACGGATGAAAGATTTCTCAGGGTTACAAGAATCGAAACAATTTATGTTTTCTACAGATTGTAATGAACACAAAAAGAAGAAAAAAATGGAAAAACTTGCATAAATGGAAAAGGTGGTTTTGAGGATATTCTCAGAACCCGCAGCAAACATTCATTTTTGTTCAACTTATTGTTCATTTATTCAAAGCCAACAAAAATTTAAAGGATTGAAATCCACATTACTTTAAAACAGTACCAAATTAAAAACAGGAAACTAAATACTCCATTCCAGATCAAGCATACACTTCTTTCTCAGACAACGGCAAACCTTCAAGAGCCAAGAGGACCTGGATGCTGTGCCAACAAACATTAAAGTTTAGAAACACAATAAACAGGTAAAGAGATGAAAGAAAAAAAACAAATAGATCATACCCTTATGAGTGGATATTCATATGTCACTCTGCTGAGATATTGATCTAGACTATGCTTAGAGAAAATTGTTTCTTAAAAACATGAAATTTCTACATGAGTTAGTACCAGTATGCAAGTTCATACCTTTATTGTAGACTCTGCACTGTTATATTGTCATCCCCCAAGGCTTCTTTCAGAGGAACAAAGCTAGGACTGAAAAGAAGAGACTTGCTGACTGATTTAACCCCTTCAAACTCAAGAAATTGAAGATTCTCTGTTTTTGGATCATAGCACACTAGAGCATGGTCAATCCACATCATCAATATTTTGCCATTGCTAAGAACTTTCAGTGGCCTCAATGGGCATCCAACAGGATTGCCCCTATGGATCGATGTATCAATAGAGAATTCTTTGGTCCAAGAATATCGACTTCCATACTTACCCATGACCCATATTTCAAGAGACTGAGTATTAACAGTCATGCTGAGGCAACCTCCAAGGACTCCAATGCTCATGAAATGTCTTTTTCTTTGCCAATCTATCTCATAGGCATGTGGTGCCCGAATTTCCCCAAAATTTTCTTTCTGAAAATCAAAGAAGATCATGAACTTTGATCTCTCCTCACATCTGCAGAGCCAATGAACAATTCCATTCAATTGAGCAGACCGTGAATCCCATGTAAGGTATTCTGAAGGTGGCTGCTTATTCATATCTCTCCACAAACATGACCCAACCGTATGAACTTGAGCCCAAAAATCTTGCCTGAAACCTCTTTCCCAAGGTTTACCAGTTACAGTTGAGAAAATTCTCAATATCTTGTATTTGTTCTCCCCCGGACTAAACCCAAACCACAAACCCATTGTTAGTTGTTGTTCATTCCTTTCCTCATCAAATTCAAGAAGGGTTGCATATTCATTAGTTATAGGATTACAGATAAATGAACGCTCGCACAGATTTCTTTCAGCAAAGTAAAGCAATCCATTACATGAATTAACCAGAGTAAAATAATTTTCATCCCCAATATACACACAGTATTTCTCAAAATACCTGCCTGGATAAGTGGGAATCTGAAACATAGGTTTCAATGCCATTTCCTCACCAAACCCAGAAACAGTATCAAGCTCGGAGTCCACCAATTGCACTATCCCTGATGGCTCAAAAACATTTCCCAATTGGACTATGAGAATTTGGGCTGTGTTTGTAGAGTGCAAAGAGTTGAAATGTGGGTTGGAGGATGTTATATCAAGAAAGGTCTTACAAACAGATCTGCATACCAACAGGCTCTTGATGGGGAGCCTGGCAAGGATCTGTGAGAGGATGTTCGGAGGAAGATCGGTGAGAGACTCCTCCATTGTTACGGATAACTTGTAATCGATGAACTCGAGGGTGTTATTTATAATAGAGACATATTAATATGCGTACGTCAGCTAGACCAAAACCATGGGAGCTTTAAAAAGTTGGTTGTTGAAGATTTTGTACATTTGCATAGTGGAAATTAGAGAAAAAGCGATACAGAAAAAGAGAAAATATCTTTCTCGAATTCAATTCGAACACACCCCACCAAATATTGTGGCAATTGAAATTACGCAAAGTTGATTGCTCTCTTGTAGCATTCATCAATCTGATTATAAGTTCTGAATTACTTCCCTAATAAATCACTTTTCCGCAGTTAGACAAAACATATAATTCAATATCAAATTGTAGCATTTTTAAGATTACCTGAATTTAATATGCAAAATCTAATGAAGATTCTATCAAGTTAGTCAGGTTGAGAACATATACTGCATATTTTTAAATGGGAAAATTTTTCATAATGCCGGATGTTTTCATACACTAAGCTTTGAAATAAAAGTCTCTCAATCTTGAATTGTCATACTATAGGTTCATTGTTCTCAAACATGGAAATGCAATGGAAAACAGAAAAAATGCCCTTGGGGCCACAATATTGTGAAGTCCATAGACTGTCTTAACTGCAAAGATAATGTAAGGCACAAGCTGTCTTAACTCTTCATATAATTCCTATAGTGAAAAATAATAATCTGGTGGGTTTGATCAGAAAAAGTTTAGGATGTTTTGTTACAGATATTGTTAGAGATAGGGGTTATGCTCTTCAGAGTCTTTATTTTGTTTGTTAGAAGAGGGATGTCGTGTCCCTTGTATTGTACTGTTCTCTTAATAAAATTCTATCTGTTTCTTATAATAATTAATAAATAAATAGAGTCAAACGAAACTCTCACACCATGTTTAAGCAAAATACTCAAAAATGCTCACGGACCTTATCACAATGAGTTAGGAGAATGTTTTCATTCATCTGCACTCTTTAGATTCAAACTCAAACCTAATAAGCTCGACTTGTTAAGACATGTAGGTCTCTTGATACACTAAGTTCCACCTCTTGTCAAATTAAAATCATGAAGATTTTATTCAATCATTAACAGTTTGAATTTGTATTACACGCTGGTTTAATTGATATTCCAGGATAAGAGTTGCAACTTATATCTTTTCAAGTTAGATAGTTAGACAGAAGGACAAATTACAGGGTTCAAGCATAAGTACTACAGAGCTTTTTCTGCAGACTCAGTGTTTAAGACTTCTCTTCACACTAATCTTCACAAACTCGATTTAGGAAAGCTTAGACAAATATTTTGATCATGAAATCTGTCGTTGTTAATGAAAGTAAGGGACCAGTACATATGAAGTGATCACTATAATATGCTTCAAGTGATGAATCTTACGTTGTCTAATAGCAAAAATGTTTCCAGTGTCCTTTCATTTACACTTTTAGTTTCTGTAGGCACACTCAAAATGTACTTAACATAAGAACTTAAAACATAAACAACACCACGTTCAACTGTTATTGTTGCACTGCCTATAGGGCTGAAAATCAAACAAACTGATGCTCGATTCGAGATCGTTTGGTAAGCTTCGTTTGAGCTCGATCCGATAGATATATCAAACAAGCTTGAACATACTTTTGCATTTGATAAAATCTAAAGTTCGCCTCGAACTTGAGCTCGATTATTTTGAAAAGATAAAACAAGTGTAAAAATATCAAACAACTCAATCTCGACTTGAATTGGGTTAGACTAAGCTCGTTCAAGCTCGATTCGATTAATTATTAAACAAGCTCAAACATAAATCTTGAAGCTCAATTATATTTCAAACAAGCTTGAACAGTTGTTCGTCCGGCTCAAATTGTACCTTTTACAGCCCTAATTGCCTACTATGGTACATGCATAGCTGGTTAGATACTCTGCCTTATCTGGAAGTAATTGACAAAAAAAGACAAGCAAAATCCAACATGGTAAGGTTTTATTAATCCCCAGGCATCTTTGTAAAATCTTCCTCATAAGAGGTGCACCTTATAGGTGCCACTGAAATGGTAAACATTCATAAACTATGTAAGGATGCATACACCTAAGGATGTTGTGTGGATTGGGGTTTAGTCAGGTAACAAATATATTAGCATATCATATATAGAATTTATCTTACATTGTAATATGCCCCCAAAAATTTCATGCAATAAACCTAGAATATTTTCAAGGATTATTTGCAAGCAGACCAAATGACCTTTTAGAAAATAATTGGGAAAAAATGTTTTGAGGTCATGTCTCAGGAGAGCCTTTATTGTAATATCAACTGAAAAATCCTCCTTACCAGTAGATATAGTTCTTTGTAAAAACTACAAAACACCCTTGCAAGACAACCTTAAATCCTTAATTCTTTTCTCTCAAATTTTCTTGATCGTGAGTCGATAATGAGTAAAGCGTTATACTATCCACGCTGATCTTATATAAAGACACGATCCCAATTTCTAGAACAAATCACATTTTGGTTGTAAAAATAATAATAAGAAATATAGCATAAGCTGAAATTGAAGGATAAATTAGTACCTCCTTACGAGTACTCCGAAACATTGCAAGCGAATAGCAGCAAACGAAACACTGGCAGTTAGAACTGAAGTTCTTCTCCCCAGTCATATTCTCGAGTGATCCAAATGGAATCATTTTTTGAATAACAATAATTTGCAATTGCTAACACACATTTGCAGTGATCTGAAGAAACAGACCTGCACATCCAACACTCTTGATTTTCATGTTTCCCATGAAATGGTATATCAAAATGCTCAAGCTGTGTGCCGCTCACATGGTCGATCTCAAATTCCACAACCCTAAAACACGAATGAACGCCCTTTTCCGAATTCATCAGCAAAGCAAAGCGATCCACAACAGGAACTGAGAAGAATAAACTCTTTCTCTTGTCGAGTTCTGATCCGAACATGCGAGTCGTATGAAGCTCGAATTCGACCGAGTGGAATAGTGTTATTGGTTTTAGAGATTATTGTTTCAGTTGCAGATGTCTAATCGATTAGAAGACGCCCTCTCTCTCCCGAGTCCCAACCTCGCTCCCTTTGCCCACACCACAATAGAACTGAGAGAAGAAGAAAGAGAAACCACCCCAAACTCTGCCATAGCAAAGCCGCCACCACTGTCAGCCCTCCTTTCCTCATTTTTCTCCTTTCTCCCAAGGATGAGATGATTTATATTTGTATAAGCTCATGAGTTTGGGTGCCACTTCTCCGCCGCTCCTCCATCATGTCCGGTCACCGGAAAAAAATGACGTCCGCTTTTAGCAGATAGCCCATGACAAGCGGGCGTCGGGTGTTTATGTGGTCTTATGTGGACATAATAGGTACTCCCTCCGTCCCGAGCTATTTTGCCTATTTTGACCGGCACGAATCTTAAGAAAATACAGTTGATTGTTGATTGAATGTTTAACTTTATGCTTTTTTAGTGCTTTTTTTTAGTCATTTTTGGGCTGGCAAAATAAGTTGGGATAAGTAAAAATGAAAAGTAGGCAAAATAAGGTGGGACGGAGGGAGTATTAATTAAACACAAAAACTTTTATACAACTGGTGTACATCTGACCTAACCCGGTCCCCACACGTCCTCCACGCACCCGCACGCGACCCCATGCGTCTGGGAGATGCTAGACCTTTATGTTATGTTAAGTATACGTTTATGTTATGTTAGTACCTTTAGAGCCTTTTATATTATATTAAACATATCTTTATGCAAGTCTTTTATATTATATTAATCATAACTTTATACAACGTTAAACATACTTTTATACAATGTTAAGCATATCTTTATAATTTTATATTATGTTAAACATACCTTTAGGGTTATAATGTTATGTTAACATATCTTTATATTATGTTAAACATACATTTATGTTATATTAGTCATACATTTTAATTATGTTAGTTGTACCTTTATGTATTATATAAAAGTATGACTAATAATTATGTTAGTTGTACCTTTATGTATTATATAAAAGTATAACTAATAATTATGTTAGTTGTACCTTTATGTATTATATAAAAGTATGACTAATATTAATTAAAGGTATGCGTAATATTTATATAAAGGTATATATGTACAAATTAGGGTTTTTTTATGCTGAAATTATAATTTTTTCATCAAAATTAAGATTTTTTTGTCAAAATTATGGTTTTTTTACCAAAATTGAGGTTTTTTTTTCAAAGCTAAACTGTTACATAAAGGTATGCTTAAACATAATATAAAGATATGACTAACACAACATAAATGTTAGGATAAAAAAAAAATGCACGGATCCAGGTCGAATTTAACCCGACCCGCGTTGTATGGATCTAAGATCCATACAACAGTTGCACACAAGTACAACTCTTAATTAAAATATTTTTAATGGGTTTATTTAGTTAAGTTGGTGACTTTATAAAATAGGGGTGTTAATAGCCCACCCAATACAATATTCATTACAATTTCGTCGGACCTACAACTTAAAATTTATTACGTTCAGATTATTTTTTTTTAAATGTTATACCTATTGAGAATTTGAGATATATAAAATATGACTGCCCCCTAGAAAATTTGATTGATTGCGTATAAATTAGATTTTTTGGTCAGTTTTTGTTTTTTTTTCCCTTTACGTCGACTTTGAATATTAATATCAGAATTCCATAACATTTTTATCTTTTCGATTCAATATACGTTTGAATTTTTCAGACTCTAATAACATTAGACATTAATGACTTCTCTGAATTGAAATTAATTAACTTGTTAACTTTAGAGCATATAACACAGAAAGAAAGATTTCAGAAGTGGGTAAATAATGGCATATATTAGAATTGCAATGAAAATGCTAGTGCACCTTTGTGAATCAAGATTAGTCTCTGAAATAATAACAAGTGGTTCCTTCAGACTCAACCCCACGACAATTTCTCAAAAATTTGAATTACAGGAAAATAAAAGTTGCTAGGCCCTATTTGAAGACGAAAATTGCTCCACCAGTTCATAAGTTTCTGCAAACATACCTTTATTGGCTCGAATACGTCGGCCCATTGCAGGCATCGGACGCTCTCATATTGCAACGACATAGGATGACCATAGAACACTCTGCTTCGGCTCTATATCATCATCTCCATGTCACTTCTTGAAATCTCTTCTTTATAGACCTGAAGCTGCTATGACTCTTCGCAGACCAACGAATCGAACCCTTCTCAGACCAACGAAACGAGGCACCTCGTTTCAAGATATCTGCAACAAAAGGAGAACCCAAGCTGGAATTCTCCACTCCATTCTCATCATAATCTGCAATCAGTTGATGATAAAGCTAAGTAGGTTCATTGTCAATAGCGTAGTTGATGCAGGGACTCTTTAATAAAAGTGAATCAGTAGTGACTAAAATAAAGAGATGATATCATATATCTCAATTTGAACAACCAATAATAAGAATGGATTAAGCAAGGAATGAATGATCACCAGAAGATGAAGGAAGCTGGTAATGCCTTTTCAAGAACTTCGACGCCTCCCTATCTTTCTTGTGGCATAGTACTCGTAGTAAAGTTTGAGCATCTCCCAGATACCGCTGACCATACTTACGACTATTCACACCAGCTGAAATGTCTTCACTGGATGCCATCAGCATCTTGATCAAGGATTCAGACTGCACCCAAATTATTAGGAAAAGGAAAAGAAAATCAGGAAAATACAACCTATGAATATGTAGCAATGTAAAAAGGTGTGAATGAAATCTATCTACCTGGAGGGAAAACAAGCTCAGAATTTGACGGTAAAATTTTGCTTCCTCTTCAACCAATGAACGAGGAAGGCCTTCTCCATCAGCAACAAACAACTCCTTGAAAACAGTGAAGAACATTACATGCAAATCAGCACTAACAAATAAATTATTTCCTATGTAAGTTAACGACCTTGTATGAAAATCCCATGAACATTGGAAAAAGTCATAGCATGTAAAAGGTACAAGGCAATGATACCAAAACTCCACATAATTAAGGACAAGAATCCCCAGTCTGACAAAAAAACCCTTTTTTTTTCCCCATCTAACAACCTCATGAAGAAAGACAAATGTTGCTTAATATGAAATACAGGAACAATTGTAAAAGCTGATCCATGACTTAGATATTCAAGATCACAAGGTATAGTGTCTGATTGTTATTGCCAGTAACTACATGAAAGTAATGATTAGATAAAATCCTCGTAATTAGTGCATAATAATGAAATTCACTGCACAAAATTGAAGCCAGCTGATTATCATATTAACATGAATACATGTGTCTTTAGATGGTGCTACTTGCCTTACCTTTAACATATTAAAATCTTCATCAATCAGAGTAATATCTGTATCAGAAAATGCACGTGAAGGGCCTCCATCAAGCAACACCCACATGAATCCTTCCTTTGCAACGACATGCAGAAAATCAGAAAGAGTAGAAGAACAAAGTAATGATACATACAGATGCCACAAGCAAGATCATACCAGTGATGCCTTCCAAATGCTTGACACTACGAGGTCTCTGATTGTATTGTCAATCACACTGCTTACATCATTTAGGACCTAAAAACATGCTAGTGTATGTTACTAGCAAGTAATACGGTAATAGAAAAAATGAACAATTTTGTTTATTTTTCATCTGTATTTGTTTAGGGTGCATATCGAATTTAGTTTTCAATTCCAATGTCCTATAAGATAAGAGGGTACTAATAGACAGCGATAAGACTATTAACTGAGTATCTTTCAAATTAGAATGTTAAGCAAATCAAGAAGTACAACTCAAAATCAATACATTTGAGAGAATCTTTTAGCAACTGGAAATATGAAAGGACAGGAAAGATTGAAATAATAGATTTATATAAAAATCAATTATCAGATTATATGGCGCAATGATCATGGATTAATTTGCAAAATGGCGATCTGAGAGTAGTTGCTGTTTTTTATAAGGATCCACAGAAAAGACAAGTAGGTCTTTTGCCTCTGTTTTTCAGATAAGACAGCACAAATATCTATGTTAATCTATAAGTCTGTATGCAGGTGTAGCTTCATATTAGAAGGAAAACCAAAGAAAGAAAGAAGGACAACAAAATACTGAAGACCTTACTTTATCAAATTGTGGCAGTACACCATCTAGGCGATTTCCTTCGACACCCCCATAATACAAATAAGATAGAAATGAATCTCTCATATCCCAGAACACAATTTTGGCCCCTGGAAGTCAAAAAAGAAGACAACTGATGGTCAGGCTCAATATTAGAGTAGATCGATGAAAATGAAACTCCTGTATCTTTAATTTCCATACCCCACATTTCATAGTTCCATATCTTTAGTTTGGAACAAAGAAGACGTGGTTGTGGTTATGCTCAGCATATTAAGTAAATCAAAGAAAATATGATGCCTGCATACCCAAATCCAAAATGCTTTATTGGAGAAATTTCGATCATATCGATGGACATTAAGCAAAGAACAGGTTTTTTTCTGTCAAGAATTTGAGATATGTTGAATAAACTAACTAGGCCATCATCAACTAAATTCCAGAGACCAATTCTTCTGTTTGATCCTATAGTTCCAATTGAAGGATAGTATGCCTGAGTTTTTTATGAACCCCATCAAAGTTTGGCCAAAAAGTAGCAGTTAGTTTGATCAAGCAATTAAGATTTTAACACACACACGCTGATTAAGATAGCTTATAAGCATCAAAGCGATATCACGAGCAACAAGATTTGCACCTCCTGATTTAACAGACTGACAAAAAGAGGACATCACAGTCATCCATTCAAAAAATCAAGACTTTTTGCAAGCAGTAAGCAACTCGAGGTTAGGAAAATCCAAGCATGTTATGCATCAGAAAAGAGACATACTGTCTTGCAAACTTTTCCACCACTATAGTTGCATCAAAGCAGATCAATATAATCAATGGGCAAAGGTAAATCTAAGATTAGGATCACCATAACTTACCTAAAAATTCGCTGGTCTTTCTAATGGCATGAGCAGCAGAATCCCTGATGCAGTCAAGCGTGGCAACGAAAAGCTCAGAAACTGAATCACCATTCACATCTTCAGGCTCCAAAGTTACAGGATTTCTTTCTGTTGCTGAATGAAATGAACAATGTGTTAGCGCAAGTATGTTAAAAATACAGGAAAATCCACAGCTGATCATTTGATTGACACTTTACTAATTAGTACAAACAAAGAACATCAGTGCTGTGTAAGGACTGTGCAAATTTTGCATACACAACACAGCCACACAGGTATGCAGCATCCATGAAGGTCCTTATAATATGTGATTCCATGTAACCCCAACACAGATTATCATCGTCAAGAAAAATTATTAGCACATTATAACAGCTTTCTAATCACAATTGAGTGATCCCACCATATTCTTGTATCATGGTTAACACCACAAGTTAATTTGTTAGAACATTAAATAGAATTGATAGTATATGGAGGATTAAGAATTGGAGACAATTACAAATTAATGTAAAACAAAAATATTAAACATCACGACTCACATTAAATCAGACCCATGCTATAATAAGCTCGATTGTTAAAGAAAAGAGATCAAGCTCAATTTTTTTGAACTGAGTTGAGGCTCACTAACTCAATGAGCTCAAGGGTGACTATGAAAGTGATAAGGTAATTATCCAACTGAAAGGGGCCTGTTTAGACTTTAGATGACTTTAGAAGGAGCTAAGCATGCAGATCTGATAATGATGATCAACTTCTGTACTTGGGTCAAAAATGATATAATGAAGAACAAGAATCAGAAATTAAATCGTAAAAATCTGAGTTCCTTGCTTGCAATACAAAACAACTTACAGCATCTGTCTATTTGGTATGATGTGACAGATTCCCACGACTTCCTAATGCCTTCTTCAAGTCCAGAAATTTGCTTTTGAATATACTGTAAAAATAATAATTAACATCTATAGAAATTACTTAAGCAATGCAAAATCCAATAGGGACACACAGTTGTGAGACAGCGAGAATATATTTCAATCAGCTCATAGAATTTGGCACACCATCCTAACCTAGGCATCCCACTTTACACAAAGATAATCAACAGAACAGTACCCAACACTGACCATTGCATGAGATAATAACTGTTTAAAAGTTAAGTGTTTCATCTTTAAAAGTGGTCACTGAAGTGTGATGCCACCAATTACTGTAGTACTGATACACATTCAGTTCCCTCTGAAAAATATCACACTGAATCATCAAAAAACATGTTAAATCATTAATAACAATTATTCATAAGAAAAAGAACCCCACTAGCAGACAGAAGCTCCTTATCAGCACATCATTTGCTGCTCTTAGAATTGGCCATTTAAATAGCATCATATACACAACATGCTTCTTTGAATTATCTGAACATCAAGTTCTTTCAAATTTCTTTGAGCAATGCCTTCCACAAGACAGTCTAAGAAAACATATCAGAGACTTAAAGAAATGAAAGTGCCAGCTTTTGAGTACTCTAAGAGCAATACTTGAAACAAGTGTTGAACTAAAAGAAATAGTCAATCTTGCAATTAAAATGTCTTAAACCAATCAAACAAAACAAGTAAATGAACTAGTCAAGAAAAGCAGAAACGGTGGATTGAAACTTATTGCAAACGAATCAGAATTACACTTGCACTCACTCGATAAGTGTTCAATCTGATACACAACTTGGAAGCTGCCAATTCATCCAACTGTTTATATATTTCATCATCTATACTCAAACTCTCCACCACCTTTTTCTTGACAATAGGAAATGTTGCTTCCTTATAGCGAGTCAATGGAGGAGTAGATGGATACAAGTTTTGCTTGTCAACTGCATTAAAAAAGTTTGTTGTTATTTTCGTCCTATAGTTAAGCAGGTTTCCTGATTGAGCTGCAGAAAGAACAAATAAACTATGCATATCCAAAAGTTTCTGCGGAAATTTCTGTCTAAAATTAATGCACAAAAAAGCCAATAAAACGGAGCTCAGCACCAATAGGCTCAACTTTGTTGTATGACAAAAGGGCACATAAAAAGTAGACAAGTAAACATAAAAACCGTCACATGTAAGCAATAAGACAGGCAACCGATTTAACTGCAGTTTCATATTCAGCAGTATGGGACAAGTCAAAAAATCTTAATGGCTACTTATTCCTGGGTCAATTTATCAATCCCGGAGCCTTTCTAACTAAAGACGAGGGTATGAACCAACACATAGCATTATCAAATTGAACTTGACACTTGACAGTTTACACATGCAGCTTTCCTGACATACACTGAATTGGCAACTGTCAGAATGTCCTTACCCAACTGGCTAACCACTTTCAACAGATAGGCATCCAAGCTATGAAAAATTATGGATAGTAGAGCTTGCAAATGAGTTATGTCCATTGGGAGGCTCCAATCAAAAAATTGATCCACCGTCTGTAAAGTAACTGACATGTTATATCCACAAATAATCAGGAAATTTGAAATGGTATAGAAAATAAATAAAAGAAGAAGACATTCTTCCAAGTAGAAGACTAAAAAAAAAAAAAAGAAGAAGAAGAATGCAAATTACAAAATATTAAACACATGATGACACAAAGTTCCATCTGAAGTTATCCTAGGAGCAACAGAATTTTTTTTTTTTTTTGAGTGATTTAATATTTTAAGCACCCCTAACAAAAACCTGCTCATATTTGGATGATTTGGAATTGAGAATAGCAAAACATAACAGACATGAACTACAAGCTATTAATATCCATAGCATGCGAAATTCATCCAGACACACTCATATTTACCACAGAACAATAGATATTTAATGCTTAGCTCGTTGCAATGGCAATGCAACATAAGCAAGCTGTAATTTAAGATGCACTTGTTTGGCAATGATTGAGATAAGAAACTTAATTGATTCAAGAAATGTCTGGTAGTAGATTTGATGGGAAAGCAGGGGTTTTCATTGTGATCAGGAATTTAGTGATTTGAAGAGAAATATGTTAATCATGGAGTGCTTTGACAATGAATACAAGGAATTATTATAATTACATAATCATGGAGATTTTATTATGAAATATGAAGATAAGGAGATGATTATGATAAATATCACTCATACGTGAGACAAGCTCTTCTCCTATACAGGTGAATGCTTTTTTGCTTGCCTACATGATTCATCTGGGGTAGAGGTATTGAATGGTCTTACCAATACAAAAATATCTGAAGAAAACTTTAATAGGTGACTTGACACATCATAAGATACCCGCGAATGGCCACTTCAATCTTTAAGATTCTCTTCTACTCAGAAGGGAATGTCTAACGAGTGAATCTCGAATTAGAATGAATTATTAGTATTACAGGGGATTGAAAACAGTATTATTCACAAATATGATCTTTGTGTCAACTTTTATAGAAGAGCTAAAACAGATGCAGGATTCCCCTTAAAACTCATAATTTTAAAAGGGCATGTGCACAGACAAGCACAAGAGAGATGAAGACAAGCAAAAATACAGATAACCAAGTATCAAAGTGGAAAACACACTTACAATATCCCTCGATACTATATCACATGTTACATATATATTTCTTTTTTTAATTAAGTGTCATCAGCTTGGAATTGCCATGCAACAAAACCAGAGCCAAATTAAAAGAGTAGGACTTCTAACGCCATAGAAAATTAGACCTGGAAATCCACACAGATTAATGTCATGGTAACACATTCCTGACAATTTTTGGCAATCAAAGCAAGAACATACGTTTATATTTTAAAATCAAAAGGCGGTCCATTATAGCCTATATAATGAGCTATTATGTCATCCCCCACTCTAATGGTGCCATCCAAAGAAATGGGATCGAAACAGCTTTCTAAAAGAATGTCCCTACATGAAGAGATCCGAGGCACCTAGAGCATGAAAAGTTTCTAGGCCAATTTCAAAATTTTACATTTTAGTCAGGCTTTTAACAAGTATTTGATGTAATGCATTATAATGAAGCCTGAGAAGTATTGTTAGGCACTTATCCAGCTAGTGAGCACAAAAGAGTATCCTGTGGAAACATGCATACCTCCTCTATGATC
Organism: Scutellaria barbata; assembly: GCA_028654395.1. NCBI lineage: Eukaryota > Viridiplantae > Streptophyta > Magnoliopsida > Lamiales > Lamiaceae > Scutellaria > Scutellaria barbata. The sequence continues at coordinate 13,614,540 of CM053645.1, forward strand.
CTAAACACTTCAACTGCTGAAGCTGCATGCTTTTGCTGAGATGATAAAGGTTCCCAGTCCTGTCAATATGGCAAAAAGAGATAATTTCAGAATGATATGAAGAGAACCAAATTATACATTATCTAGCAACAATGAGAACCTAATAAATTTGAAGCGATATATTTCATTGTTTGCTATAGACCATAGTACTCTGCCAATTAAGATTACAGTGTCACAACCAAGTACGAGACAAACCTCCAGATCAAAAGCACGTCCTGTCCATTCAAGAATTCTTTCATGTTGCGCAACTACCCAGTCAAGAATGATGGATTTGGAAATTTCAGGGATCTGCAGAGAGGATACAGCTTATCACTAACCCCTTATGAGCAAGTTCCAAGGCAAGGAAAAAAGCTCACAAGCATCATCTTTCAAATTCTATTGTGAGATTCAAGATCTTCAAAATGTTTGCACAAATAAAAATCCAGCACTTCTGGGTTTGCCAGGCAAGTGATGCAAAATTAAAATATCTATATACAACAATTTGTTGTGATATTTTACAAATTCCATCAGGAAAGGGCAAAACTTGTTAGTTAGGATAGTTTCTTTCATGGAATCCCTTAGTTTTTTCAGTGATGCCTAATGCATATTTGCATCGCTAGAAAGCATAAAAGATTGCACCTTTAGAAGGCAATTCAAACAGACAAGGTGCAAAACACTAATATTCTGCACCTGTGAATTTGGATGATATGACCTGAAAATTTTCATATAATATAACACAGGATGAGCAGAAGAAATTCAAGAGCTATGTCAATATTTGTTATCATTTTTCTACAGCGGTTTCTTTTCCTGAGAATAAAAACATATTTGGAAATCGATTCTCCACAAAACCACCTATTATTCTCCCAAAATGAACCTAGATGTTTATATTCTTCTGTACTGTACCTATTTTTATTTTAGTACACCTATTTATAATTAAATCAAATAGACTATCATCATGTATAGTAACTTTTGTTTCAGGCTAAAACTAAACAAACATCACTTTAATACATTTTCCATATCCAATATACAAATTTATATTTACTAACAAACAAAACTAAATACTAATTTATCATTTCAACCGACTAATCCCACAAAAAAAAAAAAAAAAAAAGAGAGAGAGAGAGAGAGAATTTATTTGGTATCTATTGAAACTTTTGTCCTCCGTCAAAACAAAACCAAACATTCCTTTCGTCTATTTTCATCTTCCAAAAACACCCACTACCGAAGCATATATCCGAAAAGACACAAAAGAAAACATACATAGCCTAACAATTTTTGCTTCCTTTCAATATGAACGCAAAAGAAAAGGTAATCAATTTGAACATAAATTTGCATAGTATGTTCTGCCTTATTGCCTGTATTTTTTTACTTGTGAAAATAAATCTCATGGCTAAGAGTTGTTGATCAAACACAAAAAATACTTTCCAGGATCAAAATTCAAATATTTGCATGACTGATCCACATAATAAAAGCCACATGTTAACAAGTTTCACAGAGGATACGCACCGGATAGCGCTCAAATTCTGGGTCCTGGTGGAAATTGTTCTCTTTACAAACTGAAGAATAGAGTTTGATAAGGCAATGCTCCAATGCATAAGCTGCAGGGAGCACTTTCCTGACATCCTCAGTGAAGCATGTAATATCCTTCATAAATGGTTTCTAAGAAAAAATAAAAAAAAGTAGAATCAATAATGTTTACTGAAAATATATGGTAGTAACACTAATATTCACCAAAATTCAGACCAGTCTTTCACCATAATACTGGTGTAACATTTTGGCTGAGACCATAGCACATTCTGGATACCAACGACGTAGGATTGGGCTGAATATCGAGAGATCCTTCTCAGCAATCAATCTTAGTTCACTTGCAAGGATAGCCAGAGGATGCGTCCTGTCTTTTGTAGATCCAATAGAAGTAACACCATTACCCTGAAACACTTAAAGATATCTACTTTGTCATGATCAAAAATCAAAGAAGTTGACAAGTTCAGAGTTCCAACGTACACACAGGGCTTACCCTCTTGCATGCAGCATACAAAGTCTTCTCAACATAAGTTCTGATCTTTTCATTAGCAATATCATTAGGAATGCAAGATCCTGTCAACTGCCAGAAGACAAGATAAGTTTGCAAAATAAAAGGGATCTTCTAGAACTCAGCAGGAGGTTGCAGTATTACGAGAGAAGAATTATTGAAAAGAGATGCAAAAGAAAATGGCAGAATGGCTAAAACATATAACAATATTAGATTCCAAATGGGAACAGAAAAATATGAAACTGAAGGCTAACATAAAATTTGTCTTCTCCAATCCACATAGACAATTAGCAACAACTGGATGCAAGTATGAAAAACTGTCTTATCAAAACCATAAAGAATCAATTACTGTACAAACTAGTCTGCAGTATGCATACCTGAATATTTACATGTGGAACAAAATCTCTGGTCCCAGAAGATAATCCCATTGTCAACACCCTTTCAAAAAACGAGGAATTCTGAAATTTGAAGATTCCTTCAGACAGAATATTTCATGGTGGAAAACTTTCCAAATTACTGTCTCTGTCAAGTTATAAAAGCTAACCTGACTAAAATACAGATGATAATCCTGTAATTTACTGTCGCACCATGAGCTGATTGACAAAAAGATAGACTGCGGCAAATTCATTCTAGATTCACATCCATTGCCAAAATTGGAACATGTCAAGCTCTTCATGTAAGCCACTTCTTTGTCATCATAAACTTCAGCAGAAAGAACATGCTCAACTTCACGAATTGCATAGTCCAATAGTACTGCCTCTTTGGTGGCAACAAACTTCCATCAAAAACAAAATTTATTTTTAACTTCATCAGTAATAGCATTTTCTATGATACATGTGGAGTGGTGTGATGAAAAAGGGGAAATTCTGATCAAAACATGTGTGCATTTCTGGAAGAAGTATTCCTAGTCACTCAATACAAGCTAATATAACTCCTAATACTAGCTAACTATCATATAGCTCATATAAAGCTACAAAATTTGAATCCCTTCAAATCTGCTGATCCAAATCTGCCTTAAATCTGGTGATAAAATTCTGCCTGCAGATTTGTTGCTACAAATCTGCCTTTCTTAAAATTTGTTGGTAAATGGCTGAAAGTTTGCAGACTGTTACAATGGTTAAATCCTTTAACATCATGTCACATTTGCATAAAGAGTAAATAAACCCACAAAATGAAAAACCATTATGGAAACATTTGTGCTGGTCACAAGATCAGAAAAGCTCACGCAAATCAATTTCAGAACCATGTCCCAAATCAGTCAAAATAGTGTGGTGGCTGTAAACAAGTTGCATTATGTGAATGCATTTGACACACTACTTGGATACAAATAAAGCAGTATCAGACAACTATACCTGTTGAAAAAGCACCCAAGCAAATAGCACATGATGCAACCTCTCTGTGATTCCCAACATTGACCAGGTTAATTTCACTAACTTCAAGATGTCTTCTGCTTCCTAATACATAAGTTAATAATGATCATCAACAACATTAATATTTTGGAACAAACCAAGCTCAATACCAAAGACAAATATTCAAACCTCTATGATCTGGCTTTCTTCCAGAATGTCAAACACACAAAAGAGTAGCTTCTCATAGAGTCTAATGTTCAAATGATAACCATTGGTCCAGTAGAATGTTTCTCCCTCTATGCCGAAGCGCCCAGGTATACATGAGAATGCCAAAGCAACTTGTCGAAGAGTCAAAAGAACATTACTCCGTTCTGAAGGAGACATATTAATATCCCATTCCTGACCATAAGAAAGCAAATTGTCTAAAAGAGTGAAACTGCCTCTACTGACAGCAAACAAAGCAATCCAAGGCATACCTTAGGATTTCTAATTTTTGCAAGTGAAGCCTCGATCATCTGCTTTTCAATCTTCTTATGATCATAACAAACAAGTTCTTCGAGAACATTTGCCTACAATAAGATATTGAAGTATGGTTACAAACTGAAAACATCTGATGCAAATGGGAACTTGAATTCCAACAGTTGAATGCTCATAGAAAGGATGTAAAAAACTAAAAAGAAGATAACTAATCTTTTTTGGTAAGGTAAAGTTAATGAAGGCTTACTCTATGCAGTATACTAGTATATACTTAGAAAGGTTAATTAAATCACATTTGTAGTGCAAATGGCAGCAATAATATTTTGTTATTAAACTAAGAACACAACAAATACGTTAAGAAAGTATAAAACTTATAGTGTGCTTGATCACACTCTACCAGCCAACTGGACAGCAAGTTAGAATTGAGACAGAAGAAAATGCTGCAAATATGAAAAACATTAACATTTATAGAAATTTACTTGTCTGCTCTTCCAGTGGAGGTACGATTTCTCGCTTGGAAAATCGGATTTTAATAAACCAGTCAAAAGTGCCAATGACAATTGTGGAACATCAATTCGTCCACAAGCTTTGCCCGTCACAAACTGTGCCAATCTTCTCCTAATAAATGTGTCTGCCGCTTCAGAAATCTAGCAATATGGTGAAAGTTACTTTTGGAACAGAAATATCAGAGCATAAGCCCACATGTGATATGCAAGAATAATCTGCATATTAAGGAACTAAACTAGAAATGCAGAGTTACAGTATCACATGCTGGGGTTTACCCCGAGCTTCTAACCACCCAGCAGTCTAAGGACCCAAAATTTGAAAATAGAAGATTTAATATAAAGAGCGCAGCTACATGTCTTTTACATTCATAATAAAATAAATTTCTAGCTGATACTGACTAAAAGCAAACTTTAATTGATAATATTTTTTAAGTCATCTATTCTTCATTAATGTCATAACAGAATCGAAAACTTAAATTTCAACTCAATAACATATCACAGTTGGAAAAATAAAGTCTGTTTTTTTTTTTTTTTTAATCTCAAAGCATGCATTTGAAGCATAAAAGATTAACCAACTTCTATCAAAATTTAAAATACTCAGCAGAGGCATATATAACACGAATATTTTTATAAGAAACATAAAATTGTATTGATTAAGCGGTGGATAATACAAAGAGATGGGAAATCCCCTAAACACGAGTAAAATAATCAAAAAAATACAAGAAAGGTTTCGAAGCCTTTATGATTCGAAACCAACCAAGCAATCCTAAACCATCACACACCTCCTCTAGATACCCTTCCACCTCCTCAAAACTTCTCCTATTTCTTCTAACCAAGTTGACCAACATTTTGCGTAGGTATTTGGGAAGTAAAACATAATTCAAAACAAAAATAAACAGAAACAAACCGCGAAGCATGAGTGAAATGAAGGGACAAGTAGAACAGAGCAGCTTACCTGCATTTGTACGCGAACTGTGTCAAGGACCTTCAAGTGCCTCTCACCAGATTCAGATTCTATATGTCGTTTATCTTTTCTGTTCTTTAATCCAGAAAGAAACTTGGAACTTTTTTCTTTCTTTCTAACCTCAGTCGAGTGAAGTTCAAATCTATGTGAGCATGAAGTGAAAAAAGATAATGTGATACACTAGCCAAAATTGAAATTAATGTTCTGGTCAAGCTCTTAAAGCATGGTTTTTTAGCAGAAAAGCACAAGGAGAGAGGAAAAGATTACCCAGAAAACAGCATACATGCAACAAAGACTTCATAAGCTGATTCTCGAAAGTCATCATCCCGTAAACCTTCACAAATCCTAAAACTATGCATCAGTTAACTCAAAAGTTGACTTTAATATTTAAAGAAAGAGATAATCATGAAATCAGGAGAAACAATGAATAAGCTACAAAAAAAAAAATAGTAACTTTTTCTAAATCTAGTTAATTTTAATAAATCAAAAGAGATGGCATTCCCTAGCCAACATAACATTACATTGTCCTTCCTCCTTAAGATTAAGAAGGTAGAAGGTAAAAGATAATGTTTATAACATGGTTGAGTGTCTTTCAGTTATGGATATTATGCCAAAACATATCAAATTAAGGTTTCTAGGACAACTCAAAATGGGAAGGTGAATTGAATGTACCAAGATCTCATATTCTTCAGTACAATTCAAATGAAGATATATAATAAGATACTTATTAATAGCTATGCATTTTGTAGTAATTAAAGCACAAAAATAAGATATGAATCAAGGAATTATATATAAATCTTATTATGGAAAATGTGTCTTGAAACTATGAAAATTTAACTCCCTTCGTATTATATAAATATAAAAATGAGTTAGGACTGGTGAATTTGAAAAGTTTGACCAACTAGCTGAAAGTTTATTTTGAGAACCATATTAGTTTATATGTTCTCAACCCCATGAAAGAATAGCTTCTATGAAATAGGATATTGTAGGCTTTGAACATAGGATGTTGTTGCAAAAGCTTACAAAAATCAGCCTTAGGGAATGAGTGAACAAACATATTTGACATTTTTAGAGGAAAGCAACTATCATTGCAAAACAATTAGTGGAAGGATCATCGGACAGGATGAGAAATATGCCTACCTGTTTTCGGAGTTGGTAATCCTACTGGATGAATATTAGTATCATGCAGGGAATTTTTATATGGAGCTGAGGCTTCTTGACTGGAGAGAGGTGATTTTTCACCAGCTGGATAGTTTGGCAATGGAGAATTATATGATTCAACAAAGTCCCTTTTGTTCTCTCTATGGTTCATAGTGATTGCCGGTGGAAGACGATGAGGTGGAGATCCAGCTGAGACTGGATCCGAGCAAAGGTAAAAAACATCTGCTGATTGCAGATGTCTCTGCAGAAAAATAACACCCTTAGTGTTTCCACGAATACCAGCACTCAAGTCTAAGTGAATTTGACTGAGGGATCAAATAAAAAATTGTGAGTCTACTCTTTGGACCAGAATAAATGAACCTTAAATTCCAGTCGAAGACAAATTCAAAGATCATAACTAGAAACCAAATAAACTATTTAACCAAAAAAAAAAAAAAAAAAAGAAAAAGGGAATACCAGATTTATTCGGCATATCTTACCGCTATTGGGTGTGATGACTCGTCGTGATATCTCTTTGTTGCTCGAGAAACATCAAGAACGCCATCTGGCCAACAAGAAGAGCCATCATCACTCTATCAGGATTAAAAAAGAACCCAAGAAAAGTAAAAGAAATACAATCCACCCAGTACATACACACTGAACCACAAACAGAAACAAACACAAAATAAGAACTCGCTCCCAATTGAGTCAAGGGATGATCAAGAATAATCAAGAACGATCAAGAACTACAAGAAACAAGCGGGCAAAGAAACCCATGCACTTCTCTACAACCAAACTGTTCAAGAAAAGGCTAAACCCACAATTCTTTTTGCAAGAAATAGTTATTCAAACAGCTTATACATATACGCACCGGTTTGAATGCATTCAAGAACGTAATCAGTGCTGAGGAAATCGAATTCTATGTCGAGAAAGGAGGTGGTGGGCCCCGCCGGAGTAGTGACTTCTTTGATGAGGCCGGAGGATAGGAGGAACTCCAGCAGCTTCCGGCGATCGCTGCGATATCTCCGTAACAGAGAATTCGAAAACTCCATTCAAGAAAACTTTGGCATAGAACTACGGTGACAACAACAATAAAACACATTTATATAAAAACCCTACTCAATATAATAATATACCTTATTTAGAAAGGGTGGAATACCGAATACCCCTCCCCCTACTAAACAAAAGAATAAATATATCAAAACACGTATATAACCTTACTATTTAATTTATCTAATAATAAAAGGTGTCTTATATGATATTTTTTATTTTATATGTATGATAACATTTTTTACGAAATAATTAACTTTTAATCTTGTAAAATATTAACTTATTAATAAGTAAATGGCATGTTGCATGGACCTATATTTATGATGGGAAAAGTGTCATGTGTTTTGACAATAACATACATCAAACAAATTGTCCTTTTATAGTCAAACAAATTGTCCTTTTATAGTTTTAACGAACAATAAATTGATGATGTGGTTAAACTATTTATAGGTACGAATCCATATTGATGATAAGAAATGTGTTAAACAATCTGTGTTTTTTGTAGTCATTTTTTTCTAATTTATGACAATAGTCAACATAATAAGTATGTTGAATGGAAATCGGGTTGACGCATCCCAATCAACATGAATACATATTAGGTATAGATTCACTTTCTATTTTATATTTAAAATTTAAAATTTCAATTTAATCAACATTGTTTATTGTTTTAAAAGAAAAAAAGTTTTTCATTGCTCAAAATTTGATGATGTTATTTAATCTAAACATTTAGATAAAATATGATATTCTATAATTTTCAAAACAATTTTATGAAATGTAAATTTTTTTTTTTTTTAATGAGTTTGGGAAAGTGGAAGGGAGGGGAACAATAAGAACTAGAAAACTTGCGTGACCCGGGTTCGAACCCGAGTCATCACAATCTGCACTTTTATAAAGATGGGATACCACTTGAGCTACAATGCTCGTGGTTATGAAATGTAAAGCTTGCATGTTGAATTTTATGACGATAAATCCAAACAACTCTATTTGTGATGTTTTTACAAACATGTGTAATTTATTTCATGATGATGATTAGCTTCACTAAAACAATAATGTCAATAGCTTCAATAAAAAATTAATGCCAATGGACGTAGTTTTCTTGTAGCGAGGATTTGAATGAAATTAATCTAATTCGAATTTTGGGTCACAAATCCAAATTTTTCATTGATAAATTAGTCACAACATAGTTCATATTGTATTAAAAATATAAATAATTATCCTATATTTAAAAAAAATACAACTTCTTACTAAAAAATATACACTACACGATCTGATAAATAAAAACCAATTCATCTATTCAGATTAAGTCTTAAAAATAAATAGAACTACTTCACATATGTAAAAACTAAAATGAATAATGAAGTATATAGTTGTTTTTAATCTAATGTGAATTTTATCTTCATATTATAAATGGGTGCATCACACGAGTAACACACCAGTTATAAAAAGAATACAAACAAGATTTTGTGTATAACAAAGAAGAAGAAATCAGTGGGTATTTTCAACAGCTTCTCTCTTCTCTTTCAAGCAACCTTACATTAAAAGTTTTCCCCTGCAAAACCAAAATGCACATAATGTGATTCTATGTTGAAGAATACAATGTTTTCACAAGAACATTGAATCAACATGAACCTTGGCTACAATACAAACAACTATGGATTGAAACATTGAAGCAAAGACAGCTAGTTTACCTTGGAAATTGTTCTTTCTTCATGGTTCAAAAGTTGGAACCTGATCCAGTGGAGCACGAAAAGCTCGATACATGGTTCTATTGATGATACCTCGGTAAGGATCTTCCTCCCTCTTTTTAAGCAGATACGACATGCTTGTCTCAATTTCCGATTGTATTTGCAGGTACAGCTCCATTGCCTTTTCTCTATTGTTCAACATCTCTTTCTTTCCCTTTGTCTGAATCGGCTTTCCAAACAGGTAGTACAATCGGCCAGGGACCTTTGGAACGAGCCCCGGTGGATACATTACCTGATTGGCAACCTCACCGCTCATTCCAGCCCTACGATCATTAGATGTGCAATGGCATTACACTTAGCTTCAACTCTCAGACAACCATGGAGACGATGAGTTTAGATGATGATTACCTGACATTAAGCGACTCATGCTTCGCATTTTCACTTCTTATTCGGTCACCCACAAATGGGATTTTAATCAGGTCATCATAGTCCAAAACTAGCTGTCAATAATCAAGAATGATAAAACAGAAACTGATATGCTTCAAAGCATAAAGATATCTTCGTGTACTATAAATAAAAGTCATTACACAATCGAGTATACCTCTACAACGTCATCCTCTCCAATGACTCCAAACGGTACGATTGTGGCCCCGAATCTTGCAGCCATTCGGACAAACTCTGGCTGATCAGGCCAGAATAATTTATACTGTTCACCCTATCATATACATCTTCCATTAATACCAAAACATTAGAATTGATAAAACTGTTTTATCAATACTAAAAAGGCAAAGAAGAATATATGCAGACCTTTCGGTGCAGAGCCTCACGAGCACCACCAGGATAAAGCAGAACATGAGATTTCGATTTCATCAACTTGAAAAGATTGCTCGGACTGACGGGCAAAGCACCATATACCTTCAGATTGTCATAGAATGAGTACTCCTTATCTTCACCTTCCACAATTTGTGTAAACAAAGTCGGATGTGCTATGCCACGGACCATGATGTTCTTCGTTTGGAGAAATTCTTCAACTAATGGTATGAGTTCTAAACCAAGAAGCATGTGATAGCCAACCAAAATGACTGGACCTTCATCTGGAACTCCTGCCAGCCCTCTCACTATCTTGCCATCTTCCATAGTGGATAACAATACTGGACCCGTGTAATTGCGAAACAGACTGTATTGGATTATACTCGATCACAGTTTCACAAATTTAATCAGTATTTACAAACGAAAAGTATATCATTACAATGTAAGGAAATATAATTACGAGTTTTGAGTCTATTGACCTGTTTCCCTCGAGTGTTTTTTCGAATTCAGACTTGCTAGGAGGTACAAAATCCATGACATAATCATGGTTCCTTGAACGGCGGTACTTGGCAGTACCTTTAATAACAGTCAATAGACTAATGCCATCCTCCTGCATTAATAGAAACATAGCTATTATTCAATATCCATAATCTGCATACAACTGCAAAATAATTAAAAGTGATTAGCCATGGTCAAAGCAAGAATGACAGAAACATGTATATTTCACGAACAAAACTAAGGAAGTAAATATTTATTTACTCCTGTAAAGTAAAATCTCACTGGGAAATCAAACAAATGTGAAAGGTTTCTGAACTTTCCTATAATAACTGAAAGAACCGGGATAAAATCTCACCTACCAATAAAATGGTGTGTCCATTGTCTTTGAAGTATCTTACTTTGCAATTTTGCAATGATTTTGAAAGCCTCAAAGCTTCATCTCTACTGGGAAGCATGTAATCCTTGCCACTGCAATGCAAATTTGAATTACAAATCTGCAGCTTAACCATAATAATGCATAAAGAACAAGAATGTATGCAGGAATCAAGGTGACTATGATAAGGAAACTTCCTTTTGTTGCCTTTGGTCGTCTTAAAGATCAAATGCTTTAATAAAGAGAAAGATAGAGAAGGAACCTAGCAAGAACAAGTACTTCTGCTTTAACGGCATGGAGACGAGAATTAGCATATGCAGCAGCAGCTTTGAGCAGCTTCAATTTCCAAAGCATGGTTTCTTTAGGTAAGATATCAGCCAAGCTCTATCCATATTCCACCGAAAGAGTTAGTATTTATTCCAATCTTTAGCCCTTTTAAGATTAGATCAAATCAAGAAAAAGCATGCAACGTGCTTACAGAAAGACGTGGCAACAGAGCAGTCAGGTTGCGAGCTAATTGTTCAAAATATTGTGTAGGGGGGGCCGTTGTATTAATATTTACTGCAGCCATCTTCATCGGATCACCTGGTATTGGAAATTAGAATGCTTAAGATCAAGTAAAATTAGGACACCAAACAAACAGCCTTGACTGCTGAGGCCCCACACCTTCAGCAAGCTAGAATAAAGCTTCATTTTCCAGCTGACAGTTTGTTTCAAAGACAAAGATGCCAAAGGTCTACTCATTGTTGACAAACTTTAAGATACTTAACAATATGTGCCAACAATAAGGGCAATAACTAGGAGCCTCCAAGTAATGAATATGCATGATGAGATACTAGCACTGAATAGTTTATGGAGACATCTAACAACCCTTGAGTAAATTCAAGACTTCACTGAAACAAATATATCCGAGAAAAAGCAGCCATTCCTTGAGATCAAGAAAAAAGAGGGTTACTGGAGGTGGAATTATTGCCTACACAAGCACATAATAGCAAAAAGATGAACATGATGCAATATCTCACGCAATGGCTCCTTCAACTTCTAAAAGATTATTTCCCTTAGCAGCCAATGTATCAAAGAGAAACAAGTCATGCTTTTTATATCAACAACTTTTGCTAAAAGGAAATAGACTAAAAACATCATGCAGAAAGGTTAAAAGGACAAAAGGAGGCGCCGTATCACCATTCAGGGTTAAACAGAGTTTCAGTTCATGATCATTGTGTCATGTGTGAATATCCAAGAGGAAATAAGAGATTGACATTGAACATCTTAGTGATCCAATTACCGACTATGTAAAGGCTATCTAACATGTAAGCCACTTTTCAATAGTTCAAGAACGAACCCCTTGAAAATATTTAGAAATATTTCAGATGATGTGCAACCACTGTCACAAGAGCATTATAGAATGCTCTAAGAAATGTTCAGACTATATGATACTGCGTAATTTTTTTACTAAGGCATGTTAACTGGAGGGGCAGCCCTAATTATGTAACTGTACTAGCTAAAAGATATTCCTTGAACCAGTTTAAACTCATAAGAGCAGTGAGTATGTACCCATAACAAAGCTCAGGAGATAAGGAACTGTAATATGAAGCTCATCAGGCAACGCTTCCAACAAAGGCAGCAAAGGCTGCATCTGTGACCTGCCAAATGAAGTCGCTGAAAGAATGAATAATCAGTTAAACATGCCCAACAGACAATCACAGGTGTAGAGACACCTCAAGAAACTAAAATAGGTTACTGGACATGTGTCTGAAAAACAACCTGGATTAGCTAGTATCAGTACAAGGTCGATATTAGGATTTCGTGCTGCAACTGCAAGTGCCAAGCATCCACCAAATGAATCTCCAACCAGATAAATAGGTTTATTAGGAGATGAACTGTGCTCGGCCCTTAGAGTTTCTTCAACCCATATTACCAACTCTGAAATTTTATGAACAGTAACATGAATGTCACCCATATGAAACCGCAGAAAAAAGATAGCAGAAGGTCTGGGACAAAACTATATAATTGTACCTTCAAAGGGGGTTCGATCCTCTACTGGGATATGCATGCACCAAACGTCAAAGACCCTGATACCAAAGAAAAGGAACCCCTCTATTGAATTTCTACTAGAAAGCTATGAAGCAATATATGATTGCCACCCCTTGGTGTTAAGTTCGTGTGTACAGCAGATTCCAGTCATAACAAGCTTTGAGAAAAAATGGATAAAATTATCCCAAGAAAGGACAATAACTCTTCTATGTAAAGATCAAGAGAATTGAATATTATTCCACTCATGTACTTTTTATTCATACCAAAGACGGTTGCATTTGATTAGCATGGACCCATGAATGATTTATACTAACTTAACAAATACTTACTTTCCCAGGGACTTGTGGTGTAGGATTAGACCAAGCCCGAGACCATCCATTCCTGCATCAACAGGCGTACTTAAGTATACACAATCCTAAGTAAAAAAACAGCTATTATAACGATAAGTTTACTGTCTAAACCTCCTGATTTAAATCGAATAAGAGATTAATAAAAGTATTCAAGCATCAAGCAACTACCAGGCAAGAAAAGCAAGATGGGAGAGTCTCTTATATGAGGGCCACATGAGATTGGGGTGAACCACCGGGCCGGGCCTCCATCTGGCTTGATTATATCTTTGGCATAATCAAGATAATCCTTCACGGTTTCAGTCCCATATCCATCATCCCACAAAGGTTCCAACTTTACTTTCTCTCTCTTCTCCTTCTCAACAACTGAGCTGACGTGACCATTTCCCAGATCAACTGAAGCCTTTTCTCTCTCGTCCTTCACAGCAGAAGAAACTCCATTCACTGCCCCATTGATTTTGACAGAATTAGCAGATACTGCAGGTGTTGAATCCCTGCTGGCCAAACATCTAATTGGATGCGCAGGATGAACTGCTTTCTCTGAATTCAGAGCAAAACAAGGTGGCGACAACGCAAAACTATTGACTGCTGAAGCCATGGAAACTGCACCAATGGCTTCAAGAAAATGAACTGCAGAGAAAAGAGTTCTCCAAGTAACAAACACCTTGTGTTCTTACATCAGTTCTCGTATCCCGATTTGATGATAAAGAACAAAACTCAGAAGACGACAAGCAGGCAAAGAAAGGCCCACAAACTCAAGAATCTTTCGAGCCACATATAACGTGGGTGTGTGTGGTACTGCGTGAGGCTTCGTGTAGTAACGTAGAATAAATAAACAACACGACTGTGCGAAAGACCTCTCACAACTTCCATGGACGAAAAGAACCAAAACCAGTGGAAACTTTGCAAGTGTTCACGCAAAACCCTCTGCTCTACTGATGGCACAATCAGGACATATGGGCTTTCTTTCATTGGTTCAGACTTCAGATAAACGTCATTCATCATCTAAAAAGGGAAATATTAAGGGTGGGGCTAAACACACCCCAAAAATTTTTAAGTGCACTTCATTCATGTCTTATTTTACACATGATTTTACATATGGATTTGGGTATTTTTAAAAGTTTTTGAGGTGTGTTTAGTCCCACCTAAAATATTAATTAATAAGAACATTTACCTAGAATTAAGGAAAAATGTTTTTATATTTTTATTTCAAATCAGTACACACAATCATTTACCTTACTCTTCTTTTCTTATTGTTTTTATTTTGTATATTTGAGTTTGCTGTGTGAATTTAAAAAGAAATGATTATGGGAATATAATGGTATAAAAATATTTATTTTTATGATTAGTATCGCAGAGGAATAAGAAATAAATAAAATAATCATTATGATTATATTTTATAAGTGATAACTACAAATAAAACATTAAATAAATTTTTATTTGATCAAATTGTGGTTTACAATAATTTTATTTTAATATTCTTATTCAATTTAATTTAAATAATGTGGTATATTTAATTAATTAAAAAAGTTATGAAAAATAACAATTGCACTAATTAGGGTTGAATATGGATTCAAAGATAACTAAACTGTGGAGAAATTTAGATTGAAACACTCCAAATCTGGAAATAACAGTTGACTGTTTGACTTCATCCGAACCGAATTGCTCCAAATATTTTTTTATATCAAACCGAACTATATCAAATCGAAGAACTGAATATAATCAATTCCAATTTCAAGAAAGTGACTATATTATAAATTTATATGTATCATTTAATTCATATTTTTATATTGTTATATTGAATTAGTTATAGATATATTGAATTTTAATATTATTTAATACTATTATAATTTTAAGACTTCATAAATTGACAATTAAATAATAAAGTAAAATACTTATAATGAATAATATGGAAATAAAAAATGTATTAACTACAATAGATATTAATTAAATAATTAGTTTATAGCTTACATAAACTAATTCATGATATATTTAGTTATAGGTTATGCCTACCTTCAAATTTTACTATAAAATGTATATTTATTTCACTTTCAAAATGGAATTTTTTTTATGACCACTTATGAGATGTAGATTAAAAAGATTTCGAAAAATAAAATTTATTGAAAATTTTGAAATTAAATTTATTGTTTTCGAGAAGAAACGACTCATTTAGTAAATTGTCAAGTTTATTTATTAGTTTATGATTTGTTTAAACAAATATTTATTTTATATTATAAAATTCTGAATCCCCAAAATCTAAATTGATTCAATTTGTAATATCTAAATCTTTGAATGAACCAAACCTGATGTGACAGAGCAATTTTAGATTATTATTTTTTTGGAATTCTCTGAAAATCTCCGAATTTTAGAGCAATTTCGAAAATTATCTTATATTTAACTTTCTCCAGACCGTACTCACCCTAGCACCAATACTAAGATATATCATATTTATATATTTTATTTTTTATTTTATTATTAATATATTAATATTTCACTATTTACATATTCTTCTACTAGTTAATTATATTATATTTTATGATAATTTTTATTAATTATTTTATATGATTTTGTGTTATTAAAATAATATTTTATATTATCTAAAAAATATTTAGTTAGTTATAATTTATTTATATATTATTATATAAACTAGATTAAACTAATTTGTATTAATATTATATTATACTATCTCTATGTTTTTAAAAAATTTACACATTTTTTTAATTCTATTTATGTACTTAATTTTATTATTTATTCGATAATTTCATTTTTTATGCTATATTAATTTTATATATTATATTTTTTATAAATAATTTTATATTATTATACAATTTTATATAATAATTGAAGTCAACTTGTAAAAAAAAAATGATAAAATAATTAAATTAATAAATTTAATTCATTCATTTATAGGTAATGAATATATAATATCATGGGGTAGGAAAGAATGATCATTCTCAGATCTATGACAATGACAATTCTTAGAGGTATGATAATTCCTACTTATAAACTATACCAATCAAATGAACATGAATGAAGGTAGGAATGATGATTTCATTCCTACCGCATTCCATCGTACCAGTTACTTTTTGATTCTCTAATTTTAGAAAATCATTTTTATATCTTTGCAAAAAAATACTTTTTATCCACAAACTACTATAATGATATTTTACCAATTGTCTTAATTAAGACAAAATCACTAAGATTTTAAGTCAACATCAATTAACTTGAAACAAATCATGTAACCATCACGTTTGAATATACCTTTTCATCTCAAGTATTTTGAATTATGAATCAGCATTAACTAGTAAAAATACATGTTACACAAGTTGGGGAAATTAAAACATAAAAATCTGCAAACATAATTATTGTAATATTTGTAAATCTGTTTTTGCAATATTAGATTTTTTTTTTTGGGTTTCACTTATGTTGGTTTATCAATTGGTTTAAGAATTTTTATCCAAAAACGCAATTCTAACCAAGTAAAATAAAATTTATGAAATTTATATCAACAAATAAAAAGTATTGTAGAGCTCATGACACCTAATGATGACTAGCAATAAAGAGTTAAATAAAATTTGTTAGTTTTATTATCTGAAAAATCAAGTTGAATATTGCATTGATCATTCAAACACGATGATGGTATGTCACATCAAACATGATTAATGTGAGTCTATCCACACGCATTGAGAAATATGAAATTTAAAAAAAATCAAAGTTAGTAGTTCCCCATATATTATATATGTAAGTTTGAATCATTATGCAGCTCAATAAACTTTATTATAGCATAGTTTTGTTGATAAGTACTATGCACTTACATTATGCAAAATAGTGTTCACTTCTTATTATAAAATGAATGTGCGTCACGATTTAATCATTAATTATAAACTAGCACTTACAAATAATTAGTTTGAAAAATTCCACTTAAATTAATTTAGTATGAAATGAATTGACAACTCAATAATACAGAGATATGTTGATGTCAAAGACTCAAAGCTCACACAAGTCATGTATTAGTTGTTGTGAATTAAGGGGCAGAATTCGGTGGCCCACAATCGACAGATTTGTCTTGAGCCCAAGACAGGCCTAGCCCATTAAGTGGGCTTCATAACCCTTGGAAAAACAAGCCCAATAACCGTACTACGTCGTATCATCTGAGAAGTGCTGCATTATATTGCCGCTAGGGCATTAGGGTTTCGGAAATTGTAGAGAAAAACGAAGCGCGGCGACCCACCAACAACTCAGAACGATGGTTCTCAAGTAACTTTCTCACTCCCTTTCTGCAAGCATCTTCCTATGCAATGATATGCCGCTGTAACTTTAATTGAATCTCTTATTATATATCTTCTTGAATATGAGGAGCCATTTTGGTATTCTGAATTCTTTCAAAATTATTGTGTATGGAATATCACATTTCTAGAGCATTTTAGTTTGTTGACTGCTGTCTCGCCCTATCAGCTAATAGAATTTTAATAAATGTTATGCAATTAATTCTTCGATGTATCCATTTTTTGCACAAAATTTTATCTTTTGTTTGGGGTGGGGATGGGGGCGTCGCTGGACCAATCCTGAGACATTGGTGCAATAGTAAAGTATGTCTCTGGTTTTTTGTTGAGTGCTTTAGTAGAATTTTGAATAGACGAGGGAGAAATGTCTAGGCTTTATCAAAATAAATCATTAGTTTCTGTAAAATGGTAGTTAGGAATGTAATAGGGACATCGGATTGTATTATGCTGTTGATGATGCTCAAACCTCCCTAGGCACTTACAGTTGTACGCTCTGTTATCAGTGTTGTGGCTTTGCATTTTTCTGAATTTCTGTTTGATTACATTTGATGTATTGAATGACACCTTGTATTTTGTTTGAAAATGCCAATGCTGCGATGAGGCTTACACTTGTCTTGGGTGATTGCACATGCCTTTTGTTTTCAGTGTGAACTCTTAAATGCTGAATGCAATATCTGTTCTCTGAAACATTCACTTGATATGATTATATACTTACTACTGATCTTTGTTTATCAGGACAGAGCTCTGCCGATTCAGTGGTGCCAAGATATACCCAGGAAGGGGCATCAGGTTTATTCGATCAGACTCTCAGGTGAGTTAAAGGGAGGTGGTTTCTTTGCAATATTATTTCATATTACTTTTAACTCATTTGGCAGAGTAGTAATGTTTGATTTATCTATCATTTATAACGTTTACCGGTTTTTCAACATTGCAAGAGTAATTTTTATTTTCTTCACTCTCCATGTTTAAGTTTGTCTTTTGCTTGTTTTAGGTTTTCCTCTTTGCTAACTCAAAATGCAAGAGGTATTTCCACAACCGCCTGAGGCCTGCAAAGCTTACCTGGACTGCCATGTACCGGAAACAGCATAAGAAGGTAAAATACATGAATACTGTTTCTAATATTTCTTTTACTCCCATTATCCTTTACACCCCTTTGTTTATCTTCTTCATGTCATTTTAGCAAAATGGTTCTGACTCCATTGATCCATAGGATGTAGCTGCTGAAGCTGTGAAGAAGAGGCGCAGAGCCACAAAGAAGCCATACTCAAGGTCCATTGTTGGTGCCACATTGGAAGTTATTCAGAAGAAAAGGCAGGAGAAGCCAGAAGTCCGTGATGCTGCCCGTGAAGCTGCTTTACGGTATGCACATACTTCAAATATTGGAATATAAGAAAATAGAAAATTATGGTTCAAGTGTTCTTCTTTCAGTGAGACCTGCAATTAGAAAGAACTCTTCATGACTTTTAATTTCTGATTTCAGTGAAATCAAGGAGAGAATCAAGAAAACAAAAGATGAGAAGAAAGCTAAAAAGGCCGAATTAGTATCCAAGCAGAAGACCAGCAAGGGTAATGTCTCCAAGAGTGCTGGATCCAAGGGTCCTAAGCTTGGAGGTGGTGGTGGCAAGCGTTAATTTGTTGTCCTAACTAGTCTATGGCAAGCATAGTGGAATAGATATTTTGATCCATTCCATTTCTTTTTGTACTGATTTGGTTGTTGACATGTTCCTTGCTCTTTGTTTCAAGCATATTAGCTTGTAAGTTTGTCAAGACGTTTTTACATTTATGTTAGAAATATATCGTATGACCTCTTTTATTTATTCATTATCTTTTTGCTTTTGCTTCTTCTGTAGTAATATCTTCTTGGTATGAGGATTTAGAATATACAGGGTTTGGTGAATGTTTTGATTTATCCTTTGTTAATGAGGAAAATACGACTTTTGCTGCTGGAAATCTTCAAAGTAGAGAATGCTCTAAATGTCAAGGATTGTGTCATAATCGTGCAATAGATATTACAACTAGTTCACCTCTTTGTAGTAAGTAGCCATCTTTGAGTGGAAGCCACGAACTTAAGGCGTAGGCATGAATAATAATACTGTCCTTTTCTTTACCAAAACTCTATCGTGCCTTGTGAAATACTTGATAGGCTATACTAGGCCCATTTGATTATATATGCAAATATAATATGCGACATAACAAATACATATGCAAGGAGTACAGGAGCCCATAATTGGTCAATAATAGTAAACGTTAATAGTTGTAAGCCCATATATTGGCATAATTCAAGTGGGGAATAAACGCGTTTATATGCAGGCAATGAAGCGTCACATTCCAAATGGCGACACCCTCTTTAATTCACATATAAAATAACAGAGGAATGCGTAAAAAAGTATCAAGTGGTATCTTTTTTTATTCATATACACATATTCTTAAAATAAATAGATCGGCTTCCCAACTCTCTTTCTTTATTAAATTTGACCGAGTCACTGCACGCGCTTTCGTATCTCACACATACACATAGTCATATTTTCTATAATGTCTGTATTTAAGTTATGCTTTATAAATGATCGTGGCCTGTAAGATGTAAGGTTTGCCAATTCAGTTTAGTAAAGATCCAACTTGCACGCTAAATGGGATTCGAGAACACTTATTCTCTTCTTCAATTCATTAAGTTCTATATTAATGTATAAAATTGATCGTCCAACGTCCGTGGTGGATAAATCATTTGTATTTATTATTCAAGTGTCAATTAATGGATATCAAGGGCAAACATTTTGATATTAATGTAATATTTGCAATTTTTTTTCTTTTATATGTTCACACATACAATTTAGTGTGTAACACATAAGGTGTAATTTAATTATTTACTTTGTTTCTTGGTAAAGCAATAAAATGCATTATCTTTAGAAAAAGAAATTTTCGTAAAAATTGGAAAGCAATAAAACACGTTATCTTGGGGGTAAAAGAAAATCTCTTTGTCGGAGGCTTAACTGTTTTAATAAAATTATGAGTATATGATTATATATATATTATGTAATACAACGTTTATATTTTAATGATTGATAATTTGTTTGTAAAAGATTAGAAAGAAATAAGATTTTGCACATGTTGAGAAATAATAATAAATAAATTACTGGTAGAGTAGCGTTATAATTCACACATAAAAAAGCAGGTACTGTGTATTGCCACAACTTACCCAACTAAGCAAATTTTATCGAACTACTACTAAAGTAGTTCTACTGTCCCTCAAACTCCATTACCTCAATTTCAACTCTCCAAAACTGAAAACAACCCCCACTTTCCTCACCTCTCTCTCTCTCTCTCTCTACCTATTCTTGAATTCTCCTGAAGTAACTCCACCCCTCTTACGCATAAATACAAGTAACTGCACAGAGCGCGCACAGGTAAATCCACTGTGAAGAATGATGGGAAATGGAGATCCGGAGAGAGGAACTTCATCTAAGAACAGAAACCATAGGTACCCACAAGGTTACTATGCAGCAGGAGGGGCTGGAGCATATGACGTGGGGTATTCGGACAGCCAGTGGACTTCTTGGCTGGTGCCCATGATTGTTGTGGCCAATGTTGCCATGTTTGTGGTGATCATGTTTGTCAATAATTGCCCCAAGAATCATAACGGGTTTCAAGGTTGTGTTGCTAGGTTTCTTGGGAGACTCTCCTTTCAGCCCCTTAGAGAAAACCCTCTCTTTGGCCCCTCTTCCTCTACGTAATCTCTCTCTCTCTCTCTCTCTCTCTCTCTCATTCACTGCTGATTTCTTAAGCATTCATGTGTGTGTGGATGCTGTTTGAATTATGTCATGATTCTGGTCTTTTTGCTAGTTTAATTGTTTGTTTGATCGATCCTGATTTTATTTTATGCCTTTGGATTGATCTGAGATTCATAAGTTTAGGGTTGAACTAAAAATCTAGTCTTTTTGGTGGTTGGTTGTGGCTCCTTTTTATGTGCAGTTTGGTAATGGGATTCTAAAAGGACTTTATTATATAACCAACGTCCAGTTTCCTATTTAAGGTTACCTCAAATGTTTCCTATATGTGGTCTCCACATTTCAAAATGCAAACTTTAAACAATATATGCTTTTTTTTTTTTGGTAACTTTTTTCTTGTTGATTCAGTTAAGATTGTCTGTTTATTTTCCACTTTGTTGTTTGTTCGAAATAGTTGGGACTTTGCTACAATTTTTGTAATGTTGACATCCAGTGAGCTATTTGATTCCATAATTGAGCTGTTGTTTGTTATTCAAACTTTTGTTTTGCTTTTACTGTGTGGCAGTGTCTTAACATGCTAGCTTCTATCATAATTTGCAAGTCTTGATAATCTGTTCTGGATTTGGTTTCTACCACGCCTCGTTTAGTTGGCAGGGAATGTCATATGACTTGAAACTTTGGTAACTGAAAGTTTGATAGCCATCATGTTTGGTTTAAGACTATTAATCCAAACAAAATAATTACACAATTTATTTTTTTGGTTGTTGGATCAAACAAGTCATTGTAGCAAATCTAACAAACTTCCTTTTTTTTTTGGTCTTCGCCTAATGCGTGCAAAATTGTAAAGGAACCTAAAGTGTATGCATTTGACAATAATGCCATCAGTCTCTCTGTTTATTAATACATATACAAAGTTAAACATAAATATAACAGATTCACACATATGCATGTAATAATCAAAATTGTGTTACTAATATGAATAATATTGTGGTTATTTGCTTCGATGCTCTTATGCAATCTTAAGTTATCATAATATCAATTTTTGATATCCTCATGATGTTATAGATTTTACTTTCATCTTTCTATTTGAGTGGGATTTAAATTTTAATAAATCATAATTCTGCCTTTTCAGACTGGAAAAACTTGGAGCACTTGAGTGGAACAAAATAGTGCACCAGAACCAAGAATGGAGGCTCATAACGTGCATCTGGCTGCATGCCGGTGTCATTCATATACTCGCAAACATGCTGAGCTTGGTTTTCATTGGAATCCGTCTAGAGCAGCAATTTGGATTTGGTCAGTATTTCGAATATCTTAATTAGTCTACTTTTCTAAGCAAGTTCAAATCAGTTAATACTATTGATGCTATTTAAAGATGAGCCTGTAAACATTTTAATGGTGTATTCATATTTGGGTCGATTCTTTTAGTTCCTCGTGCATTTCTGCACTGACTTTCTTATGTAGTTTAAAGTGTTTATCTTTCATCTTCTTGTAAAAGTTCCTAATCTGTGATACAGTACGAGTAGGGGTGATTTACATCTTGTCGGGAATTGGGGGTAGCGTTCTTTCTGCCCTGTTTATTCAGAAGAGTATTTCAGTTGGAGCTTCTGGTGCTCTGTTTGGACTTCTTGGAGCAATGTTATCCGAGTTACTTACCAATTGGACTATTTATACAAACAAGGTAAATTCAAACACTACTCGTCTCTTTTTTGTTCTTACTAATTTTTATCAAGTACCTAAGACATGGATAGAATGAGAAAGAAAAGCTACCTTATATGGCCACACATTAGATTGTTGGGGTTCTTTTTCTCTTGTAAAGCTATCTTTTAAGAAATTGAAATTATTTTCTCCATAATCGTTAATCTTCATGTTCTCATCATAGGTTGCAGCTCTGTTTACTCTACTGATCATCATTGCAATTAACCTGGCCGTTGGAATCCTTCCACACGTAGACAATTTTGCACATATTGGAGGGTTTTTGAGTGGTTTCCTCCTCGGCTTTGTATTTCTGGTCAGACCCCAGTTCGGTTGGTTGGAAGGGCGAAATCGTCCAGCTGATGCTCGCCTGAAGTCCAAGTACACAGCACACCAATATGTTTTCTGGATTGTTGCCACCATTCTGTTTATTACAGGGTAAGCTCTCCTGTTTCTACTCTTCAAGTTGTAGTATTTATGTACTTTCACATGCCATCTCATTTTAAATATTCATGATCATATCTATGTGATGACACAATAGATTCATAGATTCCAATGATGGTCTCACAGAAGGCTTTATAGTGCCGTATTTTAGTTTTAACGTGTTTTTATCACTGTCAGAAAATGAATGTACATCGTGTTCTTCCAAATTTTGCAGATTCACAGTAGGATTGGTGATGTTGTTCAAGGGTAAAAACGGAAACGACAAATGTAGCTGGTGCCATTATCTTAGCTGTGTGCCTACATCCAGATGGAGCTGTAATAACTAATAACTGATGGTTGTTTCTTGAAGTATGTTGTTTTATATGTTGTATTCTTTTCATATGATTTCTTATGTACATGCATAGTATCCAGTGTTGATAAATGATATATATGTGATGTGTTACTATTATTCTTTTGGTTTAGTACAACGTTGTTATCTTATTTGTCCTTAAAGCTTCTCTTCTGACATTCAATTTTAAAGCTAAAAAGCTTAGTTCAGATCTTGTTAGATTTTTGAAGAATTTCAAGCTGCTGTCATAATGCTTACTTTTCACATCAGAAGTACAATAATATTAACAAGAAACATCATCTCTATTTTCATACCAATGTTAAGGATACTGATGAATAAAACTAAACCTAATAAGTTAATTCTTTGCAGTGACATACCTCATTACAATGCTTACGCAATTCTTTAACATCCAAGTCTACATGAAAAAGGATATAATTAGACTTAGACCAACTGTTAAGTATTCTAGCTAGGCTACGCTTGGAATTAGTGAATAACCAAAAGAAAATCCATGCCAAAGTTCACTGATAGCGCTGCCATTGTCCACCACTATATCCAGTGATCATATCGCCTCTTATGGGCATCCCCAGCCTGTCTAACCGGCCAGATCCAGGATAAGCTTTGCTAGTGAACTGTGTTGATCTCGAGTCACCATAACCATGAACAGAATATCTATTTGTAGAGCTTGATCTTTCGAATTGGGGGGCCCGTTGTCTTGGAGCACTGAGTGACCTCACCTTAGCTTTAGATGATTCTGTGTAAGCCATATAGTTTGGATGATCAGAGTAACCACTTAAACAGCTCCTTGAACCATCACTCTTCATTGGGGTGAACGCGCCCCTCTTGGAGCTTCCGGCCCTGGATGACACTGAATAGTAAGTTGGACTGTCGTCAGCAGTGCAAAAGCCGCCTTCATCCTCATTTTGTGTGAATTTTAAGGGGCTCAATGTCTCTAATTCAACGGATGATGGACTCAGAATTGATTGACGGGCTGTGGAATCTTTAGAGGTAGAAAAGCTTCGACAATTTTGATCTGTGTTTAGACTCAGATGACTAGAGTACACACTCCTGTGTTTAGGAGGCACATGTGGATTCCCCATATCCACTTCAAGAATCTTATCACTTCTATCATCATCTGTGGGAAGAGGTCTAGTAAAGGACCCTTGTTCCCACAATCGTCCATTCATTCTGTTGTCCACCAACATACGGCTAGCCCGTGATTTTTCTTGATCGTGGTCGATGCTGCTGCTTGATTTTGAGCCATTTCTCTGCATTAGGAGAGAGCATGTTATCAGGTAATGGTAAGTACTTTAAGAAAAGTACATTACTTGAGTGAGAAACTTGTCCATAACAAACCTTGAGCACCACTAACTGTTCGTGCTTTATGCTCCTAGCCCGAATAGCCTGCTCAAATTTCTCAGGAGTTGCTGGCCCCTACGATTTCATCAAGTAGTTTAAGCATTTTCTCAGAGAGAGAGAGGGGGAGAGAGAGAGAGAGAGAGAGAGAGAGAGAGAATATGTTGACTCATTTATGTAGCTTCGGAGAAAGAAATTGAAGATGTTGGAATTTACATTGAAATAGAAAGCAAATGAATTATAATCTAACATGCGCATCCATTTTCTTTATTAACCTAAAGCTATGCAGTAAATGTTTAGGCTTTAGCAAATTGCATCAGGAAAATTTATATCATTCTTCACTCCATTCATTTAATATGTTCGGTAGAATGCCTAGCTACTTTTCCCAGACAAACTATACAGCATTATTTTGAAATCAAGAATGGTCCCCATTCAACTTTATTAACCTTTCTATCATGCAACTACTGCCAATTCAAGTTTGAACTAGTATATTGGGAGGGAAAATGGATTTTCATTCTTACTGGATGATTAAAGTGAGAAGATTTCATGCTCGAATGTGGCGAATCATAAAGCTGAGCTCGCCCAGCCCGAGCTCTCACTTGCGCTCGTACAAGTGCCTGTAATCGTCTCAGAGCATATGCCGTCTGCTTCCTCACAAGGTGACCTCTCACCAGTGCTTGAAGCTTGACCAGTGCTTTCAATGCCCGTAATGCTCTTCTCGACTAAATATTTCCATCAAAAGATTAGAAATAGACAAAACATTTGAAGCTAAGACATTAAACCAATAAATCATAATAATTAAGTTAAACCAGTTTATAAGAATAATGTCAAATGAATAAAGAAAAAACAGTGTAAATCAATGAACTCTGAAATAGATAAATGAAATTTTTTGAAAGTATGTTGGCGCCCCAAAGACTTGATTTTTGACTTTATGCTAAAAGTCTGACATTATAGAAGATAGAGACATGTCATTGGAAAGTGAAGAAAAGGTAACACAAAGCTATAATGTATCAAAAGCCATAAATATAAAGCAACCCTACCCACTTAACTATTTTATCCCAACATGTGCACAGATCTTCATGGAATTGAAGGTTATAATATTGAGGTTCTGTCCTTGTTTGCCCTTTGCCACACACTCAACCTAATTTGCAAAAATTATACCAAAACTATGCGTCATTTACTAGAAAATTATGCAAGGGGTTCAATTTGGGACGAGATGGCAACAATACAGGGGACATTGTGACCCAGGGGAAACAGAGAAGTGAAGAAAGCAATGGTCAAACCAAGTCAAAGATAGTGTGAAACTAGATATGTAGTGGTGGTACTGCTAGTAAAATTAAAGTTGTATATTAATGAAATGTAACAGGTCTACCTTGGACAAAACACATTAAATATTGCATAGATTTAATCAATTAAAAAGTACAATCAGGAGATCATTCCAATCCCACACAGGTGCATGAAAGCTCCACCTCAACCACATTAATATTTTGCATGTAAAAACTAATTAATAGCAGCACTATGTGACAATTGCAATAATGGTACTCGATTTGGGTTAATTTTATCCTGCCAATTACCCTCACACCACATAATATGTGATATATTGTCATAAAACATGTTATGGTTAATACCCCCACATGGATACCATGGAACATGCTCTTAATTTGTATGCTTGTGAAAAGCCAATGACAAAGAATTCAAGAAACAGATAAGGATGCAAGGACATTAGAATAAAAACAAATTAACCTACGGTTGTAATAAGTATGGCCAAGTCCATTGTTTAGGAAGTTTCAGCAATGCGGAAACTTCGGAAAAAAGGTTATGCGGCGTCGTTTGAACCGCACCTCAGTCCTTGGGAAAGATAGATTACCGGAAAGACTGAGGAAAGCCCATTTCTGCCCTCGACTCGGAGTGAAATCACTCATGTTAAATTCCGAAAATTGAAAGATCAAAGAAGGATATAAATGTACACTACTAGAAATAACGGCATTACAAACGTGGGTACACCGATATATGCGAAAACTAACCAGATAGGCACGGAAATGAGACTGAATCGTAACGGCCGCCCACTCCTCGGGGCTTCGGTAACCTGCGCCATTCTGACTAACGCAAGCCGTGGCGTAACCACTTCCGGCAGCGGAAATGTTCCGCCCGCTGCTTGTGAGGTGGACCACAGCGGCGGCGGCCTGAGCGGCGGCAACAGCAGCCTCCGCTACCGCAGCGGTGGCGGCGGCGACGGCAATAGCGTGCTTGCTGGCTTCATCGTCGTCCTCGCTTACGGCGTGCTGAGACTTGTGCCGATCTCTTTCGTTGTGAGACTTGCCGAAATTGCTCCATTTCTTCTTTGCCCGCGGTTTGTGAGCCTCGCTCTGGTTGGTGTTGGTGTTTTTGAGTCCGAGGAGACCTCTAAACCATCTCGACGCTTTGCCCATCGGAGCTTTGTGATTCAGTAATGCCAATAGCTTAAAGGGGAGAGAGAGAGGGGCAAAAATGGTGGAGAGTTTAGACTGCTTTAGTAAGGTGACGAGTCAAATCGACTGCGACTCTTTCGGATCCGTTTAAGAGTGTGGGTTTTATAAACTGTGGAATTATTCGGGATTCAGTAAATATTAATTTCGTTGTTTACGAGCACATCTGTCATTTGTTATATTAAAGTACAAATATAGTAATTAAAATAATAGTAGTAGCATATCATATATTCCATATTAGATCTATTGTAGATGAGATTCTTTATTATGATGCATACCAAATTTTTTTTTAAAATTATAAAATAATGCGATATTAAATTATTTGTGGCATTCGAACAGTTTTTGCATCTTCATGGCTCACTTTACATTCATTAGTTCATTATTTTTTTTCTTTTTAACATTTTTGGACATGTCTTTACCAAATAATTGGTTGTAAATTATCAAGTGTTGTATGGAGAACTTTTTAACAAATATTTACTCACTATGTTTCAATTTGTTTGTTGTTAAAGATTATTTTACAAATATTAAAGAAACATTAAATAGGTCTGATTATTTGTTTAAAATGATCACAATACCCCTTTTGGAGTATTAATAGATGTGGTTCCCACAAACATTATAAGTATCCACGATAAATAAGAACTAGTATAAAAAAATTAGCCAATTACAGAATTGAAAGAAAAAAAATTCATTCTTCTCAATTACAATCCAAAAGAGACAAGAAAAATCAAACAATTAGTAGTATTTTAAAAGGTGACAATTATTTTGGTATTGAATACACTTTCTTTTTGCGTCTAACCCAAAATTATAATTTTTTTTATTTTATTGAATACTATTATTTTTAAATTTTTTGGAACTAACTACTCATATTTATTATCCTTCAATTAACAACATTAAATGAGGGTATAATAAGAATTTTTAAAGTACATTAAATATATTTCTTAACCTGTAAATAAATATTAATGAGTTATAATAAATGAGTAAATAAGAGATGAGATATTGTTATCAATTTGGGATTAGTGAAGCATTGATTATTTACTGTTTGTTATCAATTTAATGTTACTAATCCTTTTCCCTTTTTATTCAAAAGGAATTTTTTTAAAATTGAATCCATGGAGTAGTTAAAGATTTAGATATCTAATCAATAGAACTAATGGTTGACATTGAGATGGAGGGTTGGTAGATTGACCCCACTTCTTTTATTTTTGATTTCTTCAGTACATAAATGAAATACGGTAAATCGGTAATAATGATAAAAAAAAATTTGTTTTATGTAAATCGGTAATATAATCCATAGAAGGATTATATATATGTGATAAGTGGTTACTAACTTTTATAAATTAGAATGAATGTATGTATTCTATAAATCAATAAAGTAATCAATTTGAGACCAAACGTGCCTCTACGTTTTGTGTTCGTTTGCGATTTCGCAAATTTATTAACGATGAAATTTAATAAATGAAAGAAATACTTTCCCTTTATGAAAATTACATTTGTTTTATATTTACCTAATTATAATAGTGAGTTATTGACAATGTCAATTGTAACAGATTAAATAAAATAACTAACTAGCGGTGGGACGGCGACACCTGCCAGGAGAGATTAAATGTTTAAGAGTTTTTTATCCACTCATATATTTTATTTTTATTTACAGAAATGGATCCAATTTTTTTATTAAAAACAAAATGATGACCCAAAGAAAAAAAAACAGGTAAATCGTGTTTGGATATTAGATCGTAGGCAGAAAACAAAAAAACGTTACCTCATTACCAAAACTGACAAAAAGAATCTACAAAATTAAGACACCAGTTGCCGACATCACATGCAGCTACTCAGTTCTTCTCTGAGTTATGTTTTGGTATTTGCAATTTGCATCCTTTCTTTCTTTTTCTTTTTCTTTTTCTTATTAGGAAAATTGGAAAAATAAGAAATTATTTTGTTGCCTCATGTTTTGATTTTGAGTTGGCATGTTGTTAAGGTGAATTAGAGATCAATAAATATGTAGAACTAGATTATATCTGGAATACATCCCGATCATATATGAGATTTTGCAATAAAATAGAATTTTTGGTCCACCATTGGATCTAATTTCGAAAAATGACTTAATTCAAAAATAAATTATATTTATGGATGTGGAAATGAATAAAATATCACTGCCTCAAATGAGTTTCGGTGAAAAAAAAAATGATTACATGCATAACACGAGAAACGAAATAACATTTGAAAAGTATATATGCATTATTTGGGGAAATTGAATAAATTAGGTTGTCGGACGGAGAGAAGAAGTCAGAGTAATGTGAACAGGGCCGGAGTCAAATATGACAATTTCGGCCCATTTAATTTATTGGACTTTAATCGCCAAACACTGTACATTCTTTAAATAAATAATAACATATAATTATTTTAAATTTTTAGTATAAAAACTGTATTTTATTTTGATATATTTATATTTACGACTTTTGCAGAAGAAGTAATATGACCGGAGATACTCATTGATTCCTTTCTATTCCATCACTTCTCCCATAATTAATTTAGCCTATAAGTGAACTTTTATTCCTAGTTTTCAACTACTTGAGTGTTCTTTAAAAATTTTAAAAATATTCCGATATTTGTACATTTTAATACGTAACATAATCTTATACAATACTTTATAAGTCTAACTTAAACCATCAAATCTAAATTAATTTTTTATTTCTTTTCTATTATATGAGACCCATACCTCTCCTCATTTATCAAACTAATTACCTATAATTTATTATAACTAACAAGAAGTTGATTGATTAGAAAGGTACTCAAAAATTTAATTAAATATAAGATTAAAAATATAACTTTTTTTATAAAAGATACAACTATTATTTATCCTAAAGAGAAAAAAAGATGGATCCGTGAAGCATTATATGTGATGGGGACAGGTGAAGCTGGAATAATAGGTAAAAAGAGCTATAGAGGCTAAGGGTTAGACCAAACCTGTCTCTATCTCTATCTGTGAAAACACATATCAACGCCTCTCACACTCAACATCCAATTTTGAGAAATACAACAAAGTACAATAAAATTCCAATGCTACCACCACTTCTATACTTCACATGCACCCATTGTACAAATACCCCTGTTCCTTTGTGGAAATAAGACGGAGTTTATGTGGATAAATAAAAATAGGTTAATTTATTCGATATGATTAATTGTCGATGTCATATAAAATTTTATTAAATTCTGTTTTACGCAATGTTTTATATAAGATGCTTCCATATAAGTTTTTGCGTTTTTTTTCTTCATTAAATCAGTTTTTAATGAGACTCCCACCAAGTTGATTTAGGAAATTTGAATTTAAATGTATCAGTTTGACTTAGTAATAAGGTTTAGTGAGTTGGGTGAGACTCCATCTTATAGTAAGTATATCATACAGTCTTACCTAAGTTTTTGTAATATTACAATTGTTATATTGTTGATAAAATCATTATGCTGTGATGCTCCTGCATACATCCATAAATGGGGAGAAATATACAACAAAAATCGGCCCTACATTGTTGAAGAAATGTGAATAGGTAAAGTTTAGGAAGGTTCACTACGATATGTCTTATTGTTTGTCATACTATAAATTTTGGTATGTAAAAATGTATATTATTATTTTAGCGGAAATTTCAATTTAATTTTGGTATCACACTTATCTCATGTCCATATCACACCAAAAATTTTAGGTGTACCAAATATCGTTATATAAAAAAAAAATCGAAACTTAAGTATATCAAAAATACCGTTATATTAAAATGAAAATTATAAACTTAAGTATATCAAAAATACCGTTATATTAAAATGAAAATTATATATTTGAGTCAAATACTGATATATCAAAATAAATTATTTTTAAATTTATTAATATGAAATATATATATATATGTGATATTGCTCCGATTCGAAATTCGTCTTCTTCGACTGAAAATTTGAAACCTCGAATTCAAAACCTGCAAAACAAACACCGGGAGGGGTTCCCGGCGATGAGACTCCGATGCTCAAGTCAGTTGAATTGCTGAGAAATCTCTCAAATAATATGTGTGTATATTTTTGTGAATTGTGTGTGTAAAAAATTGAATATAACAATGATATATATACTCCCTTGAATGAATTGTAGTTGGAATAAGAGTTCAGTTGGAGTCCAGTTGTAGTTGAAATAGGAGTTCTCCGAAAATCAGGGATTAGCTCATGATTACCCTAAAAATAAAGAATGTGGATAACAGACCGGCGGAAATAGCGGTAAGTTGAGATCAGTTCGTTCCTTTCTTATTGTTCAGCTCGTCACTACATTTCGGACTAATGTAGTTCGCAAGATATATCGCATACTTAGTTTGCGTTTTAAGGTGGCTTTCACGTAATAATTGTGATTAGTTCGATTTAAGGGTAGAAACCCGATCTAATTTAGTTCGACCATATGAATAAGTATGTTATTTAATTAATATTAATATTTTTGATATATGCAAAAATCCCAAAAAATTCGAATTAGCATACTGATATGGTATTGTATCAAAATAGCCGATATTTGAGCTATTTTTGGGTATGGTAATTGGGGTATGTCGGTATTTTGGTATTTTTCCCAATCTTACCTAAATAATGCTGTTTTGTGAACGAAAAAAACAGGTTTTATTTTTTTTCATTTCAGCTTTAATAGGATTGTAGAAATGATCGACTACATTTTATTTGTTTCTCATTAATTCCTTTTTAATTTTATTCGAAGATAATATGACAACCAATACAGACAAATTTACTGACACGTCCATATTTCACGCAAAAAACAACAACAATGATTCACCTACAAAATACTGTGAGTTTCATTTTATTTTTCTAAATTTATTTCGAAAAGCTGAAAAAACAATAACATGGTTAAAAGAAGGTGGCAACTGAAAGGTCTTATCAATAATAACAGCAGGCGTCCAATTGGGCCAAGGCCCACTAACTTTAATACCAGTCCAAGATTTCAGATCTCCAATAGAGCAAACCTCTCCCCCTGTTTATGTACTACTACTATTACTACTAACAAATAACATTAATACTAATAATAATAATAAAAAATTATTCATAAAAATCCAATTGATACATGACCTATTGACATGTATATATATATATATATATATATATATGTAACAATAATAGTAACCATAAAGAAAGAATGACTCTGCACTTAGTGATCAGATCAAGAAATCAAACTCAGCAATTCAACTAAAGTTACAGACTTTAGTTTTTGTGAGCTATTTGATACAGAAAGATGGTAGTAAGTATGGTAGTAGTCTAATGATATCAGGTTTTCTTCTTACCCTATGAGAAACTATCTATCAAGTTTCCTATTCCTCACTATACACCTCAATGGGATCAAAAAGAACAAAACTCCATGTAATATTTAAAAGAAAATACGCGATTAAGAGGGAACAATACTTAACAAAACGAAGACGTTTGCAGATTCCTATTTTTTCCTATTCAGACCAACAAAAGAGCTGCGGTTCTGGTTAGATGTTAAAGGTGTAATGATGAAAATTCTACGGCGTGGAAGCTGTTCTGGCTGTCATTCCAACACCTGCATTGACTAAGTATGCCATTTCCTGGATGATTCGTTCAAACGATGGACGATCCTCAGGGTTGCTGCTACCAAGTCAAAAATATGTCAATTTCATGAAATATTGATCACAAGTTATGCATCATAAACCTCAATAGTATTGGTTGAAAGATGATTGATTACCTTCGCCAACAATCAGAGATGATGGATGATATTTGGGGGTCAATGCTCTCCGGAAGGTCTAGCCTGCGGTCCATGAAGCCAACGACTCCAACAACCTTTGTAAACATATTCAAAGAAGTCGGTCGACATTAATTACAGTGTTTTTGAATAAAAATGAAGATTGTCATGAGAGCAAATTCACCTGCAAGGAATTGAGGTCGCTCCAAGGTATGTTTTCGGTCATTAATTCCCAAAGAATAACTCCAAAACTGAACACGTCTGACCTGTTCAAGGGTCAAATGCACACTACATAATTGACTTCATACTACAAAAAATGCTGCATGTTTGAAAAGATACAATCCATTGGAATTCGTGTGTTTCTTCGTGTATGAGTAGTGAGATCAATCCTTATGGTTAGAACATATTCATAAGTGCAATTATGATGAATTACTTTTCTGTAGAAGGTTCGTTTCGGAGGACTTCAGGTGCCATCCACTGAGGCTGCAGTGATTACACATAATACTAAAATCAGACAAGGCATGAAAGAGAAAAAGGGGAAAAAAAAAAGAAGGGAAGATCTTAACTGTGCCTCTTCCAGATCTTGCTGTTAAGAAAGTTGCATACTTCAACTTTGATAAGCCAAAGTCTCCAACCTGAAGAAAGAAGATTGATTTAACTGGAGATTATCAAGCAAATGAAATGAAGTGATGAATTAGTACAATATCTGTAGAGGATATACCTTGACATTCAAGCTTTTATCAACGAGAAGGTTTGAAGATTTCAGGTCTCGATGTACTATAGGTGGATTTCTGTGATGCAAATAGTTCATGCCTCTGGCCTATAACCAAGATGAAAGAGGGTGAATACCTTTTTCAGAAAAAAAAACAATAAATTAAGGATAATGATTGACTTTAAAACCGGACTCACCACATCAATAGCCATCCTCAGACGTCGCCTGATGTCCAATGATTGGTTGCACTTATGAAGTGTTTTGAAGAGGCTTCCCCTGATTATATTCAATAAAAAGAGATAAGTAGAAAGAAAACGCCTCGTCTCGCGATCCTCCACATAAGAAAACTTGCTCGACGTACCTGGTCATGTATTCAGTGACCATGGCGATTCTTTCCTCTGAGAACACTGCTCCCATAAACAGTAGCACATTTGGATGTCTCAGTCTTCTCATTATATCAATCTGAAGCACATGGTAATATTACAAAATTAGCATGCAGTAGAATCACTTTTGACAATTTCTACGATGTATATAGTGTCAATCCACCTCTTTTTTGGAGTCGCGCAATGTCTCCTCTGAGTATTGATTCCCACTATACACCTTAACTGCAACATCCTGAAAAAATAGAAGAAATTAGAATATGCCTAAAAAATGAATAGTTATATGTTCATATCAATCAGGTAACTTATGATAGAGTGACATACTGATCCATTCCACAGTCCACGGTACACAACTGCAAACGAACCTGAAAGGATTTTTTTGGCATCAACCCATTTAATGAGCATCCTTTGAATGTGTAGATAAGCTTCTATGTAAGATATTCATCAACTTTACCTTGCCCAATTTCCTCTCTTAACTGTAGATCCTCCCACCGAATGTCAGAGTTGATATGTGAATCATTGTCACCTTTGCTCGATAAGGCTCCTGGAGGAGCATCTTCTGAGTTCAGTGATTTCGTATTTTGCACGTTTCGCATGGACTTACTTCCATTTGATTGGAGGTTTGACCTTGGCAATTGACCAGCAGGTCTATGTGGTTCAGAACATTCTTGACATGCACATGAATTCTCGTTACCATTTTGTTCAATGTTTTCCTCCTCGACTTTCTCTAAGTTGCTGATCAGCCCTATGTGCAACTTCCGGAAGAATTTCACTCCCTGCAGTTTTAAAGCCTAATTAACAGGTAGTTAACATTGGATAACATGCAAAGTGTGAGAGAAAAAATGGAAAATAGACAATACGGTTTTTAAAGGACGAGCAAACTCAGAAGCCGATTCTTCCTTCTCCAAGCTCATTGTGTCGTTTCTGCTCCTCCCAACAGAGAAACTGAAAGTAGGCGTTGTGATCTGCAATAGTTATAGTTTCCTATTCATCGAAATTCCATTTTAGTTTAACAGTTTGACCAATTTAACCAACACTTACAGGCACTCTTGACGGCTTATCTGCTTTCGCATCATGACTTTCTGCTTCAACTTCCTCACATGTATTCCCACGTTTCCTCAATAGAACTTTCAAAGCCTGCTCAATTTATCATCAGTCAAATGTTTTAAAAAACGATGATAATTTCATGAGAGAAAGATATGTAGGGGCATGATGATCACACACCAAATTGGAGACAGAAGATGCAAGCTGGGGCCCGGCTGAAGTTTGTGGCCGCGAATGCCACTGAATTTTGTTCAAACTTGTTTTACCAAATTTTGATTGTCCAATAATTGTTTTCATATTTCCTGAGGTTGTGTTATTAAATACAACTGCATCACTGGATACAGTGACAATCCCTACAAGCTCACCATCCTCATACAAAGGGTTCTTCGTCACTAACGCCATGAATCTTTGACCAGACCTCTTCTTGAGAGGGAGTTGACCTGCCCAAGATCTCCCACTACTCAGTGTCTGCATAATGGCCAGAGCAGAATCATGATGCTCTTCATCAAATAAAATTTCAATGGTTCTTTGTCCAACTACTTCGTAGTCTTTATATCCAAACAGTTTTTCAGCTGCTCGATTCCTGCAATATGATGCAGCATAATTGCTTGTAATAGACAACCAAGAAGTTTCTGCCCCATCTTTGTTGTTCGAGTTAACATATTTTCTAATCATAACAGCATACAGTTTTTCTGTCATGAGAAGGCATGCATGCCACAAAATTGTTGAAACTAATATCAATAACTATGTGGCTTTTTATTGCAGTTTCAAGAAACGTGTCTTAAGTAAAGCACACAAAATTAGTCAACTTGTTTTATATCTTCAATTATTGGCTGCTAGACAATAATCTACCCAAATCTGTTCTCCTACTCCATACACCTGTCTAAGAGCATATAAAGATAGTACAAAAGAAGAAAACTAGGCCAAGTTGCAAAAGCCATAGCCTCGATACTTCACATCGAAATCAATTCTTTAAAAGAATAAGAATTTCAAGATCCCAAGGGCTGACTTGTGATACTTCATATCAAAATAAATGGCCTAAAAGATTTGTAGAAACAAGATGAATCTTTCTTTCCATTAGTCTTCTCCAACACCTCATATGTACAGCACAATATTGGCAAATCGAAATTCCTAAAGCCCTTTTGTTTTCTACAGGACCCATATACTAAAAAATGCAGAAAATTTAAAATTTTAGTATTTGGAATAGGCTTAATACAAAATCAAGCAGTATTCCTACATAGTTGCAGCAATTCAAAACCAACCACTAACCAATAAATCAAACAAGCAATGACTAAATACAGTGTAATTGTCAAAATTTAATCGATTAAAGAAATTGAAGAAATTAAGAGATTAAAGAAATACCAATAAATAATCTCCCAAGAGCCAATTCTGCTCAAGTGAACTGCATGTCCCATGTTCTCCAACACACTCCTGTACGGACTCCCAAGAAAGAAGGTTCCCGGAATGTGCTCAGCCCACCCGGGAAGTGACGTCACATCATCGGAATCCATCGTTACCTCCTTCTCTTCCTTAACATAGCTGGTCTTCTCTTGCAAGACAACATCAAATTGTTGTCTGAGATTCTGGTGGCTGACTTCAAGGCTCTTGCACCGATCAAAGAGGACTCGAAAAAGAATCTCCGGCGACTTGGCTCCGCCGTCCATGGCGGTGAAGACAGTGCAGAATCGGGCATATGCATCGCTGGGTGGCCAAAGGTTTTTGTAGTGGAAAACAATTGGTTTCTTGATTTAAAAATGATGTAATAATATTATTATATTTTGTAAATGTTGTAATAATATTATTATATTTTATATGAGTCGTGGGCCAAAAGTGTACTCGCCACGTGGCACCTACCGCCTTTATTATAGAAAACCAACCTATAGTGTGTGTGTTGTGAATGATGCCAATTATATATGAATTGCGGCCTTCAACCTTTTGACAAATTTGGACCCGACCCGGATTTCTCGAAATTGAGATATTGCCTATTGGACCGTATTCCATTTCTTTTTGACTAATTTAATATAAATGTTTAAGACTTTGAACGAATTACTAAAATTGGAATACAAAGTATAGATAGTAGTCCTAGGTTTTGTGAATAAACAACGGTTCCATTGTTTCTTTTTTCTTTAATACATTAGTTACTTAGCTACGTGGGAAACTTTTCATTTAATATAAAAAGATTGATGTGATGCATTTCTTAACATACTCAAAAAAAATTCTTAGTGTTATTAAATGTTATAAGTTTATTTTTATTATAATTTATCTATCAGAAAATAATATTAAAGTTATTATAGTTTTATGTAATTAGAATGTTAAATAATATGATATGTCATTTGAATTATAACAAAAATTATGATTGTTCATTTGTTTGAATATAATGAAATTTTAACTTATGCAGATAAATTATCATATTGGGATAACTTAGCCTACTGTGTTTGTAATTTTGGCCTGCGACATGTTGGGGAGAAAGCATATAGAATAATATACGTCTGTTTATAGAATTTGTCGACTTAAAGATGACAAAAATCAACGATTATTATAAAAAATCACATTGATAATGTTTTGTAGAATTTACAAAGTACTGACTGATTATTTGGATAAAGAATATTCTAATCCAAACATCTAATGATTTCCCACTACAATCCCACTACTATTATTTCAATATTATTAATTGTTGATTATGATCTATTTAAATTAGTGAATTTGAGAATGAATTTGAAATTTATAATTACAAATTCATCGATGGTGATTGGTTTGATGTATATTTTAAATCTACTATTTTCATTTTGAATTAAATAGCAGTATACCCGCGCGATGCGCGGTTTGTGATATAAAATCTATATTTTTTAATATTGATGACATAATGTAATGATATATCATTTAAATGTAATATATAAAATATATATATATATATATTGCTTTTAATATCTATATTAATTAAAAATGTTAATATTTCAACTTTAAAATTATGTTATTTTAAATAATTGTATTTGATATAATTAAAATTTTTGAATGCAAACAATTTTGAAACTCAACATTTTAAATTTGATATAATTATATATGCTATGTAAATAGTAGATTATGAATTTTAAAATAGATATGAATTTGATATAACATGCATTAAAAATGAAATCTAAATTAAATTACGAATATAATTAATTCATAAATATAACACAATACAATATAAAATAATAAAATTTGAATAATAAATTGAACATCAATATCAAAAAATAATAAAATAATAAATATAAAATCAATATTCAACAATTCAATTTGAAAATAAAATTGAACACAATATAAAATAATAATAATAGTTTTGTGTTTGTGAGTTTTAATTTCTGAATAATTCAAAAGTCATTTACTAAACTTGCTAATATATTTTGTTCATATTTTTGTTCTTTTATATTTTAGATGTGTAGATAATTTTCTGCATTGTTTTTAGATGGATTTGTTCAAAAAAAAAATTTTAATTTATTCCAAAATTTAGTTTGTATTTAAAAAATTTAGCTTCAAAACTATATAAGAATAATCAAAAAGCTGACCCATATTTGCACACTCCTGAAACCATTTTCTACAATCATGAAATTAAATTAAATAAATTATAACAAGTTTCCCCTGAATCCAAACCAAAAAAAAATAAATCAGATAAATTTAAGTGATTAGTGGCAAATCAATAATTTTTGCCAATTAGGTCATTAATGGCAAATCAGTAATTTTTACCAATTAGGTAATTAATGGCAAATCAATAATTTTTGCCAACTTCTTTCATTTTATATATAGTATAGATTTTAAAATTATTTTGTTGGATTTCAAATCACCTTATTCAAACACAATCTTAAATTCTTTTCATTTAATTTAAGATATTTTGTAAACTTAATAGATGTATAATATATAAAATGAGTTAAATATATTAAATAATATTTTTTAACATTTATTAATACGAGCTAAATAATATATTTACTAAACCTAAATTAATTTATTGTGATAGATAAGATTGTTGGTTTATAGTACACCAAATAATGTCAATTACAATGGGAAAAACAGAAAACAAAACTGTTACAGAATTCAAATGTTATCCCAAATGTCGTCACACTGCACACAATAGATTTTGGAATAGAATGTTGTCGATAATGTTGGCAACACTGTGACAACAGAAACTTAAAACGCCTTCGAACTTCAAATATCTGTAAGACCTTCAAGCTTTGGCTACGTACAAGATCCAGAAAGCAGCAGCAGCAACCCTGTAACAATGATCATTCGAAATGCACCAAAATGAATTTTGGAAAGTCGAGTCAAGAAGACCTTTCCCTTAAAAAACGAACATGTCCCGGCTAGTGCTCACGGTATGACGTGACGTTCCCAAAGGTAAAACGACTTACGTTTTCTAGTTAGTAGCACCACAAAACTAGAAGTACCAACGAACTAAAATAGTGGAAGGACTAGATCGCACTTCTATATGCTCAAACAATACAAGATTGATTTTGCAAAGATGCTATGAGAATGACTTTTTAGCAATAATTTCATACTCTCAATGCTGTATAATGCTCGTACAAAACTTATACAAATGAATGAAAACCATGCCCTATTTATAGGCACATCCACCAAGTGAAGGGACACCTCATATTAATGAGCATTTAAGGCATTTAAGTCCACGACCACGAGCCTTGTAGCTCAAGTGGTATCCCACTTTTATAAAGGTGCAGATTGTGATGACTAGGGTTTGAATCCGGGTCACACAAGTTTTATAGTTCTTATTGTTCCCGTCCCTTCCACTCCCCCAAATCTATTTTTAAAAAAAGGCATTTAAGCCCACTGAGTAAGTGGAGCTCTCCACTATCTTACACCATCAATGACAGAGGATTTGGAAGGTCATTAGCCACTAGGGTTTCGAGATGGGCTATCCAAAGGGCTTTTACGTTTTGGGCTTTGCAGACGAGAGATGTTGCTCGTCATGTTGCCAACATCAGACGCAACATCTGACCAACAGACATATTTTGGTCACTAACTTTGTGCATGAATTTTCACTTACCGAAAATCGGTTTTAAGAGCGTAAATGCATTACGATCATCTACTCAAGACGTAGAACGATCTTTTTCCTTTTATTTTCACATTTATCCAACTTTGACTCTTCAAAATAATGGTCAAAACACATGTGGTCAAGACTTTCTACAAAAGTTAATATTGACCCACACTTTTAATTGGATCAAAATC
Organism: Scutellaria barbata; assembly: GCA_028654395.1. Taxonomy (NCBI): domain Eukaryota; kingdom Viridiplantae; phylum Streptophyta; class Magnoliopsida; order Lamiales; family Lamiaceae; genus Scutellaria; species Scutellaria barbata. The sequence continues at coordinate 13,655,179 of CM053645.1, forward strand.
AATTTTCTCTAACAATGACACGATGAAGTTTTGGATTCATCAAATGTAAAAATCAATGTAACATCTTTTCAAAAATATTTAGGTGTGCCGACTTAAGTATTCCAATAAATTTAGTAACTAGCTTACATAATGTGCAATATATTTTGGTGTATGGGAAATAAGTGTGTTTTGCAAGTTTCGATTTAATAATTAATTGGATTTTTAAAAATATGGGTTTTTATCATTTTATAATTATTTAAAAATTTTATAGGATATGATTACTGTTAAGTTAACGTTGTCATATTAAAAAATTATAAAAAAATAAAATAGATACTGTTATTTTATTTAATAAATGTAGTTATTGCTGGGAATGATAGAAAATTAGAAATTTTTTGATAAAATTATAAATTTTTTAAAATAAACATGAATTGTCCAATCGAAACTAGCCGGTCGCAATCCAAAACATGAACATGATGAATTTGTTATAAACTGGAAAGTGGAAAAAAAAAAAAATCTAAAACTAAAACTGGACCTAATTGGGCTGGAGTTGGAAAATTTAAAGCCCACTTAGTAGGCTCGAACGAATGGAACAAAAATAAATTTGAGTTGGGTCTTCCATGTGTTAGTCTTGGATAATCTCCCCTTCCATGTTTCCTTTTGTGTAACAATAACTAGTAACTTTGGACTTAGCCAAATTACACCCGCTTTATCTGATTAGCAAATGAAAGACCCCATTTCAATTCTATATTCCTATTCTCATATTATTACTTAAAAAAAAAGAATAACGTTGTGTCATTAGTTGGGCATTTCTTAACTTGACTAAAATCATAATTTCGAATTTTGTTGTTGTAGTTGTAACTTATAAATATAAAGGCAAAGTTTTGAGTGAGATTGTTTCAGAATTTCATGATGTGAGATGGATCGAGTCGGATATAAAAAATTATATAATATTTTTATTTGTATTATGTGATACTCTTCTATATATTAGATAATCTTTTCATATTATATGATGTGAGTTTGGTCAGACTGTAAAAAACTATGTAATATTTTTGTGTGTATTATATAATATTTTATATATATCAAATAATATTTTTATATTATAGGACACATGACTCGAGTTGTGTCTGGTCACGTTTACAAAATGTACGGATCCTCCCTAGCGCAACCCATGCGCTTTTCTCCTTCGTGTGTGGGTCGTGAAATATGTAATATTTTTGCCTGTATTGTGTAATATTTTTTTATATATCAAGTTATACTTTTTTATTATGTACATATTTAATATATAAGTATTACTTGATAAATAGAAAAAATTATATAATATAAATAAAAGTATTACGTAATTTATTATGTGCTATCCAACCCGTCTCGTCTCATAAAATGGAATCCGTGAGATAGTTTTAGACTAAAGTCCAAATATTATGATACTACTCCAAGTAAAGTCATATCCGGCTATTAAAGTTGAAGAATTCAAGTTTAATTTTAGATCGTATGAAGAGTATCATTTTTCTATGATTAATTGTTGTACAGATAAAAAAAAATTCTAATTTGGCTATTTTAAACTATCCTTTAAGTTTTCCTATGAAAACAAAAAAAGAATACTTTAAATTAATTCAAAATTTGAGTACATTATAGTGATTGAAATTTATTAAACCCAGTTAACATTCTATGTACAATTATGTGATTTGAGGACTTGTTAGTTCGTCGTAGCCGGACAAGTTGGATTTCAACCGCAAATCATTAAATGCATCTGTATTTGACTGCAATAATGATATAAAGTCATATTTTGGTACATAATTTTGTGGCTTGCATGACATTATTTACTTTGAATTTGCTTAGCTTTAAAGAAATTAAAGTTTTGGCACAATATAATTCAATTACTTTGGCTTGCCAACCTTAGCTTTAGAATTGCTATTTTCAATCTGGATTTCAAGATTTTTTTTTAATAATATGGATTACTCGTGAGTAAAGCTCATCAAATTTGATGAAGTGTTTGGATGTAATCATGAATCCCTATTAATATTAAAAACATTTTATAATTTTGTTTTGTTAGAAGAGAGACAAATTGTTCATATATTAACATAAATCATATATTTACATGTTAATCTTATTTTTGATTTGATATATCGAGTTTCATTACATGTATCTTATTCTCAATTGTTATCATTATATTATTGTTTTTGACAAAAGTTATAAATAATTGCACCGATCATTCATTTCTGATCTAGATGGTAATCCACAATCATTAATTTTTCCTCTATTCCTTTAATCGGAATTCCCTTTCCGAAATATGAAAAAAAAAGTTATTAAAAATTGAATGAGAGTTAATTATTTCACGTGAATTAATAATTTTATGAGGAGAGAATTGTCAGAACCGTATAGTGTGGCACCGTAGAGAATTGCGAGGCGGATGCCTATATAAATGGAGTGTTTCACATCAACTCCAGCAGGTTACTGTCAAACACCACGCCCCCTCGGAGCGCCTCGTATCTCTCTCTCTCACTCTAAAATATTTATTTAAGGTTTTTCAATCAATCAATTAAATTCGTCGATAGCTATATGCACATACATTGAAACTGGGTATTGATTTCAAGAATTTCTCAAGGTGAATGCGATTTATTTATTTGTGTTTCTGTTGATTCTTGTTACTGTCGGAACGAATTTGTAGCTTCTTTTTTGAGAATTTTTTTTATGCGTTTTAGGGTTTTACGAATTCCGATTCGAACATGCATGCATTTGATTGTATCCTCAGATCGAGTTTCGATTTAATAATTTGGGTTTTGTGTTTTATTGGATTTTATTCTGGCTTTGAATTTAGAAATTGCATGAAGTCGAATTGGAGTTTGAATGACTTCAATTTTACTTGTATGGGTTCTTAATGATTTCCTTGTGCTGATTGAGAGGGGGAGGGATGATGGGATACTGATTTGCCTTTTATTCGGATTTGAGGTTTTGGGATTTTATTGGTTTGAAGAATGATCAGTGGAATGGTCATGGTTAGAAGCCTTCTGATTTAGATTGTAATCAATCTCTCTTCAGAAGCAAAGGTTTATCAAAAATGTGAAATATTGGTGCTTCTTGATCTACAAATGATTAAGCAAACAGCCACCGAATTTGTGAGGGTTTGGAAAAGAAGCCCAGGGTTTGCTTGACCCCTTTTTGAACCCAAGATAAGGTAACCAAATATTTGATGGTTTTCTCAGCTTCCTAGATATGTGATTATATAGGCCTTATTCTGTGTTAAGATAGGTTGTAGTTGCTTCACTGTTGAAGTTGCAAGATTCACACTTTTGCATCAAATGATAGCATAAAAGATGCTGTATGTGTCTCATAGAAATGATGTTACGGTGTGCGATTAACTCATAAATGTAATAAACTACCAGATAAGATATTTGCTTATTTGGTAATTGATATCAGTTGTTTTGCCTATTTGGATTGTCACGACAGATTGACAGAGATTTATAATTATCACCGTACACATGCTTAGACGAAAAAGTTGAGAAAACTGATAATAATCTAACTGTATGCATTAGATTTAGATGATAAGGTCTATCTGTTCTGGAATTCAAGTTATGGTTGCATGTCAAATCCGTCTAAATGAAAAAATCAAAAAATATATCTTTCACATCTTTATGGGGCATATCTTGAGGTTTTATTTTTCTGCTTGTTTCAACTTGGAACATGAGTTGGTTGCAAGTGGAATTTATCTATACATAATCATTCTTTCCTCAGTTTTTAACTTTCGTGACATTAAACTACCAAACAGTTGCTGCAAACTTTTAAATAACAGTTAATAGAAAGGTTACTAATCATTGGCTTAACACTTTTGTTGCATTAATACTTGTGCTTTCCTGTTGAGGCTTATAAGAAATAGCACCAGAGGTGATAGGTGATTTAGACAGTCTGCAGGTTTCCGCTATTGTTACCTTTTTTCTTCACAAGCCTGATGATGGGGCATCATGTAGAGCAGTATGTACTTAATACAAGTTTGGTTTGGTTCAATTCGGAAACCAGGCTTGGTCCGCATTATTCTATGCATTGCTGAAAGTTAAGAGTTCATCAAACTTTAAACCAGCAAGGTTTTTAGCCTGAATTTCTGTGATTTGTAAGATTATTTTTCAGATATGTCTGCACTTTTGAATTCACATGCTGGGGGTTGACATTCCTATAACATTATTTTTTTTAAAAGGCTTAAGCAATGAGTGGGCTATTTTTCTATTTTGTAGACTCTAATATCGTATGATTTCTTTTTTCACCAGGTCTCCATAAAAGTTATTGTTAAAGGTTGTAGAATATCTTTCTGGAAAAGAAATGACCTTTTGCAGAATCTTTTGAGGAATCAAAATGTCCGGGATACTTAGTGTAAGTTTTTCCTCCACTTGATAATTGTTTGTATGCATGCCAATTTGCTAATGTATTTTTAGTGTGATATGTTTTGAAATATAAAGAAAGTTAAATAAATAGAATTTGACTTTTATCCCTTGTTATCCTTACTGGATTTATTTAAGTATTTCCTACTGAGAAAAGCATAATTGTTTTGTATTTCTTTTGAATTTATGATTCTCTAAATTCACATGGAACTTATGGATGTAGTCAGGATTGAATGGCTCAAATTCAAACCTTCCAGATAATACTGGAAGAGCTTTCACAACTTCCTTTTCTGCTCAGTCTGGTTCCTCCGGTGCTGTTTTAAACCAGTCTGGTGGTATGCACATAAGTTGCTTTAGTTGAGATCCATTTCCCCTCTAGATACATTAAATAATGAACTTATTATTTCACTGGAAGGTAACATGCAAGGGATTCACAACATACATGGCAGCTTCAATATGTCAAACATGCCAGGACCATATGCATCAAGAAATTCGGCGAATATTGGTGGTATCCCAAATGGTGTCCAACAAGCTCCAGGAAGTGTTTCTAATGGGAGATATGCAATAAATAGTCTTCCTAATGCACTTTCTCAGGTTATCTATTTATCTAGATCTATAGTGAGATTAATTCTTCAAAATAGTTCATATATTATCACAATAATGAACTTATGCACATGGTGATGCAATTAACTGGGAGATGTCCTTAACTATGGCTCACCTTTTGATGCAGTTATCTCTTGGGAGTTCACATGGACATTCAGGTGTTACAAATACTGGGGGTATGAGTGTTTGATAATCTGTAACGTGGTTTATGTATGCAGTACCAGGTTTGGGTTCCTCTGGACTCTAATTGCTGCCTGCATGATTTCAGGCCCAGGTGTTCTTCCAAATATGGGAAATACAGGGCGAATTACAAATTCTATTGGAGGTCTTGTGGGCGGGGGCAATGCTTCAAGGGGTGGAAGCTCTACTGGGGTGGGAAACATCCCTGGTCTCGCTTCTCGATTGAACTTGACTGGTAACTATTTATCATTCTGGTTTTCTAAGTGGTATGGCAGACAGGCAGAGTTGATGCAATTTTTGGTGGTTGTGGCATGCAATTACAGTTGATGATAACTTTAAGTTGTGAGGCAACAAAAGCATACATTTCCATGCTATTTGTCCTGAGCTTGTATCGTTGTAGGACTACATGTGCATAATCATAAATTTACTGGATGATGCTAGTAGTTTCTCAAAACTTCCAAACTTAGTAAAGGTTGAACATGAGGCATGCTGTGTGCATCTGGTGACTTTTCGTCGTATGCTATATTGTATGCTGGATTTTTGTATGAATATTTGCTGTTTCGTGCTGGAGACAATTCTTTTATTGAATTATGGACGTGAATTCATAGCTCAACTAAATTTGCAACTTATCTGAGTCATTTATTTTATTGACCTTTAATACTATTTAATTGACAGATCAATTTTTCAGCTCCTCAGGTGGTATCCATGCTAAGCAATTCTTATTCTGGTGCTGGTGTACCGATCTCACAAAACCAATTTCAAGCTGGGAATAATAATTTTAGTTTTATGGCCTTACTAAATGACTCAAATGCACATGATAATGCGGCTTTTGATGTAAATGACTTTCCTCAGTTATCTGGGCGTCCTCCTTCTGCTGGTGGGTCTCATGGCCAAATAGGTAATTTAATTAACAGACAATTGATTGCATTTATATGTTACTCTTGTTGTCAGTATAATGGATCTTTACTTTTCCTTGCTTCAAAGGTTTGATGCAAAAACATAATATTGGATTTGGCCAGCAGAATCAAGAATTCAGCATTCAGAATGAAGATTTCCCTGCTTTGCCAGGATATAAAGGTGTTTAAATTTCTGCATCCCTCACATTTTGTGGGAATTGTTTGCTAGAGCTCTTTCAACGGAACCACACAACTTTTATACATTGAAAAGTTCTATGTTTTTTTTTTTTTTTTTTGGGACCCTGGACCTGCATAATGTTCATTTTCCTTAAACAGATTATCATGTACCTTCTTACACTATAAAGATAACTACGTGTTTCCAAAGTACCTTTTATCGTTATGTTTGTAGAAATTTTGGATCTTAATATAAGAAATAGTTGGGAGTTTTCTTTGGCAGCATGCATTTAAGGTATAATCAAAGTACTTATAGTTTCACTTTTGCTTGTTATATACCTAATATTTAGTTTTCTTGTCAATTTGTGGCTTTCACATTGGGAAACATTTATATGTTGGACCAACTGCAGTTTTTTTAGATTGACATTTTTTTATTAGGTTATATTTGCATCAGAATGTTTGTAATATGTATACAAGAGGAAGGTTTGGTATTAGACTTTTAGAATGTAAAGAGGACATTAAATGGCAATGCAGGTTAGCTAATATAATTACATATATGGAATAGTTATCTATGGAATTGAGATTTGTAGATTATTTTGACTTGAATTTGAAAATCTCAGATATTTATGGCTGAAATTCTCTCGCCTTTATATCTCAGCATTTTTTAGGATTTTGTTAAGTGGGGTGTTTCTGCCACTATAGTCTTCCCCTCCTGAGCTTTACGACGATCTATATTGGTTCTAGTATTCTTACTTGGATCATTGTGCAGGTGGCCTTAACGTAGGGGGTAGTGCTGAATATACCATGAATGCTCACCAAAAAGATCAGATCCATGATGGTATGGCAAATTTAATGCAGTCTCAGCAATTATCGGTAAGTTACTACTGTACATGAAGATTTTTTTCATTTGGAACTTTGTGAATGCCTCGTAATGATTAGATGCATCCTTTTCCAGATTGGAAGGTCTTCTGGTTTTAACTTTGGGGGCTCATATTTGTCACACCTTCCTCAGCAACATCGTGCTTCGTCAATGAATGGCACGGGAGTTTCCTATCTAACATCGGGAAATCAAGATCTTCATTTTCATGGTCCTGAGGTATGGCGTAGCCCATTTTAAGTAAATAGTTTTTCTGAAAATCAAAATTGTAACTTTTATCATAGATTTTGTTAATTTCATTCTTTTTTGTTGTGAAGTTTCATATGATTTCTTTGTTTTGTGATGTGATCAAAAAATTTCCAACACTCAAATTATCTATTGTTTTAGGACTTCTAATTGCTTGGTATCTTATGATCATCTTTCGCAGCAGTATCAGCAATTCCAGCAGTCTCAATCTCGTTTCATTAATCCATTTAGAGATAAAGACATGAAAGCCACACAGGGATCCCAAAGTGTACCAGATCAATATGGGATGCTTGGTTTATTAAGCATCATAAAAATGGTGAATCCAGCTTTGACCTCTCTTGCTCTGGGGATTGACCTGACGACTCTTGGTCTAAACTTAAACTCATCTGAGACTCTTCACAAGAAGTTTGCATCTCCCTGGTCTGATGAACCTGTCAGAGGAGAACCTGAGTTCAATGTTCCTGAGTGTTATTCTTCTCAACAAACTCCTCCATTGAAGGTGAGATTAGTGTGTTTGTTATGGTTTAATTATGTTAGGATACTGAATGTCATCATGCTAAACAAGCTTCTCCCTTGAAGGTGAGATTGGTGTGTTTTGTTTGGTTTGGTTCTGTAGTGGTAGGATATTATTCATTACCATGCTCACATTATTGGTGAAATCCTCATTTGCAGCAAGGTTATTTTGGAAGATTCCGACCTGAGACATTGTTTTACATCTTTTACAGGTATAGTCAGGCCTTCCCCACAGTGTAAAATTTAGTCCTGATGGACTGATGCTAATTTTCTATATTTCATTTTATGTAGCATGCCAAAAGATGAGGCTCAACTCTTTGCAGCAAACGAACTGTGAGTCTCCTTCCTCATTCTAACTCCCTTTATGAGCTTTGTTCTTGCATTTTGCACACAAATTTAAAAGTCTTTCCCCTTAATCCCCTTAGTACAACCATGAGGGTTTAGGTGATTGGGAGACGTTCTTGAGCAAAGGTTAAACACTTTGATCTTATTCCCGAAATCCAAAAATTATTGTCAAAAGCATAATACAACAGTAAGTTGTGCATCTTTAAATCAGCATCACGTATTGATGTAAGTAATTCTCGATTGAGATTTCTGCTAAAGGAATTCATTTTAATTGAACAAATCCTAAAATCTCATTTGTGAAAGATACATGCAAAGCTATCTGTACATGACAGACAAAAATTATGAGAGGAAGAAGATAAATGTAGTTAGATTGGTAACTTTAAGGCCCCTGAGATGAATGACTCGTATAAGCCTGTTAAGCCTATACTATAAATGTGATTTGAGTCCAACTGGTTTATGTTTTTTTGCAGCTACAATAGAGGTTGGTTTTATCACCGAGAGCTCCGGTTATGGTTCACCAGAGTGAAGAGTATGGAACCTCTTGTCAAGACAAACACATACGAAAGAGGTTGCTACTTCTGTTTCGATCCCAATACATGGCAGACAGTAAGAAAGGTTTGCAGTTCATGACTTGTAATATCTTTTTGTCATTTCCATTCTGGATTTAGGTTGAGTTTTCGTCTGAAACAACATAGTTTATGTTACTTAGTTTTCTTTTATTTGTTACAATGCAGGATAACTTCGTTCTGCAATATGAAATGGTTGAAAAATGGCCGACTCTCGCGCAGCAGTAGTATGGTTCTATCCCGTTTACTAATTTACTTCAGAATTACATTTTTTTAGTATAAAGTTGAGCAAATATGTTGTATTTTGAACCACACCCCTGTTATAACTTAGAACCCTGTTTAGAGGAATGTGTTTTTAATGATTAGAGGATGTACTTTTTTGACACTTTAAGGTTTTATTCTAGTGGCCTTATATCTGTTTTATTTTCGTGTTTCCTGTAACATCTACTTGGCCGATAGTTTTGAACTGTTCTGGTTATACTTTTGGTTGGTAGAAATTTAATTTTGATATCAATTTCACTTTTATGTGTTGTACCTGCAATTTATTGTTTTAATCAACAACCTGCATTTTTAAACTACTCAAAACAATTAACAAAAAAACTGGAGGGTTTCTTAATGAATATCTGAAGTTTTGAGTTGTGTGTGTGCGTATGTGAATTCATTTATCACCAAAAGAACTTGAAATCAACATTTTATTAAAAAAAACCCGTCAAATTACTTTTCAATAGTTTTCATTTAATGAACCTTTCTATAAAATAATATTAATAATTAATTAATTGTGTCGGAGATTACCATTGGATTTTATAGATGTAAATATATTTTTATAAGATTTTCGAATGTGCTATATATTTTGATGAGGATTAGTTATTTTCTTTTTAAGTTTCATAGGAATAACTTGTCATATTTCAATAAGTAGGATTCAAAAGGAATTCAGTCAAGCCAAACATATCAATTAAATTTGTTTGAATTATTGGTGTTTTAAGATTGTAATTGAATTTGAGTATCAATCAAATTGAGTTATAAGAAACACGAGTTGAACTCAATAGTTTAATATTTTTATATATGTTTCTGATCACCACAAATCACATTGTATGGTGACAAAATACGAGAGATCGAAACATGATAAAAAAACACAGAATCCAGAATTTTTCCCTTCACACATACCAGAGCAACATTTTGATGGTTGGACATATATATCTGCAATGAAGAGTTATGTACAAACATATGATAGTAACTCTGACAAAACATATCCTATATATATCTAAAGTTAATCTTCTCTCTCTCTCTCTCTCTTCCTAGGCCGACCACTTCCTATTCCCTGACAATGTATAGGAACCAAAACTTTCTTACATTTTGGTGCAAAATTTCCTCAACATTGGAGGAGAAATCAAAGACAATTTTTATGTCCCTTGGAGCATGAGCAAAGAGCCATAGTCCTCTTCTTTCATGCTTTACAGCCATCATATTAACTTGCATTGTGTATCATCATTACTGTCTTTCAGAGACGTTAATGTGAAATCCATTTGGAAATTGCAGACCAGGTGTTCGAAGAATGTCCCCTCCTTTGAATGCTTTCCACCTGATGCATGGAAACAAGTTAGTCATATTTCTGTGATCGATATTTCTTTTCTGGAAAGTTAAGGTATGCATTGTTCTTACTTGTACTTGGTTACTAGACAATGGAGAAACACAGCCATTTGAACCTTTGTGAACTCTGTTCCAACACAGAACCTCATACCACCTCCAAATGCCATGAAATTTCTTGAAGCACCATTTGTGTCTATTCCCTGTTGGATATAGTTGATACTTTAATGATCAAGAAGTGGGATGAATTAGTAGAATGAAGTGTAGTAGTGTGCGAAATGTGTCGTATACTTGCCTCCCATCGCGATGGATTGAAGTTGAGGGGATCTTCATATTTGGTGGGGTTTAAGTGCACAGCTGGAGGGCATACCATAACGGCCCAACCAGCTGGAATAGTGTATCCTGTAACCACACGATCATATATAGAGTTAGATCATGTTGTATGAAACAACTAGGAAAATAGAAGTGAATTAAGTTCTTGATTGAGTCCACACCTTTAAATTTGGTTTCTCTAAGTGCTTTTCTGAAAATCCCAGGTACTATGTTTGCCAGTCTCACTGTTTCATTGATAACCTGCAACAACTTAGTTCGTTAGTGAACATAGATTGAAAATAAGGCCAAGAAGTTATAAGGGGAAATTAAGTTCACCTGAAATGTGTATTTCATAGATTTGTACTCACTCCATTTGAGTCCAGAATCTGGATTCTCCCGCCTTTTGATAATCGCCTCGTGCTCATTCTGAGACAGGTTTCAAGCATGATAAGTGAAACAATAGCACCAATAATTGATCTAGTTGTTCGGTTAGGAGTAGTTAATCTTGACTTACAGCCAGTTGTTTCCAAACCAATGGATGGTCTGTAAGAAATTTAGTTGCTAGAGTGAGTGCCAACGAGGTGGTTTCAAAGCTAGCAAAGAGCAAGACAAACATTAAATCCAGGGCAATCCCCTCTGTAAGAACTGTATCCTTCCTTTGAAGTTCTTCCAAGACATAATCAAAGAAATCAGTCTGGATTTTCCTCGGCCTCTCTCGTCTTTCTTGTAGCATGTTTTTCAACATCTTCATTGCCCTCTTTCTCCCCTGATCAATCAAGCGAGTTAGCCAATCATATCCTTTCTTACAATCATCTTATCTGCACAAAATGTACACAGAAACACACCTGTAAACATCTGTGATAGGCTGTTCCTGGGATGTCCAGAGGGAAAGAGATCAACCCTTGTATGAAAGCTTCAAAACTTTCCCTCAGATTGTCATTGGATTTCTCAGAATCATAACTAATCAGTTTTTTTGCTGTCAAGTCAAAAATCATCTGCAAGAGAAACATTGATCATATTAACAGTGTTTTAAAAGAGGAAACAAATAGGAGTTTAATTAGGACAAGATATCTGTTTCTTGATTACCTGTGCAGTAGAATCCTTCACTTCAACAGTTTTCTTGATTGACCATTTCTTCAAGCTCTTATTCGATGCTTGTTCAATCTCAGGAAGCATCTTTTTAAGACTTTCTGGGCCGAAGAGATTAAGCACCATATTCTTTAAATACTTGTACATAAATCCATGCAAAGATCCCACATTTTGCCTCCCAAAAATCTCAGTAAATGTATCTGGATACCAGCTCTGAAACAACTGCCCCTCTTGTTGAAATATGAAGTAATTTAGATCTGCATCAGCTGATACAATCACCGGACGCCCCACCAAACTAGTCTTGAATATAGGTCCATATCTGTGAAACAAATTAGATAAGCATTGTCATAATATGATCAACTGAAAACATATTTGGAACAAAAAGTTCAAGATTGGATGTTATTACTACCTTTGCATCCTGTTCTTGACAAAAGGAGGAATATCAGAACAAGTGTTGGGAGCAAAGAACTGTAGAGTTTCTCCCAGGAGAGGCCACCCCATTGAACCGGGTGGGAGGACCCCGTTGCAACGCGGGTTTCTCCACTTGTAAAGCCAGTTGACAAAGGTGATCATCATCAGTATGAATCCAACATACATAACTACTGGAAACATGGTTGAATCCACAATTTTCAAAGCACAAAAAATGTTGCAAGAAATGAGAAATGAGAGAAGAGGTAGAGGAGACAAGGTTGAATAGAAGTTGCTGTTATAATCTCAGAGAAGTGTTTAAATAGGGAGGCAAAGAATCTGCAACTGATCAAAATAGTAATTTTTTAAACTTTCTATTATAATTTTTTTTTCTTCCAGAAGTTGGTTGCTCCAAAAGCTGTACAAAGTGATGTTAAATAAATGACAAATAGAATAAATAGAATAATTTTGTCTACAGGAACTCGTTATCCTTTGTCAACACATAACATAAAAATATGTGTAGAAAGCCTAGCATGACGATGAAGTTTGCAAGATACTCCCCCCCTCCCCACCCATCCACCCCTTTTATCCTATGTGGGATATTCTATTGCAATATAGGATCATTTATCTCGTATTACACGTAATTTTAAATTAAAAAAAATTCAGTACATATGTTGCGAATTTTTTACGCTCGATGTTTATTTACGCTATGAAATAGCAGATGCGACGTGACAACATCGAATCACAGTTAAAGATCAAAAATGCTCATATTTAATTTTTAAGATGCATGAAAACTGAAATAGAGTATGATGCAAACTTATTTTTCTTTCTTAGTATATCTTATTTGAGGAAGTTTTAAAATACATAAATATTTAGAATCTTAAGGATGTCAGTTTAGATTTAAAATCTTTCCTGTATATGCTACTAAGTACATACAATTTCCTTTAAAAAAAAAAAAAACAGGTAAAATATGATTAAAAGACTATTTTGCCCTCACAAATGCTCATTTGATGATCCAAGTGATAATGTTCGACCCGAATCATGTCAATATCTCTCAAATAGATTGAACCCGATTCCCCAAATCAGTGAGACATCAGGAGTTGTTAAGGGCACATTTACAATCTTTTAGTTTTTTATTTAAGAAAAAGAGAATTAGATCCCATCCTAGATCTTCTTTAGCTGTACATTATCTTGTATGATATATTGTCAATCTTATTAACATCATCAGCATTTGATATTAAAATGTTATCCTCTACATTGGCATACATTAGTTGTGAACGTGAATGTATAGCCAATTAGAGGCCACATAGAGTCATAGAGATAACCACCCCTTTATGAGCCTTTGAGCCACGGGCTTTTAAAAATGGTTGAATCAAGGACTACTTATTTAGGTAGGTTACTGTGGATCATTCCTTAATTATGACCAGACCAGACATTTTTACCAGTTTATGTTGGCTTACTTAACTACACAAATTCATTACAAAATATGTAGGATCATTATCAATTCTTGGGGTCATTCAGACACTAATTAAGACCTTACCCTTTGCACACTCATCAAGAAACCTTGTCTGCTATTTCTTGTGTCAATCCCCTCTTCACTCGTGTGCACTTTGACCCCCTTTTGCACTTTAGTAAATGGTGAAAATTTTGAATGTATTTTTTATTTTAATTCTTTCTAGTTAAAAGTTTTATTGCCTTGTGGGTCTTGCTTGCTTGCCATAAAATGGACCAATACTACTTCATGCTACCAAAAGCCGGACTTCACTATTTGGGTAACAACCCGCATATGTGGTCATGAGTTATATGTTGTTGATTTACTACGATCTCGATGCAAGATCACTGATGTATATAGATTGATTAAGTGACCTGTAATATAAATGTTCTTTTGCAATCATATATGGAGGGATTAAGCTTGAGAGGGTGGTAAGTGAAGGGCCTTATGACTGGAAAAGAAGAAGAATAATGACAGCTCAATTAGTTCTTAGTTTGTCTAGGTGACTTTCTTGCAATAAAGAATAGTGGCAGAAAGAATATAAAAAAATGGGTATGAAGTCAAATACTCTGGACCTATCGAGGGGCATTTCAAGTTGAAGAGCCAATATGTCCCACTTGTTGAGAGGGTATAATGCACATATCCACTGCCCTGGACCTACCTGTAAAGGCTGCATCTCTCAACATCAACACACACTCTATCTCTATATATGCACATAGTACAACTGTTTGCTTGTATTGATTTTATCTGATATTAATGTTAACATATTATGGGATACAACAATATGTACAAATCTTATATAAATAAGCCCATATCTTAGTGTATTTCATTTAAGAAGAGATATTAGGTTTAAAGTTATGATGAATTTCGAGAATATTCCAATCTCAAAGTCAATTAGATTCTTTGCATGTAGATCTCCTTTGATTTTATCTTGTTATTCAAGTACATTTATTTAAATGATCCACAAATCCAATATTATTCTGGATGATTATAAATGGGAACTTGAAATGTGTGTGGTTTTTAAGGATAGACGGTGCATGGTTTTATCCAATGTTTTCATAATCGAACCGGTGGCCAAACCGGCCTGGTCATCGGTTCACGGTTCAACCGGTCGGATCGGTTGAACCACTGGTTCAATCGGTTAAAAGATCTTTATCTATTTTTTTTTTAATATTATTTATGTTACATTAAAAAAGTTATGCACTTATATGATTCATATTAAAATAATTACAATAAAATTATAAAATGTCAAACTATATACCTCATAATCCATAATGAAGTTTCAAACTAAAAATTAAAATATTAAATACTAAAATTTAAGATAGATAAACTGACAAAGTAAAATATTTTGAATCTTGATGATTATATCACAAAGGATCGTCGTTTTTTTTACTTTTTTTAGTTTCTTTTTTAACGTTTGAAGCCCAATTTGGAAGCCTAAAGATGAAAGATCATTATTTTATAGCCCAAAACAAGAAGTTGATGTAATTAAAAAAAACTGATTTTCCGATTGAACCAGTTTTCGGTTCCCGATTATAACCGATTCAACCGGTTTTTGACCGGTTTTTTTTCGGTTTAATCGAAAAAATGGTTAATTGTGTGTATTTGGACCGGTTTTCGTGCCGGTTCCTGGTTGAACCGACCGGTCCGGTCCGATTATGAAAACACTGGTTTTATCTACTTATTTTATATGTAATTAAGGTGTCTTATATGCAAATTCAATTCAATTGAAACCTTTACTAGTATTTATTTGATTGCTAATGAGTTTTGCCTTAATTGTAATTTGTAAATGAGTTGCAGGGTTTTGGGAAAAAAAACCATTTTTATTGTGATCTGTAATTAATCAATTGAAAAATTCTTATAAAAATAGGGACGATAGGGAATATTATCTGCTTCCCTTTATATAAGGATGAGATGGGATGAAAATTTCTTATAAAAATAGGGACGATAGGGAATATTATCTGCTTCCCTTTATATAAGGATGAGATGGGATGGTATCGATGATTGTTGTAATATGTAGTGAAGTTAGTATGATTATTACTTACTTTGATATGTAGTTATAACTCATAAAGAGGTTTTGTGATTATAATTTATTCATATATTGAAAAAAATAGAATTTTTAATTTTTAAAAAAATTAAATTTGATTTGTTACGATAACCCTGTTTCAAATTCTTCAAATGGGATGATACTCTAAAAAGAAAGTGGAATATTGAATATCAATTCGGTTTCTATCCACTGTTATCTTTACTTCCACATTATTGATAAAGAATAATTATAATCAAAGGATGGAATTGAGGATGCAAATTTACCTCCAGATTATTGATAAAGAATAATTATAATCAAAGGTTGGAATTGAGGATGCAAAAGGTTAATTTTAATCTTGTGGCATGAATAGAGATTGTTGGCAAAATTGGCATGAATAGAGATTGTTGGCAAAATTAAGACAAAGATCCTGGTCAATAGGCGAAAGATTGATGCAGCAATTCGTGAGCTTTTCCACTTGTCCAGAAAGGCATAATTGTTGCCCAAAATCCTGGAGAAATTAAGTGATGTTAAGGGTAAATTTCTTGAAGGGGATGAAATTTTGGATTTCGATTGACCTATTTCAAATTTTGTGATCATCACATCATTCAAATGTTTTATTATTATATTAAAATCGGTAATTCTACGTGGACAGATTTTACCCAAGCAGAAAAGTGTAGAGCAGTGAGTTAAATGACAATCATATCCTTAATGAAAATATATACAATCAAATTTTCAAATTTAAAATTAAAATAATATTTCTCTTTCCACTAATCAATGAAACAATATTTTCTCCAAATAATTATGTTTGTAGTTTTAAGAATAGTTTCCATAAGTCATTGTTTACATTAAAAAAATCAAGACGCCTGTTTGAGAAGAAATAAAATTTGACTTAATAAATATTTTAAAATTATTGATTATTATACAAATATTTGTTTGATGATGAGTAAGATTTGACTTAAAAAATATTTTAAAATTATTAATTTTCTTACAAATATTTGTTTAATAAGTGAAGATTCGAGTTGATAAATATTTTAAAATTATTGATTAACTTACAAATATTTTTGAATTATCAAGAAGAAGTTTTGACTTGATAAATATTTTAAAATTATTGATTATCTTATAAATATTTGTTTGATAAGGGAAATATTCGAATTGATAAATATTTCATTTTCCCTTCAAAATTTTCTTTAAAATTAGCAGAATCATTTTAATCAAAAGTTGCAAAATCAAAAATATTTTAATAAAAGTTGTAAAATCATTTTAAGTTGCAAAATCATTTTTAGAGACTCGATATTTTTGTGTTGATATTGAACATTTATCAATATTCATATCAATTCATATACAACTTGTCGAAGTATTGACATGGGTTGAAATATCTATATATCAATATTTAAGTTTTTTTTAGAAGTTGTCGATATTAACGACATTAATCATATCAATATTTAATTTTTTTAGAACTTGTCGATATTAACGACATAAATCATATATATTATTGAAATATCTATAATATTTAATTTTTTTAGAACATATTAACAACATCAATCATATCAATGTTAAATTTTTTTTAGAACTTGTCTATATTAACGAAATCAATCTATATTTTCATTTCACCATATATTTCCTTTTTAAAAACTTATTTTTATATTTATGTTTAATATTTTTATTCAATTTGATTTTTTTACCTTATAAATAAACTTATCATTTCAACTATATTAACTCATTATTTTCCTCCACTCTAAAAGTTTTCTAATTATGTTAACCATAAAAAAAATTCTATAATCTTTCTTTTTTTTTTAAATAAATCGAGATTTTCATTAAGATAAAAAATAAACTATTACAAGCAGAAATGCAAACGACATCTTTCTGTTAACCCGTATCTATTCTTATTTTAAAAGTTTTTCAATAATTTTTTTGTTAAACAATATCTGAATTTCATTTTATAATTTTTCTTACACATTTTTTTTCATAATTTTTCTTATCAAAATTTCATAATTATTCTAGAAGTTATTGAAGGATAATTTTTGTTATCAAAATTTCATAATTATTCTAGAAGTTATTGGAGGAGCAACTATGCAAATGATAATTAAATAAAGACAAGTTAATTGAAGATGTAAATAATAATTAAATAAATACTAACTTAATTAATTAAAGTATGCAAATAATAATTAAAATAAACACAAACTTAATTAAATTTAACTGTTGTTTTGGAAATGTTGATTAACAGTTGTATTAGAATTATTGGAGTGTTGTTTTGAAAATATTGATTAACAGTTGTATTGAGATTAGCAGAGAATGAGTGTGATCTCAATTATCATAAAGTTAAATAATATTAGGATTCAAATATTTATTTAATAATATTAATAAAATTCATAATTACTTTTTTGATTTTTTGTCTGACAGAATCTGCCCACATAACAAGTACTATTAAAATTTAGATTTTTCTTTATAAAAATCCTTTTCAAGGTGGCAACATTGAAAAAATTAGAGTTAGAAGTAATTGTTAACTTTCGACGAATCCTACTTTTGACGAATCCTACACTGTGACTTAAACTCAAATTGAGAAAGTTATAATTATATGTGGACTATTTAGGCATACTATTCTTAAAGTCATGAAGTGGCTCCCCTGTTTTCATACTAAATCTTATTTATGGATAAAATCGATTATAAAAAAGTTCAGAATATAAGATGTCACGATAAATTAAAATTGGGCTATACAAATTAAAACTAAGAGATTAAGAATCAATTCATTATTTGATTTGGTTCAATAATTAAAGAATTTTAAAATGTTCTAAAATGTTGAAAAATACATAGAAAATGTAAGAAACTTCTAGCAAGTTTCCTTTATAAATATTATAAAATATAGGAATATTCTTGCAGAGATCTACAGAAACTCTTCTAACTACTGGATTAAATCAATCTCCACCATTCATTAGGAAGAGAAGTAGTATATAAGGGGGTGATCCGTCATTTGTAATCATCAAGCAAATAAAAGCATTTCCAAACATTAAGTAACTTAAGTGCTCCCTTCACTCTCTTAAACTAAGGTATGTATTGGATTAGGATTTTAAAGGAGTTGAAAAAAGTCATGCGAATTTAAAAGACTTTACAGGATTTTATGACTTTTAAGATTTTGCAAGATTCTGTAAAAACTTTTTAATCAGAATTTTAATGGATTATGTAGGATTTTGTGAAATTTGCAGAACTTCGTGGATTTAGACATACGATAAGAGTTCAATTTTTTTTTCATTCATTCGAATTGATATTTTTCTATTTTTCTTCAATTTTCTTATAATTTGTACCATGATATTATCGATATTTCTTCACATTAGTATTTTTCTATATTCCATCAATATTTATCGATATATTTCTTTGTTTTTTTCCCAATTTTCCTATAATTTGTATCATGATATTATCGATATTTTGTTGATATTTATGATTTTTTTTTGTTGTTATTTATTGTTTTTTCTCCAATATTTTACTTATTTTTCTACAATTTGTATCATGAATATTCCTATTTTCTCACCGATATTTTGTCAATATTTATCGATTTTTTTGTCGATATTTATTGTTTTTTCTCTATTATTTCACTTATATTTCTACAATTTGTAATATTCCATCAATATTTACGAATATTTCTCTGTTTTTTTCATCAAATTTTCCATTAATTTGTACCATATTTTTGATATCATACTATCCATATTTAGTCGATATTTATGGATATTTCTTCCACATTTCATCTATTTTCGATATCATATTATCCATGTTTTGTCGATATTTATGGATTTTTTTTGTCGATATTTATTGTGTTTTCTCCAATATTTCACTTATTTTTCTACTACTATTTAACTGTATTTTCATCGATTTTATGATATTATCGATATTTCTCAGACATTTCATCTATTTTCGATATCATATTTTCCATATTTTGTCCATATTAATGGATTTTTTTTTCTCGATATTTATTGTTTTTTCGGATATTTCAATTATTTTTCTACTACCATGAATATTCCATCAATACTTTTTTTTTCACAAATTTTCTTATAGTTTATTGGACGTGCCGTCGACATAAGAATCGTGAAAAAAAAGTTTTCACAAATTTTCTTATAGTTTATTGGATGTGCCATGGAGATAAGAATCGTGAAAAAAAGTAAATGGAGTATATACATGAAAACCATTAACAACACGTATAAAGACATGAGAGTGATTGATTTTAGTATTACCCAAGACATACAATATATACATGACATCTCCTAATCCAATATAGCTCACATATTCATACATGAAAACGCCAATAGCATCACCCAATATAAACAAAGAGATACAATATATACATGACATCTCATAATCCAATATAGCTCACCTATCAGTGGATTGTTTTTAAGTGACATAAAATCCTGATTGAATACCAATGGATTTTTTTACAAAAAAAAAGTCTTTTAAAATCCAGTGAAGTCTTAAACCAATACACCCCTTACCAATTCTCTTATACTCTCTTACTCCCTTTATACTCTCTTAAACTAATTCTCTTATACTCTCTTAAACTCTTCTATTTAGCCAATTTTCCACACTTCTTATACTCTCTTAAACTCTCCTAAACTAATTGTCTTATACTCTCTTAAACTCTACTATTTAGCCAATTTTCCACACTTCTTATACTCTCTTAAACTCTTCTATTTAGCCAATTTTCCACACTTCTTATACTCTCTTAAACTCTCCTATTTAACCAATTTCCTACAAATTTTTCACACTTCACTCACAATATCGTTCTACGTTAGACCGACTTTAGTAGCCGCAAGAGGCCAATTTTCCACAAATTTTCTACACTTGCGGGTTAAGGGCCGCAAGAGACGGGTTAAGGGCCGCAGGAGGCGGGTTAATGCTAGTCGCAAGGAGGCGGGTTAAGGGACCGCAAGATTCATTACTCACAACATCGTTCTATGCTAGCCGGAGCGGGTTAAGGGCGCACGGTTTATTGTTCGTTTTACGTTAGGCTGACTTGCAGGGCGAGTTCTATGCAACTTGTCTCAATCTCTTTTTTAATTATGATCTCAGATATTAAATTGTAATATTAAGTTTTTAACCATCCTAATCCCATTAATTTGGAAGTTTAGTGCTTAATTAGTCAACTCGTTAATCTTGGCGCCTATTTTATATTATCTCACTTTTCCAAAGTATTCTAAATTAATAGTATACTAAATTACAAATTAATGTTTTCTTGTTTAATTTCAACTTCATTTGAATTTAATTAATTCAGTTAATACCCACATATATATATATAGTATTGTAATTATAAATGATATAGTAAAGAAAAATGTCGAACTTATGCCGGTTTCCCTTCATTATTGGGGTTGACCATTTTACTGCTAACCACGTTATTCATAGTTAATTATGCTGAATATATAAATTATAAGGAAGAAATAAGTCAAGTAAATTTTTCTTTAATAACAATTCAATGAAAAGTGCTGCCACGTTTACACATTTTGGACCACTCAAAATTGTATTAATTTTGATAATACCCTTGTGAATGTGATTTTTTTTGTTTATACTTTATATACACATAAGATCTAATTGAGTGTATGTATTGATTACACAGAAAATAATATAACTTCTTAACACAAAATAATAATAATTATAATAATAATAATTATTATTATAATTATAATAATTATTATTATTATTATTATTCACTTATTAGTCTTACATATATCAATAGAGATGAGATTAAAGATTCAAATAATAATTTGTTCACTTTTTTATTTTTTTGTGAAAGAATTTAATTTGAAGAAATATTCAATGGTGTTAGCTTGATTATCATTTAAAAAAATAAAATAAAAATATAATTTCAATACGAATTTGATGGGCCACATTCAATACAATAAATATATTCATTCCATCTAGCTAGCTGGCATATCTATCATATTCAAATTCGGATCCAACCAAGTTCTCAATTGAACCTAGCGAACATTTGAATCTATTAAAAATTCCAAAATCAAGTCCCAATAAATGTAAAAAGAATTATATTTTTTAAGATATTAATTAATGATTTATCGCATATAAAACTAAATAGTTATATATAGATATATTTAAAATTAATGATTATCGCCAAGTAAACGCTGACCCAATGTTCATAGTATATTTAATTAATTCTAATTCCAAGGACATAAACTACAAAAGTACAATTTAATAGAACTAGTTTGTTCAACAAGAACGTCGACACGTACACTCTTTCTTCCCTATAAATAAATGAATCCTCAATCAATTAACCTTGATATATGTGTTTCGATTCATGATACTGTAATTTATCAATTTTCACTCCTTTCCTAATTTTGTGTGATGGATTAACTTATAATATTTAATTATATATGAGAGTGTCAAAATTAATTTCCTTTGTAGGTGGTGGAGTTAGTTATATCCCATGAATTTATGTTTATAAAATATGTAATCTCTCTAGTTTTTAAGTAAATATAAAACTATTGGAAACAGATTAATCATTCATCATAAATATATCTTAATATACTTATTATTGATGTATGACATTTTCAACAAAATTATTTATATAATATGCAATATGATTTTTACTGAATTTATGTTAATATGTCTAAACAAATGAGTATACGAAATGGGTCAAATAAACCACGAAGAAATTTAATTTTGTCAATTGGGCTGGACCCAAGGGATGCGTTGTAAGGCTTGAGATCCAAGTAAATTAATTTCATTAGTTAAATTTAATTATTTAACATTGGGGGTATGCTTTGGTCATCCATGACAACTATAGGGCCTCGGTATATGAACCTCAATTAAATTTATTTTTTTTGCTTAATCAACACTTGAATGTTATTCAATAATAATGTTTATTATATCTATTTGAGTTGAGAATTGATAGATCAAAGAATGGAACTAATCCTTTTTTTTTTCCTTTTTCTATCATTCAGTCTTAGGTCCGACAAATTTGGAGAATTAATCTAGAATCTCTAAGTTGTTACTATATAAATTACAAGATATATTTGAATGATATTAGACTATTAGTTAGTTTATATCCATTATTATCATTACAAATATCATATCTCAGAAGTGAGCAATTTTTTTTTTTTTTTTTAAGGAGCAAAAGAGAAAAATAGAAATTCAGAGCTTACAATTGTTCAAAATAAAATTTGCTCGTCTGTAATGGATCCCCACTGGACTGGATTCCTTGATTAATTGGGCTTGGTTTGGACCTTCCTTAATTGGGCCCAAATTATTTATGACCAATCCAAAAGCCAATCTTCCATTGTATCGATCTGGGCCATTTCGTGATGATTGTAAATAAGTGTTTTGAATTTTATAACGTTTGATTGTAATTGTAAATAAGTGTTGGACGTTTTATTGTAAATAAGAGATGAAAATTGTTATTAAAATGTATCAATTTATTTTAATTTATCTAAAATATGAATATACATTGAAATATTAATAAATTTATAAATATATATAAAAATAAAAAAGAAAAATAAATTAAATTTTGTTTTGAATTGAAAATTCAATCTAATTTCAAATCTTAAATTGAGAAAAAAATATTGAACTAAATCCCTTATCGAAAAAAATTAAAATTTGATTTAAAATTGAGAACTAATCCAAAAATTAAACATTATTATGAAATTTATCATATTAGATATGAGTAAAAATATTTTATCCACATTTCACCGATTTTCTTATAATTTGTGCAATGAAGTCATCAATATCAAAATCCATATCAATATTTTTATCATATTTTAAGAAAATTCTTATAGGAGAAATTTTTACGACCCCTATTGACATATAAAATAATGAAATATCTAGAAAATATTGATTATGTTTCGAGATATTTTACAAAATATATCAATCAAAATATTCTTAAACCCTACTCACTTAACATCCCTAACGAAAATCATGTATTCAGATCTTTAATATTGTAAAAACCAAATATATCTTAAACATCTTTAACTAATATCATAGATTCAAATCTTTGATAGTGTAAAAATCAAATATATCTTTCAATGGAGGTAAAAAACATATCATAAAACTAAATCATGCAACAATATTATATATTAAAGAATAAGTAAAATAACATCTATAATTAATTATTATTTTACAAAAAATTCTTTAAACGAAAAATTATTTAAAACATTTATAGTATTCTGCCAAGAAAATAATGCATAACCTATATTAGTATTTCATTCATAAAAAAGAATAAGTAATGTTTAAAAAGTTAAATTTTAATCAACACTTTTTTAATGTTTTTCAGAAAAATTTAATTGATGATTTTATGAGGGAATATAGTGATATTTGACGTGTTTTACAAAAAATTATTTCGTGTAGTTGACAAATAAAAAAAAAAAATTTGCATAATAATAAAACGTAGATTTTTATTTATTTTATTTTAAATTTAAAGCATAAGTACTGGCTTTTGCACCAAGGTATCTTATATTCTAAAGCGACTTCAAATTCTGAAACCTTTTCTGTAATTACGATTACACCTCACCCGTATATATTACTACCCCAACCAATTTTCTTGTCTTTCTGTGCACTCAGATTCTAAATCACAATTATTTTGCCTTCAATCTCTGGAAAATCTCAATTGCATAATTAGGTAAGAAGATGGCGAGACCTGATCAAGAAGCTATCGATTCTTTCATGAGCATCACCGGCGTTTCTGAAGCCGCCGCTATTCAAAAGTTAGAGGTAGTATTTTAGATATTAATTACTGTTTCAATTACGTGTTGAATGATTTTTGTTTCTTAATTGATCTTCCTTTAGAATTTATAATCTGATACTATATTGGGCAGAGTTTAAATTTTAATTCGCTGCATTGCTTTACTGTATGATTGTGGATTATGTGGAAAATTAGGGTTTTTTTTTTCCGTTTTTGTTTTCCTTTTTTTTTTTTGGTTTAACCTTTTGATGGAATTCATTCGATTCTCATTCTCTAGTTCCTGCTTAATTTACGTGGCTGAAGTTTGGTGGCATCAATATATATATAAAATTCCAGTTTGTTGAGCAGCTAGTTATACCTGAACTGAATAAGGATCGATGGTGCTTATTCTGTAAAAGAATTGTGCATTGTAGTTAAATCTGATAGATTTGATGTGTTCCTTATAAATTTATCGATGGCTGTTTTTATTTGATTATTTTTTCAGTTTTCGTTTTATTTTGTTCTTCCTAGTTTGGAAAGTATTTATTTGCTTATATGTCAAGAGAAAAAATCATCACAACTATTGAAGTTGGGGGGGACCAATTAACGCTAGCTGATGATATTTAATACTGCTTATCAAGTAAGTGTATAATTTGAGCTATCTGTGTTTCAGGTATCCTATGTATATATATTCTTAAGTTAATTTGTTGTTTCAGAACATTTTGTATGCTTCATTTATTTTGCCTCATTCATCAATTCTCTTTGACTTGATAGTTTTATATCCTTGATTGAGCAGGAGCATCTTGGCAGCCTCAATGAAGCTATTAATGCACATTTCAATGAAGGGGATAGAAACATGTTAGTATTCTTTCATGTCATTCTATTGTTACTTCCTTTGCTTATCTAAGCGGGGTTTTTTTTTGCGCAATTGTTGTGCTAAACGAAGCATCATGTTTCTTTTTATGTGAGCAGAGGTCAGGAGGCATCTTTTGGTGCACCTCAGGATGATGTTATGGATATTGATGATCCAATGTCTGTCGAATCCCGCAGACCTCGATCGTCTCTACTACCATTTGCTAGAGATTTGAATCCTTTCTCTCTTCTTGAACCCAACTTCACTAGAAGTATATCTGATAGTGGTACAATTTCATCTCATGCACCTGTTGTTTCACATCCAAGAGAGGTTAGGGAGGTCCCAATAGAGGTTAAGGATGGCACTGGAGCATCAGGTCAGTCTGGCAGTGCTCCTATCATTGAAGATGTCACTGAAACAGCACATGATCCTGGCCCAGGAACACGTGGTGTAGTCATATTAGATGATGGTGATGATGACCAAGATATTCCAAATGCGCAAATTGCAGAATTTGATAGGCATGGTAATCAAGGGAACTCTGCACAATTTGGGCCAAGTGCTCCAACCATTGTAGATGTGCCTGACTACAACAATGATATAGAAGAGGAGATGATTAGGGCTGCCATTGAAGCTTCAAAGCAGCATGCTACCATGTCAAATCATCAATATGACCATCTTGTAAATGTATGATATTCTATGATCTGTGAATATTGTTGCTTTTCATTATTGCCTATAACTTCAAACTTTATTCCGATCCAGGATCTCGGGGGTCCCCCTCCTCAGCCAGCGCAGTCTCACCTAGAAGATGCAGAGCTTGCACGTGCAGTTTCTCTCTCATTGCAGGTATGCTCTTCCTCTGGGTAAAATATTTCAAAATTACTGTAGCTTTTGGGGTTAACATGAGGTAAATCCAGACTGCAGAGAAGGAAAAAGCACTGAGAGAACTAGTAGGGAAAACTAGTGCTTCAGAATTGGAGGCTCAGAATTCAGGTCCACCAGATGACATGCAGATACTGGCCTCTTCAGATGGAAGGTAGATACTTTTATGTACTTTGATCATTCTTCCCTTATTTAATCCAGACACTTACCTGTATTATGCTTCCTACACTGACATAAGGTACATAGAAGTTTTACGGAGTTTTTGTGCTACTTCATTTGAAAAACTTGAGCCAATAGATATATAAGCTTTGAAAATTTATTGTTTAATAATAAAATGTAAAAAATTTAAAATGAGTCAACTAATAATCCATGGAACTCAATGAAATGCACCAGAAGTGTCCAGGAAATAATAGAACTGATTGATGATGATAGACATATTTTTTCTCTTCCTCCTCCTCCTCCTCCTCCAAAGGATCTTTTAATCGTGGGATCCACCTTATCATCTGTTGGTTTTAAAACCATTTGATACTCGAATCGTTTCCTTCATATCCTGTGCCATGAATTTTTTGTTTATAATCCCATGCCCTTGTTGGTGTATATCAAACAATATATAAATTATGGCATGGAGTCTATAAGTACTTCGTTTTTGTAGGCAACCTCAGTTGGAGATTGGCAGTACATCCATCCATGATGTAGCCGAAGATGTAGAGCTGCAGCTGGTTAGGCACAGGAGAAGACGTGTGTCTTCAAGTTCTACTGACACACCAAAAGATGCTGAAGGAGTTGAGGTTAACCCACCTTCAAGTTCTCCACCAAATGATAGTGTTCGCCATTTTCCGCATAGTGCAAGTGATTTCCCTTCTGATGAGGTACTTTGAATTTTCATAGGAGTCAGATACCTGACCACATTTGCTGTCACTGGAATGTGGATGAAGATCTCCAACTTATGTATAAATTTATCCAATCTTTTGCCTTTGTATGTATATTTGTTTGAAGTGGGGTGGCATCTCATCTGAGGAACATGACGAAGCTGTAATGCTGGAGGCTGCAATGTTTGGTGGCATTCCTGAAGAAAGTGCTTATCATTTTCCTTATGCACCTCATCAGGTCGTGCAGAATGGTTTAGATAGAGGTGTAGGTCCTTACCCCAGGCCTATGCCTCATCCTCCGTCACCTTCCCTTACTGCTCAGAGATTGATACGAGAGCAACAGGTTTTGCTTTGTGTGCCTGAGTGGTGGTTAAGTTGCAGCTGGCACTTGTGTCTATGTGTATGATGGTTTTTCTTGCAGGATGATGAATATCTTGCTGCATTACAAGCTGACAGGGAGAAGGAATTGAAGGCCAAGGAAGAAGCTGAAGCTGCTTCCGCCGAAGAGAGACGCAAGGAGGATGAACTCCGAAGACAATTGCAAGAGGAACAGGTACCTTATGTTGAAAATTTTGGTGTGTAATTGAACCAGTTTCTCTAAAATAGACTTGGATGTAAAGTATTTATTTGTAGTTTTCTTAATGATAATGTTGGTTTCAGATGGATCCCTTAGGGAAACAATGAGACATTGATTTTCCTGATCCCAAACACACCATTACTTGTTCCTCACTTGTACACACGTTTCTTACTGTTGGGCAGGAAATAGAGAGACAATTAACAGCGAAAGAAGCTTCCCTTCCTCAGGAACCAACACCAAATGACGAGGATGCCATCACACTTCTTGTGCGAATGCCTGATGGAAGTAGGAGAGGTCGAAGATTTCGCAAGTCGGATAAGCTACAGGTAATACGGTGACTGATGAAGCATAGACTCTCAGGGTCCTCGAGTATCAATTTTACAAGTGCATGCATGTTTTGTCCTTTGAGTGTCTTATTTTTTCCATGTTAGATTTACTTGATTTTCTGAATTGTTATGCAGAATCTTTTTGACTTCATGGATGTTGGCAGAGGGGTCAAACCTGGCAGTTACAGATTGGTAAACATTCATCTTTATTTTACCAATTATTTCAATAATCAATAATCTCTTCTGGTGGCCTAAAGTCCGATAGAAAACATAACCAAGTGTTATGATTGATTTGGTTTTGATGATTGCTTGATGTTACTCTATCTAGGTGAGACCTTACCCTCGGCGTGCTTTTAGTGATGGAGAGCACAGCTCAACTCTGAATGAATTGGGTCTGACCAGCAAACAAGAAGCCTTGTTTTTGGAGTTGATTTAGCATATTAAAACTACAGGTTAAAAATGTCGTCTATTTTGTTGATTTTACAAGTGAGGACGTATTTATTGTTGGAAGCATGACATCGTCAATGGATGGTGTTTCTTTAACACAAATTTACATGTATGTGGAGCTGTATTAGTCTCTCTACTTACATACGATTGGTATACCTGAAATCATTGGTGAATTGAACCTTGAATGTGATCCCATATATTTGTTATTGCCTGGAAACTAGGCAATTAGGAACCAGACCTTGCTCTGATCCAAAATGCGCTCGAGAACTGCACTTAGAGTTCTACCCAAAAATCCTCTTACCAAATGAAAAAAAACATGTATTATGATTTCAAATATACATTTTTATTACATGTCTTCAACATATCTTCTTAAAATTTTCATTAGTGTGACTGATCGTTGCGGTTGAGATGAATAAAAATGAACTCTTCACTAACGCGAAACCAAGTATATATCTTACTCTATCCAACATGTCTCAAAATTGAATTAAGCGTATCCACCATTTTATCTGGTCCCATTTTAACAATCGTTTAGATGTCAATTTTTTTTCACCCTAATTATTTGTGTTTTTGTAGCTATACACAGATATAAACTAGAGTGTAAATTGTTATTTTATTATCTATCATATATGATAAAATATCTAATTGGTTAGAAAATTTATAATAATTATTATTTTATATAGTTTTAATATCTATTTGATTTCAATACAAATCAAACAAAAATCATGAAATTTCATGCATATTTGATATACAATAATTATATTAATATTTTGATTTTGAATTCTTAATTTGATAGTTTTCAATATTCATAAGATATATCTCCTATTGATGATTGATTTATCTTTCCGATCAGATCTCGATGAAATCTTTGGATTGATAAAATCTCTTATTTCTAGCTATAGGCGAATGGTTAGTATACAAATTCTAATTTGAAGCATCATGCAGCAAGGCGTATTATATACTAAAGCCCATAAAATAAAATTTCCGAACTTCTGTATATTTACGAAAACACCCATGCTCGGTGCGAAAATGACTTCTCTGCTCACCTTTGCAAGTTACCCATCTCAATTTTCTTCTCATTTGGTGCACAACTTCTTCTAGAAATTATAAATAGTTAGCCTTTAATCCTTGAAAATCAATTGCATAATCAGGAAAAAAAAAAATGGCGACACCTGATCAAGAAGCTATCGATACTTTCGTGAGCATCACCGGCGTTTCTGAAGCCGCCGCTATTAAAAAATTGGAGGTAGTGTTTTATTTATTTTTATCAAAATCAATTGATAGTGTTTGAATCACTGTGCTGAGTGATTTTCTGTTGCTTGAGCAATCTGCTTTTAGAATATTTAATCTGATACTTTTTGGCGCAGAGTTAAAATTTCGCTGCATTGCTTTACTGCATAAGTGTGTATAATAAATGAGGGTTTTTGTTAATTTGATTCACTAGTTTTTGCTAAGTTTATGTGGCTGGACGTAATATGAATTTGGCTGCGTTAATATTTAACACTTTTTCTAGTTTGTTGAGCAATTAGTTATACTTGAACTGACTAAGAAACGATGTTGCTTATTCTGGAACAGAATTGTGCATTTTAGTTAAATGTGATGGATTTGATGAGTTCCTTATAAGTTAACAATGGCTGATAATGTATGATTTGTTTAGTTTTCTTCTATGGTAATAACTTGGGTATTGTTTCTATTGTAGTGGCGTTTCAAATAAGAGTCTATGTAGGACTTATTAATTTTGTTCTTCTTGGATTGGAAAGTATTAATTTGCAGAATACATCACGAGAACAAATCTCAATGATTTCTTGCTAAAACTGGCGTTGGGGGGTAGAAAAAACTTGTTAAGGCTAGCTGGTGTATTGCTCTTCAAGTAATTGTATAGCTTGTGCTATATGTGTGTGAGGTATCCTATTAAATTTTCTAGAGTTAAGGTGTTGATCAAACACAGTTCGCTTCATAATTTTTTTATCCTTCAATATTTTTGCGTCATTTATCATATCATTTTGACTTGATAGTTTTATATTCTTGACTGAGCAGGAGCATCTTGGCAACCTCAACGAAGCTATTAATGCACATTTCAGTGAACGGGATGGAATCTTGTTAGTACTCTTTCATGTCATTTCTATTGTTTCTTCCTTCGCTTAAGCTTGGGGGTGGTGGTATGGGGAATGGGAATTGAATGAAAGGTGATGCTTTGTAGTGGCACTACTGTGGGTTGGATTTTCCACTTTTGGGTATTGAGTCATACCCCTCCCAAATAAGGGGGTATGAAACCCATACACACTTCCTTCATTCCCATTTCCTAAAAGTTGCCAGAATCCACTAGATGATCACACTTGCACCAATAATTATGCTAAACTCAAGCCATGTTTTTTTCTGTGAGCAGAGTTGAAGACACATCGTATATTGCTCCTCAGGATGATGTTATGGATATTGATGATCCAATGCCTGTCGAATCCCGCAGACCACTATCTTCCCTGCCACTGTTTGCTAGAGATTTGAATCCCTTCTCTCTTCTTGAACCCAACTTCTCTAGAAGTACATTGGATAGTGGTAATATTTCATCTCATGCACCTTTCGTTTCACATCCAAGAGAGGTTAGGGAGGTCCCAATAGAGGTTAAGGATGGCACTGGAGAATCAGGTCAGTCTGGCAGTGCTCCTATTATTCAAGATGTGACTGAAACATCATTTGATCATGCCATAGAGACACGCGGGACTGTCATATTTGATGATGATGATGATGACAATGGTATTCCAAATGCACGAATTGCAGAATTTGATGTGTATGGTAATCAAGGTAACTCTGTGCAACTTGGACCAAGTGCTCCCACCATTGTAGATGTGCCCGAATATAGCAATGATATAGAAGAAGAGATGATAAGAGCTGCCATTGAGGCTTCAAAGCAGGATGCTACAATGCCAAACCAACAATATGACCATCATGTACGTGAATTATTTAAATTCTACGAGATGCTATGATCCATGAACATTGTTTCTCATTCTTACTGTCTATAACTTCATTCTGATGCAGGATCTTGGGGATCCCCCTCCTCAGCCTGTGCAGTCTCACCTTGAAGATTCAGAGCTTGCACGTGCAGTTTCCCTCTCATTGCAGGTATGCTCTTCCTCTGAGAGAATTATTGTAAATTACTGATGTTTTTGTGGTTAACATGAGGTAAATCCAGACTGCAGACAGAGAAAAGACTCTGAGAGAAATAGAAGAGAAAGTTGTTGGTTCAGAATTGGAGGCTCAGAAGTCAGCTTTGCCACATGAAATGGGGAAATTGGCATCTTCAGATGGAAGGTAGATACTTTTGTGTCATTATTAATACTGTGATAGACTCATTCTTCCATTATTTAATCTAGACATGGACTTGTCTTACGCTTTATGCACAGATATGATATTGGAGACAACATTACAGAACACTCTCAGAAGCTCTAATACACAAAGGCCTTGTCTCATAATATATGATGTGTTATTATATATTGAAGTTTTTAATACTACTTGATTTGAAAATTGTAGGCCAACAGATATGTATTATTTGGAAAGTCTTATTTAATTATTAAAAAAAAAAAAGACTAGGGTTTCAAAGTATGACTGTTGTAGATGACTTACTAATAATTCTTAGAACCTAATAAGATACATCAGAAGTATCCAGGAGGTTATAGTATTGGTCTTAAAACCATTTGATACTCAAATAATTTCCTTCTCGTTCCCCTCTCTGCATTCGCTGTATATTTCATGTCCTCAGTGTACAGCAAACAATAGAAAATACTCCATGGAGTCTATAAGTACTTTGTTTCTGTAGGCAACCTCAGTTGGAGATTGGAAGTACATCCATCCAAGATGAAACTGAAGATGTAGAAGAGCTGCAGCTGATTAGGCACAGGAGAAGGCGAGTGACTTCAAGTTCTACCGACACACCAAAAGATGCTGAAGGAGTTGAGGTTAACCCACCTCCAAGTCCTCAGCCAAATGATATTGTTCACCATTCACAGCAGAATGGAAGTGATTTCCCTTCTGATGAGGTAAATTGTTTTTTCATGATAGTCATATACTCTGTTCTTATTTGCTTGGTCCCTGGAATTTGAATGAATTTTCTAATTTATGATTAACATATCCGAACTCTTGATTTTGTATGTATATTTATTTAAAGTGGGGTGGCATCTCATCTGAGGAACATGACGAAGCAGTAATGCTGGAGGCTGCAATGTTTGGTGGCATTCCTGAAGAAAGTGCGTATCATTTTCCTTATGCACCTCATCAGGTTGTGCAGAA
This sequence comes from Scutellaria barbata, assembly GCA_028654395.1. Classification (NCBI taxonomy): domain Eukaryota; kingdom Viridiplantae; phylum Streptophyta; class Magnoliopsida; order Lamiales; family Lamiaceae; genus Scutellaria; species Scutellaria barbata. The sequence continues at coordinate 13,687,709 of CM053645.1, forward strand.
TGGTTTAGATAGAGGTGTAGGTCCTTACCCCAGGCCTATGCCTCGTCCTCCGTCACCTTCCCTTACTGCTCAGAGATTGATACGAGAACAACAGGTTTTGCTTTGTGTGCCTGAGTGGTGGTTAAAGTTGCAGCTGGCACTTGAGCATATGTATATGATTGTTTTTCATGCAGGATGATGAATATCTGGCTTCATTACAAGCTGATAGGGAGAAGGAATTGAAGGCCAAGGAAGAAGCTGAAGCTGCTTTTGCTGAAGAGAGACGCAAGGAGGATGAACTCCGCAGACAATTGCAAGAGGAACAGGTACCTTGTGTTGAAAATTTTGGCATATAATTGAAGCAGTTTCTCTGAACGTAGACTCACTTGGATGCAGTTATTATTATTATTTTTTATTAATTATATTGTTAGTTTCAGATGGCTCCTTAGAGAATGTTGACTTCCTTATTCCTCATGCACGACTACTTGTTCCTTATTTGTTCTGCAAAGTTGATTGCATTTTTTTTTATCTGAATACCATGACTTATAAGATTACAGCTCTCTTTTTTTTTTCTTTTTTTTTTAATTACTGTTCATCATTTCATACTGTAACCCTCCCTTATTCAGAAACCAATTCACAAGTGATCACCTTTTTCTTGGACGAGTTTTAGATCACGTGCAACGCATGTGGAAATCAAATCAAATTAAGAAAAAAATGATACAAATACCTTATATATAACACTTTTATATTAGAATAATGAGATTCTATAAGATTTTGAATTAGCTAGAATTTCAATATAAAATTATTTAAGTGTGAAAATCTTAAATTACAATTATAACCTTAAATAATAATCTTTAATAGGGATATATTAGGCGATTCATATTTTGTAAGAAACATCCACACTTTTATATAGGTAATAGATGTTCTGCTTTCTCCAGAATCGATATATGTGCTATGTCAGTTGCCTTTATCACACATTAGCAGTAGGCTTGTGCAGCATTATTCAAGAGTTTTTTGTTAACTTTAGGGTGAATATTCCTACCAAATTGTACTGCAGTTCTGCAGAAATTTAGAAATGAACATTAATCTCCTATGCCGTTGTTTAACTCTCATCTTGGTGATTTCAGATGCAATAGCCAACCCTTGTCCACTTGACAGAAAATAATCTGGTAATAAGAAATTCTGTGTATCCTCATAATATATATTCATGTTTCTTACTGTTGGTCAGGAAATTGAGAGACAATTAGCAGCAAAAGAAGCTTCCCTTCCTCACGAACCAACACCAGATGACAAGGATGCCATCACACTTCTTGTGCGAATGCCTGATGGAAGTAGGAGAGGTCGGCGATTTCATAAGTCGGATAACCTACAGGTAAGATGGTGATTTATGAAGCATAGAGTCTCATGGTCCTTGAATATCAATAATACACGGGCATGTTTTTTACTTCAACTGTCCTCTTTGTCAATGTTTGATCATACCCTTGTGAGTTTACTCGATTTTCTGTATTGTTGTGCAGTATCTATTTGACTTCATAGATGTTGGCAGAGGGGTCAAACCTGGCAGTTATAGATTGGTAAATATATCAACATACTTTTCTTATTTGTGCCGGCTTTATCTTATCAATCATCTCAATAATCAATGATCTCTTCTGGTCTTTACTTTGTTAGAGGATGTACCTACACTTAGGAAATATATCTAGTGAACAATATAGTATCATTTTGGTTTTCTTAATTGTTTCATGTTTGTTCTATCTAGGTGAGGCCTTATCCTCGACACGCTTTTAGTGATGGAGAGAGTAGCTTAACTTTGAATGAATTGGGCCTGACCAGCAAACAAGAAGCCTTGTTTCTGGAGTTGATTTAGCTTATAAAACTACAAGGTAAACTTAACCTATTTTTGTTGATTTTATAAGTGAGGACATGGTTATTGATGAAGCATCATGACATTTTCATCAGAGAGTGTTTCTATGGGGTCTTTTGGGCATGGTTTTTTTTTAGACAATTATGCATATATATGGAGCTATATTGACATACATATGATTGGTATACTTGAACGAAATTGAAATTGGAAAATGTTCTTTATTGGATGCTTGGTATTTGTGATTCCACACGTATGTTATTCCTGTGGAAGATGATGCAAAAGAGCGGAACATTATATTTACAATTACAGAACTTGCATTTCTTTCCTCAACCCCATCATTTCTTTTTTTGTTTGAAAATCCTATTTTATCTCGTATTTTATTAAAATACAATGGCTATCAGGCAATGTATAAATAGTAATATCACAATGTTCCCACAAAATAGATTCTGGAAGAAGGTCCAAGAAATAAAAATTAATCATCATCTATCTGCTATTTATACTTAATTTTCTAGCTCTGGGAATGAGGAGCAACGGGTCTGTAATCCTTGAAGCTGCCCTCGACATCTCATCCACATGTGTAGTTCCATGCAAACTTGACCAATTGAAAAAGTAGACCAATGAAGCCACAATCGAAGGTACGATCTTTGCAGCCATAGGCATGCCAGGGCAGATTCTTCGTCCTGAACCAAATGGCAACAACTTGAAATCATTCCCTTTAAAATCCATAGACAGGCCGAGAAACCTCTCCGGTTTGTACTCCATTGGCTCTTCCCACACTGCTGGATCGCGCCCTATGGCCCACACATTGACAAGAACTCGAGCATTCTTAGGGACGGTGTAGTTCATGACCTGGCATGTCTCAAGGGCCCGGTGGGAGAGCAACAGTGGTGCTGGAGGGTGGAGCCTTAGGGTTTCTTTGACACATGCTTGAAGATAAGGTAGGTTTTCGACTTGGGAAGTATTTGTATGATTGATCGATGTAGAGTCGAGCTCGTGTTTGAGTTTTGTCATGGATTCTGCCCTGCTTATCACCTCCATCATTGTTCTTTTGATTGTTGAGGTTGTTGTGTCCATACCAGCTGTGAACAGTTCCTCCAATAATTGGTTGATCTGATCATCTCCAAAACCTCTGGATAACAAACTGTCCAAAAAATTGAACTGTCTGAATTCTCCCTTGTTTAAATCTCTAGCTTCCTTTAGAATAGTTTCCCAGAATGCCCACATCTTCATAGACAGCTCCCTGTATTTCTTGCGCAAACCTTGAAGATCAAACTCCATGAAAACGGGATAAAAGTTGGCCAAATTAGGCGAAGAAAGTAATCCGATCATCCCTCTGATAATCCCTCTCAACTCATCACATCGAAATTCATCATCCAATCGAACCAAGTCTCTCAACTTCAACCTCTCCACCATCTCCACCACCTTTTGGTCCATCAACCATGTCTGGCCCTCCATTGCCTTGGTCGAGAAAAGCTCAGTTCGACATATTCTTCGTATGTTTCTCCAGTGCTGGCTTGAGGAATCAGCCCAGATGAGAGCTTGTTGATTTCTGAAGGCGTCAATGGCAGTGCAGCAGGCACAAATCGTGCTGATAATACGTGGTCGTTGGTCTTAAGGATTTCGAGAGCTGCAGCTGGTGAGGATGCAACAATTAGGTGCTGTGATCCGTGTCGGAGGTGCATTAGAGGGCCGTACAATCGAGCAAGATTGGCTAGAGTTACGTGATTCATTGGATTCAAGAACTCACTGATGGTGCTTAAGATTGGCCATGGATTTGGCCCTGGTGGGAGTGGGAATAGGAGCTTCTGAGATTTGAATTTCTTGAAAATGAAATACAATAATGGAAGGATGAGAAACAGGATTGTTACAAGAGGTTTTTCTGAACTCATGTTTTTGTCTATGGAAACTGAAGTAGCTCAACCCTGCAAGTTTTATAGTGTATTCAAGGTTAGCTAATGGTTAACATTACAAGAAATCTGAGAAATTATGAATAAAAAAGAGAAATTTCACTACATTTCGTGCTTGATCGGGTTAAGTTACGTTTTTAGGTTGGTGAAAATTATAAAGCCAACTACCACCTTCTTCATATGGTTAATTAATTAATAATCGAGCATCTCAAAGTCAAAGAGATACGATTTTGGAAGAAAGTTAGCTGCTACAAAAACAGGAAAAGGAGAAAATTTTAGTTGGTGCTACATTATTGATTTCGTGACATGTTAAATCGATAATTTATGCATGAGTTGGTCAAATCACATTTATTGGGACGCCTAATTTTTATTTTTTAAAAAATTAACTTGTTACTTGTATTAGTGAAAAGATTGAGGCTTTGTTTGGATTGAGATTTAATGGATTTAGTGAATTTGGATTTGGGATTTAAGTGGATTTTGAAAAAGGTGGATTCTAATAATTTTATATTTGTTATAGGATCAAATTATAGTTAAGATGTCACAATCACATTGAAAATTGTATTAAAAGTAGATGATGTTGTATTATTTTATTTTGAAAATATTGATATTATTGTTGGAAATTGTAAAAAATAGAAAAATAAGATAGATTAATAGGATTTTAAAATGTCATAACAAACCTCAATTGAAACTTGATTCATCCCAAATATGAATGGACTAGTCCCAGTCCAAACAAGACTTGAGAGTAGAACTATGAATGAAACGTCTTACATGATGAGTGAAAAACAGAAACGAAACAAAAGCTTTACTTTTATTCCTTCTCTCTTTAGATTAAAATGAAGCCACACATCAATTGTTCAATAAATCAAATATATTTTGCAAATTTAGTCATCAACAAATTGAGGGGTTTGTTATTAAACTATGAATTTTGGATAACACAAACTATTTTGACCTGCTTATATATATATATATATATATATATATATATTTTTTTTTTTTTTTTTAATTTTACACCCACGCTTATGAAAAAGTAAATATATTATTATGTACATAAATATTTCACCCAATACAATGTTTAAGATTTCTTTTACTTTTATATAACCAAACACACACACACACACACACATATATATATATATATATATATATAATGTTTGTACACAACACCCCACAGTTTAACACGCACCAAAATAATAAATTAATTATCTTATAATCATATAATCATTATCAAACCACCATTTTTAAATTTTGATCAGATTATTCATCAAACCTCAGGTCTTATGAAAATTATAAACAGACTCCTTAACTATGGAAAAAAAAAACCCCCCAAAAAAAAAAAAATTCTTACAGTAAAACTTTATTTTAAATTTTATTTAAAGGACTTGAGTCGGGTTTGGGTAGATTTTGGGCCTACAAGGATAGAGGTTGTTGGGTTCGACCCAAAAAAGATTAATATTCGTGAATCTACGAACACATAGTTATTAGGCAACAAATAATTCAATGCCAGAAAAAATTACTATATTCCCATGAGACGAACTGCTGATTCAATATTTGGACTTTCAATCCTTAACAGTTATTATGCCTAATCTTACTTTAATAAGATCAATACTACAGCACATGATTGGTTATAATGTCAAATTATAGTTCTTTTCAATTTTGTGATAATTAGTAATTATTGTTTTACAGAAATTGATAACAATGAGAACCTGCAAACCGACATAAGAAATAAAAAGTCTAATAGTCGAAAATTTTCAATTTCGCAAAATTTTGTTATTTTGAATAATATTTTTGAAAAGTTATCAATTTAGCCATAGTTTCACTAATAGCCGATTTGTTGGAATGATTGCAAAATTACTTGGCGTATATATTAAAATAGAAGGCAATTAAATCTTATTTTAAATACCCCTAACATAATTAAAACTTACTCAATTTGGAGTAAAATAATAAATGTTACACAATACACCTAGTGAAATATATAGGTTGTAATATTTACTACCCATCTGTAATACATACAAGTCTTTATGGATATAATGGATATAAGGGCAAATGATGAAAATTTTGTTGTTATATAAATATATTAAAAAAATTATTATATATAGCTGAAATGGCTAGAAATATAATTATGTATATATAATTATATAACTGATATAGAACATAATGTTGAATATTTTTATGGAACCTGACTACATGCAAACATATTCATATACATTTTAAAATTTGTTATTACTATTTTGTGTACATTTTAAGTTGGTAAAAAACTCAATATCAGATTTTACATTGTCAAATACTTTATAAGACATTTTCAAAAGAAATTGTAAGATACCTTCATTTGTAGAGTTATGTACAACCTGCTCTAAAAATATAGTTCATATTTTTTTATTGTATTTTTTCCTGGTATATCCTTACTTAATGTTTATTCATGAATTTGATTATTTATTATCTCTTAATTAACATAATTAAATAACATTATAATATAACCTTCAAGTATATTAAATATATTTTGTACAATGTGTGACAAATAAAAGTGGACCATTTAGATATTTATTGTGTGGCTTGAATTAACATATTGAACTCTAACACATATAAATCATAATCATCCATTTATGAACTAAGCAATGAGTATTAAAAAATGAAATGAAATTAAAGCTAACAGCCCACAGATATTTTTGGTCCAATGTCTTAATTCCCATAATTATGGAAAGGTCCTTAATGTTTGATGTGACTAAATCGGACAAAAACAAATGGGCCTTGGTTGGTTTCAGACTTTCAGCCTTCTTGTCAATTCATTCGACCAATTATATTTTCTGAAAAGAATAAAGTTAACATTCCATAACAATATTAAGAAAAGAATAAAGTTCACAGAGTTGATTCTTTTTAAAAAATTAAGTATTTTCTATTTCTTATTTTAATAATAGTGATAGAATATTGAAATACTATTCATGAATGTACATGGTGGGAAGTCCACAAGTTTGTCCTGCTACGTACTTTGCCATTGTTATCCAAACAATAAATTAATTCATTGTCTCCGATTCTCAAAAAGGGTTTCTTAATTAAGTGATTTATTTGAAAGTTCTAAACAAACTATACCTCTTTAATTTTCTCCATAGCATTTTAGATCTAATTCTATATTATATATTAATATGTAATATTCATATATAAATATAATAGTAATTATTATATAAAGATTAATTACGTAAAAATTCATAAATTGCAGGTTGATTTCCATTGATAACATAAGCTAAAACATAATATCATATTCACCAACCAAGGTATGAATAAGTTATTTTCTTTTTTTTTGGAAATAAAAGAAATAGATTATAGAAGTTAATAAATGTGGATTTGGATAATAGGTAAAATTATGTATAGAGGACGGTGCATATTTTTTAAAAATCGTCCCAAAATGAATATTTAATTCAATGGGCTATAAAACTTGAGAGAGTTTAGTGGAAAATAAAGTAGACCAAATCTATAAAAGCTGAGAGTGGGCAAATATTTGCTTATCAAGCTAAGATTCTTGTTCTATATTTCAGTTAATATCCTCCCTCCAATTCTCTCTCTCATAATATATATAAATTCTCTATGACTTTAATTTCAATTCATTAGTTTGTTATTTTGGGGATGGGCTCAACATCCTCGTTCTTAGCTCCGGCGGCGGCGGAGACAGGGCTGGGTGAGTTGCCTGAGAGCTGCTTGGCGGTGGTGATGTCGTACCTCCACCCGCCGCAGATATGCAGGCTGGCAACGTTGAACCGGGCTTTTAGAGAGGCCTCCTCCGCCGATTTTGTTTGGGGATCAAAGTTGCCGCTCAACTATGCAGATGTTATTACACGAGTTTTTCACAAATATGATGTTTTCTCCAAGGATTTATCTAAGAGGGATATCTATGCCAAGCTTTGTACGCCCAATCCTTTTGACGGCGGCACCAAGGTTTTCATCTTCTTGTTTTTTTTTTTTTTTTTCTCTAATTTTATCCATCGACAAAATAGAAAATAGTAATGGTGAATTTTAGATAGAAACAACACTGGTTGAAATTTATGGAGCTTTGTTGATGTGGATTATATGCAGGAAGTGTGGTTGGACAAGATCACAGGCAAAACTTGTATGTCTATATCCTCCAATGGATTGGCAATAACAGGGATCGATGATAGAAGGTATTGGACTCGCTTTCTAACTGAAGAATCTAGGTAAGGCTTTTCAAATATTCCTTGCAAAAGATGAATTTTATGTGGACTAATTGTGTTCTGATGCTATACATGAATCCCAATTCTTGTATGTAGGTTTGATTCTGTGGCATATCTCCAACAAATCTGGTGGTTTGAGGTTTTTGGGGAGCTCGATTTCCCATTTCCGTTAGGGTCTTATAGTCTCTTTTTCCGATTGCAGCTGGGACGCGCGTATAAGAGGTTCGGACGACGTGTTTGCAATTCTGAACAAGTTCATGGTTGGGATAAGAAGCCTGCAAGATTCCAGGTTTCAACTTCCGATGGCCAAGAAGCAACGAAACAGTGCTACTTAAACAAACCGGGGAAATGGATTCTTTATCATGCCGGAGATTTTGTTGTCCCGGATTCTTGCAAGTCGATGAAAGTCAAGTTCTCTATGACCCAAATCGACTGCACTCACACGAAAGGTGGTCTTTGTGTAGATTCTGTAGTAATATATCCTATTGATAGGGAGAGAGATTACAGGGTTTTTTAGTGTGATTTCTCTCTTGGTAACAAATAGTGTATCGCTGTACTGTAGAGTAGTGATGACGGGCATTTCTAGCAAGATGTAAAATGTGTGTCTGAAGATTACAAGTTTTGTCTATTTATACGGAGGCATTCATCAGAACATAATCTTACATTCATAATGTCAAGTACCATATATATTTGAGGTAATCCTAATGAGCCTCTTCGATATTTTGACAAAAAAGCTACACGTACAGTTTTCTGGTACCATTGATTAACATATGCAGTTACCAACTAAAATCCTCAATGTTAGAGAAACCTACTACTGAACTTAGGAAAGGTTCCGAAAATCGCTCTGGTGAACATGTTTCTGATTTGACAGTAAGTTTTTGACTCGAAGTTGATAAGTTACCTTGAGAGGAAACCTTGGAGAAATTAGCAGTTCTTGATGCATTAGCCAACCTCACCAGCTCGTTGCTCGTTTCACACGTTTGGTTCAATCGTTGGATGGCTTCTTGCCTAAGAATTCTACCTCGTTCAGATGGGAAGGGAGTTGCCTCATTGTGTATATAAGAGTTGAAAGATTGGCTGAAAGCCATGGCATTGTTGGGTTGATCCGTTATACAAGATTCTTGACCTTCTCTTCTAGCAGGGGCAACAGAAGAGTTTAGTCCAAGCAATTGGTGGTTCAGATTGGCAAAAGCCAAAGCCGAGTTCCCTGAGCCTGAAATTACACCATTTTCACACATCCAACTGCCGTTCGCATGAAATCTGGGACCAAGCTGGGGCAATGTGGTTTGATTCTGAGCACCCACAAAAAGTTCAGTTTCTCGTTTCCCTGTCATCTGGTTACCAGTCTTGCTGCTTTGAGAATAACTGTTCAAGCACTCTACAATAGGGATTCAAGATTTAGAATTCAGAATTTATGTATCATGTGAAAATAAAGCTATCAAAATCAGACCACATACCAATTGGTCCCAAGTTTGTGTCATGACCGAGTCTCATGAGATCTTTCATGCTATCAAAAACTTCGGCTATCTGTGGATAATAATAACATTAAACCATAAAGATGGCTATTGCAAATACCTTGAGAGTAGAAAAATATCGAGGAATTACCTGCAAGCACCTAATAAATCTTTTGGGATATCCCAAGTCATTCACTAGTGGTAGTTCCATATTTCTTACAATCTGAGTCCCTGCTGACACAAACCTGAATTTTAAGTAATTTTATGTCAACTGCAATTTGCAAAAAGTTGAACAAGAACATAAATAATGCACAATGAAAGATAATTGAGAACAATGAAGGCTTACATATCACAAACATTTTGCAAATCCTGCGACGAGGCCTCACATGACACACAGTTTTGATATTTCTCAGCTGCCTGAACCAATTGTTTAACCTGCAAGCACAAAAACTTTTCATCAACCATTTTCGCCAAAAACTTGACAACGTAAAGAATGATAAGTAATAGTTGCAGTGACATATTTATCAAAATTTTCATGCCTTAAGGTATGAGATTCCACATTTATCAGCCCAAGAACAAGATTGGGTACCTGAGGAGTAAGCAATGTACGAAGCAGAAAATCCTCGTGATTTTCTATGCAAAATTCCCAGGACAATATCTGTGAAGGGTCAAGCAAAAATACTTAAGTAAATATGATTCAATTGATACAACAGTGATAAAATATTTCACTGGTTTTGAATCATTAGCACAATACCTTCAAGTCATGCCCAAAAACAATGCGAAGTGTGCCCTTGTGAACAACACGAAAAGTTTCATAAACGCTTTCTTGAATGACTTTCCTGTATTCCAATACTATTCCACGTGAAACTTTACATGCTCGGGGCGAATCCAGAAATAAAATCTCATCAAGCATTCCGCTCTCAGACATTGTCTTGAACAGCCTAGGAAATATCTCGAAAGTTGCCTCTAAAAAATCACAAGAGAAGACAGATAAGTTTATTGAGAGAGAGAGGAACATCACTGTTTGAAAAATGATAGCTACTTGACATAACTTGAGGATAAAATGAGTAATGTATATGGAAATTAGAAGTGGAAAAATTACACACTGCACCCAAAAATAAATAAAAAATAGAATAGATGTTCTGGTGAAAGTCAAGAAAAGGGAGTTGCATCCTTAATATTAAGAGACACGATGCATATAAATGCAAAATGGTATAGTTAATCCAGTAAATAATAAGGGCCAAAAAATCGAAGCTAAAATCTTTAGTGTATGAGCAAATATGGTTGAGAAGACATGGTATGTTCCATGCTTACCCAGTCCCTTCCCGGATTTCAGACCACATATTTGACAGCACCATGTCTCCTGAAACAAATAACTAGGTTCAAGAAAACATATGTGCCAATTGTAGCTCCAAAAGAAATGCAAGGTTTCATCAATACAAACCATAGATTTAGGGGAGAAAACACCAGCAGTGTGCAGATCAATATTTTCGTATTTAGAGAAACACCACCTTTTCTTTGAACCAGGGGCATAATACTCAGAGACAAATTTCTTCCAATAGGAAATGCTGTTGTCCTGTTGAAAGAAAACACAAGACGGTATGTTCAATTAAAATCTTTGCAAATCACAATGAAAGCTTGATTCTTAGAAACCCATAATATACATAAAAAGGCATATATAGAAGACAGGAGCCATTGAAAATAAGAAAAGACTAACATGTCTGTTATTTCTAAGGTGATATAGATACTGCTTGAATCTCCAGGCACAAATACCACCATCAAGCAGAACAAAAGCTTCTTGCTGATTAACCTGCTCTCGAAGAAGACTTCTGATTTGTTGTTTAGGTAACTGTTTTGGTATCTGGGGGTGAAAGCCTCTAAGATGAGGAACTTGCTGTCTACACTGCTTGATCATTTCAGCCATCTGTGGATTGCATTCTTGCAACTCGTTAATAATCTCGTGCTGTTTCTGCTGTTGAATGTTGTCTTGATTGACATCGATTCTTGGCCTCTTCGTACTTGGAGCAAGAGTGTGTTGTGTCCCCTGTTTTATTCTACCAGGAACCGAATCTTGATAAGTTTGCATGTTTATCTTGTATAAATCTGTAGAACCTATACTATTTCCCAAGTGTTGCTTCTTACTCTCTTTTTCTCCGGCTTGATATAAATGAGAAAATGTATCATCACCATAATAGACATTCACAGGATTGTTGCTTGAAAATGGCATGGGGTACGAGGATAAGTATATGTGAGGGTCCGTAGTGGTGTTGCCATGACTCTGCAAATAAGCAGCATTGTGGCCTATAGCAGATCTCGAAGAATTTGTTGAATTCATAACATCACTGAGAATAGAATTTTGATGTTGTTTGTTATTAAGTGAGGTGAGAGAGGCTAGGGCCTCCAAAATCCTTTCGTCACCGTTGGGAGGTAATGTTATATTCCTTGGTGATTGGCCATTAGATTCCAGAAAAGCCTCCAAAGCCATCTCCAAGTTGGAACAATTCCTAGCAAGAATTCCTAAAGAAGTAGAAAGCCAACATGAAAATTAAGTTCTGAAGCAAGTGGACTCTTAAAACTACAGAGAAAAGTACACCAAATACAATAAATACCTTTGAGGTTTATAATTATTAAACCCCATTTTCACCATTACAAGATAAAAAATTATATCTTAGAAGCCTAAATCTCGATACTATGCATGGTAATTTCATCCCAATCAAACGGCATCATATATAAGGTAGCCCAAGAATATCCCAATAGGCATTAATATAATGAAATGTCAATGAGATGTAATAAATCAGAAGAAGAAGGATTAAAAGAGAAATGTCCAAGAAATATCTGGAGAAAGAAAACAAGATGATCAGACCAAGGACGAGGAAACAAAGACTTAGGACAACTCAGATTTTTACTCCCTGTTATTAATACACATGCAACCCCAATTACATACGTTGACAAGACTAACCAATATGTGTGTGTGCAGAGAGAGAGGGAGGTACATTTTTTCAAGAACTAGGAAATTTGGCAAGAAAATTAAATCTTGCTAAACATTTTTACACAATTGCGAAAGCAAATGAACCCTTCATATGTAAAATTCCACCCAATTCCCTTCCAAGATTCTTTCATCATTAATCTCACAAAGTAGAACACAAAGCAACATTCAACAGAAAGAAAGAAAATCCAATCAAGTAAACCACAAAAAAAAAAAAAAAAAAAAACGAATTCAACTTGGAGAGAATCAAATAAAACTCAAATTCGAAACCAAAGATTTCACAAAAATACCTAGGAAGTTCAGCTCCAAAACTCGTTTGGCAATTTCGTAGTGATGACTGCAACAGCATAGGAGTGAGAGAATGAGGAACGTTTTCTTGCTTTTTATACTGAGTTCGCGGGAACAAATAGAGCGTGGAGGGTGACCGGTTGGTGCCGGTATGTGGGCCATGTTTGACATGTCATCGCCGGTTGTCAACACGCGTCGTTTATTTGTAACCTCTCAGGGTGAGTCCGACAAAATTTGGTAACGCCCTGTTTGCTTTTCTCGTGGACCTCTGCCTCTTTCTTCTTTATTATATTTTGCCTTTTTTATTCTTTTTGCTTTTTGATTCTTTGTTATTTGATTTGATTTATTGTAATAATAATTATAATTATTACTGTGATGAGGTTGGTGGGATTTGTATACCCCAGTTGTTGAAGTTTGTATTTTTTTCTTAGTTTTGTTTTTATGCAATCATGTAAAAAAGATTCTTGTAATCTGTAATTTAATTAAATTACAAGTTTCTATGTAATATTCAGAGAATTTTTTTTTCAATAATCAAGTACTCTGATTACATTTTAATTACTTTTGGTTTGATGTGAAAACGTGTTGTGAAGTTTCTTGTTAAATAGTTTTTACGTCATTATTTTATGTTTTTTGGTTTTGTTGTTATGCAATTATTTAGGGTATGTTTGAAACGAATTTTAGTGGGTTTTGGTAAATTCTAACTTTAAAATTTGGATTTTATAATATAGGTAAATAGTAAAAATGTATATTTATTTGAGAATTTAATAGGGTAGGATTATAATGTAAATGTTAAATCGATGTTGGAAAAGGTGGGTTGATATAATATTTTATTATGAAAAAGTGGGTTGATGTGATATTTTTTTATGAATAAGTAAATTTAATAATGATTGATGATTATAATATAAGTAGTAATGATTATGTTCGAATTTTGTAGTCCAAATATAAATATAGAAACAAACATATATTGAAATTTTGAATTTCAAAATTCTGTCATGTCAAATCTCTTCCAAACATAGAGATCATGTAATTTGTAATCTATTTAAATTACAAATTTCCTCTGTAATATTCACAGAATCTATTTTCAATAATCAAATATTCTGATTACATTATAATTACTTTGTTTCAATGTGAAAACTGGTGTGAAATTTCTTCTTAAATAATCTTTTTTAATTATTATTTTATGTTTTCCATCCCAATTAATGTTTGCTAAATGTGTATGGACTCAATAATGAAAATTTCGATTTTGATGCAAATATCTTTATCTTAATTTCATGAAAATCTTTTGGAAATATCAATGAAAATATAATCATATCATATATTTATCGATATTTTTCTGATATTCTACATATATCCATATTTTCACGATATTCCACAAATATTTACTGTCATCATTTTTTCCTATAATTTGTACCATAGAGGCATCGATATCAAACTCGATACCGATATTTGTTAACAATAATATTTTTCGATATTTTCCCATATTTCATATATTTTCCAACAATTTGTTTCTATTCTTAGAGTTCATTAAAAATTCACAATTCATATAAATTTTACATTATTTTAACTAGTCAAAATTTGTTTCTATTCTTAGAGTTCATTAAAAATTCACAATTCATATAAATTTTACATTATTTTAACTAGTCAAAATTTGTTTCTATTCTTAGAGTTCATTAAAAATTCACAATTCATATAAATTTTACATTATTTTAACTAGTCAAAATTTGTTTCTATTCTTAGAGTTCATTAAAAATTCACAATTCATATAAATTTTTCATTTTTTAACTAGTCAATTCCGGTGCGTTGTATGGGATCGTTTTTGATTTGTTCATTATATCTTTTTCTTGATATATATATATACTAGTATTTTCTCCCGTGCATTGCACGGATTATAATATTTATAGTTAATTTTAAAAATCATGATATTAATGGATTCAACATTTTATATAATAATTACAAAACTATAATAATTACAAAACTCACAAAACTTTTTTATATACAACATTAATTGATACATAAATAAAGTTATGAATATAATTAATATTAATACATAAATACAAAATTAAGAAACAACAATAATAAATAATTGGACCATAATTTTTTTAATTTCATTATGTCTCAAGGATTTGTGTTTTTGTAGATTTAACTTTTGGGACATGGTCTTATTATTTAAATTTTACAGCTTTAATTATTTTAAGATTTTTGAAATAAATTTTAACTTTAAAAATAATATTTAAAATTTTAAAATAATTATCAGATTTTGAAAATAAATTTCAAATTTCTCAAGAAATTATGGATTAGTTATATCTTTATTTTAATTTCAATTAATTTTCTTAAAATTTTCAAATAATTTTGAAATTTATTTTATTTTTGAAATCAATCACTTTTAAATTTATTATTATTAATTTTATTGTAAAACTTTTTTTAAGATTTCAGTTGTTTATGGGTAGATATTTAAAATAATTTTTTTAATTATTTATTATGAAAATTTTAATGTCGTTATTTTAATTCTTTTATAATTTTGATATTTAAACCTTACAATTTAATTATATGAAATGGTTATATTTAAAAAAGTTATTCAAATTATTATGGTTTTTTTTCACTAAAATTATGGTTAAGTAAGAGGATATGATTTTATCAATTACTATTAAAGCTCAATTATTTAAGGTAAGCCCAATTAGCTATTTTATTAAATATATACATAAATAAGCCCAATTATTCAAGGCAAACCTAATTTTCATGAATATATAATATATAATTTTTTAATATTTTATTATGATTGTGACATTTTTAGGAGGGAAAATGACATTCTTGTAATATTTTCCAACTGTCTTGCTTTTATATAAATATAGATATATTTATTTATTTATTGTGGGTTAACAATGAACTCTTCAATCTTAATGTGCTTAACCCAAAATCTTTAATATGGATATAAATATTTTTTTTGTTGGTTGGATCTTATTCGCCACATTTATTAAGTTACGTTTCTAATATCAATTCAATTGTTTAAACTTTAATGTGGATCAATATTTTTTGTTGGTTCGATCTTACTCACCACATCTACTAAGTTGTTTCTAACTTCAATTCAATTGTTTAAACTTGATTGTATGATTAATGTGTAATTGAAGTTTAACTCTTCTGCAAAATTAGAAATAAAAAATGTATTCAATCTTATTGTTATATTCAGACATTATTTAATATATTTTTGTAAATTTAATGGTATACTATTGTTGCTTCTCCAATATTTTACTTAATATACTTTATAAACTAATTCAATACATCAAAAAAAAAAAAAACTTATCCCAAAGTCGTCCTTCTCCAACATTTTACTTACTATACTTTATAAGCTAATTCAACATATCAAAAAAATGAGAAAACTTATCCCAAAGTTCAATTTTAGAGTATTTATTTTTACCTATTTTATAAAATAAAAATAAGAATGACAAATTCTCCTTATTAAGTGCTCGTTTGTTTTGAGTGATGAGTTTGATAAGATTGATAAGATTTGTAGGATTGTACTGTTCATCAAAGACAAAAATGATGTTAGTTGGGTGTTTGGTATGTATGTTTATAGTAGGTTTGAGTTAAATTATGTGTTTGGTTTGAATGATTATAAGCAAGGATGAAAAAATCGGTATCGGTTAAAATATCGGTACCCTGATTTTACGGATATATCGGTATCGATATCGGTGGAAATATCGGACATTTTTTAAAAAAATATTAAAACTTTCTAAAAAATTGAAAAATTATATCTACTAGTTTATAGATTATTATAACCAACATTAATATATATATTGAACTTATAATTTAAAAAAAATGATACAACTAATATATAGATAGCAAGGAGCCTAGGACTGATAAAGAAGACATCCATCAATTGAGCCCTGGACGTACTATACAAGCCAAGGAAGAATTATTGCACTTTATGCATAAATTATGCAGCATAATGCAGCCAAACAAAAAAAAATATTAAAAATCAAAAAACACCAAGAATACCGATATTTTGACAACCGATATATCACCGATATACGCCGATATTTTGACGAAAAAAAATTGCGATGGATATTTATATCGGTTGGCCATTTTTCGCGATATTTCGGCGATATATTGCCGAAATATCGTGATATTTTGTTCCTTGATTATAAATTTGTTAAAGTGAGATTATTTATAAAACCTTATTTGGCATATTGGTTAAAAATGATAAAAATTGTAATTACTAAACTACCCTTACATTTTCTTTTCTTTTCATATTTTATTTTTCCATTCATTTTCTTTAGTTTCTTATTTTGTTTTCTTTAAATTTTAATTGTTATTATATTTCACAACTAATCTATCAAATATTAATATTTAAGATATTGTATACAATTAAAATGTTAAATAATATCATATAAAATATTTTAAAATATTATTAAAAATATTTTTTATATTTTAAATAATAAACTCATTTTAATGACTTTTTTGGGGACATAATTGTCAAGAAAAAATTGGTACTGTTGGTCTTAAATCAAACTCACCCATTTTAATGGGTTTATAAACCAATCAACAAACAACCCTAAACACATGTATAAAACCAAGCTCAAATTTCATACCGGGCTCTAAACATATGAAGTGAACAAAAGTATATGGTGATTTACAAACCTTAACTACCCCAAACCCATGAAACAAACACAGCCTAAAAGGACTATAATACCTAAGATACCTAGATCTACTGAACCTAGAAGTTTTAATTGGATCTTTTTAAATTGGATTCGAACTACAAATCTGCTTTTTCCTGGGCCGCTTCCCCTGTCACTATCCTCAAATCTGTCGTTTGCCTTGCAAATTTGGGCCTTCAAGATTTGCTCTTCTCAGGGCCGATCCCATTAACGTCAAATAGGCTAGACTTCAAGCCCCAATAAAAACATATCCAGACTTTAGTAATAATATTCCCATTATGGGTACATAAAAGAAAAAAAAAAAGGGTATATATCTGAATATATTGTCATTCCCCCCCCCCCCCCCCCAAAAAAAAACTTAATAAGGAAATCAAAAGATTATTGAAAACTGAGAATTAAAATACTAACTGAAAATGAAACCTAGCCAACCTCCTATTTTTACTCTTCTTTTTAATAAATAAAAAAGGTGCTTAAATGTACAATCTTTATTTTTCTCCAGTGTTAAGAAATTCAAAAGTGGGTGAGTTTTTCAGTCCTAAAATCATTTCCTTGTATTTGTGTTACATATATATAATTATCCATTCAATTAAACTTCTCAAAAAAAAGCATATTTTCAACTATATTATGTAAGCAATTTTGGTTTTGCTCGATTGTTTAATTATGTCAATTATTATTATTAATGGATGGTCCTTCTCTATGCCTAATCTTACGACTATTCGTCTCACATTTAATGAAGTTTCTTATTAGGAACAAGTTACAACTCCCTACAAACAAGTTGGTAATCAACTCTTCTATTCTTTTGGAAATTGAGGTTCAACCCCTCAAATCCTTCCATTCCTTTTATAAATTAAATTGGTAAGTAGTACTCGACCAACTTATTTTTGCATCTTAGTATGAATGTTTTTATTACATTTTAATCTTAAAATTTCACAATTCAATACATATTGTGGGCTCAAACAATATCATAATTAAGCTTATATGTGATAATAAATTACACATGTTAGTTGAAGTTGGATGACAGAATTTAATAAATCATATATATGGTTCAAAAATATATAAAATATTCTTTAGTTCTAATAGTAAAATACCCAAAAAAAAAAAAACAAATAATTCAATGGACAAGTGGAATTTACATTATTTTTTTCATTTCTTCTGTTTTTCTTTGATGAGCGATAGGTAGTAACACAACCAACCAATATCATAAATAGGGGAAAATGTAGGTTATTAGGTTGTAATTTAGGTTAATCTCAAGATAGATAATAAATAAATTAAAGGGTGCACATACCTCAATTTTTTAGTCTTTTAATTAAAAAATTATAAAAATGAAGAAATTTCCAAATTTACCCCTTAAAAAAAAACCCTCATCTCCCCTCCTCCCTCTCGCGTCTGTTTTCTCCCCCCCTTTCTTCTTGTTTTTTTCTTCATTTTTCTTTCATTTATTTAATTTCTTCTCTTAAATATAAGAAAAATGACACAACATAATGAAATTATTAACTAATTATGTGAAAATAATATAATAGATTATATAGTATTAAAAAATTGTAAGAAAAAAAATAAAATAACAATCCATTTGATCTTGATTGGTCGAACACATAGAGGTGTGTTCGGCCAACTAGGGTCGAACGAGATCTTCAAGTTGATCCATTTTATTCTATTTTTTACACAATATTTACGTGATTTTTACAAATTTTATTAATTCGTAAAATAATTTTTCACATATTGTTATGTTATTCCTAAAAAATTCAAGATGAAAAGTGTTAGTGAAAAAAAAGAGAAAGAAGAGGACGGGAGGGAGTGAAGGGGAAGGAAGGGATTTTCATTTAAAAAAAAATTATCAAGATAAATCTAAAATTTTGTGATTTTTAAGTTTCTTTAATTGAAATATTGAAAAAAAGGGATGCGTTAAAAATGAAAAGATTTGGGGTCGTGGATAGTCCTGCCCTAAATGAAATCCATGTCTATAAAAACAAAATGAAAATTGAATTTGTCAGATAGAATAACTACAATAAAACCGCCTCGTAAAAGGAGCTAGCCGATTCAACCGCTCTGTCCTATGCATATCGGCAGTTGTACCAAACACTCCGACTCAGATTGACCCGCCTCAATTTCAAACCAGTATGGAGTTGCCGGAGATGGAATCTATGGCGTCGGCGATTGGAGTCTCGGTCCCCGTTCTCCGCTTTCTGCTCTGCTTCGTCGCCACCATTCCAGTCAGTTTCTTCCACCGCTTTGTCCCCGGCGGACCCACCGCCCGCCACCTCTACGCCGCCGCCACCGGGGCCATTCTCTCCTACCTTTCCTTTGGATTCTCTTCCAATTTGCATTTCGTTGTGCCGATGCTGTCGGGTTACGCCTCGATGCTGCTTTGTCGGAAGTACTGTGGGATTATTACTTTCTTCCTGGCTTTTGGTTACCTAATTGGATGGTATGTTTGCCCTTCTCCTCTCATTGCTGATTTTGTTCTAATCGTGGTTGTTTGTGGATTGAATTATTGGAATTTTCTCTCTTGAATTTGTGAAACAGCACATATTTCAAATTCAATCGTCTGTGTTGACCATAGTAATTAAAGCCGAAGAAATAATTGGAAAGATGATTCATTTGATACTGGAGAAGGGAAAATATTTTGCTTTCCATGACAAAATGTATGCGGTTTTGGATTCCTTGCTTTCTTTTGATAAAGATATTTTCATGGGTCTTAGTTATAAACTTATTTGTGAGTGATAATTAGTTTGAACTGATAACAATGGAACGCTGAAACTTCATTCTTTCTCCCTCATGAATTTGTGGGGGTGCTATTGACTAATTTATGTTTGGTTATTGCTTTGCATGCTCATGGAATAATAGTCCCGACTCTTGATATTGCCGCTTTAGGTTGACTCCCAGAGATGTGAGTACTATAATGTTTGCCCTGCAGTGCAGGAAGGTACCTCTATTAGTTTATAAAACATAAAGGGTATAACTCGTTAGTGTTAATTTCTAGGTCCACATAATCTTTTTAATTAAGGAATTGGTTAAGGGTGCACTCGGAAGCCAACTGTAGGATCAGTACTTCATTTGCAAATTCCGGATCCATCTTCTCTATACCTGAGATCAACTTTCAGATGTTTGGGAACACTACAAAAAATGTGACTAGTAATTCTGAGATCCTTAAACGGTGGTCTATTCAAGTTCCCCAATCATTAAAACTCTTGATGGTGGTTCTACTCTCCCCCCCGCCCCCCCACACACACACACAATCACATGTTTAACTTTAAACACAACTTCCATCAATCTTAGGCCTATTTTCCTGACAAATGAGGGAATTTTTTTTTTTATGTTTTTTTCTGGAAGAATGAAAATAGAAAATGAAAAGGAAACTAAAATTGGCCTCCATTCTGGAATTGGCTTTGGTAAATTGTACACATCAGGGACAGTTTTAACTGCACTCTCTTGGTATTCCTTATTTTGTTTTTTGTATTAGTAAATTTAACTATGGTCTGCTGATATGTAGGTTAACATTTGCTTGTCCCATGCATATTATATTGAAATGATGTATATAAACTGGAATTTGTACCTTTTATCAGGATATAACGTCCTTTGGTTTTCTTAAATTCGATGGCTGTACAGTTTTCAGATTCCTGGTGATAATTATTGTGAAATTTATTTCACCTCTCTTTTAGTTTTCTGGAATTTGAATTTGGATTAGTTGTTTGGTGTTAAGAGTTCAAAATGGTTCTTCTGAATCATCAAAGATCATATCTGATCTATATAGCTTCCAGTAAGGTTGTGCCTTTATAATGGAAAATTGACCATTTGTATACATGTGTAGCCATATGTACTACATGAGTGGGGATGCATGGAAGGAAGGTGGTATAGATGCTACAGGTGAGCTCTATCTGTAGCTCGTACATTTTACTCAATTATATTGGTTCACTATTAGTTGCGATGTGTTGAAAACAATAAAGTTGTGAATGCTTGCTTATTTGTGATGGGCTCATACATTTTAGTTTATCAACTTGCATGTGGTGCTAGGAAAAGGGTTTTCTACTAACCTATTTGTATTTTAAAATAAATAAAAGATATCATTTTGTTGAGGCATTTGCTCATGTTCTTGGTGTTCACAATTTGCAGGTGCTCTGATGGTGATAACACTTAAAATTATATCATGTGTCATAAATTACAATGATGGAATGCTCAAAGAGGAAGATCTACGCGAGGCACAAAGGAAAAATCGGTTGCTCAAGTTGCCATCATTACTTGAGTACTTTGGTTACTGTCTCTGTTGTGGAAGCCACTTTGCTGGTCCTGTGTATGAAATGAAAGATTATCTTGACTGGACTGAAAGGAATGGGGTATTGTATTTCTGTTAATATGTCATGTTTCTGCATGTGTTATACATTTCTACCAGTGCTATTAATTTAGTTCCAATATTAACTTTGATAGATCTGGAAACCTTCGGACAAAGGATTGTCCCCTTCTCCGTATTGGGCAACTTTCAGGGCACTTCTGCAAGCTGCTGCCTGCATGGGCTTGTATTTGTATCTTGTACCAAATTTCCCTCTTTCTCGATTTACAGAACCATTATACCAAGAATATGGGTTCTGGAAAAGATTAGCTTACCAATACATGTCAGGCTTCACTGCTCGTTGGAAGTATTATTTTATTTGGTCCGTCTCAGAAGCTTCTATTATTATTTCTGGACTCGGATTCAGTGGCTGGACAGATTCAAACCCACCCAAACCCCAATGGGACCGTGCAAAAAATGTCGATGTATTAGGTGTTGAGTTGGCTAAGAGTTCCGTACAGTTACCACTTGTGTGGAATATTCAAGTCAGCACCTGGCTTAGACACTGTAAGTTAACTTTCCTTCAAAAAGTGCATTCTACTGGTTTATAGTATTAACTACTTATAAACCTGTTAATGAAAATTATTTTCATGTCCTAATTTGGGTTCCATGATCATAACCTAGATACTTTGACAAAGAAATATTGTATGAAATCTGAAATAAACATATAGAAGTCAGAGTTAATAAATATTTGACGGTAAAGTTACTGGTTTTGGTTGGGTAATTTATAAAAACCTGTTCTTTGTCAATGATTATCTGAAGGCCTAACGTGAATTTGGTGATGATATGAGAATTGTCACCTATTATTGTACATAAAGTTATATCAAGAATGGTGTAGAAATCTTTTGATCTTTTGCTGCTCAGGCACCATATTTAGACCATGACTTGAACTTGACTCTGGGCTTGAGGTACTAGGAAATTCTCCAACTGCATCCTGGCTGGCAAGCCTCTTCCTGAGAATGCCTGGGAGAGTAGGAGTGGACGAAAAAACTTGCCTTTGATAAACATTATTAAATCATGTGCTATTGCACCACATAGACAGGTCATGGTAATAATGATACTCTAATTGCTGTTCTTTTGTTTAGATGTCTATGAGAGGCTGGTTCAGAAAGGTAAGAAACCGGGCTTCTTCCAGTTGCTGGCTACTCAAACCGTGAGTGCTGTGTGGCATGTAAGTATAAAGTCTTATCTTCTTCTTACTAAGTTATGTGTTGTTTGATACTTTGTTGCCTTTGAATTAACACATGTTAGCAATGTTAACTTCCTCGGAATTACGAGCAAATAAGTTCTCAATGGAAGTATGTATCATGTCACTATATAATGTCCACATACAGTGTATAACTTTATGATGCAAGTTTAATTAGAACACCCTAGCTTTGGTTGATAAAGGTTTTCTGAGGTAGGTTTCTTTGAGCATGTGAGTTGGCACCAGGTGTATAAATGTGGTTGTATGGTTTTATATATGAGAGAGAAGTAATGCTTATAAGCAAAAGTGCTCCTGCCCATTTCTCTTATATGTTAAAATGGATGTTTTTTTTCTGCACAAACTATGATACACTGTCATATTAACTGACATGGATCATTATGTCAGGACATTGTTGTTTAATTTTTAAGCATTCATGGTATCAATGAACTGCAAAAAATGCTCCATCCCATTTGTATCTTTGGTAGTGTCTTTAAGAGAAGAAACTGAGTGCTTATCTCTTATTTAAATCTAGTTGGTTATAATTAAGAAAAGTTTTAAGCAAGTTGATATGTGCAGCCGCTGCTCTTAGTAGGTTAAATTACCAGTATAAAAAAACTTGCATTGGCAGACTTCGATTATCTAAGATGCATAAGTATCTGAATGCTAGTGAGTATATCAGCTGTAATTCTCTTTCTGATACCCACGGTTTCTGTCGTTTATGCAAATAAATTACGTGGTTGAACTGATATAAACTAATTTCATTGTTTCACAGGGATTATATCCTGGTTACATCATATTCTTCGTTCAGTCTGCTACAATGATTGCTGGTTCAAGAGGTGAGAATTGTAAACATGCTGATATTCCTTTCCATGGCTAAACGTTGTACGCATACCTTCTAACTTCTTTGATCTACGAACAGTTCTTTACAGATGGCAGCAAGCCACCCAAACAGTTGTACTTAAGAAGCTGCTTGGTCTGCTCAACTTTGCTTACACGCTTCTGATCCTCAACTACTCAGCCGTTGGTTTCATGGTTAGATTTTGTCCATTTCCGTACATTTGTTGCTTTAGAAGACAACCTTAGCTAAGTGCTTATGATGTCCCATACACAGGTACTAAGTCTCCACGAAACACTAGCTGCATTTGGGAGTGTTTACTACATCGGAACCATTCTTCCAATTGTCTTAATCTTGCTAGGGAAAGTCATTAAGCCACCAAGGCCAGCTAGATCAAAAGCTCGGAAAGATGAGTGAAATTTTTCTGTGTTTCAATAAGAAACATATGCAGCTGATATCCATCGCAAAGAATTGGACTCTTAGTGGGTCATTAATCCTTTCAATCTGGTACCAATTGGTGCGTGCTTTATTTCATGTATAACTAGTCAATATTTATCATCACATTGGCGAAGAATTAAATCAAACCTATTTGATTTTTCGATTCAATAGAAATTCTATATCTTTTGTTTCATTTCTTGTCGAACTGAGAAGCAAAAATATAATTTACCAAAGATATTTTGGCTACTGGAGATTTAGAGTTCCAATTTATCAAAGCGAATGAGTGCAGTTTTCAAGTTTGGCTAAATTTTTTTATTTGATTTTGAAATTGCGTATGAGTTTATTCGATTACTGAAACTTTTATTTGAAAGGTAGGTATGTCGTAATTGCAACCATTCGTGTGAGAAATTAAAATTAAATTATTTTTAAATTAATAAATTCATCTGGTTTTTTTAAGAGGATTTTTTCATCTTATATTAACGTAAAAAGTAATAAAATTTGTTCAGCTGGTTTGTCATCATAATCAATACTTTCATAATTGTGGAATAGGGCTGAGATAAAAGGTTCGTGATGAATCGAAAATTGTGTTTGTTTAGGCGATGGAACGTGGGCAATGAACAGCTCCTTTGAAAAAGAAAAGACTGAAGAGGGAAACAAATGAAAATGGACATATAATTCTGAGAGTTTAGAAGAATCCAACCAGTTGGATCAACATTGCAACCCTACTAGTTTGAAAATTGTTTGTCCATATGAATGAAACCTCAGCCTCAATCTTGTCTGTAGCCTGTAGGACCCATCTCTTGCTCATACATAGGGAGATAAAAGGCAGTTGGGCCCCGCCGGACATGGTGCGCTGCTATTGCTAAGCATGACGTGAAATCTATATAGCATCATCATCATATACTCCAATTCTTGCAAAGACAATGATATCTATACATAATTATGAAAATAAAAATATATGCAGATTATAACTAATTCTAAATCAATTGAAGAGAAAGACAACATATCTCAAGAAAAACCATGACCATCTCTCTCTCTCTCTCTCTCTCTCTCGATATGAGAGATGAGAGAGAGAGGCTGGATGGCTGACTTTGAAGCAAATATTGTGGATACATGGATGGTGGAATAATGTAGTAATCATCCAAATAGGACCACAGATGGCATAATATTTAGCTAGAAACCTGTTTGTATCTCAAGTTACAGTACTGCTCATGCATGTGCTCAACTCCTCAAATTATTGGTTTAGTCATTCTCTCCATTCCACCCTATGAACTGGCTTCAACCCCACCTTCATCATCATTTACTTCTCCACAATAACTTTAATGCATTTTTATTTTTAAAAATATGTTCTTTCTTATTCCACATTATTATTTCAATAATTCAGGAATCTAGGCGCACTTCATGTTGGAATAGTACAAGCAAATATGTCTTTTCAACTGGGAATTTTAGTTATTTCTCACTAATATATATATATATATATATATATATATATATATATATATATATATATTGGAGTGCTTAATTTGGTCTCTTTTTTTTATGGTAAATGTCACATATGTTGATCTTCGTAGCTAATGTGAGTTGGTGATGTACTTTTAAGTGAACATCTAATGTGTATATGTTGCAGATAACTTCAACCTTTTCTTGTAGTTTTGTGCATTGTATTAATGGCAAGATTAGTCTAATTCACTTGGAAGTAGGAGGGTATTAATTATTATCATAAAAAACACTATACGAGATTGCTCTGCTGAAAGAATTGACTAATTTAGGCAATTAATTGCTCAACTTAGTAGGTCAAGTGGATTGGTACAAGTATATCATTATTCTTTAGAATTTCATGTTTAAACTATCGACATGCATGTATATATGTGAGTGTATAATACATGCATAGGATTTCAATACTTTAACAATTCTGTCCATTTGAATTTTCACTCTTTTCAGTGTTTTCACAGCATTAGTTATCTTTTAAGGGTGTATTCAAACCATGTTCAAAAACCCAAATAATTGAACATGGTAAGGATTATCAAGATGAAGAAAAGCATGGCCATAACCAACAAATCATAAGTACTTGAAAGAAGGAAAAAAAAAAAAGTGAAGACTTCCAAGTTCCACCCATATCAATTGTGTGGTGTTGATAAGATGGCAGGGCAAATAATTGGTTGTATTAAATCACACAAGAAAAAAAGCATTTATTAAAATGAAAACAAAGCACTTGTGAAGAAGTGGAAAAGATGGCACTTGTGATGTTTGCTTGGGGGTGTTAACATCAGCTTCTCACTGGCATTTTTTGATCTGACCACAAACTAACTTGTAATAATCCTTCAGATGCTGACTTTTCCCACATTTTTCTAAGTCTTTGGTTGTCTCAAAACACAGCTGCCCTTTTTCTTCTTCTGCTATCAACCACAGCACCCCCCATTAATACTAATTTATTAATTCATTTAATGATCCCTTCTCCAATTTTTTCCTACTTTTGGCAAATTGGATTTTAAGCGAAAAATGTATTGACTTGGCCCATCAAGAAATTGGATGCTTTAGAGGTAATCCAACATACTAAACACAAGATAAAAATGAGTGTGATTGGTAAAAAGAAAAAAGAAAAACAGGTGGATAGATGAGTCATGCTCTTGGTACAATATACTTGCAAATGAAGTTTCCTGTTTTAATTGTGTTCTCTTGAAAGTTTTCTACTCCTAGAATGAAATTTCATCATGTTTCTTTAGTGAAAGAGAGAGAATTATTTTGCTAGTAATGGAAAATGCTTGTTTTCCCAAATTAGGAAATGTCCACACAATCATGACCAATAGATTTGTCTAGGAATGAATCACCAGACACTAATCAATTTTAATCACCAAAGTTGAAAACAGTTGCTTCAAGAAATTGGTTCCCATTGTATTGGCTTAGCCTATTTCTTTTGCAGTTTGTGCAATCATTATTTGATTTTTTTTTATTGAATATCAAGAACCATGGTCTTGATTAATTGACAATTTCTAACATATTCAGATTAGTAATATTGTATGTCTGACACGTGTGATAGATGCACATATTCATATCTACTCAGCATTATAAATGGACAGGAAAAAAAAGTTTATAACCGGACCAGGATTTTAAGAGCTTGTATTGTATTGTTTTATTTTTATTTATTTCTTCATTTTTTTATCCAGGCTAGAATGTAGATTGTGATGGGAATAAAGGGATAAGGTGATGAGTAGGAATAAAGCAAATAGTGTCATGCCCACAAGAATAAGCTGACCTATTTGGAGAACTGTAAATGAATATTAACCAATAATACCAATAATTGTTTTTTTACCACTTTTACATTAATATAAAAATTTAAAAATCCCATATAATATTAATGCCCATTTTTTATATTTGAAGTATATGATGTTAATATATATTGTTTCAAGAAAATATAAGTTCTCACACACACACACAAATAAATAAATAATTAAATGTGGATAAAGCAGGCATATCCAAGTAAAGAATCCAATAGTGAGAAAAGCCAAAAGGGTAAGAATCCTCCATTCAATAAAATATTTAATGCAAACACGAAAACAATCATCTTTTCTTTTTTCCTTAATTCTATAATCTTACACCCCATTTATAATGTGCCTACACTAATGACATTCATCATTTATCTCAATTAACAAATACTACTACCAAACAAAAAAGCACATATAAATTAAAAAATAAACAAAAAGAAAAAGAAAAGCAACAACCCAACCAAGTCATATTATTATTCTCCTCCCCTTAAGTATCTTCTTCCCCACTCCCTTGTTTATATATGCACATAAATCCCCTAAGCATCATTATCACATTCTTTCTTCAAATCATGTCATCACCTAATTAAACACATATTTTCATTAGTCATAGTGATTTGTATGCATACATAAAGACCACATTGTTGTTGTTCTTCTTCTTCTGACATTGTGGGTCTGAACAAGTTTGCTTCTTTCTTCATACTTAGGTTTGTTCTTAGCTTAGCAGACAAGCACTTGGAACTTTATCTCCATCTTTCTCCTCACATTTTCCATTTTGCTATAAAAGCCTCAATTATTATGAATAAAGACTACATCTTGAGAATGAAGGCCACCGGAGTATCCTCAGCGGTGAAAGGCCGTGAGGCGGCAGCAGTGGCGGCGGCGGCGGCGTGGGAGATGAGGCCTGGAGGAATGCTAGTTCAGAAGAGAAATTCAGATTCTAATCAGATTTCAAATCCTGTGCCTAATATCAAAGTCAAAGTTAAATATGGCTCTTCTTATCATGAAGTTACCATCAGTTCTCAAGCTAGTTTTGGTATAAAAATCAAATCTTGGTCATAGTTTTTCCATATTCTTGAATCTCGATTTCATTTTTTTTTAAATAAGAAAAATTGGAATTGAAATTGGTGTGCAGGGGAACTGAAGAAAGTGCTAGCAGGGAGAACAGGGCTACACACAGAGGATCAGCAGGTGATATTCAAAGAAAAGGAGAGAGATTCAAAAGCCTTTCTTGATACATGTGGGGTCAAGAATGGATCAAAGATGGTTCTAATTGAAGATGAATTGAGCAGAGAGAGACGATGCGTTGAATTGAGGAAGAATGCAAAGATGGACAAGGCATCCAAAGAGATTGCAGGCATTAGATTTGAAGTTGATAATCTTGCAAAACAGGTGATCAATTAATCCCTTGATTTTTTTTGATTTTTTTTTTCTGGATGTGTTGTAAAATAAAACTGACAGATGGGTTGTGATTGTTAGGTGGCAAGAATTGAATTGGAAATAAATGGAGGGGAAAAAGTTGTGGAGACAGTTCTATTGAACATGATTGAAGTGTTGATGACACAGCTAATAAAGCTGGATGCTATTGATGCTGATGGAGATGTAAAGTTGCAAAGGAGAATGCAGGTAAAATTGCTCATAATAATTCATCAATAATAAAGTTACACTTTTTCTTTATTTTTAATTTTTTAAAACTTGACTGGATCATCAAATGAATTCTTGAAGGTGAAGAGAGTACAGAAATACATTGAAATTCTTGACATGTTGAAGATGAAGAATTCTGGGCTGGGCAAAGTGCCATTTAAGCAGCAAATAATTACGACGAAAATAATGGAAAACAAGCATGGACATTATGCAGAGAGAGT
Source organism: Scutellaria barbata (assembly GCA_028654395.1). NCBI lineage: Eukaryota > Viridiplantae > Streptophyta > Magnoliopsida > Lamiales > Lamiaceae > Scutellaria > Scutellaria barbata. The sequence goes on from CM053645.1 coordinate 13,716,922, forward strand.
GAATCCAGGGCCTGTAGTGGTGACAACAAAATGGGAAACATTTTGATCCAGGGAATGCAATAATTCAGGTTCAATTTGATCCAGTTCAAGAATATTGTTGCTGTGTTCATATTAGAGCATAATATAATGTGATAAATGGTATAGTATAATGCACTTTTTTTTTTCTTTTTTGGAAAATATGGATGGTGTGGGATATATATAATATTCACATTCTTTTCTGTATTCGAATTTTGGAAGCTGTATGGTCTATTATTTAGGATGTGGATATGAAGGTGGACTTTCCTTCCAATTTGTGTATATATATATATATTGGTGTAAAGTGAAGGTTGAAGGGCTTGTGATGGCCTATTACTTATCTCATCAATAATGATTTATAAATTTCAGTTTCAATGTCAAAAACAACAAATATTGGATGACAATGGCCATTGGTGATCTAAGATTATTGTGATCTCTTAGCCCGTGAATCGTCATCTACCCGTGACAATTTGTCTGTATCTATAATTGTATATTTTTTGTTGTGCAATTTTTAGTATTTTATTTATAAATGATTATACTTGATACTTGGTGTTTTATTTACCTTAAAATCAAATGCAATACTTATCATCTTCCATTTTGGGAGTGTGCTCTAAGGCGGGTTTGGATCGCATTTTAATATAAACAAAATCCTCTGTTCTACATTAGTATTTCATCTATATTTTAAAATAACCTGATGACATCATCAATTTACGCATGGTATGAATTAAAAATAACGAAATATAGGATGAAACACTAATTTAAAATAGAGAATCCAGTTCGATTTTAATATGTGTAATTTGTAGAAATTGTATTAATAAATGCTCCTGAGTCATGATCGTTGAGTTCCTTAATAAAACTATTGTTGAGATACTTTGTGTTTTAGTTGAATTAAATTACAATCTCTAAACAAAAATTTGACCAAAACTCTTAGCATTCCCTTGACCTAAGGGAACATTAGAGAATGCCCTAAATTGAACTTGTTTTTGTGTGTTTGGTAGGAAATAATTACATAGATAAATTTTAGAATAAGACCTAATTTATATTTTAGTTCTCAAATCTAAACTCAAATTTTAAAGTTTCTCAATTTTATATTTTTTTTAATTTAAGGTTTGAAATTTAATTGAGTTCTCAATTTTATACAAAATTTCATTTTATTTTTTAATTTTTATTTATATTTTAATATACATTTATATTTTAGATAAATTAAAATAAGTTCGTGCAATTTTAGAATGATCTTCATCTGACTTGTATTAATATATATATATATATATATATATATAATAAATGTAATTCAAAAAATTAAGATTTTTTTCTTCTCAAAAGAAAATTAAGATTCCTTCATTTTCTTAATTTTATGAATAAAAATATAGAAAATCGATTTTAATATTAATCAATTTAATATAAATTATATTTTATGAATTGAATTAATTATATTTTTTTCTTTTTTTCCTATATAAATTAAGATAAGTCGGATGAAGATTGTTCTTAAAACACATCAACTTGACTTAATTTATCCAAAATATGAATACATATTAAAATATAAATAAATTTATAAATATAAAAAAATGAAATTTTGTTTTAAATTGAAAACTCAATCTAATTTTCAAGCCTCAAATTAAGAAAAAAATGTAAAATTGAGCCCCTTATTGAGAAATTTTAAAATTTTGGTTCAAAATTAAAAATTAATTTATAAATTAGGTTAAATTGTTATGAAATTTATCCATAATGATACCTATAAATTTTGGTAGAATTAATGAAAGCATGATCATTACCTAATCTCCAGCACAAGATTCCTTTGTTTCTTGTTGATGCTGCCTATGATGACGAGACAATGAACCACCCAAGGCAACAACCTGTTTGGCCATACTTAAATTATTAAGAAATTAGTACCTATTTGACTTTTAAGCACACTATTTATCTTTTGCTAATTTTGCTTTAATCATTATTAATAGACAACTTGTTTTTTCATCCATGCTCAATACAGGAAAAAACACCAGAAGAAAATTGTTTGTATCGAATTTTCTTTATAAATACACCATTTTCATTTTATAAATACCTCCCAAGAGATTAATAATAGAGAAGGTCATTCTTTACTACAATAATGAAGTTATTTTTGATTAATATCCACATCAAGGTTGTTAGGATAGAATCGAATGATTTGTTGTGATATTATTTCCTTGTATATAGATGTATACCATGTATCTTGTACTTCATATATTGAATACGATTATCACCAAAATCCTCAATTCAAGTAAACTAAACAGGTGTTGATGATTTGGCAAAGTTGGAAATTTGGCAACTATAAGATTTTAATGAATAGCTCATGATTGTTATGTGTTTTCTGGAAAATAGAACCTACAGTACAATTTAATTTATTTGAATTCGACTCTATTTATTAAGTTTCAATGTTCACAAGATATAGGGACAATGGTCCAATGGATCCTAATGAGAAAAGGCCCTGAATTGAAAGAAGCCCATATGATGTTGGACAAGTATGAACATTCCTAAGATTTTTATTGATCGTATATCTAAATTCTGTAATGTGCTTTCAATTAACTTGCTAATAAATCATGAAATATTGATATTGGATTTCTCATTATTCAAAAAAAGAAAGAAAATAAATTTCATAACAAGACCTAATTTATAGTTTAATTCTCAATTCTAAATGTGGATTTTAAAGTTTTTCAATAAGTGGTTCAATTTAACATTTTTTCTTAATTCAAGGCTTAAAATTTAAATTGAGTTCTCAATTTAAGGCAAAATTTCATTTTATTTATTTATTTATATTTATAGATTTATTTATATTTCAATATGTATTCATATTTTGGATAAATTAAGTCAAGTTAGTGTGTTTTAAAAACAATTTTCATCTCACTTATCTTAATTTATATGAAAAAAAGAAAGAAAGAAATATAATTAATTTAATTTATAAAATATAATTTACATTAAATATTAAAATCGATTTTCTATATTTTTATATCATAAAATTAAGAAAATAAAAGAATCTTAATTTTTTTAATATATAAATTAAGATAAGTCCGATGAAGATGCACGAACTTGTCTTAATTTATCAAAATTATAAATATATATTATAATTATAAATATAAAAAAAAATGAAATTTTGTTTTGAATTGAGAACTCAATCTAATTTCAAGACTTGAATTGAGAAAAAGATATTAAATTGAATTCCTAATTGAAAAACTTTAAAATTCAAGTTCAAAATTGAAAATTAATATATAAATTTGATCTTATTATAAAATTTATTAAAAAAAAAATTACACTAAGTATTACATTTTTTATTTCAAAAGAATGATCACAAGTATCCGATGACATAAAAGAAATTTTCTTATATTGAAAATATTTAAAACCAAGCTTAGGATACCATGATTAGACTTAAACAAAAGAACCTTTTATATGGTCCAGCTCCCCACCTCGAAAATAAAAAAAAGGGTCAAGCACCTTTATTATTTGTCATAATCTTTGTACAATTTCTTTTTATGGATTTTATTTGCTAATCAGAAATAGTTAATAACTTTAAAAAAAAAAAAGCCCTAACAACTCAGACTGAGTTATCTGCTCCCCACTATCCACCGCCCACTTGGCCCACAGCATAAAAGAAAAAAAACTAAAATCAAATTTGTCGTTTAAATGTTCATCACAACAACCTTATATAGGATTGTATGTATATTATATCCGTTTAATAAAAAATACTCAAATTTGAATTGAGTGACATATTTAATATTCATACCCATTTAAAAAACTATCTTGACTATTTAAACTTGTCCACAAACACCCAATTATTGGCTTACTGCTACCTGCAAACCATTCACACCCCAAAACCCATTTATGTTATATATATACAGTTAATTTCAAATATATAGTATATGAAAACACACACATAATAATGGTGTATATGTAAATATATTACTGCTATATAATTATCTATAGAAATTATAGATTTTAATAATAATTTTTGAAGTGTTTTAGGAAAGATGCAGAGTTTTACTGCAAAACACTTTTAACAAAAGGGAGAAAGAGTAAAAGTTTTCAATCAAATGAGACCAATACAAACAATGCCTACTATTATATTTCGATTTTTCATAAAATTTCATCAAAATCAACTATAATTTTACTAACCCATTAATTTACCCGTAAATTTTGCTTTTTTTAAATGCTTTTTGATGATGTTTTATTGTGGAAAATATTCAAATGAGTCAACCAATTAAGATTGAAGATAGTGAAATTAAGAAAATGGTGATATTTTGATTAAAGAGGAAGGAAAATAGGGATTTTTTAATTTATTTTAATACAAGAATAGAATAGAAGTGTCACGTGATGTGCTTCAAATATTTTCAAAATGTATTTTTAAAATATCCTAAATAAATGGATTGGGCTTAGAAATAAATTGGATAAATGGGTTGGACTTAGAAATAGGGGGATGCTTTTAATTTTTCCAATAAGAAAATCAGCTAAAAATGCCTATTGGATATGCTGGTCCTTTTCGCTACACCTTCCCGTACAGTATCACAGCTCCTTAAAGAGAAAAACCCACGTCCATCTCTGCAAAATTCTTTCCTTTCTCCTTTTCTTCCTCCTCGGAACAGAGCCTTCAACTTCGTCGTCGGCTCTGCTTCTGTACTCACTCTCTTGAAGTTGTTGCACTAAAGTGAGAGAAGTGTGATCTCTCCATTAAGTTATTTTTTTTCATTGAAAACTGTAAGTAAATCGAATTAATCTGTGTCGGAGGAAGAGAAGAATGGCGTTGGGCGGCGGTGAAGCGTCGACGTGGCAGCCGCAGGAGGAGGGTCTACTGGAGATCTGTGGGCTACTGGAGCAACAGATGTCTCCGTCCTCTGATGACAAGTCAGTAATTTGGCAGAGGCTTCAACACTATTCTCAGTTCCCCGATTTCAACAATTACCTTGCTTTTATTTTCGCGCGCGGAGAGGTATGCTTTAGTTTATAAACCCTAGACTTCTGCTTAAATTTGAATTTTGGTGGTCGTTATATTTTTGAAAATGTTGGCTTGTTAGGTTTAAGAGGAGTCATTCATTTTTTGCACAATGTTGGTTTAGTTTGGTTGTTGGTTTTAAAGTATATTACTGGGAACTCTATCTCATACCGGAAGTAAATGGCTTCCTTGTTTTTTTTTGCACGAAAAAAAAAAAGAAAAATGATTGGAAGAACTTATTATTTGTTTAGAAAGTTACTGTTCTTCAAATTCTAAGAATCATACCATTACGTTTTAGGAATTTGCAGGAGTGAATTGACAATAAAGATGGAGGTTTGGGGGGGGGGGATGTTATTGAGAAGTCTGAATGCTTAATGGTTCTGTGTGAGCACAAGTTTGATTGAAATATTAGGAAAGGTATAGTTTAAATTCATTTACTTTCTGCAACTATCCAGAAACATGATCTATATATCCTCATTTAATTGATGAATCTTGTAAGCAAATTCTGAAATTTACACTTGATGCCAGAAAGCTTTTCAAATGGAATTTCCTATGTTTAATGAGTTCAATTACTTGTGAATGTCGTATGGCAGGGGAAATCTGTGGAAGTCAGACAAGCAGCAGGTTTACTTCTGAAAAATAACCTTAGAAGTGCAATTGGAACCATGCCACTGCCAAATCAACTCTACATAAAATCAGAGTTGTTACCTTGTATGGGAGCTCCAGACAGACAAATCAGGTCTACAGCGGGGACCATCATAAGTACTTTTGTTCAGATTGGTGGTGTTTCAGGATGGCCTGAATTTCTACATGCACTTGTGAAGTGCCTAGATAGTAATGATTTCAATCACATGGAAGGTGCCATGGATGCATTGTCTAAGGTACAAATTTCTTGCTTTTTTGGGTTGCATAAGAATCACATATTGGAGCACCTTGTTTTTTTTTTTTTTTTAAAGTACATGCTCTTTCACTGACTGACCATATGAAAAGCCGTTCATCGGCTATTTTGGATTATATGAAAAGCCAAAGATTAGTCTCATAAACAATGGTAGCCTCTACATGATGCTTTTTATGCAGTTTGCAGAGGCATTTCTCTATTCTGATTATCTTTAAAATGTTAATATCGCTGAGCAGATATAGCAGTGTTGTAAAAGAAGGCTTATATAGTCTCTGCATGTCTTCAAGAAAGTTTTTTTAAGTGAGCTTGAATCTCTTGTTTGTCTTTAACCTATTCATTAATAGACTAAAAATATCAGAGTAAAAAATAGTTAATTTTTTTTTATTATAAAATTATTCTGCTAGGCATCAGGCGGCTTTCTGCAACATTGAGATATAATTCTTTAAAGGTGAAGCTGCATTTGTCTTTTTCTGTAACTCTATCCTTTTACAAATAACTAGAAGTGAAATTGCTAGCTGGATATGTGGTTTTACAATTCTAATGTTGTTCTTTAGATATATAAGTACCTTAATGACATCTTTGTCCATAGATTTGTGAAGATGCTCCCCAACTTCTTGATTCTGATATCCCTGGATTATCAGAAAGACCAATTAATGCTTTTCTTCCGAGATTTCTCCAGGTTTTGATGATCTCTCTCTCTCTCTCTCCAAGTTCCTCCTGCCTCCAAGTTCCTCCTGCCTCCTTCCACCCACAAAGTAAAAAGAATAATATTTAATATCTTGCATCTCTTCTTATTTTTCATATGCAAACAGCTTTTCCAGTCTCCTCATAGTACATTAAGAAAGCTTTCATTGGGTTCGGTGAATCAGTACATTATGCTAATGCCTAAGGTGAGTAGGCCAAAATAGTCTTTAAATCATTATTTTTTCCAGTCTTCATTTGGGCTATTTCAAACAAGACTTGCTTATTGTGATAAATTTGACAAATTTGTAGGTTCTATCTCTGTCCATGGATAAATACTTGCAAGGTTTGTTTGCTCTTGCCAATGACCCTGCTCCAGAGGTTCGGAAATTGGTAAGCAATTCTTTCAGTTCTTTTTTTGATTAGGTAAATGTTCAAGAGAAGATACTGCATTACCTTCTCAGGTTTATGTCAGGCTTTCCTTTGTCATGTTATTTTAGATAATAATGATGCTTATAAGCATAAGCGTGTCAATAAAAGAATTGCATCATTTGTTGAATTTTTTTTATTTGTACTAAGGCAAATTGTTATTCCTCTTTGGCTGTCCAAATTTCTGCTCACCTTAGCCGGTTATTTCCTGAAGGTTATCAATCCTAAAACAAAGAGATATAATTAATATGCATGATTTCAGTTTAGTTTGTGAAGTGATATCCAGTGTTTGGTCTTGTGGAGCCTTTGGCTGGAGGAATGAAAATGAGCATTGACATCATGTTTTGTTTTGTTTGAAACTTCTTCTATTTAAAAAAAAAAAAAAAAAAGAAGACCTGGATTGTTTTTGGGTCTGAGTGTATTTCGCTGCTGGTAATGTATATCGTCCCATTTTGGTATGTTACTGTATTCAGCATTTGTTTGGTTAGAGGTTGTGCTTATAATAATCTGGGAGAATTTGGCATCTTTGCTGGCACATAATTAAGGTTATCCCTTTCTTTGGATGCCAGTAGCTCTTATTTCTTGTTTTATGCCTCATTCTCTTGAGAGGAAATTTAATCTTCCTTTGTATTGGTTTGTTAAGTTTCATTGTTTGATAACCTAGCATAATTTATGTCTAGTTTAGATTCCCAGTAATTATACGTTTGTAGATATGATACTAAATATGTGCTTATATATATGTATGTATATTTATTGTCATCTTTCTCTAGTTGTTCCTCAATGCCTTTCAGCCTGAAACATATTTCTATTAACTATTTGCAAAATGGGGGCTTTTACAATTCTTATTCTCTATGAGGATGTGCATTTTGGTTACTGCTACTTATTTTTTGCTGTTATGTTGAACAGGTATGCACTGCATTTGTCGAGCTAATCGAAGTTCGTTCTTCTGTTTTGGAGGTAAAACAATTTCTTCTTGTCACCCCAGTTCTCCAGATATGTTGTATGCTGTATTGGTTTGAAAGTTAATACCACCACATCTTTTTAGATACTTGTTCTGACTGATTTTGATCTCATTGCTACTAAAGCATAATATTTGAAAGTTTTTCTGCAATTGTTCCTAATATGATTCCCATGTGATATTGCAGCCACATCTAAGGAACATAATTGAATATATGTTGCTAGTCAACAAGGATCCTGATGATGAAGTGGCTCTAGAAGCCTGTGAATTTTGGTAAAACTAATGTTCTCTGGACCATGTGTTTGTATTTCTTGGGGTTTCTATTCAGGAATTATCAATTAGTGGATGGTCATATCTTCTGCTTTCATTGTTCTTTACTTCTCTTGTTGCTGGCTGAGTTTGGATATTATAAGCATTGAAGTTGATGTAGATGATATTTCAATTTTGAGAAATTCTCGACTTTTGTTAATTAGTATGAGATGTCATATCTTAAATTTAGCTTTTTAGAACCTATTTTAACCACCTAAAACCACACTAAAATATTTCAGTGGGGGATGTTTGTTAGTTTGGGTTCCGTAAGGATTATAAAGAGAATTTCTTTTTTGTTCTGATTACTTAAAATGCATTTGGAGATTATGTTGCATATGTTTTGGGTATATATATTGATGCACGTAGAAGAAGTTTTTAATTATTAATATTTAGGTTTAGGTTAAGAGGGAAGAGTTCTGAAGATCAATTTTTTCATTAGGGCCCTCTATAACATGATGTACATCCCTCCTTGTATTAAAATGAGAGGATTAGAATAACAACCTAGGCTTAATGGAAGTGCTAGAGGCTCAAGATTAATGCCTTGCAGCTTTGTAAACTAGATTTCAATATTGTTTTGTCAGGTGGTTTGTGATAAATCGTCGCTATGGCAAGATAGTTATTTGCATTATTTTCTATATTATAGGCTCCAGTTATTGCTACTGGTCATGCAGATTGAAGCAGGGTTTGGCTTCTCTGTTCTTGGCCTACATAATTGTTCTAAATTGTTCACTTATTTGACATAGTGTTTATTGGTTTTCGTCAGTCCCGTTTTTAACTTTGAAACTCTCTCTCTCTCTCTCTCTCTCTCTCTCTCTCTCTCTCTCTCTCTCGTGCTTAAGTAGCTAACCTGTCTTTGGCAGGTCTGCTTATTGTGAAGCTGAATTGCCACCTGAAAACTTGAGAGAGTTTTTACCACGTCTTATACCAGTATGCTTCACGATGCAATCAAAACTCTCATCCATCTTCCTAATTCACACACTACTGTTTTATTCAATTATTTTATGCAAAATTCTGCAGATTTTGCTCTCAAACATGGCGTATGCTGATGATGACGAATCTCTTCTTGAAGCTGAGGTTTATTATCTGTTTCATCTTTTGAATCCTTCCAAATTCTACCATTTTATGATTCTGTTTGTTTCTTATTCACCATTCCTTCACAGGAGGATGGATCTCTTCCAGATCGAGATCAGGTTCAGTTGCAACTCTTGATTTTGCTTTACATACTATGCTGATTTATGGTGTATTCTCACACCATTTTTTCATGCAGGATCTGAAACCTCGTTTTCATTCATCACGTTTTCATGGATCAGAGGATGTAGAAGATGAGGTATGCATGTTAGTTCCATCTTTGTTTCTCAGGCTTTACTGGGAGAAGAATGAATAATCTAAAACTTCTACTGACTATGCAATATACATGGATCCTCAATCCTTTGCATTTTACCTCAGTTTATTTCTTCTCATCTCAAGTATTGAGTAAGGCATTCACAATTTGGATGATTTTGTAATTGTAGGAGGATGACATTGTAAATGTTTGGAATTTACGTAAGTGCAGTGCTGCTGCTCTGGATTTTCTTGCCAATGTTTTTGGAGATGAGATTTTACCCACTTTGATGCCCATTGTGCAGGTGTCTAATTTTTGTTGACAGTGGTTTCAGTTTCTGCACTTCGTATTTCCTTTAACCTTTTCTATTGGATATGTTTATCTAGTTATATGAATTTTGCTAAGTGTTTCATAATTTTGATCTGCTCTTATATAACTTCAGTATGTTGTGATCTTTGTGAATTGATTTTATTTTCTCATATTGGATGTTGTTAATATTAGTTTACTAAGTGCTTGTTAGATTTAAACTCTGCATTAGTTTGCACATATTGGATGTTATGAATGTTAGTTGATTGATTTTATTTTCTTGGAACCCAAGCTCATTTGTAGTATGCTTATGAACCTAATTTGATATCCTTATCTGCTTTGCTGAAAGTAATTGTTTGAAAATATTTGTACTAAGTGTTTGAATAATAATGCTATCGGTGCATTTCAAAGCAAGTGTGAGGTATACTCTCAAGTTAGGTGTATACTTCTCTATGTAATTGTATGTACAATGAATGAACAAGGCTGTGCCTAACTTTTGTCATTATTGAGATAATTAAGTTTTGGTAAAAGTTTTATAAAATGCATAATTTGTGGGATTAATTGAAGTTTCTTAAGGAAGCAACCACATATATTAGTTTTTGAAGATTACACAAAGTTGATGGACTTCGACTTAAGTAATTCAGTTTAAATGCACTTTTTATTTATTTATAATCTATACTTACAGAAATGGCAAAAAATAAGCAATGGGTCTTATCTCCAGCAGTTACTGGTGGAAGCTGTATGAAAATATAATGTTGCATGATAGTAATTGGAAGATAGATGCTTGTGGCTTTGTTGGATTCCAATTGATTGCTGTTCCAATTTCTTTAATTTTTAAAATGCATCTCCAGCTTAGCAAACTTTTTTGGAAACTTCCCTTTGCAGGCAAAATTATCGACTTCAGGTGATGAAGCTTGGAAAGACAGGGAGGCTGCTGTTTTAGCACTTGGTGCCATAGGCGAGGGTTGCATAAATGGCCTCTATCCGCATCTGTCCGAGGTAATATGCCAGTAAGATTGGCCGGAAACAATTTGATCCTACATGCAGATTCTGATTAGCCAAGAATGAAGATGACAATCGTTAATTAAATCAGATGTGTGCTTTTTTTTATGATTATTACTAGTTTAATTTTATACTTGTGTTTCTAAGTTGGTTTATATTATCATTTCTAACCATTTTCTTTAAAATTCTATTATGACAACTTCTTTTAAGAATGATAAGCTTTCATGTGATATGAATCTTCCGCATCCAGGGTGCTTGGATGCCATCCAACTTCATATGGGTTCTGCTGGACATTAGATTTGATAATCTAAATAGAATTCTAGCAAATAAAAGTCTAATAGAAACTTTGCCACTAAGACCATGATTCAACAAGGCTATGAATACACATAGCATGTTTTCATGGTGGCTTACTTCACTATGGACACCTCCGTTCGAACCAAATAGGTACTTGCTTGATCATATAACCCATAGTTTATTACCATGCCTCCAGAGGCGATGCTTTTGTGTCTGGCTTTTCAATATCTATTTTACAGTATTTGACCAGCTCTCCCAAAGAACTTCCGCTTTGGGTTTCTCATTGCAAAAGTGCTATCATGAAGACGATGCATGAATATATTTTGCATCATTGTGTATGTTGCAGAAAACTCGGTTGTCATGCAACTTCTTTGGCTTTCAATATTTGCCATGTATACAGTGTTCTGTGAGATCTCTTTTGTTGTCCAATGCTTGCTAATGGTTATAATGTGTATTTTTATTTTTTATTTATGTTATGCATACTTTATCCCGGTGGTTTTTTTTTTCTTCTCTTTTTTCTTTTTTTGATTATGAATCTTATATTAGGGAATGCAACTTATGGCTACTAGTATAGCACTATCTTTTCTTAATCCTGATCTTTCTGAATAGATACTTATCTATTTTTTTTTTTTTTTGCCTGGCAGATTATAGCATTTCTTGTTCCACTTTTAGATGACAAGTTTCCTTTGATACGGAGCATCTCTTGTTGGACAATTTCACGTTTCAGAAAATATATAATTCAGGTAATATTAAACTGCCCTTTTTCTCTTCAAATATTGAGAACAATATTGTTGGATGGAATTTATTCAGTGCTTACGATGGAATTCAGTACAAACTTGACCACATTTTAAGAACCTATAAGGAAATATATTATATTTTATAACCAGAAGTGCCATGTTATTAAATATATATATATGTGTGTGTGTGTGTATGTATATGTAAAAGAGATGGTAGTACTAGAGCAACTCCTAGGCATAGAGAAAATCAGAGCAAGTATTGATGAGGTCTCCTTTAATCAGCATTATCCAAACCACAACTCTTTTTTTCAGAATGACATTAAAATCACCACTTACAATCCAAGGTGCAAATCTGTGGTTGCAATTTCTAAGGCCATTCCACAACACATTTCTGTCCTTTCTAGTACACTCAGTACAAACAAATGAGCAACAAAATACACATCCAAGATATATCAATAACCACAAAGTCATTCAAATGATCAGAAGAGAGAAGCAAATTCATTTGGTTATGATCTTTCCACATTACCTGTATCTTTACATTACTATCAGACACAATATGCTGATAAACCAAAGAATGAGACATGAAAATGTCAGGTTCATCAGACTATATAAACTTCAATTAATTGTCACTTTTTTACTTGACTCTCATGTCTTTATATCTTGTTTATTGGAACCTTTAGTTATTTGTTAGATGATAATAATGTCCTACGGTTTTCTTACAGATTACTGGATCTTGATTTTTATGAACCAACATACAACAGCAATTAATTTTTCTTTTACGTGTTTAGTGTTGTTCTTGTACCTCCTCATGATGGCTTCATGGTTGCTTAGATTCCATTTTGATATTATCTTCAAGGATTGATTATTTACCAAGAATTGACGGCACTTTATCTGTCTGTTCTAGACTATTGCTCATCAAGGTCGTGACCATTTTGACAAAGTTCTTGTGGGACTCTTACAAAGAATATTAGATGATAATAAGCGGGTGCAAGAGGCTGCTTGTTCAGCTTTTGCTACACTTGAAGAGGTCTTTCTTGACACCATCTTGTTAAATTATTAATTGAAACTATCCCTAATCTTTTCTGTATAATGCAGGAGGCTGGAGAAGAGTTGGAACCACGACTTGATATCATATTGCAACACTTAATGGTGGCCTTTGGGAAATATCAGGTTTCATGTTAATTCTGGTTGTGTGTCTCTTCATGCTATCTGGCTACGGATGATTCTCAATTACGCATTAAAGGCACCGATCTGTTTTTGCTATCCATGCCTTTTTTTTTTCTTATGAAATACTTATCTTTATCTGTAGAGGCGGAACCTTAGAATCGTATATGATGCTATTGGAACATTAGCTGATGCTGTTGGAGGGGAACTGAACCAGGTAAAATTTATATGCATCACTATGCTTGCATTGGGTCTTTATTATATCCTGATCATGTTTTCCTTGTTGATTGGTGATTAGTGGAGGAAAACCTTCTTGTCATTTCCCATCCTTGTTTAAAGAATTTATAACACTAATCTTATTGTTTTGATAATTCCAGCCTAAATATCTTGAAATCTTGATGCCCCCATTGATAGCAAAATGGCAGCAACTTTCAGACTCTGATAAAGATCTTTTCCCGCTTTTGGAATGTTTTACATCAATAGCTCAGGTATTTCTACTGTTTTTACTTTTTGGGTAAAAAGCATTGATACAGGCTTTGGACTGCTAGTTCCAGTCATGCTAGTAATTTACTGTTCATATATGTGTTTGATCTTAAAATCTACAGTTAGCCACAATTTTAGCCTGTAATTTTAAGATGGAAAGACTATCATTCATTACAATTGATTCAGAGATGTGATAATTTTATTCCATTTATTATGAGAGCTTTACGGGGCTAAAATTATGTAATGAAGTGCAGTCAGATCATCAGATGGGTTTTTAATTTACTAACGTTTTGCATTCAATTGTAGAATCATCTGTGTTCTCTTTGCAAATCTATACTTGAATCTTATGTTAGATTTGTAGTGAATGCTTTATTTCATATACAGATGTGTGAAGCATGTTACTAGATTATGAGGTTAAAATGTGGTCCTTTTGCAGGCATTGGGTGCTGGATTCTCACAGTTTGCTCAGCCAGTGTTTCAGAGGTGCATAAACTGCATTCAGACTCAACAATTGGCAAAGGTTTTAATTCACATACCTGGTCACCGAGTCATTAGCTTCAGTATTTTGCTACTAGCAATTAGTTAACAGTTAAATCTAGTCATGTAAGGTTCAACAAGCATTTTTTTTATCTTGCCTTATCAATTTTTTTTAATCTAGTTAGATGCATGCTTGCACACTCATCAATAGTTTGTAAAGTGTCATAATTTGGCAAATCTGCTCTTAAATTGGACCTGTTACCACATGACTTCTATTTTTATAGCATTCCTTATTGCTATCAAGTTCACCCACATTGGCTTGATGAATACAGAACCTTTTTTCTCTAGTCAGCTGCTTTATGGTCAATTTTTTTATATATGAAGTTTTGCATTTCGGTTGGTTATAAATTTGTTATTTTGCTTCCTATTAATCAACTGTTGAAGTTTCATGCATTTATATTTTGATAACTTGGCTGAGTTTTGGGAAGTTTGCTTTCAGGTTAATCCCGTTTCTGCTGTGGCTCAGTATGAGAAAGACTTCATTGTGTGCTCTTTGGATCTTCTCTCTGGACTTGCAGAGGGTCTTGGTCCTGGAATAGAGAGTTTGGTACTTCCATTTCCCTTGTCTTACATAAAAGATACTGCACATGTACACATTTCCATAGAAAAGCTCCTAACAAAGTGTTAGCTATAGACAGTGTCTTTGAGGAACAGTGAAAAGTGAAAACAGTAAAATGAACTTGGGAAAGCCTTACAATTTATTAGTTTGGATAGTTGATTACGCTGATGATATCTGCAGCCCTTCCTTTCTTTTTCATTCATTCTTGAGTTTTAATGTGAGTTTGGTATCATTGCTATGGTGTTGTTTATGTTGCACATTTCCTTGTTATAGTTTGCATCGTGATTGAAAATGATATACTCTCTGCTACTTGCTTATGTGACATTTGCCTTGGAATGGCTCAAATAATCATAGTTCACATGTTTATCCTTCTGTAGACAATGTTGTATGTTACATGATGTTTGTTATATTTTCGCTTTATATTTGTTGTAGGTTTCACAGAGTAATCTAAGAGATTTGCTGCTACAATGTTGTATGGATGATGCCTATGATGTCCAACAAAGTGCTTTTGCACTTCTTGGAGACCTTTCTAGAGTAAGCGAATAACTTTATTTGATCTTATGACCTGATTATGCTTTTTAGAGAGCTATTTTACTTTCCATTTTGGTGGCCTTTAAGGCAACAAGTAAAGAGACATCTTTACATAGACTATATTCTAGAATTCATAATTTTAGTGCGGAAAGATTTTCATGTTTCTGTTTTAATGATTTGATTAGGTTTGTCCTGTACATTTGCATCCTCGTTTGCTTGAATTTTTGGATATTGCTGCTAAGCAATTGGTTAGTACACCATTACTCTTGAAGTTTTTAATACTATACATTTTCTACTTCATTTCCCATAATGTAGTCAATATATGTTCTTACCAGAGCACCCCGAAGCTGAAGGAAACTGTCTCTGTTGCCAACAATGCATGCTGGGCTATTGGAGAACTAGCAATAAAGGTATGGTTCTCTGTTTTACTGCATCATAACTATTAGAATTGAGACAATGAATCAGTGTCAATCATCATTCTTGGACTCGGAACTTTTTTTACTTATTACTGAGTTCTGTATTTTTTTGCTGTTGGGCTCCTTTATACTTGCTTTTGTGCTTTAAACTCAACCTAAAAGGCCACTGTTAAGTAGCTAACCGGGTTTATTTTAATATGTACATAGTGTTGGCATTTTAATATGTAATTGATTCTGATGAATGCGCTCAAGTGGCATTCTCATCCGTTTTTCATCACCAAACTGTGATGACAAGATTTTCTAGTTTGTAGTTCTTTTCCATTTCCATCCGGTTTGACTTACATAATTTAGTATGCTAAATTTCAGGTTCACAAGGAGATATCGCCTGTAGTTCTGACTGTAATCTCATGCTTGGTCCCTGTACTTCAAAATCCTGAGGTGATAAATCCATTCCTGTGTTTAATTACTTTTTTGTATCGTCCTTGTTGTGGCTAGTCTTGTAAACCAAATATCGGTGACTTACACTCTATTCCTTTGTGGTGGGGTTAGGGGGTCAGAACTTTCTTCTTTTTGTGCATTGGCCACCACATACACTTGCTTAAGTTATTTCTCAGTCCAGCTTCCCACCTAATAATGTAATTGTCATGTTGCTCAAGCTTGGTTACAAGATTTTGGATATACTGTTGGTTATGTTACTCGTTACATTGTAGCATTCAGAAAGTTGTTTTAGAAGGATTTTACTTTTCACATGCAATATGTTCTGTTTCCCATCGTTTTAATGAAACTAGTATTAAGATAGGGAAATTACATAAAGTTACCATGCACAGTAGACTTTTTTTATAAAGAAAATATCCATTTACTGCAAACATCAGGAGAGAAGAAAAAAGCTAATTTTGTTATTGGATAGCAGATGTACTTTTACCCCTGGACTTTTTGTGTGTAGTGAAATCCTGTTCTTTGGAAGACATAGTTGGACATCTGTGTTATGAAGTCTTCATGCGTATCTAAAACTTGACTCCATATCTTGCTGTTATCTTTATGAAGGGCTTCAACAAATCTCTCATAGAAAATAGTGCCATTACGCTTGGAAGGCTTGCTTGGGTTTGTCCAGAGATCGTCTCACCACATATGGAGCATTTTATGCAGACTTGGTGTATTGCTTTGTCCATGTAAGTATTTGATGACTACAAAGATGTTCAGTTCTTAAAATATCCTCTATAAGGGGGAATGGGCTGAGAATCTCCCACTTCGTGTATTGAAATGTTGAGGAATGGTGTTTCAATGTACACCAGATGACAATCTTATCCCTAATGCATATATTTGAAGATTCTAGCATATGCCCATATTTATCCCTAGCAATTCTGTTGATGTGTGAAGATATACTTAATACAACAATGCAGTCTTGATATACTTTTTAGTTGGCAATGGTACTGTCATTTAGTTTAGCATATGCCTATATTTGTTCCTTGAGCAGTTCAATAATTTTACTTGTCCATGCATATATTTGTCTATAAACTTGGATGTTTTTTTGTATACTTCTAATATTCTGTAACTCATAGGATACGAGATGATATAGAGAAGGAAGATGCATTCAGAGGTTTATGTGCTATGGTAAAATTTGCTGTTCTGATATTTGAATGGGATTCAGTCTATCGTTACCCTCTATTATTGTTTTTAATAACTGTGTTATTAATGGGTTGTAGGTTAGAGCAAACCCATCTGGGGCCTTGAATTCTCTTGTTTTCATGTGCAAGGCTATTGCAAGTTGGCATGTAAGTAATATATTATTATATTATGAAATTATTTGCTGATTTCTTTGTGCTACTTAATCTTTTCTTAATCATCTTATGATCTCTGTTCAGGAAATAAGGAGTGAGGACTTAAACAATGAAATTTGCCAAGTGTTGCATGGCTATAAACAAGTAAGCAGATTTTAACTTCCCATATAGACGGTTTGCTTTCTTGTGATTATGCATGGATTTGTATTCATTAGTTTGTAGAAAATTATCAGCCTAATAAGGAAAAAATTTCGTGGGTGATGGAGCATATTATCTTTTGTAGGTTTGATAAAAAACATGTTCATAAGCTAAATCCTTTCTTTGGGGGTTAGACAATGTAATGATTCTCTTGATGCTCCAAGTATCCTGTTTTCATATTACCATCGATCTTCATTGAGCATGTAATTGCTTTGAGGTGATGACGTGAAATCTGATACTTTGGTGAATAACTTTGAATGCTCAGATGCTCAAGGATGGCGCATGGGATCAGTGCATATCTGCCTTGGAGCCACATGTGAAGGATAAGCTATCAAAGTATCGAGTATGATAATCCCTGTAGTAGTGAATGTTTCTTCTATCCTGTTCTTCCATGAGCTGCCTAGAAGGTCTACATTCAGTCACCGCATAGTGTTGTCATTTTGAGCATGTTGTGATGATTGATGATTCATGATTGATGATTCATGTCTCACCCTAGAACTCCTTCCGGATGTTTTTCTGGATTCATCTCATCTTCAAGCTGTAAACCTAGACATTGGATTGCTGTACAGGGGCTGTGTACCATGTGAATTTCAGTGCTCGTTTCTACCTCGGAGTACTATAGGAAAAGCAAGTCCAGTTAAATTTGAGATTCATGGCGGCTTCTTGGGTCATTGAGCAACTGTATTCTTGAAATTCAGTTCATTTAAGTTCCACAAAGTTTTGTTAGAAAGTTTGTGAATACTTTGTTAGGGTCTGGGAATTGTAATTTTGTATTGAGGAGAGTCAGTGATGTTGCTCCTTTGTGGAGTTTAACCCTGAGAACTGAGAACAATAAATGTGCCGTATAGGAGGATGCCTTTTGAGTGATGATTTAATTAGGGAAATTAGATTTATGCATAAAGATTTCATGTGTTGTATTTTAATTGTTTTTTCAATTAATTTTATACATTTTTAGTGATGATAAACTGGTAACTTTCAGTGATTATCTTGGTCAAATTTATTCCCATCACAAAAACGTATTGAATTAGGATTATAATCGATAAGAGTAGTCAATTGTTAGGTCCTTCCAAGAATCGAATTCTATGCAATTATATATTTACTTGGATTGTCATTATCCTTTCATTCTTTGAGATTCTATAAAGATTTCTTTGGAGATGACAGTCATAGCCCCATCTCATGTGGGGATGGGTTACCCTTGTCCCACCTCGCCAATCATTTTATTTTATATCAAGTATATAAAGAATATTATTATTTATTTTAAATAAAGTAGCATTGGAAAAATTAATTAGTTTATAAAAGACCATAATAACAAATAGAGTGCGACCATACACTCGACCAAGTACTAAACACCTCAATTTTAAAAAAAATCAAAGTATAAAAATTCATAATTAGTAATTTTGGGGTGTGGCCAACAAATATGATACATAAAATTGATATAATTATGTATAATATTTGATAAGATAGTAATAAAAATATTATTTAAAAAAAATGAAGGGTTGTATTGCACCTGGTTAACACCATCTGGACATGTCCATTCCTTCGAGGGGCCGGGGTGGGTATAGCTTCCCATTAAAGCTTCTATCTTATCTTTGTTGGAAATGACATTTCTTTTAAATTCGAAAGTTATTTCATAGCACAAAATTCATGTTATGTTTAATTCTAAACAACTTACTAGAAGGACGACTATTTATCTCTTAACGATGTATAATATCGATATACATATTGCATGTGTGCACTATTAATACATATTAACAAGATTTGGATTATGAAACCAAAAAATGTACGAAAAATGATTCCTACTCAATAAACCGAATAATAGATGGACATTCTGGTGGTATTGAAATCAGACAACCCATGCAGAATCAAATCATTCTGCAATAACATATATATGTATATAAAAACTCAGAATCTTAAGCATGTGCCTATACCATGATTTATGAGTACGATTTTCATGTATATTCACAACTACATGCCTGACATGAAATGGAACGACTAGTCCACTTGCATTTTTCAACAATATAAACCTCCCCTTTTCTTTTTCTTCTTTCTGGAATTTCTCTGGGAAAAATTAATTTTAATAACGCAAAAAAAAAAAAAATTAAATTTAAACACCCTTATGACATTTTGCATCTCGCTGGGCGGTAGTTGTAACTTAGGAAAGGACGAAAATAAATTGTAATTAAGAGTTTTAAAATATAAAAAGAATTTCCGTAAACAGCTCAAACTTATAAATAGTTTTGTAGTTTTCCTTAAAAATAAAGTAGGAACTGTGCTACTGAACGCCATGCAAAAGCAACAAGTGGGTTCCTTTATTATTAAATCAATTTTTTCAAATTCTTAATATATAGATTATGAGTTAATTCGTATCACTAATCTAATTCTGCAAGAGGGACTCACAAGAGTTGTGTTTTTATCACTTTTTATATATATGTAGCATATATAAATATGGGCAATATTATAATAAAAGATGAAACATTGTGTATAAGAATGATGCAAAAAAACTAGGCATTTATGGACAAGTTGGTGCGTGGAAAAGTCCAAATTCTGGTACGCATATTGTTCAGATACGTGCATAGTTGCTTGATTTGGACAATTCTCATTCAAACTCAGATTCTCTCTCTTAAAATGATCTGATGGTTGTTAACTTGTGTACGTAAGCCGGCAGTTGAGAAGATTGAATGGACCATAACTCTCTCTTTATATTCACCACCACCTTAATTAGCTTGTCCCAATGGAATCAAACTGCATGTCTTATCACTATCTACAACAAACACTACCTATGACTCTATTCATTCTTTTTCAACTTTGACCTTCTTTTTTTTTTTTTTTTTATCTTATTTATAATACAATTGTTATCATGTATTCATTCATATGTTTGATTTTCTCAAACTTCTTGTTAATTATTAATATTTACTATTATTTTCACTGAATTACTCATCGTGTTACCTCACTTTGTGTACGTTTTGCGACAAATTGATATTCAATATTTTATTTTTAAATTATCTTGAACATATATATTTTTTTGAATTGTAATATATAAATTATACATGGTCATATATCTTTAAATTTGCATTATCTAATAAATCGGTATTCAACTTTTGAATTCGATCATTTTTGCTAACCTTGAATATTAATTTGTTGTAGATGTAACAATAAGTTATCATATGTATAATTAGTTACATATTTCAATTTTAAACCATCAAATTGTGGAGTCCACTATGCCACATTTAATGGGATGTTGAATTGGACATTTTGGAACTTTGCTAGTATATACTAATTGATGTATAAATGAAACGGTTAAAAATAAATAAATCTATATGTATAAAAGAAATTCTATATGTATTTGATACAAATTTGTAATATAATCAGAGACATTTATTACGTACTACATAACCGATGTGCTTTATTTATTTAATCGCCTAAACCCCCCTCTTTATGTAGCAAATTAATTTTTTCTAAGCATGGGACGGGAGATGCTTCAATTCAAATAAATATTTATTTTAAAACTTATATTATTAAAAATGTATCAAATAACATTATCAATCTACACCTATACATATATATTAAAATCATTAGAATAATAAGAGATATTTAACACGGTATATATTTTCAGTAGAGAAATATATATACATGAGTGCGCATATGCTTGGACTCATGATTAATATACATACAATAGAGTTGTAGAAGCTACGAAAAGACACTGTACTAGCAACAAAATCTTTGTTCCTCCATTTGACTTTCATCTAAAACACAAGAAATTAGAAACCCTCCATTTCTACCATTTCTATATCTATATCCCTATTTCCCAGATTTAAAAAAAAAAAAAAGAATTATATATAGATGATGAAGTAATTAATTAGAAGATGAAATAAAATAATAAATTAAGCTGGAGAATGATCCAGCTTTGTATATCCTAATGAATCCAAAGAATGAATAATGTCATGATCCTTGGTAACAACAACAACAACACCACCATGATCTTCATCATCATCATCATCATCATCATCATCATCATCATCTTCATAGCTGGTTTTTCCAGTCAACTCCTTTGCTCTCAAAGCCTGATGATCCCAATCTGTTGTTAGCAAAACAAACAACATTGCCACTGCACATGAACCCTCTGCTGCTAGAAGCCCCATCCACAAGCCCTTGAAATCGTAATCGAATCGAAAACTCAGCAACACTGCAACTGGCATTCCGACAAGATAGAAGCATCCTAGATTGATATTTGCCCCCATTTTAGGCCTCGCTGAGCCTCTCAACACCCCACACCCGGTTGTCTGTGGACAGTTTCCCAGCTCGCATAGCCCGATTATAGGCAGCACCATTGATGTCAAAGCTATGATCTCTGCATCCTGAGTGAACAAGCTGGCCCATATGTTCCTAACTGTAAATGCAAACAAGAGAGCTGAGAGTCCCAGAAAGAAGCTCGCACAGAGACCAACAATGGCGGAAACCCTAGCCCTGTTGGGGCGATTGGCTCCCAGCTCATTCCCGACTCTGGTGGAAACTCCGAAGCTGAGAGAAGATGGGAAAATGTAGATTAAGGAAGTTGTCTGAATCAGAATCCCCATGGACGCGACGGTGGCTTGGGGATTGACCAGTAATCCACACAATAATATCATGATCTCGTACCACCACCATTCCAAGCACACACTGATGCAGCTCGGAATGGCCAAGCTCATGAGTGATCGCCACCCTTTGAAGCAGTCGGAGGTGAACCCGCCCCAGGTCTTTTTGCACACCCCCGACATTGCCACGTAGACGATCAACGATCCGACGAGGTTGATGTTGGTCCAGACCCCGGCAATGGCGACGCCTTTGATACCGAGGTTTAGAACAGTGACGAGGAGGTAGTTGATGGGGACGTGGAGAAGAATGGAGAAGGCTGCACAGTAGGTCAATGGCATTGTGATGGACTGGGTTCGAAGGTAAATGCGGAGAGGGTGGAGGAAGGACTGGGCGATGAGGTCGGGGATGGAGAAGAGAATGTAGGACTGCGCTTCCATGGCGATGTCCTGGTCCTGCCCGCAGAGGAGCAGAATCCGTTTCATGTTGAGCCAGAGGATGGCGATGGGGATGGAGGTGAGGAGGAGGAGGAGGATGGTGCGTTGGAGGGAGAAGGAAAGGACTTTGAATCTGTGGGCCCCGAAGGCTTGCCCGCAGATCGGCTCCATTCCGATGGAGAGCCCGGAGAGGATGGAGTAGCCGCTGATGTTCGCGAACCCCATGGCCAGCGCGCCGCCGGCAAGGGGGAGCTCGCCCAGCCGCCCCAGGAAGAGCATGGATATCATGGACCGAGAGTACAGAATAAGCCCCGTCAGGATCATCGGAACGCATATTTTGCCCATCGATTTCGCTTCTCTTAGAGCTATGGAAACATGACTACATGTTTTCTCTCTTTCTTCCATAACCAATGGATTCAACATTTTTCTTTCTTCGATTAATCGCTTTGATTAGGATATAGATTGTGTTGGAACTTGGAAGAGGATAAAACTTAAAAACCAACACTGAATGAATTATGGGCCTAGAGAGAGAGAGAGAGGGGTTGAATCTTGAATGTCTTCATATAAATGCAAATTGGTTTCTGTCTTTTTTTTGAAAAGGAAAAAAAATAGAGACAGTAAGGAGTTGTTGATGGGTGGGTGTTAAAAGAAATTTGGGACGGCTTTTAACTAATTAGGAATCATGTAACGTTTTTCTTTTATTTGACTCCACTATATATATATATACACTACTTAATTTTCATCAAAAATATCGTGTTGAATATGAGGAATTCCGAGCATGAATGAATTATTTAATTACTACATTTATAGACACGAGGTGCATAACAGATGTGATCGTTTTATTAGAGTTAAAAATTCATAGAATAATCATGTATTTGGAAAATTGTTAATTCATGATGAATATGAAGAACAGGAAAAATTAAATAGTGATATGGGATTTAACGTTAGTGCTACTTATAACTTTGTCTTGTTTTGTAACCGTCCATAATCGTCACACATACTATTCAGCCTGCAAAACTCGAGACATGGTTAAGACTCAGGAAACATTCAGCATAAAAAACGTTACCTTGTGCTCACAATCTATTTTAATAATCTATTTTATTCTAATTATTTTTTAATGCATGTTATCAATATTTTATATATACCTATATATTTATATATGTAGTCTGTGTTCTAAAACTAAATAAAAATATTAATACAAAAATTGGAATCGAGAATCTCAAGTTATGATATTAAATCAGATATTTCTTTTGTTTTTTCTCTGAAAATAATAATAATAATGGACGGCTCTATCCATGATGAACTGATATTGACTTTCCCAGAACAACAAACTTTTGGGACATATGGTCACGAAATTGCCATTTGGGACGATTTTGTAATTTTAGAATTTCCTTTTTCCACTTTTGCTTAATAATAAGAAATAAAACCCCTAATTCATTGTGGACAAAGATAACGATGGACGATGTCGTAAATGGGCTATCTAAGAAAGAATGTTCCACTTAAATATCAGTTTTGACTAAAATTTGCGGAGTTACGTGGCATATATAACAACATTGTTATAGATTGATTGATTTTTATCGTAGCAAGAAAAGAAAACTGCTGTTGTTTAAATTGATTGATCGTATCTACTTTTTGGCAATAGCAGAATTGTTTTTTTTTTTTATATTTTATATGTCTCTTTGAACTAGTCCACTGACCCTGTTGTATACGTTCCAATTATTACAATAATATACTTTTTCTAAAATACCTTTACTTAAAATCCATAAATTTATGTGGGCGTTTTTAGAGAATGGTAAATTTTGAGTGAAATCGTCTCACATATGATGAAATCGTGTACGATCGTGTCATGAAAAATAGTTGATCGTGTGCGATAAAAAGAAAGATATATTTGTAGTTTTAAAATAAATCCTTATAATTAAAAAATACATACATATACATTATGTTGTCATGTACGGTTGACTGTGCTCGAAACATGATTGTGTGCTAGACACACGCTGATGTATTGTCACACACGGTCGGACCGTCCTGACCATGTACGAGAAAAAAAAAATGTACTTATAGCTTAAAAACATACTTATATGATCAAACATATCCCGAGACATAATAGTGCACGATGATTTCAGAATACGACCGCGTGCGACATATGTTACATGACATGATCTCACTTTAGTTTGTGTTTTGAGAATACAATTTTTAGTTATTAATGTTTTTTTTGAAGTAAATAAATAATGCTATTTATATTTAATGGAGGAGTATATTATCTTTAATATATTTATTTTTGTATGTATGACCATGATGATATGATAGAAAATGCCCAATAATAATACGAATGCGACAATAATATACAATATAAATAAAATCGAGAACAGAATTAAATTTGACTAATATTTCAGCGAAATGATTTCGCAGATGTTATGTTGGTTACAACACCCTCACGCATTCAATATGTTTCCGTTTGAGTTGAAGTTCTTTTAATGTGGCCAGTTTCTGTCTCAACTCATCTATTTATGGCTGCTTAAATTATATGAATTTCAAACAAAATAAGATATTTTCAAAATAGACTCAATTACTCATTTGATTAGAATTACGTATCATGTTTATTCTACTTAATTATATCTCATTCATTGAAGAAGAAATATGTATATTATGCTCGCTTAACTAAACCACATTATTAATTTACGAAATTAGATCTTATAAAATAGTGCGATATAAAATTTTATATTCATTACATATGATATAGACATCTCTCTATTTGAACTAGCTTCAAGGATGGGTTCAGGAAAAATAATAAAGTATAATATCATAGCATTATTATTGCAGGTGACTATTATTATTTTTTAATCCCGACCCATAATGCCATTACTGCATTTTAAACTATTTTAAAGATGGTTTATAATAAAAATATATTTTTTCAGACCCGAACCATATAGACCCGGATCTGACTGAAGCCAATATTTAAAAGGCGTAATTAATTGATGTCCTACTATAATATTTTAGATGTTTTAAAAAAATTAAGCAGCCATTTAAATATTTAATCAACCATTGAAGACAAAATTATAACTAAAATAAACGAGTCGGATA
Source organism: Scutellaria barbata (assembly GCA_028654395.1). NCBI lineage: Eukaryota > Viridiplantae > Streptophyta > Magnoliopsida > Lamiales > Lamiaceae > Scutellaria > Scutellaria barbata. The sequence goes on from CM053645.1 coordinate 13,742,576, forward strand.
TTATTTTGTATGCATGGATGAGTTTAACCCTAAAATCCAAAGGGTTTAGGTGAAGAAGTAATTAATTGATAGATAGTCTAAAGTCAACCTCTATATGCAGTCGGCTAAATAGTATTAGCTAGAAAAGACACTTAAAGAAAAAAAATTATGGATTAGATACAAAATTTAACAAGAGATATAAATAGTTAACATACAATTGGTAATTCCGCCTCTAATTTAATTTATATTAAAGACGAAATTTTCATCACTAAGTTTAGAGACAAAAAATTTGCCATCTCTAAATTTCACCTCAATTGTTATTATATTTTAGAAACCAATATTTTATGAATAATGATGAATTTGTTTCGTCTCTATTTTGAATTTTTTTTTTTTTCGGTAGTGAGAAGAATTAAAGAAAGTGGAATTTATGAACTACACACTATCAAACTGAAGGATTTGAATTTTAGTAATTGTAATTTAAATTTCAAAAAATGTACGACATGAAAGATGCAGGATGGAAAATCCAAATCCCAGATTTAAGTGGTTTATAACATTAATAATTAATAAATAAATAAATTTATTTGTCATATATGCTGGCCTGCATCTCTTATTAGACCAATGTCATGTTTGGTCCACGCCATGAACAATGGCTATAAAAAATTTAAGGCATGTATTACGTAAAATGTCAAAAACAATGGTCCCTCCTCACCCTAGCTATAACATGATCATATTATTTAAATTATTCAACAACTCGAAACTTTAATTTAGATTATCCAATGGAAATTTAAATTAGGAGTTTATCATTTGATTATACGAATTCCCATAATGTTCCAAATTTATTTGATTCCCTACATTGTCAATGGAGGGTAATAGGGGTACGTCAGAGGATAACTTTCATAAATAACATATAATCTATTCTGACTAGAATATAATTTCAAATTTGGTTGGCATCCAATATAATTACAAATTAATGTTGGTATCACTTAAAAACAATGAGAATTTGCGATTAGATTTTTATACATTAATGACAACATCATTGTTATAAAAAAACATTATTTTGGAGAACACTTTTACAATAATAATTAATGATTAAATATTTCGGTAAGATGTTTTTGTAACAACATTTTGTTATTATTGTTAATAAGTTTTTTTTTTTTTTTTGACAGTGATTGTAATTAAAAATTGACCTCAAAATTACTAAAATTTTAATGTAATTAACCCTCATTAATTATTACCACGATTCTTGTAATTTACTTTTATAAAAATACAAATTTGGTTGATTAAATTAAAACCTGAATTTTAGTTTTTATTGTCTTCATTTCACCATAGTTTCCCCACTCATTTAACAAAAAAACAACCTCATTGTTACAATTACTATTAGTATTATTGTTTATTTATTTATTTGGTTGCTAGGCAAAGTTTCTCATCAGTTAAATATGAGAAAGACAGGTCGATGAACAAGTATTCACACACAATGCAGAATTGCTGATACAACCTTGGAGAAGAAATTAAAAAAGAAATCGAAATTGGAAAGGAAAAATATGATACAAAATGTGAAGATTGTGTGGGTGATCAAGTTCCAACACTATTTTTGTAAAAAAAAGAGCAGAAATTATGGAATATTGTTGAGTAGCGCCTAAAATTGAGTGAAGTGCATGTGGGAAGCACGTGTGCATGGCATGCTGGCATTAGGAAAGAATGATGATTTGCATGGTTAGGCACGTGAGTTTGTTCAACTAAAGCAACCTAAGTTGATGAAATAATTCTCTCAACACATGTTTATAAACACACCACTGTTTCTTTTCTCCCCTAACTTCATTTACTTTTCCTGAGCTTTTGTATTTTTAACACTTGAAATATGCAATATTTGTTTTTTCTCTACAAAGTGTTGGCTTCAATTTGGGTACATGTCTATATTCTCTAATTCCAGTATTTTTACTTTTCTTATCCTATTTAAGTGGAATCATTCATCAACTTATAGTCAACTTTATTCTTGACTGTTTCAGAATTTGGAGCTTGAAAAGTATCTCTCAAAGAAAATTCACAACCACTGTCACGGCTAAATATTCTAGTATTTGGTTGACCAATGTGGATTCATTAGTTACAAATTAACAGTTATACATTTCAATTCTTGAGTTTTAAATTCCTCGTCCAAACATAATTTAAATTAAAGATGTGATAGAAAATTTAAGGGCCAAATCCAAAATTAGCCTTTTTCATAATGCAATAAATTTTTCTACCCCTCTTTTATAACAATAACATTTTTTACCCATTTTTAAGGTATTTTGCTAAATACATTTTAATACTACCCCTTAACTATATTTAAATTTTAATTATTAAATGAAATTCAAATACACTATTTGAATACAAAATTTAATATTTCAAAATACATAAAATTCTATAACCTAAAATTTTGGAAAGTTGAAAATTTATTTTTCCCTCTCCCAACCCCAAATTCCACCGAAACTCAATTTCCACCCCTTCAACATCAATGGCGGAAGAAAATCCTAAGGTAGAGTTCGAATTTTATTGATGAATTTGAAGATATTTTGTGCAATAATGGTTGAATTTGAGATGAAAATGAAGTTATAGGAAGATGAGAGAAACTGAAATGAGAATGAGATTTGGGAGATGAGAGAAACAACGGTGATTCTTGTCGGAGATGAGAAAAGAGTGGAAGATGTCAAATTTACGCTGATAAATCTAGATATTGGAAGGTGAGACATCGAACTGTTCGAAAAAAGAGATAAGAGTTTAGGATTCATTTTTATTTTGTGTATAATTACAATCATAATCATGAATAATTAGGAAATTTCTTGGATTTTTTTATTTTGTATATAATTACCATCATAATCGTGTACGTATATGGGAGAAAATCATCAAAATCATGCGTCATTTAATATTCTGATATATGTACACGATATGTATCTTGTTGTACACGATAAATCATATCTGTTTAATATTCATGTACACGTATATTACTGTGTGATATGTATACGGGTACACGATATGTATCTTAATACGTGTACATTATTATAATATGTATACAATATACATGTACACGATACTTGTGTACAAGATATGTATCTTAATACTTGTACACGATTATAATATATATACGATATACGTGTACACGATATATATTTCACAACGTGTACATATTACTGCGTGATATGTATACAACATGTACACGATATGTATTGTACATGAATATAATATGTATACGATATACGTGTACACGATACTCATGTACAAGATATGTATCTTAATATGTGTACACGATTATAATATATATACGATATACGTATACACGATATGTAGTTTACAATGTGTACTCGATAATTATAATCCATGTTATAATCGTGTACACGTTATGAATCGTGTACATGATACCTACATTGTGTACACGAGATAATCGTGTACTCCATAAAATATATTCGTGTAAAAAAAAATAAAAATCCCAGATGAGTTTGGTTGAAACGCAGTACACAGATAAACATATCGTATAAACAAATCTCAAATGATTTTCCCAAATTTTCCCAAAAAAATAAAAATCTCAAATGGGTTTGGTTGAAGCGCAATACACAGATAAACATATCTTATAAACAAATCTCAGATAACTTTCCCAAATTTTCCCAAAAAAATAAAAATTTCAGATGGGTTTGGATGAAGTGCAATACACAGATAAATATATCGTATAAATAAATCCCAAATCTCCAAATAAACATATCTTCACCGGATAAACAAATTTTTGAAATTTTTTTCCTAAATAAAGAGATCTTTAAAAAAAATTTGTCTATCAAAAATATTTATAAAAAAATTGAATATAAAATATAATATAGTGTATTTAGATTTAAATTTAAATTTTAAATACATAGATATGAAATACATTGTAGGTGAAGTTGAGGGCAAATTAGATTTTTTTTTTACTAAAATTGGGTAAAAAAGCTATTTTCATAAAAAAAGAGGTAGAAAAGTTTCTTGTCTTATGAAATTGGGTAATTAGAGGCATTTACACTTTATTAATTTATAGGAGTTGTTTAAATAATTTCAAATAAGAATAAATTCGAACTCTTTTAACATTCAAGTTGAATTATTCTTACATTATTGTGGTGGATTTTATATCACACACAGAGGAAAAAAAAAAAAAAAAACTCTTAGCAAATACATCCAGTTGTTGGGGCATTGATTCTAATAATCAAACTCAACAATTAATTAAAAACCGATCAAGAAAAGTAGTACGAATTAGCAGTTTGAGTATCCCTAGGAAAATAAACATGAGTGTTTTAAAAGTATTAATAATAAATAATTTTCAAAAAAAAAAAGAAAAAGAAAAAAGAGTGGGGTGGTGACGTGGAGTAAACTGTAAAGATGGGTGTTTGTTTATGAATAGGGAAATGGACCTACGACCAAGTTGAGTTTCGAACATCTCACGTGTGCCTAACTAGGTCGAGAAAATTAATATCATATGATTCGGATAACATAATTAATTATTTATATCGTTTAAAAATTAATTATCTCTACGTGCTTCCAAATTTAATGAGAGAATCCAGCTAGGTCTCTCACATGGGATCAATAAATCAGCCAGGTATAGAATCACCATAATTCACACTATGATAATTTTTTATTTGGAATAAAATAAAATTCCATCCACCCGTCTAGAAATAATTAATACGGTTTTAGAAAACTTCACAGTACCTAAGAAATTTTATAATATGATTTCAAAGTATTTCCTAATTTTCAACAAAAATTGAGTTTTTTATTTTATTTTATTTTATTAGACTAGATTGAAAGAAGAATTTCTGCAAAAATTGAAATCGATTTTAAACAATGAGATACACTATATTGAAGGAAAAAAGAGGAGAAGAAGCTGAGAAACTTTACCCCAATACGACGTCGTCTCTGCTCGTTGACTCACGCGGTCGTTTTGTTTTCTTTCTAATTCCACCATTCTTCAGTCTAATTTCTAGTGAATATATTTGTATCAGTGTTGCTCAGCAGCATGAAAAATGGAAGGATTGATTTGCAAATTAAAAAAAAAAAACTCCTTCCTTTTAATATATAATATATAAGTAATTATTAAAAAAATGGAGATAAATTTGTAATTTTTAAAAAAAATCATGATTTTTTTTTACAAGTATGCCTCTTAAATAAGGTTGTAAAGAATATATAATATATATAAAATAATAATTTTTATATGACCCATATGTACTAAAACTCAAGCTTGATTTGAACCAAGCCCAAGAAACACCCATTGGACTTGCCCAATAATAAACGGTCCATGAAAAGCCACCTGCTATTATTTGTTGGGCTCCACTTCTGTTGGACTATGTTATATTTCAAATTATGGTAACATTTTCTTTTATAATATATTCAGGATTGATTTTTCTCTGAAAATAATTCATGTGGATAAGAAAATGATCTTCACAAAGAATTTAAATTTTTTTTTTTGGCAGCTTACTATTTTATTCTCATTGCATATTAATGTCTTACAATTTTTAAATCGTTTGAGTTAATAAATTTTTGTCTTCTTTAAAGCATTTCTTCAAGCATGTGACCTTTCTTGCAATTATTATTAGCCTAATGACAGTCATTAATAAAGGTCCATTAGTAAATGTCTTTTATTTTGTCTTTTCGTTTTATACAAAATTAAATGATAATTCTAACCACCATATGGTATCTTATCTTATAATTATGAGTTCATAGAAATTAACGATCCCATGAACTAGGAAAAAAAAAAAGAATAATGGCTAGTTGGGCCGGGTTCAGATGGACCCTTAAATTATGAACATTTTGGAGATGGCCTATTATCTGAAAAGTAGCATTTCTCCAGAGTAGAGTAACAATTTTTATGACTAGCAATGTCATTTTATATGTAAAACTTGTGTTCTCATTTATATTATTGGAAAGTAATAAACTCTGGAAAAACCAGCTACCTCCACGACATTAATGAGGTTAATATATAAATTAATTTTTTTTTATAATAATTTGAAAATTTACTAGAAGTTAATTTTTAGAGTATGGGCATTTAAATTTCTGTCGTGGTAATTTCTTACTAAAATGAACTAACTTTGAAAATTATCAATATAGAGTTTTATATTACGAAAATAAGTTAAGGCTTCATCAGAATCGTCTTGATCCTCATGCATAGTCCATGCTCAGAGGGTAGTAAGGTAAAGTTAGAACTTTGAAATTGTAATTTCTTTAATATCAATTATAAACTTTTGGTATTATCGATCATAGGGTGAATTTTAGGGGTAATCATCTCTCTTGAATTTTAAATTTTTTCATTTTAATTATAACTAGCTTTGTCTTATTGTCTCTTTTATATAGAGTATCCCTAAGTGATATACAAGAGTGTGGACCTTTTACTTTGTCAAAGTTCCCTATTCATACTTCATACGTTTCTCCTTTCTTCATTTAATATTAGATGGTATCTTTTAGCGTTGCAATGTTAATATCCATCAAATGTACAAAATAATAAATTCTCGTTATTTTTAATGCATATTGCAATTTAATTATATAAGAGATTAAAAATTCAGAAAAGAATCAAATTAATAGAATAATAAAAAAAATCAAATGATCATATTTTGAATATCAATATATTAAAATACGTAGAGAGCCGAAGAAGTTGTCTATTTTCAACAACCATATTCCAACTGCCTAATCTGAAATGGTTGCTTCCAAAACAAGTGATGGATGAACATAAGTATTTAGACATAAACATATAATTTTAAAATGAAATGTATCAAATATCATCATTTCATTAGATTTACTCTACTATAATAAAGTAGAAAAGGCAAATGAAGAAATAGCTAAAGGGTGACATAATAATTTGAGTAACTAGGGGACATATTTTGGTGGTCCCACAATTGTTCTTGTGTGTTGACACTTCGCAATATGTTTTTTTTTTTTTTTAATTATGGAGGAAAAGAATAGGTGTGAATCATTAGGATGTGTCCTTTTGTAATGGATTTTGTCCAATATTTGAAAATGTCTTAATACTTGGTACTTAGTAGTCAATGATTAATTGAAGAACTCTTAAAAAAAAAAAACCTCGAAGAATCTCTCTCCGACTACCCCCCCCCCCCACCCATCCAGAATTTCATATTCATTTAGAGCTACAAAGTAACATAGTCCAAATGATTTTTTTGGCAAATTTGATGTTTTCTACATACAAATAATATAGGGAAATATATTTCAGTTATTTTCTATATATTGGATAAAAATACCCTTCAAATTGACTTTAAGCATTTTTTGATCTTTTAGATGAAAAGTGTAAAAACATATTTTCATATGTCAATGGGTAAAAAAGAATATTTGTTTGTATAAAAGTGGCATTAACAAATATTTTCAAAGTAAAACAATTAACTTATATATAAAAAATTAATTTCAAATTTGATATAATATATGATCCAGTAAAGGCTAAAATTTTATGAACATCATTGATATTAAGTGTTTCAAATAATTAACTTAGTCAAAAGATTGGCCATTAGGGCAAATTTTATCACATTCATAAGGTTCAAATCAGAAATATTACAAATAAATTGCATTACTATTAAATAAAGTCTTATATAATATGAATCAGTTAAGTACTTTATACTTTATTATTTGAGATATACGTACTAAATATCCATATTTAGTGTTCTCGTATGATGTAAGTAACAACTCAATCTAAGTTAATTAGTTGTGAATTCAAAGAATTATGATGATACCCCCATCAAAATTTATTTTCGAACTATTTGGTCCAAATCCACTCAATTTACAAAGAAGAGCTCAAATTTGGAGGCTCAATTATAAAATGATTCACAAACAAAATTGACAATTTTATTGTTTATAAACTTGAATCCAACTCCAAATATTTAGTTAAATCTGTTAGATACGTCGATCCAATGATTACATGAAAAAATATATATAATTAAAGACAAGTATAGATAGAGAGAGAGAGAATCAAACCAAAAAAGGTTATGCCCTTACCAGTACATTAAAATAAAAAAAAATCTTTTAAAAATGCTATATTTAATTTATTTTGAGCATAAACGTTTTTGACATATAGGACAAGCGGATTAATATTATTAGCAATTAATTGTATTGGGTATTTTAATGTTGATCTTCTGAGAATCATGAGGTCGTATATAACTATTTTTTTTCTTCAATAATTGTATTACGTAATATTATATATGTGTAGTTGTAGACTTGTAGTAGTAATAATAAAATAAAAGCTAACTAATTATTCTGAATGTGACCGCATGGGACAAATATTTTCCAACAGGTAGTTGATCTCATGTTCTGAGCTTCCAGAAATGGAATATTTGTAATATAAAAAAGAAGTTGTTTTCATGAATTATCAACTTCATTTTAATGGCTCATTTCTGGGAATCAAGATTGGACAGTTAGTTTTATATTCCAATTAAATTTGTCCCTAAGTCTTCCAGCACTAACCAATTCACCCATAATTCAACAACAAAATAACCTTGCAGTGTCATGCATGATGCAAACACAATTAGGGTTTTCCAATTTCACACACTATATATGGAGAGAGATGCATTATAATTTATAATCTTCTACCCACTTTTTGACTATAAGGCCTTTTTCCCCCTTTTTAATACGAACTGTAACACCTTCACCACAATATATATTGTGTTATCGAAAATGTTAGAAAATGTCTGTCAATGCAGTTTTGGATATGTTTGTCGATGATATATAATGATTTCATCTTTTTCAATCATAAAACGTGAATTAATAGAAATATTAGATATCTGATACATGAATAGTGGACATGTATTAATATACTCATAGTGTTTAGTAGGTTGGTAGGACTTGTATTGCACGACCATATTGTGTAAGTATGTGAGGGTAGAAAATTCATTGATAGAAATTTTAATGTTTTCAAGAAATTAATTAAATTGCGTTTTATAAGTTGTTGCACAATCCTGAAATGGTAGAAAGAAAATGAGCCTTATACTGAGAAAGAATCCAATATTTGATCTTCAAGAAGGCTTGATAACAACTAAAATAAATGTTAGGAATTTAACGTAATTATGGAGAAATTGATATGAATGAAAAATAATGCTCTATAACCCAACAATAAATATATGAATATATATATAATCATATCAAGGGTTGGTTTATACATACAAATAAATATAGATTGAGAAAACAAATTAAGTAAATATTTTTGTTGATACTTTTAACCCTTTATATAAATAGAAAGGAAAAGTTCAAACATTCGAACAGACCTCCTCCCTAATAGAAAATGGTGTGTTCTATTTCATCAAAGTGAATTGGTAAATAAATAGAAGACATAAATTTAATTATGTGTACTATGTAGTAAGTTTGTTTATTACGGTTTACCTCTTAAATTGATGAGTAGTTTTCTTGTACACTTGGTGTACATATAATTCGGGTTGACCCGGGTCGAACCGGATCCGCGCACCTTTACCTTTTATTTTTTTTGATTTTTTTGTTCCAAGCCAAAACCTTTATGTACAAAGTTGGTGACCTTTATATACAAATTATGTGACCTTTATATATAAATTCGGTGACCTTTATGTTAAATAACTTTGAAAAAAATGAAGAATTTCAACAAAATTTGTACATGGATACCTTTATATTATATTCATATGACTCTTATATATGTTTATGTGACTTTTATGTATAAATATTCATACTTTTATATATTACATAAAGGTATGCATATTTGTACATAAAGGTCATATGAAATATATATAAGAGTCACATGAATATTACATAAAGGTATCTATGTACAAATTTTGCTGAAATTCTTCCTTTTTTTTTTAAGTTACAATGCATAAAGGTCACAGCAGTTATACATAAAGGTCACAACATTTGTACATAAAGATCACAACATTTGTACATAAAGATCACCAAATTTGTACATAAAGGTCAAGATATAAAATTTATAAAAATAAAAAATAAAAAAAATTCGCTGAATCCGGGTCGAGTTGACCCAAATTGCACGAATCTTAGATCCGTACCAGGTGCACAGGAGAATTTGTCTAAATTGATATATGTTTGAAAGGTTGTTGAACAAAGGCAAAATTCTGAGTTCATGTCTGCAAATAATGACTGCGTTTTCTTTTTTAATTGATAATTTTGAAGAAAACAGGAGTATGTATAACTTACTTACACAAAACCTTGAGTACAAATTCAAGATATTGCAGCACGGAATGTTGTGTAGTGGCGCAAACTTCTATATTTATAATTTAATATTTTTCTTTTTTATTTATTTAATTGATAATGCTGGTTCCAAATCTTCTTGGATCTACACATTATTAACAAACACGTCAATGCAATAATAGACATTCAAAAACTATATTACAATTTAAAATGCTGAAAATTGGGCCCTATATAATATTCGCTCATTAGCATTCATATTTGATGACATTTGGAACAGATAAAAAAAAATAGTAGACCCTAATCATATATGGTGATAAAAAAATATTTGTAATCAAAACAGAAAATATCAAAACTCCAATCATAACTATATATATATATATATGTATATGTGTGTCTCTCTCTAAAATTCTCACTATATGATTTCCTGGAGAATCATAGTAACCACCATCAAGAATTAAATTCCTATCTGCATATGTTCTAGTTAGAGATGCTTTGAGAATCGATTACTCTTCCACTAAAAATAAGTAACTTGATTAACTAAATATGTGCATATGTTTACTTATCTTATTTTTTACCAGAAATATTGAAATATATATATAATTTCGCATAAAAATATTTATTAATGTGCGTTCTTATACTAATGATCAGAATTAAATAAGACTTTCAATATTTGACCAACAAATCCTGCGTATTCTCTTCAAATTGTTGCCGTCTACCATTTTAGAATATCCAAATGTGAGAATTTTTTTTTCTCATTTATATTCCACTAGTGACTTTAATATGTTTGTATTCCAATATATATAATACATAGTAAATGATATATATGTATGATTGTCCAAATTAATTACTTAATTAACCCAACTAATACATGATGTATATTGTGAATATATTCTGTATAAATAATCACTATTCTTTTACATTAACAAACCACATCATATATCTAATTCTGAAAAATTAATGGGTTATTCTAATACTCATATATAATCCACCAAATAAAAATTACTAATGAAAATGGGTTTGAATTATGATTTATGGGATTATAAGTCCGTGAAAATGTGTCGTCGTAAGTTTTATATGATATAGATTACGTCGTAATAACTAATAAAGACTAATCCTCATTAAACCATTGATTCGGTAGGTGTAAACTAAAAAATTTAATATTCAAACTATTCATCTGGTACCTATACAGTTTAATCTAAAACTTGAATTAATTAACTTGAAAATTTTGAGATCTACGTTGATGTCATCCAGGACAGTCAAACATATAAATAATCATGAGATCAAAGATTTTACAGAATTACCAAAAAGTCAGTGTCTGAATCTCCTAAATCAACCTTTATAAATTCCTATAATTTATATAACCAAACCATATAAAATAAATTTGAATTAGACTAAAACCACGTATATATATATATAAGTATTGTGATATATAGTATATAAATAGAATTTCCAATTAAGAGAAAATTAAGGTCAGAAAAAATGGGTTAACGTTTACATAGGTTATAGGTAGTCGTAGAAGTGGAGATAAAGACAGTCTACCAACACCAACTAAGAGTAAGACAGTGTATTAATGTCGGCCATTTTATGTGTTTTCAATAGTCAAAGAAGAATCATCCATTAATCCAAACATAAGCAATTTTAGGCTTTCTACCTTCTTTCTTGTGAGATTTTGTATCAGACAGAAAGCCCCACCAAATAAAAATGCTTTTCCCTTTTTGATCTTTTCATTACTAAATTACATTAAATTTAATTTCATGGGCTTATTCTCATATACATACATCATACATTTCATCACAATTTAGACAACTACATTTTTTTTTTAGTTTACATTGGCCGACCTCTACCTACTCTATGTATCCTCTTCACCATCCCTTGCTACTCTCTCTCTCTCTCTCTCTCTCTCTCTCTCTCTCTAGTCTGGCAATGATAGGATAGAAAAAATTGAATCTATATAGTATACCTCAAAACTATATCCAAGACACATGGGTAAATCTAAAAAGAATTACTGTAATTCTTTTTGGAAATCTAATTTGTTATATAGGATCTATAAGGTGAAATGAATTGTATTTTGTAAAGATGTACGGGTAGAATAAAGTGAATAAAGTGGAGGGGTTAATTGTTAGAGCGTCTTGTTATTGAAGTCCTCAATGAGTTATGTTTTGATTATGAATGTCCTTTGATTATTTTGGCAAAAAAAAAGTGATTATATTGATTGGTCTGTTAAAGCTGATATGCTGTAAAATGAGTTATGTTTCAGTATCAACAACCATGATGAATCTCATAGGCTAGAAAATCAAATTTTTAATAAATCCATAACTACATTTTGTGTTCTAGACAATGTAGTATAATGTCAGGCTCATATAAAGGGAGAAATAATATGTTTTTGATCATTTTTTCTAATTCTATAATTTTCTATACATCTGTATATTAGAACAAATCAATAAACAAATGTTCATATAATGAACTTAATATTTTCCGTAAACACGTGCAGGTGTTTTTAATCTTTATTGTCTCCTCCCAAACTCATTAAAAAAAAATTAATATTTTTTGTACCAACCCTCATGCTCATGCGAGCTTTCATTTGGCCATAAACTAGAGGCCCTGAAGAAATTTCTAAAAATAGAGATTTTTTCTTTGGATAATATATATTGGATCCTTAATTCAATATATAAGGAGCATTGCTACAAAAGTAGTAGACATCTGGGGTGTTTAAATGTTTATGTGTTATTGAAAAAGCATGTGTAGATATCATAGAGATGTGGTAGGAATTAATAATGGTTGGGGCGTTTCCCAACGTTAAGTTGACAGAAGCACGTTATATTGGGTTAGGATGATCAATTCTGAATAGGTCCCTCAACCTTCTGAATATTGTCTGCCTCTTAATGCCACATTCCACACCACTTGCTGACGAGTCCCTAAGTCGTTAATGTATAGAGATCAAATTTTACTATTATCTAGTCTAGAGTGTGACTTTCCACATGTGTAATGGAATTAGATTTAATTTGTAAAAAAATATTACAAGAGTCAAACTGAATCAACAGCCTATCACGTCGAATTAATATTGGCACAACAAGTACAGGTTGACTTTGAGCAGAAATCAAAATAAATTTTATACATACATATATATATATATTCAATAGAATGATTCAGCAGATGATCGGTTGCAGAGAGGTTGAATGCATGTAAATTTTTGGGAATGGTAGAATTTAATTATTTGAATTCTAGTTAATATATAGTGATTAATGGACAATGGTGAATGATGATGGTAATTATAAGTGCTGTTTTTATGCTTTAGGGTTTTTTGGCTTGAGCTAAAAAAGCAACTTCAAAGAACAATTGGTTTGACCAGAAAATTTCTATAATTTCGGAAAGTCCTTTTTTGTTGATGATATCATGAATCCAACCTTTTTGTCCCTAACTAATTGTTTCGTTGAAAACCCCTCTAATATTCTATCATCGTCAACATTCAAAAGAACATTGACAATAAATTTGAATCTTAAAATAATTAAAATAAAAAAAACTCTGCTACTAAAAGGCAACAAAAAATGAAGAAATTGAAGGCACTGCACTGCTTCGTGAGAAGTCAGAACCATGAGATATTAATATTTCCTTTAAGAAAAAAGAACCTGAGAAATGAGAATGCATCTACCTATATCTATTCACTCAGAATCTTATGTTTCATTCTTAGTAATTTTTCACCTTATATTCCATTATGCATTTCAAGAATCCAAATAATAGATTATAACATGAAGAAAAATCGGAACAAAAAGATTATATATTCATAGAATGCAAGGGCAAAAAATTGCAAAGAAGAGAACATGAGATCATTAATTATGCAGAAATAATGAAAAACAATTTCTTGTTTTCCATTAAAAACCACAATCCATGTTCTTCAAATCACTACATATAATGCAGCCCTAAGGAATACTTAATTGAAATATTGAAAACCAGTATTGATCATGCATTACATGCATTTGAAACCGACTCTTCGTGTTTTTGTATGTATAATCTGAAGAAAATCACACAATCATTTTCCTTTTTATCTCTCTTTTCTTGGAAGCCTATCAAACATAGCTCCATAGACTTTCTACATCAGAATTTTCCGGCGAGTCATCCGTCGGAGGCGTCGCCATTCTCGGCGGGCTAACGAGCATTCCCTCCGCCATGTCCACCAGCAAATTAGGCATATGAAACAGTGCTTCCTCGTCTATGAATTCATGCCCACTACTACTCATCATCTCATTTGGATTCGCAGCTTCATCGTTTCCGGCCTGCTGTCCTCCACCAGCCGCCGCCAAATGGCCGCTCTCCGGCTTCATCAGCGCCGCCGCGCCGGCGGCCGCTCTGCGAATGTCTTGCGGTGAAGGCGACGCCGGAACTGGATACGTGCTTACACGATCGGTGAAATTCAAGACGGCATCGCTCCCTTTGAGGGCCAACGCCGCCACGTCGTAGGCGGCAGCCGCCATTTCCGGCTCTGGGTAGGTGCCGAGCCATATACGAGTCGTTTTCTTCGGCTCGCGAATCTCCGACACCCACTTTCCACTGCGGCTCCTTATGCCCCGGTATGTCGGGTGTTTTCCTCCGGCGGCGGCGGGGCGGGTGGATGAGCTGGCGGACAAACCGTGGCTGATGGCGTCGGCGGTTTTCTTGACCTTTTTGGGAGACGGTAGCGTTTCACCTCCAGTGCTGGGTTGCAAATGATGCGATTGATCCTTACTGGGTTGCGTCAGAGAAGGTGGCGGTAGCGGTGGCGGCGACGGCGGAGGAGAAGTGGGAAGTAATGGGTCAGGGTTTGGAGGGTTATGCTGTTGATTCATATTGGGATGATGTGTAGAGTCAGCCATATATGTTTATATGGGTACATACAGAAATGGTGTGGTCCAGTGTAGACAATAAAATTGTGTGTGTGTGTGTAAGTATTGAAATAGAATTGAAGAGGGAGAAATGATTAGGGATTGGAATTGTATACCGTATATATATGGGGGAGAGAGAGACAAAAAAAAAAGGCGTGGGGAATTCGTGGGTAAATTCGGGGAGGATGAGATGTGAAAATTTGGAACGCGCACACGTAGAGCGACAACCTAGTTATTAGCTGTTACTTGTCAAACATCCATCTTCTCAAATATCTCATACTCTCCTATTAACTCACTATTATTTTCAAATACTATTTTATTTAAACACATGTACCACTATTCCTACTTATCAATCATCATTTTCAATTTCCACTCCATATTTTAGGAACTAATTTCGATCCCAACCCCCAAATTGGATCTATCCGCAGTGACCTAGAACTGATGTGATTATATGCGACAATCAATAAGAATTTCATACGTATCATCACGTCATTTCTAGATCAATGAAAAACCTCAATTGAACTAAAATTAAATTGATTCTTAAATTGTATGACTAAATAAAAAATCATGATAAATATTGAATCGAAATCGGAAGACACCATGATTATGGAACAAAAATGATTTTAACCCAAAATAACCACCACTTGCTATGTGTATATATGACATTATCAATTAACATATATTGTGTATTAAAGATGATGGAATGTAAGATGTAACAATAAAAAGAAATAAAAGATCTACATCCTGAATTAATACAAGTGTGTAGGCTTAACAATAGGATACTCTACTCCAAACAAGACTTGAATGTGATTTTTAACATTTTAAATTCCAAAGAGATTTTTTTTTTCTTGAGTTTTTTTTTAATCATATACCAAACTTTTATTTTTTACTCTGTATCGATTTTTTATTATATTTCATTGTGATTCTTTACAAAACGGAACTCATTTAAAAGATTCAAATGTAACTAACCGTCTTTATCTTAATCGTTTTACGTGTATTATAATATAGATTAGAGCAAATAACTTCAACCCTAAAATATATTGGGAATCATAGGTAGATAGATGAGTTGCTTTGTTTTCCGAAGACTAAATGAAAGGAAAAAAAACAGAAAATGATTGGGGACATCCATTCTCTCACGACCATACACAAGCATTAGTATGATAATATCTCTATATGGTTTTTCAAACTGTGAATCATGTTAGTTCTCTAAAAATATGATAAAATTATCTAATTAAAATTATAAAACTATTTAATTAAATAATGAAAAGATACTTTGGATTTAAATATTATATACACGGTACATACACCACATGTTGAAACAGTAGCCACAGTGATAAATCTCATGAAGTTGATATTATTATTGGGCCCTCCATATATATGTTCGATTAGTGATAATATTATATTAATTAAGTATAAATCCACAATGGCCAGACGATGCATCGATCACAACATATCTGCGTACTTGTTTATGCCCAAACAACCAATCACAAAATTTTGTGAGGTACAATATTATTATTTATATTTCAAATTTATTTTAGAAGTCTCTATTTTATATGATAGGAATTGTAGGTTGACTCGTCTTACCTAATATTTATTTTGAAACATTATTCTTTCTTGGGTATGATCAATGATGGCCAAATTTGTTATTGGAAAAAATTTAATTTCCGTTTTATAATTTGGATATAATCTACTTTTTTCATCATTTTACATATTTTAATTTTGATCATCTACCTAGCATTTTTTTTTTTTTTCTGCTTACGTGAATATTGCAATTGAATCCACATCAGCAATTTTAATATCCACAAAGTAAAAAAAAATTCAGAGCAAAGTCAAAATAAAATATTTGAAAAAAAAATTCATAATTAAAATACATAAATAATTAATGCAAAAGGTGGATACTAACCTAAATCACATGACAAACGTTGTGAATTTTCCCTATTCAATTGCATTCTCTCTTAATTCTTTAAAATTTCAATGACAGTTATCCCTCCCACATGCTTCACATGATTTTTGAACTCAATTCAACATTCCTAAAGTTTGGGCTCTGCATAGATCCTTATATTTTCATTTATAAATATAGGATTTTTGTAGGTCCATATGCTTTCGTTGGTAAAAATTGAAACCTTGTATTTTCAGATTTATTTAAATTGTCGACTTTCAATTTTTTTTCTTTTACAAATTTAAATGCCACTTTTGTACACTAATTCTTCATTGTCCTTATCTAATTTAGAAATACAAATAACACGATTATATTTTAGAAAAGATAATAATCTAATTTAGAAATACAAATAACACTGTTACATTTTAGAAAAGATAAACATAAATGTATTTAGTTGTGATTTGAAATAATAAAAATAAAAAAATTCAGAGGGTGACAAACTGACATCGTTACACAAGTGATTCTACGGACTGCCCTACTAATTTAAGGCCCAATTAGGGTGTGGATCGCTCACTTGTTGGACCGTGAGCCCAATGAGGATTAAATTTCAGTATATTACATATATATTTTATATTTAAAAAAATTAAAATATGTTTAAAAACTTTATTACAAATGTTAAAAATATTTTTTTTTTAATTCCAATAGTTACTAAGAGTCTCAAATATATTAATTTTATTATTTTCTAAAACATTTTATAGTTCTAACTTTAATATTTGGAATAATGGAAATATTTGTTAAAAATCCTTTTATAATTTAATTGTAATGTCTTGAATAATATTTTATTTAAAATTAATTTCAATATCTGGACAAATATTTTAAACACTTCTCAAATCCTATTTTTAAAATTTCAGATAAAATTGATTTTTTTTCTTCAAAGCATTATGTCGTCAATTTTATAATTTCATATTAACAATATTCTTATAAGATATCTTGAAAATTTTGAAATTAGAAAAAAAAATTAAAAAAAAAAATCAAAAGTATCTTGGAATTTATGTCAATAAAATAAAACAATTTACAAATAAAGTCATGAAATTTAAGTTCAAGATAGTTTTTTCCAATTTTGTGACTATATACACAAAGTCTTCCTAGTTTTGTGACTTTAAAGTTCAAAATAGATCCCATCTTTCTTGTGACTGCAATAACAACTTTCCTTTCTTTTCTAGTATAATTATTAATTTTTGTAATTTATTATTTGAATTCCTTAAAATCTTGAATTCTTTCATTCTTGTTTTAGTATAATTGTTAACTTTTTGTAATTTATTATTTGAATTAAATATTGGAATTCTTCCATTCTTGAACCTTTTGTTTTTCTTGTATTATTCTGATATGCTTGAATTCTTGTTAATCAACTTAGTTATTTTGTTAACACTCAAATTCTGGATTGTTTATATAATTAAATTGTTATAATTAAAAGCAACTATTTACTAAGTATAGAAATATAATTAAAAGTATTTTGTTAACAATTAAAATATAGATTGTTTAAAGAATTAAATTATTGAGATAACTAAAAAATCATTTAATAAATATGTTGTTTAAATAAATATTTTATTAAGACAACTAAAAGAGCATTCAATAAATATAAAAACATGTACATAATAAAATCATTTAATGTCCATACACCTATTTATACGAATCCACTCTTATAATGGAGGGTGGATATATATTTGATCCAATGGTTGGTAAATGTCCACCATAAATCTCTTCAAATATCCACGAGTACTACACAAACACACTACAACAATAAACATACTTTTTAGTCTTTACACACTTCCAAAAATGTGTTAGATAATGTACAGGCTATGACTAAAGCACCACCTTAATTTAAATATAATTTAATTAAATAATTAAAATATTAAATAAATATCAATTGTATCCTTTTTTTTTTTTTTCCAAAAATCCTATCCTCTTTTTTTGCCACTTTATTCTCCATTTTTTTTTCTTTTTTTTTTATCCTTTTGATGTTATTTTAAAAAAAAAATTAAGGAATTGAATGTTTAATTAATGACAGACATCCCATAAATTAATCAGATGTATGAAAATCGTATTAAAATCGAATGAAAAAACGTAAAAAAATCGATTAAATTCGACCATCTCCATTCGGCCCTATTGACCGAACACTCAAGAGAACATTCGGCCACCATGGCTGAATAGAAAAATAATGTTAAAAGATAAAAATGATGTAAAATAAATTAAAAAAATTGAAGTGGCAAAAAGAGAATAGGGTTTCAAATTTTCTTTTTTATTTTTTTTATTTTTTATAAGGTAAAATTGATATTTTTAAATATTTTAATTTTTTCAATTAAAAAATATTTAAATTTGGATGTATTTAAAAGTTTATGGGTGCCATTAATCTTCCTAAAGTATATATAAACTTTGTTTTATTTTAGCTATGATATATAATCTGTGGATTCGAAATCCAACTAATTTAAGCAAAATTCGGCCCATGCAGCCTCTTTAACAATGAAGGTTTTTTTATTTTTTTATAAAATTCAAAACAAAGATTCAATTTATATAATTAGTTTTCAATTTCAAATTCAAATTTTAAAATTTATTAATAAACAGTTTGATTTAATTTATTTTTTTTCTCAATTTAAGATTTCAATATCAGATTGAGTTATCAATTCATCACAAAATTTAATTTTTTTTTTCATTTTTCTTTTTATTTATACTTATAGATTTATTTATATTTCAATATATATTTATATTTTAGATAAATTAAGATAAACTAGTGTAATTTTGGAACGATTTTCATCCGAGTTGTCTTAATTTATATAAAAAAATAATAATAAAATTTGTTCTTAAAGTGCTCCAATTTATCTTAATTCATTCAAAATATGAATACATAATGAAATATAAAAAAATTATAAATATATAGAAAAAAAATGAAATTTTGTATTGAATTAAAATTCAATCTAATTTTCAAATTTAAATTAAGAAAAAAATATTAAATTGAGCCCCTTTTGAAAAACTTTAAAATTTGGATTTAGAACTTAGAACTAATCTATAAATTGAGTATTGTTATGAAATTTATCATAATTTTTTTTTAGAAAACTTCTTTCTACAGATACAATAAATATACTTTATCCATGCGACCACAATCAACATCTCATAAATAATCGTAACCCAATTACTTTTTCAATCCAAAACTTAGCATTGTTAAAAATGGGGAGGACACAGGAGGGACATATGGCGTAGTCCACACTTAATGGACACTGGATTAAGTGGCAACTATTTAATTAATTACTAATCAACATCATTATAAATTATGGCCCCTACTTTCCACATATATCTTGGTGTATCCAGCTGCTAATCAACAAACGACCACAGTACACGTTCTTCACGTGTGATATTATCACATACTTTATTTAACTATGATTCCTATAACAATTATTTTTTACAATTAATGTATCAATGTTTGCAGAGTTTTCAATTATAATATATACACAATTAATTGATCTTGTACGAAAAGATAAGGGGACAAAAAAAGATTTTTCACTTACTGATGGAGGTCTGAAAATAATTGAAGCTTGATCTGCAAAAGTGTGTAGAATAATATAGATCATGCATGATGAGATTTTCCACTCTTACATATTTGAACAAGAAAAAAAATAGAAGATTTTCCTTGCCCAACCACCCAGAAAGTGAGCCAGCACTTTTCTAAACATCAAAGTTTCAGGAAAAAAAAAAATTTGCCATAGCAGAAAAAAAAAAGGAAGTTTTATATGATGTGGGACAGCACATTGGTTCAAGTCTCTCTTCTCTCCTAAGATTTACAGCACATGGATAATAGATGAAGGGTACAACGTCCTACACAGTTGTTAAGAGAAGAACTTGGAAGTCATCTATGGTGAGAATTGTTGGATAAATTGGCAGTTGGAAGTGTAAGTTTGTATTGAGAATGAACAAGGAGCAATTCCAAAGTCTGGTTACATCAGTGCCTTCGTTTCTTTCCATGCTTCTTCCAAGACTTGTTCCGCTTCCACTTGTCCACGCCACCTGGCCGGTTTTCTTCCTCAATCTCCCTAACCTTGCGTTTCCTGCATCATCATATTCACATTGGAAAACCAAATAAGACCATGACATAATACATGGTGGCTAGCTTCATTTCTTTTCAATAATTTAAGCAGTAATTATTATTATTATAAACGAAAATTTAGTAGATATGGCATTTTCTGAACAAAGAGCAATACTATGTGTGAACAAAAATTTCATTGTCTATCTATAGCAAGCAGTACATACCTATACTCACGAAGTTTACCATCAGTAAGCAGCTCATCAGCAAGGGTTGATTTCCTCTCCTTCTTAGTAAGTCTACCAGTAAAGAACTCGGCGGCCGACTCTATTACAGTACCTACCTGATAATTAGCAAATGACATGATCCTCTATATACATCTCATGTAACTGGAACTATTGTTAATATCTGGGGATAGACTTGCCTGGAAATACTTGGGAAGTGTTTTTGACTTAGAATCACCCTTCTTGTAGTGCCTCTTTGGATCTAACGCACCTCTCAACTGTAACAATCAGCATATAAAACTTTTCATCAAGAAATAGTATACCAAATCAATTGCAACAGACTCAAAAAAAAAAAAAAACTTGTATGATACAAGCTTGGCCCCCTAAAAAAGAGGAGGAACCAAGAATACCAATACAAAATATCAATTAATAAGAAAAATTGTCTATCTTCCTTCAATTTTACTTGTCACAGAATCAGCATAATTAGAATTATGTTCAAAATGAATCTAAAAATCCAATGGTATTACTGCAAGGACAAATGAAAATTGTCGCATGTTCCATGGGAGTAAGTTGTTTAAGGTACATAATTTTATCGTAATATGACATCTCTACATTAGTTGGGTCTCCAACACTATTTATGCAATTTAGCAAAGTAGTTTCACAAGCAATCCAGCCAACATTTGAGCAACATTAACTCTAATCTTATCCACATGTATAGTATATACGTTTAAGCACTAGCGTTTAAATCTCCCAAGTCCCAGCTTACTAGCAGCACTATGAATTCAGATTCTACACTAACGACCAGCAAAACATAATGGACATGATTTTATAAACAAAAAAATGGGAAGGACACCACTATTCTTAGTGAGCAGTTCGCAAGATCAACAATTCACCTAAACTATATGTATCTAACATGACAAGCAACCGAACCACAGGAAAACTCAAATCCGGACTGAGTACTGGCAGATGTACAAAAGATTAATTTGTCATTACTTGGATAACTAAACCTATTGATTTCTACAGATGAAGCAATTACAACGAAGCCTTCCTTCTTTACGTCCCCACCCCTTACCCCCAGATTAAAAGGCAAAGGAAGAAGAGAATATATAACTTTCAAACCATGGATGTTATCTTTCAATTTATGAACTTCAAAATAGGAAAGCCTAACAAGAATATATGAATACAAAAAATAGTGTCATGTCTTGGGACTCTCTACCCTTGAAGGATGGCATTTTTACGGCGTTTTTCGGTGAAGGGCGAAGGAAGCGAATTGCGAAGGGGGTCGGAGTTAAGTCAGCAGCGATGTTGGAGTGTTGGGGTGCGAAGGGAAGAAGAAGGATCGGGAAAGCTAAAGATTCAATCTTGGTGAAATTGGGAACTAGGGCTCAGGGAATTAGGGGCTCAGCCTAATTCATTCCCGCTGCTACGTTGTTTACAATCCCTTTAAGTTGTTGTGTTTTATTTTTAATTATTTGCTTTTCCAGTTGGCATCTTGTAATTGGCTGTAGCTCTGTTTATTCTAACAGAATTCAGTCCTTTTAGTGTGGGTTTTGGGAATGAAGGAATTATCAGAAAAATTGCAGCAAACCTGTCTCTCTCATCTTTCTCTCTCTCTTATCTCATCCCTTCTCTCTTATTGTGTATGCAAATCTACTGTTACATTGTTGTTTGTTCAATTCAAATACGAAAATACCAAAAATAGAATCATTGGGTGTATGCAAAATCCTTGAATCCTGACAAATAGCACCTATTTTTCTTGTCATTCATACTGTCCCCAACTAGTATAAGTGAATTTTGCACACATCTTCTCTATTATGATATCATGGTAATGTCGTCTAATAATCTTCAACGACTGACACATATTAAAATAAAAAGCTACACTGCCTGGTACAGTAGTACTATCAATTATCTCTTCAAAAATCTAATCTTTACCATATATAAATTGTATATGTATTAGGAAAGACAAATGTACAAAAATATTGCACATACCGATACCATAACACTAGAAGCTATCTCAAACACAAGTCACAGCAAATACCCAGTTTCATATAATAGTGCAAGTTAAAAAGTAGTTGTGGAAACACTGTGGAAAAGCAGATATTTAACAGAACCTTCAATAGCTGGAGATCCTTTTTAAGCTCCGGAGTTATAGTTTGAGCAGGCATATCAAACCTGCCATAAAAGGAACACCAATTCACATTACTAGATGATCGCTTTTGGTCGAAAAATTAAATAGAAGGAAAAGCAAATGGGTGAGAACCAATTCTTGCCGACAGTGTCCTTGACTTGTTTCTTCAACAATTTGTTTAGCTTTCTGGGATCATTGGGAGGAAGAAAAAGGCCATCGACGAGCTCAGAATTTGGTTTGTAAAGGGCGCCGCTATCAACTGAGCATCTATCATTTTGAGGAGATGAAAACAAATCAAGCCTAGGTTGCCATGAAAGCCCTATTACTGCCTTGTTCTCAGCCATCCTTATCTTATGCCCTGAGGTTTTTTGAAGGTTGGGTATTAGGGTTTACTGTAAGGTGAGGAAGATGCAAATGGCAATTTGGGGAATTTAAGTTGAAGCTAGAAAGGCTAATTGGTTCCACTTTATGGGCCTCAAAAGTTTTGGTTTGTTGGGCCCAATAATTTAGCAGCAGTGAGCCATTTGTTCATAATGGGCCTCTAAGGCTGAACACTTAGTTACATGCCCATTAATTACCCAAAGAATAGATAGTTTTGATTTTTAGATTGAGAAGGTAATTTTCTTTTGATCTTTATTCTTATTTTCAAAGAAAAAGGTCCATTTAATCAGAAATTAGGCATGCTGAGCTCTTCGTTCACTCAATTATAAGCCCATTAATTTCCAAAAGAAGATGTGTGTGTGTTTATAATAAAGAATTTGATCCAAAAAAGCAGTTTTATTTTTCAGATAGAATAATTTTCTTTTCATCTTTATTCTTATTTTCAAAAAGAAAAAGGTCCATTTAATTAGAATAGAAATTAAGCATGCTTTAAAGGTTTCATTACTCAGCGAACCATTTCGTAAGGATATGAAAACCACTAGGGTCATATTTTGAGTTGAATTATATTAAGCAGTAGTCTACACGTAAAAAATTGAATTATTAAGATAATTAAAAAATCATTTAATATTTATTCGAATCTATTTATACTAATCCACTTTCATAGCAAACAAGATTATTATTCTACATTGATATTTCATTTGATATTTTAAAATAATCATTAGATACCAAATATAAATATAAAATCACTTATTTACATTTGACGAGAATTAAAAATAATATAGAAATAGAAAATCCGATTCACTCTCCTAAATATATGTTTCCTCTAATGATTGGGGATGCCTTAATTAACATTGAAGCATGGATGCGTACAAATAATCTTATTTACAACTTTTATATTAAAAAACCTTCTATTTACAGATACAATAAATATATCAAATAACCTAATATAAAGTGAAACCTTACATTTTGAATCCAAACTTGGTATTGTTACAAATGAGAGGATGGATATATGGCATATCCCACACTTAATGGACACTGATTAAGTATGAACTTAATTAATATACAATCAACATCTTTGCATATTGTGGACCCCACTTTCCATCTATACTCAGAGGATTAACATAATCAACAAACCACCACATTGTACACGTTTTCTTCGTGTGATTTTATCACACACTTTATTCTAGCATGTAACAATATTCCTTAGGATGGATTTATGACGTTCTAAATGATGACGTCAGCTGTTTTATAATTGTTATTTAGGTTATATTTATTTGCCTATACATCGAAGTTTAAGTAGGACTTTTATTTTAATTTTTTTAAAACTAGCTCGTGATAGTGGAATCACTCAGAAGCACTCAAAAATCATATATTAATCAAATGGTTGTTGAGGTAATTAAATTTTTTTAAAGGTAATTAGCACACTAATAATGAGTTATTGAAGGCCTTTAAAGGATCTTGGGTCTTACTACTGATCTCTTCATATACAATTTTAATGAACAGATAATGTATCGATGTTTTCAGAGTTTTCAATTAATATTAATACTAAAAACATATGGTAGATTCATTTTAATTACTTTTGTATAGAAAGATGAGATATTATATTACACTTTATATTATATCTTATATTTTAATATTATACTAAAAACAAAAGGGTAGATTTATATTTATTAGTTTTGTGTGGAAAGATAGAGATATTTTATTACATTTTATAACATCTTATAATTCAAAATAAATACCACACATTATATAATGTGTATCAAATGATATTATTAATAAATATATAACTTATATATAGTACATTGTATGTATATTAATATATGTTCATGATTGATATATCAAAAATTTAATAAATTTATTAATTTTATTTTTTATATAATAAAGAGATGAGATGATTATATATTATCAATGGGTATATTAAGAATTGTCTATCATAAACATTTTAACATTTTTCTAAAAATTATTATAAAATGCTAAATGTAATAGATAATCGAGTGGAGCGAAAATGGGAGGGAAAATATGCTTTTTCACTAGCTAATGGAAGTCATGGTTATTCAATCTTAAAATAATTGAAGTTTGATCTGAGAATAATGCAGGTAATGATGGGAGATTATCCACATTCCATATTTGAACAATAAAAAATGACACTTATTTGTTTCCCCAACCACGACAAAAAGCGAGCCAGCAATTGCCAAACATCGCAGTCAACCCAAAAAAAAAAAAGGAATTGCCACATCGGAAAAAAAAATGAATTTTTATATGATGTGGGACAGCCCATTGGTCCAAGTCTCTCTCTTCTCTCCTAAGTTTACAGCACACACTTGCACAGCAATACCGTGTTCGCGCGTGCGGCTTGAAGCAAAATCCACGTGTCCCTCTTCTTTTCCCACCACTATTATCTGTGTATATATGTACACTCTTCTTCACTCTCATCATCAAAATCAACAACCTTTAACGGCTCCACTTTCTCAAACGATTAATAACTATATGGAATATTCACCAAGTTCTATTTCTCACCCCTTTTCACTGTCCCCTGAAACCCCGTCCTCGGCCAGCAGGGCCTCCAACTCCGACGAGGACTTCATACTCGCCGCTGCCAACCCCAAGAAACGCACCGGCCGGAAGAAGTTCAAGGAGACGCGCCACCCGGTCTACCGCGGCGTGCGGATGAGGAACTCCAACAAGTGGGTCTGCGAGCTGCGCGAGCCCACCAAG
This sequence comes from Scutellaria barbata, assembly GCA_028654395.1. NCBI lineage: Eukaryota > Viridiplantae > Streptophyta > Magnoliopsida > Lamiales > Lamiaceae > Scutellaria > Scutellaria barbata. Next base: position 13,768,950 of record CM053645.1, read on the forward strand.
CAGAAGAGGATTTGGCTCGGGACCTACCCCACCCCGGAAATGGCTGCTAGGGCTCACGACGTCGCGGCTTTGGCTCTCAGGGGCAACAAGGCTTGCTTGAACTTCGCCGACTCCGTGTGGCGGCTGCCAATTCCGGTGTCGAAGGACGCCAAGGATCTTCGCAAGGCGGCGGCGGAGGCGGCGGAGGAATTCCGGCCGAGGGCTGGGGCGGAGGAAGTGTACGTGGAGCGGGGGAATGAAGGAAGAGTAGTGGATAATGAGGAAGGAAAAGCCGGTTTTAGGGAGTTATACGACGTCGTGTACGATGATTTGAGCATGGCGGCGGAAGGGGTTCTGCTGTCACCGCCACCATGCTTGGGGTGGAGTTTCAGTTGGGATGACGTGGAAAGTGATGCTGAGCTGGAGCTGTGGAGCTTCTAGATTTTATTTTTTTATTAATTTATATTGATTTTGATGCAACATAGGAAGTAGGAAGTGAAGTGTCTAAATGACAGAGAGAAGAAGTGTTTTGTTTTAACTTGCTAGTCAATAAGTGTGCAAGTGCCATGAGTGGGACATAGTGTCGGACACATCACACATGAGTTTTATAGCATGTTGTCTTGTGAACCCTTTTCTATTCTTTTTTTTTTAGAATATATACACAAATGTCCAAAAAGTATGTAGTTATAAATATATAATATTTATATCATTCAATCTCCCAATTTGATTGCATCTTCTGCTTTTTTTTTTTTTTTAATAATCTTGATGTGGCAAGGAACTGGTTTATTTATGAGTATTGGCAACTGTTGATGCAGAGGCTTGAATTCTTGATCAAAATCCTTTCTTATGTTTCAGCTTTTCATCCTATGTTTTATTACATTAATATATAAAACATGTTATATTAGTTATATCACTTATATGTGATAATTGTTTTATGAAACATTTGAATAAATAAAATGATGAAACTTAGAAAATATGTATTATTAATAAACTGAAATGAGTTTGTCAATATAAAAATGTTGCTTGCCTTCAATTTTCTTTTTATAAGTTTTAACGTGTTGTTTTAGGAAAGAAACAAAAAAAATATAAGAAAACACATTATTTTATTTTGGCAAATTACTTCTATAAATTAAATCCTTTAATTACATAATTATCATTATTTACATTTTATAAAATTCATTATCTTATTTTATTCAAATACTTTGATAATTTATTTTTAAAATTGAATTATTAAAGTATTTGACTAAAATAAGACAATGAATTTTTGATCTAGGCTGTTGGGCTCGTTATGGCCTAATTATAACACATTGATCAACTTCGTCCTTTTAATTAATGTGAAAACATGAAATTTATATTACTGCTAACTTGGACGTAAAGGGCCGGAACTGTCTAGACCACATAAGCCTTATTACATGGGCCTAAATTAGTACAATAGAAATGTGGAATCAAGGCCCATGACATGGGAGGGGGTCTAAATTCTAGGGAAATTTGGGCACATACCACCTAAAAAAAATTTAGTCAAGGGAATTTAATATTTTTCTTATAATCATATTTAATTGAGTTTTAAAAAAATCATATTTAATTAACTATGATTTAATTTTTTCTCTAGGGCGAAAATAGTATAAAAGGAAAGAGAAGACATGCCCTGAGGCTCAAATTGGACTATATAATTTAATCTGATTTTATTTAAATAATTTAATTCAATCATGATTGTCTTTCATACAGTTTATCAGTTATGAAACCTTTTTTTTTCCATTTTAGAGTGTGTCCACCATGAGCTATAAAAAGAAAACATTTAAAAGATATATATTATTTATCTATACAAAAGAAGCTGCTTTCATTTGTGCATGTTGATTATAAGTTATCGATTATTAATCGATTTTTTGGATTTAAAAAAATCGTTGGAAATTGAAATCGATGCTGTTTTGAACGTGGGCCATGAGGTTTTATGATTACTTAATTGTTCATATCAGATATTCAGAATCATATAAAAGTAGTTCAACGATTTCAGAGAGTTAATGTCTGCTGCCATGTCACTAATGCACACCATATCTTTTGTTGTTTGTTAGCATTATTTTGATTTACAAAACAATACGTTCACATATATTGCTTTTAATTGATATTAATATTATAAATATATAATTTAAATATTCTTCTATCCATTTCGAAAATAATTGTATCGTTAGAAAATTAATTTCATTTCAATTTAGTCGTTTTTTTGTTACTAAATAGAGTGACTGTTTTTTAGTTTCATTGAACTTTTCACAAGAATTAAGAATTAAAGTTATTGGAAAAGACCATAAAGAAAAAAAAAAAATCAATTTCACATTATGCTCATATTTAATGATCATCATTCTATCTAGCGCTTAACAATACAAATTGATAAAAATTAGGAAAATTATTTGTAACGCCCCATTTTCTTAAAATGGTAATCTTTGATCGAGGCGTTACTTACAAATAAAATTCACTCGTTTAAGAAATTAAAGATAAATAAATCCAGAAAAATTATTATAAAACATACATTTTTGAAATTAAAATTTTCTTCAACTTTTAATCATTTGCTACCAGCATCCATCGCTCCAGCGCCACGCCCTAAATTCTGTAAACCGAAAACATTTTACATAAAAGGGGTAAGTGCCAAAAGGACACTTAGTGGGGTTGAGAAATTTATAATAATAAAATACACATACTATTGCTTGCATATTATACATATAATACACGTTGTAGACTCCCGAAGAGCCCCAATGCAACTTTGGATAGGTTTCCGTAGAATACCTATCGGGCCCCAAGCCGACCCCATTTGGGTTTTTAAAACCTCTTCCTGTTGGGATTCCGTAGAATTCCCCAGTGTTGGGTTTCCAAAAAGGAATACCCTACTTGGCGTGCAGGCGCATGCGCAGTTAAGTTTCATACAATGGTTCCACATAGACACATAATACACATTGAGCACATTCACGTTGGCCACATAATTCACATAACACATAAGTACAGAAAAACCTTTGACATGTGTTGGTTTCTAAAGAAACCCCTTTTTAGCGGGTATTATCCCGACTTATCATCATTTGAAATCCTTTGCATTTGCGTAACTTGAAAATCCATAGCTCTCAAATTCATGTAATTTACTTGAAATACTGTTCACGTAATAAAAACATTTTCATTGAAACCAACAGCACATAATGACGGAATTTAAATCACTTAGTCACATAATTTTCCTTAAAACTGTACGATTTAAAACTATAAATAAAGTTTTACCCCCACCTTTAGAGCAGCTGATCAAAAAGCTTCTAGATCCCAAGTATACCTAGGATGCGTACTCCTGCGTATCGCCTATAATCATAAAAGTTCGACTTAGCTTCTAATTGAACTATCATCGAATTAATAAAATAATATTTTAAGGTAAACCCTATTTTGTAATTAAATGTATAATTCATAATCTATATAGTTCAATTTGAAATTAATATTTCGGATTAAAATAAATATGAATTTAGGGTTATTTATCCTTAAATTAGAAATAACAATTAAATCGTAAAATTAATTTTATTAGCATAACATTTATAAGTTTATAATTTTTAGTCTCAAAAGCAATCTTGCTAGACATAGGTTTAGCTAGTAATTCCAAATAAATCTTTGGTAAAAAAATCATAATAAATACTGCAATAATACCTAATTCCAAAATCGAGCTTAAACTATATTTTCTTAATCAATTGGATAAAATCTAGGGCTTTATTCCCTAATTAATTATATAAATGAATCCAATATTTATCTTCTTAGTTATGATACTTAAAACATAATTTATAAAAATTAAAGTTATAACTTATCTTTATCAATTAATTAAATCTCGATTTTCATATATCACATACTATAATTTATAAGATAATATCCATAGGCTTAATATATTCTAAATCCCAAACATATTATCATAATTCCATGATTTATTAGGCAAAACATGCATATTATCGTTAATTATTAAATCAAACTATGTAAGTTAAATATTTTCAATGTTCCTTGATAATTATACATAAATTAGGTTTTAAGCATGCTTTGATTATCTAAATCTTAATTATAAAGTTTCAGAAATTATTAAACTTAAATTTCAAAATTCTAGCAACAACTATATGGCAAAAATACCCCTAACAAGTTATCAAATTTACAAAGAAATACCATTGTCTATTTCCCCTAATTTCCAGCCTCTCTCTTCCCCGACTGCCCCTGCATCACCGCCCCTGCTCCCCCACCTTCGCTTCTCTTTCAACCACCGGCCACAGCCACCCTTCCACCTCGGCCCAACCATGCACCACCAAGATATATACACACATATAGAGAACATATATATATATATATATGTATACCTGTAGAAGTACCGCCACCTCTCGCGGCGGCTCCACCCAACCCAGCCGCTGGAGTCACCCGCACCGGCCACCCCAAACACCCAACTCGCCGGCGCAACCACGCGCCGGCTCCAACAAACACAACACGACCAGCCTTAACTAGAGAGATAGATAGTTTATGGCAGCAAAGGAGAAGTGTGAGAGAAAGAGAGAGGGACGTGGTAAGCTTGAGAAGAGAGAGAAAGGATAAATCCTTGTCCATTTATTTATATATTTATTAATTATAACTATTATGATTATTAGGGTCATTAGCTATTAATAGCCTGCAGAAATTCTGATGCCTATACACTTGTACCCATATTATAATGCATTATATAAATAAGAATAATTTTATATATTATACCTATATGTATGCATTGGGTGCGTATATATATATATATATGTAAATTTTTTTTTTTTCTTTTCCATTTTATTTGTATAATAAATTTATTATTATTATTATTATTATTATTATACATCTCATTTTAATTGTCGAAAATTCCCGAGATATTTTATATAGTTGAATTTTATTTCGGTTGTTACATCCTTCCCTCCTTCAAAGAAATTTCGTCCTCGAAATTTGAAAACATACTAGAACTCGTTAAATTCGGATACTTTACCAAGATTTATTTTTCTTCTTCTTTTCTCCCAAGTTGCCTCCTTTGCGTTGTGCTGACTCCATTGAATTTTGATCAAGTTAACTTCTCGATTTCTAAGCTTATGAACCTCTCTATCTAAGATCGCTACGGAAACCTCTTCATAGGATATCTCATTCTCCAGCCCTATATGTTGTTGATTGATAACATGGCTTGAATCGAATACGTATTTTTGCAATATAGATACATGAAAAGCATTAGGTATATCGATATAGTCTGGTGGCAAAGCCAGCCTGTACGCCACTCGTCTGACTCGTCCTAAAATCTCAAATGGTCCGATATGTCTTGACTTCAGGCTACCAATCTTTTTTTTTTTTTTTTTTTTTTTTCAAAGCGATAGACTCCTTTTATGGGTGATACTCTCAAGAAAACTTTATCTCCCACCTCAAACTTCAATTCTCGGCATCTCTTGTCTGCATCAGACTTTTGTTGATCTTGAGCTGCCTTAATTCTTTCTCGAACTTTTCGTATCACGTCTACTACTCGTTCGACTAACTCAGGTTCCAAAATCTCGTTTTTCGCTCACTTCAACTCAGTATAGAGGTGATCGACTCTTTCTTCTGTATAGCGCCTTGAATAACTATTATTATAAGCGAACTCCACCAAATATATATGGTCTTCTCAGCTTTCATGCAGATTCAAGGCACTAGCTCTCAACGTGTCTTCTAAAATTTATATCGTTCGTTCCGTTTGGCCATCAATTTGGGGATGCAAAGCAGTGTTGAAAGTTAATTCGGTGCATAACTTATTTTGCAGGTTCTGCCAGGATCTGGAGATATAGCGAAGGTCCCTATCAGATACCATAAAGACTAGTACTCCATGAAGTCTGACAATTTTCTTTATACAAATTCGGGCCAATCTATCCAAATCGAATGTCATTTTAAGAGGCAGAAAAATGAGCAGATTTGATTAGTCTGTCTACCATAACCCACTTCCACTCGGGTATTTCCAATGGTGTCAGCATTTCCACTGGTCGCTGATATTCTGCTTTTACTTGCTAGCAAACAAGACATCTTTTGACGAAAAGTCCAACGCTCATCTTCATGTTTCTCCACTACGCTTCCGCTACGCCTGAAGATATTTTTTATTTATTTATTTATTTATTTTTTTTTTTTTTAAATCGTTATACATTTTCGTACTTCCAGGGTATGCAGAGTATGAGATGTTATGCGTTTATACTAGTATTCTTTTCCTTAGTCCTTTATCTTTTGGTACGTAAAGTCTTTTTCTATAAATCGGAGCTTCATCTACTGACCTTGTAAAGCCTTCCTTAATAGCCAGCCAAGCTTAGAAAGCTTCACACCTCGTTTACGTTAGTCGGCGTCTTCTAATTACTAACGATTTCCACTTTAGCCGAATTTACCTTAATTCCTTTTGAAGTGACGATATGCCTAAGGAATGCAATTTTATTCAGCCAAAACTCACGCTTCTTTTAGTTTGCATCTAACTTTTCATTTCTCAAAGCTTCCAACGAAATTCTCAATTATTCTTCATGTTGGAGTTTATCGTACGAACATACTAGAATGTCATCGTAAAAGAAAGTATTATGTGAAACGACCAAGGTATGGATGGAAGATCCGATTCATCATATCTATATAATTGTTGGCGCTTTACTAAATCTAAAAGGTATGACTACGAATTTGAAATGATCTTCTCTCGTTTTGAAGCTTGTCTTAGTTATATCTTCTTTCTTGGACTTCACTTGACGATATCCCGATCTCCAATCTATTTTCGAGAACTCGCTTGCGCCTCTTAATTAGTTAAAATAAATTTTCTATTCGAGGTAGCGGGTATTTATTCTTGATAGTTCTTTTGTTTAGCTCGCGATAGTCAGCACACATTCGAAACGTTTCATCATCTTTTCTTCGCGAACAACACCGGAGCTTCCCAAGGAGATACGATGTGATGTATAAATTTTTAGTTAATTAATTAAATTTTTAAATATATATATATTTTTTTTTAAAAACTCTTGTAATTGCATCTTCAATTCTTCTAACTCCTTTGACGACGTTCGATATAGCGCTTTCGACACTAATGCCGACCCGAGACTCAAATCTATGCCGAACTCAGCTTATCAATCAGACGATGGTCCAAATAAATCTTCTAAAAAAATATCCACGTACTTCCTTATTATCGACACTATTTCTATATAGTTCGTTTTCTACTCGAGATTTACAATATTTATCGCAAACTTCTCATAATTTCCCTTTTTAAGCATCTTGGTCGTCTGTCGTGGTCTCCGGCCCTTCAGTAGTTTAATTTCGAGTGAAAGCGAAAGCTCGTGTTTTTCCTACTTCGTGTCTTGGTCTGAAGTCTGGTCTAATGATCCTACTTTTAAGACTAGCGTTGGAACTATGATCAGGTTCCTAGCATTGGTGGCAACGTCCAGTCCTCCCGAGGTATTGCCTGGTGTGAGTTCTTTCGTATCTTGGACATGTGGCTTTCATTTTGAGAATAGAGGCGTTCAGAGCGTCATTCACCATCAGCCGTTTTATTTGGTTCGAAAGGTGTAACTTGTTCTTGATTTCGATCGTCTCATTTCTTTTTCCCAGACGTCCTAGAAGGTTTTTTTTTTTTTTTTTTTTTTTTTTTTTTTTTTTACCAGGAATTACGTAGTCCAAACACATATGTGGGGCGACTTCTTGAGCTCTCTCGATGATCTCGGTGTACGTCATTCCTTCACGTCCAGCCCGAAAACGCAATTCTGCAAATATAGGCTCCTACTAAAGCATCTAGCGTTCTTTGTATCGGTACTGACTAAGGACGTCGCGTACCTGCTTAGTTAATTTAAACTTTCTTTAATATTCTCTAATCGTCATCAACCCTTGACAAAGATGTAGAAATTTCGTTTCCTTCTTACCACGGTAAAATTTTTCGACGGTTAATTCTGCATGATCACTTTTCTAATGTTCGCCCACGTCATTACAGTTCTTCTTTTTAGGTAAAAGTTCTATCATATAAATTCCATAAGAAACTCGCCTCCACGATGAATTGAAAATAACGCATGAAATTTTCTGCTCGTCGGTACGAATTAGGTGAGCGAAAAGTTTATCTGGGGCCACTAATCATTCTTCCGCGTCTGCAGGTTATCCTCTTCTACTGAAGATTGACGGATTAATTAGTCGAAACCGTTTGATAAAGGAGGATTAAGTATAACGTGTTTTCGATTTGATTTAAATCTTAATTGTTTAGAATCTATGATTCATATGAATCGCTGTTGTTCTGTTAATCATCTCTCCAGTCTGATTTCGGCGGAAGAAGAAAGAGAGTTTTAGTTCGGAAGCCGATCGTTGAGCAACAAATTTAAATTCTTTTCCTTGGCTTTATTTTCTTCATCTTCGACGAAGGTCGCACGTAGAATGGTTTCAGTTTATGCGCAGGTAACGTCAGTTGGCGAAGTGGCGTTAAACATTCCTAGCGATACGAAAAGAGAAGTCGTGATGATATCATCTATGCTCGAAACGCTCCTCGTGGAGTAGAAAGAAAGAACGTGTATTTATTTATTTAGTATTATTATTATATTTTTTTTTTTTTTCTGACTTTATCTCCCATTCGAAAAAAAATGAAGAAAGCGAATTGAGCTGGTGGTCGAAAGAGTGCCTCCAGTATACTTTTACTTTCTCTAGTTTGCCTTTTACCCCCGGGACTATTTCGTATAGGAGTTCTTGGTATACTTGAGTTGGATAAATATTCACCGTTGCTGAATCACTAAGCTATGGTAGTGCTAGCTTTTCCTCAATCAAAAAGGGTGAAATCGGCTTCTTATTCTTATGAATATTTCCCGGTGTAGGAAAGAAAATTACCAGGCTTCAACATTTAATAAGGGTTTTTAGAACATTCGTGATCATCAATTTTCTTCTAAGATCATCTCTCGTGATTAACCGGTCATAAGGCCAAAACGTTTTATTAGCACGAACGTAAGCCTAAAGAACTTATCATGAAATTTTCAACGTAGTTCTATCCCTGATGTTTAAAGCATGTGAAGTCCATTCTGAGCATCTATTTTCTTCTAGCTATTGCCATATTCTATGAAGACTATATTTTGCATTAAAGTCTATGTGATAGTAATACCCTTGAGAATCATTTCACTCAACTCATAACCTGCTTCTCTTGATCATATAAATATATCTATAAATTTCTCTATCATCGCTGGCATCATAACATTATTTCACATATAACATAGCTTAACATGACTCGACCAATCACATAACACTGTACCAACTCCTGCCGCGGCCATTTACGCACACGAGCTCATGCTGCTGCAGTCAGCGGCTCAGTGGCGGCGTCCAGCAAACAGTGTGTCGATAACAGTGATCCATCACCACATAATCACAAATCATGTATTAAAGCAATTCCTAAAAAAAATGTCTATACGACCTCCTTTTCACATAAATCCAATGTCATAAAATAGTTAAACATCTAAACGTAGCATACCTTAGCGAAAGCGGAGCAGTAGATTAGATGTAGATGCCGGTAGCTAATAAGAGTTTTTCTTTCAAAGAACAGATATACTTTCAATTCTTATTGAATTAATAATACGACAAGAGATTTTTTTTTTTTTTTTTTTTTTTTTTTTTCGGGAAAACAAAAATATTTTTAGCAAGTCTACAGAATCATAGACCTGCTCTGATACCACCTGTAACGCCCCATTTTCTTAAAATGGTAATCTTTGATCGAGGCGTTACTTACAAATAAAATTCACTCGTTTAAGAAATTAAAGATAAATAAATCCAGAAAAATTATTATAAAACATACATTTTTGAAATTAAAATTTTCTTCAACTTTTAATCATTTGCTACCAGCATCCATCGCTCCAGCGCCACGCCCTAAATTCTGTAAACCGAAAACATTTTACATAAAAGGGGTAAGTGCCAAAAGGACACTTAGTGGGGTTGAGAAATTTATAATAATAAAATACACATACTATTGCTTGCATATTATACATATAATACACGTTGTAGACTCCCGAAGAGCCCCAATGCAACTTTGGATAGGTTTCCGTAGAATACCTATCGGGCCCCAAGCCGACCCCATTTGGGTTTTTAAAACCTCTTCCTGTTGGGATTCCGTAGAATTCCCCAGTGTTGGGTTTCCAAAAAGGAATACCCTACTTGGCGTGCAGGCGCATGCGCAGTTAAGTTTCATACAATGGTTCCACATAGACACATAATACACATTGAGCACATTCACGTTGGCCACATAATTCACATAACACATAAGTACAGAAAAACCTTTGACATGTGTTGGTTTCTAAAGAAACCCCTTTTTAGCGGGTATTATCCCGACTTATCATCATTTGAAATCCTTTGCATTTGCGTAACTTGAAAATCCATAGCTCTCAAATTCATGTAATTTACTTGAAATACTGTTCACGTAATAAAAACATTTTCATTGAAACCAACAGCACATAATGACGGAATTTAAATCACTTAGTCACATAATTTTCCTTAAAACTGTACGATTTAAAACTATAAATAAAGTTTTACCCCCACCTTTAGAGCAGCTGATCAAAAAGCTTCTAGATCCCAAGTATACCTAGGATGCGTACTCCTGCGTATCGCCTATAATCATAAAAGTTCGACTTAGCTTCTAATTGAACTATCATCGAATTAATAAAATAATATTTTAAGGTAAACCCTATTTTGTAATTAAATGTATAATTCATAATCTATATAGTTCAATTTGAAATTAATATTTCGGATTAAAATAAATATGAATTTAGGGTTATTTATCCTTAAATTAGAAATAACAATTAAATCGTAAAATTAATTTTATTAGCATAACATTTATAAGTTTATAATTTTTAGTCTCAAAAGCAATCTTGCTAGACATAGGTTTAGCTAGTAATTCCAAATAAATCTTTGGTAAAAAAATCATAATAAATACTGCAATAATACCTAATTCCAAAATCGAGCTTAAACTATATTTTCTTAATCAATTGGATAAAATCTAGGGCTTTATTCCCTAATTAATTATATAAATGAATCCAATATTTATCTTCTTAGTTATGATACTTAAAACATAATTTATAAAAATTAAAGTTATAACTTATCTTTATCAATTAATTAAATCTCGATTTTCATATATCACATACTATAATTTATAAGATAATATCCATAGGCTTAATATATTCTAAATCCCAAACATATTATCATAATTCCATGATTTATTAGGCAAAACATGCATATTATCGTTAATTATTAAATCAAACTATGTAAGTTAAATATTTTCAATGTTCCTTGATAATTATACATAAATTAGGTTTTAAGCATGCTTTGATTATCTAAATCTTAATTATAAAGTTTCAGAAATTATTAAACTTAAATTTCAAAATTCTAGCAACAACTATATGGCAAAAATACCCCTAACAAGTTATCAAATTTACAAAGAAATACCATTGTCTATTTCCCCTAATTTCCAGCCTCTCTCTTCCCCGACTGCCCCTGCATCACCGCCCCTGCTCCCCCACCTTCGCTTCTCTTTCAACCACCGGCCACAGCCACCCTTCCACCTCGGCCCAACCATGCACCACCAAGATATATACACACATATAGAGAACATATATATATATATATATGTATACCTGTAGAAGTACCGCCACCTCTCGCGGCGGCTCCACCCAACCCAGCCGCTGGAGTCACCCGCACCGGCCACCCCAAACACCCAACTCGCCGGCGCAACCACGCGCCGGCTCCAACAAACACAACACGACCAGCCTTAACTAGAGAGATAGATAGTTTATGGCAGCAAAGGAGAAGTGTGAGAGAAAGAGAGAGGGACGTGGTAAGCTTGAGAAGAGAGAGAAAGGATAAATCCTTGTCCATTTATTTATATATTTATTAATTATAACTATTATGATTATTAGGGTCATTAGCTATTAATAGCCTGCAGAAATTCTGATGCCTATACACTTGTACCCATATTATAATGCATTATATAAATAAGAATAATTTTATATATTATACCTATATGTATGCATTGGGTGCGTATATATATATATATATGTAAATTTTTTTTTTTTCTTTTCCATTTTATTTGTATAATAAATTTATTATTATTATTATTATTATTATTATACATCTCATTTTAATTGTCGAAAATTCCCGAGATATTTTATATAGTTGAATTTTATTTCGGTTGTTACATTATTGAAGTTCAATGATATTTCAAATAAAATTGAACAATAGTATGTTTTGACTCGACATGATTCAATTACATTCCCGATTCTACATCACTGCATGCCTATGAAATATCTTGATCCGATCAACTAAAGATATATACATTCGAATTTTTTTTTGGTATGTACTTAGACGCCTTTTTAATTAAAAATTCACATTCAAATTGGTATTTTTTTTTTCTCTGGATAAATCCACATGATCTATACGGTAGGCTTATAAATCAAACTGAATTTCTTTTTTAAATATGATCCATTGATAATTTGAAATCGTCTATGATTATATATTCCAGTTAAAGATCCGTGTATTACATGATTATTTTATACTTGAAGTTAGTTTTTATAAATGAATGTCAAGTCATTTTTTTTAAACAAATGATCAAATTGTGTAAGCAACACATGCTATGTATCAGTTTAAATTTGCCATCAATTTAATTAAATCTTCAAAATTTTAATATATATATATATATATATATTTGAATCTGTACTAATCTATAATAATAATACAATGGTTTGACTCATTTTAAAGACGATATCTTACGCAATATGTTTCTTCATAAGAAGAAGGATTATTGAAAATGCCACAACTTAATTAATGTGACAAATAATAATAATTCAGAAGTAAATCTGTTCCTATCATATATTGTTATAAATGTTAAAAAAATTAATTATGACTATAAAATGGAGGGATTAATAGTCTTTAATTTGTAACTTACCTATATTTTACATCAAAAAAATAACAGACACGTTAATTAATATAAAAAAAAAAAGTATTTTACATGTAGACAATCTTTTCCACGATTTTCAGAATAATATAGATTAGAGCCTAGAGAATAGTCTGGTATATAAAATTCATGTCCTCATGCACTTGCATAATACTTGTATACTTGCATGATCAACATTCCATAATTGGGCTGGTTCAATTCAAGTACTCCACGAAGGATAAAAAAATGGGGTCTCTATTTAGTAATTATATTCTTCGAAACAAACTTTTAAATATAAATCTCAAAATTAAAAGAATATATAAAAATTAGTGATGAAGCTGCTGAGAATTTTCCATTAGTAGTATTAAATTAAATGCGAAATGAAAGAAAAAAATAAAGAAGAAGGTCAAATTCTGGTCACTACTGAGTCTAACAGTAGTAACAGGTGAGATTTGTGCCCAAATCACATAGCACACGTAGGATTCCAACATTAATTTAATTAAATCAGTTTTGATTTCAATAAAAACAAAACTCGCAAATCCAGACAAATTCAAAACCATATTTTTAATCAAACTTGAGATTCAAAAAACCATACAAAGAAGCATCCATGCTTCTTCTTCTCCAGAACTGTAACTATGTAATTTATCTAGAGATCTTCACCACAAGAAGCTGCCACTCACTTTCACCATATACCTAGCAGCTCATTATAAGTTTTTACTCTCTCTCTCTCTCTAGTCTGTATTAACTGAAGGTGGCTCCACAGACCAGTACCCTTCCCTGATCAACACTTTGTACTGCAGATGTCCTCATTCATTCACAGCATTTAAACCTCAACTTTTATTTAAAGCATTCTGAATGCTTAACAGCTTTTTCAGCCTTCTTCATTTCCTTCATTTTGCTTCATTCTAAATACAACTACACCTGTGTTCCTCATCCAACCAAATACCTGCTTCACTTTAATGGATCCCGCTTTGATTAGACCACTTCACAAGCCCTTGCTGCTAAAGGATTACTTGCTGGATGATATGAGCTCATGCTCATCCAAAGGCTTCAGATCATTCCCCAGGCGACAATGCTGCACCACCGTCCCGTTCCTTCACGAATTCGACGCCAGAAAAAAGCACCAGATCAATCTCAGCAAACCGCGCTCCAAATCAGCTCTCTCTGCGTTTCAAAGCGTCATCACCGCCGTGAAACGCCTTCCGTTCAGCTTGCCGGAAAAGAAGAAATCGAACTTGTTTTTGCCTCGGAGTTTTTCGAAGAAGATCCTTAGGAAAGGTAACTTCTGGAAGAGGAAATCGCAACGGAAAGAGATCGTGCGGTGGAAGTCGTTCGATCAGCTGCTGAAGGAGGATCCCGAGGCATCGGATCGCTCCTGCAGCTCAATCACGACTGCGAACAGCAAAAGTAACAGCTGGTCGGGTAGCGATTTTACTGTGTCGACGGACGGTAATTCTTCTTCGGAGATAAATTTAAATTTACCCGAGGAGGGTAAGAATGCCGTTGAGGTAGTCAGCGACAACGGAGTGGGTGTAACAAACGCTGACGTTTCTATGGACTCAACTACCTGCAGTGATACCAACTCAAAGGTTAGTGTTGACTAATTTTTATAGTATATAATTCTTTTCAGTATTTGGAGTAGTTTTTTTTTTTAATGATTTTTTTTTTTGTTGTAAAAATTGTGTGTTGATGAGTTACCCTAAAACTTTGAATTTCACAAGAGTAAAAAAATGGGAAGTGTAAATTTGAATTGGATAAAAAATTAAAAGAAAATTCGATTTCGATTAGAGTGAGATTTGACAGCGGTTAAAATGGAGTGAATACAGCTGGAGAAACACGTGCGGGTTATATATCCAGGGGAGATATAGTACAAAAGATTTCATGATTATTAGGTTCGATTGGTGCTACATTCATTATACATCCTAAAATAATAGTTTTTGTTATTTTTTTATATAACAGATTTATTTTTACTATATTTAGCATAATAAATTAATTTTTTTTACCTACCTATTTTAATGTAAAATATCAAATATATTTTTAAATGAAAACTGTATTTTGGTCTAAATGCAGAAAATAACATTAAAACACCCCCCCCCCCTTGTTGATCTTTAACATCTGAATAATAAAATAAAATAAAATAAAAATTGTAGCCAATAAACTAAAGTTCTTTTACCTTTTTACAATCGACTAATAATCCACCCGCGTGATGCGCGATTTATTATTTGCTGTGATAGTATACAATTTATAATTATATAATGAAATTACTATATTATAAAATTATTCATACATCTTTTATTATTCAAACTTTGTATAATATATAAATATATTTTCATATCTCTATTGATTTTTAAAGTTATATTTTATAATTTTAAAAAATTGATGGATAAAGTAGAGTTTTAACTGAAGAAAATAGAATTTAGTTGAATTCTCCTTATACATTAGGGCTTCCATATGCCTTTCTTTTTGGGTTGTATATTATTCCAACTTCAAATAACACAAATTGTATATGTCCTTCTAAATTATATTTGACAATATTAAAAAGGTGGAATACAAAATTTATAAATAATTTAAACGACGAACTTGAAAACTTATATTCTATTTGTTCGTTTTTTATTGAATTTTTCATGGCTCGATAGATAATTTGATTTAAAATATTTATTTATATACAACATTTCTAATAATTACAAAATGTATATTAAAATTTCTTTTAACTTTCAAATTGATAATATGAATAATTTTAGACATTAAGTAATTAAAGTTTAAAAAAAGAATTAAAAATTTGAAAGCTTACATTCTATTTATTTCTATCTTTTGCTGAATTTTTTTCATGGTTCGATAGATAATTTAATAAACCAATGATTTTTGGAGTTGGATAAAAGTGATCAATTAATAATAAAAAAATTAAAATATTTTTTATATACAATATTTTTCATAATTACAAAAAATATTTTAAATTTTTTTTAACTTTAAAATTGATAATGAGAATAATTATAGACATTAACTAATTAAAGTTAACAAAATTTAAAAAAGAAATAAATTATTATTCAACAATGAATAACAGTCATCGTCAACAACAAATAATAATAATTAATAATAGTAATAATAATAATAATTAACAATATATTATATGGGAAAAGTATTCTAAATAACATGAACAATTTTCTTGACAAAACAAATAATTTTTGAAATTTTTTACTAACCAATATAATGATGTGACATTTATTGGAGGGAAAGTGGTAAAATTGTAAATTTTACCAACTGTCTTCCTTTTATATATAAATAGATAGTGCAGTGTTGGGACTTTGGAGAGCTTATTTAACCTTTGAGATCTTAAACTTGATAAAAAATGAACTTATGCTTTAAGGGGTCATTATTTAATTACAATGTTTTTTATGTATTGAGAAAAAGAGTTTCAATTATTTGAAAATTAAACATGAATATTGTCTAATAAATTATACACTTCTATTGTTATTCTTGTCTTTTTTTTTCATGTTCAAACATGCCTTATCATTTCCCGACCTAATCATTTAATATGTACCTTATCAACTTAGAACTAAAACATTAAATATATGAACAATTTAAACAATTTAGCATGCTCTCGCGTCTGTTGGGCACATATTTTATACTCATCAACCACTCTTTAGTGCTAAAATAGGTACAGCGAAAAAGTCATAAACATTAGTCTTGGTGGGGTTGACTTTTCAAGCATTCTTACCTGCAATCAATTTACTGCTTCCTAAAAATTTATTACTTGTAATTTGTTTTTACACAGTTGTATTGCAAGCGAGTAAAATTCAAGTCATGATAATCAAGAAAAAAGTGTCACTGTTAGAATTTTAATAAATTTATAGGAAATATAATCATGTAATTTGAATATTTAATTAATTTTGATCAGAAAAGTTTGTGTTTGAAATCTTCTTATGAATTCTTGATTGATTGATGTTGAATGTTGAAGTGAAAGCATCTAATGAGGTTCTTAAGTCACCTTTTCATTTATGACCAAGCATTATTGTAGCAATTCCCCTCACTTACAACTAGCTTTATGGGGGTCCAACACAACTCCCACGTTGTTGCTTCTTCAAATTTTGGACCATTTATTCTCCAACCAACATGACAATTGCTTACATTTCATGTAACTTTGTCTAATCAATATCAATTGTTACTTGATGTGATGCCAAACAATCATGTTGCAATTTATGCTGTGATTTGAGTTCAAGAAAGATAAGTAGTTCATATTCTAACGAATACTGGAAACATTGTTCTAATTGTTGGCTTGAATGAAAAACAGAAGCAATGGTCAAGCGAAGAAAAGGAACAGTTTAGTCCAGTCTCTGTGCTGGATTGTCCGTTTGATGATGAGGACGAGGTCTCTTCTTCGCCTTTCCAACACAGGCTTGCTCGTATGGAAGGTGGATCCTCATTAATCCTTTGTAAAATGACATCACAATAATTCAATGAAAGTAATGTCACATTAACCTAATATATGATCTGGGATTCTCATGCAGGAACTAAGAAGAAACTCATGAAGAAGATTCAGATGTTCGAATGCCTTGCTAGCCTCGAACCTGTTAATCTAGCTACGCGATTTGCATCACAACAATATTCTGATGATGAATCCTCTGATTCTCATCTGCTTCATTCCTCATTTTCCATGGATGAGAAATGTGTGTCTGATATTGAAGTAAATGAAGAAGAGGAGAAAGCATTGGAATTGCTGGATCAAATGAAGGCCAATATGCCATCTCATGTCCTCAAACTCGACAACTTGCTATTGGATTTCTTTAGAGAAAGACTAACCAGTGAACCCTCACTGGATAATAAACGGCCAATAGAGGAAGCAGAAGACTGGATAAACAGGCGAAAGCCATGTGATTCCTTCATGGGATGGGAGGTGCAGAAGAATCGACACGCTTATGTGAAGGACACTGAAAAAGGAGGGGAATGGAAATCATTAGATCAAGAAATTCATGAAGTGGGGTTGGAGTTGGAAAATGAGGTCTTTGCTGCATTGTTGGATGAGTTGTTGCTAGATATTGAAGATTGATGATGAGTTGAGATTGGCACAACTCGAGGTTGTTTTAGTCATTTTGATGCTGGGGCTGGAATGACCAAGGCCACCTTGAGTTGTTTATTAATGCTGTCTTTTTGTAGGAGAAAAATGGAGGCCTTGAGATTTTCTTGTTTTATTTTTGGGGGAGAGAGATTAGTTTGCTTTCTCCATTAATTTTTTTCTCCAATGTGATTACTGTTTCAACCCCCGGTTGATAGGTTCATTAGTAACCAGTAGTACCCAATATGTTGGATTTTAATAAAATTTAGTATCAATAATATTATGTTTCATCAATTTACATCACCTATATTGTAGATGTATATTGATAGATCAAAAATGCTTAACTGAAATATAATGGAAATCAAATGAATTCAAAGACGTGGCTTTTACATAAAAAGTAAAAAAAACCATCTGTCATAATATTTTTTATAATTTCTTTTGACGTTAGGAGGTGGGCCTGTGAGAAGATAACAAAAATATTATATGTTTGGGCTTAGCCCAATTCAAGATGATGGGCTTGACCAGCTGTATAGCCCACCAATTTTTTGCTTCAGACTTGTCTCGATGGGGAGAACATCTTAAATAAAACAAAACTAACTGTTACGTAAGATCCATGTGCAAGCATCCTTAAATTTAGGCCATCCGCCGACTATGCTAGTTTCATTACGGATATTTGATCTACACCGATTTATTTATTTATTGTTTGAAAAAAAAAACTTATTATTTATTTATTTGTTTGTTCAACTTTAACTCTCATACTATTTAGTCGAGTTTGATCTAAGTTTTGATCAGTTCAATGTTATCTTATGAGTCTATACAAGTTTAATAAAATAATTAAAGAACTTTGAGGCTTTCTTAGTGTGTTGGTTTGAACATGAAATTTTCCTATTCACCATGGGCGCATCAACACGTATTCTATAATATTATTGAATACAAAATTTAAGTAAATATAATTCTTACACATCAATAATGCACATATTAATATATTTCAAGTATTAACATTTTCTTATCATATTAATGACAAGTTTGTCCCCCTATTCACCGTAAACACATATCAATGAAATGTGTTCGCTTTAAATGCATGCTATGGGTTTGATTTCCCACTTGTGAAATTGAAAGAAGCTATCAAGCACCCATTTAATGAATACGGATTAATAATCAAGTTTATTTATTTAAATATTATGATAAAAATTCAAGCTTCTAATCAAAAAAATATGTTGAGTTTAATTATTTATATAAAAAAATTTATTTCAATCAAGCACATATGTAGAAATATTTTAAACTCCATAACTGAACTTCAAACTATTAGTTCAACTTACTAGTACATAACACTAGAGATAGAACAGGGTTTGTAGATCAATGGGCCCGAGCCCAATGAACCTGAAAACAAAATAAATACATACAAATAGTTTTTTTTTTTTTTAATAATTAACATGGGCGTATAATTAGTAAATTGCAGAGTTCAATAGCACATTAAAAGAAAGAAATAAAGGTACATCAAGAAGATCATTAATTGCCAAATAGTTTAGTGAGTCAACTCCACGACTCGGCACTGCTGCCCCTTCGATTTAGTCACTCTACCAAAATAATTATTTATTGGGAAATATGTATAATCATTCCTGTTTTGCATTATTTTACTAATATTTGAGATTAGGTGCATTGAAGCAATCAAACCTACCATTCTAAACTCTGATACAAATTACGCATAGTTTGTTGTAATTATTTAATTGAAATATAATCAGATCCTAAATATCATGAGTAAATTAATTATTATATTGTTAAGAAATATATCGATTATCACTACATTGTTCATAGAATATATTAAAGCATCTCTAATGATTTGAAATCAAGGAAACATTCTCATATAAATCTGTTTTACAAATTTTAATAAGCTTTATTTATTTTAAAATAAATTTTATAACAAGACTCAATTTATTGATTAGTTATTAATTATGGATTCAAATTTTAATGTTTCACAATAAGAGGTTCAATTTAACATTTTTTCTCAATTAAAAACTTGAAATTTAAATTGAGTTTTCAATTCAAGATAAAATTTTATTTTTTTTATTTATATTTATAGATTTATTTATATTTCAATATATATTCATATTTTGGATAAATTTAGACAAGTTAGTGCGCTTTAAGAATAATTTTCATCCAACTTATCTTAATTTATAATATATATATATATATAATTAATTCAATTCATAAAATATAATTTATATTAAACTAATTAATATTAAAATCGATTTTCTATACTTTTAATCATAACATTAAGAAAATAAAGGAATCTTAATTTTTTGAATTGCATTTATTATATATATACATATATATAAATTAATACAAGTTGGATTAAGATCATTCCAAAATTATACAAACTTATCTTAATTTATCTAAACTATATATATATATATATTAAAATATAAATAAATTATAAATATAAATACAAAGAAAATGAAATTTTGTCTTAAATTGAGAATTTAATCTAATTTTCAAGTTTTAAATTGAAAAAAAATGTAAAATTGAGTTCCTTATTGAAAAATTTTAAAATTAAAAATCAATTTATAAATTGAATCTTGTTATAAAATTTATCATTTATTTTATTATAGGCCTTTAGTTACTCATCCCACCATACTTTTTATTAGAAATGATATGTTTAAATCCATCATTAACTTTTAAAGATATAGATAAATCATAAGTATATTTTTTATTGTTAACTAGATATCTTTCCTTATTTTGTGTTTAGCTTTGTACGCTATTTATTTTTTCCACATCAATGAGATTTTCAATTGTGGCAATTATCGTATCTCTACATTAACAGTTTCCATCGATTTTTATCAGCAATGAATTTTAAGCCCTTAAAATTATAACTTTCGTTGAAAAAGATTCAAATTATAATTTTATCACCATATTAAGTTGAAATTGTAATTATAATCTCATGGTTTATGAATCTTTCGAGAGAAAAATCAATATTTTAAAATTTTAACACCAACAGTTTGCTTAGTAAATATTTTAGAGGAAATGATATTTTCTATATTTTATGTTAGATCAACAGTCCATCTCACAAGTCACATCACCTCTGAGGAAAATTGCCACACTCAATTGATTAGTTTCCAATTATTTATTTCCTTTTTCTCTAATGAACACACATTTGTGATTCGTCTGCTATATTTATTTATCAAATTAATATTTTTTACTAAAATTATCAATTATTCTAATATAACCCACCAATTACGATAAACAATAATACATCTATAGTTGGAGAAATACATAATGGTATACTTTTCCCAAAATAGGATCCTTCAATATTTTTCTCCAACTATACAATCAATATATTTGTTTTTCTTAATTTTCCATTAACACTATCAAACACACAACATATTTTCCAAGAACAATAATATCTTCAGAGGAAAATTGCCACACTCAATTGATTAGTTTCCATCTATTTATTTCCTTTTTCTCAAATGAACACACATTCGTGATTCATCTGCTACATTTATTTACAAAATTAGTATTTTTTACTAAAATTATTAATTATTCTAATATAACCCATCAACTACGATAAACAACAATACATCTACAGTTGGAGAAATATATAATGGTATGCTTTCCCAAAATACGATCCTTCAATATTTTCCTCCAACTATACAATCAATATATTTGTTTTTCTTAATTTTCCATTAACACTATCAAATACACAACATATTTTCCAAGAACAATAATATCTCCAAATCGCTATCAATAAATTCAAAACAAAGCCAATATCTTTTATTTGGGAAATAAACAAAGTCAATCTTAATTTCTTTTTTAATTAATTGTGAGTAAATTTAATTGCTAAATCCAGAAGATTGCGAATTTGAAATCGTAAAGAAGAAAAATATTACTTATACAGAAATATTCTATATATACCAAAACTTCACATTTCACAAGCACATAAATTAAATTATTTAAATCTCATAATTTAACATGATAATAATTGAGAGAAATAAGATTGCTATGTCGAAAGTAATCAAATATTATACAGTATTATAAGATTACAGTATTATTTAAATAAATGTGGCTAATTCTTATTAATTACAGTATTATTTAAATAAATGAAATGTTAGTAGAAGAATTGACTAAATCTTAGATGTTCATCGCTCGCACACCATTCATCGGTTTCAAGCGTGTGCTGTCGCCAACTCTTTTCTCTCTCATTCCTTGTTTTCAGGCTATAAAACCAGTCACACAGACACTGACGCGCATATATAGGTAGATACACATATTTGTATATCTATATATCCATGTGTATCTAACCAAAGAAAAAGACAAACATATACATACACATTTCTCTGTATCTATAAGACAGGAAAGTCTGCTCGAATTTTGATACTTTTCTTGAGCATTCATAAAGCCCTTTTCCACAAGACCCTTCCTCTTTCACTCTTCAAAATTCCCTCTCCACTTTAAGCCAAGCCATGCAAGATAAATTCTTTTCCATCACTACTTATTAGTGTAAAGTTTTCATTTTTCCTTCTTTCTCTGGGTTGATCAGAGAGAGAATATAGAGGGGAGATGAAGAAGGAGGACCAGACGAGGTCTCTATTGGGGATATCTTTGTCTGATAGGCCCACGTGGCAACAGTTCTTGATTTGTTCTTCTGGGTTCTTCTTCGGCTATCTCATCAATGGAATTTGTGAGGTATCTGCGTGTGTGTTTTTCTTGAATTTCTTGTTTTTGGATTCTTGATGGTGCTTTGAGTCTTGGGGTTAATTTTGTGATTTAATTTTGTTTGGTTTGTTCTTCCATTGACCATATAGATGTAGATTTAAGACAAAACAGGAGATGCTGTTGAATTGTGGATTTTAGGGAAATGTTTGGTACCGAATTTGTCGATGTTTGACTTTAATTATCTGTAAATCAACAGTTTAATACAAATTTTATTTATTAAGGTTACTATTCTGCCAAGAAGTTAAGGACTTTTTAAGTATGTTTTCTATCAACTCATATGGTGCATTGTATAGTTTGAATTGGCTGATGTTGCTTTGATTTTGAGATTTCTATTGAAGAATAGATCTAATACAATTATTCTCAGTGGTGGATGAAAGTTAACTAATTAATAAATTTATCATTTCTTTGTGCAGGAGTATGTATATAACCGCCTAAATTTCAGGTCTATTAATGTCCTAATTTGACTTTATCAAAATGAGTTATTATAAGCTTAAATGATTGAATTTAATATGGATGCTTATGATGGTTTTGCAGCTATGGATGGTATTTCACCTTTGTACAAGGCTTTGTATATTTGGTACTGATATACTTACAGGGCTTCACCACCAAGCAAATGGTGAACCCATGGAAGACATACGTTAAGCTCTCAGCCGTCCTTATGGGCTCTCATGGATTGACAAAGGGCTCATTAGCTTACCTTAATTATCCTGCACAGATCATGTTTAAATCGACCAAGGTATAACCATAACCAATTCTTTCAATTGTGAGCCATATAATATACATCTTAATGTTTGTGTCTTAAAACTGATTTGGTGATTGGATGTTGGAGAGTAGGTACTACCCGTGATGGTGATGGGTGCGTTTATCCCAGGCTTGAGGAGAAAATATCCGATTCATGAGTATATCTCTGCTATTCTCCTAGTGATTGGTCTCATCCTTTTCACCTTAGCAGATGCAAACACTTCTCCGAATTTTAGTCTCGTTGGTGTTGTGATGATTGTGGGTGCTCTCGTCATGGATTCTTTCCTAGGTAACTTGCAAGAAGCAATTTTTACCACGAATCCTGAAACCACTCAGGTACATTGTTATCATGATTATTTGTTTTGGTCAACACGTTGCATATAGTTTTCCTTTTTAACACGTTTACTTCACACAGATGGAGATGCTGTTTTGCTCAACAGTGGTTGGTATGCCTTTCCTATTGCTGCCCATGATATTGACTGGAGAGCTGTTCAGGGCATGGAATTCTTGTTCTGAGGTAGATAGATACACGCTAATTTAGGTCATTTTCTATGAGGAATATATTATTCAATGGTTGATTCTTGGTCTTGGGAGTTGATTTTTGCAAGTACCATGTATGCAATCTTTACAATGCTGCTTGGAATATAAAATGTGAAGTATGAGTAAAATGTGACATAGCAAAAAACAGCTGGAGTTTCCATGTTACTAGTACCACCCGATTTTCATGCTTCTCGATTCTTGAACCTTGATACTCAGCTGTCATATTATTTTACTAGTCTCTGGATCAACTTAACATGTTCTTAAGCTTTGGGACTGATCCCCAAGCTCAAAATTCTCGTAACTATTCCTTTTCTTCTTGCATACTCTAGCAGATGCTTATGGATATTTAACGTCTTTTTTTCTTAATCAAGTTCTGACCTTAAATCTTTCCTTTTGTATTGCAGCATCCTTATGTATATGGTGTGCTTGTTTTTGAAGCAATGGCAACATTTATTGGTCAAGTCTCAGTTTTATCACTCATTGCACTTTTTGGGGCTGCCACCACTGCTATGGTACCTTCATTTTTACTTCTGCTAATTTTTTTTTAAAAAAAAAAGGAAAGAAAAAAAATCCGACTTTGATGTATTATGCCTCGTATTTATGCACAGATTACAACGGCAAGAAAGGCTGTTACGTTGTTGCTATCGTACTTGATCTTTACTAAGCCGCTTACTGAGCAACACGGGTCAGGATTGCTTCTTATAGCCATGGGAATTGTGATGAAGCTCGTTTTGGATAGTAAACCTAATAATAATCGGGTGGCTCGACTGCCGGATTCCACCACCGGACAGGGGAAGTCTCATCGGAAAGAAGCGAACAGGAGTGGAGAGAGTGAAGAAGATGAAGAGAGAAGGCAACTGGTCTGAATTCATCACTTACTTAGGATATAGACTGAAGTGCAATTTTATTTTATTTTATTTTTTTGACTCCTGGCTTCCCAAAGAATTAGCAGCAAATAGCAGTGATGTGCACAGTTTGTTCCAGTATGTGTTCTTATTTTATGTGAGGTTTTATTTCTGTGAATCATGTATTATCCATTTTGGAAAGGATAGATACTACTATATAGGCCAGCGTTGTCTCGGCTACATGTTACACTACTTTTTTTGTTGGTTTTAATCAATATACTGCTTTTTCTTGTGGAAATAATTGTTTCCTACCCCTTTTGAATAGTCAAGCTTCTTTTCTATGGCTTTCACAAAAATATTCTATAAAAATTAAAAACTAAAAGATATCTACTTAAAGATCTCACTTAGCCACAAAATTAGGAGTTCACATGTATGTAGAAAGTGGTGAGCATGACATTTTATTAAACATATTTTGACAAGCTCATATAGGAAAATAAATGTTTATTTATTTAATGGAATTGTTTAGAAAATATAATCCTCCTAAGCTAAGAAATCATTTCTGGAAATAAATCATTTGTTGATATATAAAAGCTTAACAGAATGAGATGGAAAGGAAATGGAGAGTTCCTTTTAAACATCAAAATCAGATACATCACATAAAACAAACAAAAAAGTAGAAAATTTGATAATCTCCCAATATTCCAACATATGCTTGAAGTTAGAACAACACACACCACACCACTCTTTCTAAGGCCTAACCAACCAAAGCCCATCTTTATCAGTGGCCCAGTCCACTTAACGCTTACTACTAAAAAGCCCGTTAATGGTAGCAACCGGGGCCTACTTCGTCAACTTCCAGATCCTGCACGTGGCCCATGTGAGATTTCTTTTCTACAAGGGACAAACCTACGACGTCGTTTTGCAATAACAAGAACAATGAAACGGCTATTAGCCGACTACGATTCACAAGCCGCTCCCTCCTAAAGTCCCACTAACTCAAAATAATAAAATAAAATAATTATTATGATAAATAAAACAGCGACAAAAAATTATATAATTTTTTTTTCTTCTTCTGTAAACCGCATCTTTCAAACACTCTCGTCTAAAACCCTAAGCCCTAAGTTCCCCCTATTTCAATAAAAGTAAATAAAACAGTGAATTCAGCGATCATGAGAGGAACGAAGCGCTCAGCAATATCCGATTCTTCTGCTATTTTCAATTCCAACGACTCCTTCGTAAGTGTGTGTGTTTAATCAATGTCTATATAACTTGATTACAATGTACGGTAACGTGTTGAGTTTTTTTGATACGGTGCAGATGCAGAGCAAGAGAGTAACAATGGTGTCGCCTTTTGATGCGAAGAAGGCAGAACCATCGATTCCGTTGGATATGAAAAGGGCTGAATCATCAAAACAGCATGTGAGAGCTCTCAACACCCAGTTTGCAAGGTCCTTACTGTTATTTCTGCACCTCCTTTATTATTGTTATTTTTTTGTATAGTTTTCTTATTATTTGTGTTGGTTCTGAGTGATGGTTTTATTGAAATATTCATTTGCTGCCCTGGAGTTAAGTAATTTGTAGTACTTAATCATTGCATTTACTAAGGTTTTAGTTTGTTTTGACTCTATCTTACTTCGATGGGAGGAAATTGTTTGTGCCAGGATGAGGATTCCAATTTTGAAGCTTATTCTAGATTTATAACCCGACAGAAAGGTGAAAATTTCATTAATAAAAAGATCTAAGTAGCATGCATGTAATACACATACTGCTAAGGAAAACAAAAATGAAAATGTCTCCTAACTGATGAAATCACCGACTTGCTTCTTTTAGAAAAGAAAGAGAAGTGGACACTATTGCCAGGTGAAGATAAGATTTTGCTGAAACTAACTTGGTAATGTGAGCTGTTTGTGAGAATGAATTTTGGATGGGAAGTGGAAATTATTTATTTAGGGTGGGACCCCTTTGCCAGGCGGTATCTTCATCCATACATTCTCTTTTTTTCAGCCTTCTCTCACCAGACAAAATCCCAACTACCCCGTGTTTGATCCGGGTGTTCCACTTTTTTCTTGTCAGGTCCTTCCTCAGCATACTCTCATCTAATGGTTACAATCCTAACGATGTTTCCAAACATCTGGGTATTAATTTGCATTGAATCAAATTTGATAGGAAATGGACATTCCAAGGAAATTTAGATACAATACTTGGATTCAAACGTCATTGAAAATATTTTATACTCTAATTTGGGAAGTGCTTGTATTAGAACAAAATCAGGATTGGATATTGGATTAACTTCCTTTAATACATATTAAGATTGATGTTAATTACATATCTTTAGAGATATTATCAATTAATCCAGAATCATGATTGCACGTGCTCATGATTTTAGTTTTGAACCTTAGAAATTTAATAAATACATTGCATTTATAATGATTTTTCTTTGGTTATGAAACAAAGAATTTGAATGTTTATTTTTAATATACTTTTCCACAGATGAGTTTGAATTAATTTGATGTATGATTGGAAAATTATATTAACTTAAAGTACTAAGATTTCTTTTGGGGGGGGGGGGTGGGTGCTCAATAGGTATAGGTAGGATACTCTGAGTTTGATTACTCTATCTGTAATCTGCATTGTTATGCTTAATTGAACAAACAAAGCAACATGTATTATCTCCTTGTTTTTAACTGAAATGTTATTGGTAATACCGGCAAAATCTGCATGACCTGAAGATGTTTTGGTTCCTATCTTTACATGCTTCAATCTTGTTGCATTATGAGTTGCGAAATAAATTTCTGGGCTATGTTATATGATTCATGCCTGTGATGAAATGTGCAATCAAGAACTCGTTTATCTCTTCTATTTTCTGGTTATATATGCTGCTGGAATTGCATGTCTCCAAGATTGCCTTTTTCTTCTGTTAAATGGTTTTAAATGTGTGTGCTGACATTAAATTCTGACATTGTCTCAGTTGGGTACAAGCTCAATTACAAAACCACCCAGATGAGCTTTGGGAAGATGGAGTGCAGGACTACTTAAATCATGCTAAAAGCATCATGGTAATCGGTCAGCAGTTCCTAACTATCCTGATTATCTTATTTATAACCTTGTACCACTAACACACATATTTTAGGATTCAAAAATGTGGGAAATCTTAATGAATTTGCTGTTGTTGTCAAAAAGTCAGTCTTATAATTGCTACTCGTGTACATTTTTCCATGGATGCATAACTATATGGATATATTTAGATACTTATGTGGATGTAGATTTGAGTTGTATAGGACAACATTTTGGGATATTTTCTGGTCATCGTGTTTTATTTTAGCTCTAGCATAAAGCAGAGAAAAATTAACGTATGTATGGAGTGATTCAAGCTTGCATGTGAAGACACGCACCAGATTCAGTCATAAAAGAAGCTGCTAGACATTATTAGGAATATCTCAACGTCAGGAACTTTTTTCTGTTGCATTCTGCTGATAGATTTATGACTACTTTTAAATAGAGAATTTTGAACAAGTTTCAGCTCACTGCCTTTTGGAACTACCACCTAATATATTTTTTAAATGTACCAATTATTAAAGGTGCATTACACATTAAGAATATAAGTAAAAAATAGAAAGCTCCTAGAGGATGTTCATTCTAGGATGGCATAGTTGTTAGTTATCACTCCATGTCTAGTGAATGATTTAGTAGAACAGTCCTAAAAGAACATGATCTCGCTCTCTACACCTATCCTTCCTTTGGAATTATTTTTACATTAATAAAATAACATATCTACACCTTATCCTGATACGTCATGATTAGCAAAAGGATAGCTTTTGGTTGCTGAAACTTTATGTTTGCAAATAGGATGTTCTATATGAATTACTAGTTTTTTGATTTCTTGCCTTCAACTTGCAGGAGAAATTTAGTGATGTTGTTAACTGGTTAAAAGAGAATGCTGTAAAAGGAGAGAGTTTAGGAGAACTTCGTTCTAACGATGCTCAAACTAAACCTGCATCTGAAATCGACAAAAGCAGTAATAAATTATTTTTGGACAAACCTGGGTTTCCTGCATTTTCTGCAGCTACAACAGCAGGCTTTGGAAGTTCGTGGAGTACTGGAAGTGTCTTTAGTAATAATGCCCCCTTTTCATTTGGAGGTATTCTTGTAGATGGCAGTTTATGCAATTGTCTTACTTTAATTGCGATCTCTACTGAGATCTACTCTGTTCCATTCTTTTTTTTTTTTTTGGTTGTTCATGTCAGAACTAGTCAGTGGAATCTTCACCTACTCGTGTTGCTTTGTTTTATCCTTGAAAACACATGAAACACAAAAGTTACATGTTGTAAAATCTCGTGATGTGGATTCATAATGATTGATAGGATGTGTCATCTGAGGTTTCGTGTTATGCAAGTTGCAGCATGTCCTGTGTAGAAGTAACGATTTAGTCAATTTATGTGACAATATAAGGTACTAGGATTATACGTAGGTCAAGCAAAATTACTCTTGCCCCTTAATGCCTGAAGCCTACGTTTATGGAAGTATTATTTTTGGTGTCTCTCTAGGTGAACTATAGTACTAACCTACTCCTAACCTTTTGTTCTTATTGAATATGTTACTGATTTATTATCCTAACGTCTGACATCCTGTAACTCAAGGCTATTGGGTATTCTCTTTGAATACCTAGGTGGAGACTGAGTGAGTTGAACAAGTCTTGTATAACTCACAAATTCTGTTTTATATGGCAATACTCTCATTTAAAAAAAACTTGTGTGCAAATAATAATCATTTTAAAACAAATTTCTTTCTTTTTCCTTTTTTTTTTCCCCACTGATGGTTGACCACTTTAGTATGATTTTTGGTTATGCACCACCCAAAAATGTGGTATCCATGTCACTTGCCTTGTTGGGAGGTTATGACTTATAGGATGTATTTTCTTGGTAATAAATCGAGTACAAATATAGCACCCTCCTAAGAAATATTTACAGCAAGCTTTATACCTTCGTCCCAATAGTGTACCAGATTCGATCTGCTAATGTATGAAATGTGCTCACTTCGAAAAAAACTATAGGTAAATAGCCTGCTAACTTAATTCTACTCTTTCATCCTCTGTGTCCACTGTCTACCTTTTAATTGGCTATATAATTGAAATTTATTGGTATTGCCACTTAATTGACTGAATTCTGATTTTGTTTCATTCCTTCCAGGAAGTCAGGTCTCAGTTTTTGGAAATGCAAATGCAGTTCCATCTAGTCAGGGCATGTCAAATGAAGACAATGGAGGTAAGAGGTGAAAGGTTTTTTGTTATAAAGTGATTGTTGCAAAACTTGTGGCATTTATTGTAGCTTATTATATTTTCATGTTCTGCTGAATCATCACATATAATTGTGGCTGTTTTATCATGATATGATCTCCTTGCCCTTCATTACTTCCTGCTCTGTATTTATCAAAGATGTTGAATTTGTTTTTGTCTGCTATTCAAGATTTTCTGCTCTATGAAGTGATACTGACACCAAGGAGTTTCCTCTCGTTTTTGTGGTATTCCTAACAATTGTCCTTTACATTCTGGTAGCAGAGCTAGAGTAAATGTTTAAACCCATATTTCATTTTTACCTTGGACATAAAATCAATCAATTTTTTAGCTTTTATGGATGGATGGTTCATGACATGGATATTAAGATTGCTCAAGTGATGTTCTTATTTCCTTGTGTCAATCTCTTGGAGTGCAGAAGATGATGTTGAACAACCCAGCAGCCCATCTGTGAAAAAAAGCCAAGAGGAAGGAATTGTTGTTGTGCATGAAGTAAAATGCAAACTTTATGTAAAGGTATGTAGCACGAGTAATTATCTGCTTGAAGAATTTTTCCTTATGAAAATTGAATGCAACAAAATAGATTTTGTTGTGTTTATTTTTGTTAACAGGCACTGCACTTCCAATGAAATTTATATGTGCGCTAATAGTCTTGACATAATTTTTGGCATCATTTTATGTTTTGTCAACTTCTAAGATCAGTAGGATTCTTGAGTTGTCAAATTCTCTGGTTTTGGCTAGTTTGACTTCTGGAGATGACACCCTCAAAATCAGTACAACTAGTTTACATCATAGCCCTTACATGCCACCAATAGATGAGAATGAACAGGCTAATGAAACTTGGAAATGTATGTGATACTCTGAGCAATTTCATTAATAAATATTTGTACATAGAATCTTAATATCTGAAATCTTGCTGGATCAGTACACTGTAATTGATCTGGTTCGTTTTTTGGTTTTTTTTTTATCTATTTGTCTAGCTTGGTGAAGCATCCAGGCTTCTTGTGTATCCAATGAAGGGTGACTTGTCATTTTGCTAACCAAGATATGACTGAATAGACTGAAGCTCAATCTGTAGTGCGGTGATCAGTTGTTTGTTGGTGACTAATTAGTAGGTACTTGATAAGCCTGATCCAGGAGATGCTATTACTGGAGTGTAGTATTATTCAATATTAACATAGTATGGTTTTATATAGCTGCATCCGACCACACAAAGATGTTGTAAATGCACATGTTAACTAAAAACAATGCGTGTGATCATATGATGAAGAAAAACGTAGTTATCTCTCGTTTTTGCTTAAAATGTCACAACATTTAGTTTTATATGATCTTAGCATATGAGAATCCTTTAAGGCTTATATGCATTACCTCAATGGAGATGAATCATATTCCTTCATGAAGTGAATAGCTTTTATAATTTGGGTAAAGTATCTTGATTTTCTGCATTGAACTTTGGAACTCATGGTGATTGAATATTCATATTATTTATGCTTCTTCGTGCTTTAATCTCATGTCATGGTCCCCTTGTTACCAGTCAAGTGATCCAGAAGACAAAGATGCTTGGAAAGATAGAGGCATGGGCCAACTTAGTATCAAATGCAAGGAAGGTGTTAACAAGGGCGCTAAGGAATCTAAACCAACCATTGTTATACGTAATGATGTAGGTTTCTTCTGCATTATTGTTAATCAATCGCTTGTATCATATGTTAATTAAATTACGGAGCTTCATATCTTTTCCTGATTGGCATTCTAATTATTAGTCCAGGCCTCTTAGTGCCTGGAATAATTGAATCTGATCTCCTTCATGTTCTCTCTCTCTCTCTCTCTCTCTGTGTTGGTGTTTCTGTGTCCAGAATCTTGGAGAGAACGGTCAAATACATCCGCTTGGACTCGGTTATAATATATGAAATATGTGCAGATTTTAAAACCTTTTCATCTAAGTACTTAGCATTTTAGTTATATTCTGAGTGAATTGAAGTACTTAAATAGTAAATTATCTGGAGACAGTTAGTCTGAGTCCTTATTTTATTTATTGAAGTATCTGTATGCATATTAAGTTTCACCTTTAGTTGGTGAAGTAGTACTTGACATGATTTTTGGTGTTACACAAAAAGATAGCAAAGTACCAAACTTGAAATCAAATATTTTCGTCTAACCATGGTTTCCTTCATATCCTTCTATTGTTGTAGGTGGGAAAAATACTGCTGAATGCATTGTTGTACGCCGGCATCAAAACAAATATGCAAAAAAACTCAGTTGTAGCAATATTTCATACTTCGGTAATGCAATGGGACTATATATTAGCTCCCTCTTTTCTCCTCCTTTCTCCCTTTATATTGTTGTAATTTAAGAACAGTCATTATTTTGGTTGATAATTTTTCTAGTTTTTACTTTTAATGCCTTTGAATCTATTTAGTTTCAAAGGAAACAAAAATTGTACATTCCTGCTTCTTATTACAATCTGTAATTACACAAGAATCACTGTAAAGCTAAGCATATTTCTGCAGCATAGTGGTCCCACTGTGATTTTAAGCCCATCTCATATATAGGATTTTCAATTAGTACTAAATACAAACTTGGACCACACTGATGTACAGCATAAAATATGGAGAGCCAACCATGTTTGGCCCTTTGCTTCTCTTTAGTCAGTTATTAGTAACATATAGTAATCTCAAATTGTTGAAACCAGCTGTTGTTGTAGTGCTTGAATCAGGTATAGAATGTCTGTTTATAATCCAAAATTTTCTACTGATTTTGGGAGGCAGATATTTAGCCTAAAGCTCCTATAAAATAGGCCTCTAGTCTTGTTCTAAGCAGGCAAGTCTTGGAAAACCTAAGTTCTAACGTAACACAATCCCAAGGTTCCAACAGTTGCTTGATCCTTGAGCATGGATAAAAATGAGTTACAACTGCAGAAAAATTGTTTGTGCATGAAGAAAAGTTTACAATCACAAGTCTCTGTGGTGTGATGTCTTTGACTTAATTGTGGTAGGAAAATGCAATATATGTTAATGTTGTGCAGCTGTTCCTTTAAAGCATGGCATATATATGCACTTTCTTATTGTTGATTTCATCTCTATTTTTTTCCTTTTTCAAGGCTGATGGTGATAATAATGACACTGTTGTTGCTCGAACTTTTTTGATGAGAACCAAGACCGAGGAGGATCGGGACAAACTCGCAACTGCCATTCAGGAATACGCACCTGCAAGTTAAATTGGAAGAATATAAAGGAAATATTTTGTTGTACATCTCGCTCAAGATCACCATGTTTGCATAATTATGGTTTTCACCATTGAAGGTGGTGCCCGTATTTCAACATTTTAGTAAAACCTGAGGAAGGCCCAAACTTATGATCCTATGTTCCCCTTATTTTACACAGAGCAAGATGTGTGCGGCAGAAACCACCATTTCCCGACAAAGTAGGCTGCCTAAACTCTTGTTTGCATCAGACAGTTTAACTCACTTTGTACTCTAGTTCTATAAGATGTTATTGTGCTTTTGTCTGCTTTTTCCCCATCAATGCAGATAACAGTTCCAAACCTGAAAACTGGTATTGACTTTATGCAAGATAAATCCATATTATTTTCTATTTATGAGTTGAATTATCTACATTTTCTTCTCGTTGGTTCATTTATGGGGGAAATGTAGATCCAAATCACGAAACTTCTTATTCTGTTTTCTTATATTAGAAATTGCCATTTGACAAGTTTAGGAACAATGGCATATAACCTTCCTGATGTTTTGTTTTCTCATATGCTTGTGAAGTGGTGCAATTGAGATGAGTCGCTACAGTGTCAAGGCTTGAGAGCTCGACAAATAAAGTTTGGAGCTCAACGTTTTTTTCTTCGGAGTATTTTATAAACCCGACTCTGTTCAATTACTTAATTAATAGTTAGAGGCATGTTAAATTGTGGTCTGAAAGATTGATGAAGCTTTTTATTACTTGTCATAAATGTGTAAATAGCTATATAAACTAAGGGTAGAAAAACATGATAACCTAGGATTCGACAAGGTTTTTGAGCAAGTTGGCCCAGGTATTGTTGAGTTCGTTTTAAGGGAACTTGACTTGAATGTTTAGGTTCTGTTGACTAGATTTTGGACCGACTTGTCTTGATTGCATCTTAATTCTTTATAAGTATGCTGCCATTTGTGGATTTCATTACTAACATACCACAGTCAAGATATTTACTGTTTGAAGCCATTACCTGCTTAAGTTTTAACTCGAATTTTTTTAATCCAAAACAGTCGTATATGTTAAATCTCAGATGTATTTGATAAAAATATTTTTATTTTTATTTTTCACAAATTATATCAACCTTGATATAAATTTATGGTCAATGTCAATTACATCTAGCGTCTGTAGTCCAACGGTTAGGATAATTGCCTTCCAAGCAATAGACCCGGGTTCGACTCCCGGCAGACGCATCTTTTTTGCATTGTGGTTATTTTGCTTTTTAAAAAAAAAAAAAAATTACAATTAAATACATTATAAGAGTGTCAATCTTGATTTTAAAGATCGTTTTGCTTTAACGAATTGAAACAAGATTTATAATAGCATGTAACGCCTGTCAAAAATAGTTAAGCTTGGGCTCGCTCCTTCAACCACGTGTTTAAGAAATAAACAGTTTTGAGAACCTTTATCTTAAAAATGATAATAAATTAAGAAAAATCCTAGTATAGAGAAACTCATGTTTGATCAATTTTTGAGGCTTGAACATCATTAACAATGCCTATTAGCGTATACTCTACTCTCAGCCGCGTTAACAAAGTCAAAAATTCAAAAAAAAAAGCAGAAATCATTCCTCCATTCGCTACACACAGACCAGAATGCCAATCATTGCTCATAAATCATAGCACCATCTGTCACAAAACGAGGTTTAATTTATCAAGAAACACTTCTTGCTTTTGATTTGCTAGCAGACTAGTGAAGATCGCAAAGCACTTGGAATCTGCGTGCAGGACGCCCAACGACTAACTGATGCTGTAGCTATGAGATCTGGATGATCGAGTTCACCTAAACTGATCGTGTGGTTCCTCTTGCTCTGCAAGCTTATCGATTTTGAAACATTTGTCCATCCTCCCCTACGAACTTCAGGCTTCTGCGCCAGTTCATCCAATGTGTGTGGGTTGATTTGAGAAGAATCCAGTGATAAGATTAGCTTTCTTACACTTGGTTCTGAAAGCACAAGGAGAAAGTGCAAGAGTCAGCACGTGTGAATGTGCAAAACGGAAACGAGAATACGCATCCAAAAACACACGGATGTTAGATAGCATAAGCATTTCAGCTACCATGAGTGTTTTGTTTTAATCACACTGAATTCCAATAACACAGGCATAAGTTTCACAGATCAATTCTGGTAACTCTTCCTGTATTACCTAATATGGACATTCTATGAGAGAATAGAGATGTTCAATGTTCGTACTAATCAATAACCAGTAAATATGGCTGGATGTGGTAATAGTGGGCTTGTCCATGTTTCCATGTAAATTTGCAAATAAAGTTAAGTTAGTTTTAGAGGAAAATTTTAAGGATATCCCGATCAGGGTTCTTCATATTGGATTAAATGAGTAAAACAGGCCATGCAAATATGAAACAGTTCTGTGCTACCAACTCTGTGATGGATAAAAGCAGTTATTTGCTATATTTTGATATTCAACCACAAAAGACATACCTCCATCAGTTGCCAAAATTTTGGTTTTAAAACATAGTGATTCTTGACTTGGTTCAAATCCGGAAATAGGAGTGGAAAAGGTAAAACTGGGTATAGAAGGAATTGGAGATGAGAATTCTGGTTCATCTGATTTACAGAAGCTACCAGAAAAAACTGCTCCCGAGCTGGAGGAAGGTGTGCACAGGTTTGGTGGGGTTGAAGAGAACAATGATCTGCATGAGAAAGCAGGAGAATCTTCGTGTTTGCTGTTTACGATTAATGGTGACCCATCTTGGAAACTAAGGTCCTGGTCCCTTCCAACATTTAGATTGGAGAAAGAATAGCCGCCCAATTGTAGTTGTTCAAAACTGAGATTATCTTGTCCACACGATTCTTGAGTGCCCTTTGGGGTGTCCCTTGTCCAGGAGTGAGCTGCAAAGATTTAATAGAAATGATCACAACAGAATCACTGCAAACATTTTGTACTTGAAGTTCCCATATAGAAAGTTCCTAAATTCAGTTAAGATGGTTGTCTAAGAGATAAAAAGGTAATTGCTGAACAGAGAGTATAATCTGAGTCAACCAAAATTAAGGAAAATAACAATCGATGATGAATATCTAGCAGAATTCAAACATTTAGTAATCAATTTTGATGGGTCTAATCAGTTTTGGTTTAGCAACTTACTAAAAATACTAATAATTTCTAAATAATGAACTCTTAGCAGAGAATGAAATTAATGCAAATCAATTCTACATAGAACAGGTATCAACATACCAAGGACTTGAGCAGCAGATAATCTTTTCGAAGGATCAAAACACAGCATTCCTGAAATCAAGTCCTTAGCTGACATCGAAATGTGACCCCAAAGATCTGAATGGAAAGACAAATTTGCAGCCCTCACAGCATCAAAGATTGTTGATTTGGTTTTCCCCCAAAAGGGAGGAATTCCACTGAGCAATATATAAAGAATGACACCGGCACTCCACACATCAGCTGCCTGATTATAACCTCCCACTAAAACCTCAGGAGCTATGTAAAACGGACTTCCCACAGTCCCATGCAATGTCTGCCCTGTAAAACAGAAGCTAAAGATTCTCAATAAAAAACTTTAGGTTATCTTTAACAAACTAAATTCCATTGTGAACTAAGTTGATTTACATGTCTCCTAATTGCATGTGAAGCAATGTACAAAGGACAAAGACTTTACCAGGTTTAATATATGTAGCAAGACCAAAGTCAGCCAGTTTGATAGTTGAGGTCGACTTTGAGACTAAGAGAATGTTTTCAGGTTTCAAATCTCTATGTACTATGCCTTTATCATGACAATACATAACTACTTCCATGAGCTGCTTAAAGATAACATATGCCTCATGCTCGGACAATCTTCCCTGCTGCTCAATCCGATGAAAAAGCTCTCCACCAGCACAAAGCTCCATCAAAAGATGCACATAATCCTCCTCCTCATATACAGCCTTGAGATCCACAACATTTTCATGCCCAGATAACTTGGTCAATATATCAATCTCGAGCTTCACACTGCGGACATCATCCTCAGTAACCAATCTCTCTTTGGCGATAGACTTGCAAGCCAAAACTTCACCTGTCAACTTATCCGAGCATTCTCTTATAATCCCAAATCTACCCCAACCTAACTGATCTCCGAGCACATACCGGTCCCTAAAATTAGCAGTCTGAGTTGAGTCCAAGATCATTTCATTCAAGTCCGAAGATTTATAACAATTAAAAGGATGTGTAAGAATCTGATTGTTCTCTGTTCTAGTTACACCCATAACACAAAAAACATGATACCCATGATTGTCACCGATCAGATCCCCATATCAAGTTTTCTCAAACTTCTAAGGCAAGCACTAAATATGTAGCTCTCAAACTTGCAGAAACACATATTTATCAGTCCTACTTAAGGCATCAGAAACCCCCTTCTTCTCCAAAATTTTCGCAATCCACTCAATGTTCCTTCAACTCAAGAGTCCATGTCCTTTCCGGCCAAACAAAGGACAATCTTTTGCTTAACCCTGACGAATAAGAAGAGGGAATTCTCAAATCAGAGTTTTTTGAAATTTCTGCATCCAGCATACATAAACACGCTTTCTTTCCCAGTAACCCTTTTCTCCCAAGGGTTTTGTGGGAACAAAGAGGATGTTTTCAAGATTCAAACTTTCTAGATAAATCTAACAAACCCATGTTTGAAAAGGACAAATAGATCCAGAATAGAATTGAGAGACAAGAAAACAACAACAACAACAACAACAACAACAACAGGAGCTAAAAGTAGAGTCTACTCACAGCAAAACAAAAGAACAAAGAGGAGTCACATTACAATTCACAAATTAAAGATTTAAAACATCATTTCAGTTCCAGACAACCCAACACTTTTTGTTCAAGAAATACTAAAACAAAGTTCGATCCAAGTCATCCAAAAAGGTTCACATCAGCAGATTATTTTAGAACAGAGGACACAAATAGAAGAGAAAACTTAAATTCAT
This sequence comes from Scutellaria barbata, assembly GCA_028654395.1. Lineage (NCBI taxonomy): Eukaryota > Viridiplantae > Streptophyta > Magnoliopsida > Lamiales > Lamiaceae > Scutellaria > Scutellaria barbata. The sequence goes on from CM053645.1 coordinate 13,807,163, forward strand.
CAAATTAGACCACACATGGAAGCTGCAATTGTAGAGAGAGAGAGAGAGAGAGAGAGAGAGAGAGAGAGAGAGAGAGAGAGAGAGACCTTGAGAGAGATGAAGAAGAGGAGGCCCGTTGCAGCAGCAGAGGCTCTCCGCTTTTAAGCCCAAATTCACAACTCGAAGCCTATTTCAAACTATACTCAAAAACTATTTTAAAAAGACTCTCACTTTCATGCCTTCTCGTGACCGGGAACTGGAACTGCCGGTGTTTCCATTGCGTTATATCACTGTTGAAGAGTGATTTCGTCATTTCAATATTGTACTACATATTTTTCCTATTTAATAATTCATAATCATAGGTTCTTTTTCTTAATTATATAATTAGTGTGCTGTCGTGGACTCATGAGTACAACATACATAATTCTTTTTTTTTTTTTTAATTTAGGATAAAGTGTTGTAGGTATTGGCTTTTTCATATCTTTTGTTCATTTGAGAACTTAGGGCGTGGCTATTTAACTTTGATTTATTGTTTGTTCATGTTCCTGAAATGATAAAACATATTTTTTAATTATAAATCCCCAATTTTTCTTTATATATTTTGTGTTTTTTGCTAGATTCTATACCCTACCCATATGGTTATATTCCAAGTTGAAGAAGTCTCAAAAACTATTAACTCTAGTAAGAATAGTGTTCTAAGCATGTTTCTAACTAACAACATGTTAGTACTTCTAATAATCATTGTTTATTTTTGTTTTGACTTGTCATTATTGTAGAGTATTAGTATAAATTTGTCCAAATGTTATCAAATGCAATTTGATTTGTATAGCAATAAGATTTATGAGTGTATAGTTAGAGACATATCTTATGAGGTTCTCAAGAAAAAATGTCCAGTTTATGGAATAAAAAATGAGGCAGAATTAGAATTGATTTGTTTCACGTTTTTTTAAAGTCTCATAGAAATGTAATTTAGCACTAAACAATGGTTGTTTTTTGATGTAGGGAAGCGTCTAACTATTTGGGAGAATCCCTTGAGTTTTATAAAATATATTCTGAATGCTTATAAATGTTTTGACAGCAATATAAATAGTACTGAAATTGAACTAAGCCCCTAATAAATTAAGCTTAGGAAATATAAGCCGAAAGACAGTAAATAGAATTACTTCAGTCAAAGAACTTTGAACAGCTCAAATAACTCTTGAATAGCCTTGAGTCGTTCAACTAGCTTCAGCTCCATTATTCTCACCCGGTTGAGAACGAATCGACCTCGAATCGTAAGCAGCTTCATCTCCAAGAGGATTCTCACCAGCATAAGGGACAAGGTGTTTGATGTTGAAGACATCAGAGGTACGAACATTTTCCGGAAGACGTAGCCTGTATGCGTTTGAATTAATTACCTCTAGAACTTCAAGTGGTCCGATTTTGCGTGAAGCGAGTTTGTTGTACTCGTGAGCAGGGAAACGATCTTTAGTTAACACTGCCCATACAAGATCCCCTACTTGAAACTGAACATGGCGTCGGCGAGCATCACCGTGGATTTTGTAAGCTTGGGTTGCTGATTCCAGACGCGCCTATGTCTGGCCGTGAATACATTGTAACTCAGCAATCAAGTCGGCAGCGCACAAGTCAGGAAACAACGAATAGGCCGTAGGTAATAGGTCCGAGGGACAGCAAGGAACAATGTCGTAGACTACCTGAAAATGAGACAATTGTATACTTCGATTTACGGCAGAATTGTGAGCAAACTCGGCCTGAGGCAGTTGTAAATCCCAGGATTTAATATTATCACCCACAAGACAGCGAAGAAGATTACCGAGAGAACAATTTACCACTTCGGTTTGGTCGTCAGTTTGTGGGTGGTATGCGCTAGTGAAACGGAGACTCATATTCGTCATGCGCCATAAAGACCTCCAAAAGTGGCTCACAAACTTGGTGTCTCTATCGGAGACGATGGATAAAGGTAAACCATATAGGCGATGGACTTTCCTGAAGAAGAGCGATGCAACATGTATGACGTCTGCAGTTTGGTTGCAGGGAATGAAGTGTGACATCTTGGAGAAACGATCCACGACGACAAACACTGAATCAAAACCACCCTGTGTGCGCGGGAGGCCGAGTACAAAATCCATACTCAATGCAACCCAAAGTTGTGATGGAACTGTGAAGGGTCGATACAACCCCGCATTTGTCGTGGTTCCCTTCTATAGTTGGCAAGTGCGGCATCGGGAAACAAAGTGAGTGACTTCCTTTCGTGCCGTCGGCCAATAAAAATGATGAAGTACTAATTTCACTGATCTATCCCGACCGACGTGCCCAGCAGAATGGAGGTCCTGAATAAGTTTCAATCGTAAACTGCAATCTGGTTTGCAAAGTGACACTCCCTTAAAAAGGAATCCATTATATATATGGTATCGCTTGTTAATACCAAGCTGCACATTCTGGAAAATAGAACCAAAAAACGTATTAGATTCATAAAACTCCCTTAGGCATTCAAAACCAACCACCGTCGTTCGTAAATCAGAGAGAAGGCAATTATGGCGACTTAAGGCATCAACAACCTTATTCGAAGTGCCGGAGACGTGTTTGACCACAAAAGTAAATTGTTGGAGGTAGGCCGACCACTTGGCATGTCTAACAGAGATGGAGGCCTGATATGAAAGGTGTTTGAGGGCCTCATGATCGGAAAATAAGATAAATTCCCTTGAAATAAATAGTGGCGCCAGGTTTGAATTACGTGAACAATCGAATAAAATTTAACATCATAAGTTGAATAGCGAAGGCGAGCACCGGATAATTTCTTGCTGAAGAAAGCCACAGGACGACCCCTTTGGCTTAATACCGCGCCCACAGCGAGCTTCGAGGCATCACAGTGAAGCTCAAATGGAGTATTAAAATCTGGTAAGATAAGGATAGGAGCGGCGGTAAGCTTTGATTTGATTAATTCGAAAGCAGTGGCAACAGCCTCCGTCCATATAAATTCTTTCATTTGCATGACATCCGTTATAGGTGTCATTATGGAGCTAAAATGTAGAATGAAGTGACGGTAAAATGAGGCTAAACCATGGAAGCTTCGAGCCTCGATGATGGAAGACGGCGTTGGCCAATTTGTGATATCCCAAAAAAATGACCGACTCAACCAAGAAACAACATTTATTCGGGGCCGTATAAAATTGCTCTTGCCGTAAGATTGAAAAATTTGACCTTAGATGTTCCAAGTGAGCAGAAACTGATTTACTGTAGACGAGAATGTCGTCAAAGTAAACTACCACGCACAAGCCAATTAAAGGACGTAAAGTTTGGTTCATCACACGCATAAATGTGCTTGGTGCGTTTGATAAACCAAATGGGATGACCAACCATTCATATAGACCTTCCCTTGTTTTGAATGAGGTCTTCCACTAGTCGTTTGGGCGAACCTGAATTTGATGATAGCCACTTCGAAGATCCAATTTGCTGAAGATAACAGCACCCGCAAGTTGATCTAAAAGATCATCTAAGCGAGGAATTGGGAAGCTATATCTAATAGTAATTTTGTTTATCGCGCGACTATCTACGCACATACGCCAATCTCCTGTTTTTTTTGGTATTAATAAAGCTGGAACAGTACAGGGACTGATGTTTTGACGGATAAGACCCTTCTGCAATAAAGCTTCAACTTGACGGTGAAGTTCCTCGTGTTCCGTAGGACTCATACGGTAGTGAAGACGATTGGGTAGAGGAGTACCAGGAATGAGGTCAATATAGTGTTGAATGTTGTGCAATGGCAGTAAACCTGTGGGCAAGTCCTCAGGGAAGACATGAGAAAACTCATGTAATAATGAAGTCAGTGAGTTATTAGTAGTAGAGCATGGGGATACCTCATTCGGGAGTAAAAGAAACAATGTACATGCTAAAGACAGTTCCGTGAGAAAGTCAGAACGGGGAAGAAGCATCACTCGAGTGCTGGATTGGGGTTCTGGTTGTACAGGAACAGATGGAAGCAAAGTGAATTTCCGATCACCAAAGATGAAAGTATATGAATTCTTGCGGCCATGGTATAAGACATCTCTATCATATTACCACGGTCTACCCAAAAGGAGGTGACAAGCATCCATTGGGACGATGGCACACCATATCTCGTCCTTGTAAGAAGAGCTAATCGAGAACTGTACAAGAGTCCGTTTATTAACTGAAACCTTAGTGCCATGCTGTAACCAAGCCAAATTGTATGGTTGTGGGTGAGTTACGGGTGTAAGAGACAGTTTAGAGACCACATCTGCTGCAATGACATTCTCACACGATCCGGAGTCTATTATAAAACTACAAACTCTTCCTTTAATTGTGCATGCTGACTGAAATAGAGAGTGGCGGAGTGGTGAGTCTGTGGGTTCCTTTGGTTGAAGGAAGGCTCGGCGGAGTACGAGGAGAGGTCCCGTATCAGCTTGTACATATTCATGAGATGGGTCATTGAATTCGTACTCATCATAAACCGGGAGGGCTGAGCATAAATTATCAGTATCTATCATGGTACTGTCATATCCAAGTATATCATCGGCTAACAATACACGCATGCGACGAGGGCAGGAGGAAATGTGATGCCCTTTCTCGTCACACTTGAAACAAACCCAGGGCAAGAAGCCGAAGGGGGTGTTTGTTGGGTAGTTGAGCGTGTAGGAGCTACGGGCGTGGGGCGGGGGTTAAGCGATGGAGTCGATCGCTCACCACGTTGAGGAGGGGTTTGAGAGAAAGTATTATTGCGACGCTGGGATTGTTGCTCAAGGATTAAAGCACGTTGATAGGCATCTGATACCGATATAGGTGAGAATAAATTGAGTGTGTCCTGAAATTGTAAACGTAATCCTCCAATGAAATGAGAGACCAACTGATCCATGGATTCATTAATTTCCACTCGAGCTAATAATTTGTAAAAATCTTCAGTGTAGGCGTCTATCGAACGAGGTCCTTGACGCAAATTTTGAAGTCGTTGATATAAGACCCTCTGATAGTTGAACGGTATGTAGTCAGCATAAAGATGCTTAACGAATTTATCCCATGTGGTGATCGGGGGTTTACTTTGACGTTGGTGAAGTGTCTTGTGTTGCTGCCACCATGCAGCGGCACGACCGCGAAGGTGGGTGGCGACTAGAGGGACCTTACGGTGTGTAGGAACCTCTGTAAAATCGAGAATTTCGGTAACAGCAGTGAGCCAATCTAAGAATCCATCAGCATCCAACTTTCCCTGAAATTCTGGTAAATCGGTACGAAACCCGGCATCCCAATAAAGAACACGTTGTTGGCGAGGGTTTAGTGTTGCAAATGAATTATCTATGGTGGTCTCATCGTCTTCGGTGGTTGAATTGTCGATAATGGGATTTGTTTAGGCAGTAGGTGGCGAAGGTTGGGTTGGGTGGGTACCAGGTGCTGCAGAAGTGAAGAACGGAAGCATCTGGGCAAGGGTTGCTTGGATGCGTTCATCTGGTTCTGAACATCGTCCAAACGCAGACTAAGTGCGTTGTTGTCAGGCGTTGTGGCACGATTTGGGTCGCGGCGAGGAGGCATGGTGGTGAGCGTAGCCTAACTCCGGATACCAAATGATGTAGGGAAGCGTTTATGGGAGAATCCCTTGAGTTTTATAAAATATATTCTGAATGCTTACAAATATTTTGACAGCAATATAAATAGTACTGAATTGAACTAAGCCCCTAATAAATTAAGCTTAAAAAATATAAACCGAAATACAGTAAATAGAATTATTTCAATCAAAAAACTTTGAACAGCTCAAATAACTTTTGAATAGCCTTGAGTCGTTCAACTAGCTTCATCTCCATCATGTTGTCCAAAAAAATTAATACATACAAAACACAAATCATTGAAAATAAGTTAAATAACGTACAAACATCTGAGTTGACACCACGAGCAATCAAACATCATAAATCTACATATATAATGTTTTATTTATTTAGCTCACATAGATCAAACTAGATTTCATAATTCAGCCAAGTTATATTTCATTTATTTCCATATGAATCTTAAAGGATATAAATTTAACAACTAGTTCGGATATTTTGTTCTGATATTATTATTTATTGATGTTTTTGTTGTTGTTGTTATTTTCCTTTTGACAAGTAAGGTTTTGATTTGATATTATACTTCTGGAATAGTTATGTTTTAGGCAAATTTAGAATAATTATTTGATGAGATAGTAGTACTTGTGGAGTGGAATTAGTGGAAAAGGCCATCAGTTATTAGGTGGCCCTGAATCGTTCAACCGTTATTTAATTAATTAATTAATTTTGAGGAAAACCATTTAATCTAATTTTAGTGTAGAAGAAGGCAGGTTGTGATCCAAACCAGCTGTACTTTTGCTCTGCTTAGCTGTACAGATTTTTACGTATTCCAACTGAATATATTCTGAAAAGTTCCACCATATATGGGCCTTGTGTTCCATCATATTTTTATGGGCCTTGTGCTCATCCTACTTCACTCAAAGCCCAGTCAACAAAATGCTTCACTATTTTCTGCTTCAAAATATAGGGAAAACATATTTTGAACCTTACGTACTTTCAATTCTTTCTTTTTTTTTTTTTTTTTTGGTGTATTGTTTTCTTTTCAATTTGTAGTGTTTGTTTACTAATGAAACTTGGTTCAGTCATGGATTTTTGAATAAAAATGAGAGATTTTTATTATTGGAAAATTGGTTGTTCTAAGTGGTGGGTGACCCCACTTTGATCAATAGTTAAGTGACTAAATGTTAATTTTTTTAAGTATTGAATGTCAAAAGATTAATCTACGTTTGAAGTAAATAATCGAGGCATTTTAAATCACTCAAAACTAATTTTTGGTGAGTTGGAGAAATTAATTTTGCAGCTTTCATTTTCTCAAATTTGATCCACGGCTCCAAGCTTGAAGATGGGAAAGTTTCTGAGAATTAACAAAATCTTTATATTTCATTTAGTGATAAATTTTTTCTATCTTTTTTATTTATTTAAATATATAAATTAAATGACAATTTACTTTTAAGAAGGGTATGCACGCAGATGTGTGAATCTCCACTTTGCAGAAAATTTGATTTATGTTGTATTTTGATATATTCCTAATTTGAGGTTGCAATCAAATTAAAAAACAAATGCAAAGGGGAAGAAAACAATACTTTAAAATGGTTTTTGCATTTAATCCTAAATTTAATGATAATTTTCTTATTAGAAAAAGTATATGTGAGTCACGTGATCTTCACTTTGCACGAAAAATTATCGAAAAACTAATTTACTGTGCATTTTAAAAAATTTCAAAACATTAGATTGCAATCAAATAAGAAAATAAATAAATTGCAAAATGTAAATAATGATATTTTTAACATTCAACCTTTAAATTTAAAATTCACTCCAAAAATTTTCAAATGCGCCTTATTTAATTAAAAAAAAAAACTCAATTTCAAGAAAACTCAATCAGATAAAAATATCCAACAAATTGGAAAGTCAAAACCTGGACCAAATATCGCACCAAAACTATGAGTTGAATTAAATAAAAATTATAGCAATGCATTTCAATATACTTTTATTGAAAAGATAAAATATTAGGCATGAATTTGTTCCCAATGAGAAAAAATCCATACATATTTTTATGTTAAAATGATGAGCTTAATCATGACTTCAATATCGATGTATATAGTAACATTTAAATTACTTAAACTGAGAAGAAATAAGTTAAGTCAATGCAAGTAGGTTGAGGCCACATGCATGCTTTCATAATTCGATGCAATGTAGATTGCATAATATCTTTACTTGGACACATTTCCGAAGCAGATATATAGTTGAAGATTGGCCACTAATGTTTGTACTTTACCATCACAACAAAGCTTTTTCAGAATCTCATGATATTGACATCTAAATATATAATAAATTTAATTAATTAAATATTTGTTATTCAATACATAAATAAGCATGATTCGGCTAAAGCGGGATTAGTGAGGCTTCTACCCCAACTAAATTATAATATAATACCAACAATAGTAATATTTTATAATTTATTTCGGCGAAAAGTTATGTATAAGTCTGAAGATGCTCAGTGACGCTCTCACCTCGTGCTATATTACATAAATTATTAAAAGCTTTTTGTTTTGGCTGGAATTATTTAATGATAAATTTTGTGAATACGACAGAAAGTCTATAAATAATTCAATCACACGGTACATAGATATCATATGTTTTCGATCTAATTAAATTGGGGTTTCACAACTCAAATCCAAGATTTTAGATAGTGTAGAAGAAGAAAAAAAAGAGTGTTTTTGTATTTCATTTTTTATAATTGTAGATATATTCTTTGAATTATTGACGAATTTCTCAATTTATTCATAGGTTAATAATTAATTGGACTGGGCGACTAAAGTTAATGTCCAAATATAATAGACACGATGGATATATTGTATGATGCATACTCGATAATCTATTATTAAATATCATTTAATATAAACATTTTATTGTATGAATCGAAATCAATATCGATTAATACTCAATGTGGGGAGATGCATTAACTATTTATCACATTGATAGGTTATAATTCATTGTCTATACATATTTACACTGAGATTTTATACAGTAACTCTTTAAAAGCATCTGACATACAATAAGAGTTTCATTTGATGTGTTTGGTCAATTTGTTGTGATGGTTATATTATTGATGAAGTGCAGTAAAATAAAAAAACAAATATGTGTAAACAAAATGATGTCGTTCTAATTTATAGCAGTCGTAATATAATTGAAATGATAAAATAAATATTTTTTTTAACAGATAATGTTTTGTTCAACTTTCATTATTATTTTTTTCATTTTGTTTGATCAACTATATCTAGAATTCGTTGAGCATGTCTATAAATTTTAGTCATAAAATTAACGGTAGTTCAAATGAAAAATAAAATTGAGATTTATTTTGTTAAATTCGAAAGTTTGGATTGAAAGTACAACCTAGATGAATATAGTGTTGTAATTTATAATCAAGCCATGTATAAATCAGTAATGACTAATGATTAATGAAAATTAGCGTTGTAATTTATAATTAAGCCATGTATAAATCAGTAATGATTAATTGAAATCCGACGTGGACTTGAAACTGGAAGCAGCAGAAACTTGTTATCTACTTATCTTGTGGCTGGGGAGGTGTGAACCGCATGCGCGTCGTCAGTGCACCATCCTGCACAGGATTATTTCTCTAGGTGGGGTCCTAGGCTAGGAGGCTACTCACAGTAGCCAGAACGCTACTCTTTTAGGAAAGACAAGACCAAAAAAAATTGGCAGTGGGCCCTCTCTCCCACTCTTCTCCAGTAAAAGCTTCCACGAATCAATTTCTCATTTTGTACCATCACTTTCCTCCTCCTATCTTCTGTAAAGCTTCCCCCTTTTTTTTTCCCCAACAAACACACTAATTATTGCACAAAATACACACAAAAATAAATGGCATCATCAATATGAGTGAGATATATTAGAATTATTACAAACAAATAATAATGCAATTTTCCAAATATATTTTTGAATAATGATACTTCCATAATAAATGAGAGTAAATTTTTGTTAGACCGTCTTATAAATCATATTATTTAATTTAAAGTCTTGTTGGATTTATTCCAACTTATAATTAACTCAAATCAGATATGTACACTTGAATTATTAAACTCAACTCAATTTCATGAATCAATATGTAGAAAGTGGTCTCCTAAGATGTTTGTATTGCCCTTGCAATATGTGTTATGATTTGGTCCGATATCTTATTTTAAATTGCATCTTTAATTACTTTGTTATTACGTGGCAAAATCAAAATTTGATGTCCCAATTTCTTGTAAACCAACATTCTTGAAATCGACACTAAAATACTCTTATCTTGAAGAAGTTAAGAATTTTAAATCAATTTTCAAATTTTTTTTTGTTTCGAGTTTAATTTAAGAAAATATTAGACAATTGTTTTATTTTGACCAGAAAAATGATTACAAATTAGAAAAATTAAAGATTTTGGAATGCAATTAGAGAAAGGAAAGGGTTTTGATTGTAAAATTCAAACATAGATCATATTTCGTGTAGTTTTTTTTTTTTTACCATGCTTGTAATTGATTCTCACAATTTTTTTGACTTTGATGTATTCAGAGTTAAAAATATGGTGATATTTCGACGATATTTCGCTGAAATATCGCAAAAATTATATAACCGAAAGTATAATGGACTGCATTTTTTTTTGTCAAAATATATGTGAAATATCGTTGATATTTCTAAATGTGTCGATATCATTTCGGTATTGGTGGAAATGAGCATTTCTCACGAAATTTCGCCAATATATCGATGAAATATCATTTCTGTTCAAATGTGGGTGGAAAAAAATTTGTGCATTTTTTTATCCTATTTTTTTATTTTTTGAAGCGTAGGCTCCATTAAACATAAATCATGGTTATGTAAAAAGACTAATACAGTATTATTTAAGATAAATGATCTTATATTGATGTACATAAATAAGATTGAGTTTGTAATAATATGAAAAATGAAGCACAATGCAATTAGTCTAATCCTCTTTTTGCTGTACTTTTCTACTAATTATATCGATGAGATTGAAATAAAAGAAATATTTCTTTTTTTCTTTCTTCAGCATTGAATTGTAATTGTTACCATAATATTTGGGAAATTGAAATAAAATTAATTTTTCTTTTTTCTTTTCGAGTCATGTCATATTAGCATATTAAGGTGAACAAATTGACCTACATATATAAAGACACGCTTGAAAAATAAGTTAAAATTTCTTGTGTGTTGCTTAAGTATTAAGCATATACAAAACTTATTACATTATTCTATTTATTAGTATCTTTTTATCAACATTTGTCATGTTATCATAGCAGACAACGTTTATATAGTATTTTATCTATATATTTGTTGAAAATATATCGTTTTATTTGAAATTATAAATTCAATATATGTATTAATATCAGTTATAATGATATTATAACTAATAGATATATTTTTCAATTTTTTTAGAAAGTTTTTATATTTTTTTTAAAAATGTTCGATATTTCTACCGAAATCAATGTATACATTGATATTTTCGTAAAATTAAGATAGCGATACTTTTATCGAAATTGATATTTTCATCGTATTGATTGATTTATTTTTTGAAGAACTATTTGAAATGATACATATCCTTTTGAGTTGTATGCATCATTTTAGTTGGCTAATGATGGCATCATTTTAGTTCGAGTCATTCCAATTTTTACAAAATTAAAAAACATTTTATAACGATGAAGTGGAACCCGTCCCAAAATAGAAATTATCTCACAACGTCGACATCAAGAAAAAATTACCTTGTGGAATTATTGATCTAAAAGTAGAAACCCTTTTCTTAAGTTCCTTTGTTTCTACATTTACAAAAGCTACACATATTATGCTTTTTATGTGTGATAAGAGTAGGAAAAAATAGACCAGCAATGAACCGAGCTGTATACACCAAATAGTGATATTTGATATTGGAGATGCAACCCAATAAAATAAATTAGTTTTGTAACTTTTTTATTCGATGATTTTAATTTATTTATTGTTGATGTGGTGAACTCCTATAAATAAGAAAATCAATTTTAATTCACTTTGATAATCATGTTGAGTGAGCCAAGTAAAGTGGAGTTAAAGAGATTATATGCTTGTGATGTCAAAGAAAATTCATTCTCAGTTCATTGATAGATGGACATAGACTAATGAAAAAGATCTTGTGTTGTATGAATTGTCATAGTTGTAGTTGAATTATAATAATTATATCAAAAGTTTCTTTATAATAATTTTATTTTCAAATAAAAAAATTATAATATAATTTATTAGTTATCTAATTTGTAATTTTATTTACTACCTTTTTTATTTTTTGAATTTCCTTTTTCGTTTTAGGGGGTCATCACCAATTATTTTAGGGATCTCATTGATTTGAAGCACACAAAAATTAGACTAATTATCAATGGAAGAAAGAGTTTATTGATGATTCAAAGCCCGAATGATAAAAGCTATTATCACTTTCACTTTCATCGTTCTGGTTCTCAATTAATAGTTTCTATCACTTAGATACTCACAGGGACAAATTTGACATCTTCAATTTCTCCTTATCATGCAATATAATCATTATTTATTTATTTATGTATATAAATTTTTTTTAATCATATTTTAAAATTATCAATTACTTTTTTTTTATAATTATGACTCGTAATATGACTGAAAAGACTTAATTTTGCGAGTCTTAGATTAATAGTTTAATCTTATTGAGCATAAGTTGATAACTCTAATCTTTTGGATCTCAAAGTTGAATCGGATCTTATGTTAAATATATTTTTATAATATGTTAATCATACATTTTAATTATATTAGTTGTATCTTTATATATTACATAAATGTATGACTAATATTATTTAAAAGTATGTCTAATATCATATAAATGTATATATGTATAAGTTAGGTTTTTTGTGCTGAATTTAGGATTTTTTAACTGAAATTAAGGTTTTTTGTCAAAATTAATGTTTATTTTTTAAGTTAAAATATTATATAAAAGTATGCTTAACATAATATAAATGTATGATTAAAACAACATAAAAGTCGGGGTAAAAAAAAAAGCGGATCCGGATCGGATTCAACTCAACCCGATCCACGTAGATTCATACAACGCGGGTCGAGTCAGACCGAATCTGACCTGCATTCATACATTTTTTTTTTGCCCTGACTTTTATATTATTTTAGTCATATCTTTATATTATATTAATCATACCTTTATATAATAATTTAACTTAAAAAATAATATAACATAAATGTATATTTAACATAATATAAATGTATGTTTAATATAACATAAAAATTCTAAAGGTATGACTAACATAATATAAAGATATGTTTAACATAATATAAAGATATGTTTAATATAATATAAATGTATGTTTAATATAATAAAAAAACGCTAAAGGTATGACTAATATAATATAAAAATATGTTTAACATAATATAAATGTATGTTTAACATAGTATAAAAATGTATTTGGAGCGAATTTGAGTGCACCCATCCACACGTGTAAGGGTGCATGCGAACGTATGAAGCAATATGTAAGTCGGATTGAATCAATTGTACGAATTTAAAATTCGTGTACCAATTATACAAAAAATTTTGTAACTTTTTCATAGTTTATCGTTGGATAATTTTAATACAATTCAAATAAAAAATAGACAGCACTAGACAATTTTAATGGCACAACGTTTATCTATTTTCGGACAAGAGGAGTCACTATCCATATGCTCCAATCATTAGTTGATGCAATATGAATGAAATAAAATATATTCTGCCACACATTATCCAGACAAAATTAATCAAACATAATAAATTAGAGTTTCTTTGAATTTTATATACACATTGATTTTTATTCAACTTCATAGTTCTTTGGTGGCCTACATAAGTGCACCGGCTACATGTTCTTGAATTGATTGAGTTTGACCATTTCAACACATTTTAATTATATTTACCAAATTGTAAATAATATACCTCTTTTAATTTTATTCATGATGTATTTATTATTATTATTATTATTATTATTATTATTATTATTATTATTATTATTATTATTATTATTCATGTCGTTTATTTGGCCAAACCTTCAGTCCTAATATCGTTAAATATCGAATCGTATAAATATATTCATTCATTATAAAAACAATTTTTGAACACTCAAATTATCATTATACATATGATGTGATATGTCCATTTATTTTTATTCTCGCTTTTCTTTTATCATTCCACCGCAAGATCGGAATATAAGTTTTATTTGTGTTTTTTTTAATTCATATTTTACTTTTTTTTTTTTTTGGTGTTTTTCTTTTTCATATATATATATATTTATTTGAGTTTTACGGAGTTGATAATAATGATTAATCATGTGCAAAAATTGTTGTCCATATACCTTTTCTTCTTTATTCTCATCTTATTGTTTGAAAGAATGAAGACTTTTTATATATATGAGTTTTACGGAATTGATAACAATGATTAATCATGTGCAAAAATTGTTGTCAATATGCCTTTTCTTCTTTATTCTCTTCTTATTGTTTGAAAGAATGAGACTTTTTATTAAAAGTAAGTTGATCAGTATCAAATCGTATAATAAATTAATTTAGTTAGACGAGTCAATCTATAATCTTATAACCCACAAAATAGAATTAGATTTACAAAAACTAATTTGCTTTATGGAAGTTGAGTTTGTATCTTACAAAATTATATTTGTGAAATAATTTTATATAAAATTTTGTGCCTTTTTATTTTATTGAAAGAACCTACTAATATTAAATTTATTTGACTGACTAATAAAACTATAATTTTGTTTTACATGAAACTTTTACTGAAAAAATTTATTTTTTAATTAACATTTTTTTTGAGCATTTTTTTAATTAACATTTGTATTTGTAATCATTTCCAAATAACAATCATTTGACCCTTTGAGATGGAGAGTCACTGCCCTTATAATACAATATCTATTTTAATATATACATATATATGGAAAAAACTTAAAACAATTTTCTTCTTTACTCTCCTCAATACAGAATTAATTTGAAGAATCCACCCAGAAAGGAAAAATATCTGCAAATGGAATCTAACAATCGGAATTCAAAAAGTTAATTGATAAGAGTTCAAGCAGATAGGGCAAAAATATCTGGACCGAATTTGTTCTTTTGGAATTAAATTAAATTAAAACTTCAAATTTCAAATGTACCAATGTGACACACTCATGATTCACCATATATTTTTCACCAAATTTATGTATCGAAAATTTGACATATCTGATTTCAAAATTTCCAATATTTGGTTCCAGCTCCCAAATATATGAATTAAAAAAAAAACTCAATTGTTTTCCCAATGTGATTAACTGAAATTTTAGTGAACGGAATTTCAATTAAAATTTGGAAAATAAATCGAAAAATAAAGATCCGTTAATCGACCCAATTCGAGTGAGTAAAGGAAACGAGAATCGGGTAAAGTAATTGGATGGGTGGGGCCGGGTCGAGGGTAGACCGAATTCAGGGAAAAGGCCCACTTTTAGGGAAAAGGCAACTTTCATTAGGAGAAGAGTACGGAGGGTAGAATGGTAAATAGAGGTAAAAGGAAAGGCGAAAAGGCGAAGAGAGGATTATTGACGGTTAATTGTAATGACCCCAATGCCCCTCGGTTACTGAGTAAACCCTCGTTTAGTGACCCCCACTTTTCCCAATTATTTACAAATTTGTCTTCATGTATTTATTTCGTATACCTTTTCCCTTAAACCCCCATTGATTCCCTCTCTCAGAATAACTCTCCTCTCTCTCATAACAAAATATACACCTGCTGCTCCATTAATCCAAAAATCACTCTCATCACAACTCTTACTCACGCAGACTCTCTTTCTCTCTCTAATAAGATAAAGAGGGTCTGCGATTCTTGTAGAGAGGGGAGGAGAGCGAAGGGGAACTAAGACTTGCTGCTGAGGTTGGGAAAATCGTTTCTCTTTTTCTATTTTGCTGTTTTTTTTTTGGTTTGGTTTGAACGAGTCAAGTACGAAGGCGTGTTTTCCTTTTAATTTCTTTGTGTTGTTGCTTTTTTGGAGATAAATTGTTATCAATGCGGGTGATTATGGTACATGATCATGTGGCGATCTTTTGGTTGGCAGTGGCTTTTGATGCATTGATTTGTAGGAGTTGTTTCATCGTAGCTGATTGTTCCTTTTGACTGAAGGTAATGTGAATGTCTTTCTTTTTTTCCTCATTGATGTTCGGTGAGATGGAGTAAGTGTAGGATTTGATTTGGTATTTGATGGCTTGTGCATGCAATTGAAAATCAATGCGATTCTGCAATGTGGGATGATACTCTGTATTTATTCTCTTAATCATCTGATTTGTGTGTGTTATCTTATGTAATCGGTATTTATTTGATCGACCTTGACTTGAGTTTTGAAGGAGTTGTGTTGTCTTTTTTATTTTATTTTTTGGCATTGATTGATATATTAGATTATATGGATTGTTTGGCCTAGATTGTTTAAACAACTACAACAAAGGTTACACCATTTGTTGCTTATTTCCTAATTTTGTATGGATAGCAACGTAATAACTTTCCTGATAAACGGACAAGTGTCAAAGTAATTGAGCCTTAAATGTTTTAGGCCGTATGAACAATTTAGTAAACATTGCCCTGCGGCGCTCACAGGAGACGCTAAAATTTATTAGACTATTACTTGAGAGTATGAATTTCTCAAGAAGGTAAAATATCTCTTCGTTCTAGTTGTACTAATGATAATGAGTAGAAATATTATTATTTTTTCTAATATGACATAACTGGTATTACAGTATATAATGGTGAGTACAGGGCATTTCCAAGCTTACAAATTTCTAACTTTTACATCAATAGTCTCACTGGACAATGTGATTAATCTAACAAGGACTATTGGAAAATGCAGTTTATAACTAGAAGTGTTACCAAGGGGGTTTCAAAGACAAAAGTTAGTGAATAAGTGATATTGTCACGAAGGTAACATTACAATTATTTGAAAGAACATAAAGCAAAGAAAGAACAAGTAAATAGCTGTTAGGGGTCAAGCCTGTTTCTTGGTGCCCGAGTTGCATGCCTTTCGCACATGAGGTGCTAAAACTAGGGATAAGACAAAATCTAAAAAAAAAAAAAAAGAGAACAAATAAGTATTAGACTACTATAAGCTTAAATATTAATATTCCAAACATTCAAGCCATTAAACACCCTATACTATTTCCTTTTCAAGTTCCATATTCAAATCTAAACATTGAAAATGTGAAACATTAGCTTTGAACCTTTGGGTAGGACTGGGTAGACTGATTTTGTTTTTTCCCTCTTCAAAGAAAATTGTGTGAACTCCTTAGTAGAAGTGCTAAAACTAGAGCACTTTTAAATATCTGTTGTGTACAAGAGGCGCACATCTAGCTTGATAAGGCACACTGCCTAGCGCTTCCTGTGCCTTGCGCCTTGGACGCACCCCTAACAACTACTTGGCTCTCCTTATTCTTTTGGTATCATAGAATGGACTGCATAAGCAATCACTAGTAAGGTTAAAGAGCATGTGGTGCTGTATGAGTGCATTTGTAGAGTACATATCTCTAACTCCAGCAGGCACTCCACTGTAGGAGAGAAATAAATTTGGAATGACTGAGTATGGAGCCCCTTAACTTAGTACGACTCAGTATAGAGCCTCGACATGATTCTATAACCTTAAAACCTAGAAAAACTTTCTGTGTTATTAAATAAAAGTAATCTGAAGATCCTAAAATATGTTTTATGTGATTAGTACTGAGAGTAACATGTGTTGACTTGACAAAAAAAGAAAGCTAATGAATGTGATACTAACTACTGAAAAGCTAACTAAATAATTACAAGCTCTAGGAAAGGTCGATTTGAAGTCATTCCAAAATTTACTTCCTTCAATCACCTTTTATAAGCCTTAGAATTAGTTGCTTTGCTGCATTCCTTTCGAATTACTTAAATGGGCATGTAAAACTTGAAAAGTGACCTATGCACTTTTATCTCTTTTTGTTTTATTTTATGTTTTTTGTTTCAATAAAATGTAGAAGTTCTGGTGTGAATTATATTGATAAATCCTCACTGTCACTGTATTTGTAAACTGTTGAAACTGATATGATGATACTCATAGCAGTATTTTTTGGAGCACGTGTATGCAAATATTTAAGTGCTATAATTGCTTCTATTACTTTTCTTGATTATCTGTCAATTACTCCAAATCAAAAGTTCCTTTCTCCACTGTGCATTTACTGGCACTTATTTTATGAAACTGGATTCTTAGACCAGTTGATCAATCTGGTTATTCTTTCTCAGATAAGATATACGTGCTTCGATGGAAAATGATTTGCATGTAGTTCAGCAAGTTACATCAGGTCGTCTGAAGGGAATTCATCTCAGTATTTTATCTGATGAAGATGCCGTAAGTGTTCGTGCATTTTGAATTCTGTTGGCTCATCTTGCAATTACTGTAAATGTTGGAGATGTATGTTGAAAATTGCTCTATGTTTATAGGAAAAATTATCAGCAACAAAAGTTGGGACAGTCAATGAAGTGTCAGATGGTGCCCTGGGACTTCCTACTTTAAATGGTACTGAGTGCCTTACATGTGGTGCCAAAAATTCAAAGGATTGTGAAGGTAACTATGGGAGTAAAAGTTATCCTGCTAATTTATGATCTTTCCATTGCTTGGCATCATTTGAATTATGATTTACTATTTTGTATTTTGTATTTTGCAGGGCATTTTGGTGTGATCAACTTCCCATTTACTATTCTAAATCCTTATTTCATGCCAGAAGTCGCTCAAATTCTAAATAAAATCTGCCCAGGATGTAAATCTGTTCGACAAAGTAAGATTAAGGTTAGGTACTACTACACTCAGATATACAAAATGTAAGGTTGTTGGTGCGAGAAAAAGTTTTTGTTTCTCTGTTGATTTTGATAGATTTGCATGCACATGCATGCATGCGCACGTGCGCGCACACACACAATTTCAAATGTTTATTAATTTCATTACCATGCTCTTATAGCTGAGACTCCTACTCCTAATAATAATAACCTGTATCACGATCATTGTTTTGTCAGCAAGTGAGATCAAGTCAAGGGTGTTAATTATTAAATATTTGTAAAAATTGTAGATTATATCTGTCTTCATAGATCAGGCTGAATTAAAACAAAACCGAACAAATCTATAAGCAACTCAAGACTCTCCAAAATATCCATAAAGATTAATACATGGGATTTTTGAGGTGGTAGAGATGAAAACATTGGGCATAAACTTTTCAGATTAACAGGAACAATGAGAGATCAATATGAGAAGATGCAAACTTCTTGCTTGGAAATTTATACTGCTGACCAAGAATATCCAGTGTCAGCATTCAATTGCTTGTATATTGATTCAGTAGACATAATGTTTATTTAATTTATGATCTCAATTCTTTGCAGAATGCTAATGCTTGCCATTGTTGTTTTGCATGTATCAGAAAATTGATTCTCCATCAAGTCAGAATCAGCCGAGCAATTGCAAATATTGTATTGTGAGTTCACTATTCTGTGATTATGCACCTTTCTACATGATCATTACCAACTTTCCTCTCATCAAATAACAGGGGAAATCCAAATATGGCTACCCAAAAATGAAATTTAAAGTATCTTCAAAGGACGTATTCTCAAAGAGTGCCATTATAGCGGAAGTTAGTGAGGCACTAGTGAATAAGAGCAATTATGGAGGTCTGGCTTCTGATTATTGGGATGTAATCCCTAAAGATCCAGATCAGGAAGACACTAACGTACCAAATGGAAGAGTTTTATCATCTTCTCAAGTAAGGTTACTCATACCCTTTTTTTGAGTATATATATGCTGATGTTGGCTGCTTCTCTTCTCTTTCTCCGCCTAAAAGCCTATGCCCACATGTCCGTATTCAGCTTCGCCATTATTTTTGCTGTCTCTCTTGTAAAAGGATTTTTCTTCTGTACTCTTGTACAGCCATTTATTCCAGAACTTAATAAGGAAAGTTGTCTGCAACTTTGTTTTCTGTCCTTTATGTTCGTCATGTACCCTTGCAAATCTCTAAAATGGCTTAGTCCTGATGAGATGATAATTTTTTTTACGATAGTTTATGTTATTGAATCACATTCTTTTTGTGGAAACCACAAATAACTGAAGTATTATGGCACTTGTATTCTTGACGATTTTACAGTTTTAAGTCCAAAAGTGTAACTGATAATAAAAATAATGCTAATAGTTATAGTATCTTTCGATCTATTTCCGTTACTATGTTAACCCTCAGTCCTCGATTAATCTCTAACTGTTGATTATACGACTCCCCAGTTAGAAGTTTTGCCAGTTTTTATCATGTTTTAGATTGAACTGCTGGAGAAAAGGCAACAGTCATAGAAACATATTTCACCGACATTGTTCCTGATTAAACTAACATACAATTATTTATGAAACTTCTACTATTAAAGTTTTTACTGCATGAGATGTATAGACCTTGAAAATTTTGGCGAAAATACTGAAGGTATATGTTATTTACAGATCAACAAGTCCTGCTGAGAATCTTTTTATGAAAAGTACAAGTTCATTTTTCGAATCTTATTGTTGAATTTTGTCAGATTTCTACTGCTGTTGTACTGTACCAGGTAACCCTTCAGCCAAGGGAGATGATGCATGCTTATAATGCAATTCATTTTTCAGGTGTATAGCATTTTAAAGGATGTAAGCCCAAGTATTTTGCAAGCAGTTTTAAAAAGGAAAAACTCGATCTTTCTCAACTCTCTGCTTGTGACTCCAAATAGTCATCGAGTGAGAGAATTTGGACAGCGCATAACTGTTGTAAGTGATTATTTCTTGCTTGCATATTTTTTTGACTGCATGGTATGTAATTTTTTTTTTTCCTTTTTTGGACTTATGGTTTAGACCATTATATACTGATTTACTTGAACATTTAGGATGAGACTACAAAGATGTACAGAAAGCTTGTTGATTTTAGAGGCAAACCAAGGGACTTGAGTGCTCGTGTTCTTGACCGGTATAAACTTTCCAAGGCAAGAAAACAGAAACTATTGCTATGTATCTTCTTTTCTCATACACACACACTCATATATATATATATTATATGTAAATTATTTATAATATATAGTACACGGATGCTTTCCGAAAGAAATTGCCTGTCTTAAAAACCTCTCTTGCTGCAGTTACGCTCTGAGAGACTGTCAAACATAGAAAAAGCATACGAAAAACAATCTACAAATGAATCAGCTTCCAGTGCATCAGGGCTGAAAAACATCAAAGACTTGCTTCTTGGAAAGCGGACTGATCATTCTTTCCGTATGGTGGTTGTTGGGGATCCTGCACTGAATGTTAATGAAATTGGCTTGCCCTTTCGTATTGCAGAGAATGTACATATTTCAGACTATATCAATGTATGGAATTGGGGTAAGCTAGAACAATGCTGTGATTTTATGCTTCAGAGGAAGGGGCACTTCTCTATTCTTCGGAATGGTCAGAGGATAACCATTTGGTCTAAAGACATGTTACGTGCAGGAGATTCTATCTGCAGGCCTCTTATTGATGGAGATATTGTGTTGATTAATAGGCCTCCATCTATTCATCAGCACTCCCTTATAGCCTTGTCTATCAGAATTCTCCCAATAAATTCTGTTGTCTCTATTAATCCTCTAATCTGTTCCCCACTCCGAGGGGACTTTGATGGAGATTGTCTCCATGGTTATGTTCCACAATCAATGAACTCTAGAGTTGAGCTTAATGAGCTTGTTTCTTTGGATAAACAATTAATCAATGGGCAGAATGGTAGGAACCTTTTGGCACTAAGTCAAGATACTCTGACTGCTGCTCATCTTTTACTGGAAGATGGTGTTGTTCTGAATAAAACTCAGATGCAGCAGCTACAAATGTTCTGTTCTTGTATGCCAGTATCGCCTGCTATTATCAAGTCTAGCTCAGGTTCTTCATTCTGGACAGGAAAACAGTTGTTTAGCCTTCTTTTGCCATCGGATTTTGATTTTGCTTATGCATCTAATGGTGTATCTATTAGGCAAGGGGAGCTTGTATGTTCCTCCTATGGATCATCTTGGCTACAAGACAATGATGAGAACCTCTTTCAATGCCTTCTAAGACACTGTGGGGACAAAACTCTTGACTTCATCAATTGTGGGCAAGCACTTCTCTGCGAGTGGCTATCAAGGAGGGGACTTAGTGTTTCATTGTCAGATCTTTACCTGTCCTCAGATCAAGAGTCTCGCAGAAACCTTCTGGATGAAGTATCTTGTGGTTTGCAGGAAGCAGAAAAGGTATCTGATGTCAGTTTATTGATGGTGGACCGGAACCAAGATTTTCTTGTAGAAAGCTCTGAAGAGAGTGATTACATGGAAAATTTTCTAAAGGGACGGATATTGATTTCCCAACAGACTAAACCGGAACTTGTACAAGCTTCAATTTCTGCTTCCAAGTCAGTTTTCAGGGATATGCTGAATCTTGTTTACAAATACTCTGGCAGTAACAATTCATTTATAACTATGCTGAAGGCTGGGAGCAAAGGAAATTTGCAAAAACTATTCCAGCATAGCATGTCTCTGGGCTTGCAGCACTCATTATCTCAGTTATCTTTTTCAATCCCGCGTCACCTATCTTGTGCTTCATGGAATAATCATAAGGATCTTTCTGGTGACCATAAATTGCATGGTTCTCCATCTATTTCAGACTCTTACATTCCTTGTGCTGTGATCACTAGCTCCTTCTCGGCAGGTCTAAATCCTTTGGAGTGTTTTGTACTTTCCTTGACTAGCCGCGACAGTTCTTTTAGTGGCAATGCTGATGTTTCTGGCACTCTAACCCGAAGGTTAATGTTTTTCATGCGAGATTTAATGATTACATATGATGGAACTGTTAGAAGTTGCTATGGAAATCAAGTTGTTCAGTTTAATTATTGCACCAAGGACATGGCTGCCACTCATTCTGGGGTTGATGTGGGTGGACATCCTGTTGGCACAATAGCTGCTTGTGCCATTTCAGAAGCTGCATACAGTGCTTTAGATCAGCCAGTCAGTGCACTGGAGCCATCACCTTTGTTAGCTCTTAAGGTAACATTTGTGTGTGTGAGTGGGTGTGTATGGGTAGGTTGAGGGGTGCATATTGGTTTGCTCAAGTGTCTATGCTTAGCTTTGATGCACTTTTTTTTTCTTTTTTCTTTTTTTCTCTCTATATTTTTGCATAGACTCTTATTCTCAGGCAATTCAATTGCAATTAATGGACCTTACTGTAGTCAAACCTCTTATATATGCAACCTTAGAATTGATCTTAAGCAACTTGAGGATGGCCAAAACTAGTGTCGGGTTGAGATACTCGATGGCTACAGAGTTGTGCTTTATATTCTGTTCATCAGTGTATAAAATGTGAAGTATTATTAAGTTTGAAAATCTGATACTAATAATCTTGGAATTTGGACATTGTATGAAGTGAATGAAATCAGAACTCAATTCTTCTGTTTGGTATGAAGAGGTGGCACCCAGGGTGTAGGCAATTCTTATATAATGTGTGACAAGTGACAACTAGTTGTTTAGATTTTGGCTCGATGACCTTTGTGCTACCTCCACTATGCAAATCAGCACAGTTAAGACAGCTGCAATTTAGTTTTCCTTATTAGGTTTCCGTCCCATTATATATATATATATATCAATTAGAGTTGCTTATGTTTGTCTGTTGTACTGTTTGTGTGCCGAATCATCTTAAATTGGTTGTGGAACTTAGTGTGATTACTTAAGTTAGTCTAAGTGCTCTACAGAAATTTCACTTACTATTTGACCATGCAGAAAGTACTTGAATCTGGAGTGAAAAGGAGTACTGGTTCTAAAAGCGCATCACTATTTTTGTCCCAAAGACTTAGAAGATGGGCACATGGCTTTGAATATGGAGCTTTAGAAGTCAAGGATCATTTGGAAAGCCTGCTTTTCTCAGATGTGGTTTCAGAAGTAAGGATCTGGTAAGCTTTTGCTCAGCCCTTTTAATAGATTTGCCTTTGTTTTACAGTTCCTGTCATTAAAATTAATTTTGAATTTACTTTGATATACCGTGTCTGATTATACCTACTTGCAACATTAGCTTCTCCAAGGGGACAGATAGCAGTACCAGTTCATGGGCTTGTCATTTTCATATAAAAAAGGTATTTAATACAGTGATATATGGCTTTTCACAATGCCACTGTATACTAATTTGAGATTACCTTTTACCTTTCAGGAATTTTCCAAAAGAAAACGGCTGAAATTGCAATCAGTTATCGATGCTCTTTATATGAATAGTAAATACACTGGAGTAAAATCAAAAATAACTCTTCCCAATTTGCATATCACAAGCAAGTAAGACTCTTCTCTAAAAGGATTGTCCATCTCTTTTCTGGACTTCAGCAAATATCAATATGTAAAGACAAATTGTGAATCCAGTCTATAATATGCTTAAAAGCGAATCTTCATTTAATTGTCTGAGTGCATAGTGCCTCAAAACTTTGTGCTCAGTCTAATTTCTAGAAAAGGGTTAATTACTGGATTAGTAAACTCTAAGAGCATTGGAGTTTCATGTGTTCACCCCACGTAAATCTTTGAGAAGGTCTTTTGGTCAGGGTATGATATATGCTGAAGGGGTTGGCATGTTGTGAATCAGTTTTACTTTAACACCAAGAATTTCCTACGAGATGTATCCCAGTGTTAGTACCTCTGCAATATGATATTTTTATTGGTGTGCAATTTTTATTTTTAGTATTAATATATGCTTCCTTGGGTATTTTGATGAATCTCCAGTCCTGGACATGTTCTTTCATTGAATAATTTTTAATGCTTATGGCATTTTTCAATACTTGCTATAAAGTAATGAAGGTATATAAGTGAATCCATACATGACCTTCCCCAAGTGCCACATCAGTTGAAAGCTTGAAATAGTTAAAATGTAACTAATTTGAACAGGAAAAAAGAAAATGACAGATAGTGGCAGGCTTAGTGACCTTCTTGAGGGGTTAAAACTAGTGGTCATGCTTTGGTTTGTCAGAGTCAATTGTTCTTTTACCTTTATCATCTAAGGGATCTTGCTTCGTTCTAATCTTTTATCTTGGTGGCAGTGTTTGTTCTGAAGCTGCCATTCGCAGAGAATCTGACTCCACAATTTGCATATCAGCTGCATTAACTCAGAGTCTGAAAGAATTCTCGGATCTAGAAATTCTTCGTGATTTGGTGAAACCGGTCCTCCTTCAAACCGTAATAAAAGGTTTCATCAACTGCGATTATGGCTTCATTGACACTTCATATGTCCGTTTTCTAAAAATATTTGTTTCCGCACATCTGTCATTACTAATTTCCTTTCCTTGATACGGCATTAATAATATGCCTTTTGATTTGGTTGAACTGTGTGAATATGTATCGGAATGATGGGCTATATATAACAACAATTTATCATTGCTTTCATTTGCATGCCTTTGGACAAAGGTCCTAGAGAAGGAAATATAAACTGCTTGGTTAGCAGAATATAAAACGATTCAACAAGTCTAACACTGGATGTGTTGATGGTCCAATTTTGCATTTAGCGATTACTGAGATTTCCATTTTCTCATGAACCTACTACTTCTGGTACTTAATGTATTATGACTTATCATTCCCTAGTGCCAATTACATTAGCATTAGTCCTTACTCACTATTTCCTTTTTAACCACTTAGTGCTAACCGATCTTTAGTTCTGTAAATTCTATACATCACATACAATTTGTTTATGTTAATTTTTGATGTCTATTATATAGGATTTCCGGAATTCAAGAAGGTTGATATCTTATGGAAAGATGGACCCAATTTAAACTCTCCTAGGTGCCCTTCAGGTGAACCGTTTTTGCGTGTTGTCATGTCAGAACACTGTGAGCGGACTAAATTTTGGAACATCCTCATAGACAAGTGCCTTCGTGTGAAAAATTTAATTGACTGGGAACATAGTCATCCTGATGAACTTCTGGATTATAGTGAAGCGTACGGAATAGATGTTGCATGGCAGTATTTTGTAAATGTGAGTTCATCTATATTGTTTATTATAATTGCACAGTCACCTTTTTACCTGCAAAAAATAATTCAGCATTGAACTCTGTGTACAAGCCTTTGATCTGGTAAGTGGGGGCAGATAAGTTATGGCAGCATCATCACTTTTGTAATTATGCTTTAATGGTCGAGGAAAACTAATATTGTATCTTTGAATGCAGAATTTGCATTGTGCCATCAGTGATGCGGGCAAGTCTATCCTTCCAGAACATTTAGTTGTCACTGCCAATTGCCTCTCAGTGACTGGAGAATTCATGCCATTAAATGCCAGAGGACTGGCACTTCAAAGAAAGGAAACTAATGTTTATTCACCCTTCAGTCAAGCCTGCTTTTTGGTTTGTCCTCATTCAGAATATTATTTTCCTCTTTCGCTGCTGTCATTTTTTTTTTTCTTATGGCAAAATAATGCATTGCTTTTTTTTTTTTTGCCAAATCTTTGAACTGAATACAGAATCCTAGTGATTGTTTTGTAAAAGCGGGCAAAATGGGACAAACAGATGGTCTTCAAGGAAGTCTTGAAGCTTTGTCATGGGGACAAACTCCCTCAATTGGAACTGGTTGTCAATTCGAAATGTTGTATAATGGGAAGGTATAATGCTTGGTCCTTTCTGGGCATAGGATATATATTTTAAACCATCAATGTGCATCTCTCGTTTTTGTACCAAATTTGTGTTCCTTTAAAAAACCTGAGTTACTACGTAGGAATTTAAATTTTAAATCTGTTGTATTTCCTTAAAAAATGCTGTCCAGATGTCTGTGATTGTAAGAAATACTTGTGTCGATTAAAAATATGTTTTATTCCTAAGTTATAGCTAACTTGTAACTCAATTTTTTCTCTATAAGTTATAGATAAAGAAAGGCCAAAACTCTTTAACCTAATAGTGTGTGACTTCCATGATATAATTGTTTTTGCATGCCATGCATTAGGGACATGAACCTGCAGAGCCTGCAGATGTTTATTCTTTGTTGAGCAGCCATGTTGGTCATGCTAAATCAAATGCCGCAGCTGTGCAAGTCTTGGGAAAATCTATTACTTCCTTGCATTTCAACACAAAGGGGCAGAAAGTTTTGCTCAAAAGAATGGTCTCCGAACATATGTCTGTGATGGGAATAAAGCAAATTTCGCAAAAATTAAAGCGTATCCTAAAAGAGTACGTGGTTTCCTTTTCTACCCTTTTCACTTACAAGTTACACATGATACTCTTTTTAAGTTAGTATATTACACTTTTAAGAGTTTGAAATCTAACTTGGCCGTGTTTCATTGTTCCCACATAAACATTTTCCAGTCTGCAGCAATCACTCATGTCAGAAATATAACCCATAGTGTAGAAAAGCTTTACCTTCTTGTTCATGTCTTTTGAATCAAGTTGCAGACTTTTCATTCTTTGTGTCTTGATTCGGATGAAAGTTCTAACTATATATATCTTCTGCTGTTAATTGCGGAATGCAGTCATTTATTTACTTATTGTGTCTATAATGGTGTAGATATCCTATAAATCGTCACTTAAGTGGAGCAGATAAATCTGCAGCAGAGACAGCTCTAAAGTTTCATCCAAGATGGAACAAGAAGATTGGAACTGGTCTTCTCGAGATAAAGGTACGTGGGGGTTTATGTTTGTTATGATTGGACATAACCATATCATCTTTATGAATATGTAGACTGTTCTTCATTACTCATATCTAGTTGATAATTAAACAGGCATTGTCACATAGTTATTCTTCTTTCTGGCCTGTTATCAACACCGTTAAAGATTGACGTATGTCAGAAGGGGCATACAAATTTGGTTTAGAAAAATAAAGAGTATTGCATTTCTTTAACAGGAAGAAAATAAGTCTTGGGAATAAGATTATTCCTTTTATCATATACTTCTCTCTTATGCTAGGTCATTGCTCGGTTATCTTCTCAGTTTACATGGAAGTTCACGCCTTTCTTTTTTTCATGAAAAAATGAACACCAACGACACAATAATGGTCCTGAGGACTTTCATTTGTTCTCATCCTTTTCTGTGTTTCTCCCCCATTATTGTTAAATACATATTTCGTTTTTCTTGAAGATAATCTCCCATGTTACTAACTTGGGTTAAAAAATTGTCTTTATACTTAATGTTTTCTTGTTACGTACTGGACCAACCATACAATCTTTGTAGCTCTATATTATAACTCTTCTCCATCATTTTCACAACATTTTCCAGGTTGGTCGTCATCCTGACCACAATGAGAACTGCTTTTTCTTGGTAAGAACTGATGGAACAGAAGAGGATTTTTCATATCATAAATGTATTAATCATGCTCTGGAAATCATTGCTCCTGAGATGGAAAAGACTTACCGATCCAGAAGGAATAATGTAGCCCATAATCCTGCAAGTGATGTGCAGTATTCCTTTTGTCTCAACAAGAAGAAAACGACCCTATGAGTGTACATATCTATCTTTTGTTTTGTTTGTTTGTTTGTTTGTTTGTTTGTTTTCCAAAGTAATAATGTTGTAAGTTGGATAGCCCAAGCTTCTTTTTGCTGCTTCCACTAAAGTTTCTTCGCCTAGAGTTTAAGGCCAAGGAGCTCTAGTGGAAGTAGCAACGGGAAAGCTTTCAAGGGCTATCCATTTTTATATCGTAATTCCATTTTCAACTGTTCGTATGTACCCTTTAAGTATGTAGAACCTAATCGAATTATGGGTTTTATTTATGTTAGGTTGAATTTGGATGGAAGAATGTTGATTCTGTTCACGAGATTTGTTGGTTGAGAAAAGTGACAAAAAAAGCATAATGCAATGTTTGAACTTAGGATTTTGATTAGATTTAAAATTATATCAATGCAAAGGCTTAATTATTAAGTAAAAATAATGCATTTAGTGAGAATTTTTTTCAAAGATGCTTACAAAAACCATATATCTTGGAAAAAATTAATGCTTATATTGTAAAATAGAAAAAAAAAAAAGTGACGATGTTGTCTTACTACAAAAAAAGAAATAATAGTGAAATATAACTGCATTTTAGTGATTATCAATAAAAACTATGAGTTGATTTATCTAATCAAAAAAGAAACTTTTGGTACTATAGTCTTATCTACACTTTGAATTTTCCCATGATCTAATAATAAAAATAAAAAGATACCGATAAAAGAATTAAAAGGAGAACGCCGTTGCCGGGGATCGAACCCGGGTCACCCGCGTGACAGGCGGGAATACTTACCACTATACTACAACGACTTCATGTTAGAGACATACAATAAAACTCTGTAATAACAGACGTTTTCATTTATAACACTACGTAAAGTAAAATCTCTGATTAAGAAATACTATGGAGATTGAAATGGAATTCCCCAGAGAGACCCATCGATTTGTAGTGGGTTCCAAATCCAAGTCTTTTTAACTCAGATTTTTTCGCATAAACCTTTCCTCCTAAAACCCTTTTTCAATATTCCCTCTAAAGAAATTTAAACTCCAAATATAGCTGAAAACTTTGGAAACATAACTTTCAACTGAAAAGCAAGTGATTCTGGTTGAGGTTTTCATTTTCAAACTCGATCTGTTAGCTTATATACGTATCTAATTCTTCTGAGTTGTTGATTGTTGGGTTTCTCAGATTTAATTGATTGTTGTCTCTCTGTTGGTTTGACATTCTTAAGGGCTTTCTTTTAAAAAACTTACTTTTTTAGTTCGACATATAATTGTCACATTTGTCTTGAATGTTTTAGGTTTTAGTGGTTTAATGAGAAGAAGACTTTGGAGTTGTATTTCAATTGGAGAATTGAGATTTGTGTATTGATTGGACATAATAGAGAAACTGTTGATTGGTAAGATTAAATTTTTTACACGTTTCTTCCATCTGTATTCCTTTTGGTATCTATATAGCCGCTGAAGAAAAAGTGACAATTTTTATGTGATGCAGCTATCATTTTGTTGTGTAGGTATATGTTGTCTGCCATAGTACAGGGGTTAAATGTGAAGATGATTGTCCTGTTAATTCTATTGAAGTTGCATCCCAACTCTGACAATGTAGGTTGCTTAGGATCAAATTTGAGTTTTTAGAGATAACCGAGACTATTGACTTAAGTAGGATTTTTGTTAGGGGTTGAACTGAAACAAAATATTCGAGTTTAAACTCTTGTGAACATTTCAAGTTGCCTAGTTTCACTAGAATTTATCATAGAATTCATAGAACAATTAAATTTCTTTAGATTTGCCATGACTAAACACTTGTGACCTGAGCTATAGACCTTTTCTTAGGCTTAGTGAGTTGAACCAATTTTGAAAGCCTAGTCAGCCTGACCTTAGTGCCGTGTTTTGGAAAGAGAGAGGAATAAATTGGAGGAATGGAGGCTAGTTATATTATTGAATTGAAGTAGCGTGATATGTTTTTCAAAGATATGCAAGATAACATTTGGACTATAGGTGCATTGGATTTCTTTCTTTCAAGCTATTATTTTCCTGTTCATTCCTATCCCCTCATTTTTCCTTTCTCCTTTTCTGTTTTTTTTTTGTGATACTTGCTTCTTTGATTGATAATGTTTTTCTTTCCAAAATATTGCCATAATTATCATTTCTAACACAGCACATGCATATATAGACTTCTTGATCTGCTTGATCATTCCATTTTTTCACTACAATTGACTAACATGGTTGCCAATGTTTCTTCGGGCCTATGGTTGTAGGCAAATTTGTAAACTTTAACTATGCTAAGTAATTTCATATCACTTCCACAAATTATAAATAACTACTAGATAATGTACAATACATGTTTTGATGTATACAATTCCACATTGATTTCTTCTTCATTCAAGTCAATATCAAGTTGGATTTTTCTTGGAGGATTTCTCTTCTTCTTCTTCTTCTTCTTCTAGGGAGAATATCTGCCTTTAGGCTGTCCATAAGTCTTTATTGAAGAAAAAATCTGCCTTTGAGCTATCCTTTAATTATTATTTTTTGATATCTACTAATTTCAATTAACAACTTGAAAAGTATTTTACTTAGATTGCCTTCCCAATATGATTTTATATCTTATTGATATTGTTTGTGCCTTTTCTAATTCTCCCTAATTGTTGAAATGCAGTTTCCACCTATCCATCTTCTCTCTTCGAGAAACAGAAAGATGACTGGGGGTAGTATATCCCCCCAAAATGAGAAAATCTCAGTTAAATGTAAAAATAGTCCATTGCAGGGGGCATCATTTGAGGTTGTTGAGTTTAATCATAGAGATATCACTCCTGGAGATGACAAGTTTATCCTTAGTAATTCTGATCCCCAATCTCCGAAGATGTTGAGCACAACTGATCTAATATCTGCAGTGGGCTACGCGTGGGGATGTGCCAGAAAGCCTCTTTCTGTTCTTCTGTCTAAAACTAATTCCACGTGCAAATCTGAGGTTATACAGGAAGCTGGCACACTTCACTACTCTATTGATGAAGGAACTTATCATGGATCTACTTCAGCTGGTGATCAACCTTATTCAAGCTATTACTTTAATAATGAAGCAAATTCTGCACCACTTGTGGAAGAAAATCAAGAGCATTCTAGAGGAAATGAGAAGGCATCTTACCCTCGACCTAGTTATGAGACTCCTTCATTCTGGAGGATAGTCCTTGAAAGGTCCACTGTTATAGAGGGGTCCTCCTTGGGGAATTGTCTTTTGAGTACAGGAATACCATCTAATTTGGGAATCATGTACCAATGGATGAGTGAAAAGGCTCTTGATAAGCCAAATAATCAGGTAAACTCTATTGAGATTGAGAGCAAAAAGACAATTAACTGTTATATCGATAACTCAGGAAGCAGCTGTGCGCCTTCTGATAACACTTGTTCATTTAATAGCTTAACTACAGGAATTTCTGCTTCTAAGCTTGAAACTGTGGAACCTATAGATTTATCATTTGGAGAATCTGCCAACTCTGACTTGAAGCAATCTACCATGACATACTCAGGACATGATATTGTGCATGGCCTACATATTGAAGTGCCTGATTGCAAGATCTCTATGTCAGGATGTGATGGGGACTCCCAAGAAACCAAATTAGCATCACTTAGTTATGTTAATGAAGATAGCATAAAGGAAAGTAGGAATGCCATGTATAAGGAACAAGAAGATTATGGGACAACATTTGTTAAAGCAGACTACTCTGAGGTAGATATTAGCCAGTCAGGGAAGGGAAAACCTCTATATACATTGGCAAAGCAAGAACATGCCTTTGCGGGAGCAATGGCGGGGATATTTGTCAGCCTTTGTCTTCACCCAATAGACACAATTAAGACAATTATTCAATCATGTCATGCTGATCAGAAACCCCTTTACTATATAGGCAGATCTATTATTGCTGAGAGAGGTACATCATTAGCAAGAAACGGCAACTTAGAGAAAATTACTTTGTATAGTCAGAGCAGCTAGAGTGATATTTATTCCTTGGAAAGTTATTTGTGAAGTACCACAAAACTAATTTGGAGTTCGTTCTCAGGTATGTCAGGACTTTATCGAGGCATTTCCAGCAATATTGTGAGTTCAGCTCCAATATCTGCTCTCTACACATTCACATATGAATCAGTGAAGAAAAGTGTGCTTCCTTTTCTTCCAAAGGTAACATAATCCTATGTTGTAGAAGACAACATTTTAACTCTCAGCACCAGTACTGTTTTTATGTAAAACAAATGTCGTCTGACAAGAAATGTGTTGATTTGATTGAGAGTATGCCTTTTGTTCCACAGGAATATCATTCTTTGGCCCACTGCACAGCAGGGGGTTGTGCAAGTATTGCTACATCATTTATTTTTACTCCAAGCGAGCATATAAAACAGCAGATGCAAGTTGGTTCACACTACCGGAATGGCTGGTATACCGTCAAGATGTTTATATTTCTCTGTATATAGTCAACCTCTCTGCCTAATTACCAAAAAAAAAAAAAGAAGTTATTTATCAGAAATACTCTGGTAGGGATAGAGACAGGTCTATGCTTTACAAAGTGAATTGCCTTCTTTCTTCTCTTTAATTTACTTTGGTTTCTACATTGATCTTCTCTTTCTTTCTGAGTTAAGTCTACTTTAGAGCTCTACTTAGTGTAAGCTATCTGTTTCTCAGACTGCTTCAAAATATAAAATCAAGTGTATTAAATGTTTAGCAGCTCTTTGAAATGATGTTATGCCTTTAAATTGCATTTTGTATAGGGATGCCTTGATCCATGTTCTACAAAAAGGTGGCTTGCCTTCACTGTATGCTGGATGGGGAGCCGTACTCTGCAGAAATGTTCCACATTCTGTTATCAAGGTAAGGTTAAAAATGGCAGCATTGTTGATTATTATTCGTTCATCTACCACAATCAGCGATCTTTTATGCTCGTAATTCTTTGTTTTATATGCAGTTCTACACTTATGAAAGCCTGAAGCAAATTATGCTGCCATCAACCCAATGGAATGCTCAAGCTAATATATTAGTAACGGTTTGTTGTCTACTCTTGTGAAGCGCTTCTGAGTTCCGATTCTTCCTATGGTTCTCATATTTTCTGATTTCTGCAGTTAGTTTGTGGAGGATTAGCCGGATCCATGGCCTCATTGTTTACCACTCCATTTGATGTTGTTAAGACAAGATTGCAAACTCAGGTTACTTTTCATTAACTTCATCTATACATGTCCATTTGTGTCTCACTAAGTATCATTGGTTTATTATTTTTGTTTCTAGAGTGTTAACATTCTTGCTTTTCTGTTTTGATGTAGACGATTTATTTGAAACTCTATTTGTAAAATCTAAAAGTAAAAGAATCTAATATACCATCATTGCAGATTCCTGGTTCTACGATCAAGTATAGTGGTGTACTCAATACCCTTACAGAAATAGGAAAACATGAAGGTTTCAATGGTCTCTACAGGTGAACATTTGAGAACATAGCTAGATTTTAACTTGGCATCAATTCGTTTTGCTCTGCATTCATATCATAAATCTTTAAAGTACTTCAAATGATTGATCAAACTTCAAGATTTTGGATGTTCTTTTGATATGTTTCATGTGATTATTAGATATGCTCGATTCCTTCACCACGCCATATTAGATGACAAGGTCTGCTTGAATTGTTCTGAAGGTCCTCATTCTTTTCTTTTATTATCAGGGGCTTGACTCCAAGACTAGTTATGTACATGGTTCAAGGAGCACTTTTCTTTGCATCCTATGAATCTTTCAAGGGGTTGTTCTCGTTCGAGTTTTCACAACCAAGTGCTTCAACGATCCAACATGAACAGAAGAATGAAGATGACTCAACGATATCACCTTCAACCATATCAGTGACTGCATGATTTGCTTGCATTGTTGAAAAGTTGATAGCTGGTGTTTCCCACCAAATTTCAACATGCATAAAGGTAACAGAAACCGGAGGGATTTGATTTTGTATTTTTATTGCTTGTGTACGACATGTGTGCGATGATGATGTTATATTATATATATGCCGTATATTAAATAAAATACGAGATTGGATCATAAATAGAATATAAAAGACCTGGACTGTTGTTTGGAGGGAGTTATACATCCTCTAAGAAAATACTTCCTTCGTCTAAAATATTATAGCTAGAGTCGACGCCACTAATTTTAGGTTTTGTAACTATTGAAAATATTTGTAATTATGTGATATTAGATTTATAATTTTAGGTCTTAGTTTTTCCTCTGTGAAGTTACTCTAGGAGCCATTACATCAATTTTTTATTGTAAAGCTATCCAATGTATCAAATTGGTATTAAAAAATTCAGATTGTAATTTTTAAAACGATATGATTAAATTACAAATTATTATTTTTATTTTTTTGGCAAATAACATGTGAATATAGTATTAAAACTTATACGAATAATTGTTAGGATATACCGTAGTATAATACATAGATGCATAAAATAATGATGATATGAAAAATAAATGATGGTATTATATTATTATATAATAAAACAAAATGATGATGAAGTCAAATGTTAATTAATAGTCTGCAAATATATTTAAATAGCACTGAATTGGATACCATGAAATGAGATCTGATCCAGTTCAGAACAGTTGGAGGGCCCTGTGTATCCTAAATGCATGGATCTTTTGGACTCACTCTTTTTATCCAACAAACTAGATCTAGTTAGATTAATCTAAGAATTAATAATTCATTGGAATCATGTTCTAAAAGATAGTAACAAATCGTTATAGAAAATGCCTATTGTGGGTCCAATAGAATGAAGGTTTCAAATATGAGTACAATTTTTGTGATGGTACGTATTTAATTTTATAAGACTGAGTTAACTCATATTTAAAATATGAATTTGTGAAAATAAGTATGATTCTATAATAGTGGAATCCAATCTTACAAAATTATATTTATAAAATTATGTAATATGAGCATTTATGTAAAATATATTATATTGATTATTATGTGGGAGATTTTGTAACACATGGTTACACGCTAACACTAATGAAAAAAGTTCTAGTGCTAGCATAATAAAACATGTTAGTTTTTATACCTATATAATTTTCTATTCTACAATTATTCATTATATTGAGTATTGTTCATTTTGTAAAATCTTATGCTAATCCCTCAAAAAAAATAAAAAATCTTATGCTAATAATACACGCGTGACAATAATCGGTATAATGTATATTATAAGACTTTAAAAAACTTTTTTTTTTACTGAGTTATATATGGTACATTCTATAGGTTTCAGACGTTACCACAAGGAGAAGCAATAGAACTTCCCACCAATTTAATTTAAAAAAGGATAAATTTCATAATAAGACCTAATTTATAAATTAATTTTTAATTTTGGATTCGCATTTTAAAGTTTCTTATAAGGAGCTCAATTTAACATTTTTTCTCAATTTAAGGCTTGAAATTTAGATTGAGTTCTCAATTTAAAATAAAATTTCATTTTTTTTCTTTTTTATTAAATTTATAATTTATTTATATTTTAATATGTATTTATAAGTTAGATAAATTAAGACAAGTCCGTACAATTTTGAAACTATCTTCATCCGACTTGTATTAATTTATATATATATATATAATAAATGCAATTAAAAAAATAAAAATTATTTTCTTAATTTTAAGAATAAAAGTATAGAAAATCGATTTTAATATTTAATATAAATTATATTTTATGAATTAAATTGATTATATTTTTTTCTTTCTTTTTTCGTATAAATTAAGATAAGCCGGATGAAAATTGTTTTTATAGCGCACTAACTTGACTTAATTTATCCAAAATATGAATACATATTGAAATATAAATAAATAAATTTATAAATATAAATAAAAAAGAAAATGAAATTTTGTCTTGAAATGAGAACTTAATCTAAATTTCAAATCTTGAATTGAGAAAAAATGTTAAATTGACTCCCTTATTGAGAAACTTTAAATCTGGATTTAAAATTGAAAACTAATTTATAAATTAAGTCTTGTTATGAAATTTATCCTTTAGTAAAACTATCTATGTATGACTATTTCACACATACATATTAATAGTTGTCTCAATTTTTATATAACCTTAAATTAGAGATAAATTAAATCCAAGTGTGTGTATTTTAAATGTAAATAGTTTTAAAATAAGAAATTGTGTTTTTATATTATTATTTTCCAACTCACCTTTTATTTCATCAAATATGCACCAACAAGTTCATAGCACGTATCAAAGTCTAAAATATAGAATATATCACGAAATCTTAACGGAAATATTTTAAAAGATAAGTACATCATTCGAATAAAAGAAGTTATAACAAATGGCCGTTTAAGGCCAAACACGATGTACTATTCTTTATTGGCACTAATTAATTTCTTCTGAGTTGTAAACTACTTTTAAGACACCACACGACTATCTGTTTGAAATGTTCACAAAATAGGCAGCCAATTTTGACATTCTACACAAGCAAAATCTCCACCTGCTATCTTCATCTTTTTCGGATTTTAGTTTCATTGAATGATCTTGATTTATTATCAATTAGGTTTCTAGTGAATGATTTTTTTTTTCTTTTAATAAAATTAAACTGCTACTGCATATGTATTTATACATATTTATCTGTAAAAATATAGTAAGCTAGCAAAATATTTGCACATTATTTACGATGACGATTAGTAATAGAACTCATTACTTTATTTGATCATCAGAAACCACGAGCATAATTAAATGTTCATTACTAACTCTTAAAAATACTTTTCCCATAATCTTTTTTTTTGGCAATAATAATATGGCATCACATATATTTCAATATTTATGAAAAAAAAAAAAGAATATTATAATACATTGGTTAATATAGCACTTTAATATTTATTAAAAAAAAGGTATATTATAATATAGCATGCATTGGAATGGTTCTAACCCCATTCCTATTTAATAGAGGAAAGTGAAGTGACACCCAAAATATGTTTAATATATTTGGACTTGATTGGATTGAAGTATTTGATTTGTAGGGAGAATTTATAGGACACGTTAGTATTTTAAATTTGTACTGCAGTACAGGAAAAACCATTTGGGTTTTATTTATACCATAATTAATATAATAATTTATTTTTCTGCTACATAAAATAAATAATATTTTTTTTATCACAATTCAATAAAAATAACAAATTTAATCTTGTTCATAACATATAAATATAATGGTGATGAAGCAAATTTTACCATCATATTAGTCATTTTTGCACCATTTTATATATAAGTAAGAACTATTTTTGACAATTTATTAAAATTATGGTAGAAATGTAAAAAAATTATATTGTGTGGTAAAAATTATTCTTTATTTGTCGAATGGCACTTGAAGTCATTTCACCTAATTATATATATATATATATATATATATATATATATATAATACACAATTAATCATCAAAAGCGATGATGGTTAATTTTTATGGGTGTTTTGAAATTTTGTAATATTAAATCATTTTAAAATATATGTTTTTTACTTTTTAGTAATAGTAACAAATGTGATGTGTATAGCCTAATCGTAATATTATCTTATTTTACTAAAATATTATAAAAAATAGAAAGAGGATTAGAGGCTAAAAAAGCGGGTGAAGATGATTATAAATTGAAAGATTCGTTATTAAAACCAATCTAGGGTGAAAAGGAGGAATTCCAAAACCAATCATTCTACCCATTGATTGGTTCCATCAACAATAATTCCACCACAAATATAGTCGATTTTTGAGTGTCCTCCTACAACGAACCTCCGTCTTCAATCGACCCTTCTCTCTCTCTCTCTCTCTCTCTGTGTCGCCACTTGCACGCGCACACACATATATAAACGTGTGTTTGTATGCTGCTGCGTATAACTACTTATATAGGTTACGCCACCTTTAATTTGGCTGTGTATGTGTAGCTCCTCGTGAATTTTGGTTGACGTATTCAGAATCTCGATCAAAGATCCGAATCCTCAGAATTTTGTATTCAATATCCGGGCACAACTCAGAATATTCGTTTGTTGATGCTCATCTAAATCTTGCTACTTCCTGTTCCACCCGCCGGTAAATCATCCGGTGATGCCTTCCTTTTAATCTGGACTCCATTTTTGCATGTATTACCCTTTTGGCACATGCGTGTGAATTTTGATTATTGAAAGTATGAGCATTGTATGATGTTTATCTTTTGAGAATTATGTATTTTAGACCACGTTTTTTTCATTGAATTAATGAATTTGTGGGGAATGTGATAAGAGTCCTTTGATTTGGTGGTGTGATTTATATTGAAGAAAAGTAAACACTTTCGAATGTGACAAAGGGTTAGTTGTTGATGTGCTGACATTCAATGCTATTATAATGCATAATGTTTGTAATTGACAAGTCTAGAGACAGAGTCAGTAAAGATGAGCTTGATTATTTTTTGGTTTGATTTTTATCTCTTTGTTTGCTATGAATCTGATGTCGTCTAATTCTGAAGTCCAAAAGGGAGAGCCCTAAAAATTAAATTGAACTATTTTCTGAAGATCACTTTTTTAATTATTTGGACACAATCTCTTTTTGAATGTTATATTTTAAAGAGGGGTCCCTTTTTATTCAAACGAGAATAAGTGGGATTTCTTTCTATATTAGCTCTTGTATTATATGAAAGGCCAGAATAGATCATGGGATGCACAATAACTGTTGTCCTTATCCGATAAAAGTAAACAAAAAAAAAGGAAACTTTTTAGGGATCAATTCTGTGATTTATTTCAAAGACTTGCCACATCCTCAGTGGTGGCATAAAAGTCTGCCTTCCTTCTAATTCTGGGTAATGTTTGCTTGGCATGTCCAGATTAGGAAACTATAGTGTTGCACAGCTATCAGTTGTTATGGTGCATGATGACCATATATATAGTTTGTAAGAGTGGATTATTTGAGGCATAACTACAACGATCATATCTTTTGTCATCTTTGAATTTGAGAAAACAAGTTCGAAGAAAATTATTTGGTTGATATTGCTAACATTTATGGTTGTGGAGTGAGTTTGTATGTTTTAGCTTTCAGATTTTTGATCCATGATATTTTCATTCAAACCTATGACGGCATGTATTAGACTTGACAAAGCTGTTTGTGTAATGGATTTGCATGCTATTCTTACCAGAGCTTTATATTTTTGTACCACAGACAAAGATGGTTGCATTCGGTAAAAAGTTGAAGCAGAGGCAAATTGGAGAATGGCAAGGGTATGCATCATATGAAAATTTGATTCACTTAATATTCGGTTTTCTATCTAATAAATAATTTGTTTTGGTTTCATTGTATAACTTGGAACATCTCAAAGTTAAGACTGGTTGGGATCTGAACTGTTCTAAGTTTTTCAAAATAGCTACAAAATCCTTGTTTGATGGCACAGTGTGATTTATATGCTTTAGAAAGGGTAGAATTACAAATAGCATAGGAATGATTTAGTGATAGACTTGATCGTCATTCTGTGCCTGCCGGATTTGACCTTTTATTTTATCAACCAGTTGAGTAGCATTATAAGCGGCTCATTTAGAAGAGTTGGCCCTATATTTTAATTTAATTGCCTGTGTATGTTTAGAGACAATGGAGGTTTTATCTTAGATGTATAATACCACTAGTGAGAACCTGAACAATGGTAGAGAGACTCATGGATCAGAAAAAACATCAGAATGAACCAGCTAGCATATAATGGATATAGTCACCTGTATCACGCTCTCCAGTTGTTTTTGCATGAAATTATATCCTTTTGCACAATGTAGATACTACATCAACTACAAATTAATGAAGAAGAAGGTGAAGCAATATGCCAATCAAATTGAAGCTGGAGCATTGGATCGTCGACACGTTCTCAAGGATTTCTCGAGAATGCTGGATAATCAGGTAAATAGAAATTAAAAAAAAAAAAAAAAAAGTTAAACACTGTTCACATATGCATTAGTTTTCAAGATGTAATTGTACCATGTCATACTCTACTGACATACTTTCAGTTACTTATGCTCATTGAACCCATATCAATATTTTCATGGATTCTTCCTTGAATATAGTTTATTTTACTTGTATTTATATTTATTATTCCGGGAATGGTGGCCAATTTATACAAAAAATGCTTAATTTTGTTGCACTAAGTTTTCTTTGTGAAGCTTATATGATCACCTTGCTGTCATTGCAGATAGAGAAAATCGTTCTCTTTATGTTGGAACAACAAGGCCTACTCGCAAGCAGGATTGCTCATCTGAATGAACAACAAGAAGCTCTTCAAGAACAGCCTGACATATCCAAGATATCTGAGCTACGGGAAGCTTATCGGGTAGTTGGCGAGGATCTCCTGAAGCTTCTCTTTTTTGTGGAAATGAATGCCATTGGTCTGCGGAAGATCCTTAAGAAGTTTGATAAGCGGTTTGGGTACAAATTCACTGATTACTATGTCAAAACTCGTGCTAATCATCCATATTCCCAGCTTCAGCAAGTATTCAAGCATGTGGTAATTATTAAATGGAAAAGGATCTCACCACTTCCATCTTCTGGTCTTTTTCTGACTCTTTATATATAGAGACGTTTAGTTGCTACAGATAATTATTCCTCTGCATTATCAACCCTATTACATCAAACATTGATGAGGCTTAATAAAGACAGCTGAAACCAATGAAAAGGAAAATTAAACAGCACTGACTTGACTGGTTACTGCAGGGGCTAGGGGCTGTGGTTGGAGCTATATCTCGCAATCTTTCAGATCTTCAGGACCGCCAGGGAAGCTACTTATCAATTTATGACCAACCTACACTTCCACTCCAGGTACCCACATGTTCAATGTTTAAAAACTTTCTTCAACTCTTTTACATCTCTCAGCATAGTTAGTTTAATGTATTGAAGTTATTTGTTCCTTTCTTATATCTTGAAGAATGGTTCTGCAGGAACCTGTTGTTGACTCACTAAAATCAGCTGTGGACAGATTAACCCACTCAACAAACTTCCTTGACTTTTTAGGCCAGCATGCTCTTATCATGCATGAAGAACTCTTACCCACTTCTGCTGATGAACATGCTGAAGATCAGAGATATCATTTCATGTCACTTGTTCTGAACCTGGCAAACACTTTTCTCTATATGGTCAACACATATATTATTGTTCCAACAGCAGATGATTACTCTACGAGCCTTGGAGCAGCACCAACAGTCTGTGGTATTGTAATTGGGGCTATGGCAGTAGCACAGATATTTTCTTCTGTGTATTTCAGTGCTTGGTCTAACAAGTCATACTTCAGACCTTTGGTTTTCAGCAGCATTGTTCTTTTGATTGGGAATGCTATGTACTCATTCGCCTATGATCTCAACTCATTAACAATACTTTTGCTCGGTCGCGTATTCTGTGGGTAGGTTGACCTCGCTGTTGCCTATGTCTGAGTGTATATTGTTGTTTAACTCGTGATTGATCTATCTGCTTGTGTGTTTATGTTGTTTGAGTGCCCTATGCTTGGTATGCTAGAATGAGTATGTGGTGTGACCTTTTTTTCTTTAAAATACAAAAATAAAACAAGAAGTAACATATCCTTAGTATTTCTAATAATCGCATTCATGCCTTTCTTTTCATATCAAGATCTTGTTGCTTTTGCTATATCCAGTCTTCAAATCCAGTGGGTGCTGTTATCTTGTTTGTTCTACTTCATTTACCTTCTTTTGTACTCTCATCAAGACTAATGAGTAATCAGATAAGTTTTCTGCTCTTGATCGTCAGACATAGTTTGTCAGACTCAATCTACCGATGTAACTGAATTTTTAAGATTCCTTCGTTTTGTCTGGCCAAGACCATAAGCACCAGTTTAACATAATATAATGCATAAGAATGACTGTCTGAAAGACACCAACGATAGCGAATGGAGAACTTGTTGATAAGTGCTTTTACATGAAACTGTCTTGTTTGTTTAACTTATGCTTCTGCAGATTTTCAGCCTTTTCTTACTAGCTGCGTTAACCATGTGTGAAAGAGAACCAATACTCCAAATTCAGAATCCAATAGGAAAACAAGAAGACCACAAGATTAATGAGTTTTGTAATAATGGTGGCTTTTGCTTTCTTTATATGTTTAACATCCATGTTATGTACTTTACCTTTGCGGCACTTGCACTTGAATTATAATAGATATTGGATGCAATACCTGGTCTTGACATAATTGACTTGGATATGAACTGATAATTTGATGTTCCCCCCTATTTCTCATGTACTTGCAGTTTGGGTTCTGCCAGAGCAGTTAACCGACGTTACATTAGTGACTGTGTGCCACTTAAAATCCGGATGCAGGCTTCTGCAGCTTTCGTTAGTGCAAGTGCTTTGGGAATGGCTTGTGGCCCTGCACTTGCTGGGTTACTTCAAGTTAAATTCAAGATCTTCAATATAACTTTTAATCAAGTCACTTTGCCTGGTTGGGTAATGACTCTGGCATGGTTGATATATTTAGTATGGTTGTGGATCTCATTCAAAGAACCTGCTCGTGAGACTGAAGACGACCATGTCCCCTCGGAATCTAGTGCTGGTATATACCTGAAATCTGTCTTTTGTTGCTCGTGTTTCTTTTGTGTTTTGTTTGTTTATTATTTTTGCGGCCTCTGCTGTTTGCCCTCGGATACAGATAATTTTTATGTGATAACTGGGTATAGCTCTGAAAGGGAAAAAAAGAAAAAAAAATTTATAACTTGTATATTACAATATTTGCTGGTTCTATCAAGGCAAATGTATTATGTTACTTAGGACCCGATAATTTACTTGCCACCCAACAAATAGGTGTACTTGTGAATTTTTTTCATTTGGTGTCATAAATCTAGACTACGTCTCTTAATCAAACGAAGCTAGAGTTGGTTATTCCAAATTTACCTTGAAAACTGTTGGAATCAGTTTTTCTTATTCTTTTTTTTTTTTAAAATTAGAGTTTTAGAGTACTAATAAAGAAACAATATATATATATATATAACTTGTAATCTTAAAGTTAGTTGTTTATTTTTTCTTACACCCAGGCCTGCCCACAAGCAGGTTGAGTAGCCTGAGTTGCATAATATAGAAAATAATGCATTTGTGTTTAACAGCACAAAATGATAAGCTAGAGAAGGGACTCACACAGCCATTAATTACATCAACGGAACATGAAGAAGATGATGATAGGGATCAGGATTGTGATGGGAGTGAAGAGGCTCTGGAGGAATCTCGTGTACCAGCCAATTCACTAGGATCAGCCTACAGGTTACTCACACCTTCTGTAAAGGTAATAAAACTGATATTGGTGTATTTATGTTTGGTTGAGATGTAGGAATACAATATGCTTATACAATGGAATATTTATTTCTGTTATGCTTTACAGTAGAAAGGACCTTCAAGGTTGATTTATTGATTTTTTTTATTTTTTATTTTTGCAATCTGATGAGTGCTACAAGTCTATAACACATCATGTAAAGTTTCCATTTGGAGCCAATACTCAAAAAATGCAGCTATGAATAACCACAGTAAACTTTTTTGGGTTCATACAGATTGGTGGTTTAAGATATGCCTATAGGGCAAACTTGTACCCGTGCAGACATCAAGTAGCATAAATAATTATTAGAAGTTAATTATTCATTCTTCGTTGCCATTTTTGTGTGGCTCGATCTATATATTGAACTGCTCTGTTGATCTTCATCATCAGAGGGCTGGTCTTGTGCCAAAGTCAATAGAAAATAATCTTTTTACTCAAAATTTGATTTTATCAATGTTATGACTTCACACATTTATGCCAAATTGAAGAATGAGAATTCCTGTTAGATCTCATAATGTAGTTAAATAAGAAATGTGGGGCAAACTAAACCATGTATGGGAAGAACTGTCAGATCCTTTTCTGTGCAATGATCTGTGAAAGAACATTTTTATGTCATTTGCAGTTGTCTAGATGTGGACTTTATAGCCTTTTGTGTTATGACACGAAAGAAAGCCAGAAACATGATAGTAATGCTTAACCCAGAAAGCCATTTTTCCATCTAATTGACAATATCAAAATCCTCTTTCTTTTTTTAGTCTATGAGACGAGTACGGTCCTGTTTATTAACCTATTAAGGTTTCTATTTTTATGCTACATTGCAGGTTCAGTTGTTGATCTACTTCATGCTTAAATATGCTATGGAAATTCTACTTTCAGAATCAAGTGTTGTCACATCATACTACTTTGGTTGGAAGACTGGCTCAGTGTCAATCTTTCTTGCTTGCCTTGGTCTTACGGTC
The DNA here is from genome assembly GCA_028654395.1 of Scutellaria barbata. NCBI lineage: Eukaryota > Viridiplantae > Streptophyta > Magnoliopsida > Lamiales > Lamiaceae > Scutellaria > Scutellaria barbata. The sequence continues at coordinate 13,851,374 of CM053645.1, forward strand.
CTTCCAATAAACATTATTGTTGGAAGTTACATAAGCAATATGTATGAGGACAGGTAATTTCTTATATGCAAGTTCATGCCTTGGATATAAAACTATCTAAGGATCTCTAATACAATTACTCGAATTATTCATATTGATGTTTTAGAAAACTATTCTATGTCATATAAGTTGATCAAGAATGTTTTAAGTAGTAATTTCTAAAATGCATCTAGTAGGTGAAGATTATACTCGGAAATGAATTCAGACTATGCAATGATTTCTTCCAATATTCATTTTTCAACATTCAATCATCTATAATAATTTTGTCATCAATCTTTTTGCAGGCAAATATTACTGGCATCTGAAATTGTGGTCTTCATCGGCATACTTTTCAGCTTCCATTTTATAATCCCATATTCTGTGCCACAATATGTCTGCTCGGGTCTCATAATGTTTGTAGCTGCTGAAGTTCTTGAAGGTAACATTTCCATTTCTGATTATTCATTTTTACACACGAGAAAACTGGAAAGATGCCAAATATTATCTACTATTTGGAAAAAAACATGACATATTGCTGCTATATTACAGGGGTAAATTTGTCATTGCTCTCGAGAGTAATGTCATCCAGGCTTTCTCGTGGAACCTTCAACGGTGGCCTTCTGTCAACAGAGGCTGGGACACTTGCTCGAGTGATTGCAGATGCAACGATCACCATTGCAGGATATTTCGGGCAGAGGCACCTCTTAAACATGACCCTCATTCCGTCCCTAGCAATCTGCATAGCCTCCATTGTTGCCACATGTGCTACCTACAATTCTTTATACTGAGTCACCTTCAAGTTGAATAATCGTTCGTTCATTCTTTATTGGTTTTCTGGGCATCTAAAAATTTGGATTTTTTCGATTGTTTTGAGCTAAGCTGTAAATTTCGAAGGAAAACAGTTCATTTCCATAGTTTTGGACACAACTTTTTCTTGGATCGAACCTTGTTGATCTGAAACCAGGTTTCCACAATTTAAATTATTTGGATTGTGTTCAAAATACATTGTTTCATCTAATATTTTCACTATTGCCAATAATTTCAAATTAATATGTATATTGTTATTGTCCTTTCGTAAATTTGGCTAGTATAGATGTACAAGAATCGTCAACTTTTTCTTGCTTGTTTTATTTTGATTTTTATGTTTCAATTTAACTTTTTACGTCTTTAGAGACTTAGTACTCTCTCCCTTTTCATACACTTGTATAGTTCTAAAGGTTCATATATTATTCTGTCAATCATTGATTTATGCAATAGGTTTTCCTAAGCCTTTATTATTTGATTTTCTGCAGTAATTATATATATATATATATATATATATATAATTATTTATTTATTTATTTAAAAAAAAAATTTTTGAGAAAGGAAAATAATCTTGTTACTCAAATTTTGTGCAACTAATTTTGAGCAATATTTGGACTTTTTGTCCTGATAAATATGTCCCCAGTCATGGGTTGAGCTAAGGGTGCATTAATAAAAGCTTCTGTACTAGTTAAGAGTCACTAAATGCTAACTACATTTATCATTTCGTTCAATTCAATCTTGTTCATTATAAAGGTGAAACAACTTTATCTGATCTATATATCTATATGTCCGGTTTTCACTTATATCCCATTTGTCACTTCAACCAACTCAATCACATTTAATCCTTAAACAATTTTAGCATAAGGATATCACAGTCTCACTTAAAAATTAACTTTGAGTTTGAAATTAGACATTAAAACTATAAACATGACTCTTCTGTTGTTATACGAATGCAGTAATTTTGTCATACACGACACATATGTAAATATATATGTATATTTAAATTATATTATAGTTGTGTACCAATAATATTAAAACCTAGTAAAACTTTTAACAATTTCGGTAATTCAAATGCAAATGAATTAGTGATATATATAGTCATTATACTTAATATTCTAACACAAAAGCTTAATTATTTCAGACCGTTTCAATGATATTACTTGAAAGAATATCCTATCACTGATATTCAAACAACATAAAACATACACACTCACTCAGTTTTGGTGTAAATACAATAAACATAAATGAGCCAATTAAATTAATGATGTCAACATATAGAGGTTGAATTAGTATAATAAATAGTTAGCGAGAAATGTACGTTTGTCCCCTGCCATTAATTAGCAAGCTCTGTCTGCATTTTCTTGAGCTGCTCTACTTTTTAGCTCAATGTAATTCTCCAATATCGCAATGCACAATCTTTTCACTCTCAAATCTTTTTGCCGTCTCTATTGTTCCCATTTCTTCTTCAACATCTCATACTTGATCAACATATACACATATAAAGGCTGTATTTTAGTTCATTTAACTCACACCACAATTAATATTCTTCATCATCCATATGTTGAGCCAAATAATGATGGGTTTTGGTATTATGATGAGAATTCTGTCTCTTGCTTTTGCTGCCATTCTCCTCTTCAATGCCAGCTTCGCTTCATCTCATCAAGGTACTGCTTCACATAAGAAATAAAAGGACACATCATTTCTAATATTAATTAATTGATATATGTGCTATACAGCTCCAAATTACTACACTTTCATGCACGAAGCCACGTCAGCACCACCAAGTTCATACTACGATTACATCATCATCGGCGGAGGCACCGCCGGCTGCCCACTAGCCGCCACGCTCTCCCAATCGGCATCCGTCCTCCTCCTCGAACGCGGCGGATCTCCGTACGGCAATGCAAACATCACCGACCTCGCCGCCTTCGGCAATGCCCTCGCAGACCTCTCCCCCTCCTCCCCCTCCCAACGCTTCATCTCCGAGGAAGGCGTCGTCAACGCACGCGCCCGCGTCCTCGGCGGAAGCAGCTGTCTCAATGCCGGGTTCTACACGCGCGCAGATTCCGCTTACGTCAGCAGCGCCGGCTGGGACGGTCGGCTGGTGAACGAGTCGTACAGGTGGGTGGAGAAGATGGTGGCGTTTCAGCCGTCGATAAAACAGTGGCAGTCGGCGGTCAGGGATGGGCTGTTGGAGGCGGGTGTCAGCCCCTATAATGGATTCACGTATGATCATTTGGTGGGGACTAAGGTCGGCGGCACCATTTTCGACGGCCAAGGGCGGCGGCACACGGCGGCGGATCTCTTGAAGTACGCGAATCGGAGGAGGCTTACTGTAATGCTGCATGCTTCTGTTCATAAAATCTTGTTCAGAGTCAAAGGTATTATTTTGTTTAATTTCTCCATTATATCAACATTTGTTCGATTACTCTTAGTCAATTTTAGAATCTAACATATTTTTGACTATATACATAAGGGTGGGACACATCCCAATTTAAATTAAATTCAATTAAAAATAAACAATTTATCTTTAGGAAATAATAAAAAATAAATTTGAAATCCTACTAATTTTGTTCTGTCATTATAGTCAAACTTACTTTTACATGTTCGGTCCTAATGGTTGTATGAAAAATCGACTTTTTTCAATTTTATTTTATAATGTTATATATTTAATTTATCTGTGAAATATTTGTTATTATGTTGACATTTCATTCCTTAAATAATTTTAAAAAAAAAAGACATTAAAAAATTAAGAAAAATGAAACAGAGAGAGAAAGTGAAAAGGAAAAGAGGAGGCGAGGTTTCAATTTTTATGTTCTAAAGTATAAAATTGATATATTTTTAATTTTTGATTTTTTTAATTGAAATATATTTAAATTGGAGAATGCTGTTAAATGATGAGTGTCTCAATAATATTATTGAATAATGGTATGTAATTATTATATTATTTCTGAACACAGGTAAAAAGAAGGCATTAGCACATGGGGTGGTGTTTCGAGATGGTTCGGGAATGAAACACAGGGCTTATTTAAAAAATGGGCCGAAGAACGAGATAATCGTATCTGCAGGGGCAGTTGGAAGCCCACAAGTGTTGATGTTGAGTGGAATAGGCCCATCAGACCACCTAAAAGCCCACAACATATCGGTGATATTGGACCAGCCTCTGGTGGGCCAGGGGATGTCGGACAACCCAATGAACGCCGTGTTCGTACCGTCGCCGATTCCGGTGGAGGTATCGCTCATAGAGGTCGTCGGAATCACACACTTCGGAAGCTACGTCGAAGCCGCCAGCGGAGAAGCCTTCGCCGCTCCTAATCACAGAGATTTTGGCATGTTCTCTCCTAAGGTCTGTTTCATTAGCAACTTTTTTTCTTTTTATTTAATATTATTATTTAGTGAATTTATTTCAGTAGTTAATTCGAAAAACTAATCTATGTTTACCAAATTAGACATCTCTCGTTTTAGTTAATGTGATATAAATCAAATGTCATTTTTATAATCAAAACCAAACTAGTTTTTTTCTTTAACACCATCATATTAATGATTAAAAAAAGAATAGGTCCCAAATTAGCAGACTAATACATAGTATTCATATGATTCATATCATTCAGATAGGGCAGCTGTCAACAGTTCCACCAAAGCAAAGGAGCCAAGAAGCCATATCCTCAGCAATAGATGCCATGTCCTCGCTGGAGGCAGAAGCATTCAGAGGAGGATTCATACTTGAAAAAATCCTGGGCCCCATCTCAAGAGGAGAGTTGCATCTAAAGAACAAGAATCCAGATGACAATCCCACAATCACATTCAACTACTTCAAGGAGGCTCAAGATCTGCAGAGATGCGTGGATGGCTTAAAAGTGATTGAAAGGGTCATAGAATCAAAGCCATTTTCTCCATTCAGATATCACAATCTTTCACTCCCAATGCTCCTCAACATGATCGCAAATGCCCCAGTCAATCTCCTGCCCAAGCATGCAAACTCCTCACTCTCATTGGAACAGTTTTGTAAGGATACTGTCATGACAATATGGCATTATCATGGAGGATGCCACGTGGGCAAGGTGCTTGATTCTGATTATAGGGTTCTTGGTGTTGATGCTCTCAGAGTTGTTGATGGATCCACTTTTGTTTACTCTCCTGGCACTAATCCTCAGGCTACTGTTATGATGTTGGGAAGGTAATTAACTAATTTTTTCATTTTTTTTTAATTACTTTTTCTAATTCTTCTTATTTTGTTGTGGAATAGGTATATGGGAGTCAAAATACTGGAGGAAAGACTTCAAAAATATAGAGAAAATTAACAAGATGATTTTTCTTTCTATTTTTAACTTGTAAAGCAGTTGTTTAATCCTGGGCTTGTTTCCAGCTAATGTATCTATTCAAATATATTGAGTGGCAAATTTGGATGGCAACAAAGAGTGTTGTGGCAAAACATATACATAGATATATAACCAGAATCAATACTTGATATTTTTGCAGTATAATTTAACGAAATTTTGAAATAAATAAATAAAGATTTGGAGAAAGAATACGAGAGGGATGCACCCAAAAAAACAAGGTAGCTAGGCATCTCCTTATTATCTTGATCATTTTGAAGAGTCAATATCATGAAGCAAATCCAGAATCTAACTACATACTATGAGGGGGGCCAAAAACTTTTTATAGAAGCATGGCGTGGCATATTGAATGCACTAAAAAAAGGCATACAAGGATATACCTTAGCATACTCTTAAGGCATATCCAATTTTATTCAACACCTTATTCTTCTGACTCTCTCACTTGACCCTATATAATCCTGGACAGCCATTTCCAGTCGAACCAATCACATATATAGATAAGATGAGAATGCAAGATGACTTGCTTTCATTGTCAGATTATTGTATGTGAGTAATAAGCGAACAAGTTTTAGGGCTCCTCTTCTTTTGGCAGGTCAGATTTAACGTACAATTCATCATTCATCAATGTAAGTTGCCACTAAATCACTATCTGCCAAAGAAGAGTTGCCCTAACACTGCTTTAGCTTAATTTTTCTATCGGGTTTGATTGTGTCATACCTCTATAATTCGAAATTAGGTTTATCGTTGGATGAACTGCATTGCTAATAGTGATCCCAAAAAAAAAGACGGTGGGTACAGTTAGACCATGAATTACCAACCATCGTACTATAAAAATTGGATAGGTTCATCTCTAGTCATTTAATTAGGGCCTTCTAAAACGATATACTTAATTCATCGAAACTCCCTTTCCATAACATTAGATGTTTTGAAAGTAATAAAATTCATAAATTATCAAATAACTGGAATGATAAAAATGAAAAATTGAAAGTTTTAAAATTACGTATGAAAAGGTATTCACTAGTCAACATACAGTCATACAGGGAGTATACCGTCAGTTTTTCAAAGTTTAGGGCTTAATTTTATCTTATAATATAAATTAGGGGGAGGAGAATGTAATTAACCGTAAACTTAGGCCCCAAACTTGAATTATAAATTCGATTCAAGTAGTCCGATCAGTTTTCTGTTGCGGCTAAACTATTCGAAAGCAGTGTGACCGCCAATTTCACAGCTATTAATGCAACTCCGCGCGTAACGTCCTTCATTCTCTCCTTCTTCATCAATTGACTGGTATGCTCTTTTCTCCTACTTGCTCTCTCTTGAATTTCTCACGATTACTGCTTTCTACTAGTAAATCTCTCTTGACTTACATCTTGGTTCTTCTAGTATACTGGATGTATCATTAAACTACATTATAGCTGTTGTTAGTGTATCGGTGGGTGTAGATTCAAAATATCTCCTGTGATAATTGGAATTATGGTGGTTTATATGCGTCTACATTATATTCCTTTTTGTTTGATCCGATTTATAGTCTCTTTTCATGATAATCGGCTTCGACATTGTGATAAATTTTGTTTTTCCTGAGTTATTTCATTTGGATGGTGATTGGAGGTTGCGTTAGGGTTTGTTGCTTAGCTTTACTGAAGTTGAATCTGCATGTGGAGAATGATGTTTACTTTAACTTCTCTTCTTTGTGAATCGGAAAAGGATTTATGCATGTTTCTATTCTGGTTTGCTAAATTTCTGATGTTCGTTTAGGTTTCTAAATTTGGTATCGCTTCTGATGTTGTGTGGTTCCTCGAACATTAATCTATATTTTTTCCTTCCTTTTGTTCTATGATGTTCATTATGATGCGGAAGAGGACATACTGTGGTGACCTTGTATTTCACAGTTCACTTAATTTTTTCTGTCTCAGAGGTGTCAAGTAGATTAATGATGCAGTTTAATATAAACTGGTCTTTCTCTTTTCCATTTCCCCTGCCTCTTATGCTCTTATTTGAAATCGTCTGTTCATTTAAAATACCTTCAGAATGTCAGTTGTTTGCTTTTTTTGTTAATTGTTATGCACTGTGTTCTATGGCTAATTACAATTGTGTTCTATTGATTGCATTTCTTCTTCTTTTGTGTCCAGGATCATGGAACATGAGATTAACGTAAAGGCTATCATTTGGCGGCTAATCAAATATGCTACTATTGGTACTACTACTTATCACACTGGCAAGAGAATATACTACAATGTTGAAGTAGGTCACAGGGCCGTTGAGTTCAGTCGTTTCACTGGAACAAAAAACAAGGTAACATGCACAATTTGTCTAGTAATTTTGAGCTTATAGTTCCTTATTTGGCTTCCTCTAACAAACTAAATTTTTCTATCTCCATATGCTTTTTCTGTGAATATAATGAATTAGTCTCTAAAGTTTATTGAAATTTAGATAAATAGATATATGCATTGCACACTGTATTATGTTCACTTCTTGTAGAAAATTGGATCAATTTCACTAACGAGGTATAAAATTGTCATTGAACCGCGGTATAGAATTTTGTATCTGCCAAGGGGGTTTACAATTACAATATACTATATTTCCATTCTAGTTTTGATTCCGATAAACAATGATATCTGGCAAAGAAAAAAATAACAGTTCAACATATTTGTGCCCAGAGTATGCATTTGGTCTTTCAAGCATGTCGTTGATGTAGCAGTTATCTAGTTAGCTTCTGTCATGGCTTTTTCAATCCTCATTAGTTAGTCTTCAGTTCAAGAAAGTCCTTGTAGTATCTAGAGCAAAAGTTTTGGTGCATTCCAACGGATGCTAATCATAAGGACCATCCTTCCTTTAAAAGAATAGCTTTGTAGAATTAGTACTTTTTACTTCAACAAGACAAGAAAACCTCATCTCATCAGGCTCTTATCCACTCTATGGTATGGCAAACACCAGTGTCATCTTCCCTATCTCACTTTTTATGTTTCCTCAGTAAAATGATGAGCAACACAATTTTCTATCAGTTGTTTCATGCTATGAAACATGCTGCAGCTTTACTAACTTCCTGTTGTAGGTTTACGATGAAGGAACACATTTCACCTTTCCATATTTCGAATGGCCAACCATCTATGATATCCGTGCCCACCCCTCTCTTTTTGAGAACACTTCAGGAAGTCACGATCTCCAAATGGTAAAGTTTGTCTCCTGCTATAGATTTCAACTCTGTTGCTTTCCTTCTTTCTTTTTCCTTGCTAGTAAATGGGAAACAAATTTAAATCTACAAGCTATACTGTAAAACCTTTGCATCTTTTATCACAGCAACCTCATGAAATCAGCTTATGAAACTCATTTCCATTACTCACGTTTTCCTTTATCTAATAATATAAAACTGATATTTCTCAATCTAGAGAGGCAGAACGCTAATGAGCTTCATGATTTGGCAGTTTTTCATTACTGTACAGAAGAATAAGCACGATTTTCTTTGCTTTATACTATATGTACATGTAAATCTCATTCACCTGTATGGCAAGCAGGTTCAAATTGGTCTTCGAGTTCTTTCCCATCCTTTGCCGGATAAGTTGCCCACAATCCACCGCACTCTTGGTGAAAACTTCAATGACCGAATTTTGCCCTCAATAGTTCAGGAAACTCTGAAGGCTGTAGTAGCTCAGTACAATGCAAGCCAGCTAATCACGCAGAGAGAGGTATTAATCAAACTATTGCTAGTCAAAATATACAGAAAGTGAAGGATCTGTGATTGATATTCATTGCTTATTTCTGTTGCAGACTGTTAGTCAGGATATTCGTAAGCTGCTGAGAGAAAGAGCAGCTTCGTTCCACATCGCAATAGATGATGTTTCTATTACAAATCTGACATTTGGGAAGGAGTTTACTGATGCCATTGAAGCAAAACAGGTTGCAGCACAAGAGGCTGAGAGGGCAAAGTATATTGTGGAGAAGGCTGAACAAGATAAGAAGAGTGCTATTATCAAAGCTCAGGTTAGACATTTTCGTATGATCACTTCCATCCTTCCTATTTACTGACACACACACACACACACACTCTTACACTTATGTCTTGTATATATAGGGTGAAGCTCAGAGTGCTTTGCTAATTGGTGAAGCCATTGGAAACAACCCCTCGTTCATCACACTAAGGAAGATCGAGGCTTCTAGAGAAATTGCACGAATGGTGTCAGAGTCAAAGAATCGTGTGCTGCTGAACGCAGATGAGCTGATGCTGAATGTTCAGGAAATGTGAGGAGTCCACAGACCACCTTTTGTGAGAAAGAAACCAAGTCTTACACCTCTGTAAGATACATAGCCACATTACATTTTTCTTAAATAGTGTTTGGATGCCTCAGATTGTTTGGAGACATTTCTTGCCATATTTTGCATGCATTTTAAAGACCTGGAAAGAATTACTTAGACGACTACCTGCAGTGCTAAAGAATAGTTTGTCTCAATTGTCAACTTCTGTTTAGAAATTAAAGAACAATGCTCACGAGGTTCTGTACTAGTTTTGACGTTAGAATGTATGCCTATTTCCACATCGCCTCGTCATATTTCTGCATGCTCTTTAGCACATAGTTTTACATATGTGTCATGCATATAATCAATAAATAATTTGATTTGGATGCAAAACCGATAGATACTTACAAATTAATACAAAACCCACAGCTGACATTCAGTTGAGGTGGCCGAGTTGGTCTAAGGCGCCAGATTAAGGTTCTGGTCCGAAAGGGCATGGGTTCGAATCCCATTCTCAACATATATTTTTTAATTTTTAAAATGTCTTAACTTTGATTTGTATTGTTTATTTATTATAATTATTTATTTATTTTTTGTGGTTAAAAAAAAAGCGGGTATTATCTACGAAACTGGAAGATAGCTACCCTGGAGCACACAGGTCAAACAAAATATTAACTTTAAACCTGTAGTGATACTTTGCATTTAATGTTTTGATGAAACTCAACACATCAAATGGTAGCCTTTTTCTCGGGGAAACTTCCGGTTTGCTGGGAATATTAAATGCTATGTCTAGATGAAGCAAATTAAATGCATCTGCCCATCAATTTCATTACGAGATTATGCATATTCTTTATGAGATTATACATATATTTGCGTGTCTGTGTAAGGTTCCTAAACTCTCATCTGATCCTTCAAAATAAATAAACTCTCATCTGATTAGGGATGATAACTATGGGGGTTCATTATTTGGCTGATTAGGGATGATAACTATGGGGGTTCATTATTTGGATTTGCGACTAACTTTCAGGATAGATTCACACCTAATCAAATATATATATAATTTAAACTAAAGTTAAATCTATGTAGCATTCAAGTTTCCAAATTAGTGTCTTATTCAAAATATTTTAACGAAATAATCGTGAAAAAAAAATTAAACATTCTGGTAGGTTCAAATAATCAAATAATTTAGGTCCAGCAAGTTTGTGTAACCGGCGATCTCGGATTCTCGTGTTTAACTAAGCTCACACCTTTGCCAAATCGACTCAAATTAATTAGTGGAAGAAGGGGTGGGAATTATTTAAAAAATTATGCTGTATCTCACCTACAAATATATTTGTATATTAATGATAGTTGTGAATGGGAGCTCTTGTAATTTGTATATAACAATTAGGTCAATCAAAATGATGAAAACCCATCTATTTGGTAAATTGAGAAAGTCTATCAAAACGGATGGGACCCACTTGTTTGTAGGAAGGCTATTAATAATATAAATGGAGAGTATAAATTTACAAAGAATAGGTCTTGTGTGAGATCGTTTCATGGATCTCATTCCGTGATTCGTGAGACTGGTCGAATATAATAATTAAGTAATATTTTTCTATATTTCAGGTAATATTTTGTATTATATTATTTAGTATATATGCAAAATATAAAAATATTACATGATATATAGAAAAGTATTACATAATATACATAAAAGTATTACATGTTGCACGAGGAGAAGAGAGCATCTGGAAGTCCTAGGATCCGCGTATTTTTTAAGACCCGACCCGACCTAATTCGGGTCATATATCCTATAATACAAAAGTATTATCTGATACATATAAAAGTATTACCCGATATACATAAAGTATTATATATTTTCTTATAATCTGTCTCAACTCAAAACAAAAGTATTACCTAATATATATAAAAGTATTACCTGATACACATAAAAATATTACATATTTTTCGTATGATCTAACTCAACTCAAAACACATCTTATAATATAAAGTATTACCTAATATATGGAAAAGTATTACGTAATACACGCAAAAGTATTACATAATTTCTTATGTTCCACCCGACCCGACCCGTCTCATAACATGAGATCCATGAGACGGTCTCACTCAAGACTTTGCCGTTTACAAATCAATTTTAAGAGATGGATGATTCCACGATCCAAAATTTGCACATATAATTTAAGAAATAAATTTGTTTATGAATGATGTGTTTTTCACATGGTACTTATATAAATTTTATGATTAAACGAAAATTAGTTCGACTCAAAAACTTAGTTATCAAAGGAGAATTTTTGGGCATCAGCCATAGTAGTGCCGGCCACATCAGAAGCTCAGTTTTTGCCTTTTTGTCCTTGTTTTTTTGCCCTTTTTTTTGGCATCTGCCAACCAATATGTTATCAACTTCTACGATCTTTCATCTACACGAAACTTCTTAAGATCATTGCTTTAGTGGTCCACATTAATCCATACGTCTTGGACCTAACAATGTTTCCTACCATGTTATCTGCTGTCAGATCCATTGCAATTCATGTTGTTTATTGATGATGTCAACTCATACCCGTAACATGTAATTATACTAAAATAAGGAAACTAAAACTCTACTCAAGTAATTTTAGGTTCAATGGAACCTAAATGCGTGGGTAAATATGCACCAAATGGCATAATAGGTGTCAAAATTGTGGTATTTATTAATAATAAGAAATATGAGTGAAAAGTAAAACAAAAAAGCAAGCCTTGTGATTGATGAAAGACTGGGTCAACCTTAGCTCCGCATCACACAACTTGTGTCCAAGATGAACTGCAATTGTGGCTCCAAAATTAGACTAACAATAAATTGGATGAAAACAAGGGTCCAGAAAATGGGTTATGAGTAACCCAAAAACTCGAGTGAAGAAAATGCAATCAGATTGCATTAGAGAGGCGTCAAAGGCCTGTTTGGAGAGCTGCTGTGTAAACCCCCTCCCTCCGCCGCCGCCTTCCGCCGCCGCCGCCGACCCTCGCCGAGATTTCGCGTCGTCGATACTATCCTCTATCCAACCAACCACCACTTTTACCAACCACGAGTCACTTCCATCGCTGACCCAACTGGTTTCTTGCCTGAAAGACGCAGTTCCAAACTACTTCAACACTCTTCTTGCAGACAGCATTAGAGCTCAAGAGTATTGCCATCTTTCTCTCTCTAAACATGTGTCTCTTGACTACGTCGGCCATGGCCTCTTCTCTTACTCCCAGAAACAAAGCTTGATTAGTCCCACCAATGATCAAACTGCATCTTCATCTTCGTCGCATTCTTCTTCTTCTTCGCCATTCTTCGACATTTCGTACACCTCGGTGAGCTTGAACTCCCACTTGCATTATGGAAATCAAGAATCGGAGTTCCAGGCAGCAATGAGGAGGAGAATCATACGGTACATGAACCTGTTTGAAGAGGACTACTCATTGGTCTTCACTGCTAACCAGTCATCAGCTTTCAAGATTCTTGCAGACTCCTACCCTTTCCAATCCAATCGAAACCTCATCACAGCCTACGACTACGACAACGAGGCCGTGCAGCTGATGATCGAAAGCGCGAGAAAACAAGGGGCTCAAACCCGATCAGCCCTCTTCTCGTGGCCTAATTTCAGAATCAACTCAAGAAAGTTGAGAAAAATGGTTGTGAGAAAGAGCAAAAACAAGCAGAAAAACCGAGGCCTATTCGCCTTTCCACTCCAATCAAGAATGACAGGATCAAGATACTCTTATCAATGGATGAATCTTGCTAGAGAAAATGGATGGCATGTTTTGCTTGATGCATCTGCTTTAGGAGCTAAGGACATGGAAACCTTAGGCCTCTCTCTGTTCCAACCAGACTTCATCATCTGTTCTTTCTTCAAGATTTTCGGCGAAAACCCATCCGGGTTCTGCTCTCTTTTCATCAGAAAATCGAGCGTCAAAGATCTAACACAATCATCCACGGGCATTGGAATTGTCACCATAATACCAGCAAACAAACCATCCATTGACGAAACTGAACTCCAAACAGGACCATCTTCTACTGAGATAGTCGAATTCGATGAAAGTCTTGATGCAATAGAATGTCGGGGATTGGATCATGCTGACAAGCTGGGCCTGATTCTGATCAGTAGCAGAATCAGGTGCCTGGTGAACTGGCTAGTGAACGCATTACTAAGCCTCAGGCATCCAGGAAACGGGCTTCCGTTGATCGCCATTTACGGGCCGAGAATCAAGCTGGATCGGGGCCCGGCCATCGCGTTCAATGTGTATGATTGGAAAGGAGAAAGGGTTGATCCCATTTTAGTGCACAAGTTGGCTGATCGAAACAATATATCTCTTACATTCGGATTCTTGAAGAACATATGGTTCTCTGATCAACAAGAGAAGGAGAAAGCAATGGAAAACATGGGAAAAAGGAAAAATGAACAAGATTGTGGATTTGGGGTTGTGTCAGTTTCACTTGGAATGTTGAGTGATTTTGAGGATATGTATAGAGTTTGGGGTTTTGTTTCGAGGTTTTTGGATGCAGATTTTGTGGAGAAAGAGAAGTGGCGATACACTGCTCTTAATCAGACAACTGTTGAGGTGTAGAAACTCTTTTATTCTTTCATTCTTTGTATGATTTGATCTCGTTGAGTTTACTAATGTTTTTGTTTGTCTTAACTTGCTTTTCGGAGTTGGGGATTATTATGTCATAATAATATCAAGTTTTCAAGATTTTAGAAAGAAAAGAAAATGAGGATTGTGTCCCGTTTGAATCAATCATTCTGCAGAATAATTTGACTTTTGAGAGATTTAAGTATTTATGATGTGCAACTTTGAATTATATGAAAGCCATGTGGGGGAAAGAGAGAATTTTTAGGAGTGCAAGTTGTCTGCTTTCTTCATTTCTGTATGCGGATATTGAAAAAATTGCGTTCGTATTGTGGTATTTAAAGGCAAATTGTATCCTATAGTTTCATTAGAGATCTCTTTATGCCTTCTCATCTATCACGGTTGATATTATGGTCTAATTCAATACTAAAATATCATATGCTGAATAATATATAACTAAATATGATTTGGTAGTTTTGCTTCATTACTCTAATAAATACTATGATTACTAATTAAGTATGGAAAATATACAAATTAATTTTTTGAAAAATCAAACAGTTGCTAGTCGAGCGTACGATACTCAATAAAAGTGAGAATTAATATTGAATAACAATATGCAATAATTAAAAATATGAGAAATAGGTTAGGTGGAAGAAAAAAAAATCATTCTATGAGGACACTTGTTCTCAGCGTTTATGACTTTATATAATAGGAAAGTTCCTTAATTTTATTTTGAGAAAATAAATTGCTCAAATTAAAATTAAAGCTATGGAAGTTTATTTCACACTGTTCAAGTTCAAATTTCTCACTAATACCTCAATTCTTGAAATTGCCTTGAAGATTAAATTCCCTTTTCATGCAAAAAGGGGGACTAAAAGAGTATTTGTAGTAACTTTCTATATTGGATTCGATGATGGGCCTCCGATTGGCTAGTCCAGTTCGTTTTCCTTTAAAAAATAAAATATAATTGGGTGCTATTTAATCACAGTATTTGAGGCCCAAATGAAGCCCAAGTATATTGCTTTAGAAAAAAGTAGGGATTTCTTTTTACCTCATTTCATGGCTAAAAAGGACCAAAGTTATTGCATTGGTGGACCAAATATCATTTCTTCAACTTCGGTCCAAAAATTTAATAATTTATACATGTAATTTTCTTTTTAATGAGCTAATTAATTATATGTACATGGTTTTTAAATAATTTCAAGAAAATTTCCCATGAAGCTATTATTTCAAAAATAAGGTAGATCTAGAATAATTATTTGCAACTTGCATGTAATGATGTAACACAGGTCTTTGAAGTCTGTCTTCATCTGAATTAGAATGGTCCATTTATGTATTTAGCTCACATATATTTTTAGACCATTTTTTTTTAGTGGAATAGAAACAAATTAATTTGTACCAAAATGGTCAAACCTGAAGTCACCCTCCCTCCCCAACCAATATGTTATGTGTGTGTAAAAGCTTCAACAGCCAGTCCACCCATTGGAATTGACTTGGCATCACTACGTATATATTTGTTTGGTGAAAGTCCATTCTTTAAATATATTGCATCTATTTTGACCACTCATCAAATACTTCATATAATCTTAATAAAATATCATTTTAGAATATTTATTATTAATTAAAGATAATTAAAATTGGGCAAAAAAAATTATATCTTCCATTCATTCCTAAATTATCTCATAACTACAGTGATTCTTTATTTTTCTCTACTATTTTATAAT
Organism: Scutellaria barbata; assembly: GCA_028654395.1. Taxonomy (NCBI): domain Eukaryota; kingdom Viridiplantae; phylum Streptophyta; class Magnoliopsida; order Lamiales; family Lamiaceae; genus Scutellaria; species Scutellaria barbata. The sequence goes on from CM053645.1 coordinate 13,867,077, forward strand.
TAGTACTGAAACTATTTCAATCATTCTAAATTTTCGAATTTTTGCATTCCTCTATAGGAAAATTCAAAACCAGTCTTTGCAAAATCCAAATTACAAAATTAATATGGAACCAAACAAAATATGTAGTATTTCTATTATCTATATTAATATACAATCGATTGTACCAAAATTGTGTTGGTTGGGTATTTAATTGTGGAAGGATTCTTGATTAAGTCTTTTTATATCTCATATTGTTTACGTATAGTATTTGAGAAACCAGGAAAGATTGTATGGTGCTCAATAAGTATGAAAGAGAATAAATATAATAACATGATTTTGATTTGAAATAAATTATATTTGAAAACATATATATAACTAAAAAACAAATCATTAAAATTAAAATTGAACCTTTAAATTGGATGAAAGGGACTAGTATCTAAAAAAATAAGGCAGTGGAGGAAATTGGTTTTTGTATTAACATGGCAGATTTATGAAATATCAAATCCTTATCTTGATTAAGGATTGAATTAGTTTGAAGATAATACTTTGGTACACGATATTGAATGGTAATTCTCAATTTTTATACCAAATAAAACCGATTAATCATAACTTGACACGCAAAGTTTCATGTACCATATACAAATGTCAGCAATCAAAAGATTACTAATAAAAAAGTGTTCAATTTCAAATGCAATATATCATTTACAAGCAATTGTTGGTAAATTCGTGAACCAAGTCTCTTCAATTTTGTTTATATAATAATAGTAAGATCTTCCTTAAAAAATTATAGTAAATTCTACATACAAAGATGTAAAACTTTAGGTGGGAATGCATCAAATTAATTATAATTAAGTTATTCATATTGGGATTCTATCAAAATTCTTCAACCCTAACGTATGATGGAGGCAGAAAACATGGACTTTATAGTTTCAAACTAGTTGCAATCCTTTATAGTTTACTTCAAAGTCACATTTATTTAACCACTAATATTTAACTGATTATTAATCCAAAAGAGACTTTTTTTTTTTTTTTGGAAATGGGTTCACACATATATATAATTAAAACACTATTATCATGGTTTTAGTCTCGTAAATTTTGTCAGCTTTTAGTTTGACAAACTTGCAATTCCAAGCCTTTTGTCTTAAGTGGAAAGTTGGTGTATTTTGTTTGGGGAGGTTCCGATCTATTATATTGAGGGTTGAAAATTTATCATTTTTGTGAAAGTTTGTAATAATTAGTAATAGGAAATTATAATTGCAAGAACATAAATAAAAATATCAGCTTTCAAGGATTGCAATTTCAACAAGTATGTTTCATGTGCACTTGGTGTACATGCAATTTGGATCGACCCGAATCCACGAATTTTAGATTTTTTTTATTTTATTTTTTTAATTCAGGCCAAAACTTTTATGTAGAAAGTTGGTGACTTTTATGTTAAATAATTTAGAACAAAATGAAAAGCAAAATTTGTATATTCATATAACCCTTATGTGATATTCATATAACCCTTATATATATTCTTGTGACCTTTATGTACAAATATTCATACCTTTATGTAATATTGTGTACAAATTTTGTTGAAATTCTTCCTTTTTTTTTTCTAAGTTACAATGCATAAAAGTCCAAATTTATACATAAAGGTAAATATATAAAATAAAATTAAAAAAAACGTGGATTCGAATCGGGTCGACCAGAATTGTCCGTGCACCAGGTGCACATGAGAATTTGTCAATTTCAACATCTACATTCAAGTTTGACAAAATTAAATTATGAACTCAATAAAATTTGGGTTAAAAACACGTTTCCATCCAAACTATATGTGATTTTATAATTTTTGGTATAAATTTTTTAATTTTGTATTTTGCTATATGAACTTTAATTTTAATATATTTTACAATATTAGATAAATCCTAAACATTGATTGAGGACACGATTTGTTCAATACCGTAAAATACAACAAATTTAAAATTCATACGACAAAGTATAATATTTCAAAATTTATACAATAAAAATATAAAATCACGTATAATTCAAATGAGAAAATATTATTAACTTTTTAATAATTATTAGTTTCCTTAGCTAGAAGTAATGGGTATGCCGGATCAAATTGTCTATATCGATTGCTATGTTTTATTAGATGTTAAAGAAAATTTATGAAAGGTAAATAAAACAATACTGTGCTAATAAAAATGGAGTAATGCAATATATTCCAATTTATGCAACTCTAATGAAAATAAAATAAATTATAAATAGATATCCTTACAATACCTTAAAAAATAATAATGTTGATCCAGCAAAGCATTTAAGATTTGCTTTGTAGTGCACATGTTATTTTAGTTATCATAGGAATTGAAATAGAATATATGTTTAATTGGGTAGTCAGCATTGGCGCTGAACAGGAATTAAAATGAACAGTTTTTAAAATGTGAGAAAATTATTGCTGTAACATCATACTACTAATAAATTATACAAAAAAATGATTAGAATACCAATATTGACTAATTTATAATAAATTTCTACCAGAATAAAGTTATGGGAAATCTGAACTACCTTGTTGAATAACTGAATCATTTCATGTAATGAAGTTTTTTTTTTTTGATTGACATCGGTTTTCGGCCGTACAGTGACTGAGTTCCAATAAAATGAACTTATTGCTAAAATTCAAAAAGTGGAAAAAATATATGCTGTATGAATATTTTGTGAATATAATGATATTATTATTTATTTACTATACGATTTTGGATATTGGCGTTAGTCATGATCAAATACAAGGCATGATTGAAGGATATGTCTTCGAACCTTATTGTAAAGTAATAATAATAATAATAATAATAATAATAATAATAATAATAATAATAATAATAATAATGTTGATGCACGTGAATAAAAAACCCTACTAGAAAAATATGGAAATATCGAAATCTGGATATATTGATATAATATTGAATCATAAGATGAGGACAGAATTAAAAGTTGGGCCTGGAAAAAAATAAAGATTAAAAAAAGAAATAAATGTGAAAAATGAATGGAAAAGCTGCAAAAAAAAAAAAAAAAAAAGAAGGAAGAGAAAATAGACGGAGATTCCAAAGGAAAAGTAGTGAGTTGGTGACGATGAGATCCCAAATAAAATAGGTGGGATGAGTGTTGTGTGTCAGAGACCTGAATTTACACATTATTTTCACAACTGCTATTGTCTCCATTGACAACGACATTTCTCTTTTTTTTTTTCCCCCAATTTTCAAGATTCTCAATTTCAGGCATCTCCCACATTAATAAATAAGAGTAGATCCTAAATGCCATCGTGTTATGAATTTAGTTACAAACCAACGATTTATATAGGTTTTTGTGAATAAATAAAATTTCTACTTTTTTTTTTAATGAATGTCTTTTTTTTTTTTTTTTTTTTTGCACTTAGATTAGATAAGCTGATCAAAAAAATTAAGATAAAATCTTAACTGAGATCGTCTCACAAATTTCATTTTGTGAGACTACCTCATATATTTGATTCGGTGAAATTGATGAGATCGAATATAAAAAATTATGTAATACTTTTGTGTGTATTAAATAATATTTTTTTTATATTAGATAATATTTTGTATTATAAGATGGTTTTGAGTTGAGTTGGATTATAAGAAAATATGTAATACGTTTTAGATAATATTTTTCTGTATATCAGATAATACTTTTGTTTTGAGTAATTATAAAGAAATATGTAATATTTTTATGTGTATTGGGTAATATTTTTCTATATATCAAGTAATACTTTTGTATTATATGATACATGACCCAAATTGGGTCGAGTTGGGTAGCTAAAAATACATGCAGATCCTAACTGTTTAGATGTTCTTTTCTTTCGTGCAATATATAATATTTTGTGTATATTAGGTAATATTTTCTATATACCATGTAATACAAAAAAATTGCCTAAAATATAAAAAAATATTATTTAATACATACAAAAGTAATACCAACTCCAGAACTAGTTCATATCTAAGTGTATTTATTATAAGTAAATTGTAAATAATTACATTGTATCTTATTTAATCACCTCAAATTAAATTTGAGCATTTCTTTTATAGATCCAGAACAAATATTTCTTCTAAATTCCTACAATAACACATATTTTGGGATTTTTGTTTTGTTGCTCAAACGATATTTGTATTGAAATATAAAAAGTATATATTACATCTAACTAATTTAGCAGTAATTATACATCACTAATTAATTATACTTCCTCATGAAGAAATCCACAATCACTATTTGAAATTCTACACGAGATAAATCTTGGTTTTTTTTTTTTTTTCGCAATTTCTTCAAGCCATATAGAAAAAATTAATATGTCGGACAAGTTAGACCAAATAATATATTTTGGATTTAAATTTGAAAAACTAACAATTCTTAAAGAAAAAAAAAAAGAGCAATGCTTTGATGCGATGCACCATATAGTCCGGAATTCTTAAAAAGCATAATGTGTATACCAATTTAGATTCTCAAATTTGTATTGTGCATAGGTCACATCATTCTTTATCAATACACAAATGTATCAAATAAGAATGAAATAAGATGAAGATAAACATTAGTGTAGTGTACTAGAATATATTGTATATAAGATCATGATATAAGATTACTAAAATGAAGATCAAATATAGGAATTAGAAATATAAAAAAAAAAAAAGGTGGGAAATAAGCAAAGATTGAATGCGTGATAAAGAAAGTAGATAGAAGAGCACAGACACGAAACCATGTAAAGAAAGTGGAAAACATATTTCCTCTGTTCCGCATTGATACCCTTCTTTAACTACACCTAATGGCAACCCTCTGCAATAAAGGAACTACACCAGGGGTAAGGTGGTCAAATTACTACTATTCTGTTAACTGGTATATTAATTTAATCCAACCACTTTCTCTTCTCTTAATCTCTTTTTTCATCATTAATTTCAAATCATAATTAATTTTTGATAAAAGTACAAGATTAATTAACAAATTTTTTATTTATATTTTTGCAAACATAAAGGATGTTCATGTACTGTATAAATGTTTTTTTTTTCTTTCCAAAACTCGAGGATTAAGAAACTTAATAAACTAACATAACTGGACCACTAGTCAATAGGTCTTGCCATTAGTTCGTGGTTTGATACGTTAATCAATTAAATTGATAGTTCAGTAATAAATTTATTGAAAATTAACAAAATATATTTATTACATTATGTAAAATAATAATAGTAATATTTATTACATTACAAAAAATAAGTTACTTGAAATAAATTTAATACATTTTAAAATTCCCGGATTATATATATACATGTGATTTAATCAAATATCAAATCCAAACCCCCTAAATATATAATATGAAAGTTTGAGAGAAATAAATAACAACAAAGGTAAAAAATTTAAGTGACCAAAATGTCTTTTCAGTCAATTGGATTTCGGTTTGAGCGATTGAACCACCCAAATTCGATGAGAAAATAACACTTACATGTATTTCTAATTCAATTCAAATTATATTATATGTTTCTCAAGTTAAGGATTGTTGCTCACAAAATTTTTCTAATTTAAAAAAAAAATGAGTTAAAGGAAAACTTGCATCAATATAAATTTATGATTTGTTTATTGATATTCCAAAGTCAATACCATGACAAAGTTATATTAGTTTGTAATAAAGTGAAAATATAAATTACTTTGAGAAATTGATTTTAGTAAATAAATAAAACAAAAAAGATTGGAAAGAATAATTATATGAATATATATTAAATGCTTTGTCAGCATTGAAAGCCTAAGAAAAAAAATATTATCAACAAAATTATATAAAATTATTTAACAAATTCCAACATAAATCCACTAAAAGTCTTTCTTCAAAAAATAAATACAACAAGTGACGTGACAATAGACTTTCAAATTGTCAAAGTACCCAAATTCCCTCACTTGAATTATTAATTGAAAATAGGCATCCATACTTAGCAATATAATTAATTGAATGAAAAATGTAAAAATTAGGGTAGTATTTGAAAAAAGGTTGGTGAGTGGAAATTCATTCACGAAGTCTGCATTTGGGGGCTGTGGAAGCAAAGAAAATGGGAAAATAGCGGAAAAAATGGCATTTTAATCTCATTTCACTTTCTCCCCACTATATATAGATACTTCACCAGCGCCATTTACACATTATTCAGCCACCCATTTTCGAATCCTCTCTCTCCTCTTTTCTCTCTCTGATTTCTTGCTTGCAACTTGCAAGTACCCCTCCTTGGCGTGTTTCTTGTATTGCTTACAGAAAACAGCTTTGGGAAGCATAGTTTTGGATTTCAGGATACTACTCGTTGCTTGATTAATCTGTTTTTTGGTTCGTTTTTTCAACTGAAAAATAGAGATGGCCAAGAATGTGGGAATTCTCGCCATGGAAATTTACTTTCCTCCTACTTGCATCCAACAGGTACTCAATTCTCGATCTTTTCCGTATTCGTTTTGTGTGTATAGCGCAAGTTGAATCGAAGAGTCTCAAGACATCTCACGTATGTCTAAAGCCTGCGCAAGTTATAACTTTCGTGGTTATAGTGTTTGGTGTTTCTGTTTCTTGGTTTTCGAGAAATTTTTCTGGGAGTGATGAAGGATGGGCAGAAAACATGTTTTCTTCGAGGAATCTCTACTTTTCTTTCTCTTGGTCGCTTTTTTCATGATTTCAGAATTTTGTAGATTGGTCCCACCTGATAATTTGAAAGTTTATCTGGTTGAAAGGGATCCTCTTGCTCATTCCAATTGATCACGCCTTTTCTGATTTCATACGTTTTAATTTCAGATTCACTCTGCACAAAATTCTCTCTCTCTCTCTCTCTCTCTCTCTCTCTCTCTCTCTCTCTCTTGCTGCTGAGGATAACAGATCTTGGCACCCTTAAGCTTGGTGCTCCAACTGATTGTTAATCTTTAGCAGTATTACGTTTGAAAATATGAGAAAAAAGAATCCCTTCTGATTTTAAGTATGTGTTAAGCTGTATTAATCTTTTCCTGATGTGTGTGTTGCAGGAGGTGCTGGAGGCTCATGATGGAGCTAGCAAAGGGAAGTACACAATTGGGCTTGGCCAAGATTGCATGGCATTTTGCTCTGAGGTCGAAGATGTTATTTCCATGAGGTATTTTTCACTTGGTCCTCTCTTCTTAGTTAGGTGTCACTAACTTCACATCACAAACCAGGGGAAAGATGCAAATTGCGAAATCACATATCTTCATCCCTGTTCTTGTTTATGTGGATTACATGCTAGGCATAATAATCTTAATCTAGCCTCATATGCAACATTCTTGAAAGATTATGGAAGTTCTTTGTTAGCATGGTGGTGGATTCGATTTTGGTATTCTACATGATTCATAATCTGCCTTTTCTGGCTAAACAAGAGAGGACACATTACTGATTAATTCTGAAGTAACTTCATTTTTGTTGAATTGAAAAGATAATTACTGATTTGACATTGTTTAATTAAACCATCCTAGTTCATAAACTTTGTATGTTTTTATAGATGCTCTTTTGATGTACTTGTAGCTGTACATGTATGGCTAATTTTTTTGGTTTTTCATAGACAATTTTCATATTGCTCTCTATGATAAATGCAACTGGAAGGCATGAGGCATGAGGAAATTAAAAAATCTTTTACATCTCTGGAACACAGTCTTAGAAAGTTGTCTAGAAATTGTTCACAATGCTATTTAAATGTGTACTGGCTGCGATGGTTAATAAGAATTTTGTCACCTTCAGATTTTCCTAGCAATTGTTAACTCTTTGACTTCAGTATGACAGCTGTCACCTCACTCCTAGAAAAGTATGGTGTCGATCCAAAGCAGATTGGACGTCTTGAAGTTGGAAGTGAGACTGTACTTGATAAAAGCAAATCCATTAAGACATTTTTGATGCCAATCTTCGAGGTACATGGGTTTTAGATCTGCACTTTAGCTCTTCCATCTGCAATTCCATTTTCTGTTGTTCTGGTTTATAGTGATCATGGGCCATGATCTTATTATGGCAATGTGGGCTACTTGAAGTTAGCCAAAAAGTTATTAGATATCATCAATAAGCTCCTCTTGTGCATTGATTACAGACACACAATGCATCACATCCATATTTTAGCCAAATCTTAAAGCCATGATTAGTTCACCATAAATGTGTGTTTATGTCATTTGCTTGCTCAAGGCGTATATATTTATCTATTATATTCCTAATTTGGATGAGATAAAAATTTCTTGATTTCCTACTGGCCATATTTTAACTGTGATAAAGCCTATAAGCAACTGTTTTTTTTTTTTTTAAATATTTATCCTGTCACCATTAAATGTGTTTTTAACATAATACTGATCCTTGTACATTTTGCTTGTGAACAGAAATATGGCAACACTGATATAGAAGGTGTTGACTCATCCAATGCTTGTTATGGGGGTACTGCAGCACTATTCAACTGTGTCAATTGGGTAGAAAGTAATTCTTGGGATGGAAGATACGGGCTTGTTGTCTGCACAGATAGTGCGGTAAGATCTATTCTTTTTTGCTTATCAAGTGGAAATCCTTTTTCTATTTGATCTTTGTCTTTCTCATCAATCATCACAAGTGATTACTTAGATTCTGTATTACACTCCCTGGAATTCCTTTATGGTTCCTTACCTGTCATTGGTTAATAGGTTTATGCTGAGGGACCAGCTAGGCCAACTGGAGGAGCTGCAGCTATTGCCATGCTAATAGGACCAAATGCTCCTATTGTTTTTGAAAGCAAGCTTAGGGCGAGTCACATGGCTCATGCTTATGATTTTTACAAGCCTGACCTTGCTAGTGAATATCCAGTAATCCTCTTCTCTTTCAACTGTATTCTGTCATAAAATGCTCAGATTATGCACTTGTGCACAGTATGCTGAATTTATCTTTGATGTCAAGAATATAATGTGGTTGGTGTTATAGGATAACTATGCACTACTACTATGAATATATGGCATTTTATGCTTGCTCACTTACAGTTGAATTTATGCTTGTAGGTTGTTGATGGCAAGCTTTCTCAGACTTGTTACCTTATGGCACTGGATAGTTGCTACAAAAGCTTCTGCCAAAAGTAAGTTCCAGTAGAAAACTGACCTGCTTTACCGTTTCTCTTTTACTCGTACTTAATGTTATGCTTTATAGGTTTGAGAAGATGGATGGCAAGAAGTTCTCAGTTAATGATGCTGACTACTTTGTATTCCATTCTCCATATAACAAGGTAACTATTGTAAATTCAGTGGCATTCTAAATGCAGTGTAGTTTTTGATGTTCTTATCTTCCCTTCATAAATAAAAATTACAAGGTTTGTTGACGTTTTACTTGAAACATGCAGCTTGTACAGAAGAGCTTTGCTAGATTGTTATTCAACGATTTCTTGCAGAGTGCCAGGTGAACATCTTTTCTCATGAGGGATACTTGTTTATCAGAGGGTTTTTGCTTATTTGCCTTTTCGTTTTTTAATTTTCAGCACGATTGATGAGGCCGCTAAAGAGAAACTGGCGCCATTCTCATCACTATCCAGTGACGAGAGCTACCAAAGTCGTGATCTTGAGAAGGTTTGAATCATCTAACTTCCCCTGTTCTAAAGTTATGCTCTCATTGTTGTGAAAGTATGGACATCTGTGGGCTAATGTGAATGTATCCACAGGCAGCCCAACAAGTTGCGAAGCCATTTTATGATGCTAAGGTGCAACCATCTACACTAATCCCAAAACAAGTGGGGAATATGTATACTGCATCACTATATGCTGCATTTGCTTCCCTCATCAACAACAAAAGTAGCACTCTGGTAAAAATCTCTGATCTTGTTGGTTAAGCTGTTTTAGGTTAATGAATGATGTCAAATGGACAATGATCATATTTGTAAATGGTTTTCTTCATTCAGGCTGGACAGAGAGTCATATTGTTTTCATATGGCAGTGGTCTGACATCCACCATGTTCTCTCTCCGTCTAAACGAGGGACAACAACCTTTTACCCTCTCCAACATCAATTCCATCATGAATGTTTCATCCAAGTTAAAGTCAAGGCATGAGGTATGCTTGATTCTTGGTTTACTTCCCATTTCTTCTCAGACTTTATTGTAGAATTTCATGTGATTGGTTTCGAAATCTTGGTTCTTTGGCAAAAAAGCGGTAATGATATATGCTATCCTGTGCAGGTCGCACCAGAAAAATTTGTCGAAACCATGAAGATAATGGAGCACAGATACGGAGGCAAGGACTTTGTCACAAACAAGGATTGCAGTCTTCTAGCACCAGGTACATACTATCTGACTGAAGTGGATTCTAAATACCGAAGATTCTATGCAAAGAAGGCTGCTGAGAATGGCACCATTGCCAACGGCCACTGAGATAGTCGAACCGGGATATGATGCCGTGAAATTGGGTCTTGTGTCTAAGCTGTTTTAGTGCATAGAAGAATAACTGTATTTGCATTGTCTGATATAAGCATCTTCTGAGTGAGTTTGGCAGGTTAAATGTTATCTATAGTCTATTTGCATTCTTTTTCTTGGTTTTTCATTCTCTTGGAAAGGATCTCTTTGTAGATGGGTGTATTCTATTTCTTAATGAAATCGACACTTTGCAAGTTCAACTTGCATCTTGTGTTGTTGTTGAACACGAGATCCTCTGTTTCAAACATCGTTTCATCTCATATTCTTGAATTATTTATTTATCAAAATATTGATGTTAATGTGTATCAAGTGATATTCTAGTTAATTCTGGAGAATGTTAGGGTGGATTGAAATTGAAGATTGGATTCTTATAGTTGGTGTTTGCTGTCTTTAATGGAGCCCATTTGGAATGAGTGAGATTGCTAAGCTGAGTGAGGAGGCTACAGCTCACTGGACCTAGGACTTTTGTGGGAAAAATAATTAGTTTAATAATGTGAAATGAGGTGTAAAATTAATTACAATCCATGCTAGGAAGGTTTTTGTTTTTACGGTGCATTTATATTGGTCAAATAATTAGTTTTTTTTCTAGTTTTACATTTAGTTTTTATTTGTGAAGAAAATTTAAAAAATGAAAATGCCTCGTGTATCTAAGAATTAATTTATCGAGTAAACATAAAATAAATATAATATATAATATAGATGATTAATTTATTGATAATTAGTTTATAAATGATGAATCTACAATATGTTGTAATTTGGGCTTTCCCTATATTTGTATAGTAATAAATCAGTCCTGCTCACCTATCTATCATGGGCACGTGAATATATACTTATGACGGATGTGTCAAAAATTTAATAAATTTATTAATTTCATTATTTATATAACAAGAGAATGAGATCATTAATGATATATTAAGAATTGTCTATGATAGACACAATTTTGAAGAATAAATACTCTTTTAACTTATGATCTAGTTACAGTTTGTTTGTTTGGTATTTACTTTTTACAGGCAATCTACTAACAGTTTTTTAGGAGCAAATATTTTTGCATGGTAATCACTACTTGACTTAATGTTGTCCATCAAGAGTTAGAAATGTTAACAAACTACTTATTTTTGGAAATAAATTTTCACTTTTGAGTAGATCATACTTTGATACGTCTCAGGAAAAAATCCAATTAATGATGAATTTAATGTATTTCTTTCTTTCTTCCCAAAAAGAAAAAAAAAAAACTATTTTACATATGGAAAGATAAAATTAGCATATGCTTTAATTTGCTCGTAACTAAGCATATAACTCACACGTCTCAGTGAGAATATAAATGACATGAGATAACTCGTAAGTTGTTTGACATATATTTGAATTTGTTTTTAATTAATTTGACTTGAGAAAAAAAAATCGAATTAAAAATAATCGAGTCAAGTTTAAACACATTATGTTAAATTTACTATTTTAACCTTAAAAATTATTTTTAAGACAAACATTTTTGGTATTCTTATTGCCGCCAAAGATAGCACATTAAAAATAAACAAATGTGGAGAACAATGAGGAATCAGCAGTTTGATTTTGTAAGCATTCTTCAACTAACAACTGATGTAAAAATTGTCCTTTTGCACGACATTAACAATAGCTATTTCTACGATGAAAAATTATAGGCGATGAGAATCTCAAAACAAGTTAAGCAGTCCAGATTATGCGGAGTTAACAATTCTGAGGAACATACTATATATACCCTCTTGATGAGGTATCACCTAATTAATTACCTTAGAAAAATCCAAGCATGATCATCAAAAATGCCCGTTCCCTTATTGCTCTGTATCCATTATTACTTGCTGCACTTGTTCTTAACTGCCACTGTGATGACAGAAAGGTATATATATGTTTAGAATGTTACTAGCTACAACTGTTTTTCTCTTTGTTTCTTGTTTTCCTCATGCTAAACTTTATGTGTAGCTACATGTCGTGTACATGGGTGATCGGCCTCAAGATGGTTCGTCATTTGCATCTGCACATCACACCATGCTTCAGAGTGTGCTAGGAAGGTTGGTAGAGCTTAACAAGAATGAGAAAATGCTATAAGAGCCATAATTAATTTTACCATTTCTTGATTATCTGATTTTGCAGTGTTTCTTCAGCAAAGAAGTCACTAGTTCATAGTTACGGTAGAAGCTTTAACGGATTTGCAGCTAAGCTTACAGAGGAAGAAGCTGACAGCATTGCAGATATGGAAGGAGTGGTCTCTGTAATCTCTAATCGAATGCTAAAGCTTCACACGACAAGGTCGTGGGACTTCGTGGGGCTCACCCAAGACAAGCTTGGAGATGGCAAGGAAGGAGATATCATTATTGGACTCCTTGACACTGGTGAATCATCATTACATACACCATTCTGCAATGCAAAAATCGCGTATTAATGCCTAATTCTTTGCAGGACTGTGGCCGGAGCATCCAAGTTTCAACGACACAGGTTATGGTCCTCCACCGGCTAAATGGAAGGGCACTTGCCAAACCACCAATTTCACCTGCAATAAGTACTTAACCATCATTGTCGGTATACATAGTCTTCTGTACTATATTCATTCATTCTGATCTCTCAATTTCCATCTCAGCAAGGTCATTGGTGCACGTTACTACAACAGTGACAATGATACTGATGACACGGATATACTCTCTCCAAGAGACACTATAGGACATGGTACTCATACGGCCTCAACAGCTGCTGGAATAGAACTACCAGGGACGAGCTATTTTGGCTTGGCGGAGGGCCTGGCAAGAGGCGGGTTTCCTAACGCGAGGATTGCAATGTACAAAGTCTGCTGGTCAGGAGGATGTGGTCTTGCTGATATTCTTAAAGCCTTTGATGATGCAATCGCAGATGGAGTTGATATTATATCGGTTTCCTTGGGAACTGATTGGGCTGATGACTATTTCAATGACCCTATTGCCATTGGATCTTTCCACGCTATGAAATACGGGATTTTAACCTCCAACTCAGCTGGGAATTCAGGCCCTGATCCTGTTTCAGTCTCCAACTTTGCTCCTTGGACACTCACTGTTGCTGCTAGTACTATTGACCGTAAATTTGTTGCTAACTTGGTGCTTGGCAATGGCCAAATCTTGACAGTAAGTTAAACAACATTACTCATAGATTTTCTTGAAAAACTCTTGTGTCTCATTTGTTTGATGAACTTTCTTGAAGGGAACATCTGTTAATGGCTTTGATCTAAATGGAACTTTGTATCCTTTGATGTGGGGTGGAGATGCTGTGAACTATACCTATGGTTATAGTTCAGACGACGCACAATTCTGTGATGATGGGATGAATCTTGACATGGTGGCAGGGAAGATAGTATTCTGTGAAGGCAAGCAGGATGGTTCCACCATTCTTCTGAATAATGGAACTGGAATTGTCATGGTTGATTCAACCATCATAAATCCTGCTTATTCTTTCAGCTATCCACTGCCTGCAACTCTCATAAATCCAGACGATCGCCAAAAGATTATGGACTACATACGATCCACAAAGTACAAACTCTCTCGATTGAGCTTATGCAGTTTCCTTTCTATCCTGTTCATGGCTCTAAAATGACACACTTTCAGGTACCCTGAGGCGACCATTTTGGTTGGAGAGACATGGAAAGATGCCACGGCACCTACGGTGGTCTCGTTTTCTTCAAGAGGGCCGAGTGAAATTAGCCCCGATATTCTCAAGCCCGACATTGCTGCCCCTGGTGTGGACATCCTTGCTGGTTGGTCTCCATTGGCACCACCTTCGAGATACCATCAAGATTCTAGAAGACTATACTTCAATGTGATTTCAGGCACATCCATGGCCTGTCCCCATGCCAGTGCCACTGCTGCATTTGTTAAATCTGCCCACCCTGATTGGTCTCCAGCTGCAATCAAATCCGCCATCATGACAACAGGTATCGAATTAATCTAAGTTACAATCAAAATGAAACACAAAACACACAAACCTGTTTTCTAACAATGTTTCTTTACTACGAAACAGCTCATGTGATGGACCCAACAAAACAGAACGACCTTGAGTTCGCCTACGGTTCAGGACACATAAACCCTGTGGCTGCCCTGGATCCAGGGCTCGTGTTCGATTTAGCTGAAGCTGATTACAGTGACTTCCTCTGCAAACAGGGATACAACACGACCACCCTAAGACTCGTCACAGGGGATAATAGCACCTGCGCCAGTACTACACCTGGAAGAGGATGGGACCTTAACTACCCATCCTTCTCACTATATGTAGAAGATGGTCAGCAGATTATGGGCACATTCACCAGAAGAGTCACCAACGTGGGTCCAGCCAACTCAACCTACACTGCCACCATCATGAACATGCCGCCACTGATCAACGTCACGGTTGAGCCACTGGTGCTGACATTTTCTGCCATCGGAGAGGCACTGTCGTTCACGGTGAAGGTTGTGGGACCCGCAATTACTCAGCAGCCGATCATGTCGGGGGCTATTATATGGAGCGATGGAAAGCATTCAGTTAGAACGCCTCTTGTGGTGTTCAATTACTTCCCTGGTGCTCCTTATACTGATTCTGATTCTAGGGTGGAAAAGAAGGATAGATTGAAGGGCTCTTACAGGAATTACTGAATACTGAGATGGGACATGAAGTTGGCCTGTTTTCATGTACTGATAAATGATCATAAAAAATAACATGTTTCCTTGGAATTCATCCTCGGACAAATCGAGTCGGGTCTGTTGCATCGGGCCTGGATGCTTGTACAATGCAGTGGCCTTTGAACAACAATTTAATAAACGAATGTTTAGCTTATGGACACATTACCTGTCAACAAAATTGGTGTTTTTGTGGAAGCAAAACTTAAACTTGACGAATGAGAAAGTGGTTTTTCAATTTAATACTTCAGTTCAGTTGAATCACTGATACTAATTTGAATACGAATAAAGAATCTTCAATGTGAGCCATAAAGTGGGAGTTTGTGTTATTACATTAGCATTTCACATGTCATAATTACATTCTAGCACAAATAAAATTATAACCGACACATGAAAAAAATTGGATAATCTAAACTTGTAAATTATACTAACTTAAATATGGAAAATAAATTTAAAGAGAAGAACAATCAGCTTGTCATTGTGGAATTAGGCAGCAATCTGATTGATATCATGTCGTTGGAATCTTTTAGTCTTGTTTTACTCAGTAGACTTGAATCGAACTTAAAGACATAGAATTTTCATTATATTCCTTAATTTTCCATAGCTGCTCTGATCTGGATGTTATAACATTGTTCACAACATCTGCCTGTTTTTCTTATTTTCAAACAAGCCATGCATTCAAAGTGGAAACAATTCTGGTAGTTATGAACGCACAAAAACTTTTATACAATTGGATCCGTACACTTGATCCGATCCGGCCCACGCGCCCTCCACACGCGCTTGGGTGGGTGTGCGCTCAAACCCACCCAAATTTGCTCCAAGTGCTAGATCTTTATGTTATGTTAAACATACATTTATGTTATATTAAGCATACTTTTATATTATGTTAAACATACTTTTATGTTATGTTAGTCATATCTTTAGGGTCTTTATATTATATTAAACATACTTTTATGCAACGTTAAACATACATTTATATTATATTAAACATACCTTTATAATTTTATATTATATTAAGCATACCTTTAGGGTTTTTATATTAAATTAAGCATACTTTTACCAGAGATTCTTTTCCATCAACAGAAGGAATTGAATTCTTTTCCTCAAGGACAGAATACAAAGGTTCGAAGGGGTACCCTTTCTTAATGCTCTATGAGATCGGACAACATTGTATTAATAAGAGGAATTGAGCCAATACCACTTGTAAATGATGATGTTCCCCCTACCCCCAGGTTCGCCTTAACCAGCCCCTTCAGGGCAGGGACGACTACTTAGTCTCTCTATGGCAGAGGATGTGGTGGCTTACCACCTCCCTTACCACCCTTCGCACCTTTCCACGCTTTCTTCTTTTTAGACGGTTTGGTCATACAGTGTTGGTTGAGAGACCTTTACTTGTTCTCGGATGACACTCAATTGCTCCTTAACATTAAATATACATTTATGTTATGTTAAACATAACTTTATGATACTACGAGCCTTGTAGCTCAAGTGGTATCCCACATTTATAAAGGTGCAGATTGTGATGACTAGAGTTCGAACTCGAATCACACAAGTGAGTTCGAACCCGAATCACACAAGTTTTCTAATTTTTATTGTTCCCCCCTTCCACTCCCCCAAACTCATTTTTAAAAAAACATACTTTTATAATTTTATGTTATGTCAAGCATACTTTTAGAGTTTTTATATTATGTTAAACATACATTTATATATGTTATTTTTGTCATACCTTTTAATTATGTTAGTTGTACATTTATATATTATATAAATGTATGACTAATATTAATTAAAGGTATGCGTAATATTTTATGTAAAGGTAATGTACAAATTAGGGTTTTTTTATGTTAAAATTATAATTTTTTCGTTAAAATTAGGAATTTTTTTTCTTTCCAAAATTAGAGTTTTTTTTTTAAAATTAAAAATATTATATAAAAATATACTTAACATAATATAAAAGTATGTTTAACATAATATAAAGGTATGACTAACACAATATAAATGTTATGATAAAAAAAAAACAAAAATATGCGGATTCAAGTCGGATTCGACCCAACCCAATCCATACAACAATTGCACACAAACTTCACTCTATGAATAAACTCTGTCAATCTGACTTGGCCGCTTGGGGTTTAAATAGACATAGATTTGCAGATTGTTTTGTCCGTAAACTTGGTAACGTTAGCTACAGCTGGGTTGCGTTGATTCTTTTATGTAAATAAGCTGTCTTTGTAATTTGTATAATATATATTCCTTATGTCATAAATAATATCTCTTGCCGGATAAACACAGTCTGAATGGTATATAATCCATTATGCTTTCTGCATTTTCTCAATCTCTCTGTGTGTGTATGTATATATTGAATCAATAATTTTTAAGCTATTCTAAGTAATTTGCGTTTTTTTTTACTCTATTTGTTCCTAATCTTTCTTTCTAAATTTTACATTGTTTTTAAGTTTACTAATAATGGAATATAATGAAATATATTATTCATAACTCCATTACCAATAATACATATTACTTTCAAAATATGAAAGATGACTCGAGTTATAAAACAAAGTTAAAAAGAACGAAGAAAAAACTCTTTATTTGCCAAAACTGAAAATCATATTCCAAGTGCCGAAGCACTAAAATATTCACAACAAATAGTTAGATAGGATGCATGTTTGGTTAATGGAAGCAAGAACAGCTACATGCGGCTGAAGAAATCAAGAAATGCTCAAAACAAAAAATCCCAACAATGCAAAACAAACTTCAACATCATGAAAATAGGAAACTGTGAAAACAAAGGCGGAATTCTCAACACAATCAACAAAAAGATAGCCCTATATAAACCTCAAGTCCGAGGAAATGGAGCATCATCATATCACATTCACTGAATCCATTCATCATGGTGAGAGCCGGGTTGTTCACACTTCTCGTTCCTTTATTGCTTTCAGCCCTCGTGCTTAACTGCCACTGCCTGGAAAGAAAGGTACGCGTAAATTTTAACTGTCTCTCAGTCTCCTTCGTTTTCTGTCTTCTAAGAACATGTATACACCTTCTGTATTTGCAGCTTCATGTTGTGTACATGGGAGATCGGCCTCAAGAAGATGTATCGGTTGCAACCGCACATCACTCTATGTTGCATAGAGTACTTGGAAGGTTGATATATATATATAGCTTTAAACTGTAATGACTAGATAACAAACTCCAAATAGCAGAATACTAAAAACATCTATGCTCTGTGATTTCAGTGCTTCAGCAGCCAAAGACTCACTAGTTTACAGTTATGGGAGAAGTTTCCATGGATTTGCAGCTAAGCTGACACCTGACGAAGCCGAGAGAGTTTCAGGTGAGTCTATCAAACATGGAACAAGAAAACTTGATAAGTCATCATATACTAATGTAGGCTGAAAGAGAATTATGTAATTTCTGCAGAAATGGAAGGAGTGGTTTCAGTAAATCCGAGCCGTACGTACAACCTTCATACCACAAGGTCTTGGGATTTCGTGAATCTTACTTTAAACAAACTTGGAGATATCCATGAATCAGATGTCATTATTGGCCTCCTAGACACTGGTAAATTAATCTATCACTTGTTTCTGGTTGTTACCATTCTCTCTCTTACTGTGCATAATGTTACCCTGTCAATATCTGAAGGAGTCTGGCCAGAACATCCAAGTTTCAACGACACTAATTTCGGCCCTCCACCAGCTAAATGGAAGGGCACCTGTACAAACACAAATTTCACCTGCAATAAGTAAGACACATCATAATTAATCAAATGGAGAGAGAGAAACTGCAGAGTTAATCTACATCGAGAGCTTAACATTTCTGTCTGATAATTGCAGTAAGATCATTGGGGCGCGTTACTACAACAGTGAAAATCAGGACTACAAGTTAGAAACTCCGTCTCCAAGAGACACAGAAGGACATGGGACCCACACTGCATCAACAGCTGGAGGGGTTGAGGTGGAAGCATCCTACTTTGGTCTTGCAAAGGGACTTGCACGAGGTGGCGTTCCAAGTTCAAGAATTGCAGTCTACAAAGTGTGTTGGGATGGTGGGTGCAGTTCTGCAGATATCCTTAAAGCCTTTGATGATGCAATTGCAGATGGAGTTGATATCATCTCCGTTTCATTGGGATCAGGTTTCCCTGATGATTACTTTGATGACCCTATTGCCATTGGATCTTTCCACGCCATGAAGAAAGGAATCTTGACCTCAAACTCAGCAGGAAATTCCGGCCCTGTCCCTGTATCCGTTTCTAACTTTGCTCCTTGGACCCTGACTGTTGCTGCCAGTACCATTGACAGAAAATTTGTTGCAAAAATGCAACTAGGAAATGGTCAGATCTTCACTGTAAGTTCAATAGAAACTTCCCAAAACCTTATTCATGTATACAATAACATCTCATCCATCTAACAAACTGAACTAAATTAATGAAGGGAATCACCATCAATGCCTTTGATCTCAATGGGACTTCATACCCTTTAATCTGGGGAGGAGATGCATCAAACTACACCATTGGCTCAAGCCCAGAGTATTCTAGATTTTGCCTACCTATTTCCATGAATAATGACATGGTAGCTGGAAAGATCGTTTATTGTGAAGGCCTCACGGATGGTTATGGGGTTATGCTCGCTAAGGGTGTTGGAACCATCATGTCGGATGTACAAGTTGTCAATCCCGATGTTGCCTTCAGTTGGCCGTTACCATCATCACTGATCAGCCCTGAAGATGGAAAAACCGTGCTTGAATACATTAAAAGCACAGAGTGAGTGCTTCCATGTCCTTCATTTTTACCATACATGATTAGCTCATTTTGATATGCAAATCTTCTCTGTAACCCTGAGCTTCTTTTCAGGAATCCCACAGCAACCATTTTCTTCAGTGATGCATGGGATGATGCCATGGCTCCAATTGTTGCTTCCTTTTCTTCAAGGGGGCCTAATCCCATCTCCCCCGACATTCTCAAGGTAATGATGGATCATTATATATAACATTTAATCATCAACATATTTGTGACTGTCTGTTTTCAACAATATGTTCAATACCAGCCTGATATCACAGCCCCTGGGGTGGATATTCTGGCCGGATGGTCCCCCGTGGCACCATCCTCAGTCTCCGATGCCGATCAAAGGAGCACACTTTTCAACATCATTTCCGGCACATCCATGTCCTGTCCTCATGCCAGTGGTGCTGCTGCCTACGTCAAAGCAGTTCAACCCAACTGGTCACCAGCTGCAATCAAATCAGCCCTCATGACAACAGGTGAATAACAAACTTCTCATGGCACACACACGTGTTTATGTTGTCCGTATTCATGATCTTTTTCCTCGATGATCTCAGCTCATATCTTGGACCCGAAGAAGCATGACGATCAAGAATTCGCCTATGGTTCTGGCCAAATCAACCCAGTTGCGGCAAGAGACCCTGGACTAGTGTTCGATGCATCAGAAGCAGATTACATTAACTTCCTCTGCAAACAGGGGTACAACACTACTACTCTGAAGCTAGTCACAGGAGACAACAGCACATGTGATGGTATAGCACCTGGAAGAGCCTGGGATCTCAACTACCCATCATTCTCCCTATACGTTGCAGACGGCGAAACAATCTCCGGAACCTTCCCCAGAAAAGTTACAAATGTGGGTGCACCAAACTCAACCTACCAAGCTAGCTTGTACCTGCCAGCAATCATCAGTGTTACAGTTGAACCCTCTGTCCTCACATTCTCAGCAACTGGAGAAACCCAAACCTTCACGGTCACTGTCACTGGACCAGCCATTTCGCAGCAGCCAATCATCTCAGGGGCGATCACTTGGACAGATGGGACCCACACGGTGAGGACACCGCTCGTGGTCTACAACTATATCCCTGGTGCTCCTTTCAATCTTGACCCCGACCAGTCCATGGCTGCAGTTGGTACTACCCTACAGCATTCTTCAGTATATCAGAAAGTTGGAAGCTTTGCACATCGCAAGCCACTTCCATAGTTCTCTGAATGAAGCCTCATCAGTGAAATTGAATTAAGCGCCAAGATAATGTTCACTTTCTGATTATACATGTATTAATAATAATGATAAATTTCATAGTAGTGCATCCTTGAAGACGGCAAAGCTGTGTTCAAGGGCACCTGAGTGAAAGAGTGATTGGCAACATTAATGAGGCAGTTAAGCCTTGAGAATTGTAAAATGTAACTAGTTATCAATAAGACTGTTGCCTAATTCCACTCTGACAAGCTGCTTATCCTTCTCTTTTGACCAATTTTGCACATCAGAGCACAGATCCACATAGTATCCTTCAAAGCACAAGGTTTTAATATGGTAAAAGTACTCAAAATGTATTGATAATATGTACAAGAATATATGAATAAACCAGGAACAATAAGTCATGTTGGATTAGAAGGTTAGTTCACTTTTCCTTTATCTGCAAAACAAAATTTGTCAAGAAAGAGGATGAGGAAGCACATGATAATTGACCAAACTCACCAAAGATGCAGCTCCAAAGACATTTACAAACATCTTGGAGAATTTCTGACCCAATAACCCTCTTGGCTTGTTCAGATTCAGCATGTTAGCATCCAAACCTGCAATTAGCTTAAGTTTTGCAAATTTAGACTTTCCTATAACTCCTGGTAGCACTTGATTATATCCAGTATTGGTGGACTCTGGCTTTAAAGGTCCAACATACACTGAACGGCCAGAGTCAAATCATCAGTATTTTATGTAAAGATCATGAGACACAAAACTAACATACATGATCAGAGGTGTAATAAGGTAATCACTTTTCTTTTATGGTAAGTGACTTCTAATAAGATTCGCTAAATTCATAAATCAAAAGCATGCTGTCAAATGAATTTATACTCATTGGCTGTGTTTGGATCAAATAAAATATTTAAAGAAAGTTCTCTACCAACCAAACATAGAATAAAAATGATATAATCATGTAAGATATATAGAGTAGCAAGTTTTATCACTACAATAATATATTTAAAAAAAAATCACGAATTCACAGAGATAGCTAGTATATACTATGAGCAGCATAGTGTAAACTCTGTTCACGGAACGAAACGAACTAAAGAAAAGGAGAACTCCATATATAAAAGTAATTTTACATTTCATCTCACTTATTCAGTTTTGAATTTAACACATCACAAAAATAATAAAAAGAAACAAACTCTTATATATAATATAGTAACAGGAATACAAACAAAAGGTATCAGCCCAAAAGAAGGAAGATAAATACTAATATAAGCTGATAACACACATTAAAATCTCTTCTCTTCAAGCTGCAGGGGTCTTCCGATTTGGCTTGAATACATATTGAATGAGGGAGTCCTTGATGGGCAAGAGTTCAGGAAACTCCTGCTTCAGTTTGAAGGCATCGAGCTCGTTATTACTCCTTGGGGCAACAATCACCTTAGCCTGCTCCTCAAGAGTGAAGTTCTTCCAAGTGAAGTTAGGATCTATATATTCTCGATACATTTCCAAAATCTCATTATGGCTAACAACTCCAGGATTTGTGAAGTTCCAGATTCCAGTGAGATTTCTCTTGGCCATCTCAATGGAAATTGGTAGAAGTTCGTCCAAGATTGTCATAGAGTTGGGTATGTCCACCACCTTCTCATACCGAGTGATCTTCGTAATGAAATTACGAGGATTAGAAAGATCGGATGAAATGGGCATCCTCACTCTCAGTGTGCAGACATTCTCGTAGTTGTGTAGTAAATCCTCAACCTAACAACAAAATAGTAGAATGAAACCACTATCATTCACTCAACAAGCTAAACTAGCGTTAACTAATCTATTCCACATGAATACTTTAGATGGATATGCATAATCCCAGCAACAAAAGTGAGAACTTTAAATGAATACTATATTTTCAATCAATTCCAGGTAATTATGTAAGAGCCATAACACTTCACAATGAGAAAAAACACAAACTTTTTTTACTTTCAATTATTGCAAGATCTGTAACCTAGATGTGGGGACAAAGCTAGATCATCTTTCTAACGAAATTCAGGATATAATTCTATGAACACTAACCACATACGGATTTTCCTTCCCAAGTAGATAATCATCAAGAAATGCAGAATAGACATAAAGAATAAACAAGAATAAGTACAAAGGTCCACATTTAAGAACAAAAAAACAGGAACAAAGACAATGCGCATACCAAGAAAGGCTTTAGAAAAATCTCACCATTGCTTTGGTCTTGGAGTAGAAGGATCCAATAAAATTGGGTTTGTCCTCCTCCTTGAACCCGATACCCGACCCGAGTGGATGCTGGGCATCGTACTCGAAAATACAACCAGTAGCATAGTTAACCAACATCAGACCCTTCTCCCTGCACACGTCAGCAAGCGTCAGCGTGCCGGCGACATTCGTACGGATGGTCTCCACCTTGTGGGACTCGCACCAGTCGACGTTGGGGCGGCCCGTCACGCCGGCGGCGTTGAAAACGTGCGTGGGCTGTGCGGCGGCGATGTCGGCCTCCAGTGAGGCCCGGTTCTCCAGCCGGCCCGACCCGTAAACGTAGTTGATATTCTGGGCTTCACAGAGCTTACCAAGCAACCCACCAATCCAACCAGTGCGGCCGTAGATCAAAAATTTGAAGGATTCGGATGCTGAGCCGTTGGCGGTGGCGACCATGGTAGAGCTCAGTGTGTGTAGTGCGTGTAAGAAAATGAGATGTGGTGGGAGTATTTAATATGAAATACTATTATCTGCCTTTTGCCACTCTCTCTGATGTTTGTAAATATTATGCCTTAAATGACAAAAGTAGCCTTGCATATGAAGAAATCACAAAATTGAATCTAGAATATGATAGAATCAAAGTGTCTTAAAAAAAAGTGGTTTTAGTTTTTTCACATAAATTAACAAGGTGATAAAATGTTTAATTTACTTTTATTTGAAAATAATTACTACAAGGGTCTTTTCTTTTTCTTCTTAACAATATTTTTTTAACATATTTAATTTAATATGAGTAAATGAAGATATTTTTGATAAAATAAAAATAAATATATTATGAAATTTTATAATAACATTTATTTTAAACAAAATAAGTACTCTTTAGTACTTATCTAGCTAGATGCATTGAATATCCTAACTTTAGATTTTCTTTTTCTAATATTGATTTTGATTCATTATACAATTCAGCAAATTAATTATGAGTCCTTCTGGTAACAAAACTCATTATGAATTAAAAAAATCAGTATTAGTAATCAAATTCTAACTTTTGATTGTCAATTTGTCATTGATAAAGGAAGTAAATGCTTAGCACATTGTGACAAGGATCACACGCTCCAAGCTGGACAAGAAGCTACACAAAAGAATGATACATGTTGGATCATTTCCCCTAGATATAAAATGATTTTTGACATTTGTCTCAATCTTGTTCATTTTGTTATTTGATTAACCAATCATTAGGTTGGATTCTAGGTTTTACATAATATATATATATATATATATATATATATATATATATATATAGCTACAATATTAGCATGTATTGATTTTGAAAATAATCAATGAGAAGCTGAGTTTCATCATGAGAAACATATTCACTGTTGCATTTGTTTTCTATTCCATTGCTCTTCCTTCTCTCTATAGCTTTTAGTTTGTTTCTTAACAGTCATCAACTCTATTTTACCTTATTTGGTCCAACAATTTTTAAACTTGCAAATGAATCAAGTCGAGCAAAATAGATTTTTTCAATCTTTTCTAAATCTCCAATATTGAATTGTAAATAACATTTCAGCATTACCAAACAATAGAGTTTTAAAACTTACCAACCAATATATATTCATCCTTATTTAATATGTTTGTTAAATTGAACTTAAATGAACTTTCAACATCGAACTCTAATTAAATTATTTTTGTCCTAAAACATTACGTATATGAAGAAAGCTTATGCTTGGTAAAATATATACTAGATTCGGAAACTGTATTCAATTGTTCTAATATAATAAAAAGGTTGCTTAAACTTATCAACCATTTTTTTTTCCTTTCTCAAATTGATTTTTGATTTGAAATAAATAAAAAAGATAAAAGAAATATATACTTAATTGATAGATATAATTTTATTTGTTTATTCCCGCTTTTTATAAAAAACTCATGTACATACCAACTTAAACTTTCTTCAAAATTTGAAATTCATAATAATACATTCTAAAAATATGTTATGTTATCTCTCATTTAAGAGTTAGATGTTTGTTTAAGGCTTACCCCCACCGGATTTGAGATTTTAAAATCTTAAATCCGTGTTTGTTTAGAGGATTTTGTCAAGAATTATCAAATCCATCAAAAACCTATTCTATCTAAAAAAAATATTATAATTAACCTTATACCTAAAACCTATTACACATCAACTAACAATAAAATATTACACACCACTACTTTTTCCAGCATTGATTTGATATCTACAGTAATAATCCTACATATAAAATCTCAAAACAAACACAGATTTTAACTATTCACCTTTATTATCAAATCCCAAGATTTCAAAATTCGAATTTCCACCATCCTACATAAGCCTTAAACAAACATACCCTAAAGTATTAAAAAAAGTTGTTTGATGTAACCCGCTTTTTCTACTTCCGTGTGCGTTAATAAGTTAGTAGATTATTGGAGTACAAAACATCATATCTTTTTTATGTAAGTTATTGTGTTGTGCATGTATCTTCAAGATCAAATTTCTAAAAAAAAAAAAAAAAAGAATTTAATTTTCTAAAAATATATCCTTGTTTTGAGTGTTTTTATTTTATTTTATATGTAAATCATTATATTTATATTCGTTTGTTTGTTATTTTTCAATATTTTTGTGTATGATTTGGTTTGTTCGATCAGAACCAAGAACCAGCTGTACATGAAGATCCTAACACGATCGATGAATATCGCTCACGTTGCTATTAAATGACGCATTTAATCAAGTCTTCGTATAAAAATATGAGAATAGAGCCCATGATGGGTAGAATAGTCATTTTGTGTTAAAATAGTTCTTAATATGGAGTGGCAATATCACTTTTAAGAATCTAGATCGGATCTCCGACAGTTTCCTTGTACTTGGTACAGAGAGTAGATATTTTATTTTTATTTTCTTATGGAGTAGTTATAATTCAAACACATCATTCATATGACGTGTGCGTGGTGAGTTTGGTAGTGACATGAGTTGGCAATTATTCGGGAGCCTTATAAAAAAATCTCTGTGAAAATGTTTGGTAAAAATTTCCAAAAATAAAATTTTATAAGGTTTGAATTAAATGTTAGGATCTTGATGATATTTTAATAAAATAAATTTCTCCTTTTTTAATAATGTCATCTTGAAAATCAAGAATTCATGAAATTGAACCAAAGAGCAGACATTTGAGGCACAAAAAATTGGAATGATTTCTTCCAAGAATATATGATAACTAATATATAACATAAATATGAAGATCAAGAAAAGAAAGAAAACAGCCTTAGGCTACAATCCTTGTAGGCATGATCACTAGAAAACAGGAACAACAACAACAAAACTTGGATAACCAAGAATTGTTTGAACACACACAGTTGTAGCTGTAATCAAATAGTGAGATTTTCTTGAATCCCACTAAATGTTCCGATGATCTTGCCACCCATGTCTGGAAACGCTTCACAGCCCGGAAGAGGCCTTACATTCCCCATCGAATCTACATGGACAGGATACTTAAGTAGGTGTCCAATCATTGGACTGATTTCATCCGACTCAAACTGTTGCCAGTTCAGCTGCCCCATCCATCTTACGCGCCTCACACATTCTAGGCTCTCTGGATTTTCAAAGCATGGCTCCAAAGTGCCCGTATGCTCCGCCCAGAGTGACATTCGATATCCATATATCTATAGGACAAAACAACTTTGTGACATATGCTAATGGTTTAAAGCAAATCAACAAATGCTATTCTTTGAGTTAATGAAGAAAAACTGGTAAGTTCTTTTACCTGTCCTTTAGGACTGGCATGTTGGCTATCCCATGTGTAAAGAGACTGATATGCACCCATGGCAATTTCTGTGTCCCTGGTGCCTTCCAGAGAGCGTTGATTGATGTTAGCAGAGCCTAGTATTACATACTCATCGTCCACTATCATTCCCTTTGAATGGACGTAGATCATGAAGCGTTGGTGTCTCTGAGCCAGGGCCTATATTTGTGATACATTCACAAGTGAAGCATGTGAGAAGCAAGAAATAAGTTGAAGGATTGATTATAAGTTGTGATGGGTGGATTGGATAATGTACTCTTGGAGTATGTGGAATGGGGCTTTTGGAATTTGATGGTGACTCGTTTCCACTGAAATCCGGCTCACGTTTCCCAAGGCAAAAGAAGTTCAAATAATCTTGGGGCTCTTGCTCACTGTCAAGCCCTACATCTGCTAAAGCATTGTAGATTGTTTCATACATCATCTGCATTGTATTATACTGCAGGCATGTGGAATATATATCAGTTTCCACAAGATAAAATTCAAATTATTGAAGGATGTAATGAATCACTCGTGTAACAGAAATATTCTTTGAACTAGTAAGGATGTAAGAGTCCACCTGCCAATAGAGAATTCTTTGTGTGGCTTTACTTGTAGGAACACCCTCTGGCCACATTGGAATTACAATGTATACTGCAAACCTCTCCTTTGCCCGGATTTTTTTGGCAATCTTCAAGGCAATTTCCATCGGAATTAAATTGTTTGCACCTGAAAATAAAAACGGAAACTGCTTCATCATGTGCTCCTTTTCACAAAAGAACGTATAAACTGCAATTATGTGTACTCTATGTATCTATAAGTAGTACATGAGTTCCTCACCCAAGTTCTTATGATTAGTCCAATTGTACGATGAGCCAAGGAAGTACTGGTTCTCAATGTAGATGAAATGTTCAGCTGCACGAATCGCCTTTACATAAGCTGTATGTATACTCATGTCTATTAATACATTCTTCCCACATACTAGATTCTGTCAAATGCAGCAAAATCATTAACTCATTGATTGCAGCCATGGATGGACAGAAAAGAATAAGATATTGTTTACCATCTCATAAGCTTTTTTTAGATCCTTGGGGAAGCCTCTAACAGAGTTGGAGTCGATGGAACGAAAAACCTACAGTTGCAATAAATTGAGCCTCATAAATGGTATAAAAGAAGTCGTAATACTAAGTTTATTGTACCTGGATGTTCCAAGCCTCAGGATCACCATCTGTTACAGTGGCAGACTCCTCAAATCCCATAATCTCAGGGATTCTTTTAATCTTGAGTAAGGAATCATCATAAAAAGCTTTATGCCCACGACGCTTTGAGGCCTTTAGCCAGCGCTCTTCAAAGTTTCTTAAGACATCACATGCAGCTTGGCCATCAAATCTGCAGTGTAGATCATGCCACGGCTCTCTTGGACAACCCTCAGTGGGCCCCTGTTTAATGCCACGATTTGCTCATAATGAGAGGAAAGTTAACCAAAAAGGGTAAGAAAAAGAGTTGTTCATATGCCATAAATAAAAACTTTAAAAGAGTTACCATGAAATTAGGATTATGATAGTCATCTTTGTGAACAGTTTGCAATGTACTAAATATTGGGTGCTGTGGAGTGTCATATCTTCCTCTGCACAGGTCAAGTCCTCCAACAAATGCTACTATCTTTCTTCTATTGCCGCAAGCAGCATCTACTAATACACTTTTCTGATGATGGGTATAGATTGTTTCTGTTTCCTGATGAAAAAGAGAACCCATCATTGAAGTGACTTTAGATTGAGAATTCAGTGTTCCTCTCAAGCAAAACTCTAGTGTTGCTTGCATCTTTCAATCCAAATTATGTTGTAGCTTAGTATGCATAAGATTAGAAAAACACAATCTCTTGTTGAAGTAAAGAGAACTCAATGCAGAATTTAACCTGCTTTTTAGCCCAGCTACCTTTCCCTGCAGTTCTTGGACACAGCAGCACTTTGACACATGAATGCTTGAAATAACGACGTGTTTCATCATCACCGGTATTCATTACCCCTTCCTGAACTCACAGAAAGTCGATTAATGTCACCATATTACCCAATGTCAAAAACGTGGCTCGTGAATAAGACATGTTCAGCTAGTAAAAGTCATACAAGTAACAAAAATTCATGTCCTGATCATGACAAAATGACATGGGGTTCCCTGTTACAAGTACTATAAGATGTTTAAATTAGAGGTTTCACTACACTATAATTTCTGTGATGTATTATTTACTAAAAAACTCAGAGAATTCAATTCCAACCCTATGGCTTTAATGAGTTTATGTCAGAGAATGCACTTTCTATGATTGTTTTATCAAATTCTTACTTTCTTTGAATCATTTGGGTTACTTCTTCATGTTCAAACTGCAGTTACTATTGACATAAGACTCATGATGAACACATGAATTTTTATTTTCTTTTAAAGTTGAAAACCCATCATTAATAGCCTTGACCATACCCAATATATATCTCAAGGCATATCTAAAGTTTAAGTTAAGTTGCCAAAAGATGGCAACAACAATGTGCTGTATGACAAGTAAACACCAAAGATTTCGTCTTACACTTTCATTAATGTTATCTGGAAAAACTAATACAAAACACAAAAGAGATGCTTCTTACAGTTTTATACCCCAATATGGTTGTAGAAGTAGGATCATCCCATACAAGGAGCAGCACTCTCACACCTTCCTGAGACTTAACTTTCAGAAGGTCACCCAATTTACTATCTGTAACCTGAGGATCATCCCTAACAAGTTGTACTAGGTGATAAACAGACCATCCTGTGATATAAACCAGCCAACGAGCTTGAGATATCGCATCATATATATCACGCCAACATTGAGCGTTTTTATATATTGTGCCATTACCCAACACCACATTTGGAAGGGAACCATCATGCACATGAGCATCTTGATATAGTGTGACAGTTCCTCCTCTCTTGAGAGGAAAATAGGTTCGAGGTACGCCCTTATTTGAATGATCTGATCCCACTCCACCATGATAGAGCACTCTCTCCACTGGTGTGTATTCAATCGATAGGCTCAAAACAGCCTTTCGATTACATGGTTTCCCATCTAAACCTAATATAGGGTAGGTTCCTCTGATTCTTTTCCCAAATATAATGTGTTCTATAGGGATGCCAACAAACCCCATGATCTCAGATCCCACAATATCATTGTCTTTAACCACAAACTGCACTTCTGCACCGTAATGAGCTACTGGGACATGAAAATGTTGGTCCCAAACAGGGTTCTCATTGTCTTGAATCACAAAAGTCCTACCAATTACAGCACCAGATATCACGATCGTGACATAAGGATCACTTGTTTGTAACTTCCCAGACAAACTTCCAATCATATCACCTATGCTGTTGTTTACTAAATCCAAATTGGGAAGATTCTTGGCTTCCTTCACAAAAATGTCCAAATTTCCATGCAACAAAAGCGCTCTATGTAAGCCTGTAAAGGTCTTGAGTGGATCACAATATACACCCTGACTATGCTGTGAGCCCTCAATCATTGAATCAGAATGAGTTAACTCAGCCATGTTGGTGATTTACTCTCTACTTCTATATGCCTAGAAACATAACGGTTACATATCTCCGGAAACAGTAATCGGAGAGTAGCAAAGTGTAGAAAATTGAGATGCAGGGTTCTCATATAATGGCCATAATTGTCATCAAGATTCAACCTTTACATGCATTTTGGTTCAATACTCATACTTTCTACTTTTAACCAAAAAGAATATCCACACGTTCTGATCAACATGCAGGGAAAACTCAAGGAAAAAATTCGAGAAAAAATGGGACTTTTCTCAGTGACAATACGATGAATACTTGGCGACAGACAGATCAATAACCCGAAATATTTCTCAAAACGGAGACAAAGGATCGACCCAGAATTACCTCTCCCCACATATACAGTCTTGACAAGAAACCAAATCCGACAATATGTACCTCAAAAAAAAAAAAAAAGGGTACTAGTCTAGGTTTATCAAGTGAGGGCAAAATATACATTCCATAATGAAGAACAGAGGTAGAATCTACATTCAAAAAAAAAAAAAAAAGAAGGTGAAAACCCAATTGAAATCTTCAAAGAAGCCTCTCTTTGATTCTGGTTAACAAAGAAATGATATAACTGAGGAGATATTCAAAATCGCGGTTATATGTATATGCGTTCATATGAGAAGAGGATGCATCGCGCCGGGGTGAAGATGTGACGGGATGGCCGTTATTATTGGAAAAATTATAGTAAACCTGGCTTTGCGGTAATGTTACAAATGAATTTATAGTTTAAATAGACTGTTTAAAATATAGTTATATGATTGAGGGAAAAAAATGGTTGTAAAGATAAATACATGTATTTCTGTTTTTTTATTTTTTCTGAGGAAATATAGTTTTTTGTTTGTTTTTTTTCAATAAGTATGGGATTTTAATACCCAATTTTTTGTTTTCAAAATATATTCATGGTCATAATATGAAATGTAAGACGAAATAGATTGTAGTCAACACAATCCAGCATGCAATCTGTTTTCGTTTCTTGTCAAAATCTGTACAAGCTAATGTGGTAGTTTTCTTAAGATACAAATCTGCAAAACAATCTGTATACACCATTCTAGCTAACACCCTTCCATGCAACCAATCTACCATTGAACCAACAATGTAAACTCCCATCTGCTTCACATTTTGTTATGCTAAATTCCACCCCATGAATCGCCTAAATATATATATGAACATGAAAAGAAACGTTTTGTGTGTTTCACAATACAGAAGTGGTTGTATGTATCTATCTTTTACGCTTGGAGTTGAGAGAGGTGGGGGATTGTGAGTCAGTACCATTGTGCCAGTTTCGCTTCCTCTGGTTTATGAACCAGTTGTTTATTTGCTTTAGTTGCAGCCCTGTCATCTCTACAAGCTTTGCCTTGTCATCTTCCTGCACTCACATCACTACTACTTCATTTTCTCTTCTTCGATACAAGATTTACGTGTAAAGAATGAAGACTTACAGTTGGATAAGGCCACTTTGAATGTTGCTGCCACCAATTCTTGAGAATGCTAGTTGTGTCACCTGGTAGTTTTCCTGCCCTTCTTTTTCTTAGTATTTCCTCTCTTACATCTTCGATTTTTGACTTGAATCCCTGCAGTTAGAACAGGAATGATAAATGTCTTGCATCATCATACTTTGGAGAAAATCAATGAGACTTAACATGCAATGCAAGCATTGGTTGAAGTTCAATGTTACCTGTTTAAGCTCAATTTTGAGTTCCTGTCTCACTCTTTCAATTAAGGTCCTCTCTGATTCTGTAGGAATCAACGGGCCGAATCCCATCATGCCATGCTCGTTGCCTCCATATTGATCTAATGAGAAATCCATTTGCAGCTCGTCTTCATCATCTGACATGGTTGCGCCTGTTCCTTCACCAAGTGTTGCCCCTGTGGGAGGAGAAGAAACAATAAACTACAATGTTACAAAATGTATAGTTGAAATACTTAGTGATGAAAGAAAAGAAATTAGGATTTCATTAGATCATCCTAAAGCAAGCAGTGAACTTCCAAGTAATTAAGGAAATCAAATATTACAAGAAAACAGCAACATCAATCAATTACTCTCTATTTCTTGGTTCATTGTCACATTAATTGCTGTTTCTCTATATTAATGGATCCCACCATACCCACCTCTTGTTCTATTAAATACAAAATGGGCAAATTGCTTTCCATCATTCGGTTGTGTCGATGCTAATCATGTATATGTACGAATCACGATAGATACTACAACTCGTGCATTTCACAAGCATAACATCTACAAGACTCTTACCCCACCAAGCTATTCACTTAGTTTTACTTTTACACACACAATAAAACTCATAGAAAACAAGAATTTCCAATCCAAGTGGAACATGAATCCTAATGACATTCAAGACTATCATAATTAGTTTCTAGTGCTCTCTTACAGTTGAGCCAAAAGAACATAGTAAAGAACAAAAAGACCAGTTTAAAGCACAGCCCTAAAAATTAAAGAGTGATGATGATAAGGCAGAAATTATTACCAGTTAGAGATTGCAAGTTGCGCTCAATTTCACGGCAGCCCATCACAGCTTCAACAGCATGAACCCTGACATGTTGATGAAGCTGCTCTCTGAATGAGCATAACACCACCAAATACTGTGCCTGATAACACACAAACACACACACACACACAAGAAATTGAAAGAGAGAAAAGGGAAAAACCCAGAAATAATATTTCCAAGAAACAGCAGAAAAACCTACCAAGAAGTTGTCAAGTTCTTGCCTTTGATGAGGAGAGAGAAAATGAGGGATGTTTTGGGCGTAAGTGTTGAGGAGATGGTGAGATTGAGATAGCTGAGCGTTTATAAGGGGAAGCTGATCAATAGGCGTGCCAACACGCAGGCATGCCACGTGTGCAGACAGCAGCTGCTCATACAGAGGGTGGGTGGCGATCTCCGCCTTGACCTGGTGGCGCTGCTCGCCGGAAACCACCATGTGGGCTTCGCTTAATCCTCCAGAAAGATTGATGCTTGAGCGTTGTGCCTGCATATTTCAGAGCATATATACTTGTTTCTTGAAAGGACAAGAGAAGAAACTGATGACCCTTTTGCTTTATACAGCAGTTGAACAGTGCAGTGGGGCTATGTATGAAGAAAAAAGGGGGTGCATGTGAAGAAATCAAAGCAAAGAAAAGTATGAAGAAGTGGGGTTTTCTTTTTTTTTTTTTTCTTTTTTTTTGAGAATAAGAAGTGGGGTTTTCAAGTGATAATGTAAGGACCACTTAAATAACACTATTGTTCTAACTTCTACACCACCCGAATATTTAAGCTTCATTTTAATTCAAATGTATCTCTATCTTTTTTTGTTTACTTGTAATCCACTACACAATATTTGGGATCACAAAACTTTCTAGACCTATAAAGTAGAATCTATGTTACATTTTTGTGTTTTTGATACACACCTATAATATTACCATATGTAAATTTAATGAAGCCATATGTAAATTTAATGAAGTATAAAAGGGTAAATGTCATATTTGATATTTGAAACTAGGTTATATTTTAGATCAGATATCCTAAAGTCGGAATTTATCAATTTAGTCCCTCAGTTATTTAAAATTCATCAACTTTAGTACCTACCGTTAAAAATTCGTCCAAACTAACAGAGGTTAACTACCCTAAAATGACTTGGTGCGAAAATCAGACGGCTAACCCTAATTTCCCCCCAAATAATGCACAGCTTCTCCTCTACTCAAAATTCGATTGAATCTGGGGTTGCATTGATCGATTGAACCCTAATTTCCTCAATTCTGATATTCAGGATCCTTAACCTTGTTTACAATGTCAAAAATAGTGTTTCTTCATCAAATTCAAGTTGATGTTTTTTAAAGGGGCTTCAATCACAGCAGCATTGTAAATGTTGATTTGACTTGTCTTTGAAGACCTCTTGATCTACATCAGTCGCATTTTGTAAAAAATTACAACTTACAGTAATGTGGTGTGTTGTTTAATCCAGTGGAGCTTCTTCTTGCCATGAGAAACCCGATTGCTTGAACCTACTGAAGTGAGGATCGACTATTCGAGGGTTGGGAGGTTGTGAGCTTCCAGTGATGGTTGATTTCTTGTCGATTTAGCCTAAGGTTGGTGTTGATTTGGTGAATCTGAGGAAAAGTAGTGAAAAAGAAGATGCAAATTAGGATTGCGCATGATTGGGGAAAAAATTAGGGTTAGCCGTCTGATTTTCACACTAAGTCGTTTCAGGGTAGTTAACGTCCATTAGTTTGGACAGATTTTTAACGGTGAGTACTAAAATTGATGAATTTTAAATAACTAAGGGACTAAATTGATGAACTTCAACTTTAGAATACCCAATTTAAAATCTAACCTAATTTCGGATATCAAATATGGCATTTACCCAATATTAATAAAAAAAAAATTTATGTCATGTGTCAGGAAGTTGCATATATTTATTTACTCATATATAGGGCAAATATGCAGGCTGAAAGCAGATCTGATGAGGTTGGTTTTGGAACTACTGGATGGCCTTTTGTTATATTGAAGTGCTGCAAAAATGGAGAGGAAAAAAGTTATTTTTAGAATCATTACCAAAAGAGATGAGAGAAAAAGACAGGTCATTTAACATTCAATGGAAAAGCTGCATCAATAGCCTGACTTTTGCTCTCTCTCTCTCTCTCTCTCTCCTCAATTTTGTGATAGTTTATGCTTTGTGGGATATGTTGTTTCTGAATAATTTAATATTTTTTATCAGGCCTGAAGCTGATAGATGAGTCATTGATCTCATTTAAGCAATGGGGGTAATGGTTGGATTAGGTGGTAGCGTTGGTGAATGGTGATAATGAACAAATCAAAGCAATCCATTATTCTTGATAAGGACATCTCACTTTATCATAATCGCAAATAATAACTTATTTTATTTGTTGAGTTGTTGTTGTACAATAATAGAAGGGTTATTATGTGCATTCACTTGCTCATTATTTTTCCAATTTTAACCTCCCTGATAGAGTAATCTTGAAAATAAAATTAAGGGGAAGACAAATTAAACGCAGTTGTCAGGCTAATCCCTGTCTTCATATGAGAGAGAGAGAGAGAGAGAGAGAGAGATTCTACATAATTTATCATTAAAGTTGTAAACTCCGTTTAAGCTACCATTTTACATTTAAAATGCTTTGATATCAGAGCATATTGAATTTTTGTTTTAGACGTTTCAAATCATACAAGTATTTATATATATCCTACAATATCTTATAGGTTATGAATTAATTAAGAATGCGAGACATAAAATATTGAAGACATTTTTCTTTCATTTCGTTAATAAAATATCTAGATATACAGCAGTCAGATTTTAATTAGAGGAAAATGTAAAGAATGAAAGTGATTTTGTTTTTATTTTCCATTTCCCTAAACTTTAATATTTTGCCTATTTTATCTTTCGAGATTGTTTCAACCACTGGATGATACCTATATATCACACACCATATAGAAAATGAAAAAAAGAAGGTATTGGAGTTTCGATTTAGATCCATCACCAATAAATTGTTTGAACATGATTTATCAAGTATGAAAAAAAAAAATCAAATTCACATAAAATTTGGGACTAAAAGCAAATATGATATAATAATTACAGAAAAAAAAAAAAAAGCCTACTTAAAAAAAAATTAATCGAGGGTTTTTTTTTTTTTCAACCAAGATCAGAAGATGTGGACAGCTCTGTTGAGTATGTTTCGATATGTAACCTCCACGTATAATTTCTCCCGTCCTAATTTTCCATCCATAAATTCAATTTTTATAGTAATAACTATAATTAACTATACTACAAGATAATAATCATAATACACACACACACAAAAGGCTATATTTGCACATATGTTATCTGCTCTTGTAATGACTGAGACATACAGAAATGATTAGCGGAGATTGAGACGTTTTGGGGAAACAGATAATGATGTCCAATGTCCCGCTAGAGCTAGCATGAAACCACTAGAACCAACTTAATAAACCTCTATCTAAAACTCGTCCAAAAGAAACTACATTGTCACACGGTTGAGACTTGAGAAAGAGATAAATCGACAATTGGCTTTGTAAGAGTTCAAATGTATGTAACCCAAAACTTGTGGTTTTTATGTACAATACTGTTTGAATATTATTAGTATTACAAACATGGAGTTAAAAATTGGCAAGGGCCGCAATAAGAACAGAAACATTCACAAAATTCACAAAATTTCCTTTGCCAAAAGTACCTGGATTATAGGAATCACATCACAATGCACTTCTCTTTTGATTTTGACTCATGCTTAGAGGAGCTTGTATGTTTCCCACTACTCCGTGAAACCTGTAAAACCATTTTTTAAGTTTTAAGCATAATTCAAAATCAAACCATTGTAACCAAGCACAAGCACACAAACTCCATACTCTGTCCACCAACCTCCAATAGAATAAATGAAGATAAGACTGCAGCTAAGCCTAAAGATATCTTTGTACTGATCATTACCACATACGTGCATAAATATGCAAACACGCACACATACATATGGGTGCACAGGCTTTTAGAGTAGGTACACGTGTTGCTAATAAAAAAAATGAACCAATGTCCAGATTTAAAGTGTATTTCCGTTGGCAAGACTTTTCTCCTCATAAATAATTCTCCTTATTTGCTCATGTAAAACAGCCATAATCATTTTTGGGAATCAAAGAATCATCTAGTGCTAATCCAGAGGATAAACAGTCGGAAACTTGATACCCTAAGATCTTTACTTCAATATTTAGGATGGGACTATCCACACACCACTATTTTCTAAATACACCCCATAACTAAATACACCCTAATTCAAAATTATTACAACTTACAAAAACTCCAAACATGCCCCAATTCATTCCAATTTTACCCTTTTGAAGTAGAAATAACCAAAAAAAAAAACCTTTTCACGCCGTCACCCCCCCCCCCACACACTTTCTTTTTCACTTCCATCTCCAGTACTTGCTCTTTAGTTTCATTCTTCTTTTTTCTTTTGCAAAATTCACAATTTAGATCTATTCTAACGACATATCCATGGTTTAATTATCAGAATTTGGTGGGGAAAGAAAAAATGGAAAGCGCAAGGCAGGTTCGACCACTACAGGTCGAATCCAATGGGTGGTGTTCGGTTTCTTTTGTTCGAACATTGTTCTATAGTATCGGCATATTCAGATCGAATACCTAGTGTGGTGTTCGACCTCTCCATGCCGAACGCCGATTATCTGGTAGGTGATGTACTTCGTTTTTTTCTACTCAGGTCAGTCATTGTCACCCCCTTAATGAAGTTTCAAAATTGAAGAAGAAGAAGAAGTGGAGTTCAAAAGGAAAGCAGCGGCGCTCTCCCATTACCTTTCCCACTGCAATTTGAAAATTAGGGTTTAGGGGTATTTAAGACTATTAATATATAATTACTTTTGATTTTATTAAATATGGGGTGTGTTAAGAAATGTATGGGATGCGGATAGTCTCACCCAATATTTATAATATTATTTCCTGTGTGACCCTACACTAATGAAATTGTCATGGTAATGCTAAAATAGGACCACTCCATGGTCAACTCAATTCTATTCCCATTATCCTAGAAATCCTGCTCGCCACATGTTTCTTAGTCCCACATTAAAAAAAAAACATGATATTTGCATGCTTCCAGTAACCAATCAGGACTCGTGTGAAGTGCTTATCGTGGTATATTATGAGGTGTGAGTGGTAGAGAGGGGATGTCATGAACTCATGATTAGGTTTGCAACTATGAATCTCATGGAGAGTTCAATCCTGCCTCTGCATGAACGAAGAATTTGGAATCCAGAATAGACTGTTGGTGTAAGTCCGAGGACGGTAAGAATGACATGCTACAATGGCTGAGGCAAAGGGTCCTGATCCTGTGAGGGTGGGGCTAACCACAAAAACCCGTTCTCAGTTTCAATTGTAGGAGGACAGATAGACGAGCACATCAGGTAAAACCCATGAAATTAGATTATGAATTATTAACTAGCCATTCTTACTTGATTGACTCAAGTACATACAACATTACGGTAGCCAAATAATGTAAGCATTTTCCAGAAGTAGGCACATGAAAGAACATAAAACTTACCTGGGAGTGGGGACCAGTAACCAGCCTTGAAGTGCCACTAACAGCTGGCTGGTGTGAACTACGCTGCCGCTGTTGTTCCCGTTGTTGTTCTTGCTGCTGTTGATCAAATTCCTGTTGTTGAAGAGCTATCGCCAATTGCAAATCAGTGCTGCAAGGAAAGGAATGCAAGTAACCCCCTCAATAGGTTGCTCTGGATTAGAGACCAAGATTTTAATGATTTTGCAACACATTTTCCTAGGAAAACTCCCATGAATGTTGAAATACATATGTTGATGAAGGAATGAAAAAATTGTTACACTAACCCATGAATTAAAAAAAGTAGGTAAATTATGAATCCCATTGTAGAGGTGAAATAAAACATAATATGCTTTGGCCTACATAAAACTACAGAATGTAAGGAGATGTATTCGATAGAATTAGTCATTACTTGAAACTTGAATTTGGTTGGGAACTATCAATAGTAGCCAGATAGTCCTGCAAAGAAAAAATTCAACTTGAGTCAGGTACATAAACAGCCAGAGCTCTGGAAAATTCAAAAGCCACATACTGCAGTACTGGTCACTGCATTCTGTTCATCCCATGTGCTGCTGGAATGGTCGTCCATCTTGAATTCCTTAAAGTTGCTCGTCATGTACACAGTATCACCATTCACCTAATCATGACAACCAAATTTATTGATATGAAGTACGAGATTCTTAAAATGGATATCATAATTGTTAAAAGCACTTACCAAACACTATTGAAAACATTAATACCACCTAGGTTTGCTTGCTCATTGACACTTCCATGTATGAATATAAAAGAAATGACATACATACTGTTGTCACATCTTTGCAACTTTAACATATTGACATTTTAATTCTTCAATACAGAAAATAGGATTTTAAAGTCAAAAAGAGAAGAAAATCTCACCTCATTTAGCTTTTCCCAAACCAGATCTGGCTGATTAATATAACCTTGGTCGGTTGCTAAAATGTACAATTCACCTTCATACTGCAAGTAAACTGATTGTTAGGTACAAACCTAACCAACTGGTTTCACTAAGCGACATACAGTTAACACCTGCAAAAGTCAGCAGTCTTGACTAAAGAGAAATTATAGAAAGGACAAGAACAATCCTCAATCCATGCATCAAAATAATCCCCATATGTTACTCAGCCCCCGCCCCCCAAACCCCTCCCCCCCCCCCCAAAAAAAAGGAAAGGAAGGAAAACGATATCCAGCTTGAACAGTAACATATGAATGTGATTAAAAAATAACTGCAAAGATGGAAATGATATCATGAGAACTCAACCATATGCTGTTCTGTTCCAATCTAAATCCATTTTGTTTGCAAGACCTTACATGAGAAGCCTTCATGTATAAACTACGCTGTAATATTTCATGGCTTGCTATAAGCACCGGAGGGGAATACTTCACGTGCAAATATCCATGCATGCACAATATGAATGCAAAAGAAGTACTTAGACCCCTTCTAGGTTAGGGTTATCATCCCTGAAAAAGTTTCTGTAATGCAATAAGGATATGGAAAAAGTCTTAGATTAATTATAAACCGTTTAAATTTATAATACAGCATAAATCCCTTGAACTAAAAGTGGTTAAAAATTTAATCAGGAAAACATCTTATCATTAGCATTTTGACCTAATAGATTTCAAATATAACCAAGTGATCAACTTACTCAATAGTCATCATTGTAATTGAAATATATGTATAACATAGCAGTACATTGCATGCACCAACCTTAAACATAGTATTGAAATGGTTATTTCTGAAAAACACACAAAGCTCGCGTTCCTTCACTTGGTCTTGTAAGGAAAATAGGCTGCAGTAAGATAGCAAAGAGTTTTCAGAACCTTCTCACCCCAAACAAAGTAAATCTTCTCAACCACATGGCGTTAGATAGCAAACATACATACCCATACACAGTTAACTGACTAGCACTGTTCTTCATGAAATTTCTGATAATTTCCCCTGATGAGAATTGATACAATGCAATTCAATGCATTAGAATTAAGGTCTTCTCTTTCAAACAAGAAAAGAATTAATCAAAGAATATCTGTTTTTCTGAATGAAATTAATAACACAAAATAATCACCAAGCAAATGATTATCATTCATCTGGAAAATTGCACCTTGTTCTATAGAAATTCTGTCCTTGCTACTGAGGCCACCATCATCCACATAACCTGTATCCACCTGTTCCGCAAGTACCACCTCACCTTCATATATAGGCTCTCGATTTTCATAAACCACAGGTCCCGAGTCCAATATGCATTCTTCACCTTCGTAAATTGGTTCACTGTCATCAGCACTGGAAGAGATGGTTTCAGAATCATCAATGCGATGCATTTGGCCAATAGATGAACCAAAAACTGCAGCTTCGTTTGACAAGCTAGACGAATCTTTTGCCTCACAACCATAATGATGATTTTTTGGGTAATCTGGATTTGAAGTGGTAGCGACATGATCTCGGGTATGGTCAGCACTCATTGATTTATATTGTGAGTTATCAGAAGCAGATGCAGAATCTTGTCCAAAAAATATGGGCTGAACCTTTCCATTTTTAATCCATGTATCAGAACCAATAATACTATCAACAATTTTTCTAGATTCCTCATTGGAAGGTTGAGTACAGCTGTTCTGTGGATCGGGTTTTGAGGATGAGGAAACGTCTTCCTGTGAAAACACTTCAGGGAATTTTAGATCTACTTTGAGATTGCTCAGATCATTATCATTGGACGGCACTGTCGCAGCCTTTAAAACTTCAGTAGTAATATTTTCTTCCACTGTTTCCAAATGTGTGATTACTTCAGATTTGTTTACAAAGGCTCCTAAGTGCTCTGCTTCTTCTTTGATATCCCCTTTTCTTGATTTGTGAGGAGAATCATCAAAGGATTGACCTCTTGAGAGATTTGGAGAAGGTGTCCCAAGAGCTGCAGTTGTTGCAGCAACAAAATCTCGTCCAAAAGATACGGGTTGGACCTTTCCATTCTCAACCCATGTATCAGAACTAATAATACCATCAACAATTTTTCTAGAGTCCACATTGGAAGGTTGAGTGCAGCTGTTCTGTAGACCAGGTTTTGAGGATGAGGAAACGTCTTCCTGTGATAACAATTTTAGATCTACTTTGAGATTGCCCAGATCATTATCCTTGGACAGCACTGTCGCGGTCTTTAAAAGTTCAGTAGTAATATTATCTTCCACTGTTTCAGAATGTGTGATTTCATCAGATATGTTTACATTTGCACTTCCTTTCATATCAACATCAGCAACCACGCCATCTGCTAATAAATCAGAATTATCCATCTCTGACAATTTCAAGGCTCTTATGAGCTCTGCTTCTTCTTCAATGTCCCCTTTTCTTGATTTGTGAGGAGAATCATCGAAGGATTGACCTCTTGAGAGATTTGGAGAAGGTATCCCAAGAGCTGCAGTTGTTGCGGCAACAAAATCAACACTCTCATCTTCTAAACCTTTTTTCTGTCCACCCTCAATTTTTTTTGTCTCTAATGAAACTAGCTCCCCCATGAGAGTGTTATATGACTTTGAGCTGATAGCACCAGAAGTTTCATGGTCCTGAAATACATGCATGAAACTGTCAGAAAACAATCAAATGCACCAGCATTTTACACAAAAAAAAAAACTGCCACAGCACAGAAAAATAGAGACCATTTACTACAACAAGAAACGGAGCTTATGTTTGAAACATGCAATTTAATATATATACATATATATCAGTATCGTGCTTATTCATCTATGACCCGACATACTTCAAAAATTTATCTGAGCCCAATTCTGAATCAGTAAACTGAAACCTTCACTACTTCAAAAGATCAATGCGTGTGGATTCCACTGACTAACTGATATTTGTGATCTAAAAGTCTACGTTTTGCGAAGTGCGATACCCCTCATTTTACATGCCATTACCTAGCTCAATTAATTATGTGATATAGGTCAATAAAGGCACAGGCACTTGAAGTGTCTTCTACTAATGATTACCATGACAGTAAAATGGCATAAGAAAATTACAAAGCTCATTATGAAAAGTGCAATGAATAAAGTGTTGTAAAGTTCAAAAGTCAAATATCCTTATTTTGAGAGCTAAGGTAAACAAACCCATACCTGTGGATCAACAATCCATCCATGATAGAGTGGAATGTCCAATAAATCAAATATTGCACACTCTGGAGTGAACTCAAAATCGTCGATTCTGGAAATTTCAGATATAAATTTGTCAGTTTACAAGTGGTGCCAGAAGATCTAATTGCCATTACTAAGAAAATAACTTTATTTTTCTTTCCTTATCTCTCTCTCTCTCTGAAGGAAAGATTTCTATACTAAAATTATACAAATATACCCTACAGCATATACTAGCCAACTGTAATATTTGACAGTTGAAAATTTGAAACTGAAAGGAAGAACAAAGAAAAAACCATCTACCTCCTAAACTTTAGATTCACATCAATGCCAGTAGCAAGTCTAGGGAGTAGATCAATTGCATCTGCAATATTCTGCAGCTGATTTTCAACATAGCCAGTGTCTTTGTTCTGCCACCCAATTAACAAGGTAAAATTAACTTGAGAAAAGAAAATATGGACATATTAAGGTCAGCTAGATTTAATTAAAATATAAGTATTCTCTTCCTGATTTAATTGGCCCAAAATCATATCAATACTTAAAAAACAAGAAAAGGCAATTACATCAGTGTTAGTGTTTGAATCAATCAACCGCTCTGCAACAAGTGAAAGTAGTTTCTCCTGTGAAACCTCTGGAATGTCAGGACTCAAATTCAAACTGTTCTTTAGTGAAAGAACATTACCTATCATAATATGCAACACTAAGTCAGTAAGAGAGAATACACATGCATAAAGGCAACCA
The DNA here is from genome assembly GCA_028654395.1 of Scutellaria barbata. Taxonomy (NCBI): domain Eukaryota; kingdom Viridiplantae; phylum Streptophyta; class Magnoliopsida; order Lamiales; family Lamiaceae; genus Scutellaria; species Scutellaria barbata. The sequence goes on from CM053645.1 coordinate 13,910,567, forward strand.
TGAAAATAATATCAGAAGGTTAATATTCATTATCATGACATCATGGTACAAGACCAATATGCAAGACTTTGGTTCTTCATACAAAGCCATAAAAGGCAGGATCTAAAAATACCACATCTTAAATACACACAAAAATATATCTTAAAGTGGGGCTACCGGCTACGTCAACCCATTTGATAGAAACTTCATGCCATGGATAAGCTTTGAACAAATAAATGCTAGGTTTCTCAAAAAAAACAAAACAAAACAAATTAATCCTAGGATCAGGATGTCCACAATAATGGGAAGATACAATTATTCAACAGAACCTACCGTCTTAATTCAAAATATCCAATCATGAAATAAACCCCTAATTTAAAGATCATGACAAGAAAATTGTAGGCCAACCAAGTCGCTAAATTTTCCCAAATGGCAAGGCAAGATATCATGCTTAATAGGTCCATATATCACTCTACTGTGATGTAATTATGAGCCACTTATCCCAAAAAATAATAAATATTATGATGTGTTGAAAAACTCTAATCGGAAATGCCTTACTTCGTGAGGAAGAAATTCGAACTTCAGCCTGCCTATTCTTAAGAAGTTCATTTCTGTTTTTCTCATATCATATTAAATACAAGCCACAGATATAGAGTAAACACCACAAGGAGTGGAGAAAGGTATAGTTTGTTTTCAATTCCACCCAATTTTTCCGTTTTCTTAGGTTTATCGTTTCTAGAAATCAATCCTAAACTTGGAAAAAGGTTCTCTAATATATTGCAAATACACACACACTTAGAGAGAGAAAGTGAAATTACAGATAGCAAGAAGAGGGCAAGGGCCGTTATCGTTTTGTAGAATGATAGGTGTAGTTCGGCCCAAGAACTGAATCACTTTAGTCTTATGCACCATCTCCTTCTCTGGTTCATCGCGCTTGGTCTCCACATCTGCCGGCGGAGGCGGAGCTGCGGCGGAGGTAGAATTACAGTCAGGCGGTGGAAGAAGAGAAGAATCCATTTCTTAGTTGTTTCCGAATTCTGAATTGATCACACGCTTTCTCTAAAGGTTCTTAGTAAAGAATATTTACAGAGAGTTTGTACAGATAAGGTGGAGTGACAATAGTAATTGTGAATAGGGAAATATAAAAAATGATTTTATGTAATTTGTTATTAGGTGGGGGCCAAACTGCTTTGACGGCAATAAAGGGGTATAGAATAGACCACTATTAATTGTGACGCTTGATTGTGAAATTTTTCACATTTTTCTTTTTATCGAAAAATAATTAAAAATCGTATAAAAACGCGTGAAATTTATGGAATGAAGTCTAATACAAAATAAATGTTTTTTTTATTATCAAAACTTTTAAGGAATATAATAACGTAATTAGTATATCTATAAAAAAATTAGAGATTTAAAGTTAAAAAATTAGAGAAAATCAAATTAATTCAAAAAAATAACTGGTTTTAATTTTATTTTGCATCTAAGTTGATGAGAAAAAAAGAGAAAATTTTGAAATTATAAAAATGACTTTTAATAATGCACGTTAAGACGAAAATAGAAGAGCTATTTTAAGTTTTAACTGCTTTTCTTTGAAGAAAGAATAAAGATAATGTATAATTTTGCATTCGCAAACTAATTAAGGACAAGAAAAGTAATAGTGTGTGTATATTACCCATTAAGTTTCTGCATGAATAATGATTATATGAAGAAAAACATATTCAACGAAAGTAAACAATAAAAATAAAGAGTTGTTAAATTACCTTTTATTACTCGAAATTTATGCATTTTTGCATAAACGCCACTAGCGAAATATTCTGCTGAGATTTAGCTAAGTGTTCAACACTTGAGATTTTAAGGGATATCATGTCATATTTTGTGACTGTAATAAATTAATCTCCAAATAAAACATAAACCCAAAACCACTAAAGTAATAGTTGTCACGAAAAGACAAAATATATATTAATATGCTAGTAATTTAATCATATAGTATGAGCTGGATTTATTATATAAAAATCTGATATTTCTATATTACGTGGCTTCAACTAATCCAATAATGATTTTTATAAATAAATTATACATATATATAGGGCCTTTAATTGAAGAAGCAGGAAGCTAATTATCTTCAGCCCAACTGATTGGGCTGGATTTGGACTCGTTGGGCTTGTGATTTAAAGTGAGGTGGTAGCCCAAGTTGAATGATACATTGAATGGTTATGTGGGTAAATTGACCGATATTACAAGAACTTTTTTAATGTTTCTTCATGTTTGAGTTTTTGGTATAATGATTTGAGTATAATTTGTCTTACACTTATATGGATTAAGGTGAAGTCAATTTTTCATCATTTTATTTTAAATATATAGCAAGTGATGTGAGGAATTTAGTTAACTGATATATTTTGTTTTATTTGTAATAATTTTATTGTTTATGTTAGAAAATTTAAAATATTTTTCATAATAATTAATTAAAACAAATAATTCCAATCAACTTATTAGTTATTTTTCCTTCCACATCGATAAAAGCGATGACACAATTATGTCATAATAATGATCTCGGTTCCAATCTTGTATAAACTTTATCTTCTGTTTATCAATAGAACTCACCCATCTTTTAATAAGGATATTTTAATAACATACAATACGTAGAAAAATATTTTTTATAAAATGTGGGATAAAAAATATGAAAACTAGTTAAAGAGAGAAGAATAAAATTTAAAGCAAATGTCTTAAATCAAATCCACTAATTACTATCAACAATTCCACCGTGCTGAATGGTCCCTTAGTTAGCCTAACCAAGGCCGTATGTTTTTCTTTGCTGCAACGTAGTCCGTAGATATCTTCATAAGTGTTTGAATGTCACGAAATTAACTATTTATGTAGTTAGAATTTTCCTCCCTATATTATTGAAAGATCAGTATTGCTAAATGTACTATTTACAATAGGATGTTAAGTTGTATTAAAAACATGATTTTTTTGTCAATCTTCCTATAATGACACATAAATAGAATTCTTATTTATTTCCTTAGCTGATCTGAACAACAATATTACACATGGTTCTCATCAGCATTACACATGATGCATTCTGTTGTCAGTGACCACATATTAATTGATCCATATTAAAATTTATTTTGAGGGAAATTAGGAAGTATCCGATATTTTTCTGGGCATGAAAAAAATCAAATTTCGGACAAGTTTCCAGTTGTTGCTAGTTGCAGGATTCCTTTGTTTTTCTTTTTATAGAATGTGTTATATTTTTTACTAAAAGAAGAAAGCAAAGAGATCTTTCTTTGTCAAATGATCCTTTCCTAAAGCATATTTTTGCGCAGTTTATTATATGGTTAAAAACTCGCCGAAAATAGAAAGTTGTAAACCACAAACACTTTCCTCTCTCTCTCTCCCTCCCTCTCTCTCTCCTTCCACTTTTTTCTTCCATACTCAATCTAGGGTTTTCAGTTACCCTCTTATTACATATCAAAATCTGTTTCTCCTCTTCATTTCCTTCCCCCACTAATGTTACAGATCTGGAAAATCCATATCTTGTTTGGACTTTCGCCATTTTTGGAGCGAGCCAATTAGCACGATCCTCATCCCTTTTCTATATTTGGAAATCCTCTCAAAGTTCCTAAATCTCTTGATATTTTAAGTGGCCTTGCTGCTTCTATTATAACATTACCAGCATTTTCCAGGAAATCCATTGTAGAGAGAGAGAGAGAGAGAATGGTGAGAGGGAAAACTGAGTTGAAAAGGGTAGAAAATGCAACAAGCAGACAAGTAACGTTCTCGAAGCGTAGAAGTGGACTATTGAAGAAGGCATTTGAGCTCTCAGTTCTTTGTGATTCAGAAGTTGCTCTCATTGTCTTCTCATCCACTGGCAAACTCTATGAATTCTCAAGTTCTAGGTACGTTACTACTGATGTTTTATTAATTTCTTTTTCTTCATGATTTTGTTCGTGTTACTACAATAGACTTGATGTAAGAAACTTCCAATTGAAATTTTTATCGATATTTCCCACTAATTAAGTGGAACAAAATCCTTTTTATTGAAGTGGGGTTTTCTTGGCTTTTGATAACTCCAATGGTTTTGAAGATTATTAATTTTGTAAGTACTTTTCTCCAAATCCCAATGTTCTTCCCACCTATTGGAGTTCTTTATACATTGAATCTTGAGATTATAAGTACGCCTGCACACACCAATTGTATATTTTTTTGCTACACCCTACACTGGGTGTAACATTATGAGAAATTTGCCGATAAGATCAAATGGAGTTTAGTGATGAAATACAAAGTGAATAATGGTACAAAATAGCAATATTATCATCATAAAAGTGTTGATTTAGTGACCAAGTTACTAGATGATCTTCGATCGCTAAATTTAATAACGATGAACATTTTAGATGCTTCCGTTTTGAATTAATTGTTACATATATGTGCTTTGGAGATGAATGAATATCTCTAGTTTGATATTTTCTTACTGTGAAAAATTCAGTAATATTCATATATATATAGTTTATTTTGAATCATGTGTCTCTTCATCCTACAAAGATAATTCATTTCATTTTTGGTCCATCCCAAATTTATATAGTTCACTTTCTTCTTCCTTAAGAGTTAAATGAGTATAAAATGTATTCGTTCACCTAATATATATATATATAACCTAATATATATATATATATAAATTTATACCTCCAGTACTTAATGTTAATTGAGATTATAATTATTTATATTTATTATAATTAAATTAACAACTTTAAATTAATAGATGATCAGTATGGTAGGAATTAATATTCAAATACATTAATGATCAATATATTTTTTAAAATTTTGTGATATTAAATGCGAACTATAGATGATCAAAGAAATATAATTAGTTACATGTGAATAAATAATAGATACAACATTATGTAATACACCCGATCTTGTTCTTAATTAATAGTACTCCACATCAAGATTCCATCACTAATCCCTTGGTATTCCATGTGAACTACATTTAATGTGTATGTTATATGTGTGTATATGTATGTACATTTATTCACTAGAAGAGCTATATGTATTTTAAGTTGTGATTACCCAAAAAAAAGAGAGGAGAGAATTAAAGAAGCAAGAAGATTTCTGAACATGATATCTGAGCATGATGGTCTTGTCAAGCATCGATTCACAGAAAAAATAATAATAATAATAATAGTTCTGTGTAAGCTGATATAATGTCGTGATGACAATTCAGTGAATTTAGCTGCAAGTTTATCCAAGTTGCCCCCACCCACTTTATGCTCTTTATCAGTTTCTGAGTATCCATAAATGGCCACTTAATCACTTGCTTCTCTAGTTAAACTGCATATATATATATATATATATAATGTGTGTATATTTATATATAATATGATATTGTATGTGACTCAATATGTATTAAGTTTTCACAATCAAATATATATGGTAAGTATTATCATCACAATTTTTTTAAAAGTATTTCATGATAAAATAATAATTAGTAATGTAGATGATGATAATTATAATGATTGTAATTAAGTATCAGGACAAGACATTGTATTCAAATCGTAGCCCTAACCACAAGATTAAGCTGATCAGAGTAAGCATTTGTGATGCTAGTTTTAGGATTGCAATATATATAACAATACATAATTTTATCTTCATTTAAATACTATATATTAATTCATCAGACAGCATGTATAAGTTACAACATGAAATTAAGTAGAATGGATTTCTAGCCGTATCAACTAAATGATTAATAATGTTATTAATTAGTAGAACAATATAGGTCTTATGGTAAAACGTACAACATGAAAATTTTCATTTCTCTATTTGTTAAATTACTTCCTTTTTCAAATTTACATGAAAAGGAGTTCTAAAATGTCATAAACTGATATCATGGTTTTAACACAAATTATATTTTTATATAAAGCTAATGAAATGTATATTTTTGGACATGTTAACACAGTGGGATCAATAAGACAGTAGAACGGTATCGAAATATTAGCAAGGCCAAAACAATTGGGGTAAAAAAAGTGGCAGAAAATGTGAAGGTCAGATTTCTAGCACTCTCTTTTATAACGCATATTTTTCTTAATTATTTCTACCAAAATGAAAGTAAAATGCAAAAGTAAATGATCATTTGTATCATTTACCCAAATTTAACATTCTTTTGCCCAAATGTTTTTAGGTTGTATTTAGATGTAGGAATTGAAGATCCTTTGAGTAAAATTCACTAATTATAGCATTAAATTATTCACTTAAAAAAATATTTGTGATGAGATTTTTTGTGACAACAAAATTTGCAAAAAGTTTGTTTTTTTTGTGACAACATACTGTAATATAAATTGACAATAAGTTATGATAAAAATAATTAAAACAATTATTTGCAACATCATGTTTTTGCAAAAGACTTATTACGAGAAGATTTTTGCGATCATTAACTTAACGAAAGAATATAGTCGAAAGATATTTTCACAATAACATTCTATTGTCGTTAATAATTATTTTTATTGTAGTGATTATGTCTAAAATGTATTTAGGTTGAACTTTATAGGGGATTAAACTAAAATATGAGGTTATGTGAATAAAGTAGCATAATATTTCATTAAATATAATTAATAATTATTGAGAATATGTCATCTTGTATATACAGTAAAACCTTTATAAATTAATAACTCTTGAACCATGAAATTTTATTAATTTAGAGAGATATTAATATATCGATAAATTAATATTTTATTAATTAAAAGATAGACTTTTTAAATTCAGCAAATTTAATACATATGTATTGAAAATAGATGAATTCATATGCATGTTTCATTGATTATATTCATGCATCAACTAATTCTTTGTAACTAATTAAATATATTCATGTATAATATCAATTCATTATATATAATTAATTATTATATTCATAGACGCATGTATCAATTCATTGGAATTATTTAAATGAAACATGAAGAAGGTTATGACCATTGAAGAAACCATTCATAAAGAACCTTCTCCATATGAATGACTAATTTAGAATTTTAATGGGGACCTAATATTTATAAAGGGATTTTTTAAAAAATTATTATCTTATTATCTTATCAAATTTGATGATTTTTTACAAAGGCTCAAGTTGGGATCGGAAAATTTTATTATTTTAAAAAATTTATTAATTTATAAAGTATTAATTTATAGAGGTTGTCCTGAATTGTGTGTTAATTGCCATGGCCATGATCATTTATACTTTTACATGTGTGGTGAGGGGACCCTTTTCTTGTAATTGGCCACTTGATTCACTTGGTTTTTGGGTTAAAAAAAATTTTGTGACATTTTCAATTTTATTCTTATAAGTATTATAATTTTTAATATAGTATTGTAATTTAAAAATCTATTCAATTTTAATAGTATTTTGATCAGAAAATTCGAATTTTATTTAAAAATAATAAGATTGATCACGTGAACTTCAAATTGGGTCTTTCCAATAACTTAAAAGTGATGTGGCAACGCATAACAATCAATAAGAATTTGACATGTGTCGCTGCGTCACTTTTAGGTCATCCAAAACTCTAGTTTGGTGAAATTGAATTGAAATTGGATAAATTCTTAAATCGTGATAATTATGATATCGAAATAGAAATATATCATAATTATGAAACGAAATATAATTTTAACCCTATTTTTCTATTATACAAACTGATATGGTAATTTGATATATATGGAGCAGTTGGTCCTAAATTTTGAATCAATTCAAACAGGTGACCTCATTTTCTTCTCTTCTCCATATTCATGATGACTTGTTCAGGTGATGAGAATATATTGATGGAAAGTTGCTAATCATTACAGAATCTTGTTTAGATATATAAATTTGACCCTTAATTACGTGGAAATCATATTAATATATAGTAATTAGAGAAGGTAGAGCTGCTAGCTGTTGATGCATATTTGAACTAAGTGCAGCGTATGAAAGATGAGAGTGCTGAATTGCAAGAGAAGATTGATCTTCTTCAGGAATCTAAAAGGTTATAACAACATTCATTAATTCTCATATATATATATATATATATATATATATATATATATATATATATATATAAATTAATTTCCGTGGGTGATCTCTCTCAGGAGGATGTTGGGAGAGGGTTTAGACTCTTGTTCCACAGAGGAGTTAGATGAGATCGAAGGACAGTTAGAACGTAGTTTAACCAACATCAGGGCAAGGAAGGTATATATATCATGTATTTGTATCTTTAATTCTATCAATATATACTTAATTAGCTCAATCTTTTTGCAGACTACGTTACTCAAAGAGCAGATTCATCAGCTTAAGGAACAGGTACTAATTAATTAATTAATTAATGGTGAGTTTTAGCAGTGTTAATAATTGTTTGATGATTTAGGAGAAGATACTGAGAAGGATTAACACAGAACTAAGGAAGAAGGTAGAGTTGGGAGAATCTGCAGACAAACCTAATGAGGCGCTAATTAATATTAATATGGAGCTCCAAACTGCCTTGTCCATACGACCACCTTCTCAAACACAAATGACCAAACATCCATGATTTTTTTTTTATTTAATTTATGAAAAGAATATAATTATTATTAGTAACACATTTTTTCCTTGTGTCATTTAAATAAATAGAGTAATTATTAAAAAGATAGGATTCAACACTGGTATTGTCGTCTGAACTTGGAAGGAGGTTTTCCAAAGGATTTCCCGTTAATGATATATTTACTCAATGAATAAATACTTGCTTTAATTTATTGTGTTGAAACATTTACATTTACACTCCTCACCAACTATATATTTATGTTAAGGGAGAAAACTGAATATCGTGTGATATTATTCGTGTAATTAAAAATCAAAAAATAATAATTGTTGCTCTTAGTATGCAATATATTATTATCAGTTTACTTGCTAAAAGCTTATTGAAAGTGCTGCGGTAGTTTATGATTGTTGTGAATAGATTACCTAATTAAATTCCGAGAGAGGGAAAAGATTGTCTTTAAACTAAATCTTGTATTTTAATTATTTTAATAATATTTGCATACTATATATATTTTCATCTGTATCAAAAGTACATGCTCATATTCAATATATATATATATATATATATGTACACACATATTTATATCTTTAAATTGTAAAATAGTACTTCCCATTCAAAAAAAGGAGTCATGTTTGTACTTTGTATAATCAAAGTAACTATAACATGACTTTTTTTGAACACTAATTACTAATATCGAAGATGCTCCTTATTCTTTTTTAAACAAATAAGAAATCATAAATTCCAACAACTCTCAAGTTGCCAAAAATCAGTAAGTACAGTCAATAACATGCAAAAATATCTATCGCATAAATAAGTGCCCATATCTTGCCACATACTTCTCAGGTAATGATTATTTCTTCTCCTTTTTTTTTCTTCATTTAACAAATCATTAATAATAATTATTATTATTGTTGTTGTTTGTACAATCAAAGTTCCACATCAATTTGACATATGCCTTGTGACTTATGAGAATGCACCTGTCACATAATCCCATTTCCACACTTTCTGCCCTCAAGTCTAAAAATGGCAATTCGACCTTTTCCATTTTGATTGATATAATCTCCCATTGCAATATGATATCATTCAGAAGTGTCACTTTGGAGAATTTCCAGCCAGAGTTTTTGACCATCATCTAACCTATCTTCACACGGCACGCCCTGAGTGGCGAGCTGCATCTCATGGAAGTGTTGCTGCTCCGACAACAGTCCTTAAGTAGAAGAAGAGGACCCTCTCCTCTCATACTCGAAGAAACGGGGCTGACCAATACGAATATATAACTCATCAACAGCTTGGTTAAGCCAGTGAGAAAATCGCTCTATGATATTACTGCAGATTCTATGCTCGGTGTTTTGGACCTTATTTTGCGTGATAACCTTGGTATTCCATTGCAGAAGCCATAACTTCTGTTTGAGAATATGCCAATTCAAAATAAATAGCACCAGGTTATCAAGCCTCAAAGACCTTACAGAATCAACGTATCAGAGATCTTCCAAGAGATGATGCTCCAATCTCACTCTCAGAATTCTGCTAAATAGGAGGTTTTGTGTTTTGTTAGATATCTATGACTATAACACAGTGAAGCTGACTCCAAATTTCAAAAGACCATGCTGATGGGAAAATAATAATGTGCAACTTACTCGAGACTTGGGGGGAGGAAAAACATTCCAGAACCTAAGCGTTTCGTCTCCTGCTCCTGTGACAATTGTCTGCAAAAACCAATAGCACATGTGAACAAAGGTTTTAGTGTAGCCTACTTTTGATTCCATTGCCTACTCGTCCTCTGACCTGCTTTGGATTTTTTATCTTTCCCATGCATTGCTACTTTGCTCATTTTTTTTTTTTTTGTATCTTTACAAAATTCAAAAAAAAAATTGAAAACAAGGTATCACTGAGTGAAGATAAGACTTGAGATATTTCCTGAAGGATCATTCAAACCAAGAAAAAAGGGGACTTGGTGTTCAATCTAGGTACCTGTCCATCTGGTGAAATGGCAAGGTAAAGTACCCTGTAGGTGTGGCCTGTGAGAGTTGCCAACTACATTGACAGAAAAAAAAAAAAAAAACTTATTATACGCTGAGAAATAACAATTTTGTTCAACCTGTGATCGTTTTCTTTTACATCTAGTCTATAGTACCTTTGACATTGAAGGATACCTCCACACTATGATTTGGTTCTGAGAGTAGCCATGAGTGCTGATAAGTTCATTGACATTCTTGGACCATGCAAGATTGCACACCTGCCATATTTATACTTCAATTCAGAGTGTATACTAACAACCTTCACCTCCAAAAGCAAAAGGTTCATTTAGAATCATGCAAAGTCTACTTCCTTTATACATTAAATTTTATGGAAAGTGAAATAAATTTCTACCACAGCCAAATAGCTGGACCAGAAAATAATAAAATCTACAGACAGAAGATCAAGGAAGTACATACCCAATTCTATTTTTAACCCACTAATCCACACAATCACAAGTTATGAGATTTAATCAGATAGATATATTCCTTGATGAGAACAAACCTGTCATTGTCTTGTCCATCTTATAGTTTAGAATCAAGATGATTTTTACTTGAAAGTGACAGTATTAGATTCCAAATAATAAGAGCGGTTTAATAAAACAAAACAAAAACAGTCTACCTGGCTCCCAGTATCCATACAGCTGAGGTGTGAATTGGTAGTGGTGTTCCAGAATCGAATGCAACGATCAGCAGTGCCACCACCAGAAGCAAGTACTCCATAAAGATGGGGTGACCATGCAATAGCTTTTACAGCAGCAGTATGTTCGCAGAATTTCAGTAAAGGCTGAGGTTTATGCTGGTTCCATACTAATAGCTACTCAATAAAAAGGGAATCAGAGATTAATATAAAAATTAGGAGGGGGAGTATCTGAACCACAGGTAAATAACTACATACTCGATTGTCATTTCCACCAGATGCTAATTCACGGTTGTCATAAGACCACTTTAATCCACAAACCTAAATTACCGAAATTTTGGATCCAGGCCATAAAAAACAATATATATGATGTAAAATTATTATACTTTATGCAAATGAAAAGCTCAGTAAAGTAGGAGCTCAACCAAAGCAAATCCATGAAGGGCCTGACCTCTGATTTATGTCCACTTAGCTTGCTAACAAAGTCCTCCCGAGTTCTTATGTCACGATGAAGAATACTCTTGTCCCGGCTTCCAGAAGATAACAGGGTTGAATTCCAGGCAAGTGCACTGACTCGCAATCGATGCCCCTCCATAGTCCTTATTCTCTTGCAACAAGAGACATCCCATAACTGTATGTCATAAGTTTTAAGGCTTAAAACATCGGTCACTAGAGTGAGGAAGCAAAATATGGAGATGATTTAACAGGATTCTGAGATTACAACAACATATTGGTACTGGAATTTGGAGAGTGCCATCATCACAGTAGGCGCAAGGGAATAATTTGGAGTGGATGAATGGACTGAAGTTTGCTTCTCAAGTAAAGATGGACAGGAAAACCCATTAGAAAAGTGCTAGTTTCAAGGCCACAGGAAAAATTCTTGCACATGTCATAATCCTTAAGTAGTTTTATCCTCCATATGATTCAGTTTCAAAAAGCTAAAGAGTTAATTTTGACTACCATAAACTCACTTGCAAATTGCAAGCAAGGAAGTTAGAGTAAGTGTTTATTTCGTTCTTTAATCACTCAAGATGTGCATCAAAATTGTTAAGTGGAAACTGTTAAAGCAGTAAAACGACAATAAAATTCCACACAGATTAACTACTGATATACTGAGCAAAAAATATATATATATTAACTACTGATATATAGACCTCATTGCTCAAAAGAGGAAACTAAAAGATATAAAAGAATACTTAAATTAGGACCTTCAAAACCTGATTTGGAAGCTAACGTTTGACCTTTTAATTATAACAAGAGGCCTAAAATAGTTACAGAACATACTTGGAGCTTTCCCTTGTTAGTTCCAACAGCAAGATGAGTACCACGTAGCGCCCAACCAACAGAACAGACACTATCATCAACTCCCACATCACACAGCTTCACAACCTGCATTCATGAGACATAGCATGTTATGAGACTGCAAAAGTCGAGGATCAAACTAACAAAATCTCACCTTGCCACTAGAAGCATGCCATAGATAAACGGAGTTTCCCAATCCCACAGCCAGCTCATCATGTGAAGACCAGTCTACAAGGTTCAGGTAAAAATCATCTTGTAGTGAAGGTGCATCCAAAACCTATGCAAAAATGCCACAAAATCGAATTCAGCAAGCACTTCTCTGAAAAAAAGGAGCATTCTAAATCATCACCTAGAGGTTCAGACATTAAGGCAAGAAAAGATCTTAAGAAGAACAAATATAGAAATACCCCATTCTATCACAGCTTGAAAAGAAAAAAACACAAAGAAACAAAGATTGTTAGAAGAACTTAAGATCATTTGAATCAAGAAACCAAAAATCATACAAGAAACAAGAACAAAGAACCATCGAAAAGAAAATCCCATCAAGAAATCCACAAATTCAAGAAAACCCAAACCGTATAAAGAAAACAGAAATCAAAACCCTCGTAACGTACAAACCGACCTTGTACGGAGACTTCAGAATTTTTCTGGGAGTCTTGACAGGGCTATAAGACACTCCAGGAAGCTGATCGTCTAAATCAAACGGAGAAAGAGAATGCAAAGATTTCCGGGTCTCAGTCTTGAACTTGAAAATATTAGGACTAGTCCGAAAAACCCTACAATCGCTATTACCACTCCCAAATCTTCCATTCGAGATAGATTTCTCAGGCGTCAATGGCTGAAAACTATTAGCACCACCAACGCATTCTGGCCCAAAAAGGGCAGACTTCAAAAGGGTAGTGTAGGCAGAACTTGTGTCATCAGAGGATGAGGAATTTGAATTTGGAAGATTGAAAAGGGCAAAATTGGAAGACGAACGGCTGGGGATGAATCGGTCTCCGTAGATTGTACGGGAGAATGGAGGGCGGTGGTAGGAGGAACTCAAAACCATCGCCGGCGGAGTTTTGGGATTGGTTGTCCTGGGCGTCTCCATATCTTTGGCAGAATCTGCAGATTCCTATTCCGACATGCGGCGGTGGTCGGAGGATGAGGCACGGCGGCGGTGGGGTATCAGAGGGTGTTAGTGAAGGGGTTTAATTTAGTAGTGTTTCGCGGGAAATATAACACAAAGCAGTCAATTTAGCGGGAGGTTTATATTCGCTCAATTGCATTAACCCACCCGTATTATGAAATATTGCACGAAAGCCCCTATATTTTAAAACAATTTCACTAAACTCCTCTGTGTTTTATAATCTGTGCATTTTCCCACGCCGTTAGTTAAATTTTAAGGCAATTCTTCATTTGAGTAGTCAATTAAGAAATTACATACCACTACTCTCACCCACTCACCAATATTGCAAATATTGAATACTATTTTACTTGATAAGCGAATAAAACTTTATTTTGTTGGACAGTAAAGAAGAAGGTGGTGGTCCGGCGGAGCAGCGGTGGCTGAGAGGTGGAGATAGGGCGGAGAAGAGGAGGATGAGGAGGAGATTAAAGACTAAGAAGAGGAGGGCTCTTGAATGGTTTTTGGTGAGGCTATGATTTAGGATGAGTTGGAAAATAAATAATAGGGTTTATTTGCAATTCAATTTATAATTTATAAGTATTTGGAAATTATTGTAATTTCTGTTGAAAATTCTTGAGATTTTTTGTAATCTTTGACATTTTTCTCAAATACCTTTTTAAATTAAAATCTTCGAAAAATAGATGAAACCTTCCTAATTTCCACAATTATTATTTTTAAAATCCAGTAAAAGCTTTTGTAATTTATAAAGTTTTTTGATTGTTCCTATTTTTGTTGTCTAATTTTCTAAGGACTGCTATGTTTTATTATAATTTAATGATGATCTCACATTTTAAATTTGAAGTATTAGTAATTGTTTGCGATTGATTTTTACATTAGTGTCGTGATTATAATATATTTTACATTAATTTTGTTTTGTAATTAATTTCTGAGTCTCGTTTATATTATTTTCAATTTTTTATTTTATTGTATAAATCATATTGTTAATATTATACAATAAATATTAGAAATAAATAGTAGATTTTCGTGAAATATCAATCTATTATTTGGGGGGAAAACCACATATTTGTAATATAGAACAACATAAATACATTTGTCGTATATCATTTATGAAACTATCATACAACATAAATTCGATCAAAATTATAATCGAGAGGAGGTACGGACACAATTAATTAAAGTCTTAACATAAGTTTATTAATTGATCTTAAAATATAGTTATTGATAATATAGCTCTTAATCTATTCAGATTGTTAGTGAAAATCAACTAAAATAAAATTACATAGAAACAATAATGGGATTGCGTACCATACCCATAAACAGATTTGAAGAATATCAGAGCTCAAATTTCACATATTGAGACTTGGACTTCTTTCCTGCCATTTTTTGACTTCTTTTCAAATAGATATAGTTACAAGAAAATAATTATCAATAAATTAAGAATCTCTTCACCAAATTATCCAGATAATTGGAGCCTTCGAATTGGGCCCTTCTTGGCAGACTTGTATCACTACTGTCATAGTGTAGTTTTCACAACATTTTTCATATGTACAAGAAGTGCTTTGTAGCTTTCGAATTCAACTATAAATATTATTAGATGACATTTGGTTGAGAACATATTTTCCAAGTTCTTTACCAATCAATCCAAAGCATCACAAACACATGAAAATTTCCGAAAATAAATAGTCAAAAATTTTACAAACACATAAAATGTTTTCTATCCATAAATATAAGGAAATATGTTTTCTCTATATTTTCTATTTTTATTTTACAAAAATGCCCCTCAGTTCGTCTTAAACAGACATAAAGAAACATATTTCTCCCAATTTTTACAGGATATTTTGGTCTTTTAAATGAAAAATATGAAAAAAAAAATTATTGTGAAAGTTGCAATTACAGGTATTCCCTTGTCGGGCTGAGAACATGTTTTGCAAGTTCTTTTCCAATTAATCCAAAGCATCACAAACAGAATTTTTTTTAAAAATAGACAATCGAGAAATCAAATTTACATTAAAACAATGAGTCAGATCAGCGGAGAACTGATGAAGAAATTGTCAGCATTTCAGTTCCTAAATCCTACATTAGGAACTGTAGAGATTTATCTACATTCATGATGCTCAATGGTGGGCCCAGTTCTGGTAGCAGAAGCAGTAAGAGCTCTAACATGTCCAACCATGGAAACCTGCAAAGCCTCCTCTTCATACGCCCTTCTCTCCAACTCCTCCATTCTTGCCTTCTTCTTCGCCTTCACAAACATCGCCATAACCAGCAAGCTCAGCAGAAACGCCCCCAACACCGCCCCTATCGAGCTCCCCACCACTATCTTCCACCTACTAACCTTCCTTCTCAACGGCATCAATGGCGACTCCACTACCAGCCCAAAGTGCCCGTCCCTCGTTGCAACGCACACTTTGGGCCCCGCCTGGTTCGACAGAACCACCCTCCCATCCTGATCAAAGCTTGCACACAATGGGATGATTCCTGGTGTGGTTTTCACCAGTGTTGTGTTGCTGAAGTCTACGATGATGGGCTTCTTGCCTGCCTGGATTCCGAGCTGCGATGGTGTTCTGTTGCTAACGTTGTATGCTAATAGGCCTAAGACAGGTGAGATGAGCTGGTAGCCTGACAGCTCGTAGTTGTCGTGGTACAATAACGACCAGTTGGAACCTAGATTTTGTCGAATTAGCATCACTCGCGTGATGCAGGGGTGAACATATATGCCTGTGTTCAAGTGGAACTCCTTCATTTTCGCACCGTATCTGTGAAGGCTGCCACAACGAAACCTCACTGTGTCGATTTCTATGCCCGAGAGATTTGATGGTAGATTGATTTTGTGTAGCTTACCTGTTCTGAAGTTCTTGTGGTATGATCTGAATGTGTAGTCTCTGATCACAAGATCCAGTAGTCGAGCCGATTTGATCTCTTGTTCTTCGGGTTTTATGGCTTGTAACGTTGCCATTGATACAAGGATCAGAGCGATGGATGAGAGGGTTAGTCCCATTTCAAGATTCGTATTTCTTGTGTTGTTGAGAGATTTTGAAAGAGTTAATTGGGACAGGTTTCTAAAGAAGAAAAGAATGGTAGGGTGCATAATTATGGGCACCATTATGCTTAAAATGTAGGGCACAAGTAACACTATTTAATTTCGTGTTGATAGTGTTATCATTAATGTATATATCAAATGTTAAAGAATCCGGGTCGGCCCGAATGTTGACTCTGGTTTCAGTGATTTTCTATTATTATAATGTGGTTTCAAATGAGAGCTGTTTATGATTGTTAATTTATTATTCAATGCTTGCCTTAAAATGCAGTGCATGACTAAGAATTTTAAAGATGGAGAAAGGTTTGTAGGGAATGATTTTGGAGCGTGGGTTAGTGACTGTAAATGAAGTCAAAAGGGTGTTGTTATAAGGAGAAAAATGTGATGATGGAGTTGTGAGAGTGAAGATGAATTGAAGTACCCTCTCTCTCTCTCTCTCTCTCTCTCTCTCTCTCTCTCTCTCTCTCTCTCTCTCTCTCTGTATTCTGATTAATAATACTTGTGCTTTGATTACATGTCTCCCACTCCAATCACTTTGTGGGCTAGCATGCATCAACATTGCTTATTCTAAGGGGGACCATTATAGTTCACATATTTTATATGCAATAATTAATTTATAGCCCAAGACTTTTTTTTGAAAGAAATTTACTTCTCACTGTTTCATCTTCTATACATGCACATTATTTTTGATCACTTAGTTTGGTTGACTTTCTTTTTATCTTGGGATTTAGAAATCCAAGAATGTGGAATGATGATCTTCACTTGTTTATATGTCTTACATAATGCAATATTCAACTTGTTGCAACGATATCTAAATAATAATTTTTATCTGTTAGGTGTGAAACACTCAATGTAGGCAAGTGTTTTTAGTTAAGACACATTATATATCATCAATGCATATTCTAAAACACTTACAAGCCACAATTAACTTGGGCAATTCTCACAATAAAGAACTAAAGATTTCAACTTCTTAGAAGTAGAAGAACAAGTATCAATCAACTACATATAGCTATGATGTTATTAGAGTTGGATGATGACATGTACAATTGTATCATCCATGATCAATGGAAGTTGAGACTGGCAGTGTACGTCATTCCAGGCTGCCAATTAGCAGGGGCAACATTGTAAGCAATGATAGTTTGATGAGAAGTGTACGAGGTTAGCTTGAAAGAAAGGGATTGTCCTTTAAGAGATGCAAAAGCCTGGTAAGAAGCACCCCAGTTGTGGCTCATGCTTATCCATCCACTCCTGCTCCCCTTCACCCACATGTTGGCTATGTCGCCACCTCCGCCCACGTTCATTACGTATACGAGCAGCCAATACCCGTTTCCCTGGAAGTTGAACCGGACTCCACCACTCCGTACACATGCCACTCTGCACAACCAAAACATCCAGTCTAGTTGCAACCCATTTTTCCATCTCAATTTTGGTCGTGTCAAAATACAAAATTGTAATTATTTAAAACATACACGGATTAATTTGGGAACTTGACTTGGGAAAGTCTATATTTGAGCCATTTTTAGTTACAAGATTAAAAATTTGTCTACAAAGGATTTAAAATGTGGTAAGAAATGCAATCTTTGAGAGGGGAATTTGTGTATGATTAAAAAAATGTAAGTTTTCTAACTTTTTTTTTTTTTTTTTAAGTAAGGATATCTCCAATGATTTAGCTATAAATATATTAGTGTATTTGTAAACCTTGTCATGCCACGTCAGAATCCTTCTCCAAAAACATATTTTTGGGTCCCAACCCACCATTGGCATTGGGCATGCTTGTTAATTGCAAAGTACCTGCGAAAGGAGACGGGAACAATGCCGGCCTTCCACTGAGCAATCTTCATGAAAGCGGGCTTAGCCATGTCGAAGTGGGAGCGGGGCGGGTTGCACCAGCCGCCGTGGTTGGAGTCCTGCGACCAGTTTGGAGGGCAGAGATTGGTGGCCGTGATGGTGGTTATCGGCGACCCTTTGTAGCAATACTTGGAGTTCACGCATCGGATCTGGAAGCACTGCCCGCACGAGTACCCGTTGTTGAATAGAACCGAGCTCAGCGCCGCCGTCGCAGCGCCGTAACCCGTACTGAACGGGTTTCCGTATCCACATGCTCCACCTGCGCCACTCAATATTATCCACTTTTAATTCTACTACCAAGATCTTAACTATTAGCATTTTTAATTCTCTGTCCATTATTAAATTAATAATGTCGTCCTATATGGAATGATGTTTGAGATTGCAATTCAACAATTTATTATTTTTACAAATATCAAATATTCCTTCTCCGCTCCAAATTCTATTTCAAATGAATATTTAATTTTGATCCTTGTACTTCATCTCTATTACTCATAAAAAGCTAGGCAAATGAAAAGTAGAATCAATGTGTGGTGATTCCTGCGAATGTCTAAATAAAATAAAAATGTAAATGAATGAAAATGTATAACATTTAAAATAAAGTATAAGATAAGTGTAAAAGAAATAAAAAAAATCATAGTCTATGGGGCAAATTTAGCATTTTTCTTTTCCTGAAATAACAAAAACAAATTTACACATACCATCCATATGTAATTTTGCAACAAATATGTTCTATGCCCTTCAAATTTATGTATAGCTGTAACATTAATAAAAAAAATAGTTTATATAATATAATATCGCACCAATAGTTGCAGAAGCGGATTCATCGCCATAAAATGTGGCATAGGCAAGTTTCCAAGGAGTTGGTCTAAACATCGCAGGGGGATAGTATCCAGCAGCCGTAGCCTTGCTGATGATCGCCATCACCGAGAAGAAGAAGCAAAATCGAAGGCAACATAACTGAAGCAAAGAAGCCATGATTTTTTTTCTTGGCCTAAGATTATGGATATATGCTTAATGTACAAGTATTGCTATGAAGAATTGAAAATGAGATATGATGTTTATATAGTATTTAGGATTGTAGAATTAGTAATGTACACTACGTGGTCTTCACAAACATGCAGATTTTACAAGTCAAATATTTGATAATATAATTTTAAAGGTAGGTGTGGAGGGATAATTAGTTTATCTTAAAATCACAAAGTCTAACAAATAGGTACATTAGTTTATGATCCTAAATTGTACGACAACGTGTAGGCAACTATTGTTGTTCTGTTCTGAATTAGTTATTGTGTTTTTTTTTTCTTCTTTTTTTTTTTTTTTGGGCTAGTTAATTAGTTAGGCATTCAATGTATGAAATTGATATATTGTTAAGAATTAAGGGGTGGCTATTGGGTCAACCCGGATAGAGGATTGGACCCACATAAATTGAGTCCAAGGGTATTTAATATATTTGTAGCATTCTAATGATTTAAATTGAATCTAACAATGAAATTCAACTTTCAATTTTAACATTTATATATGCAAGCCATCATATACGTACGGTATTGATCATTGAATTGTGATATGAGTATGTCTACTTCTACCAAACTTATATTCAATAATTAAATGAAAAAAAAAAAGTAACTGACCTCATTTCATGGACAAATATAACATGTATACAAAATTACAAATAATCTAAGAAGATGACAATTATTTATAATTTAATGAACCGAAAAACTCAAATGTTATAATTGAATTAATCATGAGGATAAATGAATTTAATCATTTATAACTTATGGGAATCATCATGTATTCAACTTACTACATGATTATCCACCCACTCCTAAATGATTTATAAATATCAATGCTAAACAAATCATCTCAATATTCCCTCCTATGATTTGAGTTATACGTACATCATGTTTCAAAGAAAATTTTGTCCAAAAAAACACTACTGAGTGTTTGACCATTTTTTATATGAAATCATCATACTGGTTAACATACAGTTTATATTGATCAATGGAAGTTAATACATAATCAACATTCGCGAACCAAACTCACTCAAATTCGAAGTTAGTTGAAAAGTATAACATTTGATTTTGAGAAATATTACTTACTCGAATTAAAAATATAATTTAAAAAATTATTATTTTAAGTCTTAAAAAGTATTACATTAAGAAAAAATACCACGTTTGACCTTTAAAATTATTGATTAGTATCTCTTGTAATAATAATTCAAAGTACTCCTTTGACTTTTACAAATAGTATTATTTGTTTTTTTTTTTCAACTAATATAAAAGTATTACTTTCTACGTTTTAATAGAAAACGTATAATTTTACCATGAGAAATATTACCTTTAACTAGTAAAAACATAATATTACTTAATGTCTTATTACACCACACAGTCCACCTATTGAAACTTTATTTTAACCTAAAATGGGAAATTTCATTTAGTAATAAATGAAAATTCAACATCCATCAAATACCCAGCACATTTCCAGGATTAGGTTAAAATTAGAGGAAAACATCAAGATCTTTCAAGATAACATGTAATAAACATCAATACCACATGTAAATAAATATACATGGTATTTGTTATTCAATCTATTAGAGCATCTATCTTCTTTAGAGCCTGAACCTGTATAAAACAAACATATAAACACAACACATGATACATTATACAAGCCACAAGCTAGAACCACTTATGCAGAGTACACAGAAACTATCTTTTACATCCCTCACATGTACAGTATTTTTTTTACATTCCTTTTATCTTCTCCATTAGAATCACGTTGGCTTCAGTGACATCGCATATATTACCCCAAAAAAAAGAAATCCTGCAAACAATTTGGAGCTATAATTCGGATTAGAATAGTAATGTTGATAAGCATTAGAGAGTTCCCAAAGTACTTTGGTGCTTTACTTATTGTAACAATTGTTATAATCTGGAAAGTCGGACATAGTATGATACAGTTTTACGCAGAACATGGACATATTGCCAGAGAACTTCACTTGCTAAAACATTTCCGTTAAAAGGTTTTTTGTCACCTTCTTACAAAATGGTAAATTTTAGCCTGTTAGCTGAAGTGTTAAAATAAGTATTATCAGAATATAGAGAGGAACGATTAAGAGATCACCTGAGTTCATGCGTTGCCTCCTTCAGGAAGTGTAATCAATCGTGACTTGGAATCATACACCATTTGTGTCTCACAACTGTAAATCAGTCACATTAGTCAGTTTATGGAAAGAAAAAATGGAAAATAGTGACCCAGTTGACAGATGGAAAATAATATTTTTTTCAGATGAATATTAACTTACTTTGAACATTTAACAGTGTTGACAGAACCCCCATTAGATATTGACAAGATGGTACCAAAGAATGAAGTGTTTTCCGTGCCACAGTTTGGACAGGGTCCCTGAAATATCAAAGTGATCTGTCAACTCGAAGACCAGGATAAAAAGACCCAACATTAGATCCTGATGCAAGAACTCAGGAGAATCATACCACCAAGATCAGAAAGTCTTTCACAATGATATTTGTAAATGTGAAAGATAGCCACAGGATCAACGGCAAAGCTGCAAACCATGTGAAGAGGAAACTAAATGGCTCTGGAAGCTGCAATGACGTACTTTTAAAGTTAACTTAAGAGAATCTCAGAGAAATGCAGAAAGCGGTATCAGATTAATGTGCCTGTTTTAAGTCTTGTGATTGATGAGATGCAGATTACATGATTTGTACTTTGTATCAAAAGGTTTCAATGATGCCAATATCGAATCCAGTGAGTGAACTGATATTTTATTACCTCTAAAAGATAGGTGATTTCAAATCCAGTCAAATCATCAAGAAAGAAAAACCTGAAAAGAGAGAACAGAGTAAGATTTTGTTAGGCCCAGTACTTTATCATCAGAATGGAAATGTAAGGGCATAAATGTTATTGTAAGGTTTTAGAACAAATTACATAATAAATATTGTAACCGAGTTTGTTCTCAATCCCAAATAGCATAGATGTTGTAACACAGTGTCACTTACAATCCTAATGCAACAACTGCAGCCGGTACATTCAGAAGAAACATCTTAAGGTAGTCGACAGAAAGGTCACTATAAACCTGCAGGTTAAACATAAATGAGATTCAGTAAGAGATACACATGTGATAATGCGGAGGAAAAGTCATCCAAGGAAGATGACATGACATTGTCTAGGCGCAGAATAAAAAGTAAACATAACATTGTCCAGGCGCATTCGAATCTCCAAAGTAAGTCTAGTTTTTGCATAAGTAAGTTAAGTTTCCTGAATCCACTAATTTTCCCCTCCATATGTTTCCCGTATTTCCATTTACCACATGAGTTAATAAAGAAGAAGCACTATACTCCACTCACACTTGCCCCATTTTAAGGACCAAGTAAAAGCTAACATGTGTGTGGAATTCATTTGAAGTATCTGATGAAGACTGAATAAGTTCTATAACAACAAACACCTTGAATTGAGCTTCTAAGGTTTCTGTCATCACAACCCTACTCAATGTCAACCGCCTAAAATATTCAATCCCCAGTGACAAGAAGAGTCCAAGGAATATAGACTTTCTAATATGAAAGTGTGATTTCTCTATCATGATCATAAGAAAGGAGGAAAGTCACAAACCTTTCTACTACGAAGACTGCACCGAGGTCCTTCAATGACAATATCACTTCCGTCTATCTACAAGATACTAGCAGAAATCAACAAATGGAAGAAATGGAAGGGATCAAGAAAAGAAGGCCAAGAATAAAGCAATATGCCAAATAATAAACTACTTGAGACAATGGAAAATACCATTCAGATTTTCAAAAGAAAATGAGATGCAAACATCATTTACACAGCAAGACTTCCAAGATTTATGTGTATTTCCAATGACATAATCTAAGAAAATATTCTTTACATTCATGAAGAGCCCTTGTCTTTTAGGAAAATATAGTTGTCTTATACCACTGGAGATATACCTTTAGCTGTTGCTTAAGTTTATCATACTCTTCATCTGTCATAATTGGATTGCCAGATACATATGCCATTGAAGCTTCCAAAAACCTCTGTTCATCACCAGCTGAATTGAAGAGAGTAAGATAAATGGAACAGCATATTTATCACTAAAAATCCGAAGCCTTACAAAACAAAGATCAAAATAAAAGGGATATGACAGAAATTGTAAGGAACTTCTATTACTTAGCATTACGACACTGCTTCCCTCCCACATGAGTTCTTCCTTGAGATTATCAAATTCCTCATTAGACATGATAGACTTTCCTTCATAATAGAACGCCTGAAATCAAGTAACAGCCCAAGAAAATCAAAGACTACACAAAACAGTAAAATAGCAAAAATGACTATATAGATGTATGCATTGTAGAGTGAGGCTTCATCAACTAGCAAAAGGAAAACAAAGAACTCTTTATATACTTGAAGTGCTTGAAGAAACTCTTGTTCCATCTCTCCGATAGTCCTTTTCTGTTTGTTATCTATGCTGCAATAGGGCAACACATTGCTATCAACAACCTCATCTCCTTTAACCTGGCCTGAAATGAACAATGGCTTCAATGTGAATAGCACATGAGGTGACTAAAAAGTTAAATTCATCTGCAAGTATTTCAGCATAAAATCATTCGGCAAACAGGAAATGATGGAAGAGTTAACAATTCCGAATTATATCAGGTTCGTAGCACCAAAAGTGTTTTTTTTTTTGGCTCTCCAAGGCAAGATAAACGTATCTGCTTCATACAAGGCTTTAACAGTTCTACATGCTTTTTAAAAGTTTAAACCAATTTATTGATCCAATCAAGCTTGAAGCGCAATTGGGGGTTAATAAGTTTTGACTCATGAAATTTAAGAACTGAACTCGAAAAGTCTCAGTTTTCTGTGAAAATATATGCTTATAATTTCGATTATTAGCAAACTAATTTTCATAATACTCTATTCCAAAATTGAAAAATGTCCAATATATCTTATAAAGACTCCCAAGTGCATTCTGATTTTTCTTCCCTACATGCTTTATTGCCTTATTTACATAGAAACAATCGACAAAGCTCATATGCAAAGAAAACTCTCTACAGCTATGCTGGTTGCTAGATATTCGTCCCACAGAGAAGCTTATCTGATCCTACTCTCCTTAAAGTGCCAAATAATTTTGAACAAGAAGAAATTTCCCAACAAAACCGGATAATCCAACTATACTATACATAAGTAAAAGTGTCATCCAAGTTTTACAGAGAATAAGAAGATACTTATTCTATTCGATCATAATTTTTTTCCAGGTGTAGAAACAAAACCTGGCTGATCACTCGCGGATTTAGGAGAAATAACCAAGAGTCTTCGCCGAAAAGACAATTTATTGCCAGAAAACTGAAGTGGGTGAAGGCCAGGAACAGAAGAAGGCAGAGAAGAGACAGAGAAGAATGGCTTTCTGAATTGGGCAGTGAAGAACTTAGGTTTTGGTAGCGTTAACCCAATCTTGGATGCCATTTGCGGCGGCGGCGGCGGCGGCAGAGGAGCGGATTGGTTAATAGATGCATTTGAAGATCTGAACGGAGGGGAAATTAGAGGGAGAGGGGACAGCTCGAGGATAAGGTAATTGAGAATGTGTGGAGGGAAATTATAGCTCGTTTGGCTCTCCAAACAAAATCTGTTTGATTGGTTACTTTCTTCTTACATGGACCTCTTTTCTTTTGCCATGTCATCACTCTTCGTTAATGAATATCTCAGACCATCCACGTATTAAACACGTGTGTCACACCTGTGTTTCCAACATTAATGAAAATTTCAATAAAATTAAGTTGTCGTCCACCGAACCTTAAAAATTTATATGGCCTCCATCCATAAATAAAAATATTGCAATATTTTGATGATATTGAGTTACCTAAATAATATTATACTATTTTTTTCTTTAATTAAAATATCACAATATATTGATGAAATATCAAAAGATATTGTCAATATATAGTTTTTGATGTGAATATGTAAAACTGTCAATATATATATATCCAATGTATTTATCTCAATATATCGGCGTTAAAAGGCGCTGACATGTGTTTTTCTTTTTCTGTTTTTTATTTTATAATGGTATTTATTGGACCCCCAATCCAAATTGGAATACACATCAACTCTGAACGGTTTGAAGAGGGGGTCTTCAGGAGTTTGGTTCAGACAGTCCATTGAGCAGAAGCCATACGACCGGCCAGGATATTCCACCTGGACAGCTTCTCGGTAATTCGACCAGGACCATTTCTCTGGTTGATTCGAATGAGTATGGCCGACCCGAGCAAGACTTGTCGAATAGGGAGCTACCAACTGCTAAGAGATCGTGGGAGATTAAATCGCCACTCCCGTGAAAATAGGCAAAAATTAAAGAGTAGTGGGCACGATCCCCACTACTCGAGCTCTTCCTAAATTATAAATAGGAGAATTTTCAACTTGTAAGGGATTCGAATATTTTTGTACTAAACACTAGAGAGCTGTTTTCTATACTTATATCGCATGTGATCCTGTTCGGCCATTAAAAACCGTTTAGGATCAATCGAGCTAATTTATTCGAGTAGGCAACGGACTAGTGTTTTCTGCACTACTTTACATATTTTTGCTTCATTTCTTCATCCAAATCCACCAATTTTACCCATTTTAAATCAATTTGAGTGTTCAACTAAAAATTAATTGAATCGCAAATTCCGACGTCAACAATATTAATTAGTGCATTAAGACACTGTTGATTTGTTGCATTTTACTTTTTCTTTTTTCGTTTTTTTAATTATGATATTAATTAGTGTATTAAAATGCTGCTGATTTTTTTTTTTATTATGATATTAATTAGAGCATGGTAGATAATACATAGCTATTCTTTAATTAAAGTTCATTAAGACAAGCTCAAAACATTTGATTAATACATGAGTTTTGCTAAATTTTGAAGAGAGTTTAGAGAATTTTTGTTTCCTTTTTATTATAAATTTCTTATATGTATTTAAAGGATATCTACCAAAATTAAAATCTGTTTCCTCTTAATATCTATATTTTCATCTTATGAGTTGAGCAAGTAATTACTTTATATAAATTTAATTAAATTATTTTAAATAATTAATATACTAGTATTTACGTTCCTCACATAATTTAATTAAATTTAGTTAACTTATTTGAAATTTAATAAAAGGAGTATGATGTATATAATAGTAGTTTATTTCTATATTTGTCGTAAATATGTCATTTTATTTGAAATTTTAGGTTTAATATATGTATTAATGTTAGTTATAATATTTTGTATATTGTATTACTGTTAGATAAATATTCTAATTTTTTTACAAAATTTTTATATTTTTTCAAAAAATAACTGATATTTCCATCGAAATTGATATATTCATCAATATTTCTGTAAAATCAAGTACCGATATATCCATCGAAACTGATATTTTCGTCACTGCCTCCATCCCACAAAAATAAGATTACTTTTATTTTCACACAAATTAAGAAAATATTTGAAATTCAAATTATACTTTTTATCTTTCATAATTCTAGCATTAAATGTAACATTTTAATTGTTTCAAGAACTAAATATGAGTTTCAAATGTGCTCATTCAATGTATATTTAATTAAGGATATATATATATAAAATAAAAAATTATATTAATATAATAACAAGTATCTTTTTGAGAAAAACGAAAATAGTGTACAAAACGTATCTTTATAAAACAATTTCAAGAATATTAGGAAATCTATTATTCTTTATAAAAAAAATTGGAATACTGTTTATTCATAGTAAATTTGAAAATAAAAGTCTCATCCCTATAGCTAGATCAAGATTTGGATTGAGATCCAATCTAACAATTCATGCCAACTATTGATTCCAATCATTTTATTCTTTCTTAGTCTTCTTTCATCGAATAGGATAACTTCAATTCATTCACAATTCAATAATTTTGAAGATATAACCTAGATCCAAAATTTCTCGTTGTTGTTTCTCGTTTCTCCTGTTATTAAGAGCTTAAATTTCCATTTTTTATTTCTGTATTCATGTGTGGTCTAAATTCAGTCCAAACATCAAAACAATGTGGATTTCACAGCTAAATACATAGGTCTGATTTATATTTGTGATAAAATGCAATTTTATATTTTATTACATTAGACCATGCCATATCATGAACAACAAAATCATTCAATGGCACAACTCTAAATACATCATTTATTTGTAATTTCACAATATGAACCAAGCTTGCTATGAATGACTTTTGAGGGTGATCAATCAAACTCGACTTCAGCCTGTAAAGGTTTATTGGAGAAGAAAGCATCAATGTTGCTTAGGAGAAGCTCTTTAATGGCTACCACTGACTCCAAAGTCGTAGCAGCTCTATGTGGAGATAAGACAACATTATCCAACGTTAAAAGCTCATCTGGAACACGAGGTTCATGTTCAAACACATCAAAACCAACACCTCCAATCTCACCTCTCACCAACAACTCAACCAACTCCTTCTCATCAATAAGCTGCCCGCGACCTATATTGATGATGATACCCATCTTTCCTAGCGCTGTCATAACATCCTTGTCAATTACATGGAACGTCTCAGTTGTCAAAGCGCAACAGACGATCAATATGTCGGAGTTTGATGCAAGATTAACAACATTAGCATAGAAAGTATATGAAACATTTGATTTGATCTTTCTTGAGTTGTAGGCAATGGGGCATCCAAATGCCTCGAATCTCTTAGCCACCCTTGAGCCGATGCTTCCTAGCCCAACTATCCCTACTCGTTTTCCGCTCACCTGAAATAAGTAGCAACCATGCCAAAAATCATGATCCAACCAATTAACCATATTTTCTTTATATGATATAATGTATATTATTTTACCTACCTTTGAACCCAGAGTGTATCCTTCGTGTACGGGCCAAGACCCGGCCCGAATAAACCGATCGGATGCGGAGATTCGTCTTAAGACATCTATGGCGAGCCCGACTGCGTAATCGGCCGTATCATCGGAGAAGGAGTCTCCGGCGCTGGTGACGCGGATGCCGCGGAGGCGGCAGGCGGCGAGATCGATATGGTTGACTCCGGCGCTGGTGCAGACCACGCACTCGACGGCAGGGTATCGGTCGAGGTTGCCGAAGGTGAGGGGTTCGAGGTCCACGCAAAAGATGAGGCGCGCGGACTTGGAGAGGGCTGGGAATGAGGGATTGGGTGGATCTTCGTGGGTGTCGAGGATGATGTATTTGGTACGGAGGAGGGCCAAAAAGGGGGGCGTTGAGGTTGAAGAACGGTGGAGGATAAGCAGGGGTAACGTTTCAGACGCCGCCATGACTGGTGGTTGACCTGTGATTAGCGATCCGCCGTTCAATGGAATCTTGAGCGGATATGAGACGAGACGTCAACGACAGATCTTGCCTGTTTATAATATAGTTGATTGATGGGATTTTTGTAATTAGTGAATTTTGTATTCATCTTTTTCAAGAAAGTGAATAATTTTCTTCAATGGTATTAAAATGGCCTAAATGTCTGGGCTCGTTTGCTAAGAGGGAAGACTATAAAAGAGACCCGTTTTAGCGGGGAAAGGGCGGGAAAGGATCTTTCTAGGATGGATTTAATAAAATTTGTAGAATTATACTGTTTATTAAAAATAAAAATGATGTTAATTAGGTGCTTAGTATATATGTTTGAGTTAAATTATGTGTTTAGTTTGAATTATTATAAATGTATTAAAGTAAGATTATTTATAAAAACTTGTTTAGTATATTGGTTAAGAATGATAAAAAAATTGTAATTACTAAACTACCCTTACATTTTCTTTTCTTTTTATATTTTATTTTTCCAATCATTTTCTTATGTTTCTTATTTTGTTTTCTTTAAATTTTAATTGTTATTATATTTCACAACTAATTTATTAATATTAATATTTAAGATACTTTAATTATATTTAATTTAAAATGTTAAATAATATCATATAAAATATTTTAAAATATTATTAAAAATATTATTTAAAAAGATTATTTAAAATAATAAAAATTTAGAAGAATAACTAGATCATACATATTATTAAAATTACATGCAATATCTAAAATTTGAGATATGTTTTTTACTATGATAAAATAAACCTAAACATACAATATTTTTCATAGTAAATAGAAAGACTGTGAAATAAATTATTGATAAAATTAAATTTTAAAAAATGTTCATAAAATAAAACAAAGAAACAATATTTTCCTAATTGATAAAATAAAAATTAAAAAATTACTAATAAAACTAAAGTATAATTTATAAAAAAAGTGATCCACAATTATGAGGATATATTAGTAATTTCAAGTCTTTTACTATTTATGCTAATTTAACCCACAAAAAATAGTGAGTTTATAAACTCACCCAATCTCATACCTAAACGTGGGCCCAATAAACAAATCCACATCTAAATCCGGGTCCAATAAACAAACCAATTCTCAAACCCTGAAGCAAACATGGATTCTTAAACCAACCTAAACCCATGAAGGAAACGAACTTTTAATGTAAAAATATATAATTATGAGAAAATACTACAATGTTCATCACTGATTTATTATATATGTAATCAAAGATGAAAATATCCGGAAATATCTCCGATATTTCCTTTTTTTTATGTAACCGATATAATAACGGCATGTATATTTTTTCGATATTTATCGATATTTTTCGATATTTATCGATATTTCCGTAAAATTGAGATACCGATATTTCCATCAATACCGATATTTTTATCCTTGTATGTAATACAATCTAACCAAAGTATGATATTGTCGTCTTCATCATAGGGTATCTTCTTTATAGTTGTCATGATATTGATTTTTAATTAAATTACCATTGATTAAAGGGTTAATTTTAATTTGCTATTTGAACTATAACACTTTTTTTCAGTAGGTGTATAAACTCAATTTTTTTTCCGATCATTAGCCAATATCTTCAAAAATTTCCAGTTGCTACCCCAAACACATATTTTCCGGCCAAAGTTCACCGGAAAACTTGAATATTAGTCAAAAATGCATGATTCATACGTCAAAATGACCCTTATTCGAAATCATATAATAACCTCATGTCAATTTCATGATTCTCACTTGATCCGATCACGAATCGAACAAAAATCATTCTAGGATTTTGAACATTTTTTATTCGATTTAAATTTAAATCAAACAAAAATTTTTAAATTAATTTAGGGTTATAATTTGACTTCGAAAGAGGATCATTTTGACATATAAATTATGAATTTTTGAATTTTCCGGTGAATTTTGACCGGAAAATATGTGTTTGGGGTAGCAACTGAAATTTTTTGAAGAGATTTGCTAGTGATCGGAAAAAATTTGAGTTTATACATGTACTGAAAAAAAATGTTATAGTTCAGGTAGCAAATTGAAATTAATCTTTGATTAAATTTTAAGTTGTAGTAGTATACATGGGTAACGTACACATGGAACAAAAGATTACACATCCTCTAAGTTCACATAAATCCCATATAAATCCATGTAATAGATAGTATCCGTGATTAATAATTCTCGATCTCTCCCCGTAGAGGTTCATTTGAGAAGAAAGCTTGAGAGTTGATGAGGATGAGATTCTCAATTCCTGCAAATGCTTCTTTAGTTAGACCAGCAAAACGTGGAGACAGGACAACGTTGTCCAATGTGAATAGCTCCTCTGGAAGCTGAGGTTCATTCTCAAAGACATCTAAACCAGCACCACCTACCTCACCTCTCACCAACATCCCCACCAACTCCTTCTCATCAATAAGCGGCCCGCGTCCCACATTAACGACTATACCCGCCTTTCCCAGTGCTATCAGAACATCCTTGTTGATTACATGGTATGTCTCATTTGTCAACGGGCAACAAACGATCAATATGTCCGAGTTTGATGCAAGATCAACAACATTAGCATAGTAGGTAAAAGAAACATCTGTCTTTGTCTGTCTTGAGTTGTAGGCAATGGGGCATCCAAATGCCTCGAACATCTTAGCCACCCTCGACCCTATGTTTCCTAGTCCCACTATCCCTACTCGTTTTCCACTCACCTGAAATACGTCTCAAAAAATGTCGTATATCCAAATTTCTCATTGATGAATCACAATTTTTATACATTAGGGTATTTATATATTACAGCTTCCAAAGTTCCCAACCCTTAAAAATCAATTTAACCTTATTCCAACTGAGTATCTATTATTTGGGTGTAATTTCATATACACGTGTAAGTGATTGTGCGGACTGACGACAGAAAACCCTTTCAGTACAATGGTTTCTATCCGTACAACTACGACTGATCAATTCCACTTTTGTGTGTAATAATCAAGATTTCCTCAAGAAATGAATCAAAGATTTGAGAAAGCAACTATGATAATTATACACAGTAAAGTTAACATACCTTCGAACCAAGATTGTATTCTATGTTACCGGTCCAAGACCCAGCCCGAACAAACCGATCAGCAGCGGAGACCCGTCTGAGAACATCAACGGCGAGCCCGAAAGCGTATTCCGCCACGTCATCAGAAGAGTTATCCCCGACGTTTGTGACTCGGATACAACGGCGGCGGCAGGCGGCGAGATCAAAGTGGTTGATGCCGGTAGTGGTGGCGATGACGCACTCGACGGCGGGGTATTTGTCGAGGTCGTCGGAGGTGAGAGGTGTGGGGCCCCAGCAGATGATGAGACGAGCGGATTTGGATAAGGGTGTGAATGACGGGTCGGGCGGCTCGTCGTGCTGGTCGATAACGGTGTACTTGGTACGGAAAAGGGGGGAAAGGACGAGCTCGTATCCGGGAAGGCGGTGGATGATGACAAGTGGTTGGCGTTGATTGGCCGCCATGGCTGCTGCTCTGCTCAATGAAGATTTCTACTGCTACTTTCTTATTGGAGATCTAGATTTGACCTGTTTTAATCATGTTTAGTGGGTAAACTTTAATTTCATTTTCGAATTTTTTAATTAAGATGTATCAATAACAATTTTACACTTATCACCATATCATACTTACTGTGCCAAAAAATCTCAATTTGAGTATCACGAACATTTTCACATGACATTTTTTAATAAGATTCAAATTTTTTGATTAAAATTTATATTAAATAAATTCTTAAATCATATGATTAAATTGAAAATCACGATAAATATTAAATTAAAATTGAAATAGTTCATAATTATGGAATAAAAATGATTTAAACCCAAATTTTTAAATTTAACACCCCTCATAATTTTTTATTTTTATTTTTAAATCAAAAGGCTTTACTTGTTTAAAAATCATATTTTTAGCTTTTGTCAATTGAATGTAGACGACAGGCATTCAAAACATTAATTTATATTCGAAAAGCTTTTTGTTTAAAGAAAGCAATACGCATTCAGAGTCGAGCAAATATTTGTAAAAAGTATATTTCAAGAACGAGCAATACCAATTAGTTGTACGTATGGAGACATAATTTTGAAATTAGTTTTGTTTATTTTGAAATATCAATGTAGTTTTGTATTTTAAAAAGTTATTCAATATCAATCTTTTTTTATCTGAATTTTAGAATTTTAAAGGATTTTTTTTGCTCTTGAATCACACACACCCCAAATTATATGTAGACTTGTGTGCAAAAAATTCACCCAAGTTCATGAAAAAATGATTGAAATTTAATTTTTTTTCAAGAGATAATTGCCACAAAATCACAAACTTCACTTAATTTGTAATTTTAACTAAATTTTTTGAATATTACCAAATATAACATAAACTTTCATATTTCCTGCAATTTTAACCAATGGCCAATTTTTGAATATGATTGCACTAACAATGCAATTTAAAATTGTCATAAATAAACTATTGTCAAAAAGCTTGAAATAGAATAAAATCGAGATCGTTAAAATTGAAGATACATCCTTAAATACACAATCATCTTATATTTACTAATATTCAAAATTTTGATTAAAATTATTAATTAATTAAAATTCACCATTTTTTTGATAATTAATTCTTTTTTCAGTTACAGGAATAATTGGTTTTCTTTTTAAATTAATAGGACCGTGTTAAGCACATATCTTAAAACATGATTATAATTGAATTTAACCCATTTAAATTACATTAAAATTTGGAATCGAAGACCTTATTCAATCAATTTTCTTACATTGTCTAGTTATTTTTTTGTAGTATCAATTATATTCAGTATTATGGACTCAAAATGTATTACCTTTATTGGTGCTTATAATACAAAAGCTATAACTTCTTGATCTATCTTCTAACTCATTTTTCCAAAAATTGAACATAAACGTAGTTTCAGATAGACTCAAGATTTTAGTAAGAAAACAAAACTTAACAAATTGGATATTGTCTGAGTTTTAAAGTAAAACATTTAATATTGTGCTACTTCAAGATTCAGATTCACTTATTAATGAATTTATTAAAGAATAAATAAATATTAGTTATTGCCAAATATCTTTCTTTTTAATGAGTTAAAGAAAGTGGATTCGAGTTCTATCACACAATCTGCATATTTATAAATATGTAATATCATATAAATTATAGATAAATTTTCCTATGCATCTGGCAATTCGTATCGATTCGATTCGGATTCACGTTTTTTTTTTAATTTTATATCTTGACCTTTATATATAAGTTCGGTGACCTCTATATATAAATGTTGTGACCTTTATGCATTATAATTTAGAAAAATAATGAATAATTTCAGCAAATTTGTACAATAAATATTTTATGTGATATTCATATGACTCTTATGTATATTCATGTAACATGTACAAATATTCATACATTCATGCAATATATAAAGGTATGAATCACATGAATATATGTAAGAGTTATATAAATACAACATAAAGATATCTATATATAAAATTTGCTAAAATTCTTCATTTTTTTCTAAATTATTGAATATTGTTAGACATCCGACCCGAGTTGCACACAATATTGCATGTGGACAGCCCAAAGAAGGCCATCAGCTTGTCTGACCGGCCAGGATAATATATTTAACGTCCTCCTCAACAGACCGTCCAAGATCATCAGGAGGAATCATGGACAAATTAGTCTGGCCTGACCAGCCAGGATAATATATTTGACGTCCTCCTTGACAGATCGTCCAAGATCATCAGGAGGAATCATGGACAAATTAGTCTGGGCGGCCCGAGGTGAAGGTGCCGCGCAGGAGAAGCCAACCGCCAGTAGCTAAATTCACCTTGAAAATCTACTGGAACATGGGTAAAAGGAAAGATCAAGCCAGCTCGGGTAAGCCGATCTTCTGTAATCAGCTCCTTGAACGCTCGTTGCGATAGGCTAACGTTGTCCCACAAGAAACAGATTTTATGAGAGAAGTCCTCGCTAATCTGGAGACTCTCGAGCGGCACCTCCGCGAGATAGAAAAGTATTAAAAACATTAGAAGATTTGACTAAGAAAAATACAAATGTATACCTTCAGCAGGATTGAAGCCAACTGGGCAAGACATTCTAATAACAAATTCATGGTCATACTCCCTAGGGCTTCTCCAATCTCCTTCAACCCAAAACCACTCACTCCTCCAATCTCTAACTGGCAAGGGAAGGGCACAGACTAATTGAGGTCGGAATAGTCGAGGAACGAGATAATAAAAATGGTTTCTAACTTCGGGTATAAGCTTAAGACTGAACAGCCAGGATAACTTTTGAGAGCTGGGCACCCCGAGGTTATAGTTATGGAAGAGTACTAACAAACCCAATATAGAATACCAGCTATTCGGACGAAGCTGCCCAGATGCTATCCCCCAACGCGAAAGATAGCGAGTCAAGCAGGGCGCCATGAGAAATCGCAGACCTCCCTCCAAAGCTTGGACGTTTATGGCAATGCAATCTTTCCATGGCTTATTCATTCGCTCCTCGGGCCGGGGAGCAATGAAGGAGACTCCTAAGAGAATATTAAAGCGAAATTACCATCGATCCAGCTCCGATTGGGTAACGACAGAAGTCCAACTCATTGCTTCTAAATCCTCAAAAGGTATCCCAATGCAGTGGTGTTTCGGGTGGCTAAATGGGATCCCAATAGGAATTTGAGACATAGTTGTGAAAGTAAATGAAGTTACCTTAAAAATGAAACTGCTCTCTTCGGGTGATGTAGCACAAAATATCTTGGTCGGTTAATTCTGCTTGGAATATATAGTATGTGCTCAGAATTCTAAGTTGATGAAAAGCCAAATGAAAGGGAGACACCATTATATATAGACGAAGAACTATCTTTCGACTTCCGGTCTATCATATACAAACACGTGGAAAATCAAGCGAACAACAGGCCATGGCTTTCTGATTTCCACTCCGATAGATGGTGACACTTGTTTACCTTAAGGAAGGTCAGAAATTAAAGTCTCACACTTTCATCACGCTCGGCTCGACTTGTCAGAACTGGTTACGTCCCAACAGAAGTAATTTCCTGCCGAGACCTAAGGGGCTATTGTTGGACATCCGACTCGAGCTGCACACAATATTGCATGTGAATAGCCAAAGGCCATCAGCTTGTCCGACCGGTCAGGATAATATATTTGACGTCCTCCTTGACAGACCGTCTAAGATCATTAGGAGGAATCATGGACAAATTAGTCTGGCCGGCCCGAGCTGAAGGTACCGCGCAAGAGAAGCCAACAGCTATGAGATCGTGGGTGATAAAACCGTCTAACACCGCATAAATAGGCGAATATCAAGGAGAAAATGGACATAACCTCCATGTTCTCCACGACACCCACGATCCCCACTACTCAGTTTAGGTTATAACTATAAATAGATGTAATTCCAATTTGTAAAGAGTTCGAACTTTCATCTATAAAAAAACACCAGAGAGCTCATTTCTCTAAGCAATATTATACGATCCTGTCCGGTCACACAAAATCGTCCAAGATCAGCCGACCTAATTTGCCCGAGTAGGCTCCGGGCCAGTGTTCTTTGCACTTTATATTGCATACTTCTTCATTCATTTAATACAAATTTGGATGTTCGATTAGGAATTATTTATTAACAAATTCTAACGTCAACAAATATAAAGGTTACAGAACTTATACATAAAGGTTACCAAGTTTGTATATAAAGGTCACATAATTTGTATATAAAGATTTTGTCTGAAAGTGAAAAAAAATTTAAATAAAAACGTGCGGATTCGAATCAATACGGATCGATCCGAATTGCATTTACACTAAGTATATATGAGAGATACTCTAAATTAAAAGGTTCATGACAAACATTACCAAAATGTCAATTATTGATATCATAACAATGGATTATGTTGTCCCTAACTAAGGGTTGTTTTATTATTTTCAAAATACAAAAAATTATGTTAGAATATACTTCACGCTATTTAATAAATTAAGTGATGTGTGCCATTTATCAATCTAAAAAAATAAATCTAAATTATATTTTTTTTTCCAAATTGACATAAATTTCATGTTCACCGATATCAATACACAACCGGTGCCTAGCATATAATTAGCCGTGCGATTACAATGTTTTTATTTATAATTAGTTGAGTATTTATTTTCAAATAAATAAATAAAAAAGAAAAGAAATTTAGACTTCATATATGAATTGTTTTGTTTGGGTAAAAGAAGCTAGGGCAAATCTTATCAGAACGTTTTTTTTCACTCACTACATTCGCTCGTTTCTCTCTCCAAATCCCTGTTCCCTTCTCTCTCCACGAAGGTATGTTCTGCTACTTGTTTTCCTTTGATTCTTTTTCCGACCTTCTCCCCGTTTCAAATTTGTCCGAGCTCTTTTTTGTCTGCCGCATAAATGTCGTAAGTGCAAATTCGCGTTATGCATAAACCATGAAAAGCTTACTATTTTATTTGTGTATATGTAAATTTGATTGCATTATACTTCATTTCTTTGATTTCCATTACAAGCATTTTCGTTTCGCGAGGCTGTATAGTGACTGGGGAGCACCTTTTCTCTGACTTTTTTATTCCTTTTATCCACAGCACTTCTTTTTAATGCGTTAATGCTTCTGCAAAGGAGAAGAATTTTTTTTTTTTTTTTTGAATTCTTGGACAGTTGGACTTGAAAAGTTAAGTCGAGGGGTTTTCTTGACTGGATGTCGTTTAATTTCCATGTGAAGTGGATTTTTAATTCCTCTTGCTGGTATGATGTGTTGCAGAAAATTTATTTTGAAATGAAGGATAGAAATAATTAAGGCAAAGTCATGATACACAGATCAGGTAGCATAAGTTTTCTGTAATGATAAAAGGTCAGCAAGAAAGCATGAGAATATTAAGTTTCGAGATTGTTTTGGGAAATCCAAAAAATGTGTTACTGACAATTAGAGAAAAGGTAGTGAAAGGGAGTTAAGTGATAACAGACAATTAAAGC
Source organism: Scutellaria barbata (assembly GCA_028654395.1). NCBI lineage: Eukaryota > Viridiplantae > Streptophyta > Magnoliopsida > Lamiales > Lamiaceae > Scutellaria > Scutellaria barbata. The sequence goes on from CM053645.1 coordinate 13,948,335, forward strand.
AAAGGAATTTGTATGCTTAATCATGGGTTTTGATTTTTTATGAAACAATTTATCCGTCCTTGGCTATGTTACAAGATAAAAGGAAGGTTAAGCTTTATTGCAGTATAATATTGAGTTCGATGTGCATGGGTTTTGATTAGATCATGCTTGTGTAAATCAAGGTTCGATGGCTAAATTGGCTATAATGAATGTGGGATTGTGTGGCAATTAGTTATAACTCATAACTATTGTAAAAGCAACAGAGAGGAGAAAATATCACTTATTTGCTGTCTTTTCGTAGTTGCATTCTTTACTTACCACTCTAATTTGAGACATCTTTCTGTTTGTTGAGTCAGTAGAGCTTTGTTGGCTTAATGGCAAGTATGTATTAACAGATTCCATTTGTGATTTCAAATTCCAGATACAATATGAGTGAGTTTATAAAACTAGAGTCTACTTTATATTGTGTGTGCGTGTGTGTATTTCTCTCTCTCTCTCTCTATATATATATATATATATATATATATATGTACACACACACACATATCCTTATAGCTTGGAGTGCTGGTTTTTTAACTTTCAATTGGTTTGTGCCGGGCAGTTGCAGTTATAATTGTATGTATGGGACATATTTATGTATATTTTGGGTAAATTATTCATTTTTTCTTTAGGCTGAAATATATAAAAATACATATATATATATATATTTATATATATATATATATATTCCAACATTGTTTAAGGTTTTACTTGATAGAGAAGGGAGTGGGTCCCTTAAGGATCGTCTGAAACTTTAGAAGGATCCAGATGGTTTCTAACATTGTAAATTTGTTATTTCCTATCTCACCTTGTTCTTCTATTTGAGTACTGATGGACTAATACAATATTGTAAAGTGATCTTCAATTTCTTTTAGCTGACATGTGGTGGTACCTCTTTAATTATATGTTTTCAGCTTGACTTAATAGTTCTTACACTTGATGTGTGATTTTTCGGAGATTTTAGTCAATGGAAATTTTGATTAGTTTAGCTGGGTCTTTTGCTTTGCAATGTTGAGCCTGCACCTGCTACTTCCTTTCATTTGTCTCCCCACTCAGTTCCTTCACAGGAACTCTGTGCTAGCAATCATTATGAATTCATTGCACATGTGATTAACTTAAATTTTATGTTCTCTCTTTCTCCATTTCTATCTTCATTATTTAGTTTACTTGGAGCCAGAATTTGTAGATGTGACTATGGTTTGTCTCTGTTCTGCTTCTGTAGAGTTAGGAGGTTTTCAAGGCATGCCATCAGAAACTGCAAAAGAAGTCGTTGCTGTCATTGATTTATCAGTGTCTGAATGCAAAAAAGATATCAGGAATGAGCATGACTCAGGTAAATATTTTTGATGTTTCTCTTGTTCATCAACTTGTGCGCTCAATTAGTCAATTACTGCAATTCTAGATGGTAGGATTTACTTTCTGTGAAATTTGAGCTGTGTTCTTCTGGGTCTGGCTTTATTCATTAGTGAACTTTTTGATGTCGGCATCAGGTTTTGAACTTTTCCTGTACAGGGTCGATGCTTATCTTTCCCAATCCCTTCCGGACTCACTAATTGTCTTGAATAATTTAAACTTGTTTAGGCTATACAAGTAGATATTCAAAAGAAAAAATAAAAAAAGGAAAGAAAGTTATCCTGCTGGAGATATTAGTACACCTGTTTTCTATCGGCTGCAGAAGTACTTCAAATGAAATAGTATAACATTGTTTTGCTGTATTCTGTCACATCATTGTGCGAGGTTCTAATTCCAGCAATGCAACCAATTATAGAAGTCTAGATTTAAAAAGAAACTTGAGGTGGTTAAGTCTCATTAGAAAAGCATGAGGTTAGTCGAAAGGAAGCTTGCTTCGAGACATTAGTACCTGGTTATGGACTGCTTAGACCTACTTATTTGCTGTCACATGGATATATCTAGTCTGGGCTTCTGATGATTATCTTGCACTGTAATTTGTTCGATTTGTAAAAGACAATGTCTGACTCTCTCTAGTCTGTAGCAGTCATTGAAAATTCAATGTGTAAATATCCATGTTTAGTGACATTGTTATTGAGTAAGTTGCAGGAACCTAATTGACTAAAGGTGATCCAAGGATCTCTGGTTGAAAATATCTTGCTGTCATGACTTAGTTATATGCTTAGAATAAAGTGAACTTCAACTCAACATAAATCATCCCACTGCTTCTTCGGTGCTGTTATTTTTCATGACTGGTCTTCTGCTTAAGAATCAGTTTCTCACTTTGTATTTGATCCCTAAATATGTCTGAATGTTTGGTCTCTAGTTTTCTCAATAGAAATGAGACTACCCACTGTTGTAATGTATAATATTAAGAATTTTCTGACTTCCTTTTTTTCTTTTTGGGGTGGGGTTGGGGCAATGTTAGTGCTGCATATAGTGGCCGAGTGCGAATCAAATTAAAAAATAGATTTTTGTTCTTTTCTTTTTGCGGTGGTGGTGGTTGAGGGTAGAGTGGAGTTCGCTAGCTCGTGTCTGATGACATATCTCTGAATTTATAAAATGAAACATTCTGAGTATGGTGTTGTTCATACAAGGTTTTTCTGTGGGTGGGGCTATACACACCCCATAAAATACTAAATATACCCCATTTTTTGAAAAGTGAAACGTATAAATGCTCATTTTTTTTTTGGGGTGTGTCCCAATCCTTTTCTGTGGCCAATATCTTGACATAGTCTCTTATCATAATTTGTGAGTTACAAGAAGACCTTTCTAAAAGAAATATCTGGAATGTTTTTGTAGTGAGTCCAAGAGGTAGGTCAAATGTGGAAACATGTCACTCAGTGGCAGAAGAGCAAGTGCATTCATGTGGTCCGGTGGGAACATCAAGTGAAATGAAGAAGGATAAATTGAATAATACAAGATATTTTGTTATCAAGAGTTTGAATCATGAAAATATCCAATTGTCAATAAAGAAGGGAATTTGGGCCACTCAAGTAATGAATGAGCCCATTCTTGAAGAAGCCTTTCAAGTAACATTTCTTTTTCTGATTGTTCATGTAATATGATTCTTAGCAACTTTTTCAACCTTTATGTATAATAAACAGGCATGAGCTTAGGTGATTGTTATGTCTAGAGTGCTAGAGTGATTTCCACCTAGAAATTAGCAAGAAAATAACAAACAAATAATACAATTTAAGTGATTATGCAGAATTCTGGCAAGGTAATTCTTATATTTAGTGTCAACATGAGTGGATTCTTCCAAGGATATGCTCAAATGATGTCTTCCGTTGGTTGGAGAAGGGATCACATTTGGAGTCAAGGAAATGGAAAAAATAATCCTTGGGGACGCAGTTTTAAAGTCAAATGGCTACGTTTACATGACTTGCCTTTCCAGAAGACACTTCATCTTAAAAACCCATGGAATGACTTCAAACCTGTCAAAATTAGCAGAGACTGTCAGGTACCAATCGTCCCAGATTTTGAAAAGCCTCTAATGTATGGTTATTGTTACATGAAGGTGTGACATGGTATTTATTGTCAGGAGTTGCCAGGGGATATTGGTGAAGCTCTTTGTGAGCTTCTTGATGAGGGGGATAATATGAATGTTAACTTGAATAGGTATATTTTTTGATCAACTATTATCATGTAATGCAGTACTACAATTTTTGATTTCCTTGTTCGTTTTTCTTTTGGTGTGTTTATAACATAGGCATTTTTTGTAATTTAAATTATTTGATGAAGGGATGATACATCTGGGGATGGTTTTTATGCAAGCAGACCTTACATGGAGCCATTCCAAGATGACAATTTTAACGTGCCTCCAATGCATATTGATCCTCTACTATATTCATCTTTACTTTATCAACATCAAGCTGAAGCAAGTAGATTTCAGTTGCCTCACCAAGGAGCAGGTGTAATAATGAATAATATCTCAAATGGTCCTGGGACACCAAAAGTAAAACAGTCAAGACATTATCAAATAAATGGAAGCTCTGCTAAAATGATTAATAGTTCTTCTAGAATTGATAGTTGGGGCTTGTCAGCAGACGGGAGCCCCCTTATTGGCAATTTCACTGAAGATGATATACTGGAAATGGTATGGGTGTTTTATCTTATCCTTCATTACTGAATTACACATTGATGCATTAGAAATCACTGTGTATATGATTGGTTTTGTTAATTTGCTACTTCATTAGGTTCTGCCTGTGGTGGATAAGAAGTTCACAGAATAAGTGGTGCAGTAAACTTGTTAGTTGAACTTTGTCTTATGTTATAGTATTCTTCTCTATTGGATATGGTGCTGTTTGGTCTGCCTTTGATCTTGCTCTTGCCCTGCAATATGCTCTGTGCTTTGGTTTTTTAATTTTCGTCAAATTGGTCAGCACTGATTTATCTATTTGTCAAAATATATTTTTGTTGAAGTTTTTCCTCATATTTTTCTACAAAACTAGTTTTGCTACCATCCATTCTTCCATGTTGCTTCAGGATGGTACTGTTTAATTTTTTTGGCCAAATTGTTTTTAAATTGTTAATTTGCACCTTTTGCCTTAGCTAAGGAGAGAACTTCTTCCCTTCCTCCTGATATAGCTGTCAAACACTGACGAGGTTTATTGTTACTCCATTCTTGTATCTGTTCTCTTCTTGATCCATGTCCTGCTGAGTACCTCTTGGTAGGACCACCTGCAATACTTTATGTAGCTATATGGATCAGCAACTATATTTCATGAATTATACATATGACCTTTAAAATGTTTAATCATTAATGTGTACCTACTAGTCTGGACTCTGGACTGTGTAATAACACATGTATGAATAGATTTCTCATTTTATGACCTCCATGTGGATGGCTCATGTTTTTGTGAAATTATTTGAGTAGGCAGATAATACTCAATAAATCGAGTAATGAAATAGTCATGAATGTTGATGACAGCTTTACTGTCCGGACATATTTCTTGAACAGTTATGGTGTTTTTTCATTGTTCTACCAAAATGTATCTATCTTGTAACATAAACTGCTTTTTATACCTCTGGAAATTTGGGTTTTTGAATTATACATATGTTAAATAAAATGCAAAAATTGATTGGTACTATTATTTGGTTACAGAAATCTAGCAAAAGTTACTTCAGATATTTAGCAAAAGTTACAGAAATCTAATCCTCAAGTCTTGTTTTTACTTAATTAGAGATACATTAATATGTCATCCAGAGTTACTGAACAAGGTAAGTTGTCACCTACAGAATAATTGCTGCTTCTGTAATCTACTTGACATGTGAATTAAGGTTGTTCATATGAAGTTGGTCTTTTTTCCCCCCTCTCTTGTAAATGATGAAGTCATGTAAGTATATCCAGCACATTGGTGTCTGTTGTCATAAATTTGGCAAGACAATTATACTCTCACCTCTGAAGTTCTGGGGATAAAACCTGTTCATGAATGTTATGCCTTTTATTTCCTATTGTGTGTGGTCTAATTCTTTGATGATGTCAAGTTTATTTTATTTTTATTTATAGGATTAGTTCTGAAGGTAAATCATTATGAAGATGATTGTCTTGCTGACAGTTGCATATTCATTGCCTTTGCAGACATATGAAGAGTACTTGGAAGCTCATACTCAAGGCAGCAGAAGAATACACCTCAATGTTAGTATTATTTGATGCTTGTGATGATTAGTAAATGTGAACTAGTGTGCTAGGCATGGACTCTGGTACCTATGTTACTATGTAAAAAGTCATTACAGAGAGTCCGTGAGTTTACCTCCTTAAAAGGAACCTTAGGCAGTTATATCGTTCTCTAGCTTTACTTGAGATGGTGCGGAGTTGATGGTTTGAAGATTGCTATGTTATTCCCCTCTAATACGTTTGCTATAAACATACAATGGCATTACGATATTTAATTGTAGCATATGTAAGTTCTGATTGTTGAAACTAATTTCTCATCTGATTCCATTGAAGTTCCACTCTTTTAGCTGGAGTTGGGTTGTTGAGATTTAGAAATTCCTCAGAACTGTATCTTGCAGGCATTTCAAGAGATACTAGGAAGCATCTGGCTGAGAATGGCTTGGCGTCTTTTAAAACATATATATTCTTTCTACTTAAGGATTAATGTTGGAAAACACAAAAATCATTTGTGACAGAATTCTCTTGTAGAGTGTTAAATTTATGGACCATACTTATAGTCAGAACAATTGTCTTGAATAGATATTTTACTGACTTAAGCAAGATATTTGGCATTCCTGTATTCAACTTCTTATTGTAGGAGACTTAGGTTTGCATACGAGCAAAGCTAATTGAGATTGATGCTATTTTCACAGGCTGCTGGACGATCCACGAGCTTGCAGAAGTCATCATCTAGTAAAGAACGGTCTGATGATTCGTAAGTAAAATCCTATTCTATTGCCACACAAAATTATCATTAGTGAAGGATGAGACTCATAACTTGATCATTGTACTAAACAGGCACTCGGCTAGCAGTTCAAGGAAAAGGAGTTATCGAGAATGAATTATTTTAAGGCTTCAGTTAGTTTGTTGATCGAGTTTTATCATAAATGACCTACAGTTGTTTCATCTCTCCGCAAAGCGATCTTGCTATGAACTTTTGTGTACTTTACTTTTGACTCGAGTGGTGCAAGTTGGAGGTGATTCTTAATTCTTGTTGTATTGATAGTACTGCTTGATGAAAAGACCCCTTTATCCTCATTATGAGTGGCAATGAACTTGTGTATAAGAAAATGTATATTTCCTTCTCTGCCTCAACTACTTTTCCTTTCTCCTTTGCTGAAACTATTACTCTGTACAGAATATTTGTTGGTTTCTGAGTAATCATTATTTGGTTTTGTCTATCTTCATTGTAATGAAGCAAATCCTGATCATTACATTGTACCAAATTTCAATTTCAATATGCCGATTCATAGACTTGGAAACGCACGTAAGATTCTGGTAACTAATATAAAGATGGGTGTGGTGGACATACACAATAATACTATACTTTTTTCTGTTCTAACTCAAAAATTGTCAACATTCATTTTGTCACGAATATTATTTATTTTATGGTTTTGTTGAATTATTATTTTAGACTGAAATAGACAGGAATTTGTGAAGGTTAGGCTCGTCCGCAGGCATACTTTTCAAGAACTGAACTCCAAAGAGTTCGTCATAACACTGGTATTACTAAGAAATGATTATGGTCCATAATATTTTATATTAGGCAGAAAATCTCTACAGTTTTGAACTATATACACAAATTGGATTTAATGATTGTCATCACTAAGTTCTTTGGACCGATTTCTTCATATTCACCTGATGAGGACATGCAGAGCGCGTCCAACCAAGCCTTCAGATTTTGTCGCAATCTAACGCTTAATGTCTAACGAATTACTGGTTATCAAATCATCTAATTCAATAGCCAAAATCTTGCTATAAATACTTGCATGTCAGATGTTTTTTTTGGTATAATACATTTGCTCAAACATGGCTTGCATATTAGTCCTCCCACTCATTTGCATCCTAAGTTTCTGCCCTTCCATGGCTACCAATGAAAACATCTTACAAACATACATTGTACATGTGAATACAGCTGATACTCAAGTCCTGACAGAGCCATCAACAGACCTAACACAATGGTACCACTCATTTCTGCCTAAATCCGCTGCAGGCTTACATGACTCGTCGCGTATGATCCACTCATACCACAATGTAGCCTCTGGTTTTTCCGCAAGGTTGACTCCGTTGGAAGTGAAAGAAATGGAGAAGAAGAGTGGATTCATCTCTGCAAGGCCCCAGAATACATACACTTTGCATACTAGTCATTCTCCAGACTTCTTGGGGCTGAACTTGAACTTTGGAGCTTGGCCTGTTTCAAAGTATGGAGAAGGCATGATCATTGGAGTTATAGACACTGGCATCACTGCTCTTAGCCACCCTTCTTTCAGCGATGAAGGCATCCCACCTCCTCCTCCCAGGTGGAAGGGGAAATGTGAATTCAATGGCACAACTTGCAACAACAAGATCATTGGTGCCAGGAATTTGGTGAGCCATCTGTCTGGATTGCCACCTGTTGATCAAGAAGGGCATGGCACTCTCACTGACAGCACAGTTGCTGGGAACTTCGTCTCAGGTGCCAATGTCTTTGGTAATGCCAATGGCACTGCATCTGGGATGGCCCCTCTTGCTCATTTAGCCATTTATAAAGCTTGTTCTTTGAATGTTTGTGGTGAAAGTGATATACTGGCAGCCATGGAAGCTGCTGTGGAGGATGGTGTGGATGTCATATCTGCTTCACTTGGCAAAGGCCCCACTAATTTCTCTGATGATGGTGTTGCTATAGCTTCATTTGCTGCAATTCAGAGAGGGATTTTTTGTCAGCTGCTCTGCAGATAATGGCGGCCCAAATAGCTCCACACTAGCCAACGAGTTCCCATGGGTTCTAACAGTTGGTGCTAGCACTACTGATAGAAGCATAAGGGCAGTTGCTTTACTAGGAGATGGTGGTGAGTTTGATGGTGAATCTCTTTCCCAACCCAAAAATTTCCAATCCACATTGCTTCCTTTGATTGACCCTTCTGCCAATGGTAATCAAACAATGGCCTACTGTAGGCCTGGATCTTTGAACAACATTGATATCAGGGGTAAAGTGGTCTTATGTCTGAAAGGCGGAGGCTTTTTTCCTGTTGACAAAGGCCATGCAGTGCAGGATGGTGGGGGCGCAGCCATGATTCTGATAAACGGTGAGCTTCAAGCGTACAATCTTGCAGCCAATGCGCACGTACTCCCAGCAACAGAGGTGAGTTATGATGCAGGGCAAAAGATCAAAGCCTATATGAACTCAACATCTTCTCCAACAGCAACCATTATATTCAAAGGGACAATCATTGGTACAAAAACTGCTCCAATGGTTGCATCATTCTCCTCAAGAGGCCCTAATTCAGCAAGTCCAGGCATCTTGAAGCCTGATATAATTGGCCCTGGTATGAACATTCTTGCTGCAAGGTTTATGTCCATGGATAACACAACAAACTCCAGCAAGAATGCAGATTTCAACATGGTGTCTGGTACCTCAATATCTTGCCCTCATCTAAGTGGCATTGCAGCCTTGATTAAAAGGGCACATCCTGATTGGTCATCTGCTGCAATCAAGTCTGCAATCATGACCTCTGCCACTCAGATCAACCTCGATGGTGGCCTTATAGTAGATGAGAGGTTTCTTCCAGCTGATGTGTTTGCTACTGGTGCAGGTCATGTGAATCTATCCAAGGCAATTGATCCAGGTCTAGTGTATGACATAAGCCCTGAAGATTATATTGCGTATTTGTGTGGCTTAGGGTACACAGAGAAGGAGATCGTGATCATCACAAGGCATACAGTCAGCTGCCATGGGATAGGTATACCAGAAGCACAACTGAACTACCCCTCTTTTTCTATACAACTGGGAACGAATGCTTCCATGTATTCAAGGACAGTGACTAATGTTGGGGATGCAGAATCAAGTTATTATCTCAAAATAGAAAGTGCTCAAGGCGTAGATATAGTCGTTGAGCCTACAGTACTTAGGTTCAGTGAAATGAACCAAAATATGACATACCGGATTTTCTTTAGCAGATCATCTAGTTCTGTTAATGAAAATTATGTGCAAGGATCAATAGCATGGATTTCTCAGAGTCACATAGTTAGAAGTCCGATTTCTGTTAAGTTTGTGTGAGAAAGAAGATAGAAGAAGGCGAAGATGCAGATGCACATTTTCAATATGATGAAAATGTTGTTTGTCTGATATGAAATTACTCTGTAATGTTAAATAATACACTGATTACAGATTTGACTGAAGACAATTTATTATCATATCACACTATTCTGAAGAGGCATAACAAACTTTAACAGGATTCTTTCAGCGCAAAATAACTGCTACAGGACTTCTGGCAGAGTGCCTGGAACTGGAAGAATTCCATTTCAAGAAACCTTGTACGATTGTGTTGTTTGAGGCTGTCACCAGTCGGCTAAACGTCACATTGTACTGCATTTTCTGGTTAACTTCTGAGAATTCTAGCTTAGCTGGCACAACATGAACATCAATGCCGGAAGGTGGGACAATCTCCACTACATAAGATGAGTTAGCCTCACCAACATTGGTTACTGTTCTTGAATATGTTTGAGAAGATGGAAATAATGAACTAAAAGTGAGAGCGAAAGAAGGGTAGTTCAGCTGGGCTTCTAGTATCCGCAACTCCAACGAGCATTTCACCTTGCGTTGCAAGATCATGCTCACTTGTCGACTTGTATAGTTCAAACCACACAAATAAGGAATGTAATCATCTGATTTGATGTCATATATAAGCCCTGGATCGTTTGCTCTTGAGGGGCTCACATGGCCCGAGCCAGTGGCAAAGATGCTAGCTGACAGAAATCTCTCGTCCTCGATTGGATCTTTGGCCAGGTTCACCATATCAGCAGTGGTCATGATCGCTGACTTGATTGCAGCCGATGACCAATCAGGGTGTGCGCTTTTGAGCAATGCTGCTATTCCACTGAGGTGTGGACAAGACATTGAGGTACCTGAAATAATATTGAATGTGGAATTTGTGTTTGTGTTGTTTTCAACTGAGACTGGCCATGCTGCAAGAATGTTGACTCCCGGGCCTATAATGTCGGGCTTCAGGATCCCCGGGCTGATAGAGTTGGGCCCTCTGGAAGAAAATGCAGCTACAACTGGGGCATGATCATCCCCAATGATGGTTCCTTTGAAAACAATTGTGGCCATGGGAGTGGATGTTGAGTTTATGTAAGCCTTAATCTTCAATCCATTGACATAATTGACATGTGAAGCTGGAAGAACATGGGTTTCTGAAGAGACTGTGTCACCAAAAGCCTTTGGATTCACTAGAATCATGGCGGCACCTCCTGCATTCTTCACTGCTATCCCCTTTTCAACTCTTCTTATAAGGCCAATTTCACACACCACCACCTTTCCTCGTATATCTGTTCTGTTCAATGATTTGGATGTGCAATAAGGAAGCTCCAAGTCACTAGTATTGAGCATTCTTGGATCCACGAGTGGCAAGAGCGTTGCAGGAAAATTCCCGGGCTGAAAAGCCGATTCACCATCCAATGTTTGATCATCTCCAAGAACCACACTGGCCCTTATCTTTCTGTCGATAGTACTAGCACCAACAGTGAGAATCCATGGCGCTTCATTTGACAACGAGAAGTTATCCGGGCCAGAATTTCCAGCAGAGCAGCTGACCAAAATGCCCTTCTCCATGGCACTAAAAGCACCAAGAGCAATGCTATCTTCATAGAAATCAGCACTAAATCCTCCAAGAGAAATTGAAAGCACATCGACCCCATCCTCAATGGCTGCATCCATTCCTGCAAGAATGTTGCTTTCAGAGCAGGATGGTGAGCACACTTTATAACTGGCTAAATGAGCAAACGGGGCAACACCAACTGCTGTCCCCTTGGCATTGCCAAACACATTTGCACCATTAACAAAGCTTCCAGCAGCAGTGCTTGCTGTGTGGGTTCCATGGCCTTCATCATCAAGGGGGCTCTCTCCAATGTTATCTGTGAATAATCTGGCTCCAATAATTTTGTTGTTGCACTTTGTGTGATTAAACTCACACTTTCCCTTCCATTTAGCAGGTGGTCGAGGCATTCCTTCGTCGCTAAACGAGGGGTGATCAGGGAAAATTCCTGTGTCCAACAATCCAATTATCACACCTTTACCATAACTGGAATCTTTCCAGAGCCCCATGTTCTGGTTCAGGCCCAAGAAGTTGGGTGAATGGGTTGTGTGCAAGGACAGTTTCCTCTCAGGCCGGGCCGAGATGAAACCGTCCTTCTTTTCCATGGCTTTCACTTCTTCTGGAGATAGTTTAGCAGCGAAGCCTTTGAACACAGAACGATACGAGTAGACCATACGCTCCGGCTCGTCTGCAGCTGTGATGACTGCTGGCAAGAACGAACGATACCAGCTCTCGAAATCAGCAGATAGGGCCGCTAAACGGGCCTCATCAGGGCCCTCAACATGGACTATGTAAGTATCCAAGTTGCTTTGATCAGTGGTAGGTGTGTCTTTTGCATGAGAGGGTAATGAACAGAAGTTCAGAATGCAAATTAAGATGAATATTGACATGAAACTCATCTTCAAGAATGAGTATGGAAATTGGTTAATGTTAGTCTCAGTGTTGCGTGTATAACTAGTTTATATAAGATCATCAGATTCTGTTGGTGAACTTGGTCATTAACTTGGTGACAAAATATTTGTAATAAACAATCACTGGTCTTGTCTATGAGCCACTCGACTTAGTCATCGACCTGGGAATTTAATCACATATATACATGAATTTCCCTCCAAGTTGTTGCTATTACTTCATCTTTCATATATTAAAGTAGTTAAGACAATTAGAGCCTAGAGTACATGGTCCCTGAACCACATGGAAGGGGAGGGTGGCCCTGGCCCCCCAACTTATCAAATTTTTTTTTTAATAATAAATATATATTTTTTATTTAGTGTAAAAAAATTTAATATTATTATTGACCCCTCAATTTTTAATCTGGTTACGTCCCTGCATGTGAAGCAACTAAACAAATTTCACAAATTTTGTTTTTATTATTTATATTTATTTTAAATTACAAAATCTATGCAAAAAATTTAAATTTTGACCAAAAAAAAAAGAATAAAAGGGAAAATACTAAAATAAACGTGTGCTAATTAAAATGTATTAATTAAATTTAGTTAATGAAAATGGATTGATTTTAACAAATATGTGTTTAGAATACGCTACGGAAACTTTGAATTACTTTTTTTAACATATAAATAAATGGAAAAAAAATTAAATAGTATGTTAACTAACACATGAAAATTCTTTTCTGTTACAATTAAACATAGGTTTCAACAATTAAATGATATATTAAACGAACTATATTGTATTTAATTGCTATATTAATTAATAGAGAATACCAAAATTACACCTATTCTATATGTTTTCCAATGTATACAGTAATTTTAAAAAATATACTTTATTAAATTCATTTATAATATTTTTTTTATTTACACAAGCTATATGCTAATATATATCCATCATCATAGAAAAAATATTCTTGGCTAAATTGCTAATTCCAACAGGGGGCTAATTTACTTGTTCTAACAGGATAGAAAATTATGTAATAAATAGAGTGTGTTTTCTTGTTGCCATTCTAAATAAATAATTACTTTCTGGAATTATTTTGGCCAAGGCCGGCGGCAGAAATTTGGTATCTTCATAAATTAAGTGATATTTATAGATTAATTATAGGAAAATTCACCAATTTTATTTTATCAACAATTTTAACCAAATCTTTAGAATCCAAATCATATGTCGGTTAGTTTTACTTATGCTGCTGTGTGTAGACAATTTCGCTATTGCCGCTGCTTAAGAGTGCAACATTTTGAATCTCTTCAAATCTCACCACAATGCTCAATGTCTATCTTCTATCAAAATTGATTTGGCTTATAATAACGAGTATTTTAGTATAAAGTTTACATACTTTGGTTAATGAAGGAATTCTGTCATGTTCAATTTTCGATTGATTTTTGAGAAAATTGGATGTAAATTCAAACAAGATTTGAGATGTACATTTATCTTTTTTTTTTTCTTTATTAATTTTCCATGAGGCAGTTGATATGTGGAATTTTCCGAACAATTCAAGACAATGCAATTAAAAGCAGACCGATAATCTGGTCTGCACAAAATACCTAAAGTCATATATATAATTGTTAATATATAGATATTCGGTTAAAATTGCAATCAAAGTAAACTCATGATTTTTATGATTTGTTAATTTCATATTAGTGTGATTATATATGTGTTAATTCATATTAGTGTGTTCATAAGAATAACTTTTAAAGTAGTTGGTCAACTGGAGTATAACGAATGACGCCATATACAACAACACACTCTTTAGAATCATGACAAAAGGAGTAAAATCAATGATGCCAATTAAAATCTTGCAGGCCAAATATTTCTTATATAATTCAATCCATCACTATAATTGATAACTTCCAAACGTTCATTTAAATTTCTCTATTTTAAACAAAGTTTCATTACTTATTGAAGACGCTTAGGCCATGTTGGAGATAATTAACATTCCAGGATTTTTGACTTAAAATCCTAATGTATGTTTATTTTGTATTTAAATTCAAATTATAAAATTCGAATATAATTATTACTATTTATATTACAATCATCATAACATTATCAAATACATTTTATCATCATAAAATATCATATCAATCAACATTTTAACAATAAAATATTACACAACCTACATTTTCCAACATTTATTTGATATCTATAATATAATTCTATTTTACTAAATTCTCATGAAAACATACATTTTTATTATTCAAATTTACAACAAAATCCAAGATTTCAATAATAGGATTTTACCAAAACCCTTATAACCCCTTCCAAATATATCATTAGGCATTGACACAAATTTGTTTATTGTAAGTAGTCTTTTAATAACTATAGAAATCATACTTATTTGGTATTTGATAGGTTTAATGACATAATACTTAATTAATAGGAATGGTTAAGATTAAAATCTAATTCCACGATTAGCACACACGATAAAAAAATATATAAGATTTGCAACTTTTTTTTTATCTATTAAACACATACAAGTAGATTGTGATCCATGTTTATAACTATTATTTGATCATTTTATAACTAATGCGATATTGGATAAATTACTGAATCCATTAATGGGTAATTATAATTACTTAAGCAAATTTCTTTTTTCTTTTTAACGTTTTATTACAAGTCTTTTTAACCCCAAAGGTAATGAATATAATCCTAATGGGCCTTATAATGATTTTCTTACGAAGCCCATGCCTGAATCCTACCCATAATGAATATAACGCCTAATGGGCCTTGTAGTGTTTTTCTTGTAAGCCCATGCCCCGAGTCCTGCCCCATCCAATCAATACCCAAAATTTAGGGCAAGAATGAATACCCAAAATTAGGGCAAGAATCGACAGCGATTTCCGGTGGACTGCGCCGGAAATTGGACTAGCTTTTCTCATGGTACATTAAAATCTGTGATTTTGACCCATAAAACACTGCATTGTTTCCTTGATTAAAATAGACAAGCTGCATCGCTATCAGAGTATCATCAGGCCTAGTAAGTGTCTTAGACATTATTTAGTGGTCATTATATTGTTTTAATGGCAGAGTGATGTTTTTTTGACATATTTTTTCTTTGGCATTTCTGTCTGTATGAGTAACGATGCTGGTGATTGTACTTGTAATGGGTTTATATTATTCTGCGTTGTTGCTTTGAAATAAATTGACATGCTAGGCTACTGGGTTAAAGTTTTTCATATGGGTGCTACTACAAGGGAATGGGTTCATTGCAGCAACGGAAATATCTTCAAGAAAACAGCTGCACTTTTTCTATAATCCTTTTTCAATAGCTTTTGATTTTTGCCTGAATTACTAGCCAATGCTCACGTACTGGTTGCAATCAAATTTTTTTTTTTGTATGTGGTTTGATTTGTTACATGATATATAGTTTTCTTTATTATTATTATTTTTAATATATATATTTTTCAATTTTTAGTTATTTATTCTCCATATAAATGTGTACTTTTCGTTCATCCAAGTGCTTGTATGGTTGAAAAGGATTGTTGAACAGAGCATGTTTTAGAACAATGCCATCCATTTTGGAAAGAGTTCCTTATTGTTTTCCTTTTCTGTGTTAGTTAATTTCAAAAATATAATAATTTGGAGACTCTGAATGTTGACTCCGTAATAAGATATTCTTCAATAGAAATCATGGGAAATATAAATTGCTGATAAAAAGACATGACCTCTGTTACTGATTGGATTGATAAGAATACGTAACCTGCGGCTGCTTGTATATCTGTTATAGATAACTTATTTGAATGTTTCATTCATTGATGCTGGAATCCTAGATTTGTCACTCTAGTATAACAGCGATAGGGCTCCTAACAGAGTGCTTTTGAGATGTCCATTTCAAGAATCCTTGAACAAATGTGTTATTCACAGCAGATACCAATCGGCTGAATGTCACCTGATACTCCATTTTCTGGTTTAGCTTGGAGAACATGAGTGTAGTTGGCTCCACATGAACCTCAATACCAGGTGGTGGGGAGATTTCCACATTGTAAGATGAGATAGGATCGCCAACATTTGTTACTGTCCTGGTGTAAATCTGGGAAGTTGATTGACTTTTGAAAGTGAGAGCGAATGAAGGATAGTTTAGCTGGGCTTCTGGAATGCTTGATTCCTCTGAGCAATTCACCCTACGTTGCAGAAAGTTTCCGACTTCTCTGTTTGTGTAGTTTAAACCACACAAATAAGGAATGTAATCTTTGGATTGGATGTCATAAACGAGTCCTGGATCATTTGCTCTTGATGGATTCACATGGCCTGAGCCCGTGGCAAAGATGCTGGCTGGATGGAACATTTCATCCTGTATTGAAAACTTTGCAAGATTCACAACATCTGCTGTAGTCATGATTGCAGACTTAATCGCTGCAGGGGACCAGTCAGGATGCGCGCTTTTGAGCAGTGCTGCTACACCACTGAGGTGTGGGCAAGACATAGAGGTACCAGAAATTATATTGAATGTGGACTTTGTGTTGGTATTGCTTTCGACAGATGTAGGCCAGGCTGCAAGAATATTGACACCAGGGCCTAAAATATCAGGCTTTAGGATTCCAGGACTTGCATAGTTGGGCCCTCTTGAAGAAAATGCAGCAACTACTGGTGCCAGATCATCACCAACAATTGTACCTTCAAAACGTATTGTGGCCAAGGCTGGCGACGTAGAATTTATGTAAGCTTTGATCTTTAATCCATCTACATAACTAACAGATGTTGCTGGAAGGACATGAACATCTGCTAAAGTAGAGTTTGCATAACTCTCGAAATTTAACAGAATCATTGCGGAACCACCGGCATTTTTTACTGCTTCTCCCTGTTTAGAGGTTGCCAGTCCTCCACCTGATTCACACACCACCACTTTCCCTTGAACGTCACTCTGGTTCAACGATTCAGTGCAATATGGTGCAAAAGGATCACTGGTATTAAGCATCCCTGCATAAACAAGAGGCAAGAGTTTTTGTGGAAAATCCTTTGGTTGAAAAGCTGACTCTCCATGGAATTCTTGGTTGTTTCCCAGCACTGCTGTTGCTCTTAACTTTCTGTCTATAGTACTTGCACCAACAGTGAGAATCCAAGGTGCCTCGTTGTTTAAACTGGAGGTGCTTGGTCCGGAGTTTCCAGCCGAGCAGCTAACCAGGATGCCCTTTTCCACTGCACTAAAAGCACCTATCGCAGTGGGATCTTCAAAGAGGTTATTGTTCAATGAGCCAAGAGAAATCGAGAGTACATCTACTCCATCCTCAATGGCAGCATCCATCCCAGCAAGTACATCACTTTCAGAGCAACATACTTTGTATATGGCCAGGTGAGCCAGCGGTGCAATGCCAGCAGCCGTGCCATTGGCAATACCAAAAACATTTGCTCCTTTCACAAAGCCCCCAGCAGCCGTGCTTGCAGTGTGGGTACCATGGCCATGCTCATCAAGTGGGCTTTGATCAGAAGTGCTGAAGTACCTTGCCCCAATGATTTTGTTATTACAAGTTGTGTGATTGAATTCACACTTACCCTTCCATTTAGCCGGTGGAGGTGGCATTCCTTCATCATTAAACGAAGGGTGTTCAGGCAATACCCCCGTGTCCAAGATTCCGATAATGACACCTTTTCCATAGTTTGAGTCTTTCCAGAATCCCATGTTCTGGTTCAACCCCAAGAAGTTTGGTGAATGGGTTGTATGCAAGGATAATTCCTTCTGAGGACGAGCTGATATGAATCCTTCCTTCTTTTCCATGGCTTTCACGTCGTCTGGTGATAATCTAGCAGCAAATCCCTTGAACACATTGCGATAGGAGTAAACAATGCGTGCTTCTCCCTCATTCAAGCTTGCTATGGTATCTGGGAGAAACGTTTGGTACCAGCCCTGTAAATCATCCTCCGATTCAACCATAAGTTGTGAAGCAGGTAATTCAACATGAACTATATGTGTTTCTAAAGTGCTTTTCTTAGGTATATAAGCTGCAGATATTGGCCATGTATTGATACATAACATACAAAAGATGGTGATGAAAGTTATGAATCTCATCTTCAACAAATGCAAGGAGCCTTTTCTTTTCTTCTTATATGCCTTTGTATATATGGTCTAAGATATGGTTTGTTTCATACTTAGTGTGGATCCCCAAACTAGTACTTATGGTAGTGTCCATTTAGTTCGTCAAAAAAAAAAAGTAGCGTCTATTGAGGGTGATCAGAGTAATCAGTGGTTTGCATGAGTAACTTGCCTTTTGCAGTCAACCTAAAGTGTAAAATTTGAACTTTCCACAAGCTAAAGCTCATTATTTTCTTGTTTATTCTTCACGTTGCCAAAGTTTCTCATACTTGAGTTGATTAACATGTCGGAAATTAGTAGGTTTGGTATTTTTGTGGTAAGAATATTTGATGGGAATCTTGTACGAAGGGGACCGTCCATGTGAATGGTTTCAAGTAAATGATGAAATATTAATTAAGAAATACATATTTCAAAAATAAAATTATGAAAATCAGCCTAAATATAATAAAATATTTCTTTTATTTTATTAATTTGACGTGTGACATGTATCCATCTAAAAAAATCTTACAAACTGTTTCAATTTTTTTTTTTTTTTTAATTGTGACATACACTAGAAAGAAAAAGAAAATTGGAGTCCACCGCAACTAATCTTAATTGATGGCTTTCCTTTACATAATTTTTTATACGTCCAAGAAAAAGTACTGAACAATTTCTAGATGCCTTTATATTTTAAATTCCTATCATGCTCTAATTCCTCATTTTATTTTATTATCCCACGGGATAAATTCAATATGAGTATTATATTCGTTTAATACAAATAAGTTAATATAACGTCATGATAAAGTACCGCTCAAAATTGTTGATTACGTTCACTTTACGCACATGAAACGCGTTTAGCAGAACTTCGAATAACTTTAATTTTCTGAATTATTACTGTTTGATGACTTGAGTCAACCAGGATAATAAAACTTCTTATTGCTATTTTCATTTTTGTCTGAAGCCAAGAAACGTGAGGAGTGAATTAATAAAGAAAGCTAGGAAAGGGAAATGAGTGAAACTAAATCTCATGCAACATAATGTGAAAGAATATATTAGGGATAATTGCAAAAAGGTGCATGATTTCACAAAAAATTCCATCATAATCATATCTTTTAAGAAATGACCTACTCGTGTATGTTTGTACTTGGATTTGTAATTTTATCGCATTTTATTATATAGAGAAAAAAAAAGTCAAATAAAAACTTCTTTTTCCTTTTTTTTTTTCAAAGTTGTAATGGAACTTGCATGTGAAGATTAAAAAATTTATTGTATTTAAGATATAATTTAATGATAAATGAGGAGGTTGCTAGTTAATTAGTTATATTGGAGGCTACGAATGTTATTTCGAATACAAGGAAGCAAAAAACTTTTTGTCACAAGAATTATGACACATGAATAGTTCCAAGAAAATGAATCAAAAGGACGTGAATGTTAAAATTGTATTTTGATCATTTGTGGAGGAATGGGGACATTTGTGGAATTTCGTGGATAAAAACCTAAGGGCTGGTTTGGATTATGGGATAGGAAAATTAATATCACTTAAACTAATGAAAGTTTATGTTTTGGTTTGATTATGAGGTCGGTTGTGGATTGGTATAAAATATTGGATTAGAGTCTTTTAGGTTGAGGACAACTCAACCCATCAAGGAAGGTGAATTAATAATCTCCATCATGGCTCAATAGTAATATACATTTAAATTTACATAAATATTTCTAATAATTCACATTTAATATCATAAATACCTCTGTTGATTATTTTATTTACGAAATGCCTTCATATAAATAACTCAATCTTTTTCTATTTGGAACAACACTTGAGATTTTGTCTAAACCCTAGCCGCATTAGTTTTCCATTTTTTCCCAAATCATCCATCTTTGTTTCGTCTACTCTCTCAACACTTCTACCTTCAACTAAGATCGTGGTGAAATAAATTGCTCCAAGGTAGATCCATACCCAACCCCAATTTCATAATCGCGATGAAGATAAAGGAAATGGAGGAGCCAAACTAATTTGAAGTTTTTGAAGATTTTAATGGATACATCAATTTTCAACTTGAATTTTAAATTGTAGGGGTAGTTTAGTAATTTTAATTTTTTATCATCCTTAATCAATACACCAAACAAGATTTTATAAACAAACCTACTTTAATAAACTCATAATCATTTAAACCAAACACATAATTAACTCAAACCTACTACAAAACCTACATTCCAAACATTCAAATAACATTATTTTTATCTTTAATGAATAGTGAAATCTCATAAATCTTATCAAACCCATCGCTCATAACAAACGAGACCTAAGAAAGTTGAATTTTTAAAACTATGTACGGTGTAGTTTATTATATATTTTTCCGTAGGAAAAAGACTATATTTGTTGTGATATATGGTAAAGTATTTGTGAATGTTATGTTGCTTGGTCAGCAGTCTTTTAATAAGTATGGAAACAATACTTATTTGGTACTTGATAGGATTAATGACATAATACCTAATTAATAGGTATGGTTAAGATTAAAATTGAATTGGACGATTAGTAGTACACATGATTAAAATTATAAGGTTTTTGACCTTTTTAATCTATTAAATATTTATACAAGTGAATTGTGATCCATGTCTGTAACTATTATTTGATCCTTTTGTAGCTAATGCGATAATAGATAAATTACTCAATGCATTCATGAATAATTTTAATTAAGTTAATGCATTCATGAATAATTTTAATTACTTAATTTCAGTTTTTTTTTAATCATATCTTAAATCTTAATGCATTAATGAATGTAATGCCTAATGGGCCCTAGTTTTTCTTGTTGTAAAGCCCATGCTCCTAAGTCCTAAATATATGTAAAGTGCATCTGCCCCATCCAATTAATACCCAAAAATTAGGGCAAGAATCGACATCACACATTAGGGCAGGAATCAACATCTCACAAATTAGGGGAAAAATTAGGGCAAGAATCGACAGCGAACTGCAAGCGAAGAACGAACCTGAACAAGTACGTTTATTTATTATTATAATTTTTTTTTAAATTTCCGGTGAAGAGCGCCGGAAAATCGACTACCTTTTTCCATGATACATTGAAACCTGTGTTTTTTAACCATAAAACACCGCACACAAAAAAAAACAATGCACTGCTTCCTTGAATAAAATAGACAGACTTGATTAACTAATATCTACTCATACCTAAATATTAATGAATACTTAAAAGACTACGCTGGAAAGACAGTAATTTGACGAAAAAATGGCTATTTATATGGTGTTCAGTTTTAAGGTGAGTATACTGAATATTGTTTTTATAATGGGCTCTTTGCGCCTTGGTGCGCTATATGTTTTGACAAGCTTGATTTATATTCATTATTGATTGGTGTTGCCATCTTGATTTGGTTGAAGCAGTTGTTGACATAGTGAAGATGAGCTTAATTTCTCAAGATGCTTCTATACCTAAGGAGCCTGTGAAGAAGAAGAAAAGGGGGACAGAGAGGAAGAGAAAGAAGTCGTTGAAGATGGAACGAAATTGATTTCGATGCTGAAGGAGCCAGAAGAGAAGGGCGAAAGGAGAATGACAAGCTATTGGTAATTGAGCAGGGGAAGGAAATCAAGAAACTTGAGAGCATTTTATTTGGATCCTTGCACTCTCCGGTGGAGTTTGGGAAGGAAGGACGATGAATAAGACAAAGCTAGAGAAGAGCTGGATAACAGTCTCATTGTTCTTTACTGATTGATCAGCAAATAGTGTGTTGTCTGTGTACAGGGAGGACATGGATATCGGAGAAGGGGATATTTAGGTACAGGAAAACAATCAAAGAGTCAAGTGGAGAAAGCTAATATAAATATAGCTAAAGTTAACAAACTACGGAAGCTGAGGAAGGAAGAGAGTCAGGGGCGGAGCTAGACAACTTCTGTTGGGAGGGCTCGTTGGCTTTGGGGGGCTAAATTACATAAAATGGGTATTTTAGCACTTAAAATCAAAAAAATCAAAAAATTATACATAGAAAATTAATTTTTTAAAAAAATTTGGGGGGCTAAAGCCCCCACATAACTCCGTGAGGCTCCGCCCCTAAAGAGAGTGAAAGTATGATTTCTGGCTCTGCATATGTATCTAGATTGAGAGCTCACCATATTAAGATGAACCTGGGTACTGATTGAGCACGACCAAATGTCCAGAAGAGAGATTATAGTTCTGAGGATGAGGGTTCAGACAAAAAGAGTGGGTGATGTTAGCCAGTGGTTACGAGGATTCTGAGTATGCTGATAATATCCTCACAACGAATGAAGACCTTGTCCTGAAGAGGAGTATGAAACTATTACCTGTGCTGCATCACTATCATCAGGCCTAGTAAGTGTCTTAGACATTATTTAGTGGTCATTATGTTGTTGTAATGGCAGACTGATGTTTTTTTTTACATGTTTTTTCTGGTTTTTTTTCTATGAGTAATGGTGTTGGTTGTACTTGTAATGGTTTTTTGTTATTAGGATTATACTATATTATTCATTCACACTCTCCGTTGTTGCTTTGAAATAAATGAACATTCTATGCTATTCGATAAAAGATTTTCACCTGAGTGCTACTATAAGGGAATGGGTTCATTGCAGAAACTGAAATGTCTTCAAGAAAAAAGCTGCGTTTTTTTTTTTATAATCATTTTTCAATGAGCTATTGATTTTTGCCTGAATTCCAAGCCAATGCTCACATACTGGTTTCAATCAATTTCATTTTTGTATTTGGTTTGATTTGTTACATAATGTGCAGTTTTCTTTATTATTTTTTTTTAATATGTATATGCATATATGTTTCAATTTTTAGTTCTTTATTCTCCATATAAATGTGTAATTTTTTGTTCATCCAAGTACTTGCATGATTGAAAAAGACTGTTGAACAGAGCATGTTTTAGAACAATACCATCCATTTTGGAAAGAGTTCCTATCATTCTTTTCCTTTTCTGTATTAGTTCATTTCAAAAATATAATAATTTGGAGACTGAGAATGTTGACTCCGAAATAAGATAGTACTTCAATAGAAATCATAGGAAGTAGAAATTGCTGATAAATAAACAAAGACCTCTGTTACTTTATTTTGAGGTGCCTATACTGATTGGATTGATAAGAATACGTAACTTGCAGCTGCTTGTATATCAGTTATAGATAACTTGTTTTAATGTTTCATTCATTGATGCTGGAATCCTAGATTTATAACTGCGATAGGGTTCCTAACAGAGTGCTTTTGAGATGTCCATTTCAAGAATCCTTGAACAGAAGTGTTATTCACAGCGGATACCAATCGGCTGAATGTCATCTGATACTCCATTTTCTGGTTTATCTCGGAGAATATGAGTGTAGTTGGCTCCACACGAACCTCAATACCAGGTGGTGGGGATATTTCCACATTGTAAGATGAGATAGGATCGCCGACATTTGTTACTGTCCTGGTGTAAATCTGGGAAGTTGATTGACTTTTGAAAG
The DNA here is from genome assembly GCA_028654395.1 of Scutellaria barbata. Classification (NCBI taxonomy): domain Eukaryota; kingdom Viridiplantae; phylum Streptophyta; class Magnoliopsida; order Lamiales; family Lamiaceae; genus Scutellaria; species Scutellaria barbata. The sequence continues at coordinate 13,971,944 of CM053645.1, forward strand.
TGAGAGCGAATGGAGGATAGTTTAGCTGGGCTTCTAGAATGCTTGATTCCTCTGAGCAATTCACCCTACGTTGCAGAAAGTTTTCGACTTCTCTGTTTGTGTAGTTTAAACCACACAAATAAGGAATGTAATCTTTGGATTGGATGTCATAAACGAGTCCTGGATCATTTGCTCTCGATGGATTCACATGGCCTGAACCCATGGCAAAGATGCTGGCTGGAAGGAACATTTCATCCTGTATTGGATTCTTTGCAAGATTCACATCTGCTGTAGTCAGGTTTGCGGACTTAATCGCTGCAGGGGACCAGTCAGGATGCGCGCTTTTGAGCAGTGCTGCTACACCACTGAGGTGTGGGCAAGATATAGAGGTACCAGAAGTTATATTGAATGTGGACTTTGTGTGGGTATTGCTTTTGACAGATGTAGGCCAGGCTGCAAGAATATTGACACCAGGGCCTAAAATATCAGGCTTTAGGATGCCAGGACTTGCATAGTTGGGCCCTCTTGAAGAAAATGCAGCAACTACTGGTGCCAGATCATCACCAACAATTGTACCTTCAAAACGTATTGTGGCCAAGGCTGGCGACGTAGAATTTATGCAAGCTTTGATCTTTAATCCTTCTACATAACTAACAGATGTTGCTGGAAGGACATGAACATCTGCTAAAGTAGAGTTTGCATAACTCTCGAAATTTAACAGAATCATCGCGGAACCACCGGCATTTTTTACTGCTTCTCCCTGTTCAGAGGTTGCCAGTCCTCCACCTGATTCACACACCACCACTTTCCCTCGAACATCACTCTCGTTCAATGATTCAGTGCAATATGGTGCATAAGGATCACTGGTATCAAGCATCCCTGCATAAACAAGAGGCAAGAGTTTTCGTGGAAAATCCTTTGGTTGAAAAGCTGACTCTCCATGGAATTCTTGGTTGTTTCCCAGCACTGCTGTTGCTCTTAACTTTCTGTCCATAGTACTTGCACCAACAGTGAGAATCCAAGGTGCCTCGTTCTTTAAACTGGAGGTTCTAGGTCCGGAGTTTCCAGCCGAGCAGCTAACCAGGATGCCCTTTTCCACAGCACTAAAAGCACCTATTGCAGTGGGATCTTCAAAGAGGTTATTGTTCAATGAGCCAAGAGAAATCGTGAGTACATCTACTCCATCCTCAATGGCAGCATCCATCCCAGCAAGTACACACTTTCAGAGCAACATACTTTGTAAATGGCCAGGTGAGCCAGTGGTGCAATGCCAGCAGCTGTGCCATTGGCAATACCAAAAACATTTGCTCCTTTCACAAAGCCCCCAGCAGCGGTGCTTGCAGTGTGGGTACCATGGCCATGATCATCTAGTGGACTTCGATCAGAAGTGCTGAAGTATCTTGCCCCAATGATTTTGTTATTACAAGTTGTGTGATTGAACCCACACTTACACTTCCATTTAGCCGGTGGAGGTGGCATTCCTTCATCACTAAACGAAGGGTGTTCAGGCAACACCCCAGTGTCCAAGACTCCAATAATGAGGCATTTTCCATAGTTGGAGTCTTTCCAGAATCCCATGTTCTGGTTCAACCCCAAGAAGCTTGGTGAATGGGTTGTATGCAAGGACAGTTCCTTCTGAGGACGAGCTGATATGAATCCTTCCTTCTTTTCCATGGCTTTAACGTCGTCTGATGATAATCTAGCAGCAAATTGCTTGAACACATTGCGATAGGAGTAAACAATGCTTCTCCCTCATTCAAGCTTGCTACATTATCTGGGAGAAACGTTTCATACCAACCCCGCAAATCATCCAATTCAACCGTGAACTGTGAATCAGGTACTTCAACATGAACTTTATGGGTTTCTAAAGTGTTTTTCTTTGGTATATAAGCTGCAAATATAGGCCATGTACTGATACATAACATGCAAAAGATGGTGATTAAAGGTATGAGCCATCTTCAACAAATCCAAAGAGCTCTTTTTTTTTATACCTTTTGCATATATCTAACTAAGAATTTGCTTTGTTTCATGCTTAGTGTTAATCCCCAAACCACTACTTATAGTAGTGTCTATTGAGGGGTGATTACCGTAATCAGTGAGTAGTATTCTGCAGTCAACTCTAGAGTATAAGGTTAGAACTTTCCACAAGCTAAGGCTCATTATTTTCCTGTTTATTCTTCACTTTGCCAAAATTTTCTCATACTTGAGATGATTAGCATGTCGGATATTGATAGGTCTGGCATTTTGTGGTAAATAATAATCAGTTTGATCGGAATCTTTTACGAAGTGGACCAATCCATGTCAATGGTTCCAAGTAAATGATGAAAGGGTTATGTAATTTAAACATCACTCACCTTACTTGCCTCCTTTCACCTCCAAATTTGTCTTGAAAAGAAACGTAGAAAATCTACAAAAAGTAAGGCATTAGATATATAGCACTCGAATTTTGATGACAGATTATATTTAATTCAATAATATTTAAAATCCGAGGTTTCAAATTTTTGACATATGACAGGCTTTATTAACCTATAAAGTATGTAATAAATTAATTTAGCTATTTAATCCACGCCCTATGAAATTACAATTTGCAGAATTAAGTTGAAGCCCCTTTTCGACGGCACACGTTTCAAATGACTATAATTGGTTGACTCCATATTACATCTTCGTTCAGTGAAGGGTATTATAACTTTATTGTTTGATGACTTTAGTTAACAAGGATAATATAAATTTCCTTTTTTTTTTTTTTTGGTGGTCCGGAGACCAAGAATAATGAGTTGTGGCTTAATCAAGTCAAGGTTGATAAAGAAAGCTCGGAAAGTGGAAAATTAGTAAAACAAAAGCTCCACGCAACATAATGTGAAAGAAAACTCCGACCACATATATAGGTTGATATTAGGGATAATTGCATAAAGGTACATGATTTTTATGAATATTTGTAATTTAATCTCATATTTTAAGAAATTGGAGCTGTATATTTTTGTACTTAGATTTGTAATTTTATCTCATTTTTAAGAGGAAAAAAAAAGATAAATCACAACCTTTTTATCTTTCCTTTTTTAAATTGTAACAGAAATTATCATGTGAAGATTTGTTTATTTTTTATTTTTATTGTTTTTTTGAGATATAGTTGACTGACAAAGGAGGAGCTTGCTACTTGCTAATCAGGTTGGAAACTAGCAATGTGATTTTGAATTTAAGGAAGCAAAAATTGCTCTTTTTTAAATGGATTTTGTTGATGATATCAGTGGACGCGACTTTACTGACAACTTCGAGGGATCAAATTGTAATCTCAAAATTTGTATAATTAAGATTAAAAATGGTTAGAGAAAAAAATTAATTGTATATTGCTTTACTAATGACTTTTGATATTAAATTGGGCTGCATTGTCATTTTCTTTGAAAGGGGAAAAAACAAAAAATATATATAAACAAACTCTTTTTTAAGGGTCTTTACAGGGTCAATTAGAGATGGAATTTAATGACGGATAATAATAACAAAAAATGGCAATAAATTTTATTTAGCATTACATCCGAATTATGACAAGCTAGTGATCGAATATTAGGTCACTATAAGAAAGGCTGAAAATAGCCGTGAAATTATAGCGGCAAAAGTAATATTCTAAATGAATTATTTTACATTGAAAATCGAAATTCTCAAGACTAAATTTGGCTTATCTTTACGAATGTGTATATGAAATTCTACTAAAGTTTGCAGTAATATCTTTGTTTTGCCCCCCCCCCCAAAAAAAAAAAAGGGTCAATTTAACCACAATCTTATTGCAACGACATTCACGATGAAATTTCTCATCACTAAATTGCTTTAACAGCGATTTTATGTTGATTCGTAGCCATTTTGCAATTTATATTGGTTATAATCATTACAAGTACACAAAGAAGAGAGCAATATCTCTGTTGGTGATACAAATTGGTGAATCAACACATTCAGAAATACCCCACAAATCACAAGTGTCTTCATCAATCTGTGCCTCAAGTGATCTGGGCAGAAATGACACTTCTAACACTATGTTTTGCAGAAACCCACTGCAGATACCCTTGAGAAAATGCACTACTAATGTTACTACTACGACTAAATGTCACAGAATATGTTGCTTTCTGGTAAACCCTTGTGAAGTAGAGCTTCTCAGGCTTCACTACAATGCTCACTCCTTTCGGCGCGACGATCTTCACTGTATAGTTCGAAACGGCCTCACCAACATTAGTCACAGTCCTGATGAAGGCCTGAGTTGATGATCCAAGTGAAACCGAAATGGATGGGTAGTTTAGCTGTCCTTCAGGGATTTTTGACGTGCAATGTACTGTCTTATGAGCTATGATACTAACTTGTTTGTCTGTGTAGCCTAAGCCACATAAGTATGGAATATAGTCATCCACTGCAATGTCGTAAACCAGGCCTGGATCACTTGCCTTTGACGGGTTAACATGACCCGACCCGGTTGCAAAAATGTCTGCTGGGTTCAGAGTCTCGTCGATGATGGGTGTGCCTTTGAGGTTCACCAGGTCAGCCGTGGTCAAGATGGCTGACTTTATGGCTGCTGGTGACCAACCGGGGTGAGCACTTTTCAGCAAAGCTGCCACGCCACTTAGGTGAGGGCATGCCATGGATGTGCCTGAGTCGACATTGAATGTGAGCTTTGAGTTCGCATTCGTGTCCAGAGAAACAGGCCAGGCAGCAAGAATGTTCACGCCTGGACCAATGATGTCGGGTTTCAGAATCCCTGGATTGACCAAGCTAGGCCCTCTTGAGGAAAATGAAGCCACAGCTGGGGCTAATGGGTCTCCGATCACTGTCCCTTTGAACAGAATCGTGGCCAATGGGGTGGTGGTAGATTTTATATAGTCTTTGATTTTCAGACCAGAAGTAAATGGCACGTGCGTGGCTGGAAGGACATGAACATCAGCTGATGTACTAAAGCCATCAGAGAGCTGGTTAGCTAGTATCATGGCTACACCACCTGCATTTTTCACTTCTTGCCCTTTATCCAGCCTAGCAATCCCTCCTCCCCTGTCACATAGCACCACCTTTCCTTTGACATTTGCCAACGATCCGTTAGCGCAGAATGCAGAGTCCTGCTTCCCGTTGGAGCCAGCGTAGACAAGAGGCAGCAGCTTTGGAGAGAAGTCGTTGGGCTGGAAAACCGACTCACCATCAAACTCCTGACCATCTCCAAGCTTAGCCGTGGTTCTAATGCTTCTGTCTATCGTGCTGGCTCCAACTGTAAGAATCCAGGGTGCGTCGTTGGTTATTGTCTGGTTAAACGGGCCTGAGTTGCCACCTGCACAGCTGACAAATATGCCTTTGTTAACTGCTGCAAATGAGGCTATAGCAATGTTGTCATTGAAAAACGGGGTCGAGTCCCCACCAAGGGATATGGACAGGACATCGACATTGTCTTCGACTGCAGCATCGAGCCCAGCCAGGATGTCGCTTTCAGGGCAATCTGGTCCGAAGCAGACTTTGTATATAGCCAAATGGGCTAAAGGTGCTATCCCAACTGCAGTGCCATAGGCATTGCCAAGAACACTAGCGTTCTGTACGTATCCACCAGCAGCTGTACTGGCTGTGTGAGTTCCGTGTCCATCATCGTCAAATGGTGACTCTGAATTCGAGGCATTAGCTGCTAAATTAAACGATCTTGCTCCGATGAGCTTGTTGTTGCATTCCGTTTCTTTAAATTCACACTTTCCCTTCCATTTAGCAGGCGGAGGTGGCAAGCCTTGGCCGCTGAAGGAAGGGTGGCCGGGGAAAACCCCGGTGTCGAGAACTCCAACGATGACTCCATTGCCGAAATTCGATTGCTTCCAGAATCCAGTGTCCATGTGCAATCCAAGAAAATTGGGAGAATGTGTTGTCAATGGATGGTACATTCTTTCAGGATTTGCAGAAATGAAACCTTCCTTCATCTTCATCGCTTCGACTTCTTCAGCAGTTAGTCTTGCTGAGAAGCCACTGATCACGTTTTGGTACGAGTAAATCAATTGTTGATGATCGGGGGATGAATCGGCTGTTCTAACAGGGAGAAATGAATTGTGGTAGCTTTTGATGTCAATGGATTGGGATTGAATTTGGTCCTCCATCTTCTTCACATGAACAATGTATGTTTTCGACTCATCCTTTTCGATTTTGGAGGCGAATGTTAGGACGAAGAAGAGAGAAAGAGTAGAGAATAATTTATACAGAGCCATGATCGGATTGAATGTGTGTTGGGTTAAGCTGTGATGAAGTGGAGATATTTATAAAAAGTGGAGAGAAGAAAAAGGCCGGCAGGGAAAGGTTGAGATACTATTTAGATATCCTAAGTTAGTTAAATTGATGCTATATGCTTTTTTAGGCGGCAAAAGAATATATGCTGATAGTACATAGCAAATAAGGAAGAAGCCTATAGTCAAAATTCTGATGCTTTCTACATATTAAGTGCTCACACTTGTGATCCTCCATTACAACGTAATTTCTTGCCTCGTCTTTAATTATACCTTAATCATGGCTATAAGTAGATAGAAATGAAAGTGGTTCGGTTCTATGTGCTTATTTTTCTCCATAGTAATTTTCTAAACAATTAATAAACTCATTAGTGATTCGAGCCCAACTAAATATCCAATGTGAATGTTTCAGCTTTGCTAATTGTGATTTGAGCTCTTTAATGAGTTGGAGAAATCATTATAATAAATGAGAGAATAAGATCAGATAATTCCCTTTATCGTGTTTTCTCATGTATGAATTCGAGAGATTTGGATGGTTGAAGTTACAAGTATTATATTGTTATAAATCGATATGATTTTGTTTGCAAAAATTATTATTATTATTATTATTATTATTATTATTATTATTATTATTATTATTATTATTATTATTATTATTATTATTATTATTATTTGGATATCATATCTTACTCTAAAAAAGCATCGGATTTAAAATTAGGTTAATTGTCAGAAATAGAAATATAATTAATAGTGTTTTACAATTTGATTACATAATTTTCAAATATTGCAATTGATGCATGAATTTTTCAATTCTTGCAATTTAATACATTGAGTAACTCTATGATGAGATTATATTGATGTGGCTTTTGTAATTTGACAGTTTTCCTCACAATTATCTAACACTCATAACAGTATAATAGAATTAATTGATAATAAATGTCTAATTTCGAGAATACATGTCATATAATAAAAAATTTATTGGAAATTACATTATTCCAGACATCAAATTGAAAAAAATAAAATCAAATTACAATCTTTTAAAGATGTGATTAAATTGCAAAAATTTGGTCCAACGTCATACATTTGTATCCCCTATATGTCTATAGTTTCTTTTGGCACCTAAAATTTAATATATTTTCTCGGACTAAGTCAATCGATTTGCTTGCCTCAAGAAAAACCGGCTACATAGTTTATACTCCCTAAAATAAAGTCATGATTTTATACTCCCTAAAATAAAGTCATGATTTTGAGACTATTTTACAAGAAAATATGTAATAAAACGTGAAATATTTTGTGTAGTACCTGTCAACAATCTTCCATTAGGACAATAACTGTCACAATTCACAAACATAGTATCTATATCTCTGATCATTAAGAATAGTTTCTCTCCATATATAGTACAACTTGTCCACATGAATAATATAATCAAGAATCCAGATTATATATACGTGTGTGTATATATATAAAACAAGAATCGTATTATAAAAAGTGAAAAAATTGCATCAAGCTAGTGCAAGATTCCACATTCAAGTACTGGTAATTGGAAAAGCTAAGATAACTAATTAATAATTTATGCAGATATCATATGTCAGAAAAAGGTCCATATCAAGCTGGATATTGCTATTAATCTGCCTGCAGTGCCTAACGAAGTCTTAATCAAGTCTTTAGTTTATAAATTAAACTATTGGATTCTAATGAAAAAATAAATAAAGTAAATGAATAACAAACAAATTAAATATACTATTCATGCTGGTGACATTATAACTTCTTTTTTCTGCAACTAGAAATTGTGTTATAATAAGTGATACAATTAATTTTTTAGGCCTCTGGAGTAGATGATAGGCTTTGATGGACAATTTAATTTTTTTGGATCAATAATGTTTAGTTTAATTTTTTTAGTATTCTTGATTAAAACGCATAAATATAACAATTTAATTATGATATTTACTAGTTACTGCATTTGTTTATATGCAATATTATGAGGTGAACTGAGAAAATTCCTATATTCTAAGAGAAAAGGAATATGATGAAAATAATTTTCAAGCTATTTAATCGTAGATTTTAATTATTTTTATTGCATGAATTCCTTTAACCAGCATATAAGAAACACTGCACATGCCTGCACACTAGTTTTGCTGAAAAAGCATTTTCTATACCATTTTCTAATGCTGTACTGATACTAAAATACAATGTTCTCCCTTTTATCATAATATAATTTTGGGCCCGGCTATCCACACCCCGGGCCCTTCTAAACACACCCCAAAAAATAATGGAAAAAGAAATATAATAGGAAATATCCACAATGCCTTATAATATCTAATTATCAATAAATTATCTAAACACACCCACAATATGTAATTTCTAAACACACCCCACTATCCTAGGTTATGTTTGGAGAGACACTACACACACCCATTTCCTTCTTCTTCTTCTTCACCAATTGAATCCAAGATTTGTACAAAAACCCCACCCAAAACCCTACTACATTTGTGCAAAAAAGATCATGGATCAAGATAGAGCACGGGAAATGGATAATGTAAGTGATTTTACATAGTTTAACCGATTTATTTTTCAGTATTCATCGAAAAAAAAAAATTCGCGCAGTTCCCGATCGACCAATACATGCCAAACAATTTATAGTGTGTTCGACCTGTATTGGCCGAACATATATGGAAGTGTTCGATCATTGTGAGTCGAACGTATAGGGAATGTTCGACCGATTATGGTCGAACGTTTTACATTGTGTTCGTCTTGGTCTGATCGAACATATTCAATGTGTTCGTCTAGTAATGGTCGAACATTGCATATGTTTTACATAGTCGAAGGTTTTTTTTGTGGAACTTTGGTATTTACACATGCTCTTTTTATAGGAATATGGCTCCAATGAAACACAATTGAGTGTTATGAATGTTATTGACCCGATGTATGAGCAAATAGATTTTTCGGAGGATTTTCGAACAAACGAGCTATTCGATACTCGCGAAGATTTGATGAATTGGGCCAGTAGGGTTGGGAATAGTCTTAATATGGTTGTTTTGGTTAGGCGATCTGACAGTGGAGACAGTGGAAGACGAGCACGGGTATTTTAGGATGTGAGCGTGGTGGTAAATATCGTCCGCCGAAGTCAAAGGTTGTGGGAGGTACCTCTACCGACCCAGAAAAGAAATCTGCTAAAGGACGTCAGACTGGAACAAAGAAGTGTGATTGTCCTTTCATGCTAAAAGGAGTAGAGATGAAAGAGACTGGACAGTGGTGTTTGATGGTTGTATGTGGGTCCCATAATCATCCAATGGGGCTGCATTTGGTGGGACATTCTTTCGCCGGTCGACTAACGACTAATGAAGATCGGCTAGTGCGGGACTTGTCTATGAATAACACGAAGCCGAAGGACATTTTGAGCACTGTTAAGCTTTCTTTTCCCGGTAATGAGTCCACCCTGAAAATAATTTATAATGCTCGGCAAAAGCATAGAGTGGTCGGGCATGGAGGCCGAACCCAAATGCAGTTTTTGTTGGGGAAGTTAAAGTTGGAGAGCTATTACTTCTTGGACCGGAGAGATGAGCAAACAGATCGAGTCACAGATCTCTTTTATGCGCATCCTCGATCTGTTGACCTGTTACGTGCATTTCCGAGCGTGCTCCTAATGGACTGTACCTATAAGACTAATAGGTACCGGATGCCACTTTTGGAGGTTGTTGGTGTGACATCGACCAACATCACTTTTTCTGTTGCCTGCGTGTACATGTCCCAAAAGCGTGAAGATAATTACAGGTGGGCTCTGACGACGTTGAAAGGGTTAATGTCCGACAACCGGCTTCCTTCGGTAATTGTAACTGATCGCGAGTTGGCCTTGATGAATGCCATCAGTGTTACATTTCCCAACTCACGTCACTTGTTGTGTCGGTGGCATATCAATAAGAACATTTTGAGCAATTGCAAGAATTTGTTTGGACGGGCGGAGAAATGGGAACAGTTCAATCATGCATGGAATATGCTGATTTTTGCTGAGGATGAACCGAGGTTTAATGAATTGTTGAAGAGGTTAGAGGATGACTACCGAGAACATCCTAGGACTGTGGCTTACGTCCTAAAAAACTGGATCACGCCGTATAAAGAGAGATTCGTCTCGTGCTGGACTAACAATGTCATGCACTTCGACAACACTACGAGCAGCAGGTAATTTTGTTAAGTTTTACATCCTGTCAGAATTCATTTTCGTTCGGGTAGGATGTTAGGTTCCACTACTGACATACATGCTTGACTTATAGGGTTGAGAGTGCACATGCGAAGTTGAAAAAACAGTTGGCATCGTCTCAATCGAATTTCGAGACATCCTGGGAACGCATTCACCATCTCCTCATCACGTCGCACACCCAAATCTTGGCCTCCTTCGTACAAAGCTTGAATATCACACCTCATCGATTTGCAATTCCTTTATTTAAGCTCATCCGAGGCTTAGTTTCACATGAGGCCCTGAATAAGATTTTCGAGGAGATGAGTGGTGTTGGTAGCTGCGGTGTTGATCCTTTGCTTTGTGGATGTGTTTTGAGGCGGACGTGTGGGTTGCCTTGTGCGCACGAGTTGGCCGAGCTGGAATGAGATCGGCAAGTTATCCAGCTTGACATAATCCACCCATTCTAGAGGAAGTTGGACTGTGAACCAGTTGTGGATGAGGGTACTATCAATGCGGATGTTGGTAACCGTTGGGAAGAAACAGTCGGTGATATTAATAACATGTTCGGATCGGCTTCGGAGGCTTAAAAACTGTTGTTGCTAAAGCGGTTGCGCGAGATATCCATACCTTCAACCTCTCAGTTGCAGGAGCCCGTCCCCACCACACGTACCCGTGGTAGGCCTGGTAAAGCGAAGGCCAAAAAGGATACATCGACCAAACGCTTGCCTAACAAGTTCGAATTGGTTCAATCATACCACGATAGTTGCTCGTTCGAGGAGGATCAAACGATCCCCATACAAACGGAGGCCAAGTCCACCCCTGTCTTCACCACACTGAAGCGCAAGATGATGCCGATAAAGCGACGATCAGTTCGGAAGGCAGGGGATGAGGTGTTTATAGGCTTGCTACCGGCTTTAGTGCAGCCACATGTTGTAAGTATAAAAAATCCATTGGGAGACGGCCACTGCGGTTTTCGATCGATTGCTCACGCAATCGGATTGTGGGAGAATTCATGGGGCCAAATCCGTAGCGATCTTATCCAGGAGCTGAAAGACTTCAAAGGTTTGTATTCCAATATATATGGCATCAAATATCGAATGGATGAGTTGGTCGAGAACTTGAGTTGCTATGAACGACCTACGCCAAGCATGAATTACTGGTGGACTTTCCCTGAAATGACCTATCTGGCTGCTAATGCATACAACATGGCCATCGTCCATTTCTCCCCTCAGCTGAACGTTACGGTGCTACCAACTAGGGCTCAAGTTCCGCCGAAACCTAGGCTTGTTTGCATGGCTTTCGTTCACGGAAACCATTATATTCTGGTAAAATCAAGTTTAACTTATTCAATGATAGGCTCAAAAATGGTATATCCTTACTGATTTCAAACCCATTGTAGGTCAAACTGGAAGACGAAGCGCCGTTACCGCCCATCATAGACCGATGGTTCGAACATCGTCTTCCTTGTGCAAGTGAATGGTCCGAGGTGTATAGGAGACGCATCATGCAGTATGCGGCCGACAGTCGTAGTGAAAGTTCTTCTGTTGGACAAGACACAATCCAGATCGTCGATGATTGATTTGTATGGGTGTATGACTCGGACGATTTTAGAAAGGGTTAATGTTTGTATACATTTTCATTTCATTACATTTACTATGAGTATGAATATTTGTCGGAGTTCGTAACGATGTGAATTAATTTGAATTCTTGAGTATGTGAATTATTCGACTTATTTGCACAGACCATGTAAACGAACGTAGGGGGAAACGAGTCTGTGATGCGAACTGTGGTCGAAAATGATTGGCAGCGTTCGATCTATAGCCGAACAGGTATGCAAGTGTTCGAGCATGCGTCGAACAAGTACCACATGTTCGACCTATGGTCGAACAGTATAAACTATGTTCGGATAGGGGGCGTTGAACAGGCTCATTTTACACTGTTGAGATGTATTCGACATGTAATCGAACATTGCAGTATTGTTCGACGTATAGCCGAACATATCCTCTTTGTTCGACCAGTATTGGTCGAACTTGATGCATGTTGTTCGACCATAGGTGTTCGAACATCCTATGATTCCCACAATCGAAGTTCGTACGATCCCAACCTACTACCAATTCGACAGTTAACCATTCCAGATATCAAAGACACATAAAATACAAGGTAGCATGTTTAAATTAATCGAAAACATCAACTACAAAGTCGGGATAGGTGCAAGAGTTACATCAAAAGTTGTCCGAATGCGAAATGGAAAATACATAAAGGAACAGTTCTAAAATGAAAGACAAAGAGAGTAGACTAACATCTCCGAGGCCTACGCTGCCGGCTGCTGGAAGCTCGTCTTGACGACTCGGCCGGCTCCTCGGTGTCAATCTTCAGGGCCCTATATGCACCAACTAGGGCTGGAACTACCATGGACGCGTCCAAGCCTTGTTCGTCAGTTTGCCACTGCTGGTACACGGGCTCGAGTGACCAAGTGCCGATGTGATCATATCCCACGGTTGGGGGCCTCTGTGTCTGCTTTGAGGGACGTGTCCAGCCTGAAGTTCATCCGGATTTTGGATGAATGGATGTGAAACCCTAGAGTACCAGTCCAGGTAGTCCTCGGAGCACTCCCAGGCAGGGTATGCACTTCTCCCAAGTGCTTCGGCTGACAGAACATGGTTCTGTCAGACTCTAAAGTATGCACCTAATGCATCCCAAGTCACCTTGTATGTGGCCCCCTGTTTGCCCCTCCGGGCGATAATGGGAATCAACGGCTCATCCGGAATCCTCTGAACAAATCCAAACTGCCTCAAGACACGGTCCGGATGATACGGCTCCACTATATCAAAGGCTCGAATGCATCCCTGGTAGAAAGCCACTGGGTTCAGGGGATAATGGTCACGAACCTCGGAGTACGGATTTCAGTTCACCTGCAAAAAAATCATTTGGAGTACACGACACATCTGTGATGAGAGATGAAATAACATAAGGTCTAAAAGAATTGGACAAGTTTTACTCACGTCGTGTGGAGACATCGTATCCAAACTCTCCCTGATGGCAAGTAATCGGGTCTGTGTTCCTCCGCCATGAGAGCGTTGCACCCATTTCCGTGCAAGCGGCTCACCCATTCGAAAACCAACATTATATGTTGGTCGGAATGCAGGGAAATATTCGTATATCCAAGCCTGAGAAAATTGAAAACGCAACGGTTAGAAAAATAAAACAAAGTACATTTAGAGCAGGTAATCTCTTTCAAATGAATGTTATGCACATACCTCGAGTAATGTCAGATATCCACACATCTGCCGAACACCAACTCGAGAGGCCAACCCCAACTGTCGGTACAAGAAGGCCAAAGCCGCTGTGCCCCAAGCGTATTCATGGACCCGGTTCAAGTGCTCCAATAGGCGAATGATCTTGGACGATGCCCTGGTGCCGGTCTTGTCCGCGAACAGTGTACACCCCAACACAAAAAGCTGGTATGCACGGGCAGCACGCTCCAACATCAACTGGTTCTGAGAACTCGTATCAGCTTCAAATTGCCTTCGAAGCCACTCAATTTTGACCGATCCTCCTCGAAGGCCTTCGAGTCCCTCCTTTGCAGCTTTCACCGAAACGCCCAACAACCGACTAAGGAGATCGGACACGGGCTCCGGCCTGGATCGACTGTCCGGAATCATGACGGATCGGCCACTAACCGGTAAACCAGTCAAACATACTATATCATCCAGGGTGATAGTTATCTCACCCCAGGGCATGTGAAATGTGTTGGTCTCCGGTTGCCAGCGCTCGACGAATGCACATATGAGGTTTTTATTGGGCGTCTTATAAGACACCCACCTCAAATCTGGGATGGGACTGCGCTGTAGCAACTGCTCCCAAGCCGAATTCCGTACCTCGAATTGCCACGTCTCCATCTTTATGGTGTGGCACCAACACTTCAGGATATGCCATTCCTCACCGTTCCAGATGGCATAGGCAATGTGCGATTTGAAGCTCGGAATCAGTTGTGGATCGATCGGTCCACCAGGGTAAGGGTCTCTCAAGATATCATCATCATCGGCCTCTCCTTCGGCTTCCTCAGGCACCGCTTCCTCATCAGGAGCATCGTCACTTTCTGCTTCCTCTGCCGGTGCTTCGTATTCGATCAGAGGAAGAGCAGATGTAGAAGGCATCGGTGGATCGATCGTGGTGGCCTCTTCGACCCGACGCCTTCTGTTCGAGGCCGTAGGTCGTGTCCTCCTTCTCGTATAAAGAATTGGGCCACCTGCAATATTCATCAACAATTAAGATCAATTAACGTATACATAACACCTCAAATTCATATACATTACACGTACGCCAAACATTCATCAAACCTAGCCTAACAATACACTACGAGCAGCCGAGCAACAATTTAATCAATTCATCTATACATACATGTCTAAAATCAATATAGTTCAATCACCGAACAATCGACCAATCTCTAAACAATGGACTACAATGTTTCAACATAAAATCGACCAATATCATCCGACCATGCTCTCAATATTTCGACCAGAGGCAACCGAATAATGTACATACGTTCGACCGATAGCTATCGAACACTCCTAGTATGTTCGGTCATTATCAATCAAACAATCAAACTTTGTTCGGCCAGTGTCAACCGAACACAACTCATACCGTTCGGCCAACACTGGTCAAACGTAGCCCCCTTGTTCGACTTCCATAAACCGAACATCCACGTATTGTTCGACCAACCAGGGTCGAACACCACCATTCAAGTTCGCCCGACGGGGGTCGAACACAGCCCAGGAAAAACAGGTAATTCGAACACAAAACCAAACGAAATTCATGCATTTTCGAGACATTAACGAATCCTAAACACTAACATTGTGTTTTACACAAAATTACACACATTTAACACATCAAAATGTAAACATCCAACTCAAAAATCATAACTTCACTTACTTTGATTTTCTTCTTGTCTTTCAGGGTCCATTGTAGATTGCAAGCTACCAAATTTGTTTGCTAAACGTTGTTCGGTTGATTGTCGAACTTGCCGGCCAATTTCGATTGAAGATTGATTGAGAAATCAAAGGTTGAAGGGGACGGTTTGCTCAATGTGAGTGTGGAAAGGTGGGTTTGGGGTGTGTGGTAGGTGGGTGGGTGTGTTTAGAATTAGGTTTTCATTTTCCATTTTTTAAAATAATAAGGGTATTTTGGTAAACATGTGGGGTGTGTTTAGTATTATTTGAGTTCAATTTTAATATGATGGGGTGTGTTTAGAATTTGGGGTGTGTTTAGAAGGTTTTGGGATGTGGATAGCCGGACCCTATAATTTTTTTACCTGTTTTTGTTGCCCGAATTCTAGTTTCTGGGTACAATATTTGTAGAAACCAATGTTTCATGGATTGCCTTAATAGAGTCAGGAAATAATATTATTTCATGTTCTCACCCATACGAAATTTTATTACCACAACATTTGTAGAATATTGAAAATGGTTTTCAGGTGATCGTATTTTTTAAGCTGTTGCTGTCAAAACCTAGGCCCAACCCATTTTTAAATACCGTACACAATTTGGGCCGTTTACAAATAGAATCTACCCAGCCTGCGGCCCATATAAATTACGATGGCCTGTTCAAACTCTCCCAGTCTCCCTCGTAGTGATGTTAATCCGGGCCGGGCTAATAGGGCCAGTCCGTTTAGCCCTAAAAAATACAGGATTAGGTTCGAGATATTAGAGGCCCGTTTAAATTAGAGCCTTTTTGGCCCGGCCCTATTAGCCCGAGGGTTAAATGGGCCAGCCCACAGGTTAACCGGGCTAGCCCGTTTAGCCCGATTAAAAAATTGCAACCTGTCGGATTCAAACAATTGACTTACACACCTCCACTCCACCAACTAAGTTAAGGTCTATTTCATTTAATTACATCTATAGTTGATGTTAGAAAGCAAGAATAATGATGTTAACTTCTTCAAGTATAGTTTCAAATCGAATAAATTTCATCACAAGACCCAATTTATAAATTAGTTCTCAATTTTAAACCCAAATTTTCAAATTTCACAATAAAGGACTCAATTTTATATTTTTTCTCAATTTCAGGCTTGAAAATTAGATTGAGTTCTCAATTTAAGATAAAATTTCATTTTTTTACGTAGCCCGGTTAGTGGCCCGTTTAACCCGAGGCCCGCTAGGGTTAGGGTTAGGTCCTCACTATGAGAGGCCCGTTAAGAGTAAACCGGATAAGGCCCTAGCCCGTTTAGCCCGTGGCCCTATAGGGCTAGGGCTAGCCCGTTTAACATCTCTACTCCCTTGTCATCAATGTCTTCAATAATATTTTTCGAGTAATATCAACTTCTACTGGTACCTCGTGCATTTCGAAATAAACTAAATATTAGTATGTTACGATATTTATTAAATAAAATTATAATTCATTAAAATACAGAATTCAAATTAATAGAATAATTAAAAACAATTGAAAATTTATTTTGATAGAATTAAAACCATGATAGCATGAAATACATAAGTGGAATAAAAAATGAGAGGAAATGCTAATCTAAAAGAGCTTAATCAACCAGTTTGATAGAAAATGGAGTTCTAACAGTGCGGTAAGTTGAAGTTGAACGCCAAAGTAGAGCTCCTTCAACGTAGGTGGCATTGGAAGTGTTGGAAACTTTGCTAAAGCTTATGTTATATGTCATCCTTTGATTCACTTGGCTAAATGTAAGAAAATCGGGCTCCACCAATGCGATTGCAACAAGGGTAGAAGAGTAATAAACAAAGGAAGCCGAATAGGATGAGTTTGCCTCACCAACATTTGTCACTGTCCTTGAGTACGATTTCCCGGCAGAATCACTAAGGTCGACAGAGAACGATGGGTAGTTAAGCTGTGCTTCTGGTATGCTCGTTATGTTGGCGCAAGACACGGCTTGTTGAACGATGGAATCGACTTCAGCATCTGTGTAGCCTAGACCGCACAAGTAAGGAATATAATCCTCGGGTTGTATGTCGTAAATCAGGCCTGGATCGTTCGCACTTGTCGGGTTCACATGGCCTGCTCCTATGGCGAACATGTTAGCACGCTGGTTCGTCTCGTCGACTATGGGTTGACCTGCCTGGTTGACCTGCGTGGCGGTCGTCATAATGGCTGACTTGATCGCAGCAGGCGACCAATCAGGGTGCGAGCTTTTGAGCAGTGCTGCAATTCCACTCAGGTGAGGGCATGACATGGAGGTGCCCGAGATCATGTTGAAAGGTGCGATTTCGTTGGTGACGTTGTCGACCGACTCTGGCCAGGCAGCTAGGATGCTGACACCGGGGCCGATGATGTCGGGTTTCAGGATCCCTGGACTGGCCAGGCTGGGTCCTCTCGAGGAAAATGATGACACCATTGGTGCCCGTGCGTTGCCTATGACTGTGCCCAGAAACCGGATGGTTGCATTTGGTGCTGCTGTTGAGTTTATATGCCATCTGATCTTATCTCCGGCGTAAAAGCTGACGTGTGTGGCGGGGAGAACATGGGGATCTGCTAGAGTGCTGAAGCCGTCGACCACGTCGTTCATCAGAATCATGGCAGCGCCGCCGCCGTCCTTCACGGTTTGTCCCTTGGCGATCCGTGCAATCCCGCCTCCTCTCAGGCAAAGAACAATTTTCCCTTTGATATCGATATTGTCCAGTGAACCAGGTCCACAGAGCGCCGTCGTTTCGTTGCCATCAGCGCCAGCATAAACCAGAGGTAGGTATTCAGATTCCCAGTCAGTGGGCTGGAAAAGTGACTCGCCCAGGTATCCATTCCTGTTTCCCAGATCTGCAAAAGCAACTATCCTTCTGTCAGTAGTGCTAGCACCAACTGTAAGAATCCATGGAGCTTCATTGGACAGGGTGGAATCAGATGGCCCGCCATTGCCTGCAGAGCAGCTGACAAAAATACCCTTCTGGATTGCTGCAAATGCACCAATGGCAATAACATCGTCGTAAAAATCAGCAGAAAGCCCGCCGAGGGAAAGGGAAAGCACGTCCACCCCGTCATCAATGGCGGCATCCATGGCTGCCAATATGTCAGCATCAGCACAGCCAGCGACAGAGCAAACCTTGTACATTGCCACGTAGGCTCGGGGCGCCATGCCTACTGCCGTGCCATTAGCCATACCGAAAACGTTGGCTCCTTGCACGAAGGTCCCAGCAGCCGTGCTGGAAGTGTGGGTGCCATGGCCTTCATCATCGACCGGTGGCCCTGGAAGATCGCTGACGAAATTCGCGGCACCGATGAGCTTATTGTTGCACGACACTGTACTATTAAACTCGCATTTCCCCTTCCATTTAGCAGGTGGTGGTGGCATATCTGTATCGTCAATGGAGAGATGGCCAGGTGTGATTCCAGTGTCCAAAACTCCGATGATGATGCCTTCTCCATAGTTTGAGCCCCGCCAAAGGCCTAAGTTCTGGTAAAGCCCCAAGAAATTAGGACTATGAGTTGTGTGCAAAGACAGCTTTTTCTGTGGCCTTGCTCTGATGAATCCATCAATCTTCCTCATTTCTTCCACTTCTTTCTCTGACAGCTTTGCAGCAAAGCCACTTGCCACATGGCGGTAAGAATGAACGAGTCGACTCTGAGTCGAACCCTCACTCGCTGTAGTTTTTGGCAAGAAGGTCTCGTACAAGCTCTTTAGCTCCTCTGAGTTAGCCGAGACCCGGACCTTGGCTGAATTCACGTGGACAATGTATGTTTGTAAGTTACTCTCAGCTATGACTGGGATGGAAATTAGCATGGAAATGATGCTGATCATAGACATGATTAAAGCCATGTTTGAGGCTGATGTAAAATTGTTGGCCATGGTTAGAATTGAAGAATTAGTTGGTTAATTTGCATGAATATATATAAGAGGTTTTGGCCGGTTTTGATCAACAGCTTGTGATGTCCGGCAATTGATCCTAACAAGAAACAGAAGCATAAATCGATTATTCTTAGGTGAGTTTGTATACGTCTTATGTGTTTCACCATTTTCATTAGTTTTAAACAAGTTGTACTAGGGAAAATAGCTGTATATGGGATGTTGGGGGCTCAGTTCCAATTCCCAAAGAGACATCCGTTTTTTTTTATTTTGGGAGAAAATAAGAACAGTTGTTTTGTTTAACCACTAGGATGAGATTCTTTTTTTCCTTTTATTGAGAATCTTTATAGGAAATTCTTTATATAAGATCATGAATACTAAAAAAAAATAAGATCATATTTCGATAAATTTAAAAAAAAAAATTAAGAAGAAAAAATAAATGAACGGTTTCAATTGCTGTGGGGACTACACAAATCTCAAACTTAAGATAACTCACTTAGGAAAATAATTTGAAATAAAAGTAAAAAATTAAAAGTTCTTCAAGTATATTCAATGATCTTAAGAAATTTCAGCCCGAATAGCCATTTTCACATAGAACTATACGGTTGCATTTGGGTGGCTTAGAGTTATTTAACCCACCCAATTTTGTGTTTGGTTCATTGATTTTGAGATTCGAATTTAGATTAGACCCAGACCAAAAAGGTCTAAATAGGTGTTATGACAGGTGGATTTATTTAATCCACTGTAACCAATTATTTATTATAGTACAAAACATCATTTCTACCTTTATTATTTAATTATTAAGGACAACTCAATTCTTTGTTTTTTAAGTATTTACTTAATGTCGCCAAGTATTAACCCACCAAAAAAATTATACTATTTTAGTTTTGGAATTTAAAATTAATTTTTGAATTAATTTTGGAATTTAAAATTAATTTTTATTGGAAAAAAATGTTAGGGGTATTTTGGTCAAGTTAATATTAAACTCACAAAAAAATTATACTATTTTACTTTTGGATTTTATAATTAATTGTGGAATTTCGAATTAATTTTTATTGGGAAAAAATACTAAGGGTATTTTGGTTAAATTAATATTAAACTCACAAAAAAATTGTACTATTGGATTTTAGAATTTAAAATTATTTTTTATTGAAAAAAAATATAAGGATATTTTGGTCAAGTTAATATTAAACCTACAAAATTACTTAATCCAAAGAAAGATTTATTTGATAAACTCATTTCAAAACCAACACTTAACATTCAAATCAAACATATAAATATTAAATTTAATTTAAACCAAACAATGCAAACTACATAATCTAATTAACCTAATTAAACCAACACATGAACTAAACATACCCAATGTTCTAACTAATCAAGCATAATTGCGACAATTGGGCTTCTAACTAGATATTTATTGGAAGTCCACATAAGAAAACCTTGAGTAAAATTTGAGTTTGTCCCCTTCGGAACTCTGGTGAAGGTTACTTGATACGTCAGCTTTTGTCTTTGCTGAGTAAAGTCAAGATTCACAGGTTTAACAACAACATCAACTCCTGAGGGTGCAGAAATCTTGACTGTGTACGATGAATTTGCCTCGCCAACATTAGTCAACGTTCTTGTGTAACCTTGGACTTTTGATCCAAACAGTATTGAAAACGATGGATAGTTTAGTTGAGATTCAGGAATGCTGGATACTTGAGAACAGTTTACCTTCTCTTGTGTAATCATGCCCATCTCCCTGTCTGTGTATCCCAATCCACACAGATAAGGAATATAATCCCTGGGTTCAATGTCGTACACAAGTCCAGGGTCTTTAGCCCTGGAAGGGTTCACATGGCCTGCACCTGTGGCGAAAACGTCAGCAGGCTCAAGAGCCTGGTCCTCGATGGGATCGTGCCCGAGATTCATGACGTCAGCTGTGGTCATCATTGCAGACTTGATTGCAGCTGGTGACCAATCAGGATGCGCGCTTTTGAGCAGGGCTGCGACCCCACTGAGATGAGGGCAAGCCATTGAGGTTCCGGAATTAAAGACGAATTGAAATTTGGTGTTTTCATTACCATTAATGGAAACAGGAGAAGCACCAAGGATGTTCACTCCAGGCCCAATAATGTCTGGTTTTAGAATCCCAGGGGTTTGGACGCTAGGCCCTCTTGAGGAAAATGAAGCCACTATTGGAGCATGATCATCTCCAATCACTGTCCCTTTAAATGATATTCTAGCCATAGGTTCTGATGTTGAATTTATGTAGGCTATGATCTTCAAACCATCACCATAACTGACTTGAACTGTCGGAAGAAGAATAGGCACGAGAATTTTAGTTACACCTTCAGACTCCTCATGCATGAGGATTATAGCTGCCACACCAGCTTCTTCACCAGCTCTGATTATTGCCGTAAGAGCCGTAATTGATGCCTCATTTCTTTCACAGACAAGAATTTTTCCTCTAGCATTGATTCTTCTCAACGACCTGGAATTGCAGAACTGTGTATTTCCAGGGTAAACAAGAGGTAAAAATGCCTTAGAAAATTTTTTCGGCTGAATGATCGTCTCGCCTTCTATTTCCTCGTTGTTTCCAAGCACTGCTACTGATCTTAATCTCCTGTCAATCGTGCTAGCACCCACTGTAAGAATCCAAGGTGCCTCATTCGACAGCGTTTGATATGATGGTCCTCGGTTCATGGCCGAGCAGCTCACGAATATGCCGTTTTTCATAGCACTATAAGCGCCAAGAGCAATAGCATCAAACGTAAAATAGGATGTCAACCAGCCTAGAGAAAGTGAAAGTACATCAACTCCATCTTCAATAGCAGTGTCCATGGCCGCCAGCACATCGCTTTCTGAACAATCTCGACCATCAAAACACACCTTGTAAACAGCCAGGTGAGCTCGAGGGGCTATTCCGACAGCTGTGCCATTGGCCTGTCCGAAGAAATTAGCACCAGATACAAAGTTCCCTGCAGCAGTGCTGGCAGTGTGAGTGCCATGTCCATCTTCATCAAGTGGGGATCCATGTCCGAACGTGAAGTATCTTGCTCCGATAAGCTTGTTATTACAAGCAGTGAAATTGAACTCGCACTTTCCCTTCCATTTAGCAGGTGGAGGTGGCATTCCTTCGTCGCTAAACGAAGGGTGATCAGGGAATACACCTGTGTCTATTACACCAATGACAACACCTTCTCCATAGTTGGACTCTTTCCAGAAGCCGAAATCGCGGTAAAGGCCAAGGAAGTTGGGTGAATGAGTTGTGTGTAGAGAGAGGCTTCTTTGAGGCCTTGCATGCACGAAGCCTTGGTGTTCTTGAATGATTTCCAGTTCATCAGGTGTGAGTCTGGCAGCAAAGCCTTTAATCACGTTTTTGTATGTGTACACCATTCTTGGAGGTCCCTCTAAGCTTGATGTGATTGCAGTTAGAAATGAGTGGTACCAACTCTCTAATTCTTGGGAATTAATGATGGATTTTCCATCTAATGGCTCTACGTGCACGATGTAAGTATCTAGATTACTGTCATCAATTGCAAATGCAATTGATGTGTGAAGAATGAGTAAGGCCAAGAAAGATTGTGTGGAGAATAAGGTCATGTTGTTTGATTTGTTAAGTGTGCGTGGAAAGAGGGTTTGCTTGTGTGATGTGATTATATAGTGGTAATTGCCATACTATTTTGTAATTGTAGTCGCATTCTTGTGACTTTTTAATTGCTGTGTGAAATCATGGAAACCTTCTTAAGATTCTTAACTATGATAATCTCATCTGTTGAAATGGTAAAATTTGGTTTGCTCGTTTACAATCTACTCAGGAAAATATTAGATTAGAAAAATGGGGTCCACATAAGAAATTCCGGATATATTCTTCGATTAATCAACGATCATCTTCCTTTTTTTACAAATGATTTTCTATATTATATTTCAAAAATCCTAATAGTAAGTGTATATTTATCATGTCATCCAACATGGAAATTTAAGATAAAACATTATTAATCAACCTTTTTTCAAACTACAGTGTGAAAGAGAGATTAACTCAAACTGAAAGCCTCACGCATCATGTTAAAAATAAATAAAAAAATGCACATATATACTACACTTAAGATTAAATATGTGGTTAATTACTTGTGTAATTATTAATTAACTAGTTTCAGTATTAACAACAAACTTATTTTATCTATATTGTCTACGTGAGTAGTTGATGACTTGGTATACTGCTTGCGTATCAGAAGCTAACATTTGCCGACGTGAGTAGTTGATGACTTGGTATACTGCATCATGCGTATAAGAAGCTAACATTAGTTTTTAATTGGTAGATAAATTTTGAGAATAGTCAATCACACTTGAAGTTACATATGATATTATTATAAATTAGTGTTGAAGAAATTGGTTTTGATCCAATTAAAAGTGTGGATCAATGTTGATTTTTGTAGGAAGTTTTAATCACATGTGTTTGACCATTACTTTGAGAAATCAAAGTTGAGTAAATATGAAAATAAAGGACAAAATGTCGTTCTACTTCTCGAGTAGATGATCGTAGTGCATTTATACTCTTTCGATGAGTGAAAATTTATATACGAAGATGGTGACCCAAACCTGTCTGGTGGTTAAATAGTGTGTCCAATGTTGGGATAGCTCGTCTGCAAAGCCCAAAACACAAAAGCCTGGGTAGTTTATTTGAAAGGTCTATCTCAAAGCTCTTGTGGCTAATGGTCTTCCAAATCTTTAATAACTAATGGTGTAAGGTAGTGGAGAGCTCCACCTACTTAATAGGTTTAAATGTCTTAAATGTTAATTAATATAAGGAATCTTTTGGTGGATATGCCTTTAAATATGACATATTTTTCACATTTTTGTATAATCATTGGAAGCACGAAATTCTTACTGCAAAGTTCATCATTCTCTTTACATTTTTAAGCATATAGAATATGATCTAATCCTTCCATCATTTTAATTCGTTGGTGCTTTTAGTTTTAAGGTACTGCTAATTAGAAGACGTTAATCATTTTACCTTTGAGACCGTCACGTCTTACCGTGAACACTAGCCAGGACGTGTTCGTTTTTTAGGAGAAATGTCTCTTTGACTCGATTTTTCAATATTATTTTGTTACGTATCCAAAGCTCTTTATTGTAAGGTTGTTGTTGCTTCTGAATCTTGTATATAGTTAAAGTTTGAAGATCTTACTTGAATTTGGAGTTTGAAGGCATTTCGAATTTTCAATAAGTTATTATTGTTTGCAGTTGTCAATATTATTAATAACATCCTATTTCAAAATTTATTGTGTGCAGTGTTGCAACATTTGAGACAACAATTGAATTTTGTAATAATTTTATTTCCTATTTTTTTCATTATAATTGAGAATGTTTGATGCAATTGTGTAATTGATTTAAGGAATAATGATGTTGTGAACCAATCCTGATTCCAGAGACTTTGTCATGTGGAAAACATTTCGCTTTTCTCCTTGGAAAGAAAACATACTTGCATTTGTCATAGTCTCATAGACGAACCCTAGATAAAAATAAAAAATAAATAAATAAAGATTTTGTTACATCTATCAGACGTGCTTTGTAAATTCATTAATCTAATTGTTTATTTTCAATTTATTTAATTAAAATAGCTTAACTTATTTTACAAATATAACATCCATATTATTTGTTAAATTAATTTCAAGAATTAAATTGAACAAAAATGTTTTAAACTAAATAATACTGTACCTTTTTCTCTCATTAAACTAATATACAAAATTTTGATACTGTATATGGTCAGTATTACACTTAAAATATTCATAATTATTATGTTTGTATGGTTTATTTCTTCTGTTTATTTTTTTTTTTGTACTCTTCCGTTTTTCGATAATGAGGTACCATGATGAATAAAACTTATAAAATAGAATATATTTGAAAATTTATTACTTTTTTTTTTTAATGTGAAGGTTTCAAAAAAATAAAAATTTATTACCTTATGGGAAGATAAATCAGGGACATCGTATCATCAAACAAAAATTTCTGAAGTCCAAATTATTATTGACAGGAAATTAGGATAACTTCACTCAAAGCAAAAGAACTATGCCAGCCCGGCCCGAACAGTACAGATTCTAGAATGTCTGCGAGAAATAAAGAACTCACATACATCAAAAGGGGATTAAAGCATAAGAATGGCTTTCTTAAGGTCGGTGGTGACCACAAAAACAACAGCCATAGCAGCCAGTGTTGCAATTCCAGCGGCCTTCGCTCTCTCTTCCATCTCCTCTGATCCACAATCCTTCCTTTCTTTCCCAAGGCTTTCCAAAAACTTACCTTTTGGGTCTCTCAGTTTGTCTTCTAGTTCCATCCATAGACCCCCAAAATCGGGTCTTGCGAAGGGTTTTGAGAGCCCGTCTTCAGCTGTTGTTGAAATGGATCAGAAACAACCAACCCAGGTTCTAATTTATTTTCGGACGTTCAAAATTGCTCACTTTGATTATTTTTCTGAGTTTGACTTTCCTTTTCTTTTTTATGGGTGCTTTCTTGAATTTGGGATGCAGAACGGTGCCGTATTGCCTGAGTTACTGGTGAGTTTTGTTTTTCTGTTTAGTAATCTTGAAGTGGTTGCTGCAGCGATTTGGGTTGATTAAAACTTTTACTGTTGTATCAGTTCTTGAGTTGGGAGGAATTAGTGTCGATTTTGTAGTTCACTTTCAATCCTAAATGTCAAAAGATTAATTCATCGAGGGTAGAACAAATGCTGTTCATTTATTAATTTTCCGTGATGGGATTGAAGCTATATGATTGTTGTCAAGTTGGATGTTCTGATATCTTTAATATATGATAGTAGATTTCTTAAAGATTATTGATTTATTAATTATAGTCGGAGTGTATGGCATAACCCTAATTGTAGCTGTGTATTGTCCAGCATGTTCTGATGTGAGCAAATACATGGCCAATGTACCCACTACATGCATCTGACAAAAATCCGAATGTGTGAAATCGAAAGTAACTGAAAAAAAAATATATGAATGTTTTTGCACAATAACATTAGATTGTGGATGGATGTGTTCACGGAGCACCAATTTCTCACTTATCACTTTACTTTGACTAGATTCTAAGATACAATAAAGACATTTTATTATTTTGTTTTCTGTGCTTATCAATTTACACTCACCTACACACATGTGTATTTGATTTCTTCAATAGCAATGTTCTAGCCTTGTTTGTTTTCTTTTTCAAAATCTACATGTCTCATGTCTTTAGCATATTATATCCATGTTGTGTGACTGTGACGATATAGTAAGACTTCTGTTTTAGCATCTTTGCATTTAGTCATTAATGAACATGTGTGTATGTATTTTCATGTCTGTACACATGTTTCTTGAATTGGGTGGAGGACTAAACATTCTGTCTATCGATCTTCGGTTCCTTTCATTTCTATAACTTCTCTGTTGGGTTCTATCCATTTTGCTCTACTTTTTCAGTTTTGTTTTCTTGGAAGGGTAGGGGGAAAGCCAGGGGTGGGAAGAGAAATTGGCTCCTTTTTGTGCTCCTAGTGATTCCTATTGAAAATACTTTTGGTTCAAATCATGATATATCTACTGGCAGTTTAACCATGTACCACACTATGTCTTACTCTTTGGTTTGTATGGACAGGCTGAATTTATGGTGGATATGAAATGCGAGGGATGTGTTAATTCAGTCAAGTCTAAGTTGCAGAGTGTTGATGGTGAGGACCTAAGAAAGTAATGTATTAATGTTGCTTTTTTTTTTTTTTCCTCAGTTGTGGGTTAATCATTCTTGCTTTATATTTTACAAACATTCTGCTCATTGGTTCAACTTTTAGGTGTTAAAAATGTGGATGTGGACTTAACCAATCAAGTTGTAAGGATTCTTGGAACTTCACCTGTGAAGATCTTGACAGAAGCCTTGGAGCAGACTGGTCGGAAAGCCAGATTAATTGGACAGGGCCAACCAGAAGGTAAGTTATTATCTTCTGTTTCATATCTCCTCAATCCCTTTCCCCCCCTTTCTCTATGCGTGCACACACACACACATGGCTTATTATATGGCATTGGAAACCAAATCTATGAATTATAAAGTTTTGGAGCTTTGTGTTGAATAATCTTTGGGTGCTTTGGTTCTCCTAAAGCTGATTTCATTTGAATATCTTCTCTTTGTGATTTCTGTCTTCATTAATTTGGAAGTAAAGGGCTACTGAGCTGGTTGTACATTTCTAATGAAGTTTCAAAACTGGTTTGCATCACAGATTTTCTAGTTTCAGCTGCTGTAGCTGAATTTAAGGGTCCAGTAATATTTGGCGTGGTCCGCTTAGCTCAAGTGAATATGGAACTGGCAAGGATAGAAGCTAACTTCAGTGGTTTGCCCCCTGGAAAGCATGGTTGGTCCATCAATCAATTTGGTGATCTGACAAAGGGTGTTGCAACCACTGGTAAAGTGTTCGATCCCACCAGCAATGAAAAAGAGGTTGGTCTCATGTTCCTACTCTCCTAATAACATACTCTTTTTGCTGACAGTCTCATGCATCTGTGGTGTCAATATTTTGAGGTTTTCTGCTTCTTATCTATGAAACCATAGTTTTAGCATATTTCTGATCAATCTGAGATTTTGATCATTCAGGCGCTTGGTGACCTGGGAACATTAGATGTAGATAAAAAAGGGGAGGCGTTCTATTCAGGGGCAAAGGAAAAGTTGAGAGTAGTTGATCTTATTGGAAGATCGATAGCATTGTACGAAAGTGAAGATAAATCAGATGAGGGTATTGCAGCAGCAGTAATTGCAAGAAGTGCAGGAGTTGGTGAGAACTACAAAAGCCTTTGCACCTGTGATGGCACTACTATCTGGGAAGCAACCAACGCTGATTTCGTCACCAGCAAAGTTTAAGCACCACTGCCAACTGCTGAATTTGTGCATCATTATGGACTCTATACAATTGGGAGAATACAGAATAAGGGTGTAGTTGTTTACAGTATAATCTTATGAGATTATAAATATTTTTGGAATATATAAAAGCACCCAGTTGAGGTTTGTGTTTTTCTTGTAATCTTGGAAAGGCTGTATTGAGACTTGTACGTACAAGGTTTCTCTTCTTTTTTTTTTTCTTTTTTTTTTGCCCTTTTTAATCTCGCAAACTTCAGGCGGTAGTGTGACCTAAAAAAAAAAGTATAATTCAAGTGGTAAAATGTAATTTATTCCTACAATAAAAAATATAAAAAATAAAAAGTAATGTTGAAAATCAGTACTTCCATTGATCTTATATGTATATGCCCAAGTAAAAAGGTGGTTAGAGACAGACAACATATGACTTGTTAACTTACTAATGCTGACAAGTTTTGATAAGAATTGTCGAAACCATGTGAAGTGGCTCAACTCAAATCTTTGAGAAGGCCATCTCTCTTGGCCATTTCATAAAGAGCAATTGCCATCAGGGTTTTTGCATCGGGTGTCATTCGCCACAGATTCTTATAAGGAACTACACGAACCTGGATCAGCTCACCATGATCGCGTAAACCTGTTTCTTTCCCTTGTAGTTGTCTTATGATCTCTCTGTCTACACTCCCTCTGTACAGAAACAGGCCAATATCTTCATCGCATCCACCCTATTATCCAAACTATTAGTGGGACAGAAGTTATAAAACAAAGGGGAAAATATAAGGTCAATAAAATACTCACTGGAGATGGAAATACTTTAAATCCAGTTGATGGATCTAGAAAGGCAGTAAGATCCACTAAATCGTCCAGATTTAAGTGTAAGCCTGTCTCCTCCTCGACCTGTCAGACATTCAATCAAAGAAGTGAAACTGAAAGCACGACTACCTTGACATTCTATTTTTAAGTGCATGAAAGGTTTTTTCATGTAATCAAAATCATCATATCAGAAATTTAATATGTCATGCTCACATATATTGAAGTCAACCGCATCAAATTAGATTTCATCACATTGTATATACATAATAAAGAAAATGTTGTATGGTGCCTAGTGATTTTTACTGTAAAGTCGACTCAACTCAGTGTTCTGACTCATCGACAACAAGATTTTGAACTAGTGAGGAATTTGAATCTTGATAACAATTGGAACTAACTTATAATGAAACCATGAGCACTACACTACTACTGATTATTCAATAGACTAAATATCGCCGGCAACCAAAAAAGAAGCAGGTTATTTTGTGAATATTACAGAGATGCAGAGCAAGAGCAAGAGGAAAAGAGGGAGGGAGTGGGGAGGGAGGGGGGGAGAGAGAGAGAGACCTCACGAACAGCTGTTCCAACTATATCACCCTTGTCATCATCCAACATTCCAGCAGGCAATTCCAATACAAGCTTTCCAACAGGGACCCTAACCTTCCATGTTCATAGAAGATGATCATAATTCATGAGGTATAAGTTTACAGTAAAGTTAACTGCTTACAACAAATTAAAAAAAAAATTAATACCTGCTCTGTCAGCACTGCATAGGTCTCTCCATCTGAATCCAAGAGGATTAGCACTGCAACAGCTGGTCCTCGTGCAAAGACAATGCCCGGAACCTGTCCATGTTTGTGTATAGATAAACTACAGAAGCATAGATGGGCAGTCATATCGAGGGAAAATCAAATATTCACCCAGCTTACCTCAGGTTGTCAAATTGTTATACTTCTTACATTTTCAGGGAGGAGATGACGCTTACTACACTTTATAGGAACCTACTAACTCCTCATAGCTTAATAACCAACGCAAAAAAACAGCAGGAGGTAATATAAACAGCAATCATCATTTGGACTGTTCTCAATTGTCCACCCAAAAGATCCATTAACCACTTTCACTTTAGACATATTACTCAAAAAAAAAAAAGACTAGATAAAGAGAACAAAGGTAGATTGATTTAGATGCAGTTGCATTACTCTAGAAAGTCTTATTGCAGGAAACAGGAGATACCTTATTTCCTGTTTCTTTATCAATTACATCTGCTTTGAACTTCAAAAATCCAACACGCTTCCCAAACATATCTACGTTCTGGTCAGCAACAATTAGAAGTAGTCAGACAACTTGAGGATAAAGTTCGTCCTCAATACCAAGGAAAATTCAAGACATCCACCACTTATCTAGTTATCTCATGATCACCCTTATAGAAAGTTGCATTGAAAGCTAGCCAGCTAGGATAAAGAGTCAATCATTTACTTACACTCGTCATCAAATATGTAACAAGATGAATGTTGTTTCTTAACCCTATTCAATTACGTGTAAGCATAAGTACTTTCATCATATTTCTCACAAAAACATCATAGAAACACATTAATCTGCTCATATAGCCTTGTAACGTAATCAAATTAAGCATAAAGAAATATCAAACGAAAATAATAGTTGAAAGTTTAGAAAAAAGATACAGATTTGTTACCACAAACCTGAATGATCACTTGTCTAACATACATTGCTCCACCAGAAAGCAGTCCACTTTCTGTTTCTATGTTTTTCATCCACTGTTTGAATAATGAGCATTCTATGGCATTCCTGCAATAGCAATAGACTTGGTGAAACCAGACAAACAACAAATACATGATCTATCACAACAGAGCTGGTTATATTTTTGTAAACCGTTTATAATGCTTCATATTCGTAGCACGCACAAGTTTAAGTGGCACCTGTCCACTTAACAAGTATCAGACAAGTGTCCACACAACAAATGGTTCATAACTTTAAAGATACAGTAATCTAGTCGCCAACATCTCATTCTCATAAGTGATGGAATATGAACAAAAAAAAAAAAAGAACAAGATACACCACTGAAAATGAGTCCAAATACAAAGATGTTACAGATTTCAGTTTCAAATAGTCATCAGGTGCCTCAGCAATGGAAAATTCTAATGATAAGGAATACGTAATGTACATATGCTGCTAGCCTAGGTGTCAACTAACAAACTAGGAAAGACTTGCCAAGCGTCTACAAGAGAAACCTGACAAATCATTGTCAGCATTCATCGGTACCTTTTCCTTTACATGAGAATTAGATTTTGCTCCGCCTCCAGGCAGTTTTTTCTGTTTTCCCATACCATAGATTTATTTTCTCTTAGAGACACAAGATACATACTCAAATTAGCAATAACTGGACAATAAAGAACCTCAAAAAAAAAGCTAATATCTTGTCTCCTACATTGGAAAATATAATGCAAGTCATTTTAAACAACTAGTTCCGGTCTGTAAGCCTATTTTCCGTGTTCTCAGACCAGTCGTCTCATGGCACGTAACGTAAGGAAGTGCTATATATCATCCAACAGATATCCAAAAGGTGCAATCTTTTTCCTATTCTTTAGGTAGTAAATTGAGTCCACCACACACACTCCCCCACCCCCAACAACCCAACTCACCCAAAGATTAAATAAGTAAACTAACAATTTCCACTGAGCTTGCATTTAAATAAGAAATCCTCGACCAAAGTGGATGGACATAACTTATATGCACAATATCCCATAATATTATACAAAAAATTCAAGGAATCACTTTCCAGAGGAAACTCCGATATTTTACCACTCGAAATTATTTACTACCGCTTATTCAAAAGCTAAGATAAAAATAAAATACAACCAGAAATACATCAGTTTCTCACCACAGTAAACAACTGCCTAAAAAAGATCTTTTAAAGCAGATTGAATTTGGGGTCTCATATTTAAAGATTGAGATGAAAGACGTGCCTGAAATCAGTTTCTGAGACACCGGCGGCGGCCACGACGGTGAGGGGGTGGTCGAGTTGAGCCGGGAGGGCGATGGTGTGAGTGAGTTGGGTTGAGGTCGAGTCGGAGGTCATTTTTGAAGCGAGAATTTGAGTGCCTTTGTGAAGCTTTCGAATGGGAGTGGAGGAAAAATGGGTCGAATTAGTGAAAGAATTAACAGAGAAATTGATATGGAGAATGCGCCAGGAAACTGGAAGAAGATGTGCAGGATGAAGAAGAAAGTGTGTCCTCATTTTTACGGTTAATGCCTTGGGACGACTTTACTAATTAAATTACTTTTCTTTATTTTTCTCCAATTAAAACTACATCATTTTTAAAAGACAGCCACCTCTTTTCTCAATACACAACATTATTAAATCAAAATGTCGTCTTGTTTTAAAATTAATTAATTCGAGCTTTTGCCTTTAAGAAGTATTTATCTTTCGAGATATTTCAAAAATTAAAAAAATACAAAATAATAAAAAAATTCAATAATAAAATATTAAATTTATTGTTCTTAAATCTCGAGGACATCACATTGTCAATATAATATTGTATATATAATTGGATGTTAGTGGTTGAGGTAGTACATAACAATTTC
Organism: Scutellaria barbata; assembly: GCA_028654395.1. Taxonomy (NCBI): domain Eukaryota; kingdom Viridiplantae; phylum Streptophyta; class Magnoliopsida; order Lamiales; family Lamiaceae; genus Scutellaria; species Scutellaria barbata. Next base: position 14,004,369 of record CM053645.1, read on the forward strand.
GTATTCTCAGCAAATGCACTACTTGATCGAACTCACCACATAATGTTTGTTTGGTGTAGTTTATCTGACCTCTTTTACATGATTAATTTGTAAGTTATTTATGAAAGTGAGATTTATCCGATATATATTTTTGGATAGTAATCGTGGTTACGTTGTTAATAATAACAATAATACAATGCATTTTGGATAAAGAAAAGCATATGATCAAACAATGATTTAAGTAGTTGGTAGAGCTTTTTCTTTTTTCTAATGTTAATTTCCCCTTTATAGAAATAAAAAACATTAACATGCTCATCTTGCTAACTTTTTCCCTATATATATATATATATATATATAAGTGATTGCAGTTGAGGGGGATAAACAAAAATTTCCAACACAAAATTAGATGGAGATGATTGGTTTTCTACTCTTTCCACTCCTCTTACTATGCATCCATTTCTTCCTCACCTTCAACAACAGGAAGCTTCCACCGGGCCCGAAAGGCCTCCCAATCCTTGGCAGCCTACTCACAATCGGTGACAGGCCCCACGAATCCTTAACCAGCCTAGCCCAAACCTACGGCCCGCTCATCACCGTCAAGTTCGGGCTCCTCCAGGTGGTCGTCGCTTCTTCCTCAGAAATGGCCAAACAAATCCTCCAAAAGAACGACCACGCCTTCCTGGGCCGGCCCACTCCCGACGCTGTGGCCGCCGAGAAAGACTACGACATGTCCATGGTCTGGGCTTCGGGCCAAGGCCCGCACTGGAAAAAGCTTCGAAAAATCTGCAACACCCAGGTTTTCACTGCACAGAGACTCGACTCTCTGCGAGACTTGAGGCACGAGATGATGCGAAAGATGATCAAACAGGTCGACGAAGCTCGAGTAGCCGGAGAAGGGGTCAACGTGGGGAGGTTGGTGTTTGGTACGACGTTGAACTTGCTGTCGAACACCATGTTTTCAGGCGACATGTTCGATGTGAGATCGGAGGAAATGAAGGAGCTGAAGGAGGTGATTGCGAGTATGATGGAGCTTGCTGGGAAGCCTAATGTTGCAGACTTTTTGCCTTTCTTGAAGCCTTTTGATCCACAGGGGATCAGAAAGGGCATGATTGTTTGTTATGATGGATTGCATAAACTGTTCGATGATATCATCGGGAGGCGTATTAAGCGTCGGGCCTGCGAGCCCGAAAGGTTTGGGGATTTTCTTGATGTCTTGCTTGATCTTACTCTACACCATGGCCCTGAACAACTTACCTATCAAAATGTCAAGATTTTGCTCATGGTATGCTCATTTCTTGATTAGTACATGCATCAAAGTGTCAAGATTACATGGGACAATATTTATATCTTAATGTGCAGTTCATATTCTCGGCAATTACATGTTTTTTTATTTAGCCAAGTTAGGTGACAAATACTTTATTAATTAGAATACATTATGATGATTTCAATAAATAATTGTTTAAATTGCAACTAGATGGAAACTTGCATAATTTACACATTATTACAGAACCTTTTGCATTATCCGTGGCATGATGCCAAAGTCTGATTAAAACATTAACGACTTTAATTGTGCTTGTTTCCTATTGCCGTTCATTATTGGATATTTAATTAAAAGAACTTGGATTTATATGTTTGTACTGATATATGCATGTGGTTAGAATATTAAAAGACATTTGAAATAGTTAATAAGATTTGAAAATTTATGAAGAACTCATCACGAAATCTTAAGATAAGAACTTACAATCATGATCTTTATAAGAAAACAGAATAAATATGTGAAAATTGTGAATATTTGATAGTTTATAGACTTTCGATATGAAATATTTAAGAAAGTATTTTTTTTAATAGAAAATTGTAAAGAAACCCTAACATTTTTATTTTATTTATGATAATTTAGACTAGCTACATAACTTTGTTGCCAACATAATTTCATTTTCTTTTGGCCATATATATATATCAAATATGCAATTGCCATTTACACCTTATAATAAACTTGAATACCACACCCCCTCTCCCCAATTTTTTTCTATATTAATTCTCAAGAGTTTATTTTACAATAAAAATTTAATCTCTCATGAGTTTTGGATTGTTCAAAATTTTAATTTTATGTTTAAAAAGGTTAAAATTATTTTTTATTTTAAAATTAGTGTCTTTTGGTTTCAATCTCATAATTATCACGATTTCAATTTAATCTCATAATTAAGAATTTTAGCTCAATTTCCAAATTGGGGCTTTTTCGGTAACCTATAAAATGATGTGGCGACATGTGTCAAATTCTTATTAGTTGACATATGTCGCCATGTCATTTTTAGGTTATTGGAAAGCCATTTTCCAGCAAAATTCCAATTTTCCAATTAAAATTAAAGTGAAATCGAACAAATTTTTAAATTGTAAAACTAATTGTAAATCGTGATAGGCATGAAATCAAAATTAAAAGACATATGATTGCGGGATGAAAAATGATATTAATCCTGTTTAAAATTCATATTATTAATACATACAACTGGCAGGATTTATTCATCGGGGGCACCCACAGCACCACCACCACTCTTGAGTGGGCAATGGCGGAGCTCCTCCGCAATCCACCAATCCTGGCCAAGGCTAAACAGGAACTGTCTGAAAACACCGCGCCACGCCACGTCATCCAAGAACAAGACATTCCCCACCTGCCATACTTAGACGCAGTGCTAAAAGAATCAATGAGGCTCCACCCCACAGCACCACTCCTCCTCCCCCACCGGGCCGAGCAGCAAGCCGAGATCAATGGCTACACCATTCCCAAACACACTCAGGTGTTCATCAACGCCTGGTCCATCTTGAGGGACCCGGCTTACTGGGACGATCCGACCAGTTTTAAACCCGACAGGTTTTTGAAGGTTGGAGCTGATTACAGGGGTGGGGACTTTTCGTATATCCCGTTCGGGGCTGGAAGGAGGATCTGCCCTGGATTGAACCTTGGAGTGAGAATGGTGAGTGTGATGTTGGCTAATCTTGTGCATGGTTTTGATTGGGAGCTGCCCCAGGGGTTGAGGCCTGAGAATATGAACATGAAAGATAGGTTTGGTATAACCTTGCAGAAAGATGAGGCACTTGTTGCCATTCCCATTGCCTCAAACTAATGAGGGTTGTGAATGAATGATGTTGTGTAAAATATTAACGCCATAGTAATGTCACTTGAGCCATTATGAGCTTATATATATTGCATATTACTATTTGACATCAAGTCCTAAAGATGATTACATGTTTGTGTTTAAAATTATATATTGAGCTACATTTCTTTCTCTTTTTAGATTGGTTTATTTTCAACAGATTTCGCCAAGGAAAGTATTTATTCTCATTGAACTTTCTATCAAAGGTTTTTTTTTCTTTTCACCTTTACTTATTCTAACAAACATGAGAACATATTTTGAACGTTCTACCTAGGTTACATTTATTCTGAGTTTTTTCATTAGAGCAAAATTAATTAATTTTTAACTTTGCTATTACCAGCTTGTAGACTACTAGTCCAAACATATTTTCCAAGTATATATATTTTTTGAGGAAGTTCAAAATGATTTAATTGACAAGCCTTCTCCATGAATTTTGGAACAAGTCAATTATGAAATGTACGTATCCTCAAATTGATAAATCTTTTGGCTAATTGGAAAAATCTTCCTAGTTTTTCTAATAATCCACGATTAACAAAAAAAATCCAATAACATAGAGAACAAGTTAATTAAAACATAAGGGGTGTCAAGATTATTTCAAATGCGTTATTCCAATAAATTAAGATAAGGGCTGCTCATCGCCTCAAAGAAACATAAGTGTAATCAAAACAAGTAAACAAAAACGATAATTAATATATCATCATCCCTAGCTAGTAGTGCATTACTAGCAGGATGGAACTAACACGAAAGATGATGTGAATCAAAGGTGAAATTTGAGCAATTTCCAGTTGCTCCAAGTGCTGAGAGGCTTCTTCATGGGAGCTCCATAAGCCGGGGAGGGAGACGGGGCGAAGGGATTAGGCCAGACAGTAATGACGAGCTTCATCCCAACATCACAATGCTTAGCAACACCGCATATGTACCACTTCCGCCCTGGCGTCCCAAGGGTAATCACGTCACTTCCACTTCTCAGACCCTCTGACGGCGGTGGTTTCGAGCACTGTTGGAAGGCGGTTCCGTTCACTTTGAACACGTTATGACTTCCCACTTGGTACTTGAACACTGCATGCCCAGTTTAAGACATGATCATCAATTGTTAGTTACTTAAACTAATGAAATCAATCTTGTTATAAGATAAACTGTAAGAGAAGAAATTAATCAACATACGCAGCGTGTCTCCCACAAAGAACACTTTTCCCTCTGCCCAGGCAGTGTAGTTAACGCCCAATGCCCATCCTGCAGAATCTCCGACCATATAATCAGTGGCCAAAGCTGGAGCAATAATAGCACTCACTGCAACGATGATCGCGAATATGAATGATTTGGAGGCCATATTGTGATCAATTGAGTGGATTTGCTTTTGATGATGTATGTTTGTGGTTTGAAGTATTGTATTTATAATGAGGATAACATGCAAGAAAAGCAGGTAGCCGGCCTAAAGCGGCACTTATAACATTGTATGTGTAACCCCGATTGCTTTTAACTTTCACGCAGATGTCAAGTAATTTAAGTATATGTGAATACTGTTTAGCGATGACAAAGTCTAAATTTGCATGTTTAAGCTGTTTCAGTCCTGAGATTAACTCATGGCTTAAACGGCAGGCTACAATCCTAAACTTTATTCTGATGAAAAACAACATCAAAAACAGAAACATCTTTTTGATCGAATTTTGGACTGTAAACTATCTTTACAGTTGATGAATGTTTAAGCGAAAAATGTTTTATTGGCATCACAACAGTCAACGTGAACAAATTTACTGAATATGTTCGCGGGTTTTAGTCGGGAAATAATTGATGATTCTAAAAAATTTATATTGAAATTGTTTTCCATGAAAATTTACGTTTTTTTTTGTTTTTTACGATTAAACTATTATCTAATTCTAGAGATAGTTGATGATCCGAAATTCCGTCAAAATATATCATCTATTTGTTTTTTTCATCTAAAAAGAGCTTAGGATGATTTTCTCTTTCATCTATTTTCACTTTTCCCATTTTTGACTTGATAATTCCCTGAATTTTCCGATTTAGTATGCCCATAAGTAAAACCTTTTATTTCCACTGTTGCTCACATTGTGCGTTGAATTGAATGGTTTGGTGAGAACTTAAAAGGTTACAGACTTAATTGAACAAAATAATTGTAAAAAAAGAGTTCCAGTAACATGAATTTTAAAGAATGGGTTTGACCAAGTGATGAAGTGATTATTCTACATTAAATATAAAATTGATCGTTACACAGGAGTCCTATTAGATGAAAATGCAGAACATAAATTTCCTTCTTAGCAAGAGTATTGGTTCGTATAGAACAAGGCTGGCTTGGTTCACACTGTACAATATCGGCCTTTATTTATGAATTAAAGAAAATTACACTCAACTGTGTATTCCTCAGCTGGCAATGCACCTATGACAAAAATTTAACATATATTGCTATAAAAAAACCACTTCTATATTTAGTTTAGTGATTTCAAGCACCAGGATATGTATACCAAAGACCTTGATAATCATGACTAGGTTATGTACTCGTTGGTTTCCCAGCATCGAATTTGACAGCCTCAATCAAATGGCTAATAACTCGAACATCAATTGATTCCCTCCATCAATATCATTGGCATGTTCCTTTCTACCCCTGCACCATCACCATATCAGGTCTACACTAATAAGCTTGAATGGTAGAAGTACATATTCAGGATCAATTTCTTACCAGCTAATGTCTGAAGAAATACCAACTCCATTTTTTTGCTCATGGCTTTCCTTCAAGCAGAGGCAGCCTCAGTTTTGAAGGTTGTTTTATCTGGTTCCCAATTGGATAGTTTTAGCCGAGTTGAGGATTAAATATCAAACTTGCAAACTTGAAAATTAAAACATCAAGTGAGCCATCACTTACCTCATTTCCTTGTTGGAAACTACCCCATCTGTTCTCTTTTGAACCCTTGTAACAAAGTGAGTTTATTCAGAATAAGAATTTCAAAATAACCTGATTTAAAACTTTGTTAATATGATTGATAAGCAAGTCTCGTGGAACCTTTGCTGATATGCTGAAAGACCATGGTACTTTAGGCTCGGAATTAGTTACTTGTGGTTCGGATGCCAGAGACAGCTAGTTCAGCAAAAAGGGAAAGGTGTCACAAAATGCAATTTCTGCAATGATAACAATTAGAAACAAATGTTTTGCGAATAATGCTAGAGCTGTGAATTAGGTGAACAAGAAATACAGGGCAGTCATTCATTGGTGCTTCTTGGTACCAGTTAATGAAATTCAAACACCCTAATGAATAATAATGATGATCTGGAAAGTAGAAGGCGTTAATAACTCACATTCTTGAATAGTTCAATTGGAGGATTATCATGAAATCTCTTCCCTGTTTGGAAATTGAACTCCTGAGAAGAATGAAATAAAATACTGCCTGAGATGCTTTCACTATACCAGAAACCAGAACAAAGATATCCTAAGTCAATTACCATTGGCACGGTGGTCTCCTTCTTAATATTTCGGAAAATTCCAATATCCCCCTTGCTACTCAAGATCTGCAATTGAAAATAAAGTATATTACTGAATTACATTTCTGCTATGCATAATTTCACATAGAAATGGTTTTTAAAAGTCAACCTTCTTATTGAGGGGAAGAGCTTTGAAGCCCTGAGAAGACTGGCAACCATCTGGCTTAGAAGCATTATTCATAAGGCTGGCTCTGAGAAGAAAGTATTATATGGATTATTCAAAAATGAGAAGAAAGTATTCATTAGAAGCATTATTGAGGTGAAGAGCATTATCAAAAAAGAGAGGTTTACAATTCAAACGTGTTAAAGAGAAGAAAGTGGATCCAACTGAAATTATGAAATATGTACCATACTGTAGCATAAGATCAAACATGCAGTCTACACGGATTAAAAAATTTATAATAACCAGAATAAGATTTTAATTAGCATGCAATTGTGAATGACAGCCAACAGATGTATGCAGTTAAATGGTAATTGATTGATAATATCACATAAAACCAAATGGAAATAAACCTACAATTATGAGTATTTGCAAAATCTGGAAACCAGATAGTAAAGAACGAGGGTGAATTCCACCATTCAATTCAAAAGGTAAGGTAAAATTGTTATAAGAAACAGAGTCATGATGCATATAAGGGGTGGAAGTAAAGACTCATTGAAAGGATCAAAATCAGCATCTCCATATATTACCTTCCAGGTTCTCTGTTTACACAATCTGCGGTTAAGTTAGTTGTGTTTTTATGGAAGTCCTGTTACAAGACAAAAAGAACAGAACCCATCATCAAAAGCACATCCCACATTTCCTTGAAGTCTGGGTATGTCTAGATTGAACTGAGTATACCCCCAAAAATAACAAACCAAGCACATCAAAGAGTGTTCTTTAAACAGAACCCCTATTCTATCCATCTGGAATAGTTAAATCCATTCAAGTTACAGACACCATACAGGGAAAATTAACAAACTTATGATATACCTTATCAGAGTGATTGCAAGGGACTGTGGACTTCAACATTGCAGAGCTATGTTGCATGGCCCTCTCTGAAGTCTTCAAGTGAAATTCCTGAAAGAAATTTATCATTGAAAGTTCAGCAGTAAGTCGAGTATTAAAAAAGTATCCTTGATGAAATATATTATCATATAAACTCACTTGAAAATCTGGTAAACGAGGAGTGCTTCTCTTTGGGAGCAATGAAGGTGCCTCAAGAATCTGAAAATACAGGACTTCGTTCTGAATACCATGCTATAACTTAAACGTAGACAAGATAAATTGATAAAATATAGGTACTTACTTTTCTATTAAGGGGACGAGCTTTAAATTTACGAAATGTTGAATTCACTTTTTCATCTTTACTACTTTTTGCTCTGAAACTCAAACATCAAGGAAGAAATTCAAATGTCATACTCCAGTAAAGTATTCTTCTAACAAAAAATTAATCTGCTGCGACATCAGAACATAACTGCTGCCAGAGTGGATCATACAATACAAACCTCAACCTTTCTGCCCTATGTGCAGTTTCAAGATCTGGATCTCTAGGAATAGTGATCCTTAGCTTGGTGTGAGTAGAATTTCCATCAAGGAATCCATCCTGCCAAATAATTAAAAAGATTTCAGATCTACATTTTCAATAATTTCAATTTTTAGGTCCTTTACCTTGGTTCTGTCATCAGAAGGAATAATTATTATTTCTTAAAAACATGGAAAGATCATTAGAACTGAAAATTGTATATTCCTGAACTTCTCTGTGCGTTTTCCATGTAAAAACTTTGCAGAAAATGAGTCATGCATGCAATCAGATTGACTTTTTGAAGGCTGGTAAGATTATGCTTGCAGATGTAATTGACGTACCTGCTTGGGTGCCTTATGTACAAAGTTAGTCTGCTGCAGCTGCACGGTTCCCATGACCTGTTTGGAAGAGTTATAAACTTCTAAGAACTACTAAAATTTGAAATAAAGATCAATAGTACTCTTAACCAGCTAAGGAGTCATAACTCACAAAAAAATATAGTCAAAGCCAAACCAGAGAGAAAGTTACACATGGTGTATATTAGGGAGCTTCAAATGAAGGGCAGAAATAAATAAATAAAACTAATTTGTACCTTCCGCAAAAGACCACCCTCGAGCTTTTGTCTTTTAGCAGCTTGATTTTCAACAACACAAGTGTTGGCTGAGCTTTTAGATGTTTTCTCGAAGATGGAAATATTTGACCTACCATTTGAAATAAATATAGATATCATACTAATGACAAGCATGAAAACCTCATTTGAGAAATTTCCTTACTAGTAGACAATTCTAAAACATTGACTGATTATATAATACTTGATTGATCTATTAAAGTTTCATTTGCCAAAGTAAATCACAATAATGCGATTGCAAATTCCCAGTTTTCAAACTCGTACATTTTTTTATCATAATACATATAGCATGAACTTATCCCTTCGGCCACTGAATATTAATATACCAGAAGTATTCTCATGCAAATTTTTAGATGTGATTCACCTAATACTTAGATATTAGGAAGAAACGAACCTCAAAGTAAGAAACAAACAGACAATTACCTAGAATAACCAGCCTGGGCAGGACGATTTTGCTTGGCCAATTGACTCACTGTTGGCTTCATAAGAGTTGAAGTCCTAGGGAAAGTGGGCTTCATGAACAGCTTAGTCTGATTATTTTCTGAGTTTAGAGTATTTTCCATGTGGTTGTAAAAGGTCAATCCTGCATATGTTTTTGACCAAGAGAATATAATACATTATCAGGTCAGAGATCCTACAATCAAATAAGTAATTAAATCAGGGGTGTTTAATTACACATACTCAACAATATTCATAAACGAATCGAAATGGGTAAATTAATGCAGAGATTAAGGAGCAGAAAACATTTGGAAACATAATTGAACCATTTTCAAGTAAAAAAAAAAAAAGAGGTTAAGGAGACCTGAGGGTAATTTCTGGGATTCATTTTGAAGCTTTTTCTGGTTCGCAATATGTACAGAGGAGGAAGTTCCCTTATTTTGTCTTTCAACTGTAACATGAAAACATGTAACAATGTGAGTAAATAGGTGATATCACTTGGATCTACATATAGTGGTTGCAGAGTCAGAGATAATCTCATTGTTCTAAAGGAAATAGTAAAAACAATTCGTCAACAATTTCAGATTTTAGAATCATTCTTCACTCTCTATCAACAATGATTCTTCACTTCACTGTGCAGTCAGAGACAAACTCATGGTTCTGATTACCATTCTCATTATTCAACAGACTGTATTGCATCTTCTGCGAATATGTGACAGCCAATTGAAACCATAATATCCAGTATATATATAATCAGGGCCGTTGATCTTTACAGATTCTGAGTTCTCTTTTGTTATTAGTTTGCACAGCCATACATCTAGACTTGAAAGCCATGACAACAATATCAAAACGCAGTCTACTATTTAATGTTATAGATGCATCTACTGACTAAGTTTATGGCAAAGAAATAGCCACTCTCAAGCCATGTGGTGTTTCCTCCCTGATAAACTTGAAGTTTCATCATTGGCATATCTCTATTTACGGGAATGACCAAGTACTATATAAGTCAGGGTCATCATTGTTATTGGCCACATCTACAAGATAATTTTGATTCCATCAAGTGGAAACCAGGACAACGAAGTTTGAAGAGGGAAGTCGGATTTTAATGTCAGTTTCCCTCATTAATGTGCATAGAAGGACACTAACATATCAAACAAGGGGAAAAGGAAAGATGACATTTTTATAGCCGGTGGTACCTCCATAATTCTCCATAGCAGGAATTTCATGGTCTGCCTCAACATCAGAGTTATTTTCAGATAAGCTCATGCTATCCACACCTTTAGATTTCGGAGAGATGTTAACATTTTCCATCATTATTCCCTCTCTTCGTACCAATTTCTCTAGCAAAGCTGAAAGAAGAATAACAGTTTGTAAATTTAAGAAAGTTTAAACAACAAAAACCCACAAAAAGGGATCCAAGAAGGAATCAACAATAAAAAGTATGATGATAACAGTCTTTTGCTGTTTTCAGCTATGAGCAGCCTATTAATTTTGATATTTATCATTGCAAAAATAATTTTAATGCATTTTCTACTTAACTTGCAGTTCATTATATGCTATCCCAATTTACAGTTCTAACAACCTCCCTTTTGATTAATTACAGAGGGAAGTTTCACCAACAAACAGACGTCGTCAAACTATCAGCATCATAAATGTACTGCTAATAGGAAAGAGAATACAACCAAATGTTGTAAAAAATAAAAATTCTCAAGTACTTCCTAACTCAGAAAAATGGAGCTCCGCCTTTAGCAACTTCAAAACCAGCAGACATTACAGGTAAAAAATTCAAAACTCCAAAGACACATGCAATAGATGGTATAAACTACAAACACTCAGTGAACTCCTAAATATTAAAAATAAATCCAGCCACTCACGGCATTGTAACTATATTCCTAGTACCTTGAGCTACAAACGAAGTACCATCAAGGAAAACGGAAAAAACAAAGGAGAAGAAATCGCGGAAATTATGTTTGCAAACGCAGGCACAAAGAACAAAATAATGGCGCAACAACACTGAAAATATAAAACGAAAACGTTCTAAAAGCCAACATTTGGAGTAGAAGTTATTGTCAGGAGAAAGGGCAAAATGAGAAAGAAGATTACGAGAAGGGGGATAGCTTCCAGCTGATTCGAACCAGAGTTCGGCTTGGCGGGTCTCGAGAGGCGACTCGGCATGGGTGAAGTCAAAAAAGCGGGCCGCGTCGAACTCGTAATCGAGATCAATCTCATACGCCGTGAAAGTGTACTCTACCTCCTCTTCGTTCACAGTGTCCTCCACCATTTCTTCTTCCATTCTCTCTCTAGAAGCGATAAAATGTTTCCCAGTAGAGAGAGAAGTATCTGAGGATTAAAGAGAGAAAATAGCTGAGCGTAGAGACTTCTTGAAATGCGAGAGAGAATGAGAATTGAAATGTGGTTTTGTGGTGCGTACGATAGAGACAGGAGCCTTGTATGTATATTTTGTTTCAGATGTCAGAGATGAGAGAGAGAGAGAGAGAGAGAGCGGCGAGGATCCGGAATTTTGAATGGTGAGTGAAATGACGGATATGGGAAGATCCGAATGACAGTTTACATCTTATTGTCCAACAGACTAATTTGCCCTCGGGAAGGTATTTTTAGTAGATGGGTGAGAATCTCTGGTTTGAATTTGATTTCTCACAACCAATTAATTATAAGAATATAAATAATTTTTTAATTTATTATTTAATTGAATTTTCCAATTAATTTGTATTAGAATATAACACGTTACTTTTTTCATATAAATATACACATATTACTCTCCATAAACCATAATGACATTCGGTAAAAAAAATAAGGATTAATTACATAAAAATACACGAACTTAGGATATAGTTTCAATCGCGACATGAATTTTTAACTGTATCATAAACACTCGATTTAATATTTGTTTTGATTCAAAACATGTTTGGATATTTTGGACTCCAATACTGGCGTAGAGCCCGAAATGTAAAATTAAAGCTAAGTTATTAACTCATGTAGAATTAAAAGAGAAAAAAAAAAAAAAGAGAAAGGAGGTTGATGTTGCAATGTGTATCCTCCCTTCCCACTCCCACCCATTGTCACCTTCCTCTTTCCTCGTTGCAACCGTATTTTTCCATCTTTCATCACCCCAATCGTCTTCCCTCTTTCCTCTTGTTGTTGTCGTATTCTTCCTCGTCATCATAGTTTCCTCTTCCACACTCAAAATTAATTTTTTGAAAATAAGAAAATCAAAGAGTAAACAATAAATGAAAATTACAATTAAAAACATCTTTTAATTCGTGAAATTGTAGCCTAAAACAAGATATCAAAAATGAGTTTTATTTTTGAATATCGAATGAATTTCAATTGATTTTATTCAAAATCAAGCTGTATTATATAAATTGACATGGGTATGTATGTGGTATTGAGTAGATGATCATTGTGATTTAAATTTCATGCATTTTGATTGAAAAATGACATAAATTGAATTTTAAAAGCTCAATGGCCAACAATGGAGTTTTTTAGTGAGACGTGGCGGCAGGCAAGATGATTTACGATGATTCTACGAGCTAATTTTCTGAAAATTTTGAAGGAAAAATAATTTTGGATCTAATATGATTCACACCATAAAAACTAATAAAATTTAGGAAGTATTTGAAATTTTTTGGCGGCAGTCCGAGGACGGTGATGAGAAGAAGATGCAACAATTAATTTTTTTAACCATTTTTTTTTATTCTATACTGATTGATGATTGGGATGATGACTATGTTTCAATTTTAAGTTTCGACTCCACATCAGTAGTTGGAGTCCGAAAAGCCCAAACGTGTCCCAAATTGAAACAAATATTAAATTGGGATGATGTTATAGTCAAAAATTCATGTTACAATTGAAACTAGAACCTAACTTTGCTTTTTTTTTTTTTATGTAATTAATCATAAAAATAATTATAATAACAAAAAAAATAAATCAATACTCACATATAATCAATTAATCGTGGATTCATTTTTCTAATCACTATAATTTTATTGGTTGTTAAAAGTCTCAGTAAAATCAGTTATTGTTTATTCTTATACAGTTGCAAAACAGGTGAGTTCAAAGAAACGAGAACTAGTAGTATTCGTTTCATTTATTTTAAATGACTCATTATATTAGTTTTTTTAATAATTTAATAATTAGTTTATAAACATTCATGACCAGCTCGCGCACATATTAATTATTTAGTCATAAACAAAAAAAATGAACATGTTGATATCAAACATTAATATTCATATTTTTGATCAATTGAAAATTATGGATATTATAATAAAACTTATATTAAAGGGATTATAATTAAAACAAATATATTTGTCACTATGAGTATTAAATAATAAGTAGTTAAATGTATAATCAACAAATCACGAATGAATAGTAAACGAATATCAAATACACATTAAATGAGTATTTTCATGAATATGTATTATTTGTTTATATTTGTTAAGATTAATAAATGAATAAAAACCAATGTTGCATTCATCTTGTTCACTAGTTGTTTAACGAACGTTTTTATCCTTTTACAGTGCTGACTTTTATTATATTTCATTTATCTTGTTATTAGTGTATTACATGTTAGTATGTTACATATGATTAAATTCGTGTCATGCAATTTTCATTTATCTATTACTCATATTTATGTGAAATGTAAGTATTTATGTTTGTATGGATTGTGAATTCTAAAACCAATATATGTTTCAACTGATATATACTATAAGTCATTATCACTTACCAATAATGTGTGCATATTATATATATATATATATTATCATTGTTTGTGGCTTAATTCCAAAGGAAGATACAGTTCTTTTATGAAATTGCATTTTAACACCAATTTTCCAAATTAGTAAAAAATATCACGAATTTAATCTTATTTTGCATTTGGAATCATCAATTATTTTTCTGCTAAAACTTGCAGCGTACTTGATAAATTTGTTGATGTTAACTAACACAACGTTGGTAAATAAAAACGTGAATCAAACAATGTCGTTCTATGAAAAATATTTAATTTTTCACTTTTATTTTGTTAGGATTACACAGATAATAGAATAGAACGACATCATCTTGTTACCCGTATAATTTTTTTCTTTTATTTTGATTGATTGATAGCACAACACATCTCCAAGATTTTACCAAAATATCAATACAAGTTTGAATTGCCATTTGCATTGGTGACACAATATCTTTTTTTTTTCATAAATTATATAAACTTAAAATATCAATACAAGTTTGAATTGCCATTTGCATTGGTGACACAATATCTTTTTTTTTTCATAAATTATATAAACTTTTGTGGAGTTAGAGAGAGAAACATATTTTTCACAAATCATATGTACTTTTGTGGGGTGAGAAAATGAATAATTTGTAATGTTTCAATTGATCGAGTTGTATTTCATTTGAAATTTGTAAATTAGGTATCAATACATGTACATGTTTATATGTATGGCATGATTCCATTGGATTGAAAATTTTACTTTTACATAAAGAAAAGGAGAAAATTAAATATCTTGGCAATGGCATTCGAAGTATGTCAAAGTGAATGGGACCAAACATAGGCTAATTTAAGATTCTTATATACAACAATTATAGTATAATTTATTAATTTAGTCATCATGAAAAGCGGTCTTTGTCCACTTAGCAAAGCAATGTGAGTGAAAACTAATGCAATTACTTTGGATTTATCACTGCACTGTTGGATCATTTTCAGGTAAGGCTTTCCAAAAATTGTGATTGGTCTGTGACATTTAATGAAAGATAAGTAGTTTCAGTGTCAACACACACACACATATATATATATATATATATTTGGAGTATATATTAGCTTTGATTTTTCAAATTTTGAATTACCAGCTCAACTTATAGGGAAATGGGGATGAGATTGTCAGTTTGTGAAAAGGGAATATATATAAAAATTGAGCGAGGGGCAAACTTGTCATTGGGGTTTGAGCTCCGTCTTGGGCGGCTCGAGCTTGTCTTTTTCAGACACTGAAATTTCGGCGCCGGTCGAAGCTGGGCCTAATTTCCACTTGAAATTACGAAATCACCCTTAACGGTTTAATTCGGTTTTGCAGGGACCCGCACCCATCAAATTTTTAAACCGCATAGGATTCTTCTTGGACGGAAGGGGAACACCTCGATCATGTAAAAAAATAAAAGAAAAATTAAAATGTAATTTTGGGTGTTTCCTATTTTCTTTAATTTAATTCTTATTATGCTTTTATTACAACTTTATTGTATTTTAGAATTATTTTTTTAATTGAGACCCAATATTATTTCTTGAAAAGTCACATCTTCGTTGTATCAATTTTTCCAGGGTACGTTTGACTTGAGAAGTAGATGAATTTTACAAATTTAAATTTGAGATGTAAATGAATTTTGATAATTTTATATTTATTTTAAAAATTTATATGATAAAATTATAGTTAAGATGTAGCAATCGCATTTAAAATATGTTAGAAAATGTGGATGATGTATTGATTTATTTTGAACAGTTAACTATTGTTGTTGGAAATTTTAAAAAATTAAAAAAATAAGATAAACTTATAAGATTTTTGAGATCTCGTAACAGACATGAATTTTATCCATCCTTACTCGAATGGACTCTATTTTCAATCCGAACACACCCTTAGTATCATTTAAACTTAATTCCTCATTTTAGCAATTATTTGTCATCTCTATGTTGAATAATTGACTAGATTGTAAACTGATAGGTACAGTATAGGTGTTTTCCTAACCATAATTATCTATGATCTTCTAATAGAAACTTAATTGAAATGACCCAAACATCTCACTTTCATTTTTTTTTTTTTTTGTCAATTCAAATATTTTGTCCCAAAACATTAACAGAGCAATGTTTTTATTGAGATATTTTTGGAAGTAAAAACAATGAATATGTTTCATTATTATGTTATAAAATATGTGAGAAATTTTTATTTGTATGTTACGCTAATTTTTATTTTATAATTATTAGCGATAATGTGCATATTTCAGAACACATTTGAAACATGTCCATTTTCAATATGAATTTTTGTATTGTTTTGTTTTCATTTCACTTGGTATAATACATATTTAAATGTCCAATAATCAAGGAAAAATGTGAATTTGCAGAAACAATGGATTTGCAAGCAATTTGATCTCACTTAATTTTTTGGATACATTTAAATGACTACCATGAATTTGAATTCTGTAGCTCAAATTCATTAGTTCATGACAACCTTATTAGTTTGAAGAGTTGGTCCACAAGTTAACAAATCCCACACCAACTTAATCCCAATTTGATAATTGCAACATTCAAAACCTCAAACAAAATTTGAAAAAGTATAAAGTTGAAAATAGAGCATTTAAATCTGGATATGTGCAGAGTTGATTAGATTTTGGTACAATTTTGGAGAGTGAATAATGGGTATGGAAAGTCGCAATAAATTTTCTCGTTTAGGAAATGGTGGCCACAATTTGATTTGGTTGACCCTTAATTGTCTGATGCTATTCTGTGAATGGTGGTAATAAATAAATAAAGTCTTTATTATTATTATTTTATTTTTTTCCTGAGCGAATTGAACAATATCGTACTTTCAGATATAAATGCTTATTCCTTTTTCCGACTTATATTCAATGCTATTTTGTGATTTGGTTGAGCGATTCGTTAATTACCATCTAACCATGGTCCCACCGTTTTTTGAACTAAACCAAACAGCACTAGGGTCTATGAGCCTATAACTCTGCAACTTCAATCTTTTCCTTTTAAATAATGATTAATAGCCATTTAAAATGTTAATTAATCTAATTAATTTCCTACTAGTTCATCAATAATGTACTATGTATAATTTTATATTTTGAGATTTAATTAGATTGAATATGAGTTAAATAAGTATTATTCTATATAGAAATTGAATATATATGTTCTACATTTTGAAAAGGAATACAAACTTATATAAATGGGATTATGGGAGGAACATACAGCTTAGCATCTGTATTCTATTTTTTAAATTTTTATCATTTCTTAATGTTTTGTACAAAATATAGTACATCTTACATAATAATGTTAAGGGAAAAAGAAAAAAAGGAATAGATAATGCTACTATATAATAGGTTGAACCTCGATGAATCGATTCAACTAAAAATAAGTCTTGTATGAGACTGTCTCACGAATTTCATTTCATGAGATGGGGTGGATCGGATCGGATATAATACATTATGTAATATTTTATTATATATCAGGTTATATTTTTGTATTATATTATATGTTATACAAAAAAGTATTACCTGATATATATAAAAGTATTACATATTTTCTTTCAACTAATCAAATATTGAATCGCTAGCCAAATAGTTTAGCCCATAGTTGGATTCCACGAACACTGGGACGTGCCCATCCGAATTTATGACGAGTGAAATCCTAATTAAATTTGTTATGAAATTTGTAAAATAATATCTCTACTCAAAATTTTTTTTTATCTATCTTTTTTACAATTCTCAAATAAAATATTTGTTTTTTAAAATAAAACAATATAATATCATCTATTTTTTCTACAATTCCTTATATAATTATTATATTTTAATCATAATCTTATCTTTAAAATTTCAAAATAAATATAAGATTTCAAAATCCACATAAATCATAATCCAAATGGACCAAACCTACAAACTTCACCTTCACTCCAGTCCAAGGTTTTGAAATCTTTGATTATGACTTTTACTATTTCTTATTTTGTACACTGTGTTGCATAAAAAACAACTTGTGTGCTGATTGTATTCAATTGTGCGATGGGCCCACTACAATTAAAGCCCATGTCAGTCGCATCCGAAAAACTGATCATATGAAATTGGTTATTTAGCCCATTAATCCAGCCTACTTGCAATAGAAAAATAGCACAGGCCCAATGAACTCTCACCATTTTGCCATCGATTTACCGTTATCAACTCGATCTCGTTAAGGAGATAATCCATCACCGGTGAATCAGTTAAGGGTATCTTTGAAGGGAATTACGAGGGTATATAATTATATAGTAAATGTCAAATAATGTTGAAATAATGGGTAGTTGTAATATTTTATTGTGAAAATATTGGTTAATTTAATATTTTATTATGAAATAATGTATTTGGTAATAGTTTGGTATTTGTAATATAGATTGTAATGATTATGCCTAAATTTTATGTTTCAAATTTAAATACAAAAACAAATATATATTATGATTTTAATTATGAATTTGAAATCCAAACTTTTGTCATGTGAATTCTTTTCTAGACATAGTCTAAATCATCATGTAAAGTTGTATTGTACTAGTTTCGACTAGAATATGATTTTTTTTTTAATTCAATTTTGTTCAAATCGTATATGTTAAGATCAGATTTTTGTTTTAGTTTGATTTTAGACCTTATTTGAATCTTCTCTATAATAATGCAAAATAAAAAATTAAAAGTGCCCCTTTAACCTTGCGCTACCTACTAAAGTTAGAAGAGTGTGGTGAATATAATAACTAATCAAAATGATAAATGATCATCTGTAGGCAATTTTTAATATATCTATCTCATCTCCTATGATATGTTAGATATTAGATATCTGTAGGTAATTTTTAATATATCCATCTCATCTTCTATGATATGTTAGATATTAGATACATTAGTCGTGACTACATATTAATATGTCCACGGTGGATAGGGTTACAGTCTAACTAAATGTGTTAGTCAAAATGATCGATTAAAATTAAAATTAATGGGGCTCAATTAAAATTTAGTCCAAACATGCATTTTTTTTCTTTAATGCTAAAAATTACTTTTTTTTTTAACAAATATATACAATTTTTATTTTTTGAAATTTTAATTTTAACTTGAGAAAACTTTTCCTCTAAAAGTATATTTTAAAACTAATTAAAGGTATTTCTTTTTTACTTTTAATATATATACATAGAATTAGATCTCTTGTGCACTTCGTGCATGTATACATTCGGGTTCGGGTCAACTCAGATTCATGTCTTTTTTTTTTCTGTAATCTTTGTACTATATTAATCATATTTTCATGTTATATTATTTATTCTTTATGTACATATATATATATAAATTTTTTTTGTACTTATCTTTATAATATATTAGTCATATTTTTATGTTATTTTAGCCATACAAATATCATTATCTTTATATAATACTTTAACTTAAAAAAAAATTAATTTCAAAATAATTGGTATATATATACCTTTATGTGATATTTTTTGCACTTACCTTTATGTGCAAATATCATATATATATATATATATATATATTGCACTTACCTTTGTAGTATGTTGATCATACTTTTATATTATATTAACCATACAAATATCATTATCTTTATATAATACTTTAACTTAAAAAAAACTAATTTCGAAATATTGATATATATATACCGTTATGTGATATTACTCATACATCTATGTGATATTATACATTTATATCAACATAATTATACTTTTATATAATATATAAAAATACAAATAATATAATTAAAAGTATGATTAACATAGCTAAAATGTATGAAATGTTAGTGTGTATATATATTTATTTATAAAAAACTAGTAATGTACCCATGCGTTGCACGGTTTGTTAAATAAGATATAATTAATAATTTTATAACTATAATAATATAATGTAAATATATAATATACAAATATATAGATAAGTCAAACAAACAAATTGAAAAATCTACATTCGAAATAAGAATAAGATAAATAAAATGTTCATTTTGATCAAATTTGTACAACCATTGAGTACTTAAAAATCACATAAATTAAATTTAGTAGCGGAAAAATAAAATAAAATTGATACCTATAGATTTGCTATGCGATGTGTATTGAAAACGATAAAAATTTAATTTAAGAACTGAGATTAATAAATATTATCTTTTACCAATGCTCATAACTATAGAGATATATTAATAATTTTTTTGTTCCATTGATACAAATAACTTGATTATTCTAAATTCAATAAAATATATATCAACTCAACAAATACTCAAAATCTATTGTTATATGTATAAATAATATTATTGAAAATTGGATTTAATTTAGAATATATTCAACACCCTAAACTAAGACAAATAAACTAAATCATTACACCAAAAGTTTATTTATTTTTTTTAATATTTTTTTTTGAAATAATCAACATTTTCAAATTTGAAACTTTAATTATAGACATTTTCTTTCATATTTGTAATTTTTTTAGGTATAACTTTAACTTTAAACAAATTTTTAACTCTCACACTTTAGTCTATAGCTGTAACTACCCCAAATCAATTAAAAAATATTCAAATGCACTAATATATTATATTTAATAAATTTCTATATAAATATTAAATTGAAAATTATAATAAGTGGTAAGTTTGATATATAATACATTAAAAATGAGTTTTTTCCAAATGAAAAAGTTATTAAATTTGAAGCTATTAAAAAATCATATCTCCGCACTTAGCACAATCGAAATTACAAATTCAAAATAAAAAGAATGTCAATAAATAAAACTATAAATAATTTATCATGCATTAAGATAAATTTTATTAGAAGCTATTTATTTTGAAATTATGATTGAAAAATGCACACTGTTGACGTCAGAATCTGTATTTGATCGATTCCTAGTCGAACACCCAAATTGATATAAAACGAAACGGAATTGAATAGGAAAAGGGGTATGAAATATGTGTATGTAGCTAACACTGTGCCCGAAGCCTACTCGGACAAGTTTAGTTCGGCTGATCCTGGACGGCAGAGTGACCGAGCAGGACTTTATCTCATTAACTTAGAGAAATCAGCTCTATAGTGCTTTATACAGAATAAGGATTCCGATCCTTTTACATGTTGAAATTCAATATATTTATAGACAAAAATTACAAGTAGTGGAAGTCGTGGGGGAGCGTGGAAGTTATTCCCACCTTCTCCTAGTTTTTCGCCTATTTATTCGGTGTTGAGCGGCAGTTGTATCACCCACGATTTCTTAATGGTTGGCTTGATCCTGCTTATCTGATTTTTTCTAGGCTTTCTTGTCAAATCCTGGTCGGGTCGGTAATTGTCATTTCTGGCCGACCTCCTTAGATCGAGCTCTTCTGGTCAGCTCGTTTATTTCTGACCGACCTTCTTAGATCGAGCTCGTCTGGTCGGCTCGTCCATTTCTGGTCGGCCTCCTTAGATCGAGCTCTTTTGGTCGGCTCGTTCATTTCTGACCGGCTTCTTTAGATCGAGCTCGTCTAGTCGGCTCGTCCATTTCTGGCCGGCCTCCTTAGATCGAGCTCTTCTGGACGGCTCGTTTATTTCTGGCCGGCCTTTTTAGATCGAGCTTGTCTGGTCGGCTAGTTCATTTCTGGCCGACCTTTTTAGATCGAGCTCGTCTGGTCGGCTAGTTCATTTCTGGCCGGCCTCCTTAGATCGAGCTCGTCTGGTCGGCTCGTCCATTTCTGGCCGGCCTCCTTAGATCGAGCTCTTCTGGTCGGTTCGTTTATTTCTGGCCGGCCTTTTTAGATTGAGCTCGTCTGGTCGGCTAGTTCATTTCTGGCCGGCCTCCTTAGATCGAGCTCTTCTGGTCGGCTCGTTTATTTCTGGCCGGCCTTTTTAGATCGAGCTCGTCTGGTCGGCTCGACCACTTCTGGCCTTCTGAATGGCTCGGCCACTTCTGGCTTTCTGGACGGCTCGGCCATTTCTGGCCTTTCGAGTCGATTCTAGCCTTCCGGTCGGCTCGACAACTTCTAGCCTTCTGGACGACTCGGGTTAGGGGTACAACACACACCCCACCTCTAACGACCAACATCCATCAAACTTATAAATATGGAATAAAATGACAATGAACAAAATTTCAAATAAAAAGAATATGATACATATGCATTAAGACAAATTTCAAATTAAGTTGTTTAATTTGAGATTATTTATTTGATTTAATTATTTATATTTTTATTAAGTAATTTTTTTTATTCTCAGCTGGTTTAAGAAAACCAACACCATGTGCTGGACCAAATACGCATCCGTTTTAATACAACAATTCATTGATTTTATTTTATTTTTCATTTCTTAATCTCTCTCTTGTTTTCCATGTAATTTATATTATTTATTATTATTTTATTAATCTCTCTCATCAATCATTCCATTGAGATATATTTTTTATTTTTTTATTAATATGCTACCGATTCAGCAATGCATCAAGATTTTTACTTTTATTCTTTTATGCTTACATTTGCTCATTTTTCAGTGATTTGGAATAAGCTTTTTTCACTTCACTAATTCATTCGGTCTTTTTTTTCTTTTCTTTTAATTCTTCATTATCTTTATTTAGATTTTTTTGAGCCAGCAAGTATTTTCTCATTTCTCTCTTAATAATTATAAGGTAAAAAAAATAAGTTAATATAGTTGAAATGAAAAGTTTATTTATAAGGTAAAAAAATCATATTGAATAGAAATATTAAACATAAATATAAAAATAATTTTTTAAAAAGGAAATATATGGTGAAATGAAAATATCAACAAGTTCTAAAAAAGTTAAATATTACTATATAGATTGATTTCGTTAATATCGACAAGTTCTAAAAAAAGTTAAATATTGATATGATTGATGTCGTTAATATATTCTAAAAAATTTAAATATTGATATGATTAATGTCGTTAATATCAACAAGTTGTAAGAAAGTTAAATATTAATATATTGCAATAATATATATGATTTATGTCGTTAATAACTATAAGTTATAAAAAAGTTAAATATTGGGTCGTTCTAAAAAAAGTTAAATATTGATATGATTGATGTCGTTAATATCGACAACTTATAAAAAAGTTAGAATAATCTAAAAACATACTTTAATATAACATATCAATAATACAAATATCGAAAATTAGAATATATCAAAATTGCAATAAGATCTCCATCGAATTACATTTAAACAAAAAAAAAAAACTGTTCAATTGATTGTATTGGATGTATCTGTATTGAAACCCATGCTTTCAAGAGAATATCGTGGATAATCAAGCGGTGCCTGAAAAAAAAATTTAGATTTAAAATCATTTAAACAATTAAATATAAAAAAATATTCAAACAATATAAAAAAACATATTTCAAAAGAATAAAAAAAGAAAAGAGGAAAAATCATACCGTTAGTTGATCGAGAAGAAATGTTTTGAGAGATTGAATAACCCTTTATTGCCTAAATCCTAATACATGATTATTGATATTTTGTTGAAATTTGATATTCTTTAAAACATATATATGGAGGAAAAAATTGGATGGAGTAGAAAGAAAATAAATGGCAGTAGAATGACGGAAGAGAAAGAAAGAAAAATTAATAAAAAAATACAAATCTTTTGAATGACATGATGATGAGAGAGATTAATAAAATAATAATAAATAATATAAATGAAATGAGAAATAGAAAAAATATTAAGAAATGAAAAATAAAATAAAATGAATGAATCGTTATATTAAAACGGCGGCATATGCTGATTTTCTTCAACCACCAGATAAAAACAAAACCTCTTAAACCCTAGTAAAAACAAAACACGTATTCCATGCCAATTGACCCGCCCAAAACTTCTACTTTTCATAGTAGATATCGTTGGTTTCCTTTTCCTTAAGAAACCGCGATAATCCAAGCCATGACTATGTATTTGTGAAGGCTATGTGACATTAAATTTTACATACAATAGTGAGTGTATTGTTGCTGTTTATATTGTTCGCCGTGATTAATTTCGCGGTTGTTATCGCTGAGATGAGGAGGGCTCGAACAACCGTGCAATTCACGAAGCAGCCATACATAGAAGATGTTGGTCCTCGAAGAATGTAAGTTCTTGATTGATTTATGGTGTAGGGTGGAAAGCAGTTTGCATGCTTTTGCATCTTGGAATGAATTCTTGTTTTCTGGGTATTGATTCGGTTGCTAGTGGTAAAATGGATTTAATGCATCTTTTAAACAATCCTCCAATAAACCTTGGAAAGATTTGAGCGATGATCTCTTATTTCAGAGTTGAGGATTTCTGGGGCTGGGCAAGGCAATTGACAATTATGGTCGTGGGCTATAAAGAAACTCTACCATAGTGTAATTACTAGTTAAAAATGTTGAGAGTTGAGGAAAATCGATAGTGTTCATATCAAATCTGTTAAGAGCTAGAGGCTCTCAAGCCAGAATATTTCCGTTACGCATCAAAAATTTCAGATGTAGATTTAACAGTTGCTGCAAGATAAAGATCGTGACTTTTTTTTTTTACTGCCAGTTTTGGACCATAATGTGTTGCTATGGAGTTTGCTTGTGTGATAGTATTTTTATTAGGAAACTAGAAAAAAAGTTCTTCATGTTGTGGAATGTTTATTTAGTCTTGATTTTCATGCCATTTTTCCAGAGAAAGCATTCAATTTTCTACGTTCTCCGAAACTGAAGTACTAAAAGCTGCTGAAGTTCAAGTTTCTCGTGGCGTCTACTATGACCCGAATAAGAAGCCTATTGACGCTGGGCTGTTAGACCCTCACATGGTAATGGCTTCAGCACTCTTTTCTGAATTAGTCATTTCCCTCTCACTATTGTGAGCCAAATTCACAATGTATACTTAATGTAGCAGAGAAAGTCACATGTTTTGAAAGATAACAATTTTTCTGTGGTTAGACTTGTATGTTTGGTCATTCTTTTCCTATTCTCTTACTATCAAATTCAGAATTTATAAGTCTTGAGAAAGATGAAATCACGTTTTCTTCAAAGTTCTACCTTTATTTTGTTTTTTTTTATTATCTTAATTAAATTCAAATTGGCACATGAACTTTTTTCTTTATATTTATAAAAGTTCCTGTTTCTTTCTCAAAAAAATAAAATAAAATTGTATGATACTATTTCTTTATCTCAGTGCGTATTTAAAACTGAGAATGAGGTTTGACTCTTCATACATTGCTGTTACTTTGTCTAAAGATGTATATGAAAGAATTTCTTGGCTGACAGGTTGGAAGATTTATAATCTTTTCTGTTGGGGTCTTTGGGGGTGGGATTGCAAGGACCAGTGTTTCGCATAGCCCATAGCTTCTAATACTATAACATCTTCATGCATTTTGTTTTTCAGGGGCCACCAAACAAGGAAGGCACTTGTAAAACTTGTGGTGGAAATTTTCGTGAATGCCCCGGTCATTGTGGATATTTGGCTCTGGCTCTTCCTGTTTACAACGTTGGATATTTGGGTACAATAGTAGACATAATGAAGTGCATCTGCAAGGTATTAAAATTTGTGACATTTCTTCTTACCAGTTTGTGTTGGAAATTCATCAGTCAAAATTTATATCCATATAATATCGGGAATAGTTGTAAACCAATATTGTTTTTTTCAAATTGTGCCTATGGCGTGAATCTTTACTCACTGATATGGGAAAAAGTGAAGTATGGTGCACATGCTTAAAATTTCTTCTTTCAAGAAACTCACTAATATCTTACCATGTTAAAAATATAAATATGTTCGAATCCCTGAGAGATTTTTCAATGTTGGTTTTAAGAGGTAAGTGAATACTGGATTGGTCAATGTGACTCTGGACCTATTCGTCCATCTCTTCTTTTCAGGATTGTGTTTTGTGTTATTGTTTTTTCTAGTAAATGATAATTATTTTCCTTGTATAGTCATCATCAATGCCATCTTGTTCATGTAGTTCAATATTATGTTAAGAGATTAGATGTCCTTTGCAGTGAATCTTCTTTTTGGATATTGATTTGGTGATTTCCTTGTTAACTTTTGATTAACAGAACTGCTCCAGAGTACTCCTTAAGGAAAAAGATCGTCAAGAATATCTAAAGAAGATGAGAAACCCCAGAATGGAGCCTTTGAAGAAGAATGAGATACTAAAAAGAATAGTGAAGACCTGTAATGCCATGGCAGCAAGTAAGAGAAGTGTCAAGTGCTCCAGATGTGGATATTCAAATGGTTAGGTCCTTTACTTTATAGTTTTTCCATTTTACTTTGTGTAGTCTGTTTAACTGAACTTACTGTATTTGTTTTCTGAATACATACTGTATGCGAATAACTAGAAAGTCTCTCCTTTATTAATAAAATTGATGTTTCCTATCAAAAAAAAAAAAAAAAAAAAAAGAAACTAGAAAATCAGAGTTTTAAAGTCTCAAGATGTGATTGGTAAAATTAAAAAATAAAGGATATTGCAGAAGCCTTAGAGCTTCATTCTCTTGTAAATGCTTGTTTACAAGAGAGACATTTTGTTTATATTTCAATTCCGGTATGATTGAATTCTTTCATAAGGGAGGGAAGGTAGATCGATTGTGATATTTTGATGTTGAATCACAATGACAATTAGAATGATGAGTTGGAAAGTCAAATTACCAAAAAATTGGAAATGCGGTTGAGCGAATGATTTTGTGAGAAAATTTATAATGGATCTTGGCTTTCTGGAGACTAAAATCGAACTATTTCCAAGTTCTAATTTGATAACACCGATTTGAGTTTGGGGTTGGGTGGATGATAGTCAGTATTGGTTTGAAAACCAAACATGCAGCTTTGGTGTATGGTATAAATATCAAGAAAGTGTGGCTCCATTATGTCATTTTTTGGATATTGCTACTACCAAATGTCAAACATATCACCCTGGCTTGTACTTGTTAGAATATTTAGCATGCTTTTGCTCCCTAAAGAAAGAAAGGGAATACCATCATGCTTTTTTTCTCTTGGTTTTTCTCTTCAATTTCATGGTTTTTCTCCTGATAATGAAGTTTCAGCCAACAATATTTTGTAGGTATGGTTAAAAGGGCGAAGTTGAAGATCCAGCATGATCGTGCGAGAGCTGATAGTTACTTGGATGCACGCCAATCTGCTCTTTCCCACACTACAATATTCCTTGATCCGAAAAGGGCCTATCATCTACTAAAAAATGTGCCGGATGAGGTACTCCTGTTCTAAATTTTTGATTCCAGTATAGTCTGAAGAAAGCTTTTGAAGAAAATTTTAGGACTTGTATGCCCATCATTTTTAACATTATCTCTTCTTTTGTATTATATTTATTTTTTAATTACATTTTCAATTATTTTTAAAATTTAACTTGGTTACTGTTTCCTCTCTCAAATTTTCTTCAGGATTGCGAGTTGCTTTATCTTAACAGTAGACCTGAGAACCTTGTTGTCACTAATATTCTTGTGCCACCAGTTGCCATACGGCCTTCAGTTTTCGTTGATGCTGGAACACGGTAATTCTGAGCTTCAATAATACACTCTGCTCTTCCTATTCATTGTTGTAGAGAGATCAATAGGTTTGTTTATGTTTGTATACTTGGTTCAAGTTTTCAAAATTTTAAAATAATGTTGAATTTTGTTAGGAGCTGTTGGTGAAACGTAGGAAAATAATCAGATTTTTAACAATTTGTTAGGCATAAATAATTTGGAAATTTAAGCACAGAATTCCTTCTGACCTGATTCTCATCCGCAGAAATATAGCTCCCAGACATACAGCAGGCACCCTCCCTTCTTTGCTGCCTACTGATCAAGTTTCTATAATCACATATTACTGTTACTGCCCTGCAGTGAATAAACCAAAATAGCTTTCTTTGCCTATTATGGATCAAACTTGCATATAAGTTTACTAAGCTGAAAATCTTGACATTGCAAGAAGCCAAAAACTAAATACGTGTGACTGAAAAGATGCTCACAAGCTCAAAAATGCATATTGAATCTGTATCATGCATCTTAATCATGCTTCAAGTTGTGTCAGTGTAACATGGTCTATTGTGATCGACAAGCTTTTCTGATCCTATGTTATGAGTCCATCTTTGGATTTGTCATTTCAGGGTGTCAGACTGAAGGTATGTCTCTGCCATGTCTGGATCACCTAATATGAGTATCTAGAGTTCCTTTTCCCATTTCATGATGCATTGCTAAAATTTTGAGAGCAATGTCATTCTAAACTCTTAAGCAGTATATGATAAATGAAATTTTTATAAATAAACAAGATATTTTTCTTTGAATGATCTTTTCCTTATGCCTCTTGGTTATGTTGCAGCATTGAGGTAATGAGTTAGCACTAAGTTGGAATGAGCTGCATAAGGCTCCTTGTACGGGGCTGAAGAGGCCTACTATTACTATATTTGCTTGGTTTATTTCTATTTGTTACCTCCATGATGCTGTACTTTTTTGACTGTTATTTTTCTTCGGCTGTTGCAGTAATGAGAATGACATTACAGAAAGGCTAAAACGCATCATCCAAGCAAATGCTACTCTTCGCCAAGATCTAGTGGAATCAAACCTTCAATACAAAAGCCTGGTATGGTGGTGTTTTATTTTTCAATACAAGGGCCAACATCTTGTTAATTTGTTCTGAATATTCCAGGACAAGTGCTGTAAATAGGGTAAAGTTAAATTTCCTTATTATGTACAGTAAGTACTGGAAAATTTGCCACTCTTATTCATTGCCTTCGTGGGTGTTTAACCAACCAAATGTGCATTCAATACTATTGATTATTGATATAAATTTTTTTAAGAACATTGTTTAATTTTAAACTCACACTAAACATTTTGTCTTGTATATCATGGGATATTTAACACCTTCTCATCAGAGGTGATAAGTTCTCTTAAACAATATTGATATACTTCTAGAATAATGCTCTTTTTTTTTCCCTCCTGAAATAATACATTGTTGTAATTACCTTTGCTCTAAGTATATGATGTTGTATGTGCTGATGCATCTCTGTTTCATTGTTTCAAATTCAAATTGGAATAAATTCGGATGTAAGTAAAGGAGTTGTAAATTTAAAAATTGCATGTAAATTATTTGATACGGAATTGGTATCTTAGCTATGATAGGAGTTGGTCTACAAAATCTTACTGAAACTAAAAATTAATTATTAAAATGCTGAACCTACAACCTACATAGCTTTATGTTTTCTTCTATATGCATGTAGCAGAGAGAAGCTAGTTTGATGGCTTCACAATCCTTGAAATTATTTAAACAACCATATTTTTTCTCGATCTCGGTATTTTTCTTACAAGTGAACTGCCGGATACTGAAATAATGATATATGAGTAATGAATAGTATTGTTTGTGGATCTGACCCTGCTAATGCACCATGCACTTGAATTTCTCTCAATAGACATCTCTTATTTGAACAATAGTTATATTCTTACAAAGTGTGTTCACAAACTGTTGGCTTAGCCTAGTTGGGAGTATCTGCAATGTGAGATTGCACATTATATCAACAGTGATGCCCCTGGAGTGCCACAACACTTACTTCCTTCCAAGCAATTGGCTGGTTTTGTTCAGCGCCTCAAAGGGAAGCAGGGAAGGTTCCGTGGAAACTTATCTGGAAAGCGTGTAGAGTATACTGGCAGAACCGTTATATCTCCTGATCCAAATTTAAAAATTACTGAGGTATAGTTTTCTTCCTATCCTTAATATTAGAGCTGCTTCACTTTGTTTTGACAGGTTTCTTTAACTGGCAGGTTGGTATTCCTATTTTAATGGCTAGGATCTTGACTTATCCTGAGCGTGTTTCACATCATAATATAGAGAAGTTGCGGCAATGCGTTCGTAATGGCCCCAACAAATATCCTGGTGCTAAATTTATAAAGCACCCTGATGGTACTGAGATGTAAGTGTTTAATGGTTTCTTTTCTGTCTTTCTTTTTATTTTTAATTTTTTCCTTTTTTACGTGTATGCTTATTTTTGGCATGCGTAGCTGTTAATTGTATTTCATTTGTTGTGTGGCAGATCATTAATAATTTCTTCTAGAAAGCGTCACGCAGATGAGTTGAAGTATGGTTATATTGTGGATCGTCATCTTGAAGATGGAGATGTTGTTTTATTTAACAGACAACCAAGTTTGCATCGGATGTCAATCATGAGCCATCGGGTACCTACCATATAAACTACATTAGATAGAATAATATGATGTTGTCGATTGCTTGATTGTGTATTTGTTGTCTTCAGGCAAGGATAATGCCTTGGCGCACCCTGAGATTCAATGAGTCTGTTTGCAACCCATATAATGCAGACTTTGATGGTGATGAGATGAACATGCATGTACCACAAACAGAAGAGGCCCGTACAGAGGCAATTATGCTGATGGGGGTAAAATATTTTGCTTTTATTTATTGATTTGGCTTTTCCTACTTCAATGTCAGCTGTATTTGTTAGGGATTTGATGCTTATTCTCTTGTTTTTGACTTAGTTGTACTATCCGATCACTCTCATAATCAGCCTTACTGTATTCATCAGTCTTTGGATAAAAACCAATTTATGAGTGGAATTGAAACAATCTTTTGGTTCTCATCTTCCTATACTGCTGTTGCCTACATGTTTGTGCAGGGACATAACATTATTATGTAATCTGCAACTTGAATGGCATAATAGTGTTACCTTTTTCTCAGTATTAGCTATCTTTTCTCATGACCATCCATTTAGGTTCTGCTAGGTGTGATTCTTTTCAAAATTTTAGTTAGTTGCTGCATTGATGGTGGAAAAATAGATTGTTCAATTTGTGATCAGTTTATTCTGTGTTTGTTCTGTAGTCAAAGGATGTTATGATAGCAAAAGTTCTCTTCAGGATGCAACACATTATTATATTTTAGGATGATTATTAGGTTTGGTGGTGAAGGACTGTATAACCTGGAGTCTTTAATGATTATTCAACAGATGTATGCAGCTCTGCCATCAAATGTTCATAAAATGCCTAAATATAAGTGAAAATAGGAGAATATCGGCTTCCTGTTTATTTGTATTTCAAGAATGGGGAGGTGGAAAATCAGGCTAAAGTCCTCAAAAAATTTTGTCCATTTTTTTATGAAAACTGAGCTTCTTCTGTTACATCTGAAATCAATTTTTTAGCTGAGTAGTTTTAATAGACTTCTGATTTATGGAATAATTCAGTTGAGAGAGATTGAGGTAGCAAGCATCCAGAGAATTGTCCAATATTGTACTAATTTAAATTTCGATGTGATAGTCTTTGATGTCTTCATTCTAATACTTAAACCTAAGGCACAACTGTATACATAGTTGTGAAAGGCGTGAGGTGCAGAGGGCACAAGCTGTAGGGTCTTTACAAGCAAGAGGCGGCTGTTGATGGTGCATGTGCCTCCTGTGCCTTTTTTGGGCTTTTCAGGCGCGCCTCTTGTGCACAGGCCACCCTCCTATCCCAAAGACGTAGTTAAGAGCCCTTTTTAAAGATTTTTAAATACATTTTTTTCTTGAGGATAATGTAAGAACGGTCAGAACTTAAGGTAAAATACATGTTTTTTGTTCTTTTCCTGATAATTTAATATGGTTCCTGATAATTTAATATGGTTCCAACAATTTAATGTATCAAATTTTGCACAGTATACACATTTTTTAATATGTTTTTTTTGGATTTAATGCCTCATGTTGAAGTGGCATGCGCCTAGGGCACCAGGATAGTTGAAAGTGCCTTTGTGTGCCCTCAACAACTGTGACTGTATATGATTTTGTCCTAATTAGATTGTCAAATGTCAAACATGTATGTGTGTGCAGATGAATCATGAACGAAATTATGAATGAAATTATAACTGCAATAATCAGGACCATGGAAAAGGCATCTGTGTCTAATAACTTCGTTTTTTATGTTTTACTGGTTCTATCTATGATTGTTGCTGATGCTACTGCAGGTGCAAAACAATTTGTGCACTCCAAAGAATGGAGAAATCTTGGTTGCTTCTACACAGGATTTTTTAACATCATCTTATCTAATAACTAGAAAGGACACCTTTTATGACCGTTCGTCTTTTTCGCTTATGTGTTCATACATTGGTGATGCCATGGACCCCATTGATTTGCCAACACCAGCACTAGTTAAGGTGAGTTTATGTTTTACAGCTACAAACGTTTCTGATCATTGATTGTCAGCTGAATACATCTTTATGTTGTTTTAGTGACTTTTTTCTATATTTTTATTGCAACTGCCTCTTGCACTTCTTATCTTTCTACTGTCTCTCTGTAATTAGATTGGGAACAGTCTTATACTGGTATTGCATTCCTGACATGTGGTGCAATACGATTGTTGGTTATTTACAGGCCTGATACATTTTTTCTTTCTTATGTTGTGTCCATATATCTTATTGATTAATTTTTGTTGCATGTTGGTTATTGTAATATTGCAACAAAGATGTTTCTTTCTTTTTTTATCTCTTTCTATACCTTTTCTGTTTGGATATGTTTCTGTTTCCTCACAAAATCTGGGGTGTCAAACCAAGCACCAAAATTATGTGAACAAAATTAAGATTCTTTCAGCTCTCTCAGTAGTTGGTATCACCTTTAGCTACAGTCTGGGCCCACAGAGGTTTCACTTGGTATCTTAATAGATGGTCAAGAGTTGGTGCCAAATAAGGAAATCCGTAAAGATAGAAGAAATGCTCTGCCATTGTGTTCTTTGTGAGATATCAATCAATATGCAGGGGCTACCTTCTTACCCTGAATGAGCTGCTAAGAGTAGGGGATTGATTGTGATACCCAACACCATGTGCCTCGTTGAGTATATAAACAAGTAAAGATCTGTTCAAATCAGGAGTTACTTGATTACAGTTTCCTTGAATTTCCAACTGCATCTGATGGTGTTAGTCCTTTCCCTAAGTTTTGTGTTATAGTTGATTTTTCTATGAGAAAGAAGAATAGTACGGTACTGCAGGTTCCCACAGACATACACAGTAATGGCCTTATATAGTTTTATCGGAACTTAGACATGAATTAGTGTCAAAACTGCCTAGGAGCTGTCAAGAAGGAAAACTATACAATAACCCTAGGGCTGTGTTTGGACTGGGCTTAATGAGGATTTTGAAGTTACCGGGAGTTCGGCTGAATGGTGCCCTTGTTTGTTGTAGAATTGTATTCTAGATGTCAAACCATGCTGGAAATGTGGGAGCAATTGTATTTTAATTGTGTTTGTAATGATGAAACATTATATATGTCACACAGACTAGGGTGTAGGGTTGGTGTGGTGTGCCAAGGAAAGTTCGGATGTGCCAAGGCTAGAAAAAACACAGCAGCTAAGCTGCTTCAGGTGTCATGCTGCTTATTACTAGGAGCTATTCTTTTCAGAAGAGTTGTCATGGGCCGCTTGGCTACAATCTTTGTTTTGTGAATATGAGCACTAAGATTCTTATCATCGTCAGAAGTGGTTAACGTTAATGAGCTACTCTATTCTATAGTTTATTAAGCTGGTGCAGACGTGTAATTATGATTTATCCTTCAATGCTAATTTTTATTCTTTTTTATATTAAGTAATATTTGATTTCTGGTTGTATTTTTCTTTCATTGTAGCCAGTGGAGCTTTGGACTGGTAAACAGCTGTTAAGTGTACTAGTGCGTCCTCATGCAAATATGAGAATCTATGTAAATCTTACTGTAGCAGAAAAGAATTATGGAAAATCTAAAGAGACAATGTGTCCGAAGGATGGGTTTGTGTGTATCCGTAATAGTGAGCTTATCAGTGGGCAACTTGGAAAGGCTACATTAGGTCAGTATCCTTTGTTTTTTTTTTTTTTTTTTTGAATTTATTTAAATAGTAATGTTATATCTCTCTCATCATGGTTGGCTTTCTCTAGCAATGATTTTGAGATTTATCAGGAATTTTGTGGCTGTTCGATTGTGTATTATGCTCTTTGTGTGCTTAAGTTGTTCATTAGAGTTGTCACAGGACAGTTATCTTGCTATATATGTAGGTGCTGAAGACATTTTGGAACTATCATCCACTAGCAGTTAGGCAAGTTCTTCCTAAATGGTTGATCATTCATCTTTAAAACAGTTTAATTTTACATACTCACCAGTCACCAAACCTATTTTAAGATAAATTTAAATACATTTATAAAATATTTGAAAGCACTATGCCCTCATTCACAAGATACTGTTCACCTAACAATTTCCTTAATCAGTCACACTTTCATTCAAGAAAGACAAGTCATACCAACCATAATCATCTCAATTTTTTTTCTTAATCAAGCAGTTTTTTCTTTTTCTTTCTATGCAGCTCAACGAGAAGTTCACCTCAAATTTTCTATCGAAGTGAAACAAAATGAAAACACAACCAATTGCACCCTAATTCACTTCCTTGTACCCTCCAACAATGTCTGGTCATCTTTTCTGGTGGTTCTAAGGTTTTATAATATGAAGTAAACTTGTTCCACTGAGAAGAATTTCATCCACCTTCATCTTAATCTTGTCCGTAGCTACAGTCTTTGTATTTCCAAAACTTTTAATTGCTGGATGAGGGTCCAGAAAAGCAAACACAGCAAGTTCATTCAACAAATATCCTATTTGAAAATTGACTGGGACAATAGAAACTTTAAATGTGAGTTATTCAAATCTCCTGAATATATCACTTGGGCATATTATCATGAAGGTAGTCGCTACTTTGTCACCTTTGTTCACGCATTCTTGTAACCAGCATCAAGCTTCTAGAATTACTGCATGTGCATTTCTTGTTTGATTGCTATTACTGTTCTTGCCATAAGTTATATTGCTATCATGCATGTGTACAGTATTAGTTAGGATCAAGCTAAGGAGGCTAGTGACATTTTTTCCAGAAATATCTTTGAGTATAATTCTCTACTGAAGAAAGATGTGACTGTCAAAAATGAAACAATAAGATATATAAAGTAAAATGATTAACAATGGAAATGGTCTGTAGTTTTATTCTTGTTGAGACATGAATCTAATTGAATGATTTACTTTATCTATGCTTACTATTTCTTTGATGGTTTACTTGTGTTACTTGAATATCATTTAATGCCACGTCTAGTCTTTCCAGGAAAATTGCATGACAACTAAAAAATGGAACCAGCCTTCACCGGTGTCATCCAGAACGATGTCATTAATCGGTGTTGCTAGAATCTTGACTCTAAATTTGTTTTCTATTACTGATACTGAAGTTTGAGGAGCCAATTAGCGCATACGGTCACAGTTTTTTCCTTTCTTGAAGAATTCTTTTATTTTAGATTCCTAATTTTAAAATTTAGAGTATATATTATTTCACATAATGAATCTTCAGAAAATTTAGAGGACACTAATGAATCTTTAGAGGACATTTGGTGTAGGGTTAAGTTTAGATGGTATATGGGCATCTAGCCACAACGTTTTTAAAGGTTTTTTTATTTCAGACTTTTTGAGGGATTGGGGATTAGTTTTGTAAGGGCTTGAGGTTGGTCCTTGTTGGGTGTTGTCATCTTGGCTGTTTGGTGCTGGGTCTGTTGTGTGCTGTAATATTCTTGAAGAATCTCTCATCCCTCTTTTTTCTCTTTTTAATAATACATTTTCGTTTCCTTAAACAAAAAATATATAAGATTGCATCAAAATTTTCTTTAATCTTTTCTGATATACTTCCACTTCATTATACTGGTGAAGTTCTTTTGTCCGGCCAGTACTTAAATACTACCATTAATGTAAGCTACATAGGAATTTCTGTATTATCGTTTCAGTTTTCATAATTGTCCCATGGACATTAAGTTAATTTTCCTTAAAAAAATGAGGAGATGCAATTAAAACTAGTTTGCTTGATAACATGCAATTGCGAACCTATTGGTGGACTGATTTTTCTGGTCTTTATGGTGTCGGGTAATAATATTATCCGTTCAATATGATAACAGGAAATGGGAATAAGGATGGTCTTTACTCAGTTCTTCTGAGAGATTATGGTGCACATGCTGCTGCTACATGCATGAATCGCTTAGCAAAGTTAAGGTAAGATCATATCAGCTGTGGTTAACTGGATCGGGTTTCATGTGTTCTTTGTTTACAATCCATTATCTACTACAAATTTCATGCATTCTTTGTTTACAATTTTCAATGTTTTATCAGGTTTTCCTTGATGAGTTTGAAGCACATGGATCTTCATTTTGAGTCTTTGACAAAGTCTTAAATGATTGTCACTGCACATGTTTAGACTTTCTCAATAACTGTTTTATTTGCAAACTATCTGTAGAATTTCATCCTCTGACATTACCTATGGCCAAATCTGAAACTTATGTGAATATATTTGTTTAATGTTGTTTTCTCAATCTATTATGGTCCCTTCTCTGTATGGCCCTAGAGGCTAATATGTATTGGCCATCACTTAGAATCATGCAGATGAACGGAAATC
Source organism: Scutellaria barbata (assembly GCA_028654395.1). Classification (NCBI taxonomy): domain Eukaryota; kingdom Viridiplantae; phylum Streptophyta; class Magnoliopsida; order Lamiales; family Lamiaceae; genus Scutellaria; species Scutellaria barbata. Next base: position 14,040,612 of record CM053645.1, read on the forward strand.
CTCCAAAATGTAATAAAGAGTAGAACTCTCATGACCAAGGTTCTACTGATTGGTACAATTATCATCTTACTGTGGCGATCATATTCGTTTGTAATTAAAATTAATCACAAGTGGGGACAATTACATCAATCCTTGTATGCTTTTGCTAATTATTTTTCATTTCTTACGAATTCTCTCTAAAAAATGACACTTTTTACCATAAGGTAGCTACTTATCTCTTGAAGATTCTCAGCTAGATGCTGATGAATAGTACCCATCTTCCTAATCTTATTCTCTTTTGGATCCTCAGTTCTGTTCCTCTGTGGAATGAGCGAGAGGCATATCCAAATAAGTGTTAAATGCAACACCAAAAATTATAACTAAAACTGTATGCTGTTGATTCCAAATTCAATTCTGAACCAGAGTATTTCATTAAAATATTAATGGTGACCATGGTTACTACAGGTTCTTGGATCTTTAGCAAGTAGGTTGGTACTGCATTACTAAAGTTTGTCTTACATCTTCAGAAGGCCTGTGTAAAGAAGAACAATAAGGATTACAAATCTGCAATGCTCTATTGAAGCATAACTAATAATATCTGAGAGAGCACACTAGAAATGTCTGTAGTTTTGTTGCCTATCTAAAATCAGAGGATGAAAGGTGGAGGGAAAACTAACTAGTTGTGATGAACTTCAGAATTAAACTAGGGAACTGGATGTATACTTTGGAAGTGATCCTAAAAGCTTGGGACTTGGGAGTAATTTATGTGCATAGGACTGTTAATTCCTTTCATTAATGTGTTCTTATATTCTTGTTTTCTCCAAAGTAAATAAGCTGAAATTTAGTTTTGATAATACATTTTCTTATAGTGCTCGATGGATAGGAAATCATGGATTTTCGATTGGGATCAATGATGTGCAACCTGGGGATGCATTGAACATGGAGAAAAAAGTGACTATTGATAAGGAGTATGGCCAATGTACTGATTATATAAAGAGTTACACCTCTGGAAGTCTGGATCTGCTACCAGGCTGCAATAAAGCTGAGACTCTTGAAGCCAAGATAACTGGTACCCTAAATAATATTCGTGAAACAACTGCAAATGTAAGATGCCATGTCTTTTCTGAGTTTTATTACTATTGTCTTTTGTTGACTTGTTAAATGAATTCTGAAAGTTTCATTCTGGCTATACTATACAACTAGAGTCTAGTTGCATATATCTTGCTCCATGAGTCCAGGAATCAATTCATGATTTACAGGTTTGCCATGTCTGCTTGCTAATAAAATATGTTCTGCCTTTGGTACTCCCAACTCATTTCCATGTGCGATCCTTGTTTGTTCTTATATATTTATTATTGCATAGATTCAGATGAAGCATAAAAGTACTTTGTTCGATTTTATGCTGTTACTTTTCTTGGTTAGTTTTATATTTGAAATCATCATCTCAGCATGTGTTTATTTTAGCTCCCAATGGGTTGTACATGAGAGGGCCTTCTCAACTGTTATTTACTATATTTTCAATGGTGGAAGCTGAATAGTGGTTGGAAAATATTGAGGATTGAGAAATTAAGTCTGCTGCTCCTGGTCTCTGAATTCTGTAAAGATATTTGCTTAACTGTTCGATTATGTTAGGAAAGGATCTCAATATCTGGTCTATGTAATATTTTTGAGTTCAGGGTAATCCGTTAAAGATGTCATTTTGGGAACCAGTTGTGGAAAAAATATCGAGAGAAGGAATTCTTATCTAGGGGAGGGAGATCAACTTCAATTTCAACAGTGATGGGTGCGATGTCAGTTTAAATGTCTCCTTTAAGGATTCTGAGAGGGGTGGCAAATATTATAGAGAAAATTATGATGGAATAGACTTTTTGTGGAAGGGGGTGATGGTAAATCCCATTCCCATCTTTTTGCTCGAGACATTGTAGCTAGCCTTAAAAATTGAAGCTTTAGGCATTGGTAACCTATGTTTAAGAACATCATACTTATAGACAAATGGTGGTGGAGGTTTCTTAGTGAGAGAGATTCGCTTTGGGGAAGGGTAGTGCTTAGACTAAAGGAGTATTATTATGATTTTCTTTATCCAAAAAAAAAGAAAATAAAAAAAAGGGGGAATTGCTCTCTTGTTATTAAAAATGTTTCAATGCTGTATTTGTATTTTAAGTTGGACGTAATTGATGCAGGAATTCATTAATTGTAATTGTTTTGGTAGGTATGTATGAAGAATTTAAATTGGAGGAATAGCCCTCTTATTATGTCACAGTGCGGTTCCAAGGGATCTCCTATTAATATCTGCCAGATGATTGCATGCGTTGGTCAGCAATCTGTTGGAGGTCGTAGAGCTCCAAATGGATTTGTTGATCGAACCCTGCCTCATTTTGAAAGAGGAGCAAAAGGCCCAGATGTATGTTACTCTCTCATTATGTCATCTTTGGTAAACTTATGTGTGCTTTCTGGCAGGACAGATTGTTGCTCTGCAGTTGAATCATATCTTTTATACAGAAGTACCACCATGTGAGTGGCCCATTGAGGCTGGGCTTAGGAGCTGTACATCCCACACATGTACAGCTACATTCATAAGTATAAGTTTAAACTCCTGTATCCAAGTCAAAGGAAATCTAATGGTAATTAGCTGGATAAAGGTCAGACAACATAAAAGCCTTAAGAAAATTTCTTGACTTTCTAATTACTTTCAAGTCCTTGGACTCTGGGACTTCGGCCATGTATGGTGATCTAAAATATCTATAACTTTCGACCTGTGTGTACCCTTAGTGATTCTCATTGAAAGATGAACTACACCACAGAAATGAGAACGAGGGTGAGCTTCAATTCATCATTTTTTGTCTATCCAATCTTCTAGTCTCTGATGTTATATAAGGATATTTGAGCCGCCACCTTCAAAGAATTCATCAATCATGATTCTATCAGTACTGGAGCTATTTCTCAGGAATTACCCCCAAAGTCTTCCATTTCCTGAATTTATTCATTGATGACACTTTATATATATATATATATATATATATATATATATATGCATGCATTGATGCATTATTAACCTCAATTCTTTTAAGTTATAAATCCAAAATATCTCCAACAAAAGCATACAACCTTAAGTCATTGGCCCTAGGATTTAGTGCCACATCCTTTTGTGACTACATTAATTAATTTATCTGTGACTTATGATTTACCTTAGACTATGATATACACATATTCGTGTATGTATTTACTTGTCCATTTTCACTGCTATCCTATCATTTTTATTTCTTGGAAGAACGCTGGAACTGGTAGATTTCATTATTGTTAGAAGTTTGATTAATCCCTTGGATACCAATTGGCCATTTTGAGGTCTCAGTTACTTCATTTCAACCATTTACAGTTGATAGAACTTTAAACTAACATAATTAAATTTTCTGCATACTTCATTTTTATGGATAATAAAAAGCAAGTTGAGAAAATATACAAGAGAAGTACACACATATGCTAATCATTCCTAAATCACATCATTGGCTCTCTGTATTCTTTTCTGGTGATGCTGAAGTTCATCTGTAGATGCATTTTGTTAGTTTTTCAGATATATGTTTAACCGTAAGTCTCAACTCAAGAAGTATATCCTATCATTGCTAAATTTCATCTTTATATTTATGTTCAGGCTAAAGGCTTTGTCCAGAATTCCTTTTATACTGGTTTATCTGCGACTGAATTCTTTTTTCACACCATGGGGGGAAGGGAAGGCCTTGTTGATACAGCGGTATGTATGGTTTCCTTTCCTTAGATATTCTTTGTTCCTGAATAAACCTACCAATTTAAATTTCCTTCCCCATTATTGTCTTTACCATCTAGGTAAGCTTGAAGGTCATTGACTAATTAGTCTTGGCATGTACCTCCAACTACCTTGCCATGTAAGAAATTATGTACAAACAATTGTTGATGTTGTATTAACTACAAGAATCAGATACCTGCTATAAGGTTCCTGACTTGAAATAAGACTTTTGATTGAAATGAAAATGTTCTTGTGGTTCAGAAATTTCGGTGATTTGGTGAATGAACTTTTAGTTAAAATCTCTTAATTTTCCTTTTTATTTAATTTTTTAAAGTACCTCCCTATGAGGGAAAAAAATAACATAAATTGTCACCGTGTCTTGTTTGATTGTGCAAATTTATGAATTACCTATATTGTTCTTTTATCTTCTTATCTTAATTGAATCAATATTGTTTGACGGGCAGGTGTTTCATGTGTATTCAAGAATGTAACCCAGTATTCTACTTATATTAATATTATTCTTAATGATTTAAATGTATTCAAGATTTTGTTTGACGGCCAAGAGTTTGATTGTGCGAACATGGTTTGACAGGTAGGTGTTTTAAATGTATTCAAGATAGTGGATGCGGTTTTGCAGGGAAAGTTTGTTTAAAATTTGATTATGTTTTGGAGAATGAAGATGGGTGAAACAAAATAAAATAAAACACCCCCCTTATTGTTTTGTGAATTTGCAATCAAACTCTGACTGGAAAAGCACCCTCTTCTATTACTATTTCTGTTCTTTGCTTCCTTCGCCGTGATTATTCATCCTTTTAATTATGGAAATTTCCTTGCTTTTTTCATTTGATTTATAATATGGCATTGTAGCCATGCCTTTTTTTTTTTTTTTTGCTTTATGCTATGTCTGACTTTGTAGCCATGCATTTCTAACTATATAATCATGAAAAAAGAAGAAGGTTTTTGTGCGGGCCATAAAGTAGAAGGAAGGTAGTGTTGTATCAGAATGTGTATCTAGTAAATAAAGCTGCAAGGTTAATACTTAATAGTTGGATATTATTGTTCAATATGGTAAATTTGTTGTAATTGGTTTGTAGAATGTTAAGCTATAGTTTGTTATATACTACAGTTTTTTGCTAGTATTTGTATAGCTGATTACGTCTGGAACTTTGGATTTCACTGAGCAAATAAATAAATAAATAACCCAAAAGCAAGATCCTAATGCAGCCAAGAAATTGACAAAAAAAAAAAGGAGAACAAGGAAATTCTGTCTATTTGTTGCATTTATTAATTAACTAGTCTATTTATTTTTAAAGCAATAACAGAATGTCATTTAGTTATCATAGAATTTTATTTACCCGAAGGATATTTAGAACTTCTCTTGATGTTACAGGTTAAAACTGCTGACACAGGGTATATGTCACGCAGACTCATGAAAGCTTTGGAGGACCTATCAGTCTACTATGACCACACAGTGAGAAATGCCAGTGCTTGCATTGTTCAGTTTATGTACGGGGGTGATGGTATGGATCCTGGACAGATGGAAGAGAAAAGTGGGCTTCCACTGAACTTTGAACGATTATTTATGAAAGCCAAGGTATTGACATCATCCTTTTTTTTGCCTTCTTTCATTTTAGAAAATCTTAAACTTCAAATCTAGCAGTTGATAGAAAGAAGTTTTCATTCTCTTTTATGTTATGTTTCAACAGGCTACTTGCCCTGCAATGGAGCAAAAGAGTTTAACAATTGAAGAAATTAAGAAAATAATGGACGGAATAATTGAGATAAGGCTCTTGAAATCTACTATGACTCCTGAAGGGGGCTGCTCACAGTCTTTTCCTTCTTTATCGGATACCCAATCTAAAGAGGGATGCTTGGAGGCTTTTGCTAACTCGTTAAGAAATTTTGTTGAGAAAAAATATCCTTCCTCAATTCTGAAGCTGAAACTGAATGAAGGCCAACATTCTGGAGAAGATCGTGGTTATCTTGAAAATGTTGCCTCAAATATATGTGGTATTACTAGGCAACAACTAGTGGTAATTCTCTTTTCTATGTCCTCCCACATTACCAGTAGTTTCAAGTATATAGTTTGTGGTGGTAACTTTGTTTATATAATAGAGAGTGAGCCTCTAGAGAATGTTGTAATGTGGCATCTGAATCTTACATGAGTTCTTTATCATTGTTTTAGGTCTTCTTAGAAACCTGCATCTCTCGTTACCATTCAAAGAAAATTGAAGCTGGGACTGCAGTAGGTGCAATTGGAGCTCAGAGTATAGGAGAGCCTGGAACACAGATGACATTGAAAACTTTTCACTTTGCTGGAGTTGCAAGCATGAGTATCCTATGTTATATGCTCCCCTAATGTATATATTGTTATCTAACCTTTTCCCATCTAGTTGGGAGCTTCCAGTATGTTTTACTTAATCTTGTAATAGATGTTACCCTTGGTGTTCCGCGAATAAAAGAGATCATCAATGCTGCTAAAAGAATCAACACACCAATTATTACTACAGTTCTGCAGTGTGATAACAATGACATAATAGCTAAACTAGTGAAGGGGCGTATTGAACGAACACTTCTGGAGCAGGTAAGCCCCATTCATTTGAATTAATGATTGTGCACACACTTCTCTGGTTACATGTTTTTTAATTTCTGGTATGCTCTGATTTTTTATGTGTAAACAGATGCTAGCTGCATATTTTATAGCTTTCTTCTTAGAGAATGGAACATTTGGTCTTTAATGATGTCTGACTCAGTCTCCTACCACCAGCACTCAAATATTTGCTAATTGATTGAGAGTTTCTTCTGATAATTTAGTATTAGGCTAGCTTTGCTTTTGGGCCCCGAAATCATTCTATGAGACGCTTTCTGGAAATATGCATGTGGAAAGTACTAAAGTTGGTTTTATCTCAGCCATGTCTTTGTTCTGTAGGTAGCCAAGAGCATAAAGACTTCACAAGCATCGAGGTTGGCATCCATTGTTATAACACTTGATATGAAAAGAATACAAGGTGCACAACTATCTATCGACGCTTATACTGTCAGAGAATCAATTCTACAAACTAAGAAAATGAAACTGAAGGAGCAGGTGCAATTTCCCATACATCTTTTCATGTGTGTGTTTGTGTGTCTGCTGGCATGCACTTCTCTATAGGGTGCTTGCGCAGAAATTGTCGCTCCAATCATTGATACTACTGCATGTTTGCTGCAGCAAATTAAAGTATTACATCTTGGAAAACTTGAAGTTGTTCTGCAGACTGAGAGAAGTAAACTTCAATTTGAACTCCATGGGCTTAAGAATAGGCTCTCAAAAGTTGTGGTGAAGGTGAAACTGAGGGATTTTAAAATTATGATACTACAAATGCCTTTTCCTCTGATACTGATCTGGTGTATCGATAATTTTCCCATTACTTGATTTCTCTTTCTTTCAATTTTTTTCTATGAATGGCAGGGAATCGATTCTGTTGAACGTGCTATAATTATAAATGAAGCAAAGGAAAAAGATCATGGTCAAAACAAGAGGTTGAAGTTATTGGTAGAGGGGTAAGTTTCATTAAAATGTCAAGGATACTTGTTCATTTCTCACTGTAGTTTGAATAAGTTCCGTCTATCCAAAAAGATTAGCATTTTAAGAATTTCATGTTCCATAAACTGTTCACCTCATCTTATGCTTTCATTAGTTTCACTCTCCTATTTGGTGTAGCATCTGTTTCATAAGGAGGAAAACAGTGCAGACATGATGTTCGATCAATTATTATAGACATTTTAGGAACATGGTACAGCAGGGGTACTCTTATACCACATGAATATATATTTGGAAAACAAGTAAAAGTTGCATAATTATTCTGTGATACGAAAGCAGTATATACTGTAACATTAGATGAAATGAACCGTAGAATCTTGACGCAGTTAAATCAACACTATATTGAAGTAAAAATTATAAGTAAACTTTTGGTACATCTTCTCTCGTATGTGTCATTATATTTAATTTTTCAATAGTTGCCGCATCTTGAACATCTTATATGTGTGGGATGAGTGTCTCGAAGTATTTCTTCTTATCTTTCTGTTTGTTGATAAAATGATTACATATGTCAATGGTTTTAGTTCCTATGATTGCCTAACTGGTTTGGTGATTGTCGTTTAGTGGAGGAGAAAAGTTTTGTTGAGCTTGCTTATCCATTTTCATTGGCTTTCTAAGAAATAGGATTTTTGAAAGTCAGCAACTTATGTTTCCTTAAAAATAAACTATCATTGAGATATGCAATGAAAACCATGGATGAACTTATTAGCATTCGGATAGTGCCTATGTATTGGAGTTTGATGTTTCGACAGGTATTAGTTTGAGGATAATGTTTTTTACATGCAGAACTGGTCTTTTGTCTGTTATGGGCATCGAAGGAGTTGATGGTTGCAAAACTACAAGTAATCATATCATAGAAGTGCAGCAGACACTTGGAATTGAAGCTGCAAGGAAGAAAATTATTGACGAGATACAGTACACCATGTCAAGCCATGGCATGACCATAGACATACGTCACATGATGCTTCTGGCAGATTTAATGACGTTTAAGGTTATTCCCTTTCCTTATGTTCCTGAAGGAGCTTGTTGTATAGGTGCTCAAGTAGTGAACATAAATATAACTGATCATCATTTATTCTCAAAATTACTCTACATTTTATGTTTCATATTCTAATTTGTAATCCTGGCTTTTATATGACGCAAATAGTAATAACGCACTTGTATGATTTATATTCTATCCGTACATGACTATGAGTGTCTGAAGTTGTTAAATCATTTCTAAATCACACAATGTCTGTTGAAGAGAGAGAGTTGTGACCATGATGAAAACAGGGAAAGTTCAAAAAAAGGTTTCATCAAGATATGATATTCAATATGCTAAGTCTTTCCATTACTTTATGCAATTTGTACTTGAGCTAATCTGGCAACACCAATTTCGTAGGTCTTTCTGACCGGGCATAGGGTCAGGCCTTCTTCAGTTTGCATAGTATTTACAATTATGTAATATTTCTATTAGTCTGATTGGTTTATGCTATTGTATCTTTCCTTCTTTGAACTTAATAATTTAATAATTTGCTCATTCAAATGTAACAACTGCTTCAGGGTGAAGTCTTGGGGATAACAAGACACGGTGTGCAGAAAATGAAGGACAGTGTACTGATGCTTGCTTCATTTGAGAAGACAGCTGATCACCTTTTCAATGCTTCTGTCAACGGGAGGGTGGACAGGATTGAAGGTGTTAGTGAATGCATCATTATGGGCATACCCATGCAAATTGGCACTGGAATGCTTAAAGTTAGGCAAAGGTGAGTTATCACTTGCGGTAATTGTGCTAAGATTTATTTTGTGCATTAGCAAGACATGGACTTTCAATGAGCTAATAACTTCATGAAAGGTACTTAGATTTCAAACTTACTCTAAAAGATAAAAAGACTAATATAGAGAGTACTACTTGGTAATTACTATTGTCATACATAAGTACATTCATTCCTATAACTATCATTTGGAATTTTAAAATGCTATCTGATCCACTGTCTTTTCTCATCCTTCATGCTTATCTATGCAGTGTGCCGCCTGTTGAGTTGGTATATGGTTTAGAGCCAATACTAGGCTAAAATTTTTCAAAGGTGGATATTTGCTATCGAAAGAATCTAGCACAGCAGATGATCACTCCAACAAATGTACCGTGATAGAGGCAATTGACGTAAAATGTACATATAAACACTGTATCTAAATTTTGGTGGGCAGATATGAACTTATATGAAATATTAATCACTTTGGAGTTGCCATTGCTATTTCATATTGAAATCTATATCTGCAGGTTGGTGAAACATATAGGAGGACCATCTTCCGAATGTTTTTGCTCAGTTGAGTAAAAATAAAAATTAAAGCTCGAGTTTACAGCTTATGTGCTTATCATGCAACTTGTGATAAAATTTGCAATATCACTTATATTTTTTTGACAAATGTAGATACTGGTTGCGTTATCTTTCGTGGGCTTACTCCAATTAAGTCAATCTACTGTTGTGTGTAAAGCTACTTAATGGAGTTCTACCCTTCGAAATTTCTTGGACATGTAATGCCTTGTATATAATTATTTTGTCGGAGAATATGGATAAGATAATGACGGTTGAGTTAGTTTACTACTCTAATTGCTTAATTACTCAGTCGACTTTCAAAGTGTGTAAACAAGCTATTATTGAATGGGTTCATGATTGAAATCATCATGTCATTATGTATACCTTTATTTAGAGTACGCAATACATATATTCTACAAAATACAAAGTAATGAAACAACATTATTACACAGCTACAACCAATTTCTAGCTTAAAATGAATACAAAAGAATCTCAAAGTTGAAGTAGAAAACTCAAGACAGTTGATGGTTATGATTCTGATCCATTTCGTATAGACTCAAGAACCTGAACAACCTCAGCCATACTTGGTCTCCTCAACGGCAGTTCACTCGTACAAATCAACCCTAACTTCATCACCTGAATCAACTCATTCTCTGCAGATCCACCTAAACTTCTATCGAATGAGTTAGAAGCAGTGCCCCTCTCTATCAATCCTCTAACATACTCACACAGAACAACCACTTCATTCGCTTCTAGTCTCTCTACTGGCTTCCTCCCAGTAACCAACTCCAAAAGAACGACACCAAAACTATATACATCACATTTGTCGCTTAGTCTTGAACTCTGAGCTAGCTCCGGTGCAATGTAACCGACTGCATTGTGAATCTTCGTGAAACCATAACTATCCAACAGGGGAAGCAACTTCCCTAGGCCATAATCAGACAGCTTGGCTGTGTAGTTTTCATCAAGGAGTATATTTGTCGATTTGATGTTGAGATGAAGAACCGGAGGCTTGCAATCATGATGAAGATATGCCACGGCTCTGGCTGTTCCAACTGCTATCTGATACCTTCTAGACCAATTTAACTCCAGATTACCAGAACCAGCACTTGTACTAGGATAACCGATTCCATGTAGATTATCGTATAGATTACCTTTGGAAATAAATTCTGATAATATCAACTGCATGCTAGATGACCAATAGTAACCTTGAATAGAAACCAGATTAGGGTGTTGAAGGCTGCCTAGACGCCCGATTTCATGCTCAAATTCGTATTGATCTCCGATTCTTCCTAGTGTCATTAGCTTCTTCACTGCTATAAAAACTCCACCTTCAAAGGCAGTTTTGTAGACAGTTCCAATGGAACCTCCACCTACTAAACATTCCTTGTCAAGCAAAGTTTTTGTGCCTGTTTCCCAATCCTCGTACTTTGAGGGTAAACCTTGGCTAAAGAGGACCAGTTTACCAATTATGGCACTTGATTCTGTTGAAGCTAATGGAGTGCTCTCTACAACCATTGTTTCATCTTCTCGTCTCCTCCCACGAGCCCTCATATTGATGACAGTTATAATACAAACACCAGAAACAATTAAAGCAGCAGCAACTATAGCCACAATTGCTGTGGCACTCAACTTTGGTTTCCTAGCAGCATGAGTAGAAGCACCACCAGAGCAAGAGTTATCCAACGGGGCACCACAGAGACTTGGATTGTGGAAAAAGGCGAAGAGACCAAATTGCTGGATGCTTTGGAATGAAGGTATTGCACCAGAAAGATTGTTGTAAGAGACATTAAAGTGAGTTAAATTTTTCAAATTTTCGAGAGTGGAAGGGATTGAACCAGAGAGCAAATTCTCTGAAAAATCTAGAGATTGTATATTTGACAAATTCCCTATGGTCAATGGTAAGCTTCCAGTGAGTTGGTTTTTATGTAGGTCAAGAACTTCCAGGTAGCTCATGTTGTCAAGGTTCTGTGGAATCTCTCCCACCAAAGAATTTCCAGAAACATTCCTGCATGGATATTTGATACTTACTGTTAATTGAACCAAAAACAAAATGTTGATTTGAAAACATAGTTGGGAAACGAGAAAGGACTCACAGCTCAAGAAGAAACTTGCATTTGGTGATCTCATCAGGGAGTTCACCACTGAGCCGGAGATTTTGTAAATCGAGCACTTCAAGCCATTCTATTCTGCCAAGCTGTGTAGGAATTGTCCCATCTATTAAGTTATTTGCTAATCTGATGACTAAGAGCTTCTTCAACTCAGCAATACCAACTGGTATACTACCATTCAGCCTATTATAACTCAAATCTATGTACTTAAGGCTACTACATTCGATGATACTTGTGGGAATTTCTCCATACATATCATTTCCAGATACATCTAAAACTTCCAATTCCCCAGAGCAAATTCCCATCTCTGGAAAAACCCCTTGAAACCTATTCCAAGAAATATTGAAATATGTAATATTTATCAATCCAATAACCTCAAATGGTGCTAACCCTGTAAACATATTGCCACCAAGATCTAAAAGCTCCAAGCTTCTGCATTTCGAAACCTGTTCTTTAACACTTCCCGAAAGCATATTACTTCTTACCGACAAGTACACCATTCTTGGAACATCACAAACTTCTGAAGGCAATTCCCCACTAAGACCATTAAAAGACAAATCAATCCCTTCAAGATTTAAACAATTACCAACAGAGACAGGGATTGGCCCTGAAAGATTGTTATGCGCCAATGAAATGAACCTAGTCTTGTAACAATTCTTGAACAATGCTGAAGGAATCTCTCCACTATACTCATTTCTTGATAAATCAAGAAACCTTATGTTGGGCAGATCTCCAAGAAATTCTGGGATTGATCCAGAAAGTGCATTTGAGCTCACATTAATCTTCCATAAAGCATCAATCTCTCCATACTCAATAGGGATATTACCAGTGAACTTATTTCCATACAAGGTTATAATCCTTAGAGATTTCAATCCAGATATTGCTGGAGATAACACACCACCAAGACTACAGTTCCACAACACAATCTTCACCACATTTCCATCAGAATCACAAGATACCCCTCCATAATCCTGGCAGGGGCTTTTACTTGGATCCCAATTCGTTAAACTATCAAAAGGGTCACTGGTAATGTTACCCTTAAATTGAAGCAAAATCTCCTTTTGAGTAATGGGAGAGACAAAAACTATCACAAACTCAAGCAAACAGAAGGTATAAAGGAATAAAAGGCATTGGGAATTTGTACCTAGTATTCTCATGATCCCATCATAACCCCAGCAGCATTATACTTGCTGGATCCAGTTCGTCTTCGCCTCCGCCTCTGCACGTTCACTAATACACATCATTGAAAAGATGTAACTTCTTAGTCCAAGGAGCATCAGAGAATTGAATTACATTGTGGACACTACAATAAAGATTGTGTTTTTAAGCCATCATTAGTCGTGTTGAATTGTGTGTGTAACAGGTCTGCTGTGTGTGTGTGTGCGCGCGTGAGAGAGAGAGGTGATATATATGTAAAGAGTATATAGCTCATTCTCTCTCACACACAGAGCACACAATGGTACATTGCCATTGTCTTTGGTGAATACCACTACTGCTACAAATACATAATTAAGTGGGAATTAGCATTATAAAACAAAGGAATAACCCAATCTGTCTGTCAGATGCAATCTTGGCCATTACTCTGCTTTTACTGAAAGGTCCGTTTCAACACAGAAAAGAATGCATTTATTCTCTCCAACAACCGAAACACCACCACTGATTCTCAACAATAATTGGAAACAAAAACTGCAAATAAATATTCAAGCAGAAAAAGAAATTTAACAAGACAGAAAAAGGGTTCAAATAGAAACCAGAGGTTGGTAGAATTGAATGATTTTGTTCTGCATTCAATTTTAGTCTGTTTTTATATGCATTGACAACGACATCTTCAGTATATATTGGTTGGTAATTTTTCCTTTTCACATATGTAAGAAAGCCCCAACTTTGTTTTCTTCCATTATTTTATTCAAAGACTTTGCATTAACTATAACAAAAACTCTTAAAATAAAAAAGAAGCATTTGATGCTCTTTAGTTGGTCAAACAGTTATTTCTCTTTTGTCCATTCTTAGTTTTTCAATATTATAATAGGTGAAATAGCATGAAGCAGGTTCATAAATCATATGATGTACATTGCTGGTTGAAATATGTGGATATAAATGCAGACAAGATGACAAATGGTCAACATAATCTGAAGAAATAGGTAATCGTTGTAGCATATGAAAAGACAAGTAAAATTTGCAGATTGATAAAATTGGGTAAATTTGCAAAGTAAAGAACATGTGCATTTAAGAAACAAGAGCCAGGGTGGTTGTCGAATTGAATGGCGATTTTGGGTTGCCTTGACCATGCGGGCACACACCGACCCGGCCCGGCCCTTATTGACATCACTATAGTTGACAGTAACAGATAGTTTTAGAGCATGTATGGAGAATGTATAAAATACATACAAAAAAATAGGTATCACCATTGAAAAGGCTGTGATTTCCAATCATCCTTTATACATGAATTTGCTCCATGTGAAACCAGACATAGTAAACACATCAAAAGAATCATGAATAGTTTTTTCTTTCATCAATACAATGAACTATTTCCTATTAGCCGTTAAGTTCTTCATGTGTGTGCACATCTATGCAGCTGTGACTGTTTTGTGCCTCCAAAAAGACGAGCAAGCAATGTAAACTTATAAGTCGATCCTGATCCTTCTGTGATCATATGTATAATCAATTAGTGTTGTGTATCATTGTCATTCAAAGCTTTGATCAAGCTGGGAATAATTATAAGATCACTGCAATAGTAGCTCCTCTTTCATCTGTAGTTCCTTGAGTCGCCTTTTTGCATATAATGTGATTACTACTGTTGTGGCCAAAGTAATGACAAACCCAGCAACATTTAGAAGCATTTGAGGAAGTGAGAGGGACTGCCTATCTTGTGAAGCATTTGCTAAAGTTTTGATGAGAATGCCCCTACAATTAAACAAACAACACCATAGGTCACAAGGAATTCGACCTTCAAGTATATCAGAGAGAGACAGAATTACAACACCTAAAATCAGCACCAAACCATAATGACATTTTACAGTTAAAAAGTCCAAGAATTTGTAAAAGAGGCTGGAGGAGTCCTTACGTGTAAAGAGCAACAAATATCTCAGGGACCATTCCAACTGTCCCCAACAAGTAAGGGCCATACTTCACATCCGTAGCGACAGCACAGTAGTTATATATGACATAAGGGAAAGGAGAAACTCTAATCAAAGCAACAGCTCGGAACTGACTAAACCAATTGCCCTCTCCTGCTAGTTTTATGATAGAAGCTTTTTTCGGGTGTCGTTCCAACCACACCTACAATTATAACATATAAAGAAGTAAGCTTATAGTTGGGTATAAAACCACACACATTGAAAAGTTCGAAGTAACATGATAATAAATTGTCTGTACATGGATTCTATGGTAGAATAGTGAACCAACAAAATATGGGATAGAGGCACCAATAAGCACTCCTCCTACGATCAGCAGAAATCCATAACCATATCCAAAAGTCATCCCAGCCACCCACATGGATGGTGTACAAGGTATGAGAAAAGATGGGAATATCACCAGAGAACCAAATACTATGAGTCCTAGAATAGCTTTGCTGAAAGTTTTCTGCTCCCAATTTATAAAGGGGATGATTTCCTGGAAAAAGGTACAAGTCACATTTAATTAAACATAACTCAATAAGTGTCGAAAGAACGTAAACGGTCCAGAGATCTCATGACAGTGAAAATAAGTTAATGATATCCAAGCATTCTTCTTGGCATATATGAGATGGTCAAGAGAAGCATGGCAGTGGAATCGAGTGAATGATATCCCAATATCCCACTCAGACTCATATGCATTAACCTCGCTTGCCAAATAATAACTTAGAGAAGGAAAATTATGTGTGGCCTCTGCCAACATAACTACAACACATCCATTTAGAGTTTGAGAAAAGAGAGGTGGTAACGAGTCATTGGAAGTAAGAGGGTAATGTGATAAGTTCCTACATCTAATAATAAGATACTTCAACAGCTTATACGACATTCCTCATTATATATATATATATATATATATATATATATATATATTAGTTGTTTGAGTATTTGAGTAAAATAAAATATAAGATTATTATTAATGACCAATTATGATTGAAATTACAAAAAACCACAGAGGTTTACCATAAGGTCTTATTCCAAAAATATATTAAGATCCCCTAATTTTTTATTACAAACAGTTTATCAAATCCTAACATCTCATCTTGAGGGGTCATAAACTCTTTATCTAAGAAGTTTTACCAAACACTGTGAACAATCTTATAAAGCCCAGCCAAACACCATCTCTAATAAAAAGAGGGAAACATATACCTATTTTGCAGCTCAACATATGCCACCTTCCAGGTTCATTTAAGCACGCAAAAACTTCAGTTACCCCATGAAAAGATATAACAAGAGTGTAGCTTCCAAAAGTCCATTATACAATGTGGACAAAATATCAATTTTGTCCACCAAGTCAAATAAAAACATGGTTAATTAAGACAACATGAGAAGGTCATCATCTACACATACGGAGGGAGACCTAACTGCATAAAATGATTGAGACTCCCTGAAATTCAATTTAACCAAGAATTGAAAGTAATATACACCAACTCAAAATTTCAGCATCAAGGCACCAAAATATGAATTAATCCAAAAAAAAAAAAAAATACACCTATGAAATTATCGAAACAGTCTAAACACACAAAATCGTCCATTTATAGATACACTCCCGAGATTTAAGAGGAAGAGGGTAACTTAAAAGAAACTCAACCTTGTCCATGAAAAAAGGTCCGACCCATTTGAAGAAAACCAAACCCAACACGACCACAAACAACACCACCAGCACCAGCTTGGCCCACCACCACAAAGACCACCACCACCCTTCATCATCGCCGATAACACCACCGCCACCGCCTCCACAACAACCCGACATCGACGTTTCCGTCTTCCGGTGGGCCCCACAATCAGCATCGCCCTCCTCCAATTTCACGTAATCTTCCCCCAATCTAAGATCCTCATCGGTAGCACTGTAAGTCATCACACACCAAATCAAAACCCCTTTTTGATCAACAAATCGAATTTGAAACCTAACTCCACAATTCAACCCTGATATATAAAACAATAGGGGAAAGATAACTAGACCCCCAACAACCAGATTGAGGGATTTTAGCTTTCTACAAGAACTGCCAAAATAGCCGTTTTTATACAATTCATTATCGATTATTTTGCGCTCTATAAATGTGCGGTTTCCAATACAGACAAGATTGAGTCAGGTACATGTATAACTTCTGTAGCGGAGGAGAAGATACGTGGATTCGAAGAGATCGGATGGGAAAACTAGAGAATTACGTCTAATGACGTATTTTTGCGAGAAGAGGCAATTTTATAGATGAATGAACAAAGGGTTTACAGCTTACTACCATGATTTTATCTTATTTTTTCCAATCAACCGTGTTTAAAATTTAAAATAACAAACGAAGGTGTTTTTGCTTGGAGCGCCCACAGTATTTCTCTTGACACTCTTTCATATTATGCTTTTGAAATTAGGAAACATGGCTCAAAATTTAAAATATTTGTTAGTAAAAGATGTTTTATGGTTTTGTTTAAATTTATATTAAAAAATACTATATTTTGATAGAGGTTACAAAATTTGTTGTTTTTTCTTGGGTTATATATAATTATATAATCATTTGATGTATATATAAATACTAATAAACTATTAGTATTTTAGAATTCTTCCAAAATAAAAATCAATATATTTTAAAAAGAAAAATATTATTACTTCAGTTGCAAAGAACGGACACACACATATAAATAAAAATAATTTTTTGGATATTCTCTTTTGAAGAATAATATATAAATATAAAAACATAAGGAAAACCAGTATATATATATATATTTTTTTTTTTCTTTTCTTTTGAAGAGGAAATAAATTTCTAAAATGAAGGTAGAAGTAACGTGGTCCTTCGAATCATAAATTTATATTTTCATCTATTTTTACTAAGCAATTAATCAGGTAAAAGTTATTTTAGAAAATCTTAAGAGTGAATTTCTCTCAAATTTAAAAGAGATTTTATGAAATATATCATTAAATTCACTAAAATCTATTATTTTAAAGGTTAGATCTTATTCAAATTCATAATCGTTTTAATTATAATACAAATTAATTGAAGTATTATCTTTACTTCTTTCTCAACTTTTCAACTTATTAATATTAATTATTTGGAAAAAAAGATTAATCAATAACTGTCGTATCAATTATTTTTTATCAGTTTATAATTTTTAACAAGCTCTAAAATTTAGTACAATTATTGTAAATAGGATGTGGTATTACTTTATAATAGTTTATTATACATTGGTATATTACAA
Source organism: Scutellaria barbata (assembly GCA_028654395.1). NCBI lineage: Eukaryota > Viridiplantae > Streptophyta > Magnoliopsida > Lamiales > Lamiaceae > Scutellaria > Scutellaria barbata. Next base: position 14,058,692 of record CM053645.1, read on the forward strand.
AAGAATGCATGAAAAGAAAGGTATAACCAGGATCAAACGTTGAATTACAAATAAGTAATATAAAATTTTTATACAATTGATGTACAAATTTAGAATCCTTGAACCTAATTCGACCCGGTTCACGTGTCATTCTACGCGTACGTACCCCATGCATTTGGATGGGTGTGCTCAAATCCACCCAAATTTTTTCCAGATGTTACACCTTTATGTTATATTAAGCATACATTTATGTTATGTTAAACATATTTTTATATTATGTTAATCATACCTTTACGACCTTTATATTATATTAAGCATATTTTTATGCAACGTTAAACATACATTTATGTTATGTTAAGTATACATTTATGATTTTATATTATGTTAAGCATACCTTTATGATTTTTATATTATATTAAACATATTTTTATGTTATATTAATCATACATTTATGTAACGTTAAACATACTTTTATGTTATGTTAAACATACATTTATCATGTTATGTTAGTCATACCTTTTAATTATGTTAATTGTACCTTTATGTATTATATAAAAGTATGACTAATATTAATTAAAGGTATGCGTAATATTTACATAAAGTTATATATATAAATTAGAGTTTTTTTGTGCTGAAATTATAGTTTTTTCGTCAAAATTATAATTATTTTGCTAAAATTAGAGTTTTTCTTAAAAGTTAAAGAAATATATAAATGTATGTTTAATATAAGTATGCTTAACATAATATAAATGTATGACTAACACAATATAAATGTTAGGAAAAAAATGCGTGGATCTGAATCGAATTCATCCCGACCAGACCCGTCTTGTATGGATCTAAAATTCATATAACAGTTGCACACAAGCCCCACTCAATAAGTAATTGTAACAAGGAAATAATTTCGAATTTGGAAAGTTGAAGAAAGGAGTGGCAATATCAAAGCGCATGATAGCGTATAAATCAGCTGTAGTGGTTGACACGCGTCGCGCCGAGGGATGGCAAATATGTCGTCACTTGACCGCCACGCTTGGCATTTCCTCAACTCCTGCTTATGATTGGATGAATCTGACCTGTAAATACTATTGTTTTCCGATTTCTTTATCTTTTGATTAATGTATCATATATCTAATATAATTATAATTAATTTAAGAAATTTTTATCCTTACAACGTACAATTATGTGAATATTTTTCTCCGCGGGACACATGTATATATGGTCCGCTTTAAATTTTCATTCGTGGAAAAATTAGTTTTGAGATTTTTTGTTGTTCTCTTGTTTAGTACTGTTATTAAACCAAATATGAAAAATATAAGTAGTTAGTTACAACAAATATCATGCGGAAATATATTAGGAAAATAAATATAAAATACTTTTTAATAAGAAACATATATGAATTATAATTTTGAAACAACTCATTTAGAGTTGGCTTCAAAAATAATACTTCGAATATGTTCTACACGTAAATAATATTTTGGAAACAAAGTAATGTTGTTTATGTAAAAACTAAAAAATGAAACTATTCCAAATGAAAAGGTAATAATGTGAATTAGTTTAAAAAGAAATAGTAAGTAATACATTTAAAAATCAAATATTTTCTAGTATAAAAGTAGTACATTCAATTTAAAATATTGTACTTATAATAATATTAATATATAATTAACATAGGTTTTTGTCTTATAATAATATTGATATACACAATAAACTTAAAATAAGAAGTTTGAAATATTCAAATCCAAGACCTTGGTAATTTCCAATCATAATTTTGAAAGTGGAATAAAGTAGACCTGGATTGGGAAAGTGATTTTTTGATTTTTAACACAAGGTCAAACACCCTTTTCTAACAGATCACTATTAGAGACACCTTAATTAAAATATATAGAAGATAAGTTTGAATACCACATTTCGTATGTTTGATGCATGTGTGAACTGTTAAGTACAGGATAATATGATCCAAATTCATTATTATATATTAAATTTCCTAAACCTTCAAAATTTTCTATTAAAATATTTCATTTAAAGTTCTTTATGTCTTTGTGAATGATGAAATTAAGTACTGGGGAGGGATTTTTTTAGAGAGAGAGAGAAGAGTTCAATAAAATACAATTTTAAAGTTTAGAAACTCAAAAAAATAAATGTAAAATCAAATAAAATTAAAATTTGAAACATCAGTTACTCAATAAAAACAAAATAAATATATGATTACTGGATAAAAGAAAAAACCTTAAAGTTTAGGGCTTCAAAATACATTTTATAAAAGAATCACAAATTGAAAGAAGACATTCAGAAGCTTTGAAAATTAGTGATGATGATGATGATTAATTTAGTGGAGATTAATACGACGAAATGGAAGCAGAGAGAATCTGATGAATGAATAATTTAGTATACCAACAGGAGTAGTGTTTGTGTGATGATTTATGCAATTGGACATGTGAGTCAGGTCAAATTCGGTTTAATCCGGATTCGTGCTCAGTTATTTTTTAAATTTATGTCATAACCTTTATGTTGTAATAATATAACCTTTATATTGTAATAGTATAATCTTTATGTATAGATTTCATAACATTTTCAGTGCATAACTTATACTTTTTTCACTATAAAAAGTCATGTAATATAATCAAAACCTTTATGTTGTAATAATATAACCTTTATGTTGTAATAGTATAACCTTTATATACAGATTTCATAACCTTTTCAATAAATAACTTATAGTTTTTTCACTATAAAAATTCAATATAGCCGAAACATTTATGTTGTAATGATATAACCTTTATATTGTAATAGTATAACTTTTATGTACAAATTTCATAATCTTTTCAGTGAATAACTTATACTTTTTTCACTACTCAGTATTGCAAAAGGTTATATGCATATAACTAAAAGGTTATAAGTATAGAACTAAAAGGTTAAGTTCGCTAAACTAAAAGGTTATACTAATATAACAGCAGAATTAGTGTTTGGGTTAGGGTTTGGGCGCGTGTAGGTGCGTGAGGCGCGCGTGGAATGTGTGAAATGCACTCTTGGGTTGGGTCAACCCAATTAAATCCGTGCATTTGATGTATAGAAATAATTGTGATACCAACAGCAAATGAAGGAGATATCTAAGAAAAATATTTTTTAAGATATAATTTTTGTAGGATGTGAAATTTTATTTATACCTCTCAATTAATTATTCATCTAGTTAATCATTCAAAACTTTTTACAAGTGATCACTAATTTGCCATAAAAATATTATTCCCTCTATGATACAAGGATGGACATACTTCACATAACTTAAATAGCACATTTAATTTAAGATATACACACTTCATATAAATTAAGAAAACACATTTAATTTACTTAGAAAAGGACAATTTTAGCCCACAAACCTCCTAATATACCATCAATTATATAGATTGATAACTAAATAAAAAACCACCAACATTTCATATAGCCTTACACAAATTTATTAATTTCAACAACCATTAAATAAGGGTACTTTAAATAAATTATATTCTACTAATAATTAATTTGTATAATTTTAGGCAGATAAGAAAAAGAATAGTGGACCATCTTTATGAAATTGAGAGTATAAAAATTTTAAATTGAAAACAAAGTTTGAATATTAGTATCCAACATCGTTTTTATGATATTTTTTCATTAAAAAAAACATAATTCTCTTTTGGGAAATGCACACTATCGACCGCAGGATTGGGCCTCACCTTAATATTTTCACCTTTTGAGAATCACTGGATAATGAAATTGAAATATAATTAAATTATTTATTATTATTATTATTATTATTATTAATTTTTTTTTTAATTTTTTTTTTTTTTGGTGAAATGGCATCCCAAGCTGGTATAGTGTTCAATCAAAGTTGACAACAAAACACAAAATATGCGAACTTAACAATTTATCTTATATCAACATGGATAATAAACAAAAGTTTTAGTTATAGTATATTGAAATTGAAAATCATAAAGAATGAGAAGATTCTACTTTAACTTCTTTAATAGTCTATAATAAAACCAAAGGGCTCTTAATAAGTTAGTCTACTACTAATACTACAACACTTTTTTTTTTTTTTTTGAGGCTCATAACTTCTTTCACCAAACCTATTATTAAAATTTAAATAGACTTATGTATATCATCAATTTCATGGCATTTTATTATTAATTAAAATGGATCTTGCAAATATATTTTGGTATTTCCTACTCAAACTCAGTGCTGTCACCAATTTGACTCAGCAGTCAGTTTGGGAAACAAAGAAGGAAGATGAGTGCCAATGGCAGGTTTCTGCACCACCTTCACAACCCCCACGGCCATCGTTCTGTCATCCAATCGGAAAATCTCCGGCTCAGACCCACCGTAGCTGCCGCTACATCGCTGCAGAATTGTTCCCATTATTCAGGTTGCTTTTCCGTTTTAACCGCTTACTTTCGGAACAAAGGTGACAAAAAGTAATAATTGGAATTTTGTTGATTCGATTCATCTCTAAGCAGGGTTGCGCCTGCGGGATTCCCCTTCTCATTTGGGCTCCGGTGAGATTCTTTTGCTTTTAGCTTGTGTTTAGTGTAGGCTTATTCGATTGTGCAGAAATCACTCTGTGACAGAACTGTAGTTCGGGTTGCTGATTCATGATTGAATCTTCTTCTTTGAGTAGAAATTACTCTGTTTTAGCATTTCAATGTAGTTAAAGTAGTTGGATCTTTACACGTATTAATTTTTAAATTTTGGTGTGGAACCGTGACAGAGGCTTGTCCATTGTGCAGATAACAACTGATTGTTTATTGTTTGTTTTTGTGTGTGTGTGTTCTCTCTTTTCATTTTCTGCGTTTTTTGGAAGCTTCTTATTTTCTGCATTTGAATTTGATGGCGTTTAATGCAGATCGAATTATTAAATTTTTAATCATCGGCAAGTGCGCGCCGGATAATGTCATGCCGGAATTGCCTTCTAATTATGCATCTGAATCACCTAAGGTATCTTTGATGTCTGTGAGTGGCTTGAGATTTACTAGAGAAGCTTGGATTAAACCCCTAGAGAACAAATGTGGAAGATGGGAAGAGGCATCATCAGAACTTTATTTTATTTTTTTCTCTATCAAATTAAAAATATATACGTGTATTGAGAAGCAATTGCTGATTTAGCAGCGTTTGTGATTGAAAGAGTGTGTAAGGCTTCCATCATGCAGTTTATTTTATCAATTGATCAATAGTTTTCTGATAATTTCCGCCACATAAAAAATGACAGAAGAATGAGAAACTTGTACGATTTTACCTATACTAAACCATTATCTTTTAGAATGTTCATTTATTTATGTATGTGTCTTTGTGTTGATTACTTATTAAGGTTCTTATAGTCGGATTGTGGTTAAATTTCTTCAGATTAAAGAAGAGATATCCTTACTGGACATTTTGAAGGGAGCAAATTCTATTCTACCTCAAGTGGTTCTAGCAAGTACAGCTTTGGCTCTAATATACCCGCCTTCATTTTCTTGGTTTACGAATAGGTTAGTACCCGTTCATCTAATGATAAAGTTTCTCATATGATATCATTGACTTTTACGTTATCCTGAAAGAAGATGATTATTTTGCCTTAAAAATTCTAATATATGTCTTGATTTGGGAAGTGCACTAATTTCATATAATCATCAAGTTATTCCCATACAAAAATGTTGTGAAATGGTAATTTTAAGGTCGCTGCTTGAATTCTTGAGCTAATCTGATGCTTTAATTAATGGGTTTTGACATTCAGGTATTATGCTCCGGCATTAGGGTTTCTGATGTTTGCTGTTGGAGTTAATTCAAGTGAAAAGGATTTTCTTGAAGCATTTAGGAGACCAACAGCCATTTTTGCTGGATACATTGGACAATTTGTGGTGAAGCCTCTTCTTGGGTATCTTCTTGGCACACTTTCCATGACTATCTTGGGTCTCCCGACTCCCTTAGGTACAAAATCCTTTAAACTATTTCATGGAAGCGATTTAAAAGCCTAACTTCTACTATTTTGTGTATCAGCTGTTGGGATCATGCTAACTTCTTGTGTTAGTGGGGCTCAGCTCTCAAATTATGCCACATATCTAACAGATCCACAAATGGCCCCTCTTAGCATTGTCATGACATCTCTATCCACTGCCACGGCAGTTTTTCTGACCCCCCTCTTGTCCCTATTGCTTATTGGCCAGAAACTTCCTGTTGATGTGAAAGGAATGGTTTCTAATATCTTGCAAATTGTGGTCACTCCCATTGCAACTGGATTGCTTTTAAATAGGTACTAAGTTGGTATATATCATTGTTTCTATCCCTCTTATCTTGTAGTATACCATTGCATCTCTCACATTCATTGGCTTGCACCTGCAGATTTTTCCCTAAAATTTGTAATGCAATTCGGCCACTTCTGCCTCCGCTTTCAGTATTCGTTACTGCCCTCTGTGTTGGAGCTCCTCTTGCTATCAATGTAAAGTCAGTGATGTCCCCTTCTGGGATTTCAGTACTGCTGTTAGTGATTGCATTTCATTTATCAGCATTCGTTGCTGGGTTTTCTCTCACTGGTCTAACTTTCCGTGATTTGCCTGATGTAAAAGCTCTGCAAAGAACACTATCCTATGAGACAGGTTATTAATACCTCTACGATTCTGTTAATACAATCTAGGATGACAATGATTTGGAGTCCAAACTGATTCCAATCTTCTTCTGCAGGCATGCAGAGCAGTCTTTTGGCCCTTGCACTTGCAAATAAGTTTTTTCAGGACCCACTTGTCAGCATACCTCCTGCTATTTCTGTAAGCGAATAACTCTAAGCTTTGCATAGAGCACACGTTGATGATTCTTTTGTGAATGAAATCTTATGTGCATGTAAAGATTGTAGCTTTATACTGTTTCCTACATCACTGACTTGATTAATGGCAAACTAAGATGTCTGATTGCTAATGGAATGATAATTGTTATGATGAATTTGCAGACTGTGATAATGTCGTTGATGGGATTTTCTCTTGTAATGATTTGGGCTCGAAGGAAAGAATGAGCTGCCTAACGAGACAAAGATACTGTTCTTACCATTAATATAGTTTGTTAGTTTCATTAGTTTAACTTGAAGTTGTCATTGTGGATAAAGGAGGAAATACAATCAGAGCTGGTTTCAAGGGTGCAGTGACTTGCGAATTCTCGTACAAGTGCTCTGCTAGTGTTGGAAATGAAGAAATTAGTTCACACGTAACAATTGTCGTGTTTCTCTGAGATGAATTGAAAAGGCACCAGGAGCTTATTTTTATTTGTCTATTAACACGTGATTGTACTTCAAGGCTGAGATGAATGTATCAAAATGAAGTAGAGATAAAAAGAACACAGAAAGTTCTTTTTTTTTTTCAATTACATTAACGTGTTGAAATATTATAAAATTTCTTCAATTCTTCTGTTGTTTTCTGGAATTTTCAACAAATACAAGCCAGAGTAAGTACTACATGTTATAAGGATCTTTATCACAGATGACTAGTTTAGACTGTTTAGTTTCCTTTCGAGAAAAACAAAATTGAAAAAAGAAGCAAATATAAAAGCCACCATATATATAATGCACGTTTCTATTAATTATTTGTACACTTGTTGTAAACCATGTACACGATACAAATTACAAGGCTTTAAGACATATATTGAAGACTCCATCGCTTCAGACATCAATTTGTAGAAGGAAAATCATACGATATTGTTTAAGCAATGGTAGAAGTTCTGTGCAAGGAAGGCGATGTGTTAAATATTTCCTGTCCAAGCTCATTTATCTTGTCTAGCAGCATCATCTGCTCTGTCTCAAGCTGGATCATGTACTCTTCTTGACATTCATGAAGACTTTCCAGCTCATTCAGGGACTTCGAAACCTCTTCAAGATCGTCATCATCAACCTGTGATCGTATCCTCATCATCATCTGCTTAATCTGGAAGAACACAAAGTCGAGTTTAGTAACCTTTCGATCAAAACAAGAACAGAGGTTGGAAATCCATAGCAGCTGCCTCTCACCTGGTCTGACATTTGGTGGCGGACTTTAGTAGGCGATGAATCAGAATCCACGCTTGGTTTCTTCTCAAGTTCGGGGACTTTTCTTGTGATCTGAATGTGGATCTCCCCACGTTTTACTCCTTGAAGGGGTACCCATTTGTCAGCCATCTGATTGGGAGGCAACATCTGATATTCAACAACACAGTCTCCTATGCTTGATGTGGGCAACAACGTGTTGTGATCTTTTACGTGCAATGTGAGGGGACTACCATCGTCTGGAAATTCTAAAGTTTGATGCCATTTTGGATTCAGTGTTTTGAACATAACCTGTTAAGACGCAGAGTAATGTTGAGAACCAATCAAAGTTCTGGAGAAAGAATATGCATCAGTTATAAAGTATCTAAACCTTAGTACTTTTCTTCAAGTTTCCATAGTGTATTCTCACATACGGATCACTTGTTCCTCGAAGATCAGCAGCTACAAGATCTCTTGCTTCAATTAGAACAAGTTCAATCCAACCATTTGTTAAACTTGAATTTGAGCCCTGAACGATAACAAGAAAATGACGAGGTTAACTCCTCACAACCTAAGTAATTTCCTCTTACAGATTGTATAGGTTTTTTACATACCTTTAAGTGTTCACTGCCTTCAACTTTAATTGCTTCTATCTGAAGCCGCAATTCACCAGAATTAACCTTTTCAAGGGGAACGTACACATCTCTTATCGAGCCTTCGACAAGTCCTTCCAAATTCACTCGCGCACTGCCAATGCTCTCATCAGTGAAAATTTCTTCTGTATAGCATTTTATCTTCAAATATTCCCCACCTATTTCATCAAACTCAAACTTCTGATTCCAAGTAGGGTTTGGAGAATGTGGGGCCGGTTTTGTTCTCTGGACAGCCTGGAGAAGAAATGTATGCAATGAAGATACATTTGTGCATACATAATAAAGCTAAAATATCTCTGCCTATAGAAAACCAGCACTTAAAATCATAATGCCACAAGAAGAAAAATGAGATATGCACCTTGCCATACTGCAGTTTAACGTAAGGGTCGGATTTCCCCATTTTGTCCTTCACAAGAAGGTCCTTACCCTCCACCACAGTTATGCAGATTTTCCTTCCAGTTCTGGAAAAGTAATTTGGCGAACCACTAAGTGATTGACGAGAGCTCGAACTGAAACTAGCCAAGGTATGTGAACCATCGGCAAACAGCCACTCTTTAAGTACAAGCTTCACTGTCAACTGCAACATAGTTTCCAAACAAGATTATAAGAAAAACAAATCATCTGTGATGAGAAATGATGAATTAATTAATTATTGAACAAGGACAAATGATGAGAACATACCTCTCCTAAATTAATCCCCTCAAATGGAACAGTCATTTCAATTTCTTTTCCACAGACCTCAGCATGCTTGGCGATCACTGTGGTTTTGGGCCCAGAGGCCCAAAATATGGTTGAATCATCCAGAACGTATCTGATCTGCATTCTTGGACGAGATTATGTGAATCTAATGCTTTCTTAATCAACATCATAACCAAAAATTAGAGACAACTAGAGTATAACATTACCTTAATTTCACAGGTACTAAGATAGTCGTACTTGATACTTCCAGGAGTGCGTTGATAGAGATTCAATCTAAGAATTCCTGCATTGTCATGCAGGATCAGATTGAATGTAGAGTCCCATTTAGGACTAAATCCCTTTCTGACATCTGTTCTCCTAGTTAGTTCGTCAAGTTCAATCTCTACAAATGTCTGAAGCTCTTTGCTTTCAACTGGATCCTCTGGTATTGAACCGTTGGCTTGTTTTGTGGAAGCACTGCCTTTCAAGCCATAACCAGAAAGTTTGCTAGCAGAGAGCACCGTGACACTTAATATACCACCTACAGCCTTCTTGTGCAAATCTACAGGTGGCAAAGCAAGACACTGACGTCGAGGTTCCACCATCCTCTTATTCATCGTTTCAGTAGCAACTTTGACCTGTGAAACAGTACCAATCTCATTATCAATAAATTTCTATCATGATGTTTGGTTAAATGTTCAGATATAAGAAGATTCCTTTCTTTATTGTCACCTGTGCTTATCTAACGGGCAACATAAGGTCCTTGAATTTCAAATAGATATTTCATTCATTGGAATATCACAGATTATATAAATGTAGCTAAAAGCATACCAGCCATGATGATACACCTGGTAGTTCTGTTGCAGGTAAAGACTGGCTTCCACCACTTCCAAAAGCGACACCAAGTCTGATCTCAGGAGTTGATTCAAATGAGTATGCTACCGCTTTCCCTTCTAATATTGGCATCAAAAGAAGCTGCATAGAGCAATTTAAGTTATATTTTTCAGATAAACGAAAAAAATTTAGTGGTTGGGGTGTCAAAGGTAGTGTGTAGGTGGTTGGGTAAAGGAAAGACCGAAGGAGGAGACAGCAAAAAACCAAAGAAACAATTTGTTGTTCAAAACATGCTACAATTCTAGATATATTAAACAGTTAAAACTATAGAGGATGACTATCAAAAAATGGTAGTGCGGTGTGAATGAGATTACAGACATGGGAATCAGAATAAAGGGAGGACTCCATTGACAATAAGAGACCATTTTGCACATATTATTCCAGAAATTAATAAGAAAAAAGAAAAGAGTTTGATGCATACATCACCCTTGATGTGAATGCTGTTAACAACAATTCGGGCTGTTCCCATTAATGGCATGGCCAACTTAGCAGACAACAATATGTTCACGTCATTCGCATCCCAGTCAAAACCCAAACGCATGATTTTCTGTTCCATAATAAAGTGTTAGCTATACTTCACTCTCAGTAGAAGAAAAACAGCCGGGGGGGGGGGGTCAGCTAAATAGCATCAAATCTTGAGGCTTTATGTTTGTAAAATTTGCATTAATTTATAAGAAAATTATATCAAACCTGATCACCTGAAGTTTCCCATCGGGTTCCATGGAGCCCAAATAAAGGGGGACGTGAGCCAAGAGAAAATTCTTGTAACTCAATCTTTTCCTAGAGACATTATATCATATTATTAGTGATTACATGATACTTTAGGAATCCATGGAAAATAAATATGATTTGTTCACATGATTAAAAAGGAGAAATTAGGACTTACAATTAGCCTTGATTTCCGATGCTTCAAGCGCCTCTGCATAATTACGAGTAAATAAGCAATGGATGAGTTACATCTTATATCTGTGTCTATAGATGAATGGGAGTATTCAATCTGTTAAAGATGTAGCACCACAACCTGTTCGCAATGTCTACAAAAGCTATAGCTTGCAATAGGAGAATAAGTTCCATACTATTGCCAGGAAAATCATGTCATGAACCTATGCCTATCCTAGATATTTAAACAAAGAACGTAGCAAATCAAGGTAAAACAGTGCCCAGATCGTTATGCATTCAATTCACCAAAAGATGTTTCCCTATTATCACTGAGTGCATGCAAGGTAACATCAACGGACAAGAAAAATAAATAACACGGGTCCTTAAAGAACATGGAGAACAGAATAGTACCTCAACAATAGACGCAAACCGTGATGAAAGCTTTGGGTTGATATAGTTCAACCAAACTTCAATTAATAGCTTGTTCAACCATTCACAGTGTTCTAATGGTGTTACTGGCTGTAGATATATGACGAGCAAGAGTCATTCCCACAATCAAGAGTAGCAAATGTAAAAACACACATGCATGAAGCATATAAAGATAAATACTAGTATAGACAAACACAGACTGGAAAAAAAAATACCAGAGTCTGTAGTTTCTCCTGCATCCATTTTTTATTCAAGTCTTCCACAATATTTCGTCGCTGATAACTTCCATACTGCCCAAACACAAGTAATAGTCAGTAAATTTTATGGCATTTTTGGACGATAATGCTACACACTCAGATGAAATTTTCATTTATAGTTAACATTTGTAACTTCATTTTCCATGAAATATAGCTTCAATGCAGGAAGAATATATTTTTACATTGCTTTAGCATACTTATAAATGGAAGGTCTGTGTGTCTAAGCCAACTAGCTAAAACAGAAATAATTATGGACCTTTTAGACAAAACAATCCAGCACATCAGATACCATTTTCAGCCTCGTTAGACATAGTATCATTCATGTCTAAACCTTCAGAAATAGACACTACTCTTTGATAGCCATTACTAGGCCATGTCTGATCCAATCTCTCCTTAAAGATGTCGAATATATTAGATATGTATAAATGATACTCATATCTAATAGCTTAAGCTTTTAGATGAGGTTCATTTTAACAAAAGAAATGAGTGTTGCACTTGGTCTTGAGAACGGCATGGAATGTAAATGTACATGCCTTGTACGCAATTTTCCGGCATTTTCAAGACAAATGAATACCAAATAAGGAAACATATATCAAAGTTTCACAAATATATTAATCTTACAAGACAAGTCAGTCCTAATGTGAAGCATAATTAAAGCTTTTCCTACTACAAAACCCCAAGCTAATATATGTCATGTCATTTCACTTCTATGCCTACCTTCATTTATGTTTTTTTTCCTTACATCATACTCTGTTTTTTCAACAGCCGATTTCCCTTAATCACAAAGAGATGAACAACAGTTTAAGTAAATACCAGCAAAAGGTAACCCAGTTAACCCCTCTGATTAATGTAAGATAACAAAATACAGTTGACCAAGCACCAGTTTTACTTGAATAAAACATGTGTAAAAAAAAAGATCATGACAGATATTTGTAATTTAAAAAAAAAAAAAACAGAATGATGGCTTATAAGTTATAACATGTGAATTGCACACAGAGTCACACCAAATTAGCCAAAACAGAGTGGAGGGTCTGTTAACAAAACTACCTGAATTGTAGCCCACACAGCAAAAACAAGAAGAACCCAATTGGAGAGAGAGAAAAACCACTTCTCAACAGCCCACAAAACTAGCAACAGAGGAACTGCAAATGGAAGTAGAGGCTGTTCTTCCAACAACTTGTACCATGATTCCACTGCCTCATTCAAATCAAACACTTTCTTCTTTGTTCTGCCCATCTCTCTATGTAATCAAAACAAGTGCAAGATTTTCACTTTTCTCGAGAACCTATCATCGTATCATACTTCTCCAAGATCAAGAATCCCAAGGGTTGCCCACAGCTTCAAATCTTGGACAAGAAAGCACAAACGATTCTTGTTCAACTCACTAATGGAGCAATAAATAAACAATAATTAAACCGTTGGAAAGAGAGAAGAAGAGCATTCAAGAATTCACTGTGTGTTGTGCGTGTGTTCTGTTCTTAATTGGCTGGCTGAGAAACAGGCCATAAAGCAGTCCAAATCATTCAAGGGAAAAGAAAAGGTGATTATTTATTTAGTAATTATAATAATAACACACAAGAATGGGTGCAAAGAAAAGTCCTGGTCAACTATGGGAGAATTTAGTTGAGAAGAAAGGATAGTGATGAATAGTTCTCAAATCTCAAGTTTAATCACTTCTTTGTTATAGTCACAGATAATATTTATTGTCTTTGTCAAGGGTACTTACCATGTGGTCCCTACCATTTGTCTGGATATTTTATTAATTACCAATCAACAAAAAAGACAAGCACTTCTTGATCCCAAATATTTTTATTTTGGGCAACTTAATGATACTATTTATCCAAACTTGAAGTTTAGGGCTAATTCTATGTTACTTTACTCATGTGGGATAAAGTAGAATTTTCCGAATTTTAGGGTAAATATGGAGTCTCAACATGTTACATGCTAATTCAGTAAAAATAAAAATAAAAGAAGAAGAAAAATTAGAAAGGAAAAGGGACAAGTATCTCATCAGCAGGACATGCTGATTTTGATGGATATCTGTTTAATTAATGAAAAACTTTATTACAAACATTACTCTTGCACCCAACAAGTTATATGTAAGTAATATTATAATCAAAACTAGTAGTGTACTCGTGTTGCACGATTTGTCTTATATTACCTAATTATTTAAAAATTATAGTGATGTGATAATATATTATGTTAACATAAATATATTAATACTTTTAATATTTATATTAATACAAAGTTAGATTTTTTAACTTTAAATTTATGTTATTCTAAACAATAAGATTTGATAATATTAGAAATTTGAAATACAAAAAATAAAATACAAATGTATAAATTAAACAATCAAATTTGAAAGTTTGTATTTGAAATATGACATAGATAAAAATGAAAATTTCGATCAAATTTGTGCACTCATTAAGTACATAAAACTCACAATAAATTAAATTTAGTATCACAACAAAAAAAAAAAAGTGTCGTAACATAACACGGGAATTGAAATTTTAAAAAATAAATTTAATACCTAAAAATATGTCATATATATTGAAAACGATATAAATTTTAGTATTAGGATAACTAAATATTATATTTTATTAAAATTCATAACTCTGAATAAACACATTCTAATGAATTTTTTTGTCGAATTTACATAAATAACTCAATTGTTATAAATTTAATAAAAAAAATTATCAACTTATCAAATACATCAAAATATCTTGCTATGTTTTAAAAAAAAAAAAATCAAAATTCGACTTAATCTAACATTTAATAAACAAAACTTTAAATAATAATGATATATCAAGCACAAAAAATGATGAAATTATGATTTGTAGGAAACAAAAAATCACCCCCTTTTCGAATAAATAAATAAATAAATCACCCCATCCTTCCCCGATGGACCCACCTCCATCAAAAATATAAATAAGCAAAAGAAAAAAATGACAACAAACAAAATGTCAAATAAGAAAAATAAATATGAAACATATGTATTAAAATGCATTTCAAATGAAGAAGTTGTTTAATTTGCAACTATATTTTTTTATCTAATTTTTTTATAAATATTATTTATTTAATTTTATATATTTAATCTATTAAGTACATTTTAATTCATACATTTCTATTTGTATCTTTTTAATTCTACATTTTAATATTAATTTATAATAAATTACTTATATCATTTGTCATTTATTATAAACCGTTTAAAAGAAACAAAAATCATTCAAACTCACAAACATACATTTCGATTTTTTATTTGTATATATGTAATATGAATATCAAATTAATGAGCATTAAAAAATGATTAATTTCATTAAAATTTGATTTAAAATAAATAGTTATTGTACTTTACAAAAATGATGAAAAATATAAAATATACCATCCTAACCTCCACTAGGGCTGGGCAAAATATCGAAAATTTCGGTATACCGCGCATACCGTGTCGAAAAATACCGAAAATGTCGAAAATTTCGGTATGATATCATACCGATATTTTCGATACGGTATCGGTATGGAAATTTAGAAATTTTCGGTATTTCGGTATATATCGAAATATATTAATATTAATAATATATATTATTATTATTATTATTATTATTATTATTATTATTATATACATAGATAAATTTCGGTAATTTTCGGTATTTTCGGTAAATTTCGGTATTTTCGGTAATTTTCGGTATGGTATAACGGTAAATTTCGGTATACCGAAAAATTCGGTAATTCGATATCAAACGGTATAGGCTATCAATATACCGAAAATTCGATATACCGAAATTTGGTATACCGAAAATTTCGGTACGGTATCGATATACTTTTTGGCATACCAAAATTTTCGATACGGTATACGGTATGAAATATTTTTTTCGGTATACGGTACCGAACCACCCCTAACCTCCACCACACCAGCCCCTTCCACCCGTGCTCATTCCCCTCAATTCTTTTTTTCTCCCTTTCATTTATTTATTTTTATTTTTGAGTTTTTATACAATAAATGCAAATTAAATGTCATAAATAGGATTTTCTAAATTAAATTTTTATTAATTAATTTCGAATTTCTATGTAATAAATGCAAAATGAAAGGTAATAAATGAGATTTCTTAAAATGAAAATATTTTATGGACAGAAATTTACTCCATCTATTTGGGGTGACTATTCTGCTTTTAAATAGATATAGATATAGATTCTCAATTAAGTCAGAAGCAAGATAGATTCATAATAAATACATGTATTGAAGAGAAAAAAAGTAAATAAATAAAACAAAAAAGCTTGCATCGGACAAGCTTCCAATATAGCCAAAATGTTTGTTTTGTTTTAGTGAAGCCCCATTATTAAATGGGCAAATAGATCCTGTTTTGGGCTAGTCCAGCCCAAAATGTATACAGGCCAGGCTCAGATAGTTTCCCACTCTAAGCCCAAATTCTGCTGCGTTGGAGTTAGGGTTTTGTCTTGTGTTTACTCGTGCTTGACTTTGACTAATATTTAAAGCGTTCACCCATGCATGGCAGATATACAAAATCAGTATGGGTATTATTATGATACTAAAACATGATTGCTATGCCTATGATAATTGAATAAAATATTTGGCCTCGACAATTTATCAAACTTGTTCTAATAAATTCGAATTCAAATATTCGAGCGTGACAATTTATCAAACTTGTTTTAATATATACCGGCAGTGAGAAGCAGGTTTCGAATTGCAACATGGAAGTGTATTTGTCGATTTTCATCGATCGGGTTGGAAATTTGGTTTTGAGTAAATAAATCTAAACCATTTTTAACCAAATTTTGATAAATGAAATATTGATATACAATCCCATAAATCAAACTAGTAGAAAACTACATATTAGTAGCAAATCATTTGAGTTGGTCCAAGGATTAAAAATCCCCAAAAAGTTTAGTCACATTTAAAAAATTTGGGCCCGAATAGTCTGATCAACTAGTTTTGAAAATTTATGTTACAAATTGCATTCCCAAATATAATGGGTGTTCGTAAATTCAATTGGGATCCCTTATTTTAATTGGTATTTCATTTTATTTCTTTACTTTTAAATACACACCAAAGTGTAAACTAATGTTATTGTTTAATATGTATAATGATTATCTTAGAATACAAGTTCATTGGAGAAATTATATGTTACCTCCCTATCATGTAACAACACTTGATGCATCATGTGTTTTTTTTTAAAGGTCAAATAAAAATTTATTGCATAAATGTAGAGTAGATGGAATACTCACACTCTTTTATTAAAAAAGAGTTCACACCTTCAAACTTCTATGATGACAAAACATGAACTTAACATCTCCAAGACTAACCAACAAACATAAATTAAAAAACCAATATCAACCATTGTATCTTTCTCAACAGACAACTCCAAAGCAACACCATTATCCAACTTCTACATCATTCAAAATTGATGCACCTTTCCACGCTTATTGCTATAGATCTAATTTATTACAACCTTCTTCTTCAAGAGAAAAAACCTCTTGGATTTCTACACCAATCCGTAAAAGACAAACTGTCTCCCATATTTGTTTTTGCCAGTAGCCATGACCAAGTTATTGCTTTAATCTCAACAACAATTTTTAAAAGGTTAAGAGCTATACCTTCGAACACCAATTCATTTCTTACCTTCCATATCATTCTCACAGTTGCAACCCAAATCAAAACAACACAATCAATGGATTTCGAACAACCCATAAGGATGCTATGCTGTTCCAAGTGAGGAATAGGTTTAGAATGAGACGCCAGTGGAGTTCCAATCCATTTGTAAATTTCTAACCAAATCCAAGACGCAAGGTTGCATCCGAAGAAAAGGTGTTTTACCGATTCATCTTCAATTCCACAAAGAGGGCATCATATGTGTTATGTTAATTAATATAAATCCAACAATGAATTTATTATTTTCAGACAAGTCACACATCTACTGATGTTAATACAAGTTAGTATTTGCATCTCTGAGTTGGACAAATCCTTCATTGACAGAATCATATATCCGAACTAAATAGAATGAGAATTCTCATTTTTCTGAAATTTGAAACTTTTAGACCCTTGTAGTTAGTACCTAAATTAATGACAAATTTCTCCTCTTTTTAACCTTTTTGATAATCACAAGCATAAGAATGTTCATGTTGTTATTTTTAAAATTCGTCAGACTTACCGTTAAAAAAAAAAAAAAAAAGTGATGAAGAAAGCAAGAAAGAGAGCAACAATTTAATGAAATGAAGAATGGCCCAATGATTTATATCCTAGCTACTTTTGTACAGGTATTTCCCACTCAAAGTGATGCGTCGATGGATGAGGATGGAAAGTGATGACCTAATTAAAAAGAAAAGAAAAGAAAAGGCTCAACTTTAAGATTGAGTCTGGAGAAAACTGGATAAGCTTTGAAAGTGGTAACCACACAATAAGGAAGCAAATGAGCATGATATTATTTAAGTTGAGTTAAAAGGATGTGATGAGAGCTCAGATATAAATCTGGGAAATGATCTTGATCTGCAAAAACAAAATTAAATAAATAAAAAAAGGCGTAAATAACGGTCGAGGCATGCACTTAGTCCCTGCTATCTCCTGTCCTCTCCTCGAAAAGAGGCTGTGCACGTGCGTAGGCACGTTTATAAATACAACCCCCAAAACCAAATCTTGGGAAATAGCTACCACCTCTATACCCATACCTCTTTGCATCTCCGCTTGCTCCTTTTTTTTTTTTTTGGGAGGAAAGATTCAATAGATTTTAATGTACCCCTTCTTTTATTGATGCATTTGCACTCAATTCCTTTGTTGCAATTGTTATTTGGTATGTTAGTATTAATATCAGACGACACATGTATCAAACGATTTTATTAATACATGTGTAATATAATGTTGAAATTATTGAAATATTAAGATTGAACAATAAGTGCAACAAGGAATCTATATTGTTAAATACATGCTATTACATGTTTGTTAGCAATGTTATTCGAAATAATAAACAATTTTATTTTTTTGTTCAAAATAGAAGATTTCGTATGAATTTTTTTTATTACTCCTCAGAGTAATTAATTCCTTTGAAATAATGAAACTAGCCGGACTTCACATGCAGACATAACATTTTTACTCATGCATTTACATATTCGAGGATCGATATGGTTGAAAATAAAATTTGGATCTATGCAATGGAATACAGTAGGATAAACAGAACCAAATAGATTGTTCAAATTCACTCTGACTTTTATCATTGCACACCAAGCATATAGCATATAGAATACTAGGAACATACACAATTTAATTAATAATATATGAAAACTTATATTTTCATCGTTTGACAGATATAATTTGCAAGATATAATTTGCAAGACGAAGTCCCACAATACACAATTCAAACTCATTTTCTTAAGTTAGACTCTATTATATAGATTACAAAGTGTGAATTAACTCATCTCATTAAATAAATTCGCAAGATAGTCTAGTAAGAATCTTAAAAACATTCCCTGACATAAAAATATTGCTAAAAGGTAACTCAATATAATGCCCGACTAATTAGTGATGCACTGTTAAATTAATAATGGAAATGTGTATATGATTCACTTTTCTTATAGAGTAAATTAAAAAAAAAAAAAAAAAAGATTCCGACATTCAAGTAGTGTTCACAATGATAAAAAGCTCATCAAGAAACCAAGAATTTACAAAACTTTGGAAAGAAAACTTACTTATATTTATCATGATCGTTATCTCACCACCATCAAACCAAACCAAACTACAGAAAACCCTATAAATGGGA
The DNA here is from genome assembly GCA_028654395.1 of Scutellaria barbata. Classification (NCBI taxonomy): domain Eukaryota; kingdom Viridiplantae; phylum Streptophyta; class Magnoliopsida; order Lamiales; family Lamiaceae; genus Scutellaria; species Scutellaria barbata. The sequence continues at coordinate 14,078,202 of CM053645.1, forward strand.
TATAAGTCATGATGAATATCACTCATGTAAAATGGAAAAGGAATGAGTTCCCCCAATAATTTAATCAAAAATCATCAGAATGGGAAAACCCACAGCTTCATCTAAAATTTACTCAATGAAGTCCAGATTCTTGATATTCTAAAACCACAATTAAATGACAGGAATTAAAAAACACGAAGAAAATTTGCTACCTTGATTATGTTAATATGATGGATATATATTAACTCAAGCTAGAATGGAGGCCTTCCACTGGCCCAAAACTCCTCGTTTGGCATCTGAATCGAATTCAGCAAATTTGGTGGCATCCCTTGAAACATTGAAGGGTCTGCCATCATCTGCTGCGGCGCCTGCCCCCCACCGCTGCCCTGCGGCGGTGATCCCACAGAATTACCTTGACCTTGACCTTGAATATTTTCCTCATTCTCCAATGGCAGTTTCTCATACGCTGCATTGCTAAACGAAGCCGCCATTATTAGAACTGGGCCTGAAGCAAGCAGCTGCCCCACCACGCTGCCCCCCACGACCTGCCCCTGCCCGCCGGCCAAATACACTGTCAGCCCCGTCGCTACCATCGGTGCCGGCGGCGGGAGAAAGGATCCGGCCAGGGACAAGATCTCAAACCGCCCGTGCAACGTCACCACAGCCCCCGGCGACGCAGGCTGCCTTAGGGTTACATTGGTGACGTTGCCGGTCCCACTCATGACGCAGACCCCTCTCTGACGGCTCCGGGCGAAGTTGGCCACGCTGTCCATGATGTCGCAGCCGTCGGAGACTTCCATGACGTGGGTCCGGAGCGTGTTGGCGCTGTCGCGGGTGATGATGATGGGTGGTTTGGGTTTGCTTTTGGATCCGGCGGGGCGGCCTCTCGGCCTCCGGTTGGCAGACATCTCGCCGTCCGCGGCTGTGCTGGGACCGTCCTTGGAATCGCTCCGGCCGTCTTCGCGGTGGCGCTTTTGGCTCATGTTGAGGCCGGTGGTCTCGCTTTGCTCGTCTTCGGAGGTTTGGCTCTGGTGGTGGAATTGATGCTGCAAATTGAAATCCCTGGTGTGGAATGGCGGTGGGAGAGAGTGATTATCCATCTTAATCTTATCCTTTAGTTATTCTGCAAAATCTGAAGAAAGAAGAGGGCTTCTTGGTTGTGGAGGGATTAATTTGTTTGATTCTCTTTTTAGGGTTGAATCGAATGAATGAAGCTGGTACTTATCTAACTACTGTTTCACCATGTAAACAAACAAGTGGGGTTTTTGGGTGTGAACCACCAAATTCACAGCAGATTAATCCACCATTTCACTTCACTTTCCAGAATCATTGACGGGCGTTTGGGTGGATGTGGTAGCTGTCTGTGGAGAGATTTGATGTATAAAACAAAATGATGGGCTGAACCAGATTTGGTTGTCTTCTTGGATTTCCAAGGGGGGGTTTCGATTTAGGGTTTGACTCTCTCTCTCTCTCTCTCTCAGCTGATGCAGATGCAGATTTAGAGAGTTGATTGACAAATGACACACATTATATATATATAATATGAGTAAATCAACAATTAGATAGATTCTATATGTGTAGTCATTTCATGGGTGTAGTAAAAATTTAAATACATCATCAAAATGTATGATTGTAGTTTAAATAATCAAATAAGTCCAAGGTCCTCCTCTACCTCAACTCAACTTCTCTTTGTCCATATGTTTCAATAGGGTCTCAATCAACTAAAGGGAAAAGAAAAAAAATGTAAAGTGACATTTTCTTCTTTGTATAATATAATCACTTGAATTCTGGCAGCGTGGCATTATTGGCCTACTGATAGATGATTGGTTAAGGTTTCTTATATTACGGCGACAAGGATTTAAGAATTAATATTATTATTGTCATCAATTATATGATGCAAAAAGTTCAGCCGTATTTAAATAAGTAAATGAGGTTAATTTTTCACAAAAAAACCTTGATCACTTATTGAAACTCACTAAAGGAACAAACTAAAGTCAATATTAAGAGAGCTTAAAAATATCTTTTAATTTGTTATTAGATGCTCCCGAGATTATCATATAATTTGTGCTGAAATTGTTGTTTACTCTCCTTCCAACTAAAAGTCATGATAATCTGCACAAGTACTGATTAAATGACTATATATAGTGGCAAAACCAAAGTGGAAATCATGTGGTTTACTTAATTAGAGATCGATTATATTGCTCCTGATGATGTTTATGCTAAAAAATTAGTATTAATATATCTCAGACTCGTTGCCGCAGGCCAGTACGGTAGTCTTCTTCGATAATTCTCTAATGTTTAAGTCAATTTAGGTCGAGTAATTGAAATGGGGGAAGAAAAAACTCTGCTAATTAAGAGTCATGAATTAATTCTATGTCAGTTGGTTTTAATTTGAATATTTAATAGCAATATCATAGTTTAGATATTATCATTAATTTGTATGGGCGTTCATCAATTTATTTTATTTTTTATTTTTTTGGGCGTTCATCAATATCACTTTCAAGTATAAGAATATCAATCACCTCAAGTTCACATGATCCATCCAATCAATTAGATGGATCCTAGCTAGTCGTGTCAGGTTTTAATAATTAAATGTGTTCATATCCCATAGCTATTAGAAGTATTTCATCTAAATTATTGAGGGCAGTGACATACATTCACATTAGTTACCAGTATATCAAATTGTAATTAAAAATAAATAATATCACTTTTTCTTGGTACCAGAAATATAAGTCCTATTTCTTTTTCTTTAATGAAAATAATATAGGACTTATCTTGGCAGTTGGGCGAGTAGAATTGGTGTGAGGTGGTTTAATGAAATTAGGATTTCATTTTATGAGATGAATCAATGTCGGTCGATATTGGTCAAAATTATTACGTGATAAATATATAAATATTATCCAATATTTTTTATAGTAATATTTTTAGGGTTAATTTTAATTTTGATCTGGTATGTAAGACACTTTCTATTTTTTGACAACCAAATATTTATTTTTTAATTTTGGTCTTTTATATTTTAATTTTTTTTAATTTTAGTCATTTTTGATCAAAAATTTCAAAATTGCTAATGTGGCTGGTGGAATTTAAGATTGCAACATCCATAATTTTCTTTTCTTACGTATTTATACTATTTGATTAAATGTATTTATGACACCTTATTCCCTCCCTCTTAATATGTTGACACATAACCTCTTGTATGCGTATCCATCTTCATATGTTGGATAAAAGAATAAGCAAAATAGAAAAATAAGTAGGAAAAATAAAGTGCAATCTCTCTTCTCACCACCAACCACCTTCGTTTTCGCTGCCGCCGCCACCGCCATCATCGCCGCATCTCCATTGCTGTCAGCCGATGTCTTTCCGACAAGGTAATCGGACCACCCAAGTCTAATATTTGTCTAGCCCGTCACAAATACGGGTTTAGAATTTGATCTGGCTATCACCTTCGCTGCGTACGGTCGTGAGAAGAGAGTATATAGAGGGGAAACGAGATAAGTCTACCTAGTGCTTTGGAGTTTTCTAAAACGACGTGATAGAGGTTGGGAAAATACCTTGTAACGGGTACTTCGTATAAATTTTACGTGTTTAAATTACGTGATGTTATATGTGTGTTCGTTTGACTATGTGATTTTTGCCTCCGAACTAAATTGTGCTGAAAATGTGTGTAGTGAATTTTGAGTTTGTTGAAGCTACAGTTGAATGTGAAATTGTTTGATGAGAATACATGTTTGAATGATAAAGAATTGTTTACACGGAGGTTAAAATTCGTAAATTGTTTGCACATCGGTTAAAATCCGTAAATTGTTTGTACAACGGCTAAAATCCGCAAATTGTTTGTACAGCGGTTAAGATCCCTAAATATTTATACGACGGTTAAGATCTGTAAATTGTTTACACGGTGGTTAAGTTTCGTAAATATTTTCACAGTGGTTAAGATCCGTAAATATTTTCACGACAATTAAAATCTACGTTTTCATGGCTGCTAAGAACTGTAAATAAAATGATGTTATTGAACGATTTATTTACGAGTATTTATGATTTTCTCCCTTATTTGTAGTTTAATTCCACTGGTGTCTTTTGTACGCTCACCTTTTTTATGTTAAAATATTTTCAATTTAAGAAGTTTAGGACGTAGCGTGTGAGTGGTGGATGCTGGTAACCGACAATCAAGATTGCAGGATATTTTATTTCAAAGTATTTTATTTCATAAAATTTTAAATCTTGATTTTAATTATCTTTATTATTCTTAAAATTGGGGTCACGTCAGCAATTTTAAAATTTCTAATAAAAATGACTGAAATTAAAAATAATTAAAACATAGATGATCAAATTTTAAAAATAGATTATTGGTTGTCAAAAAATTGAAAGTGTCTTACATACATGATCAAAATTAAAATTATCCAACATTTTATATGTGTCATGTAATACTTTCAAAAGTATTACATTATGAGAACAAAATATTAATTGTAAAATTACATTTTCTTAAATTAATTAATCATTAATTTGAAGTCATGGAACCAAAAATATTACAAGCATTATTTTATAAAGACAAAAATATTACATATTATTATTTATCAAATTATAATTTTTCATAAAAATTAAAAAAATATATTAAAATCATCGATTTACAAATCAGAACCAAAATTGGAAACCCCACGATTTGATTTCTATTTTGGATTTCACAGCTTTTCAAATTGACGTTTCCAAATGGGAATCGAATGTTGGAATAGTTCGATCACCTCTGCTTGGGCTAGGGGTGATTGTAAATAAAAATATTTAATAAGATTGAGCAGCTATCAACTGGGATGCAGTTGTTCGTACATGTTTCCAATTAGAGATATCATGTAGGACAATCAACAGTTGAATGATATTTATTTATAATAAGCTGACAATTTATTGTAGGATATATATATAGGAATGTTAGTGCTTCTCTGCAAACACTGGTTATTATAGGAGTGGTTGAGGAAATATTTAGTGTGAGCCTCCATATGCTTACTGAACTCAGTGCCTCTTCCCTCCTTTTTAACCCATCGGTGAGTTGGATTTTTTTCATTTTTGTTAATTTTAACCATGTGTCATTAAATTGAGTTATAAATGATAGAATTTAATATTGAGAAATCAAAAAATTGAGATCCAATCAAATAAACCGAAGTGAAGGAAATGAATGAACATACAAATATCTCGTCAGGAACATACAAATATCTCGTGAGACAAAATTATAAGTTTGCCCTCTAGGAATTCTATAAGTTCAATATTAAACTGGTCTCGAATTAAAAAACACACACACACTCAGTGAGAGAGAGAGAGAGATATGAAGGTGTTGGTGGGATGTGTAATAGCTCTGATGTTTGTAGTTTGTTCGTGTAATGGAAACAGAGCTCTGATTTTCAACTTCGGCGACTCTAATTCAGATACCGGTGGCTTCTCCGCCGGCACCGGTATGGAAATAGCCTATCCTTACGGCCGCGCCTTCTTCCGAACGCCCACCGGCCGAGCTTCTGATGGCCGATTAGTCATTGATTTCCTTTGTAAGTCCCTTTCAACAATATATATATATTATATTATTTTTATGATTTTCTATCATATAAACCCAGTATTATATTTTATTAATTTCGAAACTGGAAATAATTTTTAACTTGGGTTTAAAATAGGTGAACATATAGATGGTCATTACTTGGGCCCGTATTTGGATTCATTGGAGCCCGATTTCAGAAATGGAGTGAATTTTGCAGCATGTGGAGCATGCGCTCTTCCTAATGAATTCTTCTTTACCTTCAATTTGAACACTCAAATTCTTCAATTCAAACGCTTTTACAATCACTCCGTCGAGCTCCACTCAAATGGTAAAATATCTTCTCATTTCATATCTTTTGGATATATTAATAATCTTATTTATTGATGATTAAATATAGGCCAAATAAATAAGTTTGGGAAAGAGGACTTCAAAAAAGCAGTATACAGCATCGACATTGGACAGAATGATCTATCAGGTTCCTTTGGCTCTCTTTCATATGCTCAAGTCATTCTGAGGATTCCTTCTTTTATATCTCAAATCAAGGATGCCATGTGGGTCAGTCTATTTTTTTTTTTTTTACATTAAATTAAATCCTACATTAATCATGCTTCAAATGTTATATTTCATTTCACTACTAACATGTACATTGATAATATCAGACAATAAGTAGTGTGCCTATATACTAAAAAATCAATACAGATCTGAACATAGGACTTGGAGGATTTAATTGGTCTGGTTTCAGCTATAAGATTAATACTAGATTATGAATGCATTTGATTAATAAGTTAGAAATTTTTTTATATTTAACTTGACTCTAACTCATAAAAATAGATTCGTGTTTGTGTTTATTAAGAAGTTGAAAACAGATGTAAAATCAATTAATAAGAAGATTTGGTGGAACCATTATATACTAGTAGCGTGACCTGTTTGGCCACGAATAGTGGGCCAACTATATACAACACATGCATTCACTTTGTCCTTTTGCTTTATTTACCTAGCGGAAAAGTTGAATAATTCATAAAATAATACTTTGATTATTTTAATCAAATGTCCTCCCAGGATTTTCAAAAATTCACAGAGTTTACATAGTCAAAGACGTAAAATAGTGGTCCCTAACCTAACTCTCATCTCCTTGGATTTTGTCTCTCAACACGAATCTGAATAAATTAATTTACATTATTGAGTTTGAATTCATGAAGATTATTTGAAATGCTGTTTTAAATAAAAAATAGTTTTGTGATTGTGATCAACATCGTCAACTTAAAAGTTCGTTAAATTTTTGAATTAAGTCACAATTTTGTAATAGAATCACAAAACTTATTTAATAAATTGGAATTCTTGATTTTGTATGCAGCTAGCATATACTATCCTAACAAGAGATATTTCTTTTTTCTTTCTTTTTTTGGTGTGAGGGGATATTATATTATTATAATTTATGGATCGCTTTTATCAAATATATACAATAATTTGACCTTAAGATTTCGATTACTTATATCTTTAAAATTGCACTATAATAAATGATCATCAGGTGGTCTAAAACATATATATACATCTATGATGATGATAGGAAATGTATAAAGTTGGTGGAAGGAATTTCTGGGTGCATAACACAGGCCCATTGGGCTGTTTACCCCGAGAACTTGCCCTCAGAAGCCATGTATTAAACAATGTCGATTTTGATGAATATGGATGCGTGGACTATATGAATGAAGGTGCTAAAGTTTTCAACACCAAATTAAAAGCTCTTTGTGAAGAGCTACCTTCTCTAATGGAGAATTCTACTATTGTCTATGTGGATGTCTACTCTATCAAGTATGATCTCATCGCCAATGCCTCATCTTATGGTAAGTAGTTTACATAATCACATACTCATTATTTTACAATCAAATATATTATAGCAGCCACTTTAAAATCAATAAAAAGATTCTTTTTCAATGTCTGCCCACCAAACAAGATGTAGCTCTTGTTATCTTGAGCTCCGAACTCTATATATATAGAGTTCGAAGCTTCAGAATGCGGGGGAGACGTACAATTCAATATATGAAGGGTATTTTAGTCCTTTTACATGTTGATGAAGTTGTAATAAATTCGAAAGGTTTCAAGAATCCACTGATGGGGTGTTGTGGATACGGTGGAGCACCATACAACTACGACGATGAAAGAACATGCCTAACGGGTGGATATACGGTATGCGAAGAAGGAACACGATACATAAGCTGGGATGGAACTCATTACACAGAGGCTGCAAATGCCATTGTGGCCTCCAAAATACTTTCAACACAATATTCCTCACCCCCACTTCACTTTGACTACTTCTTTAGTGACAATGCCATAATTCACTTAAACAAGAGTTCTGCTCAACAATATTTTGTTGAGAAAGATGCACTTGAGGATTAGCTTATTAATCAACTCATACAAACTTCTAATTGCTGGTTTGATATATGTAGCTAATCATGTAAGGCTACAAATGAATTAAATAAAGTACAACACATTATCGATTCATACATAATATATGTGGAAATGGGCCGTTTTTCATCGATCATAGATGGGATCATCTGTTCCAAACTTCCAATAGTATTTGAGGCATGTAATATATATTCAACTTTTTTTTTTCACTAAAGTATTTTGACGAGAAAAAACAAATTATTATATACTTTACACACTGAAACGTGCATGTGTTTGCACTAGAGGAGTATTAATTAATGGGATAATTTCAATATTAGTATTTTGACAAGTATTTGTTTTTCAATTATGATTTTTTATGTTTTAATTTTTTTTCAATTTCAATCATTTTTTTGTCAGAATTTTCAAACTTATTGATGTAGTCGCTGAAAATTCGGACATGGCCATTGAAAAATTAGAGATGACAGTCAAATTCCGACATTCATATCAATGGTTTTGAAAAAATTGACAAAAAATAACTTAAATTGGAAAAAATTTAAACATAGAGGACCAAAATTAAAAAAAAAGATACTTGATTGTCAAAAAATAAAAAATATCTTACATATAGTAACAAAAATGAAATCAACCCTTAATTAATTTATCAAGAAGTATTAAGAAGGTTTACCACGAATAAACTAGCTCTAATGCTTTTAAACGAGAAATTTAGTAAAATTCATTACGTATTTCTTCTGCTATTTGTGGCCACAGCTTAAACAGAAATGTTTTGCATTCTTGATATTGTACGAAGTAGACAAAAAAAAAACCATTAATATCTACAAATAATTATGTAGAATAATATTTGAGGGTAATTAAGAAAGAATTAAACAGTACAGGTGGATAGTTAAAAAAAATTCGGCACTAAGCATATCTTAGGAATTGCATAATAATAAATGAACAGATACATTTTTAACTATTTATAGTAAAACTAATGGAGGTTTAATTTAATTGCCGGTGCCCTTGAATCGCTTGTCCAGAAAATCCTCCAGCTTGTCGTCCAGTTCTTCCACCTACACATTATTATTCCATACCTTAAATCAGCTATTTCTGAATAGTAGAATACTTGTTATTGCCACCTTCATTTAAGAAAATATGTCTTTTACACTATTTTCACCTAATAGACCAAAATACTCCTAGAAATTGAGTAAAAATAATGTTTGCTTATATATATTTTTTTAAGTCTAATTGAAGGACATTTTTGTCCAAAATATAAAACAGTTGAAAACATACTTCTTTATATTCGTGGGTGGAAAACATGTTTACACTTTACTATATGTAGATTAGTAGAAAATTCATCCTATCTCTAGGAATGAAATATCAATTTGTGATATCTTATTTTCAAAATAACTTATTAATGTATTTGGATAAAATAGAATGAATGAGGTTTTTGAGATTAGTAATGACAATTTTGTAATTAAAATGATTCGGATTGTAAAAGTAACATCTTATTTTAAAAAAAAAAAAAACTATCTCTAATCATATTTTGAGACAAAAATATAATATCTAAAATGTAAATTAAAATATTTATAATATTTAAAAAAAAAAAAAAGATAGCAGCATTATTTTGACCAGAATCACAGTAGATTAGTTGGATGAAGTTACTAAGTAGCACTTCACGTGCCTAGCTATCATCCAACTACTACACTTATCCAATTTAATATATTAATAATAGTGTCGCCATTAGACCTACCAAACCCCCTAGTTGATGATTATTCAAATATAGAAGCCATCACCCAAGTTGATATATGTTTATATATTATTTTATCCTCCTAATAAATGTACGTAATTTCCTTTCTCTTTTTTTTTTTTTTTTTTTTGTTTTCTTCTTTTGAGAAAGAGGAATTAATGCGTTCTAGATAATATAGATAAATAAATTGTAATTATAAAAAATTAGAATGAATGAATGAAATAAATAATTACCTTGTCCATCAAATCTTCGACTTTTTGAGCATCCTTAGCAGTTTCTTCAGCCATGTGTTCGACAGCCCTAACAACTCTCTTGAGGCCACCCTCCGGCAGCGCCGCCGCTATATCTTCGGCGGCCTTATCCACATCCTCCGCCACCTTCTCCACCGCGTCCGCTATTTTCTCCACCGTCTGCGCCGCCATGTCAACCTCCTCTATATATACAAAATTAATTTCATTAAATCCTTCATCATTTTTAATTAATTTCCGAACATTTCATCATTAACTAAAGAGTACTTTAACAAGATACATATTTTGGCCCTCACTTGTTAACGTCAATAGTCTTTGGACCATTAAAGGTACAGCCACAAACAATCCAGCAGCTGCAGCAAACCTGAAACAAGATTTTAAATTCATGACATTAATCTTAATTGATCCTTTACATAAGTACCAAACAAAACCCTAGCTTCTAGAAACCTCTGATTAATTACCATGGAGTGTCTGCAGAAAGGGGGAGGCCTGGTATGGCGGGGAAGGAGAAAGAAGAGAGAAGATCTGCTGCTGCTGCTGCTTCCGGTGTGGCTCTTCTCACCATCAAATCCCTGCACACATCCCAAACAACCTGCTATTAACACACACACACACACACACACACACAAAGGAAGGTAGATTGTGCATGATCTGATACATGTTTGGCGGTGGTGCTGCTGCAGCAAATCTGTGGAAATTAGTCCGGCGAAGAAAGGAGCAATGGCCATCGTTCTGGAGATTGGGACGAGTACTCTTACACTTGGTGCTGGTGAGGATGGTGGTGATGGAGGAAGAAGATGAGGTGGCCATGATCTGCTATGTATTAATTATTCTATATTAATTTCTTGATGATCAGCTATATTGCGATAGGGTTGATGATCCTTAACTGCTCCAGCTGGTTCTGGGTTTTGAATGGGGAGAGAGAAAATAGATCTGCTAGCTGTGAATGGAAAAGCTGAATTATTATAATATGTTTGACATTATGTAAGTTTTTTATTTGATAAATTTCCACGAAGATCATATTAATTGCAACGTGTTTAATGTGTTCAAAATGTGGCGCATCTATTTGGGCATAGTCAACCAACTGCTTGTTCCATGCAAAAATTAGTCACTTGTCGTAATAGGGGAAAAAGTGCTTGTAACATCCCAATTTTTCTTAATTTTTTTTTTATTTTTATAAAAATTAACATTTTTGTAGCGGAAAATTAAATTTGTAAATATTTTAAAAATAGAAGTTTGAGTAATAAAATAAAGACCTTAAGAGTATTTAAAAATAACCCGAATCCTACAACGGTTTCAGCAGAAGACCTCAACAAAATGAAATGAGTCATGCTAAAGCAGATTGAAGATGGAAACATTTAGTCTTTCTTGAAATAAATAGTTTAAAATAAAACAGGTAAAGTAACTCTAGCCACCGCTCATCCACTCCATTCCACGTCCATGCCATTACTCTGAAATTTTAGATTTTTCATAAAGGGGTGAGCAAACACTAGCTCAGTGGGGACATGCTTGTCAAGATTAAAGGCATCAGGTAAAAGCAAGACAAATAACACAACAGCCAAGCAAATAAACATTTTCTCATCTTGGGATTGGCCAATCAATTCTGAGCACGGCGGGTATACCCGAGGATCTACTTTTGATCCTTGGACCTCTTACGTCCCTGGCTAATTCTCATGCATAGATCATAGATCACAGCAAGTCTCATGCACAGATCAATAGATCATAGCAAGCATTTTCATAAAAATTTTCTCATGACACATTGCATCAACTCATCAATCACTTCCACATAACACATTTAATAAAGACAAACATATATGAAAAGAATCCCCACCTTAAAAGTTAAAAACCTTGAGCGGAATGAAAGTGAATGCAAATCCTATTCCTCGCGAGCTACACCTTCTTCGACACCTATTCATCCATAACGAAAACATACACTAACTTAATACCTAAAGGTCTAAAGAAAACCTCAATAACTATTTTAATTAAATTAAATCTCTAAAGTAGTCTTAGGACACCTTGGAGGGTAAATAAGAACTTCTTTAAAATTTTGAAGAATTAAGACATGAATCCTAAGTTGGAAGATTTTAGGAAAACTCTAGTTAAGCATTGCAAGATTTATTTCTTAAAAAGTATAAGATAAAATGATCCTAAATTTTAAACATGGAATCCAGGTTATTAAATAAATAACATTTATAAATTTCACAAAGATTCAAATAGTATAACCACAGATTTATAATTTTTGAAACTTAATTTCCAGAAACAGAAAATTCTGCAGAGCTGTAAAAGAAAATTAGTATACGAAGAAATATAAACTCTTTTATTTTGAAAATTTTCCAGAAGATAAAAGACATATGAATCTGTAACATATCCAAAATTCAAAGCATTTGAAGATGTTTAACTATGAGTATTAATCTCGTAAATCAGAAAGTGTACATCGTGAATCCTTCCAAAACAGAAAAAGAAAATTAATTTTTGAATGAAATAGCTATCGGATTAATTTGAAATTTTTACTGTAGATCAAAATCCTGATAATATATAACCTGGTATAATATTATAAAATTTGGAAGTATATAAATAATAGTTTTAAATTTTTAAAACTGCGATACTAAAGCTGTTGAATTTCGAAAGTCAATAATATAAAATTTATATAAAATAAAATATAACTCCGATTGACATGAAAGTTTTACAGAAGACCAACGTTACAGTATACTATAACATATTAAAATTTCATAAAATTATAAGGTCTGTAAGTATTTATTTTAAAACGTCTAAATCAGAAACGTGAACATACCGATTTTTGGACTGAAGGAATATAAAATTTATTTTAAATCGGTTTCAACTCCGATTGATCTGAAATATTTACTGAGTATTCAATATATATCAAAGATCAACATATCCAAAATTCATGAAATTCGGAGGTGTCTAACTACGAATTCAAATAATTGACTAACCGTTCTAGAATTTGAAATTAAAGAACAAGATGTGTTTCCTTAACCTAGTTGTATTCTAACTCAAGACATCACTTAGATTTATCATAGGAATAAAACAAATAACTCTAGATTTAATATGGAAAGAAAATTATGAGAAAAGAAAAAACACGTACCTTTCCTAAGAGAGTTGAGAATCCTAACCCTAGCGTACTAAATTTTCTCTTATTTATATGATTAGGTTTATGGGTTCTAAACCTAATAATAAGGTAATGAGCCTCATAATCTCTTGGGCTCATACTAAAAGAAGTCTAGTAAGACTTAACTTATAATTCCAATTAGACTCATCATTTAACTAAAATCCTACATTATATAGGATTGATATAATTTCTTTCATAAATCTAACAACCTTTAAATTATTAATTTATTATTACTTCTATTATTATTTTACGGGTGTCACAGTCCTAACTTATCTTCCATTCTGTTTTGTAGTCTTTTTTTATTAATTTTTTTTTTAATAGTTAATGAATTTCTGAGTTTTGGTAGTGTAGGTTTGGGTGCAACATTTTGACTTGAACGATGTGTGTCGATGTAGATGAATTGTCAATTTCTATTAATATGAATTCCATTCAGAATGGAACGATTAAGTTTAAATGATATGAATTAAAAAGTATTATGAGGAAGAAGGATAAAGATGACCAATAAAAATTTCGTTTAATTTTAAAAGAAGACTGAGATTTACTTATTTGTTCAAATTTCTTATATTACACTTTTTATTTTTAACTGATGTTATTGTTTCTGTAATAATATTCAATGAATATATAGACTACATATTCTGCATATATTTTTAATGTTCAAAACTATATTCCATTCATCTCAACTTATTTCTATTCTTCCTTATGTTTCAATTTATAATCAAATTTTCTTATTTACTGTATCAATAAATTTCCAATTAACTGAAATACCCCTATTTAATACACTTTCGTAAAAACAAAACGCATCTTTAATGGAGTGGTTCCAATGATAAATTTATTTTATTTTTATTTTTGATCATTTACGTGAGTATAAAAATACAGAAACTACTTAAAGTTCCAATCAAGGACGAAAAAATCGGTATCGGTAAAAATATCGGTACCCTAATTTTACGGATATATCGGTATCAATATCGATATAGGTGGAAATATCGGACATTTTTTTAAAAAATATTAAAACTTTCTAAAAAATTGAAAAATTATATCTACTAATTTATAGATTATTATAACTGACATTAATACATATATTGAACTTATAATTTAAAAAAAGGGTTAAATTCATTTTTAGTCCTGCCCTAAAGACTTTGTCCGATTTTAATCTCGTTAAAATTTTATTTTCAATTTTAGTCCTATAATTGAAAAAATTGTCCAATTTAAGTCCTTTTTTGGTCGGATTTTCGATTTTCCGATCACATTCCGGCAAGTGTGCTACACTCGCCCCCAATGCGAACATTTCAGCCGTTTTATGTTGGGATTAAATTCATTTTTAATCCTGCCCCAAAGGTTTTGTCCGATTTTAGTCCCGTTAAAATTTTATTTTCAATTTTAGTCCTATAATTGAAAAAAATGTTCAATTTAAGTCTTTTTTTCGTCGGATTTTTGATTTTTCGATCAGATTTGAGCGAGTGTGCTACACTCACCCCCAATCCGAACATCTCAGTCATTTTATGCTGACATGGTTGTTTTTTCACATGTAGAATTTTAAATTCATTTTTCAATTCCATTATTTTGCCATTTTGACAAGCACACCCGACACCCTCTCTCCACCTCGGCCACCCCTCTTCGCCGTTCCTGTTGCCGGCGCCAACACACCCATCACCGCCACCCACGCACATGCACATACATACACTCATACACCAACACACATATACACGCATGCACACATATATACACATATACTCGTCATCACCTTCGGGGGTGGCTCAGGCCTGAACATATCGGCGTAACCCCACGCTGGTACCACAACACACACCAAGCGGCGACCGATAGAGAGAGAGAGAGAGAGAGAAAATGTGAAAAGAGATAGTGAGAGGAACTAAGCCTCTCTATGGCCGTACGCGGCAGCGGTGGTTTGGACATTTGAGCCCGTACCCACGATGGGTTCGACGAGCTCTACTAGATGACCCGGTTACCTTGCTTAAAGAGCACCAGCAGGAGCTCCGAATGGTGGTGGTCGGTGGTTTGGTGAGGGAAAGAGAGAACGGAGGGGAGATAGAAGAGAGAGATAACACATTTCCAACCTTGAAAAATATCATAAAGAAATTCCACATGTGAAAAAACGGCCATGTTAGCATAAAATAGCTGAAATGTTCGGATTGGGGGGCGAGTGTAGCACACTCGCCGAAATTTGATTCGAAAATCCGAAGAAAAAAGGACTTAAATTTGATGATTTTTTCAATTATAGGACTAAAATTGAAAATAAAATTTTAACGGGACTAAAAAGGGACAAAGCCTCTGGGACAGGACTAAAAATGAATTTAATCCCAGATAAAATGGCTGAAATGTTCGCATTGGAGGCGAGTGTAGCACACTCGCCGGAATTTGATCGGAAAATCGAAAATCCGACGAAAAAAGGACTAAAATTGGACGATTTTTTCAATTATAGGACTAAAATTGAAAATAAAATTGTAACGGGACTAAAAACGGACAAAGTCTCTGGGATAGGACTAAAAATGAATTTAACCCTTTAAAAAAATGATACAACTAATATACAGATAAAAGATTATATAAGCGTTGTATTTAATGATAACATCACGAATTTTTTGATACAGCCGATTTATGCATAATGCAGCCAAAAAAAAAAAAAAAATTATCATCAATATTTTGAGCCCCTGGACGTACTATATCATCAAGCCAAGGAAGAATTATTGCAATTTATGCATAATGCAGCCAAAAAAAAAAAGTCAAAAAATATCTTGCTGACCGATATTTTGATACAGCCGATATATTGCCGATATAGTACGAGAAATATACTGGACACCACCGATATCGATATCATCGATATATCGCCGATATATGGGCGATATTTTAACCAAAAAAATTACGGTGGATATTTATATCGGTTTTCAATTTTTTGCGATATTTCGATGATATATCACCGAAATATCGCGATTTTTTGTTCCTTGGTTCCAATTATAATTTAGTACATTTTGAAAATTGGTGTATATGAGTTTGGGCATAAAAGAGGGTAATCCCTTAATGGATCCAAAATTGAGTGACATATTCAATGCCCCAAAGACCAACAAGCTGAAATAAAAGTTGCATGGCCCAGACCAATTATATGTTGGGTCTTCATCCAATTAATTAACAGGCCACTCTAAAAAAATATAAGAATTTCCTTTGTGTTAAAATAAAATTTGTTTATTTAGGTATTACAAGATGGCTTCTATTTTCGACACCCCAGACATTTGGACTAAAGATTGATTTTACTATTATCAGTTTAATAATACTCGAACTTACCCTAATTTGCTAATCTAACCCTGTAAAAACAATACATTTTTCTATAAAATTTAGGTGAATTCAAAATTACAAGTTATACTAAAAACTTGTACATTAACCATCTGAACCTTTGAGGTCGAAATCTCTATCCTTTAAAAATGATTTGATAAGTACCCAAGTGAATGGCATCTCATAAGTATTATCCACACTTACCTAATATTTCACTAAATGGCATTTGGTTAGTAAGTTAGGATGAATGTGAATCATTCATTGCATTCTATATTTCATTTTATATACAGTAATACATTCAAAAAGGGAGAACTCAACACCGTATAATAAATAAAAAAACTTATATGATACATTATCAAGAATAATTATTATGAGATAAATCTTTATTACCTACAAAACAAAACTCGTTTTCACAAATTGATATATGAATTGTGAAGTATGGATTATGAGTTGACCCGTCTCACATTACTAAATTCGTGAGACGGTTCTTAGATTTTATTTGGTGGGCAGAACCCTGTGTTGGGGTCTTAAAATGGGAGTTAGGCGCCACATACTATTCGGACAATATGTACAAGTTAGGCTGTGAAAGTGAGTACATTGAATTTATTATGTCTTTTTTCATGTGACATAATTACTCATATATATTCGGAGACACCAAACCCATTATCACTTATTCCATGCATGTGACCTAAATTCTCCTGTCTCGACACTGCATATGGATAGCAACGTAATTCGTGATAAGAATGGACTATAATAATTATGAACAAAGGACAAAATGTCAAGAAATATATCTTCATTTTAGTTACTACAATCAGGCTATGTTCATGGAAGGAGGGCAAGAAGACAACACTTACTCTAGCCACTAATTAATATAATATATTTTGCACAATTAATATGTTTTGGGTTCTTGTATGGGTTTTTAAAGATTCGGAGTGAAAATTTAATTACTCACATTAATTATAATTGGTCTGTGTTATCAGATCCACAATAAGCTAAAGATTTGATCCCAAATTTTCATTACATGTACAAAAAGTGAAGATTTTCACTTACTTTAATGTAAATGATACATAATGCATTAATAAGTTTAAATGATACATAATGCATTAATAAGTTTAAATAAATCGCGTGTGATAAATGGCAGAAATAGCATATATACCCTGGAAAAATTAAATAAAATAGTTGTTACAATCATTTTGAGAAATACAACACTTGAAATTGAAGCAATTTAATTGGGACAAAAACTGCCTTTTAGTTGGAAGTGAGAACCTCAATAAACTATCAATGAAATGGAAGAATATATGTATACATATATAGGTGGAGTGGAGATAAACTTTGAACGTACAACTTTAAGACAAAGATTGGGTTGTTGATGAAGGGTTTTCCTTCAACCAACTTAATTCTTATATGAGAATAGGACTTCATAAATAGTTCATTTAATACAATGATATCTACTCGTGTTTTATGAGGAATTTTTTGTTATACGTATATTATACTAAAGTATAACTTTTAAATTTTGAAACTATCCAACCTCTAAATTTATATCAAATTATAATTTTAGCATGCTCTATGGTTTTGCGAATATCGAAAGTTTAATCTGATCACAAGTTAGTTATAAGGATATTATGGATTTTATTACTAAAAACTATTTTTAACTTTTCAAATATGACTTTTCTTTTTTTTTTTAAGGACAAAAATTCTTTTGGAAATATGACTTTTTCTAAGAGACGAAATGAGTTTTCCACTAAAGAATTTTCGCATTAATACAAATCCTCGTTCAATGCATTAAAGTTGAATAAGACAATGTGTTTTGTTATGATCTTTTAGAAGTTAGGGAGTTATCATTTACGGTAATCCAGTTGAGATTAGGTAGTAGAGAATTCACTTCAGATTAATCTTCGGAAAGTTGCCTAATTTTCCATTAAGTACGTTTATATGTAATTATAGTTTATTCATATTTGATGTGAATATTGATCATATGATTCATTGCATAAGGTGTAAATTAACTTTTATAATTCTAAATTAATTTGGCATCTTGAAATGAGTACTAGTAATAAAAAAGTTAGGAAATAAGACTTCGAAGGTAAGCTATAGATGGGCTAGCTTTTGCCTTCAACCTACGTTTTTCTTGGCCAATAATTTGCTCACATATAATCTTAGGTATGCCCACAATTTGGGAAATTATAGGTCACGTGGTTTTGCTTTTTTTTTTTTGAGTGCCCACAACATTGAATTGTTGATATCTAACCTCCATATTCTTTTTTCTCTTTATTTATTTATTAAAATTTTATTCCAAGGGAACTATATTGACGATGTTGTGTAATTTGTTTCACCGTAAAAATAATCGATCCAATGCGCCTCTAAGGGAAAAATAGTGATTTTATATTACGAGAAAAAAAAATCTACGTTGGATATATATATATATATATATATATATATATATTGTAAAGATCAATTTTTTTTAATTGAGTTATGAGGAATAGGAGGGATGGAGACAATAAAAATCAGTAAATTTGCGCAATTTAAAGATCGAATTGTGATTATCATAATCTGAACTTTTATAAAAGTGAATAGTACATAAGCTACAAGACTTATGACTATAAATATCAAATTTGATCGATTATATATAGTGTATAGTTATTCAATATTGTTTACCGATACATTCATTTTTATATAACACAATATATTGAAAAATGTTTTCAAGGAAAGCTAATATCAAATATTTTAGTTTATAAGTATAATTCTTGTAAGACCGTCTCACAAATTTATGAGACGGTTCAATCTTAAAATCATAACCTATAAATTATAAAATTAACTTATGAAAATTGATTTGTGTTGTGGTAGTGAGACACCATCTCATGAAATATTTCAATGTATTGTCTTATATAAAATTTTGAATTGGGAGAAATAGGAAAGCCCAACAAATCTTCAGTCTTTAGCTGATGGATCTGAGACGTTAATTAAAGAATACTGTGATGCATCATGCTATAATAGTGTCGATTAAAACTATTAACTATCGTTAATTTACAATTAATATTGCAGTTGTTGAGTTAGTGAACAAGCTTGAATCCACGTGATTGAGGATTTAATTGTAATTAGGGATAATTGATGATGCAATAGTTGGGTGTTCACGTGATTAATTAAATTTTGAGACTTAAGTTTCCCTCAAATTGGGACTTGGATCCGTAGCACTCAACTAAAAATATTTATGTAGATTTGATTTGGTCAATATTTCAGCCACAAAAAGATTATGTAGAGATCCTCACTACTGACTACTGTGCTTCTAATGGGGCCCACCTGCAGACATGCTTAATCATGCAATATATTTATGGATCAAGAAACTAAATCAGAGTAAATCAATGAAGATTTGCAAGAAATAACATGTCTAATCACGTTTTAAGATTTTTTCAAAAAAAATAATAAGGAAAAATTTGTAAAAATGACCTGTAAATTTGCTCTTATTAAGAAAATAACTTATAATTTTGGACATTTTTTAAATTACCCTGTAACTTAAAAAAAATTGGTAAAAGTGACCAATAACCGGTTGAAGCAGGTAATGGTCCGGTTACCTGCTTATGTGGCCGTTCTACGCGCATGTGGCCTGCAACGACTCTTATGTGGCAAAAGCGAAATCTTAAAATCCCCAAATTAATAAACTCTTTCTCATTTAAACCCTAGAACCAAATCCGTGTTGAAGGAGAAGGTGATTCGTGTTGGAATAATGGAGCAGGTGAAGCGTGAGATCTCTGTTATGAAGATGATGCACCACCCAAATATCGTTGAGCTTCACGAGGTTATGGCCAGCAAGACCAAGATCTACTTCGCCATGGAATTCGTCTGCGGCGGCGAGCTGTTTGCAAAAATCACGAGGGGCCGGCTGCGTGAGGAAGCCGCTCAGAGTTACTTTCAGCAATTGATCTTCGCCATTGATTTCTGCCACAGCCGCGGCGTCTACCATCGAGATCTGAAGTCGGAGAATCTGCTGCTAGATGAAGAAGAGAATCTTAAAGTGACGGATTTCAGGCTGAGTGCGTTTACCGAACATCTGAGGGAGGACGGAATGCTGCACACGACTTGTGGCACGCCGGCGTATGTCACCCCGGAGGTGATCGGAAAAAAGGGATATGACGGTGCGAAGACGGATATTTGGTCATGTGGCGTCATTCTCTATGTGTTGTTGGCTGGGTACTTGCCTTTTCAGGAATCCAGGAAATTTACAGGGGTGATTTCAAGTGTCCGCCGTGGCTGTCATCGGAATCCAGGAAATTGATCTCCAAAATGCTGGATCCCAATCTATTTTTCAATTGGGGAATTTACCAATTAGGTTTTTACCTACATTAATATGTCCCAAATCTATTTTCCCTCCTTTAACTTTGCCACATAAGAGTCAACGGAGTCCACATGCTCGTAAAACGGCCACGTAAGCAGGTAACCGGACCATTACCTGCTTCAACCGGTCATTGGTCATTTTTATCAACTTTTTTTAAGTTACAAGGTAGTTTCAAAAATGCCCAAAATTAAAGGTTATTTTCCTAATAAAAGTAAACTTATATGTCATTTTTACAAATTTTCCCTAATAATAATCACGTTTTAAAATAATATGTCAACTCTACGTCTCTCCCTTGCTCTTAACCAATCTTAATTAATATATAAATTTATACTCTCCTAGTCCCCCCCCCCCTTTTTTTTACGCATGGAGCTTGGTTGTGGAAAAATAAAATTTGAATTTTAACAGCAAATTTTATTTATTATAAAAGAGTCAAAATTGATAAATAAGAATTAAGAGCCATAGAAATAATAAACTCCCTCCAAAAAATTTGAATTTGGCGCCATATTTTTAAAAGTCAGAAAGGCAAGAAAAAGAGAGAAAAAGAACAATGGGTGGCGGTTTCTCATTTGTTTGAATAAAAATAAAAATATCCAAAAAGAGACAACCCATGACTGGGGAGTGGGGACTTAGCTGTCTTTTCCCCTTTTCGATTTCTGCCCCTTCCCCCATTCAAAAGGACACCACACTTTTTTTTTTAAATTTTAATATTAATTTTCTCTTATTATATTGGTCCAGCCGTCCAGCAACGTAGCATTCACGTTAAAATGACCTCGGGGCCCACGGGACAGCCCAACGTCCCCCAGGCGTCCGATTTGGCGGGAAGATCGTGACCATTCAGCAGCCGCCACCGGCTGCCGCCGTGGGAATGGTGGCGATGAGTTACTGCGAGGCACGTCGCATTAAAATTAGCAGTGAGCATGGGACATGACGAAGTCGTGATAAGGTATTGCGAGATCATGGGGTGGGGACAATTAATATCGTAAAAGTCGCATTTTTAATGTAGATTATGGCTTTCCATGGGATAAGTTTGAATGCCTTAAATTAATGGATTTCTTTTAATACTACTACTCCTCAAGGAGGTGGACAGGGGCGGAGCCTCATGCAGCTAGCCCCCAATTTTTTTTTTAAAATTTAATTTTTTATGTATATTTTTTTTATTTTAAGTGTTAAAATATCCGTTTTATAGTAATTTCGTCTTCCAAATATAACAAATCCCCCAACAGAAGTTGTCTAACTCCGCTTTTGGAGGTGGGTAGTGTGTGAAAAAGTTTGCTAATAAATGAAAGATCATATATTGCAGCCGCTACAATGTGAACATGATCTTATAATTAATTTAAAAAACGCGAAAATTTAAATCTAGAATGTTTTATAACCTAGTTCTTGACCTGGTCAAAAGGATTCAATATATTGGATATATTAGGTTTTAATCATATTAAAATATGAGAGTTTACAAGTAAAAAATAATATTACGTAGTGTTAGTATGCTTAAAATTATAATTGAATTATACACAAATATAACGTAAATTATAATTGAATTATACACAAATATAACGTGATTTTTGACTATAACAGCATTCCAATCGATATTGTCATTGTTATAAATCACTTAAAATTACCAATTATGTGAAGTCGAAACTAGATGTTATCTTTCTCACATCAGAAGGACTAAATATTGGAAGAAATTTAAAACTTAAGAATCGTTTAAAACCCCAAAAATTAATAAAGAGGGCATGAGGGAGCGTGTTTCATGAAGTCAGAACACAAGGGCCCCTTGTTTTCAACAAACCACTTAACCACCTCCACTAATATTTTTGGGTTCAACTATATCAGGGAATTTTATTTTGTTTGATCAAATTTTATCTATTTTA
The DNA here is from genome assembly GCA_028654395.1 of Scutellaria barbata. Taxonomy (NCBI): domain Eukaryota; kingdom Viridiplantae; phylum Streptophyta; class Magnoliopsida; order Lamiales; family Lamiaceae; genus Scutellaria; species Scutellaria barbata. The sequence goes on from CM053645.1 coordinate 14,100,671, forward strand.
TTTTATTTTATTATCTTTTAAAAAATAAATATTATTGAATGAGGAAAAAAAAAAAAAACACCCATCAAATTACAAAAGAAAGCAACAAAAAAGAGACAATCAACGTCCCAACACCATTTTGGAATTGTTATGTCAGTTCAAAAAAAAAAATGATATAACTCAACACAATGTATAACAAACCAACTCCACGTTCTAGTTTTGATTTCCTCCATCATCTTCTCCAGCTCAAACGCAACACCACAAAACAAACAAGTATTTCTCCACTTTCAAATCACCCACATCACGCACATCCAAATTGTGATAGTAGTATCTCTATTTTTATTTTCTTCAAAAATATCTTCATTACAAAGTACGTGTTCCAAATGATTATTATGCTTATGCATATTCATTGAGACATTAAGCCAACAATAGATACGCATTCAAACTTGATAAAAGATAGGACACTCAAAACAAACATGTGGTGCGGTTCATTATTCACTTAAGTGAATATATACATTGAAATCCTTTATATTATTGGTGAGATGGTTTTATTATTTTACAAAAGAGTGTTTCGTATACTTGTGTATTCTCTTCTCGTCTTAACCTTTTCTTTTAATTTTACAAAATATTATTGAGTATTAGTGTTTATCTTGATCAAATTATTTGCTTGAATAATATTAGATTACAAAACGTACAAGCTATTAAAATTGATAATTTCACGATTAATGTGATCGAAAAGTACTTTAATGAGCTAATTTACAGACAAAACAAAAAAAGAATAAAAAGGGTGAAGTGCCTTTATATCCTGAAAAAAGAGTAGGACGCTTTTTTTTTTTTTTCCAAGTATTTTCAGTTTCTTATTCAAATTTAACTAAACAATCTCCAAAAATGTTTATCGAGCTTATAAAATATTTAATTTTAGAGAGAGAGAGAGCATGGGCAGCGCCAATGGCACATGTATTGACAGTATTGCCATTCTTGGCACGGGTTTGGACCTTTTGACTAGATCATAATGGTCAAATTGTATTGAATTGTGTGAACTTTGACGACGTCTTATAAATTTAAGATTCATATCATAAGGAGTCATTTGATATCAATAATCTCCAAAAATTATAAATTGAAATAAAATTGTTGTATCCAAATACAACATTCTTATAACTAACTATTATCTTAATATAAATATATCATACAACTTCAGTTATAAATTTATATGATGGTTAGAATATGCGATATAATTACAATAACACTCAAAATTAACTATATATTTTATATTTGTTTTAGTTTTGAAAATGTATATGACACCAGAAAACAAATTAAGAGAGTGAAAACATTAAAATAAGGTGGGCTAACTGAAATGTAATACTCATACTTTAGTTAATAAAATCTAATGATTTTAGTAAATATATATGTTAAGAAATTTGACACACGAAATTATGGTCTCTTATGAATGCAACATATGTTTAACAATTATAAAACATATTACAAATTATATTGTATTTAATAGATAGAGCGTATTAAAATTATATTATTATTTTCAACGTCAATAATATTTTTAAAAAATTCTTTTATTAAAATTTTTTAATAATATTTTAAATTACTATGCATTATATGGGCTTTATGGCTTTATGCTGGTAATAAATATCATAATTCCATCATAATTTTTAAACTCATCTAAAATGTTGAGTTGAATAAATAAAGCAATTAAAAAGGTAAGACCTGAAGGAGAACTAATTATACTAAATGGAGTCTAAAACTTTGGATCCTAAAATGATACCAACGTGCTATCTATATACTATGGATACAATATTTGTAGTATTAAATCAAGCACATATACAGTAGCAAGGAACCGGATTTATTTCATCAAAAATCGGACAAATTCGTCGTCAATCGGGATTAGAAAGAAGTGAGCGGTTTGCGGCGGTTAAATCTGTTAATTAGGGCTCTAACTGTGCAACTCAAATCCTAAGTGATTAGTTGAGAAGTGAGAGAGAAATTAGTTTAGGCGTTTTCAGTTTTCATAAACCATAATCTTGCGATTCTGTAATCTGCTTCTTGTGTTGATTCATAGTGAATATATTTGCCATCTTTTGGCCGTGGATATAGGTCGCAATTGAGCACCGAACCACATTAAATTCTTGGTGTTTTCTTTACTAGTTTTCATTTGCAATTCTCATCATCTGCCATTGAAGGTGTGCTGCAAGTTATGAAGCTCGGTCTGTGTGATTTGATATCTGATCTTGAACTTAACAGCTTGGCGCCGTCTGTGGGAATCAAATCACGGCAAGATGTTGACAATACGATTAGATGTAGCAAAATTCACGAGAAAGGGTGACTTCAACTTGTGGAAGGTACAAATGGAGGCTCTATTAATCCAGCACAACCTGGAGGAAGCGTTGCATGAACCTCATGTTGGATCTTCTTTAGAAAACGCATAAAAGCGTGCAGAGATTTGCAAGAAAGTGAAGAGCGCGCTGATTCTATGTCTAGCGGAAAAGGCGCTCAGAGAGGTATACAAAGAAAAGACAGCGACATATATTTGGAGGAAGCTTGATTCGTTGTATCTGACTAAGTCCTTGGTTAATCAACTCTACCTAAAGCAAAAACTTCTAAATTTCAAAATCATAGATGAAAGAAAGGTTATCGAGAAGCTTGATGAATTTGTCAAGATCATAGATGATCTTGAAAATGTGGATAAAGAAATGAAGGATGAGGACAATGCGCTTATGCTGTTGAATGCACTTCCAAAATCCATGGATTCATTTAAAGATGCTGTAATATACGGAAGATTTGTGGCTCTCTCTCTTGAGGAAGTAATGATGGCTATTAAAACTAAGGTTCTTCAGAGTGCAACTAATCATAAGAATCAATAATTAGGTGAAGGTCTCAGCATCAAGAATAAGGGGTTTAAGAAGATTCAGGATAAGAAGAAGAATTCAAATCCGAATTCACAAAACAAAAGACCAACCGATGGGAATCAAGAAACTAGAAAATGTTACTCTTGCCATAAGGTAGGACACCTGAAGAAGAATTGTCAGAAAGATCAAAGGACAAACAACAGATGAAGGGACCTGAGGCAGTAATAGCTGAGAACAACTATGAAACAACATATATGTTGTGTATAGCAGTAGCAGCTATCTCTAAGGAGTGGGTCCTGGACTCAGGGTGCAGCTTCCATATGTGTTCTAGAAGAGAGTGGTTTTCAGATTTTAAGAATGAATACAGTGGATCGGTGTTTTTGGGCAATGACCAATCTTGCAAGGAGGAAGGGGTGGGAGTTATCACTCTGAAATTGCATGATGGATCAATCAAGAAGCTAACCCAAGTAAGGTATATACCAGACTTAAAAAGAAATTTGATCTCACTTGGTGTTAACAGGGAATAAGAGAAATGAACTCTACATTCTTAATGGATCAACAATTCAAGAAAAAGTAGATGCAGTGATGAGCAGTCAACAAGCAAACTTATGGCACAAAAGGGTTGGACACATTAGGAATAAATGTTTTCACCTTTTATCCAAGAAGGGAGTTCTTGGAGGAGAAATAAACAAAGATTATGAATTCTGTGATCAATGTGCTCTGGGAAAAGCGAAGAAGTTGCAATACCCCACAAGTCATCATCCGGCAAGAACAACTACTCATGGTGGCTCAAGGTATTTTATAACCTTCATTGATGATTTTTCAAGAAAGCTGTGAGTATATCCACTAAAGCACAAGAGTGATGCCTATAACACCTTCAGAAATTGGCTGATCAACCAAGAGGAGTTCTTGTCTCAGGAGTTCCAGGATTACTGCAAAGCTAAAGGAATTACAAGACACAAAACAGCCCTAATTAATCCACAGTAAAATGGTGTAGTCGAAAGGATGAGTAAAACATTGCTGGAAAAGGTGAGGTGTATGCTATTGAATGCAAATCTACCAAAAAGCTTTTGGGGAGAAACAGTTGTTACTGCAGCAAGCCTTATAAACAAGTCACCTTCCTCAGCAATTGATTTCTAATGTCTAGATGAACTATGGTATGGATTACCTATTAATTATTCTAATTTTAAAGTATTTGGTTGTTTTGCTTTTGCACATATAAGACAGGACAAGCTGGAACCAAGAGCTTTGAGGTGTATTTTCATTGGGTATCCAGAAGGGATTAAAGGATTTAAACTTTGGTGCTTGGAAGAGTGATATCAAAGGTGTTTCACCAGTAGGGATGTGGTGTTCAGAGAGGAAGTTATGGGGTATACTTCTGCTAATAAACCTTGCCAACAACTAGAAGTACCACTGGAGGTGGAGGCAGATGTTCAAGATTCTCCTAATCCAGCTGACAACAATCCAAAACAAATGGATCAAGCTATGCCAAATGATCAGGAAGATGGCCTAACATATGAAGATCATTCAGAACAAGCTGCAGACGAATTCATCCTCCAAATAGGTTTGGTCAAGCTGACATTGTGTCATATGCTTTAGCAGTGGCTGAAGACATAGAGTTTGAGGAGCTTCAGAATTATAAACAAGCTATGAATTGAATACAAAAGGATAATTGGCTTGCAACAATGAGAGAAGAGGTGGATTCCCTCCTTAAAAATTGTTCTATCCAAATACAACATTCTTATAACTAACTATTATCTTGATATAAATATATCATACAACTTTAGTTATAAATTTATATGATGGTTAGAACATGTGATATAATTACAATAACACTCAGAATTAATTATATATTTTATATTTGTTTTAGTTTTGAAAATGAATATGACACCAGAAAACAAATTAAGAGAGTGAAAACATTAAAATAAGGTGGGCTAACTGAAATGTAATACTCATACTTTAGTTAATAAAATCTAATGATTTTAGTAAATATATATGTTAAGAAATTTGACACACGAAATTATGGTCTCTTATGAATGCAATATATGTTGAAACAATTATAAAATATATTACAAATTATATTGTATTTAATAGATAGAGCGTACTAAAATTATATTATTCTTTTCAACGTCAATAATATTTTTAAAAAATTCTTTTAATAATATTATAAATTACTATGTATTATATGTGTTGACGTTGAAATTTGTATTATGAAATAATTCTTAGTCGAACACTCAAATTGAATGAATTCGGAGTAAATTAGTGAAAATCGAATGAGGAAAGTGTATAGAAAGTATATGAGAATGTGGAAAAAACACTGGCTCGAAGCCTACTCTGACAATTTAGCTTGACTGATCCTGAACGGTCTTTAGTGACCGGACAAGATCGTATGCAATATATGTGGAGAAATCAGCTATCTAGTGCTTAGTACAATGAAATGTTCGAACCATTTACAAGTTGAAATTACATCTATTTATAGTTAGAGAAGGGCTCAAGTAGTGGGGATCATGCCCACCACTTCCCTGTTTTCAGCCTATTTTCTAGGAAGTGGGTGGTTTAACTCCCCACGATCTTCTCACGATTGAGGACATCCTGCTCGGCATATCCTGTCCTGCTCGGCACTGTCCCTTCAGATTCTTTAGGAAAATGGTCCTGGTCGGGTTGTTCGAATGTCGTTCAGGTCAAACATCCTGGTCGGATTATATGGATAAGCTCACTGTTCTAAATCAGATTTCTGGAAGTTACCGATCAGTCAGGCTCAGCTAGAGCTGTCGAAATGGGCCGGCGGGACGGGCCGGCCCACAACCCACCTTTTGGCGGGGCGGACTTTTTATTGAGCGGGCTTTTAAATCCCAACCCAGCCCAACCCACCGGTGGGTCGTGGGTTGGGCGGACCAACCCACTTTTTTTTTTTTCTTCTAACAATTAGTTCACTATACATAAATACATTCTAATAGCTAATAAAAAATGCAAATTGTTCGCAAATTAAAATGCAATATTCATCACATAACTATATATTGTACACTATAAGATATTCTCCTTATTCTTCATCAATATTCTCCATGATATTGAACACTACAAGATCTTCACTAGGGTTTTCTACTATTTTTAGTATTTTTAATTAATTAAAAAAATTGAAAAAAAAGGCGGAACCCACCCCAACCCACTTCAACCCACGACCCAAATGGGCCAGCCCGTTTAGGCCCGCTTTTTTACGAGCTTCGAAATATCCGGCCCAACCCACCTTTTATATATGGCGGGGCGGGCTGGCCCAACGGACCTAATCCGTTTTGATACCTCTAGGCTCAGCAATCGATTCTAACTTGGGTCGGATGGTCCAACAATATGGGCTTTATGCTGGTAATAAATATCATAATTCCATCATAATTTTTAAACTCATCTAAAATGTTGAGTTGAATAAATAAAGCTATTAAAAAGGTAAGACCTGAAGGAGAACTAATTATACTAAATGGAGTCTAAAACTTTGGATCCTAAAATGATACCAACATGCTATCTATATACTATGGATACAATATTAATATAGTTATTGTCGACATATCATATATTTAATATAATTATTATTCTTGCATCAGATATTTTGAGAAAAATTGATCTCTACGCTACAATAAGTATATTATGTGTGAATATATAATTTCCTAGAAACAATAAGACTAGTAAAAAGAGAAAATATTATAACAAACAAATAACTAAATAAAAGAAGGGTGTGGGGTTCATTATGAATGTGCAGAAATAGACAATAGAGTAAAAGAAAATTAGGCAGAGATTAAGAAAGACAGGACCAATGAAGCAAAAATTAAAAAAAGGCGATCATGTCACGTGTAAACGTCATTATATTATTTTGGTCGGCTGATCCTCACTTAATCTTCAAGATACCCGTCATTACCGCTCTTAATTTGCTGACCCCCCCCCCCCCATTTCAATTCATTAATAGATAACTCTTCATGTTTCATTAGGTTACATAAAAAAACAAAATTTTAAAATAGATCAAACCGATGTAATTTTTAGGTTTAAATAACACAATTAACTCATTTTTTTTTTTTTTTTTTGTTTACAATTTTGAAGAATAAAAAATAAACATAAATGAAACCAAGCAAATTTTCATAATGGATCTCTAGAGCCTTAGACAAAATATGAAAAGAGACAATAGTCTTTAATACCATAAAATCAAATAGTGTATTATTTTTCTATTAGTAAAATAATATTGTTACTTTCTATCCTATAACATGAAAATTGATAAAATTAATCTTATGATATAAGTAAAAATCATTGCGCACTTAATAATTTATACAATATTCATGTAATACTATAATTTTACAGTAATATGCAATTAATATCTTATAAATATTTTATAAATATATAACTAATATAAAATTAATAATACATTTTATATATAAATTTGATATATGTATTAATTGATATTAGTTATATACACCGAAATATATAAATTCTTATATTTTTGAAAGAAAAAATGAAAAAACATATGTAAATAAGCGAGCTTCTCCTATGCACAACCCCTTGCCCCCCGTTGAGTCGAATGCACGCAAAGCATAATCATAAAAACACGTGGCGTCCATGCTGTCAATGTGGGCTCAGCCTCCTGGGACCGTGACACACGTCTCGACTCATTAACGAATGGGGTAGTTGACTTACAACTTAGTTAACAATAAGTTTAAAATAAAGGGAAAAAAGAATTAGTGATAGACAGAAATAAGGAAAAGAGGATACATTGTCCAAAATCCGGTCCCTCGATATTTTTAAGGCTAATATATTAATTAAATGATAAATAAATAAAACAAAAAGGAAACGCATTAGTTAATTAAGACTAATAAATAAATACCCCCTTCCCCTTGAGAGTGGAGAGACCAAAGTGAAAAAGCATGCAGTGTTATGTCAATGCTTTAGAGAGAGAAACCACCCACCCAAACCAACAAAGAGTTTCTAGAGAGAGAAAGGAAACCGGCTTCGTGTTAACAGAAGTGAAACGGTGAATAATCTTTTTGGGATTGTTTCTGGAGAGAGAGAGAGAGAGAGTAAAGCAGATTTTAATAGTGTTGGAAGTGAATTTCAGTGAATAATTTGTTTGGGATTTTCTCACTCTGGGAGTTTTTGGTTTGAAAATCATGGAGTGCCGGACGTATTTGGATGAATATGAAAAGCTTCTTATTCGAATGTCCACACCAAGGTCAGTTTCTTCTTCACTGTGTGTTCTCTGTCTGATCCTCTGCTTCTCTCTTCTGTAAATTTATGATCCCTTTTCTATGTCAATGATTTCATTTTTTTTTCAAATTTTCATTGTCCAAATATTTCTGGATTTTTAAGTATTACGTTTTCCTGAATTCATTAAATGCTTTTAATGAAAAAGAAAAAGATGGACAATCTTGGGGAATTTGTGATTTGATCTGGGATATTTTCCTCTTGATTTTGGGCAATTTTTGTATTTGTTAATCCGGAAATATTTGCTCTTTCCGGTGAGATTTTGTGAATTGTTGGATCATTCATTACAGGACCAGTAACGATTTCACTCGATTCCTTACCTTAATCGAATTTAATTAATCAATTAATCACCGATTACATTCCTTTCAAGTTACTCAGACCATGTCTATTCGCAGTCTTCCCAAAATTGACTTTTCTATGACTTCCTACACATTTCTGAATGATAATTGTCAAATTCCAATAATGCCCCCTGACCGTTTCTCCGTCGACTTCTTGCAGGGTCATGGTCGACAATGCGGGTTGTTCAAACGTGACCCGCCTCACGGTATTGAACCCTTTCTTGGGTCCTTCATTAAATTCTAGGCTTCAATTTTTTTATTTACTTTTTTTTGAAATTTTCTCTTGCAGATTGATAGCGCAAGAAAACACGGGATTCTTCTAGAAGCTGTTCAAGTTTTGACGGATTTGAATCTTTCAATTAAGAAGGCTTACATTTGTTCCGATGGTCGGTGGTTCATGAATGGTGAGTTGCTAACTTGCGCCATCTATTTGTTACCGAGTTTATACAATTAAGAAATGGAATTTAATATTAACGTTTCTATAAATTTGCAGTTTTTCATGTGACCGACCTGAATGGGAACAAATTAACTGATGAGAGCGTTTTAGGCTGCATTGAGCAGGTAGTTATTATAAATATTAGCACAGCTAAATTTTATCCTCAATTTGTAATTTCTTCATTGTCACGGATTTCACATATTGTCTGAATGGAATTTGTTTGATGTACTGATGATTGTAACCTTTCATGGTTTTGCAGTCACTCGAGACAGTTCATTATGGGAGATCGAAATCCATCGAGGGCCTAACAGCTTTGGAGTTAACGGGCACAGATCGAGTTGGCCTTTTATCCGAGGTTTTTGCAGTGCTATCGGATTTGCATTGCAATGTGGTGGATGCAAAGATGTGGACTCACAATGGGCGAATCGCGTCCTTAATTTATCTCAAGGACAATGATTCAGACTCTCCAATTGGGGATTCACAGAAACTAGAAAAGATGGAGGCGATGTTAAGGAATGTGTTGAAAGGGGACAATGATATCCGAAGTGCCAAAACCTCATTTTCTTTGGCCGTCACACATACGGAACGTAGGCTTCATCAGATGATGTTTGCGGATAGGGATTACGAGAGGAAACCTGTGATTAAAACATGTGACAATCCCTCTATTGTTTCGGTTCAAAATTATTTGGAAAAGGATTACTCTGTGGTGAACATTCAGTGCAAAGATCGAAACAAGCTTCTGTTTGATATCATTTGCACGTTAACGGATATGCAATACGCCGTTTTCCATGCCACAATCGACACATCTGGACATAGAGCTTCCTTGGTATATATATTTATATATTCTCTTTATAAGTATAGTTATAATGATTTAAGGCAATATTTTCTTACGTTTTGTGTGAATTTTATTCAGGAATTCTTCATCAGGCACATGGATGGGACACCAATAAGTTCAGAAGCCGAAAAGCAGCGTGTGATTCTTTGTTTAGAAGCTGCGATTGAAAGGAGATCATCTCAGGTGTGTGAAGAGGGAATTCTTTAAGCAACACATGTTACAGATTTTACTTAATTTATACGATTCTGATAGGATCTATTTACTTGTGTGAGCCAGGGTGTAAGGCTGGAGTTATGTGTGGACGATAGAAAATGCCTCCTAGCTGATGTCACAAGAACCTTCCGAGAAAACGGGCTAAATGTGACGAGGGCGGAGATATCCACCACAATGGGGACAGCTCGGAACATATTCTACGTGACAGATGCGATTGGGAATCCAACTGATTCGAAGATAATTGAGTCGGTTAGAGAGAAGATTGGTTTGAGTAATTTGAAAGTGAAGGAAGTGGCGACGATCTATCACGAAAAGACGGAAAGGGAGGAGGCGACGACAGGGGCAGGTGGGACCATGCTGTTATCACTTGGGAGCATGGTGTGGAGGAATCTGCACAATTTGGGATTGTTGATTAAATCTTATTCTTGATTGAGGTAGAATAATCATAAAAGCGAGTATTGTTGTTATTCGTTTGGTGGCATATTCATATTCTTTGCTTGAAGCAGGGGACTATGAACTGATGAAGCTACTTTGACATGGGTATGCTTGTCTGGCATTGGTAAACACACATATACTAATACAGGTGGATGATATGGGGCCCACACCTCCCTTTTTTTAAGAAAAAATATTATACGTGGATGGATAAGAAAAGTATACGGTCTTGGTGGGTGAGGTTGGCTGCTTTTAGGTGGTACTAGTTGTAGAAGATATTGATTTGTACATATTACTTATGGTTTTTACTGTTTTCTCTTTTGTATATAAGAAATACAACTTTCTTTTATGTGTCCTTTGTACATAGCTTTTGAATTTTTTGAGCCAATCAATCTCATATCTCATGTATTTGGTCTTGATGTAATATTCATTATTTATTTACATACAAATTACTCAAATGTCACTAATTGTGCCCACTTCACAAATATCTCAAAATTTTAAGGGTTTTTTTTTTCCTTGGTATGGGAGATCATTGACTTGGTTGACAGGGACATTAGCTGTTTCGTTTGATATGTCGGGAAAGGTGTGCAAATGAAATTGACCACATGACTTTTACGCAAAACCAGCATATTCCCTCATTATCAAATTTGAACTTTTGAAAAAGAAACCACGATTTAATCCTTTAATCAAAGTTGAACAAACTAGTGAATAGAATTTTGGAGATCACTAGAAACATTCAGTTTTTGAAAACGTCCATAGCTCTCTTAGAAAAAAAAATTCCATAATTTTGCATTACAACTTTGTTAAGTACTCCCTCCGTCCCCACTTATTTTGCCTACTTTGACCGGCACAGATCTTAAGAAAATACAGTTGACTGTTGATTGGATGTTTAAATTTATGTTTTTTTAGTGCTTTTTTTTTGCCATTTTTGGGCTGACAAAATAAGTTGGGACAAGCAAAAATGAAAAGTAGGCAAAATAAGGTGGGATAGAGGGAGTATAACGGAACGAAGTATTTGACATTTTGTTCCGAGTTTTTACAGTAAGGATGCAAAATGAGTATGAGTCCAAATGAAGCTAGCTAGTAAAATAATGATAAGTAAAAAAATAAAAACACAGTTGTCGAATCTCATTACTTTGTTGGATACATCGTCCAACTCACATGCTTTTGTACTCTGGCTTCATCTTCCCAATGTGGGTTTTTCCTTTGCGCTTCTCTATTTTATTTATCAGACAATTAATTTATCTTTTAACGTTAATTAGTATTTGAGTAGCCAATCAAAACTAGACCACATATCTAATGGGGATGATATGATACATGTAACAGATAGATGGTAAAAATTATATAATGTTTATGTCAAATGCATATTATTTATGACATATTGAAATTTACCCAATGAATGAACTAGTAATTATTCAAGCCTCTTTTATATCCATTTAGTTTAAATTAGTTGTCAGTTTTTTAATATAATCTCATTAAACTCTTTGAAATAATAAAAATATATAACATATAAATTGAAACATTTTTTATTTATAAACCAACGATTATTTTAAAATGGAGGAGCTAATTAAAGAAAAAAAAAAAGGGTCTTAAAATGAATTCAATAATCACCCATAGCACAGAGAATAAGACAGCTAGTTAATTGTTTTGGTGGGTATATAAATCTCGAGGAAAATGCCAAGAATTAAGACATTAAAAGGTCGATCAATGTATTTCTCTCCTTGGATTTATCAAATCCCTCTCGAATTAAGTATATTAATTCAGTTTGTTTGTTTGTTTTTTTCTAATACTTTACATTGACAAGGAAATAATCAATTTAATTAGGACTAGTGTTTAGTTATTGGCAACAAGTGTACATGTAGTTTGGACAACTAATTAGCAGCATCTGCTAATTTGACCAGAAATTTATCTTCACGCGGATGGATGGATATACAGAAGATACATGCCAGATCTTAATTTTTTTTTTTTTGGTTATTTTGTCTTATCATGAAATTATATGAGGATCTATATTTTGTTAGAGAATAATGTAATACAAAATTATAAAATTGATACAAGATGGATATTTATTTATACTTGTACTCCTTTTGCAGTATGAATTAATTTGCTAGTTATTATGAGTGATATGCAATTAAAGACAATGAGATAATTAAGCCAAATTGGCTTAAATGATAATAGCCGTTTAAAATCTAGGGTTTGCTGGTCTTGCATGAGTTTACCATTTATATATTCTTGTTTATCTAAAAATTGATTATAATGTATCGAGCTACAATAAAAATAAAAGAACCGGAGACTGCAGGACATTTTTTTCTTTGAGTACTTGATGATCAATATTGTGAGGAATGAGTGTTATTGGTGGATGGGATCTCCCATGGTCATGCAATGAAGCACTTACACCAACTCTATGGCATCATTAGAGGTAAAAAAGGGAAAAAAATGTTGATTAATTAGCTTATGGGTGTGTATAGTTTGGATTTTGGAGAAACAATATTGTTTTCAATGATGAGACTTGTGAGGTTGGTTGAATAGTGGATGATATTAAATTCATAATAATTCTGTTAAGAAATTTGAATATGTTGGGAAAATCGAAGTAGATTTCCAAAGACAAGCATAAACATGCATGAGAGAAATCAGTCACAAATTAAGACAGTATACATCTTACTGTCATTTGGGCTCCTCTTTTCATACTACTCTTAGTCTCGAGGCTTTTATTACTAATATTTTTGTTTTATTAATTTGCTTAATTCATGACAACATGACATTGTTTTTACTAGGTATTCATCCAATGATGATGATGTAAACATAAAAGGTGTCGAACACATTCACTTATGTTTTACTTTTAGAAAATAATTCCCTAAAAATGGTGGAGCTAGTTGAGGTTCTTGATTTTCAAATAAATTTAGGTTTATAAAATACAAAATATTACTTTATAATTATATAATAGTTTATTATTATTATTAGGTGGTTCATCCAATTTTTAATCATGCCTTCAATAATTAAAACAATTCCCACTAAAGACCGCCTAATTTTGTATATTTAGTAATATTCCTCCTTAATCATATAATTAAAAATAATTTCAGGCTATTCCAGAAAAGCGGATTCTCGTCCTTTTCTCAAATACTTATCTTAATTAATAATGATTGCATGATATTAGAAGTGGGCAAATGTTTGAGAATACCCGCTTATTCAATTAAGTCGGTTTTTGTCTATAAATTCAAGAATTCGAATCTTATATATTTTTCATTAGGCTAAGTAAGTTTATGGATATAAGTCGGTTTTTGTCTGAAAGATATAATTCTTGGTCCAACATGAAACTTTCATCATCTTAAAAAGAAACCTGTCTTTATTTCAAGAAAATATCTGAATAATTAAGAAACTAAAAAATTCGGATAACCCATCTGATAAATCAAACTTATCAATATTGTTTGTTAGCTTCTCCTCGACAATATTAGTCTACTTCACCAAATATAGGAGCCACAATTTTATATATACTTCTTTATTTCCTTTAATTTGCATGCAAGATATATATATATATATATATATATATATATATATATATATATATATTTATATATATTATACTTATATTGATCTGTAATACCAAAACAAGCCCCAATTAGACCAAATTACGACTGGCCACCTAATTATGTATAAATATATTCTTGATACCTGATTAATTATATATTTAAGAAGCAATATTAACCGACGTTACCGTTTTGAAGGATATATATATATATAGACACACACATTACTTTTAGATACCCAAAAGTGAATTCTTGTCCTTTTTCTTAAATACCTCCAACAATTATTAATAGTAATTATCACTAATAATCATGAATCATCAATCTGATCTGATCGAATTAATAATTGCTCTCTTCTGTTGTTGCATCTCTTTCACTAATATATGCAAAAACCACCCAATTTAGACAACGTAAGCCACCACAAGTATTTTCTTTGATAGAAATTTAAAATTTAGAATCTTTAATACTGATCATTTCCTACATGGGTTTTTATATGTATTGTTTGAATAAATCTTACCAAAAAACTATATTTTTTAGTTTATGTTTTTAAAGTATATTAATGAATAAGATCTATAGATATTTCTCTCCTATTATAATTCTTTTCCAGTGCATAATTATCAAGTTTTCTCAAAAAAGGTTCTAAAAATATTAATCCAAACATTCCCTTAATTAGTCATCAATTATTACCTACAAGTACGAAAAGAAAACCACAAGGGATAATCCAATATATATAATTAGTAAATCATGATATCAACCTTAATTGATTCCCTTAATTAAATATTTAGTCCAACACTGCCCTGATGTGTATTAATTATTGAATTAGTGAAAGTAATAAAATAATTAAGCCACCAGAGTTTGACCAAGAAATGAGACAAAAACTGTACTTGTGTTAATCTTGGAATTGTGCTAATGTATTTTACTCAACTTATATAAGATGGAATCTTATAAAGCTTTGCAAATATCAATTGTATGAAACACGTACCACTAACTAACTATATTGGTCGATGCAAATTAACGATCGATAATTGTGAGGCATCTTTTTTCGAAAGAAAGGTTCCAAAATGATGAATATATATATCATCATTACATCCTTAGATTCAAATTCATAGAATATGAACCTCAATTACTTGTCTTAGTACTCTTCGCCTAAACATGCTCAAAACTTTGTGTCTTTTCTCGTGTAATCATTCCATTAATTATGTTATTCTTTCTGTTTTGTTGCCTATTCAAGGATATATATATATATATATATATATATATATATATATATATATATATATATATATATATATATATGACCCTGGATCCTAGTGCTTATATGTTTGACGTTTATAGTGTTTATTTGTGTTTGTTCTTATTAGTTTAGATATAGATAAAATTATATTAAAAGATAAGATGATTGCAATTGGTGTTAGCAATTGATTTTGTCAGCTAATGTATACGGTAATTTTCATATTCACCATGTATATAATTTAATTTATATCATAATCGATATTAAAGTTGTTAAACTTGCAAATGGACTCGATCGACATTATGAGGATACATTTTTTTCACCACCAAACAACTTACCGTGTTTACAATGAGATTTGATAGAATCGAAGTAAATTCATGAAGAGAACCGTTAAAATGGGTAAAGTCGCGTGTTTATCTCCGAGTTTACCGAGTTTACTTAATAATTTTTAGTCAAAGGAAGAAGTAGAAAGAAAAAATTGCCAGCCCAACTTAATTGTAAAGCCCATAACCCATTTACAAATTTTAATTAAGACAAAACTAAAATGGAAAAAGAAAATCAATTTAACATTTATCGCAAATGAGCAAAGTTAGCAAACCTACACTCACTGCGTAATTGGGGAAAAAATTAAAAAGCAAAATCATGAATCCTAAAATTTTACTTCCAACTTTCCATCTCTAATTCACCCCATTTCCGCCGTCCGCCACCGCTGCTAAAGTCGACGCTAGCCAACCTCCGTGACTCCGTCGAATTTGGGTCCTGTGCAGATCATAGTTCCTACTTTCGTGAATTCATCCGTGACTGAGTCTGTGAGTTACTCTATGTCTTTACTTTTTTGTTTTTTTTTTCTTGTTTCTCTTTAATAGCATTCGTATTACTATTTACTGAAATATAGATCATTGATACTCGATAGTCTGAGACTCTTTTTACATGTTTATTTTGATGATTTAATTGTAGTTCTTGATATTATTTCAGTCTTTAGTATTGTTTTGCTTGTCAGAATGTTGAGCTTGTGACATTATTTCCTTTGTTCTTTATGTGGAATTGTTTAAATGTATGAATTTTTGCTTGTTAGACTTTGATATAAGACTATCTTATTGTTTTGCTTGTTAAATGTATGAACTTGATGACAAATTTATTAATTTTCAACTTGTTGACTCAATTGAGTATTGGATGAATATAGATATATCATATTTTGACAAGTTTGTAAAGTCTATAGATTTTACGCTCCAATTTTATGGATGGTCTACCGATCCTGGTTAAAAAGGCGAGTTTAACAATCTTGGCTGACATGTTACACAAGAACAATGTAGGTATTTTCATGAGTATCGTGATTTGAAGTTAACTCATTTGGTAACATTAATAATGGAAACACTAGGCTGTGTTCATAATGTTAATGGGGGAGGGGACATATCATTTACCATTGAAGATTTATTTGGTTTGTGTCAGACAAGACATTTTATTCCAAGATCATTTTTCATTTTATATTATAATAGTTGGATTGTTTCCACGTGTGAAAATCTCAGTAGTAATGAAAAGGAAAAAAATTCAGATTTAAAATAGAGGATTCTACTGTAATACGAGCACCCTCTCATTTGAGCTAGTTTTTAAAATGAGTTATATCAAATACCTGGTTAAGAACTCAAAGCCTTTTATTGTTTTCCGAACTATTTAAAAAAAGACCATAATAGTTATTGTTCGACACAAAATAAAAAAGAGAGAGACTTACACACCCCAAAAATTATATTTTTATACCTTTCATTTTTTTTAAATCTAGGATGTGTATAGTAAGTTTTGGGGTGAGTATAATCACATCCAAAATGGATGAGACTTTACGCACACAAAAAAAAAAAACAACATATGAAAAAATAATTGTAGTCTTGCAGATGTTACTTAAAGTTTAAATATCATAACAGGGGTAATTCATTAGGCCTAGTTCCATCTTAAAGCCCGCGAATACCCTTTGTGAGAGATGGCCTTCAATTGAACCGGATCACGTAGGGATATTCTATCTATCCTAGTTTTGGGTTGGGCCCGAAAACGTTTAGAGATGGGCTTATGTTGATTATGAGTTGTTCATAGGCCCACTCATCATCAAGTTGTTTACCAATTTTTTTTATTTTTTTATTTTAAACATCGATTTTTACCATTGGATAGATACTGAAAGTAAAAGTTCATACCCTCAGTGTGTTTGAGCCTCTGGAATTAAGCTCAGGTTTTGAAGAAAGGTGCATAGTTCCGATCTTTGAAACTTCATTTATTTAATAGTGTTTAAGGTTTCCCCTCATTTTTTTCCTGACTCTAATTGTAGAAAAAAAGCTGATGAGGAGGAGTTCCAAGCATTGTATCTACTGATTCTATCAGGTTATTGATTATTTTTCCAGGAAAATTGAGCATAATTAGCTTCAAAGTTTGCTCATTTTTTGATATTTTATAAATTGAAGAAATTCCGTATACGGTATTATAGTTAAGATGTGTTTGGATTGTGAGTTTAGTTTTCTCCTGTTTTCTGCTACACAAGGCAACTTATTATGGATATGAAGTTTCAGTGTTCCACTTGTGATTGTGGTCTAATATTTGGATGGAGGCTCCCTTGAGTTTAATATTAATG
This sequence comes from Scutellaria barbata, assembly GCA_028654395.1. Lineage (NCBI taxonomy): Eukaryota > Viridiplantae > Streptophyta > Magnoliopsida > Lamiales > Lamiaceae > Scutellaria > Scutellaria barbata. Next base: position 14,118,354 of record CM053645.1, read on the forward strand.
GTCGAATGAGGAAGGGCATCGAACTTCGAAGGTGTGATGGGAATGTAGGAAACTGATATAGAACGACTAAATGAAATTTCTCTTCAAATTAATGGAGTTTTTTTTTTGTTTGTCTTTTCTTACTCCATCTTGGTAACTTTATGAGAATATGGATGAGATCAGTGATGTATGTTAGTTTAATTGTTTGTCCATAGTAAGGCTTTGCAGCATCTATTATTCTATGGTTGAATTGATTTGATAATGTGTTCCGTAATCTTGTTCTATCTGCTTTGGATTTTTTGGTTGCCTATCAGAGCATGCTTAGGCTAAGAAAGAGCTGTTAGCAATGTGCATGAATTATTCTTCAACAATTGACATTTTTCAATGCTGAAATTGATTATACCTCTCTTCCCCTTTGAGGAAACTAATAGCATCACTTCGTGTAGTTAAACTAGTGTCGACCGGTCGGTGAAATTTGTCTATGTATTCTCTTACAAATTAATATTCCTCTTTTTTTTGCAGATCAAGGAGAACATTGTTCGTCATGGTGAACGCAGTCAAAGGTTTGTATATCTCATGGTAAACACCATTTCATCACTAGCATACTTTCTTGTTTATCCTTAACTAAATATGTTATACTTGGTTTTGTTTTTCACTTCCATCTACATCCACCTTTACTTTTCATAGAGAGATGTCTTATTCCACGTAGTGATAGTTCTCTAATTGAGCTTCTCCAACAATTTACGTTCTTTAGAAAAGCAACATTGATGAGCATTAGAACGATAATTTACCCTCTTATGACTTGACTGAGTGTTTGTGTTTAAGTTTTGCCCCTCTCCCATTGTTTCTAATATGACTAAGATTGGCGCATAAACATCAGTAGTAATGGTGCATGTAATGTGTTGTTTCCAATGTTGAACACTCCCTCCATAGCCTGATTTCATAGACATCATCTTGTTTATGCAGTGACATTCCAATGGCACAGTTCATCATCAACATGAATGCTTCACTGCCTCAGTCACAGAAGTTCATCATACATGTTTTGGATAACACTCACCTTTTTGTTAGATCAGATGTTGCTGGTATGATTAAAAGTGCCATTGCTACATTCAGAGAGCAGAATTCATACGAGAAGCCCTCTTAGTTTCTCCTTAATGTAATTTAGTTCACTGTTTCTCTGGTTTTAGGCATCAATTTGAACCTATAATGTTTTTGGGTAATTACCCTTTGTTCACCAACTTTTACTTTTTTTCTTTTCCTTTCATGTTAACATTTGAACTCCTTTTGTTGTATTTAACCATACAAACCTATATTAATGAAAAGTAAAATCTCTTGTGCCATTGAATTTTGCTTTGCAAACTAGTTGGTCAATTAGCACTAAGCAAACTCTCATTCAGCTGAAAATGAGTTGAGTTGGGTTGAATTTGAGGTTTGATATATGGCAAGTTTCTGTTTTTTTTTTTTTTTTTGGTGCTTATGTTTTATTTTGTTTGACTTAGGGAAATCGAGCAGAGGATTTTAAGTTTTATCATATAGAAGACGAACCAGATTTAATAGTTAACAAAAGTTTTGTTTTAAAACTTATATCTCACTCCAGTACAGAACAAGTACCTATGAATATAAAAGGGAAAAAAAATGTTGATTAATTAGCTTATGGGTGTGTATAGTTTGGATTTTGGAGAAACAATATTGTTTTCAATGATGAGACTTGTGAGGTTGGTTGAATAGTGGATGATATTAAATTCATAATAATTCTGTTAAGAAATTTGAATATGTTGGGAAAATCGAAGTAGATTTCCAAAGACAAGCATAAACATGCATGAGAGAGATCAGTCACAAATTAAGACAGTATACATCTTACTGTCATTTGGGCTCCTCTTTTCATACTACTCTTAGTCTCGAGGCTTTTATTACTGATATTTTTGTTTTATTAATTTGCTTAATTCATGACAACATGACATTGTTTTACACAAGAACAATGTAGGTATTTTCATGAGTATCGTGATTTGAAGTTAACTCATTTGGTAACATTAACAATGGAAACACTAGGCTGTGTTCATAATGTTAATGGGGGAGGGGACATATCATTTACCATTGAAGATTTATTTGGTTTGTGTCAGACAAGACATTTTATTCCAAGATCATTTTTCATTTTATATTATAATAGTTGGATTGTTTTCACGTGTGAAAATCTCAGTAGTAATGAAAAGGAAAAAAATTCAGATTTAAAATAGAGGATTCTACTGTAATACGAACATCCTCTCATTTGAGCTAGTTTTTAAAATGAGTTATATCAAATACCTGGTTAAGAACTCAAAGCCTTTTATTGTTTTCCGAACTATTTAAAAAAAGACCATAATAGTTATTGTTCGACACAAAATAAAAAGGAGAGAGACTTACACACCCCAAAAAATATATTTTTATACCTTTCATTTTTTTTAAATCTAGGATGTGTATAGTAAGTTTTGGGGTGAGTATAATCACATCCAAAATGGATGAGACTTTACGCACCAAAAAAAAAAAAACAACATATGAAAAAATAATTGTAGTCTTGCAGATGTTAATTAAAGTTTAAATATCATAACAGGGGTAATTCATTAGGCCTAGTTCCATCTTAAAGCCCGCGAATACCCTTTGTGAGAGATGGCCTTCAATTGAACCGGACCACGTAGGGATATTCTATCTATCCTAGTTTTGGGTTGGGCCAGAAAACGTTTAGAGATGGGTTTATGTTGATTATGAGTTGTTCATAGGCCCACTCATCATCAAGTTGTTTACCAATTTTTTTTATTTTTTTATTTTAAACACCGATTTTTACCATTGGATACTTTGAATTGGATTCTGTGTTTTCATTTGAGAGGGAGGGAGTCTTGATCGTAGTGAAATTCTTAGATGGTTTTCTAGTAGCATCAGACAACAGGTTTTGAAGGTTCAGTGAAATCCTTTAGGATTGCTGAAATAACTAATTTTCCTAGCGTTTTTTGTTTCCTTCTATTTCGTTACTTGTAAATAATTTGTTTGTTTAGTCTGAGGATTCTAAGTTTGATGTATCAGTACTGCATATAACCACAAGAAATGGACATCGACCATAAAGATACATCAGTGGCTCAAGGGGATGCTGAAGTAAGTGCTTGAATGATGAATGCTTCGTTTAATACCTCTATTGCATTACCTTTTTATGTATGCAATGATGATGTGGTTGATTATATGTTTGTTTTCAAGTCTATGGATAAGGATGCTGACTCCATATCCGCAACAATGGGGAAACTTGATATCGGAGAACCATCCTCTAGCTTCAAAAAAAAGCCAGTCATTGTTATAGTTGTAGGAATGGCAGGTACTGGTTTGTGCAGGAATAAAGAACAGACATTTTCCATATATATATACTTCAGCCATTACATTCTCCTGATTAATATTTTTTTCAGGAAGTGGAAAGACAACATTTCTTCACCGGCTAGTTTGCCACACTATGGCATCAAATATTAGGGGTTATGTTATGAATCTTGACCCTGCTGTTATGACTCTTCCATATGGTGCAAACATTGATATCAGAGATACTGTTCGATACAAGGAGGTCATGAAGGAGTTTAATCTTGGGCCAAATGGAGGAATTTTGACTTCACTCAACTTGTTCTCTACTAAGTTTGATGAGGTAACTTGCCCCCCTCTGTTGAAACCATGGTGATTCATGCTTGATATAATTTGTATTGCCCAATCATTGACTTCTTATAAATGTGATTGGACTCCTGGAATCCTCCTCTGCCATTGGTTTATTATTAATCGGATATATTTACAATTATTCATTTAGTTCTTATTATCAGTCTAGACTCTAGTAGAATCTTATGTGGTTATGATCAGAGACGGAGACAGTGGGGACTGCCGGTGGCTGCCGCCCCCCTCAAATTTTCCGACAGAATTACTGTGAATATACATATACAATGTAATTGTAGTTAAAAACATGGATTTCGCCACCCTCAAATTTCAAAAGCTTTGATGAATATTTCAAAAACAATATTTCACCCCCCTCGTTAAAAAATCCTGGCTCCGTCCCTGGTTGTGTTTATCAGATCATTGGAATAAGAAAAGGAGGGATTCAGTATTAAATGTTTTCAAATTTGTAGGTCATATCTGTGATCGAGAAACGAGCAGATCAGCTTGACTATGTGCTGGTTGATACTCCTGGCCAAATTGAGATTTTCACTTGGTCTGCATCTGGAGCAATAATTACAGAAGCTTTTGCATCAACTTTTCCGACAGTAATAGTTTATGTTGTTGATACACCGCGCTCAGCAAACCCAGCAACCTTCATGAGCAACATGCTGTATGCTTGTAGCATCCTCTACAAGACACGGTTGCCACTGGTATTGGCGTTCAACAAGACAGATGTGGCACAACATGATTTTGCTTTGGAGGTTTGCTTTAATATTTGTTTTTCTTGCTTTGCTTTTTCTACCTCTCTCTGTTTTCTCCTCTGTTTTATTTTGATACATGTGCTATTTATTTGTTATATCCTACTCAAAAGCTTGCTTAGTTTCTACATTTTTCTTCTGAGTTTGTAAACAGCCCAAGTTTTTTTTTTGATATCTTTCAGTGGATGAAAGATTTTGAGACATTTCATGCGGCACTAGATTCCGACCATTCATACACATCAACCTTGACCCGTAGTCTCTCCCTGGCATTGGAGGAATTCTATAATAATCTGAGATCGGTCGGAGTGTCTGCGGTCACTGGTGTGGGGATGGATGCCTTCTTTAAGGCTATTGAAGCTAGTGCTGAAGAGTACATGGAAACTTACAAGTATGTATTCTTCTTACAAAATTAGTTTCAGATATTGTTGAGATGTAATTCTGCAGTAAAATCACTTCGTTTTATTTTCTTTCTCTTTCTCTTTGCAGGACTGATCTTGACAAGAGACGAGTAGAGAAGCAACATTTGGAGGAAGAACACAGAAAAGAAAACATGGATAAGCTCAGGAAAGATATGGAGAAATCCCAAGGAGAGACTGTGGTATTGAGCACAGGTTTGAAGGACAAGAGTGTGGAGCTCGATGAAGATGATGAAGAGGATGAAGAAATAGAAGACTATGAAAGGTTCAGTGAAGATGGTTCTGATATCATAGACGAGGATGACAATGAGGAGGTTGGCAGTTTTTCATTTTGAGATCGGTATCTGAAATAACCAACTTTGTGTTAGCTGATCTGATGAAATGCAACTTTGGTTGGTTTTTGTATATGACGACTGATCAATTATCTCCCTATTGTAGTCGAAAGTAAAATCAAGAGGTTCTGTTTGGTGTTTTCTTGCTGACTACTTGTCATGGGAACTGTGTTTCTTCAGATAGTTAATCATGTTTTTCATCTTATTATACACATGCATGCAAATGTGTGATTGTATTCAAAACCTACATTTGTTGCGTTTCACCAATCGTATCATGCCACGTGTGTGTACATATAAAAAACCTGTCCTAAAATTTGTTTATTCTTTTCACAATTTTAATCACTTAAATTTGAGCTTTTTTTTCAAATTTGTAACTAAATTTACAAGATTAACATAGGGATGAACCGAATTAGTCACTACAATGAGGAACCAAAAACGTGTAATCTACCTTGCCAAAAATTATACTATACTGAGTACCATAGAAGTAGGTTAAAATGGACATTGGAACTCTTGTATAATCTTCTATCCAAGTTTTTGTTTTCAGTAAAGTCAAGACTTTGTTATCCTAACAACGGTATTAACTATAAAAAAAGATCAAATAATGACTCATGATTATATGGAAGCTCTAAAGGCTTCCATTAATGCAACTTTCCTTGAGATTCTGCAATGCTTGTCGAATAGAATCTTCATCTTGGTTGGAGTATTTCAGGCATATCAGTCGCTGAGCCACGCGATATGCCATTTGAATTTCATGATGCTGTTGGAAATTTATCTCTATTCTCTTTATTTCCTACACAGATAATAGCATGTAAAGGAAATTAATCAAGGATCAGGTTTACATGATCCACAACAGAAAGCAGTTGAACTCCAATACAAGTGGTCTGTTTAATTAGTTCAGGACCATAAATAAATATCAAGATTGTACTAGATATACTTCAGCATTACGTTGAATCATTTGTTCTTTCAATATTCCTCCAAAGACAGCCAAAAGAGGCCTATAAAGTGAAATTGCAGAATGTGAACAAACAACTTACCAACATTTATGGTAAGTATCAAACAGAATGAGATATAATGATTTTGGATTTACCCTTTGGGTAATCTTTGATGTGATGTTTTTTGCAGACTCTATCACTGAGCTTGGTAATCCAGCTACTCCTGCTAGCATGAGGCCATAGTGTGCTACATGCCGTGGCCCATCTTTCAGTTGAAACTGGTAAGGACAGTTGATATTAGAAGCTGTAAATAATGTATCAGATGAACTAAATTCATCTGGTCATTTTACCTTGAAATCCATGTGCTTGCTCTTAATCTCAACATCGAAGTGAACAATTTTTACATTTGGATAAATGGTAGACAACTCAGCTAAGTTTTCCATATGCGTAGCAAATATAGTGTACCTAAAACCAAAAGAATATTAGTTCACGCAGTTGTACTTTGTTGTGTGACCCCTTTTCAATTTCTTCTTTTGCTGGGGGTGGGGGGAAGAATTGAAGAAAATCAAGTAATTGATATAAAAGACGCCCTAATTTTCAGCATTTTGATACATAACACGCCTTATTATGTATCTAAAGAAAAATGGGACAAGATTGTTCATCAATGTCATGCACATTGGACTAATGAAAAACAAAATATTAATTACGCTCTTAAAGCCAGTAGATTCTCGCAGCAGCTCCAAGCAATTGCAAATCCATCAGAGGAAGATGTTGCTCTCCCCAATTCATCCACAACAATCAGACTTCTGCATACAACATAGAAAGCTACATGACACATCAATGATGCAACCAATTCACATATATATAATCAGATACCGGTTTGCGGATATACCTATGAGAAGCATTTTGCAGGATAAAAGCCATCTCTTTCATCTCCGTCATAAACTGCAAAATGAATAACGTACAGTGACAAAGCCACTCACTCATCTCACTATCTCAAAGGAGAAGCATTCAAGTAGAAATGTTTTGGATAATGAGATGACACGATTACTTTCTTCACTTGGCATTGGATATTAAAGGTACACATATAACTAGTGGTTATTTTCTGTTGCTTTTTTTAGATCTCTTTGAGGTCACTACTCTTAGCATTATCGCATCATTAAAGATGTCAGCAGCTACGTGCAAGAGTCTGATCATCATTTTGAGCTTCCAACTTTAAAAAGCATAAGAAGGTGTTAGAAGGGTTGCATATAGAAGTGTTTGAACTTTATGCATTCTCCTTACAAGAAAAATCTTAGGTATAATATCTAAAACTATGATAAATCTCTGGTATAACATCTGGGTTACCGTGGCAAATGAATTCAAATATTTACATTGAACTTTTGCTTGAGAGTCTAAAAGAATAAAACTTATCATGAGTGTGAGCCCAATCCTAGAAAGTGAACTTCTATAAAAGTGAAGACAGGCCAACAGGGGAAGAACTTAACATCTATGTGTATCAGCAACAAGAATACAGTATAAAAAACATACCGTGCTAGAATTTGACTCAACACTGTCCACAGTTCCCATCCTTGTAAATATGCGATCAACTACTCTGAGTGTTGCAAAGCGAGTAGGAACATAACAGCCAATTTGAGCAAGGATGACTACCAGGCAAACTTGCTGAAGATAAGTACTCTTTCCACTCCTGTAAGTAAACATTGAATTATTGTATTATGCAGAAGAATCCAAGATTTTACTTATGCTTAGTTGACTAAAGGTGGTTTGTGGCCCGGTCCTGGGCTTGCTCTCTTATTTTAATTAACATCAACTATGAAGTAGCTCAAGGAAAAGGATGAAGGGTTCTTTGACCACAGTGAAATAAGTCGCTAAACCGTTCAAGTTTTCCGATGGTTAAGGCTACACTTTTGTGGATCAACAGTGACTATTAACTTAATCACACCAATTAGTCTAAGAGAGCAAAAAGCTAAAGACCCTACTGATGCTAATATATATGGGGTCTAACAGAACATGCAATATCATCTGTGCCTGTGACTGGAAATCCACCATTACTTCTATTCTGCTACTTCCTAGTAGGACGAAGTGAAATTTAGTCGAATTTTTTTGATTGACAGCTTAGAAGGGCTAAAGCACGAAAGAGGGGGAGGGGGCATTGGCAGAAGAAATTTTTGCAGGACTACTTGTTCTTACATGTTTGGACCTGTGACAATTACCATATTTGATGCTTCAGAAAGAAAAATGTTGTTGGCCTGGAAAAGCAAATTAGCACATTATCTCAAATGGATACCTTGTGTTTTATGTTGAGACTTTGAAACTTCATATTATGAAGCATCCAAGCCAAAAAAAAAAAAAAAGATGGATGGCAGCTGCAATAGTCAGCAAATGAACTCACAACAAACTCATTGTGTACGCTTTCAAGGATGGGGTGCCTTCCTGAATCAATAGCCAGTGGACCGTCATCTACAGGAAATATTTGGACAATATGCAGTCATGATTTTCAAAATCTTGAGGTAATGACCAGTTTATGTAATGACGAAACGTACATGTAAATTGAGGTCTAGTATATTTGTCAACTGTCTTAGTGGATATTGTATGAGCAAATGAATTGACTATCATATCCAGAAGGCACAGGACCTCAGCAAGAAGTGTGAGAACAAAAACATCCTGCCGAATGGCTTCCATTAGTGCTGCATTTTAACAAATGGATCATAAGTGTTAATTCTAATATTTTTCTAACAAAGTGTGGACTAAAGTGTTATGACTTGACTTTGATCGGATGGTTGAAAAACACATTAGGGAGATATGGTAGAAACATACAGGAAATCAAATGGGAGATTACTTATGTTTTCCTGAAGAGACTTTTCGCTAATCCAATGAAAGGTTAAGATTCAGACGACAGGCCGATTCTACGATGTGGATAAAACAAATTGGATCATAAAGGCTTCCTGCTTAACTAGATACGGGGGTATATTCCAGAGAAGCGACAAAAAAAACTCAAAAGATCTAACATCTCCGAGATAATGAAGCACAATTATCCAGTTTCTTTCCCACGGATTCTATCCCAAAAGAATCTCGGTGAATTTGTTCTTGGAGCATCACCAAATTTCAAGAGTTAAAGGCCTGTAGTCTGTTGGTAGTTTTAGTAACCCTTTTAACACAGCAAAAAACATGTACATAATCTTTTGACTAGCAAATGCATATAGATTGAGTCAAAGGAGCGTGTTGAAAATGCAACATTTACTCCTAGCAATGATGCCTTTTGTTTTTTAAGTTGCTGAAACATCCCCCAGTTGTTTTCTTCTATTCTAAAAGTAGTTAAAACAGTTGAGCATGAATGCTATTATTTGATTTTGATGATGACGCAAAACCACAATTAAAGAAACTTAAGAGCACTATGCTTATATGTAAACTTCAATCATGATGGAAAGAGAACTGTCTGAGCATGATTCAGTGATGGTGCACTAATATAAAATAGAATGTAAGTAAAGTTGTATGGGTCATGAAACTTTTGTAAACCAAAAGAAGTTCCACTCAACTGCTTAAGATAAAATGGCAAGAAGCTGGTCCACTTGAATATTGTCAGTTCAAACTTGTGGACACTCATTGTAACCAAGTCTTGTTTTACCATATTGCTAAGCAAAAATATATCCGTCTAAAGACGCAATTTAGTCAGTTAAGTTTAGACAAACCCTCCAGGCAAAATTCTGTCCGAATATAGCATTCTTTAGCAGCAGACTTGTTCCTTACATTTAACTGCAAACAAACAGAGTAAACGCACAAGGGTTTGGATCCAGGGAACATAAAGTGGAAAAATAAAGGTTACGTAGTGTACGGACAAATTTATGCATGTTGCGGATTCATGATTCGCCTTAATCCTGGTAAATGTCCAGTATCAAAAAAACATAGATTGCAGTGCAGTGCAAACTAATTATTTAAAATACTGATTCTCATTTCTGAGGGGATTATTCATTTTTAATCACTAATAGCAGCATAGAGCATGGGAGGGGCAATAAAATAGATTCTTGCAATAGCCTTCCTTCTATTTAACTTTCCACTTTCTTTTTATTTTATTTTATCGATAAAGTTATCCAGACATAAGATACAAGCACACCATGGATCTGCCCACATTTGGAACGATCAAATTTAGTTTGAAGTAGTCAGTAAATAGTTTCAGAATTATATAAACGAGTGGCAAGTTGTTTTTCCATTCCAGTGATCCAACTTTACTCATCCCAATAATGATCATTTAGGGTGAAATAACAAAATCTTGTCATAGACATGTGCTTTGCATAAAAGTTTCCGTGAGTTTTGTAAATGCAAGCACTACCCTAATAAGAGAATAAAAACATTTTCCTGCCTAGATTTCAGAATGTTCTAAGTTTTTGTGGAATATAGCATACAAAACTTAACCTTTCTACCCTTCTTAAGCCCTCAATAGAGCACATTGCAGAAACCCCTTCAATTACCCTTGTATGACTACAACAATTTTATCTAACATTTCATCGAAATATCTCTTCATGCTCGGTTTATGTCCATTTCAAGTAGCTAAACAATTTTCACATCCCACCAATCACATCCAAACTTAATGTGCTACAAGTTAACTCAAGCCTATCATCAACATTACTTTGTTCCACACAATTCTTACTGAGATATGTACTAGGACAATATATTTGATTTTTAAATAATATATATTAATAGGTGATAATCTTGAGAACATTATGAAAAGCAAAGAGATAAGTCTACTCACAGAAGCCAGTTCCAAAGAAGAACAATGTGTGTTGTTTCCATGTTTCATGACCTGATAATAGTCCATAAGAAGGAGAATATCAAGAAAAAAATGTCTTTTAAATATTTTGAAAAGAAAATGTCAGGGAAAAAATTTGCACCTGGATAAACTTGCTGGGAAGTTTTCCCTGTATGTCCTTCTGAGGTATGCTAAAGTAAAAACCCTGCCTGCTGTTATATGGGAGTTTCAGATTTGGTAGCTTAAAATCCTCCCTATACTTGTTTGCCAAGTTGTATATCGCTGCAAACACTGTAGATTAGAATGCTGGAAATGGAATACTTGGGGACAAAAGTCATCCCTTTGTCAGGCAAAGAAACCTTCACTGGTGTCACAGAATGATCTCCGTGCAATATCTAAAAGTCCATCGATTCCCGGCTTGACAGCAAAACACTGTTGGGTATGGGCAACAACAGGAACACGTGTATGAAGAATATCTTCATCAATCACCTCTCCGATCCTGGAACAGACAGGTATCACCATCACTTTTACATACTATACATTCACCCAACAACCTGAAATTGGTGGGTCATAAGGTTATAGACTCATTTAATGGCCTATAAGGCTGTTATGTATCATTGAATGATTAACATATTGAATTGGAAAAATAGCACCATTGGCTTCCATATGTTCAGACCAAAGGATCCTTGGACTTACTAAAACTTTTCTTAGCTTAGATTACAAGCAATCAAGTTAAACTAATAATAATTTTCCACATAAACAATAAATTAATCTTATCCTTGATGTGCATGAACTGTAAAGTACTTCATAGGCATAGTTGACGTTAGCTTTTAGGATGCAGTAGTACACAAATGGCACACATTTAACATTAAAAAACGAATCTAAGATAGATTTGAATTTTTTTCAAATGGTACAGTACTTTGATGATGGCCTTCATGTACAATGCTAAATGTCAGGTTTAGTGGCCTTAATTGAGAGGACATAATTGGTGTGATATATAAAGTAATTACAGAGATTGTGTCTGTATATTCTTAATCTGCAGACATAGTGCATACAAAGACTTTTTGTAACCTGTTGTGACCATTCCAATCAATACAAAGAAGAATTGTTTTCACTGTTGAACAAAAATCTTTTCTTGTCAATTAATTACATACACAAGAAACTGAATTAACAGCAGAGGGACTTATTAAATAGAAAATGTAAAAATGGCATCACATTTGTAATCAATCTAGAGTACGAGGAAGAAAGTATCATCCGCAACTGACATTTTAATGCACCTTATGGAATCTCTAATAATGAAGACAAAGGAGGTGTTTGGGGTTTGTTGTGGCAAATAAGATGTGATTTGGAAATAGTAACAAATAATACTTTGCCATGTTTATGATGGTGGCATTTAGATTATTATGTTGCTTGTTCCTCCACCAGAAGAGGAAGAGTGATCAATGTTAAGCCTGAAGAGGTGAACACTTACAGCTAAAAAGTAGATGAGTACTAGCAATTATACCTTTTTCTCATGGAAGGAAATTTTTCATTCTCACATATGGACTTGTATATATTTTTTAGTAGATAACAGTTGGCATCCTTGAGCACCTACAATAATTGAAGATTAGAGATTCATCAGTTTGAAATTTTAATGCATACATAGATAAAGGTTAATCTTATCTACCTTTGAAAGTAACGGTAAGGCATCAAGAGCTGTTTTTAGAACAATAATGTTTGATATCAAGATTTGGCTCTTTCTGGAACTGTCACTAGCCAAGACTGCATTAGTAACTTTCTTTTGCTTAAAGCAGAAGTGACAGAGGACCTTATCTGGAAGCAGAGAGAGAGATCATCATTGTTGTATGAAAGAACGATATCATAGCAACAAGAGATGGAAGTGAATTTGTCCAATCATCTTTATCCAGTACCTACCAGTTTCTTTTGGAAATTTGCGAAGAGCCTGGGACAAGCCAAAGAACAGCTGCTCGTTGCTCATCAGCTCATCCTGAAATCAAATTCAGCCATGTATCAATGTTGCCAACATAGTATTCTCGAAGTTACTCATACTTTTTTCTTTATGAAATAGAATAATGTGCTGAAGAGATTGAATATTAACACCTTTGTCTATGGAGCTTAACCTTTTTGATGATGTGATTCAATGTGTCTAACATAAACAAAGCAAAGGGACCTAATACAAAATCCCACCTCAGAGCAACCAATTTATTTGATAAATTTGAAAATTTGTGGTTTTGGGAATTAATGGCACAATACTTGTTATGAGGTGTTATTAAGGGGATAATACGAGATGTTGGCAATGAAACTCACTCTGAAAAATCATAAAGATGTATAGCTGTCTTTTTTAACCGATAAGTTTATCAGAGAACTAAATGGACAAGCTGATAGACAACACAAAATTGCAAGAGAATCATTCAAAGAGACCATCATTGACAATGATACCTTGAATCTAGAGCTACAAACTTATTTCTAGGTTTATTCCAATTTATGCTTTTTGTTTTCGAAAACTTTTATATGCAATAGTTTCCTGCTTCAAATACTAAATAAAAAAAATATAGTGGCATTGCTCCAAGATAGAGTAAATTGAGTAAATGAAGTTATTTATAGGTAGTAGTGTCTCAAGGTGCTTGAGCATTTTGTTGGCTTGCGCTTTTTAGTCATACTAACATTGTTTGGAATTTGTGAATTCCCCTACAGCTGCAGAGATGCAGTGGAGAACTCCCCAGGACCTTGCACCTGAGAATTATATGATTCCTATGGCCCCTTCAGCTTTTAACCCTTATTGGAATGGCATGCAACCTGGATTTGATGGGTTTATGCCTCCGTATGGTGGTCCAATGCCTTACATGGGTTATGGACTCAATCCTATGGATGTTGCCTTCGGCGGTGTTATGCCACATGATCCATTTGGAGGACCGGGTTGTATGATGCCTTATGGCCATCCTCAGAGATATGTCTCAGTTTGTTCCATATTATTTCTCTTCTTCCTCGATTTGTGCAGAGGGATTTAAGTGTGTTCTTGACACGGAATATGTCATGTTGTGTAATATTAGTGTGCAGCAGCTTACAGGCTTCTCTTGTATATATATCTTATAAACATGTTTACTCTTGAGAGTTGGAGGTCTAATTGTTGATTTCTTTCCTGGATTCCAGGGACCTTGCTGAGTTGGCAATGGGATTCAATGCTGGACCTCCCGTAATGAGTAGAGAGGAATTTGAAGCTCGCAAAGCTGATTTGAAGAGGAAGCGCGAAATGGAGAGACGTGAGGAAATGTAAGCAGACTGAATCCCCCCCCCCCCCCTTCCCTTCCTGCATTCCTTATTTCAACTTTGGTTCAATATTATTTTGGGATAATTACAGAAACTACTGTCCTAGTTATGTTTTCTTATCTTTTGCAAATTGGACCAACTCTTTTTTTGTTTGTTTTGGTGGGGGGGGGGGGAGGGGAAGGGGGTTGTAGGAAAAGAAAGCCTTTACCTCATGGGAGTTATATGTAACTTGAACATATATTAATGTGCTTATGTATTTATGTAACTTGAACATATATTAATGTGTTTATGTATTTATACAACTTAACATATGTTAATGTGTTTATGTATTTAAATACTGGATTTACGTTTTATCTTGAACTGCTCAAGTTAGGTGCGTTTGGTTCTTTGCAATAATAGTAAAGCAACTTGCTAAAGAGCTTTTGTTTTCATGTTTATAGGGAAATGTCTAAAGATCGGGAATATGGAAGAGAAGGGAGCAGTACGGTCAATGTTTCATCAAGATCCAAATCTGTATGTATCTTTATTGTCCAACTATTGTTATTTTATACTCATCCCCAACTGCAGGTGGAGTTCATCGTCGTTGAGATACTCGTCCGACTAACTATTCTAGAAACACAAGGCCAAACTTTTGAAAAGATAAAAAGTTTCTTAATTCTTGTTACTGATTTTTTTTCATTACTGAATGTGTGTGGTGGTAGAATAGGCATGGATGTGGATACATTTCTTTTCTTGCCATCTCTCTCATCATTGCTTGTGTGGAAAGTAGAGAGACGCATAAGAAGTTTCAATTATATCTCTGTACAGTATTATTTTGGTTTTATTGGTTATTCTTTCACTCTATGACTGGTTATATCCGCCATTTTAATTATTTTCCATTGATTTCTAGTTGGTGGAAATCCGTTTACTAATTCTTAGTTTCGAAGTAATTTTTGGCCAGTGTATCTTGAGAAAATATTTTGAAGAAATTTGCTTAATTTCCTTGAAATACCGAACTATTCTGCCTGAAAGATTATTATTAATATTTTTTTAAATTTATTTATTTAGAATTGTTGTTAGATCATCTTTCAGATCTAATTATGTGAATTGGTCAACTCAATTCACGATCTATGTGAGTTTGTAAAATTTGGTTTGGTTTCTCATGAGTTTATCTATGTGAGTTTGTAAAATTTGGTTTGGTTTCTCATGAGTTTATGTTATTCGAGTATTGAAAAATTAGATCTTAAGCAAGTTATATAACCTATTTAAACAGTAGAAAAAAGTAGGCATGAAAGTTGAAAAATTAGATTTTGGATTGTTTTTAGCAATATTTGGGCCTGGCTTCCTACGATACCCAACCTAGTGGCCCAATATCTGTGAAGGCCCAAGTAATACTTACATTTTAAAATTTGAGTATTGTGGAGCCCATTTCTCTTATGTCCCTAGATATGATATTTTACAGAATTGCATTTTGTATGGTTGGTGCAGAAGCCGGCTCCTCCACCGGCCGGCGGCAACCACCACCTCCCCAGCCGCCACCGTTCACCTCCGGAACGCCGCTCACGGGACCCCGAACTTCCACGTCCATCTTCGAAGAAGAAATCCGACTATGACCAATCCCACCATGAAGACTACTCCAAGAAGAAATCAGACTATGAGCAATTTCACCATGAAGACTACTCGAAGAAGAAATCAGAGTATGATCAGTCCCACCATGAAGACCACTCCAAGAAGAAATCGGACTATGATCAATCTCACCATGAAGATCACCACCACCACCGCCGCGGTGGTGAGTATCACAAGGATCACCTCCACCGTAGCAGCAGTCACAAACGCTGCTCGGAGTCCCCACCGGAGCAACCTTCCCACCCTATGTCCGCCGCTGAGAAGAAACAAAAGGCCAGCGTCTTCTCTCTCATTAGCTTCCCAGAGAACGACCCGACAGCAACCAAGAAACGGAAGCTCTCACCTGCACCGGGCAGCACCTCAAGCCACCGCGCCAACGGGCAGCATGAAGAGCACAAGGGTTCGAGAAAGAGTGCTGCTATTTCTGTGGCGGCCTCTGTGGATCATGACAGCAGTGATGATGAAAGGCATTTCAAGAGGCGGCCGTCAAGGTATACCTCATCTCCGCCACCAGCTGCCGCTGTAGAGGAGGAGCGCCGCCACTCTAGAGGGTCGAGGGAGAGGGAGAGAGAAAGGGATCGTGGAAGTTTTAGCAAGCATAGATGATTATGGTTAGCCTCTCTCTAAACATCATCAATCAAGCAACAATGGGAGCAATATTGATGGCTGTGCCTGTGTGTGGACGCTCATGTCTTTGCTCCATATTTTTGCTTTAAACATGTAATAAAAGTTGTGAATTATATTATTATGTACTATTTTTATATGGGTAATGAAATTGGTATGTTTGATTCTATTTCTTCTCTCTACCATTAATTTATTTTTTCTTAAATTTACATTGTAGGATGTTATTTTAAATACTACCCAACTTATGAATTTTAGAATCGAAATTTAGGAAAGATAATACAATATTTTATCTAGTTGTATATAAAATATAGTACATTTGATTATAATTTATTATGGAAAAATTCATCATTAAGATTGAAAAATTGATTCAAAACTATAATAAAGTACAAGGCAAAAATAAGTTATGCGTAACAAGAAGACACTAGTTGATTTACATCTATAGATTAAATGTTGAGACTGTATTTGCAGAAAAAAATAAAATCACGAACCTATATACACATTGATATAAACGTATATTTACACATATACCCTTTTTATAATGTATCCACAAACCAAATCCAATTTGAACTCTTGCCTATATACTGAATGAGGGTTTGATATTTCTGAATAACTGATCAAATTCGATTTGAACACTCAAACAAAGTAAATTTATAAGGAGTGAATATAAAATTAATTAAAAACACATTGATATTATAACATAATTATTTAATAAGAGGTAATTTAGTGGTAATACACTATCCATCAAAACCCATTAACTGAAGCTCTCATTTCTTCCAAAAATGGCGGCTGCTGCATCCTTCTCCGCATCTTCCACTTTCAACCTCTCCTCGCCCAACAAGAACCCTAATTTCCATTCTCTCTCTCCTCTCTCTTCCTCCGTGAAGCTCGCGTCCTCCCCCGCCAATCCCTCGTTTTGCTCCTTCAAACCCCTCAAGCTCGATCGTACTTCTCGATTTGTATGCGCCGCCGCCTCTGCCGCCTCCTCCTCTTCCTCCACTGCCGCCACCGCATTCCATGGCTTATGCTATGTCGTCGGGGACAACATTGACACAGACCAAATTATCCCTGCCGAGTACTTAACCCTCGTCCCCTCGAACCCCGATGAGTACGAGAAACTCGGCTCCTATGCCCTAATTGGATTGCCTTCCTCCTACCAAACTCGATTTGTCGAACCAGGTGCCACCAAAACCAAGTACTCCATTGTGATTGGCGGTGATAACTTCGGCTGCGGCTCATCCCGTGAGCATGCTCCTGTGGCGTTGGGTGCAGCTGGTGTGGCGGCTGTGGTGGCGGAGTCATATGCGCGTATTTTCTTTAGGAATTCGGTGGCCACCGGAGAGGTTTATCCATTGGAATCTGAGGGGAGATTGTGCGAGGAGTGCAGCACTGGGGATGTTGTTACCATTGAGCTTGGTGAGAGTGAGTGTAAGCTGATTAATCACAATTCTGGGAAAGAGTATAAGTTGAAGCCAATCGGGGATGCTGGGCCTGTCATCGAAGCTGGTGGGATTTTCGCCTATGCAAGAAAGGCTGGGATGATCCCTGCTCGGGTTGCTTAGATGTGGTAGGACTTGCAGGTATGAATTGATTGGCGTGTTACTATTAGCATTCGTTGTTGAAACTGAATTACATCAAAAGCATGGTTGAATTATAAATATGTTAACTTTTTGAAGTTAATATATTGTGTTTAGTATTTGCTTGTGCGATTCAATGTGGACTTGGTGGCTTATGTTTGCTTTAATGCATTTAGAGTTAACAGGGTTTTCAGAAGATAATTTACTTAAACTAAAGAATATTTCTTAGTCGTTTATCTGTGCTGGATTGGTTGCTTTTCCATGTAAACGAGGGACATTAAAGAAGTAGAAAACACTTTAAACAACAGCGGTCGCTCTATAATGGATAAGCATTTTTATTTTTCTTGTCTCAATGTATTGATGTTGAGATATCCTCCTTTGTCATATCTTCCATGGTTACTCCCTGTCCTCATTTGTGAGACCTCCATTCGTGCAAATCCATTGCATATTCTGTGGTTGCGATTCTTGGTTTACTGTTGTTGCTTATTGAGAAGTATGTGAAATGTATGTGTGTGTTTGAGTTTGTGTGTGTGTGTGCCATTTATATACTGAAGGAATCAAGTGACAAGAATTTATTATGGGTGTGCCATTTAGTATCCGTTCCCTTCACTTGGAAAATAGTTGCATGTTAAATTTGGCAGCAGAGAGCTTTACACCTGATGGAGGGGAGCTTAGCAGCAGGTTTTCATTACCATGAGGGTTAATAGGTCATTTCAAAACCAATAATTGTATCTGATCTCTATAACATTTTTTGGATCAAATATGTCATGTGCTTTATCCAAAAAGAAAATAAGTTGGGGTTTGCTTTGGGACTATATACTTGCTTGATGCACATAAAGGTGTCTAGATCTTCTAGACACCATATTGAACTGAAACACAATGACTCATGATTTAATATAGTGCAGAAGACAAAGCAAGTGAGGAAGTCTGAAAAATGGATTCAAGGGATGTACGTGTTAGTGTGTGTTTTCCTGTTCTTTTGTAAGTTCACACAGCCAAACTCACACTCAGACACACACACACACACATATATATAACTGTAATTTTGGATCGATCCAACTGATGCAATATTGTTTTGGCTGACCAATGAAACCTGAAACTGCCTAAAGCTTCATATTCCACATCTCATCTAGTTTCATAACGAGATCCTGATTGCTTCGACATTGAACCTTGCATTTTTCTTTTGTGCCTTATTTACCTTGAGCTTACCTTGATACATAGAGATTGCTATGTTGAATGCTATGTATGTCCTAATCTATTTGGATCATTTTTATCCTGCAGGTTTTGTCACTTCGTCGTCTCTCACATTCTGGCCATGTATGCTGTTGTGGATCTTAATTCATACTTGAGAAGGTCCAATGCAATATCATTAGATTTTATGTGTTTTGTTACAAAATAATGTAACTTCAGTGGGATTTTTTCAGGTCTTTAACATATCTTTCAATTGGTGATGTCAAGTGTTAGAACTGTCTTGCCTTGTATGTTACTTGCATTTGAGAAACCATCTTTTTTTTTTATATAAATCTTCCATGGTATTAAAATTATTTTTTTATTAAAATGAAAATTGATGAAGTGCTTTCCATCAAGCACCACGAGAACTACAACGCCTTGCAATTGATTGATGGTGATCATTACTTGAAGAGAAAACACAGGAAAAATGTGTTTTTTATTTTTTGTAAATTTGTGGTATAAACCATGATTTATTAAACTAGAATTGTATTGCCTTGTATGGATTCATGATGATTTTGAAGGAAGATATATTAATCTAGAATTGTGTCGCCTTGTATGGTTTCATGATGATTTTAAAGGAACACTTTAATAGACCCATTGGTCAAGTTTCGACAATTCAAATCGTGGTTAAAGCCTTATTTGAGGTTAAGTTATGGTTTGTCGATTTCAAAAGCCAATTAAGCCATTAGCTTTTTAAAAAATTAAAGAAAAATCTAAGGGTCAAGATGATTTGATCATTACTGATTCATCCTCAAGATCATTTGATCGTTGATTGCGAAGCTGCATAATCATTCACAAACTGTTAGCTGGAATCAAATTATAATTTTTTTTGCTTTCATTCAAAAATAAAAATAAAAATAGAGGATTGCATTTTAAAATACAAGACACAATATCATTATATAATTAGAATGTTCAAATTAACCATATTATTGGTAACGAAAATTTAAACAAATCGTAACCCATAAAGGTCTGGTTATGGACCTTAGGGTTCAACATCCCAAAATTGGTTATAAATTTATAATCGAATTTTATGTATTGCTATCAAAATTATATCACTATCATCCACCACCAACCTTTACTCACCAATTAGGGTTACTTTGTATTGAATTAGGGGTTTATAGTGTTGAAAGGGTATTTTGGACATTCAATATTTGTCCAAAAAATAGGGTGTACCGGCCCAATATGTGGTGTGTGTGTGATATATATA
This sequence comes from Scutellaria barbata, assembly GCA_028654395.1. NCBI lineage: Eukaryota > Viridiplantae > Streptophyta > Magnoliopsida > Lamiales > Lamiaceae > Scutellaria > Scutellaria barbata. The sequence continues at coordinate 14,138,673 of CM053645.1, forward strand.
TGTGTGTGTGTATGGGCGCGAGGAAAAGTAGCGTCGAGAAGAATAGAATTTCAAGTGAGACTAGAGGGGGAGAGAGAGCCTTGACTTGAGGAATTGAGGTTCCATTGATTCAGTTGCAAAGGTAAACTTCTCATGCTCATCAACACTTCTCCATTTCTCTGCATTTACTCAAAACCCTAGAGCTGTGCGATTCACAAAACCCTAATACTTTTACTCTCTCTCTCTCGTTTCTTAATCTATTGTTTTCGCAGCACTTTTCTATGGATTGTTTGGCTTTTTGGTTGGTGTATGCTTGATGAAGGTGTGTTAATGGATAGATACTGAAAGTAAAAGTTCATACCCTCAGTGTGTTTGAGCCTCTGGAATTAAGCTCAGGTTTTGAAGAAAGGTGCATAGTTCCGATCTTTGAAACTTCATTTATTTAATAGTGTTTAAGGTTTCCCCTCATTTTTTTTCTGACTCTAATTGTAGAAAAAAAGCTGATGAGGAGGAGTTCCAAGCATTGTATCTACTGATTCTATCAGGTTATTGATTATTTTTCCAGGAAAATTGAGCATAATTAGCTTCAAAGTTTGCTCATTTTTTGATATTTTATAAATTGAAGAAATTCCGTATACGGTATTATAGTTAAGATGTGTTTGGATTGTGAGTTTAGTTTTCTCCTGTTTTCTGCTACACAAGGCAACTTATTATGGATATGAAGTTTCAGTGTTCCACTTGTGATTGTGGTCTAATATTTGGATGGAGGCTCCCTTGAGTTTAATATTAATGGTCGAATGAGGAAGGGCATCGAACTTCGAAGGTGTGATGGGAATGTAGGAAACTGATATAGAACGACTAAATGAAATTTCTCTTCAAATTAATGGAGTTTTTTTTTTGTTTGTCTTTTCTTACTCCATCTTGGTAACTTTATGAGAATATGGATGAGATCAGTGATGTATGTTAGTTTAATTGTTTGTCCATAGTAAGGCTTTGCAGCATCTATTATTCTATGGTTGAATTGATTTGATAATGTGTTCCGTAATCTTGTTCTATCTGCTTTGGATTTTTTGGTTGCCTATCAGAGCATGCTTAGGCTAAGAAAGAGCTGTTAGCAATGTGCATGAATTATTCTTCAACAATTGACATTTTTCAATGCTGAAATTGATTATACCTCTCTTCCCCTTTGAGGAAACTAATAGCATCACTTCGTGTAGTTAAACTAGTGTCGACCGGTCGGTGAAATTTGTCTATGTATTCTCTTACAAATTAATATTCCTCTTTTTTTGCAGATCAAGGAGAACATTGTTCGTCATGGTGAACGCAGTCAAAGGTTTGTATATCTCATGGTAAACACCATTTCATCACTAGCATACTTTCTTGTTTATCCTTAACTAAATATGTTATACTTGGTTTTGTTTTTCACTTCCATCTACATCCACCTTTACTTTTCATAGAGAGATGTCTTATTCCACGTAGTGATAGTTCTCTAATTGAGCTTCTCCAACAATTTACGTTCTTTAGAAAAGCAACATTGATGAGCATTAGAACGATAATTTACCCTCTTATGACTTGACTGAGTGTTTGTGTTTAAGTTTTGCCCCTCTCCCATTGTTTCTAATATGACTAAGATTGGCGCATAAACATCAGTAGTAATGGTGCATGTAATGTGTTGTTTCCAATGTTGAACACTCCCTCCATAGCCTGATTTCATAGACATCATCTTGTTTATGCAGTGACATTCCAATGGCACAGTTCATCATCAACATGAATGCTTCACTGCCTCAGTCACAGAAGTTCATCATACATGTTTTGGATAACACTCACCTTTTTGTTAGATCAGATGTTGCTGGTATGATTAAAAGTGCCATTGCTACATTCAGAGAGCAGAATTCATACGAGAAGCCCTCTTAGTTTCTCCTTAATGTAATTTAGTTCACTGTTTCTCTGGTTTTAGGCATCAATTTGAACCTATAATGTTTTTGGGTAATTACCCTTTGTTCACCAACTTTTACTTTTTTTCTTTTCCTTTCATGTTAACATTTGAACTCCTTTTGTTGTATTTAACCATACAAACCTATATTAATGAAAAGTAAAATCTCTTGTGCCATTGAATTTTGCTTTGCAAACTAGTTGGTCAATTAGCACTAAGCAAACTCTCATTCAGCTGAAAATGAGTTGAGTTGGGTTGAATTTGAGGTTTGATATATGGCAAGTTTCTGTTTTTTTTTTTTTTTTGGTGCTTATGTTTTATTTTGTTTGACTTAGAGAAGTCGAGCAGAGGATTTTAAGTTTTATCATATAGAAGACGAACCAGATTTAATAGTTAACATAAGTTTTGTTTTAAAACTTTTATCTCACTCCAGTACAGAACAAGTACCTATGAATATTTTTCTTTTTCCACACATATTAAATTATTAATTCTATATAATAATTGACACATTAAAAATTCTCATATATTTACTCAAAATCTAATTATTAAAAAAATTCAAAAACTTAAAGCAAATCAATTTTAATTTCTAATTGAATATCAAATTCATAGAAAATATACTTATTGTTAAATTGCTAAAAAACTATATATTTTTATAATCAATCACTCTGTTTCACAAATGTAATTATTTATAAAACTTTCATTATTACTTCAACTGTGATTTATGATAATAAACATTTGTAGTATAAAAACGCATAAAAACACTTTAATATAATCTTACTAAGTATAGACATTAACTATGTATTAAAAATCCTTAAAAAAAAAAAACAAACTAATAACCGCTGGCGTTACTCAATAAAACGGGTCGAAAAGTTGATTCGGGGTTACGGGGCACATAGCCTCGCTTCCATATCCAAAACCACAAAATCAGTCATTTCGCCTCTCCATTACGACAATGGCAGTTTCTCTAACCTCATATGTACACTCCACTGTTGATTCTCCCCTTCCTTCTCTCAGGTTTTCCCTTTTTCCCGTAGGTATTAAAACTTCATTTTTATGGACTCTAATTTATGAATTTATAACCTGTTGCAGCTGTGCTAGCAAAGTCTTTGTGGGGTTAAGAGTTCAATCTCCAAGTCTGTGTTCTTGTCTCACGCCTATATTTCGTTGGATGTTTTCTTTAAGTAATGAATCCATGTTTAATTTCATATTGTAAATTTGCCCTTTTCTTTTTTTTTTTTTTTTTGAATTTGCACAGATTGTTATGGAGTAGGAAAGCCCAATTTGAATGTGGAATTTCACAATAGAGTTTACAAAAGCATTGAATCCAGGTAAATTATCTGTTATTTACTATCGTGAGGGTTTAATCTTTCATCTTGAAATTTCAATTTGGACCTCTATTTTCGTGGTTTTATCTTGATGATATGTACGAATCGCGAACATTAGCTTTGTGCAAGGATATGACTTTAGTTTTCAAAAGTGGGTCAGTTGAATTGGTTAAAGTTGCAATCTTGTGACTTGATGGTTCATCATTCTCTGATATAATCATTTTTTACTCATCACTTGATATTTAATGTGCATGAAATCTCCTCGAGATTACTCATTTTCTGTTTGCTATATTATCTTTCTTACAATGTGCCAAAAGATGTGCCTGAATCTGTTTAGTCATCGTTTTATTGTGCCTTATTAAACTTTAAAACAAGGGCATTGGTTTAAGTAAGATGGGTGGTGCTCCCAGAATCCTTTTTAAGTTCTAACTTTTGGTATGTGGGTATAATCAAGTGAGGCTGATTAGCCAAAAATTGTTTCTTCTACTTAGAAGCATCACATTTTTCATTTTCTAAAATTATATTAGGATAAGAATTAAGATCATATCAAATATGTTGTGAATTTGTTGAAAATTTCAAGCCCTATCATAGACTATTTTCTCCACTTTCAGATGTAGTAAAAGCAAACCAACACGGGGCCGTGTATCAATGATGCCTATTGGAACTCCTAGAGTGCCTTACAGAAACTCCATTGAGGGAACCTGGCAATGGGTTGATTTGTGGAATGCTCTCGTAAGTCTATATTGGCTACTTCACTACAATAAAATCTTATAGATTGCTCATTGTTTGATTTAATCTATAAAGTGATGAACAGGAGAGCTCAGGATAGCTTTAATGTATTCCCTTTATTTGGTCAAGATTGGAGTTATCAATTAATTGTTACATATTCTAGCTGATGTGGATGGGATATTGAAAAGTTCATTTCCTGTCCGTTTGCATTGATATCAAACAGTAGTAAAATCTCACTTACAAGTGGTGCTTCAACCTGTTCATCTTTTACTTCGAAACTTCTGATGGAAGTTTAATAATTTCTTCAACTGCAGTACCGTGAACGTGTTATTTTTATTGGGCAACACATAGATGAAGAGTTTAGCAATCAGATACTTGCTACAATGTTGTACCTTGATAGTGTTGATGATTCAAAGAAGCTTTATATGTACATTAATGGCCCTGGAGGAGATGTGAGTACTTCATATATGACTTGAAATTTACATATTTTTGTTTGAAATATTATCCATTTCATAACAGTGTTCCTTTCATTCTTCTTTTTTTTCTTTTCTTCAAATTCTTATAGTAACCAATATATCTTTGTTGTAGCTCACTCCTAGCATGGCTATCTATGATACAATGCAAAGCTTGAAAAGTCCTGTTGGTACTCACTGTGTGGGCTATGCCTATAATCTTGCAGGTTGCCTCCTAGCTGCAGGTGAAAAGGTATATTCTTTTATTTGGATTTCAGTTAGATACAGTAGCATTATAGCTTATCCATCTGAACAAACTTCAATATATAATATGGATACATTAAAATATCTATTTTGATAGAAGTTAGGGTAGTGATTTCATCACCGTCTGTTGGTTTCCTATTGCACATTTTTTTTATGAATTAACAAATAAGTGTACCTTTATGATACTAGTTTACCTATAGCATTTAGTTTCTTTCAGCATCATTTTTTTAATTTCTCTACCGAAAATGATAATTTTTCTATCAGAGTCGACTTATATGACATGAAAAGTGATAATCTTTCTATCAAAGTTGACTTATATGACATGAAAAGTTTGAAACTGTTTGTGTTTGGTTCATCTCACTGAAAACTTCATTTTCTGAAGGGTAATCGCTTTGCAATGCCTCTGTCAAGAATTGCATTACAGTCTCCAGCTGGAGCTGCTCGTGGTCAGGTGTGATCAGTGATCAAATTTTCTTGTCTATGAAACCTTCATTTCTCTCTCTCTCTCTCTCTCTCTCTCTAGCAAGTTGTCACATGTCTTGGGAAACTTATTGGCAGGCTGACGACATTCGTAATGAGGCTGATGAGCTACTAAGGATAAGGGACTATCTTTTCAAAGAGTTGGCTCAGAAAACAGGCCAACCAATTGAGAAGGTCATATTCACTACTCTTAAGCTCTTTATCTTCAATATATTTGTTATCCTTGTTGAGATGTGCACTGAATGTTAATTTGAATATGCAGATTCACAAGGACCTAAGTCGAGTTAAGCGGTTTAATGCTCAGGAGGCTCTTGACTACGGTCTCATTGATCGAATAGTTAGGCCTTCTCGTATAAAGGCTGATGCCCCACGAAAGGATTCTACAGCTGGTCTTGGTTAGGTTATTATTTGGTTGGATTCAGAGTAGCTTCATACATATGTTTCTAAGTTACATGTCGACTTGCACAATGAGCAAACTCATTTATAGTTGATATGAGGCTCGCTCTTTTTTTGTCTTGTTTCTGTCAAGATGTTTTTTTGCTGGAAATATTAATTGTTTCTTTACATGGAATTTCATGGTAATGTGGCCAAAACTTATGCTGTGCAATAATATTCAATCATTTGCATTCCTTGGGATTGATCAACATATGGGAATAATGTTAATCAAGAGAATCATTTCTATGTTAATTAATATGTTTCTTAAATGTTTCTTAGACCATGTTTATCGGGCATTTTCACGCCCAGGGCATAGGATACGTTCAAAAAAAATAAAAATGGAAATGCAATTAAATTCCATGACCATGGTTGTGGTATGACCATTGTCATGGACTTTGGTTGTGTAATTATGTTGACACGTGTCGTTGTATGATTCGTCGAGTAGATTTTATTTATATAATTACAGATTTCGATTTATCCACTTAAAAAATTCGGCATTATTAATTAAATATGTAATTTGCATCTTTTTTGTTTTGTTGTAATTTATGCATGTATTTGTAGCTCGATTTCTTTATTTTCTTTTGTATTTCAATTCTTGTAATTTTAATTTTTTTTATTAAATGTTGTAATTTATTTTAACTGTATTCCCATTTTTTTTTATAATTATGATTTTTTAATATTGAATAATTGTATATATTTTTTAAATATTTAAAATATAATAAAAAATAATTATAGATATAATTGTTAATTATATAAAAGAAATAATTTATTAAAGGTTGGTTATGGTTGTGGGTGGTCATTGATAAAGTATGAAAAAGATGAGAATTGGTTATAGGGTAAAATGTATATATGAAAAAAAGAGAAATAAATTGTTTATTAATTGATTGTGGATGTGGTTGAGTATGGATAAACATAGTCTTAGCCCAGTTAATATGTCTGTCCCTCTTTTATTAGGCTTACCCAGTTAAGTGTCTCTTAGCCCAGGCTGGTCTGACTGGGCTTGGATTTGCTTTAGGCTATTATGTTTCTACCGAACCCAACCCAATTACAAAAACTATGACTATTATCCATCGGAGTGGTGTTAAAACCGGGCCACCAAGTCTTGTCGGTCCATTTGGGGGTACCTAATAGGCTCTTTTTCTTTTGGGCCAGCAGTTAGATCCGTAGCCCTACCCTTTTTTCCGGGCTGTTCAGGTCAGCCCAATTCCTCTTCACCCCAATTTTAGATGTCACACCCGATAAATTTCATTCTAGCTTGATATTTAGGTAGATGTTTCTTATAAAATATGGATTATTGAATATATTTCTATTAATAATTATTATTTAAGGTTAATTTAGGATTTTCATATTTAAATAATTTTATATTAAAATTATAACTAATTCAAAATCTTATAAAATTCTATTATAATTAAAACTCTAAATATAAAGTGTTATATAATAAGATATTTATATTAATTTGAATTGTTCTCCACTTGCAATGCACGTAATCTAAAACTCGTACATTTATATTATGTGTGGTATATAAATGGATGAGACAGTAGTACTGAGTGGGGCCCACCAGGTAGCATAGATTAGAATTTATACAGATAGAGACTGAGACTTGAAGAAACAGAGACTTGGACTTACGTAATAATAAGTAAAGAATAGGCAGAAAATGGATATGGATATTAAGTGGGAAATGTTGGAACTGAAAGCAAAGCAAGTTGTTAGTCATCCTCTACTTGGAAGTATCGTGTACAAAACTAATACCCAGTGGACCTGCTCATTCATGATTCCTTGCTGGATTTCCATTTCCTCCACAATTGTGTATTGATTGGATTCCCACCACTGCAAGCTATTATTTTTCACATGTTGTACCAACCCTCACTCTCATGAATTCGACACATAGTGCATATAGAACCAGACTATGGTTCGCTAATAGTAAATACGAGAATATTTATGTGAAGAAAAATGTTATCATAATGAACTAGTTTCCAAGGGCTTCTTGTGGCTTTCATCAACCATTACTTGTGCCTTGTGAGATTCATCATCCCATCTGATTCTTGCAACAAAAAAGAGCAGTATTAACAAGCAAGTCACCACTCCACCCAAGAACCCCATCAACAATCCACTCAACCCCAGATGCATTTTGAAGGCTAAGAACACTGCCAATGGCAGAGCAAACAAATAGAAGGCACTGATATTTGCATACGTCCCGAGCCATGGCCGCGCCGTCCCCCTCACTATCCCCCCACACACTGCTAATGGGAAGTTAACCACTTCCACAATCGCCATTATCATCATCATCTTCTTCACACTTGTTATGATCCCTTTATTGTGGCTGTACAATGGACCCCACACGCCTCTTGCAGAAGCCATTATCAAGCCACCAACAAACCCCAACACCACGCTTATACTAAGAGAAACATAAGCTGACCGGTAGGCCATTTGAGGACGGTCTGCTCCGAGCTCATTGGAGATACGGATTGATGCACATGTTGCTAAAGACAGTATGACAGAGTAGAGCAAGTAATCAAAGTTCAAGACTATGGCTAAAACTGCAACGGACCGTTCAGCATTTGGGAGCCGGCCGGTTAGAAGGACTAACACCTCGTAGCACCACCACTCAAGACAGGTGGTTAAGCAGCACGGACCGCATAGCTTGAGCAGAGTCATCCACTCTCCCATTCCTTGCTCGAACCACCCTCCTTCCTTCCACTTTCCTCCCTTCTTCTGCTCTAATATCAGAACGTATACTACGAGTAATATCACCACCACAAAATCAGTAATCCACACCGCCATTGCTACCCCTTCGAGCCCTTTTGCCCTGGAAAGAGACATATTAACAGGGACATGCAGAGCGAGCGCCATGGCAGAGCTCAGCATGATTGGAACAGTTATGTTCTGGGTGCTCAAGTATGCTTTCAGAGGACACAGAAATGAAGTTACAACCAAATCAGGGATGAGATAAATCAAGTACTTCTTGGCCACCATGGCAATATCTTCTTGCTGGCCAAAATGGATCAGAATCTTATCAACATTCAGCCACAGAAAGGCAACAGGGAGTGATGCAGCAAGAAGTAAAGAAGTAGCCATAATAAGAGTCTTATGAAGGAGCTTAAAATTCTTGGCCCCATAGGCCTGGCCACATATCGGCTCCATGGCTCCACATAATCCGTTCAGCAACGAAAACCCCGTCACGTTTGCAAAGGTGAAACCAAGGGTGCTGCCTGCCAGTGGCAGCTCTCCGAGGCGCCCAAGAAACGCAGTGGTGATGGCTAGTTTGGCGAACCACGTAAAATTCATAGCCATCAAAGGGACCGTGATTCGCCATTGTGTTTTGAGCTCTGAAGAAAGAAACTGTGATTCACCATGATTGGCTTCTACTGATGTTTGTTCCATGAATTGTGAAGTAATGAGAAGATATTGATGGGAGAATTGTTGTTTTTAGTTTAATAGGGAAATGCAACTTCTGTCAAAATATATAGAGGTGTATGGGATTCTTGAATTGTATGAATATTCTGATTATTTATTTTGATGTTGCGTGATGAGGATGCAAATGTGATGACATATTTAGCGTGGCAAAAGATTGGTGATGGGAAATAAAAGGGAGGTTTTTTGTTTCCAGTTTTCAGTATTTCCGTGAGCTTGGAGTCATTATTGTGTGAAGAAAGTGAATAGATTAGGGTCTATATTTTGAATATTTTGGTCACTAATAAATTTTTATTTGAATACCATGTAAATGATGAGCTCCATTAAATAAATTTATTGTATCATATTATATGAGTTTGATGGTGTTGGTCATTTAGAATTATTCATTTGGAATTTATTGTATTACTATTAGAAAGATTTTACAAGACGAAAACATAAATTCAAAATGCCCTAAAATTCGGTATTAGTTGTAGAAACTATCTAGTGAAAAACACAAAATGAATTACAAGATTTTAACAGAGAATATAATTTGAAACGGATGATCCAACGAAATCGAAATTAAGTTTAGCTGATTATTTTATTTTATTTTATTTTATTCAATGAGTTTGGTGGGAGTGGAAGAGAATAAGACAATAAAAACTAGAAAATTTGTATTATTTGGATTCGAATTCGAATCATCACAATTTGTATCTTTATAAAGGTGAGATGTCAGTAAAGCTATAAAACTCATGATAAGTTTAGCTAATCTTGACGTTGAATGAATTTTTATTTGAATAATTATAATGGAAGAATTACCTTTTACGTGAATATTGGAGGTATTTGAGTTTGATGGTTTCATGTTATTGCAAAGAGTGCAGTCAAATTTATTCTTTTGTAATAGTTCATTTTGTTTGCTTTAATCGGAGTCATGATGTCATGAATCGAGGGAACAAATGAAATATATATATATATATATATATATATATATATATATATATAATATAAGAAAAAGAGGGCAGTACAGCTACAGTACCATTATCATTATGGACTATTAACACCCTTATTTATGAATACAAATAATTCTTCAGAAATGGACTAACACACCTATTTTATAAAATTAATAAAATTAAAATATATTCATCATTACTTAAATCATAATTATATTCAAACTTTAATTAATTCTTATTCAAACTATAATTCACTCTTATTTAAATCTTAGTTCTATTCGAAGTACATTACTTAAATCATAATTCTATTAAAAATCTAAATTTTTCATATTTAACATACTAAGTAATTTAATTTTCTCTCATGATTCCACCAAATCGTAATTAATTCTACAATAACAAATTATAACTTAAAAATAACGAAAGATATCAGTAATGAACCATGAAGATGGAAAATGTAAAAAGATATCAGTAATGAACCATGAAAATGGAAAATGTAAGTTTTTCGTTAAGTTTAATATTAGAAAATGATATTTTTATAGTCTAAAATTAAATACGAATTGAGTAATGAAAGTAATGAGAGTGTATTTAGTAAATAATGGGTATTAATAGCGGTGGCCTAATTTTATATTGAATAAATCGTTAAAAATTCCAAAGAATTAATCGGTGGGACACATGAAAGAAAAGGTATTGAATAAGAAATAATTAGATAAATGATTCTCATAAAAGCTAGAAAGAGGTTAACAAAGTAAAGCTGTGGATATCTGATCTTAAAAGAGACTTGTGGTCCAGCAATTTGCCTTCTCATTTCTCATAATTGGTTTATTTATTCAAAAATTTGTGTGAAACGTTTTAAGGTTCTAATTCTGCATTTTTACAAAGGTATCATAATACTTAAACTATAAGATTCATAGTAAACTTATTATTAAATTAAATTAAATTATGATTTCTGAATTACGATTTAAATATATTAAAAAAGTGGGATAATGGGACAATATTAACAAACTTTAGTTATGAAAGAATGCAATTAAATAGTAAATTAGGGAAATACTGTAATCCCAACCAATGAATTAGATTGATTAGTATATATGTCACATGTAACTAAATTTGATTGGAGGCAAAAGGGTCTTCATCAGCATATTCACAACCATTGGGATTTTACCAAAATGTTTAAGCATCCTAAGTTGTTGGATTTTATTTTATTCCATATTTGATTATTTTGTGATAATGGTATTATTGCACACGTAGGTTGTAAGATATACTTTTAAAAATATAAAAGCGAGATGAAATAATATTCTACAAATACACTATACATATAAAAAAGAAGAAGAAAGAAAGAAAGCCATAAGATCCACAATAATTGTTTGGCTTTTAGCAATTTTGCATCCACTATTATATGTTCCCTCATCCTAAAAGCAGCCTTTTTTTTTTCTTTTTCTTCAAATGCCCAATTTATCATTCTTCTTGACTACTATAGTCTATATTTATCTTTAGTCTGTGACACATGCGTGTGAAATTTAATTTCTTTCCATGATATATTTCTATATAATTTGTAATGATTATTATGTAGTTCTTTTTTCTTCTTTTATGAATTCATGTGCTTTTTTTTTTTCCGAAAGTAAGATTTGTAACACTTAAACATAAATACTAGGGGTTGGAGTGTCATTTATGATATTATTAAACTATTTTAGGAGTGAATTATGATTTCTTTTATAGCAAAACACAAAAACTAAGGTGAGACATATTCGCAATCAGAGTTTTATCTTTATAAATTCATATAAATTATAATATATGGATTAACTTATCTTATAAAATTAGATTTATGAGAAAATTTTATAAAAATACGGTTAACAATGAAATGAGATATGGCTTAGGTAAATAAAAGCATACTATCTGCTGTTTCTTGGCTAAAATATTCTTTCGAGATATGGGACATCTTTTCATCAAAATAAAGCAATGATGATGCTAGTAATTCAGTTTGCTCCGATGAAAAATAATCGATTAATTTAAATGACATCTTGATTAATAGACCCAGAGAAACAAAAGGGAATCTAATTAAATTTATTTTAAAATGTTGTCTAGTTTCTGAGTGGCAATCCGTGTCAAATGTATTAGTTGTGTTAAACACTATCCAGATGAAATTAGTGATCAAGTGTATATAAATGTATATAAGTCAAAAGGTTCCACTATCTTGTTATAATCTTTAAAAAAAAAAAAAAAATTGCTCGGATAAGGAATTGAATAATCATATTGAAAGTGGATTCTAAATTTAACTTATGTATTAGAAAAATACGGAGAAAATATGATTAGAGATGGAGTTAGACAACTTATATTGAGAGATTCGTTCATTTTGGTTACTGAATTATCACAAAATAAGTATTTTAACACATAAAATAAATAAAAATTTTAAAATATATACATAGAAAATTAAAAAATTTAAAGAAAATTGGGAGGTTAAAGCCCCCACCGAGCTTAAGGAGGCTCCGGCCCCGGATATGATCAACATTCTCTGGAATTTTCTGAGTATAAAATTAGGTTCAAGAATGATATGCACGTTTTAAACATGCAGGATTTTTAAGGTTCTTACATTTATATTCCTCTGCCAAACCTAGGAGTAGGAATCAACCTAGTAAGCATGCATACATTGAAGCACAATAAACAACTTAACTATAATAGTGAGAAGAGAAGACAGACAATCCATCATGTGCCCATAGTTTCATACTATATATGATTCATTAATTCAAGACCACTATAAATTTTATTTTTATATAAAGGCTTATTGTTGCTACTGTTACTTATAATCATCATAACCATTTTGCAAAATAAAATATGAAAATATCCTTATCTTTTATAAATCTCTTGAATTAAACAATTATTAAAATACTGACTTTTGTATTGCTGTTCTTGAACTGGAATTGTACAATTCTATTCACAAAAAGATAATGTAATTTAATTAATTGCAATTAATAGTAACACCAGTGATAAAAACAGTAACTAAAAGTTAAATTACATCTTCTCTCCAAAAAAAAAAAAAAGAAAGAAAAAAAAGCATATCATCGTAGAAAGAAAGGATCACAGAATTAGTATGAAAAGACCTTAAATAAGTTAAAAGATACCCGTAATATATTACAGAATTTAGGATCAAAAACTGATTGAAGCAGCCTACCATCAAAACTCAATTACTTGAATTGTAAATTACAAGAAAACAAGGCAACAACTAATGAGGCAGTCAAGGCATCCATGGAATAAATGCAGCCAGCTGAGACAGCCCATGTCACTGAAGAAGCACGAACAGAAAACTAAAATGAATGCTCGTCCTCGTCAAGTGCATTGTAAATCATCCTACAACAAACAATGTTTGAGTAAGGTATAAATCTTTTAAGATAACCATATGATTTTAACCTTGTTACAATGATTAGAAGAGGTTGAATGATGTGCCTACCAGAACAAGCACATGAAGAGTAGTAGTATGATATAACCAAGCTTGAAAAGCCTCTGCTTCTTTTCCCAATTGAGCAGATTAAAGATCTCAGTCACATCTACAAGGTGCTGTCTTTGAAGGTATCTGGTATATCATTTCCATAAACAAACAATAATCAACGGTTGCCAACCAACTGAACTGTAATTGGCATTGAAATACTTAATGCATGAAAGGAAAAGTTTTACAAATTTATATATGATAAGAACACCATAAAATCAAGGACTACGTTGCTAAATAGACTATATTACAGATGGAGAAACAAAGAGAAAGGGTACTAGGACTAGAATATTAATTAAGGTTCATGAATTTTAGGCGAACACTCTCGGGGGGGGGGGGGGGGGGGGGGGGGGTAACAAGTGATAGATATAAATTAAGCCAACTTTGCAGATTCAAATTTAATTTCATGATAAGCACTAAGCTTATATCGCTGTTTCTCAGTTACATGATGGTGATGGATTTATGACCCTAATTCCTAAATGATATATAAGGATTGTTGTGCAGTGATCTTCATATGAAACAGTAAGACATATACGGCACAGGTTTTCATGGGCAAGACCTATTCTTAAAAATGTGTGACTTACGAGTGACAGTTCTGCATCAAAAAATAGATACAGAAAAAGTGATGGTTTATCATCACCTAGTTAATAAAAAGATATGGGAGACCTGAGAAAAACATATTTAATTCATTCAGTATAAGTCTACAAGAGAAAATTATTCACATATCTCAAGTACTAAGCAATAAAAAGCAGGAAACAAATGACATTATCACCTTATGAATTCTCCTAACCTCCTCATCCAACCACCACGGAACCTAACCCCACCTCCATCTCCAACTTCCACCCCCAGAAATGAGAGAGAACAGAAAATAAATAAACAATATGACCCCATTGTGTCTCAATTTTACATATTTTTCAATCCAGTTCATTATCCTAATATAGATTCCTGTGATTCATTCTGAACTTAACTTGGACTTAATTAAAATACTCAAGTATTTTTCTTACTCTATTGTAGAATAGCAAGTTCCAGTTTTAGGTAGTTCTATAAGTTCCTGATTTATCTTCCATTTGATAGAGAACATGGCAGTGGTGATTTGTTTAAACTCTAAAGTCACAATGACTCTTGGCCATGCTACTGTTCTCTCTACTCAAGCTGAAACAAAAGCTTCCATAATATCACTCAAATACAACCTCTCCAAGAACATATGAACATACTAGTGAAAAGAGCAGATGTTATTAATTTGAAATCCCGAGTTAAGTTAGATGGGGTGGCAGAAAACAAATCTGATGTAGTTAGAGATAGATCCTTTGTATTTCTGCTCTCCCCTAACTTTTCAATATGCACTTCTTTAGCTCTAAGTGCCAGTTCCTCTTTCATGAAGGTTATTTTGAGCTTTTCCTGAGAGTACGGTGGATTGGATGAATAATTGACTTTTCTGGGCAAAACTAATTTTTCATAGGATTATATTTATTCCACATGTTCAGTTTTCACTAAACATTTCAAATTTGAGAGTAAGATTCAAAACAATAATTCTAATTTTGAGAATGTGATACTCTCTAAGAGGCACAAGCAACTAACTTTGTCATGATCTATCCAACTTAAATATGAAGCACAAGTATAGGATCTTACAATCTCACGTTGTAGTACAGATAGGGAACACAGAGAAGTGACATAAACCAATGCCCGGTGACAAGGAAGAGGAGGCACAAAACTCCTTGTGTAATGAACTCTGGTAAAACTACTTTGTTTATTCGAGATGCAGAATCATAAGGATTGATATAATCAAACTCTAGATCCGCCAAGCACATAAGCTGCACCACATGTGGAAAAGGGTTAAAAGATCTGCATACCATGCAGTTTCATCAAATTAAAACAATTAACAAACATTAGTTAGAAGCAGTGAAACACCATGTACTGTAACATCAAGGAAAGGTAGCATGAACCACTAACATTTTTCCTGCTATCCCCTTCACTCAGCCCCTCAAATTGTGACAGAAATTTGAAATGCTGCAATAATTTAACTTCTAGCCAAGTTGCAATTAATCTATTACACCAATCAAAATAGAAACTACCTCATTTGCAACGTCATGCATTAACCTTGTGGTATGAAATCTGGCAAGAAACTTATATTGTATATTCTTCAGATGTATATTTATCAGAACTTATTGTCTCCAGATCATTAACTGGATCCAGGTTCAATAGTGATTTTGGTTCAGATGATTTATACTTTACCATCAAATGCATAACAAACGATCTTGATCTAGAGTGTTGAATATCCATGATTCAAGTTCTACATACAGCAACTCAGAAGTCTAAGCCTTAAGAACCTTCACTTGGAAGTCACATTGTCTTGCAATCCAGTTCAACCCTCACACAATAAAATTTCCAAGGGCTCTATTAAACATTAGACAGTAGTGACATTTTAATAACTGAACATCATGCCTGACAAAATCCCTTATTCATCAGATTCAAAATTCTGGACTTCATTTCAAGCATCATCATCAAAGTCAGAATTATATACATATTCCTCATCACAAGCCCATACACTGAAGTCAAATAATTGGAAAAATAGAAAATACTACCGTTACTATGAAATTTTGTAAGAATTGGACCAGTTCGAACAGCTAAAGGTAATGTAATTAATCTTGTCAATCTAGTTGAATAAATGTTATTGATTAAAGAAACATTGATACCTGAAATATTTGTTGTTTTGTTGTTACAAACCTGGTGAGATATACTTTCAAAATTAAACTGCTCACTTTTTACTATCTGAAGGAACATTGGTAGAGGAATTTGATATTCGTCTAAGTCTGGATTTTGTGTTTCAGTACCGTCAACAGCGATAGTACGCAGGGGTGCCGGTGTAGAGCCATCTACATTGGGTAAAAATTTCTGCGTAACGAGCAGCGGATAAATATGGCCATACCACATCAGAAAATTCGTGGATTTAAGTTTAATCGTCACCATGTGAGTCATGGCATGGAGGGTAAGAGAGGAGTTGAAGACAGAGGGGGAAGAACCACTGTTATCGTCAGCCATGATGCAGAACGATGGTGAGGCTTAATTTGGCGTGAGGCCGTGGTTTGCGTGATGCGGAGGAATTGAGAATTAGGATTTCTCAGCAATGCTAGGTTGATACCATGATAGAGGAATTTGATTACCTCAATTGAGGATTTTGAGTGATCTCCATTCAATATATAATACCGTGTACAGCTAGAACAAATAAGGAAAACATATCTACAAGATACACAAATGATACACCAAGATATATACAGTCAAGAATTATAGACCGAGTCTAGACTAACAAACATTAACACAACAACACAAGGACAACATAAAACCAGCTACATGAAACAATAGCGTGTTGTAAGATAAAATTCAATTTTTCGGATAGTGATCATAATAAGTTTAATAGCAAGCATCTAAACCCAGAGAAGTCAAATTTCTTATCAATCTTTAAAGTAGAACTGTAGAACAACACTCATATTCTACATAGCAGAAAGAAACAAAAAATTGAACAAGTATGCTCAAAATAAAGAAAGAACGGATCTTTCCGCAACACCACACGTCGCATCAAATGCAGAAAACTAAAAGCAACAGAAAAAAAAAATTAATAAATATATATATATATATATATATATATATATATATATATCCATGAAATTAGGGTATTGAGAGATAATTACCTGGAAAACGATCATAATGAGGAGAGCAATGAGTATGAAGAAGAAGAGCAGCCATGCCAACACCTCTCCCATATCCTCTTATTATTCCCCCTTTGAAATCCTTATCGATAATTTGAAGGAGGTAGCAGGAAATAGAGGATAAGGGAGAAGATGATTCAGAGCGCCAGGTGCGCAGAGCACCCTGGTGCTTGCTTGAATTTGGAAGAAAAGAATCGAAGATGATTGGAATTGAAGCCCTAACTAAGAGAGAGAGAGAGAGAGAGAGAGAGAGAGATGTTCAGGTGTTGGTTGGAAAGAATCTTATTTTATTTAGGTTTCAAAATTTAATTTTCGGTAAGTAGACATTTAATCGGATTGAAGATCATGAAGAATCATATTTCGACTTATGTAATGTTATTTGTTTTAATTAAATTAATTTTCAATGTAACAAACGGTACAATTAGATTCACAACAAAAAAAGAGTAGGATTGGTTGGAATTAAATAATGAGATTTAAACTATATCTAGTCATATTTGTATTCATTCAAGTATGTGTATTTGTACATTCAATAATATAGTAAAAGGATTTAAATCCTTCCCCTCTCCAAAGAGGAAAAGAGAGAAGGAAAAAAAAAATTATTGAAAAAAATTCCATGAGAAGTCATTTTGGTTGAAGTTGTCGTTTGAATTGATTTTGTATAATCTAAATTTCTTTAAATGATCCAATTAAATTGACTGAAATAAAAATCACAAAATTTAGCATATTTTGCAATTTCACCAAGCACGAAAACTTATTGGGTAAAACTATTTACACCCCAAATATTTCTAAACACACCCCATAATTAATTAAAGAAAAAATAATTATATATTAAATATTTAAAATATCTCTAACTCATAATTAATTAAAATGTCTAAACTACCTCTCACCCCAACCCTAATAATTGGAGGAAAGAGGAAGGAAGGCATTTCTACCTCCAAACAATTTCTTTCTTCTTTTATGACTTCCTTCTACCCAAAATCCACAAAGCTTCATAAAGGTGGTAATAATGGTCAACTAAATAAATAAATAAAAATGATGTATCTTGCTGGTGATCGATGCTCAACCATTTCAGGTCGAACTCAATATTAGGTGTTCGATCTATTGAGGTTGGGACTATAGAACATGTTCGATCCAACCAATCGAACACCACTCATCCAGTTCGACTTATGATGGTCGAACCTGACTAAAAATGTTCGAATTTTACAGGTCGAAGGCTATGAGTTTCATTATTTATCGTTCTTTTTTGCTAAATTTCAATAATTGAGCAATGGATATCATTGGAATGAATCGAATTTGTGGTTGTGTAATGAAATCTTCCTTAAGAATTATAAAAAAAAAAGTTGAAGAAGTTGCAGCAAGAATGGAGAGTGGAGGAGATGAAAGAGAAAGTGTGGGGAAATGAGGACGACAAGCAGGGATAGGTTAGGGTTTTCAGTTTTCTTTTTATTAATTATTTTTTCCTTAAAAGGGTAAAATTGAGAAGAATTGTGGTGTGTTTATAAATTTTATAAGTTCTAACAAATTATAATTGGGGTCTATTTAATAATGGGGTATGTTTAGAAGAGGATAGGGTGGTAGATAGCCCTCTCCAAACTTATTTGTCAATGTCATACACCAAATTTCATATTTTCACAGTTTTATTCATCAATAAGAATTTCGGTAAATATTGTTGTCGTGGTGGTAAGAGATGGATACAATTAATTTAGGTCACGTTTATCATCAATTCAATTATAAAACAATGTGGATTTAACGAGTTGAGTATAATCATTAAACTGTGTAGAATCTGTCTAAGAATGAGAAAATCATGAAAATTGCAACTAGCTTAATTTTTATCTCAAACATCAAGCTTTCTAATATAACCACGTTTTCCAAAAAAAAAAAATATGACCCTTTTAAAAAATAATAAAATACAAAATGAAAACATTAAAATTAAATAAATAATCTAGTTTGCCCTATCAAAGCTCACCACCTTTTGTTTGAAACAAGTTTTGTGAATTCCTTTATTTAGACTATAAAACGTCTTATTTAAATCTGCTAGTTAATTTCGAAATGGTTTTGACGTTGATTCCAAAACTATTATATGATTTCGTGATCTTTAATTTTTATTTTTATTTTTATTTTAACTCTTAGCAGAAACATTAGCTCCGATATTATCAATTGGGCAATTTCAATGGTTCTAAAGTTATAATTGATGATATTACAAATGGAGATAACGATATCTCTAATTTGGATCATTTATTGTTGGATGTTGAAAGTTATTGAAAACCACATCTTCATTTAGAGCACTTACAATGGTTAGAAAAATTCTCGATTATAGTTAACTCTCTCTCCTCCACCTACCCATCCACATCATCATTCTTTTAACTATAACTCACTTTTTATAACTCCTTCAATCATATCATTGGTTAAACATTATTTGGATATCAACAATCAAATTACATTTTTTTTCCAAATAAACTTATATTTAATTTGAGAATGTTTATCTAAAATAATTTTTTATTTACGAAAATGTGAATAAAATAAATATTAATTTTTTTAAATTTATATTTTTTCATTATATTGTTAATGAAATATTATTAATTTTTTTGTTAATATTTGGAAGAATTATTAAAAAATCAATTTATTTTACCTCTCGAAAAATATATAGTTGTAAACAATTATTATAAATTTAATCAAATAGTACATCAAATTAAACAAAACCTTAATGAAGTAGTATATTAGACTGAACAAGAATTTAAAGACAATTGATTGAAAATACCGACTAACACAAATTTCTCTCATAAAATAGATAACAAATTAATGCATATCTTCGTTGCTACATGCCCAAATATGCTCAACTAAATTCGCACAGAGTTAGTGATGAACTGTGTTGGAACGTAGTTGTGAATTAATTTGTAGATAATTTGCAAAATCTCGTGTACCCCTGGTGTTGGTTGTGCGGGCTCATCAACTTCATCGGAATTCCAATGAGAAATCATTTCTCCCTCATCTTCGACAATCATGTTGTGCAAAATAATACATGATAACATTATTAACTTCAATTTTTTCCTATAGAAAAAACGAGGTCTCTTAACAATAGTCCATCGTGCTTGCAGCACTCCAAATGCTCGTTCGACGTCCTTCCTTGCAGCTTCTTGTCTTTCCTTAAATAATCGTCTTTTTGGATCCTGTGGACATGGAAAAGCTTGACGAAAGTCGACCATTCCAAATAGATTCCATCTGTAATATAGTATCTATGATTATAGTGCGTGTCGTTCACACTATAATTCACCGTTGGTCCTTCCCCCTGTAAAACATGGTTGAACAAATTTGATTCATACAAGACGTTGATGTCGTTGCGAGAATCTGCGACCCAAAAAAGACATGTCATATCCACAAGTCTTGTGATGCGACCGCTTCAAGCATAATTGTTGGAGCTCCATGGCCTCTACAAAATTGACCTTTCCAAGCAATTGGACAATTCTTCCACTCCCAATGCATGCAATCAACACTACCCAACATGCCCGAAAATCCATGTCTTGACTCGTGAAGATGTAGAAGACGTTGAACATCATTGTTATTTGGCCTTCTCAAATATCTAGCACCAAATAATGAATAAATACATTCACAGAATTTGAATAGACACCTTACAGAGGTAGAATTTTCCATATGTATGTACTCGTCAAGATTGTCGGCAGTGACTCCATAAGCCAACTGACGAATAGCAGCAGTGCATTTTTGTAATGGTGAGAGGCATTGTCTACTTGTAGCATCGGATCTTTGTTGAAATTCCGTTGAATGATTCTCTAATGTGTTAACTATGCGCATGAATAAATCTCTACGTATGCGAAATCGTCGTCGAAACATATTGTCGGGATACACCGAATTTGGAGAGAAGTAATCTTGATAGAGTCTAGCATGTCCCTCTTCACGATTTCTCTCAATGAACCTTCTTCTAGTATTGTTTTGCGTCTGAGCTTCGAGAAGTTCAATAATTGTAAGCATCATTTGTTCACCAGGTGAACCAGGTTGATCGTATGTTTCTTCTTCAGTGTTGGATTCATCGAAAGTTTGTGGTTGAGACATTATGAGGTAGTAGATGAAAGCTCTAAGTGATATTTTTGCTTCAAATGTTTGTTGTGAATAATAAAGTCGTATAACCTTACATTTATAGAGTTAGAGTGTATGTGGTTGCAAGTGAAATTATGTGGACACAATTGATCACACTTTTCAATAATAGAGAAAACATCACATGTGCTCTAACATGCTTGTCATAATATATACTTTGAAAATATGTGGACAAAATTGAAAACACTTTTCAATAATAGAGAAAACATCACATGTGCTATAACATGCTTGTCATAATGTTAACTTTGAAATAATGTGGTTGCAATTGATCACATTTTTAAAAAATGGAGAAAACATCACTTCAAACAAAATTGATTCAAAATTTATATGTGAACTGTGTAAATTTGTTAATCAAAATTTATTTATTTTATGTTATTATTTACGTAAAACATTGTGGAGTATGAACAATTATTTTGAAATTGGTACGTATATGACGGTAAAAGTGACTCAATCGAGTTAAACTAAATTACAGACTAATTAGGTAACACTAAACTTAAAATTTAGATTAAAGAGAAATTTATGTGTTGACTCATTACACTTGACTCATTTAATATTCCAAAGTAAGAAAAATTTACACCCTTGTGAGAGTTTATATATATATATATATATATATATATATATATATATATCCTAATGATGTGTGGCAGTGTGGGTCTGATTTTATTAACACTATGTCACAAATTTAGTGGTTGTAATTGATCACACTTTTCAAAGCAAGAGAAAATATCAATTGAAACATAAAATGAAAATTACATTGAAAGATAAGATAAAAAACTACAGAAAATATTTAGTGTTGTCACTTTGATTTAATCATATCACACATTTGTTGATGCATAGTCAATTGCTCAGGAGTCATAGAAGAGGTGTCATTTGACATAATTTGAAACTCAATCAACTCGAGTTCACGTTCTTTGAGAATATTTTATTCTTTTACTCGCATGGTTTGTTCTCTTATTGCATCGACCAAATATTCTTTGAGAATATTTTATTCTTTTACTCGCATGGTTTTATTCTTTTACTCGCATGGTTTGTTCTCTTATTGCTCGATAATTTTATCAACACGGTCTGGGTCAACATCTTGGGCTGATGCTTTACCCTTGCCTCTAGCTTTTCTCTTAGCAGCTTCTGTCCGATTGGACGCGTTTCTTCAAAGTTTAGATCAAATTCTAAACATTTACCTCGTGGAGTTGACGTGTTGCTTGTATCTGAATCCGATATCCTTACCTTTTTTTGCAGAATCTTGATGAACACTAAATTGTGGAGCACAAAGTGCTCGATCCTTTGTAATTCTCCATATGTGCTCAAAATTGAAAGCAACATTTTTGTTATCAGAATGATATTTGGCATAGGCCATTCTCAGTAAATCTTCATCGCTATGTCCGCTTCTGTAAAGACTTGAAATACCGTTATAGCAAGAATTGAAAAGGTTTATCTTCTTCTGAATAGTGTTATACCAGTGTGATTTCATCGCATTACAAATTCTTTTTGACATACCAACCTTGCGATTACCATTGTAGCATGCTGCAATTCTTCTCCAAAAGGCATCACTTTTTTTATCATTGCCGATGATAGGATCTTCACTTACCATGACGAATGAGTATGCTAGCAGCTCATTTTCCTGAACGCTCTATTTGACCTAGCGTCTTCCTTCAGTGGCGACAACTTCTTGTTCAAAACTATCCAAATCAATTGGAATTGAATATTGTGATGGTTGTGTTTCCGGCACAGAAGATAGATATTGTGTAGGTGAAGAAAACTGCGAATAATCAAAGTTTTGTGAAAATGAGGATCCATCAAAATTTTCGAAGAAATCTTGATTGTTTTCGGCCATTTGGAGAAGTGGATTGAAAAAGATAAATCAAAATATGAAACCAACAAAAAACTTGGAAAATGATTTTGTAGGTGGAATAAATGTCTCATGACTTGATGTATTTAAAGAAAAAAATAGAGTCATTTATTAACAGCCATAAACGACTCTATTTTGAAAACGGTCATAAACGGCTCTATTTTAATTTGATATACTTTTATATTTTTTCTCGAATTTAATTAAATATATATTTAAAATTGAACTAATATGAAAATTGAAAAAAAATAAAATGATTTGTCTTAAAAATTGAAAAAAAAAACAGATGTTAAAAATTAACAAAACAACCGGTACATGCAAATTTCAAATTGAAAAAAAAAAATTAATAATAAAAAAACAAAAATGAACAGTAAAAATGAATAGTAAAAATGTAGGTGTGTGAACAATGTCGGCCGTATCTCTCACTCTCCTATGTGGCGCGTGTATTACACGCGCCAATCACAAAGAGAGTTGTTGGACGTGCTTAATTTTTATTTTTTTTTCTGGTTCACACTTGTGAACCGAACAGTAACCCAATTACTTAACTATAACTATCAAAAAGGCTTCAATGGGGATATAGTTATAATTAGTGAACTATAACTCTTCTTTTTTGTGCATTGTAAGTGCTCTTATGATTCAATATGTTGGAAGACAAGCGAATATGACAGCTAATTGCTTAGCTCGGACAGTCTATTCTTATGCTCATTCTTATATTGCATTTAATGCATCTCAATGTATTGTTGATACTCTAATTTACGATTGATCTTCTAGTTATTAATAAAATTGCACTTTTTTAAAAATAAAATAAAAATTCTTAAGGTTTTATCTTTGCTATTAAACATTTAATTACGATTTTCTACAATATTTGCTTTTGAATTCTGCAAAATTTATGTATTGAGAAAATTATCTTTCTTTATATGTATTTGTTTCATATAAAAATAAATAATTGATGACCCTGGTTTGTCTTAACCCTCAATTGACCAATGTATGAGAAAATATTTGAACAAAACATGTGTACAAACTATTTGATTCAAATCTGGTGGAGTATTAGGTAGAGTGTTTTTTTGTTCTTAGATGATCTTTTATAACTGTACTCATCAGTCAATTCACATCATTTCTTCATATAATAATATCATCCAGCAATTCAATATTATTATATAGAATTATACAACACATGTAATAATAGTCATGGAAATTTCAACTTTTGATTGCACTTGGATATTATCCCCGACAAAATAAAAAAATTGTTCACAAAAAAAATAAAATAATAATAATAATCAAATAACATCACGGCCACGTTTTGCACATAAAAAGAAATTCCGGCATCCCAAGTCTATCAGCTTCTCGTCTGCCTTCAAACCTGCAATGTGATGCCAATATTTCAAGAATATTTAACCAAAATTTTGTACCTTTCTACTGATATATGTATTTAAAATGTTAAGTACTAATTATACATAATCAATATTTTCGAAAAAATCATACTTCATTAGTCTCAAAATAAGAATTATACTATATAACTACTTTTCTGCTATAAAATGAGGGTCTGATTTTGGAAATGATGGAAATAAATTAATTAGGTACCATATATATATGACTGATTATTTCTTACACATTCGTGAGATTAAAATCTTAAGTTTGGAGTTTTCCTAGATTGGTTAATCATTTGTGCAAATTAAAAGCAGTCGGAATGGTAGGACGCATAGTCAGAGTACAAACGGTGTCTAAGCGCCGTATCTAAATTAAATTGATTTTTTGTTATTTTTATTATTTTTCTTTAAAATATATTTTTGGAACTCATATATATACAATTTATTCAATAATTATAAGATAATTATTTATTTGTATTTCTTAATTTGTTAATTTTCTATTTATATCTAATTACATAATAATTTGATAGAAATATATAATATATTTAGAACATCATCATTTTAATAAAAAGGAAAAAAAAATTGACATCTGAAACCGCCTAGAATCGAATTATTCCATCTAACCCCGCCTAAAGCTGCCCATCCTTGCCTAATGACTAAGATGGCTGAAGAGGCAAAAATCAGTGCGGCTAGCAACCATCTGGCATCTAGACGCTGCCTACACCGATTTTTAAAACACGGACTAAAGAATACTTCACGCATTAATAATGAGTATAATCAAAATTGTGCAAAAGGTTTGGGAACTTCATTGAGTCTATATATTTTTTGTTAAAAGAGCATCCATGCATGTGTGTTCCTTCAGCATGAGTTAGTACGTGTCATTATCAAATTAATTAGTAAGAAATCATAATTAAATAAAAAGGATGGATACCAAATTCCTAATCTAAATTGATTACATAGGATTTACTGCACTCAACTACCTTTATATGTTTTATTTTTGTCTTCTTTTGTAGTTGTATCTATAAAGGATCTTTTACCCTTTGTATCATAAGTACGTGTTTTATTTCATGAACATATGTCATGTGTATAGTGATGTATTTCAATTAAATGAAATACGAGAACTAAACTGAAATGTTACAATGTGTGGTGAATTAATGAGAGAGAGTATAAAGTATAAACTTAGAGATTAATTGATGGAGTTTTATAACAGTGAAAAAAGGAAATAGAGATGGAACTCACTCTCGAGGGTAAACTTGGAATAGTGAATTTGGTAACAGGCGGGATCAGTGGTCTCCAGCAACGGCCGCCGCTTCTCCTTGACGTAAACGAGTAGCGCCGCCTTCATCAGCTCTCCGATGGTGTTTTCCGGCGACATCATCACCTGAACTGCCCCCAAACTACTAAGAATATCTACCTTGAACAACACTTTTGTCAATTGCCACCGCCTCTCTCCTCCACCACCACCAGAAGAAACCCCTCTCTCTACCAAGTAGTTTTGGCGTTTTGACGTTGGAGATAAAGAGTCCATCTTACAACCAAAGAAAGATTTATTTATTTTTGAAAATATATGGGATCTTCTTTTGGTGCATTAATGTGCGTTATATATATATATAACAGCAGATCATAGATAATCTATACATAACTATTTATTTTTTATATACACATATATGCGCGCGCGCGCGCGCGAAAATACATATATAATTGTTAGGATAGATATGTCTACCAATTCTTTTATTTTAGTGTTTATTTTGTTTTCCAGTTTATATTCTAGATTTAATTTATGTCAAGTATAGTTTTTCTTTTTTCCCAATCCATGACTGCTAATTAATCAGAATATTCAATAGAAAACTAAACTAGAACATTTTGTAAATAAATTTATCTTATATTGGTTGAAATAAATAAAAATAGCATTAAATATAGTATACAATACTACAAAATAGAATGATTTAAAATTTTGGCAGATAGTTCTTGCCGCATGAAAATAATTACATGGTGATGGGATAGGGAAAGTTCTAGGAAATTTATCAAATTTTGTCTGTGTCTACATAGAATATGACGTCACATGAATTCTCATAGGATCACCTCAAAAGTGACAAGTAATATCTTTTATTTTACAGTAATGTTTTATTTAGTTTTTAAAATAATTATTATGTTAGAAGTGTAAAGATGATATTATTAAGTAATATTAAATTAAATTAATGTGAATTAAAAAAAATGAAACACAAGATTAAAAGTCAAATTGAAATAGACAATTCAATTTCAAAAAATAGAGAGGAAGAGTTGGTTTCTTAAAAGGAATCTAATTTAGTTTATAATTATTGATCAAAATAGGATTTTGATTATTTGATCATTTATTTTGGGACAGGATACTCAATTATTCATTGAAGGAATCAAGAAAAGTTTTAGGAATATTAGGCCTTAGCTAGAGGAAGCTTTAACTGATGGACAGGGATGGTCTAGGGTAGTTGGTATCATGTATGTAGTTACAAATATATAAAAATGATAAAATTTTGTTTGTTGGTAATTTTTAATATATTTATTAACGATATATAATAATTTTATCTTTAATTATATAAAAAGTAAAACAAATAAATATACTAAATATCTAATATATTAATGATCGATACATATTAATATGCTCATAATGGTAGGATAATAAGATGGCACAAATATAATGCTAACATATATTATCAATCATCAATTATTAGGGTTGAGGAATAAGGTAATATCATCATTTAGTCCGATCTTATGTTATATCGCATATTTTAGCTGTTAGATTGTTTCCATCTAGTTTATTGCTAATGATAGAATGATTTTGTTCCAATGTCCACTATGGATAATTTTTAATATGTCTACCGATAACGTGTAATCATCTCATCCCTCGTTATATAGAAAGTAAAATTAATAGATATTTTGGATTTTTGACACATCAACCATGGACACATATTAATGTGCCAACGGTGGGTAGGTGAGCAGGATTGAATAATAGAAATATAGAAAATTTAAATTAGGAGATGAAACTCAAATTCAAAATAAATTACGACCTATGAATATGTGTTATATAATTTGATTATTTTGTCCATCGAGATGTATCGTAATGAATTATTATATACGCCACTTATTTTGTTAGGAGACTCACTTTGGCCTCACATGATCATCATTATTTATAGTTTAATTGGACTAATTACCAAACTTGAGTTCCTAATTAGCTACTTACTTGCACGACTGTAGCACTTATAGGAAACATTTTGTTGATTTGTTCTATTGGTCAAAAAACGATATTGATATTATGGTTGTAATTAGGTGCGTTGTTGACAGTCCAAATCCCTCATATCATACCATATTGCAAATTTATGTTGCATAGATTACTAATATAATTTAATTATTCCCCCAATTTCTATGAACATTAGGATCTTAACTCATTTTAGACAATTTGACTTGAAGGAAAAAAGAAAAAGAAAAAGAAAGCACTCATGCCTATGTATTACCAATTTTATTTTATTTTTTTGCTTTTTATATTTTGATTGTGTATCAACTAATTACTAAGATTTATGATGCGTCTATTCAACTAGCAAATGAACATGTTATTTCATATCTAATCTCATATGCATTAATATAAAATGATATATTATCGTCCCTAAAAGTTATAGTGGTATAAAATGTCGTGGATGACTGTGAGGGTTGAGTTTTAAGATTTTTGTGATGATGTGAAAAGTAAAATTTGTCATGGCATGAGACATCTTCTTATGTTGAAAGACAATATTTTTTTCATGAAGAATTTATGATAATTACTTGATGGTGATGTTGATTTACCACCTTAGGGAATTTTGTTTCAATCAGATTAGTTGGTAGAATTATTGATTACAACAAATAAGGGATTTTTTTTAATTAATTTTTTTTTTTTGGCAAATATAATGGATGTAAAAGTGATTTTTCAAGCTTTAGAGTTCCCAAAAATAATTTTTGGAAAAATAGTTTATAGAAAAGTGTTTTTCCTAAAAAAAAAAAAAAAAACCCTAGTAGGTGAATTAAAAGAAAAATGGCCTCTAATATTAGGGGATTGTAGATGCAAACAATGTAGGAACTTGAAACAAAAGAGAGGATTTAATATAATACAATAATCCCTAAAAAAAAAAGACATTGCCAATTTGCACTTTTGTATTGGACTCATGTCATGTAGCCCAGAACAAAAAGTAGAAATTGGGCGACCCACAACTCTCGGCCCATAGAGACATGCATACATAGCACAAACTGATTGTGGTCTATTTACTCCTTTAATTAGAACCCCCATCGTTTTGTTTTTATTATTATTATTATTATTATTATTATTATTATTATTGTTTGGGTGGGGGAGGGGGGTTGGGTGAGGTGGCCGGTGGGGGAGATGGCTTTTGACCTTTGTGGTTATAGATCATATGCAATAATGCGAAATTAATAAAGCGACTTTTGCCCCAAAATATTATTGAAAAGATAAAGTAGTTTTCAACTTATTTTAAAGATATTTTCCAAATTTATCATTCCAAGGTGTACTTGTGTATCCTCCGAATCTCTGTTTTTTTTTTTTTAAATATTATTACTCCCAATTTGTTATAGAAATTAAATTGTTCTCTCTTTTTATAAAACACATTTATGACTACTTGCAGAAATTACTCAAGGTGCTACTCATCCATTGGACGAAATTGTTGTATAAATCTAAAATTCATATAATGCGGGTTGGGTCGGGTCGAATTCGATTCGAATCACGTATATATATATATATATTTTTTTTCCTGACTTTTATGTTGTTTTAGTCATACCTTTATATTATACTTAACATAACATAAAAACCCAAAAATATACTTAACATAACATAAATGTATGTTTAATATAATATAAATGTATATTTAATATAACATAAAAGCCTTAAAGATATGACTAACATAAGATAAATATAAATTTAACATAATATAAATGTATGCTTAACATAACATAAAGGTATAATACCTGAAGCGAATTTGGCTTAAAGAATACTTAACATAACATAAAAATCTTAAAAATATAATTAACATAATATAAATGTATGTTTAATATATAACATAAAGTATGTTTAACATAATATAAAAGTATGCTTAACATAATATAAAAATATGATACCTGAAGCGAATTTGGATGAGTTTGAGCGCATCCATTCAGGCGCGTGGTGAACACATGGAGCGACGCGTGAGTCAGGTCGGGTCAGGTGTACGAATCTAGGATCCATACACCAATTTTACAAAAGTTTTTGTGTGATTTGTACTTATTTATGTTTGTGTATTATATTGAATAATAATAAACGATAAATTGTATAAAAATGAGTAATAAACACGTATTTATGTATCATTGATGATTCTATAATAAAAATTCTTCCAATTTATCTGATGTAACAATCATAATTCCAGATTGATTGTCAACTCATTTTTCTTTGATTAACAAAGAGCGGTGGCTTAATTTCAGAATTTGTGAGTGGTTTTGAATTTTTAATGCAACTTTTAAATCCCGTAAGTAAATTCAATTTTCAATACTTTGCAATTCACATTATTAGTGGTTGACAAGATGTTAAGTGTGTCATGTCAATGTTCGACATATAATGTCATGCTTCACAAATATATATTTATAATAATCATAATTTTATTAGTTTATTAATATTAGGAGAGCGTGCTTGTTCTCTTAACGATTAAAACAGGTTTAATCGTTATAAGTATAGCATATAAAAAATCTCTAAACTCATATCCTCTATTTCCTACACATTAAAAAACACGTCACATATAATATGCAAGTCACATCGAGTTGCCTCAAAATATTACTTTGAAGAAAAGTAATTAAACTTATTTCCAAACTCCTTAAACAAATCATTCCGGCCATTTTATTTTTCTAAGGCCACATTCAATGTCATGTGCGGACATAAAATTTCGTAGAAAAGTAATTACTTACCAACACTTTTCAAGAAAAATAAAAACTCATTTTAATAGTTTATAACATCATATTATCTCATGTAATGAGCAGAATTATAATAAAATTAAGCATATTCTCGAAAGAAAATAAATATCTATGAAAATAGGACAAAAATAATGATAAGCGATGGGCAAGGTAGTCTACAGCCCAAATCATGAGCAGCAATCTTTTGGTATACCACTTTGATTCAAATCTAACTTTAATTTACTTAACAGTCAGAAGGCATATTTTGATGACTCAGTCCACAAAATGATTAGATAGATATTCAAACATATCCTTTTCGAAGTCCTAATAATGATAATTCTTTGTGTTTTTGATTATCATCAAACGGGGTTTTTTTTTTTTTTGAAAAAAATGGAATTATTTTGACTCAACAAGCTTCCATTAGTAACTGATTGGTTTCAAATCAAAGTATGTGTGTGTACATGTTGTGGGATTGAATCTAAAATTAATCTTCTTTAATCTTTCTCTCTCTTTTGAGAAGATTGAAAGTTATGTTTTCTGTCACGATAATGAATAAATAAACACACATGTATATAATATGTAACTGCAACAAATTTAATGTCACTATATATATATATATATCTTGACAATGAACTGATTATCTTGTTCTAAGTTGGCAACCATTTCCAATAATGTTGCGGAATTCATCTTTTGTCATCAAGAAAGATTGTTTTCAATCTATCTATTTTGCACCACTAAACGTTCTGCAAGGAAAAAAAGAAAAAACAAGGGTAATCAAATCCAATTCTCTAGTAATTCATATTTATGTATACATAACTATATCTACTTTAATTATGACAATTTAAGGGAATAATAAAAAAACATTAACCTATGTATCATCTCGTATAATTAGTGCACATAATTGACTCACGACCTAGTAATTATATCTACTAGGCTACTACTTATAAGCAATGGAAATGGTGGTATAGTAATTCTTCATACATATCTCGCACAAATTGATTGATATCATTATTCATAATCAATTAATTGCAAACTGAGTAAGTCCTAAATTAAGGAAAATGATACCAACCTTATCTTCATCTGCAACGCAATAATTGAATGGGCTCATCACCAAAAATAGCATGATAAGAATGATGGTTTTACATATCATGTTCTACTACATTATTACAAATTTCTAGATATTATAGTCATTTGTAATAACTTTATAATTAGTATATTGCTAGTCTCAAATTTGCATTCTCCAAATATCATGTGGTGCTCTCCTTGACGTTTTTTTTTTTTTTTTAAATATTTGTTTTGAGATGAGTCCTAAGGTTTGTTTATGCAAATCAATATAATATTTACAATGAACGTAAAACAGCATTGTCAATTATATATAATTAATAATATTTGATGTTGCTCCGGTTTAACGTGCGTCTTCTCGAAACCAAAAACTCGAAATCTCGAACGGTCGGATCCAACGAACCTGCAAAACAGACACCAAAAACTCGAAATCTCGAACGGTCGGATCCAACGAACCTGCAAAACAGACACCGGGAGGGGCCCGGCGAAGGGACTCCGACGCTCAAGTCAGTCGAAAAGCTCTGAAATCTCTCAAGTAATATGATGTGTATATTGCGTGTGTGTAAAGTGAAAAAGACAAGGATATATATACTCTCTAATACTTGTTGTAGTCAAAATAGGAGTCTTAATTGTAGTTGAGGTAAGAGTCCTCTGTAAATCCGGGATTAGCTCGATATTTCCCTGGAAATAAGGGATATGGATAACAAACCCGTAAAAATAGCGGGTAGTTAGGATTAATTCGTTCTCATCCAATCAGTCAGTTCGTCGATACACCCCGAGCTAATGTAGTTCGTCCGGACAAGCATAGCTCGCTCATAAGAATAGTTCGCTTGTAAGAATAGTTCGCTTGTAACGACCAAAGCAAGGTACGAAACCCGGTTCGATTCAACCAGGTTGGAAAATAGTTCGGTTCGATTATTGCATTTAGTCCGATCATAACAATATTACATATCACAATTTAAACAAAAATAAAAAGATTCAACAATTAAAATTGAAATTTTTATATGATACATGTCTATAAATCGTGCAAAATATATATAACAAAAAAAATTATATAAGATGATCTTGCAAATATAATTTAGTAAAATGAAACATCATTATCCACAAATCAAATCAATTTTTATAAATTCATACATGAATTATGAATTAACATATTTGTCTATATTACCCCAATAACACGAGCT
Source organism: Scutellaria barbata (assembly GCA_028654395.1). Taxonomy (NCBI): domain Eukaryota; kingdom Viridiplantae; phylum Streptophyta; class Magnoliopsida; order Lamiales; family Lamiaceae; genus Scutellaria; species Scutellaria barbata. Next base: position 14,171,283 of record CM053645.1, read on the forward strand.
CACAAGAGCTGGCATCGTAATATAATAATTTGAATAGAAGGGGCATGTGACTCACCATTTAGTGCTATTTACTTTCACCATATTTTGCTATTCAAAAGGGCATAATCATGTTTCACTGCGCAGGCAATGAAAGCTGCATTGGGAAATTGATATCTCATCTTTTCTTCTTTTTATCCTCTTTGAGATGATGATGATATGTGCTCATGTTTTTACATTTTTTTTTCTTTTTTTTTTTCTTTCTTTTCTTCGATTTAAAATAAAATAAGAAATTATTAAAAACTCAATTTTCATTTTATAAAATAAATTTGTCGTTTCATTTTGGCCTCGTTAATCACCACGGATTAGAAAATAAATTAATCCCGCAAGTTAAATGAAATTCGACAGATTTCTTAATAATATTAATTCTCTCATCATATTGTTATTTATTTTAATATCTCAAGGATATTACTGAGTATTGACATGTAGGGTGGTTTAATACAAAAATGAGAAGAAGATAAGAGAGCAAAAACTAATCAACAAAACTACTAATATATATTATATGTACACATGCCAAAGTTTGGGTCAAATTACACTTGTAGATTGGATAACCAAAAAAATTAAATTCAAGGAGGTAAAATGGTCGAATTTGCTGAAGTTTAAAATAAAACAATAAATATTAATTGATTTGGTTTCAATATTAATCCTAAAGTTATCTTTATAAGTTATATTATTAAAAAAAGTGAAGGTTATTCATAAACATGTAATTTGAAGTCATTTATTTAAGTGTGTGAACATGTAATTGCATAATTTAGCTATAGATTTGTATCATATAGAATGTAAGATTTTTGGTACTTGCATATATCTTTACTTATAATTGTTACGTGTGTTTTTCAACTTTCAACATATATATGCATATAATCCAGTTAATTAGTCGATGATGTAGTGCTCACTCGAATTTGAAATATCTATAAACTTGATAACTAATATTGAATGCTAAATTACCAACTATATAGGTATTAAATTTGATAGGCGTGAGCCATCCCACAAAATTATATTAAAAAAAAGCCAATTTTTCAAAAAACTTAAGTTAAATCATGAAATCAAAGAGTTGGCATTTGAGGGAACATGTTAGTAATAATGACGTTATTTAAGTGAGGCATGCTCATAATTTTCAGTCCTCTCTACCTATGGGCAACTTGGTAACTTCAAGTCTGGCCTAGTGTTGGCTACATTTAAGAATGAAATACTAGGGACGTAGATATATTTGTCCTAAATATTTATTTTATGATCAATTTTGTTATAATAATTTTAAAATATTCGAATTTTTCAAAATTTTTCATTATATATTGATAAAATTATTTTAAAAGAACTAGATTATTATTAAGGCTAACTCAATGAGTATTGGTTAATGATAATACTTGTTTTTGTTTTTTTAATTCAATTATAAGATTACATTAGATTATTTTCGAGATTACAATATCCGACTTCTCTGAATATCATGTTGTGATTTAATGATTAAATTTGAGAATCCTTTAATATAACTGCCAAGATCATAGATGAGACGTGACAGAGGTTTGGTATCGGACCCAATCAATCATATTCTAGAAGGATAAACTGATCTCAATATGGTGTTGTTAGATGATAAATACGATTTTATTACAGATAGAAACAAGGTGATTCCGGGCTATGCAAACGTAGACATTGGTGAAGTCATAGGCTCTTTCATGGGTCAAAAATCTCTAGTTTGAGAAGGTGATATTTGAAGGAGATGCAAAGATTGTTGTAGACGTTATTAATTCTCCGAATTCAAATGATTTTGTCTTTGGTGATTTCATAAGAGAATGCAAGTTTATTCTTGCAAACTCTCAAAAATTTTATGTTCATTTTGTTCAACATAGTGCTAAATGTTTTAGCACACATGCTTGCAAGGGTGTCTCGTTTATTTGCGAGTCTCCACTGTTGGATCGACCCATCGAAATTTGTGGTTAAATTTCCTATTTTTTTGTGTTTATGTGGTTAAGCAATAAGATTCATTCATTTAAAAAAAACAAGAATGAAACCAATACTGTTAATCTCTAGCATGAATTTATTCAACAAATCATACAACTTCGTAGTTAAAATAAAAAAATAAAAAGAAAAACTATTTCTACACCCAATTCATATCAATTATCTTACTGTGCAATATATTGAGACAATTTACTGACTCCTGTTACATGAATATCCAGCTACAACATGAGTTCTATTGAGCATCAAACCAATTATTATGATTTTGTAAAAAATTGTTTAAAATCATGCATTAATTAAATATAAACATTACATCAGCAAAATCCCGAAATATGTTACACCCTATTGGGGGCATTTGCAGGTGATTCTACTAGCTAAAATACATATTCTTAAAGTAGTAGAAGATAAACCGAGTGTTCGCGATTTGCTATTGCTAAAATTAGAAAATTAGTCTTTTTGCTGCAAGCAATCCATAAGTACGGGAGTTTAAAATTGCTTTTCACTTTTTAATTTTTCTCCTTACCTTAAAAAGGAATAATTTAAAACTTCAAAATTTTCCATTTTCCAGCCAAACTGATATTTTAATAAAAATTAAACTTTTAAAAGGATTGGTTTATTTCCAAAAACCTTTTGTTGATACTCATTGTAATTTTCATCAAATCTGAAAATGTTTAAATTCAACAAGTTGGGTTGGGTGGGACGCAAATCCAAATTATAATTGAGAAACTATTATATGAGATGGTAACACGGAATTATATGTATATATATATTTTTTTTTTCTTTTTTTTAAATAGTTAAAACTGTGCGAAATTTCGTCTCATCCACATCCATCTCAGTTCCAGTGATCTTACAACGCATCGTTTTGAATATTCCGTGCCACAACTTCCCGCATAATATAACAATCTGCCAACAGAGTGACAAACAAATCCACGCACGCACCCATCCACCCACCTTCCTACTTTGTGTCCTCATCTCCGATGTTGCCTTACTCCACCGTTCAAGAGGCGGAAGCCGCCATTGGGAGATCTCTCACCGCCGCCGAGACCCTCTGGTTCAATTACTCCTCCACCAAGTCCGACTACCTCCTCTACTGCCACAATATCATCTTGCTCTTCCTCATTTTCTCTCTTTTCCCCTTTTACTACCTCTTTCTCGAATTCTTCTTCAAGAACTCCCTTGCCCGCTACAAGATTCAACCCAAAGTCAATCTCTCCTTTTCTGATACCCTCCGCTGCTACAAATCGGTAATGCGCATGTTCTTCCTTGTTGTCGGCCCCCTTCAACTCGTCTCCTATCCCTCCATTAAGGTAATTAAATATAAATCAACTTCATGCTTCCAGTGGTGTCTCCAATTTGTGCCCTTTCTTGTTCGTAAATATCTGGATTACTGAATTGTATCACTGGAAGCTTATTTATGTACTACTCTTTTGTGGGATTTGATTAGATGTGAAATCTCTACGTTTTTACCGAATGTTTGTATTGTGTAAGAAACATTTAGTTATGAATCGTGTTTAATTATTTGTGGATCTTTTGGTGGATTTTTTGTGTTCAATGAAGTTGATAGGGGTGAGGACAGGCTTGCCATTGCCTTCAATGTGGGAAATTGCATTGCAATTGGGGGTGTATTTCATCGTGGAGGACTACACAAACTATTGGATCCATAGATTTCTGCATTGCAACTGGGGATATGAGAAAATTCACAAGGTGCATCATGAATACACAGCTCCAATAGGGTTTGCGGCGCCATATGCCCATTGGGCCGAGATTTTGATCCTCGGGATCCCATCTTTTCTGGGACCCGCCATGGTCCCCGGCCATATGATTACATTCTGGTTGTGGATTGCTTTGAGGCAGATTGAGGCTATTGAGACTCACAGTGGGTAATGCACTTCGCATGCTTGATGCTCATGCTTTGATTTGATGCAATTATGTGATAAGTATCAATCTTTGATTGATTTAAGTGTTATTTTAACTGCGCTGTTTTAGCTAATTTGACCAAATGATGGCTCACCAGTGGTATTCATCCACTTTCTTTCCACTGTTTGCTTTTGGGATTTCAATTGATCTGCTGGAAAGTAAATGAATTGGTGGGATGCGGTCAATAATAGTAGATTAACTTTTCTGCACGAGGAGAAAGATTAAAAAGACTCTCTCTCTAACTCTCTCAGTATTCCTTTGGCAATGTGTGCCTTAGTAAATAGAGAAACCATTTGTCTAAATCAAATGGTGATATGTGCGGTTTAAGATTCTTACATCTTTGGTTGCCTGTTGGACACCCTTTTGTCTATTGATATTAATTGTTTGTTTCTGGACCTACTTGATTGAATATCCTTTGGCATGATTTTTATAATTAAAACATTCAAATTTAGACAAATACAAATTTTGACTATGATGAGATAGGTCCCACGGTTTCATGTGGAAATGCTTCAAAGGAAGGGCATATCAATCATTTCTAATGAAATGACTGGTTTTAACCATTATTTCTGACTATTTACAGTGTTGCAAAGATATTATCTTGCAATGTACATGATAATGTTATATGAAGGCCATAATCATTTCACTCCGTTTAAGAGGTGAAGAAGCGGTTCTGGTTAACTTTCTGGAATGCAGGGCTTGTGTCTAAATCACTAAGAGACTAATAAATGATTCGAGCTTATGAAAGATTTTCTTGCTTTGTTCAAGTGGATTAGTTAATTCCTATGATGATATGTTTATTAATATGGGAGCGATATAGTTATTTTTGTAAAATGTGTAGAAAAGGATTACTTAAAAATACGTCTACTACTTGGATCATATTAACTAGCTTCTGATTACATCTTGACGTGTGTTCCCCCTGTATGGCCAGCATGGTTTAAAGTGAACCAGAAAATATGCTATCTGCCCTTTTTTCTTTAACATTGATTTATTGGACTTTCTTAATTTATTCATCCTATTTAAGGGCTTGTAAAAATGCATGTAATAATCTGAAAATAGCCAAGTATGCAACCGTTGAGGACTTGTGATCTACAATGCTAGCCATAACGGTCCTTAATATCATCGATGCTTTGTGCATCTATGGTCTTTCTCATTATTCCTTCTTCTTGTACCCATATCTGAAAAACAGTGGATGAATTGTTTCTTTCTCAGTGATATTAACGGTTTACTGTGTTTATAAGTCTTATTTTGTGTTGGAGTTGCATTTTAGACTGAGTACTATAAAGGCATTGTGATCTGAATATAAATGCCATGAAAAACTGAAGGTCGAGATAATCTGTGGGTTTTACGAATTAATATCTCATTTGCCGAACTAAGGTTTTGCCAAGGCTTGCCACGTCACTTTATTTTGGAATGAAATGTAACATGGTCACACTGTGACTTAATTATCCTTTCATCATCTTCATTCAATGTTTGGTAGTTTCAAACAGTACAACTTGTTAAACATATTCTCCTCATCTTGATTTAAATCATAATACTATCTTCTTATGAAGTATTTATTCATGTTGGAGAGAAGAGAAATATTTTTTTGAGTTGTTTGTGTCATTTGAATGCTGGGATTAATTACTCTAGACTGAGTCTCCGGCACAGTTTCTCTTTGGGTTCAGGTTGGCCCGTTAAACCCCTAAAATGGCGACAATTTTCTTTTATTTATTGAACCATCTTCCTTTTTCTCAGAGCTTTCCCATAGGTGGATCTTATACATTGTTCATATATGTAGTCACCTATTTTGCATAACTACACTGATGTAAAATGGCAACAAATATGAGGTGTTTCACCGATGTTTACAACAAAGACATGAAACCACGTTTGTTTCATTCAGACATAATTGATCAAAATCATTCATCACTTTATCCACTCTATGATTTTCAAAAGAAAAGGATTTTTCTTCTGCTCTAATTTCATGAAGGCATCACTACTTGTAATTACTGCAGGTATGACTTCCCTTGGACTCCAACGAAGTATATTCCTTTCTACGGTGGTCCAGATTACCATGATTACCACCACTACGTTGGTGGACAGAGTCAAAGTAATTTTGCATCGGTATTCACCTATTGCGATTACATTTATGGCACTGACAAGGTGACTACTAAAACGCATCATATGTTCCATTACAAGGGTTTGCTTTGGCTTCAAATTATCGCATTTTTACACTGCTCTTCTTGCTTATCTGGCAGGGATACCGCTATCAAAAGAAAGTCCTTCATCAGGTACACAAATATCCTCTTATGTTTCTATATATACAATTCTACAATACAATCGGGATTAACAAATAATTTGTCATCTGATCCAGTTACGAGAAGGGCTAAAAGCCAACGAGCAGAATGGAGTTAAAGTCGACTAGTTTTGGGATGCATGAGTTGTCATCTCTAGATAAGTGGCTTTTGTTCCTATGCTTCTTATTAGCAACAGCTAGCTCAAGTCTTAGGTTTCGTGTCCACTTGTTGTCTTTGGGTAGACATGATGTACTTACAGTATGGGGTTTGTACTACTAAGTAAATCCAATGGCCTGTGACTGTTAACCTTTGAATGGAATTGCTTGCCTGGTGTTTTTTTATACCTTTGCATTAGCTCTATGAATGGAGGCTATGGATAATTTGAATGATTTAAAAGCATACTATGTTACATATGTTAATTATTGCTGATCTTGAATTTAAAAAAAAAAAAAAAAAATCAATCTGTAGCTTATAAGATTCAATTTATCATCCAATTGTCAACCCTCATTTGGAGATAGGTTTTTTATTTTAAAAATATGTTTCATCTACTATTTTATTTGTTGAATTATTGTTATGTATATTTAAAAAGTTTTACTCAACATCCTACTAATGGTGAAATGTACAAATATGAAGCCTTTTAAAATATACGAGTTTTAGATCACGTGCGTTGTACGTGGAGATCAATTCAAATTAATACAAATATCTTATATATAACACTTTTATATTAAAGTTTTAATTATAATAGAATTCTATAAGATTTTGAATTAGTTATAATTCTAATATAAAATTATTTAAGTATGAAAATTCTAAATTATTATTTTAACCTTGAATAATAATCATTAATAGGGATATATTCGGCAATCCATATTTTGTAAGAAACATCAACACTTTTATATAGGTAATAGATAATAGATATCGCTACAATTTAATAATTGAAATGAAAAATCAATAACAATTTCTAAATAGAGTAGTAGCTTAGATAAAACACGTTTGAATAGTTGATCGACAGTAATTGAAACTTAGTGATAAATTTATGGCCCAAGGCACAACATAAATAACCCCCAAATGTTTCAATGATCTCACTATATAGATATGTGTTGCCAAGTGCCATATTGCACTTCAATTTGGGCTTGGATTTGTACCAAATGGGCCTGGGCCTCCTGGTCTCAATCAGATTATGAGGATCTCTCTTGCAGTTTGGACTTTTGGCATGTGAGGTCTCTCTCTCTCTGTCTCTCTCTTCGGTTGTTTATATTTTATAATATAAATACATAAACATAACATAAAAAAAGACATGATTAATTTAAAATTTATTTTATTAGAAATTCATTTTTAATCCCGAGTTTATGATGAGTAGAACGTGATAAAAATTTGTAGCCATCACTATATAATTATAACATTTTTTTACATGCAATTGAGTACTCCGAGCACAAACTCAGCAAAACATAATTATTATAATAATTCGTATGAGTAGATATTAAGTATCTAATATGGACTTTAATATTTTGCAGGTTTTAAACATGCGTCCTGCTTCCTTTTTTTTTTTAATTATATTATTATTAAACTATACATACAAACTTAGTCGAGTATACACATCGATGTTGAAATAAATTTCATGTTTGAATTATCTCCCCAATTGTAACTCCGAAAACATTATTAAAGTATGCACAATAAATATATCTGAATTTTGAATTGACATATACACCTCACCTCCCTTTTTAATCTACAGAGCTGAGAAATTAAGCACGAATATCGAAGTATCGATCATCTATTAGATTCTATTTAAAATCCTCCAATGAAATTGATTTAAAGTGATTTCCAGGTTGGAGCCAAAATTTTACAGTATGTTCCACGTGTCACTATTGATTTATAAAAAATTAATTGAATTTTCGCTATGGAAAGAGATTTTTAGTTTTCACCACACATGATATTCTATTTCGTATATTTAATCTTGTACTTATCATATCAAATAAATAAAAGGCCCTGTATATATATATATATATATATATATGTAAATTAGTATCATCATTTTTATATATAAATATAATGTTAATAAAAAAAAAAATCCAAACGACCATGTTCATATGCAAAGGTACACTCACAGAGTAGCACTGAGTAGCCCATCCTAGTCTAGTAAAAGAGGAAGATAATTATTTGAGGGGCTTTTTAATAATTTCTTATAGACTTTATAGGTTTCTTTTTCAGAGCATATTGAGGAGAATTATTGCCATCTAAATCTACACCGTAAGATTGATCTACACCTTTCAATGTCTATTATTTCTACTATTAAAAGATACTCTCGATTAACCTAAAAGATTAAAGAAAATGTACTAAATAAGGTCCATTAATGTGCAATCTTATCCAACGTTAAAAATATATAAAAAAAGTAAATGTTACATCAATAGAAGATATATACATATAACATGTTTGAATATACCTTTAATAAAATTTAGAAGTTAATTTGAATTTGACTATGACCAACTCACTTAAATTTAGAAGCCAAACTAACTCAAACATAAAATAAAATAAAGAAAGACTTAAACAAAATGTAAATAATGTGTTCTGGCTTAATTTGATTCATTTACATATAAAATTTATTTCAATACCTTTAAGAAAAAGTTTATTTTAATTCATTTAAGAAATATCAGAGAAGGTGAAAATCAATTCTTTTTAGAACACGTATGGCGGATCAGACGGAATTTCAGCAATTCAAATATTTAATTAAAATTCTATTAACTCTTGGACTTTAGTGAGGAAAAAAAAAAAAAAAAAGAAAGAAAGAAGGATGAAACAAGACAGAATAGCATACCTAAATAGTATTTTAGGTGAATGCATAGGTTAAAGTTTAAACTTTAAATGTTGTAGGAATCTACCTACTCCATGAATTTTCTACAATACTAATTTTATCTCATATCTGCCCTCAATGATTATCTTTAAAAAATGATTTTTTTAATCAGACAGACAAATATTTAAATTTTCAAGTATTCTTCCATAAATGAATTATATCATGAATTTTCAAGTATTCTCAAAGTTATAAATCTGTTTTTAGGTGAAATTTATATCATGTTCTTATTATCTTAGAAGAATTACTTAGGATGATGGATAAATATATGTGGTATGGATTTATGTTAAATTAAAAGGTGTAATAGATGTATGGTGTACCATACACAATATATAGATGAAGTAGAAAGATATAATACAAAAATTGATGAGTTATAAATGATGTTATATCAATCAAAGTTGATTAAAAATCAAAAAGTGTACTTAAAAAAAAAAATAACTCTCTTTTTTGTGATAGAGAGAATAATATATTTAAAAATGAAATGTTAATTTGTTTTGGAAAGTGTTGTTCCACAGTTGATCAATGGTGTGATACCGTCGACGAATTTGACTGGATGCCTCGTTAGTGGAAGCAGCCACTATGAGTCTATCATTAGTCACCAATTTTGATTATAACCCTCAATTTCCTTATTCATATACCAATATTATTATGGATGAATAATTCCAAATATCCTAATAAATATAATACCTAATCTTTTATATCCTAAAATATATAACATTATACGTTTCTACTCATTTTTGTTTAAAGATCAAAAACCCCTTTGACAATTTGGGAAAAAGGCTATTTCCAATCTAAAATTGTTATTTCCAAACCATTTGTGTTAAGACATATGTTCAAACTCGAATATAATGATATTAGTATCTCGGATGGAAACCTTTCTCGTGTCCCGAAAAACACTTGTATTTATACTTGTGATCTGGTCTGAAAGGTATAATAATGCCAAAGTACTAAGAAATTATGATTCGAAATATTGATTGTCCGTTTTTATATTTATTAAGATCCGGTGCGTAAAATGGTATCAGAGCCAAATTTTATTGAAAAAATAAATTAAATTATGTTGTACAATATTATTTTCTTGTGCCTAACGGAGGAGAAAATCAAGAAAATGTATCCGAAAATATTTCGAGATAACACAAGTGCAGGATATCTGTAATGACATCCAGCGAAGATTGGAACATAATTGTTTCAGACACATCTAAGGTCACTCAAGACCTTAGGGAGATCCAAAAGACCATCATTTATTATGGTGGACAGATGGAGAAGATAGTCCGATCTCTATTCGAGATCCAAAGAGAAGTTTCAGATCTAAAACAAGAAATTGTAGATTTGAAAAGAAGATCATCCAAAGGAACTGGTAGATCCATGAATGAACGTATGAAAGATTCGTTCGGTGGTATACCAATCATTTCCAAAGGAAAGGCTACGGAAGTTCCGAAGCCTAAAAGCAACGACGAACTCCTACTTGATCTCATAAGACAAGCCGGATAGAAGTCTCAAGAGTAGATCTTGCAGAATTAACTGAATCCCTTTCCAATCTTGAAATTGTGGACTTGGTAAACCTCAGGATGAATGAACCTATTCCAAAAAAGGAAGAGGAGAGCACAAGTACGGCAGTACCAGAAGTACCTGTTCCTCCCGAACCCATTGGGAAGCAGGATGGAGTTGACTATGAAGAATACATAGCTCGACAGGTCAAGAGACGATCGGGAAGGTTTAAGGGAGTATCTAATAGCCCTTGGGCCAAAACGATGCTTGAACCAACCCATCCGTTTGGAGTGATGCTCACAACAGACATCATCGATTTCAGAAATATGGAAGTATTGATCGATGAGTGGATGTCATCCATGAAGGTTGCTTCATCAACACTGGATGTTGATAACGATCATTTTTGCCAGATACTGGTAAATAGTTTGCAAGGTTCGGCCAAGAAGGCATGGGAAATGACCGAAGCCTCTCTCAAAAAAGAGATCTTATCCAACGATAATGTTATAAAAATTGTCGAAAGGATGGGTCATCTACTCAAAATATGTTTCCTCGGGGACGGATATTTTGAGAAAAGAAAAGACGAGAAGAAAAGAGAGTATACGCAAGCTCTGTTTGCTCTCGAATTAAGAAATATATGTTATGCGGATGAATATATATATTGGTTCCGCAAATATTATTTCCAAGCAAATGTACCATGGAATGTGGCAACAGATTTATTCTTTGCAAAAATCTGCAGTCCATGGAGGGAGATGCTTATGCAAACCTACAAGGTACCTACAGGCCGAATCGATTCAGTGGCCAGAAGGATGTCATTTTTTAAGGACAGTATACGAGAATGGTGTCAACAAGCGACACTACAAAGGAACAAGAAGAAACTAAGAGGAATGGTGAAGAAGACCCTTCTTTGTTGCGACAACAATGATTTTTCGAGTATCATCGGAGAACCACAACGAGATAGACACGGAAAGAGAAAGAAACATTTCAAGGGAAGGTTTCAATCTAAGTACGGAGGATCATACAGAAGGCCTTTCAAACAAGGAAGATCATGGTGGTCCAAATCAAAGGCTAGATCTTACAAATCTGGTCAACAGTCTGGACCTTTTAGGTTTTCTTCACAGGGATCTAGATCTACCGGGAAGAATACAGGAGAAACAACCAGGAAAAGAACTTTCAAACGAGCTCACACTCGTACCAATGAAAGTTTCAAGGATTGTAACTGCTGGACGTGCGGTGCGAGAGGCCATATTTCGCCTGATTGCCCATAGAAGGAAAATGATGTGCGCCAGTTTGAAACTACAGAAGACATCCGTGATGCTGTCTTTTATGGTGATTTGGTGCCTGTTTACAAGTTCAAGGACATCTCTTCAGATGAAAGCATCTATGAAGAAGAGTTCGAAGCTGATTCAGAAGGATCCGATGGATCATCTACAGAATCAGACGAGTAGCTCCGGCGAACAGGAAGATAGACTCCAAACATCGGAAAGTCTATCAGGATTCTTTTAAAAAATGACCATCTCAAACAAGACGATGGAAAGAATCATGCAACAAGATTCAGCTTTAAGTCCGTACGACGGATTTAAGATTGGAAGTCTTAATCGATTTTGTGACAAAATCGGAATAAGACAGCGCAAGCATCACATCATCTACCGGGTGAACTCAGGTGAGTTCTCTATTCCAATAGGGTTAATCGGTAATAACATTGAGATGCAACTTATTCCAAAAGAAGAAATTGTTGAGGAATTGAGTCGTATCAAAGAAGAAGTAGCGGTCACAATGAAATGGATTCATATTGGAACCATTGAAGTAGTGATTAAAGCTACCTTCAAAGAAGGAATTGATTCTGAGTTACATCTATCTGTGATGGATAAAAGAATCAATAACTTAAGCGAAAGTTGTCTTGGTACAATGGTAGGTAATTTATATGCTGGCAAACTTATGTTTGACATTCATCCTAGGATTGCATATAACCTAGCAGACCAAGATTTTAGTAGAGTCTTAACCCTTCATCAAGATTTTAAAAGACCTGATCTTATGAAAGAAGGAAATAGACCATATTCTATCACGTATAGAATTGCATATGCACTTTCCAATACACATCATTCGAATATGTTTTTTAGGAAAGAGTATATAGAAATTCCTAGAATTTTCAAGGAATTTGCCAAAGTTATGACACCTGACCCAATCAAAATACCAAGGTTAGGAGGTGTCAATTTACTAATCAGAGATCAACCTATTTTGAAAAATAAATCATTAAGGTTTGATTCTGAGATTAGTAACAGATTGTCCTTTTTCGAGGGTAGGATTCTAAGCCTAAAAGGAACTGAACCAGGAGAGGATTTGTATCCACAAAAGATTAGGGTAAGAAATGTTAAAATAAAATGCCCTAATAATGAATGGAAAGAAATCCATATAAAACTGATAATTTGTTTCCTTGTGAGGAGATATATCATTTACAACAACCAAGTATTAATAGATATGAAGACATGTTAGAAATAACAGACTATCATGTATCTGTTACAGGAAGTGCAGGCATAACTAAGGGAGTTATGACCCTAGGGTTAAGTTTCCTTGAGGAACATAAGCCCTGGAGAAGAGATGGAAAATGGATGGAGTTCGACCTTGATGGACATACAATCAGGGTAGAATAGCATCATTATGCCAGGAATTAAGCTGGACCAAGAGATCACTGATCTCATGATACAAAGAACCCAGACAAGAACTTTGTTAAGATCTTTGCGAGAGCAAAATCTACCAAAACAAAAAAGTATCCAATAAGTCATAAGGATACAAGAAGCTGCGTTAAAAATAAATCAAATAAACGCACGAATAGACATGCTAGAACGCTGGAGAAGAGAGATTTATCCAAACAATCCAGGAGGGTTCTAAACTATGCCAGGGAGGTGTATTGATAATGAGATCAAGGATCTCAGAAAAGAGAAAGATGAGTTGACAGAACGCATTAGGGAGATGCGAGATAATGGACAAACTCATCAAATAAGGTTTCAAGAGTTGATCCGTGAGCATAATATTAGAAGCTCAAGGATAAACTTGTTAGAATCTTGGAAAAGAGGAATCTATCCAGACGATTCTGAATGACAAGTATTTTCTATATATATATATATATATCTGTAGGGATATTATATGATCAATATAAGACGGAATATTTTACAGCTTATATTGACTCAGGTTCAGGCATTTGCACAGCAAAGCCGGGGGTTTTTCCCAGTGAAATGGTGGAAAAATTACCTCTTATTGCAGGACGGGATTTCTCTCAAAAAATCCTAATACTCAATAAAGGTATTCGAGAATCACGAATAATGATCGGAGGCGCATTTGATACCCCGTGGTATAAAGTAAGAATGCCACATATCTATATTCATGATACAAGTGCTGATATTTTGTTGGGTAATAATTTTATCCAAACTTTTGTAAAATATGAGCAGGATAATCACAAGAACCTGTTAACCTTTACTACTAACTGTGGTAGGTTGATACAGGTTTTACGGCGAGAGAAAGCCTTTAATAGGATAATGCCTATTAATTTTCGCAGCAAACGTGGTGATAATGAAGCCAAGTTAACTCATCCTAAAATGCAGGATAAAAGGAAATTTGGAGAAGCTCTTTTGTCTTATAGACAAGAGGGAATGGAGGAGGCACATGAAGAAGCTATTCAGTATCTGAAAAATGCCTTACAAGAAGGACCACCACAGATTGACATTGATGAGGAAAGTTTACTTTCCCTTGAAAATGTTAAAAGGCTAATTCAGAGGAACTACAATGAAAATCATTTAGCCTGGTGGGACAAAAACCAGATCGAGGTAACGTTAAAGGTAAAAGAACAATACCGATACGAGTTGGTTCGATACAAGTCGATCCAGATGAACCTTGAAGATCGAAAGGATATGCACAAGATTATCAAAGAGCATATCGATCTCAAGTTGATCAAAGCAGGTATTTCTCCTTATAGTAGCCCAGGGTTTGTGGTAAGAAACCATGGCGAAATAAAGAAAGGAAAAACAAGGTTAGTAATTAACTATCAATGTATTAATAAGATTACCGAATTTGATGGTTATTACATACCAAGTAGAAAACACTTAATTGCTTGTATTAAAGGGTCAAAAGTGTTTTCAAAGTTTGATTCCAAGTCTGGATTTTACCAGATTAAGTTAGAAAAAGAGTCTAAGAAATTAACTGATTTTTCTACACCACAAGGTCAGTATATCTAGAACGTAATGCCTATGGGTCTTGCGAATGCACCTCAGATATACCAACGAAAGATGGATAATCTTTTTAAAGATTATTTTGAGTTTATGTTTGTATACATAGATGATATTCTAATTGCATCTAAAAATATGAAAGATCATTTAAAGCATCTTGAAATATTTTCAGAAGCATGTCATAAAGAAGGATTAGTGCTCTCTGAAAAGAAAGCAATAATCGCGGTTAATAGAATCGAGTTTCTCGGTGTTATTATTGACCATGCAGGAATAGAACCACAGGAACATATTGTGAAAAAAATCTGCAATTTTCCAGACGTTCTTAGAGATAAGAAGCACCTTCAAAGCTTTTTAGGAGTGATTAATTTTGCAGGTTCTTTTATTAAGAACTTGGCAAAATATCGAAAAGATTTCCGTCATTTATTACAAAAGGATGAGAAAACCAAATGGAAATGAGAAGATATTCATTCCCAAAGAGTTCGTGAGTTAAAATAGGTTTGTAGCAACTTACCAAAGCTCGCGATTCCTCAAGATGAAGATCAGTTAGTGGTCTACACAGACGCTAATGATTTCAGATGGGCCGCAGTACTTATGAGAAAGACATCTACGGGTGAAGAACCATGTAGATATACAGGAGGGTTGTTTACCGAACAACAAGCCAGAGTCTGGCATATTAACGAGAAAGAATTCTTTGCGGTTTGGAAGGCTTTTAAAAAATGGCCTTTATTTTTATTAGCCAAAGAATTTATATTAAAAGTTGATAATACTAACGTTAAAGCTTTTTTGAAAAACAAACTTGAATCAAAGATCGAAAAAGCATGTATTATCAGGTGGCAAGCAGAATGTCAATATTATCTTTTTGATATTGTCATAGTGAAATCTAATGAGAATGTTCTTGCAGATTTCTTAACAAGAGATGGATATCCTTGAAGCAGATTCCATCATAATATGAGCAAGACACCTTAGGGAAAACCTTGAGGAGCACTACAAGGCATTTGAGGTGCTAAGGGTAAGAGCCGAAGCGGTATCTTATGTCCAGAAAGCTAATTTGGACAAAGTCCAAATGACTCTACGTGCAGCCATAACTTCAAATAATGATTTGTGGAATGCATTAGTAGAACCTGTAAACAAGGCCTGTTCACCATCGGTGATGCAGAAAGAATTATACGAGAGGAGTTCATCATCGATGAACAAATAGGGTACTTTTATACCCGAAGCAAGACATTCTGCTGATAAAAGTTTTTCATCGGATATCGGTGAAAAGGCTGATAAGGCTGAACCAAGTGTTTTATCGGATTCCGATAAAATTATTAATTCGGAAGGTCAGGAAGCAATTCCAGACAACTCGAGTCAACCCAGCACCTCTGAGGTAAAAGAGGGAGAGGTTAACCTAAGGCCTCAAACTGGCCTTAGACAGGTTAACACTAATCAAACTATTTTTCCTCTGCAGGTTTACCAAAAAACATGGGAGAAATTGGTGACAAGAAATGAAATCAATCCAAACAGAATTACTGCTGATTGGTCTGGCAAGTATCCAAGACTTTGGATGCTTCCGGGGGTAAACCCTCATGATGTGCGGGAATGGTTCGATTTTGGAGCAATTGCTTCAGTTTTCACTACCGCACCCAGCTTTCCGGAAATTTCCAAATTACCGGACTGGATAGCCACTGCTGTGCACGATTCATGGCAGAACAACCCATACTTGGGTCGAGGAGATATACTGGAGCTAAAAATTATCTCTGCTGCTCCAGAAATCACAAGAAAAGGGTCTCATCCAGTTTTTCAATTCATAAAACTACAGAGACCTGAGATGGGGGCGATAAACCGCGCCAAAACACCCCCAGAAAACAGCTCTTTGGTCGTAGCCCTGACTGAAAACGATATATCAATCAGGCGAGCATGGGGTCTCTGGGTCTGTCTCACCGAGATGGACAAAGTGAAGTATCCGTTCAAAATATTTCATAATTTTGTGAACGGATCATTCCTGTTAAATTCCATGACAGGAATAACTACCGGATTTGCTGAAAACCTCTTCGAAAATAAGAGAAAGTTAATCTGGGAAAATAAGGTTCCAGCAACGGAACAAACAAGGAAGAAAATATGTAATATGATACATATCGGAAGATGGGGAGAGAGGATATGCTCTTACTGTCAAACACAAGAGAAACCGCTGTTTGGACAGGATTTCAAAATAAAAGAGGACAAACCCGACTACCCAAAGAAAAAGGGAAAAGGGAAGGGTTTTTAGAAAATAAAAACAAAAAATGTAATAAGAGGAAACGGGTCTAATTAGACTCGATTGTAAACAAGCTGTAATGTATTCCAAACAATGTAATAGGATAGGAATACAGTATAATCAGCATTGGATGCTAATTCAGACAAGAGATAGTGGCAGGACCCGCCAACTTTGAAGAATCAGCATCTGGTCTAAAAGGACAAAAGTGGAGGACCCCTCCACTCATAAAGAGATTCGTTGCCGACGCAAGAAGACAACGAAGGTGGTAGATACACTTACCAAACGGTAGGTAGGAAATAAAGAAGGTTGGCTCATTCTCCACTAACCAAGTGAAAGGCAAGCTGGCAAGGCAATAATAGACTCCCACAGGAGCAGATTGATGCCTATAAAAGGAGGCCCTCAGCCTCAGAAGAAGATCATCGAAAATACACAACACTTCTCTCTTCATAAGCTTTTCGAAATCTTCTCTCTAGTCTTGTAATAGTTAAGCTTTTAAGCTTTCCTATTCATGGGGGTTTCCCCTATTCAAGTCTTAGCCATGATAGGCTAATTCAAGTTTCTCTTCCAATGGCAGAGAAAATTTATATTGTAAAATAGTTTAGTTTATTTTCTTCAATAAACAAAGGCTTTTGCTTTCCGATATTCTGTCCAAAAATTTTATAATTCTGAGTGAAAAATCATCCAATAGTGCGTCTCCTTGTGATCTCCTTAAAGGCAGGTGGCCGTTGAAAAGGAGTGCGATCAGGGTTCCCAAGAAAAATCAGTTTCAGAACCATAGACTACGGGCGAGTGGTTGGATCTTTGATCCATAAAACCTGAACCGAGGTCCAAGGGAACTTAAGAGACAAAGACGAGGTATGATTTAAACTCAGTTTTATTTTATTTACAGAAGCATGTTGGGTCTGATATTGATCAGAGGGCTAATTCGGATTTAATAAATATAAATGTGGAAATATAAAAATGGCTAAAAGCATAAATGGTATTTTGGAGATTTATAAAAGTTAACAAGGGTGAGATAGTAATTTTCTTTGAAAAAAGGGTATAAAACATACATGTTTATATTGATTATGATAGAAAAGTATTATATTATATGAAATAGGGTATAAAAAGTTTTTGGTTATATATTTTGGGGTAGGATGAGAAATGAACCCATATTATTATTATGAGAATATCTTACTCAGCTCAATTCATAATTCATTTTTTAGAATATATATGTTATTTATATATGTGAGGCTTTCATCTTATGATAAATATCCGTGAGATCATGTCAATAAATTATTGTGTTTACATAATCTTCGTCAAAACATTATATTATTTTTAGTCAATCTTCATATATTTACATCATAATAATCCACTTTTTGGATCCCAACTCACTCACTAATTTTATTCATATTTTATAATCAAAAATATATATTTCAATTTATTTTTAATATATAATTTTTTTTTGGAATTAATATGTTTTCTTAAGAATATTTATTCATATTTCTAGTGTCATTAATTTCAATAAATCAATTTATTTTTGCTAGTATTGATATAATTACTTATTCAGAAAAATCCAGTACGATATATTCAGAAAAAAAAACTTTTTATAAATTTAAGAAAATAGTACAACACAGATAATAAAAAACACAAGATAATTTACAACATAATACAATAAATTGATAGTTAATACCAAGCTAACACGTATATAGTAGGTATATGTATGGTTTCTTAAGGGTTGGAATCAAAAGAACAAGTTAATTCAATCAATTCAAAAAAGATATCTAGATCATATCATTTCAATCTATTGTTCAACTTGTCAAACTTATTTAACTCACTAATTATTTATTAGTTTAAAAAACTAAGATTATTTTGATGAAAAATACAAATAACTTGTTCATATGTAAACAAAATCCCACCTAAGTCAGAAATCAACCCATTCCCATATGTTCTTTCAAATATTGTTGCTTTTTACAAGACTTGATTTATTTTTTTATTAATAAGCAAGATGGAATAAGGATTTGAAAATTGCCTGATTTAGATTCAAATCCTAATATATATATATATTTTTTTTATAAAAATGAGATAATATTTAAGTTACAAAATTTGTGGTACAACATTTGAATTAATTAAATCGAGCATTTATAGTTCAATGTATATGTTTGAATTTAAAAAAAAAATACATGTTAGTTTTAGTTTTAATTGGTTAGTGGTTATATGATATTCAAATAATTATTATTAGAAGCATATATTTTACAGATAATTTAAGGTATTTTTAGATTTGACAAAAAAAAAAAAAAAACTGTGTACTGTCGAATAAGTATTCGACAACTTGTTTGTCAAATAGATCGTATTTAGGTTAAATAATAATTGCCATAAATAATAAAATAAAACGAGTCATGCTCGAATTTGTATAATCTTAATAAGACCTATTTGTCACCCTTGTTTGCAAGATGACTAAAATATCCTCGACGTGAATTGATCGCAATCAATGTACGTCACCAACTCATTTGCCAATCCGAGGGTAATTGGAAAATAGATAAGGAGGGGCATTTATGTATTATTGGTTTGGTCAACACTGCAGTGCTGGCCCAGAAGAAACCAGGTGCGATTCATTCAATTCCTAGGTTGCCCCTTTTCCAAATATCCCATTTTTGTTTATTCACATCACATGAAACAAATATGGCACCAATACAAAACTCCTATATCATTACATCTTGCAAAATATTTATTTGAGATTTTTTATTTCATATTATTTAAGTAGAAATTCATAGTAAACGACAGATTGTAGGTTCACCAATAATTATATTTTTATACATCATATGATTTTGAATACTAGTTATTATTTGTTACATTTTGTGCTTTCCTTTCTATTCCATTGTTATTGTTATATGTTAATTAATAATGTTATTTAAATATCGTACTAAATTTTTAAAATTTTTCACTACAACAACGATAAATGATCACACTAGATTATCTCCATTGACATCCTTGCGTTCGATCTAACACATCCCAACGCTTGCATTAAATTATATATTATGGAATATATATTTTTAATGCAAAATATGACGTAATCTTTTGAAGATGAGTGATAATTATTAAATTGAAATAATAAAAAAAATGTAAAAAAAAATTTGCATGGCTGAAAATGCGTTTGATGTTGGATGAAAATAAATAAAATATATGCTGGAATAAGTGATGTCATTTATTTACCTTCAATTTGCAAGCACTTGATATTTAGGTTTGGATATGAAAAACTTTTTATTTTTGGTTAGGAATGGCTCCTTAGTTGGTTCAATGTATTCATTATGATGGGCCATACAAATTGAAATTGGATGGAAATACTTTTTGTGGAATCCCTACTTTTTATTATTATGTTATAATTAAGTGGAGCGTGTATATTGACATTAGTGTTTTTTGGTTATAATTTTTTTGACTGTATTCCCAAGAAAAGTTAAAAAGATCAATAAAGAATAAAATCTTATGATTTTTGAATATATCTGACCTTTATACGTACATGTGTGAATTATGTATATTTAGATTCATATATTGCACACGATTTGTTCTACAAAGAGAGAAAATTCTATGGTGGAAAAATAAAGTAGATACATAAAAACAAACAGCAAAGGGAGTCTTGTGAGTTGTGACCCACAAGAAGGCCCCCAACAACAAATAAAAAAAAAGATCAATAAATGATTTATTTATAAATTGGTCCTAAAATCGCCTGAGTATCCTTGCAATACGATTTTCTTTTAAGTTGAATTATTTTCCAATAAAATTGGATTTTGCCATCACTGTTATTCATTCTTATTAAATTGATTATCTAAGTAAAATATGTTACCATAATTATGGTCCGAAACTCAAAGGAGAAATAAAATAGATGTTGGAGTTTTTATTTTATCTTAGGGGATGGAAGCATTTAAACTGACTACTCTAGGCTTAATTGTTTATTTTAAAAATGTTATATCTTTCAAAGTATTCTGAAATTTTATCAAATATTTTGTCATATATACATTAGTATTTTGCAAATCTTTATGAGTTACTCCTATTTTTATAACTTATAAGGAATTATGTACATAATTACTATGGTATTTGAATGAGAAAAAAAGCCAAAATAAATTCAAAATTCTATCTAATAGTGCTTGTTGGGATTGAATTGATTTTCAATATAAATTCGAAATCATTACTTTAATTACAAACTCTTTTTTTCTTTTGGACGTCTAGCATGAATTTAAAATCCATTCTTCTTTATTGTATTTTGAAATTCATTTATCTTAACAGTTTTTATTTCAATTTTATGAAGCACGGCCTGAGATATTTCTCAATACATGTAAGAAAATGTACATGTTTTCACTTTTGTAAATCAATTGAAGTGTTGTAGAAGTACAATCAGAATTTCAATTTTTTTTAAATTGTCCTTTATTTTTTAAATGTTCTTCTCAAAGTTGTACATGGAAAAGATGGGTACTGAACTTCATTAAAAAACTAAACTTTATTTCTTTGAAATCGGAAGATGAAATGAAGTATAAATGTTAAAATCTGTATTCTGTTGAATAGAAGGTAATTTGATAGAGAAAATTGTAGGGGTTGAGAATTAGGGTAAGAGATCTTGTTCAGTTGTTTGTACTTAATTACCTTGTAATAATACTCTGTGTTTGTTTTGCCTCAAAATAAAAATACTTGTGTTAGAATCAGCCAAACTCAACTACATCATACCATATTCCACCCTCTCTTTCTCTCTCTCTTTATTGTTTTCTCTGTCTTCACTGACTCCATTTGCTCTTTCTCTCATCTCTCTCCCCCTCTCTCTCTCTGCTGCTAGTTATAAATTCCAAACCTCCAAAACCAAGCTGGATTTCCCCACAGTCCTTACTCAAACCAGTCCAAACAACACCCGGCGGCGCCACCTTACTCTCAAGGACTCGCCGCCGGCGTCCACCATGGACCCCGGTCTCCCTCCGCCGGCCTAAATGCAACCAAAACGCATGTCTCCCGACTACGCCTGAAAATCAATAAGAATCTTCTCTTCACATCAAGAAAGAAAACAGCACTACATTGAATAATTGCACAGTGCCACAATGGCGGCGACAAACGCCACCACGGCCGGCGCAGTGGAATCCCCCTCCATATCGTCGGAGGAGCTGGCGGCGAAGGCGGTCCACAAGAGGTTCGAAGGATTGGTGATGGTACGGACGAAGGCGATTAAGGGCAAAGGCGCATGGTACTGGGCCCACCTCGAGCCCATTCTGGTCCCTAATTCTGACACCGGCTTGCCCAAGGCGGTCAAGCTGAGGTGCTCTCTATGCGACGCCGTTTTCTCCGCCTCTAATCCGTCCAGAACCGCCTCCGAGCATCTCAAGCGGGGCACCTGCCCCAGTTTCGCCTCCGTGCCCAAGCCCATTTCCTCGATGCCCTCCTCGCCTTCTGTTTCCGTCGCGCATACTGCCAGTATTTCTCCTCCTTCCCACCCGCCCCACAACCACCGCAAGCGTAGCTCCGGCAGTCGAGGCGGCGGTGCCTGCGCGAATTCTGGCGGCATTACGACGCCATTCTCGGGGCACCATGTTATTCCACCATTGGCCATCGTTGACCCTTCTAAATTCACAGTGGATTTAGCTTACCCACCCGTTGTCTCTATCGCCAGTGCTAGTGTCGCCATCGCTTCCGCCGGCGCAAGCCCCGGCGGTGGTGGCTGCTTGTACGGTCAGCAGCAACTGGTTTTGTCAGGTGGAAAAGAGGACTTTGGAGCTTTAGCAATGCTGGAAGACAGTGTGAAGAGGCTGAAAAGTCCGAAATCCTCGCCTGGGCCGACATTGAACAAGGCTCAAGCTGATTCAGCACTCGATCTTCTCGCCGACTGGGTTTACGAGTGTTGTGGATCGATTTCATTTTCAAGCATCGAAAATCCCAAATTCAAGGCATTTCTCAGTCAAGTTGGGTTGCCTGCGGTTTCAAGAAGAGAGCTCTGCGGTTCTAGATTAGACAACAAATACGAGGAGGCCAAAGCCGAGTCCGAGGCCAAAATACGCGACGCCATGTTCTTCCAGATTGGTGCTAATGGTTGGAAATCAAACGATTGTGGCCATATAGGGGAGGAGAATTTTGTGCATTTGGCAGTGAATCTTCCCAATGGGACTAATGTGTTTAGAAGAGCTGTTTTTACCAGTGGTTACATCCCTTCGAAGTATGCAGAAGAGGTTTTGTGGGACACCATTACTGAGATATGTGGCAACACAGTTCATCGGTGTGTGGGGATAGTTTCAGATAAATTTAAGGCCAAGGCATTGAGGAATTTAGAGAATCAGCATCATTGGATGGTGAATATTTGCTGTCAGTATCAAGGTTTCAACTCTTTGATTAAGGATTTCGGAAAAGAGCTTCCTCTGTTCAAGAATGCCACTGAGAATTGCTTCAAACTGGCCCATTTCATCAACAAGAAGTCCCAAATTCGACATAGTTTTCACAAGTATCAGCTTCAAGAATATGGGCATGCTGGCTTGCTCCGAGTGCCATTGCAAGGCTACGAAAGATCGGATTTTGGGCCTGTTAACACGATGATAGAGGATATACTGAGCTCAGCCAGGGCTCTTCAGTTGGTATTGTTGGATGAATCATACAAGATGGTGTTGATGGAGGATCCAATCGCTAGAGAAATCGAAGAAATGATGAGGAATCCACACTTTTGGAATGAATTAGAAGCAGTGCATTCTCTAGTTAAGTTGATCAAATCAATGGCTCAAGAGATTGAGGCCGAGAAGCCACGTGTCGGGCAGTGCCTGCCTCTCTGGGAAGAGCTCAAGCTCAAAGTGAAGGACTGGTGTTCTAAATTCCACATTCTTGAAGGACCTGTGGAGAAGGTGATTGAGAGGAGGTTCAAGAAGAACTATCATCCATCATGGGCAGCTGCTTTTATTCTCGATCCACTCTATCTGATCAGGGACACGAGTGGGAAGTACTTACCCCCCTTCAAATGCTTGACCCCTGAGCAAGAAAAGGATGTGGATAAGCTTATAACTCGGCTTGTGTCAAGGGACGAGGCCCACATTGCTCTAATGGAGCTTATGAAATGGAGAACTGAAGGGCTCGATCCAGTTTATGCTCAGGCAGTGCAATTGAAGCAGAGGGATCCAAATACGGGGAAAATGAGAATTGCTAATCCTCAGAGTAGTAGACTTGTATGGGAAACACACTTAACCGAGTTTAAATCTTTAGGAAAGGTGGCAGTGAGGCTGATATTCTTGCATGCTGCATCGTGTGGTTTCAAACGCAACTGGTCCGTGAAGAAATGGGCTAGTGCACATTCCCATTCGAGGGTGGGAATGGATAGGATGCAAAAGATGATATTTATTTCAGCTCATTCAAAGATGGAGAAGAAGGAAGTTTCCAATGATGAAGAGCTTTTCGCCTTGGAAAATGGTGAGGATGATGTGCTCAATGAGGTTTTTGTTGATACATCCTCTGTGTAAGATTTCTGTTTTTTCTCCTTCTTTGGTTAGTAATTGTAGGTTACTCTTTATCTTGCCAATTATTGTGTTTTTTTAATCCTCCAATGATGACCTTTGTAATTGTTATTGTTCGGCTGATAAACATGTTAGAACCAGTGTGTAGTGAATAGCTGCTTGTTTGTAACACACAGCTAATTGAGAAGAGGCATGGAAAATGGAGTAGCACTATTGTTTGATTTGTTTCTCACGAGTAACTCTGTTTGTCTTAATCGTTATAGATTCTAAAATGATATTTCTTGGTTTGATAAGATTGATCGCTGTTTAGCAATTTGATGAACACGCTTCTGTTAATAAATTAATGAGGTTTTTTATTTTAATTACATATGTTATGTACAATATTTGGAATTCATTTCGGTGTGAAGTTACATCTGCTGACTGAAATTCCATGCCATTTACAGCAATTATGTTGTACAAACTTCAGGCTCTGGAAACTTGTAAGTTTCTTTTGGCCTTTATTGGATGATGATAAATATATGTTAACCATGTAAATATATATACATAGAAATATAAATGCTTGAGCTCCAGATGATATTGAATCATTATACTGTCTTCAAGTTGACAATAATAAATGCAGTCTCGTTTTTGTTTTGATATTCGTACAAGCTTATCCTATGTTGTGAAATACATGCGGCTTATCAGTCTTCCTTCTATCTTTCTTATTTTGATGCATTTGGGATTTCTCAGTGCCTTGAAGGCCATAAACAGCAAAAAACAGATACTTTCACATCTGATGATGTCTATTACTTGGATGTTGTACTACTCGTATAAACTGAAATATAATGCCAGCTTGATTTTCCTGATGACAGGAGCATTTGATATAGACATTGGTCACCACGACAAAGTTTGATGAGGTGGTGGCTCAAGAGGCCCCTTATCTTGTTCAGTTTCACTCAAGGGCCACTGATTGTTCGAGTCAAAGGATGCCCTAAAAAACCAGGTTTTGTGAGACCTTAAAACCGATCAGTCGAGCTGGAGCCACACTTGCTACTGTTTCCATTACATCAATGTCTCATAAAATCATATGTTTTCTGAGAGAGTGGAGTCCCACCATAAGCACTTAGCTCAAATCATATGGTTGCCTTCTCTTTTGAACGCTCGAAAGAAAACTTATGATGCTCATGCAGGGTCATCGGACTATGCTCCCCATGATTGTGGAAAGATCGTTAAGAGAACCCAAAGGCTGTCGCCATCCAGCAATGTTAAAGATGTGTGATTGTGATTTGGTATGAATGATGAGCTGAGTTTGAGGGTTCCAGTTGGCTTTGAGACATGCAACTATGTAAGTGTATTATTACTAGGCTGGTGTAGTTTAGTCCAAATTTGTTACCGTATGGTATTATGTATGTAGAGTGTTTATAGTTCATAATGAGTTGTAAAGCTTCTCACTTGCATTTTGTGTTGATATTTCCTCTCCGTTTCTTCTTCATGGATGGTCTTTGGAGTCTGATTTTACTATAGATGATTGTTGGGATTTATCATAGATGTTGTACTACCAGTTACTAAAGCTACATAGTAGAATGTAATTTTGATCTTTTGCTATCATGTTTCAATTTTGCATTTCTTGATAATACCATATTGTGTGTACAATACAACATAAATATCATGTAAATCGTATGTGTTAATAAATTGAAGAATATAAATATCCAACGACCACAAAACTTTGCAAATTTAAGAGGGTGTTTGAGAGCTTATAAACTCGTTAATCAACTAACCCAAACACCCTCTAAATAATGGAAAATAGATGAAATGATCAAGAATAGGGTTTTCATCATTCATCCTGTACTAGCTAGGGGCAGGTTTCCTATAATGAAAAGGTAAATTTGATTTTCTTTTGATATTCATGATAAAAAAAATATATATATATTTAAAAACACAAAAGAATAATGGAGGGAAGGAAATAAGGGGAATGATGGATTATGATGAAAGGTTAATCCAACCACTATGTATGAGAAAGAGGGGAAGTAGAAGACATGAAATCAATTAGTGGTTAACTTTTTGGTGAGGTGAGAGAAAAGTTAAGAAGAATATTATGGCTTTATGCCATCTAATTACTCTTTTAGTGGAGAGACACAAATTCTTGTCGGCAACATTAGTACATTTGGATTTGGTGGTTTTCAAAATTAAATTAAATAACCCTAACAAAAACTGACTACTCACCTACTTCAATTTAATTACACACACCAAAAAGACATTATAACAATATTATAAAGCTGTTAGGATACCTCTTTTTCATACAACTTGTACAATTTTTTACCACTCTACTACTTGTGCTTCATTCCACCCACTTCTATTATGCCAAACTAAGTGATGTAATCATTAATGTAGCTACACCCTTTTCTCCAGTAAATTCTTTTTTACCTCGGTTAAATTCCAATATTTGCTAGTTTTTTAATTGTTTTTTTTTTATTTTATTAATTCAAACATCTAAACTGCATGCCTTTACCATTCATGGGAGAGAACAACAGACCTTTTTATTTGGTGTTGATTGGGTTATTTTAGCAACTTATAGCCCATAAACACATTCGAGGTGTCACATAACAAAAATGACATTTGGTATATATATATGAAAAAAAGTAGTAAGATGTACTTGAGTTAGCAATAGGTCTCGTCTCACATGTTTGGTGGATTTCAAGAAAAAAACATGCATTGAAATTTTTTTAGGATGGTAGTTAGTTATAACATAGAAAATTTAAGGGGATGATTTGATAATTTAATTATTTAAAGGGGCAAATTATTAAGTTAATAAAATTTGTTTACTAAAATTCTAAATCTCACATGATTGGAACGGTGATATGATCTAACTTATACTTTTACCCATTTTAATTTAGAAATATTCAAAAACTTCATTTTCATAAGGACTCATATGTTTTATGTTCACTTGGACATAACAAATTCTCATTTTATTTTCTTCAATTATCATTTTTATTTTTATTTTGCATGTCATCCGTATTATATTTTTGGAAAGTAATTTATATAATTACTTTGTAGCACCTGAGGTCATGAAAGGGGTAGAGCTGGAATCTTGTGCATGCAATCCACACTGATAACACTGTACGTGTGGGAAGTGTCCTACAAAACTAATCTTGTTTAGTTACAACTTAGCTTTCACAATAATTACTTTTTCACATTTTAGTAATCATAATTACTAATTAACTTTCTTAATCTTCTCCAATCCCTTGTCCTCTAACTCATATTGACATTACGGCACGTTCTACAGTATATTTAATATATATATTGTTCCAACTATCTTTATGATATAAATTGATACACTCATTTATTAATGTCACAACATCATTTGAATTGAAAAGTTGACTTTTTGTTACCTTACAATCATATTCGATAAAAGAAACAAAAGTGAGAAAGGGATATAATAAAATCTTAAGCGACTTAAAAAAATATATACATCTACCACACCTACAATGTATCCTATTAAATTAAACATTTTTTACTATTATATTCCAGTTCAAATTTCAAATAAATCAATACATTCATACAAGCCTTGATTTTTTATTTTTTATTTTTCATTTTTTGGGAGGGTATGGTAGATCTCGTCTCGGTTTACTGCTTTTCTGCCATTTATACTTCTTAACAAATATTCCCTCCACTTCAAAATAATAAATATGATTTTAGTAAAAAAAAAATTTGAAATTAAATAAGTATAATTTTAAGATTTCAAGATACATTTATCAATAATCTATCAAAAATACTCTCATCTACTCCTACCAAATTAAAGAAATTTGTTAAAAGAAAATAAAAAAAACTCCCACAATAACTACACATTAACAAGGGTAGATCGGTCTTTATATCATATTTCTTAATATGTGTGAAACTACCTAAGGGTCCATTTGAATTGATGGATTTGAGAAGGTATTTGAAATCCATAGTAGCAAATCCATCGATAGTGTTTGGATGAACGTGAATTTCAAACTCACCATTTTCATTTTTAACTAATTTTGGAGTCATTTTGATGGATTTCAAATCCACTCCAACTTTAGTGAATTTCAAATCTATTCATTTCAAATCCTAAATTTCAAATCACTTTATACAAATTCAACCTAAACTTACAATTATTTCTTAACACGCAGTATATCCTAATGTTGTTATTGGATAGAGTGATTTGAAATCATATATTTAAAATGAATTAATTTTAAATTCACTTAAATTTGAGTGGATTTCACTCAAAAAAATTAGTTTAAAATGAAAGTAATAGATTTCAAATTAACACCTATCTAAACAATATCACTGAATTTACTATGATGAATTTCAAAATTTTCTTCAAATACACCAATTCAAATGGATTCTAAAGAAATTTTTGATTTCTTCCAACATTTAAAAAAAAATATATGACTAGCAAAAAAGGAAAAAGTAACTCTCTTCTCTTTTCTTGGTCTAAATTCTTTATTTGAATTTTATATGTTATTCTATTAATAAATTTATACTCACATATTAATACAAATCTTTTAAGCTCAAAACAAGAAATTAGAGCATATATACCTAAGTTGTATCTAATGGGATCGAATCCAGGTCAATCTTACAAAGTTCAACAATTATTAAGAAAAAAAGGAATAAAAGAGCACCTTAAATTGGGCGGAGTAAATGCAAAGACTTCGATTTTTTGTAAGATGCTTCGAAGTTGTATATGATTGGTTTATATTTCATGATCATAATCTAATTATTATTGCATTTATTATGTGATTAGTTTTGCGCCACAACTTGATTTTGACAAATTTTGTAAGGATTTTTCCAAATCATCAGACTGTCTATGTTGTGCTTTCTTTTAATTAACAGTCTCCTAATTTAATTTATTGCTTGTCGTTAACGTTAAGGATGCTAATGATCACTTCAATTGGTCCAATTAACAAATATCATGTTAATCACTAATTTTTCAACACAGATGTATTTTTACAAGTCAAACAATATTTTATGAATTATAAATTAACTTATCTTATAAAATTATAACCTTTCATTTTCCAACACTTACAGTATCAATTATCAATACTTTTTTGTGTAGTTATATTATTTTATTGTAAATACTTATTTGATGAAAATAAATACTACCACGTTCTTTACAATTTCTAAACGAGAGTGTAGGTCATGCACTGTACAATTGTTGATAGAAAAAAAAGTCTCTTTTTAATAATAAATTAATAAATTGTAAAAGAAACATATTAATAGTCATCACACACATGTTGCAATATTAAATATTTTATCCCCTTATCAATACTAATAAAATAACAGGATAATTAGAAGAAATTACAAAAATGCCATTTTGCAACTTTAAAAATGTCCTGTCATAATAAAATATAAAAAAAAATTATCTTCCTTTTTAAGCTATAGTCTACTAATGCTCAATTCACATCAATGCTAAGACATTAAATATATATGTGACATATGTCTCGCTAAGCAAGTGATGTTATAAATATATGAACTAACGCCAAAATGAAATCTTGATCTTTGTTTCAACTGTAAATTTAACTAAAATTTTACAATTTATTAAAAAATGACACGACTTAATTAACCAAGTGATAACTATAATTTTTTTTCTTACGTGTTTCGAAATGCACATTTATTAAAAATCTAGATAATCTCCATATATAAATGTTCCTCTCTCCATTGTGATATATACATGTACGTAACATTTTTAATTGAAATTATAACAATCACGAACATATTGAATTTTCATATTTATAATTTATATATATATATAGTTTTATATATGTATTCGTTTATATGTGTATGTGAAAATTCGTACCACCTTGTAAATTTACATATTAAGTAAATTATGAAAATTTCATACCCCATACATATGCATACATTAATATAGTTATATATATATTATTATAATTCTTTTGAATATATTAAAATTCTTCTAATCTCACACAAACATATATTGAATTTTTGTGTTGAATTGTTCTTTATTATATAGGTTTAAAATTCCCCAAAAAAAAAAGTTTAATTTAGTTGTTTGATTATTGCACAACTATACCTACATAATTGTCATTATTAATATATGAAAAAAAATCTTTTAATTATATTTTGATCTGAAATACGGAAGGAGAATCCTCTGACGTGTCCACCTTTGAAACCACAAGTCTTGACCGTTTATTTTCCCTCCATTTCCTCCGCCCTCCCAAAACCCTCTTCGTACAATCTCCGACCTAAATTGCTCAAACTCTTACACGCCCATGTCTTCTGTCATACCTCCCGTTCTACCTGGACGGATCCGGGTTCTGAAGCAAGCAGCCGATCCGAAGCCCGATGGCCCGGTGGTGTACTGGATGTTCAGGGATCAACGGTTGAGGGACAACTGGGCTTTGATCCACGCCGTCCAGCAGGCCATCCACCGGGAAGTTCCCGTCGCCATAGCATTTAACTTGTTTAATCAGTTTAAGGGCGCCAAAGCTCGCCATTTTGGGTTTATGCTCAGAGGTCTCAAGAAATTGCATTCTGATCTTCAATCCACTCTTAATATTCCGTTTTTCTTGTTCCGGGTGAGTTGCATTTAGGTTTTCTCTATTCATTTGAATTTTAAAGATTTTGATGAGTACACATTGTCCATTTTGTTTGATGAGTAAGCTTCTCAAATGTACATAGCAATGATTGGAACTGGAAGTGTTGATTTTATTTTTTCTTAGTCTAAAGCTGTTTATATTTCACTGTTTGTGGTATCGGAATTTTGCTCGAACTTTGCTCATTTTGTTTATGAGCTACTGCCATTGTTAAACAGGTTTTAAGAAGCTTCATTTGTCAATTGGTTGCTTAAGCTTATTTGGGACCTAGCGCATAATTTGGTGTTTACCGGTGTCTCTGGACTCATAGCTGATCAAAATTGAAATAAAAATATAGTTTTTCTGTTTGTTTCTTCATTACAAATTGTTCATTGATTTGGTTATTAAGTCAGATCATTTTACAAGTGTGGTAAAGTGTCCTTGGAATCTAAAAGGAAAGAAATGAAGAAAATGGATTCCTTTAATAAAAATTGTTTTGTATTTGTCTTTTCAGTAAATTTGAAAATAAAAATAAAAATCTGGTGTCTGCTTCCTCTCTGAATCCAGCATGCATTGGTCATCAATATGAATATGGTCATCTCATTGTGCACCCCTGGTACTATTACATGTGTTAGCATGGATTGGTAACTGCTAATGATATGCTAAGCATACAATATCAAAAGAAAAAAAAAAAATATATATATATATTAATTATTATTATTATTATTATGACTACCTTCATTGATTAAATTAATGTTTTTTTTTTGTCAATATTGAATTAATAGGGCGAAGCAGTGGACACTATTCCAAGTTTTCTGGAAGAATGTGGTGCTTCGCTTTTGGTGACAGACTTCTCACCATTGCGGGAGGTTAGGCAGTGGAAAGAGGAAATACGCAAGAGGGTAAATGGATCAGTATCTATTCATGAAGTTGATGCACATAATGTGGTGCCTGTTTGGGTGGCATCTGAGAAGTTGGAATATGGTGCTAGGACTATAAGGACCAAAATACACAAAAAACTTCCTGAATATTTAGTCGACTTTCCTGAGCTCATGACTCCGAAGAGAGAATGGGCTACCTCTGCTAATTTTATTGATTGGGAGAACCTCATTGCTAGTGTTGTAAGGTGAGATGCTAATTCCTGTTAAATGAATATTCTACAATCTGTGCTACAGTTTAGGCTAGTTGTTGGTGTACATCTAACAATATGATCAGGCAAGGAGCAGAAGTTCCTGAACTTGAATGGTGTGAGCCAGGTGAACAAGCTGCATTAGAAGTATTGATGGGGGATAAAAATGGGTTCTTGAAAGCAAGATTGAAGAATTATGATACAGACCGGAATAATCCACTGAAACCCAAAGCACTCTCTGGTCTCTCTCCGTATTTGCATTTTGGACAGATATCAGCGCAGAGATGTGCCTTGGAGGCTCAAAACGTGCGGAAACTCAACACTAAGGTGTGTTTCAAATGTAACCTATTTGCTGGCTTATGCTTTATGTGTTTCTCTCTGATTTCAGATTTATTAAAGTCCTGCTGTGATTCCAGATATGCTGTATGGTTTCATGCTAGATTTTGGTGATCTTGTCTAAAATTCACTATGTTGTTACATCTGACATAATTCTTGTTGTGGCTCTATGAAGGCAGTTGATGTCTTTTTGGAGGAATTAATTGTTCGCAGAGAGCTTGCTGATAACTTCTGCTTCTACCAACCACATTATGATTCGTTACAAGGTGCTTGGGAGTGGGCTTGCAAGACTTTGATGGACCATGCCTCTGATAAACGTGAACATGTATACACGTGAGTAATTTTCTACAATTTGCTCCTAGGGACTTGATGGATTCCTGTACTGTGGCTGCTTAATGCTGTGATTTACTCTTTTTTTTTTAGGAGAGAGCAGTTGGAGAAAGCACAAACAGCTGATCCAGTAAGTATCTCAGTCTTGCAAGGATATCATTTATACAGGATCCTTATGAGGCCTTTGCATTGCTCCTACTTGGCTGAATTATCTATCTGCTCCTTAAGAATACTCATGTAAATTAAACATGTTTTCTATTCATGTTGTGTTTCACTCTAACTGCCCCCTCCACCATTTTGGTTCAGCTTTGGAATGCTTCTCAGTTAGAAATGGTTCATTATGGAAAGATGCATGGTTTTATGAGGCAAGTACCTTTCTCATGAATCTTCTTGTTTTTTGAATGTTTCTTTGAGAGGTCACTTCTGAAATCTTATGTGTTGGTAGTGAGCTCTGATACACCTGCTTCTTGTAACATACAACGAACATATCTATATATCTTGGAATAACTATTACAAGATTTAGAAAACTTGCAATGTAAATTTAGGATGTACTGGGCCAAAAAGATTCTTGAATGGACTAGTGGACCAGAGGAAGCTCTTGCAACATCAATATACTTGAATGATAAGGTAAACATTTTCTAAATTTTATATTTTCCTGTTACAGGTACTATTTCAATCTGGGATGTGCATGAGAATATTCTTTTCCTCTTATAATTCACCTGCAGTATCAAATAGATGGCCGGGATCCAAATGGTTATGTTGGATGCATGTGGTCAATATGTGGAGTGCATGACCAGGTCAATTTTTAATCTTTATGTTTTGGATCATAATTATCTTCAAATTGTTCGAATCAAGGATATAAAAATGGCATGTTTGTCATTAGGAGCTAACACTTATATGAAGCACATTAGATTGCAACTCAACAGTTTCTTGGTTATATTGTTAGCTTCTCATTCTTTGAACTACGAATCAGTTCAGAAATTTATAAGCATATGTGAATGATCAAACCATTTACCTTCCAAAACTTTGAAGTAGTTCTATCTTACAAGTGCACAAGAGTAAATATTGAGGCCTGTTTGATCGTGTAGGGGTGGCGAGAGCGACCGGTTTTTGGGAAAATCCGATACATGAATTACGCTGGCTGCAAGAGAAAATTCGATGTGGATGGCTATATTTCATATGTAAAGAGGGTGGTAGGTGAATGCAAGAAGCGAAAAGCAGAAGCTCTGCTCAACGACAAAGCAAAACAACTGCGTACTTAGCATTGGTTGTTCAATTTGGTTACGGATTTCTAACTGGAGATTTTCCCAGCAGAGAGGCATATGGATTTGGAAGGATAACATTCTTAGACAAGAAGCAAAATTAAACTGATTATTTTGTGCACAAAAGGTAGTAACATGTCTTGGTGGTCTCCGTTTTGTAACAAAGGAATTTCTTGTTGAATTTTTTTTTTTTGTTTATGCAAACTTATTCTATAAAGCTGATTTTGTTGTGATCATTTTCTTGGGAAAAATTTCAGATTTAATTCCCCTTTGACCGGTACCCATAAATTAATTCATTGAAGGAAAAAAAAAAAAGAACAAGTCCAATTATAAATAAAACAGTCATTTCTCATAAACTTGCAAATCTCAGAAAACTAAACCACATTCCAGCTTAATTTAAAAATAAAAATAAAAGATTGGTACATTAACTATAAACAACACTTTGATGTCACATTACATATCATAAAAATGGAAGAAAACATGCTTGTACGTTACGAACATTTTTGCCTAAACACAAGACTATGGGAGGCTCCTTTCCTCATTAGTATTTTGGATGTGTTTCCAGCATTCTCACACACACTAATCCACTTAATGTTATTCATATCTTAACACCAATATGTCCAGTCATACATTCAAGAAACCAATCTCTAACCCACATCCTCAATGACTACTCCATCTCCATCTCCCTCCTAACTAATTTTCTTTGCAACATCGAGTTTCAAGTATGAGTAAATAGATTAAAAAAAAAAAAAAAGGTATGTGAGGAAAAAAGTAGAAAGAAAAAGAGAAAAACAAAAAGTATATGAATGAAGAATTGGGGCATAACACTTTTTTATAACATGACATGTGTGATGTCATGTGTAGTACCTGTTCGGGCCAACCTTTGGCTGTGTATCTTTTCAAAATTTCATTACTTTTTTGGTACAAATTACCACTTTTCACTTTTGCACATATCCATATCGACTTTTGATCTAACACTATCAAATGTCAAATTATTGTTGGAACAGCCTAAATATGTACGTTCCATATATCAAAGTAGACCAACAAATTGAGAGAGTGTGGTTCAGATCATCTTCTATCGCTTTCAATTCTTCTATTTTAATAACTCTTCAGTTTCACCACCAATACATAAACACAACTTAACTGCGTGCACATTTAAATCCGCACTTCACAAACTATAACTCACAAAATGAAAATTGATTAGTAAAAATGAGTTTAGTTTATGAGTAGCCGGTCTCTTCTCGTATATGTTTTTGTGAAAAAATGTATATCACTCGTTGCTTAGCCCCCAACAGCTTAATCCGTTGAGCCAATAGCTTACTTTCCATTTTTTTTTATGATTGCAAATTGTATATAAGAAAATGCTAAAATACCTACTGTAAGCAATTTTTGATATGTCTACCGATAACCTACAATAATCTCACTGTTTTATTATATAAAAAGTGAAATTAATAGATTTATTAAATTTTTAATACATCAGTTATGGATACAATGTGTCTACAGTGGTAGGATATCAGGACTTCTGTATATAATATATAATCAGTATTGTTGGATTACAATTTTTTTTGTTTTAGGAAAGAAGCATAATTTGAAATTTCTGCCTTCGACCAATCCTAATTGGATCGACCAATGAAAAGCAAGTAAGCAATTAGCCCAGCATGATTCCACCCTTCGGCCCAGTGGGCTTGGATTGGGCCAATCAATTCCCCACGATTAGTGGTAGTATAATATAATGACATAACAATTTGGAGAATTTTTCGGAGTAATAAATTTACAACAAATAGAAGGTTAAATCAGGAATTTGCCTTTACCATTACGCAAGCAATTTGATCTTAAAATTTTCTTCAAGGTCGTATTTCCACATCTCATCCAACATTACAAGAAACAGATTGGATCCTCAATACCAAAATTTGTGTCTCACTTTGTGTACCACATTAAAATTACGTAGTTTTGATATTAATTTTTTTCTTTTATATTATAATCATTTTATTTTAAAAATCAATATAACTAGTTTTGAGATGTTCTACACATGTGGTACAAGAATATTTGGTACGGAGGATCTCATTTGTGCAAGAATATACACATCGCCTACACAATAGGGTTTTGTTTTTTAACGGTATTTTAGGGGGTGAAAATGCAAACTTATATTATATACTACATTCAAGAAAAAGAGAAAATAATGGAAAAGAAAGCATTAAGTTGAGTAGAAAAGTGTATGGATTTCAATATTTCCATTTATCTATATTTCCCAGTACTGTATTGTCCACATCATACAGCATAATCAAGCTGGTCCCTAGCGCTGTGACACTGCTACTCAAAACCCAAAAAATATATTTATATGGCATCAAATTTGAACAAAATTGTAAACAAACACGTACATAAAGTGAAACGTCCAAATTTATCATAATTAGATTCCATATGCAAAACTTGTCTTAACCTTGCAAACACACACATAGAATCCAACACCAATATTGACTATCTCGTGAGTCAATCCAAGCATGTAACAAACCAACAACATATATAGGTCCAAACATTTTACTTTTATCATCAAATTCTACATTTCAAACATAACATTGTCCAAATCCACCTTTCTAATTGACATTTCAAGACAGTATAATAGTAGCAAAAACTTTGAGACAAACATCAACTTTAATTTTCCTATGCTGGATGGATCTTGCTCAGCTGAAGAACATAATCAATTGAGATCTTCTATTCTATGCTACGAAGGAGATGGAGTGAAGCCCTTATCGAAAAGATCGTTAACATTACCACCATTGTTGTTGTTGTAGTACCTGCAAAGCACCTTGCACTTGACCACATTGTCATAGACATAGAACCCGGGTGTGACCATGATTCGGACCATCGTTGGAACGAGCTTTCTGGCCTTATCCCCGCCCATATCCTCCATGTAAACCGGGTCAAATCCGACCCCTTTATCCACTCTAAAAATGGGCAGACCCGGGTGCACCGAATTAGCCAAAAGGTGCACCAACCAGACAGCCTTGGAAGCTCCAAAAAAGGCTTGCAAAAGTGGTTCGGGCCAGGCTCGGTTCCAACCCAACATGGCCACAATCTCACTCATCTTCCTGTCACAAAACTTGCTGAACTCTTCACTAAAATGCCTGGTCCCTTTGTTCAAGACCTCCTCCCATGTCAGCCCCTGCAAGCGGCTAAACATGGCAAAATTGGACTCGCAACGATCAATCGGGTTGAGAATCGGGTTGGGAGCACTCTTTTGAAACCCGACGGACTCGAAATCGTCGAAGAAAGCCCTGTTCAGCAAGGCCTCGAGGTAGAAAAGTAAGGCTCGAGGGTTTCTTGAAAACGAAATCTTGATGTCATAAGCTTGCAAAAGCAATGAGATTCGATCGTACACTTTTCCTCCCATTTGCCTTAGCTGAAGACTCAAAGCTCTGCTCAAGAACCGAATCGATGATCTTGTTTCGGATACTAAAACCAAGAAATGCTCAATCACTTTTGCTTCGTCTCCGACTTTAATCTGCTGGTAATTCATACGCGCGGGAGATTTGTGGTGCTTATGGTGCTGAGAATTATTGCCACTGCTGCAGACATCAAGCCCAGATTTGAGGCTATGACAGTAGATTTCCAGCTTGTTAAGCTTCTTCTCAAGCTCGGCCATGGAGTACTTCAACTTGGAAGATTCTAGAATCGCCTCATCCCTCTTCCTCGTGGCCTGAATCAGCTTGTTCGACAGCTCCGCTACCACGATCTTCCAGTGCTCCTCCCTCGACACGGAGGAGGTGGTGGATTCCGATGACTTGGGGCTTTTCTTCAGTGCCAGAGAAGCTAAAATCGACTTGAAAATTCCGTTTGGACTCGCCATTGATAGCCTGTGAACTCCATTGTTTTCCAACGGGACCACCGAGAATTTATCCCGAATGCTCGGCCTACACTTATTGCACGAAACGCCGCTCGTGTCGTCGTTTTCCGGCCGCTTCTTCGAAGACCCTTTGGTTCTGCTCTTCTCGAAACTAAACGGCGTCGCATAGTGCGTGTAATCGCTGTCCCTTTTATCCGAGTATTCACTCAGAGGAGTTGCTTTGAAACTGATTCTCCCTTGCGAAAATTCCTCATCTTCGTTTCCTTCTTCAATCTAGAACAATAAAAGCACGAAAACAAATTTGAATTCTCGATACACATACCTACTGATGTGCGTATAGACTGCAATACTTACCGGAGTGAAATGAGGTGGGTGGTGAGGAGAGAGAGAGCCTCTGGTGGAAGAAGAAGTGGCCATGGATTTCCTTGATTACAATTTTCTCACAGCAATTTCATAATACCGATATTTGCATGGCCAGTTTCTCTCTCTTCAATCACTTTTATGTTTGAGCTTCGTCTTTGTGTAATAATCCTCCCCTTTTTTTCCCAAGATTTTTGCAGGTTTTGTTCTGTGAAGAGTGATAGCATCGGAGAGTGAATAATTTCAATTTTCATCTACCCCAAATGCAAGAGATGAGCAATCAATTAATGCAGCGGGGTCAGACTCACGCGCTCTTCGCCGCACATTCACCTCTGTCATTTTCGCATCTAGATTCTTACTGGCTCGTGAGATGCACTCGCTCTTCTGTAAATGTTCATCGGCAGTCAAACAGAAAAAGAAAATATGTTGAGAAAAGGCAAAAAAGATTTGTAAAAGGTTGGCGTTTTTTTAGTTTGGGTAACTGTTTTTTATTTAATGAGCTTAATTTGAAGGTAATTTTAATTTATTACTTATTATAATAGAATTTAATGCATTTTTTGAGAATATTGGGTTTATTCATTTAGACCCAGTAATTCTACCATATCCACGCACATTAAGATTATCGGATGCCTGATATATAACAATTTCAAAAAGTTAATGGTAATTAATTTTCTTTGATTGCACTGCATCTATGTATCACACATCATATCAATTATTTCTATACATAAATGCAAAGATTTTAGATTCGTGTAACTGGATCAACCCAACTTAAAAGTGCATTTCACGTGTCCTACGCACGCCTCACCCAACTACACGCTCTCAAACTTTAACCCTAACTTTAATTTTGCTGTTATATTGATGTAACATTATAGTTTAGCTAACTTAATCTTTTAGTTCTATCCTTATAACATTTTAGTTATATACATATAGGACATATACAATTTAGTTTTGATTAAAATTAAAAATTTTGCTAAAATTGCAACTAATTTACTATAATATGACTAAATTAAAAAAAATTAAAAAATTGGCTAAAATAATAAAAAGTCGAAAAATTTTGGATTTTTTTAGTTATTTGGCCTATAATAAAATATGCATTATATTCTTTTTTTTTTAAATGACCAAAATACTCCTAGAAGGTGGGTCAAATGGCTAAAACAATATTTCCTTTTTTTTTTAAAGTCAAATTAAATTGTATTTTTATCCAAAAAGTTAAAAAAAAAAAACTAAAAGCCATATATTTTTTTTTAATTATTGGTGGAAAACATATATACTATAAATAAATTTCCAAAAAAAAAAAAAGAGAGGAAAATGTGGAGATAGGCGTAGGTTGGAGGGTCCCTATTATCATACTGAGAGCATTAAATGTGGAGTCATGCGACCTGCATTGCAAGCTATGTCAATTTTGGACTCACGCCTATCATTTTGCCATAGCATGACCATCCTTCCTGTTCCTGCCCTTTTTTTTTTTCTCTTATCTTTTTTTATTAATTTTGATTGGGTTTATAGAGTATAAAATCCTAGTTAAATATTTAAAATAAATCGATTCGGCTTAAAAGAGATAAGTCGAACAATAATAAAAAAAATTGAATAAAAATGAACAAGACTGTGTTCGATGCTTATTTGAATAAATTAGGTAGGTAATTTTGGTCTATCAAATCCAACCAATCGAGACGTGTATTATATAAGTAGGAAAAAAAAAAAAAAA
The DNA here is from genome assembly GCA_028654395.1 of Scutellaria barbata. Classification (NCBI taxonomy): domain Eukaryota; kingdom Viridiplantae; phylum Streptophyta; class Magnoliopsida; order Lamiales; family Lamiaceae; genus Scutellaria; species Scutellaria barbata. The sequence continues at coordinate 14,211,171 of CM053645.1, forward strand.
AAACTCTCTGGTGCTTATATGCAATGATTTTCAAACCTCATTGAAAAAGGTTTAAGACCTTATTTATAAACTAAGCTTAATATACATTTTTTTTTTGAGAATAAGAACTAAATCTCAGGTCTAAATATGGAAAATAAAGATACAATACTATCTTAATCAGATATGTTACAGTCTTGAATTTGTTTCTTTATTTTAAGATCCCCTTTTAAAGTATATTTTAATTCATGTGAACTCTTCTCTTTTCTGATATGAGACTGTGATCTCGAGAAGGTTTATGATATTGGAATATTCATCCCTACTTAGATTCCGATCGCCATTGCGTTGAGCTTAGATCGGATGTCTTTATTAGTGAACCAGTTGTCCACGACTTTATCATACCTAGCTCGGCCTTGACCATAACAACTCCGGCTCACTTCTTCTTTCCTCGGCTCATCCGAGGTCGGCTGGGCATTGACTAGATCCTGTACTTTTGAGCTCGGATCGGCTCTCGCTCAAGTACGACTAGGTTGTTATCTGAGCCGAGATCAGGTCAGTATCCAACAAATTGCTATATTGTTTACTAAGTGTAAAAAATTAGTATTTTTATAAAATAAGCAGTTAGTATTCAATTCATTAATTTGAAACAATATTAGCAAAATAAAGCAGGTTTAAACTGGATCCAGTTAGCATCCCTAAAGTTGCAGCTCTTGCATTAGGAAATGGTACTGGTTTGATTTCATTTTTGGAAAAGAGGTTTGTCTTTATGTCCTTGAATAGCCATATGAGGTGGTAGGCTTGTAAGTTAGCTGCAGTTACATCATCCAAATTAATTTTGTCTCAAAGGTCAATATTGCAAGTGTCAAATGGCTAGACTCCAAACGCCTACTATCTCATTTATTCATTTTCACACCCCAACCTGCGATTTTCCCTTCCTTAAAAAAATAAAATAAAAAACAAAAACAAAATTGTTTTTTTTATTAAGTATAATGTTTTATAAATTAAGTATCATTTTATACTCTTTTGTTCGTTCAACAAACCATTTGTTTTAAATTTATTATTAAAAAAGAAGATTCGTTATGAGATTATTTATGAACTCAATTTAAAATAACTTTTAATCCATGAAACATTATTATCTTACCACTATTAATATTTTGATAAAAGAACACAAACGTATTTTTAAATAATCCCAACCCATTAATGATCACCAGTAATGTCTAATTGTTGCTCACCATATCAGTAACAACTACATTTATGTTGTAGTCATGAATCATGATGCGTAGAAATATTAAGATGCGACATCATGCAATTTATACACAAAATGACTTTTAACTGATCAACGCCTAACCCAATTAAATGCCAACTATATTTAATATAAAAACAAGAGTCATATTTTGGGAGGAAGGGATGAATATTAGATATTGTAACAAACCGAAAATACCACAAATCATTAAAGAGATTAATTTTTATTATAAATGATATTTTTGTTACTTTTCTATCCAGGAAATTTAACAAATATGAATGTCAATTTTGTGTCGGAGGTTATACAATATGTTGTTTTACAGAAGTTAAACGATATGATCATATAATTTAGCCCCAACATTTATAGTGTGACCCTATGAGAAAAACACATATTGTATTACCTCCGACACAATTTTTTTATTTTTTTTTACTTTTATTAGAAGAGGAATTTTATCAAATTTCTAGAGTTGTAGTAGAAAAATAACTAAATTATCATTTATAGTAGAAAAATAATCTGTCATATGAATTGTGGTATTTTAGTAATCGATGCTTATATCATATAATATCTAAAATGAGTGAGAATGACCACGAGCCTTGTAGCTCAAGTGGTATCCCACCTTTGTAAAGGTGCAGATTATGATGACCCAAGTTCGAACCCGGGTCACGCAAGTTTTCTAGTTCTTATTGTTCCCCTCCCTTCCACTTCCCCAAACTCATTAAAAAAAAAAATGAGTGAGAATGACATGCATTAATTATTAATTATGAAGGTAGATAAAATTACATCAGAGATAATTCCTCACTCAATTTATGATATATAAAAACGAACCCCAATAACATCAAATTCCTCGTACTAAATGAACGAATCTGTTTCCATAGTATGAGTCGGAACCATATGATGTACTTATATCTCATAGCATAAAGACCATCGTAAAGCCTGCTAGTATATAAATTATTTATTGAATAAAAATGAAAGAGAAAATAGACTTAATATTCTATATATATATATAGGTCTATTAAGTTCACTATGTACAAAATTCTACAATTTAATTACCCCTAAAGAGAAATAACACAGGGAGGCGGTATTTGATTATTGAAATATCAAGTAATCAATGATTAATTTTATTGGAAAGATACCAATTCATATGGTCCAATTAAAAAATCTAAAATTTCAAGCTCCCACTTTGATCTATTATTTATGGAGATGATATAGAATCATTAATTTGAAATATTCCATTTCACAAAAAAAAAAAAAAAAAAATGTATAAAGGAAGAGATTGGTCCGTTCCTAAATCCAAAGTAGTAAATGAGTTGCAGCTGAAATGATGCTACATCATTTATTACTCATAAACTTATTAGATAATCTCAACTACCATATTAAATACTTTTGTGAACTACCACCAACTCCAATGTATCATAAATTAGCACTTCCTCTACCTTACTATTGAGGTGGAGGGAGGGTATTCATTTTTCCAATTTTTTTTTTTTTTTTAAATTCATTTACATAATCATGTCTGAATAATTTGGAGATAATAATCAAGACCCTCGACTGTTATTATATAAATCATGCGATGCGTTGGAATGATCACATCATTTTGAAGTTGAGTCTAATACTATCATCAACAAAATTATATTTCAAAAACGAGCAGTTTTTAATGCGTGCAAGAGTAGATGAAATAGACCTTATTTTATTTATTTTGTCAATTTTTGTGCTACTTATTAATTTGGGAATGCCGAATCTGATATGGTGTCACATCTTACGGAGATTATCGTGTGCATGTGTATATACATATTTTATGAGATAATCATACCTGGATTATCAAATTAGTTATTATTATTATTATTATTATTATTATTATTATTATTATTATTATTATTGAGATAGAATTAGTATTAGTTTTGTTCTACCATAAAAGTCTTTTTGGATGAATTTTATCACCTAAATTATGAGAATCACTACGCTTCACAATCTTAAATTATCTTAGAAATGACATTTTCTTCAAATGCACACACGTCTGTTGCGTTAGATGATCAAGTATAATTATTATTATTTTTCTTAAGTTACAAATAAGGATGGGAACTCGGATCCAAACCCTACTTGTATTGAGAAATGTTATCTTTTGTTAGATTAAGTCTATTAGTAGATGTAAATTATCCTCAAAGCTGAATAGTAAATAAAAAACAACAAAATTTTAGAAAAATAATAAGTGAATAAAAATAAATGGGTATATTTTATTACCTACATTTCTCGATCCTACTAACATTATAGGGTATGACTTATGACAAGTTCTCTATGTGAAAATCTACCATTACATGCATAAGGTTTAAGTCTTAACTGCTTGATTATATTAGCTGCTAAAAATATATTTGTACCTTAAATTGTTCGCTACAACATTTCATTTCTTTTTTGTTCTTTTTAATTATATTTTAAAACGTTAAACTTGATACCATGTACGTACAATATTTAAAACTTAATAATATTATTTATTACCTTGAAAACTTTATTGTATGTATATTATTTACATTTAATTTGTATGGCACATATATAATGCACAATATTGAAAAATAACATCTAAAACAAATACAAGACATAATATAAAATTGAAGGACAAAACCAGTCACTTCCCTGCTTTTTTCTTATTATTTGGTCAGATTTGCATGTGAAAATAATAAATGAAAGAAGATGGGCCTGAGATGAGTTTGTGCGTTGAAGTTTGAAATGTTGTTGCACTCCATCCTGCAATTCCCTTTTTTTATGTTTTCTTTGTTTCTTTGTGGTAGTTAATTAATTATTATCATATTTATTTGGATATATACTCATCATAATCATATCGATTATCCCTTGTTACATGTTTGGTCAATACTCAATTAATCAAAGTACAATTATATACTGAATGTAACATGAACATTACACAAATATGTATATATACAAGTGGAGTAACATCAGGTTTGCTTGGATCAGATGGGATTTCCTAAAAAATGTTTGCTTTCTTAATTTGAAAGATTCTGACAGTTGGTTATGTGGGTTTTAAGCACCTTGTTGGTTATTATATATTATATATGTCATTAAGTTTTGAATGGACTTAAATATCATGTCTATAAATAAATAAATAAATAAATATATATATATATATATATATGTGTGTGTGTGTAGAGCTAATTAATTTTCTTGAAGTTTTGAAAAATATTTTGATTCGGATCAATTCTGGCCTTCTCGAAGTTCAGCCCAACCCAGTTTAGATGTTGTTTGTTTAGATCAATCCATTTGAGTTTGACCCAAATTGTTGGAGTTCATCTTAGAACGGAAATTTAATAAATACACAATTAATAAGTTTTAAGATATTTGTTCCCTTCTGCACACAATAATATAAGAATTGATGAATGTAAAATTTCAAATGTATTTTAGAAGTAAAGCATGAAATTTCACCAAACTTTTTATTTAAAAATGAGTAACTTGTTAGTTGTTACCAAGCATTACTAATTTTGCAATTCCTTTTTAGTTACCTATCATGAACATTTTTTTAAGATAATTTAAGTCCTTATGATAATTTTAAGAACGCTTCAAAAATCTTCGGGTATAATAGAGCAGAGATTTTAAAAAAGAAAAAAAAATATACCAGGTTTTTTATACACTTATATATATATATATATATATATTTTTTTTTTTTTTGAGAAATAATATTAATATATATATACTAGGCGATTTGTCAGATTGCTTCAAAAAACATACTCTCTCTAAAAAATTTAAATTAGTACAATATATTGTTATTCAATGTTACGATGTTTTAGGCTGTTCATGAGAAAAAGTCATTTTTGCAAAATTAATATTTTGCCCGTATTTTTTTTTTAAATAAAATTTCCACACTAATATAATTAACTTTGATTTGTCAAGATATCCTTTCAGTTAAGAATATCTGAAAATATTGAAAACATAAAAGTTTAGTGATTTTATGTATTTAAATACTTCAATAGCTTACTAAATAAGATCAACATGCTTAATCAACAATGTTCTTTAAACTAAAATAAACTGTCAAAAAATTCTTACAAAAATATAGTAATTTAAGTTCTCTCGAATAAGTTTAGCCTTACATGTTCTTGATGCATGAACATTAAACTATTCGAATTTCACTATATTAAGATTAATCCCTCCAGCAATTTAATACATTTAGATACAACAAAAGAAATTGATATCAAACTTAAACGTATACACAAAAGTGAATGCACGATGGAACACGCCTAAGGGTTTAAAAAAGAAAGAAAATCCACACGTATGGTTACAAACTTCGGATGTATGAGGTCCAATAGTTAAGGATCACCTTATCCTTCTTTTGAGCATATAATAATAATAATAATAATAATCATAATAATAATAATAATAATAATAATAATAATAATTATTATTATTATTATTGTTATTATTATAATAAAAGATTAATTTCAACTTATAATTTGTATCAACATATTATAATCTGAAATTTTTGTTTATAGTTAATTGTGATTTATAGTCTTTATTTTTTGTTTTCCAAAAAATTCCTTAAAATTAGAATTTGATGAAAAAAGCTAAAAAATATATTGCAGATTGTAAACTAAAAAATGAAACTATAAATGGTAGTTGGCTTTTCTTTTTTTAAATAATGACTTAAAAACAACACTGCAAATTAAATTAAGTTTTAAATAAAAAAAGGTCACTCATCACGACTTCTTTTAGCTATTCTTGTTCTTTCGGACAATAATGCCAGGTACAAAATCACTCCTACCAGATCAACATTTTCAAATGAGCCCATTTTACCCCTTTGATTATGCTGGTTTTCATTAAAAAAAAAAGAAAAAAAGGGGGAAAACTGACGGTTTAGTTACAGACACAATATTGATCTTCATCATCATGACCAGTATGAAACCTCAATTCCTGATAAAGTATAGTGTTGATTTCAATTTTCAAACTGTGTTATAATCCTTTTCTTTTTGCTTCGAAATCTAATTAATTTTCAATTACAATCTATAATCCATTTTTTTTTCTTTCAGTTGCAATTTGAGATGATGGACGACTCACTCCGCAGCAGTTACTGCACCGTGTATCATTCGGTGGAAATCAGGAAGATGAATTCTCTTTTTTATGAGTAAGAAAATCAGTGATTGAGTCGATTGTAAATTCTCAAGAGCTTCTAGGATGAATTGGTGAAGCAGAAGTTTGCAGATTTGATAGCCGTGTTTTGAGAGGTGGGTTTGGAAAGAATTTTTTGTTCAATTCAACTGGGGCAAATACGTCATTTAACTGTAGTCGGCCTGGAGGAATCATTTCTGTGCCTTGGAAACGTCGCCATACTATTGCTTCATCATTGGAGAGAGAGAGAGATATACAGGTTTCCCATTTGCTGCGTGTTCTCCTTTTACAACTATTAATTAATTGTATCCACTTTAATCTTATGTTCCTGGATGTTGATTTGTTTAGGCTGATTATTTAATCTTTGGAACTTGTGCGTTGCATGAATTGGAAGCAATGGTGTCCTTTTTTAGTGTTTCCACCCAATCCAGGTAACCATGCATGAGGGATTTTAAAATTAATTGCACATTCAACCGCATTTCATGCTGATTTTCATTCATCTATTTGTTTTTTCTGTGTCAGTTACTTGAGATACCCTTTCCCAAGGGAGGCAAATGGAATTTCTGTATCTAAAGCTTCTGTTTCTTCGGATGCTTCTATGAGAAAGATTGTAGAAGGAAAATCAAGATCTGGACGGCGATTAAAATCATGGGCTTCCAATTTGAGTCTAGTAAAGGAATGTCAATCTTTGAAAATAAAGGGCTCCTTGGGACAGTTATCTCTTCCGTGCTCTCACAGTGTCAAGTTTAACAAGGGAGATGCTGAATGTCTTAGGAAAAGGAAGGCAATGGATACAAGGTCCACTCAAGTATATAGTTTATACAGGTAATGGTGTCGTTCAATATACTTGTTTCTGGGCTATTAAAGCATGTGATTGGTTGATAGCAGTGCCCTGGACAATCGCCTGACAGCGCTTAAAAAAATTGTTTTCCTGTATAGCAACAGAGTACAAAATTAAATTCATAAAATGGCTACTTTGGATTCAAGTAAACTATATATTTCTACACTATTTATTACTAGCCTTTGATTATAACTTTTTCCCGGATCTACAGCTACATTAGAGCTTGTTTTGGTTTCATTCTTCTACGTTAATTAACTAGCCATCTCTTATGGCTGTAGTAGGAGCCCCCCAGTTTATTGCAAGGCAGCCACATCTGGAGATTTTTCTGGTCCAGGTCAAATGAGCCAATATGAGAGAGTAATTGAAACTTTGACAACTCTATTTCCAGTATGGGTATGTCTACACCATTTGCTGCAGCAGGAATATTTCATTCTATTACTCACTTTTGTCATGTCTCCAGAAGGAGAACATGTTTAAAGAAATCTTGTCATGTTAATTTTTAACTCAATGCAGGTCATTTTAGGTACCATAATTGGCATTTACAAGCCCTCAATGGTAAGTCTTTTTAGTTGCAGTGGGTGAAAGTGGAAATTTAGTCAAGTAGGGTTAAATCCTTTTTCAATCTCTTGCAGGTAACTTGGTTGGAAACAGACTTATTTACTGTTGGATTGGGTTTCCTCATGCTTTCAATGGGATTGACGCTGAAATTTGAGGACTTCAGACGATGCTTGCGTAATCCATGGACTGTAAGTAGTAACTCATTTCTAGACCTCTGTAGATGTTTGTTACTTGTGGATGAGCCTTTATTTCTTTTGCATATTAAGTGGAGTCATTACTTTCTTTTCAGGTAGGAGTTGGATTTTTGGCTCAATACCTCATCAAGCCAATGCTGGGCTTTTTCATTGCAATGGTATGTCTTGCTTTTAGGCATGTTCTTAGTCAAATGTTTTTCTGTTACTTTGCAACATTAAAGTGTGATTTTATTGTCATTTCACTAGTGATAGATGTAGTTTTATGTCCCTCATGCTGTGATACAATTAATGGATCTGTTTGATTGTGGATTCATGATTTTATTGATTTCCTGAACCAAATAGTGATTAACTAGTTTTACAATGTTCAACAGACGCTGAAATTGTCTGCTCCTCTGGCAACTGGACTTATTCTGGTTTCATGCTGTCCTGGAGGCCAGGCATCAAATGTTGCTACATACATATCCAAGGGCAATGTTGCACTTTCAGTTCTCATGACCACGTAAGCTCAAGTTATCATGCTTTTGGATTTCGTTGCTGCAAAGCAGTTATTCTGGACACTTTTTAGCTAATGATGCTTGTATTTATCATGATCTTTGAGTGATTCTTTTGAACTAGCAGATTCTTCATGCTCTGTGGGGACTAATTCCATGGGTATGCATATTACGAATGCTTTTGGCTGTATGACTCAGCAATGAAAGCCAATCTTGAGAATATTTATCGTGTACTGCAGATCTTCAGGGGTCTATGTTGCTTCATAGGATGGGCTTCATTTCGTTGGAGGTCTATGTTGCTTCATAGGCTGTTGAATGCTTTTGGTTTCTCTTTTTTGAGATGGGAAATTGGTAGAAAATGCTAATTTAATATATTCTGAAACTTGGATGTTTGCAACTTAAAATCATATGTTAGCATTGGTTGTGACACAAATCGTATTCCAAGAAGCACTGGATACCATACCACAATGTTCAGAAAATATCCAAAAAATAATTGTACTTCCAAATTTAAGTTTGATTACACGAAGTAGAAAGTGGGAAGCTATAATACTAGTGATTATGTCCAGTATGTTAGCTTCTATAGTTAAAAAGATAGGTGGTGTATTGTATTGAATACATATTTGTGTTGGCATTGCAGTTGTTCGACAATTGGTGCTATTATTCTGACACCACTCCTGACTAAGCTTCTGGCAGGTCAACTTGTGCCAGTTGATGCAGCTGTAAGTTTCTCTCTTGCTGATTTTATTCAGAAAAGCTCACCATCCTATTGTGAAACAAGTGATACTTTCTATAATTGACATAATATACAGAAGCCAGATGGTTATGTTAACCATTTACATGGTAATGTAGTTGCTTCTTGGATTCACAGGTTCTATGCCATATTAATGTAAGATAATGTTATATAGGCTACAAAAGTTGCTCTAAGTCACAGTCAACCTTTATTGTAACCTGAAGGAACTCGGAAGCCCTGCTTATCTTTTGGACTCCAAATTAGTTATCCATGGACTTGGGGATTTTTTGTGGCATGGCTGCTTAATATTTGTTTTGTTGTTTTCACAGGGCCTAGCTATCAGCACTTTTCAGGTTGTGCTAGTGCCAACAATTGTTGGGGGTAAGCTGCAAAATTAGAATCACTCTGAACTATCCAGGACAATGATACTAAACGTAATTTTTGATGGTCTAGATATCTCTGGAGGTAGATAATGATCTATTGTCTCTGTTTTGCAGTTCTATTGAATGAGTTTTTTCCTAAGTTCACCTCAAAAATAATTACTGTTACTCCTTTGATTGGAGTTGTCCTGACGACCCTTCTCTGTGCAAGTCCGGTAAAATTACAAGTTCCAAATCACAAACAACTTCTTCTTGATCTTTTTCCCCCTCTTTTAATGATGAATCTACGATTTTTATTTTCTTCTTCAGATTGGTCAAGTTTCAGAAGTCCTGAAAACACAAGGGTTACAGTTATTATTGCCAGTGGCTCTCTTACATGCTGCAGCATTTTTTCTTGGTTATTGGATATCAAAAATAACATTTGGTGAATCAACTTCCAGAACCATATCTATAGAATGTGGAATGCAGGTATACATCATATTCAGTACCTATGGTGTCAATAATCTAGCCCCATAGCAATGATCACTTTCAGATCTCCTTACAAATGGGTACCCAGTTGGTTGGAAATGGATTCTGCGTGACATTAACTAACTCATAAACCACTTTAACAATGTTCAAGTTTGAGCATAGGAGGGAAATGGCTTTACTAATATGTTGTTTGATGGATTTAAAGGCTATCTCGAGATGGTACCAAATGGCACAAATGAAAATGAAAGAATAAGATAGGAGGGAAATGGCTTTACTAGAAACTACTGAAAATGCTGATTATACTAAAGTTTCATTTGCTATGAATCATGCCGATGCTTCATATAACCTAATCCGTTGCATGAGGAGGATCTTGAATCTTGATAAGTTCTTCTCTTTCAACATGTACATGTGGAACAATAATGTTATACTGTTCGATCAATTTGTGCAGTATCAAGATTTTGGTTAGAAATAGGAGTTCAATAGCTAATGAGATATATTCAATACAATCTCCTCTCACATATCTTCATCATACAGAGTTCTGCACTTGGATTTCTACTAGCCCAGAAACACTTTACAAATCCTCTAGTGGCTGTACCTTCAGCCGTGAGCGTTGTCTGCATGGCGGTGCGTCATTTATATCTTATGAGCTTCATTTGAGCATCTATAACTATATATCCTAACAAATCGGTGGTGAAGTTTTCTCCTTAACTTACAATTGTTGCATATTTTTGTGAGATATTACAGCTTGGTGGAAGTGCTCTAGCAGTATACTGGAGAAACCAGCCTATTCCAGTTGATGACAAGGACGACTTCAAGGAATAGGAGCTTTTCTATTCACTTTTCAAAGATTTGAAACGCAACTGTATCTTCTTTATTACCAACTCAAGGCTATTCCAACATACTCTTTTATCTTTTATTGCAACATCCCTACTTTTTTAATGTAATATATGTGAGATGCAATTTTGTCTGGTCATCATTTATATATATTTTTATATACTCACTTCTGACAATTAGAGAGATTGTAGCAAGATATTCATGATTATTTTATTGTTATTATATAGGCATCATTATCAACACTATTAATAAAAAGTTTAACACATGTAAAATTGTCAGGATTTCGTTCTTGCACAATTAGAAGCTTGAAATATAAAAACTATCAATTAAAGGTCAAAAGTTTAAGGTTTGATTGACACCTTGTGATTCCTAATTATTTAAAATTGTTTTGAAAGTGATAATCCCAAAATAAGAATGACGAATTCCATGTATATAAAAAGAGAAGATAAAATTATATAATAATAATAATGCTAATGCCAAATATGGCATTACTTCTATACATTCTTTGAATAATAAATTTATATTTCAAATTTTGAATCGATAGTTTTTATTTTTTAGAAGCTAGAGTGATAATTAATATATATTTTGGGACTTAAATCAACAAAATTCCTAAAAATTATTATCATTTTGATATATTTGGTCAATAATGTTTCGACATTTTTATTTAAAATATTTTCGGGTGTTCCATTTCAAAGAAAAGAAAAAAAAAACATAATTCCTACCAGATGTTCCTAAATTGTTTTAAAAAGGTACGAAGATTTTTTATATGTGCCAATCTTAAAATTTTAAGCCCAATTGGGCCCGTTACTAGCCTTAGCAGATGGAGCCCAATTGGCCCGTTACCAGCCCTAGAAGATGGAGCCCGTTTGAGGCATGTACCAGAACTTTCCAATATTATATTACTCTCATTTAATATAGTCGGTCTACTTTCTGTCAAATATTTATTAAAGCTTGATAAATTTCTATAACGTTCCATTCATCCTTCTTCGATTCTCCCCAGCAGTATTCGAATTTCTCTTTCAACTATTATCATTAGGTAAAATAATATCTTCTTCTTTGCGGTTTGATGATTCGATTAGGTGCTGTCGCGCTTGATATATGAGAACAATTTCATGATTGCCTGTGACCGTAGGATCGATACAGTTCCTAAAAATTTCTTTTAATTTCCACCTTGATATGATTTGTGGATATTATTCACCCCTTTTTGAAACTTCCCTAAGCTATAATAATCTAGTTATTGGATATTAATTTGTTTCTTGAAATTATGCGTCTCGATTAGTAAGTTTGTGGTCGATCGTTTTCTGGGTACAAATGAAATGGTAGTAGTGTTTGATATCTAATCTTTTCTGATGTTTGCGATTTTTCTTTTGAGCAGTGCACCTGATGTGATGTTAGAAGTCCCTGTTTCCTATTGTACTTGGCTTTATTATAGATTCTTAATCAATTGGAATTTTGGATAGCATATAGCTTCGGGGTGTTTGATATACTTGTTCTGCATTAGGTTGCTTCTCTCCAAGTTCTAACAAGGTTAATTTACCATGAATGATGTGGCATTTTAGGAGATGCTTTCTGTTTTACAAAGCTGACTCTGAAACTCATTATAAGGACAGAACTCCTAAGGAGTTACTGATGATGCTGTAAATATTGATCGTCTTCAAAAAGTTCTCAGACCACAATCATGACAGATTGTTTTTCCACAATTGAAATAATTATATCATTATTTGGTTGATGGGTTGAATTATTTTCGTGTTAAAATAAGGTGAATTTTGCTGTAACGGCAGCATTGCAAGTAAAAAAATCATGGTGTTTGTAATCCATCAGGCTGTGTGCCAAAGAATTCTTTCTTAGTTGGTATACTATGTGATGATGCCTGGCTTTCAGGTTGTATTTATTTCATAATTGTTTCACAAATCATCTAGATTTATACAAGTTTTAGATTTTAGATATTGTCAGAGTTCAGCAAGGAGATTAAAATTTGTTTTCAGATACTACAAGTCTTTAATTGATCCCTTAAAGTTGATGAGTTGAATAATTTGAGTGGTAGTTATAAGGTTGATTGGAACACTTGTATAGGCTATTGAGCTTCAGAATGAAATCATTATCCTCACTGGATTGTGCAAGTATACCTGTGGTCATAGGTTTTATGCTATTGATTTATTGCTCTGAAGCTATAAGCTCTTTCTGTTTATCCAACTGTTTTTTTATTACATTTGTGAGTGCTAATCGGAACCAGAGCATGTTTTTTTGACCGCTATCTTGTGTTACAACTTTTGTTGGGTAAAGTGGAATTGCAGGACTTGTACTTGGTATCTAATAGTGAAGCTTTTGTAACAAGAGATTTATTTTCCTTAATTCAAATAGGATTCTGTTTTCCTAGAACCGGCCTGCTAATTTTGTACTTGTTTTCAGGAACAGTAGAAAATAAGATGCAGGGAGGTAGAGACCCATTCTTTGGTTTTGGTGACCCTTTTGGTGGCTTTGGAGGTCAAAGGAGTTTAATCTCTAACTTCTTTGGGAGAAGGAACCCATTTGATGATCCCTTTTTCACGCGCCCCTTTGGGAGCACGTTTGAGTCAAGCTTTTTTGGATCCAATGGAGGTCCGTTCATGAATCCTCAAGCTTCTGGGTTTATTGAACATCAGCCACCTCAGCTTACTATGTCAAGGGGGCCTGTAATTGAGGAGCTGAACTCTGATGATGAGAAAGATGAGAAAGAAAGTGGACAGGAGATAAACCTAAACCCAAGAAAACATGGGAGATCCAGCAAGGAGCCCATCGTGGAGGACCCTGAGAATGAAATTACTGGTGAGCTGTGTGTTCTTTAGATTCTAAGAGTTTTTCTTGTTCTTGTGGTTGATTAGACCTAATAACAATTGATTTGGCCCCTTACCATGTTCCATTTGTTCTTTAGAGAAAAAGATCAAGCACGTGTCTCATCAAAATGACATAAACCAGATGCAACATGTAAGGTCACAACCTCAGATGCATAGCTTTACTTTTCAAAGCTCTAGTGTTTCTTATGGAGGTGCAAATGGTGCATACTACACCTCCTCTACGACTAGGAGATCAGGGAGCGACGGAGTAAGTACAACATGTTGCTCTTTTAATTCTTTCATATTTCTCTGGTCTTGGGCTGGTATTCATTCATTTGTTCACTTTTTTAATATAGTTGACATTTGAAGAATTAAAAGAAGCTGATTCATCAACACGACAAGCAACTCATAGGGTCTCAAGGGGAATTCATGACAAGGTAGTGTTATTATATTATCCTACCCACATGTAATTTGGATGCCAACCTTAATTTGGTGTATTGGTTGTCTGATGGACGTGTGGTTATGCTACAGGGTCATTCAGTAACTCGGAAATTGAAGTCAGATGGTCATGTGGATAAAATGCAGACTTTGCACAATATTAATGAAGGTAGCCTGATACTTCATACAGTAAATACCTATTACATTCTATTTTCAATTGTCATGGAAAATATTATATACCTTCTTGGATAGATGAACTTCTTGGTTTTGAGGAAGCATGGCAAGGTAATGCCAGGAAGCATCTCCCTGGTTGGAGTGAAGAATTTGCTAATGGAGATGGTTTAGGTATGTTGTTTACATGTGTGTTTTGGTTATCCTGATACTGTAGTTGAGCTATTGGTTTTGCTTATGTTTATTGTTCTGATGAATATGACATTAAGAACATGGGTGACACATAATCAAAACATTGGTCATGATAAGCTGTTCGCTTGCATGTGATGCCAAACAAGATGACTTTATAGAGGGTGGTTTATTAGTATTTATGGATCTTGGGACAGTCAGGATGCAGAATCATATCAGTAGTTCCTCATTAATAATGTTAAGTGCTATTCTTGGCATCGTACTGAGATGTAATGTATTGTGACTTGTTTATTTCTTTGTGAAATATTCAGGGTCTGGAAGCATTGGTAACAGAGGAGGCTGGGCGCTACCTTCTACTGATAGAGCAGTCAATCTAGGAAGGTCAAGGCCCAATGTTGGAGGCGTTGCAGGATCTACACACCATTCAGGAAGAGCAAGAAGCGATCTTACTGGTGGAACAGGCACGTCTCGTGGTAGATCATACAAATCGGCTCCCAGCAATCAAGGCAACGAACGTTATTAGTTTGGAGAGAGCATATGTTTCCACACACTGATTGAGGTCTCTTGATTTGATGGGGAATCAGAGTTGATCCCATATTTTAGGGAAGTATGTTTAGAATCCCATGTAAAGACTTAAGATTACGTGAAGTGGTTGGAAGTTGAGGCTGGCATTAACAATCTTGGTTTGCAGTGTGGCTTGTATTTGTGCAACATATGGTAAAATAGAATTTGATGCAATATATTCTTGTGAGATTTAGCAGGAGCTTATAAAGCTGAGTCTCTGATTACGCTCTGACTACGTCATCACCTTCGTCATTCATGTTTTTATTTGAGGTGGCATTTCTCAATATGCATTTCCAATTCTTCAATTTGATAAATCTCAGACATGATTTATTTGAATCCACCAGTTTTTTTTTTTTTTTTTACTTTTTGAGGAAATTTTATGCTCCATACGTAATATCTATATTGTGCTGAAATAATATTGTACGGCTGACTTGTGACCTCATGGCACCCACATCAATTCTAAATTTCTAATACATTCTGTTATTAATATAATAAAATAATATAATAAAAAAATTAAAAAAATCAATTCTAATACACTGTCCTCAATTCTGTCATTTTCTCTCTCCCTCTTAAAAACACCGTTTTTACAGGTTAATTCTGTCATTTTCTCTCTCCCTCTTAAAAACACCGTTTTTACAGGTTAATCTGCACATCTGCTTCTCCACAAATATTATTAAAATAATAAAATGTCAGATAAAAATGGCTTCAAAATGAACTAATGCAGATGCTCTTACAGACAACTTCAATCTTAAGGTAATCAATTTGGATAAAGTGATTTGAAATATAAATTCATGATTTTAGGGTTGAATGTGAGAGATTTAAGAAGAAATTTGAAATTAAGAAGAGATTTGAAATTAATAGCAACAAATCCACCTATAGATGTGGAGTTGAAAAATATCATTCATATTGAATTAATGAAATGAATTTAAAATGCATTTATCTCAAATTTTGGATTGCAAATTATTTTATCCAAACACAATCTAAAGAAATTAATTTGATGTTAACAAAAAAAAAGAAAAAAACCCTTACTTATATGTTCTTATGTGTGGGGTTAGCGATGACAGTAGTGGGATTCCCCAATTTTTCGGAGGGATCCATCGTGAATGGGGTGGGAATTTTTCAAAATACATCCTGGTGGGAATGTGGGTGATTTTTTCCTAAATGACGGGTTGGGTGGGAACGGGATCATATTCCGTGAAATTTTTTTTCCCCGAATGGCCCTGAATTATTTATATATATATAAAATTATTTGATATAAATTATTATAAAAAATAAATATATTTCAATATACAAATTTAAAACTCAAAACCCTATTTCTTCTCATCTAAGTGAATTGAAATATTGAAAAATGATGAAAATTAATAAAATGTAATAAGATAGTTTATCTTTGTGTTTTAACTAGTTTGATTAAATTATGTTTTATCTTTTATTCGAATTATGAGTCATTTTTTATGTATTTGTTGAGATTTTAGTTGTATGTAATTATATGAACTATTTTATTTATTAATTAGATACAAAATTCAAAAAAAAATCATGATGGATGTGGTATGGCCGTATGGGGGAAACTTTCCTGACGAAACTAACGGGAAAGGGATAGGAATTACTCTCCCAACCTCGCTTTGTTGCCATCCCTAATGAAACAATGCACACATTTATTTCTAAACACACCTCATTAAAAAAAGATATATATATATATATATATATATATATATATAATTTAGATGTTAAAAGATTGCAATACCCTTACTACTTAATTTACATAATAATAAAATAATTCACACCTTCCAAACACACTTGACCTACCTAAAATAATTATTAAACACGCCTCAATTGAATTTCCCATATATCCATCACTCATCTTCATTTTCTTCAAAACCCTACACTTTTCTACTAAAGGAAACCAAAAATTATCATATCCTACATTGTGTTGTGAAAGAAGCATATGATGGAGCAACAAAAAACATGAAACGAACAATGTAATTTTTGTCATTACCTTTTTTGTGGTTTGGTTAAATAGTGTAGCAAAATATTTTTGAGTTAAAACCCGAAAAATAAGAAATCTCGTATAGAACAGGAATGAAAGGAGCACTATTTGTTCAACATGTTCTGGTTGAACAAGAAGCACAATATATTTAGTATATTTATTAAAATTATTTAAGGTTAGGGTGTTAGGTGTTTAAGACAATGAGGTCTGTTTTAGAAATGAGTGGTGTGTTTTGTATCCCATCCTTTCCCTATAAATAATCGAATTGAAAAAGAAAAGGAAAAAAAAAAAAAAGAGAGAGCCGTTTCTGCACAAGTATTAGTAGCCTCAATCAAATCCATCGTTGTTTCTTTTCCACAATCCGTCACACAAGCATACACACATTTATAAACCCAAAACAAAAGATTCAGAAAGATACAAGGATTTCGCTGGGAATCAGTATTTTGGATTCGAATCCTGATATAGGGTTTGAGAATCAGCTATTATTTCGATGATGACGGCAATCAGAGCCACAACTAGTACCATGATGCTCGCACGATCAATCTTCCGTCCACCGTTGCCGCTTCATTCGAAAGTCTCGGTTCGTCTATTTCGCTCCCCATCGCCGCTCGGCGCTTTTGTTGGGGTGCACTTGCTTGCACCGACCCGTTATTGCGCAATCAGGTGCGATTCCACAAAATCCGGCGGCCAGGATAAGAAGTCGCCCGCGCGTCTGGCTGAGGTTCAGCGGCTTTTACACGAAGCTGAGGAGCGATATAAAGCCGCCGGAGATGGAGCGGAGCCCATCCCTCAAATTTCACTAGGTACTGTTTCAAAATATGTTAATTATACTATTTTGAAGCCAACGAAATGGACAAGTTTGCTTTTAATTTAATCGAGAATTTCAAAGCAATTTTCCAATAACAATGAATGCTTAGAGAACGAATGATGATTTCAATTTGCAGAATCAAGTTACTGTGATGATGTGTTTGTGTTCCGGGGGAATGTGACTTCTAATCCTTCGTGCACGATACGTACGTGCTGCAAAAAGTTTACAGTAATTTCCTTGATTGGACTGCGATAATGCATAAACAGGCGTGTACACTGAAATGCATTGACTTAGTGGTAGTATTGAAATCGGAGAGAGTTTGGAAAAATTACAGATGAAAGCTAAAATGTAAATAAGAGCATCACTCGATTTGTTGTAGCTTTTTCCTTCTCATGTTAGTGCATTTTTTAATTTTCCTTTTCTTCTCAGTGCTTTTGTTTGCAACTTTCCTTTTCCTTATTCCTCTAGTACTTTTTAGTAATGTCTAATCTCTTCAATGGGTTCGGTAATGAGTTTAAAGCATCAGGATTGTTTGAGATTGCCTGCTAATATTTTTTGTTTCTTTATTTTTCCATGCTCCTCTTTATCTCATATGCTGTTGATTGTCTGACTTCACTCAGAATCCTTCAGGGTCTTAGCCTTGATGATGAGTACTGGTTGTGGGACCGTAATTGTTCATCTCCAACTGCTAATTGCCTATAGCTTTTGGCCTACTATTAGTACAACAATCGGTTTATCATTGAACATTTCTATCGGTAGTATCCACCATCAACCTTAATAGTTGGGAAAAAAAAAGAAAAAAAGAAAAATAATGAGGTTCATCTACTTCAAAAAGATGTTGTTTCCGAGCACTTTCTCTGTTGTGGCAATCATTGAAGTTATTAAAATAAAAACGCAATATAGTGATTTCCTCCTAATGTGTGAACAAAGCCACTAGAATGACTATTGGTACCATAGTGTCTTGTGAATACTTTTTGTGATCTTTAGTTTTTTTTGTATTCCAACTGTTAACACATGCTACATAGGTAACTCTTGAACTCCATAAATGCTAGATGGAGATGAGTAGGCTGTTTGACATTTGGTTTCTGCTTTACCTTTTAAAATGCTTGAATACATGCACGTCCTCAACCTGCAGATCATGTTAATGTAAGCTATGCAAGGAGTGGTGGACCTGGGGGGCAAAATGTCAACAAAGGTTTGTGGTACCTCATTTTGTCCATTAATGTCATATTAATTGGCCAATCTTCTAGTTGTTGAATGCGCTGAGTAGATTTCTATGCCTGCAGTAAACACCAAGGTTGATATGCGGTTTAATGTCAAAAATGCATACTGGTTGAGTGAAAGGGTGAGGGAGAAGATTTTGCAAATGGTGAGTTGTTCTCTTCTAATTTTTGCCAAAAATCATCCCAATGTTCTTCTACTACATAAGATATGCACATTTCATATGGTTTATAATCCTTCTATTTTAACTTCTCATATTGGTGGCAGGAAAAGAACCGGATCAATAAAGACGGGGAGATTGTGATTTCTTCAACAAAGACTAGAACTCAAAAGTGAGACTTCCTTGCTCTGCTATTTTAATCTCCATTTGCTATTGTTACTGGGGCAACTTGTTTACATGGTATTTTTTGTTTAGGGGTAACATTGAAGATGCTTTGGCTAAATTACAGGTAATCCCTTGTGAATAACAAACTGCAGGTATATGTAGAAACATAAAGCTATTACTCTGCCATAGCTTCTTTATGGATGGAGAACACGTGCCCAACCATCTCATATATATGCCATGAGTGATTCATCTCTTGTTATATTGTAGTGGTTTTTTCCTGCCTCTTTTTTTTTTTTTGTGGGTTGGGGATTAATGAGAAATGCTCCCTTTTCCCCCTTTATATAATTATTTATTTATTATTGTGTACTTAATCATTTTGGAATGAATGACAGGCTATCATTGATGCTGCTTCATATGTGCCCCCACCTCCTTCACAGGAGACAGTAAAAAAGATAGCAAGATTGTAAGTAACTCATCCCATTACCAAAATGCAATCACACAGTATTGGATCAAAATTCTCTAAACTATTATTTTGGGCTGAACTAGTTTATACGTAAATCCCCTTGGTCAACTTATGTTCTACCTCCCATCTATTATCCTTTCCTTGCACTGTATATCAGTGAATTAATTTTCTGCTATCCGGAATCATGAACATGGTTACTAACTGTTTCCTTTTGACTCTGTAGGTCATCTATTGCAGAGAAGAAACGGTTGGACCAGAAAAAAGCCCAGTCTCAAAAGAAATCCATTCGAAGAAGCAAAGATTGGGACTGATTCTGTGACAATATAAAGCATAATTTGTCAAATATTGCTATTACATGCCTACAATTCAGTGAGTGCCAGTGCTAACCACATTTGGTTTCTTGCCATGCTTCTGCTGATGAATTCGTACAACAATCTGTCAAACAACGAACCACTTTTGTCATCCCTATGTCCGTTAAATGATTTGCTGCTGAAAGAAGATCAGATCGCTTTCCGTGCCTGCCTGTCTAGAGTATATGATTTACAGTCAGAACATTACCTTCATCGTCTAGCCTAGTAGCCTTGATTATTGATTTCAGGATGAGCTACACATATTTGATTTATGAAGATTTGGCATTTGGACCATAAGTTGTAAAAAATTATTCCTTTGCAATAGCTAATGTTACCAGCAATTACATCTTTATTGATTGTTTAGCAGTTCAGTCAATTTTTGGTCCATGTAATAAGGAGGGTTCCATGATGTGATTTTCTTTTGTCAAACTTCTGCTATTATTCGTGTCCTTATTCATCCATATTTGATCCTAGATATTGCAGAGAAGATAGAACTATTTATTGCAGAGAAGAAGATATTTCTAACTTGAATATCAAGAAGCAATCAACCCATGCCTAATCCATTCTTGTTCAAGTTCAAGCTTTTCCCCTCAAAATTATATACATATGGATGGAAAAAAAGAAGCAAAAATTTACGAACTTAACTACTCGACAGAGAAATCATTTCCTGATGACAAACTCCTCTCCAGATTCCCGATCAAAATGCTTGATCCATCGGCTCCGCCCCTTACTGGAGGTAGCACCACCACCTGTAGCACCAACATGTGCGATATTCAATCCATTCCCCACGGGCAGATTCACCGATCGAACGATCCTGGACGTCCCATCCAACACACTCCGCCACCTGAAATCGGAGGCGCCTCTCGAGCTAGCATTCTTGCATATCAAAACAGCCCCTCTCTGCCCCAACTTGGCCGCCCTCAACAGCCTACCAAAGTCCTTTCTCCGACCGTCCACCACCACAAAGTCAATCCCTTCCAGCCCTTCCATGGCCTCCTCCGGCCTCCCCACCACCATGTCACCCAACTCGCCCGATTTACTCATGGCATCAACGTACTCCAACCGTGACTCTTCATCAGGGACAACACAAATGTGCCTTCCCCCCGTGTGACGTGTCGCCACAGAGAGCCCGATGCTGGTGGCGATGGGGCCGCCTTGTGACCAAGTTTCCACCACCAACTGTGCGTTCCATCCGGCCGCCATGGCGGAAACTAGTTCTGCTACACTCGATTCTTTGAAAAGCTTACACTAACATTCAATTACATGCAAAGAAAAGTTAGCATCGAACCATCAACTCAGAATGGAGTTGTAAGTTGTATGTACTTACCGATTTCACGGTGTCGATATAAGCTTTTGAGGCTGTTTCCGGCGACCAAACGAGCTTCATTTCTTCTTCTTCTTCTTGAGCAAGTTTATTGGTGTTCAAGTTGTACTTTTCTTTTGGTCTCAATGGTGAAAGTGGTTTCATAATGCAAGAAACAGGGTTTTTAAATGAGGTGGAAAAGCAAGTTGGCCAAATATGTCAATGTCAAAAACGTTGACAATTGCAGATATTTAGCCAAATCCAACGTCAAGATTGTTATTCTATTGGATTTCCATTCAATCTACTGCTCCTTATGCTGAAGATGATCACTTAACCTGGTTATCACTTCTTCAGATGTTAGTTAATAATGATTATTTTGTTTTATATAGTTTTGGAAAACATAGTGTATTGTTGCTTGATGATTTTATATTGTTAAAATTTAAAAAGTCAATGTAATAGTTAGATGATATTGGTGTAGCAAAAGAACATTTATCTATTCATAGAGGGAGCATCTTTCTTTTTTTTTTTAAGTCGACCAACCTGATCAATTAGATATCTAATCACTCTACTTAATTAGAAATAATAATAAAAAAAAGAAGATTTGAGTTAATTCATATTACATTTGTGATCTATATTTTATTTGTATATTGAGGGAAAGATAAAAGGAAAAACAAGTGAGAAAATGGTTTAACACTTAAGCATCATGATTATCATATGTACATGGGTTGGCATGAAGTCGACAATTTGAATACTTAGTGTTGGATTTAGTCTATCTTTTAGCTGTGATTTGGTTATTGAAAACGACAAAGTATATCTTTGAGCATAAATTGTTGAGAGTTTTCTTTCAACATTTTAATCATTCTACGCATTTGAATTATTATTTTAATGTGATATTAGTTATATGTATTGAGAAGGTGGTGTGAATTGAATTCAATATAATCATGACATACCAATAATACTGTGATTAAAATGTGTATTAGATGAGGATTACACGTCCGTTGAGATTAAACGAGATATTAAGTAATCTAACTTTTATTAATACAGTCCATGACATTAATTGCAATTTTCATTACATGTTGAAGATTGTGGATAGGTGAAATATAATTTTTTTCTTTAATGTGAAATAGGTACATATAGAACCTTTTTAATAGAGGAAAAAATTCTACCGATATTACGGTTAATTAAGTATGACAATCCAAAGGAAGAGAAAGAAACACTTTTAGTCTGTAGATAATGGAACAAGCACTCGAAAATTGGAAAATCAAACCGTTTATTGTTAAAAGAAATTTAAATGTAAGTGAATGCGTAAGTTTACTATAAAGATGAAATCAAATACTAGTAGATGCATCAGTGGATCAAACTTGTAAATTTAAAACGACAAATGTAACACATGATTATATACTTGTAGTTCAAAATAATTTTAAACAAAATTTTCAAATACTCTGATAACCAAAGTTAAGCATGATGGGTGTGGGACAAATATTCACTTTTAATTGGTGGGCTGAGCTTAACTTAATCACAATTTGAATAACAGCAAGTTGCAAAGCAATATGAACATTCGGACAACTGGGGCCCACCATTGAACTTCCGTAGGTACAAGAAATATAAGCAAAGTACAATATTTTGTCTAATCTAAACAGAGTCAGTATATATATATATATATACACGAGTTTTATATCATGTGGATCAATTCAAATTAATACAAATATCTTATATATAATATTTTTATATTAAAATTTTAATTATAATAAAATTATATAAAATTTTGAATTAATTATAATTTTAATATAAAATTATTTAAATATAAAAATTTTAAATTACTATTTTAATCTTAAATAATAATTATTAATAATGATATATTCCACATTTCATAACAAACATTTATATATATATATATATTTACAATACAATACTACAATACTGTGGGCGCCAATTGACTTATATCCTATTGCTATTGGGTTTGGCCACGTCACACAGACGTTTTGTCAAGAGTTCACCAACTACCCTACCCCTTGATCGCAAATGTACGGCCATGATTTTCTGATATTTTGTTAGGGGAAAAATGCATGGGGAATTTTCAATATTGAATTTTCTTTAATTATATTAATCTTCAAAAAAGAAGCTGATAAACAAACATAGCGACTGTTTTATAATTGAATAATACTTTATTTCCTTCACTCTAAATTGTGGTCATGTTTGTAGCCTTTACGTTATGAATTTTTCTTTTTAGGACGAATTAGGGTGAAGTATATTATCCAAAATTTTCGATGGTCAAATGTTGAGTAATTATATGACAGCATATATAATATCATGTGCATTTGGTTTCGAATAAGAGATTGAAAAAGTTGTAGGAGATGCCAAACAAATATAATGAAAACTGTATTATTTGTTCTAAACTAGGCTAAATTTTAGTATAATACTTTATGCATATTGAATTCAAATAAATATGTGATGGACTTAGGATGGGTGCGTAGCTAATAAAATCCATTATTTGTTTAGACCTCAATTTCGTATTTGGACTTGAACTCTAGCTATTATGAGTATAATATTAATGTATACATATAATTGCGTATTGTACAATGAGATAACTACGAATATTTGACCACATGCATTGATTTGAATACAAAATACATTAATTATTAAATTCTTATTACCATACATGATGTTAGAGCATATATACATAAAGTTGACTTTGGGTAATGTAATGAATTACGTAAGAACAGTGCTGGTGACTGTCAAAGCAATGAAGGGAGAGCAAAAAATCAAAGAGAAGCTAAGCAACTTGGCATTTGAAATAATAATAATTCGTATATACTTTGATAGAAGCAGATGATGAGGAATAAAAAACTAATCACCCAATTCCTTCAATAAAATTTAGTCAATATTGGTGTTATATTTTGGATCTTGGATTTAGTAGGAGACAAAAAATTATATGAATTTATATAAAGAATTCTAATCGATGAGATGGAGTTTATATTGAAATAAATGAATCAGTGAACACAATGAACGAGCTAGTCGATGTTGGGGTAACTCATATTCATGTTTAATCTTGCATTTTGTTGGAAACATTAATTTGGACTTATAAATTACCATTTTTCTTCAAAAAGTATTACTTCTAACTTGAAAGTATCTTTCATTTTAAGCATTACTTATTATTTATTTAAAATTAATATAAATTGTTGCTTTTATTTTAAAAATTATTAGTTATTATCCCTTTTGAAACTTGTTGACAACACTATTTACTTGTGCTTTTTACTAAAAGAATTGTTATTCTTCAAGTTAAAAAAAGACATATTTTATACACAATCATAGGATAACATATTTTCTACTCATTTTTCATCTATGGTCTGCCATCTTTCGAAAAGACAAATCTTAAAACTTTGAATATGGTGGACCTAAGTGAAAAAAATGGTAGAAGACATGTTTTTTTTTTTTTTTTTATATACATAATATAAACCATATTGTTTTAGAAATGGTGTTCAATATTTAATTCAAAATAGGATAGAGAAAAATTGTGGGTAAAAAAATAGCAGTGGGCACAGAGGAAGTCAATGACAACTTCGATTGTTAGTGCCAATTTATTTCTGATAACTTATATTAGTTAGGGTGGGGTTCTGAATTTGATTTTTCGTAGGTAGTTAAAAAGTTTTATTAATTTAAATATAATTAATTTATGAGTTTACTTTTTTATCGACACATAATTTGTTGATACTGGAAAGTTAATATAATAATGCAATATTTTTTTCCGGCTGCCAATATGAAGGGCTTTAAGACTTATGAAGTTTGGGTCTTGACAAGAAGCCCGTTATAATGGGTCAGCCCAATATAGATGGACTGAAGCCCGAGTATTCTAAACTAATTTGAATTTCGGAGCACATTTTATGAAGTTCTTATGACAAACTCTGGAAGTCTCAAGTGCTCTGAAATATCAGTTAGACATTTCATCGAACACCGACAACGCATAGCACACGTGTGTCTCCTTCGTTTCTTATTGCCCCATGCACAAACACATCACCCCATAAGCAGCTCCGTCCTTCACCTCCAATTCCCTCCTCCGGCGAAGATGCATGGCCTCAAGTCCTATCTCCGATTCCTCAAATCCAGTTCCTGCAACTTACCTAAACCCTTCTCCACACAGACGACTCTGCAGTCCGCCGGTCCCATGGCTTGTCTTCTCAAAACGCGGTCGGTGATACTGTTTAGAGGACCCGAAACCGTTAAGTTCCTCCAGGGTCTGGTGACCAACGATGTCCGAAGTTTAGAGAACCCAGAGGCTGCGGTTGAGAATGCCATTACCCCCAATATGCCGGTAGCTGTTTCCCCTCCTGTCTACGCCGCGATGTTGACTCCTCAAGGAAGGTTTCTTTACGATTTTTTTCTGTATAGGCCGCCCCGTTCTGATGAGAAGCTCGATCGGACTGGGTCAGGGCCCGGGCCCGACCCAGGTGAGCTCGAGATTTATGCCGACGTAGATTGTTCTATAATGGATGAGCTGTTGGCAACCTTGAAAAGGTGATGGTTTGGGCTTCCTTTTCTTTTCTTTCCTGCTGCTCAATTGGAAATCTCGAAATTTGAAGTTTATTTGTAGCTTTTTGGTGGGAAATTATGTGATTTTGTGGAGAACTAAGTGAATAGTTTTTGGTAGAGTTTAGTAGAGTTAAATTTGCTGCGTATTTGATAAGATTGCACTTTTAAATGCTAGAAGAATGGGAATTAGATGCTTATAGACTATATATATCTATCCTAGATAGCGTTATTGTATGGAAATCTGTTAGAAATTGGTTCTATGCAAATTCTGTTATTTTGCAATTTTAAGTGCTTATTTTAAATTTCTGGCATCCATTTCCAATAAGGGAAATACTTAAGTTACTCTGTTTCCAGTAAGCACTCTTTTAGCAAGTTCAGAATTAAGCTTAAGCACCCTGTTATGACAGGGTTTACCATTTAATTTTGAACCCTGAATTAGCAGATATCGTCTGAGGTCTAAGGTTGATATTGAGAATGTCGCGGAAGCTTTTTCTTGCTGGCAACGTTTTGGTAGGGACCTAAACGGGAAGTCTTCCTCTGTGGAAGAACCAGAAGCCGATTCTGTTGGCTGGGGCTGTACAGTTGATCGTTCTGGTGTATCAGCTTCACAAGCAAACGGTCTTGGTTGGCATTGGCATAAGGATCCACGTTTGGCTTGTCTTGGATATAGGGGCATCTTTCCATCTAACGCAATGCGTAAGTATAATGAACCATCGTATTTGTACCTCAGTTCCTGATTCTTTTGTACTTCTTTTATCAGTCATTGAGGAATGAACAGTTGAATCACTATACCAGGATTTGATAATGCCAATTCATGCATGTGAGTTTGTATTTCCCAACTTGTGGTGATATGGCATAAACCTATTTGTTGCAGCACCTCTAGTTGAGGAGGATAAGGAAACTGTTGAAGAAAATTATCTTCTTTGGAGATTAGAGAAGGGAGTTGCTGAAGGCTCTACTGAGATTCCAAAAGGTATATAGATTGTTTTAACTTGCAAATTTTGTGCTTCATATTAAAGAGTCACTTTGTGTTGAACAGGTATCTCATAATATTTTTGCACATAGTGAAGGTTTCATCGATTCTTTACTCGTGCTAAATTGAAAACTTTCCCATTAGCATATGGCACTTCCAATGCTCTACAGTTTGCTTCTCGTTTTCTTGTATCTGGTTGTCTTCATTTCTTTAATTCTAGTGGCTTGATGTGCAATAAGTATGTGATTTCATTACCTTCTTTAATTGAAAATCTTCAAATTTATGACCACTTGGACTTGAAACTGCAAATATGATGTTGCCATGATTTCTTGTAGGTGAGGCAATACCACTGGAGTACAACCTTTCTGGTCTAAATGCTATAAACTTTGACAAAGGATGTTACATTGGCCAAGAACTTATTGCTCGAACACATCACCGAGGAGTAATCCGAAAGCGCTTGATTCCTTTAAGATTCTTGAATAGTAGTGGAGAAGGTAAGCCCTTTGAAATATTTATTCGTATTTTATTATCTTTAAAGTGTATCACAACATTCATATTTATTTGACTCAGAGGTCGAGCAAAAAGTATCTCCCGGTACAGAAGTAATTAACTCGACATCTCAAAAGAAAACTGGGACCGTCACAACTGCAATTGGTTCTCGTGGTCTTGGACTTCTACGCTTGGATGAAGCTTTCAAAGAGGCAAGCTCCTTGACCATAAAAGGCCAGGAAGATATCAATATAGAGACCATTAGACCAAAATGGTGGCCTTCTGAGTGGTCTCTAGATCACAAGCAGCAGATGGCAAATGCGTAATTTTTCTGTGAGTTGATTAACAGTTTTCAACTACTCACATGGAAGGAAACTTGGATTCACTCCAAAAGCATTTATTCTCCTCTCCACACAACTGATACTTTGCTTCTGTATGAGATTGTTCAAATATGTCCTCCAATATATGACAAATTTGAGGCTGTGTAGCTTCACAACTTCAATCTCTGTGATTAAGAATTGAATAATGGAGAATTCTGTACTATCAACTTTTGATATTAACATCAATTTTGTTGGTGATGTTTTAGGTCTATTGCATCAAATTTTAGTATCTGAAATTGCATGGAAAGGAGGCACTAAAACAGTTTCAAGCACCAATGCTATCAACTAATAATGATGCCTTTATATAATTTATATGTGAAAATCCAATATACTGAACCCTTAAACATAAGTAACAGGCAAATGCTCTCAAACTGATTATTTCTGCCACAGCTTCCTAAATTCTATCATTCAAGGATATTGATTTACAGTGATATGCACCCTTGTTCTAGACTTCAACTAAGAGTGAGACGAGTCACAGAATTAGTTCAGCTCGAAGTTCACCATCAGCCACCATTTGGCTGGTTCAGCTCATGAACGACCGACTCTATGCTGGGTCTATCATCTGGGATCTCATTGGTGCATTCCAACGCGATTCTCGTTAATTGAGCAGCCTCAGTTTCAGAAAACTTGCCCTCAAGTTTTGGGTCGACAAAGTCATGCAGTTTCCCAGATTCAGCTGCCATTCTTATGGACCCTGAGAGCTTTCTTTGGCCTGAGAGTACTTGGAGGATGATAACTCCATAAGCATAAACGTCGCTCTTCTCTGTGAAACGTCCCGTTGTGATGTATTCCGGGGCCATGTACCCCAACGCTGCGCTGACTTTGAGGGCTGAGTAAACGACATCATCAGCAAGAAGCTTCAGAAGACCGGAATCAAGAATCAAAGGCCTCAGCTGTTGATCCAAGAGAACTTTTTCCACTGATATGTTTCGATGAATGATGGGAGGCTTGTTTGTTTCATCGCTGTGCAAATACTCTATACCTGTGCAGGATAAAATAACCAGATCAATGAACTGTAAAGTATCTACAAATATACCTTCATTTTTGGACCAAAAAATGTCAGATTATCTATTGGGCATTTATTGCATTGTCCCTGGTACCAATTCAAGCACATGAAACTACAATAAGTGCTTTCACTGAAACAAAAGATATTCCCCTTTCTCTAAGTCAAGTGTGTGTTCTCCACAGTGAAATCGGTTATTTGGAACTCAATTATTGTTGAATTGAATGAAGATGGGCCAATGATAAGAACTTACAAGTTTTCCAGCATCAGATATAGGAGGTAATGTAGTTTCAAATATCTTAAAAAGCTAATGCAGTCAATCATAAAGTTAAACTAACAATGATGGTCAAGAAAGTAGGATGACAGATTGATACCAACCTTTTGCAATTCCATGGATTATAGAAGCTCTGGTTGGCCAATCGAGGATATCGTTCCTATCATCTTCAGCATCGAGATACTGAGATAAATTACCTCTCGAAGCAAACTCATAGATCAAGAAACATTCACCCCTAGCCTTTGAAGAACAGAATCCCTTCAACTTGACAAGATTTTCATGTTTTAAAGAATTTAACAAGCTCAACCCTTTCATGAATTCATCCTCCTCTCTCTTACAGCTCGTCTTGTTAATACTTTTGATAGCCACTACCGATCCATCTTTCAATATCCCTTTATATACAGCAGAGAACTTACTCTTTCCCAATAGATTCACCTCCGAGAAATGCTGCGTAGCTGATTCAACCTCTTCTAGGTTAAACTTAGAACCCTGCAGAAACTCATGATGGCATAAGCCATTGCAATCTTGAGCAGCATTCGTGGGGTCCCACCCCTCCGAGTATTCAAGAGAAACAAGAGGAGAGGGACTTCTCTTATAGCCATCTTTAGCCTGATCAGTGCTGAGACAATCCTCAGAAGCATCAGATCTGTTCCCAACTTTCTGCTTCCCACGACGATACTTAACAATAAAGACAAATACCACCACTGTTAATGTGACAGTGACTATGATCACTCCAGCCACAATGCCAATTTGTGGCAACTTCGATGAGGATCTTGAGCAATGAGAGTGGCTACAATTCAATGGAAAAGCAGCTGATTTTGGTAAATTTGTGTGGGTCGTCTGGTTGGCGATAGGCGAGGTGGGATCCACCTGATTGGTGTTCAGATTGTCCCAAGCAGTGCAAGCTCTAAGAGAAGTGAATCCAGAGCCACATAAACCAGGGTTGTTATCAAAATGGAAATTCTCATTCAACCTTCTCAAAGCTTCATAAGAAAGAAACATAAGAATCAACATTTCAAGACCTCAGTGGAGAAAATCTGTAGAAATCAAATTGAAAGGAATAGCTCACCAAGAGGAACAACTCCAGAAAGTGTGTTATTTTGCAGATCAAGAACCTCCAACGAAGCAACATTAGCTAAGCGAATAGGAATGGGGCCTGAGAGTTGATTGAAGCTCACATACAGCATTTTCACCATTCCTAAATCTCCTAAACTTGCAGGAATTTGCCCTGTTAGTCTATTACGTTCCAATGCAATGACGCTTAATCTTTTCAACTTTCCCATCTCTTTAGGTATGATCCCAGTTAATTGGTTACAAGATAGCTGCAACACTGCATTTTTACAGATCATAAATTAAGTTGCAAAAATTTCTAACATTATTCAGATAATATTATTTCTATAAACCTCGATCTAGTCTCCTATCCATAGTGAAACTCTTGAAGCAGAAATTAGAGCTTGTAAAAGTTAAAGTTGTTAATTCCAATTCAATCTCAGAACCAAACAATAGAAACGAAAAGGGAAAGGAAAGATGAGAAAGAACAAAAGGAAACCCATAAAGAATTAACTTTTTGTGCACTATAGAGCACAAAATTCAAACTTCTTTTCCATGTTTAAAATTTTTAAATCCTTAAAAAGAAAAAAACACACAACATGATTGCAAAGCAACTTTAAGAAAGGGTAAGATTTTAACAAACCTTGAAGACTAGCCATGCTTCCAATTGCCGGGGGTATACTTCCGGTGAGGTTATTAACATTGAGATAGAGATCAATTAACTCAGTTAGATTAGCAATCTCCTTTGGTATTTCCCCACTCAGAGAATTGTAATGCAAGTAAAGGCCCGACAAGCACTTGAGCTCCGCCACCGCCGGAGGCACTTTTCCGGTGAGCCCTTTTCCCTGCAGGGAAATGTTAGCGACTTTGCGGTGCTCGTTGCAGGCTACTCCCTCAAAGGAGCCACCGCATGGGTCGCCGTCGGCAGTCCAGGATGACAAGTACTTGGATTCTGGATCCAAAGACGACTTCATCTCCATTAATGCTCTCACCTCTGCGTTTCCGCAGATGGGACTTATGAAATAGGAGCATGCAAGAGTGATGAGAAGGAGAGAGTAGAGGGGTTTTTTTGGATTCTCCATTTTATTTTATTTTTGCGACGACAACTGAATCGAACTGAATTTTCTTTTAGAATTCGAATTTGTATGATTGCAGTTTCTTTGAAGTATGGGCAGCCGGCAGGGAAGAGGTGAGTATGTGTAAATGTGTGTATGAATTATGATGAGTGAGAGAGAGAGAGAGAGAGAGAGAGAGAGAGAGTGGGAAATGGTTATGAGAATTGATGACTTTTGGAGCGTATAAACACATGCATATATACATACTTACTTAATTACAGTTGTATTTTAATAAACTTTCTGGGTGGCTGAAATAAGAATTTTTTTTTTTTTTTTTTAATGATAGCTGAGAAAAACCACTAACAAATATTACATTAAATAGTAGCAATATTTCTGGGAAGTAGATTCCGATTAAGGATGGTCACCGCGATGAATTGAAATTATTTTGTCGAGATATATTCTATAATGATGGTATCACCCAAATTAAGTATCAAAAAATTAAGTTAATATAGTAATTGAAAATGTTACATTTGTTACTTTTTGAAGTTCATGTTGCAAATTGAACTTTCCGTTCATGATTAATATTAAGGTAATGTATTCAGTGTATTATATCAAGTATAGTATAGATTTGTCTTTTGTGCCAAGCATTTATATATGCTAAATTGAAGCAGCAAAAAAAAGCACTTTTTGAAAGGGTAGAAAAAAGAGCTTTTGCAAACTTGCTTTAAATCAAACTCCCAAAATGATGAAGTAGATTGCAGTGGTGATGATTGGGACCATTTTATTTTATAATCTCAACTTTATTTTCATCTTTGAAATTGCTGAATTATTATCAAGTTGTTCGTATATGCACTTCTTTAAACTTTTCATAAATTCACTTAATTTATTTTCCTTTTTAATTTTTCAGAATTGCTGGTGAATTCTATATTCTCCAATTGATAGTGACATACCTAATACCAGCAGTTAGTGACAGTACAATACTTGCTACAGAATTTCCTCTGGAATTATCTATTTGTTCAGCATCACATTTTCAAATTCAAAATTCAATTTGCCTGTTGCTTGCTACATTTTCCATTATTATCCTTGTATAGATGCATATATTTATATACTTTTATGTACATGAATTAATATGAAATGATCTCATAAATATAATTTTGTGAAACAAAATCCTACCATTTAAAATAAAGGATAAATTTTGTAATAAAACCTAATTTATAGATTAATTTTTAATTTTCGACTCAAATTTTAAAGTTTCTCAATAAATGACTCAAATTAATATTTTTTGTCAATTTAAAGTTTGAAATTTAGATTAAGTTCTCAATCCAAGAAAAAATTTCATATTCTATTTATATTTATAGATTTATTTATATTTCAATATGTATTTATATTTTGGATAAATTAAAGCAAGTTAGTGTGCTTTAAGAACAATTTTCATCCGACTTACCTTAATTTATATTGAAAAAAAATAAAAATTATTCAATTCACAAAATATAATTTATATTAAACTGATTAATATTAAAATCGATTTTCTATACTTTTATTCATAAAATTAAGAAAATAAAGGAATCTTAATTTTGTGTAAATATATATATAAATTAATACAAGTCGGATGAAGATCGTTCCAAAATTGCATAAACTTATCTTAATTTATCTAAACTATATACGTATTAAAATATAAATAAATTATATATATAAATAAAAATAAAATGAAAATGAAATTTTATTTTGAATTGAGAACTCAACTTAATTTTCAAATCTTAAATTAAGAAAAAATGTAAAATTGAACCCCTTATTTAAATTTAAAGTTCAGAACTAATCCAAAATTTGAAGTTTATATAAGTAGGACACTATTTTTGGTCAAGTTTTATTTTAGGAGTTATGGGCTAATGGCCCGACTCACAAAATTACGTAATGTCCAATTTCATTTTACTTTTATAATTTATTTTTGTACAGTACTTTAATAAATACATGTATGATGTGTAAGGGGATGGTGCATAAATATTTGGATAAAGTTTGGTGGATAAAAGTTGGGATGAAATTTGAAATAACATTGAAATGTGAATACTATTGCAATTAAATTATACTACATAATTACACTCAGAACATTCAATTAATATATACTCCAAGATTGCAGACATTCTGAAATTATATTTATTTATAACAAGATTCTCTATTAGAGAATCCAAAAGTCAAAGAATGCATTAAAAGCCTTCACACTGAAACTTTGTTGGACAGATTGGCAGGCAACAACACTACTTCTGCCAGCCTAAACAGTTTGACTAATGGTCTCGCATCTTAAATACTATTCTTTCGTGGATTTTGGCTCCTTTTTCTTTCTCTTTCAAAAAAAAAAAAATTTTGAACCTTTCTACAAACAGAAAATAAAGTTTGAGTTTTTGTACAAATTAAAAATAAGTATATAAAACGGAAAAATAATAGTATCACATTGATTTATTAAAGGGTTATTTATCTAAAATAAAATTAACTACCCCTCTCGTATTTAAATAAATAAATTTAGCATATAGATAGGTGTGCCATCTTCAGAAAGTCGTTTACCAAACTTTATCGGAAAAAAAACAAACAACAAATTTGTACAATACCAACTACCCAGCATTACAATATCACTACTTAATCATTCTTTCATATCGTAATGATTAGAATAATGAATTACAGTAAA
This sequence comes from Scutellaria barbata, assembly GCA_028654395.1. Lineage (NCBI taxonomy): Eukaryota > Viridiplantae > Streptophyta > Magnoliopsida > Lamiales > Lamiaceae > Scutellaria > Scutellaria barbata. Next base: position 14,245,040 of record CM053645.1, read on the forward strand.
GCAATGATTTTTTTCTTTTTTTTTAATTGGTGGTTGTCATCATCAGAGAGGAAAATTATGGCATTGATTCATTTAGAGAAAAGGATAAATAATATTCAAACATAGTTAAATCTTCCCACCATTCGCGCGACATGATTTGAGTTAGAAAAGTAGAGCATTTCAAGTCATGAAACAGTGGCTAGAAAATTGGATCATTGTTCCAACAAGACTTTAAAGCAATTTGCACAGTTAAACAATTCATCAATATGCCAAATCCTTCCATCAAACATTCTTCAATGCCAAACTTTACAAACAGTAATGTACAAGATACATATATTTATCTGAGTTTTTGAATTCCAAACTACGCTTCCAAGCTAATGTACAAGGTGCATATATAAATTTGGACCAAATTAAGAATGGTGTGGTTCAAAATGGCTTTTGAAGCTAGTATATTTCGACCAATAGCTTGCAGCATTAGAGGCATCAAGCATTCACCACTTATATTAGATTGAAGAAGCAGGTTATCGAAACTACCGGAATCTGGACCTCGTGGATCCAGAGGTGGTTTATCTGTTTTTGTGGGACCACCATCGTCCCTCGTGTTCTCTTCTGGTGTGTCATCGGTTCCTCCCCGTCTATCATTTTGGTCACTCGAACTCCCACCACCATCATCCTTTGGAATGCCTGGCACCATGTCCTGCCGGCCTTCTACACCCACTCGTCTTAGGTGTAGCTGTTACATGAGAGATGTCAGAGAAGTGAAATCGAGTAAGAGCTACTACAAATGCTATTGATGTCTCCACCATTAACAGATGACTACCTGAAGATGAAGATTTACTTCATCGGATCGTGAAAGAAAAGGAAAATCACCGCCAGATTTGAGATGTGCTTGTCTGGCACCAGGGTATCTCTCAATTACTTGATCTTTAAGTTGTTGGGGAGTTGCACAAAAATCGTTCGTCTTCAGGCAAGCATAGTTGCACCAAGAAACCAATTATCAGAAATAACATTAAATATGATTTAAAGCGTCCTTTAGGAGAACATTTATGAGGCGTGAATTGTATCCTGTGCCTTTATTTTCAAGGGCTCACACAATGTAGCATGAACATGATCGAGCTCTAGCGTGATTATTTCAGAGTAAATTCAACTTGGTAGGAAAATGTCAAACAATTTCCAAAATCATGATATATATAGATTGTTTAAATCAGCAAACGTTTTCATTGACGTATACAATAGCACTGAGACTTTGAACTAAAGTCTACAGAAAGTTCCAAGAATTATTTACATTGATCAGAACAGAGAGAAGCCTGGAAGACTACAAGCAGCTTAGATGGTCTAGTATACAGGAGACAACTAAAGCATCAAAATCACACTGGTTGTATTGAAAACTACAATGTTCTGTAACAGGACATTTATTATTACCATTATAGTTTAAAATTGTAAAGATAAGATTTCCTGCTTAAGATTATCAGTGGAGGCCCCTAGAGGTGAACTTTTCATCTAGAAGATTTCTGATGATAAAAGAGGGGAAGTCCCAAATTTCAAGTCATGAGCTCTCATTATATCTCATATAATTAACAATATTTAAAGACTACACTTACATCCATAATCGTGATAAAAGAATCTGAAAGCAGAAGAGATCCTACTGATGCGTCATTGACAGTTAAACTTAATCTGGAGGCCAAGTCATCTTTTGAAAGTGTCTCAACCTGCAGGAATGTCAATATTTACAGCTAGAGAGCAGTACACACTTCTAATATGCATTTCATGATAAAAAGAAATGAAAAAACTTTCTTGAAATTTGCCATTAATTTAATCAATATAGTAAAACAAAAGAAATGGCTGATATAAATTTAGCAAAATGATTGAACTGAAATGATGTTCAGATCCCATAGGCATATGGAGATAACAAAGATGAGATAAAGCAAATGTGGGGATAATTTGTGACAGGACTGGGGAGAAAACATTGGTGGAACTTAGCAGTAGTACAGTGCTATCAGCCGCAAGGAATGAAAATGATTTTCTTATTTTCCAGAGTTTCTACATCAACATTTGTAAAAAGGAAAAATTACAATCTTCAGGATGGCATCCACACGTTACCTTGGTAGAAAAAGGACCAGGTTATCCAACATCAGTTGTAGGAGTAATGTATATTTGGTTTGTAAGGCCTTTGTTTCACTGTATTTAAACATGGCTAACTAATTTTGGTCAGGCAGGCTAGAACAGATGGACTGATGGAATATCTGGTACGATGGAATATTCCATAACACCCTTTTTCCCCCCTCAACACTCAAAGAAGAAGGTCCTATGGTTATTAAAAGATTGAACACGGATAGAGCTCTTAAAATCTGTGTATACAACCATCTTTAAAATGGTAAAATGGGTTTATATTGTTCAAATGCCTCATCTCATAAATCAATAATTTAAAGTTCAAATTATCTCAGGGCAGGCCTTTCACTTTTTCTTTTACAAACTTACTTTGTTTTACCAGTATAGTTTTCTTGATTTAGTAATCGTGGTCCATTTTGATAGCGATTCCAGAATAACACTATACAGAACCTAATTGTTTCAGGTCAGCTTGTTCTCCATCCTGAACATGCAGTAGTTAAATTGATTAAACCAACAAAAATGTAGCTGATCATTTGGTATTTTTTTGATTAGCATGCTTGTTTACACTAGCTTATTAAGAAATGGCCATGTAGGAACAACATAGGTTTCTTCTGTACTTACAGCCAGCACGACCAAGCTACTCAAATGTAATCAACTATTCTTCATATGTCAAATGCATATCATGTACACTATACATATAAACGATCGTCTTAAATAAAGCTCAAGTATAATCAGAAGATACTCGTGCCAATTAAAATCCAGTTGTTTCGGTTACACATAAACACCATACTTATTTTATCATATCTTCTTTACAGGTCTGAGTTTTGTTGTGTAATATCCAATAAAACAGCAAAACTGAGGGTAATAACACATTGTTTTATGCATAGTTGAAATCCATCAAAATATAGCCAATGGAAATTATAACTTACTTCAGAGATGATTAAAAAATAAAGTGTCGAGCCCGTTGAATTTTGAAGCAAATAATTTTATGCATTGTGAAGCTATTAAAGAATTAGATAATTTTTAGCTTCTTCACATGAAATATGTATCAGTTATAATTCAAGAATATATAAACAAGCATGCTAATCAAAATTTGTTCAAGAATCAGATGCAGGTATAATTCAAAAATATATAAACCTCTAGATAACCCGTAAATTTGTTCATAATTTCTTTTTTAACAAAACCAGCGAAATGAAATGGACAAAACGGACTGCTTTAAAATTAGGAAACCCAAGGACTTCGAAAGAACAGAGCAGACTAAGCATTACAAGTATAATAAAAAATGTGAAATACCCACCCATACATGCATACAAACAGAAGAGACTGCCATTATCATATCTACTATGTTATCCCAGGATAGACAAGAACCTTTTCAGAGGACAGCAATTATGCCAAATGCAATATTAGAAGCACAGCAAATAGCAAAGGAGTTGAAAAAGAAAAACAACTTATACCTGAGCAACAACGAAATCCACAGAATCTGCAATAAAAGGTTCATGAGGACCACCATGAATTCCAGATAGGACATAACGCTTAAGGAGAAATGAAGGTGTCCAACCTACACTGTCAAAGATCAAGCTCATAATTGACAACTTACCATAAAATAGACAAAATATGTCCTTATATGCATACATGAAAAGCAAGAGACTTTAGTTCACATGATTATATTACCATATTACCATGATACCTTCCCCATTTCCTACCTCACTTTGCTCACCCAAAGAACAAGGTGAATCAACTTAGGAAGGGGGGAAGGAGGAGAGCCATCTACAACTGTCAACCAGTAAGGATGAATCTAAACATGCACTGGTTCTCAAAATGATTCATTAAGGTAGTACAGACAACAAGTAGGTATAATATATTCCCAAACATTTCATTATTACGTTCACAGCTTTAAGAACTCTGAGTATAGTACAAGGTAAATGTTCCCACAGCATTTCAATTTCAAAATATGAAATTATACTTTCATGTGAAGATAGATTCAAAATAATTGATTAAGGGATATCTATAACATTGAAAAAGACAGTAACTTTCATATTAGATCCAAGTTGTGTCAGAGAACCAAAAGAAAGTCACAGTAACATACACAGGAGCCCATGGCATGGCGGCAGAGAAACTATTTGTCTCCAAAAATGTGTTTGAAAGTACCAATGATTTAACTCGTCGGGGACGATGATGAGCAAAAAGTTGAGCTAGGAAGCCTCCAAGAGAGGTACCATATAAATGTATCTGCAAATTATGGCCACTTCAATTTATCAATAATAACAGTGCACAAATGTAATTGAACACTATAAAAAAGTTCACAATATCACAATGACACTATAATATATTTATATCTTTTGGTATCATCTATTTTAAGTGAAATGAGACACTAGATTGCATAAATTTTTTGAAAGCTGATACATACGGCATAACTACAATAATGTTCGGCAGTATATAGTAAAACCGGGTGAAATCTCACCAGATATGACTGATGAAGATAATGCATGAATCAGCATTTTACCTGGAAAAAAGCATGTTTTTTCTCCAGCCAGGAAAAAAAGTTGTACAAAGGAAGCTTCATGTTTTCACAGTTTATTATAAAACAAAATTGCTTACTTCTTATATTATTATCCTTCAATATTCTATCATATGCATTGTTGAAGCTGCCCAGCATCCCTCAACAACCAACCCTATATTTTTTTTAGAGATACGTGAAATTGAGAGGACATTTTCTTTTTATTTGGTCATTTATACATTCTTTATGTACTTACATCATACACTCCTAATTCTCCATTTCAAACTCATTAACACTAACACCATATAAATCATCTCCACACATACTCCTCATTACAAGCTCTAACTTATGCCCATTCGAGTTCAGGAGTTCAGCAAAACTCAATCTGATCAAATGAAAATCCAAATTGGACATGAATTTCAAAGAATACATATTAGTGATTCTGAAGAAGACCCTGCAGAATGTTTAATGATGGAAATTTGATATGTAGAAGTATATAAGACTCAAGAGTCAAGATAGACTAAGGGATAAATACGAACCAAATATTACTGATAATCAATAAAAAAGGTAGAACAAGTTTACAATTCGAGAGGTAAACGGAATCTTCGCATACGGAAACTTATTAGCCTACAAACTTAACAATTCTTAGCATAAAAAAGTAAACAGCTGTGTGACTCTATTTATTCAAAACCCTAATAAAAGAGGCTTGATGATGAAAGATTCAGACAGCTTTGATGAGCGCCAGGAACCACAAAACATGGCATAAGGTGTGATAATAGTAGACTTGATGAAAATCTGGCTGACTATAAGTCTTTTAGCCACCAAATATTTAACCAGATAAACAGCATGAAGTGCAATGACCATTATAAAATCTTACATGATGAACATCAATTGCATCCAAAAACTTCTCAAATGCCTGAATCCACTCATGGTGGTTCCATATACATGGAATATCCACAGAAATGACACGATAGCCCTGAAAATAATTATAAAAACAAAAAATGGCCTAATCAGCACATGATATATTTCACTTTTATATGGTAATAGTTGTAATACAATCACATTCAAGATGAAGTGGTAATGTCATGAAAGATGGCTTCAAATGGTGGGAAGATAGCATTTCCCCTTCCAAATGATGAATTTAACTTTAAAGATTCATTGCTGATGCACAGCAGCATTCCTGACACCTCAGGTGTTAAGAATTTTAAGGTAAAGTCGGTGTTAGAAGGCAGAGTTTATCATCAAAGTTGTGCTATGTCCAGTCAACTATAAATATTTTTTACTTGCAGTTACATTGTAATCACTGTTCATACATCTAGATTCTGAAAACTAATTTGCTATCCAATGAAGATGTTTTTGCCATGATAATGCTAGTGAATGCTAAAGCTGATTATTTTATTACCATTGCTAATTAATTTTGATATTGTTTAGGTATGCAAGAAAACAGAGAGCTCAGTTTACAGTTCAATAATGTGCCAATTTCTAATTTTATCACTAAGAGATAATCGTAAGGGCCTAAACTATTGAATACAGAGCTTATTACTGAGATTTATCCAGTTCCATCAAGTAAAAGAGAGCAGAAGCCAGAAATTTAACATTTACCCATTATCCTACACTATCAATCAGAAAGCAAAGTTATAGGTTCAAATTATTTTATCGTCTTATCAATAAGTTTGAATGCCTTCTCAAAGTCAACATTACACTCACCATAAATATGAGAAATAAACTATTTTTAAATGGTAATAGCAATTTCAGTTTCTATATGTATCTTAAATTTATCATTGGCACTAACCAAACTCCTAGACAAAGATAAAACATAATGGTTAAAACAAGCTCTTCAAAAGGAGATAAAAGATTCATGATCTGAAACAACGTTAACCTTATTACCTTCATGGAGAGTGCCATGATTTGTTTGTAGTATACATCTGCAGTTCCAGATGTACCAGGAATACATATTAGTGGGGGAACGACTTTTGGGCCAAAATCATAATAGCGCCACTGCTTTGATCCGACCTACAAAAAATGTGGGGGAACATTGTGTAACTTAGAATTCACCACAAGTTTACAAAAGTAAATGGAAAATCATAGATTGATTTCCAGACACTATAAGAGACAAGCAGTTAAACATATTACGATTATAACCCTTATTTGACTATAATCCCAGGGAATGTTTATATATTTCGAACGGGTTATGTCTTAGAACCTGACAAAAATCAAGACAGGTATCCTGATTCCCCAAAGAAACCAATATCAGTAGGTTGCTATAAGCCAAAAATCATAATACCAATGCTGCTTGATCCAACTAAGTTAAATGTTTTGTGAAAGGTCATATGACATCCCTAATTCACAATAAGGTTAAAAAAAAAAAAAAAAATCACAGATTGGTTCCATGAACAATCAACAAATACAAGAAGAAAGAGCATGGTGAAAAAAAAATAAAAAATCTCAGGGAATCTTTATAGCTAATACAACAGTTACATCTCAGGGCCTAATTGAGAATCAAGAGATTCCTCAATTCCCCAATAAAACCAATATCACTAGATCACAATAAGCTACAATCTCTAGTTCACTGACTATTCAAAACTAGTACCTTAGGACTTGAATTCATTAACCCACCAGTCAAGTTGCCTCGAAGCTGGAAATTCTAGTTTATTGATATTTCCAAAACTAAAAATTGACATTCCATTTGACTTGAAACTTGTTATCCAATTTTAAGTAACATAAGTGTATTTACATGAGCCGAACATAAGTTATGGTACTTAGTCAAACTAAACAAAAATTACAGTTTATAGTTATGAATCCACATAAGTGTAACCCTTGATTTGATTAATTTCTAGGCATTCTTTTGTGGGGAAGGTATTAGAAGGTTGAAGCTCAATATAAACAAAAAAAAAGGGAAAGATTCAAACCCCTAGCCTGATCTCCCATACAAGATGTGAGGGTAGGTAACACGCTACCACCACCATCACGAGGGGTGGCTAGTTTTGAACAAATGCATATTCTCCTTGCTTCTCACCTTTGGTATCATTGCTATTCTTTTATCTTCCATGGCGTGCGACTTTTTAAGCATCTTCTCAACTGCAGTTCTTTCCACTAACTAGCTCAAATGAATTAAGCATTATGATCTGCCACCTAACAGTTGTCCTAAAGTGGGCGTGCTAATAGACAGGATTATTCTCGATTTTCTTCCCAATACAAAAGAAAAAAAAAAAGATTGAACTTCCAGCCAAAAGAAATTCCAATGAAGCCTTTATTCACCTCAACAAGAAGATACTAGCACAAACCATCCCAGCAGCATCTATTTTATCTTTCCAAATAAACTACAAGTGTCCAATATGTGAAATATGAAGTTTAACTCATCCCAATCGTTTCAAAGAACCCCTTTTTGTTATAAAAAGAAGGCGAGCAAAATATCAACTCAAGAATCTCTCTCTATATATATGCACATAGAACAATATTATTGGCAAACCAAGAACCAACGAATCAGTAAAGATTGAATCCTGCATCCAGTTGATGATAATATAAAAGAAAGCAGAACAACTAAAATCACAAGTTAACCAATATATCAAATCTAGAATAATTAACAAGCATATGTAGAAAATAGAACCAAAATATGAAACCGAACTTGAATTGAAGGCATTGCCCAGTTGATAAACCATACCCAATATCAAGAACAAAATCGAACAATCAAATAATTCAAGATTTAGATTAAAAAAAGGAAGGTGGAACAGAGCTTACAGGGATCTTGTGAAGAGGGACCTGAGACTTGAAATAGATGTAATCACCGGGCGCCGAGAAGACGCCTTTCATTGCTGATTTGAAGGCTGGCTGCTGCTATCAACAATTAGGCATATGCATTTTGATTGTGAATGAATAATAAGGATGATTGCAATGACATGGTTGGACTAATTCACAGGCAATTGGATATTGTTTGCGATTTGATGTGCTGTTTCCGAGTTTAGGAAAGGCTAATGATTGTTGGTGAGCTGTTGATCTGTATGATTTGACCTGGATTTATGAACCAAACCCTATCACGTGTCACTGGGACCTCCCTCGTGTCAACAGTCAAGCCATGTCAAAAACTAATACAATTTCCCATTTTTTTCTTTTTCTTTTTCTTCATAATAAGTTTTGGTTAGCCTTGTTTTTTAAAATTAATCTTTTATTTTTTTAATATGTGAGGTAGTTTCTAGTGTACTCCTACTTGTCATAACTAAAATCATTGTTTACAATTACAATATAGAAGCTTGAATGTACAAGTTCATATGTTAAAAAAGGTGAATCTTAAAAATAATTAGGAAAATGATGTATCATCATACTAGAATATTAGATTAGACTGGGCATTAGGTCTTCAGAGGTTCGAACCATATCAACTTTGAATTTAATTTGTCGCAATACTTGGGTATATTCATTAGTATTAAATCGATACATTTTTAGATGTGTAATTTAGTTCAATGGTCGACCCCCACACCCTCAAACAATCAAGACGTTTGGCGATTTTTTTTTTTTTAATTCTTTTGCAGGTTGTTTTTCACCCTTTTTTTTATTTTTTGTTAAGTTTATTCTAATTGTACGATTTTTCCAATTCTTTTTAATCATTTAGATTTTTTAATTTTGTAACTATTCTATTTTTGTATACAGTATTTTTTTTTCATGTCATGTACTCTTTTATATTAAATTTATAAAAATATTTTATATTTTGTTTTTATTCTTTCCGGTAAATTATTAATGACTATTATGTGCTTATAAGAAACGCATATAGAATATATAGTCACGTGTATGCATATGTTGTCCACGTGTAGAGTAAATTACCACGTACCCAAATGTTAAAACATGATATATCACAATCAAATTTGCTTGGCCAGACCCCACCACTTTGCCCAGGCACCTTTATTTCAGGCATGATCAAAACCAAGTTTCAATAGTTAAAAGAGTTGGTTATAATTTTGAGATCAATGTAATAATTCAGTGTGGAGATGACAAATGTGATTCATCCTACTTGAATTCATACAACTATATATGTAATTCCAAAGCTTGGAACAAGAAAAGAGGCAACGTGTACCCATTTGTCCAAGATAAAAGAAATCCACCACACCTCAAATGTTAAATATAATGGATCACAACAATATGTCAAACGTTAAAAGTGCAGAGCCTATCTACTGAATACAACTCTTACCTGTTAATATGGAAAAATAAGCAACACTAACTAACTTCAGAGAGATAAACTAAACTGACAGCAAAAGATTTGTATTAACATGTCATAGGTAGACCAAAGTGAGAAATGAATTAGTTTACAATGTCTAACTACATCAAAGATCAGCCAAGAAAACCAATGTAATAGATGAGTTAAGAGAAACTTATTTACTCCATCCATAAACATAAATGCAGTGTTGCTTCTCACAATCAAACAAGATGAGATCATACCAACGGACATAGACACTGAAACCACGAATTGGTAATGTAAACATGTTAACCAAAACAAAAGATGGAATGATCATATCAAACTCACCAAGCACTCTTCTTCTTTGCAGCATAGTAACTAAGATACCACTTAACAAACTTCATCAACCCCGTCTCCAAATCAGTGGTGGGATTATAACCAAGCTCCTTCCTCGCCAAACTTATATTCGCGTGTGTGAACAAGACATCGCCATTCCTAGGCATCGTCAAAACCTTCTTCTTTGCCTTTACTTTCAACAACTTCTCTAAGATACTCACAAGCTTCCCAACAGAAACTGGGCTAGTATTACCCAGATTATATATCCTCAATTGAGCATTACCTCTTTTCTTACCCCCACTCCCTGTACTCTTCTTAGCAGTATCCAAAGCTGCTAGACAACCCTCCACAACATCATCAATGTATGTGAAGTCTCTAGCCACAGTGGCATGATCAGCCCCTTCAAATATCTTAATCTCTTTTCTTCTTAATATATCCTTGGTAAAGAAATAATAGGCCATATCAGGTCTTCCCCAGGGGCCATAAACAGTGAAAAATCTTAGCCCGGTTATTGAAAGCCCGTAAATGTGATTATAAGTGTGTGCGATTTCTTCACCAGCTTTTTTAGTTGCAGCATACAGGCTAGCAGGTTGATCTGTTCGATCTTTTTCTGAGAAAGGTACCTTAGAATTGAGCCCATAAACGGAGCTCGAAGAAGCCCACACTATACTAGGTTGTGGGTTGGCATTTTTGCATGCTTCAAGTAAGCTAACAAAGCCATTGATATTGCTATGAATATAAGAATTGGGATTCTGCATTGCGTATCTAACACCAGCCTGAGCTGCTAAATGCATTACATGTGTAAAATGCACAATCTCAAACAACTTACTCAGCAAAGCCGCATTATTTATATCGCTTTCGATGATATACACGCCTTGGCGCTCTAGGAGGCTCTTTCGGGATTTTTTCAGCCCGGTTTCATAGTAATTGTTGAAATTGTCGAGGCCAACCACTCCATCGCCGCGATTCTTTAAAGCTAAGGCGACATGGGTTCCGACGAAGCCCGCGGCGCCAGTGACCAGAACCGTGTTGCCAGTCTTGGATTGGGGCCGGGCCGAATTACGCGCCTTGGCCTCCCAATTCGGGCTCAATCGGGCCCCGGAAGAATAAGGGGTGGTCTGGAGGCTGCGGCGTTTACCGGAGGGGGAGGCGGCGGGAGGAGAGCAGAAGAAGAAGAGAAGCAGGAAAAAGAGGAAGAGGAAGGACCAAAGAGTGAGTCTTGGGTGAAAACGGAGACGGTGGAAGGCATACGTCGGCGATTTGAACTTGCCGGTGGAAGAAGGGAGAATGGGGTCCAAGTGTGAGAGTATGGGCTTCAGTTGTGTCATCGGAATTCTGATCAACAGCACTGCAGTTTTCTATTCAAATTGCTTAATTACTTTGACAATATTGGATTGGAAAAGTTAGGGTTTTAGTGGTGCCAAAAGGGTTCTCCGATCCAAACCCTAATTGCACAAAACAAGATTGGGAATCAGACGCATTTAGATTAGGAATGAAAGAGAAAGGAGAAAAGAGCTTTGCATTTTATAGGAACTATGGTGTCACTGCTGTTGTGCTGGCGCCTGCTCAGACTGCAAAAGCTCACATTTCTTATTCGGAAAATGTCTTTTTTTATATATTTTTCCTTTTTCTTTTTGTTCCATATCTTTTTTCTCCTTTTTTTTTTTTTTTTTTCATATCCTGGAAAATTAAACAATTACTATTTAGTTTTGAAAAAAGGTTCACTGAATATGAACATAAGATTTCTTGTTTTCTTTTACGGTTCTCTTGGATTTGTAATTTGTAGTTCTCATTAAATAAGTGATTTATTTTTAAATTTCTTTTATTTATTATAAATGGTTATCCTGATTAATGTTTTAGGAACCAAATGGTTATCTTGAATTAAAAGGATAGAAGAGGTCAAAAGTCAAGTCTAAGCAAATTTGTTGTGATATGATGGATGATCTGGGGTCGAATTTATTGTGGGGTTGAATATTCGTTGTATCTGCGACAAATTCCAAAAATCAAAAGATCATTTTCTAAGCAAACCACCCCACCCCCTAATAAATTATTAATTTATTAGACTCCAACACATTTCAACAATCTTTGTTTAAAAAATAAATAAATAAATAAACGTGATTCCTTGTAATATATCATTAATATATGGTGAATAAAACTTTATTTGATTTAGTATCATAAAGTGGTGGCATTGTAATAGTATATGTAATATTAATCCTAGCCAAATTTTTCAAGAAAAACAAATCACAGTTAAAGATTCAAAACACATGACATGTTATAAAAATAGGGTGCCTATGTTAACTTGGATCACATAAGTCATTGACTCTGGCAGTCCCAAAATAATAAAAAATTATATCCATTTGAGCCCAAAAAAAAAAAAAAAATCATGAAATAAAAATAATTCCTTCTCTAATTTTTTTATTTATTCATCTATTTTGAATGCTATGTATTTATGGCTCTTTAAATTTCAGGGTTTTCCCCTATCTAACAATTGCATTTCTATTCCTATGACCAATCATCGGGTTTAAGTAGATTGATAACAAAGCCCTAAGTTTATGGCTTTATAGTTATTTTAATTTGAATGGTCCTTATTGATCCGAAAATGTCTTCAATAAATTAGGAGGAAAGTTAGTTACACAATTACTTTAGATCGTTCATTAGTTAGTTGTAGTTAAATTACTCATTTATTTTTTCGGAAATGACGTTATTTATAACAATGACCTAAAAACTTCTTATTGCGTAATTTTCAAATATATATATATATATATATATATATATATATATATTGATACTTAGTCAAAGAGAATTTCTTAATTAATTCTTTGATAGTTAAGTGTTCTCAAATCAGTTGTGGATATTTGTTAAATGTAACATACAAAATTATGGTAAAATAAAGTTTATTGACGTGTCCAACTTAACAGTAATATATAAATTATAAATGTAATCAATTTATTTTTTCATGTTAAAATAAACACGTCAATACATTGATTTTTAACATCTTTCTTGACAAATATTAAAATATAAATTCTTATTAAATTTTCAGCTTTTAAAATAAGCAAATTACATTAACTTTTGTTAATCTACCTATCCATTAATTAACAAATAGGTATCAAATATTCCACGATTAGTAACTAGTATCCATAAACTTGGTCTAATAATAAATACATCTTTCAACTCGAACAATATCTGAAATTCGAATCTCCATCCTATTTATAATAATTCAATATATATATATATATATGTATATGATTAAAATGATAATACTTAAATATTGAATAAAAATGAATAACTATAAGTATTATTTAAACATTTTGGTTTTCCGAAAAACTCAACTGACATTCTATAATTAAAGTCGATACCTAGAATGATTAAAAACAAATTGAAGGTCGGTTTTGGTTTCCACACACAATCAATGATCTTTTATGAAAAAAAAAAATCCTATCTAAATTTATAGTTTAGAACCATAAAATAATTACTAATTCAAAATATTTGTAATTAATAGATAGGTAATAACCTATTCATTTATAAAGCGAGTGTATAAAATATGTTAATTAAATCAAATCCAAAAATTTACTATTCTAAATATAGTCATTCCTTGAAAGCATAATCAGAAAGATGATGGGAATATCTCATAATTAAGGAAATCTAACAAACTTAAACATGAATATTTTATTTATTTTATTTATCTAGTGGCTGCAGGTCGGGACAAAAAATAATTATATAATGTTATTAGCTTTATTGAGCATTAATTGAGGAAGAATTTTATTGTTATGATGAATGAAGCAAAACTATCTAGTTTAACATAAAACTGGGATGGTTTCTACTTGTATGTGAAAATTGAGGTATAGTACAATGAATTTCTTAGGAAGACCTGTCTAAATTCAATGTTTTAGTAGTAGACGAAAATTAATAAATGAATCACACTCATTCTATTTATATACATGATTTAATGGGTTCATTATGATTATGTTGGACATGTCTCTCGACAAATCTTTTGACATTTACCCTTTGAGTCTTGATGGCTTTGCCACTTGGCAAAATCATTTGACCTATTGCATATTCTGTCCTCACTTTTACAGATTAAATTGGGCTTTGACCTTGTAGTGACTTTGGTATTGAAATGGGCCTCTAAAGTTTCTCATCCCATCCGCGGAGAAGGCCCAACTAATTGCGTTTTGGACACTAAAAGGATACTTTTCTTTTTCTTTTTTCTTTTTCTTCTAAATATCAGGAACTATATTAAAAATAATAATTAAAATTAAGGATCACAAATACATTTTTTATAAATATGCTATATAAAAAAATAAAGATAAATGAATAACTAAAGTGAATTAATAGTAGGACCGACAGAGAGTTCTTTGCAATAGCAAGTTTTTTTCTTGTGATGTAAGTCAGTGAAGATTTTGGAATTCTTGAATTTTAAAATTATGATTTTCTTTTTGTTTGTTTTGCGATTGTGTATATCATAAATGTTAAGACGTATGGAAAAGAAAAAAAAAAGGTGCAGTTGTATTTTAGTATCACGAAAAAGGTTAGTTAAAGATAGGGTTGTATTGAAAAAACTGAAAAACATGATTATAATTATATATTTAATGGTGAAAAGTTAGTTGTATTTCTTTTTTCTTCAAAAAAGTAGAAATTGGAAAAAAAAAAAAGTATATTTTTAGTGGTGAAGATGCCCTAATGAAATTGGATTGTTGGATAATAGTTGTATTCATTGACAGCCGCCGCCTTCACATCGGGGTTCTCATTTGACAATTGAATGCTGCCCAACTAATATTTCTATTTTTTTTTTAATTCCCAATAACATTTCTATTAATATTCCAATTGGTACAAGCATCAACGAATTATCATAATTTCTGAATTCATAAAAATGTCAGCATAAGATCTGTACATAGTAGCACTTGGGTTTTTAAGAAAAATCTAAATTTTATTTGATCGTTTTGGTGAAGAAAATGATAATAGAAAGGAAGACAATTTAAGATGACATATGTCCTTTTACATTAAATACAATAACCTTACTATTTATAGCAGATTGAGATGCGACAAAAGAGCACCCAAAAGTGGTAATTTAATTTATCCCAAGTTTCTACTTCCAATAATAAGAAGGGTTGGAATTTGGATCTTAAGCTGCCATAAAATATAAAATAAACTAATTTAATATTAATTCGACAATTATTTTTCTGTGCAGTTTTGAAAATTGATTATTACTAAAATCAATTTACCAACTTTCGGTTAAATTTTTAAGAGACCATCTCAAACTTACCATAAATTAAGTTTGTCATTTACCATCACTATAATGATATATCGAGAAAAGAATGTGCACTAAACTTAATTTCCTTCCTCAACTAATGATGGTTGTAGTGTCAAATCTCAAAATTAACAATAAATTTGAAATGGTTTCATCGAAAATAATTATGATAATATCATAATTAAGTATTAAAAAATAAGATCGATATTGTAATTAATTTTTTTTTCAGAATTCATTATTGATATTATTATAAATAAAAATTAGCATTGTAATCGGAATTTGATTGAAAATCAATAATTTTTTTATGCAATTAACCTATGGAACGCCTACTAATGTATTTTTATAAGACTACCCACATCAGTAACCTATCTAAACCTACCTAAAATAAAATATTAATTTCTCTCTAATCTACCAATTCAATCCACAATTCAACCTAACTTTATCTTTTCTATATCCACATTTACAATTCAACCCAGCACAACTCAACCCAATCTAAAATAATAATAATTATTTTATTTTTTATTAATTAAAAAAAATATTTAATCAATATTTATTATATTTAAAATGTACAAAAATTACATTAAGTAATTTAATATTCTAAATCTGTAAGTAGGGATGTAAATGAACCAAGCCATTCGTGAACTATTCGCGGCTCGGCTCGATAAATATTCGTTCGAGTTCGTTTGTGAAGCTTAACGAGCCGAACTCGAGCCCGAATTTCGAGCTCGAATACTTAACGAGCCGAACTCGAGCCTGGGCATGTTTGATTCGAAAGCTCGCGAACAGGTTCGTTAAGCAGGTTCGTTAGGTTCATGAAGAGTTCGTTAACATATTCGTTTAGTGTTTGTAGGCTAGTTTATTTATATATTTTATAATAGTATTAGAGTTTAAAATTTAAATAAATATGTATATAAATTAAAAAATTCTTAACACAAATATTACATGATTAAATTAAACATATTCATTTTATAAACATACTAACTAATAAAATTCAATACAATCTACTTATTTCTAATATATTAATTATATTGTCATTTGAATATCTTTAAAATTTTGATATTAAATTATTAATGATTAAATAATTGAATTCGAGCTTGTTAACGAACTCGAGCCCGAACTCGAACTGGGCTCGTTTGTCCTATTAACGAGCCTTATCCGAACCGAACTCGAACGAATACCGAGCCCAATATTTTTCAAACGAGCCGAGCTCGAGCTTCATTCCTAAGGCTCGAATCGAACTCGAGCCCAGTACTGTTCGGCTCGATTCGGCTCGTTTACATCCCTATCTATAAGTATATTAAGGAAAATAATTTTAAATACATTTATAATAAGATACAATAATGAAATTACAATTCCAATAGTTGAAATACGAAATTGAAAAGAAATAAACTAAAATACAAGTAGATGCATGAAATAAAAAAAAATTAATATTGATGCCTATGTATAGACAATTAAAAAATATAAACTTTAATATATATATATATATATATCTCTATATTTTCAATATATATTATTCACAATATTTATAATATATATTTTATTTATATAAAATCTAATTGAATCAATAGAAAAAATGACATGTATCATCTTTTGATTGATCAAGAGGTTGAGGTCGTTTTCCTTTTGGGTTGCAACCATGAATTTCATTTAGAATTTTTTTTTTTTAATTTTCTTTGTCTCTTTCTTTGCAGTTGGCAACCTGCAATGGATGTGGGTAGTCTAAATGCATCATTTTCACGAGAGAAGTCAGAGATGAGACCAACTTGATTACTTGCCAACAATTGAATTTTCCAAGATCAATTAATTTTTCAACAACGACCATTTCTGAGAAGTGCACGTGCTTTGTGATTTGTGATCACGAAAGTGGTAGCTGAGTATGAGATCACAGCTTTTTTCTTGGATTAAAATTGTATTAACTCTTCAATTAATAATTATAGTCTGAGGAAACTGGTGTATTTTTGCTAATTCAATCTATAGTCTACTCTTTTCTATAAGTACGTAGTGTCACATAACATGGATATTTTTTTAAAACTTACAAATGGGGTGAAAGATTTTAGCTTATATGGAAATTTGGTAAACATCCATAAAATGCCTTATAATTAGTCCATATATTTAAACCCTAAAAAATGATGCTTCTGGATTTTAGGCATATATCCTAGATTGTAGCTAGAAATAACTATCTCATAATTACAAAATCCTAAATTCACCCGAGAACCCCCGTATGAAATATTTAGCATATCAAAAATCAAAATTTGTATAAAAATGAAAGAAAAGGAGGATGTTAAAATCAAAGCGAGAACTTGATTCAGACATATTGGCCAGCTATCATTAATTTCAGGAAAATAAAATGATTTTTGCAAGTATATGTATAAATATACAATAAAATATATCTGAGAAACTTTAACTTACCACTAACATATATATTAAAACCAAATTAAATATTATATTATTCAGCATATAAAAAAACTACATTCCATTATATCTAACAACATTTATTTCAACAATTAAATAAATAACAATCACACTATAACATATTTAAAATAATATTACCAAAGGATTGGTACTAGGCCTACTAGGCAATGAAATTACTCCGGAACATTGAAATAAACTAAAATATCCAGTTGATATTGACAAAAAAAAAAAACAGGCACAAGGAGCACCAACTCACCTACCCCGGAGGAGGTCGATCTCCATATATAGTTTAATTAAAAATTAAAAAAACAGTGTGCCCCTCCAGATTTGTGATCAATCAATCTCCATCGATACTACCAATTACCAAACACCCTCCACCACCTAATCAAATATCGCATATGAGTAGGTCCCACACAGCCTCGACGACTTCCACTTCCACTTCCACCTCCACTGCTATATATAATGCACGTAAATTCGCACTGAAATTTATTAATTAGGAAAAATATTACAAAGCAAGAAGATGGAAGGAAAGAGCTTCCTTCGATGCATCTTCTTCATCTCCACCGTCGTTTTAGTAACGCTCTTCACCATAGCCAACCTTCCCCGTCCACTCGCCACCAACTCGGACGTCTACGAGTGCGCCACTAACTCCGCCTGGTGCACCGCCAAGAACCGCATCCTCCGCCGCCCCTCCGCCGCCTCTCTCCACCACGACCACACCGCGGACGTCCCCCACCACCCGCTTGACCCGCTGACCGTCCAGGAGATGAACAAGGTGTACAAGGCTCTCAAATCGCTGTTCGAGAAGGAGGTGTATTCTATTCACTCCCTGGTTCTGGAAGAGCCCGACAAGGAGGTGGTGCTAAAGTGGCGGAAGGGGGATCCACTCCCCGCACGGGAGGCGTCCGTGATGGCACGCGCCGCTGGGAAGAATTACTTAATGACGGTGGACGTGGAGAGCGGGGAGGTGGTGCAGCACGACACCAGCAACATCTCCGGTTTCCCTCTGGTGACGCTGGAGGATATGCAGAACGTGATATGGGCCCCCTTTGCTAATGCTGATTTCAACCGTACGATTGCTGAGAGAGGAGTTGATATCAACGACGTTGCTTGCTTGCCCTTCTCCCCTGGATGGTTTGGTATAACATTTTTCAACTCAAATATTATATTTTGTTTTCACTGCTGCTATATAATAAAATACTACATCTTTGATACTGGGATTCACAAAATTACTTAAAAAATATCTTTTCTAAACAAAGATGATGAAATTTCATCGCCAAATTAACTTTTCACGCACCCCAAGGGTGGCACATTCTCTTAGCTTTGTTTGGATGGCCCGATATAATAATATTTTGTTTTTACAATCGTTAACTGCCCTGTTTTGGATGGCACTTTCTCATTAAATTTACTTTTGTAAATGCAATGTTATCTGATACAAAGGATCTGCCTGATTCTAATTAACTGTCCTTTCGCAATACACAAAAACTTTTATACAATTGGTGTACGGATCTAGGATTCATACACATGACCCGACCTGACCTCCACACGCCTCCATGCGTCTGGGTGGGTGCGTTCAAACCCACCCAAAATTCGTTTTAGGTGCTAGACCTTTATATTATGTTAAGTATACATATATATTATGTTAGTCATATATTTAGGGCATTTTATATTATATGAAGCATACCTTTATACAAGTCTTTTATATTATATTAATCATACTTTTATACAACGTTAAATATATCTTTATGTTATATTAAGTATATCTTTATGATTTTATGTTATGTTAAACATACCTTTAGGGTTATAATATTATGTTAAACATACCTTTATATTATGTTAAATATATCTTTATGTTATATTAGTCATATCTTTTAATTACGTTAGTTGTACCTTTATGTATTATATAAAAGTATGACTAATATTAATTAAAAATATGCGTAATATTTATATAAAGGTATATATGTACAAATTAGGGTTTTTTTGCCAAAATTAGGGTTTTTTTTTAAAAGTTAAATTGTTACATAAATGTATGTTTAACATAATATAAATATATGCTTAATATAATATAAAGATATGACTAACACAACATAAAGGTTAGGATAAAAAAAAGGAAATATGCGGATTCAAGTCGAATTCAGCCCGACCCGATCTACGTTGTATGATCCTATACAACAGTTACATATAAATCCCACTCTTCACAATAATACGGTCGTAATAAAGTATTTAATTGGATATTCGGTGTTGTGGACCATCAAGCAACTACGCCTGAATTGTTTGGATTGTATGCAACTGATAATGCCTTCTAAAGAGATTAGGACAACTGGTTTAGGCTGATTTGCTCTGATTTTCCTAATAAAAGCGAAAACGACATTGATATTTAGCCTACCAATTATATACTACATCCTAGTTGGGTACTACTGCTACAAGTACATTAATTTTGACTTATTTCTTTGTTGTCATTTTCACGTCAATCTTGAAAAGGAATAAAAATACCTTGTTTGGTTCGAAGCATCAATCAACTATGGTATATATAAGTCTACTAGGTACACCAGTGGACGGACCTAAATGGAAGGGGAGGGTGGCCCTGGCCCCTCCCCCAACTTATCAAAAAAAAATAATTTTTTTACACCTTTAAGAAATTTTTTTTTAATTTAATGTAAATTTTTTTAATACTATTATATTATTATTGGCCCTCCTCAATTTATAATCCTGGTTCCATTGGTGTAACACCACAAATGCTACTTGTTTTCTAATACTGGTTTGTTTAATTCAGATTATCTATAGATTGAAGACATGTTTATAAATAGAGATGTATTTACATGAATTGTTCTTGCAATTATCAGGTAAGGCTGAGGATGGAAGAAGATTGGCAAAATTAGAGTGTTTTACGACCAAGGACACTGCCAATTTCTACATGAGGCCCATTGAAGGGGTTATTGTTGTCGCTGATTTGGATACAAATGAAATTATTGAAATTGTGGACAAAGGAAAGCACATTCCAATCCCTAAAGCCGAAGGCACTGATTATCGATTGGAGGCCCAAAATGGGCCGGTTATCAAACTCGCTAGCCCCATATCCATGGAGCAGCCCAATGGTCCCAACTTTGTAATCGAAGATGAGCATTTGGTGAAGTGGGCTAATTGGGAATTCCATGTCAAGCCCGACCCGAGAGCCGGAGTCGTTATTTCCCGGGCCAGGGTCCAGGATCCTTTGACTGGAGAGATGAGGAATGTGATGTATAAAGGCTTCTCATCTGAGCTGTTTGTCCCTTACATGGCCCCTGAGGAAGCCTGGTACTTCAAGACCTACATGGATGCTGGTGAATACGGTTTCGGGCTCCAGGCCCTGGCCCTTGAGCCACTCAACGATTGCCCCAGAAATGCCAAATACATGGATGCTGTTTTTGCAGCTTCTGATGGCACACCATACGTTAGATCAAACATGCTCTGCTTATTCGAACGCTATTCTGGTGACACTGCTTGGAGACACACTGAGAGCCCGATTACTGGAAAACTGGTAACAATCCAGCTTCTATTAACTATTCCAATAGTTCCTTATAAAGCCCATCTATTTGTTTCATGACTGAAACTTTTTGTTTGCTGTATAGATTCGAGAAGCAAGGCCTAAGATTTCGCTCGTTGTAAGAATGGTAGCATCCCTGGCGAACTACGACTACGTAGTGGATTGGGAGTTCCATGCTAATGGACTAATCCATGTTGAGGTCTCACTAACCGGCATAGTGATTGTAAAGGGAACTTCCTATGTGAACATGAACCAAGTGAATGAAAACGAGGATCTTTATGGAACTCTATTGTCTGATAACATAGTTGGAGTTGTCCATGATCACTACATCAATTTCCATCTCGACATGGACGTTGATGGTGTGGATAATTCATTTGTAAATGCCCATCTCCAAAGGGAATACACCAATGGAAAGTCTCCTAGAAAGAGCTACATGAAGGTCAACAAGACCATCGCCAAAACTGAGAAAGAGGCCCAGATCAAGCTCAAGCTAAGTGACCCTTCTGAGTTCCACGTCATCAACCCAAACAAGAAGTCGAAAGTGGGCAATTCTGTTGGATACAAGGTGGTGCCAGCTGGCACAGCTGCCAGCTTGCTCGATCCGGAGGATCCTCCTCAGAAGAGAAGCTCGTTCGTGAACAACCAGATTTGGGTGACCCGTTATAACAAATCCGAGCAATGGTCTGGTGGCTTGTTTGCCTACCAGAGCCATGGAGAAGACACTATTCAAGTTTGGTCAGACAGGTAAACTAATAACAACGTCGTTTTAGGTTAATGTTTGTGCAAACATGCAGTGATTATTATGGAACTAACTGGTGCCAAACTATACACAGGGATCGACCAATCGAGAACAAGGACATCGTATTGTGGTATACATTGGGATTCCATCATGTTCCATGCCAAGAAGATTACCCTATCATGCCCACTATTTCATCTGGCTTTGATCTCAAGCCTGCTAATTTCTTCGACAGAAACCCTGTTCTGAGAATTGCACCATATGTTGAAAATGAGCTACCAGTTTGCAAAGCAGCTGCTTCAGCGTGACAACATGTATAGATGTGAAAGAGTCTCGAATGCCCATTTTTCAGCTGATATTAATTATTTGTTTCCTTAATTTGCATGTCCGAACATGGGATATTAGGATTTTAATTAGTCAAAGATTTGCAACGTTGTATATTTTGATTGGAGAAAATTTTGACAAGTATTGCTTACCACGTTGAAGTGATCCTTGTGGTCACTCTCTTAGATGGAGTCTTGCTTTAATTATGTAGCTTAAATGGTTAGATTTGAATTAAAATGGTCAACCATGTAATGCATTTGGGCAAAGGTTTACTTTCAGGTGCAACTGATACCTCAATAAACGTTGGTTTACATCATGTCATCTTAGTACTGGTACGATTTAAATGGTTTCTATAAATCAATTAATACTGTCAATTTACCTTTGCAATTTGGTATTCTATTGTTGAAATCTTTAACTACCCTCTTCATTGCAATTAAAATTTTCAAATATACCCTTTCCCTCTAAAAAATTATTTCAATATCCCATCATTCTTCTTAATAGACAAAACTACCCATAAAATGTAAGTGAGTTTTTTTTTTAAATATATCTTTAAATTAGATTTAATTACATAATTAATCTTCAATCAAGTTTGCAGGGGTAAAAAAAAGATTAGATTTAATTACATAATTAATCTTCAATCAAGTTTGCAGGGGTAAAAAAGTAGAAAGTGATTTGCAAAAATACTAAAGGACTAATTTTGTATGTTAATATGAGGACGAAATAGACCTCGGTAACCGGTAATGATCCAGTGCTTAAGGACAAAGACATGTGATTAGCCCTACATAAGGGCAAATTAGTGCGGTTATAACTTACACGCACTATTAATTAATCGAACATTTTACTTATGTAATACAAACTAATTTAAAATTTGTAACAACAAAATCTCGTTACAAGTACTCCCTTAAGTAACTACAAGTCTACAAATACACTCCTGTCATTTCTATTTTTCTAATAAATGTCTCGTAGTTGGTGCAATTAATAAAATAGATCAAATTTTCTTATTTAATTTCATCAATTTATTTTTCAAATCTTATTACTTAAAAAATATTAATTTTTCTAATCTTTTTATCTTAAAACGATAGAAATCTGAATAGAGATCTGATGCTGCTTTGTGCTTACCAACTACAAAGGGAATATGTTGAAGGACGTGTCATTTATTAAACACTTTGGTGGAAGTTTACTAGGAAGGTGGTCATGTTTTAATATGTGTTGGTTTTTGGTAAGTTTCACGTGAAGATGTGCATCAGCATGTTGTCGTACATGAATTATAAATTCAGCCAACAGATTCATGGAACGATGGTATCTTTAATAGAAAAAGAGCCATATCAAGTGTTTCTGTTTCTATATTAGATAAGTAGATTTTTTAATATAAAACTTATGTTTACATATACTATTATTCAATCCCGTTGAGCTGCACATTGTTGCACCTTAACATGTCCTTACAATTGATGTATTAAATAATTAATATATCTATTAATTTTCCATTTTCCTATAATTTAAGAAATAAAATCGATGGACTACATTTTTAACTTTTTCGTTTCTATTACTATCTCTATTTCATCGTGTATCATCGATTTAATGAAAAGTTTTTAATTAAAATTAAACCAATCTAACTCATATCTCGAGCAAAATATGACATGTATAATTATGAGTTAATGCGATACTTAAATGTTACAAACACTCAAGCTAACTTAAAACTAACTAAAATACAATATTAGGTTGCATTATGAAGAATCACACTTATCACTCCCTTATAATATGACCCTATTAGTAGAGTGAAAAATTACAAAAAATAAAAAAATAAAGAAAAAAGAAAATCGCTATGTTAACTATGTTAGTAATAAACAATTGAGGGAATGACTAAGAAACAGAACCAATCAGAAATAAATAAAATAAAATCGAGACTTATTTTCACAGTTTCCTTAAAACAGATTCGATCCCTTCATATGATGTTAGAGGAATTTACAACGTTTGCTAGATTTATCTACTTAAAACACAAATTATGAATATACAACTTATTTCATCAAATAAAACTTAGACTAAAAATTGATCAAACCCATAATTTTCTTAACGAAATTCCCAGAATTTCATTTTCGATGCACTTTTATTAGGGAGGACGGCAAATTTCACTTTGGGTGGAAGATAATGCAAATCAGGACATTGTTAACCAATAAGGGCTACTTTTATGCTCTTTCAAAAATATAAAAAAAAGAGTCCAAGTGAGGTGTTACTTCCGTCTCTGCATGCACCTCATGCCACATAGGATCCTTAGTGCTATTTGATATTTACCCAATCAGTATCTCATTACTATACTGCTACTGAGGTGATTTTCCAGGCCCAAATTACACTTACCAATCTAATTTATCCTCAGCATACGAAATAATGATATTGGTTACTATATTTATTAAATATTTAATTTCCATTAGAAAAAACAAAAGGGTCAAGCCTTGATATATGCTTAGAGGAACACTATTGTGACAACGCCCAGTTTATAATATAACATTCAATTAACTATAACCAACTCGAAATATCAAGCATGACACCTAAATAGAAAAAGCTTGAATGTGACTTTTCCTTCAATATTCAAGATCAAATTCCTGCTGAACAGCCTATTTAAATGACATCAACTGTCATTAATATTTAATCAAATCAAGTAGCCCAACTAGCAAAAAAATCTATAAAATTTAGAGTCAAACTTCATAATAAATTGAACAGTTTTGAACGATTATAAATTATGAAAATACTATAATGTTGGTGTAGACAAATTGAAATGAGTGTTTTAACACTTAAAAGATCGAAACATTAGACGTTATTTAGTTTATACAAACTCATTTTCAGTTTAGGTTTTTTTTTTTTTTTTTCAAAAGTGATAAAATTATGAGGATTTGAAGAAAAAACTGAAAAAAAAAAAAAAAAAAAACTCTTCTCCAAAAAATGCTACCGCACGCCTAAAGATATTCTTTTTGTACACATTAAAGATATTTTCTTTCCTATGAAATTAGTTTGTGGTTTTTACTTATTTTCTGATATCTTCTTCTTAAAATTAGATCTTTTAATTTTCCCTAAACATCGAATCTAGACGGCTATAAGAATAAAAAATAACGATCTCTACTTATTACTTATGATCATATTATATATTCAAATTTCATAAAAATAGATTTCAGATCTTATTATTTAAGAAAATTCAGAAAGCTTCAAATGACATTTTTTTTTAATCTTTAATAACTATTTCTTAATTAAACTGCGCAAGAATTTTATTTATTAAGAAAATAGAAAAATAATTCCATAAAATTATAACTTATCATCTCTGATCAAAAACAGCTGTTTGATAAAAGCGATCCCATTATAATCTTAGGCCGTAATA
The DNA here is from genome assembly GCA_028654395.1 of Scutellaria barbata. Taxonomy (NCBI): domain Eukaryota; kingdom Viridiplantae; phylum Streptophyta; class Magnoliopsida; order Lamiales; family Lamiaceae; genus Scutellaria; species Scutellaria barbata. The sequence continues at coordinate 14,270,729 of CM053645.1, forward strand.
TGATTGGACTCGATAAAAATAGTTTAAGGCTAAATATTTCTTCGAAAATAATAAGGATATTTATGTTCAGTCATTCTCCTATATAAAGCATAACACACACTAATCAGATACAGACACAGTCACACAGACAGACATAGAAAACACAGTGGAAAACAGACGTAAATGGAAGGAAGAAATCTTCTTCGCTACGTCTTCTTTATCTTCTTCACCGTCTTACTCATACTCTTCACTCTCTCCGGCCTCCAATCTCCGCCTCCCAACAAGGCGCAGCTAGGCTGCGCCGCCTACTCCCCCTGGTGCACTTCCAAGAACCGTATCCAATCCAAGAAACCTACCTTCCTTCAAAAACCCACCAACCCCACGCGCCGCCGCCACTCCGCCGACGTTCCTCGCCACCCTCTCGACCCCCTCACAGTGACAGAGTTCAATAAAGTAAAAAATATAATCCAGAAATACGACTCCTTCCGAGACCAGGCCTATGCGCTTCACTCCGTGGTTCTGGAAGAGCCGGAAAAGAAAGCAGTGCTGGGTTGGAAGAAAGGGGACCCACTGCCACGGAGGAAGGCCGCCGTCGTGGCACGTGCCGGCGGGGCGTCGCACGTGCTGACAGTGGACTTGGGTTCCGGTGTGGTGACCCGTCACGAAATGGGTCATGTATCGGGTTACCCGACTATGACGGTGGAGGAGATGTCATCGGTTACATGGGCCCCACTGGCTAGCGCTGAGTTCAACCGGACGGTGGTGGAGCGCGGTGTCGATTTGGTGGACCTTGCTTGCTTGCCTATTTCTACTGGATGGTTTGGTAATACTATACCCTTAATCTGCTTCACAATTTTTATTCTTATAAAGTTATTGAAAACCAAGAAACACTACTTAATAAGTAAATAAAAATTACGTCTTCAATTCGATGGGATTATGGGAATCCGAATACTGTATTACATTAGTTGAGGTAAATACTGTATTATATACTGTATCTTATATTAAGGTGAAAGGGATATACATATTACATGATATTGTGATGGTAATTAGGTGTGAATCTACAAAGAGTGGATACCTTAAAGCTGCCATAAACAATTGCATGATTATATTAATAATAAAAGTTATAACATGATGGATGGTTAATTTGCTGTTAATTAATTAGGGAAAAGTGAGGAGAACAGAAGGTTGATAAAAGTGCAGTGCTACTCTATGAAAGACACTGCAAACTTCTACATGAGGCCAATTGAAGGTCTAACAGTTGTTGTGGATTTGGACACCAAAGAAGTTGTAAAAATCACTGATAATGGCAAGAACATCCCCATTCCAAACGCTGCCAACACAGATTACCGTTTCTCTGCTCAAAATTCCTACCAAAGGCTAATCAATCCTATATCCCTTGAGCAGCCAAAAGGTCCCAGTTTTACCATAGAAGACGACCATCTGGTCAAGTGGGCAAACTGGGAATTTCACCTCAAACCCGATCCCAGAGCAGCCGTGATCATATCCAGGGTCATGTTTCGTGATCCTGAGAGCGGTGAGATGAGGAATGTCATGTACAAAGGGCTTACTTCCGAGCTGTTTGTGCCGTACATGGACCCCACAGACGCTTGGTATTTTAAGACGTATATGGATGCAGGGGAATACGGGTTTGGTTTCCAGGCAATGCCACTTGACCCGTTAAACGATTGTCCAAGAAATGCTCATTACATGGATGGTGTGTTTGCAGCAGCTGATGGGACACCTTATGTTCGACCTAATATGGTCTGTGTGTTCGAGAGCTATGCTGGTGATATTGGATGGAGACACTCTGAAAGCCCCATCACTGGAATGGAGGTTCTGTTTTTCTTAAATTTTTGTTTGCTTATTCAAATTCTTACAAGCTAACATGTCTTTGTTTGGACCAATTTGTCAGATTCGAGAGGTGAGACCAAAAGTGACACTGGTGGTTAGGATGGCAGCATCAGTTGCCAACTATGACTACATTATGGATTGGGAGTTCCAAACAGATGGACTAATTAGAATCAAGGTAATTAGGATTGTATCTGTATCCCATTATTTATCTGTTAATCCTTATCACACGATGGAAAATGCATACAGGTTGGGCTGAGTGGGATACTGATGGTGAAAGGCACTCCTTACACAAACACGAACCAAGTGAACGATCAGGACAGTTTATATGGAACCCTCTTGTCCGAGAATGTAATAGGTGTAATCCATGATCACTATGTCACGTTCTACCTGGACATGGATGTTGATGGCTCAGACAATTCATTCGTGAAAGTGAATCTGCAAAGAGAGTATGCCTCGCCTGGAGAGTCGCCTAGGATGAGCTACTTGAAAGCTGTAAGAAATGTGGCCAAGACTGAGAAAGATGCACAGATCAAGCTAAAGCTCTACGATCCTTGTGAATTCCATGTCATCAATCCTACAAAGAAGACGAGGGTGGGGAACCCCGTCGGGTACAAGGTGGTGCCTGGTGCCACGGCTGCTAATTTGCTTGATTTGAACGACCCTCCACAAAAGCGTGGTGCCTTCACCAATAACCAAATTTGGGTGACTCCATACAACGAGAGTGAGCAATGGGCTGGTGGTTTGTTCGTTTACCAGAGCCATGGTGATGATACCTTGGAAGTATGGTCTAATAGGTAAACAAATAGCATTGTGTTTAAACAAAAGTTGGTTTTTTTTTAGGCTATTTGTTTCTTAGTAGTTGAAGAAATTGTTTGTTGTTGCAGGGATCGAGGAATAGAGAAAAAGGACATAGTGGTGTGGTATACGATGGGATTTCATCACATTCCATGTCAAGAAGACTTCCCCATTATGCCAACTGTGTCAGCAAGCTTTGATCTGAAGCCTGTCAATTTCTTTGAGAGCAATCCCATTCTTAACATTCCTCCAAATCTTGAGAATGATCTTCCAATCTGCAAAGCTCATGAATCTGCTTAAATATCTTGTTTAAGCTCTCTTGTATATACTTTAATGTGAATTTAAGCATAAATAATCCACAAGTTAAACTGTAAGACCAGGAAAATATACTTAGACTCTGTGGTGAAGCATTTGATGATGTATCTACTCTTGATCACTTATTCTCCTACAAGAAACATCTGTCGAAAGCACTTTCTGAAAATATTTAATGCATCAAGTAAATCACCATCAATTCTGAATTCTGAATTAGGTATATGAAGAAGACAGGATCCTTTTATGTCAGGCTCCATTAAAATCAAGTGGAGGTCGAATCATGGATGCTGTAGCCAAGCCCAAAAGAAACAGTAAAGCAAGGCAGGTAATTGGCTGCAAGTAGCATTGCTTTCCTTCTTTTCACAAAAGTATATAGCTAATCAGTTTAGTCCACGCCAGGCCCATTTCTGTACGTAATCCAGAATAAGACACATTTACAGGCACATTATAATACGAACAAGACAGTAAAATCTTAAAGATGGAACAAGAAATTGGTTCTACTTATAAAGGTGTGCATTAAACAAACGTGGGATTGGACGAGCAATAAGTGGTAGCCTCTTCTTCAACACTATCCCAAACTTTTCAGAAAGATCTAAAGTCTGGCCCTCACAGAGTTTCCAATCAAAACAATGCACAAGTGAAGCCACTGAAAGCATCACAATCCTCTCAGCCATTGCAATACCCGCACAACTTCTTCTACCAGAACCGAACGGTATATAACTCAAGTCCTTGCCACTATAATCCCCCTTGCCATCCAAGAACCTGTCCGGATCAAACTCCGTTGGATTGGTCCAATGCTCCGGGTCCCTATGTATGGCCCACACGTTGACAAAGACGCGAGCCCCTTTTGGGACCGTGTAACCTCCAACCACACAGACCTTACTCGGGCAGTGAGGCACCATGAGAGGGAGCACTGGGTGCAACCGTAGGATCTCTTTCATTATCGCGTTTAAGTATGGTAGTTGGCTTGCGTGCCACTCTTCTACTGTCTTGTCTCTTCCAACTACTCTGTCTAATTCGTCTTGTGCTTTCTTCATCACTTCTGGTTTGTTCATCATCTCTGCTATCGCCAACTCTACCGTGCTTGAGGTTGTGTCTGTGCCTCCGACTACCATGTCCTGTTTACTCAAATCAATCATTTTTATTATGATAAATGTGGATGTATAAGTAAGGGTTAATATCAAATATTTTAGCACTTTTTTCTACTTCATGGCTAAATCAAAAAAAAATTCTAATGACTTCTAATACTTAAAGAATTTTACTGATTGCTCCTGTAAAAACAATGGCTAAAAGACTTGAAAATACAATCTATTTCCTAACAATAGTCAAAATGCATGAATCAAACATCAAAATGACAGCTATCTTAAAATCAAGTTTTAACCCTAAATCAATTTCATGATTATTATTTGGTCTGTGCCGGAATCCAAAAGAAAATTCATCCAAGATCCTAGAATAATTTTCATTCAATTCGAGTTCGACTCAAATAGAGATCATAAAAGGACTTAAAGATATAATTTAATTTTGAAAATGAGTCATTTTGATCGCATAACTTATACATTTTAGCTAACATTCGGAGATTAGTTGCATTTTTTAGTATTTCAACAAATATTTTTGGTTGGAAAAAATATATCAAAAATTGACTATTTAGGTAGCAATCGAAAAAACTGGTCAAATATGAATAGCAATCAATTTTTTTTTTTGATTAAAACACCAAGGAAGATTATTTTCTTTTTAAATATAGGTTGCATTTGATATAAACCATTAATAATTAATGGTATAAGAAAGTGAAGTTAGATATTCATATACCACAAGCAAGGCTTTGACGTGGTGCATAGTGAGAGGAGTTTCGGTGGCGCCGCCTTCTCTCAGGCGTAGCAACACCTGCAAGAAGTTGGTTGCTTTCCCAACATCGCCTCCACCATTTCCATCTGCTTTCATTCTTTCATCGATTATCCTCTCAAATATGTGCTCAAGTTTCACAATCACCTTCTTCATTTGTTTCTTGATACCTTGCAAGTCCATCCATGCAAGGCCTGGAAAGAAATCCGACACATTAGGCTTCCCCAGCAGGTCTGTGATCTCCCCCACAACCTGCCTGAACTCGGCCCCAATGCTCGTCCCTCCATCGCTCTCTATCGTCCCTCCCCACAGCATACTCGTGATCACGTTCAGAACACTCGAAAACATGAGCTCACCAACATTCACCGGAGACCCCTTCAAACTGTACAAGCACTTGACAGTGTTTCCAACCTCTTTTCTTCTGTAAGAGTAGAATGCATCCATGGTGGCGTGGCCCAGCATCTCGCGCACACAGACCTTCCTCAGCATCCGCCATTCTGCTCCGTACGGTGTGAAGACTATGTCACGGCCACCATACTCCATGGCTGTCACCACATGTGGAACATCGCGGTTGGCAAAGGTTGTATCTTGCTCTTTCAGAACCTCACGAGCCATGGCTGGTGAGCTTATGACTATGCTGATCTTCCCACCCAGCCTCAGTGTTAGGATGGGCCCGTAGGCCAGAGCAAGGTCCGCGAAATGGGAATGGAGTTGAGGGTCAAGAAATGGGAGGTTGCCCACAATAGGCAGGCCCTGAGGGCCTGGTGGCAGAGGGTATCCATGTTTTCTGTAGTGTTTGATGAGCAGCAGTGTATACCATACGATTGTAAGGATGCAAATTGCATAGAAAATAACCATGTTTTCAAAAAAAATATATGGCTGAAATTAAGGCAAAGATGAAAGATATAATAAAACTGGAAGCTTAGTGAAGATAAAATGGCATAAGCCGGCTAGTGATTGGGAATATAAGGATCTGGGAATGGAAGTCCTTTTGGTGTAAGTGGTGATACTACAAACCTCTGTTTTGTCTTCATTCAATGTCTATAATAATAGATTATATTTAGAAGATACAAGATGATACCAATACCTCAACCATGAGGTCTCTATCAAATTGTGGATGTTAGAGAAGTAAGCACGCGGGTTGGTATTTGGTAAGATTCTTCGTCGTCTAGAAAGCATCAAATTTGTCAAGGAATGATTTCCAAATCCTAGTCCACGAACCAGACACAGGTCGAGAGAGAAGAACCAAATTGTATATTCCAAGAAGACATCAACAATGAACAAAGGGAATCTCCAGCTTACTTAAAAACTCATTTGGACTTACAGAATTTTCTCGTTCTTGTTTGGTGTGCATAGGGATTGTAAAATTAATCAAACTTCATTCACTACATCTGTGTTTGGAACCATACAATAAGTTTAGGAATTTACAGAAACTCTGTTCAAATGCTGTCATAAAGAATTACTAGAGAGAAAAAAAATGCAAGTCCAGAATAATAAATTAGGCTCCAATCAGGTTAAAGAATGAAAAGGTATGTAAACATAACATAGTAAACTAAGAATACCAAAATTTAAGGATTCTGCTTTCATACATAAGAAGACAATGATTGTAATATATCTAACTCTAAACCATGTAGTTGCTACTTTTCCAGCTCCAGCTTTATTTACAGAATCTGAGAAAACTGTTAGTATTATATAGGAAACTTCAGTATCCTTGAGATAATTATTTATATTGCATTACAAACTCTAACACAATTATGAACTAACAGAGTAACTAATTGATGGTCTTGTAAATGCTATACCTGGTAAATTATATGGTTTGCACATATGCTTGCATGGTATGTGTTTGAGTGTAGATCAACAAGAGATATTAATTCATTGAATGCAGTATACAACATCACAAATTTATTAATATACAAAAGTTCAGAGGCTTCTGCTTCTTCATGGTCCTTCAAATATTTGAACTTACAATTCTCCAAGATCACAAGTTTTAAAATGGATACAATTGGGACACCAATGTTGAACCTTCTTACAAGTTACTCATAGAGAGTAGGATCAGATAATCTTGGAGTTGGGATAGCAACAAGTGGTGCCTTCTTCTTCAAAACTATCCCAAACTTCTCAGACAAGTCCAGCTTTTCACCTGCAGGCAAACTCCAATCAAATGAATGAACCAATGAAGCAAGTGAATACATGAACATCCTCTCAGCCATGGCCGTTCCAGCACATATCCTTCTTCCTGATCCAAAAGGGAAATAATTGAAGTCATTCCCACTGTAATCCCATTTCCCATCAGAAAACCTCTCAGGATTGAATTGCAGTGGATTTTCCCATATGGAAGGATCCCTATGGATCGCCCACACATTGATGAAAACACGTGCTCCCTTTGGAATGGTGTATCCAGCCACGTTGCTCGTCATGCTGGGGCAGTGAGGGACTAGGAGTGGCAGAGCTGGATGTAGCCGCAACACCTCTTTCATTACAGTGTGTAAGTATGGGAGCTTTGTGATATGGGATTCCTCTACTATCTTGTCTTTGCCTACCACCGTTTCGAGTTCTTGTTGGACTTTTTTCAGGATTTGGGGCTTGTCCATCATCTCAGCCAATGCAAACTCCACTGTGTTGGATGTTGTATCAGTTCCTCCTACCACCATATCCTGCCAACATCAAACATTGGGATGTGAGAGAGAGAGAGAGAGAGAGAGAGGGAATTGAGACTCATACCATGAGAAGAGCTTTAAGATGAGTCATGGTAAAAGGAATCTTGGAATCTCCTTCATCTTTCAACTGAAGGAGAAACTGAAGAAAATCCTTGCTTTCCATCCCCACCTGTCCCTTCATCTTCAGTCTCTGATCAATAATGGACTCAAATATCTTGTCAAATCTCTTGGCCAACACCTTCATCTTCCTCTGAACGCCCTGAAGATCAAATCTCTCCAACGCTGGAAAGAAATCCGACAGATTAGGCATCCCCAGCAACGCTGTCATCTCTCCGACCACTTGCTTAAACTCAGCCCCAAGCATCACCCTCTCCTCCCCCTTCACCGTGCCACCCCACAACATCCCCGTTATCACATTCAGCACAGTCAAGAACATCTGCTCCCCCACGTTCACCGGCAACCCAGCCTTGCCGTTCAAGTAACTCACCGTCTGCCGGAGCTCACTCCGCCGCAGGTCATACACAGAATCCAAAGTGTGATTGCTAAGCATCTCTCTCACGCATACTTTCCTCAGCATCCGCCATTCTGGGCCATACGGATTCCAGACTATATCCACACCGCCGTAGGCAGCTTCTTTTCCGGCCACCGGCACGTCTCGATTGGCAAAGGTGATATCTTGATCCTTGAGCACCTCCTTCGCTAAGGATGGGGAGGTGATGACGATACCGATCTTTTTACCGAGTTTGAGTGTGTAGATTGGGCCATGTTTTTCTGCAAGTGTAGCGAAGTAAGTATGCAGCTCAGGATCGAGGGAGAGGAGGTTTCCGACAAGGGGCAACCCCTTGGGACCTGGTGGCAATCCTGTTTTCTTCACCAGCAACACAATAATCCATAACAGAGCAAGAATGGCGATGACTGAGTTGAGTGCGAGTCGAACTCGATCATCACTTGACCAAGCATCAAAGAAGGTGTTCATGGTTTTGGTAATATGGTGATGTTTGGAAGATCAAACCGATGACAGTTGAAAACAATCTCCGATAGTCTGCAACCATCAACCCTAATTCTTTAATAAGAAGAACTATGGTGAAGATGAAGACAAATCCGGTTGTTCTGGGATATTGTTCTGATCGTCAAAAAGGATCTTTCAGCCTCCCTTTTAATTGAGTATTATCTCAGCTCATCGTGAAAAATGTGCGTTGCTTGATCAACCTCAGTATATCTGTCTATAATTAAAAAAAAAAAAAAAAAATATATATATATATATATATATATGCAGTCTGCATAGAAGGGTTGACCAAGATCGGTCGGCTCTTTTATTTCAAGTTTGTATTTTTCTTTCTTTTAGTTGTTGGATTGCACAACTAAATGATTTTTAAATACTTATAAGATAATTGGAGATATTCAACAAGGCATCTTAAATGATGCCGTCCACATAAATGATTGGACAATATATCTCCATAAATAAAGGTCCAGTAGTTAATGAGAAAATGCGATGCTAATATAGCTAACTTCCAAAATCCATGACAGTGAGGTCATGATTTCAGAGTTGAACATTATTTTAATGAAGTGATTACATTAAATATCTAATCACCACTATAGAATGTTATTGAGGCCACATGAATCAAGCAAATGCGTTTTTTATTTATACAAAAGTGTATTATGAATTAATGATGCCAGGGATCAGCTGTTCTATGAAACAAGTCATAAAAACAATTCTACATTGTCCAACAGGGAATCATCCAAGAGACGGAACATAAATCTGATTCAGAAAACCACACTAATTTAATCAAATATAATTGGCTCATATTGCCTGGCCTCTGTTTCGAATAATTTCTTGCAACCAAAGATTGCAACTTGCAAAAAACTACATCACCTAATTTATCTACTTCTACCTTGTTCAGTCACTGTGTATGTTCTTAAAATTACTTCAACTTCCATCTGCACCACTGGGAACTACAAGGCTGACTTAGCATCCACATTGCAAATCGTTGCAATGTCGGAATTTCATAACCATATCCAGCCCACCAATCACATTAAAACATACAAATTTCCAGGTAAGCTATGAATGCTGTGATTGAGTGGAGTACAAGATCACAGAATCTACAAAATTCTTAATATCTAATTCTAAAAGTAAGACATGCTTTTTAAAACCTCAGGATGCATACCTGGAGCATTTAACGTCCGCCCCCTTTTTGCAAATTCAGTTCCCAGAGCACCGTGGTTGTTTATGTAAACTGGATGTTCTTTCGTCATTTCCAATTAATCTGAATCCTTAACTGCCAATTTCATCATGGCCTCTTGAAAACCATTCCTCATTCTAGAAGCAGCCTTAAAGCCAAGGCCATAGAATATGGAAGGATTAAGAAAAGAAGCTGCTGCATGTAATGGGGAGTAAAGATGTGTGTTCCATCTCCTTCCGATTATATCCCATATTGGCAAGTACCTGTTTAATACTAATTTTTGCCCTCCCCATTCCTTCATACAAGATATCTCAAAGACAGAAACATGAAAATATATCTTGAAGCTTTTGGTCTCAGCAACTAAGTTCCGCTGGTAAATTTCTGCACAAGATTAAGAATTCACTCATTGGTGTGTATATGTTTTTGTGATAGTAGATGCAAGCTCCAAGAGAGTGCTAACCCATTCTAGTTTACAAAAATCTTCCAACATTTTTGTAATACACTGTGAAGCACATGGAGACCAGAATATCAAAGGATACGTATCCATAAGAAGCTTTCCAGCATAGGCATAACTACTGGCACTATCTGTTAGAGTTGAACAATACTTTCGAAACCAACTTCTTGTACAACTGACTCCAGAAACCCAAATTTATAATGAGTGTCATCAGCATGACTAGTTATATCAATTGAACCAAGAAATATTGTTCCCTTAGGACATGCAACAGAAAAAACTATGAGTGACTTGGTCCTGCCATCAAACCAGCAAATGAATACAAATGAATTTGATTGATCCATATGTACAGGGAAGAAGGCATTGTTACATACTATTCAATCAAGACATGGCCCAAAAAAGCAAAAGAGAGTAGTGCAACTCTTACATAAAGGGTTCAAAACTTCATGTGCGGATGTAGGAAGAATCCAAACATGGACTAACTTACCTAGTCAACGAAAAGGGTAATATCCTAGTTAGACCTTTAGCAATCTCAGAGGCTGTAATAAAATATCGTCATCATCCCATATTTTCACAGTTACTCGCATAAAGACAAAGTTTCACCCTATTTGGTTGAAGAAAATGCATCTTTCTTGATTATGTAGTTTCAGTCAAGAAAGTTCACGGGCATTTAATAGGCTATCATTATATTTGAAGAATTGCAACTCAATCCAGTAGAACGCTACTTTGCTCTAAACAAAAATAATAAAATCCAAAGTCCCTGCAACTAAATCAACTTGAAAAGATATCAAACTTCTTACAGTACAAGATCTTCATGAATCATGGGTCATTCCAAATAACATAAATATAATCAAAAAACAGTTTGGCAGCGACGAGATTTTATCAAAAGAGAAGAATTGAAAGCATAACTAAAGAGTTAACCAATCTTGAATCTTGATAATACATTGCATTAACCTACAGATTTTCTTCCAATTATAACACAGGTGTTCATCGTTACATAAATTAACTGACGCGCACAGAGGTAGATGACGCAAGTGCACGCGTGAGTTACCTTTGATTTGAGAAAACTGAAAAACGGGATTTTGGATGAGTGAGGGAGGGCGGTGGAGTGGCGGTGGTTGGAAGAGATTGACAAAAGTAGCAATTCTCAAATAACGGGTGGCTTCGCATTTGGCAATCGACTCATACCTCCTGTTCGATAATTTTTTTTTTTTAAATTATGAATTTAAAGATTTATTAACATATGTAATATAATGTAAGAAAGAACATACCAGTATTCTAATTCTAATTTTTCATTTTTGAAGTACACGCTTTATATTTCAAACACTAACTTTTTAAGTTGTCCAAAATCACAAGATTGAATCAGTTCCACGAAAGTGATTTTTCAGCATAACATTATGAAAGCTCTAACGTAGATTTCATTCAATGTGGTCAAGGTTGGTAACACAAACCCAGCACAATTAGTCGGTATAAAATGTCACAAAAAGAGAGAACAGTTGAAATCCATGAGTTACAACTTACACGGTACCATGTTATGAATCTTATTCAAAGTTTTGGCATTGCTCACTGTTCCACGGAGTGACAAATAGCGACAATGCAGAATCATCTAAATTCTAAAACATAAACGAAAATTTTCACCAGGCACAACCCATCCAAATCTTGCACCCGCTTCTCGCAAAAAAAGTACTCAACTGTTTTAAGGGATATCCAGGGAAACATAGGTTTGTATGCAACAACTAAGGGACCCATGAAACCTTCAATATAACTAATTAGTTTTCGTGCTGGCTGTCTTGCTGCCTATATGTGCGTGCACAATCCGCAAAACTTTTCACCAATTCGGCACATTTTAGTGGGTCCTTAATATGTTCCTTGTAGCACTGCAAACATGCATCTTTCACATCCACACAGGGCATGGGCCTGCCATTTGGAATCTTAAACTCTTTATCGTGAAGATCCTTTGCCCTTTGAGTGACCTCCTGCAACATGTTCTCCTCCTGCTTCTTCAACCTCTCCACGACCTTCTCGCTCTCCTGAAGGACAGATTGGATGGCATCTAACTCAGGGCTTGAAGAGTTCTGGAGGGGCAAGTAAAAAGGAGGCTGAATTGGCCATCCAGTTGACGAGGGAACTTTGTGCGTCTTTGAATCATCAGAGAGCTCCTTTGGATGTACTGTTGAGGATGGTTGCGGTTCTTGGGAAACTTTTGTTTTCGGTTTCTTTGTTTTCTTCTTTACCTTCTCACCGTCATCAAGTAGCTTTTTAACTAAGTTGCTGCTGATCTGGATTGTAAATGATTCATCCATTGCAATGGTAGCTTCTAGTTCTCCTGAAATATATATAAAAGTTATTTCAACCAACCAAATGCTCAAACGTGTAGCACTAAAAGAAGCAAACACATTTCAACTTGAGGTGGCAAGGAGATGAGAAGCTTTACACTTAAAGTAAAGTTTGATCTCCACTTCCTTAAGAATAGTTTACAGAATTGTTAAGCCCCAGGGAGCATCAATTAGGACATAATCATCATTCAAAATCACTAATAGCACTAATCAATATCTTCTGCTGCATATACCACAAGTAAAGGGTGCAGTTACTTTCATCACCAAAACACAGGGATCATAAACTTAATAACTGCCAATTTTCTCACGACCCATCCTTGTTATCCCTCTCTCTGCATATAATGTTGCATAGTATCTTCAGCGGTCAGTAACTTCTGTTGCTACTAGTTCTCTCATTATTCTGCTTCCAGATTACTATCAACCCCACTTCCTAATCAGTTCTTCTAAAACAACAAAAATATTCTTAATACCAAAATAATAATAGTAATAATAATAATGATAAATAATAAAGAGGACTTAACAGCAGATTCCAGATTAGTTGCATTCAGATCAACTTGTAAGTCAACTGAGGTGAAACAACCTAGTTATGATAACAGATTGAAGGAAGCCAATCTAGTAAGAACAGTGGCTGCTGACAAGTCAACTAACTGTGCGAGAAAGCAAAAATGAAAACAGAACCATTTTCAGGATTTCAAAGTACAGCTCAGGCACGCACATAACATGTTAGTAGTGTGACTAAGAAGTGCCATATATTCAGATTGCCTGCGATAACAGATATTCCCATGGCATGCTAAGAGAATCTACTGAAAGATAAGACCAACTCTAATAATTACTCATATGCTTTCTGATTACAAGATATCAATACCCAAATAAATTTGACTGGCAAACCCTAAGAATGTCTAGTAGTACACCCTTATAGCATCTGCAAGGAATAGCAACAAAAGACCATGAACATGTATAAAATGATAAAGAGTTCCATGAGAGTTCTATGGCCGGCTAAGGACAAACAGACGTGGTTGTGTACATTATGAAGCCCAAACAGGAACACTTTCATTCAGTACTTCAATTAAATCTTCATTTTGTAGACTGTAGTTCATGAAATAATGACATCAGAGCTTACTTGTAAAAGTATTTTGCAACAGATGAATGAGTCTATTTAAGTCTTAAGAAGAATAGGTCCAGTTGATTCATTGACAAAAAACTATGAGTGGCCTTTATTGGGAGACTCTCCACCCATGCATCACAGATAATAGACCCCTTAGATTCTAGGTGTTCTTGATTTGTCATCATCCAATCTCTACACGAGCCTTTGGTCATGTTAATATGACCTCGTTCTTAATTAATAGCAAAATTATATTCTCAATTTCCGTGAATAATAGCCGCCTTCTTTCTCTAATTAAATACATTTCAAAAGATTATCAGCATGTACAAGAAGGCACGCTTCAAGATGACTATCAGCTTCCTTATAATAATGAATAGCTTTAGTCAACTTATATTCTAGTCTTTCTAGACATAAGAGACCACTACAAGTTGCCACTAAAACCCAAGCACAATAAAAAGCTGCCATTACAATCAATGTCTTTTGATGGCTTACTTCACTTTCTTTATTTACATGTATTCTTTACACCTTAAGTTCTAATCCAACCCTCTGTAGATGACAAAGATATATTTAAGCATCAACAAATTCTTTTCCCAATATAATCTTTTCTTGTTTCAAGAGTTTTTTTCAGTATTTATCTTGCATGAAATAAAACTTATCATGCAGCCCTCAATTCGACTTTTATCAATTTCAAAAATTTCCTGACCAAAAACATCACACAACTTAGTCTTTGTAGGCTTTGAGATACCCACCCTGAATGGGGTGCAAAGGAAAAAATATTTGAAAATATAATCCTTCAATATGTTTCATTGAAAACTGTATGTACAGGAATGTATCGTGCAGAATTAGACAATCATGCCACTAGATAACTCATAAAGCTTATATAAGAACTCATCTAGAAATTACACTCCCACATATAAGTCATATACCTCCTCAAAGGGGAATTTGTTCAGTTCTTTCTATTCTTTTCGAAGGGTAAAGGGGGAAGAGTCCAGCGAACCTTAGCTGCAAAGCAAATGCAGGATTCAGTTTATCTGTGCCTTAACTAAAATCCAGGGAACTTTAGGTAACATCTAAAATATGTTTAACCAATAACGCAGTTTGTTCCTGGTATTTTCTTAAAACATGGAGGTTTTGAAAAGGAAAACACATAAACTTTGATTAAGTTATGTCTTTCTGGTAATGTTCTTCTATATCAAGTGGAGAGGACTGAGAAGTCTCCCGTATTAAGTTTCTGGCTACTCTCTAAGGTCCTATGGACCTTTCACTGCATTTTTTTTTTCCTTATTAAAATTTATAATTGAACAGCACAGCAGTCTGCCACCCATAATCAGTAAGAAAGGCACCAGGACACAATTGAATTATCCCTCTATGTATTGCCAATCTGGTAAATCACAGTTGTTTAGAAAAATCCTAGCAGAAACCTCTTGCATGCCCAAATATAACAAAACAAATAATTGTAAATGACTCTCCTACTGAATAGCTTTTTACCCTGTTCTGTTCAAATCAACCATTTTGTAATCCTACCAGCACACATGTTCAATCTCCTAACGCCAAAACATATTACTAAGGTTATCAACCAAAATTTAGGTCGAAGTTTCTTGAAAAGAAATGCTGTATTAATTACAAGTAAAAAATAAAATATCAACAAGCACATTAAGAAGAAAAAATAATAGACAATCCATCTCAATCCAAACACGAAAATCATCATGCCTCGGTTGTTTGGATTTCACATATAATTATAATTTACGCCCAATGCCAGCATCCGAGGGTTTAGCACTCCATTTATCAGTAACAATATGGAATGCTAAGCCAGAATAACAAATTTCGCAATACATCAAATCTCAAGGTTTAGAGTTTATCGAATCTGAATTCGCAGATTCGTTTCCTTTTTCAATTTTTTTTTCTTTGATTAATATCTATGTTGAATTATAAGCAGGACTTGTGTGGCATGAAAAGATTGATCTTCAGAAGAGAATAGTGATACCTTCTGAAAAGCGCGATCAATTAAACTGATCTTTATCTCATTCGACTAGCGGCAGCGAGCCGGCGGAGAGTGGCCTGCAATTTTGCTGTCGACTTGGTTGAAACTTCTCCCCTTATTGTTTTGGGGAAAATGGTAGACAGGGCAAACTGTAAAGCAATAATTAGATAATTTTCTTTTTTTCTCTTGTAGATTTGAGATTTATTATTATAAAATTTGGAAAAAAGAAAAAGTACTTTGAAATTTTTTATGTCGGAAAATTGGCTTTTGATTCTAGTTAACT
Source organism: Scutellaria barbata (assembly GCA_028654395.1). Taxonomy (NCBI): domain Eukaryota; kingdom Viridiplantae; phylum Streptophyta; class Magnoliopsida; order Lamiales; family Lamiaceae; genus Scutellaria; species Scutellaria barbata. Next base: position 14,286,495 of record CM053645.1, read on the forward strand.
TAGTAATAACACTCTTACACCTTAATTGTTAAAAAAAAAAAAATATCCAACCTATTGTAACAGTAATCCAACCTATATAAGTATATAACAAGTTGATACTATTTTAGTTATCACGAGTTTGGTAGTTCAAGTGGTATCATATTTTTATAAAAATGATTCATGTTTGTTATAAGTACTATCTTACTTTATAAAGGTGTATATTGTGATGACCCGAGTTACGAGTTATCCAATTTTTTAGTCTTATTGTTCCCCTCTCTCAAACTCATTAAAAAAAAAACTTTAAATAATTTAGGTTAAAATCAATACTATATAAAAAGGTTATCAATTGCATTCGAGAAAAACAGGGTTTTGCAAATATAATATTTTGAAAATTTGGGGATCAAAAATCTCAATAGACAAACATAAAGTATTAAAAACAATTTTCTCCAAAAATTTATAGAATTCTTTTAATATATATATGCATTTTTAAGTTTTCTAATAGTTACTTATATCGAAATATAAATATATATATATACGAATTTTAGATCACGTGCAACGCACGTGGAGATCAATTCAAATTAATACAAATATTTTATATATAACATTTTTACATTAGAGTTTTAATTATAATAGAATTCTATAGAATTTTGAATTAGTTATAATTCTAATATAAAATTATTTAAGTATAAAAATCCTAAATTATTATTTTAACCTTAAATAATAATCATTAATAGGGATATATTCGACAATCTATATTTTATAAAAAACATCCACACTTTTATACAGATAATATATATATATATATATATATATATATATATATATAGAGAGTGTGTTTTGATCTCTTATGTAACGATGCAACTCAACAATTCTAATTAATACTTTGCATATATTTGTATTGCAGTCGATACTATCGTTCGAGTATACTGTAGCTCATAAAATAGATCAATGTGTACTCTTTAGTATTTTCTATGTGGTTAATTAACTTGTGATTCATGGAAGTCATATAGGGTTCCAATCATGAAGACTGAAGTCCAAGGTACCTTTTGTGCAAATTTAAGAAGATTTATTTTCCTATTTTTATTAGTGAAAACTTTTAAAATAAATTTATTTTTCTTACATTAAAAAATATTTATAATCTATCTTTACCTGTATCTTCAAAATGCACTTCCAAACCTACTAGCAATTTTTTATATACCTATTTCAAACATATTAATATTTTACATCCTTTTCTTTTTAAACTGATCAAGACACTATAAAATTGATACTCTTATAAAAAATTTCAATTGTGATAGTGATAGAAGAGTGAAATTGAGACTGAAAACAAACCGAAGCTGAAAACTTCACACATCGGAAACAAACAAGACTTTGTCTGAAATTTCAGTTGGTTGTCTACTAATTGTCCACAACATGAGTGACTTTGTCTACTAATATATATATATATATATATATATATATATATATATATATATATATATATATATATATATATATATATATATTTATTTATTTATTTATTTATTTATTTGTTTTACTATATCCAAAGGATGTGGATCTTTTACCCGCTACTTTTGTACTTGAGACAATTATTTGTGAGTGAATGTTTGGTAGAGGTTGGTAGAGCCTCAAACAACACTTTACCTACCCATTCTTACCCCAATTGTAAGAGCTTTAACCTTTATTCAATAATAAACACGTGGAAAAGGCTCGCACTTTCTCCTCTTCTTCGAAATTTTAATCAAATTATAAGCATTTACTTGAAAATCCCGATTGTCACCATGATAATCATGAGATTATAACTCCAAATATATACATAAATGTTGGAAAATGGGATATGATTTAAGATAAAAGTAAGTCAACAGTGATAGAAGATATCGAAGATGTTGTCACAACACTTGACACAACACTCACTTTGAAAAGAGTTTGCAGTGAAAATTAAAAGATACTCAATAAATTTTCCAGATATATATAAATATATATCTTGAGATACCTTAGGTAAAATCTTATTCACAAGAAAAGTGAATACAAATGAATTCCAAAAATAGGAAAAACCTACAAAATTAGAACTCACTAAAGATCATAAAGATCAAAAGAAAAACCTCTTTGAGTATACTATATCACTCACCTCACACAAACCACTATTGAAAGGATTCTTGGATACTTAGAATATTTCAAGTTCGTTTGGATTACAAGGATAAGTAACAAGGTAAAGTAACTCTCCTATTTATAGATTCCTTCCAAGATAACTACCTAAACTACTTTTCTAAATTGTAGCCTCACAAAAACGTGGATCCTTGCTCAGTAAGGTCTTGTACAATGCACGAGCACTTTTCTCCAGGTTGTTACTTTATTGTTCCAGCTAAGTTGACATGGTCCACTCACGCACTCTTTCAGGTTTTATCTCTAGTTAGTTACAAAGATATTGTTTGTTTTTTTGACTCAATCCATACTCTTCGTTTACTTAGTTTATGACCTGCAAAACAAGATACAAATGCAAAACACGTGGAGAATTGTAAAAGAAGACAGAACAGTCAAGAATGTTGCAACAGATGTTGGGCAACATTCCAATTAACATTTGATTTCTAAACAACAATATAATTAACAAAATTGTTAATTAAAAATGTTGACTATTTAATCAACTAAAGTCCATCTAACAATAAATTTATAAATATTGACAAAAGTATCTTAAGTGATGTCTCATGAATCATATTATTCGAAATGAACTCACATACAATTCATTCTTTACAAATATTTGCAAGAAATTACCTTAAACTTTTTTTTTTTTAATAATTTCAATTTGAAGCAATGGGGATAAACATATGTGGTATATATATATATATATATATATATATATATATATATATATATATATATAATAAATAACGAAGAAGAAGAAAAAGGAAATGATTCAATATTCCACTTAGTCATAAAACCATTTGATCTTGTGCAGCTACATTACATATATACGGATGGATGATGCGCCACCAACTGCCAGTGCTCAGATATTGTGAATCTTGGTGTAGGGTCACTATCATCACCCTCACCACATCTTATTATGGACTATCGTCATGTCATACTTTTCATATACGAGTATTAGATCACCTGCGTTGTATATAAAAATCAATTTAAATTAAGGAAAGAAATAATATAAATATCTTATATATAACACTTTATATTAGAGTTTTAATCATATGAAAATTCTAAATCACTATTATAACCTTAAATAATAATCTTTGATGGAGATATATTTGACAATCCATATTTTGTAAGAAACATCCACACTTTTATATAGGTAATAGATATTTAAACATTTATTTAAACTATTTTTTTTATTTTGTCCTTTTGTTTTCTTATAATTTTGTGGCTTTCCATGTTGTGAGCTTTTGGAAGGGCGAGACAGATGTGAACGACATTTGTAAACTAGCTATACTAATTAATGTGTCTTATTTATGGAGATAAGTTTTGAGAGTGAGCATATGATCATATAGTGGTTCATATATACTCTATATATGAGTAGCATTCTGAAGATTAATAAATTCCATCATACTCATGATTAAGTTTCACACTCAAAGTCACTCTATTAATTAGTGCTAAGAGCTAAAACTTTGTTTGTATTTTCTATTGATGCATGATCACTTCCGAAGTGACTTTAAGCAACAAAGATTACCTAAATAATTGTAAGTGCATATTTTAATATGTCAAAATGTAAGCTGCCTAGCTAGATTAATTATACTAAATTACTAATACGAGACAGGATATATATAATATATTATTACCCATCCCTCCTGATGAAAACTTAATTTGCTAATATATAGTTAATATTCTATACCAGCTACTTTTTTACACAGTGCTGTTCTTGTGGTGGCTGCAAGACACATAATCAAGACACATGAAAAATAAGTCACTTTTTTTGCAGATTGAGTGCTTCATTAATTAATATCTCAAAAAAAAAAAAAAAGTGTAGAAAGGGCCGCTACATAGAGAATTTATTTAAAAATGATATTATAATATGCTAAGTATAGAATAACGTGGATAATATCAATAGTATATACTGTGGTGTGTGTATATATATCATCATAAATGGTGCATTGCAAAGCAGCCACTGTTTGATCCAACACCTAATAGCCTTAAAAGTTGAGGAATTCCAAGGACTGGGGTGAAGGAGACATTTCAACACACAGATAGACTTAGGAATCCAAATGCAAAGATTTGAATATGACTTAGTTCAAGTATATATAACATTAAGAATATATTGATTTGAAGGGGCGTCGGCCGATCCCAGCCCTTACCAACTTGCGTCCAAGAAAAATGAAAGAAATAAATTATTTGTTTAGAAATTCGAACAGAAACAATGATAGAGAAGACGAACACACATACACTGATCCAAAACATTAATTGTTTGATCGATGTAACGACATATTTTTAGTTTGTAAGCTTAGTTTGAATAGAAAATCATATACCCAGTGGGTAAATGATTACAGTGCAAAAAAGGGCCTCTTCTTTATTGAAATATCAAAACAAATGTACACAAAAAAGGTTCATATTTACATGTACATTTGGTCATATTGACCCCTGTCCGTACGTATGGCCATCCTTAATTTGTGGCATAGGATTAATACAACTACTTGGTAACAGTTTAAAAACATTTGAAATAGATAACTCCCTCTAACTTTTGGTTGAAACGAAACCAGTTCACAAGAAAGGCCTCACTTTCAAAGCCCATTAATATTTACAAAAATCAACCGTATAATTAAAATCTAGTTGTGGACCAATTTGAGCAAGCTAGCTAGAATCATGATACTTAGTAACATGTGTAAATGCTCTTGATCACAAATTTCCCCTTTTATTGCTTGTCCCCCATCTCTAACGACTTCAGGGCACTATCCATTTCCATGTCGTTGAAACAATCATAGCCAAAGTCATGAATGCCAAAATCTTGACAATCCAATAGCCACTGGCAGTTCTCGTCCCAAGATGAGTCGCAGAAACTGTTGAAACTTTCTGTTGAGGATGGAAGCTCCCATGGAAACTCAACCTGGGGAGGGTCATCCCTGAATAGGCAGCTGATTAAAGGGTCGTTTTCGTACAAGTTGATTTCGTGTAAATTGGATTCGTCAGATGAGCTATTTTGGTCAGTTGGAGAGTTTTGATCAGCGGGGACATTGGACCCTGGTAATTGTTGCAACTGGTGATCTTCTTCTGATTCTGGAAATTGTTGTCCTGTTTGAGATTGTGAGTTTTCGTTGGAAGTTTCCGTTTGAAGGGGCTCGTGTGTGACCGGATCGATTCCCATTTTCAGAAGCTTTTTTTTTATATGAGTGTTCCAATGATTCTTGATCTCATTGTCTGTTCTTCCTGGCAATCTTGCTGCAATTTTAGACCACCTAGTTTGTTTGGAAAAAACATAGGTTGATTAAAGAGAATCAACAAAAAATATGATTGTATTTGTCATGTAATTAATATAAATAGGAACATATATTTGAAATATTAATAAAATACAAAATGAAATACTGCAGAAAGATAAGTACTCATTTGATAAAAAGACATGTAACACATAAGCTAGTGTCTTGTATAAAAAATATAAAGTGGGTACGTAAATGATTAAACTCTTAAAAGCAAGCAAATATTATCATCATAAGAAAGGAAATAAAAAAGGCACGGCTATTATTTTAACCAATGAAAAGGCTTTGGGGATAGCCATAATTAATGTGTAAAACAAAGAGTTGAAAGTAGAGTTGTCATTGCCATAAAAATATCAATTATCTTCATTTATTCATGTTGAGTTCCATTTTGGCAGATATTAATCCAACAAGACTGATGATTAAAGAAAAAAAAATATAAAACGTAGGTATAATACCTGTTACCAAGTCGAGCATGAAGGTCGATAACCAACTGCTCCTCGGCGTCGTTAAGAAGGCCCCGCTTCAAATCGGGGCGGAGATAGTTAGTCCATCGGAGGCGGCAGCTCTTGCCACAGCGGCGGAGGCCGGCGAGCTTGGGGACAGCCCGCCAGCAGCATTGGCCATTGGTAAGAATAAAGTTGATGAGTTTCTTGTCTTCGTCGGCGGTCCAGGGTCCCTTTTTCACACCAAGTTTGTCGCAGCAAGGTTGTCTACCCATTATGATGTCAATGCTGTTTTATTCACCGAACTCAATTGAATATATGTATAGCCCAGTTCAACTCAAAAGTCCTCTTTACCCACCTATATATAGTGCCAAATTAGTAAAATAAGTCATGACCAGATTTCTGATTTCTTCATCAGCATATATACATTATAATATTGTGTGTGATAAGGGGGCCCACCATTGGTTTATGGAAAGGTACAGATGAACTAGAAAAGACTCATGTTCGATAGTGAATGATGCCATAGGGTGACCCAAACACAAAGCTCCCACAAAATGAAATTATCAATTTTTTTAATTTACTTGTATTTCTAATCCTACAGAGTGGCATCCTGTAAATGCAATCTTACTCAACCATAACATCACCTATTTCGTCATCACCACGTTTACGTCTCTTTGCCTGTGACCTAGCGTTCTTGGACCCCGACAATATGGATCGTTTTTTTTTTTTTTTTTTTTAACTAATTGCAAATATATATTTGTTTTTATTGATTTGCTAATTAATGTTAAATAGTTAATTAGTGAAGAACTAATTATCTCCAATTCTTTTCATTTCACAAAATAAGTATGACTCTGGTTGTTCATAAATCACTTCACCAATTAACATATGATATGTATTAAAAATTATAAAATATAAGTAAAACAGTAAAATGTAATAAAGATTCAGATTGGTTTTCACTATTCTATTTCTTTGCAACTTAATTTCAAGAGATATTTTTCTTGAAGAAACTTTCTCTTCCACTCTAAGTATGATATTTGATCTCTTTATTTGAAAGAGAATGTAAGATAGATTGAAATGTCCCCTTTTTTTTTTTTATAAAGTGAAAAATATTCATGATATATACTTATTTTATAGGCATATTTCTTCTAAGTTACTTCAGTTTGTACTATATATATATATATACTTTATATTATTATGTAGTATATATTTTTTTGTGAGTTTTAATGTAACCTATTGCGATATATTTCCATGCAGTAATCCCAAATATTCGAGCTTTATAAATATGGTTCAATAATCACAACATGTTTAAACTTAAGAGACCACATGAACCTGGCCTACTGAGTATTGAGTACATCTCATGACAAAGACCACCATAAAATTCAGATTTGATTTAATATTAATGTGATACAAAGACGTAGGTTGCATGAATTCGTGTTTGAGAATAAATATTTTCTAGATTCTTCCATTGCAATCAAATATTAATATTTTAAGGTTATCCGATTTGTGAAAATAGGCCCCTGTTCTGCAAGTTGTTGAATAAATCTATGTGAACCAATTGATATTGTTCAAATAATTGGTACAAGTTTTTAATTTAGCCAACTATGATTTCTTTCCAGGGTTATTATTGACATGTAATTATACGTGTCGTCTGCACAGGGATTACTTCCAACACCAATAATTCTACACATGATGACTATTTTTTCAACACAAATAGTATTTTCCAAATAATTAAAAGTATATATTTCAGCCATGGATCAGTTGAGGGGCAGGTGGTAATCCCAAGTCTTGGGTTTTTTGACTTAGGCCTCTAATTCTTCAATGTGGACCTCATCTTCCAACTACTTATTACTATAGTGTAAACTTTTATTAGGTGATTTAATTAACATATATATATATATATATGTATAAATGTGTGGATATTCTGTGGACGCGTGATGTAAGATGATATATCTTTACCAAAAGGTACTGTAGGTTAAAGATGGAATTTTTCTTCTTTTTTTTGCCCCTAAAACATATATAATTTTATTTGTCAAACAAATCAAGAATTTATTACAATACTACTTGTTGTCTGGTTGAAACTCGATTCCTTATATGGATTTAATGAGTCAAACTAATTACCAACCCCTAAAATCTCTTAGAAAAAATGATTAAATATACGAACCCTTTTTTTTTTTTTTTAAGTTAGAATCAATTTTCAATTAAAAAACTATTTTGACTTTTAAAATATGACTTTTTGTTTTTCAAACGTGACTCATTTTACCAGACGAATGAGTATAAATATTTGGCTAATGCATCCACTAGCATGACCTACGTTTGTGCAGATCTACACATCTAATCTCGAACCCCGCATATTTGAACATCACATGAAAATTCGTAAAATGTGCAAATAATATGAATATTCAATATATGTAATATGACAACCCAAATGACAAAAAAATGAAAAACAATTTAGACATATATACAATAATATATGCGGCAATTAATGGCAACCACAGGAAGCATGTCTGGTTCTAGTTAGGCAGCTTGTGGTGTATGATGAATGCGACGTGATGAAACTAAGTCGTGTCATATGTATAGGAATTTAGACAATAAAATAGTTGTCACCTATTTAATTGTTCCTAATATTATAGTATGATGATATTGTAATACGTTCATACACGATTGTTTACATGCATGCATGTATATACTTTCCCCATAAGGAAAGATAAGCTGACAAATCTACACAAAATGGATTAATGTAAATAGCATGTCTCCATCACGATATACACATGCTATTTGCCTGCAATTTCCCAACAATAAGAGGTATTCATGATCAACCACGTATTACTGTCCCTCTTAATATATCACCATATAATATATATATATGTATGTATGTATAGTACCATCCCACGTACTCAGGTGTTAATGTAAAAAGATTTGTGTATAATTATAGGTTTGTTAATTTAGATGAGAAAGTCGAGGTGTGATATAATACTGAAATACTTTGATATGTCTGTGTGTATTCTGGTTAATTCTAATATATGTACAATGATTTTGATGGATGTGTAGGTGTAAGAAATTTTTAATTTTTTTTATTGGTTATAGATCTGATTCCTAATGTTGTTGAATTAAAATTTATAAAATTCTTACCAAATACTAAAATCCGGTACCACTTTCTGCTTCTTTTTTAGACCCGTTTTACCTAGCTTGCCTTCAAAATATTGGATCTAATTCTGATATTGAGATACAATTTAAAATACATAAAAATTAATTATATTACAATATATGTGTGCAATCGCATTTTGTATATATGAAATAGAAATTGCCCTATATGGTTACAACTTATATGGAATTGAGGAACTTATATATAATATAGGAAAAAATTGCAGTAGTTTTCCCCTAACTTAAGGTCTTGTCTACTTTTGATTTTACCAATCATGTATATTAGTTGTGGTGCTCATTATCATTATTTCCAATTTTCATTTAATTTACTCAAAATTCGATTTTTTCTATATGGATGTTGGAATTGTTGTCGTGAATTTTAATTTCAGCGTCCACGGAAACATAAATTGACATTTCGAGTAAAATCAGACCAAAATTGAAATATAATTAATGGTAAAAAAACTTGAATGAAACCTAAATTAACATGATGAAAATTTTGATTTTCCCTCTTAAGTTATAACCAATCTAAAACAAAAAATAAGAAGAAGGAGAAGAAAATTGTTTTTAATGTAATTGCTAATTACATAACAAATCCACATATATGTGCGTGTAAGTTGTGACTAGTTGAGCTGAACTAGAGATTTTCCATCCCCTCTTTTGACTCTTTCTAATTCCGCCCCCCACCCACCCCACCCCCAACCCCACAAAATAAAATTGTGAAATTTGTAATCATCAGATTGTCAAAAGGTAATACGTACATTCCGATTAATTTTCCTTATGATGAAAATAATTCAACTTATATGGACTTTTTAAAAAAAAAAAGTAGAACAAGAATATTATATTTAATATGGTACCTATTCTTGGAAAATAATTTAAATGGCCCTTTAATGAATATTTTGAAAAATAAACAAGATCACGTTGCTTGAAAGCAATTAATTAATCACTCATTTTAAACATCATCCTCAGCTAATTAAGACAAGAATTGAATAATTATGAGAATATTTTGGAAACTCACATATATAGGTGTGTGTACTTGTAAGTCTATTTCAAGAAATGGACATAGATAGACATAGAGAAACAGAAAACAGATAAAAGTGAAGTTGTACCAATTAAAAAAAATAAAAACAAATTAGACCCATCTAACATGCACATGGTTCGGCTGTGAATTCATAATCAAAATAAGGACCATTGGTGATTGGTCCAAACTAGTTGCATTTACGTTTCACTCATTATATTAATTGTCATCTAATTATGCATCATTTTCTCATAAGACTATTTCACTTTCATGACTTCACTTTGTGATCCACATAATTGAGTATCCACAATAATAGGTGTGAATCTCATTAATTTCAAAATGGATAAATTTCAATAACAAAACCCAATTTATAGATTAGTTCTCAATTTTAAATCCAAATTTTAAAGTTTTTAAATTTTAAAGTTTCTCAATAAAAAGCTCAATTTAACATTTTTTTTCTCAATTTAAGGCTTGACCGATCAAAATTTTAGGAATGAATTTGTAGAGAAGCATTATTTGTGACTTGAAAAGAGAATATCTATTTTAGTGAAATAGAGAGAGTAATTTTATAAAGAAATCTAAAATTTTAAAACTGTTCTCATATATAATTAGTAAAAATTTAAATTTTATATTTTGGTTATCTATTATAATCTTCTTCTTTTATTAAAATAAAATAAAATAGGAAAGTTGATCAATTCAACTAAATATGTAGAATTACAAATAAAATTATAATAAATGACATTGAAAATAATCTTCTCCTTCTGAAAATAATGTTGATTAATTTTATTTTTAACTTATATATATATATATATATATATATATTGTTAAATCTGATAGCATATAAATGATCAGCATATATAAAAGTTCAAATTGTTAAATATGGAGTTTCATTAATTTTACATTCATCATTAACATCTTCTAAATAAATTCATTATATTATTGATTGCATTAATCTCCATCAAATCACACAATTACTTTTTGTATATCTGCTGATTAAAAAAGGAATATTCCAAGCTTAGTCCTTAATATCAAAGTGATTAGGTTAATCCCCCATTTATAAGAAAAGTCACATTCTCTGACTCGTAGTTCCAAAGGTAATTAAGGCAACAATATGCCATTATGGCTTAAGCACCATCAATAACACAACTTAAAGGGACTCTTCATCTAACAAAGTACAACCAAAATAATATAATAATTAAGGAGAAAACGCCCAAGAATTATGTGAGAGCATTAAAGAGCTAATGATGACAAAATTTTAGCATAATGTTATCGTCATTAAAACGTACTATAATTTTATTTATTTATTCTGGCACATAAATTTAAAGTTACCATGAGAGAAAGTAGAGTTTTATAGAATTCAAATGGGTAGCCCTTGAAAAGAAATCGAAATGTATAATCACCATCAACTTCAAAATTTTCAAAGTTATAATTCCCTTTTCCTATAATAGTTTACAGAAAAGTATAGCTATTGTTGGCCTACTAATTAAGACCTTGATACGACTATACGAGTACTTAAAAAAGTTGTTGCAATAATCCACTATATAATCAATACACTTATGAAAATCAGAAAGATTTGTTTACCTATTATTTTGGGAAAAGTATAGAATCAAAATTAGGGATGTGATAAATTTGAGTATGTGGTCTCTTTTTTAATGACGGCAAATAAATTTGAGTATCAATTACCACTTTTCACTAAAATCAAGAATTTGATTATGATCTTTTGTCTCTCACACATTAAGGACATTAAATATAGGGAAAAATCCAAAAATATATTTTGTGGATATAAGTTGTGATGAATTTTAGTATGTGTCTTTTTTTACATAAAAGCTCTGCAACTCATAAGCATATTCAATACTGTTGTATTTTTATTTGAGTTTGATGTTTTCATCTCTAGTAGTACTATAAAAATTGGTGCTAACTTTCTTTAACTGCCAATCTTGGGTTAATGTAGGATTTGAACCTACAATATTTTTTATTTTTTTTCTTTTTCAAAGTTTTCATTCATTATGTTCGTTTTCTTTTCATTTCATTTTTTTTCATTCTTTTTTTTTCTTTCTTCTTTTTGTTTTCTTTATATATAGAGTGTTATAAATATTTTTTGTATTTAGTTTGAGATATTTACTAAAACCCTTATTAAAAGATATTATTATTAAATAATTATATTAAATAAGATTTAAACACACATATATATAAATAAATTATAATATAATAAATATCCAAAACTTGATAAATTAACAATGATTATGGATAACACTAAATATATGACAAATAAATAAAATAAAATAATAATAATAATAATAATAATAATAATAATAATAAGGAATATTGTGGAATATTCCATTTTAATCCAACAAATAGTGCTGCTAGAGATAAATAACAATTTTTACATTCGAATAGTGTAAAATTTACAATAAAATATTATATAGTACTGAAGATACTCTTACATCGTTTGGAAACCAAAATACATATGAGGTCTATGTTGAATATAATTAATGGTGTAGGGTCAAATATTTAATTTTATTAATAAATGGTAACAAAAACCTATTTATACAAAATATATAGTTAATTCGAAGTTGCTCGCAATTTAAAATAAGCTTAATTGCCAAAAAATTCAAAATTTTACTTTTTTTATTTTATTTTAGTCAATTTGTAATTTTGGTCAAAAAATTTGATTGTGTGGTAGTATGGATGACATGTGGATAGTAGCTAACTAAATCATACATTACTTAAAATAAATCAAACATAAATAATCATGAATTAACTCACATAACTTAAACAAGTATAAAAAATAAAAAATAAAAATGATGAAAACAACACAACATAGTCAAAAATCATGTATCAGTGTTACACTCTAAAATAAATTAAATGAAATATATCATAAATAGAAACAAGTTTATAGAACAATTAGATGTATACATGATTTTTTTTTTGTATTGAATTGTTTTCATATATATTTTTTTAATTTAATGTGGCTTTATGACATATAATAAAAAAAGGGTAAATTGGTAATGCATCGAAAAGAGGGTTGGTAAGGAAATTACTAGTGGGTCAAAAGTGATTCTTTTTGTTATGGAAATTGATATGCGTTATATATAATATTATACTAGTATATAATATAGAGGAGCAAATATGCCTTGAAATGTAAAGAGCAATTTTCATTTACAAACAATAAATTCTTAAAAAATTGTTACGAAGCTCCAGGAATTAAAGGAAGGTATAGAGAAATGTGAAAGATTTGATATTATCTCCATGATATAATTTTCCTTATTCATCCATTGTAATATTATAATTTTTTAGTATATTAGGTTGGTAATTAGGCTAGCATAATTGGCAACATCTGGTGCATCTTTTGGGTTTTATATATGTATTTTTTAATTTTGTGATAACATGAAAAAAATATTTTTAATCTCTGGTTGTGTGAATTTATTCATGATATCAGAGCAGGTAAACAATCAAACAGCTTTCTTATAATACTTCTATTTTTCATTCTCAATCAAACTACATTTTTAGCTATCTCAAATCATGTTGAAAACAAACGACGAAACGTCAGAAACAAAGTCCACCGAATCAGTTATGATAGGCCTAATGTCCCCATATTATATCTTCGGATCTGATAGTCCAAATCTTATTTTCACAAGTGATCTCCTCGGAAATTATGTGGATTGAGCCGATGAAATAAGCAATACACTTTATGCGAAAAAATCTTGCATTTATCGCATTTCCTATGAAATATTTGATACGTATCTGATTCTTCGTAAAGAAGAAATATTAGTTAATATGATGCTTAATTGCTTATTCCCTCCTAAGTTATGAAACTATAATACATCATAAATAAAAAAATCAATTGGGTCATGGTCCATCAAATGATTTAAGTGTTTAAGATCATTTCAAAGTAAGTGTGAAGTAGATAAACTAACAAACAATTTGTCACATTGTCGTTTTGCTTTTGGAGAAAGAAGAAGAAATAGTATTGGTTTTCATGTCTAAATTTCAACCGAATCGGACTTTCCTTTTACCTTATGGTGGACATAAATTTATTTATTTTTTAATTATCTTATCAATTTCAAAATGGAGCAACGTTTTGTTTTTCTTCCAAAATTTAAACTCACGTTGTTAGCTTTTAATATGATATGGCATTGGCATATGATGACATAATTAGTACGAATACTCCATAATTCATCTGTAAGGTATATTTGACAGTGTTAAAAGTATTAAAAGTAATTTCTACATGTGTCACCAAGTTGAGGTTTCAAGTTAATTAGAATTTCAAATAATTTTTAATTATTAAAATTAATAAACTTAAGCGTTTAATTAATTAAAATGATAGGATGGTTAAATTTGTGGAAGAAAATTCCCAAGGTTATTGCGTTTTTATATTGTTAAAGAGTTGATCAATATGAAAGGGAATTCGAATAGGCTCTAAAAAAAAAAGAAAAAAACTTTTACAAGTTAATTAACCTTTCTAGGCCGGATCCGGTTACAAATTAATTGTTAGTATTATATGTGGAGAAATGTTATATATTATTTTGCGCCTAAGAATAGAAAAATTTATTGATGATGTAGAATATTCTTGTAACGTGCAAATGTTGAGTTATAGTGAAAACAAAAATATACGTTGTTTTTTCCCATAACTACATTTTCATACCATTCGATATCATTTGCAAAATAGGGCATCATGAATGGATAATAAGGAACAATTAAGAAGGTATGTTGGTTATTTTAAAGACACACTCAAATTAGTTAAAAAGTAAGTACCCAAATTGGGCCACATTAAATTGGGTCATATATGGGCTTTGTGGATAAAGGTAGACTACCCATTAATTCATTCATCAAAAGATATATATACACAACTAAAAAACCGATATTTTGAGTCAAATTTCAAACGGATAATTTTTCTCCAACTACGGCCATTCATGGCCTCTTCTTTCCTCTTCAACTTAGCCATTCCCTGCACCATTTCCAAATGGAAAAACCCCAGAAATCAATCAACTAAAATCCGCTGCATAGGATGGGTAAATTTCTTCCAATCCGAGCTCCAATCACATTACGCTCACCAACTGCTTGTTACATTGTCTATGATTGCTGAAATGTTGTTTTGTGTGTGAAGGCAGGATCCAGAAGGTATACTGGGAGCTCCAAAGCCGGGGCATATAGCGAATCTAGAATTCAAGCGACGCCTTGACAAGGATGTTGAGGCCCGAGAAGCTTTCGAGCGCCAGGTCCGAGAAGAGAAGGAACGCCAACGAAATCTTCGTGAGGTGGGGCCTTGTATACTTTCTGTGATCATGCTCTACTGAATCAAAACGTTGATATATACTTCTTCTGCATATTTAATTAATTTGGTTTTTTAAGTTTTTGATGAGTGAGTGAGTCCTTGTATTGGTTATTGTTCTTTGTAGAATCTGATTTTTTTGTGTTTTCTATGTTATTTTGCATATTATCGTTAGACTCGAGTGGCACCGGATTCTATTGAGGGGTTGGTGGAGTATTTTCTAGATACAGAAGCTCAGGAGATTGAATTTGAGATTGCAAGATTGAGGCCTCGGTCAGTTTCTTTATTTTTCTCATGTTATGTTGCAACTTACTTGTAAAGACTTTGATATACTTAAGTTTGAATATCATGTTAATACTAAGTTCTTGGAAGTCACTTCTAAGTAGCAAATCCATACATATACATATGGTAAGTAAATAGTAGTTGCAGGGTTCTCGATTATTGTTTCTGGTAGTGAAATTACATAGCGATAATGATATCTTTTAAGCTTAGTGATGGACTTCAAGTCTTCATCTCTTATATTCTCTTCAGATATACCTACTTAAGCTGAATATCTTCATTTAATACTTCATCCACATAGCTATGTAATTGCATAGAGTTTTATTGAGATCTCCAATATGACATGTGAATTGGCTGAGGAGAATGCAGTCGGTAGGCTGGAAGTGTAACAGGGCTGCTGGTTTTATCCAAGGGTTGTGGTTATAAATCTAGAAATATGACTCTCAAGTGAAGTGGTTTCTAGAATAAAGTTTGGAATTTGAAATTTCATTTAGAATGTTGACCTGGGGAAATCCAGCTGGTATAGCTCAGACTATGATCATAGATCGAAGATTTAAAAAAAATAAAAAATTGTTAGCTGATCAATAATGCATGAGTAGCAACGTAATGAAAGCAGTGAGATTGATATGAAGATACCTAGTTTGTATACAGAAGCACAATGGAGTTCTGAACTGTTTTCGACTGAACTTTTTGTTGAACAATATCGTGATGGTTTAGTTTTGAAAATTGGCCTAAATGTGAATGGTGATTATACTTATTGGCCGGAGATGTAAAACACAGTCCATTTATTTGGGTCCATATCCACATGATCATAGAACAGGTGAAAATACAAAATACAAGAGGCACATAGTCAATTTGTCAATAATAGAAATACTGAGCATTTGCTAATTTACACCTAAAATGCTTACCAAAAAGTTATATTTTGCAAGAAATGGTGGTGGCATCATGTGCAAAACTTGTTTTTTTTTCATCAATTGTACAAATCATTATAGCTATTCAAATTAATGTCAATCAGAGATCCATATTTCCTGAACTGGATTACTTTAAATCTTTAACCATTCATGATATGACTAACTCCAATGTGCAGATTAAATGAGGAATTTTTCTCACACCTGAAACTTGAACTTGGAAAACTGAGGTTTGCAGTGGCCAAGACTCAGGTTTGTCTTTTTCTTGTTCACCATACTTTTTTCGACTAGATAATAAACAGAAGTGTTAAGTGTCAATCAAATGTTTTTTTTTTTTTTTCCTTCTAGGATATGGAAGACAGAGTAATTGAGCTTGAAACACTGCAACAAGCCCTGGAAGAAGGCATAGGTTAGATTTAGCACAAAAAAGGAAGTAACTTGTCGAAGGAATTTCTTTGATATTTTGGCCAATCTTTTTCTGTCGTTTTTCTACAGAAGCATACGACAACATGCAAACGGAACTCGTAACAGCAAGGAAGAGTTTGATGACACTTTTAACATCAAAGGATGTCAAGGCTACTGTATGCTACTTTTTTAAACTACTCCTCATCTCTCAAAGTATATTTCTCAAGTCCCTTTGGGTTACTAATAACCTTTTTTTGGTTTCACACCATGCAGCTATTGGACATGGTTGAGCAGAACAAGTTGAATAGATCCTTGTTGACACTTCTTGATGAAAATATTGCAAGTGCATATCAGGGTAACCAGGTGAGAGAAGTTAGAGTTTCTGTTTGCATTAAAGGGTTTAAATTATTGGCAGATTTTAAACCAAGGACTGCAAATAACTCTAGTTTTGAGTGATTAGGAAATCAATCACCTTTTATAATCCTTTCTTACTTCTGGTTAGATTCTAATTCTGTTTGCTCAATTTAATGATTTAGAAACAAGCTGCAGAGTATATGGAAAAGCTTCGCGGGGCCATGCTCAAGTATATCACTGTTTGATTATGTAAAATTTGATGAACAGAACATTGTTTCATCCCTTGTACTGAAATTTTAATAATTCTCAAACTGTGAGCTTTGGAAAATCGCTTGACTTCTGTCATCATATTCATGTAGTATGTTTGGTTGTATCATAAGGGGAGCATATATTGTACTTGGAGTTGAGGATGTTGTACATTTATCTTGATATCAATTTTGAAGTTCAGGATTTTTATATGATTTGTGACAGATTTATAATATAGTGTGACTATCAAGATTTTTCTGATACAATATCTTTCAGTAGATACAAAAAAATACCTCCTTTAAGTAAATTAAAACATAAAAAAAAATTGTGTGATGACTTTTATGGCAAAACAATGATAATTAATGTAAGCTAATTAGTAATAATCAAATACTACTTGCAGGGCCCAAGTGCACATTAACCGCATTATAAGATGCCAGTTGAAATCTTGGAATTGAGTTGGACTAATCAGCTGTTCTTGTAATTTGTTTTATGTTTTCTTTAGTTCAAAATAGAAGATCTGAAAATATTCACACGAAAAGTTTAACCTAGAGATTGCAACTTGAATGAAGGTCACGAGCTCTGAGTTCTGGATCCATCATTGGTTTGGGAGAAATTAATTACTACTATTTCCTAATGTCATCCTTTTCACTACTTATACTCCTCTAGTCTCCCAATAACTTTTGATTGAAAAAACTCACACAAATTAGGTAACTTTTTAAAATGACTTATTAATTCTTATTTAAATTTTATTGAAGTGTTTTTTTTTTTTTTCCAAATAGGTGCAATACTTATTTAAAATACAAGAATATTAGAGTAAATGTGATTAAAATCTAAAATATTAAGTAAATTGATTAAATTCTTACAACCTTTATTTTTTTTGGATTTTTTAATTAAAACTAAACTAAACTTAGTATAAAGTATAGAATTGGCAGTACAACGCGTCATCGGAAATTGAAGCCAGAAATCGTAAATAATAATCGATGCCCTTTTTTTATTTTTTTTAATTCCATTAAGATTAAGGGAGAATCTATCCAGACTCAGAGATGCTTCCATGTAGCTAGCCTGGTCCAGCTGCTAAACTAAGATTTACAACGTTGACGGAAAATTAGGATAGTCATGTACCATTGACTAGGCTTAATTAATCAATTAACCGTTGGGGCTTCCCTATACTTATCTGCTTACTGTTACTGTTCATGATTTTCTTTTCAATAACTCAAATTTCAAACTTAAATCTAACTCATTTGAATATAACAACGAAAGCCCTTTAAACAGTCCATATATTTAAATTTAGAGTCGAACTGCCTAACTGAAAGTTTTTGTTTCATACAATTATAATTAATAATGCTTTTTTTTTTTTTTAATTTGGAATGAATCATAAACAATAACAAGAACAATAATGTCATTATATATGAAATTAGAAGTTAACAAAAGAAATTGAAATTGCCAACGATTTTTAACAGGCTCAAACCTACTCCGACCTACCTCACGTGGGATGGACTTTGGCTCGTATACATGGATTGTGAAGCATGTGTTGAGTTATACTAGTATATGTTTCACTAAGCCCTTCATAAAGGGTGGAGCTTAATAAGGCTCATCTCTTTAATTTTCCCTTTTTTTTTTTTTTTTTGAGAAACACAATAATAATTAAATTCTAGTGGCATTATCGCTTTCTGAAAGGTTGTCTGTTTTTTCAAGTTTCAACACGTACAAGAAATGCAATTTTCAGACACATAAAGAGAAATGCAGGGAAAGAAAGATAGATACCAGTTGCAGGATGCTGTAAGTTGGCAGAAAGTACATATATTTATGAAGCAAATACAAGGATATATATCAAAGGCAGCTAGTAAAAAAAGTTTATAGCATTTAAAGAAGCTCATCATGTGATCACCAAACTTTTGATATATTAACCTCAAAAGAAGATGAATATTTTATTACCAACTATATTATTTCATTATTCACGCCTCTCTATATATAAACTTGTCCTTAACGAATACCATTCACTTCACTAAAAACATAAAACACATCACTTCAATGGCAAAACTCAGCGTTTTATTGCTACTTGTCTTGTCTTTCCAATATCTGTTAAACCCAACCACATCTCAATCCACTGAGTTCATCAAATCCGAGTGCCGAGTCACTCGCTACCCGGCCCTGTGTATCCGATGTCTCTCCAATTACTCAGCCACGGTCCAGCTAAGCCAGCGCCAGCTGGCTCAAGCCGCTTTGCAGGTGAGCCTGTCCCGAGCCCAATCCGTGGCTAGCTTCGTTGCCAAGCTGGCGAGGATGAGGGGTATGAAGAGGACAGAGTATGGAGCGGTGAAGGATTGCGTGGAGAACATGGGGGACACAGTGGCTCAGCTGAGCCGGTCAATGAAGGAGCTGGGAGGCATGGGCGGACGGGTAAACGGGCAGGACTTCAACTGGCACGTCAGCAATGTGATGACGTGGGTAAGCGCTGCTTTAACCAACGAAAACACGTGTTTTGATGGGTTTTCAGGGATAGCCATGGATGGAAAAGTGAAGATTGTAATAAGAAACAGGGTCCTCGATTGTGCACAGGTTACTAGCAATGCTCTAGCTTTGGTGAATCGCTTTGCAGCAAGGCACAAAGCTGGCATGGATTCCACTCTAATTCCTTAACATCTTAAGCTTAATGTACAAAACGTTTGCCTATGTGTAGTGTTTCACACCCAGTATGGAGAATATCACATCAATTACTATAGCATATATACGTAGCTTTGGTTGCAAATTAAACTTGATATAGTTTTTTATGTTTGGTTTGAAATCGTTTGACTAACTAGGTTAAATATTTCTATGTTTATGGCTGGCTGGCTTTTATGTAAAGTTATTCTATGTATGAATTTTGTGGTTAATTTTTGTTATGTAGTTCTTGGGCAGTTGGGGTTTTGATGGTCCTTTTTCTGTAATTGTACAATAATATTACTATGTTTAGTAAATTACGGAAATTTGTTTTAAGACGGTTAGTTATACTCCTTTCATGAGAAAAACAGAAAAGGGTTTTTTTTTTTTTTTTTAAATTTTCATCTTAATAACACAAACCCTATCATCAAGGCTAACTGTCCTTTGATGTTGGCGATGTTCAAATTTGTAGGGAAAATTAAAGTGAATCACATTTCGAGGGTATAGAGATTTGTGAAAGTTCGTACTTCCTATTTCAATGAATCTATTTTTTTTTTTTTCAATTTTTTAGGGAAAAAAAGAGTGTAATTTTGACCAAAAATATCCTAAGGGTTCAAAGTCCCATTAAATATTTATTCTTTTCAATAATCTCATTCTTTAAATAATATCCATCATCAATTTTTTCATTTATTTTTACGAATTTGAAGAAATTGGTAAATGTATGTGTGTGCTAAATAGCTTGACAGTTAACATATATGCATACACACAACATTAAAAAGTTAAATAAAAAGGTCAAGTTCAAAACTACCCATTTTTATAATGCAAGGAACTTTTCTACTATTTATTTATAAAAATAACTTTTTTACCCATTTTTAAGGTATTTTGTTAAATATATTTCAATACTACCATTTAACTATATTTACATTTTAATATTTCAAAATACATAAAATTTTATAACCCAAAATTTTGAAAATTGAAAATTCATTCCCCCCAACCCAAGCTCCACCGAAATTTAATTTCCACCACTTCAACATCAATGGCGGATGAAAATTCTAAGGTAGAGCTCGAATTTTATTGATGAATCTGAAGATGTTTTGTACGGCAATAATCGAATCTGAGATGAGAATGGGGTTATAGAGAGATGAGAGAAACTGAGATGAGAATGGGGTTACGGAGATGGGAGAAACAACGGTGATTATTATCGAAAATGGTAGATGTTAGATTTGTGTCTATGGTGGAAGCACAACGTTACTCGCACTCGGAGATGATAGCATCGGGATTGAAGGTGGAACATCGAACTGTTCGAAGAGAGAGACAAGAGTTTTGGTTATAATTTTTTATTATTTATTTATTTTATTTTTGATTTTGATGATTTGAATGTTCCGTGAATAATTGTGAAATTTTTTGGATTTTTTGATTTTGTATATAATTACCATTATAATTGTATATGTACAGACACGAATAAGAGAAAATCGTCAAAATCATGCGACATTTAATATTCTGATATATGTACACGATATGTATGTTACTGTGTGAATTCTGATATATGTACACGATATGTATGTTACTGTGTGTACACGTATATATCGTGTATACGTGTACACATATATATATATGTACACTATATATACGTGTACACGTATATATATGTGTACACGATGATCATAATCATCGTGTACACGTATATATTATGTACACTATAATATCTTACAACGTGTACACGATTATTATGATTATCGTGTACACGTATATATATATACGTGTACACGTTGTAACGATAGATATCCTACAACGTGTACACGTATATATATACGTGTACACGATACTTCATAAAATATACGTGTACAAAAAAATAAAAATCTCAGATGGGTTTGGTTGAATCGCAATACACAGATAAACATATCGTATAAACAAATTTCAGATGATTTTCTCAAATTTTCCCAAAAAAAATAAAAATTGCAGATGGATTTGGTTGAAGCAATACACAGATAAACGTATCGTATAAACAAATCTCAAATGATTTTTTCAGATTTTCCAAAAAAAAAAAATCTCAAATGGATTTGATTGAAGCGCAATACACAGATAAACATATCGTATAAACAAATCCCAAATTATAATCATGTATACGTTGAAGTGCATTCAGATCTTCAAAATCTTTTTTCCCAAATAAACATATCTTTTACGGATAAACAAATTTCAGATGAGTTTTCTAAATACAGGGTTTTGGTTGGAGTGTGGTGTTCAAAAAAAGCGTACGCGTAGGATTCATTAATATAGTGTATTTAGATTTAAATTTTAAATACATAAATATGAAATACATTGTAGGTGAAGATGAAGGCAAATTGGACTTTTTATACATAAAATGGGTAAAAAAGTTATTGTTATAAAAAAGGGGTAGAAAAGTTCCTTGCCCTATGAAAATGGGTAATGAGAGGCATTTACACTAAATAAAACTCTATTCATAATAGAATGACTCCACTACTTTATTGTTTTTTTTTTCTAAAGAAGCAAAGGTTAATTATGATTAGAAGAGATAACTAATAGTGACTATTATACAATCGAGAGTGTTACAACTACTTTAATGTTAGCTCATGTTTCTAACATAATCTACTAAAAAAAATTGCATGTCCAGGGAAAAAAGAAGAAGCAGAAGAAGCAGAGCATGATAAATAAATAGAAATTAAACAATTAGAAAATCTTTCATATCTATCTGGTAACTAAAATAAAATACGCTAAATTTTGGAATATAATACTGGAAAATGACTAATCTAGAAGCCTGACTTTATGTTCAACATCAAGGATGGCGAGAAACAGGTTCTGTATTCCCGCCGCATTGAAAGGAGATTAGGTCAAAATAATATATATCTTCCACAAAGAGTACATGTTATTCATTTAATTTAATCAATTTATTTATTTTTAGCCTATAACTTTTATTAGGATTTCAATATTTAGATTTTGATGAGACAAATTACATATATAATAGCAAGTTTTGAGTACCTCATTTTTCACGATGTTTAAGTGAATATATAGACTAGAATTGAGTTTAGTGTTAAGCGCTAAAAATGGAAGTTGAATAAGGATAAAGTTGCATATAGTTGCAAGAAGGTAGGATACAATATTACTGCATGAAGACAGGATACAGCATAGCTGTAAGAAGGTAGATACAGTAACGCCGTAACAAGACAGAACATCACTACAGCAAAGAAGGAAAGAACGGCATGCAGCATCGTTGCAAGAAAAGGATACAGGAGTACTGCAAGAAGAAAAGACAGGACTGTCAAAAGATACTGCAACCAGGTCTAAGTTACCGCAGTACTGCAAGAAAGTATCAGCTGCACGAAAACCTAGGATACAGCGCAGAGCTTACAGTATATATAAACCATTCAAGCGCCAATTACAAAACGAAGTATCCTGCAATCCTATGAAGGATAAATGCAGTACGAGGAATGAAGACTCATGCAAGAATAAATAGAGCTGTTTTAGAGCTGTTTCAGAAAAGATCAAAGTTGCAGATACGGAGCCAATACGAAGATGCCACATGGACTGACGCGCTGCAGAAAGTTGCGAGCCGCAACTGCAGCATTAAATGCTCCGAAAGAAAAAGTCAAGTCTCATTAAATGTGAACCATGCCTTTGGTCAGACTACTTCAAATTCAAAAGAGAGATGTCTCCTTCAACGGACATCTTCTCCTACAAGTATAAATAGAGGAAGAGATATACTGAAACTGGTCACTGAAACTACTAATTAACTGAACCATTTACGCAAAATTCACAGAGCTTACAAGATCCAAGTATCCAAGTCTACGATCAGTTTCAGTCACTCAACCTCCCGAAGTGAAGCAAGTTCAAGCTGAAAGTTTCCTCAAGGATTCAGAAGCTCACTTCCAAGCACCAGTTGAATTTTTTTTTTTTATCCTTTTAACCTTGTTGCTGTGTGCTTAGGTTGTTTTAGTAGTGTCGAACAGTTGATAGGAGAGATCCTTGCTGTTTGTATAGTTGTCTAGAGTTAGGCAGCTTCCCTGTGTGGGAGTGTGGAACCCTGTGTGGGTTGGCTTTTGAAGTTTGCAGTTGTTGTGTGGACACTGAACTTCAGTAGGTGGTTACTTTGTAAAGTTGATAGATTGTTAGGGGTGTCCTATAATTCAATCTTGCTTAACAAAGTTTCTGCTCGAGAAGCAGTAGAGTGGACGTAAAAGGATTACATCACCTTCGAACCACTATAAACCATAAGTGTTTATTGTTTTGTATCTGTGCTTTAATCTTCTATTTCTTCTTTATCTCATAAGCATAAAACGTTTTCTCGTTTTCTGATAGAAGTATATTTGAGAAAATCAACCTTGTGTTATAAAAGTTATTTTTCCGTTGCGTATAAAACTCCAAGTTACAACGTGCAGCACTGCATCCTAGTGCTGTAAGCAGTAACTATCTGACGCTGCAAGTTCAAGTAACTTGCAGAGCAGAACAGCTTGTTTAAAGATTTGCAAAATCGACCAAGGTTCATTCACCCCCTAAACCTCGGACACCACTTGAGACCCACAACTTTGGTCTTTGGACATGTTTTACTAGCAGAAGACCAAAATGATATTACCTTTTGGGTTGCATGTGCGAATTCTTATAAATAAATATTATATATATATATATATATATATATAAAATATCAAAATATAAGAAAAAAATTATGTATAGAAATAACATTTTTTAAGTAGATCCCCAACCCATTCCTATTTGTATGTATGTATATATATTATTTTAGGAGTGTTATTATTAATGGTGTTTAAGTCCAATTAGGTTAAATACTATGTTCGGTCAAGTTGATGTAACAATGTATAAACAGCTTTTGTTAAAAGCATCAATTAATTGAAAAAGAAAATAGAAATAATCCGCATAGAAAGCAGTAATTGAATTTCTCCACTGAGAACTACAGTTTATTTTGTATTCAATATTTATTTTATGTTGCATTTCAAATTTCAACTTTCTTAATTTACATTGTACATGAATATAAATGAAAATATCAGACCTTGAATGTGGATTCTCTTTGTGGAGTGGATATTTGTATTGAAGAGAATTGGGTATTTGCAATGTGGTAGATTAAAACTAATATTAAAAAAAAATAGAGATACATATATCTGACCTAAAAATTATATTGAATAAAGTTTTAAATATAAGAATATTATTTTATGAAAACTCTCCTTTTACTTTGGGATTCGGATGAGCTTGAAAACTCATGTCATCCACTGGGCCCACGAAGTTCTGGCTAAGGCGCTTAGTGGTCCCACCCATTCAACTTTGGGCAAATTTGACAAGTAATCTGGACTTCCTTTTGAACTAGCTTGATTTGATTTCTATATATATAATTATTAAGATTATTTGCACTCTTCAACTTGATAATGAGCAATTTGCTAGGTACATCAAGCGTCTTCTTTATGCGACACGTGTTATAATGAATAAATAATGATTTAAAAATTATAAATTATTTTTTCAAAAATAATAATAAATTATCGAATAGATTACGTGAAATTCATGTTTGGATGTGGATGTAAACCTGTTTCCTAATGATTTTGGCATAAACTGATTTAATTGGTTGAGAGGTTAGGAATCAGGATGAATCATGTCCGTTTGTTAGACTATATTTATCGGTGGATGTCACCGCAAATAATAATATTATTATATTATGAGAGATAATGTGGGTGTTATGATATTGATTATATGATGATCAATATCATGATATTCACTTTTAATCCACAATATATACGTGTCATTATTTATTAATCTTAATTAAATTTTTTCGAATATAATTTAAAGTGTTGATATTAAAAATAATTTTTATTTAAAAAAATCAAAATTTATAAAAAAATTCTCTATAAATAGATTTCGATATTGATATATTTACTCATCAATCCAAAATTCATTCTCACTTTCTCACAATCGCATGTTCTCTTTATAATTTGGCATTAATAATTACATATGGTAAAATTGGTATTGATAATTAAATATATAATTTTATCTTTATTAGTATGCATCTATTTGTAGTTTGATTTTTTTTTGATTTCGTATTTCAATTATTATATTTCGATTTCGTATTTCAATTATTATAATTTCGATTTAGTTATTGTGTTTGTATGTTATTTTATATACGAAAAAAATGAAAAGATGTCACTAATAAAAAAATAATTTATTGCGAAATTAATAAATATATCAAAAAAATAAATATATAAAGGTTGCGGAGTTATATATCAAAAAATAATTTCGATTTATATATTGCGGAATTAATAAATATATAATAAAAAAATACTCACAAAATAATATATAATTATTAAATAATGAGAAAAAAATATTGGGTTGGGTTGGATTAGTGTCATTAATAAACTATAAAAATACTGAAATTCGGTTGAGTTGTGTAGGTGGAAGAGATAGAAATTAATATTTTATTATTAGATTGGATTGGAATTGGATGAGTATGCCCGACAAATATAGTCTTTTTAGAACATGTTTGATTCGTGTGTTGAGTTAGTTAGGTTAGTTGGATTGTGGTGAGTTTGCACTATTTGAGTTAAATTGAGTTAAGTTTTTGATATGTTTGGTTTAAATGTTTAATGATAGGTTTGACTTAATTTTGTATTTGGTTTGAATGTTGCGGTATTTATTAAGTTAGGTTTATGTATTAAAATTTTGTTTGGTTCAAATGTTTGTTGTGAGTTTAAAAAAATTAAGACCAAAATACTCTTAGAATAAAATGAATATAAATAAAATGTCCTTAAAATAAAATGAATATAATTTTTTAAAAATAAAAATCAATAAAATTTCCTTAAAATAAAATGAATATAACTTTTTAAAAATAAAAATCAGTAAGAATATAATTTTTTAAAAATATATATAAAATATAAAATTGGAATGAAAATTGGGGTTATGGTGGATTTAATAAACCATTCATTTTTTGGTGGTTTATTTAACTTCCTATAAGACATTTTTTTGGCATTTTTAACCCGAATCTGAAAAAAATACGGATTTTTCAACATCCAAATCATACACAGGTTTATTTAAGGTAACCTACCCAAACCTTCAAACCAAACATGTGATTAGTATAAGTCTTCTGTCTTGTCCAAATAAATAAATAAATATTGATTGACAATTAAGCAGCCATTTTTCATTTCGTGGAGTTTATAGGAACCAATCAATACCTGCAATAGTTTTTATTCTCTCTTTTTATTACGAGTACATGATTTGTGTGGAACGTTACATCATATAATTAAACACTTTTCACATTATTATTACCACTCTGAATTTCTTATTTCAAGTATTCACAATTTTTTAATGATATACATAAATTCATCTATAACTTGCAAAACAAAAAAATGTTTAAAAAATGCAAGTTTTTCCCACATAATATCAGCTTATGTAAAGATAATTCCATAAACTTCAACTCGATTTCTAAATGTATTTATAAAGCAGTCTAAATTCCTGAATACATATTTAACAAATGAAAATGTTGAATTGTACATACTATATATATATATATATTCAATCTTACGATAACAATACAAAATAAGATGGCCATAAATATGTTTAAACATTCCAATAATAGAAATAACATGGTCAAATTAAGCATCAAGGATTCTTGAAATAATGTAGCAATTCAAAATAAGTTTTGAGCAGACAAGTTCTTCCAACCACGCAAGGCCCAACCAAATTCCTGAATTTGATGACATCCCACCACTTCTTCTTGCTCTTTTGTTTCGTGAACTGAACAGAGGAAAAAAAAAAAAAAGTTCAACTTTGTCAATCTCAGACTTCCCTCTTTATTGTATGCATCAAGCATTTTAGAATATTAATAAACAAACTTTTTATTTATAATAATTTTAGTCAATAAGGGTATGTTTGTTTAAGGATTCACCCCACCGGATTTGGGATTTTAAAATCCCAAATCCGTGTTTGTTTAAAGGATTTTGTCAAAAATTATCAAATCCATCAAAAATTTATTTTATTTAAAAAAACATTATAATTAATCATATACCTAAAACCTATTACACATCAACTAACAATATAATATTACACATCATTACTTTTTCCAACATTGATTTGACATCTACAGTAATAATCCTACATATAAAATCTCATAACAAACACAGATTTTAACTATTCACCTTTATTACCAAATCTTAGGATTTCAAAATCGAATTTCCTCCATCCTACATAATCCTTAAACAAACATACCCTAAGCAATTATATCATCAATTCATGTTGTGCCACCTAATTGCACGTAACCACTATTATTAGATGTGTCTTAATTAGGTCGTCTCAAATCCACCATCAATTTTAAGATTCTTCTACTTAACCACTATCGTAAATTGAGATGGAAATTAGGTTTGTCGCACATTCCATTCTTAATTCATAATGGTAGTGTGATGGATAATAAAATTGATTGTGGATTTAACTTTGAGATGCTTTTATCAAGATGCATTCAATTATGACCATGGTATTAATGCAATTAGATGTTATATAATAAAGTAGTAGTTGTAATTAAGATTAACCCAAATTTGGTGATGGTTATGTAACTAACCTTAAAATTATATTCCCATTAACAATCAGAAAGCAATCAATGGATCCAATCATCAATTGTAAAAGGAAATAAATATTGTAATACATTAATTAATAAAATTTTTGATAAGCAATTGAATTAATTTGTGAAAATAACCCTAAAAGAATACATCAATGCACATCCAAACTTCATCGTTTATAATTATAGGGATAGACAATAAACATGCCTGAAAGTTAATAAAAAAAACTCCTCAATAATTGAAGATTAATGGGCAAAGCAATATTATATGAAGAGAATCAAAAGGGAATAAAGAAATCCATTATGCAAATTGAAGACAATTTCAGGAAAAGAATAATACACCAGGAAATTACAGAGTCCTGCTTTATTGGAAAAAAAGTTCTTTTAATACGTGCAAAATAACAATATTATACTACCGACAATAAATTTAAAATAAATAATATACACTTATGGAATAATCAACCATCATAAATTAGGAAAGCATCTTCTGATCTTAGGAGAACTATTTGATATATAAGTTCTTATCCTCAACAAGAAAATCATCCCCACTAGGAAATGACGCTTCAGAAACAGACAAAACTAAGACTCATTCAAAAACAGACATAACTTCCACAAATTGTGTTCCTTATATCCTTAAAATCTCATCAAGCATCTCTTCCCAAATAGCACCCTTCTTACCGTTTTCCTAGTAGAAAGAAGAAATGAAAACCATCACTTGTCTTCCTTTCTCTCACATCCTAATTCTTCTATTAACAATCTCTAGATTTTCTTGCTTGGCCCATACCAATCAACCCACTTCCCAGTTCATCACAACATCATGCAAAACAACGTTGTACCCAGACTTATGCAACAAAACCCTTGCAAAATATGCGATGGAAATCAAGACAAGCCCCAAACGGCTAGCCATGACTGCCCTTATTGTGACCTTCCATACCACACAATCGACATCGAAATTTCTGAGAAACCTGTCGAGGAATCGAGGGTTGAAACCGGGCGAAAAGGGGTCGGTGATGGAGTGCGTGGAGGAGGTGGGTGACTCGGTCTATGAGCTCCAAAGGTCCATGAAAGAACTCAACCATTCTGCAACAGGACCTGAATTCCAGATTCAGATAAGTAACGTTCAAACATGGGTGAGTGCAGCTTTGACGGATGATGATACTTGCATGGATGATTTCACTAGTGGGAGAAAAGTCAAAACCTTGGTACGAGGATTGGTTCTCAGAGTCGCACGTTTAACAAGTATTGCTCTTGCCTTCATCAATAGTTATGCTGCAGTTTAAACAATTAATCGAGTGTTTTTTTTTTTTTTTTTTTGTGAGATAAAAATCAGTCGAGTTTGAACACGTGTTTGGGTTATATGTAATGGCGGGTACTTATAATCCCAATAAGAATAATATCATGCAGTGTGAATTAAGTATATGTCTAAAGTGATTGGAAAAGGTCGATTATGTATATATAATATTTTTTGTTTGAGTGCATAGATTTTATGTAATCATGGCTACTATTTTCTAGTCTTCATAAATAATTAGTGTTTGGTAATAGAAATATCAAAGGCGGCGCGGGGACGGACCCTGTATGAGACATGTAGGGACGGGCGTGGGGTTTCTACGCTAATCCTAATCTTCAATTAAAGTTAATGCTTATTATACTCATAATTAAAGTGATTTTGCTATTACTTTATCCTTCAAATATTGGTGGAATCAACTCAATTTGAATTTTCACCACGATTATGGGACTGATGAAAGATTAATGGAACATTTTATTGGAAGAAACTTTGACGAATTAATGATTAGAAGTGAGTGATTCACTCCAATCATATCTATCCAAACATGATTTAATGTATAGAATTCATTCCAAAAAAGATTTTTATGAACAATTATGCTAATAGTTTCGTAACAGAATAGGTGCATGGCAACTAGGCTAATTTCATTTTCAGCAATAATGGAATATTGATTTTTTGAGTTAAGGAGATGAATAGATAAAAAGATAAGTGGGCTAAGGCTGGGCCAAGCCCAAGGCTCAAAACCAAACAAAAAGAGTGGGGCCTATGGCTATGGGACTCTAAATCCGTTAAGCCTCCAGATCCGGCTGCTCATATGACTTATGAGCCCACTAGCTACTATAACGACTGCTGCGGTTGACGTGGCATCCGTTAGTGCCTGAATATTAATGTATTTTATAATTTTATTTCCATTACCATTTATATAATTCAGAAACCATTATTTAGTAATTTACAATGAGCATCAAGGTTATTCCTATCCACCAACGATCCAATCTGTAGTAAAATAATTTATTATTGAAGCGGGGCTAACGCTATGACTCTTCAATTATGATAAATAAGTATCTAATTAAACATATATATTTGAATAAATATGATAGATTTGTTTTCAGAATATATACAAAATTATAAATTAATATAAATATTTATTGTTCTATTAAATACATTTGTATTTAAGTTAGCCCATGAGCAATAAATAAATTCAACAAATTAAATTTGTAGCTCACTGGATAATGATTCAAATTCAAACTATCAAAACTTGATTTATATTAGTTGGAGTACGGCTTTAAGCACCC
The DNA here is from genome assembly GCA_028654395.1 of Scutellaria barbata. Classification (NCBI taxonomy): domain Eukaryota; kingdom Viridiplantae; phylum Streptophyta; class Magnoliopsida; order Lamiales; family Lamiaceae; genus Scutellaria; species Scutellaria barbata. The sequence continues at coordinate 14,317,707 of CM053645.1, forward strand.
CCATTAATTAGTGATAATAAAAAAAGGATACCATACAATCTCTTTTTATCCTTATTTTAAAATAAATATAAAATTATTAAATTGTCAGGCATTCAATGTGGAATACGCTCTCAAGTTTTCCCAACTCTTTCCAAAAACAATTCTAACATAATTTTAATCTTTAATTTCTCATTTATTTATTAATTATTTAAACAGATACTATATCGTTCTGAACCTTTTTTTTTTAAGTAGAATACGATTCAATTTTTTTATTTTTTCATTTGAATACAGCCCACAATAATGTTGCCCCAGACAGGCAAATTAAACATAACTTTCCAACATAAACAATACATTGAAATTTCAAAGTGCTTAAGGACATATATTAGAAGCTTTTTATGCTACTACAAAAATCTCAATATCCTAAAGGGATCCCCTTATTTAAGAATAAGCTATGGAAATTTATAATCATTAATTATCACATAATATTAAAATCTATTATTTTTTAAACTTTTTAATTACGCTATATTTTATTCCAACTCGTGTATCCTTGAATTTGAACACAATATTAGGATGGAACGAAAAATAGTGTTTACAAGTACAACCATGAAAAATAATTAAAACAATAAAGAAAGAAAAACGACATCGATGAAATTTAGGGGCCAAGAACAACTGATAAATAAAAAATTTTATCATAAAATTCAGATTAATTTTGGGCCACACAAAATTGGCAAAGCCCACGTCCAATTCTTGCCCATTATCCCCTTCATGATCCTCAACAGCTCTCCTTTTATTCCTTCTCCAAATCAATCAAGAAAGAAAAACGCACCGAGTGTGTGCAGAGAAGCAAAAATGGCGGCAGCGTCAGCCGAATCGTTGATGAAAATTTCATCTAATGCTTCTACCCCCTGCAACTTAAATGGCTCTTCGAGAAGGCCTTTGCCACCCATTTCTCACTCTACGCGCCGCCGTAGGAGTAATTCTTCTGCGAGAATTCGAGCTCTTTCTTCTTCGTTTCTTGGGAGCGTTCGCCTCAGTTCAACTGCCTCAAAGCTCTCGAATTTGCAACATAAACAGCAAAGTAGGAATTTGTCTGTCTTTGCCATGGCTGCTGGTGGTACTACTCTCTCTCTCTCTCTATATATATATATATATACTCTGTATTTGTTAGTACTTTGAAATTCTTTATTGGTATATAGAATTCTGTTTCATGTAATTGTTTAAATAATTGGATTACTTTGTCAAATTCCTTTGGATTATGTCTGGTAATGTTATTTACTTTTTCTGTAGTGTAGTTTTCATTTTTGGTTTTTTGTAATTCTATTGCATCAACATAATGTGCAATGGTGTTCCTTCTCACTCAAATGTCTGGTTAACTTACTAGAAGCTCATTCAATTATCGATATGAATTGGTTCTGTTATTATGTTTACAGCTCCTGCATTTTGTGGGGCCTAGCTTTTAATGAGATGACATTAGTTTCAGTTGAATAACTTTTGTGGAGGCTTGTGTATATCTGCTGCTACTTGGATTACCATCTAGCTGTATGATTGTCTAATGAGAATCATGACCACAGTAAACTGGTAAAACATATCCGAATTTTGTTGTTATCTTGTTCTCATAAATTTGACTATTGATAGAGCAAATGAGGCTATCTAGTTCGAAGTGCTTTAATCGTGTATTCTTGCTAGGTGCAAATTGTTTAAAAATATTCATCATTGAAGATTAATGTGGTTTTTTATGTTCTGCATTCATTATCCTAATTGCATGCTCATAAAATTTGAGATAATCGGTCAGCATGATTTAAGATATTTAGATATATAGTTGATTCATTTAATCCTTCTAATGTGAAATGTCAGATTCATCCTCTGATAAATTAGAAGATACCAGCCTACAAACTATAGCATAGTTAAGTACTGGTCATTTTGATGAATTTTCTAGTACCATAGAGTGGATGTTCTTTGTCATAAAGCTGATTTTTGTCTGAACTGATGTTCTCTTATTGATTTTTGTTGACTTTTCTGCAGAGGATAAGAGAGCAGTTCCACTAAAGGACTATCGTAATATTGGAATTATGGCACATATAGATGCAGGGAAGACCACCACAACCGAGAGAATCCTGTACTACACTGGCAGAAACTACAAAATCGGGGAGGTGCATGAAGGTACAGCCACGATGGACTGGATGGAGCAAGAACAAGAGAGAGGGATTACCATCACTTCTGCTGCCACCACCACATTTTGGAACAAGCATCGTATTAACATAATTGATACTCCAGGCCATGTTGACTTCACCCTAGAAGTAGAACGTGCCCTCAGGGTTTTAGATGGTGCTATATGTCTATTTGACAGTGTTGCTGGAGTGGAGCCTCAGTCAGAAACTGTTTGGAGGCAGGCTGATAGATATGGTGTTCCAAGAATATGTTTCGTAAATAAAATGGATCGTCTTGGAGCAAATTTTTTTCGAACTAGGGACATGATTGTGTCGAACCTGGGTGCAAAACCACTTGTGCTTCAAATCCCAATCGGTGCAGAGGATGTTTTTAGAGGAGTTGTTGATCTTGTGAAGATGCAGGCAGTGGTTTGGTCTGGGGAAGAGTTGGGTGCAAAATTTACATACGAGGAAATTCCTGCTGATCTCCAAGATCTAGCTCAAGAGTACAGGATCCAGATGATTGAAACCATCGTTGAGCTGGATGACGCAGCTATGGAGAACTATCTTGAAGGAGTTGAACCAGATGAGGCCACCATGAAGAAGTTAATTAGGCAAGGAGCTATTGCAGGCAGTTTTGTTCCAGTTTTATGTGGCTCAGCTTTTAAGAACAAAGGGGTTCAGCCACTACTGGATGCTGTCATCGATTACTTGCCCTCTCCCGTTGACGTGCCACCAATGAAAGGAACTGACCCTGATGACCCAGAGTTGATAATTGAAAGGAAGGCCAGTGATGACGAACCATTTTCCGGATTGGCTTTCAAGATCATGAGTGATCCTTTTGTGGGTTCTCTTACATTCGTTAGGGTATATTCTGGGAAGCTTGATTCTGGATCCTATGTATTTAATGCAAACAAAGGGAAGAAAGAGAGGATTGGTAGACTCCTGGAAATGCATGCTAACAGCAGAGAGGATGTTAAAGTAGCCCTAACAGGGGATATTGTGGCACTTGCAGGTTTGAAAGATACAATTACAGGTGAAACATTGTGTGACCCCGAGAAGCCTGTTGTTCTAGAGCGGATGGATTTCCCAGATCCTGTGATTAAGGTCGCAATTGAACCAAAGACTAAAGCTGATATTGATAAGATGGCAGTTGGCTTAATCAAGCTTGCTCAAGAAGATCCATCTTTCCACTTTTCACGAGATGATGAAACCAATCAAACAGTTATTGAAGGAATGGGAGAATTGCACTTGGAAATCATTGTTGATAGGCTCAAGAGGGAATATAAGGTCTGCTTTCTCAACTTCTTTAGCATTTCTGTTATATTTTGCATTAGATCTTATAACATTTATGATTTTCTAAATTTGTTGTTGCACTCTAATCAACCTTGCTATGTCGATATTTCACTTGGAACATGTTTGCAGTCCAAATTCAACTTATCAATTACATACTTGATAACATAACTATAAAAAGGAATTTTTCTGCAAAATCTCAAAACTTATTTGCTTCCGAAAATCTCATTCCGCTTAAGTTAGAAGAGTATGATGCCTTATACCAGAAATCTAAAACTCTATAAGATAAAACGAAGCCGTTTTATTTCTTCTATACTATAGGCAAGAGTAGAACAAACTTAAATATTCTGTTTCTCGAATAACAGTTATATCAAGCGTTTTGGTCCTCTCGTAACAAATAAATGATAGTGCTCCTCATTTCAACTTGGATATGATAATTTACCTAGTAAATGTTTCTTGCACAACATATTATAGTTTTGTATTCTGTGATAATGATAACTTTTGTGTGCTATTTTCTTAAAGGTGGAAGCAAATGTTGGAGCACCCCAAGTGAACTATCGCGAAAGCATTTCCAAGATCACAGAAGTGAAGTATGTCCACAAGAAGCAGTCAGGTGGTGCAGGTCAATTTGCTGATGTCACGGTTAGATTTGAGCCGTTGGAAGCAGGTGGTGGGTACGAGTTCAAGAGTGAGATTAAGGGAGGTGCAGTGCCAAGGGAATACATACCTGGTGTGATGAAAGGATTAGAAGAAAGCATGTCAAACGGGGTGCTGGCTGGCTACCCTGTGGTTGATGTTCGGGCTGTATTAGTCGATGGGTCTTACCACGATGTTGATTCAAGTGTTCTGGCATTCCAGCTTGCTGCCAGAGGAGCCTTTAGAGAAGGAATTAGAAGAGCAGGTCCACAGATGCTCGAACCAATCATGAAGGTTGAAGTGGTCACGCCTGAAGAGCATTTGGGAGATGTGATTGGTGATCTCAATTCAAGGAGAGGTCAGATCAACAACTTTGGAGATAAACCTGGAGGCTTAAAGGTGTGCATTATACCATTTTATGCATTTCTAGATCTGTCTTTAGATAGGTGATATGAACAGTTCTTACCAAACTGCATGTTAGAAAATGATTTCATGTTGTGTGGTTGTTGACTATGAATGCAGGTGGTTGATGCCTTGGTACCTCTAGCTGAGATGTTTCAGTATGTAAGTACTCTACGAGGAATGACAAAAGGGCGAGCGTCCTACACAATGCAACTGGCCAAATTCGATGTTGTCCCTCAACATATTCAGAACCAGCTAGCCGCCTCCAAGGAGGAGGCTGTTGCCGCTTGATATGAAAAGTAAATCACAATTGTATAATTTATTACAAACATGATTCTTTCTGAGAAAATAGACACACTGAAAGACACTGGTATAGTTGTCTACTTCGTTTTGCCAAATCAGTTTTGATTAGATAACACATTACAGTGATTTGGTTTGAACAATAAAGCTTTGTTCTTGTGCCCATCAAATTAAAGTTGAAGAGGTTACACTCATGTTTTCAACATCATTTCAAATTCATAGTTGTGCTTGGGAGTTGTATATTTACTTATATGATATGGCATTTGTGATGAGCTCTTACACCTGTATAAAAGATCCTTTAACAATAGGATTTTTGATCACTTGTTTGAGACCCTTACCAATTGATGATAAAGCAATAAGTACTACAGCACAAAAGAAAAAGGTGTGATATGAACAAATAAGAGACGATTATAATTTATCCCTTTAATCAATTCAAAAAACACTGGTCCACCAATTATACCAGTTTCGCAAATATGAGAGCTAGCAAAATTTCAATCAATCGAATCACAAAATCACATCATACAATATTATAAAAATGAAAAGGATCTTCGTCCATTGCTCTTCACCGAATCCATGCAGTCCATTGTTCTTATACTGCTCATTTGACTTGGACTATCCCTGCGCTGATGAGTTTCTGTATTTTGTCCATCACCAGAGGGTTCTTCATGTGTTCCTGTGCAGCCTTTTGATTCTCCTGGAAGTCGACCAACACCTGTAGGTGCAGAATTCGACATACAAAAGGGTAACCAAATCATGAACAAAGCTCAGTTTTGGATGCCCACACAAAGTAAACTGACAATGTACGGAAATCTATACCTGTCTCATAACTGGATCTGATAGAATGTTTTGGATCTCAGGGTCCTGCATTCCCTTGGCCTGGAATGATTTTCGAGTCAATACAAAATGTTGAAATACAAGCCTAACATTGAAACTACTTATAGGCAGATATCTCAAACCTGTCTCTCTTTTAATTCCTCTGGGCTCAAATCTCCACGGCTAGCCTTGTTTATTTGTTCTACACATCTGAAGAAAAATGAGGGGAGGGTCACAAATTGTATTATTCAGTCCCATTTAAAACCAATCAAAACAAAATAATCAGTGTATCATTCTACCTCCTCACACCATCTAGCAATTCTTGGTTACGAGGATCATGCTTCAACCCTTCCTGGTATGTCTCCAATGCCTTTTCAAACTCTTTCATGAAAAACTGTACAGCACCCTTTCTGGTATAACCTTTGGAAAATGTTGGATCAAGTTCAATACATTTCTCAGCATCTTTCAGTCCCTCAGGCATAGCCCCGAGTTTTGTGTAACAAGCAGCCCTATTGCTGTATGCCTGCAAATACAACCATCTCAGTCCAAGATATGAACAAGGCCATAATTTGTTGTGTTGCCAGTGAGATTTTAGGCTTCAAAATACCTTATGGTCATTCGGGTTCCTCCTTAATGCTTCAGTGTAGTGCTTGATAGCATCAGGGTACTTCTGTTCTTTAAAGTATTGGTTTCCTATAACAATTATCAATCGATTGTAAATAATATTTGCAGACACACATTCAATTAGTAAGAACTAAAATAAGGATCCCCCAACCAAAAAAATACCTTTCTCACGCTCCTCATCAGCTATTTGGGGGTCATAATACTCTTGTTGCTCAAGATCTTTCTTTGCCTTCTCAGCATCATTCAGCTTTTTCAGCGTGTCTGGGTTGCGATGCTCAGTCAGGGCTTTCTGGAATGCCTCAATGGCAGGATCAAAGTCCTTCGAACATTTGGCCATCTTCACCAGTGCAGTTCCCTTTCTAGTCAATGCCCTAGCTACCATCTTGTAATCTAACCTCAATTCTCTTCCCCTTTCAACAGCTTTCTCGCAATCTTTGATGCAGTCCTCGTACTAATATTTAAAAGGTTTAAAATGAGAATATCAAAACTTCAATGCAGCATATAGTGTTTTCCATTGCTTGCAGCATTGAAAAAATTGTTACACTCCAGAAAATAACAAGAAAAAAATCAGAAGCATGCAATATCCTCTTCCCCAGGATAAAAACTGAAGATATAGTCATAAAATACGTATACTGCCACTTCAACATATCCACCATGAAGCACGAAACTCATTCCTAAAACTATGTCCTATCCTCTTCTCCCCACCACCCAATACTTCCAGTCTAAGAACACAAAAAAGAACCTACCAATAGCTACCAGTTATGTATATTCACCAGAAACCTAGCACCACTATTGCACCACACCATCAAGGAAACTGCAGGGTGGGACTTAAAATAAAAGCACACTCAGTGAATACTGCTCCTGAGAGTAAACTAATCACAATTAGCTCAATCAAAAACAGTTTCGCAACAGTCTTAATGTTACCCAACAGACAGCACTCCCAATGATTATGTTGGTTCGAAGCTTCAACACAAAGGAATAGACAACAGCAACATTTGAGAATGTATCGTAATATAACCCCAATGCCTCAGAACAAAACTATCATTGGGAAGATTAGGCTGCAAATTTAGCGAATTGGCAACAAAATGTAGACTAGGAGTTCAATCATTCAGCAAGAAGTTGATCGATTATCAGACACTTCTATAAAGAACGGATATATACCAAAGACCATTTAAACTAGAAGTGCAGAGGGAAACTACATAGATCTCCTGAGGGACCAGTACAGATACTCCTAAAGAAAACAATTGTCGACCTTTCGCATAGTTAAAATGAGCTGAAATCACCCGATACGGCTCATGGTGTTCAAATAAAATTCAAAGAGCTACTGAAATATGTCGACACACAGTAAATGATATGACAGATAAGCTCTAACTATAATCTAACAAAGAGCAAAAGCAACATAAAAAATAAATATAGCATCTTGTACCTTGCCCATCTCCAGGTAAACAGCAGCACGATTAGTAAGAAAAGAAATGTCCTCATCGTCGAGCTCAATAGCCTTGGAATAATGCTGAATCGCCGTCTCAAAATCCTTCTTTTTATAGGCAGCATTCCCAGCTTCTTTCTCCTTCTGAGCCAGCGCTTTCCCCTCCTTCTTCTCCTTCACCTCATCGGGAACTTCCATTGGTTCAGGCACCGGCGCTGCCTCCCTTTCTGATCTTTTCTCATCCTTAACAGGCTCAGCCTCCGCCGGCCTCTTCCTTTCTGGGGAACCACCACCAGATGCCGATGGCATCTCTGTATCCTCCTCGGGCCCCCTCGTTTGGAACTTCAAGTTCAACAAAACCCCTAATGCTTGCATAACCCTCTGATCCTTCAAGTACAAGTTCAAATCGTTCGGGTTCTTCTGTATATCCTGCAGCATCTTCACAAAATCAGGCTGCTGAAGAAACTCTCGGGTACTAGAGTCACTGGCCAGCCTAACCCACATCTCCGGTCCGAACGCCTCCCCAAACGGGTTAGCACCCGGCCCGCCCCGAGGCCTGGAGCTCCGGGCTGAAGCAGCCTCCGCATCGGAGAGCCCTGACTTGAGGGCCTCATTATTGGGGTCAATTTCAAGACCCCTTTTGTAGGCAGAAACGGCGTCGCTGTAGTTATGGAGGCCCAAATGCGCCGCACCCAGCCGCGAATAGCCTTTTCCCCAGTCGGGCTTGAGCTCGACGGTTTTCTTAGCATCAGAAAGGGCTTCAGAGAATTTGTTGAGAGAGGCATAGGCGGCGGAACGATTGGAGTAGAGGACGTGGTTGGTGGGGGCTAAGTTGATGGCATCGGTAAAGTGGCTGACGGCATCGTCGAAGTTGCCGGCGGAGAAGGCGGCGTTGCCCTTGGCCTTCGCTTCGTCAGCCATAAGAGATCAAACTATGGGTTGCTAAAGAGTAGGGATTTGGAATTTTGGATATTTAGGAAATATTTAGAAGAGAAGAATAAATATAATTTCTACGGAGAAGAAATTCTGGAAAGTTCGGGGCAGAGGGGTTGTGCTTGGGTGTAGAACAACGTATATTTATAGAGTGGGCTTCATTGGATGGTGTTGACTGTTGGTAGCCGGTAGGTTAAAAGGGGATTGACGAATGAGAATGGGCATATATGGTAACTTTTTTTATTTATTTTATCCTTTTTTTGTGAGATTTGGTTATCAATTTTATTTAGACATAAACTACAATCAAACCTTTTTAATATTATAAAAAAATGATGGAATTTGACGTGTTTAATATATATATAACTCTTTTTTTTTTTTATATTTATAATATTAATAGAATATTTATTTTAATAATAAAAAGAAATATATGATGAACACATACTAAAATTTAAAATGGAGGAAATTACATTTTTATTAAATATGAAACTTTATAAATTAAAAGATAAAAAAAGTAATACTATCTTTTCCTCCTCATATTAGGGTTGAAGCAATTACATTTTTATTAAATATGAAACTTTATAAATTAAAAGATAAAATGTAAATACTGTATATATTAAAAGAAATCGCTAGAAGGAGGGGTTGAACCTCCGACCTTGTGGTTAACAGCCACACGCTCTAACCAACTGAGCTATTCCAGCTATACGCAATTACATATGCTAAATAATTTATAAAATAAAAAGAAGAAGGATAAATTTTTAGATTTTAAAATTTCTCAGTAAGAGGTTGAATTTAATACTTTTTCTCAATTCAAAACTTGAAATTTAAATTGAGTTCTCAATTCAAAACAGATTTTTATATTTTTTAATTATATTTATAAATTTATTTATATTTCAATATGTATTCATATTTTGGATAAATTAAATCAAATTAGTGTACTTTTAAAAACAATTTTCATTCTACTTATCTTAATTTATATGAAAAAAAGAAAAAGAAAAATATAATTAATTTATATTAAATATTAAAATCGATTTTTTATATTTTTATATCATAAAATTAAAAAAATTAAAAAATCTTAATTTTTTTAATATATAAATTAATATAAGTCTGACGAAGATAATTTCAAAATTGTATGAACTTGTTTTTTATTTAAATTATAAATACATATTAAAATATAAATGAATTATAAATATAAAAAAAATTAAAATTTTATCTTGAATTGAGAACTCAATTTAAATTTAAAAACTTGAATTGAGAAAAAATTGAGAAAAAATGTTCAATTGAGTCATTTATTGAGAAACTTTAAAATCCAAATCCAAAATTAAGAATTAATCTATAAATTGGGTCTTTATTATGAAATTTATACAACTTTTTTTATCCCTTTTAGTTATCATCAGATGCCGTGTAAATAGTTATTATTTCTCTCTTTGCAATTTAACTTTTCTTAACATCAAATAATAGATTCAAGATAAGGGAATAAAATTTAAGACTGGACAGTCTCTTCTCAGAGTTGGGAAATGTGGATCAAGTTGTGCGTTCAAACCTACTGCTTATTACATAGATTATAAAGGAAGTAGTGCTAAAGTTCTTAACATTGCATATCTGAGCTTATTACATAGATTATAAAGGAAGCAGTGCTAAAGTTCTTAACATGCATATCTGATATCACTCTGTAAAGCAGCATGGAGATAATACAAGTCCACGAAAATGTTGTTTCTATTTTTGGCTTTAATAATTAGTGAGGTTGTTAATCTTGAAGCACAACGTGCCCACTCAAGTACTCAGAATTGAACTTGAATTCTACTTAATTTTGATCGCAATAAACTCTATTCTATTGCTCGTAATTAAGTTAGAAGGTCTGATGATAAAACCTGAATTAATTGGCTAAAAAGCCCCCCTCAAAACAGGTTGTTTTCAGAGGAAGAAACAAGAGGATTCAGTCACGAGAAATGACTCAAAATTCATGTTCCATAAGATTTGTTAAACTAGAATCCAGCACAAGAATACAACATAAAGACTACGTTCAAAAGCCCCTATATTTAAGAGCCCAGTGAAAAAAATTCATAAACATCAAGGGCACAGATGCAGCACAGAATTGTCTACATAATGCACATCTATTTGGTCATTTCTTTCAACAAAACATCTAAACAGAATGCCCTCAGTTTTTTTGCTCTGCTTATCTTACTTGAACAATTCCAGCACTTACGAGTTTCTGTATTTTGTTCATCACAAGAGGGTTCTTCATGTGGTCCTGTGCAGCACTTGGATTCTCCTGGAAGTCAGCCAATACCTACTCAAACAGAATTAGCATGTCAAACATAATATCCTCACAAAACGAAGACAAGAACCAGTGCACATCGGTCATTCTTTTATGAATTTTTTTTTTAAAATTTAAGTCAGACTAACAAAAAGAACTATTAGATCACATCATACCTGTCTCATCACTGGATCTGTTAGGATGTTTTGGATCTCCGGATCCTGCATTGCTTTGGCCTGAAAAAAAGATGGTTTGTTAATACCAGTGCCAAAACATATCTTAACCACCATATTGCTACCATATCAAGACAGATAGAAATACAGCAAACCTGTCTTTCTTTCAATTCCTCAGGGTTAAAATCTCCACGGCTCACTTTATTTATCTGCTCAACACATCTGCAGAAGAACGTAACAGGATAAGGTGTGTCCCAATTTAAACAAGTTGGAAAATTATAATAAATATATAAAATCTAACAAAAGTTCAATTTTAATCCTTGTACCTCCTGACACCATCCAGCAGTTCTTGGTTGTGAGAATCATGCTTCAACCCCTCCTGGTATGTTTCCAATGCCTTCTCATACTCTTTCATGAAGAATTGGATAGCACCCTTTCTGGTATAACCTTTGGAAAAAGTAGAATCAAGTTCAATGCATTTTTCAGCATCTTTCAGCCCCTCAGGCATTGCCCCAAGTTTTGTGTAACAAGCAGCCCTATTGCTGTATGCCTGCAAATTCAGCCATTTTAATAGTTCAGAGAAAAACACTCTTGCATAAACAGGTTATTATCTCTTACAAGTACATACCTTAGGATCCTTCGGATTTCTCTTTATTGCTTCAGTGTAGTGCTTGATAGCCTCTGGATACTTCTGCTCTTTAAAGTATTGGTTTCCTACAATTCATCACCAATCACAGTAAGCAGCAACTCTTATACGAGACACGAGCATAACTAACAACGATAGAAAAGCTGCAATACCTTTCTCACGCTCCTCATCAGCTATTTGTGGATTAAAGTACTCCTGTTGCTCTAGATCTTTCTTTGCTTTCTCAGCCTCATTGAGTTTTTTCAGTGTTTCTGGGTTGCGGTGCTCGGTCAGGGCTTTCTGGAAAGCCTCAATAGCAGGTTCAAAATCCTTTGAACACTTAGCCATCTTCACCAAGGCAGTACCCTTTCTTGTCAAGGCCCTAGCTATCATCTTGAAATCTGACCTCAATTCTCTACCTCTTTCAACAGCCTTGTCACTATCTTTAATGCAGTCCTCAAACTGAAATTAAAAGTTGATTGGAAAGAAGGTGTTATCAGACTTTGGAAGCACCAAAACATGTTTCAATTTCATTCACAATACAGGAAATTTTGTTGCATTTTCAGCAAACGATATGAGAAAAGGATGAATAGCATTTCAGTGTCTTCTTTAATCTTCCAAAAGAATCAATGGAGAACCTTATGTCCTTTCCGTCCTAATTCTTACTGAGTTAGAAACAGAAGAGAAAAAACACTAACCAGAAAATAGGTATCCTAGCACTCACCCAACTCAAAAGGAACGTTTATCATCCCTTTTCAATGTGTTGTACTCAAAATATATTGACAGTCATCTCATCCCATCTACTGCTAGTAGTGAGACAAGTACAAGTAACATGAGACAAGTACAAGTAACACTGTAATTTTAAACTAAAAAACCACAAGCAGAAAAGGTTAAGACTTTTTTAACATACACAATTGATTGGAAAATCAAACAAGTATAGAGTTACTGATCATCATACCAAATGTCAAACCATACAAGAGTAACGTTAAAAATCTACAATCTTATTGAACTTGTGAAACACTATCCTACTTTAACTAACACCAAAAGATAAAGAGAACCAATTATACAGTAAGTCTTTTAAATGAAGAACAGGAAATTTTTTAAAGTTTTCCCAGAAAAATATTGACGTATAAAATTCTATAGTGATTGGCATTAGTCTCTGGCACAAAATGTAAATAAATAATGAAAGACACAACTCAGAAGCAAGTCTTTTAGGAGGCAGGAGCCAAATGCCCACAGTCGAAGGGAGAGCAACACTTCATGGAATATACATACATACATACATACATATATCAAGCCAGGTGCAACTATAGATAATTTTCCATTGGAGAAAAAAGAATCACAGATCGGTCATGAAAATTATGAAGATGACTATGCATGCATGTGGTGCAACTCTACTAGATCAGCAAAAGGTTGGACCATCAGAGATCAAAGAACTTGATGACACACTACTCAGACACCTGTTAGAGAAGTTATAGTTGACCCCAATCCTATTAAACTAGAAGCCGGTCAACATCGAAATCTGCAGGGATCTATACTGTGGGCCGAGAGATCATGAAATAAAAACTAGTCTACATCTCCAACTCTAAAATGCCAAGTGATCAGAGAAATCTGCTCCGCACTATTCAAGAAAAATGTCACATAAAAAATGCAGCATGCAAAGATATAGTGACAGAATATATAAGCACTGACCAAAATCTAATACATAACAACAAATGTTCATTAAAAGCAAGATAGCAATAAACCTGACAACAAAATAATCAGATATACCTTGCCCATCTCCAGGTAAACAGCAGCACGATTGGTGAGAAAAGAAATATCCCCATCATCAAGATCAATAGCCTTGGAGTAATGCTGAATCGCGGTCTCAAAATCTTTCTTTTTATATGCAGCATTTCCAGCTTCCTTCTCCTTTTGAGCCAGTTGTTTTCTTTCCTTCTTTTCCTTCTCCTCAGAAGTCTCCATTGCTTCCGGCTCCGGCTCCGGCTCTGGTCTCTTCTCCTCCTGCATGGGCTCTGCCCCTCCTCCGGCAGCCCTCTTCCTCTCTGGCGACCCACCCGACGCTGGCATCTCTGCATCTTCGTCAGGCTCCCTCGTCTGAAACTTCAAGTTCAACAAGACCCCTAATGCTTGCATAACCCTCTGATCCTTCAAGTACAAGTTTAAATTATTGGGGCTCTGCTGAACATCCTGCATCATCTTCACAAAATCAGGCTGCTGAAGAAACTCCCGGGTGCTAGGATCACTCGCCAGTTTGACCCACATTTCGGGTCCGAACGCCTCCCCGAACGGACTCGCACCAGGGCCGCCCCTAGACCTGGAGCTCCGGGCCGAAGCGGCCTCGGCATCAGAGTGTCCAGACTTGAGGGCCTCATTATTAGGGTCGATTTCGAGGCCCTTCTTGTAGGCAGAAACAGCGTCGTTGTAGTTATGGAGGCCCATGTACGCCGCACCCAGCCGCGAATAACCTTTTCCCCAGTCGGGCTTGAGCTCGACGGTTTTCTGCGCATCAGAAAGGGCTTCAGAGAATTTGTTGAGAGAGGCATAGGAGGCGGAACGATTGGAGTAGAGAACGTGATTGGTGGGAGCTAAGTTGATCGCGTCGGTAAAGTGTTGCACGGCATCGGTGAAGTTTCCGGCGGAGAAGGCGGCGTTGCCTTTGGCCTTAGCATCGTCAGCCATGAGTGATGGAATTATGGGTTAGGAACGTAATTGGATTAGAGGGAAATTCGGGACGAATGACTAGTTGAATAGATTATTAGGAATTGATGGTCAGTTATAATGAGAATCGAGAGGAATATGATGAATGTTGAAGTAGATGGGGTGGACTGTGGAAGGCCGAGACAGTTCTAGGAGCTTGCAAGCGTTTCTCGAAACTTCCTTGGTTGCGATCTTCCAGTTCATAAAAGTGAATTTCATAATTTCCAAGTGTGAAAATTAGTGCTACTTTTATTACTAGCACTTCCCATAAAAAAGGGAATATATATATATATATATATATATATATCGTAATTATGATGGTGTTCAAAAATAATGTTGATGTTATAATTGAAAAATAATAATTGTTAATGAACAATATTGTTATATGTTTTATATCCATTCGATCTGCATTGCTCCACCCGACTAAACGAATATATCTATAAAAATGTGTTCATGTGGGGCCGATGAGAACAGAACCGACCCCATATAAAGTTGAACCTTGCGGCGACGTCGAATCGGTGGCCAACCAGAATTGCCTATGGCCTCGAACCAGTGCACCCCGATTACTTCCCAGAACATGGCTGATATCGACCAACAAATCCATCACAAGAAAAACAATTTGAGTCTTGACCCAAGATACCTGAAAAATTAAACAAATTAAGATATAATCAAATTTGATTTAAATGTCTAAAATCATTGTACTTAAAACATATAATATTTACAAAAAATAAAATAAATTAAGATATAATTAAATTCAAATCGATTCAAATGCCTAAAATCATTATACAAACACATAATATTTACAAAAAAATACAACATAAATGATTCAAATGCCTCCTAAAATCATTATACAAACACATAATATTTACAATACACAAAAAACATAACATTTACAAAAAAATACAACATAAATGATTTTCAAATGCCTAAAATCATTATATTCAAACACATAGTATTTACAATACAAAAAAGTACAAATATTCATTCAAACACATAGTATTTACAATACAAAAAACATAATTGATTCAAATGCCTAAAATCATTGTATTCAAAACACATAGTATTTACAATAAAAAAAAAGTACAAATATTCATTCAAACACATAGTATTTACAATAACAAAAAAGAATAAAACAAAGTACAAATATTCATTCAAACACACAGTATTTACAATAACAAAATAAATAAAAAAATCGCTAGAAGGAGGGGTTGAACCTCCGACCTTGTGGTTAACAGCCACACGCTCTAACCAACTGAGCTATTCCAGCAATTTAATATAATACTTTCAATTAAAATGTATCAACATATTTGTTTGATAGAACATATTGCACTCTTTCTTATTTATTGAACTCGAGTTTTAGATTTTATTAAATATAAACAATATTAAGATCTAATTATATATTATACATATAATTATTCAATAAGTGCATCCATGATACTTCAAACTAAATCCATAAAAATTACTTCTATCATGAAGAGGTGTTTTCTACAGATGAATCCATAATAAATATCATATTTCTAAAAACCAATTATCTCAGAATAATAATCATCTTGTAAAGTTTAATTTAAATTTTTATAATACCTTTTTAACAAACTTTCATTTTTAATAACAATTAGAAATAGTGTTTTGAATTTTCGATGAATAAATAAAATAGGTATATATGAGAATGAATAGCTTATGTAAGAAATCATATTCTAAAGTATGATTTATTTATTTATTTATTTTCTTTTGTGCGCAAGAATTATTATTGTTGTTTCTATCATCATCATCATCGTTTTTTTTATTTTGGATGATTAGACTCATACTGCGAGAAGAGGTTTATGGATTTGAGTTTAAGCCATTTAATAAAGTCCATTATATACCATTAGGAATTTACATTTTGAAGCCTAGTTAACTGGGGTAAAGACCAGATATTATTGCTATAACCAGACACGACAGGCCCAACTATAATAATTGAGGTATCAAATGCAATACATTATAAAAAAAAAGTTGTCAATTCTGAATTTAGTAATAAGATTATGAAACTTCTTTCAACTATTTGAAATTTCGCAAGATTGGTTTATCTCATTGGATAGGATACGCTCTTGCTTCTAAAAAGTTTTGGTTAAACTTATTTAAAAACTTATAATTCTTACAATTTAATATACAATTCTAGAGCTCATAATATTTTCAAATTTTAAATTGTGATGTAGCACGGCCGTGTACCAGTTCCGTTGATTCACCGAATGCCGGAAAAAGTACTCAAATGGTGATAAATCTCAGTTTATTGAAAATATCCCAGATGAGTTTATTACAACTGGAACTCATATTTGAAGGGAGGTTCATAGTCTTATAATTAAAAAATAATCATACCTAAATAAGAAGATCCTAATTGTCGACCACAGCTTTCATTTCAGAGGATTTATTGGATCAAATTTCTCCAGGAACACCAAAGCGGCCTCATCGCTATCAAATTGTTTCAAATAATGATTTTTAACGCATATGATTAAAACTGAAAAATGCCAGCAAGAAATAGGCTGTTTAATTTTTTTTTTAATCCTTTAATTGCAAATTATAACTCTTTGCAAGTTAATTATAACTATTATATATTATTTATACATAAATAACACCATATCATATATATTTGATGGATTATAAACCTAAATTTAACCGATAAGAAAGAATTTGAAATATTCACATTGCCAAATACTAGCGTAATATAAATATTGAGTCAGTGAATCAATTCACAATCCATTATATTGCATTACAAGTTAAGGAAAAAATGTCAATGATTAAAACATATTAGGATTGTGATGTTTAGTGTAGGTCTCTAACCTATATATGGTATCACACTTGATTAACTCATCTATATAATGTCAACTGCTTCTATTGAGCAATTGACAATGAAATGGACATTGAAAAGGAAAAATCAAGAATGGTGGAGGCTCATACCAAGTGTACAAGTAGAAGAATAATATGCTAGTAGTGAAGATATTATTCAACATCACCATTAAAAATCACACCACATGATAAAAAACACAATATACCATTCTACACCTAATAAATAAAATATTGAAAAAGCTTACAGTTTCACATGTTAGGTTTCAAATTTTAAATTATTTTGAGTAAAGATGCTGTGGCTTATATTACAAAGTGGAAGTGATTTGATATTACTACTTAGTATCAGTCCACTTAGGTAGGTCTCTCAATAATTAAATTTATATCATATATATCTTACCAAAGTAGAAGTTATATTTTGATCTTGATTCTTAACAATCAATTTTTCGAAACCTCTTTAAGCTAAGTAGAACTGGAGTTTCAAATTAAGATTTGAAAATATACCCAAAAGTTGAAAAAAAATGTACAAGAAAAGTTTCTAATAAAAAGCTAACAAACATCGACCCCAAAGGCCAATATTAAAAGAAGGAAATGTTTCCATGAAGTAGAGAATGGCAGGGAGGAGTGGGAGGAACGAAGCAGTTAGCTCCGGCGGATTCCACCACCGGCGGCGGCGATCTTCATCTGAACTCTCTCCAACTGGGATTTGGGGCAAGGAATCTGGATCCCACCCGGATGATTGAACCCGTAAACCTTCTCAGCCTCTCTCAAGAGCTCAACAAACAATGGATGATTGAAGTACATAACGGGCACCACCACCCGACACGTGTCATCCTCCTTGTCTCCCACGTAGACCGCCAGGTGTCCCTTGGGCAGCTTGGGATGCTCAACCTCTTCTTTCCCCAGTTGTATGTAACCAGGATTGATTTTGGCAGAGCACAAACCGCTACTTCCACGCCTCAGCAAATGAGCCCATTTGCACAGCCGCTGGTACACGGTGGTCCTCCGCCGCGTGCGGCGGGGGATAAACCACTTGAAGACTTTGATCAGTTTGAACCCTAATCTCACTCCCCTGTTCTTTCCCATGGGTTCACAAATTAAAGACTATTTGCTTGTTTAAAGATTCAAAAGACGAAATAATGGTAAAGGAAAAATGATGGTCTTATTGGAGTAGAACAAGTTCAAGTTGATTCGAATAGTACTACTGCTGCCTATTTTGAAGCTTTTATAGGGTGGAAATTGATGGAGGGAATTTTATTTATTTATTTTACAGGGGTTGGAAGGCTCCTAGAAATTATCAGTGGTCAAAGGCATTGAGTTTTAATGTAATTTTTTCCTTGCTAAGTTTATCCTAAAAGATGAATTAGGGCAGACCATTATTTGCTACATTTATAGTCAGCACCAAATTTGCACACCTACTTTATATGCTTTTTTGTTTCCCCCTTCAGTGCTACCATTTTAACTTTACAATTATTGTTTTACAATTTCAGGGTAGTCCAACGTCAATTTTCGATAGGTATTGCATTTAGGATATTTGTTGGTTTTAGAATAATTAATTGAGATAATATAACATAATGAAATGTATAATTCATAAGACAAAGGTCTCATGAGCAATCAGCAATGTATAGCCAAAAATAATTTTAAATTTTTTTGAACAAATAGCCTTAATCACCAGAAAGTCGCATGGAATTTAATGGATTTGTACACTATACCAGATTTCTTTTTCATAAAATAATGTGATTTGCTGATTGATCATTATTTCAAATTCTGTTAAGTTAGAAATATTAGTTTGTTGTCCACTAAAAGAAGAGTTTGTTATACTATATATATGTGAATTAATTAAAATGTTCATTTGGGAAGACCAGGCTAAATTGAAAAAACAATTCTAGTATCCAAATAAAATTATTGATTTGATTGAAACTTTAAAATTATGTAAACATCTGCAAAATATAAATAAAAAAATGTATAGTAGTAAAAAAAAGTCATATTTATTGATCATCTTTTCCCTTAGTAAGTACGTATGTTTATACATGAAAGCAAATAAATATAATATATAATATATTCAATAAAATTACAGTACACGCGATAAAGACCAAAATTTCGTACTGAATTGAATAATACTGTAGAATAGATTCATGAATATAAATTGAACTACATAAAATAATAACTTAAATTTGATTAATTAATAAAAAAATAAGATCCATATAAAAATTGAATATTAGTTTTTCAAAATAAATTTTAAAAAAAATCGTCGGCTCAGATTTTCAATCCAATTTCATATTTATCGAATTTTGAAATCGTGCTTAAACACGCAGTCATAAATTTGAACTGTACAAAAACTTATGAAAACAAAGCTAATTTTGACCAAATAAATTTTGAGTTACGTTAAATAGTTAACTCTTTCGGCTTAAAAGATTGAGCCATTTGACCGTTTCAAGTTTCAAGGGTCACATCTCATCTTAAAAAGTCATACTTGGGTTCACTACACTTGATTTGTAATTTTTAAGTTTGGTGTGTAAAAACAACAAAAAGTAGTTTTGTAAGAAAAAGAAAAAAAAAAAACTATTTACTAATTTTTTAAATAAAAATAAAAATAAAAAATCCATCTGTACCAGCATCTTTCGGGCTTTGATAAATAATAATGTAATTATCAAAACTTGTCACGCACAAATTCGTAGTTGGAACGAAATTTATAAACATTCGATATTTTCTTTTACGGATAATAGAGTGCAGTATATATATATATATATATATAAATGAAAACTAATGAGTAAGGAAGTCTTCTTTACAATATCAAAGTGAGTGCTTAAACCGCAATTAAAAAAATATGGCAAGTCCTTACTTGCTAGTCCTATTGTACGTTACCTAATGCTCTCATTAATTAATATAGAACATTTAATTTAATAATAGGTAAAGACTACAGTCAATTTTCCAACTTGAATTTTGTCCAATTTGAATTCCAAATGGTTGAGTTGTACGTCAGACATTTGCTACTTGCCAGTAATGAATCTAATGGTAATTTTGTTGTTATTCAACTTGATTAATTTCTTATTTCCTTAATTACCACAAATATTTCAAGTACAACATAAAACTACAAAACAGTTTTTGTGTCTATCTTTGGCTTGATTATTCAGTTTTAGTACTTTTCCTCATTAAAAGACAATTTCTATACGTTTGTTAATTACTAAATTATTATTTAATTAGCCATCATTGAATATCAAGAGTCAAATCATGAACTCAAATTTAATTTCCTCCCAACATAGATCTACATATCATGTAACCTTAAATTAGTTTTTAAAATAATTGAACATAATTTTAAGATTTTGAGCAAAATACATGCACATTCATCCTATAAAACAAATCAAGAACTACATCTCATTTTGAGTATAATAATAGTCTTCTCAATCCTCCCTTTTACTTTATATAATGTTATAAAATATATAGATAACTTTGTACGGTTGATATTATTAAATTTTGTAACATATTATATGCAAGTTGTTGCTTAATCCATTTATAACTATAAACTATTTTGTCATGAGGCTATTTAAGTTGTGTAAGATGTAAAATCACTAATTTATAAAAAAAATTAGTCAATAATTAAATTTATCGATATAATATGAATGAATATAACGTAAAATTTTAATATGAGAGCACAACATTTTTTGAAAGACTTTATTACAAGAGTATATTCCAACTGCTTAAAAAACCAGCTTATAAGTGAACATTCTAATTACAATAAATTTCAATATTCATCATAAAAGAAATTATCTAAATCACATTTAATACAATCTTGATTCCTTGTAATTTTATTTCAAAACAATGAGATATAGTGAAGAGATGATAGGAGACCATCTCTTATTCGAAATAAGAAATGGCAAGCATTTGTACACAAATAAAACAGAAGAGATAAAAGGAATTAAGCGAAAGACAACAAAAGAAAGTGGAAAAAAAGAGAGGGAACATTTAGGATTAAACAGAAACTGAACAATGGAAAGCACAATCAACACTTAACTCATGATAAGAAAACATATAAGACGTGTACATTTTGAAAATTCTAGTAGCAACGTCACATATGGCTGCCAAAATAGAAATTTCTTTGTTGCCTAGTTTCATTATAGTGGGAAATTTGTAATCTTATCTATATTCAATGATGTTGTACAGTACTTGTACCATGAAAATTAAGAAACGAAAACGTTATCCATTATGATGGAAATTATTGGGAGTAATAGAAAATATAATAATAATTCCAATATATATATATAATAATAATAATTTTATTTTTGATGTATGTACATCACATCGAGCTAAAAAAATATTCAACCTTGTAGCAAGTGGAGCATTTTGTCCAATAAATACAAACCGGCATAGGCGACTTACATGACCAATATCAAAGTCCCAAATCATGCAAGTCAATATCACTTAGATCTCAATGTATCTACATCCAGCTCAAACACTTATATATACACACAGATTCCTACTAATTTACGCAGTTTGTATGCTTTAAAAATATATATATTATATATATTCTCACTCACCGTTGACCTAAGTATTAGAGAGACTCTACAAGTGTCATTTTCACAATTTACTCATATAGGATCTCAATTATCGAAACAAATGTTGAAGAGTAATTTGACTTTGTGAAAGTGTCCTGCATCTCAACCTTTAACAACTTATCATCATTTAAGATATCGTCAATATAAATAGTGCGCCAATTTAAAATATGTTCAGGATGAGAGAAACTAATCTATTTTTTCCTCAAAAAAGAAAAAAAAGAAAAAGAGAAACTAGTCTATTTGATGATTGGTCGTAATGGGAGTTAAACCTAAGCAGATATATGTCTTTAGTTAAATGCTTTTTTTTTGTTAACTCAACTCGTGAAATAGACGACAATTTAATATGAAAAAAAAAAACTAAAAGAAGAAAACAAAAAAATTTAAAATTTGAAAAGACATTTAAAGAAAAGAATAAAAGATTAGGCTACAAGTGTTTGCTTAGATAAATAAAGAGAGATAATAATGTGGTCCTTCTTAAAAGTAAAAAAAGAAAAAAAGATTTATTATGAAATTATTGTAGTGGGTTTTAGGAGAACATCTCATTCGCTCTTAGCTAGCTTTGTTATTTCTTTATAGAGGTAAAACTAGAGCTGCTTTCCTTAATATGTCTGAATATGGTGATGAAAATGAGACATCTTTGCTTCATCCTTCATCTTTCTTCTTGTCCTTTATTTTCAGATGGGGGTTTAAATATTAGGTTCTCTTTTTAGGTTTATACCCACTTTCAAATTAATCTTTGTCGTTTATTTGATAATGTTTGTGGACTAATTAAATTCTTTTATGTTTGCAGGGAAAATATAAATTGAATTTATTACATGATTAATTTGGTGAATAAATATAAATAGAATCTCAACTTAATAAAATTATGAAACTTTTGTCCTAAAAATAGTGAAAAATATAAAATCATCATGGTTTAAGTGAGTGATAATTTTAAATATGATCTCTTTTTCCAGACAAAAACGAGTATTTGGTTTCATCTGTTAGTAAAAATAAGTTTCGGCATAATAACATTAAGTTTTTCCTTCATAAAAGCTAATAAGTAATTTTTGATCCTATATACTGTCGAATAATATGAGACCCACATTAAATAATATTTGAGTATAGAAATTTAAAATTTAATATATATATATATATAACTGTTGTATTTACAAATTTTTGGATTTTATTTTATTTATGTGAATTAATGTGCATGGATCTCACATTATTTGCAAAATATATTAAAAAAATTACATGTCAATCGCCATAGGACAAACTTAACGGAGTTAGATCAAAAACTTAATTTTACTATCGAATGGAAACACGTACATTTATTGTATGAGTAATTAAAAAAAAAAACATATAACTAAAAATTATCAAACTCTTAAAAAATGATTTCTTATACGTTTCCCTTATACAGTTTACACTCACTTTCTGATTCAACACTCAAAATAATGGGGGTTCACTTTGTAAAATGTTGAAGATTTTTATAAAGTTAAAATTATATAATTAGCCCTTGCAATTTGAGTGATTTGCCACTTATCACCATTTCATAGATTAAATCGAACACATATCACATCACTATCACTAATATCATTAATCCAAAAAATCTAACATGAGAATATTTTAATCCTTTCTGATCTTTACTTTCCATTCCATATGTAAAAGGATTTTTACATTTAAAGTGAATTAAATAAAAAAGAACAAGAATACGATCATTTTGATTAAGTTATAACCACACATTTCACTAAGGTTATTAGGCAGACAGGATTGTCTTCTGACAAAAGTGTAGTGATGTAGGACAAGTGTAAGAAGAAAGAAGGCAAGAGGCAGTTAGGTTATTGTGTTGATTCTGACAAATTTGTGTTCCCTCCACCATATGAGGATCTATATCCTATAAAGGAACCATTTCTGCATACTTGGACAGGAAACTAAACTACTCTCTTTCACTCAATATAATATAATTAATACACTTAGCTCAACCTCAACACCAAACTTTGTTTGCAATTAATTTATTTAGGATTTTTTTTACAATTATCAATTTTATATTACTCCCATTATCCCGAACAGAAAGTTATGTTTCAATTTTTATTTTATTTTTAATCAAAAAGAGATTCTTGTTTTTAAAGTTGAAGTCATTTTTTAATGAAGAATCTATGGTACTCTTATAGAACTTACGAACTTGAAATCAATTAATTATTAGAAATGATAGCTCATTCATTTACTTGACCAAAAATAATAAGCATATTTTGAAGGAATACAACTTAGTATTAGTTAAAGAGATAAAGAATAAAATGAAGATAGTAGTGGTAGATTATATAATCATAAATTAAATAAGAAATATGATGTGGGGAGTCAGATGCCAATATCTGCGGAATAGTGTTTCCTCGAAACAGATATGCGCCACGTGTCTAATATGTAATATTGATTTGTACGGACGCACGAGTGGGTTTACAATTTTCGTGGTTTTTAATGTAGGGATAAGGGTTGAAAATGCCCATTTTTATAAAATCTAAATCCAAAATACCTATAAATATAACATATAAGTTCAAAATGCCCATTTTGGGTAAAAAGATCAAAAAACCCTTTGACATCCCATAAAAAATGAATTTTTAATTATTGAATTTTGTTTTGTCACTCCAAAATTAAGATTACCAAACCAATTTGCTATAGCCACATTCATGAAAACCCGGATATAATTATCTTAGTATATCGGTTGGAAACCTTTCCCGTGCCCCAAAAAACACTAGTATTTATACTGGTGATCTGGTCAGAAAGGTATAACAAAACCACGTACTAAGGAATTATTATTTGGATAAAAATTTGTTGATATTTTTCACTATTTATATTTATTGAGATCCGATGCGTAGAATGGTATCAGAGCCAAGTTTTATTGAAGAAATAAATTAAATTATGTTGAACAATATTATTTTCTTGTGCCTAACGGAGGAGAAAATCAAGAAAATGTATCCGAAAATCTTTCGAGATAACACAAGTGCAGGATATCAGTAATGACATCCAGCTCAGATTGGAACATAATTGTTCCAGACACATCTAAGGTCACGCAAGACCTTAGGGAGATCCAGAAGACCATCATTTATTATGGTGGACAGATGGAGAAGATAGTCCGATCTCTATTCGAGATCCAAAAAGAAGTTTCAGATCTGAAACAAGAAATTGTAGATCTGAAGAAAATACCATCCAAAGGAACTGGAAGATCAATGAACGAACGTATGAAAAATTCGTTCGGAGAAATTCCAATCATTTCCAAAGGAAAGGCTACGGAAGTTTCGAAGCCTAAAAGCAACGACGAACTCCTACTTGATATCATAAGACAAGTCGGATGGAAGTCTCAAGAGTAGACCTTGCAGAATTAACTGAATCTCTTTCTAATCTCGGAATTGTGGATCTGGTAAACCTCAGGATGAACGAGCCGATTCCACCGATTCCGAAGAAGGAAGAGGAAAGCACAAGTACACCAGTACCTGAAGCACCAGTACCTGAAGTACCGGTTCCTCCCAAACCCAGGTGTGGCAGGACGGGGTTGAGTATGAAGAATACATAGCTCGACAAGCCAAAAGTAGACAGGGAAGGTTTAAAGGAGTATCCAAAAGCCCTTGGACAAAAACGATGCTTGAACCAACCCATCCGTTTGGAGTGATGCTCACAACGGACATCATCGATTTCAGAAATATGGAAGTATTGATCGATGAGTGGATGTCATCCATGAAAGTTGCTTCATCAACACTGGATGTTGATAACGATCATTTTTGCCAGATATTGGTAAATAGTTTGCAAGGTTCAGCCAAAAAGGCATGGGACATGACCGAAGCTTCTCTCAAAAAAGAGATCTTATCCAACGATAATGTTATAACAATTGTCGAAAGGATGGGTCATTTACTCAAAATATGTTTCCTTGGGGACGGATATTTTGAGGAAAGAAAAGACGAGAAGAAACGAGAGTATACACAAGCTCTGTTTGCTCTCGAACTAAGAAATATATGTTATGCGGATGAATATATATATTGGTTCCGCAAATATTATTTCCAAGCAGATGTACCATGGAACGTGGCAACAGATTTATTCTTTACAAAAATCTGCAGTCCATGGAGGGAGATGCTAATGCAAACCTACAAGGTACCTACAGGCCGAGTCGATTCAGTGGCCAGGAGGATGTCCTTCTTTAAGGACAGTATACGAGAATGGTGTCAACAGGCGACACTACAAAGGAACAAGAAGAAACTGAGAGGAATGGTAAAGAAGACCCCTCTTTGTTGCGACAACAATGATTTTCCGAGTATCATCGGAGAACCACAACGCGAAAGACACGGAA
The DNA here is from genome assembly GCA_028654395.1 of Scutellaria barbata. Lineage (NCBI taxonomy): Eukaryota > Viridiplantae > Streptophyta > Magnoliopsida > Lamiales > Lamiaceae > Scutellaria > Scutellaria barbata. Next base: position 14,343,691 of record CM053645.1, read on the forward strand.
AGAGAAAGAAACACTTCAAGGGAAGGTTTCAATCCAAGTCCGGAGGATCATACAGGAGACCTTCCAAACAAGGAAGATCATGGTGGTCCAAATCAAAGGCTAGATCTTACAAATCTGGTCAAAAGTCTGGTCCTTCCAGGTTTTCTTTACAAGGATCTAAATCCACAGGGAAACCAGCAGGAGGAACAACCCGGAAAAGAACTTTCAAACGAGCTCACACTCGTGCAAATGAAAGTTTCAAGGATTGCAACTGTTGGACATGCGGAGCGAGAGGCCATATTTCGCCCGATTGCCCACAAAAGCAAAAAGATGTGCGCCAGTTCGAGTACACAGACGACATCCGAGATGCTGTCTTCTATGGTAATTTGGTGTCATTTTACAAGTTCGAGGACATCTCTTCAGATGAAAGCATCTATGAAGAAGAGTTTGAATCTGATTCAGAAGGATCTGATGGATCATCTACAGAATCAGACGAGTAGCTCCGGCGAACCAGAAGATAGACTCCAAACGACGGATAGTCTATCAGGATTCTTCTCAAAAATGACCATCTCTAAAAAGACGATGGAAAAGATCATGAGACAGGATTCAACATTAGGTCCATATGATGGATTTAAGAAAGAAAGTCTTAATCGATTTTGTGACAAGATCGGGATAAGACAGCGCAAGCACCATATCATTTACCGGGTGAACTCATGTGAGTTTTCTCTTCCAATAGATCTAACCGGTAATAAAGTTGAGATGCAACTTATTCCAAAAGAAGAAATTCTTGAGGAACTGAGTCATCTTAAAGAAGAAGTAGCGGTCACGATGAAATGGATCCATATTGGAACCATTGAAGTAGTGATTAAAGCTACCTTCAAAGAAGGAATTGATTCTGAATTACATTTATCTGTAATGGATAAAAGAATCAATGACTTAAGAGAAAGTTGTCTTGGTACAATGGTAGGTAATTTGTATGCTGGCAAACTTACGTTTGACATTCATCCTAGGATTGCATACAACCTAGCTGACCAAGATTTTAGTAGAGTCTTAACCCTTCATCAGGATTTTAAAAGACCTGATCTTATGAAAGAAGGAAATAGTCCATATTCTATCACGTATAGAATTGCATATGCGCTTTCCAACACACACCATTCAAATATGTTTCTTAGGAAAGAGTATATAGAAATTCCTATAATCTTTAAGGAATTTGCAAAGGTTAGAACACCAGACCCAATCTAAATACCAAGGTTAGGGGGTGTTAATTTGCTAATTAAGGATCAACCTATTTTAAACAATAGATCATTAAGGTTTGATTCAGAAATTAGTAATAGATTGTCATTTTCCGAAGGTAGGATTTTAAGTCTAAAAGGAAAAGAACCATGTGAGGATTTGTATCCACAAAAAATTAGGGTAAGAAATGTAAAAATCAAATGCCCTAATAATGAATGGAAAGAAATCCATATTGTTTTTGATATATCTAAAACTGATAATTTGTTTCCTTGTGAGGAGATATATCATTTACAACAACCAAGTATTAATAGATATGAAGGCATGTTAGAAATAGCAGGCTATCATGTATCTGTTACAGGAAGTGCAGGCATAACTAAAGGAGTTATGACCCTAGGGTTAAGTTTCCTTGAGGAACATAAGCCCTGGAGAAGAGATGAAAAATGGATGGAGTTCGACCTTGATGGACATACAATCAGGGTAGAATAAAATCATTATGCCAGGAATCAAGCTAGACCAAGAGATCATTGATCTCACGATACAAAGAGACCAGACGATAACTTTGTTAAGATCTTTGCGAGAGCAAAATCTACCAGAACAAAGAAGTATTCAAGACGTCATAAGGATACAAGAGGCTGCGTTAAAAATAAGTCAAATTAACGCACGAATTGACATGCTAGAACGCTGGAGGAGAAGGATTTATCCAAACAATCCAGATGAATTCTAAATTATGCCAGGAAGGTGTATAGAGGATGAGATCCAGGATCTCAGAAAAGAGAAAGATGAGTTGACAGAACGCATAAGAGAAATGCGAGATAATGGACAGACTCATCAAGTAAGGTTTCAAGAGTTGATCCGTGAGCATAAGTTAGAAGCTCAAGGATAAACTTGTTAGAATCTTGGAAAAAAGGAATCTATCCAAACGATTCTGAATGACAAGTATTTTCTCTATATATATATCTGTAAGGATATTATATGATCAATATAAGACGGAACATTTTGCAGCTTATATTGACTCAGGTTCAGGCATTTGCACAGCAAAGCCAGGAGTTTTTCCTAGTGAAGCAGTGGAAAAATTACCTCTTATTGCAGGAAGAGACTTCTCACAGAAGATCCTTATACTCAATAAAGGTATTCGAGAAACATGAATAATGATCGGAGGCGCATTCGATACCCCTTGGTATAAAGTAAGAATGCCACCAATCTATATTCATGATACAGGTGCTGATATTTTGCTTGGTAACAATTTTATCCAAACTTTTGCAAAATATGAGCAGGATAATCACAAGAACCTGTTAACCTTTACTACTAACTGTGGTAGTATGATACAGGTTTTGCGGCGAGAAAAGACTTTTAATAGGATCATGCCTATTACTTTTCGCAGCAAACGTGGTGATAATGAAGCCAAGTTAACTCATCCAAAAATGCAGGATAAGAGGAAATTTGATGAAGCTCTTTTGTCATATAGACAAGAGGGAATGGAGGAAGCACATGAAGAAGCTATTCAGTTTCTGAAAAATGCCTTACAAGAAGGACCATCCCAGATTGACATCGATGAGGAAAGTCTACTTTCTCTCGAAAATGTTAAAAGGCTAATTCAGAGGAACTACAATGAAAATCCTTTAGCCTGGTGGGACAAAAACCAGATCGAAGCAACATTGAAGGTAAAAGAACAACACAGATACGAGTTGGTTCGATACAAGCCGATCCAGATGAATCTTGAAGATCGAAAGGATATGCAAAAGATTATCAAAGAGCATATCGATCTCAAGTTGATCGAAGCAGGTATTTCTCCTTATAGTAGCCCAGGGTTTTTGGTAAGAAACAATGGTGAAATAAAGAGAGGAAAGGCAAGATTAGTAATTAACTATCAAGGTATTAATAAGATTACTGAATTTGATGGTTATTACATACCAAGTAGAGAACACTTAATTGATTGTATTAAAGGGTCAAAAGTGTTTTCAAAATTTGATTGCAAGTCTGGATTTTATCAGATTAAGTTAGAAAAAGAGTCTAAGAAATTAACCGATTTTTCTACACCACAAGGTCAGTATATCTGGAACGTAATGCCTATGGGTCTTGCGAATGCACCTCACATATACCAACGAAAGATGGATAATCTATTTAAAGATTATTTTGAGTTTATGTTTGTTTACATAGACGATATCTTAATTGCCTCTAAAAATATGAAAGATCATTTAAAGCATCTTGAAATATTTTCAGAAGCATGTCATAAAGAAGGATTAGTGCTCTCTGAAAAGAAAGCAATAATCGCAGTTAATAGAATCGAGTTTCTCGGTGTTATTATTGACCATGCAGGAATGGAACTACAAGAACATATTGTGGAGAAAATCTGCAATTTTCCAAATGTTCTTAGAGACAAGAAGCACCTTCAAAGCTTCTTAGGAGTGATTAATTTTGCAGGTTCATTCATTAAGGACTTGGCAAAATATCGAAAAGATTTCCGTCCTTTATTACAAAAGGATGAGAAGACCAAATGGAAATGGGAAGATATTCATTCCCAAAGAGTTCGTGAGTTAAAACAGGTTTGTCGTAACTTGCCAAAACTCGCGATTCCTCAAGATGAGGATCAGTTAGTCGTCTACACAGACGCTAATGATTTTAGATGGGCAGCAGTGCTCATGCGAAAGACATCTACGGGTGAAGAACCATGTAGATACACTGGAGGGTTGTTTACAGAACAACAGGCCAGAGTCTGGCATATTAACGAGAAAGAATTCTTTGCTGTTTGGAAGGCCTTTAAAAAATGGCCTTTATTTTTATTAGCTAAAGAATTTATATTAAAAGTTGATAATACTAACGTTAAAGCTTTTTTGAAAAACAAACTTGAATGAAAGATCGAAAAAGCACGTATTATCAGGTGGCAAGCAGAATGCCAATATTATCTTTTTGATATTGTCATAGTGAAATCTAATGAAAATGTTCTTGCAGATTTCTTAACAAGAGATGGATATCCTTGAAGCAGATTCCATCACAATACGAGCAAGACACCTTAGGGAAAACCTTGAGGTGCATTACAAGGCCTTTGAGGAATTAAGGGTAAGAGCCGAAGCGGCATCTTATGTCCAAAAAGCTGATTTGGACAAAGTCCAAATGACTCTACGTGCAGCCATAATTTCAAATAATGATTTGTGGAATGCATTAGTAGAACCTGTTAACAAGACATGTTCACCATCGGTGATGCAGAAAGAATTATACGAGAGGAGTTCATCATCGATAAACAAACAGGGTACTTTTATACCCGAAGCAGGACATCCTGCTGATAAAAGTTTTTCATCGGATATCGGTGAAAAGGCTGATAAGGCCGAACCAAGTGTTTTATCGGATTTCGATAAAATTATTAATTCGGAAGGTCAGGAAGCAATTCCAGACAACCCGAGTCAACCCAGCACCTCTGGGGTAAAAGAGGGAGAGGTTAACCTAAGGCCCCAGACTGGCCCTAGACAGGTTAACACTAATCAAGCTATTTCTCCTCTGCAGGTTTACCAAAAGATATGTGAGAAATTGGTAACAAGAAATGGGATCAATCCAAACAGAATTACTGCTGATTGGTCTGGCAAGTATCCAAGACTTTGGATGCTCCCGGGGGTAAACCCTCATGATGTGCGGGAATGGTTCGATTTTGGAGCAATTGCTTCAGTCTTTACTACCGCACCCAGTTTTCCGGAGATTTCCAAATTACCGGACTAGATATCCACTGCTGTGCACGATTCATGGCAGAACAACCCATACTTGGGTCGAGGAGATATACTGGAGCTAAAAATTATCTCTGCTGCTCCAGAAATTACAGGAAAAGGGTCTCATCTAGTTTTTCAATTCATAAAACTACAGAGACCTGAGATGGGGGCGATAAACCGAGCCAAAACACCCCCAGAAAACAGCCCTTTGGTAGTCGCCTTGACTGAAAATGATATATCTACGAGGCGAGCTTGGGGTCTTTGGGTCTGTCTCACTGAGATGGACAAAGTGAAGTATCCATTCAAAATATTTCATAACTCTGTGAATGGATCATTCCTGTTAAATTCCATGACAGGAACAACTACCGGATTTACTGAAAACCTCTTTGAAAATAAGAGAAAATTAATTTGGGAAAACAAGGTTCCAGCCACGGAACAAACAAGGAAGAAGATATGTAATATGATACATATCGGAAGATGGGGTGAGCGGTTATGCTCTTACTGTCAAATACAAGAGAAACCGCTGTTTGGACAGGGTTTCAAAATAAAAAAAGACAAACCCGACTACCCAAAGAAAAAGGAAAAAGGGAAGGGTTTTTAGAAAATAAAAACCAAAAATGTAATAAGAGGAAACGGGTCTAATTAGATTCGATTAAAAACAAGTTGTATTGTATTCAAATGTAATAGGATAAGAATAGAGTATTATCAAGCATTGGATGCTAATTTAGACAAGGGATAGTAGTAGGTCCCGCTATCTTAAAGAATCAGCATCTGGTCGAAAAGAACAAAAGTGGAGGACCCCTCCACTCACCAAGAGAGTAGTTGCCGACACAAGAAGACAACGAAGGTGGTAGATGCACTTACCAAGCGGTAAGTGAGAAATAAAGAAAGGTTGGCCCATTCCCCACTAACCAAGTGGAATGCAAGCTGGCAAGGCAATAATGGATCCACACAGGAGCACATTGATGCCTATAAAAGGAGGCCTTCAGCCTCAGAAGAGGATCATCGAAAATACACAACACTTCTCTCTTCATAAGTTTTTTGAAATCTTCTCTCTAGTTTTGTAATAGTTTAGCTTTCAAGCTTTCCTGTTTATGGGGGTTTCCCCTTCACGAGTCTTAGCCATGATAGGCTAATTCAAGTTTCTCTTCCAATGGCGGAGAAAATTTATATTGTAAAATAGTTTAATTTATTTTCTTCAATAAACAAGGCTTTTTGTTTTCCAACATTCTGTCCAAAAATTTATAATTATGAGTGAAAATTCATCCAGTAGTGCGTCTCCCCGTGATCTCCTTGAAGGCTGGTGGCCGTGGCAAAGGAGTACGATCAGGGTTCCCAAGAAAATCAGTTTCAGAACCATAGACTGCGGGCGAGTGGTTGGATCTTTGATCCATAAAACCTGAACCGAGGTTCAAGGGAATTTAAGAGACAAAGACGAGGTATGATTTAAACTCAGTTTTATTTTATTTACGGAAACATGTTGGGCCTGATATTGATCAGTGGACTAATCCGGATCTAATAAATATAAGGGTGGAAATAGAAAATGGCTAATGGCAAGTTTGGCATTTGGGTGAATAATTAAAGTCAAAAGGGGTAGCATAGTAATTTTCTTTGAAAAATGGATATAAAGGGATGTTTTGTTATATTTATAGATATATTGGGATGTGTTGTTATATTGGTGAGTAGAAAGGGATGAATGTTTATATAAATAGATAGTATTAGATCTTACCCCTTTTAATGTATGTTCGCTTTAAGATTATACACAATATACAATAGTCTGTTATGTACATTGAATTTCTGCCATGTTAGGTTTTGTACATTGTTCCACCATAAATTTTACCTTCTCTCATTTTAGTCTCTTAACTATAATTTATTTCTAATTTTTATTTGATTGTGCATGAATTTTGATTTTTCTTTATGTGGACAAAATAGTTGTTGACGTGAATTGTTTAATTCTAATATTTACGAGGACATATATTCCTAACAAAATCGGATCAAAATCGATGAATAATTGAAAGTTAGAGGATCAAAATTAATGATTAAAAAATAAAAGTTTAAATTATAAGGCGAAATATGATTTTTCCTGAAATGATTTGATATAAATTTTTGCGTTTGATTATATACCCATCCATATTGAAGACAATGATCAAAGAAAATCCGGATTTTCATATGATTACACGTAGGACAAACAATAAATTAAACAAAATTGATATGGTTTTGCTTATATAATTACAGACAACAGGTGGACAAGTTGACAGAAATTAAATACTAGTTTATCAGTCCACATAATCACTAGATTATTTTGTTACCAATCTTTATTTATTTATTTTAATCTTTTTCCTTTTCTCTCGATTTGGTTTCTAGCGAATCGTATCATCATGGGTTGTTGGATAAATTAAAACTTAGAACGAAGCATGAGAATAACAAAATCACATTAGTCTTGTCTCCCTGTCTTCTCCTCAATATGCAGAATTTGGTTGGTGTCACAGTGTTTACCATTTCATAGGACATTATTAATCCAAATAATTAGCTTAATCTCTGAGTTTTGTAGCACTAGAAAAACTTGTCATGATATTGATAGACAAGTTGCTTTTTTCAACATTGATTTCTATCCCTAGGTTCTTGGTTAATTAAATAAATTGCTGCTGCAGTTATACTTTATACATCCACTCATCACATCATCTCCAAACCTAGAGAATGTTATTCATTAATGCTGGTTAAGCAAATGGGATCTAAATACAAATTTAATTTCTTGCATTTGCCAGTGAAAACTATCTTGAAAAACTCAAAAGAAGAGTGAAGAGAGTAGATATCAGTTTACTTTAATAGATTTTTGGTTTAATATACCGATTTAAATGAAGTATTTAGATGAGCAACATAGAGTTATTGGATATATAATTTACCAAATAATTTCTTAATTCAGTGATCATACAAGCTGCGTTGTCTTTACCCCTACAACTCACAGTCAATAGATCTGCATTCAGACTATATGGGTTTTCTTGAACGTCTGAAATTGGATTGCCACTCAATTCTTGTTGGGCCCCGCGACTGAATTTCAAATAAATGGGCCTTTAATTATGTCAAGGCCCACCAAGAAAATAGACCAGGATCAATATTTTATTATTTTGGTCCATTTACTCCTCCTTCTTGCAACACTTAAATATGTCTATTATACTCACATTTCAATTTCTTAGGTATATTCATTTCTTGTGACCTTTTACAGAAATAATTTTTTTTTTAATACCGACTCAAATTTCATTATCTTTTAATTAATTTTGGACATTTATACTACCTTGCCTGTAGCTCGTACAATTAACCTATTCCAAAACATTCATCTACGTGAAATCATACAAACTCAAGTGCCAATACAATCAGATAGTTCCATTTATATCGACTTTACTATTTAAACTTAGTTCACACCAACCTAATCCATACCACCAAATGAAGGATGATTGACAAAAATGGAGAAAGAAAACAAAAGTCAAGAAGCCAAAATATATTCTTATATGAGTTGGGCAAGAATGAGAGTCTCCACTTCATTTTTTAACCGAAACATTCTGTACCTTAGGTAAATAATGGAATTTCTCACCATGAAAAATTCAAATTGTTGACAATTTTATATATACTAGTTCAGTATGAAAACAAGTACATATTTCACGAATTTTTCAAGATTTCTCAAGCATATAGACAAAAATTGAAGGATTACTGGTGATTCAGCCGATCAGTTAGCATCGCAGAGGCCAGTGGCTGGATCACAAAAACCATCCCGATCAAGAAGCTTTGGTGGAGGAGCACTTAGCAGAGGGGAAGATGGAGAACCATATGCGTTCCTTCGGCTATTCCCACACCCAAGGCTTTTTCTGGTGCTTACTCCTGTTATAGGGTTCGTGCCACTTGCATACTTGCAAAGAGCCTGCATAAACAACATATACATGAAGATACCACTTGTGGTTATATAATGTTCAAACATTCATACAAGTAAACTAGATATTTACTAGCTTCTTGTATAGCAATATTTATTCAACATGTACGGTCTAGACAAGTTTTTGGTAATGCCTATGGTTAAATGGATCATGACATACTATCATGAAAATGGAGAGTAAGTTGATGGAAAACCTGTTTCTGGAGTAGGTCTATAACTGCATCACTAAAATCAGCGCCTTCGATTATAGCACCACCAAGATCACTGCGAGTCAACACAGATCTAACTAGAACTGCATTTGTTAGATTCGCTTCATTTAGAACCTGCAACAAAAAAAAAAAAAAAAGGAAAAAAAAAAAAGTCTTACAACATAAAGGTGACAGATAGTTTAACTTATATCAATACAGAAACTTGTAATATAAGGACTAAGATGCCACATTAGCTTACCATGCGATCCATAAGAGTGTCACTCAGATCTGCACCTGCGAAACAACATACAAATTATCATGTGGGGAAGTAATCACTAATGTCAATTGAGTAGGCCATGGAGTTTGAGCTGATTTAAGGCTTGTAATTAATACCTTAGATATAAATCATACCATGTACAAAACTAGTTCTAGTATTCACTAACTCATTTATTTGTCCCACCCTTTTCCACATAGACAGAGATTTGATGCCCATCTTTCCCTAATTCAGAAATTATGTTTTCCTTGGACATGAGAAATACAGAACAAGCAGTAAACACATGGGAGTTTTAGAGCAGAAAATATACCAGTGAAATTGGCTTTATATGCAACAGCTTTCTCAAGATAAGCACCATTGAAAGTTGAACCACTGAAATCTGATTCCCTCATATCAGCAGATGTGAAATTGGCTCTTCTGTATCAGCCATTTCAAGGTAATATGAATACAAGTCTGCATAAGGGAAACTTGCCTTCTTTTATTCAAGCACTCAACTTCGAAATTCGAATTATTATCGTACACTTAAAAAACACTTAACTTCGATTGCACTTAACTGATGCAATGCTTCTAACTAACCAAGTAGTGAATATTTTTCAACTTCATCATCTATTTCCTCTATGGTATAGTTTCTCTCCAATATTCTTACAAAATTTCTTTCTATTCCTCTATGGTATTGTTTCTCTCCAATAATCATACAAAATCTCATTCTATTCTTGTCCATACACTGCATAACTCATTATCACAACATTCAAATCTATTTTCACAATGAATCAAATTTATTCATTAAAAATGAGAAAGAAATTACCTGAAATTCTCTTTCACATGAACTGCTTTCCTGCCAAGAGAAAACAAAATACACTCAATAAATTTACTTAAAAAAAGAAAATGGGCAGTAGTAGAATCTAACAGACACCAACTTGAGATCTGCAGAACCAAATTGAGCAGCCGATCCAATTCCGAATTCGCCTCGAGTATCAGCTTCAAATTTATTCAGCTCAGCCATGGCAGATATATTAGCTGTGCTAAAAGCAACCACAGCAGCTACCAATGAAGATGAAATAAGCTTTACCCACTTTTTTGGCTCTGCATTTTCAGCTATTACCACAGTATGTTAAAGTCAAGATCGCACCAATTCATCATAAATCAACTAATTGCAACAATTATACATGCATGATAATATTCAAGAAACTGAAAAGGAAGGAGTGATATAGATGAACCTGTATCATGTTTACTGGTTTGAGTTTCCAATTGGCAAGTTACAGAAAAGGGTTTTGAAGGTAAACAGAGAGGATTGAGAGGTCTTTCTGTGCCATTAATGGATTTGAGGGGTAATAAGGCGATTGAAGTAAGAGCCATTTTCAAGAAAGGGCTTTTACCAGTTTCTTTGTTTGCAGATAAACTACAACTGGTATTGGATATGCGTTTCTCTACTTGAATTTACAGCCACATCTTTAGCAAGGAGATAATTGGTTGCCATGTATGACATTTCTCATATTCAATTCCAATTCCAATTCCAATTCCGATTCCGATTCCAATAGTATTTTCGACCATTCGAGTACACATAACAAATAAAATAATCACGCTAGACACCACTATCTATGATAAGCTATAGAATAAAATAAATAAAATTTTGATCTACTAATTGGGCATCGTTTCAAGTGAATCTAAATTGAAAGACAAAAGTTTTTATTTATATTCATGTAAATTGATGACGTTTTGATGGAAAGTAAATTTTTTATATGTGACTCATGATATTGCCTGTAACATGCTATTTATCAAGAAATATGGACTATGTTGCCAGGAAAATTTAATTGTGATTCAAACTGAAATAGTGTGCTAAAATTATGATTTTTATGTTATAATTCAAAATGAACAAATTGCAATCTATATATATATATAAAAGCAAAATAGTCTGTTAAAAATATCAAAAATATTTTCCCATCTATTTTAACTTTCCATTCTAGAAAATATCATTTATTACATTTCACATTGCATTTATTGTATATTAATATTTTTCGCCAAATATTTAAAATGTAATAATTATACCTCAAATTCATTTATATTATATAATATATCAAATTAATCACTTTTAATGATTTTTAATTTGATATTCATATTGTATACATAATGAAATGTATTTTTTATTTACTTTAAATATTTTTGTAACTTTAAGTTATTGTAAATTTATATTAAAGTCTAGAATTTTAAAAAAAAATGTATTATAAAAAAATATTTAATAAAAATATATATAATTAAATCAAATAAAGAATCTTAAATTAAACAACTTCATTTGAAATTTATTTTAATGCATATGTATCACATTTCTCTTTCTTAATTGAAATTTTGTTCATTGTCATTTTTATTCTATATTTATAATTTTGATATATGTTGGTCGTAAGGGGTGGGGTGGTGGTGCGGTGTGCATTTTTTAATTATAATTTCAAAATAAATAACTTCTAATAAAATTTGTCTTAATGCATGATAAATCAATTTATCATTCTTATTTATAGTTTTGTTTATTGACATACTTTTTATTTTGAATTTGTAATTTTGATTGTGTTAAGTAATGAGATGTGAGTGTTTTTTTTTAAACAATAACTTCAAATTTAATAACTTTTTTATTTTAAAATTCATTTTAAATGCATTATATATCAAATTTACCACTTAATATAATATTTAATTTGATATTTATATAGCAATTTATCAAATCTAATATGTTAGAGAATTTGAATATTTTTTTTTATTGATTTGTGGTAGTTACGGCTATAGACTAAAATGTGGGAGTTAAAAATATGTTTAAAGTTAAAATTATACCTAACAAAATTACAAATATGAAAGAAAATGTCTTTAATTAAAATTACAAATTAGAAAATGTTGATTATTTAAAAAAAATAAAAAATAATAATCATTTGGTATAATGATTTGGTTTATTTATCTTAGTTTGAGGTGTTGAATATATTCTAGATTAAGTCCAGTTTTCAATAATATTATTTATACAAATAGCAATGAATTTTGGGTATTTGTTGAGTTGATATATATTTTAATGGATTTAGAATAATCGAGTTATTTGTATTGATGGAACCAAAAATTTCATTAAAATATCTCTATAGTTATGAACATTGATAAAATATAATATTTATTAATCTTAGTTTTTTATTTAAATTTATATCGTTTTCAATATACATAACATATTTGTAGGATTCAATTTTTTTTTTTAGCTATTAAATTTAATTTATATGATTTTTAAGTATTTAATGGTTGCACAAATTTAGTCAAATTGAATATTTTTATTTATCTCATTTTTATTTCGAATATAGAATTTTCAATTTGGTTTTTTAATTTATCTACATATTTGTATATTATATATTTATATTATGTTATTATAAGTATAAAATTATTAATTATCTTTCATATAGCAAACCGTGCAACACACGGTTATAATACTAATTTAAAAAAAAAAGGATAAATTATAATTTTAACATGATGTGTTTGTCATTCCGTAAAAATTTATTATTGTTTGAAAATTTTAAAAGTCTCAGTAAAATATCAAAATCTGAAAAAGTTCGAATTTTTTAATTTTGGCTAGCTCTTTGCCACTATTTCGTGTATATTTGTGGGCCCACGAAAGTATTATGATAATATAAGGTAACATAAAAAGATTCTCAACTGAAGTTGGATCGATCCATTTCTACAAACGGTCCAAGTTCTCTTTATCATTAAGGCCCAAATGTATGTCCCGGTAAAAGGCCTCATGGGCCCATATAAAGCAGAACCATTTTTCCTTGTCAGTATTTAACTGTCTTCAATTCCTTTGGTTCATTGCCTACTGTTCAAGTGCGTTGCTAAGCCCAGGTAAACGTGTGACCATTCACTACTTGTGTCTTCATATAACCAAACTCATAGCTTTAATATGATGCCTATTTCTCAATTTGTATAAGATTTCAAATATGAAAATTTCCTTTCAGATCGTAAAGTTTTTAACTTAAAAAAGAAAAAGAAAAATATGATAACACTGGGTTGTAGCGTAGCAGAGGGCAATGGATATGGGGCTAAGATTTCAAGACATGGGAGATGACCCATTGCCAGATAAGATTTAGAGGTGAATGAATACAAGAATTGTGATCCAGGGAATATATCCAACCATCCTCCACATGATCAAATTCAGAAACACACACATGACAGCTTGGCTTTCTTAATCCACTCAAAGCACTGTCAGGCAGCCTGTAAATATTGTAAATTCCTCAAACTCCGCAAAATTAAATTATATGTTATACTCATCTACTATATCACATGTAGAATATGTTGTAGATTTATTTATACATATACATGTGGCTGTATGTAGCAAGCAGACCAGTCTATTCAGGTTGTAAACAAAATCTCTTCCATCTCCTATTTTACACAACCCCATCTAATCCCATGACAAGAAAAGATTCCTACATGCTAAAAGGCCAACTAAAAATTCAAGTCAATTAGCTCCAGCTATATTTGGAACATTATACAAGAACCACATGGCCAGTCTGACATGACTAATCAATAGATCATGACTGTTCTATGTAATGTTGTCATAATATAAGTATGTCTGATTGGTCCATAACTCAAGATTTTTTCATACAAACATAGTTCATGTCAAAAGCTAAACCTGGGCTTTAAAAGGCAATGAAAACCATAAACAGGATAAAGAAATTAAATCAGCATAAACCCAGCTAAGAACAAATGTGCCCAATGAAAATTTGATGAATGGTCAACCTTACATTAATTCAGAGTTAAAAGTGATGAAAGAATGATAATGAATCCGGATAACTTAAACAAGGACCCGAGGAGCACAATAGCACACCCGGATTGGGATGAAGAAAAAAATAGTGATAAGTTAAAAATAACTAGAGATTCATATCAACAATTACTAGAATTACAGCATAAAATCTCACAACATCAATCCTCACAACCAAAGCTGGCTCCCGCAGGCAACATAATCCAAGCACCACCGATGAATTTTATCAAGAATACATGGAAAACAGTGCAGATATCAGCATCATGAAGCTCAACAACAATTTCTGCTTGCTGTCCCTGATCGATGCTGCGGAAGATATGCGCTGTGGCCTAAAAATGAAAAGAAAACAGAAAGGCAAATTAATGAAATAGAACTTGGAAGAATGTAAAATGCAGGATTATAGAGAACAATGGTTGAGGGGCATACTTCTGCAGTCTGCTTAGAGCACCACAGAAGAGGGCATTATCGGGCATTGGGAACTCGGTTTTGTTGTTGGGCTCTGGATTGACAACCCTGACGTAAGTTTCTTGGCCTAGATACCACGAGTCGAGGTTTTCTGTTCTCAGGTTCCAAACTCCAACATTGTCTAGGGAGATAAGAATTGCTGTCCATGCTCCAGGATAAACCTAAACAATGTGACAAGAAAAATGAAAACTTTATGTAACTTCAAAGAAATTCAGAAATGTTAAAGTCTTTTCTTTCTTGTATCTTCTATGGTATAAATGCATTTATCAGCAATGATGTACCTGGGCTGTAGTTCGAGCAATTCCATCCCACTTATTGTATGTTCCCCTGCTATTCTCTGTCCACTCACCATAATCCATACTGCATTTTACAAAGCCCAAATACAACATTAACTCAGTGTAATCAAATAAGTCTCATTGAGATAGTATATGTGCCAGAGTAAAAGAAGAAAAAAGGAAGATGTACTGTACCCCACTACAAAAAAGGAATATCCGCTCATATGATAAGTTTGGACCTTGGTCTCATTGTTCTGCAATATCACTTCCATAAATCCCCTGTAAGTGCCGTTGATTACTGATGTTTCCATCCGAGGTGGCCCCGTGATTGGCCTAGTGGGGAAATCAAGCTTGTACACTCCCTTCACTTTGTATTGATCAGCTAGTCTGATTGGCGTTGAAGGATTGACAAAGGAAATCCCACTAAGTGTGGCTCGTCTTTTCCCATTGATTGTCTCTGGAGGCTTGTTTTTCAGAACATACACCTCAGTCACATTGATAGAACCATATCTAAAAGAACCTTGAGGATTTGGGCGGGCACCACTGGCACTCACATTCCACCTGTTGAATGAAAAAGGAAGAAATTATTATCATTATTATATTTTACATAATATGAGTTGCGTTCTTCATACAATATGAAGGGCAGGCCCACCTGATAGATCTAGCCTGGTTCATTGAGAAAGTCTTATCAAATTGGTCTTGTGGAGCCGCAGGAAGAGGACCCGATGCCTTTCCTTTGGAATTAGTATAGTGCAAGATGGCAACTCCAGTGACTCTCTGCCATATGGTTTCATTGACGAATCTGGCACTCGCGACCATGTAGTAATCACTGCTTGCATTTTGATCCATGGTTACTAAAAAGGAGTATGTTTGGCCAACATGTATATCTAAGCTAGTGTAGTTCTGCTGTACAGTATATGAACCCTCAGTTTCTGCTAGCAGCAAATTATGGCTCTGAATCCTGAAGTTCAAACTAGTTGAAACTCCAACATTGCTTACACGAATACGATAAGTCTGGCCTGTGGAACATCATAGCATTAGCTTTTAATATGACAGACTAGAAAACCGAACCGCACAAAAAATGAAAAAAGTACACATAAAGATCAATTAAAGTACCCCGTAACAGTAAATTTCAGATGATTGTGACACACCATTGGAGACTTTATAAAGCGTACTGAAGTGTAGTCATGCTCAGCAGCTATTTTAAAAGTATTATGCCGAACATTTTCGAGGGCAACATGTGAAGTTTTTGAAATAGTTATACCAGATCTTCCATTATATCTTAAAAACTCTTTACAATGAAAAACTTGATACTGGTACTATACTGAACAGTCTAACATCACTCGCTGACGCCAGTACTCGTTTCTTTAGTAGATGGAGACTCTTTGAGACTCCAAAGATGAAGCAACCCTATCCTAGAAAATTAACTTATTACACTAACTAATTAGACTATATTACACCCAAAATCTCAGCCAAAGTAGCATCACATTGCTCAATACTATGATCACAGAATTTCTTAAGCATCCAGCTATCAAAGTGGCAGTAAAGTTGGCAATGTACACAAAGGCTTAGATATATATACACATAGACACATGCTACACTCATTATATAAAAATTCCCATCACTTACCTGGATGTACTGTAATCGTTTCGTAGTCAATGCCAGCAGGGACAAGGGTATCATTATACCTATAAGGTCCTTTTCCATTAATTAGAACCCCATCTGGCATCCCAAGATCTTTCCCAGCATCAAGAGTTTTCCGCAACGCCTAAACACAAACCAATCATCATTAATAAGCTTGAACATGGAACTTCCTAAACTCTGAAATTTCATTCCTAGAGAAAACTTACTGTGTGATTTCGGGTGTACCAGTCTCCTATTACAATGGTGATATCCCCATATGGGGTATCGAACGGAATAGGAATAATTGGTCTATTATTAACAATGATGCTACCAAAACCTCCTGATGCCCTCTGGAAATTGAGTGAGGGGAAGTAAAAGAAGCTTCCAATCTGATCCTTAATCTGAAATTCGTAAGTCCAATTCCATCTAGAAGGGATGGGGCAATTTGTGCCAAGGAGCCCATCTTGCCATGAACACCTCCTCTGCTGTATCCCAGACCTAATTCACTCAAACCAACCACAGTTAACAGCATTTCAAAAATGACAAGGTTTTCCTTAACAAATTTGAATAAAGAATTATTACAACAATCTTACCAATGGATTAAGAGGTTTTCATCCAATTTATTTTTCACATTGACAACCACATTGTTGTTAGTGGTCACATTAACAGTGGGACCAGGAAACTTGCCATTTATAGCAATCACCTGCAGCAAAGAGCATTTTTCAGTACAAGAGCGTTAATCCCTATAGCATCTATTTAGAATTTTAGATCTAAACTTGGAGTAATGAGCATAAAGCATGAACCCCTTCAAAAAATTTGCAATAAAATTCATATCTTCAAACCACATTTCTAGATCTGAAGCTGAATATTCAAGCTTTCAGAAATTTAAAGCCGACCCATTAGAAAAAACTAAATCTTAAGGTAGAAAAAGAAAGAATTTAAAGGTTGCACACCAAAAATGGATAAAAAACAGAAATGCAGAACAAAAAAACGGGAGATTTAGAAAAGCATACATACCTGCTGGGGAACACCAAGAGGAGAAGCAGTAATGTAGGAGACCACAAAGTCAAATTCAACAGTGGGATCATCAGCAATGGAGAAGCCCAGAAGCAAGAAGATGTGGATAACCAAGAGTGAGATAAAGCTATAACCAGCCATACGTAGTCGAGCAACAAAGATTGTTAAAATTAAATAGAAAGAATCAAAGGGAAAGAGCAAACTCTTTTCTTGCCTTTTGCAGTGTTTTACATAATTATCAGTTGGAGAACAGAGAGAGAGAGAGACAGTGAGGAGTGAGGAGCGTGTGTGTTAAAAAGAGTAGAGAGAAACGGCTCTATTAGATCTATTATTACTGCTACGGGTTTTGATAGTGTGTGGTGAAAGGTGTGGGGCTAAGAGGGATTTTGTGTATGCTTTTGTCGGTCTGATCCTGATGGATGGGCCAAATGGACATTACTCATTACTCATATGACTTTGGCATGCAACAAAACGCACTTCAACCTTTACAACCTAAAAACTTAAGAGAGAGAAAGTGAGAGTGTGTGTGGGAGAGAGAGGGAGAGAGAAAGTGGGGTGTAAAGACAGCCAATGGCCAGTTCATAGGTAACATAAAACTAGGGATTAGATTCCACGCGTATTTCCCTCTTATTCATTACAAATATTGTCTGTGTCTCCACCACTCCATATGGTGTACTCCCTTTAATGCAATTATTGTGTGTGCACGCACTTACTCTTCGCCAATGCCTCATCTTAATGTATGGGGCTCTGGACCATCATCTCCAACCCTTTTAGCCCTAGTTTGATTTTCGGAATCATCCCAACCCATGGTAGGGATGGCCATGAGATGGGATTCCCAGTCCCATCCTAGGGATGGCAGTGGGATGGAAATTCTCCATTTTCCGTTGGAATCCATCTTAAATAGGACATAATTTCTCGAAATACATCCTCTTAGAAATGGGGATGGAACGATCTTTTCCCCAAATGACGAGACGGGGTGAGGATGGAGATCATATACCCCGCCTCATTCCTGACGGCCCCAAATTATATATATATTTTAAATAATATAATATAAATTATTATAAAAAATAAATATATTTTAATATACAAATTAAAAACTTAAAATCATATTTCTCATTCTCTTATAAATAAATTGAAGTATTAAAAAAATGATGGAATTCAATGAAATGTAATAAGAAAATTTATCTTTATGTTTTAACTATTTTATCTTTTATTCGGATTACGAGTCTTCTTTTTTTAATGTTTTTGTTGACATTTTAGTTATATAAATTATTTTTATGTAATATAAAAAATTTATTAAAAAAAAACATGGTGGGGCGGGGGAAATTTTTCCCGCAAAGTTGGTGGGAACGGGGACAAGGACTCCTCGCGAATGCGGGAATGAGTATTGCTCCCCCGGCCCCACCCCACCCCACCCCACCCCATTCCATTGTCATCCCTACTCGTTCCCTGTAGGGTTCATCCCGAACAGGATGAGAATTCCCCGAAATGCACCCTGTGGGGATGTGGAGGGGGGTTGTGAATGATTTTTTCTTCGATTGGTAGGGCAAGAATGAGAACATATTCCCACCCCAAAGATATTATGTCTCGTTTCTTGTGGACCCCTAATTATTTATATATATAACTATTATAAAAAATTAATATATTTTAAAATACAAATTAAAAATTCAAAACTCTATTTCTTATTCTTTTTTAAGTGAATTGAAGTATTGAAAAATGATGGAAATTAATAAAATATAATAAGATAGTTTATCTTTATATTTTAGTTAGCTTGATTAAATTATATTTTATCTTTTATTCAAATTATGAGCATATTTTATGTTTTTGTTAACATTTTAATTATATGTTATTATATTAATTATTTTTATATATTAATTAGATAAAAAAACAAAAAATTTATTAAAACAAATATGGTGAGGTGGACCTTGCGGGATCAGGGCAGGGAAAAATTTCACAAGAAAGCTAACCGGGATGGGAACAGAGATTCCTTTCGAACACGAAGACGGGAATGAGTATTGCTCCACCTACTCCATCCCCATTCTGTTGTCATCCCTAACCCAAACCTTTTATTAATTTATGAAAAAATAAACTACTCCTATGATTTTATAAATTATTAATTTTTGTTCGATTCTGTAATAGCAAGTGAAAATGACATATTGCTATCTATTTGACTTCCAAACTATACATTATGAGAAAATTTAAACCATATGTATCTATATATATACACATATATAATTCATCTATAAATAAAGATTCATCTATTTTACCAGTAGCAAAACAAAAATTAAAAAATCTACATGTTATTTTAAAATAACAGCTTTAAATTAAAAAAAAAAAAAAGATACATAGATCATTCATGTATATATTCTTTAATTTTGAAATTATTGAAAATTCAATAGGCGCCACATTTGTCAAGTAGAGAACAACGAACCGCTTGAATTGGACTAAAATTCAGAAATGTTAAATTTACAACACTAAAATAATAAAGTAGATACATAAATGACTAAAAATCTAAAATCATATATTTCAGCCCTAAGAAACTAATCTTCCTTATTCATTTATTGATCTATTCATACCATATTACATGTTTCAATCCATCCAATTCGATAGTTCAGGGTTTGTTTGGAGTTTGGACTTAGGATACATGGTTGTAGCGGTATAGGAACACATAAAATTCTAATTCATATAGTGTTTTGCTTTTATTTATTTCATATTAATATTTCGTATCAATTATATAAATAAAATGATCTTGTCAAAAATGATGTATAAATGACCTAATTAGTCGGTAAGTATTAAAATAAAAAAATCAAAACAATTTGCAACTAGAGCCCATCAAGTGTTGACTTGAAGATGCTTTTATCATTGATCAAGTAATTAAGGTTAATTGTGAGAAACGTTTGCGGTAGCACGTGATGGGTGTTTATTGGTCCAATTTGGCATATAACCTATACGAAATTTGATTTGATAAAAAAAATTTAATTGTTTGAAATTGTATAATGATATATATTCATTGAAATTGTATAATGATATATATTCATTAAAATATATAAATAAACTTAAATTTGACAATACTTGATTAGATTGTAAGCTCGTGAACAAGTCGGTCATAAATTTCATAAGATATACTAATAACTTTTTGTCTCTATACTTTAACTTATAATAAGTATATAAATAATTAATAGTAGCTATTCGTTATTATTTCTTCTTTTCTCTAATTCCACAAAAGCAAAAATATAAAACTAGAATTTAAAGCAAATATTTTGGTACTAGAGGACCCTCAGAATATTTTCATTAACTTTTTAGAAAACTCCTCGCAATGGTCCATAATATCTTTATGTAGAAATTAATACACAAATATAGTATTAGTTTCTTTGCCACCACCATCAAACTAGTAGCTATATTAATTAGATAAGTTTAATTGGCCTTGCTTTTATTATCCAACCAACATCAGCGTAGAAATAGAACTTCAGTTTATATATATATATATATATATATATATATATATATATATATTGAACCATTAATATCATTTATTACGAACCCCCTTTCTATACTCATTTTATCTGCCACTGATCCTTTAGTAATAGTACTGTACATTCATATAAGTACAACAATAATTCAATGTACAATACAAGCTATTAATTATATATAACTACTCTGTAATAATAGTCGCATATGACTAATAAACTGTAACGTGCGATATTTAAAGAGTATACCTCCACTATTAGTTTTGTAATGGAACTTAGCATGGAAAAACAAAAAACCAAGGATTGTGGTCCATATCTAATACACTTATAATTTAGGAAGAAGTTGGAAACTTTGTCCCTAAAGCTATAACAGCTTATTCATTATTAAAAGATCCAGCAAATTGACAAGCGATGTGAGGTTTTAGAAGCATAGTATAATGTTGTTGGGCTGATAGCTAGTTAAATTAAAAAATGCATACAAATCTGGCATCATAGGTGGCTTAATATTATATATTTTTCTTTTAAAAATAATTCAGACACACCAAAGGTATGATCAGTCCATTTCATGTGATGCATGGGTTTGTTTAATTTGTTAGTGTTTTTCACAACTGAAACTTTGCGTACAGCTAGGTTGCCCTCATGACAAGTAAACATTATTAATTATAAACATTAATCTAGTATTAATTAATTTATTGTGTGGCTATTTGATTGATGCAAATTATAATAATTTCTTTTCTAAAAAGCCCAAACAACCCATTTATAATTGGGTTGCCCTTCTACCTGGGTAAGCACTGGAAGTGTAGTTAGGTCATATCAAGAATAAACTTGGTAATTTAATTTGAAGCTCGATGAGTAATATTGGATATTGTAATACATCATGAAATATAAAGTACAAAAATGTTAAAGTATGTTTAATTATATTCCTATTTATAATACCTTTTTGAACTCGGTTTATTTTCAATCATAACATGATATAATTATCTCATGATATTGTAGTTAATCGACAACTGTAATAAACATGGTATTTCCAAACTTTGGAAATAACACATGAAAAGATGAAAACCTAACATTCTCTTACAAAATAAAAGCTACGAGTAAAATGATGAATGTGTGAATGGATAAGATAGCTGTGTGTGATCTGTAAGCAGCAGAAGTCATCTGCCATATCTGTAAAGATGCAGTGACGTTTGCATGAGTAGCATTGTTGAACAAGTAAAGGTGAGCATCTTCATACACTGCTTTTGTTGGATATACACGTGATGTAATACATGTCCTTCCACCTTGTGCAAAGCTCTCTACTATTGAGTGATCCACCTACAATTCACACACATACAATTTCCATCAATTTAATCTCCCACTATTTGTGTTGATCAGTTGGTAATTTACAAGTGATACTTTACCAAGATTCTCATGGATAGTTTTTCGCCATCTAGTACCGACACCGTGCTGCCATAGATTGCTTTACGAACATCGGTTGCCTCAGATGACCTGTCACCAATAAAGCACAACATTAGACCAGAATTTTCTGGCGTGATGACGATATTCAAGATACAACTTAATATGCTATACCTTCTAAGATCAGCGCAAAAGAATGTAGTGAAATTTCCATGTTTGTCCTTGGAAATATAGAAATAAACTGCAGTTTGCTCGGTTTGGCCTTTGTTTGTGAGAACCAAAAAGCCGAATGGTCCTAATGCACCTCTTTCAGCAGCGCCGCCATTGCTCGTGCAACTGTAGCTTGCGTTGCTTCGACTTATCTTTTCCATGGTTTTTTTATCTATTTCAAACTCGGCCACAATATCTAGCTGCAAAAAAACAAATAATATATATATATATATATATATATATATATATATATATATATCTTTTATAAGCAAACAGAATTGATCATTTTTCTTTATGTTAGAATTTGAAGGGCTAAACTTCGTATGGTACCAACCTGAGAGGTGGAACCCACATCAAGATGTACAAGAGAACCTGTATTAGCCACCATTTCGAAAACCTTTTTATCTTTTCTCAAACTCTCCACCTCATTCACTGGCCATTGCAGTATGTTAAGGCCGGTTTTCTTGTCAAATAAAATTGTCCTTGGAATCGACTATAGTGCATGTGAATGAATAAACCGGTTAGAAAGACTTAATCAAAAGCATAATCTAATCTCATTACAAGAAAATTTGTGTATGCAATATGGAAAATTCTAACATGGGAGTCTTAATTAATTATACCTGAACCGATGCCCAACCCTTTCGTAAGTCAGTCTCTTCACTGTCAGTCTCCACAATCCATCCCCACAAAACCCGTCTCTTCTTTTCTTGATCGTAAAATGTCTTGGAAGCATAGAAAAACCCATAATCGTACCTCAATCCAATGCCAACATCTATCTTGGGATCATCAGGAGTCCAAACAGCAGCTTCACTATCATAAGTTCCAATAGTATAGTAATCATTCCTATCATCGTCAAGACTAGTCTTGACAATGTGCTTCACATCCGGCCCGTTTGCTGACGTGTCAAGCCCGTCATCACCAGTCGTCGAGACCGGATAGAAATCGACACACTCCCACATACCTGTGGCAGGAACCGCATGGAGCACCCCAGGCAGGAAGTCATAGGTTCGAAAGTCCTTGGTGTCATAGACCAATGACATACCAGTCTTGTTAATCTTGGAACCAATGGTAATGCGCCATTTGCCCTCAGGGGTGAGCCATGCAGTGGTGGGATCACGAAAGTCTCTAGGGTTGATTCCGGGTGGTGGGAGCAGGACCGGGTTACCCGAGTATTTAACCCAGTCAATGAGGAGAGCGTCTGATGGGTCAGCAGGGTATGCGAGGTTTTGGACCTGGACCGACTCGTTGGTTGCACCAGTGTAGAGCATGATTAGCTGGCCGTTTTGAAGAATGGTGGCGGATCCGGTCCAGACTCCGTTGATATCGTACCATTGGTCGGGACGCATGGCGATGGGGAGGTGGCGCCACCTGATAAGGTCTTTGGAAACTGCGTGGCCCCACACAATGTTGCCCCATACTGCACCATGTGGGTTGTATTGGTAGAAGAAGTGGTACCATCCATTATAAAACACTGGGCCTGAATCAGTTCACCTAGATGTTACGAGGTCTTTTTATACATAAATTTAAGTTTGGAGCCCAACGCTTATGCTTATGGGTATCATAAAACTCAGCACTAGGTTTGTCTAGAAAACATTCAAACCTTGTTGGGTTCGAATTCTTTTTATTTTAACTATGATATTTTGTTTTAGAAGAAATTAAAATTTTCATTCTATAATTTAGGTTTTATCCATTTTTAATCATTAATTTTTCCTATTTTACGTTTGGGTCCTCTAATTATAACTTTTTTTTTCCATTTTTGTCCGATTCTTGAATTTTACCTATGTAGACATGAAAATATTGCTGACGTGTTTTCAATTTTGGTATACACATAGATAGAAATTGACATTTTTAAAAAAATTGGATCCACATTAAAAAAAAGTGATAGTTAGATGATTATAATTGAAATACATAAAATTGATGGTAAAAAATTGGATAAAATCTAAGTTACCGGATGAAAATTGAGATTTCTTTGTTATGTATTAGTAAATCATAATGATCATCCAAACCAAAACCAAATGCATATTATTATATCTTTTATACATTTAATGTGTACTAATAATAATAAGATAGGATTTGAGATCAAATACTATTCAATCTTAAATGATCGAGATTGAGTATAAAGCAAATTAATATCCAATGAGCAATGCAGTGGGGAAATTTAGAAAAACATGATACAATGGACTTACCATTAGGATCTGAGGTAAAGACGTGCATAATTCCCCAATCAAAGCAAAGTCATTGCAATCCCATGACAAATAAAAAGGAGTTAACGTTAGACAATGAAAAGAAAATGCCCTAAAACATATATAGAACTTGCAGAATTACTTCGAAATGATCTCATCATATTCAAAAACTAACCTCATCGTTTATCAACTAATTTTACACCGGTTTTCTCACAAAATATTAATTTAATAGTACATATATTTTCGCACAATATACACAAATTTTTCTATAAGTATTTTTAATGATAAAAACAAGACTCCTTTCTTTTGAACAAATGGAGTACTAGTTAAATAATTTTTTTGTTAATTAGCAAAATGAAAATAAAATCAGTGGACAACACACAATCGTACACTTGTACTTTACTCAAGAACACAAGCATCAATTCACCAAAGAAAAAAGAAAAAAAAAACCCTGAAGTAATAATTAAATCTAACCATTCATCCAATTTTCTTTAGGCTGGAAATGGTAGGCAGTTCTTTGCCAGGCCAAGAGTTTATCGGTCCATGGATATGCAGGTGCACCAAATCTGGGACCAAAATACTTAGGCGACACCCCTTCTCTCACCCCTCGCATAGCCGGAATCGACTTCTCCAGCCTTGGCCTTGCATTCGAACCATCATCACGGCGATATCTCAACGCCACGAAGGCGAAGCCCAGCCCCATGATGAACATAAGGAACATGGTAGGCAGGCGGAGGCGGCGCCGCCTGTGATGATCGGAATCGGCATTGGCGAGCAAAGGGGCGTAGGTGTGAGTGTTTTGCATGGTGGTGTTTCTTTCAGAAAAAAATTCGGAGACAAGAAAACATTGTGACGAAGCATGTAGCATTATACTCGATAGCTTCCCGAAAATTGTGTTAGAGAACAGATGATTACAAAGTGAATTTGAGGAGGAAAACTTGATCTACAGAGAGAGTGGTGTGTTGAAATGGTCATGGATCGGAGTTGAAAGATTGCAATGACTTTTTGACATCATCTTTAATTTTGGTAACTATCGTGTTTAATTTTTACAATTCAATAAGGTTGGTTGTGTTTGGATTATAGCTAGGATTTGATGGATACGCATGGTCACAATTCCATTGTAGTATGGTTTGATATGGTATCGTAATCCATCAATTTCATTGTCCATTAATTCTTTAATAATTTAAGTGGATTTAAAATACTGTCTAAATCCTCAATCTAAATATTTTAGTGGTCCTGTAAAACGAGTCTTGTTTGAAAAAACTTTGTCCTTAAATTGAGTTATGTTTCAAAAATCAAAACTAATTTTTAATTAAAAATTCTAATATCCTTGTAACTAATTTGTAATTAGGTATAACAAACTTGACAGATTAATAAATAGAGTATAAATCACATATGATTTTTCTTTTTAAGGGAGTACAACCTAATAAATTGTTGTTTTTTGTTGAATGAAGTACAACATGGGCGAGTATCCTTGTGGATGGTGGTTATATGGAGGAAAAAATGTTTACAAATTGGATAAATTTTATAATAAGACCCAATTTATAAATTGATTTTCAATTTTAGACTCAAATTTTGAAATTTCTCAATATAAGGAACTCAATTTTATATTTTTTCTCAATTTAAGGTTTCAAAATTAGATTGAGTTTTCAATTTAAGATAAAATTTCATTTTCTTTGTATTTATATTTATAATTTATTTATACTTTAATATATATATATATATATATATATAAAATTTAAATAAATTAAGACAAGTTTGTGCAATTTTAAAATGATATTCATCTGACTTGTATTAATTTATATATATATATATATATATAATAAATGCAATTCAAAAAATTAAGATTCCTTTATTTTCTTAATTTTATGAATAAAAGTATAGAAAATTGATTTTAATATAAATTATATTTTATGAATAGAATTAATTATTTTTTTTATTTCTTATAAATTAAGATAAGTCGGATGAAAATTATTTTTAAAGCTAACTTGTTTAAATTTATCCAAAATATGAATAAATTTATAAATATAAATAAAAAAGAAAATAAAATTTTGTCTTAAATTGAAAACTCAATCTAAATTTCAAGCCTTAATTTGAGAAAAAAAATTAAGCCCCATATTAAGAAATATTAAAATTTGGATCCAGAATTAAGACTAATCAATAAATTGAATCTTGTTATGAAATTTATCCCCATTCTCCACGATTTGGCGTATCACAACGTTGGTATTAGTAATTATTGTAGAAAATTGAATTTCAAATTATAATTGAAAGAAAAGAACTTTAAAAAACATTATAAAAGTTCATATAATTTGTGAGCACTTGTCCTATGTTTGTCAAGTTATATAAAAATTTCTTCTTCAACATTAATCTTTTATGCGATTTCCCCATACTAGTCCAATGCGTAATCACTTAATTTAAATTTAAATTGCAGTCCCAAATAATTGGAGAGATTAATCTGAGAATATAAGTGAATGCTATTCGAAGTCCAGCAAATAATCCAAAATATATGTACTTTCAATCTACCAAAATGACTATTGCACAATTCTTTGTACAATTATGAAAAATATCAACTGAAAATTTCAACAGATTAAGGAAAACCACCCTATCTAAAAGAGGTTGACAAACCACCATCCATCAAGAAAATAGTAAGCAGAAAAAAGAAAAAAACTTTACAATGCTGGAAAAGGAAATTATTTTAGGCAATAGATTACAAGTAGTAGTATTAATAATAATAATAATAATAACTAGTATAAGAAAGAAAAAAATAAAGAAAATTAGAAGCTACACAATACAGCAGAGGTTCCTTCCACCTGTGCCACAAAACTGGAAAACTATGGAAGACCTTTTTGGATATTAGTCAGTATCACACTGAAATGGTGGTGAGCTCATCTTTGCATCATCACCATCTTCTGCCATTCTCACCAAGCATTCCAGGAAAACTTGAACCTTCACACAATTTGTATACGATTTTTACTTGCAAATCGCTAAATCAAGTAAAACAGGATATATATATGGTTTGATATTGATCTAAATTCTTACCTCTGAAGTGTCCTTGAGAGAGTAGAAAGCATTGCTTTCTTTAGGTACAGCTGATACGAGGATCCCATATCCACGATTCCTCTTCTTCAGCACCTAAAGTCGAAGCAAGTTATGTCTTTTATTAGCATAAAATGATGAGGAGATCACCTAATTTGATTGAGGGTTTACTATATGTTATGTTGCTACCTTGAATGCATCTTCGTCGGTCCTGTCGTCTCCAATATAAATAGGGAGCACGTTATCACGGTTGCTAAATCCTGTGATTTCAACTTTTATCGATGTTCAGATGAGAAAAACACACCATTAATAGTCGTTATATTGGATTATTATGAGTTGTACTGACCTAGAGATTGAAGAAGAAATTCTACTGCTTTTCCTTTGTCCCAGTTAATCACTGGACGAACCTCCAAAACCTGTTCAGGGCAAACAACGAACATAACATTAATATATCTAGAAACATGGATATGGTAGAATGATTGACTGTATCATACAAAATGTTTTACCTTTCGTCCATGAGTTAGTCGTAATCGAGGATAGTCTTTCAAAATGTCATGAACATGCTGTGCAATTACAGGCCATTTCTGGAATTTTCAATCCAAAAGCACAGCCATTATATTAACAAAATCAGGCAATAATTCCCAAGAAGAACCCAGGGCACCAATGCTGCAATGCTTACATTCTCATCTACATTGCGATAATGTACAGAGGCACAAAATTTATGGTTCTCCACTTTAGCTCCTTTAATGTCTTTTGAAATCTCAACAAACTTTTGGTAGACCTGGAATCAACGAAAATCAAGGGGACGTTACACAATTATTCACAAACTAATAGATGCTTTTTTTCCATGTAGCTTCATTGAGAGGTACAGAATCACACACCTCCCTAATCATGGGTAAAAACTCACTTGCAGGTTGGAATAGATTCACATCCTTGCCCTGTACACTCGAAATGGGAAGATCACTAGGGAAATAGTATAAAGGTAAAACGAAAGAACATGGATCAAGGTATGACAACAAACTATACATATTTTGTATACCTCATTGTCAGTAGATTTGACACAATTTGAATGATTTCTGGATACTATGTGTCTGGCTGGGAGTATGATGTCCATTCCATGACTACCAGCATAGTAGAGTTCCGTTAGTCCTACCAATTCAAAAACCTGAAAAAACGAAAGAAACAAATCAAATCTTAATGGGGCAATAGCAGAAATTACAGAGCAAAAAAACTTAGGACTAATACATATTAAACTGTATCTACCTTATCACGGCTTCTTCCACTTATGATGGCCGTTGGGAAATGTTTTGCAACATTCCTTAACGTGGAACGCATCTGAAAATCGTGTTACATTTAGTACATGACGATAAAAAAGGTAGATACTGCAGAGGTGGCAGTAAAAAAAGCAGAGTGATTTCTTACATCACTAGACATAAAAGCTCGATCAGGGTCATCTACAATGGGGGAGAGTGTGCCATCGTAATCTAAGAACACGACTACTTTCCTATTCCTTGCGTGATGCATAATTGATTGGAAGGAATTGAGAGCTGATGGATACCTAATCTGCAAGGAGAAGACAAAGATAAGGATTTTAACACCAACAAAAACTATTAATACCGTAGAAGAATGAGACATACCATCCAAGTTTGATAAGCAAATTCTGCTTCATCTGAAACATCCAAAATGTTAAAATCCTTGTGAGCTCTTTTGTGAGGAGGTGAAGATGATTTCATCGCATCGAGCCAGCCATTGGAGCGAACGTCGTCAAGTTTTCCAGGCTTTTTTCTCTGCATTGTAGGGATGGAGGTGGAAAATGACGGACCGGATTGTGAGCATGACAAGAGAGTAGAGTGGATCCCCAGCCTAGACTTGTTCATTGGTGCAGGATCAGCAAGAACTGGAGAAGCTTTTGATGATTTCAGTTCCATCAGATTCAGAACTTTCAAACACGGTTACCACTTTTTACAATTAATTGTTGAATAGGTGTCTAACAATTGATGATGAATAGGTGTCTAACAATCAATGATGAATACCGTTTTACCCAACTCTTTTATCTATGAAAAACCATCTCTTTAATGTCTTCTGATCACTGTTGATTGGGAAGCAGTCCATTAAGTTGAGACTCTGCACAATCTGGTTATCATGTATGGGTTGGTTATCATCTTGAAAATAAATAAAAACTTAAAAAAAAAAAAAAAACTTTGTGAAAGAAAATTGTGGACAATACAATACCTCATCTCCAAAACCTCAATTACACCAGGGAACTTCTAAGATATGGTATATAGTCCACCCTGACCTGAAACGAAAAAAGTAAAAACTCAAAAACTGAAATGCAAACACAAAGCACACGCATGAACTTCGATACACAAGAGATCCATCGGCTATTGTGCCAAAAAGGAACAAATAATAAGGTAGTGTTTGGATTGAGGGATTTAAAATCCAACCAAATTAGGGTAGATATCAAATCCATTCTACAAATTCTTCAATCTGTACCAGACCAATGGAATTCCTATTATGGATTTCAAATCCTTTGTTGATCTAATGCAACCTAAAGGTTCAAATAGCATAAGATTGGCAGACTCCAACCATTCAATAACTTCCACCAGAACAATAGCAGAGGAGACTGAGTACATTACTTGATCAATAAACGGGGAAAGTATGGATGATCCTACAACAGCAACTGATCCTTAGCAACTAAAACTTATGTTAAACACTTAACATAAGAAGAGGAGGCTGAGTAGATGAATATGAATGCATGCTTTCTCTGTGCTAATTTTGTCTTCTTTTATAGAGGAAAAAGCAAAGCAATCTTCCGTTAAATTACGAGAATGATACAAATCTTGCCGATACATAAAATAGCCAAGCTATTAATTCTTACGTTTAAGTCGGTAAGCAGACACGTCATGCTGGATATTTGTAACGCTCGCGGTGATATCTCTTTCTATTCGGGAAATGTGGAAAATAGGTAGACCATCATGCTGAAATTATGTGATTACGTTGACATTTTATTTCTAGGAATGAGATCTCTTGAGAAGATCTAATTATCATAATTTGTATCATGGAATGCAAAATCTAAAAAAACTAAAGAGGAGAAGAAACAAATTAGAGCTTTGCAAACTTTGGTACCATTGCCTCGTTTCTCAAGTTTGCATCAAAGCAGCCACAATGTTGCTCAAAGGGTCAAATTAATTAGTTTACAGAAAAGATAAATATAAAACCAAATAGAAAAGCTTCATGAGAAATGAAAGTTGCGATACGTGTGATGTGAGTATCAATCAAGAATAAGAGCTTGCTAAATGATTGAAAACTACATAAATCTTTACATCCCTCGGATATGCCTATTAAGGTAGATCTAATCCATTGGGAACTAAATCTTTTACAATCCAGATATCCCTTTGGACAACATAACTTAGATTTATGTGTACCAACAAATGTAAATTAACACTTCAATCTCCTATAGAAATAACACCAACTGATAACCACCACACAAATCACATGAATCATATTGACCATTGTAAGATGCATTTTATTTTATCCGAGTAAAAGATAGGAGTATAATTTTAACGCCCCCAACAGATCTAACATAGGCTAAAACGGAAATATAAAGAAACCAAAAAAATAAAAATAAGCCATCATATTCAAGTGCCCCCATCTTCTTACTGTAAGGACATGATTCCACAACTACCTAAATCTTTATAAATTTTTAACTGCCCCACCACACATGAGAGATATAATATTCTAACATACTATAAAATTTAATCGGCAAATATTTTCGAAACCACATGGGAGGCCTCTTCAGCCATCTTCCTAAAAACTTACTCAGTGACACAGAATATTAATTTCCAAGTCTAGTCTACTCATGGTCCCTGACTCTTTAAGTATTAAGAAATTTAAATAAATGCATCAACTCTCCATCGGTCAGAAATTTAAGGTAGACAAATAACACATTCTTAAAATATTAATTTAAACTGAAAAATAATCAAACCACTGTTCTAAGACATTAAAAAAATTCATACATGCGATACAAAATAGCAAAAAATAAAGCACAAAAACATTCAAGAATGATAACGACATCCAATATTAATCAAAACCTTGAATACAAGTACAACCAGAAAAAATTAATGTCATAGAAAGCAAGTCCAGATTAAAAAATTTGAAGTACTTATAATCTTTTTGGAAATGGCTTTGGCCCCATGGATCTCCAAACGGTGCTTGACTTCAAACGAAAAGGATGGCAAAACCTAACAAAAACCATATAGATACTCTAGTGTAGATGGTGCTGATAACCACGTAATAAAATAATCTCAATGATTTTATAAAGTATTACCATATTCTCCATGGTAAACCACGAAAAAAAATACCCCAGTGATTAAGACACATGAACCAATATTTCAACATCTAACAGCAACCGACAAAATCATGCTTCCACAATTAACCGACAAATGAAAAGGACTAAATAATTATTCCGTCAAATCAAGAGATGTGCCATAAAAGAAGAAAACACACACATACACACACGTTCACAGGCCGACATAGAAAATTCAGAAATGAGTCATCGGAAATAGACCCCCATTTGGACCAGCTAATTTATCAGAAATCGAAATTCGCAATTGTGGTTAGAGAGAAACCAAACAAGATTCTATTTTCAACATATTTGTGAGATATATTCTCTTCAAAAAAAACAAATCATATTTGTGAGATTAAAAAAATTGAACATTGAGAATCAGTAACATAAACACATTAATAGATCATGGGGAAAAGTTAAAAAAGGCAATAATCTGATTATGTTTCATATCAATTTATAAGAGTAATCTAATATGCAATAAGGACATTGCAAAAAACAAAATTTTGAAAGAACAAAGAAACGTCTCAAACGGCGACGTACCTGATATCTTTTCAGAATTAGCTGCAAAGGCAGATAGCAGAAGGGCAATGAAGGATTCAATATTCACAGCCTGAGATGGTCTTTCACATCAAAAAAATAAGAAATTCTGTCAGAAAAATAAAATAAAATGGGCTCCGAAGAAAACGAAAAAGAAAAGAGTTTGAGATAGGAATTCTACCTCAAAAAAAAACGACAGGTTTAGGAGAAACCCTAGAAAAGGGAAAGATGCACAACAGAAAACTGAAAAAAAGGGGAAGAGAGGGAGAGAGAGAAAGAGGAGAGAAGGCAATGAATTTATAGAGTTTGATTGAGATGAAAAAAGACGTGCCAAACAAGGCAACTTCTCCCTCCTCTTCCGGTCGTTGAATTGGGAAACAATATAGAAAAAGGGAGATAGTTATTATTAATATATTATTGGCTATTCTACCACAAGATCAACCATAAAATAATGTACTATTAATTAAGCCTTTTAGTAATTCCAGCTACCAAATATTATGCTTTTTGAGTTTTTTGGTTCTTCAACCGCACTTGTCAGGGATGGCTCCTACTTTCTGATTAAAGGAGAGACCACCATTTCGGAGAAAATTAAAACACCAAATAAGAGAAAATATACTTACTTTCAAAAGTTCTGATATTAATATTTTAATAGATCAAATTTTTTAATAATATTTTATTTGAAAGTCTGTATAAATCAAAGTAAATAGGTAGAATCACAAATTAACTTGGAAAAGTAGCAGTACTTCCTACTCCTACTTCAAATGGATAATCAGTATGTATCCTTTGATTAATTCTCACATTACAATATTTTCAATTCACAATATTAGATATGTTGGCTATTCTATAATTCTTGTATACTTTAGTAATTATATTTTATAAATAATCAATGAATATGTTGATTTATATAGTTTAATTATCGTAAAATCACTACGTTTACTTAAATTTTCCATTTAAATATAAAATATTTAAATAATAATAAAAATAACATGTTTCTTATATACATAGGTATAATTTTGACCATCAATTAGTATTTGAATTTTTCTGTATTAACGTGCCCGATTCAACTATCAACATAGATATTAAAATAAATTCACATATTAATAAAACAATGTCATTCCCCTCTCATTTCTTTTTTTTTTTGTCAGACAAAAATCGATGTTTTTCCATTAATCCGTGAATATTTTAGGGCAATTGTGAAAGTAGTTTTCTTTTTGTACTTGGTATTTTGTAAGAGACTAAGAGTCACAGGAAATTACATATCTGCCCATGTAGATTGATATCCACGTGTCAGGTTTCTATAATGCCACATGGAAGTGACTTTGGCTATCTACTACTGCATGATTGACACATGCAGCTAAGCTGACATGGAATATATAGGGTAATTCTAAATTTAAAATTTTCTTTTAATTGATTAGTCAGTCACGTTAAATATAATTCGTCCTTTTTGAACTTGGGAAAAGCTCCTCTTGATTCACGTGTACTTGTCACGTGACCCATACCATGGTACCTAGCAACTTGTTACAGCATTTTTTTATCTCCATTTCATTTTGAATTCCATTTCACCACATTGGAAATATACATTAAGTTCTAAAGATGAATCAGTACACAATAAGGTCAGGCCAATAAGGAATAAGCATAAATTTTGTAGGCGTGAGGAGGCATTCATAGATTTCAATAGTAGATATACTTACAAATACATAAATATATATATATATTTTTTTTTTGAAACTTTAGAACACTATATTTCAATGTTTGTACTTAAATTAGGCATCCTTCGCCTTTCTCTAGGTGAAATTCTGTCTTTTTTTCTTTTCTTCTTTTGTACAAAATGAACTCATATATTTTATTAATATACTAATTCAAATCTAAAATTACAATTTTATGTGGTTAAAAATAAGGTTAAATAGTCAATAAAATTTAAACATTTTCGAATTTTTATTATTTTAATTTAAAAAAAATTAAAATTATTAATTTAGTCATATTATAGTTAATTAATTATAATTCTAGTCAAAATTATATTATATATATTCTACGTTTTGTCACGCGGATAAATAAATCATGATTTATACATAATCAAAAATAAAAATAAATAAATAAACCCTGCTCATCAGATCATCCATTCTTCATCAAAGCAAACATGGTGCCACTATCATTGACTATTTCGGTGAGGCAGGGCCAATTTAGCATACGACCAGAGTAGGAGGGCCAAATCATGTCTCATATGTTTCACTTGCACAATGAAGAAATGGACATTGAAGTTTTATGTTATTGAGAGATGGTGAGAGTGAGAGTGAGAGTGAGAGTGAGAGGAGAGAGATTTATCAGATATGCGAAAGTTTATGCTAATGGAGGCGGAACCACCAGAAAATGTGAAGGAG
Organism: Scutellaria barbata; assembly: GCA_028654395.1. Lineage (NCBI taxonomy): Eukaryota > Viridiplantae > Streptophyta > Magnoliopsida > Lamiales > Lamiaceae > Scutellaria > Scutellaria barbata. Next base: position 14,378,681 of record CM053645.1, read on the forward strand.
GTGTTAGGGAAGTATGCTGATGTGGGACCCATATGACGGCGGAGCAGCTATGGAGGCTCTTGGTCGAGGTTTAGGGGTGAGGTGGCGGATAATGATGAAATGTAATTAAGGTGCAACAAGGATTTTTTTATATTATTTTCTGTATTATTAATTTTTTTATTTATGATGCATGATTGTGCATGAGTTTTATCACGCCTCTGTCATGAGTTACATATATCATTTAATTTTGATTAAAATTAAAATTTGATTAAGATTAGAATATAATTAAATTGATAAAATAATAAAAATTGGAAATGATTTGAATTTTTTTTGACCATCTGACTTAAAAATAAGTTATTCTTTTTAAAAGATATGACACAATGATATATTTGTTTTCACAAATAAAATTTATATAAATATCTTATTTGACTTATAAAAAAGATAATATCTCATGATTAAAAAAATATACGGTAATCTAATAGAAACTTAATTTTCTTATAAAAGTGAGACGTGTACTCTCACTTTATAGATAAATCTCAAGTTGTTTTTGTGAGATATAATAGCTTGGTTAACTCGAAAATAATTCAAGAGTTGAGGAATCGAAGCTAAATCGGAGAAAATCGGATCAGAAAGGCTTGAACCGGGTGAAAGAAGAAAAATGGCGAGTCGTGTCCGAACCGAAATCTTTGCAGTTAATTATGTTATTACTGTTCAAATTGGTAATTAGGGTTCGCAGCACAGCAACTGGATTTCAAAGCCGATGTTGACGCAATCAAGAAACGGTTTCCAGAAATTAGTTGAGAATTTTTTCTTCTTATATATAAGATTAGTTCCAGTCTTGATTTCATATCATAACAACTTGTATTGAGTGAGTTAGAGAGATTATTAGGATTCTTCAATTTCTCTAAAAACCCTAATTTGCGTGAGCTGATTGTAACTCGATTTTCTCCTTCATTTCTTAGTGGATTTCCTTGATTCTTTGCCTGATGGATGTAGGCCGAGGAGGCGTGCCGAACTACCATAAATTCTTGGCATGTTGTTTCCATTTCTATTCTGCATTGCTTCAATTTTGAGCCTTAGTCATTTCCTTAAGTTTCTGATACTTAGCAGATTCTTGGTAGTGTTGTTAGGTAATTGAATTATAGACTTAATTCATAACAAGTGGCGCCATCTGTGGGAAATTCAAGACAACAACAAGAAATATGAGTGCTATGAGATTGGATGTTCAAAAATTCTCAAGTGTGGAAGAGTTTAATTTCTGGAAAGTCCACATGGAATCACTGCTGATACAACATGGCTTGGAGGATGCACTGAGGGAAGATTTTCCTACCACTTCATCCGAAGATGCAGAGAAGAGGAAGGAGATGGACAAGAAAGCAAGAAGTAAAATCTTGTTGTGCTTATGTGGAAAGGCTTTAAGGAAGGTGTGCAAAGAGGCAACAGCGAGTGCAATATAGAAGAAACTCGATTCACTTTATATGACAAGAATACTGACTAATAGGTTGTCCTTGAAGCAAAAATTAAATGGATTTAAAATTCAGGATGATAAGAGAATCTTGGAAAAATTGGATGAATTCAATAAGTTGCTCAATGATCTAGAAAATATAGATGAAAAGAAGAAAGAAGAAGATAAAGCACTGATATTGCTAAATACACTTCCAAAATCATATCAATCATTTAAAGATGTTTTGGTTTATGGAAGAGTAACACCTCTAACGTTAGAGAAAGTACATATATCAATTAGAACTAGAGCTCTATTTACAGTCCCTGATGCAAGAACTCCAAACTTGGGTGAAGGATTGAATGCAAGCTTCAAGAATAATAGAAGACAAAATCAAAACAACATGAGATGAGGCTAACAACTTGATGTAGCTGGTAATAGAAGCAATAAAGATGGACCTGAAACAAGGAAATATTTTTCTTGTCACAAACCTAGACATATCAAGAAGAATTGTCCAGAAAGAAAGAAGAAAGTTGATGTAAATCAACAGGCTTCAATTGCACAAGAAATTTGTGATAGTGCTGATATGTTTTGTATCAGCAATTCTGAGATAAAGAATGAGTGGGTCTTGGATTCGAGATGCTCATTTCACATGTGCCCCATCAAAGCATGGTTTGAAAACTTGAAGCTAGAAAGGGGAGGCATGGTGTTGCTAGGAGATGACCATTCATGCCAAGTCTTAGGTGTTGGGAACATAAAACTAAGGCTGCATGATGGAAGGGTCAAAGTACTCTCCAAAGTGAGGTACATTCCTAAACTAAAAAGGAATTTAATCTCTCTTGGTTTGTTAAATGCTGTAGGATATGAGTTTAAAACTAAGAATGAAGAGATATTTGTAACAAAAAACAATCAAGTGATTATGAAATGAAGGAAATCAAATGATCTTTACACCTTAGTTGGATCAACTGTAATTGGAAATGTGGATTCAATGATGAGTCAAGTTCAAACTAATTTGTGGCATAAGAGATTGGGACACACTGGAGAAAGAGGACTCAAAAAACTATTCAGGCTAAAGCTACTAGGTGAAGACCAAGTTGCAAAACTAGATCCCTGTGAAAAGTGCATTTTAGGCAAGTCAACCAAGATCAAGTTTCCAGCAGGTAATCACACCACTAAAAGTATCTTAGAGCATGTTCATTGTGATATATGGGGCCTTTCTAGAGTAGAAACTCATGGTGGATGTAGGTACTTTATTACTTTCATAGATAACTATTCTAAGAAGATATGGATCTATATTTTGAAGCATAAAAGTGATACCTTTATTAAGTTCAAAGAATAGTTAACCTTACAAGAAAATCAAGTTGGGAAGAAACTAAAATGCTTGAGAACTGATAATGGACTTGAGTACTTGTCAGAGGAGTTTCAAAGTTTTTGCAGATTGAATGGCATCACTAGGCACAGGACTGTTGCTGTAACACCGCAGCAAAATGGTTTGGCTGAAATGATGAAAAGAACTTTGCTAGAGAAGATAAGATGTCTGCTACTTGATGTTGGATTACCCAAGTCCTTTTGGGGAGAAGCTGCAGCCATTGTAGCCTTCTTGATCAATAGAAGTCCATCATCAACCATAGATTTCAAGTCTCCAAATGAGGTATGGTATGGTAGACCCTCTAACTACTCTTACTTAAAAGTATTTGGATGTCTAGCATATGCACACACTTCACAGGATAAACTTGAAGCTAGAGCAATAAAGTGCATCTTCATTGGTTATCCAAATGGAGTGAAAGACTATAAAATGTGGAGCCTTGAAACTAGTGTTAAGAAGTATTTAATCTCCAGAAATGTAGTATTTAGAGAAGAGGTCATGACATATAATTCAAGTGCAAACTCTTTGCCAAAATTTGAAGAATTAGAACAAAGGGCTGATGATCAGGAAAATGAGGAACAAGTGGAGAATATTGTTGCTGAAGAACAAGAACAATTAGAAGATATTGAGCCTGATCAGTCTAATGAGGATGCCAGTACAGAATCTCAGAACTTAGATAATTATAATTTGGCAAGAGACAGAGTAAGAAGGACCATCGAACCTCTAGCCAGGTATGGACAAGCTGACATAGCACACTATGCTTTGAATGTAGCAGAAGACATTGACAATGAAGAACCAAGGAGTTTCCGAGCTGCTATGAAATCTGCAAAAAAGGAACATCAGCTGCAAGCCATGAATGAAATACTCCTCTCACTTGAAAAGAATCGTACCTGGGATTTGATGAATAGACCAAGAAATCAGAAAATAATAGACAGTAAATGGATCTTCAAAAAAAAGGTTGAAACTGCTGGTTCTGAAAAGATAAGGTATAAAGCTAGATTAGTAGCTAAAGGGTTCACTCAAAGAGAAGAAATTGACTACAATGAGATCTTCTCTCTTGTTGTCAAGCATGTATCTATTAGAATATTACTTGCAATGGTAGCTCAAGACAACATGGAACTCCAGCAATTAGATGTGAAGACAATATTTCTACATAGTAATTTGAATGAAACTCTTTACATGAAGCAGCCCGAGGGTTTTGTAATTCCAGGAAATGAAGATAAAGTGTGCTTACTTAAAATGTCACTTTATGGTCTAAAGCAAAGTCCAAGGTAATGGTATAAAAGGTTTGATAGTTTTATGTTGAGTATAGGTTTTCTGAGATGCAATTATGACAGCTGCGTGTATCTTGAAAATGAAGGAAATATCATTCAAACTATGTTATTGTTATATGTTGATGACATGCTTATTGCAAGCAAGAGCATGGTAAGGATTCAAAAGCTAAAAGACAAGCTGGAATTCCAATTTGAGATGAAGAATTTAGGGGAAGCAAGAAGGATTTTGGGAATGGATATTCAAAGAATGAGAGATAGTGACAAGATATTTCTCTGTCAATCTGATTACATTCTCAAGATATTAAAGAGATTTTTTATGCATACTGCTAAGTCAGTCTCCACTCCATTGGGAGTTCAGTTTAAGCTGTCATCAAGCCACCAGCTTAAGACAGATGAAGAAAAAAAACATATGTTTGGAGTGCCTTATGCAAGTGCTATAGAAAACATGATGTATGTCATGGTGTGCAGTCGACCTGATATTGCATATGCTATGAGTGTAGTGAGTAGGTATATGGCCGAACCAGGAAGACAACATTAAGAAGCAGTCAAGTGGTTGCTAAGATATCTAAATAGCATATCACACTTAGGATTATTATTTCAAAAGCATACTAATCAGGCTAACACACTTGAAGGCTTTGTTGATGCAGATTTTACAGGCAATTTGGATATAAGAAAGTCGATTACTGGATATGTTTATCTGTCATTTGGCACTGCAATTAGCTGGAAGACAATACAACAGCCTATGGTGGCCCTATCTACTACTGAAGTCGAGTTCATTGTCATGACTGAAGTAGTGAAAGAATCAATGTGGCTCAAAGGAATCCTGAAAGAACTAGGTGTTAAGCAAGGTAGAGTAACTATCTACTGCGACAATCAGAGTGCTCTACATCTATCCAAGTATCAGACCTTTCATGAGAGATGCAAACATATTGACATTAAGCTGCATTTTGTTCGAGATATGATCGAAAAAGGAGAAATACAAGCTAACAAAGTAGGTACGGAGGATAATCCAGCTGACATGTTGACTAAGGTACTTCCTAGGAGAAAATTCGATCATTGTAGGAGCCTTATCAATTTGTAGGGCTGGGGAACTGATACTTAATAAAGCATTACACAATATGGCAAAGAACTGAAGTGATTTCCACCTCTGAAGTGATTTCCAAGTTAAGGTGGAAAGATATAATAGCTTGGTTAACTTGAAAATAATTCAAGGATTGAGAAACCGGAGCTAAATCGGAGAAAATCAGATCGAAAAGACTTGAACCGGGTGAAAGAAGAAAAATGGCGAGTAATATCCGAATCGGAATCTTTGTAGTTAATTCTGTTATTACTTTTCAAATTGGCAATTAGGGTTCGCAGCGCAGCAACTGAATTTCAAAGCCGATGTTGACGCGATCAAGAAACGGTTTCCAGAAATTAGTTGAGGGTTTTTTCTTCTTATAAATAGGATTAGTTCCAGTCTTGATTTCATATCATAACAACTTGTATTGAGTGAGTTAGAGAGATTATTAGAGTTCTTCAATTTCTCTGAAAACCCTAATTTGCGTGAGCTGATTGTAATTTGATTTTCTCCTTCATTTCTTAGTGGATTTCCTTGATTCTTTGCCTGGTGGATGTAAGCGAGGAGGAGGCACGCCGAACCACCATAAATTCTTGGTCTGTTGTTTCCATTTCTGTTCTGCATTGCTTCGATTTTGAGCCTTAGTCATTTTCTTGAGTTTCTGATACTTAGCAGATTTTTGGTAGTGTTGTTGGGTAATTGAATTACATACTTAATTCATAACAGTTTTTATAATTAATTTTATTACAATATGATTATTGATTGATCGACATTTAAAATATCTGAATATAGATGACTTTCTTTAATGTAATATGTGAGATTGTCTCTTCCAAAAAAAATTCAATTACATTTTCCCCGAAATAAATTGATAATTGTTAAGTGCTTCTTAGCTATTGAATGGTGCGGGAGGTTGCCAAATTTTGGAATTAAAATTTTCAATATAAATAACATGAGACTGAATTAATTTGGGGATTTGGTATTGGCAAAAGATTTGACCACTTTAAAATATTCTTTTGAAATATAATCATAATATTTTTCTGAGGAATTAAATATGGCATAGGCGCATAGCAATAAAATATTGAACATTATTGGTTTATTTTCCTTCTTCCCCAATCATCTATAATAATATAAAAGGAGGACAGTTGGAGAAAATTACAAAAATGTCATTTTTCCTCCCAAATCTATCACTATCATAATAAAATATTAAAAATTTAATTTGAATAATTAGGCTTATATATATATATATATATTTAATAAAAGAGTCAATTGGGCTTGCCTTGAATAATTGGGCTTTAATAGTAATTGATAAAATTTCATATCCTCTTAATTAAACATAATTTCAGTGAAAAAAATTATAATAATTTGAATAACTCTTTTTTAAATATAACTATTTCATATAATTAAATTGTAAGGTTTAAATTTCAAAATTATAAAAGAATTAAAATAATGACATTAAAATTTTTATAATAAATAATCAGAAAAGTTATGTTAAATATCTACACATAAACAAGTGGAATTTTAAAAAAGTTTTACAAAAACATAAATTCTTGGGACATAATGAAATTAAAAAATTATGGTCCAATTATTTATTATTGTTGTTTCTTAATTTTATATTTATGTATTAATACTAACTATATTTATAACTTTATTTATGTATAAATTAATGTTGTATATAAAGAAGTTTTGTAAGTTTTGTAATTATTATTGTAGACATTATTTGTTTTATATTATATTGGTTTTTTTTTCTAACTTAGTGAATATAAAATTTTGAATTCATTAATATCATAATTTTTAAAATCAACTATAAATATTATAATCTGTGCAATGCACGGAAGAAAATACTAGTTTATTTTAATAGTCATAACGAGTACAAATTTACATTTATAACAAGCAAAATTATATATATATATATATATATATATATATATATATATATATATATATATATATATTCTAGCATATATATATATATATATATATAGAATATCAAAGTCTATAATCAAAATTATTTTGTCTTGCAAAATGGGACAAAATCATACTTACATCAACCTAAATCGGTGATTTTGTTTGGTTAGAATTGGGTTGGTTTGGCAGTTTTATTTTGTGCACCCTTGTTAGGTACACGACAAAACATTTAAAACTCTTGAAAATCATAAATACTCATATTAAATTGTCACATATTGCTTGCATGATAATATAAACTGAAATTGAGAAATTTAAGCTATATATTTATCCTCATTGCGTAACTCTTCAAAACTTAATGTCCTAGTTGCATATTCCAAATAATAAACTCCAAACCAATTTTACAAAAAAAAAAATCCTTTAAAAAAATATATTTAGCTACTACCAACTTCATTAAAATTATCTATATCAATTATGAAAGGAACACAAGTATATACACGAAGGAAAGTACATTTAATTTAGGGAAAAACATAATGCATAGTAGTTTATTAGGGGCATAATTAATTATTTATCACACAAATGCAATGCTTAATTATGGATTATTACTAAGGGCAAGAGAAGATGCCCTAAAAGGAATGTAATTAATTTTGATTTAATAAGTCGGTGCCAAATATTTCGGTGATTGGACATTGTCTTTAATGGACCCTTCACCATAATCGGTTACTTCATTTCATTTCTAAAGCTAACTTATTTTTGCCTTTATGTTGTCTTAACTGTCCTTATCAACCCCATCAATTTTAGAGATTTCATAATTTCCACCAATCATATTTTCATCTTACTTTAATAAGTAAAGCTTATTTCAAATTTATATGTGGCTTTCTTTATCAAAATTCTAATTTTTTTTCATAGTATTAAACTTTTATTTATTTAATATATTAATTATTTATATTAAATGTTGGGTAATATAATTGTTAATATATAGTTATATATTAAATGCTTGATTACTCATTGTAAAATAATCTTGAACAACATTTATTTGAAACAGATAAAGGAAATATTTATCATTTACTTCCGTGTAATATACATTTATATATGAGTGCTTATTTATATATTAAATGTTTGATTAACTATGTACATGGATATATATATTTTTGTTACGTAGATTAATCCAACAAATACTGTTATTAATAAAAATGTGGCATCTATAGTCTATAGTCTTTTAAAGTAACCTGCATTATTCAAGTAATGGAGTTGATGAAAAAGCTAATGATTGAAAATAAAAAAACTGCGCACGTACATAAACAAATAAATAAATGAAAATTTAATACAACACTACTTATTGCACAACCAATTATATTTCTTAACCTGGTCACCTACAAATAAATATAAAATTATAATATCTATTAATTTTACTTTTTATATGACGAAAAAATAAAATCATTATAAGTGATTTGAACCTTTCTTTTATCATATAATAAAAATCTTTTACATAAAACTTATTATATAAGTGTATACACGCGCTAGATTAGTACACAACTAGGGGAACTGGATTCAAACTTTTAAACCTTGTTCAACTTAGAGACATACACCCACCACCAAACGTAATTCATCTATTGTTTATTTCCTATTATATTTCTCTTATTTTACATCGAAAATCTAAAAATTCACTACAAATAAAATGTACATTTTTAATCAAACAAATTATAAAGAAAACCATAATATAACCATGCTCAGTTATATATTAATTAAATGAAGTTATAATATTTTCATTAAAACAAATCTCATATTATTTTAATTTTATATGAGATTTTCTTATATCTTGATTTTATTATGTGAGCCAAAATTATCTATTACTGTCAATAGATACACAAATAATTACATGATTATTTATATGAGATGATTTTATAAGAGATCAAACTATTTGATTAAGTAAATAGATATATTAATAGTTTTTTTTTTTTATGGCTAAAGAAGGAGCGTATTATACATATATAAAGTTATAACATGTGTAGATTTATGGTTGATCATATATATACATGGGACCGATATAACTTCATTCATTATAGCGTCTCAAATAAGCATGTATGATGAGGATTAAGATGTGGAAATTAAAAAACATAAAAGAGTAGATTGACAAATGGAGGAGTCACTAACATAACATAACATTGATAGTACTTTTAATACATCCGAAGAAACATGGAAAGACGGGCCCACACAAAAAAAATAAAACAAGCAAGGTTGGAGGGGGGCAGTAGTGGACATAAACAGTGCCAGAAAGGGTAAAAGCACAGTTGCAAAGTACAGTTGAGTGAAGCCCTTATTTTGGTAAACTCCATTTTCCTTGGAGCGACTTCACTTCTGCCTTTTTTTATTTTTTTTATTTATATTTATGTACCTGTATTTTTTTCTTGTTAGATTCCTCTGCACACCTTTGTCATTTAACAATAATACCATTTATATATATGAAAGATTCTTACTTTGCAGATTAGAAAAGCAAACAAAACATATGCATGAGTTGCATCACCTTTAATTTACTCTTTATTTTTCAGCTGTAACTGACAGTGACACATCCTCTATACACAGTTGACCACACTATACCTATGTTAATCTTATAATTACAAATTTCTATAATCTTTAATCCAATTATTAACCCATTGATTACTCTCTCATGTTAATTTTAACTATCTCTGTTTACAAACCATTGGATGGAAATGGAATAGTGATAGCATGTGCTTAACTTGTCAGCTAGCTTCCCGACTTGCTCGTCGGAGCTACTTCCTTTTTATAATCCAATATTGTGTCTTTCAATATCAAAGATATGATTCTTGTCTTGGGATTTATAATTGATCCCTAGTACTTTACTTTTGGATGACTATCAATTACAAATGTTAATTACGGTTGTTACAAATTACAATGACCTCGATCAATTTTCAATATTTCCTACTCAGATGAATTGAAATAAACATCTCGATGTATGCGATGACACGACTAACAGTACCATCTTAACCACTCCAACAGTTACATTAATCTTTGATTAACATCTTGATGTATGCAATACCACAAGAGTAACATATCATCTTAATTAGCCACTCCAACAATTACAATATTAATCCTTAATCTATATATATATATATATATATATATATATATATAATATAAAAGTTGCAATTGTACAACATGATGTTCAGAACTCAGAGGGATAATTTAATCTCATGAATCTGAAATATTTAAGAAATAGATCGATGAAAGGCAAGTTGCAACAGATAATTATAATCGGACAAGAAAATATGGATAGGATCAGTAAAAGAAGACAACATTCTTAATTTTATATTTAATTAGAGCGTTATTTGGCATCATAATTATCTCTTTCTTGCAACTTGGATATGTACACTATTTCAAAAGGATTGGCAATATCTGCAACTTGTTATTTCATGCTCCACCCCCGATCAATCTTCTGACAATGTATGGATTCTTATATCAAGAATTGATACAATATGAGATGTAATATCTTCTCAGTTATTGTAGGTTTAAAATCTGTCAACTTAAATGAGATTTATGACAAACGAGGTTTTAAGTTCAAATTATCATTCCGGGCCCTAGTTATAACTAAAACAAAGTTAATAATTAATGAATGTATTGGAGAATTTTATTAATTTGTATCGGAGAATACAAATTGAATTGGTACGTGTTCACATTAATTTTTGTTAGGTATCTATTGGAAACTACTGTGGTGGACAGATGTAACAAGTTTAGGAATATATGAACAAGATGAATTAGTTCATATGATGAGTTGATCATATGATGCAATTATGGCATATATAAGTCACAATCTACGTTTAGTTTGTCGTTTAGACTCCAAAGATGAGCTGTTATTCACGTTACTCCATACATTTTGATATTGATATTTAAACATCTCCTTATTTCCTTGGAAACACCAACCCTTAAAAAATATTCTAAATTTGGAAAAGAAAGTTGAAAAACCCACGTGGAACGCAAATTACAATCTTTCCTTTCTTGGAGAGCAGCCAAATAATTACTAGTATGTTGCTCTATGTTTGAAACCCCTCTATTTATTTTAAGCCCATCATGGAACGAATGTCCAGTGCTTATGACTGTTTCTGGACTGGGCCTTAGCATTTGGCCGGAATTAGGATCCTAATTGGGTTTCCGAATAAATTGAACAAGTGAATAGATAAGGGTAAGAATTACCTATAAAAAATATTCTGACAACGTAAATAGTAATGTATTTATTGTGATGGAGGCGGCATGGAGCCAAGTGGGGTACGTTATTCAATATTTTAATTACTGGGTTGTTTCAAACGATTTCTAATTTAAAAATTATATTATGGTATATTTTAAAACTTATATTTTACTCCTAAAAGATCAGCACAGTTAATCATTGTTCACACTATATTTTTCATTTTTCTAAAATGCACTCTAGACTGTCATGGTTAATCATATCAAAATCTTGTTTAACATTTAAGCCAATCACATTCTTCTCAGTTTGCAATGAATTAATACATGTGGGTGGTAGGTTGGTAGTACAGAATTAGAAATAAAATAAAACACTACTTAAGTAAAATTTAAAATACAGAACTCGAAATCCAATTTTACCAATAGATTGGCGACAAGCCATTTATGAAAGAACACATGATAAATGAAGAATTATATTCCATAAAAAAATAAAATAAAAATATTGATACTATTTGCACTGAAAGCTCGGAGGCCCTCTTAACAAAATCAAGAAGCAAAAGGGAAGAAGATCTGCATAAACTGATCACTGTGATGATCATACTATTAGGCTAGCTATTAGCTCCTATATTCTTGTTTTAATCTCTTCTCGAATGTAATATTTAATCACATCTCAATAGTAATAACAAAACTTGAACTTCAGAAAACTTGAAAATAATTGCAGATTTGGCCTATAATTTCCAATCCAAATTTATCAGTCTTTACAAACATTTTCACACACACACAAACACACACACAAGATGGGAAAGAAAAAACCCTAAATTTTCTAAAGCATGCAGAACATTGCACCTGATGATTTTATCTCTTCACAAAAAAAAAAAAAAAATCAAAATAGATGCTCTAGTTGACAAATTCTAACCCGTGAAAAAGAAAAGGCATGCACCTGAATGATGAAAAACCGATATGCATAATTACAAACGAAGGCTTAATGATGAGTCAATTGATGGGCTTTTCACAGTCTTGAAATAGTTTGAGCAATTTGTCATCGCGAAAACCAACAACGAACTGAGCAACCGCTTCAAGAAACAACGCCGCCTGATACGCACTGGTCACGCTCAACACATCGGCCAAAACGCTCCTCCTCAGCCTGTTGGCGTCCACCACCACCCCCACCAGCTCCTCAGTCTCCTCCGCCATCCCCTCCGCCACCGCCGCCTTCACACCTTCCCCCCTCCCCCACTCCGCCCCCACATCCTTCACGAACTTCACCTGTGCTTGCCGAGCACGCGCCGCCAGGGCCGGCACCATCAGCCTCAGCCCGCACTCAATCTGATCCACCCTCGTCGTCAGAACCTTGGACGGGCTACTCCATGCCACGGCCACCGCCCAGGGCTTGTCGAATTCAAGAACGCCGTCGCCGTCTTCCTCAGATGATTCGTGGTCATCGAGAAATGAGCGCAGGAGATTGGTGAAGAGGTAGGGGTGGAGGTCGCCGAGCCAGAGAAAGGGCCTCTCGAGGGAGTTGCGCCAGTCGGGGAAGAGGCAGAGGGCGACGTCGTCGGCGGCGGCCTGGTCGAGGGCAACGTAGTAGGAGTGGAAGTGGTGGTGCATGGCTTCGACCTGGATGGAGAGGAGGGCGGGGTTGACGGAGAAGGAGGAGAGTGTACGCCGAAGCTGGGGGAGGAGGATGGTGGCCAGGGTGTTGAACCAGTTGTTGTAGAATTCCATGAACGGCGTTGTGCTTGTTTTCTTGCGCCCAAACAGACCCGATTTCAACATCTTTGGAGAAGATGATCGGATTCTTCTAATTAGGGCTCGCGATAACTGCTTTTCTTTTCTCTTCAACTTTAATCTCCCTAATATTGATTAGCCCACTCTAAATATCTGTGCATATATAACATATAGTAATTCTCACCATTGACAATGTATAGAGTAATACATTATAATGAAAAACTATATTAAATATATATATATATATATATATATTCTTGACCCACTTTATTTATAAATATTCTTTTTCACCGATAATTAATATAGTTTGTATCAACATTATTCCTCTTATACAAATAATAATTCAATTCGTACCAATAAATACCACAATCTATACCAACAATAATTCAATTTGTACCAATAATACTACAACTTATATCAACAAATACTATAATTCATACCAACATTAATGCATCTCTACCAACAATAATTCAACTTATACCAATAAGTTCTACAAACAATACCAACAAGAACTCAACTTCTACCAATAAATACTACAAATAATACTAACAAAAATTCAGAATACTACAGACAATACCAAAAAAAATTTAGTCCATACCAACAAATATTATAGTTTATATTAATAATAATTTAATCTACACCAATAAATACTACATGTATCAACCAAAAAAATCAACTCATGAACAATATTATCAACTCAAAAAATTAAATCATGAATGGTCAAAATGATAAAAATAATAAATTCAAATGCACAATTCATAAGCCTCAATCAACAATCGCTACTCATGTCAGTGACAAATGCAATTTTGTCTTCAATATTTACAAAAATAAAAAATGTTATCTCATTGCTGAATGCAAATATCAAATTTTGGTCTTATGCTACAACTTTAGTAATTTCTAATATCAATGCGATATGTACATCAAAGCATATGTGACACAACTATAAATATCTCTCCGTTGGAACTGAAATAAAGGCATATTCATGCTCAACATTTTACCTCAATTCTTATAAACTCTTTTCTGATTCCAAAATCCAACATTTTCTAGCGACATAAATAACAGTAAACATCGAAATGTAATCAACCATTGAATTGGTGTTCATCAATATTACAAACAAGTATGACCTATAATAAATAAAAATAACAAGGAAAAAAAATTAAAGCATTCAGTGTAAATATTAATTTAAATTAAATAAACACCTTGAGATTCCAATTTCTCTGCTACATCTCTCAGTTTCTTCTCTATTCTGATCTACTACTATAATTCTGCAAATAATCATGTGCTGGAATCTTGTTATTAATTAACTTTGATTTTCATGAGCAATGGCCGACAACCATAATTTCCATAGAAAATATTAACTACAATATTCCAATTTCTAACATTTTAAGCGATACCATATTCCTTTCCATCGTTAATAAAAAAACGAAAAAAAATTCCCCCACGTAAACTTTATTTTTTAAAGATTTGAATAAAAATACAGATTTAGAATACCATTTTGCATAAATAAATAAAAAGAAAGAGACCATTTATATATATAAAATAAAGAAAGTTGGCAAATATTAGTGAAATAAAAGAATAATAATAATATTTTTTATGTATCTTACATAATATATTTCACACATATCTTACATAATAAACTTTTATAAAATTTATAAAGGATATTTAACAACAACAAGAACAACAATAATAATGGATAGTTTTTTTTTAATAATAATAAAAGTGTATTGGCCGAGAAAAATAATAAAAATCGATAAATAGAATTTAAATACTAACAATGATGGGTAATTTAAAAAAATAATTGAAATAAAAATAAAGATATAATTAATCTACAAATTGCTTGAAAAATCTTAAATTTGTTTTGAAAAATTTGATAATTGTTTTAAAAATCTAAATGTAAATTTTAAGGCTAAAATCTATTTCAAAAATCTAGCAATAATGTTAAAAAATTTAAATCTATAAAATTTTATGATCATGCAATAAATACTAAGATCATATATATCCCAAAAGTTAAATCTATGAAAAAACAAATCCTTGGAAAATACTAAAACAAAAATGTATGGTCCAAATAGTACTTTTTGAATATTTATTCATTTAATTATTAATAATTTTTTTATATTTATGCAGTAATTATATCAGTAATTTTGTTTAATTTTCATTTTTTATACATGTGATATCAATTTCTTAGTTACATTGCCTATAGAATTATATTAAATTTAAAATTTTGAGTTTTAAATTTGTGTGCATTCAAAAATTCTAATTTTATCAAATACAATTATTTAAAATAAAATAATTTTAAAATTGAAATATCAACATTTTTATTAATATATATTAAAAACAATATATAATTTACATTTAAATGATATATAATTATATTATATCATATATTAACATTAAAACTTATTACCTTATATAAGAGACCGCACACACTATCTTATCTTGTTCTTTGCAATTCTTCTTGTTCTTTGCAATTCTTCTAGTTGTAGTTAGGGTTGTAAACGAATCGAATCGATTCGAATATCATGATATTCTATTCGTATTCATTTAACTATTTGAATATTCGTATTTGTATTCGTTTATTATTCAAATCAGAAAACCAAATTGTATTCGATTCGAATAAAATATTCGAATATATTCTAGAATATTCGAAAATTTTAAATTTTAAATTTCAAAAAAAAAAATTAAAATATACCTACATAGTACTTAATAAACAATAAAATGCATCAACTCTACTTTTATATATTATATCAATATAATATATCAATATAATATATATAATAAAAAAATTATATATAGTTATATTTATTCGAATATATTCGCGAATACGCAAATCGAATATGGTCATATTCGTATTCAGATAATATTCGAATCTAAAAAGGTATTTCTATTCGGATTTTTATTAGTATTTTTCGAATTCGAATCACTATATTCAAATTCAAATATCGAATCGAATCAAAAAAGTTCGATTCTTTTACAATCCTAGCTGCCACCACAAGTAGTACTAATATGTGTAAAGAATTTACCAAATAAAGGAGAAAGTAAAAGAATTCAACAGTAGATAAAGCCTTCTGCCATGCACTCACGGCACAGCGGAAGGGTGGCGACGAGCAGTAGACAACTATTCTCAATTAGGCCTAAATCCAGGAGAAAATTAATAGGGCCGAAGATAATCAACAATCCAGAAGGAGAACAAGCCGGGCCCAAAACATAAGGAAGCCCACCAGGAGCTATCAAATTGTGAATTAGTAACTCTTGGCCCAAATAATGAGTGTCACATAGTACTTTGGTATTTTTAGTGCATTCAAAGTATTTCAATCTAGAATCATAAATAAATAATGATAATACTTCTGAATCACGAGCTCGTGGTGAGGATCCTGATACGAGGGGTGTTTCTGGTTGGTTAAATATAATAAATCAACAGTCTGGATAGAACTTGGACTTATTGAGATTCTTTAGAATAATCAACTATTTAAAAATTGATTATTTCATTGAACCTATATATTTAAATTATGGATCATCTTAATCAACAATTTTCATTATCTTATGTTATCCAAATATTTTAATAATATATTTTTTTAAGTACAATTTAAAATATTACAAAGTTAAAAGATATTCACCCGTGTCAAACTAATAATTCCTTTATAAAACCTAAATTGTTTCAATTTATATGTCCTTTTGATATATCAACTAAAAATTTAAGTTTTTTCTTCAAATTTTTCTGTTGTCTTGTTATTATACTAGATTTTCATTAATCCTAATATGCATAATTTTTGTTGGAAATATATTTAGTATTCCAAAAAGAACCAGAAATACATTACACTCAATTATTTTATAAAAAATGCAATCATAACTATTAAATATACTTTTAAATGACAGATTAATTAAAATGAAGGAAACAATCTTTAATACAGTAAAAAATGCAATCATAACTATTAAATATACTTTTAAATGACAGATTAATTAAAATGAAGGAAACAATCTTTAATACAGTAAAACTTTTATAAATTAATATTTTATAAATTAATAAACTCTCTAAAATAATAAAATCTTCCGATCCCGACTTGGACTTTTGTAAAAAATCATCAATTTCAATAAGATAATAAGATAATAATTTTTTGAAAAATCCCTTTATAAATATTAGGTCTCATTAAAACTCCAAATTAATAATTCAAAAATATTATAATTATAAATATTACGATAATTTGCTAAAATATAAATTTATTGTTACTTGATTTTTCTTAAAATTTAAGTGCAACGAATTAATGTAAACATGTATATTTAAGTAATTCCAGTAAATTGATACATACGTCAATGAATATAATAGTTAATTTTATACAATAAATTGATATTATACATGAATATATTTAATTAGTTACAACGAATTGGTTGATGTATGAACATAATCAATAAAACATGTATATGAATTCATTTATTTTCAATACATATATACTAAATTTAAAAAATCTCTCTTTTAATTAATAAAATATTAATTTATCAATATATTAATATTTCTTTAAATTAATATAATTTCATGATCGTCAATATTATTAATTTATAGAAATGTTACTATATGTGAAATTTGTAATATGTCCAAAAGGTGCATGTGAATAGCACTTTAAATAAAGCAAGTATAGAGAATCGTATCTAGTCTAGTGCATAAAAGTCAACAACGAGAATGCGGACACAACACCCAAAATACGCTATTTTATTATTATTATCTAAAATTAAATAAAATACTAATACTTCGATTTAATTAACGACTACAAAATACTACAGTTTGAAATTAGGGTCCCACCCACCCAAATCTCACGCAACTAAACCTCTAATATTAGTATTAATCAAAGGTGTCCGATCCAAATTTGCTGCTTTTCGCTAAACTCACTCTAATTTCTCCCCCCACCGACACCACTTTTTTTTTTAGCTTTTCCTGTCACCCTCCCTCACTTTCTCTTTTTTAATCTCAATATCAACCTTAATAAAACATTAATGTCTCAATTGCAATGTAATTTTTGAAAACACAATGTCGTCAATTCATCTACTGGTAATAATTTGTTTGTTTAATAAAATGGAATTATTAGAAAAATGAATAAAGAGTAGGAAATTCAGTTACATTTACACCCCTGAATCCCATATCTCCACCCACCCACTCATCTCAACCACCCCCATGCCATCTCCGACAACCACCGTCTTCCTCATCCTTCTCCTCGCCGCCACCGCCACATCGGAGGATTCCGATCTGGAATTTGACTGCACCAACAGATGGATCCACATCCGGCAGCTTCCACCCCAATTCAATCGCGACCTCCTCTCTAACTGCTCCGAATACCCTGTCTACGGAAACTTCTGTCCCCACATCTACAACCATGGCCTGGGCAAAAGAACCCACAACACATCCCACAGCTGGTACCGAACCGACCCGTTTATGATGGAACTCATCTTCCACCGCCGCATGCTCGAATACCCCTGTCTCACCCCCGATCCCAATCTCGCCACCGCCATCTACCTCCCCTACTACGCCGGAATCGACAGCCTTAAATACCTCTACGGCCCCGAAATAAACTCCAGCTTCCGACACGGCTTGGATTTGTACAATTTCTTAGCGTATTCCGACAACCCTTGGATATGGAACAGGTATCTCGGACACGACCATTTCCTGGTGATGGCGCGTCCTTCTTGGGATTTCAGCCAGCCTTTGTCCAACGATCCGCCGGTTTTCGGGACATCCTTCCTCGAATTGCCCGAGTTTTTCAATGTGACAGCGTTGACGTTGGAATCCAGGGCTTATCCCTGGCAGGAACAGGCGATCCCGTATCCGACGTCGTTTCACCCTTCAAATCTAGCGCTCTACGATTCGTGGGTGAATCGGGTGAGGAAATCGAGGAGGAGTAATCTGGTGATGTTCGCCGGTGGGGGTGGGGTGTCGCCGAATCCGAACATCAGGCGAAGCATCAGGGTTGAATGCGAGAATGTTGCTAATGCCAGCATCAACGGGACTGGATATAGCAAGTTCTGCGAGATCGTGGATTGCTCCAATGGGATATGCGAGCACGATCCCATCAAGTTCATGAAGCCGATGTTGCAATCCAGCTTCTGCTTGCAGCCTCCGGGGGACACTCCGACAAGGCGGTCCACGTTCGACGGGATCATTGCCGGTTGTATACCGGTGTTCTTCGAGGAAATGTCGGCGATCAGGCAGTACGGGTGGCACTTGCCGGAGGACAAGTACGATGAGTTTTCGGTGTTCATAAGCAAGGAAGATGTGGTGGGAAGAGGGGTGAAGATTCTGGATGTGTTGATGAGCATACCCAGAAGTGAAGTTAGGAGGAAGAGAGAGAAGCTGGTGGAGATGATGGGGAGAGTGATGTACAGAAAGCATGGCAGTTCTCTGGGATTGAGAACTAAGAAAGATGCCTTTGATATTGCACTTCAGGGGACTCTTCAATCAATCATCTCAAGACTTCAACATCTTTCACGCCTTTGAATTATTCACCCTTTCTTTTCTTCTTTTTTGTAATTATACTTACTATATATTTCTTACTCAACTCAAGAAATGGTGGAAAAATATTTTGAAATCTGTATATACTTCTGCTAATTCAACCCAACTCTTGTCTTCTATTTTCTGCTTGTATGCCTTTTGCAAACTTTAAAATTTGGAATTCATAACATAAACATTACAATATCGGTTGCTTTAACACATATTATTACAATGTAAACGCCTCATTGCAGAGTTATTTGTTTATTTGTATGTTTGTACAATCATGTTCCAATATTCATGATTGATGTGTCATATGATTGATGTGTCATATATCTAGTATGTCTGTTAATTTTATTTTTTATAAAATTAGGAATTAAATTATTATATATCATTGGTGGATATATTAAAAATTACCCACATTGAACATTTTATTATTTTCATAATACAAATATGCTTAATTAGTTAGTAACTGAATTAACAATAACTATTTAAAAATATGTAACAATTTGTTGAATTAAGTAACATTCAATTAATTTTATTATATCTAATATTGTATGTCAAATTAAAAAATAAAACCGTCCGACGGATCAAATACTAATATTATATTAATAATGAAGCATTCGAAATAGGAATCTAAGTCCATATTCAATACTGCATTTAGTCACTTACCATATTTTCTACATGAAACTGGACTCCGTCTTAATATCGGGCCTATATGGGCACTTCAGCCCATTTCTATCCTTTATTTTAAAAACTTACTAAGGTCAAAAACCAAACAAAATCTAAACCAGCTTGCCATTTGGATTATTTACCTTTTTGTTTCGTGTTATATTTGACTTGTACAAGCTAGTTACATAGTATAGCACTATTATTAATGTTGTGTTTCATATAGCATCAATTAATAAAGATAAATATTTGAAATTGAAATATTTTAAATTGAAATATTATTTCTTTTGTATTTAATTAGTTTTAAAATATCAAAGAAATTAACATTATATTAAAATGAATCACATATAACATGTGATGGAAAATATTGGAGCTTCAATTTTAGACTTTTAGTATGTATGGAATATATTTCACCAAAATCTTGTTAATTATAGCACAACACAATGTAAGGGCAGGACATATCGAACAAAGTAACAAACAAACAGAATAAAAGGTGATTTCTATTATAACATACTCTATTATAAAATTACAGCAATAGAAGAAGCTCAAGTCGAGACAAGAAAGGTCTCTCTATTTAAACCGAGATATGCTCAAGGTAGTGTTCATTAGAACATGTGTATCGCCTTCCAAAGATAAAACGACTTCATCTCCTGAAATGTAGTATCATAGTTTAAAGTGCTTCGGCGAACTTAGGTGTTTGGAGAACTTGAGCAAGATGTAAATGAAAAGTTATGCAAGACTTTGGTTGTTTGTGTTTTTCGTATTCAAAAAATGATGCATGATAACTTCTATATATAGGTCTCCACAGGTCTCCACCTCAGAATTGATGGGAATTAACTGCCAAAATAAAGGGTTTTTAACGTAAGGGTTACGTCTCATTCAAAAAATGAAACGACAATAAAAAACGCATGTTACAACTTGCAACTTGACATTGCATCCTCAGTTGGGTGTTGTAATGCAGCACACTTCATCCTTAGTTGTGGCTGGAACTGCATCCTCGACCGGGTGCTGTAATGCAGCACGCTACAACCACGATCAAGTGTTGTAATGTAGCATGTTGCATCCTCAATCGGGGTTGAAATGCAACAACCCCTCCCCCGAAGCTACATCCTAGATCCTCGATCGGGTGTTATAATGCAGCACACTGCAACCACGATCGAGTGTTGTAATTGTTAGGATATATATTATAAGTCTAACTTTTGTATGAACATCTATTTTTGATATAAGAATCTTTTATGGTCAATTTTTTGCATTTTATATTTATTATATATGTTATTACAATTGTCCAATTAATTTATATTGTAAATACCATGGTGTGTGTTGCCACACAGAAGATCATGTTATTAGTTACTTATAAATTATAAATGGTAGCTCACAACCAAGATGATTTTGGATAAATTATCGAAATGGTTGTAGTGTAATTTAGTATTAGTTTATCTTAATTATAAAGTTACACTAGTACATTTTGTATATATTGAGCAGGATCAATTGAGGTTGTTCGATTTATACTAACTGTATAATAAAACAAGACCTCTATTATTATGGATGTGCGTCCTCTTAATCCCTATATAATAACGGGCACGTATAATTAATTTATGTTTCTTTAATTTACCAATGAGTGAGATTTATTCATTAAATCAATAAGCTCAGTAAATTGGAATACAATATTGTTTATATGGTGTGCTGTTGATTATAAAAGGAATATGTGTCTTAATTATATAGGATGATAATGTCTCCTTGAGGAGCTCATAAGGATTATCATGTAAACCATGCAAGTGGATTTATTTTGATATGATATTAAAGTTGAGTGATACTACTCTTGGATATAGATGTTAATTAAATTGAGTTGTCAATAACTTATTTAATTAACGGACATTCAATATTTTAAACACGGGGAGATAAACATACTCATAATAAATAGGAGTTCATATTTAATATGGATTTGGGGCGGTAGTTCAATAATAACTCATTAATGGACCGAGTTATTATTGATAGACTTAAGAAGTGTGTTCGTGTGAACACAAAACTCATAAGCCTATCAGGAAACCTAATCATAATCCTCCTCTAAGTCTCTGTTGTAACCTATAAATATATTAAGGATCATAGATAGTATCTTCTATTATTTGATTCCATAACCTGTATCTTGTATATATAGACCCAATTGGGCACATAATCAATCAACCCATTATATTACACTTCTATATGGTATCAAAGCCCCTTTCTAACGAGTTTTGATCCTCTCTGTTCTTTTCCTCAACCACTGCTCACCTTCCTCTTCCTTCCACACCCTACTTTCCGTCATGTCAGACATCACCAATTCATCCATCGTCACTCATTTCTCATTGTCGGTTATCATAAACGGCGGTTACCCCCTTCCTATCAAACTCTCCACAATCAATTACCCTTCTTGGCCGGCTTAATTCACCGTTATTCTCAACGGTCATCGTCTCATATCTTATCTTGATGGTACCATCATTGTTCCAGCTCTTGATTCTCTAGATTATGATCGATGGTTTCAACAAGACCAACTCATACTCACTGTCATTATTTGCTCTCTTTCTAAAACAATAGTGTTGATGGTTTCTTCGGCCTCTAATGCTGCTACCGTTTGGTCACTTTTGGCCAGCATGTTTGCTAGCAAATCCCGTAGTAAAATCATGCAACTCAAAGATAATCTTTCTCACGCCGTTATTGGCACCAGGTCTGTTGATGAATTTCTTCGACATTTAAAAACTAAGGGAGATGAACTTGCTATTATAGATAGCTCTCTTTCTCATGATGACTTTACCCTATTTGTTTTGAATGGACTTGGCTCACGATTTCACGAAATTACGGCTTCGATCCGAGCTTGTGATTCATCTATTTTGTTTGCGGAGCTTCACGATCTGCTTGTATCACATGAGGTTTACCTTCAAACCTTAGAGTCTCAACAACACTCTCTCCTTGCCACTGCCAATTCGGTGTTTCAGTCACGTGGCAATTCCTATCAATGTGGGTATTTCCAGCGAGGCAATCGTAGCTCTCGGCCACCTTCTAATGGTCGTGGAAATTCTTGTTCATCACAACCTGGTGCTTATCGCGAGGCTGACTCGCGACGTACTCAATAGCTCTTCAACCCTGATATTATGGTTTGTCAACTGTGTGGAATACCTCATCACACGGTTCCTAATTGCAGAAAATATTTTCCTCAGATTAATAATGTGCAGTCATGGACAAAAATATCGGTGATTGCGGATATATCGGTACCTTGATTTTATGGATATATCGACGGATATATCGATATCGATGAAATATCGGTAATTTTAAGAAAAAAATAAAAAATTTGAAAAATGTATCTATCACTTTACATAATATTATAATGAATATTAATATATATTGAAGTTAAATTTGAAACAAAAAGATATGTTTACAACCAACATTAAGAGATAAACTATTATATAAATGTTGTCTCATATTGATTTACATGTCAAATTATATCGGCGATTTTTTCGGATTTTTTCGTCCTTTATAATAATATAACTAACATATATTAAACTTAAAATTTCAAATAAAATAATATATTTACAATACATATAAAGATAAAATATTATTATACAGTATATAATATATACATCATAATTCTTTTCTTAAATTCAAAAGAATTAACTAAATTTAATTAAATTATAAGAAAAACCTACATACTAATGTGTTAATTTATTATAACAATTTAATTAAAATTATTATTTGTTCTACTTATAGACAAAAATATAGATATAGAGCTTAAGTTTGATAGATATTTTTTAAATACATATAAAAAATTCACAATAAAAAAACAAAAAAGAAAAGAAAATAAGTAAAAAAAAGAAAAGAAAAAAACATACATGCATTCCATTATTGCAGTACAAAATTGAAATCTGAAACAGGGGAAAAAAAAGTTTGTAGCGCGGTCAACGTTACTGTAGCGGTCAAAAATCGCGGCTTATCGCGATATATCGTCAATTTATCACGGAAAATGATATTTTGACGATATTTTGATCGAAAAAAAACTGCAGCCGATTATAATGTCGGCCCTCCACTTTTCGTGATATTTTCGTCTATGTGTGCAGTCTCTCACGCGTTCCTCTTCGTGGCTTCTTGATTCGGGAGCATCTCACTCATTGACGTCAGATTTGCAACATATGTCCATTCATTCTGAATATGATGGTACATAATCCGTGTAACTCACCGATGGCTCAGAATTGTCAATTTCTCACACTGGAACCTCTGAAATTTTCCTACATAATCGCACTTATTTTCTGTCTAATGTGTTATATGTGCCTACTGTGCAACAGAATCTGTTATATGTCCATCAGTTCACCAAGGACAACAAAGTTTTTCTTGAATTTCACCCTACTGACCGCGCGTCGTTACGCGATAAAATTGTTTATTTTCTTTCATAACCTAACCAATCGGTAGCTAGGGCAAGTCAGATGTCGATTCCACGGAGAGTGAAAAATAAATTATGTCACCTATGTTCAATTCAAGAAATTGAAAAGGTTCGACGTTTTTATGATTGAGAATCACTAACTAATTATGAAGCTAGAAAACGAATTAAATAAGAAATCAATACATAAAAAGCATCCCCGTTAACAATTCAATTATCCCTCAATTTCAATTACGCCTTAATTAATGTAAACCCTTCTCTCAGATTATCATGAAATTATCACCCCTAATCTAACAACAAGCTCTGTTAAACCGAATCATCTCTTAAAATTAGTTAAATTAGAATAAGATCACTAATTAACCTTATTTAATTGAACAACTTAGAATAAGTTCTCTAAATTTAATTCATTAAATGCATTAATCACCAAGACGATAGGGTGAACTAGACTCCGAATGCACAAGATCGATTCGATAATCTAGGATTATGCTACCCTAGAGATGCACGACCTTTAGTTTACTACTTATGAAAATTAAATCACAACAATTAGGATTCATGATTTAAGATTCTAGCAATCAATTATCAACACTTAACCTAGGTGATCAGTCTAAATCAAGTATCAAATAATTGAAAACGATATTCACAGATAGTATAATCAATTCCAATCAAACATCGAGAAGGGAAAACGAGATTAATTAAAATATAAAAGAAATATGGGTTCAAACATCTCTGCTAACCAGAATTGAAAGATTAGCCGATCATCCTTGTAATTGAATCCACAAAAGTTGTTGAATAATCCATCATCAAATTAAAGTAGAAAATTAAATTATATATCTCTCTAGAATTCATTTTCTCTCTTCAAAACTTATTTTCTCTCTCCTGTACGTGAATATCTTTTTTCTCTCCCTCAAGTTCTTTTTTAAAACTTTTCTTTCCTATTTGACTTGGTGGCCAAGAAAATAATAAAGCCCTTAGTAGAGTTTTGGGCTCTTCTCTATTGAGTAATGAGTTTCGTGTCTTCTTCGGCCCAAATCCTCTCTCAAGCCCAACAAAATATAATTGGCTACATTCTTTAACTCCAAAATACTCCAAAAATCCCTAAATAATCAAGAAAATTAATTGTGAAGTACTTGGAGTTCAAAAACACGTAAATGTAAGAAAACGGTGTATTCAATCATAACAAAAAACATAAAATCTCAAATAAATTCACAATAATATACACCAATTTTCTACCTATCACCTACTCACTTTGTTGTGAAGAATCAAGCCACGGGAGCGTCACTGACTCAAGGTCCTTGTAGAAACCGACTTTACTACATCAACTCCAGCTCCATTATCTCAGCCCACTCTGCACGCCTTGGGGAACGTGCTTCGCGTTCTGCATGACATGCTTGGTTTGGTCACCCGAGCTCTCGTATAAGTAATTTTCTTATTTCTTGATTTGGCCTGCCTGTTTTGGCCATTACTACTGCTGGTTCGAATAAATGTACTACTTGCAGTACTTGCAAATCGCATAAATTGTCGTTTTATGGAACTTCTTTACACTCGATGCATCCTCTTCATTGTCTATATTGCGATGTTTGGGGTCCTACCCTAATTTCTATCACCGGCTGCAAATATTATGTTTTACTTGTTGATTATCACACCAAGTATAGTTAGTTGTTCTATATTGCTGCTAAATCTGATGTGGCTCGGTTATTTCTGCAATTAAGCTGCTTGTTGAGAAACAATTTGGCCATTCTATTAAAAATCTCTATAGTGATAATGGGGTGAATTCACTCCTTTACGTGGTTTCCTTGCTTCACATGACATTTCTTGGTTAACTAGTGTACCATATACACCTGAACAAAATGGTACTGTGGAACGTCGTCACTGTCACATTGTCGAAATTGTCATCTTCGACAATTTTTGTATGGCCTTCATCAGGCACCTCGTGAGTGGTATCTTGCACTCAGCCATGCATTATCTTCCTTTGGTTTTCAGCAATCCAAAGTTGATACTTCTTTGTTCATTTTTCGACAAGACATGACTCAAGCTTTTATTCTTGTCTATGTTGATGACTTAATCTTGACAGACTCTGACTCTTCTCTGCTTCGTAAGGTGATTTGCCACTTGCAAACTATTTTTCCAGTCAAGGACCTTGGTCCTCTTACATATTTTCTTGGTGTTGAAGTTGCCACTTGTAGAGAAGGCCTATTTCTTTCTCAACATAAGTATACAGTTGATCTTCTTCGTCGACACCACATGGATGAAGCCAAACCACTCACCACACCTATGGCTTCGAAACCACACCCTGCTTCCTCTGATAATGTTGATGCTACTGAGTTTCGTCATGTTATTGGGGGTCTCCAATATCTCATTCTCACACGGCCTGATATTGTATTTGCTATGAATCAGTTGGCACAGTCTATGACCTCACCTTCGGCCTCTGATTGGCAAGCTATCAAGCGACTTTTTCGTTACTTATAGGGGACTATACATTATGGGTTGTTGCTTCGTCGACCAACATCTCTTACTCTTAATGCATGCTCGCTCCTTCACAGAAGCTGAATACCGTTCTCTCGCTTCCGTTGATTCGGAAGTATGCTGGATTACTCACTTTTTTTGCGAGCTTGGTATTTCTTCTCCGTCACCACCTCGCATTCTTTGTGACAACATCAGTGCCACTCGACTCGCACTTCATCCGATTCTTCACTCCCAGCTCAAACATATTACTATTGGCATACACTTTGTACGTGATCTCACGTCTAAAGGTCTCCTCACTGTCTAGCAGATATTCTTACCAAGCACTTACCTCAGCTACGTTTTGCCAGTCTTCGATCCAAAATATCCATGGCTGATAGCACTCCCATTTTGCGGGGGCGTATTAAGGATCATAGATAATATCTTCTATTATTTGATGTATATCTTTGTATTAATTGTGTGTATCTTCCTGATTATATTTCCATAACCTGTATCTTGTATATATAGATCCAATTGGGCACATAATCAAACAACCCATTATATTACACTTCTATAAAATATGTCTTAAGTCAGTCGTTTCTAAACACACGAAAATCTTAGATTCGATTTAGTAGAAGCAACTGAAATTCTCGAAAGCTAGTTGTCCACACAATGTTCGAGAAAATGCGAGAATACAGTAGAAGATCGAGAGGTCGAGGTTTTATTGATTGGTCTGTTTATAGTTCTAACCTTATAACTAATTTCGTTGCAAAAAGTATGACTCATTTTCCGCTGTGCGTTGTCATATTTTACATGAATCCCGAATCGAAATTGCATAAGATTAACGATCCGACAGTTCCATCAATAATGCAGCATGCTGCATCCTCGGTCGGAGTTGAAATGCAGCAACCCGTCCCTAGAGCTGTATCCTAGGCCCCGTCCACGAGGCTGCATCACAGCCCAAAAAGATATAGAACACAAATCCAATTGCTAAGATTCATGATCGGGATCGGGTTGGGTTTGGGATCGGATCGTGTCGCGTACACATATATGTTGCACAAGCATGCCACTTTAAGAGTATATTTATTACTAACCGTTTCTTTAATACTTACATTTTTAAGCCTTATATGAGATAGTTAAACTTCTCTCCCACACTAAATACCTTCATATTCTTATTTAAAGTTGTTAATTTAAATGTTTAATTTCTCACTTATCAAAAAATAATTTTGAGTGATTTCAAAATGTTTCGATTATCTACTTTAAACGTAGATTAATCTTTTAATATCCAATCTTTAAACTAATTAATATTTAACCATTTATTACAATTAATTTTCCAACATATACATGATTTCAGGGTTCATTAATTGTTATTTGAGGAAGAAGAGGTATACAATATTGGATTCATTCAACTCAAGGAAGCAGCGTGATTTTATCACTTTTGATTTAGAAAAGGAAAAAAAGTAGAATGTAGCAGCCATTGTAGACTTTTCAATTTTCATCACAACTGTGAGGAGAAATGGGATAAATGAATGAAGTGACAAATGACAAGGCATATATATTCTACTGCAGTACCTAAACTTTCTAAAAGATTTGATATGGACTTTCTTTAGGCTATTAACACCAATCAACAGGCAATTGCCCAACACACACACACACACATCACTTTATGTGATTGTAGAAGCACAGTGTGCCTACATTAGCCTATTACTTCCCTTCCAAATTGTAGTGTTGAAAATTTTGGTATTAACTAATAAAAAAATTATGTCTTAGATGGTGAAATGCAGAGAATGAAATGTACTTAATACATAATTTGATGTTTGATTTTAAATGTGCCATTATTATTAAAAATAAAATATCTTGAAGTAACACATCGATATTCACCAATTTGCCTGATATTCTTACATTTTATTGTGGTTCAACCAATATTGATATTCACCAAAATTGTGAAAAAAATGAATTAACCCCCTATTTTCATATCAAATTGCCTATAAAAAAAAATGGAAATTTTGGCGATATTTTAATCACTGTAAATGACCAAAAAAAAAAAACAAAGACAAAGGGATGTTAATGATGGTCATGAGCATGTTATCCCCTAGAAAATAACTACTCCATTCCACAATTATTTATGCAATTCACCTAAACTCTGCTCCATTCACTGTTCTTCTTTTGTGCTAACAGCTATAAGAACAAGTTGTCTGTTGCACCCCATTTATGATTTTTCAACTTTCCATTTATAGCTTCCAAGAATCCAAGGGTACTTGAGAATATGGTGAGTGATTCTCCACATAATTTTCAAAATTTATTCTTAATTATTATTATTATTATTATTATTTCAAATTATTCGGATTTATGTTCAGGCAAATGTTGAATCAAATCGAGGGTGGGTAGAGGTACTTGTTGACGAAAAGTTCTTCAAATCCTGTTTGGTTCATCACTCTCACAAGAAAAATGAAGAAAACAGTTTTTGCTTGGACTGTTGCATTTCTCTCTGTCTACATTGCTTGCCTTCCCATACTACTCATCGTCTTTTACAGGTTTCTCTACCTATTAATTAACTTAATACTATAATTAACTAAGACAAGATTTATAGTCAATTAATTTCCTCATAATGAATGAAAAGTTACTCTTTCAATAATATTTCTGATATAGTTCATTTACTGTCTCCTTTTTTTTTTTATAGTGTTCCACTCAAGTATCGATATGAGTGGGATGTATGAGACAAGCAGAATATTATTAACCGGAATAAGAATCTCATTTGACATTTGATATCTTTAAGTTGTAGATTAGAAGGTATATGTACCAAGATGTTTTGAGGTTGAAAGATGCTGAAAACTTGATAGACTGTTCTTTTATTCAAGTAAGGGTTTTTTTTTTTTTTTTCAATTATTTTCTTGGACATATATTACCTTTTTAGGAGTAAGGAGTATTATCATTAATGTCCATTTCTTTTAATGGTTCATAATTGTAGTCATACATAACAAACAATGCAAGAGTAGTGTTCTTAAAGCAAAGGCCATTAAGGAGATCAGAAATGAAGAGCTCAGTCAACTCTTGTATCATATGCCAACAAAGTCTTCAGTACCCTTACCTCTTTTGTTCCATCTTTTGTAAGGTCAAATATTTTTAATCCTCATCAATTTTGTACACAATATATTTTTAAATTTTTGGGTAAACAAGTGCTAATGATATAGAAGTATATATGCGTATGGTGATGGACAGGTGAATTACATTATGAACAATTCAAGGAAACAAATATTGTACAAAGATGAAGATTGTTTGGTAGAGGTTGAAGATGGGAAATGGATACCAAATTCAGTAGTTCAAACATCGAAGTTGAAAGGTTTTAATGATAAATGTTTGGAAAGGAAAGGCAATGGTTGCACTAGTTTCATGTCGGGATGGTCGGAGGGTATATCTTCAACAAATCGCAGAAAGAATGTACCTCGGCGGTCGCCTCTCTCGTAGACATGGTGAACGCACTGCCACTGCTTCAATATTGAACAATGTGATCCAGAAAACGATCCTAAAAAAAATAGTAGGCAATGCAGATTTGTTTTATTAGTTTTCTGTTTTTTTTTTAAGAAATTGTTCAAATTTAATATGGAATTTGCACCATCATAAAGGGTGCTCTACTAGGTACAATACTATCTTTATTTATTAATGGAAAGAATCGGGCAACAAGCACCAGTGGTCTAGTGGTAGAATAGTACCCTGCCACGGTACAGACCCGGGTTCGATTCCCGGCTGGTGCATTTTTTGTTATAATTTTTCAGATTTCCTTTTTTTTTGTCAAATAATTTCAGTCCTTTATTTATCAATCATTTTTAAAGTATGAGCTTAAAGATATTATTGTTTCACAGATGTCATATTTAAACTATTAAAGTCGGTTTTCAGTTGTAAATTCTGCAATTTTTCTTCGAAAAAAATGTCATTAACTATGCTCTCATTGAATAAGAATCTATTTTAAGATTAAAGGTGAGTTATTATAACACAAAATACTAAATCAAGTTAAAAAAATACATTGTACGATATACCTCCCAGAAAAAAAAGTTGTATGTCAGAGACCAATTTGGAGGAAAGCAAATTATTAATCAATAAAATACCAATTTGGAGGTAAGCAAATTATTATTCAATAAAATAGGATATCAGAAGTATAAACACCAAATGATGCATAATATTAGTGAATATATGTGATGAAAAACTGGAAGATGTGTTTATAGAGAGGCGTTCAAGTATATGAAGTCTTGATGAGCCATTGCATTAAAATCTTGGTCGTCCCACTCGTCACGGTATGTCTCGATCATCCTCCTCTTCCTCCGCCCCGTCGCTATATACATTTGCTTTCTCCATTCTTCTATCGGAGGACTCCCACTCTTGGCAGCCAACCAATTATCATAGTCAAACTGAAACAACATTCCATCAATACTCAGTTCCTCCAAGAATATATGCAGGGATTGTTCAAAAGCCTAAATATTGACTTTTATTTCAAATCCACTTTTTTTAAGTTATCACTTTATTTTCACATAGGGCAAATGTTTTGGATCACTCAAGGTATGTGAGCAGATTACCTGCGATTCTCCCATTTGATGAGTATATCGCTTAGGAATGCCAGCTGCTTCCAATGATGAGTAAAAAGCTTCAATATCGGCTGTCATTTCCTCAGTCGACTCGAGTGGGATTCGACCAGATAAAACTCCAGCTATCCACTTGCTCTGGAATTCATACATTGGAAAGGGTACAACCTGGAAGCAATTAATTCCAATGTTTTCAACATGTCAATTTATAAGTAGATTGTCAATGAACATAGAAAATAATATGGAAAATGTGAAAGATTGGCAAAACCAACCTTCCATGGCAAGCCAACAAATGAGAGCCATGGAGCCAATGTTGGAGGGAAAACGTGCTGAAAGAGTGGGCCCACTCGATTGTCTTCAACGGTCACAATGCTGTTTGTTTCGAGAAAAGGAAAATAGTACTTGTACCTGCAACCAAAGACTATGTAACTTATTTTCATTACCAAAAGAGGTTTTTTACAAAGAGAGACTAAACAATAAGTTTATCTCATTACCCACCCCGTGCAGTGAAGGATAACATCGGCATGTATTTGAATCCCATCATGGAAAGCCACTGATCCATCCTGGTTAACGCTCTTTATCTGCAGATTGTCATGTGTTACCCTGATGAATGTCACACAACCTTATTATAAGACTCAAATCAAAGTTTACCATTGAATGCTGCCAGATATTGTCGCGTCCGGACACTTTTCCAGTAACTCCAATTAGTGATGATCTAGATGCAATATGGACTTCCTTGGCAACGCTGGCAATATCTAGCGAGATATCATCAGCACTTGCAGAACTCCCTATCAGAACCACAACCTGAAAAATTACCCAAACTTGAGATTTTAAAACAATAGTACCATTAGAGTTCCAATGATTTTGACTCATTTATAGTTGATTAGTTGAGGCCTAATCTTGGAAGTCTTGTCCCAAAAACATTTGCAGGTAACAAGCCAGAGCAATAACGTTAATTTGAAGCAAACATGTAAGCAGGAAAATAATGAACCTGACACATACTTGATCACAAAAGGGATCAGGAACCCGATAATTGTGACTATGAATCTGTTTCCCCGGCCACTCATCAATGCCTGAATTTGGTGGGAATTAAACAAGTGAAGGAATGTTTAGATACTCAACTTTCCAGTTGGTATCAATAGATAAAGCATTTAGTAAACAATAAATAACTCAATTCAAAGGCTTGTTCTGCTGAAACCCCAAAATGAGAAATATGAATTAAACAAGAACTTATCATTACAAGCAAAACACATTTGCAAATAATCATACATGTAAAGTTGAAATCTTTATCATTCATTCAAAAATCAAACAGAAAGGGCTTACCAGGTATGTCTGCAATTCGGGGTTCAGTATAATGGCCATTACATACGACGACAGCATCATAAACCTCGACATCTCCATCTTCCCCATTCCTCTTCTTCGATCTCACGACCCATTTCCCATCCTCCACCAATCCCACATGCCAAACCTCCCTCCCAAACCTCACCATCTTCTCAAGCCCAAACTCTTGTGCAAAATCCCTCAAATACTCCAACACTTCCCCGTGACCCGGAAACCTCCTCGGATCCCTACCGGGCTTCGGGCTCTCCACAAACGGATAAACCCGGAAGCCCATCAACTCTCGGGGCAGGTTGGTGCGGAGCGACGCGTAGAGGCTGGAGTGGACTACTTTCCGTCTCGGGTCGGGGTCGGTTCCTATCGGGTCACTTTCTGTTTCGGGCGTGTACGCCCACACTCCCCCTATCTTGTTCTCCCGCTCGTAAACAACGACGCTGTGACCCTCTCGCCGGAGTTCCAGGGCTGTGGAAAGGCCGGCGGCTCCGGCTCCGATGACGGCGACGGTTCTGGAAATAGGTGACGGCATCGCGGGGAGGGGGAGGCGGATGGTCGGGTGAAGGTTGGGAATTGTCATCTGTTGCTTTATTCTTTGAATTATTTATATAGCCATATTTCTGGAATCCGGTAAGTTTATTAAACAAACGATTTTAAGCATTTGGCATTTTTTGGAAGTGAATTGGTGGCATAGGATGGGCAGCCGCGAAGAAAATTTCTTTAGGAGAGTAAAAATCATGTACAGTTGTTGGTCGTTGACTCTCAGTATATAGGAATATGGGCCGAAGATCTTTTTTTGGGCCAAGTCTTTGCATTCCCATTTGGGCTTTACTTCACAATTTGATTTTCATAATTTGAGTATTAATATTTCGAATAGCCATTTAAAATTAGTGTTTGAAATTAATTTAGCTGTTAAGTAAATTGAGTTCAAGTAAACTTTTCATCTTATCAACAAACAAAAATTGAGTTCAAATAGTTAAACACACAAAAACACACACATATATATAACTTTTTCTTTTTCCTAGTTTTATTTTAAATTTCAAGAATTAAGAACTGTCGGATATAGTTATTATTGTTTTTTTTAATAACCAAAAGCTTTTAATATAACTCAACAAAAATATAAGTATCCCAACTCACAAAATAATTAAAATCGATAGAGACAATAAACACATTAAATAATCAAAACGAGCCTACATTTTTCATTTCAAAAATTTTGAGTGAAAGAAAACCCAACGTATGAATCATGACTTTAATATTAGTTTCCCATCCAAACAAATTAACTTTTCAAACAGTATTCTTCTCCTCGGAGTAGTAATAAAGACAATCATGCTCCCACACCATCAACACATCACCATTTTTTAAGTCTTGATAGGTTTTACAAACTCACACCAACCTTTATAAGCAAATGAATCAAAACTAGGGCCCTTACACACAACACATTCCCTTGTCCGAGATTCCTCAACCCTATATTCCATCTATCATCCAGATCTCAATCTCATTGGCAGATGAACTATCACATAAACAAAGACAACCCTTCAAAGAACACACCTCATACAAAACCCCTTTCAAAGGATATGATTATTGTTTGATTTAGCATGAATTATTTCTTTTTTTAGCAATTTATATTGATTGTGAATACGTTTTAATTTTGTTAAATCTTAACTTCATTCATCTTAAATCTTTTATTTCAAAATATCCGATTCAAATACAATCTAAGAGAAAACAAATGATTTCAAGTGAAAAAATCATGCTTTATACAACTGTGCACTTTGTTTTTTTACTTTTTCACTTTGTTTAGCTTGCCAAACAAGAAAGGTAGTATTCACAGTGTTTTAAATACACAGGCATACACAATATATATATATATATATATATAACATGTTATCAAAATACTTATTATTAGTGCATTAATTAAAATGGATCACTTCAATCACATTCCCTTGGAAAATAGCCAGCATGTTTTTGTTTTATGCTTTTAGTCCTTTGACATATGCAGTTTATACATTAACTAGGCGCAATCATTGTTGTATAATAAATAGTGTGTACTAAGAAATCTAGAGAAAATAAACAATGAAATACATAAGTAATATTATAGAGCCTAGTTATATAAACATGTTTTCTTTAAGGTATCGATTCCTCCACTATGGTGTAAATGATTTTCAAGTAATTCTCCCCCAAAATACATATAATAAGTGATCTAAGGACAGAACTGCATCAAGTATTAAAACTCTTGTGGAAAATTTAAAAAAGAAAGAAAGAAAAGGATTAAAGAGCGTACATGTGAATAATAATTACATACTTATTATACCTGCACCTTTTTCTTTCTAATTTCTTGTAGAATAAAATACAATAAAATATTTATTATATCAAGTATTCAATGACTAACTCGTGAGAAATAATATTATATGTAAATGCAATATACTGCAAGCTCAACATATGTTTTCAGCATTGTACACTTAAGTAATTTTCACTCTAAAGTCTTGAAATATACTTTCTTCGGTTACTGTTAAAAACAAACTTTTAAAAATTGAATATAGAAAAAAAAATTAGATTTTTTTTTTCTAACCGGCTAAAAATAGTTATTTTCACGTCCAAATAACAAATAAATATGAGAACCATATTTCATCAAAGTACGTCATTTTATTTTGATAATGTAATTTTTTTTTATAATACATTAACTCTCACTTACAACCCTTTATTTCTGATTTAACTCAATATATCATTCAAAAAAATTTATAGCTTACACAATATGATTATTAGATTATAATAAGTTTTACAATTCAAATCTTATGTAACATAATTTTTTGGGATTTCTTTTTGAAACATGAGGATCTTTTCATAGGATAAAGGAAGTAATAAATTAGTAAATTACTCAATGTATCATTAAAAAAAAAAAAAATCATCAATCAAGAGTTATGACTATGTTCGATAATGGAATGGAGAATTCCCATTTTTCACAGGATCCGCATTGAATGGGATGTAAATTCGAAGAATGTAAATTCGAAGAGAATTGTTCTCGTAGGTTAGGAGAATATTTTTCCCAACTAACATGGAAAAAAGGGAACCATATTCCCTACTAGAAATTCATAACATTTAAAATAATTTATTACACACGAATATTTTTCTTTTACGTACATTATGAAATGATTTTTAAACATCATTACAAATAATAATAATAATTTTATAATGTATTATGCTATAAGTATTTTTTTAAATAAATCAACTAAAATAAGTATAAACAGAAAATCTCCATAAAGACGAAAACAGAGACAACTTTTTTCCTATTAAACTTGTAGGGACAGGGACGAGGATAGGGATTGAGGCTCATACCTGGCCCCATTGCTAATCCAAGTTATAAGGGCATTGGGATGTAAAAAATCCTAGAGCATGATCTCGTGTTTAATTTTGAATGTTTTTTCATACATGTTTATAGTCGTATTATATATATATATATATTAATTTCATGATCTTATATAATTTTAAAATAGAAATTAAAAAATTATAAAAGAGTTATAATGATTACATAAAAATAAAATATAATTTATATTTAAGGGCAAGCCATATAGTTAAACGTAATTCAATTTCTTGTAATGATGGACAAGAAAAACAAATATAAAAGAAATGACTTTTTGTGAGTTTGGTTAATTATAGTAGCATTGAATTGGCAGTTTTGTCCTTTTGTAGTACTTAACTGTCACCTGACTGGTCAGTCCAGAAATCTAATAAAGCGCAAAGTTTTGCACAAACAAACAAGGATAAAAAAAAAAAATAGAGGAAATATCGAAATTAGTTTTAGAGAGAGAAAGAGAGACTAAAGTTGCGGTAAATATTACACACAACTTTCCGCACCTCCCACCTCTCTCTCATTCCATTCTCTTCTGTTTCTTTTCCTTTTGTCTCCCAAATCTTTACCCCCTCTCCCACTCTCTCTACATGCCTGTTTTGTGCTTGTGCATTTATTACTATGCTTTAGGATCTCTAAATATGGCGTCTTTGCTATACCCCCACACTTCCAATGCCTACAGTTCTCTCTCTTGTATCGTTTTTAACGTCCTCTTCTCCATCCCTACTCTCTACTGGTTTGCGCTCTCTCTCTCTCTCTCTCTCTCTCTCTCTCTCGCGTATATACGTGATTATATTTATGTATGTGTTTCCAGATTTTCGTATAAATCGAAAAGAAAATAATTTTTGTTTGTGTTTTCTCGTGCGGTTGGAAATATCTATGCCTGTTGATTGTAGTTGCCTTTTGTCTTGATCTTTGAAATTCCCGGAAAGCAAACCGGAAGAAATTATCAGAGGATATATAAATATTGAATAGCCTTTTCGTTCCAACCAAACAGTGTCTTGCCGATGCATGTTCTTTTTATTTTTCTTTATTTACTTCATTAATTTATTACTCCTAGTGGGCAAACAAGAAATTTCTTGGGTAATAATCAGGGGGAGGTATCTGGATCAATTACAATAGTTTGTCCAATTCTTTTGTTTCTAGTTGTTGCAACTTTGAACTACTGTTTCGCCACCTCAAATATCCATGTTACCTCTTAGTTTATTAATTGTACTAGGACATCCTTGAATTTGGAATTTAGGATAAGTTTTGGAGTGAAAAATCGAGAGAATAAAACACTGTTTTTTTCTTCTGAGATTTAGTTTCGGTGAATCGAACAGTGGATCACTATTTAAAAGTTGCGTCTTGGATGGTCGGTTTCAAGCAACTTATTGGATAGGCTTTGTGATAGGAAGTTGCTTGAATTGTACATAAAAGTAGTAAGGATAACAAAATGCTGATCTAGATAATTGCATGACAATGCAGTGAAGTGAAAAATGATCGAATTAAGAAACAGGATTGGTTACTAGCTGCAATGTTTGGTTATAGGTAAATTTACTGACTGTATTTGAATATGGGGACAGACTCATGGAGTAGATGTGGTCTATGCTCCTTCCAAGTATATGATAGAAGGTCCTTATGTGAGACTAAGATGTCAAAAACTTATTTTACTTTCCCTGATCGAATCTTGTTTTCATCCATACTTGTTTTAGAAAACACAGTCTTGTTCATCTTTGTTTTAGTTTCCTCTGCATTAGTTTCACTAACAATTTCATCCTGCAAATTTTGCTCATAGCTGTTGTTAATACTGCTTCAGTATATGTGGTTGGATGAGAAGCTAATCGATTTTGAATCTTGGCTATGTAGATCAAACAAACAGTCGAGGATAGGATGTTGATAGATAGTGATTCTGGACTAAATTTGATGCTAGGATTTGATAATTCTTCGCAAAAAGTTGTGACTCGGACCATGCTCAATCAGGAGGGGATTTTCAGGAACCAGGTGCTTCTGTTAGGTCTTTTATAAGTTGCTACAATTACTGATGATGTTTTTGATCGTTGTATGGAGATTGTCTTATTTAAGTTTGATTTTATTTTCAAGTTCTTCACTTCTTAGTTTGTACCTCTGCTGCTGATTTAACTTAGGTTCTTGAGCTCCATCGGTTGTATGGGATTCAAAAGACAATCATGGAGGATGATTCTAAATTGAGCTGTGGTGAAAGTCCAAATTCTTTTCTGAGTCCTTTTTCAGAGAAGCTGAAAAAGGAACCCCTAGCAATGGAGATGAAGTTGAGAGAAGTCAAAACGGTAATACTCAATTAACCTTTCTTACTTTGAAGATACTAAGTTTTTTTGGT
Organism: Scutellaria barbata; assembly: GCA_028654395.1. Classification (NCBI taxonomy): domain Eukaryota; kingdom Viridiplantae; phylum Streptophyta; class Magnoliopsida; order Lamiales; family Lamiaceae; genus Scutellaria; species Scutellaria barbata. The sequence goes on from CM053645.1 coordinate 14,417,191, forward strand.
AAATGAATTTAGAACTCATTGAAACTCTTCCTCATAAGTTGATCATTAGAACGAAGTAAATTTAATTTACTCAATTGCCAAACAAATTAACTGTGCCTAAAGGCTAGTTTTTTGTCCAGTCATTGATTTCCAAGAAGTTAGATATGCTATTCACACACTTGGGAGTAGTATAGATAGTATTTATTGGTCGATTATTAATTCTTGCGTTGGTTCATGCCTATCAGATTTGCTCCTTAGGTTCTGTCAATAATCATTCTCTAAAAGAGCACAGAGGCCCATTTGAAAACCAGAAAATATCTCTAGATCTTAAACTTTCTGGCAGCAATCAATACGCTAATGACAGTGGCCACCTTTTCTGTGACTGTAATACGATGAAGCATAGCATCTATGATGATAAAGAGCCGTCTATTGATGTGCTTGAGCTCTCTCTGAGAGTAGGTGGAGACACATGGGAAAAAGGTAGTGGCAAAAGAACTTGCAAGGATAAGATCATTTGTTCACCTTCACTACAAGCCTTCCATTTACGAGGATCTACTTACCGTGGATATGCCACTCATTCTGGAGTTGAGAGTGAGTTTGAGGCGAGTTGCAGTTTCAGAGTGAAAAACGATTGTTTTGATTGGAGTTCCCGATCACTTGGAGAAGGCAGAGCAAATGTTCCGGATAGGAAACTCTTTTATCAAGGTGTGGACCTGTTTGGACACATGTCTAGTTCTTTTGTTAATTTTCTGTTTTTACACCATTCATTGTGGTTAAAACTCTTATGCAGGGATTGAACGATGTCACGGAGACCTATCATGCAATAATTTGTCCGCCAAAAGAACTCGTTTTACTTCTCATGAAGTAGGAGAACTGGACCTCAACAAGGCTCTTCCAGATGAACCATTTCTCCACACAATTGATCCCCGGATATTTAATCCATCACTGTGTACATCTTCAGGTGTTTCACATAGTGAGCTTGGTGATAACGGCAACAACAATGTTTTTAGTTTTTCTAAGCCTAGACAACCCAAGAATAACTGTCCTGCTGAGTCCTCTACATTGGATCAACAAGATATAATGATTTCTACTTTGACAATCTCACCAAGCAAAGATCTTGGTTCTATTTGTGGACCTCTATCAGACTTTGAAAGTGGCTCCAAGAAATTTCGACTTGAAAATGCAGAATCTGAAATACATTTGCCAAACAAAGCTTGTCAGAGGATATCAGAATTGAAAGTCAAGAAGAATAAAGAAGACAACCTATGTTCACATTACTCGAGTCAGGAGCTACTTGAGGTCACAGACAGCAATCCATCTCCTGTCTCATGGAAATCTGATTTGATCACAGATGATGAATCAAGCAACATTAAAACAAAGACAGGGCACTGTCTAATTGACATGCCAAACTCCGAGTCTTGTCTACTTTCCAAGAAAAATGTGATGCCTTCGGAAACGAAATCTCAGTCTTGTAATCCGGAAAAGGAAAAGTCAACAGAAGTGGACGCAACGGTAAAAAAGGGGGCCGTGTCACTCGTGTACTTTTCAATGGAATGTTTAGACAGAAAAAGAAAAGAAAGGTGTAACAGCATTGAGAAAGAAGTGCCAGAAATTTCTTCAGAATCATTCGAATCAATTGTGCTAAAGCAACACGAGAGCAGCATTGACGAGTACTGTGTATCATCGACACCGTTGGAAGCAACGAGCATGGATAGAAAGGATAATGGAGTAATGCTGAGGAGAGGGAGGAGAATGAAAGACTTTAGGAAGGATATTTTACCCAGCTTGGCATCACTGTCAAGGCAAGAGATAAATGAAGATATAAAAGTGATGGAATTAGCACTTCGATCAAGAGAATACAAGAAATACAGATCCAACAATGCTGCAAAAACACACTGCATTTCAAGTAGGAGATCAAGGCTTCGTTCTGTGACCCCAAGATACTGTTCTTGATTCTTGATTCTTTTATTTCATTTTCACGACTAGGAGTTAGCTGCATTATAGTGTTCTTCAATTGACTAACCGATTAAGTTGAACAATTACAAGCAACCACCTATATTTTTCCCCATTCTTTATGGAACCAGCATATGTTACATGGTAGTCCAATAATTGAAATTTGTCTTCTACTACTCTCTTTTTAACAGGCAGCGTGCAACAAATCAAATTTAAAATGTGACCCACTTGTGATTTTTAAATCCTTTTTCAACTTCAAATGATAACTACTGGATCACCTTTAATATGAGGTCAGTATCATTTTTCTATATGAGAATTTTTGTTGTTGTTGTGTGTAGATAAGCTGCTTACGTTAAGAAGTTGGATTACAATAATTGTTTGAACATATGTTATATATGCAATTTGAATATTTTATTCTCTACCCTGCTTTAATTATTATATTTTATTAGTGTATGATATGTATATAGTATAATATAATATCATCATACACTATATATATATATATATATACGAGTGTTAATCACGTGCAGTGCTCGTGGTGATCAATTTAAATTAAGGAAAAAATAATACAAATATTCTATATATAATACTTTTATATTAGAATTCTAATTTTAATAGAATTCTATAAGATTTTGAATTAGTTAGAATTTTAATATAAAATTATTTAAGTATGAAAATATTAAATTACTGTTATAATCTTAAATAATAATCTATAATAGGGATATATTCGGTAATTTATATTTTATAAGAAATATCCACACTTTTATATAGGTAGTAATAGATAGATATGTTAGCTTTTTGCAATTTGAAAGAAACTCTCTATCCTATTGATATGATATGAGTTTGCTAACATTGTCACACTCGGCCAACAGATCCAATCAACTTTGTGGGTTACATGGATTGGTTAAACTTATTTTATAAGATCTTTAAAGTCATATACTATAATTATATTGAAAAGAAACTATATTATAAATAACAATACTGTTAAAACTTATTAAAATACATTTTATTATAAGATAATATCATATGAATGAACTCGCTGAAGATTTTCGTTAAGGCCTTTTTATTTAGAAATTTCAAGTGCAAATAATATCCAAAACCCAATATCATCGAAGACCCATCCTAACCTTATTCTGTATAACTTTATCTTCTAATCTTGGACACTCTGGTTCTAAAACTATTCTTGCCTTTAATTTCCAAAATGAGCTCTAACTAATTATTTTGATTTGCTAAAACAAGTAAGATATTATTTTTATTTTTATCAATATATATGTTCTGTTTAATTAGAAGTAATATCACACATTTAGAAAAAGAGATACTTTGAAGATTTTTTTTTAGTTGTTTCCTTTTAGGAGAAAGAACCTACACTACTCCAAAGCAAATTATTATTATTATTACAAAGAAAACGTATCCTAATGCAAAACGAATTTCCATGGTAGCCTATTTTAATGTGACAGCTCTGTTTATGATGTACAGTAAAAGTATAGCTGTATAAGAAAATTCGGATTTGCATTGAAGGGCTTTGTTGGAAAATACAGGTACAAGAAAAATCTAAAACTAAAACCTCACCTATTTCCTATTAAGATATTTCATATCAAACAAACAGTGCCTTAAATGTTTTTATGTCCTAACCACTCTCTAGCCTACTGTACACTGTACCCTAACCTACTCCTTTCCTACATTTTTCAAATCAGAGATGTATTAATACTTATTTTATCTCTCATGCATATGCTGTTGATACATAATTAATAATAATTGTATCCATTTACTTACGAGCTTGAGTTGTGAATACAAGGAACTACTGATTCGAAATTTATCATAAAATTATGATATTAAAGAGTCTTCTCATACAAGGATGACAAAAAAAAAAAAAAAAAAAAAGAAAGAAAGCTGGGCTGTCAATTTCAGCATAAATCTAAATGGGAAGTTAAGGACTAAAAGAAGTGAACCAAGCTAAGTTAGAAATGACTGCAAAAATCTAAGCACATGCATCTTGTTAAGTCAATTGCTCATTAACATCTACCCCAACCAAAGAAAAGGGGAAAAAAAAAAAAAGAGGGTGTTTGATTGGTTCAGGAATATTAAATTCAATGAGATGGGTGATGAATGATGATCATTGATCTAGAATTAAATTCAATTATTTTTCCACTACAAAATATCTAATAGACTAATATGAATAAGAAGGGTACGATTAAAAAAGTGGTGGTTCTTGAAAACGTCAAAAAGATGAAGCTTTGGTTGAAGGCATATTAGTAATTTCAATTTGTTATCCACAATCAAGATGGCATTTATAGGTAGCAACAAAACTTGACTCATATAGTCCAAACCAAAGCTCACATTCTTTTGTGCTTTTTGGCAAAACCAACAACCATGAAAATATCTTCTGGATTAAATAATATGGATAGGATAGGATTCGATTTGGTTTCAGATTATGCTTTTCTGGAGAAATTCAATTTTAGGCCTGCCCAAAGATATTGTCCCTTTTTTTTCATGTAGAATTTCTTTTTAATATTATTTTATTTACACTTAATTATCATATTATATTTTTACTAAAAATTAAATATACAATATAAATCTCAATCAAAGGAAATTATTAGATTTGGTTTCAAATTATGCTTTTCTCATTTAATTAAATTCAAACATTGGATTTTTATACCTATATATATATTTTTTGGTTTTTTTGCCTCCCCCAACCCAACTTCCCCTAACTCATTAATTTCTCTCTCCAAAGAAACTCATTTAATTAATTGCTCAAGTCGAGAGTTAGACTAATTATATCAGTTCAAATATTATTTTATTACATATTGTGTTTTATTTTTTACTAACAATAATACTCTTAACAACATGATTGGTATGGTAGAATAAAATTAGATGGAAATGAAATGAATCTAAAAATAAAATGATGATGAGAAATGAATGGTATAAAAATGTTTATTTCTATGATTGGTATCATAAAGGAATAGGAAATAAACGAAACAATTATTATGATAATATTTCATAATTAATAACTACAAATAAAATATTAAATCAATTTTTATTTGATCAAATTACCGACCACTATAATTTTATTTTAATATTCTTGTTCTATTTTACTCAAATATAAATTATTTAGTATATTTAATTAATTAAAAAAATTGAAAAATTAATCATTACACTAATATTAAGGTGTGTTATATTTTAAATAATTTTATTTAATTATATTATTAGTTTAATAATTTTGTATTATTTACATATTCTTACTGTAGTTAATTATATTATGATAATTTTTATTAATATTTTATATGATTTTATGTTATTAAAATAATATTTTATATTAACTAAAAATATTTCAATTAGTTATATATTTTTATATAAACTATTATTTATCCTAATATTCATTTATCTTATTTGTATATATTTAAAAAAAATGGATCTTATACTAGACTAAAATTATTTGTATTATTAATATTATACTCATATTATCTTAATGTTTTTAAGATTTTTACATTCATTTACTATTTTTATACTATATATGTATTTAATTTTATAATTTATTTGATATCTAATTTTTTAAATTTTAAATTTTGTATTATTTATAAAAAATTAATATTATTACACAATTTTATATAATAACTCAATTTTGGGAAGTTAACTTGTAATTTTTTTTAATCAAAATTAAAAAATATAGTTCACTTCCTTGTAAGCTAAAATACATGATATCATGAGAATATGAATGAATGGTCAATTCCTAGGAATGACAATTATTTGGAAAATGATAAATCCTACTTATAAATTATATCAATTATATAAATACGAATGAATGTAAAAATGATAATTCAATTTCTTCCAATATTTCAAGCATATCATTAATACTTTATGGATGTATTAAGAGGATCAGCCGTAATTTTTTGTGGGCCCGAGTGTCACGGACTTATTCTCTTAACAATGAACCGTGCGGTCTTTGCTCCTTAACCCGCCCCTTGCGGCTAGCAAAGTCAGCCTAACGTAGAACGATGTTGTGAGTAACGTAGAACGATGTTGTGAGTGACGTAGAACGCCGCAAGTCAGCCTAACGTAGAACAGCCTAACGTAGAACTATGTTGTGAGTAACGTAGAACGATGTTGTGAGTGACGTAGAACGCCGCAAGTCAGCCTAACGTAGAACGATGTTGTGAGTGACGTAGAACGATGTTGTGAGTGAAGTGTGGAAAATTGGCTTCTAAGATGTTGTGAGTGACGTAGAACGATGTTGTGAGTGAAGTGTGGAAAATTGGCTCAGTATGAAAGTTTAAGAGAACTTTGAAAGAGAGCACTTAAGTAATATTTAGAAATGCTTTTATTTTCTTGATGGTTACAAATGAGGGGTCACCCCCTTTATATACTACTCCACCTCCTTAATGAACGGTGGAGATTGATTTAATTTAATGGTTAGGAGAGTTTCTCTAGAACTCTCCAAGAATATTCCTATAAATATACTTTATGATATTTACAAAGGAAACTTTCTAGAAGCTTCCTACATTCTCTATACATTTCCTATACATTCTTTAACATTCTAGAATATTCTAGAATTCTTTAATTACAATTGGGCTTGTTATTGGGCCAAATCAAATGTTTTTTAATCTTTTAACCCAAATTTGTATGACCCAATTTTAATGGGTCGTGACATTACCCGAGGCAGACAAGAAATTTGAGCCCCTATGGAAATTTTCTTCTTTTCCATAAATGAACTTGGTTAAATAAAATTATTTCGTTAAAGGAACATGTAAAAATCACTAAAAAAAATCAAATCTAGAACAACCATTAATTAACTACCGAAATTAAATTTTCGTATTTTCATTTCACAAACATGTAAAAAATGAAAGACAAAAACTTGCATGCAACTATTGTACTCTTACATATGTGTAATATTTTCGATTTGGCCCATATATCTAAATAAATGTACTCTAAATCATCCAAATTCATTCTCAGATGCTATATTTTTATATTATGTTAAACATACATTTATATTATATTAGTCATACATTTTAGTTATGTTAGTCATACATTTTATGTATTACATAGAAGATATGACTAATATCACTTAAATGTACGAGTAATACTATATAAAGGTATATATATACAAATTATGTCGAAATTAGAGTTTTTTAAGTTAAAATATTATATAAATGTATGTTTAATATATCATAAAGATATTATTAAAACAACATAAATATTAAGATAAAAAAACACAAATTCAAATCGAATTCAACAAGACTCAACCCACGTTGTGTAGAATAATTGGACGCAAGTGCAACAAAGGTCATATTCGGTTGGTAGTAGTTGAATGTCAATTTTTAATTTTTTTTATATATAACTTGATAAAATGCACTAACTACATTATTTCAAAGTAAACAAACACCTACAATGGCCGATATTAATACACATATAAATATAGTCATTATTGAATATTATCATTTAAAAATTCACAATTTAGTAAAATAATTTTACTTTCTTAATCATACTATGCAATAGTTAAGTGCCCTGTTTCCTCCAATCACCTAAAGTTACACATATTCCCGTTCTAAAATGTCATTGTAGATTATATATATAATTTTGATCTCATTTACTGGCGTTTACCTTTAATTACCATGAGATTAAACCAATCATCATCATCATAATTACTCGTATTATGTGAAAAGAAGTGCTAAAAGGGTGAGCCTAATTATGGGTCACGAAAACTCAAATAAGACACCACAAAAACAAGATGTTATAATATGCATCCATGTCAATAAAAATATACATATATGTATATAATTAAATATTTATATATATATATATATATATCAGTATATAATGTGGTGGAAAAGGGGAAGGAAGTGGGCACAGAATATTTGAATAGATATTTTGAAAGCAACATGTGATGTAGGAAGAAAGAGATAGATTGGTGCATTTGTCTATAAGCTATAAGAAGCAGTATTTTAAATTGTTGGTCTTCAACTTGCCCTATATCCGTCTATATGCTAAATACTGCACTTATGAATTATATTATTCAAAATAATACTATTTCTAATTTTTTATATAGTACTATTATATGTAAAAAGTCCTAACATGATCCCAACTCTTTTATGACTGTTGCATAGCTTCCCACTACTAAATGCAATACATTATATACAACGAAATTTGTACTTAAACATCATTAATTAATATAATAATTAAAAGAGAATACTTGTCAAATCAGCTGGTCTTAACATTCTACCATGCACCCACAAATTTGTGTAATTTTTTGCCTAATTCATATTCATCCATTTACTATCAAGTATCAACCCATATCTTTATTAATCATTTATTTTTAAATTAGGAGTGGCCTGCCTATAAATTAATTGCACCCTTCCCAATTTCATACATACGCAAAGAAGACCAAAATAACAAGTTACAAAACTTGCCAATAGTCAGAGATTGATGCAACTTAATTAACGTATTTAGGAAGGATCCAACGATAAACTTCATTTTTTTTTTCAAGCCTATTAGTATTTTATAGAAACTTATATTTGATGATTTGAAGGATAGTTATTGTTAGATGAAACCTCATTATCTACAAATTAAATGTGATTTGTAAAGTATTAATATATTATAGATTGATCAATTTCACATAATTAGATTTATGAGACGTCTTACAAGAGATACTCTTAGTATTTTTTATTTCTTCATGCACCTATAGCTACATTCTTTTTCAAACACATTCTTTTTCAAACACAATCTTTTGTTCTTATTTTGAATTTACAGTTGGTTAAAACATCTTTTTATTATCTTCATGATTAAGTCCTACCTTAAATTCACTCTCTGAAAAACTGAAAACATGAAAACTACATTAAGTTTACTGCATAAATGATTTCTGATTACTTTTGTTTTATTAGGGCAATTTCTTGAGAATAAATTATTAAAAATTCGAGTCAATATTATGCTTATACGAGTGAGGGAAACTAGATAGAATTATTATTATTATTTGTCTTTTTTAGGAAACCCAATTTTAATGTCATATATAATTAAGTAGGCCTTAATTTAACTAAAAAGATTGGATCATTGCAATAATGTGTATGAAAATTACAAAATCTTTAGGCAAACATCATTGAGTAGATCAGCTAAATTCAAATCTATAATTCTTCCATGATCTATAATCTCATGATTTAACATTACTTATGTCAACTCAATTAATTTTCAATGCTAAATTAATTCGATGTATAACTAACTGCATAGTTAACTAATGCTAACTAAGTTTTAAGGGGCAAAAAGAAAAACGTATGGACCAACAGCACCAATATATCACCTTTATTGACAATAACACGATACATTGCATTTGCATACAATAATACAAAAATAATTCATATGGGATTTCAATTTGTTTCTCCAAGCCGATTGGATTACAAACTTTTTAACAATAAGACATAATTATTTGATTAATCTTTTATTGAGATTGTAGCTTTCAGTCCTATAAATGAAAGATACAGTACATTGTAAAATAAGACAAGAGTTGGGACAGTCATGATATATATTAAATTAGGGTATAATTGTGTAAATGGAAAGTTGTAAGAATGAGGGAGTCCACCTGGACCTCTGCATCAGACAAGAGTGGAAGATTAAAATAACGTTATGTTCTACATCACACCAGATAATTGTAACCCACTCTTCTAATCATTTTCATTTTAATTAATACTTTCAGCTTCAATGCATTTTCTTCTCCAGTCTCATATACGGACTCATATTAGTGTTATTCAAATCCTCATAGTTATCGGTTACTCACGTTGTTTTTATTTTCTTTTTTATTTTTATGTTAAATTTTAATAGTTATGATTATATGCAATTAATGAGAAGACGATGATTTTATCTATTATGTGATTAAATTATCAATGTAATTAATTAATTAATTATTAGAATCATTTTTCTTAATTGGGTTCCAACTTAATCAGATTTTATATTCTAAGCAAAGTTTACGAAGTAATTATAACATTATTGCCTTAAAAAAAAAACTTAGGAGCATTACGAGAATAAACGAGACAAATTTTTAACGTGCTTCAAATTTAAATATTCTACATACCCGGTGTCATTTAGATAAGTACAAAATATGCATATTTTTCAGAGGGATTAAAGATATATTATGATAATATGCATGTTTGCCCAATTTCTGATATTTTATTTCTAACTATTTTTTTTTCTTCTAACCAGTTGTTTGTTTCTGTTTGCAGATGTAAGATGCAGAGAGGAGTTTCTGTAGCCTATAAACGAATTAAACAACCTTAAAGAAGAGACCAACATGGTAACAAAATGAAACAAAAATCTAAGATCGAATTTCATTATTTTGCTCAATCAGCTTCAATTGGAATCATTTTATCCCATCAATCTAAAAACTTGGAAAATAAAATTGGTGGATTCTCGACCTCAATTAGATTTGATTAATCACAAAGCCTTGATATTCAAAATTTGTTGTCTTAAAGTTACAAAGACTTTTTCAACACTTTGAAGATGAAATATAAGATGAAAAACTTATTAAAATGAGAGATTTGATGTAAATTAGTATATATGCTCCATATCAGCTACATCTAAGCCATGAGCTTCCTAATTAACACTTGCTCTGTTTTTCATTTGTATGTATAAATACAAATGAATTAGATATGAGTATAATTTGAAGGATAAAGTAGAAAAATAAGATTTAAAGTATAATATCATATCTCTTGGAAAAAATAAAGGTATAATAGCATACCTAATGTGGAGATCATGATATTTATGATGGGTCAGAACTCAGAACCAAAGGCCAAAACCGATATGAAAGCCTTGCCCTTGAAATTAACCGCCCAAAAACAAAACAATGCCCCTCATATTAGTGGACAAAATTATTAAACAATAACTTCAAAATATATATATATATTTTTAAATTACCAACACAATAAATACAGCAGAGTCTAAGACGTAACAAATTGTCAAGTATATTAACAAAGCATTCGCAATTTTATTTGACGAAGAATGATGTATAAGTGATGTTCCAATTGGGATTTATAACATAGATTAAGTGTTGCCTTTATCATTCAATTTTAAATAAATTGAAATGATTATATCAGACGATATCGTGATGTGTCTCTATCGTGTATATAGTATCACGAAAATATAAAAAGCTCTTTAAAAAGAAAAAACAAAACAAAAATTAATTAGAAAATATTGAAAAATAGAGAAGAAGAGTCCAAGATTTTATTATGATCCGGTTTGGTTATCGAGTAGATTTAACCTCTCTTTGTGCAGGGTGCCTCAAAGAGAAAACAGTTTCCTATAAATAATAGAAAATGGTGGTCACACTTTTCCCTCCCTGTCTTCCACCCTCTTCTTCTCCATTCCCACTCTCCCCCGAAAACACACACACTGCAACGAGGAAGGGACGAGTATACAGAAACAAACAAAGCCAAGTTAATTTCGTTTTAGAACACAATGTCAGCTCTCAAAGCCGATGATCCCCGTATCCCAGCCATTCAATCAAGAATCCGTGTAGTCCCTGATTTCCCAAAACCAGGTTATCACCTCGCTGCGCTTATATGATGTTTTATTTATGGCTCAAGATTGTGTTTTTTAAGATTCCCAAGAAAATTGTTTTGATTTTAATGGCGGTATCTTTTACTATGGGTTTTGAACAGGGATAATGTTTCAAGACATCACCACACTTCTACTAGACCCCAAGGTGTTCAAAGACACCATTGATTTGTTCGTTGAGCGCTATAAAAGCAAGAACATTGCTGTCGTCGCTGGTATATATTCTTCCAGTTTTGTCTTCTTGCAGTTGTTACCAACGTACTTTACTCTCTTTTGTCTTTGCATACTGGTATTTTTTCTCTCTGTGGTCCTCTTTCTACTTATTTTATACAGCTTTCTTAGAATCAATAAACATTTCTTGGTTTTATGATCAAACTACTCAACATGTTGGTGTTTTGCTGCTTTCTTTCTTATTTTTAAATGGATGTTGAGAAGTACTGTTGGGTTTGTATTTAGTAGTTAATTTTATGTGGGAATTGGGTTACAGAGGGTATTTCCAATTGTTTTATTAGACAATGAATATGAACGGTTCAGAGTGATGAATGGTGGCATGTGCTTCTTAAATCTCATCTGGATATGGAGAGTTAAATTGTGGTGGTGGTTGGTGATGGGTTCCCACAATCCACATTGTTTAAATAAGAGCGTAGGCCCTCGTAGCCGTATGTGTGTTCGTTTTCTTTCATTATATCTGTCATTTTTTAGCAAGATTATTAAGTCCATTTTTGATGGATTGGTTCGGTTCTGAGTCTCATGAGAAGAACAAAAGACCTTTCTGTGTATCATGATTGTCAAATATGATTGTGTCTGAGTGGCATTGGGGGTTTTTTTTTTTTTTTTTCTGATAAGCAATGATGATTTTTTTTTTAATAGGAAAGATTGTTTATGAGGTCTAGAGTCCACTATAATCAATAGCACCTTTGTCTGGTTCCACTGGAATTGGTTATATTATGGTTCATCAAACTTTTTATACTATTAACTTTATAAAAGTGGGAATGAGTAGTGTCTTTCCTGTTTCATCTTTTCCGTCTATTTGGGATATTGTCAATGAGGTATTTGGTCATCAAAGAAGACAAATTTGGTTGTATCAAGTGCTGAATAATTTCTTGAGAAATTAAAATTAATGTTAAACAAAGTGGGCTTATGATTTTCAGTCATCCTACGCATGAGTTGATCATTGATGTATTTTTTTGTTTATTAGGTATGATGCACTGATCCTAATATAAGATAGCTATCTATCCTTTCTTCTTCGTGCCCCTTGTATGACTATATCTACTCCATATTTGTTCCTGATGTGTCAATATGCCTCGTCTACTTTGCCCATATGGATGTTTCCTCAAGTTTCATAGTTTGTATATAATCTTCACTCACCAACACTACACACATTGAGCTGCAATTTTGTGGGTTTTTATGGTTGAAATACTAGTGTATCGTTTTTTAATATTCTGTTCCGTGAGCAAAAATCACATTGTGATGGAGTTCATATGAATTTTCGGGCTATACAATTTTTGAAAATCTACTAGGCATATAATTTTTAGAAATTGTGAAGACTGTTTTGAACAGTAAGCAGCACAGAGTAATGGTATAATTGAGAAATTTGTTGAAAAATTAAATCTTTGTCATTGGTATGGATATATATGTACATAACATAAGCTATATGGTTTTTAGTCCTCTATGTTGCTTTTTAGTTTTATATTCACTTAGATGAGCAGAGAAGAGATAAAGTAGCAAAACCCTGTGTATATAGTCTACTTGTAACCAATCTTATTGGAGGGGAAAAATAGCACATGCCTCCTTGATCATTTTAATGTACTTATCTAATACCGTGTTTTCAACTCAGGGATAGAGGCTCGTGGCTTTATATTTGGTCCTCCTATTGCGTTAGCAATCGGAGCAAAGTTTGTTCCTTTGCGAAAACCCAAGAAACTACCAGGTAATCTTTATGGCTATTCATTCCCACACATAAGTACTAATTTTGATTGAGGTCGATGTCCTTTCTCTAGCACGAACCTCTAAGCAGCTCATAATAATCTGTCTCATTGTGCTTTAGTTACTACTTTCTGGATTTTTGATCGCTTCATATAAGAAAATTTATTTTCTAATTCAATTTGTTATCATACAACAGGTAATGTTTTCAGACAAGAGTATGTTTTGGAATATGGAAGTGATTGTCTAGAGATGCATGTTGGTGCAGTGGCTCCTGGTGAATGTGCCCTCGTGGTTGATGATCTTATTGCTACTGGAGGCACTCTTTGTGCAGCCATGAACCTATTAGGTAAATCTAATTATCTATCGAACTGCATAGAATCACCATCCATCTCATGATAAACCTGCTGAGAATCACAGAGTCCGAAGAAGGCTCCAACAGGACCAAATATGTCGATTTTCAAATTCTTTTCTTGAAATTTCAAAATCTCTTCATTGTTGTAATAATCATGTTATATTGAGAATAGGGAACAGATAACTAAATAGCATGTTATCTGTTCTTGTTTTCTAAACCCATTGACCACTCCATGCAATACTATTATGAACAAATCATTGCTTTAACTGAAATGGTATTGCATTACCATGTTTATATGTTCATATGAATGATATCATAATGCATAAGTATGACTTGAAAATATTTGTTTTTCAGAACGTGCTGGAGCTGAAGTGCTCGAGTGTGCTTGTGTTATTGAAATACCTGCTCTCAAGGTTCCTTCTTTTCTGTCTTCTCACTTCTCGTTTCTGATACAAGTCTTTGGCCAATCTCATTGTGTTATAATCTTCTAATGTTATAATATGAGAGTATGATGATAGGAATTTCAAGCAATGTAATGTTGCAAGTATCATTAATGCATCAAGTAACCTAATCTGCTTCGACAAAACACATTTGATATCCACATATCCCCCTGTTCATCAGATTTTGTTGAAGATCTTCTAGCCTTTGTGTTGTTTTTTTCAGTTTTCCAGTATTTGATGTTGTATCACATCTCTGATCATCGTAGTTCCTCGTTTTCTAATGCAGGGACGGGAGCGATTAAATGGAAAGCCGGTATACGTACTTGTGGACTCTCAGTAACACTCTGAGTCAAAGAATGCACAACATATTAACTATATATGAGAACTCTATTATTGGGATGTCATCTGGAAAATTTTCATTTCCCCTCTCCTTTTTTCTCTCATTATTTCTCATTATTCAGACACTTCATTCTCCATTTGATTATAGGAAATTTTATGGTTAAATATGCTTATCAACATATTTCATATCCATCATTTAATTATGATTAGAACGTTATATTGAAATGAAATAATAATAATAATAATAATAATAATAATAATAATAATTTTTTATTATTATTATTATTATTATTATTATTATTATTATTATTATTATTATTATTATTATTATTATTATTATTATTATTATTATTATTATTATTATTATTATTATTATTATTATTATTATTATTATGTATTCTGAAGAAAAAGATGTGACGAAAAAACCAAATGAAAGAAAAGGGAGAAAATGTAAATAAGGTAAGATTTCCATATTGATGTGGTGAAAGGTCCACTTCATAAACATAAATCCTAGTAGCACCAAATTCCATGCTCTAAACCAATCAAATCTAATTTATATTTTCTGCATTACACAAAATCACATGTCTTGTAAGAAGAAACGTCTATTTCATGACAACAACTATACACATATACATGACCAGATTGCTACTTAACTTTAAATCCATATTTCATTAATTTTAGCATAATGTTAGGTACTTATTTAAAACTAATATAATAACCTTGGTAAGATGTAAAGTCAGTTGGTGGTTCTCAAGTCATTTTATCAATTTTAATTCCGTTTCTACATACTAATTTTCTAAATAAATATATATAAACACTCCATTATTAACAAGATGGTTGACTAAAATAGATGAATACTTAACCCAGTACCATATCTAATGCGCAACATATATTACAGTGTTTGGGTTGGTTGTGGAAATTAAGTCTTTACAGTAAGTATGCATTACAAAATGATGCATAGTTTAACTGTAGATTAATTAATTACAAGCTGATGTACTTGTCCTAAAATAAATTGAATTGCTCAACCTTAACTAACCTGACTTCTGATGTTTACCTAACAAATTTCATTATAATATAAGATCTAATCACTTTCATTTTAATTTTATTTATGAAGACAAATAAGATTCCTGAGTTATTAGCAGCCTATTTTTTTGGATTTTTATGAAAAGGCACTCTTTGGAAACTTTAACTTTAAGCATTAAGGTCATGTCGGAATAACTATATAGCTTATTCAGTAAGAATTATAAAATATTTAATAGATAAACAGAGATAGAAGAAGAATACTTAATTAGAGCAAGTAATTTGACAAACTCAAGAAACGAAATAATGACAAGAAAATAAAAAAAGCATTTATCAACCCAATTTTCTTTAATTACATCTCCAGGAAAAAAAATGAGGAAATCAAGTTGCAAAAATATAAATTACAATAACAAAAAAAAAAAAAAAAAGGAAACAAAGATTAGAAGAAAATTGAAGTCGATAAACGCCGGAAATCATATACTAGTTTTACAATTTGTAGATGATGAGGAAGCATGGTAATAAGGCACGTGTGTCATATACAAGCAACTCGCCGTTTTCACCACTCACTGAGTCATACCCAATCCGCTCTTGAACGAGAGAGTCGAACCCGAGTTGCTTACAAACCCGACCCGCTATGACCCGGCAAACCAGCATGGCTCTCCTCCCTCTCCCTCCACCGGCATTCTCATGAGCCATACCGCTCCCGGAATATGTACACACCGCCGCCCTTTTGCAGCCTTGGAACGCCCACGCGCCGCCGCTCTCGTAGGTTCCGCCGGCTCCGGTGGCTCCCAGGCAGTAAAACCTCATGACCTCATTACCATCGGCAATGCAACGCACGTGGTCTTCACTGCTGTTGCCGTCGGCGGCGCAACTGGCCCGGTGCTTCACCGTATCGCGATACTCCTCGAACCGGTTCAGAGTCCGGGTCAAGTTCTGGACTTTGAACACCATTTCCACAAGACCCGGAAAACTCTTCTGGCCCCAGCTTGTGTGGAAGATTATTTCGACCACATTACGTGAGGGGTGGTCCTTGGGGAGCTCGGTGAGGGATGGGAAAAACGATTGGGCGGTGACAGGCCGGGTTCTTAGAGCAGGCTGCGTGTCTGACTCGGGTACGGGTTTTCTTGAAACGGGTCGTTTAAACGGCGGCGATGGGTACCGTTTCGATGGCTTTGTCTTCTTGGGTTTGGGTTTTGGTTTCTTGGCGGTTTCAACTATGTCTTTGAGGCTCTGAAAGCTGTTTCTGCAGCTGGTGGAGTTGGATAGGGAGTGGTGGCTGTGGTGGTGAACCGGAACGACGTCGTCAAATGCTTTAGACTTGCACTGCAATGACTTGAGCCATCCAGTTGCCATATTCAAAAGAGACCCTTCAAGCTTTCAGGTCTTTCTCTCTCTAGATCTCTCTAGTTTCTCCCTCTCTCTCTATGCATGTAAAATCGTATATATGAGTATTGGTATTTGTTTATGTTTAAGGTGGTCAGCGAATTGAGGGTTTTAATTTATGTGGAAAAAATCAGGGTGTGGAATGGAGAAAACACGGCGCGATAATAAATGAAATGAGGGCAAAGCATGTACGTATACCTCTCATCTCGTAATCAAAATTACGTAAATGCCCTCGGCTCTTCACCATGGTGATGAAGGTTAAAAACATAACAAACTTGTTTAACACACACGACACGATCGAGACAACCACATCTCCTCACCCACCATCAATATCTAAATTCTCTTTTATTGACACCAAAATCGCTAATATTTAATACATACTAATTTTGAAGTGGAAAATAAAATGCGACTTACGCCACACAACCGCGGTTGTTGATGAAAGTTTAATAGCAATTATAAGCAACCAAATCTGCAGTATGGGTATTAGAAAGTTGAATGTGGGGGATTAATATCATTGTTTGGTAATTATGGTGCATAATGTTGGAGCTGCCCTACTTTTCGTTTTTTGAATCTTACATTTGATGATGCAATTACACCATCATTGTGGAAACTTATTCCACAATCAGTCTACTATTTGGAACTTAGAGTTAAAAAATATACATAAATGATGTTTTCTTTTTGAGAAGAATGATATATTTCATTAACAACAAAATATTATTTGACCTGTAAAATCGGAGGGGGCATATAAATGGAGCAAGTAATGGAAAGATCATTTATAGAAATAAACACAGAATTAAATGTATTGACAATACAAGTCATGTCAGCCATCTATTCAAAAGAGAAAGAAGGGTCAATCAGCATATTAATGTTCTCTAATTGTCGGGTTGGTGTGCATATATTTATTCTATTTCTATAATCATATCATATCCCACTCTAATACTTCCTTTTGTTCCTCATACTCTCTATCTTTTTGCTTACACAAAAAGCAAGCATAAATGCTTCTTACTTGAATATTCTTCCTATTTTCATCTAATACCATTGTTTTTTTTTTTTTTTCAACAGAATAGAAAACAAGCAAAACAATATTTTTTTAGATAGCTAATTTTTTCTTCATCTGCCACTTTCAATGTGTCACCGGTGAATTAGGCACGCTATTAATGCATTGCGTACTGGAATTCTCTTGCCAACACAACTTTCTTCTTCTTTTTTTTTTAATTAGTAGACATGTATTTTATTTATAATGATAAAGCCTATGTATATATGTATGTATGAGTACATTACACATATATAATTAGTTGTGAATATGTTGATCATTATTACAAGTAGTCTCACATACGACTGTATTTTCGAATATTTTTGTGGCGGAGTACAACTTGACTCATAAGTTCCAACAGAAGAGGTACTCCATATTGTCAAATTTATGACTAATCGAAATACTAAATTTGAATTAATTTATGTTTTAAAATAAAGAATTACATTGAATTTAACATCTATAAATACTAAACTACATAATGTAGTTAGATACAATCATAGGAATTAAAGAGTTGGACGTTGAAAACACTATTGGCACCATCATGCACGTTGCCCCTTCAATTGTTTCAACTTTAATATTTAAGTATAATTTTGGACTATACATTACTAATTTCTAGAATAATTAATATTTGAGCACCATCAAGGGAGACTCGCATGGCATGTGTTTCAATGTTATCTTTGATATTAAAAAAACATTGCAGAAAGAGGAGTTGGAATCTTTTATTGGAGTTTGGAATAATCCAGGTGATCCTACAAAGAATAGAAACAGAATGGAAACTGGCAAAAAATAATACAAATATTGTTGTATCTCTAAAGCACTGAAATTTAAACTAAGTAAAAATGAAAGCACTAATAGTAAAATAAGACCCTCTTTTCTCACCCCTTTTCTTTAGGACTTGTTTTTCCCACTACACTTGCTGTTACCACTAAACTAGTAAACTCTTATTGCCAAACAAGTTTTTATATTTTAATAGGAAAATGGTCATTGGTTTCACTAGAAGTCGACAACATTGAAATCTGTAATGACGACTATTAATGTTCTAAAACAATATTTTGACTATCATAATTTGTAGTGAAATGCCCTTCAAAACAATAGACATACAGTACATATGTGTATGTATATATACGTGAGGAATTTAAATTAAGTTGATAGTATCTTGAAAATGTAATTCGTGTGATCTTAGTGTATTCTTTCTAGGTAAAAAATCAAAGGCTGCAGTCTCCCAATTATATACGTACATATACAAATAGATGCATTGTGTCTTGTAAAAAATCTACCAATTATATCCCGACAATATTATTTTTTTCTTGATAAATTGACAAAAGTGAAGTTCAAACTTAGAATTTAAACTGAATAGATTTTGTGCTTCTGGGTTAAATTAAATTATATATTGGGGTAAATATTGATAAGGCAAAAATAGAGTGGTGGAGGTGAGAATTGGGGCTTTTGGCAGGCTTTGGAGTCACGCTGGCAAAATCTGAATCTTGGCGTGCTTCTATTCCACTTGTGTTGTGTGTGTTTGTGTATTCTCTCTTCTTTTCTTTTTATATTTTTTTGTCTTTTTATTAATTTTTCCCTTTATTATTACCCTTTATTACAATAACCTATGCAAGGTAAACGTAGATTTGTGAAGCCCCAAAACTTTGTTTGTTGGTTGTACTCAAATCTGGCTATCTCCTGATATGGGCGCAATTACATGCTTCTACCACTTCTATGCAATTGCTGCATTATTTCAAACTATATATAGAATAATGTGTGGCCAATATAATATACATTCAATTTTTTTTTTTGATTAATAGAAAGGCTTGACTTAAATTCCTTCATGGTCAAGCCAACACATATTGGGCAAGTTGGTTCCAAAGCTTCAAAATTTGTGGACATGTTAGTCTTGAAGTTTTGGATTTCGAGCTTTGAAATCAACTTCTCCCTCAAATTTTGTGGACAGGTTGGTCTTCAAGATTTGGAGCATTAATCCATTATTTTTCCCAGAATTTTGGGTGATTGTGTTTTATAACACGTAGAGTAAATTGATTAAAGGCGTTACTGTTTTAATTATTATTCACCCTTTACGTAGAGATAATTACAAATAAATATACAAAATATCTGTGTATTAGAAAAGAATCAAAAATTGATTTACAATCAAATGAAAGTCAACTATGAGATTTTTGAATCTTGTATATCCTTATCATTTTTTTCTTATTAAACGGTTAATAAATAAAATCTGGACTCTTTTCTTAGTAGAAAAGAAATGAACATATTGTGTGGACATCATCATCATCTACTAGCATAATATATAGTTAAATATAAAAATAAAATAGACTAGTATACTACCTAACCTCTTCTATTGGATAGTAGGTTGGAAATTCAAATAATTCACTCATACGTACTTGCCAATTTGTAAACAAGATTCAAATTTTACTCCTATAAATAATCCTATGAAACTGAGAAAAATGACAATGGCAAAACGATGAACAGTTTACTCTAGCAAACATCAAAGAATAAGTCATGATGTTTGAAATCGACTAAACAACAAATTCGATTGGAAATAGAGCATTTATTCCATTTGTTGTTTTTACCTTTATTATGAGACTTGATTGCTTCTTTCCAAAGGGGTTTTAATTGCTTGCAGAAATAATTGGCAGCAATTGGGGAAAATGTTAAAACTCATAATTTTTAAGGCCCCATTTTCTCTAATTTATGCTGAACGAACAAGTTGTCCGCATAAAATGGCAGATATATTATGTCCTCGATCTTTCTTGCAATCTGCATGCACACAAATGGTCTGTCCAACGCGTAGTATTTATTCTTTGTTTTATTTGTAACTAATTATAACCAGATTTAAATTAAAACATCAATATTATGATCTTAAAGAGGTGATTCAGTGAAGTAGTGTTTAAACAAAATTTGGCTAATTCAATTTACATCTCTTACCAAATATACGCAATTTAGTTGTGTTTAAGGTTGCTTCTGAATAAAAACTATTATTTTAGTAACATTAGTTATTTATGACTACTATATCACGTAACATAAATGATGTTACAAAATTGTCATTCCTTGATAAAAACAAAAAAGCAAAATCAGAATAGGACATACTATAATGATTAAACCTGTGAAATTTGATCAGACAACTTTAGAGGCACGGAGTTATACATGAATTCAAATTTGAGTTCAATGTAACCATCGTTGGTCCAATTAATGAATCCATTTTGAAAATACTTGAGCCATTATTGCAAAGCCCTCATATATATATATATATATATATATATATATATATATATATATATATATATATATATATATATATATATATATGTTTAGATCCCATTTATGTGAGCTGGTTAAGAGCTTGAACTTCGTGTCAACAAATTATTTTAAGTGTTTCAGTTCAGGTTAATAAATTGTGATGTTATGTGTTCAGTAAACGAGATTAATTGTTTGTATATATATTTTCATAGTATTACCATTTTTATTTCATGGTATATATAATTGAAAATAGTCTGAGGTGAAATATTTGATTTTTTTAAAATAAAATAAAATAACCTTGCCATAAAATAGGATTGCCACACATACAAACATAATTTTATCAATCTGCTTCAAGAATTGGGATTACCAAATGTGAATTGGTGCTGAAAATTAAGATGGCAGTTTTGTAATTTAACATTCATGGGTCATGGCACGTTAGCATGGTTACTGTCACATGGGTAAGCATTGAGGTTGTTGTTATTATTATTATTATTATTATTATTATTATTATTATTATTATTATTATTATTATTATTATTATTATTATTATTATTATTATTATTATTATTATTATTATTATTATTATTATTATTATTATTATTATTATTATTATTATTATTATTATTATTATTATTATTATTATTATTATTATTATTATTATTATTATTATTATTATTATTATTATTATTATTATTATTATTATTATTATTATTATTATTATTATTATTATTATTATTATTATTATTATTATTATTATTATTATTATTATTATTATTATTATTATTATTATTATTATTATTATTATTATTATTATTATTATTATTATTATTATTATTATTATTATTATTATTATTATTATTATTATTATTATTATTATTATTATTATTATTATTATTATTATTATTATTATTATTATTATTATTATTATTATTATTATTATTATTATTATTATTATTATTATTATTATTATTATTATTATTATTATTATTATTATTATTATTATTATTATTATTATTATTATTATTATTATTATTATTATTATTATTATTATTATTATTATTATTATTATTATTATTATTATTATTATTATTATTATTATTATTATTATTATTATTATTATTATTATTATTATTATTATTATTATTATTATTATTATTATTATTATTATTATTATTATTATTATTATTATTATTATTATTATTATTATTATTATTATTATTATTATTATTATTATTATTATTATTATTATTATTATTATTATTATTATTATTATTATTATTATTATTATTATTATTATTATTATTATTATTATTATTATTATTATTATTATTATTATTATTATTATTATTATTATTATTATTATTATTATTATTATTATTATTATTATTATTATTATTATTATTATTATTATTATTATTATTATTATTATTATTATTATTATTATTATTATTATTATTATTATTATTATTATTATTATTATTATTATTATTATTATTATTATTATTATTATTATTATTATTATTATTATTATTATTATTATTATTATTATTATTATTATTATTATTATTATTATTATTATTATTATTATTATTATTATTATTATTATTATTATTATTATTATTATTATTATTATTATTATTATTATTATTATTATTATTATTATTATTATTATTATTATTATTATTATTATTATTATTATTATTATTATTATTATTATTATTATTATTATTATTATTATTATTATTATTATTATTATTATTATTATTATTATTATTTACCTTCTTTGGTTTAGTTTTCCAATGAAACCAATCAGTGAAAAAAAAATATTCATACCCTCAGGCGTCATGCTTGATTTAAGCTTGAGTGAATATGTGAATATTCAAGTAATGCAATGCAAGAAAGTACACCAACATACTACAATTATAGACACCACCCAACTCGTACTACATATGTGGACAATATCTGGATCACTCTTCAAGAAAAGCTGTGAAAGAAAACAGGATGTAGTGATAAAAGTCCACATATACTTGAGATCCAATGTGAAAGCCCAAATTATAAATGGACCTTTAATATAAATTAGGCCCAAAGCCCAACATTGAAGCCCATTAATAACTTTAGATTAGTGATTAGAATTACAATCCAATCCAAATAAATGTTAGCCCAAATCAGAATAGCCCAAAACTAAGTTAGAATTGAGAGAGAATTGTGATGTAATTTATATAATATAGCATCTATACAATTTAATAGATCATCCTTTGCCTTGCCACTTGATGGTTTGCAAATACTTTATTACTTGTAGCTTTAACCTCAACAAAATCACAATATAACACTCTTAAAATGAAACTGCGAAAAAACACAACACACTTTACCCTTTAAGTCATTATAAATTCAGTATCTTCATTTGAAGTCGACAAATTAATAACATTAATTATGAACGTGGGATCTATTAATAGTGCTTTCTCTATTGCAATAGATTTATATAAAAGAAGAGGAAAAAGGTTTAATTATTTTATGAGCGTGAAAGGAATCACGAAAAGAAGGAAATTGTGGACACTATAATAGGAACATGATATGCATGCACGAGAAATTAATGTTGTTGAAAACTATATTTCCGATCTCATTTTTCAACCACAAAAAAAAAAAAAAAAAAGCCAATAGGATTACTTGACTCAGTTTGCTTAATCTTAATATCTCCATCATGTATTAATATTATACAGATATATAGTCACATATCATTCATACACCACCTCATATCTACTATCTCTTTACAATGATTGTTTCACTACACATTACTGGATGTATATATGGTGTTGTATGCTGATAATGAGATATCTCATTTTAAATTACAATTATTATATAGTACCCACGCTTGAATCAACATGGATTCAAATTATGTATCTTTAAAAACTTTGATATTATCTATTAATTATTTAAGGATAAAATAGTAAATATTGTAATTGCAATGAAATAGATTATTTACATTCTCCACGTGATCTTCGTTTGTGTACTTTTAGTTTGACTGGAGTTTTCCGGGTTAAAATTGTCCATTGCTTACTAGTACTTGAATTACTTTCTTCCCTAGAAGTTTGTGGGGGGGGGGGGGGGAGGGGGATAAAGAAAAAAAAAGCTTTTTTTTATTGTGTGCTTCCTCTTTCAACATATTAATTGAAAGCTCATAAAAATTGCACTAATAGAGTAGCCAGCTAACCTAACTCATATTTGAGAAAATTTCTGATTCTTTTAAGTGAAAAATGGATAAGATTGAAATTAAATCAATAATAAGGTATAAATTGTCCAAGAAAGTTGTCAATTGGAAATTGAAAAACATAGTTGAAGCTGAAGAAAAGATGGATAGGATTTGTGGCCATAAACGAGCGCAGACATAAACCATTTTAACTAGGGTGGAAATTTTCGATATGAATTGAAAGAAATGTGTGGTATCATGTATTTTGTGTCAATCCATTAAAACACGACTAAAATAAACACAAGACATCTTAACCTTTTAGTAACACATTAATCTATTGGTCAAACACAATATCCCTAATTTTATTTAAATTTTTTAAAATTTTTCAAAAATAAAATAAAATTATAATTATTGTGTATTATCTCTAACGTGTATTAATATGCTATATTGTGTCTTTCAAACCAATTTAATTTTAATTATTGTTTTTTCAATTCTGCTAGTTCTTTCTCCCATTAATCAAAAACACATAAAAACTACGTTCATATAGAATAAATACATAGAATAACCAACCTAATTCATAAAGCAAGATCTACTTAAGAGGTTGAAAATAAATCAACTATAAGGTTTGGATTAATGTTGCCAAAAAAAAAAAAAAATTGAAAATGAAAAAATCAATTTCAGGGTTGAAAAGCATTACAAAAGATACAACATATATGGCCAAAATGGACGCTAAAAGAAAACCTCCAACAGCTGCAATCCAAAGAGGCCAAATCAAATGAAGTGAAGAGAAGGAAAAACATTGAATGACAAAGAAGGAATATAGAATCTGCATTACTGAGAATATATTCATTGAGATGTTGATGATACTTTCGGTAAACAATATTATTGTCAAATAAAAAAATAGAAAAAAGTTTATTTGTTTTTTTGGTTGAAATTATTTGAACTGGGTAAGACGAGTTTGAAGGATAAAAAACTATAACAGTGAGTTTTGCTTATGGGTAAAATAATCTGTTTACATATAATTATTATTTTAAAATGATATAATTTTTCTTCTCAAAATAAATATAGAAGACATCTCTTCTTATGTAAATATGATACTTGACACATTTCCACTTTAATTTATCATATGCATAACCCTTGCCCTACCATGTAATGGATGACTCCAACGAATATAACACAATATCCTTGCACAAAGGGCCTCCAATAATTTGGGGATATATATCAATTATAGAAGGCCAAAAAAATAATAATTTTATATTGATTCTTTTAATTACTTTATCATGTATAAAGAACTCTGAGCCTATTATGTGTTATCTTATAGTTAATACATATGTTTTCATTTATTTGTTGATTGGAGAGCCCACAAAAATTATACACCATAGTGGTGGTGATTCTTAATCACATCTTCCAAGTGATTTTGAAAGCTCTATGTATCTTGAATAATTTAGAATGTTGCTCACACGGAAAAATCTTTGAAAATCTTCAATCCACTCGCCTAACTGGATGAGACCAATAATTGGTTATTAGGCAATTTTCTTAGCATTATATTACATGATGAATTACAACTTATATTAGTTAGAGTTCCTTTTCTCAATCAGAACCACAAGATCATTGTACTCTGTAATTCTTCAAATTGATGTCATAATTAGTAACATGGTCAATTTTAATAAACAACTAAACATTATTGCATATGAGTTCTTATCGTCAATAAATATATGAAAATGACAAATTTTATTTTACTGTAGCACTAATCAGTAATGATCTTCACAAACTAGATGATAAAAGTGCATATCCTAATTTACTAACTCTTATTTAATTATAAAGTATATATATTAAACCAGACAACACTACTTTGATGAATGTTTAAATGGTGACTCATAAACTTGAAGAGTTTTAAGCCAAAATTTCATTATTTTGGGTATATCTTTTACATCAAAAGGGAAAAAAAGAGAAGAGGAAGTAGTCCTTATTTTTCACATTCATGACTCTTCCCCCCACATTTTTTGTACACTA
Source organism: Scutellaria barbata (assembly GCA_028654395.1). Lineage (NCBI taxonomy): Eukaryota > Viridiplantae > Streptophyta > Magnoliopsida > Lamiales > Lamiaceae > Scutellaria > Scutellaria barbata. Next base: position 14,443,587 of record CM053645.1, read on the forward strand.
TGAGAGAACGAATATTTGATCCAAAAAGGATCTAATGGCAACTAGGTTCAGTTTCTTCCAACTCAATTCCCTCGTCAGCAAGCCTCTTTTCCTTGTACACATACCATCTTGCACACACCAAAAACACTACCAAATTCAAAATGCTCAAAATTGTCAAGAGCCAATAGAAGTTGTAGAGCCTCCCTTGATTAAGATTATCAGCTAACCATGGCTTCTTGTTCCCAGTCACCTTGTGCACTATACTCACCAGAATTGAGCTCACAAAGAACCCAAGTGAGAGTGTACTCAAAAACAACCCAGTGCTCATTGTCTTCATTCCTTTAGGACACTCTCTTAGGAAAAAATCAAGCTGCCCCATGTACGTAAACGCCTCGCCCGACCCCACAAACAGGAACTGTGGGACCAACCAGAATACGCTCAACGGTACTGTACCTGTATGTGCATGTGTCAAATTGTGGGACCGTGCTACCCTTAATCTCTTGATCTCGGATAGCGCGGCCACCACCATGGCCAAAATGGACAGGACAAGGCCAACGCCTATTCTTTGAAGGGGTGTTAGGCCTTGTGGATTCTTGAGCACTTTCTTGCAAATTGGAGCTATGATTCGATCGTAAATGGGGACAGTCAAGAGGATGGTGGCAACGAAGAAGACGGTGAGAGAGGCCGCCGGAATTTGGAAGGATTTGCCGATGTGGCGGTCCATGGTGGTGGCTTGGGAGACTGAGAAAGTGGTCATTTGGGCATACACAGTCCAAAACATTACTGTTGTGGCCCATGTTGGAATCATTCTTATCACTAATTTCACTTCTTCAACATCAGTTAAGGTTGAAAGATACCATTTGGTAGCTTTTGTGATTGGCATTTGAGGGTCCTTGATCGCTGCCTTGTCCAGAAAACTGTCATATATAGGATAAATTAAACACATGTAAGAATAACTGAATGATGATGTTAATTGGACTACAATTGAAATATTTTTGTCAAATTAAATAATAATGTACATGTTAGGTAACTTGGGTGGATGCAGTATAAGCTTATTCAAGTTCATGCATCTCTATGCCATGAAAACACACACAACTTATCCAATTTAAAGGTATTGTCCTGTTACTTAAATCTGAAGCTAGAAACTAATAAAGAGGCCACATGGACTGGCCTTTGGTGCCACTATTAGATTAAGATTCTCAACTGACATTTTTTGGGATTAATTTCTAAGTATATATATCATTAATTAGTGTTTAACCTATTATGACTTCTGATGCCACACACTATTTGTTCATTTCAGTTGAATTGTTGGTCCACTTCTCCAGAATATTCAACTTAAGTCCCATAAAGTAGTATCTAATAACTCATGAACCCTAGGAACCAATCAGATAGTTGGGCAATAGTTTTTTGTGATAAACTTTCCAGCTTGCATACCAACTTGGTGTAACTCTTTTGTTTGCATCTCATGAATGATTCATTTAGTACTACCATATCATTTAATTTTCCAAATAATGTACCACTCAATTCCAAAAAAAAATATATAAAAAAATCCACATTTATGTCGTCCAATCAATAATATTGCTTACTTCCATTATTCCAACTATTAAATTAAAATTGTAAAAATATTTTTAAAAATTCCCCCATAATTACTAAGAGCCTTGAATTTTAGAATTTTTTATTTTTATATATTTTTATAATCATTATTGGGTGGGGATGTGAATAACCCCACCCTTTTTACAATCCTAATTTTAAGATTTCAAGTAAATTGAGTAAATATATAGAGCAAAACAGAGAATTAATTGTAATTTTTTTTTAAATTTTAATTTTATTATTTCGATTAAGATATGTTTTATAAGTGGTATATCTAGAAAATGTAAAAGTTTAAAAAGTAAAGTACAACAATTTAGATATTTTAATGCGTAGTGTGTAGGAAAAAAATGTTTCATGAGTAAATAGATTTTTTTATTGAAAAATTAAAATGGATTAGTGTAATTTTATAAATTAATAAAGAAAGAGGAAAACTCACCGAAACTCCTTGCTGTGCGGCAACATTTGCTTCTTCTTCTTCTTGCTCTGCCCTTCATCGCCAACAATGTCGTCAACATCAAAGAGAAGCGAAGGATCCGACGGCGGCTCAAGGCGCCTCTTCCTCCATGACGCCACCAAGACGGAGGCGATCTGCGTCAGTGGGCTACCAACAAGCTTCTTGAAACGGTAGCGTCTAGTTCCGGACAGGAAAACCACCAAGCCTATAAGAATGGCGCAGGCACAAATCCCGTACCCCCATTTTCTCCCCAGATTATCCTGAATGTACACAAGAACCGTAACTGCTAAAAGTGCTCCGATGCTGATGAAGAAGAAGAACCAGTTGAAGAACTTGATCATATGTTTCTTCTCCTTCTTATCAGACTCGTCGAACTGATCGGAACCAAAACCTGAGACGCTCGATTTGAGGCCGCCGGTGCCGAGGGCGGTGAGATAGAGCGCGGCGTAGAGGACCATAAGCTGTTTCCCGCTGGCGGGAATACAGGAGTCGGTGCCGGCGACGCATTTCGGTGGGCGGAGGCTGGGGATTATGGTAGATATCGTCAAGATGGTCACACCCTGGAGATCCAAAATGTAGAGGAAATTAATTTAACAAATCAATTACTAGGTCCCAATAATCATCATCACAAAATCGAATGAAAAAAAGGTATTGTTTCATCGATCTCCTTGATTTCAGCTTACACCTCCTATTTTCCACTTCACATGTTATGAAAATACGTTAAAAAAGTAATATAATATTAGCAAGACGCAAACAGAGGACTTCATTAGCATGGAGAGTCTTCTTACCATCGCCTGAACAGTGGCAAAGATGCCGATGGTTAAATACCTGCATAGAAAACAAGGGAGAGATTAATTTCAACAAATAGAAATTGGCACTGTGAGGGAGATAAAGAGAGATGAGGACCTTCCCAAGTAGGTGTCAGCGACGAAACCACCAAACAAAGAAAGCATGAAGGAAGTGCCAAGGAAGTTGGTAACCGTATTAGCAGAAGCAGCATTGCCCAAATGCATGGTCCCCGTCAAGTATGTCAGAAGATTCACAGCTATCCCCAGCGTTGTCAGCCTCTCACATGCCTCCACCCCTGATCCATCATCATCAATTTAACCTTCTTCATTTCGAAATCTAATTATTATGTTATAGTGGCAGGACACGCACCTAGAATCATGGCGGCGCAGGTCCAGCCGCCGGAGGATGATCGGAGGGTGGGGCGGCCCTTGTAGTCCCAGGCATCTGGGAGACTTTCTGCAGCCTCTTGTTTTGTTTCTGGGAGTACTGACGCCATTTGTAGACTTGTAGTTGATGAAAGAGATAGATAGATAGATGTGAAGGATATATTGGTGTTTCAATGCAGTGCAGTGTGGCTTATATACACCCCTGCCTCCCTCCCTAATTTTCTACCATTTATCAATATTATTTTTATTAAAAGTTACACCTCACCATTATTTATTTGCTAAATCATACTATCCAATTTTAATACTAAATATATACTCTACATATGGATCTGCCTGCGTCATATACCTTCTATTTTTATCATTGGATTTTGAACTATTTTACATAGTATATCATTTTTCTTCCCACTTGTGTATCACATCCAAACCAATTTGAGTAAATAATTTTTTTCCAATTCAATTGTTAATTGTAACCACTATAATTTTTACATCAATAAAATGTGAGTTTTAGTTATGTTACATGAGAAATTTTGGATACAAAGAATCTGAAGTGTGTTTTATCATGTATTTTAAACTTATGGTCATTATTAACATGTATCGTGCGATATTACCTTTGATGTATATTAAAGGTAATGTAATAAGAGATGAAACATTGATGTACAATAAGATTTGCTTCTTAGTTCGGGTGGGGATTTTATAATTAAAAAGACTACCAAATAAAATATAAATTAAATAATAAATTTAAAATTTGAAAACTCCAAAATTTTAGTTAAGAATTTCAGAAATTAAAAAGAAATGAATTTTTATATTGTAAGTTTGAAAATTGTTAAACAAGATCACATATTTATTTGAGTAAATCAAAAACCACATAACAAAACATGAGAATTATTTACAAATCCAAAGATTACCAAATAATATCTAAAACTATTAACATAATTTTGAAAAATATTCAAATTAAATAATCTAGTATTTAGGAAATTTTCAGCTTACATTATCCATTTTATTTTATATTCAATATTTTTTGATGATTTTAGATTTATATTAATATTTTCAAACTCTATAAAATTCAGTTGCAATTTTAAAATTTATTAAATAGTTCTTAAATTCCGCACGACCAGTCTAAATTGATAATTTGCAAGTACAACATATTTATTATTTTTTATAGATTAGAACAACAAAATTAAACTTGAGGTCAAATTGAGACACCAAAAGAAGTCATATGTGTCCCCACACGTATGCCTCAATATTTCTTAAATTAACTCTAATCCGCTGACCAAACCCTATACTATATATATTTTATTTATTTTTTGTCATAGATTTTAGGTTGATTTAAATTTACAGTTCTAAAATTGATGCAAAAAAAAAAAATTATTTTATACAGTTGCGTAAAAATAATGTTCAAATTTCATATAAAAAAATTTATGGTAAATTTATATTAAAAAAGAAAAATAAAACATGATGGAAAATTAGACCATAGACTAGAGTGGTATGACAAAATTGTCTTTATCTGTTATTCATTTTAGTGATGAACGATTTGACGTGGAACAGGCCTTATAATTAAGATGATGACCCATATAGGTACTTCAATTTCAATTTATTTCCTTTTTCTACTTTCATCATTTTCTCGTTAATTGCGTTTAATCATCCCTCATCTTTCTCTATAAGTTGTTCCATGTCCTCGTGCACCAACCATTCAAATTATGTCTCCTGGTCCATTTCATTTATTATATGTTAATTAATAATATCATTTAATATTAATATCTTATTACGATTACATTGAAATATGAAAAATATAGAATGAAATATAAGATCCTGTGTGATTCAATACCAATCAACTACAACATGAGCCTTCTTCATCAACATTGTAAGATTTATTTCACTACAGGACATTAGATGTTACACGGCATAATTAATAATTAATAATTAATAATTAAGAATTCAACCAAAACTAATTACTTGACACTTCATTATTCGAGACTTAATTAATTAGACATTAGCCACTAAATCCAATACAACATCAACTTTCTTTTGAACCATAGTTTTGACATACTAAAAAAAGAAATAATTAACTATGTTAGTGGAATGGAAAAAGTAAATTTTCATTTATTTGGTTTTTTAATAATAAAATAAAAACCATATTTTAGATCTAAAACATAAATAAGAAATGAAAACACAAATCTCCTGTGTACCAATTGTATGGATCTAAATCAATACAATTGGATCGATTCGATCCAAATCTATATTTTATGTCTTTTTTTTTTATTCACGTGTTACCTTTATATTATATTAATATGACTTTTATGTACAAATGTCATTATCTTTATATAATTTTGTAGCTAAAAAAAACCATTTTTCAGCACATTTTTGGTACAACATGCTTTTATGTTATAATATGTATACCTTTATATCAGTATAATCATACATTTATATAATTTTTTTTATACATTTTATTTATGTTAGTTGCATCTTTATATATTATATAAAAATATGACTATATAAATATATATGTATAAGTAATATCACATAAAAGTATATATATATATATATAAATTGTGTTGAATTTTTTTTTTAAATTACAATATATTAAAATAAAGATATTTATACATAAAAATTATATAAATAGATGGGAATATAATTTAAAGATAACACATGAATTTAAAAAAAAAAAAAAAAACACTCTGCTTTGGGGTGGGGGTATGGACACATATTCCCAAATAATGGGCTCCACCTTTTTTTTTTTTTTTTTAGAGCTGAGTCAGCTGCCTCAGTTGGCCCATAGTTCACACGGAACTTTCATACACTGTTACAGATAATCTATAATTAGTGATGAATTTAGATATGTATTGATACATTATTGGGATGCAAGTAGGTAGTGTAAAAGGAAATAAAGAGGATGAATGTGTGACATAATAATAAAAAGAATCCACGAGAAGCCTGCGTTAGTCTTGGTTTTACTTGCAAACATATAAATCATCATCTCGTGACTTAGCAACTTGCAACACAATGTGTGTCGATTGGAGGAAACATACATCATAATACCCTAAAATGTGGACAAAATTCATCAACACACTACATCAACTTAACTATTAATCATCTATATTTTTTCTAAATATATTAAGATGACAAATATTAGGTGGAAAAACTCATAATACTAGTAATCACTTTAAACCAATCCCATCCAATCCGACTCTTGCATATGCCTCTCGAGTCATCAAAATGCATTATATACCCATTCCTTCCACCATTTTCTAAATTAAACTTCAATTTCTATGTTTCTAATTGATCCTTTTTTTCCCCCTAACCAAACTAGATGGTCTTTGTTAATTCTTGAAGTTTAAAAGATGTTATTTTTATCTCATGTGTGGAAATGAGACCCATATATATGATTCTCTTTTATTAGGGGTGGTCTATATTATTGCAGTTGCAAAAAGGGTAAAATCGTTTCTCTTTTCCTTATATTACCAAAATAATTATTTTTTCTATTTAAAACATTTTCATGAAATCACGAAGTTAAATGCATAATATTGTATGTATATCATCTTTTTAAGTTGATTTTTTTTTTAATTTTTTAGTAATGTTAAATGTTAATAATGACAATTTAATTTTTAGCAGTATATAGGCCAGCATGGGGAACATAATTCAGAATCACACCCAGACTTTCACATTAGACAAGAAATCTGCATTTTCTTATGTATAAAACAAGATGGGTGGCAAAAGTAAAACTTGAGCAATATTCATGTACAAAGCATCTGCTCAAAATAGAAATAGAGGGGTAAAAGAGAGATGAAAAACGTTAAAAAGAGAGTGATATCTGTCACATGATATGTTTTTAGCCTGTTACGCTTTCAGCATCCTCAAACCCTGTGCAATTATGTATTCTACTACCAAACCAACTATGTTTTTAGCTTACAAATAGTAAAGATGTTTTTCCGATCTAAAAGTATATCTGTATAATAAAACATCTTTCATTTTTGGACAATAATACCCTTCGCATTTAAGTATGTGATCAGTAAACATCTTTTTAGCGACACTTTAATGAGTATTTTGGTCTTTTACACAAGAAATGATCAAAACATATAGGTTTTATATCAAGAGGTTGAAATATGTTAGCATTTAGAAAATAGGGTTTACTGTAATAAAGTGAAAAAAAAAAAAAAAAAACTAATGTTCCACCGACCATACTATTTGTTAGCAATGCAAAAGGTACTTTTGAGGGCTCCAATATTAATTTACTTATTCAAGAGGGCCACACATATAATATAACCGAATTAAGGAGCAAAATTGTTCATATTAAAATTAATGAAACAAAATAATTAATTAAACTTTGTAATTAAGCAGGGAGATGACACGTATATATTGACTATAAGAGTCTCACGTAAATATTCATGCAATAACTCTTCCCAGCTGCAAACACAATTAACATTAGATTCCTTTAATTAAGTGACAACATTTTCCTAACTATTTAATCAACAATAATTGATATAAAAAATTTCCACATGGATAGGTGGAATCCATTTTGCTACGACTGAAAATTTAAATGTTAATTGCTAATATCTGGAACGAAGTGACAATCTGAGAACGTGTTAATGTTTAATATAATCTCGGCCTTAATCCATTTTATTTGGAGCACTTTGTCATATATATATATATATATATATTGTCAATTTAATTATCTGCTTATTCTTTCAATAATTTCCAAAAACAAGCAAATTAATAAGTCAATAAAATGGTAGCCAGGCAATGTTTAGTTTCATTTTTGAATATCTAGTTAGGAGAAATTTGCACGAATATATTTTTATAATTGGAATCGGGAAAAAATAAATAAATATATATATATATATATATATATATATAGAGAGAGAGAGAGAGAGAGAGAGAGAGAGAGAAGAGACTTTGGTGGAGAAAAATTAAATTGCGTTCTTAAATTTATTTTGAATCTCTTGCCAATATTATTAATTCTTGTTATGGTTAAATTACTAGTATTAGATATATTCAATGTATAACTTCTATCGATACTAGTTTAATATTAATTGAAATCTTCAAAATCTGTGGCCAACCAATTACATAACTATACAATATAAATTTGTATTTTTTGATCTTCTTAATCATATATCGTAATTCAATGTATCATTATTATACAAGAGAGAACAAATAATCTGGACAAGCCAGCACAAAACAGAGATACCAATACCCTATTGGCTCATTTTTGTAGAAAATATTGCGTGTAAGTAAGTGAGGTCACATATAATAATGCTTGATTGTCTTTACTCTCAATAATTCTTGATCGCCACATAAATATCTTTGTACATATTTATTTATGACTAATATTTATTTATCTTATAAATCTAATTTTATGAAATAAATTAATTTTAATCCATAATTCATAACTCATAATACGATGATCTAATTTTATGAAATAGTTCAATTCATAATCCTATAACTCATAAAACGAAGTTTGATTTGTTATATATAACCGATTTTGATTATAGATATCGATCGTATCATACAAAATTATATTTGTACACAGTCTTATATAAGATTTTATAATTATTTATTTATTTTGATGCAAGATCTGCTTATATTTACTGTGCATTTATATGTACTAGCTCATAATTTTGCATAATAGGTTAAGGTGAAATTAAAAACATCATATCTACAAATCTATTCCCCTATCTACGATGATGTGTCCCTTCAACATCGATGCGGTGAACATGTGGTTATTATTTACCATATCTTATCAAAATCTCATTTCTATTATGGTAAAATCTCTTTATTTTGGTAAATTCTTCTTCAAATCAATTATGCAAAAATTAAAAAAGGAAATGGAGGAAATAATGTGGATAAGGGTGGGAATAACATGTAGTTTATTAAATTGGCGATCCTGGGAAGCTCATAGCTGGTGTAGGTCTCACATATATAATTATTCACATTCTGTGCGCATCTTGTCTCTTCTCACCATAAATTTCCCCTAGCCCATTGGAATTTGTCATCCAATTTTTATATAATTATTTTATTCTATTTCTAACTTTTTATTGCTAATTTTTGCCAACTAATTTTTCTTATTTTTAATAGATAACCAATAATTTCCACATCTCAGATGTCAGCTTCTAGTGAGTATATTTTGTCCATTATCTTGATAAAGCACAGAGAGTCGGATACGACGCCTGTAATAAATTAATTTTAAGAATACCTTCATTGAATATAATTAATTCCGCAAATTTGGTCTTAAACGAAATCGAAAGTTTTATCTCCATAATTACACACTATATATTTTTATTTTCCCGTTCCAAATCATTTATCTCAATACACTGATTTGTTAATGATCGAATGTCAAATTTATTTCCATAAATAATCAGATAATTGATTTATAATAATAATGATAGCTAACAATAATTTATTGACAGAAGAGAAGAGAAAATATATAGAACAGAAAAGAAAATTATTCCACAAAATAATAAATAAATTCAATTGATTTTAGTGATGATGACTCATATAATTAATCAATTTGTATATTACCATTAAATTCAGTTGTTTGAGATAAGAATTATATTCGTATCGATCAATTAGGAGTGTATATATTTGATCTCAAGATAGTGCTGCCCGATTGAGGAAATTCATTAATTTCTCTTCTAGAGTGTGACAACTAATTAACCTCCCTTAATCATTAAAAATTTTATTATGTGTCATCATCAATCCATTGCACAACTCTGTGGTTTTATTTTGTGATTTTGTTGGTGCCATGCTTAAGAAGGGATGATTAGAAAGAACTGCGGGGGTTGTAAATTCATAAATGTGTGTTTTGATTACATAAACCCTTATGAAGATAGACATAAATATTATTTGAAGATTAGAAGTTGAGGAAATCGAGTAAGAGAAAAAGAAGAATCAACCATTTGTAATTATTATTTTCCACCGTGCAACACCTTTAGATTGAAGAACGAAATTACACAATTCGCGACTTGAGTCATTGTGTTGAGCAAGGGAGCGTGAATTTCATTTCTGCTTTAGAAAGATATTATAATAACGATTTTGATTTATGTCCATCACTGCCCTTTGCTTGATCCTAAGCAGCAAAAAAACGTGTTTGTTTTACATCAATAAAATCAAATGATTTTATTTATTTTGTGGAATAATCTTCTTATTTCTTTATTTGGTTTTTTTAACTTGAAAATATAAAATTGATTCAAAACAAATCCGTATCAAAATCTTGTTGAAATCATTAATTTGAAGTAATAAACATTATACTTATGGTCAAATTATAATACAAATAAACTTATGCTAATTCTACTATACATTTTACATATTTGTGATTCTCTACATATGGATTTAAAATAGTTGCAAAACCTCTTATATTCAGTAATTTTGGTTACGGACTTTTTTAATCTTTCATCATTGTTTTGACGTTTATATGAAGTAAAGGGCCAAAAAATACCAATATAGTTGAAATTAGTGAGAGGGCAAAAAAATACAAAAGAAAAAAGTGGTGCAAAATTGGCTCCGCTGACTGCTGATTGACGTGGGTGTGGGTAACCTATAATTTCACATCATATTTTGGATACTATTTTTAAATATTTAAAATATTTTTTTTACTAAATAATAAAAAAAATGAGGTAAAACTAAAAAGGAAAAATTTTAAAGTGTTTATATGAAACATTTTATAATATTAGTAGTGTTATTGTACTAAAAAAAAATCTTTAGCGAGTTATATATACCTAAAAATAAATATTAATGATGTTATTTTACATAAAAATACATGAGTAAGTTATATGCACCCAGTAGAGAACATTAGTAGGTTATTTGACTATTTTCTCAAATAAATTTGACATTCGATCCTTACCAAAACAAGTATTGGGATGAGTTGTCATTTTCAATTATTTATCTTTTTAGATTTTAAAAAATTTATTGCAATTTCTTAGCTAAATTTAGGGGTTTGATATGCCCATATTTCTGAATTCAATTTAATTTAATTTCTAATTTTCCACTTTCAGAAAGACTAATTTTGGATTATAAATTATTTAGTTAATTGTAAATGTTTATCTATCCTTTTGTTCCTTAATTTGATAAATACCTCTGAAGTAATTCTTGATCAGGATCAGATAAGAGTATTCAATATCTAATCATAATAAATAGTTACAATTAACTAATTACTGATCAAGAATACTACATTCTTTTGGCAATCAACTACAAATTAATTTGATCCAAAGTAGTCTGGTCCATATGCGTTTGAAAGTTTAAACCCTAGCCTTCGAGTCAAGTTTATTTGTCAAGACTACTGGATTGATTGAAGAACCAGGGAGGAATCATCTCATTATGGCTACTATCTATCATATAATTTGGGCTATTTTATGGGCCCGTTGGGCCGAATGAAGATTTGAAGTTAGCATCTCACGAGAGTTCCTAAAGGAAAATCCCACTTGAAAATAAGTTCGATTTGGCCCATACTTTTATAAATTGTACATAACACTCCTCCTTCTCTACAACTAAATATATATTTATTATTTTGAAAAAAAATAATTATATTCTGTTCCGATTTCAATACACATAAACATGCATTAACTTCAAAAGAAAAAAAATCACTTAATCTCATATTGTTATTTTCATATACATTGCCTTGATAAGAAAACATATTAATTGAAATCCTACGTCAAAATTCTAGTCTCATGGTATTTTCTAATAACCCGTGAAAATCTTATTATCATTTGTAAGACAAGAGTATACATTAATTAATTTCAATTTTATGAGTAGATAATATTGGGAGAGGAAAACTAAATTGTAAAATCATAAATAACTTAATCGTAATCAAAATAGATTTAATTCGTTTGGCAAACAATTGCAACCATTTAGATCCAAACTTATTTATACCAACAGTTAAAATGAAGTTTAATTTAATAATATAGAAAACACAATAATGGTGTATGTTGGTAATATTGAACATTATATTATTTTCTTTTGTTTTCTTCATCATTAGTACTCATTTACGCACTGACGTTTGATTTTTATGTGTCTACTATTAATATATTAGATATATTATATATCTAACGTAATTATTAATTTTACATTATAAAATGTAAGGAAATGTGATCTTTTTACATTATTTGTAATGAACACAATGGACATGCAAACATTTTTTTCTTTCTCATTATACTTTTTCCCTTATGTACGTATGCTCTGGTCGTAAAAGTGGAAATATTTTATAAAACATGCAAACTGGAATTAGCACTAAAGTAACGAAACCAACATTGCATTTCAAACTGAAGGATCGAAGAACCACATTACAAGGAGAAATTAAAAATCCTTAATGCAACAACCTACCACAACTAGGATTCTTAAAAAAAAAACAAAAAAAAAGAAAAGTTGAAAATAGAATAAAATGGAAATGTAGGTGGAATATTGGGAAATGCAATTAGGATAAATTAGTTAAGCACAAATAAAATCACTAGGAAGTGACTTGCCACAAGTGTTGATGAGCAAGCTCAATGAAATAGGAATGTTCAAATTAATTCCCAGAACATTAGCTTTCAAGGCTGTGCAAAGGCAAACAGCAGCTTCAAGATCCAATAGCCCTCCAAGTGCTGAACAACATGGGTGGTCTGGTGGGCTCCCTATTTCTGCCCCAATGCTACCATTTAGTAGCTTTGCACATATGCCTAGCTTTAGGGCATCCCTTGGGCAGTTCCCCTTTGCCGGGCTCGGGTTTGGGTTAGGTTTCGGGTTTGGGGTCGGGTTGTTACAACCGAAGTAACAGCCTTTTACTAGGGCGAATAACATTAGGTTGATGAAGAGGAAAAGAATTGAGGTGGAGGATTTCTTTGAATCCATTGATCAAGAATTTCACACAAGGGATAACTTTGTTGTGTTAATTGGTGGATGGGATGAATCATTGTAATGGTATTTATAGGGGTGGAATGTAAGAAGATGTTGGATAATAGATCAATAGCCATGTGACATGGGGGGCAATTGATAAATTTATGCATCTATGTAATACATATAATTCCAAAAGAATACTTATTTGGCTGCCAAACAAAGAATTCACCGTGTCGCATTAATCCACCCCTTCATTTGTGGATTACAATGGGCTTTTAAGAGGTTGAGTGTGGGGTGGGGTAGGATTTTGTGAGACCGTTTCTCAAATTTAATTACGTGAGATGTATTAATTTACAATCTATAACCTACAAAAGTGAGTTCAACTTATAAAAATGAGTTTTAATTCGTTGGAGTGAGCCAACCGAACCAGTTATTTTTATTTAAATATTAGTTACGTTTGATTCAATTTTAAATCGAACCAACTGATTGCTCATCCTTAATTATTGTAGTGAGACTCCATCTTATGAAATTATATAAATGGAGTAATTTTATAAAAGAAGTGTTGTTCCTAACTTACTAAAAGAAGAAGGAAAATTCCCAACAAAAAGGGGTGTCCCTAATTTACTGCCTTTTTTTCCCCCTAACAAGTGCCTTCTTTGTATTATGCCTAATAAGAGATTGCAAGTTTAGTGGATAATTAGCTCTTGGCATAAAAAAAAACATCTTCAAAATAAAGCCAAAAAGACAAATTCATATAATGGGTCCTTTTTAAATAAAAGAGTGTTAACAGATAATTAATCTAGTTTAATAGTAATTAATTATGTATAGATTAGCGAGATTCGTGGTAAAGGCTCAAGTGGATTGCCAACATTTTTTTACACAAAACTCTGATTAATGGAATTTGATATTTTGGTCACAAGATCAATGAATGGCCACATAAATGCAGGCCCGTGACTTCCATTCTCATCGAAATTCGTGTCAATTCTTTTCTCACAAATCCATTGGCTCTTCTGTTTTATGATCATATCTAGTCATATCTAGTCTTAATATTATTATTATAATGAAATCTTTATAAATAAATATTCTTAAAATTAAAAATATATATTTATTTAGCGAGATTATTCATTTATCGAATATTTATTTACTTCATTAGTCCAAATCGAGATTGAAGAAAATTATTTATTTATCGAGATTATTCATTTATCAAATATTTATTTATCAAAATTTTACTGTCTTATTATTATCATTGGTAGTAGTTGATAGTTTTTGTGAGGCAGATAATTAATTGGCTTGATGCAAAACCATATTGCATTTGGGGTATTGATATTCTTAATCAGAAGGTAAAATGGATGTTAAGGTTTTTAAAATATTATGTTTGTTTGAAAGATTCTTTAAATAATATTTTTTTAAATATTATTAAAGTATTAAAAAGGGTTACTTTCACATCCGTTAACTATAAAATCCATCAACCTGGACAACCTAATGACTTGAACATATCATTTTTAACACTAGCTTTTGAAAAGTATTAGTGTTTGTGTGTGTGTGTGTTTTTCTTAAAGTATCCATTTATTTCAAAATATAAGAAAATGTGATGTTTATCTTCCTTGATAACAAATTGTATTTGGCATGGGCCAGATATAGTAATGGGCCACTGAGTGAATTTTCTAGTTATTTGAAGGCCCGTTAAGCCTTATATATTGTATCTTGTTTCAGATAGGGCTTATTGTCGATTTTATAGGCCTTATAAAGGTTTATGCAATACCACTTGTAACATTTTTCTCTTCCCTGAGGAATAAATTAATTAGTTACGTTAATAAGATTAATCAAATAAGTTACTGATACCATCAATGCTGTAGAATATAAAATATTTCTCGAAACTAAATGCTATCTATACAATTGTCCAAATCATATCAAAAACTATTTACTATAGATTATTTTATTTTTTCTAAAGCCATCCTCCATAGATTATTAGGAATTAAAAAACTTACATTCAATCTTACATACTTAGGAATACAATAAATTGAATAATTAATTTATTCGACTTATATATATATATATATACATATTTCACTAAACATATAAAATTGTACTCTTATAATTATAGAATAATTTACTCAATGAAATTGAATCGTCTATTGATATAATTATTACACATGGATTTCTCTGTATAAAATTTGTAATTGAATCCATTAACAAGCGTCAACCTCTTTAATACATTTCACATTAATCCATCAGCAAATGATTAATTTATAATTAGATTATAAATCTAACATCTAATTATTTATTATTATTATTATTATTATCATCATCATCATCATCATCATCATCATCATCATTATTATTATTATTATTATTAATAGTAGTAGCTATAAGAATAAAATTTTCGATAAATGAAGATTAAAAAGGAATTAGAAAAAATATTAATTAATTACATATGCGACTAAGATTACAATTAAATGATTGAAATTGGCCGGAGCATCCAAAAGTTATGAGACCAAAATTGTAAAATTTGCCCCCTTTTTCAAGGACAAAAAATTTCTCTTAATTAGTACACATGATTTTCTTCTATTTTTTCCATCTTTTCTTCAATTTTGTTACTAGTGCGATTTCAAGCATCCAAATAGCGATTTTAAGGTATATTGATCAATTGAAACTAAAATAAGAGAAACAGTCTGAAATCTTTAAACACAAGCACGGCTTCTATTAATAGTGATCCAATTGATAAAAAGTATACATTGATCACTTTAACACAATTTCAAATCATGAACACTTGAAATATAATTGCATACTGTAAAAAATCTAAAAATAAATTAAGAGGTTGTTTACAAACATATAGCCTCTTCACAAAGTGTACTAATGACATCTTAATGTTATTGTAAATTACGCAATTAATGTTTTGGGGAAATGCTATATATTGAAATTATATAGGCCTTTTGGTAATTAAAGCCTAAAAATAAAATTATGATTTGGGTTTAAAGTGAGCAATAATATGGTGTGACCATTAAGATATAAAGCATGAACTTTAAGATAAATACCAACAGTCACCCTAATAGATACTGCTAATCAAAGTTGGATCTTGAATTGGGTCAAATTTTGGAGTAAACTTGATAATTATTTTAAAGAATTTACTAACAAATTTGTTCTAAAAATAATAAGAAGAAAAGATGAACATTGTTTGACCAATATTAATGCCCAATATTGAATAAAAGAGAAATCCCATCATACCCGGCAGTAATGCACTTAAAATATGGAAAACTAAGGAAGGATTCTGAAGTAAATCCCATGTAGTGTCAAAAGAAATGACAACGTTTCACAGGTGGTAGGTTGTTTTGGGCATCCCGTGACACTTTAATCCAGAAAACTAGCTTGCAAATGTAAAATGCCAAAGTCATCGACAATAATTATATAATCTAGTATTTAATGCTCACTTGCATTAACTTAAACATTTGATGTCTCCTATAACTAATTCAACACCAAAAATGAATACATAGAAATGGATCCGATATAAGATATTATCTGCCCTTATGATTACTTTAGAGATGAATATATGAGATATATAATATAGGTCTTTACATATTATTTTACGGTAAATCTTATGTATGTTAAATTTAATTCTCTATCTATCACTTTTTCAATTTACATTTGATTTTTTATTTTTTACCTATATGAATGTTGAAATTAGTGACCTGAATTTTTCAATTCCAATCTCTATAAAAACAAAAATTAACATTTTGAGCAAAATCAAATAAAATTTAAAATAAGATAGTTAAATGATTAAAATATATACATAAAATCGGTGCTAAAAAAATGGAGAGAAGCTAAATTAGAAAATGGATAATTGAAAATTGATATAGAAGGTGGATCTGGCGCGCATATTTGATCATGGATTCTTCTACATATGATTAGGTAGATTTGTGGGTATTGAATAACATGGTAAAACGTCGTCCTCAAATCCACATGCAGCCAAACTATGACAAGTATTTCTCCTCACCAGCTAAAATACTGGGTCACCAATCTGGATTGCGACATTCTTTTTCCATCATGTTAACATCAAAAACATTCTTTATCCATCATGTTAACATCAAGTTATCAAGAACCCACCATTCTTCCACTCTATAAAACCCTAATTTCATTCTCCAAACTCTTCATCAAATCAAGCAAGAAAACAAAAGCTTGACCTTTCAATCACTAGCATCAATCTCCTGTATTTTAGCCAAACAAAAAATGGCCACTAAGAGAAACACATCACTTGCCTTATTCATCTTGCTCAACCTCGTATTATTTTCCTTGGTGAGCGCGTGGACTCCACCCACTCCAAAACCAAAGCCAAAGCCAAAACCTAGCAAATCATGTCCTAAAGACACTCTAAAACTAGGTGTTTGTGCCAATTTGCTCAACGGCCTTCTCAACATTACACTCGGGAAGCCTCCCAAGATGCCGTGTTGCAGCCTTATCGAAGGTCTGGCCGACCTTGAAGCGGCTGTATGCCTTTGCACCGCCATTAAAGCCAACGTTTTGGGTATCAATCTCAATGTGCCTCTCTCACTCAGCTTGCTTCTCAATGTCTGCACCAAGAAAGTCCCTAAGGGCTTCGTCTGCAAGCCCTAATCATGACTTTATTTGATCATGTGTGGTTTTGTTTCTCTTATTTTTATTGCTTGTTTGAGATGCTTGTAGGTATGTGTGGTGGTGTGTTTCAACCTTTTTAGGGTTCATGTGGTTTGCATGCTTGGTGTTCTCCTTTTATGTAAGTTGGTGTGGTGAGGATTGACTACAATAAATAATGTGTGGTAGGATCTCTCCTACTTGAAAGTTGTTAACTCCAAGAAATTGAAACGTGAACCCTTTTCTTCTGTTTAATTAATTTGTGTATCTATCCATTTTTGGTTTGTTAAGTTCACGAATGCAAAAGCTGCACATTAGTTAATCATCAATTTTTTGGTATATATATATATATGGCATTTTGAAATCCAAGTCGACAACTATTTGGCAAAATCAACAATTTTGGCTGCTGATTCAGCAATATATAACACGACCGTATAGGGCCAAATGTAGAATAAAGAAAAAGAAAAATAATATTTTTCTTCTTATTTATCAACTTAGTACATTGACATAAAGCTGATAATGTCATGTTCAAAAGACCAAATTTGCAACTTTTCGTCTAAATGGAAACTATTTATCTGTTCTGTTTTATAGTTTTAAGAAGTTCGAATTTTATAATATATTTCAAAAACATATGTAATATTATAGAGATCCTTCGGAATCAAAGAATAGGTACCACCTATAAAACTTTGTCTTTATTGTAAAATATAGAAAACAATTATTTTTTAGTCATCGGTGTTGACTTTTTGCATTTTTTGATTCCAATGTAGGGAAAAAACTTATTATCTACCATATATATCCATATCCATATATATATATATGTGTTTTTTTTTTTTTTAAAGTTTCCATTTATTTATTTATCTACAACTCATTGCAATTGATAATTTTTACCGACCAATGTTGAATTTAATCCAAATTATTTAAGGTGAAAATGTAAGTCTCACAAATTAATTACCTAAACTGGCTCAAATTAATTGATGTTATTTATCACTTTTAAGTAATTTTGTCTCATTAAAATCTAACTAGGAAAATTACCTATCACAACCTAAGTTGAATGTCATGGTCCATCTCATACATGATATTATCTTTCACTCTTTCTCAAGATATCGTAACGTAATTGATAATGGGTCAGATCTATATCAA
Source organism: Scutellaria barbata (assembly GCA_028654395.1). Classification (NCBI taxonomy): domain Eukaryota; kingdom Viridiplantae; phylum Streptophyta; class Magnoliopsida; order Lamiales; family Lamiaceae; genus Scutellaria; species Scutellaria barbata. The sequence continues at coordinate 14,462,331 of CM053645.1, forward strand.
TTCAGTTTGTTGAAATGCTGGGCCGGGCCGGGCCCAAAACATGCCCATATATAGCTATACTCATCCAAACCCAACTAGCAACGGAGGCGGGCCCATCAATTATCCTGAATTTTGGTGGCCTGCACTTTACTACTACATGGTATTTTTGTTAGGTCCAGCAAATTAAATGTTTATATATTATCATCAATTCTTCCCTCTCACAATAAGAATCCTATTCATATAAAAAATATTTATATGAATATAATTTTTATCTTGGAACATTGGAAATACAAATAATACTCCTATTTTATTTCTCAAACTAGTCCGTAACGTACATCTATTGAAAATCATTAAAGTGGACCATTAAATTCAAAAGATAGAATGGAGAACCTTTTTATTTATACTCCAAGAATAATTATTATAGTAGTAAAAGAAGTTAAGAACAAGATATGAATGAAATCAAAGAGCGGGATCATATATCCTTTGGACATTGAAAACCAAATGGATCTTTCATCCCACAAGTATTAAGAAGAAGAGAAATGACCAAATCGACATCAATATTGATAATGCCCAACACATTAGCTTTGATGGCCTTGCAAAGGCAAAGAGCAGCCTCCAAGTCGGCAAGGCCTTGAATGAGAGGGCAACATGTTTTGGTTGGAGGGTCTCCAATGTGAATGTTAACTAACCAATTTAGCAAATTCGCACAAACGCCAAACTTCAACGTGTCTCTCGGGCACGTTTGACTATCGTTGAGTTGGGTTAGGAGGAGATTTTGACATTTCACCAAAGAACATAAGAGAAGGTTAAGGTGGAGAAATACAATAGTCGTGTTCATATAACTTTTGTTGGAATAAGTCATCTTTAATCTTATGTTGTTTTTCAATTTTTATCAATATAGTGTGTGTAAGTTTTATGGTCAACGATATTAAATAATTTATTTTGTAGTCATTTTATAGGTGTTTTAAGTGGTAGAAATTATAATAATATGTAATCTATATATAAAAGATTGAAGTTCACATTTACAAAATCTAATTTTTGTAATCTTTGTGGTCATGAAATCAAAAACAAAAAGGGACCGAAAGTTTGACGAAATCAATTCGTAAAGCAGAATTATATACGTCACTTTTAGCCCCCCATTCAATTAAAAGAGATTTGATATATCAAATGATCATATTTGGTCAATCTCGTCCTGTACTCACACTATTCACAATATATATTTATTTATTTAAAAACTATACATTCATTTACACACTGAATGCCGTTGGAACTCGTCTAAAAGAGCACAATTGACTTTGTTTTTTTATAATCATTTTTCTTCCTTTTTGTTTTTTATTTCATAATATAGAAGTAACCATCAATTTTTCTATTTTCATCCTATTTCGACGTACACGAAAACAAAAAATTGATATTGCGAATAAAATTAACTAAACTGACAAAACATTTAAAAAATAAAAATTTGTTAACTAAAAAATTAGTGATAAAAAGTGGATTTGTAAGCTATTATAGAAAGGAAATAAAGATTTTCCCAAAACTTGATGATTAATTTCCGTTTTAGGGAAAAGTTGGGAAATAATTGATATGTGAATTAGATGCACAGTTTCTACAACATTGATAAATCTATACAAAACTAGAAAAAAAAAAGAATTTGTGAAAGAATTGGACGTGGATTCTCTATTGGTTGAAGAAAACCAGCATCATGTGTTGGGCCAAATACGTCACCGTTTTAATACTATTTCTTAATCTCTCTCCTATTTTCCATTTCATTTATATTATTTATTTATATTATTGATATGTTATATTAAAATATGTTTTTAGATTATTCTAACTTTTTTTAGAACTTGTCCATATTAACGATATCAATCATATCAATATTTAACTTTTTTAGAACTTGTCGATATTAACGACCCAATATTTCACTTTTTTATAACTTATCGATATTAACGACATAAATCATATATATTATTGAAATATCTATATATTAATATTTAATTTTTTTTTAAAACTTGTCGATATTAACGAAATCGATCTATATATTAATATTTAACTTACTTATCGATATTAACGAAATCAATCTATATATTAATATTTAACTTTTTTTAGAACTTGTCGATATTTTCATTTCACCATATATTTCCTTTTTAAAAACTTATTTTTATATTTATGTTTAATATTTCTATTTAATTTGATTTTTTTACCATTTTATATTAACTCACTTTTTTACCTTATAATTATTAAAAGAGAAATGAGAAAATATTTATTGGTTCAAAAAGAATAAAAATAAAGATAATGAAAAATTAAAAAAAGAAAAAAGAAAGGCCCAATGAATCAGAAGTGAAAAAAACTTATTAATAAAAGAAAAAAAGTAAAAATCTTACAAGAGATTAATAAAAAAATAATAAATAATATAAATGGAATAGAAAACGGTAGAAAGATTAAGAAATGGATTGATGAGAGATATTAATAAAATAATAATAAATAAATAATATAAATGAAATGGAAAATAAGAGAGAAATTAAGAAATAGTATTAAAAACATAGCGTATTTGACCAACACATGGTGCTGGTTTTCTTCACCCTGCAGAGTATCCAAATCTGAAAGAATTACACCCCTTCCTACCTAAATTAATTAACTAATAACAAAGTATACAATTCAGCATCGTCGTGCTCAATTCATCACCAGAAACAGTGTCAATCAATCATGGCTGCGGCTGGAACACCGAACCCCACGGTGAGGGCTGTCTATGCCCGAAATCGAACCGATCATTCTGTTGACTCGGGCTATCCGGCGTCCCAACCGTCGCATCTCCGATCGCCTCTATCCCCACATACTGCTGCAACACCAGCACCGAATACGTCGCCGCAAAATCCGACGATGCCAACAAATCTCCGATCGCACCCAGCTCCGGGCACTCACTCCAGTCCGTCAGCCCCGCCGTCAGCGGAGATATCATTCCCTGCCCTCTCCCCACTATAAACAAATCATGGATCGCATCCACTGACCTAATTGCTGCCACTGTTTCTTCTCCATGGTTCACGACCTTCTCTGAGTACACAACTGAACTGTCATTCATCGTCCTCGCTCTGAACTCATTCACGTAATCCTCATCCAACTGCTTTTCCCTGTCATTGTCTGTTGCGACTCTCAGGATCTCTCGTCCACTCTGCGTGACCCTAGGCTCCGCCGTCGTGTCGATCACGTTTTCTCCGGGGATGAAACGCATCACTGTTAGATTAATCCCTGGATGTTCACACATCCTCCATCCGTACGCCAGTGCTTCTCTGTCGTCGGCACCGCCGAAGAACAGCACCGCCACGTGGTGCGCGACCTGGTTCGCTGCTAATCGTGTCGAACCAGTCAGGCCTCTATCAACGAGAATTCCCACTGAGCAAGGTGCATTGGCTAATACGCTCTGATTGATTGTACGAAACGATGGATTGGTAGCCTCCATTCCTCCATCTACTGTTTGTTGCTTGTGGAAGGGGATGATGATCAAGGCCACGCGCTTATCCTCTGCCACGTCGCAGATATCTTCATGCATTGTGGAGTAAGGTGAGATGGCAGTGAGGGGGTTTACCGACACGAATCCAGCGTGTTGTTCGAAGTTTTCGAAGGCTTGGATGATGTGATCTGATTGTGCTTGGGTCCGGTTGAGGGCGGGGCGGCCCAATTTTCGCGTGTTGTGGACAATGAGCATGGCTGATGCACGGCCCGTAAGCTCGACGAGGTGGAGGACGTATGTGCAAATTGGGGACTTTTTGGTGGGGTGAGAGGCTTCGAGGAGATTGATGATTGTTGGGACATTTCTTGGTGTGTGTACACACGCTAGAAGGCGAAATTCGCCATCTGGTTTCGTTCTCTGAATTGTTCTTCTCTTGTATGGTACGTGCTTTCTCGCGGGCTTGTATATGTTTGTGACGACAGGCGTGATAACTGATGTCATAACAATTGCTACGATTACCATAATCGCGAAAGATTTTTCATCTAGAACCTGCATTAATCAGATTGAGTAGTCATTAAAGGAATTGTGAAGATGACGAGTTAATGTGAATGAGTACCTTTTGGTCTTTGCCAACGTTGAGAACAATCATCTCAACAAGGCCTTTGGCGTTCATGAGCAAACCCAGAGTAAGTCCCTCATAAAATGGGATTTTGTAATACAGTGAAACCAGGAGTGTCCCTGCAACCTTTCCAGCACAAGCAAGAACAATCACTATGGCCAAAATTGCCCACGTGGCCACTCCTTTTATAGAAGATATATCCGTTTTGAGGCCACTAATGGCGAAGAAGAGAGGCAACAATAGCCCAGAAACAAAATCTTCAAGCCTTTCTATGAGAGTAACACCTAGAGGCCCATTGGGGATAACCAACCCGAAAACGAAAGCTCCAAACACAGAATGTGTGCCAATTGCATCTGTTATGAAACCAGCAATCATAACTCCAGTTAGTATCAAGCATACATAGAATTCACTCACGGATTCGCCTTCTGGAGCTCTTCGTACCATCCAATTGATCAATGGCCTAATGACATACACACAGAACACAACAAAAGCCGCGCTTGAAAGTATAACCCAAAGAGAAGACAAGGACATGGCCTCATTCTCAGCCAAGGCAATGGCAAAGGCTAACAGAATCCAAGCACACATGTCGTTTATCAGAGCTGATGACATAGCCAACCTTCCAATGTCCGTGTTGAGAAGCTTAAGCTCTGCAAGAATACGAGCCAGCACAGGAAATGCAGTCACAGACAGAGCCACTCCAAGGAAGAGTATGAAGGTGCCTAGCCTCACAAACTCTGTGCTTTGATGGAGTATAAAGGCGAAGGAAACGCCTATCAGAAAGGGCAAAATCATGCCTGCAATGGCAATAGCAAGTGCCCTTTTTCCTGTTCTTTTGATCACACCAATGTCCATTTCTACTCCGACTAGAAACAGGAAGTAAAGAAGGCCTACATTTGCCATCGTCTCAAGAACCATCACACTCCTAAGTGGAAATATCGTGTCTGCAAATTTCCTACTTCTTCCTAGTACTGATGGTCCCAGGATTATACCACCCTGTTATCAAACCCACACATCAAAAATACATGAATATGTAAAACAAGCAAAAGATGATTGATTAAGAAACTTACAAGGATCTCAGAAATGACACGAGGCTGTCGAAGGGGTTTGAGGGCGAAAACAAGAATACGAGTTGTAACAACGACTAGAGTTAATTGCAAAATGAAGAGTGGCAAAGAATAGTCCAAAGGGTTGTCTCCTTGCCAGATACCATTCGTTGTTATCATTGTCGGAGCATAACATACTATCGTACGCTCCGTTTTGTTAACAGGTACCATCGGATCCGACATATTTCCGACCAATATATGTATCTATCTACAATTTCACACTTTCTATATTCTTTTCTCTAATCTGTACAAATCGTCAAGATTGTTATCTGGTACTCTTTCTCGTATGTTTACATTTTCCGACATTTTTGGTCATTGTCCTGCGTGATCACACCCCAACTGCTATCATCTTTCTTTGCAAAATCACAATGGAAGATTTATAGCTTCGATTGCTAAAATGATTAAAATTGAACAAAAGAATAAGCAAAACTGAATCTTTTTTCTTTCTTTTTGGCCAAGATGTTGCTTGAAAATTATGGATTGATTTGAGTGGTGCGCCGCTGCATGAGGGTACCGTATATTGCATGGTCAATACTTTTCCAAGGATTGTCTATATTTGGAAACAGTTCCTCTATATCAATTGATATAAGTATTGTGATATTGGATTTTAGCATGGAAGAGACCAAACTAAACTAAGTTCATGTATTGGGCTTCAAGAAATTATCAATTTTTTTAACAAACAATCAAACTTGAGCTGATTAAAATGTTGCAGAAGGTAGTTCCTCGTGCCAGCTGGCACTGTAAATTAAATTTTGATTAATCATAAGCTTTAAATAAATATCCATCATAAAGGAATAGAAATATTCAATGTGATAGTCTTCATATATTAAATTGTAAATTCTCAGTAAGGGTAAATGACACATTATTCCAAAATTAAGCTTACACAATATTAATTGTAGGACATTACACCCAAAAGAAATATAAAATAACTTCATTTTAACGAATATACTCAACGCGATACAGTAGATATCATCAACAAAAAACACGTCTTAAAAATGTAGAAAATATTTATGTTGGTCGGATTCTGTGAGAAACTGTTTTTATTTTTATTTTTAAAAGACATGATGTGAAGATTCTTGATTTAAGTAACCAATTGAAAGCAACTCCTAGATCCATCTCGCATATGAAAAGATTAACTAAAACGTTATACATTGAAAGTATGATTTTTTTTTCTTTTCATAATTAAAGCCTCAAATTTAACGATCATGTGACAAACAAGTACACAATTTGGATACTTTTCAAATTTCTGGTAATTTTGGAATTAGAATTGAACAAATTTTAAAATTTCTAGACAATATTGAAAAAAAAGTTTTTTTTTTTTTTTTTTTCCGAATGACTTACTGAAAATGCCTATCAACCAAAAACTTTGGAGTGAATTAATCGTGGGGTTGAATGATGAAAGAGATTTGGAGTTGGACGCGTAAAGAGAGGAAGTCTGTTAAAGAGAGTGAAGAAGGTTTGATCTGTTTAAACTCGACAAGGGAAAGGGCTTACTTTTTTGAACGTGATAGAAAGAGTGTTCAAATGAAAAAAAAAAAAACAAAAGGAGTTTAGGGGCTAATTTGTTCACGAAATACAAATTGATGGGCCAAGTTGTACTTTTCCAGTATGGTATATGATAGCGTTGAGTCATTATAACTCAAAAGAAAAACAGTTTCATACTCAATTAGTCATTATAATTCAAAAAAATCAATTTTAATCATTACATAAATAAAAAAACATGTGAATCTTCAATTATTTTTCAACCAAAATGTGTTTTATGTGTGTGTGTGTGTTTGAGACATCAGACTTTGGAAAATCAGCAAATTGAAATTGGCCAATACACAATTAAAATTGATTTTATAAATTATTGAGGAATAATTTCAGACATGATTTTTGAAAGAAGACGAAAAAATGCACAAGTTTTAATCAGTGTTTTAGGAGTAGTAGGTGATACTTCTTGGAGGGATAGACCCCAATTTCCGACGTCGTTTAAAGTTGTGTCCTTTTCCGTTCTGAGTCAAAATTTTCATATATTCTGAAAGAAAGCAAAAGAGTGCTCACGTGATGACTTGGTAAAATGAACGAAGTGATCAGAATTTCTAGAGAAATTATACAAAACTAGAATCTGTACAGTGTCTCCTTTTCCGCCAACTCTGAAAGAGGACAACTCCATCCCTCTAATTTTCTAATAATTTCGCAGTTTTTTTTCCTTTTCTGTTCAGATTTAAAGTCCTAGACATTAATAGTTAACATACCCTAATGTGAGGGACGTTTGGTCAATTTGGTCCATTTTTTGTAATTTAATATGTTTTAGTTTTATCTACAAGATTATAAAGATATTTGTATAACAATAAAATATTCAATCTCAAACAAAATTCATATCCAGTTGGTACTTGTTGATATCAACACCAACGTTACTCACAAAAATAGAGATGAAATTATAGAAGAATGGAGAGACAGCAGACAAAATAAATAGATGGGGATGGGGGCAGAAAAAAGAGGAAATGATAAATATGAAGAAATTAGAAAAGTAGAAAGAAAACAGAAGTTTGTGGTGAAATCAACAAGACAGGATCACGGATCCAGTTTGCAGTCACGGATTTACATCGAACTTACAAAATCTCTGCTTCCGTTTCTCAGTCTAACTCCTTTGCTCTCTCTTTCACACTAACTCTCTTTTCTCTCTGTTATCAAACTTCCCTTAATTTCCAGATTCTCTATCTTTAAGCCAAACGACAACATTGACATTTCCAATTTTTATATATTTATTCTTATTTCCTTGGCTATACATCAACCCAAGTGTTTACTATACACATCGTGTGTAATGGTGACATTGTAAATTAAAAATGAATTTGCAATCAATATTACAAAAAGGGGTACGTGAGACGTTATTCTAAGGATTAATACATCAAAAGTTGTTTGACTACCATCCATATTTTACAGCCATATTTTACAGACATTTTCGAATGATTCTACCTAACTCAATTTTTGACACATTTTTCGGTAAAAAATATTTGTAGAAAAATTCAAAAAATGTAATTCATCTCTTGTCAAATGATCAGTTTTCGAAGTCATATTATAACCTAAGTTAATTTCAGAAATCTCATTCAAAATTGATCAAAATCCTAAAGTGATTTTATTAGAGTCAAGATCAAATGAAAGAGAATTATGAAATTAATTTAAGATTGTAATTTAATTTTCGAAATGTGTTCTTTTGACATAAATATGACTCATACATTTTGACTAATCTTTGTTGGTCCATTACCTTGTAATTTCTTGACAGCTTTTTTTTTTTTGTCAGAAATATATCAAAAATTAAGTTCAAATTTTCATTAAAATTTGATTGCAATAAGAAATTTTATTTAAATTAAACATCAAGTTAAAAAAAAATTACATATTGTATTTTGATATTAAGGAACATTATTCTAATTTTGATTATGAGTATTGATACTGACATCCAGTACAGAACTCACGGGTCGTCCTCAGAATTCTGCTATAAAGCCTTGTGATCAAAGCTCTTTGCGACATGCACAAATATTCAAGGAAAGAACATCACAAAGAAAGGGAAAAAAACCAATCAAGAAAGAATATATATAGAAGCTGATCAGAAACCCTGTCTTGACTGAAGAAAACCCTAAGCCATGGGTAAAAAGATTACAGCAATGTTGTTTGCTACCATGTTGTGCATGCTGATAACATTACCAGCAGCTTATTCTTGCCAACATAGCTGTTCACCACCACATCCCCCCTCTCACCACCACCCTACCCCTCCTTCCCATCCCCACCCCCCCAAGCACCACACCCCATCACCAAAACACCACCCTCCACACACACCCCGACCAAATCCACCATGTCCGCCACACCACGGCGGCGGACCGCCGCCGAAAGTGCATCCTCCCATTGTCAACCCGCCAGTAATCGTGCCGCCACCCATTACAAACCCTCCGGGGATCATTCCACCAATCATCAACCCTCCAGGCATCATTCCACCGATCATCAACCCGCCTCCAGTTGTAAGACCACCGCCGTCTTCTCCGCCTGCGAAATGCCCGATAGATGCACTGAAACTGGGGCTTTGCCTGGACGTGCTAGGAGGATTGGTACATGTTGGGATAGGAAATCCGATCGAAAACATATGCTGCCCGGTGATCCAAGGGCTTCTAGAGCTAGAAGCAGCTGTTTGCTTGTGCACAACTATAAGGCTAAAACTTCTGAATCTCAACATTTTCATTCCCATAGCTCTTCAAGTGCTCGCCACCTGTGGATTTTCTCCTCCGCCTGGTTTTACTTGCCCACCTCAGTAAAAGGAATTTTGCTTTGTTGAGTTTTAGTGAAGTTAGATTTTATTTGTTAAAATTCAGCTTCGTTAGAGTTCATCGATCGTGCTAGATTTAAGGACATGCTTTATGGATGTGGTCACTATATAATAATTAATGTGTTAGTTAATGAGTACTGTTCAATTAAGGAAAAAAAATAAAAGTATTTTCAGTGCTTTTTATGAATGTTAATTACAAGCGGTAGAGTTCAGCGACGTAGTATGAATCAAATCTTTGTTTGTTTAAACGTATCTAGATATATGTATGGTTTTGTGCAAGTGAACAATCGATGTATTGCAGTCAGTGAAATCGATCATGATGAGTGTAACCCCTGTACCTTTTTTCCCCATATTTACTCTTTTTTTTTTTTTTTTAAATTTGTAAATATATTTCTGCATGACTTTAATCGAGATGTGATATTAAAAACAATTCAAAGATTAATGCGGCAATTGTAACGTTAGAACCATATATTTAAGTTCTAATTCATAAGATAGACTAATTTTAAAATTATAAGTTATTGTTGCTATTCTTGTGCCCAACTAGGTAAAAATTGATTTATTTTTTTCACCACAATCGAGTTCACCAATGATTTCCGACGCATGACATGATTTCTTAATCGTTTGATTTGGCATAAAAAAAAAGATCTGAATCCATGATAGACAAGAGAATGAGTAGGAGTATACGAAAACAAGGGTACACGTATCCTAAATTAATGAAGGAAACATTTATTAGAAATCCAATATTGGGTCATCGAGTGAGCAGTGTAAAGAGAAGAATTATTTTAGAAAGCAGTAAACAGAAATGAAATGAAAGAGCAAAGAAAAAGAGAAAGCTGGAATGAAAAAGAAATGATAATTAGGCACATTTGAATTCAGGAGGAACCTTCTTGGAGCAAGCACTGAGAAGCAAAGATATGGAAAGGGGAATATTGAGGCGGGTGCCGAGGATATTGGCTTTGAGGGCGGTGCAGGCGCAGACGGCGGCCTCGAAGTTGATCATGCCGGTCATCACAGAGCAGCACTTACCCTTAGGTGGATCCCCCACCGTGAAGTTCAGCATCGACCTCACCAATGCTCCACACGCTCTGAATTTCACCACGTTTTGACAATTGCCTCGCCGAGGAGGCTTGTTTGTTGACGGCCTTGCTACGCCCTTATCACTACCATATGCACTGCTAATTGTATTCGACATTACTACATTCAGTACTAGGAATAGGGCAATTGATGTCCTTTTCTTGCTCCCCATTCTCACTCTCCCTTCTATAATAAACAGATTTTTCGATGGAATTATTTCTTACAGGTGGGGGGATTTTATAGGGAAAAAAACATAAGGATATTTAACTAACTTTTGGGCTTGTTCCTTTACTTGATTAATTATACTGGATTTAAATTCAAGAAATTAATAATCAAGTTCAGATTTGCATGCGTATTCCAACACATCTTCAACCTTTTGACTAAATAGATTTGTTCATAGAATGGCGATTTATGTGGCATTTAATACGGCTATATCTATTTGACACAGATCCTTTGAGACATGGTAAGCTCTGTTACAAATTTACGCAGCTTCAAGCGTATAGCTCTGACTTGGCTTTCTTACAAATATCTACATACTTGTTGGATAAATATTTTTTTTTTCCAATGTACTTTGCAACAAAATTTCTTCATATATAAAATAGTGATTTATCAGGCCACGTACAATTTTTTCAATTCAACAAATTTAACTTTGATATATATCGTATCCGCAAAAAAATTATATGTAAGGGACAAGCTAACTGATACAAATTTTATGTCACATGAAGTACTTATAATAGAGGGGCATGGATGATATACAGAGTAATATGAAGTGGATGTGAATAGTCGAATGTCATTTCAAAAACTTTATTCTAATCAACTTAAAATAAAACCTTTTTTCTAGCCAGATAAAAAATAGTTGTTTGATAGAAATATTGTTATTAAATTGTCATTAAACCTCACAAAGTTGGGGGACAGCCGGACAGGGGTTATGTTTGCTAGGATGGAATAAGTGGAGTAAATAGTTCGAAATTCTCTCACTTCATTATATAACAACGATTGGCTAATTTGACTAATTAAAATAATTAATATGCTTCCTTATGTTTTTCTTTTTATTTTTTGTTACTTTTATTTTTTCCATATACAATTTAATTGGTGGATTGTTTGTCCCTAAATATATTGGTGCAAGATTAGTTCGAATCCTTCTATATTATATTTTCTAAAAAAATAACAATAGTAGTAGTAATAATAATGAGTTTTGCTTTACGTACTCTACTAGGACATTTAACCATATATATGGAAAGAATCTATATATATATATATATATATGGATTTACTTTTAATTTAAGGTTGTGTTTGAATATAAAGATTTGAAATACAATTTCTGAAATGTATAGATTTCAAATTCAGTTAAATTGGAAGGGAATTCAAAATCCATACATTTTGCTTAAATATTAGTTCAAAATAAATGTGATGAATTTCAAAATAACATATATCCAAACATTACTAATGAATTTAATTATGACTAGGAATTTCAAATCTCTCCTTAAATGATCCCTCAATTCATAGGGAATCTAGGGATCTTCCATATATAGATTATTTTCAATATAAAGTACACCATATAAATATTCACAAGATTGGCAAATTACGTATTTATTTCCATTAGAATACTAAAATCCAATCAATTTTAATAGATATTCTGCAAAATGCAATATGGATCACTAGCGCATGGCAGTAACAAATTTATTTCATAAAAAAGCGATGCCATGTACAACCTCCTAATTCATCATTTCGAAAGACCTCCCAATGAAACAAATTTGGCGGAAAGAAAAAGGTCAACCATGTAATATTAAATCAATATCAATAATTAAAGTAATTTAAGGTGTGCATTAACAATCTTCTATTTTAGCGTGTTTCATCATACATTTTAAATAAATGATAATCACATGTTGCATGTATAAATCAACTTAATTACCAATTCTAAATCATGAGTAGCCCACATCTATATACACAGCGATAGAATTAATTGCATTAATTATGGTGGTATATAGATCTTGTGAGGGCATATCAATTATAGAGCAAAATTATGGAAATTAATTTAAATAAGGAATCCAACATCATCCACTCATATCGTCGGATCAATCAGGTGACCTCATATGGAAATTTTGAAAAGCTCATGCAGATAATGAATTTATTGCAAAATGCAAAATAAATTGCTACAATAACAGAAGGTGAGAATCCTTCTGTTTAACCAATAAAAACAAACCAAATAAATGTGATCAACAGAATAACACAACCAATCAACAACATTATTTAAAAAAAAAAAAAAAAAGAGGATGATCGATCGATCATATATATTGAGTAGTGTTGGCCTATGCGCATTGGAAGCCAGTTGGGACCTTCTTGCCACAGTAGTTCAAAAGCAAGCTGAGTGAAACAGGAACATTAAGGTTTATGCCCAATACATTGGCTTTGATTGCTGTGCAAAGGCACACAGCAGCCTCGAGATCGACCAATCCCTTAATGAGGGTGCAGCATGGGGTTTTTGGTGGGGTCCCAACCACAAGGTGCACCAAGTCATTCAATAGGTTGGCACACACACCTAGCTTCAGAGTGTCCTTAGGGCACTTACCCTTGGACGGTTTGTGGCCCCCGCCGCCGCTAGGGGTGGGGGGTTTAGTTCCAGGTGGAGGTGGACAAGAGACATGGGTCGAGCTAACCATTGTGAAGAAGATAAGGTTGAAGAGAAGTAAAAGGGCAGTTGATGTGGCAGCTCTTGAAGCCATTTTTTCTTCAATAGGAAGGTTTTTGAATTGCTTCAAGGCTGTGAGATGGGAACTTTGTGACTGGGTTTTGGAGGTTTTATAGGTGAAAATTATGAGTTTTTTCCAATTCTAGTGAATTATTTAATGAGGGTCCATGTGGACAGATGGGACTTCAGAAAAAGAATAATAATTATATGATTCAAACATATATAGCTAAGAATGAGATTTGTTGTTTCTACTTTCTACATTTATAACTGATTATTAAGAATAGGTAGGGTTCAGACTACAAGCCCAATCTCAGCACTGGGCGTTGTAAAAAAAAAAAACTTATTAAATTCTGATGTGTGGTTAAAGATTTAATACAAGTCTGTTTTGTTAAGCTCATGAATTTTTTTATCATAACAATTTTTATATTATTGTTTAACGTGATCACTTAAGAAAACGTTCACCTACTTGTCATGACGAGCTTATTCTGCTTCGATTTGTCAAAATATGATCACTAACTCTCAAATTATATATATGATTTTCATAATATTAATTGTACATGAGTTACGAACACAAATAAAAAGATCATTTCTATTACATGATCAAGTTATGATTTAGGTGCAAATTTGGAAGATAATTTACACTCTTGCGGTAACTAGAATTTGGAGTTATCTGCACATGATGGGTTAATATGGGATCCCATTTTTCATCATTCAAGTATATAAAATTAGGATTCAATAACAACTCATGAATCTTGATCATTCAAGATATCACCCTTTGAAGATGGGTATAATTATTACTTTTAAGTGTTTTGTCCCTAATCAATAATGGTTGTCTAAGGGAACATGTGATCATGGTGGATTCTTTTTTTTTTTTTTTCTAATTTGTTTTCAAGTGCAACTGTTGATAGTTATATCGTCATTCATATTAAAGAAACCAAATTCTTTTTTTACCAAAATCATTTTTAGTTTTTTATTTTTTAAAAACAAAAACTGACAAGCGTAACTTAGGCCATGTTATTGGTTGTCATTTTTACATGAATTATTGTTATTCTTTTTAATATTTAATGATAGTGTTGATGTTTATCCATGTTAGTAATATTAATATATGTTTATAGTTGATATTTCAAAATTTTTAAAAATATTTATTAATTTTATTTTTTATATAATAATAAAATAAAATCGTCAAACGTTATTGATGGACATATTAAGAGTTGCTCATAATGAAAATATTTAGAGTTGTCAGCAGTGGTTATTTTATTATTTTCTTAAAAAATGATGTTGAATCTCTAGCTTAGTGACATTAAACTCACACTCTTTATTCCAGCAGTGGTTATTTTATTATTTTCTTAAAAAATGATGTTGAATCTCTAGCTTAGTGACATTAAACTCACACTCTTTATTTCACTTTGGATTTCATCTTTTGTTCCAAATAATTATTAGACATTATAGTATTAAATAACATTATTAATTAATATATTATATATTAAAAAATAAAATATGAGATAAAATATCAAATATCATAAATAAATCTAAAATATATCAAATTGGGGTCACATGCATGGTTCAAACTTTCCGTTGAGATATGAGGAAATTATTATTATTATTTTTTGGATGGACAACTCATTAGAATCACTTTATTATTTTAGCATCAAAGATAAGGTTGTTGTTTATAAGTGTTTGGTTGTTTGTAAATAAGCATACCTATATAGTATTTTATTATATATAATATGATAATAACGTGTACAAGTTGCATACATATATATACATATATACATATATACATAGGGAAATAATTATATGGATCTATCATATTTATATGATGAGACTAATTTGATATTATACTTAATGCAATTACATTATATATACAATAAGTTATATACATATATAAATTAATTAAATAGAATTAATTTATGTATATCACTTATATATATGTTCTACTTTGATCACAGAATAACTAAACTACTTATATATTAGTAAAAAATAACTATTTACTAATATAAAAACTAACCTTACTACACTTAAGACAGAAAAAACTAAATACAGTATATAATAATGATGTAGCTCATTTAATATATACATATATTTATTATCTCATAAAAAGAAAATGTAAAATCTATCTATTAATATTAATATATATAAGGTATAAATTTGTGTACCCCATATATACCACAATTTTCGAAAAAATCAAACTAGTTGGCCCAATCAAAATGGGCCTGGGCCTGGGCCTATACGATAATCTTTAAGACCGTATACGGTGATCCCCCAAACCGAACCCTCGGATCACCGTCGGTCCTCCTCCTCCTCCTCCTCCTCGCTCCGCCTATACGATCCCACGAGACAAATAGTTTATGGTCTGTTGATCTCTGTATTGATTTCGCTCATTCTGTTGAGTTTCTGGAACTCTGTTTTCTGCACCTTCATTGTACATATAATTTTAAACCCTAGCCCCGTACTAACGTATCTTTAACATATACTAATCTGTTTCTGACTTAGTGTGATTGTTTCTCCGTCACGCGGCATCATTAAATGGAATTTATGAGGTGTTTTAACTGCTATATATCCAACAAAAATAAGAAGTGCTAATCGGAGAATTAGGTTTTTATTGGTTTTTAAATTCCACTATCGTAAATAATCATAAAATGTGATTGATTTGTTTTTGTAATACATATCATGTTGTGTTGAACGCTTCTTGCTCGTGTTGTTATGTGTTAATTCATAAATTTGGGAATATTTTCTTAAAATTCCTACTTTTGTGATTGGAATTGAAGTCGAAAGGGGAAACTCCCGTTTCCTCAGCAATACTGTGTTACCCTTTAAAATTTTGAGTTCTGAATTTTTTCTGTAAACTATTCATCTAGTGTGTGCTTTTCTTGTGTTAATTAATGAATTTAAAATTTAAGCAATCACATTTGTTTTAGTATATGATTTGTATCAATGCATTGTCAAACAATCTTTCAAGATTCCTCAATTGACTAGTCTTGAACTCATACATAGTAATGACTGGTAAGGCTCAAATTTGAAGATGATGAAGGCTGAAGGATCGACAGTGAACGATGCAGTTCATAAGCTTCAATATTCTCTTCTTCAAGGAATAAATAATGAGAAGCAGCTATCTGCTGTTGGTTCCTTTATGACTCGTTCTGACTATAAAGATGTGGTGACTGAACGCTCGATAGCCTCCATGTGTGGCTATCCACTTTGTACCAATTCTTTACCTTCTAAGCAGCCTGGAAAGGGACGTTACCGTATCTCACTTAAGGAGCATAAAGTTTATGATCTTCATGAAACAAACATGTATTGCTCAAATAGTTGTTTGATGGATAGTCGAGTATTTTCTGCAAATTTGCAGGAAAAGAGATCCTCAACTCTGAACCCCACAAAACTTAATCAAGTTCTGAAGCTGTTTGAGGGGTTAAATTCAGACTCTTCTCTGGTTTTAGGCAAGAATGAAGATTTACCATTATCTGGGTTGATAGTTCAGGAGAAAACAGATAGAGAAGCTGGGGAAGTGTCCTTGGAGGAGGGGATTGGTCCCTCAAATTTGATTAACGGCTATGTGCCACGGAGAGATAGAAATCTTGAAACCCATCACTCTAATAATGATAATGATTATGATAATAATAAAGGTCATTCACAGGGAAAAGTTGGTAAGTTCTGGGCTTGTTGATGTTCTTGTCTCCTCAAGGTGGAATATGATTAGTTTTTGGATTATGTAATCTCCTATGTGCATTTGCAGAATCCAATAGGCTTGCTCAACCAAATGTACCAGACATTCTGTCCTATGACAAGAACTTCATTACTACTATTATTACTAAAGATAAGTATAGCATTTCGAAGACTATTCCATCAGTGAAGGGTAAAGAATCTAAAGCAATGAGTACTAATGATGTAAATTGTGAGAGTAACCCAAAGCACAAACCAGCTGTTTCATCAATAAAAATTCTGGAAAAGAATTTGGGCAAATGTAAGGATGTAGCTGCAACAGATGACATTGATCCTAGACAAAATGATACTACCAAGGTAGATAAGAAACTCCACCAGGGAAAGGAGTTTGCAGCTGGTGCTACTATCCTGAAGTCTTCTTCGGATTCTCAAAAAGCGACACGCTCTGTTACCTGGGCTGATGGGGAAAGTGAGGTCGATAGGCAAAATCTTCACTAGTTTAGAGAATTAAAAGACGACAAAGGAGCTCCAGTGACACCTCATTCAGCAGTTGAGAGAGTGGGTGAAGAGTCATATAGATTTGCATCTGCTGAAGCCTGTGCAAGGGCTTTAAGCCAAGCTGCTGAAGTAGTTGCATCAGGAAATTCCAATGCATCTGATGCTGGTATGAAGTTCTTTAGAGTTTGAAATGTGAATCTCTTTTGAAAATATAATGTACTTATAATTTTCAGAGCCACCTCCTCATGGAGTGAATGAATGTAAATCTGAAGAGAATGATGATGTTATGGCTAGGGACCCAATTCAGATCGAGTGGCCCCCAAAACCTGGTTTCTCAACTTCTTATTTGTTTGACTCTCAGAACTCTTGGTATGATAGTCCACCAGAGGGGTTTAACTTGACAGTAAGTTGGCTGTTTGTTGGAAGCTACTTCATTTGGTATGATTATAGTTTTAGTTGTGTTTATGATTTCCGACTGCTTTTTCTTTCAGTTATCACCTTTCTCCACTATGTTCATGGCTCTTTTCTCCTGGATATCATCATCCACTGAAGAATGTTTTCATGCAGAATACTTGTCAGTCAATGGGAGGGAGTATCCATGCAAGATTTTTACTCCAGATGGTCGTCCCTCTGAAATTAAGCAAACTCTAGCTGGCTGCCTTTCTCGAGCCTTACCCAGACTTGTTACTGAGCTCAGGCTTCCCATACCTTTATCAATTCTTGAGCAAGGAACAGTATGTTTTAGAGAATTTTTGGGGAATGTGTTTTGATTATTGCATCGTTGATATTTTATTGGGAAAACAAGGTATGACTACTCTTTGGAGACACAATTGTAGATGTCTTGATAATGTTGTTCTGATGTGGTTAGTAAAATATATTTTCAATTGTGGATGTCTTGTCAGTGAGGGATGATAAGGTGTAGAATTATTTAATATTGTGTTAAATACTTGATGTTTTGGGAGAATTAAAATACGAGTCACAGACAATTAAAACAAGTATGATTTTGTCTCTGGAAAAAAATGGGTGAATGCAAATGAAAACGAACATGGTAAAAACGCTTGTATTATTGATTCATGAATCCACATGCCTTTTAAGCTGGCTGTTATCTTATTCCTATATTAAAAAGTATTCTACTTCTCTATAAATATTGGCAATTCATGGAGGTCTACTAATCTTATATATAGAATTTGACTGAAGACTATGAACAAGGTGTATCTTGGATAAACTCTCATTCCCTTGCCTTGTTACATGTCTTTAACTTTTCATCAATTTCTTGTTTTCTGCAGGGACGCTTACTGGATACAATGTCTTTTATCAATCCGCTCCCTGCATTCAAAATTAACTAGTGGCAAGTTATTCTCATGCTATTTCTTGAGGCTCTTTCTGTCAGTAGAATTCCTGCACTGGCACCATGCATGCTTGATAGGAGAATTCTGCTTCCTAAGGTGAGTCACTTCACAATATACTGTACCAAGTTATATTTATAAAATGTTCACCAAATTTTGTTCTTGAGACTTATTCTTACTTGAGTTGCTTTCATTCACATGTTCTATTATTTGTTTCCTTCCATTCTAATTGGTGGAAATGTGATTTGAGATTGCAGTTTTAGCTTGTCACTCTTATGTAAAATTGTCATACTTCACTGAAGAAATACTACAAATTCATCTGGACCTGTTATATAGTTTGGATTTTTTTTTTTTAATCTATAGATTGTAATTATGAATTGTAGGTGCTTGAGGGTGCACAGATTAGTGCTGAAGAATTTGAGATAATGAAGGATCTGATCATTCCATTTGGCCAAATGCCTCATTTCTCAACTCATGTAGCCACATAAAACTGTTTTAGTTCCCTAAGTTAAAGTCATTTCTTGAAATTTGATGGTTCCAACTGTTTCTTGAAGATAAATTTATCTCATTTAAATGAATAAAATTATCTGCAAGTAATTAGCAACCATGTGTCTCATGACAGGCTTCACGGGCAGTCGGAGAATCTGATATGGGCTCCATGCAAATCAATGATAGTCAATTTTTAAATCAATTCAAATAATATGAATATTCACTTGTCTAATTCAACTGCGACGACTTGTGATAAAATCCATCTAATTTCCAGACTATAATATCATTAGTTCTTGAAAAATAAAGACTTGTTCATTTTCATTCCAACTTGAGAATTTTAATAAATCAATGACTATTATGAATGCGTTTGTTCTTTTACCCAACATTACAAACACATATTAGCTTCACCAGGTAGCTTCTGCAAGATCCTCCTGGGCTTGATTATATTCAAAGCTCCACATGTTGGAATTTTTAGACATTTCTCAACATTTTTAACGAAATTTTAGTGATCAAGAAAACCCAACCCTACACTAAAAATTGGAGGACGAAAGAATTATAGGGATTGAAAATGAAGAAGAAAGATGGGGATTAATATCATTTCTCTCACTCGGCTTTCTGTTTTACAATTATTTATTTATTTATTTCACATGTGGAATTCCAACGATACACGTAGGTAAACTTCCTAAAAAAATCAGACAAGTGCTGTTTTACAAAAATATAATGCATTTGCATATTTCTAGCAAGGTTTTCCGGGAAAAAAATTTAAAGACTATGTTTTTCTTATTTTCTTTAAGTGAATCGATTCTGCACACTAATACATCAACAGTCATTAATAGGAATAAAGAATAAAAATGACAAATATTAATAGTGTTCAAATAAGAGGTAAAATATCATTTTTAACTTTGAGTGAGTTCCAAATTCGAGTCTTCTCATCCTTATATGTATAACTTAAAAAAAAAAAAAACAAACAAACAAAAATCAATATAACAAAAGGTCTCACCTAATTACAAAAAACAGCTACCATCAACTTATACCAACCATCTATTAACCTAAGAAAACAATTTCTAAAAACATAAAAAACGATCTATCATCATTTGTACTGAATTAATTTGAACTAATCGATCGATCAGTCGCTGTAATAGTTATAAAAAACAAAAATAAAAACAGCAAGCCTAGTGGGTGCATCGTGAACAAACTCCCATCCATTTAAGGCAAAATAACCTGTTTTATTTACAGTTATTTCGCACATATATGGCTATCAGATGATTCATATGTATTATATGGTTCCACACACTATAGGCTAAAATTCTTAAATGAGGGGTTAATGCTAAATTTGTCCATAGTAGAGGTGGCCACCAGAAATTTGCATGCAGCCAAATTCACTATTGATGGTTACACTGACACATCATCAACACAGACATTATATTAGACTCCTACAACTACGTGCGTCAATTTACATGACAGACATTACAATGTATATCCAATTATTTATTAAATTTAATTATTTTGGATGTCATTTTTTTCCTGAAAATTTGAGTGGACTTCTCTGCTGCCTACACGATTAATAAACTACATATATAGCCTAGAGAAGTTATTCAAAAGTTAATCGGTTCATTTGATTTGTACTAGCTAGCTAAGATATTTGGTTGATGGGCTACATTAAAAGTTAATTTGCTTCTTTTATATATGTTTTTTTGGGACGTAATTTGATGGAAGTAGGTATACGAGATTAATGTATACAGCTTATTGGACTTTAAACTACTAATGGATTTATAAATATACAGATATAAGTATATATAGATTCCCTCTGATACTAAATACTTTTAACTTTTAAGTTAGTTGTCAGTTATATTCTAATTAATAAGATTTTATCAGAACAAAATTGAAGGCCTGTTCCTAATCATGATTAGTCAGCTATAGCATTAAAATTGCATCCTACATATATAGTATTAACTAATTGATGATTGAAATAAGTGTCAATATCAAAGCGGCAAAAAAAATATATGTTAATCAATTATGATCACCTCGTATTGAATATTTAAAAACCCTGTCGGTAATCACTTTTATTCATAATTAAAACATTGGTGCTATAGAAGCCACAATGACAGAAGGTGATGAGAAACCTTCTGTTTGACCAATAAAATAAACCAAATAATTAAATCCCAATTACTTAACACAAAATGGCCACACAGAAATTAAACCTAGACGGATAAGTAAAAACGGAAGACACTGCATGAAACTGTAGGAAATACACTTGAAGATTCATTTCCATTCCATGGATTAAGCTCATGGGCATTGGAAGCCAGTTGGGACCTTCTTGCCACAGTAGTTCAAAAGCAAGCTGAGTGAAACAGGAACATTAAGGTTTATGCCCAATACATTGGCTTTGATTGCTGTGCAAAGGCACACTGCAGCCTCGAGATCAGCCAATCCTTGAATGAGGGTGCAGCATGGGGTTTTTGGTGGGGTCCCAACCACAAGGTGCACCAAGTCATTCAATAGGTTGGCACACACACCTAGCTTCAGAGTGTCCTTAGGGCACTTACCCTTGGACGGTTTGTGGCCTCCGCCGCCGCTAGGGGTGGGGGGTTTAGTTCCAGGTGGAGGTGGGCAAGGGACATGGGTTGAGCTAACCATTGTGAAGAAGACAAGGTTCAAGAGAAGCAAAAGGGCAGTTGATGTGGCAGCTCTTGAAGCCATTTTTTCTTCAATTGGAAGGTTTTTGAATTGCTTCAAGGCTGTGAGATGGGAATTTTGTGACTGGGTTTTCGAGGTTTTATAGGTGAAAATTATGAATTTTTTTAAATTCTTGTGAATTATTTTTTGAGGCTCCATGTGGAAAGATGCCACTTGTGATTCAATTTAACAACTAACTTATATTGTATAATTGAATTATGAAGTACAATTTAAAGGTTTTTTTTGAATAAATTTTATAATAAAATTCAATTTATATATTAATTGTCAATCAAAGATTCAAAATTTAAAGTTTTTTAATAAAGAATTCAATTTATTAATTTTTTTTTTGTATCAATTGAAGGTTTCAAATTAAATTGAGTTCTCAAGACAAAATTTCATTATTTATTATATTTATAGATTTATTTATATTTTGTTACGTATTTATATTTTGAATAAATTAAGATATATTAATGCAATTTTTGAACAATTTTCATTCGACTTGCATTAAAATATATATACACATATATATAATTAATGTAATTCATAATTAAAATTCTTTTATCTTCTTTATTTTATAAATAAAAATATAGAAAATCAATTTTAATATTAATCAATTAGCTATAAATTTGGACCTGTTTACAAATTGAAAAATGGGATGGTGAAATGATTTGAACCCTCTACATACTTTCTAATGGAGGAATTCAAGTATTAACTTTTCTAACAAAAGTTGGTCTAAAATAGGACATGAATGAAAATATTTTCGGCATAAATATATAGTTAATAATTGAGAAAAAAAAAACCTCCATTGTCTTCCTGCAACATTTTAAATTTTGTTCAATTTTTTATTATCCATTTTACTTATTTCAATTTTGATTCTATAATTGTCACGTTTTTTAATTTATGTTTGATTTTACTTTGAATATCAATTTAACCTATTTTACGTGGACACTGTTGAAATTGAATTTCACATCATTTTGATTTCCACGTAGGTAAAAATTTAAATTTTGAACAAAATTGATTTAAAATTAAGCAAAATTAATACTTAAAGAACCAAAATTGAAATACGTAAAATTTGAGATAAGAAATGCATAAGACCTAAATTAGAGGACCAAGATTGTAATTTTCCCATGAATATAAATTTTAAAATCTGGTCCCCTTATTGTTAAGCTCATTAAAATTATTATCGCATCAATAATATCATTTATGCGCAATATAAAATGTCTTCACTTAATATATATATATATATATATATATATATATATATATATTTTTTTTTTTAAATTTTTGCTTTTTCACAGTATGCCGATTGAGGCTTAAATCTAGAATAAATGGAAGACAAGCTGGATTTGCGAATTGGAAGATAAGGATATGGAAGATATAGAATTCAGAGTTGTCTGTTTATAGAGTTGTCAATTTTCTCTAGCTAGCTTCAAATATAAATTAGGATTTTATAATATATCTTGAATCTTGATCATTCAAGATCTCACCAAGTTGTTGCATAAAGATTTTTAAGTGTTTTGTCCTTAATCAATCATGATGGTATAAGGGAACATGTGGTAATGAAATAAGACTGTATTTTTATCTCAAATGAAACAAATCAAATTTATTTTACCGCAAAAAAAAAAAGGAAAAAACAAACTTCAGTTATTTATTTAATTTTTTTTTTACTTTTTTTTTTTATTCTATTAAAAGCTAGTCACTCAATTTAATTACGAGAAATTCCTAATAAAAAAATTAAGACAAAATTATGCACACTCAAACTAGAAATGTGATCATAGAAATATTCCATGTAAAACTCAAAGTTGGCCATGTTCTTGTTACTCATCATTTAGCCAGTTTCTTCATTCTTGCATGATTCTTGTTTTTTTAAAACCTGTTTTAATGAAATTCTAGCTACTGTTTTATATAGAATTTATTAGGACTGTTACTCTATATATGTGCACTGTATTACAAATCTAACATAATTAGTTAATTATTAATTTCAAAATACAATATTTAAAAGGATAAATTTCATAACAACACTTAATTTATAAATTAGTTCATAATTTTAAATTCAAATTTAAAAATTTTATTGATTTGTTAATAAGGGACTCAATTAATTTAACTTTTTTTCTCAATTAAAAACTTGAAAATAGAGCGAGTTCTCAATTCAAAACAAAATTTCATTTTATTTTTCTTTTTTCTTTATATATATATATATATATATATATATACTCTATAGATTTATTTATATTCTAATAAGTATTTATATTTTAGATAAATTAAGACATATTAGTGCAATTTTAGAAGATCTTCTCATCAGACTTGTATTAATATAAATATTTGTATAATTAATGTAATTCATAAAATTAAGATTTCTTAATTTTCTTAATTATATGAATAAAAGTATAGAAAACCAATTTAAATATTAATCAATTTTATTTTATGAATTGACTCAATTATATTTTTATGTCTTTCTTTAATTTTTATATAAATTAATACAAATTAGATGAAGATAGTTCCAAAATTGCACTAAACTTGTTTTGATTTATCTAAAATATATATATATATATATTGAGATATAAATAAAAAGAAAAAAGATAAAGAAAAATGAATTTTATCTTAAATTGAGAACTCAATCTAATTTTCAAGCCCTTATTGAGAAATTTAAAATTTAGGTTTAAAATTGAGTACTAATCTATATATTAAGTCTTATTATAAAAATTATTTATCATATTAAGGGATCTACAATGAATTGAAGAACATTATATTAGATTTTATATCTAGCTTGTTTTCGGTGGTAAATTGGTAATAAATCAACAAACTATCCAATCCATTCTTCGAGTGTTTTGAACGGACATAAAGGGATTCTCATTTTAAAAACATTAACATGCAATTAAACATAATATTTTACTAACTCACTTCTATAGCACAAAAAATTATATGAGATGGTCTCACAAATAGTTTTTGTAAGACGGATTCTTTATTATACACAAATAGATCTTGTTTTCATAAATGTATATGTGGATTGTGAGTTGACTCGTCTTACGTAACTATATTATGAGACCGTAATCTTTTTATAACACGAGGCTTACTTTTCTTGTTGGCCCTGGATCCCCTAAATAGAATGGATCGGCATGTAGTATTTTGCTTGAAAAAATGGAGAAAAAGGGAAAGAAATTATTAAGTTAGCACAATTCAATTGAGCAATCATTGTGTGTACTGCAGGGATTTAACTGGCACATGCAAGGAACAACTTTCCCTCTATTGTCATAGTTATAAGATAATTACTAATTATAAAAACTAGTGTTTGAGTAAACATACTCTTTATACATAAGGAAAAAAGTTGTCTACTTCATAAAAATGTTTTATAGCCACTCGAAAATATATTTTCTACCAATATTTTCATTATGGGCCGCTATCTTTTAAAGTTTCAAGATTAGTGGTCTTCAAGCTCGGTTTTAAATTGATTTTAAGTATTGAGATCAGTCATCTTGATGCAAGAGACCTATTATCTTGATTTCAAGATCTTGAATTTTGTTTTGATCATTTTGAAATTAGTCAAATCTCGATGTTCATGAGTTTTGAGATCAATCATCTAAAAATTTTGGAAATTTTGATAGATCATAGTAAAACAAAAATGGTAAAAACATGTTTTCTTATACATAAATATTCCTTATATTTATTTATATTTATAAAGGATAAAAAATATAGCACTATACGGTGTCTTGAAGCTAACGTCAGAAGAATATTTTCGTTAGTCTTCGGCCATGTCAATTTGTCCTGCTACTTGCCAATATTAAACTACTTGATTTAGTACACAATTTCTGCTTCTTCTTTTTCGTTTCATATGGACATTTCTTGACATTGAAAGAAGAAGACAAATAATAATAATAATGCATCGTATATTCCGCCACTTTAATTTTTAAACAAATCATCTCTATTGTATGTTATAAAATAAGTGTGAGGATAAATACCTAGCTAAATTCATCAAGATTCATTTTTTCTATTTGAATACCGTGAAAACGATTGAGATTGTATGATTTTCAGCCATAAAACTAGTGATGGTTGAAATTGATTCCATTAAGGGAATGTGGATTGAGAATTGGGTTCGATCTATCATCAATAGTGTACGTGTGCCAATTTTAGTAGAATATTGAGTATGGTAGTTTCGTTTAAACTTGAGCTAGCTCCTATGAATTTGGTTTTAAATTTCGTCAAAAACATAAAACGAAATATATTCATTTGATATTATAAACTCATGATTTTTGTCAAAATTTTCCGATATGAATTAAAATGCTTGCCCCCTAACACAAGTCGTTGCATAGATGAAAGCTAGTCATATATTATGTTGTGCACCTCAAATATTTATTTAAGTCAAAAATAGAAGTGAACATAACTACCAGTACAAGATAAAATATCGTATTGAATAAATACTTCAATCTTGATTCTACACTTTTGATACTTTGCACATTGGCAAGATTAAGATTTAATGCACTAATTAATTAGCAATAATAAGATCCTTCTATAGAATTACAGGGGTCAACTATTAAGATTAAGTTATGCTTGATAAGATATTTACTAATGTTGAACTTAATTAATTAACTAAAAAGTAGAGAATGTTTTAGCATAATTAATTTGTTCTCAAAATGGACAAGGCAGGTATGTGGATCAGCACAGCACATGATCATGTGATTATACAGATATTTTTTTCCAACATGTCATAATCTAGCTACCCCAGATATAAACTACTCTTTATATATATAATCATTTTTTTGGATTGCTTTATATATACATATTAGCTGGCTTGCATGGTGAAATCAATCCTTCTTCACTTGCTCAATTATTTCTTCTTCGTCTTTAGATCATTCCCTTCGTCCATAATTGAATGTCCTTTTTGAGTTGATCACCAATCAATTTAATTACTCTTATTGTAGCATAGTCTAAATCACTCATTTTTTACTAAAATGACTTTACTCCATCTCCAAAACGAATAAAATACAAGGCACCAATTAAAACCCAATTGTTAACAAACTTGATGTAGCTGTCTTGAGGACTTTCTTGGGAGATTTGATCCATAGACTGAGCCTCATTTATAAATAAGCTGTTTTAATTTAATAATTTAAAACTTGAATAAATATTGATCCGTGAGATAATCTTACGTAAAACTTTACAACTTTTGTCATCTATTGACGTTCTGATTATATTATAGTAATATATTGCCTTCACTAGTTTAGGAAACTCTTTTCAAAGGGATAAAAGCTCTTTTTTTTTTATTGATGCATTCACGTATATCTTTGTAGTAATAATCCTTTCGATCTTAGCTATACATACATATATTGCATATATATTGATCAAAGAATCATTTTGGACAGAAAATAATATAAATTTTCCAATTGCAAAAACTATTAAAGATTGAATAGAATTTAAAGAATGGTATATTGTACTCTATTTCTACCAAACTTTAACTTTGGGGAAAAGATTTATCCTCTATATATAAACAATGTATTAATTTTAATAGTATTGTATCTACGTCATCAATTTATCTTTTCTCTAAAAAAAAGGGATCATATATGCTACCATTCACGTATAATGCCACAGGTTAACCTAACCTTACAAACCTTGATAATACATGTGGGCCAAATAACAGACTATAATTCATCAAGATTCGATTGTTGAAAATACATTTATGAAAATATTATGCTAGAAAAAAATCAAATCATCATTGCAGAATATACTAGAAATGAACAAGGACATATAGATAGAGTCATTGGTCACCATGTTGATAATGTCACAATTGTTCGTTAATTTTGGTACAAATGTAATGAAATTTTCCCAAGAAATGGCCAAAAATGTGCCTGCCACATGAAAGTTAATCACATTTTCCGTGGAGCCACATGTTTTTGTGCTTTATCATGGTTTATACTGATCAGGCATTTGTACTTTAAAATTGAGTGTTTTGTTGTTGGTTTTAGTTTTAGGACAAAAAACTTTTTCTTCCTAGTTCGAGTACTTCTGTAATGGTATAGATACAGATGGCAGATAAGTTGGTTTCTATTTATTTTTCCGGAATTTGGGTTTTTTCGTGAAATTAAGCCTGAGCATAAAAATGAATGGATAACTTTTGAGCAAAATGGATACAGGCAGTGGTGTGCGATTGGTTTCAAAAATCGAAATCAAATCAGGGTCAACAGTTAGGTTAGTAGTGAGATCATTTCACATATGATCTTACATAGCGGTCTTACGTGTGATCAATATATTGATGATCATATTGAATTAATTGATCCGCCTTATTAATTCATATAAACTTCATCTTACATAAAGTCTCACATAAGACCTGTTGATAAAAGATTGTGCATTACATGAAATAACATTAAACTTTCCAAGCTTTTTTCTTCTATTTCTAAACCTTTGACATTTTCTATACAGAACATATATATGCTTAAGAATCTTCATGTGATTTTTTGCACATGAACTCATCTCATGTAGATTTACAACTTTCATCCTGATTCCTGAGTTTGTCTACGAGATCTTGGTGTGGTGTATCGCTAATAAAATCAAATCGTTTTTTTTTTTACCTTAATAGTGATTATAGGATTATGGTGATCATAATTTAATTAAATATGACTTAAAAACAACGTTTTTTAAATTCTTCGATTTTGTACTCCCTTCGTCCTCCTATATATAAGTTTATTTTCATTTTCTGAATATCCTAAATATAAAATCAAATTCTAAAAAATGATATATATTTACTCATTTTCATGAGTGACGCTCATATTGTATAATGGAAGATTCATATATATTTAATTATAATTTTTTAATGCTTATAAAAAATACAATCAATCTATAGAGGAAGTGGAAGATTATCATCCATTGATTACGAGGTGGAAACATGTGAATTGATCCTTTCCCTATCAAATAATTAAATGGATATGATTAAATGTCACGGGTGGGTTTTATATAATTAATATAGATGCATGCAATACTGGTCTCGTTGAATAACGCGTGCGATGTACCCCAACATAAAATTGACAGCCTCTTTTTTAATAATATTTGTCCATATCAATTGGTCCTTCATAATAGGGAATTGTTTCTTTCGCATCAAAATTTGTTACATCACTCATTATCATATCCTTTCACATCCTATATATCTCAATTTCTATTTTTATTCTATCTTAAAACGCGTCATGAATTCTGCGTCCCAAAATAAAAAAATTCGCGTTAAGATTTTTTTTTTCTTTGATAACATAATTTTAAAGGTAACCAAAAGAAAACGCTCTTTTATTTCCATATAATTCATATATAATCTACAACCCCTCATTTTCTATTTGGATATGATGTGGGGACATTTTAGAAATCTTATTATTACAGTGAATAAATGATTAACTGCACCAAAACGTCGTCTCTGAAAAGTGAAAATCATACGAGGTTATTCAATAATGAATTGAAGCATATATTGGGTAAATAAATTTATATTTTATGAGTATGTGAGACCGTATCACGTAAGACGTTAGGTAAAATGAAGTTTACATGAATCAATAAAAATGGGTTAGTACATTTAATATGTTAATATTAATCTCATATAACACTTTATAAGGTTGCATCTCACGTAAGACCTTATGTGACAGTCTCACATGAGTTTTTACGTTTATTTATTTATTTATTTCCCTAGTTTTGTTAATAAATTAGGTTTTATTATTAACATTTTAATAGTTTAGTCATATTATTTTCTTCAAACATTGCAATAACTTATTTTCATGATAAAAATGAAAAAATTAATATCTTATACTGAACAATTTAAAAACATTATATAAGATCTTAAAAATAATAATAAATAAAAACCTAACGCACCAACAAGCATATATATCTCTCAACTTGAGTGATATGTGATCAAGTTGGAGTTGTTTCTCATTCCATTATCGATAACTCCAAAAAAAAAAAAAAAAAACATCCTCAAAGTCTTTCAGATATTTATTGGACTTTCAGACAAATCCTTTGAATTGATTGATCTCGTATATTAGCGTGTAATAATTTTTGAGTAGTGTATTCCTGCATTAATATTGTTTATGATTTGGGAATTTAATTTTATTTGATTATCCGAACAGTGCACCAAGAATCCAAGATAGTAGAACTTTAGAGTTTAGATGTTGTTCTGAGTTGGTTCAATTTGAATTTAAGTATTTTTCGTAAAAGAAACAGGTGAAAATATTTAGTGAAAATATCCAAATATCGAAAGTTTCGATAATGTATATGGTATGAATTATAATATTAAAACCACGTGCAATTCTATAATTAGTACATGCATGATAGGGTTATATGACATGCATTTCAAGGAACAAATTGATGTATTAATAATAGTAAAGATGTCTAAAAATATTTGAATTGACTAATAAAAAATAGATGGTTAAAAGAACTCTATCTATCATAACTCATTGGTGGTTTAAAAACGAAAAGATGCAGCCAAAATACCTATCATACAGAACTTTCTGGATTTTGTCTCTCATTTGTACTACTTGCAATTGTTTAATTTTTTAGAATTAAATACTTATAAAAGGTTAAAATAAAACTTAAATAAACTCATCAGATTATATAACCAATAAAAAAATTAGCAATTGATTAAGAATTCTAGCATATAAATGATCACATAGATTTAAATAGTTTTTGCGTTAAAGATATGTTAGATAAATTCACAAATTTAGAGTTGATCATTAAGGATGGCAATTTGCAGTTTTAAACTAGTACTTCACATGCATCCATGGGACTAATCAACTTCAACTATTGCTGCCAGCTAAAATCCCTAGCCTAGTGCACTCATGACTATACAGTACCACATATTTCTTTATTGCACTTATTACCTGCAATTACTTAACATCATTACAAAATTAATATTTTCACCTATAAATACCCCCTTCCTTGTTACATATCCTTCATCTCAAAAACCCTTCTCATTAATCACCTCCACAACCCCTCAATTGTGAGAAATGGCATCCAAGAATAACACCTCAATTGCCCTATTTCTAGTGCTAAACCTTCTCTTTTTCACTCTTTCTAGTGCATGTGGAACTTGCCCCGGTCCAAACCCTAAACCCAAACCTAATCCAAAGCCAAAGCCAAAGCCAAACCCAAACCCAACCCCGAGCCCTAATGGAGCTAGCTGCCCTAGGGATGCTCTGAAACTAGGTGTGTGTGCCAATTTGTTGGGAGGATTGATTGGCCTCCAAATCGGAACTCCTCCAAAACGTCCATGCTGCAGTCTCATCCAAGGCTTGGCTGATCTAGAGGCAGCTGTTTGCCTTTGCACCGCCATCAAAGCCAATGTTCTTGGAATTAACCTTAATGTGCCCCTTTCACTCAGCTTGCTTCTCAATGTCTGCACCAAGAGTGTTCCTAAAGGTTTCGTTTGTGCCTAATATGAAACAACTCATGTGTTTTTGCATCTTCTTTCCTTAGATTCATGATTTCATAATTATGCACATGCAGTGTGCATGCTATCTTATTTTTCATATGCGTTTCCAAATTAAGTGGTGGCTGCATCCTCTTTATTCATATTTGAATACTGTAATAGCATGTTGAAAAATGTTATCAACTGCTGAACCAAACAAGTGTAATCTACACAAGTGATTGCTTATGTCTATTGATGTTATCCCTAATTTGTTCCACAGACTCTACGGGTTTGCTATTTATATTTGCTGCTTTGATTAAATTTTAAATAATTAGCAACATGGTAATTTATCTGTAAAGGAAAATAAAAGAGCTCACAATATGTCTTCCTGTTTTTGATGAAGAAAAAAGCTTCGATTTGGATATTCCACACTTGTTAAATCTTCTCTTATTGAAATTAACTTATCTAAAACACTTATTTGATTGACCAATAAAAATCTAACAAAAGTTTTCAAAATTAAATCAAATATACAAAATTTATGAATCAAATCTAAAACTTGATTAATAGAATATCTATAAGTAATTACGAAATATATAAAATCTGTAGCTAGCTCCATATCTTGTGGAAATATTCTGGAATTTCCTCATCTTGCGATATTAGTGGCAACCTTATAAGTTAGGGTTCTGTGGGCTGTGATCCTGTGAGTTCTGACCTTCAATACAAATATTAGTATATATTACTAAAATATAATATCATTCTAACAAACATCTAGTGCAATCATGCAAAGAGACAGGTCCCACGATGTAAGCATACTAGGTAGAAAGATATTTTTATCGACACCAGCTGCTAGATCATGTAGTAGCTGTAACATTTGTGTCTATTTATACAGAATTACAAACATATATTAAAAGGCAGAGAAATATACACTCCTATCGCAAAAAATAAAAAATAAAAAATAAAAGGCATCAATTCTCAAGTAATTTGTTTGTCAAACTTATTTATATTTAACTTTAATCAAGCATTTCTGTTATAAGTGTGCCTTTGAGAAATATCAATTAAATTAAAATCAACTTTAAAACATCACCCATCTTTTCTTACTAATAATTACAAAAACAATGTTTTCTTTTAAGGAGAAGATTACATAGTTATTGGATAAGATCCGTCCGGAGGGAATACAACATTAATTAAATACGTCTAATTGAAAAGGTTTTCGATAAATTAAACCCAATTTAGCGCAGTATATTTGGGAAAATCTTGTCTGCATTTTGATCAGAAGGATATTAATTATTTGTTGGGGCTAATCATTAGTGGGATCACATGGAACTTAATGACATATGTTCATTTCTGAGAGAAAAACTAAAGATATGTAATAAAGTATATGATATGAATAATATATGATCGATGACTGGTGTCATTGATTAATTAGTGTCTCATTTATTCTTAATTAGTTTCATTATTTTAATGCACATGATCAAGTGTCACGGGTCTGGTTACAGATCTTTCTTTATTCTGAAGGCTATTAATAGTATTTCACATCTGTATATATTCCAAAAGAAAAAAATGTCCAAAAGGATATAAAAACGTACACATATACGCATATATATATATATATATATATATATATATATATATATTTCACAACTTCACCCCCATTTTATTGGTTATAAAGTTAAATAAGCTTTTTAACAATATTAAATATTTTCGATTTTTCTAATTGAAGAACGCGTGTGCAAATTATCCCTACATGAAATTTGCTGCTCTATTATTATTTTTTGTCTATTATTGTAGATTGGTGGACACCACTTTTCTCTGGAAATTGTTTTTTCGCATCAAATTGTGTTACATCAATGATTCTGATTTTTCACACTCGGTCCCACTTCGATTATTTCCTTTATATTAATTAATGTAGGTTTTCAAATAATAATGTAGAAAAATATTCACAAAAATTTATATGAAACGGTCTCACGTATAGTTAATGTGAGACGAATGCTTATTATTCACAAACAAAACTTATTTTGAAAAATGTATATATGAATTATAAAATGTGAGTTATGGATTGATATATTTTACATAACTAGATTCATGAGATGTGAAACACTCAAAAATATTTATGTATATTGATCCCCTACAATATATTTTACATAACTAGATTCATGAGATGTGAAACACTCAAAAATATTTATGTATATTGGTCCCCTACAATATATTTGATTTTGATGTATTGATACATCTAAAATCTAAACCTTTAGATCAAGTCTTTTTAATCTTGAACATTGAATAGTTCTTCGCGAATAATCATATTCAAATGGATAGAATAAAAAAAAAAAATTGTCAGGACCCATATCTATATATATATATAATTACAAAATAACCCCAAGTATAAAAACCTCCTATTTTCCAACCCATTACATTCTTATAAATGTAATATCGATATTTCTAAGTAATTTAAAATTATTTAAATTATGTATAAATAATATAAAAATAAATGATACAATAATAACATAAAATAATAAATAAATATAGCACAAATGAATATAAAAATATAAAATATATAAATAGTATAAAAATATAAAAATTGGAGTAATATAAAAATAATAATAGTAACAGAAATAATTTTAAGTTGTGATATAATATTTTGTATAAGTACTATAATTATTTTGTGACTATATATATATAAGATAAGAGCTATTATATCCCTTATAAAAAAATCTGGTTATGTATTTAAGCCCAATAGTACAAATCTATCTGAGATCGAGTCACTTACTATTGGACTCCATGCAACTTGGACTCTGGAGTCTGGATGGATATTATCGAATAAAACGATGCCAATTAAAAAGTAGAAATATATAAAAGACTTAGCTGAAAAAAATCCAAAATTTTACATAATTTTTCTGTTTTAGTTAATTATTTTAAAATTATCAATTTTGATAATAGTTAGATCAACTAATTTCAATTTTAATTAATTTATGATTTTAGTCAAAAATTGATTGTATGATGATGTAGATGTCATGTAGATAGAGTAGGTAAATCGTACCTCACTTAAAATTAACAAAATTTAATTATTTGTGGATTAATTCACTTTAATCTAAACTAGTCGAAAAAAAAAAACACAACACAAAAAAATAAAATCATATATCAATAGTAAGCTTCAAACAAGATTACATGAGGTGTGTCTTAAGTAGAAATAAGATTAAAGAACAAATAGATTGATACATGACTTTTTATTGAATTGCGTTGTTTTCATCATTTTTTTCTTTTTTTTTTTTACATTTAAGTTAAAGTAGGTTGACATACATGGTTAATCAATTTTGGTTAATTTTAAGTGATGTACCATTTACATATTATCTACATGACATCTATATCAACATACAATAATTCAATTTTGACCAAATTCATAAATCGGCTAAAATTGAAATCAATTGATTTAATTGTGGTCAAAATTGATAATTTTAAAGTAATTGATTAAAATAGAAAATTTATATAAAGTTTTGGAATTTTTTTTTTTTCGGTTAAACCTATTTAGGATTATGTTTTGTTAGAAAATTGAGTTCGTATTGATGGCGGTCATAGTTTACCATGATGCTAAAAACTAAATTTCGTGTAAACCCAATAAGTGACTGAACCCCAAAACATTTAAAAAAAAAAAAAAGGGCTTATTTCATATTTCCTTAAGTTTTTCATTTTCAACAACAAAATATATATGTATATGCAGTGCTGAGCCTCCTTAAGGTAAGTGGGGCTTTAGGCTCCCAATTTTTTTTTTAAAATTTAATTTTCTATATATATTTTTTATTTTAAATATTAAAATACCTATTTTATAATATATTAGTTCCTAAAGCCAATGAATCTTCTCAACATAAGTTGTCCGCTCCGCTCCTGTGTATATGTGTGTAATAGTTTTAATTGTGGTGTAATTGTGCTTATCTCTACTTTAATACCATAAATTTTTTTAAGTGAGCTCTGTTTGGTCAAAGTACATATAAATTAAATAGAGTTAAAAATGAGCACTTTGTATGACCGTCTACTTCGATGGGCCAATATTTATCTTTTTCATATGCCGAGAAAAGGAAAAACAATTGTGATGTTCTCTAAATAATAAATAATAAATTATTTATATTCCTTAAAAAAATGCAACATATATTTTAAGAATTAAATAATATATTAATCAGACGATGTTATATTTAATGTTAAATTAGACATTATATATTTCACAAAACCATAAATATATTTTTTCTTTTATAAATAATGTTTATGTTTTTATAATTTTAATAAATTTAATTTAGTTATTTTATAATCCCATGTATTTTTGTATAAGTTTATATTTTATTTTCTTTTATTTCAAATTTCCCCAGTTATTTTCTCTTTCAGAAAAGTATATATATTCATAATCTTAATTATTTATGAAATCAAACATGTTAAAGTATAGGATGGGCAAATGAAAAACTGAATCAATTGAGAGCAAATAATGTGTAACAAATTTTTTTAGTTACTGATGTGGTCAAACTAAATAGACTCTTACTTTAATTGAAATTAGAACTCTTATTCCAACTACAACAAGTATCAGGGAGTATATATATATATATATCCTTATTATGTTCACTTTTGAGACACAATTTATGATAAACACACAATTTACGATGATAAATACATAATTTATTGAGAGATCTATTTGAGCAATCTGACTGACTTGAGCGTCGGAGTCCCATCGCCGGGAGCGATGGAAACCCTCCTGGTGTCTGTTTTGCAGGTTTTTGGACCCAAGGTTTTGAATTTCAACTCCAAAAAGAGAACGATAAATCGGAGCAACATCAGTTACAAATGAAAAATGATTTCCCACCTAAATTTGAGTAAATACTAAAAAAGGGTTGCATTGCATCATTGCATGCACAGTCCTGAATCATCATAGAACAAAACTCTAAAGTAAAAAGCATCACACAAACTACTCCTTTAAAAAATCACTACTACTCCTTGAAATAATTTGACTGTACGGCATATGTATATATATTAGTTTAGATCACGTGGAAGATAATTAATTTTTTTGGGTGGTTATATTACATTACAGTCTTAATTGAATTTGAACACAATAATAATTTTTAATTAAATTAAATTACATGAGGAATAATTAAAATATGCATTAGGAAAAATGAACAAAACATAAAATTGTTCAAATTTTTACTTTATTGTTGATAATAATTTCTTACAAAAACATATAAATTAGAGTGATATCATCAAAGTCATGAATCAGAGACATAAAACAGAGTTCAACCTTAAACATGAAAACATATGAATTATAAGAGACTAGTCAGGTAAAGCATAGATGATTGATCAAATCCCCAACTGGGTTTGGACCTGGAGAATGGTGTTGGCAGATTCCCTGAGCTGTTGAGATTCTTCATGATTAAGATGCACATTGGTGAGTCCTAGAACCCCGTTTCTTCCGAGCTGAGCTGGCAGGCTGAGGAAGACGTCACCAGTATCGATGCCGTGGAAACCCTTTGCAAGAACTGAGACCGGATGAATCCTTCTCTGGTCCCTCAGTAATGTCCGAGCCAAGTTCGCAACTGAGTACCCGATTGCCCATGAAGTGTATCCCTTCAAACGTATCACTTCGTATGCACTCTGTACCACTTCTTTGTGTATGTTTTCCAGTGTTTTCTTCTCGTATGCAATCTCTTGTCTCTCCAAGAAGCTCAGAACTGGTACTCCTCCCACACTTATGCTTGACCATAATGCCACTGAGCTGTCCCCATGTTCTCCCACAATGTACGCCTATCATTCACACTTTTTCTTATTATGATTCAATTTTGACCTAAATCAATTACATTACCTAATTCAAAATTAAAATTAAACCTACCTGCACATCCTGGGCATTGACTTCAAGGTGATCGGCAATGAGGAACCGAAATCTGGAGGAATCCAAGTTGGTACCCGATCCGATGACCCGATTGGGTGGGAAACCGGAAAGCTTCCAAGCAACATAGGTCAACACATCGACGGGGTTAGAAACGACCAGGATTATGCAATCGGGGGAGTACTTAGCCAGGGGAGGTACAATATGTTTGAAGAGGGCGACGTTCCTGTGGAGTAGATTGAGCCTGCTCTCGCCGGGGTTCTGGCGTGCGCCGGCGGTGACGATGCAGAGATCGGAGTTGGCGGTGGTGGCGTAGTCGAGTGAGGCGGTGATCTTGGTCCTAGGGAGGAAGGCGGCGGCGTGTTGGAGATCGAGCATCTCGCCGCGGAGCTTGTCTTCTTTGGCGTCGATGAGGGTGAGCTCGTCGACGAGGTCTTGTGTGAGAATGGTTTGGGCGATGGCCATGCCGACGTTGCCGACGCCGACGACGGTTATCTTGGTGCAGCGTATGGTGGAGGAGGTAGTGGCGGCGCCGGAGAGGGGGGTGAAGAATGATTTGGAGAGGTCGAGGCCATCGGGGCCTAGGAAGGAGGAGGATGAGCTCTTGTGCACTGCCATTGATCCCAGGATGTGAAGAGGGAATGGGGATGAGCAGTTATTTAAATGCTGGGTCATTGGCGCAGACTGGGCCCTTATCAACGGTCAACCGTGTGGGCCCACTCTCTTCATTGAATTTTACTTTCCTTTTATGTGAAATCTTGTTCGACTTAAAAGAAGTTTGCATTACGTCTTAAGAAAACATTTTATAAGCTCCCGATATTTTGTAAGATTTTTTTTTAAGTTATAAATTGGGATGATCTTGCTCAAATTTAAAGATATACCTATCACTAAACTAAGTCAATGAATACGTTAATTAGTTTAATCTAATAATATACATTCATTATATCATAATCTACCCATTTTATAGGTGCTACACTAATTTTAAAATAAAAAAAAAAAGGATTGATTTGATACGCTATATATTTACTGGGAAGTCTTGTGGTTGTGGAACCTGCTGTACTTTTATTCTTTAATTATTCTTTTCTAAAACAGGGTGCGGATGGTCATAAGCGGATTTCACCGCACACCACTAATCCTCTCTCTTGTCAAATTTCCACATTTTTTTTA
Organism: Scutellaria barbata; assembly: GCA_028654395.1. NCBI lineage: Eukaryota > Viridiplantae > Streptophyta > Magnoliopsida > Lamiales > Lamiaceae > Scutellaria > Scutellaria barbata. The sequence goes on from CM053645.1 coordinate 14,500,585, forward strand.
ATCTGCTAAATTACTCACTCATCGCAATATAATCATCCAATAATATTTCATTAACTTTTTTTAAATAGTCATTTACTCTAAAATTAGGTTTCAAATGTTATAAAAATAAGATATATTTTCTGGTTGACACTTAAATAATAATTCATATGTATTCATAAGTTTAACCTAATTCTATGTGCACCACTCGTGTATTGAGTAAAATTTTAAATTTGAGTCTTCACTTTAATTATAATTTTTTTTAAAAAAAATCTATATTAGCCCCGTGCCAATTTCATAAACTTGAACCTGTTTATAGATACGTTATGGATATTTTCACCTTAATTAATATTCAAAATATGAATACAAATAATTGTGATCCCATAATAGAAGAATTTATTTGAAGATGAGGCCAACTTTGCGGACACTCCAAGTCACATGGGGAACCTTCCAATTCTTCTCATGCGTCCTAACTCCTATCCAAGTCTACTAAAAAAATAATTAATGCTCATAACTCATAAAAAGTGTAGCACTTATTCTATTTGTTGAGTTTAGGGTTGTTTTGTGGGTTTAAGATTTACCTATCTTTCGAATTGAAGTATGCTCATAATTATTTTATCTTTTGTCATTAGCTTAATTTGAGTTTCAAATTGAAGTATATTCATAACTGTTTTATCTTTTATCGTTAGTTTAATTTGAGTGTCAGAATGTCAATGTCTATCAGAACCTTTTCATGTGTTTTTTTTTTTGATTTCTCAAAGATATAAACAAGGGGGACTATTAGACACAATCATTGTGCAAATTTGTGAGGATACATTTTGTGTTCATCACCACTAACCCAATGCCATTTTTAATTACTCTGGTCCCTAGTGTTATGGTACAAAATTTTAATCATATTCTTTTTTTTTTTTAAGTTTCATTTATCAAGTAAAATGAAATTAATCGAGAAAAAATCATTTAGATCCTTGTGCTTTTATTTTAGTTTGAATTGGACCCTATTGTTAAACATAAATATAAGGTGACAGACTCAAAATAAAATTAAAAGTAGAAACACTCTTTAAAAACAAAGGGATGAATTAACAAAACATTAAGAGAATAAATAGTTAAATATGCGTTTTGTGGTCTCAAAAAGTCAAATGATATGTTCAAATCAAGGGAGCACCGTCATTTGATTACCATGGGCGACTTGGAATTCAAAGAGTTGGAAACACAACATTTTTCCATTATCCTTGCCCTTTGCATTTTCTCCTCATTCCAACTATATTTTCTCATTCTAATTTCTACACTTGCATCATTTATTCTTATAATGTTCAATTTACCAAATATTGAAATATACAATAAAAAATTAATGTTTACAGCTTATTCCATGTACTTTTACTAAATTCTTTCTTTGATCCTCAATCACTACATTCATTAGACATTGATATGTTTAATCTAGTGTATTTAGATAAGCCGCAGCAACGCGCTGGAGTGGCGCCCACCACCACTTTTTCTCTTCCAACAAGGCTTCATTTTCTGCGCTATTGTGAAAAAATAAACAGCCCGGCGTCAAGTGTGAAGCCACACTATTCCAGCACCATTATTTTATGTTTCTTTTTACTTTTTTTTTTCTTAAATATTTTGTGAGTTTTGGGCCAACTATTGTGAAAATGAGAAATAGAAATGTCTTTAATTTAATAACTATAGGCCCAATTTATATATTTTGTAAATATTTGTTAATTTTATAAGAATTTGAGGTAATATAAGTGTTAATTTTTCAATATGAATGGTAATATAAAAATGTAAAATAACATGGGTGGTAATTTGAACGACGTTGATGATAATATACAAAGTTTAAAATAAACACGGGGTCATTTTTCAATATGGATAGTAAAAATATGAGAATTGAGAAACAATTACATAAAATTACTAAAAATAGATTAAAATACATAAAAATAAAATATAAAATTACAAAAAATAGATTAAAATACATGAAAGAAAATATAAAATAACTGAAAATTAAATAAAATATATGAAAACAAAAAATAAAATTACTGACAATATGCAGCATCTATTTCACTTTTAATAAAAATAAGTCTTTTTTTTTCATTTTACATTTAATTTTATTTAATTAATTAAATGATTTTTTTATTATACTATGGGACTGATGTCTCCCGCTTAGCTTAGCCTTGTCCTTGAGGGACCTTTGCACAGACGAAGGGATTGGTGACCTCCGCTCAGTCCGGGAACACTTTGGGGTGAACACCCATCCAAACACTGGCGTCTAAACGGATAGACATCTAGAGCTCGTTAGCTAATAATCTTCCCAAGGACAGAAGGTAAGGCCGGAGCTGCTACAATTGCTTTAGCTGGAGCTGCAGTCGGTATAGGAAACGTCTTCAGTTCTTTAATTCATTATGTTGCACAGATTGAATCAGAGAGCTGGCAGACTAGTTAGGAATAGACTTTCTTCCCTTCCCCTTGTAATATTGCTAATTTCCCGATTTCCTTCAATCAAAATTCGAGAATAAATCGTTGATGCTTTCTCAGTAATTGTAGAGTAAAAATTATATTAAATAATGTTTACGTGTGTAAATATGTTATCTAATTATAAAATAATAAAAAATATAATTAAATAAATTAATAATTAAAAATATTAAATAATATTTTTTTAATGTAAAATTTAGTGTAGACTGTTGGAGATAAAATACTGTTTCTACACTAAAGTGTTGCAGATTCTGCGCTACTTTAGTACTGACTGCTGGAGATGCTATTAGTATGAAGAGAAAGATTCAACTTATTATGTTCAGATTAAATAATAAATAATAGATTGAACTTATTGGTGATGAATTTATCAATTACTGCACGTGTAGAACTAATAAAACATTTTTTGCAAACATAGTAGGTGTAAATATATTTTCGAAGTTAGAAGATCGAAAATAATTTTGAAAACATAGCAAATATAAAGTGTTTTTTTTTTTGAAGACCTAAATACTTAAAAATTCTATAAAACCAATATATAGAAGTAAAAAATATTCTAATTCAACTATATTTATGTTGAGCAATGACTAAGTTATAATATCTGAAAAAATTAAAAATACAGAAAATATAATTTTCGGGAGGGGGGGGTGATAGACAGCCGAATAGGAAACTTTAAAGTGGAGAGTGCGAAAAATGGAGACTCTGGCGGAGTTGGAAAGAGTCCAAACCAGAATCCTTGAGCGCATATCGGAGCTTGAAGTTTCGCTTTTACCCGAATCCTTCTCCGACTCTCTCTCTATCTCCTCCTCCGGCGGTGCTGATGATTCTACCACCACTGAAGGCCGCCTCTCCGCCATCCTCCGTGCAAACACGGTTCGTGACTTTTCATTCAAGCGCGTGCCCTCCGATTACTACAATTGGACTCTCGAGGCCCGCCGCGACATCCTTGCTGCCGCCTCCATTCACCATCTCTGCAAGAGCATTGTTTTGGTATCTGCTGATTCCTTCATTTCATAATTATTCTTTCAGATTGAGAAACTCGCGACATCTAAACTTGCTTTCAATTTCGGTTTTTTTAAGTAACTCCAAATCGGGAGTTAGGGTTTATTCGTATTTATGCAAGAAAGTGAATTAGTTCCTCAACTTATGGATTGTATGGTGCTGTAGTAATGCCTGGAATGAAATATCCGGAAATATCTCCGATATTTCCATTTTTTCACGTAACCGATATAATAATGGCCTGCATATTTTTCCAATATTTACTGATATTCCCTCGATATTTTCGTAAAATTGAGATACTTATATTTCCATGGAAACCGATATTTTTATCCTTGTCATATTGTCATATGATTAAATCACTTTCTTGAATCCATAATATAAGATATCAACATTTAGATGATGAATAGTGGTTTTTTGTTGGAAATATAAGTATCGATTAGCTATTAATCCACCTCATTTGGGAATCTTTAAGTTGACATTGGTGTCAACACACTTGATAAGATGCTGAGAGGTGTTGCCTGGGTAAGTCTATGCTACCACTTCCGGTTGCGTCTAAATCCACCAAATATGTCAAGTATCACACATTTAGTGGAGTCAAACATGACCGAAAGGGGTAGCCTGGAATTTTATATTTTACCTTGTGAGCTGATCAATTTGGTGATGCCACACTGATTTGAGAGCCAAAATCAGCAAACTTCAGTTGGAAGTCTTCTTAATCACATGGAATGATCTTAAAACATATGAGAAAGAGCAGTAACGAATAGATTCTTGTAGCTAATGCCTATATATATATGGGATATGGTTCCAATCAGTTGAGTAAATTATTTTTCTGGCATTGCTCCAATGACTCTAGCTTGGGCAAGGCATTGGTATAAGATCCAAAACCCATTCTCCCCAAAAACATAAAATAAATTCTTTATCACTTGAGAAGATCATATACTCTTGCTTTCCATTCTTTCCCCATGGTTTCTCGCTCATGATTGATGAATTTTGAAATCTATTTGCATCAAAATTCATAAAATGGTTGCATTTCAAAAATGAGAACTATAAACCATTTATGGCTAAAACAATTTTGGAAGTAAATAGTTCAGATTGCCAGATATTACCATTATATCTTCAATTTATCTTCCCAGGGGGAAATTATCTTATCTTGTTCTGATATCGTGTTATTAGTCTTCTGTCTATTTTGTGTTAAACTGATGCTAAAACAATTTAATTTGTGCTGATTGGGGATTTTATCTCCACTCATAATGACATTTTACATGGTGGGAACAATAAACAAGTACTGCTGCTATATCCTGCTCCTCCCAATCATTTGCTGCCATGAAAATTGAGACTGAAGAATCTAATGGGTGAAAATTATGATGAGGCATATACATAAATGTATGATAATTCATGATAGAGTTACTGACTTACAGTCAATGTGAGAGCAGTGTTTGGACCAACCTGTTTTTTTTGTTTTTTTTTCCCTAGTTTATGTAACCTTCAATTTAGGTTTTCTCTGAATGGAAAATCCCTTTACTTTACATAGGTCAATACTCAAGCCCCACCAGATGTAACTGATTGCAGCAATCGAAACTATTCCAAGTACTATGTTGTTGTTGTTCAGGTAATAATATCACTTCTCTTTCTTCTTTCCTTGTGAAAAGAAAATTCCTACTTGATTGCCACTATATGTTCCTTTGTTTGCAGTATACTGCTCGCTTCAATGCTGAAACTGTCAAGAATTTTTTGTATACGCTCAACAACGGCAAGATATCGAAAAAGAAAATCAATAGTAAGTTTAATAAATTTTCAGAGTTTCACATTAGTACATTATAACTCTAGTATTGTATAGCAGCTCTTATTTTTTCTTTGTGAGAGTGTGGTGTTCTTGTTCAGTTTATGGTGGCATGGAATGTTTTGTCGACGAGAGAAAATATTGGGACTAATGATGTCATTCAGTGTAGGAGATTCAGTTCAGAATTCAAAGTTTTTTGTTCTTCTTATTTGTGACGTTGATTTGAATTTAGGCCAGCCTATATCTTGTGAATATTGTAAATATTGGTTCTACATTTTACATTTAACAGATTAAATGTTTTATGCAAATGAAATATGCTGTGTCACAGTTTTCTTACATATCTTTGCTTTGTTTGTTTTGGTTATCCTTGACTGCAAATTTGCTTTTTCTGTGGACAATCAATAATGTCCAAATATATCTCAGGTTAATTATGAACTTTCTCTTAACTACAGTATGCCTTTTCATGAGGAGACTATGATGTTATAGTGGTTTAGTATTGATGATTAACATCTGCAATACAGTATTTGTTTATCTGGAAATCCTGCTGAAAAGTTTGAAGGTTTTTCTTCAAAATAGTTTTGCATTTTTAAACTTTCTCTTGATCTATCTTCATCCCAAATGGAAATGCTTGTTCTGTTTGGAGAGCCCCATACTTGATGCATTATTTGTAGCCTCTGTGTTTAATTTCTCTTGTTTGTTAGATTTTTTTCTTTTAGTTGAGGGAGAGCTAAGTAGGTTATTGTATACACAAGAGACAACAGATATATTATGCACTGCATTTGTCCTCTCCGGTCTTTGTAAGAAGATTTTAGTATTGTCTCGACCCCTCTATTTTTTTTACCTGAAAATCACTCTTATAGACGATAGATCACATTTTGGCTTGAATGATATTCTATCTAATCTGAGAAGATAATGTAATGTTTGGTAAACATGCTAGAGAATTGAAAATTGTTTTATATTATTAGCGATTTTGTTCCCCTTTAGTGGGTAAACTTGCCATCACTAACCGCATAAAATAAGTTATCTGAGATGTGCATGTCTGATTTAGAGATTAGAAAAGAAAAATAATAGGCATTACTTATTGGAGAATGATTATCTAGATGGCAGCTCAAGTTATGTTATTCGTAAGTAGAAATTCTCATGTTGATGGAAGCTCAAGTTATGCACTAAACAAACATATTGAGAGGTTTCTGAAGATATTGTGATCATGTTTCTTTTGCCATGATAAAATGCTTCCATATGTGCTGGTTTAGATGTTCTACATACTAGTGGATTATATTACAAATTTATATTCAAATTATACATGGAAGTTAATCAATCTAGTTAAGCTGCAAGCTTAAGTTCATTGATGTGCAATTGTTTGGCAATTATATATTTCCTATCTTCACAAAACGAGATTATTCTGCCAGTATATTTTTTGAAGTTAATGATACTAACTGGATAAAGTCATGCAGTGAGGCTTGCACCAGAAGAAACATCACTAAATTTGACTGGTTTTAAACACAATGGAGTAACCTGCATTGGCATGAAAACTGATATACCGGTAAACCAGCTATTCTCTTCTATAATAAAATTCAATTTATATAGCATGTGAAATAAGTCTAGTGATTGCAGTCTATCTCCGATTGGACATCTATTCTATCATATCAACTTGCTTGTGCTATTATGCCACCTGTTAATATGCCCTGGTTTAAAAAAAAAAAAAAAAAAATCCTTAAAAAATATCCTGTTGGTTTAGTACAGGCTGAATCAATTTATTGCTTGTAAAAGACCACTAAGCAAGTCGCCTACTAATCAATTATTTTCATCAGGCAGACAACCTTGGCTTTCTGCAGATGTTTGTTGTGGTTGAGAAAATAGGGACACAACTTGTAATGTGAGTTGCATTTGTGTGTTTTTCTCTTATCTCCAACAATAGATGATTGGATGAGAGGGCAGACAGGGCAGCCAATGCTGTTAATTTTTTAGGTGAAATTGGGAGATCTAGTGTGGCTTCATCTCTGTGATGCTCCTCGTGTCTGCTGCCACTCATTATGCCAGCTGTTTTTTTTTGGCCATTTCCCCCAAAATAAATAAATAAATAAATAAATGATTTGAACATTGAAGATTGAGACCATTTAATTTAATAACTTGCAGTTCTTATCTCTTGCTGCATATTGAAAAAATTGATCCCTTTTAACATGCAGTTTACTATTATATTGAATTTTTTCTTTTTTATCGTAACCCCAGTATTTCCATGGCTCAATATTTTTCTTTAATCATGGTGTTCCCGTCTGATGTTTTGAAGAGCTCATTTGCAAACAACCATCAAGCTTGTAAATTTATTATCTTGATGACATGACAAGTTTTGTCAAAACATGTTGAGTATCAAAGAAAGTGTCGTGAAAGTAAGATATATCATGAGCATTACTCTCCTATCAGTAGCACGTCTCTTCAACCCCGCTGAAGAGTCAATAGATGCCAGATTGCTTTTTTTAAATGTCAAACTCCTGGTCTTGTGGATGTTTGCTAGTACTACAGATACCCAATCCCACATGATTAGTACACATACCTTTCTTCTGTTTGTGGCAGTTTTCATGTTACTATTACACTTGCATATTTGGCACATATAATTGCCGCCAGTTGCTTTGACATGATTGATTGCAATGCATTCCGCATGCAAATAGTGTGTTTAGTGAACCACTTTACTGTAATAACTGGATGAAATATCTATACCAGGTGATATTGGATGAAGCAATTGTGAAGCTTAACCCAGATTTCTTCTGGTTGGGAGGTGGTGAAATTGATCTTAAACTGGGAATCAAGACATCAGAATTCATTGATTGTGTAAAGCCATTCATTGTTAACTGTAGCGGCAGTTGATTAATGCAAGCTGTTATCGAATTAATTATAGAAGGATAATGCAATAATGGAATTTTGTTCTGTTTGATTCACTTTGTGTAGTCTTGGTAATTTAATTTATGTTTCGTTGTGCTATTAGACAACATCCGTGTTGATGTATCATTGGGAGTTTTAGCAAGAAGTGACATATTTTATCATACAGACACCATCAATGCTATAAATGTACGATACTGCTCGTAAAGGGTGGCCGAACGACAAGTTTTAGATTTCTCCTCACAGTACAATTTGTTTTCCTGGTATTACAATTTACAACCACCATTTTAGATGTCGTGTATCAGTGTGTGAGAGAAGACGTTGAAGAGACTGACGACACCATTATCAGTGTGTGGCATAAAGGACCACATCAAGAAAACAGAGCAGCAAGAATTATATGAGGTAAATTATACACCTGCCCTGATTGTGCCTGTTTTTGTATTTTTTAATAAATTGGCTTACACAGTTTGATGATGCTACCAAACGAAACGATGATGCTCAAAACACTGGTGGTTTTCTCCAGCAACTAATGTTTGTAGTTATACATGAGCTTTTGTCATGTATGGTTTAATATCTTCCTTTTCTTTTTTTTTTGGTAAGGCATATGAACCGACGAAAAAGATTTTCAAACATGTCAGCAGATTTTCAAGAAATGTGGACTTTTTGCTCAATGTCACCTTCAACATGGTTCAATCAGTTCTTGGTGGTTGTATGTGGGATCCTCCATTGCCTGCTTAATAACTTTGCTGTGTCTGAGTTTATTATTATTTTCTCTCTCTTCAATTTAGATCTTCAACTCCACTTTTGGTGGTCCCATTAATGACTTTTGCATAAAATATTCATATGAGAGTGATATACAAGTGAAGTTGATTGAGGATTGATCTCATCTAGTGTTCTTGGGGCCATTCTGCATGTTTGATGAGCAATATATTTAATCGATACATACACTCTTGAAAAGAATTCTTTGTATTCCTCATTCTATTCATACATATCAATCATATTGCTATTCATTATTGTTATCTGTCAAATCTTTTACTCTGCAAATTTAGTATTATACAGCACAAAATTGAACCATTTCATGGATTAGAGGATCTCGTTTGTTAAAATAACATGAATTTGCGCTCAAACTAGGGACGTTTAACTGAAACTGCAGAAACTGATAGAAACAGTGTCTTGTCCACTGAGAGGAAAGCATTGAAATTGAAAGCAACATTGATGGATATTGCAAAAAAACTTTAAGAAAAGCATCAGGTGTATTATATATATATTATATTCTTTTATTCCAAGCACATTTAATACAAACAACAGGCAACATGTAAATCTTCAACTTGTTATGTGCATTGAATGAAGCAACGAGAACAAAGTTGCAGAAATATTAGAGGATATTTTCAGAAGAGTTGTCAAAATTTCACTGATTTTGTACAACTGATCATAAAGTGTCTAATTCAATCTAACATTGTTACATGAATCTGGGCTTGCTTCTTCGTCCCAAATGAGTTTAAAAAAGAAAAAAAGAAACATGATTATTTATTTTGACAAAAAAACATACATGTGCATGGAGAGAAAGATGGAGATATATCTAGGTCCCCTTGTTATGAATAGGTGGTTTGCGATGGGGCAGCGCGTAATCCATAACGTCTATATCTTCCACAGCCTCGTTATCTTTGGAACGAAGATTTTCCTCAGCTTTGGATCGTCCTGATTCCAGTGTCGATCTTTCTGCTTTCTTCCATATCTGCACCATTATTCTTCCTTCATTAGCATTTTAGTCATCCAGTTTTTCTCCAATGCATGCATGCATTGAATCAGGTCTCTTTGCACGAGATTCTTTATTGAAAAGCTATTTCATCTTATTTTTAAATACTATTAGTGCATTAAAAGGATTCATGGATTAATTTATGCAAGGACTATATATATACCTCTGATCCAGTAGCCTGCTGCAAAATGTTCATCCAGGAGTTTGAAGTTTTCAACTTTTTACCTGCATGCTCATAATTTTTCAGTAAATTAAAGAGATGAATGAACCCAAAAAAAATTATTAAAAAAAATTAAAGGAAAAAGAACTCAGTATTAAATAAATCAATCAGAATCTCTTCTACAAACCTTCAATGTTTGCAGCTTCTTTAACTGAAGAAAACTTGTGATTGTCCAAGTTTGCATCATCATGATCTGAAATCTTATCGTCATGTTTCACGAATCTCTCAGCTACTGAACTCTTCACATCCTGCAACAGATTGGATTTCATAATTTAGTTGAATAATCTTTTTGCATAATAATTAAACTTCACTATAAACTCACGTGATGAAACCACAGAACTAACCTTGCCAGAAAGCTTAACAGTTTCTTTATCCATAAGAGGTCTAGCAGCACATGCATGCAGACAAAGATACAAAACAAAATAAGCAAGTGAAGCCATAATGGATAGATTACAATCTTCAAGTGAAATATTGCCAAGTTATATATGTCAAGAGAGGTAGATCTGCAGTCTCAGAGTTGTGATTGATCACTGTGGGATATTGATGGACATATGTATAGCGAAAAGGAAACGAAGCATTAAATGCAGGCAATAGTAGGAGATGAATTTTGTCTTAAGAACATGCAGGTGCTTGTATTGAATACAAATTTGAAGATATGGATGGCCCCCCTTGTCCCCTCTTTCTGATTCTCAATCAAAAGGAGAAAACTGTTATAGCTCGACCTAGGTTCGATTCATGGTACGTATAGCCGAATAACTATTCGTTGTTATTAAATTCAATGAGAGAATTAAAGAGAGCAGTACTGTAGTGGGAACTATCCATGTGTTGGAGGACAAGTTCTCCACTACTTATCTCTGTGGTATTGAGATAATCTTTTATTTATTACTGCATGCCTACCTTCTTACACTCCTGTTTGTCCTTACAAATGTTCTTGTCCTTTTCTTTCTCATTAGAATGCAAGAATTCTTTGATCTATCTTCTTTGGAATTTTGATTACATTTTAGCCATTAATATTAGTTTGTGGCATGTGGAATAATCCTTGTGCGACCTGGATTATGAAAGCAACGGCCTACTATGTTGTTCCCTCTTCATTATATTAATTCAATGATGGATACTCATTTATTACCAGTCCTTACTGATTTCTGAAACAAAATTTAGTACTTGTTGTATTTAGATGATCTGTGTTTTTTTATGTGTTGAAATTGGACGAGTACAGTTCCTTTTGTATACGTAGTATTCATGAAATTAAATTGTTCATTGAACTTTCATAGTCATATATCAGTAATGCTATATAATGAGTTATCTTCATTCATGTATATAATCATGGCTAAAATTTGCATTAGCTGCTCATCTATGTTGCTTATTAAATTGACAAATGAACCTTTGTTTCCTTCCTTTTCATGATCAATGGAGACCCTTTTCTTTGTTCATAATATATATTTCCAGTTAGTTAATTCCCATGGTTAAGACATAATAGCTAGATCACCATGTATGTACGTATGGTAATGGATCTTGAGCTTCAATACATGAGTTATATGTATTCATGGTGAATAATATGAAGAACTTTCAGGTTGAAGTCATGAGAAAACCCTTGAATTTGGATGATCATGTTGGAAATATTTGAGAGGTAGTTAATATTGTTAATGAAGCATTTATTTAAAAACAATATATATAGCTTTTGGGATTAGAGTCCATCATGTATTTATGGTATTGGATAATCACATGTCCTGTTTTTTGTGAATATTTTAAGCTGTAGGGACTTCATCATCCTTAACATATGACTTTGCTCTCTAGCCTGCATAATTCTTTCCAACTGAAGAGGATAAAACATTTTAGCAACTTCTTTTTGTTCATGTTTCAACAATTTGGGTTATTATGTCATCTTCATTTTTTATTTTAGGTCGATAAAAGTTAGTAGTTCCTCTCAATAACTTCAAAATGTATGGGGTGCATCGTATGTATCTACTATCTATATATATACACATAATCATACATGTATATATACATAAATTTAGGACTAAAATTATACGTGATCTACAATACAAATACATTTTGTCATGTGGATGTCGCAAGTAGCAATTAAAATAGAGGTGTAGGGCTTAATTAGGAGTAGGGTCCAAGAGGAAAATGGGAAATAGGGACCCAAGTGATGGTGTTTCAGACAAGGTTGCATGGCCATACCGCCAATTTCACCACCACAACAAGACATGGGGGCCCACCATCCCTACACTAGGACCATCTAATTTTTATTTAGGTCTGGAACGAAAATTTCGTTTTCGAAAGAAATATCACTAGAATTTAAAAAACTACTGGAAACTTTGTAAAAAATAGGGAAATTTAAATGTTGTTTGTGTTCATAATAGAATTTCAAAACATATTATTATATTATTACTAATACTAAAATGAATTCTATGACGTTTTGAATAAGATGATAAGTCATCTTAATCTAAACAATATTGAATTAATCTTGCAGATATATGCCGACTACTTATTTTAATTTTCATAAACTTTTGATCTCATACACGATACAATTAACAATTATTTAAAGTTAATAAACTTTTGATCTTATACACACTATAATAATAATGCCTATATTATAATATTATTAAGCTACAAAATACATTCATTTTCTTTTTAAAAGATGGGGCCAGTCATTATAAAATTCTACTACAATATAAATAATATATTTTTAAAAAAATGTTTTTTTTACTGAAATTCATATTTATCAATATTTCGCCCATTTGTATTGTGATGTCACTGATATCGAAATTGATACCGATATTTAATTAATGATAATTTAACGAAATTTTGTGATATTCCATTTCTATTATAGTTATATGAAAAAGTGAAAAATATCGAAAATACATCGTTACAGTTCATTTTTATATCAATTATGTGAAAAATGAAAGTACGTTTCGAATATTTTCATCCATTTTTATATTACATAATAATATTATGAGTTTCATTACAACGACTGATATTACATGCACAACAGGAGACCCAACAAAATCAAAATTATTTCACAATCCGATGATATATAATCAACTAGGATGATCAGTGTTTGAATAGTACCTGTCTGTGATTGAATAGATGTGATAAATTAATGAGAAATTAATTAGGGAAAGGCGGGATGTTCCATGTGATCAAAACATATAACTAAACGAACACTGACCCTTGCCCTTCTAATTTCGATTCATTTACAACTCAAACATATTTTAAAACGACAATTGCAAAAATGAATACGGATTAAAAATATGATAATAAAAATAGGAGTAAAAATTTCATTTTATTCACACGATCATTATAGAATTGCACCAGTAAAACAAATATAAAAGTATTTTCATGAATTAATAACAAAAATAAGCAAATATATAAGAGTCAAATTTGTATTTTGTAAATTAAAAATCAATTCAAGAACAAGCCCAATTAATAATGAAGGCCAAAACGAATCTTTAAGATTTTCATCCTCGAGTGATTACCAGCCACAACTCGTTGTTAACTATCCTAATTGCTCCACAATTATGCGTTACATCTTTGTTCCGTTGCTCAATCTATATATATAAATATATTGAAGGAGATTTGAGATAGGAACATCCCAACTCACTAAATTACAATCAAGAAAACCTAAACATTAAATAACACATCTTAATCGACCATAAATTGATGAGTGACTCTTGTGTGTCTGGTGCATCATACAATCGAGACAGTCCGGATTCGATTTGCATCTGTACCCTTTTGTTTTATTTTTTATTTTTTACGTTACCTTTATAGTATATTAATCATACATTTATGTTATATTAGTTACCTTTATGGATACATACACAATTAAGATGACCTAATTTCACTCAATTATATCACACAACACTTTTTTTTTTAATAATTCCCTTATCATGTGAGGTTCTTGTGAGATGATTTCATAGATTTAAATTTGTAAAAACAGTCAAACCTATATTTAATCATACATAATTTTTTTCTTTTTTCTTACACAAAAATTTATATTATATAAGATCGTTTCACATAAATTCAATCACATTTGTTTGAATTTGGAATCCTTTTCTAAATTATAATATTAATTAATTAACATATAATGTATATTAAATATAGTTTAAAAAAAGAAATATAATAGATGATGTAACTCCACCTCTTCATCCCATATAATAATTTGGCGTACATAATAATGCTTCAGTTAAGTCAATTATTATAAATTGCATACACCTAGGCACGAAGGTAATGTGCAATTAAAAACAAATATTAAAACCATTATTGAGTAGAACATTTCTCTTATATATTTATTAAATAGATTTTTATAGCGTGTATCTATTTATTTAAATATCCCGTCTTCCATGGTTTCTTGCCCGCGTTAATATTCCAACCCAAACTACGCCATATATTAAAAATTAAAATCAAGAGATCTGAGATAACTAAATTTGGGTTTTTTTTTTTTTGCCCCCAAGTTCAAAAGCTTTTTAAAAATTCATTTAAAAGGAATTCTATGACCAGGCTCTCAATCCGGCAGACCACTTCAACCCTCGATCTAAATAACCATTTTATATAACAAAATAGAATGTTTAAACTTTCTCCAAACATAAATCGAATATGAAAACGGAACAAGATTTGACCTAGGTTAAAACATAATTTATAATTTATAACAAGTGAGAGTGACCAATGGTCCCAATATTTTTGAAAACTTTGTTTTACATAAATAAATAAGAAGATCGTATGGCCCATATATGATTTATTCAAATAACAAAAAAATGTAGCTAGATTAGCAAATCAACTAATTAATTGACTTGGAAAAAGGACATATCGAACAAGCACAAATAGAAGTTGAGAAGAACATTTGTCAATCTCATGCTTGGATTAATATAATCAAAAGAAAGTAAATATACCTAAGGAGAAAATATCATTTTTTTTGTCCAACAACTTTAGTTCTATATATTTTTTAACCAGTAATTGACTTTACAATTTTTTTTAATGATTTTTATTTAAAAAAATTCTAATTTTAATAGGATTTCAGTCGGAAATTCGATTTTTCACAATAATTACTTACATGAATGTGCTGATGATGCTAATATGATGGTCCCTATTGATTTAAGTTAATTATGAAGGAAAATTTGATTCATGTTGTATAAATTGTCAGTGAATTAATTTATGTCATCCAAATTATGGATTTTCCTTTCAAAATGGATGCTACAGAAATCAATTTTCTCCGTACAATCAAAATCTCAAATTTATAGAATCACTTCGTATTACTAGTGTTGGTATTATCGACGAAATCATAACAATTAAAATTGAAAAAAAAAAAAACCTATATGATCATTATAGATCTCTGTAAACTTAGTACTTCTAAAATGAATAAGTCAAAGGTTATATAGGATAAAATTTGAAATTGCCACGTCTAAATATATAATTATTTTTATGACCAAATTAAGGTTAAGATTTTTTAGAAACATTTATCAGCAGATAACAGATCAAAATAAGTGAAACTACTTAATACTTAATTCAGAGTAAATTTAAAAAACTTTATTTTGCAACATACGTTTTGAAAAAATACGTATTTATCATCTACAAATAAAGTGTGCACTTCTTTAATTTATGTGTAATATAATGTGTCCGTGCAAGTAAAACTAGCCCTATAACTGACAAATTAAAACTGTATCTTTCTAAATAACCTCTACCACATGGATTATATTCTTGATTTATTTTTTAATACGAGCGTAAAAGTTGACCTTGCCAATTCAATCATATGCTATATATATTCCAAAGTATGTGTTGCTTGCTATGCTAAGATGACACCTGAGAAATATATATATATATATATATATATATATATTTAGTTCCAAAATAATTTTTGTAGCATCCATTCTGCCTTTCTGTTTGATCAAAATCAATGAAATTAACAATGGGGTCTTTGTTGTTATTCCTCAATGTGTTAATGAAGCTACAATCATCAGTTCTGAGTGCACCACAAGTCCCTTGTTTTTTTATATTTGGTGATTCGTTGGTTGATAATGGCAACAACAATGATCTTAAGACTGAGGCAAAGGTTAATTATGCACCTTATGGAATCGATTTTCCAGGAGGAGTAGCAACTGGAAGATTCACCAATGGCCTAACAATGGCTGATGTCCTTACTCAGCTTCTTGGTTTCGACAAATTTATTCCACCCTTTGCCACGACAAAAGGCAACGATGTTCTTAATGGTCTGAATTACGCATCTGGATCTGCTGGAATTCGTGAAGAAACCGGAGAACAATTGGTAAATTTCTCAAAGTTTATTAATTTTAATTTTACGCAAGTCATATTTTATGTTTGGATATTGTGATAGGGATTTCGATACAGCTTGGATAGGCAGTTGGAGAATCACAATCTCACTATATCTGGCATTGCTCAATTGCTTGGAAGTGAGACTTCGGCCAAAAAGCACCTGGGAAAATGTTTGTACCATTTTGTCATTGGGAGCAATGACTACATAAACAACTACTATCATCCTGAGTATTATAACACTAGTAGGATGTATACACCAGACCAATATGCTACCATCTTAGTTCAACAGTACTCTCACCAGCTTAAGGTACTCCACATAGATTTCATCTTTAACTTCTTTCCTTACAAACTTGATCCAACTTGATATTTCATCTTATATTCCATTATTTTTAAATCATGATATCTATAAATTGATCATGTCATACTCTATACTTGATATGTGATGATTATTTTAAAATATCAGATAAAACATCAATATGAAATAGAGAATTCTTTTGTTTTCCTTACCATGCGGATCATGACCACTTCTCTTTTTTCTACTCACTTTAGATGTTGAGAATTTTTGCCTTGATGTTTTAAAAAAAAGAAATGGGGTTTTTGGCCGGTTATGAATTTTAAAAAATATATCGCATGTAAGGACAAAAAAAAAAAAATTAATCAAGTTTCTAAAAACATAATAATAAAGATAAACATATGTCTTTAAAAGGAAAATCTTAATCATGAATGTAACTTAGGTTTTTTTTTTTTTTTTAACCATCATCAATTTTATGTATTTTAATTTTGGTTTAATATTATTCTAAATATCAATTTTACCTAAGTGAACATTGGAATTGAAAATTTCACATCAGCAATTCCAATACCCACACAGATAAAAATTAAAATCGAATAAAATCAGATGAAATTTGAAAAAAAAAAATTATAATTAAAGGACCAACGTTAGAATACATGAAATTGGTGATAAAAAATAGACAAAACCTAAATTACAGCATGAAAATTGTAATTTCCACTAAAAGCTTTTTTTGTACCGGATTTCATCACAGACTTTGTACGAGTTAGGTGCAAGAAAAATATCGGTTTCAGGACTTGGTCCATTAGGTTGTATCCCGGCAAAGCTGGCCGGGGGGACTAATGGATCAGCCTGTGTAGACTCGATCAACAATGCAGTTCGATTGTTCAACGACAAGCTCAAGCTCCTCATCGACGACCTCAACCAGAATCCTACGAATGCAAAATTTGTGTACATAGGGGCCATGGATTTGAGGCCAGCAGAACTTTTTGCTATTGGTATCAGGATTATTAGTGAACCATGTTGCAAAGTATCCAGCACATCTGGGCTTTGCCTCCCTAGACAATCTCCATGCCTTGTTAGATCCTTCCATATTTTCTATGATAATATCCATCCAACTGAGATTGTCAACAGGATTGCTGCAACTTCTGCATACTTAGACATTCTCAAATTGATTATTTCCTAGAAATTGTTATATATTGCTTTCAATTTGGTTGATTCTTGAATGAATCTTCATTTCTCTGTATGTCGTTCGTACATTTTAATTTATAGGCAAGAAGGAAAAGTGTAGCTTATCAGTTAAGGTTGTTGTTACTTGTTCAAATGGTGTGAGTTTTGCAATAAATCACAATTACATGATCTCCTGGTTCTTTCTTGTCTTGTATTTTTATATTTTGTTTTTGGAGAAACTTTGATGTAATACAATTTTGATCAGATTTTAACTTGGAAATTTTCAACTTTCAGAATTTATTTCTAGTAAATCGTTAAAATATGATTGTGTTTGTCTCATTTTTATTCAGTAAAGACAAATCAAATAGTACAATTTGATAGAGTGCTCGATTTACAAAAGAATTAAGTGGATTAATATCGTGTGTATATTATGTAGATCAAGAAGGATAGGAGATGTCCTATTATTCTATCCATCATAGAAATCTATTGATATGTCGGATATTTAATATATTTATTATTTTTAAATTTTATAATTTTCAAAAATGAGATCATTAAAATTGTCGACGATTTACATTTTAACATTTTTCAAAATAGAAAATAAATTGATGTTTACTTATAAAATAATTCGCACTACTACATATATTTTGTATGATGGATGGACCAAATAACATTAATTACTAGTATATATAATAATGTATATAGCTAGAAAAGTGTATATTAGTGGAATATAGAAAATATAACAATTAATTATCGATGAGGTCTAATTGTTATTAGTGAAAAATCAATTGCATATTCTTCCCAAATATTTGTGAAATTGTTGTTGATTTTTCCAAAAAAATAAAAGAAAAAGCCTGGCCTCCACAATCCATCTGGCCTAGATGTTCTTTATTTTCCCCCAAATTTGAACTTTTCAATAATTGGTAAACAATTTTATTTAAAAATTAATATTTATTTAGAAAAAAAAATCATTTAGAAATGACCACTAAAAGTTATTGCAAAACAAAATGGGTGAGACTAAAGACACTCTATCTTCTTTTAAGCTCACCTATTTATTTAGAACACTCCAAAAATTAAAAACACACTTTGAATATTTTTTAAGCACACCCCATAACATTCCAATTCTACCTTTAACCAAAAAAATCTCTCTTCTCCTCCTTTTCTCCTTCTATAACATTTCAATGTTTTTGTTTCGATTTACAATGTATTACTTTATTTTTGTACAAATTTCTTTAGTTACATTTAGGGTTAGTAATGGATTAGTGAAATAGTAGTTGATTTTGATGAAATTTTAAGAAAAATCGTAAGTTGTTAGGAGAAAATTCGAGAAAAACGAACAGAATGGATGACCCTGGTTGGCTGACATTGTTTGAGGTTGTTCGGCTGCCTCGGCCAAACGGATAAGAGAGCGTTTGGCTGTCTCGGTCGAACGGATATGAGGCGTTTAGTCGGTTTGGTCGAACGTGTAAATTTATGAAATTAAAGTTTAAGTGAAAGAAGAAACAAAATAAAGGAAGATGCATACAAAATTTGATTTACGAGTAAATTAATGAGTTAGTGAAATAGTAGTTCATTTTGATGAAATCTTATGAAAAATCATTAGTTGTTGGGAGAAAATTCAAGAAAAACTAATAATACGGACGATCCAAATTGGCCGACATCATTTGAGGTTGTTCGACTGTCCTGACTGAATGAGTAGGTAGATATTCGACCGTCTTGATTGAACGAATGAAAGTGTGTTCGGCTGTCTCGAACAAACAAAATATAAGTAATTTTTAAAAAAAATATTTTAATTTTTTACTATTTATTTAATTTTATATTTTTTTATTATGAATTGGACTTAGAACTAGGTGGGGGTGCTTTAGTCCCACCCAAACACAATTGGTTCTTGATTTCGAGAAATCCAATTGGTGAAATTTCCTCCTCTCCAAGAAATTGTCTTCATAACTCTGGCGTATAAATCCTATTAATTCCCTTGAAAAATCTTCAAGAATAAAGGAAACCCTACTCTAAATCCTGCCCTGTACCAAATCTGAGAACGAGAAGGATCAAGGAATGGGAATAATAAAGAGCAGCTTCTCATTCTTGATGGGAACAGCATTCGGAGTCTATGTAGCCCAGAATTACAACGTTCCTAACATCCAGAAGCTCTGCAATACTGGCCTGCTTATCGCGAAGCACATTGAAGAGAATTACCGCAAGCCTAAGAAACGTCGTGATGATGCTGATGATGAATAGACCTCGATTTTTTTGTGTTTCTTTAGACGCCCACTAATTGGCTGTGGTATTGCCTATTAGCTTCTCTTAACTTTTCGAGAACCTTATTCAAGGTTTCTTTCTTCCTTTTTCATGAATAGGGTTTGAAAGTCTTTTTGGTATAGAGAAATTGAGTTGTGGAAATTTTGGTATTTTCTATTGTTTCTTGTTAACTATTGAGGCTCAATCAATCAATGGAAATTTAAGAAATTTGATGTCTTGTATTTTTTTCTTATTCTTTTGAAAAATTACTGATAGGTTGTTGGCACACAATTAAACTATTTGTGGATTATGCTGATACTCATATTGATGAAATCAAAACCTTGGAATGTTTATGCTTAAATCTAATTTAAGCAAGTTGCAGTATTGCTTGTGTTATTAATCCAATGTATGGCATATACTCAGGACTGTTGATCAGTGATTCATATTTATGTATATAGTTGAAGCTTACAGCTAATGAATGTCATTCTTGAAAATATTTACATACATACTATAAGAAGTTACTTCATATTGATTTTTGTTGATTGTCTCCCTGAACTTAATGTCAGATGTCAATGTTTCTAGATTGAATATATGTTTGTGATGCCAGCATTCCTGGCTGTATGAAGTTACCTTATGTCGATTCTCTCTATGAATTAATATCAGTCAATGATGATACGACTGCTTGCAATTGATCTAAGTAGCCTAAAAGATGACTTCTCTTTAGTTCACCTCAGTTCTTAGTAATCTATTTCAAATTTCTGAGGCATGTTTGTACATGTTTGTGTTGTATGCCAAAGAAATGATGGCATGTGCTATGTATAGATTGTTGAAGTTATTTTTGTGATGCCAGCACTCTTGGTTCTTTTCTATATAGGTGGCTTGATCTTCTTATTTCATCAAAAGACTCTAGGCATTTTTATCAGTTATGTTCGTTATAGATGAGAAAATACGAAATGGATGTCCAAAACAGAGGACAAAATGTGGGAATTAGTCACTTCATTAGCTGTGCTTGTTTCTTAAGGTGCCTTATATATGCTTCTTTAGGTGAAACAAGGCATGGTTAATGAGGTATATATTTGAGGTATATATTTGTCCCCCCCCCCCCCCCCCCCCGATATATTCTATGCTTCTTCTGTTTTGTTTTTTATGCAATGACAGTCTTCTAATGTGAAGAATTGTTGTGTTTTCTTAATTTTCTGGTGTTCGTTGGACATTTACATAACAAGAGGAAGAAGTTTCTTTACTTGCTATAAATGTCTTTGATTTTACCTAAGAATCTGAATATTTAGATGAAAGAAGCTCATTCTATTTTGCATGCCTTGTTGAAGATGCTAATCAGGGTTGTAAAAAGATTGCTATATTTCCTCAAAGCTAAACTATATGCTTATACATATCTATGTTATGTTTGTTGATCTGTTCTCAGATCAATATGCAAAAAGAAAGTCACTTCATGTGTACTAATTCACAACAGCTAGTTCTACTTCTCAGTCAATGTTCAGATACAAATCAGATGAAGTGCAATTCGTAGTAGATGACTTGTAATATACTTGAATTTTCTCCTTCCCCAATGCACGCCAATGGTTAATGCATGCCATTTTTTCTGGATCTGAACTTGGAGGCGTTAGGCAGCTAAGAATTTCCAATAACTTCTCTGTTTCACCCAGAAGAAGAATAGCATGGCGAACATTTTCTTCTCTCTGTTCAATGGAACTCTGATGGCATTTTATTGATATGGCATGCTGTAAGTTGGTAAGGCAAGCCCCAATTATATCAGCAATCATAGCAGTAAGACTTTCCAAAATTGCTTTACTGCATTCATTAGATCTCTTTTCAGTGTTTAGGAGAAGGGTTTGACATATTCTATACATTGCATTTGCAGCCAAAACTTTGACAGGCCATTTTGAAGGATTGTATTTCAAGCAACCAATTGCATCATTCTTTCTCAACTCCATAAACTTGTGCTTGGCTATCTCAGAAAGCTCAGAAATTGTGTCTTTTGGACTTTTTCCTTGAAGGGCCATCTGACGAAGATCAACATCTAGCCACCTGTAGTGGAGGTCAACCCCCATCCATACTATCTCTGCTGCTCTCCTGACATTTACCAAGTTTTTTTTTGTATCAAGGTTGTTCTCGATATCTCTAACGTACTTGAGGCCTTCATGAACAGATACTATAAGCTCTTTCACAGGCTGGAAGTCAGTATCATTGATTGCTACTGCAATGCTTGTTAATGTCACCATAGGAAGTGCCCAGCAGTTGGGAGGTTCTTCAGAATCCAGAGAAGGAACTATGTAGCTGTCAAACTTGTATACACCCTCAAATCCCCGTGAAGGATTCAGTTTCTCCAAAAGCTGTATCAAATATTTTGGCTGCTTTTTTCTCCCCATTCGGATCCAATGTCCGATTGCATCCCTATCACATTCCATCATCACATCAATCAGATTTTCCTCGCCTTCAAGATGCAGTACATACTGGCTCAGATTGAGCTTGCTAGTGGCCGTCGACTCCGATTCTGTATCACAGGTGAGAACCAAATTCTTCCTTTTAAACAAGTTGACAACTTTCTTGCAGAACCGGAGGATCATCATTAACCGGCTCACAAAGATTATTGATATGAGCCTAACTAACTTACTCAAAACCACTATCACTTTCTGAACTGAAATGCATAAACTTAAGACCCTGTTTTTTATTTTATGCACAAGTTTTCTACCACCCCGGCCACAGATTTTCAGCTCCAATGGACAGTCCCTCAATTGGCTTAGCGTCTGAACCCAGTACTTTTCTACTGATAAGAAGTTGCTTTTGCCATAGTTCTTTGTCCTCGTTGGGCACATGAATTTAATAGCTATGAACCATCTTAATGCCGGGCCAATTGTTCCCACTACAACGGTTGTAGTCTGAGTTACCAGTATCATCGTAGTCGACCACTTGTAATCCGAGTCACCTGTACAAAACTTGAAGCACCATGGCATGAGGTAGCTACGAAGCATGGCTTCCGCAAAAGTAAATGTGCTGAGTAGGCAGAACGCTCCCGAGGCAATGCAAGTTGCTAATCGCCCCATCACAAACTGTGGATTACAGGTATGAGCCATCATCCAGTATCTTGTGAGATCGTCTCTCAGTTTCCTAGTTATCGAGGCATGGCTGTTGTCTCTGCATTCATTCTTCACCACTACATACTTCTTACCATACTTGACATCTAAGTATTTCTTAGCTGCAGGAATCGCGAAGGATGAAGAAATCATGATTGCGAACAATACAACCATCAGACACATTACAACAATATGCTCTATCCAGAACACATAGATCACCCCAGTGCCTAATTGTATGCAAACATTGACAATCAAGGTAACAACAAGAATCCCTAGTGCCACCACATTCATCATGAGCTCTTGGTTCTCCATGGTTCCTAAAGAAGGCATAGAGTTACCTATCACTGTACAGATAAAGGTGGTGCTGCTGAGTTTCGCCAGCTGATCATGGGGACGGGGCATGGACGTATTCAGGTCAACCGCCAGTTTGACCGCCACACCGATAAGAGTGAGGGTTGTGGCATTGAGAGCAAAGAATTTGCAAGGGAACCAGAACTTTCTGTATCGGAATCCATGGAAGACGTCGAGAGCCATAGCTATGGCACAAGCTGCAGATGCTGCCACGACATAGATGCCGATCCATGGCATCGGCTCGCTGAACCTTGAATCATCTAGGTTTCCATTGACAGTGCAGCCCAGCTTTACCATATTCAATGCTCTTCAGATCTATAGCTTCCAAGTTTTGAAGGTATTGATTGTTCTCCAGGGAGATTGTATGGAGAAGACCGGTTCAGTTATCTAGAAGTATGTGGAGTGGTTGAAGAGAGATTTTGATGACATAACTAAAATAGAAATTTAATTTTGGTGGGTCAAGATTGGGTTTTTCTCTCTTGACTTTTTTCCAGTTGGATCACTACTAGTTCTTGAATTTCAAGCAGGTCGATCACTATTCAGTATGTCTGATTGGTTAATTGTCAAATAATCAATGTGATATTCTAATATGATGTGTTTCAGTTTAACTTCTTCATCAGGTAGTTTGTATTGTAATGTTTTATTTACTGATATTAAGTGAAATCAACATTATTGAGATGACGTATAATATAAATTTTTATAGTCATGGCTGACGCATTTCAAGTTTGAATATCTTGATTTTCTAAAATCAAAATAGTGATGCATCCAACCTTGACTTTGACTTTGTAGAGAGGTCCAGATCCTCTTCATTGTCGAGGCAACCAAGCTGGCCCACCGTGATGATTTATGTATGTGGCTGATTTAT
The DNA here is from genome assembly GCA_028654395.1 of Scutellaria barbata. Lineage (NCBI taxonomy): Eukaryota > Viridiplantae > Streptophyta > Magnoliopsida > Lamiales > Lamiaceae > Scutellaria > Scutellaria barbata. The sequence goes on from CM053645.1 coordinate 14,524,916, forward strand.
CTCCACATTATTCTTACAAGAAGAAGAAGATGTCAGAGGCAAAACATATGGATAATGAACTATACCTTAACAAGCCTTGGATAAAAGATTTTTTTGAGTGATTAATTATATAGCCATAAGGTTAGACCATGGTGTCAATTTTGAGGTGGATTGTAACTGACTTAATTCCATTCAATCTGAAAAATATTAACAGTTTTGTATGATTTAAATATTTTTCATTAACTTTAATTCAAACTGATTTGAGACCATAAAAGTTTTCCTTGACTAAGAATTTCTAGAACATAAAATCATATTATTCTCATAAAAAACATAAAATTTATACTATTTCGTGTTGGTACTATTTTGGCACAGTTGTTAATTTGTTTGCATCTACAGTATGTTGACGTTTTTGGCAAAATTGAATTATTTGAAGCTGTGGGTGAACAGGAAGCTGATACTTCTCAACCTTACCAAGAGTTAACTGCAGATGTGCTGGTAATTTCCACTGATTTCTTTACTTCTAGTAATTCTGTTTTGTTTTGTTTTTTCTTAGCTTCTTTTTTCCAATTAGATTTTACTGCTGCAAGAACAGTCATATGTGATAGTTTGTTAATTGATACACTAGAAGCTGATAATACTGTATAAAATGGGGTGTAGTTAATTGATTGTTGATTTTCCTATATGTTGCATATGATATGAGCTTTTTAAGCAGAAAATGCTTGGTTTTCTGCAAAGTCTAAGACTCTGGAATGATTTCTTGTGTTGCTGCATAACTTGAGACTATCTGTTCGAGTAGATGCAAGCAAATTGAACTGGCAGACATTTTTATTTCATAAAAATGGTGGAATGAATTATATATCACATGCTTCTGTATTTGCAGATGCCAGCAAATTGGAAAAAAACTTCATGGATGCGAAATGTAACTCATGTCATGGGTCAACAGCTTTAGTCGTGTCTCTGAGCTGTAATAATCCCTATTTGCGACTGGTAAGTTGGTTAAATTGTCCAAATCTCCTCTCCTAATTCAAAGAAAACCTTTTGATTAATGGTGCTTTTACTCTAAGTTAAGGCTTGTCTTCATGTACTGCATCTGTTATGAATCAGTGTCATGCTCTGAATATATATCTATTTAAGTTTCATAATTCAACAATTGAATTCTGATCATGTTTCTTTGAATGATACTTATGGATGGAAGACTTAATTGTTCTAGCTTTCTCATATCACGTTCTACATTTCCGTTTTACGTTTTTGACTTCAGAGTATATAAATGCAAATCTGGCTGCTTCTCTTTCCTTTCAGGGAAAATCATGACTCATGATCATAATTTACACTTTGCAGTGCTCATATCAATTGGTAGATGAGAACTTAAATCCTTAGAGCTGTCATAGACTTTTTTTTTTTCAATTTTTTTTTACATCCATTATGATACTAAAAGAGAATAGGATAGTGATGATGACTGAGAGATTTCCAGTGCAGATCATCTAGTGAACACATCATGGGATCCAACACATTAACAATATTATTCATATAAACTTAAGATAGAGTGGATTTTACTGACTCAATTCTGTTGTAAAAAATGTAATGATTTTGTACTATTTAAATATTGTTCAATAACTTTAATACATAATGATTTGTCACCATAAAAACTTTGCTCGACTACTTGAGGATTTCTTGGACCTAAAAACAAGATTATTCTCTTAAAAGCAGGATTTTAATACGTGATAGAGTAATGTAAATCAGCATGTTATCCCAACAAATATCTGTTTTAGACAGAATAGTGATTTTCAGATGCATTGTCTATGATCAATCAAACTAGTTAATTTATTACTGCTTTCAAAATCGGAATTAATGTTGCATGGGATCATGTCTTAATTGGAATAGCCTTGAGAGGAACTTCCTTGTGCATTGCTAGGCCAAACTTTTCTTTTGTATCCACTTGATCAAGTGTCACACCTGCTTCAAATTTCCAATCAAACTGATGCACAAAAGTTCCAATCATCATATGCATCATCCTATGAGCCAACGGAATACCCGGGCATACTCTTCTACCAGATCCGAACGGAAGAAGAACGAAATCTTGGCCCATATAGTCTATTTCATTATTTAAAAACCGTTCTGGCTCAAAAGCTTCTGGATTAGGCCATATCTTTTCGTCTCTATGTATTGACCACACGTTAACAAATATTTGTGTACCTTTCGGGATAAAGTAGCCATTGACTTCTGCATTTTCGCCTATTCTGCGTGGAATTAGGAAAGGACCTACAGGGTGAAGTCTAAGGATTTCTTTGAGAACAGCTTCCAAGTATGGGAGATTGGGAATGTCTGATTCTACCACTTGTTTTCTGTCTCCGAGCACGTCATTGAGCTCTTGTTTAACCTTTGCTAGTTTGTCGGGGTTGAGTAGCAACTCTGTTATGGCCCATTCTGTTGTGCTTGATGTTGTGTCCGATCCTGCTACAAATAAATCCTACAATAAAATTGATGTTAGAACTTCACTTTTGATGTTCTGGTAATGTTTAATCCTAGTTTTCCGTTTTTTTTTGTTCTTACCACAAGTAGATGTTTAACATCGTTCAAAGATAGTTCATTCTCTTTATCCTCGCTAAACTCGAGGAGTGTATCGAGCATGTCATTTTTCTTGGCAGAAGTCGGGGATGTTCGTCTGGCTTTCAATCTTTCATTAATTATACCGTCGAACATCCCAAGCAATCGTCCGAAGTGCAACTTCATTCGCTTCTTAAGCCTTTGTATATCAAATGGTTTGAGAATTGGGAAGAAATCAGATATATTAGGTTTCCCCGTCACACTTGTTAGATTCCTAAAAATCTCCTTAAACTCCGTTGTAGCATTCACGTCAAAGTTGATAACCTCACCAGAAAACATGGTCACCGACGTGAGATTGAGCGTAGTTATGAAAGCAGCCTCTCCGATGTTCACTAGTTTGCCTTTAATGCTACTTTCCTGCAAATAATCGTACAGATTTTGAATCATCCTCTGGCGAACGACGGCACTGTTATCGAGACGAGGAGTGGAAAGCATGACTTCTCTAAACACTTTACGCATTCTTCGCCATCGATCTCCCACCGGTAAAAAGGCTACGGAGATGGTGTGGTGATCGTAGGCCTCCCATGCATCTGCAATGAATCGGCTCGAAAAGACGTGATCATATCTTTGCAATACTTCTCTCGCCACTTCTGGAGATGAAACGACGACTGTCAGTAAGCTGCCAAAACGGAGAGACATCAAAGGACCATACTGTTTGGCAAGTTTGGTGATCGAACGATTAGGTCGTTCGCCAAGCAGAAGTATGTGTCCGATGATGGGTAGAGCATAAGGCCCTGGAGGAAGCTTCTTGCCTGATCTCTGCGGCCCAAAGTAATAATAATATGCTAAACTTATCAAAGATACAACTATGACTAGATAAGAGAAATCCATTTTTTGTGGCCTCTATGTTTGTAGACACAATTTCACATTTTTATAGCCAATACACGAGTTGTTCCCCTTTATTTATATTGAAGTTTGCGCATACTTCAAACGTGCAAGATATATCTCCTCCTTATTACCATTAAACCAAAAGCCTCATGATGCATTAAAGACAATCACTCTGTCATAATAACAGCAGTACATAAAGTTGACTTTAATCTTTGTAAGGATGAACTATAAATTTAACTAGCCCTCAAATGAGCAGTGTGTTAGGTATAAAACGTACTTCAAATTTTAGTAATTAAGTATCAACGGTGACTTATGGATGGATGGCTTTATATCCTATCTAATTTTAGCTATTTGGTCTTCCTTAATAAATGATGCCTTGTCAAAATCCTACCTCTCTACAAGAACTTGTATAAAGATACTTAACCTCCACAAAAAAAAAGAAAAAAAAAAAAAAGAGATAGACTAGACTATCAAATGGATGTGGAGTGAACTAATTAACAATATAATCCGACATGATTCAATTTCTTAAATTTTAGTTTGATATGTATAAGTATGGATCAAGGTGGAAAACATTTTGATTGTCACCAATTTTTTGAAAGATTTTCTTGCAATTTATTTTGATTGCGTGAACTATACATACATTTATTATAGTATCATATTTCATTTTAAGGTTTTCTTTGACATTTCATAAGTACAAAATTGAAAATTTGTATTGGGCAACCTGGAGAAATGTCCTTTTTTGTGGGTGGAAATATGAATTGGCAGGCAATTTATATCCAAACATTTCTTTTTCTTTATTTAATGAGTTTGAGGTAGGGGAAGGGAGGGAGACAATAAAGGCTATACGCTTGAACTATAAGTCTCGTGATAATTTATATCCAATTATGAAATAACACAAAATTTAAATCAAGTAATTGCATGGAAAAAGGAGTATTGTTTTCATGTTGGTCCTACAACAGAAAGGAAAAAAAAAACCTTATGGTGCTGTATGGTATGCTGAAGTTACTACCAAGTCTATATATATAAAGTTATTACCAAGTTGGCAACATAAGTGGAAGTAGTTGTTGATTCTTGGAGTTTTATCGATTTAAATTTGAAAAGAGATGTTAATTATCAGTTCAGGGATTAAATTATCGCTTAAAATTTCACAAAATAGTAATAGTACATCTCAAATATTTGTTTTACTATTATTATACATGCTTATTCTATTTTTCTATTTCTTAAACATATGGTGAAGTTCATAAATAGCATTTTGAAATTATCACTCTAAAATATTTCGGAATTATGAATGTTAAGGTACCAAACAAAACCTGAAAATTTTAAGTTTTTAATAGATAAATTTATCTTTTAAGTACGAACTAAATTTCTTATATTTGAAGTATTTTTTATTTAATTTATTGATGTTACTGTTTTTACTCTTAGTGGTGTGGAAAATAGTGAAGCACTATGGAAAGGAATATCTTATCTGGACCGGCCCAACAAACAATTTTGGGCTATAGTTTATTGGGCCTACTGTCTATTAGCTAGAAAAGCTAGGGCTAAATCAAATACCCAACAGACATATTCGGCCTAGCGCTGGGTAAGGACCGGGATTTAGAGCCTCTCTCTAATGGTAGTAATAACTAATAAGTAACGGTAGTTGCAATTAATCACCAAATAGCAGTTTGAGAGAGAGAATGGGGACGAGGAGCAACTTTTACAAGAATCCTTCTTATGCATACAACAAGCAATTGAATCTCAATTCCGTTCTTCAAAACCTCAAATGTATTTCGCTGATTATGCAACCCTTCTTCTTTCCTTTTTCCCTCTAATAGTTTCAATCTATTGATTTCTCTCCAATTTCCAGCTTACAATATTGCCGTCGGAGATGCTCCTCCAGACCAACCGGCCACCGTCGTCAGACGAAAGCGCCGCCGCCCTTCGAGGCCCTCGCCTGGTCAACGGAACCATGTAAAGGAGAATGATGGGCCTATGTCCCACCAAGAGTATATTGAAAAACGGAGGTTAAATTTCATTCCTTTTATTTGGATGATTAGTTTTTAATTATGTGACGGTTTTTCGAAATTGAGTTATTTGGAACCGTGGCTGAACAGGAAGGAAGCTGATACTTCTCAACGTTACGAAGAGTTAACTGCAGATGTGCTGGTAACTTCCGCAGATTGCTTGACTTCTAGTAATTCTGTTGATTTTTTGTTTTTCTTTTTCTTCCTGGGGTTCTGAACTGCTATTAGGTTATATGCGATAATGACTGTTGGGATCAACTCTTTACAGGAATGCTCGAGTTCAGCCTTAAATTTGGTGGGGTATGAAAGTAAGTATTGACACACACCTTTGTCCTTTCTGTTTAAAAATAATTTACGTTTAGAAGGTTTGGTGCTCGTTTGGTTCAACAGTTATTAAAATCTACGAATTATGCTATACATGTTCTTCCGGGACCTTTCTTTATGGGCCTATGGCTGGCGGAGCATGTCCATACTCAGTAGTCAATAATTCTTGGCTATATTAACATTTTTCAGGCATAGTTACCGGTGAGTGCGACTAATACTAATGTGTTTGGTAGAATGCAGCCATTCCTTACAGCTATAAACTGAATTTGTTTAGACATCTACCTTGGTGCTTGGTATTTGTGATGGGAGTTTTGGTGTGTAGTTCTAGAATATTGTTTAGTGTATTGTGTAGTTAAAATTTATGGAATGTATGTTTTAGGGTTCTGTTTGGTTGAGTTGATGGTTATGTAATGTTGAATAATATAAAGTCTTTGCTTTGAATTCCATAAATGCTGCTTCGACAAAGTATGTATTTATTTTCCCTATGGATTATATTTCGGTAGTTTCTAAGAATTTAATTACACTTTCACCTCTAGTCCTTGTCTTGTACTGAAACCAATCTGTTATATCTGTTTATTTCATTTTATATATTCTGAGCAGGAACTAGTTTCTTTTTCCTTCAATAGGTACACTTTTTTATGTTATGAAACTAAAGAAATTGTGCTTTTATCTGCATAACAAATGACCAAATGTGCAGGTGATAGAAGTACATCCGCAGACAGTGAAGAGGACCAAGGTCCTGCAAAGAACTCTGAAGAGCTCTTGAATTCTAGCAGTGAAATACAGTACTTTCCAGTTTCTGGTATGATTCCGGGATGCAAAATCCCAACTTTTTGTTTCTCTAGTCTTGGATAACATGAGTTACCTTACAGTTCTCTTTCCAAATTAAATTTTATGCTACAAGAACAGTCAAATAGAGCCATACAGTGAACTGATTAGGAAATAAAAGATTCTAGAAATGATGATACTGTATATAAAATGGGTTTAGTTCATTGATTGTGGATTTTCTTAGCTAGCACAGAGGAATCTGATAGAATCAAGAAGAGGTATCCTGCTCCAGGAGAACCTGTCTGTGTTGTGTGTGGAAATTATGGGGAGTACATATGCAATGAGGTGAGATATCTAATGTTGTAGTTCACTTTTCTATCTTCATGCTCATCATTTCAGTACCCATTTTTCAGTTTGTTACATTGTTGGTGTAGACCGATGATGATATATGCAGCATTGAGTGCAAAGCTGAACTCCTTCAGAGGATTAAATTCCAAAAGGTTTTCTTTTACTTGAGTCAATGCTCACCTCATTTCCCTTTTTTTATAAATTGTTTTAACTTCAAACCCCTTTTCCAGGAGCCCCAAAGTGAACAACTTGCCATTGGACCCTTGTCTGCACGTAGATGTACAGTGGAGGTGCCTGAATCTGGAGGGGACACTTGGGATTATGACCGGCATCGTTGGTCCAAGAAGATTTCTGGGCTTTGTACTTATGAATGGTATACTTGACTAATTATATGCTTTTCAAGAAGGAAATGCTTGTATTTCTGCAAAGGCTAAGACTCCGTGGAATGCTCAACTTCTGTTGCTGCAATCTTATACTGGAATTTCTGTTGCAGTTGGAAATGTCTGAAGCCTGGGCATCTTGCTGAAGACTGTTTGGTGATGGTGTCTCATAGTGAATATAGATCTGCTGGCGAGGCATACAACAATTTATTCTATTTTATTATAGAAATGAAAAAAATTCTTTTGAAATTTATAAGCTCATCATTTATTAAGCATGGTCTCTTCTTTACAGGTATCCATGCTTCAGAATAAATCCAATACAACATCCAGAGATCTTCATGATTTATACAAAAGGTTTCTAAATACCTTGTTGACTCATATTTTCCCTTCAGATACTGTTGCTAAAATTCCCCTGGGATAGTGCATCTGTATTTGCAGATGCAACTATATTTCATAAAAGAGGTTGAATGAAATATATATTCAATGCTTGCTGTATTTGCAGATGCCACCAAATTGGAAAAAACTTCTTGGCTGCAAAATGTAACTCATGCCGTGGATCAACAACTTTAGCCGTGTGTCTGAGCTGTAATAATACCTTTTGTGACTGGTAAGCTGCTTAAATTGTTCAAATCCCGTCTCCTGATTCAAAGCAAACTTTTGGTTAATGTGCTTTTACTCTGAGTTAAGGCTAATTTTCATATACTGCAGCTGTTATGAGTATGTGTCGTGCTCTGAATAAATATCAATTTAAGTTTTATAAGTTTCTAATTAAATTCTGATCATGTTTCTTTGAAGGATACTGATGGCAGTAAGACTCACCTGTTCTAGCTTTCTCATAGGACATTCTACATTTCCGCTTTATGTATTGTTATTTGACTTCACAGTATATAAATCCATATCTGGACGCTTTTCTTTTCCTTTCGAGGAAAATCATGACTCATGATCATTATTTATAGTGCTCATATCATTGGTAGATGAAACTTAAATCCTCAGAGCTGTCATAGATTTATTTTCGCTATTTGTTTTACATCCATTATGAGAATAGAACGAGTGATGATGACAGAGAGATTTCCAGTGCAGGTCATTTGAGTGAACACATCAGGGGACATCCAACACATCAACAATATTATTCTTATAAACTTAAGCGTCTGGTAAGGATTTGCTTTGTGTTTTGTTTTCTTTGTTTGACTTTCTGTGCCTGAGAGTTCTATCATATAGTAGGTTCGAGATCTGGAAATTATTTTTTCAGTTGTTTGGAAAGAGTTACAATTTAATGTGATTATAATTATGAACTGGATTAAAGTTTGTGTAGGAAAGTAATGGAACCAACTTTACTAATTCTTTTTCTTTCAATCTAACATGTTATATAGTTATGCTGACTGAAAATAAAAACTTTAGCTCAGCACATTATGTGTGGATTATTCAAGATGAGTTTTTCATCTATATAAATCAATTGTGAATAGAAAATACCTGCTGATTAATATGCATGTAAATATCTTTTTTCTTTTGCCATGATTAGTGTGGTGATTGAATTAGTTAGCATGCTTTCACAATGTTCATTGTTCCCCTGCAACTTGAATTTGTATTTACATACCTATTTCGCATTGAATTTATTGAAAGATTGTGTTCAACTTATGTCCATGAAGAAATTAACTTGGGTATTTTTTGGCTGATGGACTTTCTTAGTGCTTGAATAATGGGTACTAATACTTATTACAGGTTAAATGCTGCAAATCAAGTTGCACAGTGACTAGCATAAAGGACCTATTACTGTGCCACTATTGTTTTGACAAAGCATTCGATAAGTTCTATGATATGTACTCTGCCACTTGGTGAGTTATGCTCAAACCTTCCCCATCTTTCTCTGCAACGGCTTTCCTTTTCTTCCTAAAAAATTTATCATCCCCTTATGAGGGTTCAGTGTCTAATATGAAGATGAATTTATGCTCCTAGGAAACCATCTGGAATATCAATCATTTGGAATTCTATATGCTGTGAAGATCACTTTGAATGGTTTGTAATTGCCACTACTATGGTCATTGAATTTCCTCTTGGGCTTTTCAGCATCCTGATAATGAGGTGTGTTTTCTCAGGCACCGCATGAATTGTTTAAACGCGAATGTCGAAGATAATGCGTATATTTTAAAAAATAAACATGTTCGGGATGAGAAGCGAGTACAGCTGAGTGACTTCATCTTTTGAAGTGGGAGTCGTATAACTTGAAAAAGTTATGGATTGATGGATGAAATGAGATGGGGTTAAATTCTGGTAACGATACGGCGTGTTTGGAAATGTGGCATCTTATCATTTCTGCAATGTCTCAGACTCTCAGTAGCTGTTTTCTTACTACTATACTATTGCAAGCCAGAAGTGGAAATGTATGTTTTATCCACTATTGTATTGGATTTTTTAAAAAATTTTATTGGACGAATTGTATTGGATTTAGATAGCCTGGAATGAAATTTTCTGCTTGAATGCATAATTGCGTCTCATTCGTATGACCAAAGATATGCTGCATTTAGCTTTAAATCAATAAAAGTAATATTCTTTTCTATACATATATGATATAACATTATATTTAAGAATGTATATGTGTGTGTGTAGTTATTGGCCATTTTGTATTGAAATTTTGTTAGTGGAAGTAGTATCACCGATCACGTCTTGTTTATTTGTATTTGTAGATAACTTACATTGAGTTGTATATGTATTTATATTAATTCATATTCAATTGATTAAATTGGTAATAAATTACGATACTCTTTTTGTTTTAGTTGATTAGACAAAGATGTATTGTTATCACTTTAATTATATTATTTAATTTCCTTTAGTCAATAAATTTTACATGGTTTTAACTTTTAAGATCGTAAAACTGGAAAGATTCGTTTCTTTCCTTTTTTTTTTTGAAAGAATATAGAAATAAAACGATAAAAAGAAAGTAATTAACCTATAAATAAGTCGTGGTTCTATTTAGAGATATTAAAACCGGGTCGGGCTAAACGGGTTAGTCCGTTTAATCTTAAAAAACTCAGGGTTAGGTCCTTCATACGAGAGGCCCGAATCCGCTCTACCAATTGAGCTAAGGTGAATTTCAATTAATTATGTCTATAATATTATTTAAATAAAAATGTAGTTGATGTTAGAAAACAAAAATAATGATGTTAACTTCTTCAAGTATAATTTCAAATCACTTATTCTAACTAAATGTATCTTGAACTTTATTAATTAAAATCTATTAATTGATAATAAATATATATAAGGTATGTATTGATGAAACTAAATCAATAGTATTGTTTTATTTTTTTATGCTTATTTTGTATTATTTATTTTAAAAATATAATTTTTATAATTTATATTTTAGATTTTATATTGATTTTTTTACGTAGCTTGATTAGTAGTCTGTTTTATGCGAGATCCATTAAAATTAAAGTTAAATCCTCACTATGAAAAATCCGTTAAAAATGAATCGAATAAGATCCTAACCCATTTAACCTATAACCCTACAGGGTAGGGTCAATAGTGCCAGGGTCGGGCCCTTTAACATCTCGAGTTGTATTAAGTATTTACATCATCCTGAATCCCTAATCCCCCAATTCCATCGAAATTAGGGTTTTCTTCTCCGTCTGGTCGAATACGTTTAATCATGGGAGGTCATGGCGGTCTGAATATCCTCCCGCAGAAGCGGTGGAATGTCTACAACTTCGATAATCGAGAGAAAGTTCGGCTCGACGAGGAAGCTGCCGCCAAGGAGGAGCAGCTAAAGCGCGAGCAAGCCCGAAAGCGCGATACGGAGTCTCGAATTGAGAAGCTCCGTCTGGCTCGCGGCTTAAGGAGTGGAGGCTCATCCCAAGGCGATGACCAACCACCCTCCACATCTACTCCGGCTGAATCTGTTGCCGAACCCTTGGACTTGGAGTTGGAGTCTGATTCCAAGCACATGAATTTGTTTGAAGGGATCAGGATTTTCGACCCGATAAAAGTCGGTGACGAGAAAAGAGATGAGAAGAAAAGCAAATTTGCGAGAGATACTGACAGGAATAAGAAGGTGAGGAAGGAGGAGGTTAGGGTGGTGGGGCCTGAGGATGAGAAGTATAGGTTAGGGTATGGCGTTGCAGGGAAAGGAGTGAAATTACCGTGGTATATGGAGAAGAGAGTGGCGGGTGAGAAAAATGTAGATGAGGATGATGAAGAGGAATATGATGATCTTAAACTAAAGAAGAAGAGAAAGAGTGGTGGTAAAAAAACTTTGGAGGAGTTGAGGGAGGAAAGATTGAAGAGAGAGAGGACGGAGAAAGAGAGAGAAAGGGCTTTGTTAATGATGAAGTCTAAGAAAGCTAGGCTCTTTTCTTCCGGGAGGAGATGATGAGGTAATTTGCTAGTATGGGATTGACATGGGTACTGGATTTTGTAAATTGTTCCTTTTTTTCTTGATCTACTGAGAATATTGGAATTCAATATACTCGAATGCTTTGTGAACCCTGATGATCAGAAGTTGAATGATTTTGAGGATAAGATGTTTCAGTTCCGTACAGATGTTCTTCAGTGTTTATTATGATTTATGAATTGTTTGTGCTTGCTTAAGGTTTTTCAATTAGTGAAACGGGGGCGTAACTGTTTATTGTTTTGTTTATTGGAAAAAATGGAAACTTAATATACTCTTGTGCTTTTCTAAATTGTTTTATCTTTCAATGCATGCTTAGCATTTGAGTTATGAACAATCATAATATTGTACATTCTATTAGAAAAGTGAATGATATTAGGCTTGAAGGCATGTTCCCTGGTTGTGGTCTGGAGGATGGATGTGTTGTTGAGCCAAGAAGAACCATAGTCAAATATTTTGAAAGGTTTTGATGGTTATACTGCCACTATCTGTTATCTGAATGTAGATATCTAATGCAGAACATATAGATTGTTAATGCAAAACATACCTCCTTGGCTATATATTCTTATATTTGGTCTGAGAGGTATGTGGTGGATGTCACCTTTTATAGAGGGTTACTTGTTTTGTCATAATATTCATTTATTTGGCTGTTAGTTGAAATCAGAAGCTTTACTGTCTTCCAGAAAATTTCCAAATATATAAGTTCCAAATAATAAACTAGACATCCATATTTGAATCATTGTTATATTTGGAATCTCTATAGTTTGTAATATGTAAACGTTCACTTGTCATAGCAGCATATAATGGTTATTGTTTTGTCTGAGTTTCGCTTATTGATGATCAACAGCCTGGCAGAAAAGCGCTTGTTACTTTTGTATCGAAAGACCATTACTTCATTTTCTCATTCCTTTAAAATTTCCCCTAAATTTTCTGCATTGCTCATCCTTTTCCAGGCTTTGGCTTCTCTTCAAAAACAGTATCTTACTAGTCCTTGTCATTAGGAGTTGAGGTTATTAAGTTGGCTAGAGTAGAAATTATGTTTCTCTTTAATCATCGCTATCATCTTTTGCTCTTGTTTGGATTCGCAATTGACACTTTGATGGGCTCTTGGATGGTTGTTTTGGTAGTTCTGCTACTTAGATGCTATTAGTAAAATAAGCTTCTCAAAGTTGAGGGGTTATTCAGCAAATATCATATTTGGTAACATTCAACTCTTCAAAATCGTGAGTCAACTCATAAATTAATAAATTAATTGTTCGTAAATTCAATTGTAATATTTTTCTACATGTATATATTGTTAATTTAAAGAGAACAATTTCAGCATATTTACTTGATTGAAACTTCTTTTACCTATCATAAAAATGTACATGCTAACTAATTACGAAATTAATGGCTTTATTTTTTAGTTATATTCAAAACGCAACACTACTCGTGAGTCAATCTTGAGTTGGCTAGAACTCAGCTGAACTCAACTCATTTGATAATAAGAATTATTAATAGAATTAGAGAAGCTGATAATATGATCATACAGGTGTACATATCTTCTTTTTTTAACGACTTTCCACATCTGACTTTATCAAATTAAAATATCATAATTTACATGCCTGTAGATTGAAACCACTTGTTTGTTCTTTTACTAAATTCTCTGATTCCAACCTTATCTCCAATTAAAAGTAACAGTAGTGGATAAACTACCAGCTAATTATTTGATTAATTACAGCATTAAACTTCAAATCCCATTAATATTAATTACAAAAACCTGTCATTATTAGGAGTAACATGCCAATCCTGTCAATAGAGTAGGAATGAAACCAAGCCTTCTTAGTCGTCCCTTTCTGTAATTCATTCTTTAATTAATGCATGATCTGTCTAATATTCTCATTCCTGCTTATTTTTTTAATCCACAACTTAACACTACTTTTGTGAATATTAATTAATCATCCCAAATCAAGAATATCTATGGTGGCTAAGTATGCTTCATTTCTGATGAAAATGGATATTAATTTGGGAAAGCAAGCTCTCCTTTTTGCTGCAAATCTTTCTCTTCCAACTGTATGTCCCATAACTCATTAGTTTTACCTGTGTTTTCTTCTGTAATAATATCTCTTCTTCGATCATATTCGTTTTTGTTTTCTTATAGTGTCAGGTAATAGCTGTGAATGCAAACACGGGGTGTCCTCACTGCCAACATAGAGTAACACAAGTTATTTCGAAAATGGCAGGTCTGCAACATTTAACTATCATCATATGATATGATTTTGTAGAAAACTATGCGTGATTGCAGTTAAGGATATGTGTATAGGTGGAACTTTCTTACAGTATTAGTTTCTTGTGCAGGATCGAAAAGATTTACAGTCGATATTTGCAGAGAACAAGTGGTTGTTAAGGGAGATTTGAGATTAAGGTATAAAGTAGCTAAGGATGATGTTTCAAAGAAGAAATCAAAAAGTTCTTCAATTTTCAGTATTGTGTTCAAATTATTGATCAAGTCATTTGGTTTTGTCCAAATAAGGTGTTATTGATACAGTTGAGATTTTAGTGATGTCATTTAATATATATAGCTTGTGATAGTATTTCAAAAATAAGAAATGAAATGTTATTTGAAATTTTAAAGATTTCGTTGAAACATTATAGTGAAAGCATTTTATACCCTCATCGCTATTTTCCACTACTCAGTTTGACAGATTATGATATAACTACACATTGAGAGATGAATAGAAATTTCTACTGAAAGTGTAGGATAATCCTTAAGACTGAATTAATATCTCCAATGACAATCATCCTTTTTCATTCATTGACAATTTTATTAAGTACATATGAAGGATGCAGGCCTTTATTGAGTCCAAGCTTTAAATAATGAAAACATGCACTAGTACACAACATGAAGGATATGAGCTTCCTATTCATCAATAGGGATTTAGTTTCTGAGTTGTATATTCAAACCCTAACCAATCCTAGGAGCCCTTGTAACGTAGCCATTATCATCAACATAGACCCATACTCGATCGCATCGAAAATCGGCAATGGGAAATATCCCTGGTGGCAAGATCATGGCAGTAACCTGAGGATTCTCCTTGTCAATTGTTGTTACAGCAGATGCTCCTAATGCTCCCACGAGCTCGGGCCAACAACTTTTACCTACATAAATATTGATCGATAAAACTCCGTCTAAATCTTTTTTATTATTGATCGAATGATCTTACTACTTGTAATATTGCACTTTGTATTGGATTTATCTACATAAAGTTGAATAAAAATGCAATACTAAATTAAAACATATCATCAAATACAGGTGAAGAAGAAAACTTGCACAAAATCAATAATATGTGATTACCCTTTTCCTTCTTTTTTTCTCTTCTATTTATGATATATAGATTGTGATATATATTGTGCACATACGCATGATTAATTGGAGTATTTATAGGACTAATAGTTTAAGAATTTCAAAAGTGGGCAATTTTAGACTTTAGAGGTTCCAATCTGAATAAGGTCATATGAAGTTATGGGATGAGATTGGTTTTGACTCATGCTTTTGACTCATCACAATGACTTTGCATGAAAATAATATTCTTTTCACGCAATGTTGGCTTCCAAAATTGTGGGATTTACATCTCATCTATTAATTTATAATATCATTTGATATATATATATATATATATATATATATATATATATATATATATATCATGTGATGATTATTATATGATGAAACTAAAATTAGCAGTCTTTTAAATCGCCTATAAAAAAATTAAAAGTGGTTCAATTCTTTTCCAATTTTCACGTTTCAGATTGTTTACATACATATTTTTAGTCAAATAAGTACTATACATAAATCTTATATATATAATTAGGAAGTACACACATATATATATATATATATATATATATATATTTAAATACAACTATACTTTCCAACTTCTAATATAATTATATATCTCCTGTTTTGACTTGGCGTGATATATTTGTACACGCATAAAGGATTTGAAAAGTTAAGAAAATAACGTTTTATGTTTACACAATTGTTTCTATACACCAGGTGCACGGATCCTAGATCCGTGTAACCGGGTCAATCCGCCAAAAAGTGCATTTCACGTGCCCCCACGCGCGCCTCACGCGCCCCCACGCGCCCAAACCCTAGCCCAAACCCTAATTCAAATTCTAGTTCTGCTGTATATTGACATAACCTTTTAGCTTAGCGAACTTAACCTTTTAGTTTAGCGAACTTAACCTTTTAGTTATATGCACATAACCTTTTGCAGTGCTGAATAGTGAAAAAAGTATAAGTTATTCACTGAAAAGGTTATGAAATTTGTACATAAAGGTTATAGTATTACAGTATAAAGGTTATATCATTACAACATAAAGGTTTCAGCTATATTGAATTTTTATAGTGAAAAAACTACAAGTAATTTATTGAAAAGGTTATGAAATCTGTACATAAAGGTTATACCATTACAACATAAATGTTATATTATTACAACATAAAGGTTTTGGGTTATATTGCATGAATTTTTATAGTGAAAAAAGTATAAGTTATTCAGTGGAAAGGTTATGAAATCTGTACATAAAGGTTACACTATTACAACATAAAGGTTATATTATTACAACATAAAGGTTATGACATAAATTTTAAAAAAAAAAAAAAAGGACACGGATCCGGGTTAAACTGGACCCGACCCGACCCGGTTGCATGGATTATGACCCATGCACCTGGTGTACAGAAACACTACTCTTATGTTTATTATCCTTAATGTAATGAGAGAGAGAGAGAGAGAACTTTTAGAAGCATCAAATTATCGGTCCAAATAAAATAATAATCTAAAAGGAATGTACTAATAATAAAAGTTATTTATTTCTTCAAAAAAAATATTTACCATATGTAATTAGGAGTAGGGTATACTTAACGGATAAGAATACTACTATGATAATGTGTCTTAATGTAACAATTAAAAATGATATACTCAAAAAATGTTACTATAAATTAATTATATGTAACAGCTTAATGGGTATTGAATTAATTAATCGTCCGTATTACCTCTAAGGTAACAATTTTTTTAAGGCTTTAATTACATTTTTTTGTAAATGTTACATTAAGTCATAAATTGAAACACCATATGATAATGCTTTTAAAAATTGTGTATGGCTATTTACGTAATATTTTTTTCTATAAAAAGAAAAATGTAAACGAAGAAAAGAAGCCTAGCTATACAGATACTATATTTATAATTATACGTATGCAGCTTAAATGAACTGTCCAGTTGATTACGTTTAGCTTTTTATACATTTTTGTATAAATAGTTTAATTTAATTCATTAATCTATTGAACCATGCTTGTTAGTGATAACGTTTAGATTTTTATATATTTTTGTATAAATAGTTGATATTTGATACTTATGATTTTTAATTATACTAGCTTTTTCTCACTCAAATAAATTCAGAAGTAATCGACAAAGCTTCAATTAATTTTCTGAAATTAGTTTAACTATTTTTATTGAATCATACAAATCAAAATATTAAAAATATAATAACAAAAAGTTTGATTTAACAATCAATATAAAATTGAATTAATTCTCGGCTAATTAATTTATTGAGCATCTTAATCTTAAAAATAGTATTAGATACTCATAAATTGATCGGTTATACCCTTGTGGCAAAACATTGAATTATTTACATAAATGTATCTTCATTTATTCGGCATAAACTTATATTACATGTTAATTAATATAATTGGACCATTTCATGTGGATTATTGAGAATCGTTTTGATTTAATCAATAAAATTCACATGGTCTTGACAAGAGATGAAGGGATGGACTTGGAATTCATTGGCCATAACGTACTCTTATCTCGTAGTATTTGTGCCTTGTGCCCTTTATTAATGTAGATATCAAAATCATATTTAATTGCAATTAGATAACAGTAGATCGAAATTGCGATTATAAAATGTACAACCAAAGTGGTATAAATAATATTCCATTGATAATCAACTTTTACATTTATTGACACGGTGTTTATTAAACACATGACATGAAAATGTAAAACTTTATTGAATACATATTCAAAATACATATTAATACAACATAAGGATATATTTCACTTAATTCCTATTGATGTTGCATAAGGATATATTTCACTTCATGATCAATATCAATAGAAATGACTCATTCAGACACTAACCAATTTAACTTCTTAGTAACATTATGATTACCATCAACATAAATTCACTCGATCACATCGAAAATCAGTAATCTGAAATGATCCTGTTGTAAATTCATAGCATTGACTCGGGATTCTCTCTTCCAATTTTTTACTCTTATATTATTCATATTATCAATTATGGTGTAATTAAATCCTCATTTGTATGTACACACATACTTGATTAAGTATATTTGAGTAAGAAGAAATAAAGACTCAATATTAAAGATCGATCACGTGTATTTAAAAGAGATTGTATATAAATTATTGTAAGCATTAATACCTTCACATTCGGTTGACATTCTTGCAAGTTTGTATGTGTGTTTGTTTGATCCTTTGATCTCTTATATTTCTGATGCATTAATGGATGCAGTTATGAATATGGATGGATGATGGAGGTATTTATAGAGTATAATTTCTCCTTCTCAATTTCTTCAATTTCATATGATTACTACAAATCGAAGATTTTTATTTTTATAATACTTCAACAAGTTCTTCACTTTCTAATATGTATTGAAATTTAGGGTTTTTATTTTCCTATAACTTGAAATTATTTTTATCTTGCTCTGATTCATTGCAATATACATTAATTGATGCAACAAACACCTTAGTTTGTTATTGATCGAGTAATATGAATTTGCATAAATTTTGGGGAAGAAGATGATAAAAATCTTGTATTTGAAATATTAAGATTTTAACTGTTTATTCTTTAGGGCATACAACCGTACCTTCACTGAACCTTAAGAGTATACAACTGATAGATTCACTGAACATTAAAAATATACAATTAATAACTTAAGAACATACAACTGATTTTTTAAGAATATCAACTAATACCAACTAATACTTTTTTACTAAGTGAACACATAATATCTTATAAGTATACAACTAATATCTTAAAAACATACAACTAATACATTCACTAAATGTGCAAGTGCAACTAATATCTTAAGAGTATACAACGAATACATTAAAAATATACAATTGATTCATTCACTAAATGAACAACTAATATCTTAAAAATATACACCTAATACCTTAAAAATATACTATTGATACCTCTCACCAAATGAATTATATTAAATCAAGTGGTGCGCGACGTGTGGGGTACAATATATAGATTTGTACATATATTATAAAAAATTATATAAATCTTTAGATATTATTGATGGTTATATTAAGAATTGTTCATGATCCACGTTCTATCATTTTCATATGTATGGTGTGGTTTTTTTCAAAACACATGTAAATAAATGTATAAATCTCCTTTATACTTTATATACAATCAAAGATATATCTGACTTGATCAAACACGTCAATTTGTTCACACAATTTTTTTATTCTTTTTTTGTTCACACGTTATGACACTTTTATAGACAATTCCCTTCTTTCTTTCTTTTTTATTCGACGCATAATAGACCATTTCAAAGGCTGCCAAGATTTTATTTATGTTAAGAAATCGTAGTGATATTTGAACTTAAAAAAAAAAAAAAAAAAGAATTTTAAATAAATAAAAATTTGACAGCCATTTTTAATTTAAACATTCCATAAAAGGCTGCATATATTTTGCGGCACACAGAATATATATCTGCCCATTGATTTATTAATTTTTACGGAGTTCTATAATGGACTAATGGTTATATAGGTGTTTTTTTTAATCTAATTTTAATTGTTTCAATTTTGTCGATATTTGCTTATATCAACACTAGAAATACGAAAGATTCTATAAATTGGATGTTTTGATCGTACGAAGGGAATTGATTTATGTAACACTCATTGAAAGGAAAATTCCTAATTTAGACATATATTAATATATCGTTAATTTAGTACAGCATGAATCAATTTTTCCTTCATAATTAACTTATGTCGATATGAACCATCATATTAGCATCACCTAGTGGTGGATTCAAAATTTTGAAAATGAGATATCAACAAATAAGCAATAGATAGTAAAAAATAATTCCCACATAATTGTTTAATATGTCTTATAAACAAAATATGCAAATACATAAAGTATTACAAAAAAATCAAGTAAAAATTATAATTGCAAGTTATCCATATTTTTTGAAAGCTATCTACATTATCATCAAAAATTTGTAAGAACAATCATTCTCAATAAGAGTGACCAATCATTTAAATAAAAGAACAATCTTTCTCAATAAAAGAACAATCATCCCTAAATTGATCACTAATGCTATTCTACAATCTATTTCTTTAGGAGTTTCATTATCTTTTGGTATAGAACAATAAGTTTCTTGAGATTTTTTGTTTTCTTAATTATAAATTGCTGAAGATTATATTGTTTTTCCATTGTCTTGGTTTTTTTTAATTTAGAAGTACTATTCTTCATTTTCTAATTGAAGTAGTACTAGTAGTAAATAATAAGAAAACAATCTTACAAAAATGAATAAATTAATTGTATATATAACAAATTCACAACTACAATGATCACTCACAACTTTAAAAAGAAATTACTATACATTTATTACAAAATCAATAAATTACACATGCATATAAAAAAAAATACAAAAACTAATTTTATTAACAAACATCATTAAATTAACTAATAAATAAACTAATTCAAAAAGGAAAGAAATTTACTTGCAAGTTGCGCCCGAAGTGGAGACAACACTTGCTCGTGACTGTTGAATTCAATTGGAAATACAATATTTATATTTATTTTTCTTTATTATTTAATTTTAATGGAACTAGTGCAATTAGATTAAAAGAGGGTAAACTTAATTTTAAAATATATAAAAAATAAATTTAATTGGGAGTACATTTGTACATCATGTCCCTTAACTGCATCTGTCACTGGCATCATCAGTGCATTCATGTAAGTAATTATCAGGTTACTGCTATAGTAGATTAGAAGACTAAAAATAGTAATTCTTAGATATAAAGAACTAAATATTAGAATGTAAAAGATAAATATAAAATAAATTTAGAGGATAAATTTTTTATTTTTTTTCATTTTTAATATAGAGTGTGTAGTTTATGTTGGATACTAACGCGTGCAAGAAACCATGGGTGTACGCAATTTATAATAATTGACTTAACTGAAGCATTATGTACGCTAAATAATATTATGGGATGAAGAGGTGACTTATTCAGCTCCATCTTTTATTATATTAATTTGATTTTTTATCTTATTTTACATTATATTTAATATACAGCATATATTAATTAATTAATATTATAATTTGGAATATGATTGCAAATCCAGACACAAGTGATTTATTGTTGATTAAGACGCGTTATTTAAAGTTTGGGTTTTCTTGATTATAATGTAGTGAGTTGGGATGTTTCTACCTCAGGTCTCCTTCCATAAACATAGATATTTTCATATTTAAATAGACAGGATGCAAAATATGAACGTAAAAACTAATACGAGGTTGTTTCACATAAGACTTTACGTGAGATAAAATTTTATATGATTTTATATATATTGATCGTATTAGATGGCATGGATTGATCTGTTTTTACTTATTCATATAAATTATCAGTTGAAATCGACTATAAAATTAATGAGAAAAGTAGTAGGAACAATAATCCATTGATAATCAACTTTTACATTTATTGACACAGGGTCTTATTACATCCATGACATGAAAGTGTAAAACTTTATTGAATACATATTCAACATGCATAATAATAATAATAATAATACAATATACATTTGAGTTGCTATTGATCAGTATGAATAGGGTTAATGACTTATTTGGAGACTAACCAATTATAGGTGTGGTAGTAACATTGCCATTATGATCAACATTAACCCATACTCGATCACATCGATAATCGGTGATGTGAAATGTTCCTGGTGGCAAAATAATAGCATTGACTAGTGGATTCTCCTTTTCGATTGTAGCTACTGCAATATTTCCAGCAACTCCCACAAGCTCCGGCCACGAATCTTTGCCTACATAATCAATGAAAATTAGCCAATTTTTTACATTCTTATATTATTCGTGTTATAAATTATAGTGTAATAAAATCTCCATTTATATACACACACAAATACTTGATCATGTGTATTTAAGAAAGTAGAACGCAATACTAAATTAAAATCACGTGTATTAAAAAGAGATTATATGTGAACTATTGTAAGCATTAATACCTTCACATTCGGTTGACATTCTTGCAAGTTTGTATGCGTGATTGTTTGTTCCTTTGATCTCTTATATTTCTGAGGTATGTGAATATGAATGGATGATGGAGTTATTTATAGAGTATAATTTCAAAGTCGTGACATTTTAGACATTTGACTATCTAACTTATGAGATAAGAACAGTTGAAGATTTGGTTACAAAGTTGATTAGCTTTGGCTTATCAAAATAAGTTTGTACTAAATTGAAGTAATGAATGTTATATATATTCAAACACATGTAAATGTACAAATCTCCTTTATACTCTATATACGATCAAAGATATATCTGACTTGAAATACGTGAACTTGTTTCACAAATTTTAATTTTTTTCACACGTTATTACACTTTTGTGGACCATTTCAAAGGCTGCCAAGATTTTATTTATATTAAGAAATAGTAGTGATCATTGAACTTTAAAAAAAAAAAAAAAGGGAATTTTAAATAAATAAAATTCTGACAGCCATTTTTAATTGAACAGTCCATAAAAGGCAGACAGTTTCAAAAAATTGAGAATATATATCTACCCATTCATTTATTTATCAGTCCATAAAAGCCTTCTTCACTTTCTAAACTATCAGACTTCATTTGTATCCTTTCATTTATGTATCAAATCCACCACTCCAAATATTTTTACAACTAATTACAAGTTTATTAGGAAGGTATTCTAATTTTACTTTTGAAACATAACTTACTTTTTAGATTAAGGGAATACATTTATAACCAAACGTAATTCAGGGTGTAACTAGAGTCTAACCTATTTAGAGGATGCAAAATGTCAAATATTCTAACAAATATGAAAGCAAACACTTTTTTCTTTTTAATTTGAATGAAAAATAAAAATGGAAGATTGGAAATAAAATTAAATATATGCACTTCTTTTATATTATTTTCAGTTTCTTTCAATGGGTCCATGAGGTCAATGCACTTTCAACTTTTATTTTAAATGAAACTATGGGCACAAGAATAAACATTCTGAAGAAATCTTTTACTAATAAAGCACATCACAAACTATACAGAATTTTGCAAGTTACATAAGAAAAAAGCAATGTCTTCATGCACCTAAATTAACACAGAATATGAGCCTGCACAAAGCTAACTCAGGCATGAGCATGCCCTCAAGAATCTCTCTCCAATTTTGTGAGAGAGAGTTGACTAAGCATTACAGAATAATTGGAAATACTTGACTTAGATAATAGGTTATGTTCTTTTGTAGAGATACCCCAAAACAATACCTACGAAGCCGATAATGATAACTGAAGTGATCGATACTCCAACACTTTTGTTGCTTTCACGCTTCGACAGTTCCTATACACAAACACTACAAACCATGAGACCAATATTCTTGAAATGGATCGACGAACAATATGCATGAAGCAGTTACCAAGTTTCTGAATTGAATCCAAATAAACCATGTATTCTGAGTGTACATTTTTATTGCAAATCTGAACCAGAATTAGTAGACATCATATATATATCTAATGTCACAACGAAGTATATAATATCATCGTATACCATCAGCCCTTTTGTAGTATGCTTAAGAACATAGAAATTACAATACTGGATTCTCACCAATTCTTGATGAGTTGCAGAAGCTTTCTCCTCTGTCAATTTTGAAACATGTTGAGATTTTACCTAAAATAATCAAAACATGTATCGGATTAGATGTTTGTCTCATATAATATCAACAAAACATTTTCTTCAACACTTTTCAACACAGATAGATCAAGCTTTCGTCCAACTCCCAAACTAAATATAGTCTCATTGCATGTTCGTTTCTTACTAATATGCAATGCAAAAAAAAAAAAACTAAACATCCACTCAAGACTACCTCTGGTAATTTGTCGTGACTATCGGCAAACCCTCTCGTAGCCTGCACACACCAAACATAACAAAAGATGAGCACAGATATTCCAGACTAAAACAAGGTCACATAAGTAAGTGTATTCTAAAGCAAAACAAACAAAATACAGACGTCAAAGCTGTTTTCGACTGCATTGTTGCAAGGTGAAAAGCCCTCTTCTGATCCCTCAGTAACTGGAGATGGAGGTTGAGTCGGAGCAACGTACAGCACTTTCAACTTATGCTCTTCAACATGCCCTTTCTCCTTATCAAACTACAAAAATTAAAAGTGAAAACCAATTTATTCACTCAAAATTTGTCACAAAAAGGGACACACCATTTCTGCAGTGACTTCAGAGTCGGTTGTAACTGTACTCTGAAGCAAGAATTTATCCCTGCAGGATTGGAAATCTGCAGGGGCCTCCTTCTGGGCTTGCATTGTGACTGCACCACATTAGACATTCAATTCATTTACTTATACAATTATGCCGCCATAAACAGGCAAGTTGAAGCTCGATATCAAACACTTTACCAACAATGGAGTAGCGAGAAAATTTCAAAGAAATTAGGTTATTATAAGAATGTAGAAACAGAATTGAATTAATTACCAACAATATTGGTGGTTGAACGAGGCAGTACAATTCCGTTGTTGGGTCGAACGCAATATTTCTTCGGATTCGTCGTTTTAACCTAATTACCATACAATTAACAGGCTTACTTATATGCAAATAACCAGAAATTCGGATCAAGTGATAATATACCTTGAAAGCGACATGATTATCACTCTTGTTCGTCAGTTGCAGAGTACAAGATATCAGCTTCCTCAACTCAACTAATCATCAATCCAAGGAAAATATATATATATCATAAAATAAAAAATAATCGAAAACTGAATGCAAATTCAGATTATTGCAGATATCTCACATGGGAATTTTAGTTCCAACGGCTCCACGTTGAGAAGCTCTGCATTACTCATTTCTTTTCTTTTATTCTTTCTCCGAGTGAAGTGAAAAATATGAAAATTTTATTGAATGGAAGAAAAAAAATCATGTGTTCTTCCCTGAGGTGATCCGAATTTTGCTGAATGTGAGCTGGAGAAATGAAATGAGAGCGGTTTATTATTATTTATTTTTTTAACTTTGAATCGATAATCACCATGATAAATTGAAAATTGAGCCCTTGTATATTTATTTGCATTAATTAAAATTTAGTCATTTCATCAAACATATTGGACGTTCTTATACAAATAAAAATGAAACCACACGATGCTTAAATAAAAGTACATAGACAATGTTTGAAGAAGTAGATATTTTGCATAAATTACATTAGTTTGAAATAATTACAGACAAGGTTTTCCCACACTATTATAGAAAACCTAGTTAGAACTACACCAAGTGATTAAATAGAGGCATACAGCATTTGTTCACATTTATTGTACTACTACTAAAATAGTTCTAATGTAATCCAATTTCTTTAATTTATTCATATTCATCTTTTTAGCTCTTGTAGATGTTGTGCGAGTCCTTTCAATACCTGGAAAGTGAAAAACATGCAAAAAAAAAAAAAAAAAATTAATAATTAAAATCATGTTTCCAGAATAACAATAATAACTATATACTCACCAACTTGGTATCTCTCAATGCAATTTCCAGCCTCCTTATTTTCTGCAAAGAAAGAGAAGAAATTATCCTATAGTTTCATCGATTGTTTGTTCAGACAGAAAATGCATAATAAATAGTTGAAAAACTCACTTCATTTGCAGCTTCAAGCACAGGCTCAAATGCTTGGATCTTCTGCAACAAAGGCTTATCGACGTATCTTCTTTCTCGAGATTCCCTGCCACTCTCGTCTGTTCGTAACATTACATCAGAGACATCTTCATATCCAACGTTCTCCTGTTTCAAATATTGCACAGATTCCATGTTTATACCAAACTTATACCAAACATAATATTTATAGAAATTTAATGAAAAGCTTACGTTATCACCAGAGATAGCACTCGTCCCATTCAAATCAGTCTGCCCACATTCGTGTTCTTCCTTGGTACAAAGCATTCCCTAAAGGAGAAACACTTAAGATCAGGGGGTAATAACGTAAATTAACAGAACTTATAAAGATTGATGATCAATCAATGAGGAAAAACCTGAAGCATTTTTGTGATTTCAGGATCGTTCCAGGGTCCGTTGTCACTAAAAAGACAGCCACCAGATTCAGAACAGGTGCACTCACCACCCAAGAAACTCGGAAGGTTACTGTAAGAATGTTTTGTTCAGTCCCACAAAATTTTCTCCTTTCAAAAGCATTAATCAGTAGTGTAGTGTTGTTACCTTGGATCAATAGCTTCAATTAGGCTACTTTTGTAGTCTGTTCCCAACACCTACAATGTATGCTGAAAAGCATTAAATTTAACTGCTTTTATGATATGTCTTTGATTGTTTATGCGCATTATGAATTGGATAGATAAAGAAAACAAAGAACATTTACAATGTGCTTACTCTGATCTTTGCCAAGGTTCTTGCATCAAGAAAAGCCCTGATTGCTTTCCAAAGAACTCGAAATCCTGATCCAGCATTGATTATAAAGAGCTGATGCAGTGTCTGAAAACATTATCAATGGAAGAAGGTATTAACTACACATAGTTGAAACTAGTTCACAAAAAATTAAAAAATGAGAATAAGAGTAAACAAGAATTGGTGTAAAGCATACCTCAGGATAATAGTTGCTGTCGATTTTTTGAATTTCCATGAAGAGATATCTGGCAGGTTTTGAGAACCGACTAATTCCCTGGCAACAACAAAGATAACAAATTTCTGAAGAATTCAATATTGCAAAGTTCTATCAAAACATGTTTGAAGAGTATGAATCCTTACCACATCCTTGACATCCAAGATACTTATGGTTGAAGCTATGTGTTTTTTAACAGCAAGTGAGCATGCAGGATATCTCCAATTCAGAGTCTTTTCTTGTTCATATACATGATGCTTCACGAATCTCTCAATGGTAGTTACTCGAAGAAATGTATCAAGATCAACTATTCCGATTCTTTCAATGTAAACTGGCCTGCCATATCTATCAACCCCATGATATCCATGAGGATAACATTTTTTCACTTCTTCAATCTCTTCAAACTTAAATTCCTGTCAAAAACTAGCAAAATCAACAATAGATCTTCATTAGGGGTTATTTTAGCCATGCAAAAAGATATACCTTTAAGATAGTGTCAACACCAAATTCCTCTCTCCACTTGATATACTGTATGAACATGTCTTTTGCTTTCATCAGATCAAAGTCTCTCATTCTGAGGAATCTGTTATAATATCAGTAAACACCCAAACATTGAAAACGAACAAATGAAATCAATGAAGAGCTTATAATCAACATGGTAGAAATGAATAACCTTAAAAGAGTATGATAATCAAATTGCTTCTCGGGTAAGTGACCTTCAACAAAAAGCAATTCGCGAAATGAATCAACTATTTTTTCGTCTTTAGGACTATGAGTGCCTTCTAGAGCCTTCTTTGTGCTCTGGCTTCTCCACATATTCTTGAATGAATTCCTATACTTGAAAGGCTGTGACAGCATTGTCTTAAAACTACGCGAGGACTTGTCTCGCTCGTTTGTGGGTGATAGTTGCCAGTGAGTTTCGATGGGAGGATGAAAAGATTTTCTTTTCTTTTTTGTAAATGTTGATTCTTTAGATATTAAAGTGGGCGATTTGTCAGAACCTGCTGATATGAATATCTCCAGCAATTCCTTTGATTTCTGCATATGTACCTACCAGCATTCTCAAAATGACAACTGTATATATAATCACTAAATCAATACATCAAAAAAAATAATCATCTGATAAACAGATTTTCAAGACTTTTTTCCATATGACAATCAATCAAAATTCAACCATGACATTGAGACAAAACCCTTAATCCAGAAATATAACCCAAAGAGAACACTCATGCTAACAAAATCAAAACAATTAGTTCTCAATAACAAAGAAAAGGGAACTTCAAATGAACTAAGAAAACAAATAAGAATAACTAACATCAAGCTAGCTTTGATTATTTCATGAAGAATTGAAAACCTTGAAAGGCGTAGCAGTAGAATCAGGCTGGTAAAATAGAGAGAGGGAGAGAAAGAGTGGGTATCTATACTTTACTGTATGTCTTAGGACATTGCTTTGATGAGGTTGCACAGAATATAACTCAGAATGTTTGAATGCCAAGAAACCCCGCCGCGGTTTTAACTTAAATCACTTTTGTTTGATATAATTATAGTCAAAATGTCATTTTTTACATCAAAAATTGTAGAATAGATGGATATTTTTCATTTTGGATTTATGGAAAAACAAATAATATTAATAGATGTTTTTATTAAAATTATAAAAAAGAATTAAGAAAAATAGAATATGATTATTGTATTTTGTAATTTTTTATCGAAATATAAAATTAATTGAACTTTTCCAAGATTCGATGAATCAAATATAATCCAAACACCCCTAACTAATAACTACATCTTAACTTGGAATCTTCCTTTCAATTGTTACAAAAAAAATTACGTTTGAAAAATAAAAGAATGGTAATAATTCATCAAGATCTTGTGTAAAAAATAAAAATAAAAACTCTTCATGATTTTTCTTCAAATTATAATATTTTTAGTTTTTCCTTTTTTTTATGTTAAATCCATGTGATATAGATATGAGGCCTTTTTCCAGCTGGGCTGTTGAGGTGGAATTTACTCTTGTTGATGAGTGCCACGTAAGCGCCCTCGGAAGTTGAAACCAAGTATTGCTATTTAATTTGGGTCACATGGGAGGCATGTGCTTTCCGCATTAAGCTTTTAATACTCCTGTTTATTTAATATTTATTTATCCTTTTCTTGAGGGCCGGCGATATTTATCCTTAATTAATCACAAGAAAATACTAGTTTAATTGTATAAATTAAGTTTGAAATACAAATATGATTATTTAATTATTTTAATACTCTCACCACCACCCTTAAAACTAAGCGGTTAATTTTGTAATTTGCCCGTTTCACCATTCATTATCATGATCCATTGTTTCTTCTGGTTTCATCCAGTTTCTCTCTTCTGATTCATACATTGCAGATTACCGCGCGGTCAAAAGTAAATCATTTTTACCAATGCTGAATCCTTGGTATTCGTTCTGGGGTTTGGGAAATATTGAATGAGTCGTTTTCTATGATCTATTTTGCGATTTTTTTTTTAATCTGGATTGAGCTCAAGCATTAATTTCAATTATTTGTTGTTTTTTCCCTCTAATGTTAACTTTAATTTGGATAGGCTATTTGGATTTAATTAAAATGAACACGCATGTAATTTGAAATTCACTTTTTGTTTATGATTTGATTTTAATGCTCTTAATTGCGATAGGTGTATATGTGGTTGGGTGCATTGCATTAGTCAGTGTCGGCTATCTTGATAATTTAGTTTGTATAAGACTTTGGAAGTTTGAATGAGTTATATGTTGTGGTTGAATTAATAAATGCTGGAACTGCAGGGATTCAAAGTGATGGGAAATTGTTGTTTTCGTGCGATCTGGTAAAGATAGTTTGGGATTAGAGATGTCAGAAGGTGAATCACCTGATCTGGACCAATTTGAGAACGACTCATCTGTTCGACAAGTAGTTGCCAATGGGATTTGCATGAGAACAAATGTAGTCGAAGCAAAGCTTGATGAGGGCAATATCCAAGAGGCTGAATCCGCATTGCGAGAAAAACTATCACTCAATTTTGAGGTTGGATTCATAAAAGGCCTTCTACTTTACATTTCTTAATATGCATATGATAATTTATTCCTATATGCATTATGTTTTTTTCTATATAGGAAACTGAACTTTCATTTGTAATGAAAAACCTGTTAAGGATTTTTTTGTTTGCCATGCCTCTGAAGAGATCAAACTGGCCATTCTTTATGTCTTGTTACTTGTCATGTCCCTGGAAGGAACATAAAATTGGGCTAAGTAATCTCAGATGTTCTTTTTCTATGTTTTTGCTTCAGTTTCTGCCTCACAAAATCTTCCCTATTTGCCTTCATTTACATCTAAAAAGACTTTGGTGTCCCTTACACTCAAGAATTGGGCCTCTTTCTATCATACTATCTATCTCTTCAAAAGCTTCAGACTTCGATGGAAGTTTGATTTTATCAGAATATGTCCTAAACCTGATTTCAATGATCCTGTATTAAGAGCTTGGGGTCTCGAAAACCAAGTAATTTTTGCTGGGAGCAGTGATGCATAGAAATTATTGCAAGGAAATCTAGATATCTGATTCTCAATTTCTCATGGAAACTAAATTAGTAGATTCTGAGGTTCTATTACTGTTAGCTGCCTTCTCCAATTTCACTATTTTTTGTTAGTTTTATAAAAGATTGATAAGTTACATGTGTGCTTCTACATTAGTTTAAATTTCCACAGGAAAAATAAAATTTGCTTTTTATTTCTTTTTGTGTGTGTTCAGGCTTTTATATTTGATCTATCCACATGAGTGTAAATTTGTTAACTCTTGGGATTTTCCATTACCATTTCCACTTCAAAAGGTTACATTTGGAGTGAAGGGTTTGAATTGATTTATAGATTCATTATTAAGGTTGTTTGGTTAAGTTCATTTAGTGTTGACTGATGAATTTAAGATTCTTCACTTTCATTTTCACCTATTTCTTGTGTGATTTTGGTAGGATCTGTATCCATTTAATTGGAGTCATTCGAAATACTTCCCCATATTCTCTTGTCCAAATCAATTCTGATTAACTGGTTTAAGAAAACTTTAGTGGAATGCAACCTTCACGACAGGTCATTGTATCTTTGTTTGTGAAATAGGTGTATATTCTTGTACTTTTATTTTATTAGTGGTGTCACTGTTTCTTTGTTACTTATTCGGTGCACTGTTTTTAAATTTCTGATGTAAGAATCTGTAGGGCTAATGCCCTTTTATTACCTCACAGTAGCAATTCTGATAAACTCGTTTTCTGTGAATCTTCTTGCCACCAACTTTACTTTTTTTTTATGACTGAATTGAAGGTATGTGTCAAAAATGACACTATCAAATTATTTTCAGGAAGCAAGAGCTCTTCTTGGGAAGTTAGAATATCAACGAGGAAATGTCGAAGCTGCTTTGCGGGTCTTTGATGGCATTGATCTTCAAGCAGCTATTCAACGGATGCAACATTCCCTGGGTGAGAAACAGACTTCAAAAAAGGGTCGCTCTCGCAGTGAATCAGCATCTACCGTCTCACAACATGCTACTAACCTTATACTTGAGGCCATATATTTGAAAGCCAAGTCTTTTCAGAAGCTGGGAAAATTAACTGGTAACATTCTATTCAAATCATTTTGTGGAGTTCTGAGATAATCATGAACCTTATCTAAATTTCTGACTCCTCTTTCTATAACAAATATAATTTCCCCTAATACCTTAATTATGAAATATGTTTATCTGATTAGATTCAAACTTTGCTTGATATTCCTAGAGGCGGCTGAGGAATGCAAAAGTGTGCTTGATGCAGTAGAAAAGATATTCTCTGATGGTATACCTGATGTGCTGGTTGAAAATAAGCTTCAAGAAACCGTTAGCCATGCTGTTGAACTTCTACCGGAATTGTGGAAGCAAGCTGGATGTTATTTGGAAGCGTCCACTGCCTACCGCCGAGCCCTACTAAGCCAATGGAATCTTGACAATGAACGTTGTGCAAGGATTCAAAAAGCATTTGCAGTATTTTTGCTGTATAGTGGGTTTGAGGTTGGCCCACCCAGTTTAGCTGTACAAGTTGAGGGTTCTTATGTACCCAAGAATAACCTGGAAGAGGCCATTTTACTTTTGATGATTGTTATGAGAAAGTTTTACCTTGGTAAGACCAAATGGGATCCATCGGTGCTAGAGCATCTTACTTTTGCTCTATCTCTGTGCAGCCAAACTTCAGTCCTAACAAAGCAACTTGAAGAGGTCATGCCTGGAGCAATACATCGTATAGACAGATGGAAAGATATGGCATTATCATTGGCTGGCGCTGGACAGAACAATGCTGCCTTAGATCTGCTGAAAAAATCTCTACACCAGCATGAGGAGCCTAATGATGTCATGTCTTTACTGCTAGCAGCCAAAATATGCAGTGAGAATGTTTTTCTTGCTGCAGAGGGAGTGAAATATGCACAAAGGGCAATCGTTAATGCAGTTGAGTCAAATGCACATTTAAAAGGTGTTGGTCTCCGTATGTTGGGCCTTTGCTTGGGAAAGCAAGCAAAAGTTTCTTCTTCAGACTCTGAGAGATCTCGTCTTCAGTCAGAGGCTCTGAAATCATTAGAAGCTGCGTTAGCCTTAGAGCCTGAAAATTCAGATCTCACATTTGAGTTGGGAATTCAGTGTGCTGAGCATCGAAATCTTGATGCAGCTCTGCAATATGCCAAGCAGTATTTAGATGCAACTGGAGGATCCATGATGAAAGGTTGGAGACTGCTTGCTTTAATTTTATCTGCCCAACAACGTTTTTCAGAGGCTGAAGTGGTTACTGGTGCCGCTTTGGATGAAACTTCTAAATGGGATCATGGGCCACTCCTCAGGATAAAAGCAAAGCTCAAAATTTCTCAGTCACTGCACAAGGATGCCATTGAAGCTTATCGTAATCTTCTTGCATTAGTACAAGCCCAAAGAAAAACTTGTGGACCTCTTGTGAGTGCACCTCAGGTAGAATTATGGATCTTACATGCTCAGCCAATTCCATATGATGTAGAAATTCTGTTTATAATTGGCTAGAAGTATGTTTTTGCGTGTTTTGGTTATGATGTGGCATTGGTGATCTTTCTAGTTGTATTCGAATATTGATTTTGATAACATGTGTGGTCTCTTGCATGTAATATAGGTGGAGGATGGGAATGCCAATGAATTTGAAGTCTGGCATGGATTAGCAAAATTATACTCAATCCTTTCTCATTGGAAGGATGCAGAGATATGTTTAACGAAAGCTAGAACCCTGAAAGAGTATTCAGCAGAAACCCTGCACACAGAAGGTAAGAAGTTGATTTTTATAGGTTAAAAAAGTTTAAAGAAACGTAAAAATGGTCTACAATTGTTTTAAAATTTTGAGTTCAAGTTTAGTCAAGTCAGATAGAAAATTTAGGCCAGTGATATTTACTGGGTGACTGAACTGTTTCTTCAATTTAATCCAGAGCAGCGAAAGTTCCTGAGAATACACTTTCATAATTCTGTGAATAAAAACCCTGCAATCTGGATGCAAAATATCCTCTCTGAATTTCCGTTAACTTATTTTGGTAGCAAAATGAAGCTTATGGTGATCAAATCATGTAATATGAGGCTTAAGTATCACTTATGAGAGACTAAACTAGTTCATTATCAGTTCACATAATGCAAGCCTATATCTATTATCCTGCATGTCGACATGGGTATGTCGTGCCTGGTAAGCTTTACTTGGTTGAAGAAAAGGCTAGGATGTGGTTGAATCAAGAAATGCTAACTATGAGCCAGCATTGTTGACATACATGATAAATGTAAAACTTGGTTAAATGCTTACAATCATTACTGATGTATGAAAGTAAAGAAACCTGCTTATTTTTTTCTCAACATAATCATGCTTAATTTTGCATCTCATCCTATTTTGTACCAGGTGTAATTCACGAAAAACAAGGCCGTGTCAACGATGCTTTAGCTGCTTATATCAATGCCCTATTACTGGAACCAAAGTATGTGCCTTGCAAGATATTAATCGGTGCTGTTTTGTCTAAGATGGGATCAAAGATGTTGCCTGTGGCTAGAACTCTAATCTCAGATGCACTAAGGCTTGAACCCACGAACCATATGGCTTGGTACCATTTAGGCATGGTTCACAAGGAGGATGGCCGGATAGCTGATGCTGTCGACTGTTTCCAGGCCGCTTCCGTGCTTGAAGAATCCGAACCAATAGAGAGTTTCAGTGCCTTCTGTTGATGTTTTCTTAAACTGTTCCAACTATAATTCTTTGATTCTTTGTGGTGAAGGGAAATGTTCGATTTCAGTCATTTTGGTAGGGTCATTTGGGGATACCAGTCAGTGGCAACCCTTTAAAAAGGTCTGTTTATTAATTAGAACACAAATTGTTTAGACTTTTGGAGAAGTGTAATATTCACGTGTAAATGATTTTTTCCGAGACTTGTTAGAGTTGGTTCCTTCTATTTCATTTTTGAAACAGTGTAATCAAATTTTTGTTACTAAAATATGCTTCACATAGATCAATTGCAACATCGTACTGTGTTTTACTGTGATTGGTAGATAATTTTTGTAAGATAATTGTTTGATAGAATTTTGGTGCAGTGACATTTATTTTGACACAAATTAACTGTTGAAACCATAGTTATGAAATGAGTATCAAGTTTTTATGTGTATGGGCATAAATCAATTAGTACATCATGATAACATATGGATGGATGACTTATTAGTAAATAATTATAGGTTTAATAATAAAACTTATTTTCATGCTATATTTATCGTTTCATAAACTTTTATTTATCCACAAAGTCCAAAAAATTTAAGAGAAAAAAGTTGGCATCATCTCATAAAATACATCCTATAAAACCTCTCATATGTATTAGGGTTGATAAAATTTGTATTAGGGTTTTATGATATGTGATGTGTTAAAATTATGAAGAAAAATAAGGTGGGTCCAGAATGCACACGTGGATTGGGGTATAATTATTAAATGGAGAGAAGCAAACGTGTGAAAGTTGGCAGACAGCTGGCTATGAGCAGATAGAGAGAGAGAGAGAGTGTGTGTGTGTGTGATTCTATTACTACAATCCCATGTCACCTTCAGACAAACTACTTTGACAACGATTGGCGGCGTGTTTTGTCCTTTTCTGCCTCTTTCACCAATTAAATTATTATTTAAAACTGCACACATTCCAATTAAATATTTCATTTTTCAATTTCAGATTCATTTTCTTTATAATCTTGTTCCAATCCAATCCTTTTACATCATTATCACGTAAATATCGAATGTGCTGAATAATTAGGTAAAAAGGTAAACTTGTTCAATTTTGTGCTTCCTTATAATTTGAAATGACGTCGCTAACCTTCAGTAACATTTGCAACCAATTTTATTTTTTTTATGTATGTTGAGTTGAAACTAGATGGTGATAATTAGAAAATTGACAATCAAGATTGATCGCATTTTACTTTTAAATGCAACATTAGTGTTAATAACTTATAATTAGAATGTTAATCGTGATAAAAAGGTATGTTAGATGATGATGACTTAATCGAGACAAATAGATAAGATACTCGTTTCAATGAAAATATTACCTCCCTTAAAAAGAGATACTAGCTTGTTTCATTTTATTTCCACATAAATTAAAAATTGTGTGAAAGAAATTTAGTTATTAGAAAATATAATCAAAAGATTTTGCGAGTAGTGAATCTGATCATCAAGTCCACTGTACAGTTGTAAAATTGAATTGATCCAAGAACTTATCTCACCTTTTGACGTTCCCTATGTTCATCACTCCCAACATAAATATCCTCATTTATTTGTAGTAGTTCAACAACTATTTGTGGCCTAAAGAATTGTATAAAGTTAAATGACTCTAGTTAGCTGAAAACAAGTTACTGATCTAATTGCTCTTCCATTGGCAGTGGTCAATTCTAAGTATTTTAAGTGGAATATTCTATTGTTGGGAGCATTTTCGGTGGCGGTCATTCTGTGACAACTCAAATCTTGGTATTTTAGTGAAAAAAGATGATGGATTGGCGTTTTCTTTATTAATAATTCTAATTTAGTTATCTAATTTTGTTAGTTGGCAAATGATATTTCTTTTAGTTCCAATTAGTTATCTAATTTAGTGTTTTAATTGAATTGGTAAGAAAAGAGATTTTGTCCAAGGCAAAATAAAGATTTTGTTGGATATCCAATAAAATGACTACTTCGTGAGTTTAAAATATAAACAAATAACTTTTTAGATGAATTTGGACAGCCTAGAATATATTTATTTTCAGTTTTTGGATGTCAATATCTAAATTCTAAATTTTTATCTATAAAATTTTAATTCTATAAACTATACATACATTAATTATTACCAACAACACATTTTCATAATAAGAATTCTATATTAATCATTGCTAAATAATACTTTTTTACAATAAGATGCTGTCAAACGAAAACATTCTTCATATTATCATCATATACAATTTCAATACAAAAATACATTTTTCACTATTCATATTTTATGCATAATCGATAATTTCAAAATGTGGTTTCTCCCGACCTCCCAAATAAAAAAAATAGGCATACCCTACATGTTTTGTTGATTGAGGATTAAGAAATGGGTAGGGCTGATTTTTTATTGTACTCGAAACAAGTACAATTGCATCTAAATTCTATTGACTTCGACTTAGAGTTTCAACTAAGAAATCCTCAAAAGTCAAATATCATGCTATTAATCCTACTTTATCTAATCTCATCCATTGTGAATTGAGCTATGTTCATCCATAACACTATTAATTACCTGCATTGTTCCATCTTCCATAAATCCTTTAAAAAAATTCATTATTTATTTATTTATTTAAAAACAATTTCAAAAATATAAAAAATAGGGCGATATATACGTTACAGACAACAATTAAAAAAAAGAATTTACAAATTTACATCTTCTTATTAATTTCATTTTCACCCTCCAATGTTTGCTTCTGGTCCCACATTTCCATCAACATGCGATGCGAGTTCCAAAATTTATTTCTATCTAGAAGCAAAAATTGCAAGGCGAATGGACCCGGATCGACGCCCGACCCGTTTGCTTCTCCAACCACAGTTGACTTTTGGCGCGCACGTTAGCTCTATTTCAAAGTATCCCACAAGGATGCGCACTTCCGCCTGGCGAACCCGACCCGCTTTTCCTTCAAGTCATAAACCACCTCAAAACCCTGCTGTTGGTAGTTCCCCAGCAGCCCCGCCGGCCCGCCGCCCTCATCACCGCCGTCCATCAGCATCATGCACCCCACCTTCCGCTTCGCCTCCCCATCGAAGAACTCGTAAAAGTAATTCCTCTTCGGCATCACCACCGTCGAATTTCCTCCCAAATGTAACGCCAATTTGGGCACATTACTGAATAATTTCTCCCCCTTGTTTTCGTAGTAACACGGGCTGAGCCCCGTCGTCTCCTCCACCGCACTCGCTCGCCGGTAAACTGACCCCACGCGGCTGTCGAATTTCGCCACCACCGTTTGGTAGAACTTTTTCGGCAGCATAGTGAATGTGGTCCCTGAGTCGACCACCATCCCGCCATTGCCTCTCCGGTCGACTCTCCGCAGGCTCCGCGGTGCCGGAATTCTCATCTTTCCGATCGATACCGCCTCCAATCCGACGCAGTAGAAGTACGAGTGCTTGGGATTGTCCAGCATTGGCGTGTAGCTGTACGAAACAGCGTCTTCGCTGCCAGTAAGTTCGTCCTCGAACTGTTTGTCGAAACGACCCAGAAGGAGTGGACTCGGCCGGGAAACTCTTGGCGCATCAAACGAGTGTGAAATCAAACAGTAAGAGAAGTAGTTGCCGATTTCAGGCGAGGTGGTCGAGAGCTGAGCCGGAAAGGAGAGCTTCCCACGCCCAAATCCAGCGACGCCGATGGGCTCGCCGAGAGCGCTGTGCGCGCAGCCGAAGGTGAATTTCGGCAGCTTAAGCGACGGCGCGGACAGGGGGAACGATAAGGTGTCTTCGTGGAGTTTGGCGACGAAGCTTCCGTCACCATAGGCGTAGTAGAAAGGGGGGCAAGAGTAGGACTTGCAGTCACTGATTTCGATGGATTCGAGGGGGCATTTGGCAATGGCGCAGAGGTCGGAGGAAGGGAGAGAGGAGTGGACGGCGGAGCAGGAGGCGGACTTGCAAGTGGTGGAGGCGGCGGAGGAGAGGTTGAGGGGGCCGGGGTGGGGGATGGAGGAGGGGGAATACTTGCCTTCACAAAGAATACATTCGAAAGGGTGGCAGGGGAGCCAAACGACGTCACTTCCAGTGTCCATGTAAAGGGAGATAGTTTGGGAGCCGAGGGAGAAGGAGAGGGTGTAGTCGGAGCCGGGGGAGAGGGGGAGGGAGACCTGGCGGCGAAAGTGGCGGCGGAAGCGGGTGGCGGAGCGGGAGGAGGTGGACTTGAGAAGGTGGTGGGTGGAGTTGTAGAGAGAGGGGGAGAAGGAGTGGGATAAGGGGAGGAGGAGAGAGGAGGAAGAGAGAGAAGGTTGGAGAGAGAAGAGGGTGACGAGTAGGAGCAAGAAAACAGGGGAAGCCATTGCCATTGGCATTAGAAAGGTGTAGAGTGAGAGGTGGCTTTTAAAAGGGGTAGAAGTTTCTGGTAGGATGCTTGGCTTCTTCTAAACAAAGGGACACATACTATTCTCTAATCATTTTATTTTATATTCAAATATTTCTACCTTTCTACTCATTGCAACCATCCATCGCCAACTGATTGGAAATAAGCTTCCTATCTTCATAAACAAACTACATTCCCACAATTATCAAATAGATTAAATCAACTTAAAGTATCTACTATATTCATGTTTAATATTGTTAATCGAAACATGATAAATATAACATACGAAAAACAATATTAAATATACTTTTAATAAGAAAAGTTGACTATAATTTTAAGATGGACAAAAAAGCGACTTCTTTTATCGAGTGGAACATGCAATTCACACCATATGTATGTACCAGAATTAATTTATGAATGGACTAGTTCTTGAATTGAGTATTTAATTAATTAAATTGTATAAAGTATTGTGAGTAATATGAGAGATGTATATGAGATTCTATACTTTTATCAAATATTTTTGAAGTGTTTATAAGCTCATCCAAACATCTTCTCAATGTTATATGTATTTTAAAACTTGAACGAATTCCTAAAATATATTTTTCATGTCAATGTTTACTTGATAATATAGAGATTATCAATTAATATAACTACGTACACATGCAACCATCAACCACAATAGGCTTGTTCTAAAGCGCGTCTCCATTTTCCTACTTACAAATTTGCAAGTGTCAAAATTCTTATTTCCACTAAAGGACAATGTGACTGAAATAAAACGACATGCCCATCATGACCAAACAAAGGCTAGTGAGTAGGAAAGTTTTAAAAATTAAAAATTAAAAATAAATAAAGGAGGTTATGGTGTGGCTTGGAATTGTTAGGATTCTCAAAAGATGGAAGAGGGCCTCATTTTATTTTTAGACCTACAATTCATTGCTTATTTGTCCAGCTACTAAAGTTTGGTGCCTTACCAAACTCTAATCATAACTCTTTAAAAATTTAGCGTATTATAATTGAAGCATAATTGTTTAAAAAGAATATTATTTTCCACTTTAGTACTATTTTTCTCTTTTTGCCAATTGAATGAAAATATGACATTTCATAAGGTAAAATTCTCATTTAACCCTTCAATCACTAAAAATATAAATTGTTATAATTAATTAAAAAATATTAGATTATAAACTAACTTTAACTTTTAAAAAGTTACTCCTTTTTTTTTTCTTTTGGGACAAAAAGAGTTTGTGAAATAATTTTTTTTTGTTAAGAGAGTATTATTGTCGCTTTTCCCTTTATATTTTGATACACAACTATTCCTCACATGCCAAAATAAGATTCTATTTTCTCCAAAATATTACTTTTTTTGGATGGGTGAAATTATATTCGTTTACAAGCTTTCAATTATACTTATATCTCTCCTTTTATTCAATTAAAATTCACTTACACTTTGTACTTATTTCACAAGGGAGGAAGATCTTTGATGACTTAATTATGTGTGTGCATATATGGATGCGCCACGCGTATAAATCTGAATGATCCCTGCATGGCTTCATGGAGTTTTTAATTGGGAGAAATATGATGAATAATCATTGTAACATTTCATTGTCTATAATAATCCATATTTAAAAAGTAAAGAAGAAAACGTAGCTTACTTAAAGCATCAACATCAAATTTGTTTTCAAATTGAATAGATTCTTCTTTCTTAGACTATTCCTTTTTAAAGTCAAGTACCATCCATAATAAATTGGGCAACCATCATCTACCATCCTATCTTTGTTAATTAAATAGTCTCATCAATCATTTCAGTTCAAATGATACAGAAAGTTAAGTGAGAGTGATGTCCAACTAATCATACCCTATCCCAATCTAATCTTATCACTTTATTAGTAAAACAAATTTAATACAGTTTCCTGCCTATTAGATTCTAGGGAACTAATAGAAAGAAAAAAAAACACACACAATTGTTTATACGACTTATAATTATATGAGACATCACATTATTCACAATTCAAATCTATCTTCACAAATCAATCTTTAGAAATATGTGGAATTACGAGAACTTGACCCGTTTTGTGAAAATTCAGGAGCTGGTCTCCCAAGAATTATAGCAATTTTTTATGAAGCTTTGAGGACTTTTAGGTCAAAAACAATTTGCACATATAATTACTGTAATTATTCTTTATCAAATATTAACTATGACTTTGCTTTAAGCCTTACAGAAAATATAAAATTCTGCTAATCATGTCACATAAAGTAAGGTCCATTACAAAACATAAGGAAGCTTACATATAAATACTTCCAAACAAAAAAGCAAAGGAGGACAACCTACTCCATTATTTTGGTTGTTTCTTTTGTTTATTTGTCAGCAAGAGACATGCACAATAAAAAGTTGTAGATGTTCTTTCCATAGCAGCTCCAATAAGTTGTTGTCTCCAAAAATATAGTAAACCAATTATAACTTTGTCAAGTTAGAGAAACTGTTGTGCACAATTTCACTCTACCAAATCTATACCAAGAACCCTAGCTTGCAGGCTAGCACACTTAATTAAGTATGAAAAAACAAAAGAATGTCAATATGAAAAGGAATTCAAATATGTCTTTTTACTATGAAGAATGTCAAATATGTCTAGATAAATCACAATTTAAAACATTTGAATAAGGTGGAAATGAGTGAGTCAATTAAAAGTAAAAGCTAGACTATGTCTTGCTTCGATCTTGTTATGTCTTAAGAAAATGTCAGCTGATTTTCGATCAATTGTCATCTATTATTATTCTTAAATGTGGATGATCAACTGAAACTGTTTGATTATGTATTAAGAAGGTCGAGACGGGTTTAATTTTAGAAGGATTGTCTACGAAAAGCTTATGATAAAGTAAAATATTTACCAAAAAAAAAAATTATTGGCCAAGTTTTTTGTTTTTTTAAAGAATAATTGCACCTAATAATTACCACTCATTGTGATCATGAATAAGTGTAGTTGTAAAGAATAAATTTTGTTGCAACTTAATTGTGATTTTAAACTTAGATACAACTTTATTTCAAACTTATACCTATTCTCCAACCACTAACATGTGCATTTTTTTTTGGTTAGATTTTTGGCATTTGATTATACTAATTACGTTTTTTGATATTATTTCCAAAGGACACTTATTTATGATCGAGGTAATTATAATTCGCATGAAAGGTTTGTGTGGATGCAATTAATCAATCTTTTCCTTAGGAACAAGACTTACACAACATGGCCCATGGGCCCATGGTTATTGTGGCTTCAAAATGGGCCTCAATTCCTTTTTCTTAGTACTTTTTTTTTTTTTCATAAAGGAAAGTACTTGGAAGTTGAAAGCATGAATGAGTAGTGATATATTCACAATTTCACATTGAATGCCCAAAAAAACTTAAATAGACAATATTAACCAAATATATAGGCTTTGTTTGGATGTATTTTTTTCATTACAAATGTCATGCCAATTATTTTGAGCTAATGTTAGAGGGCCACGTTTCAGGTGGGCTTATTTAATGTTGATATGTTATTTAGTTAGTGGGAGTGTCGTGTTAACAGTAATTTTTGTTCCCATTAATTGATTCCACAATAATTGTTCTGGTATTTTTACAATGGAATTTGCTAAAAGTTGTGTAATAGGTGCAGTGCATATTAGAATATATATCCAATTGCTATAATAAAATACCTCAATTTTTAATTATATCTATCATGCATTTGCATATAATCACACATATCCATGTGTATATCATGTGTAGATGAAAGATATATGCTTTAATCAATGTAACTTACAATATATACAAGATTAGTATATTGTGTCTTTTGCAAATCACACTTTCAAACATACCTAATTTTATCATGCATTAACCTAAGGTTATTATGCCATACACCACTTTTTAATTTAATTCCTACCACTTTAATTTTAGTCACTATTATATTTAATTACATCAACACACACATTAAAGAAATCTGACATATAATATTAAAAATGAAATACAAAACTAGAACTAAAAACACTTTTTATTACTCATACATATATATAGTGACATATCTTCAATAATATTCATTACAAACGATTTTATTATTCATTGGTTTGTGTTCTTATCTCCTTCCAAAGCTTTCACAATAACAAAGGCAATATCAAAAGCATTATCCGACATCGTATTAATCCTTGAATAAGCACGTGCGGTTTGTCCAAGTTCCATCTGACACGAA
Source organism: Scutellaria barbata (assembly GCA_028654395.1). Classification (NCBI taxonomy): domain Eukaryota; kingdom Viridiplantae; phylum Streptophyta; class Magnoliopsida; order Lamiales; family Lamiaceae; genus Scutellaria; species Scutellaria barbata. The sequence continues at coordinate 14,567,209 of CM053645.1, forward strand.
CTGGTACTTTAGATGCATCTTCCACACTCTTTCTTGCTCCTACAAAATCCTTTTTTTCTAACATAGCTTTTGCTTCACTTAAGTACTGCTTCATAGCCAAGTTATAGTTTTGCAGGCAATTCTCATACTTCTTCTTGGTTGGAAGTGCAGTGCTTTGTCTTTTAAGTGATTTCTCGAGCAACATAACAGATGATTTGGCTTGAGATATTGCAATGTCTAAAGAACCTAGTCCCAGATTGTCAAGTGTTGAAGCAAAACGAGTCTTGGGATTGAATCGAAGAATACGAACACACTCCTTAGGGTTCTTTGTTTTTGGACATATTTCTTCGAAAATCTTATTTGCAGGTTTTGTTGGTTTTGCACTGCTCATGTATTTTGTGTTCGTTGTGATGATTATAAATATAGAGAAAAATAAAATTAGAGATGATGAAGCAAAAAGTGACTTCATTTTTAACTTTGGTATAGTGGTTGTGTTACAATTGCAATTTACATCCCCTTTAAATAGGTTAAATAGATGAAAATCATGTTTCTGCTTTTTTTTTTGAATGCTCGTATCTATTTTCAATTCTAAAGAGTTGGAAATTAATGTCATTCTCATCATTTTTGTCATGATTAGATTTTGTACAAACTTGTTGAAAAGAAGGAAAACTTGCATGCTGATGTGGAGCTAGACGTGGCAAGGTCCTACTCACGTGAAACATGACGTGGATTAATGGGGCTAAGTCGGATAATTACCAACTGGATTAAAACTGAAGGAAATCAGCTTAGTTAATTAGTTGCTAGAGTTAGTTGCATGCATTACTATTCCTAGGGCAAAATTAGGGATTCGGGTACTGTAGCAAATGCAATCGGTTAATGTTGCGGGTTTTCAGTTGCGATCTGTTGCAATTGACTTGGGGCTTTCGTTTAGCATATAAGCATGCACAATCGATCTTAGTTTCATTAAGTTTGATCGTCCAAATCAAGAGTTCTAAGTTTAGGGTTCATAGACTAGTTTTTTGGGGTTTTTTTGTATTCTTGAATATTTCTCCTTTGATTCTTAATAAACCTGTTCGTTGCCGTGGACGTAAACTCATGTGATTCGAGTCGAACCACGTTAACACTTGGTGTTTTGATCGTTTGATTCTCGTTGAATTTCTTGTTTGATTACATCGCGATTTTCTGGGTTTTATTGTTTCTGGTTTGCTATGTTTTGTGAATTGGAATTCATAGGCAACTATAACACTTGTGATATTATATGTGCCAAAAGAGATCGTGATATTAATATCATCTTCATCCTCTTCATCGTTCATTTTTTGTTCCAAAATAAATATCATATGAGGTGTTTTCATATAGATTTTCAAAAAATGATATAATGACGGATCTATCCTCACTACAAGAAAATCACCTTACGACAACGGTTTTTCCGCATCGTTAAATCCAATTTTTTACCGTTGTATCGACCGTTGCAAAAAGCGTTGGCGTAGTGCGTTGCAAGAAAAGGATTGTCTTTTCTTATTTTCTGGAACTATTTTACAACGCTTTTTACAACGCTTAAAAAGCGTTGTCTTTTCCTATTTTACAACGCTTTTTGGTGCGTTGTAAAAAGCGTCGTCGTATCTGAAAAAAAATCAAAAAAGTGACACGTCATCAGCATATTTCATGAGAAATAAATGTACGTTGTCTGGGATTCAAACTCGTGACCTTTGTTGGACCTTGAACCACCAGACTACTAGTGTTTTATGTGTTTATATTATATATGTATTTCTTTTATTAACTAATTTTATATATATACATATATAATTAATGACTAATTAATATATAATTGGAAGATTAATGACTAATTAATATGTTTAATAATATTTAATCTAATTTCATATTAAGACAATTATAAAGTATACTAGTGCATATTTTTAATATATGTTATAAACATACTAATTTTTTAAAATTATGAGTTTGTTCATATATATAAGATAATATTAATGCAAATAATATAAAATAACATCATAAAATAATTAAACTTTTCAACTTTAATTTAATTAAAATAATATATAATTTTTGTATTATTATATAAAAAAAATTGTATTGACCAATTAATATATGTATGTTTTTTTATTTTGAAAAATAGTTTATGGTTCAATTAACATATTTAAGTTTTTTTTTTCATATTATTCTTTTAATTAATCATTTTTATATCTTTTTTTTATTTTATAAAATAATTTTTTCAAATAATTTATGTTTTTGGTATTAATTTTAAAACCAAACTAATTTATATTTATTTTCTAAAATAATAATATATAATTTTTATATTATTATGTAATACAAATTTTTATATTTTTCAAATTAATATATGTATTGTTTCTTTTTGTTGTAAAATAATTTTTGGTTCAAATTAAAACCAAACTCATTTTATATTTACTTTCTAAAATAATAATATATAATTTTTATATTATTATGTAATACAAATTTTTATATTTTTCAAATTAATATATGTATTGTTTTTTTTTTTGTAAAATAATTTTTGGTTCAAATTAAAACCAAACTCATTTTATATTTACTTTCTAAAATAATAATATATAATTTTTATATTATTATGTAATACAAATTTTTATATTTTTCAAATTAATATATGTATTGTTTTTTTTGTTGTAAAATAATTTTTGGTTCAAATTAAAACCAAACTCATTTTATCTTTACTTTCTAAAATAATAATATATAATTTTTATATTATTATGTAATACAAATTTTTATATTTTTCAAATTAATATATGTATTGTTTTTTTTTTTTGTAAAATAATTTTTGGTTCAAATTAAAACCAAACTCATTTTATCTTTACTTTCTAAAATAATAATATATAATTTTTATATTATTATGTAATACAAATTTTTATATTTTTCAAATTAATGTATGTATTGTTTTTTTTTTTTTTTGTAAAATAATTTTTGGTTCAAATTAAAACCAAACTCATTTTATCTTAATTTTCTAAAATAATAATATATAATTTTTATATTATTATGTAATACAAATTTTTATATTTTTCAAATAAATAAATGTATACTTTTTTTATTGTTGTATAATTAAATTTTTTACATATTCTTAATTAATTGATATGATATATATATATATATATCTTTTTTTTATGTTTTTTGTATTAATTTTAAAACACAATAATTTTATCTTTATCTTTTTTTAAGAAAAATATTCGTAATTTATGAATTATGAATTATAAAACACAATTTTTGAATTATGTTTTAAAATAATATACCAATTTTGTATTATTATTTCAAAGGGTGAGAGTAATATTTAATTAGGTGTAGTCAATTTCTTAATTAATTCAAAATAGTATTTTATAAAAATACTATTTTCTAAAATTATGAGTTTGTTCATATAAGATAATATTAATGCAAATAATGTAATACAAGATAACATTATAAATTAATTAAATTTAAGTTAATTAAAAAACAATTATTTTATAATTAATGAGTTGTAAAATTGTAAAAAAAAACGTACTAAGAAACGACAACGCCAAAAAGCGTTGCATAAAGGGTTGTAAAATTGAAAAAAAAAAGTATTAAGAAACGACAACGCCAAAAAACGTTGCATAAAGGGATGTAAAATTGTAAAAAAAGTACTAAGAAACGACAACGCCAAAAAGCATTGCATAAAGGGTTGTCATTTTGAAATAAAAATTCGCTCTACGACAACGCATCAAAAGCGTTGCACAAAAGCGTTGTCTTTTTAAAAAAACGCCATTTAACAACCCTACTAAAAAAGCGTTGTCGTTTCCTAAAAAAGCGTTGTCGTATGGCGAATTTTTTTAAAAAAGACAACGCTTTTCGGAGAAAAGCGTTGTAAATTCCAAAAGACAACACAAATTCATGAAAAGCGTTGTTAAATGGGCGTTGTTGTATGCAAAATTTCTTGTAGTGCCTTATTTAAGTATAGTAGTTGTGACAGTTTTTTCTTCTTTCCTCTCAATGGTTCTCTTTATTTGACATAAGTGAATGAGAGTAATTTTAGCAGATTATTAATAAATATATCTTGAAATCCTAAAATTATAATTATTTTGAGATAAATTTTTGTTTGTTAAAATGATATTTATTTTAAAACATAGGGAATACATGATTGTAAAATAATGGCAAAAACTACTCCATTTTAGTGTTTGATCTCTTTACAATAAATATCCAATTATCTCTCAAAATATATCATTACACTACTTTTGATTATATCCAAGTGGTTTGTGTTTTAAATGGATTAATAAAAATCTCATGAATTTTAATTTATGCTAATTATCTACAAATTATTTTAAATTTTCTCCGCAACTCTGTCTGAAAGCTTCAACAAGTTCACTAGATAGGTACTGTGGTATTATGATTTTTACAAAGTAATTCTAAAATTTGTGTTTTTCCCATTTAACAATATTTTATTTAAATGGCTGATTTATTGTAATACATTTTAAATAATATATATATAAATATAGGTCAGACTATACACACCTCAATTCCTAAACATACCCACAATTAAATCCATTTCACTTAAAATCTTCTAAACACACCTCATCACATTACAAATATACCATTAATAAATAAAATACAAAATTATATTATTTTCTAACCACACCCCAACAACATATCCACACCCCATTACCAATCAAAGAAGAACCCTAACCCTAATCCATAATTTTATACTTAAAAATTGCAAGAAATAATTTCGATTGAAGAGTTCGACCTAAGTTCAAAATAAAATGTAAATGTTTAGAATTCATGTTTAGGAAATATTTTTATAGAAAAAGATAGATGAGAAATCGAAAAAAAAAAATCGGAATCGCGTGTTGAGTATTCAAATTTGGACGAGTTATGTTCGACTTTGGTCCGTCGAACGAGTTGGTGAGTGTTCGACCAGTGATCGAACAAATTGAAGGGTGTTCAACCATTGGTCGAATGGGTTAAAGAGTGTTCGGTTGTCGATCAAACATACTACATAGTGTTCGGTCACTAGTTGAACGAGGTGAAGTGTGTTCTGCCAATGGTGGTCGAATGTTCTTTATTGTGTTCGATTGTTGGAGGTCGAACACACCTCAATTTGTTTGGCCTTATTAGCTGATCGAGATTTTCGTAGAATTTTTTTCCTTCACACTACATAAAAAAATAAATCGGTAAAATGAAACCTAATAACTTAAATTGTCCATCTCATGTGTTATTTCTTACTCCATTACATTTTTTGACTTTTTTTAATGTTTGTTTTGAAATTTTAATAAAGTTTGAATGAAGGTAATGAAAAAAAAGATGTGTTATGTACATATGTGTAGTGTGTGTCAAATAGATTATGTTTAATTATTGAAAATTAGCTGGATGTGTTTGGAATTCATATTTTATTATGTTTTTTATTTTATTTTAATTAATACTAAAGATATAATTGTCTGTATACATAATATTTTATTTTTATTTAATTGTGTTTAGCCCTATCCATAAATATATTATTTTAAAAAAAAATTGTGAAACTTAATGAGAATGGGTCCACTCGGCCCGATTCATATCCGGCCCGCTTGTTTAAACATCAAATTTCGGCCCTACTTTCTAAAGCCCCAATTGTGGTAGTCTGATGCTCTCGCTCCTCCCTAAACCCCTACTCTTCGCATTTCCCCGTAGCTCCACCACCGCCAGAAGCATGGCATCCGCCGCCGGGTTGACTCAGCGAATGTTTCAGCTTAGGACCGACCCACTCACTGGGAACTCCGAGTGGGTCGTCATTGAAGAAGACGACGACGACCATGGAAATCAAACTACCCCAAAAGCACTTCTGGCTACGACGTCGTATATCGATATGCTCAATGATACCCGGCGTAACACAGCTTTCCGTCTCGCCATTGATAAGACTGTCACAAAGCCTTGCCACGTTCTTGATATTGGGTACTCTTGAAAAAAATTATGAACAGAATTGAGAATTTCAGAATTATACTACTATTTCAATTTATAATAGTTGGAAGGGGACTGATTCGAGTTATTATATCAGCAATGAGTGTTTGTTATATGACTGAACCAAAACCTGAATTTGAAGAAATTTACTGTTTCTATTGATATGTTCTTTTTTTGTGAATAGAAATAGAAAGATGAAAAATAAATTTTAAATTTATTTACCAACTTCAGTACTGATCAATTCCTGAAAAATGCTTGAAGACTCTAATTTTTGGCTACATTATGCTTCACACTGATTTTTTAAGACTCGGGAATGGGTATATTTTGAACAGTGCAGGGACAGGATTGCTGTCAATGATGGCAGCTCGGGCTATGGGCCTTACTGATTTGAATGGGAGCTCTAGTTCAAATGGGATGGTGACAGCTTGTGAGTCTTACCTTCCTATGGTAAAATTAATGAAAAAGGTTCTACGAATCAACGGCATGGATGGGAAAATAAGAGTCATAAATAAGAGGTCCGATGAGTTGGAAGTTGGCTTGGATATCCCATCACGTGCTGATATTCTTGTGAGTAGCAATTCTATGATATAATTTCTAAACTTGGAGAGTGATAATCTAATAGATGATAGATTTTGTGTTCAGTGGAGTGAGTATGACTGTATGAGCATTCCTGTGTTAATGGATATGTTGGCTATTTCATTCTGGAAGGATATCCAAACTCTTCAAAATAGAAAATGATGATAAAAAGGAAAATTCTTATGTTTAGTTGATAAGCAATTGCTGAAGTATAAAAGATATTTTCTCCTTTTTGGTTTTGTTGAGTGGGGGGGAAGATTTAGAGTAGAGGTTTCTGCAGTTTTGTTTAAATGAATAATTTGCCAATGAAGTAGCTTTTGAGAAACTGGGGCATTTACTCCCTCTTAACCCAATACCAAATGTGCATGCATCTCTACTTATGACAGGTTGTATCTGCTGTCTATATCTGGGAATGACCTGCATGCATATCTTCATTCTTTCTGACTGCTGTAAAAATAATGTGCCGTCTGATTTTCATGTTCAATGCTGTTAGCTTATATGAAACAGAATTATTAGCAGAATTCTATATTGCATTTTGTTAATGTAGTTATATCACCAATCTGTTAATCATAAATGTATGATTACTAAATGCAGGTTAGTGAGATCCTAGACTCAGAATTATTGGGTGAAGGGCTAATTCCAACTCTACAACATGCGCATGACAAACTATTAGTAGAAAATCCACAAACAGTACCTTACCGGGCAACAACTTACTGTCAGGTAATTGATAAAAGTACCATGTTTTTCAACAACTAACATATTTGCTAACTCTGCCTGGTTTTACTAACCACATCGGTCACTTGTGACTTAAGATGCATTTCTCCCTATTTAACGAAATCTTTGCTAACTAAAAATATGTATTTCATATGTGGCATATGAACTGCTGTTTTAATGGATAGGCACTAAAGTTTTTAATCTTTGAGTTTCTCTATCGCTTCAGCTGGTTGAGTGCACATATTTAAGGGAGATGAATGATTTAGTTCATAGAGAGGCAGAAGTATCAGATGACATTCATCTTGTTCCAAGTGGGATGATTGACCTTCTAGGTATCAAACAGCAACAATTTGCAATGCATTGTGATGCAATTAAAGATGAAATTAAACTGGTAATGATTCTCTCAACAAAAAAATAGTTTTTCTGTTGAATGTAATGTTCACATGCATTTTACTCAATCTGGTACATACGTTCAGCTTTCAGAACCATTTAAAGTTTTTGATTTTGACTTTTGGAGAAGGCCAGACAGTTCTCGTGAAATTGATCTGCATATAAAGGCTACCAATGATGGTACAGTTCATGCTATCATCTCATGGTACATGATTTGGCCCATAGGTCAATTGTCTTTCATGTATTATCTAGTTCTTTTTTATCATTACTATAAGGACTCATGCAGGTTAGGTTATGAATAATTTGTCTTTTTTCAGGTGGTTGCTTCAGCTTGACAGTGAAGGAACAATTTTCTATTCTACAGGGCCAAGTTGGATACGCTGTCCTTCTGATGTGAAAGAGTTAAAATCAGCCTTCATTAGTAAGTCAGCTCTATGCTTGCTTTGTCTTCATAACGCCTGATCCGTCCAAACTGGAAGTATTTTTTATGTGAATTGTGGCCATGCTCAAACATGGGTAAAGGTTCCTAATATAGATGGGGTTCTTTTATTGTCACTTTGAGCCTGTTAAAACTTGAAAGTTTATGCAATCTGATGTTAATCAATTCTTGTATATTGTGCTTCTCCAGGCTCTGGAAATTGGTGTGATCATTGGAAACAAAGTGTTTGGTGCACCCCAAGCTCAGGTCTGCCTGTAATCAAAGATGAAGAGGTCCTGATTCATGCTGTTCATACTGAAACAAGCATCACATATCAGTTCAAGAGTTTGCTTGACAAGAAAGAGGTTGCACAACTTGACCTCCGTACTCAGGATTGTCAGATTGTTCTGTCACCTGAAAGAAATGTTTTATATGGAGACAGTGGTTGGAGGTTTTTAATGCTCAATGCCATTGAGAAAGCTGTAAGGTTATTTTGGTGTATGATGGATTATAATTATTTAAGACTTTATTCTTCCAATAATCTGATCACTGAAAGCAAAAATATGTAGCTTAGCTCGTCAATGATATTTGACACATGTTCGAGTTTATTTTGAATGAAATTTCAGGTGTTTCTAACTTTTAATTTTAACCCATCCCTTGTTTTCTTCTGTTTACTCAAGGTTATTTATTTGTACCCAATACCAGGTTTCTGGTTTATTTACTTGTGGCCTCCCTAGCACCTAGGAGGGGGGCCTAGGCAGCCACCTAGGGGGATTGTTAGAACACTGTTTACCAGTTTACTTTGAAATGACACAAAATTTACATCCTGCATTTAGCCTGTAACTGTAGTATTCTTTTCTGGATGTATGCTGCTCTGATCTTGAAGTATATATTTGGTTGTTCTTTTATTTTTGTGTAACTCAAGTATTCATCTATTATTAATTTTGATTTATTTTTTTCACTTTGCTTTTTTGTTCTTAGTTGCATCAGAGAGTGTCGCCCTTATGTTTAGTTGCAGATGATAGCATTTTCTTGACTATTGCTGTTGCCCATCTTTCCAAGACTTCACATGTAATGCCATTGTTTCCCGGGCTTGGAAAGAAGGGTGCACAATATCTGCAAACAGTTGCTGCAGCTAATGGCTGCACCATGGATCGTATACAATGTTTAAGAAAGAAGGACCTGCAATTGAGTCTGCAAAACTCACATCAGAGAAAGGTAATAGTAATTGATGTTTAGATCTTCCACATAATTTTCTTGGCAGAAGAATGATAATTGCTTAGCTAATTATGATATTGCAATATAGTTAATTAAGAACTACATCTTTCTTAATATAATACCACAGCTGTTGATATTAAACATCCAAACGCCGCACATGTTCTGCAGATTAACCTATTCGTAGCAGAGCCATTCTATTATGGGAATGAAAGTGTGCTTCCTTGGCAAAATTTGCGATTTTGGTAGGCCTAAATGTTCTCTTGTTTCTGTTTTGATTTTCTAAAAGCATAAGTATAGAACTTAATATGCTCTATGCTAGTGATTCTCAAGCATCATTAGCTTGGGTCATTTGCTCCCAGATTCTAAATTCATTTGTCCCTAATCTGTTTACTGTGAAAAAAAGAATTTCAATTTTTTAATTTCTACTTTGCTTCGCTCCCTGCATAATTGCCTAGTACATAATGACTCACCCTTCTTGTCTTGATCTTTTATAGGAAGGAAAGAACTTTGCTTGATCCCATTCTTTCAGAAGATGTGCTAATAATGCCTTGTAAAGGGTTGTTGAAAGCTTGTGCAATGTACCTCCCTGTAAGTTAGCAAATATACTTTACTTGAATGATTCTATGCTTGTGCCAAACCAAAAAATTACACTTCACAATGTTCTTTAGGACCTCTGGCAAAGCCGTTGTTGCCTGAAAGGTATTGAAGGATTTGATCATTCAATTGTCAATACCACGTTGGGGGCATGTGGAGGTTTACCTGTTACAGAAGAAAGTCCTTTTCTGCCCTTCTTTATTTGGCAGTGTGGGGAGACCAAGGTAGTTTTGTGTTAATCATGGTGCAGTTAGATCAGTAAATATCGATTAACATCAGTAAATTTATAACAGATTCTCAGTGAAATGGACACGATCTTGGAGTTTGATTTCTCAAAGCCAATGAGCCCTTGTTCTGGAAAAGCTCAGGTAGTATCTCCTGTTCAACATGTGGAAGTACTAAATGTTCTTATTTCAACCGTCTTTAGAAGCTGCATCTCACCAACTTGTTTATAGGTCAAATTTACAGAATCTGGGATGTGCCATGGATTTGTAGTTTGGATTGATTGGATCATGGATACTCAAGGAAACACCATCTTGTCAACAGGACCAGGTCTGTTTGTTTGGAGGAATCAATTGATATCCGCCTGTTTCTCATCTCTTCTTGAACATGCCATTTCTGATCAACCCAAACAATGCTGTTTTCATAAATACTCTTAATCTGAATGTTTCAGATAAAAGACACTGGAAACAAGCCGTGAAGCTTCTGAATGAGCCAGTAAAGGTTGGAAATGGTGATTTCTCCTCAACAGAAATCAAAACATTCTTTGATCCATCTAACGGTGAACTCATTCTACAACACGCCTTCCTCGTGAATCAAAGATAGCATCTTATATCTGGTTCTTCTAAGAATCAAATCTCGTATAATTCCCGTCATTTAGACTTTTTCAGGCTGTGGTGTTTGTATACATAAGAATTGTGTATCTCAGTGTTCCTTTGTTATTTTGGAGTTGTGTTGGAAATTGGATTGATGCTTTTTCTTAGAGGAAAAACACTTTCAGCCCCTTGCAATTTCAATTTTTTGTCTTATGCCCCATGCTTTTATTTTGATATTCTTTCACTTTACACTATTTTAGAATTTTCATTTATCCCTGTAATTTCTTTCTGTTTTTCCCCCTCACTTTACACTATTATGCATTTCTATCATTTCGTGCCCCTACATTTTTTTTCCCTTGTAATATTTTTCATTTGCTTGATAAATATTATAAGGAATGAAGACCAGAAAAACAAATGTGCGGGGTAAAAGCTTAAAAAATTAAAATGTAACATAAAAAAGCCAGGCCCAAAACAGTAATGTATGAACAAAATAGTAATGACAAAAGTATAAACGTCATTAGTTTTTTAGCAATCATTAGTGCAAATAACCCATCATTAGTTGGTGGGCAATTTTTATACACTTAAACTATATACACGTGCAGTTGTACGGCTAAACAAAGCAAAAAGTTATCAGGGGATCCCAATTCTGATAAAAGATTGATGTGTAGAGAACAAACAAATTCAATTAGACTTAGAATGTAAATTTTACATATGACCATGATAGCAAAGTAATAGCCAAGAGCCAAGCATATGAATAAGATCACCCAGTCAAAAATGCACAAAAGGGCTTTGAAAGAATGTACTCGATCCTCCACCTAAATCAACAACACAATATCAATACAAGCAAATTCAGCTCATCACTTTAAAAATCATTCTTATACTGATTGGAATAAACTACAAACACAATATACAACAAGTGTAAACAGAGCTGAGTATTTTGTCAAGAATCCTTCTCATTCGTAGCAATTTTCATTGAATTGAAAAATACAGATGAATAAATATGGTTAAGGATGATTACAAGTTTCATTTGAGTGTCGACAGTTTTTTGACATCATTCACAGCTCCCCTCATCGCATGAATTAACATTTTTTTCACCTGACCAAAATAACAAAATTCAATAGTCGTTAGATAAAAATTCAAACTCTAAGAGTAGGAAGAAGATCGAAGCAGCTTTCACTCATAACTACATTCACACCGGGCTTACCAAGTGGATTTACCAAGAAATACACTTTACAGTATAGTCAAAATCAAGAATACGGAATCAAAACTTAATATACAATATGTAGTATCATATCCAAACTGGGATAAAAAAAACGAACCTCTAACTTGTCTTCCTTAGCCCTATGATTGAGGGGCAGCAAGCGAAATTCTTCGGTCAGTTGGAAGCATGAAGAAATATTTTCAGGCGACACAAAATCAAGTGCAACTTTAATGCAAGACTGCACAAGATATAACATGAGAGAGATTTCACTTTAGCAAATTCTGGTATAGAAAACACTTGCACTAAACATTCAAAAAGACCATCTCCAGAGGCATTAGGCGCACACAGCTTAATATTTATTCAGGAGCATCCTGTTAACAAGGCTTCATTTTTACATAAGAATGCACTACATAAACTGAACATTAACATTGCTGCAAAGATAAGAGAAGCAACTAATGCTTTAAAAAAGAAATAGCTGAAGTTTGATGAGTTTTATGATTTCATCTCACTAGAGCAAAGCTGCAGGTCTCCAACCTAGACAGCTCAACTGCGAAATAATATATTTCCTCACGAAAAGTATGCATATACATGCAATATATACGTGTGCGTGTGTGTGACATAATTTAAGTCAACTAGGTTTTCGAACCAGTGACCCCATAGCTATTCAGCCCAATCACTCACCAGCCATCCTAGGTTTAAAAACACTGATCCACAGTACTGGCACATATAAAAATTGGTCTTGTAATGAATGGGCATATAAACTTTCAACTTATTATACAAGTTTGTCAGCTTGTATGTGACTTGAAAAGAGTACAAACTTCATAACAAGTAAAAGCAGGAGCAGGAAAAGTCAAGGAAGAATATGGATAATTATCCATTAATTATTCAACACTTAGTTACTGTCAATACACCAGCATAAGTCATGGTATAAAGATAGCTACAATTTTTCAAATTTGCAGAGATGCCAACAGTATAATAGCCTAATTTTCAAGAACAGTACAGGTATCATCTAAAGGTCACATGATAAATCATGGCTTCTTGACTACAATAACAGCAATAAAAGAGGAAAGGGTATTCTAAGTTAATGATAATACCTTTAAGTTTCGAACTTGATGAGGGCAGCCTGCTGGTATAAAGACTGCATCTCCTAATCTCTGTACAAATGTCCATGGTTCAATTCCTATTCAAAACATAAGCAAACAAAACATGATCAGGAGAACCTTCCCTGAAAGTAATTTAGCACAGAAGGTAACAAGGTAAGAAAGAGAATCAAACCATATTCCTCCTTGAGTCTTTTCTTGTGTTCTGAAGTCAAGTAAATAGTTTGGTCATGAATTGGATGAATGACCTGAAAGAAAGAGATAATCATAGTACAGGTTAATACAAACTTACAATAAGCACTTGATTATGCTAGGAGATTTTATGCAGAGAATGACATTTTCAAAAGCTTTTGCTTTCCAAATTAACTAAAAAATACTTGGGGACTAGGGTTCAACTGTTAAAATGAGCCGGTTGACATACTACCATAGAGCCCAGGAAACTTATCACTGGTAGCACTTGCAATATGAAGGCATTTGCTTGGCCTTGTTGCTCAAGTAAATAATTTGATCCCTTTCTTTGGATTCTTAAAAACATTCACTATACTTGGTTGACCAAAAAAAAAAAGAGGAAAACTGAGAAAATAGCAAAGAAATAATTACAAAGAATAATAACAAATTACATCCAAATCTAAATCATCGGTAGTATAACACATAAATTTGATTATAGATGAAAACCAAGCGAGATCTAGCTATAGCAATAAGAACTCATCTCTAAAACAAGGTGGAGATACAATTATTGTTTTCAAAAAACCAGGGGGGTATCATGACAATGATCTGCCCGCTTTTCTTCTATTTGCACATTAAAATATGTCACCAATAAAAATTTGACTTCCAAATTTTCAAATATCAAGAAGTTGTATGAGAGAATGTTTTACCTACAAAAGCATGACCAGAACTCAAGAACCTCAGGAAAGTGCACCAAAAAGACATACACTCACAAATCGAACATAATTCTTCCCTTCCCATACGTAGTCAATTAATACAAGCTGGAGTTGGATATTTCAAATTACCTCTGGAAGCAGATTACCATGGATATGTCTGAATTCCTTAAAGTGCCGTTTCAGATACTCCTCCAATTTAGGAACATCTTGTTGTCTAAAGATGTCCCAAAGAGCTCCACTCTCAGCATCATCATCAGAACAACCATTGTTGGCAACATGAGGATCCAATGTTGGCAACTCCCCCTGTTCACATTTCTCCTTCCTTTCATTTTCCATACATGTGTCATCAACATTCACAGCTTTCATCTCAAACGCCGCTTTTGTGATTGTTTCTATATCATCTCTTCCACCATTTTCAATAAATTTTGGGACTCCAAGCTCGACATCCAAGTCAGGCGTGTTTGTGTTGGTAAGCTCTAAGGATTTGTTTTCGTTTTCCCCACTTGCCATCTGAACAACTTCAGAAATCTCTATTTGATCTTGGGCAGCATGAGCCTTTTTCAACATTTGAATCTTTTCAAGTCTCTCAGCTGAGGGCCTAACTGCTTGCACATGTGTCAAGACATTTACCTAGTGACAAGAAAACAAAATAAGCAAAAAGATGTAGACCACACAACATGGAATCAGGTGTCAAAATCTATTCTCAATATCAAGAACATAAAATCATGATGTACTTCTCAGATACCAATTTAAATTATTTTGAGCTGGGACATAAACCAAGTATATATTGTATGCATGTTATTATTGTAACCACAAATAACAGAGCATTTGGACACTTAAGTCCCTGTATTCCACGCCAATCACATAGCCAAGAAACAGACAATACAAAGCCTAGATAACAAACAGAAGAGGAGATAGTTGAGCTATTTTCTTATTGGCCTGTCAAGATATCATAAATCCGTAGGCAAAATGAAGAATAACCTAAAAGGCCAAAAATCTTAGAATACAGAGGTGCAAGGTTCTGAATTTAAATCCAGCGCACATACCGCATCAGACATATCACAATGAAGCTTTGTTACAGAATCTCCACGCCCTAGCTCCTCATGAAATCCATAAGCTATGTAGGTTTTTGGCCCCATATCAGGTTTCAAAGAATTCTTAGGAAGCTTAACAGCAAGGTTTAAATATCCCCTGCGAGGATGTGTATACTCTTTAAAAGGTAAGCAGCTAGTAAACTCAATGTCATGGCGAGGCAAATGCTTCTCAAATAAAGTGGAAGGTGGCCAGTCTTTCAACTTCAGTATTTGAGGCCACCCCTTACTGTCAAACTGACCTCCAGAATACCCAGTGAAAAACTGGTGGACATTCACATCAGTCTGTAACTCACCAAGAAAGAACAAGTCATGTGATCAGATATCATTAAAGCAAGCCAATTAAATCATGTGCCATTCAGAATAGTAATTCTGGTGTATCAGCACACATCCAAGCAAAGATATAAGGTCTGTATGTAAAAACATCAGCTAACTAAAATTGAAATCCCACCAGAACCAAGCAAGAGATTTTGTAACAAATGGGGCAGGAAACCGATTAAAGAGGCATACAATGGTTAACCAAACTGATAGTTTACAGACCAAAAAAATGCCCCACATTCAAACATCAGGTCGCATGATTCCAAAAATTCAACTTGTAAGAACCAACATACCTCACACCAGTCCAGGCAATTTACTGCAGTCACATCAAGAAGTGTTTCATGTTCAAGGTTTTTAATCTGTCGGACGGCACGCCACATAACCATAGGTTCCCAGCTCAAGCCAAAAGTAGTTTCAAGCACATTATTAACAATTACTGGCTCCCCCTTAGACCAATGCCGTTGAAAATGGTTCAGATCACCATGCTCAATGTCTACAGCTGAAGGGCAGTACAAAAAGTTGTCACTACAATCTTCTCGAGATGCGGCTTTACGTGAAGTTAGACTCGTGATTTCATCATGACCCAAGACATTGGAAGAGGAAGAACCTTCCTCAAAACATTCAGGCACACATCCAAGTTCATGTCTGTCAAGAATTTCTTTTGCTTCCAGAAGCAACTTTGAGACATGTTCACGTGGTAACAAGTACTTCAATTTTAGAACTGCTTCGCCACAACCACCCTTATCTTTTGGTGGACATGGAATAGCACCATTTTCCATTGATTTCCATTCAGATGGAGGACAAACATTGTTTTCCAAGTTATCCTTAACTGTTGAGGTCCTGTGGCTAACTTTCTTTGGAACTTCCTTCACACCACCATGCAGATATTCAAACCCATAGTCAACATATCTAAAAGGCGTTCCTTTTTCACCTCCCTGAAGGTGGCCATTCCTAAGTTCTCGGCAACAAGTAAGGCAGAAGTCATAGGAACACAGAGGACAGCTTCTGTGATAATCAGCAATTGAAGTCCGGCAATTGTCACTGCATCATCATGAACATACTCAACTCATTTGTAATTATAGGAAATTGTGAATGCAAAGTCTCCTAAATCCTACCAATAAATGCGCTCGTCCGCTTTGCATGCTGCTTTCTCTAATTTAATGTCTGAAACTGATACTCCTGCCAAAGCACAATGAATAGTTCAAATATAACTAATGTTTAAACCACTCAAACATGTAAATTAACATCTTAATAACATAGATCAACATTATTTAATTTTAGCATCTCATGTCCAACTTTACATCAAAGTAATTTGCAAAAACGATCACCAATCTCCCCAGACAAGCATCAGATTTATAATGTGTAGCGACAACACAAGCATCTAAGAATAAGTGCCCATTAACTTTGAGCAATTTTAAAACATGTCCAGGAAAACGAATGGAAAAGAAAACCTTGAATCTTAGCCTCCTGTTCCCTCTCCATCACTTGTTCTGCGTTAATCCGTTCAAGAAATGGCAGAAGAACTTTTATTATGTATTTAGCATACTGAATCTTTTGATCATCACTAATTATGACTTTGGACTTCTCCTCTATCTCCTCGCGAACCTAGAAGCATACAGTACATTTGATGCATAAAAAATTAACATGTAGAAGCAGCCAAAGCACACAGTAAGTTGTAGAAACGAACTTTAACCAGAACTTCCATGCGTAAACATGCTTTGCAATTGCAGTTCAGCTTACAAACAGGACAAGCCTCTGCAAAAGCTTTCTGAGGCATCTTGGGGTACCTAACATAAGAAATAAAAGCAAATGAGAATTCCATAATGCAAGTACATGATTTGTAGCAAAGTTGTGCTAAACTAGATTGAAATATAGTCCAGGTGACAGTCTGTGTGTCTTCCTATAAGAGGCAGGTACCAAGTAGGCCGAAAAAAGTGCTGGACAAGAAAGAAATTATTTCCTGTATACCCATCATCAAATTATGCAAGCAAAACTATACTTTTCAATTTGATATGTGTATAACTTAACATTTGACACAAAAATAGAAAATAAAAGCGCCATCATTCTGTTCTCTACTCTCAACTTCTAAGTTCTAACTAATCCACAAACAAGAGCCGTCATTCTGTTCTCTACTTCAAAACAAAAGAAAAGTTAGCAAATGAAATGAATAATAACCAAATTATAGCATTAGAATTTTAAATACTTTCAGTAAGATCCAAATTATAAGGCGTGTAGGAGTACCATACCATGTCTTCATGCATTGTTCACAATACCGCTTCGTCTTGCATTTAGTACACCGGACAACTGGTCCTTTATCATTTCTCTGGCACTGGTGACACATATTTGATTCCAGGAATCCCTGTAAAAAACACAACAAAATCACATACAATGACTGCTCTAATGTAGAAACTGATCTAATAATTTGAAAAAAGAAAACATTTTTAAACACTAATTACAACTAAAGACATCAATTTATGGCGATTCATGTTCTTACATTCTCATCCTTTGTCATTACTCTGGACTTTGTTACGCTTTGTGGCTTTGTTACATTTTGTAGTTCCCTGTTTCCTCTACATGGATATCGCCGCTCTCCATTCACCTCTAGGACATCTCCTTCACCTTCTCTCATTGTTCCATTACGAGACTTCCTCTTTCTTAGCTTAGCCTTTTCACCCTCTTCCTGCCCAGTTTTAGCCTGAACTCTATTCTCTTTAGAAGCAGATCCAACATCATTTGTTGTCGTTCTCCGACCACCCTTTCTTCTCTTCCCCTTCCCTGAAAACCCCTCGCTGCCATCTTCTGCATCCTCCATCTGTACAATCAGTTGCTCAATACATTCCATAGCCTTTATACTGCATTTTCTACTTCTCAAACTTCTTCCTTGTACATTCTTTTGCCCACCAACCTTGTTAATGTCCTCCAAGTTATTCCCCTTTCCTTCTTCACCTCCAACCTCTTCTCCTTCCTGCTCTTTCTTCTGCACAGGCTCTGCCTTTTCAGCCTCAGCAGAAGAAGAAACACCAAATTCTTTCAATCCATTCTGTGAACCATCTTCATCTCCACTCTCTCTAACATTACCCCCACTATCTCCCATCTCCACATCATCTTCCCTCTTCACCGATCCTTCCTCAGAGCTTGATTCCTTCATCTTCCGACCACCCTTTTTGTTCCCATTCCCACCACTATTACTCTCCTCTTTCTTCACCCTACTCTTCTTACCCTTTGTTCCCCCGTTTTCTTTATCAATGTCATCACTTCCTTCACAATATTGGTTCTTACTTTCATCATAATTAACCTCCGGCCTACTTCTCTTCAAGACAGTCACGCCTTCAGCAACAGAATCAACAAGATTCGCTCCTTTCTCTTCTGGGACCCTGCTCCCACCGACACTCTCCATCGGACTTTCTTGATCTTTCAGGATTGCTTCTTCAACCCTCTCTTCCTTAACCTCCATAGAACAACACAAGATTTTCTTGGATACCACAATACAATATCATAGACAAAGATTCTCCACAAGTACGAGAGTTTCTGTTTTCCCTCCCAAATTTGGAATCAGGGAGAATTCCAAACGGGCTTTTTAGTGGGAAGAAGAAAGAGAATGGAGAATATAAAAAAATAAAAAAGCTCCAAAATCTTGAAAAGTCCCGCCTTTTTTTGTGGTTCAGCCCACGAGGAGAACAGTGATGCGCATTCGCGAAGGGCGGGTTTCTAATTTATATTCTGTTCTCTGGATTTTGAATCAAATTGGGGCAATCTTTATCATACTGATTTGATGGGGGTGAAGTTGCAATTGCCGCTTCGTCTTCCTCTATCTTTACATTAAAATTCAATTCAATCACACACTTCACTATTCACAAATCAAATCAAGAATAATCAGGGGAATTTTATTTAATACCTAGATTTTACCCACTTTTTCAAGGACGCCTCAGCATAACCCTTTCTCTTTTCTACTTGAAATTGAATTTCATTTCATGTATCGTAAGTTGCAAACTTCCTCGTACTAAACAACAAGAAATAAGAAGTGCACACACAAGAATGTTATAACCTTCTATTGTAAATACCTTTATAATTATTGCACAATTAATTACTTAATTAATTACTGTACTTAATTAGTGCCTATAATGAAAGGGCTTCTCCCCCTATTTTAGTAGTTGATAGAAGGTTGGATGAAATTGAAAATAAGGTTGGCAGGTTAAAATCAACAAACAAGTGAATGTGACCATTCATGCTGATGTAATGATTAAAAGAAAATGATTTAGTTAATGCTTAAATTGTTGCCAGTGTTGGAATAAATACTCTTAAAAATTATATATCTTGGAAATTATGACATATCAATGGGTGAAGATGGAAAAGGAAATCATACTGCGGTTTTCATATAATGAAGGGAGAGAAAATTATTAGTTTCCAAGAAAATAGGATTTGATTATACTTTTATTCTCTTTCTAAAATAAACATTTATCAAAAATTCAAACAAAATACAGTTTATTTGTAATTTGTGCTATGTTTGTTATGAACTTAAGATAGCTTTTACAAGTTTGGATTTGAAATTGAGGAGAATTTTTTATAGATTTTGAAAATTTTGTGTTTGTTTTGAATTTTATATGATATGATTATAGTTAAGATGTCATATAAGAATTGTAGAAAAAATAAATATTGTTTGTTGGAATTTATAGAAAAAGTGAAAAAAAAAATAGAAAAAGCAGATATTATTTGTTGGTTTTTATACAAAAAGTGGAAATAGTATGATTGTAGAATTTTATTGAATATTGTAAAAAAAATAAAAATAAACGCACCCATAATTCTCATAGCTAAGTCTAATCCAAACATCCCCTTATTAACTTCAAGTTACATTTGGTGTCGGGAAAAATCAAAAGAGACACTACTAAACTAAAACTTTTTTATAACTGAAAAAATAAAAAATAATCTATGTCAAAGAAGGTTGAACCCTATGAGGACATCACTTTGAATTTAACATATGATTAGTTTGAGTCAACTCTCAATACCCTAACCAACTTAAAAGAAGCAATGTTTTTTAAACTTAAATAAGCTACCTTACATTTTACATCACGTATAATCATTTAATTTGACATACATGATGGCGTCAATATGAGCTAATAAATTATAAAACAAGCATCGAACCATAGTCAATTAAGAAATATATCAGTTAATTAACATTGTAATATCGTCTTTAATGAAAAGTAATTACACGAATCGATTATGTGATTATCGTTGTGCCAACTTCTTATTTTGTCATAGTTTATTGAATTATGCTATATTCTTGTTTCAATTATTGAAAGGTAAACAGAAAAGAACGACCAGTTTATTCTACTTTCCTCTTTCCTTCAAGTCTCCACAGTTTGGATATTCTCACACCAAAAATAAAATAAAATAAAATAAAAACAGCTGTTTTGATTTTTGAAATGCTTAATAAATAAAATCAAATTCCAACATTATATGTATTTTTTTTTTCTTTTTAATTTTGATGCCACAAGAGTGATGACCAGAGAGCAAAACAAGAGTGCCATTGAAGAATGATGATCATCTGCTCATAATTGATACTCTCTCTCTATATATATACATACTACGTTGATCATCTGAGTACATAAGACTCCATCACCAACAACAAACTCAGTGGAAAATATATGTTCATGATGAAGATTGTCAATCGACAAAAAGATGGCATATGATTTCGAAACTTTAACATATACCAAAGATGATCATCACTGAGTCCAAAAATGGCTATTTCCTCCTCACCAGAAAAGGATGCTCAACTCTAAATCCAACTAAGAGCATTTGGAATTTAACCTCCTGAAATCAACCTATGAAAAGCAAAGGAGGCGTTATGATTCGAACGCTCACAAAATTACTAATCAAGCATCAACTTCTAACTTAAAAGATCGATCTTTTAGTGATTGGACTAAACTACAAGCAAGATATAAAAGACAAACAATCAAAAGACAACATGCAGAGTATTTTACGAAGAAACCTTACTTTCTCAGTAGGGCCAAAAATTAGCAAAATTAAAATATGAAACAATAGATATGGTAAAGAAAGAGTCATTACAAGTTTCTTTTGCATATTGACTGAGTTCCTTGAAATCTCTCACAGCTTTTCCCATTGCATGAATTAGCATTTTTTTCACCTGACAAAAAAATATTTCACAAGTTATTAGATGAAAATTTAGATTCAATTTATAGAGTAAAACGAGAAACAAACCTACCTCTAGCTTGTCATGTTTAGCATGATGATTGAGGGGCAGCAAGCGAAATTCTTCACTCAGTTGGAGGCACGAACCAACATTTTCAGGCGACACGAAATTAAGTCCAACTTTAATGCATGACTGCACATGTAATATGTGATAAGGAGTTCATTTTAGGAAATTATGATATAGAAAAATACCTGCTTACCGAACATTTCAAACAACCATTTCCACGTATGTACTCAGTTCAAGATAGGAGCATCCAGTTAACGGGCTTGATTTTAACATAGCACATAAACTATATGTTGTTTTAAGAGTAAGAGAAGTAACCAAAGTTTTAGGTTTGCATGTAAATAATTCATCGTTTCTTGACTAGCATAACAAACTGCAGTGAAAGAGGAAAGGATATAACCAAAGCCAACTACAACACCTTTAAGTTTCGAACTTGATGAGGGCAGCCTGCTGGTACAAAGACTGCATCTCCTAATTTCTGTATAAATGTCCATGGTTCAATTCCTATCCAAAACATAAATAAACAATATACAATCAGGAAAATCCTTCCTCAAAGTGATCTAGTACAGAGTAAAAGAAGATAAGGATTGAGAAAGAAAACCACACCATATTCTTCCTTGAGTTTTCTTTTGTTCTTTGAAGTCAAGTATATAGTTTGATCATGAATTGGATGAATGACCTGAAAGTAAGAAATAATCACAGCATAGGTTGCCACAAGCTTACAACATCCAATTGAATACGACAGAAGAATATCATGTAAAGAGATGGCATTGCAAAAACTTTTTGCTTTCCCAAATTACTAACCAGTATTTATAACTATTAAAGATGAGGATATCACCATGTAATCTGGCATTGATGATGACAGTTGCCATACAACGCACATTCAATTCCCTGGCCTTGTTGTCTCAAGCAACTAACAGGCAAAGTTCATCAGATTTTCATCATAAATTGAAGTGGTTCCATATACTCAGCGCACAACAGACAGCAACAACAAAAAACATTTGCCAACAAATTAACTAATTAAAAAATGAAGACAATAACATAGTGTAAGTAGAAGATATTCACCGGCATTGGTTTGATTAATATATTCAACGACATCACATATATAATAATTATCTCACGAATATATTTAAGCAACATCTGTTAAAAACATTAAAATATGATACACTTACAACAAAGAAATCCGCTACTACCACTCCCTCATTTCAAAATAACTATTGTTTAAAGACATAAATTAAGAAAACATTTAATAGGTATAATTATATGTATACCCATTATTGAATAAGTAACTAATGTATTCCACTAAGTAATAGCTTAGAACAGAAAACAAAATAGGGGCAAAGTTGGAAAATAATCATTAATTCTTTTTTATTAATAAAAATGATAGTTGAATCGGAACAAAATTTATTTTGTATGGTAATTGTTATTTTGAAACAAATTGATTTTGTAACACACACAGATTGACTAAAACATCCTCACACCCTTTCTTGAGGTTATCAAAACAAAAGCTACAAAGCAACAGCCAACACAAGAACCTCCAATCAGTAAACTTGACTGATTGGGACAAAAGATAAGGTATAGGACATAGTCGAACAAATACAAAGAACAACAACAAATTACACTCAAATCTAAATCATCACTACTGCATCAAGGAAATCTGATTGTAGATGTAACCACCAAGCAGCAACAAATAGTAGAAGTAAGAATTAGTACTAAATACAATTAGAAGGTGCTGTACTCATTGTTTTCAGGAACTTAAAAAAGTGCATCATGACAATAATCAATTGCATTCTTTTAGTTTTAGTTGCACTAAACCCTCTAAACTATCAAAATTTGTACACTTTGCCCACCAAACCCTCTCTTTTTTTTTTGCACTGCCATATGTAATGTTGCACTTTGCCCTGTCAACTCTCAAATTTCCCAAAATGCCCTTACAACATATATATATATATATATATATATATATATATATTATTCGAAATATTAATATTATAAAAATATTTTTTACAGATATTGCTATTTTAATCAAAATATTAAAATGTTTTTGAAACATCAATGTTGTAGATTTGATATATATTTCCTTCTATATATAGTTCTCCTTATATATCTAGGATTCCTTGTATATCTAGGTTTCTTTGTTAGATTCTAACATAGGTTCTACTCCCTACATATGGGGGTCTCTTTACTTGTTGATACACACAATAATATAATTTCTATTATTTTTCTGACATGGTATCGGAGCGGGATAACTTTCTCTCTGGCCTTTACTGGCTGGTCTGTTTTGGGTAACTGTTCTCTGCCCTTTACTGGCTAATCTGTTTTGAGTAACTGTTTTTTTACCCTCTACTGGCTGGTCTGTTTTGAGTAACTGTTCTTTTACCCTCTACTGGCTGGTCTATTTTGGGTAACTGATATCCCTCTATTCGTTGATATGTTTTGGGTAACTGATATCCCTCTTCGTTATGTTTTGGGTAACTGATCTAAGATTTGCCCTAATATTTCCTATACGGCTTATCTGAATTTTTCTGATCTGAGATTTCTAGAGATTTTTTTCTCTCAGATTTCTTTCTAAATTGATCTGAGATTTCTCTCAAATTTCTGATATAAGATTTTTCTCTCAGATTTCTGATTCGAGATTTTTCTCAGATTTTCTGATTCGAGATTTTTCTCAGATTTTCTAAACTGATCTGAGATTTCGCTCTCAAATTTTCTAAACATTGATCTGAGATTTTTCTCAAATTTTCTAAATTGATCTAAGATTTCGCTCTCAAATTTTCTAAACACTGATTTGAGATTTTTCTCAGATTTTTTAAACACTGATTTCAGATTTCACTCTCGGATTTTCTGAACACTGAGATTTTTCTCTCAGTTTTCTTTTCTCTATCACCGCTATTTTCTTTTTCTTCAATGTCTATTTTGGATTCTAAAACTACTTTAAGGACCACTATAAAATTGAATGGTTCCAACTATCTGTTATAGTCTCGTGTCTTCCTATTATTTTTGGGATCTCAGAGGAAACAAGATCATGTTCTCTCTGCCCCTACTGTTGCCTCTCCCGCCTTACAAGAGATGTACTCTAATAACAATCTGATACAATCTTTGGGCACTACTATTGTTGCCTCTACCACCAAAGGTACGTTTGTCAAATCTCATAATAAGTCTTGGATGTTGGATTCTGGTGCCACTTGGGAGCTTGTGTTTGCACCGCCGTTGGCTGATATTGATGTGAAGAACATTTTTTTAATATGGCGATTTGACCCCAACTATTTTTTATGGAGCAACCTTTAGAGTATGTTGCTCAGGGGGAGAATGCTACTAAGGTCAACCGATTAAAGAAAACTATTTATGGTCTCAAACAAAGTCCTAAAACTTGGTTTGATAAATTCAACACTTATCTCGAAGCCACTCCATTTACTTCTTCGTCCAACCAGGTTGCTGATGTCTTTACTAAACCGTGTAAAGACCGCTAGAAAATAGACGTTTCCCGTTACTTTGTGACAAGCTGGATATGATTGATATATATGCTCCAGCTTGAGAGGAAGTGTTGTAGATTTGATATATATTTCCTTGTATATATAGTTCTCCTTATATATCTAGGATTCCTTGTTAGATTTTAACATAGGTTCTACTCCCTATATATATGGGATCTCTTTATCTGTTGATACACACAATAATATAATTTCTACTATCTCTCTGACAATCAACAAAAGTTGAAGCATGATAGAATGTTGTTGCCAACACAAATATGATCAGAACAATTAACTTTTTCAAGAAAGCACGTTTAACAGAATTGAATCAGCAGTTAGTAGATGAGAATGAAAATAATTCTTTACATCATCTCAGATTTTATCAGAGGAAAAAAAAAACTGGAATTTGATAATTTTAATTACCTCTGACAGCAGATTACCATGGATATGCCTGAATTCCTTAAAGTGCCGTTTCAGATACTCCTCCAATTTAGGAACATCTTGTTGTCTAAAGATGTCCCAAAGTGCTCCACTCTCAGCATCATCATCAGAACAACCATTGTTGGCAACAAGAGGATACAATGTTGGCAACTCTCCCTGTTCACATTTCTCCTTCCTTTCACTTTCCATACATGTGTCAATAACATTCACAACTTTCATCTCAAACGCCGCTTTTGTGATTGTTTCTAGATCATCTCTTGCACCATTTTCAATAACTTTTGGGACTCCAAGCTCGACATTCAAGTCAGACGTGTTTGTGTTGGTAAGCTCTAAGGATTTGTTTTTGTTTACCCCACTTGCCATATGAACAACTTCAGAAATCTCTGTTTGATCTTGGGCAGCATGAGCCTTTTTCAACATTTGAATCTTTTCAAGTCTCTCAGCTGAGGGCCTAACTGCTTGCACATGTGTCAAGACATTTACCTAGTGACAAGAAAACAAAATAAGCAAAAAGATGTAGACCACACAACATGGAATCAGGTGTCAATCTATTCTCAATATCAAGAACATAAAATCATGATGTACTTCTCAGATACCAATTTAAATTATTTTGAGCTGGGACATAAACCAAGTATATATTGTATGCATGTTATTATTGTAACCACAAATAACAGAGCATTTGGACACTTAAGTCCCTGTATTCCACGCCAATCACATAGCCAAGAAACAGACAATACAAAGCCTAGATAACAAACAGAAGAGGAGATAGTTGAGCTATTTTCTTATTGGCCTGTCAAGATATCATAAATCCGTAGGCAAAATGAAGAATAACCTAAAAGGCCAAAAATCTTAGAATACAGAGGTGCAAGGTTCTGAATTTAAATCCAGCGCACATACCGCATCAGACATATCACAATGAAGCTTTGTTACAGAATCTCCACGCCCTAGCTCCTCATGAAATCCATAAGCTATGTAGGTTTTTGGCCCCATATCAGGTTTCAAAGAATTCTTAGGAAGCTTAACAGAGAGGTTTAAATATCCCCTGTGAGGATGTGTATACTCTTTAAAAGGTAAGCAGCTAGTAAACTCAATGTCATGGCGAGGTAAATGCTTGTCAAAAAAAGTGGAAGGTGGCCAGTCTTTCAACTTCAGCAATTTCGGCCACCCCTTATTATCAAATGGAGCCTCAGAATACCCTTTAAAAATTTGGTGGGCACTCATATCTATCTGTAAGTTACCAAGAATAAAGGACAAGATAAGTTACATGATCAGATATCAATAAAGCATAAGAAAATTAAATTCTATGTGTTATTAAAATAGTAACTCCGGTGAATATCGGCCCATATGAAACAGACAGATGGGGTTTTTAAGTCAGATATTAGCATGCTAAAATTGAAATCCAAGCAGAAACAAGAAAGAGATTTCTGTAACAGATAGGCCAGGAAACTGATTAATGACATATACTATGGTTTATCCAATAGTATACAAACCAAAACAAAGCCACCCATTTCAAAAACATAAACCGACCTCACACCAGTCCAGGCAATTTACTGCAGTCACATCAAGAAGTGTTTCATGTTCAAGGCTTTTAATCTGTCGGAAGGCACGCCACATAACCATTGGTTCCCAGCTCAAGCCAAGAGTACTTTCGAGCACATTACTAACTATAACTGGCTCGCCCTTCAACCAATGGCATTGAAAATGATTCAGATCACCATGCTTAATGTCTACAGCTGATGGACAGTATAAAGAGTTGTCATTAGAATCTTCTCGAGAGGCTGCTTTCCGTGACTCTTGACTCATGATATCATCATGACCCAAGAATTTGGAACAGGAACAGCTTTTCTCAAAACATTCAGTCACACATTCAACTTTGTGTCTGTTAAAAATTTCTTTTGCTTCCAGAAGCAATTTTGAGATGTGTTCATCTGGTAATAAGCACTTCAATTTTAGAACCGCTTCACCACAACCTCCCTTATCTTTCAGTGGACATGGAATAGCACCATTTTCCATTGATTTCCATTCAGATGGAGAACAAACATTGTTTTCCAAGTTATCCTCAACTGTTGAGGTCCTGTGGCGAACTTTCTTTGGAACTTCCTTGACACCACCATGCAGATATTCAAACCCATAGTCAACATATCTAAAAGGCGTTCCTTTTTCACCTCCCTGAAGGTGGCCATTCCTAAGTTCTCGGCAACAAGTAAGGCAGAAGTCATAGGAACACAGAGGACAGCTTCTGTGATAATCAACAATTGAAGTCCAGCAATTGTCACTGCATCATCATGAACATACTCAACTCATTTGTAATTATAGGAAATAGTGAATGCAAAGACTCCTAAATCCTACCAATAAATGCGCTCGTCCACTTTGCATGCTGCTTTCTCTAATTTAATGTCTGAAACTGATACTCCTGCCAAAGCGCAATGAATTGTTCAAATATAACTAATGTTTAAACCACTCAAACATGTAAATTAACATCTTAATAATATAGATCAACATTATTTAATTTTAGCATTTCATGTCCAATTTTACATCAAAGTAATTTGCAAAAAAGCTCACCAGTCTCCCCAGATGAGTATCAGATTTACAATGTGTAGCGACAACACAAGCATCTAAGAATAAGTGCCCATTAACTTTGAGCAATTATAAAACATGTCCAGGAAAACGAATGGAAAAGAAAACCTTGAATCTTAGCCTCCTGTTCCCTCTCCATCACTTGTTCTGTGTTAATCCGTTCAAGAAATGGCAGAAGAACTCTTATTATGTATTTAGCATACTGAATCTTTTGATCATCACTAATTATGACTTTGGACTTCTCCTCTATCTCCTTGCGAACCTAGAAGCATACAGTACATTTGATGCATAAAAAATTAACATATAGAAGCAGCCAAAACACACAGTAAGTTGTAGAAACGAACTTTAACCAGAACTTCCATGCGTAAACATGCTTTGCAATTGCAGTTCAGCTTACAAACAGGACAAGCCTCTGCAAAAGCTTCCTGAGGCATCTTGGGGTACCTAACATAAGAAATAAAAGCAAATGAGAATTCCATAATGCAAGTACATGATTTGTAGCAAAGTTGTGCTAAACTAGATTGAAATATAGTCCAGGTGACAGTCTATGTGTCTTCCTATAAGAGGCATGTACCAAGTAGGCCGAAAAAAGTGCTGGACAAGAAAGAAATTATTTCCTGTATACCCATCATCAAATGATGCAAGCAAAACTATACTTTTCAATTTGATATATGTATAACTTAACAAACATTTGACACAAAAATAGAAAATAAAAACTCTCAACTTCTAAGTTCTAACTAATCCACAAACAGGCGTCGTCATTCTGTTCTCTACTTCAAAAAAAAAAAAAAAAGTTACCAAATGAAATGAATAATAACCAAATTATAGCATTAGAATTTTAAATACTTTCAGTAAGATCCAAATTACAAGGCGTGTAAGAGTACCATACCATGTCTTCATGCATTGTTCACAATACCGCTTTGTCTTGCATTTAGTACACCGGACAACTGGTCCTTTATCATTTCTCTGGCACTGGTGACACATATTTGATTTGAGGAACCCCTGTAAAAAACACAACAAAATCACATACAATGACTGCTCTAATGTAGAAACTGATCTAATAACTTGAAAAAAGAAATCATTTTTGTACACTAATTACAACTAAAGACATCAATTTATGGCGATTCATGTTCTTCTTACATTCTCATCCTTTGTCATTACTCTGGACTTTGTTACACTTTGTGGCTTTGTTACATTTTGTAGTTCCCTGTTTCCTCTATATGGATATCGCCGCTCTCCATTCACCTCTAGCACATCTCCTTCACCCTCTCTCATTGTTCCATTACGAGACTTCCTCTTTCTTAGCTTAGCATTTTCACCCTCTTCCTGCCCAGTTTTAGCCTGAACTCTATTTTCTTTAGAAGCAGATCCAACATCATTTGTTGTCTTTCTCTGACCACCCTTTCTTCTCTTCCCCTTCCCTGAAAAACCCTCGCTGCCATCTTCTGCATCCTCCATCTGTACAATCAGTTGCACAATACATTCCGTAGCCTTTATACTGCATTTTCTACTTCTCAAACTTCTTCCTTGTACATTCTTTTGCCCACCAACCTTGTTATTGTCCTCCAAGTTATTCCCCTTTTCTTCTTCACCTCCAACCTCTTCTCCTTCCTGCTCTTTTTTCTGCACAGGCTCTGCCTTTTCTGCCTTAGCAGAAGAAGAAACAACAAATTCTTTCAATCCATTCTGTGAACCATCTTCATCTCCACTCTCTCTAACATTACCCCCACTATCTCCCATCTCCACATCATCTTCCCTCTTCACTGATCCTTCCTCAGAGCCTAATTCCTTCCTCTTTCGACCACCCTTTCTCTCTTTCCTCTTCCCTCTAGATGGGAACCGTGACTCTCTATTCACCTTAGGCCGCTTCCCTTCACCCTCCCCCAAGGCTTTATTATGAAACCTCCCTTTTCTTTTACTGGTCTTCTCATCCTTCTGTTGCAAAGTTTTTGCTTTAACTCTATTCATTGTTCTGCTCCTTTCCTTGCCCTTGGACGAGCAACCCTCATCCTCATCTTTTGTGCTCTCTGTCTCCATACTTGGTTTCTCAATCTTTTTCTTAGCCTTTCTACCGCACTTTACAATACTTTTTGTTTGATTAGTCTTTACATCGTCCTGTTGCGCAGTTTTTTCTTGAACTCTATTCTTTCTCCAGCCCTTTTTTCTCTTCCCCTTTCTTGAAATATCGACGTCCTCATCTTGTGTATGCTCTATCTCCGAAATCAGTTTCTCAACCTTCTGCATAGCCTTTATACAGCACTTGCTACTCTTTTTTCTTTGATTAGTATTCTCATCCTTCTGTTCCACAGCTAGAACTATATCCTTTTTCGGACCCCTTCTTCTCTTCCCTATACTTGATATCTCAATCATCTCCAGAACCTTGCTACTGCACTTTCTAAACGTTTTCCCAAGATTATACTTCTCATCCTCCTGTGGTGCAGTTTTTGCTTGAACTCTATCTTTTTTCTGATCCCTTTTTCTCTTCCCCTTCCTTGAAGAACCCTGATCTCCATCTTTCGTGCTCTCCATCTCTATACTCGGTTTCTTAATCTTCTCCATAGCCTTTGTACTGCACTTTCTAATCCTAGAAACTCCCACTTCTTCATTCTCTAGCCCACCTACATTATCATTGTCCTTCTCCGAATTCTTTCCCTCTTTTTCATTCTCCAGACCACCTACATCATCACTGTCCTTCTCCGAATTCTTTCCCTCTTCTTCCTCACCTCCATTACATTCCTCTTCAATCTCTTTCATCTTTATAGGCTCTGCATTTTCTGTCTCAGCAGAAGAAGAAACACCAAATTCTTTCAATTCATTCCCCCAGCTATCCTTACCATCAACTGCTAGTAGAGGCGTACAAGTATTTTCTTCCACCAAATCTCTTAAGCTGTCTCTCTCTCTAACATTACTCCCATTATCTCCCATCTCCACAACATCTTCCCTCTCCACCAATCCTTCCTCAAAGCCTAATTCATTTTCTTCCCCAACATCATCTCCTACCACTACTATATCACTACTCTCCTCTTCCTTTATTCTACCCGTTTTGCCCAAATCACTTGACTCCTTTCCCTTCTCATTTTTCAAGCAAGAATCATTAATTTCCTTATTCTTACTTTCATCATAATTCTTCTCCGTCCGGTCACTCTTCAAGAAATCCTTCACTCTTTCAGTTATCGAAAGAGCAAGATTGGTCCCTTCCGCTTGTGAGCCAATATTTTCCACCAAAGTTTCAATGTCTTTCAAGATATCCGCTTCACTCTCTTCGTTGATCTCCATTGCAGAAGACACGGTGGACTTGGATTGATATACAAAATCATGCGGACCTCTTCGGACCCCTCATTCTTAATCTTGGCTTCTCAGTATCAGTGAGACCAGTTAGATGATTCTCACCCCTTTTCACTATTTTCAAGTTCATATCAATGCACACATGAAGAGACTCTCCATTTCTTCTACCACAACCAAGAAAGGGGTATCTTTCCAATCAAGCCAATATTAGATATAAAATCCTCAATCCTTCGTTCTTTCTCTGTTGATCAGTTTCTCAACACAATGTTCGATTTCTTCTTGAGAAATGAGTTTTGAGTGAAAGATATCTTATGAATTGAAATTCTATTAGTTTTTCTATTTTTGAAAAATATTCTAATATTTCCATGACTTTCCATCTTAGTCAATATCATATGGTTACTTCCACGTTTTCGCATAAAAATAAATAGATATTTCTTTGTTTATTATTAAATTATTTTGTTGGATGATTGGTTTAAAAACTTATTAAGCAGAAACTAAAGTATTGATTAAGTTTTTTAAAAGATTTCTTGATTAAATAGCTAGAAATATACATCTCAAATTTTCCGCGTCTTTCATACTTAATTTATGTATTTTATTCTTCACTTACACAGCATTATCGATTAAAAAACTTAGAAACGGGACTACCAACAACCCAACCTTTTCCCAAACAACACATTCTTTAAATATTTTAATTAAAAAAAACCACAAAATTCCAATTTTATCCTTTAATTAATAAAAGGACCCGACTATATGCATTCCGATCATTCTAAACACACCCCATTAAAATAAAAAATAAATAAATACAATGTGTAAAGTTCATAATACCCTTATCGATAAAATAAAATAAAAAACATAATAAAAAAAAATATCTAAACACACTCACCTAATTTAAGGTTGCTAAACACACCTTATTTGTATGTTTTAAGTTGTTATTGGGATACACACACCCCACTCTTCTTCTTCCTCACAAACTTGAATTTGTACCCAAAACCCTACTCACATTTATTCAAAAAATATAATGGATCAAGATAGAGTACGGGATATGGACAATGTAAGTCATTTAACAACTTTTTACCGATTTATTTTTCAATATGGTGAAAAAAAACACTGCGCAACTACCGATCAGCCAATACAGGCCGAAAATTGAGGAGTGGGTTCGACCTATATTGGCCGAACATATAGTATGTTGTTCGATCTTCACTGGCCGAACATATAGTATGGTGTTCGACCAGTGGTCGAACGAATATGGGAAGTTCGACCTCTTATGGTTGAACGTATTATGATGGTTCGACCATTTATGGTCGAACATATGGTAATATGTTCGTTTAATAATAGTCGAACCGAGATTATATGTTTGACGTATTGTGGGAGAAAATAGTCGAATGAATTTAGGGTTTCTGTTGTGGTCAATATATTTACACATGCTCTTTTTTGTATATAGGAATACGGTTCCAATGAAACTCAATTGAGTGTTATGAACATTATTGACCTGATGTGTGAGCAAATTGATTTTTCGGAGGAGTTTCGAACAAACGAACTATTTGATAATCTTAAAAATTTGGTGAATTGGGCAATTAGGATTGGAATTCATCTTAACATGGTTGTGTTGGCTAGACAATCGGATAGTGGAGATAGTCGAAGACGAGCTCGGGTATTTTTAAGTTGTGAGCGGGGTGGTAAGTATTGTCCGTTAAAATCAAAAGTCGTGGGAGGTACTTCTACTGACCCCGAAAAGAAGTCTGCTAAAGGACGTCAAACTGGCACAAAAAAGTGTGATTGTCATTTATGCTAAAAGGAGTTAAGCTGAAAGAGACTGGGCAATGAGCTTTAATGGTTGTATGTGGGTCACTTAATCATCCAATGCGACAACAAAAACGAACAACATTCACGCATTCTCGACAAATTAACTAATCCTAAGCACTGACATTGTATTTCAAACAAAATTACACAAATCTAACACATCAAAATTACAATTTCCTACTCAAAATTTATAATTTCACTTACTTGACATTTCTTCTTCTCGGTGTGGATTCATTGTAAATTTTCAGCTACCAAATCGAGCTTGTTAAAACTTGTTCGATTGAGGGTCTAACAATACTCAAAATTTCGGCCAAGAAGGTAAGCAAATTGGGGGTAGGAGACGGCTCTTGCAACAAATGTGGGAGGTAGGGGTTGTGTTTGGGGTGTGTGTGTTTGGGGCTAGGTGGGTGTGTTTAGTACGCATAAATTGTTTTTTTTTTATTATTAAGGGTATTTTGATAATGTTGTGGGGTGTGTTTAGTATTATGTGAGTTGCTTTTTAATTTTGTGATGTGTATTTAGAATTTGAAGTGTGTTTAGAAGGACCTGGGGTATGTATAGCCGGGCCTTTAATAAAAAAAATCTCCCCATTCCACTCTCTTCATCCCGTCAGTCTCTTTCTCTCTTTCATTTTTTAATTTTATAAAAATGAAACAACAATACAATAAATATATTTGATGAATTAATTAAGTATGTAACTATCGTGTAAAAATTATTGTATATTTAATCAATTAAGATCGAACAAAACTGATGACATGATCGACTTTTAATGTTTTTTCTACGATTTTTATATATGTAATTAACTTGTGGGTGGGAGGAAAAGGGGAGTGTTTATTTTTTATTTTTCATTAATGGTATAATTGGAATTTTCATATTTTTTATGTTGTTAATAAAAATATATAAAAAACATAGGGTGTCTAGAAAATGATGGGTTGTTCCATTCAAAACCTAAATGAGGGGTGGAATGGGAATTTGGTTACTCTACTTGTTCTGTGTCTTTCAAATTTCTATTGTTTGGAAATGCTGGATATAAATTAAATTTGAGCCTTTAAACTGTCATGGAGGCCCAGATAAAAGCCCGAGTAAGCTTGGGCCTATTGACTGATCTTTCATGGGCCTGATAAAGAGGGAGTAATAAAACTTCCACACAAATATACAACAGTATATGAACCCAATGTTTAATAAATAGAAGTAACGCACAATAATATCTGTAAAGACTTTGTTTTTTAGATAAATTTGTGAAAGAATATCAAAATGTCATAATATTTCCATTCCATTTTAAAAAAAAAATGAAAACATGAACAATAACGTTTTTTTAATCTACTCATATGAGATGAGTCTGATTAAAACCAACAAAGCAGAAATTCGATTGCGAAAATAAATTTGGATTGAATTGAGACTCCCCCTTATTGAATTATATTTCTATAATTTCTTATATGAATTTTTATATCAAATTTGGATTGAATTGAGACTCCCCTTATTGAGTCTAAACTTTTAAACCACAAATAATATCGCATGTTTACTTTTGTGGCATGAAATACAATTTGAAAAAATTGAAATTTATCTTCTCTTTTTTTAATGTGGCTGAACAGGGATAATCACAAGAAATGCTAATTTATGTCGTTTTTAATAATGCTAGTCCTTTTTTAGGAGGGTTTATATTTAATTAAGTTTCACAAAGTTTAATATGTCGCCTACATCAAAATCATCCTACACGACGTAACAAGCAAGAGCATTTACAAAGCATTTGAACGTCGTTTAGCAAACATACTTTATTAGATCCTACTAACCTAATTTTTTTTATTAACACATTTTCAGATAATTCGAAAATATTAATTTCGATCCCTCAAAATTTATAATACTATCAACAAGGTCCTATCCAAAAGCAAGTTGAATTTTTATCTCCAATCTCATATTATTCGAACTCATAGTGGTAATCTTCAGTATGATCATCAATCCCTAAATTCTTGATTCTATTAATACATAGTTTTCATGTTTATTTTTGAATTTGTAGTGTGTTCAAAATACTAATAATATATTTCAAAAGAAAAAAAAAAAAAAAACACTTACATAAAAGTCAAATCCATGAAACAAAGTAGATCACCGTTGGAAACTAAGTGGAAAAATTCAATTTCATAGGACATGAATTTTGGAATAAGTCAAACTTATTTGACACACATAGTAGAGCAAGTCATCGATTGTTGGATAATGTGTTTATTTATGGAAATAATGCAATATATGGACTATTATTTTGGAGCATATTTGAAAAGGAAAGAAAGAGATTAATTCAACTTTGTAACACTTGGGACTTAAATTGAGACGTGGACTCTTCCTATGAACCAAAAAGAGCGCAGGCACATTCTTCTTCTCATAAGCGGTTCATCTCTTCATTGACTCCTTTTTGCTTTTACAATTTTAATTTTGAGTACAATCTTTTTTCTTTTTTTTTTTTTAAATGCTCTCATGAAAGTGTAATTTTAAAATCGTTTTATATAAGTTTTTTGTATTTAATATTTTATTTACTGTAATTTTTATGTCAATTATATTTAAGATAAATTTCATAACAAAACCCAATTTATAGATAAGTTTTCAATTTTGGATCCGAATTTTAAAGTTTCTCAATAAGAGGCTCAATTTAATATTTTTTCTTAATTCAAGACTTGAAATTTAGATCGAGTTCTCAATTTAAGACAAAATTTCTTTTTTTAATATTTATAATTTATTTATATTTTAATATGTATTTATAGTTTAGATAAATTAAAACAAGATAAGTCGGATGAAAATTATTCTTAAAGTGCACTAACTTGACTTAATTTATCCAAAATATGAATATATATTGAAATATTAATAAATCTATAAATATAAATAAAAAAGAAAATGAAATTTTGTCTTGAATTGAGAACTCAATCTAAATTTCAAGCCTTGAATTGAGAAAAAATATTAAATTAAACCCCTAATTGAGAAACTTTAAAATTCAGGCCTAAAATTGAAAATTAATTTATAAATTGGGTCTTATTATAAAATGTATCCATTATATTTATTACCACCAATTCATTTCTATTTCATCACTATTTTATTTTAATACTCTCCTCATTTCAAAATACATGTTATTTAGAATTCTTTACCAGGAATTAAAGTATCATTTGTTGGGTAAAATTTCGTGTATACATCACCCATGTTTAATAGAAAAGGAAAACAAAAAAATCTAGTATATTAAACAAGATATGGAAATTTGGGAAAAAAAATCATTAAGTTTTCTTGGAATAAAAATGTGACAGTTGAATTGACATGTTTTATTTTGTCAAGCAGTGCCATTAGATTGGAACAGAGGAGTATATAACAATTTGTTTTGTTTTATAAAATCAAAAATTAAATTTAATTAAAACCATAGTTAAACACATATATTCAAAAGAAATTGAAATTATTCATGCAGACCACATATTTGTTTTGTGGCTTGTTAAAGAATATTATTTGAAGTGTATTTTTATGGTAAAAATTATAAAATCCAAAAAAGTAGTAGAATTAAAGACAACCTTGAAGAGTTAGAAATCTGCTTTAATTTAGTTGTCTTTTCTCAATGAAATTTTGAATATATATGAACTAAACGTTTGTTTGGAAATAAAATAAATTACATTTTACACATTATATTATACATCCATCCATGGATATTAATACAGTCACATCAATATTCATTTTGAAAGTAATGTATAATCACTCATTTTCAGACATTTCCACAAACTTGGTATTTTGCCCGAATTGGTGTGGGATTTGGCTTAGTGGATTTTATTTTTTATCAATATGGCTGACCACATTAATTTTTAAATAGAAAGATATATCTGGTATATGACCTGGACAATTTATTTTTAATTTAATATATTATTTGCGCCAATTTGGTATTTTGCACAAGGTCTGGGCCTGTGGCGCTTGGCTTAGTGGACTTAATATTTTTGCTTGTAATATGGTGGCCACATAAATTTTTATAAATTGATTTGTCCGGTATATGAACGGGACCAATATTTAAATTTTATTTAAAATGACACTATTTCAACTCTCGCAATGATCTTATCTGTATCATTTATTTAAAACCCCAAAAAAAAAAAAAAATGGAAACAATAACTTAAATTTAGTCCATAGTTTACTTGCTGGAACGGATCTAATGTGACGAGGGCACCCCTGAAATTTGGAAATTTTATAGGGATGTATTAATACTTTTATAATTGAAAATTAGTTTATTGAACGATTGTTTAGTGGTTTTAAATCGAAAAATATATTAAAAAATGTTGAAGCTACTAAATACAATTCCAAAAACTATGAATAATGGAATAAATTAAAGTAATCTTATAAAGTAATTGTATCAAGTTGTTTTTATTTTTATTTTAAGATATAATTAAGCTGAGAAATTTCATATAAAATATTAATTTCTATAAACATGTAACGTGTCAACCTTTTAGAATTATGATAACAAATATTGATGTGTCAATTAATATTTAGTATTGTGAGTTGGACATTTGAATCGAATTTATCATATATATATATATATATATATATATATATACGTGCATATCTCTTTCTTGTACACATAACTAATCTTGATGTGATCATATGATTATAGATTAAGTATGTGATTGATTAATTAGAATAAAACTTACGTAAAGATGACTATTGTACAACAGCCGACCTAAATCTTATATTTGAGTTTGCTAGCTAATTGTGCAGGTGTTGCCTTATTGACAAGTCTTTTAACTTTACTTGAATTGATCATTTCACTCATAGTTGATTTTTTTTTTTTTTTTTTGAGGAAATATATGTAATTAAATAAATATTTCAGTACTGCAATAATAAAAGAGCATATTCCTTTTACTTCACCGGATAATTTTGTCTTGGATCGGATTTTCTTTACGCAGTCAAGTGAGGGTTACAATATCAATGATTAGGACATGTCGGCAAAAAATATCATTAAATTTTCCAATAATATAATAAGAGACAAAATTGCATAGTATCATCCTCCTCTGTAGTCTTGCTTAGTTCACAAATTGACTCAAAAAAAAAAAAAAAAGATTACAGATGTTGAAACAAAGTACATTATAGGGATTGAATTTTTTTTAGGTGCTAAGAGAAAAAAAAAATCAGGATTTTTTCAAAAATTGTAAATTAATCTTTATTTTTTTAAATTTAATTAAAAAAATTATGATTTTTTATTTGCTGTTGTAATTCAGACAACATTTATATTTTTGAAGTTCATATGTACAACAAACATGCCACATTATATATCTCGTCGAATTTCACGTAATTCTAAAAAATTATATATATGGATGTCAATTTTATAATTAGTGGAAAAAGACACAATCCCCATTCATTGTTAATTTTGTTAATTAAGTTTGGAAGAAGCCATATTTTGTTGCTTCGTTTTCAATATATTGATGCATATTAGTATTTTATTGACGGAGTTTAAATTTCTTGTATTGTGAAGATTATTATCATTAATTAACTAAATTGATTGATGAAAACTCCCTATTGCTACTCAAGCCTCTTTACATTAGTTTCATGCAAGAAAAAGTCGTGATTTTTCGAGATTTGCAGCTTAAACTGCACTTAATTGATCAATTAAATAATATAATTAAATAAGTTTTTGGATGAATGGGGTTGATAAATAAATAAATAAAAATGATTTTTTGTCTTGAATTGAGAACTTAAACTAATTTTCAAACCTTCAATTGAGAATAAATTTCAATTTTGAATCATTTATTGAGAATCTTTAAAATGTGGATTTAAAATTGAAAATTAATTTTATAAATATGATTTTGTTATGAAATTTATTGAAAAAAAAAATCTATCAGTATCAATTTGGAATATGAATAATAAAAAATATCAATATATGATAAAAACAATACAATTTTTAAGACTCGTAAGTATGTTATTTATACAATGTAAATTTCATCGAATTATATGTTTTAGATCATCATTTTAAATATTTTGAAATAATTAGAAATTCCAATTTTTTTGTGAAATCTCAACTAATAGTTTATCTTCCAAGTCTTAATTTCAAGTTTTCATTTTTCAAGTTCCAAATTAATAGTTAATTTTATTTGTGAAACATGCAAGACTTATATATGTATACTAACCAATTAATATTTTTCATGTGTGTACAATTTATCATGTTTGTAGTTAGCTTTTTAACTTTAATATTCTAGTTTACTATTATAGTCGAACTATTCAAATCAAATTAATAAAAAAAGAAAACTAATGCACCAAAATTTAAACATTCGATCCTTGATATTTTTCTTTTACATATGTAATATAATTAACAAATTAAAAATCGTAAAAACCTAAATTTGATGTGTCTTGCCTCGAGATCAAATTTTTAAATGAATAAGTTTTAATTTGAAATTATAATTAATTTTAAAATGTTATCACTCTCATCACACTCAAAATTATGAATACAAAATAAATCTGATAATAATTACAACTACAAATAAGAATGATAATTCGATGACCATATATTAAAAACAAAGTTTAAATGAAGAAATTATTTAATTTTAAACTCTCCAACTAATAAATAAAATCATAATTAATAATGATAAATTCGGTACATCTTGCATGCATTAGAAATGAACTTTAAAAGTTAATTTGAAATTGTGATTTTAAAGATAATTAACTTAATTATATATATAATTGTTATTATTATAAACAACATATAAAAATATAAATAAATAAAATGAAATTTATATTTCTTATAAAAACCAATATGTTTCTTTCTCAAATAGTCTTATTTTTTTAATTATAATCATTTTGTTATTTGTTGTTCTTATTTGTTACAACTCACATTTTAGTTTACTAATTGTTACAAAAACTCAAGTCGGCCAAAAATTATATGGAAATAATAAATTTGATATATATATATTCCATCCATCCTACAAAGATATGTCTATATACTATTTT
Source organism: Scutellaria barbata (assembly GCA_028654395.1). Classification (NCBI taxonomy): domain Eukaryota; kingdom Viridiplantae; phylum Streptophyta; class Magnoliopsida; order Lamiales; family Lamiaceae; genus Scutellaria; species Scutellaria barbata. The sequence goes on from CM053645.1 coordinate 14,607,140, forward strand.
CATCAATCCCATAAAGATAGACTTGTTACTATATTAATATGATTTTTAATTTATAATTCCATATATCTTATTTTTTAAATGAGTTCGAGGGAATGGAAGGGAGAGGAATAATAAGAATTAGAAAACTTAAGTGATCCGAATTCGAACCCTAGTTATCACAATCTGCACCTTTATAAAGGTGGGATACCACTTGAGCTACGATTCTAACTCTAGTCATCACAATCTGCACCTTTACAAAGGTGGGATACCACTTGAACTACAAGACTCGTGGTCAAACGCTTGTTCTCACCACACTTTTTTTTAATTAAATGTATATTGAATCACCACACTTTACTTAAAAAAAATTCATTTAATAATAGTTTTCAATGAAAGACAAGGATATAATTGAACTTCAAATATTTTATTAATCTTTGTGAAAATATAAGTAGATCTATCTTTATGTAACAAGGTAGTATTAAATATGAATTTTAAATGAAGAAATTATTTAATATGCATTTTAAATGCCATAAAAATAGTTAACATATTATCAAAAACAATTTGAAACAAAAAAAGTTAAGATTTTGATTAGGAATTTCATTTTTTTTGTGACCCAGCTATCCACCCCTACCTCCTTGACATCCACAAATCTCTCTGCCTAACACCTTTCCACTCACCAATATCTCTTGTCTCTTCATTCAACTTTCCTATTTTAGAAACATCATTTAGGCTAGAAATGCATTTCCTACTATTTTCGATAATTTTATATATATATATATATATATATATGCATGTAATTTAGGAAGATAAGCAAGAGGCTCACACTACCTAAATCTAATTAAAGACGAGTGCGGAAAGTTTTTGGAAGGGACCAAGAAGATAACAAGTGGAGATATTAATCCAAATAAATCGACTTGAGTGTGGCAGAGATGAAGTAAGTTAGGTCGAGGGAGGCAGTGGGCCCCACAAATTTTGAAAATTAATTTTATATTATATTAATTTTGAAATTATTATGATAAAAATATAAGAATTTTTTTTATGTTAAGATATAATTAAGTTAATATATATTATTTTTTTTAATTATATATGATTCACGTAACTTTACATTTGTAATAATTTATTATATTCAATATTTATTAAAAAGAAAAATCACTTTAGGCATCGAAATCATAATTATAATAATAGAATGTTGATGTGAGTTTTCTAAATAATTGAATGGGTAAATTATATTTGTAACTTATCTTTGTATTTTTAAATATCAAATATTTAAATTTTATCATTTTAGCAATCGAACTATTAACACAAACTTATTAAATACATATTAAAAATTAATAATTTAGACATGTGTTCATTGTGAATCATAAGTTGCCTAAATACATTTATATGTTTTTTCACTTTTATATCATTGTCAATTGGATCCCCTCAATGAAATCTCTATTGAATGATGGGGTCATTAGATGTTACAAATAGACATCTCCACCCTTTTTTTGTTTTTGTTTTTGGGAATAAATCAAAAAATATTTATAATCATTATCCATAAAATATATATAATCTCAAAATCAAAATCATAGACATCACATTCATAGAATATACAGAGTTATGTTCCCCTGAGGTAGGTTGCATTTCTTATAACGATTAAGAAAGTTATTGAAAAAGTAATTAAATAATTAAATCGATTTCATACTACGCATATATTTAGTGAGAATTATATTATTCAATAATACAAATATCAGTGAATGAGCCAAATAAATATTAAGTTTATAGAAACTAGACTACATGTTTAATATATTGGAAAAAGAAAAAAAAAGTTTATATACATCCACGCATGAGATAGAAGTAAACAATCTTTTCATACCTTGTTACATCAACATTATAATTTATAAGCACCCCAGAGCATGGATGCAACTAGTGAAATCTATGGAATAATAGATTTTTGGTCCTAATTTCTTTGTTTTTTTTCAGATTATTAGTATTTATCTATATTTTCTTAATCCTATAAATTTAAGTTTTTTTTTATATTTTAGTCAAACTATCTGATATATCAAGTTAGAATGACTCTCTATAGTTTACTTGACATTCGAACCTACATATTCACAAAGTTTATTAGTTTACAAAAAAAAAAAAAAAAATTCAAAATAGTAATACTATATATCTATTTGTAATTATAAAAATAAAAATAAATTTTTTAAATTTTTTTTTTTTACTATTCGTGAATTAGTAGGTTGTACTTATCAATGAACTTTGTGAAACTGGAACCTTTGGAGCCTACAGCTAAAGCTAAGCTAACGGGCTTAACCCAATCGATCAATCAACTAGAATCAACCTAGTAACCATTGGGCCCTAGGTTTCGGTCCGGTGAGATCAGATTTCTCGAACAAAGAAAAGAGCACGTAACTAAATAACTCTCCTTATCCTTAAAGTGAGATTTGAATTCAGTTTCTCCTTCGACTGAGCAAATTTCTCTTTCGGCTGAGCCTTTGGTCGAGTCCATTTCAGTCTAATTCGATCTATGAGGAAAAAATCACGCTCTAGAAAAATACACCTAATTAATATTAATAGGTTCCACTTCATAGTTTTGATGTCTAGTGAACAACATGTCATTGTATTTGTACAAACAATAGAACTGAAATTGAAAGATTTTAAAATTACATAACAAAAAAGAAATTGACTGACTTTCATAACTAAAAATCTAAAAGAAAAATAAATCAGAGGACAAGATTATTTTTAGCATAGTTATATGATTTTAGACACGACGAGTATCTCCCAAAATCAGCCAAACAAACATTAGTGATTTTTACCAAAAAGGAAAAAAAAAAAAAAAACAAAATCATTGGTGATATTGGATTTACTGGATACTCGAGCGGCTGGCATTTGGCAACGTACCATTATATTGGACCAAATTAATTGTCATTTTCTGGACAAAGGTATCTTAGCTTTTATGTTTTACATATAATTATGATAATATTTTTCCAACTCTAAGAAAACATTGATTTTTCCGAGTTCAAATCAAAATTATGTCTCCAAGAATTTTAACATGTACCTATAAAACTGGTATTATTTGTCATGTGGTTCTAATATGAAAACATTAAACAGAAAGCCCAAAATGGTATCTCAATTCATTGTTTATTTCGCAAAGAGAAATAATTAGTTCATATCAATGCAATTGGCTCTTTGTTACCTGTTTTCATGGATTCTTAACATGACTTGTGTTGTGTGCTTTGTACGGCAAAAAATAAAATATGTTTTTCTGAGAAATAGTTAATTATAAGTGATAAATATATTGAACTGTGAAAGATTATTACTTACTTTTTATATTTTACTAGATGAGCATCGGTGCCATGAATGGCTTTTATTTTATTTTTTGCTTGAAATTTTAATAATGAGTTCCACGGTTCATCCCATTTTATTATACTACGAATCAAGTTGAACTTTAATTTGATATAATTTTAAGGGAACATGCATCTATATGCCTTTATCAATTTATATGTTAAGAATAGCAAAAACCTACACATATACAAACATAAATAAATTTAAAATGAATATAAATTTATGTTTTTAAATTAGCTCAATTAATTTGGATTTAAATGTATAAGTAAATTTGTTCTTTTAATCTGGATTTCAATATACGCATATTGGTTTGATTAGTCAATAAATATATAAATTATATTCAAGGATATATTTGTAAATAATTAAACATAGACAGAATAAGATATTCAATACAATATTTTTCACATCATTTTTAATATAATAATAAAAAAGTATTATTTTACATTTATCAAATAAGGTCAACTTACTCCTACTATCTTTATAATTAATCTCACAAAGATTATTGAATAGTTTGATTTATCTTCAGATCACAAGATTTCAAAATTTATATAAGCATTATAGCAATTAGCATGAAAATCACCACTCGGAAAACGTAATTAATGATAGTGATATTTATGCAGATACCATCCATAATTTGTGAAGTAACTATATATAATTCCTTAATTATCACCACTTTTCCAATTCTCAGTCATTTTTCACACAGGTATTTTTAATATTTACCAAAATACCCCAAAGGCGGGCCCACAGAAAGAAAATATCTACCGTCGGAAGTGCAACATGGTCCGAATATTAAAATGTCTTTTCGGTCAACCTTTTAGCGGAATTCACAACCCAGCTCAACCGTACCCAAATAGTATCAAACACAAATTTTTTGATATTTTTATTGTTTCTTCTTTTTTTTCTTGAAATAAAACACCGCACCTTTTTTACTTATTTATTCTTTCCCACTTTTTAAATTATTCAAGTATATTATATTTTAAAAGAATCATGAAATATTATTACCATCCAACCATTAGTTCGAGAAAACCATGTTCCGAGTTAGATAAGGTGTATCTGTTATTTGTCGTTCTTGAAATTTTGAGTGAATCAAAGCATAATATTATTTAAAGGATTGAAAAATTCAAGAATAGGTCTTCTTATACCCATCTGCCCCATCCTTTAAAGTGCCCCTCCTCCCTCCTTCCCTTTACTTTCTGCTATAAACTCACCAATCACCAACACCCACCCCATTCCCCCCAACGCGTTATACATACATTTATACACATATATAACTCTCTGTTTCTTCTTCTTTTTTCAAACACAACACACCTCATTTCATAAAGGGTCATTACTTGCCTTTTTTTTCCAGAGAGAGGAGGATTTGGTTTCCATTTCGTGATGCTATAAAAAGGAAATAAAAGCAAAAGAGAGGAATTTTTTCAGTATTGGAGTGGGGTGAAGAAGAAAATGGGGAAAAGGGTCGTGAGCCTGGTTGGATTGCTGTGGGTTCTTCTGAATGTGGCGTTGGTCTATGGAGAAAGTAGGGTGCACAGAAACGCCTATGCTACCATGATGTACATGGGAACTCCAAGGGACTACGAGTTCTACATAGCCACACGTGTCATGCTCAAATCCCTCCGAAATCTCAACGTCGATGCTGATCTCGTTGTCATTGCCTCCATGGATGTCCCCCTTCGCTGGGTACAAGCTCTGTAAGCACGCCCATCCCTGTAGTACTTTTCTACCCTTTTTGCCCTTGCTAAAATGCGCCTACTCTCCTTTTTTACTTTTACTAAATAAATATCGCATCTTCAACAATATTATAATGCTTTTTCGCATTTTCTTTGATTTTTTTTGTTATTCACTGAACAAATGCTGGTGATCTCATTTGCACCTATTATTTTTAAAATATGGTAAATTTTTTATTAATAAGAATAATAGTTGGGGCACATGATTTTTAGTCAACTAAATTAGAAAACAAGTCGAACAACTTAGGACTAAGTTCTAAGATTTAATTTTTGAAAATGAAAGGACTACGATTTATGTACCATGTGAAATTGTCAATGATGCAAAAGTGATATCACATGTAATTTTTGCTATTTTATGACAATCTATTTTATAGTCAATAAGGGCAAATTCTTGCCAACCCTACTAGCTATATATACACGATCGTTTCACATCAAACATTTTACTTGATAGAGTACATACATTATAATCATCTATCATTTATTTTATTTTATTTAAATATATACGAGTGCGTGTTTGTATGTAAATGAATACAGGTAAGATTGTATTTTATTACTAGCAACATATTTGTAAAAAAACTTAAATGTTAAATAATTCTGTTTGCATTTTTCTTATTATTTATTTTACTTGACCTTTTGCTAAAGAGAATAATGGAGGCTACATTAGGTCAAATTTCACAAGTGGACTTATAGTTATTTATTGGCTGAGATTTCCAGTTGGCAATAATTGCATATCCCTATAGGCCTGTCTTCTTCAAGCGTCACGTTCTTTATATATTTTCTATTATATTCAAATTTAGCTCAAAATATTAACTAGACACCAGATGCTGCATAAATGACAGAATCCAAATGGGTCATGTGTCATTAAGTACACATGGTGATGTCTTTTTTTTTTTCTAAAAATTATTGCATGCTATTATATTCATATATGTAGATGCATATATAACAAAATAATACTAAATATCATACTAGGTTAAAACAAAATTAAATAATTTCAAATTGAAAGTGGTGGAAGACTTGGATCCACTTCCTTTGGTATTTATTTGTTTTTGTATTTAGGATAGTATAGTAAGAAACTCTCACCAATGTTGTGTAATTCAAAAGATGTTGAAAAGTCTTATCCTCTTTAAGTGCAATTCTTGGTCATATTGCTCACACTTGTATCTCTAAGAAAAAAAAAATTATCATATTAAAAAGAGAAGAGTTGGAAAAGAAGAATGTAAACTCTTTTATGCCAGAATCTTCAATCTTTTCATCTTCTTTTATTTAATATGCATATTATACTATTATGAATATTTTGTACTAAAACAAAAAGAATCCACAAATATTATCTTGCTAAAGAAACATATTCTTGGTTAAGGAAATAACGTGATAAAATTTTCATGCTTGTTTTGCTTCTTTCAGATATTCTTTCTTTGCTTTGAGCTAAAGAATATCTGTTAAATGCATGAACGAAATCTGATCCACCAGAGAAAAGGGTATTCTTGAAATAGACTCATTGAAGATGCCTTCTCTCAACCTTAAAATATTGCATAATTTCGTTGCATCTGATGCTCTCAAGTTGTCCTGCTTTAATTTATCCTCTCTAGATGAGGTTTGGTGACATATATATATATATATAATATAAATATATGTAAGTACAATAGTATGATCTGCAAAAAATATATATAAAGCAATTTTGGATGAGATCAGATATTGTTTATCATCTCTTGTTGACCAGTGCAGATAATTCCCATATAAACTAAAGACTTCTTGATCTTGTATCCTTGTTTTGTAGTTCATTTTGTTGAAGGGTTATTACACAATCATATTCTCTTTAGAGTAGTTTTAAAAAACATGTATACCTAAAAAAGTGGGCAGATTTTGCTCTTATGTTTTCTCAAATTTTATTATAAACCTTTTGATGGATAATATAAGAAGAAAACAAACTCATGTGTTTGATGCTTTCTTCTCCAGAGAACAAGAAGACGGGGTGAAGGTCGAGAAAGTGGAGAACATTAAAAATCCGTACAATAAACAAAACAACTTTGATTGGAGATTTAAGCTAACACTTAACAAACTCTATGCATGGAAGCTTGTGAACTATGAAAGAGTTGTCATGCTTGATGCTGATAACCTCTTCCTCCTAAAAGCCGATGAACTTTTCCAATGTGGGCAGTTTTGTGCAGTCTTCATCAATCCCTGTATCTTCCACACTGGTCTTTTTGTATTGCAGGTATATACAATAGATATCCCTAATATAAATTTCATCACCTCACCATTGTTTATGACAAAAATTGCAATCTTATTCCAACTTTATATTATACTGAATTGCAGCCATCTATGGAGGTGTTCAATGATATGATGCACGAATTGGAGATGGAAAGAAGTAATCCAGATGGAGCTGATCAAGGATTTATTGGAGGCTATTTCCCTACTTTACTCGATTCTCCAATGTACCATCCCCCTTCAAACGGCACAAAGCTAGATGGACTATATAGACTTCCTTTGGGCTATCAAATGGATGCTTCGTACTATTGTAAGCATATAAATACTCCAAGCTACCCTTTTCTATTCATAACTCGATCTTGATCCTGCTTTTAGGTTTCTTAACAATGATGTGATATCTTTATTGGCTTAGATCTCAAGCTTCGATGGAGTGTACCATGTGGACCAAACAGCGTCGTCACCTTCCCTGGAGCTCCATGGCTAAAACCATGGTACTGGTGGTCATGGCCTGTCCTTCCTTTAGGCATTGATTGGCATCAAAAACGGCTTGAAACTCTTGGGTAAGGTTTCTTTTAAGTTTTAACCAATCAAATTTGAAGTTCATTAACATGATACTATACAATGTAACAATGGCCTAATGAATTGCCTAATGAATTGATCTAATCACAGGTATGGTGCAGAAATGCCAGTTGTATTTATGCAAGCTGTGTTCTACTTGGGAATAATTGCTGTGGCTCGTTTGGCACGCCCCAATTTATCCAAGCTATGCTATCGCAGGGAAGAAAAGAGCATTTTCTTGATACAAACCGGGTTCAAGTTAATAGCAGTATGGTCCATTCTTGCTGCCTATGTAGTCCCATTCTTCCTAATTCCCCACACAATTCATCCAGTCATAGGCTGGAGCCTCTATTTCTTTGGAGTCTTTTCGCTTTCTTGCATTGCAGTTAATGCATTTCTGCTACCAATGCTGCCTGTTTTAATGCCATGGCTTGGAATGCTGGGATCCCTTATGGTAATGGCTTATCCTTGGTACTCAGACGGGGTCGTGAGGGCCCTTGCCGTCTTTGCCTATGCCTTCTGCTGCTCGCCTCTTTTGTGGATCTCGTTTGTCAAGATCATGTCATCCCTTCAAGTTTCACTTGAAAGAGAAGCTTTCTTGCCTAGATCACTTGCAGAAAATGCTTTGCCATCTGGGTTCAACAAGCTGTACTGAAAGACATTGATCGATGTTTGTGATAGCTAACCAAGAGAATCATCGATGAATCTTGATGTTTTGCGGGCTCTATTACCATATCGTGATGGTATAAATGAAGATCATCAATGTTTTGCTCACCCCTGTTTTGGTTCTTGAATTAGCTTCTTAGTTGATACACTAAACTCCAATCTGATTTCCTTCATTGGGGAAACTGTATGACAGATTGTTCATTCTCTTCTGTAAAATTCTTTAGAAAAGGAAACAAAAACTCTTGTATTCAGAAAATATTCATTACTTAATTACTTTTTCTAGTCAATTACTCATTGGTACCGTTGCTTCAGAAAGTATCCACAAATTGGAATATGAATTTCATTGATTTGACCTGGTGATGTATGAATCTACGAAGGAGTATTTGAGAGCTATATCATGAGGGATATTTATTTGGGTTAATTTTCATTTTCTTTCCTGCACAATGCATATTTTTTAATTTTACATCATAAACTACATATTTTATTTACCTTATGAACCACAAGATTACACGAAAATTGTGAATGTTAGTGAGTTGGTAGTTAATTATGAATCTTTTGAAATTAAGAAAATCTAAATAATCGCCACTTTACATCACATCTGATGATATATGACTTTTTTAATTTTAGAGTAGAAAAATAATAAAAATAAACTAAAATTTATACCATTTAGGAATTTAAATTATATGTTTTATGGTAGTCTTACCTTTTTCACTTTATTTAAATTGGGTAACGGATTCTTTCATGAAGTTTAATTAATATAAACTTAAAAACGTAACAAATTATAAATAAGACAATAAATAGAGTAAAATCCATCCGGATTTTTGGAGCCACACCAACGGAAAATTCAGAGCACGACAACACATATTTTGGGCCCACCCTCCTCTGATTGAGCCCTACTTTTCAGACATACCCTCGTGACTTCTGGCTATCCATTTTTCTTCTCTGTCCACCCATAATCTCAATTTACCATAATAACCTTCCAATTACAGTCATACAGAAACGGTCTCATCCAATTCTTGTAATGGCATTTTGGTCCAAAGAGAAAAAACCAAAATATTTGTCTCATGCACCAGAAGTACACGATTGTTCCCTTTCACTACAACGTTCAGAACCACAGCCATATTTAATATAGGGGCCGTCTAACCTTAATCTGTATTCTGTAGTGGGCCTCATATTGTTAACAATAATTAAACAATTACAAATATTATAGTTTTCTACCATACCTCCCCCATTACTCACCATTCTAAAATACCTAATCCTGCCTCTATTTAATACTTTTTTTTCCCCCTTAAATCCAACTCATAGATAGCAACTCAACCTGTTTAAGTTGTTACTGTATAAATAAAAGTGAGGACGTGATTATTTAATGTTTTTTTGTTTTTGATATATATATTTTTTTAACAACAAATTAAAACTTCAAACCATATGTTTGCGTTTACAATATTACCCCTAGTTCCTCTCATTCTCCCCACTTACTCCATTATTAATTATAGTTATTTGATAAGGTAATATGTATAAACATAAACTTTAATTAATTCTTGTGTACAAACCATATAAGACAAGTATTGATGTGGAACAGATGGATTGAGTACTAAATATATTATGTAATACATTCTAGTACCACATATATGAAACTATTTATAATTTATGTTACTTGCATATAAAATAATGAATTAAATTGAACTTGATCATAATGTGCAAACAAGATGGATCACTTCACTAGAAAAAGAGAACCGAACTAATACAAGCTAAATTAGTTTTAAATATCTGTCTCAGTTAAATTCACTTGAAAATATTAGTCTAATTAAAAGAGAAAGATGACATTTAATAATTTTGAGAAATACACACACGTCGCCATATTTGGCACTATAATCACTTTTTTCTCATGAAAAAGAAACACATATATGTAATGGTTTTAAGACACTAATTTTTTCTTAATTTCTTCAAAAAGATTTAATCTGTTTGTTACGTACGTAGTGGCAGAAGATAGCTAGTGCAGTAAAACATTAAAAGTTGTGTATTGGGCCTATTAATTATCCTGTGATGTTACATGATTTTCTTTAAAACTAATTAACATCATGACTTTCACTCAACAAAATAAAATAAGTAAACCAACAATAAATAAGAATAAGAATAGGAGGTAGACAGGAATATGACCGTTGGCATGAACAAGCTTAGTTACTCAGATACATATAAATATAACGATATTTTGTAGTGTATATACATCACTCAGATTCTCTACACACATATCTCTCTAATTCTTCCTAACATTCTCTTCTCTGCAAATTCTACGCTATTTTAATTATGGCAGTTTCTCTCAATTATACTTTAATTCTTTTTATTATTATTTTCATCAACTCACATATTGCAACAATTTCAGGTCACGGCCACCATAAATGGGTGGGCCCCTCCGGCCACCGCCTCATCACTGTCGATCTCAAGGGCTCCGGCGATTTCCGATCGGTCCAAGCCGCCGTCGATTCCGTCCCCGACAACAACAGAATGAACGTCCTCATTTCAATCACTGCTGGTTGTTACATGTAATAATATTCATTATTATATATACACATTTCATGAATAATTAATTAATTGTAATAATTAAAATAGAAAATTAATGATCATAACGTACAGAGAAAAGGTGGTGGTTCCGGCGAGTAAAGCATATATAACGATGCAGGGAATGGGGAGAGAGAAGACGGTGATAGAGTGGCATGATCGGGCCTGTGATAAGGGGCCCGATGGACAGCAACTTCGTACTTATCACACTGCTTCTGTTTCTGTTTTCGCGCCTTATTTTACGGCCCGAAATATCACCTTCAAGGTACTGCTCGATTTATATATATATATATATATATATATATATATATATATATTGAATTGATTGTTGTTAATTTATATGTCTTTATAATATGTTTGTCCAAAACCTTAATTTTTAGGGTTAGTTAATAATGTTGGAGAACTGGTCCAGTAATGTATAAATGTGAAAGAACGACATGTCTCTATCGTGATTTCAATTCACCTCATCCCAATTCGGTTATTTGGTAAATTGGAAAAACAACTGAAAAGAACTTTCACCAATAAACAATTTTACACTACAAAACTGATGTTAAAAGGCCTAAACCCTAATAATTATGTCACAAACAATAGATTTAATGCACACATGATCATCTATGTTTCATCTAGTATTCTTTAAAACATTGAAATGTAATAAAATATTAGATCTAATCAAATTTCACGAGCTATGTATGTTGTATGCACATATTCAAATGAATGGTAACTTTTATCATATATACAAGAATGTCTGGTCTTTATCACATGGTCCACGATTTTGTTTTGACATAAAAATCATCCAAACCAACATCAAAATATATCTCGGAGAAATTCTTCTCATAAAAAATTATAATTTAATGTTTTTCATAATGAATTAGAATAAAACTTGTGTGACTCAAATTCAAACAAGGTCATTAGATAGCTTTATAAAAATGAAATATCATAATTTAAAAATTAATTCGCTTCTTGTGTTACTACCTTTGATTGTGATGGTATAATTAATAATTAATAATAATAAAAAGATGGTTATATATATATAGAATACAGCACCGGCGCCGATGCCGGGAATGCAGGGATGGCAAGCGGTGGCGTTCAGAATTTCGGGCGACAAAGCATTCTTCTCCGGCTGCGGGTTTTACGGCGCACAAGACACTCTCTGCGACGACGCCGGCCGCCATTATTTCAAGGAGTGTTACATAGAGGGCTCTATTGACTTCATTTTTGGCAATGGCAGGTCCATGTATAAAGTAACTACTATTTACCCATGCTACTTCATTATTTACTACTATATATCTCTAATATTTATTATTTCTTCAACTAATATTAATGTGGGACATGATTAAATCTCTCATCATCATTTGCTACGATGAGCACATTGAATTAGTTCATCTCTTCTTTTTCTAGGGTAATTTAGACCTATTTTTCTAGTATTAACAGGAAAGATATAAAATTTTGATGTATTTTTCTGATTTCCGAAATAATTAAATAAATGTGTAATTTCGCCGCTAGAGTAAATGCTTTAATTGATCAAACACATGAAGTATTGATTTATATATATCCATTAAAAAACACGAATACATAATCTTCGAATAAATATAAATATGGAGGATTAGTGCAATAAGTAGATTAATATATAGTTCTTCAATCAGTATAACTAACTATTATACCTAGCTTCAAATTTTCAGATGAATGGGATGTAATATTAGTAACAATAATTTTATCAACCACAAAAAAACTTTAGATCAGATTGTTTTACAAGTATAATTTCCTGAAAATATACAAATCTTTTTTTTTTTTTTTTTTAAATTAGGCAATCACTATTATGTAAGTTGTGCAGCTTGTTTCACTTAATATCAACCAATAGAAAACAAAATTCAAAAACTTTATAGAGTTTCAAGAAGATTAGGTGAGGAAAAGTAGGCCTTTTTTACTTTTTTTTTTCTTGATCTATTGAAAAAAGCTGTTTGTTTGTATTTGTCTTATTTTTGTCTGTTTCTCATATTGCGTTTGGCATCTTTAAAAGATGAAAATTCAAAAGGGGTTTTGCTTTTTTCATCATGTAATAACAGATGCACGCTTACGTTTCTATATCAGACAATTGGATTTCCCATGCATCGACATCTATATCTTAATGTGAATTATTGCTTTAATTATCATCTTATGGGTGTATTAATTTTAAATTCCTTCATTCTCTGTGATATATTAATATATATAACTAGATGCTACTCTTACTAGCTCTATAGGTTTACATTCTATACTACTAATTATTAATTTACTTTTTCTCTAAAAGTCTAATCATTAATATATAATTTACATCTTATGTTGTAAGCTTGTGTAAGACTTCGTTACTAGTCACTAGATGTGTTAAAATGCTTTATACAATTTACTATTTGTTCATACACATGAGAGTGGTATAATTAATAAATATAGTTTATCATTATCCACGCAACTATTCCTTAGATAATTAAATAATTCTATGTGATTAAAAAGTAGTTATTTTTATTGTGTTTATTGCTACGATTATTATTATTATTTTATTTAATTTAGTTTAATTTTAGGACTGTGAGCTTCACTCGATAGCTTCAAGATTTGGGTCGATAGCGGCCCAAGATAGAAAATCACCCGATGAGAAGACTGGATTTGCATTTCTGAACTGTAGGGTGACTGGTTCAGGCCCACTTTATGTGGGCCGAGCAATGGGCCAATATTCAAGAATTGTTTTCTCTTACACTTACTTCGACGACGTCGTTGCCCATGGCGGATGGGATGATTGGGACCACGTCAGCAACAAGAATAAGTAAGGATTATATTATTACCCTTTTCTATTTATTTACTTCATTTTTAAAATCATTTTCTTTCTCTACTTATAATTCATTAACAAGTTGGAACATATATATAATAAATAATTGTGTGGAATGCAGGACAGTGTTTTTTGGAGTGTACAAGTGCTTTGGGCCTGGAGCAGGAGCAGTCCGTGGAGTATCATGGGCCCGTGAATTGGACTACGACACGGCCCATCCTTTTCTTGCCAAGAGCTTTGTCAATGGAAGACACTGGATTTCCCCATTAGATGCTTGATATTCTTTTATTTTCTCATATATGTAATCTTCAATATTCATTCATTGCATTTTGTATATTTATATTCATTCTATAATCTTATCATTCAACTGTATTCTTAACTTCAAATACCACATCAATAGCAAAAGGAGGAGCAAGTATGTGCAATATATTTCTAAATAATCACTACAATCTAATTAAGAAATGTTGATATGTATCATGTCAGAGCCAAAGATGCCATGAGGAAATTCAACGAAGTCGAACTGAGTGTAAAAGAGAACAGAAATAGAGAAACATAAGATGAAGATGGGAAGTAGCATCTACTTTATATCTTGGTGTTTCGTCATCATAACGAAATAGATAGAGCAGAATGGGGGCAACAGGCGCGACTTGTCTCTCACATAATACAACAGTTCTGTTGAGACTCCAACATCTCCGGAGATCTGCAACATCAACAACACCACAACAAAATCATGTGGAGTTTTCTGGTTGGTAAAATGAAGATGTAGAGAGCATTCTGGGAAAACTAATGCAATTCTGCAATTCTCTATCTGCTTATGAATTCATTCAAGTAAATATGGAGATTGAATTGGAGTTAAAGTTGCTAGCATGAAACTATTGCTTTAGTATTCTACCAAAATAACCATGCATTAGTGTCATCATTTTGTATGCCAATAATCGAGCTCATAGAAAGCTTACAGCAAAATAAATGCCTTTTAAGTAACAAACTGTATCTTCACTCAACTAAAGAAAGATAAAGTAGGGAAATGCAATATTTTTTAGACTCGAGTGAATCCCATATGATTAACGCAGTTAATCTGCAAAATTCTTATCCTCTTGATATGCTTGCCTTAACCCTCATATGAAGTATATTGCATGGAGAGAGAGAGAGAGAGAGAGAGAGACAGAGACAGAGACAGAGAGATGTACTTACAATTGTCCAAGATTTGAAATGTCAAAGTCTGGAGCAAGCTCTTCGACAATTTCATTTGGCGGTTGGCCACACTCTTGCATTTTCTGCATGAGCTCAACGATCTTGTTGAAGTTATCAGGCTCAGCTTCATACACTTGATTTAGATCTCTTATAAGCTCATATTGGTGAGAGTATCGGGCAAATTCTTCTTCTGTTAGTTTACCTTTATTCTCTTTCAACCACACTGGGTACCGTTCACCGATTTCTTTCATAGGTTCATGAAGGATTTCCTTGGACAACAACTGTTGCATCATCGTTTCTACCATTGATTCCATATCCTGCAAAAACGTTCCCATAAATCATGCCCATCGCTTTAAAGTACAACATAAGAGAAAACAATATAACATGAAATATCACACAGACCACCCTCTACCAACCCCCCGTCAGCAGCCAAAAGAGCAAGATGGAGAAAGGAAACACACATACACACATGTATCGTATCTGATGTGTGCGAGAGGGAGAGGAGAAAGCAGACAGTGGATCTAAGCTATAACAATGCAATAACGTAGTAATCTAAAAGAAAGATGGATAGCAAATGCTCAAAAGCAAATAAAGGTCACACCCCCAATGCACTTTAGCTCTAAAAACCAATGACTTCACTACTCTGCTTTTAACCATGTCGAGCACCCTATAATTGATCCTCTCTGAAATCCATTTTATTCATCTTTAGCAAAAGAAAATTTCCTATTACCCAAGAATAGCTAATAAATCATAAATATAACACTAACAATTTAGTGACATGTTACAACACTAAGATATAAGAACTTTCTGACAACACTGGCTTCAATGGGAAGTTCAGTATCCAAAGAAGCAACCTATGAGATATTACTTTAAATTGTACCTTAAAATATAGTTGAAGGTACTGGCCAGAGTTGCATTATCTGGCTCACATTTCTACTTCAGTCTATTTTATAGACACACCTACATATCTCTGTCACTGAGTTTATAGTCCACTAATCTGTATGGTGTGCTACTGGCCTTCTTGAGATGGAATCTAATTAATTGACAAAAAATCTTCAAGCCATCTGCCAAGAACTAGCTTAAGTGTATATACAAGTCAGTCACAGAATTCTTTCCCAAGAGATGGGATGAGTGACATCATAAGATCCTCTCTACGAAGCTTTTTTCCTGTTGCAAGATATTAATAGCTACATGCCTTACCCAATTGATTGACATCATGATGATTATTAAGATACTTGTACCAATACCACAGGCAAGTATTGGGCTGTCTATACAAAAATCTTGCACAAGTCCAGAAATTGCACTTCTTACTATGTGCCCAATCCACTGAGGGTGCCTATACATTATCTTTCTAACTTATGGTCTGTGGTCTGTCATCCTGGAGATGGAAAGTTGAATGTGATTCTATAGAAGATCTAACCCTAAGATTCAGAGAAGATCTGTATATCCAAGATCTGAAGATGCTGTAAAAGCGAGTTCGGGCTCGGGTAGGCAACTCACCAGGAGAGCACGTGGCTACGAACCACGGTGTCGGGGGTTCATCTTTTTTGTGCAATTCCAAATGTGAAGTAAGTCTCCTTATCAAACATAACATGTTAGAATAATCTAAATAATCCTGACTCAAAAATAGATTCATTTCATTTCGAAAATCTAATTCCCGAATTCCATTCCCTGTTGAGTTACGAATCTATAGAAGCAGACCTTCCTTATCGGCGGAGATTGGGTCCGGCCAGTCCCTAGGTCTCCATGAATTGCCTCGGATAAGGTTTGCAGATGCGATCAAATCGAAACATTCAGATTCTTAATAAGAAACATCACTTCAAGGCCAGAGAACCTATATTCTCTATCAATCAAAGCATTTACTTGACTTGCGAACATGAGCCACGAGGTGCTGCCTTATTATATTACGCTATTTCGTGAAGGGATGAGCCCTACTATTACTGTTCCGGACAGGGAAAACAACTTCCTTACTAAATGCTACTCACCACAAAAAGCATAACACAAGGTAATATCAATTCGAGTGTAGACTATAAATTTTTGTGTGATACCCACAGAACTAATGTCCAGAGTGATACAACCTAATCACCCTTTCAAATGTGAGCCATCCTAATCTAACACATTGTTAACCAACTTCACCAGCCAAGGCTCACAAGTGAATACACGATCAAGATAGCACCAGAATTATATGCAGTGGGAATTGGCCAAACCACCGTCCTAGTAACATATCTCAACGTGCTTCTGCTATCTTAAATCATTGTTGTTATTTGCCACAAAAAAACATGAGGTAATGGACAAAATGACAACTTGCACCATTCTCTGATTAAAGAGCCATATTGTAAGTGCAGCAAGTGTTGATCGAAGGAACTATTCACTACCTATTATGTGTTACTAAATTGGAAAAATGTTGGAACACCTTAGACCGAAAAGATTAGAATCTAATAGCAACCAACACCTATGTAATATGA
Source organism: Scutellaria barbata (assembly GCA_028654395.1). Lineage (NCBI taxonomy): Eukaryota > Viridiplantae > Streptophyta > Magnoliopsida > Lamiales > Lamiaceae > Scutellaria > Scutellaria barbata. The sequence goes on from CM053645.1 coordinate 14,624,605, forward strand.
TTTGAATAATAAAATGATCTGTAATTTCAACAGGAGTAATCATTCTCAATCCTTCAAGAAACCATCAACACCCAGACACAACAAAAATTGCTATTGAACATAAAGAGATTCACAACTCGACTTAATACAATGGCAAATAGAAAAAAGAACCAAAAACCAGAAAATTTATAGAATCACACTAACCTGCGAGCCAGCAAGCTCTTCAAACTGCTTCACCCACTCCTCCATCATTACATCTCCACCTATACCATCTCCAGCCATAGGTGGTTTGGGACCAGTCACTGATTCCAACCCTTTAACAGCCTCCCTAGTTTGCTCTCTTAGCTTATCAAGCGCCTCCGTAACATGTGATTCTTGCTTCTGCGGTGGTACCTTCTGTTTGCCCTTTTTCTTACTCTTCAAATCAGGCAACCCCATCCCTAACCCTTGAACATTCCCACTTGTCAATGTAGAACCCACTTGCTTCTTCTCTCCATGGTTATCACTACTGTTATCCAGACCTCTATAACCCCACAAAACAAATTAACTACATATATCAACAGCAATGAAATTAAGAACCAAAAAGCAAAAAGATGTTTGAAAGAAAAATGGATCCTTCATCACTCATAGCCCGAACCGAAAACGCAAAGCCTCATCCATTTGATATTCTATTACCTTACAACAACAAAATCATACAAAACAACACACAGTTTCGAGAAAAAAAAAGGAACCTTTGACCAGTAGAGGTGAGATTAAAGCTCTGAAAATCATCCAAAGCGCCTGAAAATTGTTTTAAAAAACATCAAAAAACCCCACGTCTCTAACGCACTGCTGTTGTTCATATTCATTCAAACTTAATAAACATTCATAAAAACAATAAGAAAAAGAAAAAAAAAAAAGCGTGTTCTCTCTTACTGTCAAGGAGTTGGTCTAAATCGTCGGCCATGAAATTCCCTGTCTCCCAACTCCTGCTTTTCTTGAACTTCCTCCTCCTCTTCAATAACCACTATATATCGCACCTTTGTATCGCTTTGCAAAAATTATGGCAAATACGGTTGTATATATCCAAGGGAAAATATCTAGGTGTCGGATTAAGAAGTGGGTTTTTGTTTTAGGTGGCAATTTAAGGGTCTAGTGCAGAACTATCAAGAGTATCATCACAGCCTTTGGACGGATTAACCGACGAAGAGAAGTATGAATGCGTTGCAGTCATAGAGTCCACGGAGTCTGATAAATACTATCCTTTTGCTTTTATTGCATTTTCTGCCCCCATATTTACATTTGCTTTCACTTTGTACCCCTGAATTATGAGAATTGTCTTTTTGGTTTTATTTCATATTTTTTGAGTTAAATATCTTTTCATCAAGTTATTATGCAAAACTTACCATATGCTACAGTTAGGTGTAGAAATAGGCTCAATCAGATTAGGCTTCTTGTGGTTGGCTGAATTGTAAATATTACGTTTGGCCTAATACATATGAAAGATATTTTTTTAGCCTGGTTTTAACTTCTTCTTTCTTTAATAAATCTAGTTTAAAGCCTATTAAAACATATAAATTTATATTGTATAAAATCATTTTTTAAAATGAATTTGCATTTAAATTTAGAGAATTAAATTGAGAAATATGAAAATAATATAATATTTAAAAAATATAAAAACATAAAAAATAAATTAGGCAACAAATATACACAAACTATAAAAGATATTATATATTCTCATATGTATACTATGAATAGAATGACTTATTAGGCTTATTTTTAAAGCCCAACTTAGCCTATATTTATAAATGAGCTTGATAAAAAAATCTTACAATTTGACCCGTTTACTATATATGTTAGATCATATTAGGTTAGTAGTAAATTTGATCATAAATCTTTATCGAGTAGTCTAAACTATTGCCACACTTAACAACAATGAATTACAATTCTTACTTCAATTATAAATTAGAAAATAAGATTATAAAGTAGTCTATTTTAAGTGGGAAGTTGAATTTAAAACACTGTTAATAATATAATAATTAGATAAATAGTGATATATCAAATCATCAAACATTTGTTAATAAGCCCAACTCCATCTATTTGTTATTTGCTTCTTTTCCCTTTGTTGTCATCCACTTTATATTTTCCATAATTTTTTTTATTAGTACGACTGTTAAGACCAATTGAATGAACTGTAGGGGCTTTAAAATTTGTTAGTTTGATAAACAATAATCTACTAAAAAAATAATATGTCAACTAACTGATCACATAATATATAATATAAATTATATTATCCCTGTATATATATATTTATTGTTATTTCCATTTTTCCATGAATAAATGGAGAGCAAAAAAAGAAAAAAGACGGAAAAAAGAAAAGAACGAAAAAGTGAAACAAGTGAGGAAAAATAAGGAAGGAAAAACGTCATCCAGAAAAAGCAAACGAGCCCTAGTTGTTTGTCATCTTCTCTCACTCACTCTCTCCAGTTCGCCGCTCCCTCTCTCTCCCCCCTCGGACCGCTCTCTCTCACTCTCTCTCCAGGTAACAATCCAGGCTTCTTATTCATGTTGCTTTTATTTACCTTTTAATTGTTTTTTTTTTTTCCCAAAGTATGCTGTTTCTAGTTATTTGGAACTCGTCAATTTGGGGTGTCTTTTTTTTTTTTTTTTGAGTTTGCAATGGTCGGGAGCTTTGCAGCGTTTTTACGATTTTTTGTATGCATGTATACCTCCTTCAAAAGGGCAACCTAGATTGTTACCGCAACATTTCGATATTCCAGTTCAAATATTCATGTGTATAAACCCTAGGTCATCTTTTTTGACACTCCATTTTATCCCCACACTTTGTAGCCCCCTTTTTTTTTTTTACATATATATAATTTTAATGGGAGCATGGTATCATTCAAATTTCTTAGATATATGGGCTGAGTTTGATGCTGAATTTATCTTGCGATGCAAAGTGTGTGGCTCGTTGGTGGGGCATAGGTTTGGTTGATATTGGACTATGAAATGATTGTTCTGAAACATACTATGATGTATTATTCCACAAATATTGAGGTCCCTGTGCCACACTGTCAATGTGGTCCTATTACTTATGATTAGTTTTGTCAATCTGAAATATGATTTGAGGTATATTGGTTTCATGTTTCTGGGAAAGTACATATGGATTAATTTTAGATTCTAACTAAACATTTCCTGACAAGCAAACTCACATTCTGTTTATGTTATGGTTTCTCCCTTCTTATTAATTGATTTTCTTCCTTTTGTTTTAGCACATCACCCATCAAAGCAGACACCAGTAGTTTGTTCTATTTGACTGAGATGGCAAGTAGAGAAGACTTGGATGTTGATGATGATTTTAGTGAAATCTACAAGGCATATACTGGCCCTTTGGCTTCTAAGCCTCAGCATGAACCAGAAAAAACAAGCAGCAAAAGATCGCATCCAGGTTCTGATGAAGAAGAGGAAGCTCGTGATCCTAATGCTGTCCCAACAGATTTTACTAGCAGAGAAGCTAAAGTTTGGGAAGCTAAATCTAAAGCTACAGAGAGGAACTGGAAGAAGAGAAAAGAAGAAGAAATGATCTGTAAAATATGTGGTGAATCTGGTCACTTTACGCAGGTACAATTCCAGCAATCTTAGATGATTGCTGTTGCTCTCTGTTTTTTTTTTTTTCGTTTATATGTCTTGGTTTTTGGTGTCTTTATATTCTGCTACTTAAGGCTGTAAAATTTTCAAGGGAAGGATTTCTTAATGTACTGAAGAGTACTAAGGATAGTTGTGCTGTTTAAATCTGCTTTTCTTTAACTTGCTTAATTCTAGTACTGAAAACTCTATGAATCTTCTTCAACAAATTGGTTTGGAAAACGAGAAGACTGGAAAATAATACTATAGGTTTTGTGGTGTCCATTGCCACACCTTATTCAACAGTGTAAGAACCCAAGTTGTGATTTCAGGTTCTGCATTACCCCCATCCTTGTTTAACCCTCTTCATCAATCTTCTCTAACTTATTAGCTTAAATAAAATAAAGGCTCTGCATATTTTTTGTTATCAGCGTGCAATAATATTTTTGATATCAAGCTACCAGCAGTTTGACATGATATCATTGCTTTGATATCTTTCACCAATCATGTGATTCTGATGTGAATCTCATAGCTGGTTCACCTGTCATGTAAAGCGTTATAATGTGCTTAACATAGCATTCTTTTCTTGTTTGCTGGTTTCTAATTATTTTAGGGTTGCCCATCTACTCTGGGAGCTAGTCGCAAATCACAAGAATTCTTTGAAAGAGTGCCCGCACGAGAGCCTCATGTGAAAGCTTTATTTACAGAAGATGTGGTGAACAAAATTGAGAACGATATTGGCTGTAAAATCAAAATTGAGGAGAAGTTCATAATTGTCAGTGGCAAGGATAGGCTGATCTTGAGAAAAGGTGTTGATGCTGTTCACAGTATGAAGGATGAGGCAGAAAAGAAGGGCACACGTAAATTTTCAGAAGAGGGTGAAAACAAAGGTTCTTCTAGCTCCCCAATTTCCCAGTCCAGGTCATTTGAACGTAGAAGTCCTTTTACCTCACGGTTGGGACGATCCGGTTCGCAAAAATCCAATCCCAGCCACAATGCTGGTCATATCCCCCATAGGTATAGCAGACAAGAGAAAGTTGTGGAAGACCGAGTTCGTGAAGATATTCAAAAATTGTCAAGTGGCTCTCCCCGTGGTAGGTGCAACATCGGATGTACTAATATTTTCATTAATAATAACTATCATGATGATGAATAAGAATAATCATATGAAAAATTATATATTCATGCATTAATACATGAGACTCTTATTGTAGTATGAACTCTTATCATAACTTTAGAAAACATCATGTAGCTTATTTATACGTTTGTCAAAAACATATCATTTTGTTAAATTTGAGGTTAAAATTTATGTATTAATATTTGTTATGATATTTCCTAAAACTTCATGGTATATATTCAAATATTTAATAAACTTTCAATAATCCTTTTACAATTTTTTACAGATATTCATGTATAACTGATATTTTTGTAAGACTAAGGTATCAATATTCCACCAATACCAATATTTTCAGCCATGCTTCGTATTTCCTTTAGCTGCCCATCACTTTCTATAATGCTGCTTGTTCTCATCATTTTTTTTTTTTTTGCAGCAAGAGGTAAGTTCTTAGGCTCAAGCGTTATGTTCGATTCTGATATTAGTTTCGTGGTGGTTCTGAATTGAAAAGGATGGTCTCCCCAACTGATTTTTTTTATTGAAAGCATCTCAAGTCTCGTTTGCCCCAGATGGACTGACTAAGAGGATTTAAGATAGTTTGTCATGATAAAGCTGCAACAATTGTTAGAGATCTTGAATGGAAGTGCTTAACAAAATCTTCCTTTGGTGAAGCTTATGGTAGTGATGGAGGTAGAGGTCAATCAAGCCGTTCCAAGTCTCCAGGACATTCTTCTTACGCGGGAAACTCGTATGGTTCTTATGAAGGCCATATTCAGAATAGAGGTGGCATCAGGACTGATGGATGGAATGCTGACAGAGGTGGATCAAACATGCAGCCTTGCAATAACTTTGATTACCCTTCTTTTCCCCAGACGTTGGAGGAATTGGAGTTGCAACATAAAAGGGAGGCAATGGAACTTGCTAAAATTCGAGATAAAGAAGAAGATGAGGAAAATTGCAAGCATCGTGAGGTTTGTTAAGCTTCTATTTTTTCTGATTGGAATCCTTCGGAGCTTCAATTTTATGCATTGCCCAAAGGCTTCAGCTTGAATATTGATAATGTTATCCTCTTCTTAAAAACATATGAATGGAGTCCTGCTGTCTGCCATATTATGTTTTAACTGAAGCCATTATTCAAGAATTAACTTGGTTTTCTTTTAATTTAGGCTGTTAAAGGAATAAGGGAAAATTTCATGAAAAAAGTGGCTACGCTGAACAGTGCGCATACAAATATGTGGGAGGATTTTCTTCAACTAGAGGGCCAAAGGAGGCAACAAGCGCGTCAGAACATTTCAGCATCTGGGTTCGGTGGTTACAAACAACCGAGTTATCCAGAATTTGATAATTCTTCTGGAAGTCTTTATCATTCTGGACCCAATATTCATGCAAGGGGAAGGTATCCAAACGCCATGGACAGTTATCCTTCTACTAGGCCCCATGACAACTATGATGATTACCAGCGTCACCGGCGTGATGACTTTGGGAAACCCTATAATCGATACTAAATTGGTAGTTGGAAATGGAAATTTGGTGAGTCGCCTACCCTTAACTCCTTATGTCGATGTGTAAAGATTTAGGCCACATTTGGGACAGGGTGTATATGTCATGAGAATCCTATTACTTTTTTTAGATATGAATTGGAATAGATTCAAAGTAAATATTAGAGTCCTGCTATGTAGTACTGTAGCTTGCAGGCTATGTATAGAAAGGGAATAATGTGATATACAGGGTTCCAAGTTGTTATGGCAGCAGATGATCTGTATATTTCTTTTGCTTCAACTGCAACCATAAGCTGAATTACCGCTTCCAAAAATTTTCAGGCCATAATTGTTGCTTCAGTACAAGTATTTCACTCGGAGCACTCTGTTCAGGTAAGTAGTCTCGGTTATCATGTTAACATGTTCTCAACCACAGAAAGCTGGGTAAGTGTGCATATTGGCTCTAGAAAGTGGCGTTATTTTAGCTGTGGTGAGACCTCTTATCTGTTGCTTACAAACTTCGTTGTACTGCATTTGTAATCTACTAGTTGCAGCATGGACTCCGAAATTTTGGGTATATGGTTCTTGTGGATTTACAATTGTTTCGAACCACATTCTTTTTAAGGCCTTTTCTTTTTCTTTTCAAGGGAAACATTTTTTTTTTCAAAGAACAGTTGTTGGCTGCTTTTATGAGCCTATCATGGTTTTAAATATTTCGTTGTGTTGTTTTTTCTATATGTCCTTTATAATTTGTGACTGTTTTCCCCAGGAAAGCAAGTTATCTATCTATATGTCCTTTATAATTTGTGACTGTTTTCCCCAGGAAAGCAAGTTATCTATCGTCTCTTTCAAATGACCGAGTTTTAGTCACAGAAGTTTATTTTGGTGAATGCAAGTAAATAGAAAGGTGCATGGTTAATTGGTTGCTCAACACTTGCGTCCGGAAAATATTTGATTCGTAGAATGGTGCAAATTTCCTGTCTTCAACCTAGTGGAGGTTTTATGCAATGTCTGGATTCATTTTCTTGCCACTTGAGTTATGGCTGATTTGAACTTCATTTCTTAATCCATTTTACCCCTCATGTTACATATTGCAACCTAAAGTATGTATGATTCTCTTTGCAACCCAATAATTTACAAAATTTGCAGTATGCAACCTGGTAGCCGATTCTGATCACTTCTGGTTGGAATCCGATCGAACACATTGTTTTAGGGGTCTTTTTGGCCTTTTTAGAACGATTAGGGAAAAATCACGCTAATTTTATTCATTTACAAATGTAGAATTCATCAGGGAATTTTCATTGAAATTGGGAATGGTCCTTTTTCTGTACATAAAGACTGCGCTGAAAAGAAAGAAAAATTCTTGAAATTCAGTGACCTGATTTTAGCCAAGAAAAGAAGTGGTCAAATTTGTATAAGGTTGCAAATTGAAATTTTCTTGTTTAAAAGTGTGATAAAGAAAAGGATGCGAAAGTGTATGAAATTCCCATTATTTGGGTGACAAACTGCATTTATCTCCGAAGTGTTGAGTTACAACTGGAGTGGAGATCAGATTAATTATGACTTTTAAAATGTGAATCACTTTTTAGAAAGAAAAAAAAAAAAGGAGTTAGAAATAAGACTACTTTTACAAACAAATGATGTATAATATGCTGCAATCAAATTCGTGGATTGTAAGATGAATAATTTTCATGAAAAGTATGCTTTACCATCAAATAACCTATGGACTATTTCATGAATAAAAATGAAATATTTTTAACTAACAAAAGTACAATGACATTTACAATGTATCACTATAAATGTCTAAAATAGCGTACTATTTTCGTCATCAAACAATTTTGTTTTTAAGATTTTCTTCTAAAAGGAGTGTTCAATTGAAATTTTTATAATAGAAAATGTTTACGATTAAATATAATTGTATAAATTGAACAAAGAGAGATATATTTATTTAGGGTGGGACTATCCACACCCCACACTTTTCTAAACACACCCAAAAATTTTAATATTTTAATTATAAACATTTTTAATTATAAATTCAAGCTCTTTTTTTTTCTCTTCTCTTTTCTTCTTGAAATTTTGAAAAATAACAAAATAATATAATGAAAATCATTTCATAGATTGATAAAAGACGTAAATATTGTGTGAAAATCATATAAAAGTCATATAAAAATAACAAAAAACTCGATAATACAAAACAATTTCGTTCGACTCTGGTATGCCAAACATACTTTTATGTGTTCGACCTACCTGAGTCGAACAAAACTGTTCCATTTTATTAATTTTTAGCATAGTGTGTTCGATCCCTGATGGCTGAACATACCTTTATGTGTTCAACATTTAGTGGCAGAATACACCTCTATGTGTTCGACCTACTAAGGTCGAATGAAACTGTTCCATTTTATCAATTTTTAGCATTTTTTATACGATTTTTTCATATGTTTTACATGACTTTTACACGATATTTACATATTTAATTAATTCATGAAATTATTTTTATTGTATTGTTGTATTATATCTAAAAAAAATTGAAGAAGAACATGAAAAAAAAAAAAAAGGAAAGAGAATAGTGGATGGGAAGGAAGAGGAAATGGGAAGTTTTTTTTTTTTTTTTTTTAAATTTTGAAGGGTAATATGAGAATTAATGTATTTTTAAAATTTTTAAATTAAAAAAAAAAATTTGAGGTATATTAAGAAAAGCTTGGGGGTATGAATGGTACCACCCATTTATTTAATGTCAATATTTGATTTGCAAGGCGAGGCCAGCGGCCGGGTTTTATCAGTTATATCCCAACTTTAGCTCTCTACTTCACACACACTGATAATTAATAATGGCGGCTGCAGCCACTACTCTCCGCCTCCTCAAACCATTTTCCGCCACCGCCCCTCTCCTCTCTCGCTTCAACAATCCCCGTCTCAATCGCTCTACCTCTTTATTGTTTCTCTTCTCCTCTCCCGCCGTCTCCCGCCACCAACGCAGTTTCTGCTCCGTGGTTTCTGCCACCATCTCCTCCGGCGAGGCAACAAAGCCTGAGCCAATTGAATTGGAAAAAGGCGCGAAAGTCCGCGAATTCCGCAGGAAACTCAAGATTGTGGACATTAAAGGAGGGGCTGATGAGGGTTTGAATCGATTGGGGGAGACTCTTGTGGTCAGGGGATGGGTTAGAACCCTCAGAGCACAGAGCAGTGTTACTTTTATTGAGGTAAGGCTCCGTACTATTTTCTAGTTTGTATTGATTTTTATTTTGTTATTTAGTTTGTTTTTCCATGTCATAGATGTCACCTTTTTGAGGCTCTCTAATTGTGGTGAATAGGTTAATGATGGTTCCTGCCTTTCAAATATGCAATGTGTAATGAGTTCTGATGCTGAAGGTTATGATCAGGTTAGTTCTCACGTTTCCACAAGTTTATTCATGCTCTTCGGAAGTTTATTGATATTCTTTATTTTTGTACATTTTGATGCGACCTTCCAGTCTGTTGTTTTTTCCCAATTCGAAATAGTTTGATTCAATGCCTTATAAGTTAAAATTCAGATAAGTCTGATTTTGTTACCGCTAAGTTTTGAATTTGTATATGATTGTCTTCCATGAGCAGCATCATGAGAATGCTTTTTTCACTTTTCTTTTCTGGTATTCTATAAGGCACCCCAAACAGACACACCACCGTGTTCTGTTCTTACTATATATCTGTGTGAACATGTGTGAGTGAATTATTTTATCAATGTACTTCGAAGCCACAGCTAGATGTATCATGATAGGATCATTAAACCACTTGGATCATATACAAAATTTACAGTATAATGTTCTCAGTGGGAATAGTGTCAGTAGTCTTTTGAAAATTTCTATGATTAACTATATTATGTTTTTCTGATCGAAGGAATGATATGGACACTTGCTTCACATTTCCAGAATCCCCTCTAAGTTTTCAGGAAGTTAATTAGTTGGAGACTTGTCTTAAATTTAATACTTAGTACATAAATTAGGAGGCAAGCAGTGGATTTTTTCATGCTACTCCTCTCTATTTTAACTATATTATGCAGGATGGAACTTAGGCTGTAATCCAGAGGGTAGCAGTGTGGTTTATAGGTAAGATGTACTTCTGAACACCAAAATAACTAACCAAAGCATTTATAAGTACAACATGCTGTTCTCAGTAAAGAACCATCACTTTGCGTATTAAATCTTAGTATGTTATAGACATTAAATTCAATGACAAAATGGTGCTCCTCTTTTCAAGCTTAACTTTTAAATAAGGTGGTCATTTAATATGGTGTCCGAGTTGGGCCAAATGAAAAATCCTGCATTCAAATCTCACAACTGCTCATTTTAATGAAAATTTCCATGTGCAAAGCTTTAATACAAAGTACCTGCCTGCCTGCATGCGAGGAGCTTGTTGAAGATATGAAATTAAATAAATGTTAAATGATACACCTCTACAATCTTAAAGTTCCAGAGTCATTTAACACAACAGTTGAGTCGAAGGCCTTTAAACATGTAGCCTGGCTCATGTTGGAGCCCTAGCAGGACTGTCATCATGTATGATATGTGGTGTGGCAGTGTGGGTTGCTATATCTTAATTTGACAGGTCAGATGTATTTTTGAACACCTAAGTACTTGTGTAAGCGTATATAAGATTGTAACATACTCTGTGCAGTTAAGATCCAATATTTTGTGTATTTATGCTGGTTAGTGTTTGCATTCGGCATCTGTTATAATGCCTAGGCCTGGTTTGTTCTACTTCTGTTTTTGACTACTAATATGTTATTTCCTTCCCTGTCTGAAATTAATCTGGAATGGGTATGGGTTGTAACATCAAACATTTTTTGACAATGCCTCTGAATAGGTGGAGAATGGTGAGATTTCAACTGGCGCTTCAGTGTGGATACAAGGTATTATAGTAGCCAGTCAAGGGTCAAAGCAAAAAGTAGAATTGAAGGTCGAAAAACTTGTAATGGTAAAGGCTTGTCTTGAAATTACATTTTGTCTCAATATTCTTTGAACTCTATGTTTTATTTTTCATTGAGATTAAAGTCTTTTGTGTTTGTTTAGAAATGATAATGGTTCTCTTATTAAAAAATCTGATTATGTTGGTGCACCAAATAAATGGACCAATTTAGAGCTTTTTTCATGTTCATTCTTATCTATCTTCTTTAGGCATGCTTAATTCGTATGTGGCTTTGCATGTCCAATAAGATTCCTATAGCTAGATTGTACTAAAAACTTCGTATTTTTTCTCTGTAATATTAGTATCAATTCAAGTTTTTATTGGCTTCAGAATGTGTATTATTCCAGTCATGATGTTCTAATAGCAACTTAATTATGGGATCTAAGCCTGATACATTTTGATTGTATATAGCTTGAATTTATGCCTTGTTTGTCTCGGTTAGTGTTGGACTATTCTAAACATTAAGTGCTGGATGCACGAGACAGTTTCAAATATTGTTCAGCTTTTTTATTTAATATCCTCTAGAAATGCTTTTTTATTTTTTATTGTTTTTATTTTTATTTTTTATTTTTTATGGTTCCAATCAGTTCAACTAATTGTTTAAAAGCTATGACTCAGCATGAAGCCCTATTGAACTTATATAGAGGAATTGACTACAGCAAATAATTGAAAAAAAAAAAACATTAAATAATATAGACACAAATAAATTCCAAAGTTATCTGTGCAATTCTTGTAGCTGTTCTTAAATGGAATATGCCTTCAATCTTAATTTTGTTTTGGAATAGCTTTTTAATGGCAGATAATGCAAAATCTCCCATCACATGTCATACCAAGTGCATAAAACAAGTAGACAAGGTTAATTACATATACAAATTACATAAAAATACAATAAATAAAATTGCAAATTAGAAAATTAATAAAATATTTTTTAAAATACAAAAAAAATTATTATTTAAGGAAAAAAACTACAAAGAAACATTTGATTTTTAAATACTTCAGCTATTGTAATATAATTACGCTGTATTGAATTTTTATATTATTTCTTGTATGCTCAAATACAATTTATTTTGAATAAAATAAATTTGAAGTTAAAATATCTAATTTTTTTAATATAAATATTGAAAACATTATATTTATGTTTAAGATAAATATTATTACAGTATGTCATTAAGATTTTAAAATTATTAAATTTTAAATGACAAACCGTGCAACATACGGGTACACTACTATTTGTTTAAAAGCTATGACTCAGCATGAAACCCTATTGAACTTATATAGAGGAATTGACTACAGCAAATAAATGAAAAACGAGCATTAAATAATATAGACATAAATAAATTCCAAAATTATCTGTGCAATTCTTGTAGTTGTTCCTGATGGAATATGCCTTGATTCTTAATTTTGTTTTGGAATAGCTTTTTAAATGGCAGATAATGCATAATCTTCCATCACATGCCATACCAAGTGCATCAAACAAGCAGACACAATTGTACAAATGAGATTTCTCCATTGTAAATCATGATCCATCTACTATTATAATACATTAAATATATTCTACGCTTTCATGTTGATGATAGTGTGTGGTGGTAATGCGGGAATAGGAGATGAAATATTATTTGGAGTAGAGGATCTCATGTGGATCCTACCTAGTTGAAGTAAATGCATTTGTCTACCTCAGTCTTTGTTATATATTGTTAGTTTTATGTTTTCTTACTACCTTATTGATCATAGAACTTTTTGTTTCATTTACTTTTATACTTGTAGGTTGGTAAGAGTGATCCTTCATTCCCTATCCAGAAGAAAAGGGTCAGCAGAGAGTTTCTAAGAACTAAAGCTCATCTTCGCCCACGGACAAATACTTTTGGAGCGGTAGGACTCATCTTTTCTTTTAAAGGGAACTAATGTCCCAATAGAGGATCTTCTTCTCTTACTTTTTTATGCATTTTTATCACAGTATCGATTTCACTGGACTAAATGGACCAGATTGCCCCCTTAAATGGTCCTTTCTTTAAGCATCAATTACTATTTTACTATTTTCCAGTGAATAATGGTGTTGCTTTATGCTCTTTTTCTTTCTTCAAAGATTTATAGCCTAAAAATTACAGTTCCTGCTGTAAATGAATCTTCATTTTGTCTTCAGTTTTTTTGCTACATCAAAATGGAATGTTGTCTTTCTTGCACATCCTCTATTCTGTGATGCATATTCTATCTTGCGTCCATGTACTTTATTTCACTTCTTACACTGTCATCTTCAGTCCTTTTCTAGACTATTTATTTGCTTGCAGCTATTTTATTTGGTTGGCTATAAACAAATACTTGTATCCTTGTTGGCTTAGGTTTCAAGGGTGCGGAATGCTTTGGCCTATGCAACACACAAATTTTTCCATGAAAATGGTTTTGTTTGGCTTTCAAGCCCAATCATAACTGCGTCAGATTGTGAAGGAGCTGGTGAACAGTTTTGTGTAACAACCTTGGTACGCTGTTTCTTGAATAGATAACTTCTGTAAAGAAAAATGTTTGTTTTAGATTCACATTTAATGTTTCTCTCTACACATCTAGTGGTGCTCGATACTAAATTATTTGGCTCTCCCTTTCCCTATTAAGCATCGTGATTTGAGTATGTTTTACCTTATGTTGTTTCACCCTTTCAATTTAATGTTAGATCAGGTTTAGGTGGAGATGGGGCTCAATGAGTGTTCAAAATTAATCGTTGTTCCATCTTTCTGCTCATTTTTAATTGCTGAAATCTGCATGATGGCTACATTGCATCCCTGCAGTTATTCTGAAACTTTTACATGTTAACTGACAAGTTTGACATTGTTATCCCTTTGTTTTTGTTTGTCTGTTTATCTGTTTGTATTATTTTGCCTTTTCTTTTTCCTTATTTTAGTTTGAAATTCCTATCATCACTTCCCGGCGGTTAAACTTCAACTTCACTTCAAAGAGGTTAAACTTCGACTTTTATTCCTGTTATGTTACCTACCTCTCATGCTAACTGTAAGTTTTTATTTAGAAAAAGAAAACATTGCGGCCTATGCATATGCACTGACTCCCAATTCCTCTTATCCCATTTAACACATTTGGTAGCGCTAGCTCAACCCAGACTCCAAAACATTATTTTGCATAACATTAGTAGGTTTAGGTTTACTTGCCTGTTGGAATGTAACAGTCTCTCAAACCATATATAGTTTATCAAGGTAAATAAAATGCAAAAGTATCATCCACATTGTTTCCCTGCAAACAATTGATGAATCATGTTACACCAGATTTCACTCAAATTCTCTACCTATTTATTGAGGAATAAATCCTGCACTGCATTTTGTTCTGCTATTTTGGGCAGGACTACTTCTATCGATTCATAAACTTCTGATGATATGGATTGTGAATATGTTACATATATATGCCGGTTCATCTAATGACATCTGTTCTTACAACAGCTTCCAAACTCCAATGAAGCTACAGATTCTCCAGTGGATGCCATCCCTACAACGAAGGATGGTTTAATTGATTGGTCCCAGGTGAGGCTTTAGTCACTCTTTGCTTTTCATTTTGTCTGAAGCAATTACCATAAAAACCTATCAGCCGATGGGATTTACAACAATTGTCCTTTAGAAATTTCTCGACTTCATCAGTGAGAACTGGCTGTAATGCAGTTGTGCCACAGTAATGTTTAGTTTTGTTATCTATTTGGCTGCTGGAGAGGACATCAAGGTTATTAACCCTTATGTGTGGGGTTCAGTTAAACCTTTTTCTAAAACCAACCGAACCTGAAGGCATACACCCCCACCTGCACCCCGACTCAAAATTCAAATTTTTTATAACAATTAAAATTTTTGGATCTGAATTGGAAGAAAATGAATCAACTGAAATGGAGAAATTGGTAAGGATTCTGGAGAATGCTATACGTGTTACTTATCAGCCACATGGAGCACAGAATGTGCGTATGTGTGAAGTAGCTGAGTGCCAAACTGCTTTGCTTCCCAGTGATATATTTTATATAAGTTGGGACGACTGTCAACACATAAGGATGGCCTAATGAAATTTTATATGCTTTTATGTTGAATCTTCTGATCTTTCTTTCTTTATCTTTCTATAATTCTTTAACTGGATAGGGTTAGCTCTATTAAAAGCTATATGCAATTCTTTCTTTCTTTCTTTCTTTCTTGGAAGCAGATTTCATGCAGTAGATGACTACTTCCTAATGCATTCTAGTGTAAATAAAAGCAATGGCATCAAGTCCTATGGAGAGTCTGCGATGCCTTGGAATCATTACTTGAAACTGCAATAGATTTTCTTAGATATTGTCTAGATTCTTTCTGCAACTGAAGCCAATTTCTTAACATGAATTGTGTTTAAAATAATCTTTCTTAATTTCTTGTTCTGGTAGGATTTTTTTGGAAAACGGGCTTTTCTGACGGTATCTGGGCAGCTGAATGCTGAAACATATGCTACGGCTCTTACTGATGTAATGTTCTTGTACTTGTCAATTTCATATGTTCTTCCATGTTCTATCATATGAATTTCACTTAAAAAATTTACTGGAACTGTTTAAGTTAGCTTGCCTATACTTTGCCTTCATACTCTGATATATACGTATTTCTCTCCACCAGGTATATACTTTTGGTCCTACATTTAGAGCAGAAAATTCCAACACGTCAAGGCACTTAGCTGAATTTTGGGTATATTGTTGATGCTGATGTGTCTATTTACTATAATTTTGAATAAGTACTTTGTTTTCTTTTCGTTTCCTTTGCATCATGTAACAGAGCTTCATGGTGCATATGGCAAATATATTAACTTCTACTTCTCTTTTCCCAAGATGATAGAACCAGAACTAGCATTTGCTGATTTAGAAGATGACATGGCTTGTGCAACCGCATATCTCCAGTATGTAGTATGTTACCTTGCAAACCTATGGTTCATCTATGGTGTGATTGAGATCTTTCTTTGGATGCTATGTTTTTCAAACTGTGACATATTTCTTAATTTTATCATGTAAGGTAAAATACATTCTTGAGAACTGCAAAGAAGATATGGATTTCTTCAATACTTGGATTGAGAAGGGAATCATCAACCGCCTAAGTGTATGGATTTTAGCTTATGACATGCCGCATGTGTCAATCCCTTATTTGATCATATAAAAATCCTTCTGTGCCCTATTCTTTTGCCCCCCCCAAATTTTTTTTTTTTTTGGAAATGCATGTGCTTGTATATGTGGCTGAATTTTGGTTTTTTCTCCAAACATGTATTCTCCAGGATGTAGTTGAGAAAAACTTTGTGCAGTTGACATACACTGATGCAGTTGAACTTCTCCTGAAAGCAAAGAAGAAGTTCGAATTTCCGGTATTTCTCGTCTTGATATTACACCTTTTGAAGATTATTTTGGCTGTACATAATTGTGACAAAATTCAGGTTTTGCCCCTGAGTGTTTTGGAAATTTCCAATGTCATCCATTTATCTAGCTACTATTACTATGTTTACTTCTATATGCTGACATTGCTCCATATGAAGAATCTAATTTAATTACCTTTGTGCTTTGCTTATAGGTAACATGGGGATGTGATCTGCAAAGTGAGCATGAACGTTATATCACTGAAGAGGCATTTGGTGGATGCCCTGTAATTATAAGAGATTACCCAAAGGTTTTTAAATAATACATTTTTCTAGCTTGCTTTTGCATCCGTTAAGCTAAAATGACTTAAGTTGAATATTTGTTTCCTTAATCAACTCTCAGGCTATCAAGGCATTTTACATGCGTCAAAATGATGATGCAAAGACTGTTGCTGCCATGGATATGTTGGTTCCTCGGGTACATTGACTTTCTTTTAAGAGAAAGATTTTCTTTTCCATTTTTTTTTCTCTTAAGAGAAAGATTTTCTTTTCCATTATTTTTTTCTCTTCTCAATGCTTGTAATTGTCAGGTTGGTGAACTCATCGGTGGAAGCCAAAGAGAAGAACGCCTTGACTATTTAGAACAACGATTGGATGAGTTGAAGCTCAGCAAGGAGAGCTACTGGTGGTATCTTGATCTACGGAGATATGGTTCAGGTGAGGCATGTACTTCATTCAGTTTTACATACCCCTCTTATTGCAGTTTCAGTGGTGGTTGTGTTTTGCTTTTTAGTAAATAAATTTGGAAATGTTGACTGGATTGACTTATGGTTTCTTTGTTTCTTCCAGTTCCCCATGCTGGATTCGGGTTAGGCTTTGAAAGGCTTGTACAGTTTGCAACCGGGATTGACAATATACGAGATGCAATTCCTTTCCCTCGAGCACCTGGCTCAGCTGAATTTTGACTTCTTAATATGGCTCAAATTTCGATTATGTTCCTTATTCGGATCCCCTCATAATTTCAAATTTAGAGATTTAGGATCAGAATTTTGGATAAAGGGGGGTTGTCCATGGTGTTGAAAGCGATGAATTCCGGCTCTTCATAATCCCCTTTCCGATAATTGCTGTATTAAACGGGCATTTCTCAGATTGTACACACATAAGCATATGATGATGATTTGAATCCATTCTTTATGTTCAACAGTGATATAGGAAGCTTAAAAATTCATTATTCATACTTCTACTGCAAGGATCTAAAGACTTTCCATGCATCAAATTTGAAGTTTATAGGTAATGAATCCCTGAAGTCAATCAAGCTCTCCAGAATAAGTGATTTTGGGTTTTCATCTTTCTTCATTCATTAATGTTGGAAATATTGTAAATGTCGCTTTATCCACTATGGCCTTATTTAGTTTGATTAGTCAAGCTGGATTGGACAATAATCTAAGGTATGATACAATCATTATCCTCAGTTTCTCAAGCACAATCATACACAGACTATGATTGATCTGACTTCATTTTTCTAATGCGATAGCTTATGACAATGGAGTATCGACATCATAAACTTGGAAGAAAGTCATTTCAATAAAACGCATTTAGCAAATGAAGTAAACTGTTTTCTTCTTATTGGACCTTTATAACTTATCAGAATTCAACATTCTGATTCAGTGCTCGATAAATAAAAAATGAACTGTACAATTTGCGCTATTACCTTTCTCAGCAACCAGAATACCGTTCATTTTGCATGATAGGCAAAACCTCTATAAAGTATATACCAAGTAACAAACTAACATTTAAAATACAAACTGTAAAAAGAGAACCGTATAATGGGAGAAAACTAGGGGGCAATAAGATAAACAAGGTAACAAAGAATCTGGATCTCCCTCACTCACTGCACACAATTTGTGGAAATTGAGCAGGAATTTGTGGCTGTATGGCAAAATTTCCTATTTACATTCCAAGGATTTCAAAGCTCCACTTCATGTAGATCTCCAAAACTGCCACGATTCACTGATGAAGGAGAAGGTTCACTGGGCATGAAAGACGAGGGGTGGATACCCAATACCTCGCCTAGAGGTTTTAATTCTGTCCTTCGTGGAGAAGGGGTCAAGGAATCGTTAAAGCTCCCACTCCATGAAGCAGTACGCCTCGAATGTCCAGCAAATGAACCACCATCATTCATCCCGTTGTTTGATATGTTGTTCAAACTTGAAAATCTTTGCATAGACATAGAAGATGAAGGAGCAGGTGACTGAAATGAATCATCTTGGGAGGTGGAAGGATTCTCATAAGTAGTTGAAGTATTCTGTTCGTTGTTTACAGGAGTGTCAACTGGCTTCTCAACAGTAGATACTGGTGCGGGTACAAAGAATTTTGGGTTGTTGCCTCCTGGTGGTTTGACGGAAGCAACAGAAGGTGATTGGAAAGTACTTGGTGCCTTACCACCACCTTTATTGAATGTGTCAACATACCTGGCAATAAAACAGAGAACTCATTAAAATAAAGCTAAGTTGAAGCAACATAAGGCAGCAAGTATCCACAAGCCAATTCATATTTCATCATTTCATTGATTAATTCTCGTTACAGTCACATATCAGTTTCAAGTGACAATTATGAAGCAAGGTGAATAGTAAAAGTTTGAGTACTGCATTGTCCTTGTCCATGAGTATGCAAGATCACTAGTAATACAACATTAAGTGCCACAACAATGGTAACATGTGAAAACTGGAAAGCACAAAAGTTGAACAAAACGATATAGTTCAATACCTGATGTTTTCACTCTATCCAATTTCAGTAAAAAATGATTCAGTTAAGTCAAGACCATGAACCATAAAGGTGTTTTTAAAATTTACCTAGAGCGAACACCCATCCTTCCACGTGCTGAGTACTGATTGGTTGTTGGAGGAAGTGGTGGCATTCCTGAATTATTATCAAGAGAACTTGGGCTTTTGAATTCTGGACTTCCATGGTTATGAGAACCTTCACTTTGCAACGCACTCTTTAAGTTGTAATCTCCATTCTGAAAAGGTGCAGTAGTCGGCGGTGGTGCAAGGGCTGTTTCTTCAGCTGGAGGTTCAGCGCCTTCCTCCACCCATCTCTTGAGTTTTTCATCATAATAGAACTTATTTGTCTCACCCAATTTTGCCTAGAAAACATAGCGACAGGAGCAAACAAGCATATCAACTTTAAATTTAAAAGATGAAGTGTCTTTTAAGATTTAATGTATATTTGTGTCAAATAGAAATCTTAATCAAATTACCTGGCGACCTTGACGGGGTCTAAGAACTAAACCAACAGTCTTCTGCAATAACTGAGATCCAAAATTAAAACGACTAAAGCGAGATGTACCACCTGCCGCTGATGCTTTGTCATGCACACCAGTGGAACTTGCTTCTTTCGATGAATCAGCCTGACCCTACACATGTATTGGAAGGACTTCGTATTTAATTATCTATTTGTACTAACATAAAATACCCATTCACAAAAATGAACTGGTCTCTTTCTGAGACAAAAAGGCATATACAAAAGAAACCTGCATTGGACTCCTTCCAAAGTCAGGTTCTGAAACACTTCTTGTATGCATAGACTTTCTGTTATCAGCTGCCCACTCATTTATAGGCTCCATGGATTGAGAAGGCACTAACGATGACATCGCCATTGTTGATTGACTAGTTGATACTCTAGGTCCAGAGGGTTGGTAATGATTCTCATTACCATGAGCATTGCCACCTGGTGTTGGTATAGCTGGTGGCAGTCCCCCAACAACACGGTGTGCGGTACTATCGAAAAGGTTGAGCAATTTTCCAATAAATTCCTTGGGAGCTAAGTTTGCAGAGAATCCTCCCTGCATTACAAGAAGTTCCAGTTAATGGAAATTATGAACAATACGAGATGTAGTGAGATGACAGGTAGATAGATACCTGTTGATGAGCTTTAATCCTTTCCTCTAGAGATGAAACTAAATTTCTTAGAGTCTCCAACTCCAGAGTTCGACCAGTTTTCAGAGATTTTAACACTGCTTGACAGTACCTACATTAAACAATTAAGTTGGAAAACAAAAACACCAATTCATAAAAGAAAATTCGGGTAGAAGATAAGTACTTTAATGCCTCGGGCATCCTCCCAACTTCAGCCAACATGTGGGCATATACATACTTATACGGTTGAAACGGGAGTAGGACGAACTGAGAGTTTCCAATAGTTTTTGAGTACTCATATATCTCCGTCCTCTGTTGAAATACGCAATTATCAAATGTGCACTTGGGCTCATATCAGTGTGCTACTGATAGAAACAGACAATAACAGTCTATGGACAAAAATGGCTCCGACCACAAATAGCGTTCTTCATATTCAGTTAATACTTGGATGATAGTACAATTTTACAAATCAAATTCATCCACATTAAGACGCTGACTCCAGATTCATTAACATTGTAGCAAGAATTATCACTCTTGGAGCAGTCAAAACAACTGATGCATGCACAGATTGCATACTGGGTAATACTCAACAAACAGCAAGAACAATTAGAATCTTGGAGTAGGAAGTGAGAGCGAAGACATTTCTAGTTCTGAAATTTCATGATTTTATATTTATTTATTAATTCTTGTTCTTCCATTTTCTCTGCTTCAATTATAAATTCCTGACAGGGAGACAGACTGTCCAGTACCCTAGGTAGTGCATATTGCTCCGTCCAGTAAATAATAACATGGACCAAACCTGAATTGCTTCTGGACTTGCATAAGTCCGAGGGAATTTCCAGTGATCTGCTCCAACAAGACACAATCTTGCACTGTCTGAATAAGGCTCGAAGCCAGCTTCCGCAACCAAATAGCATATGTGAGCAGCAATTATCTGAGCAGATCGGCCAGCAATTAAACAAATCGATAGTAAGGATCGAAGGAACTTTCAGAAAATAGAAAGGGAATACTTTTGAGAAAAATAAGCTAGAGCATACATCACTTCTTTCCTTCCACAAACAATCTCCAAGATGGATAAGCACAAGCTCGTCATCCTTCGTTCTATTTGCAGTTATCACCGCCAAATTCTCTTCCCAGTCGTCCAGCATGCCATTGGCACCAAACTGGGGATTTTCAATATAAAACATAGCAAACTAATAACTTCAAAAACGTAAAATGAGTTTTGAAAATATCTCACCAAATATGGAGATTAAGAAACAAAGAGATAAATAGAAAATCTTCAAATAAATCTTCTGGTAACAATACACTTTCGTCAACTTTAAAAAACAAAGAAAGCTTAAAGTGTTGAAACACCAAACATAGAGATTGAGAAACACGGGCAAATACATAGAAAGAATCTTCAATTAGATCTTCTAGTAAAGTATAGAACCATAATTTTATCAACCTTTAGAAACGAGTGCTATAAGGAATAATGCTACTCATAACAGGAATAATCGTACACTTATCAAGATAAACATCCATTTCATACCTGTGCAGCTTGCTGAGGAACATTTACAGCACCAGTCATGCTATTAATAGATGTACTATCTGAGGAAAATACATCAGCTGGTTGACCAGCAATTAACAGGCATAATGTTCGCAAAGGTGACCCAGCTACCAACTGGTGTAGTGCCATTTGCTTGACAGTTTCAACATAGAACTGCATTGAATTAATTTATCAAAAAGTTAAAAACAAAGATAAATAAATAGGCCAACAGAGGACTCTATGTTTCATTAACCAGAAACAGGCTAGATATATATAGAGACTAACTTGATCACCAAGTTGAGCAGCAAGAACGAGGGCAGGACCCCACAACTGACCCTCCTGTGCACATTGTAAAGCCTCTTTCTTTCTTCCAGAAACCAGAAGATTTTGAACCTCGGCAGCAGTGACCTAAAATATGAAGAATTATCTCAATTGATAGATACATTGACAAAAGAATTAAAATAAATTTCACAAAGTAAACCATTTAATACCCGCAATTGTCCTTCAGATGGCAGTTGCTGCAGGCATTGGGCAACATTACCATATTGACTAAACTGCGTACCATTTCTTTTAGCAGATGCAAATAGTTTGGCAACAGCTGATTCTGGAGAATCACTTTCCTGTTGGAATAACAAAGACAAACAGACAAACAGCCAGATCACTAATGAGATATATGCAATTGGACAAGCCAACCCCCTCCCCACAAAAAAAATTTAATATAATAAAAAGGAAAGAGAATGAAGGAAAGGGGAGCAGAACTGAACAGTTTGATACCCACCCTTGAAATCAGCAATGTCTCAAGGCTTAGCTTGCATACCAAATTTACTATAATGTACAAGTTTGTTGATAGTGAAGAGTTGAAACTAGTCAAGGAGTATGAAAGATACTACAGTGCTCATCTTAGTGATTTTGAAAGTGTATGAAGGTTTATTTGTTTATATATTTTCCTCTACACTGCAGTTGGATACATCAAAGTACAAAAAATTAGACAAATCACATACCAGAACAAGAACAGATGTCAACAATATGCTATTTAACACCCTTGCAGTGAACATCAACATATGACAGCAGTTGACCAAGTTTCTTTCATGTAATTAACCAGAAGAGTGTATAGATCAAAATAATTTAAAGTAATCAAAAGCAAATCAATTTCATCCAGCTGAATCTAAGCAATGTACCTTCATTACAGCATCTGTACCATAAGGAGATCGAAGTTTTCCATAATACTGACAAGCAATTTTAAGCAAGGAGAGGAGCAGCCTTAAAATTTCAGCTTTTCTGTAGTCCATGTTGGCGGACTCAAGTTTTGTTATTCTTTCTTCAAACCATTTGTTCAACTCCTTAGTGGCAACATTTCCACCAGTAAGAGGACCTGGAACAGATTGCTGACAGAGAGCCTGGAAATAACTGTTCGCACACATTCCAGGGCTTGAAGTACCAATATTGCCATTCACAACTTCAGATAAGTTTAGAACCAATATTGAGCCTCCCCCAGAACTCTTAATAAAAAATAAATTGTTATTCAGAATGAAATATAAGAAAAGTTGATCATAAAACTAACAAAGTGGGCTCAGACACAGACCTGACTTCCAAAGTTAAAGTTTTCAGCAGTGTTATTATTTTTCATCACAATAAGCTTTCCACCGAAACCAAAAGTAACCAAAGCATGGGCAGGACGACCTGCAGATGACCTTCCCGAAGCAGGAGCATATGAGGTTTGAGCATTCTGAATTGGTTGCTGTGAAAAGTTGAGTGAGTTTTGACTACTGTAGAAGTACTTTGGATCATATTGATTGATTTTGGAATCATTGAATTGTTTGCTTAAGTTCCCACTAACAACAAACTGAGGCGGAACCGAGAAGTCATTCTGATGTTCACTTCGACTCTCGTAATATGAACCTTTTACCCCATAATGAAAATTACTTTGTTGCGGATTCACAGTAACATTCTGCCCATAGTTATTTTCCACTAATTGAGTTCCATTGTACAGTGAGGTAGCTTCACCACTGGAAATAGTTTCAGGTTGCTGGGCTTTTGTGTTCTGCTGATTGTAGTTGCTGGCTGTTCCAGCCCAGGCTTGATCTACGCTCTGGCTACCAGCTCCTTGAGAAACATAATCACCTAGACCATGTATACTGTCTTGTTTTAGATTGTTGTTCTGAGAAAATGTATCAGCTGATGGATATCCATCGTGATTCATCTGGTCCTGAACTTGAACAGTAGACTGAGTATATGATTCCAAAGTGCGCCATTCTTGAGCAATAGTATCATAGTACCAGCCAGGGTATTGAGGATCAAACACCATGTGAGGTGGGTAACCATTATTATCATGAGATGACTGATTCCAGTCTGATGAATCCTCATTGCTATCACCACAAACTTGTGAAACCTGATTCCAATCAGTAGTTTCTATAGCATCACTCACCTGGGAGGCTTGATTCCAGCTAGTAACATTCTCCGTAACGCCAACCTCAGCTACAGTTGCAGTAACAGGTTGAGCAGTTTGCAGCATGTAAGAGAAATCAGCATTCGCTTGCACACTAGCACCCACATCATAACCATCAATCTGATACCACTGTCCTGTGCTATGATCATACCTCCAACCCGGATACTGGTTCTCCCAATACTGAGTGCCACTCAAATCCTGCAGATTAGAACCCTGATCTGCTGCCACACCATCATTATATCCCTTGTTGTCCTGCCCATAATTGTTTGAATTGTCCACATAGGCAGTTCTGTGTACATCATTCCCACAAGCTATCAAATTGTCAACATAAGCGGGTCCAAATACATCATTACCACTAGCTACAAGTGGCCCATTCTTTGAACTATCCCCCACCATACTGCTGAATGCATCACCTGCATTAGCCCCTTCAACTTCGCCAAAAAAGTCTGAGTATGATCCAAAGCCATTACTATCATTTTGAGTTGAATCAGCATGAAACGCACTCCAATCCACTTCCTTAACTCCAGGAGCCCCAGATCCACCACTGCTCTTACTCACCATAGTTGCATCCGAGGAATCTGCACTTGCGCTCTTACCACTGTCAGCATCATTCGGAACTTCAGCACCCCCACCTTCATTTCCCAGTTTTTGCATCGCATCACCAACCTCAAATGAGCTCGACACCATTAATGGATCTCCACGATCGCCCCCTGTATCCACTTTATCGATATGTTCAACTCTCTCTACTTCCGCACTTAAATCGCCAACCCCTTCACGGTTACCACTAGTAATATTGTCAAAATTAACCTCACTGTTATCGTCAAGCTCATTGATACTCAAATTGGCAAAGGCCTTAACCTCATCAGATTCGCTCCCATCCGTCAAAATGGGATGCCCTCCAGATGCCGATGACGAGGTGACTTTAAAGTCCATATCGTCATCATCATTCACCAATTTATCAAAAAAATCCTCATCTGTATTATCCTCCACCGGAAATGGAGGATTCGAAGCCATTCACTCAAACCCTAACCTCAAAAATTCCCCCAAACTCGCACCAAGAAATTAACGGTCAAGAAATTCAGAACCCTAATTGATTCGAGCTAACAACACTCAGATCCAAACATAAAACCCGCCCAATTCGACAGAATAGAACTAAACCAATCCAAATCGAGCAAGATCCAGGGTTTTACAACTTGAGCAATTTGCGAAAATGAAATGAACAAAAAAAAACAGCGACAATTCTGCAAGATCGTGAATCTTAATTCACCATAGAGGACCTAAAAAATTACGCGATTCATGCAGAAAATTAATAACTTACAGATCAAAATGAAATTAGGGAATTTCAAGGAATCAATACACATACATAATTTTGAATGTATACGTGGAGAGAGAAAAGAGGAGTGTCTGTAAACTCAGAAGAGAAGACAAAGCCTCGATTTCGCTCTACAGGTCTCAACAACCCACCGAAAACCTTTTTTTCTTACCCCAATAAATATATATATCTATATATGTATTTTCCATTGTCCTAATTTTACTAAAATATAAAATAATTTTTACATTTCTTTTATTCTGATTTATTCTAATTTTAGTTTGACTTCTTTTCCTTAAATCAATTCATGACCATTCTCAAACTTGAAAGAAAAAGCTTTTTTTCTAATTCTATCTCTTAATAGTATTTTTTCAAAACACAATCTCTTAATAATAACAAACAAAAAAATATCATTGATATTTTCTCCAAAAAATTAATTGGAATTATAAATAAAAAAAACCACAACAAATAAATGAGGAATAGATAAATGAATCTAGGAAAAAGAAAAATGCAACTCTCAACAATTTCCACCTCGTTATTACATGAACTGCATAGAGTTGAATTGAGTGTAGTACGTGGAGATTTGAATTCTTTGTGGATAGGTAACTATTTTTAGTTAAACATTTATTATTAATATAGATATTTGTTATTAATTGAGTACACTAAATAAATTTTAATAAAGTTTGATTAAGATGATACATCCACATATAATATCTTATAATTAATGGTTTAGATTTAGAGTTGACTAAGCATTATATTAAAGTATTGATACAAATCGAATTTATACAAGCAAAAACTGAAATAAAACTGTTTCACAAATTGCAATCTGTATGATTCTATAAAATTTTCTGATAAACCTAAATTTAGTTTTGTCTTAACCTCACATCACATGCAATATACTATTTGTTATCAGTCCAACCATCTTGTTAATGTGCATCTGATTTTGAGTAGATCCATAATTAATGAGTTGAAAGTTTATACTGGGTGCACATGAGTATTTTATTAGCCACTTCTTGATTTGTAAAAAAAAAAATTGAATTATATATTGAGTGTAATTTGAAATTCATATTACACCCTCATTTAATATTGTAAATTAAAGGATATGGTAACAGCAGTGGTTAATATTCAATAGCATTAAATAATGATATATTAGGATTAGCATTTAATACGCCTATAATAATGAAAAATTGACTTATATATAATTCTATGATGGATAAAAAAATGAAGTATGGACTAGACGTAGTACATTCGTCGTTTTGGAATTTCCCCTTTTAGAAGTATATTTATAAAATATATGTATATATATATATATTCAAATCTAGCTTAAATGGGTATTTAGATTGGGGATCGGAATATAGGATTTTGAGTCCTAAACATAAATCAAATATGCTTATTTTTGTTTAATTATAATTGGCAATCGTGATTTTTATGAAATTGTTTCATCGAGTTAGTTTGGTGAGATGGTGTATCCATAAAATAGAAATTGACTTGTAAAATGAATTTAAGTGTTGAGTATTGAAATTTTATCTTATGAAATTATTTTAATTAAATGATTTTAAATAAATTTTTGTATAGAATTATATATAAATCTCAATTTGCTTTTGGTTCAAGAAGACTAATCACTAATGATATTGCTGTAATAAAAATATTTTTCATGATCAATATTATTTCAAATAATTTCTCGACTATACATGAATAACAAATAACTCATGCAAAGTTCATTGTAGGTATGAAAGTATTCTCATTAAACTAACAACTCCTAACAATTATTATGGAATTTATGACTCCGGATAATATTTCAGATTGAATTTTCTATTACATTTGGTATTAATTTTTTTATATAAGACACATGTTTGTTATTTAAATACATGATATATGATCATTATTTTGAAATAAAAAATATAATTATCAAATATAATAAAAGATGTTAGGTGTTAAAAAAATGGAAATAAATTTAAGAAATTTCAGTACCAATAAAGTAAGAATCAACCATACCAAGTATTATGTTGAATTTATTCAGCAGACCAAGACTAGTTTGAATCTTCTAGAAAACCATTCAGCCTCTAGTTGTGCACAATTTTTTATTTATTTATTTAATACCTAGTCAACAAAAATCTTTATTATTTCCTTCTTAGTTTTTTATTTATTGTACCCTATTTTACAAGGTGATATGATTTGAGTTGAATGATATATGTTGATTAAAATGAAATGATCGGATTCAATTGATACGAGATATGATGGTATGACCTGAATTTGATGATAAAGACGGACGTAAATTAGACGATCAACTCTATACGTATGACTTAGATGTTGATGGTCAACTAGTGTGGGTGGTATGAATAAGAAGAATTAAAAAAAATCAAATCTAGATATTAAAATAATTAATGATAAATTGTGGTTGAAAAAAATTAATACAAACTGGATATTTACGGTGAGACGAAACTCAATTATCTACACACCAAATGTGATTTGTACCGTCTAATGCAATTAGATTTATGAGACAGCTTCACAAAAACATACCAAAAAAAATAAGTGATTAGAGTCCTAGATGCTTATATCACATTGATTAAAATTTTAAAAATACTGAGAGGGTAGTTTGGTATATTTATACATCTCTCACACATTGCATGCACTATGAGTGATCCACTGTCACACACACACGAACTGAGGTACACACAATATGAGACAGGGGTTGTGATTCTTTTTTTATAGAGGGTTTTCTGTTTCTCCAGTGGCCCACTAGTTTATTTGATTTTATTATTATTATTTATTATTTTAATGGTTTTTAGAGTGAGTCCCCCCAGCTCTTTTATTCTATACTTTAGGTGACAGATTTGCCTTCATAGACAATGAAATATACTGATCAAGATTTGTAGATATATTAAAGAAAGGAGTAAAGTGGATATGCTTATAGTTTTAAGAGGTCAAAGTGAGAGTAAGGATATAGTTGAGGGGGCAAAATGAAATAAAGGGGTGTGGTGGCAGAAACAAAGATGATTGTGGACAATAATATTCCAATGATGGCTAAACAAAAGCGAATAAACAAGATTTGCTACTGTTCCTTAAAGCTAAGCCAATAAGGCTGCATATATATATATATACACACTCTAATTTATATAGAATCTTTGGGTCATGAATTTAATTTTGTAATTGGATTTCTTCATAACTCATAACCTATAAAATATAATTAAGATATAAAAATTAATTTAAATATTCTATCTTATGAAATTATATTTTTGAGACAATTTCATATAATTTTTTTTCTTATTTTCACGATTCAAGATGAAATGGTTTCCAACATAACTTAATATAAATATAATTCGTTTGTATTGGAATTAGACTATTGTACTTATAATATATTTAAAAAAAACTCTCATTTTCATTGCAATAATTTCATATATCATAATGCAATATTCTATTAAGGATTAAATGAAAAATAACGTACTACTTTTGTCATTTTTTGCAATAACTCCATATATCATTAGAAAGAAAGAAAAAACTTCATATATCATTATGCAACACTCGATTGAGGATGAAATGAAAAAAAAAAAGTACCATTTCTGTCATTTTTTTTTTGTAATTTAATGACATTTAAAAAAAAAGCTGCAACTCAATGTGCAAAATGTTTTATTTTCAATTCTATAGACGAAGTGATTTTTCAATGAGATTTTGATGATATGGATTTTGAACTAGACATCAATTTATCATTTTAGATTCCACAATATTGTAGATTTCACATTTATCAACAATGTTTGTATATATGAGACATTAGATTTACAATGTTAGCTCTCAATTCTTGTTGTCCTTAAGGATGATTAATTATATAGTGCATCTGTAAATTGTATGTAGCTCTCAATTTTTACCGCTACTATGTAGCAATTTCTTATTATTTTCCTAATCTAATGGTGGAAAATTAAGTTAATTTCATCACATAGTCTAAATTGAATGGGGTAAAAAGGTGAGCACAATTCGAAACAAGTTGAGGATAAGAAATTCTCTGAAAATGCTTCAAAATTCGGAGAATTCAAAAAAAAAAAAGCTTCGAAATTGCTCTGTCACATCAGTTCGATTTGGGTATCACGGATCGGATCGATTCGAATTTCGAAAATTCAGAATTTTATAATACAAAATAAATATTTATTTAAATAAATCATAAACTAATAAAATAAACTCAACAAATTACTAAAATAGTCGTCTCTTATCGAAAACAATAGATTACATTCAAATTTTATTTTTCGAAATCTTTTTAATCTACATCTTATAGTGGTTATTAGAATTTTTTTATTTTAAAAGTAAAATAAATATACGTTTTATAGTAAAATTTGAAGGTAGATATAACCGAGAATTAAATATATCATGCATTAGTTTATGTAAGTTATAAACCAATTATTTAATTAATATTTATTGAAGTTAATACATTTTGTGTTTCTATAATATTCATTATAAGTATTTTATTTTATTATTTAATTGTCAATTTCTTTAATGAAATTTTAAAATTATAATAGTATTAAATAATATTAAAATTCAATCAAATTTGTAACTAATTCAGTATAACAATATAGAAAAATGAATTAAATGGTACATATAAATTTATAATATAGTCATTTTCTTGAAATCGGTTTTATTCGGTTATTCGATTTAGTACAATTTGGTTTGATAAAAAAAATATTTGGAACAGTTCGATTCGGATTCGGATAAAGTTAAATAGTCAACAATTCTTTCCTGGTTAGGAGTGTTTTAGTATGGATTTCTCCATAATCTAATTATTTTCGAGATCCATACTAGTTCGATTATTTTCGAGATCCATGTTCACCCTTTTATGTACCATGAGTCCAGGTACATTTCATAAAGCTAGCTAAATTATTGTGTGTCCACTAGGACAATGAGTGTCTAACTAATCTCATTGAAAAATCATATATCAAAATCTCATTTAAATGTTACTCAATACATTGATTGTAATTTTTTTTTTTTTGGAATGCTTTAATCGTGGATTTTAATTAAATTACAAAAAAATATGATAAAGAATGTATTTTTTTCAAACATTTTCAATCAAATATAAAGATTATTAATGATATCCGTTATTAAATCCACATCAAAAGAGTGTTCTAAATAAGGTGCAACAATTCTTGTGTCATATTCGGTAAACATTGCACCCTTTGAACGAAAAAGTCTAGTATACGAAATCGTAAAAGTCAAATCAAAGTTTGATTAGTATTTCGTCAAGTTGCATAACAAAAAAATATTGAAATTTAAGGGGCTGCTGTTCTTGGAACTAAATAATTTTAAGAGTCAACTTTAGGTTGATATTTTAACAAATTTTAACATGGCCGATTTTTCTGATTTCTATTGAACAAGTATTTATTGGATCGTATTAGATCTGTTGTAGCTCATCTAATCATAAAAACCCCCTTCATAATTTGGTCATTAACCTTTTCAAGAATATAACACTATTTCATCTCATATTTCAATATATATAGATATATATAAATTTGTAAAATATTAAAATATAACTCTTAACATGTTAAAATAAGAGATGAAAAAATGAGATCTTTCATGGTGATGGTGATAGTTGTAGAGAGAGAAAGGAGACAATGGCACAAGAGAATGATGAGAGAGAAAAGCAAGTGTAGCTTATAATGGTCCTTTTTGCAGACTGATCATGCATATTACTACGCACATCACAAACCATACAATTAACAGCTGGAATCTTGAATCAATAACAATGGAAACTCAAGCAGCTTCTGCCTCAAGACACCCCACTCATCATCATCATATACACATTTTTTATATAGAACGATGAATTTCAACACAAATTACTGGTACTAATACGCATTGCAACGAACACAAAATATCATGAATATGCATGCACAGATATACAAGTCTACCTTTCTATCCTCGATTGATGGGCTTCTCTATGAAGATTCCAAGAATGCATAACAAATAAACCAGAGTTTGATATTTTAGTTTTCTAAATCCCCATTTCTTTAACCACCTAAAAGAAGAAAACAAAATTCTGAAAATCAAAAGGGATCACAAGTTTCAACCTGTGCCATTTTCTAACCGACAAATTCTGCATCAGAAACTAACAAATTTTTCACCAGCGGGATATTAAGATCGATGGGGCCATCATCATCATCATCTTCTTCAGCGAAACTTGTGCCTAATTTTGAAGCCAAAATATGTGATCTCTTGTGGCCTCCAAGAGCTTGGGCTGATCTGAAAATCCTGCCACAAAGTTTGCAATCATGAACGGTTTCTGGTTTTCTAAACTCGTTCTCACAAACTCCATTAACTGAAACCTTGATCTTCTTCCGATGACGAATGGACATATGGCTACCCAGTCCTTGAGAGGATTTGAAAACCTTGTCGCATCTCTCACATTTGTAAGCTTTCTCTCTCATCCTCAACTCCTTTGAACTCGTCCACACATCCTTGGAGAGCATAATCAAACACAGCGCCACGTCTTCCTCCATCTCCAACTCCGCCATCAATGGCTCCACCTCGACGTGACTCGTTCTCTTGGCGCTCTTGCACCTCGGCCGGGTTGACTCGGATTCGCTCTCCCGATCGAAGAAGTCGGGATCTGCCAACCTGGCGCTCTTCTTCGGCTTCTCTCTCAAGGCGTAAGAGGCGGAGAGAAGAGAAGATTTATCGGCGGTGTCATCGCAGGAGAAGATTGAGGAAGTTGACTCGGTGAGTGGCTCACTGAGTTCGTGTCGCTGGGGTGTCTTTGGGGGGAGGGGCAGGGTGGCAAAATGGGACCTCATATGCCCACCCAAGGCCTTGCCATTAGAGAATCTCTTGGAACAAAGCTTACACTCCATCTCCATGCCCACCATTGCGAGATCCAAGTTTCTATACCATCGAATCGCTTTTTGTATGTATATGCCCCTCTTGTCTTTCTCTCACTAAAATGCTAATTTTGTTTCTCTCTCTACTTGTAGAT
The DNA here is from genome assembly GCA_028654395.1 of Scutellaria barbata. Classification (NCBI taxonomy): domain Eukaryota; kingdom Viridiplantae; phylum Streptophyta; class Magnoliopsida; order Lamiales; family Lamiaceae; genus Scutellaria; species Scutellaria barbata. Next base: position 14,657,194 of record CM053645.1, read on the forward strand.
TTATAGGTGCAGGGAGTCTAGGAGGTGCAGGGTGACAACAATTCCTCCAACCAAAGGCCACCTCTACCGACCCCCTACCCGACCCGGCCCCACATTCTCTACATTTACTTATCTCATGTGTAAGATTATCATAATTTCACTTATTATCACACAAATTCATTTTTACAAATTAAAAATATTGTTTTATAGTTAATTTTAAAAAATATCAACCAAACTATAAATTTGATACTTAGGTGCAATTATGAAAATTGGTAACATGGTAAGAATTGCCAATTAGGAATGTGATTAGAATGCTTGTAAAATATTTATCAAATGTTGAGTTTGATTTTCATGTGAATATCTCTCATACACGCATTTTATATCGATAATTTTTGACCGCATTCTAGATCTGATTATAATTGTAATTGATTTTTATAAATGTTGATATATCGATTATTTTTAAAATTTTAATCAAAATTACACATAAATGTAAACATTTGACTCTTTTATTCGCCGTATGATGATTTATAATATTATTATAAAATCGAGATTACGAATTATCAAAATTGTACATAAAACACAAAGGTTTGACCTTTTTTCGTCACTATTCATAATATTATTATAAAATAGAGATTACGAATTATCGAAATTGTACATAAACATAAATGTTTTGACTTTTTTTTTCCCGTCATTTAGGGAAATTATAATATTATTATAAAATCAATATTACAAACTCGGAATCTTAATTAATGAAAAGGAATCAAAAACCAGAAATGGAATGAGGATTGTGCGCCTATAAAAGACAAAGGAGGAATAACTCATATTTTCCATTATTCGAGCAAATTGTATGGTGATATGTAATTATGTCAAAATTCGTAGATGGTTGTCAAATACTTATCAAAGTTGATTAGGTTAGGATTTATATCAGAATTTGTAGATGGTTGTTAAAGAAAAATGTTAAAACATCTATCGTGAGTAACTTTTATTATATCTACGTATAATGATCTCATCCTTTTTTTATATGAAAAATAAAATTAATAGGTTTACTAGATTTTTAATATATTAACCATGAACTCATATTTATGTGCCCATGAATAAGGTGGCTGGACTGGGTTATCAAATACTAATCAAATTTTACATTTGTTGATTAGATTGGAAAGTTAACTAACCGCGCGTTGTTACATGATAAAATTATTTATTTTCTTTACTAACCTAACCAATTAGTAGTTAGGGCAAGTCAGATGTCGATTATGTCACTTATGTTCAATTCAAGAAACTGAAAAGGTTGGGGGATTATGATTGATAATCAATAACTAATTATGAAGCTAGAAAACGAATTAAATAAGAAATCAATATATAAAAAGCATCACCGTTAACAGTTCAGTTATCCCCCAATTTTAATTATGCCTTAATCAATGTAATACCCCTCTCTCAAATTATTATGGAATTATCACCCCTAATCTAACAACAAGCTCTTTAAACCAAATCGTCTCTTAAGATTAGTTAAATTATCATAATATCACTAATTAACCATATTTAATTGAATAACTTAGAACAAACTCTCTAAATTTAATTCATTAAATACATTAATTACCAAGACGATAAGGTGAACTAGACTTCGAATACACAACCTCGATTCGATAATCTAGAATTATGCATCCTAGAAATGCACGACTTCTAGTTTACCACTTATGAAAATTAAATCACAATAATTAGGATTCATGATTTAAAATTTTACCAATCAATTATCAATTAGTTAACCTAGGTGGCCAATCCAAATTAAACATCAACAATTGAAAACAATATTCACAGATAACACAATCAATTTCATTTATACATTGAGAAGGGGAAATGAGATTAATTAAAATATAAAAAAAATATGGGTTCGAACATCCCTGCTAATCAAAATTGAAAGATCAGCCAATCATCCTTATAATTAAATTCACAAAAATAATTGAAAACTCCATCCAAATTAACCTCCAAAAAAAATAAATAAAAGAGAAAATCTAATTCTTTTTCTTTTCTCTCTCTAAAACTCTCTCTCTCTCCAAATTTCTACTGCGGCGTGAATAGTTCTCCCACTCTCTCTGATTTCTTGTGTGAATTCTCCTCTGCGGGAACTTGCTTCCAGTTAATTCTCCGCCTGTGAGTTGATGGCCAAGCAAATAATAAAGTCTTAGGAGAGTTTTGGGTTTTTCTCAAAAATTTTTAATTTCTTCAAATCCAATTGATGCTTAATTTCTCTCTTTTAAATAGTGGATCTTATGTCTTTTTTTGGACTTATTCCTTTCTTGAGCCCAATAAAATATAAATGACTACCTTCTTTAACTCCAAAGTACTCCAAAAATCTCTAAATATTCAAGAACAAAAATTGTGAAATACTAGGAGTTCAAACACACGTATATGTAAGAAAACGGTGCATTCAATTATGTCAAAAAACATAAAATCTCAAATTAATTCACAATATTATACATCAATTTTCTACCTATCATTGACCCATATGCAATCCCACATTTTATAATCCATTAGTATTTAGCTCACAAAATATTTTTTTTATCATACATATGATTCTCTAAAAAATTATAGATTTGATCGATAAGCTTCAGAATCAGTGTCTTCTCATAATTTATGTGTTCACGGGTAAGGTAGCAGGACTGAGTTGTCAAATACTTATCAAATTTTACATTTGTTGATTAGGTTGAGAAGTTGCCCCATATGCAATCCCACATTTTATAATCTATTAGTAATTAGCTCGCAAAATATTTCGTTTATTATACATATGATTCTCTAGGAAATTATAAATTTGATTGATGAGCTTCAGAATCAGTCTCTTCTCATAATTTTGAAAGGTGGTCTCCTTCATCACATAAGTCTTATTCACTTTTTAATTTTACATATTTTATTACTATTATTTTTTTTTCAATTTTATTTTGATTTTGCTCAAAACATCAATTTCAGTTGATGTGGATGTAAAAAAAAATATATATCCACTTCAACAATGATGGTGTCCACATAGATAAAAAAATCAAAATTTCAAGTAAAATGAAAAAAAAATTTAATCATCAAACGACCAAAATTTCACATATGTAAAATTTATGGTAAAAAAACTAATAATGATTAAAATACAGAACAACAATTGCAATTTTCTCTATAGTTAAGCCTTCTGTGCAATTGGTGCACAATGCAATAGGGTCGACTTGAATCCACAAGTTTTTATTTTTTTATTTTTACTTTTTTTTATCATGTGTTACCTTTATGTTATATTAGCGTGATATTTATGTATAAATATCATACATTTATGTAATACTTTTTAACTTAAAAAAAAAATCAATACAATTTGTACATATATATAATTATATATTTATTTAATATATAAAAATACAACTAATATAACTAAAATGTATGAAAAATATTAATGTTTGTTTAAAACATATAAAAGTATAAAAGTCATAACATAAATTTATGCATGTTATAACCAAAATGTTTACATATTTTTCCAAAAAATGCATAAAATAAATTGTATATGATGCCCTCTCTAGAGTGCATGAGGCGCGTGCCGATGTGTGGAGGGCCGTGTCTAATTAGGTCGATCGGCATTGTACAAATCCTAAATCAATGTACCAATTATATAGGAGTTTTTGTGTTTTCCATAATATTTTTACAAATGAACACGTGTGAGATATATTATTAGGGTAGGACTATCCACACCTCACTCATTTCTAAATATACCTCATATTTAAATAAAATAAAAATAAATAGATATTAAAAGTCTAAAATACCCTTTAAGTTACTAAATGATTTTTATTTTACTTATCATCTTCCTCATACTCAAACCCTAATCTTCAAACAATTCTATTATTTCTCACTCAAAATCCTAATCTTCAAATTATTTCTCACCTCATTTTATGAAGAAATTATATGGACCATCAAGATTTATTTGAAACAAAAAATTTCATAAACATAACACATCAAATTCTAAAAACATATCGGAACAGTTGTTCAATCAGTACAGATCAAACATTACACTCAACGTTTGACTTGTACAGTCGCGGGGTTTGATGGTATTCAATTGAATGAGGTCGAATGCTACGAGCAATGTGGGTCGAATGCTACGAGCAACGTTCGATCGTCTTGATCGAACAACAAAATTATAGTTCGGTTTCTATAATTAAATTATGTATATTGTTGTAGAAAAGGGGGCAGCGGTCACAGGGGAAAGAGAGCACAACAAAAAAATTGGAGAGAAGGAGGTAGCGGTTTCACCGGAGTGAGAGGAAGAATTGAAGAGAAGTGGTGGCGGGTTCCATGAAAAGAGAGAAGATGAATAGAGAAAGGAAGAGTTGGGAGGAAAAATGGTCGGCAGGTTTCATGAACAGAGCGACAGTTTAATTTTCAGTTTTAAAAAATAAATTCTTAAGGGTAAAGTAGAGAATTAATGGGGTGTATTTAGTATTTGGGGTGTGATTAAAAATTGATGGGTAGAAATAATCCCAAACATATTATTATTACTAATATTAGTTAGGATTATAACATTTCCCTAATAGCTGACATTATTCATACAACCGTACAATAAGTACAAAAAAGACAATCGTAAATATAAATCATGATCGTATATATGCTACATTGACCAGCATATTAAGTAACATATATATTACCTCCTATTTTTCAGTAAAAATTAGGTGTAGAAGAGGTAGAGCCACATAGTGAGAGAAACACACTCTCCACCGTATAAGCTACCTTCACTGGTATACTAAAACACACTATATATGCACAACCACTGAACCCACTATACCTCTTGGAACACTCTTCTTTTCTTCTTCTTCTACATCACTACGTATATACTCATTACAATTCACACCTTTAAAAAAAAAAAAAAAGAGTATCGAAATCATGGAGACCGAGGAACAGGAGAAGCAATCAAGCAAGCATGATCAAGGCAACAACAAGCACTCGTATTTTCTCCGCCCAAAAACACCTCGTTTAGCTCATGATCATGAATATTCTACTCAAAGTGAAGAGGAAGATCTAGCAAATTGCCTTGTCATGTTGTCTAACAAATCTACTTGCAGTGTCTCCAGTGACGATCACGATCATCGTGATCGCGATCATCATCGTAGGGACGAAATAGTGATTAACAAGGGTAAAGAAGTAGTGGAGAATATTAAAGGCATGTTTCAATGCAAAGCTTGCAAAAAAGTATTCAACTCTCACCAAGCTCTGGGTGGGCACAGAGCGAGCCACAAAAAGGTTAAAGGTTGTTTCGCATCCAAGCTCGACGGTCTCAACGACGACGAGAATATCGAGGACGATTTACTCCACGACGATCCCCGGGAGGGGTCGTCGCCGCCGCCGGATATGGACGGCGCCGCCGCGGTGAGGCCAACGCCGACGAGAAAAAGAACGAAGATGCACGAATGCTCGGTTTGCCGCCGCGTTTTCTCCTCCGGCCAAGCATTGGGCGGCCATAAGAGATGCCATTGGCTAACCACTTCTTCAGATAACGCATTCATACCTAATTTTCACGATTTTCAATACGATCATCAACAGATCTGTAAGAAGCCGCCATTGACGGTGATTACAAAACCTCTGGATCACGATCGTGATCATGAACTTGATCTGAATCTGAATCTTCCTCCTGCTCCGCAAAACGATCATGATCGGAGTATTATTCATGACGATGATGATAAAATTACAAGTAGATTGTGTCTGGAAGAATGGGCAAATCAGAAGCAACAGAGATTGAAGAAGAAGAATGTTAATGGTGGTGGTGGTGATCATGATGAAGAGAATGGTGGTGGGATTTTGAAGCTTAGAAAGCTGAGTGATGTGAATAACATTGATGGAGGGTGGTTGCAGATGGGGATTGCATCTACCACTGATGTTTTGAGGTGATCATCAATATTAATTAATTAAGTTAATTTGATAAATAGATTAATATTTAAATTAATTTGATAAATATTGATAGATTAAATTGAAATTGTAAGTTGTAACTATATATACTATCATTACTCCTATACACTTACATATCATATACATGTGCAATAATACGGAATAAAAGTATTGAATGGACATAGTACTTACTTATGATATATTTTATGTACGATTCCGCCTAATTATTTTTCTCGTTTTTCTCCACTGTCTATTGTCATTCTGTCACTTTTATTAATTATCTTCTGTATTTTTATGTCTCATTTATAAATTTACTTTTTGCAGGTCTGCTTCTCTATCCATCGTGGTCACATTAATATTAATGTGTTTATCGCTGATATATCAGAAATTTAATACAATCATTAATTTTAAGTTATAAGATTTAAAGAATGTGATTTTTTTATATTAGTGATTTTTATACATTAGCGCTAGATAGTAAATATGGAAAATGAATAGTGATTTTATCCTAAAATTGATAGAAACGTTATTTATTATAATGATGAATAGAAAAGTAAATCTCCTTATAGAAATGGTTAAAAAAGGTCCTTTTTTTTTCCTACCAAACAAATGAACGAAATTTTCCCTTTTAATTCTTTTTATACATATATATATATGTACACATGCGATGAATTTCATTGATCACTTTGATCAATGGAAAGATAAATAAAAATGCTTAAATTCACTATCTTTGTCAAATTTGTCTCGAGTGACCAAAAAAAGAGGGCTAGGCTCAAAGATTACAATACTTTTTCTTTCATTTTTTAAGGAAAACAAAATCTGTTCGAATATGTTTGCTGCTAATATTTTTGTTGCTAATTCGTCGCTAATCAGATCCTTAATATTATAAGTTCATATGCTATTTTATGTCACTCTTGTATCTCTTCATTATCATTATTTAGTAGATATTGTCTGTCACTAAATTTCATCTTTAATTTGAATTATTATTATTTAGTTAAGAATCAATATGCTAAATATTTTGGAAGTGTGAATGAACAAGCCTAAATGTATCTTTTAGGGTTGGATTCAATTCCATTTCATTAAGGCATTTGATTTAGAATATATATATATATATATATATATATATATATATATATATATATATATATATATATATCTCTAAAAATATATATAGATGAGCATAGAAACTTTGAAATATAATTTTGACAAGAATGAGGCACTTCGATCTGGGTAGAAATTATATAAATGGCTAGCTAGCTAGGAGATTAACATTAAAGATACTTAGATAATCTTGTGGTGAATGATTCAGGCTTCAGTGAGAAGAATCTGGTGAATTAAATAGGTGAAATGTAAGTAAAAGTTGATGTGCTATTAGTACTATGAAGTATGAAGATATATAGTTTGAGATTTTCATTATATGTTTTTTATTTTATTTTTTAATGAGAGATTTTCACCATATGATTTTTTGATACCATTATTTTGGAGTAAGTGATTTTTTTCCATTGATATAAAGAGAGTTATATGGTGTTTTATGTATTAGCATTTCTTTGGGATAAATGATTTTTATTTACACATTATTAATTATTAACTTACATAGTTCATGTATTGCAGGTAAATAACAAAATATAGCAATTGTGGTTTATAACTGTCGAAGATCATTTCACGAGTGGACTTTCATCAGATTGGTGGAGCCGTCTCGTATGAGTTGCTATGTTGCTTCTCATAACATATTTTAGAACTTTTTTCTAAAATAGTTTGGTGAGTTGGAAACATAAAAAAAAAAAATGTTTGCCAAATTTGTGGAGATTTGACCAGACTCGATTATAACTCACATCCATCGAGAATGAAACAAGATTGCAGATCATCTTACCGTTCAAAAAAGAAGATCTTGGCCTTATAGCTCTATTTTTTGTCTCCTAAACTTCACTTTATATATATATATATATATATAGGTTTAGTGAAAAAAATAAATATATATATTAGAAATTTTTTGGTGTATGGAACTTTTGATCAAACTCATGCCACAATTAAGTGTTCACATGGATGACTCTGGATTTCAATTTGAAAGTGTCAAATTACTAAAAATAAAATTAAAGTTTACACATATTTCCTTATAATTGTCTTTGTATACTTCATACATATTAACTATTATTATTTGGCCATTTTACATTATTTATGATTTTTTTTTTTAATAAATTAGGAGGAGTGTGGAAAGGAGTGAGACAGTAAAAATTAGAACATATATTTAAATCAGTTCATAATAATCTACACATTTTTATAAAAATTGGGTATCATTTACATTATAACACTAGTGGTGACATTATTTATGAAATTAATCTTAATAAGTTTTTTTGTTTCTATTCTAAAAGATTTTGTTTTCTACATTTTAAATAGAACTATTGAAATATGTAGAAAAATAAATATAGAATTGCATTGAAAAAATGTACTGAAATGTAATATTAATCTTTTATATACACTGAAAGAATAAACATACAAGAACACATGTTGTGTTCAGGCGAATTCATTTTACCGCTCAAAAATATTATTTAATTTTTTATTTCAATTACTCACACATTCCTTAAGAACAATGATGACACTTAGCAAATGAATGCATTACAGTCATATTAGAATAAGTTATTTCTAAAATTTATCTAAAAATAGGTTTATTTTGAAAAATGAATGACAATATACTAAATATTCTTATAATCAATAACTTATCACTAAAAATGTTTAGAAAATCTGTCTGCTTAGAAAAAAAATATCCTTTATAAATTATCAAAACAATAATCAATTATTCATTAATATTGTTTTTAAATTATTCAGAATATTATTTATAGAAAGTTAAACATTTAAAGAGTTAAAAACTTACTTTTATTTGGAAAAAAAAATATGCCTAACTAAGTGATTTAATTGCCGATGTTAACACTCGACAATTTAGTGATTTATAATCACATTATAAAAAAATACAAATAAATATTATTAATTATGAAAATCTCAACCACATTCAATTAAAATAACAAGGGGTTAAAAAAAACATGAAGTATAATTGCCTTTTAATTTACAATAATTTTTTTTTTAATAACATAGTTAATATTATGAAAGTCATGTGTTGTGCATTTTTCCAAAAACGTTTTTGAAAAAAAAAAATTAGATTGCATTTTGATAAACTTTTAGAGATTGAACTCAAATAAAAAAAAAAATTAGATTATAAATGAAAAAATAGTCATACGTCAAGTTGATTTTGCATTTAACAAATAGTGTTAATCATACAATTTATCATATCAAAGTTGATTAAAAAAAATATTACAATTAAAACCCATAAATTTATTGTAAATAATAATTTTTTAAAATTAAATCTTAATTAATATTAAATATTCATACAATACACAAGCCTTACATTAGTACATACAAAAAATTGAAAATTGAGAATATTCAATTATTACTGTCTGAATGAATAAAAGATGACCGGTTTGACCCTAGCCCGATTACAACAATCTATCATTTTAAACACGTACCAAAAAAAAAAAAAAAAAATCAAAATCACCTTTCTTCAAGTTAATTCTTTAATTTCACTCTGTCAATCAGAATCTCCTTTGCTTGAGTTCATACATCTAATATTAAAGATGAATTCTCTCTAGTAAAAAAACAAAAAAAAATTATATATTATTTACACTTATTTAAATAGTCAAGCTAAAAGAGGCTTCTCAATATCGTAGATAGCTTCCTTGGACTCCTCGTCTGCCACGTTGGCAACATCTTCAGCACCTTCTTTTCTTTTAGCCCAAAGCACCAAATACAGACCACTGAACATCAAGCACATCCCTACTCCACTGCCACACACAAACTTTTCTCCATTATTTAATATTTACCTAATTAATTAATATCTCTTTAATTTCTTAATAAATAAATAAATAACTCCGATTCAAAGTATACCTTCCAAGAGAAAAAGATTCCCCTAAAACAAAAGAGAAAATGGCAGAAATGACAGTTCCAAGTGGATTGAATATGGACACCATAACTGGCCCTCTTTTCTTCATTGCCCATGCATTGAAGCTTACACACATTCCACTCATACTGCCTGCCTGCATCCATCCAATTCTTGCAATAAACACGTTTTCTTTCGTTTATAGGATGTGTCTGAATAACCCGATTTGATATATAACGCATAATAATGGAAAGAAAAGAATTACCACAATGGAATAAGCGACCATTTCTTGAATGCTCAAAGCAGGCCATGATGGGTAGTCCCAATCTTGATCCACAACCACTTCAACTAATGCAGTGATCACTGCACCTAGTAATGAAGTTATTGCACACAATGATATGGATGCTGAGAAATCGCGCAATGTTATAGCCTGCAAATAGGGTCAACTTGATCATCATCATCACGATCAATATTGTCTTTTAAACAAAAAAATAAAAATAAAAATTCTTGATTACCTGTAAAACAACTTGGCTTGATAAAACAAAAACAGCAGCAAGGAGATAGAGACAGCCAACGATGGTTTGTCTATCGAACTCAGTAGTGTCGCCTTTTGGGGATTGAATAGAGAATCCAGCTTCCTTGGCTGTGTGTTCTTTGGACACACTTTGCATTAGGCTCATGATAACTGCACCTGTTACACACAGCAATGTCCCTCCAATCTTTGTTCTGCTGTATATGCATCCTAAATCTAATTTCTCTAGTCTGCATTATACATCATATGTATTAGAATCAGCAAAAAAGGACTGAATAAAGAAAATGAATTTCAATTTCAAGAAAATGTACCTAAAGACACAGGCAATGAAAAAGATAAGGCCTGGTGCAAGATTAGGCATTGCTGTTGCCATTGTTGGTGAAGTCAGATTAACTCCCTTCAGGAACAAAGATTGAAACAGTGTCACCCTACTAAAACAAACAATCAAACTTCCATAGTATTTCAAGATTCAAACAAGAAAAAAGGAAGACAAGTACCCTCCAAAAGAAAGCAAAAGCAGCTGAAGAAAAAGCTTGTAAGTGATTTTTGAAGGCCATTGTCTCCTGCATTATAAAATATGATCATGAAGAATGCATAATGCTAAAAAAAGATGGAAAAAGGAGAAAAAAATTAAATTTGCCTTTCGAAGAGAATAGCAAGAGGAGAGAGAACAACAAAGGTGGCAAAAGTGGAGAAGATGATGAGAGAAGAAGGTTGAATTCCAAGTTTCAAGAGATAACTAAGCAACATAGAATTCCCAGCATACAAAAACTGAACAGCAACCAATCCAACAATGACAGCAACTTCTTCAACGACTTCCCTCTTATTGGATTGCCATCCTATCATTTTCCCTTTTGGACACATACTTGCAACATCAAAGATCCCTCTTTCTCCCTTTGAATTTGGTGCTTGTGGTCTCTGCATGCATGCACCTCCCTCTTTTCTACCTTTCTCTAAATTTATTGGCCTTGTGCTACCTCCCTCTTTTCTACCTTTCTCTAAATTTATTGGCCTTGCGCTCGGAGGCGGCTTCGCAGCGGCTCCGGTGGTGGTGATCATTCACTTTAACCAATAATGTTACACAAATGCAACCCCACAATGTTCTTGTGGAATCAACCATATCTTTCTCAATGTTGAAGGGTGTTGCTCCATTGATCAAGAATTTCGATTTTCGGGATATATAATTAACATTCAACAACAATGGTGTCCAGGAAATCTGGTATGATGGTTTGAATTTCTTCTTCTTGTTCTTCTTTTTTAATTATGGGGGTTTCTTGTTGCTGGGAATGCATTAATGTTGATTTTGAGAAACAAAAAGGAAAATAATTCCTCATAAAATGGATGGTTCTCAGTCTTCTTCCTTAATTTATTTTCCCACAACCATATAATTTTCCTGTATTTATATATTGTGATTGTGATTGTGATTGGTTATTTCATTTGGAAACAAAATAATGACTAATTAAATATCTGTTGTACGTACGTATGATAGTTTGGAGAGAATATAGCAAAATTTGCTATTATCTCGGATGAATAACTTTTTGAGGATTTTATACTCCTGAAAATATCCCATTTAATAAAAATTCAATATAGCTACGTAAATGGGTACAAATATAGCAATATTGCTATTATCTCAGATGATAAAGCAAAGTAGGCATTGCATGCTATTATATATCATCAAAATGAGAGTGTGCCTCACAACACCTTATTACATAAGAGAATGAATGTCCTTAAATATTCGGGTCCAGTGAGGATGTATTGTCCTCAGTTCAAAAACCTTATCCATAAAAATAATCAGGCGTGAAGATTCTCAAGAGCAAGCAAAAATAATCAATCATTCAACAGCAAAATATCACATGTTCTGAAAGAGAGGTCACCATAAGTATGAACCAAAATCTTTGTTTTTTAGTATAATTGGAATCTCAGATGTGCTGTTGCCTTGGTAACTCCAATCGAAACAATTTGCTGGAACCTACACATACCATTGCCTGCCTTTTGTTCTCTACAACTCTCTGCTAACAACCATGTCACCTCGGCACTGACAGACCAAGCTCTAATACAACAAACAACCAAGAAAGTGGTATTAGAAAACCGATCCACAATACCAACACTGATCTCATGAAACTCGAAACAAGGATGACACCTCGAAAACATAACTGAATATGAATTATTCACTTTGTTGAACAACAAATACAAGCATGGTCCTAATTGGAAGATAATAAATTGGTTTAATTTCCAGACATTAAGTATGGAGATAAACAAGAACACAGCCTCCATATGGTTGTAAATACAATAGCTAAGCAGTAAGTAAAGAGTCAATTATCCAAATAGTTGATTATCAAGACATGAAAATAGGCATCGATTGTATCTTCAGAACAGACTCTAGAGCAGATGACTAAGCCACACCTCTGGATATATTTCTCACGTGCCATCAGTTTCATCTGAGAAAAGGAGAACTAGTGTCACCATGTTTGTTAACCCAATACACAATTGAAAGGGAAAAGTAATGAGACCATATTCAAGATAATTAGTCCCATGACTCAATACTCCTAGTTTTAAAGTTTATTACAGCAATGCAATTCAGGAATTCCCATCGACAATTAGAATGAATCCAGGGACTGAAGTTAGGTGGACTGCTCTAAGATCAGCTAATCACTTTTTTTGCTAGACACTTCCTTACGCATAAATTTCAACTTCATTCAACAAAGCAGGGCCATACTATTCAGTTATGCTCCATCTATAGAACCTCAAGCTAACATAATTATTTTACTGTAACTAAATGGCTTCTAAAAATTTTGTGCTTGAAGTGTACAATTGAAGCCACCCTATAAAAATCTAACTTTCTCAATACCATTTGCTCATGCATCAATAATATTGAATACTGGAATTCAAACATGAGAATCCCAAGAATAAGAATGTCTACATCAACTAACAGGTAATGGAAGTAAGTGTTTCTTGAAAAAAAGAACATTTAATGGTATTATCCAGCATATAGATCACGCAACTAACAGTCTAACAGCACCACAAAAATCAAACTACGAAGCTCAATAAAATGACTGATGCATACAATTCTTTTTAAACAAAATCACTGGATGCAGGTAGTTTAAATCACTCAGATGAATCCTTCACTTCAATCCAAATAATTAGTTTTCTTATAACATTGTCCACAAATCTATTCACGAGTGTAATGCACTGAATCATAATGGAAGACCTTGTAAATTTCTTGTAATTCTTTCAAGCATTTGGAAACTCATGTGCCTGCAGGAACCAAATATTCCAGTCAGATAGCTGATCATTACCTTTCACCCCAAAACAAATGGCCCAACTCATTCACTATGGAGGTTGTTGAAGAGAAAGATCCAACATCAATGCAACTTAAAATCAAGGCGTATTTCGGGAATTAAATAGTAACTCTTACTTCAGTACGAGTTTCGATATATTAAAATCACCTAATTTTGGCCCTTTGTTACAATTAGAAGTAATTTCTTCTCATTGTGATTGGGAAGGCTAACCATAATGTTAAAATCTGCTTTCTGGTTATTTCATGTCGACTATGTTGAGCAAATTGGAATCTAAAAGCAATGTATGTATGGTGAGGTACTATTGAAACACCCCCTGGAAATAGAAAGGTGTTATCAGCGAACTCCCATAGTTTGTCTACGCCTTCCATGAATCAAATAAACAGAATATTGCTTATTTGGGATTATGAAGGCACATACTTATACATATATTCTGAAAACATACATATAAATACAAGTTTGTGTCAATGTTGTGTGGATCACATGCATTATGCCAGAGAAGTTAGAATTATGAAGGTGTGTTTATCTTGTATATGTGTGTATTAAACATACAAGCAACCACAGGCTTGAGTTATGTGCCATGGCTCACATGCAACATACTAGAGAAGCTAAAATGGAATCAAGCATTATGTGTAAATGAGGTTATAATTCCATTGTAGGCCCTTCCTTAACCAACGGTGCTCAAAATGCAAATTAAAAACTGTCAAAATTTCAGAATGCAGAAGTACAGAAGGCACTGACACAGACGATAAAAACAGATACTGTAATCCAATTACGGCATGTCAGTGCCGGAAAACCATGCAATGATGCAAAGACAACGTGCCAAAACTGAATACATAGATTTCTTTTATCCGTTTCTTAGCAATATTAAGATGCCTAATACTATAGATAATTGATTTCTTAGCTGAAACAAGCTGCTCAGTGGCCACAACTATGTCCCATAGATGAATTCTCAACTGGAAATATAAAAATGCATAAGTTTAAATGCAACTATGACTAGAACACATGATAAAAATGGAAAACACCAGCTCACAAGGATGCCACTGCATGCAATGGAGCAAATTGCCAGTCAACTATTGAGCATGGCCAAAGTAAGTGAATCACTGCTCTAACAATCAAAATTATATGAGAACAAGTGGTGGAGATAAAATTCCAAAAACTTTAGCAAAAGATAAAAAAGATATCCAGAAAATAAATTGACAGATACAGAGGTGCAATTCAAGATTCTGGAGCTTCTCATGGAAGCCATATTAAACTTAGCCTTCGTGAATTTTAACAGTACAGAATCAATGTCTATTAATTTCCATGGTCCGTGGTAAATAATAACAAAACTAACTTACGCATTTACCTCCTTCAACTTTTACTAGCTTGAATTATTTCTCCAACATTAAAACCAAATACTTTCAATAAATCCTCTCTGCAAACATTTTACTACAATCTTACAGATAACAACGGTTAAACACCCAACTAAAACACATGAGAAGCAAACAATCACGACAACCAGAAAATAAACAATTAAAAAAGAAAAAATAACATACTAGAGATCTGGAGAAGTGCAGCAAAGAGTACCCTGAGAAAGAGACCGACAACTCCTAGACGATGAGCTCAGGCACGAAGTCATCCTTGCCATAGCCACCGCACTGTGTAGCGGCAGCATCGATGCCACGCCTCCCAGTTCCACCGGTGACCTACCACACCGTTTTCAGTCACATATCATTCAAAACACTAACAATTAAACAAATATATTTATTACCTAATCCCATAATTTTAAGGTACCTGGAGAGAGAGAATCGGCGAAGTGGAGAGGAAACTGAATTTGAAGGGAGAGAAGATCTCGAAAGCGGAGTGGTGGCTGATCTGCCGAGAGAAGAAGGAGCTGGTTTCGAAAAGGCGGATTTGAGTGTAGAAACGGAAGAACTCTGAAATATTCTGCTACATCTGGACGCCATTGTTGTTTGAGATCGATAACGGAGAAGATGAAAGGATTGGATAGAAGATTTTAGGGTTTAGGGTTTAGCGAAAATGAGGAATGGTCCTTAAAGAAGTTAGGAATTACTTGCACTGACCCTTAAAAGTTGTGAAAATTACTTTCATCGTTTAGGTTTATTCTTTATTACGATTTAGTGAAAGGGTGTATTAACTCTTAAAAGTGTTTAATTGCTGGTTAAAAATAGTTTTATCAAAGGTTAATTTTAATTTGCTACCTGAATTATAGCATTTTTTTTCAATAGGTGTATAAATTTAATTTTTTTTTCAATTACTAGCCAATTTTTTCAAAATTTTCCAATTGCTACCCTAAACACATATTTTCCGGCCAAAATTTACCGGAAAACTCAAAAATTCACGATTTGAATATAATAAAAAATGTTCAAAACCCTAAAATGATTTTTATTCGATTTGTGATCGAATTGAATGAGAATTATGAAATTGACATGAGGTTATTATATGGCTTCAAATAATAGTCATTTTGGCGTATGAATCATGCATTTTCAAGTTTTTGGGTGAATTTTAGGCGGAAAATATATATTTGGGATAGCAACTGAAATTTTTTGAAGAGATTGGCTAGTGATTAGAAAAAAAATTGAGTTTATACACCTACTGAAAAAAAATATTATAATTCAGGTAGTAAAATAAAATTAACCCTTTTATCAAAACATTTTTAAGAATTAAAACCAAAAATTAATAGTCATAATAACCTTACTCTCATATTTTATTTTATTTTAAGTATAAACTGTTTTTGAAAATATCCAAATCCTTAATGGCATAGATCTTATCTTATCTTCGATGATTTCTTTGCAGGACATACATTTAATTAAGATTATGAATCAAATTATTTGCCATTAAAAATTCTTTAGGACATTATTAAATGAGTATAATAAATATTTTTTTTTATGAAATAAGAAATTATTATGTTCTATTTGAACTTCATAAATAAAAGTCAAGAAATATAATATTTTCCCCGCAAGAAAAAAACAAATAAATTATTTAAGCCTTCAAACTTCTTCTTTTTTCTTTCTGAAACTCCCTTAAATCTCAATATATAAATGAATTTGAATCATCTTCTGTAACACCCCATTTTTCATAAAATTTACATTCTTCATAAAATAATTTATAATGTATGATCTTTTCAAGTTTAAGAAGAATTTTATTATTTATCAAGAATATATGAGCTAATTTTTTTTTTTTAAATCTAAAAGTCTTGCAGGATAGCTCTCCGAAAAGACTGAGTTCGATCGTAATGCACTCAAGATGCATGAGTAATGGAACAAACGAAAAAAAAAAGGAAGATAAGTTATACATAAAATAATTTTAATAATTAATATGACTTATATATTTAATTATAATTAGGTAGATTTTTATTACATAGTTTATGTGCAATAAGGTATGTGACCATTATGATATGTTAGATTAAATATATTTTTCAAATATATTTATATGACTTAAGTGATTTGCTAATTTAGTCACATTTTCATGCAAAATTGTCATGATTAAAAGCTTCTTTTGCATGTCACTTTAGATAGAACTACACTCAATCTTTCATGCCTCCATCAAATCCACCACAAATCTTAATGTTACTAATCATCACATATCAATTTGCTATGCACTACAAGTTATGATCTATATACATGTTATGTATCATATTAGAAATATATAAAATATATATACCTATATTTAGGAGTGTATTATATCATTTATGTAATTTCTCACCTTGCAAATGCCATAATATATATACCTTCCTCTTTCCCCTCTCCCTTCATTTGGAAGCGCTCTCTCTCTCTCTCTAGCATACTCCACCTTCTCTCCACAAACTCCCTCATCCAAAAACCCCTCATTTTTACCTTCAACAAAGTTGGAAAATCAAGATTGAAGAAGGAGAAGGAATCCCACAAGATAAGAAGCTAAGTAGAGTTCAAGGACTTTTTGGTGTGCAACTCTAAAGGTATTTTACCTTTTTCCTCACTCATCTTCTTCCTTAGGAGCATGATTAGGTCCTAATCTTGAGTTGCATGTAAGATTTAAGTGAGTTTTTCTATAAATGTGATAAAATGGTTAGATGTCTTGTTCTAAGTAGTGGATCCTTAAAATATGTTACATTTGGGTGTTGATTGAGCAAATGCATATTGATTTAGTCCTTGCATGTTTGATTTCTTTACCCCAAATACATTGCATGTATGATTCAAGAGTGATTTTCTACTAATGTGAAGATATTTATCCAAAGTCTTGTTTTATATGGTTGATCCTTAAAATATGTTACATTTGGGTGTTGATTGAGCAAGTACATGTTGATTTAGTTTTTGCATGTTTGATTTCTTTACCCAAACACATTGCATGCATGATTCAAGGATGATTTTCTACCAATGTGAAGATATTTGTTCAAAGTCTTGTTTTATATGGTTGATCTTTAAAATATGTCATGTTTGGGTGTTGATTATACAATTGCATGTTGATTTAGTCCTTGCATGTTTGATTATCTTGTCTAAGCTCATTGCATGTGTGATAAATTAAGTCAAGATAGTTTATTTGATGTTGATAGAGTTATAAAAGCTAAATCTACATTTTAATTATGAAAATAGGTGGGTTAACCAAGTTGTGAATTTTTTAGAAATGGCAGTCCACTTTGTCGATTTTTATAAAAATATATACTTGAATTTTTTCAAAACTGTTTTATTATGTTATACTACATGAAGTGTTGAGTCTATGGTTAAAATTTTGTAATATTTAGAGTAGTTTATGAATTATTATGATTTTTCAAAAATAGTCCAGTTCAAGTTGAAATTATCCAGTTTCGGACCTTAGAAAAATAATTTTATAAATTCAGCCAATTACAATTTTTTAAATTTTTTTAGTATATTATACTACATGAAGTCTTGAGTCTATGGTTAAAATTTGGTAATATTTGGAGTAGTTTATGAATTATTATGATTTTTCAAAGATAGTCCAGTTCGAGTTAGAATTATGCAGTTTTGGACCTTAGAAAATTAATTATATAAAATCGGTTCATTATAATTTTTCAAAATTGTTTTACTATATTTAAGTACATGATGTTAAAAGTCTAAATTATTAATTTCAGAAGGTTTCAGTAAATATACAATTTACGGTGAATTTTTTTATACAGACTGGTTATAGAATATTTTCGAAATTTTTTGATTATAGTAAATAATTTATTAAAGCTTTTGTGATTCGAATTTATTCCTAATATTTTAGCATGGATAACTAAGGGTTGTTATGTAAATGTATGCTTATTTTCATGAATTTTTGGATGATCATTTAAGTAAAGAAAATTATTGTGATATACATATGATGTATGTACGATAAGCATGATAGGTTAGTTAAGTATGATACAATTGAAAATACAACTTAAAGACTAAGAATTTATGAACGTGCCGAGTGTAGTACGAGCGACCAGATACTTCAGGAGTTATCCCAACTTTCGAATCAACGTTAAAAGTGGGTAACATTTATTTACAATTACTTTGATTAGAATAACTCATATGTTGAGTATAATGAAATGAAATGACACATTCGGGTGAAGTATCAGGTTAACGAACCTTGGATGCCAGGTCTTCAAACCTTGGATGTTTATACCAGGTCTTCGGATCTTGGATGTTTATGCCAGGTTTTCGAACCTTGGAAAATAATATTTCAGTATATTGGTTAATCTCTTTAACGTAATAGTTTATAAACGTTATCCACTAAGATTTTTCTCAAATCTTATATTGCTATGTTTAAATATTTTCAAGACCCCTTACGACGAAGCGGATGGGTAGCCAGCTGTACAAACCCCTCTCTAGAAGCCTATATATTATATGTTTTTAATATATGTTAATATGTATGAAGGTAATATGCTTAATGCCTCTTTTAATACTTTCGATGTTGGTTTAGGTAAACTTTTAAGATGTTTTAAAAATATCGAGTTTTTGATTTACAAATGTGGGTAGAACACGAGTTAAGTGCTTGCATGTTAAGCTTTTCGTTTTAAAATAGAAAGAAAAAAAATATATACTCATGTTTAGTGAAGTCTTCCGCTGAGATTATTTATGAAAATTATTTAAAAAAAAACTATTATTTCCTTTATGAATATTTTAAGCAATTAAAGTTTTAGTGGTGTCTCAATCTACAAAGATGGGTTGGGGTGCTACATCTTCGTTTTATTTCTGTAAATTTTTCGTAAATTTGGAAAATAAATTGACATGTTAGGCACTTTTTCATTTCCAACCCTATTTTTTCTCTCTTCGAGATCCAGATAATTTAATTGGATAGTATTTAAACATATTAATATGGTCATTTTAAATGTAACACAATCATGGTAATAGATTTGTGTTTAGAGAAGTAAAATTTCAATACATTATTACCGTATTACATATACTTAGAATTCCTTTCATTTTACCTCCTTAATATTTCTTTGGGACAAAATAATATTATTTGAGGCATCTATGGGCAGGTATAAGGTGACATAAATGAACGAGTAATTTCTCCTAACATAATTATAATATTGATTGGATACAGTTAGTGAATCATGCGTCATAGTTTTTCATATGTTTTATAATATTGATTTGTTATATCAAGAAAATCTGATGATTTTTCATATGTTTTAAAAAAATTACACTTTTTTTGGTTAAAGACTATCCTCAACTTAGGGTTTTTTTATACCATCTATATATATATGGTTTTGATCAAATGTCTATAGTGAGCAACTGTTAATATGTCCACCGATAACGTATAATCATCTCAATTTTTCGTTATATAGAAAGTAAAATTAATAGATGTTTTGGATTTTTGACACATTAACCATGGGTACATGTTAATGTGCCCACGGTGAATAAATGAACAGAAATATATATATATATATATTAAATACATATTAGATTATGCTTGAAATTGAGACGTTTTTTTAAAGACTTTTGGCACATTTACAAAATAACTTTCAATACTACCAAGTATAGGATTTTATTTTGGATCATTTTTTTATTTTTTAAGGGTTAATTATATAAAAACACACAAATTTATGGTATATTTTCATTTACAACATGAATTTTAAACATTAACATAATAAATGATCAATTTAATGTTTATATCAATTCATGACATGATTGCGTTTTTCGGGTTCCAATTACTAATGTAAAGTCTGAAATGTTTAAAATAATCGTTGTCAGCACTCACGTAGAATTAAACAAAAAGAAAATCCACAATTAAGAAAATCAAAAAAAAAAAAATAATAATAATAAGTATGGTGTTAACGTTCAAAATTCATGTTCTAAATGAAAATCAACCCTAAGTCATATTCTTTTATGTAATTAATCCTTTTTTTTTAAACAACAAAACTCAACACATATGATGTAATAACACTTATATTGTTATCTAATAAAACCATGACATTTTTATTAAAATATGAAATGATATAAATATACAATCATTCCATATGATATAATGCCAACTATATACAATATGATCTATAACCAAAATTTGAAATACAGCGAAGGTATTGAGTAAAAAATAGTTTCTATAATTTATCTATATATTATATTATAGACTTAATTTGACGGAGATGGTAGCTAACAATCCCATCCACACAATCTTTCACACGCTAACATATATAATATCTATGATTTTTCCAAATATGTAGTCTTGGACTTCCACGCAATTTTTTCTTTTTTTAGTTGGAAAGGTGGGAATGAAATTATTCAAACTCGGATAACAATCAAATTAGAAAATACAAAGACTTTATATATAATTACCTCATAAATATGATTTTATAAAATATAGGTAAATAATTCAAATCCGAAACTCATTTCCATAATAAATTACAGATAAATCCATCTTATAAAATTATATTCAAGGAATTGATCTGAAAAATCGTACCCATTAGAAATAGGAGAAGGAAGAGATTCGGACTCCAAACCAAATTTCTTTTCAAAGAGATGACTAACTATGAAAGTTGGTCAATTTCAATATTTCGTTATATGTCGTTCATTGCATTGAATTTCTTTATATTTTCGTTAATTTAAACAGCAATAATACAATTTGAGGTAGGTCACAAGTGACGTGTTTGAGTGATCAAAATTGTAAAAACATAATTTATTGATTGGATAGAATTAATGAAATTTATGTCATAATAATATGTTGATTAACTTAAATAAATCAGTTCATAAAGAGCACTCTATTTTGAAAAAATTCATATACTTGGCAGGTAAATATATACACCTCGTTAATTACAGTACACATAACACCAAATACAAACGAGTTATAACAAGTTTGACACCTAATCCTGATCAACGAAATTAATTAATTTAGTTTGTAGACTTTTGATTGTGGGTGGGAGGGGACAAAATCAACGCTGTAAAAAAATTCTAAAGAATTATGATTAATTATTTGGAAAATGGTATCGGAAAGCAATTTAATTACCATTGTGGGTGGTGGAGATATAAAAGACTAATTAATTTCAAGAATACTCATTGGTGATTAGTGATTGGAGGTGTTCACACAAAGAACCAACTAATGAGTGATGTGATATTGAGCCCAACAAAACAAAAACTTATATGATAAGATGACTCGTAATATGTCAATCGATAATGTATAATGATCTCATTCTCTTGTTATATAGAAAATGTAATTAATAGGTTTATTGAATTTTTGACACATCAACCGTGAGTACATATTAATATGTCCATGGTGAGTTGAGTAGTAGAATTGTATGATAGCATCACACATTAGATCTTATGTGAGATGATGTTTTATATATTCTTATATAAAATCAATTAACCATGTTGAATGAATTGACACGTTTTTATTAATCCATATGAACTCCGACTTATACGTACATAATGTTTCACATGAAAATGTCTCACATAAAATTTATTATTCCAATGAAAATGATATTTGATATTTAATTAAATTATTATAAAAATTAGTAACAAACAGGAATTTCACTAATGTAAACCAAATTATTTTTAGAAGTCAAATCTCTGAATTTGCGCTTATGGATTATGAATAAATTTGACTCATAAATTTAAATTTAAGGTAGAGCCTTCATAATCGGTTTGAGTTCTTTTAACAAAATAATAAATATTTCATCTTAAATTTTATATTAATGTATATATACAATACCACTGTCATATATATATATATAATATAAACTCATGAAACAAATATAAAATAAAAAGAATACAATAATTAAAATAAAACATAAGGACTATTTCTGTATGGCGATTTTGGATGAATAGGATACTAAGATTGATACATCAATGATAATTAATCATATTAAAACGTATTTATACTAGCATTTTTCTTATTTTAGAGTTGAAATAGTGACTCTACTACATGAATATATAATGGAAGCGATGATACTCGCATAAATGCTCCATAATTTAAAAGTCTTACCTTTAAGAATGAAAGCGAAACCAAAGAAGTTCTGTGGCTCTAATGTCACTCTCTATTACCATCATCAAATAATAGAATATACTACTTATTTGCTAATCTATCTTTGCAAAGCCATTTAAAATACGCCTTTTTTAAATACTTTTAGTGGGATCATTTTTAGTAACATGTAACTTTCTGATTGTAATGAATTTATTAAACTGATAAATTATTTTTTCGTTACAATCTGTATTGTGTATACTTATTAAGCCACAGTAATTATTATCATTTGGTGATGATAATTAGTTAATTACTACTAAGACTAACCAAATATTGTCAAAGCCAAGCCCCAATAATTAAGTTGTGGCTATGGCTGTCATCATACTTTATTTTTATTTATTTTAAACTGTATTTCATGTTATATTTCAATATCACTATATATTAATGGTATTATTTTATTTAAATTATATATATTACTAAAATGTATGGATTAACTCAATGCAACCTATCACAGATGATATGGTTTGATGACATGGTACAACAATTTGGTCAACAAACAAAACCATCCCCAACTAATTAACTAGAATTTGAAAACTGCTTTTATTAAGTAGTATTTTTGTTGTGTGTAAATTGTTTTCTATTTATATAAAAATTAAAATTCTAAATTTCCACGTCTCTCATCAAAACTAGTCAATCAAAGTTGCAATATAGCTATCACACGTGCGCATATATATATATATATATATATATATATATATATATATACATGCTCATAATTTTTATATATTAAGGCTTTGAGGTGGTTCACCAACAGTAAAACATCATATGGATTTTTACAATTAGACTATTTTCAATTCCATGATTAATTTTATTATTATTTAAAATATTACACCTAAAATGCATAAAATAAAATAAAAGTCAATTTCAAAGCCTTTCCTCTCACTGGAATCTCTAGTGAAAAAGTTATCGCCACAAAGATGAGGAATCTTCCTAACTTTGATAGTTTCGATTTCTTGTTGATCGATCTAATCTAGGTGAACCAAGTCCAACTAAATAACTACTAATTTCTTAATTAAATAAATATATAACACATAATACTAAGAAAATAAGAAGTGTTATGTTCCTAACAATAACCAGAATCATAGTTGTTAATAATTCATAAAAAAATCTCCTAATAAAGCAAATTGAGAAGGCATGTGAGTGAAGGGCTCCGAATCCCAAGGAAAAATAACTAGAACAACTGCCATAACCACACCCATGTTTCTGTTTTTCAGTTATATCCATCGCCCTTTCTCTCTCTTCTTTCTGTGCCTTTTCCTTCTCTCTCTCCCTCTTTTTCCCGCCATCGATTTCCCTGATTCCGCACACGATTTCATCGCCGATTTCCACACTAACAACACATGGCACGCTTTCATGCGTTTCCTCGACGCCGGAAAGGGCAGCCACGTGGATGGCATGGCCGAGCTCAAGACCTACTTCCGCCGCTTCGGCTACCTCTCTGTTCCGCCGGAAAACGTCAACTTCACTGATGTATTCGACGACGAATTCGAAAAGGCTCTTCTGTCGTACCAGAAGAACCTAGGCTTACCGGAGACTGGAAAACTAGACTACGACACGATGAACGTCGTCGTCACGCCGAGGTGTGGGCTCAGCGATTCCACCGCCGCCGCCCGCGGCGGCCACAGTCTGAAGACGACTCGCCGCTACGCCTTTTTCTACGGGGAGCCACGGTGGGCGCAGCCGCCGCCGATGATGCTAACGTACGCCTTCTCGCCGACGAACAGGATCAGCTATGTGAGCCTGCCGGAGGTGAAGTCGGCTTTCGAGCGGGCGTTCGCCAGGTGGTCGGCGGTGATTCCGGTGAACTTCACTGAGGCAGAGGATTACTCATCGGCGGACATAAGGATCGGGTGGTACGGCGGCGATCACGGCGACGGGGAGGCGTTCGACGGCGTGCTGGGGGTGCTGGCCCACGCCTTCTCGCCGGAGAACGGGCGGTTGCACTTGGATTCGGCGGAGAGGTGGGCGGTGGACTTCACGGCGGAGAAGTCGAAGGTGGCTGTGGATTTGGAATCGGTGGCAACTCACGAGATAGGCCACATACTAGGGCTGGCTCACTCATCGGTGAAGGAGGCGATTATGTACCCGAGTTTGAGTCCGAGGACTAAGAAAGTGGAGCTCCGAATGGATGACGTGGCGGGTATTCAGGCCTTGTACGGGTCGAACCCGAATTTCAAATATGACTCACGCTTGGAATCCGACTTGTCGTCGGGTCCGGGGATGGATTTGGATAGAAGAAAAGGACTGATGAAGTGGAGTGTTGCCATCCTCATCTTTGCTTGCTTCTTTTCTTTTGGATTATGATTTTCTTATTTATTTTCTACTTTATTATTTTTATTTTAATAGGTTTTAGATGTTTCATAGACATAATTTGTAATTTTAATTTTCAGATTTTTTTTTCTTTCCCTTGGGTTCTAGAATTGTAAAGAAAGTTGCAGACCAAAGTAAAGGATATTCATTTACTTACTTCTTTGTCAACTATTGTCCTATCTCATTTGATGGTACGCGGAACAAGTTTGGGGGTGAGAAAATCAATCAATTTTTATAATTAATCTCTCTTTGTTTATTTAATATAGTAAAGTAGGCAACTGCCACAAAGCTTGTAGTTATTATTTATTAAAGGGGTGTTTGGATTAGACTCATATTTATACAAAAATAACTTTTATCTAAAACTCTCAATTTTTGTTTTTTCTTCGTTGGGCTATGATGGATATAATGGTCTTTTTCCAAAAGTTGGGGCAAAAATATAAAAAAGTACCATTGGCAGCCCAAAACCCTAATTTTGAACCAACCAGCCCAAATCAAAATTCCCAGTTTTTTTATAAGAAAAACCAAATTTCAAACTCGCCTGAAATTAAATTTCATATTGGATGTAGCATTTTGTAAATAAAATCACATGATAATTCTCAGTCCCACACTCCAATTCAATTAAACCTGCAGTGCGTGTTCTGTAGGTGAAATTTTTGACCTGGCGGTGAAGTGCCGGCGACGTTTTTCTGTTGGCGTTAGCTCTCTACGGTTGCGCTTATTTTCAATTGCAGTATGGATTGCTGATTGGCATTCACAGCAGCAGTTCAAGCGGAGTTACTGCTATTATAGGGTATAATCAATGAACTTTTGGCGCTCACTGTGTGAATTTATTATCTCATTCTTGTTTTCCCGGTCTAGTTGAAATGTAGAAAGCCTCGTGCAATTCCTCTTATTGTTCTTGTGTTCTCTGTACAGTGATATGAAAATTAAATGTCTGAAATTTCTGTATTCTAGTTTTCCTTTTCATTAGCCTTAATCACGCAAACTCTCTGAAATCCAAGTTTAGTGACAGAAGTGCTTTTGTTGCAGTAAAAAGTGATGGAGATTGGAGCTCCTACCTGCAAATGTTTCAGCCAAGTAAATCTATTCTTTCTAGCTTAATCCCCATCAACCAACTATACATTTTTCCTCCCAGTTTATAGTTCGTCCTACCTTAAGCAGTTGTACTTCCATGCTTGTTTTCAAATTTCCCAAGCTCTGCAAGCGTTTCCGTTCTTCTTGTTCAATTGCTGAATCAGAAGCCACTTACCTTAATAAGCACATTGACTCTTTCCTAACAAACAATATCTTAGACTCCAAGACCCTTCTCTCTACCCATGGCTACATAATATCAACTGGTCATGCACTCAATAAATTCCTAGCATCAAAGCTAATAGCATCTTATGCTTCACTTAACCATCCCCATTATTCAACCAAAGTCTTTGATTCCCTAAGTTTTAAAGACCATTTTCTTTGGAGTTCCATCATTAAAGCCCATTTTTCCAATGGAAATTATCTTCAAGCCATTGAATTCTTCTTGAACATGCGATTTTGTGGCAATTTGCCTACTCAGTTTACCATTCCAATGGTTGTTTCGGCCTGTGCTGAACTCCAGTCACTTTCCATCGGTATGAGCATTCATGGGTTGGTCTCGAAAACCAATCTCTTAGGTGGAAATCCTGCTGTTGGGGCTTCATTTGTGTATATGTATTCAAAATGTGGTGTTTTGGAGTATGCTTCTCTTGTGTTTGACGATATTCCTGTGAAAGATGTGGTTGTTTGGACTGCACTTGTAATCGGGTATGTGCAGAATGGTGAGAGTAACAAAGGTTTGCAGCGTCTTTGTGAGATGCATAGGACTGGTAGCAATGATGAGAGGCTGAATTTTCGGACATTCGAAGGGGGGTTCCAAGCTTGTGCAGATTTGTGTGCATTAGTAGAAGGTAGGTGCTTGCATGCATTGGCGCTTAAATCTGGAATTGTATCCTCGAATATCGTTCAATCTGCCATTTTGTCAATGTATTCGAAGTGTGGAAGTCTTAAGGATGCACAAGTTTCATTTTCTGAACTTGTGAACAAGGATCTATTCTCATGGACATCAATCATTGGAATTTATGCAAGGTTTGGTTGTAGTTATGAATGCTTTCAAATATTCTTAAGGATGCAAGCTGCTGGAATATATCCAGATGAGATGGTAATTAGTTGTTTGATTTCTGGTTTTACTAATTCCATGAAAACCTCTGAAGGAAAGGCATTCCATGGTTTTATCTTAAGGAGAAATTATGTTACTGATGAGCTTCTGTATACCTCATTGTTGTCTATGTATTGTAAGCTTGGTCTCTTGACTCTTGCGGAGAAGATCTTTATTGGATGTAATAACCATGTAAAAGATTCTTGGACCTCGATGATAACCGGCTACGAGAAAGCAGGATTAGAAATGAAATGCATTATGCTGTTCAGAGAAATGCAACATCGAGGGATTACATCTGATTTGAATAACCTAATACCTGTGATTTCTTCATGCTCGAAATTAGGAGCAATCCATTTTGGTCGATCTATACATTGCTATATGATTAAAAATTTGAAGTTTGAGGAGGTCGCAATTGCTAATTCACTTATTAACATGTACGGTAAATGTGGGAATTTGGCTGTGGCAGAGAGGTTATTTCATCATACAAGACAGGACATTATCACTTGGAATTCTCTTATCTCATCTTATATTGACAATGGAAATTGCTTAAAGGCTATAACCTTTTTTGATAAAATGATTACAGAAGGCCCAAAGCCAAATTCCGCAACACTGGTAATTTTGTTGTCAGCATGTGCTCAGATTGTATCTTTGGAAAAAGGAAGAACAATTCATGATTACATCATAGAACAGGAGCTTGGTTGTGAAGTTTCTGTTGCTACAGCGTTGGTTAATATGTATGCAAAATGCGGAGAAATCAATATGGCGAAAGAAATCTTTGACTCAATAAATAAAAAGGATGTCATATCTTGGAATGTGATGATTTCCTGTTATGGGATGCATGGACATGCAAAATCTGCAATTCATATTTTCCAACAAATGGAAGAATCTGATGTTAGACCAAATGACCTCACATTTCTTGCAGTCCTCTCAGCTTGTGCTCATGCTGGCTTGGTTGATGAGGGCAAGTCTCTGTTCCATAAAATGAAGGAATATTCTCTTGCACCCACACTGAAGCACTATGCTTCTATGGTAGATCTGTATGGACGATCAGGTTGTTTGAATGAGGCCAAAGCTCTCATTTTATCGATGCCTTTCACCCCTGATGGAGGTATATGGGGTTCTCTGCTAACTTCTTGCAAAATGCATAACAACGTTGAGATGGGTATGGAAATAGCAAAGTGCGCAATTGAAGCTGACCCAGAAAATGATGGGTATTATATATTAGTCTCAGACTTTTATAGCTCTATGGACATGTGGGAAGATGTAGAACGGGTGAGAAAGATAATGAAGGATAGAGGGGTAAGAAAACCTGCAGGTTGGAGTGCTGTATAACTCAGCAGATTGTCCACAAAAAGTGGTTCAGGAATCCCTACTGATCTTTGCACTGTAAGGTTATGTTATCAATGTAACCAAAAAGAACTAAACTCTTTAGTTACCGTATTTTCTTGCTATGTGGCGGCCAACCATGCTGTGACTTGATCAGGACGATGTTCAGGTATTGTTTTCCACCCTTAAATAATTTTTTTGCCATTGTGTATGAGCTTGATTTTTCTGATATGGATATCTTTTTTTGCTCACTTGTGAAAGCTCTTGTCAAATTTGTAGTTCAATTTCAAAATGTGTTCCCCTATGCCATGTGAGTGTCGTTATGCGGTCATGTTTGTGCTGTTGAGACAATGCTTGTATTAGCGCATTTATATGGTGAGTCTTTACTCCTTAGTAGCTTAATATCAATAGACTTATCTTTGAGGAATGTGCTTTAACTTTTCATCAGTTTCACCTAGAATTATTGGCTGCATTGTTGCATTATTGATCACAATGTTCTGAAAATCATTAGGACTCCATAATTATATCATTGTCATGCACATCCTTTCCTTTGGGGCAGGGGATGCCCATTAAGGAGGCTGATCTGAGAATCAAGGCAAGAAAAGTTGATGATGAGAGTAGAATCGCTTCTGATGAATCTTAGTTTACACGATTGTTGAAGAAAAGTTTGAATACAGGATACATTATGATAAATTACGTACCTCGGTATCGATGGTTAAGTTGGGTATTCATAGTTATAAGTGTTACCAGAAATAATTTATCTTGGATTTTGATTTTGTATGGCTCTTTGAAAAATCACTGTTGTGATTCTACTGTTAAAACATTAGATAATTCTACTGTTAATCAATAAAAATTAGTGTTTGAAAAGCATTTACTTGTAATAATGAAGGTCCAACTTCTATGATTAAATGTCAATTGAGATGATGATGACAGTTTATACTATAGTGATGATGGTGATGCTGCTATTGTTGTTTACTTGCAATGATGATGAAGACGGAGTAAGGATAATTACTACTCTAGAAATGACTTTCATCATCAGGTCAAATAATGATGTTTTTTAGCCATAATTTAAAATTCCTTTTTTAACCAAATTCAGATACTTTTACTATTTTGTGTTTCGTATTATTAATATTCTGTCATTTTATTTACTTCAGCTTGTGTCAAACTTGTGTCATATAGAGTTTGACACAAACTCTGGTCGTACCATCCAAGTCCATACCACTGAATGAATAATTATGTAATCGCTATTTTATATATATGAAAAAAAAAAAAAAACCTAAACTTAAGAAAAACAATAAGATGGAACATTTCTTAATGACGATTTCCACTCTCCACTATAAATTTATGCCATAATAAATCCCATACATTTCCGATCAAAGAGTTTCAATGGGCTCGGCCCAACGTTTAAGTCTTTCCAGTGGGCTGAGCCCATCGGAAATTATTTATCTTGGCACGTTATGTCTCAATTGAATTTATGTCTTATTAAACCTTCATCCAAATCAATTACAGTAGAAAAAGAACAAGTAGAAAAGATCCTGTACGTACAAATACAAAGAAACAAACCCATTATGAAAAATATACAACAAAGTGCAAATTAGAATTTATACATATACGTATAATATGAAATAATCAAACACCAACATTAATTTTTTTAAACAAAACCCAAAAAGAAAACGAGAAATAAAAATGTTGACCTAGTCCAACCAAGAAGTCTGAAGCCTGGCCTTTAAAATATTAGTAATTTAAATTATTATCGATTTGAATATTTTTAGTGAAGCTTACATTGATATTGGTCAAAAAAAGGCATAAATTACATGATAGATTGACTACATTCTTTCTTAATTATCTATGTGGAAACAATTTGAAGTGATAATAGCATTATTATGGGCCCCATTTTTCAAACTTGAATAAATCAAACAACATTAATTGCATCTTTTAATGTGGGATGATGGTCAAAAGGTCTATCTTTGAACATGGTTTTTAATTATGTACACCAGCAGATTCCAGCAGCATCATTACATCATACGTTATGATTCTTGTGAGTTTAAGTTAATCTTCCACTTTAAAAGATTCTAGTACAAAGTTTTGGCTGAGGTTCCACTTCTTATTAAATACATATATCAAAACACATTTTTAGTTTTTGTTTAAATTTTATTTGGAAATAAAAATATTCAAAATTCCACTGAAAACAAATCAAAACAACAAAATATAAAATCACGTATGTAATATTATTAACTGAATATCTGACATCCATAAGTGATATACTTATAGAAATGCATACACTGGGAAAGATATTGGTGCATGCATTTCAAAATATCATTATAATGAAGTAGTATAAATCAAAATCTAATAACATGTAAAATACTTTTTTATTACTCCTATAAAATAAATAAAAAAGTATTCTCCTGATTCTTACTTTCATTAACTGATTTTAATTTATACCAATCGATAATGTCGAACCAAATAGAAAGCATGAAACTAATTAACTATACTAATCTTGTTGTCCTATACATTATGAATACATTAATATGCATTCAGTGATGTTTCAAATATCTAATTAATATATTAATTGTATATTTTATAATTTCAAAATATGAAATCATTAGAACATATTTAAAATTACTTATGATTGACATTTAAACATTTACTTTAACTTCATTTGAGAAGATCTGGTCCAAGGCCGACCCTAAGCCCATGCCGAAAGAACGACAACTTAGGGCCCCAAATTTTAGGGGGCCCCAAACTTTTAGGTATGTAGTGTGTGTATATATATATATATTTATTTATTTATTTATATTAGTATTTTTTTTTTAATGTACAATGGTTTAATGGCCTAATTATTGAAAATAAGACTAGTTATATTTTTAAGTTGTAAACCCACTATATATAATATTTTCCAACTTCAAGCCCATCAAATTAATTATAGAACTAAAAAAAATAAAAATTAATAAATGAGTGAATTAAAGATGAAAAGTCATTACTACTTTTTAAGCCGACTTTTTCACAATTACCACTCACCAAGCACTCACAAATTTCCTTTATCCTCACATCTTTGATTGTCGTTGTTGAGTGCTTGACTGCTAATGATTTTACTTTTCAAAATGTTAGAAAATCTAGATATTTTCAATAATATTTTTGTTATTTATTTGTGTATTTTTCGAACATCGTACATATGGACCGAAACTTAGAATTTGGATAGTGAAACAACTTGACAATAATTTCAAGAATTGTAAGTATGTAGTTTTTTTCTTTGTTTAGGAGCCAATTCTTTTGTTGTTGGCTTGTTGCCCAAAAACTCCCAAATTGATAGGACCGGCCCTGATTTGGTCATAAATAACTTAAGAAGAAAGCAAGGTTATTATCGATGCATTGCTTAAATTGGACATAATTACATATTTTATTTAGTCTGAAAACCATGAAATTTGATCTCTACTGGGAAAATTGTTAAGTGAGGAATTGGAGGCAACACCTGGACCTGTTAACTGCAGTGGTTGATGGGGACATCAAAGAGAGAATGCATTTACAAGCTTTTACTTTCATTATCTACTTTTACTATCTCATATTAATTTGTGGGGATTGCACTTTCACCAACCAAAAAAATCTCTCTTTTATATATAAAAATAATTGAAACTCTCTTCTTGTTACATACGACATTTACCATGTGTTATCAAGTCACCATGTGCTATCCAAACATTAAAAAAAATTAATTTAAGTGTAAATGTTTTTCTTTACTTTTTCATAAGTCAACTTATTTTTATGCCTCAATCTTCTTGTATATTATTTTTTTAATTAATTTAAATAGTAAAGATCCAATTTATCCACAAATTAATTTAATAATGTATTTTATATTTACATATTTAAATTTTAAATTTAAATATATTATATTATATTTTATATCTAATTTCTCTACAAATATATTTGATAAACATAGATCTCTAAAATTGTTCTTTAATAACAGTGATTTTGAATATCTGTTTATATGGGGAAAACATTTTAAAAATTTATTTATCTGGTGAAGATCTATTTATTTGTTGAAGATTTGAACACCGCTTCAACCAAAACATCATATTTTTTGGTTATTTGTACACAAATATATTTTATAAAGTACACAATTATCGTGTACATAAATTATATGTAGGTATTGTGTACACGATTCAAAATGTGTACACAATTATAACTTATGTTATAATCATCATATACACAATTTATATGTAGATATTGCGTACACGATTCAAAACATGTACACAATTATAATTAGGTTATAATCATCATATATATATATATTGTAAGATACATATGATGTACATATTATAATCATTATATACATTAAGATACATATCGTGTACATATATAGGAATATTAAAAAGTATATCAGAATATTAAAGAACACATGATTTCAGATTTGTTTATCTGAGGATTTTTTTACATTTATATATGAAGATATGTGGATATAAATTATGTTTTAATAAATATATAAACACTATCTACCTAGTTTTCAACATGATCTAGTCTACACGATTTTTAATTTTTTTTGTACACAATATATTTTATGGAGTACATTTTGTTCACAATCTATAAGTAGGTATCGTTTACACACGTACATAAACGATTATAATGACAATTATTCACAAAATCAAAAAATTTAAAAAATTTACAATTATTCACTTAACATTCAAATTATCAAATTCAAAGGCAATTTATAACTTCAAATTTGTGAAATAAAAAATAAAATAAAATAAATAAAAAATAAAGAATTGTAACTCAAACTCTTGTCTCTCTCTTCGAATAGTTGGCTACCCGTCACCGAGTTCAGATTACACACACCACTGCGTGAATCAACTCTCATTTGTCTTTTCTGACCTCCGCTCTAGAATTTTCATCCGTCATTGGTATCGAAGATTTGATGTGTTTCTAATCGTGTAGGGGAATTTATAATTGAAGTGGTGATTCCAGCGTAGTTTCGGTGGACCTTGTTGGAGTGAGAGGAGATTTTTATGTATTTTGAAATATTAAATGTATTCAAATTGTGTGTTTGAATTTCATTTAGCAAATAAAATTTAAATATAATTAAAGAATAGTATTGGGATGTATTTCATAAAATATAAAAAATTGAGTAAATTTTTTTTCTTCATAAAAATAGGGTAGAAAAATTCATTGCATTATGAAATGGGGTAATTTTTGACTTTACCCTTAATTTAACGACATATTCAGTCTATGTAATATAATATTAATGTATTTAATAATACATTTAAAAATATATTCACTCATTTACATATCGAATATTTTTCCTATATAAAAAACAAAGTTTTCTATTATCATTGAATGTTTAATACCGTGGTTCAATTTATGTTGTAAACTCAATTATACACCTAAATGAAACAAAGAGTGAATATTAAGTCGTTTACAAATTCCAAAAAAATTGTAGTAGAACCATGTACTACGCAATCTTTATTAATGGCATTCAAAATTAAAAAAATACAAACAGATGTACATTGCACGAGACTTGATATAGTAAAAGAAATATTGATTCATCCACTATAAATCAGTAACTTTAATCTCGTATATTTTATAAATGATCAGTACATTTAAACAATGATCAATGTTAACATCATTTTATATATGCATATAATATATTATAAAATTAATTTAGGAATGCAACACACTTTTTAGTAAAAAGACTTGTGGGAAAACATAGAATATGGAGCTCAAACAAATAAGGCAAGATAAAGGTCCATCCTTTTCCCTTTTATTATTCCAAAGCCATGTAACAAAAGTGCCAACATCAAAGCATGGAAGTTACTTTTAAAACTTGTTCAAGATTGTGACCTTATGCAATCTTATGGTTATGCTAGTCATTAATATATGTCACATTTTCATTAATATTAATATCTGACACATTTTCATTGATATTAAAATTTAATTAGTAGATGTTACATGGCACCATTCAAGGTTGAGATCTTTTGTGATGATGTAAAGAATTTTTTATTAAATTGATTTTATTGAAAGTTTATTCTAAGTATAAAATATATAAATGATCGTTAATATAAGGGAATAAAGAAAGTATTTAAAAATTGAAATAGAAGACTTTTGCATGATTAAAACAATATCTTCCACTTTAACATAAAAACTTTTGCGTGATAGATTGACTTGTTTTATGAAATTATTTATGTAAGACGATCCATAAAAATTATATTAAATCAAATATTATATGTTGTTTTCATTATTATGATTTTATTCTTAAAATGGTAATTGATTCTGAGTGATGCCACATCATAATTTAATGCGATAGAGAGATAATTGCTTGACACGTATATAATTATAATCAATTATAAACTAATTGCTATTAGATATCAAAATATATCTATCGACATTAAAAAGGAAATTCAACACGGAGATTGATAGCGATGGGCATTAATAGTAATATGGCCAACTAAATATATCTCAAAATAATTAATTGCAAGTATCTGGACAATAATTTTGTCACGTGATGTCCATAGGACCCAAATTCAAACCAAACCATCCAATTAGAATTTATTTGCCAATATAAAAATTTAAGAGAAAATAAAACGACATAACAAAAATTTCCTACTTTGTGAAAACAAAATTTTAGAAAATGATAAAATAAATTTAAGTAATACTACCTGTTGGACGTCCGATCCGAGCTGGCCAGCATATCATACCTGGACGGTTCAGAGAGCTCTTAAGAGCTCATTATGCTGGTCAGGATATCAGATCTGAACATCTCTACAGCAAGCAGTTCAGCATCATTTGGAAGTATCGAGTATGAGTGGACTTGGTCGGCCCGAGCAGGATTTACGGTGCAGGTATATACCAACTGCCAAGAGATCGTGGGTGATAAAACCGCCCACTACCGTGGAAATTGACGAACATCAAGGGGAAGGTGGCTACGATCTCCACTACATAGTTTCCTCTTTAGCTATAAATAGAGGTAATTTCAGTTTGCAAGAGGTTCGAACTTCAATTTACTAAGCACTAGAGAGCTTATTTCTCTACATATATAACATACGATCTTGCCCGATTACTCAAAACCGTTTAAGATCAGCCGAGCTAAATTGCCTGAGTAGAATCCGGGCCAGTATTTTTACACTTTCTTTACACATTTTCAGCATATTTCACAATTCAATTCTATTAATTCAATCCAAATTTGACTCTTTTAAGTGTTAAATTAGGAATTATCTAATTTTAAATTTCGACCTTAACACTACCTAAATCCAATTAATCATAGGAAAAAAAAAAGATTTTTAAGATTTAGCTTTATATCATTTGCGAAATAACAATTTCAATTAATCTAACCTTTTCATTTATCGAATTCCCCACTTTTCCCCTTCTCCTCCATTCACCTCTCTCTCTCTCTCTCTCTCTCTCTCTCTCTCTCTCTCTCCCTCTCCCCCCCCCCCCCAAAAAGAGTAGGGTTTTCCAGGACCAACTCCATTGCGTGTTTTGTACGTGAAATCTTTGATGTGCGTTATACTATGAAAAAGGGGGAAGCCAAATGGGCGTGGCTAACAAGGCCTGGAGGTGTAATGGCGGAGTGCTGGTGAATAATCTGGCTGCTGAAATCTTACATCAGCAGCAACAAAAGCAGCTGTTATCGCCGCGCCAGCAACAGCAACAGCAGCATTGTTGGAGTTCGAGGCGGCGGTCGGCGGTGCCGTGGACGGTAGTGTGTGGGTTGCTGCTCTTTGCTGTTGGCCTTATTTCTCTTTTTACGGGACACGTGGTATCTGATCTTGAGTGGTACTCACAGCGATTTGTCAACCGGACTTGGTACTATAAGAGGGTATGAGTTATGAAGCTTTGATGCTAACTTTGTGTGAGTTGATTGTTTCTTCTTTATTTTTCAGGTCTAATTGAAGTTTTTAGTTTAACTTGTGCAATGCAATTTTTTCCTTTTTATTTTCCCCCTTTTTGCTTGTGTCAAAGTGCTATGATATGGAAAATCTGGATTATATTGTTACTTTCATACCTTAGCCTTAATCTGCTAATCGTATAAACTCTCTATAGGTGTTGGATTTAACCGACTTATCCTTTTGGAAAAAAATTTGAGTCTTTGTAACTGGATTGTGTTTTTTTTATTAATTTCTTATGCAAGTTTGTAAATTTCCATTTCTGCTGTTCTCTTTCCCCATGATCGTTTTTGAAGCTTGCATATTTGGTTAGTGTTTTCTTTTGTTCGATGACCACCAGTTCTTAATTATTTTTTAGGGTTAATAACATTTTCCCATCCGAACTATACATGATTTTACACTTTTTGGTATAAACTTTTAAATGTTGCACTTTGCCATATGAACTTTAAATTTATTGCATTTTACGGTATTGAACAAATCATAGCCGTACACGTGTCCTAAATCAACGGCTATGATTTGTTCAATGCCGTAAAATGCAACAAATTTAAAGTTCATATGGCAAAGTGCAACATTTAAAAGTTTATACCAAAAAGTGTAAAATCATGTATAGTTCGGATGGGAAAATGTTATTAACCCTATTTTTTATAATGACTTTCTTTACTTTGGGGAAATAATTATTCTTTACTATCCATCAATTTGATGGTAGATGCAGATCTTTCTCCAAAATTTTGGTGTTGTTATCAGGCATGAAGTTACATAGGACACATACTGTCAACACATTTCTAATGCTGTATAAATTGCCATGCCTTTCTGTCTTTGAATGTGTTATAATAGGATTTCAGAGATGGAAAAACACCTTTGACATTCTGAATTGGGATAGAAGATCCAGTCATGATAGTATAATAAAAACGGTAGTGATATCATTAAATTTGGATCAAATGTCCTGCCGCAATAAAATCTGTTAAATTGAGGGAACTATGATGTTGCTATAAATTAGTCATATCTCGTTTCTTCTCTTACCATTTCAGTTTTTTCTGCCTCTTCCCTTCTTAAGGTTACTGCCAGGGTTTATATTGCAGCAACTTTTGAATTTTTATGTTTCCTTGTCTTTGATGGATGATCTGGCCATTGCTTTATCTTACTTTTCTTTTCAGTTCTTTTCTTTTTTTTTTTGGTGTCTATGGCTATGGCAAAGATGCATGTTGTCCGTTTGCATATCTTGCAGTAGTTCCCCTAACTGAGATTTACTTTTACAACTATTTTGAGTATATAACCATTGTGGTGAAATTCTTTTGTGATGTTAATGCAATGTAGGGTAGAGGTTATCGGGCTCCAATTGATATATGGAAATCACAGTTTGCAAACTTTTATTATGGTTGCAGTGATAGAGGCCCTCATTTTGCACGTAAGTTCCTCAAAGTTCCCTAAGTTTTGCATGATGAGTTATCTTTATCAATAATATCAATTTGTATTTTTGTTTGTACACAATTGCTGTTGGTGTTACATTAACTTTTCATATAATGCTGCCCTAAATTTTTGTAATGTGGAGTGCTAATGCTTACATTTGATTCCGTACCAACTGTGTCAGTTGAATTGGGATTAGAAATGAACACCAGATGCATTGGAATTGGTTATAAAAAGTCACTTATATATTGCGCCATATGGAAAGATTGGGTCAACATATTAATATATTTTCCTGTTATGTGATTTCTGTTGTGTCAGGCAATTTCCTTCACATTATTAATAGGTCTAGGATGCTTAAAAATTAAAGAAAGCAACTTAATCTGGATTTAAGATATGATCCCATGGAGTAACATTGCGTATAACAAATTCCGTCCACTTTTCTCTGTTGAGTTCAACCTGCTAGTTTTCATCTCTTGTTCTTGAAGTATGAATACCCAGGACGTAACACCACTATTTGATGATCTTTAGCTGCTGTACGTGAACGATTTTCAAATGGCTACTTACTTATTGCGACTAGTGGGGGGCTGAACCAACAAAGAACAGGAGTAAGTCTTTTCATGCCTCTTTGATTTTATTTATGTATCAAATTTAGTAGCACCTACTTGTTTATTTTATGTTTCTTTTATATATCTTTCTTTTATGTGATTTTCTTCCTATCCATTTTGTATGAAATTTAGTTTTATGATTTAAAGACTAAGATTTATTGATTCATTTTTGACCTTCAGATAACTGATGCTGTAGTCGTTGCAAGGATCCTAAATGCTACTTTGGTTGTGCCAGAGTTGGATCATAATTCATTCTGGAAGGATGAAAGGTTGGTTGAGATGGAAACTAAACATAAAGAAATAAGCTTTACTTACGAGTCATGGCAACATGTTACCTTTATGCTTAGGATAAGGCCGTTTTAAGTAGTTTCTTTTACTATTCGGTGTTATTGTTTCAATGATCTAGTTATGATACCTTTAAACTCTATGGTGGAGGAAAGTCAATCTGAAATGAACGAGTACTGGATTATGTTATCTGTTTTAAATAATGTTCCGTATTAAAGTATGTTTTATTGACAAATGCTTCTTGAAAAAAAACTCGAATCTTGTCACAAAGGGAAGTAGGGGGGGGGGGTAGGATTCACACTCTAATCTCATTTCAAACTGAAGCTAGGTTCCAACTCCTATATTGAGAGTTGGTTATAATTTTTACTTGATGATCCTTTTTTCATCCAGAGATCACTTGTTATGCAGCGATTTTGTCAACATTTTCGATGTTGATTGGTTCATCTCTTACCTTGCTAAGGACGTTCCTATTGTCAAAAGAGTGCCTGAAAAGGTGATGAGATCAATGGATAAACCGCCGTACACTATGCGTGTTCCACGAAAATCAGAACCCGACTACTATTTGGAGCAAGTCTTGCCTATTCTATTGAGGAGACGTGTAAGGAAACAAACTTTTAGTGAATCAATAATGAGATTCAGGAGGCATAATAATTGCTACTTATGATTTCTTGTTATAATTCTGACCTTATGCATCTCATTTTATGCGTATGGCATGATGAATAGCTTAGATCTTTGGTTAAATAAACACCTCTATAAATTAATGTCTTGTTGAATAATTGAGCCAAAAAGACTGCTTTATTTGTTTTTTTGCACTCTGGCTGTCTTAGTACCATATCTTCTGTTTTATAAATTAATGTCTTGTTGATTAATTGAGCCAAAATGGTTACTCTCATCTTTCCTTTTCATCATTGGACATAAACTGTTCCATTGTTCATAACATAGATTTTGAGATGTTTTTATTTTGAGGTGGTGTACAAGCTACTCACAAGCAGCTTTGGTTAACCAATAACCAATTAAAATGTCTGCAGGTTGTTCAGCTGACAAAGTTTGATTATAGGCTTGCCAATGACCTCAATGAAGACCTACAAAAACTACGTTGTCGAGTCAACTACCATGCTTTAAGATTTACTAAACCTTTAAGGAATCTGGGGCAGAAGCTTGTCACACGCATGCAGAAAATGGCAAAACGTTTTATTGCTGTTCACTTGAGGTTTGAAATCCTTGCTATGCCATAAATTTTTTTAGGTTTTATGAAGTTTTTTAATTGTGAACACTGCAAATGTGAGAACGTTATATTCGTAATCAATATATTTGTTCTTATACAACTTGATATGTTGGTAAGATTGATGATTGGGAGATTGTTATTTTACTTATTTGTACACATCCTTTGTTGGAAATACTATGCCTCTATCTAGACAGCAGAGGGTAATCCAAGTGCTGCCTATAAAGATATATATTATCGTGTACATAGAGCATGGTTCCAGCCCAATTTTTTACTGAGGTGGTCATTCAACATGGTATCATAGCATTCCCAGCTTTGATTTCGTTCCTTTAAAGTTAATACTAAGAAGAGCTTTAGCCATAGTTTTAATTCAACTGTTTTGTAGTCCAGATGGCATGTACCAATTGGGATAATCCCCTCATCAATCTTTTCTCTAATGAAGTGAAGATTGATCTCCATTTGTTTGGTCCTATCATGATAACTAGATGTTAGCAATGCTGATTGTAGTTTGATTGTATAATAAATTCTTCATCCGGCTGCTCATAGGAAACTTGAGCTCTGCTAATAATCTCTTAACCCCAACAAATCTCATTGGACATGGCAATATATTCAGCCTCGGAATTACTCCTAGCGACAATTGATTATACCAGAAAAAGAGTCTCAAAATCATAGATTTACTGAGTGGTAACTGGTAAGAATTTGGTCTAAATTCAAAAGATCATATAGTCTTACCACTTAACTTCATCACAAGATCTCCTTGAAATGATTTTTCTGATGATCTAAGTTATCCTATCAACCTATTTAAAATTGTGTCATGTAAAGAGTTATCTCTGATATAGAGGTTTTCCATGTAGACAACTGAAGTGCAAATCCCAAAAACTGTCACTAATGTTCTTAACAGTACAGATTGAAAATACTTGCAGTTATGATGGTATGGGAAGTTTGAACAAGGCAGGCTCACAGAAATGGAACGTACTGTAAATAGGAAAATTCCGTTTTCAAGATATCATGTATATATATATATATATATATTTTTTTTTTTTTTTTAATATTTACCTTGGAGATCCCTATCTGCTTCTTGGTTACTTTAATGTAATGGCAAGCTTACTACATTGCTATGCGGCTTGCAGAATACAGAAATTCAGAAAAGTTGTTCAAATTTCTCTTATATGTTCCTAAGTGCTAGAAAACTGTTGTAGTGAAAATTGTATTTTCGCTTATTATGTCTACCCACTGGTTTTTTTCTTCTTTTGTATCATGATTATTGAATTTTGTAACATTGAAGTATTTAATCTAAAATATGCATCTTATCACTGTGAAAATGTAAACCATAGGTTTGAACCTGATATGCTTGCATTTTCTGGATGTTACTTTGGAGGGGGTGATAAAGAAAGGCATGAGCTAGGGGAGATAAGAAAGCGATGGGACACATTACCTGTAAGATTCTGATTTGTGAACATTTGTTAGTTCTTGTCTTATTTTAGAGCATGTTCCGGATATATTTTCATTTAGATGTTGAACTCTGAAGGTAAAACATTCATAAAATATTCCTTGCTGATGACCTGTCATTTGAAACACCAATTTATGCTTTTTTGCTTCAGGAATTAAGCCCAGATGAAGAGAGAACACGAGGGAAGTGCCCTCTGACCCCTTATGAGGTGGGCTTGTTGCTGCGGGCCCTTGACTTTGACAATAACACTTATCTTTATGTTGCATCTGGAGAAATATATGGTGGGGAAGAAACTCTGAGGCCGCTTAAAGAGCTGTTTCCCAACTTTTATACAAAAGAGATGCTAGCCAGTGAAGAGTTAAAACCTCTTTTTCCCTTTTCTTCTCGCTTGGCTGCCATTGACTACATTGTCTGTGATGAAAGTGATGTCTTTGTCACCAATAACAACGGGAATATGGCAAAAATCCTAGCTGGTCGTAGGTAAGTAATGAGGAAAACAATCGCTTTCAATTTTGGCACTTCAGTGATGCTAATTCTGGTTATAGAGCATATGACTACAGATGAGCTAGAATTGGAAAAAGATAATCGAGTAATTTAAGATCCTTAAGCATGCAAAATTATTCATGAAGGCAAATTTGAGATCCTAAAGCATGTGAAATTATTCATGATTGATACCCTTTTGGGGGATACATATTAACTTGAGTCCATGCCATGCTTTAGTCTTCCAAAGCTTGTGTGTAGAAATCTGGTTCAAGGTTGAGATAAAGAGCAAATCACCTATCCATGTAATATCTGACGTGGAAATTGAGGAAATGTAAATCAGTTTATAAGTAGTTTCTACTCTTGTTGCCTCCTACTTTGTTGTGAAATTTGATGTTTGTGCTGGTTCTAGACAAGTTTAGAATATGCTTAAATCTATGACCTAAAAAAGATGACTCAGATGCAATCCTATGCTTTTAGCGTATTTTTTGTGAAAATAAATCTAAGTGGCACTTGGTGGTTGAGTAACCGTTTACCCCAATAGGTGATAAAATCTTATGATTTGGACTTGCATAAAGGATATTTAGATGCCCAGTACATGAACAAAGTAGAGAATCATTAGCTCAAATGAGAAGGGGAAGCAGAAGACCTAAAACGACTTGGAAAATTACCTCTGAAATACTTAGTTATAAAAGAGAACACTTGACCGAACATGTGACAAGATAGATTCATCGAGCCAACCCCACTGTAGGATATAGGCTTAGTTTAATGTTGTTTCACTATCAGAAATAATTGTTCTCTGTACTCTTTCAGTTGC
This sequence comes from Scutellaria barbata, assembly GCA_028654395.1. Lineage (NCBI taxonomy): Eukaryota > Viridiplantae > Streptophyta > Magnoliopsida > Lamiales > Lamiaceae > Scutellaria > Scutellaria barbata. The sequence goes on from CM053645.1 coordinate 14,700,163, forward strand.
TTATTTAGTTACAGTAGTTCACCAATGACACGAATCCATTATCTCTCATTTTTGTTGTTGAAGGAGGTATATGGGTCACAAGAGAACAATCCGACCAAATGCCAAGAGGCTTAGTGCGTTGTTTGCTCAACGAGACAAAATGGATTGGGCTACTTTCTCAAGAAAGGCTAAATCATACCAAAGAGGATTCATGGGAGAACCAGAAGAGATGAGACCTGGACGAGGAGAGTTCCATGAATTCCCATCTCCATGCATCTGCCAGAAACCATCAAAACACTTGCATAGGTTTCTCAATGTGTCTCTGGAGGATTCTACAAATGAATAATACATTGACAGCAAACAAAGTTTGTCGAGATGGAGAACACAAAGCAAAAGAAATAAGAGCATTTGTTTGATAGAGGAGATTGATTAATCATGGACATTTTTTGCCACCGCCCAACTCAGGTTACTGCTGAATTGCTGTGTTAGTGCAGTGAGGCAAAAACAACTTGCATGCTGCTATCTCTGTGCGAAACAGTAAACATTGGCTGAAGATTCGTGTATAGCTCACCAGTAGCATGTCACCATCGATTAATTGTTCATATATATCCTTATATAATATATATAAAAACTATGTTTTTTCCACGTTTAACTCTTCTTTCATGTGCTGCTCTGTGGCTTGTTTCTTGAATATTTGGCTTCAAAATGAAACCGGATGTGAATATCGTGATGATAAATAGGTGAAGTCAAGTCAGGTCGGGTCGACTAAGTTGGGGTTATTGTGGTTTAGTTTTGCTGTTTCTTTTATAAACTTCAAATCGAATTTTTCTGTGTGGTAATTTCAAGTTGTGGTTTTTGATATGCAGTTTTGAGGGGTTTTGGGCAGTTGCAGTACAATTTAGAAGAAAACAAAAAGGCTTATAAATGAGGTCTTATAAATTAAAAAATGAATTCAGATCAAACTGACGCAATTGTATTCGAATTTGTTGTACTTTAACTGGAATGTAGTTGAGTGGAACAAGATCAAGTTTTCAGCAACTCAAATCTTTTTATAAGTATGTTTTGTCAAGTTTGAGTAACTTTACCTTTATATCTATATCTTCTACTAATCAAGTTCCAACTAAAGTTTGGATTGAAATTCACAACCTTATCATGGCAAGATCCATATCTGCATTTACTTTGTTTGGGGTAATAATTTTTAATCAATATTTTGTAAGTATGGGATATTTAATGGGATATTTAAATCCTTTTACCAACTACATCTTATTAGTTAACATGGTTATGTTAAACATGTATGATCGCATTTGTGCTTTAGTTCTTGCTCATTACAACTTAAAGATCATCGCACAGAAAATTAATCTCCATTAACACCTAAATTATTGATTTTCAGTTCGACAATAAAATCACACAAAAAAAAAAAAAAAATTAATAATAATAATAATAATAAATTTTTTTTTTAAAGTGAAAAATAGTGTGATGTGCAGTGTGATATAAAAAAGAGTGGATCAAACTAGTCAGGAAATGAAATAGTTGCAATAAAAAGATGACAACTTCCATCACATGAACAGACATGCATGATAATTTAGACTTCTCTGTTATGTGTCTATGCAAACTAACACCAGAGTTCCATACAGCCTATTCAGGTGGTCCCACAGTCGAACAACATCTATTTCTGTATGCCAACTAAACCAATATCGACATCTACATCCTAAATTTTACATCTGAAACACAGCAAAGTGAGCATTTGAATTCTCAATTATTCATCACAAATAAATCTACAAACACTAACTACAGGAGGGCAACTTGGTCATTTATCAGCCAAAAGGAGTCATTCCGATGCTCGCTGTCCCCACCATCAAACGCGATTGTTATTCCCTATCAAGAAACAAACATGTAATGATCAGTTTTAAGATCTTTCCTTAATGTGAACTACCAAGAGATAATATTTGTCAAATGCATGACTAGACTCTAGACCTTCCATAATTACCTCTGGCTGTGCCCTTATTGACACTCCTGTGGCCTTTGTCTGAGGATGATGGGATCTTCGAGATTATCAGTGAACTTTGCAGCCCTTCCAATAGCTGGATTAAAAAAGTTAGGCAAACAAGTAGATGATGAGCTTATAGAAACTCGAATCATTATCACAAACAAATGTTCGTTGTCCTTGTTCTTTCCATAGTAAACCAAGTTAGGTTCCTGATGATGATCTTAAAGGATCAGTCACATGAGTAACTGAGTTTAGTCATGCATATGCACATACCAAAATACTACAACCCCACCCTCCACCCCCCTCACTCACCCCACCCCCCCCCCCCCAATAAAAATATTCAGGAAGTCACAACTTGGAAATGGTGAGTGATTTCATTTAGCAAAACATGGCATATATGTGAAGTATATACATCAGGATAAGCTTAATTTTCCATTTAAAAAAAAATTTACCCTGGAAGTTGGCTGAATCCGACGATTTGATCTGCGGGGTTCAGCAACTTCAGAAATCAATTTGTCAGCTGCTTCATCTTTTGCTAATTTCCCACCAGCAGGTGCAAGTTTCCCTTGATTGAGCCGCTCAGACCTAGTACTCCTTACTGCTTTCTTACGGTTTCCTTCAGGTGGCGCTTGAGAAGAAAATACCATAGTGCCTTGAGAGGCCTCTTCGACATCAGCAGGGTTGTGCTCAGATGATTCATTCGAATCATTGCTTACAGAGCCCTTTGTCGAATGATCAGAAATGGAAGCATCACGTGCATTATGTCGTGAAGAGGTTGAGTTATCTTTCCGTGATATAGTTCTACTCGGGATGCTAGGCGGTTTCCCAGACTTGAAAGCTCTTGGTTTAGAATCAGCTACTTGCTTCTCCTTGGAACTATTTTTTAACCCCCGAGAACCTGATCCTTGAGGCATCAAATACTTAGCTAATTTCACTGAATCACTAGGTACATTAGTCTTGGTGGTCCTATCAGAAACATAATGTTTGCTTACTTCCATGAACTTTCTCTTCTTCCCAGGCTTAGGGACGCCAAATACAACTCTTGATCCTTCTTTCTCTAAACCAGTCCTCATTGTCCTCACCATGTTTGGTTTATTTTCTTCCCTCGTACTACCAATATTAAAAACTTTTTCATTAGCAGACAAAGGCAATCTTGGCTCCTCAATTCTCTCCGTTTCTGCAAAATCAATGTTTTTAGGCATCTTAGCTTTCCCCTTTGCCACAATACTGGTGCTTCCCAACTTTGGTCGCTTCTCAACTGGTGTCTCTCCCTGAATGGAGGCATACAGCTGAGTAGGAGATAGAAAGAGCAGATACAAGGAATGTTAAATTACATGCACAAGCAATATATAGGACCTGGGAAGTGCCATCATGCCCTGGTCTGGACCATTCAATCCATTGGCCATCATTCCAAACTAAAGATGGTCGTAAATGCCACATTTTAACATTTAATGTATTTCCTTGAGCTGCAAAAGGCATTAAATTGTTTTCTTGCAATTATACATCACAACTGAGCATAGACAAAACTATTCACCTATATAACAAGAAATACCTGGAAAATGGACACTCAATGTAGTTGCATCTTTTTTATTCTTCTCCGCAACATTGCCTTCACACCAGCTGAAGCAACATGCAGGCAACAGATGAATAATGAAGTGGAGCTCAATGCAATAGATTCAAATTCTAATTACCACAACAACTCACAGTTCTCAGTCCAGCTAAAACCTCAGTTCCAATATAATAAAGCATAGTATTTCAGTCTCATGTAATCGAGTTTCAAAAAATAATGGCAATGCTGCAAATCAAATAGCTAGATTGTATTCACCCACATTCCGTCAACTCACATAATGTGGACAATACAAGCAGAAGAGAAATTAGGAAATACCACAACCAAATATCATGTATCATCAACCCACAAATTATCCAGTTACAAATTAAATCATGGCACTCAAGAGAAAGGTGAGAGAAGCCATGCATCAATGGCTAACTGTAGAAATTCACAAATGTATGGGGGATAAATGCATGTTAACCACCAAAGCAAAGGAGTCAGATATAAAGTAAGTTGTGTATACCAGTCATGCACCCATGCATCAACTCTGTCTCCGACAGACCAAGTATAATCTTTGACAGCAGCTCGACGTCTCTTCCTTGTTCCTTCAAATTGCATAGCAGTCATAGGATGGGGAAGGCGTACTTTTGGCATGTCTCCATCTTTAGCTTCTAATGATATCCACTCCTTCAGCTGCTCAGATCCTAAAAGGAGGAACACATTCAGGATATTGCCAGCCAAAAATAGATGAGCACACACATAAAAACATTATTTATACTACTTCAATTCTCATTCACTGAATGGAGAACCTCTCATCTGTTCAAAATCAATCTGAACTAAATAAATTTGAAAAGAATGATGATATGTACTAGCAGCAATAAAGAAATGATTATGGAAATAAATTTGTGAAATTATGCAGGTTTCCCAAGATAAAGTGGCCCTCAAATCTTATTTCCCTTTTCTTCTCTTAGACATGACATATCAGCTATACTTGCATTGTTTCCCATTGTTAAGAGTCAAAAATGGAATAAAAAGAACCCAAGCTATTATCATATGTACCCTACTGAGAATACAAAAACATCAGTGACCGACCTTCATCAGATTGTAGTCCACTGTAACAAACAAGAGCTTCACCATCCTTCAAACTCAATACACTGGCAGAGAACCAGGCCTTCTTTAAATCACCATGATCTTTAAGGACCTGCAGTGTCAAACAGTTATTATTTCTTTACAATGAGATGTGAAGATTTAGGGTACCACAATATTTATCATTTTGATGCAGAAAATGGAGTGAAAATAACTGTTTCACGAAAAGACCCTAAATAAGAAAGAAATCCAAAGCATAAGAAAAGCAAGACCAGGAACCTCAACATGAGAACCCTCTTTTATGCTAGCGGTGAAGGAAAGTGATCTTGATTCAGTATCTGGGCCAGGAGAAACAAAAGCAGCATTATCTGAGTCGGACACTTTTTTATCATTGTAAGGTTGAGAACTGTTCTTCCCAGGCTTGACAGAGGTTAAAAGATTCTCTTCCAATCTAACATGATCGTCCACATTTCTGGATAATTCTCCTTGAGTAGAAGACACAACATGATTCATAATGTGTATATCCTTATCAGGTCCCTCGTGTTGGTTACATACACTAGGCATCTCTCCAGTATTGTTACTGAATGGTTTGTTTTTGTTCAAGTCATTTAATTTTGAACCAGGGAGGCTAGCCCCTAGCGGAACTTTCCAATAATTATTCGGCCCCGCTTCCGCCAGAGCACTCAAAGAGAAAGGATCACCCATGGCAACAACTTTTCCAGCATGTGCAACTGCTTCTGCAGCCAATTCGGCTGCTTTGACAATGGCGTCAAGATTTTCTGCATGCCTTGTGGCAGCTGAAGCAGCCTCAATTCTTTTCCGAGCAGCCTCTCTAGCAGCAGATATCGCTATACCAGGAGCATTGTTTCGATCTCCACCCTTTAAGATGGACACAGATGACGCATTTGCTAAATTCGTAGAATTATACACCAAATTTGAATCAGCCATGTTGGCACTCAAAGTTCCAGGCATGGCCACTGCTTCATCAGCCATTTGTTTGGCTTGCACTGCAGCATTTGATGCAATCTTAGCAGCTGCAGCTGCTGCCTTTGCAACAGAAGCAGCAGCAGCTATAGCAACAGCAGCAGACGCCAATTTAGATTCAGCATCTGATGTCATGCCAGAACATTTTTGCTGATCCAACTGGCTCCACACACCTTCACAGTGACTGATGGCAGCAGCAGCATGGGCAGCAGCCTCCTGTGCTTGTAACTTAGCCTCCTCAACTTTGCTAAAACCCTCAAATATGAGTGCTCTCTTATCCGAACTTAAATCACCTTTATTGAGATGACCACTAGAAATTGATGGCAACACCACAGAAAAAGATTGGCTTGTGCTGCCCTTTGGCACAAAACTAGAAGGGGTTGTGACAGCAACAGATGTAGAATAATAACTACCAACAACAGGCGTAGACATTGCGCCTACCTGATTCTGAGCAATCAAAGAGATCTGACTAAGATCTTCAACTACAGGAGTCTTATTAGACAACTGATTAATTACTGCATGAGCAGAGACACTTTCTGACAGAGAAGCAGTCAAAGAAATCTGTGAAACATCCTCAGCACCAGAAGACTTCTTCCTCTTTCTAGATTTTGTATCTCCAGTTGGCACTTTAACTTTTTTAGAGTCGAGTGAAGACGCCGCAGGTAACATAGTAGTGGGCCCAGTATGAGTTGCTGGGATTGGAGATGCATGCTTTGTGCCAGATGTGATGGGCAAGGATGACTCTTTACCTGCAATTGATTTTACTGGTTCTGTAATTGGAAATGAAGGATAACTTGTACTGATTTCAAAGGGAGAACTTTGTGAAGAGGGAAGCCAGGGTACAGGAAAGGGAGGGGGAGGAGCCTGTGACGGCCAAGTGGTATGGGCAACATAATTTCGCATAGGTGGAGTCTGATAGGGATTCAAGGGAGAAACAGCCTGATAATCAATAACAGCACCTCTGGCCACGCTACTTGAAGGCAGCGCCTCACCAGATGGGGTAGATAGACTCCACAAAGGTGACGAGAGAGGGATCAAAGGACTAACAACAGGAGAAGGAATGGCCTTGTTATTAGCTCGACCAACTGGCGAGGACAGAACTTCATTTTGAGGAAAACCTTGCCTGGAAGTTTGATCTGGAGCTTTAGCACCTGCACCTTTTAACAACAATTCATGGTTGCCCAAGGGTAAATTGCAAAGCCAAATGCTAGAATAAGAGTTACCTGGACGTGGGGGGACAGGCGTTCCAGTAATGTTTCCCTGGGATTTTTGGAGTCTGTCTACACAAGCACGCCAAGACCTCTCCCAAGCACTCCTGCCACCATCTTTTTTCAAGGAAAAGAATCAGAATATCCACTTGGCAATCAAACTATATGCTCATTTAAAAAACCTACCACCAAAATAAATATATGAAAGGAAAAGAAGATTTGACACAAAACCTAACCAACACACATACCAAAGGCTGAAATCATACAAGACTCATCAGGTGCTGCTCCTTGTCTGAAAAAACGAAAAGAAAGAAGGATAACACAAACTATGATTTCAAATATTGGTGAAGAACACGAGAGGGTGAATTGACAACTAATAAAATCATAGAAGAAAGTTTCATAAGTTTCCCAAAATAACAACTATACTTCAGCAAAGTGAAGACACTATAACCATTTATTTTCAGTTTTCTAGAGCAATGGAACAAAACTTTGAGAACAATAACAAACTCACATAAGAGATCCATAAACAAAGATTTGCGCTCGCAATTGAACTTGTTGTGAATCTGTGAAAGGCTGCTGAAAGAAAGCAGATGATGGAGCAGAAGTATTAAGATCAGGCAAACTGGATGTAGGAATGGAAATAGTCCCCCTTGGCCTCACACCACTTTCAAATGTCATGAGTTGACCAGTCCCTGATGGACTGAAAAGTGGAGATGATTTGTCCACCTTCTCAGTCTGCTTTAAAGGAGATATTTCTTTCACCAGGTTTCCCTTTTTTGAACTTCCCTTCCCAGACTTACTGCCACCCCCACGTCTTGACTTACGCTCAGAGGGACCTCCAAGACCTCCAGATGGAGAGCACACACCAGGGTTTGATGAACTGACATGAGAAGTTTCTTTCACCATCATCTGCTCCATCTGGCTGCTACCAGATACTGAAGGAAAGCCTTCCCCAGTCTTCAGCAAAAATCAATGCCAAGAATTAAGGAATTTGTTAAATATCCAAAACCAAAGAGTAGAGGAAATGAACAAATAAACAGTAAACAATTGGAACATGACCACAGATAGAAGGAATACCGAAGACAGTTTACAAGCTTGAAGTCTTCGAAATGATTGCAAATCCTTGGCAGCATCTTCAGTAGACTGACCTCCCAAAGGCCTGATATCAAAAGAAAAGGCCCCCTCTTCTTTAGGTGGATCGACTCCTGAAATTTCACATGATGTCAGAACTTTGTCAATATTTTCACCGTTGTTTCTCTCAAGAGGCGCCTGGTTGTTTACTTGACTTTTTGAAAGGTCGGTAAAACTAGCACCAAGACCGGGCTCCTTGTTGGATTTATCAATTTCTACAGTACAGCTGGTAACTGCAAGTATGAAAATAGCATAACTTCTTAGTCATTTATCATTAAGGTGGAAAATTTCAGCATGCAAGTAGACAACTATAGAATCCTAAAAACCTCATGGATGGACAAAATTGCTTCTTGAAGAATAACATGATCTATCTAAAAGAAGAGAAATATTTGCTATCAAATTCAAGTCATACATAAAGACAATTTATTTTGAAATATAGATGCTAATTCGCTATTAACAACTCTGACAAAATACATAGTTAACCTTTTAGTGTACTTTTACCAGTTTTCAGGCACAAAGCTAAAGCAGGCAATATTGCACCCACAACATACTGTTAACATATCTCATGCAGGCCCTTCAAATGAGAATGTGAACTACATTCAAAAGCTAAGTATTACACATTTTAACTAAGGCACTCAGAGTCACCCCAGACTTTCTTACCTCATAAGATCAATGGAAATTCACAACGAAGCATTTCAATTGGCTAAAGCCAACGACAGTGCAAACAATATTCAGTTGCATTAATAAGAAAGCCATTGACACTGCAACACCCATACCTCTCAGATAATGAGTGTTGATTAAAAGTGTGTACAAAATTCAAATACTAGAGTCGTCAATGATGCAGTGAAAAAGATATCATATAGGTTGGGTCAATGATCAGACACCTGGAAAAATTTCCCCTCCGACATATCACTAAATCAAAATAAAGCAGTAGAATAATGGTCTCTTTTCAGTTAAGAAGGTGTAAAAACGGATAACATGCAACAAAAAAGGTTATCGTCCAGTAACAGGTTGGCCCAGTCATGTTATGTACCATGAAGAAGGAACTGTCCAGAAGGAGAATTTTAGCATAAAATGGAACAAAAATAGTCCAAGTCAACTGCCAGGCTTTGGTCTTTAATCAATTTTCTTATGATTTTTGGCTTTTTTATGTATCATACTAAAATTCAGTGTCATTTAGATCCATGAGTGTTTATCTTGTTACCCCACTATGACCCAGCATTAACCTCCAGTCACCCCTTGTTCTCATCTTTGACTCCCACCTTTTCTCATCTCATGAGTGGATGAGTCCCTCATCTCAAGGAAATTTGATTACATCCACTCGTTTGAGTTCCATCTTAATCCAGAAGCGTCAATACAAAACCCAAAGGAGAATCGAAACAGTACCTTTGCTTGTTAGATCTGCTTATACGTGAAAAAAAAATTAGAGAAAGAAAATACAAAAAAGAATTATCTGTTGCTTTCATGGAATGATCTCTATTCTCTTCAATCATTTTCTGCAGGAATGCATTCTTTCGATTTACGCTGAATTGGAATATCTTGGTTTTGATCACTAAATCAAATTACATGTTTATTTTTATTTCCCCTAAATCTAAATGGTCAAAACTAGATGGTTGTTATATTCTCTGGACTCATAATACACTATGTATCTATTTTGTCAATCTTTTATACTTCTCTCTTGAGAAGATTATACATCAAAATAGATTCTAAGCTACTTGATTCTAGCTCCATCATTAATTAGTAAGTTAGCCAAGGATGATCTGGCTGTCCAGATAAGCTATATGATAAAGCCTGAATAAATGTATTTTTTTTAATAAAGAAGCTTAAGCATTTCTTCCTAATAAAATGCTTGAGTTCACATATAGAATTCATTTTATGTAAATCCAGAAAACAGAGTAAGTCTTCACTGGAACAGACAAGACTAACAATTCTTTTAAAGATATCAATGTCATTGTAAACCCTAAAACAGTACCATCATATATCTATTTATAACTTTTGTGAATGAGCATTATAATGCATACAGGAGATAACCTTCTCCATTACAACATAAAAATAATAGTAGAGCATCCTCCAAGATGGCAATATGTACCACACTTGAACTGTAAAATAATATAACAAACCAACAAGGGGTCCAAGTACTGGACATATAAATGTAGAATAACTTGTATTACAGATATGTGAATTCTGCAGATAAGTACTCACCTGACAATGCAGAACTCATTCCACAGTTTCTTTCTGTTTCTGTTTCCATTGGCTTTTTAGTATGAGCAACTTCAACACCATCCTCCTGCACTATTAATGCATTCGAAGAATCTTCCATCCTTTTCGTTAACTCCTTAGAGGCTTCATTCGGCATGGTGACACTGGAAGTCTCTAACATGGAAACAGATTGATGGCTTGTCTTTATTTCTCCTGCTGCAGTACCAGGCGTTGTACCCATCTCACTTTCAATAGTCGGCACGGGCTCATCCGATTCAACTGACTCTTTAGGAGCTGAAAGGCTGTGTTGTTTGGGGGCATCAATTTCAGTTTCTTTACTTTGATCTTTGTGCCCTGAATCATGTGAAGGTGAGTTATACTCATGAGAGTCAACTAGTCCATCCCCTTCAACACATGATGCTGCCAACTTTGTATCTTCAACATCGGTATTCAATACTGCAAATTAGATTTTACATAGAGTAGGAATTAAGATGGCATTGTGGATGAAATGGCATGAGAACCTGTTATGATTCTGCCAATGTTAAGAGAGGGGGGGGGAGATAATACAGCACTAATGATAAAATACCTGGATAATCCCCAATAGAACTGTCTTCAAATCCAGTAGCTTTTTCAACTGTAGCTCCCCCAGCTGGACAAGGGGAACCGACCTCTTTATCAATGTCATCACATACTATCTTACATGGATCAAGAGATAACTTCTGACCCTCTATTTCATGGGTAGAAACATCTAGTTTATTTTCAGAAGCATCCACTAGCATATCGCCAGAACATGTCTGATTGCTCTTAGGGGGGACATTATCCCCATTGTCCACATTCTCTGTCCGTATTGCAGCAGAACATCTGGCATTTTTCATATCATCAACTAATGATTTCTCATCACAACATTCACCAGAAACTGTGGAATCTGTAGAGTTAACAGGATCATTTGCTGCAGGGTCATCATCCTTCTCAGAAGGGTGACCTACTACCTCAGTTAACATAGACCCAGACGTAGCACATGGAGCAACAGGAGAACTGTTACTATCATCATTACTAGCAAGACTTTTGTGCTGGTCTGTTTCATTACCACTGTGGAGTGCAGGAGAAACAACATCACTGCTTTCAATACGAATCCCCTTAATAACTTCTCCATGAAGGGCAGTAGCTGAATTCTCATGCAATGTGCTATGACCGTCAGATAACTGTTTAGTCTCTATGTCCGATGTAGTAACATGCTGAAGGCAATCTGCAGGTTCAAGAACATATGCAACCTTGTTGTAGCCATCACCTGAGGATACAGATTCTCCCATCCCCAGCATACTAGATGCATCTCCAAAATTCATAATGCAAGATTCAACCGCAGGCTCTACTATTGAGGATTGCAGCGTGGAAGGAATTTCATGTGAACGGTGCTTCTCTACATTGTCAGTTTCAACAGCAGTCCCACTCGATCTCAAATCAATTTCACTGCTTCCTTCTTCCTGCTTTTCAACTGTATCAGAAATACCTTTTGCTATATGACTTGAACTTGAATTTACAAAACTGAAATCACTAATTTTATCCTTGTCAACAGACTCCCTAACACAAACATTAATTTTCTGAGTACCGCTCTCAGTATTATCGATTTCTTCCCCAATACCAGGTAAGTTTTCTTGCATTTGAATGGATAGAGATTCATCCACCACGCCACAAGTTTCCCCTTGATTATCATTGGCTATCTTCATGCTGAGATTTGAATTTCCAGAGATCATGGTTAAACTACTCTCTTTGTTATCAACACCTGCACCATAAGAGGTTGTCTCCTTAACCTGTACAGTATGTTCAGCCTGAATGTTTTCAACTCCTGCACTTCGATTTAAACTAGAAAAACTTCCCCCAACTTCAGCTGGCGCTAATGAAGGATTGTCAACATCATCAACCTTATTATCCTCCATCAAGTTGTTCTCCATTTGTCTTGTTGAGCTACCCAGCTGATCACCTGGATCTGATTCCTGAATAATGTTTTCACCTGGGACCATTTCTTCCTGTCCAACTGCTTTCAATAACATTTCAACAGATTCAGATGATGTTGCCTCAGACCAGACATTGATATGCCTCGGCAAAGCACAAGATTCTGCTGCACTGGAGCTGAACTCTATTCCATTACCTCCTCGAGAAAAATCCTCAATCCAATGATTGTCTTCCTGACTTGGGATACCAAGAAAAACTTCGTTCTCAACTAAACTGTCAAATCTCAAATGCCCATGGAGACTGTCATCAAAATCAAACTTAGGAAGAGCAAACGGTCGCAAAACAGAAATTTTAGAGCTCTCTTCACCAGCTAAGTGAAGATTCTGGCCTTCATAGTCATTGTCATTATAGTCCATCGGTGTATCCCTGAAAGGAAAAAGGAATCCACAAGGAAAGAGAAACCAATCTCAACAAGGCTTCAGAGGAAGCAACAAACTAATAGACAGTAAACAAAGTAGCACTCATATTTAGAATGAGTACCCAGCCCTGGAAAGAAAACGAAAACATTTCCACTAGAACCCTATATGACATTATTATTGTGACTCCTTCGAGTCATAAACCTCCCACAGTTCAATCCTTTTTTTTTCCAATTTCTCCTGAACTAATACAATATCTAAAGCAGGAGATTTTACCAGTAAGAGACTTGATAAGGAACCCAAAACACAGGGTTTCCATATGGAACCAAACTAGTGATGAGGTGGAAATACAAAAGGTGATCATTTGTTTGGCTCCATAAGGAAATGTTGGATTTCTTATCAAAATTCTTACCAGTAAAACTATTACTTAGTTTCAATAAGAGAATTTTGTATCTTGTTTTCTCAATTCTCTAAGTCCAGCCACGCCAATATGAAAAAGTGAAAATTACAGAAATCAAATTACTAGTTTCCATGGCCATGGATACATGAAGGATGCTAGTCCACCAAGCTTATACTGCAATAAATCTTCTGGGAAATTAATTTAAAAAAAAAAAACAGGTTCTTTCTTCTACATTAGTGATGCACATTGTATCGACAATAGAGTTCACTTTCACCATTTATCAGAGATGACTAGCAATCCATCAACATTTTCCCACTTTGTCCGATTTCATAACCTTACAGCACGCATGTGATCAATATAGCTCCCACAATATTTTTCTAATAGCAGCACAATAAATTACAGTTTTTAGTGCCTAACAAGGTAACCATCAGAGCAATAAAGTAGTGAAACTGAGATATTAAAATGCGCTTAAATTTGGGGGGGGGGGGGGGGGGAAGACATATCTCACCAGGAAATTAATTATAAGACCAAATAAATTCCCACAACAGATTTACAAGAAAGCAAAGTCGGAAGATAATCATTGCAAGCTAGATAATAAAACCTACAGTGTTATAATCAGCTATGGCCCAGGTTGATAGAGTCTTGTGTGTGTGAGAGAGTAAGTGTGTGTGCACTCCAACATCAACTAAAATCTAACAGAAAGGAGGACATCATACATTTTGCAAATTGTGGGCATGAAAGGATCCAGAAAGAAACCCCCGATGAACCCTTAAGTTAATGATTTTAGTTAATAGCTTTAGAAAAAAAACCCTAAAACAGTAAAACTGCCTGAAATTAGATGAGAAATAAGAAATTTCCTTTATTTATTCAACAAAATAAGTTCATTCGTCACTGAACCCATCCGGAAATCAATTAATCCACTGCCGGAGAAAAAATTCGAGAAAAGCCCCATCAAATTTACACGTAGACCCTCAGCGCTCTCAAGCACCACAAGAGTGACAAACAGAAACCCCAAAAATAGAACTTTAACTACACCTTTATTTTTCTCAAAACCAAAACAATAAATTTAAGGGCCTTGGAAATCTAATTGAAACAAAAAACAAAAAAAACAAAAGAGGAAATGAAGAGTACCAGAAGAAGTAAGTGTAGAGACGCTACCTCCCTCCATCCGGAGATGAAATCCTCACCGTTGATTCCCCTCAACTCAACCCCAATCGAACAGCCACGTTTTCCTTCATAACCCTAGCCCCCGAACACTCCAAACTCCGGAGCAAAAACCCTTAACTTCCTGAACACCGCCGTCCAACTCGTCAAATTCACCGAATCAACAAGAGGCAAATTTGAAAATACATGTACATACAAATGCACAGAGAGCGTGTGTGTGTGGATAGGTGTGTGCGCGCAGAGATAGAGAGAGAAAGTGGTGTGAGAACTGTGTGTGTTTGTTTCAGATGTTAGGCAAGGAAAAACTGGTAAAACTTGCTTTTTTAGCAGAGTGAACAAAACAAGGCGAAGGGTTGCGGGGTTGGGGGTACATTTGGGAATTTGAAAGCGAAACTCTGACGCGTATGAGCAAGGAATATATTGACGTGTCATCTTTTTATTCGCTATAATAGAAAGAGAGCCAATGGCTTTTTTCTCTCTCTGTTTGAAATTTGAAGGCTAACGGGGGTTTGAGTTACTGCCTGTGACATAGTGAAGATGACAGTAGTTATAATCATGACACTAGTATCAGATAAAGGGGTAGATGTGTAATTCTATTTGTGTGGTTGTGTTAATACTTAATATTGATTCTATATACAAAAAGTAGTTTTTTCCCAAATTTTATATAAAAAGTCATTTTTCACTAATTTTACACCTTTATCCAAGACAAAAACTTATGTAATTTGTAGTATCTCCAAATATATTATTAATTTATATTAATTACATATTTATAAGTAAATCTCAATGTAATATTCTCAAATCTATTATTAATTTAGTATTGGTTATATATCCATAACATATTAGTGGTGTATCCCTTAATGTATTAGATTTTTATTTATAAAATATTAGTTGAATACTCATAATGTATTATTTATATAATTGAAATATATGTTTTAGTGATACATATGAGTTGTATATTCATAAGGTATTCATTTATATAGTTGATATATGTTTTTGTGAAACATATTACTTGTTAGATGTAAAAGTATTAATTCTATTATTTAAAAGTATTAAACTTTGGATTGGGGGTACACTATATTTCAGAGATATGTCAGCTCTTCTCTTGATTCAAATAGTTCAAATTTTATTTCTATTTAAGTAATGTTAACGTTAGAATTTGTAGATGATTAAATTTCAAGTCAAACACTCAATTTAGAAAAATTCGATTTAAATTAACCAATTAAATTCAAAGAAATCGAATAAAATGTGTAGAAAATAATGTGCCTAAAACCTACTCGAACAAATTTGGTCGGTTTGGGATGGCCGACCAGAATCGTATTTAATTTATATGAGAAAAATGAATTCTTTTGTGCTTGAATACAATAAAATTCGAATCATTTATAAGTTAACATTTTTACTATTAATGGTTTAAGGAAGAGCACAAGTTAGTGGAGATCATGTCCACTTCTTCCTTGTATTTCGTCTACTTTCTAGGAAGTGAGAGGTTAATTCCCCTCACTATCCCCTATTAACCAGGAATATCCTACTAGATCTTTCGAGCCACATTCTAATCTGGTCGGCGCATGCCTTTTGGACTCGTCATGAAATCGGTTCTGACCAGGTCGCTTGCCGGCCTAGTGGATTGTTATGACCGGGGTCATCCGGTCATCTGCTCAATGATCTTTCCTGATCGGGCTCTATATGCCATAAATCTCTGCAATCCGGCTAGGTAATGTATTTGGGTCGAGCTCGGGTCGGGAATCAAACATATAACATTTAAGTAACTTTGTCTTTTTATCTTTCAAGTTTATTCCAATCTTAATTAATACAAGATTTCTTACTTTTCAACTTACATATTTAATCTCTTTAATATTTATTTACATAAGATTTTAGATTTCAAATTTAGATTTGAATTAGGAAAAGTTCCAATAAAATAATTATTAAGAAAAAAAAATCATGTTAATTTAGGGTGGATGGGAAGAGATTGATACGTCAAAATGGATATTTTTTATTGAATTTTATGTGGACTAATTTATAACAAAAATACTAAAACCACATATATTTTAAATTGAATGAGGTATTTAGTGAGAACAAGTTCATACTCATAAGATATAAAATAAGATTTAGTGTGAACATTAACATAGACATCTTAATTTCCATGCCATGTCAACCCCTGTACTGCAAAATAAAATCACAGTTTGTAATTGTTTGTACTGAAATTATGTTGCATTAATATTATATTTCAAAATTTCCGATAGAGGTTTTTCCCAATTCAACAATATAATCTTAGCATAGGGAATACATGGCCAGATTGTTGATATTATATTCATTTGAACTCATAGAGCCAAAATGCACAACAACTTTAACACCAAGTACACAACCCGATTTTGAACCAATTCAGAAGAGACACTTCTATTCCAATTCATTCAGACAAGAAGATAAACGAAATCGAGCCAAGTCAATGTAATAAGAAACATCAAACACTGCATACTACAAGGAGATGAAAGCAAAGAGTTGTTACTCATTTATCTACTTGCTACCAAGCAAGATCAGCTATATCAGCATCAAGATTTCGTTTATTTGCATAACCAAAAAAGGGAAGAAAACACCATTTTCGCCTCTCGTTAGAACCAAACTCTGTCAATTTAGGAACAAAGACAGAATTCCATCAATGCCCACGAGCAACATAAGCAAGAGAAATTGCAGCTAACAAAGTAGTTGCAGAGGACAGAACTGTCCAAAAACTCTTCTTCTTGTTTGCATCTTTCACCGAGCTTTGGAGGCTCTCCAATTGCCTCTTCATCTCCTCCACCTTAGCAACTTTGCTCTTGAAAGCATTCTTTATTGTCTCCAATTCCATCACATATATCTTTGTTTCTTCACCATTTACGACCAATTCACCAACTTCCTCATCACCTTCATCCTTCAAGCAAAATGCTGATATGCCCTTCAACATATTCAGCACTATCTCAGAGTTAGCATCTGCCAATTCAACTCTACCCTTCATTGAAGTAAACACATTTTGAGCATCAGTTATTGTGTTCTTCAAAGAGGTAATCTCCTTCTTCAGCATTTCACACTGACTTTCTAACTCTATCTTTTCAGCAAATATTGCAGCATTTCCTGCCTTCAATTCCACTGCAAACTCATGGCTTTCCTTCACCTGACTCTCTAATTCTCCAATCTTTTCCCTCAAGCTCACACCATTCATCTTTTCTTCACCGAGACTATGCTCCATTTTCTCCCTTTCAAGATTAACCTTCTCAAGCTTGCCCTTATAATCCCCAACTTCAGATTCTAAGCCCTGGATCTTCTCCAAATCAAAACGACTAGATTCCTCCAATTTCAACACAACAGCCTTGAGTTCAGCTACCTTGTTTTCCAACACTCCAACTTCATCATCCACTCTACTTTTAGCCGCTAGTATGACAATCTTTTCATTAACCAATTCTCCTATTTTATCCTTCTGCTCAGCTAGCTGCTTCTTGGCCTCACTAAAACCCTTCTCGGTAGCAGTTTTCTCATCAACCAACCCTTGAATTCTCTCATTACTCAACTTATTTTCTTCCACCAATTCTTTAATCCCCCTCCCCATCTCATTCTGCCTCTTTTTACCTTCAACAAACTTTTTCTCCAACTCAGCCACAGTCTGCCGTAGTTTCACCTCTTCCTTTTGCAAGTTAACCACCATCTCATTAAGTTCACTAGATGCACTCTCCAATTCTTGCCTCCTAACCATCTCCACATTTTTCTCCTCTTCGATCTCTTCCTTCTCTCTAACAATGGCACGAATTGTTTCCTTCATCTCCTCTATCAACTTATTGGACTCCACTAAATTCCTCTCCGTTGAATCTTTCTCCGCCATTACCGATTTAATCCTCATCTCCATATCTTGTTTTTCCCCCTTTACAGCATCATATGAACGGCGTAATTCATCAATCTCTCGTTCGATCAACCTCTTCTTCTCCTCATATTCGACCAGTTTCCCTTTCAAAGCCTCACCCTCCTCAATTTTCTGATTGAACTTAACCTTAAAACCATCTCTCTCTCCAGCAACCCTCTTCGAAACCTCCCTCTCACTGCCCAATTCACCTTCAATCTCACTCAACTTCCCATTCAGTCTCCCAATCTCACTCTCCTTATCGTTAATCACTCTCTCCAACCCGCTCATTTCCATTTCAATGCCCTTAATTTTCCTCTCAAACTCATCCCCTTTCAAACCCACCTGAGCAGCAACAAAGACCGACACCACACTCCTCTCAAGTTCCAGCCTCGCAGCCCTGTCACCCAGCACAGTCAACTCGGACTTCAACGATTCCCTCTCCGATTTCGACCGAGTCAACTCCGATTCCAAAGACCCCTTGGACTGAACTAGCGATTCCACCTGCTGACGGCGCTCAAACGCTTCTTTGAGCAGCATTTGGTTGAGCGATTTCAGATTCTCAAGCTTCTCCGAAGCCTCGGAATCCATGGAGGGCGTGATCTCTCGCACCGGAACCTCCTGTTTCTGCGATGGTTTCTCTTGTTGAGCGTGGGATACTTTCTTCTTCGCCATTGATTGGTGGTAGAAAAGGGTATGGAAGATGAGGGTTTTCTGGGGGTTTCTGTTTGTTTGCTTGGACGTATGGCTGTGGAAAATCTGAGATGCAGAACCTCAAAAACTGGAAGGAGATAACGAAGGAGTGAGGCTAGTGCATTGATAGAGAGATGAAAGCGAGAGAAACAGATAGGGTTTCCTTTCCTGAGAATTCAAATTTTGGAGGGCTCGAGATACTAGGGATTATATTTTTGTTTTGGCTGGATGGGGGATATTAATTTTGGCATTTATTAGGGCGTATGTCATCAGAAGTTTATTGGGCCGCTGCCTTTTCTTATTCCCTTCCCATTCCACTTTCCCTACTTTCCTATTAGGCATCGATTATATTATAATCAAATTTCTATTCAATTTAAAACGCTTATACACTTCATTATTCATTTTACGGATATTATTAAAATTTTACTTGAAAACGATTATTTTTTCATTTTGTAATCTGAATATTTTTTCCAATTACATTTTAAATTCAAGATTTTTTAAATTACAACCTAATGTCATTTTCCAATCAATATATGTCAAAACACTTCATATTTTTAGCCAAACGAAATATCTTAATTAGTATCTAATTTACTTTTAAGCTCAATTTAAGCAAAAATCGAAAGAAGAATTCGAATTTTACTAGAGCTTTGTCTTGAATTGCAGTCTAAAATCATGATGAACTTTGAGGTGTAATTGAACAAAGAAAAAAAAATCAGTTGCAAATTTGAAAAAAAAAATGTCTTACTTTATATTGGTTTTTCTATATTAGTCCTTCATAATGCCTTATTTAATACATAATTAAAAAAGGACTAAATTATTTTTATTCTGAATATTGTAATAATAATTTTTTCTACTTTTTGATACATATGTAATAGGAATTGAGGATTAAGGTGTATACTTTTTATTTAATATCTTGGAACGGATTTTTTACAATATATTGTTGGGTTTTTCTTTTTGCTGCATTTAATATATATTACACTTGGATGTATATTGAAAGATTGAATTCATTGATTAAATAGAAATACAACTTTGACAGGAACAATTAAATTTTAATATTAACTATTGAGAAAGCAGGTGGATGCTTAAATGGATTATAATGATTTTCGATAGTCTTGTGTTCATTCATTTATAAGCTTGCTGTTTTTACCCTTCTTATTTCCTATTTTCCTTTTCGTTTTTAAAATTTCCCATTGATCCAAATGTTATGAAACAAACTTATGCCACTGAAATTGATAAGATGTGATTGATCTGGCCTCTGGGTTTTTTTATAGCTATTTTGTGGACAAAGTTAATTAAATTTATCAAAAGAGATAAACAACTTGAAATATAATTGTTTTTCAATTTATAACTTGAATTTTTTTTTTTTAAATAACAAATTTTTTTTTATGAAAATCACGTGTCGTATTTCCTTAAAAAAAAAAGTTGCAATTTAAAAAACTTCAGATTAAAATCAAAAAACAAAAACAGTTTAAATTACAAATTAAAAAATAATTATACTTTTAATTAATTTTTACATTTAACCTTTATCAAAACCTTAAACCATAAGGGCATGTTTGGTTCGCGTGTTGAGTTAGGTTGGTTGGGTTATGGTGGGTTTACACTATTTGGATTAAATTGGGTTAATTTTTTGATATGTTTTGTTTGAATGTTTAATGATAGGTTTGACTTAATTTTGTGTTTGGTTTGAATGTTGTGATATCTATTGAGTTAGGTTTATATATTAAAATTTTGTTTGGTTCAAATGTTTGTTGTGAATTTATTTAAACAATACCAAAATGCCTTTAGAATAAAATGAATATAATTTAAAAAATATATATATATATATATATATATATAAACATTGAATGAAAATCTCACAAATACTCTCTCATTTCCAATTTTACAAAAATGGACATTCAACGACAAAATGTTCTTTTTTTTTTTTTGACATTTTCTGGTTTGATCGGTTTTCCTCTTTTTTTTTTTTTTTGCATTTTCCTTATTTATTTCATTATTCTAACATAAAAGTTTATTCACATTTTGTAATTGATGAACACCAAACTCCAAAGTGGATTTTAAGTTGGAAAAATGTTATGATATCTATTTTGGATCCAAGATAGATTTATGAATTAAGTTGGAAAAAACCATTAATTCTTATTGGTAAAAAAAAAAATTAAAGATGAAATGATGAAAATTAATCATTAATTCTTATTGGGAAAAAAATTATTAATTCTTATTGGTAAAAAAAAAAAAGAATTATGATATCATTAATTCTTTTTCCATGTGAAATTAATCAGACTATAACCTTTCAATGAAATGATGAAAATTATAATTATGAATTAAAAAAAAATTATAAGTTATTGTTAAATGCTAAATGCTTTTGTACTTATTGCTAAAAAAGTACATATTTGGTCACTGAGATAAAGTTTTCAATAGTTCAATAATGAGTAATTATTTTAGGAACCTCAACTTATTACATATTTAATATAGCACATTATTAAATGTATCAAGAATTTATGGAAAAAAGGGTAAAATAGTAATTTTACAAAAATCTCCTTATGGTGGGTTTAATAAACCACCCAAAAGTGACGGGTTTAATAAACCCACCATATACCCAATAATTACATTTTAAATCCGGGCCTAATCTTAACCCAGATTTTTCAACCTATAAAATAAACATGAATTTAATTGAGATTAAGTCTTCCAACTCACCCAAACATTTAAAGCAAACATGTCATAAGTCGTTGTGTTTATTTCACCAACAGGCAGCAATAAATGCACTAACATTTTATTTTTATTTTATTTTAACTTTTTAGATAACGAGAAATTTCATTAACCAACATTTTATTTTATTTTTTTGAAACGTACCACCATTTTAATTTTTAAGAAATATATTTAGTTTAGATATGTAAAATTATAATAGGCCAATTTGCTATTAAAACCATACTTATGTAGCATTTTTTTGTCATTTTAATAAAAGGGTTTGTTTTATTTTATTCGTATACTTTTTTCAATAAAGATATGATATTTTTGTAATTATTTGTCATTAAAATTCATCAACCACACTTTAAAAATGATGACAAATGTCATACCATTCTACCATGTAAATTGTCATGTCATACAAATCACAACATATAAGTTTTCAATCCCACCAAAATAAAGACAACCTTACCACTTTTTTCACACTTCATTGTCATATTTCCAATAATAACTTGTCACGTAACTTATAACGAGCTATCTTCATCCAAACCTTTTCTCTCACTTAAACTAGTTGAGATTTCTAAAGAATAAAAAATAAAAAAAACATAAATAAATAAATGATCTAGCTTGAACAGTCGAAACTTGCGTAATGATCCATGGTCATGGTCCCTGATTACTGGGATATATTATTAATTTTGAAAAATGAATAAGATAGTTTTCTTAAAGAAATCCTTATATTTTATTATAACTATAAATATAACTAATTAACTCGTGTATATTTTTTGAAGGATAAATTTCATAACAAGACTCAATTTGTAGAGCCAAGAAGCTGCCTTAAATATCTATAATTCTCAAGTGTAATTTCGGGTTAGAGTACCCCTGATACTCTATTTGAATTCGATTTTTCTATTAAAAATAAAAAATTAAATTTATAAATTATTTTTCAATTTTAGACTCAATTTTTAAAATTTCTCAATAAGGGGCTCAATTTAAAAAAAATTCTCAATTTAAGGCTTGAAATTTAGATTTAGTCTCAATTTAAGACAAAATTCAATTTTATTTTTCTTTTTATTTACATTTTAATATATATTTATAGTTTAGATAAATTAAGATAAATTCATGCAATTTTGGTATAAAAATATATAAAATCAATTTTAATATTAATCAGTTTAATATAATTTATATTTTATAAATTGAATTAACGATTTTTTTCTTTCTTTCTTTTTTCATATAAATTAAGATAAGTTAAATAAAAATTGTTCTTAAAGCACACTAATTTGTCTTAATTTATCCAAAATATTAATAAATCTATACAAATATAAATAAAAAAGAAAAAGTATATAAAATTTTATCTGGAATTGATAATTCAATCTAAATTTCAAGTTTTAAATTGTAAAAAAATGTAAAATTGATCTTTTTATTGAGAAATTTTAAAATTTAGATTTAAAATTAAAAACTAATTTATAAATTGAGTTATGAAGTGTATCCATATTTTGAATATGAGCACTCTCTTATCCCTACTTATATATTGATTACACACATTTTATTAATTATGAGATTCCTGATTATAACCATACAAACTTCTGTTTTATTAAGGAAAATAAAATTTGTACTTTTAAAAAAAATTGAGAGGGGGTTATTTTTAACAACTATTGGGCCGACCTTTCTATTATATTTGGTAAATGACGACTGTCCAATATTCATATGCCCAAATTGGATTAATTTACTAAATCATTAGTAGTTAATGATGAAGAAGAAGATGATGGACAGTTACATCACCATTAATTCATATTACAATACAATCAATTTCTACGATTAATTTAGTAATCTTTATCTATAACAATGAATACGTGATATTCATATAACGTCAGTCATCATAACAAATAATTAATACATATTTAAAAAAAAATGTACCAACATTCATTATTTTAAGATAATCCTTCTCTTCATGCGTACATGAAAAATAATTTTATTTAATTTCCATATAAAATTCTTATAACTATTTATTAGACAAATCCCCTGTAATCATGGGTACGATCCTAGAGTAATATATCATAGACTATATTATAATTGATTAAAATTAAATGATATGTCCTTATATAATTATAAAAATAAAATAAAAATTGTGAGCTACGCATTTAACATTGTTTATTTTATCAATCCTATTTACAAAAGTTATTATAATATTTGTTATAAAACATATATGATACACGAAAACTGCTCTAGTTACTCACATTTATGAAAATGGTTAATTATATGAAAACCATTGATCTTGTTTAGATTATCCCATAATGATGTCGGAGAAGCAAGACCGTAAAAATAAATGAAATTAATATTATAACTTAAAAAAAGACCAATATAAATAAAAATAAACATTAAATTGAAATATGACCCAAAATTCATGATCTTTTATATTTTATACTAGAAGTTGCATAAATGTTCACTATTCTTTCTCAGTTAATTACTATTTTTAAAAGACAATTATTGTATTTGTATATTTTATTTTACCAATAAAAATTACATATAGTCATTTCAGATTTTGCAAATAATAATTTCCGAAAATTATCATAACTAGAATTGATATTTATTTTCTTATTATTATGTATGAATAGTGAATTAACTTATTGGATGTCGAGATTAACCTTGATTATATTATAACAAAGGCCGGTTGGTCGGCGCCAATGAGTGGCTTTAATCCATCATAAGTAGGGCCAAAGTCGGTAATACATAATTATAATTGCACTTAAATTTTGCACTATATAAACCCATTACTCCAATGAAGCCTAATACTCAAAAAGAAAAGAATTACAATTTCCAAGTCTTGTGGCTTGATTCTCTCTCTTCTTCTTTTTAGCGCTTTAAGAGATAAAAATGGTGAAAATCGCATTTGGTAGCATTGGCGACTCTTTCAGTGCTGTTTCGGTTAAGAGTTATGTAGCTGAATTTATTGCCACTCTTCTCTTTGTTTTTGCTGGCGTTGGCTCTGCCATTGCTTTTAGTAAGCCTTCCTCAATATTATACATTCTTTTCAAATTACTATTTCATGGATTATTTGTTGTAAAAAAAAATTTAAAATGTTGTAATTTGGCAAATAAGTGATAACAAATAAGTGTTTTGTATATTATATTTGTTCAATTGTCGAATATTTTTCTATCTATAGATGTTTGGTACTATTTTATATCTAATTTACTTATGTGGTGTTTTTTTTTTATATGTAGATAAGTTGACTTCTGATGCCGGTCTTGATCCATCGGGATTGGTGGCAATAGCCGTGGCTCATGCATTTGCATTGTTTGTGGGAGTGTCGATGGCTGCCAACATCTCCGGCGGCCACTTGAATCCGGCTGTGACGTTTGGATTGGCCATTGGAGGAAACATCACCGTTCTCACCGGCCTCTTTTATTGGATCGCACAATGTCTTGGCTCCATTGTTGCTTGTCTCCTCCTTAAATTCGTTACTAGTGGTCTGGTAAGTATATTTCTTTTGCACAATTTTGATATGAAAATTTCAAATAATTATCACAAAATTAAATAGATTATATATTAATATATAAATAAAACATCAAAAAGGGAAATGATGGTTGTCTCGTAGTATCATGATATCATAAAAAAAAATAAAAAAATAAGGGTGTGAATTCTTCATTTTTTATCTTGTGGGACAAACTCTGGTAAAAGATTAATGAGATTAAAACACAACTTAGAATATAGAACTATCGAATAGTTCTCTGGTAAAGTTATTACTCCCCATGGTTACTTCATAATCGTGCAAATACATTAATTAAGAAGTGGAGTTCCATTAACTAGGTCCAATAATTGAAAGCAATAGCTAGCATAAAGGAATCGTATTTATTACTTATTATTAGACCACAAGACTGTCACCTAATTTTTTTTAGTTTTGGATAGACTATTTAATTCGTTTAGTGATGCATTAGGATTAAAAATTAAAAATGTTTTCCCTAGATGCTTTTGACCAATAATAAAATCACTAATGCATTTCAAATTATCAGTATCTACTGCATCTATTGTATTTAAAACTTGTTGGCAATTTCTGTAATATGCATATACAATGCAAATAACTACCAACTCATCGACTTCAGTTACTTCAATTTAATTCGCTGCAGTTCAACTTAAAATCATTTTAAATAAATAATTATAAATTTAAAAACAAGATGAAATATAAAATAAAATAAAAAACATTTTGCCCGACTTGATTAATTTGGCACCTCTGAATTTTTGCATCAAATTTTCAATGGTCAGTTTGTAATTTATGATAAAAATTGTGGTGAAACAGTCAATTCCTACTCATGGAGTTGCATCTGGACAAAGTGCAATAGAAGGGGTTGTAATGGAAATTGTGATAACATTTGCATTGGTGTACACTGTGTACGCCACAGCTGCTGACCCCAAAAAGGGCTCACTCGGAGTAATTGCGCCTATTGCAATTGGGTTCATAGTTGGGGCCAACATCTTAGCGGCCGGCCCATTTAGCGGTGGGTCAATGAATCCGGCCCGCTCATTCGGCCCAGCTGTTGCAAGTGGTGACTTATCGCAGAACTGGATCTACTGGGTCGGCCCACTAATTGGTGGTGGGCTTGCAGGCCTTGTTTATGGCGATATTTTTATTGGTACCCATGCCCCACTCCCAGCTTCTGAGGATTATGCTTGATCATTTTTAATGAATGTGGAGCCTTTTCTTCTCCTTTCTGTTAAATGTTGCACGTGTCATGTCACGTGCCTTGTCTTTTGAGTTCCATTTTTTGGCTTTTGCTCAGCAATGGAGCTATGTATTTTCTCAAATTTTAAATAAATATGTAAATAATTTTGCGAATTCTAATTCATGTTCTGATTTTTATTACTTTCCCGAATTTTACAAAATAGGGTGAAATTTTGATTTTAATCCAAAAATTGATCGGAATTCAGAAAATGGACCTAGCGTTGCAAATGCAAAAAGGGTCATCACAATCTTTTGAACCAAACATACCCATAATAATAATAATAATAATAATAATAATAATAATAATAATAATAATAATAATGTATTAATATAATCTATTGAAATCAAAATAGCATGGACATGAAGAAACCATCCCCATATTATCAGGACAGGTGTTTAGACATGTGATGTTGGGTTCTAGGAATCTTGAAACCTAATCCTTGGAACATGCATTTACATGTTACAGTATTCAAATACCCTTCTCCATCTTCTATGCCCCTAACCCACCTGAATATAGACTAGTGTCTTTGACTGAATGTTTAACACATTTAATTTTATATATATAGTTGAAGCTGTCCAAACTCCAAATAAATGGTGTCTGCTAAAAAAACATAGAATTGATATATTATATGTCAGAATTACTTTCCAAGGATTAAACACCTGATTTAGTGGGAAGTTATAAGCACGAGAAAGCATTCATGTATTCTTTTAAGCATCATGTCTCCCTGTCTATCTATAAATATGAATCAAATCTATCTCAACCATCTTAACTACCTTTCTACTTGCTCTTGCTATATCCATTCATCAAACATCCTCTCTCTCTCAGTACATCAGCTATTTCACAATAATCAAATGGAAAAGAGCAAACATCCAGGGTGGAAGGGTGTTTCATACTGGCTGAAGCATCAAGAAGAAGAAGAGGACGACGAAAAACAAGCATTACCTGCAATACCTCAACCACAAACACCCAAGGAGCCAATGGAGTTCTTGTCCAGGTCTTGGAGTCTCTCTGCAAATGAAATATCAAAAGCACTTGCTGCAAATCACATGCAACCTGCATTCAACAACAATCTCACGGTGATTCACGAAACATTTATGTCACACAATCCAGTAAGCCAATCAAGTCACATCATTCTTACTTCTCTCTAAATACAGAAAGTCACTAACTAGGTTCCTTACAAATTCATTTGCAGTCCATGAATACAGTAAACGGACAAATAAGAGGCGGAAGAGCAATTGCAAGGCTGTTTCACCACAAGGAGTGTAATATTGATAGTAATACTGTGAAAAAGAAGGATAGGGCACGTATAGAAAACGCACGCACACATGCTGTTCTCTCTATTGCTGGACTAGCGGCAGCCTTGGCTGTTGCTGTCTCAACAGAGAATTCTAAAAGCTCGAATTCAAAGATGAGCATGGCACTGACATCAGCAACCGAGCTCTTGGCCTCATACTGTATTGAGCTGGCTGAGTCAGCTGGGGCAGACAAAGAGTGCATAGCTTCTGTTATAAGATCTGCAGTAAGCATTCACACTGCAAGTGATTTAATAACTTTGACAGCTGCAGCTGCAACTTGTATGTACAGATTTCTACCATTATGTTTATCGAAGATAACATTATTTCTAAACTATCTCTTTCAAAGTATTACAATGTGATGCCTATGTGTTAAATAGCTTTGAGGGGAGAAGCAGCTATGAAAGCAAGATTACCTAAGGAAGCAAAGAGGAGTGCAGCTATAAGTCCGTACGAAAAGACCATAGCAGACTGTCATTCTCCAGCTGCTTTTCATAGTGAAGTCAAGGAAGAAGAGGATCTTCCTTGTATAGGTGACTTACTACAACTCACTCGAAAAGGTAACAATAGCTCTTAGCATATATTACAAATATCAGAGCAATCCTAACCAAGAGATTTCCACACCTACATTCTTGGAATTCACTTTACTGATTAATTCGATTCTTAGGTGTGCTACGATGGAAAAATGTCTCTGTCTACATCAACAAGGCATGCCAGGTACACATATATAACACAGTTATACCTAGAGATTGATCTATATACAGCTAACTTCTCTTTACATGTGTATGTCAAAACCTATCGTCGCATATCAACATATTGTACAGCTGACTGAGACAAGTTCTTTTCAGGTTACAATTAAGGTGAAGAGTAAACACGTGGGTGGAGCCTTTTCCAAAAATAATAAATGTAAGCTGTTAAGATTTCATCCAAAAGTTCACAGATGCATAGGGAAAAAAAGAAGTAAGTTTCATATGGAATTGTTAATATTACAACATATTTTCCTGAATCTCCAGACATTCTTTATGAAGTCATTGATGAGAGTGGTGGGTGGCCATTCAGAAAAGAAAGAGAAAATATGGAATTGTACTTTGGGGTGAAAACTGCTAAGGGACTGATGGAGTTCAAGTGCAAGAACAAAGTTTATAAACAGAGATGGGTGCATGGAATTCAGAAACTTCAGGAGCGCCAAAGAAGGTTTGAGGAGGCTGAGAATTCCCTAAGAATGTTGAATATCAATAAGAGCTTATAATCACATTCAGGAAGACAGAATTTGTTGAAGTTCTTTCCAGAAGTGGAAGTTTTCTCTCCAACACAGATCAAATATATAGCGATCTTTGTCAGGCACAGAGGTTGTAACAAGTGTCTATATCAAAGCAGAACCTTAGAATGTCTACTAGTACATAGTGTCTTCACTAGTTCACTCTGCATCGACAGACGATTTTCCTTTTGTATTTCAGATTTTTTGTAAAGGTTGTCATATTTTTCAAAAGTTTAATATCTTCCTCCAATGAAAAGGAATGGAGTACAAAAATTCAATTACAAAACCAGATCAGAGAAAGG
Organism: Scutellaria barbata; assembly: GCA_028654395.1. NCBI lineage: Eukaryota > Viridiplantae > Streptophyta > Magnoliopsida > Lamiales > Lamiaceae > Scutellaria > Scutellaria barbata. The sequence continues at coordinate 14,729,014 of CM053645.1, forward strand.
CAGAATGGAATAAAGTTGAATTTGGGTTGAGGGATTTGAGATGAATAAATTTCTGTCCACCAATAGATTTCAAATTCATCCTCCAATACTTCGAATCCTAACACAACCTAAGGTCATTCAGAGACAAAATTACTCTTATCACCATTATCTTAAAAGCTCTTTGATGAGGAGGTCAGGGAGGAGAAAGCCTAGCCGATCGCCCTCATTCAGGCGATGAATGAGAGACAAATACGGTTCTGCATCGAATCAAAGATGGAGCAGCCACTCACGTACTGGTCCTAAAGGAAGTTCAATTCGTGTGAGGGTAAACGAACAACTTAAATTTAGAAAGAGTTGCATAAGTTAATTGTAAGATAAAACTTCCTGGATTAATATTTGTGTGCCCCTATCAACTAACACTTTTCTCTTTGTATTTTCAACCCAAAAATTCATATCAGGAATCAGAGAGATGAGAACATAATAAAGTGAACTCTTAACACAATATCGAGCTAAATTAGCAAGGGGTCAGAAAGTCATGGCCAAAAATGGGGTATATGTACAGGTCGTACATCCACCATTTGCCACTAGCCTCAGAATACAACAGTCTTGTTTTTCTCGTAAGGTAACACCCGCAGTTCACAATATGACTTTATTGCTTTTGCAAGGCATTGCTTCTCCAAGTTCTCAGATTTCTGTATAAAACTCCTCAGATTATCTCTATGAGAAACCCTCTCCACCTGAGATAATTAAGACAACATCACATCATCCCTAGAGTACATGACCCATCACAAATTAGTTAATTTTTATAAAATATTAGTATTTGTAGCATAACACATTACACATAATGTATACGACAATTTGCGCTACAAAATTTCCATTAAGTCATTAGAGGTCACTCACATTAAGAAATCACACAAAATTGCCAGAAGATGGGAAATTTGTACTAGCAGGGTTTAAGCCGTAATATTTGTATTGTAAATTAATAAAAGTTAAAAAAAAATATAACATATAGTGAAGCAAACATATGAAAATATGATAGTAGTGCAAAAGATGGGAAGTTCACATGAACTTTACTAGCTCAACCGCTTCCAATATTTGCAAAAGTAATATTTAGCTCGAATGGATATACAGTTTAACTGTTGAAAGCAAACTTGATATCAATGTTAAATCTCGTGGCAAATTTTTTCAAAAGGTTTGCCTGATCAAGTAATTAATTTCAGATCAGTGATCTTCAGTAATGATAAATTGCATAGATTTTTGATATCTAGAACTAAAAGACATCAAGCATGAGGGCAACTAGTGATTACCATTTGCTCAATAATGGGGCCTTCATCAAGCTCTTCCGTGACAAAATGACTTGTTGCACCAATCAATTTAACTCCAGCATCAAAGGCCTGTGAATTTTGTTCAACATATTAAGTCATGTGACATCAGACGTAACAGTAGAAGCACCCTTTGAAGAAAGTAAGAAAACATTAACCTGCTTAGATGGACTCCCACCCTTAAAAGATGGCAGCAGGCCATGATGAATATTAATAACATCCCTACCGTAGCTTCTTAAGAAATTTCCAGATAGTACCTGCAGCAATTGACTGATATTTGAAGTACATCAATTGTGATTTGGTGCACTATTACAAATTCTTTATGGGAACACTGAAGAGCAACATGCAAAAAAGTAAACCATTGATTGTTTGTTCTAGAGCTGAAATGTTTGAAGAAATTGAAAGGGGCATAATCAAACTAACATCAGCTAGATGCATTTGGTTACTCATGTGAAACACCTCAAGACTTGAAAAGGGGCACCTTCATTAGTTACTGCAGAAAATTTTTAACGATATATGGCAGGATCAACAAATGAGTCAAGTTTATATAAAAAAAGAAGACTATATTGTATATTTGTATGACATTATTACCACCAACTTGATAGAAAGAACAGAAGATGAAAAGTGGAACAAGAAAATGCATTTTTTTCGCGGCATAAAGTACAAAATTTGGTCATATGACAGCATCCGGTAACATATCCAGGCAAGGCAAACACATTGTTGAGGAGTTTTCCAACTTCTAATTAAGAGCTAAATATTGTATTTGAGCTAGTTCGATAATCAAGTAAATCAAGCCAAACAGGGGTGGAGCTTGAAAAGTTTAATCTTTTTAAGTTTTAACACATATTTATATATTTTTTATTAGCTTACTGAGCTTAAGCTTCAGCCGACCTTTAGATAGTACTAAAAAAGAAAATATATTCAAAGCCGATTACCAATCAATTGCAAGTCAAATATCAAGATTTAATTTCCAGCTTTAAAGAGAACACAAATATTGATCTACTACGTTCCTATATTACGATTGAAGTGTAAATATAGTTAAGTAAAGTAAGTTCAGCTTTTGCTTACCTGCATGTATCTTGCAAGTACTAGAAAGTCCGTATCCTTAACCAGATTCAGGATATCTCCTTCTTTTTTGCCTTCTTTAGTTATGTCCAAATAGTAGTAAGGAATTCCATGCCTTTCAAGAAATCGCATCACATGGGTGTTTGGACCTCTATCGTGATTGCTGTTAAATGTGCACTTTAAGAACTGTAAATAACTACCTCAATGGATAGATAATATCCACAAAATTTATAAATCCTCCAATGTTACCTTATCACAGCTGTAATGTCAACAGGAAGTCTATTGTCTTGCCACCCATGCAGCAAATCAACAAGGCAATGGTCCTGATGTTCGAATAGGAAAAAGGATTCTTCAGTTTGTGGTAAAAACAATGTTTTAATTATTGAGTAAAGCTACGTATCACTTATTTGGTGGCTGGCTTACCTGCTTTGAAGCAAGTACTGCAATCTTATATTTTGGATCTAGGTTGGGCACCCGAACAACAGATCTCTTCGCATTGAACGCTCTTGAAAGCTTCGAGAAATCTTCATCCATTTGTTCCCGTGGCCATTTGGCAGGGTCAATGACAAACTCACTGAAAGTTGTAGCAAGATTTGACATATGAACGGATTTATGCGCATCTGAGCAACATTTAAGCAATAACTGCACTAAATGGAAGACATGGGAATCAAGTAGACAACTGGAAACACTTCCTGACGTTCTTTTGTTATTCCTTGTAGGTGAACACTGAAAATCTGACCAAGGATATGATTCCTAAAATGTCACACTAAGAAATTACGTGCTTTCCTGAAGTGTGACATAGAGAGCATTAGGAAACATCCCTCATGGGCAAGGCAGAACCACATTGTGTATACAAAATGCCTTGGCAAGTGTCTCTTAAGATAGAGTACATAAAATTTAGGTAGGGCATGATATTTAAAAAAAAAAAATACTTTTGTAATGATGGGAATTAATATTTGTTCCATACTCATCTGTAATGAATTTTACAGAACATGAATCAATCAAATACAATGAACTATGTAAACTTAGAAATTGGATATTCACCAATTAGACAAAGGGTACGATATCAAGTCTAGACCATAAACTGCCACTGCTTATAACTTTACTCTGATCAAGCTCAACCTCTGTCCTTACAAATAAACTGCAGCTTTTCTATGATGCAGATAATCATAACTTTATAAGAAACTAATAAAGCAAGGTTAAACTTTCATAACTGAAAAGGAGGGGGGGGGGGGGGGTTGATATGCACCAGAATGATTCAAATAAAATATGCAATACTAAAAAAAGTACAGAATATGAAAGCAAATGAGAAGGGGAAAATACCTTCTGCAGTAAAAGACATTCTCTTTTTCAGGCACAAAAACATCTGCACTAAGAATGTTACCACCCCTCGAAGCTATGCATTCAGATAATTTGGCTACAATCCCCACTTCATCCTGATATGTGTAAATCCAATAAAAAGAAAACCTTAGTTTCGTAACTTAAGTCTATATACATGATAAATGATCACGACATTTCAATATATGTACATACGTATGACAGTTACTGGTACAAAAATTCATTCAAAATCCTCATTTAAATCTGATCATATACAAAACCAAAATCCCCATTTCCCCATTCATATAATTAACAATTCATACAAAAATCTCTTTTGTTGCCAGACCCATATGCATAATCAATGATTAAAACTCACTCTCCGTGTCCATTCTAATTATCACATCCATACAAAATCTATTCTTTCACTTCCCATTTTATTCTGATAACAAAAAGAAAATGAAAAATCCAATCTTCCCATTTTGTTAAATAACTATCTCAAGAACAAAATTCTCATATATGACTGTGGGAATAGGAATGACAGATTGGTGGGCTTACTGGGCAGTGGAAAACATGAATGCCATGGACGAGAGCAGAGGCTGATACATCATTCAGCCTTTCCCCTGGCAATTTGAGGGATGTGAAGGACCTTTTTGCAAATTCATGAACTTGTGGCGAGAACCTTGTGCAGGCTCTTCGGAGGAGACTCATGTCCGGAAAAGAACCCAGAAGCACACACTTCCACGTACAGTGTGTGTACGGATGTGGTTCGTTGAAGGTTTCATTGGTTCATCGTTGCGATTGTTGGTATAATGCGGGGTGTGATTGGATTTTGATAATTGCAATCTGCGCCTTCAGTATCTCATCCCCGATCCGGATAACTTTTATCTCATGTGAAATAGATAGAATTCTTGAAATAATATATATATTTGAAAATCATGTATAATTATCATATATTATATGTATAATTATTTATTATATAAAATATTATTAGAATTCGTGCATCACACAACACAACTGGTAATAGTAATTTTATAAATAACAGGCTTAATTGCAAAGAAGATATCAATTATCAACTATTAAATTTAGTAAGCAATAAAATAATAAGTCGTAAACTTTATAATATTTTATAGGGTACGGCTAGGACACCTTTTATATTTCTAAGCATGCCCTAATTTATATATATTCAAAAGATTCATCACAATGCGATACAATCGGAATTTTTAGTGAAATTGAATTTTCGAGATACAAACAAAGATACAAAATATATTTATTTTTTCTTATTAAAAAATAAAAATACTAATTTTATCCTTTAGGGAAAAAAACCCTACTAACTCTATTGAACCTCTAAGACGTGACGTATTTCTACATGTTTAATCGAATATACGTCCTCATATTCGAGCCAACAAGATGTGAACGAAACTAATCGGTTTAATCCACTTTTTATTTATATTATTGTGTACAATCTAATTAAATCAAAATAAATAATACAATCTTCTTGTTGTGAACAGCGTTATTTTATTCTTATTTATACTATCTTTAATTAAAATTGAAAAAACCTGACAAACATGAAATTATTAATTTTTTGGAATCACAAATAATTCTATTTATTTAAGTTGAAAATGAATATATAAACAGACTAAACATACCAGATTAAACATACCTCATGACAGTGATGATCAAACGGTTTTAAAAATCGGAATCGGGTCAGTTCGAATAGTCAGTCAACAGTTCGAAAAATTATTGACTCGATTTTGATTCCGAATCGAAATCGTGAACTGTGGTCTTCCGGTTCAGTTTCGATTCGACAATATTCAAACTGATGATTTTATGATTTTTTTTAATTTTCAGGATGTGACATATGAACGATTTGATCATTATAAACCGTCGGTTTGAACTAGCCGATTTATTTTCTATTTTAAAAGAACACATGTACAGTCATGATGACTTAAAAAAAAAAGGTCAAATCGACGGTTCGAACATGGATTCTGATTCAACTGTCGATTTCAAATCAAAACCGAAATCCCCACAATTCAGTCCCGATTTGTCTATATTCAATTTATCAAATTTTCAAGAATTTCGTAATTATCGAGATGTATATAGATTACATGGCTACTGATGAGGCGCGACAAATTTTATGGTCTATGTATATTATTATTAAACTTTTTTTTTTTGGTTATATTTTGCTCAAAGAAAATTATGATTGCATTTTATTATAGTTATATCAGACAAAAAAAATTGTATTGATTTGTTAGCCATATCAGTGATCGAAATTTGTTGATAGCAAATTACAACAAATATAAATATTTAGAGAGTAAAGCGCAATAGAAAATAATTGATAGGTAAAATAAAACTGTCGTAAAATACTCAAATGAATTATTGATTTTATCTATAATAAAGAAGGCTAAAGTCTATATACAACCGAGTTTTCAAACTCCATTCAATTCGTTCTTATTAGGAAGCCCAGCACATTTTTATTTGTGTATATAAATTTTGTTTTAAAGTTTATCTCATGTAAGATGGATCAAGATAATTTATAAATCTTAATCTAATAAATAAACACTTAAACTATAGAAATACAAGTTACAAACTTTAAATATTGGTTTGAGCTTAACATTAAAAATGGACCTCTTGTAAGAGTTGGATTACAGTACATCTGCTGCAAAAGTAGATTTTTCAAATAAAAAAATAATTGAATGATATATATATATATATATATATATATAATAAAAGATAAAAACTTTTATGCATTACCTTCACAAATGTAACATCTGTGTAATCAAGATCGGGTCGGTCTAAATTCATCAAAACACATCTTCACACGTCCTTAGATGGGCGCCACACATTTATTTATGTTTCTGCATTTTGTGAAAAAATATTTATACCTTTTAGTTATAATTTTCATAGTTTTATGTTATGATATTGTTCTTATATTTGAGTTGCATTTGTGTGCAACTATTGTATGAATTTGAAATTCATACAATGCGGGTTGGGTCAGGCCAAATCCGATCGGGATCCGTGCACTTTCTGTTTTATTTTTTATTCTACTCTAACTTTTATGTTATGTTACTCATACATTTATATTTTGTTAAACATACCTTTATGTAATACTTTAATTTAAAAAAAAAATCATAATTTTGACAAAAAAACCCTAATTTCGATGAAAAAGCTCTAATTTCAACACAAAAAATCATAATTTGTACATATATACTTTTATGTAATATTATACATACTTTTAAGTAATATTAGTCATACTTTTATATAATACGAGTTTTAGATCACATGCGTTGCACGTGGAAATCAATTCAAATTAAAGAAAGAAATAATACAAATACCTTATATATAACACTTTATATTAGAGTTCTCATTATATGAAAATCCTAAATTACTATTATAACCTTAAATAATAATCCTTGATAGGGATATATTTGGCAGTCCATATTTTATAAGAAACATCCATACTTTTATAAGAAACATCCATACTTTTATATATGTAATCTATCTATACTTATATAAAAGCAAAACAGTTGGGAGATATTACAAAAATACCATTTTTCCTCATAAAAATGTCACATCATTATTTTTATTAATAAAAAAATTCAAAAAATTATTAGTTTTGTCAAGAAGATTGTTCATGTTATTTAGGACATTTTTCCCATGTAATATATTGTTAATTATTATTATCATTATTGTTATTATTATTATTACTTATTATTAACTTTAATTACTTAATGTCAATAATTATTCCCATTATCAATTTTAAAGTTAAAAAATTTTTAAGATATTTTTTTTGTAATTATGAGAAATATTGTATATAAATAATATTTCAAAATTTCTATTATTAATTGGTCACTTTTAACCAACTCAAAAAATCATTGACTTATCAAATTATCTATCGAACCATGAATTTTTTTTAGTAAAAGATAGAAATAAATAGAATGTAAACTTTCAAGTTTTTAATTTTTTTTGTTAACTTTAATTAATTAATGTCTAGAATTATTCGTATTATCAATTTGAAAGTTTAAAGAAATTTTAATATAATTTTTATAATTATAAGAAATGTTGTATATAAATAAATATTTCAAAACTTATATTGTTAATTGGTCACTTATAACTAACTCTAAAAATCATTGACTTAACAAATTATCTATCAAGCCATGAAAAAAATTCAACATAAGACAAATAAATAGAATGTAAGCTTTCAAGTTCGTTGTTTAAATTATTTATAAATTTTCTATTCCAACTTTTAAGTATTATTAAATATAATTTAAAATGATATATACAATTTGTGTCATTTGAATTTAGAATAACACGCAACCAAAAAACGAATGCATAAGGAAGCCCTAATGTATAGTGGGAATTCAATCAAATTCTACTTTCTTCAGATAAAACTTTACTTTACCCAACAATATTTTTAAATTATAAAATATAGCTTTTAAAATCAATAGAGATATGAAAAATATATTGTATATTATACAGAGTTTGAATAATAAAAGATGTATGAATAACTTTTAATATAACAATTTCATTATATAATTACAAATTGTATATACTATTACAATAAATAATAAATCGTGCATTGTGCGGGATGAATGTTGTTAATTATTATTGTTATTATTATTATTATTAATTATTATTATTATTTGTTATTGTCGACGATGACTGTTATTCATTGTTGAACAATAATTTATATCTTTTTTTAATTTTGTTAACTTGAATTACTTAATGTCTATAATTATTCTCATTATCAATTTTAAAGTTAAAAAAATTTTAAGATATATTTTGTAATTATGAGAAATATTGTATGTAAATAATATTTCAAAATTTCTATTGTTAATCTGTCACTTTTAACTAACTCCAAAAATCACCATCTCATCAAATTATCTATCGAACCATGAAAAAATTCAGCAAAAGATAGAAATAAATAGAATGTAAGCTTTCAAGTTTTTAATTTTTTTTTAAACTTTAATTACTTAATGTCTAGAATTATTCATATTATCAATTTGAAAGTTAAAAGAAATTGTAATATACTTTTTGAAATTATGAAAAATGTTGTATATAAATAAATATTTCAAAACTTATATTGTTAATTGGTCTCTTATAACTAACTCTTAAAATCATTGGCTTATCAAATTATCTATTGAGTCATGAAAAAAATTCAACAAAAGACGAACAAATAGAATGTAAGTTTTCAAGTTCGTCGTTTAAATTATTTATAAATTTTGTATTCCAACTTTTTGATATTATCAAATATAATTTAGAATAACATATACAATTTATGTTATTTGAATTTAGAATAACAAGCAACCCAAAAACAAATGCATAAGGAAACCCTAATGTATAGGGAAATTTTAACCAAATTCTACTTTTTTAAGTTAAAACTATACTTTACCCAACAATTTTTTAAAATTATAAAATATAACTTTAAAAATCAATAGAGATATGAAAATATATTTGTATATTGTACAAAGTTTGACTAATAAAAGATGCATGAATAACTTCATAATATAGCAATTTCATTATATAATTACAAATTGTACACTACCATAACAAATAATAAATCGCGCATCGTGCGAGTGAATTACTAATAGATATAAAGGTACAACTAATATAATTAAAAGGTATGACTAACATAACATAAATGTATGCTTAACATAACATAAAAACCCTAAAGGAATACTTAACATAACATAAAACCATAAAAATATGCTTAACGTTACATAAATGTTAGCTTAATATAATATAAATGTATACGTAGCATAATATAAAAACCCTAAAGGTATGCTTAACATAACATAAAATCATAAATATATGTTTAACATAACATAAAAATATGCTTAACGTTATATAAAAATATGTTTAATATAATATAAAGGTCCTAAATGTATGTTCAATATAACATAAATGTATAGCACTTGGAGCGAATTTAGGTGGGTTTGAACGCACCCACCCAAGTGCGTGGGGGTGCGTGCACGCGCGTGGAGCAGTGCGTGAATCGGGTAGGGTCAGGTGCACGGACCAGTTACGAAAAAGTTTTTGTGCTTATATTTATATTATCACATTCATATCTTTACATTTTTTTAAACAGACATTAATACATATCATATAATTTAATTTGTTAGTCATATATTTTAGTTATATTAGTTGTATATTTATATATTACTTAAATGTATAACTATATTGATATAAAAGTACTAGTAATATCACATAAAAGTATAAGTAATATCATATAAATATATATATACACATTGTGTTGAAAAACTTATTTTATGAAATTAAAATATTATATAAATATATTAATATTTGTACATAAATGACACACTAATATAACATAAATGTTAAACTAATATAATACTTCATCTGTTCCATAAAGATAGACTTGTATACTATTTTTATCCGTTACATAAAGATGACTTGTTACTATATTAAATATGATTTTTAATTTGTAATTCCATATATATTCTTAATTAAATATATTGAATCACCACACTTCAACTTTTGTAACTTAAGTGGTATCCCACCTTTATAAATGTGCAGATTGTGATGACTAGAATTCGAACCTGGGTTACGCAAGTTTTCTTGTTCTTATTGTTCTTCTTCCTTCCACTCCCCCAAACTCATTTAAAAAAAAACTTCCTATTTATTTTTTAAATAAAATAGTGTTTCATTTAATGTTAGTCTTCAATGAAAGATAAAAGTATAATAAGAACTTCAAGTATTTTTTTAATCTATTTGAAAATATAAATAAATCTTATATCGAGATATTATAAATATAACACATGAATAAAAAAAAAAAAAACAAATTCTTCAATTGCACTCGTGCCTCTGGCGCACTGTAGAGTGACTCATCGTAAAATTTATTTACTTCAAAACCAACCCAAAATTTCCCAAACAAGTAAAGATATGAAACATCAAATACACACGTTATTATTTATTGGAGAAAAGGGGGGAAAAAATAAGCACTTAATTCTTAGGGAAAAAATAAAGAGAGATGCAATACGTTGTAACTTGTAAGTCGTGTTATTTTCTACATATTCTATTCTTCTTTCTTAATTTCTACTTTTATTTTTATTTCTTATTTTTATTACCTGAAATTCCTATCGGTGGTTGTACCTGAGAATTGAGTGTTAAATTCAATCGAAGAAAAAGCATATTTCTCCAAAGCGTCGCTTCCCCCGCCGGCATCTGTCGGAATCCGCCGTTCCTTCGCATCCTCAATAGACTCCTACACAATTTACTCGTAAATAAATCGAACTAACATGCCCGTAAGTCCTCCTTTTTGTTCCTTTTCTTTCTGATTTGGATGTGCGTTTCACCAGATCCAAGATTCACCGCTCTTGGTCTGCAAAATGATTTACATTATTTGCTAATATAGGTTCATTAAGCTAAATTTTGATGTGGGTTTAAGTGATGTATTGATTTGATAATTTTGTTGATTCAGTTAAAGAGAGTGCTGTTGGAGGTTGAACCTCCGAGCGTAGTGAGGTATTTGATCGGAGCAGCGATAATGATGTTGGGAGTGGTGTTGCCGGTGGGCTACATGATGTTTCGCAATAAAAGAGTTCCTTCTTCTTCCTCTTATTCCAAACAGACGTAGGTCTGCCTTTCTCATATAAGTGCATATCGGGGGGGTTGGGGGAGGGGGGGTTATTTGTTAACTTCTTATAGTAGAAGAAGGCAGGGTTGTTTGATTTGTGCTATGGGCTGTTTTTTTTTTTTTTTTAATATTTAATTTATGCTCAAGAGATTTTTTTCATTACCTTGTGCAATTTGATCGTTATTGGGATTAGTTCTTCAAGGATGGTCAAGCTAGTGTGAAAATTTTGTATTAGTTTAAGGATTTTGAGTGTCTTGATGTGTTTATTGTTGGATTTTCTGATGAATGGTTGTGTTTGGATTCAATGTATAGCGAATGAGTTGAGCTTGATGGGCCAATCTATATTTTCTGCAGGAGCAAGGTTTTGATATAGAGTTGTTCTGAAGGCCCAAGATTAGATATCAAATTCATCGGCTGGGTGGTGATCAATGAAGGAAAAATTGGTGAAAGAAGACCGGTATATCTTCGAATTGCTTATACATGTTAGAAACCCCACTAATTTGCCCATATGGAGTTGTTAGTTTGATATTATTACTGAAAAACTTACATACGTATCATATTCCTTAGCAATTCATGTTCGACTTTGGTTTCACTATGGCACTCTTGTTATTCGCCTTCACTTGTTGTATTACGATACATTTTGCCATGTTCTGCATGAGTGACTGCTTCACATTTTTCTTTTTTTCGTTCGGAGTGCTCATTACTTTTGAACTCTTTTTCTTCAAATTGATAGCCATATGTGGCATGATTATCTGTTATCTTATTTAGCATCGCTTCTCTTTCATAAGATTCTTGAGTGGGTAGTGTGGTGGATTAACCTATTTGCATTTTCTTGTTGCATGACTTATCTATGAGTTTTCCTTACATGGAAGGTGAGTTATCTTTCATGCAGAACCACTAGCAGTATCAAACGATTATTCATGGTTAATTGTCCCCAAACTTTAACCCCCATTGAACAATGTTCTGTTGCTACATGCTTTGGCAGCAGTTGTGTGTGGTCTGATTATAAATGTCTTTTTGAATCTCTTTCTAAACGATTGGACGCTTGAAGTCTTTTAGATACTAGGAATGCACCTCTATGAATTAAGGTGATGTATAGTTTTCAGTTTAAAACCTTATCTTGAGGTGGCATTTTATAGATTTTCGCTTTTCTCCATTAGTTGTTATTGAACTGAAGGTGCTTGCTTTATTGTCTTCCGTTCATTTTACTTTAGAATAATATAAACCCGTGTATTGGATGCTTCTTACTAAGACAAGATGCTGACTGGTTCCTCTATCCAAAACTGTCTTTCATCTCCTATTGCAGTTGTTGAATTACTACCACATGAGACATGTATTTCGAAAATCCCACTTACAGCAAAATTCTGTGGCTTTGCTTGGATTGAAAGAGATAAATTGGTTGTTTGGATTGAAGGATTTGAGTAATGGATAGAAATCCGTTACTTCCACTGTGAACTATTTAAAAAATAAAATTGATTTGGGTGGATTTGAAATCCTATTGAGTGACTTTGAAGTTCATTCATTTCACATCCATTGCTTACACCAAAGGATGATGTGTGGTTGCTAAATGCTCTCTTGTACTGATATTTTGCCTGTCTGTTTGACTGTTGGTGTTACTGGGATGGTGCATGAGATAAACTGTTTGGAGATATCTTTCATCCTTTAGTTGATCAAAGGCTTAAGTAGGTTCTTTTTAATGGAGAGGATGATAGAGAGCCATCCTCTCCCTGCCAATCATTGATTGGGTTGTATAAGGTATTTGTCCTAATTTGTTTGTAAGTGTTTTCTTGATTGTGAAATTCTTCTGTAGTTCGATTTAATCATGGTTGTTAAAGGTGCAACATTGTCTACCAAATTCCACCCAAAGGTTCAAAACTTGCGTTTCACATTTCGATTTAAGTGTTAAATTTGAGAAAAAACCTTTTTAAGGTGTTTGTGTGCTTCGAATATTTGCTATATGAGCTTATTTTGTAGTCTTTTTCAAAAATAAAATAAACAGGCTTGCTCCTCTGTGCACCTTGCAGCTATGGATTTAATTAGTACGAGTGAGTTTCAATCAAACTCAAATGGAAGTGGAATTTCATTAGAGATGAGATTTGAATTGAGTTGATTCATTCATTTTCCAAGCAATAGATGCAAACCTGCTCGTTCAAAAGTCAAAACAAATACCTATAACTAATTGCAAAAAACTGAATATTCCACCTTCTACAGTGTATATATGATTCAGCTAAGTTAAAAATTCGGTTAAATATGCAAAATACACAATATGAATAAGGGGCAAAAGGACTCGTCTCTACGAGTCATTCCACCTTCCCAGTGCTTCTCCCATACGGATTCTATCACCTCTGTTGATACAGAACCTAAACTCGGATGAGCTGCTATCTTTGTCTGTATGTGATTGGGAAACAGGAGCTTGGAAGACAAGCACCACCGTTGATCCCATGTTAAATGCAGCCAACTGCAAAGAAGGATTGAAGGACAAAATGCTAAAATCAATTATCAACTCAAGTACCAAACAAACAATAAATTAGTTGCTCTCATCAGATTTGGCCCCAGTTCTTAGCAATATGAATATCACACTTGCTTCTGTTTTCTAGCACCAGTTTCCAACCCAAAATACATACATACATGTATATACACACTAAATGGAGAAAAGAAAATAGAATGGCATTCCAAATGTTCTCTGGACGTTCCTAACAGGACATCTAGAGAAAATTTCAAGTAAAGAAAAAATGGACTGAATCCATTCCATACCTCATCTCCTCTCTTAAGCAGCACTCCTCTACCTTCAGGTTCATATAACCGTTCATCTGGGGGCACTGAATTTAGCAGCTTCTTTTGGGGATTATTTGTCCTCAGAGTTGGCTCGATGAAAAGCTGTTGTCATCATGCACATTTGTGACTGTGTAATTGCAAAGGTATGTGTAGCAGCTAAAAATATTACAGGGAAAAGAAATGCAAAGGTATGTTGCATGAAATACCAGAGAAATGTGTTGGCAGTTACAACAAGTATAAAACGGTGACTTGAAGTCTTAAACAAATAATAGTAGACCAGAGTTTGCTCTGCCCCTTCAGTTTTATGTGTTGTGACAATTTGTCTGATTTGTGCAAAGCCCTTTTGGGAATAATTGTACAATTTCTTAATTCTAGACCCATCATATTATATGCTTAGGCCTATAAATTATGTGTTTGGAAAAGAATGTTATAACTTCGTTAACTGTAAAAGAATAAGAAACAACTCATTACTGATCCAGATGTTTGATGATCCTGCTGCATACACAAACAATTCATCAAGGTGCCTCTTAATTCCATAACACTAGGATGCATAATTTTAATCAAGAAATCCCAAAACAAAGACTGTATAATCTATACTCATTGCGATGGAAAAGCAACTAACAAATTAAGACCATAAAATGTACTAGACCTCAATGGAGCCGATATTTGTTGCACCAATTGCAGCCATAGCCATATAGCCTTCTTTCCATTGACCTTCAAGCACCACCTGGTTATCATGGTTTCTTGTTATGGGGACATTTGGATTACATATCAGAACATATGAACATAAACATATCCTAAAAATGTAAGAGAGTTAGCTTTTTTTTAGCAAAATTACAACTCTTTCTGCCCACAAAGATAACCCATTTGTTATTTGCACATAGATTAAAAATGGTAGTTAATATAGTTGAAACATTATAATTTACCAACATTCTTCTAACTATGTCTTCTATTAATTGATTATTTAATACCAAGGTAAATTAGATAGGGGCATATGAAGAAGCCAAAAAAAAAATGCATGTTTAACATAGTAAATGACCTATATTTTGGGACAAACAAAAAAAAGTTGAAAGTTGAACTATGTTAGATCCCTAATCAATCGAGCAAAAACAAATTAAAAGATATATGGCTTGACTAGGTCCGTTCAATGGTGCAATTGTGCCATTAAGTTCATAGCCTCAGTGTTCTCAATATTAATAAGAAATTTAGAAACAGGCATACATAGAGAAAATTTATTGGTTCTGGATCAGGATTACCCTTTCATTTTCAAGGTACAAATTTCTGATAGTTCTTGTTGCACGCTCATTCACTGGAAAAAGATGACCTACAAGAAACATAGGATTATAATTAAAAATATGAATAAATAATATGTTACACATGATAAACTAGAGCAGGTAAAAGAGTAAATGATCAGACAATTAAATACAAATTCAAGGAATGTGATACAGCAGCTATGTTCATGTAATTGCCATCCATTTAAAACAAACTGCTTTTGCTTACCGGCTGATGCAGGCCGTCAGCACCTAACGTTATTGCAAAGAGAGTAGCAAAATAATCAATAAAGATGAACATGATTATTAAGGACATCTTTTCCAAGCAGTAAAATTCTATTCAGTTAGAAGCATGGTGGATAAGATAAGAGGTCCTGACTATCGTGCTTATTCTTTTCTATACTGAAAAAAAGCAGGCGCAAAATTGCATAGCATAATATGAGTGAATATTTATATCTTGCCTGTAAAATGCCGACGAGCGAGAATATTCCAATCAACTGGAGAGTGTATACGATGGTAATCTCCGGGCTTTAAGTAAATCACACAATAAAAGAGGCCTTTTAGTGGGCTGCATAAATTAAAAAAATCACACCGTAAGTCTCCATTCTAAATCGGTATTGCCTTTTTCTTTGTTTTACAGAAAGTACTCCATACATTTACTACTCCTCAATGTACCATTCCCAAAAATCTTACGACGAAACGAAAAGGATGTAGCAATGCGAATATGATCTACGAAGATACTATAAAGATGAATTTTCATATCGATGGAGGTTATTCAAATGTCAAACAGAGCTCTGTTCTTTAACTTATTTAACTCTCACCAAGATAACAATAATCAATGCCTACTTCATTACAATAAACCAATGTTTCTCATGGCAATTACAGATCTGATAATTGCATGGAAACATCAGCATATCATTACATAATTGGAAAATTCATACTTAACTTTGAGAAATTAAAAGGCAATAAAAGTTTAAGGGTGGGGCTATACACAACCCAAAATACTAAACACAACCTAAATAAAGTATTTTATAATTTTCATTTTTCAAAAAATGGGGTGTGTTAAGTAAGTTTTGGGGTGTGTATAGTCTCACCCAAAGTTTAATGTACACTATCATTTGATCTGATATTAGTTGTCACTTGCAAGGTTCTAATCTTTACCGGGATGATCCAACATCTCTAACTTTAGGAGAAGCCAAAGAAATTCTCCACCATGACTTCTGGGTTGCATCTCTCGTGGTGTTCTCCCCCTGGCTACTCTCTTCATTAGCATCTCCAGCAGCAATCATAGGAAGATGCGAGTTTGCGCCAAGAAGGGAAGAAGCAGAATAAGAAAATCCTTTTACTTGCTCAATCATTGCCCCTGGTCCTCTTAACTCACCAAATCTCAGAACTGTGCCATCTACTGGACTGACCTATACCAATAATACGTATTTACAAAGTGATCTAGCAGTTTGGAAAATGAACCAGGAGTAGTGGAAAAAAGAGAGAGAGAGATACTCAAGAATTTGTTACCAGTTACCAGACAATAAGGATCAGAATTGATAGGCCTGGAACCTTCATTCAATCTACGAACGAAAAATTCCCTCAGAGATGCATATTCTTCTAAAGGTAGTTGAGCTTCTTCTAAGTCTGAATTACATATACAGAAAGGAAGTTCAAGGGTATTTTGCATTGCTTGTTTGAGAAAAATATAATTTATTTTAACTAAAACTTTAAAAGAGAATATAAAAACACATCTGAAAGAAACATACTTGAGTGGAATGCTCGGGCCCATGCTTTATATACATATGGTCGCAGTGAAACAGGAAGTTCCTGGTCAAGGATTATATAACACATTAATAGGCCTTCATAGTTCATCCATCACATATTGGCTCGTCAATGTGAACATACACTCACCATACCAGTCAAAGAACCCCAAAACCTTGAAATAGAGCGCAATGGTAGCATCATCAAGAATCTAGCCTATCAGCAATGAAAATTGACATTAAAACTAAATGACAAGAGAACATTTGTATGCAATAGCACCTAAAGTAAGAAAAAAGTGGGTTTTACCTTGACATCTGGGTGAAACTCTGATTCAACACCTTTTGATCTGGCCTCTTCAATCTACACCTCAAAAATTTAGAAAATATACAAACAACATGTGTTGGTAAGATCCATATATATTTTTCTAGAATAACATAAATATAAGAGTATGAGAAAGCACAACTCTGATATGTTTCAGAGAACATAACCAGTTCGTATCCACAAGTAAACATAACAATTGAACAAATGAATTCCATGCAGTCCAGTCCGTCTAGGAGCATAAAAAGATTGTACTTGTCATACATATGAAAAACAATAATAACTCAAAAGCACAAGCTTGCAAATTCAGTAATGCAGTATGTTTACGAAGCTAGAATTACAATTAGTGGATGCACTGATAACTACCTTCTTATCATCATATAGACGGCGGACATGAAGAGCACCAAGCATAAGTATGGTCGCCACGGTTGCACCAGGCAATAAGAAAGAATTTCCTGCACATAACTCAAACAATAGCTCATGAACCGTAACTTTACCCATAGACTTCAGCTTACAACACCTTAACACATAAACTCACGTAGCTAGTATTCGGCTTTTTTAACAGAAAGTTGTGGTTTAGAAATGCTTTTAGTTATATTGGTGAAAATGGGAGTGATTAAAATACTAAGTGAAGTCGCCTCGCCAATGCCAAAGGCGTCTCTCTCTAATTTCTGTCAGGCTGTTAGCCAAAGGGTGCAGACTTAGAGTGGAGAGAGGGTGTGTAAGTGTGTTACAGAGTAAAACAAACATATTGTGTAATTGGCAGCACAATCTCTATTCTATTTCATTTGTTTTCTTTTACTTTACTTTGTATGTGCGCGTATTCTCTGTTCACAGTTTTTAGGGGGAATGGAAAAGAAAATAGGAAAAAACAAGTTGTACCCTACCCTGTGAGTTGCTGCTGCCATTGCTACCGACGGAAGCCCGTGCTTGAGCAGGCTGTACCTTGCGAAGGAATGTTGTGAAATGAAAACGCCGATGGTGATTGAGTGTGTTGTAGTTTAACACTGGGACACTACGACAAGCTCTCCACTTCATCTTCTTCTTCTTCGCGGCGGCGCGTGAGGGAAATCTCAAATTTCCTACTTTTGTTTGTCTTGTTAAACAATACTGAGAAACTTACGAAATTTCTAAATACACCCAAATTCATTCCATTATTACCCTTTAGAGAAAAAAGAAAGAAATTGTAACCCTATCCCAGCCCCAACCTTCAAGCCGCCGCCCCAACCACTCTCTCCCTTCCTCGCTCAATATGCTCCCCCTTCTCCAATTCTATCTTTCTTTTTCTTTACTTTCAATTCCATTTTAGCAATTTAAAGGAGTTTTTTCTTCTTTTTTCTCTTTTAATTCTTGAAGAAGAACTTATCACCCAGAGAAATCTATGGAAACCCGGTAAATTTTTTTTTTTTTTTTTCCTTCACGAATTGCGTTCGCCTCGATTGGTTGCGGTGGCGGAGCCAATATGGAGACATGGGGCTTTTAAAATGGTATATATATTAAAAATTATTCAGGTCGATACGTTTGGATGTTGTCCAAATGGTTTTACAGCTACTTTGCTTCAGGGCTAGCCGATTGAGGGTTCGAAATATTATTTAATTTATTTGTTAGTATTTCTTTTTTAGTTGTGTTTAATTAGTTTTTCAATATTTCGTTTTAGCATGTTGATAAAATTTTAGTAGTCAATTCTTTATCTTTGAGCCTATATTATGAGTTCCAAATCATTATTTTTTATCTAATTGGTTAATTGGTTTTATAATTTATTATGATGAGTTAATTGTTTCTTATATCTCATTTCAAAAATTCTTTTAAAATGATTAAATAATAATTCTAGTACAATGCAAAAAAAACAAAAAAAAGTCATCTACTTTTTTTATTTACAAGCTTTGAGTAATATAAATATTACATAATATTTATTTATATATATTTATAATTATTTATCGTACTTACAAAATTTTAAATTTTAGATCATCTACTACTGGTTGATCGAACATAAAGAAACGTGTTCGACTACCGAGGTCGAACATACTATAATATGTTCGGTTTAGAGATGTCAAATATATTATATTATGTTTGATCCAAATGGTCGAATATACTTCTTCATATTTAACCAATCAAGATCGAATAAAATTATTGAGTATAATTTAATTCGAATAAATCATAAACGTATTTATTTTTTAGATGAAAATGTTTTTGAACAAAGTATTTAATGTTTCATCATGATTTTTCTTCTCAAAATTGGATCTTAATGATAAGATGATTCCATTGCTGGGTTTCAAAAGAGAGAAGAAATATAGGGAGGAGGCTAAAACTTATATGCACCACGGGCATGAATCCTAAATTCGTGTTCCCAACTCGAACCGGTGCGTGGGGCGCTTTTACGAGCGTCCACGTGCCCCCACGCGCGGCCACACCATAGCTGGTGTGCGTCGCGCATCATCTGAATTTTATATTTTAAGGTATCACTCATTTACTCTTAAGGTATCACACATTTACTATTAAGGTATCACATTGTAACCCTTCAGGTATCACACTGCAACCCTTCAGGTATTAGTGTAAAAACAACACTGCTTTCTTCTTTTTCCACTTTTTTTCTTCTTCTTTCTCATTCTTCTTCTTAATCTCTTTTCTTATCAATTTGTTATTCTTACTCTTCTTCTCTATCTTCTTATTCTTATTTTTCTTCAAATCTCCATAGAGTCATTTATGAAGTTTTTTCTTCTTCTTTTTCTCTTTTACTCATTTTCATAAATTTAGATAATTGATTTCAAATCACAATTTATTACAATAATTTTAAAACATTAAAAATCAATTATTTCAAATAATATGAAATCATGATTTGTTGATTTTGAGGAAGAAGATGAAACATTTGAAATTTCATGATTTATAGATATTACACATGTTCATTTCAAGTATTACATAAGTACCTTACAGATATTACACATTTTCACTTTAAGTATTACACATTTTCATTTCAGGTATTACATAAGTACCTCATAGATATTACACAAGTTCCTTTGAAGTATTGCATAAGTACCTTATAGGTATTACATATGTTCATTTCAAGTATTACACAAGTACCTTATAGGTGTTACACATGTTCATTTCAAGTATTACATAAGTACTTTATAGACATTAGACATGTTCCTTTCAAATATTACATAAATACCTTATAGGTATTACATATGTTCCTTTCAGGTATTACAAATCGTAATACCTCAAAAGTATTTTCATAATATTTTGAAGGTATAACTTACATATTATTCAATCATGTAATTTTGTAATACCTAAAGAACAAATCATTAATACCTCAAAAGTATTACTTACATATAAGTTCTTGTTTTCAGCCAAATATTTTACCTTGTTTATTGTTAAAATCTTTCTCCATTGTTGACACAAGGAACCCTAGATTTTAGAACTATAAAAATCCAAAATTTGTAATATTGTTGATTAAGTGTAGAAATTGAGAAGAAATTGAAAAAAAAAATTATTGATCTTAAGAATGTGAGAAGAAATTGAAAAGAAAGAAAAAAAAAACAAAGAAAGAAAAAGAGAGAGAAAAAAGAAAAAAAGAAAGGTGTGAGAAAAAAAAAGGAAATAAAAAGAGAGAGAAAAAAGAAAAGAAAAAGAAGAATAAACATAAAAAATATATATATATATATATATGGATGGGGGCACGGTACCCCAGGGACACATAAGTGCTTCTCTAAGGAGGAAGGACTAAGGAGAGTGAATATATTTTTTCTATTCTACATATAAGGGCATTTTAGTCTTTATAATTATATTTAACTTTCATTTATTAATTTTAGAGTGTGTTGTGTGTCCCATCTTATTTTTTATTATTAATTTTTTTAACTTTTTGTTTGTCAGCATTATTAATAGAGATAATACCTCAAAATGCCCCAATTTCTTATCTAAATAATCCCAAATACCCCATCCACTATAATATTATCCCAATATACCCCAAAAGTGGTCAAAGACCAATTTAGCCCTAAAAAATCACTATTCAAAATGCTATTTTCACTCTTAATTTATAAATGCCAAACCATCTTGTTAAATTATGATTTCACAACCCGGATATAATTATCTTGGTATTTTGGTTGGAAACCTTTCTCGTGCCCCAAAAAACACTCGTATTTATACTTATGATCTGGTCTGAAAGGTATAACAATGCCATATACTGAACGATTATTATTCGGAAGAAAAAATTAATTGAATTTTTCCATAATTTATATTTATTGAGATCCGATGCAAGAATTGGTATCAGGATTCTTCTAAAAAATGACCATCTCTAAAAATACGATGGAAAAGATCATGAGACATGATTCAACATTAGGTCCATATGATGGATTTAAGAAAGGGAGTCTTAATCGATTTTGTGACAAGATCGGGATAAGACAGCGCAAGCACCATATCATTTACCGGGTGAACTCAGGTGAGTTTTCTCTTCCAATAGATCTAACCGGTAATAAAGTTGAGATGCAACTTATTCCAAAAGAAGAAATTCTTGAGGAACTGAGTCATCTCAAAGAGGAAGTAGCGGTCACAATGAAATGGATCCATATTGGAACCATTGAAGTGGTGATTAAAGCTACCTTCAAAGAAGGAATTGATTCTGAATTACATTTATCTGTAATGGATAAAAGAATCAATAATTTGAGTGAAAGTTGTCTTGGTACAATGGTAGGTAATTTGTATGCTGGCAAACTTATGTTTGACATTCATCCTAGGATTGCATACAACCTAACTGACCAAGATTTTAGTAGAGTCTTAACCCTTCATCAGAATTTTAAGAGACCTGATCTTATGAAAGAAGGAAATAGTTCATATTCTATCACGTATAGAATTGCATATGCGTTTTCCAACACACATCATTCAGATATGTTTCTTAGGAAAGAGTATATAGAAATTCCTATAATTTTTAAGGAATTTGCAAAGGTTAGAACACCAGACCCAATCCAGATACCAAGATTAGGAGGTGTTAATTTACTAATTAAGGATCAACTTATTCTAAACAGTAGATCATTAAGGTATGATTCTGAGATTAGTAACAGGTTGTCATTTTCCGAAGATAGGATTCTTAGCCTAAAAGGAAAAGAACCAAGAGAGGATTTGTATCCACAAATAATTAGGGTAAGAAATGTTAAGATAAAATGCCCTAATAAGGAATGGAAAGAAATCCATATTGTTTTTGATATATCTAAAACGGATAATTTGTTTCCTTGTGAGGAGATATATCATTTACAACAACCAAATATTAATAGATACGAAGACATGTTAGAAATAACAGGCTATCATGTATCTGTTACAGGAAGTGCAGGAATAACCAAAGGAGTTATGACCCTAGGGTTAAGTTTTCTTGAGGAACATAAGCCCTGGAGAAGAGAAGGAAAATGGATGGAGTTCGACCTTGATGGACATACAATCAGGGTAGAATAAAACCATTATGTCAGGAATCAAGTTGGACCAAGAGATCATTGATCTCATGATACAAAGAACCCAGACGAGAACTTTGTTAAGATCTTTGCGAGAGCAAAATCCACCGGAACAAAGAAGTATCCAAAAAGTCATAAGGATACAAGAGGCTGCGTTAAAAATAAATCAAATAAACGCACGAATAGACATGCTAGAACGCTGGAGAAGAAGGATTTATCCAAACAATCCAGAAGGGTTCTAAACTATGCCAGGGAGGTGTATTGATGATGAGATCAAGGATCTCAGGAAAAAGAAAGATGAGTTGACAGAACGCATAAGGAAGATGCGAGATAATGAACAAACTCATCAAATAAGGTTTCTAGAGTTAATCCGTGAGCATAATATTAGAAGCTCAAGGATAAACTTGTTAGAATCGTGGAAAAAAGGAATCTATCCAGACGATTCTGAATGACTAGTATTTTCTCTATATATATATCTGTAGGGATATTATATGATCAATATAAGACGGAATATTTTGCAGCTTATATTGACTCAGGTTCAGGCATTTGCACAGCAAAGTCAGGTGTTTTCCCCACCGAAGCAGTGGAAAAACTACCTATTATTGCAGGAAGGGATTTTTCCCAGAAAATCCTAATACTCAATAGAGGTATTCGGGAATCACGAATAATGATTGGAGGCGCATTCGATACCCCTTGATATAAAGTAAGAATGCCACCTATCTATATTCATAATACAGGTGCTGATATTTTGCTTGGTAATAATTTTATCCAAACTTTTGCAAAATATGAGCAGGATAATCACAAGAACCTGTTAACCTTTACTACTAACTGTGGTAGTTTGATACAGGTTTTGCGGCGAGAGAAAGCTTTTAATAGGATCATGCCTATTAATTTTCGCAGCAAACGTGGTGATAATGAAGCCAAGTTAACTCATCCTAAAATGCAGGATAAGAGGAAATTTGGTGAAGCTCTTTTGTCTTATAGACAAAGAGGAATGAAGAAGACACACGAAGAAACTATTCAGTTTCTGAAAAACGTCTTACAAGAAGGACCACCCCAGATTGACATTAATGAGGAAAGTTTACTTTCCCTTGAAAATGTTAAAAGACTAATTCAGAAGAATTACAATGAGAATCCGTTAGCCTGGTGGGACAAGAACCAGATCGAAGCAACGTTGAAGGTAAAAGAATAATACCGATACGAGTTGGTTCGATACAAACCGATTCAGATGAACCTTGAGGATCGAAAGGATATGCAAAAGATTATCAAAGAACATATCGATCTCAAGCTAATCGAAGCAGGTATTTCTCCTTATAGTAGCCCAGGGTTTTTGGTAAGAAACCATGGTGAAATAAAGAGAGGAAAAACAAGGTTAGTAATTAACTATCAAGGTATTAATAAGATTACCGAATTTGATGGTTATTATATCCCAAGTAGAGAATACCTAATTGATCGCATTAAAGGATCAAAAGTGTTTTCAAAGTTTGATTGCAAGTCTGAGTTTTACCAGATTAAGTTAGAAAAAGAGTCTAAGAAATTAACTGTTTTTTCTACACCACAGGGTCAGTATATCTGGAACGTCATGCCTATGGGGCTTGCGAATGCACCTCAAATATACCAACGAAAGATGGATAATCTATTTAAAGATTATTTTGAGTTTATGTTTGTTTACATAGACGATATCCTAATTGCCTCTAAAAATATGAAAGATCATTTAAAGCATCTTGAAATATTTTCAAAAGCATGTCATAAAGAAGGATTAGTGCTCTCTGAAAAGAAGGCAATAATTGTGGTCAATAGAATCGAGTTTCTCGGTGTTATAATTGATCATGCAGGTATGGATCTTCAGGAATATATTGTGGAAAAAATCTGCAATTTCCAGATGTTCTTAGAGATAAGAAGCACCTTCAAAGCTTCTTAGGAGTGATTAATTTTGCAGGTTCATTTATTAAGGACTTAGCAAAATATCGCAAGGATTTCCGTCATTTACTACAAAAGGATGAGAAGACCAAATAGAAATGAGAAGACATTCATTCCCAAAGAGTTCGTGAGTTAAAACAGGTTTGTAGTAACTTACCAAAGCTCGCGATTCCTCAAGATGAGGATTAGTTAGTGGTCTACACAGACGCTAATGATTTCAGATGGGCCGCAGTGCTCATGAGAAAGACATCTACGGGTGAAGAACCATGTAGATATACAGGAGGATTGTTTACCAAACAACAAGCCAGAGTCTGACATATTAACGAGAAAGAATTCTTTGCGGTTTGGAAGGCTTTTAAAAATGGTCTTTATTTTTATTAGCCAAAGAATTTATATTAAAAGTGGATAATACTAACGTTAAAGCTTTTTTGAAAAACAAAAAAACACGTATTATCAGGTGGCAAGCAGAATGCCAATATTATCTTTTTGATATTGTCATAGTGAAATCTAATGAGAATGTTCTTGCAGATTTCTTAACGAGAGATGGATATCCTTGAAGTAGATTCCATCACAATACGAGCAAGGCACCTTAGGGAAAACCTTGAGGAGCTCTACAAGGCATTTGAGGTGCTAAGGGTAAGAGCCGAAGCAGCATCTTATGTCCAGAAAGCTGATTTGGACAAAGTCCAAATGACCCTACGTGCAGCCATAACTTCAAATAATGATTTGTGGAATGCATTAGTAGAACCTGTAAACAAGGCCTGTTCACCATCGGTGATGCAGCAAGAATTACACGAGAGGAGTTCATCATCGATGAACAAACAGGGTACTTTTATACCTGAAGCAGGACATCCTGCTGATAAAAGTTTTTCATTGGATACCGGTGAAAAGACTGATAAGACCGAACCTGGTGTTTTATCGGACTCCGATAAAAATATTAATTCGGAAGGTCAGGAAGCAATTTCAGGCAACCCGAGTCAACCCAGCACCTTTGGGGTAAAAAAGGGAGAGGTTAACCTAAGGCCCCAGACTGGCCCTAAACAGGTTAACACTAACCAAGCTATTTCTCCTTTACAGGTTTACCAAAGAACGTGGGAGAAATTGGTTACAAGAAATGAGATCAATTCGAACAGAATTACTGCTGATTGGTTTGGAAAGTATCCGAGACTTTGGATGCTTCCCGGGGTAAACCCTCAAGATGTGCGGGAATGGTTTGATTTTGGAGCTATTGCTTCAGTTTTTACTACCGCACTGAGTTTTCCGGAAATTTCCAAACTATCGGAATGGATAGCTACTGCCGTGTACGATTCATGGCAGAATAACCCACACTTGGGTCGAGGAGATACACTGGAGCTGAAGATTATCTCGGCAGCTCCAGAAATCACACGGAAAGGGTCTCATCCAGTTTTCCAATTTATAAAATTACAGAGACCTGATACGGGGGCAATGAACCGAGCTAAAGCACCCCTAACGAATAGCCCTCTAGTTGTCGCCCTTACAGAAGATGACATCTCAACAAGGCGAGCATGGAGACTTTGGGTCTGTCTTACTGAGATGGACAAAGTAAAGTATCCGTTCAAAATATTTCATAACTCTGCGAACGGATCATTCCTGTTAAACTCTATGACAGGAAATACTACCAAATTTGCTGAAAGCTTCTTCGAAAACAAGAGGAAATTGATGTGGGAAAACAAGGTTCCGGCAACGGAACAAACTAGAAGAAAGATATGTAATATGATACATATCGGACGATGAGAAGAACGACTTTGTTCTTACTGTCAAACTCAAGAGAAACCTTTGTTTGGACAAGGGTTCAAAATAAAACAGGACAAACCCGAACACCCAAAGAAAAAAGGAAATGGGAGGAGTTTTTAGAAAATAAAAACAAAAAATGTAATAAAAGAAAGCGGGTCTAATTAGACTCGATTGTAAACAAGCTATATTGTATTCCAAACAATGTAATAGGATAGGAATACAGTATAATCAAGCATTGGATGCTAATTCAGATATAGGATAGTGGCAGGACCCGCCATCTTTGAAGAATCAACGTCTGGTCTAAAAAGACAAAAGTGGAGGACCCCTCCACTCATAAAGAGATTCGTTGCCGACGCAAGGAGACAACGAAGGTGGTAGATGCACTTACCAACCGGTAGGTGGGAAATAAAGAAGGTTGGCCCATTCTCCACTAACCAAGTGGAAGACAAGCTGGCAAGGCAATAATAGACTCCCACATGAGCAGATTGATGCCTATAAAAGGAGGCCTTCAGCCTCAGAAGAAGATCATCGAAAATCCACACCTTCTCCTTCTATCATAGTTTTTTCGAGAAATCTTCTCTCTAAAGTTTGTAATAGTTTAGCTTTCAAGCTTTCCTGTTTATGGGGGTTTCCCCTTCTCGAGTCTTAGCCATGATTGGCTAAATCAAGTTTCTCCTCCAATGGCGGAGAGTAGTAATATTGTAAAATAGTTTAGTTTATTTTCTTCAATAAAAAAGGCTTTTGCTTTCCGACATTCTGTCCAAAAATTTTATAATTCTGAGTGAAAATTCATCCAGCAGTGAGTCTCCCCGTGATCTCCTTAAAGGCAGGTAGCCGTTGAAAAGGATTGCGATCAGGGTTCCCAAGAAAAGCGGTTTCAGAACCATAGACTGCAGACGAGTGGTTGGATCTTTGATCCGTAAAACCTGAATCGAGGTCCAAGGGAATTTAAGAGACAAAGGCGAGGTATGATTCAAACTCAATTTTATTTTATTTACGGAAGCATGTTGGGCCTGATATTGATCAGAGGGCTAATTCGGATCTAATAAATGTAAAGATTGGAAAAAGGAAAATTTGGCTAATGGCAAGCATGGTTTTTTGGAAATTATTAAAGGTTAGTAAGGGTAAAATAGTATTTTATCATAAAAAAGGGGTAGATGAGGATATTTTGTTTTGAAAGTGGGTATATAGGGATATTTTGTTATATGGTAGGGTAGTTGGGGAAAAAATATAAGGAAATTGGGTAGATTTGGATTTGATCTCTTATTAATATTCATATATTATTGTTAAGTAGTCAAATTTTAAACTTTATTACTTTGTAATTGTTTATAATAATTATATATGTTTAAATTTGATTTAACATAATATTTAACTCATTTAATATTTTTATATTAATCAAGTTTTAGAAAATAATTTAAACTAAATGAAAACAATGTAAATAAAATTATCAATTTATAATATTACAATATTAAAATGCATAATAATGCAAATGATGAATTAGTGAATTGTGAAATGTGACCCCATTAATCTTTCACATTTAAATCTCACTAAACATGCAAAAACCATTTTTTATCTTTAATCATATGTAAGTCCCCTTTTTCTATGAACAGGTGATGGGGATCATACATTCTTTCCATTTATATTACACCACAGCAACACAGAAGGTGGTCCCACCAAGATTATTGACTAAAAAAACTAACTTAAATTGGAGAACAGACAAAATTCTCATCACTCTGTCTTACTATACTCAATCAACTCCTTAACTTCATCAGTTGAATCTATCCATACAACAATTTAATGGCTAATAGAGAAGTAAAATATGGGATAATTGGCGTTGGAATGATGGGAAGAGAGCATCTCATCAATCTTTACCACCTCAAGAGTGAAGGTGTTGCTGTGGTTGCCATAGCTGATCCTCACCTGCCCTCTCAACAACAAGCCCTAAATCTTGCCCACTCTTTCAACTGGCCTCTTCATGTACCAAACTGCCCTCGAAACCTGTTCTTTCTAGTAAATAAGACTGCAGTTTTTCTGTTGCTAGTTTTGAATGCATGGTGCTTGATAATTTGTGTCTTTGGGATAAAATCTTGGAAGGGTTTGTTCTTTGGCTCATTCTAGTGAAAGGGATTGTAAATTTCCAGTTTCTTTGTATTGTTTGGTTGAGTGGTTGTAATATTAGTCTTTTATGCATTTGAGATATGGATTTTGAAAGTTTAGTTTTTAGTCCATTCTTGTAAAAGGGATGGTAGATATTTATTGATTGATTGTATGTATATTTATAGTTATGTGTTTGGAGATGTGAATTTGAAGGTTTTTTCGGATCACAAGGAGCTGTTGGATTGTGGGCAATGCGATGTGTTGGTCGTATCAACTCCGAACATGACTCACTGTGAAATCTTGATGGATATTATCAGCCACCCCAAACCCCATCACGTGTTGGTGGAGAAGCCTCTCTGCACAACTGTTTCTGACTGTAAAAAGGTTAGCATCTAATACACCAGAATGTTTTGGTTATTTTTAGTGTTCTAAATACAAGTTAAGAGTGTATGATAAATACTGCATGCTTCATGTTCATTATCAGAATCATAACTGCAAACTGGAGGTTCTTTTGAGTGAGAGGTATCTTGGGATTGATTAAATGCCACTACTAATACAATTGGTGTGCTGTATGTATGAATTTGAAGTTTACTATGAATGAAATATAGAATCCATCAGCCAGATAATGGTTTGTCAGTTTATTATACCAATATCTATAAGAAGAATCTGAGAAATTGCTAGACAAAACTCTTAAGCATTTGGAGCTTCCCTGTACTTTAAAGGTGCTCTGGAAAATCTAGTGAAGGGTTGTATCACATGATGCCTATACTTCAGGACCAATTACTCCAAACACTAATATGTTATTGTGCAGATGAAAAGTAATGTATATGTGTTCCATGTGTCTGTCTTTTTCGTTTTTTGCTTAACCTTGCTGTATATAGCTCTATATATGCTTTATGTACTTGGATTCAAGAGTTTTGCCTATTGTGTGGTCAAATGTCTGACGGTTCAAAATCATCTTTTAGATCATAGATGCTGCAAAGCATAGACCAGATGTGCTAGTACAAGTTGGATTAGAATATAGATACATGCCACCTGTTGCTAAACTGATTGAGGTAGTTAAAGGTGGACTTCTGGGGCAAGTCAAGATGGTGGCTATCCGTGAACATCGATTCCCGTTTCTAGTCAAGGTACATTTAGCCTCTATGCATATCTGGCTTAGCAATATTCTTGACCCATTATTTCTGTAGGTCAACGATTGGAATCGGTTCAACTGTAACACGGGGGGTACCCTGGTAGAGAAGTGCTGCCACTTCTTTGATCTCATGAGGTTATTTGCGGGTTCTAATCCTGTTCGTGTCATGGCTTCTGGAGCTATTGACGTTAATCATAAAGATGAAACTTATGATGGGAAGGTAATAATTCTCTTCCTGGAAATCTTTAAACACGTGATGTTCGCATCAGAAATCTTTACACTCAAATGTTACTTCTTAAGACAGAATCTTGGCGGCCCTACTGGTGGTTTGGTCTCCATATTCATGCCTTTGGATCGAACACCCCTGGCCTTTTTTTTAGCCTAACTGTTGAAATTGTTTACTGTTTTCTAGACTTTGGTGCCTGATGAAATGGACCTGCAAATTAGATCAAGATAAATATTTTCTTGATATTCCTGTTCCCCACAGTCAAATGCCAATAAAATCCACAATAAGCATTGAACCTGAACTATTTCAGTGTGCTGGCAAACATCAGAGAAATCTAACCTGTTAAGTAATAGACCATAAAAAAGGGTGATGACAGAATCCTGTTTCTGGTATTTTTGCCACTGCATTATATGCTGGGATATGTATGGTAGCAAATGAGAAGCTAAAAGATAAAAAAATTCTAATTAGGTATGCATACTGATTTGTAGGTAGACCAGCCGCTTGAAACGGACCATAAATG
Organism: Scutellaria barbata; assembly: GCA_028654395.1. NCBI lineage: Eukaryota > Viridiplantae > Streptophyta > Magnoliopsida > Lamiales > Lamiaceae > Scutellaria > Scutellaria barbata. Next base: position 14,759,489 of record CM053645.1, read on the forward strand.
ATCTCTCTCCGTGGTTCTTTTGTTTCTTGATAGGTATATATGAATAATTTCCCTTATCCTTTGGCCACATGGTGACTTTCTCATCTCTTCAGGTACCGGATATAATTGATAATGCATATGTGATCATTGAATTTGAAAATGGTTCACGGGGAGTTTTGGATCTTTGTATGTTTGCTGAAGGCAGTAAAAACGAACAAGAAATATCCGTTGTTGGTGACATTGGAAAGGTAAATCCTCCATTCATCTCCATCCATGCAATATCTATGTTTATGCTCATGATACTTAACATCACACACAATTCAGCAACAAAACTGCTCATCTGCAACTCTTTCTACTAACAGGGTGAGACATTTGTCCCTGAAAACATTGTTCGTTGGGGCACTCGAGTGGAAGGAAGAGATGGCGTGAAGACAATGAAAGCTGAGGATGATCGTATAAAGTGAGTCACTCATTATTCTCAATACATAGTTGGATTTAACAATTTGGATTCTAAATTCCTGCAACTCTTCCACATACTTACTACTAACCAGATACAATGGACTACATCATGGATCTAGCTATCTCGAACATCTTCAGTTTTTGTCAGCAATAAGAGCAAAGGGTACACAAGCTCTGGCTGTAGATTTACATGATGGATTGGTTTCTGTAGCCATGGGAGTTGCAGCACAACTTTCAATTGAGAAGGGTCGTTTCATACTTATTAAGGAAGTCATGGAATAAGCATCCAATGTTCCTCCAAAGTGATGAGTGAATACAAGAAAGTATTGTGTATAGTTTAAAAGAAACTTTATTTTCTACCATGTATTATAAAGAAATATACTTTTTTACCACATTTCTAAAAATTTGATAAATTTGTTTTTAAGTACAATTTTAATAAAAGGTAAAAAATAAAATAAAACAAGTCAGATCATTTTTCACAATGAAGGGTGGTTTTATCTTATCGTGGACCTTATATGGCTCATGTGTGTAATGTTTATATGCATCATATTGTGCAACATATATGTATTACACGGCGTGATAAAAACCAATGTTCATTAGTATGTCTTCCATGTGTTGCATGAATTGTGATATCTACATTTATTTAACAACAAAGAAGTTTGCACATAATTGCAATTTAACGTTTCCTGAAAAATAACTAATAAAATACAGTTTTTTTAACAGTGTCTCACCGTCTCTCATCCAATCCAACCGTTACCATTCTAATTCAAATTTATCTAGAAAAAACTAAAATAATCATCTATGGTTGTTTGCGTTTTGCTTACGCCTTAGCCATCTCCGTCTCTTATCTACGACGCAGATGCATTGCGCAACTGTGTGTCCATTTTGTTTTTTCTTATTTATCTGTAATTCCTTTGTTCATTGATTCATTCGTATATTCATGAAGTATGCAATTTTATATCATGTGTTCCAATGGTTTTTTCATCGTTGGCCTGGCCCCAACGGGGATGGAAAAACTGTAATTTCTATCCCCATTGCTCTGTTGGTGTCGTGCATTTTGCATCAGGAGATGTACGCTTTTTAATCTTTTATGTTTTTAGCAAAGACTCTCAGGATGTGTACGTGATGCCCTCATTTAGTATCTAACTTCTTGTGCCTTTTGCTGAGCAGACAGATGTGGCAGCATCATATATGGTTTTCAAGATTCTTTTGAAGATAAGCCTTCCAAAAAAATAAGATAGGCAATCTATTTATGCTGAGTTTTATGGTGAAAAAGGTCATGTTGTTGATGCATACTGTTATATGAAGCAAGAAATACTTGCATCAGTGCCGAGTCTAAACATATAAGGAAATGAGCATATGCATAAATTTTGTTTATCATCTTAATTTATTCTGAATGCTTTATAGTAAAGCATACATTTTGTTTATCGTCTTTATAGTCTTGTTATCCTACTATCGTGGATATATTAATCACTATGTATCAAATATCAACATATATTTAAATTTTATTTTCCATATAATTAAGGAATGATATCATTACATGTTATCAGTGCGCATTTTAGCATTTTTCGTTAACATATTAACTACTTGAATATTTTTGTGTTGCCTTCTTAGATGTATTAAAAAAAACCATATTTAAGAACTTAAATATAAGTTATACATGTCAAAAAGGAAGAAAAAAAATAAGTTGTTGCATTGATGTAAAATAATTTATCATTTTTTATGATTTATTAGACAAAAAGCTGGTCACGGATCAATGTTCATCTATCTTGAAGTATTCAATATAATTATTGATACCAATAATAACTAGTAAACAATATACGTTTATTTAAATTAAAACATCTCAACAATTATGCCACTTGGAATAATGGATTGAATTACAAATGTCGAAATAATGGATCATTATTTGAGATTTTAAAACTCTTTTAAATTTATATCGACAATTTTTTATTGAAGTAATAAATTCATCTTCACCACCACATATCAAATTTTTTTAATCCGCTTCGGATTGTGATATCTATACAAAAGTTTTAAGTTATTAATGAATTAAGAACTTCATGATTGATAAATAAATAAATAAGAGTAGGTTTTGTGTGAGACTGTCTCACGAATCTCATTTTGTGATACGGGTCGGGTCGGGTCGAATATAATAATTAAATAATACTTTTGTGTGTATTAGGTAATACTTTTTTATATTTCAAGTAATACTTTGTATTATATTATTTAGTATATATGTAAAATATAAATGTATTACATGATATATAGAAAAATATTACATAATATACACAAAAATATTACATATTGCTTCAGGAGAAGAAACACACCTGGAAGCTCTAGGATCCGCGTGTTTTTTAAGACACGACCCGACCCAATTTGGGTCATATATTCTATAATACAAAAGTATTACCTGATACACATAAAAGTATTACTCGATACACATAAAAGTATTATATATTTTCTTATAATCTGACTCAACTCAAAACAAAAATATTACCTGATATACATAAAAGTATTACATATTTCTTGTATGGTCCAACTCAACTCAAAACTCATCTTATAATACAAAGTATTATTTAATATATGGAAAATTATTATGTAATACACGCAAAAATATTACATAATTTTTTATGTTCGACCCAACCTGATCCATCTCACAACATGGGATCCATGAGACGGTCTTACTCAAGACTTTACTAATAAATAAATCAACATAAGAAATCCATAATAATAACTAAAAGATTAGTTCTTACCAAACATGTGATGAAAATAAATAATTTTAATCGTTTCAAAAAAATTCATTTCATAAAATAAGATTACAAAACATGTGATCAAAAAAATAATTTTGACCGTTCCAAAAAATTCCATTTCATAAAATAAAATTACAAATGATGAAAAAAAAAAATTCAACCATTTCGAGAAAATCTATTTCCTAAAATAAATTACAAATATATGATGAAAGAAAGTTGGGCTAAATATTTTTTTACCGTCATCCATAACATTGATTGAGTTAAAAAAAACACAGGTTAAATATTTTTTTCAGTTGCAAGAATCATATCATTTATCCCATCCGTTGGATCTTTATATTTGCATGCCAACTTTTTTTTCTTTCTATTTTTCAATTATTGAAAATTTAATTCTTGTCTCCTTTTGGTGATTCAAGTTCTGCAATGGTTTTTTTTTTTTTTTCAATTATTGAAAATTTAATTCTTCTCTCCTTTTGTGAATTCAAGTTCTGCAATGGCAAAAATAGTCGGCGCAGTGGAATCTTCGTGTCTTTCTTGAAATTTTGAGTTGGTTAGTTTGTTTGAAAAACCAATTATTTGAATTCAATATTTTAGAAATACTCAATTGTAATTTAGATTTTTTTTCCTTATGGCATGATTGGTATGGTGGAATGGAATAAGGTGTGACTGGAATGAACCTAAGAATGGAATGGTGATAGGAATGAAATGATATTAAAATGTTTATTCCTATGATTGGTATCGTAGAGAAATAGGAAATGAATGAAATAATCATTATAATTATATTTCATAATTAATAACTACAAATAAAATATTAAATTAATTTTTATTTGATCAAATTATCATTCACTATAATTTTATTTTAATATTCTTATTCCATTTAATTTAAATAATATGATATATTTAATTAATTAAAAATTATAAAAAAATTAATAATTGCATTAATTATAGGTTATACCTACCTTCAAATTTTACTATAAAACGTATATTTATTTCACTTTTAAAATGAATAATTTCTAATGATCATTTATGAGATGTAGATTAAAAAGATTTTGAAAAATAAAATTTGAAAAAAACTTGAATGTAATTTATTATTTTCGAGGAAAGACGACTACTTTATTAAATTATCCAATTTATTTTATTAGTTTATGAATTATTTGAACAAATATTTATTTTATATTATAAAATTTTGAATTTCCAAAATTTGAATTGATCCAATCCGTAATACATAAATCTCTGAAGGAACCGAACTGATGTGACGGAGTAAGTCTGGAGATTATTTTTTGCAATTTTCCAAAAATCTTCGAACTTTGAAGCAAATTCAGAGATTATCTTATCCTCAACTTGCTCTGAACCGTGCTCATCCTTATCACTAATATTAAGTATATCATATTTAGATATTTTATTTTATTATTAATATATTAATTTTTTATTATATAGTAGTTAATTATATTATATTTTATGATAATTTTATTAATTATTTTATATGATTTTATGCTATTAAAATAATACTTTATATTATTTAAAAAATATTTTAATTAGTTATAATTTATTTATATATTTTTATATAAACTAAACTACACTTATTTATATTAATATTATATTCATATTATTTCTATATTTTTTTTAAAAATTATATTCATTTTTTATTTTTATTCTATTTATCTACTTAATTTTATTATTTATTTGATATTTTTATTTTATATTAATTTTATATATTATATTTTTTATAAATAATTTTATATTATTATACAATTTTACATATTAATTTAATTTTGGAAAGTCAACTTGTAAAAAAATTAAACTAAATAATGATAAATAATCGAATTAATAAATATAGTTCATTCATTTGTAGGTGAGGAATACATAATACCATGGGAATAGGAAGAAATGATCATTCCCTCATCCATGGTAATGACAATTCCTAAAGAAATGGTGATTCTCACTTATAAACCATACCAATCAAAGGAATGAGAATGAAGGTATGAATAGTGATTCCATTCCCAACTCATTCCATCATACCAATCATGCCATTAATGTGAAACAAATTTGAAACTTTATTTAAAATGAAATTTAAGTGTAGTATTAACTTTCTTTAATATTATTTTATTTTTGATATAAATGAATATCAAATTATGTACTAAATTTATAAATCGTATTTAATAGTTAATTTGTTTTTTCATTTAATGATGTAAAATCAAAACAAAGAGTCTATCTCTCATTTTTAAATTATTCTATAAAAGAGTCTTGTTTGAAAACTTTTTTAATTGCCATTTTTGTAAAATTCTTATTGTTAACTTTAACAAACTTTTATTTTATTCACCTTAAATCCTTAAAAACTCAATTTGATCAAAAATAAGATATGTGGGTAAAAATAAAACAAATAAAAAAAAAAGAACTGAGTTTAGCCTCGTGGATTAGAGAACAAACTTGGAACGCAAGATATACAATTTCTTAACAAAAATATAAAATTACCGTTGTAATTTCTTCAATGTCAGAAATATATTAAGTTATTAGTAGATATCTTCGTCGATAATTAAGTAAGCTACGTGAGTAAAAAAGAAAAAAAAATAAGAACCAAGTTTGGGAGATTACAAAACAAACTTAGCATGTGTAATTTCTTACCAAAATTATAAATTACCGTTGTAATTTCTTCATTGTTAGAAATATATTGGCTACTAATAGAAATCTTCGTTGATAATTTAAATAAGATATGTGAGTAAAAAAGAAAATAAAAAAAAGAAAAAAAACCATAATCTTCGTTGATAATTTAAATAAGATACGAGAGTAAAAAATAAAATAGAAAACAAAAAGAAAAAGAAAAAAATAACGCGTGAATCAAGAACGGACTTGGAAAGCAAGCAATGTGCAATTACTTACCAAAATTATAAAATTACAGCCTAAGCCTAAAATGCTGATGCTGAATCAAGAACGAATTTGGAAAGCAAATGACTTACCAAAATTATAAAATTAATGAGCCTAAACTATAAGAATTACTTATCAAAATTATAAAATTAATGAAATTACCAAATAATAAAATTAGTGAGCCTAAATTATGGGGTACTCAAACTTCAAGAAAAATGTGTATTTTCAGTTTAAGTTTAGGAAGAGAGAGAAATTCCACTAGAGAAATTGGAATTTCACTCTTGAACATGAATTCAAAAGAAGTCTATTTATATGAGTAATCTCTTTCACTTGAACATGAATTTATATGAAGGAATCTCTTTCATAATTTACACTACGTCTGAGAGCTTTCGTTTAGCAAAAAAATTCTCTGTTAAATCATAAATTTTTCTTTCTGAGAATTCGAGAATGACTTCTATGGATATTATTCGAAAATATCTTCATATTTCTTTAATATTTTTATTTTTCATGTGATCGATATAAAAACGGTTTGCAGCAATATTTTCATTTTTCCACTTAATTGATAAAAAAATAAGATATTTTATCAAAATATCGATAAAATATCGACAAATATCATGTATCGATTTTAATATCAGGTGACTTCATGTATAAATTGAAGGAATATAGGTGATATATATGGAAATATCGAATATCAATAAATATGGACATTATTTCAATATCGATTTTGATATCAGGTGACTTCATGGTATAAATTGGAGGAATATGGTTGATATATGGAAAAATATCGAATAAATATAAATTGAAGGAATATGAGTGATATATGGGAATTGGAGGAATATATATGGTTGATATATGGGAAAATATCAAATAAATATAAATTGAAGGACTTATATGAGAATTGGAGGAATATGAGTGATATATGAGAAAATATCGAATAAATATAAATTGAAGGAATATGAGTGATATATGAGAAAATGTATGAGGTGGGTATAAATGGGAGGAATATGGGTGATATAGAGGAAATATCGAATAAATATTGGTATCGATTTCAATATTGGTGGTTTTATAGTATAAATTATAAAAAAATCATGAAATATCATCATATATCGGTAAATATCAGTGGAATATTAAGAAAATATCAGTAAATATTGACAAAATATCGATAAATATCATGTACCAATATTTCTGCAAATATCAATATATCCACGATATTTTCATAAAATTAAGATATCTATATTTCAATCGAAACCAAAATTTTCATTTGCACTGAGGTGCCAAGCCCAGTCCATGGTGATGTATACTATTATTATTATACTCGTGTGTGCTTATCTTGATATTCTATTTTCTTGTTTTGGTTAATGTTCTTGATGTACAATTCAGTTCAATTAAATTGAATGTTTGTCGTTGATTCTAATTTCATTCAAGAAAGCTATTGTTCCATTGTGAAATTGAAGTTAATAGTTTTTTTTAATGATCAATGGAATCGAATACCAAGAATCCTTTGTTTGTGATGCTTTTTGTCTTTTAAAACATGATTAATGCGTATGTATGTTGTGTTTTTTTAGTTTGATTGAGAAATTTTTTCGTTCTTTATGTGATCAATTGAACCAATGTATGCGTGTTATGTTTTGTTATATGTTGTGTTATGTTTTGTTATATGTTATCTAGTATGTATGTTGTGTTTTTTTAATTTGATTGAGAAATTTTTTCGTTCTTTATTTGATCAATTGAACCAAACATCAAGATTTCAATCTTGATGTATGCATGTTATGTTTTGTTATATGTTATCTATCCTGATCTTGATGTATGCATGTTATGTTTTGTTATATGTTATCTATCCTGATGAAAATGACTTGATCTTGATGTATGTGTGATATATGCATGTTATGTTTTGTTATATGTTATCTATTCTGATGAAATATCTATTCTGATGAAATAGACCAGCAAATTAGGTTGAGATTAATATTTTCCCCTTAGTCAAAAGCCAAACATGAACCAAAGTAAGAGACCTTGAACAAGTCAAATGCCAAACATCACATATTGACCATGAACTAGTGTTGGATATGTATGTTAGAAAATGAGAATCTGAAAGTTAAGTGCATACTGATTTCTAAGTTCTTTTGTTTTCTCGATAGGTTTATACTATTAATTTTTCTTATCATTTGGTCACTTTCTCATTGAAAATGGTTCATGGATGTTTTGGATCTTTGTATGTTTGGTGAAGGCAGTGGAAGCAAACAAGAAATATCCGATGTTCGTGAGGTAAATCCTCTTTTGTTTTCTCGATAGGTTTATATGATTAATTTTTCTTATCATTTGGTCACTTTCTCATTGAAAATGTCCATGGTGAAGGCAGTGGAAGCAAACAAGAAATATCCGATGTTCGTGAGGTAAATCCTCCATTCACCCATAAATGATCTGATTCTTTTGTTTTCTCGATAGGTTTATATGATTAATTGCTTCAAGAAATATTCGATGTTCGTGAGGTAAATCCTCCATTCACCCATAAATGATCTGGTTCTTTTGTTTTCTCGATAGGTTTATATGATTAATTTTTCTTATCATTTGGTCACTTTCTCATTGAAATGGTTCATGGACGTTTTGGATCTTTGTATGTTTGGTGAAGGCAATGGAAGCAAACAAGAAATATCCGTGAATTCACCTCTATCCATGCAATATCCATGTTTAAACTCGTGATACTTAACATTACGGACAATTCATCAACAAATAGTTGCTCATCTGCAAGTCTTCCTTTTCACATACTTAACAGGAGTCTTCCTTTTCACATACTTAACAGGAGGCATTTGTGCCTAAAAGCATTATTCGTTGGGTGGAAGAGATGGCGTTAAAACATCGAAGCTGAGTGCGATCGTATAAAGTGAGTCACTATATTCTCAATACATAGTTGGGGGCAATTAAAATAAAAAAATATTTGGAGGGAAAATAAAATATATACTCAAGGGTAAAAGTAATATATTTAAAGGTTTTTTTTACCACCCTTCAGTGATAGAAAAATCGGCAATATATCGTCGATATACCTGATAATGCACACCAGTTTTTTTCGTTAATATATCGGTTATATATCGTCAATATATCGGTAAATATCCTTTTTTTTATTGATATCGGTAAGAACTTGTAATATCTCGTGTTATATCTCCAATATATCGGTCGATATATCGGCGACATGTAATGCTTTATATAATTTTTTTTTTTTGAAATATCATTTTATTTCTATTGCTGAGATGAGTGTCCGTTATGTACTAGTTGTCCAAGTCAGTAAATTTCAATCCATCATATCATTAAAGTACAAGAAAGTAAAGAAACCTATGAATTTATTTCGATGATTACGTCTAGTATCTTAAGTTGGTATCAGTTATTAGTAGATCATGTATTAATTGTTAATGATAATTTGACATGAGACAACATTTATATAATAGTTTATCTCTTGGTTGTAAACATATCTTTTTATTTGAAATTTAGCTTCAATATATATTAATATTCATTATAATATTATGTAAAGTGCTAGATACATTTTTCAAATTTTTTTTTCAATTTTTTTATTTTTTTCTCGAAATTACCGATATTTCCACCGATATCGATATATCCGTAAAATTAAGGTACGATATATTTACAAGTACCGATATTTTTGTCCTTGGTTATAACTCTGTACCATGATTAAAGGTGCATCATGTTATTTTTCTATTTTGTACTTGTTATTGATAGGACCAATTTAGAATAATGTCGTATTATTTGTTGATGATGATGCCACGTTCATTTTTACCTCATTGTTATCCTTGTTGTTAACTTTGTAAACAGTGACTCAGTTTCATCTTTGGCTGTTACATGCTGTGAGACTTACACACTTGGAACATGTTTTTCTATTTCATAGTTCCCTTTTGACCTACACTTTGGCTATTTATGTTTCCCAACTCTTCTTTTGCATCTTATCAGTTACTGATTGATCTGATCTTTGTGCTTGAGGGCTACATCTTATATGCTGCCTTTTGACATATTAGAATGTCATACATCAATATAATTGTTGTGTTTTCTAGTGCATTTAGTGAGTGGTTTTTCGATAAGTCAGTCTCAGCATTTCTTTTCTTTTCTTTGTTCTATTAGGTCGGTTGGCTGAATTATATATGTTGTTGTGTATCTGAAACTTTTTTAACAGAATTCAAGTCCTAATCTGAAAATGTTGATCAGATAGGATTATGTATTGTTCAGATGCTTTTCACAGGCCAATGTCTCCCTAATAAACCCTTCTCTTTTTAAAGTGGATGAGTAGAGTTGGAGAATTTGACACAAAGCCATCCTAGTTTTAATATTCATGTGAATATGTAATTCAAAACCGAATGAAATCGGAAAATTTGGAATCGAAATCCTCTAATTATAGTATATAACGAAACTGATATCTACATGAAAACTAAATCTAATCATTTGGTTAAATTTTTTATTTCCTTTTGCACACTCTTAATTTATTCCACAAAATATCTTGAGGTTTAACGTTGAATTATATTTCGAGATCCTTATTTCTTATGGTAACAATAGCTTCTTGTATTTTTGAGATGTAAAGTAATAATTGATTTTCAAGTTAACTAATTGACTGTATGGATGCAGGACCATAAACGAACTGTGTTACCTTGCTACATTCAACTTCGGATTCAAGTGATGATCAAAGTTTAGATGAAAAACAAAAAAGTGAAGAAGAGATATGAAAAGAATTTAGATAGAATATGTGCTCTCATGCTCTCTTCTGGTATATATTGTATTGTATACAAAAAAATTACGGATCCAATATTCGTCTTCTACACTATTACATACTCCGTAGCAATACTCTAGATGGTAAGAAGTAGATACTCGTCAGAGAATCTTCTGCATATATTAATTCATGTGTTGAAAAATAGAAGGTGATTATGAGTTGTTATATGCCCTAAGCTTATGTTTGGTTTCGGGAAAAGAGCCCATCTTATTTTGGGCCCACTTTTGTTGCTTCAGAATTTGGGTTGGTTTATTTAACCTCTGGGCCTTGAGTTGGCCCAATAGTGTTACTAAAATAAAAAATTACTCTACACTTAACCTAATTCCAAAATCCTAATTTTAAACTATGACACAACAACTTAAAACGCAAAAACCAAATAAAGTTTGATTGAATTAACCTATCTCAAAAAATATTACAACAATCAATCCAAATAAAAAATTTACTCTAACCACAAATTAAAACTTCAATCCAATTATAAATACCCAATCTATCATGAACAATGTCAATCTGATTGAATATAAGATAAATATTAAAATGTTTCCCATTGTAAAATTGTACTCAGTTTCATATGTGCAATTTAGCTACAATACTTAGCTGACATTTATAAAAAATATCTATTGAACTATGAGTTCAATACATCTCTTCTAAATGAAGTAGGGTATTCCTTGCTTATTATTAGACTATCACTTATTCACAAACTTCATTTGAAACTAATACTTTGCATTTCCTATCTCATGGAAATACTGTTGTATTTTGCCACCTACAGTAATTGATAAATTGTATTGATGAATTATGATTGAACTTGAATTACTTAATGTATCAAATTAACATCAATTAATTTTGAACAACTCAAATAACTTATATAAAATAACTTAAAATCAACATTAAATAAAATTTATCAATTAAAAAAAGTTGGAGGCTGAAAAAACAATGTTTACAAATAAAAATGCTTTTCATACTTACAAGATCAACTCACTTGGGCAGTTGGGTGCAACACATGAAAAAAAAAAAATCCTTAAAATTAGCTGTGGTACGCAGTAAAGTAGTATAAATACGTTGGCGCCGCGCGCATTTCATAATCACATCAGATTTTTTATTTGCTTCTCTCCAAATTGAAAATTCGAAAAATGGAAGACGAAACAGGAGAGAAATCCAGCTTCATCGTTGGCCTTATCGAGAACCGAGCAAAAGAGGTATAGTTTTTCCCTCTCAGCTCTCTCTCTCTCTCTCTCTCTCTATATATATATATATATATTCGTATTACGCATACCACCACACACTACCCGCGTTGTGTGGGGATTCTCTTCTATTATTACATGTTGAAGATGTTATGATATTGCATGCACAATACAGTCGATCTTATTGCCGTTGCAGAGATATATTTAAATTTTTGTGTGAATGAACCTCTTGTGTTGATGCTTACACCTCCTGGATTGTTGTGTTCTTACTTGATGAACTCATAGTTTTTGATCCGCAGTTCAACGTACAATTACACGTGCTTGATTACCTATATGCCAGTGTGTGGGTGTATTCAAATCAGGATACACATTATAACATTAGTTTTCATGTTCATGTGGGAAATGGAAAATTTGTTTTGAACGAGCTTAATTGAGCTTCAAACCATGTCAGTATGGTTATGTGCAGTTTCATAAAATTGATTTTATTTACAGTTGGTGCAGTAGTTTTAAGATTACCTGAATGTGATTGTTGGTAATTAAAGACAAAAGTGTGCTACCACCAGTACTTGTGTGTATTCCTTGAAAACTGCACTACACAAAGTGACAAAAAAATTATATAATCTGTACACGAATGCAAAGCATAGCATATGACCTTAAGTGAGAGAGTTTCAATTTTTCGATTGTTCAAACTGATCACCCTGGAGTTGATACAAAATCTGTCATCTTTTCTGAGTTGATACAAAATTTCTCCTCTGTTCTTAAATTTTAAAGTTTCCATTCTGATGTCAACGTGTGAAAATAAATCTTCAGACTGTTTCTGATTAGGATATTAGTGGCATATGCTAGTTATATGGTAGGTCTTCTTGTTAGATTTCATCAATATGTTTTAAGTTCTTCTAGGACAAATGGACAACCATTCAAATGCATTCATATGTTTTTCTGAAAATGTTAAATTTTGTTTTCATGTATTTCACTTGGTTGTCAATTATCATTTTATCTAACTTTTAGGTTGGAGTGGCTGCATTTGACTTGAGATCAGCTTCCTTTGACCTTTCTCAGTATATTGAGACAAGCAGCTCATACCAGAACACAAAGACACTACTGAATTTTTACGATCCTATGGTAATTATTGTCACACCTACTAAGCTGGCTCCTGATGGCATGGTTGGAGTCTCTGAGCTGGTTGATAGATTTTTCTCTTCAACCACTAAGGTAATCTGCATCTGATTTGGATCTGTTAATCTTACTGCCTCATAAAGCAAAGTTACCTTCTTTCTACATCTGCAGGTTGTAATGGCTCGTGGCTGCTTTGATGACACCAAGGTAACCACATAGCTATGGAAATTATCCTCTACTTATTGTATTCACTGTTCATATATAACATCCGTTGTTCTTCCTAAAAGGGAGCTGTGCTAGTGAAAAACTTGGCAGCGAATGAACCATCAGCCCTTGGTTTGGATACTTATTCCAAGCAATATTATCTTTGCTTGGCTTCCGCTGCTGCAACCATCAAATGGTATTTTTTCACTTGAAATCTCCCTGAATTCAATATAGTGTTTCTTCACCAGATCTAAAAAGGGAAGTTTGAAAATTAGAAAGATAGTATTCATGATCTAAGGTAAGAACTATTGCCTGATCTTTTCAATGCAACATACACTACCATACACTACATTGCCTTTGGATATAGTCACTCTAATGTAAATAGGTACTTCATGTTTCATTTTAAACTTTCCAGCATTTCCATTACATATCTAATTAGTTGTCCTTTAAAAGCTTGATGACTAGATGGAACCATAAACATTGCAGTAAACCAAGTGGTTCGCGCAAATCGTATTAGATGTTATATCTTCTACAATGATCCTGATAGAGGCAATCAATCTTTTCTCTATCAGATCCTCAATAAACCTTTTACTCATAGTGAATCAATGTGGTTGAATGTTTCAGGAACACATTTTATCAATTGGTTTTTCTCCAAATGTTGCCTTCTGAGATTTAGCATAAGGTCATCGGGCATTCCTGAGTTCTAAATAGCCTTAGCTTTGCCTCTTTTGTTCCCGTCACTTAATTTTATAGTTTCATAATTAATTGTTTCAGAGTGCTCTTATTAAACCAGTACCGAGAAGCACAATCCTCATTGAAAACATGTTGCATCAACTTTCAAATGTAACACTTGACTACAAAGAAAGTCCAATCAACAAAACATTACTGATTGCTAGCTCCCAACAGTATTCTTGCCATCATTATTTCTGTTACCTTTTCTGTAGGGTCAACTGATCATTGAAATGTTAAAATTTTCAGCTTATAACTATTTAGTAACATCTTTAAAATAAAATTTGTACTGCATTATGCACAGGATAGAAACAGAGAAAGGGGTGATCATCACTAACCATTCACTATCTGTAAGTTCTTGTCCTCCATTTCTTATTTTTTGTAACTCACATACATATTAGGTTCTCGTTATAATGATAACATGTGCAGATGAAAATGACCATACTATGTGCTCATCTTGTCTCCTCAATTATATGTTCATTTATATGAACTTCCACATTCTTAAGCATTCTCAATGTAGATTCTTACTTCTTATTGCCCACGGAGGATGAAGTTAAATGATGGCAATTAATATTATTGTTGGTAGAGAAAATCACCTACCATTAGCTTACACTCTATTTGACGTTTACATTACCCAGTTTGTTTTGTCCAACATGTTAGCTCTTAGTAGAACTTTCGCTCTTTTCAATCAATTTCTGCTTTCTGCATTATCACACAATTGAGTTTGTGTACCTGTGATCCTATAAATTAAATATATTTGGATTTACTTCATAGTTCATATGATCCTTACTGAATTTCTGACTTACTATATTTCAGCTCATGTCACACCAATTTCTCTTTGATTTCTGCAGGTTACTTTTAATGGATCATTTGACCACATGAATATAGATGCTACTAGGTATACTTTTCCTCAAAGGAATACCACACTGTGTTTACTCTTTAACATTTTATATCCGCCTCAGAGGGCAGAAGATATTAGGGAATTTGTAGAAGTACTATCCCTAATTTTTTTTTTTCATGTGTATGTATTCTCTCAAAAAAAAAAAAAAAAAAGAAGAGGGCCTTGCACAATATTTATTGCACCATGTTGTCATTAGAGTTGTAATGTAGTCTGATACCAGTGTTCAGAACCTGGAAATCATTGAGCCGATGCACACTAGTCTCTGGGGCTCTGGCAACAAGAAGAGAAGTCTGTTTCACATGCTCAAGACAACACGAACTGTGGGAGGGTATGTGTATTAGCTTTCCTAATTGCTTTTGTATATTTCCTCATTGTTCAATTAACACATATCTATTTCTCTCACCACAACTTTTCTTGAGTAGTAGTTCTGGCTTCACCTGACTAATTGTTGTAAAAAGATTGATATGGTTCCATTTTATATTTGAGGAAAGAGAGATGTAGATTCACAGTTGTTGAATTGCAGTGCAAGATACTAATAATTTTCTTGAAGTGTTCAATTTGGGATGGATGCTAGCATAGCTGCAGTCTTTTACTTCTGGTGTTCAGCTTATTTTTCATATATTTCTTTCAAATGCTTTAGTTAAAGACACAAGAGCGTTTTTATTGAGAAAACTAGACCATTCATATGAAGAACAAGTTATAGGGTACTGCTAGTGCATAGGTTATTAGCCTGCAACCCTGCACAAATCTTTAGCCCTATAAAGAAAGTTCACCCATAGAAATCGCTATCTTGAAATCAACTGGCACATGTAACTGTAGCATAATGTAAGTCATACATATACATGTAATGACTTAAGATTTGTCTCTGTAGATTTCTAAACATGATGGATCTGCAGAATATGACATCATTTTCTCCATGATCAGAAATTTTATATATCTAGATCTGTGCAGGACAAGACTTTTGCGAGCCAATCTTTTGCAGCCTCTTAAAGACATTGAGACTATCAATGCCCGACTTGATTGCCTAGTAAGTTTTAGTATGATTCCCTCAAAACTCGAAATATGACTCCTTAATTTCTGTCTTCATTTTAGCAATATAAGCTATGAGTGTGTAATGTGTTCATACAATAAAACAAGAATTTCAAGCAGGTGTTTATCTAGATTTGGCAATGTAGCTTTATTGTAACCTATGTTTCCTGCTATAACTTTTGATTCCAGTAAATATTTGTTCATAGCAAATGTAAATTTACTCCACCTTGAGACACTACTACCTATAAATAACTTCATTTACTCAATTTACTCTATCTTGGAACAATGCCACTATATATTATTTTATTTAGTATTTGAAGCAGGAAACTATTGCATATAAAAGTTTTCGAAAACAAAAAGCATAAATTGGAATAAACCTAGAATGAGTTTGTAGCTCTAGATTCAAGGTATCATTGTCAATGATGGTCTCTTTGAATGATTCTCTTGCAATTTTGTGTTGTCTATCAGCTTGTCCATTTAGTTCTCTGATAAACTTATCGGTTAAAAAAGACAGCTATACATCTTTATGATTTTTCAGAGTGAGTTTCATTGCCAACATCTCGTATTATCCCCTTAATAACACCTCATAATAAGTATTGTGCCATTAATTCCCAAAACCACAAATTTTCAAATTTATCAAATAAATTGGTTGCTCTGAGGTGGGATTTTGTATTAGGTCCCTTTGCTTTGTTTATGTTAGACACATTGAATCACATCATCAAAAAGGATAAGCTCCATAGACAAAGGTGTTAATATTCAATCTCTTCAGCACATTATTCTATTTCATAAAGAGAAAAGTATGAGTAACTTCGAGAATACTATGTTGGCAACATTGATACATGGCTGAATTTGATTTCAGGATGAGCTGATGAGCAATGAGCAGCTGTTCTTTGGCTTGTCCCAGGCTCTTCGCAAATTTCCAAAAGAAACTGGTAGGTACTGGATAAAGATGATTGGACAAATTCACTTCCATCTCTTGTTGCTATGATATCGTTCTTTGATACAACAATGATGACCTCTCTCTCTGCTTCCAGATAAGGTCCTCTGTCACTTCTGCTTTAAGCAAAAGAAAGTTACTAATGCAGTCTTGGCTAGTGACAGTTCCAGAAAGAGCCAAATCTTGATATCAAACATTATTGTTCTAAAAACAGCTCTTGATGCCTTACCATCACTTTCAAAGGTAGATAAGATTAACCTTTATCTATGTATGCATTAAAATTTCAAACTGATGAATCTCTAATCTTCAATTATTGTAGGTGCTCAAGGATGCCAACTGTTATCTACTAAAAAACGTATACAAGTCCATATGTGAGAATGAAAAATTTCCTTCCATGAGAAAAAGGTATAATTGCTAGTACTCATCTACTTTTTAGCTGTAAGTGTTCACCTCTTCATGCTCAACATCGATCACTCTTCCTCTTCTGGTGGAGGAATAGGCAACATAATAATCTAAATGCCACCATCATAAACATGACAAAGTATTATTTGTTACTATTTCCCAATCACATCTTATTTGCCACAACAAACCCCAAACACCTCTTTGTCTTCATTATTAGAGATTCCATAAGGTGCATTAAAATGTCAGTTGTGGATGATACTTTCTTCCTTGTACTCTAGATTGATTACAAATGTGATGCCATTTTTACATTTTCTACTTAATAAGTCCCTCTGCTGTTAATTCAGTTTCTTGTGTATGTAATTAATTGACAAGAAAAGATTTTTGTTCAACAGTGAAAACAATTCTTCTTTGTATTGATTGGAATGATCACAGCAGGTTACAAAAAGTCTTTGTATGCACCATGTCTGCAGATTAAGAATATACAGACACAATCTCTGTAACATAGAGAACCTATCTAACTGGACAGCTAATTAAATGCCAATGAATCAGGGATAAGAAACAAATTATTACTTTATATATCACACCAATTATGTCCTCTCAATTAAGGCCACTAAACCTGACATTTAGCATTGTACATGAAGGCCATCATCAAAGTACTGTACCATTTGAAAAAAATTCAAATCTATCTTAGATTCGTTTTTTAATGTTAAATGTGTGCCATTTGTGTACTACTGCATCCTAAAAGCTAACATCAACTATGCCTATGAAGTACTTTACAGTTCATGCACATCAAGGATAAGATTAATTTATTGTTTATGTGGAAAATTATTATTAGTTTAACTTGATTGCTTGTAATCTAAGCTAAGAAAAGTTTTAGTAAGTCCAAGGATCCTTTGGTCTGAACATATGGAAGCCAATGGTGCTATTTTTCCAATTCAATATGTTAATCATTCAATGATACATAACAGCTTTATAGGCCATTAAATGAGTCTATAACCTTATGACCCACCAATTTCAGGTTGTTGGGTGAATGTATAGTATGTAAAAGTGATGGTGATACCTGTCTGTTCCAGGATCGGAGAGGTGATTGATGAAGATATTCTTCATACACGTGTTCCTGTTGTTGCCCATACCCAACAGTGTTTTGCTGTCAAGCCGGGAATCGATGGACTTTTAGATATTGCACGGAGATCATTCTGTGACACCAGTGAAGGTTACTTTGCCTGACAAAGGGATGACTTTTGTCCCCAAGTATTCCATTTCCAGCATTCTAATCTACAGTGTTTGCAGCGATATACAACTTGGCAAACAAGTATAGGGAGGATTTTAAGCTACCAAATCTGAAACTCCCATATAACAGCAGGCAGGGTTTTTACTTTAGCATACCTCAGAAGGACATACAGGGAAAACTTCCCAGCAAGTTTATCCAGGTGCAAATTTTTTCCGTCATTTTCTTTTCAAAATATTTAAAAGACATTTTTTTCTTGATATTCTCCTTCTTATGGACTATTATCAGGTCATGAAACATGGAAACAACACACATTGTTCTTCTTTGGAACTGGCTTCTGTGAGTAGACTTATCTCTTTGCTTTTCATAATGTTCTCAAGATTATCACCAATTAATATATATTATTTAAAAATCAAATATATTGTCCTAGTACATATCTCAGTAAGAATTGTGTGGAACAAAGTAATGTTGATGATAGGCTTGAGTTAACTTGTAGCACATTAAGTTTGGATGTGATTGGTGGGATGTGAAAATTGTTTAGCTACTTGAAATGGACATAAACTGAGCATGAAGAGATATTTCGATGAAATGTTAGATAAAATTGTTGTAGTCATACAAGGGTAATTGAAGGGGTTTCTGCAAAGTGCTCTATTGAGGACTTAAGAAGGGTAGAAAGGTTAAGTTTTGTATGCTATATTCCACAAAAACTTAGAACATTCTGAAATCTAGGCAGGAAAATGTTTTTATTCTCTTATTAGGGTAGTGCTTGCATTTACAAAACTCAAGGAAACTTTATGCAAAGCACATGTCTATGACAAGATTTTGTTATTTCACCCTAAATGATCATTATTGGGATGAGTAAAGTTGAATCACTGGAATGGAAAAACAACTTGCCACTCATTTATATAATTCTGAAACTATTTACTGACTACTTCAAACTAAATTTGATCGTTCCAAATGTGGGCAGATCCATGGTGTGCTTGTATCTTATGTCTGGATAACTTTATCGATAAAATAAAAAAAAAGAAAGTGGAAAGTTAAATAGAAGGAAGGCTATTGCAAGAATCTATTTTATTGCCCCTCCCATGCTCTATGCTGCTATTAGTGATTAAAAATGAATAATCCCCTCAGAAATGAGAATCAGTATTTTAAATAATTAGTTTGCACTGCAATCTATGTTTTTTTTGATACTGGACATTTTCCAGGATTCAGGCGAATCATGAATCCGCAACATGCATAAATTTGTCCGTACACTACGTAATCTTTATTTTTCCACTTTATGTTCCCTGGATCCAAACCCTTGTGCATTTACTCTGTTTGTTTGCAGTTAAATGTAAGGAACAAGTCTGCTGCTAAAGAATGCTATATTCGGACAGAATTTTGCCTGGAGGGTTTGTCTAAACTTAACTGACTAAATTGCATCTTTAGACGGATATATTTTTGCTTAGCAATATGGTAAAACAAGACTTGGTTACAATGAGTGTCCACAAGTTTGAACTGACAATATTCAAGTGGACCAGCTTCTTGCCATTTTATCTTAAGCAGTTGAGTGGAACTTCTTTTGGTTTACAAAAGTTTCATGACCCATACAACTTTACTTACATTCTATTTTATATTAGTGCACCATCACTGAATCATGCTCAGACAGTTCTCTTTCCATCATGATTGAAGTTTACATATAAGCATAGTGCTCTTAAGTTTCTTTAATTGTGGTTTTGCGTCATCATCAAAATCAAATAATAGCATTCATGCTCAACTGTTTTAACTACTTTTAGAATAAAAGAAAACAACTGGGGGATGTTTCAGCAACTTAAAAAACAAAAGGCATCATTGCTAGGAGTAAATGTTGCATTTTCAACACGCTCCTTTGACTCAATCTATATGCATTTGCTAGTCAAAAGATTATGTACATGTTTTTTGCTATGTTAAAAGGGTTACTAAAACTACCAACAGACTACAGGCCTCTAACTCTTGAAATTTGGTGATGCTCCAAGAACAAATTCACCGAGATTCTTTTGGGATAGAATCCGTGGGAAAGAAACTGGATAATTGTGCTTCATTATCTCGGAGATGTTAGATCTTTTGAGTTTTTTTGTCGCTTCTCTGGAATATACCCCCCTATCTAGCTAAGCAGGAACCCTAGGTTTTTCTTCATTTATGATCCAATTTGTTTTATCCACATCGTAGAATCGGCCTGTCGTCTGAATCTTAACCTTTCATTGGATTAGCGAAAAGTCTCTTCAGGAAAACATAAGCAATCTCCCATTTGATTTCCTGTATGTTTCTACCATTTCTCCCTAATGTGTTTTTCAACCATCCGATCAAAGTCAAGTGATAACACTTTAGTCCACACTTTGTTAGAAAAATATTAGAATTAACACTTATGATCCATTTGTTAAAATGCAGCACTAATGGAAGCCATTCGGCAGGATGTTTTTGTTCTCACACTTCTTGCTGAGGTCCTGTGCCTTCTGGATATGATAGTCAATTCATTTGCTCATACAATATCCACTAAGACAGTTGACAAATATACTAGACCTCAATTTACATGTACGTATCGTCATTACATAAACTGGTCATTACCTCAAGATTTTGAAAATCATGACTGCATATTGTCCAAATATTTCCTGTAGATGACGGTCCACTGGCTATTGATTCAGGAAGGCACCCCATCCTTGAAAGCGTACACAATGAGTTTGTTGTGAGTTCATTTGCTGACTATTGCAGCTGCCATCCATCTTTTTTTTTTTTTTGTTTTGGCTTGGATGCTTCATAATATGAAGTTTCAAAGTCTCAACATAAAACACAAGGTATCCATTTGAGATAATGTGCTAATTTGCTTTTCCAGGCCAACAACATTTTTCTTTCTGAAGCATCAAATATGGTAATTGTCACAGGTCCAAACATGTAAGAACAAGTAGTCCTGCAAAAATTTCTTCTGCCAATGCCCCCTCCCCCTCTTTCGTGCTTTAGCCCTTCTAAGCTGTCTATCAAGAAAAGTCTGACTAAATTTCACTTCGTCCTGCTAGGAAGTAGCAGAATAGAAGTAATGGTGGATTTCCAGTCACAGGCACAGATGATATTGCATGTTCTGTTAGACCCCATATATATTATCATCAGTAGGGTCTTTAGCTTTTTGCTCTCTTAGACTAATTGGTGTAATTAAGTTAATAGTCACTGTTGATCCACAAAAGTGTAGCCTTAACCATCGGAAAACTTAAACGGTTAAGCGACTTATTTCACTGTGGTTCTTTTATCCTTTTCCTTGAGCTACTTCATAGTTGATGTTATTTAAAATAAGAGAGCAAGCCCAGGACCGGGCCACAAACCACCTTTAGTCAACTAAGCATAAGTAAAATCTTGGATTCTTCTGCATAATACAATAATTCAATGTTTACCTACAGGAGTGGAAAGAGTACTTATCTTCAGCAAGTTTGCCTGGTAGTCATCCTTGCTCAAATTGGCTGTTATGTTCCTACTCGCTTTGCAACACTCAGAGTAGTTGATCGCATATTTACAAGGATGGGAACTGTGGACAGTGTTGAGTCAAATTCTAGCACGGTAAGATTAAACGTATTTGATGTTTTTTATACTGTATTCTTGTTGCTGATACACATAGATGTTAAGTTCTTCCCCTGTTGGCCTGTCTTCACTTTTATAGAAGTTCACTTTCTAGGATTGGGCTCACACTCATGATAAGTTTTATTCTTTTAGACTCTCAAGCAAAAGTCCAATGTAAATATTTGAATTCATTTGCCACGGTAACCCAGATGTTATACCAGAGATTTATCATAGTTTTAGATATTATACCTAAGATTTTTCTTGTAAGGAGAATGCATAAAGTTCAAACACTTCTATATGCAACCCTTCTAACACCTTCTTATGCTTTTTAAAGTTGGAAGCTCAAAATGATGATCAGACTCTTGCACGTAGCTGCTGACATCTTTAATGATGCGATAATGCTAAGAGTAGTGACCTCAAAGAGATCTAAAAAAAGCAACAGAAAATAACCACTAGTTATATGTGTACCTTTAATATCCAATGCCAAGTGAAGAGAGTAATCGTGTCATCTCATTATCCAAAACAATTTTTCTACTTGAATGCTTCTCCTTTGAGATAGTGAGATGAGTGAGTGGCTTTGTCACTGTACGTTATTCATTTTGCAGTTTATGACGGAGATGAAAGAGATGGCTTTTATCCTGCAAAATGCTTCTCATAGGTATATCCGCAAACCGGTATCTGATTATATATATGTGAATTGGTTGCATCATTGATGTGTCATGTAGCTTTCTATGTTGTATGCAGAAGTCTGATTGTTGTGGATGAATTGGGGAGAGCAACATCTTCCTCTGATGGATTTGCAATTGCTTGGAGCTGCTGCGAGAATCTACTGGCTTTAAGAGCGTAATTAATATTTTGTTTTTCATTAGTCCAATGTGCATGACATTGATGAACAATCTTGTCCCATTTTTCTTTAGATACATAATAAGGCGTGTTATGTATCAAAATGCTGAAAATTAGGGCGTCTTTTATATCAATTACTTGATTTTCTTCAATTCTTCCCCCCACCCCCAGCAAAAGAAGAAATTGAAAAGTGGTCACACAACAAAGTACAACTGCGTGAACTAATATTCTTTTGGTTTTAGGTACACTATATTTGCTACGCATATGGAAAACTTAGCTGAGTTGTCTACAATTTATCCAAATGTAAAAATTGTTCACTTCGATGTTGAGATTAAGAGCAAGCACATGGATTTCAAGGTAAAATGACCAGATGAATTTAGTTCATCTGATACATTATTTACAGCTTCTAATATCAACTGTCCTTACCAGTTTCAACTGAAAGATGGGCCACGGCATGTAGCACACTATGGCCTCATGCTAGCAGGAGTAGCTGGATTACCAAGCTCAGTGGTAGAGTCTGCAAAAAACATCACATCAAAGATTACCCAAAGGGTAAATCCAAAATCATTATATCTCATTCTGTTTGATACTTACCATAAATGTTGGTAAGTTGTTTGGTCACACTCTGCAATTTCACTTTATAGGCCTCTTTTGGCTGTCTTTGGAGGAATATTGAAAGAACAAATGATTCAACGTAATGCTGAAGTATATCTAGTACAATCTTGATATTTATTTATGGTCCTGAACTAATTAAACAGACCACTTGTATTGGAGTTCAGCTGCTTTCTGTTGTGGATCATGTAAACCTGATCCTTGATTAATTTCCTTTACATGCTATTATCTGTGTAGGAAATGAGGAGAATAGAGATAAATTTCCAACAGCATCATGAAATTCAAATGGCATATCGCGTGGCTCAGCGACTGATATGCCTGAAATACTCCAACCAAGATGAAGATTCTACTCGACAAGCATTGCAGAATCTCAAGGAAAGTTGCATTAATGGAGGCCTTTAGAGCTTCCATATAATCATGAGTCATTATTTGATCTTTTTTTATAGTTAATACCGTTTTTAGGATAACAAAGTCTTGACTTTACTGAAAACAAAATCTTGGATAGAAGATTATACAAGAGTTCCAATGTCCATTTTAACCTACTTCTATGGTACTTAGTATAGTATAATTTTGGCAAGGTAGATTACACGTTTTTGGTTCCTCATTGGAGTGACTAATTCGGTTCATCTCTATGTTAATCTTGTCAATTTAGTTACAAATTTGAAAAAAAAGCTCAAATTTAAGTGATTAAAATTGTGAAAAGAATAAACAAATTTTAGGACAGGTTTTTTATATGTACACACACGTGGCATGATACGATTGGTGAAACGCAACAAATGTAGGTTTTGAATACAATCACACATTTGCATGCATGTGTATAATAAGATGAAAAACATGATTAACTATCTGAAGAAACATAGTTCCCATGGCAAGTAGTCACCAAGAAAACACCAAACAGAACCTCTTGATTTTACTTTCGACTACAATAGGGAGATAATTGATCAGTCGTCATATACAAAAACCAACCAAAGTTGCATTTCATCAGATCAGCTAACACAAAGTTGGTTATTTCAGATACCGATCTCAAAATGAAAAACTGCCAACCTCCTCATCGTCATCCTCGTCTATGATATCAGAACCATCTTCACTGAACCTTTCATAGTCTTCTATTTCTTCATCCTCTTCATCATCTTCATCGAGCTCCACACTCTTGTCCTTCAAACCTGTGCTCAATACCACAGTCTCTCCTTGGGATTTCTCCATATCTTTCCTGAGCTTATCCATGTTTTCTTTTCTGTGTTCTTCCTCCAAATGTTGCTTCTCTGCTCGTCTCTTGTCAAGATCAGTCCTGCAAAGGGAAAGAGAAAGAAAATGAAACAAAGTGATTTTACTGCAGAATTACATCTCAACAATATCTGAAACTAATTTTGTAAGAAGAATACATACTTGTAAGTTTCCATGTACTCTTCAGCACTAGCTTCAATAGCCTTAAAGAAGGCATCCATCCCCACACCAGTGACCGCAGACACTCCGACCGATCTCAGATTATTATAGAATTCCTCCAATGCCAGGGAGAGACTACGGGTCAAGGTTGATGTGTATGAATGGTCGGAATCTAGTGCCGCATGAAATGTTTCAAAATCTTTCATCCACTGAAAGACATCAAAAAAAAAAAACTTGGGCTGTTTACAAACTCAGAAGAAAAAGGTAGAAACTAAGCAAGCTGTTGAGTAGGATATAACTAATAAATAGCACATGTATCAAAATAAAACAGAGGAGAAAACAGAGAGAGGTAGAAAAAGCAAAGCAAGAAAAACAAATATTAAAGCAAACCTCCAAAGCAAAATCATGTTGTGCCACATCTGTCTTGTTGAACGCCAATACCAGTGGCAACCGTGTCTTGTAGAGGATGCTACAAGCATACAGCATGTTGCTCATGAAGGTTGCTGGGTTTGCTGAGCGCGGTGTATCAACAACATAAACTATTACTGTCGGAAAAGTTGATGCAAAAGCTTCTGTAATTATTGCTCCAGATGCAGACCAAGTGAAAATCTCAATTTGGCCAGGAGTATCAACCAGCACATAGTCAAGCTGATCTGCTCGTTTCTCGATCACAGATATGACCTACAAATTTGAAAACATTTAATACTGAATCCCTCCTTTTCTTATTCCAATGATCTGATAAACACAACTAGGGACGGAGCCAGGATTTTTTAACGAGGGGGGTGAAATATTGTTTTTGAAATATTCATCAAAGCTTTTGAAATTTGAGGGTGGCGAAATCCATGTTTTTAACTACAATTACATTGTATATGTATATTCACAGTAATTCTGTCGGAAAATTTGAGGGGGGCGGCAGCCACCGGCAGTCCCCCCTGGCTCCGTCTCTGATCATAACCACATAAGATTCTACTAGAGTCTAGACTGATAATAAGAACTAAATGAATAATTGTAAATATATCCGATTAATAATAAACTAATGGCAGAGGAGGATTCCAGGAGTCCAATCACATTTATAAGGAGTCAATGATTGGGCAATACAAATTATATCAAGCATGAATCACCATGGTTTCAACAGAGGGGGGCAATAGCAGAGGAGGATTCCAGGAGTCCAATCACATTTAAGAGAAGTCAATGATTGGGCAATACAAATTATATCAAGCATGAATCACCATGGTTTCAACAGAGGGGGGCAAGTTACCTCATCGAACTTAGTAGAGAACAAGTTGAGTGAAGTCAAAATTCCTCCATTTGGCCCAAGATTAAACTCCTTCATGACCTCCTTGTATCGAACAGTATCTCTGATATCAATGTTTGCACCATATGGAAGAGTAATAACAGCAGGGTCAAGATTCATAACATAACCCCTAATATTTGATGCCATAGTGTGGCAAACTAGCCGGTGAAGAAATGTTGTCTTTCCACTTCCTGAAAAAATATTAATCAGGAGAATGTAATGGCTGAAGTATATATATATGGAAAATGTCTGTTCTTTATTCCTGCACAAACCAGTACCTGCCATTCCTACAACTATAACAATGACTGGCTTTTTTTTGAAGCTAGAGGATGGTTCTCCGATATCAAGTTTCCCCATTGTTGCGGATATGGAGTCAGCATCCTTATCCATAGACTTGAAAACAAACATATAATCAACCACATCATCATTGCATACATAAAAAGGTAATGCAATAGAGGTATTAAACGAAGCATTCATCATTCAAGCACTTACTTCAGCATCCCCTTGAGCCACTGATGTATCTTTAGGGTCGATGTCCATTTCTTGTGGTTATATGCAGTACTGATACATCAAACTTAGAATCCTCAGACTAAACAAACAAATTATTTACAAGTAACGAAATAGAAGGAAACAAAAAACGCTAGGAAAATTAGCTATTTCAGCAATCCTAAAGGATTTCACTGAACCTTCAAAACCTGTTGTCTGATGCTACTAGAAAACCATCTAAGAATTTCACTGCGATCAAGACCCCCTCCCTCTCAAATGAAAACACAGAATCCAATTCAAACACACCTTCATCAAGCATACACCAACCAAAAAGCCAAACAATCCATAGAAAAGTGCTGCGAAAACAATAGATTAAGAAACGAGAGAGAGAGAGTAAAAGTATTAGGGTTTTGTGAATCGCACAGCTCTAGGGTTTTGAGTAAATGCAGAGAAATGGAGAAGTGTTGATGAGCATGAGAAGTTTACCTTTGCAACTGAATCAATGGAACCTCAATTCCTCAAGTCAAGGCTCTCTCTCCCCCTCTAGTCTCACTTGAAATTCTATTCTTCTCCACGCCACTTTTCCTCGCGCCCATACACACACACACATATATATATCACACACACCACATATTGGGCCGGTTCACCCTATTTTTTGGACAAATATTGAATGTCCAAAATACCCTTTCAACACTATAAACCCCTAATTCAATACAAAGTAACCCTAATTGGTGAGTAAAGGTTGGTGGTGGATGATAGTGATATAATTTTGATAGCAATACATAAAATTCGATTATAAATTTATAACCAATTTTGGGATGTTGAACCCTAAGGTCCATAACCAGACCTTTATGGGTTACGATTTGTTTAAATTTTCGTTACCAATAATATGGTTAATTTGAACATTCTAATTATATAATAATATTGTGTCTTGTATTTTAAAATGCAATCCTCTATTTTTATTTTTATTTTTGAATGAAAGCAAAAAAAATTATAATTTGATTCCAATTAACAATTTGTGAATGATTATGCAGCTTCGCAATCAACGATCAAATGATCTTGAGGATAAATCAGTAATGATCAAATCATCTTGATCCTTAGATTTTTCTTTAATTTTTTAAAAAGCTAATGGCTTAATTGGCTTTTGAAATCGACAAACCATAACTTAACCTCAAATAAGGCTTTAACCACGATTTGAATTGTCGAAACTTGACCAATGGGTCTATTAAAGTGTTCCTTTAAAATCATCATGAAACCATACAAGGCGATACAAGGCGACACAATTCTAGATTAATATATCTTCCTTCAAAATCATCATGAATCCATACAAGGCAATACAATTCTAGTTTAATAAATCATGGTTTATACCACAAATTTACAAAAAATAAAAAATACATTTTTCCTGTGTTTTCTCTTCAAGTAATGATCACCATCAATCAATTGCAAGGCGTTGTAGTTCTCGTGGTGCTTGATGGAAAGCACTTCATCAATTTTCATTTTAATAAAAAAATAATTTTAATACCATGGAAGATTTATATAAAAAAAAAAAGATGGTTTCTCAAATGCAAGTAACATACAAGGCAAGACAGTTCTAACACTTGACATCACCAATTGAAAGATATGTTAAAGACCTGACAAAATCCCACTGAAGTTACATTATTTTGTAACAAAACACATAAAATCTAATGATATTGCATTGGACCTTCTCAAGTATGAATTAAGATCCACAACAGCATACATGGCCAGAATGTGAGAGACGACGAAGTGACAAAACCTGCAGGATAAAAATGATCCAAAAAGATTAGGACATACATAGCATTCAACATAGCAATCTCTATGTATCAAGGTAAGCTCAAGGTAAATAAGGCACAAAAGAAAAATGCAAGGTTCAATGTCGAAGCAATCAGGATCTCGTTATGAAACTAGATGAGATGTGGAATATGAAGCTTTAGGCAGTTTCAGGTTTCATTGGTCAGCCAAAACAATATTGCATCAGTTGGATCGATCCAAAATTACAGTTATATATATGTGTGTGTGTGTGTGTGTCTGAGTGTGAGTTTGGCTGTGTGAACTTACAAAAGAACAGGAAAACACACACTAACACGTACATCCCTCGAATCCATTTTTCAGACTTCCTCACTTGCTTTGTCTTCTGCACTATATTAAATCATGAGTCATTGTGTTTCAGTTCAATATGGTGTCTAGAAGATCTAGACACCTTTATGCGCATCAAGCAAGTATATAGTCCCAAAGCAAACCCCAACTTATTTTCTTTTTGGATAAAGCACATGACATATTTGATCCAAAAAATGTTATAGAGATCAGATACAATTATTGGTTTTGAAATGACCTATTAACCCTCATGGTAATGAAAACCTGCTGCTAAGCTCCCTTCCATCAGGTGTAAAGCTCTCTGCTGCCAAATTTAACATGCAACTATTTTCCAAGTGAAGGGAACGGATACTAAATGGCACACCCATAATAAATTCTTGTCACTTGATTCCTTCAGTATATAAATGGCACACACACACACAAACTCAAACACGCACATACATTTCACATACTTCTCAATAAGCAACAACAGTAAACCAAGAATCGCAACCACAGAATATGCAATGGATTTGCACGAATGGAGGTCTCACAAATGAGGACAGGGAGTAACCATGGAAGATATTACAAAGGAGGATATCTCAACATCAATACATTGAGACAAGAAAAATAAAAATGCTTATCCATTATAGAGCGACCGCTGTTGTTTAAAGTGTTTTCTACTTCTTTAATGTCCCTCGTTTACATGGAAAAGCAACCAATCCAGCACAGATAAACGACTAAGAAATATTCTTTAGTTTAAGTAAATTATCTTCTGAAAACCCTGTTAACTCTAAATGCATTAAAGCAAACATAAGCCACCAAGTCCACATTGAATCGCACAAGCAAATACTAAACACAATATGTTAACTTCAAAAAGTTAACATATTTATAATTCAACCATGCTTTTGATGTAATTCAGTTTCAACAACGAATGCTAATAGTAACAAGCCAATCAATTCATACCTGCAAGTCCTACCACATCTAAGCAACCCGAGCAGGGATCATCCCAGCCTTTCTTGCATAGGCGAAAATCCCACCAGCTTCGATGACAGGCCCAGCATCCCCGATTGGCTTCAACTTATACTCTTTCCCAGAATTGTGATTAATCAGCTTACACTCACTCTCACCAAGCTCAATGGTAACAACATCCCCAGTGCTGCACTCCTCGCACAATCTCCCCTCAGATTCCAATGGATAAACCTCTCCGGTGGCCACCGAATTCCTAAAGAAAATACGCGCATATGACTCCGCCACCACAGCCGCCACACCAGCTGCACCCAACGCCACAGGAGCATGCTCACGGGATGAGCCGCAGCCGAAGTTATCACCGCCAATCACAATGGAGTACTTGGTTTTGGTGGCACCTGGTTCGACAAATCGAGTTTGGTAGGAGGAAGGCAATCCAATTAGGGCATAGGAGCCGAGTTTCTCGTACTCATCGGGGTTCGAGGGGACGAGGGTTAAGTACTCGGCAGGGATAATTTGGTCTGTGTCAATGTTGTCCCCGACGACATAGCATAAGCCATGGAATGCGGTGGCGGCAGTGGAGGAAGAGGAGGAGGCGGCAGAGGCGGCGGCGCATACAAATCGAGAAGTACGATCGAGCTTGAGGGGTTTGAAGGAGCAAAACGAAGGATTGGCGGGGGAGGACGCGAGCTTCACGGAGGAAGAGAGAGGAGAGAGAGAATGGAAATTAGGGTTCTTGTTGGGCGAGGAGAGGTTGAAAGTGGAAGATGCGGAGAAGGATGCAGCAGCCGCCATTTTTGGAAGAAATGAGAGCTTCAGTTAATGGGTTTTGATGGATGGTGTTGTGTTAATATTACCACTAAATTACCTCTTATTAAATAATTATGTTATAATATCAATGTGTTTTTAATTAATTTTATATTCACTCCTTATAAATTTACTTTGTTTGAGTGTTCAAATCGAATTTGATAAGTTATTCAGAAATATCAAACCCTCATTCAGTATATAGGCAAGAGTTCAAATTGGATTTGGTTTGTGGATACATTATAAAAAGGGTATATGTGTAAATATACGTTTATATCAATGTGTATATAGGTTCGTGATTTTATTTTTTTCTGCAAATACAGTCTCAACATTTAATCTATAGATGTAAATCAACTAGTGTCTTCTTGTTACGCATAATTTATTTTTGCCTTGTACTTTATTATAGTTTTGAATCAATTTTTCAATCTTAATGACGAATTTTTCCATAATAAATTATAATCAAATGTACTATATTTTATATACAACTAGATAAAATATTGTATTATCTTTCCTAAATTTCTATTCTAAAATTCATAAGTTGGGTAGTATTTAAAATAACATCCTACAATGTAAATTTAAGAAAAAATAAATTAATGGTAGAGAGAAGAAATAGAATCAAACATACCAATTTCATTACCCATATAAAAATAGCACATAATAATATAATTCACAACTTTTATTACATGTTTAAAGCAAAAATATGGAGCAAAGACATGAGCGTCCACACACAGGCACAGCCATCAATATTGCTCCCATTGTTGCTTGATTGATGTTTAGAGAGAGGCTAACCATAATCATCTATGCTTGCTAAAACTTCCACGATCCCTTTCTCTCTCCCTCTCCCTCGACCCTCTAGAGTGGCGGCGCTCCTCCTCTACAGCGGCAGCTGGTGGCGGAGATGAGGTATACCTTGACGGCCGCCTCTTGAAATGCCTTTCATCATCACTGCTGTCATGATCCACAGAGGCCGCCACAGAAATAGCAGCACTCTTTCTCGAACCCTTGTGCTCTTCATGCTGCCCGTTGGCGCGGTGGCTTGAGGTGCTGCCCGGTGCAGGTGAGAGCTTCCGTTTCTTGGTTGCTGTCGGGTCGTTCTCTGGGAAGCTAATGCGAGAGAAGACGCTGGCCTTTTGTTTCTTCTCAGCGGCGGACATAGGGTGGGAAGGTTGCTCCGGTGGGGACTCCGAGCAGCGTTTGTGGCTGCTGCTACGGTGGAGGTGATCCTTGTGATACTCACCACCGCGGCGCTGGTGGTGGTGATCTTCATGGTGAGATTGATCATAGTCCGATTTCTTCTTGGAGTGGTCTTCATGGTGGGGCTGATCATAGTCTGATTTCTTCTTCGAGTAGTCTTCAGGGTGAAATTGCTCATAGTCTGATTTCTTCTTGGAGTAGTCTTCATGGTGGGATTGGTCATAGTCGGATTTCTTCTTAGAAGATGGACGTGGAAGTTCGGGGTCCCGTGAGCGGCGTTCCGGAGGTGAACGGTGGCGGCTGGGGAGGTGGTGGTTGCCGCCGGACGGTGGAGGAGCCGGCTTCTGCACCAACCATACAAAATGCAATTCAGTAAAATATCATATCTAGGGACATAAGAGAAATGGGCTCCACAATACTCAAATTTTAAAATGTAAGTATTACTTGGGCCTTGACAGATATTGGGCCACTAGGTTGGGTATCGTAGGAAGACAGGCCCAAATATTGCTAAAAACAATCCAAAATCTAATTTTTCAACTTTCATGCCTACTTTTTTCTACTGTTTAAATAGATTATATAACTTGCTTAAGATCTAATTTTTCAATACTCGAATAACATAAACTCATGAGAAACCAAACCAAATTTTACAAACTCACATAGATCGTGAATTGAGTTGACCAATTCACATAATTAGATCTGAAAAATGATCTAACAACAGTTCTAAATAAATAAATTTTAAAAAATATTAATAATAATCTTTCAAGCAGAATAGTTCGGTATTCCAAGGAAATTAAGCAAATTTCTTCAAAATATTTTCCCAAGATACACTGGCCAAAAATTACTTCGAAACTAAGAATTAGTAAACGGATTTCCACCAACTAGAAATCAATGGAAAATAATTAAAATGACAGATATAACCAGTCATAGAGTGAAAGAATAACCAATGAAACCAAAATAATACTGTACAGAGATATAATTGAAACTTCTTATGCGTCTCTCTACTTTCCACACAAGCAATGATGAGAGAGATGGCAAGAAAAGAAATGTATCCACATCCATGCCTATTCTACCACCACACACATTCAGTAATGAAAAAAAATCAGTAACAAGAATTAAGAAACTTTTTATCTTTTCAAAAGTTTGGCCTTGTGTTTCTAGAATAGTTAGTCGGACGAGTATCTCAACGACGATGAACTCCACCTGCAGTTGGGGATGAGTATAAAATAACAATAGTTGGACAATAAAGATACATACAGATTTGGATCTTGATGAAACATTGACCGTACTGCTCCCTTCTCTTCCATATTCCCGATCTTTAGACATTTCCCTATAAACATGAAAACAAAAGCTCTTTAGCAAGTTGCTTTACTATTATTGCAAAGAACCAAACGCACCTAACTTGAGCAGTTCAAGATAAAACTTAAATCCAGTATTTAAATACATAAACACATTAACATATGTTAAGTTGTATAAATACATAAACACATTAATATATGTTCAAGTTATATAAATACATAAGCACATTAATATATGTTCAAGTTACATATAACTCCCATGAGGTAAAGGCTATCTTTTCCTACAACCCCCTTCCCCCCCCCCCCACCAAAACAAACAAAAAAAGAGTTGGTCCAATTTGCAAAAGATAAGAAAACATAACTAGGACAGTAGTTTCTGTAATTATCCCAAAATAATATTGAACCAAAGTTGAAATAAGGAATGCAGGAAGGGAAGGGGGGGGGGGATTCAGTCTGCTTACATTTCCTCACGTCTCTCCATTTCGCGCTTCCTCTTCAAATCAGCTTTGCGAGCTTCAAATTCCTCTCTACTCATTACGGGAGGTCCAGCATTGAATCCCATTGCCAACTCAGCAAGGTCCCTGGAATCCAGGAAAGAAATCAACAATTAGACCTCCAACTCTCAAGAGTAAACATGTTTATAAGATATATATACAAGAGAAGCCTGTAAGCTGCTGCACACTAATATTACACAACATGACATATTCCGTGTCAAGAACACACTTAAATCCCTCTGCACAAATCGAGGAAGAAGAGAAATAATATGGAACAAACTGAGACATACCTCTGAGGATGGCCATAAGGCATCATACAACCCGGTCCTCCAAATGGATCATGTGGCATAACACCGCCGAAGGCAACATCCATAGGATTGAGTCCATAACCCATGTAAGGCATTGGACCACCATACGGAGGCATAAACCCATCAAATCCAGGTTGCATGCCATTCCAATAAGGGTTAAAAGCTGAAGGGGCCATAGGAATCATATAATTCTCAGGTGCAAGGTCCTGGGGAGTTCTCCACTGCATCTCTGCAGCTGTAGGGGAATTCACAAATTCCAAACAATGTTAGTATGACTAAAAAGCGCAAGCCAACAAAATGCTCAAGCAGCATTGATGTATTTGGAATTGACTAACAAGTACAAAAGCACATTCAACTTGCACCTACTGGCACAAATACCACAAGAAAGCATGGGCTAAGACAGCCTGGCTCATACAAAAATAAGGCTTGTCCAATAAGTAGAAGTTTCTCTGAAGCACAGTAGGAAATCTTTCTTAATTTTAATGATACCCCCATGAAAATTCATTAATGTGATGAAATCATTCATCGAATATCACAAGGTGTTCTGAAGAGTACAAAGAGAAGCATACACAATAACTATTGAGAGAAATATAGAATGATACAATATTGTTTTGGTCAATGAAAGGAGCTGTGTCAACAAGCTCCAAGAAGTTCAGTACAACAAAAGTTCATTTACAGTAAGGCAAAATGTTGTTACGCAACACAACTTTGCCAAATACTAAATTTCCACAAGAAACTTCAAGAGACATAAATAGTTGAGGAAAAAAGAGAAGCATATCAAATTGAGAATAAGATCATACCACCAGGAGGCATGCGGATTTTCTTCTTTTTCTTCTTTTTTCCTGTGAAACCCAAAAGAAAAGCACCAAATCAGGGTCAGCCCATAGAAGGAAACGGGTGAATATTTTTGCATGATTGTCATTGTGACATAGCATTTAAAAACACATTTCATATTTATTACTTTTAAGATCCTAGAAAAACAACATGAGCTAGTTGTGGAAACAGCTTGACAGCTGGATTTAGTTACTGTTAGCTCGTGAAAAGTAAAAGGCAATCATGCCATGTTATTAGAAGTCATATAAGATACTAGAACATTCCAAGGAGGTAAACTACTGCAGAACTGCTATATCAACCAAAGAGTTAAAGTGAAGGCATGAACCAGCTGGCAAATAAAAATAAACACAGCATTTGATATTTATAAAATATGTAGCAATGAATGTGTATCCCATTCACCTGCTTCTCCAGAAATTGGTTTCTGCTGCACCTCTTCATCAGCCAAAGGAGCACTTCCCTGCGATGCCACTTCCTTAACAGCTTTTGAGTCATGAGTTGCTTCCGATACATCTGGCACTTTTAGAGCTCCCCCATTATCAGGTTTCAATGACTCATTAGCAGATTTATTTTCTCCAACAGCCTCCACAATCATTGGAGTTTCATCCCGTTGAGGTTGTGGTACAGGCACTTGTTGTCCTTTTGAGGCAGCAGACTGTGTGGGGGATGGAACCTTAGCTTGTGGATTGCGTGACTCCATATCTGAGCCAAAAAAATTATCAGGAAGAACCATCACAAACAATCAGTTGGATAGACACTCCATATCTAAAACCAGGGGAGGAGGAGGCACAATACGGAACACTAAACAAATAACACACAAACCTTGGGCCTGATATGCACTCCCACCATTTTCAGCACTATTGTTATTGCATTCCAGAATTCGATTAATGGTATCCCTCAATGTCTTGTTGGGCAAAAGATCATCGGCAAGAATATTCGTGGCCCCACACACACAAGTTGATTTTGAAATAATGTGATCTCGTATACCTTAAGGAAAGTCAAAAATCAGAAAGTTTAAACTATTCTAATAGAAAAAAACTATGGAATTACACATCTTGCTACTCCAAACACCTAATAACATAAACATGTCTTCCCATGCACAAAACAAAAAAGGAAGAAAACAAAAATGGTGCTAATACTGATATGGCACAGGAAAAATAAATTATCAAACTAAAAGCAGCTTACATTTATCACAAAAGCTAGTGAAACAACACTTGCTCGTGAGGACAGCATCTTTCATCACTTCTTTACATAGTGGGCAATGCAATTCTGGTGGAAGTTCACCAATTGAACGTGTGGATGGCATCCCCTCAATCTCTCTCTCAAAGGCGGCCCTAAAATTTTAAAAATAAATAAATAAATATCACTAATAAAGAAAACATTATCCAGCACAGAAAGATAAAATAAAAATTGGATTGGTCAAGATAGCTCACTCATTTGGCCTCAAAACTGCAACAGCTCCACTTGGTAATGCGTAAGAGCCATCTGGGGTAGCCATCAACATGGATTTTGGGATTCCGGTAGGAGGTTTAACCCTCTTGATGTCAAAATTGGGATCACCATTTGTTGGGCAATGCTGTATAAAATGGCCTAAATAAAAGGAATCCATAACTCAATAAAGTCCCTTTCTAATTTAAAAATTCTTGAGAAAAAACATCAATACTCAACAGATACTTGTATTTAATTATTTCTTTCACTTGGTCCAATGGTAAAAGTAAATCCAACCTCACAAGAAAGTAACATACCAGGCACCTTGCATCTGTGACATATATAGCCTTGTGGTGGTGTTTTCTTCTCAAATCCACCTCGTCCTGCAGAATCGAACCATTAAGTTTTGAGAATATTTACATAAAAAACAGAAATACAGGATATACAGAAAAGTATTAACAGAATCAATTCCAGAAATAGCTAAAAGCACACAAAATTGATAAAATAGTGATGTTATAGATCATAATTAAACAATAAATGGAGCTCCTCGGATAACATGTTTCAGATAGAAGACATTAAGAGATAAGATAATCACCAAAACCACGTCCAGCCATCATCCTCCCACCCATGCCTCGTCCAAAACCTCTACCAGGGCCAAAGCCATCAGACGGTTGACTGTAAAAAGATGAAAGTTACAGAAGTTAAGCCCTAAGAGCCAGTGAGTCAAAGAAAAAATCAACTTAGTATAATAATTACCAGGAAGTGCAATAATAAGCCAATAGAATTTCTTACCGCTGCCAATCTAAGGCCGGAGTGTCAATTAAAGCTTTGATCTTGCTCTCCTCGTCCTCTTTGCTGACAGGAGCAGCATCCTGAACAGTGACACTTGATTGGACATGTACAGTTTCAGGAGTTGCATAAAGATCATTTCCAAATTCATCCCATTCTAAGTCTTCAGCCTACAAGAACCAAGGATAGATAAATTGATGCACTTGGACACTAAAGTGACATGGAAATGCTGTCATATCCCAGCTTCCTAGTTAATTAAAAAAGGAGGTGTTAAGACCATTCCAGATGATTAATGTATGGAATCTTACATATTTCATGGCAGATTGATCTGCTCCAGCAAAGCTACCGTTTATGGCTTGAACATCATCAGAAATATTTGACCTACAGTACATATTGAAATACTCAACTAAGCACTAAGAAATTCTACAAAGGCTGAAGAGTATAAATCTGATTTTCTTTTTCTTTGTGAGTGTGTGCTAATCGGTGGTGGTTCTTCCTCCTATGCAGTCAACCCTTAAGTCCCACAGTAAAGTCAAAACCAGAAACCACCAGATTAGTGGGATTTTCACAAACGTGCAAACCAAACCAAGCCAGCATCCACGGTTGAGGAGTTGAGACAACATTAACATGCAGCTTAACCAACGCTCAACATTTGGAAGTAATTAATATCTAAATACACATTTTTTCTTTTACAAGCAAACCAAATCAACAAAGTTTAAAAGGATTGAGGCTATACTCTTCTTGCTCAATAACAGGTGCAGTAACTATGGTCTGGCGAGGACGTCCAGGAACTCGGCGAATTAAAACTGAAGTATTTTTGGGAATTAACATTCCTTCATCGAGGTACTCTGAAATTACAAAACAATGAGAAGTGTATAAACCCCACAAAACCACCATATAAATGCAACCAAAGAGCAAATTAAAGTAACACCACCCAAAATTCATCCCCATGTCATACCCAAAATATTATTATTTTCCCCTTCACAGTCCTGATCTTCCTAAATCAGGAAGGGGTTCTGTACAAGCAAATTAAAACAAAACTAAAAAATCTCAGCACAGTACAACCATTACAAGCTTTAAATATTTAGGTATAGTCAGCCTAGGAATGCCCTACTGCAACATCCGGGAAGATTTTCTCTGTGAACATTATTTACAAAGCTATCAAGCATCCATCCAAAATCCATTATAACTACCAGACACCTATTATACGAATACAATATACAATATGTATCTACACAATTATTTCTGTATATGCAATGCACTATTGGATATTAATTAATAAAAATAACTAACTGAATAACCTGAGATTTCTTTAAGGTGCACAAACATTCTAAGTGCTGCTTGTGTAACCACAAATAATATAACAAGAACAGATCAGCCCATAAATGAAACAAACAAAAAAGATTGTAGTATTATTACTTAGGAAAAGTTAGCTTTCTCAAAAGAACCAAGTATCTACAACCCCCACCACCCCCCCCCCCTTTCCCAAAGTTCAAATCCATTGAGATCAACTACAAAACAACCACAGAGCCAACACTCAAATTCCAGAGGGGTTGACTTTATTAGCATACGAATAAATATCTTAAAGTATTTATTACCATCAGCATGTCATTAAGCTGAAAACAAAAAACTAAATGAATATTCAGTGTAAACCCATCAATTTCAATCCCCACACGGCTTAAGAACCCAATCCTACCTCGTAAGGGAGTAACATTGATGAAATACCTACATCGATTCATAATTTACTGTGACCAACATTTGTATACACTAAATACCAGCAAAACTGTGCGCCAAAATGTAAGAAAATACCACAGACCCATTTTTTAAATTAAAGGATTTAAGTTGAACAAAATTTTGCAAAGAATCAAAACCAACCTTCATTGGTCTGGGCGTTGGTGACCAGGAGGTCAAAATCAGTACCCCTGCCCAAGTGCTTTAGTTCAAATATTTTTTCTTTCAAGTGTCCCACGGATATAAAGTGCCCATCAATCGGAACTGAATCATAATCTTTTGCACTTTTAAATTTATAGTAAACAGCCATATTTTTTTTTTGTTTTGCCTTTGTATATCTTTCTTCTCTCTTTCAAGAACCACACAAACAGAAATATTTCTTCTCTCTTTCAAGAGAAAGAACCACACAAACAGATAGTGGCCGTCAAGTTATACAAAATAAAAGGCCTGCCATTCAACTAAAAAAAAACAGAACAATAAGTACAACGGAGAAAAGTTTCTTTTTTCTTTCTTTTTTCAAAAATATTAATCAAACCGGACTTCTAATCTGGCACTCCAATCGACCAAAACTTCTTTAAACTTCAATGGGAAGGAGTGAACCAATCACCGGAACTCCACCAATCGCCGGAAATCAACACAGATCCACGACATCTATGAAACACGCCAAAATGCCCTCAGGTGGATGAATCGCCAAGCCACCGCCACAACGAACCGTCAAATCTCTTCTGCAAATTTTCTCGATCGATGTTCTCGAATGAAAACCGGTTTCAATATTGCATACTCCGAAAATCTGCCCAATTCGACCCCGAATTGACGAACACGCGAAATCGACAAGAACAGCAGGCAGCCATGGTTAATCCTTTCCCACCATCAATGGAAATCGACCGAATGAAATCAATCGGACAATTATTGATGAACGTCTGATTAGAGCCGCCAAATCAGATCAGAATTCAACCAACGGTAGAAGAAGTATAGGATTAGGGTTTGGAAAGAGGAAAACGCTAATCTCTGGACACTGAGACGATAAAGTATGGGTGGAGAGATTTAGGAGGACTTTATATACGACTGGTTTACCCGACATACAACACAAATAAATTGGCATCCCATATTACGGGTCGGATGTTTAAGTCGACCCAACTCTACGCGGGCCTGGTCCGTTGACCCCACAAATTTTTTTGTGTTCTTTAACAAATTTATTGTTATTTAAAAACTTAATTGCCAAAAAAATAAAAACATATATATATATATATATATATATATATATATATATATATATATTCTGTCCATATGAATTATGAAATATGAACTTTCACAATATATATTAAGTCAATAATTGTCTCTGACATTACTTCGTCATTACGTGTAGTCGTGTAGGGATGTCTTAGCCAAAACAAAAACATTTTAACTTTAAATTAAAAAGTTGAGATAAAAAATTATAAAATAAAAAAAGGCAATTTAATGAAAATCATCCAATATGATTATTATTTTTTGGCAATAATAATTGCTTTGATTTATTTATTGACAATTATTAATCCACTGATTCTTTATTGTTCTCAACTATATAATTTTGTTATCCCATAAAAACGAATTTTATATTTTTTGAAATGATAAGTGAAAAATATAAATTTCGAAAGTAAATATTAACGGAAATATGGTTAATAGAAATTATAGCACACTCAAAGAGCTCTCTCTGCAAATAAATCTTATTTACAAAAGTGAATCAAATTCTAACCAGGGAACGATGGGTGAAGAGCCAAGTATTAGAGAAACTAGGGAGCTAATAACGTTGAACATTTCTATCTCTAATGAAAATAATTTATTAGCTAATCTTGTTATAAAAGTTTAATTAACTGTTTTCCATCTCGAAAGACTAGAAGTAACTTAGTGATTTAATTATAATTTTATTAGTTTTCTTGAAATTAAAAGGTTTTATTATTATGACATACCTAAAATCACCCAAATTGTTATCTCATTCTGCTACATGCTAGGTTGCATGATAAATCGTTTAAAACAATCGGGTTTTTTAGACTTTTGATATTAAAGTATAATTTACAATGTAATTTGAACAACATATATTGAAATCAAATTGCAAACAGAATAACATGATTCATATACAAAAACATCTCACTCAAAACAAAGTTGTGGCTTTGAAATTCATATATTTTCACATTCTAATTTAGACTTCAAATGAATCAATAATAGCTTGCAAAGTTTTCTGAGAAGATGGCCACTGTTTATCATTGGCACTGGCAACAAAGAGCACAACAGAGCTTCCTTTTGCAGTAGCCTTTGCAAGATTGTGTGATCCAGTCAGAGCATATGGAGTTTCAAGCACATATTTGTAATACTGCAATTCACAAGAACACAGATGATCATTACCAAAAGCATGATCACAAAGCATAATATGAACAAGATGGGAGTTCATACAGTTTGATCGCCTCGTTTCTCAATGGAGGTTTCAACGAGCTCATCAGGGTCTAGTGTATTTCCAGTGACGAAAGGGCCAAGAGAAGCAATGAGTTTCTCAGGGCTTCCTATTTCTTCTATCGTGGCTTTAGGTTTGTTTGTGAGACGTATCAAAGGAGAAACCACGACCTGAATTTTACCTTGTTTTTCGTCTTCAAACTTGACCTCAACCCATGGCTCCGCGCACTTGGGTTGGCAGTAGTTTCCGGATAGTATGTTGGCTATGCGGAGTTGCTTCCAAGTAGGTGGAAGGATGAACTTGTAGGGCTCTACATTTCCTGCAACCAACTAGATTCAGAGTTTCATAAGCATATAGATCAAGCTGCAAAGTGTGTATACTAAGTACAGGTAATATATTTTGAGGAACACAAAGGAAGAGACTTGAACTGAAGTCAATGATTTGCAGTGGCTAAACAAAGCTTTGAGGTTTAGAAATAACACAATTGCCAATCTTGATGTCGATTCTTGGACTCTCTATTACATCATGTTGATATCATAGATGACTACAGCCAAAATAACCAAACAACTCTCTCAATACTCTAGCAACTAAAGCTTTTGTGTTTTGGCACTTACATTTCTTAAACATAACTTAGCATTCATTCTTGAAAGTAGCAATAATTCCAACAAAATGAAGCAGTTCAACTATCCGATTACCTGCACGAAGAGCCGGGGTGTCTTTAGAAGTGGCGGTGAAGAGAACGAAAGAGGGGTTGGTAGGCGAAGGGGGGAGGTAGGACCCCACCTCAACCTCTCTGGCTAGACATGGTGGTGGAGGAGGGCATATATTTAATAGCAGTGGCACCAGTACCACTCCATTCAACATTTCTCTTCTTGATGATGATGATACCTGCAACCTCCCCTCTTGCCCACTAAATTTCAGGGAACACAAAGGACTCCAGGACAATGGGATTTTCGAGGAGGGATTTGGGGTGCTGGAAACTCTGGTGGAGACTGAACAAGAAATTGCTGCCATTTTTCACAGAGAGAGAGAGAGAGAGAGAGGCTTTGAAGGGATGTCTTGGTTTTGTTATCCTTTTCGGATGAGGCTATTTATTGCCTCATCTTAAATAATGAGATTCAACTCTTAGAATCTAATTAATTTCAGTAATATAATTTTTCAGATTTCTACTTGTAATAATAAAACTAATAGTTTTAGTTCCATCTTACAAATTGAACCAAAAGTTATAACCCAATTATTGCAAATTAATAAATACATGTAGATTAATACCGAGATCCAAGAGAATAGAAATAACCTTGAGAAAGTCCAAGTGACAATGTTTGTTCCCTTCTCCCTGATTTAATTATTACTCCCAAATTTCCAGTCTCAACATCATAGCAATTATGATGTAAAATCCGCTTAAATATTAATATCACTCTCGTAGCACACACATACATAAACAACATCGTCACGAATTGGCGTACATTCTTGGACGAGAACAAAAACCCAAAAAAAACCAACAACCAAAAGAAAAGGAGGAAGATGTTTCGATGCGCATTTTCTGGGAAAAATAAGGAAAGACAATTCTGGGATTCGTTTCTTGATTTGATCAAGATCAACTGATCAAGGTTTTTAATATCTCCTTTCTTTCAGGTAAATGAGCAATAGTTTTTATATTCTAGCCCCTGTGCTGCAATTTCTGGGGTATGATGTCTATTTTCTTTGAGATGTACATTGATTTTGGTTTAGATTATTGTTTTAGTTTTATGATGAAAATCTCTCTCTCAAATTTTGGATTTTCAATTTGATCGTAAACTGGAATTCTGTATATTACGCTAAAATGGGGCTTGTTTTGTACTGAGGAAAACAGGTATACAATTAATTACTTAACTCTAGGTTTTAAACTCAAGTCTGTTGTTTTAATTATGGACAAAGAATTATGTTTAGCTTCCTACTTGGCTATGCTGTTTTTTAGGTTTGTTATTTTTTGATTAAGATTCTCATCGTGGCGGTGTAGTATATACCTTTGTGTTGAGATAATGGTACTTCTTTGAATATGCTCTCTTCAGGTAAAGTTTGTTAAGGATTTAAGTAATGCTTCCCACAAACCTCTGAATGATGAACTCAGCATATGCAGTAGTGATTGAAGAAGTATATGGGTGTTGATTAGTACAGCCTCTTTGACTAGAAATATCAAAAATGAGTGTGAAAACTAGGAGAATGGTGACTGAAAATGGTGACATGGGCGAGGACTCTGTTCTTGCAACCATGGTTAGCAATGGAGAGGATTTGGGACCAATGGTTACACTGGCATTTGAGACAGGGAAGCCTGAAGCCCTCTTACAGCAACTTAAGCACTTGGTTAAAAAGAAAGAAGTTGAAATTGAGGATCTTTGCAAGCTCCACTATGAGGAGTTTATAGTTGCAGTGGATGAGCTGCGTGGCGTCTTGGTGGATGCAGAAGAGCTGAAAAGTGAGCTGTCGAGTGATAACTATAGGTTACAACAGGTTGGGAGCTCTCTACTCATGAAGCTGGAGGAGCTTCTAGAATCTTATTTGATGAAGAAGAATGTGACTGAAGCCATTAAGATGTCCAAGAACTGTGTTCAAGTCTTGGATCTCTGTGTGAAGTGTAATAATCACATCTCTGAGAGCCAGTTTTACACGGCTTTGAAAGCTGTTGATCTGATTGAGAAAAGTTACTTGCAAAGTATTCCTGTAATTGCACTTAAGACCCTGATAGGGAGGAGAATACCTTTGTTGAAATCTCACATTGAGAAGAGGGTATGTGGTCAAGTTAAAGATTGGCTACTTCACATAAGGAGTTCTTCAAAGGATATCGGGCAAAATGCTATAGGGTTCGCTGCATCTGCTCGTCAGAGGGAAGAAGACATGCTGGCCCGTCAAAGGAAAGCCGAGGAACAGAGTGGTTTAGGTTTAGAAGAGTTCACCTATGCATTAGATGTTGAAGAAATTGATGAGAACTCTGTTCTAAAGTTTGATCTCACGCCCCTTTATCGAGCATATCATATCCACAACTGTCTTGGGATCCAAGAACAGTTTCGTGAATATTATTATGATAACCGGTTCCTACAGCTGAAATCAGACTTACAGATATCGTCGGCCCAACCATTCCTCGTATCACATCAGCCCTTCTTGGCACACATTGCAGGCAATTTCATTGTTGAAGACCGGGTCCTGAGGACAGCTGGCGGGCTGCTAACAGAGACTGAGCTGGAGACGATGTGGGAAACGGCTGTGGCTAGAGTTACTGAAATTTTGGAAGTACAGTTCTCCCAGATGGATGCAGCCAGTCATCTCTTACTTGTCAAGGATTATGTGACTCTTTTTGGGGCCACACTCAGGCAGTACGGTTATGAAGTGGCCCCAATTCTTGAAACATTAAACAGTAGTCGTGAAAAGTACCACGAGCTTCTTTTAGCAGAGTGTAGACAGCAAATCTCTGACATATTTGCTGATGACTCGTATGAGCAAATGGTGATGAAAAAGGAATCAGATTACCAGGCAAATGTTCTCTTATTCCATCTTCAAACCTCGGACATAATGCCCGCCTTTCCATACATTTCTCCCTTTTCTTCCATGGTGCCTGATTGCTGTCGAATTGTACGTTCATTTATTAAGGATTCTGTTAACTACTTGTCTTATGGGGCACAA
Organism: Scutellaria barbata; assembly: GCA_028654395.1. Classification (NCBI taxonomy): domain Eukaryota; kingdom Viridiplantae; phylum Streptophyta; class Magnoliopsida; order Lamiales; family Lamiaceae; genus Scutellaria; species Scutellaria barbata. The sequence goes on from CM053645.1 coordinate 14,804,205, forward strand.
ATGAACTACTTTGATTTCGTCCGAAAATATCTGGACAAGCTCTTGATTGATGTCTTAAATGAAGTCATTCTCAAGACAATCCACAGTGGCACCACTGGTGTCTCTCAGGCAATGCAGATTGCTGCCAATATATCTGTCTTAGAAAGGGCTTGTGATTATTTCATCCAACATGCTGCCCAACAATGTGGGGTCCCAGTCAGATTAATCGATAGGCCTCAAGGTGGTTTGACAGCCAAGATTTTTCTTAAAACCTCAAGGGATGCTGCTTACTTGACTCTGCTAAGTTTGGTGAACAGCAAACTAGATGAATTCATGAAACTGTCTGAAAATGTCAACTGGACATCCGATGAAGCTACACAGCATGGAAACGAGTACATAAACGAGGTTGTAATATATCTAGACACTGTTCTATCAACAGCTCAGCAAATCCTACCGTTGGATGCATTGTACAAAGTTGGGAGTGGTGCTTTGGAGCATATATCCAACTCTATAGTGGGAGCTTTCTCGAGTGATAGTATAAAGAGGTTTGGTATCAATGCAATCATGTCAATCAATGTAGACTTGAAGACGTTGGAGTCTTTCGCAGATGAAAGATTTCACTCGACTGGATTGAACGAGATATATAAAGACGGGAGCTTTCGGGGTTACTTGATCGAAGCTAGACAACTGATAAACCTTTTGTCTAGCAGTCAGCCTGAGAACTTTATGAATCCTGTAATAAGAGAAAGGAACTACAACACTTTGGACTATAAAAAGGTGGCTACAATCTGTGACAAGTATAAGGATTCAACTGATGGGATTTTTGGTAGTCTTTCAAACAGAGCTTCAAAGCAAAGTGCCAGAAAGAAGTCAATGGACCTGCTGAAGAAACGACTCAAGGAATTTAACTGAGGGAGATTGGAATTTTCTATAATTCTTTACCATCACTTCAGTTTTTTTTTTTTTTTTAATATTCTTATCAGTATAGTTTGACATGGATTATTAATTTTAGTTTTCTTATACCAAATCTGTCACCTACTAAATTGAAGTCATCTGGGTCTATGCGCATCATGGTGATTCATATTTCCATTTTATATTTATTTTATTTTATTTTACAAAAAATATATAGAAGATGGATCGTAAAATTTGAAGGAAAACATGGAAGGTGTGGTTGTAAAAATAAAAATAAAGTTGTAGTGTCATTTAAAATAATGGCAGTAAAGAGAGTAGGAAAAAAAAGATTGTTCTTAGAATTCTCGGAAATGTTGTACCATTATGTTCTTAATATTCACAAATTTAGCAATAGCCCCAAACCTATCAAATATAAAATAAACATGTTTGAATTCAATATGACCTTTAAAAAAGAAAAGAATATTGAAAAGAACATAGAAAATAAAACAGGGGAATTAAAGATGGGCCATCGGTTTAAATTACAAATGATATTTAATTGCTGATAAAATTACGATAGTACCAAAAATAAAAAAATTTCAAGAAAACAGAAAAATGTTAATGTTATTTGGATGAAAACATGAGCAAGTCAGCAAATATAGCACAATCTGATCCTGATAATTGTTTGGTCCGACGCTAATTTTATAAATGAGCTTCTAAATCTTTTTTTTTTTTAACTCCTAGATGGAGTCAATCGAGTTCATGTTGAGCTCAATCTCTTTTCAATCGAGTTCGAACTTGAACCTGACAATTACCCAATTCAATAAACTCCTAAACAGTACAAAAAACTGACAGCAGAAGAAGTTCAAATAATATTGGCTTTGATTTCAGAAGGGAGATAGTGAACATAATAAGTTACAATGTCTAATGTTCTTTACATTTTCCATCATGATACATCTCCATCCAAACCCCATATGCATTCATGTATTGCCTGGATCTCGAAATTTATAATTTGAGTGCCACATCAGATCTAAGTAAATCGGAGAAATGAAAAGGGAAGGAGGTCGATTATATGTCTGTCAAGATTAGTGATGACACAACAACTACATATGCTAGAAAGAAAAAGATTGCTATCTGGAAGAAAAACTTGGGATTGTCCCTCATATTTGGAGCTGTAACAGCCCTGAAAAACAGAAACCAATGAAAAAACACTCAAATAAAGGAGCTTCAGTAATCATTTGATTCTAGAGGTCAATGGTGCAAAGAGACATTACCTAGCAATTCGCTGAGAAAGCCGGTGAAAAGGCATGCTTTGGATGAAGACAATGCCGGGTCCTGTCATAACAGCAGTCACCAGATTGTCACCCTGCAAGGAAAGCATGAAACATTGCCACAATTATGATGTGGATTCACAGAAAACTTTTGGGTTGCGTTTGGATGGGAGGATATGAACATGGATTTGGTATCTGTAGTAACAAATCCCTCCATCCAAATGCAATCTCAGATCAGATGGACAAATGTTGGTTAGATAACTCCTAAGTCAATATTATATGTACAACTGCACATAGTTTAAATTTCCAAAGACACATAGCTAGCGCTGCTTGCCTATTTGGTTTGGTGATGTTAGAAACAGGACTGATATGGCAAAAATACAACCATAAGGCATGATGTATTCACTCTACCCTAAATCACAATTATTAGCAAAGATGTGAAAAAGAAACTCGCAAGTTCATAAGGAGAATGAAAAATGAAAGAAGACCATGGATGGGAGCTCATAAAGATAAACCTATTAGGAACCCCTAATTGCCAAAATAATCATAATAAATAGCAACATACTAAGCAAAATTCAGGTAGCATGTCCAACTATATAGACAGCCGATGAGAATTTCAGAAGATTATCATAAAGACAAGAATAGTAAGATTTCCGTTTTACTGAATAATATATAGATTTCAACTTCATCCTCATAATATGGAATGGTTCAAACAAAGCAAATCTGTGTGCAGCTGAGTTTAGCATGTCTGGGAATTCTTTCCACTACCTCACTGATAAACTGCTACAGACTAGTCCTCCTGAATGCAAAATGCATCTAAAGACATATACTTGATCACAACCGTGTGCAAACACAATACATCAACTTTAACAGAAACAATAGGAAAAGCATATAATGTGAATATGGATTAAGCATTTATGTGTGGGTAACGACATAAGGATGCTCACCCCAAAGACCACCCTTCTCATAGGACCATTATACTTGATTTGTACATTTACCGATGCAGACACTGCAACAATGCTTGAAACATCAACTGATAGAACTTCACCCACCTCGAGATTTTTCTGTACAACTAAAAAAGCACAAGACAGAGGAAAAGGAAACAGCTCGGTTAATAAGAATCAACTAAAATGCTCGACAGGGAACATAAGACATTATAAACACAAGACTCCACAAAAATGATCACATTGTCCACTAAATCAGATATTAATGCACACAAGTTAGGCTATTTCTTATAGGGACAAGGAAGCTTATTCACAAGCATTTTCTTTATAACCACATAAATCTGCTTTCAGTCATGGATAACCAAATCAAAATTTAAAAGATAAGATTGTGCTTTCTATGTATGAGAACATGCATATTCAATACCAAAATGTAAAAAAACATGGCATCATCAAGACTTATTCTGAAAGATCAATAGAGATGAGTTGCACATGGAACATGGTATATTTATCTTAACTTGTTCAAGTATTAGAATGCATGCACTATTTTCATACTGATTTGATATCAATATAGTTTTACGTGCCAAACAAGGAGGCATTTCTTATCTCATTAATGTTTCATCAAACAATTCCAATTGAGTCATCACAGATCAACAACAAATAGAAAGTTTTCATCTAAGATTCTCAAGTATTTCTGTCAGAAAAGGGCTAAGCCACTTATTCCAGAAAACCAAAAATATAAAAAGACAATTTCATTTAAGATCTTAAAATCTTATCACCCTGTTTTTCAGCAGTTGCAGCATATGTATGTATATGCAGAGGCCTGGCTAGAGTGAAAAACGTGGTCTCTTTTATGTCTACCCTCAAAACTAACAGCTAAAACAAAATGTCTACAAAATAGGGAGCAAAATTGAATAACTGGTAGTTATGTGATCTTGCATGTCAAAATTGGATTTTTCGAGTAGTTCATTTTGGCATGTCATTAACCACGAATGCTTGTACTAGTGATATTTTTCCAATATTATTGAAGTCTGTTATTTGCTTTCAAAGAGTTACAACATAAATCAACAAATTTCTGAGTTATAATCCTTTTCCCTCTCGTCCTCTCTTGTTTACTTCTAGGTAGGGATTTAGAAATTCACTGACTTTAGAGGAGGTTGATTGTATAACCTAATTAATCATTCCATCAGAAGTCAGAACATGGAACAAAGCACATAACTGCCTCATGCAAAAAACATTGATGATCAGCCATGGATATCTTCTTGCAATGTCATTTGGAGGAAGAGTTAACATGATAACTACAAGGAGCAAGAAAGCAGGAACACAATGCCTAGAAAAGTCTGAAAAAAAATAATCTGGAAATAGCAATGGCAATCAGAGAACACACCAGAACCACCACCAACTATAAATGCAAGCCCTTGACCAGATATTTTCTGCCTCAAAAATCCCTGCAAGCATGATTAATTTATTAGTCAGGTGTATCAGATAATGATAACCAATGAGAATAAATGGGAAAAAAATTCAGATCTAACCTCAGCACTAGTAATAACATTGCGTGCCCTCTGATCAACTGTATTATTTACTTTGACATCATTAATTGAGCATAGAAATGCATCAGGCTACAATATATATTACAAAAGTCACAGTCTAGTCCAAAAAAGCTTAGATAACCATAATAGGAAGAAGTGGCGGGAAAAATTTCAAGCTAATGTTAAGTAAATCTTTTATCATTGATCAATACCTGGCACAATATTTGACCACCAAATAGTGCTAAATCAATCTGCATTAGAATGGAAGTAGAAAATTAGGTAAACCCTAATAACAAGTAATGAATCATCTAGGAAACCAATACTCCAGGAAAACAACAGACCGGGAGAACTCTTGCAAGAGTTGGTGCAGCAATTCCCACAAACCCATCCGTTGAACCAGTATTATGAAGAACAATGCTGGTAACACTCTTTCCGAGAAGCCACTGCCACACACCTGCTTCATTTTCGGCCACATAAACATTTTCCATTTGTACAGATCCAGACATGTAGCACATGGAACCTGTAACATATCTATATGTAAATCACTGCATCTATTGGACATGACAAGAGGGGAGGGGGGCAGAAAAAGTAGATAAGTCGTGTTCACAAGCAGTAAAATCAAACTGCTGATACTGTTAATGCCAAATTCTAATAATAGACCAATATTCCACCCCATCTTTGTCTGGGAAACTGAAAAGGCTTTGATAGTATTACTAGGCACAATCCCTTTATCAACACATAAGATTGTTAATTGCAAGGCCTGCATGCTATTTGGTTAGTAATATTAGAGAAAATTAAAAGAGTTAGAACAGGCTACTAATTGAGGAATACATGAAAGAAAACCCAAAATCGAGATGGAGATCACTCTGTGGAAGAAAAACATTATAGTTTGTAGAGATTTAACTCAATGAAAACCTAAATTTGAGCTGGTAACTAGCAATCAGTGAACCTCAAAGAGTAAAAATTAAAACTATAATAAGGAAATCAGGTTTGGTGGATTCAGGTCAGTAAGTCTTTTCCTTGCTCTCCTACTATTATTAATAGTCCTAACTCCTAACATCTGTTATACCATCAATTGGCCAACATGGTGGTGGAATTATTGAAGCTACAGCACAGGTGAGACGAGGACATGTTCAACCTCTATAAAAATGGGATCGTCTTAACTGAAAAAAGAGAAAAAAAAAAATGCAGGAGTGGAAGATACAGAAAAGCATTAGGTAGGGAGAACAAGAGAAAAAGCAGCCAAGAAATGCCTCCAACCATCCTCTTCTGTGCAAATTGATGATGTGAATTATTTGCAATGACATTCCTTAAGTAGCATCTTTATCCAAATCAATAAATATTTAAAGCATACTGAACAGAAAACCACATATCTAACGTCAAGGTTCAAGGAAACTGGATAATGTTTTTTGTTCGTCTTGCATATACCCAAATATATTATGCGCAACTAATTTGCAACCGATACAGTTGTATAAAAAGTCGCACAAAAAAAAAAAAGGTTGTGAAATAATATTAGGCCAGTAAACGAGTTTTGTATTACATGAGGATGAGTTCGATTGGATAAGACACAATCAATGCAATTCCAAGGGAAACAACCATTTGTTTTCAAGACACAGTAATACAAACTGTACAACATACAACCACTTCAAAGTTTTTGACTGAAAAGGTAATGCAGAGACAAACCATATTAATGGAAAGAGCATCCACCAGTACTATGTGACAAAATGGGTTAAAACCACCTCTGCCCACTCAACTCAAAATGGGTTGGGAACTAGTAGTTTAAGTAGAAGGACAGATTTCTGGTCAAGTGGGCTGTGCATGTAGAAAACAAGCTGATATATGGGAATCAAATGGGTTGCCACCCCTAATCAAAACATCCTGGACCTTACTCTATGGTGGTACTATGAGGAATATTGTAATCCAAACAGATGAGTGGGAGTGGTAATAGGGTAGGTGGGGCCTGATATCTCCATTATATATCTTTACTTTGAATAATGGATTTAATCCACAATTTATACATTTTATCAAAATATCATATATACTTATATTATGTTTTATATGTTATACTTACCAAAATTCTTTCAAACTAATAAAATGAGTACTGGGTGATATTTTTAAGAAAATAATTATAATTTTCCATATAAATAGTATATAATATAATATAATAATTATATAATGCATACAGATGGATCAGGGGGTGGGGCGTCGATGGTCAGGGAGAGGGAACTTAAAACCATCCTCACCCTGCTGACATAATCAGAGCGGGGGCAGGTTCCCCAGGGGGCACAGGTTATTTTTCCATCTCTAGTGAGATGTGGGTCAAAGGTTGGACCACAAGTTTGGCTGCTCAAACTCGACCTAACACGCCATTCTACCATCCTCATTCAATGCCATCAAAGCAGATACTTAAGAATTCATGCTCACTTCTCCGGTTAGCTAGAAGACAAATTCAAAATCTCAACTAGTGAACCTTTATATACTTTTACTAACCAACAGCGATGGTAACCAGATACTGCTGAAGGTAAATATGGAGTTAACTTTTAGAAATATGTTACACCAGTGACCCAGAACAGAAAGTGAAAAGTAACAAGATCATTATAAATGAGATTTTGAACAGTCAATTCTTTATAAAAATCCCATTTCTATAATTTGATTCTAATAAGCTAAGATTCTGATAATTCTAGCTCTTACAGAGTGGATCTCACTGAAGGTTTGGGCTTAGGAGCCGCTTATCACCGACAGCCTGGTCGGGGTTCCAAATTCAATAAAACATAAGTCTTAATAATATTCTCCAAATGTACAAGAAACACAAAGTTATCTTTGTTTTTACCAGCCTTCATCACAGAAAAGGCAATCAATTAAGTAGAATCTAAATCAGAAATTATGTTTCAATAACAGGAAGATAGAGACAAAAAGTCAATGGATCTCAAGTAACCAAGATATACCATTTTATAGTTTAAAGAAGCATACAGATGCTAATATAAGAGAGAGTTAATTAGGAGATTACCAGGCTTTGCAATAACCTTTTCCTGTGGCTTCAACATTATCTAAAGACAAGAAAAAAGGAGTGAAAGTCAATGTTATTGAATATCCCAAATTTCTCCAAAAAGAGAACCATAATATTTTATGTTTGACAAACACCTGAACTATTTGAGCTTCCCCACCCAAAATCTGAAAAGGTGTCACGGCATCTTGCGGGCTCTGAAAAATGATATAAAACATGAGTAATTAACATGAAATCTACTAAAAGAAATTAAAATACCCTCTGATGAAATTAATATGAAATCAGTGATTTTCAATCTGAGTATAACTGATACTTTAATTTATAAACTATGTAACACTCTAATCAAAGTTCAAAAAAATCATTGTGATGACATCTTCTCATGTCTTTAGGACGGATATTCCTGCAACACTTGTCATGACAAAGTATTACAGAAAAATTAAGGTTATTCCATGTTAACCAAGGCCCAACACATGACCAGTATTATCACCAGTTCCAATAATTTTGTAACTTTGTTTATCAATGTAAGTCTCTAATTTTAAGGGGAAAGATTAAACCAGTCACCGACACACTGATATCAGCCTCATCCTTTTGCTTACCATTCAACCCCGCTCCCCTCTCTCTTCTTTACCATTAAAAAGCATATTCGACCTAATGAGTAATGATCCTATCTTTGTATTGAGCAAAGGAAACTCATTCATTCATGCCATTATGTAAAATGTCTGCAAAGGAAACTCATCCACTTATCCCACTATGCAAAATATGCAGGTCCAAACGACAAAATCATATAAATTCCATTGCAAAAGTAACAAATCAACAATGCAAAGTGAGTAATATCACCATGTAAAATGCAAAAGCATTCCTACTAACTCCATGATGAAAGCAGTGTACTTCAAGTTGTCCAACAAGATCAATATGAGTACACTTTACAACCTGCATCAGCTCCATATTTGACCACGTGACCTAACTTTCAAAATGTCACTCAACAACATTAAAAATCTGACATTTCCATCTCCCTACTCCGTGATCATCAATGCCCTCAGACACAGAATTATGCACAAGCCACAGAGAAAATAACTCTAATTCATACTGAAGATTTAGTAGAATGTTTATTCTTGAAGCAATAAACTATAATTTCTTTCAGTTTCATCTCCATACAATTCTTAGCATCATCGAGCATACATGAAATTGCAATCAGCGATAAAGGAAAAGATATTCGAAAGACCACTAAACCCTAACTCAAGGAAAAAAATCAACTCAGATTCGTAATCACACAGAAACGATCACTCACACATATACAACACAAATCGCAGATGAATACCTGATAAACAAAAGGTTGGAAAGGTGTCGAGAAGAACGGTGCGGCCATTCGCGAAGGATCAGAGCTCAGAATTTGCAGATAGATCGATGAATTTTATCAGTAATTTCTTCCATACATACATTGCCCCAGGGTTTTTGCTTCTTTATTTTACATCTACCTGGTAAAATTGGATACCTAAAATGCCCTTGCTTTTTTGCTTAATAACATTTAAAAACCTGTTTTACGATATGACTACACTACTTAAGCTGACTGCAATTTAGTAATTTCAACATAAATCGGCGGTCGCGGCATTAATGTTCGTCGGCCGGTAGTTACTAATGACGTGGCACTAGCCTATTGGCTAGAAATCCAAAACAGACGTGGTCTAGCCTAGGGCTGACTCTTGTCTTGTCTCATCCATCTTCACAACGTAAAAGGAGCTTCTTTGGTAAGAGCAACCACGTCAATTCATTTTTAATACACTATTTTAGTATGGGTCCACATACCAACATATTAATTAAAAATATATATTTTTTAAAAATACATATTTATATCAATTTAATACAAAACAATCATTACTTATAGGTCTCATAATCCACTAATTTTTATTCTTTATTTTTATTTATATCAATTTAAAATAATTATTTATTGCTTGTATGTTGGATTAATTAATTATGATATTAATAATTTTCAATTCACGTTAAAATATAATTAATAATATTTAAATATTATTTTGAAAGATTAATTATATAAAAAAAGACATAGATATAGCTAGCAATTAATTGAAAATAAGCAATTGACATTACAATACATTTGATATACATTTGACATACAATTAATATCTATTCAATTTCTACCAAATTCAAAGGAAGGGTGGTTACTATCTACCATTTTTATTCTATTATTTATATCAATTCAAATTAATTCTTTATTTGTTGTATTAATTTTAGTGTAAATTGTATAGAGAGTTTTTTAATTATTACATTAAAAAATTTCAACTCACATTAAAATGTATAAATAATACAAAAATGATAAATTGTTTGTATAGGAAAGAAAAGAAATAATTTGTTTGTATAGAAAAAGTAAATAAAATAAATATATTGAGATGAGATGAGAAAAAAAAAACAAAATATATTAATTGATGAGGTGTCATTATGTCAATTATTAGCCAATCATTAAAAAAGGGATAAGAATGCATTCTTCAAACTTAACACACATGTTAATTACACAAAAATTAATTAATACACCTATTATTTTAATTAAAAACACATCAAAATGAATTGATGTAGTTGTCCTAAGGTTGTAAATTATTTTAAATTATCGGTAGATGTCTTACAAAATTACAAATTTAACACCGGATATTGAAAAGTCATTTTACCCACAAATATATTATATTTAATAAATCCCTTTTAGCATTTTTTTTGTTAGATAATAAAACTATGTCTTTAATCTAGTATGACACTTAAAATGTAACTATGATCAATTAATAAAGCTACATGCCACCATATAAAACAGTGATAATAAAAGTGTATAAACAAAGGATGTTCTATGCATAGATTCCACTAGACAAATATCTCAATTTATTAATTAATGGTATCACTCACAAATCAAGACATATGTGGACTAACCGGACCAAGTCTAGTCCACGATTGTCAAAATCATGCGTCACTTTCTTAAATGAGGATAGATGAAGCTGTTAGTAGGAGATACAAGTTTTAAAATGAGCAAGGGTGCAAATATATCATTATAGTGAGATGTAAAATATATTCCAAATGTTTTCCTGAGAGTAAATGCATGTTTATGTTCAAATATACTTCTAATGTTTATATTATGATGCAATTTTGTCAAAATAAATAAATTTGTGGTTCTTTTTTTTTACATTATTCCAACATAGTTTTTTTATTTTATTAAATAAGTAAATATTTGTATTGAAATTTTTCTAATCTTATATCAATTTAAAATTTCAAAATAAATTTTATCTCAATAATATATTATATTTAATTTTTTTTTAAATAACGTTATATGGATTTTTATACACAACTTGTTAGTTTTGAAACTCAAAACTTCATATGTTACTATTCTTATACGGTAAAATTGTTTGGATTTTGGAATATGATATTATGTTAGTTGTTTGTTATTCATATATAATTTTTTTTATTTCATTTGTATACTATTTAAAACTAAAAAAAATAAGTGAATGTTCCTTTAGGGGAAAGTGTCATGTTTATTTTGTCAAGTTTTATTATAAAATGTATTCTAGTTGATTCTCACAAAAAAAAAAATCCTGGTAAAATTAATCAATAGAATTTGACATTGACTTGGAATATTTCGCTACAAATTAATAATTAACTATGTCACATAATATAATACATATTTTACAAAAAAAAAAAAACTTGAAAAAATGTGAATAAAATACATATAGAAAGAAGATTAAAGTCAATTTATACTTTAATTTGAATGTTGAGAGTATATTGGAGTTCAAAAAAATATTAATGATATATTTACACCTCAACAACAACCTTAATGTATATTTGCACCTCTGCTTTTTTAAAATATATAAAGATAGAAATAAAATCACAAAATTTGTAGAATTGTGGAAAATTTGGTGAACATTTTTCCTCTCACTGTAAGAGTATTCAATATAAAAAAGAGTTTGTTTAAAGTTTGGTCTCCGGTCAATATTTTTTCTAGTATATTTCACTAGTTTTAATTGATTTTTTGGATGTGTTAATCAAAATTGTTTAATTAGGTCTATAAATCAGATTCTCACATCAACAGAAACAACCTAATACCTAATACTGTATCACAGATTCTTCGGTGCATTGATACATGAATTTAAGATCCATGCATTTTGGGTTGATCCGACCCGAATTCACAAATTTACTTATTTAATTTTATATATTGACTTTTATGTATAAATTCGATGATCTTTATGTACAAATATTGTGACCTTTATGCATTGTAACTTATAAAAAAGAAGAATTTCAATAAAATTTGTAAATAAATACTTTATGTGATATTCATGTGACCCTTATATATATTCATATGACATTTATGTACAAATATTCATACATTTATGTAATAAATAATTGTATATAAAATTATAGATATCTGTACATAAAAGTCAAATGAATATATATAAAGGTTATATGAATATAAAATAAAGGTATTTATGTACAAATTTTATTGAAATTTTTCCTTTTTTTTTCTAAATTATTAAATATAAAGGTTATAAAAGTTGTACATAAAGGTTACCAAATTTGTACATGAAAGTTTTGGCCTAAAGAAAAAAAAAATTGAATCGGCCTGAATTACATGTGTAACTGATGCATATCAGACATTTATATTATTTAATCAATGAAACAATAAATAAATTGAAAATCTCACCCAAAAAAAAAAGAAAAATTTAAAAAGACAAATCCACTCCTAAATCAATTCACATGACAGATTGAGTGTAACATTTTATGGGTGGTGGGGTAACAAACAAATTTTTCCCGGTACTTGAGTTCTAGTTTAGATATCAATGTGGCCCACTTTCTCTATGATTATATTTTCCATTAAAATACAACACTCAAGTTTGCTGGAGGGCAAAGATAAGAATAAACCCAAAGATTTATATTCTCTCTGTTGAAGGAACCACTACAATTTGCAGTAAACAATGAATAAAATATTAATTGACCAAATTTCTTCATGTGATGACACATATATGAACACACACTAATATGCCATTGAGTTGATCAGTCCTTAAAAAAAAAAAAGAAAAAAAAAAGAAAAAAAAGGTAAAGAAAACTATGAAACTTCAGGTCCATTTGGATTGGTGGATTTGAGAAGGAATTTGAAATTCATAATAATAAATTCATTGATGGTGTTTGGATGGATGTAGATTTCAAATCTACCACTTTTATTTTGAACTAATTTTGGAGTCGTTTTGATGGATTTTAAATTCACTCCAACTTAAATGAATTTGAAATTCATTCATTTCAAATCACTCTATCCAAACACAACCTAAATCAACCATGAAAAATGATGCACTCACTGCAATTTATTTATAATAATAATTATAAATAAAAAAAAGAAGGAACGAAATAAATACAATTAATGAAAACGGCGTAAATGATAAAGAAATGTGGAAACCGTTATCTGTCTGTCAATAGTGTGCTATTTTCCTTTCGCCTTCCCTTTCTTCTCTCTACCTTCCTTCCTATCCCTATTTTTCGTCCTTCTAATTTCTCTCTTTTTCTTCCAATCCGACGTCGTCTCGGTGCTACTGGTTTCGAGGTACTTACGTATTAATATTTTGCAATTGGATGTTTGGGTGTGCGTATATATGATACATGATCTTTGGCGGTTCAGTTTTGCAGAATTTTTGAATTTGAGGTGTCGTTGAATTTGAGTTATGGTTCGAGATTTAGATTGGAATGACTTGCTCTCAATCACTTTTGTCTTCTCTTTTTTAATGATGATTTGAGTGGCAATCTGCATGATCGCTTGCATGTTTTTTTGAGCTGAGATGCTCATGAATTGATGTTGTAAGAGCTTATTGGTGGTCTCCGAGGAAAATTGTCTTCCTCTTTGTGTACGCCTTTTCATGGTCGTGCTGTGTCTTAATTGAAGTTATGATATTGGATTTCCTTTCAAAGTAAAGATTGTGTTTGGAAATTGGAGATCACTTCAGAAATTTATGTCTTATGAACTTATTTGATCAGTTTTTCTTCATCCTGTCGCCTCATGTTTTTGGGCTGAGGGATTGGATGGAAGAATTTCGAAATTTTAGTAGAAACAGTTTCTGCTGCAAATTGCAACACTTTACTTCAGTGTTAACACTGATGGTGATACTCGATAGAATTCCATGGTTTTTTTTGGATTCCTCACATTTGAGAGGTTGCATATAAAAATATTGCTGATTATGTATGTGTAATGTTGTGTAGGCATTGCCATAACATGCCTGCAGTTGTTAAGAGTTTACTTTTTGCAGGAGAAGCTGTCATCTAGGGAACAAATATAGTTGAGATTTATATGAATTGTGATTGAGCTCTTTTGAAATTGCATGGTGTATGTCACTTTCTCTTAGCAGCCTTATTTCAGGTTGAAAGAATAATTTTTGCTATTGATTTGATGACAGCATCTGGATTTTTCTCCTTGCAAGCATTACATGCTGGAAGTGTGAACTGTTGTCAAACATAGAAGTGACTTTTAGGAGTTTTACATTTTTAAAATGTAAAAGCACTATTATAATAGGGGTCTGGGTCCGCTTTCCATTCAATGGTTTCCAAGTCTGGATCTGTTACATGCTAGGCCTCCAACCAAGCTAATTAATTGGATGGATATGACTAAGCTGTTACAGGGGTGCGTAGTCTTTCTGCTGTTCAGAATTGACTGGAGAAAATTGCTTGTTGCCTGTTCGATTCTTACCATAGTTAGCGTCTTGATACAGATTTCTTCACTTCCTTATCCACTGACTGAATGGATTTCCCCACCACACCCTGCATTTTCTTCGAATACTGCCGTACATTTGGGTAAAAATCAGCCTTTCTCGGTGGGCGTGCAGCTTGAATCTATCCGAGATGCACTGGCAGTGGTTTCACTTAATTCTTCTGCTAAACTAAATAAAACCACAATTATATCTACGAAGGCAAAAAAAAAATCTCGACAGAGAAGAGACAGTGTAAATTCAGTCAGGCTTTTGCTGCCATCTTCACCTCCTATAGTTAATCGTCTCCCCAGACACTTGGAGGTAATTTGGTTGTTTGGTTTTATTAGATGTTTACAACCTTTTCATGTTATATTTCTTATTGACTAGTTTTTCTTACTATTTATAGAGGTACCTATCATCATTGACTCCAGATGAAGCACTTGCATTTGCTAAAAGAGATATTTTGAATGCCTCGCTGGTCAGTGATGATGATCTAGAATTATATGCCCCCCTGTTCCGCAATATTTCTACTTTCAAGAGGTACATTTTGTGAACTTGCAACAGTGTACTTATCTGTTTTTGTTTGCTCACCGTTTACCATCTGCATCTTTTAAGGCACTATGACTTGATCAACACTGTCTTCAACAATAAATAAATGAAATACTTCCTTTATAGGAACAGCTTCTATTCTCTGTTACTTACAAGTTACGATGGTTTGTACAGTCATACATTGTATTCGCACCTACAGTCCTACGCACTGGTATGACTGTCTGATGGGCAATGGCAGAAATCTAGATTCATGTGTTACTTTGTCCAACCTAATTTACTCTCTATAAGCAACCTCAAAGAGCTGCTTCGGGAGCTTGTAGTTGGAAAATACTCCTCTAATTTTCTCTTGTGAGAGTTCAGTATTTGGGGTGGAGAGGCAAGAGTTAAAAGGGTATGACTTGGGATGGAGGATCCATTTATTTTCCATAGAAGAGCATGTTCTTGATGATAGGCTTTTTAACCTAGGGCACCGGGCACCATGTATCTTATTTACCACAAATGTTTAACAATGCTGACACACACACAGGGGAAAGAAAAAAAAAGCAAGTGCCATTCCATAATTTTCTTTCAATTGTGTAAATGAAAAGTGGAAAAATAATAAAAAAGAATGATTCTAAATATGATATGTAAACAGATCATATGCAGAAAACTTTGCATCTTGTATTGTGCTCCAAATGTGTGTTGTATCTAAGACATTTTTCTACTTTTTCTATATGTTTCTGTTTGGAGGTAGTGTATAACATAAAAAGGGATATTTTTTACGATCTCATGTGGTCAAAATGGTTATCAGCTAACATGTTGCTTGAATTGTAATTTTAGTTATTATGACAAAGTCTTTAATCAACTGCTCTCCTGTAAGAGTGAGTAATTTTCTGCTACTATTCTGAGTTGAGGTTTCTTAGAGTGGTAGACATGTAATCGTACCTCAGATATTGGAAGGCCAAAACTGCTATTGCTGCTTAAAATAGTTACACGATATGATGTAAGTATTCACAGAATTAGAGTTCCTGTTTATCATAGTCACTTTCTTCTTCATGTCCTCAGTTTCCTTAGCATTCAATGAGTAATAGAATTTTAGTGAGATATGTTTTCCTTTTGTGAGATAATATTTTTTTCCCCTGATAAAACTCAAATTCCAGGAGTTATGAGTGGATGGAGCGGATGTTAAAAGTTTACATATATAAAGATGGAGAAATACCTATTTTTCATCAGCCTCAACTTTTTGGAATTTACTCATCTGAAGGATGGTTTATGAAGTTGATGGAAGGAAGCCGGCAGTTTGTAACAAAGGACCCAGAAAAGGCTCACTTGTTCTATCTTCCATATAGCACACGCCAGTTGCAAATGGCTCTTTATGTTCCAAATTCACATAATTTGAAGCCATTGTCTATCTTTCTGCGTGACTATATCAACATGCTTGCGGCGAAGTATCCATTCTGGAACCGGACTCATGGATCAGATCATTTTCTAGTCGCTTGCCATGATTGGGTATGGTAATTTGTTAGCATGCAGACATATATTGTGCTAGCAATTTATAAATCACTGTTTGCTTTTCAACTGAGATTAGCGACAATGAAACTATAATTTACTTATCTAGCTAGTTGACTGACTATTTTAGAGAATAGTAATCTGCTCTTAAATTTTCTTTATGTAAGTAATTTAGGGTTACAACTTAGTGGTGTGTATTTTTATCCTTAATGTAGTCCTTGGAAGTGATATTAAGATTTTCTTAGTTTGTTTCTGCGAAGACTTTGTTCGTGACAATGCAAATAGAGCTGTTCTAGAGGCTTGAAGATATTGGTTTCCATTTGATTTGCATAAACATATGAACCATGCTGGATCTTCATTAGTTACAAGATTGAACGCTGGTTCTGAGATTCTGACTCTTCCCATTTTTTTGACTTTGATGGATTTGTGCAAAACTTAGCCAATGAAGAGGATTGTGAAGGAAGTTATGGGCTTTGTTCACGCTCTTTTCAATTGTTTCTACCGTTATTGTATGTATAATATTCAGTGTCTCTCTCATAGAATAAGAGGCAAACTGTATCTGCTGATATATGCAAAACACAGTTAGATGTCTTAGTTGCTTATATCAACATACTACTCTCTCTTATAGTGGTTACATTAATTGACCTTATCCAACTACGTTGAATCAACCTTCTTCCTCAGTACTTTACAATAAATAGGCTCTATTTTGGCTTCAGAACCAAGTCCTTGCAAATTAAAGATTATGACCTCTATTTGACTGATTATATGGCTTGAAATGTGTATCACATTGCCCCACTGTGTAAGTGATTCTCCTTTGTGTGACTAAAAATAATGTTAGAACTTGTGCATGTGTATATGGTGTAGGTCTGTATAGTTTGGTGTAAGATTTTTATATAAGTGCAGAAAGAGTTGCTGTATGACACCCTATTGTCGAAACACCGGAACTCCAGAAAACACATTTGTTTTAGTTTTTTAGAAGCAGATGAATGCCTAAATGTGATCTTTCTTAGTCTTGAAGACAGAAATTGCCTTTGGTGTCTCTTAGACTCAATCTTGGATGATTGAAGAACAGGTTCTTTGTGCATCGAGGGTGGGTTATGATTGTCGGTGTGGGAGACCTTAAGAGTAGTATTAGATATGTTGTCTCATCTTCTGTTGTCTTATATTTCTCCCTGACTTTTGTAAATCCCATGCTTCATTTCTCTCACCTCCTTGATCTTGCAACTCTACAGGGACCTTATCTCTTAAAGGAGCATCAGGAGCTTGTGAGAAACGCCATTAAAGTTTTGTGCAATGCAGATGCATCAGAAGGGTTTTTTAACGCCAGAAGGGATGTATCCCTTCCAGAAACCACCATAAGGAATCCTAGAAAGCCTCATAGAAATATTGGTGGAAAGAGAGTGTCACAGCGGCCAATTCTTGCCTTCTTCGCTGGAAACAGGCATGGTAGGGTTCGCCCTATACTTCTAAAGCACTGGAGCGACAAAGATGAGGACATGAGGATCTATGGGCCTTTACCTAACAGAGTATCAAGACTGATGTCATATCCTGAACATATGAAAGCAAGCAAATACTGCATTTGTCCCATGGGCTATGAGGTTAATAGCCCAAGAATCGTTGAAGCTATATACTATGAGTGTGTTCCGGTGATTATTGCTGATAATTTTGTTCCTCCACTCAACGATGTTCTCAATTGGGAGGCTTTTTCCATTGTTGTGGCTGAAAAGGACATCCCGAAGCTAAAGGAGATACTCTTAGCAATCCCATTAAGAAGATATCAAACCATGCAAACCAACATCAAGATTTTGCAGAAACATTTCCTCTGGAACGCAAAACCTGTCAAATACGATCTGTTCCATATGATTCTGCATTCAATATGGTCCAGTAGGCTAAATCAGGTTCAGATACAACAGTCATCATAATTCCCCATGGTTTCTTTTGTTAGCTATGATCGGTTTATAATGACTTGGATATAGATGGGGTATTCAAAGCTTGAAGATGTATCCTACATCAGTGAAGAATTTCACAGGCATAATCAATGATGAGATCAATCAAACAAATGGTGTAGAATGATTAGCAGAGGGATATAGAAATGAAATGCGACCCCATTATTAGACTAATGGTGGTTTGAATTGCTGCAAATCAGAGTTCCCAGCCTTCATCGATCCATGCAAGGTTGTACATATACAAAGTCTACCCAGCTAGGTGTTGGTGCGTACAGCGGCAATAAACAGCATTCAGGTATCATCACAGGTAACATAAACATAACACGGTGCAGTGAGTTTTACTTCATCACCCCCTGTTTTATTTAGCACATGCCAAAACTGAATGATGCTGAAAATCATAGTTCTTCCACTGTGTATTCTTTTTGTGTTGTATATTGCTTTGTATTTTATTTAATTTTTTGGTAGAAAAGGAACTATACGGGATAAATTATGTAATGCACACGGAAGGCTAAGGCTATATATAATATGCATATTTGTAAATTTTCTTGTAGATACGAGCACTTTCCCATTTTGACTCTGCTTGGTGATGTTCATTTACTACTCCAACCTTTTTCCTACCTCTATTTTAACAGGGATTCAAAAGAATATATATATTGGCTTTTGTAAGAGGGTGCCTCTCGGATATGAGATTCGGTGGGATCTCTTGTTAGACTAACTTTTAATTTTAGGGTAACTAATTGTTTGATAGGAGTATCACTTGCTATTAACAAGAAATTAATTGTATATATGTATATATATTTGTTTGTGCATGACGTAATTTTGTGAAATATGAATGTAGCTCCACATTTTGGGATCAACGATTCGCTCTCAGACGAGTACAATTAAATCAAAACAATATTTTCCCAACTCCACACGTAACCCAATGAAAGCAAATTTTCAACATCACATTTAATTAGCAGAATTTCGTTTTTATATATAGACTTGAATTTCGTCAAAAAAACCAGTATACAGTAACTGTAAATATTCGTAGCTCAAATTTTAAGCAACATCTAAGAAAATTTCAACACAGAGAAGAACGAGAAGGCAAATCCAATGGAGTAAAAGTGAAATAGCACTCGTATATCATTACTCAAGGTCAAAATTCATATTCTACATGAAACAAGAAATCTCCATCAAACGCTCAAATCAAACTCTTACCACAAGAAGTTCTAACCTTTAACGGTGCTATATCATCGATTATATGCAACTCTCCAAATGTTGGGCAGTACATCAATGAGTAAGACACGAAGTAATCCGTCTATAAACAGCTCGAAATGTCTGCCCCTCATTCCTTGCAACTTTCTGCCCTTCCTCAGTGGCAGTGCTCAAGAGCTTCACAACTGGATCAGCTTCAAGCTCATCCTTGGAAAGAGCCTCAAACAATGGGTGATCATCCAAACAAGAATTCATCCACACACCAAGCTCCTCCACATCTGTGATCGTATATATGATCCCACCAACTTTAAGCACATATGCATACTCATCCAACAAATGTGGGCTTATCACCCTGCGTCTATGATTCTTCTCTTTGAAATGAGGATCTGGAAACAGAAAGAACATCTTGGTGAGCTGTCCTTTCTCAAAGTAATTGGGAATGTACTTCATGGAATTAGTCCGAACAACAGAGACATTCTCGTACTGGCCCACGTTAGACACCCTCAAGGCTATGATTCTTTCCTTCACATACTCCGTCACTTTATCCCTCAATTCCATACCAATCATTAGCTTATCGGGGAAAAGAGTTGATAGACTAATTAAAAGCCCACCAAACCCACAACCAATATCTGCAAATTCAATCTTTCTGGAAGTATCAGATTTTCCGGGCAGGAAAAGTTGTGGGTAATGGACGGTATAGTCAAACTGACTTGGGGAGATTGGAACTGGAAAATGTGAATCACTCAACGGATTGCTGTGAGCACGAGCTCGATAAAAGCGCTTACGAGGAAGGCCAGTTGTCTTGCTATGCGTATGATTTGAAACGGATTCATGCTCCAACATTTTGTCCCCTTTACAAAATACACCACAAGCAAATCAATATCACCGAAAACAAAATTTGAAGAACATATATATATCCTACAAAAGGTCAAAAACACAAATGCATAGAAAAGGAGAATACTCAACAAACTGCTCCAAATTGTATTTAAAAGCATTAAGCATCATTCTAAACACATACATTATTCAGTATACTCCATTAAAATTAAACAAAATATGAATAGTCAAATTCTCATCGAATTACTTGCTTGGCAGCCTCCCCCTACAGGTACAACTTAATCAATTCGTTGGAATTAATAAGTAAGCAACCTTTCTTCACGGAGAGGTTATTCCATTTAAAGTTTTGAAATATGGGTCAAAGAAACAGATTTCAAAACTTCTATACTATGGGAAAAAAAAGTCATTGTTCCGGCGGAAATCTAGCTTCTTGCCGCCGGAAATTGAAAGCAAGGAACATAGTCAGAGAGAACGAAATAATGCTATAACATACCGTTTTCAAGTTTGTTGGCGCACAGTTAGCTCTCGATTCTTGCCCTAATTTAATTAAGAAATTTTTGCCCTAATTTTTGTGTATCAATTGGATTGGATGGCGCGGATGGGCTTTTCATATATTTGAGTATGGGCTTAACAAGTAAATCTTTAGGCCCGAATCATAGTATAAACCAAAAAAGGCCTATGAAATGTAATATATACTGAAAAGGGGTAAAACGTAAATTCCATTACCTTTATATTTCGCTGAATTGAAAAAAAAAAAGTCAATTAATTTCGATAACAATTTGGGAAGAATTAATTACAAGCTTTTGACAAATTTAGCTAAAAAAAAATGTTTATAATCAAAAGTACACCTTTTTGATCAAAAGAATTTATGTGACTTCTATTTTGTTCTAGAAAACTTCTCTAGTTCTCTTACATAAAAATAATGGTGAATATTCTCAACTACCACATTTAATATGACACTTATTATTTTATACCATAAAACATATAATATTACATTTTTCTACCACAATTTGGTAAAATATTAAAAAATCCTTTGATATCATATGTGCAATGATTGAAAAATGCTATTTTCACTCTCATTTTATTATTTCCAAACCAATTTTACTAAGTCATATGTATTAAAACCGGATATAATTATCTTAGTATATCGGATGGAAATCCTGCGTATCCAATGTTATACTTGTGTTTTCACTTATATAGGGGATCAATGCGGTATAGCAATGCCACGAGAAATTATTATTTGGGAAAATAAATAATACAGTTTTTCCATGATTTATATTTATTGAGATCCAATGCTCAGAAATAGTATCAAAGCCAAATTTTATTGAAGATATAAATTTAAATTATTTGTACAATATTATTTTCTTGTGCCTAACGGGAGGAGAAAATCAAGAAAAATGTATCCGAAAATATTTCGAGATAAAACAAGTGCAGGATTTCATTAAATGACATTCAGCAAAGATTGGAACATAATTGTTCCAGACACATCTAAGGTTACACAAGACCTTAGGGAAGTCCAAAAGACCATCATATACTATGGTGGACAGATGGAGAAGATATGTCGATCTTTATCCTAAATCCAAAAAGAAGTTTCACATCTGAAAAAAAAATTACAGATCTGAAAAGAAGGTTGCCTAGGGGAAGAGGTAGATCGATGAACGAAAGATTCAACATGCATTCGGAGATAAACCAAAAATTCCCAAAAGAAAGGCTACGGAAGTCCCGAAATCAAAAAGCTACGAGGAACTCTTGCTCGACATCATTCGACAAGTCTGATGGAGGTCTCAAGAGTAGACATCTCGGAATTAACCGAATCATTTTCAAATCTAGAAATTGTGGATCTGATTAATCTCAAAATGAATGATCTTATTCCCAAACAAGAATAATGGAGTACGAGTGTTGAGGCACCCTTTCAAGGTGCTGAAGAACCAGTCGCCCGATGAACGTGGAGACAGGATCAAGTCGACCATAATGCATTTGTGGCTCGACGTAGGAGACGGCCAGAATGGAATCAGGCAATATTAAATAACCCTTGGACAAAAACAATATTAGAGCCAACACATCCATTGGGGTTGATACTCATAACCGATATCATCGATTTCAGAAATATGAAAACCTTGATCGATAAATGGATGACATCCTTAAAAGTTGTATCGTCAACGCTGGACATTGATAAGGAGCAATTAAGAAAACTAGTTGAAAATACTCTACAAGGTTCGGCTAAGAAAGTATGGGATAGAACAGAGGCTCATATCAAAGAAGAGATCGGATCAGGAGATAATATTTATGAAATTATCGAAAAGATCAGTAATTTACTCAAAGTATACTTCGTCGGTGATGGATACTTTAATGAAAGAAAAGAAGAAAAAATTCGAAAATATACACAAGCTTTGTATGCCCTCGAATTGAGAAGTATATGTTATACGGATGAATACATATATTGGTTCCGCAAATATTACTTCCAAGCTCAGATACCATTGAATGTTGCAACAGAATTGTTCTTTACAAAAATATGCAATCCATGGAGAGAAATGCTTATACAAACATATAAGGTACCTCCAGGGAGAGTCCATTCAGTGGCTAGAAGGATGTCATTTTTAAAGGATAGTCTAAGAAAGTGGTGTCATCAGGCGACACTACAAAAGAACAAGAAAAAATTAAGAGGATTGGTAAAGAAGACTCATCTTTGTTGCAACAACAATGATTTTCCAAGTATTATTGGAGAACCAAGTCGTAAAAGACAGGGCAAAAGAAAGAAACACTTCAAAAATAGATTTCGATCTAAGTCCGAAGGATCATACAGAAGGTCTTCCAATCGAGAAAGATCATGGTGGTCCAAATCAAATGCTAGATCTTATAAATTTGGTCAAAAGACTAGTCCTTCCATATTTTCTTCACAAGGATCTAGATCTACAGGGAAGTCAACAGGAGGAACACCAAGAATGAAAACTTTCAAACGAGCTCACCCTCGAACCAATGAAAGTTTCAAAAATTACAACTGCTGGACGTCCGGTGCGAGAGGACATATTTCGTCCGATTGCCCACAGAAGTAAAAAGATGTACGCCAGTTCGAACCAACAAAAGTCATTCTTGATGCAGTCTTCTACGGCGATTTGGTACCCATTTACAAATTCGAGGACATCTCTTCAAATGAACACATCTATGAAGAAGAATTCGAATCTGATTCAGAGGGTTCTTATGGATCATCTACAGAATCAGACTAGTAGCCACGACGAACAGGAAGATAGACTCCAAACCTCGGAAAGTCTATCAGGATTCTTTTCAAGAATGACCATCTCAAACAAGACGATGAAAAGAATCATGTGACAAGATTCAACATTAAGTCCATACGAAGGATTTAAGATTGGAGGTCTTAATCGACTCTGTAACCAGATAGGATTAAGACAATGCAAGCATTATATTATCTACTGGGTGAACACAGTTGAGTTTTTGATTTCCATGGAATTAACCGGTAATAGAGTTGATATGCAGCTTATTCCAAAAGAAGAAATTCTCGAGCAACTGAGAAGTATAAAAGAAGAAGTAGCAGTTACTATGAAATTGATTCATATTGGAACCATTGAAGTAGTAATTAAAGCTACCTTCAAAGAAGGTATTGATTATGAATTACATTTATCTGTAATGGATAGAAGAATCAATAATTTGTGAGATAGTTGTCTTGGTATAATGGTAGGTAATCTGTATGTAGGCAAACTCATTTTTAACATCCATCCTAGGATTGCATACAACCTAGCTGATCAAGATTTCAGTAGAGTCTTAACCCTTCATCAGGATTTTAAGAGAATTGATTTAATGAAAAATGGTAATAGACTATATTCTATCACGTATAAAATTGCTTATGTGTTTTCCAATACACATCACTCAGATATGTTTGTAAGGAAAGAGTATGTAGAAATTCCTAGAATCTTCAAGGAATTTGCCAAAGTAATAACACCGACCCTATCCAGATACCTAGATTATGAGGTGTTAATTTGTTAATTGAATATCATCCGATCTTAAATAGATCATTAAAATATGATTTTGAGATTAGTAACAGGATGTCTTTTTTCAAAGATAGGATTCTAAGCCTAAAATGAAAAGAACCATATGAGAATTTTAATCCACAACAGATTAGGGTAAGAAATGTTAAAATGAACTGCCCTGATGGTTGGAAAGAAATCCATGTTGTTTTTGATATATCTAAAGCTGATAATTTGTTTTCTTGTGATGAAATATATCATTTACAGCAATCAAGTATAAATAGATATGAAGGCTTGTTAAATATAGCAGGTTATGAAGTATCTGTTACAGGAAGTGCAGATATAACTAAGGGTGTTATGACCCTTGGTTTAAGTTTTCTGGAGGAACACAAAACTTGGGGAAGAAAGGGAAAATGGATGGAGTTCGATCTTGATGGACATACAATCAGGATTGTTAGATATTATGAGAAATATACGAAGAAACGGTCAAACTCATCAAATACAAGATGTGATAAGATTACAAGAGCTTGCCCATAAGTATAATCTAATAAACTTAAGGGTAAACATGTTAGAATCTTGGAAAAATATGAAAAGATATCCAAACGATCCAGACGATTCTGAATGATGAGTATTTTCTTTATATATATATCCGTTGAGGTATTATATGAGCAATATAAGACAAAGTATTTTGCAGCTTATATTGACTCAGGTTCAGGCATTTGCACAGCAAAGCCAGAAGTTTTTCCCAGCAAATCGGTGGAAAAATTACCTCTTATTGCAGGGAGGGACTCCCAAAAAATCCTAATGCTCAATAAGGGTATTTGAGAATCAAGAATAATGAGTAGAGACGCATTTGATACCCCTTGGTATAAAGTGAGAATGTCACCTATTTATATTCATGATACAAGTGCTGATATTTTGTTGAGTAATAATTTTATCCAAACATTTGCAAAATATGAGCAGGATAATCACAAGAACCTGTTAACCTTTACTACTAATTGTGGTAGTTTGATACAAGTTTTGCGGCGAGAGAAAGCTTTTAATAGGATAATGCCTATTAATTTTCATAGCAAACGTAGTGATAATGATGCCAAGTTAACTCATCCTAAAATGCAGGATAAGAGGAAATTTGGAGAAGTTATTTTGTCTTATAGACAAGAGGGAATAGAGGAAGCACATGAAGAAGCGATTCAGTTTCTAAATAATGTCTTGCAAGAAGGACCACCTCAGATTGACATTGATGAGGAAAGTTTACTTTCCCTCGAAAATGTTAAAAAGCTAATTTAGAGAAATTTCAATGAGAATTCTTTAGCCTGGTAGGATAAAAATCAAATCGAAGAACCCTAAAGGTAAAAGAACAATATCGGTACGAGTTAATTCGATATAAGTCGATTAAGATGAACATTGATGATCGAAATGATATGCAGAAGATTATAAAAGAGCATATCGATCTCAATCTGATCGAAGCAGGTATTTCTCCTTATAGTAGCCCAAGATTTTCGGTAAGAAACCATGGTGAAATAAAGAGAAGAAAGATAAGGTTAGTAATTAACTATCAAGGTATTAATAAGATTACTGAATTTAATGGTTATTACATTCCAAGTAGAGAACACTTAATTGATTGCATTAAGGGATCAAAAGTGTTTTCAAAATTTGATTGTAAGTTTGGTTTCTATCAGATCAAGTTAGAAAAAGAGTCAAAGAAATTAACGACTTTTTCTACTCCACAAGGTCAGTATATCTGAAATGTACTTTCAATGGGGCTTGCAAACGCACCCCAAATATACCAACAAAAGATGGATAATCTTTTCAAATATTATTTTGAGTTTATGTTTGTTTACATAGACGATATTTTGATTGCATTTAAAAATATGAAAGATCATTTAAAACATCTTGAAATATTTTCAGAAGCATGTTATAAAGAAGGATTAGTGTTTTCTGAAAAGAAGGTAATAATCGTGGTCAATAGAATCTAGTTTCTCGGTGTTATTATTGACCATGCATGTATGGAATTTCAGAAACATATTGTGAAGAAAATCCGCAATTTTCCAGATTTTCTTAAAGATAAGAAGCATTTTCAAAACTTCTTGAGAGTGATTAATTTTGCAGGTTCGTTTATCAAGGACTTAGCAAAATATCGCAAGGATTTTCGTCATTTATTACAGAAGGATGAGAAGACCAAATGAAAATGAGAAGATATCCATTCCCAACGTGTCAGAGAGTTAAAACAGGTTTGCAGTAACCTGCCGAAACTCATGATTCCTCAAGATGAGAATCAGTCAGTTGTCTACACGGACGCTAACGATTTTCGATGGGCAGCAGTGCTTATGAGGAAGACGGCTACGGGTGAAGAATCATGTAGATACACAGGGGGTTGTTCATAGAACAACAAGCCCGACTCTGACATATTAACGAGAAAGAATTCTTTGCAGTTTGGAAGACATTTAAAAAATGGTCTTTATTTTTATTAGCAAAAGAATTTACTTTAAAAGTTGATAATACAAATGTAAAAGATTTTTTGAAAAATAAACTCGAATCAAAAATCGAAAAAGCTCGTATTATCAGATGGCAAGCAGAATGCCAATATTATTTATTTGATATTATCATTGTGAAATCTAATGAGAATGTTCTTGCAGATTTCTTAACAAGGGATGAACATCCTTGAAGCGGATTCCATCACGGTTTGAGTAAGACAATTTAGGGAAAACCTTGAGGAACTATACAAGGCATTTGAGTTGCTTAGGATACAAGCCGAAGCAGCTGTATATGTTCAAAAGGCCGATTTGGACAAAGTCTAACATGTCATACAAGCTGCAAGGACCTCTAACTGTCATTTATGGAATGCATTAGAGGGACCTCTATACAAGACATGTTCACCATCGGTGATTTAGAAAGAAAAAGGTTCATCATCGATGAACAAACAAGGTATCTTTATATCTGAAGCAGGGCATCCTACTAACAAGTATTTTTCATCGGATACCGATGAAAAGGCTGATAAAGCCGAATCAAGTGTTTTATCGAACTCCGATAAAAATATTAATTCGGAAGGTTAGGAAGAAATTTCAGTCAACTCAAGTCAACCCAGCACCTCTGGGGTAAAAGAGGGAGAGGCTAACCTAAGACCACAGACAGGCCCTAGACAGGTTAACACTAACCAAACTGTTTCTCCATTTCAGGTTTATCAAAGAAAATGAGAGAAATTGGTTACAAGAAATGAGATCAATCCAGGTAAGATCACTATCGATTGGTCTGGAAAGTATCAAAGGTTTTGAATGCTCTCGGGAGTAAACCCACAAGACGTTAGGGAATGGTTTGACTTCGGAGCCACTGCTTCGGTATTCACAACCGCTCCTAGTTTTCCGAAAATCTTAAAATTACCGGAATGGATATCCACTGATGTGCATGATTCATAGTAGAATAACCCACATTTGGGAAGAGGAGATACCCTGGAGCTAAAAATTATCTCAGCCGCTCCAAAGATTACAGGAAAATGATCTCATCCAGTCTTTCAGTTTATAAAACTATAGAGACCAGATATGGTGGCATTCAACCGAGCCAAAACACCACCATCAAATAATTCTTTAGTAGTCGTCCTCACCAAGGAAGAAATATCTACGAGGCGAGCTTGTGGATTATGGGTCTGTCTAACTGAGATGGACACAGTAAAGTATTCGTTCAAGATTTTTCAAAATTCTGTGAATTGGTCTTTCCTGTTAAATTCAATGACAGAAAACACAACCAAGTTTGCGGAAAGCATCTTTGAAAATAAGAGAATTAATTTGGGAAAAAAGGTTTCGGCGACGGAACAAATAAGGAAAAAGATATGTCATATGATATATATCGGAAGGTGGGAAGAAAGAATTTGTTCTTACTGCCAAACATAGGAGAAACCCTTATTCCAATAGAGTTTCAAGGTCAAACAAGATAAACCCGATTTTTCAAAAAAGAAGGGAAAATGAAAGGGTTTTTAGAAAATAAAAACCATAAATGTAATAAGAGAAAACGAGTTTAGACTAAGATTTGATAATTCACAAGTATACATGTATTCTACAAATGTGATAGTATAGGAATACATTGTAATAAATATAGGATGCTAATTCCAGACAAGAGACAATGGCCGGTTCCGCCACCTTTGAAAAATCAGCATCCCAGACTAAAAGACGAAAATGGAGGACCCCTCCACTCAACAAAAGATTCGTTGCCGACGCAAAAAGACAACAAGATCTCCTAACTCTACAATAAATGGTGAAAGGTGCATTTACCTAACGGTGGGTGGAAAATTAAATAAGGTCGGCCCCATACCCACTAACCAAGTGGAAAGCAAGCTGGCAAAGTAATAATGGATCCTCACAGGAGCACATTAGTGCCTATAAAATGAGGCATTTGGCCTCAGAAGAAGATCATCAAAATCACACTATACTTCTCTTTAGTTTCGAAAATCTTCTCTCTAAAATAGTTTAAGTTTTTCAAGTTTTCCTGTTTATGGGGGTTTCTCTTTTTCGAGTATTAGCCATAATAGGCTAAATAAGTTTTCTCCTCCAATGGCGGAGAAAATTATTATTGTAAAATAGTTTAGTTTATATTTTTCACTAAACAAGGTTTTTATTTTCCGACATTACTGTCCAAAAATTTATATTTCTGAGTAAAATTCATCCAACAGTGAATTTCCCCGTGATCCCCTTAAAGGCAGGTGGCCGTTAAGAAGGGTTGCAATCTGGGTTTTCAAGAAGATCGATTTAGAATCATAGACTGCAGGCGAGTAGTTGGATCTTTTGATCCGAAAAACCTGAATCGAGATCCAGGAGAATTTACGAGACAAAGGCAAGGTATGATTTAAATTCAATTTTATTTTATTTACGGAAGCATGTTGGGTCTGATATTGATTAGAGGACTAATTTGGATCTAATAAGTATAATGATTGGAAGAATAAAAAATGGCTAATGGCATGAATGGCATTTTGAAAATTAATAAAAGTCAATAAGGGTAAAATAATATTTTGCTTTAAAAATATGGTAGAAAAAATATAATTTATAAGAATTGTGGTATAAAAAGAATATATTATACTCCCTCCGTCCCATATTACTTTGCACATCAAATTGAGCACAATTTTTAAGAAAAAATGAATATTTGCTCTATGATTGAGGGTATAATGGTCAAATTGGGCACAATTTTTAAGAAAAAGTTTGAATATTAAATGACATTGTGTGAGAAAAAGTAATGGCATTGTATGTAAATAAGTGTGTATTGTGAGAGTAAGAATTATGATAAATTTTACCATTTTGGAGTGTGCAAAGTGTTTGAGGACAAATTAAAAAGGAAAGTGTGCAAAGTGTTAAGGGACGGAGGGAGTATAAATTATAGTATAAAAGATAATTGATTATATGGATTGTGGTAAGATGGGAAATCAACCCTAAAAATAATTATCGCACGTGCTTTTTCCTGAGGTTTCCTTATCTATATTTATAATATACTAATAGCAAGACAGTTGGAAATATTTACAATAATGTCATTTTCTCGTCCAAAAATGTCATGTCATTAAAAATATTAAAAAAATATAATTTTTCTTGATAAGCTATTTGTATGTTGTTCAATATTCTAAATCTTGTAGAGTAAGTTATATTATAAATCTTCCTGAGTAAGTTATTTTATAAATCTTCCTGAGTAAGCTATGTGTACATTATATAAGATTAGTAAGGAAAAGCAAAAAATCAGAAAAAAAAAATTTAGAGAACAAAGTTCTTGGTATAGGCTACCACATCCATCATAGTCAATTTAGGCCACTATCGACGGAATCCGGTCGACCCCGACGTTCAAACTGGAGAGCTTTCCATCTCCATCATTTTCGATGCCGACGCCTAACTTAATTAGTATGAATACATCTCGAATATATGTATTTTAAGGGAGATGATGAAGATGTAAGTTTGTGGGTGATGCGAGAATGATTAGAGATGATGGTGGATGATATGTTGTTTATAATACTACTATATATGTATGGATCTGATGTATGATTTGGAAACAATGATTTATTTTAGTTGTTTATGTTGTTATTTAATAGTGTATATATATTAATGTTTAATAGTTGTATTCAATATTGATATGTTGTGTATTTATAAATTTAATTTAATTATATTAAAATTATTTCGTTATATAACAATATGCGCAACACGCGGGTACACTGCTAGTTCTAAATAAACATGACTCATGAGTTTTCATTTTTGGGACGGAAGGTTCTAGTAGCACTCATTAATCTGTAGAACAAGTTTGGGAAACTTATAAAATTTAATCTCTAGTCTCTTTCCTTCAATTATTTAATTACAG
Organism: Scutellaria barbata; assembly: GCA_028654395.1. Classification (NCBI taxonomy): domain Eukaryota; kingdom Viridiplantae; phylum Streptophyta; class Magnoliopsida; order Lamiales; family Lamiaceae; genus Scutellaria; species Scutellaria barbata. Next base: position 14,834,836 of record CM053645.1, read on the forward strand.
AAATCAAAATACTCCAACTATAGTTTACATTTTAAGCACATAACTTTCAGTAAAAGTATTTCTTAAACAATCGAAATCTTTCCCATCAAATCGATCAAAACAATAAATTAATTACGTGGAAAAATGATAAGGGCCATGCTTAATAAATGATGAGTGTGTATACATAAATATTTAAAAACAAAAAGTTATATAATACCGTTTCAAACAAAATTTGTATATAATATTATTGAAATCGGTTAACTGCTTTGATTGATATATATATATATATATATATATATTAATATATAAACTCTGTTTTATAGTAAGTATTACTCATATCATTTTTCTATTAACATATCTAAGGTTGAGTTGGGTAAAATAGAAGTGGAATTAGAATTAAAAAAAACACGTGGGTGTAATATTGAACGGTAGATGATGTGGCAACTTAATAGCCATAGTGTAAAAGGGTGGTAGCTGAGGAGGCTTGTCCTTTTGTGCAATAATAGGATATTGTGGAAAATGTAGACAACGCATGCACTACTAACCCGGCAGCTATTTTCTCCTAACTCCCAACCCCCTGTCTTCATTTTAGCCCAAAACACACTAACAAAACAGCAACAACAAACATCTAGAGAGAGAGAGAGAGAGATGGTTAACAAGAAAGATGGGTCATGCAATAGATCAGTGAACAAAGGAGCATGGAGTGCAGAAGAAGACAAGATACTTGCTCAACACATTGAGAGACATGGCCCCAAGAGATGGAAATCTATCGCCATTCAATCAGGTTATATACTATTCTCCAATTATTACACACTTATTATATTTAAGGTGAATTGCTTGACTGAGGTTTGGATTTTAATGGTGTTGGGCTTATTGCAGGGCTGAATAGGTGTGGAAAAAGTTGCAGGTTGAGATGGTTGAACTATCTCAGACCAGATATAAAGAGAGGCAACATTTCTGATGCTGAAGAGGATTTGATTCTTAGGCTCCATAGGCTGCTTGGAAATAGGTAATGTGATTAACTTGTAGATGTTATTTTGGTGAAATATATTATGCATGCAAAAGTTTATATGCAATCATCTCAAACATGACTTTAGGTGAGACTGAATTCAACATAATCTTATTTGGATCGACTCTGTTGTACATATGGTCTCTATTATGAATATATGGTGGTGTTTGATGTAGCAGGTGGTCGTTGATAGCAAGGAGACTGCCAGGGAGAACTGATAACGAGATAAAGAACCATTGGAATGCTCATTTGAGGAAGAAAGCCAAGTTAGTGGAGAAGTTACCAGCTTTCTCGACAACAATGGTGAAAAACAATTGGCAAGATGAAGAGGGAAGTAGTAGTGTTAGGGAAGTTGAAACTGAAGTAATGAGTAGTGGTGATGGGGATGATGAGGAAGCCAGTTGTGATGATGGGGATCATCATCAATTCTTTGATTTCTCTGCTAAAGGAACACATGAATTAGAGTGGGTCAAATCTTTTCTTGAACTTGAGGAAGATTTTTAGATAAATAGATTCCACCTTGTAAACATTTAATATCTCAGGAAAATAATCATTTATTTGATTTCTACTTTCCATGTCCTTCAACAAAGGGACACCTTGTTTTTTCTTTTTTTTCCTTTTAAAAAAGAAACGAAGAAAAATAATACAAATAATGGTTAAAACCAACATGGGACAGGCAAGAAGATATAGAAGCAGAGAGCACTTATTGCAGTTTTCAGTGTGAAATGACATAAATAAGGAAAACATGGAAAAATGCTATTGTGAGAGTGACGTGAGTATTTTTGCTGGAGGGTAAGAAACATAGCGGGGATTTTAGTCCATCCAAGAGCACCACAGAAAATTGAGATAATTTTATCTCCAAAAAACAAAACAAAAAAGGATCAGCTTTATTCTGAGATCCAGCTGGATATGATGTGCATAACAAACGCTGGACTCAATTTTATTTGTAATAATATGATTTTAGATGGGCCGATGGGAAGGTGTTAGCGAGCTTTTGTCATTAGCCTTTAATTGACTGTCGATTGGACACCAAAATATAAGATTAAGTTGCATGAACTAAATCAACTTGATTGGGCATACTATTCCATGTTCCCTCACAAGCCCCTCAAATCATATACTTCTCCTAGTCCAAAACCACCATTATTTGCTACCTACTACTACAAATAATATCAACATTCAACAACGTAAATGCAATAAGTAGATACAGTAAAGCTGTTAAAAAAAATAATGCAACTCTAATTGAATAGAGGAATCATTCAAGGGATAAAAGTAGAGCAGTCTTAAAAGAAGCAATTTAACAGCTCAACCAACTGCAAATTCATAATGATGAAAAGTTTGCAATCAAAATTCTGCATGCAAAATTGTTACAAGCAATCAGAATTTATCTATACAACCAGGTTCCCCTTTTTTTGAGTATTCACACTGTTCTTCTCATTTTTTTGGTAGATTATTATATATTGTGTGTATACCTGTCTACATTGCCAGAACTTTCTTCAAAAGGTAGAATGAGGAAAAGACAAACACCATCAAAGCTAACCTTTTTGAAGCAAGCATCCTCAGATTTACCCTCAAACCATTTCTCCTCATAAGTTGCAATCCACCCTCAAAGAGCCACATAACCCAAGAAACAAGAGAATACAAAACCACTTTCAAGGTCTCCTTGGCTCCATACACACTGCTCATATTACCTTGCACTTCCAAATAGGACCAATCAGAGCCCCCTCGGTTGCAATCAACCTGGTTTAGCCCGAGTTTCTCGTTTAGCCTACCTGATATCTTCACTAGAAATGAAGCTAGCCATGCAATCTCATCATTAGAAAAAGGCCGCTTCATCCAGTCACCCTTGTACTTCATGTCAGCCCCTATTTGGTTGCTGAAACTTCTAGGCTTGAATATTTCATCGCGCGATTGGTGATGTTGCCTTGATCGAGGTGTTTCACAGGAGGACTTTGTAATAGGACCACCGAAAAATTGGCTTATCTGGGACTTAAGAGAGTCCAGATGCTGCAGATTCCGAGAGAGATTGTTTCCAGAGATTGATTGCAACTCAGACTCAGCACGCAACAAAAAAAGCTGCAAAAAGAGATTGAACTGAGTAATTACACTAAATAAAGAGGTGTATATATTCAAGTAACAAGTTTGGGCAAAACCTGAAGCAATTGGTGACCACCATCTTCCCCATCGGCAAAAAGTCGTAGATCTTTGTTCCAGTTCTCATGCAAAAATGATCCATCTGCATCACTCTCACATAGGCCATCTTCCCAATCCTGAGAAGCGCACAACATGAAGAATAAGAATTTGATAAAATTTACTTAGAAAGAAGTGGGAGACAAAATCTGTCATAATCCCACTGGCCATTTGCTCCACACAATAAACTTCTATTCTATTTACCAGTATGGGCTATAGAAACAAAATCTATCACAATAGTCACATGTGTCATATGCATGTTAGCCTGAATTAGATGTAATTGCCATACAGATGGAAAAGCAAGTTAGCCTGAAAGTTAAAACGCACCAAGTACCCAGGGGTTGGATCCACCAGACACATTTTATGAATTCAAAAAATTTAAGAGTATAAATGTGTGTGTATTATATATATATATATATATATATATATATATATATATATATGGACATTTCCCTAAAACTTTTTAACGAAAAATCATATGCAAGAATTTTTTTAAATAAAATTAAGCTTCAAAGAAGGAACAAACCAAATCCCATCTCTAATCCATTAATAACCTACAAACCGTCCCAAGTGAAGAGGGTTTAGGATGAGTCTGAATCTGAATCCACCATGGTTTCCAAAACTTAAAACACAACAGAGAACAATCAGGCACTCGGGATCTTAAGATGAATTTTCGCAGCACCCCTTCCTTTTCTCACTTTTGTTGAATACTTCGGAGGAATGCATCTATGTGGTGACTTTCAGAATTGTTAGTTACTAAGTCACATCTTCTCTAATAACAATTAAGATGCATGGATCATTTGACATAAATTTGCTAGAAAAATAAAAATAAATGCCATCATAACATGATTGGCCATCTCTTGATTCAAATTGTACAAAGTCAATTCCAGAATGGTGAATCCCAGATTGCAAAGATAAAGGCAGAATATTAATAATATGACTCTCATAACAATATTGACAATTCCTTACAGAAGTAAAACACTTTGAAAAGCTTTGTTTAGTCTACAAGTGAAAGCAATCACTCCCCCTAACCATCACCACCACCACCCCTCCCTCTTGGTCCAACAAAAAAAATGAGAGAGAGAGAGAGAGAGAGAGAGAGGGAGAGGGAGAGAGTAGATAAGTACAGAGAATTCAGAAAAGAAACAATTAAAAATAAAGGGCGATACCTGTAACTGTTGGCATATTGTTGGAACATATCTGTTCAATGCAGCAAGCACTGATTTAGATGATTCAGTAGCACTTGAATGGAAAACAGTATCAACATTCTTTATCAGATCCAGAAGCTCAACAGATGAAGTTAAAATGTTTATCACCTGCCAAATTTACTTAACATGAAAAGGATGATACTATTTTGATGACATGAGTTCATTAAACTTCAACTGTTGTTTGATGATTTAATTATCTTAAAAGAACTGGCAATGTCATAATATGTGCCAATAAAAAGTGATATCAGGCAGCAAAATGATAACGCAACAATAGCTATACAACTAGAAATATTATATGATTTCCTTTAAAATGGATGGATCTAAAATATAAATAAGTGGAAAAACAGACATATGCCTGTTAGTCTATTTCAGAACTTCAGGGTTTAGTTCTGTGATTTTGTGTGAGATTTGGTTGAAATGGTGGCACCACATGGTGGAGCCAAATTATCCCCATCCATCTGCATTCAATCATTCAGAAGGTTATTCATTCATTTAGTGATATTGATGGCCACATCACCCTAATTGTACCCATCTACACTTTCTACATTTCTTATAATGGTCCTTACCCAAGTATTAAAGACCAACAAAAAATTGCACATGATGCCCATGGTTAACATAAATCCTGTCCAGCTGATAGAACAAAGTCAACCTCATTCAATCTTGTGGAGTAGATGGAATCCAATCAAACAGGGAATTTGGGGGATTCACAGATTACTATGGCATTTTCCATACACACCGTAAGGGCAATATATTGTCCAGGATATTACAGTGTTCGCATGCATACTCATACACCGACATACAGCATCAAAGAAATAGTGCAAGGAACTTATTGCAACAATAAATGAAGGCAGTTCCAAAGCCAGAAAACAAAAGCCTAGACAATTCCTAAAGGCTAGGCCTCACAGTTTTATTGCCCAAGTGTGCTCAACTTTCCAAACATGCTCTTTAACTGAACCAGACACCGGAAAAAGAGAGGCCTAAAAGTTTATCTTTTTTTCAAATACCAAAGATGGGAGGGAAACTAAAAGGAGTCAGAACAAATCAAATGTAAGAAATCAATTAATCACTCATTTTGTCCCAAATAAAAAAAATAAAAATAAAAGTCATCTTTGAAAAGGATTAAAGTGCACATGGGTGTCATGACCTGCCTCTCTTCTCCACATAGCATACATAATGTGATTGGATCTGACACCTACCAGTTAGCACAGTTAAGTACCCCCAACCAATTTAATACTTCTAACAAGATCACGTGTGATTACCCCTATCTGATTGGTAAGCTTACAATGTTAACCTTTTTCCAGTTAGAATGTAAGAATATCAGAGAAAATAGCAATCAAGTTCGGGTCCAAATTTACAGCACAAGAACCAGTAAATACAAACAGAAGACCTGAGATGCTAAATGCAATGTCAAAATGAATCATACCTTAGCAGCCATCTGAACTATTATTTCTGCATCTGTATGGAGGAACTTGTGGGCAAATCCAATAAAATGCATGACCAAGGAGCTGTAGAAAAGATAGTTATCCAATACAAATCCCTGCCAAGATGATCCATATCCAGGAACAGATGATTTACTTTCTGTTGGCAGTCCCAAAGTTTCATTGAGATCAGCAAACTCTTCAAAACTAATTGACCATGGTTCCATGTAATTGACCCAAACAGAAAATGCTTGTGATGCATTTTTTATGGAGGATTCCACCGGACAAAATAGAAATGTTCTCAGTATATATCTGTACAATGGCCTCTGAATCAACAAATTCCAAGATCCAACAGAGTGTGTACTCAGAGCAGCTTCCCTTGGCTTTACAACATCAAATGAACCTGAAACTCTCCACCCCGAAATCCTATCATATTCACTCTGTTTTGGTCCATCTATGCCTATCAATGAACTCGAATTCAAGTACTTAATGAAAACATTTATCACATTACCCAGGCCCGATGTAGGTGGGGTCTCTCCAAGAACAGACTTAAAAGGGAAAGTCACACCAAATGCCTTGCACAAATCCGGAGAAGAGGGCGAAAAGTCATTATCAACCAACCAAAAATGGATCATTGTATTAATCACAAACTCTGCTCGCTCTATTGCAGAACTATCATAACCAGAAGAATAATGAAGTAGAGAACTACGGTAAGGCTGATGCACATACAAATCTTGGAAAGGTACAAATGAATGAAGATACACATACAGTAACCGTATGTATAAATTACTCTCAGTCTTCTTTTCTGCTTCACGTTTGGCACTTGAAAGACCAGGGATTGAATAGGACCAGTTCTCCAACCTAAACTTTTTAGTCCGATGAACCTTCACAGTTTCAGAACCCTCACTATTACCCCTACAAACAGGGTAATAAGCAAACCAAAATAAGTAATATTCAAAAACATTCAATTGAACCTGATAAGAAGAGCCCTTCATAGACTCTTCCTTTATCCTGTTCTTAAACAAGGGACACAAGTCCGTCAAAACCCGGGAATCTTGCTCATTTTGAAGCATATAACGAACCCACTCTGGCAACCTTTCATTAGGAAAGACATATTTAACAAGACAAAGCCGATCAATGCCTGAGATTGAAGACAGAAGCGATCCATTTGGCAACAGAAGGCTGAAGATTCTACCTGTAGGCAGTACAAAGACAAGTGATACAGGATTAAACAGACACATAATCCAAAATCAACAAATATAGTTTTCCATAAATATATTGCAGCTACCATACTCAAATACATGAGCCTAATAAAAAATTGTTAACATCGAATCAGAAACAATTTGGAACGACAGCCACCATTGAAAATACTGAGAAAAACAAAGCAGTGGCCAGTGGATGAATTCAAACACATTTTATCTAATAGAAGTCAATAGACAAAGTTGATACCAGCAAACAGAGAACAAAATCTTAGTTAAAACGGTGACTGGCATGAAATACATCTATATTCAATCTATAAACTTAAACAATTGTGAAAGTAGTATAACAATCCAGTAGAGAGTATGGAAAACTACATGAGAAACTAACAGGCTAACATTATATCCAATGAATATAGGTAAAACTAAATGATAATCTAACAAATCCAGGAAAAATTAAACAAAAAAGATTGCAAAAGTTATGTAAACTCAGCACCTTCATAATCATCGTAAACTAACTAATTAGGCAACGCAATTTTTACGAAATTAGTGCGTACAGAAAACCTACCTGCGAGCTCCGAATCATTTTCCGAAATAGCAACGTCAATCCATCCATTGGACGGGTGACGCGTGGTAGTTGCAGAAGGAGGCGATGTGTCGTCGAAGCCGAAGATTCTGCATATTAGGGTTGGGAAAGTAATGGAGAAGAACCACCGCTGCTGGTCAGGAGTGTGTTTCCGGAGATAGGACTCCACGGCTGCGCATGCGGAGGCGATCTGCGCTGGAGAAACCGCGGCGGCGACTGTGGAGGCGAGCTCAGTCGACTTGATCTGAGTGTCCGTGGCATAGGAGTGAGGAATCATTTTGGTGTAGATTTAGCAGGTTTGTATGTATAATTTGGGCGAGATGTGGGTGAGAAATGGGTAGGGTTTGAGAGAGAGGGTTTATAAGAGATTTTGAATGAGAGAAGAAGCAAATGGCGCGTTTTAAGTGAAGTAGCGTTGGCTAGAGAAATGGAGGAGGGGATGGAAGGGCAGGGGGTGAGTACGTGGCGGTGGGGACGTGTCATTATAGGTGGGTCCCACTACTAGGTGGAGAGAGGGGGAAGCTCAATTTGTAGTCTATTCCTATGCTATGTTTGCTAGAATGCCCCCAACGTAGATGTTAAATTTGTAGTCTATCCTCCTTTTTCCTACACCACAGGCCCAAATGTTTTTTTTAACATTTTCTGGTTGCTAAACAAATTATGGAAAACATTTTTTTAACTTCTATAAGTTCATCTTCCAACATTTTTAGTTTTTTATTTTAATCTTACGGTTTAACAAAAAAAAAAAAAAAAGTTCAGTTACTTGCAATAACAGGTTAAACTGATGTATTATTATTTACTCATCATCCCAAAACATATTATAAATGAATAAAATTTTGAAGATGTTATAAAAATATTGATAAGTAAAAATTGTATTAATTCATTAACAGGAAAATAAAAAAGCATTATTTTTAAAAATATTTGAAGTTCCAAGTAAGTATTACGTAGGTTAAATTGGATGTTGGGTTTGATGAATTAAATTGGAAAAACATGGACATCTCTACGACTAAGGTTAAATGTTTGAATGTGTAAGATAATATTTGTAGCATATGATCGGTGATATAATTGAATGTTGACATCCTTGAATCGAAGTTTCATAAGATTACTCTCTCTCTCTTCTGTTTATTTTCATCTTTAGTTGTTTTTTCACTCTTGTTTTCATTTGATTGCTTTCCTTAGTTTAGTTTTAGTTTTTTTAGTTTGAACATCAAAAATCTCCTCCTTTAATTTGTTTTCTACTCAAAACAATTAAGTTCATTCCTTGAGCATCAACCCTACTTACTATTATTATACACAATTGTTCATTTCAGAGTAAAATTTTATTTTTATTGGTTTGACAAGTCATCAATTCACTTTTACCAAATGTAGAAAAAATTGGACTAAGAATCAAATATTTTTAAAATAAAGGATTCAAATAAACAAAGGTTGATAGTAACAATTTAAAATTATATATAAAAAAAAAATCAATACTAACAGTTTAAATTATAAATACAAAGAAAAATTTTCCACAATTAAAAAAGTGATTAGTGTCACCTTAGCCACAAAAAATGTAGTCTAAAAGAGTAAATAATAAGACAAAGTTAGAGGTCCTTGAAAATAAAATCATCATCTTGAGGAATGCCTAACAAAGAATGCCGAGGTAGATTACTAAAACCTGCATCAATTACTCAAGTTAAGAGTAAATAAAGAGAATGCACCAAAGAGGAGTTACACCTACACACACAAATTAGACATGAGTTGAAGCCTAAAATGTCATTTTTCTTGAAAGAGCATATGCCAAAACAGCAAAAGTAGCAGGACTTGATGACCATTTGGTTAACGGGTCCGGTTTCATAGATGCTCTCTTTCTTGTTCGACAAAACAAGTGGTCGATTAGTGTTGCATTTATGTATCATCTTTTTGTTTTGCGTGTTTTTTCCATTATTTCTTATTGTTCTATTTGCTATTGTCGCATTTATAGAAATGTCGGATTCGATCCACGTAAAGTGGTCTGTAAATTCGACTTTGAATGGTTTTTAGATTAGAAAGTATTATAATTAATAAGCGAAAAATGCTACGCCTGAAAATGCAATAATAATACAAGGATGGGTAGTGGCTTCTGGTCCATGTACCAGAGCAGTGCCGTGTGTTCTTTTTCTTATCTTTTCACCGTTTCTTTTCGCCCAATTACACAAGGTAGTAGGCCCCACTTTTGGTTTCGGAAATACAGCTTAAACATTTGCATATGCACTGCTAGACCCACTTTGAATACTTTATTTAGATATGCTTCATATAATTTATTTATTTATATGCTCCTATTAAGTTTCGGCACATCTCAAAAATATTTTTGAAAATTTGTGGTGGATTTAATAGTTTATAGGATGTTGATAGTCTCACTTTTAAGTTTTACTTATTCATGAATTAATTAATTTACTACAAGGTCCTCATGTTTCAAAAAAGTAAAAAGAGGATTTTTAATTTGAGGATAAACAAATAAATAGATATGGTTAAGAGTGGCCATTTTGTAGTAAAACTTTTTAATACCTATTTTCTAGCAAAATAATTTAAAAAGTAGGTATAAAGACAAAAATGCCTTAATTTGAAATTTAGTCCAACCTTATATAGCATAAAGTATGGATGAATCCAAAACATGATTAACATGAATATGGATTGCCTCCACACAAATGACATGAACCTTAATAACATATATTTTTTAAGAGTTATTACGACTTATTAGATACTAAAATTCACATAAAAGTTTGGGATAAGGGCTCAAAATGCCCATTTTTATAAAACCTAAATCCAAAATACCCACAAATATAATATATAAGCCCAAAATGTCCATTTTTGGTAAAAAAACCAAAAAACCCTTTGACATCCCATAAAAAATGAATTTTTAATTATTAAAATTTGCTTTGCCACTCCAAAATTAAGATCACCAAACCAATTTGCTATAGCCACATTTATGAAAACCCCGGATATAATTATCTTGGTATATCGGTTGGAAACCTTTCCCGTGCCCCAAAAAACACTAGTATTTATACTGGTGATCTGGTCAGAAAGGTATAACAAAGCCACGTACTAAGAAATTATTATTTGGATAAAAATTTGTTGAAATTTTCACTATTTATATTTATTGGGATCCGATGCGTAGAATGGTATCAGAGTCTGGTTTTATTGAAGAAATAAATTAAATTATGTTGTACAATATTATTTTCTTGTGCCTAACGGAGGAGAAAATCAAGAAAATGTATCCGAAAATCTTTCGAGATAACACAAGTGCAGGATATCAGTAATGACATCCAGCTCAGATTGGAACATAATTGTTCCAGACACATCTAAGGTCACTCAAGACCTTAGGGAGATCTAGAAGACCATAATTTTTTATGGTGGACAGATGGAGAAGATAATCTGATCTCTATCCGAGATCCAAAAAGAAGTTTCAGATCTGAAACAAGAAATTGTAGATCTGAAGAGAAGACCATCCAAAGGAACTGGAAGATCAATGAACGAACGTATGAAAAATTCGTTCGGAGATATTCCAATTATTTCCAAAGGAAAGGCTACGGAAGTTTCGAAGTCTAAAAGCAACGACGAACTCCTACTTGATCTCATAAGACAAGTCGGATGGAAGTCTCAAGAGTAGACCTTGCAGAATTAACTGAATCCCTTTCCAATCTCGGAATTGTGGATCTGGTTAACCTCAGGATGAACGAGCCGATTCCGCCGATTCCGAAGAAGGAAGAGGAAAGTACAAGTACACCAGTACCTGAAGCACCAGTACCTGAAGTACCGGTTCCTCCCGAACCCAAGTGGTGGCAGGACGGGGTTGAGTATGAAGAATACATAGCTCGACAAGCCAGAAGTCGACAGGGAAGGTTTAAAGGAGTATCCAAAAGCCCTTGGGCAAAAACGATGCTTGAACCAACCCATCCGTTTGGAGTGATGCTCACAACAGACATCATCGATTTCAGAAATATGGAAGTTTTGATCGATGAGTGGATGTCATCCATGAAAGTTGCTTCATCAACACTGGATGTTGATAACGATCATTTTTGCCAGATACTGGTAAATAGTTTGCAAGGTTCAGCCAAGAAGGCATGGGAGATGACCGAAGCCTCTCTCAAAAAAGAGATCCTATCCAACGAAAATGTTATAACAATTGTCGAAAGGATGGGTCATCTACTCAAAATATGTTTCCTCGGGGACGGATATTTTGAGGAAATAAAAGACGAGAAGAAAAGAGAGTATACACAAGCTCTGTTTGCTCTCGAATTGAGAAATATATGTTATGCGGATGAATATATATATATTGGTTCCGCAAATATTATTTCCAAGCAGATGTACCGTGGAATGTGGCAACAGATTTATTCTTTGCAAAAATCTGCAGTCCATGGAGGGAAATGCTTATGCAAACCTACAAGGTACCTACAGGCCGAGTCGATTCAGTGGCCAGAAGGATGTCCTTTTTTAAGGACAGTATACGAGAATGGTGTCAACAGGCGACACTACAAAGGAACAAGAAGAAACTAAGAGGAATGGTGAAGAAGACCCCTATTTGTTGCGACAACAATGATTTTCCGAGTATCATCGGAGAACCACAACGCGAAAGACACGGAAAGAGAAAGAAACACTTCAAGGGAAGGTTTCAATCTAAGTCCGGAGGATCATACAGGAGACCTTCCAAACAAGGAAGATCATGGTGGTCCAAATCAAAGGCTAGATCTTACAAATCTGGTCAAAAGTCTGGTCCTTCCAGGTTTTCTTCACAGGGATCTAGATCCACAGGGAAGCCAGCAGGAGGAACAACCCGGAAAAGAACTTTCAAACGAGCTCACACTCGTGCAAATGAAAGCTTCAAGGATTGCAACTGTTGGACGTGCGGCGCGAGAGGCCATATTTCGCCCGATTGCCCACAAAAGCAAAAAGATGTACGCCAATTCGAGTACACAGACGACATTCGAGATACTGTCTTTTATGGTGATTTGGTGCCAGTTTACAAGTTCGAGGACATCTCTTCAGATGAAAGCATCTATGAAGAAGAGTTGGAATCTGATTCAGAAGGATCCGATGGATCATCTACAGAATCAGACGAGTAGCTCCGGCGAACCGGAAGATAGACTCCAGACATCGGACAATCTATCAGGATTCTTTTCAAAAATGACCATCTCAAACAAGACGATGGAAAGAATCATGCAACAGGATTCAGCTTTAGGTCCGTACGACGGATTTAAGATTGGAAGTCTTAATCGATTCTGTGACAAAATCGGAATAAGACAGCGCAAGCATCACATCATTTACCGGGTGAACTCAGGTGAGTTCTCTATTCCAATAGGGTTAACCGGTAATAACATTGAGATGCAACTTATTCCAAAAGAAAAAATTCTTGAGGAATTGAGTCGTATCAAAGAAGAAGTAGCGGTCACAATGAAATGGATTCATATTGGAACCATTGAAGTAGTGATTAAAGCTACCTTTAAAGAAGGAATTGATTCTGAGTTACATCTATCTGTGATGGATAAAAGAATCAATAATTTAAGCGAAAGTTGTCTTGGTACAATGGTAGGTAATTTATATGCTGACAAACTTATGTTTGACATACATCCTAGGATTGCATATAACCTAGCAGACCAAGATTTTAGTAGAGTCTTAACCCTTCATCAAGATTTTAAAAGACCTGATCTTATGAAAGAAGGAAATAGACCATATTCTATCACGTATAGAATTGCATATGTCATTTCCAATACACATCATTCAGATATGTTTCTTAGGAAAGAGTATATAGAAATTCCTAGAATTTTCAAGGAATTCGCCAAAGTTATGACACCTGACCCAATCAAAATACCAAGGTTAGGAGGTGTCAATTTGCTAATCAGAGATCAACCTATTCTAAACAGTAGATCATTAAGGTTTGATTCTGAAATTAGTAACAGGTTGTCCTTTTCCGAAGGTAGAATTCTAAGCCTAAAAGGAAAAGAATCAGGAGAGGATTTGTATCCACAAAAGATTAGGGTAAGAAATGTAAAAATCAAATGCCCTAATAATGAATGGAAAGAAATCCATATTGATTTTGATATATCTAAAACTGATAATTTGTTTCCTTGTGAGGAGATATATCATTTACAACAACCAAGTATTAATAGATATGAAGGCATGTTAGAAATAGCAGGCTATCATGTATCTGTTACAGGAAGTGCAGGCATAACTAAAGGAGTTATGACCCTAGGGTTAAGTTTCCTTGAGGAATATAAGTCCTGGAGAAGAGATGAAAAATGGATGGAGTTCGACCTTGATGGACATACAATCAGGGTAGAATAAAATCATTATGCCAGGAATCAAGCTAGATCAAGAGATCATTGATCTCACGATACAAAGAGATCAGGTGATAACTTTGTTAAGATCTTTGCGAGAGCAAAATCTACCAGAACAAAGAAGTATCCAAGACGTCATAAGGATACAAGAGGCTGCGTTAAAAATAAGTCAAATAAATGCACGAATAGACATGCTAGAACGCTGGAGGAGAAGGATTTATCCAAACAATCCAGACAGGTTCTAAATTATGCCAGGAAGGTGTATTGATGAAGAGATCCAGGATCTCAGAAAAGAGAAAGATGAGTTGACGGAACGCATTAGAGAAATGTGGGATAATGGACAAACTCATCAAGAAAGGTTTCAAGAGTTGATCCGTGAGCATAATGTTAGAAGCTCAAGGATAAACTTGTTAGAATCTTGGAAAAGAGGAATCTATCCAAACGATTCTGAATGACAAGTATTTTCTCTATATATATATCTGTAGGGATATTATATGACCAATATAAGACGGAATATTTTGCAGCTTATATTGACTCAGGTTCAGGCATTTGCACAGCAAAGCCAGGAGTTTTTCCCAGCGAAGCAGTGGAAAAATTACCTCTTATTGCAGGAAGAGACTTCTCACAGAAGATCCTTATACTCAATAAAGGTATTCGAGAAACATGAATAATGATCGGAGGCGCATTCGATACCCCTTGGTATAAAGTAAGAATGCCACCAATCTATATTCATGATACAGGTGCTGATATTTTGTTGGGTAATAATTTTATCCAAACGTTTGCAAAATATGAGCAGGATAATCACAAGAACCTGTTAACCTTTACTACTAACTGTGGTAGTATGATACAGGTTTTGAGGCGAGAAAAGGCTTTTAATAGGATCATGCCTATTAATTTTCGCAGCAAACGTGGTGATAATGAAGCCAAGTTAACTCATCCAAAAATGCAGGATAAGAGGAAATTTGGTGAAGCTCTTTTGTCATATAGACAAGAGGGAATGGAGGAGGCACATGAAGAAGCTATTCAGTTTCTAAAGAATGCCTTACAAGAAGGACCACCCCAGATTGACATTAATGAGGAAAGTCTACTTTCTCTCGAAAATGTTAAAAGGCTAATTCAGATGAACTACAATGAAAATCCTTTAGCCTGGTGGGACAAAAATCAGATCGAAGCAACGTTGAAGGTAAAAGAACAACACAGATACGAGTTGGTTCGATACAAGCCGATACAGATGAATCTTGAAGATCGAAAGGATATGCAAAAGATTATCAAAGAGCATATCGATCTCAAGCTGATCGAAGCAGGTATTTCTCCTTATAGTAGCCCAGGGTTTTTGGTAAGAAACCATGGCGAAATAAAGAGAGGAAAAGCAAGGTTAGTAATTAACTATCAAGGTATTAATAAAATTACCGAATTTGATGGTTATTACATTCCAAGTAGAGAACACTTAATTGATTGTATCAAAGGGTCAAAAGTGTTTTCAAAGTTTGATTGCAAGTCTGGATTTTACCAGATTAAGTTAGAAAAATAGTCTAAAAAATTAACTGCTTTTTCTACACCACAAGGTCAGTATATCTGGAACGTGATGCCTATGGGTCTTGCGAATGCACCGCAAATATACCAACGAAAGATGGATAATCTATTTAAAGATTATTTTGAGTTTATGTTTGTTTACATAGACGATATCTTAATTGCCTCTAAAAATATGAAAGATCATTTAAAGCATTTTGAAATATTTTCAGAAGCATGTCATAAAGAAGGATTAGTGCTCTGTGAAAATAAAGCAATAATCGCGGTTAATAGAATCGAGTTTCTCGGTGTTATTATTGACCATGCAGGAATGGAACTACAGGAACATATTGTGGAAAAAATCTGCAATTTTCCAGATGTTCTTAGAGATAAGAAGCACCTTCAAAGCTTCTTAGGAGTGATTAATTTTGCAGGATCATTCATTAAGGATTTGGCAAAATATCGAAAGGATTTCCGTCCTTTATTACAAAAGGATGAGAAGACTAAATGGAAATGGGAAGATATTCATTCCCAAAGAGTTCGTGAGTTAAAACAGGTTTGTAGTAACTTACCAAAACTGGCGATTCCTCAAGATCAGGATCAGTTAGTCGTCTACACAGACGCTAATGACTTCAGATGGGCAGCAGTGCTCATGCGAAAGACATCTACGGGTGAAGAACCATATAGATATACAGGAGGGTTGTTTAAAGAACAACAAGCCAGAGTTTGGCATATTAACGAGAAAGAATTCTTTACGGTTTGGAAGGCATTTAAAAAATGGCCTTTATTTTTATTAACTAAAGAATTTATATTAAAAGTTGATAATACTAACGTTAAAGCTTTTTTGAAAAACAAACTTGAATCAAAGATCGAAAAAGCACGTATTATCAGGTGGCAAGCAGAATGCCAATATTATCTTTTTGATATTGTCATAGTGAAATCTAATGAGAATGTTCTTGCAGATTTCTTAACAAGAGATGGATATCCTTGAAGCAGATTTCATCACAATACGAGCAAGACACCTTAGGGAAAACCTTGAGATGCATTACAAGGCCTTTGAGGAACTAAGGGTAAGAGCCGAAGCGGCATCTTATGTCCAGAAAGCTGATTTGGACAAAGTCCAAATGACTCTATGTGCAGCCATAACTTCAAATAATGATTTGTGGAATGCATTAGTAGAACCTGTTAACAAGGTCTGTTCACCATCGGTGATGCAGAAAGAATTATACGAGAGGAGTTCATCATCGATGAACAAACAGGGTACTTTTATACCCGAAGCAGGACATCCTGCTAATAAAAGTTTTTCATCGGATATCGGTGAAAAGGCTGATAAGGCCGAACCAAGTGTTTTATCGGATTCCGATAAAATTATTAATTCGGAAGGTCATGAAGCAATTCCAGACAACTCGAGTCAACCCAGCACCTCTGGGGTAAAAGAGGGAGAGGTTAACCTAAGGCCCCAAACTGGCCCCAGACAGGTTAACACTAATCAAGCTATTTCTCCTCTGCAGGTCTACCAAAATCCATGGGAGAAATTGGTGACAAGAAATGGGATCAATCCGAACAGGATTACTGCTGATTGGTCTGGCAAGTATCCAAGACTTTGGATGCTCCCGGGAGTAAACCCTCATGATGTGTGGGAATGGTTCGATTTTGGAGCAATTGTTTCAGTGTTCACTACCGCACCTAGCTTTCCGGAGATTTCCAAATTACCGGATTGGATATCCACTGCTGTGCATGATTCATGGCAGAACAACCCATACTTGGGTCGAGGAGATATACTGGAGTTGAAAATTATCTCTGCTGCTCCAGAAATCACAGGAAAAGGGTCTCATCCAGTTTTTCAATTCATAAAACTACAGAGACCTGAGATGGGGACGATAAACCGAGCCAAAACACCCCCAAAAAACAGCCCTTTGGTAGTCGCCTTGACTGAAAATGATATATCTACAAGGCGAGCTTGGGGTCTTTAGGTCTGTCTCACCGAGATGGACAAAGTGAAGTATCCATTCAAAATATTTCATAACTCTGTGAATGGATCATTCCTATTAAATTCCATGACAGGAACAACTACCGGATTTGCTGAAAACCTCTTTGAAAATAAGAGAAAATTAATCTGGGAAAACAAGGTTCCAGCCACGGAACAAACAAGAAAGAAGATATGTAATATGATACATATCGAGAGATGGGAAGAGAGGATATGCTCTTACTGTCAAACACAAGAGAAACCACTGTTTGGACAGGGTTTCAAAATAAAAAAGGACAAGCCCGACTACCCAAAGAAAAAGGAAAAAGGGAAGGGTTTTTAGAAAATAAAAACTCAAAATGTAATAAAAGGAAACGGGTCTAATTAGACTCGATTGTAAACAAGCTAAACATGTATTCTACTAATGTAATAGTATAGGAATACATTGTAAAAAGCATAGGATGACAATTTCAGACAAGAGATAGTGGCCTGTCTCGCCACCATTGAAGAATCTGCATCCTGCACCAAAAGACAAAGGTGGAGGACCCCTCCACTAAAGAAAAACTCGTTGCCGACACAAGAAGACAACGAAGATAGTAGATGCACCTACCAAGTGGTGGGTGAGAAATAAAGAAGGCTGGCCTATTACCCACTCATCTAGTGGATTGCAAGCTGGCAAAGACAATAATGCAACCTCAACAGGAGTACATTAAGGCCTATAAAAGGAGGCATTCAGCCTCAAATGAAGATCATCGAAAATCAACATTTTCTCTTTCATTCTAAGTTTTTCGAGAAATCTTCTCTCTAGTCTGTAATAGTATAACTTTCAAACTTTCCTATTTATGGGGGTTTCCCCTTCGCAAGTCTTAGCCATGATAGGCTAATTCAAGTTTCTCTTCCAATGGCGAAGAAAATTTATATTGTAAAATAGTTTAGTTTATTTTCTTCAATAAACAAGGCTTTTGCTTTCCGACATTCTGTCCAAAAATTTTATAATTTTGAGTGAAAATTCATCCAGTAGTGCGTCTCCCCGTGATCTCCTTGAAGGCTGGTGGCTGTTGCAAAGGAGTACGATCAGGGTTCCCAAGAAAATCGGTTTCAGAACCATAGACTGCGGGCGAGTGGTTGGATCTTGGATCCATAAAACCTGAACCGAGGTTCAAGGAAATTTAAGAGACAAAGACGAGGTATGATTTAAACTCAGTTTTATTTTATTTACGGAAGCATGTTGGGCCTGATATTGATCAGTGGACTAATTCGGATCTAATAAATATAAGAGTGGAAATAGAAAATGGCTAATGACAAGTTTGGCATTTTGGTTAATAACTAAAGTCAAAAGGGGTAACATAGTAATTTCCTATAAAAAATGGACATAAAAGAATGTTTTGTTATATTTATGGGTATATTGAGATGTGTTGTTATATTAATGGGTAGAAAGGGATATGTTTATATAAATGGGTAACATGGGCAAATATCCCTAAAAGTTTTGTAAGGTATTAGAGATACTAAAAAGGGCTAACAAATATTGCGAAATTTATAACATTGACAGGCGAAGGTCCCACAACTTACAAGTCACGAAGACCCAAATTGGAATTTATTTCCTAAAACAAAAACTTCATTTCTTTGTCCAGGATAGAAAAGGAGGTACAGCCAAACACGCCCAAAGCTACTTTCATCACGTCCTAATCTACTTTCGTTTTCTGCGTTTTTCTTTCGACACAAATACATAAACAACAAATAACTTTAAAAGACAACCCAGATCTCAAGCAAGAGAACAAATGTCGCTTAGTGACAGAAAATGACTTTGAGTTCACGTGGCGCAGAGCACTCATGCATCAGCGAGGGGCTATCGTGCGCATAGGTGAACGTTGCCGGACAAGCATGCTTGAAGAACTCCGAGTAGCTCGACGCCCGGCAAGTCTGCGGGCTGTTGTAATGGTTCCGGCAGCACAGCTCATCCGTCCCGAAGGCGGCGCAGCCGCTCTTGCAACCCACCACCGCCCCATGCGGCGGCCCCCTCACCTGCAGCGCGTGCGGGCACGTCGCCAGCAAATTTGCCCTGCAACCCACCACCGGGCACTGCCCTTTCCCCTCGTGAGGCGTCACGGTCATCGGAATGTTGAAGCCGTCGACCAGGCTGACGCCGTAGGTGGAGAAGTCGGCGTGGCCGTGGTGGAGGGTAAACTGGGCGAGGGTGGCAGGGGCGGCGCCACCGCGGCCGTCGCACTCGATGGCGCCGCAGTCGCCGGTGGCGCAGGAGAAGTGGCCGTTGGTGTAGGTGCAGCCGGTGCGGCCCCAGAGGCGGCCGGACCAGTGGGCGGTGGGGGCGGCGAAGGAGTGGTGGGTGTTGGTGTTGAGAGCAAAGCCGCCGCGCTGGAGCTGAGGGTGGCCGGCGTTGGCTTGAATGGCGGGCCAAACGGTGAAGGGGCAGTGGTTGACGACCGTTAGCATCAGCTCTGGTGGCGTAGCTTTGGCGAGGGTGCACAGGATAAGGAGGATGGAGAGAGAGAATAGAGAGGTGGCCATTTTTGTGATGGTGGAGTAAGGTTATTGTGGGGAGTTGTGTGTATAAATAGAGGTTTCGCTCTGTGTTGCAGAGAATCTTTTTACTTTTCTTTTGCAAACAAAAGTTTGAAATAAAGTGATTTTTTTGGGGAAGAGAGAGAGCTTGGAAGGAGAAAATGGGACAAAAATGTAATTATTGATTTAAAAAATCATCAACAGATTTTGGGATATTAGGAAAAGGATGAGAATAAGATGAGCAAACTGTAGCTAAGCGCATTCCATGTGCCTGAGCTACCTCAAATTCTCACCCTTCGCCCACCGTTTCTTTGCTAAGATTGGCAACAAAATTAAAATTTTAACCAACACTTTTATGTATTCATTTTTATATAGATTTGATAATTTAATCATATTTAATATATACTTCATCCATCATATATTCTATGTTATCTCATGCTCAGAATAACTTTTATCTTCAAAATATTTTAATCTGCGGTAATAAGTGAGAGTATTGCAAAATTGTAACAACAAACTATTAACCATTGTTTTAAGTACTTTAGAAATTATACATCCCCTAAAAATAGAAAAAGGAAAAACTTGAAATTACATATACTATACCTTCGATTTTGGAAAACTAATTACATCTCGCCGATTAAACTACACAATTATTTAAATTTTTTTACTCACTTGTCAAAGTAATATGTCCATCTACCACTCATATCACTTCGAAATAATTCCTTCATATAAGAATGAATACCATACAAATTCGATGAAAAATAAACTACAAGAAACTTTGGAAAATTACTTCCTCTCATTTATGTATGTTAGGATTCACTTGCTATATTACTTTAATAATCGAGCTTGTAAAATGTAATATATAAGAATATGATTGACATCATTACAAATCAATTTAATTTTTTATATATGACATGTGTATCTAATGATATAATTATATATATATATAAATATATATATATATATATATATATATATATATATATATATATATATATATATATATATATATAGTGTGTAAGTCTGAATATCATATGAAATGCTAGTTGAAATATAATATCTCCGACAAAAACACAATTATAAAAATGGCTGAATTCCAGTCTGAAAGTAGGCTAAATTAGCGCTAGCAATGCTGTCTGCTTCGTAAGTAGAAAAGCAAAATTATTTTGGCATTCGTGTGTGTAATTTTATTTAATAATTATTTTATAACGATATAAGACAAAAGCCTATTATTTTATTAATTTAATCCAAGATACAAGAGTTACTCCAATTATTTACAATATAAATAACGAATATTATTTAGATCAGTAATAACTTTTAGTCCAATATAAATAACGAATATTTACAATTTAGATCAGTAATAATTTTTAATGCAATTTTTAGATGAAGAGTTTGAACCAACTTAAACACGAGAAACTATAGTTGTCGGAAATTTTGCAATACAAGATTAAGATTGATGCTAGTTGCTATGATGGTAATGATGTTTAATAATTGCAGTTGATATTTTTAATTTTAAATGGGCTGGGTTTTATGTTAGTAGCGATTTAAAAACGATACATATTATTTATTTCACGTTTCTGTATAACATTAGAAACATTATATATTCTTATCTACAATTTGATTAAAAAAACTAGATTAATTTCAGAACTTTTTTCCTAAGTAAACCAATTTAAATAATACATGAAGGGACAATGTGATCCTTGAACAAAACATTAGAGATAAAATTGCAACTTCTATCAATACAATGTGGATAATCTGTTTATAATGTTACATTGATTTTTGAATTGATTTATGATAATACTTTAAAGGGAAATTAAACTGATTTAAAGAAAATTAAAATAATGGGTGTCGATGTCATCTAGCCTAGGCTTTCGTGCTCGACGCGTCGCGTTGCTGGATTTGGTGCCTTGGTGGGGTTTAGATTATTATTGTACACAATTTGATGGTGGGAATCTCAGTCAAAATCTTGGTAAATGTATCACACTGTGATTTGAACCAATGGTCTTAAGTTTATTCTTCACTCGTAAATATATGTTGATACAAATTTTATATTGAAATATCATTAAATTAAATATAAAATTTTTTTTACCTAATTTTCTTATTTTCCTAACACGGGTGAATTATCAAAAAATAGTCCTTGATCATATGAGGAATAATGCAAAAAGGATTCATATAATGGTAAATTTGGTTTATTACCATTACATTTATGTCTTATTAGTAGGAGTAAAATTTTCATTTTATTGAATTGTTATTGAAAAATATATTATTTATCTAGTGTGGTGGAAAAATAAATCACCATATTAATTATAATATAAGGGGATGTTATGAGTATAGATGACAATTTTTTCAATATAAATCATTTATGTCGGGTATCAAAGTTAATGGGATGAGGATGAAGATTTCTCGATCGAATTGGGGATGGATGATATGATATTTTTACCCCATTCAATTCCTGACCCCATTTATATTAAATTAAGATTTCTTGTTCTCTTTTTTAAATATTATATATATAATAATTAGTAATTTATTCCAAAAAAATTCAAATAATTGTATCACCTCCTCTCATAACTTATGGTTCATGATCTTTGATGTGTTGAAATTATCTAAAAATGATAAATTTTAACTTGTAAATAAATACATTTGGGGAATGTTCCTCAAAGGATATTCCCTCCTACCAAATTCTCAAACGAATATGATATAAGAAATGTTATTTGATATTATATTTTAATATGAAGATCGAAATCACACCTTATCATTCCTAGCTACCAGCTATTCAAAAATTTATAACTCAAAATTAAGTTTATGTTTTACTAATTGAGAAGAGCAGTCTACTAGACCTTAATTGTTACTATTACATAATAGTGTGATATATCAGAGTATTTTGGTAGATTTAAACTATTTGAGAACAATTTTTCAAAATGAATATTGAAATAAATATTAAGTATAAGAAAAATGTCGAGGGAAAAACACGCGGGTTATAGAACCCAGACCATAATTGTCCATGTACCCACCATTGCCCACAATAATATCAATATCCCATCTGCCTAGATATTTTAATAATTTTTTGTACGTGTTACTCAATGCCATGTCATATATATAAAACATATACTTTATGATAAAATAGTTTAAACTAGCGTATCCCTAATTTGTAGTTAATAACCTAATCCTTCTATATTAATGTGTCATATGCATCAATTGAGTTGAGTTGAGACCCCAATCAACTCATTTTTTCCTCCTCATATATTTATGTTGTATTAGTCATATATTTATATTATAATAATCATATTTTAGTATTATATTGATCCTACTTTTATATAATAATTTAACTTTCAAAAAAATCATAATTTCAAAACAATTTATACATATATATTTTTATACGATATTATTCGTATTTTTTAATGATATTAATCACACGTTTATATTAAGACAATCTTACATTTATGTAATATAGAAAGGTACAACTAATATAACTAAAATGTACGACTAATATAAGTAAAATGGATGAAATATATTAATATTTATCTAAAAATATGTTAAGATACAATTAAAAACTCTGAAAGATATAACTAACATAACATAAAAGTATGACTAATATAATATAAAAATAAAACATTTGAAGGTGAGTTTGGACAGATTTGAACATACCCACCCAAATACGTAGAGGTACGTAAGTATGTGTGACAGGTCGGATTGATCCGAGTGCAGGTTCATACACCAATTACATGATTTTTTTAATCTAAGTTGAGTGGTATATATATATATATTGTAAATAGTAATTTGTTTGCAAATGAGTTGTTAAAATAAGGAACATTAGTCCCTTGTACCGCAGAA
The DNA here is from genome assembly GCA_028654395.1 of Scutellaria barbata. Classification (NCBI taxonomy): domain Eukaryota; kingdom Viridiplantae; phylum Streptophyta; class Magnoliopsida; order Lamiales; family Lamiaceae; genus Scutellaria; species Scutellaria barbata. The sequence goes on from CM053645.1 coordinate 14,858,532, forward strand.
AATATAAGAAACTTACCTTTTTTCTATAACAAAGGATAAAAAAAAGCTTATTTTTCTATCAATTATTGATCAAAACACCAAAATAACCTCACGATTTATATTATGATTTACGATGTGATTTATATGAAGTTATATGAAATGATTCAAATCATATAAAATTATAAGGTATAATTAATATAGAATTACATGATATCATTCATAAACAACACGTATATGATAGGTAAAATTTTTATTTTATTTTATTTTATTTTATCAAAATAGTATTAAAGGATAAAGTTTATCAAATTTCCTGAAATGAAAGAGATAAACAAGTGTTTTTTATTTATTTTATTTTATCATTTACGATAAACAAAAAAAAGTAAGTAATATAAATTGTGGCATAAAATCCCAAAACTCTCAAAATGAAGCCTAAAACTTTGGATAAAAAAAGTTCTGAAGTTGATAAAAGTAGTGACAGATATAAGATATGCTTGTAAAAGGAAATTAATTAATCTTTTTTCTTTTAGTTTATGTTTTAGGCAAAAAGATAATTGAAGATATGCATGAAGCCATAATGACGACGTGTGCAGCTTTGGCAGCGAATATTACCCCTGTATTCAGCATATGCTTTTCCCGTTGTTTCGCCTTGGTCGGTACGTAGTGTAGGGTCTATTTAAAGCTACACCCGGTGCACATGCACCCGATGTTTTTTCATCTTAATTTTACCGTATCAATGTGTTTCAATTTCAATTTTTGGTGAAAAAGTAAAACACACCATGTGTCTTGGAATGGCAATGGGGCCGGGCACGATGGATAGTCGTCCCCGTCTCCGTCCCGTGCACTGTCACAAATTTTGCTTAGTTGTCCCGCGTTCTGTGTCATCTCTATAATTTTTTCTAAATATAATTTTAAAAAATTGGAAAACAAAAAATATTTTATTTAATAATAATAGAAATTTATGTAATATTATATATATTGATTATATATGAGGTAGGGTTTATGTAATATCCGGACCCGTTCCACCCATTTACGAGTTGGGATGGATTTGTTCCGTTTCTAATATATGATGAATTTTATCTGACCCAAATATTACGGGAGAGAACGGATACCCATGAGATGGACTGATATTAACATTCCTACACGTGCCTTTTCTTTTCCTTTTCTTTCAACACCTTTTACACATCAAAAGAGTGATGAAATTACGCAACCTAACATGACTTTGAAACTTGATCTGAATTTGGATATCAACCTCCTATATTTTTAATGTATTAGGTTTTACAAACTGTACAAATCATATGTATAATTATTCTATTATATTAATATATTTCTAAATCTTACAATTGTGTCGATTAAAATAAAATAAACAAAAAATTATGTGCAATTGTTCAAATTTTAAATTCATGAGATGAAGTTTCACATTCATATAAATTAATCAATCACTATCCCGCATTTTTCTTTACTTGAAAATGCATTAATTATAAAGTTTTTTTTTTTCCAAAAAAATATTAGTTTTAACTTGAAAATGAAGGCAGATAATTAAAAGACGTCTATGGAGAAAATTGGAAGAAAAGCAAAACGTAATAGCAGACATATGAAATGATGGACTTTTTATGTAGCTCCATCCTACATATATTATCACCCGTAAAACGATGTTATATGAAAGTATTATATAGAAAATCGTCAAAGTACATACACTAAATTTAACTATACTAATAGATTTACACTAATGATAGATATATCTCATAACTTTGAGGAAAATTGGATCCCGTTTTCTCAATTCTAGTTAAAATTAAAAACTAGTGAATTTGCCAATGGGATCCCATTTTCTCAATTCCAATTAAAAAAATAAATACTGTCAACTTACCTTCTAATAAAAATTATATGGTAATTTATCCCTTCTTCCTTCAATTAAATTTCAATCAAATTGACCAAACGAACAAACTTAACAATCCAAAATAACTTGCAAGTAAATCATTTCCTAAAAAATAAAAAAAGTTTCAAGTAAATCAGAAATAGATGGAGTTTCCTTTTTTTGAGAAAGGATACAAATTAAATTTCGATAGTTTAGCGAAAAGACACCAAATAAACTTCAGCCTGTGAATTTCAGTTTCCAATTACATGGGTCAATGTGGAGAGTTACAGTACCTTCGTCAAGGCTAGCTTAGCTGGGCCCAACTTCAACTGGACCCATCGGCCCAATTTCTAATTCACTCGAAAACTATAGTTGTAAAAAAAAAAAAAAAGAAACCTACTACATAAATTAGTCCAATAATATTTCCCAAGCTGACATTGGCTCATGGGCTCATTAGTTTCTTCTGCATATAGAAGGGTAGTGGACTCCAAGTCCTCAGTCCTCACGACCTACTCCCATTTGTTAACAATATCAAAAATTTAAAACCAAAAAAAAAAAAAAAGAAGGAACTTTTATAGTACCAGAACTTCTAAAAATAGCAGTAGGCCTTTTTTTTAGGAAATAAATAATGGTTGGTTTCCAATTTTTGTTTTCTAAAAGTGAAGAGAAAAAAAAAAAAAAAAAACTAAAACAACAAAAGAAAAAAGAAGAAAGTGATTTTACTTCAAATTCACGCCAAATTTGGTTTTGTTTTCATGGTTGAACTTGCATCACCATTTTTTAAGATAAAAACTTATTTTCTCTTTTTCATTTTATTCAAAATGATAATTCCATTCTTCCAGATATCAATTAATAATTAATATAATTATTAGTATTTTATTTTTTTAGGGATAGGATTTTTTAAGAGTTTAAAGTTACTTCCTCACCCAAACACGATGCAGTTCTCTTCCTTAGTTAATCATTTTACTAATTCAATACTCATACTCCCTACTCTACTTATCAACTATAACAAACTATATATATATATCGAAAGTGAATAGTTTTATATTAATTAAAATAAAAGCGAACTCTTAACTTTAAGAAGAAGAAGAAAAAAAAACTATTTGTTGACCAACCTAAATGCAATGTCCATAGATTGGTCCAACATTGTTGGGTTAAGGAATGTATAAACTCTAGCAATAATGTTGTGCATGAGAAATACTTGAATACGCGTAATATGTATGGGATTTAAAGATAAGGTTGAGTTCCACGCCAATGTTGTATGAAGCACGCCAATAATCATTTTCTCTTTCCCACTTTGGTCCATTATTAACTCCATGTATAAAATCCATATTTGTACAACTTCCTTTCTAGATGGCCCTTTTGTACGGAAAACATATTTTTTTCCTAGGAGATAATATCATTTCTTTATTTGGATACGAGAGTTGGTATTTGATTTTATTAATTAGGAGTTCCAACCTTATTTCCTACTCAAAGGAAAAACAATAAAGGCAGTGAGTTGGATGATCTTGTACGAATTTCACAATACAAAGTAACATGCATGCGCCAAAACTTGAATTAATTCAATTAACAACTAAAGATGATTTGAATCAAAGCAAAAAAGGGTATCTGAACAGGTCATTTTTTTATAACCAAATATTGTGAATTCAAAATTAGCTAACTTTTGCCACACTAATTTACTTAAGAGATCTATCCCAAAGCATTGTATACTCATCATGTGTTTGTTTGCAGTACGAGAGTTAGGGGGAGGGATTGTGTATAAATCCGTTTATGTTGCTTCATGTCATAAAACCAACGAATCATGTGTGTTGAGTAAGACTTAAGTGTTTGAGATCCATGTTATTAAAGATAAAAAGATAAAAAAAAAAAAAGTTATATTATGTTTTGACTATTTTAAACTTTTTTGTTATCTAGAATGATTATTATATAAATTATTGATATAAAAGAAATGTTTTCCTTATTTTTTATACTTTGACCCGTCTAATTTCCTTATCAGAAAACTAGACAAATCATATATATTTTTAAACAAATGCAATTAAATTAATTGGAGTGAAAAGAAAGAGAAACAAAAAATACAAAAAAACACTCAAAGAATAAACAATTCCACTTCTCATCTTATCAATACTAAACAATTTAAATAATTTTAAGGAAAATATCTGCCATCATCACAATTTATATAATAAGTTCCGAATATATATCTTATCAAGTGATACTGACAAGGGTCGATGAACACCTATCTGTATTCTGCAGGCAAAAAAATTACATATAAAAATTATTAAATGATGAGGGAAAATATTCAAAACAATTAAAAAAGAAAAAAAAAAAAATATATATATATATATATAAAATGCTTTGAAAAAAGAAGGAAAGAGTAGTAGCCCTAGATTGGATTCTAAAACTCCTCTTCCAAGTTTCTGTTCATAAGCTCTCCCCTCTGTTTCACCTTTTTTCCCCCTCACTTTTTAAAAAAAAATATTTATTCTTAGTTACTTTAATTCTTTTTAATGAAAAAACTCATTCATTAATAATAAATGACTGTCATTATTAATTACATCAGATAAATATTCTAATTGATAAACATCGGTTTTGAAATGCTACATATATTGAAATTAGATTAAATAAGTTTTATTTATAAATGTATATTGTGAAAATGATTTTGAGTGGTGGACAATGATACATCAATGCTATAAAATTATATTAGTGAGATAATCTTGTTTAAAATTTTATATTAGTGGTGGTAATCATTGTTAAATATTGGTAGCACGCAGTAAATTTTGTCTTTCATCCAAAATAGTAACTACAATTATGATTCGATGAGAAAACGCATGAGACTTCACCATCTTAATCTTACACAGTGATCATCTTTTTATTTTGACTCGTTATGCATTCATTGTATTGTTGACTTTGGGCACACCAATTATTATGGTCATGCAATTTTCAAAAAACAAATAGCAATCCTGGTCATAAATCATAAATTTCTGAATGATTAAAACACAAATATGCACACACTTCGACAATATTACCGACCTAAATTAAATAAACTAAACCTATCTCAGTTTCATATCCATAATTTTAAAATTTGAATACAAAATTCAACCCTCAAATTAGAATCGCGTCCATTTTTATGAATATTATTGAGTATGGTTTAGTTATTCTACTTACAGTGGATATACGTGTACATTTTCATATGTATTAATTTTACTTTTTATATAATTAGAAAATTAGATCATTATGCATCATCGATTCATGAATTGTCCACGGTGGGTATTATATCATTTTTGTTATTGAATATATCTTCTAAAAATAAGAATGAGTAAGGATGTGTTTGGATTGGGACATGAGTAGATTTTACAAGTTTGAATTTGAGATTTGAGTGGATTTTGTATATAGATGAATTGTGAAAAATCTTGTCTTTATTTTGAGATTTTATAAGGTAACACTATATTTTTTATAGGGAAAAAATATATGTTTCTCATTTTTAAAATAAATATTTTTATTTAGAGTGGAGATAGAATTTGCAAAGTTCCCCACATTTCATAACAAATAAAGAGTACGATTTTGTTGATTACAAATCCGTATCGACATGTTACAATCCAAACATACCCAATGTAATAATGTTGGATTAATGATAAACACAAATAATTGAGTTTTACGTACTGTAGCCCTTTTGATTGGTGTTTTTAACCAAAAAGACAGCACCCAAATTTAATCTCATAATGATGAGTGTAAACTTTGATCAAACACACGTGTCCAAGTTCCAGAGGAACAAATAAAAAAGCTAATCTCATGTAAGGATTTTCATCCCCACATTTATTTTGGCATTCTATGCTAAACTATGACTACTCAATAATAATAATATGTGTTAAGTTATATAGGTAAACAATAGTCCTTTATATGATTGTAATTTATGACGTCATTGCTTACTCATATACAATCAATCTAAATTTGAGAATTAAAAAAGTAAAAAATGGTTCAAAAGCCTAAAAGTATATTAATCATATGGGAAAAAGACATAATATGATTTCAACTCAAAAGAACGACAAAACATGATGCCCAATTAGGGCACTCTTTAATTCATGTATATAATGCTTTTTGGTCCACTGCCTTTTCCTTTTATTAGCCTTTTACTACTTAGCTGTGCTTCATTAATTATATGATATTAAGAGAAGTTGATTAGGACTTGGCATCATAAACAAGTAGAATTTTATTCAAAAATTAACATCTGCCTCAGTTTCCCTTGATTTGTCAATTAGATTTCTTTTGCTTCGATCAATTTGGGCTTGTTGGTTTTTATGCTAATTCTACTCCATCGAAATACCTAAAAACCTTAAATTTATTACATGTGTAACGTGTGATCAATCAATAATAAAAATATTTTGATACATCATTTTTGGATGTATGATGTGTAATCGATCAATAATAAATATTTTGATATATCACTTTCTGAAGGTATTGTGATATGAGATTTATTTATTATTTTTTTTAACCCTTTTGTACCCTTTTTTTACAAATGATGATCTCAAGATGGGTTTAATTAAGACTTTTTATTTTTATTTGAAAGTATTTTGCATTCTTTAAATTTTATTATAATACATTACAGTTAAATTTAGACGACTTCGAAAATTAGACAAAATTGAAATTTCATTAAAAATCATAAAGGTAATTCATGATCTTAGAACTTAAACTATTTACCTTTCTTATTATTAGGAGTACTGTACTAGATATAGGTGTGTGTATAAATGTATATATTGAAATAGTACAATATATATTTGATACCACAATTGTTTCTATACACCAGGTACACGGATCCGTGCAACCGGGTCAACCCGACCCAAAAGTGTCTTTCATGCGCCCCACGCGCCCAAATCCTAACTCAAATTCTAGTTCTGCTGTATATTGACATAACCTTTTAGTTTAGCTAACTTAACCTTTTAGTTATATGCACATAATCTTTTGCAGTGCTGAGTAGTGAAAAAAGTATAAGTTATTCACTGAAAAAGGTTATGAAATTTGTACATAAAGGTTATAGTATTACAGTATAAAGGTTATATCATTACAACATAAAGGTTTCGGCTATATTGAATTTTTATAGTGAAAAAACTATAAGTTATTTATTGAAAATGTTATGAAATCTGTACATAAAGGTTATACTATTACAATATAAAAGTTATATTATTACAACATAAAGGTTTGGGTTATATTGCATGAATTTTTATAGTGAAAAAAGTATAAGTCATTTAGTGAAAAGATTATGAAATCTTTACATAAAGGTTACACTATTACAATATAAAAGTTATATTATTACAACATAAAGGTTATGACATAAATTATAAAAAAAAAAAGGGTGAGGATCCGGGTTAAACCGGACTTGACCCGACCCGTATGCCAAGTTGTATAGATCATAATCCATGCACCTGGTGCACACAAACACTACTCATTTGATATATATATATATATATATATATATATATATATATATATATATATATATCTCGTAATATATATTTATAAAATAAATTTAAACGCATATTTAAATGGTGGGGTTTGTAGTTTGGTGTTGTCAAATGCAGTTATTTAATCAAATATCCAGTTATTTAATTGAAGATATACTTTTTTAAGCCTGGAATTAAATATAGAGAGATACAGACGAAATACAAATACTCTGTGAAGAAAATATATAAAACGTGGTTCACAAATTTGACACATTCTGCATCCAGCTGGCCCACTAAATTATTAAATAAACGAAACAAATGATAGTGTATTTTATTTTATCTTACCTTCAGATACATTCTATCAAGAATATAATTTATTAGTATAATTCTTACATACAATCACCCTAAGCCCATAACTTACATGTATAAATACATATAAATAAATAATTTTTTTTTATTACTTAGAGCAATACTAAACCGGTTGAAATAAGGGACCAAAATACAATATAACTAAACCATTGTCTGTTTCTTTCTCTCTACTTTTTCCACAATACAAGAATGACTTATTTCTGCACCACTCAAAATAGTCTTGCAAGAGAACACCACAAAATCACATTTAAAAAAAAATAAACCTCAATGATTTTATGTATAATTTTATATTATTTAATTTTTTTGAATTTAATTATATTATATAAGATTAAGAAATTCCAATCATTGAATAATATGATGAGCACCTAGTGTGAATTTCATGGAATCTCAACAAATGGATTCATCTACTCATATGAGCAATATCATAAGTCACATGATGTATACCATATGTCATAATTTAAAAAAAAAAATCGTTGATTATTTCAATTTATATCACATGTCACTTATCTTGTGATATCGAGATAATTCTCAATAAGTAGGATAAAATTAGACCACAACATGTCGATAGATTGAAAAAGAGAACAATAATGCAGTTTCTTTTGTTTGCTTGTTTATAAAATTAAACTAAAATTGTACACTTCAAATTTGTCACTTAAATTTATATGTTAAGTTTTTAAAATATTCAAATTAAAAAGATTTTATCTTTTAAGCCATATATTTGCTGCATATTTTTTATTTAATGTAATATGTAACACACAATAATTTACTAATTATCATATTCAGGAAAATTGTATAAACTATAACTTAAGTTTTTTACATTTGCAAAAATGATGAAAATACTTTGTTTTTTGTTTGATGCGACAAAGCTGAATCAAAGTGGACCTTTCAAAAAAAAAAAGGGATGAATTATGACATCTGATGAAGTTTCCATGCATGATTCCTGATTGATCTCATATTCTAATTACTATCATACATCACCACTACAAATTAATTTAATCATCAATATTAAATTGAATATTGTGAAACACGAGATCGCGGAACAGGATTTGTTAGAGAGGAATCCAGCCTTGATTTTGAGCTAATTAAAGTCCCATGAAAGAAGGCTTTCCTGCAAAAATTCACCTTGTATGGTTTCGCCACCGGGAACCTGCAGCCACGGCTGCGGCGTCGCCGCTGCCTCAGCCTTATATAACCACCCATCATGTTGGTAGGGCCCATCGACACCCAAGAAAAGATCTGGTAAACCAATAAAAGCATCGTCGATATTGTGATCCTCAGCCGAAGAAGAAGATGCCGGTGACTGACGGTTTCCGGCGCCTCCGTGCTCATCCCTAGAAACCACCAGCTCAGCCGCTTTGGCGGCGGCGGCCTGAACGTCTTTGGGCGATTTGGAGGCGGCGCGTGGCAGTTGTTGAGCAAGCTCCGGGAAGTTGAGGACGGCGGAGCGGCCTTTGATTGCAATGGCGGCGGCGTCGTGGGCTCGTGCGGCCATTTGGGCGGTGGCGAAGGTTCCGAGCCATATCCTGGATTTCTTTCTGGGCTCTCGGATCTCGGACACCCATTTGCCCCAGCTTCGTTTTCGAACTCCACGATATGTGGGATGATGATTATGATTGTTAGTTGTTGAGGAGATCTTCTTCGTTTTTGTGTGGGCTGAATTATGATCGGATTTGGTATCGGAGGAGGAGGTGGCGGCGGCGGTGGATTCATGCATATAGTGGAAGAGGATGAGTTGTTGATGATCCATTAATGGTGATTCGTAAGAGACTTACATGTTTGGGTTTATCTATATATAGCGTTTGCTGCCACATCCCACGTGTTTTGTGGATTGCAGCTAATTACACCCATTTTGATGAAGGGAATTTCATATTATATAAAATTAATTAACTACTTACATCTACTTTAATTGCTTCATGTTGGGGTTCAATATGAGGTTTAAATCTCTACATTTGTATGTTACTGTTCGGTTTGGACCGTTCATAATTTTGGTTTTTGATTTCATCAATATGTCTCATTTCATGCCAAATGAAAATATTTTTCATTTATTATAAATTCATGATTTCTACAAATAGTGCTGCATTTTTTGTTTTACTCGAGAGTCCCCACTATACACTCTAAGATTAAAGGACATTGCATGTGTTGAAATATAAAATTGAACGTCATTGTAACAAACTCATGTTTGCAAATATTTTAATATACAATTTGTACAAAATAACATCATTAACTTACATATTATAAGTATTTAAACGTATTTAAAACTTTAGAGTATTAGAATAAACACAATAATAACACTAATACAATAGAGTAACTGATTGAGATGCTCTAATTATGAGTGGACCAAGATTAAAGCACCATATAGTTACACCAATAACTTATGAAATCATGTTTTCATCTCTTAGAAGAGAGAATAATAATCTTGATTTAGAAAAGTGATGGGATAATTTAAAAGGTGGCATTTAGTAATATATTTCCCTTTTTTTGGGGTACAAATAATGTTGTCAATCCCTTCTTTGATACGTATAGTTTGATTCCACTTAAAGAGGGGAAAAAAAGGGTAGGAAAATAGGTAAATTAATTAAAAAAAAAGAAAAGAAGATGTTGTGCAGTTACTTTTGTCCTTTTTATGTTTCTTTTCTTAAAAATGGAAGTCGCTAAGGATTACTTAAGTGGTCAAAGTAGCATTATGCCACATTCCAATGAACTTTTGTCTTTTTTCTCCGAAAATATTACTGCTTTAGTTTTGCTAAATTACCATTGATTTATATATATATATTATCTAAATACCTATATAAAAGTGTCGATATTTTTTACAAAATATAAATTATCAAATATATCTCTATCAAAGATTATTATTTAATATTATAATAGTAATTTAAGATTTTCATACTTAAATAATTTTATATTAAAATCCTAACTAATTCAAAGCCTTATAGAAATTTATTATAATTAGAATTCTAATATAAAAGTATTATATATATGGTATTTGTATTTTTTTTTTAATTTGAATTAATCTCTACGTACAACTTACGTGATCTAAAACTGGTATATATATATGTAATATATATTTTACTATGGTATACTATATCGCGTTGAATAAGTTTTTATATTATATTTATTATTATTATTATATAGAGTATGGTGCCACTATTTATATTTCAAGAAAATATCTATAAAATAAAATGTAAAATTAAACATGATAGATGATAAAAAAACTATCGACCACACATTGCATACTGCTCTTATCATTCAAAATTGGGAAAATGAAGAATAACCATTAAAACTATTACATCTCATTATTGTAAAGTTAATTTAGATGATGAAATAAAAAATTGAAAATTCATACTGTCGAAATATGATAATTGAAATAATATGCGATACCATCATTACTTTAAAAGTAAGAGAAATAGGAATAATATATTTAAAATGAATAAAATGTCGATGGTATCCAGTCCCTCTATTATAACTAAAATCGTATACATTCCAACAATTTTGACATACCATATAAATTAATAATGTTATTTATATAACGATAATTTGATGATGTTTCATTTCAATACCATCTTATATTTCAAGAATGAATAGAAGCATGTTAGTTAATCTAATGATAACCTTATTTTCTCTGCTTAAATATAATGTTACACACCCAAAAGATGTTAAAATACAAACTACATATATCTGCTCAGATGAAAAGGGCACAAAGGGCAAGAGGAGTCTTATTCTCCAATTTTCCAAGTTCAGAACAAAGACAAGCAAATCTTAAAGAGGCTAAATCGTTTCAAAAATCTGCTTTCCATATCACCCCAACTCTACCCTCGAACGATAAGTTTAAATTAATTGAAGCAAACAGTTTAAACACTCTTATTTCAAATGTATCGATTATATAAGTCTACAATCTAGCATTATGGAGCTGCTGCTTAAGCAAAGGCTTTACGTACTCATGATAGCCGGCAGGTACAACTGAATCATTCAAAGGATCCTTCCATGCTGCCTCGTAAAGTTTGGGGTAAACGTTTCCATCATAACGGCCCAGAATTGAACCGAGGAAGTGGTCGGTGTAATTGAATGAATCAACAAGAGCGATAGCATTCGGACGAACCTTTAAGAAAAAGGGAGAAATTTCAGAATGGAAAAACAGCAGCTTCTGGGGAAAAGGCAAAATAGAGGACAAACCTTGGTATACAAAGCTCTGAGCTGATCGCTAGCAAGAGCGGACTGCTTAGGGGTGAGATAACTGGTGGCAAGGAAGTCGCCCTGGTGCTTGTGAAGCAGTGAGAGGTAATATATGCCGCAAAGTGCCTCTAGTTGTTGCTTCACCCCCTCACCGGGAATATCTTGTTGTACTTTATCGAGAAACCTATAGGCGATTTTTTCATGAGAATTGAAATTGCAGAGAACCTTGAATAAGCAAAGTAATCCAACTACCAGAAATGCAAGCAATCAAGCAAAAAAGAAAGCTAGAATGAGTGTAAATTGAAATAGGCAGAACTTCAATAAGATAGGGTGATATATTTTGGCATTGACCACATTAAAAAGGCACTCTTGGAAACTTAACAGAATGGATTTCAAGAGTTTCAATACGCTAACATATAATGGGGTTATAAAACAACCATCAATGTTTGAACTACATTAGACAATAATGGTGAGAATTTAGAGATGGTCACTTGATGGCCTGAAAGAAAAACTAACACATTGCATACATTGCTTGAAAGAAAAAAATTGATCAACAGTGCACAGAAATATATTAATCTTATTCAATATAATTACACATCGCAAACGAAAAGGCTTACTTGGAGACAACGATTAATTGACAGTGAGCAACTGCTGCCTCAACTAAATCAGCTGATAGCTCTGCAAAGCCTAAAGGCAAAAGAAAAGGTAAACAAAAAATACATTTACAAGGTCACAGCATAAATTTCAAGGATTGTGCATCGCAGATGTAAAAAGAAAGGTATAACAATGAATTGAAAGTAGGCTACGAGAACAACCAGTTAGGCCATATTGGCGAGGTCTAGTGGCAATTACTAAGGCGAAAACTATAATACTAACTGGTTCTTTTATAGTTATTGCTATTAATAAGTACCTGCTTCAGGGATAGCAAATTTGCTTAGATTTTTAGCGCAGGAAACGGACATTCTAGCAGCTCTTGCCTCGAACGCTTCCAGTACTTGACTAGGGTTTAACCAATCCTCAGCTGCATGGCAGACGTGATGAGACCAAACTTGGGAATTCTCAATACAAGTGACTAATAATAGTCATAAGGAGAATTTCGTGATTTAATAACAATGCGGGACACGTAAACAATTATATTTTTTTAAAGAAATTTTATAAAAACACATGACAAGAAAAAGCTCTTACGAAAATATCAACATAATATATTATTAAGAATTTTGAATATGCATTCTTAAAATAACTAGCATTTCTCCTGCGTGAAGCACATATTGTAATATACACAACTACTCACCTAACCACAATGGGAACATTTTATGTGGATAGATTAGCATTTTAGTTGTAATATAGACTATTTATAATTAATAAACTATTCTTTTATAAATTAATTAGAGTTAGGAATTAAAAATTAAATCAAATAAACTAAATAATCCTTTTTTAAGTACATTATTTTTTCAATAATCTATTTTATTTTTTACAAATAATAATTTGATTAATTTTTTATTTTTTATTTATTATGTACATTTTCAAAAAATAATTTATATTTTTCAATTTGAAATTTCTACGTTGTAGCCCAAACCACTATGAATACCCAAATCCAACACAAATACTCTAACCCACCAAAAAAAAAAAAAAATCCCCCTAATCCACTATAAAATTTATATTTTAGATCTGACATTTTTTACTTAATAAGCAATAATTGATGTTGAATTAAACATCGTAGAAATAGGATTAATTTGACATATTATGAATTAAAAAAGAATAGAGAATAAAAATATATTTGAATTTGAAATTATGTATAAAAAAAAATGTATAAATGAACGCTGCATATAGCATTGAAGAAACATCATTCATCCTCACATCCCTGATCACACGAGTGTTCCATCCTCATATTTGAATTTGGCACTTGCTTTATTTGTAAAGGTGAGATCATCTTCTTTGACCTTCCCCTTTCACACACACACACATAGACAGAGAGAGAGAGTACTGACACACCTCTTTGAACGCTACAATGGGATTTCAACAGATGTTCAATTTTTCCCATATAAGCAATCGTGCCCACTGGCTCTCTGCCAGTTCCAATCTGGGAGACAGTCTTCATGAGAAACCTGGCTACCTACAGGAGAAAATGTAACATATTAGTTGAAACTCATAATAGGGGTCTCTTGTTTATCAACATAATAAATAGCTGAAAATTAAGTGCACAATGTTAGGATCCAAACTAACACACGACATTAGCTTTTTAACATTCATCAAATCAGAATCCACTGATGCATTAAAGAGGTAAACCAGTCTTAATATTTTATTTAGAGCACCAGAATCCATACATATTCTAATGAAATTTGAGTATATCATTTCATATTTGGTAGTTGTTTCTAGCAATCAGGATCTTGTTTTTTAAGTACTTTTTAGATTTTGTAATTATCCCCTTTCAACAATCTGCATTAATTTTAGAAGTGTATTTAGAATTTCATTTTTAGCCTGTCCATTTATGTGTAAGCGTCTTAATTTTGTATGTTACAATAAAACAAAAATATTATTATAAAAATTCCAGTATTATTCTCCAAAATTTCAACCGTGTATAAGGACATGGTATTAGAGTCGGGCCAAATAAAAAGTCCTTTTTCTGATTTTCACTGCCACCAATATATCAAAAAGTTTCAGCATGCAAGGCCCCTCATCTAAAAGTTTAGAGTGAGATATCATTTTAACATTTCATTGAAGCCCCTTGTCACATGCAGGTGGATTACTTTGTGAAACTTTTTGATAAATGTGTGGCAACTTCGATACCATGACAGTGACCATCTTATCTACAAGCTTTAAGTGAGGTGGCTGTTTAACACTCGTTGAGAACATTTTTCTCAACTGGCAAATTTAAAGTAAAAGAGAATAGAACATGTCATCAAATGTAAATTAGATGTTCTTGCCCTCAACAGTCAACATTATAATGTTCTTTATCAAGTTGAAAGGCTAACAGGCATAAAAGAAAACAGAAAAACAATAAATACAATGAAATGATGCACATTATAACTTATAAAGAAACTACCTGCAGAAGCAGGACAATGTTGTCTCCTTCATATGTACAAGCTGGAACATAAACTGCAAATAATTCTGGAAGCCCACTGCTGCAAAGATAACCATGGCCTCCACATAACTTTCGACATTCTTCAATTCCATCCTAGTTCACAAAACAAGAATCTTTAAGAGTCTGATGATAGCAAAAGCAACAGCATTCTCAAACTCTTATGAACTTGGTAACAAATTTCAATTACAGAAACAATTTAAATGCAAGGTATGTCCACCAAAGATTAAGCTCTATGAAGAAAACATATATATATATATATATATATATATATATATATATATGCAGATAAATGTACGAGTTTGCACAAGCAGAATTGTACATCATGCATATAACAAACACATATCAAAAAACTTAAGAGAAGGAAGCTGAAATGACATTCATACTTACAGCAGTGGTGGAAGTAGTCAAGGACTTCAACCCTGCAGTGCATGCATGTGCCTCAGGTAAAGTAGAGAAGTCATTGGCTTGCAATTTTTGAGTGACATCCGTGTACAGCCATTTTAGCCATTCGCCAACAAATCTAAAGGCATAAGCAGAAGCCAGCAAAGGGAAAAGTCTGTTTTGCTGAGTTTTATAATCAATCACCTATAAGTCAAACTGGAGTCAGGCTTCAGAATAATTAGAAGACTTCAAAAAAAGCTAGTAAAAAACGCTTCTAAAACATTCCATCAATTCATTAAAAACTGAAATAAGGCCTATTTACAAGCTGTCATACTTTTACACAAGCTTTCCTACACAAACACACACATATCAAAAGAGAGATATGGGCTAAGGTAAGACAGGGCAATGTTACTAGCTGAATAGATGGCTAGCATTGATGCAAAACAAGTATTTTTTTTTTCCTTTTGAGATAAAAAAATATTTGGTAATTGATGAATGGTTTAAGAACAAAAGTACGGAAGTGACAAATTGACACCGGGTGTTTAGAAAAAGGATGAGGGAAATCATGGATAACAGTGATTCACCAATGTTAACTCATCAAATACAGCCACTTAGCCTTACACAGTATGCTGATTCTGAGGATAAGTAGATCAGAACTATCAAAATTTTAACTCAAAATACTAATAACAAAAGGAGACCTAGATCTAAGTATAAAATTTGAGCAAGTCAACTAGTTCACATGTAACCCTCCATCTGATTTCACCAATATTTAAAATATTAAATTTTTGGAATAGAAAGATACATTAAGGAAAAGTTATCAACTAAAGTTACACCCAAAACAACAGCCAATTTCATACCTGAGTTTCAAGTCCACCATTTTTTGATCCAAATTGCCTACGTACAGCACTATACCTTGTAGCAATACAAACAGCTTTTGATAAAGCACAAGAAGCATCTGCCACAATTTGTTGACGAACATATACCATAGTCCCATAAACTAACTGACGCGGTACATCAGATTGCAAATATTTTCCTTCCCTTGTCACCTGCGAAACCCTGAGACCCAGAAGAATTTTTATAAACACTACCAAATACTTGTACTTTCCCTGCTGATGCACTGATGCTGAAGCAGTGATGTGATGCGTTGTGATTATTTTAGGTTAAGTCTGATTATCATCTCCCAGAAATTTTTCTTTCCCTACTTTTTCTCCAAAAAGCACAACTAAATACATCAATGTTTTTCAATATAATTCCTTACTTATGCATCAGATGTTCCTCTACATCACCTCAAAACTTTTCTTTTGAAATTATCCCCCAAAAACTCCCTATTATATATATATATATATATATATATCACACAGCACAAAAAATGATATATGATTTCGTAAAGACCTGCATGAGACTATGGGAACTTGAGATGCAATGTTGCTCCTACAAAAAGTAAACATTTTGAGTTTGCATAATCACAAGAATCTATCTTGATTAGTTCATATGTCATGTCAACATGTGATGACAACTTTAGCACTCAGGAAAATCACATAAAACTTAATTGTCAAAGGAACTGTAAAGTGACAAATCTGGATGACAACATACCTCATCAACATCTGATTTCTTGGAATTCGAACATGATCAAATCTCAGTACTCCATTGTCCATTGTGTTGTATGCTCCATTTCCAAATTTCATTCCAATATCACCAACTGTTATTCCTGGAAAAGGCATATGATCCTCCAAGCTCCGTAGTTGGACAATAAAACCTAAAAAGAACATGCAATTATTCTATATTGCAAAAGAAGAAGACATTTTGCATCATTATGCAAACCAATAGAAGGGATGGCTCACACATACCATGAACACCATGGTCTTCACCATCCAGAATGAGACGAGCATATACTATTGCATGTGTGGATACTTTGCCTAGTCCTCCAGGCCACCACTATTTTGAAAATAATCAAGGAACAAAAACTGGATCAGAAACACCACGAAAGAAAAACGAGTATGCTGTATGCATGAACTTTAGCAGTATAAGATGATAACGATATAATAATACCATGAGTAACAGTGATATATGGTAACACGTTCATCATTTATTCAATAATTCAAAAGTAATTTTTTTTATTTTTTTCTGGAACTTACTTTGCTTGAAGTCAATGTAGGACTATGAATCACAAATTCATCAGTTTGAGGATCAAATGTTGCAGTGGTTTCCAAACCTTGCACATTAGAGCCATGACCAAGTTCAGTTTGAGCATAGCAACCAATTATTTTCATCTTATAGGCCAACGGTAACCACTTCTGCTGCTGTTCATCAGTGGCCTGACCTTTTAGAGCTGGTACAAACATTCCCTAAATAGACACAAGTGCAAATGACAAAGACTAATCATTTTATAATCAGAGGCTTGAGGAGTAAGCTTCTAATAAATAAAACATTAAAATTTTTGGCTGATCTGACAAAAATAAATAAATAAAAATTATAAGTGGAAGCTACCCAGTGAAGATCTGTATAAGCTGGTTCATCCACAAAAAACCTCAACCTAGATGCCTCTTCTTCTGCAACAATGAAAACCAAAAGAATGGGATGGTAAATTAACTCTCACAACAACAAAAAAGCAGTTAAGGTTTCTTTGCAATTCGAGAAAAAAGCTCACCTGACAGATGAAGTTCAATAATTCGTTTCCATGCAGTAGCTGCCTTCCTAAGAGTGTTTTTGAACAATTCCTTTCTCGGAAGCATAGTTCTGTCATCTTTTTGAAAGGCCTACATACAAACATGCAATAAGCTACACATAATAAAATCGAATCAAAGAAGCAACTAAAATAACCTTTCCCTAAAAGACAAAGGTATAAGTTTCTACTTCATGTTTGTGATAAAGGCTACACTTTCAAAAAAACAACCTTAAAAGTCTATTTTTAATAACAAGTCCATCCACCTCATCAAATAATTATCAGTTTGAATCAAGCACTTGTTAGAACTAAGTGTCCATTATCCATGAATCTAGAGTTCTTTATGGGGTATTTGAGGCGTTGTTTGTTCAATGAGGGGACAAAGGAATTGGATAGAAGATTACAATATAGCCTAAATGAATGAAAACTTAAATATTTAAATGAAACAGCTCTATAACCGTTCATGAAATGAACCCATCTTAAATTGATGAAAGCTGGGATCCTACTGGTTTAATACATCCTCAAATTAGAATAGGCATCTAAAGGCTCTATGGTTAGAAACTGCAAGACCCGAGCAGACTTTTAACCATATAGAAACAACTAATTACAGACAATAACCCAAAAATTACAAGTGTGTACTCCGTTGCTTGAATTTATGTTCTCCCTTTCATACACATTTACAATTATATCGTGTCCGTGTGTACCCTCCTGCCGATTTACTTTTATTTTGTACAATTCCCTTTATGCATCTCACACTCTGCTTATATTACAAAAAAGTATAAAATTCAGTTCGATTACCCTTTTCACGAAGGCTCAGCTGCAGCACTCAATTTGACATAAAATACTAATCCACATTCACTCAATTTTTTTTAAAACAAACCTTTTTAATGGTTACATCAATTATCACAGAGCGAAATTAAATTCAATTTCATCCCGATTTCAAAATTCCTATACAGCACAGAGAGAAGCAATTCAACGTGAAAATATCCAAAAAGAGCAACAGAAATATTACAGGATCGTTAGCTACTAGCTTGGAGATGCGATCGGAAACTTCAAAGGCGTGTCGAGAGCCAGCCCAAACAATCTTCATGGTCTCCACATCGAACTCCGCCTTCTTCCTCTCATCTGCTAGGTAGTCCACTCCCTCCATTTTCAATCGGATCAGCGACAAAATTACCGCTAGCGATTACAAATTAACAAGTCAGTGATCCCAACTGCCGTGAAAAATCGGTATTTGTAAGCGTTCTATATGCGTAAATGATAGACAATTAAATTGGGGAAGAATGTGAGAGTGAAGAAATTTGCGATAAGGGATTCGCACACGTCGATTTGTACTTCTCGAGGTGTGTAGTCGGCGCTCTCTCTACACTCTATATATATATATATATATAGATAGATAGAGGGAGTGGGGCTTGTCTGTATCTACACACCTAATTTCGTGGTTGTGTGAAAAATAGGCGCACATTTTTCTTATTCTTTTTCCTTCTGACATTCAACGCCGCCCTTCCACATCTTGGATACTATTAGGCTATTATCACGTGTATACGTAGAAATTACTATAATTTTACTTTTACAATTTATTTTTATCGTATCATTTTATGCAATAAATTTAGGGAGGGTAGACAATTAATTGTAGAGATAAGAAATAATAAAAAACATGAAACAAGTAGGTTTGATCTTTTTCCTTTTTAATTTAAGGAAAGTGGTGTATAAAATATCCAAAATGGTATTTGTACATAATCAAATTTTATTGGTTTATAAAAAAGTACCAACTATAAGATCATATATTAAATATCAATATTTGTTAATTTTATGAATTAATTAAATACAACTTTTAAATTTAAAGATTAAATTAATTGATATTTATACATATATTTTGTTCGTTAATCTTGCTGATCTTATCAAACTAGATATATATTTAATTTGATAATTATCACAAATAAGTAGGTATATATTAAATTGTGATGGACCAATCACATCACTCAATCAGAATTTTAGAATAATTTAAATTCTACTTCTAAAACTATCAAGAGGGTGTTATTTTCATCATTCTACACAACACAACAATTGAAGAATTCAAGAGTTAAATCGATGATCCTTTGAATGTTCTTCAACGAAGAAAATTCAGTGATCTTCAAGTATTTTATGACGAATGATGTTGTAAAAAAAGAGTTTGATTCGATATCCAAGAATCAAACCCTCCAATCAGTATTTTTCTAGTCTTCAAATTTGTAAAATTAAAATCGTCGCTTGATTCAAAATGTGTCAAAACCTTGAATCAAATCATTTTTCAAGTCAATTTCAAATGTAGTCAAGCATTCAACTTCAATTTTCATATTCAATTGAAGAAAACCAAAGAATCAAAGAGATAGTAGCTTAAAAGTTTCATTCGATTTTGTAGAAATATAATTTGTACATTTTTTTATGTTTATTTATTTAATAAAAATATTATTGTTACAAATTTATTAAAAAGATGTGACTCCACTGATAAGAAAGGTGGTAGATAAAATATTCCATGGTAGTATTTATTTGCCGGATCTGATTTATTGTAGCAACAAATCAACAGATTTATAATTTTTGTCTAAAATAACTATAGTGTAATGTAAGCATTTGTTTTCTAATTTGTTTTTTTTTTTTACTCAAAGAAATTGTTTTCTAACTTTTATGATAATGGGCCATCGTAATGTACGTCGTATTCAGCTGGAAACTTTCTTTCATGTGCAATTTAATGGTGAAGTAAATACCACTATTTATTTTGTATTTTAAAAGTTAAATTTTCTAGGATAAATTTCATAAGATTCAATTAATAAACTATTTTCAATTTTAAATCTAAATTTTAAAATTTTCCTCTGCTTAATTTCATTTTTTTCCCCCTCAAATTAAGACTTGAAAATTAGATTGAGTTCTCAATTCAAGATAAAATTCATTTTTTTTTTTATTTATTTATATCCATAGATTTATCTATATTTTAATATATACTCATACTTTGGATAAATTAAGACAAGTTATGCAATTCAAAAACAATCTACATGCTATAAACACCTCCATTGTAAACAATTAATAACAAGTTGCAGCAACTATTTTATATCCCAGATTTTACTTCCATATTCTAGTAAATGTTTAATAGTGAAGCTACAAGTTGAAAATATGTGGCTGTAGCTGTTTCCTGGAGTGAATATTGAGGCTGCCAAAAAAAGAGAGAAACATAGAGAATAAAACTAATACATAAGCTTATACATGAATAAAATGATGCTAACTAGAAGAAGTTGACAAAAACTGATCAATTGATTTCATGTATACACTTCTCAAATCCTCTCATTTAAATTCCAAAAAAAAAAAAAACACACACACACACATAAAATTTCACTGAAATACCAAGCTTTAACCTGGAAAAAAGAATTCCAAATCCCATCTCAACATGAAGAGCGTGTCCGCTATTGTACTTAGAAATCGACAAATCGCTGTTTTTCTGGAAACAAAACCAACCATAAGTTTTCTAGTATTACAAAATTTTAAGCTTACTAGAGTTTTCAGTAAGGTTTGGTTTGATTTACTAAATGAACATCCCTAATTCCAAGCTCTCAAATTACATGTGAATGCGAAAGATAATGGTCCTTGTTTATTTAAATTTAGGCATCAGGAGAAAATATGGGAGAGATGGCATATTAAATAATTTAATCAATTCCTGTTACAATCTACAACAACAATGATGTAGCTAAACTAAATGTGACGGGGGAGCATACCTCTCAATCATGTCAGGGTACCTGGACCCTCCTCTCAAAACAATAGCAATGAAGAAAGTGGCATATTAGCTCCTGGTGGTGCAAAAATTTCTGTGAAATGCTGTCCTCAGCTTGATTCTTGATTCTCAAAGGATGACCACCCGAAAAATTCTAACAAGTCAATGAATTAGGTTCTCTTAGTGAATGAGATTGACTATGATACATCCATCACTTGGAGGCAGCAAAGTGGTATTTCATCATGAACATACAGTATTTTTTCTCATCAATTCTATGCTTTCAGCAATGGTTGACCCAGCAGTCCCAATGAAGCCCAGAGTAGCACAACTACATACAGTTTCTTCCATATATAGTAGTATATCGGGTGATGACGGAGAACTGCATTCCTGCAGCTTTCTCCCATCAAAATTACTAAAAACAGATTGAAGCTTCATACTACGCCCTGCATTTACAAGCTTCTTAGAGGTTTGAGTGACTAACTCATCTTCTTCTCTTAAAACAAACAACTTAAAAGTATCAGAATCCTTTGCCAGATCCCCAAGATAACTTCCAGTCCAATTATGCTGGGGAAGATCAGTCATTATAAATACGTGAACTGGGAGAGAACCTTTCTGTTTCAACAAGTCCAGCTTCTGCTTCATTCCCAGGAAAGTACCTTTCCAGTGGTTCTTGAACTGACCATCCAATAATCTAAGCTGTGCACAAAGAAATGGAGCCTTAATTGCCTCAAGAGCGAACTTTTTCCCAGCATTTAAGATTTCAGATACAAATGGAAGAAACTCAATCTTCTGAATCAACAACTGTATCCTTTGATCACCTAGAGCTTCGTGGATGTCGATATGTGATTCAGACTCCTTATATGGTGCAGTGAAAAGGCTCCCAAAGGCAAGAACAGTAGCTGATTCAGCTGAAGAACCAGGACCAAGGGCTTTGTAGACATCCTTCCTTTTCCTCAAGAAAGAAACTTTCCTTTTTTTCTTGAGTTCATCATCGGCTTGAAATGAATCCAAAATCCCATTGTTGTCAGTTTGGTATGTCCATACTGCTATTCTACAATCCTCTTGTGAAGCAAATAAACATTTGTGTACATTGCCATCATATCCAGATAGTAGTGATCCACATTCGTTAAGCTTTTGAATCAAAGATGAACCTGAACTAGAGTCTCGACCGCAAACCAAGTTAAGATTCACACCACACCACTTTGATACAAAAACCCTAAAATCTACAAATCTGACAGCAGAAGGGGACACTAAAGATGATAGATCAATTATATCGGCCATGGATATGTACCTGCAACCATACCATCAATGATTCAAAACAACTCAATGATTATGTATTAGTGCCAATGCATATCTAAATCTAAATACTTCTCCCTTGACATATCGCTTCTTATATTCTAAAACTGGCAATAATGCTAGTAAATCGAACACATTGGTCTCCAATAAGCATCACAATTAAAAGTCATACTAGCAACACAGAGATTTAAAACCTAGCCACAGCATCAAGCTCTTAGTAGCCAAGATAGATGTTAAATACGTTAGACAAGAAAATCCTAAGTTCTAAAATGTCAATCACATCCACAATTTGTTAACCAAAAGTGAGATCATGAGAAATATACCTCCAACCAGTGATAAAATGGTCATATAAACTAATAAAATCAGAAACTGCAATATTAACGCATTTCCCACCGTCGAATTAAGACCGAGAATTGCTACATTGAGTGAGTAGAAAAATTCGAATCAAACCTAACTAATTAGGGAATTTTGAAAAACAATCAAAACATGCCTGCGATCTCGGATAAGCTCAATACTGTGGTTCCACACTTTGAATCTCAACTCATTTGGATCCAAAACCCTAAATTTGGGGCAACTTCCGAGGGCAACTGCGTGGTGATCGAGAACAGGAGGCACAATCAACGTCCGATTCAGAATGGCGGCCATTAACATAGCGTTCTTAAACTCGGAGAGCTGGTTGCTGAACCCGCTGTGAGGCGCGTACCAGAGAAAATTTTCTCCGACGGCGTTGGCGCATTGCCGGCGGAGTAGAGGTGGGGAGTTTCGGGAAAGTGAGAGGAGAGAAGGGGAAATGAGGGTTTTGGACGAGACGAAAAGAGCGATTACGATGAAGAGAGTGAGGAGAAGTGGCGTCCTGTAATGGTGAATTGCTGGCCTCTTCCTCCATTTGCCGGTGCCTCTGCCGGAGTGATGGAGAGCGGTGGAATCCATCTCTGTTTCCTCCACAGGTCGGAAAAATTCATTACTAGTTTTACAAAAAAAAAAAAAAAAAGAAACACAATAGGCTAAAGACCTAATTCTAAGCCCAGCCCATTTATTTAGCACATTTCAAAAATAAAAAATACATATTAAATATTTTTTAACCACACTCATCATATTTCAACTTTACCTTTTGTCAAAAAAATCTCTTTTTTTCCTTCCTTTCTCCTTCTATAGGATTTCAATATTTTTATTTCAATTTGCAATGTATTATTTTATTTTTGTACAAATTTCTTTAGTTATATTTAGGGTTAGTAAAATAATAGTTGATTTTGATGAAATTTTAAAAAAAATCATAAATTGTTGGGAGAAAATTTGAGAAAAACAAACAGAACGGGCTGCCCTAGTTGGCCAATATTGTTTGAGGTTGTTCGGTTGTCTCGACCAAACAGATAGGAGGACGTTCTACTGCCTCGATCGAACGAATATGAGGCGTTCAATTGGCTTAACCGAACGTATAAATTTGTAAAGTTAGTGTTTAAGTGAAGGAATAAGCAAAATGAAAAAAGATGCAAACAAAACTTGTTTTACGAGTAAGTTAATGAGTTAGTAATAAGTTAGTGAAAATAATAGGTAATTTTGATGAAATTGTATGAAAAATCATAAGTTGTTGGGAGAAAATTCAAAAAAACGATCAGTATGAGCAATCCTAGTTGAACGACACCATTTGAGATTGTTCGACTACCTCAACCAAACGGGTGAGAACCAAACGAGACATAAATTATTTTTTAAAAGGAAATTTTAAATCTTTTACTGTATTTTTTAGTTCTTCCCTTGATAGTTTTTCCCTTTTGAATGATTACATTGTGTTTTGCAGAGATAAATTATCTCATATTTCCTCTCAAAACTTTAAATTTAACTTTACTGATTCAAATTCAGTAAACTAGTTAATTACTTAGCAGAATTTTAATCCTGTACAAGAATCTTAGATATAAATCTCATTATTCAACAGATTTTAAAGTTAACGTGTATCAAATAACATCATCTATTAACATATGGTGTATTTGTAATAAACTTACATAAGAACAACTAGCAGGAAGATAATAGTAAGTCAACTTTTTATTAATTAAATTATTTGTGCATATCATTACATAACAAGGAGATATATTCAGCCGAAACAAACACAATATTTGCGGTCATTAGCATCAAGGCAAAGGGCCTTTTGAAACTCAAAACATTCTTTTCTTTTGAAGTTTTAAGCATGATTTTTCACAAGTTAAGACAGTACATGGGGTCTGATTAAAGACGAGTGTTCCTTCAACAGTTTGATGATATGTCACAACCATCGCAAAGAGTACCCAAACAACTGTAATAACCGCCAACCGCATTCTCCTTCCTTCCATCCAAACTCAACTACAAAATCTATTCAGATAGATAAATACTTAATTTTTTATTTTATAGGTGTTTTGATTGATGTATGCTTAATTTTCGGAGCATTTATGCAAGAAAATATGACAATGAAACTTTCTTTAATATTATCTGACATTTATTGATTTTGTACAACATAAAAGGGAGAGAAAGAAAATCTTGTATAGATGAGATTAATATTTAATTGTAATGTATCACTTTGATTTTGAAATTTATGATATGTGTACGTATATAACAATGTTTAAAATCGAGGTAGGTAGAAACTTTATTTTTTATTTATCATGATTTTATTATTTATGATTAATGTACATAAATAAATGAAGGGGGGAAAAAGTAGCCAAATGCATATGGTCTATTTGAACGAGATATTAAGTTTGAATCTTATTTTCTAACGAAAAAGGATGAAAAATAGACACTTCAAATATAGAAAGAATTCGTCTAAGTTTGTTCCTTATAGTTTTTCTATATTCTATTTTATTTTACTAGCATATTGGGGTGGTTTGAGAAGAAAATTATGATTTTACGTGCTCAGGTGGAAAAGATGCTAAAGATGGATGATGTGGAATTTTAATCTTTTAATGAGGATGAATGATGTGGAAATTAACTTTTGAGTTATATTTTTTTCTATTAAGTGGTATTTAAGTAAAAAAAAATTGTGTCATTATTGATTGTTAGAAACCCTAATTCACGTGCCATTTATATTACATATTCCTGACGATTTTTCCTACATCCAATCAAAAAAATTCATATAAACTAATTTTATTCACGTCATTATTAATTGATGGAACCCTCAATTTCAATATGATGTGCAAGTAATAAATTTTTGAGTTTTTAGAAACATAATCAAGTAGATAAGATATGTGGTGATGTGGAAAAAAATTATTCGATAACATAGATTCAAATTTCGTTAAAATACGAATTTTTTAAATTTCAACTAAAATTAAACAAAAATTTAAATGATTATATGAGTTAATTAAATGAAATTGAAAAAAATAATAATAATACGAACCCATTTATAAAAAAGTCATGAAACCAAAAAATATTTCTATCCTTTTAACAATAAATTACAAAAACATGTGAGCACACAACAAATCAACAACGGTTTAAGAAATATGTTTGAAAAATTACAAAAACTTGATGTCCAACTGTATTAGAATCCTCCACGTGGATCTTTTACTATTCAAAAATTCCCCTTAACAAATGGCACAAGACAATAACGAAACAGAAAGGTGGAACATATTTTCAAAATACAGAATTGTTGATTTAGCTTCTAAACGGGAAGGCGTCGAACATTTCTCCGATTAATGATCAGGTGACGAACAATGCTAAGCCTTCGATCATTCAACCAATGTTTAAATCCCCTCCAAATTCTCCCACAAAAAGAGTGCAGGAGCTCAAGAAGCACATGAACAAAACAGAGGAGATACAGAATTGGCCTAATGCAATCTGGCAGCAAAAGTGAGACCAAAGAAGCCAAAGTGGAACTCCAAAAGAAGCACACAAACCGACCCACAACCCCAATGCCATTCGATTCGACTCGAATGAAGTATGCAAGCATCAGAAAAGAAAAAATGGCAGCACCCATTGTTTTGGGGTGGGTATCAAAAGGAGTTGTGTCCATGTCTTGGCATTTCAGAATCAGAAAGTTTAGAAACGTAGAAATGGATGAGAGATACATTCCATGTACAGAAACAGGCATTGGATCGATTCGTAAGAACAAGATTCTGTACCATATGAGATTGATCGAAGCATAAGAGGATCTTGGTCGGATCTCGGAAAGGGAAGCCATCGTTCGAAGATTATCGTACATCGTAGCAACCGACAAGTATCTGAGAAAGAAAAAAAATTGGAAAGAGTATTTATAAGACTTTATTTTTATGGTTAATACGAGGAAACTTCTGTCCTGTGTGGAATTATATAAAAGAGAGTCACGTTTTCATATTGAAATATGGATGTTGTATAGTAATTGTTTGTTCTTTCTAATACCCATAATAGGTTTGTGTAAATATAGGCAAAAAGGTTCAGGTCAAAAGGTTCAGTGGCCTCTTCTGAGGTTTTGCTTAAACCATCACTTCGTTTTCCTCTCTCTTTGCCTTCATTTGTCAAGAATGATAGGGACTGATGCGATCAGTTGCTTACTACTTCCTATTTAAATTTGTGTCAATTGTTTTATTTTATTGGATGGGTCAAACCCAATTTTTTTTTAAGGAAAATATATAACTCCATTTTATTTTAAATGGTATAAGTCCAAAGTTATAAGTTTAATCATTCAAGATGAACAAATTTCTTAACCCAAATAAAGGGGAAGCAAGAAGATAAAGCAAAAGAAGCAATTTTATGGGCGACTACATTGGCCGAACATATACTATACTTTTCTATATTAGTCAATTGAGTTGGTTTTATAGGACACCATTTCACGAATTTGAAACAAGCCAATTTATAATTCATATTTCATTATAAACTAAATGCTAGGAGTTCATAAACTAGTTTTTTAAAAGTAAAGGATCTCAACTTATATCTAAAATAAAATCTTATTTTCTTAAAATACATTATAAGTTGATTATTTAAATCACACATTTTTCATCAATAATTTATTATAAATTCCATCTTTTTTTTTTTATTCAAATATTTTAACAATTTATTTTTAAATTAAAATTAAACATCTTATAAAACATAAAAGTTGTTAATAAGTTTGGTCAAACATCATCTTAGTGAGGAGAATGATATTCACTTAATGGCTGGTTGTAGTTCATTAAGAGTACTATATCCCTTAGGGATGATTAATAAGATTTACGTGATATTTGATTACTAAATTCCGTAATTTTAAATGATAGTTTACATAATTAAAGAGCAACTACTTTTTTTATTTTAAACGGCAACTACATGAATAATTAGAGTATAAATATTTATGTAACATAGATTCATGAAGTTGAAAATATTCGTCTGCTTCCTTAGTCTTTCAAAGTATTGATATATGTTGATGAGATAATTCATTTATTTAACATATAGTTTGTTTGGTGAAGGATAAGATGATTTGTTAAAGGGTAAAGGTCCAAAAGGTTCACAAATGCCAATAGCCAATAGCTCATGCTTTCTCAAATCTCATGTAAAAGCTAAAAGTAGAATTTATTTATTAATTTAATTCTCTAAGCTCCAAAGTCAACAACATATGACAAGATTTTATTTATTTTTTAATTGTTAACAGAAAACACAACTTTTTAGTCTTTTGGAGGCTATATTTATATAGCTATGATATATTGATATGGAATCAGGTACTTTTGTTTTTTTTTTTTTTTGGTCCTTCATTAATTTCTCATCATATACTATTCTATTGATATTATAAAAAAAAATCGCACTTGTTAATTAACAAAGGGAGAAGAGGAGAATATGAGGGTTTGAGATTTTTTTCACATCTAAAATGTGTTTGTCACTAGATACAAGCTTTAAAGTCCAAATATTCACTTCTAAATACATATTTAAACATATTATTTCACAGCCATTTGGTCCATTCCATCATTACCAATACCACATTTCACCATATAATATTACCGTATAATCATACTATATAAAATTTAAAAACAAACATAATTTTTTTGATTATCTATTTTTACTTCAAAACTTAGAATTTAAAAGTCAAATTCCCTCAAACTTACTTAAACGATATCCAAGCATTTCACACGATGTGGAATAAGGAAATAATTAAAACATTTGACCTCATTTCTAACTTCTGAGTTTAGATATATTAAATTTTTACACTTTACACTTAACAGTATTATCTTATACAAATAAAATATTACATAATATTATTTACCAAATTATTATTGTTTAAAATTACATAATACATACAAAACTTTACAAAAGATTGGGTTGGGCATTTATGTTGGGCTTAGGCCCAACAAGGATTGGGCTTTAGGCACTTTACAACTTCTAGAGAAAGAAGCCACAGATGTGAAAACATACACAACGTGCTTGATATATTTTCCCTATTTCTGATTGTACATTAATGTTTTAATGATTATTTTTTTTAAAGATTAGATCGGGATACAACAACATGATCTATAATAAAAATATAAATCACTATAATATAAATAAAAATAACTACTTTGTAAATTATGGTATCTGACTAAATAACCAGATTCAATGTTATATCTACTAATATGATTACCAAGTCGCCATTAATCCTGATAAGAAAATCAAGTCACAAAACAGATATAAATACTTTATTTTAAAAAGAGAACCACAACATAAAATACCATAAAAATGTATAAAGACATGCAATAGAGAAGATACTATATAAGAGTGCTTGAATATTCTTCTCCAATAAAGTAAAATAATCTTCTTTTCCCTAAAAGTTATAATTTGAAGCTATTTATACATATTTCCTAAGGCAATGGTAAAGAAGATAATTCTCTTCTATTATGAAAAACCCTAATTACATGCTTCTAAAACTAGACTTGGATGAGTTGATTATGGCTTCCATGCCTCGTTCGTTCAGATCTGCTCTTTCTTTGGGCCGGTTCCTTTGGTCTGAAAAGTTGGGCCTACGGCCCACTAGGACTTCCACATCAAATCCATTACTGGCCCAATTTTTGGTTGCTGATTTGTACAAGTTTGTGACCAAGTCTAGCAACGTAATGTGAATTAAAATCCGGTCCAACATTCTGAGGCGTGACTAAGAATATATGTAATTAACATTATTCCAATTGATGTTTCACTTAAAATATACAAGACTTGGGTAATTAATAAATTATAATTAGTGATCTACATCATATTTGCTTATTACCACTTGAAGTTAATACCACCATTATAAGTACTTCAAATCATATCCATAATAAATACCTACGTATAACCACATCATAAATATGTTACTACTTAAATTTATCTGGATTAAGAGTATTTAAAATTGTGATTAGACTCATTTGATTATCAATGATAATGAGCTAATTCAATTAACCTGACATTTTAATTTTCTGAAACAGTATATCTCAATTTTACGAAGTTCATATTTTGTAGCAAATAATAAGGAGGAATAATTATATACGTGGTATATAATCAGTACTCATGCGTAAAGATAATATAATTAATAGATTTACTGTTTAAGACAATTGCATGTGTTCATTAAATTTTAACTTTTTTTTTTTTTTTTAATTTGCGAAGGAAAAATATATATAAGTTGTTATAAAACACAGTTAGGTTTAGGAAGTGGGGCCAAGGTGATAAAATGGACTAAGGTAAAAGACATTATCTTTCTAAAGATTATGATAGAGACTTCACCAATATGAGCCGACCAACTGTCTTTCTCGGCACGTGGGATTTTTTTTATTAGTAATAACAATGATAATATCAATTGTGTTAATGTTACATTATATATTTATAATTAATATGCTTTTAATTTCTTATCAAAAACAACACATCATGTATTTATACATATGTGTCCGGCTTCGAGACCGATATCAGTGGATATCTCAACTCACAACGATCTTTATAAAATATATTATATGTTCAAGTTAGTGAATATTCAAAAAAAAAAATGACAAATGCAAAGTAAAATTGAATATTTTGAGTACTAAATAACAAAGGCCAATAAAAGTATTTTAAGTATTTAGTGAACTTTGTGATTTTAGTGTGTTTAGTGAAGTGCCTACCTTAAACTATGAGGGCTAGATATTTATACATTTTAAATGATTGTTTTAGTCAATATATTCGACGTAGAATAGAAACACATCCCTAATTTCTAGGAACCATTTTTCCATTATAGGATATATTTTATTCACTCCCATTTTCTAAGAGGAATGACTAATTTCCTTGAGAATAGGTTAAGAGAGTCTTATCATGCAACAATATTTCCTTCGAGTGGTGACCTACCCAAAGAGTTTCATCCATTCTCACAAGAGCTCATTTTTAAATAATTATATATTTTTTGAGGTAGATTTGATTCAAATCTTGAAATGTTCTCATAAGAATATTCATTTGAAATATATTGGACCTAATTTATCAAAGATAATTATCGATCATATATTTTCACGTCCTACTTTATATGGAAGGATGTATAAGTTTTCTCACATCAATGACATATTGGTTTTAACGTTACGATAACTTGAAATTCATACATCAGTATCAATTAAAAAAAATGAAATTTAATATTTTTATATGTTCAAATGAATTTTTTTATGAGTGGATCTAAAACATTTTTCCCTACCAAACTACTACGACCATTAATTATCATCATTAAGATTTTTTTCATTAGAGTATATTGTGTCTGTAGTAAAAATTTGTGATTAAAAACTTTTTATACAATAATGCTAATAATGTTTTTGTGGTATTTGTACCAAATTTTTAATCATTAACTTTGTAAACTTTCAAAAAGAAATATCACGACACCATAAAATTGTTCAAAATTATAAGAAAATTTTAACATGTTACTAAAATAAATCGTACCAAATCATTTTTATTTTTCATTATACATTGCAAATTTACTTTTCCAGAGATTTTATTTATGGCCTTTTTTTCTCCAACAATATAGTATCATATAACTTTTTTTATCTTTTAATTGCCACATGATATATTAATAGTATCTTAATTAACAATAAAACATTTTCTGTAATTATGCATAGAATTGGATAGAATGATTACCATTACCAGAATTATCATTCCGTGATTGTTTTCATTGGTGTGTATAATATATGTAATAAACATCTGAAGCTGTATAAAAAATCATATAGTAGTAAAATATACAATTAAGCCACTGTAAAACATTAAAACATCCTATTAAATGTTCAAATCACAATCACTAAGATTTTTATATAGCCTGTTTTTTGTCCAATAATTAAATATCACGTACATTTTTTTCAAACGAAAAATATCTCGTACTAAATTTGGAAGAGATAACATTCATTAAAGTTTGGATAAGATTGGCCAAACACCCTTTAAATATAAATTATCTTGAACAATATCTCAATATGATATAGATTAGATTGTGAAGTGTATACCCTAATTATGAATAGCGACTAACTATTCACATCACACGTACCATACCAAACCCCCTTCCCCCCCCCCAAATAATTTTGTGGCATAATTTCACATAAATTTTATTGAAACACATATATATATATATATATATATATATATATTATAAATCATATAAGACAAGAAATATTCACAATTCATGTTATAAAGCTTATGATTAATCTCAAATAAAATATCAAATGTTTTATTTCATCATTAAACACAATTTAAGATGAACATTAAACCAATTAATTGTGGTTTTAAAGGTGAAGTTACATTTCCATTTTTTTTTTAGTTCTTATACAAACTTTGTTCCAACATTCTCTTTGTTATCATTTGTTAGCTAAATTTATGAATTTTATATAACTCATTTTATGGAATTAATGTGATTCTTTTTTTAATTTTGAATTTTAAATTTCTCAATTTTTATGTTCTTCCATCTATTAAAAAAAATCAAAATACACTAAAATGACGTAAATTGCGAGCCAAGCTACTTATATTACAAAGTATTATGATTATGATTATTATATATTTTTATTATAAAATGTCTTTTGATTATTTACATTTTACATATGTTTTAGGTGTTGACTCCATCAATTGGTGTGTGGATAGAAGGCTGCAAATGTGGATAAGACGTGGAGAGATAAGGTTTAATAATCCCATAATTCCATTGGTTATTT
Organism: Scutellaria barbata; assembly: GCA_028654395.1. NCBI lineage: Eukaryota > Viridiplantae > Streptophyta > Magnoliopsida > Lamiales > Lamiaceae > Scutellaria > Scutellaria barbata. The sequence continues at coordinate 14,891,525 of CM053645.1, forward strand.
AAGAAATAAATAATAAAACTAATTTATACCGTGGAATATACTTTGAACCTTTCACAAGGGCCCACGTGGATTTTTTGCTTTTGGGAAAGTCTGAAAATCACGCCGACCATTATATAAGCCCAAAACAAATAAACCTTGTTCCTCACTTTATTACTTTGTCTTGTAATAATATCCGAGACTAAAGAAAGAATTAAATTGTTCAATTAATACAACTTTGTTTGGGTATATCTAAATTTTAATTTATGGCAAACTTGTTCAAACATATTTTTTACTTTCAAATATAACGAAACTCTATATTAAATTTAATAAATTTTAGATTTGAACCGTTACCCAACAAATCTTGACATCAAAATCTAAGTATAATTTTCAAAGATAATTAGGTTGTTATTGGGTGATTTAAGATATATGATTTGAATTTACTTTATTTTATATTGATCCATATTAATAGGGTCAAACAAAACCTTTATTTTTATAAAAAGATAAATAAATTAATAAATTATGATATTATCCATAAACAAATCTTAGTTTTACAAATATCAAATTTTTATTTTTGTTAATCACATCAAATAGATTTACAAATAAATTTTAATTTCAAGATTGAACTGAATCTCTCAATTTGATTTGGTTTTTCTCATCCTTTGATGTAAGTCAATTTTAAAAATAAAAATCGAGACCTTCTATTTTAATAAATCGATCGAATCATTAGATTGATTAGATTGATTCATCTTTTATGTTCTTGTTCGGTTTCATTCTCGACCCTATAAATTAGAGTGCAAGCAAAATTCTTTGAAATTGTCCAAAAAATAGTTCAAAAAATAAAAGTTAATAAACTTTAAATTCTTATTAATCCATATATTTATTAACAGATTTACTTTTTCCTCAAATAATAATTCATTCAAACCCCATCCTAATTAATAGTCAATCAGACATCCAAGATAATGCAATTATATTTACGCCTATCTCTAGGAGACAAACATAAAAAATAAAAAAAATAATAAAAAGTAGATACATAGATATGTTATTTTATATATTGAGTATTAAATTTGAGGAGTATATCTAGGGGAGAATTAAGATTTAATGTAAAAAAGGTCTTAATCACGTGGGAAGATCCTTGATTTGTAGGATTGGTGGTGGTCAATTTTGAAACTGGCATATTGTTCTCAATTATTGAGTTCACGAAACTTTAATTTCGATATCATTTTAAAATTGTACAAGGTGGTACCCTTACCCCCAATGGGACAAGTAAAGCATAACCAAAAGTCAATAATTTGTAGCACTTCCAAAATATTTGGCAATTTTATTGAGCTATTCATTCTCTCTTTGACTATTCTTTCCTCGTAAAAAGTAGTAAATTACCATTCCTTTTCTTTTCTTTTCTTTCTTTTTCCTTTTTAATTTTTGGTAAAAAAAAAAGAAGCATTATCAATTTATCATTGGTCCAGAATTATATCCATATTTTTAATGCTTCACCTAAATTGCACAAACTTATTTTCTTTCTAATGTTATTAAATTTCAAATTTGGTTAGGTGGTCGATGCATATTTGTTACTTAATTTTGAATAATACGTTTGATTATTTTTCTCGTTAAAAGAATTTAATATATCTAAACTTGAAAGTTAGAAGTCAGGTTTAATGTTCAAATTATTTTTTCTCTTATTCCACATCTTGTGAAATGCTTGGATATCGTTTAAGTAAGATTGAGAAAATTTCACTTGTAAATCCTAAATTTTGTGGTAAAAATGAATAATTAAAAATTTGCATTTTGTTTTTAAATTTTATATAATATGATTATACGGTGAAATGTGGTATTGGTAACAATGGAATGGATCAAATGGTTGTGAAATGATATGTTTAAATATGTATTTATAGTGATAATTGTTAATAATGGATATTGGTATTTATAGTTATTAGAAGTGAATATGATTTGGACTTTAAAGTTTGTATCTAGTGACACAAACACCTTTTAGATGTGAAAAAAAATCTCAAACTCTCGTATTCTCCTCTTCTCCCTTTGTTAATTAACAAGTGCGAATTTTTTATTTTCTTTTTAATATGAATAGAATAGAGTATGACGAGAAAATAAAGAAGGAGAAAAAAATACAAAAATACCTAATTCCATCATTTACATTATATCAATTATATAAATAAAGTCTCCAAAAGACTAAAAGTATTTTCTGTTAACAGTAAAAATAGTAAATGACGTTTATTTATATGAGTGACAATCATACTGTTTTCAAATAACTACTATAGGAAACACCCAAATAAAATTACAGATAGATTTCATAAATATTGCATTCCCTATTTGAATTTCGATAATCAGTCTCTCTCACACACACATTCCACGTTTTCATTTAAAAAAAAAAAAAAAAACTAGTAAGGTTTTATTTCCCCAATGAAAGCAATACACCAAAATTTCGGCCTTAACTCAAGAATAGGACGTGATGAGTTTGGCATTTTCATTTGCACCCAAAAAAGGATGGATAAAATAATGATTGAGTCAAGTTTTTTAATGATTGAATATTAATATTTTAAATATTTTAATTTGGATTAATTTCACACTTTTCAAAAATTACAATTTTAACTAATATCTTGAATATTAATAAATATAACATAAATTTTAATATATCATGTATCCGTAAGCCACGAACAAATTTCAAACATTAATATACTGATAAAGTATTACACATATTCATCTAAAAACTTATATTAATTTAATTTGTTAAGCTGATGTTATTTTAAAAACTAATGATAATTATTGATAGACACTCTCTCACTATGAAGAATGTGTTTGGTTAAGTTTATTCACAAAAGAATTACAAATTGTTACATTAATAGTTTTTAGAACCTATAAACTATTATATCTCACTTCCGAAATAAGTTGTTAAAATATTTTTAATAAAATAAACTTGTTGAATAAATTATATTGAAAGTTCAACCTAACAAACCATACATCCACTTACATTAGACGTGAATCAGAATTGAAGTGATAATAATTATCAAAAGCGCCTTCAAATGTAAAAATGAACTTCATATATTTTTTCTTATAATATTAAATAAAACATCTTAAATGACCTCATTAATTATATTATATTTTAATATAGACCTAGTAAAATGCTCTTACTATATATATATATATGTATATATGTTGGAGCATGTGTGGCTGGTGTTTGTCACAGAGTACTATAATTATGTGAGAGAAATTAATAGTCCCTTCTTGGCATTATCAATTATCAACTACTCGTTAGCTTTTATCGTTAGAAAAAAGAAAAACACTCATTAGCTCCAAAACATCATCTGAACCATTGACCCACTGAAATATTAAATTAACCTTTGCCTAATTATTATATAATATATAATTATCAACATTAAATTTGATTTTAATATTAATCCTCTTAATTATATTACATATTTAAATTTAGAGACACCTTTTATTCCACATAACATAACCCATATAATAGTTCGCATCCTTAATATAGTTATGCAAAAATCGTGCTATCCGATTTTGTAATCATAAACAAATTTTTTTTTTGTGTCTTTCATAGTTGTGTACTATTTCCTTTTTCTGAAGTTTTTTTTCTCGTATTAACCTATTGACTCATCCATTTATTTCAATATGAAGCTCGATCACATTGATCAAAACTTCCAAACAATTTCATTCAAACTTTTGGCTTAAATTTAAGTTAACAGGCAATGTATCCACCAACTTTACATGCCCCAAGATATTCTTGATTTTCACTCATTCCAAGTTTTCTTTATGTTGTTTTTAGGTACAGTTATTTCAAATTTAAAGATAAAGAATGCATGGCTTTATTTAAATTTGTAGAGATCTGGTGAATGGTGATTGTGTTTTGTTGTTGTTTTCTGTATTTTAGGATAACATTTTTTGATATTGACTATTTTCATAAAGTGAATATAATATACCCCATAAAGTTGTGTGCATTGTGCAGTCTTATCTATTTGATAAAGATGATTCACAAAATCCTTTTTCCAATTATTGCTGATTCTAAATCCAACTGTTTGGAAGTGGTAATAATCTCTGTTCATGTTAAATATTTTAAATCACGCATGACATTTTTTGGTTTTGATTTAAATTATACTTCACCCATATCATAATAATTGTCCTTTTAAAACCGTCTAAATTTATTTCATATTAAATATCGTTTTAAATTTTTATACAATTTTATTTTCAAATTATCATTATTAATCTTTAACTAAAATTTAGGGGTTTAATATGACATCTTTTATGAAATTAAATTAATTCTCTTTCGATTCATAAATTATAAATTTTTTGATTAGTTAAGAATATATTTGTTCAATTTTCATATTCCTTAATTTATGACAAAATACTTTAGAACCACATTTATTTTTTTATAATAAAGAATTAAATATTATATATTTTGTTTGTATATTAATAATATCATATTATACGTCTGTGTGTGACTTGTATGACATATATATTAGTAATGAAAACGTGAGTTTAAGATATACGGACAAAAGTTGGAAACTACTAGGTTGAGCTAAAGTTGAATTATCTCAATTATATGGGTCATATACGGATTTTTATCATATATTTGAATATTATACATCTGCATCAATAATTAAAAAACAATTAGCTTTTCCATGAATAGTAATGAGATATCAATACACCTATATTTGGTTCTGGCATTATTCTCCAAATTATGTTCTAATATTTTATTCAGTTTTCATTAGTATACATTATGAGAGGTTGACAAAGATTTGAACTGCGATTTCCTTTTAAATAGGCAAGGTTATATATCAACTCTTCCAATGAAAAATATTTAAACTATAATTTTTTTATTTATCAAGACCAAAAAAATTATTAATCAATTACACAATCTAATGACTTATAAAATTATTAGTTATTATTAACCAATTATGTTCAAAATATGTAATTGTTGCAAGTTAAAGTAACAAATGAAATCAATTCATAAATTCTAACACATTTTTATAGTACTCCTATTTATATTAGGTCAAGCTCTAAAATTCTTTCCAAAATTTATATATTTTAAGGATATTCTAGACCAGTCTAGAAGGATTTGCATAGGAGTGAACCTCCTCATCCAACCAACTTGGTGTAAAATTCGATTCAAATATTTTTGAGTATATTACATAAAATATGTGTTTTGTGAGTTTTGATATTCTTGAATTATTAATTTTTTATTCTTCTTCTTATCTTCCTCCTCCTTATGGAAGAATATACTTATGAGATACCTTCAAGTATTTAATTTTGTAAATAAATTAATCCATAATTTATATTTTTTTGGATTCAAAATAATTGCTCTTCTAGTTTTATAGATGATAAGTTTTGCTTCCAATTACGAGTTGTTTTACTCATATTGTCATTTTTCTTTCAATTTACCTCCGATCTCAATCCCTGTAAAGAATGACTTACCTATAAAATTTATCTAAAATTTATTCATACAATATTTTACAGATTTTTCTTATCTCAATTTTCCTTATTTTCTCTTTTATATTATATCATCTTGAGTAAGGAGAGATTGATAGTACCGACATTATTGTCCAATTTTTATATTACTTAATCCGTAACAAAAAACTTCGAAACAATACATATTTTAAATAAAAAATATTATGTAAATTTGTGGAAAATAAAATACATGCCCCGAAATTATATTCATATGATCTGAAATTATTTTTCATTACCCTTTCATGTGACATACTATGTTGAAGAATGAGAAATTTTCATTTTGACTGCAATTACTGTTTTTTCTTCTAAATCTACTCTTACATCCCGAAATTATAAACAAGTATTTTACATTAATAGTTGTGACACATTTGGATTTAGAATAATAGAGTAGTATTAAATATTGTTGAGAGAGCAATAATTATGATTAAAAACAAAATAAAAGAGTGTGAAATTAGGTTCCAAAATAGGAGATTGGCTAGGATTTTATCCGCGTGAGGGTTAGACACCTACAGCCATTTACTTCTCCACACAACAAACCTCACCCATATAATTATTACACGCATACTCCTCTCCTCACCTCACCTCACCTCACCTGTCTCTCTCTTTCATCCCCGACTCTCTCTCTCTCCTCGTGCCACTTTCTCTCTCTCCCTCTATATCTGTAATCTGTATCCACACACACCAGCTTCCGTTTAGGAAACTCGCCATAAGAAACACACCAACACCCCACCCAAACCAACCTATCCAGTCTTCACTCGGATCTTGTTGAAGGATCCGATTCATCCTAACCTAGCCGAACCATTTCCTTCTCTCTCCTGCTTCTTGTAATCGACTTTTAGTTTCTTCGGCAATGACGAGGCGGTGCTCGCATTGCAGCCACAACGGCCACAATTCTCGGACGTGTCCGAATCGAGGTGTGAAGCTTTTTGGGGTCCGATTGACGGATGGGTCGATCCGGAAGAGTGCTAGTATGGGTAACTTGACTCATTATATGGGTGGCGGTGGTAGTGGTGGTGCGACCCCTCTAAACGGCGCCGCACATGAATCTCCCGCCGACACCCCCGACCATCCGTCTGCTGGCTCTGCCGCTGCCGATGGTTACGCCTCGGAAGACTTTGTCGCCGGCTCCTCCAGCCGTGAGAGGAAGAAAGGTTTCCTTGTTTTTCTATTTGTTACTTCAAGTGATTTCTGTGTTTTAGTTTTGTATCGTTATTTGTTTGGTTTGAGTAGGTTTTTATAATTTTAATTTGTGCTGTATTCGTGAGGTATGTTGATTGACTAATTTTTGTAGTTTAATTTATCCTTGGATCTGATGAATTGGTCGATGTACTATTAAACATGGAGAAATTGAATTAGAAACGCAAAAAGGAAAAGTGAAATAGACTTCTGATTGATCATTTTAATTTCTGTATAATATTAATCGTTTCTGTATAATTGCATGTGTGCATACAGAGTATGTGGTTCCAGTTGTATATACCGTGCTTATGTATCAGTATCTGTGTGTTGTGATTTGTATGTGTTTATTTGGGATTATCAAATTGTAGGCTTATTTGGATGTGTGAAGTTGATTGTTTGGCTATCAGATGAAATATGGTTCCGGATTCTTCTGAAGTTGATGTTTGGCTGCAATCAGATGAAATATGGTTCCGGAATTTCAATGACTTTTTTTCCATCATACTTGTTGCATTTCTGTAAAGTGCTTTTGGATGACTGTTTTTTTTTTAACATGCTTATGTATCAATGTGTTGTGATTTCTATGTGGTTATTTGGGGTTTTACATGCTTGTATATGTGAAATTGATTGTTTAGCTGCAATCAGATGAACATGGTTCTGGATTCTTCTGAAGTTGATTGTTTGGCTGCAATCAGATAAATTATGGTTCCTGATTCTTCAATGAGTGTTTGGATGCAATCAGATGAAATATGGTTCCTGATTCTTCAATGACTTCTTTTTTTCCATGATTCTTGTTGCATGACTGGTTTTGGATGACTGCTTTTTTTTTTACATGATTATGTATATTTGTTTATTTGGGGTTTTTGGATGACTTCTTTTTTTTTACATGTTTGAATGACTTTTTTTTTTTAAATGCTTATGTATCAAATGTGTTGTGATCTGTATGTGTTTATTTGGGAATTCTCAAATGTGTGAAGTTGATTGTTTGGCTGCAATCAATCAGATGAAATATGGTTCCGGATTCTTCAATGACAATAGTGCTTTTGGATGACTATTTATCAATGTGTGTGTATGGTTCCAGATTCTTCAATGACTAAAGTTCTTTTGGATGACTGTTTATCAATGTGTGTGTTGTGATTTGTATGTGTGTTTATTTGGGGATTCTCATATTGTAGACTTTTTTGGATGTGTGAAGTTGATTGTTTGGCTGCAATCAGATGAAATATGGTTTCGGATTCTTGAATGACTTTTTTTTCTATGATACTTGTCGCGTTCTATTAAGTGTTTTTGGGTTTGGTGTCACGGACTTGTTCCATGAAATATGGTTCCAGATTCTTGAAGGATTGTTTTACGTCTCGTGTTCTCTTTTCGGCCCTCGCGTGTTTTTGAGTTTGGTGTCACGGACTTGTTCTATGAAGTATGATTCCGGATTCTTGAAAGACTGTTTTACGTCTTGTGCGCTCTTTTCCGCCCCTTGCGGTAACTAAGTCAGCTCCCGGCTAAGTGTTGTTCTGGATTCTTGAATGATTGTTTTACGTCTCGTGCACTCTTTTCCGCACGTTGCGGTAACTAAGTCAGCTCCTGACTAAGTGTTGGTTCCGGATTCTTGAATGATGTTGCGTGTCGTGCGCTCTTTTCCGCCCCTTGCGATAACTAAGTCAGCTCCCAACTTAGTGTTGTGTGTGGTAAGTGAAAGACCAAGTAAAAACTTTGAAAGATTGTGGGAAAACATGTAAATTCACTCAAACTCAAAATGCTAGTGGGGATCCTACCATCTGTCTAATGGGCTGTGCGGATCAACTTGATCCAATTCGTAGGAGTAGTTCATTATAACACTCCATAATTCTCTAAAAGTACATAAATAATCTAGAAAAGCTCTAGAACTATGTACAAGGATCCTACACTACTCTAGATTCTTCCTATTATATGTGAGCTAAAATGTGGGCTAAGTATTTCGGCCAATTTTTGGGTTAGGCTTAGGTAAAATTCTCAAGTCTGGGAAATATGCATCTTCTGCTCAAAGTGCGTGACATTGGGGACTAGATATATGCTTGAAAACGACGAAATTTGTGTTAGTGCTTTCAAGTCTAAATACATGGAGGAAAGAAAATAATAAGGTAATAAGGACAAGAAATCCCTTATATGTTTTATTGGTCACTCGATCAAGAAATTACATTTTTTTTTTCTAATTGAGAATGGAGCCGAAAAGAAATGCACTTTGACTTTACCTCTTTACTTATGATAAGATCTGGTTACAGTTTTGGGAGCAAAGTTTGAGTTACTCTGTATATAGTCCTCTCATGTATTTATTTATTTGTTTCTTTTCTTTAAATCACTCTTGCAAAATTATGTTGTTTGTTTGTTTGGGTGTGTGTGTGTTTAAGTTCAGACCCTTTGAGAATGTGAGGAATTATGGGAGGGACGAGATACCAATGCTCGACCTTACCTCTAAAAGATGAAGCCATGTTTCTGTAAACCTATGTTTGAATGTTAACATACACAATCCTGGCATCTTGTAATGTAACTTGGAGGGAAGAGGAACCTGAAGAACTGAGAACACCCAGAAGCTGAAAATCTTTATAGGTATAAGTAAGGTCGTGAAAATTTGTGCATAGATAATCATAAAGTTTTACATGAAATGAAGTTAGTGCAGGTTTAGGAATGGGGATGGATGGATTTTGAGACAAAAGGGGTTAAAAATCTGCTGATGGCATTGCAACTGGTGCTTGAGTTGCTGGCGTCTCTAACCCTAGTGCTAAGTCTTTCAAGATACTCAACTATTCATATCATATGTGAATATTTGTATGCTCTTTCAGTTTGTGTGTACTTTCAATTTGTCAGTTGCACTATGTGCTGTGCATATGTGTTTTGACATAGTTCCATTTTCCGTTTTCCAGGTGTTCCATGGACAGAAGAGGAACATAGGTTATTTTTGCTTGGCTTGCAAAAGCTCGGTAAAGGTGACTGGCGTGGTATTGCACGGAACTATGTGATCTCTAGAACACCTACTCAAGTTGCTAGCCATGCCCAAAAATACTTCATAAGACAAAGTAATGTGTCTAGGAGGAAAAGACGCTCAAGCCTCTTTGATATTGTGGCTGATGATGTAAGCATTATCTCTTACTTCTGTAGGTATTATCTACTTACAAACTTAATAAGTGATTGTCAGTTATGTTCACCTTCATGGAAACAAATTTTAACGCATTTGGATCAGATGGGTATGGCTGACAAGGTAGGTAATCAGTCAGATTATAGGCTGCATGATGTGCGGCACAAACTTAGATGATAGACCATATCTTTCTGGAAATAGCTATCTCTATTTGTAGATCAATGTGCTTAATGATATATGCATGTCTAATGACTGTAATGTGGTATTACTTGGCTGCATTGGGAGAAAGAATTTGAATTGCATAGATTGAAGAGTTGGTTCAAAATGAGAGTGATGGTTTCAAATCCATTAACCACTTGTGAATTTTCTACAATTGATTTGAAATCTATCCTCAAATCCTTCAATGCAAACACAACCTCAAGAATCATCATATTGGGGAGCTAAACTAACTATAAGCTTGTTTTTTGACTCATGTTTCAATTAGGTCACTAAGCTAATCACTCAACTTTTTTTTCCTCCAGTCAGCTGATGCTCCTGTGATGTCGAGAGATTTTTTCCCAGTGAACCCTCCACAGGTGGAGACTCAAAGCAGCACGGTTGCTCCTTCTGCTCTTGATGAAGAATGTGAATCTATGGAATCTGCAAACTCCAATGAAGGTGATAATCCCCCTTCCAACCAAGAGGGCTCACAATATCCTTACCCCGTCATCTATCCCGCATATGTTGCTCCACTCTTAATGCCTGTCCAATTTTGGCCGGGGTACAATACGGAGCCAGCACAGGCAGAAACTCATGAAGTGGTGAAACCAACAGCTGTGCATTCAAAAAGCCCGATTAATGTGGACGAGCTAGTCGGCATGTCAAAACTAAGCTTAGGAGAATCCCTGGGTGATACTGGGCCATCAACCCTCTCACTTAAACTGGTTGAAGGCTCTGCAAGGCCGTCAGCTTTTCAGGCCAATCCGACTTCAGGTTCTTCAGGTATCAACTCTAGTCACAGTCCAATTCACGCTGTTTAGAGAAACTATGTTGTTGTGATGTTGGATCCCTCTGTACCGATGATCTCCAGAGATCTCTTGTTAATAGAAGGTGATGATAGCGTCTTAGAGTGGTTGCGGTAAGTTATAATTTTATTTCTTAGGCTGTGATAATAAGTGTGTTTAGGGAGGAAGGGATTAACTAGTGGAAATCGACATTTTCTTAACGTTGTAGGCTCCAGAAGAAACTCGTTTTCGAAATTATTTGAATCTTTCAGAATTTGTCCATTGCTTGGTTTTTCTTTTGAGACTACTAATGTGCATACGCTTATTCTATGTTGATTATTTCTATGTTGATTGAGTTGTGTGGTGTATATATAATTTTTCTGTAGATTTTGGAAAAACCAATCTCTTGTAGGCAAGAATCCGTACATCTTCTTGAGAGTTTATATGCAGAAAAGAGGGAAGACGACGGTCCAAAATGCCCCTTGCATTTGTGCCAATTCTAATGTTTTAAGATTATAACCTATGTATATTTCTTGTTTTGGCACATTTAGAGTCGATGATTTCTGTTGGGAGCCTTCAGGTTCTCCAATGGAATTGGATCATTTATTTTAATTTTGTATTTCATCTTGTATTTCGTTGTTTTAAATTTTTCTTTAGAAAAAGTTAATTGTGTGATTTTTACACGATGTGATGAAATTAACACAGAGAGAAAGGTTGCACAATGATATCAAACTTGCGAGCCTTAAAAGCCCGATACCTACTCTCTTGTATCTGGATTCGCTCCTCAATCGCAACATGACTCGAACACTATATCCTGGCTAAGATGAATTGCTGGGCGGGCCTAAAACCGCAATTGTTGAATAATTGTCCTCTGAAATGAGATCCATACAAATGTTTGTGCTCACACAGAAAGCAATCAAACACTTTTGCATAAACACTATATTTACACTAGCTTAGCTTTAAAATCTGGCACAAAACAATTAAGACAAATGTTTCATCAACAAGTGAACTCTCGAAGCCAACCTTAATCAGTGTCAAAATGTACACACAATCTGTGCAATAGGTCTACCTCAGTGCAACAAAAAAAGATGTTAACAAACAACCTACTCAAACCATGCAGACAATTAGCAAATTCGCCACAAATAATATCGAAGTTGACAGATTCTAAAATCTTCAATTATGTCTTAGTTTAGCTTAAGGGTACAAATGCACAAGATTGTCTCCTTGTTCAGAGCTTTCAATCCATTGATAAAGAAAGCAAAAGAAAATACAAGGAAGAAGGATTTCACGTCTGTTATACGCCATTTTTGTTTAATGCTGGGGATGTAGAAAGCCATTGCCCTCCCATTGCACTTGTGGAACTTTAAACAACAAATTGCTCAATATTGGTTCTTGTGATGTTGGAACGTTTGATTTTGCTGGAGTGTTTTCATTATCAAAATTGACCCCAACTTCTGGAAAATTTCCACTCTTCAGTTGTTGCTGGAGGATATCAGGCAGCAAAACCACACTTTGGCCCTGCAAAGGGAATAAACAACTTAAAGCATTGAGCGCCAGCAACTTCAACCAACCCGCCCCCAGAACTATTCATAACAAGAATAAAACAAAAAAAAAGGGAGGAAAGAATGCATAGATTGCTAAATCTTTCTTGGGAATTATAAGATGCCCATTAAAAATTGTTTAAGAGACCACATTCATAGATTTAATGTGAATTATGTGATAATGATATCCAGAATTGTGTTTCTAGTATTTCGCAAAACCACTTAATTTCACAGAAATTTAAGACCATCAAAAGTTCTTTTGTCTGGATATGATGATTCAAGTCTTAAGCAGCATATATTTCACAAACAACTAAGGCATTTTGCAAATCTATTAAACTAGTGATGAAACATCTGGGAATAAAGTAAACTTCTTGTTCTGGCCATATTGATCAATATATTTCCTACTATGAAAAGGCAGTTCAGTAAAATATAGAAATATAATACTAGGAACCTATTCAACTCAAGGAAATCAGCTCCTAGCACGTGTTGCAGCAAGCATAAAGCGCAGCAGACGCACAAGCAAACCATAACAAGTTCCTTTTTATACCAGTTCTCATTGGCAAAACTATATTAAAGAAATTCTTGATAAATAAACTTCACACTATATCAAGAAACAAGTAAGAAATTAATAAAATGTAAGCCGACTTACAACTAAACCCTTCCTCCAATGACTCATTGATTTCACTTTATAAGAGATTTCGTCACTCTGAACCTTTGAAATGAAGTCTTCCTCCAGAGTCTGAAGCTTAGAGTCCACTTGGTATGCTTCAGTGTAGCGATACCGCTGCAGTAGCCAAAAATAAAACTGATGAGACGCAGAACCAGATGTCTGACTGATGAAATGCTCTTAACTACGTAAAATCTGGTCAGCATAAAAATTCCACCTAAATCATTATTACCGATATAAACAACCATGTCACTTGAAAATTTAAGCTCATGCACATATTATGCCGTGACTTGTCTGACTGACGTACATGGTAAATATGTTTTCAAAACTTAAAGCCTTCCCTACATTATAGCATGATTCAACAAATCAATTATTTTAAATGGATCAGGAAGCACAGTAGAATTACATTCAGATGGCAAACTTAAACCTAGAATTTGGATGTGATTCAACTTTAGAACTTTATTATTAGATACCATTTTCAGATAGCCAATGTGATTGCTATAGGGAATGAATTATATTATTATAGAAACTACATTCAATTGAGATAAATTAGCAAATAAGGATGCAAGGTAATCGTTGCAGAAATAAGTACAGGGGTAAAGAAGACAAAGACAAGCTCCCACTTGAGATTTTTCTTTTTTTAAAAGTTAGAAGTACCTGTAGATAGTAGACCACAAGAAGACTTCCCACAGTTGATGAAGGATCTTCTATTGCGACATCAAACAAACATTTATGGAGATGCTTCTCCTCATCAGAGTTCCAGGGCAACTCAATCATCCGATCAACTAAGCTCCCCCGAATACAAAGATAGCAAATTTCAGTTACCAGAACGTCCAACCACATTAGCCAATTGTTGAACTGTTCTTTCACTTCATCATCAGCATTCTTCAGTTTCTTATCCTTGACTTTTGTACATATCATTCTCTGGTACATGAATGCCTCAGTCAGAAGTCCACACTCTACCCGAACCTGAACAGCAGTAACAGCTTCCCCGAGAGAAACTAAAGTTGCTCCCCCATCTCGCCCTGACCACCTTAATGTCATAAGAGCAGCATCTGGATTCTGTCTCTCCAGCAGTGTCTGTGCAACCTTAGGATGAATAGATGGGTCTGCAATTTCAGGAAGAAGGCGACATGCTTCCTAGCAATACAAATTGTGAACAAAGTCAGTGAAACCAATCGTAGATCAGAGCAGTAATTACATGAGCATGAAAGAAACTACAATCATTATTGACATCTCAGCTGGATAAAAAGCAATTATATAAGACTAAGTAGAGATGTAAAAATTTAAATGACATCTTTATTAACAACATTCATGGAAATGAGTATTTGACAAAGAAAACACTCTTGTTTTTAGGAAAAAGGAACAGACTTCTAATGATATATTTCTTAGTGCTTGTAAACCATCAGCCGACATGCCATATCTATTATATTCAACATCCAACAGCCTATCTCATTTCTTCCTTTTCTTCGGCATTTACCCTTTTCAAGGAAGACAATTGTACTATCCTAACCATTTCTGAGTTCTGCTAACCAACTCCAGTCATTGCTAGTAATATAACTAACAGGAATTAGAAGCCAAATGATTTCATATAGGAAATACCCAGAATAGAACAAACAGGTGTATGATGAATAACTGATATCAAGGGGGAAAAGAAAAGGAACACTCCAAATCCTAGCAGAATAAAAGCATTGTTCGAACATCAGATCACAAATGAATAACCCATTCCCCACTATGAAGTCAACATCTTATGGTTTATAGCTAAACAGAGAAAGTGACAGAACACCAACTTAAAAACACTTGAACATAAGTTTACCTCCAAAGCTTGATCAGTGTGGTCATCCAATAGGTAAAAGACAAAAGATTCCAGCAAAGAGTGTCTAGTTATACTGAATGTCACAGCAAAGTCATCAACAATGCTTCTCCACTCGTCATCAGGAAGTGTCCAGTGTCGATCAAAAAGAAAATACAAGAACTGTACCAAGGGTTAAGGAATGATAAAAATGTTAAAAAGAAAAGTATCATGAATAAACATCAGGACAAACATCCCATGTTCTAAATTAGATAGGATACAATAGCCTGCTTGGAAACCACCAAATCAGAATTTCCTTGTAGAAAAAGCACATCAACAGCAGCTCGGAGATTTTCAAAAGGGTAGCATCCTGGCATTCCCTGTAACCTAGATAGAAAAAGTAAATTGCCCCCACTTGCTAATTCCCCTTCGTCATTATGAATGTATGCTTGCTCTGTGTCAAGATTTGAAAGTGCATCTTCAATAAAGAGGCTAGATGTACTTTGTGCAGTAGACTCCATAATACGATTGATTGGGTCAGGCCATGCTCGCTTAATTGCTGCCGATTTCCTTTCACGAAAAGATGAACTCCATGATGCAAAATCAGAAAACCTAGATCTCACTTTTTCCAAAAATTGATGTCTGATGCACCAAATCATGATCTCCAAGTGCTGTAAAACAATAAATATATAAATAAATATGAAAAATAAAACCAACTTTCGTTAAAAGCACAGATACATGTCTAGGTATATTAATTCAGCAATTATCTTTTCATCAAGACATCAAGTTTAACTAGAGACTTTTAAGCAAGCTTTTACAGGTAACAGAAGGTTCACATAGTGTACAAAATCTATGTGAAAATTTAGGTATACAAAGAACAACATTCCCAAGTAACTCAGACGAGATTATATACAAAACAAACTTCCACGCAGATGACCTTTTAACTATGGTGTTAGACTGTGAATCTCATCAAATAATCTTAACGGTGAAGTGGCATAATAGCAACAGAATATGGTCTGTACACAGCAAGAACTTTGAATGTTGACCTGTTTTGTCTTCAATATACTCTCCTGCAGATGATTCAGGTCCTGAAGCATTGCAGAAACAGAGCCTCTGAATGAACATTCCAATACTTCAAGAACATTGGACATACCTGCTAACTTTGAAGAAATTTTCAAAAGAGAACTTGACTTTTCTTTCATTTCTAGTACTGTAAGATTATCTATTAATGATGTCAAGGTTTACAGAGTTGTTGGTGCATTTCTCAGTCAAACATTTATGAAATAACTTAAGGATACATATCGTCTTCAGCTCTGTCTTAATATTGTTGAATGTCCGTCTGCACCAATCTTTAACAACTTTCTCATCAAGCAAGAATGCAATAACTGAATCACTTGATACAGCACTTTCATCCATGCATACATCCGTAACATCTGTTAGATTTTATTAAGGAAAAAAAGGATTGAAAAATGTAGTTTAACTAAATACTGATAAAAGATAAGCAGAATTCCCCTTTTCTTTCAGCTTAAAAGCAAGTAAAAACTCCAAACACCTTGCTGTTTGGGCCTCCTAGTTTGCATACCTGCCTAAGTAGAGCAAGTCACAGCAACAATAAGAAAAAATTTGAAGAAACATTTTCCACAGAACCCCTAAAGATATTAGTTCTGAAAGACAAATTATCAAATTATGCCAACATGAAACTCAAAACATCCTAAAGAAAACTTAGGATGATTTTGCTTTACCAAATTTTGAAAACAAAAATCAAAATGGATCCCTTTGATGACAAGTGACAAGAGTATTAAGTATGTCATGCAATAAGAATGAAGCTAGGCATTCTCTCAATATAAATAAACATATAACAGTATAGGGATACAGTGGCAAATTAGAGAAACGAGATTGTTCTCCAAGGCGACATCGAAGAGAGAATATAGCCGTTGAACATCAGCAACAAGTTCATTTTCACCATCTTCCTTGTCTCTCAATCTATCATCACACCTCTTGGAAATAAGACCCGCCTCAATACATTCATAGTAAAGGCGAAGAGGGAGCTCGTTTCCCCCCTTGGGCAGGGTAATTCTACATATGGGGCAAACATCACATCTTTGACTACATTCCTCACACAAAGCAGCATGATTGCAAGATATAAGAACCCTTTGTACATAGCGTCCACAGCTCCTCAAATCCCTAGTCGCCCTACATCGCTCGACTTTAGCTTCATTGCACAGCTCAATAGGATCAATCGATGCCAAACGAACCAATGCCTTCTAAAATCATCGCAATAGCTCCAATGTCAAGCAACTAATTAATTTTAGTTCAATTACAGTAGAATCATGTGAAACCCATATATATTCCAGGGTTTATAGGAATCAATGGAAGTGAATCGATAAAATTGAGCATGGATAGAAAGTGGATTGTGGATAAATAAATGGGAACATATACCTGGCTTCGAGCAGTGGGTTCAGCGAACTTCCGACCCACCATTACTGAACAAGCTCTAGGAACAGCAATAAACCAATAAAGCTGCAATTTATGAATAAACGAACGATAAAAACAAAATCTTCTTAATCTTCTGCAACTTATTTAGCACTAGTCCAGAGGGCGGGGTGAGGGGGACTGGAAGGTTTTTGGAGAAACCAAAATGGGGTTTTAAGGTTTAATTAAATTTAATCTAATACTTGAATAATTACATAATAACTTTCTATAATATTACATTTTTGTATGTACTATTGCAATTTGCAATAGCAAAATCACTATTGCAATAACTAATTTAGAAACTAAGAAAACCCAAAATCTTTCATGATATACCAAAAAGGCCACTATATATTGTTATAGGGATCAAAAGTGAAAAGAAATACATAAAATTATGCCAAAGAAGAAAAAAGTTTTAAAAGACAAGGACCGAATTGTATTATTATAAAATGGCAAAAGTAACCCCTCATCTATTTGGTTGTAATCTTCCATATCACCAAAGCATCATCAGAAATAAAGATTTAGGGATGGGAAAATAAGAAATCAATCTTCTCTATTTTGAATTTTAAACATTAGTTTTTTTTCCCCTATTACTACTCCAATACAATATTTCATGTTTTGATCAGTTTGATGATGGATTTATGTTGTAATTTAAAAGTAGTGTACTTTAGTTGTTACTTTAATCATATGTTCGTTAATATCTTGAATTTTTGTCGCTTTAATTTATTATTTTTCCCAAAAAAAGGAAAATCAATCTTAAAAAAAATAAAATTAAAACTTGAATTCTCATCCCGGTCCCAATTTTTTAAAACAGGAAATTGTGCGTAAATGGTGTTTAAGATAATGTTATGGTAGGAAACTAATTATACATACAATCTCGAGATATTAAATGAAACAACAAGACCCAAGTTACAAATGTGATAAAAATATATCAATCAGTATTATTTTTCGAGAAAACTATGCAATGAATTATTATTTTTATAAAATTATGTTATGAATTATGATGATTATTTACCCTAGAAAATGGAATTTGTTAAGTCTATTACTTGTCTAAACAAGAATCAAATGGGCCTTCTATTGTACGGGTGGGGGCCAGGAGAAGCATATAAAGAATATAGGGCCTCAATTCAAAGCCCAGGCCCATCATTTTGTAAGTATGGTGCACTGCCCAAAGTTCTTCAAACATGTCTTCTTTCGTAATTTTGGGCTCTTAATTGATGATAGTTTTTACGTTGGCAATAGGGGATCCAAGTACATATATAATTCAAATTAATCAAGCCGATCGTGACGCCAGGAAATTTGTTAAATTAAGATTTTAATTTATTAAATAAAATCTTCTTACTTTTCCAATACAATTTGTAAAAGTTTAATTTTTTTTTATAAAAAAAATACCTATAAGCTCCAATAATTTATTTTTTCTTACATGTTATACAATATTTGAAAGAAAAAAAAAACACACACACACGCACATCCATATAGTCTTTGTGAAATGAATAATAGGTATTGATGGTTTTAAAAATATATAGCTTGTATTATAGGGATATCTTGTTTTCGTAAAATGACAAGATAAATAATATACACCATACTCCGATCTGTTAAACAAAATTAAATCAAAAATAATAGATGGTTAAAAAATAAAGTTTATGAGTAGTGCACCACTTTAGTTATAAAAGATACTCATTTTTAGTTTTAAGAGATCCTCTTATAAATTCATAAGATAACAAGAATAGAATCATGGGAATTGCTAGAAAAATCATATAGATATGAGGTAGCTTCTCATCATTAGGTGGTTAAAATCCAATAATAATATTCTTATATTAATGGCAATGGCCCATCATTTAAGTTCATATGATGATGTCTACACATATTAATCGTTATTGTAATCATACTTATATTCCAACCAATCTAACATGCTAATTTTCTTGTAAGCCCCACCTTCCATGATGTGCTATTACAAAACTGGCCCTAGTTTTCGAGTACATATCCTTCCAATTCGTAGGGGTAGATTTGTCCATCAATAAAAAGGGAGAACAGGTGCACGTGGAAATGAACCTAAAATAGGAAAATTGTTAATTTAATTATAGGAAATCCCAAAAGATGTGAGTTGATTAGAAAGAAAGATTGTGCAGTTAAGGTGTTAATATAGTCACATGGTGACCAGCTGGGGTGTCACATGGGCCAGATATCTCACACGAATGTGCAACCAAAGCTGGCCCACTTAAAAGCCCCTTTTTCCTGGTAATACCTTCACATGCTACCTCCACGTGTCGTCAATTCTCTTTCTTTCACGCTTTAACTATATTTAACCCACTGGAATTCATTATTTGATACCAATTAATTTTAAAAAAAATTGAGAAAAAAAATAATGAAATGGGTAACATTATTTATTTAAGATAAAATAGGTCAAGATTAAATATTTTTATTTAAGACTAATAATGTAATAGGTAAAGATAATTTTTTATATTTCAAACTCAATGTAAAACTTCGTTTTAAGTGGAGTGATTATTTAATTTATTTGGTAAATGGTCAAACAGAAAAGGGGGATGAAATTTGAATGGTATCTGGGTTTCAATATCCAATAATTAAATTGTTTTATTTACTACCACTAGAGAAGAAGTGGCACAAGTGGGGACATATTCCCTTTAAACGCATATTTTGTGGCCACTATTATTATTTTTTGACTCTTGTTAGTATACTTTTAGTTTTACAGAACATATTTTTATTTTTGCATATGAATTTGCTTATTTTAAGTTAATAATTTACAGATTTTCACCTTGCACTTTTACGTTTTTTAAAGACTTTTTCTCCTATATATATATACATATTTATTTATTTTCCTTTACGCCTTGAACTTCACCTTTCTCGCTTTTATTTGTACACATGTGCATCTATTTTATTAATAGAACACAATTATAATTTAATACAGATAAAAGTAGACAAGAGATAAGAGTGTAGGGAATACTTAAAAGTATTAGCAATTAGGATTATGATAAATATATATATTGAAAAGAAAAATTTCCCATATTATTAAAGCATATAGGGAAATATTTGGGGAGTTGGAGCTTTGACCAGATCCAGCAAAGACAAAGTGGGTTTGTGCACGTGTGGAGACACGTATGCTACACGTGTGCCTTGCTGTAGTTGGGCTGTGATGGGAATGCTGGTGGAACCACCTAGGACGCACATGAATGCTAATAATGATGTTTACAACTTGTTTAATTACCCCTAAACTCCATATGATTAGTCCTTATAATTTATCAATAAACTAACCATTATTTTAATTAACATTATTATATCAGGATATTGTACTTGAATCTTGATTATGGAATCTAGACACTTCTTTATTAAATATACCTTTTCTTTTAATTTAAGTTTTATAATAGCCAATTACAGTACTCAATAATCTTTTGTTGTTTGAAATTTCTAAATGTTATACCTCATTAGTACCTCCATGAGGCCATGACATACATAAACTATTCAAGTCTATAACTTAGCATAAACTTATATGCATATTAATTCCTTTATATACATAAATATAGATTATATCATAAGTTTAGTTGCAAAACAAAATATAAACATTCACGAAATTGTAATTTGAATTAATATTATTTTGTCTTTTCAACCATCATCAATTTTCCAACTAAAACATAAAAATATCAAACCAATTTGCCAATGTCATTTACAACATCATGGTTGGAGACAAATTTGAAAATAGTAATAATGAAAGGTAAACAAAATGTTAACATTTTACTCTCATTTGTGCAACCCTAATAAATAAGACTTCAATAAAGACACAAAACCCTTTCTTCATAAAACCCTTTTAAAATCTTTTTATATTTTTATTTTCCCTAGAAAAATCAAAAAATAGTAAGTTGTGTTATGGCTTCGGGAAGCCTAAATAGGTGCTAGAATGATGCATGCTCAATATAAAGCAAAGCAAGTTGTAATAAAATAATGGGGATGCAATGATGAGAGAAAAAAGACAATGTTGAACCAATTTTTCAATGCTTCTGAATTTTAGTTAGGTGGTTCAACACATGAAACCCCGGAATTATGCGCTTCCATGCTCTGTCTAATCTCTTCTATCCTTTTCATGTCTCCACTATATTCATACATATATAAATGTAGTTATAATAATTCCAATATATAAGATAATGCTTAAATTTTTATGAGGCCCACTTCAATACAAAATATTAATATTTTGTATTATAGAATTTTTATGTTGTATTACTTGATGATGTTGAAATTAATTGTATAAGAAATTTAATGCTGAATTCTACATCAAAACTATATAATATTCAGACATGCATGCATATTTTCATACATAAACATGACTATATATAGTATTAGAAACCAATATATAGGGATGAATGATGATATTCTCTGCGTAATTTTTCCCCCTACAATTATCATATAGGATATTAGTGCATAAGAGATTTATTCTAGAGATAAAGTTGATCATATAAATGTCGGGAAATTAAAAGAAAATGAAAATGGCCCTACTAATTGTATCTCCTTTTTATGGTCATAGTTGTTGTGATAAAACAATAATGGAGTGTCGGAATGAGAAAATTAGTTGAAAAAGAAAAGTCATACAGAATTATTGTTGACAGTGATACTTTTGGTCACTTC
Source organism: Scutellaria barbata (assembly GCA_028654395.1). Taxonomy (NCBI): domain Eukaryota; kingdom Viridiplantae; phylum Streptophyta; class Magnoliopsida; order Lamiales; family Lamiaceae; genus Scutellaria; species Scutellaria barbata. The sequence continues at coordinate 14,913,336 of CM053645.1, forward strand.
AATTAACACCTTTATCTTCTCTACTTTTCAGTTATTTTTCTTTTATTATTCAATCAACAAATACAAGTATAGACCTAATGGGTGAATGAATATTTTATCATTGTCAATAATGTTGCAATGAGTGATCACACTGCTACACCAAATAATAGTTGGAATCTTGTGAGTTTCACATTATATTCTTCTTTCCAAGCACGGGCCGGTAAGAAATATTTCAGGATTATTTTCAATAATAATTTGAATAAATTTCAAGATTGAATAGGGTAATTTAATACAATTGTATGTGGGTCTTCAAAACTATCATGTTGCATAACAAAAGATGTTATTTCATGTTTATATTGAGAAAAGATATATTTTATCACTTTAAAATAATAAATATGAATGAAGATAGTATTATTCTAAACTGACTCAAAATCATTGAAGATTGTTTGAATTTCAATTGTTGTCTCATAACTAATTAACTTATTAGGAACTAATGGTCTTGCAACTCATAAGCTTTGAGACCAATCATGCTTATTAATAATCTAGTCCTGTTCATGAATTAATCATTAGTCTCACAATTCATGAATCATGAGATCACAGTTCTCAGAATCTAATGTTGTTATGTGAATGAAGTCATAGCAATCTCTTAATTTATGAATTTCGAAATAATCTTATTTTTAAATATAAGATTTATTTATTTTATTATCTTCATTCACGGTTCAAAAGAAATAAAATCATGTTTCATTGATTTTCGAAGGTTGGTAGAAATCATTCTTATAAATATCGATATGATCCTTTATTACATTTTTATATCTCATTTGGTATGTCACTGTCTTTCATACACGTCATATCATAACTAACGATGTATGATAATTATTTAAAATATAAGACAAGACACATATATTGAAATATAAAGATTGAAATACTTAATCTACATCTCTTATACATATCTTCCACATATTGTAAAATAATAAAAATATATTAAACTATCCTTATTTGTCTATTACGTCAATATAAATCTACAAAAAAACGATTCATTACACTCCCTCACATCAGTGTTTTGTAGATGCTACCCACATTTAATACAAATTTGTACATATTATTATCCATATTTTTTGTTGTGATGCTACGTTATCGATTTTTTATTTTTAGAAATATATAAGTTATTATATATTTACATATATAGGAGTAAATTTAAAAAATCATGAGAAAAGGCCAAACATTTCAAATCAAAGCTGAATGAAAAAGGTGATTAATTATAGAATAATAATAATGAAAGAGAAGGGCATGTGAAGATGGGGCAATTATGATGGTTGGTCAGGCACTTGTGACATTGATGGGCAATGAGATCAAAGGGAATTAGGAGTGGGGCCCGGCGGGGTGGAGATATTGATTTGGTGATTGGAAGAAGTATAAAGAGGGAGGGACCAAGTTCACGAGCAGGTCACGTGGGGTGGAGGGAGCCTCGTACAGAACCCGGCGGGTAGTTGTCGGATTTGGAAATGTGGATCCATAATTGGGGAACACGTGGGACAGCTTGCACGCGGCCACAGTCAATCATCATCCGACATCTTGTCGCTCCACTTTTATTCATTTTACATTTATTTCTAAAATGCCCCACCTATTCTTCAATCATTTCCATCATCACCAATCATCCTAATTCTTGGGAATCTACAAATTTATCCATATACCAACACCTCCTGCGATTTTTTATCTACTTACATAAAATTTCTAGTTTTTTTAACAAAAAAAATTACATTTAATTTATTTAAAAATATAATAGAGAATATATTTTGGCCATTTCTAATGATATTTTTGGTTTTTTAAATAAAAAGTTGATAAACACTTTATTTCTTATATAGCAAATTTTTTATTGTTTTATTTACTGAAATGTGATATTAAAAAATATTTTTTTCCCAAATATTGATTTTCTATTCCCTATATATTATTATTATCATATAAAAACGCTAAAATTTATTAGCTTGAAGTAATTGAGCTAGTACCAATCTATACACATTATGTTGGTTTTTTATTCATAAACCAAGTCAAATATTTGACATTGACTATAACTTGCAAATCAATCATTAAACTAATTACAAATATATTTAAAATCTAGTGGATGCAATCCTCTAATATCTGCCATCAAATGGTAAAATCTGAATTAAAAAAAAATTTACAATTAAATTTAATGACGTAACAGATCTCAACATTATTTAAATTTGATATAACACCATAAAAATGACAATTAACAATTGTATTGTTATTCAAATTCATCAACCAATCGTGGTCACTTATATACCATTGTTAAGTCAGGAAAATTGGTAGTTAAATTAGGAATTTAAAAAAATGATAATTTTATGAGAGCTAAAAGAAAGAGTAGTAGTTTTATGGTGAGATAAAATTTTACATAAAATATTTGATGTGAATGAGCATATAATTGGAAAGAGAGAGAGAGTGTAAGATTGAAGTGATGATAGAGAGGAAGATTGAATTAGTTCAAATGATTGTAGGAAGTAGGGTTGTCGGGGCAGCAACAGACAACATCACACGCACGCCCGCACTTCGGATCCCATTCATCTAATCTCTTTCCACTATTTTTCCATCTTCATTTCATCCCCCAATCATTATTTCTTTTTCAACTACTCAACTAATATCATCATTTTATCATATTAAGTAAATATATTGAAACACAACTCTCTTTTAATATATATATATATATATTCTCAACAATCTCCTCTAAAAAAAGATAATTTTCTGGTTTTATTATTTATCCTGTAATGATTAGGTTATATACATCATCATATATAACATTACTTCTTTTATATATGTCTTTTGTGTCTTTCTTTTCTTTATTGGTGAGTTGTATCACAACATCATGTTCAGTGGAAAAAGTTTTTTTCCTCTTTATTTGCCTAGAGGTGTGATCTATTTAAGAAAAATAAGGTAGACCATATTTCTTATAATATACCCTCTCCTCAAATAGAGAAAAGCCACATTTTTTGAAGTATAGTTTTTATTGTTGATCAATTAAATGAAGGTACAATATTATTTTATTCATCAAATCTCACTTTTGTTTCTCTATTTATTTATCAATCAATACATCATTCTAAATTTGTTATAAATGTAAAAGCATTACAGAAATTTAATTAGAAATAAGGTTAGCTTTTGAGATATGGTTTAATTGTTGGGAATTTCTTTTAAAAAAGAACCATGAACTTTTAAACCTAAGGGATATAAAAGTGAAGAAAGGAATACTAAATGTAGAATGTGAAAAGCTTTGAAAGATGATGGAACATTATTTACATCAATTTTTTGTAGCATATAATAATAATAATAATAATAATAATAATAATAATAATAATAATAATAATAATAATAATAATAATAATAATAGAAAGAGGAGGAGACAGAGATATCTAAGAGCACGTGTATAGGAGCATGAGATGGATGGTCCACGTGAGTTGTGGAAAGAAAGAATGGGAAATGATGTTGTCAATTGTTAATTTAATATTAGGAGGTTTTTATTTATTTATTAAATATAGGTTAGGAGGTTACTTCTCAAATATGTTGTCCACGTGAACTCCACTCTATTGTGTCTCAACCACCTGGCCCCATTTTCATAGCTTGCCTTCTTCCTTTTCTGCCTATGAATTGGCTTCGTTTTAGCCAACTAGATATGGATTTTCACTTTAACTAATATTGATTTTCAAGAATTAATGCAACAATGCTTTCCACACAGAATAACTTAGAGAGTGTGTGAGTAAATTTACTTTAAAAAAATCTTGAAAGTAATTTACGATTTTATGGTATATTTGTTTGGTGGTATATGATTTTTTGAAAATAGTGAAACACAGAATATAAATATATAAATCATACATTCAAAACAACTATAGAACCTATGCATTGCAACATGTGATAAAACAATGACAAAAATCACACAAAATTTAAATGGAATATTGAATCCCCCTTGTACTAGGGTGTTTTTGTATCTCCCATCAATAATTTCTGACAACTTCTCATTAGTTTGATCAATACTTACTTGAAATCCCTTTAAAAATTGAACTTATATACTCACCTCAAATATGCTTCAAAATCTTGTTTTCTTGAAAACGTTTTCGAATATTTTCTAATTTAAGTGTTGCAATAGGTCAACAACACAATATCTTAAAAGAAAAAAAAAAAACTCTATGCTCCATTAGGGCAAAATCAACAAGGAACATATGTTTTTTTCCTCAAGTGTTTTTATCTAAAAAAATAATACTAATAATGCGCCAAATAAAAATGTCTTAAAAACAATGTTACAAAACTTGATCTTGAAATCTTAGTCCCAACCACGATGCAATTAATATTGTTTCCTAATTGTCCTATATATTTTGTTTCCTATATTAATATGGAGCATCTTTTATGGAATTAACAAAATTTTCCATAATAAAAACATGTTTCATATATCAAAATCCAGTAAGATTAAATATTACTATGCCGGCAACTATGCAATTGCAACGGAATTAGCTTCTATATGCGCCAAATAAATTAATAAGTAGATTGAACATCCAGTAAGATTAAATCACTATCATGTAACAAACTTTTCACCTCTTATGAGGCGTTCTTATTTATAAAATAAATTATTATAGTGTTTCATTAAATCAGATGGTGCAGCTTATAAGTATTAGTAATGAAAATCATTGTCAATATATCATGAGACATCGAGTGACCAGTTTTATCTTAAAAAATTCTTTTTTCGTACTCTTGACTCAACTTAAATAAATAATTACAATGGAAGCCACTCTACACACACAAAAAATCACGAAATAAAAAATAAAATAGTTTAAGAAAGTGACAACTTATAATTCTCTTTTTTCACAATTTTATTTTGGTAGAAGTGTTGAATGTTGATGGACAAGTGGAGGAAGCTCCATGAAGTGGTGGGGATTTTGTGGGAACTTCATTTGTCTGTTCCAATCATTTGTCAGCTCATTATTTTGATGGTTGTCCAACCCTTGATTTAAAATGATCTAAACCGTTCATCTATGATTCTCTAAGATTAGGGTTGTGACTCAATTACTTTTGATTGTCCCTACAATGTGGATAGATACTCAAGATTCATTTCTCCTGTATCATCTTCTTCTACTCTCATTATCAACTCCCCTCCTATTATCAACTTTATCCTATACTTGCCTATCATTTATAACACAACTAAAAAAAAACTCAATAACTCGAAATAAAATAAGCACTAAATCATATAATTATAGAAAGTTTCAATTATAGTCCTTTAATTATATGTTAGTATGAATTTAGTTTACAAAACAATGTGAGTTCAGTGAATCATGGTAGTCTGGGTCATACTTAATCACTCAAACTTTATAAAAAATCCAAGTTCCATAAATAATATTACTATATATAATAAATTATAATGAAATTTCTAAGTCGGCTTCGGCTTCGGCTTGAAGCCATTTCCATAACTTAGCCAGAGTAAGCTCCATCCATTAGCGAATGACATGCATGAAGCAACTACTTCAATAAATGAACAAGACATTTGACACTTATAATTTTCTTTTAATAATTTAAGCACTTCCATATAAACGTACACTTTCTACATAATTTACTGTTTGTCTCTAAATCTATATAGTTATATATAGATAGATTATGAAAACATTATTATGTATTTTGAAAATTAATTTTACTCATGTGCCCATAGACTTAGTTTAGCCGTAAATACATCTCTTATCTTAAGCAAAATTTTAAGTTCGAGTCCCCACTTCCAATTGTAATTTAAAAAAAAAACTAATTTAACTAGACAATTTTCTTTTATAATCTTATTTATTTACATCAAAAATTTCATTAATGACTAAACAAAAGATGGAATATATTTTACAGATTTAAAATAATAGTAGTATTATTTTAGGGAAATTAACAACTCTAATAAGGAATTGATTATAATTTGAGATGAAGAAAATTGAAATATTGTAGTATTTTTGTGGGGTGGAAGGAAATAGTAATATTTAAGTGAAACAAAATAAACATGGTGCATAAAATTTGGGGGTTTAATTGTAAAGAAAAAACAACTAGTAACTATTAACAAATAAAGATGTGATTTGGTTTTCGAAAACAGAATCTTCGTGCATGGCATTGCACTTATGTAGTAATTGATTTATCAAATATTGACATTGAGTCTATAAATTATGATTCTATTTGATTACATTGTGTTCAATTAGGTAAAACCTTATCTTTTCCCTAAATTAAGTGCACGAACTAGATATTTTGGGTTACGAAAAAAAAAAGCAACAACAAAGTAAGCCCATTTTACAATACTTTCTCAATATATGGAGTTAAATAAAAAATAAATAAATATACATAGGAGTGAAGAAATATTAGAGTGATTAATTTTTCAAGCAATAATTGAGTAATGTTTAGAGAAAGGCAAAAGCCATGATTGATGAGATAATTTGGCAGTCCAGTCCAGTCCCTGGTCATGCTCACCATCATCACTCCATGCCCCACACACACACACACACACACACACACACAATTAAAGAATAGGAAAATCCATTGCCATCTTTTTATCTATTATATAACACCCCTTTATTGTTGCAGCTCAGCACGCCATACTGCATTCTCTAAAGCCTTCTTCTTTTCTCTCCACCTCATTTAAACCCCTATTTATTTCCCCTTTCATCCCATTTCACAAGGAATTAATCAGGCAAAAAATCTGCTCAATCTCTTCTAGTGGATTCTCTGGTGTTGATTTCTCAGAAGAAATGATGGTTGGAAACGAAGATTTGGGGCTGAGTTTGAGTTTGAGCTTTCCAGAGAAGAGAGCTGCAATTCCTTCGAATCCGGCTTCTCTGCAACTCAATCTCATCCCTTCTTCATCTTCTCACCCTTCTCCTTTCACCATCATCAATAAAGCTTCGTGGACGGAGGCCTTCACCTCCTCAGGTTTGTGATTCATTTCCTCAGATCTCCTTTTCACATTGCTTTTTTGCCTCTTTCTGTATTTTACTTTCCCCCTTTCCGCATTTTTGAGCGAAAATAAGAGTACCTTTTTTTTAATTAATTTTTTTGACTAAAGATCGGTCAGATCCTTGATTCGCCATTGCAGAGAGACTGAATTAACTTGATATGATTTCCGCCATGCAGATCGGAGGTCGGAAACATGCAGAGTGGAGACTAGGTCTTTTCTAAAGGGAATCGACGTCAACTGCCTGCCGGTGACGGCGGAGGAGGAGGAGGAGGCTGGCGTCTCCTCCCCAAACAGCACCATCTCCAGCGTCAGTGGAAAGCGGAGCGAGAGGGAAGCCACCGAAGATCACGACGCCGAGAGGGATAGCTCTCGCGGCATCAGTGACGAAGAAGACGCCGAGAACGCCAGGAAGAAGCTCAGGCTTTCCAAAGATCAATCTGCTGTTCTTGAAGAAAGCTTCAAAGAACACAACACACTCAATCCGGTGAGTGTATGCCACAAATTTCTTCCATTTTTTGCTTGATGTTTCTCATTTATGGGTGTCTGATTTTAATTTCTCTTATTGCAGAAGCAAAAGATGGCTTTGGCAAAGAGGTTGGGGCTAAGGCCTAGGCAAGTGGAAGTGTGGTTCCAGAATAGGAGGGCAAGGTCAGTTGCTTTATTCACTCTTCTTTTTCTTTATCAATGATGATGATATTTTTGTTTTGTGCTTTTTTTTCTGTACAATGCATCAAGTCAACGTAGAGATATTGTATAGCATTTAGTTTATGGTAGGATTGTTACTTGTTCGCCGCTCTGCTATCAGATCTGTGTGAATTTTAGGTGAAAAACAAGAAAATGTCTTTTTCTCAAGATTATGAACATGTTTGTACCTAAATTAGCATATACTGATTGGGGATGCGAATGGTGTTTGTTTTCAGGACAAAATTGAAGCAAACAGAGGTTGATTGTGAGTTCCTAAAGAGATGCTGTGAGAATTTGACAGAGGAGAACAGAAGGTTACAAAAGGAGGTTCAAGAACTGAGGGCTCTAAAGCTATCCCCACAAATGTACATGCAAATGACACCTCCTACAACCCTCACTATGTGCCCTTCCTGTGAGAGAGTAGCTCTCCCATTGGGGCCGTCCTCAACGGGCCAACATGCCACATCGGTGGATCCACGACCACACCCAATGGGCTTGGCTCAGCCACGCCCCATCACTTTCAATCCGTGGGCTGCTGCCGCTATCCCACACTGCAGGCCCTTTGATGCTCTACGTTCTCGTTCCTGATTCGTTCCTGATTCATTCGTTACTTGAACAATGCATGATGGATTGCACCTAGGGGGGTTTTGGGTGTCTGATATAGTGGTGGTTCAAATGGCATCTCTGTATTCTTTTTCCCATGTCCTTTTTAGTGACATTAGTAGATTGATGTTTAGTGCTGATTTTCTTTCTTGTGCCATGAGTTAAGTTGGGGGTAGGAGAAGTAAGGATGTAAAAAAGTTGTGTCTGATGATCAAATTTTTAGTTGAATAGTTAAGAGTTGTTCTCATGATTATCAGATAACATGTGTTTTCTGTTAAGAGCCAATTAACAGAAGAAGAAGAAGAAGAAGAAGAAGAAGAAGAAGAAGAAAGAAGATACTTGTATGATTTTGAATGTGTTTGACTAATCTGCTCCTTTGTCTTGTTGCAGTTCACTGAAAAACAGGGTTCTGGCTTTAGCTGTTCTATCTTTTAGTTAACTATTGTTTTTAGCGTCTAACAATTCTTATTTCAACCAACGTTAATATTGTCAAGTGTAATAAATCAACAATCCAATTTCAAGAGAATTGACTCGCGAGAATAAACAACTCAATACTGCAAAACATTTGCTCGGATTCTTTTGTAGTAGTGATGTTTTATCATATATTTGAATGTATATACTTTGATCAGGAATTAGAAATGAAATAGTGTTTGAAATAGAATCTATAGTTTCTTAACCCTAGGAATGGCCAACAGATATTATGATGGTTGTGTTGGTATGTAGTTCAATCAAAGAAAGTAACAAAACAAAGAGTAATCTTTAAAAATGAGAGAGCTGCAAGAGGGATCATGTTACTATCAAGGATAAACGTTTCGAGGAAAATAATGAGATCCATCAAACTCAACCGTGGAAAAGCATTCAAGCCAACTACTCCATTATTTAGACCTGTTTCAAGTCTATTGCAGTTCCTTATTTGTTTAGAATTTATTTCAGTTTTCGTTTCCTAATTGCCATAAGAGTTTTGTTTCCTTTAAATTCATGTAGGTCCTAATTTTCAGTTATTATCTGTTCAATATTGGGCCTATTGGGCATTATTCGATAAGAGTGGGCTAATTACAATTTGGATTCCCAATCATGCTCCTAATGGCCCATTGAATTCAGTTCATTTGTGACAGATTTAAACATTCAAAATAACAAGTTTAGAAGTCGAGATTGTTGCAAGAAATAGTGCAACTGATACGATGATCATAAATTGTATTTAAACACTGAAATCCAAGTATACCACTGCCCATAATAATCTCGTAATAACAAACAAAGTATAGTATAAGAGAAGAGACATAACACCACCATTTTCACCTCAAATTCTTCCCAACTCTCTGTGCAGTCGATCTTCTGATCGACTCGATTCTCTGTAGCCTTATCTGTTCCCTGAATTTCGCGATAAACTCATCGGCTTTCTTATCAACATCAGGCCCTGAATCATTCACACTCTCATCACCATTTCCACCTTCTCTATTGCTTGAACTCATTTCTTCCAAGTAATCATCTTCCTCTGCCTCTGAATCCTCATTCTCATCATCAGTAGTTTCCACCATAACCTTTTCAATGAACTCATTCTTCTCATGATCCATGGATTCTATCTCAGCCCCCATCACCAGATCACTGGGCCTGAATGTTCGCACCGATTTCACCACTCCTTCACTCTCAGGCACGCTCCTCGTGCTTCGTCTCAACACCTTCTCCGATGAGTTTGCATTGTTTGCTACGCTGGAATTCGATTTCATCAGCACTGCTTTTCGTTGGAGGTGCTGGGTGGGCGGCGGTGGAGGTGGCGGAGGAGCTGGTGGTGGCGGCGATGACAAGAAACTCGTCTTCCTAACGACGTCTTCGCTGACTTTAGCTTGGGGTTCGGATGAGAATGATGAATTGGGCCTGGATGACCTAAATGATCTTGAATCAATCTGCCTATTTAATTCTTGATGATCCTCCATTGAAGGATCATGATCATCAACGTTTTCCTTCATCTCCAATCTGCCTGATCTTGATCTCCAAGGTATTGGAGAAGGGAGAACCACGTTTTCTTCTAATTTTTCCTCAACTTTTTGAACATTCAACCTCCCAAGATCGCCATTTCTTGGTTTTCTTGATGAAGTGTTGTTGAATCTTTTCGAACCTGATCTTGAAACAATTTTTCCACTGGATTCATGATCAGCTAAATCTAGGTCATTGTGGCTAGGAACACGCTGCTTGAGGCTTCTAACAGGCAGGAGGAGGGGCTTTTGGGTGATTAGTGAAACGACGCCGTTGTCTTGTTTAGCAACAGGGGTTTCAACTAGAGCAGGTTCACCTCTATAGTACTGGGAGTTCAATGTTTGGAACTTATTCTCTTCGATTACAGTATGATTATGATCAGATTCATCATCAAAAACTGATGAAACCTGAAGGAGTTTGGAAACATATGATTGAGCATTATCAATCTTGGAGGTTTGATGATGGTGATCTTTGACCGTTTCATCATTTTTCTTGCTAAATAATCCATAAGAGACAGCAATACCCACAAAAATAAGCTGGAGAAGCTCCCAGCTTCTAGCGTGTAAAGATTGGTTCATGAAATCAGGAGCTAGTGAAGGGAAAAGGGGAAGCAAGACTAGGAAAACTGTAAGGACAAGAGCCTTGTAGAGAAAATGGCTGAAGAACTTACTTGGATTTGCATGGCCTACTTGAAGGGCTTTGGGAATGCTGGAAACTTCATCTGCCATGGAAGGGTAGAGAGAGAGAGAGAGAGAGAGAGAGGAGGATGACAATTGACAGTGAATGTTGGGATGGAAGAATAATGGTGAAAGAAGGAAGAGATGAAGGAGAGAAGTCTTAGGCAGTAAGGAAAAGTGGAGAGTGGAGCGACAATGAAAGTTTTGGGAATTTGTGAGCTTATATCAAGCTATGCTTTTCTTCTTTTTAGCCATTGACATTAATGCCCCCCTTCTTCTTGTTCTTCTTTCATATAATACTAGCGTGGTTGGAGGGCAATATAGGAAAATGAAATAGGTTGCGTGGGTTGAGTTGAGAGTAGGATTCTGCTTTTGGAATGCGTACGCTAGCTTTTCTTGATTTGAATTGTTTTGTGCCACTTTGGACTTTAGAGGGTATCCTTTTCTTCTCTTCCACATTCTCCCATTTCTCTGTTTTGGAGATGCCACAGACAAACAATACACATTACTTTCTATCTTCACTCCTATAATTTTAATTTCATATCAAAATTATTAAGATAATTAGCCTCTAAAGTCAATGTATCTCCTCCTCCAACCTTTAAACACATTCTCAATCATCCAAAATGAAGATACTTGGCAGGTGGAGAGATTTATGAATAAAAAAGACTAACTAACCATTGAAATGAAGATAAAGTAGTAGGCCACATGTGATCTTTGTTAATATTTAATGCCTATATTAGTATTTAGTAGTACTAGCATTAATATTTCTGTTGTTATATTAAGATGATAAAAATGTCACATCCAAAATATGTATAACTTGATATTTGTTGTATAAATTTTGAAAAGTTTTAACTTGTCGTAAGAATTTTAAATTTAATATAGTTTATTGTATTAAATTTATTTTAATACGTATATAGTTAGAATTATTTGTCTCGTGTATATGCCGACGTGTAACATTTTCAAATTTTAGTAAAAAATATTTTCCCCCTATATTTTTATCTGATCTTCTGTGGATTCATTCAAAGGAAAGGAAAGGAAATGAGAAAGCTTGAGTGCTACACAAATTATGGTTGAATGACAGAAAAGAAGAGAAATTCAAGAATTGCGTAAGATTTGGAGCTCCTAATATTCCCCCATCTGCAGATCCTCATTCGATCCTAATTTTTTCAGAATCGATACCCATGATTCCTTTTCAGTTGTCTCCGAGGCATCCCCACCGTTGGCGAGATACCACCTTTCTTTTTTCTGTGAAAATATATTCTTAATTTCGATGATTTCAAGCTACTATCTTGAAGTAATATGTTTTAATAGGTGATACTTGCGGTATAGACCTTTTTAAAGTCGATATTTGAATGAAAATAGGTTGTTTTGTTGATTTTTTTTCCTTTTTTCTGTGGATTAGGGTTTGATATTGAAGGAGAGGAATAAGGGGTTTTGGGATTAGGGTTTCCAAGTTTCGTGTGTATAAATTTAAAGTTTGGCATTCCGGAGAAGTTATTATGTATATAAAGGAACATAAAGAGACTGCGGAGGAGGAACAGGGGTTATCAGGTGGTGCTGATTTGTTGTGTAAACCTGATTGGACGATTATTGTATGGTGGGATGCGAAGAGGGTTTTGGTTGGAGCTGGAGCTCGAGCACTCTTTTACCCGACGTTGTTTTATAATGTTGTCAGGAACAGGATTCAGGCAGGGTTCCATTGGTGGGATTTGATTGATAAGGTAATCATGTCAATGCTTAGATTTCTCAACGCTTCTTTTTCATCCTTACATGGATTTATATTCATATTTTGTGCATTTGGGTTTGTTTGATATTCTTTCAAGTTATTGGGCTTGATAGGTTAGTAGCCTGAGAACTGAGAAGGATTGTCTTTTTCAAATGTTGACTTTTGTAGTTTGAATTGGTAAGTGACAGTCATAATTGCCAGATGCCTTAGTTTTGGAGTTAGACCATGTGTCATATGGAATAGATTGAGTTGGAATTTCACTTTAAATGGCTTATATGTTGAAGTTGAAGAACTGTTTGTTATTAACAAATCTATAGTTATTGTTGTTCATGTACCATGAGCAGAAGTATTGGCTAAATCTTTTCAGGGAAGAGGTGTATTCTTGTATATCTTTCAGGTTGTTTGTGTTTATATTTAGTCCTCATATCGAGTTGCTCACTTAAACATGAGAGAGTTAATAACCTTTAATTTTATCTTGCATGCATTGTTGTCTAAATGCTTCTCGTCAAGTCTATTTCCAAGGCTAATGTATTCCTTATTCAGTTTGTATTGTTAGGTGCTGTACCATTCATGTCAGACATCTACAGGCTAAAGGAGCTTGGTGTATCTGGAATTGTCACCTTAAATGAATCATATGAAACATTAGTCCCTTCATCTCTCTATGAAGTATGTTCTCCGTTTTACTTTATTGAAGTATTTTAGGTGGCCTTAAGGAATTCTTGTTTGATTGAATTGTTTTCCATTGATCTATTTAATCTTAGAGTTTGGAACCTCTTAATAATTCAAGAAAAGATACTGGGAAGAATAATGAAACCTCCACATTCTTGAATATTTAGTGTTGTACATGGCTTGATATCAGTTATGATGTGAAAGTCTTTCACCTATAAAATGCTAAAAGATATTTTGCACATTCAAACGCCCTTCTAAAAAGAAAAAAAAGAAAATATGTTATGTGCCCCAGCCATTGAAAAGAGGGAAATACTGAGAACATGCTTTGTATTGTAAATGCCACTAAAAAGCCCTCCACATTCTTGAGTATATAGTGTTATACATTATTAATATACACAATCAATTTAAGTTTTTTAACTGCTAATTTTCATCGTTGTTGCATCTTTCTGATTAATACCTCCATCCGCATTGACCTTCCTACTTTTGAACTTTTTTGTGTGTATGTCTGAATTTTTTCCACAAATACAATCAACTATTTGAAATTTTGAAGCATCTGGTTTATGGTTGGATTTTATAAGTCAATATTGGATGTAAGATTATGTGATTTTCATTCAGTGTTTTCATATGTTTGTTTTGCTTCCTTGTTATTGACAACTCATTATCATCTTAGGCTCATGATATTCATCATTTGGTGCTCCCCACTAGAGATTACTTCTTTGCACCATCACAAACTGATATCAGTCAGGCTGTAGACTTTATCCATGGTAAGCAGTGTTAACTTTTTAGCATCAGTATCTGTATACTTCTTTCCAAACCAATAAATATATTACTTTTTTCTATTTAAACCCTGTTTCAACTGAGGCCCATGTTTATAACTTCTTAGTCCTGTTTATATTGCATTTTTTGCTGGCATACTTTGCATGCATGGTAACTATAAATTAGCTGTCATCATGATGCAGTGATTATTAATAACCTCCTGTAAGGACGATGACTGCGAATGGCATGAGGAGAAAAATGCTTTGATGTGCATGAAAGTTTTTGTACATTTCTTTGGAAGGCTTTTAGTATTTAGGCATCACCTGATGTTTAACAATTTCATAAGCTAGAGGTGCTATGCTGGTTATATGGATGGGTTACTGTATCTGTCTTTCATTTTGAAGAAAAGCATTCTGTTTTATGCATCCTCTGGATATGGGGATTTGATTTATGCATTTTAATATGGCCAAACATACTCATTTTTGTGTCTATTTTCATCGTAAAATAAAACAAGCTAATATCTTTCTTTCCATCATGTTCTTATAAGAGAATGCATTACGTGAGAAAAGCACATATGTTCACTGTAAGGCTGGTCGAGGACGCAGCACAACTGTTGTCATATGTTATCTAGTGAGTTAATTCATAGACTTTGTTATAATGCATGCCCCCTTCAGTTTTTTAAGGCGCAAATCTCAATTTGTTCCTCACTTGCAGATCAAATATAGGCAGATGATGCCTGATGCTGCATATGATTATGTGAAGTCAATACGACCAAGGGTCTGCTTGGCATCTTCACAATGGAAGGTTCGTTGAGGTTTTCTTCCCCCTCCTTTTTTATTATTTTCTTTTGGTAATATTTATGTTCAATTGTTCCCCTTAACAAGGATTCTGGACACTGATTGCAGGCTGTCCAGGAATTCTACCATCTCAAGGTCAAGGGTAATTGCTCGAGCCAGTTGACTGATCTATTTTTAAGACCCCCGAAGCAGTTCCCTGCAGAAGATCTTTTCTCATTCAATGATGGCTCAGTGGTTGTTATAACAGAAGCTGATCTTGATGAATATGAACCTGGCAAGGCATCTGATGATGTTAGAAACGGGGTATGGGCTGATGTTGGTTTGATCTACCAGGTAAAAATCGTCAGTGAGGCAGCCTTGGCCAGACTCTCATGCATCTGGATTCAGTGTCACCGTCATCACAAGGCTACAACCAAGAAGTTGACTAATGATGGTGATGGTGCCGCTGTTGGTGCACCACCACTAGGAAACATCAATGTGGATATTCACATCTTCTCATAAGTTTCAGAGGGTATATATATATATATATATATATTCGTTTTTAAGTTCTGTAAATATTAGAAACAGTGAAACTTCGGAAGATTGCCTTTGGTTTTCTGATGTTGAGATATCTCAAAACATATTTCATTGTAAACTAATGTGATGCCTATATGTGAGAATAAGAAATTTATATACTAGAACTTTTCTTTCTTTTTATTCTGAAATCTTTCTAGGTTGTTTGATGCTGCCAGCCCGTTCAGGTTTCTAGCAGTGGTTGACCACCACAGCCATCCTCTGATGCAATGCCACCATTCTCAGGCCTCCAACGCCTTTTGTCCTGCAGGTATGGAATAACATACTTCTTGATATCAGCATCAGACATATTGGTATGGAGACCTGCTACTCTGATGAACTTCACTCTTCCAGCATTGTCCAATTTTTTCAGGCCGATCCAATCCTCTGTATAAAGCTTGGTCTACAGGCATGGTGATGTTGGAAACTAGCTTATTGCCTTGGAAATAATGGAGAGGGAAATGAAGTTAAGTGGAATATAGTATACCTCTTGTGGCTTCAAAATTAGTTTAGTGTCTCCATCTGCATAGTATCCAAACCATGAGCTTTCTTTGGTTTTTATTACTGTCTCATTTTCATTCTGTTGAGATACAGAATTGGTTAATAAATGTGTGATGATGATTCGTTGAAATTGGTATGATTTTGAGAGGTTTACCATAATAAGCACAAGATTTTTGAGGGCACTGAACCTTTTCTTGAAATCAGGATTTCTCTGATCAGGGCGTTCATTGTTCAGTTTTGGTAGAAAGCTCCAGCTTTTTAAATACCCTTTTATATCCTGCCATAGATATTTACACACACACATACACAAGAAAGAAACAAATCAGTTGTATAGATTTTTACACATGCAATAGCTCATATTCTTGAGAACAAGATTGTATCTGCTGAGCCTTATACTTACTGTTGGTACTTTAGTATAACCACTGGGAGCCACCCGTTTCTGCAAAATATATACTATTGTTTATATCTTTAATATAATTTTTTAAATCTTTAAAATTACAAATATCCAAAAATAGGATGTGGGACAACTAAAAAAAAAAACAGATTAGGTACTTGTATATATACTTGGACGTAGTCAGAATAGATCCCTGCTTTAAGAATGTTATCAACTAATGCACGACCTGCGCCTTGCTGCAAACCCAACGCAAAACTGGAGTAAATTTAAATCTTTAAAACCAAAAGTTACTTAAATAAGTTTGTTCAAAAAATAAAATAAGTTTGTCTAAATTCTCTCTTTAGATTTAAAAGGGAAGTAAATCACTTACATAAACAGGAACTGAAGCAATGCCAGCGTGTGGTGCTGCTACGGAGATAAAATTCTTGGCCTGACACGTTAATAACAATTAAAAATAATAAATCATTTGTTTACCATAATATGCAAATTGTTTATTGATATTGCATATACAATAACCAATTCTGTAGGAAGCATATCTAAATATTGAAAAACAAAATGATATTATGGCGTAAAATCATATAAAGATTTCTGTTTAATTAAAGTGAAACAATTATGCTGCTTGCCTTATTTAAAATTATTACTATCATATTCCTCTCAAAAAACCAAATACAAATAATAATTAAACAGTGTAATACCTCGGGTGCTCCTTCATAGAACTCCACAACCCCTCGCCCAATCAGATTGCCCTAAAAGAAATTTTGTAATCAATATTCCCAATTTATCTAATTAAGCAAGGTCTCATTTTACTGTGTCTTAATTTTCTTAGTGCAGTTAATCACAGTAATAATATAATTAGATTAAAAAAAAAGAGTTCGCAAAATAGAGTATTAATGAGTATGCAATGAATGGACCTGGGATAGACCAACAATGTTGTATCTATTTGACAGTTCCTTCATTGCCTTCACCTGTAGGCTGCTACTTAATTAGGTTAATCAAACATGTTTTTATTTTTTTTATTTAAAGAGAATTAAAAAAATAAAAAATAAAAAAAATAAAAAGTAGATAATTGAAGATGTTTAATTCTCACTTTGTTACAAGCTTCTCAAACCTGTGGATCGCAGAGGAAAACAGAAAAAATCAATACAGGAGGAAAAAAAAAAGGATAAAACAGATCGATTGATAAAAATTGATTCAATAGTAAGTTTTGTCACATTTTACTACTTGAGGCCTAATTGTAAAATTTTACATAGTGTGAAATACATATATGGCATAT
The DNA here is from genome assembly GCA_028654395.1 of Scutellaria barbata. Taxonomy (NCBI): domain Eukaryota; kingdom Viridiplantae; phylum Streptophyta; class Magnoliopsida; order Lamiales; family Lamiaceae; genus Scutellaria; species Scutellaria barbata. The sequence continues at coordinate 14,930,879 of CM053645.1, forward strand.
CTAGTGTCCAATTATTGAAAATATATACACGTGTATGTGTGTTTATAAATAATGAATCTCACATTTAGTTTACTTACTCCTATATGGCATCGATCATCAAAATTTTATACCTTAAAATAAATCTAGGTATCATGTATATTATACATAAGACTTTGCTTTTTAGTTCATTCTAACTGATTGACTAAAATCACATCCAATTTGTCAAACCATGCATGACTAACAATTTAAATTGAGTTGGCCAAAACAATCAAATATCACAATTGAAATTTCTTTATACCATTAAATATTTATGATGATTGCTATGATGGAGTTAATTGATAAATTACCTGTTTCCCAAGTGGCATAAACCAGGAACTCCAAGTTCCATTTCCTATCTCTCTGCAACTCGAATTATTATAAACTAATGATAAATACTTGTACCAAAAATAAAAATGAAAAATTAATAACGTAGTTTCTATTTGCAATATTGTTTGCATATTGGCTTTCAGAGTTTTTCTTTTTTCTTTTCCCTTTTCTTTTTCTTTGGATCATATATACCCTTTTATTTAATGTAAATTATGAAAAGAAAAATCCTTAAATTTTGTTATTTACAATAATTTACATTTGTTTTGAAATTATAAATACCCTTGAATTATCTTTTTTGAGGTAAGTGTTTTTCCTACAAGTTCCATCTTCTACTGTCTGCAAAATAAATGTTCATTTTATAAATGAAATCAATCAATCCTCAATAGTGGTTTTTGTAATTACTCCTTTATTTTACAAAAGGTGAGCTAGCCATCACACATTTATTTTTACAAAAAATCTTGAATTTATTTGCATTGACTTGGATCATTGTTCTTGGTCTTTCTTAAGGATGGATTCCCTGTAATTTTAACCGTTGTCTAACGCAAGGACTAAACTAAATGCACATTGATGTGATCAAAATAAATGGACTCCTACTTCAACTACAATTAAGATTCCTATTTCAACTACAATTGAGACTCTTATTCCTACTACAATTACTCAGGGAGTCTATAAATACCCTCTTTATGTTTGCTTTTAAACAGACAATGTATAAAATACATACACAATTAATTAGCGTCGGAGTCCCATCGCTCAGTCCCATCGTCGGGAGCGAGCGATGGGAACCCTCCCGATATTTGTTTTGCAGGTGAAAAGACAAACGTTGAATCGGAACAACATTAATTGGCGCTGTCTGTGGGAAATTTTGAGTTAAGACGTTGAGATAACAAACATGGTGAGGAGTTAAGACGTTGAGATAACAAACATGGTGAAATTTTGAGTTAAGACGTTGAGATAACAAATATGGTGAATATCAAAGGATCATAGAGAACTACCAAACTCAAATTTCCTTTTACCTTAATAAAGTGAGAAATTTCTACTCTCCGTGGACGTAGGCTAATTTAGCCGAACCACATTAAATTGCTGTGTCTTTTTTGTTCTGTTTGATTTTATATGATTGTCGTTATATTGAATGATTTCTCCTTGAAAGGGTTGATCGATGGAACTGATCAACTGAACCTTCCTTGGATCGAACTGAATGATTTCTCCTTGGAAGGGTTGATCGATTGAACTGATCAACTGAACCTTCCTTGGATCGAGCTGAATAATTTCTCCTTGGAAGGGTTGATCGATGGAACTGATCAACTGAACCTTCCTTGGATCGAACTGAATGATTTCTCCTTGGAAGGGTTGATCGATGGAACTGATCAACTGAACCTTCCTTGGATCGAACTGAATGATTTCTCCTTGGAAGGGTTGATCCTTCCTTGGATCAAACTGAATGATTTCTTCTTGGAAGGGTTGATCGATTGAACTGATCAACTGAACCTTCCTTGGATCGAGCTGAATGATTTCTCCTTGGAAGGGTTGATCGATGGAACTGATCAACTAAACCTTCCTTGGATCGAACTGAATGATTTCTCCTTGGAAGGGTTGATCGACCGAACTGATCAATTGAACCTTCCTAGGAACGAACTGATTGATTTCTCTTTGGAAGGGTGAATCGACCGAACTGATCCACGAAACCTTCCTAGGAACGAACTGATTGACGAACTCCTTTGGAATGTCATGATCGAACGAACTGATCAACATTCCCTTAAAACGAATTGATTGATACATCCCCATGGAGTGTCCTGATCGAACGAACTGGTCAACACATTCCTTGGGAATAGCCTGATGGAGTAGACTGATTGATGAATTCCTTCGGAATATCCCGGCGAACTAAAAGGACGAATGTTCTGACGAACGAACTAAAAAGACGAATGTCTTATTGATACATTCCCTCGAAATGTCGAACTGATGAAGCGAACTGATACGTTCCCTCAGAATGTCTTGATTAAATTGAAACATCTCATTCAAATGTTCGGATAAATACGTCTGTTTATTTCTTTCAGATATACTTATGTGATTAATTATTTATAATGGAGGAAACTCACATCTTTTTTCAAAATTTAGTGAACTCCACTAGTGTATGTCAACATACACTACGAAAGGGGAGAGTACTGATGTGATCAAAATAAATGGACTCCTACTTCAACTACAACTAAGATTCCTACTTCAACTACAACTGAGACTCCTATTCCTACTACAATTACTCAGGGAGTCTATAAATACCCTCTTTATGTTTGCTTTTAAACAGACAATGTATAAAATACATACACAATTAATTATACACACATTTGTGTAATTTGAGAGATCTATTTGAGCAATCTGACTGACTTGAGCGTCGGAGTCCCATCCGGGAGCGATGAGAACCCTCCGACCGGGAGCGATGAGAACCCTCCGACCGGGAGCGATGAGAACCCTCCCGGTATCTGTTTTGCAGGTTTTTGGATTCAAGGTTTCGAGTTTCAGCCCGATGAGAACCCTCCGACCGGGAGCAATGAGAACCCTCCCGGTATCTGTTTTGCAGGTTTTTGGATTCAAGGTTTCGAGTTTCAGCCCGAGAAGACGAACGTTGAATCGGAACAACATCACACATAATAAAAACAATAAAAAACCAATGCTAATATATAAAAATACAAGAATTCAATTTTTTAAAAAAATATAGAAGAAAAAAAAAAAGCAACATACAGGCAGTATCCTTTGGTTTTGGACCATTCCGATAGGCGATTAAGGAACCGTATTGTCCTTGAGTTGCTACACTGATTATGCAACCCTAATTAACCAAAAAAAAAAAAATTGTAAAAAAAAGAATAATAAAAGAAAGAAAATGAATTATTAAATTTACCATGAAATAAAAGGAAAGGGATAGGGGCTGATGAAGCTGGGTGCCATAAGAAATGAAGAACCAATGCCACAATGAAGATGCCGACTATTTTTGCAGGTCCAAGCTTTGGAGGATTCTTTTTTTTTTTTCCCCAGATTTTACAGATATATTACACCTGCTAATATACGCCAATTCTTGTTCATAGTTTATTAATTTACACAAAAATACATATATATGTGTGTGTATGTGGGTACGTAATTAGAGAGTGATCCTGTGGATGTTCATCCAATTAATATTTTCATGATCACTTTAATTCCTTGATACTTTCATTTTTATTTTCAGGATAAGTCCAACTACTTTTATTAATTAATAAATGTGTGTGAATTTTGTTTGTTGTAGGATTTTAATGATTTAAGATTTTTAATATTGCATTAATTGAGAGCTGATGATCACTGTTTGGTGTTGAAGATAAGAGTAGTAATAAATTCATGCTCAACTATATCTTCTAAGATTCTTCTTTTTCTACTCTACTTTATTTGTATACCTATATAAATTATATGTATTTATATAATTACACTCCTTTGGATAATAAAAATGCAAACTAAGTATTTTAAATTTTTAGCATTATTTTAATTAATTTTCCCCTGATTACATTTTCCACTATTTCAATTTTGCACAATAAGATATTAATTTTGTGGAAATACAATAAATGCCGGATGTTCAATCCTAGAGAGCAGTGTATATATATATATATATATATATATATATATATATATATATATATATATTCTTTTTTATTTTTCTCAGTAAAATAAATTTATTGAAATCAGAAAATGGGTATAATATACACCCAACCATACAATGAGAGACAAAACAGAATTAGGCACCTAAACACTTTTTAGGATTGTCTGACCAATCTTTGAATGAGAACCCACAACAAAATTCAGAAATAGAAACACACAAACTTTATAGTCTCGTCTTAAGTTCATTAAACTTAAAAGTTGAAACACCTCATTATTAAAGATCACGTATTTATTATATATATATATATATATATATATATATATATTTCATTTTAAGTTGATAACAATTCAATTTCTACATTAATTAGATCTCGAAATGCATATGAGATTTTTGAAGAAATTCATGTCTGATGAAAGTCTCAAGTAGAATTCAACGAACACTTCCATGTAATTCAAGATTAACACTAAAATCATCACTTTAGATATATAACTCAAAATATCATAAACTCCTCTATTAAATAAAAATTCCATCAAATATTTAAACACCTGCCACACATCTAAGTAAATAATTTTCCTTTTTACTTGAACTATTATGCTTCTAATTAAACTGATAATTGTTTGAAGAATAGTAGGTGATCCAATAATAGTACAAGCAGAGAGAACTTGTGCTGAGAATTGAGACTATGTAGCTGCAAACTGGTAACTACACATTCAAGCATGTAGATATACACACAGCTTCACGGAGTTGAATGAAGATGGATTCACTTAACGATCTTTTTCAACACCAATAAACTCTCCAAAGAAGCTTGTCACCGTTGGTGGCCACTGGTTGGACGATGATCCATCAAAAACTGCATCCAATGGTCCATCACCTTCTGATCGATCAATGTTTTGCTCATTCTGGACGTTTATGGGACGAACACTAACTTCTTGTGGTGCAGTTTTACTTTTATCTACCAAATAAGGAACAATATGCTTTTTCATATCATCTTTGGAGATTCCCAAGTGATTTCCTGCTACTTTTACGAACTTTACCCTCCCAGCTTCGTCTAGTGTTTTCAGGCCAATCCAATCCTCCTTATAGAGCTTTGTCTACATAGGAAAATGTAAGATCAATGCAAGTGATGTGAATAGAGATGTTGAAATACCAGTCACTAAAAATATTCACCTGCTGAGGTGGCAAAATCGGATCAAAAGCCCCATCTGGATAGTATCCAAACCAAGAGGTCTCCTTTGGTATTAAAACAGTGTCATGTTCAAACATTATAAGGACAAGGTTTTGTAAGGTGGTGAAGCGTTGTTTGCACGTTTCGTTTCTCTCATCAGGGAGTTCGTTGTTGAGCTTGGGCAGAAACCTACACTTGTCTAAGTAGCCAGCAATATTCTGGAAAGAAAAAGGATGGCTCAATCTTGAATGAACAATTGATTAATATACTCTCATTTATACAAGAACAGAGTAATTGATTACTCACATTTGGCAGCTTAAGATAGCCACTGGGAGCCAAGTGAGCCTGAAAAATCGCATGTAATCAATCAATGAGAAATACGACACTCTATCTTGTACTGAGTAAAAAACAGAATGAAAATGCGTACTTGGATATAGTCAGAGTAGATCTCCGATTTGATCAAACTGTCTGCTATAATGCAAAATATGCCAGTCTGGTAAAAAAATAAGCAGCATGAGTAACTCATTAGGAATCACAAAATGTCCTAACTAATTGAGATCTTGATAACTAGATATGTCTATTTGTTACATGTGATTTTTATGGATTTGTCCTATTACATTTTACTAACAACAGATATGCTTATATTAAATACTAAACATATTGGATGAGAAATATTAAGACCTACACCACATAGAGGAACTGAAGCAGTGCCAGCATGAGGTCCTCCCAAAGATACAAAATTCCTGACCTGTCACATGAGAGTTTTTGTTCACATATTCTATAAAATGTGGAAAATAATATGGATATTAAACTTGTAAAACATCGTCTTATATAGGCCTTACTGGTGGTCCTCCCTCGCAAAACTCCACAACACCTCGTCCTATTAAGTTACCCTGTATGAACAACCAACACAATTATCAGATTGTGTTGTTAGCTTCAAGTACTTCAAATGATCAAAATAAATTATCGTCAAGCATGACAAAAAAAAACATAGATCAAAGAGACCACTACTCGTGAAAACTGGTTATTTTAAAGATAAGATGTGATGTCCAAAATATAGTCTCAAAAAGTCACCTGGGAGAGACCAACAATGTTGTATCCATGCTGGAGTTCTTTCATTTGCTTCACCTGACGTTTAGTTTGCACTCATTAGTTTGGGAACCGATTTATCATCAACTAACCAATTCAAACAGCTTCATCACCCACCTTATTACACACAATTTCTGTTTGCTCTCCAAGGGGCTTAAACCAAGAATCCCATGATCCATCTCCAACTTCTCTAGAGATTTCAAAACAGAAAAAATGTGTAAGCTAGAGACATGCCTAAATTGTGTTAGGGATCAACGGATTTCATTATAAGTTGAAATTTGCTACTGCTAATTAATAGCTTCACGTAAAACCATAGTTTTGTTTCTCCCCCAGTGTTGTGACAAAGAGCTTGTATTAACATCCAACCTCAAATCCTTTAGCCAGTCCTTACATTTCCATAGAACCATAATCTGAGAAACGCATTATAGCACCATCTAAACATTTACCATATCCTATTGCAAAAGCATAGAGCTTTAGAACTGAAAATTACAACTGATTCATCTTGGCAGTTTGAGAAACACGAGGGAGAAATTATTCCAAAGCTCATATAATTATCAGTTAATATGCTAATAAGAAAGATAAACATTATAAGTTAGCAAAATATAGCTAGAAAAAGGTTTCATTTAGCCAGATCATACTTCAATAGTGTCTTCTATAACTACTTCAAAACCACAGAAAAAAAAATTCACAAATTATCCATTCCATTGCTTGCAGTACAAAACCAGTCGTTAACAAGAAAACAAAACTGCAAAAAGATGAAGAAAATAAAGTCAAAGACATTACAAACAATATCCTTTAGATTTCGAATAGTCATTCAGTTCTTGAGTAAACTGCTTCATTCCTTTGTTTGAACACTGATCTCCAATTCCTACCACACCAACAGAAACCCACAATCATCAGTCAAGAGCACACATAACATCAGTATTGGCAAAGGAGGCAGAAGGAAATATTACCATGGAGAACGATGAAAGGAATAGAAAGAGAAACATGGATGAGAGAGAAACTAAGGATTAAGGTAAATACTGTAGCAGATGATGAAAAGGCAGACATGGGTCTTGCAAAAGATTTCATCTTTCAATGATTTCAACAGTTTTTAGGATCTTCTGCAAGAAATCTGGGAACCCCCACGGCGTAATCTGATTTACGGGTTCCGTTATTTATACTATAATGTTTGTTGTAGTTAAGAAATTTTAGATTTGTTTTTATATGTCGAGGAAAAAGGGGAAGAGAGTGTTGGTACTTGCTATACACAACCTTCTACAATGACCAATTACCTTTTACCGCTGGGGACTATTTATTGGTCTATTATTTCTGTTTTCTTGATAATGCTGCCAATTTCCGTTATATTTGTTTATATGATTTGTTTTCTTTTGATATATATATATTTATCAATCTTTATATCTCGATCGACTAATGTTCAACGTGTTTTTCTCTATTATTAAATTAATATGAATATTAATCCAATTTTAGATTGTGTGAATTTTATAAGTACAATCATATTATTAAGATGTAATATATACCTTCAAATACCACAATTGATGTAAGAAATTATTTTCCACTGATAGTTTTATTATTTTCTATCATAAATCAGAAAAATGCACAAAGTTGTCCTTCTAATAAAGGTATAATAATTCACCTTTCTATCGGGTATTACACGATATGACCATAGAGAAAATACTAAATTAAACGATATCATCGTATCATGTATTTCGACAAAAAACTGATTTTTTATTCTTTTTAGAAGGACAAGTTTTTCAAATTTCTTAAATTATGGTAGAAAAATAACAAAACTATCATATGATAGAAAAATAATCTCTTATATAAATTGTATTATTTTAGCCGCTAAACACATTGAACTTGCTTCGATGTTATGATTGGATTTGGGAATGCAGAACTATTCTTTTTATATGTAATTTTATCAAACTTTTAATTTAGATTATTATTTGACAAGAGCTCATCTCATTACATAGTAAACTTTCCTCATTTTGATTCATAAAATTTAGTACCCTTATATTACATCATATAATATGAATTTTTATTGTTAGATTCATATTCACTTGGCATGGACATGGTCAAGTTAAAGTTGTTGACCTAAAAGTTCAGCTCAACTTGTTCACAACTTTCAAAAAAACATAGCGTACAAAGGAAAAAAAATAAAATCAAGTGAGCGAATAAAGGAGTAAGCAGTTATTGCACTCACGTCATATTCTAGTGTCTGGATTAATAACATTTACATATAAGATATTTCATATAAAAAGCTAAATATTTAGAGAAAACCATGTGATAAATTCAAATAATGAAATATAAGATAATGTTAGAAGAAAAGGAAAGCAGGAATCTGAAGGCAGTTAAGGGTTTCATGAACCGTCTCTACCTCTTTTAAGGCATTGTTTTCATGTATCAACGACTCTTCTTGGATAGTAACTGAATCACACATCTAATATTGCATTTAATGTATAACTAACGATATTGTCATACTAAAATCCTGTGTGTGTTTGACCTACATACAGCTATACGTTAAGATCTACACATGTCTTGCACAAACAAACATAAAAAGAACAAGAAACCAAACAAAGTAAAATTGAGAGGATCAATCTCCTATTTGAAAATGGAGGGATAATGAGAAAAGGAGCTACTTCCTCAGAAGAGGTTCTACTTCCTCTGCTTCGGCTTCTCCTGATTCGGATGATGCACCGGAATGATCACAGAGACCTAACACATGTAGGATTTTCAAACTTTTGATTCTCATGTTCATAGCAGTTGGTGTATCAAATGATGATATCCAATTGAAAAGGAGAGAAAGAAAAGCAAAGCGGAGTGTTTACTTGCCTGAACATATTCGGTTTTCAGGTAGATGTCTGTCTGATGTATTCTGGTCTTCACACAGCAGAGATTCAACAAAACATCCTATTTACAGATGACACAGAAGCTTGTGGTCACAATGTAGAATAGTCTTTAAACATAATATTGATTAAATACAAGAAGTTACATGCTACCAAACAATGTCGTTGTGAATATTTACGCAAGAATTATAAGAAGAGATTTTTGTTCTCACCTATTCGAGCCACTCTATTCACCCATCCAGGTATTTGTTTTCCAGTTAGATGTTTACAGATATCATTCGTGAAATGATTGCAATTATTAGTAAACAAATCATACGTGTCCCCATTATAACGGCTGGATAGATGCTTCATCAATGTGAATATCTCTGAACTAGACATGTCAGTGCTGCCCATACGAATTGAACGCCTAAAGATAAAACCAGGGCAACTTCTTGGTTTAACCTCGAACACTCCACTGCTTGATTCCTCTTCAAGTCCAAAGGCATACTCCACGCCGTGTACTATTTCAAAAAAGTTAGATATTCACAACCATTTGTAAGTAAATATTGGGAGATTAGATAACGTCTTGGTAAAACTTTATCATATTAAAACAACAAAGACATCAATCCAACAAAGTACTAAAAGAAAGGCTCCAGTGAAAACTGGTTCCAAGATTTCTATTGGTATTAAGTGGTGTATGCCTTACAGGATTGTGTTTAATTCACCCCTGTTTTGGGACATATTTCTGTTTGCAGTTTGAAGAACAGAAGCAGTTGATGTAGGCCACTTTAATTCTGCAAACAGAAAAAATGCAGCAAATACTTGGAAAATAAAAAAAGGGACAAGTAATTTTCAACAAAGTAACTTCTTTTTTGAGGTACACAGTAGAGAACTAGGAAACAGAAAGTTCTCTATATCCTAACCACGACATCCATATTAAAATAAAGATGTTGGTCATCATATAGACATACACACAGCACATCAACAAAATGTGCAGGCATCTTCTCATCTAGACTGTAGTTAATAGATAACTGTGGGTATGTGAGTATCAAGTAGGATGCAATTTGATAGGACTAACTCCGAACCGCAATAAGGATTCAAAGTGCATTAATGACTCCCAAAAATATTTGAAGCTGTATATGTAAACATCAATTATTTCTCTTGATTTTGACACAGAATACCTATCCATTTGCTGCAGCTAGTACAGAAAGAGAAGGAACATTGGAAGTCTGTAATTACCAAGAGAACTTATCCATAATTTGAAATGTCAATGTGAAAATGGCAACCAAGAAATTATCTTAGTGTTAATTTAGCTGTGGGGAGATTAGATGATAAGTAAGAAATAGTTTACGGTGCATACACATCATAGGCACATGAATGGCACAAGGTAAATTTTTTTGGTCACATGTTAACAAACCATTGGATTAACAAGGACCAGATGATCATACCTTCTATACCAGAATGAAAAATTCCAAGCCCAAACCAATAAAGATAGTTGTTAACAGGACTGATATCATATACATTTAGGTATACTTTTGCTCGATTTTTCCCTGAGTTTTTCAGCTCCACGCGTGGGCTTAGACAGGATGACAATGGAAAGAATCCCATTGTACTTAGCACCCTCTCCCTCACCACTATTCAGTAACCAATGGTCCAAAAACCACTTTTACAAGTATTTCCTATATCTCCAGCTCACCATCCGGCAGGCAATAACCAGAAAAGCCCTAATAAAGAAGGAAGATAAACAATAATTAAACTTTGTCAAAGAGTCCAAGAAGGATGGGAAACATGAAGGGAATAAAACTTCATTCCCATTTTTGTCATGGATATACATACTACAAAGTAGCCTCCAAGAAGAAACAATTAGTCTTTCTCATAGACGTTGAAGGAAGATTGCAAACTATCTATATAAGAAAGAATCAGTTTGGCACCAAAAACTATCTCATAATTTACCACGAAAAAATCCCTACCAAACAACTTCATGGTTAATGAGGATTTAATGACATAAATGACGAGAACGATTTAGCAAACGTAAAACCTTCAACACCAATTGACGAACAATGCATATTAATTATAGGATCAGACAGCATTGCATTGTTCCAAATTAACATCATTAAAAGATGGAATATATGCAGCTCACCGTTGAGAAAAATCGTCTCCTGACAAGGGCGCAGGAGGAGATATGGTGGCGGAGGGAACAAGGAACATTGGGGAGAGAGAAAGGGCGAGCCACCGTCGGACGCTTCGGAGGGAACTACCAAGGCGGCGGAGAAGAAATCGATCAAGAGTTAATGGCAGATTTGATCCCACATCATATCATGTTATTATAACCTGGCAAGAGGGGTCCAACGCTTTTTTCGAAATTAATCATAACATAATGTTTGAAACAATGATTAAATTGTTTTTAATTGCATAATGATAATTTATAAACCTTTTCGAAAAGATTAATCATAACATAATGTTCAAAACAATGTTATAATGTTAAACAGATGTTAAAAATTAATCATAACATAATATTATAAATTATCATAATTATCATAATTTATAATAATTTATAATAATTTTCGAAAAAGGTTTATAAATTATGTTATGATTGTTATAAATTATAAATTTTTTATTTTCGAAAAAGGTTTATAAATTATGTTATAATTTATAATATTATTATAACCTTTTCGAAAATTGTTATTTTCGAAAATTGTTATCATACAATTTATTAAAAGTTACTTAATTGTATGCAATTGTATAATAGGAGTCACTTTTCGAAACTTGTATGCAATTGTATGATAGGAGTGACTTTTCGAAAATTAAGTCAATTTTGTTAATTTTCGAAAACAAAGTGTGTCAAAAGTAATTAATAAATAAATAATTAATTAATTAATAATAGGAGTCAATGAATAAAATATTATTAAAAGTGTATGTCTTTATTTTCGAAGATTAATAAATTCAAGTTTTTGAAAATTAAGCCAATTGCACTAATTTTCGAAAATTAAGTCAATTTTGCTAATTTTCGAAAATGAATCATACCAAAATTAATTAATTAATAAATAAATAAATAATTAATTAATTAATAATAGGTGTCAATGAATAAAATATTATTAAAAGTGCATGTCTTTATTTTCGAAGATTAACAAATTCAAGTTTTCGAAAATTAAGCCAATTGTACTAATTTTCGAAAATTAAGTCAATTTTGCTAATTTTCGAAAATGAATCATGCCAAAATTAATTAATTAATAAATAATTGATTAATTAATAATAGGTGTCAATAAATAAAATATTATTAAAAGTGCATGTCTTTATTTTCGAAGATTAACAAATTCAAGTTTTTGAAAATTAAGCCAATTACACTAATTTTTGAAAATTAAGTCAATTGCACTAGTTTTCGAAAATAAATCATGCATAGATTAATTACTAAATAATTAATTAATTACTAATAGGTGTCAATGAATAAAATATTATTACAAGTGCATGTCCAAATTTTCGAACATTAACAAATTAAAGTTTTCGAAAATTAAGTCAATTGCACTAATTTTCGAAAATAAAGTATGCCTAAATTAATTAAAATATAAATAATTAATTAATAATAGGTAATGCTTTAACATGAATAAAATATTATTAAAAGTGTATGTCCAAATTTTCGAACATTAAGAAATTAAAGTTTTCGAAGATTATTCTATCATGTAATTTTCGAAAATAAATTATACAATTGTTGCCTAAATTAATTAATAAATAATAGTTGGTATCACTTGAGCATGAGTAAAATAATTAATTAATATTATTATTTAGTGAATAGTTTTCGAAAATAATGTTCGAAACATTATTATACAATATTATTGCCATAATACATAATGTTCGAAAATAATTAGTAAATATTATTTTCGAAACACTATTTTCGAACTATAATTAGCACTATTAATTAGTATTATAATTATTTTCGACACATTATTTAGTTAGTTATTAATTATATAGTCACTTAAAATCACTAATTATATTACTAGTTACTTAAAATAACTATTAATTAGTTTCGAACATTATGTTTCGAGCATTAAGTTATTTTAAGTAACTTGTTATTAATTATTTTCGAAACACAATTTTAAGTTACTTAATTATAGGATCACCCAAAATAGTTAGTACATATTTTCGAAAATTAGTTGTTACATAATAGTTTTCGAAAATAATTGTTATTACACATCCCAAAATTGTTATTACATAATATTCGGAAATTAGTTATTATATAATATAATATAATAATATTAAAATTCAAGAGTACAACATTTTCGAATAAATCAGTTATAGGTTTCGAAAATAAAAAAGTCATCTAATTAAACTAATTGGTTAAAGTAACTTAATTGCTGAAAATTTGACAAATGTCATGTGAGTCAGTCTTGTCAGTGTGTTGGTCGGTTGACTTGGGAAAAAATAGGTATTTTGGGATCAAAAACTATATTTAGGATTATTTAGGGGTGTACTATTATATCAATGGATAAAATGGGATCAAAGTTTAAAAAAATGAGTAATTTGGGCCATTTTCCCTTAATCTAATAATAATACTTTCCATATCCAATATTTGTCAAGATTTCTATGTTAATATACGAAACTGATGTTTTTCTCATAATTCTAGATATTCTAATGTTTTGAATTTAAAAAAAAAAAATCGTCTAAATACATGATTTTTACAAACTTTTGCAATTTGACATCTTCTGAAAAATTTGTAATTTGATGCTCAAATTTTTTAGTTTTGTAATTTGATGCATGATGTAATTTTCAATGGGATTCTCATGATTAGACTCTTAAAACTCAACACATATTGTCGTGGTGGACAACACATTATTTGCGATTTTGTTATTATTGAGAATATGGGTAATTATGACATTTTAAATTTATAATTTCAGCTATTAATTATTATCATGATTATTTTTCTCTTAAATAAGTTGTGTTGTGTCCATCATGACAGTTAGTGTTGACTCCAGGAACCACATCACATAGACTTGCCGTAAAATTACACAGTACATTGAATTGCAAAAATAGATATATATATACATTTAAAATGATTAAATTGCAAAAAGTCCTAAAAAGTTATGCTTAATCCTAAAATAGGGGCATATAGTTTTATAATGAATAAACAAAACAAAATAAATATAAAACTACTTCACTATCCTTAAATATATTAGAAATTGAAATTATTTTGTTTGGAAGTTTAGTATTCCAACATAATCACAATCTTGCAGCTTCACATTCTCCAAGCAATTTGTCAATCTCTTCTGCTCCCAACGTTCTCTTTACCACCTTTTCTTGATTAGATTCCTCCCAATATTTAGTCAGAGATGCATATAATAGCTTCACAACGATGAAAGCAATGGCGATTATGCCACTCACTGCATCAAAACATACACAAATGCATCATTTTTCAACAATTTTACAACCGAATGTGAAAATCAAGGTAAGAAATCAAGAATGAAAACTGATTGTGTGTAGCAATAATGATGTGATCTTGAGATGATTTAAGAAATGCACACACATTATTTGGAGGTTTGTAAAAGATGTCCTTACTTGTCAAGTATTTCTCTTGCTGCCCTTTTTTGTTGACTTGAATCGGTCTCCATGTTAGTCCAAGACCGAAGCTGCTATCAGAGAGATAATGACTGTAAGTAAATGGTATTGCAACAGTCTTCACACAAGTGCAAGAAACGGGCAACTGGAAAGATGGTTCTACAACGTAGACGTGATGGTTAGAGCCACTAAGGCAAGGAACTTGTTCGAATGAAGCGACTAGTTTGGTTGAACAGTTTATGTATTTGTAGTTTTGAACAACATAGTAGTAACTGAAAGGGGTAAGAGAGAGATCAAGATTCAAGAAGACTTCATGCACACAGCTTTTTGGGTCAAGAAGGTTTAGCCTTCTTGTATCATAGGAGATGGACTTGACTACCAATTCTCCATAACTAGGAAAATGGATCATTGTTCTGTTCTGTTTGCAGATGAGGTTGAACCCAGGGAGACCATGCTGCTGGAGGCTCTGGATTCGAAACGGAGATCGAATTTCGGGAGAGAGAAAGCTGCAGTTAGATGATGAGGAAGTATTAGCATGAGAAGCTTTTGTAAGAAGAAGAACACAGCAGAAGAGTAGGGTGAAAACATCCATCAGAGTGAAGAGAAACCTTAAAAGTAAAATAAAAAAGGAGAGATTAGTATTTATGTAATAAAAAAGGGGAAATGGAAATTTAGAAGAAGTAGAGAGCATCAAGGAAACAATGTGGTAATTGCTTAAGGAAGACCTATTGTCTCTTTATCACAAAGACAGGGACAATTGAGAAAAATATTCCATAGATGTTACCTAACAATTAAAAAAAACAAGTGTGGATTACTTCAAAGTCAAGAAATGTATTTAAAGAGCTATTTGTTCAAACCAACTAGTAGCTAGCTAGTGCTTTCTTGACTTGGATTTTGATCACCTTTAAGGAGGTTTCTTACACGGTAAGAATAAGAAATAGCAGGGTTGTCTTATTCAATCTCTTCTCCTCGTAGTTGAGCTAATTCACTTTAAAGGAGAAACACTAGATTAAAGGCGATGTATTGGTATAGAATATTTAATCTAAACACAAACATGGAATTGCCATACAAAAGTAGAGCATTAGACTAAACAACTTGGAGATGTTTCCAGTCTATACATACATCCAAGATATACATGTTACTCGTACAAACATCAAAAAGGGGACACATACTAACGAGTCAATGAGGATAAAATTCAAAGAGCATCCTTAGCAATTCTCACAGGCTTGTCCATCAAATACGCCACGTCACTGTTTGGTGTGGTAAGCAGATGATGAAGATCCATATCATCCATTTCATTCTCACCATTTACGGATGATGCATCAGATTCACTTCCATCTGTTTGGGGAAAAATGAAATAGAACTGAGTCACTCAAAGCAAAACAGACTATCTTAAACATTGCACTAAACAAATAGACATCAGATCATGGAGGCCAAACACATGGAAGGTTTCCAAGTTTTTGAATCTCTATATTAATTTGCAGTTGATAACTCAACTGATAATATACAAATAAAAAGAAATATATGAATCTTGATGCAGAACCCGGCATTGGCATCCTATTGGAGCAAAATGGGTGACGTGACCAGTACCATTACCATCCACATTAAAACTCTTTTTCTTTCCCCCTTGGTGAAAGTTCTTGCTTTATACCCAATTTGGTTCCATAACCAATGTTGGGTTTTACATCAAAACTCGACTATATATATATATCTATTACCTATATAAAAGTGTGGAAGTTTTTTACAAAATATATACCTATTAAAGATTATTATTTAAAATTATAATAGTAATTTAGAATTTTCATACTTAGACAATTATATATTAGAATCCTAGCTAATTTAAAATCTTATAGAATCTCATTATAATTAGAACTCTAGTATAAAAGTGTAATATATAAGGTATTTGTATTATTTCTTTACTTAATTTGAATTGATGTTGCACGTGATCTAAAACTCATATATTATATATGTATATAAAACACTAAAAAATCAATCCATCGTACACGACTTGCCTGAGTTCATTTGATTAGGAAGATGACTGACTGATGTAGCCTGGATGCTTTCAGGCAGCAGACAGTTACAGAAAGACCCTGAATTCACGAAAGAGAGAGAGCGAGAGAGGAAAGTATCAGTACAATTAACACTATTAGACGTGATAATTGATAGAAAGGCAAAAGGAAAAAGCAGCAGCAAAACTTCCTTTTTTATGCTCTTTCAAACAAGGGTGGGGTTGGTTTCATTTTTTATATTAGCCATTTGGGGCATACATAGATCAGAAGTATAAAAAAAAGCTTCATATGGTAATAATACCATTTTGCTTGGATAGGCATCACACCAAACAGTTTTCTTAGTGAATATATAAGTAAGAAATATAAGAAAAGACATTAATCCTCACCTACTCGAGCCAATCTATTCACCCACCCAGGTATGGGTTTTCCAGTTAGGCGCTGACAAATATCATCCGTGAAATGATTGCAGTTCTTAGAAATCAAATGATATGTGTCCCCATGGTATTCATTGGTTAGATGCTCCATGAACGAGTGAAATTCTGAACGAGACAAGTCAGTGCTGCCCAATAGAATTGAGCGCCTAAAGATAAAACCAGGGCAACATCTTGGCTCAACCTCGAACACTCCACTGGTCGGGAACTCATGAGCTCCAAAGCCATACTCCAAGCCATGTACTATTCAAAAAAAAAGTAACAAAATTTAACATCTATAGGTAAATAAATATTACAGCATTAGGAAACATCTTAATCAAAATATCGTCATAATAAAAGAAAAACCGCTTTAGCAGCAGACTGGTGGGCTGTGCCTGAAATCAGACTGGACCAGACTCTTCTTTGTTTGAGCTACCAACCAAGAACAAGAAGGAAGTTTCAATGAAACTGCTGCCAAGAGTTCTATTGGTGTTAAGTGGTTTGCCTTGCAGGATTATATTCCTGTTTAATACCTAATTCCTTCTTACAATTTGGACTGTAGAAGCCTAGAAGGATTTTAAATCCAGCGCTTTGAGCCCCGAAATGAAAAAACGGATTGGGATGTTGAAATCTAGACGGATTCAAATGTTGATGACAACGTTTTGCTACTGCTAAATTTACTGGTAGAAAAGAAAATTCAAGAGCCACACATCAAACACGTCAAATAGTTCCAAATGCATCTTGCATTACGGGCGGAAATATGAATATCAAGAAATCTAAAGCTTAACAAAAGCAAGAGGTGCATGAACGAGTATTCAACCATTGAATAAACAAGGAATAGGTGATTATACCTTCTATACCGGAATGATAGATTCCGAGTCCAAACCAATAAAAATAGTTGTTAATAGTAGTGAGATCGTATACATTTAGGTACAGCAATGCTCGGCTTTTCTCTGTGTTGTTCTGCTCCGTTGGTGAAGTATCTAAGGTGGATGCAAATGGAAATAATCGCATTATACCTAGCAACCCTCCCCCACCACCAGTCAATGCTTGAACAGTAACTATATATACATGTATTGCATTTATATCCAGCTCAGCATCCAGCACAGAATAACCTGGAAAGCCCTATAAAGTGGGAAATGAAAAATAAATAATTATTCTTTTTCCAAGAGTTAATAACTTGATAGAGTTATGCTCCAGAAAGGCCATTGAATAACCATAGAGGGGGTGTGCTTGAAACCAGGTTTTTCAACTGACTAATCATGAAAATTAGTTTACAATAAGAATAAAGCCATATAAAAATAACATGAAAACAATGCAAGGATTCAAACATTGTCTATTACATGACTTTGGACTGGAGAAGGAATGCAAAAAAGTAAAGTATTATGGGACCAACCCCAAAAGGAAAAAGAAAGTAGGGGAAAAAAGAAATAATACATCATTGTTTCCATATATGTCCTAGATATGCAAGGCAACCTCCAAAAAAAAAAGAATGATTAGTCTTTCTCGTACTTGAAAAAAGAAATCTTTCAGACCGTTTCTTCAATAGTTAACATACTAGAACAGACCAATTGGAGATTATAAGCACTAATTCAACAACTGATTCTATCAGCAAACACCTCAACTGCTCAGCACAACAAATAAGGCAGCAAGTCTGATTGAAGCCCAATCGAAGACCAACAAAATAAATAAACCTGATGAGGTATATAAAAGAGAAAAAAAAAAATACATACTTTTAGCTTATCTGCATAATTATGATGAAATTTTTGAAGCCTTGAAAATCTTCAACCTAATTGCCCAAACCTTCGATCAAGAAACGCATAGTAAATTAACGGAAAACGGGAACACGTGATAGAGAATTCTTGAGATTTAACATCGAAACAAAAAAGCAAAGATTACAATCTGTGGATGAGTGGAGCATTGAGATTTGGATTGCGCCTGGAAAATTTGCTCCAAAATCGTGAAGAATCAGTTTGGCTACAGAAAAAAGAAACAAAAAATAAATCTTGATTTACCAAGTAACACTCTACCAAAAAATGATCAAATAGCATTACATTCTTTGAAAGTAATATAAGTATAGCATCTCTAGAGAGAGGAAATGTAGCTCACCGTCAAGAAAATCGTGGCGAAAATCCCGAGGCGGAGGCCACGACGAAGCGAGAAGGGAGAGAAAGCGAGGCCACTGTGGCCTCGTGTGTACGACAGAAGAGAGATATAAAGGAGCGAGTCTTCAGCCGTCGAATGCTACGGTCACGGCGGCGAGGATCATCGGTGGCGGGGAAGTAGAGAGTGAAATAATCAAAGATGCAAGTGGACACTGGGTCTTCTTTTCTATTGGAGCTGAACTGAGCCGTTGGATTTTATCAGATCCAGCAAACAATTTTTTGTCTTTTTTTTTTTAATATTTTAATTATTGTCTTTTTTGGTTTTTGCCTTGACAGCAGTGTCTGACATTACAAATATCTGTCATATTTTGACCCGACCCGGATCCAATGTAGTGGGGTTTTGGGGCGGCTCATTCATTTTCTTTAGTCTAAATGTGTGACTTAAACTTTTTTTTTTGAATCAAATGCGACAATTTAATTTATCACTAGTTTACTAACTCTAAGAGCATCTCACTATAGTATCATCATCTATAGCAACAAAACTTCTTCTTTTCTTTCTAACACTGAGAATAGTTACCAGCACTTGAATAAGATGGTATTATCATCAAATATTTACATACATGTACATTGTAATTAGAGGCATTCACCAAGGAATATATGCAGTCTGCTGGTACAATTATACACACACACACACACCATATATAAAGATTGCATAGTTTGTGCAGTTAGTCTTCGCCTTTCAGTGTGCTTCACAATCGGAACCATCTCCTCCGACTATATTGAAGTACAATGAGGACAGTTTACCGTCAAACCTAGAGACGAGCTGATGGACCGATAATCCACAGTAACGCTTTCCAAGTCGTGCAATGCAGATTTCAAATATTTTCTTGAACATGCTATCACCTTGTATTAATGGTTGGTTAACAAACTCATCCAAGGGCATCCACTGTGTCATGATCAATATAAACACATAAGAGATAGCATGTCAATGTTGTTATTACTTACCATCAAAGTTAAGTGCAAAATGATGATCATTACCTTGGCTGCTTGAATTTCCAGGTCATCAACCATGATTTCTGTTGACAAGGGTCTTAACATGCAGACGAAAAACAAATCCGACTTCTCAAAAGAAACATTCTGGGCATGCCTGGATCAGAAACATGTTCATCATGATTCAAGAACAATAGCAGTGCTCTATGTATGGAGCATATTTTATGCTAAAAAACCAACCTGAAAGCCACAACTTCCACAAATTCAGTGTCGATCTGAAAAGGGAAAATGTAAGAAATTTGAAATTCAATGTTTCTAAGCATGAGAATATCATATTCTTACCCCCGTTTCCTCTTTCACTTCTCTTACAGCCCCCGTGTAGATCTCTTCCGTCTGAGCAGTCAATTGATATAGTATAAGATTCAGATATAACCAAACAATATAACCATGATTCACACATATTAAAACACACCTCAATAATGAATCCAGTGGGTATTTTCCAGAGACCAAGAAGGTCTGGAGTAGTATGTTTTTCTTGCACAACTAGCACCTGTTTGGATCAAGAATTAAATGCAACATTCATAGGATGAAATATTAGAGTTTCAATATAGCAAATGAAACACACCTCATCTTTATCATTGATCACAAAAGAACCAACTCCGACATGATGAGAAGCATTAGAAGGAAGCAAGGAAGGCCCGTCAGGAATCCAGTACGTCATCATCACATACGATTGCTCAGCATGATGGTATTGAAATCCTTCCTACATAAACCCAATCCTTTAGACATGAAAACAATACCTTTTCATGTATGAAGTAAATTAATGGGACATGGAAGTCACCTGAACAGCAACAGGAACCAGAACAGACCTTTCTAGAGGCAGTTTGAGCCAAACACCCTTCTTCCCCTGAATTTGAAGGTTGGTTAGTATATCCCATTGAAATAAAACATGTACCATGATGCCTGAAAGAAAGAAAGCACCTTTAATTTCCAATGGTAGATAGAAGAACGAAGGGTGGATGCAAATACATTGGGATTGGATGGGAGTTGGTCTGGATTTACAACAACGCCCTCGTACTCATCATCAATTGCATCAAGGACACTGCTGTTTTCGAGGAATAGGCTTGAACTCGAACCATTGGTTCCAGTGATTCTATATGAATATGAGTCTAGAATATCCGTTTGGCCAATTGCATTTGGCGAAGTAGTAAAGTATGATCCCCTCCTATATAGGCCTAAATGAACCGACAGAAATCACACTAATATTAACACCTCATTTTGTCCTAATCACTCATTTCAGACAAAAAACAACATGAACACATACTTTGTCCAAACAAGCAACTAACACATAAGCCATCAAATTCTTGCTTGCTCATTTTTCATACCCCATTGCTCAAAGCATCAAACAAGAGTTTAGTAACTGAGACACAATATGATGATAAAAACACATAATTAATCTCATAAGAATCCCATTATGTTGATCAAACAAGTAGAATAGGTTGATTACCTCTGCAAGAACAGAACTGGGGGTTGAGTTTGAATAGGAGTGTTGAATTAAGAAAAGGGCGTGAAAGCATCATCTCTGTAACGGAAGATAATGACTTGGACCCAAACAGCATCACTTCCATTAATTACTAAATTGCCCTTTCCAAATCTTAACAGCCCCTACACACAACTGACAGACAGAAAGCAATAACAGATGAGATGAAGAAAGGATTATCTTATCCAGTTTTGAAAGAATATATTCGGAGAATACCTCGAGATTACTTCAAAACAAGAAACTTTTCTTGGGGTTCTTCACCTTTCGGGTTAAACTATGTTAGAGAGAGAGTAATGCTGTAATAAAATACAGAAAAATCAGGAAAGGAGTAAAGGCAAAGAGAACAGATAAACTGGGCTGATATTTATTTATTAAAATTAGTAATGGTCAGCAGAAAGAAGACACAAGATTGTGATGAAATCCATGTATGATTGAAGAAAGAAATGGGGCCCCAAGTCTGGCTAATTTGTGGTGTCAAATGGGTTGAGCTTTGAGAGTGACAATGGACAAAAAAAGCATAAAATCCATGTGTGTGTATGCTTGTAAAATATCCGAGTTGATAAAATGAGCCAATTGAAGCACAAAACACGAGGGTCGGTATATAAAATATACTATTTAGACAGAGAATGAAAAGTACCGACAGAGAGATGCAGTGAAGTCACATTTGCTGAAAAAAAAATGTCTGAAAATGAGGTTATTTCACTAGGCCATTAAAAACCCCACTTTTTCCAGGTGGCGCGTGAACAGCACATCTATCCTTATAGAGTTGGGCTCAACACTAATTATAGCATTAAGGCACAACTAAATGTTTTGAGCTCATTTAAATTTCTGCTTGCTCTCAGTAGCCCACATTTTCTTTAGAAACTAATCAAGTCATTACGATATTCGAACATTTTGAATATTTGTATACAACTTAATTGTACTTTGAATGTTAGAACGTGAATTAAATTTCAATTTTAAATGCTACTGTCAAAAAATCAAAATTATCCTACCAAAACTTTAATACAATAGAGCTACCCTAAGTATAAATAATTTGATTTTACAAAATTGTAGGTGGGTATAACGATAGTGATATTGGTAAAATTTTAAAGAAAAAAAGATGAAAATTTTAATAATTTTTTTAAAATAAAACCTAACATGAAATTTTAAGTACTATAACATTTCATAATATATATATATATATATGTTACTTAGAATAATGTGATTATGATGAAATGTAGATCATGAATTATATTAACATTTTGAATTACAATAACAGTTCAATTTTTATTTATTAGATTGTTAGTATCAAAACGGTATTCTAGGAGGTTTAGATGGTGCATTATTTTGTAAAGTTGTAAATTCAAAATAAAGGGTTAATGGTGGAAAAAATTACAAATTTTACTTAATCTGTAATTTTAATCAATTTTTTGAATATCACCAAATATAACATCAACTTTTATATATTTTGCAAATTTACTAACAAGCAGATTTCGGGTATATTTATTTTAAAAATAATTTTTACGTTCGAACAATGATTTAACATACAAGTGATGGTTATTTTGTGTAAGTTATTTTCAAAATAAACATACCTACAATTAAGTTTGTGATTATTTTTTTTCAATTAACCCAAAAATAACAGTATTTTGTAAAGGATTCTGTATTTTTTGATATTTCCCAATTTTCACCAAATTTGTGTTTTGCACGAGCATCATACAATGGATAAAATTTCTTTA
Organism: Scutellaria barbata; assembly: GCA_028654395.1. Taxonomy (NCBI): domain Eukaryota; kingdom Viridiplantae; phylum Streptophyta; class Magnoliopsida; order Lamiales; family Lamiaceae; genus Scutellaria; species Scutellaria barbata. The sequence goes on from CM053645.1 coordinate 14,954,226, forward strand.
TCAAGCTATTTTCCACTGCATAGATGAGACACATTGATTGACCATTATAGTGTTACATCACGTGGCTGAATATGATAACTGAATTGGCTAATTTGTTGCAATATTTTTTTATAGCAACACAATATAACCTTCCAACAACAATGAAAGAGCAAAGAAAAACCAAACAAGTATACAGCTAATAAATAACACCAGCATGTGTTTTTCTTTATTACCAAGTTGCTCAGAAGATGAGCAACCAACAAAAAAATATATTATGAAAGATGATGATTAGACAGTGTAGTGTGGGTTGACATCAATGTCTAATCCCCTCAGCTTTGCAAAGGACTCTACCTTTCCTTTTAGTGTGTGAAGTTCCCTCAACCTGCATGGGAGAAAACACGGTCATACTAGTAAAAGCTAATCGACCATTATGTACTAATTAACATGTGACATGTACTGACCTTGCAACCTCGGCCCGTCTTTTAGCTTCCTCAGCCATGATGTTGATGTCCCTAAATGTGTGCTTCTCAGTGAACATTTTGGTGTGATCTCCCGATTGAAGCCCATGTAATGTCCGTTGCTCGGCTGCCCATGCAGCCTCTCGGGCTTCCTTTCCAAAGTCCGTTCGTGACGTGAAAGCAGTCTGGATATAGAAACAACCATTAGAATTCGCGGTAACCCTTATTCTTAACCATTTCGGTCAATTATACCCTTACAAAAACGAACCTTTTGGTTAAGGATACGATCCCAAGCTCTGCCACTGAGAGCATATCTTACTGCAAATTTAATAGGATCAAGCAACAGATATGTCAAGATGTTGTACAACCAGATAACTGCAGTCCAACCCCATCCGATTTTCCTGATTCCGAACAGATCACTCGTCACTTCTGCAGATAGTAATGTTGCAACCTGTGAACATAAAACATCCAACGTTACATCGCTTCAAATCAAGACACGTACAATGAAGTATTATATGCTTACCAATTGAGCTATGATAAAAGCCGCGACAAGAAGAAGACCAGGTCTCTCAGTGAAGGACCATCCTCTGGACCTCGTCACGAAGATCAAGGCCTGGCTGATTGTGCTTACTTGAAGATAAATTGCAGATGCTAATTTGTCTTTAAGTACTTTTGCACTATTCTCCGTTAGAACACCTTGGTGGATGCTAAAATCTTCTACATGAAAATGTGTCTGATGAAAAACAGCACTGAGTTAGACTATGTTTGTTCTAGACTTGAACTATGAATATCCTCTTTAGGAAGAGAATGTACCGCGAAAAAGCTGGTTTCATAGGCGATGTAGAAAAAGATGACCGTCATTAGAGCAAGGTAGCTTCCGAGAACAATCCCAGTCGCGAATATTTCACTCAGCTTCCAGCTGTCAGGCATTGGAGAGGGCTTCACCCTGTCTTTTGATATTGTCATTATAGTACCGTCGTTGAGGATTGCAATGACAAGAACCATGAATGGAGGGAAGTCAAATCGCCAAAACGCAGTTAGCAACAAGAATCCCATCTGTTTAAGAAACCATGATCATGAATCAGCTATCACATCTATTTTGATTGATACAAGTCAAGAAAGGTGGATGATCAGTCATAGCTTACCACTATACGTATGGTGATGGATACTGCATATATCTGTAGAAAACAGAGAATTGTGATCAAATCATCTCTGTAAACATGCATCTTTTCAAATGAAAGAATCTTACAGTGTAGTTCTTCATTCTCTGGAATATAGCACGGCTCGTTAATACAGCGCTGATGATGACACTCAGGCCTGGTTCAGTTAGGACAATATCAGATGCACCTCGGGCTGCATCAGTCGAGTCAGCAACCGCGATTCCTATGTCTGCAATCTTGAGAGCTGGTGCATCGTTTACGCCATCACCAGTCATCCCACAAATGTGTTTCCTTGTCTGCAGTATCTTCACAATCTCGTACTTATGTTCTGCAATAAAGATTCCATTTTGAAAACCAGGCCGTGAATGAATTGGATCTTGCATTCTTGGTTGAAAAAAGTCCTTACCTGGAAAAACTCCTGCAAAGCCATCAGCTTTCTCGATGAGTTCATCGACTGGTAAAGCAGCCACTGATGAATCCTTGTGGTCTCCAAGCAATGACGAGGAGGGATACATGTTCGTGCCCATTCCAAGACGCCTCCCAGTCTCCTTAGCAATGGCTAACTGGTCACCTGTTATCATTTTGACACTGACTCCAAGGTCCAGAGCTTTTCTGATCGTCTCTGCACTGTCGTGGCGGGGTGGATCGAAGAGAGGAAGAAGGCCCACGAACTCCCATCGACCCCCCAGGCTCTCCTTAGTTCCCTCAGGCACTTCCTGCAAGAATCATGGATTTCATCGAACTATCTAGAAGCTTTGTCATGATCTGGTGTGTAAGACTGATTGGAATAGGTACCTGTCGTGCAACAGCGAGTGATCGGAGACCCCTCTCAGCAAATTTATCTATTATGGAGTGCACTCTTTTTGCAATTTCGGCCCTGTTATATGCCAGGTTAAGAATCTGCAGATTCATAAATAGGAATCAATCTTGTATTCTTGTTAAGACTTAAAGGCTAAAAACAGAGTTTTCTTGCATGGCATACCTGTTCTGGGGCACCTTTGCTCACTCTGTGCATTTTACCATCACTGTCTAAGTATGTAAGAGCTGTTCTCTTGTCTGTAGGGTTGAATGGTAGGAAGTGAACTTCTGTAATCCCGGCACGTGCCTTAAAGACCCGAAAAGGGCTCTTAGTCAAAACCATAGATGAAATATATACGAGGCAGTTTGAGAGAGATTGATTACCTCTTTAGGATCATCTAACATGGAGACTATGGCACAGTCAATAGCATCTTGATTCTCCAATCTTGAGGCTCTTGCAGCCATCAAAACAACCATATCTCTATCCACATCTTTCGTGAAAACCTCAATAATATTCTTGTCCACTGTAAGTTTGTTGAGAGTCAGAGTGCCTGTTTTATCACTGCAAAGCACATCCATCCCAGCCATTTCCTCAATAGCTGTCATTCTCTTGGTAATGGCACCCTACAAACACACAGGCTGGTTGATTAGTCTTCACCGTGTATACGAAAGAGATTGAATCTTCGATTACCTGCTGAGAGAGACGGTGAGAGCCAATAGCCATGGTGACAGAGAGAACAGTTGGCATGGCAATGGGGATCCCACCAATTAATAGCACAAGAAGATTCTCAATAGCGTCGCGAAAGTGCCTCTTTTGGGAAGCTAGTATGATCACTTCAATCACCATGCCAGTTGCAATCGAGCAAATGCAGAAGTTACCAATTGAAGTCAAAACCTTCTGAAAATGGCCAACATGGTTGGTGTTCTCAACAAGATGTGCTGCCTTTCCGAAGAAAGTGTGTACTCCAGTGGCTATAACGACTGCCTCGATTTCACCTTGCTTGCACGTGGACCCCGAATACACTCCGTCTCCAGGGTTCTTCGTTACTGGTAATGATTCCCCTGTTAAAGCAGACTGAGAACTAGAAAGATCAGATATTGATCAAAATTTCTATGTTTTTCTTGAGTAAACGACGTACCTGATCAATCTTCAAGGGATCTCCTTGTAGTAATCTTGCATCAGCTGGAATAATATCTCCAAGTTTTATGCTAACAATGTCTCCAGGGACCAAAACTGATGCATCTACCTCGTTCCATTTTCCGTCACGTAAAACCTAGTGCATGTAATAGAGGATGAAACACCAAGTAGGGAAAAATTCAAGAAACTGTTGTAGGTTATTGGTTCGGAAACAAACCCTAGCTTTTGGAGCCAAACGAGCCATGAGAGCAGCTGCTGCATTTCCAGCGTTGTTCTCTTCTATAAAACTAATCGTTGAGTTGACAATAAGAAGAGCAATAATGCCAAAAAAGTCACTGAAATCAACTCTATGTTTCTGCAAAAAAAAAAAAAAAGAAAAAAATCAAGATATATAAGGCATATGAATTTATTAGCATGCGTGTTGATATGATTGATAATCACCTTTCCATGAGGAGTGGCAATAGCAATGATAGCAGCAGCTTCCATGACCCAAGAAAGAGGATTCCACATAAACCCTAGAAACTTGAGTATCTTATTCTCCTTCTTCTCTTCGAGTTTATTGTAACCAAACACCTGTAACCGTGTCTGAACTTCATCAGAAGTAAGGCCCTCTTGCGTGCTCTTCAACTTGTCAAATACTTCTTCAATTGGGATATTCTCCTGCAGATACACAAGATTATTTAGGGTACTAGTAACAAATAGTAATCAAAACACGTGCATATATGCAATTAACAAGTAAGAGATTAATTACCAGATCAACGGTTTCATTGTTGATGGCTTCGAGGGCTGCAGCAGTTTTGTCCGAGTCCATTGCAGCAGCTGGTTGGATCACAAGTAGAGATAAATTCAAGAACGAAAGAGTATATATACATGTAGAGAGAGAGAGACATTGTTGAATGCAAAGACAGAAGAGAGATGGAGATGACAGCAGAGTGAAAGAGACAAAGGAGCAGATGACGAGGAAGAAGGGCCTGCCCTCTCAACCTCCGTCAACAAAGCACCTTAATTTCCATATTATTCATCAATAACTCAAATCCTTTTTTGTTAAGGGAGTTTGTTTGTGCTATTTATTCACAAGCCATAATTAATTATCATTCTGAAAAATAATATACAAACTAATAATTTCTCTTTATTCTCGCCGTTTTGCTTAAGATTCTGGTGATCATTACAAAGGTTGCACGCACAGCATATTTTCATAATTAATTCCATACATGTACTCATACGTACTACTTCCTTGTCCATCAATATCTTAATCATCCTTTCTCCAACTCTTAATCTTCTGCCACATAAATTAACTTTACCTTAATTAATTACATAAATCTAAATATATAATTTCAACATAATCTGGAAAGTAATGTACTGAACTATTTCTATATATTAAGCCCACCAAATATTCCAAGAAAATTAATCCACGGTGTTCTAGCCAGAATTCTACATTTGTGGAGAGGTAGTAATTTTTAAAATTCAAGCAGAAAATCCATCAGAAAATCATCAAATACAATAAGTCAACATCCTTGGAGTTTTATTTTATAATTTGATAATAAGGTGTGAATCCTCGAATCAATATTATAAAAAGAAGAAATTAAGATATCAATCCCTCAATTGCATATCCCAAATTCCAATTTTAATCAGAATGATTGTTCTTGAAGAGAAAAACTAGAGAAGAAATAATAAAAAAGTTGTAAACCGCAATTTTCCATTTGTATTCATCACAAAATTTGTAAATCAAATTAGGTTGTTGAATATGAACAAGATTTCTTAGGATATGGCATATGTAAGAAGAGGACATGCATGATAGTTGATAAATGATTACAAGAAATTATGCTGAGGTGTCAAATGGAAGCAGCTGGTTGGCTACCAGGATATTATCGCAACAATGGTGTCTGATTGGCTATCAGGCCAGGGGAAAACACTATATTTAATATGAAAACAATAGCTAATTAAAAAAAATAAAAAAATAAGGAATATATAAACAGTCTGCAAAACAATAAATAAAGCAAAGCCCATAACTTCGTGTCTTGATTATATTGTCACTTTGGTTATGCTTGGATGAATTATTTGAAAAATGAATTGAATTTCATAATAATATAGGATTGGTATGGATTCGAAATCAATTAATTTTATTGTGAATTAATTTTTGAAATCTTTAGGTTCATTTGGCGACTTTAATTTGAGTTTATTTAAAATATATTAATTTCAAATCAATAATGTACATGGGTCGAGGGCAACAAATATAAAATGATAATTATACAACGAGTTATTGAAACCTCAACTCAACAAAACATATTTTCGGCTCTTAGGTTTAACTGGGCTTTTAATGCATTTGGGCTTGGGCTTACATGAGAACATTACTTAGACTTCTCTATATGTTTTTCCCATTATATTTGGTTCCTACTCTTTTGCCATTTATTCGTTTATTTGTGTTATTTACAAAAAACATGATGCCCCCTAATCGCAATGCAATTATGTTGTGGCGAGATTAGTTCTTACTTCGAATTGTAACATTTGAGTCAAAATGGATTATTATTATTTTATTGAATGTCAAAATCGAACATTTAAATTTCAAATCCAAGTTCTCTCCTATTTATGAAAGAAAAATGATTGATGAGATCAAACCGGTTCGTTGACATTCATTTTGATTGATTTTTTTGAACGACTTCAGATTTGGCTACCTAGTCTACAAATATAATTGTTAGAAATATATATATATATATATATATGGTGTATTTGAAGATGACTAAAAATAACAAATGGGAAAGTCGAGACAAGGTTAGACTCTTTCTCCGTAGACGAAATTGTCTCGTATTCAGTGTTTTACGATTTACGGCAAACGTCCTCAAAATACAACGACTTACTATCTTAAGGATCACAACACAAACGATTCCAAAAGTTTTTTGGGGGAACAAAAATGATATTTGAAATTTTTTTAGACAAGAAGATGAGAGAGACTACAATTACTAGAATGTTAATATTGCAAGTTGTAGTGTAGTTAATGAAATGATTGAATGTGAGATCTATTTATAAAAGTAGAAAGAGGTGTGGTGTCTTTACATATTAGACACATTTTAATTTGAAATTATGTTTTTTCATAATTAAACACCTTTTTTATTTGAATTGAATTCTTTCCACAATTAGACATTTTTTGAAATGAAATAAGGTGTCTCACAATGTTTCGGATTAGTTGCATCCCTTTAATTTGGATTGTATTAATTCAATTCAAATTCACATATTTACTCAAATTCACACATCTTCAAACTTTCACACATTTTCAATTTGAATTACCAACTTCAAGCATTAATTTCTCATTCATTCAAAATTAAATTTGAAAAAATAAACACTCTAAATTTATCTACTCAAAATGTAAATTTCAAATTTGCAACTTATTTCGTTTCCAACAAACGAAACATCATGAAATAATTGATCAAAAATTGGTCAATACCAACTTTCCAAACCAATTTCCAACAATAATTACACGATTGGTGCGATGTATAGTCTGTTCCATAAAATCATTACAATTCGTTAATAAAAATCATAATCAAAAGAGAAAATGTAAGAAAAAATAAAATCGATAGAGATGAGATATTAAGAATTCAAAGCTAATACAAAAGGATAATTGACTTAGATAGTCTGCGTGCAAAGACTGGCAGAGTGAAATGACCAAATCATCGAAACAGGTTAAACTTAAATTATATGGAAAAATATTGTTAGGGTCAAAAGGTTGACCACTGAAGTTAAGACATTTCAAATATATCATCACAATATCACATGGCAAGAATTGACATATTTCAAAACCATCATTAATGCACTCAACTTTGTGTATTTGTTCAACACAGTCAAACATGAAAGTATCATGTAAAAATTTATATGACATCATCTTGTAAGATTGATGGATATTATCATCTGTAATTCAAATTTATTTGAAAATATTAATTTCTGATTTCTTTATTTACAAAAGTTTATATAACAAAAATGGAAATTATGAAACGAAAGTTCATTATCCATAATGAAAATATGAATTGTATATTAATTCGCTTCACACAATTAGATTAATGAGAAAATATTACAAAAATCATATTCATAACTATTAGGCCTAAATATTCTATAAAAGTGTCAACTCCAAATTAAGGTTAACAATCTTAGATAACTAATTTGGTGATAATATATCTTTAAGAAAATGTTTAAATGTTGCCGTAACAACGTGTAATGATCTAATCCGCTCCTTAATCCTCATATGAAAAGTAAAATTAATAGATATTTTAAATTTTTTATATATTAGTATTGAGTAGATAGGTAGGCTTGTATATCTTTATATATATAAAAGAACAATCAGTTCACATGTGTCATCTTCCTTAAAAAATTCCTATTTAAAATATATTATTAATAATTATGTTAACTAATTAAGGTTTAATATCTGTTCAATCAAAATCGTTTTCTTTGTTTGTTTAATATTTGGCGGATTATTTTCCTTATAAACTATAAATAAATATATAATGTAGGTATGAAACATACATATATAGATTTATGAATCAATTAGGGAAACAAAATGAAATGGAGGAAGTTAAAGTTATAATTTCGATAATTTTTCTGATTCATTGAAATACGAATACTTTTATATTATATTTTGATTGAGTGTATTCAAATACATCTAAATTATAATTTAAAATGAATTCAAAATCCATCAAATTGTTAGGAAACAAATGTAGTAAACTCGAATCCATAGAATCTTGAAAAGGGTTCATGAATAGTTGAGTAGCAGTAAATAGAAGTGTTGACAATAAAAAGTAATGAGATGAATCATTTCATCGATTTCGAGAGATTTTGTTGATAGAGTGCACCACTTGCCCTCCCTTTGAATCCATCCTTCCTTCTGTTTCTAGAAAGAGCATAATTTGACAATTTACCAACAAAGTTTGACATTCATAAATGAAGATATATGAAGCAACCCAGTTGAGATTTCGATTTCACTTCATCTTTTACATGATTTTTAATATATAATATTATGTTCATTAGATATGACTATATTTTATTGATCTCATAAATAACCCAACGCATGCATAAGCATCTTTAGAAATAAAAGTCAGGTATTATATATTATGAATTTGGTTGCATACTTCTATGTATTACCAATTAAGTAAATTTCATTCAATCAAATTGTTTGTAAACCAACAGTCCTATGAGAAGTTAATGTGATACATAGCATACATTATCAGTGGACAAGAAATTATGAAATAAATATTTGTCGATCTTTTTTTGGATAGGCTAAATTCATTTTTATATGTGTAATTCAAAAAAATTATATTTTAATTATTAACAAAAAATTCTTCTTCTTTTTTTTCCCTAGCCAAGAGGCATATATATATATATGATAACTAAATTAAAAATCTTCACAATCACCGTTACATTGATGATGGGTAATTGGGTACATGCATTAAGTTCATCATATATATAATATCATTTTGATTAATGGTTCATGATTCATCATATTAACACAATTTCCAGTTGTACATTCTAATTCAAATTCACAGAAATCATCTTCATTGGTTATCATGTCTTGTTTAATTTATTTCGCTTCACTAACTAATTGTTTTGACCAACTAGATATGGATGACTTTACAACTTCAATTCGAATCAACTAGTCGGTAAGATGTGTGCTGGTGGATTAGTGTGAAATTAATTAGTTGATGACACAAATATGTAGGCTTTGTTTAATAATAATAAAAATATTTATTAAACATAAGAAGAAACAAAAACAACCACGACCAATTTGTCTGAAAACCGTCGGGTGTCTGATATCACTAGGAGCTGTAAATAGGACATGGGGATAATAACTGCCAAAACGACGGCGTCAAGGGCGCCCACTCCTCTATTTCACTTTTCATCGCCGTCGTTTCGCATTTCCCCATTTTAGCCTGCCGGAATTCCGCAACTTCCACCACCTCCTCCTCCCTCCGCCGCTTCCTTCCGACAGCGGCGGCGTCGGAGTCTAGCTCCTGCTGAATCTCGAGCGGGAAGTTGAGAATCGCCTTGCTTCCACGCAGCTTGAAGGCGGCCTTATCGTAAGCCTTGGCCGCCTCCGCCGCGCTGTCGAACGTCCCCAGCCACACGCGCGATCCGCGGCGCGTGGGGTCACGTATCTCCGCCGCGTACTTGCCCCAGGGGCGCCGCCTCACCCCCCGGTAGTGGCGCTCCTCCTCCTCCCCCTCTTCCACCTCCACCGCCGAGGAGGACCCCCCGAACTCGATCCATTCAAACTTCTTCGCCGCCGGCGGCACTTCAATCCGCAGCGATGGCTTCTCTCTCGGAGTCGTGAGATCAACGACCTGCGGAGAATTCTGCTGGAAATCGAGGACGTAACCGGAGATTGAGAGCTCAGAATCGCAGGTCGAAAACTGCGAGCAGAGAGAGTCGGAATCGGAGCTGGAAACGGAGGAAGTTAGGGCGTAGCTGTTGGTGGCTACATTATCGGAAAAAAAATCACCCAAAAGATGCATTCTGATTCTTTCAATGGCCGAAGCTTCATCTGGGTTCGCCATCGATAATATGGAAGATTATTGAATTCAAATTAGTTAAATTTGAGAGAGAGAGGGAGATGTGTTGAGTGTGGAAGATGAAGAGTGGAAATGATTGAGTATTTATATATGCAAAAAAGTACGACTAATGAGGCTTCGAAGGATGCTTCCTAAGTACCAGGACTGGTTTGGTCAAATCGCTTACGAATATATTGAGCAAGTCTTTGCCCGGATATGCACCGTTCGATTTAATGACTTTCTTGACTAACAATCTACGTACGGTTCAGATTTCGAGTCATTTCCCCATCTTGTCCTCTTCTGGAGATATATATAATATTAATATTTTTGTTAAAAAGATTAAAAAAACCCTATTTCAGAGAAATTTCCGTGCCCCATTGCACGTATGGGCTTGCTCGAACAAAATGGTACGAAAATATTATCTTTTGTTAGTTATTTGTATTTTTGCTCGTGGCATTCTCGAGGTGGATATATATGGATTACATCTATATATATCGCCCTTTATGATTCTATAATCATTATTTACCGACCCAGAAATTATTAAAGTGGAATTTTTGGTTTTAAACTATGTTTGGATTCAAATCATCTTCACAAATTCTACCACTTTTTTTTTTGATTCATTAATTTTAAATAACTTGAGATATTTTGAATATATTCATTTCAAATTATTTAATACAAATACAATCTAATCAATTCATTCGTTACAACATTTTACGGTAACATAATAAATCCAAACATTTCATCCATCTCATTATTTATATGCAATATTCATCATTGTAATGAGTTATACTGTTATAGTCAAAAATAATAATAATAAAATGAAGAGTTAGATAAGATAAAGATCATACGTATGTATGAGTATATTATTTAAAGCAGTTCTCTTATTTTTGTTGAATTCATTTCAATTCATGACATAATAATATACTAATTTTAAACACATTTAGATTGCTTTTTTTAATTATATTAATTGCTTTACAACTTGCATCTTCTTTCCTATATTTTATATATATATATATATATATATATATATATATATATATTTTTTTTTTTTTTTTTTAAATTTTATATTCTAATTCCCTATTTATTCTTTTCAATCAAATGTTGCGTAATTGGAAGGAACATGAGATCATCGTGATCTTTTTCGAATATCTTTTTTCAATTATCACAATTACTTGCCTTATCTTTGAAGTCATTTCGTGGTTCTAGAAACACATAGTTCACATCGGAAGACAAACATATGTAAATTGCTAACTTTTGGATTACAAAAAAAAAAAAGAAAAAAGACAAGGTTTATGCGTTTGATTCTCTCATTTTATTGGAAAGAATATAGAAGAAATATCTGCATTTTCACATTCTACTCTATATAACAATTCTTAATTTCTGAAATTTATATAGCACAAACTTTCTGTAAATGAAACATTAGGATTTGCATAGATGTTACACCAGACTAAATAAAAACCTGTAATATTTATAATTATTGTTTTAAACATATTAATATATATGAAATCTATGTATATGCGCAATTTTATTTTTGAAGATCGTAAATACTAAAAGGAATGTATTTTATATTACTATATATTGCATTGACAAAAGCTTTACATATAAATTTTGAAAATATAAGAACTTAATTTAATCATTAAATGGGTTAGTAAGTTTGTCCAGGTGAGTATTTATGATGATGAAGTTGACAAGGTCCTCATGCAATCCGTGACTCCTGCTGCCGTCTGCTACATAAATATAGGTATTGATTCAAGACTTTATATTAAATAACTATTTCTAAAAGAAATGAATCTTTAACCCAATCCAAATATTGGATTTCATTTTGACTAAATTAATGTTATGTCCTTGTACTTTATTTCTTGTAATCGTTTATATCTGATCCTTTCATAAAAGTCGTCCAACAATTTCAGACATATATAGAAGACTAGGCCGTATTACTTCGTCCACGCTTTCTTGAAAAGAATGTTTTTTTTTAAAAAGGAACAGAAAGAAATTAACCTAATTCAAACGATCACGGACACTATAGTGAAAATTAATCTTGGAATTAATGTAACAATAGGGACAAGTATTTGGAAAGAAAAAATATATATTAAAGTATGTTAAAGTCTTGCAACGATTTTGAGTAGTTGAAGACCCTTTCTTCAGTTCGAATGAGTGGAGTTAATATTTAACTTCTTGTTAACCAAATAAAGTTTGCCCAAAGATTACAAGATTTTTTACGAGGTTGTAAACAAATCGAATCGATTCGAATATCATTATATTATATTCGTATTCATTTAATTATTCGAATATTTGTATTTGTATTCCTTTATTATTCGAATTATAAAAGTAAATCGTATTAGATTCGAATAAAATATTTGTATTCGTATTGAATACTCGAATTGAATATGATCATATTCGTATTCGGATAATATTCGAATCTGAAAAGGTATTGTTATTCGAATTTTTATTCGTATTTTTCGAATTCGAATCATTATATTTGAATTCGAATATCGAATCGAATTAAAAAAAGTTCGATTTTTTTGTGGTAGGATTTTATTTATAAAATTTATATTTATATATAGCACTAATGTTTCTTATAATCTTGATCAGTAACAGATTTCACATAGTATGTTGTCAAATGGAGATATAAAATTATATTAGAATGAATCCTGCATGCCCATTTCTTTCCTCCATCCAAATGAGTGGAAAATAAAGTTCACGATCATTTTCTTATAATAATTCAACTTTTTTTATTTTATTACTTTGTTTTTTGAAAATGTCAAAATCATTAAAAGATAGTAAACAAAATATTTTGTTCATTCAGTAATGCTGATGATCAAAGTCAAAATTGAGATCGATATTATGTTGACTTATAAATTTACTATGAATTATTTTAATTTTTTTAGAGCAATCATGTCCTTAATCACAACGAATATTTCAAATAAGAGTCTTATATTTCTCTTAGAGATTCAAGGTTAGTGATAAGGGTTTCATTTAATACATACAGTAAAACTTTTATAAATTAATGTTTTATGAATTAATAAATTATCTAAAATAATAAAATTTTCCGATCGCGACTTGGGTCTTTGTAAAAATTCATCAAATTTGATAAGTTAATAAAATAATAATTTTTTGAAAAATCCCTTTATAAATATTAAGTTTCATTAAAACTCTAAATTAATAATTCATAAATATTACGTACAATTATAAATATTATGGTAATTTGCTAAAATATGAATCTATTGTTACTTGATTTTTTCTTAAACGTATACTCACATAATGTTTTACACATTTGATCATTCATGGATGATTTTGCGATGTCTTTTAGATGAGAAGACATGATTGGGTGTTATGAATTATTTTATTTCCATATTGAGATTTATATAGTATATGTTTCATTCATCATGCATGAATATATTTAATTAGCTATAATAGTTATTTAAGTGCAACGAATTAATGTAAAAATGTATATTTAAATAATTTCAATGAATTGATACATGCATCAATGAATATAATAGTTAATTATATAAAATGAATTGATATTATACATGAATATATTTAATTAGTTACAAAGAATTGGTTGATGCATGAATTTAAAAACTCTCTCTTTTAAATAATAAAATATTAATTTATCGATATATTAATATCTCTCTAAATTAATAAAATTTTATGATTTCAAGATTATTAATTTATGAAGGTTTTACTATAATATGCAATTTTGTTGTACGTAATAATTGATTCAAGTTAAAGAAAGTCTCGTTTAGGCCTATTTATTAATAGTAATACTATAAATGTCTCATAAAGAGATCTAATAATTAAATATATACACTATTGGAGTTTACTTAGTTTAATCTTATTTCTACATCGAATGATTCAGTTCTATTAATCTATCAATCAATTGCGAACACATATTAATGTGATTATTATTGATGTATTAAAATTCTAACACAATTATTAATTTCATATTTCATATCTCATATTATATATATATATATATATATATAATATATAAGGATGAGACACATAATTGATGAATATATTTATACATGTTCATGGTGATTGATATAAATGGCAGCATTATTTTGAGTGAGTAACATCAAAATAGCTTATGAAATCAAGTACAGTTTTTGGTCAATATTTTGTGATTAATAAATAATTAGTAGGAGGATGAAATGAAATGGTGAAGAATAAAATAAAAAAAGTCAATTATAGTTGCATCACTCGAACAGCTATGGTTACCTATCAACTGACTCCTCATCAATAATGAAGAAATTGTGGCATATGCATGATTGGTTGTTGTACGGGTCAATCCGAAGACTTCCTAGTCAATACATCACCTTTCACAAAAGATAATCCAGAAAAACCATGGAAAACTTCGACCCAAAATCCTCGTCCAATGAAATCTCTAATATCACAACCCAAAATCTGAGTCATAGTATATATATATATATATATATTGATTACATGAGTCAATCCATAATTCATAATCTACGAAATATATTTAATTTATGACAATTAATTTAAGTTTAACTTGTAGATGATGAATTAAATTTAACTTGTAGATGATAAAGTTTGGTCGCATAAAATATATGCGGGAACAGTTTTATTTAAGTTTACACTATTACTGTTTTAGATATGTAGGAGAATTTTTTTTTTCTAGTCAACTGTATCCTTTTGGGTCTTGAATGTTTGAATGTGATACAATAGTTTATATTTCATGGTACGAGTTGGTGGGGAACAATTTAAGTTTTGATGGTAATGTAAACAAAAATAGTAAAAATGTTGAATTAAAAGATTTCTTTATGATATAAAATATATAATGAAATTGTTACTTTTCTATTCTTAGACAAGTGATGACTATGAAGGTGTTTTACCGTATTCTCGCTCACTGTTTAAATAACTATATATACTTTCTTTTTTCTTGTTTTTGACTTTTTTTTATAAGTTTATTCTCAATTATCTAGCTAAAATTTAGAGATTTAATATAATATTTTTTATGAAATTAATTTGATCATATTTTCAATTTTGAATCATAAATTTTTTAATTAATTTATGGTATATTTGTCCAATTTTATATTTCTTAATTTATGATAAAAACTTTAATACACTTATTTTGCAACCTAAAGGTATATAAAAAGGTTACCCTTTTCCGACTATTTCAACCTTTTAATTCACTTATTTCAATCAATATGCTCTTTTAAACATATATAGATATCTTCAGTGCAACCTCCACAATAGCAAGTGTTAGATGTGAAAATCAATTCAAATAAAATTACTTGTGCATATAAGAGTATACTGATCATACTTTGAATATGTCAATGATTGATATATATATATATATATATATATATATATATATATATATATATATATATATATAATGGATTTAGGTCAAAGTGTGGAATTATGGATAAGTGTTGTTCCATAAAGGATAGAGAGAGGGCACGCACTACAAAGGTTCAAACTTTCAGCTTGATTCTCCTACCACATTGTGTCAGGATTTCTCTCTACTTAATTTGCTGCTCTTTGAATATGCCCTTCTCAATTTCACAGGATATATTTAAAAGAATTTAACAACGCCTTATCTAAAGATTCTTTTTTCCCTCTAAAATTAATTAAAATCAAAAGGGAACTAGCTTTGCCATATATAGTTTAATGATGCTTATTAATTCATCAGAGCTTGATTCTTTATGTTTGTAATGCATCATTTATAGCAGAGTGGAAAGTTCCTTTTTTTGGTTCTGTTGATTAATTGTAGTTCAAAAATGATTATGTTAAATTAAAAATATCAATTTGTCATGTCATTCCAAAATTACTTAATCATGGATAATTTTCATCAAATTTTATAAAATCAGTCGAAATTGGCACATGACTTTCACGTGGCACATAAATTTCTAGATTTCAAGCCATTTAGATAACGTGACACCATTTTGCTAACTTGAAAAATTATTTTCGATTTTTTTTTCTTTCAAATTTCTATATCAATATCAATAAACTAGTGTCACGTTATTCTAAGTGGCTGATTTTAAATTTGTGTCAATTTTAGTGGATCTTAGGAATTCTAGAAAAATTTAAAGTTATGTATAACTAAAATTGATATTTTTAATTTAAATTGTTTATTTTCAAGCTAACAATATTTAATTAACATGAATAAAAATCACTGTTTTTTCCTTGAGCAGTACAAGTGGTCTTCAATGGGCTTCTATTACACTTGGGTTCAAAATGTCAATAAACAATCATGCATGGACTTAGGTAAATTAAAGGCTAGATTACAGATAAATACATGATTGTATGGACTAGAAACCATGGTAATAACCAACAATGTTCTTGTAAAACAAAAACAAATTACAGTTAGAGCATGTGAATTGCGAGATGGGTTAATAATTCCCACATTTTATCACTATTCCTCTAATTATAACCAATTCTTTTTAATTTCTATATTCATCACATTGGTTATATCCCACTTTTTTTTTTAAATTTAAGTTAACAATAAATAAATAAAGAAAATTAAAAAAAAAAAAAAAGTGAAAGTTGCCTGCATATGCATGTGCACTTCACCACACTCCTGCTGCCAGTCTGCCACTCATCCATCTTATACCACATGTCTTTGTTTTGTGTTTTTTTTTTAATAAACATGAGTTAGCCGAGGCACAAAATTCAGAGGGGTGGTAAGGGAATGAGATGAATTATATCCAACTCATACATTGTAGGAGGAAGGATGATTAAGCGAGATATAACTCAATTTTTACCTCTACAATGTATGAATTCATGTGAAAGGGAATGAAGAGAAAAAACATCCTCTGAAAAAGTGATGGGTTGAAACTTGAATATTTACATTATTTAAAATAAAAAAAAAGTTTAACAAAAAAATCTGAACTATTACCATTCTTCAATTTGTAACTTTTTTTTTGTTTTTTTTATCAGGTGCCCAACTGCTTTGGAAAATCGGAACGGGTCGATTCGAAGCGACGGTCAACGATTCCGGTTTCAAATTTGAACCGTAATCGAGAATAGTAAGGTTCGATTTCGGTTCGGCAAGTTATAAAACCGGTAACCGACGGTTCGAATCGTCGATTTTTTTTTTTGGAAAGTGTCACGTGGACGGCTGAGATCGCTTGACCGTTGATGATCAACGGTTCACATTAAAGTACCGTTGGAACCGTCGGTTCGAATCGGCGTCTATAATTTTTTTTTTAAAAACGACACGTGTACGCCTCAGATCGCTTGACCGTTGATCATCAACGGTCAAGATATGTCGATCGTTGTAAACCGCCAGTTCAAATCGACCCGGAACTGGCGGTTTGAACCAACCAACCTTTTTTTTTTTGCAAAAATTATGAATTGTGCTCTATAAATAGCTCATTTCATTTCACTTCAAACCACACAATTCCTCAATCTTCTCTCTCAATTCTCAAGCTTGAAATCATTCAATTTGTGCTAATTGTAGTTTCAATTTCATTGTTTCATAATTCTTCAATCTCTCTCTCAATTATTCTCATAATCTCAAAAAAAGAAAATGAAAAAAAAAATACATTTCAAAACCGATCAAATCATAGCAAAATAAATAAAAAATAAAAAAAACCGGAAACCGACGGTTTAAACTGCCAGTTCCGGTTAATTGCTGGTTTTCAAACTGGAACCGGAACCACCACGATTTGGTTTCGATTTGCGCTCCTCGATTCCAAAAACCGCCTGTTCCGAACCAACAAACAGGAACCGGAATCGACTGGGCATGTCTAGGTTATATTATGAATTTTAAGATTTCTATAAAATATAACTTAAAAGTCATTTTCTTACCAAAGATTCTAGAGACATTGAAAATATTATGTTGCAGATTGTTATTAACTCTTCGAAAAAAGAAAGGGTGATAATGGGCAATGGCGATAACTGCGAAAGGATTAGATAAAAGACGGCCACTCTGATGCTTGACTCGTCCTGAACTCAATAACCTCCGCCTCCTCTCTCCGCCGCTTACCGCCTTGAACGGCGGCGTCGGGTTGAATTTGAAGCGGGAAGTTGAGAATGGCCTTGCTTCCACGCATCTTGAAGGCGGCTCTATCGTACGCCTTGGCCGCCTCCACCGCACTCTCGAAAGTCCCGAGCCACACTCTGGATCCACGGCGGCGGGGATCACGGATCTCCGCCGAGTACTTGCCCCATGGCCGCCGCCTAACCCCCCTGTAATGCCGCTCCTCCACCGAGTTAGCCTGACCGAACTCAATCATATATTCCTGCAATTGCGGTTTCGCCTGAGGACTAAGAAAGTGATCGGAAACAGAGAGCTCGGAATCGGAGGGAGAAAACTGTGAGGAGAGAGAATCGGACTCAGAGGAGCTGGAAACCGACCAATTGAAGGTGTAGCTGCTGCAGCTGGTGGCTTCATCAATGTCAGAATATTCACCCAAAAGATGCTTTCTGATTTTCTCAATGGCTGAAAATTCGGCTGCTTTCGCCATAATTAAATTATCATGGAGATTATTATTCAAACTCATGAATGTGTGAAGAAAAAAGAGGCTTCGCTGATTGTTAATTGAAGGGGAAGATGAAGATTGCAGTTGTTGGCTATATATACTTTATTTCCCAGCTTTCCCCATAACTGCCAAGGTTTTACTCACCTTACTCACAAGTCACCACAAATATTTAGGCTTGCTTTTAAAATATTATAATTTAATCCCAATATTATAATTTAATCCCAACTTTTTTGACTTGGAAAAAAAAATTGATTTTAACATATTACTTTAACTTTAAAAAAATTATATTCTCAGATTATCCGAACTTACATATCAAGTAAAATAGTAGTTGTAATAATATATTAAAATCTCGATTTCTTATGTAAATAATGAATTCATGATTTTCGTAAAATATAACTAGGATTTGAATAACATGATTTTTTTTTTTTTTTACTAAATTCATGAATGAATTGTAAGTTTAGAATATTGGACGATTCCTTTTTATTTTTTTAATTCAAAACATCATAATTAAATTGTAAATGTGAAAAAGATGATGATTTCTTTTTTTCTTTTTTAATTTGATAATCAAGCCAATTATACAACTCACCTTTTGTTTGATAGTATCTCATACGCTTACTTTATCACGTCGTCACATATCATTTGGGTTTGCGATGTATTGGCATATTAAATTGGGATTCCAAATACTTGTTTAATGGACGTTCGGTTTTGGTGGACTCAAAAATCTACTGCTACAAAGTCGATCTATACCCTTGTTGTAAAATAATATCATCACTAACTCTAAAAACATGATTTCATGTTTACGACACTTTCACGAATCTGTTAAAAATAAACATTCACAACTATTTCTCTATTTTTGTTTAAAACGAGGACTAAATATAATATAATTTAATTTAATTTTTAGATACAAAATTTACATAAATAAGAATTCTTCATATTTCACTTTCCAATATTCCAAAATTTAAATCCACAGACGAGTTCTAATCAATAAAATCCTCACACATCTTGTTATGTGAGTCATATTTTCACCTACAATCATACTTTATAATTCATGTATGAATTTATGAAGATAAATATTTTTTTTTAAACATTAAAAATAAAATTGTCTCCATATAATTTTTGTGATTTTAATTCACAAACGAATTCTAGTCAAAAAAATAAAAAAATCCTCAAAGACGACTCCAGCCGCTAGATTGTATGATGGCCTTTTCACGTCAACAAGTACGTATGTATGATTGAGGCATCATGTCATTTAATCACCTGGTCCTTTTCTTGTGGAAGAATATCACATTTGAATTTTAATGTTCAACACATAGCACTTATATTGTTAAAATATTATTTAGGTCTAATACAAAATTATAACGTAAATATGAACTTTATTATTTAAATAAATATACCATAAAGTTAACATATTTTTGTAATTTCGAATTACCATCTAATTTGTAGTTGACAATAACCAACATCTCTAATTAATTAATTTCACTTTTTAACTTAGATACTACATTGTTTCAAATTAGCTACTATAGTATGTATGTAGCGGTATTATGAAAATAGAATATGAACATTGTTTAGTACATGGTTTTGTGTTCAGAAAAATAGAATATAACTTAAATTAATTTAAAATGAAAAGCCATTTTTATTTAAAAGGACAAGGCAATTTGTCTAGTTTAATAAGCCTAGATGCCTCCCTGCGGTGCATGTTCGGATTAGCTCGGAGATACCTAGAATAGTATGTTTATAAATTTATTTATTTTTCTCAAAAAAAATAAATATTGATTATATATATTCTGCACTTATTTTAAATAAAACGTTAGAATAATAAAAAGAGTTCAGGTATATTTTAGTTGGGTGCAGGCGTGCAGAGAGGGGGCAGCAGCAGTGGAGGCACATGGGATATATCATGTGGGAGACCATACTTGATCCAGCCGCCTCCCTATTTTAAATGCAAATTCATAGATTATTAATTTACTCTTTTATAATAAGAAAAACAATTTCTTATTTCTTTAATTGACCCCTAACATGTGGACATCTAACATTCTAATTCTGCAATCTAAATTTAATAAATTCTGAAAATCTAGCTGTTTGATAAATTGCTTAGAAAATCACGAGTTTTATGTCAAATTTCATGTACAATTATCTTGATTTAGGTTTCTTCGTGCTGTATTTGGACCTTCCCCTCTTCCATATTGCTTATACATTTGGAGTTTTTATTTTTATTTTTCTAGTACATAATTAAGACATTAGTCATTAAATACGTGTTGATGAAACCATTTTCAAACCTACGTACGTACCATCAATAAATAATAGTTTTTTTATTACTAAATAATAGTAGTTATATAATTATTACTAAATAATAATAGTTATATAATAAATAATCTCCTCAAAGAAATTCAATTTGTGTTCTACTTTCAATTTAAATTTAAATTGGCGGCCGACAAACTTCTGCCAGGTAATGAGTCTTCACATTTTCTCATTGATTAGAGTGTTTTTTAATTGCATAATATTCAAGTTATCAACTCAATAAAGTAAGACAAAACAAATTAGGGAGTTTAATCTAATTACTCAAATAATTAGTGTGGTTAATAGTTGATAAAGTATGGAAGGATACAAATTAATTGTTTGGAAAATCAATATTTTTTAGCCAATTATATGTCGCACAATAAACCTAAGATGAATCAAATCAAGTTATATCATTATTTGAAAGTAATGATTAAGAAGAATATATAAATAATAGTAGTCTAGACCGTTAAAATAAGTATATAACAACATCGAACACAACAAATTGTTCCAAAACTGCCAAAAGTGGGGCCATATTCTTAATGTCGATCGATATGTTTCGACTACTTTTTTTTTTTTGTGTGACATGGTGCAATAATGTACTTGAGATGTATAAAAAATTGAAGAAATGAACTAACAAGAATCTATGTAGATGTTTAATGGTATGCCCATTTCTGTGTTTTGTTGTGCAAATTACAGATTCATGTATAAGATTCAAACATGATTAATTCTCTATTCTCTATAATGGTTTTCATTGCCATTTTATCCATTATTCTTGGTGCATTAATATTTATAGGAACAGATGGGTTAGATAATTTCTGACTTTATGTACGGATTAAGCTATTTGAAATGAACAGGGTTATTTTTGGTATTTTAGATTTATTGTGGATGACATCCCTATGAGTTCAAGAACAAGGTGGGAATTGGGATGAAGGTGTAGCGTATACGAATAGGGCGAAGCACATAGAAGCAAATGTATGGAATACGAATTGGGCTGGAAACATGGAATGGGGAAATGGGCCTTTCGTAGACCACTATTGGGATTTTGGGTTTCACGCTTGTCCGGCCCAAGCCCAAGAATGTGGCTCTGATGGGTACATATGGAACGGCCCAATATAAGATCAGTGATGGCGGCTTATGGAAAGCCATATGAGTTGTGCCTATTGTTGGCAGGCCTCAACCACCAAAAGAAAATGCTCTTTCAATTTCAATTTTCAAATTAGATTAATACGAACTATCTCCATATATTTTCGTAATAAATAGATTAATCAATTTACTTCATTTATATGTCATCAATCAATTTATGCCCTCAAATAAAAACAAATAAATAATATTTTTTATCATACGGTATAATTTCTTTACTTTTCTACGATAAGTTATAATTCAAAATATCCTTACACTCATATAAAATTGTGCATAAAGTGTCCTTATTTATGTTTCATCAACAAAAGTGAGTGTAAGGAAATTTGAAAGATAATTATATATTATTACTAGAATTTTAAAACACACTTATTTTAAAACAATATATAGTTGAGTACGTAAGAATTAGGCACGTGTGGGTGGACTGCACGCCAAAGATTGGTAGCAATGATACATGGTAGAAAACAAGGGATAGGTCAAAAAGTCAATGAGAAGGACCAATTAGTGGTCAGCATTCAAACTTCAAACTTGTAATAATATTAATATTCTTCTCTAATCATACTCTTCAAACCCCTTATAACTCATCACTGAACATACAGTCACACTTTTGATTTTCTCATTTAAATACTTTCTTCTTTGTCTTAATTATATATATATATATATAGTTGCAAAAAAAGGAAACCAGTATCATATCAGAACAATAAAACAAATTAACATGGAATTTGCACAGTACATATATGATAATTTTGTATTAAAAATTAATGCTCAAGTACTTAGACATTCATGTACTGTAGATGTTTGATAAAAGATTTTACTCTGGCAATGCTGTTCGATCATTCTGCTGGAGTCTGAACATACATAAGTCTATGTTTATTTTATTTTGGAAATATGTATACGCCTTTCGAATTTTCATTTGGGTATTAATTTTTAGGAGTTAATTAGATTTTTAAAAAATGAATACCTATTTATAAGTCTTTTTTATTCTTAAATACCTTTTGAATTTCGCTTTTAAACTGGATCCATGGATTTTTAGTGGATTCCTATACTTTTAGGTTTGGATTTTGTTTGAATTAGATTCATAAGATTTCATTTGCTTATTGTATATTTATTTACATTAAAATTTAATGTAAATGAAAATACAACTCTAAAATTGGATGGTTTAAATATAAAAAAATTCATACAGTGTAATAAAAGATCTCACTCACATAAAATTAGATAGATGGAGACTTTTTCTTTTATTAGCAAGTATACTTAATTAACTTCAAAAGGCTCCATGCTATTGAAGGCCTAAGTCCCAGCTATATATGCCATATATTTGTATTTTAACAAAATATCTTAAAATAAACAGTTAGGTGAAGATCAGATCATCGCAATTCATTAGGATTAATCTTGTTTAATTAGTTTCTTAAATCTTATTTTGCTGAGTGATATTTAACATCAGACTCAAATTTTCAAAATCGCAGAAATTGTATTCAAACAAAAAAGTGAAAGTATAGTGACTTAATGTTTACAAATTAAAATATAGGGATCCAATTGCAAAATTGAAACTACAGAATGCCCAACTAATAAAATAAATATGTATAGAATTTGTGTTATAATTTTTAAATGATGATGGATTGGTGATAGCATATTTGTTAAATTAAACAACAGTAACATATAATATATCTGAAATGAACTTAAAGGTTTTTAACCTTAATGAGTCAACAATTATATGGAAAACTTACTGATTAGGTGTTCCAATACGCATGATTTATGTCAATAAGGTTTTATCTATCAGATTAGCAATTTTGTCTTCAAAGTTTTTAACAATTCTTTACAATTGTAATATTATCCATTGTAGATAAATTTGTACATATGCTTAATCACAAAAATTTGTATGAAACTGTTTCATAAATATAATTTCGCGAGACACTACTAATTTATATTAAACTCAATTTTACAAGTCAATTTTGATTTTGTGAGTTATGAGTTGACCAATTTTTTAAAATTAGATTTGTGAGATGATGTATGATGTGATATGAATACTAGTTATTTGAAATTCATATTGTTCAAGAGTGCTAATAATGGAGAAGATTATCAATTGAGCTAGCATGATTATCAAAGCTAATTAAATTATAAACGGATAATTACTAATTAGAAACGCCCACAGGCCTTTATTTTAGTTTAATAACATAGATCAAAACGAACAATTATTTTATAGAATCAATCAAGTACAGCTCAATTGAATGAGATAGATAATGTACTGATACAATGTAAAAGCAAAAACAAATATAATTATTAAACTCCAAGTGGAAGGATTTTAAATTATACCCACATGGATTATTTAAATGAGCTTAATGCTCGCAACGTTTTCCAATCTCTTGCCTTTTCTCATCCTATTGCATTTTCTTTCTTTATCTTACTTTTCTTTTTTATTTTGCGTTTCTCAATCTATAACGCAGAATATAAAACAGTTTATGGTAAATAGCTAGGTGGTCCTTCTTGAAACAATTAATTATTTACACTAGTATACATGTTGCATATATATAGATGATTTATGATATTATTTTATATATTTAACATTTATTAATTATATTGATTAAAATATTAAATACAATTAAGAATAAATGTTTAATATTATTTTCCAACATGTAATATACGTGTTTTCATCACTTTGCAACCTAAACTATTTTTTTTTTTTTTTTACAATTTTGCAACCTCAGGCTGTGAATATTTACCCAATACGTGATTTGCATATGAACAATTGAAGTATATTATTGTCATTTTTTCTTTTAAAATATGCAAAAATTTGATGTTGTGCAACTAGTTTTAAATGGTAAAGAGACACATTTACCGTTTAAATTTGTGGCTTATTTTAGGAATGGATAAAGAATTACCGTTAATGTCGATTTTGGGATGAATCAAATAATCAAATAGAAATGACAAATAATATCCTCGAGTTGAAGATGTGTAAATTACATGTGCATTTTTTGATCAAAATTTACTGTGGTAGATTGCAAAATTGAAAAAAATCATATAATACAAATTGTGATTGAAAAAAAAAATTGAAAATACAACAGTGAAGAAACACGTAAGGAAGAGATTGGAAAATATGTTAACCGAAGAACAAATGACTAATCATATATAAAAATTAAAAAAAAAAAAAAAGGAAAGGGTAAATAGGTTAATTGTGTTCACAATAAATTGACTTTTCTTTAGTTTTGTGCATATATTGTTGAGATGACCGTTCGCCCATTTGCTTCGCGAGTGGATATAGTTTAAGATAAATAAAAGACGGCATAAGCACATCAACATCCTAAATATTATAGTAAATGAAATTGCGCACGTGATTCAAATCTTCCATACAGAACATTCCAAGCAACTCACTATCCTTGAATTTTCACTTTGTTTAATATATATTTTCTAAAGAAGCATTTGAAGTTGAATTAAATGCATGAACCTTCCAATCTAAAACCTATTTATAAACCCCATCCACGCCTTTCACCAGCAGCACTTCTTGTTATCCAACTTCAAACCCTAGCTATCTTCAAAAATCTTACAAATTACATATTTGAACGAAAACCTATCATTCGCAGAATGATGTATGAAACCGATGATTATGAAGCTGATCTCGCCCTTCTTGAGACCATCAGAATGAACTTGCTTGATGATTCTCAAGCCCCTTTATTATTTTCCGATTCCACCACCATGCCTGGATTGAATAATCCATCGCTGAAACAGAGCAGCTCCGATG
Source organism: Scutellaria barbata (assembly GCA_028654395.1). Lineage (NCBI taxonomy): Eukaryota > Viridiplantae > Streptophyta > Magnoliopsida > Lamiales > Lamiaceae > Scutellaria > Scutellaria barbata. Next base: position 14,979,886 of record CM053645.1, read on the forward strand.
AGATGTTATTCTACGGCGTCTTGAGCGGCGCCGCCAGCTCTGGGTGGTTTCTGCCTGCTCCGGCCACCGTTTTCGTCAAGCCAGAGCCTGATCAGGTTCTGAACTATCCACCGGCGGTACAGACGGAGGCGGCGGCTGAGCCGGCCAGGGGGAGGCATTACAGGGGGGTCCGGCAGCGGCCGTGGGGGAAATTCGCGGCGGAGATACGGGACCCGGCTAAAAATGGGGCCCGGGTGTGGCTGGGGACTTATGAGACAGCGGAGGATGCCGCGTTGGCCTATGACAGAGCAGCCTACGCCATGCGCGGCTCACGAGCAATGCTCAATTTTCCGTTGAGGATTAATTCCGGTGAGCCCGCGCCGGTTAGGATTACGGCGAAAAGGTCCGGCGTATCCCCTGAGCTATCTTCGTCGTCGGAGAGTGGGCGGAAGCGGAAGGCGGCGGCGGCGGAGGTGGGGGAAAGTGGTGGATTAAAAAAGGTGCGAGTGGGAGTTGTTTCATCACAATAACATAAAGGAGTTGGGCGCCCGATCTTTTTTTTTTTTTTAATCATAATCATTTATTCTTTATTTCTTTGCCAAATCATTCACATATGTATCATCTTGTGTTACTTCTCAATGATATATATATTTTTTTAACAAAATGAGACTTTCAAACTAGTATGTATTAATTTGGTGTATAATTTTATAACTATTACTTCTAAAAATAATAATATTAAAAAGAATTAACCTTGATTATGAGTTAATTCTAAATTTATATCCTCTTTTATTTATCAAAAATCAATGGGAGTTGAGTATATATAAGATAATGCAATGTGAAATAAAATATCATATGTAATAAAGAAATTTATATTGAATGTGTTTATGTTACACCATCATAATAAAAAGTTAGTTTTGAGAAATAAATTCTTATTTTTAGATATTAGAAAGATAGAAACATCTGTGATATTGTATACTTGAAGTTGATACCTTCGTGATTAGAAGTGCTCATCCGGTTTTGAAAATGGGAATCGAATCGGAATCGAATTAGGGTTAATGGTTCGGAAAATCGTTAACCCAATTTTTATTTTCCCTATTTTTGAACCAGAAAACAGTCGGTTTATCTTTTTCTTTTTTTAAATATTATATATAAATAATATTATGTATTTATGTTATTTTGCTCTTTCATTTTAAGTTGTATTGAATATTATTTTTATTTTATATTATATTTTGTAATTTTTTTAGATATATGGTTTGTATTTCATTGTATTTAAATTGTAATTTATAATTTTTGAAGTTGTAATTTTTAAAGTGTAATGTTGTGTTGTTGTAATTTATACATATAAGTTATAATTTAATTTATATCTAATTATTAATTCAAATAAAATTATTATTTTGTAATATATGAAGAATTATAATTTTTATAAGTAAATATAATTTTTTAAAATTAAAAAAATTAAAATGAGAAAGATTAAACAAATTGTCAAACCGATAGTGGTTTATAAATTGGAACTGAATTAAAAACCCTAAAATTCAATTCTGGTTTCATTTTTTGTGGTTTTCCAAACCGCTAGTTCGAAATCAAAACCAGCGATTCGAACTGGTTGAGCACCTCTATTTGGGACTTCATGATTTCATTTTATACTAATAGAAACATTATCCACACTTACAAATTAAAGACTATTAATGTAAGATTTTTGTTAAAACAACTAATGCCACATTAGATAACTACGTGGCATCCTATCATTTCAGCTACTATAACTAGTTACAAATTTATTCTTAAGTTTTCAATTGAAAAAAGGAAAAAAGAGTAGTTAAGATGGAAAAGTAGTTTTGTTGGTTGGTTAATCACTTACTGGTACCAACGTAATTAATCCTTTATTATTACTATACTTTATTTTTTGAACGGGGTTTATGATTGCTTATTTTGGTCCTAATATAGTTAGGAACTTAGGATATACGTATGAAAATAATTTATTGATTGAAAAAATTGATTAGTTGGGCTTGGAGTAATAGACATTAATTATTAGTCAAAGCGCAAAGTTAACGGGCTTATACAAGAGGCCCGTTAAGAAAAGTCCTGAAATTGGAAGTTGGATAAGAAAAATGCCATATTTGTCAAACACTAAAAAACAATAGTTAAGTGTTCAATTTGAAAAGCACCTTTGACACCCATCTTCATCTCCACTTTTCTTCTTTTAAAAGTTGAAATTTTGGATAAAATCAAATATTGGAACGGTTCCCAAACATAGCCTTATCACCAGCATCCCAAACTTCTTCTCGTGTTCACATTCTTCAACCCAAGACTACATTTTGGGCTCCTCCACCTCAACAATTAAAATTTAAAATATCTGATGATATATCAAATAATTACACAGTTAATGATAATGATTTATGGTGTTAAAATTCAAATTTGAGTTAAAGTTGGTGGTTTGAGGCTAATTAACCCCAAAAAATTATATTACATACAATGTAAATGGTCGAACGGTTGGATACTCTGATTTGTTTGATAATATAATTCAAAGCTGAACCATGAATACATAAGACACACTTATTGTTGCTATTTACACTGTTAGAATATACATGAATTCGGACAATTTAAAATTGCTCTTTTTTTCTTAAAGAAGAATTTAAAATCACACCCGGGAGTCATGATTGTTACAATATATAGACATAATACAATGTTATGTATAATTTGTCGTTCGAATATATGATATGAAGATTTTATTCAAAATAAATCATTTTTTACAAATTCCGGGAAAAAAAAAAAACCTTCGTTACAACTTAGAAGCGATGTTGAGTACATATGAACAATTTATTATAAAAGTAGTAGGCATGTGAATCCAATCAACTCAATTGGCACTACTTGGCATTAATGTATTATAATTTATTCGATATAATATATAAATCATAATTTCCATAAAAATAATAAAACATTTCCATAGGTAATGATATATAGAAAAAAAAGAAAGAAAATGTGAAAGGACAGGTGTGAAGAAGAAAGGAGATGGGTGTCATGCAAAGCCTGCAGTAAGCATAGTAATTGAACACGTGACACTCGAATCCACCTCTCACGTGCCACCGCATGCATCCTTCTTCCCCATTATAAACCCTCACAAACACACACTGAAATCCTACACTACACTACACTAGACGTATCTCCGACAATGGCCCAGATTCAACCCCGGCATGACCCGCAGAAGCAGCAGCTCTCCCACCAGGTGGCGAAGACGACGACCGCCGTGACCCTGGGCGGGTCTCTGATGGTCCTGTCGGGCCTGACGCTGGCAGCCACTGTGATCGGGCTAGTCCTGGCGACCCCACTGCTGGTGATATTCAGCCCTGTCCTGGTCCCCGCTGCCATAACCATATTCTTGATCGTAGCAGGGTTCGTGGCGTCGGGCGGGTTCGGGGCCATCGCCAGCTTCGTGTTCTACTGGATGTACAGATACGCGACGGGGAAGCACCCGATCGGGGCGGACCAGCTGGACCGGGCCAGGGATAAGATCGCCCACGCCGCGCATGATGTGAAGGAGAAGGCCGAGCATTATGGACAGCCACAGGCTCAGCACAAGGGAACTTACACTACTTAGTCTGATTATGGATGTTCATTAATTTCTGTATTTTGTTTTTTTAATAACCTTTCATTACCGTCTTCATCATGTGTATTCTGTGTTGTTCAATCTTCTTTCACTATTTCTCTACTTTAATTGTAAGCTCGTTTATGTGAATCTTGTCTTTTTCTTTCTTTTTAATTTAGTATCCACTATTTCGTTTATAATTAATCACGTCTCGTGCTTCAATTCTGATCCTAAACTAAAGTGAATAACGGGATAAAATTAAATATTATTTTCTCTTATAACAGTATAAAGCCTAGCTACACGGACTTGGTTGGGATTAATGGAAGTTTATGCTCGACTTTGATGGCTGATAACCGATAACCATATGGTTCAAGTACTGTTATACAACTTTTCAAATAAAACTGCATTTCGTATTACAATGGATATCCATATTGATTATTTACAGAGGTGTACCTATTCTTTTAAGTCTCATTTTTTGGACTCTTACTAATATTTGAGGATCATCATTTTGTTTGTAGATTTCCGTACTTAAATTTCATTTTTATAATTTTTTTTTTGGGAACCTATATTGCATATTATGTGGGCAGGTCTGTTTATATATTCGATTTATTTGTTGATAGAAGTACTTTTGTGTTTTCTAAATAATACTACCTCCGTGGTGCAAAGTGTTGTGGGACGGAGAGAGTTGCAAAGGTGTGCAAAATGTTGTGATGCAAAGTGGAGAGAGTTGCAAAGGTGTGCAAAATGTTGTGATGCAAAGTGGAGGGAGTTGCAAATGCAAAGTGGAGAGAGTTGCAAAGGTGTGCAAAATGTTGTGATGCAAAGTGGAGGGAGTTGCAAAGGTGTGCAAAGTGTTGTGGTGATGGAGGGTGTAATATATATAATGATAATTATAAACACCATTGTAATATAACTGTTAACAAACGGTCTCATTGCCTTCACAAACTGAATCGAAATTATAAACCAATACAACCTTAACTCTTTTCTGTTCATGTTAAGTTGGTGTGGTCGGTCCCACCACTACTTTCAAATATGTAAAATAGTTCCAACTTTTTAAAATTGGGGAAAAAGCAAAACATGATAAGCCAAGCCAGAAGAGTGGCACGACAAGTTGGAAGTATCAGACAAAGAAATGAAGTAGTAACATGTTGAAGCTGAAAGCAAGTATGTTAAGTTTTTAAGGGAAAAAAAGGTAATCACGTCCTCCTTGAGCTCGAGCATGACCTGCCCTCGTCATCATATGCAGATGATCACTCCAGTGCTCCAGTTTTCTTAGAAATAGCAATAACATTGAAGTTCATCGATTCTGGATTTTTCTCGATTATCTTTTGGATAACTTTAGCAGCATCCTGATGGATAATTTTTACCCCAAACATGGCTTAGGATGAACCCCAGTAAAGAAACATGATTAGCAAAGATAAGAGAAACATTACCTGTAATAAGGTGGTAGGAGAAGATGCCCCGTGTGAAATTGGGCCAGCCTTCCTTCCATCAAGCTCATACACTAATCCTACAATATGCCGTCGTTGCTTTTACAAACCATTCATTTTCTTTCATGAGAGAGAGATAGAATGAGAGAGATACCATTTACACATGTAAAGCAGATGAAATGCGTGTCTACATTATCTGATGCCTGTCCAAAATAAAGGACTTCAGAAAATTATCCTTCCAAAACGATAATAGGTAGATTTCAAGAATTCAAGTATGGAGTCACCTAGTGAACTCAAGAGTTTGAAAAAAAAAAAAAAAAAACGTAAACAATATATGGTGTTTATAGATTCCAATTGAATGTGTGGTTCTGACCTCAGTCTCACCAGCAGTAGCTGCCACAGAATGAGCAACTTCCATTTCTCTATCATTTTCAAGGAATGCTGCACGCTGCACTTTTATTTTATTTTACAAATATTAGATTAAAATGAAGGCAAATACAGCAAGGTGCTCATCATTTAATTGAGAAGAAGACATGACCTCTGAGGGATTCATTTTTGCAGTGGCTTTGAAGAAATTGTCCAGGTATGACCCCTCAACTGAGAAATTAAACAAATCAAGATACACGAATGAAAGCTATAACATCATAGATCGCAGATTCATTGATGAAAATGAAAGTATGAACAATAAAGAATTTGAGCATTTTCTTAACCTTAACCTAGCTAAAGACATCAAGTGTGTACCGTGGAAGTAAAGTTTAAAGAACCTTAAGCTGACCATCAAGGGTGCATATAATTCGCAATAGATCTTGGCATACATATGGTATAACGCTTATATCACCACTAATAACAAAAGAACTCAACATCCTAAACACATGGCCATTCACTAGGGGTTAGTCTCAGTTTCTTGGTTAGCAAGACCAGACATTGTATGTCTCTCCCAACTGCTCCAAAGTTGCATTCACAGTATATTCCCAAGTGTGATATATAATCATTATCGGTTTTCAAACATACTACGGATAACAATCTTTTGAATAAATCACTATATATGCAGAAGAAGCTCAGAAAAGTATGCATGGATTTCTTCATTTCCACTCAACAAGTTGTCATATTGATAAAAGCTCATTCGTAGCGATTGACTTCTCATGTGAATCACATATATTACGTTAGAACCTATAAAAGATCCACAAAAGAAATTGAAAACTCAACAGAAGGATATTCAGAATCCAAGAGCTTACCAAGTTTTATCTGAGAAGTGATATTTCCTATAGAATGAAGAAGCCCAATGGTACCACAGGCATTTCCAACTGTTTGCTTCAAAAAGTAAACTCCACTACTAGGCTCCTCCTATAGGAAACCCCATGAATTACAGAAATCAGAATTCCAAAAAGGAACTCAAGCGGGAAAAAAGCTCGACGAAAGACCCACAATTTGAATAAACAACAATATGAAATCTCTGGAAAAGGACAAACCAGAGTAAAATTGAATCCCAGCAAGCAACTATAAGTCATGTTACTTGATATTGATCAACTAAGATAATGACATCTTAATGCAGCTTCCAAAAATTATGACCTATTTAAAATCAGCACTAACATCACTCATATGACATGCTTAGTACTGATTTCAAATAGGTCATAGTTTTTATGGCACAAAAGAGTGGAAGACAATAAGGAAAGGTGAGCAAAAAGATGCTTCAAATACATGGATATAATTATATGAGTATTGTCCAACAATGGCTTTGAGCGCATATATACACAGGCTGCAAATCTGAAGATAAAGACATGCTTAAAATTAAGGAACATAAAGCACAAACGAGAAGCCAATTTGGGTATTGAATATTTGTTCCGATGAATAGATCGTGAACAAAATAGTTGCTACCCCATTTAACTGATGCATTATCAAATAGGCAGAGCTTTATTATTCACATCAATGGTTTATGAAACAATTGGGATAGAGGTACAATCATGATCACCAATTGTGCTATACAGTATTTAAAATTTTATGCTCTATGAAGTGAGAACTGAACGCACAAAGGCATACAAGTTCCTTGGAAAAGCAAACTCATGCTCCAAAATTCATCTAAAACCATGATGGGATTCCATTAATGCCAACACATCAACAAAGAAGTAAACCAAATACATTAGATGAGAAATGATCAAGTCCCAGAAATATATTATTGTTAATCCAATGAGCATCATTGAAGTTAAAACTTTCCACATCAAGACAATTGTAGTAGCAACTGCAAACATGGCCCGAAAATAGTTAGAATCTAATGTATTACCAAAAATCCATGTACTTGTTAATGAGAACAAGAAATAGTCTGGCTAAATAATAAATTATAAATATGATATTGAGATAGACCAACCTTTATCAAACTATCTTGTTTAATTCTCTCTTCTTCGCTCTGTAGAAACACAAGATTGTCATATAAATAAGATTACAAGAACCTCAGCACCAAAGAAACGAAAAAATTACTCAAATAATCTAATGTTGCATAAAGCTGTAAATAAATTTAAGTAAGATTTGAGCCCTTATGATATCTAGATGATTTTAAGTTCATCAACTTAAGATTTAAATGTTTGGATACCAATTAACCTTTTGCTAAAATTAATCAAGAAAAATTATGGCTATGACTTTAACTCTAATGATTAGATGCGCAAAATAGAACTTACCTTTGCTGTTAAGGGATAAAGAAACAAGACAGCAAGTACGGGCTTTGGAACCATTTCCAAGAGTTCCTCATCAAGTCCATATACATCAAAGCACTCTGCCTCATCCGGTGCAACACCAAGTCCCCAGATAAACTGATCATCACAAATCACTTTTTTAAATAACTCATTCCACACGCATAACACCATTATTACAATCCTTCTTCCTTTCTTTCTTTTTGAGGATTTTCATCTTCCTACGATTATTTCCTTTGTTTTTTGGTATTTTCAGAACACACATCCATCCTTCAAATTTATATTACTCCAAACAACCAATTCAATAAATATTCAAAGAAAATTCAGATATACACAAACGCTAAGAATTAGAAATTTAAACAATTATACGCACAACGCCCAGAATGAAATCGGAGAGAATTCTTGAAAAAGTTAAAAAAAAAAAAAAATTAGACAGAAAATGAATGCGGAGGTACCTGGTTCATAACATCAGGATTAGCTTCGAGAGGAAGCCATCTCTTAGCAGAAGAACTCTCCGCCATTTCTTTCTTCTCTCTTTTTCAAGTTTTCTTTTCCTATGGGTTTTTCCAAGAGTTTTTAGAAGAAAGAATAACTGAATAAGTATACTTGAAGTTACCATATAGCGAAGTAGTAGTTGGGTCAATTACGATTTTACCCCTTTGGAGTTTGGGCTTATCAACATTTTTTCATCGACCCATTCGGATTTCCGTTGCTTTTTAAATTTAATAGTTATTTGCATAATTTTTTTATTTTACTCTAATGAAGGTGAAGAGATATAATTTATTTTGTTGTTCACAAAATTTATGATTAAAGAAGATTTCAAGATCTGGGTTCATGATTTATACACGATTAGAATTAATTGGAGGAGTTGGAAAAACGTGTCACACCAATAAACGACCATTGTTATTTTATTTTCATTTTCCATTGATCAAAGTGTCATCATTAACTATTTTATGTGGAACGTATATTGCGTTGAAATTTTATGTAATCTCTACTTAACGAAACAGAAATCTAATGGCAAGAGTTGAGATACCAAAAATGTCAAAAGGGAAAGTTAGAGCTAATTGTACAGAGAAGATGGAGAGATTAAGTTAAGTTGGATAAAACCATTGATCTAATCGAAGCTGCTTTAAAGGAGGACCAACATCTGGTTTGTTCTTCCGAGGGCAACGCCATTTTCCACTACTTTGTTCTATATTTGTAATTTCAGACAAAACCTTCCTCACTATCTTAGCATCATCCTTTATCTTGGCTTCTACTACGTTTCTCACTGATTCTGCTTCAACTCCTACTGCCCTTGTAACATTCCCTTCTCTACTCTTTTTTCTTATAGAAACGAAACCATTTTCCTCGTTGTCTTCCCTGTTGCTGCTGCTGTGAGTACACTTTTCCCTCAAGTCTCCTTTAGGTTCAGTCAAGGCTGTGGTTGGAGGTAATGCAATTTCATGGAGATGTTCCTTTTCTAGACTATCTTTAACAGGATTGATCCTTCCAATTGACTTGTCAACTGATTCTCCATGCATACTACCTATATCGTTCTCCACATTTATCGACTTGGGACTCAGTATAGATGGTGTTGGTTTTAGAGCAACATTACCACTGTCCTTCAAATCACAAATAACAATTATTAGCCTTCCATTGAAAAGCCAGCCTCCTATGCTAATATTATGTAATGGGAAAAGGCAGAAGGATGAAATATTTCCCGTTTGATTCCATGAGTATAACAGGTTAGATTAACCTAGCTAGTTTCCTATAATTAAAGAATAGCAAAGTAAGCAAATCAATCTACATTTAGACAAATGACTACATAAAACTATGTCTGGCCCATTAAATATAGGATTATATCCTAATTTCCGTCACTTGGCATATGCAAACTAAGTAATCATGTTTATCCAACTACCTGTCCTTTGATTGCTTAACTTTGAGTGAATGAACATATAGAAAATGTTCATGAGACCATTATACACAAACCAAAAAAAAACCAACATAAGGAACAGGGGTGAGTGGAACATACCTTACTGACCGACTTATAGTCCAATTTGGTATCTTTTAACAAATTGGTGCATTTGACAACCCCATTCTGATGTCTGTTTTTACTGCAAAACTCTATTGTTTCTTTAGGACCAACAAAGGCAATAACATCCTTATTATCTTGTACACAGCTCATCTGGACATTACAAAGCTTGCCATCTTCCATCTCTTTACAATCAGAAATTGCAAAATCATGTTCTGTATCCAGCGGTGGTGACTCATAGATATAACTTGAGAACCAATTCTTAATGTCCAGAGGCTCTGATGGTACCGAAGAAAGGTGTGAGGATAATACTAGAGAGGGTTTCAATGAACCGTTTTGTTTTATTAAGAAAAGCTTCAAATCATAGAGTGCTTTTTACGATAATAGTCATAACATTAAAACTGACTTAAATGCTTACCTGAAGAAAATGAGAGGGACTCTGATGATCCTGCAACCTATAAGAAAAGATAAATTACATTATTGAGATATGGGACAATCATTGATTATTAAGAAATGCCTTCTGCATTCTACACTTTATTATGTTAATTCCATATTTATGATAAAATAGCTATCATCATCTGGCAAGCATACACATCAGAAGAGGCCTTCTAGATTTTAAGAACCTGCGATCTTAAAGGTTAAGGGAAAAAATAGAAACATAGATATACAAATCTAATGCAAATCTTGGTTGCTAAAATTCATAAAACTCAGAAGCTGAGATATAATGAGCTGACTATAAAGAGTATTTGGTTTAAAGAAGCGTTCACATTTTAATGAACCGTTAACAGGAGCTGATCTCTGACTTTCAAAACTGAAATGATATGTGTTAGTCCTTCTTATTTTATACAACTATTCAGCACTGTCTTCATTCTTACTGTCTGAATTACTTCTCAGAAATAAGCTACCCAGTAAATTGGATCCTGGATAAAATTGGAAACAATGCTTGAGTTGCCTGATGGCTAAGGAGAGGTCATATCATATCTTCATAGACAGCCATCGCCTTCTAACCCACAAGTGAAATAAGTTGAGGAATGATATTCTTGATCACAATTCCAATTTAAGTTTAAAACGATTAAAATGACATTATTAATTACAATCTTTTATAAACCACTCAAGTGTTTGAAAAGGTTGAAGTGTACTTGGAGTCTAGACATGTAAGCAAGCAAAGCATGCTAACAGCATATCAAGTTTTTAACACATGAAAAATATCGGCTTCAATAGCAGAGAAGATATAGTATAATGCATAGGATAAATAGTGATAATGAAGATTCCCTGCACCAAAAGATGCAAACTATCAAGCAAATGCTGCAATTATTAAACCACCAACAAGCTACAAAGGACAGTAATTAATCAAGTCTGTTTTGGGGTAAGTAAACCATATCTAAAAAATTTGAAGCCCGAGTTAGATTAAATCTATTGCTATATATCCTACAAGTCAGCTATAAACATATTGACCCATTATGTTTGAAGCTAATTACAATATGTTATGTTGTATTCATTGTTAACTACATCACCTAATCAGGTGTGATTATGATAATCATTCAAAGAAGAAATCAAACTTCGAATTACCAGGGCAGCAGACTTGCTACATTCAAATTCATCAGATTCGTTAAGCTTAATTCCATCTAAAGAATTTTTGGATGCCCCAAGCAAAGTGTCATCAGATTTGTCAACCTGTAGTCTACCCCTGGAATTCCCTTTCTTTCCTTCATCGACAAAGGTTTCTCCGGACCCATCAAAATCTTGAAAACCGTCTAATGTATTCAACTCAGGGGACTCGTATACGTAGCTCGAGAACCACTTTCCAATATCAGGAGGCTCTACAGACAAAAAAGACGAAGATGTTAAAACCCAAGAAAAAAACATAGCATAAGGCCTTCTTTGAGTCATTTCATCAACCAGATATTGAGCATACCAAAAATGGTTCGTAGCATACAAATATCAAGAATTTACACTATACATACAAACCTGAAGGAAGTGAAGAGGAATCCAGACAGTCCAAATCCTGTCGGTCAAAATTAAAAAAAAAAAAAAAAAAATGATATATCAATCGATGTGAACATTTAGCTTTCAAGTGAATTTCGAGGATTTTTGATTGATAGTAACTTTACCAGAGAATCGATGGCACGAAGCTTCAAATGTGAAAATCTTGACATCTCTTTCTCTCTCTAGACATGTACTCCGAAGGAAGTGACGTCTATACACTTGCATTTGCAGAAGATGATAAAATGGCGCCATAGTTTCAGATTTCAGTTTCAAATTCCCGGGTTTTGATGGAGCCAAATTTAATAGGAGAAGCTATTTTTAGTTTAATGCTTATAAATTAATGGTCGGAAATATCATAATTAAAAGTATTAAATACTGTCATATAAAATATGGTGGTTCTAAAACTTTAGAAGCAACTTTAGACAAAAATGATACATAGATATTTTGTTATATTCTTTTTATCTTTATAGTTTCATAAAGTAATATAAATTCAAAAGAAGTTAATATAGATATATATCCATTTTTCATGACTAAAAATATTTGTGGAAAAAAGGATTAAAAAAAAACATGGTTTTTACAAAAGTTAATATAAAATATGTTCTATTATGCTTGTGTGGGTAAAGAAACATGTTCCGCGGTAAAATATTCTTAATTTTTAAACCCAAATGAGGTCCTAATTGGTACACCTTAGGAAATCATAATAATGTTACTTTAATATAGCGTAAAGAATTCTTCCAAATTAATTTTATTGAAAAATATGTGCAATTATATATGAATCGTAGGTGACATTTTTAAAGAAAAAATTATTTGATGATTATTTTTTACAAATTAAAGATGATTTACTCTCTCTCTCTATCTCTCTCATTATATGGGATTGCCATCCTAATATGAAAAACTTACCTATTCTATTTCGAGGGAGTGAAAATAATTTTGCTTTTTTTTCCTTTTTAACTAGCTAGCTTTAATTTGATTCCTTGTGTTTTTGTACTTTATTTAATCGAGGAGGTGACAATTAAAAAATAAAAAAATCAAATCCCATTTGTTTGTGTTGTCGATCTTAATTGTTTGTTGATTTGATCATTTGAAGCTCGACGTGACAATAGTCAATCATATATAGTCAACAAGAATCGTTGCATCAACACATTATTCTATTCTATGTTTGCTTTAATTAAGTTAATTACCCTTTTGATTTGTGCATGCAAAACATGGAATTTAATTAATGTGGATCACAAGGGGATAAATCAGAAGTAGAAATACAATCAAAAAGCAAATCATGCTTTAATTTAATAGAACTTTATTATCGTGATACATGAAATTTTATCATACTACGATTTTTCTCTTAATTTATTAATTTTCAATTTATTCAATCATTTTGAATTTTATTCACCACAAAAATAATAAAAACATGTTTGTTAATTGTTCGAAACCAAGGTGGAGAAACAGTAGTGCGAGATCAGAAGTGAGAAAATATATACATATTCTTGAAGAGATGAAAGCTTCAAGTACCAGTACTTCAAACATGAAAGGAAAGCATTCTCTCTCTAGATCTCCCAAAAAGGGAGAGCTTATAATTGAAGGACCTGCCAAATGTGGAACCTCTAGACCACCATTTACTGAAGTTTCTCTCTCTAGAAGCAAGAGAAGAAAGGCAGAGAGAGACAAACATGAATATAAAAACAATGTAGATCATTCATGTGATCATCAGAATATAATTAGGTTTTCTGGTACGAGGAAATCGACAAGGGTGATGAAGAAGAAGGCCACCATTTTGTCTTGGATTATCGATGCGGGCATCCTTGAAGAAAACGTCGAAATATACTCGACACGAGAAATGAAAAGGAAAGGAAGAATCAAGAGAGATGGGATACAATGTCTGTGTTGCAATCAGGTGTTGAGTGTTGCAGGGTTTCATGTGCATGGTGGGAGGAACTGTACCAAACCGTACGAAAGGATCTTGATCGCTGATACTGAGGCTTCACTGCTCTTATACATGATTGAAGCTTGGAATAATCCAAGGGAATCTCAACGCCATAAGTTTAACTCCATTGAAACAAGTGATAACACAGGTGACATCTATGATGATGCTTGTATGATTTGTGCAGATGGTGGAGATTTGATGTGCTGTGAGAAGTGCAATTCTACTTATCATCCACTCTGCATTGGGATGAAGGTAGTAATATCATAAACCCTACTCTCTCTCTCTCTCTAGATTTCTTGATATGATGATGAAAGATGTGAAATTTATATGATTGCAGGATGTGCCAGAAGAGTGTTGGTATTGTCCATATTGTGTCTGCAAATTTTGTGAGAAACCTGCGGATGAAAATGATTACTTGCTAAAATGTCCTCAATGTGAAAAGAGATGTAAGTAGGGTTTTGTTACTTTCTCATTATATGATCATCTAATCAGGGTTCTTAATTTGTCCAAACTAGCTAACATGTGCATATCATATGTTTATAAGACCATTTATATTAAAATTTACTTGTTTCTTTAGATCATTGGGAATGCCATCAAATGAAAGAGGAAAGAAAAATGGATCTCAACATCATCCCAATAACTCCCTTTTGTGAACGAAGTTGTCGTAAGGTACGCAGTGTTCAACTTGTTGATGCTACATCAGATGTAAATCATCTATCATTAATTTGCACACACCACCATACATGTGTGCAAACCAATATATAATTGTGCAGAACAACAATTAAATTGTATGTTATCTTGAATTAGGTAAGTGATAAGTTGAGAAAAAGTATGATTGGAAAGAGATGTGAATTAGATGAAGGATATACATGGAGCTTACTTCATCAAATGGATGATGAGAATGGCGTTTACATTGAGGACAACTACTTGAGAGCAATGTGTCATTCTAAACTTGCAGTTGCAACAAGATTGATGGAAGAGTGTTTTGAGCCTATTCAAGATAGGCACACTGGAATTAAAGTTATTCCAAGTGTTGCTTATAATTGTGGGTAAGTGATTAACCCTATTTACTACTTTCCTTTCTTGATTTATTCACTATGCATATTACAAGTTTCAGTTAATTATCTATAGACATTCAAAATTTATAATTATAAAGTCCTCTAATATTTCTCTCTCTTTTTGGCTTATTGCTCTTTTACTAGTGGTCGAGGATATATAAAATCTATTTATTAGGGTTTCCTAATAATTAATTTTTCTTGTTTTGAAGATCGAATTTTAGACGCATCGACTTTGGCGGGTTCTACACTGCTGTTCTTGAAAAGGATGAAGAGATCATTTCTGTAGCATCTTTAAGGATTCATGGGACAAAGATTGCTGAGATGCCTTTCATAGCAACAAGTGAAGCATATAGGTGCAAAGGAATGTGCAGAAAATTGATGGTTGCTATTGAATCTGTAAGTTTCCTCATATAATTAAGAAGATAATGATATATGCAGATGATCAAATTTCATTTTTGACCTTCAAATTCTAATAAAATTTGTTTTTTTTTTTTTTTTTTTGTGTGTATTTGTATAGGCCCTTTGCTTTCTTAATGTTGAAAATCTCATAATTCCATCAGTACCTGAGAGAGTTGGAAATTGGATTGAAAGATATGGATTTCGCCCTTTAGACCCATCAATGAAGAAACAAATAATGATCCATAACACATTGATGTTCCATGATTCTGTCAGATTGCAAAAGCTTTTATGATTGATTAGCAGATATATATTTATGTGTCTGTTTTGAGAACCCTAATTATGGAAAATGCAAGTGGATTGTCTAATATTTAGCTAGCTTTTATATGCCAACCAACTTGTGGCGAACCGAAAGAATACAAAAGAAAGATTAATAGATTTAACTGGACAAATCCTAGACTGATCACAGTAGGAAACATGGTTTAGGATTACTCATCTCCCATTGCCAATTCCAATGCATAATCATCTCTTTCCTGAAAAATAAATTAATAACAACAATCAGTAGAGGAAACTCCTTTCCATTAAATTACTAATATATTCATCAGAAACATTAATTGGTGCTGCAAAATACTTTCTTACAATTTTCAATTCTCAGTTCTATTAGAAAGCTAATAAAGAAATAAGACTTACAATAGGTCCTCTGGCAAAATATCTGCCAAACTGAAGCCAATACACCTGCAAATGTTTAATTTAGCATCTCTTTGTTCCACAAAGACAAGCAAAATGTGTGCAAAAAATGTGATAAAACAATAAGAAGGAAACCCCATTTTCACAACTGAAGAAAAGGCTATGGCTGTGGGAGTCTTGTTCCAAGTTATACTCTTTTTTTTTTTGCCCAAACATATGAAAGTAATTAAGCCAACATCATACAGTGACAGTTAAAAGAAGATGGATTTTCAAAGGGAGATGTGGATGTGATCTACTACCTCATCCTCATCCTGTGTTTCAACCTCTAGGTCAGACTCTGGGAAGCCCACACACAGAAGTGCATACCCCTGCATCTCCGATGAAATAAAATATGCAATTAAACGTCCGCAATACATAGCAGAGGAGTACAGATTTTGCATTACCATTACAATGTTGAGAGTGAATTCAGTAACTCTAATAAAAGTAAGAAACATTTAATCAAACAAGACACTGCAACAACCAAAAGCATTCAACAGTTAGTTTAGATAATTTGCGGTTTGCTCATAGGACAGTTACACTAGCAACAGATACATTTATTCACTATGAAAACCTCCAACTTCTGTCAAGATCTGGTTTTACTCGGAAACACAAAAAACTTCCTTATGACCTGACAATCTGGCATTAAGAAATTTTCATCAATTTGAACTCCAGGGCAGAAAGCCAATGCTTGAAGCTATGGTGAAATTTTCCCTCGGAGTCTAATTTCTTGTTTCTTCATCAGCAAATATATCTAAAAGTGGAATTGTGCTAAAATTGTAACTTCTTTTTTAAGCATTAAAATTATCATCAGAAAGAGCAGTGACAACTCTTGATTGAAAATGGCTGACAAATTTGCAGTTCACTCTAAGTTGTATGGTGTTTGGGGCAAAGAACATAGCCGTACTCCGAGTGTTCCCTGCCGTACAGCTAATCAGGATGATAAAAATCATCATGAATTAGCAAGTAACATCCAAATCATAAAACCAATGAACTAAACCTAACGAAGGCTTTGACACAACCTGTCATGCCTTAGATCCTCGAGGGTGTATGAACAACTGTACATCAACTTATCATTGTTTCCCGAAAAACACTAATTCAATAATTAAATAATCTTAAGCCAGATTCCAGTAACTTCAGGCATCTACCTTCTTCCATTATTTTCAGACCCTTTACAGAACCCACTTCATTATAGTCTAAAAAAGTAGGTTGCTAATTACATAGAATTCACAATAAAAACATGGACACAGATACAATTGCAAATTAAAATTGTAAAAGATTCTGTGGCATTACCCTATCAACAAGTGTATAACATACCTTAGATTTCAATTCAGCGGATATCCCTAATGCTTCTGGCTGTTTGAGCTGCCCAGACTTGATACGGACGGCACAGCTGGTACAACAGCCTGCAGAACAGAGTTTACAAGAGCAAACAAAGGGATCTTTGGCTCAATATGCAGCTCATAACATTTGTAATAAACCATCAAGATCGTCAAGAAATAATAGCAGTTGCACAAATGAATGTATTGGCATCATATGTACCTTCCCCTTGCCGTGAGTAATTGTATCTAGGAATCATATACAAAGTAAGAATGAACATATACAGAAACAATATACATATTACATAACGGAAAGAAGTTTCAACTATTTTGGCCATCATAGAAATAGCAGATGATATCATTATGATCTCATCACTCTGAGACCCACAGTTGGATCGGATTAAATTAATTTAAGAAAAATTGCCAGCTCTAAATTCTAAACTCTCATTGTTTTGAAATAATCACCATCAAGGAAAGTTCATTGCTATAAATTTCTGAACAATATAACAAATATCCCAACAAACGACCTACACATAACTTAAAGGGAGCAGAAATTAGTAAAGAATAGAACAATACCGTGCCTGCAAGCAAAGGGTAGATTTATATTCTGATCCTCTGCAGTGTGCAAGATATATTGATCCTAACAAATTATTACTTGATTAGCCTTAAACAAATAAATAAGCCAAATTGATCACGAATGCCTGAAATAAGAAGTCCACATGAGTGCATTACCTCAGGGACGGAAAATTCATGGACAACGCCACGCTGACGGTCATGTACGATGACTTTGTGCAATGGAACCGATGGGGACTGGCTGCTACCGTTTACTGCAACCGGCGTAGCGAGCTCTGACACTGTTTTACAGCGATTCCTTGGAACTTTAATATTTTTTTGGGAAAATGGATGTCTGGGGAGAGCTGGTCTTCTGTTAATCAGTATGCAGGCGTTACATGGAGCTTGAAGGTCCATGAGTTCTTCTTCTCCCTCTTCCTCTGCTCAATTACAGTAATTGCACCGCCAATTCGATTTTATCGCTATCATAATCCACAACGATAAAACATTAGAATTCAAACTATAAAAATCCAAATTCATAACAGACGACTAATATTCAGAAACCCATGAATCAATGCACTAGGCTACAAATAATCAAGAGTGAGAAAACAAAAGGAGCAAAACCTAGATCAGTAACAAGTATAACAGTAGGGAGAAGGTTGAAGAGAAATAGAGAGAGAAAGGATTACCGGGAAAGTAGATAGCAGTGGCAGGTTGGAAGTGATGGATAGAATGTGAGGGTGGAGATTACTTATTCCAGGGGCAAAACTGTCCGCTCGATTATGTCCGGTTTTCTATATATAATAAATAAAAACAAATTTCAAAATCTCATTTTCAGACTTGGTCTAAAATATTGGGCTTGGGCATGGGCTTGGTTAGTGGGCTGTATCACGCTAAAATATAGTGGAGCCCAAAGTCATATCACAAATTGAGAAAATCTCTCCTATAACATCCATAGTAATGACTACTGACTAATGTCCATATCTTATATTTATTACGACAAATGACACTATTATTTCGAATTCTTGGTTAATCATTTCAGCATAAAAACTTATATATGACAGTTTTACAAATAGTTATTATGAGATGGAGTTACATCATCCATAAATAAGATGCGAATTGTAAAATATGATTTATATATTAATTCATTTCATATAATTAGATTTGTAAGATAATCTGATAAAACACTTAATATAATTGAAATATAATATTAGTGAATACAGTATGGAGTCGACTGATTTTATTATCCATGAAATGAAGTCTATCACTTTTGTACCTTGTGTTGCGTACAATTGTGTCAACATTTGAATCTTAATACTTTTTATTTCGGGCCATAACTAATTTATAAGATTCCATATATGGACAAAAGAGTTAAAGATTCGTATATATTCAAAGTAAAACAACTGCAGTGGGAGACATATTGCACACACGTAAGTGTTTACCATAAATCTTCTTACTCGGCATTTAGGCCTTTCCTAGTTGGTTCTTGGAAACGATTGGGATGTCTCTTTTCACCCTTTTCCAAGGCGAATATTCTCTTTTTTCTTTTTCTTTTTTAAAGTTACAACTATTTTGAACTTTTTTTATGATAAGATTGGATTTGGAAAGTCAATAGCAATAATACAATTTTTTGATGATTTTCTGACTTATTATAATTACTCAAGCAATATCACAAAATCAAAGCTCAATGATTCTACGTTTATTATGTGTTTGCAAAACAAAATGTTGAATATTAATTAGATAAATTAAATCAACTCCAAATCAGTACTATATTAACACTCAAATCGAATGTTATAGTACTTGATACATCTTTTAGGAACATTGTTAAACGATTTGACTCCAACAAAAGTTCTATTACAATGCTAATGCATTATTAAAAAGGCAGTTGTTTCAAAAAAAAAGTATTTAAGTTATAAAATTTAGTGACTTTAGAAAAAATATCTATTTTTAATTTTTTTAAAGACGATTTTTGTGATAGCGTTGTTATATTTATGTAATTCTTGAGGTTATATTAAAAGTGCCGTATTTGGTAATAATAAATGAAAAGTTGACACATTTATAGCTTTTTTGTCGTGAATTTTTTTGTAAAATAAATCTAACAACATAAATTGCGGTGTGATTACAAGTATATATGAATAAGATACACGTTTTGAAATGCTATATATTTAGCTTCATCAAGTAGTAAATAAAGTGTTACACATTGCTACATATTACATTGCTACATATTAATTGTTAGTAAAGGTGGTCGTTATTGTTTAACACAACTAAGTCAATAATAAACGAAAAAGGTAGCAATTTGTTATATATGTAGCAGAGATAGTTTTTAGTAGTTGTATGTGAACTACTCCGTAGAGAATATTTGACAATTTACTGTAAGACTTTACAACCTAGCCATGTGAAATCAAAATTTAAATGGATATATAATTAATTAATTAATTGCAGTACATATGAAACATATTTTATGTGCCAGCTCTTGATCATCTAATCTACCTGTATATCTAAGCGAGGACTGAAAAATGTCATGATAATAAGTTCAATAAAAAATAAAATCTCAGTTTAGAAAATATAACTTTATATTGTAAAATATCCTTGATACAAGGATAAATTTAGAATTAAAGAAGTAGTTTATATTTCTCTTGGAAACCATAAATTAAGTTCACCGTGTGACTTTTTTTTTTTACAGTGAAAATATAAAAAAAGACAAAAATGTTGAAAGATGATCGGCTAAATAGTAATTAAGGGAAATATATGAGTACAATCGAGGTTTATTGTTGAAAATAAATAAATTTTTTGTCTTAATTTATAATTATAGCATAAACTTTCAAAGATGATAATTAATTTTTAGGGTTAGTTACATTTTCTCATCCAAACTATATGTGATTATATACTTTTTTATATAAATTTTGAAATGTTGCATTTTTACCGTATGAACTTTAAATTTGTTGCATTTACGGTATTGAACAAATTATAGTCATACACGTGTCCTAAATCAACGACTAAGATTTGTCTAATAATGTAAAATGCATCAAATTTAAAATTCACATGACAAAATGCTAACATTTAAAAAGTTATACCAAAAAGAGTAAAATCACGTATAGTTTGGATGAGAAAATATTTTTAACCCAAATTTTTATTCAAACCTTAAACTTTAGCAATTTTGATTATCAATCTAAAATTCCACTCTTTTTTTTTTTTTTTTTTTCTAAACGTTAAAAGCAATGCTCTTGCGTCTTGACTGGAATTAAGCGATATCTACATCGAACAAAAATAGCCAAAGTTTGAATTTGTGTTGAATAAATTTTAATGTTATACAACTGTAATTATTTTAAAATTAATGGTTTTTATAGCAATTAACGATAGCATTTGCCACCAAATTTAAAGGTCACACACATAATAAATAAAAAGCCTAGTAATTCTTTTGATATATACTAAATAGATGAACTATAATGGAGAGGATTCCAATCTCAAATACTCTTGCAATGAAGTTGTTGAAGTTTTGAAGGGAGATTGGAAATATCTACTGTAGTGATACATAGTTTGAGACAAGAGTTGGTGGACATTGATCTCATAACTCAATCGAGTTGGTAAGATCTGTGATGACGTGGGAGAAATATTTCTATAATGTGTGTTCAAATTTCGCGTAAGTCAAATTTTTACTAAAATGTTTTGGAGATTTATCTTGGAGTTTATATTATGTTGTTTTTTTCTACATGTGATTGTCATTAAAATATATTTCTCGATTTGTATCTCACTCGATTAAAGAATCTATAATTAGGTGGGGTTATTCTATACCTAATCAAAAGAAATGTTCAAGAGATGTTGAACATTGAAATGGTGGGTTGCACATTGGAATGAATGTTTATTTGTAGGAAACACAACAACCCAAATTTTGTCATATACACTGAAATTACTTCACGCTGTCTTAAAACCTTCAATTTCAAACTACTGAAAATTAAACAAGTAGAAGATAAAATGACTTTTTTTATGTTGTTTTTCTTGGGATATTGTATATCGGATTCCATCTCTACTTTTATTTGCAAATATTACGTCAATGTACTTTCAATTATTTCATCATCTTTTTTACAATTAAATCTCTATATTTTTGTCGATAAAAATTGAGTCTTTATTTGTACTTATATTTGATTTAAACTTGGTGTTATATAAATTAAGGACTATGTAGGTGGACTAAATTTTAATTCAAGTGAAAGTACACGAACTCAAGTTTCACAAATTAAAACTTATAAAAACACATGAACCCAATGTTTGCACACACAGGGATATAATCGAGAAAATTGAAAGAATAAGGACCTAAATTTACTTTTTTTTTTGCATTACCAAGGGCTTCAGGTAAAGTCACCGAAGGCCCCTATTTTTGGAGCTCCACAATACATAAATTTATGCACACTGTATGTAATTATGATTGATTACATTAGGCCGAAAAAATATAAAAAATTGTATTTTCACTATTAACCTGAAATTTGTCTGATGGTTATTATCCTCAATTTGGATTTAAGACGGGAAAAAAAATATGAAAGGTTTGACGGCCAATTGTTGTTTAGGATTTTTCCCCAACATATGCACTTTCATCTGCCAATTCTTTTCAACATCACTCTTATCCTTCTTTTATATATATATATATTGGAAAATAGAAACGACTTTCATTTAGACTTTTAACATTTCCAAGATGAGATCATCATCCCATGACTAATACCATGTCAATTTTGGAAATAATATATAAAATAGATTTTTTTAGTTTGCAAAGTATCTTAAAAGACTTAAACACACTTTTATTCTTTCTCAATTTGAGAAATCAAACATTAACTTGGAAAGTCGTGAAAATATGTCATTCTCGCTGATATATTCCCACCTTGTTGGATTTAAATTTTGTCTGTAAAATAGTTCAACTTTTTCTTAATGTAATTTGGTGAATTGGCACTTTCCAACCATCAAACATTCATCTAAGCATATGGGTTCTTCCCTCTCCTAAATACATTTATTTTTGTCAAAATATGACAGTTACGTTAGCAATTGCAAACCGATCAATTTTACTGAGTCAGGTATTACCTGAATTTGTTGGATATATAATATATCATGAGAAATTAAAAAAAAAAAAAAAAACTAACTAAAATTAATCATGATTGATGTAAAGAAAATAATGGAACTGAATTTACATTTGTGTGGTACCACTGGGATTTAGTGCTTTGTTGAATCGTTGTGCTTGGCCAATTTCAATCGGGTGGTACTATTGTAAAATTAAAAAGAATAAATGAAAACTAGCTAAAACTATATATTTGTGAAGAACACTAGAATGAGATTATTATTCTCCAAAGGCTAAATGAAAAAATACAATCATATTTATTCATAGAGTGATGATAGGTATATTTGTCAAGAAATAAATTTACACCTTGCACAACTAATACACAACTAGTGTATTCCATCTAATCGACTTGCATAGACAATTTATCTATTCAATCTATTCACGATCAACTTATATTGTGATTCATTTACTCAACAATTATAAGTCATCCACAACTTATTGGATATGTCTTTATAAAAATTGTTTACTTCAAAAAGTATTGATATTAATTAATGTTACACTATGTATATCTAATGCAATTATAAAACCAAAACTTCTTTATAAAAATTTTAGAAGAGAAAAAAGAAGAAGAAAAGAACGTGAACATTTGACCCCATACGATAGTGTGACTTATGGGTAATTAAATATTCTCCACGTTTATGATAGATTTATTAGGCAGGACCTATATAATAATAATAATAACAATAACAACAACAAGAATAGAAAAGGAAGTGGCAGCAGTGCTTTATAGCACTGCTTTTAGTTCATTTATTTTGAGTCTATTTGCCTAAGGTTAAGGTAAGAAAAAAAGACAGCTACTGGACACTACGGGGACTGTAAGCGATCTAACAGAACTTGGGCTTTCAAAGGCCCTTTCTCTCGACACTACAACCAATCAAAATTTTATCCAGATCGATATATGATGCTAAACCGAGACCGAAATAGAGAGAGGGCACTTTGAATTTCGGACCTCAACATCCTGCTGCTCATGGTAACCTATATGATAATAATAATAACAACAATAACAATAATTATAACAATAATATATATATATATATATATATATATATATATATATATATATAGCGACGATAACATGGCATTATGACAATAACTATGATCTATAGAATTGGGTGAGGCAAGACATGTTGATAAAAAAACTATAATATTACCAAAAACTGAAAAAAAAATAAAAAAACACATGCTTCACAAATATTTAGTGACATTATGGCAGAATAATTATAGCAAGTACGAAATTATATTCGGCACTATCATAGTGCATGATCCATATTACTACTCACTAAGTCACTAATTGTTCTTTAAAAAAAAAAGTGACAATTTTTTTTTTTAAGTCACTACTTGTTCCATTACATATATCTATAATTAAAGGACTAATTACTGTACGATTTCCTGCTACTACAAGTTTACACGTTAATCTTGTGTGCTTATTGTCATTAAAAATTACTAATCGTCTGGTTGTATGGTAATATATATATATATATATGTGTGTGTGTGGTGTGTCTTAAAAGTTTTTAAACTTATAAGTTATAAATATGTATTTTGTCAGAAATATTTTAAAATTGTATAGCATCAAGTAGTTTTGAGATTTTTTATTTTTTTAATTAAAGGAAGTAATTACGAGAAGTTGACACGACTAATGTTATAAACTTATAAGGAAATTATTATTTATTTTATATACAAATAAATATGTATGAGACTGTTTTACGGATCTTGATTAATAAGATAAAATTTTATTGAAAAATTTTTAATATATATGATATGACACGTTTAGATAATAAAATTGAATGAATGATTTGATGAGATTCATCTCATAGAATATGACACAGACACATTCTCACCCATATTTTTGTCATGATGAAAAAGATAAAAAAGCAAGCTACTCACAACTTTTCTTAGTATATTTCAGGACCCAACTCATTTGTTATGCTATTTATATTATCAAACTACCATGATTAAATCCATTTCTTTTCACTGTTCCAATATATCAAAAGTCAATTTCGGAAAAGAGTAGATCATAATGCTAGTGGAGTGTACTTTTTAGTAAGGTTTTCTGCATTATAACTTATAAGGTCAATCGATTTATTTTTTATATTCTTTAGTCACCTTTATGTTTTATTAAAACAATTGTATTAGTACCAATTTTACTAAATTATATAGAAACTAGTGACGTTTTGTAAAAAGTATATCGACTAATTACTTTGTTTTCATTCGATATTTAATTGAAATATTTTAAGATGCCTTCAAAATGCTCTATCCGCACAGTTGATTAAATACAATATCAATTACCTAAATTCTTAAAATATAAAAGTTAAATGATGTATAGTATTAGTGTGTAACTAAATAAATTCTTATAAATGTAAAACTAAATAATTCTTACGTGAGTTCATAATTACACTAACTATAATTTGAATATTATTATTTTGTAATGCATGATGATACCTAATCACTGTTAATATATATATAAAACTCAATATTGTGATTCCAATTGCAATTGTTATTTGCATTTATTAGAAAAAAAAAAAAAGTAAAAGGTCCTCAGTTTTTCTACATCGAAATCCATCCCCACACACTGATCTATTTTATTTTTATTTTTTAAAGTACTATTTTAATTTACTTTGAAAAAAGCATACTTAAAAAAATAAATAAGAATTGACTATATATCACGAATATAGTCTATATAAAAGATATAGATTACATCCGTACAATCTTGAATATATTTCATTGAATAAATTTTATAACAAGACTCAATTTATAAATTTCTCAATTATCGACTTAAATTTCAAAATTTCTCAATAAGGGCTCAATTTTATATTTCATAATTTAATGCTTGAGAATTAAATTGAATTCTCAATTGAAAATAAAATTTCATTTTATTTTTATTTTTATTTTTATTTACAATTTATCTATATTTTAATATGTATATAATTTAGATAAATTAAGACAAATTCGTGTAATTTTGGAACGATCTTCATCCGACTTGTATTAATTTATATATATATATATAATAAATGCAATTAAAAAAATTAAGATTCTTTTATCTTCTTAATTTTATGAATAAAAGTATAGAAAATCGATTTTAATATTTACCGGTTTAATATAAATAATATATTTTATAAATTGAATTAATTATATTTTTTTGCATATAAATTAAGATAAGTCGGATGAAAATTATTTTTAAAGCACACTGACTTGTCTTAATTTATCCAAGATATGAATATATATTAAAATTTAAATAAATTATAAATATAAATAAAAAATAATATGAAAATTTGTCATGAATTGAGAACTTAATCTAAATTTCAAATTTTAAATTGAGAAAAAATATTAAATTGAACCTTTTATTAAGAAAATTTAAAATTTAATTCAAGAATTGATAACTAATTTATAAATTGAGTTTTATTATAAAATTTATCTTATTTTATTAGAATTTACTGTATTTATTATGGCGGTTTGTTTACATGAGTCAAAATGCACAAAAATTTCCAATTCATACGTTCATACCATCGTTGACAAAAAAAGTCGATATATATTTTCAAAATTTATTTAGGAGAATGATTACATGAATATATCTATTTTAAACTTGTTTTCTAAAATAAAACCAAATTCTTGTTTTTATTCTTCACAATGATGATTACGTTACACTTTTTCTGTATAATAGCTGCAGATTTATGATACCTATATAATTCTGATTGCGTTCATATGTAAAATGCATTAAATATAAAACAAAGTGAAACAAATATTAAAACAAAGATAAACGTGTATGTGTGGAATTTGACTGTAGTTATAAAGCTCTAGCCATCATGAATAAGGATTACATTTTATACATTTTTTGAATTGAAAGTCGAAGATCTGACATAGTTTAATAATAATAGAAAAACCAAAAAATTAAATATAAACGAAAAGAAAATTCAACTAAGCTAGCTTTATATACTTGAAAATTCAACATTCTTTTTTTTTTTTCTTCCTTTTTGCATGCTAAAAAAACACCTCTTATTATTTATTTATTTATTTAATTAGAGTCCTTGACCAAATTAACTGAATGGATTAACTTAATTGATATATTCCTTCAAACACATATATATCTCCTTAATTGACTTGAATTTCGATTTCTTCAATCTAAGGATTAAACTTAAGGAGAGAAACAAATTCCACTTTTTTTTTTTTTTTTTTATGATGTAGAATATTGTGATAAATAATTGAAGTTCAATGGCTGAATTTTGATAATTAAGATATAAAAAGATAGACTGTGAATCCTTTCATTCCTTGTTCAAGACCAAAAAATCTGGTACAAATCAACTTATTAATTAGGTCTTTTTTTTTTAATAAACTTTTTTCTAAATAGTCTTCAATTAAACATCTTTTTTAGCCAACAAGCAACCCTTTGGCAGCTTCTGATTAGTTGAATGTCCAAATTTTTTGTAGATATGTGGACGTGAACTTTGATTTTCTTCTTGATAAAATTGATGACGTACTAGTTATGTGATGCAATCAACAAAATACTACCTGGCTACTATTTGGCTAAAATTTGATTTAATTAAGGATTAAATGTAAAAATCAATTTAAAATATTGATTTTTTGACTTTGCATTTTTTTAATTTAATTGCAATCTTAAAGTTTTGGAGTTTATTAAAATACTATTTAAATCATTTTTTCAACACATAAATTTGAATTTTTTTTTGTTTTTGTTAATTTAATCTAATCGCAGCCTTTGATTTAGGATATATTTTGATAAATTTCAGAACTATTTGAGGTTGCAATTGGAAAAAAAACGCATAATTTAGGTTGCAAAGTTAAAAAAATTCAATCATATGAGTCACCTAATATCCCATTTGTCAAAAAAATGATCAAAAGGTTGCAATTGGAAGGAAAAAAAAAGATTGCCAAAATGAAAAAAAATTATTATTTGGGTTGATTTTTACATTTAACCCTTTAATAAACGTGATATGTATGATTAGTCTACATGCATTTGGGTATGAGGATTTAATTTCTGGATTTGAATCGGGGTGGGTAAAATTAATTAATAGATAGAGTTAAACACTATTTCAAGGCATCATGTAGTGAAATCTGGAGAACATGAAAATGAAAGGATCCCTCATCCCATGTTGATTATTAATTAAACAATGTGTTACAAATGAGAATAAATAATGAAACACTCAATATCTATATCAATTATATGTAACAAAGTGCTATAAAATCTGTATAAAATTATGTGTGTTTGGATAACTCGACCATAACTATTCGATAGGCCTGGAAGATATACCATA
The DNA here is from genome assembly GCA_028654395.1 of Scutellaria barbata. Taxonomy (NCBI): domain Eukaryota; kingdom Viridiplantae; phylum Streptophyta; class Magnoliopsida; order Lamiales; family Lamiaceae; genus Scutellaria; species Scutellaria barbata. Next base: position 15,007,884 of record CM053645.1, read on the forward strand.
ACTTAGAATTGATTCGATGTAGTTTATGCAATTCATGCGCTGATTAATATGTTTTTCGAAATTGTAGATAGAATAAATATTCCTAAAATCAACAACCAACAAATTGTCAAGATTTATAAGAGTAAAATAGAGATAATTTCCAAGCTTAACAAACACATTGAGTGGAAGGAGTCTTCATCCATGCCCAATGCTATTGTATTATTGCATCCCATTCACCCAATAGCCTTAATTAATTAGGGCATATATATATGTTTATTTATTTATATTGGTTAATAATAATTAACATAATTGTTTAATTTCTTGAATTTATTTGTAGAAATGTAAAAGCAAAAAGTTTGTCCCCCGAGATAGGAAGGAAAATTGCGTGGACGTGTTTCATGTCGAAAAGCATTAACATTCCACACACACACACACACACATATATATATATATATATATAATTTTTTTTTTTTTTTTAAATTGCTGCATTGAAATTTGTAATTAAATGTTTCACTCAAGAAAGGGAGGTTTGACATTTGACTTGACTTCAATTAACGAGTAGGGTTATTTTGTGTCCGCTCCGCAGACAATTCGGACAATTAAGTAATTCTCTATTATTGATTTCCCGAAAATATAAATAAAAAAAGCAACTTTAAAATAGGTTTGCTTTTTTTCATATTTTGGGGAGCAAGCAATATAAAAAAGTTGAATGCTATAATATTGAAAGATATTACATATCAAATTTATTGAAAACATTTAATGTGGTTAAATGATATTGGGTTATTATAAAAACACATTTATCAAATTTATTGAAAACAATATATTTTTATTATAAAAAACATATTATTTAAAATCAACGATTTCCTTAATATCGAAGCATTAGAAATATAAACAAGTACTGCATATAAAATTTAGCGTTTATTGTACAAAAAAACTACTCCCTCCATCCCAACTCAACTTGCCTACTTGTCATTTATATTTGTCCCAACCGAACTTGCCAGCCCAAAAATGGCAAAAATGTTTTTACCAAAATATCCTTATTTTTCAACTTTATTAAAGTTAAAAAAGCAAAAAGTAAGCATATTTAATTAAAAAAAGTAAAAAGTAAATATATTTAATTGAGTCAACTGTGTTTTCTTAATCTCCGTATTTGGTCAAAGTAGACAAGTTGAGCCGGGACGGAGGGAGTATTAAATAATAAATAATTCATAATTTTGAAGTTAATCTTTTTCTTAATTCAAAACATTGTCGATTTTTTGACTAAAATTTGTGAAGATTTGTGGTTAACCTGTCTACACTAGCTATAAACAAAACAACAATGTTTTCAAATACGAATTAAGAATAAAATGTTGTGTTTTCACAACTCCATTTCGATATAGTTGAAATATACATTCTTAATCACAATTCATAACTTATTGGTTTTATTGGACTGGTGACATGGTAGTCAAAGTAAATAAATTGGTTGGACGCATCAACATGTATTACAAATATAATCGACAATTTAAAAAATAAAATTATGTTAAGTTCATAATATATTTTTCTAAGAACTTAAATTTCATATTAAAATATAATTTTACGGATATATAAATATGTATATTTTGGAATTAAAACTTAAATCTAATTTAAATTTATATTCAAATTCGGCTGAATTTTTTTATTTCGTTTCTATGCTACATTCAACTTCAACATTTTATGTTTATTACCCTTTGACTTCCTACTTGATTTAAAAAAAAAACAAACAAACTAATTTTGAATTGTATTTCTATTTTAGATACCTATCAACAAGATAATTGAAACCCATACGATGTCAAACATATTATCATAATATGCATAATAGACAATATCATTTACAACAAATTTATGCTGCACATTGCCAAAGTTTAATTAAGTACACAGGATTTTCATTAAGCAGAACCCAGTATTTCTAACGTCTTCAGGAAGTTAATAAAATAATATTAAAAAAAACTAATAAATTGTGGAAGTAATTTTTCATGTAGTAAAACTGTTGAGGTTCCAAGGTGTTATCATGGTAAGTTTACAATTAAAACTGCCAAAATTATACCAGTATGTTATAATAGACTAGCATCTTCTTTAATCTGTTATTTAATTTCCTTTGAAAGAAAATTAATTAGTAAAACTTAATAAGAGTATCATTTAAAAAATACTTAATTCTCAATACATACTATTCCGATTTTCCAAATTAAAATACTTCACCTAATGTTTAATTTTGTTTAAATAGTACTTAACTAAAATTGAAAAGATGTATATATGCATATACATTTATATATCTACATGATTATATATATATATATATACTACTACTATTAAAAAGATAAATAATCCAACAATATGACAATCATAAAAACATAATTAAATTCTATAGAAAAAAAAGGGTTTGAAATTTCAAAATTTTATTTAAACTCGAAATCACAAATACACTATATATCTTCCACCTTTATACCTTTAAACTGGAATTATTTTTTAAAGTATAACTAACTTTTCTAAATAGGCAATAGAGTTCAATTTTAATTTCAAGTTTCTTGTTTACCGAATAAAGGTCCAAAAAAAAAAAAAACAAGATGGGTGGTTCAAAACGTAATTTGGGCAAAGTTTGAAGGGCAATAGTCAAAGACTCCTTCTATATAAACCTCCATTAATCAATTGAATATCAATTTGACTCTGTCCAACCCAACGCTCTTCCACTTGGCTCTTTCATATGTGATTGACCTTCCCCCAGCTGCTACACAACTACGATGCAAATCGGCGCTACGTTACCGGCGCACAATCTTCAACTTTTTCAAGCAAGACGCGCCTTCTTTGAATGCTCCGGCTCACCTCTTAATCCTCTCAATCGAGCCCCCGTTAGAAGGCCCAAATGCTTGTCTACTGAGATCACCAAACAGCACCTCTCCAACCTCGACAAACTGCTGCAAAAGAATCCCCTCCCGGATCAACCCGACCCGGAGCAGGCCCGAAGCGAACCCAGCGTCAATGGGGAAAACCGGGCACGCGGGATCCTGGAGGGATTGAGCTTGGCCAGAGTCTGGCCCGAGATGAAGGCGGCGGAGGAAATGTCGCCACGCCATTTGAACCGGCTCCAGCGGCTCCTGTCCAAGTCGGTGGAGTATTCTCCCCGGAATAATCTGGGCAGCCGGTGGCGCGAGTACCATGGCAGCAACGATTGGGCCGGGCTGCTCGACCCGCTAGACGAGAATCTCCGGCGGGAGGTGGTCCGGTTCGGTGAGTTCATTCAGGCGGCCTACCATTGTTTCCATTCGAATCCGGCGACCTCGAAGGAGGAGGCTCAGTGGCCCCGCCACGTGGCTCTTCCGGATAGGTCGTACCGCGTGACAAAAAGCCTCTACGCGACGGCGTCGATCGGGCTGCCCAAATGGGTCGATGAAGTGGCGCCGGATCTCGGGTGGATGACCCAGCGGTCGAGTTGGGTCGGGTACGTCGCCGTCTGCGACGACCGGAGAGAGATCCAACGGATGGGGAGGAGAGACATCGTGATCGCCTTACGCGGAACCGCCACATGTCTGGAGTGGGCCGAGAACGTGAGAGACATACTAGTTCCAATCTCCGACGAGGAAAACAAAAAACCCAACGCGGTGGATGAACAACCCGCCAAGGTAGAATGCGGGTTTCTGAGTCTGTTCAAAACACGTGGAGAGCACGTGCCGAGTCTAGCCGAGTCAGTTGTTGAGGAAATAAAAAGACTAATGGAAAAATATAAAGGTGAAACCCTGAGCATAACAATAACCGGACACAGCCTGGGCGCAGCCCTTGCCCTACTCGTCGGCGACGAGCTGAGCACGTGCGCGGCGGAGATGCCTCCAGTGGCCGTGTTCTCATTCGGCGGGCCCCGAGTCGGGAACCGAGGCTTCGCGAGTCGACTCAACTCGAACAACGTGAAAGTGCTGCGAATGGTGAACTCGCAGGACCTGGTGACACGAGTGCCAGGGATGTTCGTGAGCGAAGAGGTGGACAAGAAGCTGAGAGAAACACGTGTGGGGAAGTTCCTGAACAGCATGCCATGGGCGTACACACACGTTGGAAGTGAACTGAGGATTGATACGAAAATGTCACCATTCTTGAAGCCCGATGCTGACGTGGCGTGCTGCCATGATTTGGAGGCATATCTGCACTTGGTGGATGGGTTTTTGGCATCAAACTGTCCTTTCAGACCAAACGCCAAGAGAAGTTTATGGAGATTGCTAAACGAGCAGAGATCCAACATTAAAAGATTGTACACCAGTAAGGCAAAGGCCTTGACTTTGAACAATCTCGAAAGATCAATGTCTATGTCTACTTGCTTGCCAAGTCCATCTTAATTAAACCATAAATAATGCATGTATATTATTATCCAATAACTAGCTACCAATATGCATATACTTTTATCATGTATGCTGTCTTTTCTTCCTTTATAACTCATTTTCCTCTTTCTATGGTGGACCTCTACCATCCAAGGCAATATGAGATCATGTAACTTTGAATATAATTCTATTTATTTTTTTATTTTTTTCCTCTACAAGATCACATAATATGGATTATAGACACTACCATTGAAAATAATACCACTTAAAACTATAAATAATGGGCCTTTAATAAAGGATGTCGTGATCATTATAATCAAGTAAGTGCTCGAGAAATTGTAAACACCCCTACCAAAAGAAAAATCAAAAACAGTTGATAACTAATAGTTAGTTATTAGGCCATTCGAGTGCACTGTTCAAACTTTTTATTGATCTATTTTATGATTAATAATTTATCTTATAGTCTTTCAATTAAATCTACAAATTCAAATCAATATTTAATCAGATAATATATATATATATATATATATATATATATATAAATATATAATGAGAACGTTTTTTTTAATCGAGATGATTATCTCAATTTACCTCATTAACATGAGTACATAACCGGCCTATTTTCGACCATATGTAAAATGCATAAAAATACAACCTCAATTTGTACGAGGTGTCACTACTCAAGACTAAAACATTCAAATTAAATGCTGTCATCGGATAGCGTTGCGCAGAGTTAGCTGGCAAAAGTGTAAGAATCAAACGGTCGAGGAATTAAATATTACCAAAAAAGTTTTACCTTTAAATAATAATTATTCAACTACACATTTACATACAATCTCCAATCCACAACATGTAACACTTACACATTTTATATATAATATTTTATAGTATATGATAATATATAAAAATTTACAAATGTACATATATAATTTAACACATTTTAATATTTTGCGCGCATATATGTGTATATATATATCATATACACAATGTAATATATGAGTCGTAACACAATGTGTTTGGACATTGTAAAATTTAATGAGTTGTATTGTACAATGTTCTAAAAATTGATCTAGTATCAGCACATATTTTTTTCTATTCGGCTACCTTTGGTGTTAGGCGGAAAAATTTGGCCATAAGTGGCTCTAGGCGGAATAATTCGACCCTAGATGGGCCTAAGGAGTCCTTAATTTTATTTTTCTTTAACATAATAACGGTGTTTAATGTATTATAATCTTCTATTAAATTTTTATTATTTAATAATATGTAGAAAAAAAATTAACTTTAGAAATACAAATAAAAATTAAATTTATAGTCATTGAATAAGCCATATATAAATATAACTCAAATGCAATATTTAGTTTTTACTTGTCCTTCAACATAAACTAAAAAGGTATATGTATAAGAGTTCGAAAAATAACTTTTAAAGATAAAATATTTAGAAAATTAGCTAAAATTAAAAAAAATTATTTAATTTAGATACGCTGTCTAGGCACCGTCTAAGCTCTGATTAGGCATTCTAGACACTAAATGTCAAACACTTGAGTAACATCTAGCGAATTTTAAAACTTTGACAATACATAAGTCGTAATTTAGTGATTTTTATTTATGCAATCGCTTCATTATTTAAAAATATGTCTCTCCATCTTATCATTATATGAAAAAACACACAACGGTCATCGATTTTTTATGAGAAAAATTGCTGCTGATAAGCAACAGTTTTTATGAGTTGCCTTATAAATCAACAACAATGACTTCAAATACTATGATTCTTGCAGTCAGAAAAAAAGCAAAGTCCTCATCTTCATGCTAGAAGTTATCCTTAGAATTCGCAAAACCAAATATTGGATCATCCTTTGCTGAAGATACAATTATATGTACAAAGATAAAGGTGTCAACTACTTATAATTTATAAGTGGATTGTAGATAATGATTAATCAACTCTAAAACTATATCTGTATAATTATTTATTATTAATTAATTGAATTTTCCAATATTTATTTAAAAAAAATATCTTCTAAGTAATTGCTTTATTTTATAATTATAGTTCAAAAAAAATTAAATATCAACTTTAGAAAGGCTGAAAATGAATTAGTAAGCCTAATAATAAAAATAAACAGGCTCGAAATCTTAGTGGGCCGTAAAAATAAAAACCCATAAAAAAGAAAGCCCACAACTCAAGACTGTCCACTAGGGTTTTGTAAGATTAGGTTTTTACTTCACTGAGGTTGTCATTCTCCTGTGCCGCATTTGGCTAGGGTTTTCTCTCTCCATCTCTCCCTCTCTCCTTCTCCCGCATTTTTCATGGATTCCTGTAACTAGACCTTTTATTCTTGTGAACTTTTGCACAAGGCTTCATATACAGACTCTCTGTATTCACCTATTAATTTGTGAAGTCACTTGAAATATGGCGACTCTGAACCCATTCGGGCTTCTCGGTGACGATGATGCCGAGGACCCAGCTCTTCTACTTGCTGCTCAGCAGAAAGCTTCTGCTTTAGCTCAAGATTCGGCTCCCAAGAAAGCTCCAGCTCTGGCTCAGCCTGCGGCTAAACCCTCGGCTAAGCTACCCTCTAAGCCCCTACCTCCTTCGCAGGCTGGTGAGAATCGACAATCATTTGTTTTATTCTAGTTTACTGTGTAATTCGGCTGTTTGGCGATTTCTTAAATTATGTAAAATGAAAAATAAACTGCAGTCTATCAGCTTCAGTATAAAAAAAAAGAATCTATTTTCATGTTTAAATTAATCGCTGCTCACTTCCTACATTTATATGGCTATAGACTACAGTGTGTTGAATGATTGCCTCTTTTAAGTCTCTGGCTCATATAGTTTGTTTATTTAATAATTGTGTGGAAAGCAATATTAATGGTAGTGACAAAATGTATTCATTTCTGGATCTTTTTCTGTTAAAATATATAGTCCATTAACATGTATTGTCTTTTCAGTATGTTTTATACCATCGTAAGTTGCGCGCATGTATGCTTATCAAATCTCTAGTTTTTTCACATTTTAAGTGTTTATGTATAGTTCTTTGATTAAATAAAAACGGTTTTTGGGTCATTGGTTTTTGTTGACTTGTCACTGATGGAATTTCCAAGATTGATATGTTTGTGGGTACGGTAAATCTTGTTCCATTTTCAGAGGTTGCATTTTTTGTATTTTGTATCCCTGACCCTTAGTTTATGAAGTAAAGTAGTCTGGTGCGTATGATGACAGCTGAAGATTTCTTGTTTGTCTGCCTCTGTTTGATACTTACACTTTTTTGTAATTCGTTCTGAGCAGTGAGAGAGTCTAGGAATGAGAATCCACGTGGAGGACGTGGTGTTGGACGCGGTGGCTCCAGAGGCCGTGGTGGGCGTGGATTTAACAGAGAATCTGTTGATAATGAAAACACATATGGCAACAGTAATGGGTTTTCAGGTGGCAGGCCTTCAGAAGATGGAGAATCTGGGAAGGCTCCTGCTGAGAGGCGGCCATATGGAGGACCTCGTGCAGGTGGAGGCTTCCGTGGTGGTCGTCGTGGTGGGTTCAGTAATGGGGAAGATGCTGATGGTGAGCGTCCTCGAAGGACGTATGATCGTCATAGTGGAACAGGGCGTGGGTAAGTGAAGTCAACATCTGGTTTCATATTCCATGTACTTGCAAGGTCTCTGATCTGCAATTGGTCTGGGTTCTCAAACTGAATTGATCAGCCAAACAGTTTAGAGGATTTAGTCTTATTTTTTGTCATCTAATTTCACTTAATTATCTTGGATTTAACTGTAGAAATGATCTTAAGCGTGAGGGTGCTGGGCGTGGGAATTGGGGAACACCCACTGATGAGATAGTTCCGTAAGCACTCTCTCCTTGTCTAGAAATATAATTTCCTACATTTTTTCTTGGGTTTTATGTGATATAGACCTTTGCCTAAGTATTCTAAGCTCTTCATCTTGAATCTCAGAGAAACTGAGGAACCAGCCAATGAAGAGAAAAATGTCGAGTCTGAAAAGGAACCAGGACAAGATGATGCTGTTGATGGTAACAAGGACTCTTCTCCAACTGAACAAGAACAAATTGAGGCAGAGGCAGAGGAGAAGGTACTCTTTATTCAGTCAGCTCTTTTATTGATTTTGTTTTTCTTTTTACACCAATTGATGCTTATACTGATTATACCCTCATCAGCTGCCTGGCTATAATGAATGAACATTTTATCTTAATGACTTGCAACATACTCTTGAGTGCCTTTGATTCGGAGATAATGCAAGATCTTTTAATTGATCATTGAAGAAATTGGTTAAAATATGTTTTTTCATTATTATCTATAACTTGTACTGTCTATACAAATCTATTATGCTTCTTTACTCTATTAAAAAAACCTACTTATTGTATTTCTTTGTCATATTAGGAGATGACTCTGGAGGAGTATGAGAAGGTATTGGAAGAGAAGAGAAAGGCATTGCTTGCACTGAAATCCGAGGAAAGGAAAGTTAATTTGGACAAAGAACTTGAATCTATGCAACTTCTTTCCAACAAGAAAAATGACGATGAGATTTTCATTAAATTGGTGAGTTTAATCATGTCCTGTATCATTAAATTTTGGTTATGTAGTTAGAGTAAGTGTGTTGGTTAGCTAAAATTGTACTTATTGGACAGGGTTCAGAGAAGGATAAACGCAAGGAGGCAGCTGAGAAGGCCAAAAAGGTATGTTCATTGCTTTTAGTACTTATCACTAGCTAGTTGGTGTCAGATCCTTTATACATGTTCATGAAATTGTGAAGTAGTATCATATGAAGTGTGACAAAATGCTTATTACCTTCTTATTATAAGTCACTAGTTTTCTATTGTATTCACTTAGCTAATAAATAATTTTGTTTGGTTTACAAAATTCCTTGAGCATTAAAATCCTGTTTATGGACACTGAATAAATGGTTGCATTTCTTTTAAAATAAGCATGTTAATCATTCTTGAGTTGTTCTAATGATTTTTTTTGACATTTGGCATATCTGCTTGATAATATCTACTTATCGGTTGCGGCATGTCAATATTTGTTCATAATTTCTTTAAGATAAATTTGATTAGCTATTAGTTTTCATTTAACTCTTTTTTTTTTTTTGTCTGGTAGGCTGAATTTTATTTTATTTTATTTTCAAATCTATGGTTTAGGATGTTCAGTAGAATCTCCTATCAGGCTTGGGCTTTTTTATTGTTTAAGGAAGATTTATGCTGAAAAAGCCTGTCTTATCAGAAAACCCTTGCAAGAATTTTACTGGAAGCACTGTTTTTTGTTTTTTCAATTACAATTGAAGTTGAGGAAACTCTACGTTTGAGAATAAGAAATTATTTCTGGATATTGCAAAACAGACTGTAGGAGAACACTTTTCTCTTTGTTTTCCCAATAAAACAATAAATCAGCATCTATAGACTTCCCCCTTCCCCCTCTTGTAGAGATTAGAGATGAACTTCAGTATTAATCCTTGACTAACTATTGAATGATTGCAACTTGGTGCTTGCAGAGCAGTATAGGTTTAGACAGTGAATGTTACATTTTTGTGTCATTGTATACACCACAAGTTCATATCTGAGAATGAGGTATTTTATTTTTTTAAAAAGTAGTGTCTTGGAAATTCCGGCTTTATTGTTTTGATATGATAGAATTTTCTAAAGAATGTTAGATAACATGACAATGTTTTACTAATTCTTGGTTTAATTTGAAAACCAAAATTTTAACCCTCCTCTGGGCATTTCAAAATTAATGGTAATTGGTTTCAATATTTTTGTTGGTGGATGCTGCTGTCTAACATTTTGGACCACATTTTCTTTTACGTATGGTGTGTATTTTTATGACTCAGTTTGATTTTTTTATCTAAGAATTTGTGGTTTTACTTCTTTAAAACACTTTAAATCTAACTAATTTGAAAGCTTGAAGACTGCGGGTTGGTATTTGTCACTTACTGGAAGTGGATCCTCCTAGTTCTATACTGTGAAGTGTAAATAAGATCTATATCATGAATCATGTCCATAATTTAATTTCTAAATGTGAAAAGTCTAATGAGTAATAACTCTTTAAATCTACAAGCGGATGTATGTCTGTTGGTTATATTTATGTTGATCTAGCCTCTAATGCATTAGACAGTTCTTTTCTTGAAATTCTTGTTATCATCTTTCAAGAGCTGATCACCCTAAGTGAGTTATGTTTATGATGAGATGTGTTTGAAATCATGTCATGCCCAGCACTTTAAACATATGGATAAAAGTTTTGTTAATTGCTCGCACACTGTAATAATATTTAGTACAGTTGACATTGGTAACAGTATTGCTAGATGTTTTGGTTAACCTTCTACACAGTTGGTGCTGATAGACCTATGTTTTTTGTTTCACAGTCTGTTAGCATAAACGAGTTTTTGAAGCCGGCTGAAGGTGAGAACTACTACCGAGGAGGTGGTCGTGGAAGGGGACGTGGGCGTGGAAGAGGAGGATTTGGAGGAAGCAACTACAACAATGCTCAGGCCCCAGCAATCGAAGATGTTGGACAGTTCCCCACCCTGGGTGGCAAGTGAGGGACAGCGGACTAGCCATCCTCCATCCCGTGGGTTATATGAACAAGTCCCGTTTGCAGGAATTATGTGGTTTTACTGAACTCTGATCATTTATGAGTGTAAATTTAGATGTACCCCAGGGATTATTGGCAACCCTCTGTGCTTTGTGACTTTGACATGCATGAAATACTTTTCCCATTACTTCTAGACCATTAGGCTTTTTTCTTTTGTTTTGTTTCTCCTTTCTTTCTTTACATCTTTCTTTCATTTGAGTCTCTGGGTTCAGTTTTGTCTTTGGAATGTTGATTTATAACAATTTTGCTTCATGCTATAAATCATTGTTTTTTGGTCAATTTAAGCGACTTTAGATGCTACCATATACATTATTAGCCCCTTCCAAATACTACCGCGTAATGCTATGTAAAATAAGCATGGTTATTTTTTCTCAAAATTAATATTTTGCTTGGCTATAATATGATCCCAATCGTCCAAAATTCGTTTTTTAATAATAACAATAATTTAAATTCCTTGATAATTATTCATCAAAATCGATAATTTTCTTAATTATATTTACCGGATTTTGTACCGCAATTCGGATGACGCTAAACAAATCAAAATTTTCTTATACAATTTCATGCCAGAAGAGTTGGAAGCTATTTAAAATGGAAGGTTTTTACGCAACAGTTGCAAATGGCTAAATCAATCGTATTAGGCGAGTTTATGCAAAGGAGTCAACCACGCATATTCGATAATGGAGACCTGATCAAACCCGCCATTGGCAAATGCATCTTCTTCTGTTAAAATGTAGGAGGGTGGTTCAATCATCTCTTACCTTGCTCACAGTTTCCACGACAATATCTAGACATGGCTATCATGGTTCCTCCATTGCTTCACCAGCACCCCAATTTCCGAACCAACTCAACGTTCCTCCGGAAATTAAGAACCACATTATCGCATCCAACAAGAAGATTACCTCCTACATTCGATGCGGGGACTTAAACTCAGCGCTGGAAGTTTTCCGGAGCATGAAGATTAGGTCTACGGTCACCTGGAATTCGATTCTTGTTGGGTTTACAGACAGGCCTGGGAAACTGAAAGAAGCACTCGAACTGTTCGATAAAATTCCCGAACCAGACACCGTTTCGTACAATGTCATGTTGGCTTGTTATTTGAAGAATGGTGATGTGGAGGCAGCTAAGCATTTATTTGACAAGATCCCGGTTAAAGATGTTGCATCATGGAATATTATGATTTCTGGGTTTTGGCGTAATGAGAGGATGGTTGAGGCTAAGCATTCGTTTTTCATCATGCCAAAAAAAAATACTGTGAGCTGGAACGCGATGATAACAGGGTATGCTGAAAGTGGGAATCTTGAATCAGCATTAGAATTATTTGCCGAGGCTCCTGCCAAGACTGTGGTTGCTCGGACTAGTATAATAACTGGATATATGAGGTGTGGGAAGGTTGAATTAGCCGAAAAGAATTTTCATGGAATGCTGGTAAAAAATCTGGTAACATGGAATGCAATGATCGGGGGGTATGTTGAAAATGGTAGAGGAGAGGATGCCTTGAAGCTTTTCAAGGAGATGATGGAATTGAGAATTCAGGCCAATCCATCAAGCTTGAGTAGTGTCCTGTTGGCGTGTAGCAATTTGTCCATGTTGAAACTGGGGAAACAAATTCACCAGCTCATCCACAAGTCCCCTATATATTTGGACATTATAGTAGGGACTTCATTGATCAGCATGTATTGCAAGTGTGGCATTCTGGAAGATGGATGGAGATTGTTTTTGGAGACGTCATGTAAAGATATTGTTACTTGGAATGCAATGATTTCTGGCTATGCCCAACACGGGGTCAGTGACAAGGCTCTCAATCTGTTTAATCAGATGAGGAAAGAAGGAATAAAGCCGGATTGGATTACCTTTGTTGGAGTTTTATCTGCGTGCAACCATGCAGGATTAGCAGAACTAGGGATTCGTTATTTTGAGGAAATGCAGAAAGATTATGGAATAAGAGTAAAACCAGATCACTACACATGTATGATTAATCTTCTTGGTCGAGCTGGTAAGCTCACTGATGCAGTGGATTTGATCAAAACAATGCCCTTTGAACCTCATTCTGCCATATATGGAACCCTTCTAGGTGCTTGTAGAGTGCATAAGAACTTAGAAATAGCTGAGTTTGCTGCCACAAACTTGCTCAATCATGATCCTGGCAATCCAGTTGGCTACGTGCAACTTGCCAACGTCTACGCTGCAAAGAAGAGTTGGGAAGGTGTTTCTAGAGTTAGAAGGGCAATGAAGGAAAACAAGATCATTAAAACACCGGGCTGCAGCTGGATTGAGATAAAGAACGTGATTCATGAGTTCAGATCGGGAGATGGGCTTCATGCTGAACTGGAAACCATACATGAGAAACTTAATGAGCTTGAAAAGAAGATGAAGTTGGCAGGTTATGAGCCTGTTCTTGAATCTGCTTTGCAGGATGTAACAGAGGAGCAGAAAGAGCAGCTACTTCTACGGCACAGTGAGAAACTGGCTATAGCGTACGGGCTTATTAGGCTGCCATTGGGTGTAACCATAAGGGTGTTCAAGAACCTGAGAGTTTGTGAGGATTGCCATCTTGCCACAAAGTTTATTTCAGCAATAGAAGGTAGGGAGATCATTCTCAGAGATACTATCAGATTTCACCATTTTCAACATGGGAAATGCTCTTGTTGTGATTACTGGTAAGTGGTAACTCAATCTATCTTATTCATACCATCATTGTTGCCACTTAACTGTATTCCTCATATTTATCAAATTTTATTTATTTTACTATAATAGAGAGAATTTATGTAGTATAGATTGTTGTATATCTTTTAATTGTTAAAAGTAAAACACTGTACTCTCTCTCTCAATGCAAGGACCGAAGGAGTACGTGATATCCAATAAGAAAAGTATTAAGTAATGTCGGCTATACTTTCATCGCATTGATACTAAATACAATTCTAAATTTGATTTGTACTGAAGAGAGGAAATAATGCATTAGTGTTACTATCACCATGTTTAGCATAGTACACCAGAGAAAGAAGAAACAAGGATAATAACACTACTATTCACCATTACTGTTACTCTGTACCAATGTTCTTTTTCACTAATCAAATACATTAAAAAGAATGGATGTTTGGCATAGTCCATCAGAGATGGAATAAGCTTTTGATTAAGACATTGTCTTCTTAAAACCCAAGAGATGGCTCCAATCTTACGCGCAATGAATGACTGACAGCGGACGATCAACCAAAGAGCCGGTCGGGGCTTCGCACTTTAGGTGGAGCAGCAGCCAGAGTTTTGGTTAACAGGTTGTCCTCTGATCTGCACGGTTGGAGGCCGGACATTATTCATGGCCGGTTGACTTGCCATCCTAACACAAGATAGCAGATGCTTTCAGTACATCGTTTAGGTAATAAATAGATATTGTCCATCCACACATTATGATAATGTCTACCTGTTCTTGATAGAAGCAGACATAGCCATGAAAGCCTGCTCCACGTTAGTAGCATTTTTTGCACTTGTTTCCATGAAGGGTATCCCGATTTCATCAGCAAATGCCTAAAATCAAAACATATCCATTCATTGGAAGCTCATTAATAATTGCTGTCTTGTATCCAAATGAAAGCAATCATCAGTTGCAAACTTAATCTAAGATTTTACCTTAGCTGTCTCGGTGGACACAACTTTCTGTGCCGTTAGATCACACTTGTTTCCTACGAGAAGCTTATTAACATTGTCACTTGCGTATCGGTCAATTTCATTCAACCATTGCTTGACGTTGTTGAAACTCTCTTGATCAGTCACATCATAAACAACCTGGTAACAATGCGACCAGAATAATGCTTATTAATTCATCACATGGTTTCATATTGGAGTAGAATCGAGCAGTACTTACAATGATTCCATGAGCCCCACGGTAGTAGCTGCTAGTAATTGTCCTAAATCGTTCTTGTCCAGCAGTATCCCACTACATACCCAAAGGCATACAGTAAGTTCATCGCAACTATGAAAACCTTGATCATGCAGGTGGGGAAGGGGAAATTTGCAAAACAAAGGCAGGAACCTCATCAAGAGGAAACAGTTTGATAAATGGAATTCCTGGATACTTACTATCTGTAGCTTAATTGTTTTTCCATCCTGCTCCACCGTGCGGATTTTCTATATCATAGAACATTAAAATAATTACTACAAAAACTATAACTCCATATTAGTGATCAAGGCACAAAGTAATATAGATCACTTACGAAGTCTACACCAATGGTACTAATGTAACTTTCAAGATATGAATCATCCTGAAAATAAAGATACAGTAAAAGGTAAACAGAGATTCCTTCATCCTCAAAATATATTAAGGTGCTTGATCAGCAGAAGTAACACATATGAGAGAGTCTTCAAAGTCAAAATAAAAATTTTCCCATATGCAATATTTTCGGTAATGATGAGAAATAAGTAAAACAGAGAAAAACTCAAGGATGTTTGTATTAGCTTAAAGAAACTATTGTGAATTATAATTTGAAGTTCTGAATAATATGCCAAACTGTATGTGGTAATAATTAACCCTTTCTTTATATTTCAAAAAATGGCATGAAAAGCTATTTTTTTATAACTCAATAAACACACCCAAAATAATATCTTGCTAAGCTAGCAAGAATAAGAAAAAGAAAAATGTCAGTGTCAACTACTCTGTGCCGTTGATACTACAGTTAACTCAAAAGATATATATAAGTGTTACACTAATAGCTTCGTGCCATGAAACAGACAAGTAAATGAAGAATTTACAGGCTCCGACAAGTGGAAGCGAATGGATCATATTGGTGTATGTAGTATGGACTGATTGTTGTAAAAAATGAAACAAACTTTTTAAGATGAAAAAAGAACTTACAGCAAACCTCAGAAGAAGACATGATTTTCCAACACCGGAATCTCCAATAAGCAAAAGCTTGAAAAGGTAGTCGCTGAACAGTAAAAAAAAACAAGAAAGATGTATGAGAAGCTCATTGGATGATGAAGAAGGTCTACCTTGACTTACAGAAGAAATCTAGCCTCATTTCCATATCATTTGAGAAAAGTCAAATAATCAAAAAAATTGTATTTCAGTTCAAAATATTTTTAAAAGCACACAAGCATAATGCATCAGCCAAATACAAGCACGAAGACAGCACCACTTCCATCACATCAAGATGCACCACAATTGACCAGGAACAAAATATGCAATTTTAATATTAAAAAAATGAAGGAAAAAAAGAAAGTAAGAAAAGGCAGTACATGCAAAAAACTATTATAATAAATTTCAACCACCATCCACATGAACATGCAGAAAGTTAAATGAGTAAAGAAAATTCCATTCTATTTTTATAGATATTAATCAAGCACTTAATCAATATTTTGCTCATCTGGAACATTCCAAAGAGGAAAAAGTACAGTAAAAAGGTCCTAGTGCAAAATTTCTGAGATTCAGTTTGTGAAGAAGCATTAAAACGGGTCTCTTGTCTAGTGAGCACAATTCTCCAATTTAGAGAAATGTGGTTCATTTTACGACAAAAATTCTGATTGAAAATTACATGAAGCATAGAATTAGAATGTTCCAGTGTAATCTGAATCCATCCCTTTTAGAGAATAAAGAAACAACAAACCACAAACCACAAATCACAAACCACAAAGCACAAATCACAAACCACATGGGAATCAAAAATCACAATAAAAGATGTAATTTACTGGAAACATGCGAGTATAATGTTCCAGGAAATCATCAACAGGCAGAAAAGGTTGATTATCTCAAAAATTATTCTTCGCAAAAGACAATTTATCCGAAACAAACATATGATTGCAAAGAGATACACAAAATCAGTTGCACGACGATCACCTAATTATTCAGCTGTCTTGCTTGATCTAAACTGAATTGGTCAATAAACAGTCATAACTATTAATCAATCAGCCAAAAGCATCAGAAATCCCGCTCGTAATTCACGTACGATGATTATACAAACCTAAATAAAGCTGATCTCTAATCACATCACAATCAAACGGATCAAAGTAAACAGCAAATACAGAATTATCCACGGAAAACTCCACAGATCGAAACCATTGCACCGTGTGAACGAAAAGGTTAAATTAAGAGTAAAATTGAAAATACTCGACGACGGAGAAAAGGCTTACTATTCTGGATTCATGGCAGGCAAAGAATCTGAAAATCGATTTGAACAAGGTGATCGCAGACAGAGATATTATCGGCGAATTGAGTTTCCCGGCAACGATTCGAGGAAGGAGTAGGGAGAGAGAGAGAGAGAGAGAGAGAGAGAGAGAGAGCGTTGAAACTGGAGAATGAGGGAGAAGTTAATAGAGGAAGCCTTGAATGCCGGGACTGTAGGGGTGGGGAGCCGTGACGTGGCATACGGAGCTATGCTTGACACGTGTGCTGCACTTGCTTATATTACATAATTAACCTTCTCTTCCAGGTACGGTACGTTTTAAAATTGCTTGGCTCTTTTCTTTTTCTAAATAATTCTGAGTTATAATTTTGCACTGATTCTTCAATACTTTTTAAATTAAAAATGCTATTATTTTATAAAAGAAATAACAAAAATATCTATTTGACTTTACAAAAGTATATGATAAAAAAGGAATAAAATTTAGTAATGAGAAATATAGAAGCATAACTTGATTATATAAACTAATCCTTGAAAATTCGGATCAACTTTTAAGTATAAACAAAAAATTTAAATCGATAATGTATATTTTATACACCAGACATTTCTTTTTTTAAAAACAATAGAGATACATAATCCTAAAAACATTAGTGGTGGGTCTCTATAATTCTAAATTCAATCAATATCTTCAAAGGTTGTTTAATAAATCATATTTGGTTATTAAAATTGGAGATTTGTAACCATTAGAATACACAAACAATAACGTAAAAAAATCTAACAAAAAATTTATAAAATAGTGATTAAAATTACATAATATCAAGACAGTATAATATAATATTTATAAGCATTCATATAACTTTGAGAAGCAAAGTGTATGAAGTTAGCTATTTTGTGTTAAATGAGATTTCAAAAATTGGAAAAACATTAATGATGTGGATTCATGATGTTTAAAGCAAAACATTGAATGGAGATTGTTATTGAGAAAGCACTTAGGGCAAATGAAAGCCACAAGTTGAAGCATAACAATAGCAGGCTTGTCCCTATCCTCTTTCTTTCATTCTTCGTTAGGTGATAAAATCTCGGTTTTACCCTTAGTTAGGTATATAACTATTTCCACCAATCCAACAGTCTCTATCCTCAATCATGAAGTGTGTTGATTACAAGGACCATAATTACCTAATTATTACTAATTAAATATTTGTATATAGGTGAGATTATTCTGAGAGACGCGCTTTGACAAATTGACCAGTGAGATGCCCACCAATTCCACATCTGCCTAACAAGCACTCATCAGAATTTCCACCATTGCTCAATCCTACTCCTTTCCTTTCGCCGGAAAATGTATAGGTCGGGGAGCTCGACCCGATTCTCCGACGAGTTTTTCTCTATTCCATCTTCAACAGCAGATGCTGAACAGCAGCAGCACCAACACCAACACCAACACCTTCCTACCTACAACCCCGAATCGCACCTTGCTAAGAAGGAGAAGATTCGTCTCAGATCTGCCGAAACCGCCGTTCACGTCATCCCAATTTTGCTCATCCTCTGTGCTGTCATTTTGTGGTTTTTCTCCACCCCAGGTGCGTACAACCCCTTCCCCTTCGTTTTTTCTTCATTCGATATTTGCTCTCCTGTTTTTTTGTTTTTAAATTAATATACTTATGTAACTTATGTTTGTTTATCTAATCGAGTTTCATCGCCTATCATTTTCCAATGCTAAAGAAGCTTATTGATTTCTGTTTGATCTGACATACTACAGTTCGTCTCATACTTGATCTTGTACCATTTCTTATGGCAGTCTGTTGCAACTTGCAATAAACTGATAAAGTAAACATTTTCATTGCTTGCAACGAAAATATCATATTTTAATGGAAATCACGTGGTTTTGTTTCTACTGAATGATTTTATTCATGTAGAGTCTTTGAGTAAAGGATCTTCGATGACTTTATATTTACTTGATTTCAAATACATGATGGAACAACTTTAATCGACTTCAAATCCATTGTCCAAATCCTTCATTCCAAATGCTATGGCTACTTCACAACTTATGCAGCCAATGGCTTATCTTTAGTTGTGGACTTTGGAGCTTGGAAGTGAATTACTATGTACTAGATACTTATTGGGTATCTTTTGTTGATATATTAAGAAGTGGGTTGGTGTCGCGGTGGATATAACTTGATTCTTCAGTAGCTATCGAGGTAGAGGTGATCTTAAACGTCTCAATGATTTGAAAGGAAGCAAAACAAGTGGTGGCAGTGTTAAATTGTTGTTTTGGAGATCATTGGGTAGCATAATTGTAAATGGTGTAAATATGATTGTCAAACATGGGGTCTAGGATAGGACATTTAACCATAATGTAATGACAGACTTAAAGAAGCCTACATACTGGTCACATAAAAATAAGCAATAAAGTAATGGCTCTTTCTCAAAGGCTTTCGCTCGATTCAAGGTTTGTATCCTGAATGAGGTTGTAGTTTCTTAATAGGATTCATGATTAGAAGTTTTGAGAAGATCTGGAGTTCCTGTGTATCTGACTGATTGAGTTAGAATCTGAGTGCTCTTGTATTTCACCAATTGAAACTTTGTTGGATAATTGTCATTTTCTCTTGTTGCTTGAAATGAAGTGTAAATCATATGTTTGCCACATGAAAATGTAGTCTTTCCTTAAAAAGGAATGGAGTTGATAACTTTAAGTACTAATAAATCAGAACTGCCAAGAAATTGTTCTCGTTGAAATACTTCTTTGGGAGTATTGGTTGTTTCACAGTGGGGAATAAATACACGTTAGTGCTTTGTGTTTGAACCTATTACACAGGCACCATTAGATTCCCAATTTGCCACGTTTTCTGTACTTTTAACTTGAAGCTCTTGATGTTCTTATTGATTTGTCTTACTGGCAGTTTCGTTAGCTTCCAACACTGACATTATTCTATTGCAAATGTCAGTAGATATGGTAAACAACAGCGACTCTAGTGCTGTCAGAGCCAGGATTTAGATGGTTGGTATCGACATTGAAGTAGATTCTGAAGACTTCACATAATCAAGATGCATTTTGTTTTAGATCATCATGATAACTGGAAGAGGCGTAGGACATGGGACTTAGCCCCTGGATTCTTTCAAGTTTAATCTTCCCCTTGTACACCAATTTATTAATTGCTTACACACATGGATGTAATTGATTCAGTATATTTTCCCAATCAGTATGTCTTTTACTAAATACAAGAAAATCTAAAGTCTAACTATACTGAATCAAACTCAAAATCGAAATTAGTATGTTCCAACATTGGTCCAAGCCTAACTAGCTTAGGTACTAACACATTGTTCCGAAATGAACACACCACTGGATTCTCAAGCTGCAGTAGAGCACCCACAGCATTTGAACGTACAGCCAAAGGAAATACCCTCGGCCACCTCTCAGCCCCATAAGACCTAAATGCATCTTCCACAGTCGTGGTCCCAAATTTGATCGCCTGAGTCAGTTTCTTGGCCAACACCACTGCATCTTCCAGCGCACAGCAGGCACCTTGCCCAAGATTTGGTGTCATTGGATGCCACGCATCGCCTACCAGAACGACCTTTCCCTTGGAAGCCGGGGGGCTGATCCCCGGCCACAGCCAACGATCCACCAGAGGGGTTCTTATGATGGTATCATCTGGGGTAGATTTAACAACATCTAAAAGCTCTGAGGGCCAACCCTTGAGCAACTTTTCAGTTTCTTGCCTCAAAATGGATGGATCAGTTATCTTGGGACCTGAAATGAGCGTTTGATAAGTGTTCAATAAACGAACATTAAACAAACAAGTCCAAACTCGACAAGGGTACCTGGAGAAGGGCTGTTAAAGCAGGCAAACCAGTAGACCTTAGTAGGAGAAACGGGCACGTATGCAGTGCGCACCCCTCTCCCATATATATACGTTACTTTTGGCTCAAATGGTTGCCCATCAGGGTAAAACCCAAGGCCACGAATAGCACAATGCCCAACGTATTTGGGATCTTGAAACCCCATCCACTTGGCAATTGGAGATCGAATTCCATCACAGGCAATAACAATCTAATGCAAGTAGCATATACCAGATTCAACATTTATGTGAGGTAATATATATGTGAAAATGGAAGTGACCGGATGAAGGCTACCTTAGCAGATATTTGAGAATCATCCTCAAGTTTGAGCATGGTCTCATCGTTTTGACCTGTTTGAATATCTTTGAGCTTGGAGGAGAAGGAAATGGCGCCTGGTGGGAGCTGGTTAGCAAGAGTCTCCAACAGGATTCTTCTTTCTACAGCACGAACTTCTTGACTGCTTCCATTTTAACAATCAAATGCGAGATGGAGATCGATGTCTAACTCTGAGCTTCAACATCAACAAGAGTTACCTTTCATCCTCATCTTTGAATCTGAATGACCGCAATTCTCTTCCATTCTCCGATTTCACTACCATCCTGCACAAATTCTACCAACTTTGTTGAAGATATTATCAAACGAGCAAGTAAAAAAGATAGAGAATACCCTTGAATTTCCACGAATTGACTCCTCAGCTCATCTCCAACCCCAATGGCATCCAACACTTTCCATCCATTCTTGAAAAACGTAAGGGAAGTCCCCCCTGTCCTTAGTGACTCGCCCTGTTCAAGTACCAATGACCTAATTCCCCCCCTGTTTAACCAATAATTCAATTTGGAATTGAAATCATTGAGAAATGATCATCACAATAATTTTCAATTACGATTACCCAACCTTCCAAGTGCAACAGCAGTAGCAAGGCCAGCAATTCCGGCTCCAACAATGACTATGTCTTCCTTCCGTACCGCCGCCGCCATTGATACACAGAAGAGCCGCCGGGATGGGAGTCTGATTGGGAGTGGAGGAGAAGGACGCGGCCACTTGTAGGGCATTAATACAAGACTCGCCATCATTTCATGCTTGATTCAAACCCTAGCTCTCACTTTATGCGTGCTTCATTCCACAACTAGTGGCGGTGCTTCAGCCCCTTGTCTTCTTCTTCCCACACCATACAACCTCCAGATAAATTGTTTTTACTCATCATAATTATTTTTAAGCATCAATTGTATGGATCACAATCCGTACAATCGAGTCTTCCAATTCGGATCCGGATACATAACGTTTATATTATGTTTGCGTAATTTTATGTTATCCTAATTTAATTTTCTGTATATTATAGATATATAATTTGTTTTAATTTTATATTATAATAATATAATTTTTATATAATATTTTAAAATATAAATATTATTATATTTATATATAAATGTTATACTATTTTATAATAAAAACTACTTATAAATTTTTAAAAATAATAATTTGAGAACGGATCCAACGCATGCCATGTTGCATGGTGCAACTGCAGCATAAAAAACACTACACTTCAATTATTATGGATATGTTTGTTTAAGGATTATGTAGGATGGGGGAAATCCGGATTTTGAAATCCTGGGATTTGATAATAAAGGTGAATAGTTAAAATTTGTGTTTGTTTTGAGATTTTACATGTAGGATTATTACTGTAAATGTCAAATCAATGTTGGAAAAAGTAGGAGTGTGTAATATTATATTGTTAGTTGATGTGTAATAGGTTTTAGGTATATGGTTAATTATAGTGTTTTTTTTAGATAGAATAGGTTTTTGATGAATTTAATAATTTTTGACAAAATCCTCTAAACAAATACGGATTTAGAATTTTAAAATTCCAAATCCGATGGGATGAAACCTTAAACAAACATAACCTATATGTTTTAACTGAAACTTACAATAACTATTGTACTAAACATAACAGCAATGCTAAATATTGGAGGTATTACATATACCTCCCGAAACTTTCTAGCTTTTGCATCTATACCCTCCAACTTACCATAATTACACTTGACCCTCAAAATATTAGGATTTGTGGGAAAGCAGCCAATAAAACAAAAACTAAGCGGACAAATAGTAATTACCCAAAATATTAGGGTAACTTCATCCTTGCTATCGCAATACCCGACTATGGCTGAAGTAGGGGAAGAATAAAGAAGTGCCTCCTATTCTCTCTATCTCTGAGCAAACCATGACAAGATTATTAACCAACAAAAACCTAGAAAACAAGGGTTAGTTGTCGAAGAGAAGAAAGAATGGCGACCAAAGGGGGCGGCGGAGTTGTCTATACGGACAATCCAAAAGAGAGACGAGGGATTACCATGGAGAATCCATTTGCTCTGAAAGTGGGTCAAGTTTTCACTGGCTTTGGCTTTGGCTGTGGGCTTGGCATTGGCGTCGGTCGCCCTTTAAACCTAGGTACTTTTTCTTTATTTATCTTCCTGTGTCAACTCTGCTTCTGCCTTGCAAGGTTATGCAGTTTTAGTTGTGGGCAAACCAAAAAAGATGAATCTTGGACCTTATGAATCCATTGATTGAGATACTGAGTATTCATTTTCATTTATGTAGTATGCCTTCTACTTGCTCACTCGTTTGTTGCGCCTATAAGATTAGTTTTTTTTTTTTTTTTTTTAATGTTTGTAGGACGTTTGATTCTTGGAGTTTTGAAATTTTAAAATCTAGCTTTATTTAGCTGTTCTTATCTTATGGGCTTATTATATAGAATTTGCAATGTCAATGTTAGCACTTCTATATTCTTTAGGTAGGTCAAGTTACGAAAGATTTGGTAACATGATGAGTTGAAGACATGTTTTTAAATTGATCAATCACCAGAAATTTTGTCTTCATCTGGGAATCCATTAGATGTTGGACTTGACAGACCTATTTACCATTAGTGATAAAACTGGAACTTGTCTTCCTAAGGAAAAGATATACAGTCAAATAGTATTTCCTCGACTCTTTTCACTGTTAAAGAATCATCAATGACAGCAATCATGACCAAAATGATGGTCATTGATTGCTATTTATATATTTTTTTGTGATTGGGCTGATTGCTCATTTCTTATTCATTGTGAAGCTTCATATGTCATTAGGTGCAATACCGGTGTTGAACCAAGTTATGGTTGCCACCAGGGGTGCAACTGATGCCTTTTCTGGTGTGCAAAGACATGTCAATAGTTCCGTATGTGTTTCTCGAATCCCCTTTTTTTTTTTTTTTGTCTCATTTTCTGTACTATGACTACTTTTTGTAACATCTGTTTGTTCTTATCTTACATGTATCCAGTTAAAAAGAGTGGGTGCAAAGAATATTGAAGCGGGTATTGGCTGTGGAGTTGGTTTCGGCCATGGATTTGGAGTTGGTACACGTCTAGCTTAATTAATATTATGATACTTGGTTAAATCTTATATTCATGTATGTTTGATGCAAGAATACATTCAGTTAATGTTTCAGAGAAATTGATTGCCACTATGGAGATTCCATAAGTTGGTTTACATTTCATTGTTATATTGTGCATTCTCAATCTTTGTTACCCTTTACGAGGTTTTGATCATGATATTTTGGAAAAGTCTTCGAATGATTGCCCCTCTTCTTTTTTCTCTCTGAATGAACAACATCTAGAGTGGCAGGGGATCTTAGCAACAATCCCCAACCTGTATGTTAACATGAAATGAGTGTTAGAATGTCCACAAGGTACAAGTTTCATTTGGCAAATTTGTTGTCTGAGACAATAATCTTTTTATGCTAGGTAATATGATACTATAGTTTTCATTACTTCAAGTTTTTAAGGTATAAATAATTGCAGGAAAGTCCGATTTTTTTTTTCTCCAAAAAATTCAAATTTGTGAAGTTTTATCAGTTTTATAATTCTTCTGAGATCATGTGAGCAGATGTGAAGAACCAGTTTCTTAAATTTGAACTAGCTTTACTAATTGCAATATGCAGCAGGTTGCATATTCCTGACCTAGTCTAGATAGCTAATATATTGAATGAATTGACAGGCGTTGCACTGAAGCCTTGTGTGCTGCATCAGATTCAATCACAATTTTCAGTATGTGCTGATGGTCTCTTCTGTCTGTCGACATTAAGAAATTAACATCGTCGTTTTCCTTATCTCACCTCATCTCCTAATTTTCAGAAATTGGCAGCACATGTTGTTAACAAACTTGGAATAGATTCCAGTGCCACCACACCTCTTAATCAAGGGATTCTCCCAGCATCTTTACAAACAGGTAAGAGCATGGTTAAGGAACCATCACCTGAAAGTCATGTTGGAGTTATTAATAAATTGGTAAAATCAGGATCGAACAGTACTTTTCACGGAAATATTAGGGATGGGACGACAATTGGCTCTTCAGTGGGGACTTTTGCTCGGAAAACTGGTGCAGAGAATACAGAGTATGGCAGTCGAACAGAGGCGGTCCTCAACAACTTTTTGAAGAATCCACTTCTCCAAGGGGAGGGGAGCTCACTCCATGAACAAGTATGTAAAATTTAATCCTTTGTATTAGAGTACTTTCCGTTGCAAAATATCAAACAAATAGCAACCATCTATATTTTGAAATTGTATGTATTATGATTGCAAGGAGTTGCCACTATACAGTTCTGTAATTACTAGAATTACTGACTCATAATGTTCATTTCAGGATGGGCCACTGCAGTCGGAGAATAATGTGCTTCAAATGGTACGGTTCACTGAAACTAGTGGCTTATGTAGAGAAGATTCTTTAAAATTAAAATTATAAACTAAAAACTTTGATTTGCACTCAGGTGTTGAAACATCAGGTGCTCATTGAAGAGCTGATGCAAGAAAACAAGAAGCTTCGCGAAATATTGATGGAAGAGTTGAAAGTCCAACCTAGCAAGCTCCAATCTAGCTTCACAAGTAAGAGTAATTCCTCATGCACTGAATGTTTTGAATGCCGAAGAAAACAAAGAAGAAGGTGAAACTTACACAATGCTCACTATTTTTGTTATCTCGTTAGTCCCAAAATATAAGTGAATTCTTTCCAGCTTCAAGTGGAAACTCGTTATAAGAGGAAAATGGTTCTAATCATCAACGATATCCAAATGAAGTAATTGAGTAGCATATTTTTTGTTGACACAAAGAGTAGAATCTTAATCTTACTATCTGTCTCACTAAGATAGGTAACCATATTTTTTTCACACAAAATTCATCTCACAAAAATTAAAAAATAAGACGAATTTTGTTGACAACAGTGTACTAAAATCTCAATAATGGGCAGAGACATGGCAAATATGGTATCCCTATTTTATAAATATATAAAGAGCTTCTGTTTAAAATTTACTTGCAATGTAATTTGAAAATGCATGCCACATTGCCATTGTTAGATAAAAAGGTGGAATAGCATAAGTTTAGGTAGGTGGGAATAAAGGGAAAGATGCAAAAAAAAGATGGATCCCATCCTTTTATCTCACATATATATGTACACAGCTGGAATCTATATCTTTCCCAACAACACAAGAATCACTTCTCACCACACCATTCTTGAGAGAGAGAGAGAGATAAACAAATAGCAAGACAAATATTCACTGTAAACTAATTATGTGCCCTTGGTACGTATATTATTATAGACCTTAAAGAATTTAAGATTCCAACAAGGTGATATAGTACATATATATATTTGGTCCACAATTATATGGGAATGAAGATATGGCATGCATGTGCAAGAATATTATCCTAGGTGAGTGTTGTGTTATGTAGGGATAGATAAAGTGTGGTGTGTGTGGACACCACAATCCTTCACTATTGCTCTCCCACTTCTATTGTTTCTTCCCTATTCCACATATTCTATTTTAACTATATGATATTAAAAAAACGTGATGCAAATTATATATGTAATCATTTATCATATTATGAGTGTAACATGATACATAAAAGATGAAATCAACTCCGATATAAAATAAAAACAATTCATCAAACTATAACATCACGATGATCATAAATTACAAGAACAATGTCTTAAATGGGATAAAGTGGTAGATCTACCCTCATTATTATTATATTATTCTCATCACAAAATACAACAAACATCTATGAATTAAGGTCGACAACACAAAAATGAAGGAGAAAAGTATAGTGATACAGAGATACGAACATATAGAGAGAATTAAACTAATTTAAAGCAAGAAGAGCAACTCCCCCAACCAATGCTAAGATGGTGGTGCTACATTTAGCCGTAGCGGTGGCTGATGGTGGCAGTGGTGGCGGAAGAGATGTTGAAGGTCCCGGTGAAGGTCCCATTGGCCCCATTGACGGAGACATGGGTGGTGCCGGAGGAGATGACGGCAACATCGGTGGCATTCCTGCTGGTGGCATCGATAATGGGGCCATGCTCACCGGAGGTGGTGCCGATGGCGGCATGGTGGGGGACGGCGCCGGAGCTTGAGCAGCTGAGAGAGCTACAAATGCTAAGAATGTGAGAGTGAAGAAGATGGGAGTGGACATGATATGGAGATGAGATGAGATTTGGTAAGTGTTGTTGTTTAAGAGTAGACTTACAAATAGAGAATTGTTGCGTTGCATTACATATATAAAGAGAAAATTATTCTTTTAACATCACCTATGGGTGCACACTACTTTCATGCATTCTCTTTTCTTCCTTCATATTTCCATTTACGTTTTTTTTTTATAAATTCATTTATGTATCAAACTGCACATGCTGGTTTGGATGTACACCACCCGTTTTGAAATGTGGAAAATTTTGGATGGAACTCCACCAGAAAATATGATTTTTGAGATTATTTTATCTAAATTTTTATTGAGAAAAAAATTGTTGATCCCACGTGTTTGATGTTTGTTTAATGTCTTTAAAGAGAATGAAATATGTTGTCCACATGAGATGCCAATACATTGGGCATCAAATCGAGAATGGAATTTAATTGGGAAAATAATTTAAAGTACGGGGTGAACATTAGTGTATTGTAGCAATAATCAAACAAAAAAATATATTATTCTGAAGCACAAACATTTCAGTCAGTACGAGGTAAATTTCAGTTTGCTTTATTCTTATAATTATTATAATCCAGCTCTAGAAAACCCAGAAAAAAAAATCGTTTATATAATAGCTTTTCTATAAGATCAAATGTACGTATATAATAAAATCTCACTTTCTGATTTAATACCAACAAATCGTCATACTTATTCGTGCATTTTGAGTCATCACGAAGTTCTTGAGTTATCTCATATAATGCTCTTTAAAAACAGTGGTTGAAAATTAATAGATATTCATTCTTTTTTTACTTTTCAAAATTTGTGAAATAATTAATGCTATCGATAAAGATACAATAAATATCAATAATAATGTCAAAATATAATAGGCAAGAAATATAGGAGTGATCACGAGTAGCAAGTATTTCTAAAGAAAGAGTAAAAAAGAGGTAATTGAAACAGGATAAGATATGATCACATGATGGATCTATCTCTGTGGTGAGCTTATTTACTTTCTTTTTTTTTAGTAATGAATGGCCAAAAATAACTCTTCTCTCTCTCTCTCCTCTCTGACTTACCTTGTGTACATCACGACAATTTGAAGTCTCCTCAAACAGAAAACAAAGTAGGATGCAATATAACTCACCTTTCTTCTTTCAATCATAAATTATGACTAGACCACCAAAAAATCCTAAAGTATCCCCATAACAAGACTATATGCATTTCCTACAAAACTACTAGAAATCCAACATTTTCTTACCAAACTATTCCATCAAAATTTTACAATATAGTATTTGTTGGTTCAAGCAGCCAACTTCAATGTATCACACTCTATGCAGATGCTGCAAAAGTACATTATCATCCCCTTCGGTCCCTCAAAAGTGGTTGAGATGCGCGGCCTGCCATCGTAGAAATTGGCATATAAGCACTGGTAATTTCAATATAGGGTGGTACTATAGCAAAGTGCAACTGAATGCTGAAACATAAACACAGATTGCAAGGCACGATTCATGTAGAGTAACAAGAAAGTTGAACAAAGTGAAAAGATAAAACTTACTCACAATTCTACAGTTTGATAAATCGAAATAACATGGTGCGAAGGTAGAAGAGCTTGCTAGGACTCTTAACAGTAGAAATACGATACCGGAGGGAGGGGATAAGTCCAAGATCACCACTGGCAAATTCCTCCCAAGTTAAAAAAGATTTAGTTATGATTTTTTTTTTTTCAAGTATTATGTATTGGTTGCTAATAACAGGACCATATTAAGGAATCTCGCATAGTCTTGCTCAAGTACCATTTGTGCATTTGTACAGTGTATGTAGACAACCTACATGCACACAATTCCTTTGTTCTCTTTCCTTCTCCTCACTTTTTTTAGCATCTAAAATTAACAAAGCTAACACATATCGTTACTTTGGCATCCCATGGAACACTAGAAATGGTATAAATAGTATCCACTTGATTTTGAGTGGATCAGAGATATCTCCAGCCCATCCCAAAGAAACAACATTTTTGCTTTTGTGTGACATAAGAAAGGCATAATGCTGATTTCTTATTATCGAATCCAGGAAAATAATTCAGTTTATTAGAAGGGAATGAGGTGTTGATCGAAGTCATTTTTATATATCTATTTAACCAGGCCCCAAATTGATATATATATATATATGTATATATTTTAGGATCTTTGTCTGTATTTCATAATACTTAAACAAGAGATGTTGTACTATGATGACTTTGAACCAGATCATAAATCCCGCATTTACACTCAATAGTGCAGAGTCAATACGGCCATTCCTGAACATAAACTTTTAGATTTGTATCAAATTCACTATGAATTCTATAGTAGTAGCATCTTTCTAACTCCCCAATTTATGATTTTCAGATTGTAGGCATAAAAGGATAACAGCTGAGCACAACAGAAATAGGATTAAATCAAAGCTAGAAGTGAAATCCTAATGAAGTGGTACCTGCAAGATTATTTT
The DNA here is from genome assembly GCA_028654395.1 of Scutellaria barbata. Taxonomy (NCBI): domain Eukaryota; kingdom Viridiplantae; phylum Streptophyta; class Magnoliopsida; order Lamiales; family Lamiaceae; genus Scutellaria; species Scutellaria barbata. Next base: position 15,037,673 of record CM053645.1, read on the forward strand.
GCTCATTCGACCTCTGCTTGGAAAATTTCTCTTTAATTTCAGTGATAACCAAATGTGTTAAAAGCAGACCAGCAGCAAAAGCACCAACTATTAGCATCTCAAAAACTGCATCCCAACCCATTGATGAAAGAAACCCAGTCAGAAGGGGACCTAGAGCGGCACCAACAGATCCAGTACCATCAATGATGGCTGTAACCGTTGCTAATGCTCGAGAATCGCCTTTTAAAGAACTGTGAGTGCCAAGATCAGCAGAAACTGCAGTTGTGATAAGTGCATAGGGTCCATTAACAAGTAAACCAGCTATCATCATAAGAACAGCATTCCCGACTTTTGAAATGCTTCCGTATTTACGGTAGACAATCATAGCAGGAATTGCAGCATACATGAAGGTGGCAGCTGTAGTAGCCCGAGCTTTCAGTTTATCTGATACATAACCTGCTAGAATTCCCCCAATTATTCCTCCAACGTCAAATAGAGTTGAAAGATTCCCTGCAGACTTCACTGACATGTACTGTCCCTCTATAGCTGTAACAGTATGAGCAACAGATGAGAATAGTGAATAGTTAAACATGAACAAACCGAAAAAATATCCTTAAGACTACAGATTGACCAAATTTAGATGCACGAAGATTTATTCATGAAATTTTAATACTGTTTTTTATGGTGAAATAATCAATTCTGGAGATAGAAGATATTATTCAAACACATCAAAGGGAAACTACAATTACATCTGTTGTCTACAAAGTACATTGATTCGAGTAAACTTCCTAATAATTATAAGATCACGGAGATGTGTTCACACAACAGAATCAAACAACTTTAAGACAGTTAGCTGTCACCCTTTGGTCTTTATTCTATGCAAAAAGAATATTTCATCTACTTTTTCAGTCATAAGTACATTCTTAGAAAAAGAGAGAGAAATTAGATAATAGAAATTAGAAAGGTTCAAGCAGCTCCTAGATCCTAATTAAGCACGTTCTCCTCTAAACAGTGCTAGAACCTATTCTATTGCACATAAACATACCTTGCCTTTCGCATCTATATGCATATATGTACATAGATTTAGCCACTTGCACAAATATAAATGTTTTCATCTCAATATAGTTCAAGTACCTCCAAATTGAGTATATGCTGTCCATGAAGATTTGCTTATAAATTTGTACCCTCAAATAAAAAAAGTATTGACACATTGTTGAAGTAATGAGAAATATAGTCTGATCACAAAGGCACTGTCCCAAACCAAAGCAGTTAATGTAGAAGGATTACTTTATTCCATGTAAACAAGCAACTAGTAAAATGTGCCTCAAATAATACACCAAGAATTCTTGGTCCCAGAAAAGCTCCATACTATTGATGATGATTATTATGACAACGCGGCAGAGAAAGAATTTGATATGTGAACTGAACAGCAACCAATATAAGTTGATTCATAATGATGTAAATGAATAATTCCTGGTAGAACACTTTACAGCCAAGCAGGTTAAAAATGATGAAAACCAACAAGCATCTATAACATTAATAAGTCAATAACAAGAGTTGGAAGTACCAGTTTGACTAAGGTAGTATGGCAACCAATACAGAAATGTGTATGCAACCAACTTCGCAAAGAAGAGACAGAGTGCAAATGGAATAACTCCAGGTATTAAACAGGCTTCCAAGAGTCCAATACTTCTCCTATTTCCAGAAGTTCTCGGAGTGTAATTGTTGTGCTCATTCTCAGTCAAATGCTCGTTCGATAACTGAGCTTCCTCATCTTGAGGCACCCCCTCAGCCTCCATTTGTGTATCATTTGCAGCAGGGAATCCTACATCCTCAGGGTAAGCAGCCAAGAACAGATACACTATTATCCCACTTATGATAATAAAAGCACCAGGGAGAATAAAAGACCATCCCCATCCATACTGCAAAACACCAGCAGCAAGCAATGATCCAGTTATATTTCCAATTGAAGTGTGAGCATTCCACACACCCATTATCAATCCTCTCTTCCTCTTGCCAAACCAATTGCCAATAACAGCTACAACTGAAGGCCAACCAGTAGCTTGAAACAACCCAGCAATCATTTGCATCACCAAATAAAACGCGAAAACGTGAATATCCCAAAAATACCCCATTCCAAATAGCCCTACAAAAATACCACTGCCAACCATTCCCGTTGTCAAGAATAAACGAAGGTCCAATTTATCCCCCAAATGTCCAGCTCCATACATCCCAATCGCATAACAACCAAGAAATGCCAAATCAATTGCCCCCAATTTCGAAGTCCCATCTTTCTCATTAAATGGAGCCCAACCCTTGTTTTTTATTAAATCATATGCGTTAAAGCTACTACTAATCACCAACGCCTCCCTTTCGATGAAGAAATCACCGAGGGGCCATGGCTGGCACCCGGTTAAATTACCTTTTTGGCCCGGATCAAGCACGCTCTTGACTATGCTACTGGGTTTCCTAGAAGCATGATAAGCAGTATATGCTATGAACGTAACCAACAAAACACCATATCTGTAACTGTTTAGAGTCCAATCTCTTCCCCTGATGCTTCTAATTAGCAAAATACCCGGCGGATTTCTCCTATGATTTTCTGTCGTACTCACTCTAGACATGTTTCCGAATGCTTAATTACATCACAACAATGTTCCTCAATGTGCAAACAGAAAACGAAAATAAATGACTGAAATTTACAGCAGCATCACAGAGAGGGTTGAGATAGCGATTGAACATTGACAAACGATGAGAATCCATGACCTTTTTTCCAATTTTGATAGAACAATTGCATTGTGTAGCTATGGAATTCGAGATGGGTGGATCATGTTTGTGTGAGGAGAGAGAGAGAGAGAGGAAATGAGCGGAGCGAGGTTGGCGGGAAGGGGAGAGAGAGGGGGGGGGGGGGGGATAGGTAAGCGTGGAGGGACACGTGGCTAAACCATACGAATTTCAAACTCGGCTAGTTCGGCGCCGCTCGTGTTGTTAGACGGTTTAAGATACTCACATTTTTTAATTAAAACAACATCCAAATGATTATTACCATACAGGAAAAACATCATATTACATTCATCAATTTTAGGGAATTAATTTATTTACTACATTCTTGTATTATAATATAGGTTTAAATTAATTGTACTACATTATATAAATTGACTGATACTTTGCTGCATTAAAAAGATGAAGACTTTGTTGGAAATTCTGGATTAATTCCAGAAATTTTGCCTTACTTTGGGCATTAATTTCACATGGGTTTTAAATCCGATTGTGGCGAAGTAAAGTTGGAATGCGTTCACCTCTGTGAGAGGTTTATAGAGAGCTTTTGTACACTCAAAATGGATAAAAGGTGAATGAAAAATTGAGTCTAAAAGTTGCATGTTTGGATCCATTTTATGAGGTGTTATCCCACATCGGAAAATTCAAGCTATTTTTCTCAATATATATTGTTTTTTCCTTTGGTGGAAGTTAATAATGTTTGGCAAGTAGGCTTTCTCTTGTGCATAGAGGCACAAGGGGGTGCAAATCATGGTCCAATCTAGGCTCTCAGACCATGGACTTGTGTGCACCTGCGTACTTGAATGTCGGTCCGGAAAGCGGTGGGCCTGACCATGCTCCTTTTGCCAAATTTTTTTTTTCGTCCAGAAACATGTGACTGTTGGCCTTCTAACTTCCAAAACCGTCAGACACTTTCATGTCTTCAATGCAGCCGTTTTGAAACTGCTTTTGGAGTGCCTATAAAAACGAAGCTCCCACCTCTGGATTGATCGCTCATTCAGAAATCTCTTTCCCTTCCTTTAGCTCTCGATTTTTCCTCTGTCTCATGATACCAGTCGGGCAGAACCCAGTTCGCCAGTAAGCTAGAGTTAGTGCTTAACTCTAAGCTTCGTAGCCGTTGTATCCTGGGAAACGGACACTGATGAAACCTCAAGCACCTTCGAAGGTGGTGAATCTGTTTTAAAGAAACTGTCCTGTACAGTCCTCGGCTTTTCTCGTTTTTCTTTTTCTGCCATTTTCGTCCTAACAGACTTAAACTTATTTAAGCTGCAATGTATTTTATTTTAATTAAGGATGGGCTATCAAACACCTACATTTCTTATCAATACATCAATCAAAATATTTAAACAATAATAACATATTGTAAATTAACTAAAATATCCTCATAAACAGTGAAAGTTAAAACACATCCAATCATGTTTTAATCCTAATTATGTTATATTGAAATGATATAAATATCTCAATTTCCTTATCTTAATTCGACTAGACCTTAATCAATTCAAATCATCAAAAACTAGTTTTTAGTAACAAAAGAAATCAATAATGGACCTCAAAAAAGATAAAAGAAATTTACTCCACACTATTTGTTTCATACTACGTTGAATCTTTTGCTGTGTAAAAATAAGTGAGATGATGAGTATTATTTTGTGGGTCCATCGTAAAAATATAGTAAAATAAATTGTAAATTTTTAAATATATATGGGTGAATTTAGTAAATTGATGTTTAAAGTAAAATTGGGATGTGAATAGGCATACCTAGATCTAAACACAGTATATAACTCCATGTTTAATAAAAAAAAGAATTTTGTTAATAAAACACCTATTTATCTTCATGTCACCAAAATTCATTTTTAACTGCCAATCATAGAAACAGGACAAAAACTCTCGTGCGTTAAGTGTATAGTTCTAAAATTCATGCAATTTGAATTAAGTTGGTCGAAACGTGTTTCCACACACTAGCTACACGTCTCCATGCATTCTAGAAGGGCCTCATACATTTAGTTTATTTTCTGTATTTTTAAAAAAATTATGTATACATTTTAATTATAAATTTCATACATTTATATTATGATATTCACACATTTACATTTTTTTAGACATACATTAATACATATAATATATTTTAGTTATGTAGTCATACAATTTAATTATGTTAGTTGCATCTTTATACATATATATATATATATATATATATATTATATAAAGATATGACTATATTGATATAAAAGTATAAATAATATCATATAAAAGTATGAGAATATCACATAAAGGTATATATGAACAAATTGTATTGAAATTCTTTTTTTTTAAATTAAAATATTACATAAAGATAAGAATATTGGTACATAAATATTAGACCAACATACATAAATATCACACTAATATAATATAAATGTAACAAATAAAAAAAATCACGAATTTAAGGGACATTCCAAGAATAGTAAATAATATACTTAAATTATCTATTTCTATCATAATTCGTTTCTTAAAGTAATCACAAATTTCTACCTAATCATGTTCCTACTAAACCATGTAACCTTTAGTATTGTATTGCAATAGGCAACCCAACTATATATTTGAAGTCCTAAAGTGCAATATTGGGAAAAACTAAAAGCATCCCATCAACATTTTAATCACATTTCAATCTAAATACAATTTAATTAAATAATTAAAATATTAAATAAATACCAATTTTATCTTCTTCTTTTTTAACCCTTATCCCTAGTTTTGCCACTTCTTTTTTTTCTTCCTTTTTCTTTATCATTTTAATGTTGTTTTTTTTTTTAATTTTTTAAAAAATTGAATGTTAAACTAATGACGAGCATCCCATGAATTAGTTACATATATAAAAATCAAACGAAAAAATCCAAAAATCGATCAAATTCGACAATCTTCATTCGGTCATGATGGCCGAACGTTCTCCTGTGTTCAGCCAATCAGAACCGAAGAAGATGGTCAAATTTGATCGATTTTCATATATCTGATTAATTCATGAGATGTCCATCAATAATTTAGCATTCGATTTTTCAAGAAATTTAGAATAACAACATCAAAAAATAAAAAATATGAAAAGAAAAGAGAGAATTGAAGTTGCAAAAAAGAGGATAGGCTCCAAATTTTTATTATTTTTTTATTTTTTAAAGAATAAAATTGATATTTTTAAATATTTAATTTTTTTAATTAAAAAATATTTAAATTGAAGTGTGCTTAAAAGTTGATGAGGTACCTTTACTTCTTCCCTGCCATGTTACCCTTTTATTAGGCTGGAATAAACCTATTAGTAGTGGTTAGGATTAAAATAAATACACATAATAAGTATCACAAATCAAAAGTAACCATTTTGAGTTATTTAAATATATATTCATATTAAAAAATCAACCAATTAAATACACTTTTGGGTGGGGGGGGGGGGGGTTATGATAGATAAATCTATATATAATATCTTTTTAAATATTAAATATTGTTCTCTTTTAAGCTACATAATACAATCTTCTTTTTAGTCTGTACAAAAAAAGGCCAAGTAAATCCATTCCCCTTTGAATTCTGAGAATTTATGTAAAACCCTATTCCTACATGGAACACTCAGCATCTGCTACACCCAACAATAGCATGTTTCAAGTAACCTCAGGGAAACAAAGGGAGAGAAAGGTTCATCAAACCTCAAATTTGGAACCTCTTCTGGCAAAAACTAAATTGGAAAGAAATGGAGAGCACAACCACCATGGTTGAAACTAAAAAAAAAAAAAAAAATGTCGCGACAACGGGCCCTCAGATTTGATAAGTTCGATCAAGGGCGAACAAGATTTGGGTACACTGAACTACTACTAGTGCTTGCTAGGGCTCCAAAACTAGAACTTGCAAGGAGCTCTGCCTGTGGAAACAAGCCGTTCGATGGCACGTCTAGCAGCAAATCTTGGTCACAACTTTCCCCATCAAAGTGGGAACTGTTATCATTTCCCATTGAAAATAGACTTTTTGCACTTATGAAAGAGTCATCCCTATCCATTGGTTCATTCCGATCGTAGCTTGATTTCATGATAATCCTTCGTGGGCTCTTCATTATAACCTTGGCTCCTGGGGGAAAAAATATCAGTTAGAGAGGTTTGGAAAATCTCAATAATCCATTAATTCAAGATTCTAACATTGATTAATGTCTAGTTTCAGATCCTAGTCCTATTGATCAGTAAGATAAGTCCTTTAAAGGGTGGGCTTATTACAACAATATAGAGTGCTATGATTCATAGATTATGTCTAATAAAGTTTAATCATTGAGATATATTCATTCTTTCCCAGTTAAACATGTTAAAATAACAATAAGCAGAGAAGTAAATGATTTTAACAGAATGTGGGAGATAATTGTGAAATGATAATGTTTTAAGTTTGCAGTAAACTAACACAAGTAGAAAACAGAAATACTAGACTAATCCAGTAAACATGTTTCAAATTTTAAAGAATGATGACAGAAAAATCTGAAACTTGTAAGCATAATGGATGTGAGGATTCAGGTTGTGGAAGGACTGAGTTACCTAGCTGACCTCAATCTTTGAATCACTCTCAATCCCACACGAATATAAACTCTAAATATCAGGCTCATAGATTCATTTTCTTAATTGATCATTGTTATCTTCAAAACTGTACAGGACTTAGCCTGAATGTAGCATTGCCACACAACTTAAAAGGGAATTACTTTATTCTACCAGTTATATGTTACCTCCAATTTTTTGGTATGGTCGATCTCGTGATCTTATAAAATTTGCTGAGTGAACAGTTTCAAAGCCATTGTATCCTCCCACCACTTCTGACTTGATGCTATTTTTGCATTTCAAATCCTAAGGAAAAGAGCATTCAAAATGTTATTCAAACTGGGAGATGATGGTTCAAAACAGACAAAAAGAAAATGAAAAGAAGGATTGCTACTGTACCTTTAAACTCGTATAGTGTTCCACCCACTTTGATTTTGTAAAATCGCATAAAATACGTTTCTTCAGAATTTTACAATCTTCTGTATTGACCCCAGAGAATGAGTTATCGAAAACTCCATCAGCAAGAAGTTTTTGGAAGGACAACAGATTCATGTTGAACTCAGCACCATCAAACATGCTATGAAGACTGGAACAGAAACAGAGTCCCCAGTAAACACACTAATATGAATAAGCTACATTCAATTTGATTATCAATAGTTTCACGTGTCTTTTCTATTAACTGTTCGACCAAAATGGAGAAAGTTGTCATAGAGTATATAAATCATTCTCAAGTGTCCAAAATTAAGTACTGTCAACTATACATTTTCTGTTGTGCAAGATTAGTTTACACAAGAGAGTTGAGACAGTGATCATAATTTCTGTATTCTTTCTCAAGTATTAGAAAATGTGTTGTGTTTTAAAAATACTTTCCAAATTTGATGACTAGTTAACCAATAAATATGGTATGTTATCCAGGCTGGGTTTTTGTAAGCTATAAGAGAATAATGGTAATACAAACCTCGATGGAGTATCCAAAGTGTCAACAGAAGGCAAAAGCTTCATTAACTGAAGTTGTTCATCAATTGTCAAATGACTCGAGAATACTTCAAAATTAACAATTTCCTGCATGAATATGACATATCGTAAGTATGGTTAAAGACTTACATCAATGCCATTAAACTCAATGTTCAAGGTCAACCAAAATGGAGAATGATCAAGAAAAAATTGTAAGTTCAATTAGATGATGATAGGTAGCTCATGGGTTTGATCAACGAACAGGTTTAGAAACCAGTGATTATCCAACTAGCTTAGAGCAGTTTACAAGAATATCCATGTCATTTGGATTTCTATCCATGATCATGAGTATGGAACCAGTATAACATCACACATTTATTGTATCGCAAATCACATGACTCATGCTTATGACATTGCTTATTAGAATAAAAGGAATGTTTGTCTTTGCAACTTACTTGTAGATCTATGTAACATAGTGGAGAATTATGATGAGCAAGAATCGGTAATTTTACAAGTTGATCCCTGTCTCTGAAATTGAAGAAGAAAACAATGCATAAATAGAATAGCCACACAAGGTGCTGGAACTGAAACAAAATTTTCTGCAACTATAGATTCAACTATCTCAACTTATTGTGGACTAATTAGTATGAAGTAAATAGTTTAACAAAAGGTTCAAGTTAAGCACAAGGCTAGAAGAGGCACTCATGGATACAAATCATGTCATGATCTGAAATCCATAATGTCAAAGGATAAGAAACTGCATATACCTGCAACCATTTCTTTTATATGAGTTGCACCATTCTATTCTAAAACAAAATATCAGGTAACTTGACCATATAATCAAATCATTTCCCTTTGGGACTTCCATGGTCGAGAACATGATTAGAAACTCTCGTGTTCTCATAAGACATACAGATTGATATGGAAAATACCTTCTTGTTTGCTCCTGTACAACTCCTTGATTAGCATGCATCTTCATTTTCTCATTTCCTATATTTGATGAGTTGGCACCTGTGTCTTCCATAAGACCATGAAAACTCATCTGCCATGAATTTAAATTATGTTGCTTGTTATCAACTGAAAGGGAGCTGGCTTCTGACTCTTCTTCTCTAATTATTGAACTTGGATGCCGAATAAGTACACTTCCATGTCCAATTTCAACAGATACCATAGGTTTATCACTCTCAAGTAGCAAATCTTCTTCTGAAGATACAGACAAGCATGATGACTGTTGTTCATGCCACAACGTGTACAGATCTTTGGTAAGCCTCTCAACTGGAGATGGCTTTGGACGAGCAATACAGGTTCTCTTCCTGGAAGGCACCATTGAATCCCATGCACTGGCTTGGGCAGGACCTGTGAAGATGATTAACAAGTAACAATTTATCCACATTACAAAGAAATTAGATATGCAGAAGTTATTAACTATTCTTGACTTGGCAGCATACAAATATTTATACTCTCTGATAACTTGAACAATAGAAAAATTCATTTAGACAGTATAACAATTGTTCATGACCACAATCGATGCATTTTTCTCTGATACACAAAAATAGACAAGAACAAAAATATAACTGAAATAGTCAAATAAGGGAAAGGAGGTTCACTTTAAGGTTTTGATTTAGATATTTTATCATGCATACTGATCCAACGAACCTGTCAAATCACTTGCATCTGCACTGCCATATTGTGCACAACTCTCTGAATTGGAAATGGCAGAGCCAGAGCTTGATCTATTACTTGTGTCTTCATCAAAGCCTTTACGGAAACCTTGGTTATGCTCAGTAGGGAAAACTCCAAAATCAGCTGCATCATTATCCAGCTTCCGTTTCAGAAGCTTCATCTCTTTGTTCTTAATAGACATGGTTTTCACTTTAGAAAACCTAGTATCCTCTATTTCATCAGGGTCTGCTCTAGCATGTAGAGGTGTATAGTTTGCCAGAGTTCCCTTTGTTCTCCACCGTGAACCACATGCATTACAGAGTACTGGCTTCTCAGGAGGTCCATTACGCCAAAGAGGGGTGCCTGTGTACAATCATTGTTAAATAACTTATTATGAGAAAAGAATGATCACATTCTCAGATTTCCTATATGTTAAAAACCGAGTTTCTTCAAAAAGAAAACTGTGTAGAGCAGCAAAAATAAGAGTTACTATGCACAAAATGTTTGTCGAACAATATATTGTCTCTTTATTTTCTAAATGAAAACAAAAAGGTGTATGTTATCATCACACATTGGACAAAGAAAGAAAAAAAGATAATAAATGTGCAAACTATACCAATTACACAATAGTGCTTAATCATATGTTATTTAGTATTTAGTCCACCTGTATAATTAGAAATATCCCAGAAAAATGATGATAGAGAGTATGATAACTATGAAAGGTATGATCTAAATGCAGTGTGAAGTTAGAATGGCTCCGAAATGGAGGCAGGTTGCAGGAAACAAAACCAACTAGGAGGTAACATGGACTCTAGGGACTATTTCAATATTATTGAAAATTTTCTCCTTCTGTAGCCTGAATTCCAAGAAGCAATTTGTCACAACCATTTTGGCCAAAAAAAACAAGCTCATTCTCACATCATTGAGATTTTTTTATAAAATGCTGATGATGATAAGAGTTGATTCTAAAAATTAGCAGCTGCTTTAAGCAGAAGCAACACTATGCAGGTTGGAGGCCAGAAAGAAATTGTTCACGTAATGTCTGATCCATTGAAGTGAGATAAGTCTCTATATAACATAGTTGAACCCACATTCTAATCTTCTTCTTTTCTTTTTCCCTCAGGGTCAGGATCACTCTGTGTAATTGATCAAGAATGGTCCGGCAATGCAGAAACAAACGAGGACAAATTAGACAATAGCAGCTGAAAAGTATAGCTGTATTACAACTTAGGTTGATCAAATTGGACTAGATATTTAGTGAAATGAAGAAGCAATTTCAAGATTTCCCCAGTGCAAATGGTGAAGGAAAAAAAATTAATCTGCAAACGGATACAACAAGAGAGTCCAATTGGCATTCCAATGCAACAAATATCGGTATAGTTCCCCAATCACACAATGGTTCAAGAGAGTCAATGGTGGGAATCATCAACTGAAGAGGAAGAAGAAAGGTCTGGCAACCAAAACAGAACCAATTATATATCAAAACACCAAATACAAACTAAGACACGGTAAAAGGATTCATAGCAGCACATATGACTAAGTATTGTTCATTGCCCAATTCTCCTCTATATCCAAACAATCAAAGGAAATGGGCAAGAAATCAATATTCATTTCCTTGATTGAATGACTGATCAATCAATGCAAAATCATTTGCAACTCAATCGTAGAAACGAATTATTTCTGGACTAATCTCAAGAATTTAGTGGATAGCAAACACAAAAACTCACTTGTAACACCACAGTGATAGCAGGGTCCATGCTTTCCCATATCTGTGGATTTGTTAATCTCCCTTAATTTGGAAAAAAACAGACGGAATTTGAGAGAATAATCAACACAGAAACCAGAAGAAACCAGCTTTTTTTTTTCAATTTTTTTTTTTTTTTGCAAAATAAAAGGCCTTGAATTTCACAATATATATAAAAATAAATATTTATATATTCAGTTTCGATGATTTGTTGTAGCCCTTTTAAAGCATATATGGTTCCGGGTTTGAAGTTTTTTTCTGCAATAAACCCAGAAAAAAGTGTGCAGAAATTACAAAACTGAAAAAGAAAAACCAATTCTTTTTTTCTCTCTTCAAGTCTGAGAGAAACCCACTTCAAAAAAAAAAAAAGGCAAATTCACACAAGAAGTGATGGAGAAAATAGATGGGCTAAGAACTGAGAATACATCAAAGTCAATCCAATTGATAAACAGAAAAAACCATTGGAAAAAACCTCAATAAATCTATGGGAAAAAAGGGAAGGTGAAAATGGGAAAGGGAAGGAGAGGAGGTTGTTTCTGTCTAAGACTTCTTATTCTTGTTTTCTTTTCTATATTGTTTTGTATGTGAAGTAAATGTTTCAGCTTTCTCACTACTAATTTTTTTATTAATTATTATTAACTATTTTTATTTCTTTTCATTATTAACACTTACAACAAAATTCCATTTTCATTTTCTTTATACACTTCAATTTTCAGAATATTATTCTCCCTTGGTCACTATAGACTTTTCAGTTATCTGTGCCATGTCTATTTTTCAACTCCCCACCCCACCCCCCACCACCCACCAAAACAGATCAATCATATATTTATATATTATTATATAAATTCTTCATTATTAAGATTTCAGAAGGTAAATTATGGTTGTGGAAACAAGAATAAGAAAAGACATGACCACATAGAGCAACCAAAATAAAAAGGTGGAGAAAGAAACAAAGAGAGTTTGTTTGGACTTTTATCCTATTTTTTTAATTTTTCTGATGCATTTGCAGATAAATGATAATATGGGGGGTAATTTACTATTATAACATGTAATTGGAGTTGTAAATATTTGCTAATTATTATTATAATCCTTTAAGTATCCATTATTCCAAATAAGCCATCAATTTGTTTGTTTATTTGTTTATTTGTTTTTTTTTTTTTTTGTGTGTGTGTGTGTGATGCAGATAAGTAAATGAGAATATGGGTTGTATCTTTTATTATTATATTATATTTTGACATATTAATTTAATTTCAGTATCCACTTTTCCAAATAAGCCATGAAGAAAACTTCAGACTCTAGCGTGACGTGTGGTATTTCCATTGGATTTCACAACCACATTTCTAACATTCATCCGATTCTAACTCTTTTATTTTGTCCAGCTGACACATCATTCACTGACTAATATTATTTGATTTTTATGGGTACTAGTATTTGACCTTAATTTATTTGAAGTATGTAGTAATTTTGTTGTATAAATAGAGTATTACAGTATTGGACAAAATAAAATAATTAATATTTTTACTGTTGAATATATCAAATATTCTACTCTATATTATATTGTTTTTAAGATTATTGTGTATTATACCTTGTGGTAGTAATAAAAACAATAAGGTAAGTGGTAAACAGAGAGAATTAAGCATATGGTTCAAACATGCCTATTTGACCATTTGATGTTTTACTATTGAAAATATTCACGAGATGATAATGTATTATATATTTCTTGTCCTACTAAACTTTAATTTATTTTAGTATACATCGGTCTGTCATTTTATATAATCTTCTCAAATATTACGTTTTAATGACATTCCATAAATTATGCAACATCTACTTAAACTTTCTCTAACCTTAATATTTTTATTTTGAGATTTGAGAACTTCTTCTGTCCAAGAGATTTGATAAAGTAACAAACTATTATGACTAGATTATTACAACAATATGTCATTCTTTTAAATGATTTAAAGGAGAAATGAATGTAATCAAACTCAAAGTTTATTTCAACTATAGGGATTCAATGCAAAAGATAATCAAAATACATGGACTTAGTTATTATACAAATAAAAATAAAGGAACCTTTTCTAAAACAATAAAATAAAATGCAATAACTTGATTTTACAAATAAAAAAGGAAAAGGGTAAATACTAGAGCCTAATATGATCTTTTCCATAGTGCTTTCCTCCCATGTTTGTTTTATCTTCTTTCTTCAAAGTATAGTTTAAAAACACATTTAGAATATCCGACAAGGGGTGGGGATGAGTGGATGACAATTAGTGGTAATAGTGTTAATATTGGACATACCATTCCTTCCCTTTTTTTTTTTTTTTAATCTTTAAGCATTGACATAACTAATTACAACTTCAAATTACACATTAAAATTAAGGGCTTGCATTTGTGTGTACGTAAATGTGTACAATATAAAAATAAATTATTCATAAAAGAATGCAAGATCTAACCTAAACGAGGGAGATGAATAGAACATGAGCGTGAATCTCATCTTTAAAGGTATTCATTCAATAACAGCTGATTGAATTGAAATATAAATCAAATTGATTTATTCTAATTTTAGTTCAATATTAATCAAAATAGTTTCGATAATTTAGGTTCAAATTTATTTTCCTTTAAAATTTTAATAACCAGCTAATTATTAGTGAACGAATCATTAAATCAACCTCATAAAAAAATCAACCAAACAATTTTGAATCCAACTATCAACACCACCAATTCAATACATCACTCCATATTTGATAAATGGTAATTTCGTTTCATAAGTTAAAACTCATAGTTCGTTTCCACTTTGAATTCCCAAAGAAAGGATATAAAAGTATGTTTCATAAAAATTGACTCTCAATCTGATTAAAGGGTATAAAATCGAATTGAAGAAAGAAATATGGAGATGTATCTGGATTTCAAATACCTTGGTTTGTTAGGGAGAAAAAAAAAAGAAGAAAAAAAGAGTAAAGCACAGTTAAAGTGTAGGAGCTATACCACCTTTTTCTTTCATCAATAATTTAGTTGGATGTCTATTACTTCAGAAAAGCTATAATGATAATACCAAGATTAAGAAAGTTTGACTTCAGCTGCACATTGAAATTTTATTTTGAAATTTTATTGATGCATCTATGGTTTCATTTTTCACAAACTAGTATTTTAACTTAAATCCTATACATTGTTTCATATATATATCAAACATATTATCATATGTATAATTGAATCTAAAAAAAATGAAATGTAAGATAAAATGGATACATAAGTTTATATACATTTTGTAAGGTGGGTTGATAATTATATCTAAGACCATCCACACCAATTTACACTATACTACAGCAAAATTCACACTACATTACAGCAAAACTCACTCACACTACATTACAGCAAAATTCACACTACATTAAATTTATCTCCAGCAGTCAACACTACATTCTGCACTATATTTACTATTCTTGTTTTTTATTGATTTAAAATTTATACAAGTTCAAACTTATTAATTGCATAATTTTTTTCTTGAAGTTTTATATTAATTATTGAATATAATTATTTTTATTAGTTATTTTGTAAAAATATGTGAATATAAAAAGACAAAGAATTATGATGATTGATTTGGATAGCATTGGAGATCCACGCCGACGTGAATATTTTCGAAAAAAACAAGAACAAATTATACGAAAAAATGAAGAACTTTCCCAACAACCACCAACAAATAATACTTTTGATATGTACAACGGATATTTTCCAAATCTCGGAGGGTCGGGAAGTAATTTCGGAGATTATTAATTAGGACATTTAAATTCTCATATTGTACTTTTTCAAGCCTAATCGTAATCTAGATGTTTTATATTTATTTTAATTTAGTTATTTTAGCCTAATTGTCTTGATGTATTTTGTGATTTATGTATTTTAATTTAATGTACTTTGTGATTGAATATATTATGTTTACTTTTATATTATACACATGTAGTAAATAATAATTTTTTCATAAACAATAATATTGTTTCATGAAATAATGAAATGCAAATTTTATTAAAAATAAATTGTGAAATTAAAATTGTATTAAAAAAATCATAAAAATAAAATAAAAATAAAAATATAGTGTAGTGCAATAGTGACCACTACATGTAGTGGTACACTATTCATTCCTATAATGTAGTGTGAAATATAATGGTACTGTTGGAACAAAATCTCACACTACATGTAGTGTAGTGTGAGACTTACAACAACTGCTCTGGATGCTCTAATATTTGTAATAAGAAGTAAAAAGTGAATGATATAAAATTTGGTTAAATAGTCATTCCATAATTTTAGATCGTTGACTTATTGACTAGACCAACCTATTAGTTAAGGAGTTTTATTATAATTCTACGAAGTATTGAGTTAGATTTGATAATTTGATTTAATCTTTAGAAAATTAAACATAATTTAATCCAAAACGATAATTTGTTCCACTTTTCTGTGTACATCAACTTACTATTGTCATCTCCACAATTTTAATCTATTGTAGAGAATGCATATAGTATATAATTTCTACAATAGTAGACAACACTTTCGTTTAAAGAAAAAAAAAAACAGTTTTTATGACCCGACCCATGTAGCACAATTGGAGCTCCATGATGCAAAATCCGGAACTGGTATCGGGTATTGGTTAAAAATTTCAATCTCATAGCAACACCACAATGGATAAGGCTACACTCAATTGCTTCAGCTTCCTCTGAAATCATATCTCAATCTCTGCATTGCTTCTTGAATCTCTCTCCTCTGAAATTTCATACGGAGGGACCCTAGACTGATCATGTCCTCCAATTTTCTTCCTCAGGTTGTTTAAGTGCATTCCTTGAACTTTGGATGGCACAGTTTTTTTGTGTTTTGGGTAATTTATCTGTTTATTCTTTTCCTTCATGATCTGCGCAGGCTATATTTATGGTACCTAGAACTTCGGCTCACTGCCAGCCGAAGAACCTGGCGTTTTCAGCAGCTATATCGCGGCGTCCTTCCACCGGAGGGTTGGTGTCTAGGGTTTCGTTGAGGTTTAATTGGCTCAATTTCGCAGAAAGGGATAGAAATTCCTCTTTTTCTGTGAGAGCTGAAGCCAATGCCGAAGCAGAGCTGCTGGTTGAAGCTGAAGAAAGCGTTGAGACTGCGGAAAGTGTGGAGTCTGAGGAGACTGAGGCGCCCCTTGATAAGCCGCTTACGAAACCTAGAGTAAAACTTGGAGACATTATGGGGGTAATTGCTTAAATTTCCATTTAATTCAAGAATCTGCTTAATTTCTGGGCAAGTGTCTTGATAGCAAGAAAGTTTGTATTGACTTCCCGAACACATTACCTGATTTTTTCAAAGGTGTGTCGCTTGACTGGTGTCCTACTTCTTGAATGAATAGTCACCGTATTAAGTTAAAATAAGAGAAAAATAATGTGATATAAGAATACAATTATAAATGTTCTATAATACTGGTTGTTAAAGCACTATGTTGGCATGAATGTATGGTTTTATGAAGAGCGTGGAGATGATTATATTTGCCTCAAAGAACAGAGCCTGGAATGTATGTAGAAAGAAGCGTATATTATTATGTAGCAGCAAAATATTACCTCTGCTTGTCGGTCAGTGATTTGACTATCATTCCCCCACAGCATGGAAAGTTCTGGTATATTATGATTCTTAAATAATCGGATGCTTATCTCATCTTTAGATCTGATTCATGATTCATGTTATGGCGATGGAGTGGGGTGAGATTACTGGAATTAATTCAAGGACTAAGAAAAGGAAAATCATAGTAAAGCTAGAGAACTCCAGAATAAACATATAAGCATGCTCATGCTTAAGTTTTATTGGTTTACCTGATTGATTAGGGTTACAGAAAGTTATGGGAATTTGGGTTAGATTGAGTCCTAATGTGATGGTCCTGTATGATATGGGTGATTACTTCTGGTTTGATCCTTGTGGCAGTGGTATAATTGCACCTTGGATTGGGTGGTGGTTGACCAAGACAGGGTAAGGCAACAAGGATGCTGCCGGCACTGTGGAACTTGAAAGGGCTGTAGTTACTGAATTAGGGGGTTCATACTATGGTCAAGATGGAAGACATGAGTATAAAATGAGAAGTTGGAAGTTGACAGTTAGAATTGTTAGCATTGGTTTGGAGACTACCTAGTTGGTATGTGTTTAGAGTAGCTCAATCCTCATTCCTTGGGATTGCTGAATACCATGGGTGACAGTCTATAAACTGTATTGGGATCATAGAAAAGTTCTGCCATTGCTTTAAACATTACCAATAGACTCCTCATTTTTATGATTTATTGTTCTACCCAATCTTTTGCTGTCAAATAGTTTTCTTTTGCTATTTATAGTCCCTTAGAAATACTATAGATATTCGGCTATTTATGTTTTAGAATTTTCATTTTTGCGGTTGTTATAAAACAGATACTGAATAAACAAGCAATTGAAGCATCAGATGAGAGAAGGGCTACCCCAGATCTTCGTGTTGGGGATGTTGTTGAAATCAAGCTGGTATACTTATGTGATTTAGATTTTTGTCTTACAATTACTTAATGGTACCTTTCAACGTGTCAAATTTGTGTAATATTTGAAAGCAAGTTTTTTTTTTTTTTTTTTTATAATTAATACAGGAAGTTCCAGAAAACAGGCGGCGGTTGTCAGTATATAAAGGTATAATTATGTCAAAGCAAAATGCTGGCATCCACACAACAATTCGCATTCGACGAGTAATTGCTGGTATTGGAGTTGAGATTGTGTTCCCTGTGTAAGTATTCACTATTACAGGAGTTGTAGTCTCATAATTATTTCATAGTTTATTCTGAAATGTGTCATCAAGCATGTTTTAAAGTATTTATCTTTGTGCTTTTGTACCCATTGACAAAATGACTCAATTTGCATACAGATAGTAATAAACTAATTTTTTCAAATGTGATGTTCACATGAACCATAGATAAATTAAATAGATTCTGATATATAATTATAAAAGTCGGTTAATACATTGAGGTGATGCAACAAGGAGCCCAAACTTTGGCCTGGTTTTCTTTATGTCTTGATTTCAAATTCAGTTAGGTTGTGTTTGGATTTAGTCATTTGAAATATAAAATTTGAAATAAATGCATTTAAAATCCACCAAAATTGTTCAATAATTAATTCAAAATGAAACTGATGGGTGTATTTGCTGCTATGGATTTGAAGTCCTTCCTCAATTTCTTCAATCTGAACACTACCCAAGTGATCTTAATTTTAGTAATTAAGTAGTGTCTTTTCATAATTGGTCAGCTAAGCATGTTAGGTTGTGGCGGCCTTTATTCTTTGCAAAATAGAACTTACTGGGGAAATTTTGTTGCTGTTACTTTTGCATTTTCTTAGTGAGTTATCATAAACAAGCACATACATGTACACTTTTGGTAAGTCAATGATTTCTAAGACCAAAGCGCAACTACTTAGCACAATTATTATTTGAATAGACTTTTCTTAGAAAAGGTTTGGTCCAAATAAACTTGTCAGTTTTAGTAAGTATTTGTTGGAGATTCAAGAATTCCAGTCAAGTAATTCTCTGTAGTCTTCTGAAGAGAAGAAATAATCTAACAAAAACATCATATTAGCTGCAATTCATCCACACTGGGTTCAACATTTCTTGCATGCTTTCTTGTTACCACTTTCATGCTTACTGCAAATATATACATGGATTAAGCACATGTAGGTTTGTTGTTGTTGTTAGCCGACTTAGCATATGGTATCCTAGGACCGAATATACTTATCTGATGCGACTTCTTTCCCATCCCCCTGTTTTCTATTAATCATCTTCTGAACTTAATCGTCATCTCTTCTGTTGTATAGATATTCGCCAAATATTAAAGAAATAAGAGTACTGAGCCACCGGAAAGTGCGAAGGGCGAAGCTGTACTATCTGCGAGACAAGCTTCCAAGGCTCTCCACTTTCAAGTGAGACAACATTACTGCATCAGTCTCTTAAATTGAGTTTTCTAGAAATCTCATGTTTTGTAATCAGTTGTATCTGCTTCAATCACCTTTTCTTCATTAATTACCTTTTTTTATAGCTACCATCCTGACCACAGCTTTACGCCCGAACCCGTAATTTCAAGTGCATTTTGGTCATTGCATATGATTGCAAAGTATATAAACACATATTTCATGTTGCAAAGTGAAAGAAAGAAAGAAAGAAATCGGAAAGCCTGAATGTATATTTGTGAACGTATATATATTTATGACAGTTTTCCCAAAAAAAAAAAAAAAAAAGAACAAACAAAGTTATGCACGCTATTGCCTTTTTCCTTTTTCTTTTTCAAACATAAATTATTTAAGGTTCGCATATTTTTCTTACATACAATTTTTTTTCTTTCTGACATCAATTCGATTGAATTGATCCTACACCACTTGCAAATAAAGAAGACCGATTGGATCTAATATTCAACTTCTATACAATTTTTGAAGAGTGGTATTGACTATTGAGATGGATATATTAAAGGTCTATTTGACACAGTGAAATATATGGTACAATGTAAAAGCTTTTGGGTTTTCCCGTTAAAAGCAACTTTGGAGGGAGAGTCCTTGGATGCGTGGGAGAGTCCTTGGATGCGTAGCACTTTCATTAATACGTGACCATTTAGGCAAATACAAGTGCAAGCAAATTTCTCAGGTTAACAATTACGTGCAACCTTATTTCTTCGTTGAACAGTGTTCTTGGACATTTCCCTCATCAACCATATATTACCTACGAAAGAAATGGACAAGAGCTGGAGGAAATGGAACGAACTATAGCAAAATAATGTGGCTGTACTTGATGACAAAGCAAAATAAGAAACTTGTTCTATACCCAAAAATGATCCATCTTAGTTTACAGTCAAGCCATTATTCACACCATATAGACAAAGAGTCCCAATTGAAAGACTAGCTCCAAGGGACACAAAAGTGATTACTGGCCGCATCTAACTCTACTATCAATGATTTCCAGCTATCAAGTGCAATATTAGATTAACTGAGCATCAAAATCTTTTTCCCTCAAGGTTAGTGTAATCACACCAAATTCTTGAGGTTCTAATACAACAATCCTACTGTCAGAAAGCTTGTCACTCGTCATCATCCTCAGAGGGCCACCATCTTGCCTTTGGAAATATCAAACCTCTCCTCTTAGCCATCTCTAAAAAGTCCACATCTTCAGAGTCACCATCCGTATCTCCAACAGCAGCCTTCAACACATCCAAAAAGTCCAACAATCCATTCTTTTTCTCGACAGTTTCCACCACATTTGCACCTCCCACATCTTTCCCCTTCCCCTTCAATGATACTGGTAATTGACGTCTTCTCCCAGAATCACCACCAACTCGACCTTTCCATCTACTATCTACTTCACCCACATACCTGAACTTTTCAATCTCATTAATCCTTTTACCATCAGTTTTCAAGCCATTTTTCTCAAAATTTTGACCATCGTCAGGTTTCAGGCCAATTTCCTCTGTTTTCCTACCATCATCCGTTTTCAAGCCGATTTCCTCAATTCTCTTACTATCCTGATAGCCATCTTCAGCTGTTTTAAGAACCTTCTTAGACCCACCAACACCACTCTTCTGTGTCACCTCAATACATCCATCACCTACAATACATTTAAGTTTGTCAATTTCCTCCTCAATACTGTCACTATCCAAACTCTCACTCGAAACACTTATTTCATTAGACTTTTCACCTCTCCTTACGGTGGCCTCCGCAGATTTACATTTCCCCCTCAACTCATGATTTCCATCAACAGCATCAACCTTAGGTTTACCATCTTTCATCAACTCACCAATTTCTCGCACTACATCATTAGCACAAACCTCCCTGGTTATGTCCAATGAATCCTCAGCCAAATTCACAGCTGCAATTTCACCGCCAGAATCCTCACTATCTAAAATAATCACCTCTGTATCACCTACAGGAACCGTATCGCCATCGAGTATTTCTCCAGTACCCCTGATTTTCTTCGCCTCAGGCTCTTCATTCAATGCCCTTTCATTAACCCTAACCTTGTTTATTCTATCCGGCCCATCCACTTCAGCACACAATTCATTGAGGTTTTGGTCCTCTGAGGAGGAGAGGTGGGATAGGGCATGGTGCTCCGGAGGGGTGTGGAAGCTTGCTTCGTCTTCTACATGTCCGTTTGCTGAACCGAAACTGGCAGGAGGCGAAACCATGACGATTCCGGTGGGTTCCGACGGCGTCGGATCGGGTGACGAGGAAAGTCGGCTCGAATCCGCAAAATACTCCGACTCTCGGGCCAACCGACAGATGGGGAACTTCGCCTCCTGCGAAGCGGTAGGTTGGCAGAGTTTAATTATTGATGCAAATGGATCTTCTTCATTCTCTGATCCCATCTCTTCCCTCGCTGTGCAAGATAATTTAGGGTTTATTATTGGGCGAGTTTTTGCATTTGGGGACCTTAATTTTCCCGCCCTCTAAATCTCCAAATAAAATTGTAATAATTTCAGACAAAATTGGTCCTCTTCTATTTCCTTCAAATAAGTGAGAGGAGATTCTCCTAAAGGCTAAAACAAATGAGGATACTATTAATAAGAATTCCCAAAAAATATACCTTATTTGATGGAGTATACTGGAGTAAATTCTTGTAATATTAAAAGGACATCATATTTTTTTGTATACAAGGGATTTAAAGGAATTTATTTAAATGCTAATTTCAAATAAATTATATTTAATAATATCATGTCTCCCAAAAAAAAAAAAAAAAACTCAGGTACAAAGAGTAAATTATAAAAAATGGAGTATAATATTTATTTAACTGAAAAGGCCAGTAATCAAATTTACCTCAATATTAGAGAACATTGCAAAATCATGCATCATTTATCAATAACTGGCTATAAACTTCATGGTAACATAAGTTTCACCTATTGTCAAACATACAACAAGAGAGCATAACTACACCACAAAATAAAAGGAGTAGCCTCTTAATGAATTTCTGGTGAACATCGAACCCCAATTATTTTGAGCTGCTATTTCACTAGATCCTTTGTGTGCCCATTCTCCATCATAGCAAAGTATAAATAATCTCCGATCTGTGTGTAATAGATGCTTTTCACCGTAATTGGTAACTTCAAGTCATTTATATAAGTTGTGCCCTTTTGAGATCGGACATAACACCTCTGTCTTCAGTAGTCCTATCGTTGTACAGAACCTTCAAATTGTAAAGAATAATGTCATTGCATGATAACCAAGGATGGAAAGGTGAAGTGGTTATTCTAAAATGGTGTACCTTATCAATGATTCCATATTCAACAGCCTCACTTGGACTAAAATATCTTGGGCGCCTTATGTCTGCTTCAATCTCCTCGGGTGATTTTCCAATGTGTTTTGAATAGAGTTTAACCTTTCAAATCAAATATGAAATCCTAAATATAGATTCATTATCATACCAAGACATAAATGATGCCCATATGTAATGTGGTGGTGGTGGTGAGGGGGGTTTTGGAGGGGGGTAAACTATGAAGATTCAGATCATCAGCAATTTACCAAACTGTGTTATTAAACATATTCATGTTGACATGTTAGAAGGCGGACAGAACATGACATGATAAGAGACAAGAATAGCTCCGTGGAACTTTTTCCAAATTTAAAAGCGAAATTTCCTGGGAGTTGATGAGTGAAGCAATGAAGAAACAATTTCATCAAATTTACCAACTCAGCCTTCACGTTTTTAACTTCTTTCCTCATAAGCTCTACATCAGTTGCTTGACCCTGAAACCTGGCAATTGGCTGCGAAATTACACCTGTTATCAATAATAGAACAAAGAGCACTGGAATAAAGTAGAAGTGAGAATATACTAATAAAAAAATGTCATGATGTTTGCTTCATTATTTCCCAGAACAGAAACTCTATTTGAAAAGAGTGTTATGGAGACTATAGACATAGTCAGACAGCAGAGCCAGATGATCTATTTCCGTAAGATACTAAAACATCAGAAGCAAAGACATGGTATGGCCAAAAAAAAGACCTGCTTTATCATGATTGTTGATGAAGGTAAGGCAGATCGGTTCCCCTTTGCACCAGCAGCCAGTAGAAGCGCAGCTTCTCCCCAAGCATTGCCAACACATAGCGTAAAAATAGGTGGTTTCACATATCTAAAAGATTTAACTGGTTAGAATAGCAAATGAAATTGAAACACACAATCTTCTATAATGCAGTAATTGTCCAGCAAGACCCAGATATGTGCTCCAAAATCCCAGCATTCTCTATGAATTGGTCAGATCTTGTTCATAATATTTGATCAATACTTAAAGAAGAAAATAATTAGAAAGAGGTTTAATATCAAGATCCAGACTGGTAAATGAACTTATAAAGTTCAGCCACAGCACAATATATTTCTCCTTTCATGTGACAGAACCACTAAGTTGTCATTTAGGGTTGAGCCAGGTTTCATATGGATATGCGATGTACTCTGTCCAGAAAAATAGGCTTAGTGGGAAATGATTTATAACCTCATAACATCATATATAGCAAAAGCTTCTGTCTCATAGCCCAGCTTCTCACCACCCTGCACAAAAATATAACAATAACAATAATAAAGCAGGAATCAGTACACAAGACTTGTGCCAGTAGACTAGAAATGTGTGGCCATTTCTTTAGCAGAAGATTCACATGACATTATAACAAATGTAGAAACCACAATCCATGACCTCAGGGACAGAACATTTAGTGCAGTATGGTGGCCAGGGGACTTCCAGATTATACACTATCATGATTATGTTAAACTCATAGAATTGAATGACCTACTCAAAACCACAAAATGACAAAAAAAAAAAAAAAGTTTCAGAAAAGTTGAGAACTAGTGAGGTCAGAGAAAAGGAAGAAAGAATTCATGTTAAAAGATCTACTAGAGGCTTTTAGCGGTTTACAACAATTTCCTCCATGATATGCTAATTGTATGAATGCGATAAGCTCGTAGTGACAAATGATGGTCAGAAAGTGTTTTCTAGTTAAATCATGTTAAACATCAAAGAAGCACCACATGAAATTTTGAGTAAACCAGAACCAGTGGCCAAGACCAGGCGCACTACATAACCCCCCCCCCCCCCACCCCTCTCACACACACACACATAACAACTGTGATGAGCATCTTAGCACAGTAATTCTTCAGCGCTTAAACATAGGATAACTCACCACAAAGAGAGAGGGAAAACAAACAAATGGTAGCATTGAAAGTTTCTAAAAACCAAAGAAATCCACAATATTTCATGACAAATATAGGTGGATGTAAATCACCAACAAGAGAAATTGGTTTGCAATTCTGTCCTACCACTTAGTGGGCTTGTTACCAATTTTCTTCTAGCAAAACCCATTAATTAAAAACCCATCAAATTGCCTGTTCAGCACCACTAGATGAAGGACGGAATTATGTGGTTAAGTTTTGGGGCAATTTCATGTATCTATGCATATGTAAGATCATGGATGAATTTTCTGGTACATTAATGGGGAGGAGTTGTTGAGTCACTCGAACTTATTTTCTTTACCCTGAGAAGCTACTTAGTGCCGATAAGAGTACATACAGAAATGCAAAATTTGAAGTTGTCAATAGATAATCGTTCCAATTATATGCTCTGACCTTTGTGGTACCAGTGGAATTTACGTAAAGGTAAATTGGTTTTTCCTCATCTTCATATTGTAGGTAAAGGAACTCAGCCAATATTAGTTCTGTCACAGATGGAACTAGAGACATTCCCAAGTACACAATCCGGTTCTTGTACAAGTATGATGCTAAATCTGGTGGAGGTTGCTCCCAGGCACTCCCCCTAGAGAAAGGTATAACCTGTTATCAGAAACTCAACAAATTAATACTGAGATAACAGTCAGAAAGGCAGTAGATAATTCATAAGCAGGGAAGTGGCACCAACTTCACTGGTAAGGGTTGGTCAATTGACTCATAAATTCGAAGAAACAGATACATGATTCTAATGAATATCTATCGCGTCAACCTGCTTGAAAGGCTAAGTAACTTTATCACAATATAATAAAAATAAAAAATGAATTCAAATTCAAGCAGAAATTCATCCTGTCATAAAAAAAAAAATCAAAATATATACAACACACAGCACCCAAATCTCATTGTCATGTCAAATTCTAGCATCGTATTCCGCATACCTAATTGAGTCACTACAATTAACAGGTAGATAGAACATAGACACCCTGATGTTAAGCGAGTAAGTACCATTGTGACAACACCACGTTTCCCGGGAGAGGTCGAATTGGAGGATGTTTTGAGAGAAGCGGGTCGGATCTTCAGACCAGAAAAGTCAGCCAAGACGCTTCCCCCAACGAAAGGAGAGAGAAAAGTGGTGGGTAGAGAAGGCTTGAAGGAAGAAGGAGGCGAGGCGAGAGTTAGAGTGGGATTTAGTGCCATGCGGGTGGTTGGAAACATGAGCGACGCCATTGCTGCAGCTGGGGCTCACTGTAGAGAGGTTTTGGATTACAGGGTTTGTTCTCTACTTCTCTCCTCATCAACTAATACGGGTCGGGTCGCTCCAATTACTAATCTTATGATTTGTTTGAAAAGGGGTTGTTTGTGACATGTAGTTATGGCACTTTAGATTGGAATTTTCTAAAGACTTTTTCCCCTCTAAAAATACCGATTAGTTTAGATTTAAGTTACTTTAAATATTTAATATAATGTTCAAATTGACTTCATAATATTTTTAATATTCGAATTTATTCAAAAAAAAAGTTAGTTTTTCCCATGAAAACATTTAGGTTCATATTTATATTTATAGTTTGTTTACGCTTATATTAATCGAGTCGTAGTTCTATTATTTATGTTTTCATGCTTATATTATAAAGTATGAAATGGATAAGGGAATACAATTTTACTAGTAATTTTTTATATTATTTATTTATGTATAGGCTTTTAAGGAAAGGGCTTGCATTATTATATTGTAATTAATTGCGTTATTTAAACACAAACTTCTTTAAATAATATTTTAATCATTCAGACACCAATAAACAATTAGAAGGCGAGACTCCTAAAATTTACCAAACACATCTCATTTTTTGAAATCAAAATTTAAAAATATCTCATTCTATTTCACAGTTCTAGTCACCTATTCATCATGGCACAACCCACTACTAATATGCCAAAAATCTATAATATCTCTTAATTTTACTTTTTATATAACAAGAAAAAAATCTATAATATTTATTAATTTCACTTTTTATATAACAAAATAATAAAATCATTACACGTTATCAGTGGACATATCAAGAATTGACCATAATGAACATTTGAACATTTTCTTTCTATTGTGTATTAACACCACTTAATGTTAATAGTCAATAAAGAATATCGACTGTTAGATTGTTCTGCTACCCCATCCTATTGTACATCAACATCACTCAATGTGCGAGTAGAAGAATATTCACTGTTAGATTTTTGTCAGTTGACACGTGTTATACATCAAATAGTGTCAAATTTAAAATGGGTACAACCTGTTGCATCCAGATATCTGAAATTTAAAATTTAAGTGCAAACTCTCAAACAATTAAAGCGTACAATATATTGGAAGAAGCAACACTAAAACCATTTCTCCAATCCATAGATTCCATACACAATTAAAGAGGGTAAATATCAAAACTTTGATCAATTCATCATCAGTCTAAGAAGTCTATGAAACTACACTTGTATACCTGCCTTTTTAAATAGTCATTCACTATAGTCATTCTATAACCACTACAAATCAACTGCAAAAAGCCAATCTATACACAAATGGTATGCACAAAAGAATCTCTTCATTATACAGACATATGTACAGACTTGATATTCTGTTAGCCATCTCAAGAAACAGATTCATATGCCCAGAAGGTATCAGGATCAGAGCTGAAGAGAGAGAAGTCATTGACTTCTAGATTTGCAATGTTCCAATCAACCAATCGAGCTTGCACTGCTTTAATCAACATCAGAATGGTTGGCAAAAGCCACCATTTGTCATCTTCCCTGCCATCACAATGTTGAAATGATATTTGTCATCAAAGTTCAAACTACACATTCAATAGGACGGTTCTAACTGTTGAGCTATACTGATCTCACTTGTTTGATAGAGCCTGTTATGTGGATTTCATACGAAAGAGTACAATATAATTATACTTGTGATAGCAAAAAGTGGATTTTAGCAAACAAAATGCCAAAGAAAAAGTCAATTTTAGGTTAACATGCAGCAGAACACCCAATAAGTGTTTTGATTATTCAGTTTTCTCAGTGTTTCACAATTTACTCCATCTTCCATAATTTTCACAAACAAGAAGATATAAAAAACACTTTCTGACAGAACAATATACATATATATAGTTTCTTAAAATGTGTATCCGCAGATCTCAAGGGACAAGCCACTAAAACTTGGCATTTATGAACAGCAAGGTGATCTCAACTGAAGTAACTTGCAAATATGTAAATGAGGATGTCAGCAGAACTCACCTTGAATGCCAAATATTTTTCTCTACAGGGAATTTCAGTGAAGTAATCAAATAATGAATCATGCCACAGATGAATGCCACAACCTGCAAGCTCACAAAATGGTACCATTAGAAAAATATTTATTTGTAACTTTATTTTTATGAGAAAGAATTTTTTTTATAATGACAAAGATGGAGGGTACAAAGGGATGGGGAGTCACTAAAGAAAAAGAGAGTGCTACAAGCTAAAGTACAAAATCCCAGTTGCGATATACTTTGGATACATAAAAGCCCCTAAATCTTTATGGGTGGATACCCACCATGCTACCTTAAACTTTTCCCCAAACCTCCTCAACTGTCTCAGTATCCTCAAAAACTCACCTATTCCTTTCCAACCATAGGGATCAACATAAAGCATGTACGATGACCCCCCAAAGGGTTTTAGCTCTTTTTCTGATCAAACTTCCAAGATTTACCAAAAATATTCCTTTATGTTTATATTCTCAGCAACTGAAGCGTCCTGTTCCAGAATGTAAGAGAGAAGGGACAATGCAGGAAAGCATATTCCAGATTGTCAGAATCTCTTTTGTGGAGTATACACCAATTCGGGGATATTATGAGGTTCAGAAAGCGTCTCCGAAGTGTGTCACAGGTAAGAGTTCTCCCCAACATCATCAACCACGAGAATAACTGAGCTTTTATTAGGTATAGGTGCCTTCCTAATTGGTTTATAAAAGAGAAAAGGAGGAAATATATTGTTGGGAAAGAAAGATGAGAAAAAGAATTTGCAAGAGAAATAGACATGTTCTCAAAGTAGCTATGCCCTTTTATTTTCAGCGAATGTTCCAAAATCTTTGTTGGAAGATGCAATTTGTAACGGCATCTTGTGCCTACTAGAGTTTTAACCTCTACAACTGTTCCATTAAAGTAAAAAGGAAGTTTCTCAAAGTTTCTAACACATTCGGATATATCTTTAAAACTTTTTGGATGGCCTGTTTTCTTCTTGTTTCCACATGTATTTCAATCATAAGCTGTAAAGCAACAATTTATATAGACTTAAATGATTGATCTTCTTGATCATTAGACAGATTTTAAAAGCAGTAAAAAGCTACCAAAACTAGAAATTCAAAGGCAGGGCATGACATTTAGATAATTTATAGATTCAGAAACAAGCTAGTATCACAACTATAACCTCACCAAAGGATAGTCTGATCAAGAAAAGGTATAACAGTTGTAGTCAATACAAGAGTATTTAACTTTGTCAATGAGTAGTGGCACATTTTTCGAAACAATCTTGAAGCCCCAACATTTCTGACTTGTTTTTGACTTATTTTGTATGCCAAGAGTCAATTAGCAGTCTGAAGCATAGGGTCACTCTTTCCTTTATCATCCTTTTATTTATTGTTTTGTTGTTCAGGCAAAAAAGAAATTGTTAATGTTCATATCAGCATGCAGTATCACTTACGATGTTCGAGATTGAGCTAGCATTCCACAAAGCATAGACACGAGCAAGTGAAGCTCTCCTAGGCCCATTAGAGAATAAGGCATTCAAGCCTGCCGGGAAGGGAGATAGCAATGATAGAGGAAGGATAAGAAGAACAGCAAGGAAAGCCCCAAGAGATATCCAGTAGAAGAGAAAGAGCATAAGTAGAGTGACGAAAAGGTCAGCCAAGAGCATGACAGTAATCAAAAGCTGTACAGTATCCTGAACACAGGTAAGCTAACGTCAGATAGCTAACATTATACCAATGAACATATCACAGAGTTAGAGTTACCTGTCTGCCTACAGGTCGGGTGTTGAGCAACAACAGAGAAAATGGGAAGAGAAAATCCCTTTTGTAGCCTAATGATTTCAAGGTAACTTCATTTATAATATCACCATTGAAGCCCCGGGTAATCTTTTTACGGGACAATAAATTACTTGTGCAAACCTGACTCTCTTCTGCATGTTTGGTGCTATTTTGTACTCCTGCAGTGAAGTTTCTGAAGAATGCAGGGGGAATTAATGAGATACAATAGGAAGTAGAAGGTTAATTGCTTCTACCATCATCATTGACAGGTAGAAACCAAAAATAAGAAATAAAACAAAATTGTGAAGCAGGTTGCAGTATTTCAATGGCACCGAGCCAGTAATACCAATAAAGAGAAAAATATAGGAAAATTTCATGATAACTTAGCTAATCAACTGAAACACCAGTTGAACATTTCAGAGGTGAAAAGCAAGCTTAGAATTCACAGATATATATGTTCAATGCAATGACAGTCCTAGTAGAGTCTCTACTACCAGGGAACAGAAAAGTCTAGTTGAATAAAGTTTCCAAAGTTTGGACAAATGCATCCCTCTGATGGTTTTATGAGACTGCAAAAACATTTTTGCATTGTCTACGGCAATGAATATCTGAAGCAAATCACTTGAAGTTCTGAAAAAGAAATTTAGGGAAAATTCCATCATGAATGCAATAAAAAGAAGTCATGAATCCTGAATACCTAGTAATAGCAACCCATTTTATTAGAATATTTCAGCCTACAAGTCTGTTAATATATTCACTTTACAAACAAATCATTTAAAGCAAACATGATGCTTTGACGTCAAATCAAACTGTATTACCTGGATGATCCATCACAGCTGTCCAAATACTGCGAATGATGCAGATCTTGAAGAGAACAATTACCAGTCAGGACTAAAATGCCTAACTGATAATACCCACTAGATGTTGCTTGGAACCACCCGAGCTCAAGTTTTACTCCATGAAACTCAAGTTGGGGGTTTCCATGAGTAGTCAGCCAATCCATAACAGGAACCAAAGCAGTCCGGACAGAGCCATGCCTCACAGTTCTCAACTGGGCATTTAAACCAGCCACCAAGCGTTTCCAAACAGTTGCAGGTACATGCTGAAAAAGAGAATTCTTATGCTGATGAGAAGACAATACATTAAAATCTTTTTCATATGTATATGTGTAGGCCTGGGAATTGAAACAAATTTCCACTAACTCATGTCAATACTTAAACAACAAAAAATAAACATCAAAGTTACCTGGGCAATGAGATTCGTCAATAATGTATCACTGTACAAATTGTAAGGAGACATATAACTTCCATCTCCCCCAAAAATAATTCGCATGGGAAACCTTTTCTGTATACTGGTTACCATATCTATGCGTTTCTCGTCACCACCAAGGAAAAAATCAATGTAAGAAACCATCAAGTCAGGTGTTGCCCCAACCTGCAAGGAGATATTAGCATTAATGTGAGTATATTCAGCCTTCTGTGTAGGAATGTTATTATTATTAGTAATTTAGTAGTAATAGATGGTTCTTATTAGAAAATAATAAAGGAAAAATTATATTTAGATTGATTACTTAGTCTGATTCTATAGAATAGGAAACCCAGTTTCTTTCCATCTTGCTGATGGTTCGGACTTTTGTCTTCCATGTACATATTCAATCCTCTCTGGTCAATTACCTTTATGAAAGACAATTTTCCTCTTTCCCTTTTTTTTTTCCCCTTACTCCCCAATTGCGAACATACCAAATTATGAATAAATTAATAGAAGACAACAAACATTATCTCCGTAATTTCTACTGTTCTCGACAAACATTCAAATGAAAGAGTTGAGGATGCCGCAATTTCAACAAAACAGTATCTTAATTATAACACAGTCATAAGCATGGCAGACAATCCTTTCATCATGAGAGGATGAAACATGAGAAAGCTGACTGACATGTCATTGACTAAAATATTGATAGTAGGAGTGTGTGAAACATAAATGCGTGAACTTTACCTGACACTTGAATTAAAATATTTAAAATCTAATGTTCGATTATTTGAGAAAGTATTTAGTTGACTTAGATGTATTTTATTGATTGTCCGATGCTTTCAGCCACTTTTTTGTAAGTCCTGCTGTTTTCCGCAGGAAAGACAAATTAAATACAAATGCAAATACCTAGAGCATTTTGTTACATGTTCATACTAGTCAGACAATAGTATAGGTTGGGGATCCTTTTATTTGAAATCTTCAAAGAAATGTATCCATACTGCTTCAAAGAAAATGTCCGCGCCATGTGACCAAATATTAAAGGTATAATACTTCACAAGTACACATACATTCACGTACATGAATATACAACCATATAAATCGGTAAGATTCTAAGAAACAGACTACATGGTGATATATGGTTTCTGGTGATCAGATTACAGCTAACCTTCATTCCTTTGTACAAAGCACGTGATCTGCAAGACCGCAGACAAGAATGGTCGTATTCAGACTTGACGAATTCTTGAAGCCGGTGAATTTTTTTTCTCCTACGCCATTGTTTCCAGGACCAGGCACAAGGATATGCAAGAACTGAAAGTATGCTATGGACTGACCCTTCCCACCATTCATACGCACCAACAGAGTTGATCTCATCAATGAATCTGTTAAAGGCATCTTCATACCTGCAGTGCCAAAACAATACCGCTGGTAACCATAGAAATCTTAAGACTAAAAAGAAGAATGATATTGAGTCCCCATAATATGCATGCACGAAACAATTTATTCAGGGCATAAGCCCTCATCCTAAAGTTGAACATGAACAAATACCAAAACCTTCAAATAATGGAGAGACGTCTAAATGATGAAGAACATTAGGATTTCAGACAACTTAGACAACTGAAAAGGGTAATATTTCAAATATTGGAACAGAATCATATGCAAGTAACATACTGAAATCTGGTAGCTAAAGAGGAAACCAGTTAATTGATATGCAAAAAAAATGTGACAATATCTTTCAGAGTACAGCTGCATTCTTTTACACTATAGTGACAAATTATGCAATAACATGTGTTCTTACACGATCTCAAAAATTGCAGTGGGAGGTGAGTAAGGAAGATGCCAGGGTTCTCTAAATGTATTAGGACCCATAAAATACATCCTATGTACATGTCCCTGAGTTTCTTCTGCCTTGGCACCACGAACCTGGAAAATAAACAGATGCAACATCGTCTTAAATTGACCAAGAGAAGGCTGTAGTTTAACTCAGAAAGTAGGGATTTATTTGCTCACCTCAGATAAGGACAGGAGATAAGGAGACCGTTGATCATCATGATGCACAATTGAGTTTGCCCCATCATAAGAGCATCCTGACCCAATAAATTTGATTCTAAGAGTACTTAATATTAGAGCCAGGAACATGACTACACAAAACAATAGAAAGGCAAATGGCCAGGGGCCTCCAAATGTATATATCAGCTCCTCAAATGGTGTGTAGCACTTGGGTGTCCTGTATTTGTCAGATATACATTTATAAGGACAGTTTGACTGGGTCACTCCACCTGCAGCAATTAGCCCCATGTAAAATAAGTGACAGATTAATCTAACAATTTACAAAACAAAATCAAAGGATATTAAGTGGGAACTAGAATCACAATATCAGATTAATCACAATACCTCTTACATATACAAACTTAGCCCGACTAGGAAGGCTCACTAGAGAACAAGGCTTGCAAAGATTTGGATCAGATCCTTCAGCATCTTTATACGTTCCAACAGGGCATTCCTATAATATAGACCAGGTATAAAAATGGTAAGAAACCATGACATCAGTCATTAACATTGTATGTTATTACATACAATAAGTAATGCAGCCGGTACGCAATAGTCAGCAAATATGTACCATTTATAGTTCTGTAAATTAAGACGAAGGCTTATTTCTTGCAGTGTTAATTAGAAAACAATCTTTAACTTAACTTGTCAATCAGCCGACCATTTGGCATGTATGGTATACAAGATTAAGCTAAGCACTTGTATCCTGGTTTAGCATGTATCTGAAAACTCTCTCCTACATCTATTAAGCTGTTTAGGCAGGGTAAAAGGGAAATAAGATGTCTACAGAAGTCAAATACAGAATAATGATTATCTACACATCAACAATTGACGATGTCAAAGATAATTAGGTCAGCGGGATATGCACTCCCCCCCCCCCCACCCTCATTTGTAAGGTGTAAAGTAACGGAAGAGGACAAAAAGTCACACCAACATAGAAAATTCAAGCAGAATTGACAAACATTGTTAAGACAAAAGGCATATGCCAATTGCCCCTACAAGTTGTTCACATTCATAAGTTATATCAAATACTAAAGAAAAAGAAATGAAAAGCAAATTGAGTAGACATCAAGGAAGTGCCTTTCTGTTACTTTATGTCTGTCCTTTGCTATGTGGTTATTTTCTCATTTTATGAATAGAAGTTTAACTGGCCCAAAATTATAAAAGAAGAGGAAGAACACAGGACATACTGTACAAAATGTACCATACAGGCCTTTAGGGCACTTCTTTCCAGTAATCGTGCCCTTCTCCCCACGATGACCATCTCCACTCCCAGCACCTCCACTGGTCAAAAACGAAAAAGGTTCATTAAGTTGCTAATATATGCAATATATGCATTCAAATACCTGAAATATCTGATTTCCTTGTCAATGCCCCTACATCTTATTGTAGTATTAAAGAGAGATGGATATGTTGGATTTTAGAATCTATCAGATGTAGCCTAACAAAGAAATCAATGTAATACACATTAAATAACCTCCCCGCATGAATATGGTTATTAATATTATTAAGAAAGTTATTTTATTTTTTGTTTAATGTACTGACAATTACTTGCAGGCAGAATATGAATAGTATACTTGCACACAAATAAAAATTGAAAAGTAAAAGCATGTATTACATGAAGATGATATTAGCCAAGATAAATATTCAAGTGCAAGGACTCACCAATGTAAACAAAAGAACTGGAAGTAAGAATGAGATATTAACAATATTTAAAGCAAGCGTATAAATAGTTAGCACCAAAATTAACAGAATTGTGCTTCAAAACAAACAGAGAAAAATAATGTTAAGTCAAAGAAAGCCAGACCTTTTGAGATTCCAGAGAAAATGTTTTAAAGTTAAATGCTCAATTAGATGTAAGCACACTCTATTAATCATGGCTGTTGAAGTAAACATCAATGTTAAATCATAAATATTAGTGTACCTGAAGTTGATAGCACCATCGACAAATGCAAGTGGAACATATTCCTCTCCACTTGCTATCTTAGACCAATGGAAATGAATTCTTCCACCCCCACCACCCCCACCACCCAAAGAGCCACCACAGCCTCCAATAACAGATAAAGTGGAGTTCTTTGCAAGTGCAAGAATTTGAAGAAAAAGCAGGATGGTCCCGCCAGATCCTCCACCAAGTCCACCTATCAGACTACCATTACTATTATGAGTGGGATTATGGAAACTTTGGCCATTAGCGCTGATAAACCCATAATTAGCAAGGCTTAGAAGTGGCCATTGTCTGGATCCAATCACTGTCATAAAGCATGAAACAGATTACAAGTCATTGTATAGCTACATGATCAAATATATTAGAGCATTTAGAAGTTATCTCATACAAATCAAAACTCATTAATTACTGCAGATGTCTGGTAATAATGAGAATATAAAGTTATTATATCTGAACAAACATTAAAGGTTCATGTCAAACCAACCAAGGACAGTTCATCTTATGCAACGAGTAATGAAAATATTTTAGCTTAAGGACAGAGAAATAAGTCCAAAAATACAACTTTGATTCACAACCCAATAACCAGCATTCAAAGATATTTCTTCGTGAACACATAAATTAAAGGAAAACAAATACTGCTCTTTTTTTTGGAACATTGAAATGCAAGAGCTTGTTAAAATGCTAACCTATCAATCCACCACCAGCAACATATCCATCAGACTGATTATGACCCTGAGTTCCACTACCCAACTCACAAGGGAGATCAGCACTGCCATATCTCTGACCACCTTCACTCAGGATCCCATTGTAAAATCCGGATCCCCCTCTCCCTCCATGTCCAGCACCACCACCGGCTCCATTTGAGTAATTTCCTTTACCAATACCAGTCTTACAACCTGAACAGTGTACGATTAGAAAAACTTAAAAACACTACTTCAAACATACAACTTAGAAGGCTTCATTGCAAAAGAAACTGTAATGATCTCACAAAACCTGAAAGATACAGTGCATTAAATTTAAAATATCAGCATCGATCTACCCTGAGCATGACAGAAGATTGTACAGGATAAATACCTAATTCTGATGCAGTTATCATGCCATCAGTGGCCACAATAACAGTTCTTGCCCTGTGGATGTGAAGAATACTTCCCTTAATAACTCCATTCACCAGAATATCCTCAACACGACAAATCTGTTCAAGATACAACAGTCAGCATTAATCAACACTCAAGAGATCTTTACAAGGAATTAAATCCAAAGAGTTCAAATCTGGTGACCGACTATGCGTGGGGAAAAAAACAGCAAGGAATGGAGAAGACAAAAGATGTTTTATTTTCATGGAAAAGGTGTAGATTCTTAAGCATATCTTGAAGTATATTCTCTCAACAACATTGGTTCTACATGCTGGTATCTTTGAAGCAGAAGGTGGAAAAAACGGAGACTTGGATGAACGTGTTGTTTAATCCTGGTGATCTGGTGATTTTGACATATGTAGCACAAGAAAAGATTGCTCTCTAGATATCCCTCCATTACTCTTTTTATTTATTTATAAGAAACAAGAACTTTATACGATAATAATGAGATCATTACGAGACGTGGAATCCAACCCAAAAGCTTAAAAGAGGGAAGATTACAATGTTAAACTCACATCCCGAACACATTAAAAAAAAAAAAAAAAAACAGATCCTGAAATCTCTATGCCTTTGGATCCATAAAGGCTCACTAAACATAAGTCGATCCCAAACATCTCAGTACAATATATCTAACTTACTTGCATAGAGAAGGAGAGTGTATAATTGACATGACAATCATCTGGTGGAGTTATCAGATCTGCCGGGCATGTTGCACTCTCACAAAGAGATTTAGTCACCCTATTTCAGGTGAACAGAAGATTATGTCATTTGCCAATATAAAAATGGCCAAAGAAATCATTACAACATATTAACACAAGCTATTACAATTGTTCAATATACTTACAAGCTACTACCATCATCATCCCAGGGAGCTTGAAGTAAAGAGCCTGGGCCGACCTAACACATTAAAAGTTTTCTGATGTAAGAAAGATCTAAAGGTTTATAGAGCAAAAACAAAATATATAATCAAAAAAATGTGAAAACACCAAAGAAGGCATAATTCTCTACACTTTCAACTGAACAACCTTTCCAGAATAACATGTTTATTCTACTGAAGAAGAAGATACATCTTAACAACAGAGTCACAAGTGCTACAAGTCATCATAATTAACGCAACACCAATCATGGAAGAACAAATGCAAAAAACAAAGCAAAAAAAGAAAGAAAAAAAAAAGAGAGAACTCATTTCTTTAGTTGATATCTTACAGTAACATTATAAAAAAGTGACAATGAAAGTCGTTGGCCTTTGATAGCATCGCCCTGACCAGTCAGTTGTAGAAGTCCTTGCCCATATAGAGCTAAGTTTGCATTTGAACTGATCACTGAGTTGTCCTGCCACCAAAGGAGGAAGTAGTATTACAGCCACATGATTAAAAATTCTTCTATAACAGATAGCATTTTCAGTTTATTAAGAAGTCATTTTGTTATCACCTTAAGAACAACAAGATTTCTGACTTCAAGGACGGATGTAGCAACATCAGCATTTCCTCCACCATCAACTTGGATTTGGGAGTTCAACATGAGTAACATTTTGACAGATACTCTTAAGGCTCCATAAACCTACATCAACATAAAGCACAAGACCAGATATATGCTGCGACTGTATATAAGGGTCTGATCATCATCTATAATAGGTCAGAGATTATTTTTATTTTATGGACTATAAGTTGGTGGAAGAGACTGTAACCACAAAATTATATGGAATAGGTCATACAAAACATTAGAGACAATTTGGTTTCCTCTCTTACAATTAAAACAATATCCATTTTCTTCAATAGTTCATGACAGTTGTCACTCATTTAGATTGATAAAATTGAGTGCAACAAAAATCATGTCTGTCCACAGCTAGTCAAGTCACATCTAGAAGAGTTAAAATAAAAGGTTATAAACTACTAGACCACCTTCAAGGCATTCCATGCACTATATGCTTACAATGAGTACATAAAATATTGCCTTTGAAGGTAATATATGTGATCATAGTAGAATGAACAAATTGAGCACTGTATAAATAAGAATTTTTCACTCTAGAATGATTAGAATATATTCAAGCAAATGAACTTTAAGAAGCCATGTAAGTTAAGATTACTCAGTGAAAATATAAGCATTTTCAGTAATCTTTTGTGCTACACCTCTTATGACATGCATGTATAGACTATAATTTCCAATAATTCTCCCTTTCCAAGTGAACTTATAAGTCTCCTTTACTACTATTTTATTTTTACATGGAAGCAAAGGTAGAAATTTGTCTGAGGGGCTGCCTTACATGCAACAACCAACAGGCATATAGCCCATAGTTCCAAAATTAGACATTAATTAGAAATAGACACCAGGAAAAATAAATACGATTAAGCAAACTTTTCTACCTTTATAACAGAATCACTGATCAAAAGTTCCTCTGCAACAAGTTCAAATTCTGAAACGGGAAAGTCGGACAACCCAAAAATGATGCTGCTTCCACAATACAAGCTTATCTGGCCTCTCACCTTCAAATTGAAAGTTCCAAAAAAGTATCGACCATTATTACCCAACAAAAGATAAATAAAGCTCAAAATTCAGATATTTTTTACCATTTTAAACAGCAATTGAAACATTTAATAAAGGAACGTTACATAAATCTCATCCAATCCATGTCAGGAACTTTTGCTAGAAATATCCAACAGCAAATAAAAGAATAATATTGGAGATTGTGCAAACAGCAATTCAGTAAGTGCCATTTGTTTCAACTCGATATCCATCTGTAGAGTTTGCACCTTCCACACCAACTAGCTGCCTTAGATTAACCAAAATAGCTTTCAAAGACAAGGTCTAGAAATCTTTACATTTTACAAACCATTTCTGATGTGCCCTTAAGTATACATATAGTTTATATGCTCGAATTTAGGAATTGGAACTTTAAGTAGTTTGTATACAAAGAATTGAATAGAGTAGAATTATTCTTAAGAATTACAGATTATAAGAACTTTGACTTCCCAAATTATTAATCTGCCAAAGTGATGATACAAAAAAGAAAATAAAGGCCCTAAAATAGTTTAGATGCATAGATGGACATTTAACAGAATGTATACAGAGATTTCTGAATTGGCAACATTATTGTCGAATATTGCATGATGATCATCAAATAATCAGCAACACCGACACTTCACATTTTAAATAAATCAGGAATTTCATGACTGTTAAAAATTATAATCAACAAAATTGGCTACAAAAATCAAATTATGCATCTCACCTAATTTAAACTGC
This sequence comes from Scutellaria barbata, assembly GCA_028654395.1. Lineage (NCBI taxonomy): Eukaryota > Viridiplantae > Streptophyta > Magnoliopsida > Lamiales > Lamiaceae > Scutellaria > Scutellaria barbata. The sequence continues at coordinate 15,077,144 of CM053645.1, forward strand.
TGAACATTAGCGTGTATATAAAACAAGGAGATACATATAGCTTTCTTTCTAAAAGAGGATCCTTTTACTAGAGAAACATTTAGTCGCTGGGAGCACACAATGGAGTAAGCAAGATCCATGCACACTCAAAATCCCATCAGACTGCCCTTCCTATGTTGACACGTAATTACTAGCGGAAATGATGTGGCTACAAGATTTTTAAACATATATATTTAAGCACAAAAACAAAAAGGCTGCAGATAATTACTTTGTTACTCAGAAGCAGCTGACTGGTATAGTATACAAATTAATTTGGAGCAAGAGAAGATTAAAGTGAAAGAGCACAATCATGCAGAAATTTACGGTCACTAGTTTAACACTTCGGAATGAGATCTAGAGTCATAACAGCGAAAGCAGCTACTGTATCATATCAGTGGAGGTGCTGAGAACTGCCTAATACTTATATGTTAATTAGCACCAAAAATAGAATGCTATTTAGTGGTGTGGTATTATAAGCCAAAATGATTGTTGCTTTGACTCACAACATAGCAGTTTGGACTGGAAGCTATCAACTTTCAGACTGAACTGAAATGTTTATATCTGAGCAAATGCTGGTTCGTTGAACTTGAGGGAAAACCTCTCTTCCTTCTGACCAATAGCAGAATCTCTCTCTCAGCAATTTATTTATCTGCTAATTGGTCCAAGGCTGCATCTGCTTCCCCTTTTGGAAGTCTGGGCTTTGCTCAGGCCAGATTCAGAGAACCAAAAGATTTTTGAAGTAAATAGTAAGAACGTGATTAACATCTATGTCACACCATTCAATATACAGAAGATATGTTTAATTTATTCAGTATTGATAACAAAAGATCTCATCAAGAATTCCAGATACCATTAAAAGGGGGTTGCTATATGTTACATTATAAAACCACAAATGTTGAGCACTCCATTGTTTTTGTCGTCATAAATATTATTGAAAACTGCAATATCACCCCAGTTGGTACCTTTAAACCACGGTTGAACTAATGACCAGTGACCCAGTAAACTTTACATGGGCTCCCAAACCTTTTGAATTTCTGCATTAGAAAGTCTCTAAAAATAATGCCAAACATGAGGAATTCAAACATACACATGTACATATACATTAATGTGCATATCTATCATTGTCTGCCAGCAGCATTTGTTAGGGAAATACCTCTTAGCAAATACACACATGCCAAACCTTAATATCAAAATAATAATAATAATAATAATAATAATAATAATAATAATAATAATTAAGAGAGAGGGAGATGATTGTGCACCTGAACTCTTGTCCAAAGGAGAGGTACTAAAACTTTTGCATTGTTCTCCACATAAACATTCGTCCACAGTGGGCTAGTAGAAAAATCAAGTAATGGAGTTTCTGTTTCTGTTGTTACATTGTCATTGCCAACTCGTAGACTCAGTACAGATGCATCAAAGTAAGTACCAGCTGCCCCAGAATTCCAAGAACAGCCAATACTCAATCCACCTGCCACAGACAAAGCAGATCATCTAAGAGGTTAACCCTTGCAAGCCTATGAGGAGTCAGCCTCTGGGTAACTAGATGTATCCAAGCTTGAAGAGTATGAATGGAGTTAAGTGACATCTACGTTTTTTCTAGTCCCTCCATACAGGATAAAGTTAAGCATCTAAAGGGCAATCCAGAATTCTATCAATTTGGAGTGAATTCTTCTATAATTTGCTTAAATATGATGGTAAGGTATCAACGATAGTCAACAATCAGAAGCACGAGGCGATCCAATATTAAAATCAAGAAGTTACTATAGGTTAAATCATACGAAAGAGAGATAGAATACCCACTACCTCAAGGAACAGGATAATTCAATAAAATATTCTAACGGAATAATCATCATCAACTTATATCAACCTGGGTTGGTGGAAGTAAGAGAATTATTGGGTGCTTTTCTTTTCATTTTCCCATTTATTTTTTGTTAGGAGTAATATCAGTAAATCTTATAATTAATGGGATTTTATATTTATAAAGGGTGCAAATTGATGCTATGACATGAAGTACTGCTCTGACATACATCTCAAGCAGGTGAACTGGAAATTTTCTAACATTTAACATAATAATAATGTGTCCCAGAACTTACAAGATTAGCAATTCTTCATCAAACGATTTCAATACTTAGATTGTTAATAATACCAGGGTTTATTCTTGCAGAAGAATAAACATTTAGCATTTGACTTGGCTTAGGTAAGTAGATTTCTACGAACCATGCACTGTGACTTTTACATCTTCTTGTTTGCTGTAGCAGTTCAGAGATATCCTTCCACCTCCACCTCCACCCCATCCCTTTCCACCAGCTGCACTTATGACACCAAGGCCCCTCCTGTCCAGCAAAACCATGTTACTGAAAATTCAAACTTGTAAGAGGATCCATAAAGAATTAATGAATCACAAAGTTTCACCTATATTTTAGAGAATATATCAATTATAAAATAGAAACTTGACCTTACCATTTTCTTAACTTTAATCAATGTTTTGAGGCTACTCTAAGTTAGAAATAGGTACAATGTCAAATATCTTTTCAATGCATTCCTGTTTTCATTTTCATTTTTTTAGGGATAAGCTCTGACTAGTAGTGGCATTATATTACACACAGTTCAATCAGGAGGTTACTCACAACTTTTGAGCTCGTATAATGATACTTCCACCAGAACCTCCACCACCTAATGATCCTCCATCCCCACCTTCAGCAGATACCGATCCATTTAAATTTATAACATCCTTTATGTCCAGCAAAACGCGTCCACCGCCACTTCCTCCAACTTTGTGGTTATCGGATGAGCCTCCACCTTTGCTTCCATAAGCCCAAGGGTGAGACAAGGTAGACCATGAATAAACATCACCACCCCAGAAATTTGACTGATTAGTTTTCAAACAGGAAGCACCACGTCCACCATGCCCTCCACCGGCTGCATCATAGCCAACAGGAGTTCCACTAGTTTGCGCCGGTGGCGATCCACCCAATGATGATGTATTTAAAGAAGAATTGGGCTCCATAGTTAGACTGGCGGCAGCAAAAACAACAGTGCCAGCAACTACAGCTGCATTTTGACCAACTTTAACATTTCCAGATAAATTGAAACTAACTAAACAGCCTTCTATTGGACAAACAATTTCTACTTGAGGAAGTATCTCCAGGTTTCCGGAACCGAGTACATAAATGTCAGAAATCCTAGACAGGTTTGAATTGAGCACACAGGTAGTATCAAATGATCCAACACCCTTCAAGTCCTCACAAGTAACAAAATCATCTCCCAAATTGGGGAATCTTGTAAGAGCATTGAATTGAGTTCCACCACCTAAAAGTGAATGATCATGATCTGATACTCCATCCAACGAGACCTGTTCTTTAGTCCACTCCAACCTCTGTGAGATAACACACACCCAAAGATATCCACATAAAATGCACCAGCAGATATGGTAGTGACTTTTAAATAGAAGCATGACCATCCAATGAAAAAATGTATCAATATTAACACATCAACGAGTCAACACTGCTATAAGGATCAAATTTCCTCTCTGTTCCTTAGGATCAATCAAGTCGATCCTATCAGCAAATTAGATTCATCTAGACTCTTCCACTCATCCTTTCTTAAAAGTTATCCACAACATCATAAGATAGTCCACTGATGCATGGGAAACATTTCCTGCAATTGATGCATTTGAAGTATTAACTCCATCTCAAGAGTATAATTGGTCAATCACAGACAAAATTCACAAAGCATATTTTCTCTTCTCCTTTTGCTAACTTTTAGGCTCTGCGGGAAACATAGATACTCAACAAAATTTACCCAAGGGAATAAGTAAAAAATAAAAATAGCCATCAAAATTCACAACACGTAACCAATCTATACAAGCAATGCAGATTGAAGAATACGATCAATAGAAAACCTCTGACATACTAAACCGCACATGCACATCCAGTTCAGTACACACACGCACATTTACCTCTCCACAGTACCGAGATTCTCAATGCACGCACCATAAATACCTGCGCACATTCAATTACACGCACACAGACGCCAATTATGCTTATAACTTAGAAGTCGCCACGCTCATTCGCAAACAGTAGAAATTGAGGTGAGAGGTGAGCGAAGAGAGAAACCAGAACCGAGTTGAATCGTGAAACTCAATCATGAAATCAGAAACTTACTTGAATACTCCAAGTCGACAGAAAGTAGATTAGTTCCTGGAAGTCAGCGTCGTGCCTCTCCTTCCGAGAGAAGATTGATTGGATTTGTTAGTCTCTGCGTCAAAGGGTAAAAAAATAAGTAAAGTTTAAAAATGGCGGTGGTGGGGAAGGGCGAATGATGGGGACAGTGATGGTGAAAGGGGGAGTGGTAGTTTTGGAGTCGTAAGAAGGCTAGTGTGAGTGAGAGAGTGAAGTGAGAGAGACAGAGAGAGAGTGCAAAAGGCAAAGGTGCATCGCTGGAATCCGGTTTGAGATCTATGGTCTGAGCTGTACTCATTCAATATGTTAATACTGATTTGTATATTATTTTTTATCTATTATATAATATGTTTATATTTATATACTCATCTTTTTCCTTATATATATCCGTAACGGCCACTTTTCCTACATTACGACACCCGCTCCTTTATATATGTAATCTAATGTCAATAAATATTTAAATTAGAAATAAAATCAAATTAATTTCAAAAATGATTCTTTGAATTCCAAATTTTAGGTAGAGTAGGTCTTGTGTAAGACCGTCTCACGAATTCTATTCCGTGAGATGAGTCGGGTCGAATCGAACATAATAATTAAGTAATATTTTTGTGTGTATTAGGTAATACTTTTCTATATTTTAAGTAATATTTTGTGTTATATTATTTATTATATATACAAAATACAAAAGTATTACATGATACATAGAAAAGTATTACATAATATATATAAAAGTATTACATGTTGCATGAGGAGAAGAAAACACCTGGAAGCCCTAGGATCCGCGTGTTTTTTAAGACCCAACCCAACCCAATTCGGGTCATATATATCCTATAATACAAAAGTATTACTTGATACACATAAAAGTATTACCCGATACACATAAAAGTATTACATATTTTCTTATAATCTGATTCAACTCAAAACAAAAGTATTACCTGATATACATAAAAGTATTACTTGATACACATAAAAGTATTACATATTTTTCGTATGATCCAACTCAACTCAAAACACATCTTATAATACAAAGTATTACATAATATATAGAAAAGTATTACGTAATACACTCAAAAGTATTATATAATTTTTTATGTTCGACCCGACCCGACCCGTCTCACAATATGGGATTCATGAGACGGTCTTACCCAAAACTTTGCCTTTTAGGTATGACATGATACTAGAGATCATTTTAAAATAAAGTTGTATAAAGGTTGAAGGCGACAATTAATTGAAAACGGAAATTGACTTCTATTTAATTGGGATTGAAATGAGTATTTTATAGAAATTGTATCTATTTAAAACTCTAAAGATAGAATAATAATTAAATCTAAAAATAAAAATATGGATCCGAAGCCTTAAAGATAAATTTATCACTTAAATATCAATGCAAACCATGTTATGTTTACATATAATTTTTTTTTTATTATCATCATTTATTGTGATGAAGTTCATCGATCTTATTTCAATATTGTTGTTTCAAAAAATATTTTCAAATAATTAAGAATCAAGATGTTGAACACAATCTTAATTTGTGAGTTATTAAATGATAATTTTATGATATTATTATTATCTTCCATATCTCAATTTGACAATATACTATCTTTCAAGTTCTAAATTAATTGAAGTCATATTTTATAAAATATAAAATATGAATTATGAATGTAAGTTTAATAAAATACATCGACAATGACATGTTAGCACTCGTTTGGTTCCCTATTATGGTTTTCCTACCAAACATTAAGATAACTGTCCTTTTTTTTCTTTTGTTTTTTTTTTCAGAAAACTAGAAAACAGGTGTTTATGTGTGGGGAGTGTAACGTATTATTTATTCTAAATCAACAGGTGGCCTACTTTGCTTCACAAAAAATACGTCCGAATTTTTGGTTTATAGTTTTCATAATTAAGCTTCAAATCCTTGCAAGAAAGATACCTAAAACTTATTTCAACCTCTTTAAGAGAAAATTCCAATATCACAAAAGTAATCTCAAATTAAAATATTACTATATTCTTGAAACGTAACATTTGTAACCTCTTCTTTTAACACACTTCATTTTGTGGTTTCATACTTTCATCTCTCTACTTTTTTTTTGAATTCCTCACTTCAAAACTTTCATTAACATTGGTTAAAATTCGAATTATAGAAATCGTATCTAACTAAAAAAGTTTAAAAAACTCGAATACGAACTTAATTATTCTATTCGGTTTGTAATTCTGTTGGGCCGAATTATTTGGTTTGGGCTTTATCATATGAGCCTTCTATTTTTTGCATTAACTTTTTGAGCATTAAATTTTTGGATTTTCGGGTTTTGGACTTTATATTAATTTATTATCAAGAAAAAAATAAAAATTGCATGCTTGCTGTTTTAGTTCAATAGGGTTATTTTGATGTTTTTTCTTTCAAAATCGAATCAAAATATATGCTTCTTCAATTCGATTTTTGAATTTTAGCTAGAAAATACACATCCCTATCCATAACCTTTGTTAAAAATAAAGTAAGAGAATTAAAAAAAAAATCATTACTCTGTTTCATTTTATTAGTAGCTAAAAACAAATTAATGTTACAAATGTTGAAGGAATTAAGTAGCCATTTTTAGTCAGTAAATTAAGTATGAAACATCTCATATATACGATTATATATCTATTTTAGCAACGACTGGTGATTTGTTCGAATAGTACAAAGCTTCCTATACCACAAATAGATATAAAATGGAAGGGTTTCATCTCACATTATCCTGGACTTCCTTTTTTGACTTCTTTTCATATTCCTTATCACAGACCATGAAAATTGAAAATGTCAGTCCTTCTCACAAGACTAATTTAACAGCTTATCCATATTCCCAAATAATCAGTTAACCATTCTTTCTTCAAACAGTCAATCACATGCGAAATAGTTATTAAAAATTTAAAATATAGGATGCAAACAAAATAGACTTATAAAAACAATAAAATATGAGATCCTCTATTTCACCTTGTATTTTATATAATATTTTAAAACAATCATCATGTCAAAATAATAACCGAAAAAAAAAAAACGGGTAGAGAATACACATGCCATAATATTGAAACCTGATTAAATAATTGTACAACAGAAAAAGAAAGAAAAATTGAAGCAATCCACAGAGGCCAAAGCTCCTCATCCACTTCCCAAGGCCAACTTATTAATAACTCTCCAATTGAATCCTAAAAGGGTTCTTTATTTGCTAAACAAATCAATAAATCACCAAACTATAGTATCGGTATTGAATGAAATTGAAAAAAAAAAAAGGGAAAAAAAAAAAAAAGAATGACTGATGAGTTGTTTACAAAGAACTATGGTATCTCATGAGTCTCAACACTTCTTTGCATTGAGACTCAATTCGGTATATAGATACAACATATGGTACAATTTTAAGGTTGTCTTGAAAGAGAGAGAGATTACTGAACCATGGCGACGAAAGAGGATGATGTCGTGCCACCACCATTAGAGGCGGGGAGTACATTTTGTCTCTGGAATTGAATCTTGTACACCATTTTCATTTCTTCATCATTCTCATCAACTTCTTCGTAATTGTCTTCATCATCATTCTCATGATCAAGATCATCGCTGTTAGAGCAATCAACATTGTTATTGCAGTTGTCGATCAATTGGCTTTGTTGATGTTGCTTCTCTAGCATGTCTTCTGGCTTCAATACAAAATTATCATCAGCACTATTTTTTTTAATATTTATTATTTTTACATGTCGAATTGAAAAAAACAATTCTCATGCATATATAACTGTACATAGTCTAGATAACGATAAATAACAAATTAAATACATGGTAACATACACTAACATAACCTAAACTTTATTTTTTTCTCTGGTTATCATCCCAAAATCCTAGGTTTTTTTATTTTGACCACTTTTCTCACCAAAATAAAAAATAATGCTGAAATTAATTGAGCTTGAATTGAAATTCAAACCAGAAAATTGATTTGGGGATTTAATTTGATTTGAGACGAGGAGTGTTTGGCATAAGTTTCATCTATTTTGATTAAAAAAAATTGGGACATCAAATTCGAATTTAAATGAAAAAGTGATTGGAAACGACCTTAAGTTGCTAGGTGAAACTCATGGTCTTTGAGGTGCAATCGCAGGAAAACAAAAGCTTAGGTTAAAAATGCAATTAACAAAAGTATAGGTTAAAAATGCAAAAAGTGTCATACTTTTAAATTGTAACACTTTTTTAAAATTATTATTGGTTAATATAAAAAATCAATCTGAAGTAGGAATTTTTTTTCATAAATTTTCTTTTTTTCTGATTTGCAAACTAAAATTCACGATTTTTTTAAATTGCAACCTATGTCATTTTCAAGCAATTTTTCAGGACAAAATTGAAATTTTCATTTAATTTTGTGCTCAAATTGAACTTGAATCGAATGGAAATCTACAAAATGATTTGGGGTCTCTCCCTTTTTTTTTTGGAAATGTGGAGTATCTTGCATAATTTTTTTTGTATTTTGGTTAAACAAAATAGATCAAATTCGATTTTTGCTAGAAAAGTGATGGAGGATGACCCCATCTTGCAATTTGAAAAAAAAAAAAAATTGAATTCTTTTTTTGTTGCAATGGGAAAATAAATAAGTTGTAAATTGAAAAAAATTATACTTTAGGTTGATTTTTGATAATAAAATCCTGAGTTGCTAATCTAAATATATAATGTCCGTAATTTAAATATATAATGTCCGTAATGCATACCAAAAATAATTAAAACATCCACATAAATAGAAAACTCTCAATTTTTATCCAATAACTTAGACCTTATCCATTTTTTACCGCAATTTTATATATTTTAATTTTGATTCTCTAAATATCATTTTTTTTTTCAAATTTGATCCAATTATGTTCGAAATGTCAATTTCTGTCTATGTGGATGACGAGATTGGAGAAAGACTCACGTCAATGAGTATGATATCCACATAGACAAAAATTAAAAAAATTGACCAAAGTTGGTAAAAAATGATAGTTAAAATATCAAATTTGAAATGCCTAAAATTAATAATAAAAAAATGGATAAAACCTAATTTAGAAGACTAAAATTGTAATTTTTTCCTTGGAGATTATTTGTTTACGACAAGTTATTAGTGGAACAAAGCATGATAGAAATAGAGATAGATTGAAGAGGAAGTGGAAGCATACCTGCTTTTCTCCTCCAATATCATCATCAGCCTGATCTCTATGTTGGTCAAAAGGTGTTGACGAAAAGGCAGCAGCTTTATCCAGCGATGCTACATTGGCCGGCAAAGTTTGCATTCCGACATGATCTTCAATCTGTATCCTTCGAACAACTGTAGTGGCACTACTACCAGCACCAGTGTTTCCATGCTGCTTTTTCCGATACCAGGCGTCTAATTCGTTGAAGTAAGGGCAGGTTTTGGCATCTTCAGGCCTCTTCTTGTTGCTTTCTTTAACCTTCTTGAAATACTTGTTGATGTTCTCCCACTTCTCCTTGCATCGCTTGGGATTTCTATTGTATCCCATTCGCTGCATATCTGCTGAGATTTCTTCCCAAAGAGGGCCTTTTGGCCCTGATTCTTGATACTTGGTTTCCTTCGCACTTCTCAGCTGTATCAACGCCAACACTTCCGTTTTGGGCCATCTCGACGAGTTCATTTCCACCGTTGAATCCTGGTGTGGTACTATCTGTTGTTCGGGCATAACTGCCACCATATCAGAGCAGATGTTTTTAATCTGGGGTTCGATAGCTTCATTACCTTGTTGAGGGTGGGTTTGCCTTTCAGAAGGTGGAGGTGGGTGTGGTGGTTCGGTGGGTGGCGGCGGTGAGGGGTTTTGAGGGGTGGTGGGGAGGTGGATGGTTTGACCGGTGATCTTCTCAAGGAAGGCGACAATGGCGGCGTCTCTGGAGGCGGAGATGGCGCGTTCTTTAGCCATTAGATCATGTTCACGAGCAATTCTCGCCATGTCTTGTCTCTTCCAAGCTTCTTCTCTGATCATCCTATCTTGCTCCCTCCTCTCTATGGCTTCTAAAAACTTCTTCTGCATGGCTTCTTGTTTCTGCATTACTTGCTTCAATAAACCCTCAAAGAAGTCCATCATTCTCTCATCACTATGTTCACTCCCACCACCACTCCTCTTCCTCTTACGGTTGGTCACATCACCAGTCGATTCAATTTCCATTTCCATTTCTTCATCTTCATCCTCATCTTCGCCATCAGAAGACGACGAGCTATCAGATGAGAAATTAATCCCAACGTTACCAAACATACTACTCGGGCCAGTGGAAATATGCTCATGAGGTGGAGGCAACGAGACAGAAACAGAAACCGGTGGTGGGAGCGGCGGCAATGAGAGTGGAACCGCGGCGGCGGCGGTTCTCGGAGGAAGTTGTACGGCGGTGGCGGTGTTGTGATGGAGAGCTTCGAGCTGGGTAAAAAACTTGTAGCTTTTACCATCTTGACGACCTCCACGACCTTCTTTAGTTCTCTTGTAATATTTGTGCACGTTTTCGAACTTCTCTTTACATTTCTTACCGCTTCTCTTGTACCCCAGATCCCCTAGTTTTCTACACCACCAAAAAAAAACAATATTATTTCAGTAAATTCCTAGGGAATTAAATAATGTGGCAGAGTGTAGAGAAATAAAATAATGTGAAAAATGGATAGATGGATGGATCGGCAGAATAAAGGCGGGGGGCAAAGTGATGGGTATAATAATGATTTCTTTTGATAAAGAAGGGTAAACAGAATAATATAGCTCTCGGGATTTGCACTTTCAGCAATTAAAATAGTGTAAGGATCGATAGAATATGACACATCTGCTTGAGAGTTTACTCGTTTTATTAAACATAAAACAAATGACACAAACAAAGTAATGTAAATGCCGATCTATCACACAACATTATGGAATTCAGCAAAAGTTTTTTTTTTATTTTTTTTTATTTTAAAAGATACCCTTCTCGTGACTCGTGATGCCAACACATTCATACTAGCTAGCCCATGTGCGCCTTAGTTTTACACACAAAGTTTGGAGAGAGAAAGAAGGAGAGAGGGGGTTGGGGGGGGGGGGGGGGGGCGCATCACTACTTCCTGTAAATGGGATATATTGAAAAAAGAAACCAATTTGTTCATCGTACAAAGTGAATTGCAGTTTGTATATATTCTAAATATAAATCCTCCAAAATCAGAATAGTTTAATTCGGGTAGAGAGAATTAGTACTACCATATTAGGGTTTTATCATTTTTATGAATTATCTATATCGGCACCGCTAATGCTGCGGAGGCACTTATTAAGCAATTATGACTATACACCTTCAGTGAAATTCATGGGGAATAAAAGGTAATTAATTTTTTCAATTTTGATGATTAATTAATTAAGTAATTAATTAATTACCTGGAAACTTGCTCCCAGAGAGGACCCTTGAGAGTGGCATCGCGAAATGCTGCATCCATTTCAGACCGAATCTGTAAGAGAGCCAAAGTCTCCTGTCGCGGCCACCGGTTTCCGGAGGATCCGCCGGCCTCCGCCGTCGCCTGAATCATTTCTTCGAAAGTATTGTTACCAATGGTCGTCGAGGCCGGAGGTCGGCTGCTTATCGGTGAAGCTGCTTCTGCAATTCCCAGATCTCCCAATTTCTGATCCTCATCGCTGATTAGCATCTCCGCCACCGCTCCGCCGCCTACCTGCTGCTGATGCTGCATAATTGCTGAATTTATTCCTCTCTAGTTGTACTAGCTATCACAATTCTCTATGAATTAGGGAAATCTCTAACAGCTTCTCATCTTCACAATTTGCAGAGATCGATCACATAGAGCTCTGAAGATTTGAAGCTTAAATATGGAAGAATCGGTTATATACACATATGTGTGTGTATGTATTTATCTTTACAGACAGAATAGCTTCCTAGTTGTTGCTGAATTGTGATATGAGAGAGAGAGAGAGAGAGAGAGAGAGAGAGAGGTAAATGTGAGGTTATTAATATCGATCGGATGGAGGTGAATTTGATTTGGGTTTGGATACATGAAATTGGAGAGGTTATAAGAGTAAGAGGTGGGTTTTGAATGACTTCATAACAATATTTGATAACAGATTGAAGACACAGATGCCAGAAAAGAGAAAAAGTAACATGGGATGAATGCCATAATCATCCGTATTAACTGTAAAACTTTGTGTGTGTGTGTGTGTGAGAGAGAGAGAGAGAGAGCGCAGTGGTTTGGAGTTCAGACAGAATAAAAAGTTAAGGATTTATGAAGGTGACGATGATTGAGAGAGAGAGAGGAGTGGGGTGTGGGGGGGGGGGGGGGGGGGGAGCAAACAAATGCAACGTTGTCAGCATTTTCACTTTGCAGCTAATAATTGCTCTTACCATCTTCCAATATATTACTAAAATATATACATTAAAAGCAAAGAAATGAAGCACAGTCGCTTTCCTAATTACAGTCCCGTTTATGATTTAATAGATTTTTATCATTAGTTAATTCTTTTATTACATGCATATGTACTTTCTTCCCTTGTTATTTATTTAACCAAAATATTTCGTGTGTGTTTTTTTAATTTGCTATGTTCGTGGTAAAATTAAAAGGGTTTTTTTGATGTGGTCTTATAAAATATTTTAGTCTTCATTTTACATCTCCTATTTTTGGTCTTCATGTCTCTGTAATGGACAATTTTACCATCTAATGTGGTTTTAGTACAAATTATTTAATAGTAAAAAAAGTATATTACAACATAAGAATTATCTAATTTTTTAGAAATTAATTAATTGATATTGATTTATCACCTTAAAAATTATCCTTAAAAAAATTACCAATAATAGTAGTTTGTGGTCAAAAATAGTATTTTCTTAATATTAGTTGTTCAAAAGTGTTTTTCCAAATTTTGAGGATCAAATAACCTGTTTTAGCAACAAATCGAGTATAAAAATATTTTTTTTGAAAACTAGAAGATCAAAAAACTTAATAAGTCAATATAGAGGATCAAGAAAAAAATTCCAAAATTAATTCTATCACTTTAGTAGAAGACTTTTCTCCTTGAAAAAAAAAAGATATATATATATATATATATATATATATATATAAGAGATTCAAACATCAATTTTGCTTGAAGTAAAATATTTATCAATTAATTCACTTATTAATATATATGCTCCCTTAAAGTTTCACTTAATATATTGTTTAATAAGTTGCAAATTGTAGATCAATGTGCAGTTATTATATACTATTTACTCCGTTCTTGTTGTTACTTAATAACATATGCTTTAAATAATGTTTTTAGATTAATCATAGGAAAATAATTGAAATATATTTTTTTAATTGTACCATATCTTGATTTTTATTTTTATTTTTATTTTTTGAGTTAAAACTGAAGAAGAAACTTGAATTTGAGACCTCCTCAAGTTTAAAATGTACATCAGAGTCTCAGAGTCAAGACTATGCCAGTGGATGCCTGTGTCACTGTGTGTTGATTTTGGAGTGGTAGATTTCCTCAAGTTCTGAGCATTCCAGAAAAGAGTGTGTAATTTTTTTTTTTTTTATGTATGATTATAGTCAATAAATAACATTCATAATTTTATTTGGTAACTAAAATTTGATAATAATAAATGTAATATATCTAAAATCTTATTATTATTTAAATAGACACTACAAAAAAATAAGCATTTTACCGACGAAAAAACCTAAAAATATGATCTGTCTAAAGCCACATGTCAAGCTACCATGAATTCTTTTATTTTTTTTGGGTTGCTTAATGTTGCTTTAAGACGTTCAAATTCACAACGCATCTTTTATTTTATACAAAAGGAAAATAATATAATACGTCATTATTATTTTATTTATTATTATTTAATTCATCTTTATATACTGATAAAAGAGACCATATTTAAAAGTCATATATCGAACTATGATGAATTATTAATCCAACTATTCTTCACTCAATTAAACTTGCATTTGCTCTAAATACCATATGCAGATTCACAGCCTATATATATAAAAAAAAATGAAACATCTAAAATTTGTATACGATTCTTTTATCTTAAGTATATTATTGTATCCAATTCTAAATGCATATAATTAACAATTAAAGTTCCATGTATATAACAATAAAAGATAAAAAATTCATACACAACATAATTAACAAAACCATGCATAATTAATAATTAAAAAAACATGTAATATTGAAAACACATTTGGGCCATATGATTGTAAAACTATTAACAAAAAATCTAAAAAATCCAAGAAAGAAAATAACTTCTAATTATCATATATCTTGTGATAATTTTGAAGACTTTTAATAATTTGCTCAATTTGTCCATAATGTCACTTGTTAATTATAATATTACATAAAAGACAATACTAATAAAATTGTAACTTTAATTTCTATACAGCAATTCATAAAAAAGAATAAGTCTTATTTTTTGTTATGCTTTACATTTGAACCATACAATTATTACATTTTGTAATATGTGACCATATTTTGAGTACATGTAAATACTGAAAAAAAAAAAAAGGTTAAAGTTGGTGTGGGTGAATAAATGTAAATGAATAGGGTGGAAGAAAAAAAAGAAAGAAAAAGGAAAATGGGAGGAGACAAGAACACATTGGTACAGCTGTTAAGTGGGGCGACCATGTGAGGTGGTAGAACGTGCGTGTGGCGTTTCTCCCGGATGGATATATATCATATGTAATAAAACCCAACCGCCACCCATCTCTTTCTCTCTCTATAATCGGTGCACATGCACCCCCTTTCCCACCTTCACACGGTTCCCCCTTCTTTTTCATTATTTATGGAATTCCCAACAATGCCATCCTTTTTCACCACTTCTTCTTTCCTTTTTCGTTTCTTTCGCTGATGAATCAAAAATTTAGAACATTACTTTTGTTGAACATCTCTGGGTTAACCATCACCCCAACAACATCAATCACCATTTTTCATTTTTAATGCTTACAATTGGTGACTAACTGGTTTCTATTATCAGAAAATTAATTATTAACCTCAATGGCATGGAGCATGTAGTTGAGTTAGTGGGATATCACCATGAAGTCATATTTTAATTCTTTCTTTTTTTAAAGAACAAAAGGTATGTATAATTGAAAAGAGAGTAATTATATTTACAAATGCAATACTTTTTTACACAACTAGCAGTGCACTCATGCGATGCACAGAATTAAATTTAAAAATTGTCTATTTTTTATATAATTTATATTTATATTGTTTTAATTTATATTTATAATAATTAAACTGATTCAAGTTAAGAAAAAACAAAAAAAATATATGAATTATCAAACTAAAGTAATTGATTAGTTGCATAATACGATAAAATGAATGTAATATCAAAGTATGTATCGGAGAAGTGCCCAAATTATCAAACTAAAGTAATTGATTAGTTGCATCTTTATTCAAGCAGTGCACGTATGCAATACACGGGATTAAATATAAATTGTTTATTTTATTATCATTATATCTATATTATATTAATTTATATTTAGAGTTAATAGTTTGATCCAAGTTATCAAAAATTAAATAAATAAATGGAGTATCAAACTAAAATAATTGATTTGATGCATAAAATAATAAATTGAGGGTGATGTTCATATTGTCGTTTAAAAATTTTGAAATATTTCTTTGTAAACTACATTCGTGGCTCTATTGCTTTGTCCACCGTCTTTATCACCTATCAAAATTTTTAGTACCTTACGGTTGGTAACTTTGGAAATTGCGACATAGAGTTGTCCATGACTAAAAACTGGTTTTTTAAGATATAGACCAACGTGACTTAGAGACTGACCCTGACTTTTGTTTATAGTCATTGCATATGATACTTAGTGGGAATTGTCTTCTCTGAAATTTGAACGGCAATCTCGGATCCGAAGGAGTAAGCGTCATCCTAGGTATTAAAACCTTTTTTCCTGCATTTTCTCCGGACATTATCTTTGTCTGCAACACATGATCTCCAAGTCTTGTGATAACCATCCTAGTACCATTACACAAACCGAGTGAATGATCAATATTTCTCAATAACATAACTGGGGTTCCAACTTTTAGGTTAAGTTGATGATTGGGAACATCTGAACATCGGATTGTGTTGAGAAATTCTGGGGTATGGATGTCCTGCAATAGATCCACTCCCATATCCGACTTGCAAGGACTGTCTGAACTCAAATACAACTTTCTATGCTTAGTGTTCATTTCTATCATGTATTCATTTATTGAGTCCATAACGTCGAGAGTGGGTGCTAAAATAGCACGACCTTGCAGATACAACATATCATCCACTATTTTTCCAAAATCTGGATATGTACTTTGAACTATTGTACCGATATGATCTTCGGAACTCTTTAGTAAAACATCATCTGGAATTTCAATATCAACTACACCATCATTAGGACCTCCGGCCGTTCCATCAGACCGGCCGTTTCATCTCCGATGCTGGCTATCCACTCGGAAAACTTCTTCAACTCATCCAACTCAACATCTGAACCGAGATTTTGTAGTCTCATATTTTTGGTCAACCTCAACACTTTGCATTGTATCCACAGATATGAAGAATTTATTGTTGCGTTGACTATATCCTGTCTGCTGCCTTTTGGTACAACCGGTAGAATCTGTCTGAAATCTCCTCCTAAAACAAAAGTTATACCTCCGAAAAGGATATTTGAGCAATCAGATCTTGAAGACATCATTATGTCTCTCAGAGTTCTATCCAAAGTCTCGAAGCAATGTTTATGCATCATCGGTGCTTCATCCCAAATGATCAGTTTGCATCTGACCATCAACTCGGCAAGATGATATTACATGTAGAGTCCTCGTGAAGATTTATTGGAATTCTGAATCTAGAATGTCATGTTCTTCATCCAGGCAGTAGCAACGAAGCAATACCACTCGAAGCAACATTTAATACAATTTCTCCTTTTGATCTTAGAGCTGCAGATAATGTCTTCCAAATGTATGTTTTTCCAGTTCCCCCATAACCATACACGAAGAATACCCCTCCTCGATCACACTCAACCGCATTCATTATTGTAGTGTAAACATTTAGCTGATCAACGTTGAGATTCCGAACTAATTCTTCTTGTTCCTCTAAAAGTGCAGCTTTATCATATTGTAATTCATCATAAATCAACTTATTTTGATAATTACTGCATTCTTGAAGATTTGGTACTGGCATCGATGCAAAATCACTTAACCTCCTGCCATGATTGCGCAACAATCTATCAATCTCCAATAAAGTCAGATTCTTTATCTCTGTTTCCTCTAAATTCAAATCTGTAAAGAAAAAAAAAGAATAAAATGAAATAATTGTATAGTTTTTTAGATATAAGTAAATATAATTGTAATTAACAATATGTAAGATTTTTTATTACCTTGATTTTCCATTAAATTTCTTCTTCTGTATAAGATATCTTCTGACAAATAGGTCCAACATTTCTCCCAAACGTCCTTGGGC
Source organism: Scutellaria barbata (assembly GCA_028654395.1). Classification (NCBI taxonomy): domain Eukaryota; kingdom Viridiplantae; phylum Streptophyta; class Magnoliopsida; order Lamiales; family Lamiaceae; genus Scutellaria; species Scutellaria barbata. Next base: position 15,094,763 of record CM053645.1, read on the forward strand.
CTGCTCAAGCAATCTTTTGAAAGAAGGGTTACAAACAATCGTCGTAGCGAATGAGCAGATCCCTAATAACTTACCTCAACAATACCATCAATATACTCTTTATCATCCTCCAACAATCCTAAGACATAGCAAGCATCACGATAAGTATCATACTGAACACCATTGATTTTTTTTATATCGTTGTAACATTCACAACCACGAACCATATATCCTAAGACATAGCAAGCATCACGATAAGTATCATACTGAACACCATTGATTTTTTTTATATCGTTGTAACATTCACAACCACGAACCATAGCAAACATCTAACGTAATAAGAATCGTCTGTTCCTATAAAGAGAATTATCATTTTTATTTAAGATTAATTAAAAAAATTAAAAAGATTTCTTAAAAAAGCTGTTGCCAACGGTTTTTTAATATAATATTTACGAAAGTAGCCTTAATTTTTTATTAAAATTACAATTTTACCTGACTAACTTTTGTTATTATATATACAGTTTTGATCAGGCACGCACCTAAAGAATGTGCACCGTGCGCATCTCTTTAAGATTCCTTTTTTTAATTTTTTATATTTTATATTATATACAAAATCCTTTTTTCAAGCTACCACTTCACTTATAACCCCTTATCAACATAGACATTTAACAATTCACATCTCACACATCAATCATATACCTTCTCCCCAATTCTCATCCACACAGATACAACCAAGAAAAATATTGAAAATCAATTAAATAAAACAATGAAAAATATTCAATTAATCAATTATCAAGAAATCCTAAATCCTAATCAATATTCGACATAAAAATTAAAATACGAATTGAGCAACAAAGAGAATAAATTCTCAACAAATCTTCAAAATCAATCCTCAAAATCCCAAGTCATCAATTACCAAGAAATCTTCAATCAATCCTCTAAATCCCAAGTCTGTTTAATATGAAGCAATGAAAAATATTCAATTAATCAATTCTCAACAAATCCTAAATCCTAATCAATATTCGAGAAATCCTCAAAATTAACCATAAAAATTAAAATACAAAAATCCTAATCAATATTCGAGAAATTCTCAAAACTAACCATAAAAATTAAAATACGAAATCCTCAAAACTAACCATAAAAATTAAAATACGAGCAACAAAGAGAATAAATTGTCAACAAATCTTCAAAATCAATATATCATATCCTCCAACTCAATCATCAATTACCAATATTCGAGAAATTCTCAAAACTAACCATAAAAATTAAAATACGAAATCCTCAAAACTAACCATAAAAATTAAAATACTAGCAACAAAGAGAATAAATTGTCAACAAATCTTCAAAATCAATATATCATATCCTCCAACTCAATCATCAATTACCAATATTCGAGAAATTCTCAAAACTAACCATAAAAATTAAAATACGAAATCCTCAAAACTAACCATAAAAATTAAAATACGAGCAACAAAGAGAATAAATTGTCAACAAATCTTCAAAATCAATATATCATATCCTCCAACTCAATCATCAATTACCAATATTCGAGAAATTTTCAAAACTAACCATAAAAATTAAAATACGAAATCCTCAAAACTAACCATAAAAATTAAAATACTAGCAACAAAGAGAATAAATTGTCAATAAATCTTCAAAATCAATATATCATATCCTCCAACTCAATCATCAATTACCAATATTTTGAGGATTTCTCGAATATGATTGATGAGAATTGGGGAGAAGGTATATGATTGATGTGTGAGATGTGAATTGTTAAATTTGTATGTTGATAAGGGGTTATAAGTGAAGTGGTAGTGTGAAAAAATGATTTTGTATATAATATAAAATATAAAAAATTAAAAAAAGAATCTTAAAGAGGTGCGCACGGTGCGCATTCTTTAGGTGCATGCCTGATCAAAACTGATTATATATATATATATATATATATATAGATAAATCACGTGGTTCGTTTTATCAGCCCAAATTCAAGTTATTTTCTCATCAACCAAACTACCCAAAAGAGTGTTCTTCAAGGCCCAAGTTTCCAAATATATTTGTCCAATTTCCATTACATGACCTCAAAATGCCTATTTTCCAATACATATGTCATCTTTTATTAAAATTTTTATTTTTTATAACATGACCTCTTATATTTTTTATTTTCAAATAATCATCCCATAAAATTATATTAAATGATATTATTAATTAACAGATGATGTATATTGAATGTATGAAATATGAAATGAAACACCAAATATAATTAGATTTTTTATTACACATTGGTGTTTCATCCGATATTTCAAAATAACCACTATACATCAAATGTAAAAAATGACACCACAAATTTACATGTCATAATTTGAAATTAATGAAATATAAAATGAAATACCAACTTTAAATATAGGATCCAATTCGATTAATTAAAGGATTCAAACTAATTTTCCAAAGATGAATTTGGGATGCGATGGAATACATCTATGTACCCAAGAAATGGGTCAAAAAAATGGAAAGATCGGAACATGGAAATAGATCAGCATCGTCTGCTAATTCTGGATTGTATGCTGGGTTGAGCTAGTCGGGTCAAATCATGATTGTAATTAAGAATGATAATGGTAATAGAATTACTTAAGATTTTTTCTTTTACATATTCTCTTTCATTTTATATTTTATTAATATATTTATAGTATATATCACATGCATTAAATGATATTGTTAATTTATACGTGGTGTCGTGTCCAAAACATTACATGCCTCCATTAAAATTTTATCTTTATTTTCATAAAAAAATTGCATTGCGTGGGCAGTAATAATTTGTACATTGCATACATAGAAAACCAATGAAACAAAATACCTGATCTATTACACGATTATCTGCATCATATATTATTGCAAAACATGAGACATAAAGATAGTGCGACAAGTACTAGGTTGAAGAACAAATAGATGATCAAGCAGACAAAGGAAGGAAGAGAGTAAGAGAAACAAAGAGAGAGAAGATGAAGATGAAGACGCCAACAAAGTTGAGAACGTAGGCCTCTGAACCTCGAACGAGGCGTTGGAATATAAATTTCTCAGCTATCCCAATTTCAGCTGTTAACACAGACATGAAGAACACCTGCACCCCAATCACTGCATGCCACGGCATTATACGGGCTCGCGCAGATGCTCGTGCACCGGGATACCACAACGTGAAGAAAGATGACACCCACTGATCATCACACTCACTATTCAGTACTTAATACTCATCATAAAAAAAACAACGAGGCTAAATTACAATTTTCAAGCCAACTTTTTTCGTTCGCAAAAAGTTCAGTGGTCATAGTTTGACTTGAAAATAGCAATTTAACCCGAAACAACAAGGCTAAATTATAATTTTCAAGCCGACTTTTTTCATTTGCAAAAAGTCCAGTGGTCATAGTTTGACTTAGAAATAGCAATTTGACCCAAAACAACAAGACTAAATTATAATTTTCAAGCCGTCTTTTTTCATTTGCAAAAAGTTCAAGTGGTCATATTTTGACTTAGAAATTGTAATGTGACTCGAAAAGTGATATGGGTTAGGTACCTGGAAAGCAAACATGGAGATGGTGCTGATGCCTAACCAAGAATGCAAAGAATACATACTAGGAATCCCTGATTCGTTATGAAACTTGAAAACTGCTATTATTCCTATTATGCCTGCAACTAAGGCCATCAACTGCAGTATCATGTGAACTACTTTCTGTGTCCCTCTCTCTCCTCCCATTGTCCTGTACGCCATTATAGCTGCAAGAGAGAGAAACAACATCCAAAATTGAGTTACTATATGAGAAAGATTGTTTTATTACTTACTCCATTGTATTAATATAATTTTTTTACCTTCCCCTGAAATCAAGACTAAACCAATTGTCATAAGCAGAGGATGCAACTGCACTCATTAACAAACATCTTTAATTACTACATCGTGTCCCTTCATATCAAATTAAACCTCGTTTTAACAAAAAAAATTGCTCCAAAAAAAATAAAGGTATAATTGCCAAAAAAAATCATGATTTTTATAAAAATTGCAAATTAAAGAAAAATATTGTAATTAAGATATACTTGAAACGACGTCGTTTTAACGTAGATAAATTACTTTGTAAGATTGTGTGGCTTATATGATATTTCACGTGGAAATTTATTTAAACTCATGAACTTAGACACCAATGAGTAAATTCGAATTTCAACAATGAATGAAGGTTTGATTATCTTTGCTAATTATATAAAAAAGTTGTGATTAAATTAAAATTTTGGAATGGTTATGATGTTATTTTGCAATATGATCTTGAAATTGATTTTTATTGGGAATGACGTGGCATCTAACTGCTAACATGATATATTTGCCGGGTATGTGGACTTGAGTCGTTAGAAAATATAAATGTGGTCTAAATTGTAACAGTAGATAAAGATTGTGAAATTTTTTTTTTTTTTTTTTGCAATTAAAGTGGGGATAAATTTACAACTTTTGAAAAAATCATGATATTTTTTTACAATTTCGAATTTCAACATATATTTACCAATAATCTACCAAAAATATCCTCATTTACTCCTATCAAATTAAAAAGTATTGTTAAGATTGAAAACAAAAAAAAAACTCATTTATTTTGAATCAAAGAGAATACAATAGTTTTTCAAAGTGGGAAATGATGAAAGAAGAACTTACATTGAAAATCTTGCTTTTGATATCAGATTGAAAAGCAAAACCAGCCCGAAAATGAAGCAGCCAAACCAGAAGCAAAGTGAGGATAGCCACCGCCGACAAATGCGCCATCACCGTCGCCGGAAAAGCCATTGCTTGGTAGCTCGACCTTCTTTTTGAGTCCATTCTGTAAATGCACTATACACTATACTATTTGCATCAATATATACACAAAACACATGCAGATAAATATAGCCTGTTTTTCCCCAGCTTTTTCTTGTTTTTATCAACACTGCCTGAATTGTCAAAGTAAAGATTCTGACAAACAAAAGACAGGGAGGAAGTTTTGTTTATTAGCTTTAAAATTGATGCAACAGCCGACAGGATTATTGGCCAGTAATTATTAATTATCATTCACTTGTTTTCTTCTTGCTATCTTATTGTATTAATTTAATTATCATCATTATTATTTTGATTTAATTTAATTTTGGTAAAAGCTAAATGTTTGATGATAGTTTCCAAATTATGTATCCATATATATGTGAGTGGGTAAAACTCAAATTTTGAATTTCATTTTAGAAAGTAGTACATGATTAATGTTATATTGAAACATTTAATATAAAATAATATAATTTAAAAAAAAAAAACTTTTAGTGTGTTAAACAGGATTGAGATTTTGAGGTCCGCCACAAAAAAAGTCTGCCCATCCCCAAAGGTGGGATGTTTCTGTTTATTCAAAATGTCTATTTAATATCCAATACATGAAATCTTCTATATTACATTCCATATTATATTTTCTATTTTAAAATAAACATCACACATCATATATATTAAGGATATTATTAATTAACATATGATAGGTATTAAATACATGAATATGAGATTAAATATCAAATATAATAAAACATCCAAACTAATTTTCCAAAAAGCAATATCATCTCCTGAAGATGTTGGAATAAAAAAAAATTATTACATTTTATGTTCCACTTTATATTTCATAATAACTATGTATACCACATATATCAAATAATACGAAATAATAAAATACAGGATGAAATATTAAATGTAATTTATATCAATATATCCACTTAAGTCTTTATTTTCATAACAATTAGCATTGAGTGGGCAGCATTAATTTGTACAATGGCCTTCACTTCTTATCCATCCATCAACTTATTTTGTTATTTTCCGAAGCCATCCTTCTAACTTCTGAATCTTCATAAAATGAACCATTAAAAACAAACCACTATCATATTCACTAGTATGTAACAACATATTTCAAATCTCTCAATCCAAATAGACCCTCAATATGCATCAAAGAAAATGAAAAAAAGAAGAATATACATTGTCTTTGGATTGCATACATAGAAAACCAATGAAACAAAATTTCTAATCCATTACACGCATCATATATGGCTGCAAGACATGAGACACAAACAGAGTGAGATAACAAATGAGTTTAAGAACAAATAGAGGTAGCATCAACTGGAGGTAGATGAAGGAAGGAAAAGAGTGAAAGAAACACAGAGAGAAAAGATGAAGATGAAGATGCCGACGAAGTTGAGAACGTAGGCCTCCGAACCTCGAACGAGGCGCTCAAATATAAATTTCTCAGCTATCCCCATTTCAGCGGTTAAGACAGACATAAAGAACACCTGCACCCCAATCAGTACATGCCACGGCATTATACGGGCTCGTGCCGATGCTCGTGCACCGGGATACCAGTACGTGAAGAACGCCGACACCCACTATTCAGTACATTAAAGCGGTCTTAAAAAAATGTGAGTAAATTACAATTTTCTAGCCCACTTTTTTTGTTCGCAAAGTTCAGTGGTCATAGTTTGACTTGAAAATCGTAATGTACAATGAAAAGAGATACAAGTTAGGTACCTGGAAAGCAAAAAGGGAGATGGTGGTGATGCCCAACCAAGAATGCAAAGAATACATATTAGGAAACCCTGATTCATTAATGAACTTGAAAACTGCTATTAGTCCCAGTATGCCTGAAACTAAGGCCATCAAGTGCAGTATCATGTGAACTAGTTTCTGTGTGTCTCTCTCTCCTCCCATTGTTCTGTACGCCATTAAAGCTGCAAGAGAGAGAAACAACATTCAAAATTGAGTTACTATATGAGAAGGATTGCTTTATTACTTACTCCATTGTACTGATATAATTTTTACCTTCCCCTGAAATCAAGACTAAACCAATGGTCATAAGCAGGGGATGCAACTGCATTCATTAACAAACATCTTTAATAACTATATCATGCAAATTCCATCTAATATAGTTTTGCAAAGTGGGAAATGATTAAAGATTAACTTACATTGAAAATCTTTCTTTTAACACCAGATTGAAAGGCAAAACCACCCTGAAAATGAAGCAGCCAAAGCAGAAGCAAAGTGAAGATCACCACCGCCGACAAATGAGCCATCACCGTCGCCGGAAAAGCCGTTGCATGGTAGCTCGACCTTCTTTTTGAGTCCATTCTGCTAATGCACCATACACTATACTACCTGCATCAATAAATACACAAATCTAGCCTTTTATCAAAGTGAAGATTCTAAAACAAAAGTAGGAAGAACCTAAAGACAGGGAGGAGTTTTTTATTCTTAGCTTTAAAATTGATGTAACAGCCAACAGGATTATACGCTAGTAATTATTTATTATTCACTTGTTTTCTTCTTGCTATCTTATTGTATTATGGACGGTTCTAGGTTTTCTTGTATTGATTGTTATTTGGAAAGAAATGGCAGTAAAGTAAATAATAGATTAATAGTTGTCCGATTGGTGAAATTGAAAGGGATGTAATTAACAAATTATTTATTTATTTATTCTGGCTGATTGATTTACTACAAAATTTGAATGTACTTATTAGGCCTATTTGTCGACAAATTGATGAATTTTGATTTTACGGATTTCCAATTTGCGGACCAGCTCATTGTATGGATAGAAAAATAGTCGTAGGCCTTTGTTTCCTTATCTTTTCAAGAATATTACATCATAATTACGTATGATTTCATCATTCGAGTTTGTTCTTAATTTTTTTTTTTTAGTTCTCTAGACAATGAGAAACAAACGTCTTAGAACTTTCATATTTCAGATAGTATCAATAAAAACACAAGTTGCAAAAAATCCACACAAAATAAAGCGATATGCCCTCATCATTTATATTAGTGTGTGAATTTTTTTTACAATACAAACAGTATCAATAATCGACATTCTTCAACTTACATAAACCAGAAGGAGATATCTTTCTAAACTTCAAATAACAGAAGCATCAAAACGTACAAGAACCAAGGATTCAAAAGAAACGGAGCATAAACTGGATGCAGCCTCACAGAAGTCGCGCTTAAAACGAGCTGCACTACCCAGATGGCCATCTCGACGAAAATTTACCATCATATCCTAGCCCTAAAAAAGAATATCAGGCTGCATAGCAGTCATATAGAGTAAATCAGCTATTGATAAGATTAATATTGTATGGATCTTGAAAGGACCATCCACTAACTAGCACAAGAATGGAACTCACAACAATATATTTGCAAAGTCCAAGATGCTGAATCCCAACAACCAATGTGAAATTTAACTCATCAAGTTATTTCATATTTCTATTACGCCTATATATATATTTCAATTGTGATGATGAGAGAAGCAAGTCTTTTAACCATTACGAGCAATTTATCTGCACATTGCTAAATAGCTGAGCCAATTTATTTCTCTGTGTTTTTTTTTTTTTTTTTTTGTTAGGGTTAATAACATTTTCCCATCCAAACTATACATGATTTTACACTTTTTTGTATAAATTTTGAAATGTTGCACTTTGTCGTATGAACTTTAAATTTGTTGCATTTTATGGTATTGAACAAATCATAGCCGTACACGTGTCCTAAATCAACAATTATGATTTGTTTAATACCCTAAAATACATCAAATTTAAAGTTCCTACGGCAAAATGCAACATTTAAAAGTTTACTAAAAAAGTGTAAAATCACGTATAGTTTGGATGGGAAAATGTTTTTACCCCTTTTTGTTATCACTTCAATTCTTATAATTCGAAATTCAATGCATCAAAGTGATATGTACTTCACAGACTTGCTATGGAACAAAAGGACAAAATAATAATAAACCAGAAGTCTTCCAAGGTAACATAAAAGCACTATAAGAAGAATATAAAGGCTTACCAGCATGCATCATACGATGAACATTAGAAGATAACTTCATGGTTTCCTTGGCTCTTCCACTGCCATCACTTTTTTTCCTCTTTCCTGAAGAGCCTAGAGAACCTTCGACTAGAGAGAGAGAGAGACTCAGGCTTCAGAGGGGAATTACTAACACAACATCACAGTACAACGTATACTACAGATGCGAAACAGTAAGATTTTTTTTGCATATTTGATAATAGCCACACACATGCAAAAAACCATCCACTCAAGGTGGTAACTATCCACAGATTAGGGTGCTCATTTCGTAAATGTTCCACAAACTTGTAAAGATACTCTGCAAAACTTGATCTATCAACTCATAGAAGAATAATGAGTGCAATTACCACTTATTTCAAACTACATCCTACTGGACCTACCATAATCAAACCCTTATCTGACTCGACTTTAAGTGACAATAGTCAAAATGTTAAGGAACTTTTTAAACATATAATTTATAAATTTGAAAGCACTCACAATATATTTTATAAATCTGCTCTTGAACCTTCCTACACTTTCCTTTCATTAGAGGGAATGCAAAAGGTTCACGGATACTAAAATACATTCCAAGAGAATGGAGCACCGTAATCGTCTTATTTTATGGGTTCTCAAATGGCCATCTCATGACACAACATAACGTTAAGAATTTTACAGTTTACACACAATTAATATAGTTAGAGCAAAATTGCATTCTTTTCTAAAATGCTGATGATAAAGACTACTCAAAACCTTGCTCTAGCATAGTTATGTGCATTATCTAAGATATCTTGTACCTTGCCACTCCCATACAACCTTAGATTCACCCTTTACTAACTTTGGGTACTGATCTACACGAGAATCTTCTTGAACCAACTCTTCAACCTACAGAAGAACAAAAAAAAAAAAAAACCACAAGAGAAAAAGAAATAACTATATGAATTGAGTAATTGTTATATTTGAAGCAACACCTATGACCCTTACAGTGCACGGAAGATGATGGATAAGGTGACCACCAGGTTCAACAAAATAAGTAAAGAATATAAAATGAAAATAACAAGCAAGTTGGAATTCACTACGACTCAAATCATATACTCCCTTTGTTACACTTTGAACTGATGTGACATTTATCAAATTAGAGAAGTATGTAAGTCTAAGAAAAGATAACTACTGAACTAACCGTTTATTTTTCATTCTACCTTTACACATCTATACAGGTTTCCTTCCTTCTCATAATACATATTACACAGTACAAAGCTGGGGGGGGGGGGGACCCTATCAGCCAATTTCCAATATTTAGAGAGTTCATTTAATCACGAAATATATACAAAGCTATGAGATCATCAAGATTTTGGTTGATCAAATAGACAATTTCTTAGAACCTCCCTTAAGCTGGTTTTAGTACATTGAGATGGAATCAAGGATAGTTAAATTTGTGGATTGATTTTTATTCCTTATGTTTCCATATACTGCCAAGTTGCACGTGTGGTAATAATAATATTCTTGGAAATAAAAATAATTTTTTTTTAAACATAATATATTTGGTAGAATCGGTTGTAGAACCCGTAATGAAGATACCAATTGGAATAATATGAACCACCATATCCACTGAATAACATGTTTAGCGATAGAAAGAATGTCAATGATCTATAAGAAGATGTACCTTTCTCCAAAGAAATGGATTCTTTCTTTCCTTAGGCGATAGAAGATGATCTCTCAACCAGGATGAAACCACCCAGGGTTCACCTTCACCACCTACGCTCCTGGATACCAATGGCTTCTCTTCAAGAATATCACAAACCTAAATAATTATCAGCTCGATTAATAATACATCTTTATGTATGTTAAAACTTAAACAGGTAGAGAGGAGGCTGAGACAAATCAAACTGAGAAGATTTAGTATATCTCCGCAGCATGATAGAAAACACTAAGGAAAAAAAAAACCACCTCTAACCAATAGAATACCTACATCATCCAAAATGTATAGAAAATATAATGTCATTCATTTCTATTGCATAAACACATTAAAATAATTAAAATTAAATGCATCAGACTAGACACTAATCTACACATGCATATTTCCTGGAAAAATCCTTAAGATCCTGATTCATAGGTCTAGGAACAAAGACTAGAATCTAAACCCAACTTAGACATCTCGTAGAATGATTTTGAGAATGACATTATATTTCTCATTCGATAAACCTAATCAGCATATCAGAAAGATTGTTCCACAACTATTCAGAGCATATTCATAGCAAGTTGTTCCTTTAGTTGTTGTACCACATTATCATCTCCAATCTATATTTTGTAACCTTCCGCTCAATAGAATGTGGCCCATATAATACCTTTCAGCCAGTTAAATCTTATCCTTTTCAGCTTTATTAAATCCTATGGCAGTAGCTCCATAAGGACTTCCTATCTAAGTCTCCTTGCAGGAAGGTTTTTACATCACATTATGTGAATTCCCATCGATACATTAAGCTGATGAAAAGATTTTGTGTTAAAAATGTAATACAAAATAATAGAATAAAATTAATAATGCTTGTGAAATGATGAATAGATCTATAATGCCCCCCCCCCCCCCCAACAAGCCCAGAGAAAAGAATCAGCAGCTCTCACGTAATGCACTATTATATGAATTTCATATCAACAAGACCTACATTTTAAGAAATGACATGACTTAATTGTAGGAGACTACAAAAGAATTCAAATTTAACATGAGAACAAAGAATCAATAAGTGTATATGCAAAATAGAGTCCTCCCACCTTCTATGTTATAAATGAGAGGATCCAATTTAAAAAATACTAAGAATTTGGATCCACAAATTAAATTATAAACACCTTTGAAGCAGTGAAATATAATACCTCATGGTAAAGCTGCTCGGCTCTGCCAGACAAGCGATGTCTTTGATAGGCCCTACACGCTATCAGTATGCATCCCATAAACTGTAAAATTCAATATAGTAAACAAGCTTTAACATATAGGTCCTGCAAACGATGCTTGTATATATGCAATGTATAGTTACCGATGCACAAGCAGGCACTGCAAGTAAAGCATGCTTGATAATCCACTGCCGGAGGACACAGCTCAGTGATTTATAATGTTTCAAAAGCAACTCTGGGCACTTGATTTCTTCAACGCTTAAAGCAGCACATCAGAAAATCAAACTAAAAGGCTTAAGAAATTAAATTAATATTGAAACAATGTCACATTTCATCAATTAGATAGTCACCGTAGTTTACCCTTGATTGTCTCTTCTTGTCTCCAATACACTATGAATAGAGTCCATGGCCTTTTGTTTTGCGGCTTTGTAAATGGTCTCATCCAGTTCATGGTAATCACTCAATTTGTATTTATCCAAGTTATTCAACAACTCATCCTCCGAAACCTAAGAGATAAAAATTAAATAACTATAATGCAGATAGCTCTATAACATTTTGGATGCATTTCTTGCTTGCATGAATACATTTCTGAAATTAATTGATAAAGTGTGAATGAATCTAAGTGTCACAAACCCAACATTTTCCACTTCCACTGCACAAAAGTTGAGCACAGGCTTCACATACACGAACTTCTACCCATTTTGACTGCAATACCATCAGTTATAACTAATGTTAGATTTCACTAGCTCAAAAGGGAGTATAGATTTGTCTGTATCTAAAACAAGAAATGTAGAGCCAGATATCATATACAAGTTTTTTGGCTGCTTTACTAATATCTCCGTCTTCAACACACAACTTCCCATTCCTTATATATCCATGATCACATTCCAACTTGCCATCATAACATACTCCATGTGTTGGACACAGTTCACAATATTCTGAAACAACATCAGTAATTAAGGAAAATGTAAAATGCAAAAGAAATGCAGGAACTTGTCTCACTGCTAAGGAAGGATAATTACTAAAATCAATGAAATGCTTCAAAGAAAGATTATTTATTAAATCTCTTTAAATTTACTACTTTAGTTTGAAAATCGGTTAACAACAAAATCCTCCCAGCCTCCTCATGGTAAAAGTTAACAGAAAGATGGACAGTTTATACAACTTACTTTCAATCCTACAAAGGTCAGCCAATTATAGAACCAATCAAAGATAATGAATTCTCAGGCACTGGTTAATGAAATTTAATTTTTGCCTTTATGATCTATATAAGACCTACAAACTACAAGTACTGAGTTGCATCATACAGCTACTAAGCCTTTCCCAAAGATATCGATGCTTTAATTTTGACAACCAGTACGATATAAACTGCACTCCATGGAGATTTGAGTTTTTCCTGAAAATTAGTCAAATAAATTTATGTGCGCTGTGGAACCGTTTACCATTTATACAGTTAACTAACAAAGTGCTACCTTGTGGAGTTGTCTAGGGACCAAAGGATGAAATTGTGTATCAACTATGAACAGTGCAGTGGAAATTTCGTCTTGCACAAACACATACAGTGTACAGAAGCTTGACAATATTCTAAAATTAAAGAATAAAATCAGATGGTGTGTGCGTGGGACACACTAAGTTATATACAAATTAATGAAAAGGAATTTTTTTTTTCTACCGGAGATGAAATCATTGGAATCAGAAGCATTGGAGTCGCAGAAGGGTTTGGGCGGGTGATTGAGAGAGGTGGCCAAGAAATTACAAGCGACAGCCACCGCGGCGGCGACGGAAACAACGGCAATCAAACGGAAAAAATCGGTTTTTGAGGATGGCAGAGAATCTAAGGATGGTTCATCGACTGGAAACAGAGAATGAGAAGATGAAGATTTAGGCTTCTTTCTTTTCTTGGTGTCTGAACTGGAAGCCATTTCAAAATGGAGGATTAAAGGTAAAACAATCGGCAATTTATACTGCATTTATTGTATAGTTTTTTATTGGTTTTTTATATTTTTATTTCTCTATTTTATTTTATACCCACTTATCTGCCTATCATCAATAAACATTAATAAAAAAGAATTTTGTAAAAGAAAAAAAAAAAGGAATGGTGATTGATTTGTGTTTTAAAGGGGGTGTTTGCAGTGTGGACTTTCCAATCGAAGAATTGGTGTGGCATCGATGGAGTTCATGGATGAATTAGAGAATAAGCCAAGATTCGTCTTCCAATCGAAGAATTTGGCCCAACCCCATCACGATGCTCTTCACCCTACCTCTTCCTCATTATCTTCTTTCATCAAGCCTACTCTCTTCATCTCCCTTTCACTTTCTCTCCTCATCTTCATTCTTGCTTGCTTTTACTTCAACGATGAACCTCTCAAGTCGCTCCTTCTATGGCTTTCCTTTTCCCTTCTAATCGGCCCCTTTGCGCCTTCCTCCCTCACTGCCGGTGATATCCGCGTCGGCGTCGGGCCGCCTCTCAAAGAAATTCCCAAAGCTGATACAGAAATTAATGAAAAGCCCAGCAGAAAATCAACAAAATCTCTGAAGAAAGCATCTGAAGAGCCAATCAGGCTCAATGGGGTTTCAGAGAAACCGTCTTCTGTTAATGGATCTCGAGCTGATTTGACCGAAGATAAGGTTAATGGATTTAAGGGGTGGTTGATTGAAGAGAAAAATGAGGAGGGAAGTGAGTGGAATGAGGTTGATGAGGAGTTATTGAAGAAGTTATTAGGGAAGCATCCGGTTGGAAAACCGGGGCGATGGGAAGCTATAGCTGAGGGGTTCAAGGGGAAGCATAAGGTGGAGACTGTGATAGCAAAGGCTAAAGAAATGGGAGATAGGAAGGGGGGTGATCAAGATTCATATACGAAGTTTCTCAAGCATAGGAAGCCTGTTGATAATCGGGTTATTGATGAGGAAAATGCTGTGAATGGGATGCTAAACGATGATGTGGAACAAGAGGAGAAGGGGAGTGGATGGACTCCTGCAGAAGATTTAGCATTGCTTAATGCATTGAAGGCATTTCCAAAGGATGTGGCGATGAGGTGGGAGAAGATTGCTGCATCTGTACCTGGGAAACCAAAGCTGGCATGTATCAAGAGAGTGGGGGAGTTGAAGAAGGGGTTTCGGAGTTCTAAGGCTTCTTCTGGACAAGCATCTTAGGTACTGGATGATTTTGGGAAATTTTTTTGACACTTGTGTTTTGAGTTTAAATACACTATTTTGATGCTAGGTTTCACTGCGGATTGTTGAAGATGATGACACTATTACTATAATTCAATATCAAGATTATATGCATGAATGATCTGCAGAATTCATCTCTTAAATGTTGCTTTGTTTGCTCGATATAAAGTTATTTGTCTAGACTGCTGACAAGCTATGTTTTCCATTTGTGTCTTAGATTCGTTGGATAATTATTGAATTCAATATTATGAATTGTAGAGTAATGCATTGATAATGTGTTATTGTGTGTCTACTTGTAAACTAAAGTCACGCGGATTGTTACAGGAGATGTCTATATTCCATTAAACCATCAAGAAGGTTGATGCTTCAAAGAGTTACTATGTTCAACAAGATTCTCACCAACATATTTTATAAGATTATTTTTATGATGATAATGATTTAATTTGAGAGATGATTGAGACAATATTCATGAATGCTGTCTGTCATCTGGATGAATGTCTGTTGCATAATTGCTTTGTAGGTTATTACTAAGTAAGGTGTAAAATAAAGGTAGTGACCATCCATCATATGTTGAATCTAGTCTCCATGGCAAGAGCGCCTGTGTAGATTGATCTTATGAAACCTTCTTAGATTTACCAGGTAGTTGTGGAAACAAGTCAGACTCTATGATGTGAAGTCAGTTGAATGCAGAAGAGAACAAGTTATTTCCTTTCTTTTTCTTGATGGTTTTGAGATGCCTTTGGATGCATTCAAGGTGTAGTTCATCTTTCTTTGTCAAAGCTGCATGAGACTGAATTTTTGATTAGCATAGGATTTTTATGCATTCTTCTGTCACACGAAGTTATCATTTCTACTTGATCTGTTGAGTAGAGTTGTTGATTTTAGTAGTTTTCTTTTCTCATCTTTCCTTGTGACTGATCTATTGTGAGAAGTGGTGGAATTGTGCTCTAGATTAGCTTAATTTCTTGGTTTGACTATAAATAGGAGAAAACTATATTGTCTTTTATGGAGGCGAATGTCTTCTACATCTTTCCTGTGAAAGGCAATGGATACTAGACATATACTACCGTAATTTTGGCACTTGATTATTTCTGAATGCTTGAAGATAGAATGAATTTTGGATATGGTATACAATCTGAAAATCATATATAAATCTCTAATATGTGGTGTGTTGCAGGATTGGTGCTCTTATTGGAATTTGATTTTTTAGTTTGTACTTTGTTTTCCCCATCAGTGAGTGCGAAATTATGAGCTTCAAACAGAGGGTGAAACAATGAGCTATGAACTGTGCAATTTGCACAAGTATTTGCTAGAGTTGAGACTTTTCATGGTTGCAAGAAAATACCTGAACTGTGAATTTTACAAGTAGTTGCTATATAACTGAGACTTCTCATGGTTGTAAGAAGAAACCTCGATGGCAGCGTACATAAAACAAACTGTCTTCCTGTAACGTGTGAATCTTATATTGTTGCTAGTTAGTTGTGCATTTTGGTTTGTATTGCATCATATCAGTTGCTGGATCAGTCAAGAAATTAAGCCTCATTGAATTTGTGCCAAATCAATTACTCAGCATATCATAAAGAAAACCAGAACCAGATTTAGCCGTGCATTGAAGGTGT
Source organism: Scutellaria barbata (assembly GCA_028654395.1). Classification (NCBI taxonomy): domain Eukaryota; kingdom Viridiplantae; phylum Streptophyta; class Magnoliopsida; order Lamiales; family Lamiaceae; genus Scutellaria; species Scutellaria barbata. The sequence continues at coordinate 15,111,254 of CM053645.1, forward strand.
AGTTTTAACAAGGACACAATGTATACAAATTGAGGAGTGCAATAATGCCTCCTTGCACTCGTGTTATTAAGTGCAGTATTACTCACACACCTTGCAAAATGAGCGGTGGATCTACATCTGATCATTCAAACGAAGAAAAAGAAAGAACAAGTTTCAGAACTCAATGAAATATAGAAACTTACAACCAGGTAGAATTGACGTAAGAAACACAAGCGGGGGGAAAAATGATCCACATTTATGAATACTGAAGCCATAGCTTTTAATGTGTTTCCGAAACCCACCAAAAAGTATATAAGAATTATCGATGAAAACGGGTAGGTGTTACAAAGTATGGTCATCCTGTATCTTTCAAACAACACCAACTCCACCATACATTTGGCCGCTTACAGGACCTCAACATGGATGTTACCAGGAGTTTTCAATGATCCATCATCTTTCAATGATGAAACTGTTGGGATAAATTGAGAATTTTACAGCTCTTTTCTGGAGTGCATCATGTAAATCTGACAAAATTGGAATTGGCAAACCTTGCACTCAAAACCGCCCAAGTCGAATGTCCTGGTCAAGGCGGTCCGCATTGAGAGTTCCAGGGAGTTCTCTGAAGTCCTCATTAAATACGGAATATGCACTGCATAAATTCAATGGTAAGAGCACAAGAGCAACAACGGGAACAGAACCAAAAGTGTGCAACATGATCGTGATGGTTTCACAAGTGAGCCTTTACCCATTCTAGAAATTTCTTGTTTGTATACGAGGGGAGGGGGGCAGGATTGGTTTTGTAATTTTCAGAATGTAATTCTCATGCCCAAATGTTGAGTAAGTACTATACAAGAGCCTGGAATCTTAACAATTACAACACCTTGCAGCTTAACATTAGTAATGGCATCTTATACCTCGTGCAGAAGCAGTCCATTACAAAATCACAAAAATTTGTAGTCACAGCACAAAGAGGAAATAAAAAGAAATTGCATGAAAAACATTGGAACAACACCTTAGCAAGCGAGGATATTTCCTGGCTCGTGCACGTACCTTACATCACCAGGCTGTCGCTTCCCAAGGTTGTAAAAAATAATAAGAAATCCAGTTCCGATTATCTGAATAACAGTGACCGAGATTCTCATTAAAGTGCAAATTCAAATCCAAGAAAGGAAGATAGGCCCTTGTTTAATGTTTATATTGTCCATGGAGGGTTTATGTCCATGCCTCTTCGAGAATAAAAACAAGAAATTCAATGTTAACAACACGACAAGTTCCATGTTATATGGTTACAGGTGATATTGGCAATTTCCCAAACCAAAGCTTAAATCTAGCTTGGCAACACAAAAGTGCTACTCTTTAATCATTCAAACAAATGATTCAGCTTATGCAGGGAAATTTTAGAACTAATAGACAAATTCTAATCAGCCATTAAAAATATATATATATATATATATCAGCAACTCCATTGTGGCATTCTTAGAAATTTCCCAAAAAAAAAACCAAAGACAATGAGCACATCAATACTGGGTAAGCTACGATGTTTCTGGTAAGGTTATTTCATCATTCCCATACTTCTAATATTCGACCAACAACCATCTTGGTCAAAAGACACGTGAGTTAGAAGCAAAATCAAGTAAAATTTAGAATTTATGGACAAATTCTACTAGAGTGTAATCTTCAAAGAGCATGAGAGCATCTCATTTTCAAGTTGGATATAAAAATTTCAGCTTATTTTATGGTGTGAAATGTGGCAGGCAGAAAACGCATGCAGCATTTCAAATGAATTTGCAGATTATAAAGAAATGAAGACTCACATATAAAGGTCCGATATCCAATCTATGGGCAACAGGTGCCAGGATGAACCATATTACAATGGCTGCCCATATCTTTATACTAAGGGAGAAAATTGCCATCAATAGCATATCTACCAGGGGGAACAAGACTGATCAGAAAGATACCATCATACTTCTGTAAAAAAAAGAGTGGTGAAAGTAGGTCTCACCGGGTAGCTTGAATTTATCATGCAGAAAGAAGAAAAGCCTCCTTTTCCACCTGCTGCTTGATTCTGGAAGCTGAAATTTCTATGAAAAAAAATAGAGAGAAAATGAGACTCCTAGAAGTTTCCAAAGAATACAGATTCCAGGAATCATGTAAAACTCACAAGATCTTCTCCATCATCATCATCAAGACTGTACTGAATATGCTTAGCAGGCGGCTTTGGTTTCATGGCAACAGTCAAAGTTTCTGGAAATGAAATAATCAACACTTTTTCAGATATATGTTAATAATTAATCATAATTCTAATTCCAGTCTTTATCATTACCCTACTATCACAACATAAATTACTACAAAGCTTGATGTGAGACCACATACCAAATAACTGTGTATATAAATATATAATCTTTGATAGAAAATATCAGTTTTGAAACTCTTCCATTCAGATTTGTTTTCCATAAACTACTTCACATCACTATTTACCAACAACTAAACCACAGCATATTTCCCTAACCAACACCCTTCCTGAAATACATTTACCAAAAAAATTATCTCCAAACACCTAGAACCAACATAAATAATGATTTGAAAAGGGGAAGAAGAGCCATAATGAGCCTAAATCATGAGCTGGTCAAGTTCACATTTAATTGAGTAAACCCAAACCATTCAAACCGGACAATTATCTATAATGGCTAACGATATGTGCAGATATTCCTACACTATTGTTTATGTTCAAAATGGATCTTGAAAATATATACATAGCCAACTTGATTGTACATAACTATTTAATTGTAAAAATAATGTAGACACACAACACGGGCTATCACATTTGTTTTTTTCGGTAATAAAACATAATCGTTACATGCAATACAAAAATAAACTCATGCATTTCATCATCACTAAGCGAGAAAGAAACACCTCATTTCACAATTTCTAACAGATCACTTTTAAAGATGATTCATGTACCTCCATCATGAAGTTGCACCAATAAATCATCACCATCTCTACTATCATGCAACACATTGCCTCGAAAAACAAGCGTCATATTCTCATGGGGCAGGTGTCTAGTCCCAGCTATCAATTTTCTCAACTCTTTAACCTATTAGTCAGGAAAAGAAGCATAACAAAAACATAACACAAATGATAATATCTGTAATGAAGGTTACAGAGAGAAAGAAGGCGAGAACATTGTTACAGGAACAAAGATGAAAAATGAATAAGCTTCTTTGAGATATGCTGACAGGAATAAGGATGAAGAAGCTGCCTCAGTCATCAGATAGCACAGCAATACCCTTCAAAAATATTTTAGGACTCTGTGCTTTTAATCATGAAGAGTGCAAAATGATACCCTTCAAGTTTATATTGGAGTCAAATGTACTTCTTATTAGTTCATAGATATTGCTGGTCATCTACATGTCAGTGAGGAATGTAAGGGTTCTAGCTGTCATTTGGTATCTTGCTGGTGGAAAAGAAAGTACTAGGCATTGGCAACCACAAACAATATAAACTTCAGGTACTTATGATCTATAACAACAAACTAAGCTTTTATCCGATATATGAGATAAACTACATGGATCATATCTCGCTATTGAACACATGCCGCTAAGAAGAATTTTAAGAACCTACAAAAATCATTGAATAATTATCGGTAGTGTATTTCTTACAAAGTATATTCGATTATGCGAAAGAAAAAACCTTCCCTATTCGTCAAAAATATTTTCCGAACTCCAAATTGATTCCACACAATGTAACAATGTTTTCCTATTATCGGAAGGAAAAAGGAAATATTTTTCCTCAAAAACAAGAACAAAGATGAAGAATAATTAAGACACCAAAAGTACAGAATAAGTGTTGAAATCACGGCGTTAATAAGATATACTGCTGATCAAACTCGTCGGAATCTCAAAAAAAAAAAAAAAGGTGAGAGAAATTAGCCAGAGTATAGAATGAGATACCTTGAGGTTAGAGGGGACCGTGAGGCAAGAGCGAGGAGAAGGGCCGATAGTACGCAGAGTGATGTTAACCATTCCATCAGCCTCTTCGATGAGATCGCCCATGAATCCACCGAATGTTGTACGTTAAGGTACTACGCGACTAATATCCAATTTCAAGGGGAGGAGCGACGACGGCGACGTCGGCTTGACCTGCCGAGTTGGTAATTGGGAGGAAATTTGGCCTTTCACAGAGTAATTTTTATTTTTAATTGAATTGTCAAGGTTAGTTTTATTTTAATTTTTATAATAAAAGCTATAATAAATAATACAAATTTAAACGGTAAAAAGGTAAAAAGTAAATGGATATACAAAAGTTAATTAAAATCAAAGCTGAGTATAATTAAAGCCCACATCCGTTTGAAAAAAAAAACATAAAACCCTAAATCTAAACCCCGTCTATTTTTCTCGATCGCCCCACCCTGAAGCTCACCAGTTTTCCATTATTTCTTGGACAATTGTGATTCGCTCAAATTCAAACCTCAAATTGACCTACATTTTCACTTTACACTTTCTTCGAGATTCGAGTCTCCTTTCACCGCAGCTTCCGATGGATTCCCGAGATTCCGCGGCACCACCACCCCACATCCCTCACCACCACCACCCTCAACAACCGCTACCGTCGCATCCCGCCGTCCTCCTCGGCCAAACCCAGCAGCATCTCCCCAACAACTCCTACCCATTCCCCAACAGCAACAATTCCGTCAACCCTACCACCTCCGCGACCACCCACACGCCTATCATGCACCAGCATAACCCTGGCTTCCCCTTCAACTCCATGGCTGTCGGCGGCGTCGGCGTCCCGAAACCGATGGATCATCTTCAGCCTGATAGGTCTCCTTCAGGAGGCGGGGGCGGGGGCGGTGGCTTCAGCATTGAGCCAGCCAAGAAGAAAAGGGGCCGGCCCAGAAAGTACTCACCTGATAACAGCATTGGGCTGGGTCTTTCACCAGCCCCCGTTACGCAGGTCCCCTCTCTCATAGCCCACAATGATTCCGCTGGTGGTGGTGGGACTCCTTCCTTGGAAACTTCTGCCAAGAAAAACCGGGGCAGGCCTCCTGGTTCGGTGAAACGACAATTGGATGCTCTAGGTTCCATTTGTATCTTTTAATCAGTCCTGTGTTCATGATATGTACATTGTGTTATGACAGTGTCTTATTCTTGTAAGCTTTGTGAGCAGGAGCACCAGGAGTTGGTTTTACGCCTCATGTAATTACGGTGAATGCTGGAGAGGTGAAGTTAAAGCTTCTGTCTTTGGTGAATTTAGTGTCTTGAAATATTTATGCACAACAGAGGAGATAGTTAACCTTGAGATTAGTGATTTTTGGCTGCGCCATAGTACTCTGGACAATCATTTAGTATATTTATATGATGAAATGAAATCTTGAGAATGGATCGTGGAAATAAATATTGTTTCAAGTAGTTATGAGAGGCTGACACACTATAATTTAATAAAATGTGTTCATTGCTTTATATCAAGAATGAGGATAATTGGATCTTGTTTTAATAGCATTTAAAGTCCTTGACTTTGATTATATAAATATTGTCTCTGTCACCCAGGATTAGCAAGAAATCATAAAAGGCCGGCATTTTGTTTTATAGATTCTTGGAATTAGGGCTTGTTGTGTAAAAGCTGTTGTTGGAAATTTCTGGAACTCATAATTACTTTATATCATCTCAAACACCTGGCAATACTTGTGAGCACATTTTGTGTAAACAACAAAAATTTGTTGATTGGTTTTCTTAATTTTCTTTAAGAGCCACCTAGGCGCCCAAATCTGTCTGCGTAGGTGCTCCCGAATCTGCCACACACATGGCATATGCCTCCTATAACGATGGTTTCCTAGACAATCCTTGATCATATATGTTTATATTACCATTGTCTCAGAAATAACATATAATAGAAATGAGTAATCATTTCTAAAGTTGAAGTTTGTCATACCTAAACTCCAAATTGAATTTAGACAAAATTTTATTGCCAATTTCTTGCTAATGGTTTATTTTTCTTCTCAATTACTTATGGGTTCTGTTTGAATTTTTATTTTATTTCATGTAAGACTGAAGACTTACTAAACCCCTTCTTTGCATTATGCTATTAGGAGAAGCACAAGATATATTGGTAAACAAGCATGAAGTTTTTACGACATTATTCTGTGCTAGTACCTTTTAAAATTTGGTTATCCTTAAGAAATGGCATGATATTTGCCTCTTGACATTGTTTTGGTTTTCTAAGATCCAGATCCTTAGTAACCTTTAAACATTCAATTGCTGATTTCTTTTGGTTTCTCATCTTTTGCAGGATATAGCTTCAAAAATCATGGCTTTCTCTCAGCAAGGACCTCGAACTGTTTGCATTCTATCTGCTAATGGTGCCATCTGCAATGTCACACTTCGCCAACCATCAATGTCTGGTGGAACAGTAACATATGAGGTGTGTGGTTTTGCTCGAGCTTTCTGGTGTTGAAGATGTCCTATGGCTAAATTTGTTAAAGATGTTTTTAGTTACCCATCATTGTGTGATAAAAGGCTTAGTTTGTAGTTTCAATTCCATACAATATTAGCAGTATTACTGCATGCACACTCTATTCTCTCTTTCAGCCTGAATGGCTGAAAACCCCTGATTTCCCTGAGGTAAGACAATTCTTGAACATTCCCTGTACATTTTTGAGTCACATGCTATAAGCCTAGTATTTTCCCCCAGTCCCATAATTAGAACTTCGGACCTAGACCTCATGCCTCCCTCGCTTTCTGTTGGAATTTCAGATGACTTGTTATGTTTTCCTTTAGGTTGGAAGATAATATATATAGATATTGGTAATAAATGCAATGGATTTTTTCATTCATATAACCTGAAACTCAGTGCATCTACTTAATTCTGCCTGCATATCTTTTAGCTGGATCCATATTCTCATTTGTTGAGAAAATACTGCAATTTTATTTGATATTTTTAAAATAAATAAATAAAGCCATAATTAAAGTGATTTCAAGGGTTTTCTTCCTTGATAGAAAGAACCTTCAATGTATTACTTTTCTTTCAAAAGCTACATAACAGTGTTAGATGCTTCAGATCCTTCAAAAGAAAATGCTGCACTACAGTGACATGCTTATGCAGCTAAGTGTGCTATATTCTGATTAGAATGCTTTGTTGCCATGTTTATGCATTGTTATTTTATAAAAAATTAGTCTTGAAATGTTATGTTTGTGCATATCCTGGATTGAAATAGAACCTACGTCTAGGAAATCGCAGAAGACTGATGAAACTCTTGATATTTATGTCCTTTATAGTAGTTACGGTGAACATTAAAGTACATAGAAGCTTATTGTAAGTTAGCACATGCCAAAGTTGGATGGAAGTCACCAGTGGGTGTGATCTTTTAAATAATATGCTTGAGATTGTCGATTAATCTTATCTGTAATGATGCCTTGGCTGATCTACAGGGGCGATTCGAGATTATCTCCTTGTCAGGATCCTTCTTGCTGTCAGAGAGCAATGGTAGCCGCAGCCGAACTGGTGGTCTGAGTATATCACTGGCTGGGTCCGATGGTAGGGTATTGGGTGGTGGAGTTGCTGGAATGCTTAAAGCAGCATCACCAGTCCAGGTATTGCCCTAACATCAGCTTACTCTATAATTTCTTATTCGTTTCCATCTGTGTTAGAAATGACACGTTAGATATGCATGTGAACATGTCTCTAGATTAAGATCCATATATCTGATCCTAGATAGTGGGATAAAGGCCTAGTTTTTTGTTTAATTACCAGGTTGTAGTTGGAAGCTTCATTGCTGATGGGAAAAAATCGAAATCTGGGCCATCTTCCACGCCACCATCTTCGCATATGTTAAATTTTGGAGCTCAAGGGACAGGTACTAGTCCTTCACCCGGTGCTACGAGTGAATCGGGCGAGGAGAATGATGACAGTCCTCTGAATCATGGCTCAGGACCATATGGTAATGTTGGTCAACCAGGTCAGAGTATGGCAATGTATTCTTCAGTTGGTTGGCCAAACTCTATGAAAATACTTCCGAGTTAGCCTCGTCCGTCTCCCTCGCAATATTTGTGTGTGGTTCTTTGGAAATGCTAACACCATATTGTAGGAGCCTCTATGCTTTTCTATTGTCTAGATATAGTAGATTGATTATCCTTATTTAGTATCCTATTTATGTAGCCTTCTTAGATTTGAGTTTGATCCTCATGTTCTGTTGCAGATTCAGATATGGTAATTCATTGCAGGCAAGGCCTTTTCTTCTGATTCCCACTTAATTACACACCCCGCATTATTTTAATTAACTTGTTCAAATTTATTTTCCTGGTTATGCTAATTCTTTTGTGTTTTTATTTTGGTGATTTGGAATTGAAAATTCGGAATGAAATTAATTTTAAATTCATTGAAATTAGAGTGGGTTTCAAATCTTCCAAAATCACTAAAATTATATGAATTAAAATATATGAATTTCAAACCCACAATCAAATCGGTTCATCAAACACGACCTTAATGAAAAGAAGGCTGATCGATAAAATCTCTTAAATATATTGATCAAAATAATTTTTAGGGCGTATTTGGATAGGTGGATTTAGGGAGATATTTGAAAATTATAATAACAAATTCATTGATGGTATTTGGATAGATATGAATTTGAAATTTATCACTTTCATTTTAAATTAATTTTGGAATTATTTTGATGGATTTTTAAATTCATTTCACTCATTTGAAACCCAAAATTTCAAATCACTCTATCTAAATAAAATGTGGACTAATTTAGTAATTATTTTTTTAGTAAGAGACATGTGCATAGCACATTATTCATAAATACTCTCTCAAGTTGTATCGACGCCTTAAAAGAAGTAAAATAAATCTTTAAAATGCACATTCTGTCCTTTCAATTCTTTTTTTCTTTTTAAATAATTCAAACCCTATACGTTATATATATATGTTTAAGAAGACTACGGGTAAAATATGTATTTTCCCCATATAACTTACCAATATACCAATATAATATCTTAATACATGTATATTGAAAATCATTGAAGGTGGAAATCCTTTTAGTTGGTGTTTACTACCCAAAACAATAAGACACCAAATTTTGAATAAAAAGAGACACGAGAATAGGTTTAGTTACATGAAACCAAACGGGGCCTAAAGATGATTACTGATTTTGTGGATGTGACAGAAGATAGAATGGGTAAAAGAACAATAATGAATGAGTAAAAGATCAGTAATATATGAATTTTCAAGTTCTGAACTTGAGAAAAAACTTAAAAAGTCATGATGAATTATAGATTTAATAACATCTATGCATATAACAATATTTAATGTTCTATGTTAAAAGATTGTTATTATTTTGTGATACATGTCTTTTTAACCTATTATAACTAATGTTTGAATATATTATAACTAATGTTTGAGTGTAAACATGTTATAATTCAATATGTTAAATGTTATTATAATGATATTCTAAATTAGTAACAAATTTGCAAAATTTAGTGTCAATATGTTAAATGTTATTATAATGATATTCTAAATTATTAACATAATTTATTACGAAATCAAACATATAATGAACATGATTTTTTAATAACTAAATATCGAAATTAATTTATATAAGATTTATTAAATATCCTAAATACTTGATATACTAATTTAATAAATACCGTAAATTGATTTATATAAGATGTTATTAAATATTGTCATGTGGGTCTGTATCTTAAAAATTTGGTATAATTGTATGTCGCAATTTCTAGAATAATGGATCATACGGATTCAAGATTTTGATATATGATAAACATACTGGACAAAACAAAATCACCAGAGTAATCAATCGTAGGAGATTCAAGATTTTGATATGTGATAAAGATATTGTCATGTGGTTATGTATCTTAAAAATTGGTAAAAAATTGGTATAATTGTATGTTGCAATCTCTAGAGTAATCAATCATATGGATTCAAGATTTTGATATGTAATAAAGATATTGGACAAAACAAAATCTGTAGAGTAATCAATCGTATGATATTCAAGATTTTGATATGTGATAAAATATTGTTGTCATGTGTGTCAGTATCCTAAAAAATTGGTACAATTATATGTCGCAATTTCTAGAGTAATTAATCAATCATACGGGATTCAAGATTTTAATATGTAATAAAGATATTGGACAAAATAATAGAGCTACGAATATAGTTTACAAAGAAATATTTCAAAATTAGTAAACAATGTGAAAATTACATTCAATTGATCATATTATGCACATGACAGTAACTTTATTTTGATAATTTAATTATTTTATTTAATTATGAATTCAATCGAAATAATAACTTTAAATAATAATAAAATTAATTTAAACTTAATATTAATATAATATATACTTTTTATATTTATCGCCGTGCGTCACGAGTACACCACTCGTTTTGAATAAAAAGAGACACAAGTATAGGTTTAGTTACATGAAACCAAACAGGGCCTAAATATATCATTCTTCCATAACTCGTTGCAAATTCTCAAAGCTCCAATCTCTCCTCATGCCGCTACTCCTCACCAACCTCGGCACCTGTTGGGTTGGGCCGTCGTATGTTGGGCCTATATCATGTATCCGGTGAACCAGAGAAGGGATCAATACTATCTTGGGCTTGCTATTGGGCCCCAAATTGGACCGGCTTCTATTCCTCTGAAAATTCCTTTTGGGCCTCAAATTTGGGACCAAATTACCGGACCAGCTTCTTTCTATTCTCTTCAAATTGGGCATCTTCCCTTCTCCAACATCCTCAATCTTTCCCAGGCAATTGATGAGGCTCATGACTTTAAATCTCAGATCAACTTTCAAATGATGAGAATAGTTGTTCTTTTCATTAAAAACAAAAAACTATGACGATAATAATATTATCAATTCCTCTGTATAAAATTAATAGCTATTGGTAAGAGATGGGAGAATGTGTGAAAAATAAAAAATAAAAATTTGTTGAAAAAGAATTTGTGTTTTGAGTTTGTTTGTTATGGGGGTCGTTGCCGAGGCAACAAAAACATGTCTCTTATTGTGGGAATATATCAGAAAACATGGTGGTAATTGAGAGTACCATAATGTTTTTCGGAATTGAGAGTAATATGGCAATGGCCAATTGTATGTGTAAGAATTTTTCATCCTATGACCAAGGTTTACCATTGATCTTGATTTTGTATAACCCTCAGTTGACCTTTTATTTTATTCTTCAGAGTTTTTGTTTTTGGATTTTCCAATCATTATTAGATCAGAAAACTTTTGATTTGGGACCCAAATAAAAAATATACAGACGTACGTAAGTTTGTGCAAATTGTATAAATTTCATACATTTTGTTGGTTTATGGAAAGAGGTAGAAATATGGCCACGTAGATAAAATTAAATTTAATAAAAAATGTAGAATACAAATATTCTTTATTAGACGGATGAAATAATATTAAAAATCACCACAATACATTAATATTCACATATAAATAAACTATATTGCCACATGCAATATTTAACCATATACCTACCAACTAAAAATTTTAACTTATTTTAATTATTTCTGTCAAATCATTAATAATGTATTAGTCAACGAATTTGCTTAGAACTAAAGCTGGTCGTGAAAGTTGAAGAATATTTTATTAAAAAATAGTATTAATTAGTTTAAAAGAAAAGATGTGGGTCATGTGACAGATAAATAGATCATCATTAAAATAATAAAATTATCACATGTATCACATGATTGGTTCTATTTGACTATAGTTATGTTAAATTAAAGGTATTCCCACCTGCTGCCACCCAATCCATCTTCATTTTTACCTTTTTTTTCTAGTCGAAGATAATCAATTAACTCGGTTTAAATTTTAAGGTCATTCCATTTGTTTGGTATATAAATACACAAAAGATTCAAAATTAAATTATTCCAAAAACAATTTGAAAATCATAGATAAAATAATCCGAAAACTTATATGAAACAAACTCTATGATATAATATGTGAGTTATGATCTCACTAGTCACTAATCACGATCTAAACTCACTTTATGAGTTAATATTTATTTTATAGATTATGGTTTATGAATTATTAATTTTTTTTAGTTAAAATTATGAATTATTAATTGACACATCTCACAAATTAGATCTCTCATAGCAGTGGGGGACCCAAAATTTAAAAATTGGGGGTGCGAAAAATAATTATAAATATATATAAATGAAATATTATTTAAGATTTAAATCTACACAACTCCAAACTTGCAAATAAAAAAATAAATACGATTTTTTTTCTAGTTTTGTTTGCTTTTTTTATTTTTTTAAGATTTTATAATATAGGAAAAAAAATTCATTACAAATATGAATTTTTTTTTTAAAGTTTTGTTTGCTTGTTTTAGAAGATTTTATAATACAAGAATTATTATTTAATCACTATAAAAGATTTTTTTTTAAATGAATTGATCTTCATTTTAAAGATATGAGAAAAAAGGTTCATAATAATTAAAAAAAATGAAAAATATTACACATGCTGTCATGAAGAGTTGAACCCAAGATTTAAAAGATGACAACAAACTAACTAAACTATATTAAAATATTTAAATTTTACATATATTTTTTTGTTTGTTATTTTCTAAGAAATTTGGGGTACAGTTGTACCCCTGTACCCCTTTGCTCCATGTAGGTCCGCCACTGTCTCATAGTCTCACAAGTTTCATATCCATGATAAAATCTTCTTTTGAATGGATTGGATAAATACAACAAAAAATGTGTGAAGTATTTTATAAAATTTACAACATGTATTTGAGTTAGATACATAAAAACATGAATAATATAGCAAATATATATAAACATAAAATTTATTCAATCATGATTTAATTTAAATTTACCAAAACTTAAGTTTGATAAAAACTCACTTTCAAGGATAAATTATTGCATACAACCTATTTCCAATTATTGAATATTCCAAAATCACATTTACTTATTTTTACAAATCAAAAATTTATTTCGTGGGTTAACCCTTACAAACCAAACATAATAAATACATAGAACCCTGATAATGGACAACGGATCTGTAAGCTGAAAAGGAACTGTACTGACTTGGCAGTGCATATGCAAGAATTTGGCAAAGGCAAAAAAGGAGGCCAATTATGAGCACATTGTTTGGTAAAAAAATAAATTGTGGGATTTAAATAGAAAAAAGACAGAAAAGGTGAAGTGTAGAAGTAAGATTACAACAGATTCAACGTACTAACAAAAATAGGCCTGCAATGAGTGTGAGTCTACACTTTGATTCACCAAATATGTATATTGACTGAAAATGACTTGGATTCTACATTTCTTTGGAAACAGTCCACAACTGTGATGAACCTGCATCTAACTCAGCAATAACTAACCTTTATTGAAACAGAATTACAGAACATATATGATGTTTTACAACATTTACTATTTTCACTTAGATATGAACTTTTGAAGGGTTTCTTTAGTTACGGATTTTGCTTTTAAATGAAAAAACTGTAGAATCTAAAAGTGTATAAAAAGCTGTAGAAAAAAATTTATTTTGATTCACAGATTCGCATTTGATATGAATTAGAAAATCTTATCATCTTCCAACTATATTACAAAAACATTCTACAATTAAACTCGTTATTTGAGCATAGAATAAGGTGAATCTAAATTCCATTGTCATTGCAGCGCAGGCCAAATGGAAGGCTGCAATGTCAATCTATCAATGGTCCCAACATCCAACTATAATAATTGACAACCTTTATTTTTCTTTTTTGAAAAGAACCTTTAATATTTTTAATAACAAGTAGCGAGTCATCATTATAATGTGGCTCATACAATTGCCTAGACATGGCCCACTTTTTCTTTACAAACAATTTTTATAGCAACGTGCATATTAAACACTTACCTTTTCAATCTTAATACATCATATCCCTCATCTGACATTATTAAACATAAAATCGTAATTTTAGGTATTTTTTTCATTTTTTATATATTTTAGGTTGAACCATAAATCGATCTCAAATCCATTTTATTTTGACTTTAAGAATCAGAATTGTGGTTCAACTGGTTTATAATCGGTCAAAACTTAGTTGAACTTGACTTCAAAAATCAAAATTGTGGTTCAACTGGTTTATAATCGGTCAAAACCTGGTTGAATCGATTAAGACCGTCTAAATAAAACCGGTTCATTTAAATGTATAGCTTCAATTCTATTTCCTATTTCTAATCAATGTGGAACAAACACTCTTACACTTGAATCTTTTATAGAGAATGAGCTATTTTAACACATTATAGTAGTTTAGAATATTTTTTAAGAAAGTATAGTAAAAAATGGTTTGTTTAGAAAAATAGGTGAAGTCGTCGCTCTCTCCTCAATAAATTTTGGGAGAGAACTCCCTTCTCTCTCCTCTCTTCTCTCTTCTCTCTTTCCTTTTATTTCCTCTCTCCTATGGTTGTAAACGAATTGAATTAATTCGAACATCATGCTATTTTATTAGTATTAGTTTAATTTAACAAATATTCGTATTCGTTTATTAATCGAATATCATGATATTTTATAACCTATTTTATTAATATTAATCGAATCGATTCTAATATCATAATATTTTATTAGTATTCATTTAATTTAGCAAATATTCGTATTCGTATTCGAATCATTATATTAAAACCCCCCATTTTTCACTACATTTATAGCACGTATATGAATAAGAATATTTTTTTAGATTCGAATATTATTCAAATACGAATATGAATATAATCATATTCGATTCAAATATTCGTGAATATATTCGAATAATTATAAATGCATATAATTTTACTAAACTATTAAAATATTTATTTAATAAAATAATATATATACCTACATATAATTTTTTTAACTTCTCATTTACTCTCCTCATCTCAATTCTCAGCCACATACATATTTTGAATTCGATAAATATTCATGTTTTGATAAACATTTTGGATGTTAATTTGAAATCTTTTAATTTATGATAAATATATATGCTATATATTTGCAATTTTATATTATTAATTAAAAATAAATATATATTTGGAAAAAAAAAATTTCAAAGTCCACATTTTCGAATTCAAATATTTGATTCGAATACAAATACGAATTTTATATTTGATTCGAATAATAAACGAATACGAATATTTGTTAAATTAAACAAATACTAATAAAATATAATGATATTGGAATCGATTCGATTCGTTTACAACCATGAGAGAGGTAATAAGAGGAGAGGGAGGCGAGAGGAGAGAGAAAGAAGAGAGAAGAAAGAGAAATTATTAAAATAATTAAGATCGCCATCACCGATGGTGATCAATATATTAAAATAATAATTTCATCATAACGGTGGCGACTTCACCTATTTTTCTAAACAATCCGATTTTCACTACACTTTATTAAAACATATTATAAACTACAATATTCAGTTAAAATAACCTAGAGAATGACTCCAATATTTTTGTAGTCAGTCAATCGATTTGGGGACAAAGTCTTTTACATTATACTATATCTCTCATACATCTTTTAGGTTTTTTTTTTTTATTATGGGACAACTTTTAATAAAAAATTATATACTTTGTACCAACATATTTTATTTATATTTATTTTTAATGTGGGGCAACTTCTAATGCCATATTGTGAATAAGTTATGAGAAATCAAAAATATACTCATATTTCTTAAGACAAAATTGATATAATTTAATGAGTTTTCTTAAAACTCAGGTTTATTATCGACATATAAATATAGTTTTATATGTTATGATTCAATAATGTTCTAGTTTTTTATTAATTAAGATTTTGGATTTATCATTATTGTTATCATTATTACTGTAAATGGTTTTCTTTTTCTTTTTATTATCATTATCATTATCTACAATTTTATAGCAAATTACACGATATGATAACAAAAAAAATAGTGTTAGATTTCTTATGAGCGGTCTGACCTCCCGGTTGAACCTTGAACCGGTGGTCAAGCCGGTTTGATCACCAATCCAGTTCGACGGACACTACTTCCTCCCACCACACTGCCTACATATACCTCTCATATATTTACAGAAATTAGTTCAGAAGTGATATTATGAGCATGAGATTCTAGCATTCTACATTGCAAGATGATAGAACAGGTTAGACATTAAACTTGATCACATGAATACAAACCCCAAAATTTCTTGGGATTTGATTTCACATTTTATATACATACACAAGACCAGTTTGCAAAGGAAGCACAAAGCTAAGTAAAAATAACTTAGAAACAAAACACAAAATCTCAGTTGCCACATTCAGCTAGCTAACTAAATTGCAGTGACCTCATATTTTATCTATTTACTAACAAGAAGATGAAGAAATTAACCATAGCAGACCAATTCATATCATCTACTCTCAGCCCCAACCATGGATATCAAAGCTAACCTAAGCTGCTCCGGTGTGTACAATCTCCCCTCCATCTTCACCGTCGCTTGTTGAATCATCAAATCGTTCATCACCGATATGCTCGCGTGACTAACATCTAGCTCCAACTCCCTCAGCGCCACCATCAGCTTCGCGGCTGGGTGGTTCTTCTTCCCACAATTCACTCGTATCATTGCATCTCGTCCGATGATCTTCACTTCTATGTCCGCCTCCACCTTCTTCGCGTTTAGGTCGTGCTGAGGAGGAGCAGGAGGAGGAGCCGACGACCTAGGTCTCGACTCCTTCCTGCTTAGTTCCTTCTTTGCTAACTCGAGTTGGTTCCTTAACTCGTCGTTGTCTGATTCGACACTGTGAACCTTCGATTTGAGCTCATTGATGTAAGCAATGGCGTCGCCGAGGAGTGAGGCCTTGTCCATTTTGGAGACGTTTGGAACCACGGCTCTGAGAGCGTAGAACCTCTGGTTCAGCTTCTCGCGCCTCTGCCTCTCTGCCTCCACGTGGTTCAGAGGCTCCTCCCTCCCATTGGCCGGCTTTCTTCCTCGTTTTCGAGGCTTTTTCTCGGGGTTTACTACTCTGCTGCTATCCACCTCCTTCACTACTGATGCTTCAAGATCGGAGTGGTCGTCGGATTCAAGATTGGCGATGTTACCAGGTTTCAACACAGGCAGGATCACGCCTGATGTGAAGGAAAGCATACCCTCCTCTGTACTGCCTCTCGACATTGGAGATCTCTTCTTGTTGCTATAGTTATTATTGTTGTTGTTATCCTCTTCAACTACTCCGAATCCCCTGTTTCTACTCTCCCCAAAATTCAGTATCTCCCCCGATTCACGCTTACAGGTGACGCTATTGCTGTTTCTATTTCCGGTGAATCCGAATTCGGAGAAATTTGATTCCCGATTTAGAAACCCCTGAGCATGTGGAGTCTCTGTTAAAGTGCTAGAGCTAGGGTTTTCATTACCGAAGACGATTTGCTTGCTGGAAAGGCTGGTACTGGGAATTGAGGAGCTACCTTGGCCGTTGTTGGAATTGTTGTTGTTATTAGTGGAATCTCTGATATCGACGGCGGAGGAAGAGGGGTCGGTTAACCAGATGGCGGATGGATCGCTATCGTTCGCCGACAAGGGCCAGGAGCCCGAGCCCGTTTCCGCGCCGTTGAAATTGAACAGGACTCTGACCTTGTTCATCAGATCCGAGCTCTGGAAAATCAAATCAGTGGAGCCTAGCTCGACGACGCCGTTGGATGAAGGTATGCAGACCAGGGTCTGAAGGCCGAATCCCTGGGCCTGTCGGGCCCGCTCGCACTGGGAGGTGGCGAGCCTCTCCGTGCCGGCCACCCAGACCGGGCTGGACCTGTAGAGGGCCTGGCCCGGGAGCCCGGACCCGTTAACAAAGGACTGCGTCATCGATATGAGAAAGAACCACTCAGTGTCCGTCACCTCTTCATCCACGGCGTCGTCAACGGTGGCCGGCTGAGAGCCAGAAATCAATGAATTCAACTCCCGGAGCACCTTCTTCCGGTGCTCCTGCTCCGTCGGACAAGACGCCGTTTTGCGCTTACCTTTATTCTCCTCACCCTTGTAGTAGCCGTCACCCCACCCCAACACCGACGGGCCGCCGTATTCCAACACCGACGACTGCCAGAAAATAGCGTAGGTCCAGCTCTCACGAGCGCCTTCGATCAAAGCTAGAAGACGCTGCTGTAGGGTTTCCTGATTAAGGAACTGCGTGGCGGCGGCGGCGTGAGCAGGGAGCGGGGCATAGGCGGGCTGTTGCGGGATAAGTGAGGAGGGCCAGTAAGAAGCAACATCAGAGGCAGAGGACATGAAGACGTCCACCATTGAAGCGTCGGCCTCCGCCGTGGAGGCGGCGCTGCTACTGGACCATAGATTCATGTGGGTTGGCTCTGCAGAAGGTGTTGGCGTCCGATAATCGATCATTCCATCAACAGCCTACGAATCTCTGTGTGTGTAGGTGGAGAAAAAGTAAGGTTTGAGATTGACAAGTTGGAGAGAAAAAGAGGGTTGAAAATGGAGAAATGTTGGACCGCAGAAGGAGGATGGAGAGATAGAGAGATATGGGTATTGGCGAAATAGAGTTGGATTTCGGATTTTATTTAAGTTGAATTTCAAGTGAATTTCAATTGGCTGCATTTCAGCTGAGTAAAACTTACAGTTCCGCGGAAAGGCAGCTTCTACGAATAGGCACCATTTACTATTTCATTTTTATATATGATTCTCTTTTTCTAAAAAAAACCCATACAACATATCATGGAACAAAGAATCAAATTATTTTTTCAGACTTCCACCACTATTATTATTGTTGTCTCTCGAATATGCATTAATTATTATACTATTGAATATACAGTGTTCTGCTAAAAATTTGATTTATTACTCACTCAACAAAATTTGAATTGAGAGCTAATTTAAATATGACTTGAGTTGAAAGTAAATTAATCTTACAGAATCTCAAACATATTGCAATTGTTATTTTACATTTTTAACCTAAATTTTCAAATTCTGGTCCATTAATTTGAAGAGGGGATGATATTCTACATGTAAATAAATTTAAATGTGATTGTTTCTCGCGCACAATTTTTTAATTAAACTAAAAAGTAAAGGCAATAAGGACATTCATACTTACATCATTTATTTAGTATAAATTTTATGATTTTGATGGTAAGTTAGGGATGTTTGTATGAATGAAGTAATAAATTAGAGATGAAGATTGATATAGCTTCAAAGGAAATGAATGTAAAACTGGGGAAATAAATAATCAAATGATTTGTAGTGTTGAATGAATAATAACATTTTATAGAAATTCACTTATTAAAATATCATACTCTGATATACTATCATTATAAGCTGATTTGTTTGCACTAAAAGATACTCATTCTAGTGGAGACACCATTATTTCTAAATTCTACAAATGGGTAGTAATTGTGCTAGCTGCTGAATTAAAGTATAATATCTTAGTCTTATTACTAATTAGTAGTTGTTTTAACGTATCAGACCTACTTGCCCAACTCTTTGCATAAATCATTGTGGATTTTAAATGCCTGCAAAGCATGTAGAATAATTATATATAATTCTATAGCATCTGAAGTATCTTATGATATTAATAATTATATAAAATATTTCAAATAACATTTCTCAACTATTATATCAAGATAATTTCCACTGCTGATACAATTCATTTGTAAAAAACAAAAAGATTTATTATATATTATAAGTGTGAATGTGTGATGTTAAAATAATTAAACATATGTTTGGTATCTAGCATAAATAATTGTCAAAATAAAACATATTCTATGGGTTGAGTGTCATTTTGTAAAAACAATAAAAGACCATACATTTTGGAATTTACGTGGGGGTAAATTTGAGGTGGAAGACTATAAATTTGGGAGTTTATTTGGGGTAAATTTTGAGGTGAATTTAGATTGAGTGCTTTGGAGTAAATTTGAGGTGACTTTAAATTGACTGCAGTTGCATATGACTGAATTAAAGTAGGAAATTAATTAGAAATGGAAATGGGAAAATAGGGAAATGTATGAAATCTAGATAGAATAACGAAACACATCACATCAATTTTTTTTAATTATGTGTCTAAAAAAATAAATTGAAAAATAGGAAGTATAGAAATTTCGAAATTATGGGAAAATAGGGAAGTTTGAGGTAAGGAGGTCAAATTTGAAACCATTGTTTATTTGCAATGTCATTTGTGGTGTCAGCTAAATTTTTACAACAAAATACAATCTAAATTTGTATTTGTCAATAAAAACTTCAATCGAAATATATTCAATCAAAATTTTCAAAACACAAAAAAAAAAAAAGTAGAAAAAGAAAGTACAAAATGGTACTTCTATATTACTTTTTCGTTTCTATCCTTATTAGTATATATGTATGCATGTATATAATTTTAATGAATGATGTTTAAATACCAAATATATAATACTGTTCAATACAACATTTCTGGTGATTAAATATTATTTGAAGTGATGATTACAAAAACAAAGACTAGGAATTTTTTCTAATAATAATAAGTCAATTTATAAATCATCAATCACAAAAGCCCTCATCAAGAAAACAACTAACAGATCCAAGAAAACTAAAAGGCGTATATATAAATGTATTTACATTTTAGAATATATTTATATATATATATCATAATCATATTTATATATTTTATATTACCCCGTCAAATTATATTTCTGATAAGCATATAAATATATCAGATCTACTATATATATATATATATACATGATACATTTTTCTAATTTTATATAAAGATTTTAATGCAAACATTAACATAAAATTGACTGATTTTCAATTTGCAACCTAAACATTTTTCATTTGATTGCAACTTGAGTTTAAGAGTTTTTTTTAAATGCAATCTAAAATTTTTTATTATCAAATGCACAATACGCATAACGCACTTGTACATGACTTTCATAAGAGGTTTAAAAAAATTTAATATATTTAAGGTGGATTTAATATCATGTTTATTCAAATGATTGTGACGTACAAGTTCATGTTGTTTATTTCATCGAAAAAAACATCGAAAAAAACTTAGGTTGTATTTTGAAAAAACTTTTGAATTTAATTTCACAATTGAATAAAAAAAAATTAAACTGTAAATTAAAAGTTGATCGTACTTCAATATTATTTTTTACATTTAATCCTTATATCCGATTAAATATTAATCATACATACATTATTGCACCTTTAAAATAATATTTAGCGTAAATACGAACTAAATAATTATTGTTTCATAATATGGTTAAAAGATCATGTAAACACTATTGAAAATCGGTTGTATTTGTATAATAAATCATAAATATGTATTCGCGTCAAGATCTTCTGTGGTCATTTTCTCAAATTCCAATAAATATTATGAAATATGTCACACCAACATTTCATTTTCCAAATTATTTTCCACACTAACTTCTACAGTAAATATCTCTTATGATTCAACTTATAATCTTAAATAATATGAAGATATAATCATATGAAATTGAATTGAGATTTGTAGGAGTCTAGTGTCGGAATTGAAATTTCAACAACAAACTCCCTAACTTTAATAAGCATCTAGAGATCTGGATAGTGGGTTGTGCTATACGATCTGGATGGACCAGTGGGCCCATGTTTATGAATGCAGCCGCCAGCTTTAAATCGGCAGCCGAATATATTAATCCAATTAATCGCCACGTTTTATTTTTGGTCATAGTTTTATCCAGAACCAATACCGATTTTGTTTTGTAGTATAATCTATACTTTTATTGATTTTCGTTTCTTTTTTTTTTTTATATTTATAAAAGTTCATATCTTTTTGAGTAATTACGATTTCTACTTTTATAAAAAAAGCTGATTAAGAGTTTCAACTTTCATTATCTAAGTTTTCGACTTTTATTGTCTCCCTTTTTTAACTTTCAATAAATGATTTTCACCTCATCTAATCATTGGATTAAATGGGCTTGTGATAAAAAATATAAAAAATTAAAACTCAATTTCTATATTTCATGATTCCAGAGGGCGATGGATGTAAGATTTTACTTCTAAATGAATATCTTTAATTTTATAATATATATTTGTGTGGCACGTATCATAATAAATGGTTTTGATATTATGTAAGTTTAAGATTGTGACTGATAGGGAATAATAAGATATAATTTGATTAGTTAAATTAATTTTCTTGTATATATTTAATCAAGATACATTTGTTGAATTTATGTATATTTTTCAACTGTAATCTCAATATACAGTGAATTCTTCCAATCACCTCATTAAAGGTGATCTCATATTTTTCTTATAGTGATGAAACAAAAACAAAAAAATACAGTATTTTAGGAATTAAAAAAAAAGGAAAGTAAAATTAAGCTTCAAGTCTTTAATTAAGATTTAAAACACTTTTATTTTAGAAGTGACAATGTACTAAACGACTGTAGAATTAAAGTTGTGGTATTGAATTATCACTATAACTAATTATGTCATTAAGTGGTTTTTTATTTAAATTAATCTTTTTCTTTTCACAAATAATGATAATAAGGAGAGAGAATAATAGTTTTTACCCCTAAATGTTTTCTTTTAGTTAAATCAATATTTTTTTTTTCACAAATAAGGATATATAATAAGGATGAGAAGAAATTCAATCTTGAACTCTATATTATAGAATTGGTGTTGAGATTGAAGGCATTTTTACTATATTTTATGAATGTTCAAGGGCATCTCCAGCAGCACTTGTGCATTTATTTATTGTAAATTTTTATATTTTTTTAATGTAAAACTTATCACTCATCGTCAATTTACATGTAATATTTTTTTCCAATAAATAGAAATATTCCATAATATTCTATGTTATTGTTTTGTGTTTTTTATTTATCTTATATTTATTAATACGCATAATTATTATTAATTGTGTTATAAACAAAAGTTAAAACAATTAATAAAGCACAAAAAATATAAATATGTATATATAAATAAAATGTATGAAAAATACAAAAAATGAAAAAAAAAAAAAAAGTGTACACATAAAACCTTCTTCATTAGCTGCCCAAAGTATTGGTTGAGACTTGAGAAGATCAGATGCCTGCGTTATTCATGATCCTAAGGGATTGGGTTGAAAAGATTCGAAGTAAAATAAATTGAGAAGGCTCGATACAATTAATTCAAATATATTAACCAAATGTTGGAGATGCATTAAGCGTGACAAGAAATAAAGGGATATAAATTAAAAAAGAGGTATAAAATTTAATGTTTTTGAATTTTCTGAACAACCTTTTTATTGTTTTTTTTAATCATGCATAGCACTTTTTTTCTCCAGTCTAAACTGTTCCTTTCTGAATTTTTTTAAATTTTGGATTTTAATGAGATCTGTATTTTAAGAGTTTTACTGGGTTGTGGTTGGCTCTTTGTTCTCTTTTACATGAACTTTTCTTTATCTTTTTTTACATATTTGTGGATTTATTAAAAAAAAAAAAAGGGACAAAATTTAAATTTATGAATTATATATTAAATATACATTGAAACAGCATACTTCTTAGGCGACATCAAAAAAATGATAATAATAATAATTAAATCATCTGCAGTTTATTTAGTGAAAAAAAAAAAGCGAATATGGTGGAAGAGAGAAGGTATGTGGAACGCGTTAGTGTCACGGGAAACCAATAGTAGCGTTGATTCATTGTATTTCTGAACACTGTTAAGAATCATTATTCAAATCCAAAAGTGGCCCTTTCCAGGTAAGTTGCTATTATGACACGTTTTGCTCGTTCCTTTGATACGACGTCGTTATTTTATCAAGTATTTCTATTTTTTCTGTTTTTGGTCACGCCGCGTTTGTGCCTTTTACTTTGACCCCAAATCTTTTAAATAAAATACTATAAGTTGTAACGGTCTGACCACTCATATCTTATCCTCTTTTCTTTTAAGTAAAAAATAAAGTGTTGACAATTGATATTTGCATACACCTCAGAGCATTTACAAAGCATATAAAAAAAATGATTTATAATTCAATTTTTTTTTTCGACTTATTCCTCTATATCATCATTCCATTAATTATAATTCATATTTTTAATTTCTTCAATCATATTTAAAAAATAAGTTATAATTAACTCTTTCTCCTTCATTTAATATTTAATTTAAGATTTTTTATCATCTAAAATAATTTTATATTTATGATAATATGAATAAAATAAATATCAAAATTTTAAAATATAGTTGTAAATAATTATTATAAATTTAAAGAAGTAGTACATAAAATTGAACAAGAATTTAAAGACAATTATTGAAAATACCGACTAACATAAATTGATGAATATAAAATAAATAATAAATTAATGACTCTCTTCGTTGGTACGTGCCCAAATATACTCAACTAAGTTCGCATGAAGTTGGTGATGAACTGTGTTGGAACGTAGTTCTGAATTAATCCTTAAATAATTTGCGAAATCTCGTATAGCTCCTTGTATTGGTTGTGCGGGCTCATCAACTTTATCGGAATTCCAATGAGAAATCATTTCTCCCTCATCTTCGACAATCATGTTGTGCAAAATAATACATGATAACATTATTAACTTCAATTTTTTCCTATAGAAAAAACGAGCAGGACCTCTGACAATAGCTCATCGTGCTTGCAGTACCCTAAATGTTCGTTCGACGTCCTTCCTTGCAACTTTTTGTCTTTCCTTAAATAATCGTCTATTTGGATCCTGTGGACATGGAAAAGCCTTGACGAAAGTCGACCATTTCGGATAGATTCCATCTGTTAGATAGTAACCATGATTATAGTGTGTGTCGTTCACACTATAGTGCATTGTCGGTCCTTCCCCAAGTAAAACATGGTTGAACAAAGTAGATTCATTCAAGACATTGATGTGGTTGCGAGAACCTGCGACCCAAAAAAGGCATGTCATATTCACAAGTCCTGTGATGCGACTGCTTCAAGTACAATTGTTGGAGAGCCATAACCTCTCGAAAATTGACCTTTCCAAGCAACTGGGCAGTTCTTCCACTCCCAATGCATGCAATCAAGACTACCCAACATACCTGGAAATTCATGTCTTGACTCGTGAAGTTGTAGAAGACGTTGAACGTCATTATTATTCGGCCTTCTCAAATATCTATCACCAAATATTGAATAAATACATTCACAAAATTTGAATAGACACCTTACAGCGGTAGAATTTCCCATACGTAAGTACTCATCAAAGCTATCGGCAGGGACTCCATAAGCCAATTGACGAATAGCGGTAGTGCATTTTTGTAGTGGTGAGAGACATTGTCTATTTATAGCGTCGGATCTTTGTTGAAATTCGGTCGAATGATTCTCCACTGCATTAACTATGCGCACGAATAAATTTCTACGCATGCGAAATCGTCGTCGAAACATATTGTCGGGATACATCGAATTCTGAGAGAAGTAATCTTGGAAGAGTCTAGCATGTCCCTCTTCACGATTTCTCTCAATGAACCTTCTTCTAGTGTTATTTTACATCCGATTTTCAAGAAGTTGAATAATTGTAAGCATCATTTGTTCGTCAGGTGAACCAAGTTGATCGTAGATTTCTTCATCGGTGTTGGATTCATCAGAATTTTGAGAATGAGACATTATAGGGTAGTATATGAAAGCTCTATATGAAAAAAATGTTTTTGTAATATGAATAAATGAAAATATTTTTGGTATATTTATAGAAAAAAATAGAGTCGTTTATTAACAGCCATAAACGGCTCTATTTTGATAACGGTCATAAACGGCTATTTTGGCAACGGCCGTAAACGGTTCTATTTTAATTTAAAAATGGTTATCATCTAAATTAATTTTAAAATATTGCACATGGGGTTCTGCTACTAATTAATTGTAAAATAATTATAGAATACAAAAAACAATTAATAATAATTAAGAACAAGAAATAAAAATAATTAATAATAATTAAAAAAAAGAAAAAAAAATACAAAAAGGTGAAAAGGTGCTCACATGTGGGTCTCTCTCTCACGCGCCTATGTGACGCGTGCAGTGCACACGCCAATCCTGACTAGCGTATCATGCATACACCATTTTTTTTTTTATTCAGCATGCTGAACCCAACTGTCCCATCGTGATTCATAATCCACTTTCTTTTTCTTCTACAATGCATCTTAGGTTATAGTTCACTGACTATAACCCAATTAAATTATGCATTGTAAATACTCTGAGTAGACACTTTTGTGAAATCAATTAGACTTGTGTATTTTTTTTTTCTTTTGTAGAAAAGGTTAAGTTTATTTTTATTTTTAAGACGTAAGTGTGCTTTTACCAGTACTGAAAAGAAAAGACAGACTATTTACCATTTTTCTTAAGCTTAATATTTGAATTCGTTTCTTTTTTAATCATAACTTTATTTTTTCTAACAATAGCTCTTTAAATATTTTCTTTCTCTTACCACCTATTTTAGTTCATACCATAAATCATATTGTTACATGCCAACTTATACTAAAACATTTTCATCATCAATACATATACAATCAAAACCTATAATGTTTAATTCTATCTTGTATCATTGTAGCCCAAAATTGTTATGATGGGTAGACTTGTTAAACATAAATGAGACACTTTCACAAATATAATTTCATGAAATTGAGTAATATTATTTACAACTCAAACTCATTTTTTATAAATCAATGTTTGATTTATCAATTAAAAATTGTTGGTTGACTCGTCTTATGAAATTAAATTCCATGAATCAGTTACTTAAGAGTCATTTTATGTTGAGTTTGTTGAATGATTGAGTGTTGGGCATTCTACTCGGTGTGATTTTGATTTCATTGATTTTTTTAGAATATTTTTAATATTATATATAATTCACTTTTAATCTTTTAAAATCATTCCATAAAGTTGATCGTTACTTTTAAAAGATGCCTTAAACTCCTATTTGACCATCTCTTTACAATGGAAGATACAATATTTTGTTATTGAGAATTAACTGTCATGTCCTAAATTTGGGGATTGGTTCTCATACTATAATCAACATTTCGATCCAATAGATGGTTAGGTTTGGGGTACAGTTCTAACATCGTTTTTATCCTTAACCTAGTGCGTAGGTTAAGTTTGTGGCGAAATGCACTACTGAGTTTGCTTAGAAAATTTCCTCTCATGCATACATGGTTAAGCTTCAGGCATGATTAATATGATTTTGATGTTTGGTACTTAATTAATTGATATGGATTCCTAATTTCCATATTGATATGACAATGTCCATTTTAAGTTTTTTAAACTCAATGTTCGGATAACTTATTTTTCAGACTCTTTTAAGTATAAAGTATAATCTTTCTGTAAAAATAAAATTGCTAATCACAAGAAAAAATAAAAGAAATATCGTTGTTGATAAATCATCGTAGTATTCGACCAGAATGTAAAGGAGAAAAACCTATTCGAGATTTGATCTATGATCAAACATGTATCCACTGTCTGTGGCTGGTCTCATGATAAACATAATTGGAAGCAGAGCTAGATAAATTCAATCGTTATGCTCATATCACGTTTCTTTGGATCAGTTTAGTAACGAGGGATTTCTATTTATATGTCCGACCACACATGTAATAAATGTTTACGTCCCATTTTTACCAACTTGTTGGGCAACTTATTATTGTATGATTGAATGTCACATCAATTCATGACAACAACTAATTAAGGTAATTAAACACGTGTCTATATGGATACCGACATGTATGTTAAAAGAGAAAACGACTCCCACCATTTTTCCTTATATTTTGGCCTTATCTACTAAGAGTTAGTCCCTATGTACCATTATTATTATAATTTAGACTTCAAATACTATAAAATTTGATTATGTTAAACACAAAATTTAAAAAAGGGACATGACTGACACATGTCATATGTCATAATATAGAAAAATAATGAAAAAGAAAATGGTCACAGTAATAAATGCACAAGGTCAATTCTTACATGAATTATTGGTGCCGTATTTTGGAAGACTTTCAATCAATATAATAATAAAATAATATACTTAAATGCACAATCAATTCTTACACGAAAATAATGAACACTGACAAAAGTAATATATTAATATAATTTTTTATATAGAAAAATATTCAATTGTTACACGAAATTTTTGGTGGGTAATACACAATTTTTTAATAATCTTAAGTAATTTCGTGTAAGTAAAAAAAAAAAAAATAATAAATTAATTTTTTTTACTTTTTCGTGTAAGGAAAAAAATTTAATTAATTTTTTTTTGCATGATGTAGGGTTGTTTTCGTGTAAGCCAAATTTTTTTTTTAACCCTTACACAAAATTAATTTAATTTCGTGTAACATTTTTAAATTTTTTTTTTTTTGCATGATGTAGAGTTGTTTTCGTGTAAGCCCAATTTTTTTTTTTTTTAGCCCTTACACTAAATTAAATTAATTTCGTATAAGACTTATACACCATTTCTCAAACTATTAAAAATTGTATATTTGATTGATTAAAAAATTTATACATGTTTGGCCATAATTTCGTGTAAAACTTATACTATTTCTCAAATAATTGAAAATTGTGTATTTAATTGAAGTCGATTACACATTACTGACATTCGACGAACTCATGTCCCATCGACACTTACACATTGACATTTTAAAAAATTGTGGTAATTGAGGCACAATTATAAGAAATTGTGGTAGATGGAGATTACTCTATATTTTGTAGTATTTTGAGCACAAATATAAACAATTGTGGTAATTGGGGCCAATTACTCTATATTAAAATATAAAATTCAATTTTGTTTATAACTTCAAATATGAATACTATTTATATTTATATAGTAGACATATACATATATATATCTAATTATTTTAATTAATAGTATACATAAAGATAATATAAATATATGTCCCAATTTATATTTATAAATATAAATACATGCAGGTTCAATAATTGGTTAGTTATAATTCTACAGACCTCTCTACATCAATCATGACAAGCCCCTATCATTTGGTAATTACATCATACTGATACATTTTAATCAAAAAATTTGGAGAATATTTATTTTTCCATATGTATCACGGTGATGTAGTTAATAGATGCATTGAAATTCCTAATTTGCTCCTAGAAGTTGTGGACGGCAATTTTCACCAATTATGCTGACAAATTTGAAAGAAGAAGAAAGAAAAAGTGAAAAATCTCTTTAGTCACAGATGGAATTAATTTCTACAAATTTACGATTGTAAAATTTGAGTTAATGCATTTCATAAAATTAAACCCTCTGAAATGCTTTGACAAGAATTATGATGTGAATAGGAAAAACTCATCATAAATTTCACATAAATTGTTTATAGGGAAAGATCGGGAATAGATCCCAAAATTTAAAATATTAAAATAATCATAAAGTGAAAGACGACAAAAATAGAGATATTATTACTCAAAAGAGTGTGGAATATGCTTCCTTCTATGATAATACATGCACCTTCTCTTCAAAAATAAGAAAAAAATTCTTCAAATTGCTTTCTATTTCTAAGTTCATGGCCTTCGGCCTAGCTTCATTAATATTACACTATTAGAAATCGTTGTTTTAGACGATATATATGTAAAAAGCCTTTTGAAGGTAAATTACATATTTTTACTATTTATATCTATTTTCTAAGATAAGGATAAAAATGATATATTTTTTTTAATGAAAAATATTTGTCAAACCACAAGACTTATATCTTAAATGATCCCTTTCATCTCATATTTATAAAAAGTAGAGTAGTGGGCCAACCTCTTGATGCCCTAAGCCCATGTTAGAAATATTCCTAAACCCATCTTTGAAATATCTACATCAAATTCATGTTTTATGTGTTATATATATTTTTTATTTTTTATACATTTGATATCCATATATAATCTCATTCATAATTGATTATAGGATTTTCTCCTTGATAACCGCATCCTACAAGCTAGCATTTTATATACATATTATTTATTTATTCATTTTACTTTTAAAACCAAAATACTCTTAAACATTTGAGTTCACGTTTTTCATTATAAATTTACAGAAATGTTTTACCAAATAAAGATAGTTATATGAGAAGAGTAGAAAAATGTAATGAAAAGATTTTTCATATATTGTATGGCCAACAATTTGCCTTTAAAAAAGAGAAAATCCATTTGGACTTGTGCGAAGAAGAGATTTAGTTAACATTTAAACACAGCTCAATGAGTCATTTTCTGAAAGAAACATACAATTGAATCACGTGGTAGTTTGTGGCATATGCTACGATACAACCCATTGAGCCACAAATATTTTTGTACCTTTAATTTTAAATCTTATTCCTTTTTATTAATATTAAAATGTATTATGAAATATGAAGATGATACTGTTATAGGAGAAAACTTCCGAAGTAAATAATAGTGAAAAATATTTTCTTTATATATAGGAGAGTTTAATATATTTCTTATAATATTTTTTTGGCTAATGTTTTTACCTGAATAATTCAACCAGTGCAGTATGTATATGATGATGATTATAATATATACCAAATCTTGACATGCTTCACATTGTCTTTTTTATGATTTTTATTCTGATTCAAATCGTATTGCTCATCTATATTTTCTTGAGTTGTTTGCATGTCCCACACACCCAAATATACATAGTTGTAGGTTTTGAACGTCAATATAATGAAATATTACAATAAATGTGATTTTTGTTGTGAGTTTCAACATATAAAAAACATCTAAATTTAAAAACTTGAAAAATAACGAATTTGAAGTTTGTTGAGGTGGAGTCTAAAAGGTAAACCACGTCTTGAGCTCAAGGATCTCCCTCAGTCAATGAATCTTACATTTACTGCAAAGTTGTTTCAATCAACATGAGAGAAAACATTTTATCCCTACAATCAATTGGGATAAAAAAAAAAAATTTAAATCAAGAGATTTCATAGAAAGACAGTTCTCACATCTATAAGTACTCGCATTGAATAACCTCAAAGGGGTCTGTGATTCGTTTATCTCATATAATTGTGGGCACTAAAATCTCTCAAACTTATCCTTCTCGATTGGGAGAGAAAACTAAAGAAAATAATTTTGAACATAAAAGAACAACTATTTTCCTCTTCATTACACTACTTAACTCAATCAACCCTTCTTTACGATTAATAATCATCGTTATTTCATTAATTATAACATCAACAAGTGTATATGTATCAGCATGCGTGAAAAAGGTAAAACCCCAAAATTTGTAATATGAATTTTAAATTAATCTGCAAAAAACCTCTAAAAGAGGGTTTTGGAGTTTAAATTTTTCATAAAATCCATCAATCCAAACACCTTGATGAAATTAAGATGTTATTGAATATTCGTCTTATAACGGATCAGAAATTCATAATTTCATCTTTTTTTTTTCTTCTGTTTGATAAATTTGAAATTTGAAATTCACAATTCTTTTTGAGGAGAAATGTCACGCCCCGTTTTCATATCAAAATTTTAAACATAATTAAATTATAATAGTGATTTTTTTTTCTTTTTTAATAGAGTATAAACGCAGCTTTACAAAATCGGGCATCCAACAAGAAAACGAATCCATCAAGATTTTAAGACAAAACAAATTCTAGAAGATAATCATAGAAAATATATGAACTTCTTTTCTCCGATCAGCGGAAAACTTTCTTGCTTCGATCAACACGTGTAAACCCTGTTTTATACATAACAAAGCTTCAAAACCACCAATCAACCATAGACTAAATTATTTACATGCCAAATAACAGACACTCCTGTTCAACCATCCTTGCATTCAGGGTTTTTCTGTAAGAAACAACACATATATGGGGTAAGTGTCAAAAGAACACTTAGTGAGGTCCAATTGTACAGGAAAGGGGACATTTATATTTTCTTTGTAAATAAAAACACAAACCACGTTGTGGACTCCCGAGTAGTCCCAATGAACTCTAGATAGGTTTCCGAAAAATACCTATCAAGGCCCCAAGCCGACCCGATTTGGGTTATTACACCCCCTTGTGCTGGGTTTCCGAAGAATACCCTGCTCTGATGGGTTTCCGACAAGGAATACCCTACTTGGCGTGAAGGCGCATGCACAGTTAAATATGACATAGTGGTTCCACATAAACACATAGAGCACATTGATCACGTTCAAGTTGGCCACATAACTCACATAACACATAAGTATAGAAAACTTTGACATATGTTGGTTTCTAATGAAACCCTCTTGATGCGGGTATTTCCCGTCTTCTCATTTCATGGAACCAGTCTCATTTTTGTCTCTTGAAATCAATAACTTTCGAAGTCGTATAATTTGCTCGAATAAAATTCATGTAGTGAAAATATTTCACTTTAAAATGACCTCACGTAACAACAGAATTTAAATCACATAGTCACATAGTTTTTCGTAAAATTGTACAATTTAAAACATAAATAAGATTTTACCCCCACCTTGAACTTATCATCGAAACCTGCTCAAAAGCTTTCGATAACCGGCTTAATTTGGTTTCCCGCGTGAACTTCCTACAGGGAATAGAAATGAACTTATTATCGGATTTAAATAGCTTAAGACTAATAAAATCTATAAAGGAATAAATCCTGGAGAAAATCGATAGACGGGGTTCCTAATTTATAGTTTATCGAAAATTAGGGTTTGTGGACTTCGCCCCTAAAATTAGGGTTTTCTCGCCTAAAGGGTCCATTGTCTTATCGTTTATCATTTTATAACGTCTAGGATTCAAAATATCGAAATTATTAAATTTTGGGGTCATAATATAATCGTTCGGTCAATTAATCCAAGTTTGAGGGTGATTCCGTAATTTATGCAAGGTTTAAGGTCTATTTTATAATTTCTAGTAATTTTGAGGACTGTTCTGCAATTTCAGAAGGTTCTGGGGGTCAAACTGTTAATGTTCTTAAGTTCAGGGTCTAATCTGGAAGTCTTCATAAGTCTGAGGGCTAAATGGTGAATACCTAGTTGTTCAGGGACTAAAATGCTATTTCTTTCAAATCCAGCAATTTGCAACTAAGTCCCTAGATTTAGCTAATTCCCATTTTAACCCCAAAACCCCCAAAACAGCTCCCCTACTCCCAACCCACTGCCGCCGCCCTGCTGCCCGCCTCTCCGCTGCTCACCGCCACCACTGCCGGCGACAGAGTCGCCGGCAACCATTACCACTCACACCAAACACACAATACATACATATACACACAGTCTACATATATATATATAGTATCCTTCTCCAGCATCGCCGCCGCTGCACGCGGCGGCTTTCCTCCTCCAGCCCGCCGGCGTAACCGGCGCCGGCTTCCTCCCCAATTCGACCCAAAACCCGACCAATCAGAGCACCCATCAATCTCAACACACAAGCACACAAACATGAATATATATATATAGTATACGTTCCAATTCTGCCGCCGCTAGATGCGGCGGCCCTCAACCAATCTCGCCGGCGCATATAGCGCCGGCCACCACACCCCACGCAAAGCCCGCCGGTGCGACCAAGCGCCGGCAAGGAAGACGGCAGAAAATCAGGGGCGCACAACAGTAATCAGAGAGAGAGATGGGGAGAGAAATAGAGGAGAAAGAATAGAGCCGATTTAAGTTCCGGGTTTGAATTAATGATGAGCTCGACTGTAATTATACCTTGACCGAAGCAATTGGCCGGAACAAAGCTCATTGATGGTGATTGGAAACGGCGGTGATGGTGGTTTGGTGAGATGGTAAAATGATGGTGATTGGAAACGGCGGTGATGGTGGTTTGGTGAGATGGTAAAATGGAAGGGATGAAGCTGTGCTTATTTTTTTTTTTTTCCTTTCCTCACATTTGCTTTATTAATTAACTTCTCATTTTGTAAAAGCTTGACAAGTGTGATGGAAAGATATGAGGTGTCACTCTCTCATTTAATCTCATTAACATAAAATAATTAAAACTATACCTTAGGATTAATTTTAATTATTCCTGCTTAAGAAAAGACATGTGGGTGTTACAAGAAAAATCCATACTGAAATGTGAAATCCTCGTAATTCTATATCTTAATCAAATCTTCTTTAAAAAAATTAAAAAAATCTATTTATCCAAATGCAGCATTGTATTCTATGGACACCATTAATATTCTTGTGCTATCATGAAATCTCCAACCACATTGATTTATATTACTGCGTGATATCATGTTGTCAACTCGTTGTTTACAAGAACAAACTGTCCCAATTATTTCTGACAGCAACAAAATGCATTTCAACACGTTCATCTAATTATATAACTCACCCTATTTGTTATTTCCCAAAACCTCCCTAACATCTACATAATTACATTCACGCCCAGTTTTATCATTGATGTTGTGATATAAATTTATTCACTTGTCAATTTCAATTTTGGAATCTTTTATGGAATTCCAAATTTATCCCTGTCGGGTGTAGACATCAATCAACTCTCACCAATTTTCACAAATTTTTGTGTGCTTGAAAAGGAGGTTTGGCTAATATACAAATAGGCTATGTTTTAACACATCACTCCATTTGAATTTGACATGAGAATATTTCAATAAATAACATAATAACATTAACTTTTTTTAATAAATTTTGATAGTAATATGACATTTTAACTCATACCCATCAAAATTTCAAAATAAGCATGAAATTTTCAAATTCAAATTTGCAAAATTTGAAATCCATAAACCCTTTTAAATATAGGAATTCCAATTTGAACATGTAAATTAATAAAATTTTAAATTACATTATCTTCTTCACATTTTTTTCCTCCGAAGTTTAAATTGAGTTTTCTACCTCAAATTAATTTGGTCATATATATAATTTGCTTCATTACACCAAATCTTGGATATCCGTACAAATACAATTTAGCTCATGGATGGGTCTTTTTCTCTCGAAGCAACAAATGATATAATACAAATCATGATTGTGTATACCCCCAACTGTAATATACCTTTGGTAGCTACAATTAAAAATTTATCATTCTTTTAGAAAACTATCATTTTTATTGTAATGGAACGCCACATAACATAACTATCAAGCTTTAAGAAATTAAATGATTTCAACAATATTAATATTCCTTCGTTCGAACAGAAAAAAGAAAAGAAAATAAATTTAATAATCCTACCTAGTTTGGTAACTTAATTAATGTCATTGAAGAAGAATAGAATTAAGTTTATCTGGGTTCGTAAACCTTACGAGAATAATGTTGAGGCGTCAAGGTATTCCAAATAATATATTGGGTCAAGAGATTCCTTAACAAAGTAAAAGTTGGGTCAAGAAACCGTATGATCCAACTTCCTGAGCCCACTGGCATAAGCCCAGCCCATTAGCCCAATAAGTGGCTGATAAACCTTTCATTATTCCACCAATATATTATTATCAGGAAGAACCCACTAGTAAAAGCCCAGCCCATATACCCACAATAGGTAACTCTGAAAAAAATCTGTCCCCTTTAGGCTTTAACTAATGTCATCATCATCATAATATAAAGGATTGATTACATACAAACACATTGAGTGAAATTTCGAATATATATCTTTCTCCTTGTAATAAGAACTTCAATTTTATTTTAGTTATATTATCAACAAAAAGTTTTAATAACAACTTCAGTAAAGTTGGTGGGCATGAAATTTTTATTTTTATTGAATTTAAGGATCAACATGTAAATAAATTAAGATTTTAAAATTTATAAAATAAAATACAATAAATATACAAAATTTCACATGAGATCGTGTCATTAATCAAACGAAATGGGTAACATAAACTCTATCTACAGCTAACACAATGAAAAATATACATTAAAATTGTAAGTTAACACATCATTTAGTATGCTTAAAATATTACCAGACTATCCAACAAATCCTGACATATTGTATAGAAGAAGTTGGAAGGAAAATAACAAAAATGATTAGATCCGACCCGTTTGAATTTTTACCTTATTTAAAATACCCTATCTTCAATAAAATGGCAATTCCTTGGAATTTCCTTTTCTACCAAACATAGCGTTGCGGTTGGAACATGTTATATCGACACCAATGCATCCACCGCCGGGCTTTTGCGTCGCTCTTTAGTCTTTTACCAAATAAAGGCAACATTACAACAATTTGGTCATCAATTTTTAATTAATAGAGGCAACTACCTGATGTCACCCGAATTGACTATTATGCCCCTAAACTACAAGGGCATTTTCACCACTTCGAAAATTTATACCACGATCAGGGGCTCACATTGCGTTTCTCAATTCTCACTGCTCTTCAATTCGCTTTTCGTTAACAGAGGGGGGAGAGAGAGAGAGAGAGAGAGAGAGAGGGGCCTTTCTCTCTCTAAAAATACACCCAATATATAGAATACCTATTTGCAATACATCCATCCTTATACGCACATCGGCACCCGTTCGTTGATCCTATTAACTTATAGGGCCATGGCTTCCGACAACTACACCGACAGAAACGTCATTTTCCGCAAGCTCAAAGCGAAATCCGAGAATAAGGTGATTTTTTGTTTTCTGTTTGTGGTAATACTTTTGATGGAGTTACGCTGTGGGTTTCGATGGGCAATGCTGAGATCTGATTCAGATCTGAACTTTTCCTTTATTTTTTGTGTTTCATGGGGTTTGGGTTGAATCCTGATTTGGAGACTGATTGGAATTTCAGATGTGTTTTGATTGCAATGCGAAGAATCCAACTTGGGCATCTGTCACATATGGGATCTTTCTGTGCATTGATTGTTCGGGTGTTCATCGAAGCCTCGGTGTGCATATTAGCTTCGTCAGGTAATTCGTTTTTGCGATTTAATTTTTTCCCTGTTAGATCAGCTTCTAGGTTGCTGATTGAATGGTTTTGTGATTCTTCCACATCAGCGTTTTACTCAGGGTATTTTATTGTACACAGTGAATATTATCTCGAAAATTGTGAACCTCAATGTTAGGTGATGTAAAATTGTGACAGTTTCTGCATCTAGAGCAATTTCTTTTTTTTGAAATATAGCTTTTTATGTGGACATGTAAAAACTGTGTATTAAGAAACTGTATGGTCTGGGTGTACTAAGAAACATGTTTCTCAGTGCCATTGTTGGCAATTTTGTGAGTGTTGGGTTTGTGATCTCAGTGGACTAACCCATTTACCTTCACATTCCTTAATTTAACATTAATTTTCCTTGGTTATAGTGTTGGATGTATTATTGGGCCTGAAGTCTTACCTATTTAGTTGAAGATTTTATTATATGGTAGTGTAGGCTCTTGGTAACTTCTTGATGTTTTTAGTGTGTTTACCTTTACTTCTTGTGAGTATTTAATACATATACATTTACTGGATTATCTTCTTAGTTATTTTCAGCAACTGTACCTATAATTTTGACGAAAATATATTGGAGTTAACGTCGTAAGTAGTTTGATCCCTACAGACAACATGAAAGCAAGAATAGTTGAACTATAAAATATTTGTGAAACTTTTCTTGTATGATTATTTGGAATTTCCATTGCATGATTTTCCTTGAATTTTGTTGGATACTTCTCTAGAAAATGGTGGTAAGTTACTCTCTGAAATTCAGATAGTATGGTCCTTTTGAATTACCTTTTAGAAATAAAGGCTTTGGGTACTTTCATGTTTTAATCTTCAACTTCTCTACATATCAACTTAATATCAAATCTACTCAAAATTCATACATGCAAAATGCCATCAAACAAGCACATATTAATTTTCGAACCTCTTGTAACTGCATAGAACTATAAAAATCCATACTAATTTTTTTTTATTTATTAAAACTCTTAATGAGTATTGAAAAATCCATATGTACACACATGCACGCACATAGTGAGTTTTTATCTTAGTATATATTCTGGTTTTTATTATATAATTCACTTGTTTTTCCCACTACACATCATGTAGCCATAAAGCCCTTATGTGAAGCTCATTGAATGTTGTATTACGTGTGGACATATTCTCATGGCAACAAAAAATTCCAATGAAGAACTAGAACCGTGGGATGCCATTAAATGACAGGAATGCTAAAGTTTGAGTTTAATTGAAAATCAACTTTTTATTTATCAAAAAAACTACAATAGACAATTTTGATACATTGAATTTTTGGGCTAATATCGCAAATTTATAAGCCAGTTTCCCTATCATAATGGTTTGGTAAGCCAGCTCAGTATGATTAATGATTGAACTTTGGTTCCAAACTTCGTGCCCCTTCAAAACACATTTCTTCCACTTTTGCACTTGACTTGCATCTTGATTTATTTCAGACTTATTGTGATAAGGACATTGCATCTGAGTTGTTCTGGTTTCATTCTCTACATTTGCTTTCTTCTTGGATCGCCATCTTTGCTCTTTTATAGATTTTAGGAATGTCAGTTTATCTACATGTGATACATAAGCCTCCTAACAGAAAGTGAAGATTTATTTGATAAAATTAATCGCATTTTGGAACAAATTCTTCTTGAGGTCGCCTGGCTCGAAATCTGATATATTTGAATCTTGGTGGAGTAAACATTATCAAAATGTATTTGTTGGATTGTGTGACGGAACTCAGCAGCATTGTATGTCTTTGCCTTTGCTTGCGGATTTGGATAGTATGTAGATTCAGTATATAAGTGTGTGATCAGATATTGTTCTACAGGCACCATTAACATCCAAATAAAATAACCATAGGTATTGAGTATTGAATAGGGTTCAGAAAGCAGAAAGGAGCATGAGTGCATTGATAAGGACTACAAGGGACTCAAAGATGATTACATTTATAAGTATAATACTTACACTGCATCACTTGGTTTGGGGTGTTAAGATTTGAAAATGCTAAGGAAAGTGTTAAACGAGGTATTTTTGGATAATTGGACTAGTTTTTTTTCTCTATCTCTTATTCATTCTTGTATTCGTTTGACGTTAGGCAGCTGCAAAACTAGTTGTATACTCTTTATTACCTATTCTTAAAATTTAATGTGGACAATGCAAATTTCGACAGATTTTTAGGGACTTTGGTGAAAAAAAATTATGGGTTTAACAGACTTATAAGTGACAATGGTCATTCTATGGGGTGTTGGAATTAGATTTCGAAGGGCAAAAGATTACATCTTGGAGTTTTGAATGATAGCTAGAAACAAAAAGTTTTCAATTTATGATTATAAAGTTATGGGAATGAGGTTATCCTGCCCAATCTTCTGGTTTTGAGATATTAAATAATTAACTTCAGAATTTTGTGTTGCCTACTCATGCCTGCCCATATCCTTGCTTTTCTTTAAAGTCCTGAGATTGAAGATTGAAGATGGCTCAGATTAGAAGGAAGCAAGGAAGGACAAATACAGTGGTTTATATCTTGATTTATGAGTTTATGACTTTGGTCAACAAGGGAGATTGAAGAAGACAGAAGAAAAATTTAGCCAGAATAAAAGATCTGTAAACAAACTGTAGGTTAAAAAATGGACGTATGAGTATTGAATATTATCTTAAGTTTATTTGGATTGTGAAGTAACTTTGAAGTAGATTGGTTTATTTAAAGAGTCTTTGGCAATTTGATTAGGCCCTTATGGTTTAAAATGAACAAATAAATCATGTGTATATTGAAAATGAACTCATTTACATACACATGCTCGGTCATGTATATTTAGGAAAATGAACACTTTAATATCAGTGGCTAAAAGAGTATGGCAAATGAACTAAGAAACACCATGTTGTTTAAGAAATGTGAGGTTGTCTGCAGTTTACTCTTATTACATTTGTTTTTTGAGAGAGAGAGAGGAAGGGAGGAAATGGAGAAAAATCATCATGGTTTTGGTGCATGGCTAGTTTGTCAAAGTACCTGATCTTGGTTTTGTTTTTATTTCCTTTGGAGATTTACTATTACAATCCTAAATTGCAGGTCAACAAATATGGATTCATGGACTCCTGAGCAATTGAAGATGATGTGTTTTGGTGGAAATAACCGTGCTCAAGTTTTTTTTAAGCAGCATGGCTGGACTGATGGAGGCAAGATTGAAGCCAAATATACCTCAAGAGCTGCTGAGTTATACAGGCAATTACTTGCAAAGGAAGTTGCTAAAAGCAATGCTGAAGAGGCAGGGTTACCATCATCCCCTTTAGCCTCCCAGTCTTCCTCACCTCATGGATTTTCTGATATAAATGTCAACCAAGAAGCAAAAGGTGCTTCTTTGAATGATGCACCCAAGGAAAGCCCTTTTGTGAAAAATGGAACAACTGACGGTTCTGCTTCACCAAGAGCCTCCCAAGCGGCATCAATGGCTGTCAAGAAATCTCTTGGTGCAAAGAGAACTGGGAAGACAGGGGGGCTAGGTGCTAAGAAACTTACTAACAAGGTATGTCACTTCTTAATGTTAGTCTAAGCTTTATGCAAATTTATCATTGGTGTGATATTTTTTTTTTTGGCTGAATTGTCAAATGCTTTAATAATTGCAGCCTAGTGAAAGCCTTTATGATCAGAAGCCTGAAGAGCTACCTGTACAAGTTTCTCCTGCCAATTCTTCAACCAGTAGCACCCCTGCAGTTGCCACATCATTTACATCTCGATTTGAATATTCAGAAAATGGTCAATCGACTGAGATGAGTACTGGAGGTGCTCGAATTGTTAACCACATATCACCTCCAAAGTCGTCCAATTTCTTTGCTGAATATGGCATGGACAGTGGTTTCCCAAAGAAAAGCAGCTCAAATTCATCAAAAGTGCAAGTAAGGAATTCTTGTTGGCAAACTTAAGTTGACAAAAATTTGCTAATGTTCTAAAGATGTTGAAAGTTGTTATTGTAGTCTGTTCTCACTTTTCATATAATGTAAGTCTTAATCTGGTTATTAGGGAAATCAGATGGTTAATTAGGTTCATCCACATATTCTATCATTTATTTGCAATATCCTTCATAGTTTAATCTAGTGTCTGTCCCACATAATTTTAACCTTTCTTTGACTTCTTGAAGGCGATTTGGAACTAAACATCATATTATTTTTTTCTTAAAACTCATTCCACCTCTACTATCATAAGGTTGAGGAGACCGATGAAGCGAGGAAGAAGTTTTCTAATGCAAAATCTATATCATCAGCCCAGTACTTTGGTGTTCCAAACAAGTCAAGTGATTTGGAAGCATCAGCTACATTGCAAAAGTTCTCGGTATGCCATATATCCTATATAATTTCATTAATGTTCTATTATTTTATTTATTTATTTTATTATTTTTGGGGGGGGGGGGGGGTGGGTGGGTTCATTGTTCAGTTATTACAGCGCCCTTCTGCATAGCCTTTCTAGATTCCTGAGATGTGTTAGATTTTTTTTTTTATCTGATCACCTTTTTTTTGTTTCTATATGGTTTTAATATCAGCTGGCATGTGAATTTTATTAGGAATGATTGAACACATTTTCAATTTTAGTTACTAGGTTACACATTTATGATGAAAAGTTTTCTCTTCTACTAAGAGTAGATGACAGATAAATATGAAGATAGTGCTTTGCAGTGTCCCTCCCTTTCTAGTTACATAATTCTTCCTTGGTTGCATGCACCTCATTTGATTGGTCTAGATGTGTCAGGATATGCACTTATTTGTTCCATTGTGTTGTAGGGGTCATCATCAATCTCAAGTGCTGATCTCTTCGGTCATGACTCGAGTTCTATTGACCTTTCTGCAAGTGATCTCATCAATAAGCTGTCTTTTCAGGTAATAGCTCTCTCTCAAGTATTGATATCAATAAGTTAGGAGAGTCGTAACATGAATTAGAGACTAATGACATGATAAGAAAATATGGTAGTTGAAGGGAATATCTTTCATTCCTCCCAGTTTTGGGAGGTATGATTTGTTCCCATATTGTGATATTAAAAGACTATTCTCATTCATATACTTCATCACCAAACAATGGTTTTCATTCCATTCCCATTCCAAGCTTAATCCCACCATATGGAGTCTGGAGTCAGTTACATGAATCATATATCACTATTATGTTCTGTCAAGATTTATGTTTGCATTCATCTTTAACATATATAATTTTAATAGTTTCTTTCCAAGTCCTTTTAGGTCTTCTTTTAATCTGATTTAATAACCTAATATTAATTGTGGAAAGAAAACCAAGTATTAGTCTCATAAGTTCTTTGTGTAAATGTTTATTAGTGAATATAAAATCAAGTATATGAATCAGGCTTGAAAGGAATGCAATAATATTCATTACTCACTGAGAATCTGATTAAGACCTTGCCAGGGTGGCTAAAAATTTCTTTAAGACTTGATTAACTGAATTTGAATCCATCTCCAAACTCCAAACTATCTCAAGCAAGCTTCTCAGGTTTCTCATCTATTGGGATTCTCCTACTTTTGTGCTAATGCATTCATTTCTTCTTTCTATCTTAACATTTCATTTCTGCTACCCTCATTTTCTTATCATGATCATATTTAGTCATCGACATTCTGATACATAAAGCATACTGGTCTTATTGCTGTTCAATCAAATTTCAATTTAATTCATTGTTTTGCTTACTTTCATGTTTTGTACTAAAATAAAATGGAAAAGACATATACATGATAGCATTATTGTATTAAAATGTTGTTTTTTTGTTGTTTATCAGGCACATCAAGATATCTCCTCTTTGAAGAACATTGCAGGAGAAACTGGGAAGAAGCTAAGCTCTATCGCATCCTCCCTATTAACAGATCTGCAGGACAGAATCCTCTGATAGAAAATAATATTGTATTTTTACATGAAAACAAAGAGTTTTGCATTTCCTGCTCCTATGTTATATGTAGTAGTGTTTGATGTAAAAAAAAAAAAAAAAAAGAGTATTGTTTCAGAGGCCAAGAGATGATTTTTAAGATACTTAAAGTGCTGTTTTATTAACTAGTTGCAGAGACTGCTTTGACGATGCTTGTGCTATATGGTTTAATGGTTTTGAGCCCTTAGGTGCCTTTTTTGCTTATTAATTTTTTTGAAATAACATGGATTAGGGAGAAAGTTCGTTAAGTTGAATGCGTCGAGCTCGGTTGTCGTATGCTTAGATTTGCTATTAACATATTTTTGTCGAAAATAATAATAATAAGGTTGCGGCTATTCACACCTTATTTTTTAGTACACCGCTTAACTAATTTCACCCTCTTTTATATGTTTTGTTTCTTCTTTTTTCTAATACACCCCCTTATACATTACCTATATTATCCTTAAATAAAAGAAATAAAAAAGTCTAAGTTTCAAAGAAAATTGAAAAACACGGCATTCAACTTTAATAAATTACCTATATTATCCTTAAATAAAAGAAATAAAAAAGTCTTAAGTTTCAAAGAATATTGAAAAACACGGCATTCAACTTTAATAAAGTCTCTTCTTGTTGACTTATCAGATTTTACAGTTTTGTTATGTTTTAACTTCATTGTTGTCGAATAATAGTTATTCAATCATTCAAATTCCAATTGAATAGTTTCACCTTTGTTCGATTGTCGCTAAATAAAAGTTGTTCCACACAAAAAGTAGGAACATTGCTTACATGTTCGACCATATATGGTCTAATTTATGCAAAATGTTCTTCTCAATTTGGTCGAACAATTTTCAATTGTTTTTCATGTATCAGTCGAACATTAGTTTAGTGTTCTTCCTGATTTTGTTGAACATTTCGCGATTTACCTTCAAATTTTTTGATTTTACGGGATCGAAAATTTCATTCTCTATTATAAAACATGACGAAAAACTTACTTCCTACATCTCCATGAAATTTTCACGATCCATTGCTAGTTAGAAGTAAAAAATTTGTTTTTGTAGAATTAGTGAGAGAAAATTGAGATATTTATAGTTTCAATATCAAAGATTAAGATCTAAATGACGTAGAATTTTAATTTGATTATAATTAAGATTTGAATTAAATTAGAGTTTGAATAGAATTAGGATTTAAGTAATTATTGATATAGTTTCATTTATAAATTATATAAATGGATATTTTAATCAATTTTACAAGGTTATTTTGGTCAAAAAATTTAGAAGGGTGTATCCAGAAATAGGAGATGTGAATAGTTGCGGCCTAATAATAATCTAATGAATTATTTTCTTTTAAGTATTACTTTATCACAGGTTTTAACAATATACCTTTCGAGATGCAATAATCCATGTTGGAAGAGATGAACTGTTAGGTGGAGTTTTTCGTACTTGGATGAGATGAGATATCCAATCTTGTTACGAGCATCAATATGCATCTCCATGGACCATGATGCCACAACAAATAATTGATTTGATCGAGAAATATCGATGAATAACAATTCATGGGGCTGTTATTTGAGGTAGTTGAGCTATAATTGTTATCAGCATTCTTATACTAAAATGTATAGGCTTCAATAATAGTTTGTAATAAGAAAACCATTAAATTTTCTGATCATATATGACCTCTCTTTTGAGTAAATATGTGGAAAATACAATGACACCTGATGAAAGACAACAGTTGTTGAGGAAAATTGTTGTCTGATGTGTGTGGTGGTATTAAAAATCGCATTCCTCAACTATAAAACGTAATAGTAGTCCAGCAATTTAACACGTGGCGGCTCCAGGAAGAGTGGTGTTATTCCACTTATAAAAACGTAAGATGGGGAGCGCGCTTTTCTCGGCCAGGTTTAAGAAATAAAGAAAATGGAAAAAGAAATTAAACACACATTTATACTTACAAAAACGTGTGAGCTTGAAACACTTTTACAACAGAAATAACGGTCATAAAGTTGAAGCATGAAGGTGGTTGCTGAGAACTGGGTTTTTTTGGGAATGAAGATGGCAGTTTGCAGCGAAGATTCCGAATTCGTTTCTAATCCCTTTTTAATCATTCAAGTTGCATTGTAAAGAGTATATATAGGGCTTCGTAGTTGTATTGAGATACTTAATTTTTCATTCATTGTATAGATTTCTAGAAAGAGTAAAAGAG
The DNA here is from genome assembly GCA_028654395.1 of Scutellaria barbata. Taxonomy (NCBI): domain Eukaryota; kingdom Viridiplantae; phylum Streptophyta; class Magnoliopsida; order Lamiales; family Lamiaceae; genus Scutellaria; species Scutellaria barbata. Next base: position 15,155,919 of record CM053645.1, read on the forward strand.
AGAATGTCACTCAGTGTTAAGAGTTCTTGTAATCTTGATTTTTCATTCCTCAGTTAATAAAGCTGTCCCATCCCCAATTTCCACGTGGATATAGGCATAGTTAAGCCGAATCACGATAAGATCTCTGTGTGCTGTTCTTGTTTCGTTTTTCTTTTGATTTCTTGGTTGGAGTTGTGAGTTTTGAGTTCTTGCACATTGTTTGTGGATTAAAGTGTGAGTTCTTGGTGTTTCTTGGTGTTAATATTGTCAAGTGGAGCCGACTGTGGGAACTTGAAGGCCAAGAAATGGGATCAACCAAGTTTGATTTGGAAAAGTTCAATGGGGATGGTGATTTTGGTTTATGGAGACTTAAGATGAGGGCTCTTCTGGTTCAATAAGGTGTTGTTAGTGCTCTGAAAGGTGAGGCTGGGTTCACATAAGCAATGAAGAAGGAGGAAATGGAGGTTCTCCTTGAGAAAGCCCATAACACTCTTATATTAAGTCTTGGGAACAAAGTGCTTAGAGAAGTGGCAAAAAAAATTTCAGCAAAGGCAATCTGGGATAAGTTGGAAAGGCTATACATGGTAAAAACCTTAGCCAATAGGTTATATATGAAGAAGAAGCTCTATGCCTACCGGATGAATGAGGAGAAGTCAGTCACAAGCCAACTTTGGAAATTCTTGAGGATTCTTGATGATGTGGAAAATATTAGAGTATCACTTACACAAGAGGACAAAGCTCTCATGCTTCTTAGCTCAATGCCTAAGAGTTTTGAACACTTCACAGATACAATTCTTTATGGTAGGCAAGACACCATCACTTTAGATGAAGTCATCATAGCCCTTAAGTCCAAAGAGCTATCCAAAAGTAATGATGGAAAGACTAAATCATATGGAGAAGGTCTAGTTATAAAGCAAGGTGCATTTAAGAAGAAGTTTCACAAACAAGATCAGAAACCTGCAGTGAAGAAGAATGACAAGTCTCAGCAAGAAGCAAATGATGATGTTGGTAATAACACATGCTTTCACTGCCACAAGCCTGGACATTATAAAAATGATTGTTTCAAATTCAAGCAATCAATCAAGAACAAAGGAAAAGGTCCACAAAGTCAATCCAACCAAACTGCTGCTGAACCTTCATCTGCACAAGGCTTTGAGAATGCTGAGGTTCTTTCTATCATTGATGCGAGTATAAGCACTGAATGGATTTTAGACTCAGGTTGCTCGTTTCATATGTGTCCCAAAAAGAAGTGGTTCAATGACATATGCCTGCAGGATTATGGATCAGTCATGCTTGGTAATGATCAAGACTGCAAAGTAAGAGGTATAGGTTCTGTCCCCTTATGCATGCATGATGGTGTTGTAAGGATCTTGTCTAAGGTTAGATATGTTCTAGATTTGAAAATGAATTTGATTTCATTGGGCATGTCGGACACTCAAGGTTACAGCTTTCAATCTGAAGGTGGAGCACTCAAAGTTTTGAAAGATAGCTCAATTGTCATGAGAGGGTGCAAAATGAATGAGTTATATTTTTTGCAAGGTAAAACATGTCTTGCAGAGATAAATTTAGTTGCTGAGGTGGACAAGACATTGATATGGCATTTCAAGTTAGGCCACATCAGTGAGAAGGGCCTGCAAGAGTTAGCAAAACAAGAAGTTTTTGGAAAAGATAAGATTTCTAAGTTTGATCTTTGTGAAGTGTACATGTTGGGACAGGCTAGGAAACTTAGTTTCAAACCTGGAAAACACATAACTAAAGGTATTTTGGAGTATATACACTCAGACCTATGGGGTCCAGCTAGGACAAAAACCAGAAGTGGTGGCAGCTACTTTCTATCTTTGGTAGATGACTATTCAAGGAAGATATGGATCTACATTCTCAAAACTAAAGATGAAGCCTTCCAAACCTTTAAGGAGTGGCTTGCTGAGACTGAAAACACTATTGATAAGAGGCTCAAAGTATTAAGGACAGATAATGGCCTGAAATTCATATGTGCTGCATTCAACAAGTTCTGTAAAGAAAAGGGGATTGTGAGGCATATAACTGTACCTGGAACCCCTCAGCAAAATGGTATTGCTGAGAGGATGAATCAGACTATATTGAATAAAGTTAGGTGCATGTTAATCAGCTCAGGAATGCCCAAGACATTTTGGGGAGAAGCTGCTTCAACTGCTGCATTTCTCATCAATAGAAGTCCTTCATCAGCACTTGGTTTCAAGACTCCTGAAGAGAAATTGTGTGGACATATTGCTGACTACACTGGGATAAGAACCTTTGGGTGTTTGGCATTTGCACATGTGAGGCAAGATAAATTAGAGTCTAGAGTATTGAGATGTGTGTTTCTAGGATATCCAAATGGGGTAAAAGGTTATAGATTGTGGTGTCTTTAACCTGGAAATCAGAAGTGTATTGTGTGCAGAGATGTAGTCTTTGATGAGAGCAAAATGCCTATGAAGTAGGTGAGAAAAATTCAAGTTTTAGCTCAGCAACTAATCAGTGTCAACTTGAGGTGGAACAACTGAAATTGAAGGATACAACACCTGATATACATTTAGATTCAGATCATGGTAATGACCCTGAGGTGGAACAAGATGATCTAACAAATTATCAGCTTGTGAGAGATAGAACAAGAAGGAAAGTCAAACCACCCTCTAGACTTGGTTATACTGATAACATCTCTTTTGCTTTGCTTGCAGCACAGGAGATGCAATGCCAAGAGCTTAGGACCTATGATGAGGCTATTCAATGCAGTCAAAAGGAACATTGGATGGTGGCCATACAAGAAGAGTTATGTTCCTTGAACAAAAACCAGACTTAGGAGGTTGTGAACAAGCCTAAAAACCAAAAGCTTGTTGGCTGTAAATGGATCTTCAAGAAGAAGATAGAGGCTGCAAAGGGTGGAAAGATCAGGTTCAAGGCTAGGTTAGTTGCCAAGGGGTTTACTCAAAATGAAGGGTTTGATTATGCTGAAATCTTCTCCCCTGTGGTGAAGCACTGTTTCATTAGGATGTTGTTGTCTATGGTTGCTCAATTCAACATCGTTCTTCACCAAATGGATGTCACTACTGCCTTTTTTCATGGTGAATTGAATGAGAAGATTTTCATGAAGATTCCTGAAGGTCTACATGTAGAGAATAAAGACAATAAGATATGCTTACTGAAGAAGTCACTCTATGGCTTGAAGCAAAGTTCAAGACAATGGTACTTGAGGTTTGATAAATTCATGCTAAGAGTTAAGTTTGAAAGGAGTCAATATGACAGTTTTGTATATTTTAAGCACGATAAAGCTGTGCATACTTTCTTATTACTTTATGTTAATGATATGTGTTGACGTTGGAATTTGTAAGAGAATAATTTCTAGTCTAACACCCAAATGTAATGAATATAAAGTGAAAAAATGTGAGAAAGATTAGCCCGGAGCCTACTCGGACAATTTAGCTCGGCTGATCCTGGACGGTAAAATGACTGGGTAGGATCTTATAATATTAAAGAATAGGAATTCCGATCCTTTTACAAGTTAAAATTACATCTATTTATAGACAAAAAATACAAGTAGTGGGAGGTTACATCCACCTCTCCACGATCTCCTCCTCAACCGCTCCCTATTCTTAAGGAAGTGGGGAGTTGGCTTAATCATCCACTTCCCTTTTTGTAGGATAGTTGGAGTGGTCTTCTCAAAATCCTGCTCATCTGATTTTTTCTGGGCTTTCTTGCCAAATCCCGGTCGGGTCGGTAATTGTCATTTTTAGCCCGCCTTTTTAGATCGAACTCTTCTGGTCGGCTCGTTCATTTCTGGCCGGCCTCCTTAGATCGAGCTCTTCTGGTCGGCTCGTCCACTTCTGACCGGCCTTCTTAGATCGAGCTCTTCTGATCGGCTTGTTCATTTCTGGTCGGCCTTCTTAGATCGAGCTCTTCTGGTCGGCTCGTCCATTTCTAGCCGACCTCCTCACCACTTCTGGCCTTCTTATATTTGATTTTGTTCGACTCGAATTAGAGGTACAACAATATGCTTATAGCTAGTACTAACCTCAGTGGAGTTAATGAAGTTAAATCCTTACTCAAGTTTAAATTTGAGATGAAGGATTTAGGGAAGGCAAAGATGATGCTTGGAATGGACATTCATATCAGTGAATGAGGTGATGGTGTGATGCTTGATCAAGGTGACTATCTTAAGAAGGTCTTAATTAAGTACCAAATGAATCAAGCCAAGGTGTCAGCTATTCCAATTGGTCAGCATGTGAAATTATCCAAGGATCAATACCCAAAGTTACAGGAGGAATCAGATTTGATGCTGAAAGTTCCTTACTCCAATGCTGTGGGAAGCACCATGTATGTCATGGTGTGTTGCAGGCCTGACTTGGCCTATCCAATGAGTGTAATAAGTAGATTCATGGCTGATCCTGGTAGGGCTCATTGGGAAGCTGTGAAGTCAGTTCTAAGGTACATAAAAGGCTCAGTTGGACATGGTTTAAAGTTTAAGAAAATAGATGAAGATGGATTGCCTATAGTGGGATATGTTGATGCAGATTATGCATCCAACATAGATACAAGGAAATCACTCACCGGCTATGTATTCACCATGTTTAAGACTGCAATTAGTTGGAAAATAAGTCAGCAATCAGTGGTTGCCTTGTCCACTACAGAAGCAGAGTTCATAGCTCTCACAGAAGCAATAAAAGAAGCTATTTGGCTCAAAGGTATACTTCAAGAGTTTGGTCTGATTCAGAGCTGTGTTCCAATGCATTGTGACAACAATAATGTCATACACTTGTCCAGACACCAAGGATATCATGAAAGGACCAAGCACATAGATGTTAAACTCTATTTTGTAAGGAACAAGGTTGAAGATGGTGAGGTTGATGTGATAAAAATACATACTTCTGAAAATCCTGCTGATGCATTTACCAAGTCCTTGCCAGTTCAAAAGTTCAGGTTGTGTATGGATTTGATAGGTCTGAATGATGGCTTAGTGGTTCATGAAGCTGGAGCAGTAAATCAGACTTAGTTTTCTCAGCAAGGTGGAAAATTGATGAAAGACAACAGTTGTTGAGGAAAACTGTTGTCTGATGTGTGTGGTGGTATTAAGAATCGCATTCCTCAACTATAAAACGTAATAGTAGTCCAATAATTTAACACGTGGCGGCTCCAGGAAGAGTGGTGTTATTTCATTTATAAAAACGTAAGATGGGGAGCGTGCTTTTCTCGGCCAGGTTTAAGAAATAAAGAAAATGGAAAAAGAAATTAAACACACATTTGTTCTTATAAAAACGTGTGAGCTTGAAACACTTTTGCAACAGAAATAACGGTCATAAAGCTGAAACATGAAGGTGGTTGCTGAGAACGGGTTTTTTTTGGGAATGGAGATGGTAATTTGCAGCGAAGATTTCGAATTCGTTTCTGATCCATTTTTAGTCATTCAAGCTGCGTTGTAAAGAGTATATATAGGGCTTCGTAGTTGTATTGAGATACTTAGTTTTTCATTCATTGTATAGATTTCTAGAGAGAGTAAAAGAGAGAGTGTCGCTCAGTGTTAAAAGTTCTTGTAATCTTGATTTTTCATTCCTCAGTTAATAAAGCTTTCCCCTCCCCGATTTCCACGTGGATGTAGGCACAGTTAAGTCGAACCACGATAAGATCTTTGTGTACTGTTCTTGTTTCGTTTTTCTTTTGATTTCTTGGTTGGAGTTGTGAGTTTTGAGTTATTGCACCTTGTTTGTGGATTGAAGTGTGAGTTCTTGGTGTTTCTTGGTGTTAATATTGTCAACACCAATTTTTATTTTTTTTAAAGAATCCTATTGTAAGAAAGCAATATATGCAAGAGCCCAAGTTGTAATACACAAAGTTAGTCAACTAATCAATCCATGTAATGATGACAAATTCTAAATTGATTTCTGTAATCCTCTCAACATTATTAGGAAAATAGTGCAAGTATATAACACTGTATTATCGTATCATGATTTAACATGTTATCACAGAACTAAATGAAAAATATAAAGTTAAAAAGCTATTACAAAAATAAAATAAAATAAAAAGTTATTACAAAAAAAGAAAAAAGAAAAAGAAAACGTGAGGAGGGGGAGGATGGGTATTGGGTGGGTGGGGGGGGGGGGGTTTGCTATTTCACTTTCCCTCTCGTTCTTAAAAGTAGTAAGTATCTATAAAATCTATAAATTACAAGCAAACCCCAAAATCCGTTTTCCCTCCTCTTTTTTCAAATCCCTCCAATCTTAACAAACCTTTTCCTAAACCAAAACCAATTCCTCTTTCGAAATTGATTCGAATATTGCTTTATCTTTCCCTCCATTCCCGATTATTTCATCCAATTCCTTCCGTTTTCCAACTATTTTCAGATTTCATCAAACCCTAGTTTTACTCTAAACCCTAATTCCTGCATCACACAATGGATTCCCCAAATTCCGACTATCTGTCACCGTGCAGCGGCGACACGTCTCCTGAATTGTACGACGCAGCTGAGTTGCTGGAGGATGAGGCTGAGGCCAAAGAGACAGAAACTGAAAGCGACGATGAGCGCCTCAATTCTCGCCCGAAAAATGCTATTTCCTACGGTTACACGTCTCACTGGTCGCAACCCTGGTCGTCGTGCTCCACAGGTGCTGAAATTTGTAAAAGCCCTCAGAAACTTCAATGGTCGCTGCCTTTGGACAACGGGCCCTCTAGCGGGCCTTCGCTAAAATCTGTGGGAGTTGCAACCAGCCTTTCGCTTTCCACTTGGCCATCGCAAAACGATACCAAGCGTCCTTTAGTGGTAAAATTTTCCCCTTGCTTTTTCGAACTATAATTGTGTGCAGCTGTTTGTTAGAGTATCTCTGTTATATGATCGACACTTTCAGTTAGTTGTTTCTTTTTATGATTTTTGAAAATCTGGTTTATTTATTATTATTATTTTTTTAATGATGACATTTTGTTAAATTTGGCAGGGAGCAGGGATGGAAAATTTAGGCAATACTTGCTTTCTGAATTCAGTGTTGCAGTGCTTTATTCATACGGTTCCGCTTCTTGATGGCATTATTTCCAGTGGGCATTTAGTGCATTCTAATTGTAAGATTAATGATGCTCAATTGGTTTACTTTTGTGCTGCTTTGACTAGTGTGTATATTCAGGTGATTGTTGTATTAGATACTGAATTATGTTTGTAATAATCAAATGCAGGTAACAAGGAAGAGTTTTGTTTGATATGTGCCCTCGGGGATCTGATTGTATGCTCACTCACGAGCAACATTGTCTCACCTCAAAATCTTGCCAACAACTTGAGTTGTATCCTTTTTGCTTCCTTGACCGTGCATTAATTCAATTAGTGTCGTTTGAACACTTAGCTTTATTGATCTCAGTGTTAGCTTAATAACATTTTATGAAATGACTGATGCTCATTTGTGATTTTTCTAAGATGATGTTCTTTAATCTGAATCTGCTTCTCCTATGATTAACAGGAGTCAATAATTTGGCATAAATTTATTTTGTTAAATAGAATATGTTGTTTGAAGTAAGTCTGTGTCTTAGTTGTTGCAAATACCATTTTGTTGGTTTGAGATCACTTGACTTCGTAAAACTACCAGATATTTCATCAAGTTTCCAGAGATTCCAACAGGAAGATGCTCATGAATTCCTTCAGTGCTTTTTGAATAGACTTGAAATCTGTCATGATTCAGTGAGTAAAGGTTGCATGTCTTCAGAAAGTGATAATATTGTGCAACAAGTATTTGGTGGTCGCCTTGTCAGCAACGTATGAAATTGAATCACTATTTATTTCTTTGTGTGTGTGTGTGTTATGCAAAGTTGTGTTCCCATTTTCCCTTTATGACTACGTAATTACACAAGCTTCATGATTGCAGCTTAGGTGTTGCAACTGTGGCCACTGTTCTGACACCTATGAGCCTTCAATTGATCTGAGTTTAGAGATTGAAGATGCAGACAATTTATTAACAGCTCTCCAGTCTTTCACAAAGGTTGAAAGGATTGAAGATCCAGAGACCAAGTTTACATGTGACAAGTGTAAGGAGCAAGTATCTGTTGAGAAGAAACTTTCATATGACCAGGCCCCTTCTGTGGCTGTATTTCATTTGAAGAGATTCAAAAATGATGGCTGCTTTGTTCAGAAAATTGATAAACATGTGGCATTTCCATTAGATCTGGACTTGATGCCTTTTGCTGGTAGTATCAAGAACAATGATGTGAGTTGTCCTTACTGTTTACCCTTTCTATGTATGTGAAACATCTAAAGTACCTTTATATATTGTAAATATAACTCGGAGATTATATTCATTTTGGATCACTAGATAAAAAGGTAGTTTTTGATTTATTTGGAGAACAGCCCAGGGTGAACTTTGCTTGTGCCAATGATAAGTAGCTTAACTTGCTTTTAGTTCTTAAAAGAGTTTTATTGTGAATCATTCGTCTTGATCTTTGTTGTTGAGCTGAGATGTCTTCAAGATTGTCATTATGCTATTGTATAACATTGATGTTTGCTTAACTTGTTCTGACCTGTGTCCTGGTTATGTTTATTGGTGTTTTGCAGGAGGAACTTAAATTTGTACTCTATGCCATTGTGGTGCATATTGGATTGACATCTACATCTGGGCACTACTATTGCTTTTTACGCTTGTCCCCCAACATGTGGTGCAAGTTTGATGATTCAAGGGTATGTGTTGAACATTCTATATTGTCCTTTTGTGTATAGTAACAGTCTAGTCTACATCTGGGTACTCTATACTCTACATCTGGGCACTACTATTGCTTTTTACGCTTGTCCCCAACATGTGGTGCAAGTTTGATGATTCAAGGGTATGTGTTGAACATTCTATATTGTCTTTTTGTGTATAGTAACAGTCTAGACTTTATTCCAGATTTGCTTGTTGAACTACCTTGGAGAGATGGAATTTCAAAAACCACCTTCTTTCTCTCCCTCTTTCTCGTTTTTGAGATACATTGGACTATTGTGTATAATATTTTGCAATAATAGTTTAACAACATTTTTGCTTATCAAGGAATGACCACCCTGCTCTTTGGTTGCCATTGTAGGTTGTGCTGGTTGATGAAGATTTTGTGCTTTCACAGGAGGCATACATTCTCTTCTATGCAAAAGAGAGTACCCCCTGGTTTTCAAATTTCATCGAAAGCCAAAAAGAAATTGTCCATTCAACTATATGGAACACATCACCCAAATCTGTGTTGGTGAACATAGATTCATCTGCATCTCCCAGTTTGGAAACTGAATTTGGTCATAATCCCAATGAATCTAGTCATGATTTTGGATCAGAACATGGTGAAGCTGATGGCAATGAGATTAAACATAGTGGAATAATGCAAAGCAATATTGAGAGCAATGAGTTTACACATAACTTAAATGGAATATCTGTTTCTGTTGCACCACATCCTAGTAATTTCCCAGATGTGGCCCTACCCATAGCACAAAACGTTTCTCCGATTTTACTTGAAGAAGTTATCCAGGATCAGGAAGATAACAAGCTCAAATATTGCCAAAGTGATGTTCAATCAGCTTGGAGATCTCCAAGCCCAGAGATATACAGAGAAGATCCACCTGGTAAATTCATTAATCATTTTCTGGATCCGTCTCAACTCACTAAACATGTATAATAATGAATGCTAACTGCAGTTTTCCATTTTGATGCAGGTTTCTCCATTCCCCGGGACCATGTACGGTTAGTGGACCGCATATCTTGCAAAAGACGGCTAGAGAAAGATATCGATGATACTGAAGTCAAGCAGGCTTGCTCTTACATTAAGAAATCCATGTCCAGTTCAAGAGGTGCGCAAATGTTGGCAGCAATTAGGGGGTCCAAAAATGAAGCTTCTGTGAATTCTAAGAAGAGTAGAAGACCAGGATTGTCTAATAATGGTAGCAGTGGTTCCACTCATCATGATTCAAACATCAGACGTCCATTGCGTCCTTTGGTTGCTGGGATGAACAGGTAACTTTATGCTTGGTCTTTAGGCTGTTGAGACGATTTAGTAGAAGATAATTCGTTTCAGTGGAATAAAGTATTTTTTGGTTTAGTTGTTACAGTTCTCAGTCCTATTCCTTTGGCAATATGGATTGGTAAATTCTTGGTCTTTCATGTCATGTTTGTAGTGCTAATGTAAAGTACAGAGATGGTTGTTGATACAATTTCGAGAACTGCAATTTTTCCTTCTTGTAATCTGGGTATATTTCTTTTGGAACCATTTTTCTCGATGAACTGGTTCTTAGTGGCTAATTGACTCATTTTTCGCAACTTATATAATTTATTTTATTTTGCATGACATTTTAAATCCTGTTTTTAAGTATTTTAACTCCAAAGTTCTCTAGTAACACTTTATAATCTCCGAAAGGTTCTCCGATAGGTTGCACACTTGCACTAAATATGTTGTATTTCTTAAATCCTGCATGACATTTCCCAACAGTATGTTTTTATCACATTCGTAAATTTGTACCATTTTCTTGATACCAAGCAGTAATCAGGGAGAGCAACTAGCAAGACATGAATTCCATTCAATTGAAAATTATAACCCAAAAGCAAAAGATACAAGTTTATGATAATTATTAAGAAATATTGTTGCCACTTAGAAAATCAATTTTAGAAAGTTTGTAGATTTCATATGTACAAATCTGTTAAAATAATATAACATGTATATCACCTCCAAACCTGTTGTGGTTTTTGTTGCGGAATATGAAAATTAGACAAATTTGTGTTAATCAATATCAATCTCTTCCTACTTATTCCTAAATTAACATGAAATAGAAGGGAAAATTGAGGTAAAGAAAATTCGCAGAATTTTTTGTGAATAAATTTTGAAGAAATTAAATATGTAAGTTAATAATTAAGAAATCTTTTAGATTGAGAATGGGGTAAAATTGAATTTTTTTTGTTGATAAAATAGCTAAAATACATTTGATTTGGAACATAATTTGACCTTCAAAACAATGTTCATTTTGAATATGAGAGAGTATTATATAAGTAAAGTAATTCAGGAAAAAAAAAACACACACAAAACACGCGCGCGCGCACACACATATATATATATATATATATTTTTTTCCCTCAAGTTGCCAATTACTCAGTTTTACTACACATTTTTTACCCATTGGGAGCATGCATGCTTTTAAACTTCAGCCCTTTCTCTCTCTGTATTTAACCATCTAAATTGTATTTAATATACATTTTACAATTTCGAGACAGACAAATGAGAACTTCTCCATAGTGAAAAAATTGGGTTTGAATTTTCCCCATCATATCTGTTTGTAACCATAATTATATTTTTTAAAATTATTATACACAAGTTAGAAAACATTCAATTGAATAGTTCATAGCAGCAGGAAATAAATAGCTCAAAATGCAAAATTCATATTCACATTAACCATTCCCATATAATTACATTTTCCAACAAAAAAAACAATTTAACTATTAAAAAAAAAAAGTATAGAGTGGATATTAAAATCTCATAGAGCGACAAGCTTGGGAGACTTGGAACTACGAAATGGCTTCATCCGCCAAAACCTCCCCTTGGGCTTGGGCTTGGGCTTCGCCGACGCAGCGGCGGGCCCCACGCAGACGGACCTGGATCTGGTAACCATCCTGGCGAAATCCTCAATTCTGTCATTGCTTTCGTCATCAATATTTTCAGCAGCATTCTTGGTCTTGCTCCGCCTGAAAACCGACAGACACGACGGCGTATTGCTACTGGAGGAGCGGAAGAAGGGGATTGCGAGGGACGTGGAGCGGCGGAAAGAGTGGTGGTCGCAGGGACAGGGGCGGGGGTCGCCGCAGTTGGGGCAGAGGCTCACGAGCCTGTCGCGGAGGCAGGTGGGGCACACACCGTTGCGCCTTCGCTTCGAAGGGTGTTTTGGACATTTCCAAAGCTGTTGCTCTTCCATCTGATACGAAAACGCCGCCATTGACGGGAAGGATATGAATCATGCATCAATCAATGATGCTCTTTCTATTCCACCATTTCTAACTATCTTTTCTTCTCTGTGGTTTATATAGGATTAGGCAGTTTCAGCTTCTTCTTTTTTCAATCCTACGTTTCAAATAAATTATGGGTGAATTATATTTGTGGTTAAAAAAAAAAAAAAATGGTAGCCGTTTATTTTATCATTTTAAGCGAAAAGCTTAAAAATATAGAAATTTAGATTGTTTCACAGGAATTAACGAAATATTTATGTATAAAATGGCCGTAGTATCCGTTTTTAAGTATTAAAAGATGTGATATATATTTATAATGAACAAAGATCCAGTACCAAGTTAATAATTTAGTAATAGAAAACGAACATATCATATTGAAACAAATTCAATTCTAAGTTTTATCATTCTTTTTTTTTTTTTTAGTATACAATTGTAAGTTTTTTTCAAAATGTAAAAAAAAAAAGAAAAAAAAAAAGGAAAGTAAAGATGAGTGACGAGCATAATATATTCATTTTGGTTGAAAGAGTATTTACAAATTTATACTACCTCCGTCCCAACTCAACTTGGCTACTTTGATCGGGCACGAAAGTTAAGAAAACACAGTTGACTCAATTAAAATATGTTTACTTTTTTGCTTACTTTTTGCTTTTTGTAATTAAATATGCTTACTTTTTGCTTTTTTTACTTTAATAAAGTTGAAAAGTAAGGATATTTTGGTAAATAAAATTTGTCATTTTTGGACTGACAAGTTCGGCTGAGACAAACATAAATGACAAGTAGCAAGTTGAGTTGGGACGGAGGTAGTAGTTCAAACTCAAATTTTGGTTGAATTATTAAAAATTGAGTTTGCAGTAGCTTCAGATTTGAAGTCAAAAAATTAAATGAACTTAAGAGGATTTATATCATAAAAATGGTATAATAAAGAGCAATACGTTAATAAAAATTTATTGTAATTATCCTATTTATGCTATTTATGACGTCGTTCCAAAACACAGTTTTTTAATTTAAAAAAATTTCCTTTTTGATAAAATATTTTATATAAATGATCTATCAATTTCACTACTTAGTATAACGTACGCTTTAAATTTGAGTTTTAGTTTATTTATTTGTTCAATTATTTAATTTCAAAAATAAAATTGTTTAATTATTTAAGCTGCACTATATACAATATGAATTACATATCCAAGTTAATATTAACATTAAGGTGTCTGGGAGTTTATACTATAAAATCATTATAAATGTTCAAAGTTTTGTATGAGATCGTCTCACGAATTCCATTGCATTGGGATTTGTGAGATGGATTGAGTCTGATCAAATATAATAAATTATGTAATACCTTTCTATATATTGGTTAATATTTTGTATCATAGAATGCATTTTGAGTTGAGTTGAATTATAAGAAAATATGTAATATTATTATGTGTTTCAGGTAATACTTTTCTATTTATCTGTTAAATTTTTTGTATTATAAGATACCTGTTCTGGATTGAGTCGGTCGGGTCAGGTAACTCAAAAACACGTAGATCCTAAACTGTTTAGGTGCTCTTCTCTCTCATGCAACATGTAATACTTTTGTGTATATTAGATAATATTTTTCTATATATGAGATAATATTTTTATATTATGTATATATACTACATAATATAATACAAAAATATTATTAGATATATAAAAAAGTATTATCTAATACACACAAAAATATTAAATATTTCATTATATTCGACTCATCCCGTCTCACGAAATGAGATTCGTGAGACGATCTCACCCAAAATCTACTCTTATAAATATATGATAAATAGTCTTCACAAAAATTTACAAGTTTTCAGAATAAGATGTTAATAAATTATTAGCTCGTATTTTCGAAAATGGAAAACAATTTTTTTTCTCTAAGAAAAAGTTCTTGAAGGCTCATAGGAATTAGTGACATACCATTGAAGATGACTCTGATTCATATTTAATTTGTGAGTAATTCATGAGTTTTTTATTTTGTATTAAAGACGGAGATTCGATCACTAAACTTACATTCATAAATTTTTCTGTTTCTAATTTTTAGCAGCCAACATCATAGTGACTAATGATTTCTTCGCAAATTTGTCATTAATATACATTAAAGACTGATAGTTTGTGATTTAAAGACAATTTTTTCTGTCTTTATTTACTATAACAAATAAACTTATTCATGGATAATTGTCGTAAAAATATTTTACGACAAGATTATATTGTTAGTTTTATCGTACAAGTCTTCTTGTAAATAATTTTTTTACAATAAAAAATGTACATTAACGATAAATAATTTTTAAATTTTTTTTTTATGATAATTTGTTGTCAATTTATATTATCAATTTTTGTGGTTGACACATTGTTATAAAAAAAAGACTTGCAAAAAAATTTCATTGTAAATATGCAATCTTTTCTTGTAGTGATTTTCATATTTGTTTGCAATATTTCATATTTTTAATATTTTAGCCTTTGAGCTAAAAGCCTAAAAGCTTTATGATCTTATTCAACTATATGAATATTTATGTGAAAGAAAGGAGAAGAAAATAAAGCTGGGCCTAAACACTTTAAAAAAGATATTGTTGTTCATATAATGGAATATGTTTCCAACAATATATTGTTTAGCCAACTCTTAATAATAAATCTCTATCACAACCCTTCCTTTTCTGCCTGTACCAAAATAATAATCATATTTTTACAACACTGTTAGAACTCTTATTTTGAAATTAACGAAACTAAATAGAATTTTGATAGCCAAGTACAATGAGATCGTGCTCAATCCAAAGTACTTTACCCGACCCGACATCGTGTTTTACTATTTTTATTTGGATATAGATTTAGAAGATAAATTAATTTACTTTGGAGTTCTTTTATACCCTATAGACACGTTAGGTTCGTTGGTTGGGTTAGTAAGCTAGTTGGGTTGTTGTGAGTTTGCAATGTTCATGTTAAATAAGGTTAAATATTTGATTTAAATGTTTAATGTTAGGTTTGATTTAATAGTATGTTTGGTTTAAGTATTGTGATATTTGTTGAAATGTATTGGTATGTTAAAACTTTGTTTGAATCAAGTATTTGTTGTGGGTTTATATAAACTTAATAAAATTGCCTCAAACATATATAAATAGTGTTATATTTAATATTAAATTTCAAAGCAAAATAACAATTTAAATTATTTAATTCAAATATTTTTATTAAAAGTTAATTAAAAAAATAAATAAGGGCAATTCATAATTGGAAGGAAAATATTTTTATTTATTTAAGAATAATTTGTAATTTCTTGGAAAAAAAAGATTAAAAAAAAATGTATCTATTAATATAAGGATATTTTGATCATTTCGCAAGATGTATAATATGAGGTTTATATAAGGTTTAATAAACCTCCAAAGTTGGGTGGTTTGTTAAATTTACCGTAAATCCACATTCAATCTTTTTTACTCAGGTCTAAACTAAATTTGAGCTTTCTAACCTATAAATCAAATGCAAGTCGAACCTAGTTAAAAATCCTTAATTCACCCAAACATCCAAAACAAATATGCCTTAATTTAATGTTGTTAATAGAATAATGATAATTGTGACTTTGCTCAAATGCCCACCGTGGGTAACTCTTAATATATCCACTGATAATGTGTAATCATCTCATCCCCTCATTATATGGAAAGTAAAATTAATAGATGCTCTGAATTTTTGACACATCAACCGTGGGCATATATTAATGTGCTCATGGTGGATAGGTGAGCAGGACTGATGATAATTGTAAGCAATTTCAAAGAATATTAAATAACAATATATATATTAGAAAAAAGAACATAGCATTTTATACACATATAAATTGGAAAATGAAATACTTCAGTCTCATTCGAAATAAATGTTGACGTTAAATTTTGTTTCAAATTAAGTGTCGTTTTGATTATTTTGTTATTATTTTTCAAGTATATCCCTAATCACAATCCTTAAAAGATTTCTTAATTTTGAATTTCTCAATTTAATTTCTTTAAAATTTATTCACTCAAGATTCTGCAATATTTTCTTATATTAATTTTTCCTTATTTCTTTCTTTTATATTATTTCATCTCATGTTAATTTAGAAATGACGGGAAGAGATTAATATTGTTTAAAAGTATTTTGTCAAAAAAGATTAATTTTAATTTATAATAAAGATTTAAGAACAATACTTATTTTGAATAGTAAGTAGTTCAATATTAAGACACATGAAAATGGGGGATTTGTTGTTGTTTTATTTGGATGAGATGGTAATTTACAGCTCAAAGCAATTGTGCTGTTTGTATAGTATATTGATGGGTCTTGTCTTTTTTTTTCTTCCAAGTAGATTGGATATGTAATGTGGTGGTATTGTTATTCACTGAAATTTAATCACTTTTTTCCATTGTGTTCTTATCTCAAAATTCTATATTAACTTATAGTATCAAAAAAGTATAATATATCTCATCGTGATAAGGAAAAAAAAGTCAATCTCATAGTTTCTTATCTTATGTTATTCAAATAAGCTTTATTTGATACAAAAGGTTTTTGTGATTGGAGGAAAATACAAATTCCATGTGATGCTCTATCAACTTTTACAATTTTGTATCTTAATATTTTTTGTTTTTATCCGATAATTTCTGTATTTTCATATATTCAACTCATTTTTATATTTTCAATCCATCCGAAATCTGCTTTTTTTTTTTTTGGCCCAATGGTTTGAGAAAGGCCAGCCATAAATTGAACCCAACTATCTCTATGCGCACTACACTTTGGAATATATGTGTCAAAATCCTAGGCGGATATTTTCTATGAGCCCATCATTTTTTTTTTAAAATCTAAAATGTATATATTTTAAATTCATTTATATCAGAATTTATTTATACTTTTAAATTGTTCAAAAATAGTTCAAATTATAAGTAATGAATTTTAAAATTCATATCAATTCAAACAACATCATCAAAATTTACATATTAAAATATAAATAAGTCTATAAATACAAAAAAAAAAAAAAAAGAACTAAAATTTGGATTGAGAATTTATATAAACTATAAATACATATTAAAATATAAATAAATTTATAAATACAAATAAAAAGAAAATGAAAAAAAGAATAAAATTTTGTGTTGAGAATTCAATTCAAATTTTAAGCCTTAAATTAAGAAAAAAAATGTAAAATTGAGCCTCTTATTGAGAAACTTTAAAATTTGGATCTAAAATTAAAAATTAATTTATAAATTGAGTCATATTATGAAATTTATCCTCAACAAAATTATTATCGTAAATTTCAAATTATACTCCAATTTATTTTATATGGAAATACATAAGAGATAATTTTTATACCGAACAAACTTACATCTTGATTTTATATAAAAATTATCTTATTTATTATCATAAATTTCAAATCATATTCCAACTTATTTTATGTGGGAATACGTAAGAGATAATTTTTATACCCAACAAACTTACATCTTGATTATATATAAATAATATCTTATTTAATCTAGAGTAGGATAAGGCTTTTCTCGCTATTCTTTTCAATTAATTCCAACTCGTTTTAAGTCTGATTAATTTTACATTGGTTTAAATGAATTTCACCCGATATGACATTTAATCAAATTATGACTAATCTATGGTTCTCTCTAAGTAGGGGTACGCCTTCTAGCAGCTTCTCTGGAAGTTGACATTAATATATTATTATTATTTGGGTTTATAATATTTTTCTATCTCAATTATACATGATTTTATATTTTTTTGTATAAATTTTTAAATATTGCATTTTGTTAAATAAACTTTAAATTTATTACATTTTACGGTATTAAATAAATCATAGTCGTTGAATATATATACGGTTATAATTTGTTCAATAACGTAAAAATACAACAAATTTAAAATTCATATGACAAAGTATAACATTTAAAAATTTATACCAAAATATGTAAAATTACATATAGTTTGGATGAAAAATGTTTTTAACCTTTATTATTCTTTTGAAATGTAAAAGATGTGGAAAATGATGTTAATGACACACTTATAAGGTAATAATGGAAATAAAAAAAGAGTGAGATTATACCCACCCGTAAAATATTAAATACATTTATAAAATTAAAATTCAAATTCAAATTTTGAGGTGTATTTAGTAATTTGGGACGGCGATACCTCATCCAAAAAAAATACATGAAAAAAAAATCCTCAAGAGTAAATATCGGCTCTAGAAAGTCTAAAGAAACTTGTCAACTTAAATGCATTTATATATTTGTAATTTAATGTTTTATGTTTATGTACGTTCTCCATCTTACAAATATGTATAAAACATTTTTTATTTGTAACATAGCTTAAAAAGGGTAATTGATATAGTTGAAGCACAACTATTAATTGACTTAAATATCAAAAATCAACTTGAATTGAGTATGATATTTTTTTTTCAGTTTGCAGTAATCATTTTTTTTTCTTTATCCGATTGCACATTAGAATCATTAATTTTTCAAATTGCAATATAGGATCATTTTTCGATCACTTTTCCAATTAAAATCAGATTTGATTTTTCAAAATTTTAAAAAGCAAAGCACATGAAACCTAGAAAAAAAAAATCACATTTCAAATGAAATGAAAGTTTTAAATCAACTTTCTGAGAGCTTGAAAAAAAATGAACGAAAATTTTAATTTTTACTAGAAAAATAGCCTGAAAATGGCAACGGTTGCAATTTTATAGGGTGCTAATGGAAAAAGGAAAAACTTTAAATTACAAATTTAGAAAATATTATATTTTAGGTGGTTTCCTTATATTAGCCTAATTTAATAATTTTTCAAATCATATTCTTAATTCTTGCGAAAATATCAATAGATCATATATACGGGACGGGATTAATGAAATAAATGACTAATATTTTGTAATAAATAAAAAAGAAAAGTTGAACTATATATCTTTAAAAAAAATGTTTGTGTGGAGTAAAGTAAAATTAAAAAAAGAGAAAATGTTAAAGTTGTTATGGATACACATAATTTTCAGGTATTAATTATGGTGATGCTGTTCTGTTCTGTTCAGCCCACCACCGTCCATTATTGCGGCGGCTGCCATGCCCAAAACTCTATACCATTTAATATATAACCAAAAGTCTATCATGGGAACTTTTTCTAAATAAAAAAATAATTCTATCATGTGAACTATATTCACTTGGGTGATTTCATCATGTTCTTTTTTATTTTATTTTTCGATTATTGATGCATAACATGTGTTACATAACAAAATGATATAATAATTTGTTCTTATATCATACATTATTACATTCAATAGTGTTCAGATATAATTGGTGATAGCAACATCAATTATCCAATAAAAGAGAATAAATCCTCATATATATATATATATATAGTATCAAGGGATAATCACAAAAATAAAATAGAATAAGAAAAATAATACAATTAGCCAAAAATAAACAAAACAATTTTTTTTAGCCAAATCAATCGAAATACTCTTAATGAAATCAGTCTCAATCATCACGTAACAAACAAATATGATAGACATGCACATGCATGACATGTTCCATATGAACTACACAACGCGATCCATACAAACCACACGACACAAGCTACATGAGTCATGGAGCACGAATCGCACGATCCGCACAACCCATAGAACATTAAACACACATACATATGCATTTACAGGATCCGCTTGGACTAAAAAAACAGTTTTTCTTTTTAACTTAACTTGTTTAAATTTTTTGTTTATCACATTGACTATTTCTACTCATTATCTTTTGTAATTTATTGTATTCATTGCTTACATATATATATGTTGAATAACACAATAAACATTATCATTATATGATCCCTATCCAAAAATTGGACGTACATTTTGATATGGTCGAACTCAATTGAATTGGGTTTTGACCCTAAAATCAAACTACAGTCATGTGGAAACCACCTTGATAGGTGAACTAATCTGTGATATTATTGGTGAACTAATTTAATGCGAAATGTATCGACGAACTAAACAGTAAGGGAAGAAGAGCGAACTAGCTTGACTTCAACTGACCGCTATTTTCACGGATCAGTTATCCACATCCCATGTGTTTTCGGGTAATCATGAATTAATTTCCAACCTTTCCAAGTTTTCGAAGAGCTCCTATTCCAACAACAACTAGAACTCCTTTTCCAACTGCAACTAGTCCCAGAGAGTATATATATCCTTGTTATATTCACTTTTTCACACACACAAATTTTATAAAACACATACATATATATTGCTGGAGAGATATTTTAGCAATCCTATTGACTTGAGCGTCGGAGTTCCATCGCCGGAAATCCCTCCCGATGTTTGTTTTGCAGGTTTTTGGATGCGAGGTTTCGAGTTTCTAGTTCGAGAAAGAAAGACCTTGAGCTGAAGCAAGATCACATTTATATCAACAATGAGTAAGTCAACAGTAAAAAATGATTTCACAAATAGATATGAAAATGTTAAAATTTATACTAGGACAACCCTAGATATAAAAATAAACCTAACATGTTTATCCATAGTAATATTTGCATATAAAATAATTAAATTAAAGGCATGGAGTGCAAAACTTGTTAGTTTCCCTTTAAAAAAAGAAATATGAAATGGTCCATGAAATGCACGAGTCATCCCTGGTGTGCCGTAACCGTGGGATAGGAGCTTTGCCTTTTGACTTCATCTCCTTCACTTCAGTCGTCTCTGTACTTTGAAGGAAGACCCAACTTTGACTCTAACTTTGCCTCCTTTTGACTTTTTCTTCCCTATTAATTTGGGTGTTTCTTTTCCCAATATTACTCATATAGATATTTTGAAGATAATTAAAGTTAACTCATGTATTATTTTATTTAGAAAGATGTATTTAGGATGGCACATGTTATATTTCCTCCGAATCATAATAAATATTGTTTTAATTTTTTTATCATAAATTAAAAAATATAAAAATTGGACAAATATACCATTAAATTTAGAAATAGGATCAAATTAATTTCATAATAGGTATCATATTAAATCTCTAAATTTTAGCAAAAGAACATTAATAGGGATGATTTGGGAATAAAATTGAATAAAATTTTAGAATGATACTTAATATAGAACAAAATTTATATCTCCAAAACGACATTTATTATGAAACGTAGGGAATATTTGATATAAATATTTTAATTGTTAGGGAAAATTACATCATAATTAGTCACCTATTCTATTTTCTCCTTTTCTATAGCATATTCAACTTTTATTTTTATTATTTATCATTTTCACATTTTGGGAAGAAAAAAAACATGAACAACAATGAAAAAGCACAATTTAAATCAAAAAACATAATACATGACTAGACAGGGGACTTGCAATTTGCAAAGGCGAGATAATTGGACTTACTAATATATATAGTTTTTTTCCCAATATTTATTATTGACACTTATAATGTTAATATATAACACTAACTTTTAAATGTTCAATAGGGATAACACCATGAAAATATTTGTTTAATTTCCTTTACAACCGTTTCTTTAATTAAATAAAATATTCTACAGATCGACTAAAGTTGCAGTGAGTGTTGGTCTCATTATTAAGACAAGTTGTTTGGAATCTTCTCTATTCTAATTAGCTGCTATATGTCAATTTTAAATTAACGTACTAATTATTTAAATAAGTTGAGTGACTTCTTCCAAACTAGCTCACCCAGTAATTAGTTCAATTTCTTTTCTGTTCTTTCCTAATAACCAAGAGTGATTACCGAATTTAAAGCCAAAATATTAGGTAAAAATTACATCAATTAACTAACATTATTCAATTATGCCTTTACCATGACTTTGCTATTTTTATCCATCTTTTTTTTCTTTTCTTTTTTTGGGAATAACTTTCTGAGACTACAATGAGTCAGATTTAAGGGATGTATGAATTATATTGAGGTAATTAACATTGTATGTAAATTTGGTCCAATTTGTTTGAGACCACTATACAATTTTATCTAAAATTTGAACTCGATAAATGTTATATAAACTCATAGTTGGTTGAACTCAATATAGATAATGAGTAATTTGTTTTTTTTTTTTAATGTACAGTACAAAATCATATAAGATAATATTTTAATTATAACTTCGTGTGACGGTATTTAAAACGTTTAGAAGCTAACCACTAGTTTAGATTTTATTAATTCAATAAGACTCCATGTAAAGAGGATGTTAAATAATTAAAGGCATTCCGTAATGTTCCCTTGAGAAGAATAAGAGCATATTAATTTTTACACATATTTGAATATTATTTAACAACGAGTTAGTTGCCAACAGAATATTAGAATTTAATAACTTAACATTGTCCTTATCTGAAGTATCATATACACACACTTTAATGGCTTATATCTTCTCTTATAAACAAAATTATTTATATATATTCATCAGCTTTATTTTATAGTCATCATTTTTAGGTTGGAGCAATTCTACACCACATGAATGTTTTAATCAAAAGTCGATCCCATATTAGAGCATCTCCATGAGTTCTCTAATTTACTCGCTATATAATTTGCACTATATTTGTGTAACATTCATTCTAGATTGTAATTCATCTCTAATTTTGATGATGATGATAATGATATTAAAAAATGTTAATAGTAAATATTAAAATATTGAATTAAGTCACGACGCAAATCTGTTGCATTAATGATGCAAGTAGACTAATGCAAATTGTATTAAAACTCAAATATCATGTGATGGTGACATAAACCAAATAATCTAGTCTTGATAGGGCAGGTTGATTCATATGTAACATGTCCAAGTTTCCAACCGTATAATCTAAACCCTATGTCATCTCACACATCCTTTATATCTTATTTAATTTATAGTCTATCCTCAAATACTGTTTACCAAGTTATTAATTCATAATCAAGTCAATTATCCTTTCGTGATCATTAGAGGTCAATAAGAAGTATAAATCCATATATCCGATTAATGAATATATATTTAGTTACTCCAATAAAAACATGAATAATTTTATGTTTCGTCAATTTTTTGCAATATCTATTTTAATTCTTCTTATGAAATTTAATTAATTAAAAATTATTAGTGTTTACAAAATTCAATTAGGATTTAGGACTCTAATATAATATTTAATCACCCAAAAAAATTATTATTTGATTTTCTTTATTTCTTGTTTGTTATGAAGAACGGGACTGATATATATTTGTCTTGGGATTTAATTCTAAACGTACGATCTTTTTATTTATTTATTAAAATTTAAATAAAAAATTCATATAAGATTTTCTTATAAATATAATTACATAAACTTAACGTAATACAATTATCCATAACTTAAATTCATGTTTATAAGTTAATCCTTAGTCTATGGATTGATCTCTAGGAAAATTCCATTGAAAAATTAAAGTATTAAAATATTAATGGAGTGTTTTGTTTCAAAATCTATCATAAAGTTTGATCTGCTTACATAGTAATTCGTAGTCGATCATAATATTGCATTTAGCTGTTGATGATTGGTTGTCAGAATCAATGATAATCCATTTTTAATCATGACCATTTATATATATAGAATGAGTCCATTTTGAGAATGAAAAAGACGAAATTTGTCATTGGTTTTATCATAAGTTTTAGTTTTGGGATTGAAATGCGGATGTGATAATTAAAATACTCGACAAAATCGGCAAAACGACGTCGGTCGATTGATACTGAAAAACTAGTATTTCACAAATTTTACAAGAGTAGATATTATAATTTATTGAATTTTTTTCTTATAAAATTGTAAATTGTGATGATTTGGATTCGCGTTATAAATTTATAATTCATAATTTTTTCATTCTTCATATAACCACGTATTTTCAATTGTATTTTTCTATATATATATATATATATATTTTTTTTTTTAAGTTATCTGTAGTTAAATTATAATTTTTTCATTCTTCATATAACCACTTATTTTCAATTGTATTTTTCTATATATATATATATATATTTTTTTTTAAGTTATCTGTAGTTTTATATATTGTTGCGCGAAAAAAATTGTATTATATCTCATTCGTTCCAAAAAATAGTCTTATATATAAAGTTAAAATTTGCTTTTAGAGAAACGTAATTAAGAATTAATTTGTGGCTTAATTGATAAAACAAAAAAAAATTACAGCATGTAATCTGGACAAACATTGATAGATATAAATAACTATGGAGTCGACCAATTATTTTGCATGTTATTGAATTGCAATTTAGGCATTTTATTGTTAATTTTTTTATGAACTTAAGATATTATATGTTAAAATATTATATAGTACCCATGAGAGTGATATTAAGAGTGGAATCGAGATTAAATGTATTCCAAAATGTGAATAAATAGCAAGATTTTGTCTCACTGCGTGACACAATTCCAAGGGGAAAAAAATTCCTTATTTCGTTTCTTATTATTATTATTATTATTATTATTATTATTATTATTATTATTATTATTATTATTATTATTATTATTATTATTATTATTACAAACTTGGTTCGTTGACTTCAACTTTCAGTCTTTACAAGTCCCTTTCCCTATAATTAAAATAAAATAAAAGTTCCCCCTCTCTCTCCAAATGAAAATGAACACATGCATAATTATAATGAAGATGAATGGTTTTATATAAAAAAAGAAAAAAGAAAAAGAAAGGAAAGGAAAACAAAGCTAGGCCAATAATGTATGGAATCAGAATAATGTGCCTAATCTTTAACCAAATTCCCATTTAATCAGTAAACAATGTTCAAAACTTCAAATTCATGTTTTTATTTTCCCTATAATAATTAAAACCACGTAACATCATCAATTAACACAGATAATCTAATGACATGAGATAAAATTTGAAATGTAATAGAATATAATATTTATAGAAAAAAAAGTATTAATGTTAATTAATTAGGTACTGAATATTTTAGATATATTAAAAAAGATCTCAATGAATGAAAACTGCATTAAATTGAAGCTCAAATATTAGGAAAAAAAAAAGTCAAAATGAAAGAGTGTTGTGAATAATGGGCGTGTGAAAAGCGTGATGAGACGAAAGGAAGAATAAAATAGGAGATGAAAGAGAAAGGGAAGAAAGAAGAAAATAGAGAAAATGTATTAAGATAAAGAAAAAGGAAAGAAGGAGGTGGGTTCCTTGCACCCAACGTATCTTGAGGCTCAGCCTTGGAGCTAGGTTCGGACTTTGTTTATGTATGACTTTTGAGAAGATAAGAACGACCCATAGAAAGAAGCTTAGTACCCATCCCCTCTCTCTCTCCCTCTCTCTCACCGCCTCCACTTGCATCAAACTTTCCACACCCTCCTTTCTTTTCCCTCCCCGCTTTCCCCATACTTGTTTACAGAAAAATACACTCACTAACACGCACCACCACCCACTCTCTCTCTCTCTGCATTCGCCATTCATATAGAATGTTCAAGCTGGCTATGGACAATCAAGATTCTGCCGTCCCTGAGATCAAGCCCAAGAACAGGAGAATAATGGTATTTTGTTTTCCCTTTTCGACTGGTTTTTCTGGTTTTTTTTTTTAAAGAATAAAGGCTGATGATTGCTTTTCGTGTATTTATTCACAGGGACCTGACGAGGAAAGCAGGAGATGGCCGCCATGGTTGAAGCCTCTGTTGAAGGAGCATTTCTTCGTTCAATGCAAATTCCATGCCGATTCACACAAGAGTGAATGCAATATGTACTGTTTGGATTGTATGAATGGCGCTCTCTGTTCTCTCTGTCTGTCTTTTCACAAAGACCATCGCGCTATTCAGGTTTCGATCACTAGCTTTCTCTCTTTGTTTTTATTATTTTTCATTGTGATTTGCAGATGTGTGGTTATTTGATCGATTTTGATTGTTAACAGATAAGGAGGTCATCATACCATGATGTAATAAGGGTTTCTGAAATTCAAAAGTATCTGGATATTAGCTCTGTTCAGACATACATAATCAACAGCGCGAAGGTGGTGTTCCTGAATGAGAGGCCACAACCCAGGCCTGGCAAAGGGGTGACCAACACCTGCCACGTCTGCGATCGGAGCCTTCTCGATTCCTTCAGATTCTGCTCTCTTGGTTGCAAGGTATTTACACTCTTGCCATTCCCACACATTCTGTTCATCATTTCTCTCGAGTTTTTCTGGGTTTTTATGATGATATGAGGGTTGACTTTCTTGATTTACAGATTGCTGGGACGAACAAGACTTTCCAGAAGGGGAATAGCCACACGCCGGACAAGAAGAGGGATGCGGCGGCGGGGGGTTCGGATTCCGATGAGTCTTACAGCAGCAGCAACAGCAGCAGCAGCAGCCATGGCCGCAAGCATCCAAGCTTCACTCCGTCAACGCCGCCGCCAACTGCCGTTAACTACCGAACTGCTAAGCGAAGGAAGGGAATTCCCCATAGAGCCCCTATGGGAGGACTGGCAATTGAAATATAGATCGTGCGATGTGGACTCGTGGAGGGTAAATCAGGAAAACCATCAGAAAAATGTGTTGGGGAAAAAAGGGTGGGCCATCGTCGTAGACTTAAATACAATTACTCAAATAGCCTTTCAGGTAGGGCTTCACTGCATTGTAGATAGAAGCAAAATTAGTTATACTAGTATAGACAAGCATAAGGTATATAGAAGGGTAGAATTGGAAAATAAGACGATGTGAAAAATATGGAAATGTGTTTGAAACATATGTATACTTGGTGTTTTTTGTTTGCCTAGAGTGGTTTGGTACTTAGATTTCTCGTGCTTTCTTCTTCTTTTTTAAAGTAATGTCCAAAATTGTACATAGATGTTTTGGGATATCATATGCATATATGGAATGAAATAATGGAGATTTTGGATACTAATTGTTATTTTGTTTTTTCTCCCTTGGAATTAGCTTTTCCTGGTGTTTTTTTTTTTTTTTAATTTAAAATCGTAAAAGATGTATTCTGATTTGTGACTATGGTATGATCTTATGAGTAACGAGCTGGACTTAAATTTTGTAGAGTATAATTATTTTCTTAATTTTCATTTGAAAATTTTCACCGAATGTAATGCATGTCACAAGAGCTAAGCTTATTTGATTTGATGTATGTTTTTCTATTTGTTGGTTCTTATACAATCTATCCTACTCATTATTACAATCGTATAAGGATGATGGAGGAAGAAAGAGAAATTGTTAAGAATCGGTTAATTATCTAATAATGCCATTTACAGTATTTGGACTACTTGACAGTTATAAGGGCCCGTGAGTATTTGGATAGTATAAGAAAAAATTATTGAATTATATTGATAGTTGATACAATGTTGTTCAGAAATAAATAAGTGATTGATCATTGATTTTATAAAACTGTGTGTGTTCTTAGTATAAAATGCATATCTAGTGCACTGAAGATAATCTGCTATGAATTAGATTATCTCATATTTTATGAAATGGCTACCTAGACATTTATCCTAAAATATGGAATGAAAGAGAAACTAGGCATGAAAGTTTCGAGGGATTGAGGTAAACTTCCAGTTCCTCCATTTAAGTGGGGCCCAATATGAGGCCGCTTAGACAACTTGTCGACTGATTATTGGTCTAGTGGAGGCCAAATGTCTTTCTTGCAATATTGGAATGTCGCCGTCCCTGGTTTTCTTGGTGGAGGGGTTGGGTTATTTCAAGGCCCACAATCATCTTTCACCCTTCATTTTATTTCAACGGTCCAGATCAAACTGTTAGGTCTTCGTTTCGCAATTTACCATATTTTAAATTAAATAATTGTTGTGTTGACTTTTGACCAATATTTTGGTTTATGGGAGCATTTCCTTGTGGACCAATGTTGGAATATTTTCTCAAGATGTTGCCCTCTCCATTATACAACATCGGTTGGGGATGGTTGGTAGTTTACTTCCCCTGTTCAGTGTGAAAACAGTATGATTCCTTGTCATATTATTTTATGAATTTAATTCAAATAGATAAATTAATTTATAAAATAGAATGTCTAGATCATGTCTCAGATATTATATTCAAAACACAGTTTTATATTAGTTTTTTGTAAATTAAAATTATATTTGTTTAACTATTTTTAAAATTTTAATAATAGGTTTGAAAATAAAAATCTACCACCTTGAGTAATTTGATGATGTAATTGTAAAATATAAGGGGGTGGTGTTTAAAAGTAAAATTTGGTATTTTACTTTAAAATGAGATGAAACCAAGATGATTACATAGTTAAAAGATGGGTAGATTTGTGTAAAAAAAAAAGTGAAAAGAAAGAAATAAAAAACAAGAACCTTTTGTCCCAAAATTATCGATGTTTTTGGCTTTTAGAGTTCCAAGGGAAAAAATTTAGCCTTTCAGATTGTTGAAATAAAAAGGCCTTCTTTTAGTAAAGTGGGCCTCAAAACTATATGAACCGTTTGAGCTGCTTTTCAAAAAACTCTTTAAATGTGACAATTCTATTCACCTATCTATCGTGGACACATTAATATGTGTTCATTGTTGATATATCAAAAATTTAAAATATCTATTAATTTTATTTTTGATAAAATGAGAGAATGAGATGATTATACTTTATCGGTGGACATATTGAGAATTGTCCATGGTGGACATTTGAACAAAACAAAAAATTAGAGAGGGATATGGTGTAATCTGCTAACAAAAGAGTGTCAAGGGCGGAATACGTAATATCCTTATATTTAAAGATGCAATCTGCAAAACAGCCAAAATGGAGAGTGCATAGTGCAAATTAACCCTTACAAACAATCTTATCAGGCTATCTATCAGCTAACGTTTCCACCTCAGTGAGAGCCATGGCTTTGGGAGCGAAGGAGTTGGCACCCTCCATCTTCTCCAAATACCCTTCAACTTTTCTCGAATTCCATTCGTGCAACAAATCTCCATCGTCAATTAAGTTGGGAATCTCCATTTCTCCCCCTGCATATGCGTCGCTGAAGTTCACCCTTTCTAGCATTCATCCCGCCAAAAAGCCTGGATTTCAGCTCCAATCATCTGTAGAAAGCGTCTCTGTAGAAGATAAAGAAGAAGAAAAGGAAGGAGGAGAAGAAGGGGTGAAGGAAAATTCGCCAAATACCGACAACAGAAGGAAGCTTTTTGTGCTGAATTTGCCTTGGTCGTTCTCTGTTGTTGATATAAAAAAATTGTTTAGTGAATGTGGTGGTGTTGAAGACGTTGAGGTAATAGAACGCACATTCTTCGAATGGGTTTTGTTTTTGATTAATTTCTATGTTTTGGGCTACATTTGGTTGTGGGTTCTGACACGCGTGTGTGAAAATTAAGATTATAAAGCAGAAGGATGGGAAGAATAGAGGGTTTGCGTTTGTGACAATGGCATCTGGTGAAGAAGCTCAGGCTGCAATTGAGAAATTTGACTCTCATGTAAGTTTTTTTATTCTTGGTTTTGAAATTCTTGAATTCTTCATTTTTAGAAATTTGTTTACCTTTAGTTTCGTTCTAGACTGTGAATGTGAGGTACGTTATTTGATTACTAGGTTGAGGTGGCAAATCCTTTCACTATTCTGCTTATCTTGCTTTGTTAATCAAGGGTATAATCCCTATCTTGAAGAGTTTGTGTTGATTTGGGCTCGATCAAACAACTGTTGTTATATTTTTACAATACTAATTACTTGTAAAATGAGCTGTGCACAGTAGAATTCCAAATCCTTGGTTGAGTAGTTGAAGTTGAAGTTGAATTAGACTTCAATTCATGAGAAGGCTAGTTTCTACATGATAATGCTTGGGCTGATGGCGTGGAATGTGTTGTGGATGTCAAGACCAAAATATAAATAATGCTAAGTATTATTGCTCAAAATGCTGTATGTTCCGCACAGTAGAGAATTCGTTGATATATTCACGAAACAAGGAACAAATGCATGAAGATAGTGGTGGAAGACTGGACATTGGTTATTTCAGTTGGTTTTGTCTGCTATCAGCAACTTATCCAGATTCACATAGAAAGTAGTTCCAATATTGCTTTTTTGATCTTCAAATAGTCCAACATGATATACGACAGAACTTTGCTTAGTGAATTTGATATGGTGTACACGTTTGAATCCTATCAAGCCAACTAGATGATCCTGATTATCTGCCTTATTTGAATTGAAACGTTATTCAGTATTGTAATTCCAAATGTTCCATCTTTTAAATCACATTGCTTATCAAAGAGGACAGTTAATACTTGTTAAGATATCTTGTAAGTTAAGATTGGGAAACTGTATTTCAAAGATTTAGAAAAAGTTGGGTTTGTGTATATGATATTTAGATTAGACCTTCTTGGTTTGGTATTTTGGTATTGATAGGAGTCTGGAAATTCGATGGTTCAATAAACCTTGTTCCTTATCCAAATGATCAATTGTTAAACTTCAGATTGTAGTGATGTGTGTGGAAACTGTCTAATCCCAGAACTGCTTTATCATCTGAAGTTCACAAGCAACATGTGTTGTTCAGAATAGTATTACCACAAAATGGTGTATTCATTGTCTTGCAACTTCACAGTGATGTTTAGAGGAACCACACTTACTATTCCTTTTAACTAAAGCATTCATTTTAGTTATGAAAGTTTTATGACTATCTCAAAACAAGGTTTGTTTTCAATCATGGCTGTATTTTCATATTTCTCATTCTGAGCTTCCTGGTTTAACAACTTCACATTCAAACAAACAGAGTACTATCATGCCTTATCAAATTGCTACGAGAGGTTTCCATTCGTTGATGATCTTGTTGTAAATATATTACAGGAAGTGGTAGGGCGGATTATCAGAGTACAGTTTTCGAAAAGATTCAAGAAACCTATTCGTTCTGTAACTCCACCTCCTCCACCAGGAGAGACCCGCCATAAGCTTTACGTGTCCAATCTTGCATGGAAAGTGAGGTCCAACAATCTCCGACAGTTTTTCTCATCCGACTTCACTCCCATGTCTGCTAGAGTCGTATTTGATAATCCTTCAGGAAAATCAGCCGGATATGGCTTTGTGTCTTTTGCCACAAAAGAGGAAGCAGAATCTGCTATTTCTTTATTAGATGGGAAGGTAACTATCAATCTCCTATCTTGTTATTAGCTCATTCAGAAGTATAGTTAAATGCTTTTCTTATTCAGCATTTTTTTGGTATCAAGTAGTCGTTCTATATGCTTTACTGATTTCTTAAGAACCTAAGTCGATTCTACTGCAAAAGTTGTTATAGTTATGTTGGAAATGAGTTGTAGGAATTCATTCATAGTGTCTTGGGAAAAATGTGCATGAATTAAGTAGTGTATTCTGCGATTTCAAAGGTGAGTTGGAAGCAAGCAATCATGTGTTGAAGTATATTTTATTTTCTTTATATAAATGTGTTTGTCTTTTGGACAATTTCAAGAAACACTGTTTCAGGAGTGTATATACTATTATTTTGGGGTAGTATTATGTCGAATGCTCTTGATGTAGGAACTGTTGGGGAGACCAATTCGTTTGAAGTTCAGTGAAAAGAACCCTGATGCTTCTGAATCGAAGTCTGATGCTTCTGAAAGTAAGGAAGAATCGAGCTCTGATGTTGAAAGTAAAGAAGAATTGAGCGGACAAGAAGCTGAAGAGGAGTCTTAGGTTGTGGTTGAAAATGCAGTGCATTATATTCTTGATAACAGAGGATATTACATTTTTGTCTTATAAAATTTTCATGACATGTTGATACTTCAATTTTTTTCAATAGGAGGCCTAGAGGGAGTGCTAATAGTGGTATTTATTATTCTACATGCAGAATTAAATACTGCATTTCACACTCTAACAAGCCCCAAATATGCTTTTACTCAGAAGTAGCCTAAGATTTGCAGAGTGAGAATGTCTTATCATTTCTTACACAAAGGATTAAATTAAGGTTTGTGAGAATGTGGTAAGTCCTATGGGCTATTTTTCACATACTCATCAGTTATGATTACGGATTTAAAAAAAGAAAAAAGAGAAAAAGTACTATTAATCATAATATTAGTGGTAGGTTGGGAGCAGTCAAATTAGTTTTTTAATTTGATATAAAATATGCAGGGATGTTAAATATATTAAACGAGCTGCATGTTTCTAATTGAACATGTATATTTTGACTTTATAACATTGTTCTAATTCTACCTCTTCATCCCACATTAGTTTCATATTTTCTCTTTTCCAAATCTTCACGTATTTAAACACTCTTTTTAAGTCGCCTTTTTGTATGTAGTAAATGTTTTTGCGACATTTTGATTAGTTTAAATTATCGATTTATATATTTATTTATTTTATTTGGAATTTGAAGTTTGATGGAAACTGCATGCAGAGATAATTCCATTTTCATCACGTGAAGTACTAGGATTTTCCTTTTACGAATTATATATTGCATGTGTGAGGTTATTTTTTTATATAATTTATTTATCGTAATTTGATTTTATGATCTACAAGCACACAATATATGAAATATTGTCATAATATATTATAAACGAAGAAAATTACTAGTTCTTTTTTTTCAGTTCGATTGGCTAAAACTGAAACCATATATCAAAATCTTAATAGATATTAACAAAAATCGAACTAAAACTTTTGATTCAAATCAAGTTTTTGGTTATGATTCAATTAATAATGAGCTCTTACACTAACACTGGACGTTATGTATAATAATAATAATTATATAAAATTATATCAACCGTCTCATGAATATAATTTTGTGAGACCAAATTCAATTATGGACAACTCAAATTCATACTTACAAGTTAATAATTTTTGAATCATGAATTTATTCATTTCACAAAATAACATAAAACGATTTTATAAAAACAGTAGTTTAATAATTATTAGTTGATTGTTTGCATGATAGCGTCACTTTTCAAACATGGAGGCTGAGCATCCATTTAAACTCGACGTTATTAAATGAAAATGGTATTGAAAGTTTATTATCAACAGCTTGTACTTTTCATAATAAATTAAGCATTGAATAGTCTTTCACAATAATCAAATGACAAATTAAATTGATTAAAAAACTTTCAAAAAACATAAATTTACTAAAGCTAACTTAAATGCTAGAAACACAACCAAACGCTTACCGTCGTAACCTCGTTTTGGAAATCAAATTGATTATGCTAATAAATTTATAAGTATTTATTCTACTAAGAAAAGAGTATGTGGATTTATATTTGATAGAATTGTTACATTCTTTATAAAGTATATTTAAAGATCATAATTTTTTTATTCTACTTAAGAAAATATCATAAAATGTAATTTTATAAGTCTAACTATTAAATTGTTTCATATGTGTACAAGGAAAGTTATTATTATTAACGGATAATTCCAATTTTAGTTTGTATGTAAGATATTTTCTATTTTTTTACAATCAAGCATATGATTTTCAATTTTAATCAATTTATGTTATAATTTTTTTCAATTTCATTTCAATTTTAATTGAAATTTTCAAAATCGCTAACATGGATGATGGAATTGGAATTCTGTGACAAAATTCCTGATTGTAGAAGACTAAAAATTGAAAAATAAATATTTGATAGTCACAAAAAATTTACAATTTTTTACATACATAATCAAAATTGAAGTTAACGTCATTATTAATAAAAGCAACATAACAATATATATAATAAAAAAGAAAAAAAAAACTCACACTAAACATATTGAACTAATTTATAGATGCTTGTCGTATAAACTATGCATATATAGTTCTAATATACTTACTTTATGGTCGTTTCACTGTCAATTCTTAAATAATAGCTCATTTCTTTTAGTAAAAATAAATAAAGGGCTCTTATTGTGCATAAGTTAAGGTTGATTTGAAAAAGTAGATGTGGCTATTAAAGTCAGCCCTCCTAAATAGTTTTACAAAAAAAAATAAAAAAATATCGTATATAATATATTATTGTGACAATATTTAATTTCATAAATTCATTAATAGTTATTCCTTTGGTGGTTGTATGCAATGTTAAAACTGTGAAAGAGACACCTCGGAGAGTGAAGTCTCTGACGATATAATGGTGGGAAGTGGTTGCATCATAAATTCTAAACTCCAACTGTAAACCTCGAATAATTATGAGAAAATTTTAAATACACTAAATACATACACTGTGTGTGTGTATACATACAATTCTCACTGCTACTAACTTTGAATTCTACGTGTAGGTTATTATCGAGTCAACTTCAACACTTAAATTACTCTATTCTTTTTTTTTTCACACTCTAAAATTAGTCTATTATATTCTTTCTTTTGTCACTTTCAAATTATAGTCATTTTTTCTTAATGAAGGCCGTGCATAATTTCTCTAAAATATCCTTATTTATTATATAAAATCTATGAAATTTGTGTGGTTGGTTTTTGGAGAACACCAAATTGTGTCACCAATACATGAGATTTGCCTTTTCAAGTATATTTTGTGCGTGGATGTAGAAGTAATTTGCATTCTGACAAAAACAATACAATACTCAATACCTTCAAAAATAAAACTTGTTTTAGTCGAATTTTTTTGTCTCATAATAAGTGTCATTATAAGAATTCGAAAAACATTTACTCATATTTTATCAGAATTATCCTCGCTTAAAAAAAAAGATTAATGTAAATATAACTATAATAAATATAGTCAAATATGATAAATTAACTTTTAATTTCATCAAACTTCTTTAACAGGTGTGCAAAAAATCCTTTATTTTGAAAGGGAAAAAACAAATGAAAACATATACCCTGTAGGAAAATAAATAAAGGAATTAAAGAGAAAATTATCCTCAAATAATGTAGCAAAATTGGCTATAGAAAATGAGATATGGAATTGTGTAGGAGTAGGATGTATATATGTGTATATATTTATATATGTGATAGGTTCAATAATAATCACCGCCAAACCAGTTCGTTGTTCGACCTTCTCAGAAAACATAAATGCTTATCCCCACCACCCCAACCCCCAACCCTCCAATCTATGAAATAGAGAACCGCCCCTTCTAAACAATCATCATCCCTCCTCTTCATCTTCAAACCTCTCATTATTCTCCAATTCCTTGTCTATACATATATATTTGTAGTAGCTAGGGTTAGAATTGGGAATGAGGCAGCAAAGTTCGTTCTCGATGTCGAAGGATGAATCGGATGAAGATGAGAAGAAGCAGAAAATAAGAGATCAGAAGAAATCTGAAGCAGCGAAAAGTGTAGGAATAGGAAAACTGTTCGCATTTGCAGATGAATTCGACTACTTGCTCATGTTTTTCGGTTCCATAGGCGCGTGTGTGCATGGCGCTTCTGTCCCTGTTTTCTTCATCTTCTTCGGCAAGATGATCAACATCATTGGCCTCGCTTATCTTTTCCCCAAACAAGCTTCGCATCAAGTCGCCATGGTTTCTCTCTCCTCTCTCTCTCTCTCTCTCTCATCACACGATCCTTGCGTGATGAATTAACTTTTTATTTTTTATTTTTGCAGTATTCATTGGATTTTGTGTATCTCAGCATCGTCATTATGTTTTCATCATGGATAGGTAAAAAAGCATACAATATTATTAATTTAATTAATTAATTCTCATATATATATAAACTAATTAATTAATAATACATTGATGATGATGATGATGATGTATATATATATATATATATATATAGAGGTGGCTTGTTGGATGTATTCTGGGGAAAGACAAGCAGCAAAAATGAGAATGGCCTATTTGAGGTCAATGTTGAATCAAGATATCAGCATATTTGACACTGAATCTTCTACTGGGGAAGTGATTTCTGCTATCACAACTGACATTATTGTTGTTCAAGACGCTATTTCTGAGAAGGTAAATTTTCCTGATTTTTTTTCAATTTTTAATTAGTTATAATCATATCATTAAACGCCATAAGTAACATAAACCAAGGGATGGGTATCACATAGCTAGCTGTCTGTCAACATGAAAAACATGATAATGACTTATTCTGCTTAATTTCCATATCTAGTTAATTTGAGTTTTAATTTCTAATTAATGTCACACTCAAAGTACTTACTACTATAAAGCAGGTTCTTTGTAATAAAAAAATGCCTCAAGGACACATGAAATGTTTGTTTTAAGTCTAATAATGTACGTTTCCATCTATCCACTGTGTATTTTATTGGCCCTAATTTAATCGAATTTGTGGTAATGTTTAAATAGAAACCCTAAACTCATTATTGTAGCATACATTAAATAGGAAAGTATAAAAACTCATTTATGAGAGTGAAGAATTAGATGTAATTAGGTGTGTGCTGATTTTGAATAGAGTCGTGAAGGTTGCCCGTGATGCATGGTCGGGCAGCTTTAATATCAGAGAAAGAGGCATAGGTATTGTAGTAATTGCATAGCTTTCTTTGCATTAAATAGCTTTCGGTTAGATGGTTGGGGCAGATGGGACTTCATTCCCCCCCCCCCCCCCTCTCTCCTTAAATTTCAACATCTCTCTATGAGACTATGACCATCCTTAAATTAAAGCCTAAACGTGACGCTAATATTTATTATCTTCATGTGGATTGCATTTCTTCATGTTGCCAAAAGTCTGCTCCTTTTGCATCTCCTGTTTGCTACTCAAATCTTCATTATTATTATTATTGGAAAAAATAAATTAAGAGATATTTTTGGACGACCTTTTTTATTGAAAATGTTTTGTCATGATTAATGAAAAGTATTTTCAAATGCAACCACATTTTTGCTTCTCGAGAAAATGAGAATAGGGAATGTAACCAGATAGAGGAAAATGTGCTCTGATTTCAATTAATTTTTGCCCCTCCTATATTAAATAGGGGTAAAAGTTAAAACTTAATAAATAAAACAAGTACAGTACTGGACTAAAAAAAAAAAAAATTGAGGGCACAAATTAACAAAAATAAAAGTACAAGTAAAAGTGAAAAAAAAAAAAAATGCAACGAGTGAAAATATTAGAATAAATTATATGAGGTAAAAGTGAAAATAAAAAAAGGCAACCCCTTTTTTTTTTGGTTCTTCTTTTTTAGTGGGAACAGTACATAATGATTTCATTAAATCGAAAAGACAATTTAAATTATTTATTAAGTTATTTAAGGGAAAAATTATTTGTTGCTGATGATATCTATTTAGAGGTTTTACCTGAAAACGAATGTCCGCACATGAAGGTGTAAGCCTATCTGAAACATGCTACCATATCCAAATGTATCCCAATATAGTAACTTCACTTTTGGCCACGTCAACAATATATACATGGAATCTATATTTAAAGTACTCATATAAAATTAATTTCAATTTATTTAATTGAGTTTCTTCTATTTGTATCTATCATTTTTATGTCCACCCTGTATAACTTTTCTAATTTAAAAAATAAAAATAAAAATAGGTGTAGGGAAAGAATTCAAGCTTCCCACCTCACTAACTTAAGTTTTTTTATAATGTAGATTGGTATTATTTGTGCATGTTGATGTCTAATTTAAAATATATAGCACCACTTTTTAATTTTAAATGATAAGAAAAAATTGTTTTAGTCCTCTATATCAGCCTATTAATTAATTTATGTAAATTGAACAGGTGGGGAACTTTTTGCATTATATAAGCCGATTCGTAGCAGGATTTGCGATAGGTTTCATCAGAGTTTGGCAAATCAGCTTGGTGACTCTTTCCATTGTACCATTGATTGCGGTTGCTGGTGGAATTTATGCTTATGTTGCCACTGGCCTCATTGCCAGAGTCCGCAAATCTTACGTTAAAGCTGGAGAAATTGCTGAAGAGGTTTCACTAATTTCTACACGTTTTCTAATTTTCTTCAACAATTTCGATGTTTTTCTTCCTTTGCTACCAAATTTTGATAGATTTTGGGAATTATCTTTATGAATTATGATCTCCACATTTCTGTTGGTTCGTAGAATTGGATACGAACATTGCTGCTCTTCATTCCGTTTGTGAATGGACAATTATTATAGTATATTGATAATTTATTATTTAGATTTTGCGGTATTCTTGCATTTGTCTATGGGTAGGTGTGAGATCCTCTTGTCGAAATTTGTGGTAACGCATTTTTGGGGCAGATTTAGTAGTGTGTTGCTGAATTTTCTAGATTTTTTCCAGGTGATAGGTAATGTTAGAACAGTGCAAGCATTTGCAGGAGAGGACAAAGCAGTTAAATTATACACATCATCTCTGTTGGAGACTTACCAATATGGGAGGAAAGCAGGGCTGGCTAAGGGCCTTGGTCTTGGAACCTTGCATTGCGTTCTTTTTCTCTCGTGGTCATTGCTCGTTTGGTTCACTAGCATTGTTGTTCATAAGCATATTGCCAATGGAGGGGAGTCTTTTACAACTATGCTCAATGTTGTTATTGCTGGCCTGTAAGTTTTTCCTTTCTTTTTTCCTGCTCATCCACTAGCATATGTTTTACTTAGACTATTGTTTCAGAGTGAGTGTGAATTCAAATGCTGGCGATGAGACACTTAAATAAACCGTTGATAACTTGAGTAAAAGATTGAGAGGTAGGTAGTGAACCAGATATGATGAACATGTCTTGTTATAATGATGTAGTTAAAGAAAGAACCGACCTTCAATTTTCAAAGTGTTATGGAAATTGCTGTAACAGCTAATCAATCTTCACAATCTGAATATCGATGGAAACCTATACTTTTTGTCGGTAATTTATGATATGAAGAGCCAAGTTGAATTTGAACGTCTTTACTATGATATTTAATTAAATTCATATTCACGTACTAATTTTTTGGGCAATTGATTTTAATATTTCTCCTCCAATGAACATATATGTTTTATGTTCCTTTCAGGTCGCTTGGGCAAGCCGCACCAGACATCACAGCATTTATTCGAGCAAAGGCGGCTGCATACCCAATTTTTGAGATGATCGAAAGAAACACGGTGAATGATACCAGCTCCAAGAATGGTAGGAAACTGAGTAAAGTTGATGGCCACATACAGTTCAAGAATGTAATGTTTAGTTATCCATCACGTCCCGATGTGTTGATTTTCAACAAGCTCTGTCTGGACATTCCTCCTGGAAAAATTGTAGCACTTGTTGGAGGAAGTGGATCAGGGAAGAGCACTGTTATATCTCTGATAGAACGATTCTATGAGCCATTATCTGGGCATATACTACTAGATGGAACTAATATCAGGGAGCTTGATCTGAAGTGGCTTAGGCAGCAGATAGGTTTGGTAAATCAAGAGCCTGCCCTATTTGCCACTACTATCAGGGATAATATTATGTATGGGAAAAATGATGCCACTAATGAAGAGATCACACGTGCAGCAAAACTTTCAGAGGCTATCAACTTTATTAGCAACCTTCCGGATAGATTCGAAACTCAGGTTCTTTTCTCTAAATTCTGAAATACTTTTCAATTCGCACAAATTATCATGATTCACTGCCACTGAATTTTGTACTGACTAAAAGAAACATCAATTCATTTAACAGGTGGGCGAGAGAGGAATACAGCTATCTGGTGGACAGAAGCAAAGAATTGCTATATCACGTGCAATAGTGAAAAATCCATCAATCTTGTTGTTGGATGAAGCTACTAGTGCACTTGATGCAGAGTCCGAGAAGAGCGTGCAAGAGGCTCTTGACCGTGTAATGGTGGGAAGAACAACTGTTGTTGTTGCTCACCGTCTATCTACAATTAGAAATGCTGATGTGATAGCTGTTGTGCAAAATGGTGCAATAGTTGAAACTGGAAGCCATGAAGATCTCATCTCAAGGCCAAATAGTGCCTATGCTTCACTTATTCAACTACAAGAGGCAGCTTCCCTGCATCGGTTGCCATCTCATGGACCTACAATGGGGCGACCTCTCAGGTACAGTATTAGTGTTCTTTACAAATGCCAAGCTATCTTAGATACTGATATATTGTTGGTTGGAGAAAAAAATTGATATCCTATACATTCTGTAGAATAATTTAGTAAAATACATCTTTTCACTTCTCTGTTAGTAAATGATGCTTAGCAATATGTGCTTTCGATCAGACGAAGAACGGGACATGATGGTTCTTTTGCTAAAACAAAAAAAGGTTCATTCATTATATTTTTAGAAGAGAGAGGTAGTTTCTGTTAACATTGATTTCATATTCAACAATACGAATGAACTTACAGAAACCATCCAATATACATTTTCTTGTTTAATTTATACATTTTTTCTTTTGGCTGCAGCATTAGGTACTCTCGTGAAGGTAGCATTAGGTATTCACGGGAATTATCCCGGACAACAAGAAGTCTTGGTGCAAGTTTCCGTTCTGAGAAATCTGTGAGCAGATTTGGTGGTGATGGACCTGAGATGGTGAAGCCAGTACAGATCTCTTCAAAAAGACTATATTCCATGGTGCGGCCTGATTGGTTTTATGGAATTTCTGGTACAATTTGTGCGTTTATCGCTGGGGCACAGATGCCTCTTTTTGCACTGGGTGTCACTCAGGCTCTTGTATCATACTACATGGATTGGGATACAACATGCAGAGAAGTTAGGAAAATTGCTTTCCTGTTCGCTGGGGGAGCTGTTGTAACTGTCATTGTCCATGCTATTGCCCATCTGAGTTTTGGGATAATGGGAGAACGTCTCACACTTCGTGTTAGAGAAAAGATGTTCACTGGTAAGTCTTAGACCAAGTCCTTATTTTGTACCTTTTAAACTGTAAGTTACATTAAAACAATAGCAAGTTAGACTTGTTCTTAGATGACTGGAGAAATTTATGGTACTGAATCTAAAGATACTATATAAACATCATATACCATGCTCATTGACCTCACTAATGTTACCTAATTCAATTTTTTATAACTTTGCAGCTATGTTGAGAAATGAAATAGGTTGGTTTGATGATATGAACAACACAAGTGCTATGCTTGCATCACAACTAGAAAGTGATGCAACTTTGTTGCGGACTGTAGTGGTTGATCGCTCAACCATTCTATTACAGAATGTTGGTCTAATTGTCACCTCATTTATTATTGCCTTCATCTTGAACTGGAGGCTTACTCTTGTCGTCATCGCCACTTATCCATTAATTATCAGTGGTCATATTAGTGAGGTATCTTCACCTTTACTTACATACAGTCCTGAACATATAGTGTATATGTTATGTTGGTGAATGATTAGTGTATTTCTTCAGAAAATTTTCATGAAAGGATATGGTCTTGACTTGAACAAAGCGTATCTCAAGGCTAACATGCTTGCTGGAGAGGCTGTGAGCAACATCCGCACAGTTGCAGCATTCTGCTCAGAGCAAAAAGTTATTGACCTTTACGCTCGCGAACTTCTTGAACCAGCTAAGAGTTCATTCAGGCGTGGGCAAGCTGCTGGGATATTTTACGGAGTTTCTCAATTTTTCATCTTCTCATCTTATGGTCTTGCCTTATGGTATGTTTGAGATTTTCTGCTAAAATATACTGGTCAATATGAATCCTTCCAAGTAAAATAGCTATACATCAACTGATTAATTCAACAGCAATACTCATTTCCCCCAACGTCTTTTAAGGTATGGTTCTACTCTCATGGAGAAGGGGCTTGCTGGATTTAAGTCAGTGATGAAATCATTCATGGTATTGATCGTAACGGCCTTAGCCATGGGCGAGACACTAGCAATGGCTCCCGACCTGCTAAAGGGAAACCAAATGGTGTCATCTGTATTTGAAGTGCTTGATCGAAGGACAAAGATTATAAATGATGTTGGAGAAGAGATTTCCAGAGTAGAAGGCATGATCGAGCTTAAGGATGTCGAGTTTAGTTACCCCTCAAGACCGGACATCTTAATTTTCAAGGATTTCAATCTAAAAGTACATGCAGGAAGAAGTTTGGCATTAGTAGGCCAAAGTGGTTCAGGAAAAAGCTCTGTTATTGCATTAATACTCAGATTCTACGATCCTATTTCTGGAAAAATATTGATCGATGGTAAGTTCCTCATACACGCTACATTTTACTTCAAGAAAGACGTAATGTTGTCTATCTACTGTTTTCACAATCAAATCATGCCAAATTACCAATGCAGGGAAAGATCTAAAAAAACTTAAGCTCAAGTCAATAAGAAGGCACATAGGCTTGGTTCAGCAAGAACCAGCTCTTTTTGCCACATCCATCTACGAAAACATCCTTTATGGAAAAGAAGGAGCCACAGAAGGCGAAATAATCGAAGCAGCAAAGCTTGCAAATGCACATAGTTTCATCAGTGCCCTTCCAGAGGGCTACTCGACAAAAGTTGGGGAACGAGGGGTTCAACTCTCAGGTGGACAAAAGCAAAGAGTAGCCATTGCAAGGGCTATTCTGAAGAACCCTTCAATCTTGCTGTTGGACGAAGCAACTAGTGCTCTCGATGTGGAATCGGAACGTGTCGTTCAGCAAGCACTTGACAGATTGATGAGGAACAGGACCACGGTGATGGTGGCACATAGGCTATCAACCATAAAAAATGCAGATCAAATATCTGTATTGCAAGATGGGAAGATCATAGAGCAAGGTACTCATTCGAGTCTCATAGAGAACCGAGACGGAGCGTATTACAAGTTGATTAACCTACAAAGGCAACAACAACACTAACATTCACAATGGTATTTCTCAATATACTCTTCTTCTTTTTTCCTGTTTTTCAACAAATGTTGCTGCCAATACATGGTTATTGATTTCCAAATATGTATTTGTTGTACAATGTTTATTACCAATTGTGGGCTCTTTGTTGAAATGGGAAAAGCAATAAGAATCATTCATATATGCATTAACTTTAGACACACCCGTTTTCTTTAGTGGGAATGAGATTTCACACAGAAAAAGAAAGATTGTCCATGCATGCGTGTATATTGATGGAAATCATTAATAAATACGTAGTATACATATTTGATATTGAATATAAAAGAATCCAACCAGAAAGTTTATTGTGAGGTAGGAAGACTTATTCATGAGAATTAACTATAAAGTGGCCCTGAGTACCTGAACCACTTTTTTCATCTGAATTGATGGAGATGGATTTATTTATACGACCTAAACGGTTAAACCTCCTTATCATTCTAATTGTCTGAATTAGAGAGGAGTGTGTCACACTCATTCATTCAAAATGAAAGTTATTTTATAATGACAATGCGTTTCACAAGAAACGGTT
This sequence comes from Scutellaria barbata, assembly GCA_028654395.1. Lineage (NCBI taxonomy): Eukaryota > Viridiplantae > Streptophyta > Magnoliopsida > Lamiales > Lamiaceae > Scutellaria > Scutellaria barbata. The sequence continues at coordinate 15,198,774 of CM053645.1, forward strand.
AAACCTCCTTATCATTCTAATTGTCTGAATTAGAGAGGAGTGTGTCACACTCATTCATTCAAAATGAAAGTTATTTTATAATGACAATGCGTTTCACAAGAAACGGTTAAACCTCCTTATCATTCTAATTGTCTGAATTAGAGAGGAGTGTGCCACACTCATTCATTCAAAATGAAAGTTATTCATAATGACAATGCGTTTCACAAGACCACGACGTTTACTGCAACATTAGATGTGATATTCACATGAATAGAATATTAATAACAGTTGAGTTTTCTCCGCTCCCGTTGCGTGGGATTCACAAATGAAAATGGCAAGCTGCTTACAAAATAATTAGACTTCAATTACATATTTCAGTATCATTTAAAAAAAAAAATCTTCTACTTTGCCTCATTATTCAATTTCCGCTTCCAGCCTCTACTACTGCTTAACTCTCATCATATTTTCTTTGCGTTTAACACAATTCACAGACCAAACTTCTTCCTTTTTTTTTCTTCTTGAGGAAGTATATTAGTAGAGGGACAAAAACCTGGTTATTCAATTTGAACCATTTGAACTTATTAGGCTGTTATTAGCCTGGAATTCTTATTTCTCATAACCCTAAAGTAAACAAAAAAGAATCTCTATAGACTTTTCTAGCCCAATTTGATAAAGAGAGATAGTTAAAAAAGTTCAACTGCCTATATTTTCCAGCAAAACATATTCAAAAACTAGCTGTTGGCATTATTTATTAACCTGCAAAGGAGCACTAACATTCGGTCTTATGAAGCTTCAAAAGGCAGGTTGAATAAGATACTAAAAACAGCAAGGAAATATACAATTTCCACATCCATAGTTTTGATTTCATAACTACTGATGCATATGAATACTGGCTAATAATCAATGAATATAGTTGACATAAGAAAAGAATCACAGCATTTCCTACACAAGGGGGTTTATACATACAGTTGCTCTATACTTATTCTCTACATACATAATTTTGCAACTTGTAGATGGAGGATAACTTTTTATTCCACAAATCCATATATATTCTAAAAAAAAGAAAAAAAAAAAGTAAGGTTAACCTGGTTTCCTAAGCACTTTGTTTGATCTACTAAGATAAGTGACCTGGATTTAAGAAGTTTTGACATGAAGAATCAAAGTTCACCACATATAAACTTAAACATATCATAATCTACATACAAATGTCACTCTCCACACATGATTTCATACTGCAAATTAGTAACATGAACATATCATATTTAGAGAGGAAGCATTATTATCCCACGAATCTAATAAAAAAATGGCTTTCCTCCAGGAGGCAGGTATAGCAATCACATTTAGGTTTATAAGCAAGCATATACCAACATCTTAAAGCAGTTTATATGAATTGAAGCCTATCTATTAAGATACTCTAAAACTCTATTTGTAAGATGAACTGACAAGAAATCTTATAATAACAACAATAACGTGCTGCTCTATTTGGAAAAAAAACCCTTAATCAAACAGGGCCCCTTCAATTTGGAAAATCCCTCTATCTGAATATCTCATTCTGGTTAAGTTTGGGAAAACAAGTTATCTGACAGCCAATTTCAAATTTCTTCTCTATTGTTTCCAAGTTCATCTCTTAACTATTGCTTTATGGTTGACCAATTATCATCTGTAGGATAAAGAGAATGGCTTGAGATTATGACTTCCCCCTCATGCTATTCCACATTTCACAAGTGATTATGATTTATGCAACACACTCAACTATACAACTTCAGTTATCAAAACAATAACTTCAGTCAGGTAATACATTTGCCAGTAAGTAAAAAAGTAAACATCCTCAAAACTTAGACAAGAATTGAGAATGAAGTAACTTCAAAGAAAAAGTACCTGTATCAGCAACTGAAATATACATGGGCATACCATTTCATGCCGATTTGCAGCATATCCAAATCAATGAAAATATGCTTATTAACTACTCTTCTAGTTTTCCTACATATTCCGGATCCAACAAGACAATGAGCTCATTCTACCATTCTACCGCTCCAAGCTAAAACATTCTGCTTACACTTGAATGGGATTCTCTTTTCCATCACACTTCAAAGGCGATGTGGGAAGAATCGTAGCTCCATCATCCTCATCACATCCAGTATTACTAACCAACCTCCTCACTTCCTTCTCACAACTACTCTTCATCAAACCTTCTAAATTCACATCTTCCTTCTCACTCTTCCCCTCGGTCAAAACATCACGGAAGAAATCTGTCAAAACATGCTCATAGCATGGCATCTTCGCATAACCAGGGAAGTAGTTAATATCAATCACAAGGTACCTATTCCCAATCCTAGTGTCCCTAATCACATCAAAATTGAACAAATGCAACTTCATCGCAAGCCTCAGTCCCCTCGCAATATCCACCAATAAGTTCATAGGTGGAATTTCCGTTTTCCCATCCTCCAAATCCATCATCTTGTAATACGTATCCCCACACCTCTCTACGCTGTTCAGATTCGACACCTGCGAAAACAACAACAAACCCTTCAAATTCTCCAAGTTCTCCTCATTCACATCGGGCAAAGATTTCCTCTTCACACATTTCACATACTCCCCAACAACATACACCTTGAAGATGACTCCCCCATGATTCACAAACTCCTGCAGAACAACTGGCGGCTTCAGCTTACTCAGCCCATCGCTATTATAGACCAAGGACATTTTATGCGATTTGGCGCTTCCATCCGCCACCAAAGGCTTCGCAATCACCGGGAATTTCAGCCCTTCGGCCTCCAAATTCATCCCCTCCACCGAGTCGTAAACTGCAATCTGCTTGGGGATCCCAAACGACACCGAATCACGTTCCACGACATTCAGCTCCGTAACCACCTCTAGCATGGAAATACGATTGTGAAGCCTTTCAATTGCATCGGGGGAATCGACAATCAAAACATTAGGGTTGTTGGCGGAGTAGTCGGCCAATTGCCGCCTCCATTCATTGCCGTAGATTTTGTGGAGGACCAAATCGAAGGGGCCCTGTTCGATTAAGGGCTTTTCCAAATCGATCTTAATAAGATCGATGTTCTTCTCTTTGGCGGCATTTATTAGAGAAATTTGAATGAAACTGGCTTGCTTCTTGGTAGCCAGAGCGTATCCTACCGCGAATCTGGGCCCCATTGGCTCCTCCATGAAACTACTTCTTCGACAAAATGATATTTCTCAATTGATGAAAGCGGAAAAACTCTCATAACCATTCAAATTGAGGTGTGTTCTGGGAAATGGGTCGAATTAAAGAAGGTTGCGGTTAGGTTTTCGGAAATCTGTATGAAATTGGATTAGTTCTGTAGGCATACAGAGCCCTGCATGTCTGTGCGTGGGCGAATCTTTAGAGAGAGATAGAGAGAGAGAGAATAAATTGAGAGAGAAGGATGAGGCTTGGTCTGACGCTGCCCCAGCTTCTTATATACTCACTCCATCATCATGCCACCTTATTCATCACGAGATCTACCTTTCCATATTTATCATTTTTCATTTCATTTTTTACCACAACTACTTACTTTTATGTTTTCTAATTTAATTGCTCAAGTGTATCCTACTTTTATAAATATATAAATTGTGATGATTAAAATTTAAATTTGGATCACATAAGTTTTTTAATTTTTATTGTTTCCCTCACTTCCACTCTCCCAAATTCATTTTAAAAAAATGTTTTCTAATTCGATTCATTTTGTTTAATTATTTCCAAGTTCTGATTTTCAAATAATCATTCGAATTTAATTATAATATATCAATAATTTTATCCAACATTCTTACTACTGCGTCATATTTTATTATAAATTATTTCAATGTAAAAATTAGCATTCATTTCTAATCGTCTATACTATTTTTTGCATTAAAAGAATATTCCAAAATAATTTTTTATTATTATAAAAAATAATAGAATAAAAGAAAAATAAAGAAAATTGAATTGAAAAATGAAAGCGAAAAGAAAAATAACATAATGCAGGTTTTGACCTTGTGTTAACTTGATGGAGAGATGACACTTGAAAAAAATTGACGTAATCTTTTACAATACTGAAATAGAATAAAAACACCAAATTTAAATGATTTTAATGCAATATTGGAGATGCTTTTAAGATAAAGTTTTGTTTGATATTAAATTTAGTGATAAAAATTATTAGGAATTTTGTCTTAAAATGAATTATAAATTATTTTAATTATTAATAAATGTGATATTTATTTTTGAACATTTATATCTATTACATGCATTTCATAAATATTATAAATAAAATCCTCAGTTTATTTGATGTAATTATAATTTTAATATATAAATGTTACAAGCGAATTAAGTTTATAGATAATAAACTTAAATTAAATTTGTGATTAAAATAATTAAAATATGAGATTTTTAATTATAATATTATTAATATGGTCATAAACATTTTGAATGTAACTTAGCTTTTCTGCATTATGGATGTGTAAACATTTGAATAGAGCATTTATGTATGGCTCGATCATATAGAACTTTGGTCGATTTAATTTGTAATTTTCTTACAATTTTGGTTTAAATATGAAAACCAAACAATATCACAAGATGATAGTATATATAAACTTTAATCCAGAGGGATTGCAGACTTCTGTTTTATGCTGTGCGTTGACTTTTACAACATTTATATTTTAAATTTATATTGAATTAATTACTGAGAATGGGAATTCGTAAGAATGAAATTTATTTATTTTTAGATGAAGTTGAAAGATAATTATCTCATTAGTTAGTTTTGAAATGTAATGATTTGAGACCTATGATTTATAATTGGATCATAAATTAATATTTATAGATAAATTAATTATATGGTAAATGAGGAAAGTAAGTAACTAAAGAGGTTGGTTGACATTACATAACTTCAGTTAAGAATTGTCTATTGAAGACCAATATATATGTAATGAATGACTCAATTTATAAGAGTACAATATTTTATAATCATAAAAATGTGATTCCATATTTAATGGAGTAATATAAAAATTAGTAAGTCAAGTAATTAATTGTGCTTACATGGTCTTCAGTTCATCTTCTTAAGTATAACTGATTGAATATATGTTTACAAAATTTAATGATTTATGAAAAATAGATTTTTATGAAATTTTGGTATTTATTTAAGTATCATTATTATTTGATATATTACAATGTGAATTATAGTGAAGATAAAATAAATTTGAGATATTTATGTATGTTGTTAATAAAGTCATCGTTGTTGATATAATGAGATTTATATCAATCCTAATTAGATTGAGGTTTAGAAATCTTAATTAGTTTGATAGGAATTGGATCCCTAGATGGAACTGAAATCATGATCGAATTAGATTACAATTCTAATTGGATGAGAAAACTAATATAATTGACTGTAATTAATATTTCAGATGCCACACAGCATCCATGAAAATGAGAAACAAAAGTAAGAACGAAAAATATCATGAAAAGGAACAAACGGAAAGAAGAAGGAATCATTTACTCAGCACACTTCAATTATACAAGTTTCAATTTAAAAAACCAATTTTACCATTTAGAAAAATACAAAAAGAAAATCATATCCTCTCTTTTCTCCTTCAATTTCTCTCTCTCTCTCTCTCTCTTTTATCCTTCTTAATTTTATTAGGTTCTTTATTTGAATTTATTGATAAATAAAATGTCAACATGTTGATAAATATTTCATGAATTAGTTAAATATATTAAACTTATATTAAAATCATATGAAGAAACATAAAAAATCTATCAAGTCTCGACTTATTCTGTTCGACACTGATTGACCAATCGAAACTAATAATTTTTTTTAAAAAATTTAGGGGTAAAATTCATAATTTTTATTATTTTACTTTTTTAATTATAAATCATATAAATTGGGTAGTGATGGGTGTCTTTGGTTTCAAAAAAAAAAAAAATTGGGCTAAATTTCACTATATTTACTATTTTCGATATCTAATAAAATTACTAAATCAACTTGAAAGTATGTGAAAATCTCCAACGATGAACTTTGTTTTAATAGATGACATTTAAAAAACTTAATATATTGAAGCAAAGGTAGTGATGAAGTAATATTGGTCAGAGCAGTACTTACCCAACCGACTTAATAACAGTCAGCTCGTCCAGTATACTCTCTCAAAACTCCATTCCCCATGTCTGGCGGCGGCGCCAGAAGAGAGAGAAGCTCACGCTCTCATCATCGTCAACGCCGTCAAGTTGATGAGAATTGGACTCTCAAACCCATTCTTGATCACCGCCATACCCCAACGGAAGAAACCTCTTCATCAGCACCCACGCTACCAGACCAACAACAACCCCACGATCTCAGAAAGTCGGGATGGATGTCCAAGATCCGAGGGCGGAAATCTCGGTTTCCGAAGAAGTCTGAGAAAGGAGAGGGAGGTTCTATTTCTACTAGTGGTTTTGACTCAGAATTGAAACCCGATTCTAGTTCTGGTGATGCGAATGAAAAAGAAGAGGGTTCTGGATTAAATATTGGTTCTGATTGTGGTGAAATTCAGGAGTTGGGGGTTGAGAGTGAAGAGGGGAATCGTAAAGCTGAAGGGGCGCAATCAGATGATGAAGTTGATGAGGATGAGACTTTTAAGAGATTAGAGGAGCTCAGAGTGAGTGGTGAAGAGCCTGAGTTTTCGGTGGATCAGCTGAGCATCAATAAACAGCTGCAAGAGGATGAGGTATTGGTTTATGATGCTTCAGTTTTGTTTCAATCTTATATGATTATGAACTTGAGAAGGTAGTGATCCGTTGGTGCTGAAGATTGATATTGCTATCTATGTTTTGATGTATGGTCCTTAGTAAATTAGGCACTAACTTGTATTATCGTGTAATGATCCAATGTACCTCTTCCTTTAAGAATTAAATTGTTGTAAAGGAGTTCTGATTTTGAGATAGGGGAAACTAGTATTTAAAATTAATTGGTAGGCTATTGATCGACAGATTGAAATGTGTCAATCATAATTTCAATCCTTTGCCTTTTATCAACTTTTGTGCCCTTCCATCATATACCCACATATAAGAGGTTAGAGATGAAAAGAAAGTTGGCATTTGTGTCCTATTTGATATGAGCTTGCATGAGGCTGTTGCACATTATGGCATTAATGAATATTTATAGATAGTAACTTTCTGATGAATGTCTATAACCTGTTGGCCAAGATGTAAAAAATAATAAATAGTGAATGGCATCTGGCTGAGTATAAAGGATGTGACTAATTTAAAAGGGGTAAGATGTCTCTGCTAATTAGAGAGATTGGAGCATAATTGTAATCATGTTAAGTTTCAATAGCGACCAGCAGGCTAATGATCTCGGAAATCAACCTTCTTTTTATATTTTAGTTATCTCACTTGTTTGTCTTTCCACATGAATGTGTGTGTGTCTGGTTTTGCTGTCTATCTCTCTCTCTACCCCTCTCCCACTCTCACTCTCTTTTATCGTTTTGCAGCTACTAGCTGTGGCATCTATTTATGGAGATAACATTATCTTTCTAGAGGACCAGAGCGGCTTAAAGTGTTTCCAGGTAGTTAAACTTAGGCGAGTAAGAACATGAGCTTTTTCTAGAAACAAATTTTGATACTGATTATGCTATACAGGCTCACATTCATATTGAAGTGCCCAAAGGACTTCTCATCACTGCAAAGTTTAACTCGTCTACTTTTGATGAAAATAGTAATGAGGATTCTTCAGATTTTTCGTACTCTTTTCAAGTGGAATATCTCCCACCGATTACATTGACATGTTTATTACCAAAATCATACCCAAACAAGTGCTCTCCGTATTTTACTCTATCTGCTCAGTGGCTGGGATCCGATAAAATTTCTGCTCTCTGTTGCAAGCTTGATTCTATTTGGCAAGAACAGGCTGGGCAGGAGGTTATATACCAATGGCTGGAGTGGTTACATGGTTGTACCCTCTCTTATCTTGGTTTTGATGCTGAAATAGTTCTTGGATCCTATGGCACAAGACGTAATGAAGATAGGAGGGCGATTTCAGGAAGTGTCTCCCCTGATATTGATATTCCTAAACTAAAGAGTTACAACGACGAACAGCACCATGATAATTTCTGCAGAAACATTCAACAATGTAGCATCTGTTTCAGTGAGTTTGTTGGTAAGTCATTTATATGTTTACTACATACCAGGTTGAACAAGTTCTTGTGGTGTGCAATTTAAGTGAATGTCTGTAAGCATAAGGAAACATGAATTTAGACTAGATAGTTATAAATATATGAAAATCACCTAAAGAGCAATAACTTAAAATAATATTTCTTTTTTCGTTTAATTTGTTGTGGAGAGGGTATTATGTAAGTTCATCTCATTATTTTGGTCATAAAGCTGGACAACAGTGCACTCCATTAAAAATATATATTCCAACTAAAATGATTTTGTTGGCATTGTCTTGTACTTGGTTTTTTATAATGAAATGCTAGCCTCTGAATACATCGTGTAAGTTGAGAGTCCAGAAAATTGTTTATAAATTGAAAATGCACACACAAATTTTAGATTTCGTTTCAGCTTTGAACTTATCATCATTTTGATAATTAACTGCCGGTGGTGGATTTATTGTCCTTCATAGGTTCTGAATTCATTATACTGCCATGTCAACACTTCTTTTGTGGGGATTGCTTGAAGACTTTCTCTAACATTCATTTAACGGAAGGAACAGTATCAAAACTTCTGTGCCCAGAAGCAAAATGTGGGGGCATGATTCCACCTGGTTTACTTAAGAGATTACTTGGAGAAGAAGAGTTTGAACGCTGGGAGTCCTTGATGTTACAGAAAACACTGGAATCAATGAATGATGTGGTTTATTGCCCAAGATGTGAGACAGCTTGTCTAGAGGATGAAGATGACCATGCACAATGCTCAAAATGCTACTTCAGTTTCTGTACTCTGTGTAGTGAACGGAGGCATGTTGGAGTTGCATGTATGACACCGGAGATGAAACTGGCTATTCTGGAGGTATGGGTTCTTCATTCGATATGAACTTCTTGTGCTTAATCGCTCTACGTGGAAACTGGCAATTACTGTTCTATCCTGAGATATTCTCATTTCAGAGCAGAGTAGGTGGATAAAAGAGTAGTATCTTGTTAAATTTAGATGCACAAGATTCTTGTGATCATATTTTATGGCTTGTGATTTGATTTACAAGTTATTTTTGGGTTCATAATTGATATGGGTACATACATTAAGTCATACTTGTCTTCCTCGAAAGTGCTACTCTCTCTCTGCCTAGGATTATATGGAATTCAATACAATGATAATATTACTTTATTCGTTATCCCTTTTCTTTTGACTGAAACAAGCTGGTGCCCACTGGTTGATATGTATTTCATGTAAGGCCGAGTTTTTGTTTGCTTTAATAGTTATTTATATACAAGGTGGTCAAAATTTTCGGAAATTGCCCCATCATGGTTCTTGTATAAATATATTGTTCTTCAGAGTCCACAGAATTACAAACTAGGTAGTTGAACATTCTGCATGATTCTCTCTCATTTCTTTAATTAAATGAAATCCTCTAGAGTCCTATTGGTTAACATCATACACAGTTTATCCAAACCTTTAAATATTTGATTTAAATCTTGTTTGTCAGTTTAATCTGCCTCCTCCTGGATTTTCATCAATAGTGAGTTCTTACTAATTCTTGATTGGGATCTTGACCTTCACACCAGGAGCGACAAAAGTCAACTTTAATGAAAGGAGATCAAAGGCGGCGCGAGGCGGATATGATCAATCAAATTCTCAGTATGAAAGAGATTAATCGTTCTGCGAAGCAATGCCCTTCTTGTAAAATGGCTATATCTCGAACGGAAGGTTGCAACAAGATGGCGTGTGATAATTGTGGGCAGTATTTCTGCTACCTGTGTAATAAGGCAATCTCTGGTTATGAGCATTTCAGGTTTGTTGTCTGCTATTAGGAAAGAATAGACTCACTAAGGAAAGAATAGACTCACTATGATTAGAATATATTCTATCCTATCAATGAAAGTATTCAGAACTGACAAGGTTTTCTCACTGCAGGGATGGGAGCTGTGAACTTTTCCCAGAAGAAGAAATTCAGAGGTGGCAGGTGACAATGAATGGTCGTCAAGAAGCTGCTCACGTACGAATAGAAATGCACCCTGATCGTATTCACCAATGCCCTAACTGCGGCCAGGACAATGTGAAGATGGACAATAACAACCACATATTCTGTTGGGCATGTCAAAATCATTATTGCTACTTATGTAGGAAGATGGTGAGACGCAGCTCACAGCATTACGGCCCCAAGGGTTGCAAACAGCATACTGTCGGATAATTTTTTTCTTTTTTTTGCTATTTTTCGGTGAAGACCTAACTATTGCAGCACTTTTTGAGTTACGAATATTTAATAATTTTTTTCCTTATTTCTTTTTTGGGCAATTTGTTCTTATAGATAGATCATTGTCATTTGAGCACTGATGTGAAGACATTCTTCTTGCTGGGGGTTTATATCTATAATTTTTTTACTATGTAACTTCAAGATGAAATGTGTATCATTTTTGTCCGAAGGTTTGAATTTGTGAGCCCTCTTTCTGTAAGTGAAAGAAAAAGTATATATAGTGGGACGTGGCAGGTCAGAGTTATATGGATTTATAAGATCTGTTTAATTGGTGTATAACAAGTTTTTGTCAAACTAAATGATTTATACATCATTTAAAATAATATTAGAGATAGGCTCCACTTTATCCAAAAGTAATCTTGTATTTTATATTTAAAAGTATTTTAACGGTTTATTTGTATTTTCAAGTAAATATAAATGACGTATTATATTATTTTTTAGTATACAACTGTCTAGATAAGATGAAAATATAATAACCAAATGTGTTATTCCAAAATATACATAAAAAATATATGATCTATCAGTTTATGTGTATTATAGTCAATCCTATAGGTTAAAAATATACGATCTATCATTAAAAAGCTATGTTTTCCATACAAAACGTGCCCAATGCTTATGAAAATCTGAGAACTTCAAAGCTTTAAGATACAAAAGTAATTAAGTATGCAGATAAATAGAATTTGTTTTGGTATAGTGATATAGGGATCCGTGGCGCAATGGTAGCGCGTCTGACTCCAGATCAGAAGGTTGCGTGTTCGATTCACGTCGGGTTCAAAACCCCGAACAATATATCCCCCTATTTTTCTCAATTTCCCCACAGATCTAATTATTTATTTATCTTATCAATTTTTTTTTTTTAAAAAAAATCTCAATTTCCCACAGATCCAATTATTTATTTATTTATCTTATCAATCAATTCAGGTTCTCTATTAACTGAACTCAAAACATTGCTACTAAAGGAGCGTATCATTGAAGTTAATTTAGACAGTCCACACACGACACAAATAAATGACAACAGATATTATCCTAGTTCCTAAGAATCATTTACATTATCATCATCTTCAACCTCAGGCTTCACAAAGAACTCAATGTAAGCAATGCGGCTTGGCTGCTGATACCCAGCTGAATCTATGTGGGGAACAGAAGGCTTCCCAACTGAAACAAGATGTTGAATTTTCAGCATCCCACCTCTCCCAATGCTCAACTTGCTCCCTCGATTGTCTCTTATCACACTGCTAGGTATGTTTGAAGTTGTTGCTCGTAGGAACTTGTACTTGAACCTATCAAATTAGCAACAATCATCACAAATGAGTTTGTGCTGGGGATGGGGGAGAGGAAGTAACACGATAACAGGCTAGATGGAAAATAAAAAAACCTGAGTGAAATTTGTCGATCACAGCTGAATGCAATCAAAAGATCTGTATTGGCATAGTAATTGAAGTCTATCTGCATGACAAGCCACATATCGTAATCATCTGATGAAGAAAGAGGCATTTAAACAATGATTTTTGAAAGATTACTTTCGGCCTACCTGTAAGTCTCCATGGCCTTCACCTCTGAAGATGACAGATGGAGGTGTTGGCTGTAACTTTATCTGAATGCTCGACCCGGGCCATTCAAGGTCATCAATAGCTTCCTTCAGAGCTGCAGACTATCAACTAAAAATCATCTTGCTGATACAACAATGATTCATAATTATCATAGAATTATTTAGTAGATAAGTTAAGAGACAGGAAAAACAATCAGGTTGTATAATATATTTATTAGCTAGTGTTCAAGTGTTGGTTGATCCTTCGAATTGAAGTTAGTCAACTACATCCTCAGAGATTCACAAGTCATTTCTTTCTTAAGATAGAAACTGTAGCATTCTTATTAGATTGTATTGGGTGTGGAGAAGTATTGACCCTTCATGGGAAAGTAGATTTTTGTCTAGTGGAACTCCAAGTATGGTAAGGACAGAAATTGTGCTCTAGAGAACAAACTAAACTTAGTGAGATTGAAAAACAAGAATGAAGAACAAAGCTGAAATCTTGATATTATCAACCTTTACTGTACGCCTGTAACATCACGGCAAGCATGGATCACGGCCTACGGATTTGGAGAGCCAGATAAATTGTTAAAATCAAATTCCCAACAACGGTCATGCACAAAAGATATTTTTTGAATGATTGGAACTTTAGGAGGATAGTGTTGTCAAGATGGAATGAAAAATCATTGTGCAAATAGACAGGTTTTAAGCAAAATCTTGCTGTCAATACCTTTGCATCTCTTACACAGGGTAATTAAACTTTGAAGCACCAAAGGTTTTCCTGCATATTAGGCTGGACTTATGCGAATATGGGGCCACAAAAACAATTTAAGTACTCATAATTAGTACGAGCATCCTTCTACAAAAGAACCTCAATATTGATTTCTTAAACCTTTACAGAAGTCAGAACTGCTTCCTATCAAGAATACACCCAAGAACCACTTCACAAAGGGATCTTAAAGAATAACAACAAAAGCACCCAACAGGATTCCTTGTTAAGGGACACATCATGTTTATACTCAAATCAGATTTGTACATTCCATACAGTAGCCTAAACTGAATTTCTGGTCATGCTAACAGTAAAACAGAGTAAACTCCAAAAGGTCAACCCTTGGGTGCAGAGCTTAACAGTTGAAAATCTATGCACTTTTGGAACAATCCTCTAAATCTGGCATGTAGTATTTGATCGATCCTGAACCAATAAGATGCATATGGTATTCTTTAGAATTTATGAATTTGAGATGCTCATTTAAAAGAGAGAAAATCATATTTTCTTCATTTATTAATATGGAAGCAAATTGATTTTGAAGTTGCCTACATATAAATGGAATAACTAATTTTGACCAGTAAACTTGTAGAAATTAACTAAAAATAGAGTATTGCTTAAAGGAACAAAAAAATACTTTAACCGTAAAACTCAGAGGAGTGCTTCCAGCAGGTTCAAAGTTGTAGTCCCATGAGATTGTCTCTGGAATCCTTGTCCTTATCTCTGCGTAAATGCAGGCGTCTGGAGGATCAATAGATCTTGCACATGGAAAACAGGCAAAGATTGAAGAAGTAGGTCACGTTAAGGAATATATGTTCTAATAAATAAAAAGACCACAGAAGAAGAAAAGGGATAATGTTCAGCAAAACTTTATGTGGGTATCTGCAGTTCCCCCTAAACTGACATCTTGCATGTGGCATACAACTTTCTCGCCATAAATTTAATCATTAATCTTAAGAATCAAATTCTCATCCTAGAGCAGGGACACAGTCCTAATCTTTGATGACCATACAACAGCAATCCTATTCTTAACCTTCAATCCCAAATTATCACTCCCTATGAGTGACTTACGGCCATTTTAAGACAAAGATTGAATTCTACACATCTTTGGCTTCATAACTTTGTTGCAAAATCCAAAATTAACATAGTATATCTTGAAATTAGAATGGTAGATAAGCCTTAGCAAAACCAAAGTAGAGAAAGTGAAGGAGTATATACCGGAGCATGAGTTGCATGTCAAGCCCGGGATACCGGAGCTCAAGAATGTCGGATCGGCCCGGAACTGAAAATGTATTAAGACAATCAACAAAGAGCCCTAAGCTCACCCCAAATCGCGGCCGCCCGTGCGCCCCATAATCATATTTAACAAATAACTACAAAAAAATAAAATGGAATCCCCAAATTCGTGTAAATAGGATGCAGTCTATATCAAAGCAAGTATATCAGAAAATTAAGTACCACAAAAATTAATACCTCGCGTTGTAGATAGACTTTGGCCTGAAGACAACCCGTTTCCTCGACGATTATCACTATGCCGTGTTCAGATAATTCTATGAGAGCATCCTAACAGTAGATAAATCGACATTGAATAAATTGAAATGGAAGAGCAGAGAGAAGCGTAGAAGAAACGCATTGATAAATACTTGATTGCGTTTCCATCGGACGGAGGTGAGGGCGTCTACGATGCCTTGGACGCTGTCCATCTCACACACCAAGTCTGGAGCCTCTGCCTCCGTCTCCACCGCCGCCGATGAGCTCATTCTGCCGCCGCCTTTCTCTCTTTCCCGCCAAATGTTGTAAAATGAGGAAAGTATACAAATAGCCAATTTTAATAAATACTATATATTTTTGCAAAATGTGCAGTTGGATTTAGAACTTTAATCTTAGAGTTGGAATTAAGTTGTATTTACAATTCAATAACATTATTATTATTATTATTATTATTAAAAATATTAGGGGGTTGGTTTGCCTTAAAGTTTTAGAACTCATGTTTTATCAAAATATTTGGCTAGATAGAATCATAGAATGGTAAAATTGACAGAGTATTATCAAATAATTAAACTTTCTATTAAATTATAAAATGAGTGGATTATCCGCACCCAAGAATTTATAAACACACCCCAATTTTAAATTTTTCATTTAAAAAAATTAAAAAACAATTAAATTCCATTTTTACCTTTAATATTAAAAAAAAAATTGAAAACCCCCCTTTCCCCCCTCCTGCTGCCGTCCAGTCCCGTCCTCTTCTCTTCTCTCTCTCTATTTTTTCTTTCTTTCACTTTCTAATTTTTTGAGAAATAATAAAATAATATAATGGAAATTATTCAATAAATTAACTAAATATAAAAACGTAAAATCATGTAAAAAAGTATATAAATCTGATAGTTTCATTCGACCTTAGTTGATTGAATATATAAAGGTATATTCGGCCACTAGACATCGAGCATGTTATAGTGTGTTCGATGTCATGTGGCCGAACACACCTCAAATGTGTTAGATCAACCAAAGGTAGAACGGATTCTTGGGTTTGAATTTTTTTTTTTTTTTTGTTTTGTTCAATTTTGATTGGTCGAATATACAAACGTGTGTTCGACCATCGGACATTGATCATGCTATAGTGTGCTCGACCAATCAGGATTGAAGAAACTTTAAATTTGATTTTTTTAAACGATTTCTACATATTTTATTAAGATGTAAAATGATTTCTTCTCATATTATTGTTTAAAAATTCAAGATTGAAAGTTACTAAAATGAAAAGAAAAAAAAAAGAGAAAATGAGAAAAGAAAGGACCGCTGGACGGGAAGGAGCAGGGGGGAAAGAGAGTTTTTTTTTTTTTTTAAATTTATAAGGGTAAATTTAGGATATAATTATTATTTTTATTCAAATACTAAAATGATGAGGTGTGCTTAGAAATTTAAGAGGTGTGGATCACTCTTATAAAATAATGAAATCGTCAAATTTGATGAGCTAACTCTTCCATCAATTTTAAATTGTGTATATAAGTCAACTTGTTTAGTATAGAAAAATCTTAAAATTGTACAAAATGAACTCACAGTTTTGATAATATTGATTCAATCTATACTAACTTTACCAAATATATTAGTAATTGATTCAGGTAATGAATATCAAAGTTTTATATTTGATTCACTTAAGTATCCATTAGATTTATATTTTCCTGGCTTTTTGTGAGTCCATGGCCATTTCATTTGCCAGAAAAAAAAAAATAGAGAAAAAGGACTTTAACAGCACGTGAGGAAAAGGAAAAGAAAAAGGTAAAACTAAAGTAGTATATGCTACCCAATAATTCTACTGCTATCATGATCATCCTATGCTACGGCAATTGATTAAATTTAATATTGATTTAACCTTGTTCAGATAAAAAAAAGGAAAAAAAGCGATGGTGAAATTGGAGGCGTTGCCCAAGGGTTACAGATTCCGGCCGACGGACGAGGAGCTCGTCGACCATTATCTCAGGCTCAAAATCAACGGCTCTCATTCTTCCGTACAAGTCATTCCCGAGATTGATGTCTGTAAATGGGAGCCCTGGGATCTCCCTGGTACCATCTTCTTATTGCTCTCGATAACTTCATTTTCTTTTTTATTTCGCTTCTACGCTTCTACCTTGTTTGTGCATGTTATGAATATTCGATTCTTAAATTTTGCTTTGAGCTAACTTCTTGATTATTCCATTGTTCGACATTCGGGCGTATATACCAAAGAAAGGCATGAGCATCTGTAAATTTAGTGAATTTTATCTGAATAGAGGATTTGTTCTGAGAATTTCACCCTCGTTGACGTTTTTGTCGGAGCGATTTTGTTCTTTTGCATTTAATTGAGTTTTGTCACATAGAATTTAGTTTAAGGTAAAGTAATTAGGATTTTACTATGACAGTGACAAGTGATGATTAGAACAAAATATGCTCTCATGCTTTAATTTCTGAATATATGTATCTGAGGACTAAGAGATGGATGGGTGTGCGAAGAGTGACATAGTAATGCTAAAAACATTGGACTTGCATATTCCACGTGATACAAGGGAGAGGGAGCTTTGGACGAAATTAAATCTGGACGAGCATAATTGAAAGTGAGTATTAAAAAAGCAGATAGCAGACTGGAGACGGAGCAACTGTCCTGTTGGAGAATATATTGTTCAGTGCTTACTTAAAGTTTTGCTTGCCCTCAATAATATAGTTCAATAAAATTGGATTCTGTATTTACCTGCAAGATATGCGCACTGGGAAGTCATGACTAGCTGTGACTAGTTAGATATTTTAAGCCTAAATTGCTCCTCATCATGTCTAAACTAAGTGGAAAATCATGATAAAGTATATTTGCATTAGCTGAGAGAAGAATTTTTTATGACTACATTATACTTTCTAGGTTCTATATTTCTCTGTTAGATTTGTATGTTGAAAATCTTGAAAGTTGAACTCTTGCTCCATTGCTGAGCATCTTTTCTTTTGCTCTAAACATGCAAAAGTACGTGCAAAGTAAATCTTGTTGATTTTCTATTTCCTGTGCAGCACTTTCGGTCATAAAGTCTGATGATCAGGAGTGGTTCTTCTTCTGCCCACGTGATAGAAAATATCCAAATGGGCATCGTTCTAACAGGGCCACAGAAGCTGGTTATTGGAAGGCCACAGGCAAGGATCGTACTATAAAGTCTCGCAAATTATCTACTTCTGGCCTCTCCACTATTCACATAATTGGCACAAAGAAAACTTTAGTTTTCTACAAGGGTCGTGCTCCTAAGGGTGAACGTACCAATTGGATCATGCATGAGTATCGTGCCACTGAACCGGATCTTGACGGCTCAGGCCCTGGGCAGGTAATACAGAGAGTATCTTCTTGGATCTGTTGCAAGGCTTCAGTTTCATATTACTATGTGAATTGGTTCTTTATTATGCTATTTATGATAAGATTTGTGTTTTTATCTCCAAGATCAATGTGCAAAGCTAATCAATATTAATCAGTATGGTATATGTGATTTTGGTTTAACTCCTTTGAGGTTTGACTTAAATTTAATTTTTAGTAATTTTTCTTGTATTGCTTCTAGGCTTCTAGCAGCCTAAAGGATTGTGATTGATATGCACATTGTACCTCTGTATTTCTCCTGGATACCCTTGAACTATTCATGAAAATTAATATTGGTTATTGTATTCTTCTTTGTGCTTTCTGCAACTTCCCTTGAACATTGTCTTCTTAACATGTTATCCAAGTCAGACACATGAAACCACATGCTGAAATTGTAGTTAGCAATTCTTTGTGATCTCATCATCTCAACTTCAAAGTTGCTGCCTTCACCTCTCTGCGACACAATCTCTTGTGTGCCTTTCCCTATTAACAATGGAGCAGAAGCATGAAAGACACCCAACTTTTGTTTTCTCCTGACTTAGAATCTTGATTTTCATCCGCTACCTTTACTATACCTACTAGAATAACAATCTATTTCAATTTCTTTATTTTGCTCTAAGTTTTTTCACAAAACACAATATCATCTTCTCAATCAATACCATAGAGAAGAATTAGGTGTTAATTTCCTTCCATCACCACTCACTAGAAGAATGATTCCATGGTTGCTATATTGTTTCCTTTTTATTTGTGGGTTGAGATGGGTTCTTGAAGTGTGGGAATTTGTGATACTTCAAACCCTTTTCAAAGGGATTAAAAGAGATGGGTTAGAGGAATGGCCAGGCCTAATTTTGAGTTATGGGCCTGTCCTACAGTGCTAAACCAACTTTAATTCTAGGCTATACTGCCAACAGAATTGCTATTGGAATGATTGGAATACGACAAGGAAAAAGAATTTGTGAAGTTAACCCAATAATTCACTTTTGATTTAGAGTTTTAGTGAATTGCTGTGTTGTAAGTTCTTCTGCTCATGCTACAGGAAGACTATGTCCTATGTCGTTTGTTCCACAAGGTAGATGAGAAGCTAGAGAATTTGAACCATGATGAAGGTGAACCTACTAGATCGTCTCCTTCTACTGACAAATCATCTCCGGATGAAGTATTATCAGATCTATATCTAGAACCTGCAGTGCTTGGTAAAGAAATGCACGAGGAGTCAGAGGGTGCGAAGAAGCTGCAGATAAATGAGGCAGCCTACATGGCTTCTAGCACTGTGATGCCTGTTGATAGATGTGAATCCAATGGAGTCGATCACTTGGGAGAAAAGGCAGCTAAGGAGGTTTAAGAGAGACTTCATTTGGCTATCATCCATCATTTTTGTGCAATTAATTATTGAATTCAAGTCCAGGTTTGATTTTCCCCACTGTATTAATCAGGTATATGGAGCAGTAGGAGACATTCCAACCTCTGGAGAAGCCACATACAGTGGATTTGATGTCACTGATTCAGGAGCTTGCATCGGTTCTCCTTTTGCCGATGATTTTGGCAATGATCCCAATGTGTTGCATTTTGAAGATGGCACATGGGAACAAGATGTGTCCATATCACAGTTACTGGAAGGGCTTCAAGACCAATGCAGTGACTTTCATGAAGAGTCATATAGTCATGATAACAAACTTGTCACCGTTGTGAATCTCATGCCCGAGCAGATTAACGGTCAAGATCGAATACCAACTACAATATGTACGGTGAATGTCTCTGAACATCTTGGCGAGAGAGACACGGAAATGATTCAATCACGGGTAATAGCACATGATCAAATGTCTTGTTTTGTAATCTGTTTCTTTAATGTTTCTACTTTTGTCATCGTCCTGCAGGGTCAGACATCTCCCAGATTTTTTCCGCCTACTAATCAGATTAGTGGAGCTCGAATCCAAGTTCGATCACGTCAACCACAGAATCAATCGAATTCAGTCAGGTCTACAACACAGGGAACTACAAGCAGGCGAATTCGCCTGTTGATTGAATCAAAAGATACCAGCAGAACTCAAGAAGAAGAAAATTCACAATCACATTTCTTGGAGGTGAGTCATAGTTCCAATAATATGTACAATGAATACCCCTTTTGTTCTGTAAATCTACTCATCAAGTCAAAAAAGCCATGTTATTTTAACTTGAACATGATGACACTGCTGGAATATTAATGGCAGTATAGACTAAATACTGAACATCTTTATTTACCGGAATGCCATTTAGCTTAGCTTACTGATAAGAAAGAAAACATATAATTTCATGTGAACGATTTAAACTGTTGAATGCAGGAGGCCACATATGTTGATAAAAGCTGTAAGTTTGGGGCCCCAAAAGGGAAAATTCTTGATGAGAAGAAGAAAAAGAAAAAGACGAAGAAGAAGAAAAAGGGTTTATCATGTGATGAAAGAGTAGAGTTGGTGGCGAAAGATGGTGACGAAAATGGCAGTACAAAATTGAGATCAAATTATCCCAAAGTGTATGCAATCAGCATTTATTTACTCATAGTTCTTTCACTAGTTTTCCTTGGAATGTTCAGCCCTCCCTCTTTGCGTGCTTGATTTTTACATTTTATTAGTATTAGTGTAGGGAATTGCATGGGTAGCTGCGCATCTACTAATGCTAATTCTGTAATCACAACTTATTGATTTATTATATGGAAGTTTTTCAGTATGAATTGGATCTTGTTAGTTGTTAAATATTGTATGTTTACGCCAAATATTTGCCATGTATTTGCACCAAAATGTAAGTGGATTTTGCCAATTGAAATTTAGAAATTCTAGGATTTTGAATTTTCGAAGAATATAGAAAATAGTGTGAGTGTGTTTTAGATTATATGGTAGGATTATACTTCACTCGTTCAACATAATTATAATTTTGAAATTTGGAAGTTTGTTTCAATTTATTTGTTATTTTTTTTATTAAATATTTATGACTTGTATTAGAAACCTCATAAAAAAAGTTTATGAGTTAGGGAGAGATACAATAAGAATTAGAAAACGTGCATTACAAAGATTCAAACTTTTATCATTACAATATACACCGTGTAAAGATGTGATATCATTTAAGATACAAAATCGGTGGTTATTCTATAATATCATGATTATTTTATAAACTAAATCATAATCATTAGATCTGCAGTAAAATTGGTATGAGGGTGTAATATAATTGTACAGATTATTATTAATTATGATAATAGGGTATATTATGATAGTACATACTATATTAATAATTGTACGAGAATGTAAAATTGTGGTACAGATTGATAAGAGGATAATTTCATTAAAAATACAATGATTCAAAACAATATTATATACACTGAAAAAGAATAATTTCAAACTCTTCATTAAAAATATATATTTCATTCTATAACGTTGTATTTATAATTTCAGTCATCATTAAACCCAAAATGAAAGATTGAAATGAATGTTGTTGAGATATCACATCTTGCACGAAAAAGTGAAAAAACGAATGTTGGGTAGTGTCGTATTAAAAGAATTGTCATTGTAATAATTATTTGGGTTTTAAAATCCTAATATTTAAAGTAGAAGAGATTAGGATCCGTCGTCCATTGATTCCATCCCCAGTTGTATTCCCCACTCGGATGGCTAATTTTATTATTTTATAGCAAACAGAACCAAAGAACCAATGTTCTTATGACATTTTTAATTTGAAAAAGGAAATTAGTGGATGATACTCATACAGTAACCATTAAGACTGAGACAGCGAAGTGGATGAGGTAATTCAGTTTTGAGGCCCACCAAACAATCAAAACTTGATTAAACAAATATATGCTACTTGTATTTTATGTCTACATTTATATTTAAGGATAATTACAATTTGTTTATTCAATTCTCATTTTTTTTTTTTATTTGCTGAATCACTCCATCATCATCAAAATTTGCTCAAATTATCAAGTAAACTTTAAAATTTGTGTAAATTATAATCAACAAATTTAATTATGAAATAACTAAATTAATATAGTACTATCGATTTCTGTGGATGATTTATTTCAACTTCACTCGTTTTCAATCGGTGGTGTTGGCCTATTGGGTATTATAATATTATAATTTTAGAGTAGTTATAAGTTAAAAAAAATTAATTATTTATCATGTGAACTTCTTTGTCATATTGTACCAACTTAAACTTACTAGAAAATAGAAACGCTGTGGCCTGTGTGTTTATAAAAAAAAAAAAAAAAAAAAATATATATATATATATATATATATATATTTATTTATTTATTTATTTAAGTTAGAGAGATAAGAGCAAGGAAATAATATTAAAATAATGTGATTAAGGTGGTGTGGGCACGTGGAAACCGAAAACGAGCCCATGGTATGAAATATGGATGGACTCAGATCAGATCAGCCCTTGGATTATTGAATCAGGATTCTACACTAATATAAACCCTATTTTTCTGGTTTCTTCATCAATTATTCGGAATTAAAATAAGAGCAAAAGGATCGAGAGAGGGAGAGATCGAGCATTAATTAAGCATGATACTGGTGGCGATAGTGGCGGAGCTGCTGGAGGAGTACACGGTGGTGGTGGCGCGTGTGGTGGAGCACCTGTTGCAGGACGTGCCTCTCCCCTTTCCACGGCGGGTTCGTTTCCTCATTTTACGCAATCTTCCTTTCGCCTCTGCACCCCACCACCGCCTTCTGAATACCCCTACCACTCATCCTCTTTTTATTTAGTTTTTTCTTCTATGTATATATCCACAATTTCTCATTTTTTATATTTTATTTTGCTTTTTCACCCTTTTTTTTTTTTTTTTTGTAAATTTTCTGTAGTGGCGTTGATGATGATGAGATAAGATCTTCATTAGTTAATACGAAAGAGTTTCACTTTTAATCTTTTTTTAATAGTTTGTTGAGCAAAATTAAATTAAAGTGTCGTTCCATTAATAACTCCCACTCCACTTTGTTGTTGCATTCATAAGTATATATATATTGGACTTCCTGGTTATGCAACTTTCTGCGCTCTCTGCTCCTCTGTTTTTATTTTTTTAATAATCATTGCATAATTATTTAGAGGTTATACTGAAGTCCCACATTAGATGGTCTTGAATTTATATCACTGCTATATCATATATGCATTTAGATTGTTTTTGATGAATTATATTAGAATTGGAAGAAGTGGAATCCACATCTATTGTTACCAAGGACGAAAATATCCGGATATATCCGCGATATATTCCCAATATATCCGTAAAATCAACTGATGGATATCGATATGGGCTGACAAAATAATCCGTTATAATATCCTCAATATATCCAGATATATCTGCGATATATCGAAAATATATCTTTATCAGTAAATAGTACACCTAATCTGCAATATATATATGTTCGATATATCCGGATATATCGCCAATTTATCCCGGATATATCCGTGGACTAGTTTTTGTTGTTTTTTTTTTTCACATTTTTGGCTCTTTTCTAAATTTTCTTTACTTTACAGTTAGTGGAGTCTTGATTCAATGAATATGAGTAATGATCCTTATGATACATATCAACCGTCGTATTCTCACGGCAAATATAGCACTTCACAGCTTGATTGGTTTAGTCAAAATCCATTTTATAATCCACCATACATCAACATAGTTGGTTTAAGTTGGTATCAATATTGTTTGACTCAAGATGACATGTCATCTTATACATTTGAAACTAAGTCATGTATTAATTGTCAATGGTAATTTGACATGTAAACTAATATAAGACAATATTTATATAATAGTTTATCTCTTAATATTAGTTGTAAACATATCTTTTTGTTTGAAATTTAACTTCAATATATATTAATATTCATTATAATATTATGTAAAGTGCTAGATACATTTTTCAAAAAAAAAATTCAATTTTTTTATTTTTTTCTCGAAATTATCAATATTTTCACCGATATCGATATATCCGTCGATATCAGTAGCATTAAATCGTTAATAGGGTTCGTCAATTTTATCCCATATTGATTAAAAAAAGATTTGATAGCCGAATTAAGAGTGACCATTGATATGGACTCATTATGTCCAATCAACTTATTGCTTTAATCGTACATCTGAAATTCTCAATTGTGGGTATTTATTAAACACACCTCATAAAATATCCTTACTATTTATTATTTATTTAATTCTATGTATAATGTTGTATAATTGCTAAGGATGAAAAGGTAGTGTTTGTAGGGTGTATTTAGAAATTTGATGGTATTAAATATTTTAAAATTGATATATTTAGTAATTAAGGTGTGTTTAGTAATGAGTGGGGTGTTATAACCTCACTTATTTGTCAATCTCACCGTTTTCTTGGTTCTTTTGGATTTCAAGTAATTTGATTGGATTTGATCAAATATGTATTCAAAATGATTACAATTTTACTTGATATTATGGATATTAAATTATGTAATTGAGCGGGTATTTGTATCATAAAACGTTATGGCTCAATATTAGGTACTCAACAAAAATTTGTAAATAAATTGTGTGCAAAATTACGTTGGTGCAATAGAATTGCAATAGTTATAATAGATGCATCATCATCAAATTCCATTGTCAAAGTCATTAGAGAGCATTCTCCTACAAAAGGATACTCATTAAGTCATTGACAAGATAAAGATTGCCCTACTAACTTGTCACAAGTAACAAAGCAAAGTCCAGTTCTGAAGTACAACTTTGATCATAAAACAAGGAATTAACAATCTCAATCAATTATTTAATTCTCTATGTGAGTCCCAAAACAAGTAATCATTATGTCTATGCATTAGATGATATATTCATCTAAAATGGTGTACCCAATCAAATAACAAGAAACTTTAATCTAATTATGATCGTTAGTGGAGCACAAATACATATAAAATACAGTTTATATACAGTTTGGGGTTTATAAGAGTGAGAAATAAAAAGAGAGGAATTAAGATGGGAATCTTTTCTCAACTTGCTTATTGCTTCTTAGGCTGCGGCGGCGCCACCACCGGCACCACCAATTACTACAATTTGCCTTCCTACTCTAAGGCCTCCGATCCATCACTTTCTTTGCAGGTTTTTGTCTTCAATATTTTTCTTTCTACTTCTTCAATCAAAACACCAACACATACGTTCCACTTTATTATTAAATAACTCATTTCCTACTTAGTAAAATAAAAAAAGTTGTTTCCAAACACATAAACGTTCTCATAAGGTCACATTTAGATTGAAGGGTTTAGAAAAAGAATTTTGAATAGATCATATAATAATCGACTCTGAATCCTCTATTTCGAATCACTTGATAGACAGTGGAGCTGAAAGTGAGAATGTGTTGCACTGGCTGTGAAAGAATTGTGAAAGAAGCCATTTACAAGCTTAGAGGCACGTGCAGTATTATTTGCTCATTATATATGAATTTGTTGATGTGACAAGCACTATAATACGATGAATGTTATAACAGGAATAGACTCGATCGACATAGAGTTGGAGATGGAAAAAGTGACAGTGACGGGATATGTTAATCGTAAAAAAGTGCTTAAAAGCGTGAGAAGAGCGGGGAAGAGGGCGGAGTTCTGGCCGAACCCTAATCCCCCGCTCTATTTCACATCATCGAGCCACTACTTCAAGGACATGACTCGTGAGTACAAACACAACTACAACTATTGGCGTCATGGCTACAACGAGCCGGAGAGGCATGGCACTCTCCCCATCACCCAACGCGGGGACGACAAACTTAGCAACTTCTTCAATGATGACAATGTTAATGCTTGTTGCCTCATGTGATTCATAATATTGCAATGTCAACCTAATTCATTGAATATAATTGCCTTTTTGTTTTCTTAAATATGTTTCTGTTTACAAAAATGTACTAGTTTGTATGGTGCGCGTTATTTCACAAATACAATTATATGCAGAGGTGGTGAATCAATGATTGTTGTTAGGTTGGGTGCAACCTAAATTCAAGTTAAAAATTTCACAGTTCCACTCAATCCTTATTTAAAAATTGGGTCAGTCCTTCGGGTTAAGATCAAAATTGTTAGCTCTAGTTTTGTACTTATATGTACATTGTAATAAGTCTCTTCAAGAAAGAAAAACGAAATAAATGGCTGTTATAAATTTTTTTTAAAAATTGTAGTGACCAATATTGTTTTCAGTTAAGTTTAATAACCATTTCGTAGCTTAAAGCAAGTGTCTGTTAATCATCTCATGGACATGCTCCATAATAGCCATAAAGATGGGTATTGTATATACATAATTAGACATGGCACCTTCAGATACTCTCACAACCAAAAGTGTGATTTCAGTATTGATCTGCATTAAGTCATTACCACTCACTATTTCAATCTATAAAAATGTTAAAAAAAGAATTAATTTGCATCATAGTTCGCTATGAGGCTGAGCTATTTTGCACCCATAGCCATTGTCATCTACCTCTCCTGGCAGTGATATATGCTCTTTCGGATCACAAGAAAGTTCCAGTTCTTGGACATGGCAATGGAGGAAACACGAGGCAAGTGCGTTCATCCAAGTATTTTGTGAGGTCGACTGATCATGCATGCCCTTCAAATATATTGGTGAAGTTACGATACCCGATTTTTGAGCTACTCATTTTCAAATTTTCAATTTTTTTTGCATTCCCATTAACTTGCATGTAGAATCACTCTAGTTGACATTTTTTTTTTAACGAAACTTCCTTTCAACATCAACCATTGTTGTCGGTATCCCTAGTTACAGATATATATTTGTAGAAATGTTATGCAGTCATAATTTTATTGACATGTCGTACATAAAACAGTTAGATAGACTCAAAAAAAAAAAAAAAGGCATTTTGAGAAAAATAGAGATGCTACGTTGGGGATGAGGATAGAATAATGCAATCTTCCACCTCATAAATCAATAGATTTGAAGCAACATTATAACTCTACAAGTTGTAAATTACGTGTCAAACAAGGTAGGAAGTAAACTTTTGAAAATAAATCATACATATTAAAGGACAAGCTGTTGATGAAAGCCAAAGGATCTGACGACCAACCATGAAAACAGATGATGGAATTTACAGAGAATTGTGTCTATTTGCTTTGAGAAGCAAAATACATAAACACACTTTAGACAGCTGCAATGCCTCTTCAGTTACCTCATATTATAATAAAAATAGTATAGTAAAATGAATACTTATATATTCTTGTACCATCTTAAGGCCTCCTCATCAGACAGCGAGTACGATGATTACTATCAGAAGCACAATGCCAAAAATCACAAGTAGCAAGCAAGTCTGCAGAGAGGAGAAGAGAATATGAGAAATCCAAATGAAGTGACAAATCCAAATGCAAAATTTCAGAAGCACACGAAAGGAAGGTATAATTGAAATGAGAAACTCTCAAGAAAAGCGACAATATATTCCTTATTAAGAAATGATTTGAAATAATGAATATCATGATCTTGAAATTTCACTTAATAAAACGCATCAAAAATCGAAGGCAAATTGAATAAACTCACCAATGATGAATTCGAGCGTTGTGTTTTAGCTGCTCTGGCAAGCTGGGTTTTACCCTGAGCAGTTGCAGCATGAGCACCCTCGATATTGGAGCCAATATCATCTGGGACGATAAATCAGACCCTATTACATTAGGCTCCTTAATCAAGATGTCAAAAAATTTAATGCATTGCAAATCGTTTACCAATCATAGTTCCTTGCTCATGAACAAGAACGGCGAGGTCCTTAAAAATCTCATTTACTTCACCAATTTGTTGTTGTATTTCTTGTATTCCCTGATCCCTTTCTTCTATAATGGCCTCATTGAAAGCAATCTCATTGTCCAATAGCAAAACCTCCTGCCTGCAACATGAGCATTTAACATCTTCATGAATTGTTTGGATAACAAGTTTCAAACTTCTTACAAACTTGCAGCTACTTATGCAAAAGGGTATTCGTTGAAGAACATCTTCATAATAAAAAGGGTTAAACAAATTGCTGTTATTTTTTGAGATGCACAGACATTGAAAGCACAGAAGTTACAAATCATGCGAGTTGGAAAAGTTGTATAAGTGAGGATTACGATCATGCACAGATTGTAAGGACTTACAAGAAAAGAAAAGCAATAACAATACACACAAATTCATGGCAAAAACTCATGGATATTTGGGGATGTACTTATACTATTGATGATAAAACCACTAAATTTGCAACTACAAAGAAGGATAGTTCATATATCTCTTAGAAATATCATCTGCTACTTGGAAATATCATAAAGACTGGAGATCCACATCAATTTACCTTCTAGATTCCACAAGAAAAGCTCGATGTTCTGGAGTTTTGTCTGCACTTCCATCTATCTCACCAGCTGTATAGCTGCAGGACACATTAGTTTCAGAAGACAAGTACAAAACCAATACTGCTAAGCAATATTTTCACCCAATTCTGCAAACTGAGAACCAACCACTGATCAATTTGGAACTGTAAAAGAAAAGATTCCAACAGAACCCAAACCTAAGCTAAGCTACTCAATATTGGAAATCAGATTTTTCACCCAATTTCGCCCAACTGAGAAACTAACATTCAATCTTTGTGGTACTAGTAAGGAAAAGAAATTCCAACAGAACCTAAGCCTTATCATTAACTATAGTATCACAAACTCTAATTTAAAATGGGTTACCTAGAAGGAAGTACTGCTTGAGGCACAAAAGGAGTATATGATGTCTCCCTCTCAGCTGCAAGCCGTTGAGCCTTCTGAAACTCCTTCAGAACTGCTTGAAAATCTTTTGCAAGTTTGGCATCCGTTATTTTCTTACTTGCCTGCAGGAACCGAAATGGGCTAGTGATCGCATAAACATGTTTAGATAACTTCAAAAGTCCAAAATAAGAGCTTGACACGTTTAATTGACAAAGACTACTAACTGTGACCACTGGCATTGTTTAATTTTTCAAGGGAGACAGAATATAATGAAACAGTGTTCCATTCAATTATGACAGATGATAAGCTGAAGAGAGAAAAAGAACATAATAAACAAAACTGCTGCATGGTTTGTGAATCAAGGAAGCAAACATACACTGACTTCAACATTATGGTCAGTTTCACTAGCTTGCTTAAGTTTAGCTGAAGTATCCTTCACCAACTGTCCAATGTGCATTCGAGTTTTATGCCTGCATTAGACCAGAACCAGCATAAGCACCACTAAAAGCTTCTTCTTTTTTTTTTTTTCCATCCATAAAATTCTTAGTATAACCTGCATATTACAAAACATTCATCTTAAAGATCTCAGACATCCTTCAAGAGCTTCAGTAATTCAATTCAAACAGATTCTACTAATACGATACTACCTGTACTATCTATCCTACAACAGAGTAGTTCTATATGTACAAATATATCACAAACGATCATAGGAGCTCTTCTAAGAGAAAGCAACAAAACATCTTGCACATGCAAAATCCTCTAAATTGTAAAAGCAGTCGATGAAAAGTGCAGAAAGTTGAGTAGCAAACTTAAATTTTCATCTAATATCCACTTTCCTCAGATACACAAACCTAAAACCTCAGGGATAAAAATTACAGATAATCAAAGCAAAGATAACTCAAAAGTCCCTCTCATCACTCGCGACTCGTAGGTGAGATGGAAGAAGCTATTCTTCCCAAGTCCCAAATTAAAGAATCTCATTTCGACAAGTCATCTTGAACTGAAACTTTTTCTTTTCTCATTTCCCATTTCTTGGAAATAGAATCGACTTTCCGCTACTCAATTAAATCATATAAAAATAATTAATGAACTACCCTACCTTTCTAAAGTGGCTAGAAATAAATCATAGCCATTGTTACGTAAGCTACATAGACAAGCCCACTGTTCCATAACACTACATTAATCAGAGATTTCAGCATTTCAACTATTAAGCAAGCAAACTGTATGGACTTGCTTAAACATTTTAGCTAGTTCAATAATTAGCAACATGCTCCCATATTACTAAAAAATCCATCAGCCCATTCGGTGGAGATGCGACCAATCTATCCCAATTAATTATATGTAATACAATTTAACTCTGACCATAATATGCAGAAAATCAATTAACCCTATGATCACACATTACAATCTAATCACGAGCTCCAATAATAGTACACTAACATCAGCCTATTCAACTCCAGATGAAGCTACATTCAACAACCAAAATACACCAAAGTAAGTTCACGCCATGATAACATCAAAACCAAAAAATAAATAAATAAAACATAATAAAATAAAATGAAATAAACGAACAGCTTATCACGGAGCTCGGGCGTATCCTTAGGTGTACCAAGGGCGTTGACGAGGCGCTGGAAGGTGGAAACCGCCGTGTTGATCTGAAAAATCCCGGAGGCCACCGCCTGAGTTGAACCCTGCTTCCCATTCATAAACCCCCTCCGGGGCCCACTTCCCCGGCCAGCTTCGAGATCTTGAAAACTCATTTATATTCAAACGATTCTAGGGTTTCAGTCCTCGGGCCGTGGATCAAACACCCACAATTCGGAAGTTCTCCAAATAAATTACCGTTAACGGAGAATTTAGAGGGAATTTAGATTCCAGCTGCGACTAGGTATAGGTAGAGGAATTCCGGGCATGGAGGAGAACGGGAACGAAGATTGCGGAGGTAAATTAGGGAATTTGTGACAAATTGTGAATAGAGAATTGATAAATTCTTTAGAGTTGGTTTTCGTTGTTTTTAAGGGCCAGCATTCGTTTTTTTTTAGGGGAAAGCAGGTAGCTGTAATAATACCATTCAAGACTATATTCTAAAAAAAAATTTGTTTTTGGGATAAGCTTAATATGGGATATTATAATTAATATTTCATTAAATATCTCAGAACTCTTCTCATATTCCACTTCCAAAAATTAACTAACATATTTAAGTCACCACCTTCCTGCATTCATCGAATCATTCACTTGAAATTCATCATTCTACATCAAAATTGTAGTACGATTTTACACTTTAATTTCATGTTTAGCAAACCAAGTTTCAAAATTTCATTCACTTGACACTCTTCTTCTAGTTGTTTAATCTCTTCAAATTGATCTAATATTCAAAGCAAGACAAAATCAATCATAAATTATTGATATTGTATTCTAAAATTTGATCAATTATAAAATCAAAAATCTTTCTTTAGATAGTAAAACTCCATCACAAATCAACCAACAAACCCTAATTCACACTACCAACAATCACAATTCAAAATTCAATTAGAAATTCATGATTCTTCTTGAAATATCATCATCATCTCATAATAGTATTTGATGCTTGAATTGAAGAAAACCCCATCATTAAGCAATGATCAAAATTAGTAGGCAAAATCCTAATTTGAATCACCCTAACTCAAATCTCAAAAATTGACACTTGTTTGCTATGTACCAATCACTACAATTATCCACGAAATATAAGACCTTTTTTTTTTCTTTTTTTCCCCCCCTCATATTGGTGATTTTAGTTCAAATAATTACTCTGTTTGGTTGCTTAAGTTTTAACTAAAATCAGATAACATATCAAATCAAAATGTAAAAAATAAAACTATCAATCAAAAACTATTTTAAGATTTTACTTGACATCTTTTGATTCCTAATTATTTAAAGTTATTTTTATAATCTCATATTTATATGTATGAAAAAGAGCATTATACATAATAATAATAATAATAATAATAATAATAATAATAATAATAATAATAATAATAATAATAATAATAATAATAATAATAATAATAATAATAATAATAATTTTCGATACGTTAAATATGATCGAGATTTTAAGTGACAATTTTATTTTTAAAACTTCAGATGAATAATATTTATCTTTTAATTCTTGAATTAATCACTAATCTATCTAGAGACTTAAATAAAATAAAAGCTCCCTTGACAATTGAACCTTAAACAGGGTTTAGACAAGAATAATGGTATATTTAATGGTTTAGCCTGTAAATTATAGGCCTCGAAAATTCAGTCTATTAATTTAACCCCAGTTTTAAGCTTTTCAGTGTTCTTCGATCAACACTCCCGCTGAAGTAATTCTCACAAGTTTCGATTCAGGTACCTTTTATTGCATTCGTTTCTTCACCAATTTCAATATTTTAGTTAATCTTTATTTTCCCTTGAAGCTTGGAATGGTTTCTCCAACGGTATTCAATAATGGTCCTGTGTCAAAATCAATGATGAAATTAGACTAGGTTTTGTTGCTAAATCTAACGGGGGTTTTTACTTGCGAAATGAATTTATGAATTTGCTTCGTTTTAAACCGACCAAGATTGAAATAGGAATTTTTCTCTTGTAGATATATATTCTCTGATCTCAGTTAATGATGGTCCTCTCATTGGCTCGGATTTTGTTTTTAATTAGTTTGTTTTGATATTACCTTCATCTACCTTAACTGTTTGCAAGATACATACATTTGAAATCCTGGTGTGTTCCTATTTTGATATAGCAATGTCCTCTAAGAGAGGGTTATCGTTGGAAAGTAGTGTATTGCAATTGATTCGATTCAAGGGGTTTTGAGCTAATTTATTAGATTTACTGTGATATGTTTTTAGCATATGATCGCATGTTTCGATTCAGCAATTTCCAACCAGCTAGCATCTGATGTGCTTTAACATTTAGTGAGAGATGTTTGTTGTCTTGGTAAACTTAAAAAGCTCAGTTGCCATATTAATCGAGCGGTTCACATATCTGCTCTGCATTTGAATATTATACCAATTACTCAAATTTCTTGCGAATTATAAGATGAAAAAACCATGGTGAAGATGTTTTGGGGGTTCACAAATTCTGCTCTGCAAGTTATCTTTTAACATGTCGTTTCTGGTGGTGTAGTTTATGAATAACTATATTTAGTGATGGGTTGAAGTAATCTTGGAATACAGCTCTAGAAAATAGCTTGGGTCCTTGAATTGTGATTGTAGTTTTGGGGCTAATTTGCAAAGAGGAAGAACCATAATATCCTTTAACTTCGGAAATTGGGAGGTGTCTGATATTCCACTAAAAGAGAAAAGGGAAAGTTGAGCAAAAGCAAGATCGGTCATCCCAATTTATCATTTTCTCTTCCACCTAGCTTTCTTCTGCACGTAAATAGCTTTTCATCATTTTAAAGATTCAGTAAGCCTGTTAGGATCACCAATGGCAATACAACTCTGTGGTAGGTGATTGTGAAATGATTCGTGTAGTTTGTAGAAAGCAGTAGACTATTTGCTTATGCAATTTTATATCTTGCAGTGCATCCAATTTCTTTGTTTTTTCAGCATCATCCTAGCTGCATGATTAGCTCGCACTTGTTTAAACTAGTGTGTTCTGTTTTCTTTATGTCTTGGCGACAATATCTTAAGTTTTACCCAACTGATGTAGTACTTGTGTACATTAGCTTATTGGATGGTGGTATAAAGAAGGTTGCATGAGGCACAGCTTCTTTATGCAAAATTTGCGTTTCATGCCATTGTAATGGGCCACTATTCACTTTAATTCTTAAGATTAACTTTTGTCTAGTTTCTCCAGCACATATGTATAGTTATGATTTCCATCAATTGGTTCTATTTAACTGATATATGAGGCAAATAGATGTTGTACTTCGTATTTCAAACACATTTAACCTTTTTTCTATTCTGCAATCATTCACAAGGTCAAATAGAGTGTAATGGAATTAGCAGACAAGGCCATCGGATTGCTTTTGTCTCTCCTGAGCTTGTCCATCTTCACCTATTATACCTTCTGGGTTATCATATTGGTTAGTTAAACTTTTTCCTGACTTATATTTATGTAATATTTTCTAAATTTCTTTTGCTGATGTATGGCATGTTTATCTTCTTCCAGCCTTTTGTGGACAGTGACCATTTTGTACACAAGTACTTTCTGCCACAGGAATTCGCTATTCTCATTCCTGTATATGCTGGCGTTACGTTGCTCTGCTTCCTCTCTGTTTTTATTGGATATGTAATGCTCAAATCCAAAAAGAAAAAAGCATAAAGATGAATCTTGAGGAATTCTACATTTGGTCTCGTTAAGTTTATCGCCTGTTATTGTATGTCGTCTGATAGTTTACCCCTAGGTAGTGCGATATAATTATGTCGTTGCATAAATTATTACACTGTTGTTACCACAATTCACATACCCTTTACCCTTTTTGATACTCTGTGTCAATTAAGTTTGGATGTTCCATTGTTGGCTTCGTTATTCTATAATCTTTAACCATGGTGTAAGTTGCACTTTCTCCCAATTTAGTTTGATTAATGAGGTTTTTAACTTTATGCACTGTTGAAAAGGAAGAAACTGAAGGTATGTATGACTCTTGAGTTGCTATATTCTGAAGCTGCTATTTTTTCAGTGGAGAGTACAACAGAATAACTTGTATCAAAGAAGAGGAATACAATCTTATTGCTGCTAAGGCAATTTCTGCTCGAGAATTTGTAGTGCCATCAATAGCTTTTTCATTGCAAAACTTACATCTTAAGCAGTATAGAAAAATGCTGTACTATGTGAATAACATTAACATCTATATGTGACAAATCAACTACCCAAGTAATGCTTCACTAATAGTCCAAAAGTGGACTCCCTTCCCTCACAAGCACAAAAATGCCACCATCTCCTCTTGAAATCCGAAAATCTTTGTCGAGGTACGTAGTTAGAAGCCATGATTTTGTCCGTCCACCAGGAATTGGTATCTTAAGAGGAGGCTGGCCGGAAATAGTACGCGCTATACCCTCCACAGCATTTTGTAGTGGGTTCAGAGATTGCTGTAATGGTGACAAGTTTACGTTCTGCCCAAAAATGTTGATACTTTCAGGGAGATCTATACTCGACTTGATTTCCGGAGGGTTAAATTTCCCTTCTCTAAATTCAACCTGCAAATTTTTTCCCAAATTTAGTTAAAACATCAGAACATGAAACTATAACCAGGGAGTACCTATAGGTGTTGAAAGAGCATTATATAACTGCAAGTTAATAAACTAATCCCAACTGCTTTCTTGTTTATAATTGAGTGTATTAGGTAATATAATGCAGTAAACTGTATCACCTGTATTCTTGATGGGCTACGGATTTCAAACGATGCAGAAGCACTAAAAGAAATGGTGGAAACCGGAGTTGATAATGTGGTGGAATTCTCTATGGTAAAGCTTCTTGTGTCGATAGATTGTGAAATCTTTTCAACTTTCACCAATGGAATACTGCTTGTAGCTAGCAGCGGCAATAATTCAGAGAAAGCTGTGAACCTTGAGGCATGAAGAATGATAAAATAGTAAAATTATTGCAAATTTACACATACAAGGTATCTTCAATTTAATGATTCATGTCTCACCCATAAAACACTTTCCACTCATTTAACTTTTGTCGTTAATCAACCCCCAGGAAAGCAAGAGAGACTAACTTATTGGCGATAGAAGGAGCAGAATTCCTAATTTACTCCATCTACTTTTCTTGATTTCACACTATATTACAGTATTTTAGTTTGAAGAGAAATTATATCATTCTTGTCTTTTAATGTCGTGTTCTCAACTTTTACCTCACCAATTCCCAAATAGAACCTAGTGAATAAGATTATACAAAGAATTCTCCCAGTCCCAGCTGAGGCAACGTATAATACCAACTTCAGTGATTTACCCTATACTTTTTTATACTCTCAAGAGTGTCGTTGAAGGGATGATATAGATGTAGCTATTCAATTATCCTCATGAGTTATAGTAACTGCTCACATTTCAAAGGAAGCAGACACAGTCAGTAGAGTATACCAAACATCGAACCCACAAGCTGAACCAATCATCAAACATTAAGAACATAAAAGTAAAGGTCAGTAAGAATGTGAAGTTCACTGTATAATGGTGCTTGCCCTAGTTTCTTTGTGTTGATAAAAGACAAATCCCAGACTCATTTTTTTATGTATATACAATTTCTTCTAGAAGAACTAATCAAACCTTGAAATTTATTAAAAAGGAGAAAAACGGAGCAGGAGATCTTCAAGAGGCCCTTTGTTATGATCATACAAGTCAAATGAATGTCCTTTTTCTAATTAAGTGTTTCATCTACACATAACTCATACTAAGTTCTCAGACTTATAAATCCCACATTAGAAACAAAGGCTTGAATTTGTCTGTCTTTTGCACCCTCACAAGAAAGCACAAAGTTCTAAGAACACATCCATGTAAGTATTGGTAGTATGATATAATCAGGCTTTCCATCCTAGACCAACCATCATCTAAAACCCAAATGGAGACTCCCATCGAATTATCAATTATCTCATTCTTATTCCTAACATCACATATGGTTTATTTTTCATCTTCTTCCATAATAGGGTCAGAGTTCTCCAATTAGACTCTCTCCATCAAACAAACCACAAACACCTCTCAATCACACAAAACGTTCATACAAAAACAAATGATTAACAAGGAATAAATGATAACTGATAACACTCACACTAAAATCCAGTTCCCACTGAGCAACTCAGGGGCTTCGGTGGGCGAAGGGGTAGGATTCGCAGCCTCCAACTGAGAAACAAGTTCAAGGGCCTCAGCCCGGACTTCCGACGAAGCCCGGAACCCAAAATCCGACCCGTAAACGGTATCCACCAAAGCCCGTTTCAGCTCCCAGGATTTCCCGACCCCATTTTCTTCCTTCACACTCTCCTCCGTAACTCCACCGACGGCAACCGGGCTTCCATTTCCCCACTCATCCTCGTTTTTCGTAGGTTCCGGGCCCGAGAACATGTAGGCGGGTTCGGGCTCGGGCTCCGATTTCTCCCCCCACTCATCAACAATTGCGGGGGGATCGGGCTTCGGGTCGGTAGGGTCATTGAAGGAGCTGGAAGAGCGTACGGAGAAGACGCGTCGGGTGGTGGGAGAGAAGGAGATGGAGTGGGGTTTGGTTGATTTAGGAGTGGGGTTGGAGTGATTGAGCGAGAGAAGAGTAGAGAGAGAATGGTGGGGATTTACAAGGAGCGCCATTGTTGTGGTGTGAGAGAATGTGGAGAAAAGGCCGTAGGATAGAGAGAGTTTATGAATTTCAAGACTGGAAATTTGCACGACTCTGAAAATTGCACGATTCGTCACATTTTCTCACATTTCTGCATCACATAATTTTCTTTTTCTTTTTTTCACAACTTTTTTGGAATTTTTATGGTAGACAATCAAGCTGCTATGGAATTTTCACAAAAATCGATATAAGATATTTGAATTTATTTTTATGATATACATAATTATAACAGATGAAGTTTTATTATTTAGATTGTGAATCTAATGAAATTAAATTTGTGAAAGGATGTTTAAATTTTAGAAATCCAGAAAAAAGATATAGTCAATTCTAAAATACGATATTGGATGGTGAGAATTTGATGGGTTAGCTATAGCCGACATCAGTGGGACTATTTTTGAGGTAAATATAATTTTCTTTTTTAAATGTTAGAGACTAGGAAAATAAATACCCGGTCACAAAAATACGTACAATTCAAAATTTACTTGACAGAATAACAAATTCAAAGTTGAGTCTCTAGTTAGAATCAATTAGGAAAACTTTCGATTCTTATTTTCTTTGTACTTGCTATAAGAAAAAATAGAGTAGACTTTTAAATAAGAGAGAAACTTATTTGAATGAATAAAAATATAATGAGATGATGAAAATATAAAGACTTAGTTTTATTAGCTAGTTCTCTCATGAAAACGGCATTGTATTTTAGTCTTGAATGTCGCGAAGAAGTGTTTTGATTTGTTGAAGAGTGGTGCATAAATGATGGTTGATTGTAGTGACGCTGGAGAGATTGAGCTTTCCGGTCGGAATATTTGTTGCCACTACTTGAAGCCCCATCGTGAGGAGACAACCTCCAATGTTAGAATTAATATCCATGGATGGGACTATGACAAATCCAAGGGGTAGGAGAGGTATGCACGATTCATCCTCACCGTTCATTGTTAGCTGCACTGCTTCAACGTCCATGTTCGCATACACTACCATACTTCCTGAATCATCTATGCAGCTTTCTTCAAGTACAAGTTCTACACTATGTGATGAGTTACTAGCAACCTGCAACAAAATCGTATCAGAACTTTCTATGTATCATGTATTAAATTAAGTTGTTAATAATGGAAATTAAACACCCTTACGTTTATTCTAAGAAGAGAAATGCAGTTTCCAGGATGAGAGCCATTGGCAATATGTGCCACTTCATGCAATGAGTTCCCATTCGAAACCACTTCCAGCTGCCAATGATAAAGCCCAAACAACTATTATAGCTTTTCAAGCAGAATATATAGCAGTTTTGGAACTAGAAATAGATGTTTTAAAATACAGCTAGTGTCTTTATAGTCAATGTCTTTACGCTTGTTTTAAAGTGTGAAATCAAATTAACCTGAGCTATGCATCGTTCGTCTCTTAAGAAGTCAAACACTTGGTTGTGCTTATATGGCAACCAAGTAGTTGATACACCCGTGAGAATAAGGCCATTACGCTGGCCTGCTTCTCTAACCTTCCGTGTGGTTATTCTAACAGTGTCGTCACCAGAATCCGACAGGGTGGTCCAGGATTGTCCATGGCTCGCGCTTATGTTAATACAGAATGTTCTAATCATCCTCTGTGCCAAATTCATCAAATTTTTCCGCGCTTGAGGAGATGGGATCACTGTATTTACAAGCAGAAATCAGCTATAAAAATTAGCTAATATGTAACAGAAGATACAGACCGGTTTTAATTACCTCCAAGATCAGGTATATTCCGAGCCATATGGCTAGCCAGCCTCTCGCATTGGCGCTGCAAAACAGCCAACCATCGACTGGCTCCAAAGGCCAAACCACTGCTGACTAGATTGTTGAATACTTGGTGGATGGGACCATCCTCTACCACACCATGTTCAACCCATGTTACCTACAGTTTATACACAATATAACTCTATGTAATGTTTTAACTATACTTTTCTAATAGCGTCACTAAATTATCATCAAGAATGAAGAGAGGAGTTATGACGAAAATACCCTCGAGTATCCATTAGGCATGTCTTGAATGAGACAGCCAGAAGGCCTTCTTCTGTAATAAGGAAAGGAGGGTGCGGGGTACATTTTGTCATTGAAGGCATCTAGTGGAAAATCAACTATGGCCCACCTTCCTTCTTCTGGATTATGGTGGGAATAACGAAGGAAATGAGCCTCTCTTGTTGGAACCAGTGGGGTAAGAACTTGCACCTCTGCGTACATCTGTGTGTGTATATACATGTACAAATACGATTTAAGGCTGAAATATGTATGTATGTATGTATGTATGTTGAAGATCAAGAAAGAGAGAGAGAGAAGCAGACCAGATGAAGAGAGCCAGAAACCCCAGAATGAACAACTTGAAGTGTTTTAGCTCTTGATATTATGGATGGGAATAGTTCCATCCATTTATTCTGATGAATTGACCAATTAAAAAAAAGGAAAAGTCAATAATACCTTACAAAATTAATACCTTACAAAATTGTAAGAGTACTTACAGCATCCATGAAAGAATCACTCAAGGTAATGCTATTCATTATAACAACAGCTGTGTCCCTGCTTGCTTCGGTCCTGAATTGATCGGTTGTAACGCAAGAAAACATTTGCTCGTATTCTGCCAGATTGAGCACTTCTTTCGAAGCAGCTAATTCATCGCGAGTCCAAAGAGGTTTAGCTGTGTGGCACATTTTGACAACTTGTTCCATGCTGGATATTGCCAGCTTCATGGCTAGAGGCTTATCCTCTTCCATAATGAGAGAAGGTTCGGACATGATCAATGGCTGAGAATCAATCATATGATCATCAATGATAGGATGTTGACGATGATGATGAAGTGCAAGGAGAGGAGTTGGTCCTAAAGACTGGATTGGCCTATCTGAGTACTGTGAAACCACACTGCAAACTCGATCATACTGTAATATATGTTTATATATTAGAATTTAAACATCATGAGAGATAGAGAGAGAGAGAGAGAGAGAGAGAGAGAGAGAGAGAGAGAGGTTAATTACTTGGTCCTTGAGACAAGCATTTTGAATACGAAGAAGTTGGTGATCATAGCCAATGTCTTCCAACATGGCGGGAGCTCCACAGTTAGGACACACAATGTTCCTCAGCGCAGCTTCCAACATATAATTTTCTTTCTTCAATTTCTCATTCTCTGCTCTCAGAACAACATTCTCTTGCTTATCGTGTTGTGCCTACAATTGCAATATTCATGTTAAATTAAACCATAAGAAAAAGGAAAAGAATTTATAATCTGAGGGGATCGAGAGAGGACCTTGAGTTGGGTTCTACGATTTTGGAACCAAAACTTGACTTGAGTAGGTTTAAGGTTGAGTTGTTGACTGAGTAGAAGGCGTTGCTTCTCGTCTGGATGTGGACACTCCTTAAACATTCTGTCTTAACATATATACCACTGATTAAAATAGATAGATAGATGCAAGATCGATCCAAGGAAGAAATAATATAGCTGATATATATATATATATATATATATATTAATATATACCCTTCCATTAGTTGGATCTGTTGAGCAGTGTGGCGGTGGTGGTACCCTTTCTTCCTCTTCTTCTTCTGCTCTTCATCATCACTTCCCACCCAACCACTACTTTTTTCCATCATCACTACTTCTGAACTCCTTTTACTTTCTTCTTCTTTCTGCATTGCAATTCATCATCATATATAAGTACAGAATTCATGCATATCTCATTTCATTTTCTAGCTATGAATAATTATTATGATTATGCATGGATCACGTATGTACTAACAGGACGGATAATAGGATCAGAAGAAAATAGGTTGAAACTAAAGTTAGGGTTTTTGATAGACGACGATGATGAACATATGACTATTTCACATTCTCCATACATATTTCCCTTTTGATCAGCTTGTTCACTATAGATGTCGATACACAAACACAACGCCATATATATACATTATTTCTTGGGATCGATGGCCTTCAGAATTCAACTTCTTTTAACACCCAAAAGGAAAAAAAAAAAAAAAAACTATGCCATATTTAATATTCATAACAACTGGAAAGAGTTAGATACATGGAAACGAGTGATAGTAAATACCCTTCTTTTTTTTGATTAATTTATCTTCCCTCCCTCTCTCTCTCTCTCTCTCTCTCTCTCTCATCAGAATATTCTTTTTCTTTTTCTTTTTCTTTTTTCTCCTTGCATGGCTTAGAAGTTTGAAGTCAGAAATTGTTTCAACCTTACTAGTGACAACAGTTTCAAATTAATTCTAATTTTTATGTACTGATATATCCTTTTTCACTAAGTTAATTAATTAGCTTAGCTGTATATTTCAATATGTGTAGTGGAGTGTAATTGGTTTGTCATTCGACTTGATTATGAGTTTGTGGACTTCAAAATGTGGATTTTAGTTTCGTGCAAATTAATTTGCAAAAATATTCTCATAGTTTATAGAGCCATAATTTTAGAGTATTTGTACCCCTATTCAATGCAAATTATTAGTTTTTTTTTAAGTCACCATCATTAAACTAAGAAAATAATAATAAACTAGTATCAATATAACTAATTGGAAAAGTTGAGAAGTATCTTAGGTGCACCACAAAATTACCTTTAGTTTATATATCTGTGACAATATAAATTATTTTTATAAAGGTGAGAGACAAAAAAAAAAAAAAAAAAAGAACATGTTTACTTTGATAAAATGTTGGATCTTAATTAACAGATCGATAGGCTATAAGGATGTAATTTGGATGAGTTTAACCTAATTCTTTTCGAATAAAAAATAAAAAGAAAATACTAATTCACTACAAGAATTTCGCCATTTAACAACGGTTTTTCCTCGTTGTTGTAGCTATTTTTTAAGCATTGTTGTATTTAGGGTTGTTAAAAAAATTCGTCATTCGACAACGCACCAAAAAGCGTTGTTTTAAGACAACGCTTTTTGGTGTGTTGCAAGAAAGGGTATTTTTATATTATTATGTAATACAAATTAATATATATATTGCTTTTTTTGTTGTAAAATAATTTTTGGTTTAAATTAAAACCAAACTCATTTTATCTTTATTTTTTAAAATAATAATATATAATTTTTATATTATTATGTAATACAATTTTTTGTATTTTTCAAATAAATAAATGTATTTTTTTTATTGTTGTATAATTAAATTTTTTATATATTCTTAATTAATTGATATCATGTGTATATATATATATATATATATATATCTTTTTTTTTATGTTTTTTGTATTAATTTTAAAACACAATAATTTTATCTTTATTTTTTTTTTCGAAAAACATTCATAATTTATGAATTATGAATTATAAAACATAATTTTCGAATTATGTTTTAAAATAATATACCAATTTTGTATTATTATATAAAAGGGTAAAAATAATATTTTAGGTGTAGTTTCTTAATTAATTCAAAATAGTATTTTATAAAAATACATCTCACTTTTTTAAAATTATGAGTTTGTTCATATAAGATAATATTAATGCAAATAATTATTTTATAAATTTAAGTTAATTAAAAAATAATTATTTTATAATTAAGACATGCAACACAAAAAAAAGGGGTTGCATAATGGGTTGTTTATTGACAAAAAAATACTGAGAAAAGACAACGCATAAAAGCGTTGCATAAAAGGGTTGTCTTTGTGAGAAAAAAATTTGCTATACGACAACCCTTTGAAAAAGCGTTGCACAAAAGCGTTGTCTTTTTAAAAAAAAACGCCATTTAACAACCCTACGAAAAAAGCGTTGTCGTTTCCATTTTTTGCGTTGTCGTATAGCGAATTTTTTGAAAAAAGATAACGTTTTTCGAAAAAAGGATTGTAAATTCCTAAAAGACAACACAAACTCATAAAAAAAATTGTCTTTTGGGGGTTGTTGTAGGCTAAATTTCTTGTAGTGTAAGTAGGATGAAATCAAATTATAAAATCAAACTATTAAATTGATTGATATTTAAAATGTCGTGAATACGGTAGATGTATTTAATTATTATTATTGATAAAAAGTCTAATATATGATTAATGCTTCTTCGTATTGAATTACATATATAGTATAATATATACATTCTTTCGCAAAATATTATTGTGAAATTTTTTACAGCAAACTTGTCTGTTAAATTATCGATATACTTAAATTTTATGCCATTTAAATAAAATTAAGTCCATCCATTATATGTCATATC
This sequence comes from Scutellaria barbata, assembly GCA_028654395.1. Lineage (NCBI taxonomy): Eukaryota > Viridiplantae > Streptophyta > Magnoliopsida > Lamiales > Lamiaceae > Scutellaria > Scutellaria barbata. Next base: position 15,241,373 of record CM053645.1, read on the forward strand.
ATATAACTATCAAATTAATGCATGTAAAATTATTAAATAAGCGTAATATTAAATCGCATATTTAGAAGGAATGAAGCATATTGACTAGCTAAAGCATGTTATTTAATTGTTGCGGGAATTCATCATTATTTAATTAAAAGTCATGTCGCTAGAACGATAATTATTAATATAATAATTAATAATATTGTACGACAACTCTCAATATATGGTATCCCGAATACTTTTATTTGTATTGTCTAAATTGAAAACATGCAGAAATTATAGTTCAATTAAACATGCTGCCAATAAGATTTCAAAAATAAGATTTGCTTAAAAAGGTTTTGACCACACCACTATATATTATGCATCGTGAATAATACAAGTAGTTGTAATTTAGGTTTGTTCACGTTTTTTCCATTAATATTATATATTTTATTGTTTTGTCCTATAATTTTCATTTTTTTGAGTGTGTTCTACTTTTTGCTTAAAATTTTGAAATTTTCTTATGTTGACATCCAAATTGAAAATTTCCCATCAACGATTTCAACATTCATAAAGACAGAAATCAATGAAATTGGAAAAAGATGGTAGATAAAATACGAAAATTGGAATATGTAAACTTAATGGTGAATAAATAACATAATTACCTAAATTAGATGATCAAATTTGTTTTCACAAAAAAAAAATGTAAATCTTTTTAATTCATTTCAATAATATAATTCCAACACGTTTTCGGATGACTTACTATTAATTTACGAAAAGAAAATGGGATTACTTGATGTTACAATTCCACTAAAAACTTTATAATGTTATTTCCTTAAAAAAAATAAACAGACATTATGTTAACAAAAACACTAGAAAACCAAAAAAGCTTTACATCCTGCAATTCTAGATGAAAATTTTATTGCATAATTTATGTAACGCGCTTCTTTGAACCTAATATTTGGTTGGTCATATGATATCAAAGGCATATATATAGAGAGAGAGAGAATTAAAAATACATTGGTAGGACATTAATTTTACAGACAAATACACTGAATATTGTAATAGAAAAAAATAAATTGAATGTGGTAGTACGGTATTATTTAAATATGATTATTTTAAGTTGTGACATATATAGTTTAGTTCAAGCACTTTGATATTGAGCATTTATTGTCTAGAACCCTAACTCTTGTACAAATAACAAATATGGACTGGTAAGTGATTATTAATTTTGCTATGCTGGCACTATATGAATTCATTAATATGGTTGGAATATACAAAATATCGCACCAAATATAATAATTAGAAATGAATGAGAGAGAATATATATATTTAAAGACAACATACAAGTGGTCCTCTCAGTTTTTTAGTTTAAAATTTTAAAGTAAGGTTAATAAATTAGTTCTTAATTATAAATTTAAATTTATAAATTTTTTTAATAAGGATTTAATTTAACATTTTTTTCTTAATTTAACGTTTGAAAATTAAATTGATTTCTTAATTCAAGATAAAAAAAAAATTTCTTTTTTTTTTCTTTTTCTTTTTCTTTATATTTATAGATTTGTTTATATTTTAATTTCTTAATTTAAGAGAAAATTTTATTTTCGTTTTCTTTTTCTTTATATTTATAGATTTGTTTATATTTCAATATATATTCATATTTTAGATAAATTAAGATAGGTTAATGCACTTTACAAATAATTTTCATTTAACTTGTCTTAATTTATATAGAGAGAGAGAGAATTAGTTCATAAAACATAATTTATATTAAAGTGATTAATATTAAAATTGATTTTTTATACTTTTATTTATAAAATTAAGAAAATAAAAGAATCTTAATTTTATGAATTGCATTAATTATATATATAAATAAAAATTAATGCAAGTTGGACGAAAATCACTCCAAAATTGCGCTAACTTATTTTAATTTATTTAAAATACAAATATGTATTAAAATATAAATAAATCTATAACTATAAAGAAAACAAAGAAGAGTAATAAAATTGAGTTTTATTTTGAATTGAGAACTCAATCTCATTTTTAAACTTTAAAATGAGAAAAAATGTCAAATTAAGTTATTTATTGAGGAACTTTAAAATTTAGGTTTAGAATTGAGAAGTAATATATAAATTGGATCTTGTTATAAGATTTATTCATTTCAATTTTGGTATTGTATGTAAGATTTTTTTCATTTTTTGACAATCATAGTATACACTTTCCAATTTTGTTCATATATTTTTCAATTTTTTCTAATTTTGGTCCTATATATTTTAATTTTTCTTCAATTTTAGTCGAGTTATCTAATTTTTGTCATGTATGTTTCAATTTTTTTCAATTTTCATCCAATTTTGAATTGGATGGTTGTCAAGAAATCTCACGTGACATTGGAGATTTTGAAAATTCCAATTAGAATTGAACTGAAATTGGAAAATTTTGAAATTTACGGGATCAAAATTGAAAAAATGAACTAAAACTAAAAAGAATTGAAATATACGGGACCAAATTTAAAAAACTTATAATTGATTGTTGAAAATGAAAATGATCTTACATATAGCACCAAAAATGAAATTAACCCTTTTATATATATGAAATTAACCCTTTAAAATATATAAAGGTATATTTCCATACAAGAATTTGAAAAATGATGGAGTTATTAATACCTCCATTTCTTATTAGTACATTCATCCAAATATTTACAAAAAAAAAATATAACATCTTTTAAATGGACTAAATTTCCTTATTTATAAATAATGAAAATTAAAAGAATAACCCGAATTTTAAAGTTTCTCAATAAGAGACTCAATTTAACATTTTTTCTCAATTCAATGCTTGAAATTTAGATTGAGTTCTCAATTCAAGACAAAATTTCATTTTTTTATATATTTATAATGCATTTATATTTTAATATGTATTTATAGTTTAGATAAATTAAGATAAGTTCTTGCAATTTTGGAAATATCTTCATTCGACTTGTATTAATTTATATATTAAAAAAATTAAGATTCTTTTATTTTCTTAATTTTATGATATAAAAGTATAGAAAATTGATTTTAATATTTAATATAAATTATATTTTATGAATTAAATTAATTATATTTCTTTCTTTCTTTTTTTCATATAAATTAAGATAAGTTGGATGAAAAAATTTCTTAAAGTACACTAACTTCACTTAATTTATCCAAAATATGAATACATATTGAAATATAAATAAATTTGTAAATATAAATACAAAAGAAAATGAAATTTTGTCTTGAATTGAGAACTCAATCTAAATTTCAAACCTTGAATTGAGAAAAAATGTTAAATTGAACCCCTTATTGAGAAACTTTAAAATCCGGGTTTAGAATTAAAAACTAATTTATAAATTGGGTCTTGTTATGAAATTTATCCAAATTAAAACATCTACACCCATGTTTAAACTATAATTCTTTTATATATGAATGATATGAGTATTTTAATTTCTTCACTTAATTTTATTAAATCTTAATTGGTTCAAACATCTAAATAACAATAGGGATGGTCCACAAATACCTGATGAAGATGGAGAACGAATATAGGTCATTCACAACATCTATCATTTCATGTTAGGTTTGAATATTTTTTATCACATAAAAACAATGAAAAAATAGAATTGTTATGCATAATACTGTTGGACCCCAGCAATTGATCGAACAATGTAGATGAAGTTCAATAAACGACCACCGAACATTATAATGATGTTTATTAGGATTTATCCAACATATAAAAAAAATGTTTTGATCAATTTTAATCTAACGTCAACTATAATGTTATGAGCTAAGAAGCTTTGTGTATCCACAACATATTGTGTACACAAATTTGTCACATATTCATCTGAATTTTGAGTATTGTACTTCAGTTTTGTTTGGACCATGTACATGTATTTTCAACTTTATTCGAAGACCAAATTTCAATACAAATAAAAGTATGACAATGTAACCTAATATAAAAATTACAAAAAATAAAAGTAAATAAAAGGAGTCCCGGGAAATTAATATTTACACAATGTAATAACATAAATTTATATCAAGAAAACTGAACCCAAAATATACGTTTTCCAAAATAAATAAAATCAAAAAGTTTGGGCACTTGTACGTAGGTTGTGGTAAGTATAGTTTGATTTTCATCCGAAAATTGTCAAAGAAACGCTTTTGGGCCAAAAGCAGTGGCTTTCGTTTTCATTCTTTGTAAGTCATACTCGTACCTAATATTGTTCTTCTCTTATTGGACCTACAGTTAATGGGCCTAAGATTGGGCTGAAACCCACAGTATATGTGGAGACGCACCTCCATCGGCCCAATGACGTCGTGCAGCTCTGGCATAAATAGTTTCTGAGAAAAACCTTAAGGCAAGCCAAAATTAAATGACATTATCTAAATTTATTTTATATATATAAGAGTATTATTATAAATCTTGTTTCCTACAAATCTCTTATGAATCATCGTTCATGGTGTTTTGTAGGCCAATACATCTGACACGTGGATCATGTAGATATTTATCATAATAGTAGATTTTGTTGGTTTCGTCTGTTAAATGTCATTTCGTGAAATGCTATTAGTGCAAAACAATAAGTTTGAACAAATGTTTTCAAGATGGCTAAGAGTCTAAAAAGGTGAAAGATAATAGGATAATTTGTGGGGTAGAAGATGCATGTGTTGATGAGTAGAAATAGTATGTAGGGATGGGATTGTGACTGTTTGTCTGATTATTGTAATTGTAATAATAAAAGTCTATAAAACAAAAATTCTCTTTTCAATTTTGTGACAGTATGTTAGTTGCCTTTCGGTAACAGTTATCTTTCAATTTTAGATGCACAATATGTGAGTTTAATTATTTTGCAGATCAATTTTGTCATATGTGTATGTGTCACAGCGTTGACTTTTTTTTGTTTAAGGGAAGATGGTTAATCATTTCAGAAGTGTATGGGATTTTAATTTCGTGAACGTGTCACGGAATATAACCCGTAAATAGAAAATAATATATGAAAATGTGTAACGTACCGATTCTTTTGTAAATAAATATTAACCGAAATGTTACTTATTTATAAAAACATTACTTTTTTAAGAATAATAAAGATAAATAAAAATCATGATTTATTATAAAATATTCATTTCAAAAATTCATAAAATATTACATTTTAAATAAAATCATGATTTTTATTTATTTTTATTATTCTTAAAAGAACAATATTTTTATAAATAAGTAACGTGTCGACTAATATTTATTTACAAAAGAATCGGGACGCTATAAAATGGGTTTGGTGGATATATATTGATTTTTTCTTTTCATGTAAATTTTATTGGTTTAAATATTATTTCTAAGTTAACATAGTATAATATTTGTTTTTTATAAAGTTATCATTCTTTTTTTTTTTCTTTGTAAAGTTATTATTTGATTGATGATTTTTTTTCTCTATATAAATGTGGTACAGATATATCTTTTTTTTTTTTTGGTTTAAATTCCGGTAAGGTTGGTTTTTTTATTTTATATACTTGTTTAGTTTCAATTTGATTGATGAAAAATAATATCCCTAGAATAATGTTGTATAGATAATCTTTTATTTTTTACGTAAGATTAATAGGTTCTAATGTCAAGGAATATTCCATTGTTTTAGGTACTTTCAAGAAGTATTCTAGTACATACAAAGGATCATACTTTTGTTACGTATATAATATACATATAATTATATATAATTTGATAGTAATATAGCATCTGATCACTATTACACAAATTAACTACAGATTTGTGACCGTCGATTTGTTCTGACTTCTGGTGAACTAGAAAATTATTTCTTCTACAAATAGGGTAGTACATTTAAAACTAAGTTTATTAAAAATCCAAACTGAGAACATTGCCATACTGCTTTGAGACAAGGTCAATGAACAACTCCGATTATGATATTTCAAATAACTTATGCAATTATATTTGATTAAGACGTGCCTAACACTTTATGTAATTATTATATCGTGGGCCCACCTACTTCACTATCTTTTCCTAAATATGTAGCTGCCAATTCTTGTTAATCTGTGCTTTTGATTATTTTGGATACAATTTGGGAAATCCAAATATTAAATGGTGCTAGATGTGTGAAATAATATGTTACATATTAATTATTATTTTAAGAGTTACATTCACGTTAAATGGGAAGTAAATGGTCAATCAATTGATTTTATAACACATTATTGGCAAAATAAAGTGTCGTCAAAGTGTCATTTAGTGAAAATAGTTAATGTTGATCATGCCGATTATTAAAACAAATAATTCTTGGAATCAACTGTAAAATATTGAACAAATTATGTCACATCACTAAATAATCTCTTTAGGTATGCTATGGGATTCTCTCAATTTAAATCCATCAAAGTTTAAGGAGCTGCATGGTTTACTAAACTAAAATCAAGTTGTTTATATCAAAATCATACAAAACACAAATGTTTGACTCAAAATTGCTGATCTAAGAATATCTTGAAGAATATTGGAAGGTTGATTCAATCAAGCATATCTAATTAATAACTCAAAATTATTTGAATTTTAAAAGAAGTATTATTAAATCGAATTGCACATTTTATTTTTTTGAGAAATAATTTTTGAGAAAATAATGAGATAATAAACATAATCATTGCACATTTATTTTTTTTGTTTTTAGTCTAATTGAATTTAAAAAAAGTATTTTTATTAAATCGAATCGAAGTTTTGTTTTTCTCAGTTTGTGAATTGTTGGGGCAACTTATAGAAATAATATAAAACCATCTCTAGTGTGAGAAACTAGTAGGGCTAAAACATAGAATATTCGAAATAACGGTAAATTTGAAATAACAAAATAGTATAAATTAAACAATAAAGAAATGTCAGGAATTTATTTTTTAAAGATAAAATCCTTTCACAAATTCATGTTAAATCCAATCAAGAGATTTCAAACTGGATGGACTCTAAATTTATGGAACTGGGTGAAAACATCAATATATTGAAAGTACGAACATTATTTCTCGTATGTCTCTATTCACTTCATCAAGTGTCTGCATTAATAAAAAGCATGCACATGATTTTAATCATAAACTATTGATTCATGTATAACTAACGTAACCCTAAAACAATTTTAATCCAAGTTCACATTAATCCATCATTATACTATGAAACAACTTGTATGTTCAAAAAAACATACCAAAATATTTTATACATAAGATACTATACATTCAAAATTTTAAATGATGTCAAATTAATAACTTATGATAAATTTGAGTATTATAAAAATATATTGAGGTAAAATTGAGCATAAAATCAAAAGTTTTGAGATATGTATCACGTAAGTCCTCTAATTAACTCAAAAATGTACAAGTGAGTTATATGTTTTTCTAAATATAGTAAGCCAAAAAATATATGCATTATTTTCTTAATTATGTGGGGATTAGAGTAGTGTAGTACAATTAGTAGTGGTAGGTAGGTATTAAAGATAAGGGGTGCATGATTGAATAGTTAAATAAGTTTTGGTTGAGTGGTGGTGGTGACTTAATGGACTCTCTCTCTCTCTCTCTCTCTCTCTCTCTCTCTCATCAAAGATTCCTTCAAGAATCAGCCACTTACAATCTGACATATTGGGATAGTATATGGATATTAATCAATTAATTAATGAGCCTCTAAAAAAGGGATATAAACAAATAACAATTGGGTCTCTTTTCATCCTTATTATTCTTTAAAGCCAAATTTTTTATTTTGTTATCTTTTTTCTTTCAAGATGATGGTTGTGTAGGATTAATTGATAAAACAACGTGGAATGGTGCTGTCATCTCCTTGTGTTTTAAACAAGGGAAATTAATCTCTTTACTATGCTTCTCTCTTCATTAATCAATTTACAAGATTTTTTATCGAACTTTACTCCACAACTTGATGTTATAATATAATTTAGATCACAATATTCGTTATGTTGTTTCATATTACCAAGTTGCCATTTGGATAAATTAATTATGAATAGTTCAAATGAAAATTTGTCATGTTTATAAATTATAATAGGATTTCCAACTAATATTTAAATCCTTTGAGAGAGAGCATATATGTATATATGTGTGGAGAGAATTAATACTATATTTTCAAACATATATATTATAAAATTTTGATATGACTATTTCACAAATATAATTTTGTTAAGTGGAATACCATCGTTCACAACTCAAATCAATTTTTGTAGGTTATTCTATATTTTATGTGTTATGTATTAATCAGCCTCATAAAAAAAGTAGATTAATGAACCAGTTTCATAAAAATTCTAATATGTTTAATATATATATATATATATATATATTAAATAAAAATATTATATGCATGTGTAATAGAAGATAAATAACTTCACCTATATATATAACTTCACTTGTATATAAAGTTAGGGCTGTGGGAGGAACATGTATAGTTGACCTTTTTTTTCTTTTTCTTTTTTTAAATCCTTATCAAAATTAACCACCCCCAATAATTAAGTTGTCTATGTAAATATAGAATCAATCATCAACTTGCATTATATATAAATGTATATATTGGATTTTATATTTTCTTTTAAAATTATATTCCGTTTTTTGTAATTTTTTTGGTACAAAAACAAGTCAACAACACATTGATCATTAATGATTGTCACTAATCATTTGGATAAGATCCATATTTTGAGAATTTAAAACATCGTTTTCAATTATTTTGCCCATGTGAATTCACTTATTCATATGTTTCTACTTTAGGCCCTCATAAAGATTCTGAGTTGTAATGAGGACATATATCAACCTTCAATTCAACCCCTAACTTCTTAATATTGACAAAATAGCAATTTTGAAGTTGAACTATTACCTTATTACCTCAAAAGGCCACACTGTGATATGATATTATGTTGGCACTTTTATAAGTTTTTCTGTCACTTGCAACATTATATGTCATCAATTTTGAATGGCCCCGTATTAGTTATCTTATATTTTAATAAATACATACATACATACATAGATTTTTATGATCAACAATAAGACATACATTTTTATGATCAACAATTCGAAATATATATACTATGACGTGAGATTTTGTTGTTATAAATATATAAATATTTTTGTTAGTTGGGTATGGTTTTGGAAAAATATATGAAACTGGTGTAAATTTCATTCATATATGTTATGAAGTGAAAGATACAATTTGGAATTTGAACTCATTTTGGATTCTATTTAGATGATATATAATAAGAATCCTCCCTAGCAAACATTTAAATGAATTTTGGATTCATCCCACTGAAGATTAGAATTACACTACTAACAAAAACATATGTAAATTGATAATTTTAATAAAATAAATGCATAAAATAGGAGAATCTCAAAAAAGTTTGAATTATTTTTTTGGTATCTAGGCCCTATAAAATGCAAGTCAAAACTTTATGAAAATTGGGAGGCTACCTTTCTAATTGATAAGTAGCTTATTACAATTAAATGTGCTTCTTTAAAAACAACTCACACAAAGTATTGAATGTTGCATTAAAAAAATACCGAAACTAGCTAGAAGTTGGATAGGGAAAGAAATGTGCAAATCAAATAAATGCATTTTAAAAAATGAATCATTTAAATTCAAGTAAAGAAGAAAGAGGGGAGCCGAGCCGCAAAGCTTGAAGCCGAAAAGCAATAAGAGTGTGGGCCCACAAGGAGTGAATAAATGCAAGTCAAAGCCGAGCCGCTGAAACTTGTTGTACTTGTTTTGGCTGACTGTTGAAACTAATGATTAGGCCAACCTCCGCTTAACAACCAAATAAACTTCCCATTCCACGTAGACCTACACTATTTACGTTTTCGATTTTACTACTCTCCCTTTCGCTTTCATTATTATTAACTCTCTTTCGAATTTCTATTTATGTGCAATTGATTTAACTCACGTGTAGGTAGGATGATAATGGATTGAGTTTATTTGAAATTTGAATTTAAAAATAAATAATTAATTCCGTCAATAATAAATTGGATAGAGTTTCAATGATTTTTTCGGTTCTCGTCCCAATCTACGATGGATTTCTCTTCATTAAATAAATTGATTTGTATATATAATCGAAATTTCGTAGGATAGGGGTGAATTTTGAGCTTAATCATCCGACTTCATGGTTCTATTATTTTAAAATTGTATAGTGAATTAAATTTAAAAATTGTTTAATTTGTTCTATCTAAGCTTAGAAAATAATAAAATATTAGTTCAAAAAGTCAATGCCCACCACGGAATTTCAAGCTATAAGCAGTAAAATAAGTGTTCAATTGAATTTTACAATTGGTTCCATGTTTGAGGTCCTGAATTGTAAATTTATTTCAGGAAATTCGCCACACACACACATATATATTAATTGATTGTATTTTTATTTTTTTCCTTGGCTCTGGTGATGACTGATGATGAAGTTGATGATATACTTGGGGCATGTTTGGTTTGGGGGTTTGAGTTAATTGACTCGAATAAATCTATATTTGCTTTTATGGTTAAAAAACCCGTGTTTATTTCGGGTCCGGATTAAAATCGCATATGTTGGGTTTATTTGGGATAATTAAACCCACCATAAGTGGTGGGTTTATAAGAGTTTATATTAAAATTTATTTTTTTAATACATAAACCTAACTTAATATATACCATAACATTCAAATCAAACACAAAATTAAATTAAACTTATTATTAAATATTCAAACCAAACATATTAAAAAATTAACCCAATTTAATCCAAATAGTATAAACCCACTACAACCCAACTAACCTAACTAACCCAACACACGAACCAAACGTGTCCTTGATGGTCATTTAGATAGTGACGTTAATATAATATACAATATTAATGAGTCGGTCTGTTCTTTATAGTTTAAATTGTTAAATTTATTACCTAAAATTTTATGTTTTATTACTTGTTAGGGTGCGAAAACTTTTGAAATTAACTGAAAACAAATTCATGTTGGATCCAAGAAAATATAACTAGATAGCTTCTGATTTAATCGAGTTAATATTTTATAATTTTACACATGATATAATTAATTATTTACAATCATATTATTAATTAAGTTGAGTCATGTTTCATACTATTTATAACTCACATTATACTATTTATATGAGTAATTGAGTTTGTCCTTTAGTTTATAAAGTTCGCCATTCTCTTTTCTCTTTTTTAAGTAAAGTTCGTCATCTATTAAGTTAGAATAAATTTGAGATTAAACTTAAATTTTGAGTTGTTTTATTGAGCCCGAATTTTAATATTGATATTGAATCCATTGATTAAATTTGATTACATCCACAAATGTACTACTGAAATGACAACAACAACAAAATAAATAAATAAAATTTAACAATCAAATTATGGAAAATATATGAGGGTATAGATATAAATGGTAACATTGATTTGTACTTAATCTAATTTTAGCCACTTAATCCTCATTTATATTATTTTGATCATTTACCTTTGATTTAATTTTCAAATTGATGTATCCACAAACTTAACCTAATAAGAGATACAAGCAATGTGCCAGGTTGAATTCTCTCTCCCTTAATTAAAATTTATAACTAAAAAAAAAATTCAAATAGATTGCTGAAATTAAATTCAATTGACTTCAATTTAACTTTTCAAAATGCTATTTCAAACTAAATTTAATTGATTTGTTGGAATTTTTCAAACAAATTTGGTTACTTGACATGTTATTTAATAATTAGTGTGACCCATCATACTAATAATTATACAAAATTGATGAAATCTGCTTTCAAAAGAATTTAAACACAACACCTGCAAATGAAATTGTAACAATAATAATAATAATTATTATTATTTCTCTAATAACCTTGAGAGCCAGCGTTAAGATGTTGGGCCATAATTTATGTGATCACGGGATAGGGTAAGAGTGTTCTGGTGGGCCCAGGTCATAGCGGGGAAGGCGAACTGTCAGCTGTTTCCCTGCTGGCATTACCCGTGGAAATACGCCCACAGTATGCACCTCGCGCTCTTTTCGCGCCACGTGTAACGCCCACTTTTTACACGCTTTTATTTCAATTTTGTTCTGCCCCGTTTGGATATATTGTCCAAAGTCCAAACTACCCCTTCGATTTTTGAGAGGCTCTTCATAAATAATAAACACTAAGCACAACTTTTTTTGGTTTTGCGAGAAGCAACTCGGATGACTTTAATATTTTACTTTTTGTTGATGTAATTTGATAGGAATATCTGAAATTTATTTTATAGAAAAAAGCCGTTAATGCTTAAAAATATTTACCAAAAATTAATTTATCATTATATTCAATTCACAATAGGTTATACATGTATATTTATAAATGTTATCACACCTAGCATGTTGTAAATATTTGAATTCTCTTTCATATTTGTAATTAACACATTAGATATGTTAAATTTTGTATTTTTATTTTGAAATAATATGTTGAAAGTGAAAACTACAATAAAAATTCTTAGATAAAATATTAAATATTTTACTATATGATGTTTAGGTATATTACAAATTGACACTCAACACACTAATATGTGTTGATGATGGTGGGAGAAGATAGAATTCCAATAACATGACATTACAAAATAGTTCTCATATTTGACAATAGTTAAAAAGTTCATTTTACTCCAATATTATTACTTGTTTTTAAAGATTTCTTTTCAGCCACATTTTAGTTTATACATTTTGACCCATGAAATTTTATTTTGTCTGTTTTTGTCACATACATTTTATTTTTATACTCTCGGTTTGTTGCTATTTCTTTTTTTTTTTTCTTTTTCTTACTTAATATTAGTTTCATTGCTTTGAAAGGACAAAAGTTAAAGGATACAAAATATTCGAACTAAAAAATAGAAAATGAAATGCTAAATAAGAGAGATTGAAAGTTTAAGAGTTAATAAAAATATATGAAAAATAAAAGAAAGCAAAAAAAAAAAAAAATTGAAAAGGAGCAAAGATAAAAAACGTGAAAATGTAGGCACACAATATTATTTTTACTTCAAAAGAACATTTTTGGACAAGTTCATCCCCAAAAAAAATTCCTCACTGTCAAATTTCATGACACACTATGTTAATTTTTTTTTAATCATCAAAATGGTATGCTACAACATACTCTTTGTTACAAAACCACAAGAAGATGGGTAAAGTTGTAATTTAGTGTACTGCAACCAACATAATGTTAGGTCAATAAAGTCATTCATACGTGTCAAATGCGTAAACTTTAGTCTAGATTTCCGTTTCTCCGTATCAATTTATGACCTCGTTTTCTGACCGTCCCTACAGAATAACAAACTGAAATCCAACGGCTAAACAACCGCATCCACACACTTATACTCTGATCGTCATCTCACCTGACTATTGCCCCTTAGACCAACTCTTCGGTGGCACCGTCATCTATTCGTCTGTTATTTCCACTTTGGACCTCTACAAAGAAACTATTTCCTCCCTCAACCAGAAGCGTGCACCAGTAAATATAACAACATTTTAGGGGTAAATATGGGAAATCACATAGTTAACAAGAACGCTGTCATTTAGAACCGCAGTCGTTTGGTTGAACCAACTTAACAACCACCACCACCTCATCTTCTTTTACCTTTTCAAAAAAAGATTAAGATTTTAATTAACTCATCCGCTTTGGTTATTTTTAATTAATCACAATTTTTTAGGAAAGTATAAATTATCCTCTCCTTTTCTCTTTTACGGTTTCCACACCCCATACTTTTGTTAAGATTCCATCTACTGTTCCTCTCTCTCTCTCTCTCTCTCTCCCCCCCCCCCTTCTCCACTTATCTTTCTCTCTCTATACTTAACAAAGCGCGGTTGTGCTTGTTTGTACGTCCCGCCGGAAAGCTACTCGTTCGCCGGCGAACAGTGTGGTTTGAGAATTACGCGCTACCTCTGTGCGGATAAAACACCGCTGTCTGTTTGATTGGCAGTGTGACTCGGTGGGTGGAATCGTTCCGATCTGAGTTTGACTCGGTCCAGGGTGGTTTCTGGAGAATGTGGAAGGTGTAATAGAATTTTTGTGGTGGTTTCTGCCCTGGATCGTGGTCTGGGGTATTTTTAGGGGTTTTTGGAGGCTGAACTTTTAGTGTTCTCTTTTCCGGTGAAAGTTGGACAAGACGGAGGCTAAAAGTGAAGTTTTCCGGAATGAGATGGTAAGTTGGTTCCTTAAACAAACACAAATGGTTGTTTTGATTATTTTTTATATCTCCTTTTTCTTTTCGCTTCTAAATTTCTATGCTTAATGTAGGTTTTCGTATCTAACCTGACTGTCTTTTTGACTGTTTGGATCTCAAGTATTCTTATGATAATGCTCCTGATGGATGAGATTTTCACTACTATTATCTGATTGGTTAATAGGTTATGTTATTGAGTATTTTTCTCTGTGATTATACAGGCACAGTTTCCCCCACTTTCTGGGTATTAAATTGTGAGGTTTTTGTTCAGACAATGTTAATGCGGAGCTTCTAAATTTTTGCCTGCTTGTTCTTTTTTTTTTTGGGTTTTTTCTTCAGCTACTATTCATAGTTGGATTCCTAATCCGTAATTTTCCCTCCCTTTGAGTGGCTTTTCTTGCGCCATTTTCTTTGTCCCTTGAGTTCATGGCACTGCAGAGTTTTCTCTCTTGGCACTGTTGCTTGCTTTCTCCATCATTCTTCAGATCTTGCCAGATTCGCTTGGTGTTAGTGAGGAATTATTTTAGAGATTTATTTTGTATATTTGGTTGCAGGCAAATCTTTTGACTGACTGTTTGGTGAGTTTGTCAATTTCCAGAAATTTGGTTTTGGATGACTTTTAATATATTTACTTGTGATGTAGGAAGATTTAGCTTAGGCAGTTAAAACATTGTTCACTTTTTTTTATTTAGTTAAATGCAATGAAGGACTGTGCACTTCTGTGTGTTGGGAACCTTATTACTCGATTGAATCCTGGTGGTGGTACATTCACATACATTGCCATGAATGGCAATTCTATTTATTAGCCATGATACACTAATTGTACATTGATTTTAACTTCTTGTAAACTCCACCTTTTGTGATGGCTGGTCACAAGACTAGATAAAAGAGGAATCTTGGTGCAATGATGCTGTCAACCTAGCACCGGAAAAATTGTCACATTGGTGCAAGGGCTGTGATAGCCGACCAAATATTGCATCACAACTCTTTGCATGTATATTTGTGGGAGAACATATAGCTAAGCATTATACTTTGATGATGTTTACGATGACGACATTGAATTATTTAAAACCAACATAAAGAAAAGAGAAATCAGAAGTTTAACATCTCAAGGTTTAGCACTACCAAATTTTTGGAGTTCGATTTATCATCAAGTCGTGTGTGATATTGTATCTGAGAAACTTAATTTTCTATCTTAATGTAGTGTCATGTGTGTATATCTTGTTGCTAATGATTTTATGGCAGGTGGAAGGCAGGGTTTGTATGTCGAGGGAAGCTAAACTCGAATTTATGAAGCGTAAAAGGCTAGAGCAGATGAAAATCGACAGGGAAAATGATTCCACTTGTGTGAGTAACATGATGCATAGGAGCAGTGGTGATGCTCTAAGACCTGCTCCATGTGGTGTGAGTTTACATAGCAACTCCTTTACATACCCTAATATTGGCAGTCATTCAAATGATAAAGAGTTTTCTAAGCACAAAGTTGAGAAGTTTGACACACCTGACTTCGAATGGACTGAGAAAATTCCATGCTGTCCAGTTTACACTCCAAGTATGGAGGAATTCCAGGATCCTTTAGTCTATTTGCAAAAGATAGCTCCAGAAGCCTCAAAATATGGTAGGTTATTTTTTAAGTTTAGCAGTTTCGTGCATGGATCCTCACTTTTGATTACAACATCTTTCTCATACATAAATAGGCTTCTATTTTTGTTTTGCTCCATTTTGAAATTCCACACAAGTTTGATTTTAGTGCTTTCACCCATGAGGTTTGCCTGTTAAGTTGCTCATTCATCATTGTCTACTTTTGACATGCCTCAATGTTTCTGAATACTCCACTTTTCCACCATGATCCTCGTTTTTCATATGTTGTACTTTCATCTGATAGATTCTTTGATTAAAGCATCAAGTGCTGTAAATTTGTAATTGTGCTTTAATTCTCAGGTATCTGCAAGATTGTATCTCCTGTGACTGCTATGGTTCCTGCTGGTGTAGTTCTTATGAAAGAGAAAGCTGGTTTCAAATTTACAACTAGGGTGCAACCACTTCGTCTGGCTGAATGGGATAGTGATGACAAGGTCACTTTTTTCATGAGTGGAAGGTGAGTGCTATTTTTTTTTCTCACTCTCTTGTTTTAGATAAAACACTCTAACCTAGTTTTTCGTAAGGCCTTGAACATGAGAATGCTTTTTCAGAAACTATACATTTCGTGATTTCGAGAAAATGGCGAACAAGATATTTGCTCGTAGATATTATAGTGCTGGATGCCTTCCTGCTACATTCATGGAAAAAGAATTTTGGCATGAAATAGCTTTTGGAAAGACAGAAAGTGTTGAATATGCATGTGATGTTGATGGTAGTGCATTTCCATCTTCTCCCAATGATCCGCTTGGAAAAAGCAGATGGAATTTGAAGGTGTTGATTCCGAACAAAATTTTCACTTATCTATTTTATCTTGTAATTTTGTGCTTAGCTTTGATGTTGGAATCTGATTACTGCTGAGCAAGGAGACTGAAGAACATATATACCTCTGTAGGATTATCCATTTCTGAGCTCTTATAGATGTGTAGCCTTTAAAACCCTAACTAACAATCTATATGATCTCATTTTATGTGCTGGAACTCTTCATTTTGGAGATAATACCATGCAAGTTTCCTTTTAGCAGTTTCTCACGTATGGATTTCAAGGTTTGAGAGCAGTTTACTTGAGTGCTTTCTATAGTCATTCCCCTTCAAGCTCTTTCTATTTTCAATAGTGGATCTTCCCATAATACCATTCTTGTTTTGATTTATGGAACTTCATTAGTGATCTCCCCCATTCATCCCCCTTAATTTATTTTGCTTTTCTTTAATCTTCTTCAGGACCTTTGAGCGAAATGGATCACTAATTCTTCCATAATTTATTTGATTTCAGAAACTGTCTCGGTTGCCAAAATCCATATTGCGTCTTCTGGAAACATCAATACCGGTGATGACCTAATTATTTTATTGTAGTTTCTTGGAGTCTTGAGTTTTTTACTGTTCAGCTAATATTTGGTCTATTCCAGGGAGTTACTGAACCAATGCTTTACATTGGAATGCTGTTTAGCATGTTTGCTTGGCATGTGGAAGATCATTACTTGTACAGGTTTGTGCTTTTCCTGCCTAATATTTAAGCAATGCTGCCATTTCATATACTTGGCTGATCCCTTCCTCTTTACATGTGCAGCATCAACTATCATCACTGTGGGGCAGCAAAAACATGGTATGGCATCCCTGGTCATGCAGCTCTCGATTTTGAAAAGGTTGTCATGGAGCATGTTTATACTCGTGAAATATTGTCAGCTGATGGAGAGGATGGAGCTTTTGATGTCCTTTTAGGGAAGACAACATTGTTTCCACCAAATATATTATTAGAACATGATGTTCCTGTTTACAAAGCTGTGCAGAAGCCTGGTGAATATGTAATAACTTTCCCTAGGGCTTATCACTCTGGGTTTAGTCATGGTATGTCATTAATTTGTTCCAATAAATTGCAGTCAGTTTTTCTATGTAACCTGGTTTTCTTTTCATTTTTTTGGTTGATAATATTAACTTTTAGTCTTTCTAAACAATGAAATGTTTTTCATCTTGTATCCTTCAGGTTTTAATTGCGGTGAAGCTGTTAATTTTGCAATTGGAGATTGGTTTCCATTGGGAACAATTGCCAGTCGGCGCTATGCTATGCTGAACAGGATGCCTCTCCTTCCTCAGGAGGAGCTTCTTTGCAAAGAAGCAATGCTACTTTATGCAAGTGCGGAACTTGAAGACCCAGATTATTCATATGAAGATTTGACATCTCACCATAGCATTAAGGTTTCTTTTGTAAATTTGATCCGATTTCAGCACCATGCTCGATGGTGTCTGATGCAATCGAAAGAAATCAATGCCACTTCTTCTTTTTCCCACGGAACAATTCTTTGCAGCCTGTGCAAACGGGATTGTTATGTAGCATATCTGAATTGCCAGTGTTACTTGCATCCTTTGTGCCTTCGACATGGTATAGTATGGCGGTCTTTATATTAATTTCCAATTGCCTCTACATGATTTTATACCAGTTTTTTTTATTGCATCTTCTTTTTTGACGATTGTCTTTGGATTCAAATCAGATATAAAATCACTTGATTGGAATTGTGGAGGCATTCTAACTCTGTCTTTGAGGGAGGATATCTTGGATATGGAAGCTGCAGCAAGGCAGTTTGAGGAGGAGGAGAATGTATTACATGAGGTTGAGCAAAATTGCAGAAAGAGTGACGACTTTCTTTTGCTATCTCGCATATTCTCAGGAGCTAAAGATGATGGTTATATTTCTTATTGCAAGATTTCTTTTGGATTGAGTGATGAGATCTCCTGGGTTCAGGATCAGTTAAGGCATCAACCAACTATAGCTGAAACTTATAATGATTATGATTCTGGTTTGGGTGCATCTTCACTGACATCAACTGCAAATCCTCACATATATGTAAATGTAAGATTTATTCTCTTTTAAGTTGCCCCCCCCCCCACTCCCTCTTCCCCACACACATGTAAATATATAGGTAATTGATAGGGACCCAATCTCAACTCAGATTTTTAGCAATCTGGCTGTAATGGTTTTGTTTAATGGAAAAGAACACTGATAATACTGCCTTAAGAAGTCAAACTTACATGCTTTTTAAATTTGTTGGCACTGTAGAGGCATGAGGACCCCAACTCAGAGAATCATACATCTATTATGTCTACTAGACATGTTGGATTTACCTCTGAAGTGTCAAGATCTTCAAGCAGTGGTTGTGTAAGCTCCCAAAGCAAAATTGGTCAGGCTGTGGACATCAGAAGTACGACTAATGAAGGAAGTGATGATTCTGATTCTGAAATATTCCGGGTCAAACGACGCTCTTCTTCTAAAGTGGATCAGAGAATTGTACGTGATTCTGTGTCTGCTAATACTCAACAGGTAAGAATTTGAGGATTTTTTTGGTTGTTTTGCACTTTTGCTGCACTTGTGATTCATTGTCATTGGAATCTGGAAAGAAGTTGCTCTTTTGTTTGTTACACCTACTATCTGCTTTCATGTTTATATTTAAAATAGTAGATGAAGATGTTGACCGTTCCCTTTGAGAAAAAAAAAAGTGAAAAATGTGTTTGGGGAAATGAAAGGAGAGGCCATGCCCTTTTCATTAGCCAAAGCTAAAAATCCAACTTTAATCTACAAAATGTGTAAATTTCTGATTAATACATGGTTTTCCAGCGGCATTTCTGATTAAATTTCTTATTTGATTTAATTTTGGCAATGTTAACTTGGATTTTCTTTTCAGGGTTTTAAGCGACTGAAGAAGCATCAACCAGAAGGTCATTATAGGCAGTTAACATCACAGGAGTGGAGCTCAACTTCTGATAATCAAAGCTGTCATATTGGTTTGACGAGTGCAGAATCAAAAGAAGCCTCAGTTGGTGGCTCAAGGGATAAAACAGTGAAGGGCAGAGGCATTCCCATCTCCATCAAGTTTAAGAAAACGGCAAATGAGGTCTCGAGCAAAGAAGTAGGGGAACTTC
Source organism: Scutellaria barbata (assembly GCA_028654395.1). NCBI lineage: Eukaryota > Viridiplantae > Streptophyta > Magnoliopsida > Lamiales > Lamiaceae > Scutellaria > Scutellaria barbata. Next base: position 15,261,032 of record CM053645.1, read on the forward strand.
ACAGACACCAGAATGAGTTGAGAAAAACCATGAGGGAACCTCCATCAATTGAAATTGGTCCCAGGCGCCTCAAAGTCAGAGGACCATCAGTTTTAGGTTGACTTTGATCGTGGAAAATTGGACTCTGATCTCTGCCACTGGGGGGTTCTTCACGAGCTGACTTTGCTAACGACATTTGGTTAAATCGGAAAATCTAACAACAGGAAAAGCTAGAAGATTCTATTGTGGGAGCAGCGACGAAATTAACCATTCTTAATTAAAGGCATCCATGATTAAATTTTTTTGTTTACATTGTGCAGGCCTCAAATTGGGGTGACCATTTAATGGTTCAGGTGGCCGGGGTGATTTTGCGTCTTTGGCTGGAGAACCTCTCGTTTGCACACGAAGTAAGTAGATTGTAGATTAGTTTGTTTTAAGATGTAAATGTGCTGTTGACAGTTGATTGATTTGAGGATGTTGCAACGGGTAAATTCTCGTCAATGCCCTCATTAATTTCTAGTCTGCTGCTTCCTCCCTTTGATACCAGGGTTCATTATTGTCATTGTTATATTCTTTTCTGTAGACACTGGCCTTCCACGATTACATGAATAAAATTTCAAAAGAATCTCTTTATATCTCCTGGTTGCATTTGGGGTATATGATGTGAAACATCCATTGGAATTTTGCTTTGGTGAATTTCTTGATTATTATATGTTATATTTGAATCCACCACTTATTTTATTTGGATTTCTTTAAAATTGAAAGGTTAATAACCCATATAAAGGGAAGAAAAAGAAAAGAGAGTAGTGAGAATTCTGATTCCCCTTAAAATGGATAAAGCCATAATACCATCTTCAAACCATCTCACCTTGTTTAACAAAAAGTGAAAGAAACATATGAAAAAACGCGCTGGTACTTTACGCTTCACCTTTACTTTTGAAAAGAGGTCAGTAAACATTTTGGCTTTTTTTCAGCAGAAAATTATATAAAACTCAACATACAACATATCTGAGGAATTTACAAATTTAACCCAAGCTGTTATGTATCTACCGAAACTCAACAAGAACTGCCTGTAAAAGCAAACCCAATGCAATACAGAGTTTGATTGATACAAATTCTTAGTGTTTCAAACACACAAATCATCAAAAAAAAGAAAATCTTAGAGAAAACACATAAAATGTAGCACTATAACCCACAAACACTTGCCACTTAGGATGATTCAGTGAACTTGTAGGAGGCATAAGAAAGAGTGTAATCGGTCCAGCTATCATGGATGAGCTCGGCTTTTGCATTAACACCAGCCACCCCTATAGCCACATGTAAAGGATATAAATGTTCGGGCCGTGGATGTGCCTGCTTTGCAAATGGTGCCTTCTCCAGGTACTTGTTTACATCTTCATATCTGTGTTCAACCATGAGAAAAAATGATTTTTACCAAGTTCAACAAAGATGGAATTCAACAGTGTATTTTGAGCTAAAGACATTTTTTCTGAGCAACAAGCTAAAGACATACCAACTGAAAATTTATTTTTGCAATTAGTTTCCTAAATAACTCAGGTATAGATTTCACCGATAATTAAACTTATATAAAAACAGATTTCACTGGCGCTTACTTTCCACTGAGGAGGGATTCTTTAAGCCAATTATCAAACTCTGCGGCCCAAGAGGCGACAGAATTGTTGCTGCGTTGCATGGTCCTTAAATTATGGGTAGCAGAACCTGAACCAACTACGAGGACACCATCTTTCTTGAGGGGCGCCAATGCTCTTCCCAAGTTATAATGATAAGTTGCATCCATATTTGTTTGGACAGAAAGCTGACACACGGGAATATCAGCTTCGGGATACATAAGCATAAGAGGAACCCATGCTCCATGATCCAAACCTCGCTTCTTATCTTCATGCACCCGCTCGAATCCAGCTGCCTCAAGCAGTTTCTTTACCTTATTTGCCAGTTCTGGTGTGCCTGGTGCTGGATACTTGAGCTGTTGGAAGTGAAGTGAATTCTAGTTAAGAGTCATCTTAACAAAACTGTCCAATTTTTATTAAAGAAATATAAAAAATACTCAATTTTTCATGAGCGTGAGAATTATGAATACACTGCTTGAACTGTAGATGATATTATCCTTTCTGATTTCTCATTGACGAAGTCTTATACCTTCGTATTTAATTTTTTGACTTGGTATATAACTCTATGTATAAAATCATTCAATTCCTCACTTATCTACTCATCATTTTATACAAGAAAATATAATCCTTATGAAGAAGTAGAACATGTATCTACTATAGTTTTTCCATTGAAAAGACGAATCTTTATTAAAATTATGCCCAAATATGACATAATTGTTCTGGAATTTTCCAACAATTGCCGAGAAACAAGCAGAGATAGAAATGCATAAACCTCATTGAGAAGAGAGGGTCACTACAAGCTAAGCCCATGTAAATTGATTGATCGGTGATTGCAATTACTTTATCTATGAATTATGATCAATTCACTAAAAATAACATACTTATGATTTGCCCAGATTTGCAATTTGGGCGTTTGTTGTATTGCAAGTGCCTAATTACACTGTTGGACATTAATTTCTCTGCATCTTCAACCATATCAATCAACAATCAAGTAAGATCGATCTTGAAACTTAATATTCAACTTGATTATGATATCCCAAATTCACTAATTCACAAATCACGCAACTCAATTTCTTTAAAGATACAGATTCACCAATATGAAAGCAGAAAAGGAGCCCATATTAGGCAAAACACTTGAAAAGGAGGATAATCATCAATTACCTGATACAAATGCTTGGGAAAGTTGTAGAAATCGTAGATGGTACCTGAAGGGCCATCAATGGCGTTGAAAGTGGGCTCAGTGGTCTCCCAATGGGCCGAAATCATCAATATGGAGCTGGGCTTCTCCGGCAGCACCCTTTGCCGGAAATACTTAAGGAAGTGCCTCGCCGGCAAGGAATCGTCGACCGACAGCATCGGCGAACCGTGGGAGATGTAGAAGGTGTCCGCCATGTTTAACGACGTCGTGTTCATCCTCAGTGATTTTTCAGCTGTTTCTTTGTTTGCAGCTGATGTGTTAGTTGAATTGCATTTGGACGGAATCTCGCACAGATACATATATGGGGAGTAACAGGAGCAGCCATGGAAGGAGTTTTCCAAGCTTCCTTATTGGTATTTAATAATTTAATACTATGGAATCACTTGTGAATATATGATATATCAAATCTTATAATTTTAAGTCCACGTAACAACTGGTTTTAATCTCTACAACAGGTCTTGGGCTTTAAATTTGGGCCCTAGCAGTCATGAATTTTAAATTATTGGGCTGTCTAAGGCGCAAACTGAGTTTGGGCTAATAATATCGAATCCAATTCAGTCCAATTTTAAAACTATAATTATTTTTAGTGCGGCTAAGCCACTGTTAGTTGGATCCAGCCCATTCCTATTAATATTAGGCCCAAATTATATCAACTCGACACACTTAGGCCGTTGCTCCTCCCATCTCCTATGAGTTTGCCTTCAATAAATTTGTAATAACCAAATTAAAAATACCAAATTTAGAATAATTTCAAACAAAATGGGAGTAGGTAGAAAAATAATTTAGTGCATATGAATCCCAGAAAAATGCTTTACAAACAAAAATATATAAACATATTCTTCCACTTATCAAAAAGTATATTCTTTAGATTAGTTGAATGTGGAAATATCCTAATATTCAATTTGAGTTGACTCATTTATAACCCCTACTATATAAGGTAGGTTTAAGTATTTTTCTCTCAATGATCTTGTATTTTATCATTATCTCAATTTTATCAAACTTAAACAATAATATCAGTTTCTAGAATAATTATAATTTTCTAAAATGTTTCCTACTTAAGCTCGTCAATATGATAAAATTTGGAATTATTCAAATTGAGAAGCTCACAAACCAACTCGAACACAAGCTCATTATTCAATATGTCATGTAAAATATTAATAAGGGTTAAAACATTTTCTCATCCCAACTATACTCAATTTTATATTTTTTGATAAAAACTTTAAAAAATATCATAAAACATATTAAACTATGCGCGATTTGCATTATACGGTAAAATTCGTACTTCAGATCAAATTTTCAGGCCAAAGCATGCGCGATTTGCATTATACGATAAAATTCGTACTTCAGATCAAATTTTCAGGCCAAAGCATGTCAATTGCTCCTCACATGTCTTCATTACGGGCAGCCACCATATTTAAATTATATTTAAATTAGTTTCAATTGTATGATGAATGGGACTTGAATTTTCACAATAACTGGGGCAGCCACCATATTTAAATTAGTTTCAATTGTATGATGAATTGGTCTTGAATTTTCACAATAACTGGGCCAGCCACCATAATTAAATTACCAAAAATTATTATTTTTACGTAATTATTTAATGGAACAATCTATTTTTCATAGAGCATCCCGTATGATTAAATAAGTGGAAGTTCTTCTGTCATATCCTCCACTGCAGTCTGACACGTAAGTATAAGGGTAAAATATGAACACTGAATTAGTTTTAAAAGAACATAATATTATCAGAATATATTTATTAAAAAAACTTACATTTAATGTATATATCGATGCAGTCGCAACAAGCAGAATAAATCAGCTCAATCATGCAACAAAGGTCCAATAATTAGATGGGCCAAATAATATCGAATTCGAATGTCTGGAAGTAAATAAAATCCGTTATTTACCTTTATTATTCTTTCTCCTTCAAATTCCTCAATTTATTGATATTTATGAGGTGATGCATTCATATTATCTAATAATATTATATATAAAGTGTCTCAGTGGCTAAATATTGTCGTGACATTTATATATACACATACATCAACATAAATAATAATTCATCATCTATTTACTATAAACATATAAACACATGTTAATGTATTTATTGTTGACATTTCACACATTGATATGATAGTTAATTTTAGATACAAAGAATAAATATATTACAAATCAGTAAGGTAAATAAACAAAAAAATTGCATATAAGTAAGTAAACAAAAATATAGAATCCATGCATTTAGAATCTATATAACATTATTGTAAGCTGCATTTTCTTCATTCTGCCTCGTCTCTATTTTGTATACATCTATATTTTCTTGGCCCTTAGATTGTCAAATTGAGTAGTGATTGGGTAATAGTATTAAATTTTTCAATAAATAGAATAACTTCCATATCAACCACATTTCATTATTTTACTTTTACTACAGCATTCTTTAATTTTAAAAACTTAAAATAATTACTTTTATATACATTTATGTGTTTGTGTATGTGTATTTATGGGACCAGACAGTTTGAGTTATACCTAATAAATATAATGGATGGCTAGCTTATTATTTGTGAACACATTTCACATACTTATTCATTTTATCTTCAGTACTGTAGCTACCCAGTGAATTCAATACTGTTTAAATTGTACTATATATCCACATTAATTGGAATATTTAAGTGTTTGAAATGAAAAAAAGAATTAATGACTTTTTTTTCAAATTTTTTCATAGTTAATAGATATTTAAATCGTACATAGTAATATTCTTTCGATTTTTTTCCATATATTTTGGTATTAATTCCATATATTTTGGTATTAATTCAAGTTTAATGCTAAGTTTTTTTTAAACCTAATTTTAAGGGAGTGTTGCAAAGATTAAAAAAACAAACAAACTACGCGGTTACTTTTTAAAAAAGATAACAACACAATAAAGTATAAAGAAGAGAAGATCAATTTCACAAATTAAGATTGCAATGATTAAAGTTAAAAAAAAAACTTTAATTCTTCTTAATAATCTAAATTCGATAATTACATGGTTTAAATTGTAACTTTCTAGACAAGAATAATATGGAGAAAGTGTTGTAAAATTCATATTAAATATTAAGGTGATTTTTATTTTTATTTTTGATGGTGGGAATATTACAAAGTAAAGTATAAGAAGTTAAGAACCAATCCGTGAAGAGAACAAATTTCAGGGACTAATAGGTGAACTACCATTTATATATCTCGGTTTAATAGCCTCTAGAAGAAAGTAGGGGTGGACCATTACATAGGTCAAATCACCTTTAAGCTAAGATGTAATGATTAGGTAATTATACATAAATTAGGGGCATGCCAAATTGTGTAGGAATTTACTTTATATACCAATCGGAGCAGTATGTCTAATGTGCATCAATTTTACATTATAATTTGGATTGATTAGAAAATTTTTTTTTCAAATCAAAATTTTTATGTATAAATTTAAAAAAAAATAAAGAATTTTAGCAAAATTTATATATAGATACTTTTATGTAATCTTATAAATATTCATATTTTTATATATTATATAAAGATATTGATATTTATATATAAAATTCACATAAATATACGTAAGAGTCACATGAATATCATATAAGGGTATCTATGTACAATTTTTGCTGAACTTCTTCCTTTTTTTTCAAAATTATAATGCATAAAGGTCACAACATTTATACATAAAAATCACCAAATTTGTACATAAAGATCAAGATATAAAATCAAAAAGAAAAAGTTACATTCTCGAATTCGGATCAGGTCGACCCGGATTGTATGGGTCTTAGATCCATGCACTAAATGCATAGGAGAATTTGTGTATCAATAGAACGTAGAATTTGTTTGAAAGGTAAGTAAGCATGATCATTTGTTGTGACAATATTTTAAGACGATGTCCTTATGAACATAATCAAGTTGTTAAGATTTAAGGAAGGTAAGTAAGCATATCATTTGTTGTGACAATATTTTGAGACGATGTCCTTATGAACATAATCAAGTTGTTAAGATTTAAGGATTGTAATGTTGTGGGGAGAAATCATTCAATAACGTAGGTTTAAATTTTGTGTAAAATAGTTTTTTATTAAAATATTATAAACACATCCCTCGATTTATATCTTATTTGATTGAGGGGTCCTACTATCGGATGAGAATGAGAAATTCTCCACTTCTCCCGAATAATTTTTTTTAAAGATGTTTTATTTAATTCACACTCAAATTAATTAATTAATGTGTTTAAATGGCATAGATAGTAGCAATCAATATTTCAAAGTTATTTGACTTCTCCATAATTTTTATCTTGTCTCATCCTACCTATACCCTACCTCCACAGTACCAGAAATCCCCATTCTTCCTAATTTCTTATCTACGTATAGTTCTGTAATTTGGACCGACCAACTGATTACAAATTTAATTATTTTATCTAAAGCAAAGTTTTATTTAAAACATTATATGACACTAACTGATTCAAGAGGCCTTTTTTAAGGTTAGTTGAATGACTTCAATTTCATTTTGTTTATATCTTGTTTATTTTTGTACCAATAAATCAATGATTTTATATATTTAAATTAACTCGTTAGATTAAAACTAAAAAAATTGCTTCATTTTAATTAGTACTGTAAGAACTCATAAAAGAGAATAACTACAAAAAATTATATGAGAAGGTTCACGAATAGTTGTGAGACATATTCTTATTAACCATGAGCAAAACTCGTTTTTATAGATTCATATATGATTGTGAAGTATGTGTTATGATTTTACCCATTTTACATAAATAGATCCGCTATACGGTTTCACAGAAGACTAAGTGGAGGATAACTGTAAAAAAAAAAAAGGGTTTTAGGGCGTTTCCAAGTCCCAAACAGTCCTTATTTATTCGAGTGTCACTTTCTCACATATACTTGACACGAAGGAACAACCATTCATCAGTTCATATACCTTTGTCAGCTCTCTCGCTCTCATAAAATGAATTAAAAGCTTTTAGATGGAGATGATGATCCCTCTCTTGAAAATCTCATCACCTTAATTTCCACAAACACAATCTGATCTAAGGAAGAATATATGGAGCTGTTTCCAGCACAACCAGATCTTTCCCTGGAAATCAGGCCACCAAGTAGCAAACCCTCGTCGTCATCATCTACTGATCAGCATCAATCAATGGCGGCGGCGCGTGACAACCACCGCTCTCAACTGAGCAGGGCTCCTATTAGAGGGATTCCTCTTTACCAAAATTACCCATTTCATCATCATCAGTACTACCAGCAGCAGTACAACACACCACCATCTCTAAGACCCCGTTTTCCCCCCACCAAACGGAGCATGAGGGCCCCACGGATGCGCTGGACTACTACTCTCCATTCCCGTTTTGTTCATGCTGTTGACCTCTTGGGCGGCCATGAAAGTACCCTTTTATTTCTCTCTCTCTCTCTCTTCCATTCTTTTCTTCACCTATTTTATGTATATTATTGGTGTAAATATTGTACTGTGTAGGAGCTACACCCAAGTCTGTTCTTGAGCTTATGGATGTCAAAGATCTTACCTTAGCACATGTTAAGTCCCATTTACAGGTATAATTATTATTATTTAATTCCTACCTCCTCCTTTCTCTTTTTTCTTTTGCAAAAAATCCACTTATTTTTTTGTAATAGATGTGAGGGTTCTGCAAGCTACCAATTGCAGCTTTTGATTTGCTTGGAATAACGAAATCTCCATCTAAATTAGCAGAGATAGATGGGCTTAATTTAGCGCAGAGAGAGAGAGAGAGAGAAGTAAGACAAAGCACAAGGAGTTGAAAATAGTGAAAGAGTACACACACAGACACACAGTTTCAGCAGTGCTGTCAAATTCTTTTTCTTTTATTTAAGCAAAAAAAAAAAACCAGATTATGCTTTTTTGGACAGGCAAGTGTCCAGAAAGAAGGAGAAAAGTACAGAAACACTATGATGACACAATGATAACCTGCTTCTCTTTGGGTTTAAGAAACCACCCTTTGACCAACCATTAACCATGGTTAATTAACCTCCACATGAACATTATACAAATATATACCTAGTATTTCACATGTATCTATTCACCAAAAGTTGTTTATCATTTACTGAAAAGGAACTTTACATCTTTTCACAATAAAATATTTTTCTTTTATAACTGTGAGTTTTATTTTATAAAATTGTTAATTGTCTTACCAAATTTTATTACACCATTATTTTCATGTTCTTGACAGATGTATCGAACTGTGAAATCAACAGACAGAGCTGCAACTACTTCAGGTACAATCAAAAGGATAACATAAAATGTCCCAAGTATATTCATATTCCTCATTATCTTGAATTTTTAACCTTTTTAATTGCTCTATATTTTCTAATGAAATTGTTTTGTAGGGAAATCGGATTTATTTGAAAATGGATTGTTGGGAGATAATTCGGATGATTTCTTGTTTGACATTCAAAATTGTCGTAAGTCAGAGGAATCAATGCAAGAAGAAAGACAAATTAGTTTGAATAATGACAAGGATTACCATGGCCTGTGGAGCAACTCCTCAAGGTAAATCAATATATTCTACTCAGATTTTGATCAATTATAAAAACGAAATCTTTTGGTGCAAATTAATGTTGTTTATCTCATATTCCTAAACACGATCATCAATGATATAATTAAACATGAAAGAATTTTTATTTAATAGGCTTACGCTATTTACTTCCCTATACTGAACTAATCAAGATTCAAAAATATAATCATTATAAATTTATATATCTTAATTAATTAGTGCTATAGTCTTCATGATATTATTTGGATATGTCTGTTGACAAGTCCTCGAGTTCTCTCAGATCATAGATCTTACGTTATGAATTAGCATGGAATTATGTTAATTTGTAGCTATAAAGACCTAATGCAGGATTGACGATTCTTCAACAAATATATATATAGAGAGCAAAATATTAATTATCTTGGAGATTTTTTATTTCTTTTTACTAAATGTAAGCACCATGGAGTACTGTAAATCCATCACAAATTAATTAGGTTTTGTGTGTGATATATGATAGATTTTAAGCTGGATAAAATATATATATTGGATGGTGATATTGATACCAATGGGTTAGCCTACCTACATTCTAACTAAGTAGGCAGCTTTCTGGAAACATTAAAAGGATATTAATCAGGCCACAATTATTACATCTGTGGTGGGTGGCTGAATTTAAGGAAAGGGATCTACTCTAGAAATTCTAGACTTTGAATGTTCTTTAATGTGCCAAGGGAATTCACATAATTGTATGACCAAGCTCACTTTGAATTCAAACTGCAATAATTTTAACAAGATTCATTTATTTAGTTAACCACCGGATATTTATAATTTCATCATGCAATTCAACTGGGAAGAATATATTGTAGGATTGGATGGGTAGTACTATTTTAAGGACCATGGAACATTAAACATGCCATTTTTCTAAGTTTCTAGAAAAATATTTTGAGAGGAGAAGTTGAGGTGATCGCTTGAAAATGCAGTGTATTAATAAAAAGACGTATTAAAAATGTAAATATATATTTACAGTTGCATTCTGGGGTAATTACTTCAAAACTGAATTTCAGAAACATTATTAAATCCTTCAGTCTCATAATCATTTTTTTACTCACATAAAAATTTATATAAAATCGTCTCATGGATATATCTTTGAGTTGAAATTTCACTACCTATAAAATTATATCCATGAAACAGTATTTCTAAGCATAATTCTGACCTTATCCAAACAATAAGATTTTGATACCATAAAAATCCTAGTTAAAGAAAGCAACCCATAAGAGGGCATATCTATTTCTGTGGATTTTGTGGGTTCACATAAAGCTATTAAAATTGGCCCAAGTATAGAAATTTACGTACCAAATGCTTTTGCCTTTCTTGAAGCCATTTTTATAGGGTTACTAAAAGGCTGTCACATGGCTGGATGTTCACTTTAGTCTGTTGCAAGCTTACAAGAAAAGTAGAGAGAGAGAAGAGAGAACTAAATACGAATAAGACAATGTAAAAGCTAACGAATTAAAGAGTGTTTAGTGCTAGGAATTATATCAAGATTTAGCTCTTAAATTCGCGCTTTTGTATTTCTTCATATCATTTGGTCAAGTTGTACAAAATTAACTTGCCTAGTTAAGTTTATCTTAGTTCAATACGTATCTTTGAATAACTCATTAGGATTAGAGATTTGAAGTATTCCCCCCTAAAGAACTGATTTTGTTTGTAGCAGGGAAGCTTGGTTGGTAGGTAGACCAGAAGACTCTGGAGAAGGGAAAATTCGATCCATTGAGGTACACTTTTAAACTCCACTTAAAATTACCAAAATGCCCTTCTCCAACTTTTTCCATTAAAAAAAAGGTTAGTACAAGCAAGGAAAGATCTTCCCAGAAATTGAAAATTTATAAAATAGCTGCCTTTTTTCTTATAAAATGATAAAGTTTCTTTTTAGATGCTTACTTTGAAAAAGGGTTCAAGACACGAGCAATACACTACTCTCGTACCTCGTACTCGATCCACTTGATGAGTATTTCAATGGTGATATTTATTAGAATTTGAATCATCTGATATTGCCTCGACAATATATAGATATATATATATATATATGACTGAAAGCTTAATAAACACTTGTCGTTTCTTATTTAGTATCCAACGGATAAAGTGTAGAAACACCAACTCCACATTTGATGTTTTTGTAGCATACAATATTAATGTTTATGAGTACTTTAATCCGACATTTACATACTAGCATTTTGTTATTTGCTTCATGCTTTCTTCCAACATATATGTGAAAAATTATAGAATGAGACGAGCATAACCACTCATGTACGAACACAAACGTGAATGCAGAAGGAGATGGAAGCGAAATGCCTGAGTTATGAGAGAATATTACAAGTGAGCTCATCAGAGACAACCACAAAGAAGAAGCCTAATTTGGAGTTCACTCTTGGAAGGCCACATTAGTTCATTTTCTTGGTTTTCCAAGTACATTACCCTGCTCAGAGAGAGAGAGACAGGAAGCAAGCAATAGGGAGAAAGGAAAAAGAAAGGCTTGTGCTTGCTGTTAAAGCTATGAGATTCAGATCAACTTATTATATTCCTGAGTAAAAATCATGAAAAGATCTCCTTCAAAAAAAAAAAAAAAAATTCATGAAAATTGAAAAGATCTACTGAATTTGTACTATTATTCACTCAGAAAAATAGGGAGTAAATTAGACTAATTGTATGGTGAGGAACTTATAGTTGAACAGAGAAATAAAACAATACATTTAGAAATCTGAAGACCAATGGTGAAAGAAGTGCTTTGCAATGCAACTTCCCACTACCAATCGAGAAATTGACTATTAGGCTCTGACTGCATTAGAATTATTCTCTCTTATCTTACCTTAATTATGCATTTCGTGCTTTATATTAAAGGAGATATATTGCATACAAGAGAGGTTTCATGTTAGAAGAGTTGATAATAAAGGAGAGAAGAAGAGAAGATCAGAACCTGGAGTCCAGTAGTTGAACACTTGAAACTGAGTTGTATACTGAGGGGTGGTTGAAGAAAGTCCGTTGAATCACAGATTCACAGTGTAGTGGTTGTTGTCGGCCAACAAAATGGTCAAAACTTAAGTCTTGTATGTGCCAGTTTTAAGTTTTAACTAAGAGGATGATCAATTGAACAATGTAAAATATGAATTTCTCAAGACGCTCAAGGTCATGACATACGTATACAAAATCATCCCAAATGCAATAATGAAGAATGTAAAGAAGCTGAGAAATGAAGTGTGTTTTCTTGATTAATCTTCTTACACCCACATTGTCATACATCAGCTCCGGTGGATGGATCCCAGCCAGGAGGTTTGATATTTGGCCAATCACCTCTGCATCCAAGTCTTACGTACAAACTTTTTCTACCTTTGAAGAGAGAGAAAGAGTGTGTCAAATGCAACTTCTCTCACTAACACAACATTAATTTCATAAATTAACTCAGATACAGTTAGTTAGTTGTATTCTATGGATATTCTTAAGAGTTTTTTGCTCAGATTGTATACCATACGCAAGTAAAGAAGCGGACTTCAGTATTTTCATCTTCATATTTTTCCCTCGTTTCGTAATATAAAAGATATCATGTTTCAATTAATATTGATATGCAAAAACCAATTTTATACATTATCTTACTAAGAATTGTGTTACTAATGTAACATCCTAAGAACATTGTGTACTAATTAAAGTAACAGTTTTAGAAGAGTTGGTTGAGGCACAAGTTAAATCAAGAATGATTTAACATTGAAAATTAATCAATAATTGGCACCTGTGAGTTCTTTATCTGACAAAACCAAGCGTTTGAGAGCACTGAGTGAAGCCTGAGCCACGGTTTTGGTGTAAGTGGAATCCCAACCTCCAAGCTTCACTACTATTTCAGCATTAGTGTAACCTTGACCCCTATCTTGGAAGTTTTTCTTTGCTTCTTCTTTTGCCGACTCCTCATCTGATACCACAATTAGGAACGTCTCAAACAGGAAATATAGCTGGAGAATAGCACATGGAAACTGCATTTTTCAGCCAAACTATCAAATTCTTATCTCATAAATAGTGTCATTTAGATTCTTACCTATCAATTTATTTAGGCAAATTCACTTTTGTTTTTCCTTAAGACCCGCTGGTTCAATTCATTACCTCTTCAAATATTTAGGTGCTGTTTTTGATTTTTCCCACATTGTACCAACTTTGATCTTAGTGTAACTTTGATCATAGTTTATTGATGGTTATTCTCTTGTGAGATTATACCTTGTAACCACTTACAAACTTTGACCATAGTGTAAGTTTCCAATTAATGGACTACAGCTTAAATATATCCCTAAGATACCAATCATGTAAAAAGGAAAATCTAAGTATATCTATTGTAGATTTCTAAAAGACACAGGAGAATAACTGTCACCTGTGGCTTCAGATTGAGACAGCCAAACTGTAAATCCTGCAAAAAGATGTCGCCATTTATTGGGCCTCCAGGCAGCACCATGTTTTCCTCCTAATGTTGCAACTACTGCTCTGGCTTGACTGGAAACTCCATTATTCACAAAACAATTAGGCTTACAACATGCCAACATCACATAAACACATATAGGAGATAAGCAGTGCTCATCTAATAAATGTAAATGTGAAGCATCTAAAAGTTATACCTACTAAGACTTTCTAACAAAGCACCTTCTGCTTCTGATACAGCATCAGATCCCTCTTTAGCCAGCCCTGGAATTAATTAAGCATATAAATGCACTGCAAGGTGTGTGAAAAAAGTTTTTTGGAGCGGATTGTAGGAGTACATAAATTATATGGTTTGTTAACTTTATATGTTCATGATATATCAAATAATGCAAACAGCCCAGTCTTTTATGGATCATGTATAAGTATAACCTGGAAATCATTTACAAGCAATATTTTAGTTACCAGATATGAAGAACCTCTTGTCATTTTTAGCTACCACTAGAGCACATGAGCTCATAGATCAGACTTCCATGATACTTGTGAAGCTCCAAATTAACAAATCATAACCATCAAAGAAGCATATTAGCTTGGGTGGTCATTCCACTCATTTGGTTATTAGCTTTGAAAGATAGTTCAGGAAAGGACTAGAAACAGTGATTGGAAATTTTACAATATCTTTGTAGTTTGTGGATCATTAATTTCCATTTTCTTCTCATTCGTGCCCTAGTCAATTATCTTTGCTAATGTCAAAGATGAATTCTTACTCTTGCTTCTTGCTGACACAATAGGTGTGCCATCTTATATTCACATCTCAATTAATTATGCAAAGACGTTTTCTATTAGTCAATTTGCAACTCCATGATGAATGAATTACAGTAAAAAGAAAACATCACAACTACTCTGTGTGTGCTCACATAGGCAGGAGGGAGGGAGAGAGAGAGAGAGAGTTTACCACTCACATGATTCAATAGTTTGTTTGGTATATGCTTCCAGAAGCTCCTTTGTACTGAGTGGAGTGTATCTATCAGCATAGAAGCATGAGATTTTTAAGGAACATATAGAAACCAGCTCAAGGAACTGAGCCCAGTTAATGATAATAGTGTAACAATTCAACACTAGAAAGTTGATCAGATGCATCAATGCAAGGAAAAAAACAAGTGCAAGAACCAGAAATCAGCCTCAATATATACATTAAATGGCCATTTTTCTTAATTTTCTACTCAAGAGGGGCGAAGTTGATCATATTAGTGACTTGGTAACAGCATTGTCACCAAATAAGGATGAAGAATGAGTAATGGACACAAGTAACAGTAGGGAAAATCAGAGAGCGATATAGGAAGGATAAAGATTAACCATCCAAATATATACATTGACTAACGAGTAAATTTTTCTCCAACCCACCACTTCTTAGTCCAAAACAAAAAGGTGACCATACCCAATACCAACTGCTAATTCTCGCGCAATCTTGTAGTTTATTTCCGTAGATTCTCCAACCAAAAATATTGACGTTCCTTTCAATAGTTGGAAGACTCCTGTGGTTAAGGACTCCCAAGATTCCACGATGTCAGGCCATTTCAGTTCTGGATCTTGCTTTTTTAAGTTGACAACCAGTTGAGCATCATCTATATACCTGGTCAAGACAGTAATTCCTTGTTTAGCAATCATATGTTTGTCATGATGATTGGTTGTTCAATTATCAAAAGCAGATACCATATTGTTTCAGAAGGCTTTATCATTCCATATAAACTATTGGTATCCAAAAGAGTCTTCGTATATCCAGAGAGCTGCACTTTAATTAGCAAAGAGTTATCATGTGCATCAACAAAGACCTGCCCAGGACTTATGCTTTGGTTCCCGAGTTCCAATCTCAACTCTACCTCAGATGAATCATCATTAAACTGCATTACGAATCATCATGTATCACATCAGTCATATTCAAATTTCCCTCACATATTTTGATTTTTGAAGTAAAGATAGATGCCTGAGTTAAATCTGATAACTAAAACTGATAGTTAGTGATAAACCTCTAAAGCTTTGGAAAGAACACCCCTAAAAGAGTTATTGAAAACTCATTATGTACACGATAGTTTGTAGGTTCACACAACTAACAAAAGAGGTAAGCCACATACAAGAACGGCATTTATGTTGCTTCAGATCGAGTAAGATTGCATGCAACTTTAATATGTCATTTGGTTAAAAACACCGTAATTTCCTTCTTCACTCACCTCAGAATCAATTCTAAGATTTCTGGTAAGCAACAATTGGAGATTTTTACTTTAGTGTGCATTGAAAATTTTCACATTGATTGTTCTGTATCCGATGACAGTTCATGCCAATAAAGATTATTTAAAATCTGTATTTGTGCAATATAAATTATAGATGATCAAACCCCATGACCTGGAGACATCAAAAGTGTTTCAAGTAGACCTTAAGATATATAATTGTTCTCTTTGAATTTACATGTGCAATTTTGATCTGCTAGATGTCTTTCCTGCTTTTTTCTTTAAAAAAAAAAAGGAGAGAATGACCAAAAGAGATAAGAGCATGGGGAATCATTTTAGGAGATGGAAATATTATATTACTACAGTTGATATCTCCTTAAAAATATCTACCACGGTGCACTAAATTGACAAATTACGCGCTGGATCAAGATCACTGATGTTGAAGCGTAACAATCAGAAGAATTTTAGCTCCAAACATTGGTAAACAAATGCCAAACAGAAGATGGGCAGGAATTTATAAAGGTTTACCTCATTGTATTATGATATTGAGTATATATTTTGCAAGACGAAGTGGTTTATAACTAATTGTACCACAAACGCATTCAGCGTCCTACTCCTATCCAATGGATGCCAGTAACTAAACAGCAAATTAATTGATAAGTCTTTTTGAAGCTCAACAATAAAAATTCAACATCCAATATTTTTTACTCTTGAAATCAACTCAGGAGGAGTTATACCGGAGGAGCTCTCTTACACGTGAACCAATAAAAGGTTTAACCATCAACAATGTGCATTTACAAGTTAAGTATCGGTCTTAATATTAGTCCAATTTTCAAAATTATCCATAGTGTCTACTCTAGCCGGACCTCACAAGAATTGCATGCTCTGCTACCATCGATCAAGGTGTGACAGTATCAGTGTTCTAAATTGAACAAGATATCATGTTTACTGAATTGAATTCAAAACCTCTGTTACCTCTATCCGCTAGTACACAAGCATAATTCATTAACTAAACGCAGAAAAATCGAAATACAGACTACCATTCCGCAAAAAAACAAATATTGTGAGGATTTGGGGGCTTAGGGAGGCAAATTTAAGCAGTAACATTAACTACCTCATAGCTGGTTGCATCTGTGGAGGAAATTGCACTGATGCTACAAAGGAGAGCGCGCCTGTGTTTCGAGGCCAAGGAAAGAGACGATGAAGGGAATTGGGGTTGGAGAGAGAGGAATTTAGGCGTTGAGAGTGGTATAGAGCAAGTCGGAGAGAGAATTTGGGTGTTTGTTGGCGTTGAAGACACCAAGCTCAGAGTTGTGGCCATCTTCTGCTCTGCCGTAATGTGCAACAAGATAAATTTACACATGCTTTCTAATGAAAAACATTTTCTATTTTAACACGAAATAAAATACGTTATGGATTGAAGGATTAAGGGTGAATTGAAATTTGTAATAATAAATTTATTAACATTTATTTTTAATGATATTGGTTTGAATTTGTGACTCATTTCAAATTATTTTTTAATTATATTGAAGGGATTGAATCATTTCTTTTTAAATTCTTATATATTGAAGTCTTCTATTCAATCGACCTATGTAAAACTCACGTTGGTCCAAAAATAAGAGTTTTGTTAGTGAAATTTTTATCCCACAAAAGAGTAATGATTTCAGACTCAATGTTACTTATTAATTTAAATTTCTATAATATAATGTCCTTATAAATGAAGGGACATAAGTAAGAATGGGTAATCATATAACAACATATATTCATGGGTTAATTGGTAGAATTTTTACTCATCATTTTAACCAAACATTTTATTATTGTTTAAAATAACACAACATTATACACATATGCTTTTGACCTGATCAGTTTACATTAAAAAAAAAAAAAATCAATAACATGTGCTACTAGAGATGCTAAATAAAACTTCACAAACCTCAAGAATTTTTTTTATTATTTTAAATTGATTGTCTAAAAATTAATCAAAATTGATCGGGAATAAAAAAAACATACCACCCATTAGACCAATGTTGAAGAATTTAGTAAAACAAGAATCTGACTAAAGATTGTGATTTTTCCGACAATTAACCCAATTTTTCTATTTGTTTGATTAAAAATAAAACATTGTAATTTGAAGACAAAAGGTTTTTTCCCAAAAATTTAGAGACGTTAAAGCTACTGCCACCTTGAAAAAGGCAAAACTCTTGCAAACACTAAACGTTCAGTTAAAGTTTTCCATGGGTAAAAATATTCCAAGATTCGATTGGAGTTTAAAAATTAAGAACTCTTTTAGGCTTTGTCAAGAATTTCAATTTGTTGTCTTAGGCTTTATGGTCTACTTTAATTCTGAATACCCGTAGAGACATCATCCTTGGTATACTAGCTCAACACCATACATTTGAGAGCATCAAGCATCAATGATAATATCCCAATTGAGCTTGTATAAAGAATCCCAACTGATAGGATCCAATAATAAAGATGGTCCAACCCATTTTCAAGAGTAATGAAGGATGATTCACATAGTATAAATCCTCATCAATAACCACAGAAAAATACTCCCATTCTAACAGGAAAAATGGCCTCCAAGTGGATTCAAAAGCATGTGGTAATCGAAGACAGGATTGGAACACAGGAATGGAAGCATCCAATCTTGAAGAGCCTTTCATCCATAATTCCCCAGTCTATCATTGTAGGAGGTAATAGCAATAGATACTCAAAATCTCCATGTAACGAAATTTGGCATGGATTAAAATTTGTGGGAGAAACATGTATCCAAAGGAAGGTGAGACTTATCTCAACGGTGACAGAATGATCGGAGATCTGCCGGAACTGGAAACAGCATGATGACAGCAACATCCAACCCTCATCAGAGAGAGGTGTATAGTCAAAAAGACCAGTTATACAAGATCAAAACATAAATATGTAATTCACTAATCAATGTCGGAACATTTCCAAATATAAGTATTAGCTGGCGAAAATCAAAATAGCAAGAAAACACAGTTAACGGTTTTCAGAAAATGTATAAAGCTACACCAAAAGTTGAGGTGCAAACAAAACCTTATTTAACATCTGACATTTTACATGATTTTTACTTCCAGTCCCTTGTTTCTTTCCGTCTAGGTGCACACAGTCTCTTCATTGGAGCTTGATGACATCTGTAGAAAGCCAGGGGAAAAAATCTCTCATTAGAACCAGAAATTGTTTGAATGGGAAATGGAAAAGGTTGTGAATTAAAATTAATATTCAAATCTGGCCAATGCCCCCAAAGGAAAAAATAGAAACAGAATTAAGGCCTTGAGATCAAAACAATAGAAAAAACATGGAAAGAAACACGCCTACAATACTTCCGATTTACAAAAAAAAAAAAAAAAAATCCTAAAATGGTTTCGAAAAAGACAATTTTTTCTAGAGATATCTACATAAGCATATCAACATTGAATGCCAAGCCAGCTGCAAGTAAAACAACTGAATGTATAGAAGTTGAAAAGTATATAAGTCAAACCTTGCACTGAAGACCAGTTATTACCGATTTCAGCAAATTGTCACCAACAATCAGCCTCAATTTCTTCACAAATGTATCCCGATTAATCTTCTTATTCTGCCCAACAGCATGGAGGATATGATTGAAATTTAAGTAGAAAACTAATAAAGACTATAATAAAGAAATTAAAATGTCAACAGGCATACCCTGAATAATGCATAGTTGATCTTCACAAGGTCCATGTGTTGAGATGGGACCTTGTTTGAAATGGCAGCAAACAGCATAGGAAATGGCATCCAAGGGCTCTTGGGTGTCCTTGCTTGAAAACTTCTACCCGCAATCTGGAAAAATAACCTAGTATAGAATTATATTTTGGCAACAATAACTTTCTCCAAGTGTAGACATTAGAACTAAATTGCTAGCCCACATCATAATTGGAACTCAAGATCAGGACTCCTTAAGGACCATCAAAGTATGACTTGCTTATGGTGGTTTGTTCAACCAATAAAGGTATAAAATGTCATTGGATCCAAAATACACATCCCACCAGGAGGGCCCAAATGGGAATCCATCGAAAGATGGTTTGACGCAACTGATATAAAGGACCAAACTGGTAACAAAAGGAAGAGTACATTCTAATTGTTTAATTATCTTCAATCAATATACAATGTACTAGAACGTTTAAATATTGCAAATCTACTTCTTTATTTCTTCGAATAGCTGTATAAAGTTGAGAGACTGTTTATCACAGCTCAGTTGGCTGTAGACACACACTAACACCACCTTCCAAGCTTCAAGCAACATTTTAAATACTTCTGGTTTTGCAGCAATGAAAATGAAAAATGATCAGAAAACCATGAAAGAACAAACTTCTATAGTTCCATAACATCATACATAATAATACAAATATAACCAAACAGCTTTACAGAGCCACTAAATACCATAATCAGATGATGCAGATACGACTAATAAAGTTACAAGTTGATGGGGTAACTAAGCCATTCAACATTTAACAGCTTTTCTAAAATGCCGCAGCACATATTAGCAGAATGGTCAAATGATAGCATACTTGCTAAACCAGTTTTTGGAAGCACGGGAAAAAGAAACAAGTAATCATATATATCCAAAGACTATACCTGGGCTTGAGAGCCTCCATAACCAGTTGCAAACCCAGGACTATCAACCTTGCTCTCCTTTGCAAACGTTGCTTCTGTAGAAGCATTAAAGGAATGTGCAGGAAGAAAAAATATCAACATCTAATTGGGAGAATAGAAACAATTTCCTATTAACAATATTAGTGATTATAGATAAGAGTAAAATCAAGTTGGCTATGAGATCTAAAGTAAGCTTGTCATCATCATACATAAGTACAAGCCCCTAGCAAATTCCAAATTACTGATGCTTTAAGTAGAAAGGCTCTAAACTTCTATGTGGGAAGGAGGCAGCGATGGAAAAGAAAACAGTAATACACAAGGGCCAATTGGCATACAGGTAGGAAAAATCTCAAAAGCTAATTGAGAGAATTGCAAATACTCCCTTTTTACTATAATAGTGATTATAGACAAACAGTAAAATCCAGTAGATTATGAGATCTAACATTACGCTTGGTATCATCATAAACAGGTACAGGCACCTTAGAATATTTCAAATTACTGATGTTTTATGCAGTAGGGTTCCATGTGGGAAGGGGGCAGAGGAGGAGAAGGTAACAGTAATGCACAAAGCAAAACCCCAACATTATGGTTTTTCTTCAAATCTGTCTAAAATTTTCCAAAGATAAAGTTGAAATTTCTGGTAATAAAAAATTTGGTGAGCACTAGTAAAGAGACAACTTGATACATAGTTCATGAGAGCATGCGACTAACAAAGATGAAGATGAGGATTCAGATACTAGAGTGACCAACCTATTAAATCTTGTAAGTAGCTAAAAAGATTTATGTACTACCCCATTAAAAGAGAATAAATGCAGGGTAAAAGTTTTACCTTCAACATCAGAAGTCATCTTGAAACTTACAACACATTCCGGGTAGATATGAGAATTCATATTCATGTTCCATACAACATAATGATTTGGAATTGGAAGTTTGTCAACGCCACTATCGAATTCCTCACTACTGGGGTGGAACTGATTTGATCCACAACGAACAAGCTCCACATTCCCCATTATAACACGGCAGAGTACCATATGCCGCATGTCATTTTCGTCAACATCAAAATAATTGATACTGAAAAAAACAGAAGATATAGAACCATGCTAGAAGCAGTCCACACCAAAAACACCGGACTGTAAACAGTTCCAAATACAAACAATTTTATTTGCAAGCAACTGCTGTAAACAGCATGCATTCTAAATGATCAACTACCAAACACTAACAAATAATGTAAACTACAGGACCCTCTAGTATGAAGAACACAAAATATGTTGATCGGAGTCACTAACCGGAAATCACAATTTATAACTACCAAAAACACTGATTTTGTTGATCTGACAAATAAAATAACTAAACCGACCAAGAAAGGAAAAAAAATTGGTTTTGCAGCTCATCTAATGAGAAAAACCAACGCTGCTTTAGTTTTTGATATATTAATATCATCCACAGAACTATCCAGTTTACACAAATAAAATAGTAGAGAACCATACCTGATCTGAGTGTCATTTGCAGGAATCAGATGTATCCCCATACCGTGCAAGGGCTTAAGTTTTAAGGGCTCATAGTGCCCAACCCCAAACTGTAATATAGATGAAATCGATCCTCTAGAACAAGGAAGCCAAGCATACTGAAGATTTGCATCACCACGGTATCTTTTAGTAATTTCAACCTGTTTCTCAAAAAGTTCCAACCGCCTTTTCATAACAGTGCTCATGCAAGGACGTATTTCAACAATTTCTGCAGCAGCTGAGTTAATAGCTTTAAGAGACATGTCCTTCACAGCATCAGGTTCCAAAGATCTATGTACAGGATCAACCCCAGAATTCACATTCTCATACATTTGCTGACCAACCCCACACTTCTTATAACGTCCCACCTCTGATGCTTTTTGGCAACTATCACTATTTTCATCATCAGAATCTCCTAGAGCAGCATTCTCAAGAGCTTGTACTTGCTCAACAATCACATTGGACTCACCACTGGATTCATTATCGAATCCATGTATGGCAATCTCTAAATGCAAGTTGATATCTGAACCTTCAGGTTCATATTGTCCATGGTTATGGCCTTCAGAGAATTGATTGCCATTTAAATCATCATAATCACTAACTATATCAGGGAAGAAACAGTTTCCGGAGATATCAATCCATGCAATAGGCTGATGTATACCACTATTCATATCCAATTGCATCATATGCAAGAAATCTAGCAAAATCATATTCCCATCAATCTCCACTTCCACTGCAGGCTTCTTAACAAGAAGATCCTTGTTGACAAATTCAACAACATCATGTGAAAAGTCATTCCATTCATCGTTGTTATAATACATCAGACGTTGCAGAATCCCACTTTTCTTATAGTTCAAATAATATTTAAGCAAACGTTTCCCAGATGGAAAGGCACAACTGCCATGCTTGTTTACAGGTCCATCCAGTTTCCTCCGCTTGGCAAGCTTCTGGACCAATGAACTCGGAGAGGATTGTATGGCGCCCTTAGAAGAGATGGTGCAGCGGTCTGACCATTTTCTCTTCAGATCTACTACAACACTTCGGCGACTATCCAATACCTTTTCGAACTTTGTGTTCATATCTGCCTACTTGATCAATGTCTAATGACCAATTCACAGGCAAAAGTAGGAAGATGAGAGTTTTATACGGCTTACTCTTTGTTCTGCAGAAATTGCCTCAAATAAACAAAGCCATTGGAAACAGTGGAGAAAACCTGATTACAATAGGAACTTCTTAGAAACTTTGCACAAAGTAATAACTTGAATTTCCTGGAGGCACTGAAGTAGTGAAGGTTGATTAAGATTCCTAAAGAATAAAGTAAAGCGAGGGAAAAAAAAAAAAGATTTATGATATTACCATAAGGAGAAAGGATTAACAGAAATGGAAACTCATCAGATATTTAGCTTCCTGTATTTTCCTAATAAATTCTACATTTAAAAAAAATTACAAACTTTCTGAGTAACAAATAGTTGATAGAGACAATGGAAGCAACCACTCCTTTAATAGCGAGGGAGTCTATCAAAGTCTCAAATCTTAATCATCACTTTCTTTTCAACAGATATTAATACTTAGTTTACTTAACCTAATTAATTTCCATTTTTGTGGTAGTATAGACAAGCTGTTTAATCAAATAAAAGAATCGAGGTCTAAATGGATTTCCATAATTAAATAGTATCTCCATAATCTTAGGCCTCACTAACGTGTTAAGAGTTCATTGTGCATAACTTCTAAGTTATTGGGAAGTGTCTAAACCTTTAAAAATTACGAAATTAAGATTTCAATAACTTTGTAGCTACCTCGCGATTGTAAGACGCTCCTGGTTGTGATGACTCTAAAGTTATATGTGATCCTAGACTTCTAGTTTACCCATCTTCCTCCCTAACCTGTCTTCAACTAGTTTTCGTCCATCCCTTCATTAGCCTTACTAGACAGGCTGATAAGTCAAATCCATAGTTTTCCTTTCAGTATTATGTTAAGGAATTAGTATGGCACTAAATTTAAGATTCAATGACTCGTTGACACAGTACTGTAAAAAGGTTAAATTATTAATCCTTGTCTTCTCAAAACTTTACTTATTAAGATTGATTAAGAGGCCATTATTCTGAACTGATAAAAGCACTATCGGGTTTATAATAAAAGTGAATATAAGTTACAATATATGCTTGTGCTTAATTTGTGCAGATTTACCAATAAATTATTCTGCTCGGTGCTTCTCATCCCCTCAGAAATTGTGAAACCATGAAAGAAATGTCATTCTAAGAAAATCTTTAATTTTCTAAGCTAAAAAGATATAAATTAATTTCTGAATAGTTTTTCGGAAACCAAATCGTCACATGCATGTACGAAACTCAGCAAAAAATAGCAATATCACAGCTGGCATATTAATAATGCAATCTTTGTCCACATGTGCACGACAGGAATTGGAAATTGGAAATTGGATAGGTAAAAAGACATTGTCGAAAAACTTGTCTCACGTGCTAGGAAAGAGAATGTTAATTAATAACTTACTAAGTATCATTCAACCATGCAAAAGTGTATTCAATTTTCATTATATCTGCATGCATGCACAAGAAGTCAGACATATCCCACCTATATAGATTTCAAAAGTCATATTTCACTTCTATGGACTTCTTGAAATAAAGGGTAAAAGGAACAATAAAGAGAAAACTATGACAACGTAAATCAACCTCTAAAGTACCTGCATACCACCTTTAGTGAGATGAATATTAAACCCTATATGCAAATGCCTCAAAAATACTATATTAAATGTTCTCAGTCAACACACACAAAAACACAGAATAAATGAATGAAAGAAAGAAAGAATCCAGAATTTTAAGCTGTAAAATGCATATGCAAGCATTTAACTGGGGAAAAAGCATCAATACTAGCAAGTCACCCTCCTGGAGTTTCTGACGTTTGCACATGGACTGCAAGCACCTGATCTATATAGTTATCAAATGACTAAAGATAAATGATTCTCCATAAAAATTGCAGGTCATGGATGTAATTCTATAGAAACAACCAATAGACACCAAAGCTAATAATGAGAGATACTTTACAAGCAACAAACTTTGTACAAATTGAAAATCACATAAAACATCATGCTGAAAGGCAATAACTCCAGAGGAAACCACCAAAACTACCAAACTTAAAGCAACAAAGAACATCCCAAAGCTTTACCAATTCAAACAAAACTTAAAAAATTAGCAGCCTAACCAAAAATTCCAAAATCCGAAATGGAAAAGGCAAGCAGGTCATTCAAGAGTTTTCAAATAAACGACATAAAAAGATGGGTGATCAGCAAAACCATGAAATCATTCAGAACCAGCAGCAAGATCAGATAATTTTCTTCACAGACAAAGGGAATTAACAAAAAATCTGAATGATTGACTTTTACACGCTCCAGAAATTCATCAATTTTCATCTTTTTGAACCAAAATAGCACTTCTCACGCTACCAGACTTAGAATTCTAACGAAAAGGCTAATAAAAATCACGTACAACATCAGATCCGTGGAACTTTTACATCCACCAAAAGAAATCTCAAGATCCATAAACAACGTCTTATTTAAAAAAAAAAAAAAAAAAAGATGAAGAAATTAAATTCATGAAAATTGTTCTTACATGATGCATGAACAGCTAAGTCGTCGAATTTTTTTTTCGTTTGCTGTTGTATTTTTCCTGCAGGAACTTCTCCTCTGCTGCAGTGGCTTTTTCAAACCCTAGATTAAAAATAAACAAATAATGGGGACACCGCCTTCCATAATTTCATTTCTGTAACAAAAAAACTAAATTTACGAATTTGACCCTTTTGACATACTTGTTGCTCAAGAAAAAAGAGTAATTTGCTGTATTGAAGAAGGGTGATTTTGTCTGTTCACGATTAAAAATATGTATTTTATTTTCTTTTTGGAAAAGCTTCATATTTTTTCTGGTACGCCAGTCAAGACTGGGAGAGTTCCTATATCAATTCAGACGCTCAAGTTTAATTATTGCACTCTACCCTTATATTAGTCTGAGGTTTAGAAACTTTGACGGGAAGTTTTTTTAATATCTTTTTTGATTTTTTTTAAATAAATTTTATAACAAGATTAAATTTATAAATTAGTTGTTAATTTTAAACTCAAATTTTAAAGTTTCTTAATAAGAGACTCAATTATACATTTTTTTTCTCAATTTAAGACTTGAAAATTAAATTGAATTCTCAATTTAAGACAAAATTTCATTTTTTTTTATATTTATAAATTTATTTTTATAATATATAATTGATGCAATTCATAAAATTAAGATTCCTTTAATTTTTTAATTTTATGAATAAAAATATAAAAAACTGATTTTAATATTAATCGGTTTAATATATGAACTTCATGACTGTAATAACAGTTACTGAAAAGCTAAGTTTATCGATAGTTTTCCAAATCTTTTTGGAGAAAAAATTAAAATAATTCTTAAAAAAGATAATTTGAATATTCCTTATGATAATTATACATATGGAAATCTAATAAGTGTTTGTGTTCAAGAAGGTTTAGCCCTTTGCAATAAACCAAAACTTAACAAACCAATTAAAAAACAAAGTATAATAGAAAGAAAACAATTAGGATATTTTTGTGACCAATTTGGTATGGAAACATCTAACAAAGATAGCAATGAAAACTATCCTAAAAATAAAATATATTCTAGGAATCCTAGAAATAAAAATGAAAAATATTATAAGAAAAGAAGACATTTATCTAAAAAATTTAGAGAGAAAAAGAAAAGAAGAAAAGAAACTTTTAATATAAATAAAGGAAATAAGGATAAGAAAAATATTATTTGTCATAAACCAAATCATTATGCTAATGAATGTTGGACTAAGATAAAAATAAATAAACTAGAAATTGATGATAACATTAAACAAGCTCTATTACAAGTTATGATAGAATATGATTCAAATAATAAATCAGAGGGGGAATCATATTATGATTCAGATGAATTAAGAAATTCAGATAATGAAAGTATCACCTCAGATAATGAGGAATGTAATAATTGTATACAAGGACAACCTTATATAAATCATATCAGTAATACTGATGAACAAGGAGATGGGTTATATAAACTTTTACCTCAATTTCAGGATTTAAATATTAATATTATAGATAATAATTCCTTTATAGAATTATTGAAAAATATTAAAGATCCTGAATTAAGGTTAAAAATTATTGATCAAAATACACCATTTACGAATAATACTAAAAAAAGAAGAAATCAATATTTCTATTCAAAATCCAAATCAAACTTATTCTATGAAAGAAGTTCATAGAATGCTAAAACAAAAATATGGAAATAAGAAACCTACAACTATTGAAGAATTATTAATAGAAATTAATAATCTAAAAATTGAAGTACAAGATCTTAAAAAATGTAACATTAATATCCATAACAGATTATCCATAATAGAAAAAGAAAAAATTGTAGAAAAAGAAGAATTTGTTGAATTAGAAGAATAACAAGAAAATTTCTTGTCAACAATGGATAAAAATAAATTTGTAAAAGAAATTATTCAAATAATGAATATGTTTACATCACAAAAGTGGTATACAAAAATTACTCTTTTAATTGATAATAATTATCAAAAAGAATTTAGTACCATAATTGATAGTGGTGCAGCTCTTAGGAATTTATTGAGCATTTAAGACCTTGATGTGTTATCAAATCCCCTTCAACCCCACAAATGCCTCAAACGTCTTTTTGGCTAAAATGGTGAACATTAGGATCTTATAACACATCTTAGTACTTAAGCCTCAAACTTGAGTGTCTTAACCTTTCATTAGTATCCATATTTCCAAAAATTTAAAAATAATCAGACATGTTTAAAAGAACCAGTAGCAGTTATCTAACACATAAAGATCTAGCCTAGACCTATAACCAACATAGAAATTAAAAATAAAGAACATAAATTTAAATACTTACAAAAATTGAAGAACACCAATAACACAAAGTTTATTTCATACACAAAAGGCTTACAAAAGAAGGGTTTTTAGAGAGTGGATGGAGGGAGAAGAAAAGGGCGAGTACTTTACTCAAGCATGTCCTTTCAATAAACAAACTGGGCCTATTTATTAGAGAAAGACTATCTTATTACAAAAATGATTTATTGCAAAAGCAAAAGATGCTAATTATTTTGGATTGTATTGTCCACTAATCTATTATATGGATCCACTGTATTAAGTGGGAAAACTTTATCTTCTGATTTTCTTCTCGTCGTTTACCCAGCAAGGATTGAACTTTGAATTTTGAATGCTTTGAGCAAATCCTTGAGCTTCCATACGTTGATCAAATTATCATTATTTTTATCATTTTTAAAATATGGATCAAAAATAAGATGATTTTTAATTTCTTCTATTTTTTCTTCAATGATCTTGATTTTATGTTTAATTGTGGAGACTTTATTCATATATCCACTGCCTTCATAAATTATTGGGTCAAAATATGGATTCCATAGAGTATGCAGATAATTTATCTATGTGTAGAATAAAATCATCACTTAATCCTTAAATTTTTCAATAAGAGATTCTCTCAATATGTCAAAAGACACACTTAATTTTGGATTTTCTTCTTATTGATTTTGGCCTTCCTCATCAAAAAATATTATTTCTATTTCTTCTCTACTGCAAGAATCAGATAACATTGAAGTATCAAATTTTGAATCAGAACAATCTGTATTTTGCAAATTTTTAAAAAGATCATTTTTCATCTCTTCAATGTATATTTCTATCATTTTTTACTTGGAAAATGTTTCGGCATATTTTTTAGAGATTCTCTTAAAAGGACTATTTAATTCTTTTTTTTTTTGTGTTCTATAACACTTAATTTTTTCATTAATATTATCTATAGTAGATTGAGAATATAATTCTCCTGTGTTGGGATCAACTCTTGTCATTTTATCCCACATTTTGGTATGATCAATCCTCCATAAACAAGGAGTTCCGTATAACCGAATTCTGTTGTTCATTTCCATATCCATGGAATACCGGATTCCATAAAAAATTGGCAATATGTTTGACCTTTGATTGAATTATTTTCAATTGAAGGTGCCACCAGAGTCCATTCCTCCATCAAATTTTTGTAAATATCTGGTAGAATATTTATCGTAATACCAAATATTTTCCACAAATTATAGAACTAGTTATTAACTGGATGATATGAGCAATTGCTACATATTTTTATTAGCCAGGTATGTTTTCTCTTTTTATTTTCGAAGAAAAGGGTTTTATAAAAACCTTCAACATAATCCCAAAAATTGAATTTATAGGTATGTCTCTGAATAAGATGTATAGCTTCCTTTTCGACTAATGGAGAAATTCCCCATTTTTCAAGAGATATAATCTTTTTAATTATAAATTTTGAGTAAGCATACTCATTGGTCTGGTTTCCATAATTGAAGTGTTCAATATCAACACTTTCTAATGCATTAAGCATTTGTTCATAGAATCATCGTGGTTTATATGAACCACATATAAAAGTTCCATTAGGAATGTATCTATCCATAGTGGTTCATGGCTTTTCTTTCCATTGAATACTCTTTTCTTCTATAAGAAGAATAAGATCTCTGTATTCAATTCTTTTAAAGAGTAAATTACTTTTTTCTTCAATAGTAATACTGGCATAGGAAGATTCTTCTTTTTCTTCAAAATTATTTTCCTGTAAATTTTTCCTTAAAAATTCTTGGAAATCTCCATATAATGGATGATTTTTATCAGGAATATCTCCTGATGTGTTTTCAGAAATATTTTGGGAAACAAGGTTTTGTTTGCCATGTTGGGCAATAATTTGGGGAGTTCTTTCCCTTTCTCTTCTCCTATTAGGAAAATTGGATCATCGTCCTGATTGACTCATATCTGTAATCATGAAAGAAATTCTCTAGTTAAATAATCAGACAAATTATTGTCTTTCCCTTATTTATAAACAATTTCAAAATCAAAATGGGCTAAATAAGCCTGCCATCTAGCAAACATTTGTTTAGAAATATTATGTTTAAAATCTTTTTTAAATAAACCTTTTGCTGCTTGACAATCTGTTTTTATAATAAACTTTTAATTATATAAATCATCTTGAAATTTTATAACACATTTTACTATGACAAGAATTTCTTTAGCTACAGTTGCATAATTCTTTTGAGCAGGATTCTATTTTCCTGAATAAAATCTAACAAGTATTTCTTATTTATCTTTTGGATTTATTTGTTTTAAAATTCCTCCAAATCCTAAATCTGAAGCATCTATTTCAATTATTTTTTCCCATTGAGGATTTGCAAGCATAAGATAAGGAATATGTTTTACCTTTTCTTTAATAAGTTTGACTGCTTTAGTATGTTCCTCATTCCAAGGAAAAAGATTATTTTTAAGTCTATCATATAGTATAGCATATATTCTTGAAATATTTTCCACAAATGAGAAAACATAATTCAAACTTTCTAAAAATCTTTATAGCTGGGTTTTATCAGTAATTATATTTGGAAATTTATTTCCAAATGCCATACTTCTTTGTATATAAATTATTTTTCCATTATTAATATTATGTCATAAAAATCTGATATCTGTTTGGAATAAATTCATTTTTTGTTTTGATATTATAAGACCATTTTGTATGATAAGTTTTCTAAAGATTTCTAAATGTTTGAAATGAGTTTCAATATCTTTAGAGAAAACAAGAATATCATCAATATAAACAATTATAAAATTGCTATAAGGAATAAATATATCATTCATTATTTATTGAAATTTTGAAAGAGTATTTTTTAACTCAAAAGGTAAAACTGTCCATTCATAGTGTCCTATTGGAACATTAAAAGTTGTTTTATATCTGTCAGCTTTTTCTATTTGTATCTGCCAATATCCTGATTTTAAATCAAATTTTGAAAATATTAAGGCTCCAAAAATTCTATCTATTAGGTCTTTTTTATTTGGTATATGATGTCTAATCCATTTTAAGACCTTATTAAGAGGTTTATAGTTTATAACTAATCTAAGTACCCCTCTTTCTTGTTCTAAATGTTTATTAACATAGAAAGCCGTACAAGATCATGAAGATTTAGAATGAGTTATTAATTTCTTATCAAGAAGAGATTTTATCTCTTTTTTTACATAATTCTAAATATTCGGCATTCATTTGAGATGGTCTAGACTTTGTAGGAATATTCTTTTCATTAAAATCTTCTTCATAAGGAAGAGAAATAACATGTTTCTTTCTATCCCAAAATGCATTGGGATGATCATCACATATTTCAAGAGAAAACTTATTATAAATAAGTTTTATTTTATCCTGTAATTTAAAATTTTTTAATTTTTCTTCAATAGTAAGAGAACTAATTTCTTCTTTTAAAGAATTTATGTGAAATATTTTTCTATCCATTTTTTCTTTAATTTCATTAAGGACCTTTTGTATAGGTCTGTCTATAAATTGAAAAATAATAGATTTATTTTTGTAAATACCAATTATTCATTTTTCATCAATACGTGTTAAATGATATATACTGTGTATAAAAGGTAAGCAAAAAATGAGTTGACTAGAAATATCTTTTGCAAGAAGGAAACTAGTAGGGATACAGCTTCCATTTTTACATATTAAAGTTTCTGGTAGTTTATAACTAATATCCAGAGACCCTCCTCCTGCATGTGAAAGAAAATGGGTTGTTTTATGAAAAAATCTTGAACGAATCAATTCTTCTTATATAATATTTAAATCTGTACCACTATCAATCAGATAATAAATTCTTTTTGATAATTATTATTAATTAAAAGAATAATTTTTGTATACCACTTTTGTGATGTAAATATATTCATTATTTGAATAATTTCTTTTACAGATTTATTTTTATCCATTGTTGACAAGAAAATTTCTTGTTGTTCTTCTAATTCAACAAATTCTTCTTTTTCTATAATTTTTTCTTTTTTCTATTATGGATAATCTATTACGGATATTAATGTTACATTTTTGAAGATCTTTTACTTCGATTTTTAGATTATTAATTTTTATTAATAATTCTTCGTAGGTTTCTTATTTCCATATTTTTGTTTTAGCATTCTATGAACTTCTTTCATAGAATAAGTTTGATTTGGATTTTGAATAGAAATATTAATTTCTTCTTTTTTAGTATTACTGGTAGATGGTGTATTTTCAATTTGATCAATAATTTTTGACCTTAATTCAGGATCTTTAATATTTTTTAATAATTCTATAAAGGAATTATTATCTATAGTATTAATATTTAAATCCTGAAATTGAGATAAAAGTTTATATAACTCATATCCTTTTTCATCAGTATTACTGATATGATTTATACAAGGTTGTCCTTGTATACAATTATTACATTTCTCATTATCTGAGGTGATACTTTCATTATCTGAATTTCTTAATTCATCTGAATCATAATATGATTCCTCCTCTAATTTATTATTTGAATCAGATTCTATCATAACTTGTAATAAAGCTTGCTTAATATTATCATCAACTTCTAGTTTATTTATTCTTGTCTTAATCCAGCATTCATTAGCATAATGATCTAATTTATGACATTTATGACAAATAATATTTTTCTTATCCTTATTGTCTTTATTTATATTAAAGGTTTTTTTTCTTCTTTTCTTTTTCTCTCTAAATTTTTCAAAGAAATGTCTTCTTTTCTTATAATATTTTTCATTTTTATCTCTAGGATTCCTAAAATATATTTTATTTTTAGGATAGTTTTCATTTATATCTTTTTTAAATGTTTCCATACCAAATTAATCACAGAAATATCCTAATTGTTTTCTTTCTATTATACTTTGTTTTTTAATTTGTTTGTTAAGTTTTGGTTCATTGCAAAGGGCTAAACCTTCTTGAACACAAACACTTATTAGATTTCCATATGCATAATTATCATAAGGAATATTCAAATTATCTTTTGTTGGTCCCAAGTGGTGTCCGAGGTTCAGAGAGGGATGAATGAACCTTGGTCGATTTTGCAAATCTATGAAAAACTTTTATGCTCTGCAAGTTACTTGAACTTGCAGCGTCAGATCGTTACTGCTTACAGCACTAGGATGCAGTGCTGCATGCTGTAACTTAGAGTTTTATACGCAGTAGAAAAATAACGTTTATAACATAAGACTGATTTTCTCAAGATGCTTCTTTCAGAAACGTTTAATGCTTATGATATATGCTGGAATAGAAGGTAAAGTCACAAATAAGTAAAGCAATTAAACACGTATGGCTTATAGTGGTTCGAAGGTGGTGTAATACTTCTACGTCCACTCCACTGCTCCTCGAGCAGGAACTTTGTTAAGCAAGATTGAATTATAGGACTCTCCTAACAATCTATCAACTTTACAAAGCAACCACCTACTGAAGTCCAGCGTACACACAACAACTGCAAACTTCAAAGGCTAACCCACACAGGGTTCTACACTCCCACACAGGGAAATTGCCTAACACTAGACAACTTATACAAACAGCAAGGATCTCTCCTGTCAACTGTTCGACACCACTAAAACAACCTAAACACACAACAATAAGGTTAAAAGAATATAAAAAGGGTTTCTCCAACTGGTGCGACGAAGTGAGCTTCTAAATCCATTGATGGATCTTTCAACATAGGGCTTGCTTCACTTCAGAGGTTGAGTGATTGAAACTGATAGTAGACTTGAATATTTGTATCTTGAAAGCTTGTGAATTTTTGCTCGAATGTTTTAGTATCAGTAGTTCAGTAACCAGCTTCAGTGTATCTATTCCTCTATTTATACTTGTAGGAGGAGATGTCCGTTGAAGGAGACATCTCTCTTTTGAATTTGAAGTAGTCTGATCAAAGACATGAGTTGCATTTAATGCGACTTGACTTTTTTTTTGGAGCATTTAATGCTGCAATTGCGGCTCGCAGCTTTCTGCAGCGCGTCAGTCCACGTGGCATCTTCGAATTGGCTCTGTGTCTGCTTCTTTGATCTTTTCTCGAACGGCTCTATTTATTCTTGCTTGAATTTTTGTTCCTCGTACTGCATTTATCCTTCATAGGATTGTAGGATACTTCTTGTTGTTAATTGACGCTGATTAACTTCTCTGAACTGTAAGTTTTACGTTGTATCTTAGGTGTTCGTGCAGTAGATGTTTTCTTGCAGTACTGCTGTAACTAAAACCTGATTGCAGTATCTTGAGTAGAGCTGCTGCATCTTTTTCTTGTAGCACTCCTGTACGCCATTACTTCTTACTTAGCTGTAGTGACGTTCTGTCTTCTTACAGCGATGCTGTATCTGCCTTCTTGCAGCAGCTTCTTTCTCTCGAAGGGCTTAAATGCAGCTTTGTCCTTGTCAGACCTCCATCTTTCAGCACTTAAGACCAGACTCAAACTTAGTCTATTTATTCACTTAAACATTGTGAAAAATGGGGTACTTAAAACTTCCTATTACAAATGCGTTTTGTCTCATCAAAAACTAAATATTGAAATCCCAACATCTTTTCTAAAAATTATTTTAATTCTTTCTCTAAAAAGACTTGGAAGGTCATCAATAAACTTAGCTTTCCAGTAACTATTATTACAGTCATGAAGTTCATATACTCTAGAAAGAAAAATATCTTTATACCATCTAAAATGTGTTAGAGTTTTACATCTTGTATTACTAAGAAGAGTACGAATATTTTCGCTATTATCTGTAAATCTCCTAGTAAAATGTTCAATTATTGTCATTATTAAAGTATAAACAACATTACTAGTTTGATTGTTATTTTTTATTTTAACAGAATTTAAAATTATATCTTTTGCTGTTTGAGATAAATAATTATCCCACCAACCTTTAAGTTGCCTAGTAAATTCTGCTATAATCATTTTAGCAATATTACTATCATTATTTCCTGCTGATGTGCGGACAGTACTATACATAAGTATGTTATGAGCTATATTATAAATACGCCAATCAACACAACCATCTAAATTCCATTCATAAATATTTTTCCTATTATAATTTCTTTTTGAGAAAAAATCTTGTTTTTCATGAAGAACATCAATAGGGGTTGGTCTACTATAATAATATCTTTGTTGAGTAGGTCTATCAGCCCACTTCATTTTATTTATTATATCTTTCGAAGGTTCAGAGGGTTCGTCTTCATTATTTAAAGTAGAAATATTTTGACCCTTAAAATTTTCAGTTAATTCAATAATTAATTCTTCTAAATTATTTTTTGTTGATTTTAATTTAAAATCTTTTATTTCTGGAGGTGGTTGTATAGATGCAGATGCAATAGAAACTATATTTGTTTCTTTTTTATCTTCAATATGTATATCTGGTTTAATTTGTTTTATAATAAAAATTATGATTTCTACTTTGTTATGTAATGAGATTAATTCTTCTCATATTATATTTATGTATAAATTAGTATAGTTTTGTTTTTCCATTAAAACATTTATGTGTTTTATGGTAACTTGTAAATTTTCATTCTCAATTAATCTTGAAAAAGTTGTAAAATTCATTATTTTACTATTTTTCTCCATTTGAAAAGGAGTACTAGGAGGATATAAAGATCTTTGTTCCTGTTCCGTAGTTAATTTATATGTTCTTTTTAAAATCGAAATTTAGTTTATTATATATGTTTTTATAAACCAGGGAACAAAAAATATTATTGTATTCTTTTCTTTACAATAATCATAAAATTCTTCTTGAATTTGTTCAAGATTTTCAGATAGATTTTCAAAAAATCATTTTTTGAAAAGTATCCATCTAGATATTTTAAATTCTTGACTAATTTCCTATCTAGCAGGTGATCCTTTTTCAAAATTAATTGATGTCTTAATCATGAAGACTAAATGGGGCATCTGACATAGTATCACTCTCTTTATGAATATTTCCATAATTAAAATCTCCAACAATATTGTTTCTGTCAATAAAAACTTCTTCATTAGAATGTTTTTTATTTCTTTCTGATTATATTTCTTCTCTTATTTGAGAAGTAGAAGCTCTAGATGTTTGTGGTAAATCTACCAATAATCTAAAAATGAGATATATGAATCTGTTGTTCTAGTTCTAAACATAGAATTATCTCTAGATATAGAAGATGGAAGTAAAAAATTTCTTTTTTCATTTGAAAATTGAATTTGAACAGTTTCTTCTTCTAATTGAATTATATTTTTTAAATCTTTATTTACAAGAGGTTCTTTATAAACTTCTTGTTCTATTGTCCATTTTTTTGGGAAACTTATTTCTTCCCATTTGATAGCTCTTCTAGTAGAGATATTAGATCTATTGAAATTTGTTTCAACAAGAATAGTTTCATATATATTTTTATCCATTAATTTACATTTTGGATTCATAGTATATAAAGGTTTATAGTAAATTCTATAACATATACAAATTATTTCCGAACCTGAAATATAATCATATCCATGAGTTTAACATTTAATGTTAAAACACTTAATATATTATTATCAGTAAGAGATAAATATAGATCATGATACACATCAAAATATACTGGTTCATGTGCAAGACTAGATTGAATTATTCCCATAAGGGATTTATTCCATGCTTTATTTCTACCATCTTTTAAAGCTGCTATAAAGCTTTCTGATAAATCTTTTAATGTTAAAAGTCGAAATGCAATTTGCACTAAACCTATATGTATGTAATTATGTGTCTTTCTAAAAGGTAAAATATCTTTTTTATCAAGTAAATTTAATATTACTTATTGATTATCAAGGGGAATAGAAGATTCATTAGTTTTAACCAACCGTTTAAATCCTATTTTTTCAAAATTACCTATTTAATAAATTTTATTTGGTTTAACTTTAGGAATAGTCCAATTATTTAATAATTCTAAATTTTGTGGAATATCATATTCCTCTGTCATACTGTTTTTAACAGTATTCTTCAATCTGAAGGGATTCATTTTTATGTATGGAATTAATTATATTGATCTATCCTTCTTTTTTTATATAATTTAAGACAACTCAAATGAAGATTGTTCTTAAAATGCACTACTTGTCTTAATTTATCCTAAATATGAATACACATTGAAATATAAATAAATCTAAAATTATAAAAAAAAAGAAAAAAAAGAAAAAGATATTTTGTCTTGAATTGAGAACGTAATCTAATTTTTAAACCTTAGATTGAGAAAAAATATTAAATTAAGTCTCTTATTGAGAAACTTTGAAATATAAGTTTAGAATTGATAAGTAATATATAAATTGGATATGAAATTTATCTTTTTTTTTTTTTTTTTAAATCTTGAATTACGTGAGCTTTTATTATAAATAGCCTATACATCTGAACGTTCTATCCCTACCTTTAAAACATCTAGTAATTTTAGTTTTTGTATAACATATTGTAATTTATATAATTTTTAGTATTGTACACATCATCAATTTAATGGTTTAATTTTCAGTGGACATAAGTTTATGAATGAAATATGAAATTAATTGCACATCAAGCAAGTGGCCAACACAACAAGCTTCAGTTTATGGAGATTACAATAAGTAAAGACTTCTAAAATTCACAACATATAACAGCTAGACTAGAAACTCAGACAATGCAACATGAATTGAGAAGAGTTAATTCATCTCTATCAATACAAAGAATCCTTGATTGTCATTTGCCAAAAACAATAAATAATGTAAATTAAGGGATGAGCCACGAATCTTAATTATCAACCGAAAAAATTAGAATGTTATAATTTGGAATGTGATAAGGGTTTGATGTATACAAACGTCATGAAAATGAGTACATTAAATCGTATAACATTATCTTTCTAAAAAATAATGTAATAGAATTGAATCAAAATATCTTAATTTGTCTGTCCTACTAACTAAAGTTAGTACTTATCTTCTTCTAACTAATGTTTAGCCTATAATTTAAGAAATGTTATAAATTAAATTATCGTGACTTAAGACATGGTATAAAAAATCAGAAAAGTCGTACCAAAATATAATTAAAATTATCGTGAAATGGCAGCTATTTGCACTCTAAAAAGTACTTAAAACGTTTCATTTTTAAATACATCATTCATTATAATTTTTAAAAGGATAACTTTTATAATAAGACCAAATTTATAGATTAGTTTTCAGTTGTAAACTCAAATTTTAGAATTTCTCAATAAGGGGCCTAATTTAATATTTTTTCTCAATTCAAGACTTGAAATTTAGATTAAGTTCTCAATTCAAGACAAAATTTCATTTTTTTAATTTATATTTATTGATTTTTTTTATATTTCAATATGTATTCATATTTTGGATAAATTAAATCAAGTTAGTGCATTTTAAGAATAATTTTCATTCGACTTATCTTAATTTATTGAAAAAAAAAGAAAAAAATATAATTAATTTAATTCATAAAATATAATTTATATTAAACTAATTAATATTAAAATCGATTTTCTATACTTGTAATCATAAAATTATGAAAATAAAAGATTCTTAATTTTTTAAATTGCATTTATTATATATATATATATATAAATTAGTACAATTCGGATGAAAATCATTCCAAAATTATATGAATTTGTCTTAATTTATCTAAATTATAAATACACATTAAAATATAAATAAATTATAAATATAAAAAAAGAAAAAAAATGGAAAATGAAATTTTGTTTTAAATTGGGAACTCAATCTAAATTTCAAGCCTTGAATTGAGAAAAAATGTTAAATTTGACCACTTTTTGAGAAACTTTAAAATTTGGATTTAAAATTGATAACTAATTTATAAATTGAGTTGTAGTATCTGTAAATTATTACAATCGTAAATTATTTACATAAGCAAACCTAAAACTTAGTTTTAATTATTTTTGATTAATGCATACTAATTAAGTTGAAGGATAGCATGACACCTCATCTTTTTCCAACATACTTGGCAAGTTTGGAAGATGAGGAAATTAAGTTAATTAAGCAAAGGTAAAGAAGAGATAAGAAAGGAAAGTTACAATTTTTATTTCTCACATTTCTCTCCCTCACTTCATCTCCCTCAACTCTCTTCCACCGCCACCATCACTGTCGTTCTTCTCTCTCAAATCAACGAGTTTTCGACCAAAATCGTCCAATCAAGGTATAATTCCAGCGAGCCCGACATGAATTCGGGCCCGGGACTCTAACCGGCCTTGGTTATCTCTTTCTCTTCCCCCCTATATCCTCCGCTGCCGTCCCTGTTTTGCTGCGTGGTTGCCGGCGCTCGGTCGCGCCGGCGAGTCGAGTGGAGAGGCGTGGTGGCCGGCGCTTGTAGCACCGGCGGAGTTGATTGGAAGCCGCCGCAGCTAGCGGCGGCGATACTGGGTGATATATATATATATATATATATATATATATATATATATATATATATGAAACGGTGTGTATATCTATATGTATGTAAATTGTGTGCTGAATTTCTGGTGCGGGTTTGGTTCGAATTGGAGAGGAAGCCGGCGCTGGTTGCGCCGGCGGGCTGGAAGAGGAGAGCCGCCGCGTGCAGCGGCGGCGATGCTGGAAGAGTATATTGTATATATGTATGTAAAGTGTGTGTATATATGTTCTGTGTGTATATGAATGTATTGTGGGTGTAGTTGGGTGAATGGTGGTGTTGCCGGCGACTCGGTCGCCGGCAGAGGTGGCGGCGAGTGGCGGTGAGGCGGGCAGCAGGGCGGCGGCAGTGGGCTGGGAGCAGGGGAGGTGTTTTAGGGGCTTTGGGGTTGAAATGAGAATTAGCTAGACTTAGGGACTTAGTTGCAAATCCCTGAGTTTAGGTGAAATAACATTTAAGTCCCTGGACAACTAGATATTCACCAATTAGTCCTCAAACTTATAAAGACTTCCAAATTAGACCCTGAACTTAAGAGCATTAAAAGTTTGACCCTCAGGACCTTCTAAAATTGCAGAACAGTCCTTAAAATTTCTAAAAGTTACAAAATAGACCTTAAACCCTAAATAAATTACAGAATCGCCCTCAGACTTTGATAAATTGACCGAATGATTATATTATGACCCCAGAATTTAATAATTTCGATATTTTGAGTTCTAAACGTTATAAAATGATAAACGACAAAATAATGGACCCTTTTAGCGAGAAAAAAACCCTAATTTTAGGGACGAAGCCCACAAACCCTAATTTTTGGTAAACTTTAAATTAGGAACCCCGTCTATCGATGTTCTCCAGGATTTATTCCTTTATAGATTTTATTAGTTCTAAGCTATTTAAATCAGATAATAAGCCCGTTATTACTCTCTGTAGGAAATACACGAACGGGGCCGAACTAGGAACATGATCGAAAGTTTTTGAGCAGGATTCGGAGATAAGTCCAAGGTGGGGGTAAAATCTTATTTATGTTTTAAAATGTACAATTTTACGAAAAACTACGTGACTATGTGATTTAAATTCTGTTGATATGTGACATCGTTTAAAAGTAAAATGTCTTCACTACATGAATTTTATTCGAGCAAATTATACGACTTTGGAAGTTACTTGTTTTCAAATAGACTTACTTGAGACAGGAAGCAATGTTTGAGTTAATTAAATGACTTGGAGAACATTGATTCAAATGAGACAAAAGAGACTGGCTTTTCTGTACTTACGTGTTATGTGAGTTATGTGGCCAACGTGAACGTGATCAATGTGCACTATGTGTTTATGTGGAACCACTTTGTAATCTTTAACTGCGCATGCGCCTTCACGCCAAGTAGGGTATTCCTTGTCGGAAACCCATCAGAGCGGGGTATTCTTCGGAAACCCAGCACGAGGGGGTATAATAACCCAAAACGGGTCGGCTTGGGGCCCTGATAGGTATTCTTCGGAAACCTATCTAGAGTTCATTGGGACTACTTGGGAGTCCACAACGTGGTTTATGTTTTTATTTACAAAGAAAATGTTATATGTCCCCCTTTCTGCACAAATGGATCCCACTAAGTGTTCTTTTGACACTTACCCCCTTCTATGTTTTATTTTACAGAAAGCTCTGATGGCTAGGAAGGGTGAACAGAAATGCTGTTATTTTTGCATATGTATATAAATATAGCCATGTATATGAATATTCTGCGTTTCTGAAACCCTGGATATGTCCGGAGCAAAAACTGTGCATTTTGATATAAACATGATCGTTTTCCTTCGCTGGGTTGATGTAGACCTGGAATTTTTTCTATCAGATGATTTCTAGACCTTGATTGTTTAAACGTTCAACTGTTTAGGTATTCTTGCTGGACGCCCTATAACCGAGCTGCGTTTATACTCTGCTTTTAAAAAAAATTATTGTTCGCGTTTTTACCCCTTTATGAAAATGGGGCGTGACATGAGTCTTGTTATGAAATTTATCCTTTTTAAAATGGTTTACTATGTGTAGCTCTGAAAAGATGGAATATGTTATGAATTGGGTAATTATATGTTTGCATTCATAACAAAAAAATTCTATGTATATGTATTAATAAGACCATAGTCCAAAATAAAAGACTTAAATTTTTCAATTCAAAATCTTCTTTCAATTTTTAGTAGGTTGACTTTTGTTCGATTGATTGTATTTATCCTTTTATTATCAATTTTACCTATTATTTAATTTAATTATTGAACACTAATTAATGGACCGTTTAAGCTACATACTCATTATTTGATTTTGATTTTAAATTGAAAAACAC
This sequence comes from Scutellaria barbata, assembly GCA_028654395.1. Taxonomy (NCBI): domain Eukaryota; kingdom Viridiplantae; phylum Streptophyta; class Magnoliopsida; order Lamiales; family Lamiaceae; genus Scutellaria; species Scutellaria barbata. Next base: position 15,302,743 of record CM053645.1, read on the forward strand.
AATATCTATGAAAATTTTGAAGAGGGAGGAGGCCATGTAGAAATTTTTTTGATACAAAATCATAAATTCAAATTAACTTCACTCATAATTCATTTTGAGTGCAAGTATGATACATAAAAAATTTCACTATTATTTTTAATTTTTTTTAATTGGAGTTTAAAATTAAATAAAATTTTCATTTACAATTCATTTTTAATCCATAGCAATGTTATCATTCTTATTTATAATTTCTTATTGTAAATTCGAAGGGTTGACAGTCATTTATTTCAAATTATCAAAATTTCAATAAAAATTTTATTGGTTTTAAAATATGTTTTCTGACATATCAAATTTATAATGATTATGATTTTTATTTTTTATTTACATTGAATATATCAAAGTAAAGTATGAAACTAAAATGTTTAAAGATGCATTTGAGTTTTTTTTTTGTTTTTTTATTTTATAATTGATTTATGGTAATTTCAGATACGAAAATGCTAAAATCATCTTATGTGGCCAACTCTTAATATGACTCAATAAATTATTGAATGTGAAATTAATAGATATCAGATTTGTTCTCATATCCACGACGTGAACACATATGAATATATTTATTCATAAATTCAAGGCAATCATTAATTTAAAATTACAAGATTTAAAAGGATATGATATTTATTATCATGAGTGGATCTGGCATTATTTTAATAAATGTATTAGATATATGATGGTGGACACATATTAATATGAAGTGAATATGTTGATTGGACTTGTTTCCAATATAGTAATGATTATAATAGATACATGTTGAAAGTGAAAATCATATATTAAAATTTAAAAATTTAAATAACATGATAATAAATAAAATTATAAATTAGAAAATTAATAAAATAATTTTGTAGATAGTTTGAGAAAATAATTATTTATATAATAATTAAACTATAAACATGTCAATTGCAAGTTGCAACTCAAGAGAATACTAATTTTCTAAAATTTAAGAAAAAAGATATACGGGAAGGCTTGATTTAGAAAATCGATAATTTCAGCCGTATGCTGGAAAATGTGATCAAAAATAGGTTCTAACCCTAATTTGAGTAATTCACTAGTATAAAGGGGAAGGGTTTTAGAAATTGGCAACTCAAATTACAGAAATTTTGAAGCAAATAAATGGGGAAAGAGGGAGAGCTTTGGGACGATTCTGCCCTAATCAAAGCGTTCGATCACGCCATTTCCAAATACAAGGCAACTCTCAATTCATACTATACACACATAGCCTTGTGTGTTTGTCTAAGTTTGTATTTTGTTATGTATTGATGCTTTGTCTCAATCGAACTTTTGTTTCATCCTCTTTTCAGATAATGCATGGAACGTGTGGAGAGAAGGGCATCAAGGAAAACATACCATCTGCTGAAGCTGAACTCGGAAACAATGAGTTATACTCCTCCGAAGTGTAATACCTGAATGCTGATAATTCCATAGTAATTTATTTTCTATTCGTGCGTGTTATCTTTATTTTTGTGTTATTCGCAAAGCTTTCTGCGTTGATTAGTAGTAGTATATTGTTTATTTCAGGATGTAATTTATCTTGTTTTACTTTTTAGAGCAGAGGAACAGAAGCCGTTAAATGATTCAGCTACTCACTAATTTATGATTTGATGGAACAATTGAAGCGTTGAATTTGATCCAGTGAACTCCTTTGTTATTAACTTTCTGCAGTCCCTCATACACTAGTCCATCGGTAAAGGATTTGAGCCAGAAGTAACTGTGACTGATCTATTGCCTCATAGACTGCAAGTTGGATAATTACTGATCCTCGTGGCTCATGTGCTAAAATGTAGGACTGTTGGTGTAACGCTCTCGCCCGTTGCTGTAAAATTCCTTAGCTGAATATCAATCTGCAAGCCACACACACATAGGGAGGAAATAGTTTGTCCTAGACTTGAAAAAGAAACATCTGTACTCAGAACCCATTTTAGGGCTCATTCCTTCAGAAAACCCTGTCCCCGAGGAGAGCCTGTTTGGAGATTTCTATGAAACAGGCCAAAAGATCCTCGACAGGACTCTAATCTCTTTGGAGAATCTTAGTTTTGGCGAAGAACTAGAAATTATTTAGTAGCATGTATCTCACTTACCGAGTGGAATGCACCCTGATGTTGTTCTTGTGGTGAAATTTCAGGTGCTCGGAAAATTCCATGTCTATGCTCCATTTTTTCCCCTTTGCATGTGTATATAGGCAAAATTTGGAAGGAGAACAGGGTTAATTAATGTTTTATAACTTAAAATAACAATGTGATGGGAAGCTCTGTATTTTATAACACATTCATGCTAATGTTCTTATTACTTGTATTGATTAAGGCATATGCAGAATGAGGACGACCCTTGCACTGCACAGGAATCTCCCACAAATATGGGAGACTCTACAGAGATTTTACAAAGCAACGAAGAGCTGGGTTCTTCTTCAAAACGTGTAGGTACTTCTGATATTGAAATTAGTAATGTTCGACCCACCAATGGAATTCCTGCTGCTATATTAGGTTCCCCAGAGAAACATACGAACTCATCTGATATAAATAGTCAAAATGAAGCCAAGCTGTGTTCAAATTGTCCAGAAGAGTATAGCAAATTGTTGAACAAATATTATGAGGTTGAGGGCCAGAGGCAACAGATTCTCCAGCAACTTAACCAATATAGCAACTCGGACTATCAATTTCCTATTTCTAGTACACCCACTGCTGAAGAGTATCAAGCACCTGTCATGCAAGCTTATGACACTGTTTCCTGTCACTGTTCATATGGCTGTCAAAATTGGGTTGTTCCATGCAATGCGTTACCCGCTTCATGTCCTGGCGGTTCTTGTGTTGATAAATGTCAGGCTATTTCCAATGGCATTCAAAATGAGAATTCAATTTCACCAGAAGATCCTGATTTTGTCAAGATGGCAATGACTGCTGCTGAAAGAGCAGTTGCTTTGACAAAAGAAGCAAATGGAGGTGAGATGTTTATTTAGGTTTTCATACATCGGAAAACTGATATAATTCTTTGGGTGTGAATTGGGGGTATGTGGTTAGATAATAATGCAGCATTAGAAGAATTTGTTTCACAGAGCAATGACCAAATCTGATGTGGGCAAGTTTTAGGAGTTCAAAGGGATTTAATGTAACTTTGAAATGAAAATGTTCCTCTTCCTTGAGTCACAACTCAAAAGTTACTGTGGATTTATTCTCGACTTATGCATGTGGCAGGGTATGATTTAAGAAATTAAGTTAGTGATATCTCTTAGTTAGAAGGCATGGTTTGCTAAGGTAGCTGAGTTACTGAGCTTGATACCTACTGCACCCGGGTGCTAATAGCTGCTCTAGTGAACTTCTGGTTTAACCAAATAGGACAGAATGGTCCTGTAACAAAATCAAAGTCAGTAATGAAGGTAGTCAAGGTAGCTGTTAGGGATCCAATCGCCCAATGTCTTGCAGTACTGTAGATGAAACCAAGGTCCATCTACTGTCATAGGGTTCACCAGTAATCTCAGATTATCCTTTTAAAACATTATTATTGGCTGTACGCCATTTAAGGATAAGAGTTAATAAGTATTACTATTTGACATGAAAATGCGCAGACAAAACGGTGTTTTACTTTCATTAAGTTGCACTGGTAAAGTACGAGAAAATTCTCTAAAGCTTACTGTATGATCTTTTAACCAGTGTACTGTGTTAAATTTTGTGAATTGCAGGGGAGGACAAACAGCTTGGGATCAAAACAGGCCATTTTGCTGAAAGCAAGTCTGCTACAGATCTTGATGTGGTGTTGAATGCTTGGTACTCTGCAGGTTTTTATACTGGAAAGTGAGTATTAACATTCTCAACATTATATTGATGATAACTGAAATTCTTTTTCTTCTTTACTGGACAAACAACGGTTACGTGGAAATAGTAATATCAGGGTCAAACTTTTCTGATTTTACCATGATAAACACTTATAGATTCACTTGGTCTATCTGTAATAAGTGCTGTTTTTTTTGTGTGTGTGGGGGTGGGGGGGGTGTTACCTGATTTGAATTACATATGGATTGAAGGGCATTAATTTATTACATGTTTATTTATAATAGAAGAGCAGGTATCTATTCTGCAAATACAATAGCTGCTGTTTAAACTAATCAATTAGTATACCCAGCTGTAGAATCAACTATTTTACTTGCTATTATGTTTAGAAATAGTGATTAATTAATTAATTTTACTACAGAAAGAAACAGATGATGATTTTTCTTTGACATATGTGTTTTCACCATGGAAGAAATGAAATTGATGGAAAGAAGAGTAATGCTTCAATAAATCATCATGATCCTCAATTGTGTTTGTTTAACCAATGCCTTATACACAAAATGGTTGATGTGGTTTTCTGGGATGTGCACAGATGTTGATAGCTTTTACTTAAAGAGTCTACAACAGTCATTACTCCCTTGAATTTCGGAATTGTGACGTTCCTGAGGTTGAATCAACTTGGACAGTGATTCATTTCAAATTGATTCAAATGATTATTTATCTTTTATGTATGAACATTATCCTTGGTGATTTTGTCCTATAAAATGCAGTTCATATGTCTTTTTGGCAGTTTTAGACAAGGTATCTTATGTCTTCATCAAAACTTACATGGTCTCCTTTTGCATTGTAATCTAGGTATCTTTCTGAGCAGTCTATGGAAAAGAGAAAACAAGGTCAGGGTCTTTGAGCTTTTATTGGGTATTGAGGTCTCGTGGAAATCTATGTTTAATAGAACATACTATAAGATGTGTCCATAGAAGAGTGGCTTGATGTCTTGGCACGAGAAAATGTGATTCAACTTCAGCAGATTCATGTTCTTGAAAACAGATGAGAAATGTTTTATGTTTCATTGTTTAATTTTGGAGGTTTGTTATGTCCCCAGCATTTTTTGATTAAATACGAGGGTATAGAACCAGCTAACTGTCCAAGTGTTTTTTTTTTGTCTTTTTTGCTGCACTTATTTTGACTATTTTTCTCAGAAAAAAGAGCCCAGTTACAAAAGTATTTTCCGTTAAAAAAACAAAGAGTTTGATTCAGAAATTCGAAGCTAGTTTTTAATAAAAATTTCTATGATGTCATTGTAACAAACTTTTGAGTAGTTCTAACAAATTTTGGATGATGAATATTGATTGCTTACAAAATATTATTCCTCTTATAGTTTAACAAAAATAAAAGTTGTACTTTGATGAGATTTTACTTTGTATAATAATTTTAATACAAAAAAATATGTTTGCATGAGGGCATCATGTATGTACGTAATTCTAAGTTGTGCAAAGTTGGTTTTATATGCATCGTCAAATATCTCCGAGTCTCCATTTTAAATAACATGACACTTCATAGAAAAAAAGTTTTATCAAAAAGGTAATACTTCGATACTTGGAAAACTACTTATTTTATTACCATGATATTCAATAAATACACTTCACTTATTTTCACCTTTTTTACTGTTAATATTAACAGATATCAAGTACATTTACAGAACATTTAATATGATGTATTATATGACAATTACATTTACAGAACATTCACTTCACTTCTTATATAATTTTTTTTTAACTTAAGAACACATGGGCCAAGAGTTTAAGTTCAGAATCTCTTAACCATACGAGTCAACTTTTTATTCACATACTAATAAGTATTTTGTAAACTGTAACCAATAAATCATCAGTAAAACAAGAACACCACAAACGGTATCGATCCTCCAACATATTCTACAATGACTGCGATTGCGATAATCAGAAATACAAAGATAAACTAATACACAAGAACAGAGATGAAGCTTTTTTCTTTTCTTTTTTGTTTTTGTTTTTGTTTTTGTTTTTGTTTTTGTTTAAATATTTGTATTCTTCTTTGGTGAAGAGTGAAGATCACATGGAGGTGGTGTTAGATTCATAGAGCTACAAAAAAATTTTACACCTTTACTGCAGCTGCAGCCTCCTTAATTTGTTCAATTGTGAAAACACCAAACATATCATCGTCAGTGACTGCGTTTATCACTGCAAATGCCACATCATCAACGCTCACCGGAGGGGCCAAAAGTAAATCAGATGCTGGAAGAGAGTTCAATGGCTTTGTGAAGTTCCCTATAGCATTCAGAAGTTTCTCTACTGGTTCTCCTATCAAATCCAGAGGAATCTCGAATCCATCAACCTTCCTTTTGCCGTATATGAAACCTGGCCTTAACACTACACCTGTTGAAGTTCAATAATAAAGCCATCAATCTTGTGTCGCCAAGATAATGTCCATTCACAATGAAACATATCGATCACATAATTTTGCACATGCGTATTCTAACTTCTGCCACTTAATGATAAAGAATGTGATATTTCCATTGTGTTTTATCATGAAATCTGATTTTTAGGTACAATTGCAAGTTGCATATTTCTGTCAAATATATGAGCCCATGATGATAAGATTGACGTTTATCAAAACAATTAAAGTTGCTCCCAAGTACCTGACATTGGATATTTGGATAGAACTTCAGATTCAGCTTTCCTTTTTCCAGTGAAGTAAGCGGTTGAGAGTAGAAATGATGGCAGATTATAATCGTGAACTGAGATCAATATGAACTTGGGAATGCCTGCAGAGAAATGAAAGCAAATGCTTGGTTTTTTCGCACGACCCTTTATGGTAAAAACTCCATACATAAAAGGTAAATTGATGGCAAGTAATCTGAAGATATATCCACATAGTTGACATGAGGGATAATAATTAATACATTGCCATTCAATTTGAAGTTTTCTTCATATTTCTCACCGGAAAATTACGAGGAAACTAATAACATGGTGCAACGTGCTCGAGGCGATTCAAACCGGAACTACTTAGTAGAACTAAGATAGCAACATACAGTTTTTCCTGATATATATATATATACAGCCACGTGAACATAAGAAAAATGTATAGCAACTTCTCAGACGATCCTTCAACAATGTGACTGGCATTCGAAGATGATGAGTAGGTCTTACCTTTGGGATAGAGCATCCCTTTTATATGTTAAACATATTAAAGAAAAAAAAACGTGTAAAATATATTCAATTGAATGCAAGGTGATTGATCGGCTTCCTATAAATTACTTGGAAATAAAAAGGAATAATAATATAACATAGTATAGAATAAGCCCCTAAAAGCTATTCTCTTTTTAGTTGAATAACGACAAAGGAAACGAACAAATCCTCACCATATTCTTTGGCAGCATTCACAGCGACAACATTAGCCTCGCCATTGATCCTTTGCATCTGTTCCTCACTGCCAAAACCTCCAATTGTGGAAACAACTGCAGTGGCACCAGGAAGCACTTCATCCCAATTTGCATAAAAGACATCTCCTACAGGATCGTTAATCACTTTCGTTAATTAGATGTTTGTCTCATCCTAGAGGTTTTATCTGGGGTGAATGTAAATATCATGGTGGCTGGTACACGCTTATGATATGTCTATAGGTATATTTTGAAAGAAGAAACAGAAAACAGGGAGATTTTGTAGCAGAGAATCCTCTACGGAAAATTTGAGACACTACCAAGATTACCCTTTATTGATTGATCAACGACTCAACATGCACTATATAATGATACCATTGAAAAAAGAACCTGCCTGGCATCCAAGTGACCTGATCCACCCACGAGGCCGAGTAAGAAGGTCTCCCAGACCTGTAAACAAATAAAGTTCATAATCTATCAACAAGTAATCACACAAAACAGTCTTATGCCACACATAGTATAAAGATCCATTATGTCGAAAACAAATTTGTATGAGAACTTATAGATGGGACTTCACTGTCATATTAAAAGAGAAATCATTATTCAGCTTCTTGGAGGAACATTCTTGCACCTGCTAAGGCTAATGACCTCTATACCCTTTGATACTGCAGCTTTGCATATAGCAGAACCCACAAAGCCACTGCCTCCCAATACTACAATCTGGTGATTGAACAGGTAAGTGATAATTAGTTTACAAAGTTATGGAAGCTATGTGTTCTAAGTTTTCTGATTTGAAAAGGAGCAATGTGATCATTATCAAGTTCATACTCGCTCGGTTTTAACATCAGCCACCACATCAATTGTACCAATACTAGAATTCTGCTTAATGTCAGGGTCAGTGTAACTGCATTTGACAGCAAACCCCCTGCATGATCTACACAAGTAAAACAGAAAAAAGAATTACATGATGAAAATAAATGTGGTTAAGAAAACTTGCTCGCATCAGCTCCATCATCACCACAATAATGTTAATCAATTCAAGTAAACCTACAATTACTTATTATGGAATAGACAATGAAAATTACAATATTGGCAAATGCAAGATAATAATTGCGATAAGCTCTAGAAAACTTATATTGGCGAGTTCAACAAGTTGATTGGTTGCAAACATTGATTAAAAAGACGGGTAGCTCAGTTTTGGAGTGCCTTATCTGCCAGTTTCCCCAAATGAATTTAGCCACATCAAGTTACCCTTTTTAATTTCCAACAAATGGCAAATGTTGCTTAGTTCTCTAGCAGTTTCAATGCACTGGCTCATGAGTAAGCCTAGGTCACACATTTCTTCAGATGGCTGAGTATCTGCAAGACTTATTCAGAAAAAGACGTGCCATTTGCATCTGTGCCAAACATGCTTTAAGACATATGCTTCAAAAAATTTGAGAGAAAAAAAAAGGATGAATATGATAATAGACGTTCATCATAGAGAGTACCATAATGTCAAGCTAACCTCAGTACTGCAATAGTATAGGATGAGCATTATGGCAATTACATCATAAAATTTTTGCAGAGTATTCACCAAGAATTATGGCAATTAATTAAGAGAGGTGCTATGTGTTGCAAAAGATAAAACTGGAGACCTGATAAAAAAAATTCTATAACTTTTCAATAGACACATACTACCTTAAGTATTTTGCAATATATTGAACGCAGCTTATGAACATTTAAAACAATCAACATAACTAATGTGTGCTAATAACCATAAAATTTAAGCAAATAGTGCTTGAATTTTCAGATTCCATGATGCCAAATAAAGTAGTCCCAAGCAGAGTAATAATATTCACTTAGATAACAAAAAAATAACTACTTTCAACTAGGATTTCTCTATCATCCAAGAATACAACAAAAACACACCATTACTACAGAGTCAAAGCAATATCCCGTTCCGAACGTAACTTCACATCACTTATATGGCACAAAGCCCCTACCTTCCTTAATCACTGTCAGCAAGCAATCGGGCAATGAGCAAAATTTGGTGAAGAAAGAAAGGTAACAACTAATCTAGCTTAATTCTTTCAACATTTTACTATTCAACATGAAGCAACAAGAAACAATAACACAATTGTTAAATCTTTTCAAATCAAGAACCAAGAACAACAAAAACATCCTCCTCCAATTATCTACCATCTTCCTACACAATTCATGAAATTAGAAGACGATTATGAGAAAATAAAAAGAAAAGAAGCAAGAAAACCAACCGATGGCAAGAGAAATTGAGAAAATGAGGGGCCCCACTCCCACAAAAGGAGGGAAAGAGGGCTCTGCTAGATTGCGAAGAAGCTGCGGAAATGGAGGCGATGCAAGAAAGTGAACTCATTTCTCCAATCCTTGATAGAAAGTTTTGCCCTCTTCTTAAAGCCGAGTAGTTAGTGTATATGTGTTTATATATGTGTTAAAGATGCAGGGAAGAGTGAGAGCCTTGTGAGCCAGCAATCACCAGATTTCAGGGGAAAATCCATGGAATGGGAGTTAGCTACACGACTACCCACAGGCCATGGGGTTTTTCATTTATTTTTGTTTATTTTTTCTGGACAAAAATAATTAACGTGTGTGTACTCATTTCTTGGTAGTTTTTTTTATTACAATCTTTTTCCGGTAAACTTGTAAGGACACGTTTACTGAAAGCAAAAATCAAATTTTTGTTGCTTTTGGGCCCTAGGTCTGATGGGCTTTAACAATTGGTCCATACCGTTATTGTAAAATTTGAAGATCCAATGGGCCAAATTACTGGGCCTTTCAGGTTTTGACTCTGAGACTGCTTCCGCGGACTCCATTGCTAGAGTTTGAGAGGAGAGAGAGAGAGAGATGGGGAGATCGACGACAACGACAACGGCGACGAAGGATGCCCAAGCCCTATTTCAGTCTCTCCGCTCTGCCTACTCCGCTACCCCTACTAATCTTAAGGTCCCAGAGCAGCTATGTATATATGTTGATTATGTATATGTGCTTCTGCCTTTAGAAACTGAAGGTTGTTCTTTTGTTCTGTATTTTCAGATCATCGATCTTTACATTGTATTTGCAGTCGCCACTGCTGTGATTCAGGTTTTGTTCTGATTTTGGTGATTTAGTCGTTGTTTAGTTTTTCTTAGCTAACTAATTGTGATCTGATTTAAAATGCTTGATTGATTTGTAATTGGAGTGATAGGTCTTCATTTTGTGTCTTCTGTGTGGTAATTGGAATGATTGGTCTTCATTTATGTTCACTGTGTGGTAAGTGGAATGATAAGTCTTCATTTTATGTTCACTGGTGCTCGTAGAAGAATTTAGGGTTTTTGTTGGATGCGATGCTGGGTGGTCTTGCAGTGATTATTGATTAAAGAGATATTTTTAATTGTCTGGATTGGCAACTTGGCTTTATATGGGAATCTATCTTTCAGTCATGCTATTTGGTTGGAATAAAGATAGATTCAGCCTTAAATTTTTTTTTTTTTTTGGGGGGGGTGCGGTTTATGTATTGTGTTATGGTACTTGTCCTTGGGCTAAAACTAGGCGATTTTTGTATATCATAAACCATTTCCTTTGCATTCTCTTCTCCTTAAGGACCTAAACACAAACATATTCATGTTTTTAAATGCATTCTTGTTCAAATACATTACATTTTCCAGAACACTTATTTCAAATTCTTCTTAAGAAACACACAAAACGTATCCATTCATTTGATGGCTTCCCCAAAATATTAGGATCTTTATCAAGAACCATTACACCTGCCTCACATAGTTTTGAGAGGCGAGAGGCACACAGAGGCACAAGGGGTGCCCTGGAGCCCGACGCGTGCCTCTTGAACAAGGGCAAAAAAACAGAAAAATAAGAGAAAATATTGTCATGAGACTGGTTCAATGAGGCAGTTGAACCAATATCATGTTTTCTTTTTTTCTTTTCTCTAGTAGTCGTAGGAAAGATGTCCTTCTTCCAAATGCTAATACCGTTAGGCACTTCTTTGTGGATCTGTGTGTAAAGTTACAACTTTAGCACTTCATCTTATAATTATTTACCTATTTTCTTAACTTTTTTTCTAAAATACTGTTAGAGTCTCATCTTTGCAGCCACTGCTGGTTTAAGAGCATGGCTCAGTTTCTTGAGATGGAAAGTTTATGACATTTTGTCATTTCAAATATATATTTGATATGAGATAGACATTCGTACAGTTAAAAAACACAATAAGCAAGCATAACAGGGCCGTGTAGTCGGATCAGTTACGATGGTGTAAACTTAAATGAAGAGCACACAAGTTGCCTTAATTCGGGAGCCCTCCCACGAATGGAGGCTTTCCTGCTCGCCCAAGTCTAGTAAGATTAGCACATTTCATATGTGCCCTCCTTAAAAATCATGAAATTGTTGGACACTTGGCTGAAAATACTCTACTGTGATTGTTTGGTTTGTCTTCATAGCAACCACTAAGCACAAAAGATAATATATTCTCTGGCTTGAGAGTTGGTGCCTGTGTTTTGACCTTTGTACTCTAAAGATGTCATTGCTATACAATGAAAAAACGGCACCCTGTTGACTCAAAATCATATCTTGTACAACTTTAACGGACTGTTCTGCGATTACTGTAATCACATCAGAAAATTTGATGTCTGATTCTTTGTATAAATATTTTTGTTCACAAGTTATTCTTGCCCTTTATGTGGATTCCCGATAGTTTTTAACAAGGAAAGTAAAAGCTGACATGCTTTTTCATTTTTATGCTGATAATTAGGTAGCATACTTGGCTTTTGTTGGGTCTTTCCCCTTCAACTCCTTTCTTTCTGGGGTACTTTCATGTGTAGGGACTGCTGTTCTTGCCGGTAAGTTGATTGTACAATTATCCCCTTCTGTGAAATATATCTGTGTTTTTGGAGAAACTCAGTCTGTACATTTGATTGTTTGGAATTTTTTTGGAAACAGTGTGTCTCCGAATTCAAGTAAACAAAGAAAACAAGGAATTCAAGGTACATCTTCTCAGGAAAACTCCCCTCACATTTTGGTTTATTTCCTGATATTTTGAGTAAATTATTTTTGGAGAAAATATTTTAGTAGTGGGATAGAAAAATGTGCAGTGAATGACAGTATTTTCAACTATGCATGTGTTTTGAATGTTGTTTTATTGTAGCTATTGGTGTTTAATAAGATGTATTAATCTAAATAGTGAATTTGGGATAATGAAAATTTATGTCATTAAAAAAATTAAGAAATAAGACATTTTTCTATAAAGAAATGAAGATTAAAAACGAAACCAAGTGAATGTGTCATGTACCATCTATAGACATTATCATCCACAAAGGGGCGCACATTGATATTATAAGAGTGGCTGATAGTGGATTTTAATATTTTATGTCTCATTTATTTTTCTATTTTTAATCAAGTTAAGTTTCCCCTGCATTAATACTAAAACTGAAGAAGTTAGATGTGAATGCCAATTAGCTGTATGGTTATCAGTTCTCTGCTCTATGTAATATGAGCATCTGGTACATATGTGTATGGTTTTTCTTGACATGGTATGGTGGAAATTTCTTTTACTATCCTATCAGCTTATTAGATGGTTGCAGTAAAAATAGTGATGATCTATTAAAAGAGGAAAAAAAAGAGAGATAGAGGGGGGTCGGGGTAGTATTGAGTCGTTGAATCTTTTCAAGCTCTTATTTTATTCAGGCAGAAACAATTTTTGTTATATTTATTTGCTGCTATGATCTCAATTTGCAGGATTTACCTCCAGAACGGGCTTTTGCAGATTTTGTACTCTGCAATGTGGTACTTCATCTTGTTATTATGAACTTCTTAGGTTAAGTTGGTTCTTGGAAAAGAAACAACGCTAATCGGATTTTGAAAGTAACTGAATGGCATTAAACTTTATCAACCATTAGGAAGGGCCATATACGAGAGGATTGTTTGGCCTCATTTCAGAATTTGCTGTGTATCATTTAGAATGCATGTTCCTGAATGATTAAATCTTGATATTTAAGACTGCAAAATGTTGGATCCTTTTTGAAATTACATCATACTGGATGCTTGAAAGGCCTTTATTATTGCTATTTTGGCCAACATTTTAGGTGGAAAACTATTGAATTGTTACTTCCATTTTGTATGCCTGCTTTCTTAAGCAAGTAACACGTCAACTGTGTAAGTTGAAAAGATATTGATATGGTGTGAAACCTAAATCTTATCAGAATCCTCAAAATAAACTGGGGTTTAAATTCACCATATATAATCTTATCATAATATATTTATTTTATTATAAATTTTAAGATTATATGAAATCTTTAAATTTTAACGCAAATAAGAGTTTTTGGCTGTCACGGTTGAGATTGGAGAAGTACTCATCTCTTTTGCATTTCTTAGGTCTAACCATCTAAGCGAGGTTGAGAGGTTGGGGTATGTATACAGTTTTGTAATATCATGATTAGATTATTTTTCTACCATATAAAAGTCCTGTTATATTTCTACCTTTAACTTAGAAATTTTAAAAAAATTACCCTTCTGTTAAAAAATAAATAAATAAACTTAAATTTTATCAGAGATTAGGAATGATTACTCCATAAAAAATAAAAAATCATATCATGTAACTCTACAAAAATTTAACAGGTCTCACCAAATACAAATATGAAGAGAACAATAAACTTACAATTGTAATATAGTTGCAAAGAAATTAAGCTTTCCAATATCACAATAAAATAATATATTTTCTTTAAATTTAATAACATAAACCGGTTGACACATCATACTCTGGATCACTAACGCTATGAATGAGTTTCAATTAAATAGCTTTAATTAACCAATCCCATCCGATTTAAAAACAATATTAGCCTCAGAAATAAGTCTTTCAAAGCCGTGGGGCATAACGTTGTTTGTGGACGTTGAATATAATTAATTAAGTAAATTTGTTTTCATAGTCGTATATATTAAACTGTGTTCACACTTTGTGTCAAATTCAGAAACTGAATTGAACGTGAAAGAAAGCAGATAAACTGTAGTTTATTTATTTAAGTCCACTAAAAAGGTATTAGTATACTTAACGACTTCTCCAAGAATTTAATTTAGTTAACGACAACTATGTCATCCTGCCCTAGAGATTCTGGTGCCGTCACACTATCCATATCCATATCAAGATTAAATAAGCAGATGCAATCTTCCTCACCTACAGACATTTTGTCCACATATTTTTAGTATTTTACTTATTTATGGATAAATAACATACTTCAATTACACTAATATCGTTGTATTTTTATTTTTATTTAATAAGGCCTAACTGTAAGTAGGATTATGACATATTCCAAAAATCAATTTATACATGATTTTGAATTTAGAAGAATAAATCATGTATTTCAATTACTGTTACAATTCATTTCACAATTTCTTTAAGTGGTCTAAATCAATATGTTTAGAAAAATAACGATAGAATCAAAAAATTGTAATTAATTTTGAGCACGTCACATATCATGCCATTTTCACATGTGTTACATGAAATGAATTTTGAAATAAGTTTTAAATTTTGATTCAGGAAAAGAGATATAAAAAATCCCTTCATTTATGATAGTTTTTAAATTTTATTTCGTGTTAATATGACATTCACTTTAGATCTACTTGAATTTAATTGTTTTTTTTTTTTTGGTGCAGTGATATTATGACGTGAGTATTTTGTTAATTTAAATATGAAGACTCAAATCATTGGAAAATGCATTAAAAATACATCAGCAAATCAAATGGCAATGATAAGTGAAATTTATTATTTATCTCGCTGAATTAAAAAAAAAAAAAAAACATAAGAGTTTCAAAAAGTGATGAATTTCGTTGTCATCAAGTCTGTTTAAAACTTTTTACAAAACTAAAAATACGAACACGAGATTGTTCAAAACGACCTCCAATTTAGACTTTCATATTTTTTTTCAAAATATCCACGTATTTCTAAACAAAGCATAGTTGATTCCCTTACAATTTAATTTAATGGGATTGTGGTTGGTCAATCCACAATAAATAAAGATTAATTTATGGATGATGAAGTTCCATATTATTTAATTGAACTTATACGAGGATTTCATACAATTTTTATCTTCAAAATAATTTTTCATAAATAAACATAGATCTAATTTTTAATTTTTATTCAATTTTGATTGTGAATCCCAAAAAAATAAAAATGTATATGGATGCTACTACACATTGAAAATAAAAAGGAAAGTTCTTCATCAATTTTCAAAGACCTAACTTAGTAAATAAACTCATTAAATGATCTATAAAAATCAAACATACCTCTAAAAAAATAATTTCTCTGGCAGAAATTATTTTCAAATTTTAATATTTTTTCTCATTGATGATATTAATTAATGCGACAATAGTATTATATTTTGCTATAATCCAAGATTCCGTATTGAAATTAAATGAACCTATAAATTGGCGACGAATTAAATTTAATAAGAGAAAATTATTTATATATAAGTTCCGTTATCCATTGTTTTCTCGACCACTATTTTTAATCGGAAACTTCCTCACTTCCCAAACTCCGCACACACACAAATGAAACTATAATGAATCTCTCTACTTCTTCTTCCTCCACGCTCTTTGCTTGCTCTACTACACCTAGGGTTTCTGCTTCACATCCCATTTCTAGATTCTCCTGCTCACTAAAATCCGGCTGCGGCGGTGGGGGAGGCGGTCGGAGGTGGAGTCAGTCTTCGTGCCTTGTTTTCTGCGCTTCCAAGCTGCGAGGAATGTCAGAGGCGATTGTTGAAAGGAGGAGCTACTTCAGTGGCACTGTCGCAGCCGCAGCTGTGGTCGCCTCTGGCTCCGCTTACAACCAGGACGAGATTTCGACGCCTCGAACTTTCATCGATGCGCGTTCTGAACAAGGTCGTTTTCCTTGTTTGACGTATTTTACGAACTAGCTTAGTTGCGTATCTGCATGTTATTTCCTTTTCATTTTTTTATTGCTTATTGGAGGAGGTAATATATTTGTTCTTACCGACTCTGTGCAAGTGCAACGATGCTTTAGTTGTAATTACTGATTTATGGTTACAGATGAAAATGAAAGAAGAAAACAATTAAGCACATCATATATCTTTTGCATGTTGACACACACACACATATTTATCTACTGTATATGTGTTTCCTGTCTTGATTTTGTCTTGAATTCGGTTTATTTTCGAAAAAATTAATCAATGACCATTAGTTTATCATGGTTTAAGAAAAGAGCAAACATGCTTATATGTGCACATACGGACTAATGTATTCTTCTAGGTTGACGTGATTGGTTGTGTGGTGAGTTTTGGAGCATACCTTTTGATTTCATGATGTGATAAGTTGACTTAGTATTGATACTTACTTCTAATATTCATAAAGCAATGCTGCTGGAATGTGTTCTTCTATAGTTATTGGCACAAAGAAGTAGATCAATTAAAAGCTTTTTGCAAACTATGGATTTTCCGGTCATATGATTTTCATTGGCGTTCCTCTTTGTGGAAAAGTATCCATCTTGTTACTTGTCATTAGATGTGCAAACACATGAAGCCATTTCCTCTATTGTTGGTTTATGGATGTCAATAATTTTGATCCGAAGAATCTGCATTTGACTCTTATGGTGTGTTATTAATGCATTTTTTTTTTGTCCACTGCAAACTAAATTCACGTGTGTGTGTATGAAAATTCAAAAGAATGCAGGGTGACACTGAATGCAGTATCTTACTAACTGAATAAGAAGAAAACAGTGGGAACAAGGACCATGCCTAGTTTTTGGGCTTGACAAAATACGGAATTTAATGCTAAAAACCAAAGATCAATGTCCTTGTAAAAGTGCTAACATTTTTTAATAGAAGGTCCAATGCAGTATACCGTAATAGGAATGCATATTTTTGGTTTCTGTGACTCCTATAGTTATCTTTGTGAGCGGCACTTAAAAGAAGGGAAAGACAAAAATTGGAAATTCTACGGTTGAGGGAAGTGAAAGATAGTTAAAGATACTGGAGGCATTGGACAGTGGAGAAATTCAAAAAAAAAGGAAAAGGCAGATGCCACCTCCTATACTCCATGATCAGTCCCAGGCTAAAGGGTTAACATATCTTTTAACTTAAGTACAGCTTAATGAGTAAAATATTTTTGCAATAGCAACTAAGACATCAAAAAGAACATTGTTTGAACAGGAGGAAAAAAGAAGAAAAATCTTATTTATGTTATGAGTTTTCCTTAAATTAACACCAAGTGATAGATGGCCTTAGGAAGAGCTTCGAATAAATACCAATTATTTTGCTTTCTTGTATTACCTTTGTTTCTAGCATGCTTGTAGTTCCTAGTTTTAAAAGCGGAGAAGCTTTTGTTCAGTGCTGGACAGTGATATGAACTGGATGTAGTAAAACCTAATCTCATTCATTAATGGTCTTCTTCTCTCATTTCATGGCTTTCTTGTATGGGAGATATTAAATCTTTCTAAACTGTGATTCACACATATTTCATTTTTACTTGTCACACCAATTGCTGAATGTTTTATGGAAGACACTGATTTTGCTTTAAGTTTAATCTTTCATTGCAAAATTGTTTACCTAGATTGTCTAGCATCCTTGGAAGTCTTATGTATTTTCTCAAAAAAACTAGACCACCTCTAGACTGTGGATAGATGACTAACTTCTGAAAATATATTGCTCCTTACTCATTGTTTAGTGATGGTAGGTGACTTTTTTGTGTGTTCATTTACATGACGACCTTTGTTACTTTCCTCCCAGTGTCATTAAAGTTCATGAGAAGGAAGGAGACATATATTATTTAATATTTTTATTGATGGTGTGTGATAACCTGTGCAAGCATCCATTCTTATTCATGTCTAACCTGCTTAAATAAATTATGTGTTGATAGAATCTTGAATTGTAGGTTTATATGGCCTTCGATGCAATGGTCCATGTTATAATCTAAACCTTATCTGCCATAAACTTAAGAACTTAAAGCTAATAAGAATGCTTAGTCCTTTAGATTGAAACAGTGTATGCATGAAATTTCCTTATGTAAAAATTATGTTTTCAGACTTGCTTTTGGGGATACAAAAAGAAGCAGAAGCTGGAAGATTGCCGAAAAGTGTTGCTCAGGGGATGGAGGAGTTGTATTACAATTATCGAAATGCTGTAAATCAATCTTTTTCCACTCATGGTGCAATACTTTTTTTTAGGTGTAGTTTAAAAAACCTAGCCCTACTTAATTAACCTATCAGTTACTTTAAGTGTGCATCATGATTCTAGAAGACTGGAACACATATATATCTCTTTCTCTGATGACTCCATAAATCTCAAGTCTGTTGCAGTTGCTGCTAGCCAAAGCTTTTAAACTCTTATAATTAAATTAAGAGGAAAGAGAGAAAAGGACAAGCTGCAGACTGTAGTTAGATAAGCAATCTTAACTACATTCTCGATTTTATATATATATATATATACTCCAGCAATCATTCATGATTTAATCTATTCTTCTACTCGATGTTTTTTCATGTAAGCCCAGTAAATTGGAGTTGAAACTGATATGGTAGGCATGCTTAATCTTAATCTCTCATGCTATGGGCATGTTTTTCGTTTTGATATGGTGGCTTTTCCAGTACCCAAAATGGAAATTAAGTTGGCAACACCAGATTTATTTCCACATTATAATCTCCTCACAAAATGTTTAAAATTTAGTATCTTGGTATTTATGCCATTGCGTGAGCAGGACATTCATAAAACAAGTAGTCTCTCCCCCTGGTTCACCTATTGAAATTTTAGTAACGTGTGGAAATCCTTTTGAAGTGTACATTTATCTATAACTAGAAATCTTGTGAGTCTATTCCACTTTCATCCTTCAGATTTTTTCTGAGAACTTTATCTACCTATAAGAAAGCAAGACCTAGGAGAAGTGTTTTGATTTTGCTGTTATTTCTAATCAATTGGAAATAGTAAGTTACTTGTTATTTCCACCCAGGCATCGTGTTTGCATATGCAATGGTAGACGAAATTGGAATCTATTTTGATTGAATAGCTTTGTCTATTATTAACTGATAATTTAGTTGCAGGGAACAAGGTAATGCTATAGTATCTTAATGATCAAAGTCTATGTATATAGAGGAATAATATTCATGTTGTCCACAAATCATAAGAGGTGGTTATTTGGAGGCCTTGATGAGTAGACTCAGGTTTAAGTCTTACTTTCAGGAATAAATTGATGCTGTAAGCACATGATTTTTGTGATATTCAGGCTTTGATGACTATTCTAAGTTCTAGTTAGCCCTTGTAAAGTATATGATTGCATGACATAGTTTCTTGTAGTGATATATAATACAGTGCAAATATGTTGGTGTAGAAATACATTACATCATGGAATATATACAACCGATAATTAGTAATATAAAGAAATTTTAAGATAACCTATTATGTCCTGTTGTAACTCTTTATAGATTTTTCTTTTGAATTTCGGTAATATAAGAATTTTTGAACATGTTGCACCAGGGACTATCTGATGCCAAGTCACTCATTAGGCTATGTACTAGGATTGTCTTAGGTTAGCTGATAACTCTGAGACAGTCTAATGCAACAGAGAACCCTGTTTTCTGAGATTTTATGTTTAGTTCATCTGTTGCTTTTCAGTTAATTGGAGAAGGAAAAAAGAAAGAGGTATCTAATTTTTGAATGAAATATTAATGTCAGTGATGCACCTTATTATTACCATGACTTGCGCTACCTGGTGGTTACCCAGCCATCAAAATTCCTGACTTTTTGGTTGTGTTTTTAGGGCAAAATTAGTGCTTGCAGATGAGTAGTCCCAACCTCTATTCTTTCTGTCCGATGCTTTAACTGCAAATTCTGAACACTTACAAATTACAGCTTACTGAAATTATAATAATTTGAGTCTATTGGAGTGTTCTCTGTTGCAAGTGGTCATATATATTTTCTGCTTTAAGTTGGAACAAATGATTTGAAAAGTGACTTGACTTATTGGCATGCATGATGATGGTGAAAGTTGCACCTCAAAGATTCATCCATTTCGCTGGAACTCACTATTCTGCTACTTCTCTTTCCTCTGGGTTTCTAGATACTGCCAAACTTTTTCCATGGTTGAATGTACTATTACAATGGGATTAGTTAACAATTATCATTGTTATTATATTAGTGATAGGGAGTTGCAAACTCCCTTGTCATTTTCTGTAAGTATTCTGGCGTCTTATGGAATGAAATTTAGTTCTTGTATCTGAACATTCAGGTTTTGCACAGTGGACATCCCAATGCTGATGAGATTGTTTTGTCTAATATGGCTGTTGCATTGGACCGTATATTCATGGATGTGCGGGTATTCCTCTATATCTATTTTATTTTAATTTCACTATGTGAGTTACCCAATTTCCAGCTATTGATTCCAGCATGTGCTCTCATTTTGTAAAATCAACATTTCAGGACCCATTTCAATTCTCACCACATCACCAAGCCATTCGAGAACCTTTTGACTATTACATGTTTGGCCAGAAATATATATTTCCCTTAGTTGATTTCAGGTTAGTCAACCACTACATCCTCCCTCCCCTTTTCTTTTCCTAAAAAGTGCTAAATATATTTTTCTGAGCGATTTGTCTTAATCTTTTATGTCATCGGCTCTAGAAAAACCATCTTAAATTGTAGTCTGGTAAATTTTGATTTGATAACTGGTCTTAACTGGTGAGTGAACATAAAAGATAAGGCCAAATTATATGCTCTTCGAAGTTGACTTTTTCCTGCTGTATATTTATCAAATGAATAGCAGTTAAGGTTAAAAAAAACTTCTTAGAGCATAATTGTCACTCAGTGGTGGTTGAATTAGTAAGATAATGTCACTGTGGGGCTCTCCGTATATAACTACTGTTTTGTAGTTTTGCTTTGCTTTGGAGTTGCTTTGTGATGGCTCAAAAAATGGTTGATAATTGGGTGTGCAGTTGTCCTACCAGAATGTGTGTCTTTTAAAATTACACGAATTATTCTTGATGATTTTCCTAATTTTATTTTTATTTCTCAAAATGCAGAATAACAATTTGTTGCTGAACTTTGTTGTTTACTTCTTTGGTGTGCGCATGCGACTGCAAGTATTTTTCTTCTTAGCAATTATTTCCATAGTTTTAGTTTCTTCAACAGTTTGTTGGGCAAATATCCTTTAGAAAATTTCTATACCGATTATACTATTGGAGAAAGCTTAAGTGTCATCTTTTTGTTTGACTCAAATTTCTTATATGGATCTAGTTATTTCACTCTGCCTCATCTTTCATGTTAAATATCTCTATGCATGTTTAAGATTGGGTAACGTTCTACTGCCAACTAAATGATGGAATGATGTGTTAGTAATGAAGGATGATGTTCTGGATTTTTGCCCTTCTGTTATGTACTTTTCAACTATGATTTGGAGCTGTTCATTTGGCAAGGGAAATTACTGGAGGTCACAAACTGATCCTCAATGGTTTGTGTATTTTTGTTAATCTGGAATGATCTTCTTTGATGAAATGCATGCTATGGCTCTCATAATTAGTTGAGAAAGTTCATAACTATCTTTCTTTACTTAATGATTCACAAATGGTCTACTTTTTTGTACGACATGGAATTTGTTCATATGCATTCATAAAACATTGTTTTGTGTCTTGTAGGGATATATAATGTTCTGTGTGCTTTATGAATGGTTCTACTGCTTGTTATAATCGTAATTAACTTTGCATTTCAGAAATTCATTTCTTGGCAACATGTCCCTCTTCAAAGAAATGGAAAAGAAGCTTCAGCAGGTGCACATATTTGATCACTTCAATCACTTTCATCTTGTTGTACTTGTGTTATTTGGACACCAGTATTCTTTGAAGCAAACAGATATTGTTAACATGTTTGTTTCTTTTCTTTTCGTTCTTTTTTTTTTTTTTTTTCCAAGTGAGTAGATCTTCTCCTACAGTTTAAATGCTTGTATTGGTAGCCCTTTCTCACTGCCTAAGTAATAATGCATCAAATTTTCCTGTCTTTCTCAACCATTGTTTCTTAATAAGAGGATGGTACTATATTACTTGCTTCAGTAATTAGGTATGTGGCCTTATTTATTTCATGAAAGTAATTAGGTTCTCCAATTCCTAATTGTTTGGTATGTAGATGCACATTCTGGTACTGTTAGAAGGAAAATGCAATCACACACTACCTGTTTAAGACCCTAATCTCTGCCATGTCTTCTTTTTCTTATTTTATTTACTTCTTCTCTCCTTGCCGTTTCCCTTGTTTATGTATGCTTCTACTTCTCGATCTGTCAATTGTGCGTGAGTGTGAATTTTCCCTTAATGAGTATTTTTTGTTAATTTTCTAGTGGCCAATTATTGAATAACATTTTCTTAGATGTTACCTAACTTTTTGTCAGTTGTTGGCGGTCATGGATTTGGTATACTGAAGGTTGTATTGTTTGCTTGAACCAAGCTTTTGCATCTGCTTTTTGATAGTCTTCCAATGTCATAAATTTCAGGGTGAGAATGTCATTTTAATCTCCAATCATCAAACTGAAGCTGATCCAGCTGTTATTTCTTGGCTGCTTGAATCCACTAGTCCGTTTATTGCTGAAAATATGGTGACAGCATATGTCCTTGAACTCAAATTACCATTAAAATTTATCTGTATTTCTTTCTTTCTTTTTATTTTTTTTATTTTTTTTTATTTGAATTAGCAATGTAAAACTTTGAATGTAATGCAGATCTGCGTTGCTGGGGATAGGGTGGTTACAGATCCTCTGTGCAAACCATTCAGCATGGGAAGGTGCTTAGCTTGATGTTCTGGAGTATTCTTGTTTCGGGATATATGCCATTTACTGCCAACTAATTTACTCAAATTTGATTGGTTAGGAATCTTCTATGTGTGTATTCCAAAAAACACTTGAATGATGATCCGGAGCTCACAGATATGAAAAAAAGAGCAAACACAAAAAGCTTGAAAGAGATGGCAATGCTTTTGAGGTACACGTACGCTACAGCAGTTACTAGTTCTGTAATTATGTAAAAACTGTGAAAAAATTATTGCTGTTATACTTTTGTCTTCTGTAACCCTTATCAAAACTTTCTGCGTCACATCTTGTGTTTCTTTCTGGCCCATTGATTTTTATATTAGCTGTATTGTTTACTGTTTTGGATTCCATTAGCTACATCTCACTTACTGTTCAGTTATGATTTCATCTAATATAGTGTTATAGCTTTCAAATCAAGTCCAGCACCTACTCTTTAAGATCTAATATGAAACATTTAGGGTGGATTTAAGCATTTTCTTATAACAAAAACATATTACAACACATGAAATAATAGTGTGGTTAAAGAAATCACTCTCTTTCCAGCAGCATTTGGTTCTGGAGAGTTGGTATGGAGTTCCCATTGAGGTTGGTAATGGTGGAATCTTATGCATCATCACCTATCTATCCATAAAAACAATGGTTAAACCTTTTCTTTGTCACATGTACTTTGATCGAGCTGCTTTCAGAAATTATTGTGAAGGGTGCATTAGCTGTGGACATCACCAGACAGGAAATAATGGACGTGGGAAGTTTGAAGAATTACTCTAAAAGCCGGACCAATAGGGAAATCCCAATTCATTGGACCTTAGGTAGTTACTACCGTAGAGCAGATAAATGATGGAGTCAACTAGACTGCAAGCAGAAGTTGACTGTTAGCATCAAATAATTCATTCCACCTAAAAAAGCTTATATATTATAACCTGAATTCAAAATACTAATAAAAGATATTCAACACCTGATAGCCCCTGTCCATCTGACCTCATTTGATACAGTCAGCACTATATTGTTTCTGGACCAAGTTTACTTCAAACTACTGCACTGCCAGTGTTTTCGGCCATACTGACTTACTCCAATTTTCATCAGCTTGTTTGACTAGCAAATTGCCTCCATACTGACTTACTCCAATATATGATCTTGTTACTGGTAGTAAACTTTCAACATTGGACTTTAGCCTTGATTACAGGGTTTATTTCAATCTTTTAAGAGTACAGTAACAAGACAGACAAAAGATTAATGTTTCTCTAGATATGTGTGGTATTGAAAATAAAAGGAACCAAGGTCTTAAGAGTTAAGAGGCAATTTATATTGGCAGAACAACCACTATCTAGGTTTGAACTACTATAGATATAAAAATCATGGTATATAATGACTACACAAGTGAGCAGAGTATGTAAAGTTGGGAGAAACAGTATGGTCTTATTGATAAAAGTCATTTTTATTTGAATGTCATGAAAGATAAGTTTTCTTATTCCAAATAAAGTTTCAAAGACAATTAGCATCAACATAGAAAACCTTTTGTATTTGGGGTAAATGTGTTGTCTGTACTTTACTTTTTAGCATAAAACATACTTGTAATTCTTTGGACTAAAAAGTCCAGAAGCTAAAATATATCTAAAAAAAATTAATAAAGGTAAGACTGGAGACCTTAAAAATTACATAGAAGAATAGTTCCACAGTGAACTCCTTTGGGAAGTTCCTCTTTAATGTGGCATACAACTTCAAATCATTTGAACATGAAGATGTTATCAGTTAAATCATATATCTAGTTCCAATATATATATATATATATATTGTGATGATTCATCTCACTGGTTGCATTTAATTCTAAAAAAAATTCTAATGGTGGATTTAGGATTGTGTAATAATGAATTTTGCCATGATATGTAGTTCAGGGTGCCAATTCAAGTGCAGAAATTAATTTAATTTTTTTTTTGTTCTTCAGCTTTTTATATCAACTCTTGACTGATATGCTTAATTTTTTGGATTTAGGAGTGGATCAAAAATCATTTGGATAGCACCAAGTGGTGGGAGGGATCGCCCAGATCCTGTCACAAAAGAATGGTATCCAGTATGTGTTCTTTCCAATTCATATTCATTTAATTGATGAATATGGACATACATATGCCAAAAATTTTAAAGCCTGGTTGTCTACATTTTCAAACTCATTTCCTATTTCCAGAATTTCAATGGTTCTAATTATTTATGAATGGCTTAGTTCTATGTGGACTATAAAGGTTTGAAAGATAATAGAATATTCTGTTTTACAGTGTTTTGTATGTGGAACTACATGAAATGTTAAAACATCTAGTGGTGATCTTGTTGTGTGCATAATTAGTTGTTAAATATCTGTCGGTTTGAATTAATCCTGAAAATAAAAGCGAACTGTGTTTATAATGGAAATGGGTTAAAAAAATTCGTTTTCTTTTTAAATGGTATAAACTTTCTAAATGAACACGAGAATAAATTCGTTTTTATAATTTAGTCCTGATATTATTCTTGTATTTTGATAAGAAAAAGGATAAAATGTTGGCACCCGGTAAGTACTGCTATTTTATTTTCTGTACAAGACAGGTGACTGTTTATTGCATTCTAAGCTACCAGCCTCTTCTTTAGCTGACATCTTGTCTACAGTCCTGCTCCAGTTCCTCTGTTTCATCTTCATATATTAGTTTGGTGATGCAAACCATATAATTTCAGGTTTTCTTTTGCATTATCTTCTCTTCTAAATGTAAAACTGCACTTCACTTTAATATATATATATATATATATATATATATATATATCAAGTTGTGACTGCAATAACAATCCTAAATTCGGGGAAAGAGGGTGTTCCTTTATCTTGGGCCTTGGGATGAGAGGTGGCTAACTTGTCTTTAGGATGGATAAAGGGTTGGTGAAACGTTTGGGATTTAGCAGTTGGAAAGTTGGATCTGAGTCTGTACCAGATTGACAGGTTCAGCTTTGAGTGCTTTGGTGTTTGGGGTAGCTTTTAGTCCTGGGGTGAAATTGATCATTGACTGCTGGTCTAGCCTCTAGGTGGGAATTAGGGCTAGGCTTGTTGTGGCCAGTGGGAATTTGTGTGTTTGTGGTTTGGTGAGCAGTCGGGAACGGGACTGTCTTGAAAACAGAAATGATGGTCTTCACACTCTTGCTTAAAATGGTGGTCCTCACTGGACCTCCTTGTCATTTTTTTTTCTTCTTTTTTATTTGTATTTATTAATGCATTTTCACTCTTTTTAGCATCTATAGCTGTTTTATCATCAAAATTGATTGTGGGTAAGAGAGAATAAAGGGCGGGTTGGCTTTGCCAAGATATGACACCTTTGCTTTCACATGCTAAGAACAGAAGGCCAGGGGATTACAAATGAATCTTTCTGAATATGTCAAGAACAAATGCCTAAATTCTTTGCTGAAGTTCTAAGATATTGTCTCTTAAGAATTAATTGCTGGTTTTGGTTGCGAGAACTTTCACATATCATGTCTTAGAAATCTAGAAATACTTCCTGGTTTCTTTTGTTTCCTATGCCAATCCATAGAATTTGTAATCTCTTATTGGTTGTGAGCTCTTCAAGGATTTTTACCACGTTTATGTTTTCACCCTCATAAACCTTATCTCGTTACAAAAACAGTTTCTGCACCTGATTAATTGCCCAAAAATTAATGTCCATGTGATACTTTGAGATAGTTATATCATTCATGTCCAAGCCAATTTTTCTTTACGATTCACATTAACAGCTCCATTGGAGAACTTGACATGGTTACTGCTTTGTATTCAGTAAAATTTTGTAGATTGTTAGGACTAGCTTTTAACTCTCATAAGTGTTCTCTTGTGTCTTCCAAGAACAAATGTGCCTGTACTATCTTTCTACTGCTCCATACATACCACTCGCAAAGTAATTTGTATGTTTAATATGTGATTATTATTTTTTATACTTGGTAATTGGTTCTCAACCTAAGGATTGTCCTTGATTATCGGGTCTGCTTTAATAATTCCAGATATTCCAGTCCTAGTTTCTCCTTTTCATAATGATATGAGATCTGCAGGCACCTTTTGATGCATCCGCAGTGGACAATATGAGAAGGCTTGTAGAACATGCTGGTGTTCCGGGCCATATGTACCCCTTAGCAATCTTGTGCTATGACATTATGCCCCCTCCACCTCAGGTATTTTCTAAAGAGGATCTTCGTTTCTTTGATCTGTAATGCTCATTTATCTGCTTATAATTTGTCGATAGGTTGAAAAAGATATTGGGGAGAAAAGAGTGATATCCTTTCATGGAGTTGGGCTATCAGTTGCACCAGAAATCAATTATCAGGAAATTGCTGCAGCTGTTGAAGATCCTCAAGAGGTTACTTCTTTTCTTTTTTTGATAAAGAGGTTACTTCTTTAATGTCATGATCATCTGTCATTGCTGTTGAACTATCTTAAAAAATTGCATGGAAGCATACTACTAATTCCAAGTGGATCCTAAAATCTCTAAACAACCAACCAATTCGTTTTAAGGGTTTTGATTCAATCTGTTTGAACAGTGAAATCACATTAAGGCCTTTTTCTTCCATTGCAGGCAAAAACAACATACTCGCAGTCACTGTATTCTTCCATGTGCGAGCAGTACAATGTGCTACAATCTGCAATAAATGGCAAACAAGGTCTTAAGGCGTCAACTCCTAACATCTCGCTCTCACAACCATGGCAATAGTCCTCTTTAGATTACATAATGCTTTGTAACAGGTATGTTTACCATAATCTGGTTAAATTTCTCAAGAAATTACAATTTGAGCACCGCACTGCTTTTGCTGGGTTTCACCTGTTTTGAGGGTCAATCAATTTTCACTTTTATCATGAATCATAAGGTTTTCCACGCAATCGCCAGTCTTTAGTTTGTATTAAACTTCCAATAAGAAAATTATGCTTCATTATTCAAAAGTTTACAGATTTTTACACTTACCATCAACACTTTTGTTTTTCTTTATTTCACCTTGTCAAGTCCATAAACTTTTACACTTCACCATCTCAAGCTTTTCATCAGTGGACATGTTTCTTGATTGGGAATGCCTGGGAAAGTGAATTGTAAAAAGATAGAATGTAAAAAAAAGACATTGAGTGAAATGAGATTGAATATCTTGGTAATCCTGCAGGTGAAACCATCTTGATTTGGTGATAACAGTGGACATCTGTAGCTCAAGTCCAATTTAGTTGAATCAACGAATTCATCACGAGATGCAGTTCACAATACCAACTACAACTGCTATTACTTGTTTTACACAAACAGGATTTACCCTTTTGGTGGGAAAAGCTGCTGGGGACGTCCAATTTCAGGGTGAGATTTGTACAGTAATGAGCAATTACTTGTATATGCGATCTAGTATATCACGCATTAGATTTTGTACGTTTTGCACTATGTTGGAGTTTTGATTTTTGATGTGAAATATTGCCTAAGAAAGAAATGGCCAACATCCAATGATTTTAATTGATGAATCAGTAGGCTAGAAAAGATCACTCAAAATCAGTAAATATTTGGAATTTCTTGAATTTTTTAGACCTTTTCTCATCTATATAACAATAACACTTGAGATGGCAACTCAGCTCTCTCACCCCCTTCACCTCCAAATTTTGGTTATTGATTTTTCTTTAAATTAATTTTTGCTTGTTTGAAATTATTTTCAAAATACATGGTACTTTAGAGTAATTGATTGTATTTCATAATGATCATTACCTTATTTCTATGTAGACATTTACTATCATATATATATATATATATATATATATATATATATATATATATATAGAAAGTAGATTATTAGGACACGTGATACAACCACGGTGATCCTCACAATAATTATATATTTTAATTTTTAAAATCAAATTTTACAAAATTGGGTTGATAGAATCTTATTACTCAAACTTTCAAAGCTATGAGTCAATTAAAATAATTGGATAAATTTCATAATAAAACTCAATTTATAAATTAGTACTCAATTTTAGATTTAAATTTTAAAATTTCTCAATAAGGAGTTCAATTTAACTTTTTTTCTCAATTAAAGGCTTGAAAATTAGATTGAGTTCTCAATTCAAGATAAAAGATAATTTTCTTTTCTTTTTATTTATATTTCAATATATATTTATATTTTAGATAAGTTAAGACAAGTTAGTGCAATTTTGAAATGTTCTTCATCCAACTTGTATTAATATATATATATAATATTAATACAATTCATAAAATTAAGAATTCTTTATTTTCTTAAGTTTATGAATAAAAATATAGAAAATTGATTTTAATATTATTTAGTTAATACAAAATTATATTAAATTGAATTAATTATATTTTTTTCTTAATATTTTAAAATAAATTAAGACAAGTTGGATGATAATTATTCTTAAAGTGCTTTAATTTATCTAAAATATGAATGCATATTGAAATATAAATAAATTTATAAAATAAATAAAAAGAAAATGAGATTTTATTTCAAGCATTAAATTGAGAAAGATTATTAAATTGAGCCCTTTATTGAGAAATTTTAAAATTTAGGTTTAAATTGGAGAACTAATTTATAAATTTGATCTTGTTATGAAATTCATCCAAAATAGTATGCTTTATATATATATATATATATATTTTATATATACTATGAAATTGATTTCTATATTTTAGCATATTAAAATTGGAATGGGAATTAAATTAAATATATAAAAAATATATTTCTCAACATATAACAATTATATTGTATTAAAATAAAAATATCTGCATCAACAATTAAAGTATTATTTAATCATAAGTATACTTAAATAAAACTAGTGTAGGTGTGTGCCGTGACCGTTGAATCGTTGTTTTAAATATTTATTTACTGCAACTTAATAGGTCAACTTTTGGAATTCCAGATTTTATTGCTCTATTAATTCATTTTGAAGGGAGCAATGCGTGGATAGGAAGAGGGGAGCAGCGGGTTAATGTCTTCTTATGTTAAAACTTAATGTATCGCCGAGAAAAGCAGCAAAAAAACCATGTATATGTATTAGACTTGAGTTGGCTACTGGAGTATTTGAGCATTATATATGTATATAAAGTCTTTATTTTTTTGATTAGGAAGAGATGGTAAATCGAGAGATATACTGCCAGAGTGACAAACATTTGTGAAAGAGCCAACATGTTGTAAAATGATTTCCCTTTACTCACCAACTCGGGTGTGTTCTAGGCGTGTATATTTAGGTTATTATTAATTGATGAATTGGACATTTAAGCAGTGAATTCCAGTTATCCCTTACAATTAATTTATATGTGCCGTAACATGACATATCTTTCCTTATTTGACCTGCCTTTTTCTTCAATTCAGACCACTGCAGAAGGAATTCTATATTTATGAGTTGTTCAATTTAGTTAGGTACCAGTTAAGAGAATTTGTTTTCTAATATTAGGTAAGAGATTTTCATATTTAGAGCATCTCCAATGGGGGTATAAATAAATATTTGTATCCACCCATTTACTACAATAAGCATTGGGAAGTTAGGTACATATAGGAGAGAGAAAGTTTGGGTACATTTATTTGTACCTAACTTTTTAGTGGGGTCCATTATATTTTTAGTGTACTTTTTTAATTTATTTGTATTTTTTCCTTTTTTTAATTTATTTACTTATTGAAATTGAAGTGTATATTATTTATTTATTTATTTTGAATGCACATTTATTTCCCTTTTAATTTATTTATTGAATTTTGAATAATGGGATTCAAGATATTATTACTATTTTTTTTTTTTATTCAATTTCGAATAATGGAACTTATGACAATAGACTCAAATGAGTCTATTTTGTTATTTCTATAGGTTCCGTACCACGACACAAAAAATTTAGTATCGCGGTATCCAGGTGCAAAGAATCGTGGTTGTTTTGCCTGAAGGTTGGTACCGCGATATACAAATGTAGTACCGCGGTATTAAGGTGCACACAATAGACTCAGATGAGTCTATTTTGTTCTTTCTATAGATTCAGTACCGTGGCATAAAAAAATACATTTAAAAATCGATTAAACCATAGTAAAATAAAAAAAAAAATACATTTCAAAACCAATAAAACCATAACAAATTTTTAATTACTATTCCAATGGTAATTTTTACTATTTAAATTGTACCGATGGTGAATTTTGAAAAAAAATCATTTATAAATACATGACAATTCTTTCATTTATTTTATCAACTTCTACAATTTTCTCCTATTATTTTCTACTATTTATTTTGGCAATTGTTATTCTTACAATGGAAGAAAATCCTTGGATGAATTGGTTCAATAATTCTTCTAATTTGGAAGAAAATTCAAATCCTTGCCCTGAAAATTCTACCATTGCTTCCCAAAATTCCACCATTCGACCCAACATGATACTGATGGCTACCCCGGGTGCTCCATATTTTATGTATCCACGTGAATATTTTCAATTTCCTTTCATGTCCCCCTCCTTATGGATTTCCTTCTCAAAGTACAACAACAATGCCTTCAAACTCATCAAGAAGAGTTAGTATAGACGGATCGAGCACTGACAGGGAGTGTAATACTCCATCCTCGGGGCCAACTTCTCCATTCCCACCACATTCATCTCCTCCAGGAATCGAGAATATTATTCTCGAAGCAGATGCAGATTCCAAAGGGGTAGACAATGTCTCGCAAGGAAAAAAAACGACATATACTCCAAGATACACGGGTCCAGAAAATGAGTTTCTCGCAAAGTGTTGGGTGAACATTAACGAAGATTCAGTAATCGGCAATGCTTAAAAATTGGATCAGATGTGGAAAAGAATCGCAGTAGAGTATAATAAAATTCGGCACAATGTTAAGTTTATTAACAAATTTATAAAAAAAAGAATTATTTTCCAACATTTCAACAAAATATATTAATTTAATTTTTTTAATTAATTGTATAAATGAAATTGTAAATAAAATTATAATAAATTGAAGATATGAGAATAAAATAGGTGGTTTAAAAAATGTGGGACCTTAAAAAATTTAATTTGTATCTTAAATGATTGGGAAGAAATAGATAGAAATGTAGTGGATTATTAATTTTTAATGTGACAGTGATGTAGATACAAATTATACCCATACGATGCCCTACCTTTTTGCCCATCTATCATTGTTTTATATCATTATTCTTTTGGAGTTTAAATAACGTGTTGTGTAATACGGCTGATGGAAAAACAACTTTTACCACTAATTTTTATAATCACATTGAAATTTATGCATATCCTTAATAATATTTCAATAATATTGGTACCCTGGTTTGAGTAGCAACTAACAAGTAATAGCCTCATATTCAAATTCCACTAAAAACAGTACTAATAACTTCAAAATAATATTTTGTATAAACGAAATGAAAAAGGTTTGATCATGCAAATTAAATATACACACATATGGGGTGGGGGGAGGCGGTATTGGTGGCAAAACTATTATATTGCAAAAGCGGTGAAAAAAATGAAAATATCAATGTTAATGTATGTTGACTTGATTGTAGATTGTCTTAAAGTATGAGAGCATGGAGTGTGTTGGTTTACGTTTAGTATTAATGTATTGCGCTATTTCATATAATCAACTTAGAAAAAATTTATTAACAATTTTTTCATAATGCTTGATATGGTAATATTTTATATCGACATGGATCATTATAAACACATCCAATTTTTGAATTCAAAATCAATTAAAAAGATCATATGATTTATCCTGATTATATCAAGAAGTTTTGAATAGGTTGAACCTATCAACTTTCCCTAATAATGTGGGACCTTGTCCAATTAACCTTTTTTTGATACGAGAGGATTTGGAGTTTCTCACTTCTTTTTGTTTTTATCTTACATGAATTTTGCATGATTTTTGTTGTACATGCTAATGATAAATACATTGTATCTCATCAAATGAATCGATTAGAATTTTATATAATCTTAAGATCGTAATATACCTCATTATGATTATTATAAACGCTAATAACGACAAATGAGATTAATTTATCAGCTTATTTAAGTATTAGTATCTTCCCCCTTGGAATGGCCACACGTGACGTGACAGCTTAAAATTGGTTGAGATTAGGGTTTAAAACGGGCCCATAATGGGCCTCATAGATGGATTAGTATTGGGCCCCCATAAGCACTAAAACCCCAGAAGTCAAAGTGTAAATCATTACGAACCGAGCCTGTGACTAAACACTGAAACGAGCGGGCCCACGTGCCCCCCACGTGACATCTGATTTGATAGTAGAATCCCAGATGTGGTGGTGTCAGGTTAGTTGGGGGACTTGGCCAAAAAACCATTTGCTGGAACGTTTGGAAACAGGTTTGGCCATCTCTCCTTATCCCTATTCTGGATAAGACTTCTTTTCCAATATGACATGTTTCAATTAAGGGGGATTATCATCAATTATGTTTACGGATAATGAAAACTTGGCCTATTTATTTTTATTAATGCACCTGCTTTCTCATACATTTATATACAAAAGACAAAATTAAAAAAAAAAAAAAAAGGTCCTACAAATTTTTGAGTTGCACTTATGTGCTGTATGTGAGTTGGGTCGGACAAAATTCGATCCTAATCTGTACATTTTTTTTTTATCCTAACATTTATATTGTATTAGTCATACATTTATATTATATTAAGCATATTTTTATATACTACTTTACATTTTTAAAAAAAACCCTAATTTTAACGAAAAAACTATAATTTCAACATAAAAAATATCTTAATTTGTACATATATATATATCTTTATATAAATATTACGCATACCTTTAATTAATATTAGTTATCTTTATATAATACATAAAAGTACAACTAACATAATTAAAAGGTATGCTTAACATAAATATAAAAACATGTTTAACATAATATAAATGTATGCTTAACATAATATAAAAATCCTAAATGTATGCTTAACATAACATAAATGTATGTTTAATATGATATAAATGTATGTTTAACGTAATATAAAAATCCTAAATGTATGTTTAACATAACATAAAATCATAAAAGTATGCTTAATATAATATAAAGAACCTAAAGATATGACTAACATAATATAAATATATGTTGAACATAATATAAATGTATGCTTAACAAAACATAAAGGTCTAGCACCTAAAGTGAATTTGGGTGGGTTTGAGCGCATCCACCCATGGGAGCGCGTGGAAGGTACGTGGAGCGGTGTGTGGGCTGAGTCCGATTAGTTGTACTTATGTGCAACTGTTGTACGCGGGTTAGGTCGGGTTGAATCCGACCTGAATCCACACATTTCCTTCTCCTTTTTTTTTTACCCTAACCTTTATGTTGTGTTAGTCATATCTTTATATTATATTAAGCATACCTTTATATTAAGTTAAATATACATTTATGTAATACTTTAATTTTAAAAAAAACCCTAATTTTGACAAAAAAAACCTTAATTTTGACGAAAAAATTATAATTTTAACACCAAAAAATCCTACTGTGTACATATATACCTTTATGTAAATATTACGCATACCTTTAAGTAATATTAATCATACATTTATTTAATACATAAAGGTACAACCAGGGATGAAAATATCGCGATATATCGCGGATATATCGCGAATACGGATATTGCGATATGGATATTGGGGGGTAATGTTTTTTTTCCCGGGTATCGCGGATATATCGCGGATATATCACAGAGTATCGATATCGCTATCGATATCGGTTCGGTGTAGAACAAAACTGGACGGAAATCGCGATATATCGCGGATATATCGCGAAATATCGCAACAACATCAAAAATCGCATTTTTGATGAAAAAAAGTTGATTTTGTCATTATTTTCTTAATTTGAATAGCAATAATCATAGTGATATGTCTCAAAATTCATATGTTCTTGATATTTATAAAAGTTCACAATTTGGTTGGACTACTCGAGATGTTTTTGATCACCCACATCCTCAAATATCCTATGAAGGTTAAAATGAATATCAACAATATGATTGGATTAGTATACACTATCCAATTCATGATGAAGCAGTTGGATGAGATAAAACAACTTATGAATGACATGTGCATAACTATATTAATAAGTAGGGAAAACGTTCAAATAAGCCACTGATGTTTACTTTCAGGTTCATATATCCCACTAAAAATATGTTTAGGTACAAAAACACCATTAATGTTTATTTTCAAGTTCAAAAATCCCACTAAATTATTTTAAGGTACAAAAACACCACTAATGTTTACCTCTAAATACATATAACTCACTTAAGATTTATTTATAATACAATACACCAATAATATTGTAAAATTAAAATATTTATTTACACATTTTAATTTTTATTTCTTATTTAGACATCATATATTTTACATATTTTATAACAAAAAACTAGTCATGAAAATATTAATATAATATCTTATTATATATATAAATATATTATTATTATTATTATTATTACCATTAATTATTATATTATTATTATTATTATTATTATTTATATATATGTTTTTTTTACTTTTAAAGACTAAATAAACAATTAGGTTGATTTGAAATAAAAAAAATTTAACTATGATATTTTCTTTCACATGACATTTCATAAAATATAGAGGTTAATTTGTATTTAAATTAAAAAATAATATCATAGTGAAATTATTATTTCAAATAAATCTAGTTGTTTAATAGTTTTAGTCTTCAAAATTAAAAAGTGTAAATAATAATAATAATTATTAATAATATTTATATTCACACATATATATAATAAGCTATTATATTATGTTTTCATGAATAGATTTTTGTTCTAAAATATGTAAAAAAAACATGAGGTCTAAATAAGAAATAAAAATTAAAATGTGTAAATATATATTTTAATTTTACAACATTATTGGTGTATTATATTATAAATAAATTTTAAGTGGATTATATGTATTTAGAGGTAAACATTAGTTGTGTTTTTGTACCTTAAAATACTTCAATGAGATTTATGAACCTGAGAATAAATATTAATGGTGTTTTTGTACCTAAACATACTTTAGTGAGATATATGAACTTGAGAGTAAATATTAGTGGCTTATTTGAACATTTTCCCTAATAAGTACTCTAATGTGATGAGTTAATATCAATACTGTTTGGATCAAGATGACATTCCATCTACTATGTTTGAACCTCATAGGTCATCCTTTTGGTACTAATGTATTGTGTGATATAATTTTAGTAATTTTGTCTTGTATTATGTAATATATTGTCAATTTTCATTCGAAATACAGTATTTATAATGCTTATTATCTATATGTTAGTTTTAAATATATTATTTTAATGTGATTTTGAGTTGAATAATTGTGTAATGATGTGTAAAAATAATCCCTAAAATTTCATATTAAATTTCCAAAAATTTAATATAATTTCCGTTGTTTTTTCAATTTTTTTACGATATCGATATGCGATATCGATATATCCATCGATATATCCGTAAAATCAAAGTTGCGATACGACATGCGATATCGATATTTTCATCCTTGGGTACAACTAACATAATTAAAAGGTATGACTAACATAATATAAAGGTATGTTTAACATAATATAAAAGTATGTTTAACAAAACATAAAAATTCTAAAGGTATGTTTGACATAATATAAAACTATAAATGTATCCTTAATATAACATGAATGTATGTTTAACGTTAAATAAAAATATGCTTAATATAACGTAAACGTATGCTTAATATAACATAAAAAACCTAAAGATATGCTTAACATAACATAAAATTATAAAATATATTTAATATAACATAAAAATATGTTTAATATTACATAAATGTATATTTAATATAATATAAAAGCCCTAAAAGTATGACTAACATAACATAAATGTATGCTTAACATAATATAAAAGTATGCTTAACAAACTATAAAAATATGCTTAACATAACATAAAAGTATAATACCTGAAACGAATTTGGGTGAATTTAAACGCACTCATCCAAACACACGGTACACGGGGGCGCTTGCATGCGTATGGAGGACGCGTATCCACCAATTATATAAAAGTTTTTGTCATCTTCAAAAGATTTTTTTTTTAAAGGTTTTGAACAAATATTTTTAGATCCATTGTAATATTTTAAGGGTGTTTTTTTTTTTTTTTTTTTTCTCTTTCCAACCATCATAATCCATAATTTTTGTCGGTCCATCGTGACTAGATCCAAGTTACATGAGTTAACAAACCAAGATCAATTAATTTGAATCACATCTAATAATTTCTATATTTTCCAATTTTGATAATAATGGCGAAAAAAAATTATGAGCAAGTAGAATTTATCAGTGGCTGAAAAATGGGGACCAAAATAATATATTTGGACAATAGTTGATCCATTTGGAATTTGAAATGAGTCAAGTGCAATTTAATATATGTATATATTGAGATTTAGATAATCCACAACCCAATCCTATAAATTTCACATAATTTCTTAGGGACCCTAATAAAAACTCATTATTATAAAATATTAATTAATTATTCATATATTTAAAATTTTACAATAAAATAATACAATTACATATATAATTCGTAATATGACATCTTATCTATACAATATATCCTACAAGATTTTAAGGTTTTCAAAATCTAGAATTACAAAAATTTAAAACTTATAAAATCGAAACTAGAAAAATCCATACCCAAATCAATCTCATTAATGGATGAGTCAAGTACATCCCAGTGTCTCTATATATTGAGATTTAGATAATACAAAACCCAGCCCTAGAATTTCACACATTTTCTAAGGGTCCTAATAAAACAACCTTATTATTATAAAATATCAACTAATTATTCAGATAATTAACTTTTCACAATTATATATATAAATTTGTAATATGACATCTTGTCTACAATACATCATGGAAAATTTCAAGATTTTCAAAATTTAGATATACAAAAATTTAACAAGAAAAACTTTTATGTAACTGGTGTACAGATTTGGAATTCGTGTATCTGACTCGACCCGACGCATGCGTCATTCCATGCGCCCTCCACATGCCCCCATGCATTTGGGTGAGTGTGCTTGAACTCACCCAAATTTACTTCATGTGCTATATCTTTATATTATATTAAGTATACTTTTATATTATGTTAAACATACCTTTATATTATATTAGTCATAGGACCTTTATATTATATTAAACATACTTTTATATAACTTGAAATATATATTTATGTTATGTTAACATACTTTTATGATTTTATATTATGTTAATCATACCTTTAGGGTTTTTATGTTATGTTAAGCATATCTTTATGTTATATTAAACATATCATTATGTAACGTTAAATATACCTTTATGGTTTTATGTTATGTTAAACATATCTTTAGGATTTTTATGTTTTGTTAAGCATACTTTTATATTATGTTAAACATATTTTTTAATTATGTTAGTTGTACCTTTATATATTATATAAATATATGACTAATATTATTTAAAGGTATGCATAATATTTACATAAAGATATATGTGTACAAATTATGATTTTTTTTTTGTTGCTAAAATTATAGTTTTTTGGTCAAAATTAGGGTTTTTTTTAAAGTTAAAGTATTACATAAAGGTATGCTTAACATAATATAAAAGTATGTTTAACATAATATAAATGTTAGGGTAAAAAAAATAGGAAATGCGCCGATTCAGATCAAATTCATCCCAATCCGACCCACGTTGTACACAAGTGCAACTCAAATTTAAAACTTATAAATTCGGAACTAGCAAAATCCATACTCAAATCAATCTCATTAATGCATAATGAAATTTCAAGTGTTTTGACGAGTTGAAGAACCAAATTCAAACACACTTTGACGTATGTAGTGGTTGCAATAGCATCACGTTGGAGTTGCTTTGCAATTGATTTATTTGCATCTCATATTGCAAACAAATAGTGAATACACACCAAATTTTACAAGTTAATGTAAACGGCATTTGAGTAAGTAGTCTACCGGTGAACTTACATTATAATAATATCAAATAATTATAAAGAATTTGAATATGAATGAAATGATCAAGCAGCGTAGAGTTTAATGTTTAAGAGTGAGGTTTCAAATTCAAATATAAATGCAAATTTGGTGGTTTTTATGAGAAAAAAATATAAATTTAACTATCAAACCTTAGTTGAAAGAGAGCTACGTGGGCATTTAACTTTATATGGTCCAATTTGATCTCTTAAATTTTTTAATATTACTCTTTTGTTCTAACTTTATTATGAAAACAATATCATACTCATCACGCTTTTGTTAATACATTGTACTTAACTATAAACAAAATCCATCGAACTTTACAGATTAGTATGCACAATCGCAACCAAGGGTTCATGTAGCCGATTATTCGACAAATAGCACAACTTCATTCCATTTTTTTACCGCGAACCATATATAACACTTAATTTAAAATTTTGACTTTAGAAAATAAAGAATACATGTACTAAAATAACCCTAATTTTATTTCCAAAATCATAATTATATTTATTACATTAATAGATGTCACTGTGATACAATTTCTGCACACCAAACCAA
This sequence comes from Scutellaria barbata, assembly GCA_028654395.1. Lineage (NCBI taxonomy): Eukaryota > Viridiplantae > Streptophyta > Magnoliopsida > Lamiales > Lamiaceae > Scutellaria > Scutellaria barbata. Next base: position 15,342,241 of record CM053645.1, read on the forward strand.
CCTAGGGGTCAAATAGGCAGATTTTTAAGATTTAACATTAAAACTTGATTAACCCAAAGTGTAAAGACATGCTTGGTTCGTGTATTGGATTAGTTAGATTAGTTGAATTATGGTGAGTTTGCATTATTTGGGTTAAATTAGGTTAATTTTTTGATTTTTTTTTGGTTTGAATGTTTAATGATAGATTTGACTTAATTTTGTGTTTAGTTGAATGTTATGTTATCTTTTGAGTTAGGTTTATGCATTAAAATTTTATTTGATTCAAATGTTTATTGTGTGTTTAAACAACAAGATCAAAATGCCCTTAAGAAACTCTAATTTATATGAGAGTATTTTGTAATTACGTGGAATAAAAAAGATATAATAGTAAAAGTATAAAAAGAACACTTATGGTGGGTTTATTAAACCCCATAACCCCAATAGTTGCATTTTTTATCCGAATCCAATTTAAACTAGGATTTTTCAACCTATAAAACAAATATGAGTTTAATTGAAATTAAATCTTCTAACCTAGCCAAACCTTTGAAGCAAACATGCCCTAAAAAGTTTAGAACACTTTACAGCAATAAAATTTGAAGGATTAAATTGATAGTATGGTAAAAAATGGAGGGCCAAATAGAAAGTAATTTATAAATGTACAAGAAAGAGTAGGAGTAGATGATGTAATAGGTAGGGCATTGTGTATGAAGAGAAGATCATACTTGTTTCTTTCATTGTGAATGTAAGCAGAAAAATGTCCTCTTCTCTTCTCTCCTCTTCTCCTACAATTACTTGTCCACCATCCTCTGTAACTGTGCTTCCTGACATACCATATTTATTACATTTAACCCTTCCCTTTTTTTTTTTTTGGGAAAAATTTCTTTAATCTCTCTTTCCTATTCAAAAAAAAAACAGAATTAACATTTATATATAATATATTAATTAATTAATTTCACACAATCACCCACACACGTACACCACCTCTATATCCTCGCTCACACAGTCTCACACACTCTCCTTGTCTCCACAGTCCACCTCTCTCTCTCTCTCCTCTCGAACACACGGTGATTGCTCAAAACCAGTAAGCGAGATTTATATGATCTCATCTTACACAGATTTAGGCAAGCACACTCAGTCCTAACCCCCAGAAAAACTCCAAAACCATCCTCTGAAACAACAAACGCACTCTCTCTCTCTCTCTCTCTCTCGATACACATCCCACAGAACACGAAGCGCTCGTCATTATTCACCTTCCACATTACTCCATCCACTCCACAACAAACAAACACACATGCATTGATGAGTGGAAGAATCTTGGACATCGATCGTCAACTGGGCCGGTGGTGGTTGCTGCTTCTGCTTCAAATCTCATAAATCTTGCAGACGAAACGCACTCATTAATTGGTGTCCCTTTTTTAAATAATTAAATGGGGTGTCTGATTTCTCAGCTGGCAGCCAAATTTGCCTTCTTTCCACCAACACCGCCGACTTACCAGGTCAAGAAAAGGGAAGACGGCAAGCTGGTGGCTGTCTCTACGACGTCGTCTCTTCCGATTGCCATTGATGATTCTTCTCTCGATGTGTTAACCATCCACACTAAAAGGGGCAACAAGATTGTAGCTTTTTACTTGAGGAACCCCTACGCTAGGCTTACTGTCTTGTACTCTCATGGAAATGCAGCTGATCTGGGCCAGCTCTATGACCTCTTTGTACAACTCAAAGCCAATCTTAGGGTTAATCTTATTGGGTCTGCTCTTCTCTTCTGCCTATCTTTCTCTTCTTCTCCTCTTTTAAGTTCTCCTTTTCAGAATAAATAATTATTAAAATTTGGAAAAATGGAGTCTTGTTGATCCTTAATTTTGTGATTTCCCCCTTTTTATTTTCTGTATTTTTAAAAAAGCACAACCCCCCTTTGCTTCCCCATTTATATATTATTTCGAAAATACTAAGTGATAAAGCCTATTGCTAGCATATAAGGCTGGGAAAGCTTGCCTTTTTCTAAATAATCTTCCTCTAGTTGATTTTTTATTTGATATACCAAATTGTTTTATGGGTATGCTGAATTTTGTGTTGTGTGAAATGTGTGGGTTTTCGTGAAAATATATGCACTCATGCGCCCCTCGCACCAATCTTTGTGGTTGGTAGACCTTCACTTTTCAGTAACTTTTCCACTGTAAAAGTTCAATTGGTTTCTTGAAAGTTGAAGGGGTTCCAAGATTCATTTTCTTCTGTGTTAAAACTTTTAAGCTTCAGTTTTTCTTGCATACTGGGCTTAGATCTGAAATCTTTATTGATCATGTGACAAAATTCTGATATAGGGTGCAGCATTTTTTTTGATGCAGTTCGTTGATGGCTAAGTTTTGTCAAGATTGTCCAGTAGATAATGCGTTTTTAACCTTTGATTAATGAAAGCTCAGAGGTGTATAGTAAATGTTGTTGCTAGTCCTTTTCCTTCTTTTAATACTTGTTATTTTGGTTGTCTTCATGTGTGAAAATGATGGGTTTTACTGTGACTGAGTCATGCAGGTTAAAACAGTTTGTAATGGTTCCTTTTCGAATGTGACATCTTTGTGATTTAGTTTTCTTTGGGTGTTTGTGCAGTGACTTTTATGCTTTTGCTTTCATGTTTGTTGATGTTGATTTCACTGTCTTCATGTTTGCTCTTGATTCTTTTGTCTCTCTGCATTTTTTTTTTTTTTTGTGTGTTTTCCAGATGGAATGAATATGATTTTAGAGCTTAATACCTTCAACACATTTTGTCTCGTATTTACTTCTTTTTTTTTTTTAGTGGCTCTCTACTATCCATTCACTATTCCTGTAATTCAATTAATGGGTTTCTGAATTTTCTTAAGTTTTATTTTCACCCTGTTAATTCAATTAATTTATCATGTTAGACTGAGTTGATTCTTTTGCAATTTTGCAGGTATGATTATTCTGGTTATGGAGCTTCTACTGGTAAGGTAAAATTCTGTTGACTTAGAGATGTTACTCATGTTTCCGACTTCTCTTCATAAAAAAGAATAGTAACCTTTTTATTTCAATGATGGATGCAAATAAAATAACACCGGTCCACATTTTTCCTCATAACAACTAAAATTAAGTAGTGGTGAATTTAGCGAATAAGAAATTCTTGATATGGAAAAACTTTTAAGTAGAGATGAATTTACTACCACCAATTTTATATCCTTGCGAATTATCTTAATAGTAATCTCACGATTTCTCTTTGATATCACTCCTGGCTTACTCTGATGCATCACCATTTAATTTATAATTGTTTAATAAAAAATAATTCTTGTAGTTAAATATGTAAGTTTGGTTTCTTTGTAAATCCCAGCCAAGTGAATATGACACATACGCGGACATAGAAGCTGTATATGAGTGTCTTCAGACACAGTATGGGATAAGCCAGGAAGATTTAATTCTATATGGGCAATCAGTTGGAAGTGGGCCAACATTACATTTAGCGGCTCAATTACCGAGGTTGAGAGGAGTTGTTCTGCACAGCGCTATCCTCTCTGGACTTCGTGTGCTCTGCCACGTAAAGTTCACCCTCTGCTGCGATATTTACAAGGTTAGTACTATTATATTTTCCATAAATGAACATAACTATGCAGATGCTATTGAGCTAATCTAAGAAATCATGGTTAGACTAGGCTCATTCTGATCCAATGTTGCCTCACCCATGATATTGAGTGACGTTTATGACTTTGTGTCAGGGATTTATCTTTATGTGAAATGGCATATTGGATTTGAATATAGTGTTTTTTTTTTTTTTTTTTTTTGATGTCAAGCTATATATAGGTCTAAGTTTGCCAAGTGTTATTGATATGGGGCATTATTATTTGATTAATCATTCCACTTTGATAATAACATTGGTTCCGCCTCCCTAAGAAAAATCCTACATAAGTAATTTAACAAAACCGGGTATACGCCCCATGATTTTCTGTGTAAATTGTTGTGGCTCATCCTTTGGTCCACTAAATGAACAAAATTATAGCTGGCTCTGTTCAGGAAGATGGAATAACGTACTATGAGTTGAGATATATTACAACAAAAACACATGGGCTTGGAAAAGTACAAGTTGGCCTTCTAATAAAGAAACAAGATAATGCAGATCAATTGTTTTGTTATTTTGCTTTATCAAGTTTGTTCCATATTTAGCTTCTGATCCTTGGCAATATACCGACACTCTAATCTAGCAAATTTATGATTCATCTGTCCATCTATCTCTCGTTGAAATATGATGATTATGAAGTTCTTATCCCTTGTGCTTAAATCTTTTCAGATGCTATCATGAGAATGAAATCCAGTGTGCATGTTATTTCCAATTTAAAATGATAAAACTTTTATTTGCAGTCATTAACATAATTTAACTATGCAGAATGTAAACAAAATTCGGAAGGTGAAGTCTCCTGTGCTTGTTATACATGTAAGTGATTCTGGAATCTCTAGTCTTTTGCAGTTAAATCATTTACTTCATGTATGTTAACGGTATTTTGTGACGCACAATGAAGATGCCAGCATGTTAAACGGTTCCTGCATTCAAAAATTTGCATATAGTTACTGATATATAGTTATTCATCGTGCGACAACAAATCAAACTAATCATAGCTTTCATCTACTGTCTCTGTTCCTACTTCCTATTAGCAGTTGAGAGAGAATTAGTTTATAGCTTGTTCTGTCATGTCCTGTGAATGATGTACTTCTTGAACTCATTTTCAATTATATCTTGCTTGAATTTTTATTTCCTAAAGATCATCAACTTTATGTCTACTAATTTTTTCTCCAGACTTGCGAAATTGAAATTCGATATTCTACTTATGCTATCCTTCCACTGATAAACACTTTGACGCTGCTGTTAAAGCCATTATGGCCTTACCATAGGTTGTACATGTCTGATTACTTCCACCATTATATTCAGGTGTTTTCTAACAGAACCTCCATCTCTTTCGACATACTGAATCAAGTTGCAAAAAATTCTTAATTTTAAAGCAAAGTTTGTTCATTATGATTGATTACTCAACCAAAAAGAAAAAAAAAAAATTCAAATTCATATGACCTGTAATATGGCATTTATTCTCTTACAAAAAAAAAAAAAAAAAAACCCACCCAGTTTTAAATGTGGCTCCATTTATTTTAATTCTATTGTTCTTTTCCCTTCTTGGCATCTTAGAATAAGGCTGCATTACCTAAATTGATTTTTTCTTTAATTGCTATTTCAATCAAAATATTGATGCTTCACCTATCAGCTACTACTATGGGACTCTATAGGGGTCTATACTGTAAAGTGTAAAGAGATACCAGCCTCATAATCTTCCGTCTCTTGTGTAAGACTTCAAACCTAGTCAAACCGGAGTCAGTTCATAGCGATGGAGGGAGTAATTTTTCAGGATGAACATATAAATATCACCTGACATGATTTTCATAGCATTTTCCCACAATTATCTATTGTGTAAAGAAACTACAAAATGAAGTAAAGCTCAGTTCAAGATTTTTTTCTACTCAGATTTAACTGGAGACTGGAATTGTATCTTTTAGCTTGGTTGTGCTCATCTTTTACAGGATAACTCGTCCCTTTATACTGTCTATAAGTTTCTTGTTTCTTATAAAGAAGAGTTAAGTTCAGATTTATTACAGTTCGTGATTTTGTAGGAATGGAATCAGAATTTAGATGCTATCATACTCTGAATCTCGACGTAAGACTGGAATTTGGAATCTAAGTAAAGAAATCTGGACAATCTTTTCTCAAGATAAACCATCAAGCCTATTAAATAAAATTCCATTTTTTTCTTCTTTAGAAATGACCTAATCATGCCAAAAATGTGCTGGTATATATTACATTCTAAAGCTTCATCATGGTTGGTGTCAGATAATATTGGTTTAAATAGATTCTGGAAATATTCATGTTGTAGCTCTCCTGTTTATCAACTCTCATGGTCTTGTTCCCCTCACTGATTAGATCGTCTTACATAACTTATTTGAATTTTGACTCTTATTCAAGCTAATAAAATTTCTGCAAAAGTGCATGCTGCTAATTCTTGAAGAAGGCGATCATGATCTAATTACTGTTTTTATGTACAAGTATATGTATCTTGTCTTAACTGCATCAAAGAAACCTTCCTTGCAAACTAAATATTGGGCAGATATGCCAGGCAAGGAAATGGACATTTTAGCAAATTGATTTTCATTTCCTGTTGTTTGATATCTGAAAATTCATTGTTTTAACAAAATTAAAAAGTTTTGTCTATTATGCTCAAGATTCCAAGGAAAGAGTAGTGCCAGCGAAACATCCCCACAGTCGCATGGTTTCCTTACATATACAGTTTTAAGGCAGTAGATGTCCCGATTAGATGAAGCTGAAAATCCAGAGAATCTAGCTTTCTTGGGTTGGAGAATCTTTTCTTTGAAACACATTCACTAATCTTAAATCATCCTAGTTTTTTTCTTCAAAATATGATATCCTTTCTGTTTGCATGTTTCAACATATGTTTTACTATAATTTAATTTATTGGTCATGCTAATTTTTCGAACATTTTCTGCCTCGTATTGAGTTATGCAATCATTGTACAGGGAACGGAGGACGATGTGGTAAATTGGTTGCACGGAAATGGGCTATGGGAAATGGCAAGGGAAGCGTACGAGCCCTTATGGATTAAAGGAGGCGGGCACTGCAACTTAGAGCTTTATCCAGATTACATTCGACATCTTTGCAAGTTCGTTCAAGAAATGGAGAACATGACTACTGAACTTCAGCTCAAGAAAATCCGCCAGACTGTGTCTCTGCAGAAAAGGTTGAAATCCAATTCCATGTGCTGTGCAAGAAATAGATGCTGTAAATTGAACTTTAAACTACCCGGATGTTCGCTTGGTGGTTGCATAAAAAGCTGTTGGAAATGTCCAAAATGCCCTGGGGGAAAGGGAATGTGTGTGAAGCTCGGGTGTTTGATACCTAGCTGCGCAAGCTGTTCATGCCGGTGTAAGAAATGCTCGTGCAGGTGCTCGATGTGCTCATGTTTGTGTGCTGCTAAGTGTTCCTGTTGGTGATATTTAATGGTGGGTATACAAAAAACATTAAGGTGAAGGGAGGAGAGAGGCTAGACTTTGTACAGATTGCTCTTCTTGTTAACTAATATTTAGTGTTAATGGTGCATTAGTGTCTGTGGCTTTTAGTAATTTAGAATTTTAAACCCTATCTATACCATGATTTATTTTTTTAAATTGCTTTAATAGTGATTAATTGTGTATATGCGGGGTTGTGCAAAGTCAAATTTAAATGGTGCAATTGATTCACCCTTCCAAGTGGTGTGCTTTGCTGCAGGAAGCTGAGAGAGAATCATTGCAATAACAATAGCAAATAATGGTTCAGTGATTTTGTATTGTATTAAAACTCATGCATATACACTTGAAGCTAAATCACTTAATTGTGTTTGAGCAAGAGTTTGTCAAAAAAGAAAAAAAAAGAGTTTGTTGATCTGGTGGGGTTGGGCTGGTTCTTGTCTATTGTTTGGGCTCAGAATTTTTTTTGAAAGGTGTTTGGGCTTACACTTATAATTAATAGAACGCATGACATCCCATTTTTTGCTCTAAAATTGTTGTTCTGATGGTCTTTGATATTTCTTTCGTTTTGTGATTTCCGTTTGTATGCATATTTTATTTTGAAAAATTAATTTTTGTTCTTCAAGACATGTGGCTTTTTTATTTTAATATATATTTATTAATGTAAAAATCTAATGTGTACAAATTTTATCTCTTTAAATATAGTGATTTGAAGTCTAATGTATACTGATTTAGTATTTTCAATGTGTATATAGTTCAACCATGATATAAACTACTCGTTCAAAGATAAAGATAGAAATATGAGCAAGAACAACTCCAATCACATCATATGAGAAAAAGTAATATCTACTAGTAGAAAATAGTTGACATTAGTTTAAAAAGGAAAGAGAGGGTAGGATGTTTATAAAAACGTTTTAGACTTGGAAAAAGAGAACAGTTGAAAAATAGGAAAAGAAAAAGGAATAACGTTGGATGGTCGTCTTCTCCTATTGGCTGCCTGCGTCCGCCGCTTATTTTCTTTCCGACCAAATCAAACCGCATGACATTACCTCCTTTCCCATTTCATTTACTCCGCTCTACATACTGTACCATACATTTAATTTAATTTAATTAAATACAGCATCTGTAATATTCCAACAATTATAACGTATTCTTGCTACTTGGGGTCAAGTTCAGTCCCCTAAATCCTCGCTTTCTTGCCTTTTTTCTCTCTTTCCACACCATCTTCACTCTAATATATAAGGAGAGAGAAAAAAAAAAAAGGCTTTCCTTTTTCATTTGATTTATTTGTTTTATCATTTAAAGAATCATTATTTTTGGGCGAAAAGAGGGGCCCTTTCACGTGTTCATAATTCTCAAGGTTTACCGTTTATGTACCTGAAGAGGTTCCATCATCTTTCAAACTGGTATGCGCTGATGTTACTTAGTGTAGTGCTTTTGTAACGCATTCTCCACTTGCCTCTTTGAATGTGTTTCTTTTGTGTATAAGTGTTACTAGTTTATAAAGCTTAATTAATCCTTCTGGGTTTTCGCCGGCTTCTTTTCAAGTTCCTATCTTTGCTTTTTTTGTTTTGATTCGTTTAAGGATCTTCTTAAAAACAGGTTAGAGAGAGAGAGAGAGAGAGAGAGAGAGAGAGAGAGCTGTGAAGCAAACACATGTTTTGATTTGAACAATCGGAGACCGGGTCACAGCAGCATTGTAATTGCTGTTATAATTTTGTAATATTTGCAGACCGAGTATGTATATTTGTCGTCAGCGTACATTATTTTATTTATTGAATATTTTACTTAATTTGAACTTTTCTTACACGTCTAGGAGGCCAATTCTTTGTTTTTATTTGAGTTGCTCTCGTCCTTTACATACTCCTACTTATGGGACTTGGAAATAGTTGGGATAAGGAGAGATGTACACACGCTCATTCAATACATGTGGGATTTCTGAATTGTTCACAAATAATATTTTTGAATCATTTCTTTTGAACACCTCTCAGGGATTCTTCTTCTAAGTTGAGATCTTTAAGGGGGGAATATATTTGCTTTTTTTTTTTTTGTTTCTCCAGATTCTGCATATTATAGGTACTTTTGTCCCCCTGATTTTATTTGCTTTGAGCTGGTTTTCTTGACTTTTATTGATATTTTGAGGAGCTCTTTAATGTTGTCTATCAATTCATTTCTATAAGAGAAAGTGAATAGTAACTTTACAGAAACAGAGTGTTCTTATCTTACCTGAACGATGCATCATTAACCATGGTTCGAAGATAGTGAGTTATGTAAGATGGTGAAAGTTTTCAGGGAGAAAATACTAATATTGTGGCAGAGTAGGCTTCTCAACTTAAATTTGAATTTGCTTTTATCAATATCATGTATTTCTATTTCATTATATATTAGGCTTTCTCTCATGATATTTTTTTGTCCTTTGATGAGTTTTCAGCTTGCAAGATAAGCATATAATTTTCCACAGCAAATAGTGGTGCAATGGCAGGAAGACCCTCCAGACCTTCTGATTCTCAACCTGGAAGAGGGTCAGGTGTGACCTTTCAAAGGAGGACATCTTCAGGCCGATACGTTAACCTGTCAAGGGATAGTTTTGATAGTGAGATAAACAGTGTCGAATTTCAAGGGTATACTGTGCATATGCCACCCACACCTGATAATCAGCCCATGGATCCTGCAATGTCAATGAGGATGGATCCGATTTCACAGAGGGTCGAGGAGCAATATGTATCAAGTTCTCTGTTTACTGGTGGGTTCAATAGCGTTACTCGTGCCCACTTGATGGATAAGGTAATCGAGTCTGAAACTAACCATCCCCAGATGGCTGGTGCAAAAGGGTCTTCATGTGCTATACGGGGATGTGATGGAAAAGTGATGAGTGATGAGAGGGGTGAAGATATTCTCCCTTGTGAATGTGATTTCAAAATATGCAGTGATTGTTACATTGATTCTGTGAAGACGGGTGATGGAGTCTGCTCTGGTTGTAAAGAACCTTACAAGAATACAGATTTGTTGGAAACCTCAGTGGAGCCTGGGCAGCCATTACCACTGCCATCTACTGTTGGGGGGTCTAAGATGGAGAGGAGGTTGTCATTGATGAAGTCAACCAGCAGGTCAGCAGTGATGAGGAGCCAGTCGGGGCTGATGAAGAGCCAAACAGGAGTAGACTTTGATCATAACAGATGGTTGTTTGAGACCAAGGGGACCTACGGATATGGTAATGCGATATGGCCTAAGGAAGGTGGGCCCACAGACGAAGAAAACGATGAACCAGGCGAGCCTCCAGAGCTTCTCAGCAAACCATGGAGACCACTGACCCGCAAATTGAAGATACCAGCAGCTGTACTCAGCCCTTATAGGTGAAGTCATTTTACTTCACTTCTTTGTTTTCTATTTATGTTATCTCATGAATTAACTAATCTGTGATTCTGTTACACAATGTTTTAATTAGGCTTTCTCAATATAATTATGTGAATGTAACCCAAGTATCTTTTGTTATTTTATATCATGCAGACTCTTGATTTTCGTTCGTATGGTTGTTCTTGGACTATTTCTTGAATGGAGGATTAGCAATCCTAATGAGGAAGCTAGATGGCTTTGGATGATGTCAATCATCTGTGAGATTTGGTTTGCATTCTCTTGGCTACTTGACCAGCTTCCAAAGTTCTTCCCTGTTAATCGTGCTACTGATCTTAATGTGTTGAAAGAGAAGTTTGAAACACCGAGTCCTTCTAACCCAACTGGGAAATCTGATTTACCAGGAATCGATATGTTCGTCTCCACTGCTGATCCAGAAAAAGAACCTCCACTCGTCACTGCAAACACTATTTTGTCTATTCTTGCTGCTGATTATCCTGTTGAAAAGCTTTCTTGCTATGTTTCTGATGATGGGGGAGCCCTCCTTACATTTGAGGCCATGGCGGAAGCAGCAAGCTTTGCTAACTTGTGGGTCCCATTCTGTCGTAAACATGATATTGAACCAAGAAATCCAGAATCATATTTTAGTCTGAAAAAAGATCCCTTTAAGAATAAGGTGAGGCCAGATTTTGTCAAGGACCGCAGAAGGGTTAAGCGAGAGTATGATGAATTTAAGGTCCGAATCAATGGTCTACCTGATTCAATACGGCGTCGTTCTGATGCTTACAATGCTAGAGAAGAAATCAAGGCCATGAAGCTCCAGAGACAGAATGCAGAGGATGAGCTATTAGAACCTTTGAAGGTTTCTCGGGCCACATGGATGGCAGATGGAACCCACTGGCCCGGAACATGGACAGTTTCTGCTTCTGAGCACTCTAGGGGTGATCATGCTGGAATCATACAGGTACTTAATTCTAGAATGTCACACTTATCATAGGCTTGTAATTAACATTGTTGGTTAGAAAATTTTGATCATATTCTTGTAACTTTAGGTAATGTTGAAACCTCCAAGTGATGAACCTCTAAATGGAGCTGCTGAGGACACTCCACTTGATTTCACTGAAGTTGACATTCGGCTTCCCATGCTCGTCTACGTCTCTCGTGAAAAGAGACCAGGTTACGATCACAATAAGAAGGCTGGGGCCATGAATGCCCTCGTTCGTGCCTCAGCCATCATGTCCAATGGTCCATTCATACTGAATCTTGACTGTGATCATTATATCTACAACTCGAAGGCAATAAGAGAAGGCATGTGTTTCATGATGGACCGTGGTGGTGACCGAATTTGCTATGTCCAATTTCCTCAAAGGTTCGAGGGAATAGATCCATCTGATCGTTATGCCAATCACAACACTGTTTTCTTCGATGTCAACATGCGTGCTCTAGACGGGCTTCAGGGCCCAGTTTATGTTGGCACTGGATGCCTCTTTCGTAGGACTGCCCTTTATGGCTTCGACCCACCCCGATCAAAAGATCACTCCACTTTTTGCAGCTGCTGCTTTGCTCGTCGCAAGAAAAGTGCATCCGTTTCTTCAGCACCCGAGGAGCATAGAGCACTAAGAATGGGAGATTCCGAGGATGATGAAATGAACCCGTCTCTTTTCTCTAAAAGGTTTGGTAACTCAACTTTCCTCATTGATTCCATACCCGTTGCTGAATTCCAGGGCAGACCACTAGCAGATCACCCTGCTGTCAAGAATGGACGAGCACCTGGTGCTCTAACAATTCCCAGGGAGCCCCTCGATGCATCCACTGTTGCTGAGGCTATAAGTGTCATTTCATGCTGGTACGAAGATAAAACTGAGTGGGGCAATCGTGTTGGGTGGATATACGGCTCTGTAACTGAAGACGTGGTGACAGGGTACAGAATGCATAACCGGGGTTGGAGATCTATATACTGTGTCACTAAGAGGGATGCTTTTCGCGGCACTGCACCAATTAACCTGACAGATAGGCTCCACCAAGTCCTACGATGGGCCACAGGTTCAGTCGAAATCTTCTTTTCAAGAAACAATGCCTTTTTAGCTAGTCCAAAGATGAAGATTTTACAGAGAATAGCTTACCTCAATGTTGGTATCTATCCATTCACTTCCTTGTTCCTAATAGTCTACTGTTTCCTCCCTGCATTGTCCCTCTTCTCTGGCCAATTCATTGTCCAATCTCTAAACGTTACATTCCTCACATACCTTCTGGTGATCACCTTAACACTATGTGCGTTGGCTATGCTTGAGATCAAGTGGTCAGGGATCAATCTCGAAGAGTGGTGGAGAAACGAGCAGTTCTGGTTGATCGGAGGAACGAGTGCTCATCTTGCTGCTGTTCTCCAGGGCCTGTTGAAAGTGATTGCTGGGATTGAAATCTCTTTCACTTTAACTACAAAATCAGGTGGGGATGACAATGATGACGATTATGCTGATCTGTATATCATAAAATGGAGTTCCTTGATGATTCCACCGATTACCATCATGATGACCAACTTGATCGCCATAGCAGTGGGGGTTAGCAGGACAATATACAGCACGATACCACAGTGGAGTCGTCTTCTTGGAGGGGTGTTCTTTAGCTTCTGGGTGTTGGCTCATCTTTTCCCGTTTGCAAAAGGGTTGATGGGAAGACGAGGAAGAACGCCCACGATCGTGTTTGTTTGGTCTGGACTCATAGCCATCACCATTTCACTTCTTTGGGTGGCCATTTCTCCCCCAGAAGGTGCTACTGGGATTGGAGGTTCTTTCCAGTTTCCATGATGCTTTACTATAGTTTCTGTAAATCTTTATCATTACATGTTTAGAGCAAACACAAGAAGAAACTATACTTTCTGTTTTATTCATAAAATTTTGGAGTAGAATAAAGATAATTCATTCTTTATGTCAGCATTTTTTTTCTTGTGTTTTTAGCTTTGGATGTTACGGGTTTACAAATGCATCCTTCATGGTTTCATTTTCGTAATGTTGTCTTAAAATTAAGAGATTCTTTTTCTATTTTTTTTTTAATCCCTGTTTGTGTAGTTTTTTTTTTTTTTCCCTTTCTTATTTTTAATCGTTTTGTTTTTAGTTATCCATATTTAATTTTAAAAAAATACATTTTGACCTGCTTACCTACTACAATATTAAATAATTTTTATTTAACAATCAATTTTTGAGTTCAAAACTTAAAGTATGATAATATAATATTAGTATGTTATTGATCAAAATAAATGACTTAGAATCAAATTATTGAAAGAAATTAATCGATCCAAATGTTGTGTGATTTTTTTTTAAATTTTTTCATAATTAAAAGATTTGATTATAATTTTCACAAACTTTGGCTTGATAAGTTAGATTAAACGTTTTAAGTAGTTAAAAAAAAAAAGACTATTTACTTATATCAAAAAATGAATAATACAACACGTAAAAGATAAAGAATGAAAATCTAAGGATCAAAATTCCTAAAATTACCTAGTTACCAATATTGTGTACTTGTATTGTACACGACACAAAAATAAGCTTGAAAAGAAAAGTAGATGCATGATGAGGTGATCAGATAACAGCGTCGTCCTTGCTCCGGCGTCTGGAAGGCCTGGCACGGCGGCGGCGCTGACGGTTGCTACCATGGAACTTCATCTTCCCTATGAGCCTCCCACTGGTTTGAAAGAGTTGTCGTTCGGAGGGAACAATGACACACTCTGGAGGGGGCACTGGATACCTTATATTATCATAGCAATAGGAATAATACATGTATTTCTCTCTCACCCATTTCATGCTTCTTCGACCTTCTTCACTGATGGTAGAATAGTCTTTTCCGACCAAATCGGCGATGGAATCGGTGCAGTTGGAGGACAAGATCTGGTCCGTTGGATCCACGACGCAGCCCTCCAGAACCAGGTCAGTGAACTCGGCGATGAAGGGCTCATATTTGTAGTCCACTTTCTCTTTGCCACCATCAGTGGCCCACGTGGAAGCATCCCATACGGTGGCGTAAACCGACATCGGCTTCGAAGGGTAGTCGCCTCTCATCGCCGCCTTTTTCACCACTTCCCTTATCGGAATGTCGTCCACGTAAAATCTGAAAATGAATTTTAGTTCAATGAATTAAAGAATATTAGTAGAAATAAAATAGAAAGGGTGGTTACATGATGTTATTTGGTGTCCAAAGAATGCTGTAACGATGAGAGTCGTTGGTGGGGTCGAACCACATTCGATATCTTTCTTCTCTCCCACGCGACACGCTTCCGTTTCCGTACATGTTTGTCTGAAATCGCCATGGCTTCCCGTTTATGTTTCCCAAGAACTCTATGTCTAATTCGTCGTGGTTCCTTTCAAATGTGTCCACATTCGATGTCTACATTTAATCATGATTCAGATTAATCCCTAGATGTTAATTGGAAACACAGTGATACGCCAGAAAAATGGAATATAAAATATCAATTAGCATAAAAAGTATTAATTATCACAGCATATCCTACTGTTTATAGATAGATTAAATTGGTTTTTGGTATAACACTAAAAATACATTAAATAACAAACTATCTAAATTGACCCTTGTTACTTTCCTAGTCTTTACTTTCGTACAGTTGAGTTTGCTTGGAAATTATTTATTTCAGGCCAATTTCTAATTGTTTTGTTATTTCATGTAATTTTATGATGATGGGGCTCAAACCCACGGTGGTGAAAACATAAATTATTTTCTAGTCACAGCTTAATATTCGCTTCTTTCAAGTCAAATTTGGATATTCTTATCACTCAAATTAAGGTTGTACCATTATAATTGACCAAAATGGCTCAAAAGAAGAAAATTTAAGAAATCAAATACCAAAACTTTTCTTAAATATGAGAGTGAGTTAAAAATGAGGGTTTCACATTTTTTCTTTTTATAACTTATCATAAATACATAATAAATCCCTTTTATGCTAATTGCTTTTTTTTTTTTTTTAATTTTTATTCAAGCTTTCTCCATAATTTTGGTATGATCAACATAAGACGTCCAAATGCTAATTATCATCACAAGAGTTTTGAGATGAATTAACACTAGATAATGTGATAAATATCAAGAGATTAATCATATTTTAAGGCTGAGGAATTCCATGATTAATTTGGAGAATTGATATTAACTAACTTACGTAAAATGCAACGACAATGCCAGCCGTATGTTCTGCTGGCATCTTAATGCTCGCGCTGAAGAAACCATAGTTGTAATAATCTGATGAAATTATGCCTGAGCCTGAAAATTATAAAAAAACTAAATAAATAGTAGTATAATTTCCATCAGAAAAGTAAAAGGTTCAATTTTTGACAAGATTCCATTGATATAGAAGTATGTTTACCAATTTGATTTATGCATGCATATATTATAAGAGTGTGTGTGTGTGTGTGTTACCTGAGAAACGGTTGAGAAGGAGACGAACGGTTTTATCATCAGGAGATCGTTGGATATTGAATTCGCTAAAGAGAGGAGAATACGACTCCTCGAATGTAAGGGTGGTCAGATTGAAGGCGGAGGCGGCGGCGACGGCGGCGGTGCATATAGAGATGATGAGAGAGAGAGGAAGTAGGTTTATGTTAAGAGCAGAAGGCATCACATAATCCATTCCTTGTTTTACTCTTTTCTGCTTATGTTTCTTGTTTTTTGGGGATGTTTTTCTCTCTCATCCGAAATCCCTCTTCTTCATCCTCTCTCTCTCTGACTTTATGTATACCACCCAAACTGATACTCCCAACATTATTTCCCTCAAAAGGAAAATTTAAATTATGGTAATAAGTAATAACACATTCATATTAGACACTATTAATTGTGTATGTTTGAAATAGCATGCGAAATCCATATAGATATGAAGAGAGAAGGATTCCTAATTGAGTATTGCATTTATTTTATAAGATTTGTGCGTCTTCACTTTATAATTCAAAAGTATTATTTATTTATTATTTCTTATAAAGCTAATTAAAGTATTACCTTTTACTTGGTCAACTCAAATTGGAATAGCATTTACGTACAAACTATTATCTATATATTCAAATTATAAGGATTATTTTTGACGTTAGCCAATATTACTCACTTTTTACCTTGAAAAATTATTGTGTTGTTTGTAAGTGTAGATAAATTTCACAACAAGGCCGAATTTATAGATTAGTTTTCAATTCTAAATTCGGATTTTAAAGTTTCTCAATAAGGGATTCAATTTAACATTTTTTCTCAATTCAAGGTCTGAAATTTAGATTGAGTTCTCAATTCAACACAAAATTTTATTTTCTTTTTTATTTATGTTTATAAATTTATATATATATATTTCAATATGTATTCATATTTTGGATAAATTAAATCAAATTAGAGTGCTTTAAGAACAATTTTCATTCAACTTATCTTAATTTATATGAAAAAAAGAAAGAAAAAATATAATTAATTTAATTCATAAAATATAAATTATACTAAATATTAAAATCGATTTTCTATACTTTTATATCATAAAATTAAGAAAATAAAAGAATCTCAATTTTTTTAATATATAAATTAATATATATAAATTAAATTTTTTAATATATATATATATATATATATAAATTAATACAATGAAGATATTTTCAAAATTGCACGAACTTATCTTAATTTATCTAAACTATAAATACATATTAAAATATAAATGAATTATAAATATAAAAAAAAAAGAAAAAAAATGAAATTTTGTCTTGAATTGAGAACTCAATCTAAATTTTAAGTCTTGAATTGAGAAAAAAATGTTAAATTGAGTCCCTTATTGAGAAACTTTAAAATTTGGGTCTAAAATTGAAAACTAATTTATAAATTGGGTCTTGTTATGAAATTTATCCTATTTAAAACTACTTTAAAAGTAATTCTTCTAACATGAAACAAGTGTTACTTTGCTAGAGGGAAAAACTATTAGGGGTGAGTATGGATCTCGAAGATAATTGAATTGTGAAGAAATGCAGATCGAAACGCTCTGTATTGATTAAAAAAATGTTGACTGTTCCACTTTATCTTAACCGAACCACTTTGATTATTTTTTTATGTCAAACCAAATTGTATCGAACCTAAAAATCAAATTCAGAACTGAATAGAACCGATTTTAAGAAAATAACTATATACAAATTTATATGCATCATTTAATTCATTTTTTTGCGGTGTTATATTAAATTAATTACAAATTTGATTGAATTTTAATATTATTTAATAGGATTAATATCAAATTGCTACCTGAACTATGAACATTTTTTCCAGTAGGTGCCTAAACTCAATTTTTTTTCCGATTATTATCCAATCTCCTAAGAATTTTCCGACAGCACCCTGAATCCTAATTTTCAACATTTTTCCAGTAAAAAATATTTACCGAAAAAATGTTGAAAATTAGGATTCGGAAAAAAAATTGAGTTTAGGCACCTATTGGAAAAAATGTCCATAGTTCAGGTAGCAATTTGATATTAACCCTATTTAATACTATGACAGTTTTAAGACATCATAAAAAAAATTTGATAGCTAAACAATAAAATAAAATATTTATAATAAATAATTTTAGGAATACAAAATGTATTAACTATAATAGATATTAATTAAATAATTGGTTTATAACTTATATAAAGTAATGCATAATATATTTAATTCTAATTTATACCTATACCTTCAAATTTTACTTAAAAATATATATAAATTAAGAATATTTTAAAAAATAAAATTTGAAAAAAAAATTGAAATAATTTATTGTTTTTGAGTAGAGACGGCTATTTCAATAATTTGTCAAATTTATTTTATTAGTTTATAGCTTGTTTGAATAAATATTTATTTTAAATTATAAAATTATAAATCTTTGAAATCCAAACTGATCCGCTTTGTAATATTCGAATTTCAAAGGAATCAAACCAATTTCACAGAGTAATTCCAAAAATTTCTTTTAGAATTCTCTGAAAATTACCGAACTTTGAAGTGGTTTTGAAGATTCTCTTATCCCCAACTTGTTCCGAACTGTGATCAACCCTGAAACATATTACATGTTTATTTTAATATTATTAGTTACTAACAATGAAATTTTCAGAGATATTAGTTATTTCCTATGAACATTATACTTTTCAAAGTTGAATATAGTACTTTTTTGAAACATTAATATTTAATTTTGAGTTAATTGTATTGATTCAAACGACGTGTGTTCATTGTGTTGACTGTTTCCTTGAAACAGTCTTACATGAAGAACGCCTCAAAAAAGAATCATAGGATGATAAATTGGAAATGAGATCACATATCATATTGTTGTAATATAAATACCTAATATTAATTCTTCAATGCAATATTAATGCACAAATTACATATGTATTATGGATAATCTTATTTTATATAAAAAAAAGAAAGATTTTTAGTTCAAATAATTGAATTAAATTAAGAATTTAAAAAATTAGATAAAATAAATAGAATAGCAATTTTTTCCAAAAATCTATTAGTTTCTTTTTAAATAATAATAATATTTTCATCTTTTAGAGCACTGAGTTTACTTTGTTTTTTGTTTTGTTTTTTCGTTTTTGTTTTAAGATTCATATTCTTATTCATATATTAGGATTTCATTATAATCGATTTATAGAGTCACACTACTAATTTATTGTGCCCAAATGGAGATCTCCACCAAAGATTTCAATGGAAAGCTAATCAAGTGTTTTGGAATGACTCACCAAAATCATTAATTTATTATAGAATGATATAATTTCTAACTTATTAATGCATAAGCCTCTTAATATATGATTTATGGAACTATTAAATATCACATTCTGTAATCGAGAGATTCGTATCCAAATATTTAAGCTTTCATTTCAAAGGCTTTTTTTGTATATGGGAATCTGTCGCAAGTAGTAATAAACTAGTAAGTTTCTTTTTCTCCTCCTCAACAGCAATGCAAAGAATGCTACTTTCTTATCATTCTCAATCGTATATTCATTTAATTCCGAATGAAAAACGATAAGAAAAAATACATAAAATCAATGTTTGACTAAATCTGACTTGGGAGAAAAGATATTTTGATTAATAAGAATCAAAAGCTAGTTACTTCTCATTCTATCACATATTGCAAGATTTCACAAACCTCAAGAATTTACAAAGCTAAATGAAATCCTGAACAAAACATGGAAAGAAAGAATACCTCTAGGCTCTAGCTGTTAATAAATGGATACTTGGTTTCAACATAATTTTCTGTGTCCCACAGAAAGGATCCAAACGCAACAGCCTCGAGTACCAACATAGTAAGACCGGAAAAAGTGAGAGAAACTACTTCATCGTCAGATGCATCGAGGGTACCATCTTGTGCAACCTTAATATCAGGCCTTCCAAACAATGCCTGTGTCTGCTTTTCGATCAAAGATATTGCTTCCTTAGATCTAATGGTTGCATATCGCTGAAGTGTTTCTGCATCCAAATACATAACATATGATCTCAATTTGTACCGTTTCTCTTCGTTACTAGAATCCACTATACCTCCCCCATCATCATCAGGATAGATACGAATCAAAGAATCTGGATCCCACAGTTGCTTTTCTGGTTTGGGCTCTTCAAATCTGATCTCATCTTCTTTACCAAAACCTTCAGGAAGGGTGTTCATGGATCTTTCAAGTTGATACCTTTCATCAACTCTTCTGAGGAAATACCCATACATAATTGAAGCAGCATAGAGCTTGCCAAGCTTGATTTTACTGATCTGCACAATCGAATCCAAGGGTCCCACGGCTCTCTCCCCAAGTACAAGAGAGAGATGGCTCAGTATCATCTCAAATGCCTCAGGAGAGTGAACAGATTCCAACTTATGTTCTTGGTTAGGCCAAAAGTCCACCCTTCCAGCAGGATCTGAAGTAGTTGATATTTTAGGAATCATTGTTATATTATTGTCGACAAATTTTTGCACAATTAAGCAATATATGATTTCTTCCAGCGTATTTCTCCTGTCTTTCTCTTTCACTTCAGCTATTCTCCTGAATGAATACAGATATTGGTCATGTCCAAACAAATAAGCACCTATCAAATCATCAGTTCCACAAACTAGAGTTCAGATAACATCTTAAAACAACTATAGTAAGTATAACTTAGAAAATAGGCACCCAAAACTGCAGTTGCTTCTGCATTTCTCACCTGTGATAGATGATCTATAAATTCTACTGCAGTTGAGTGTGAATTCAGGAAAACAAGTTAAGCCTCTTCACATAAAGAGGTAGGCTAAATACATTTAATTTCAGCCCATTAGAAAAGATATACTTAAGGCCAACGATGAAGACCAAAAGTCTGTATTGAACTGGAAATAGACAGCCCATTAGACCAGACAAAAAAATATAGAACATAAAACTATTCATTCCTCACTGTTAAATGCACTTTTTTCTTCTGCCTCATCCACCCACATGATCACTTCAAACAGGTGGATGGCAAGTTTTTCATAAATTTGCAGCAACACTAACACACCAGAAGAGGTGATCCACATCCTAAATAGCTCCTCTAAACATAAAATGTCTAGACAATAAACTTATCTGCCCAAATGATCGATTATTGGATATTTCTCACATACTCACAAAAAGAAAGTCTTTGTGGATACAAATTACAACTGTCCTTTTTGGGCACATGAAAACACAAGGCACTTCAAATTTGAAAAGCTATCTATGCTCCAATTTCCTTCAAGCAACAGCATTGATGCTACACAACTTATCGAGGAGAAGCTCAAAAATTAAATCCCCATAGCTACCTTATGAGCATATCAGTTAAGGTATATAACTCACCAATCCAACAAGTAAAATGAAGCTAAGTCCTCGTCTTCATCAGTTTTGAGGACTGGGGTAACTGACAAACCAACTCTTCCCCCAATAGTGCCTCGACCACTAATTCCACTTATTGGAATCCACTCCTCATTTTCATCATGCACAAATTCGCTGCACTCATGATCATGCTTGTTACCTCCAAATTGACCTCAAGCACCTTTCAAATAAACCATTTTTCTAGGCTTTGCAGAAAAACCTAAAACTCATAGTGCCGGAGCCCACATCTTGTAAGCTTGTGGATTTTATAATAGTTATAGACATTTTAATCCTTCAAATAAATACTCTCTGCAGCTGCTGCACACTTCTATGATGCGGCTGTATCATGAATGAATACCATATTTATCATGAGCAGCTAGCTTAATAGCCCATCTTTAAGTACCCTTGCAACCTTTTCAAACAAAACCACTTCTGACCAACCGAATCTCTCTCCAACAGCGAATGAAGTTCATCAGATGTTTGTAATTTACAGTTTGAACTCAAAACAAGTCAACTGCATACACACACACACACACACACACACACTCTCGCGGACAGTATGAGGTTCCTGAAAGCATGGAAATGCTCAATCCCCTCTTCTCCCAGGCCAATAAACATGGAGGCAAAGAGGTCTTTTTCATTCATCACCACCAGAAACTACATAATATCATGGTAATTCTCAAAAGTGGATCTCAGACAGTAATAGCCAGCCTCAATTTTCACAAATAAAAATCTTTTGCAGAACATCGTAAGAAAGCTTAGACAAACAATTTCATGCCTGGCTAGAAGTCCAAACAGATCAAAATATCCTACTCTACTAAACAACAGACCTGACATAACTGATGTCAATAAAAGAAGACTTACTTATATAGGAGGAGATCTTGAGCTGATGGTGCAGGTGTCTCATTTTGGCCATCTTTCTGGCTCCGGAGAGCCTCGAGCTGCTGCTCAGCAGTAGCCAGAAGTAGATGGGGATGGGTTTGCAGAATTTGAGCCAAAAGCTGACCAACTGGAGACTCTAGATGAAGAGGAGCCACTGGAATCAAATCACCACCAAAATTTCCAGAAGCTCTAGCCATAAATCTTCTTGTTCTCCCCTTCTCTAGCCCAAACTCGAGCTTGGAGTTTGCAAATGAGCAATTCTAAACAATGAATTGCAGTCAGCGAAAACATCTTTTGAATTTTATTGATTGGATTAATAAATTTCTAGTGAGACCCAAAGCCATTCGTGTACATATCCGAAACATTAACAAAAAATTCCTAGGAAATCCACAAAAAAGGTTCATGCTTTGGATTTGTCCGTGTTGATAAAATCAAACAGATTAGTACTGGGTATGTAGCACATGAGTAACATCAATATCTTTAAATTATGAATAAAATAAGAATCATAACTGCCACAAAAGTTAGTGTCAAAGAAGTTGGTGTTAAGAGGCCATAGGTATCTCATTATAAAACCTCAGAATCTTTCCAGTAGCTATTGTTTGCAATCATGCCATCAGTTCTGTTGTCAGCATCATAGTTTCACCTTATACATCTCAATCTTTTGTGCTTTGAGAGCAATGATGGATACAAGATAACTTGCGTCACTCAATTTCCATAAATCTATTCATTATCAGTCAGTTTCCCCATGCCCTTCCCCTTGCATTAGATTTGGGAAAGAAGAAAAAGGCAAATCTCACTGCTAACAATAAGATAGACAGGATTGGTGCATAAATCTAGAATTTAAGAAGAAAAGCCATCAAAACAAAATTCACTAAATTTGCCCTAATTTCAATCCCAAGAATTACTTCCACTTCACTCGGCATACCCAATCTTATTCAATTTTTTCCACGCATCAACCAACTACGCCGAAATAGCAAGCAAAGAACAACAGAATCTAAAATCATAAAAACAACACAAAACCCAGGGAAAATCAAATTAAAGGATATAGTAGATATTTTTAAAGCTTACTTTGGAGAATCCAGGAGAGAGAAAGCACTTAACGCCGCAAAGCTTCCCTTCCGCAGAGCGGCAGCCACCGGCCGACGGAAGGACCACCGAGACGTCTGGTAGTACAGCAGATATTTGCATCATTGATATCTTCTGCTGACTTTGTTCTATAGTCTATGACAAATGTGAGAAATGAGAAACTGCAAATATCAGTCCACCAGATTTTTAATTTCTTTGTGGTTTTTGGAATGTTTTTTGACTTCTCAACAATTTAGTGAGATTTTCTTTTTATATTTATATTATTATGTTAGGTTAGGCACCTGTGGATGGGTGACGTGGCAATCCACCCATCTTCCATTACTGGATCTTTGAAAATCGCTTTCAAGTGCAATAAAGCTTTGAGCTTCAATTCATTCAGCATTTTCTATCCTCTTTTCATTATGCTATTCAATTGAGATTGGATGATAAGTTTGCATGTTAGTCTTGATTTTAGCCTAATCTTGAACAATAATCATTTATCATGATTCAAATCATATTTATTCATAATTATTTTTTCTTTATATCAGTCTCCATGTTTTATATGAGGTGCAATAGAACTTGATATCATATATCACTGATTGCCATCAAACGAAAGCAGCAAATATGGAAGTTTGATTATGGACTTTTAAAACCATTTATACAAAATAATTGCTGCAGATGTTGAATTTGAACCTCCACATCTTTATCCTTAATTACTTCTTGCTTTCTAGTGACTATTTTAGTGTAAATTAAATCATGGATTCATGGTTCACAAATATAAAAAGGGATGGACTAAACCCACCCCATCAACTACTTAGGGCACCCCAAATACTAAGGGCACCCCACTAATTAAAAAAATTGATACATTCTTTTCTAAGGGCACCCTCATAGTTTCCCAAAATACCCTTTTTCATTTCTGCACCATTTCCTTCCTGCACAAATCGGCCACCATCAATTCTGCACCAAATTCGTGAGTTTTCGGCGGTTTTGATCGAACAATTGCTAAAAATTTTGCATTTCTTTCGGTTCCCTCGTGCCGACACGTTTGCTATCATGGATCGACGTAGAAAAGCTTTCGGATATGAACATAGGGAGCAAAACTTTACCGGTAAGTTGATTTCAAAATTAGATCGTGTTTTTCCTTCGTGTGTGATTAGCAATGTGTTAGAATCACTTAGTATTAGCAATGGGTTAGTGAAATTTGATGTAATTTGCTGAAAATGTGTTCAATTTTCGAAAAAATCACGTGTTTCCCGTCTGCCCACCGTCGGCCCTGGTTGGCCGAACGGTCTTGTGTATTTTCGGTCGTATCGGCCGAACGGTTAGGAGGGATGTCGGCCAGCTTGGCCGAACGGGTAGGAGGCCTGTCGGCCAGCTCGGCTGAACGGGGCTGAGGGATGTCGGCCAGCTCGGCCGAACGGGGCTGAAGGCTGTCGGCCAGCTCGGCCGAACGGGGTGTGTATTTTTTTTATATTTATTTTGTTTGTCGTAATGATTTTTCTTTGTAATCCAGGTAAGACGTACGAGAGGGTGAGACCGACGGCCTCGGCAAGAAGGCTAGAGATGTTAAACGGGCTGGCCCTAGCCCTATAGGGCCACGGGCTAAACGGGTTAGGGCCTTATCCGGTTCACTCTTAACGGGCCTCTCATAGTGAGGACCTAACCCTAACCCTAGCGGGCCTCGGGTTAAACGGGCCACTAACCGGGCTACGTAAAAAAATGAAATTTTGTCTTAAATTGAGAACTCAATCTAATTTTCAAGCCTGAAATTGAGAAAAAATATAAAATTAAGTCCCTTATTGTGAAATTTGAAAATTTGGGTTTAAAATTGAGAACTAATTTATAAATTGGGTCTTGTGATGAAATTTATTCGATTTGAAACTATACTTGAAGAAGTTAACATCATTATTCTTGCTTTCTAACATCAACTATAGATGCAATTAAATGAAATAGACCTCAACTCAGTTGGTGGAGTGGAGGTGTGTAGGTCAATGATTTGAATCCGACAGGTTGCAATTTTTTAACCGGGCTAAACGGGCTAGCCCGGTTAACCTGCGGGCTGGCCCATTTAACCCTCGGGCTAATAGGGCCGGGCCAAAAAAGCCCTGATTTAAACGGGCCTCTAATATCTCGGACCTAACCCTGTATTTTTTAGGGCTAAACGGGCTGACCCTATTAGCCCGGCCCGGATTAACATCACTAAAGAAGGCGTTGGGGTGAAGAGGCAGAATCGGGAGTTGGATGTTCGGGCAATGATTACCCGGCCGAAGTTCCGCTCCCGGTGTTTCAGTTGGAAATGGGAGGGCATGACATTCCTGAGCCCGAATATGTTGAGTGGGGCGAAGCTCGTGTTCAGCATGAGCATCAGGAGGAGGTGGAGGATGCTGAAGAGCAGGAGCATCAGATGGATGAGGCACCGATTCAGGAGGATGCCGAGGATCATGTTGACCCGAATACAGAGGGAGATGTACTGACCGGGCCATTCCCCGGGGGCCCCACTGATCACCATCTCATACCGAGCTTCAAGACGCACGTGGCTGCGATGATTTGGTGCGGTGAGGAAAGAGACATTCTGAAATGCCTCTGCCACACGACGAAGATGGATTCGTGGAGGACAGAGGGTGACTTAGGCGAATGGTTTCGTGTGCTTCGGAGGTCTAGGATAGCAGACTTACGGGAGATATCATACAAGAGCCCAAATAAGAACCTGATTTGTGCGTTCGTCGAGTGGTGGCATCCGGAGACGAATACCTTCCATATGTCCTGGGACGAGATGACGATCACTCTCGATGATGTCTACTGCATCACCGGGCTTCCTATCACCGGTCGACCCGTTGTCTAACGGGAAGACGAAGACGAGGCCCTGAGTGTTATGATAGCTCGACTGCTAGGTTTGAGCCGCTGGGATGCAGAGACGGCAGTACAAGGACTCAGGGGTAGCTCAGTCAAGTTAGAGTGGCTACGCTCCACATTTGCCACAGATGCGACGTCTGATGATCCGGAGAGGAGACTGTGTGCCGCTCGAGCCTATTTATGGTTCGTGCTAGGCTGTACCTTGTTTTCAGATAAGACAGGTACTAGAGTGAGCACACACATTCTCCCACTGCTTGAGAATGTTACACGAGTGCACAAGCACGCGTGGGGGGCCGCCACACTTGCGTACTTATACCGACAGCTGGGTCTTGCATCTCGGCATGGGGTCAGACAGATGTCGGGTTACCTGACATTATTAGAGGTAAATCTTATTTTTTAAATTTTAAAATGTTTCATATGGTTGATAGTTATGTTTATGTCATCGTACTTACATAATTGTGTTTTTTCAGGCGTGGATATACGAGTACTTTCCACAGACCAGGCCCACGCATAACGTGAACTACAGGGAAGGAGCCCCGCTTGCCTTACGATGGGCACAACAAGCCTCCCCTGGTGGTTCACTTGATCATCTGGTGGCATGGAGGGAGATGCTCGATGCCATGTCGGTGAATAATGTAAGTCTGTTGACGATTAGCTCATATGTTTGAATTTAGCACTGATTGTGATGTTCGAAACCTTATTATTATGTGTGCCCTACTAGGTTGTGTGGACTCCGTACGCCGGGATGCGAGATCTGTTTCCTCGGCACGAGGTGACCTTCTACCACGACTGCATTCGGGCCTTTGATGTGGTAGAGCCATATCATCCAGATCGCGTGCTTCGACAGTTTGGGTATGTACAGACGATCCCGGAGGCATCGTTGGTACCGGTCAAAGTGCGTCGGGAAAGCACGGGTGCTCAGTATAGAGTTGTGTTCGAGTTCATGAGCTCATACTTCCGGATGTGGAGCTCCCATGTGCTGTCCGACGAGGCTTGGGGTCGGATCGCACATCCCCCATTTGAGTGTTCTCCAGGGTATCTGGACTGGTACTTCACGGTCTCCCATCCGATGATTCAGAACCCGGAGAACAGGTCGTCGGCCGGCGGTGCTACACATGTTCCCCAGCAGCCCTGGGATATCATCCACACGGCCCGAGGTCATATTGCACCGGTCATGGAGCAGTGGTTGCAGCATGATCCTCAGATGACGCTCGAGTACGTCATGCCCTACGTTCAGAGGGCATACGAGGCGTTGTCGGTCGAGGATAGTGCCCCGTCTGAGCCCACCACCCGTGCCTCGTCCAGCCGGTCTCGTAGCCGTCGTAGGTGATAGATATGGTCGATTTAGATTGTATTTGACATTTGTTTCTCATTGTACGTTTGCGGAACTTAAAGGATTGAAAACGTTGTTATCTTATCTGTGGCTTTTTTTGTTGTGTGTTGAACAGGTGTTCCTATTTTTGTTATTGTTTAAATTTTTTTTGACCACTCGATTATGTTATGATTTTCGCAGAAGTTTTGGATACAATATCATGAAAATACACTTAACACATACATGTGATGAGCTACGCAAAGTTCGAACATGTCAAAGCGAACGTACACCCGTTCGGACGAACCGACCGAACACTCCCACGCACTGTCGGCCACCACTGGCCGAAAATACGTTAACAAGTTCGGCCATCCTGGCCGAACGCTACTCCACTCGTTCGGCCGCCTCAGTCGACTTTCTCAATGTACGGTCGGTTGACTCGGTCGAAAATTCTGTGACCCGTTCGGCCGACTCAGTCGAACAGGGGCAAAATCCACAGACGAGGGTAACCAAAAATCGACCACAACCTACAGATGCACGAAAAACTCAGAAAAGGCTCTGAAAATAACAAAATCGATATAAAAATGAGAAGTATACAAGTACGTCGTCCCCAAATATATACAACAAGTTGAAATACATCAATCATCATCTAAACTAATTGATTCCACTCCTAACGAGGATCTAGCCGTAGCAACCATTTCGCTGTACTTGACGATCTGTTATTGGAATACGACACTCCACCCGGCAGCACAATCTAACCTGCACGCGAACCACATATTTATGATTGGAGGAATGGGTGCACCGTCTAATAGGTTCACCTACAAATTGTCATGAGAAAAAACCGATCACAAATGTAATAAATAAAGAAATTGAAGGCTACGTTAAGAGACAAAAGATAATAGTCCATACCCGGATGAAGTGATTGTTTCCAACTAATGCCATTGTCATGCAACGAGGGTTCACTGGCACTTGTGTCCGTAAGGGAAGAAATAAGACACTTATCTCGGGCGATATGTGAACTATCGCCATATTATATGCAGAAGCGGCCAAGTAATAGATCTCTGAAAACACGAACCAATACTTCACGTCCCACACCTCCGTTTGGAAACAGTTCAATGTTTATAGAATCTCGTCCACCGTATGTGTGGAGTTATGCCACACCGAAGCATACAAGGCCCTGAAGTTTTGCAACTCCTGGATTAGATCGCTACGAATCTGGGGCCAGGAATCCTCGCCCATACAAAGTGCGTCGGCTAAACATCTAAAGCCGCAATGACCGTCTCCCTTTACATTCTTTGTGGAAGCCACAAACTCTCGAAAACACTTCGGCAGCTGATCAATAAATGAAACACCGAATGTTGTACGGGCGGAACGACGCACAACCTGTTGTTTTGGCCGCTTCTTCGACACCACCTTCTCGACACTTGAGGGTTCCCCACTAACATGTGCATCCTCGGTTCGAGGAGAATTACTATCATGAAAGGACTCCACGTATTCGAAAGCACTCTTCTCACGCTTGGTGGACTTGTCTATTCGAAGTTTTGGCTTCCCTGGTCGTCCACGCGTGCGTGTTTGAACTTCCGGTTCAATAAGTGAGGTGGTGGACACGTTTTGGATCTCACGCAGTCTCTTGAGCATCAACAACCTCTGTGACTCATTGGCCGAATCGAACATTACATTGATGTCACTCACTGTCTCGGTCCATCGACACCCAAGGTCTTCGGCTACACTGACATCCGACTTAACGGGTTCGCTGTCCAATTTCCTCCAAAACCTGTCAATACTTTCTAGTTGGATTGGTTCGTTGAGACGTAGTAATTCACCAAGTTCATGAGCACACGGTAGACCACATGTCTTTCTCAGCACACAACCACAAAGTAACGAATCTACCCCGGCCGTATTCACTCCTTGCATCTCCTGATAAATCTTATGAATAGCCGCATGAGACACGAATCCACGTATATTCCTGAACATGGGAGACCTGTATTTATGGTGCACTCTATGTCGGGATTGTTCGAATGAAGCCTTGATTGTGCTGTGGCTTGTGATCAACAATCCATGTATCCTCTCCCAAGACATTTCAAAATTTGACAAGCTAGTGCCGAGTTGTTTCTTCAACTTCGAATGTGCACTCTCGGCCCTGTTCACAAGAATGCATGTCTTTCATTACAACAAGTTCAAATACGAACCAACAAATAAAATGCGTTCTATAAAAAACAACTTATACGTACCGACTAGTTGTGGTGTTCTCGAAATGCATTATCTCATTCGTCCAACACGAGACAAATCTCTCTTTATATGGATTAAGCCAATTTGACAGAACATAATCCACGGCAACAGGATAGTCGCTGAAATCGTCCTTCAATCTTCTAAGTAGCTCGTTGAAGCTCACTTCATCCTCGGCAAGAATCAATGCATTCCACGAATAATTAAACGAATCCCATTTCGCCTTGGTGTGAAATTCTTTCTTGCACTTGGTAAGCACATTTTTGCTAATATGCCATCTACACAACAAGTGTTTCGCCCCTGGAAATGTGACCTCCACAGCATTCATCAATGCGATCTCACGATCAGTCACAATAACTTCTGGTTGAAAGGGTTGGTCCATCAACCCTTTCAAAGTCGTCAGAGCCCATCTATAGTTCTCCTCACGCTCGGCCTCCAAGTAGATGCAAGCAACGGAGAAAGTGATATCCGTAGATGTGATGCCAACCACTTCCATCAGTGGCATCTTGTATCTATTGGTCTTGTATGTACAATCCATCAACAAGACTCTCGGAAAGGCACGCAACAAGTCCACACTCATCGGGTGGGCATAAAAGAGGTCCTTCACTCTTTCCGTTTTCTCACATCTACGAACAAGGAAATAGTAGTCATGTGACTTCAGCTTCTCCAATAGGTATTGCATTTGAGACCGACCGCCGTGCTCCACAACTCTATGTTTATGTCTTGCATTGTAGATGGTCTTCAAAGTGGATGCATTCTGAACGAAGGTCTCCTTTAAAGTACTTAGAATGTCTTTCGGTTTTACCTTATTCTTTGTCAAATCTGCGACAAACCGATCTTCAGTCGGTGTTAGTCGACCGACATAGGAGTGACCCTCCAAATGTCGTCCCATCGGGTGGTTATGAACGCCGGATACAACACTTATTGACCACTGTCCATCATCATTCAATTCAGTAGCTTTAAGAAGAAACGGACAATCACATTTTTTGGTGGCCGTACGTCTGTCCCGTTTCTTCCCACCACTTGTTTCATCATCACCAACACTCATCATTTCTGATTTCGCCTTATTACGCCGACGATAGGTGCCACCTCGTTCGCAACCCAATAACACTCAACCTCGCCGACCACTACTTCCACTATCAGACCGACGAACTAATATGACCATATTATGCTCGTGCGCTACAGCATTCACCCACTGCATCATCAGGTAGCGAGACTCAAATACTTCTTCTGTCGTAAAGTACACAGTGAAGTCTATTTGCATGTACTCAGGAGGAATTTCTTCCTCGACCAATTGTTCATCGTCCGATTTGTTAATGTAATTGACTACGTCCGAATACAAGGCCCCGTTCTGCAACGCAAGCAAATACAATCATTAACATAGAATACGAAAAAAAAAAAAATTCGAGTGCTAGGTGAAATGTCGGCTGCCCTGGCCGAACGGGAAAGAACGAAGTCGGTCGAGCTGGCCGAACGGCCTGAGGACAAGTCGGCCAACATGGCCGAACGGTACAGAGACGTGTCGGCTGCCATGGCCGAAATCCTTCAGCCGCGTTCGGTTTGTATTGGCCGAACGCGAACAGATGCGGGAATTTTTGTATATTTTCAAAAACGAAACTTCAACTACATAAACTACGAAAAATGCATGCGAATACTTACATTGTTTGCTCCGAATGAATCTTCGTTCGCCATTTGATGAAATTTGGGGGAAAAAGGGGCAAAAACAAGGAAGCAAATGCAAAACTTGGATGAAGCAAATGCTTTGGTGGGTGAAGAAGACAACAATGGAGATTTTGTGTGTGTTGAATGCTTGGGGTCCCCTTAGAAATTTTCAACACATTACATGGGGTGCCCTTAGAAATTACATTCATTAAGAGTATTTTGATCTTTTTTTATTCATTTTAGTTTCAATTTTTTTAAATGGAGTGCCTTAAGAAGATGATGGGGTGGGTTTAGACCCTCCCATATAAAAATCAGAACCAAACAATATTATTTGGTTTAATTAAATCGAAAAGTTGAAAATTGATATCATCTTGAGTATGATTTGAAATTGACGGAATTATTTAAAAATGAAATATCAAATATAATTGACGATTTTCAATTGTTCCCAATCTGCATATACCATCTCCAAAAGTGAAGAAATGAAGAGCACAGCAGCAAATCTACCCCTCCACTCCAGCAAGCCCCTCCGCCGCCGGATTCTGAACATAATATTCGCTTTCATCTACTCCGCCGCCATCTCCGCCCTTCTCTACCACCACGCAAGAAGCCTCCTTGGCCCCACCACGCCTACCTTCGCGGCCATGTCCATGCTCACAGCCGATATTATCCTCGCTTTCATGTGGCTCAACTCACAGGCCTTCCGTATGAACCCGGTGGTATCAGAGCCCTTGCCCCAAAATCTCCAACAGGTTCTAAACAGGCCGGAGGATTTTCCGGCGCTGGACGTGTTCATATGCACGGCTGATCCGACCAAGGAGCCGCCTCTGACGGTGGCGGCCACTGCCCTGTCGGCGATGGCATATGATTATCCCACGGAGAAGCTGTCGGTCTACGTTTCCGATGATGGGGCGTCGGAGTTGACGCTCTTTGCTCTGAAGGAGGCCGCTGAGTTCGGAAAGGAGTGGCTGCCCTTTTGCAAGGAGAACCGGGTCATGGAGCGGTGCCCCGAATCTTATTTCGGGTCGGACTTTCACGTGAACAACACTGAGACACTGAAACTTAAGGTAATCGCATCATTGTAGTCTTCCAAGCCATTTTATTTTCCCTCCCCATAAAAAACAAGCCATTTTATTTTAGGTTTCCAGTTAATTAGATATTTTCTTCTTCTTTTCTTAACGTCTTCTTATAGATATATTGGTAGATTATATTTTTTTAAAAGATAGGATGTTACAATCAAAGTTTAATCTATTTGTAGATACATCTCCCAATCTATCTCAATTTAAGTAAAGTTTCAAGTTCGAGTCATCATCTCAAAAAATAATATAATATTTTAAAAATAAAACATCATGATTCAGGTTGGTATGAAATATGATAACACAACTTAGTTTGAGTGTATAAGCTAATTTAAATTTTTACTACAAAAAATACAAAACACTGTTTACTTTACAAGTTGCTAAATAATGAAAATACCTCATTCTTTAAATAATTACGTGGTAAATGCTACTCGATGTTAACACTATTTTATCCACTTTGATAGTATCTTCATTTATAGGATATCTTACAAGTAACACATTTTTAAAATAAAAACAATGTTGATCATTAATCTTTTTAAATATAATAATATATGCTACACATCCTAAAAATAAGGATAATACTCAATTGTTCTGTGAGAATAAAACAAAATATACATAACACATGGCATAATATTTATGATGAATTCTTAGTTTAATTCTTTGTTTCTGACTAAAGATGTAACTTCAAGGTGAAGGATGATGCAAAAAAAATAAAAAAAAAATATTTGGCTTTCAAGTCAACATCGAGTACTCTCTCTTTATAATTAAATGATGTTATATGAAATCAGTCCCCTCTTTTGTACATGATATGTTATCTTATATTTTTTTAGAGGGAAATTCCGGTCTTTTTAGCATATTTTATATGTTTGGATGCAATAATATGATTTAATGGTCAAACACGGGGTTGATATTATTGGTGCCACGTGGCATCATCGAGATATTTTTGCGGTCATCCCACATACTTAGTTAACGACTGAGATATTCTCAAATTTTATCTCAAGACACTTTAATATTTATTAATTTTACCTTTTGTTCTCTAAATTTTATCTTCTACTATTTTACCCCCGGCGCTTTCAAAATTTTGGTTTTCTCCCCATACTTTCCTCCTTTGTTTAGTTAATAAGTTGACAAAGTTAATAAAAATAAAATTGTAGAGGACAAAAAAAGTATAAAATAAATTTTATAAGATTAAAAAAAACCAAAATAGTATAAAATAGAATCTAGGGCCAAAAACAAATATCATATGAACATGTCAAAAAATATTGAATCCTAAAGACCTAAACATAAATTATATGATCTAATTACTCGCTTCATACGTAATAAAATAGTATAAACTTGATAATGACTTAGATTAATAAAATTTCGCATTATGAAGTACATTCAGATAGAATTAGGTGAACTTGAAAAGGTTTTATAGTTCATTCAGACTTGTATATATGTAATGGAATTTTTTATTCTTCAATTAATTTAGTCCAAAGTGATTCATTTGAATCATGATGTATATGTATATATATACTGCAGCAAATGTATGAGAATATGAAAAGAAGAGTAGAAGATGCAGTTGAGAGAGGATATATTGCTGATGAGTACAAAAGCAGTGGCCAAGTTGAAGCTTTTGCCAAATGGGGCAAAGATTTTACCATCAAAGATCATCCTGCTCTCATTCAGGTTAACCAATTATAAACTCATCATCTTTGACATATTTTCATATTAATTTGTCTATAACTTATTACAACAGATTCTATCACAAAGTAGTGAAGACAAAGATTCTGCAAGCTTTCCTATGCCAAACCTCGTCTACATATCGAGACAAAAGAGCCACACATCACCCCATCATTTTAAAGCTGGAGCCTTGAATGCTCTGGTAAGAAAACTATCAAACTTTTAAATCTACAAAATTAAATGATGAAGCTTCTAATTGATATATGTTGTTATGTTTGTGTTCATTTACAAAATTGGAGCTTCGAGTATCAGCAATCATGACAAATGCTCCGATAATTCTAACCTTGGACTGTGACATGATCTCCAATGATCCATCGACAACTCACAAGATGCTATGCTACTTCATGGATGCTTCAGTTAAGTCCAACTTAGCATATGTTCAGTTCCCTGTTTCTTGCAATGGCCTTAACAAGGCTGATATCTATGGATCTGAGTTTAAGCGTATATATCATATTCATCCTTTGGGTTTGAACGGGCTTTTAGGCCCTGATTACTTTGGTACTGGCACATTTTTCAATAGATGGGCCTTTTTTGGTGGCCCATCTTCAATGATTGAGCCCGAAGGCCTGGAATTGAGCCCGGATTATTGTGTCAAGAAACCAATCAATGATCAAGTTAGTTTGGAGCTAGCTCATCATGTGGCAACTTGTGACTATGAGAACCATAGCAAGTGGGGTTCCAAGGTTAGACTTGATGATGTATAAATTGCAATAATGTGAAAAAAACAGAATCTTGATGGATCACTGTTCTGTTTTGCAGATAGGATTCAGATATGGCTCTTTAGTTGAGGACTACTACACTGGTTATTGGCTACACTGTGATGGATGGAAGTCTGTATTTTGCGACCCGAAAAGGCCAGTGTTCTTGTCTGAGATGCCAATCTCTCTCAATGATGTGGTAACTCAAACCAAGAGATGGTCTGTTGGCCTTCTAGAAGTGGCTATTTCAAAGTACAGCACATTAACATTTGGAAGAAGATTTATTGGTCCATTGATGTCTCATTGCTACTCTTACTATGCTTTTGGGCCCTTTTGGTCATTTCCCATCATGGTCTATGCTTTCCTCCCTCAAACCACTATGTTGAACAACATCTTCATCTTCCCAAAGGTACATGAGTAAACTAACTATACTTTGTTTAAAATCTTGGACCTATGTATTAGTTACTCATCATTGATTGTATGTTTTAGGCATCGGACCCATGGTTTTTCTTGTACATGTTTCTATTTCTCGGGGCATATGGACAAGACTTTATAGAGTTTATTTTAGCCCATGGGACGCCTCTGAGGTGGTGGAGTGATCAAAGAATGTGGCTCGTTAGGGGACTTTCTTCCGACTTGTTTGGAATGTCTGAATACATAAGCAATCAGTTGGGTATCGCCACAAGAGGATTCAATGTGACTAACAAAGTAAATGACAACGAAATAAGGAAACGTTACGATGAAGGGAAATTTGAATTTGGGGTTGCATCTCCCATGTTTGTGCCATTATCAACTGCTGCAGTAATAAATCTAGTTGCATTTTTTGGTGGGCTCTTGCAAGTGTTGAGTGGGAGAGACTTGGATGAATTGCTGGGGCATTTGGTTCTTGCAAGCTTTGGGGTCCTCAATTGTTTGCCTGTTTATGAGGCCATGATCTTCAGAAGTGATCAAGGAAGAATGCCCACCAAGATTACCATCGTTTCGGTTTTTCTTGCATCTGTTCTCTTTGCACTGCTTTCTTCTATAACAAGGATGTAATAGAATTATGGTGTTTTATGCCATTGTTTAAATCATTCACCTATATTGTATCCTAATTTTCTTAATTCGTGTTAAGTTTATAGCACAACTTATATGAACATATTTTATGTACTTAGGATTAATTACAATTTGTCCTTCATATTAAAAAAAGTCTTGTTGCATTTAATTTCTTTCATGAGATTTAAAATTTGTTGCATTTTGTCATATGAAACAATCAGTCATTGTCGATTAAAATACAGTAAAATTACTTTTAGGATTAAATCAAATCATTGATTTATTTTGGATATGAAGAGAATAAAATATTAAAAGTTACAAATATTGGAAATGGAGAAATAAAAGTTACATTAATTGCATCTAACTAATTTTAAAATGTATATATTTTTAAATAAATCAAAGGGAAAAGAAAAAAAATAAAAAAAAAAGGTACCTCCCCATCCTTCTACCATGTGATGAATGATGATAGAACATAGAAGAAATTGAAGGAAGAAAAAAGGGATTTTAAAGAGAGAATCTCAACCCATTCAATCATGGTTCGCCGTAACGGCCGTTACGGCCGTTATAACGGCGTTTCGTAACCTTAACGGCCTCCTCCGCGTCACTGATTCGGTTAAAAACAGTTGGCTACATTATCGAGCGCGATATCGGCGCGATATCGCTCATAACGGCGTTATTTGACGTTATAACGAATTGTAACGGCGTTATAACGGATTTTAACGGCGTTATAACGGACATAACAGATTTAAAAGGCGATAAAAGCGAAAACGACGGATAGATGATTGAATTTGAATATTGTGTATTCTTTTTTCGATTGAATGTAATATTCTTTATACATGTTTATTATATCTTGAATGGTGGTTAAAGATGTAGAGAAATTAAAGTTGCAATTGTAGCAACAAAAACAATAATTGGTAATAATATGTACGCAAACATTTTTTCAAGTTATTGGCTATCACATGGGATAGCATAAAGGGGACATAAAAGCAAAAACCTATGAACAAGTGGTTGCAAATTTCTATTCACACATGGGCATGCATCAAATTTCTATTCATCTAGTTATACTAGTGGGAGACATAGTTGAGCTCATTTCCTACTAATGCTGGATACCCTGATCATCATTATGGAGGTTCGATTGAAGCTCGACAACCTAGTCACGGATATGGATCATCTAGTTATACTAGTGGGAGACATGGTGTGAGCTCATTTTCTACTAATGCTGGATACCATGATCATCATTATGGATCTTCTGACAGTACAGAATATCGAGGATTTGGATATTATCATGAGTATCCACATGAACAGCTTATGCCTCATCCTACTCATTATGATTATGCACATTTTTCTATTTATCCTGAAAGGGAAGATAATGATGACTTTGAACCACCCCGACACTCCATTTGGTATTAATAATGTATGTAATTGTATATTTCATATGTTAATTCTAGTTGTAATATTGTTTTTTATGTTAATTTAGTAAAAACATATATATAAGTGATTTTCTAGAACTTTTAGACTATTTTTGAGTTTTTTTGAAAAATTATCCGTTACGGCCGCGAAATCGCCGCAAAATTGCAATGTAACCTTAACGGTGGACACCGCGACAGGCACCGCGACCGTTACGGCGAACCATGCATTCAATTGTGGTCCTTTGTAAATTTTAAACATAAATTTCTTGCTCTTGTAATTTTATTTTTTAATTAGCCAAATTAATTATTGTGTCTATGTCAATCACTATACTTTCTTCTTCGAATTTCTCGTATTACCAAAAAATAATTTATTAAGTTAACAGCGATACTACTGTTGCCCTAAATTACAGAAAACGGCAAAGGCGCATCTGAAGAGCTTAGGAGTCAAAAATGGTAAGAGGAAGCGGAGTCCTGCTGAAAAGCGCCGGCGCCGGACTAAGCGCGACTCTCGCCGAGATCATCGTCTGCCCACTCTCCAAACAGCCCTTAAGGCTCTGCCGAAAAACCAATTCACTCATCAGCGATTCCATCGGCGTTTCTTACCCCATTGTCGATGGGATTCCTCGCCTCGTCCCCGCCGACGGAAACATAATTGCTTCCGATGCCGAAAATTCAAGCGACACCAATTCTGTTCCCGAAAAGTAAGCACTCCTTTTCTTTTCCCCCTTCTTATGTATGATTGGATTTGGAATTAGGTTATGAAATTCTATTTGCTATTACTGCCCATTCCACATCTGATAAAACTTCGAGGCAATTGCAAGCGTTCTTGTTTTTCCTTGAAAGCTGCAGCAATAGTGTTTCGTACTTTTTTTTATTTTATAAATTGGATTAGGTTTGAGTATATTCTGCATTCTTTAGTCGATAGACCTAGTTATTTTGATTATGTATCTGTGTAATAATTTCTCATCCGAGAACAAGTAGGTAAAAAGATCCAATGTCATTTGATTATTTAGGTATTTTCAAATAAAATAATAATATTCCTAGGCATGATGATATTGTGTGTGGAATGTGAATAGACCAAAATGTTATGTGGATAATGTAGATTTATTTTTGTTCTATCGATAAAATGTAATTATTGATGGATCGAAAATTGTAAAGGAATTGTAGCATGGTCTAGATTTCTCAACGTGTAATTTAATTCACACAGGGACAGACAAATTTAAAAAAAAAAAAAAAAAAAAGAAAGGGCCAGCCACAAAGGGGTGTCTGTGTCTCATATAGAAGAGGGACCATACGACAGGTCCATGAATTTGTTTCCATGTCCTAGCTATTTTTATGGGCTGGATGTACGAGGAATTATTATTCATACGATGACCAAATTCTGTGTGTCTAAATATATAGATTGAAGATCCTTTTCTTAATGAGAAATTTGCCCAATTTACGATATATTTTTTTTTTATTGTATGATGATTGATATTTTACAAACGTTATGTTTAATTGCCACATTTAGAGATAACATTTTCTTAATTCATGATCTTGGAGGCGTTCTTTTTAAAAACTGTCTTTTCTTAAGAAGAATGATGTTTTAGGAAACTCCCCCCAAAAAAAAAAAGTTTGAATATTCATTGGATTGAAAAATCCAATTTGGGTCATTAGGCTTATTTCTATTCTATTTTTTCCTGGGAAAACTGGAATGCAATACCTCATCAATTCACACAATGCTAAGTACACACAGAATTTGGGTCTGATTTATTGAACAGGGAAGTTATGTAGTACTTCTTGTTGAAATACAAAACCAAATGATTTAATGTAAAAAAATTGTATTTTTCATAAAACCCCAACTAAGTCTTTCACGATCATCCTACTTTTTCATCACCTATTTGTGTATTATTGTTTTGATTATTAATTCATGTAATGTAATACATGGAAATGGTACACAAGATCTCATTTATGGAATTAGGAGGGAACACCATCACGTTGTCCCCAAACTTGTTTTTTGTTCTTTCTTTTGCCTGGAAGTGCACTTACAATCCAATTATTTCATTTTATTCAATATTTATGAGCAGTTAAAATTATTTGAAAATTAATTTTGCCGACATTAGTTTTATGTTGGTTTTATTTTAGTTTTTTCTGGAGAGAGAGTGAGAGACCACATCCATATATATCATAGTAATGAATCGAGAAATAATTTGCAATGAGCAATTTAAACCTTGAAATACCGTAGTAATGAATTGGTTTCATGATTGCATTTATAGTGATGCATACGATGATTAAGAGATCAAATTCAAACATAACCTTTTTCCTTATATTTTTTCCCCAACTATCCTACCATATAACAAAAGTCCCCATATACCTACTTTCATAACAAAAAATCCCTATCTACCCCTTTTTTATGATAAAATACCATTTTACCCTTACTAACATTTCAAAACTTTCAAAAAACCATGCTTGCCATTAGCCAATTTTTCCTTTTTCCAATCCTTATACTTATTAGATCCGGATTAGCCCTCTGATCAATATCAGGCCCAACATGCTTCCGTAAATAAAATAAAACTGAGTTTAAATCATACCTCGTCTTTGTCTCTTAAGTTCCCTTGAACCTCGGTTCAGGTTTTATGGATCAAAGATCCAACCACTCGCCCGCAGTCTATGGTTCTGAAACCGATTTTCTTGGGAACCCTGATCACACTCCTTTTCAACGGCCACCTGCCTTTAAGGAGGTCACGGGGAGACGCACTACTGGATAATTTTTCACTCAGAATTATAAAATTTTTGGACAGAATGTCGGAAAGCAAAAGCCTTGTTTATTGAAGAAAATAAACTAAACTATTTTACAATATATATCTTCTCCGCCATTGGAAGAGAAACTTGAATTAGCCTATCATGGCTAAGACTTGTGAAGGGGAAACCCCCATGAACAGGAAAACTTGAAAGCTAAACTATTACAATCCTTGAGAGAAGATTTCGAAAAGCTTATGAAGAGAGAAGTGTTGTGTATTTTCGATGATCTTCATTTGAGGCTGAATGCCTCCTTTTATAGGCCTTAATGTACTCCTGTTGAGGTTGCATTATTGCATTTGCCAGCTTGCAATCCATTAGATGAGTGGGTAATGGGCCAGCTTCCTTTATTTCTCACCCACCACTTGGTAGGTGCATCAACTATCTTCGTTGTCTTCTTGTGTCGGCAACGAGTTTTTCCTTAATGGAGGAGTCCTCCACCTTTGTCTTTTGGTGCAGGATGCAGATTCTTCAATGGTGGCGGGACAGGCCATTATCTCTTGTCTGAAATTGGCATCCTATGTTTTTTTCAATGTATTCCTATACTATTACATTAGTAGAATACATGTTTAGCTTGTTTACAATCGAGTCTAATTAGACCCGTTTCCTTTTATTACATTTTTGATTTTTATTTTCTAAAACCCCTTCCATTTTCCCTTTTTCTTTGGGTAATCGGGTTTGTCCTTTTTTATTTTGAAACCCTGTCCAAACAGCGGTTTCTCTTGTGTTTGACAGTAAGAGCATATCCGCTCTCCCCATCTCCCGATATGTATCATATTACATATCTTCTTCCTTGTCTGTTCCGTGGCTGGAACCTTGTTTTCCCAGATTAACTTTCTCTTATTTTCAAAGAGGTTTTCAGCAAATCCGGTAGTTGTTCATGTCATAGAATTTAACAGGAATGATCCATTCACAGAGTTATGAAATATTTTGAATGGATACTTCACTTTGTCCATCTCGGTGAGACAGACCCAAAGGCCCCATGCTCGCCTAGTTGATATATCATTTTCAGCCAAGGCTACTACCAAAGGGCTATTTTCTGGGGGTGTTTTAGCTCGGTTTATTGCCCCCATCTCAGGTCTCTGTAGTTTTATGAATTGAAAAACTGGATAAGACCCTTTTCCTGTGATTTCTGGAGCAGCAGAGATAATTTTTAGCTCCAGTATATCTCCTCGACCCAAGTATGGGTTGTTCTGCCATGAATCGTGCACAGCAGTAGATATCCAATCTGGTAATTTGGAAATCTCCGGAAAGCTGGGTCGGTAGTAAAAACTGAAGCAATTGCTCCAAAATCGAACCATTCCCGCACATCATGAGGGTTTACCCCCGGGAGCATCCAAAGTCTTGGATACTTACCAGACCAATCCGCAGTAATTCTATTTGGATTGATCCCATTTCTTGTCACCAATTTCTCCCATGTTTTTTGGTAGACCTGCAGAGGAGAAATAGCTTGATTAGTGTTAACCTGTCTAGGTCCAGTCTGTGGTCTTAGGTTAACCTCTCCCTCTTTTACCCCAGAGGTGCTGGGTTGACTCGGGTTGTCTGGAATTGCTTCCTGACCTTCCGAATTAATAATTTTATCGGAATCCGATAAAACACTTGGTTCGGCCTTATCAGCCTTTTCACCGATGTCCGATGAAAAACTTTTATCAGCAGGATGTCCTGCTTTGGGTATAAAAGTACCCTGTTTGTTCATCGATGATGAACTCTTCTCGTATAATTCTTTCTGCATCACCGATGGTGAACAGACCTTGTTTACAGGATCTACTAATGCATTCCATAAATCATTATTTGAAGTTATGGCTGCACGTAGAGTCATTTGGACTTTGTCCAAATCTGCTTTCTGGACATAAGATGCCGCTTCGGCTCTTACCCTTAGTTCCTCGAAGGCCTTGTAATGCATTTTAAGGTTCTCCCTAAGGTGTCTTGCTCGTATTGTGATGGAATCTGCTTCAAGGATATCCATCTCTTGTTAAGAAATCTGCAAGAACATTCTTATTAGATTTCACTATGACAATATCAAAAAGATAATATTGGCATTCTGCTTGCCACCTGATAATACGTGCTTTTTCGATCTTTGATTCAAGTTTGTTTTTCAAAAAAGCTTTAACGTTAGTATTATCAACTTTTAATATAAATTCTTTAGCTAATAAAAATAAAGGTCATTTTTTAAAAGTCTTCCAAACAGCAAAGAATTCTTTCTCGTTAATATGCCAAACTCTAGCCTGTTGTTCTGTAAACAACCCTCCAGTGTATCTACATGATTCTTCACCCGTAGATGTCTTTCGCATGAGCACTGCTGCCCATCTGAAATCATTAGCGTCTGTGTAGACGACTAACTGATCCTCATCTTGAGGAATCGCGAGTTTTGGTAAGTTGCTACAAACCTGTTTTAACTCACGAACTCTTTGGGAATGAAAATCTTCCCATTTCCATTTGGTTTTCTCATCCTTTTGCAATAAATGACGGAAATCCTTTCGATATTTTGCCAAGTCCTTAATGAATGAACCTGCAAAATTAATCACTCCTAAGAAACTTTGAAGGTGCTTCTTATCTCTAAGAACATCTGGAAAATTGCAGATTTTCTCCACAATATGTTCCTGTAGTTCCATTCCTGCATGGTCAATAATAACACCGAAAAACTCGATTCTATTAACCGCGATTATTGCCTTCTTTTCAGAGAGCACTAATCCTTCTTTATGACATGCTTCTGAAAATATTTCAAGATGCTTTAAATGATCTTTCATATTCTTAGAGGCAATTAAGATATCGTCTATGTAAACAAACATAAACTCAAAATAATCTTTAAATAGATTATCCATCTTTCGTTGGTATATCTGAGGTGCATTCGCAAGACCCATAGGCATTACGTTCCAGATATACTGACCTTGTGGTGTAGAAAAAGCAGTTAATTTCTTAGACTCTTTTTCTAACTTAATCTGGTAAAATCCAGACTTGCAATCAAACTTTGAAAACACTTTTGACCCTTTAATACAATCAATTAAGTGTTCTCTACTTGGAATGTAATAACCATCAAATTCGGTAATCTTATTAATCCCTTGATAGTTAATTACTAACCTTGCTTTTCCTCTCTTTATTTCGCCATGGTTTCTTACCAAAAACCCTGGGCTACTATAAGGAGAAATACCTGCTTCGATTAGCTTGAGATCGATATGCTCTTTGATAATCTTTTGCATATCTTTTCGATCTTCAAGATTCATCTGTATCGGCTTGTATCGAACCAACTCGTATCTGTGTTGTTCTTTTACCTTCAACGTTGCTTCGATCTGGTTTTTGTCCCACCAGGCTAAAGGATTTTCATTGTAGTTCCTCTGAATTAGCCTTTTAACATTTTCGAGAGAAA
Organism: Scutellaria barbata; assembly: GCA_028654395.1. Classification (NCBI taxonomy): domain Eukaryota; kingdom Viridiplantae; phylum Streptophyta; class Magnoliopsida; order Lamiales; family Lamiaceae; genus Scutellaria; species Scutellaria barbata. Next base: position 15,385,493 of record CM053645.1, read on the forward strand.
GTAGACTTTCCTCATTAATGTCAATCTGGGGTGGTCCTTCTTGTAAGGCATTCTTTAGAAACTGAATAGCTTCTTCATGTGCCTCCTCCATTCCCTCTTGTCTGTATGACAAAAGAGCTTCACCAAATTTCCTCTTATCCTGCATTTTTGGATGAGTTAACTTGGCTTCATTATCACCACGTTTGCTGCGAAAATTAATAGGCATGATCCTATTAAAAGCCTTTTCTCGCCGCAAAACCTGTATCATACTACCACAGTTAGTAGTAAAGGTTAACAGGTTCTTGTGATTATCCTGCTCATATTTTGCAAAAGTTTGGATAAAATTGTTACCAAGCAAAATATCAGCACCTGTATCATGAATATAGATTGGTGGCATTCTTACTTTATACCAAGGGGTATCGAATGCGCCTCCGATCATTATTCGTGTTTCTCGAATACCTTTATTGAGTATAAGGATCTTCTGTGAGAAGTCTCTTCCTGCAATAAGAGGTAATTTTTCCACTGCTTCGCTGGGAAAAACTCCTGGCTTTGCTGTGCAAATGCTTGAACCTGAGTCAATATAAGCTGCAAAATATTCCGTCTTATATTGGTCATATAATATCCCTACAGATATATATATAGAGAAAATACTTGTCATTCAGAATCGTTTGGATAGATTCCTCTTTTCCAAGATTCTAACAAGTTTATCCTTGAGCTTCTAACATTATGCTCACGGATCAACTCTTGAAACCTTACTTGATGAGTCTGTCCATTATCCCGCATTTCTCTAATGCGTTCCGTCAACTCATCTTTCTCTTTTCTGAGATCCTGGATCTCTTCATCAATACACCTTCCTGGCATAATTTAGAACAAATCTGGATTGTTTGGATAAATCATTCTCCTCCAGCGTTCTAGCATGTCTATTCGTGCGTTAATTTGACTTATTTTTAACGCAGCCTCTTGTATCCTTATGACGTCTTGGATACTTCTTTGTTCTGGTAGATTTTGCTCTCGCAAAGATCTTAACAAAGCTATCGCCTGGTCTCTTTGTATCGTGAGATCAATGATCTCTTGATCTAACTTGATTCCTGGCATAATGGTTTTATTCTACCCTGATTGTATGTCCATTAAGGTCGAACTCCATCCATTTCTCATCTCTTCTCCAGGGCTTATATTCTTCAAGGAAACTTAACCCTAGGGTCATAACTCCTTTAGTTATGCCTGCACTTCCTGTAACAGATACATGATATCCTGCTATTTCTAACATGCCTTCATATCTGTTAATACTTGGTTGTTGTAAATGATATATCTCCTCACAAGGAAACAAATTATCAGTTTTAGATATATCAAAAACAATATGGATTTCTTTCCATTCATTATTAGGGCATTTGATTTTTACATTTCTTACCCTAATCTTTTGTGGATACAAATCCTCACTTGGTTCTTTTCCTTTTAGGCTTAAAATCCTACCCTCGGAAAAGGACAACCTATTACTAATTTTAGAATCAAACCTTAATGATCTACTGTTTAGAATAGGTTGATCTTTGATTAGCAAATTGACACCTCCTAACCTTGGTATTTTAATTGGGTCAGGTGTCATAACTTTGGCGAATTCCTTGAAAATTCTAGGAATTTCTATATACTCCTTCCTAAGAAACATATCCGAATGATGTGTATTGGAAAGAACATATGCAATTCTATACGTGATAGAATATGGTCTATTTCCTTCTTTCATAAGATCAGGTCTTTTAAAATCTTGATGAAGGGTTAAGACTCTACTAAAATCTTGGTCTGCTAGGTTATATGCAATCCTAGGATGTATGTCAAACATAAGTTTGCCAACATATAAATTACTTACCATTGTACCAAGACAACTTTCGCTTAAATTATTGATTCTTTTATCCATCACAGATAGATGTAATTCAGAATCAATTCCTTCTTTGAAGGTAGTTTTAATCACTACTTCAATGGTTCTAATATGAATCCATTTCATTGTGACCGCTACTTCTTCTTTGATACGACTCAATTCCTCAAGAATTTCTTCTTTTGGAATAAGTTGCATCTCAATGTTATTACCGGTTAACCCTATTGGAATAGAGAACTCACCTGAGTTCACCCGGTAGATGATGTGATGCTTGCGCTGTCTTATTCCGATTTTGTCACAAAATCGATTAAGACTTCCAATCTTAAATCCGTCGTACGGACCTAAAGCTGAATCCTGTTGCATGATTCTTTTCATCGTCTTGTTTGAGATGGTCATTTTTGAAAAGAATCCTGATAGACTGTCCGTCGTCTGGAGTCTATCTTCTGGTTTGCCAGAGCTACTCGTCTGATTCTGTAGATGATCCATCGGATCCTTCTGAAATAGATTCTAATTCTTCTTCATAGATGCTTTCATCTGAAGAGATGTCCTCGAACTTGTAAACTGGCACCAAATCACCATAGAAGACAGCATCTCGGATGTCGTCTGTGTACTCGAATTGGCGCACATCTTTTTGCTTTTGTGGGCAATCAGGCGAAATATGGCCTCTCGCGCCGCACGTCCAACAGTTGCAATCCTTGAAACTTTCATTCGTACGAGTGTGAGCTCGTTTGAAAGTTCTTTTCCGGGTTGTTCCTCCTGCTGGCTTCCCTGTGGATCTAGATCCCTGTGAAAAAAACCTGGAAGGACCAGACTTTTGACCAGATTTGTAAGATTTAGCCTTTGATTTGGACCACCATGATCTTCCCTGTTTGGAAGGTCTCCTGTATGATCCTCCGGACTTAGATTGAAACCTTCCCTTGAAGTGTTTCTTTCTCTTTCTGTGTCTTTCGCGTTGTGGTTCTCCGATAATACTCGGAAAATCATTGTTGTCGCAACAAAGAGGGGTCTTCTTCACCATTCCTCTTAGTTTCTTCTTGTTCCTTTGTAGTGTTGCTTGTTGACATCATTCTCGTATACTGTCCTTGAAAAAGGACATCCTTCTGGCCACTGAATCGACTCGGCCTGTAGGAACCTTGTAGGTTTGCATAAGCATCTCCCTCCATGGACTGCAAATTTTTGCAAAGAATAAATCTGTTGCCACATTCCATGGTACATCTGCTTGGAAATAATATTTGCGGAACCAATATATATATTCATCCGCATAACATATATTTCTCAATTCGAGAGCAAACAGAGCTTGTGTATACTCTCTTTTCTTCTCGTCTTTTCTTTCCTCAAAATATCCGTCCCCTAGAAAACATATTTTGAGTAGATGACCCATCCTTTCGACAATTGTTATAACATTCTCGTTGGATAAGATCTCTTTTTTGAGAGAGGCTTCGGTCATCTCCCATGTCTTCTTGGCTGAACCTTGCAAGCTATTTACCAGTATCTGGCAAAAATGATCGTTATCAACATCCAGTGTTGATGAAGCAACTTTCATGGATGACATCCACTCATCGATCAAAACTTCCATATTTCTGAAATCGATGATGTCTGTTGTGAGCATCACTCCAAACGGATGGGTTGGTTCAAGCATCGTTTTTGCCCAAGGGCTTTTGGATACTCCTTTAAACCTTCCCGGTCGGGTTTTGGCTTGTCGAGCTATATATTCTTCATACTCAACCCCGTCCTGCCACCACCTGGGTTCGGGAGGAATCGGTACTTCAGGTACTGGTGCTTCCGGTACTGGCGTACTTGTGCTTTCCTCTTCCTTCTTTGGAATCGGCGGAATTGGCTCGTTCATCCTGAGATTTACCAGATCCACAATTCCGAGATTGGAAAGGGATTCGGTTAATTCTGCAAGATCTACTCTTGAGACTTCCATCCAACTTGTCTTATGATATCAAGTAGGAGTTCGTCGTTGCTTTTAGGCTTCGAAACTTCCGTAGCCTTTCCTTTGGAAATGATTGGAATATCTCCGAACGAATTTTTCATACGCTCGTTCATTGATCTTCCAGTTCCTTTGGTTTGTCTTCTCTTCAGATCTACAATTTCTTGTTTCAGATCTGAAACATCTTTTTGGATCTCGGATAGAGATCGAACTATCTTCTCCATCTGTCCACCATAATAAATGATGGTCTTCTGGATCTCCCTAAGGTCTTGCGTGACCTTAGATATGTCTGGAACAATTGTGTTCCAATCTGAGCTGGATGTCATTACTGATATCCTGCACTTGTGTTATCTTGAAATATTTTCGGATACATTTTCTTGATTTTCTCCTCCGTTAGGCACAAGAAAATAATATTGTTCAACATAATTTAATTTATTTCTTCAATAAAACCAGGCTCTGATACCATTTTGTGCATCGGATCTCAATAAATATAAATCATGGAAAAATTCAATTAATTCTTCTTTCGAATAATAATCTTTCAGTAAATGGCTTTGTTATACCTTTCAGACCAGATCACAAGTATAAATACGAGTGTTTTTTGGGGGACGAGAAAGGTTTCCAACCAAAATACCAAGATAATTATATTCGGGTTGTGAAATCATGGTTTAACAAGATGGTTTGACATTCATAAATCAAGAGTGGAAATAGTATTTTGAATAGTGATTTTTTAGGGGTAAATTGGTTTTTGACCATTTTTAGGGTATATTGGGATAATATTATAGTTGATGGGGTATTTGAGTTATAAAAATAAGAAAATAGGATATTTGGAGGTATTATCTCCGATGATTAATCATGTAATAAATGGTTATAATTGTTTGATAAAGCATTTTGCAATGAGACCAAACAAATTATTTCCTTCTGAGGAGTAAACTTAAAGATTTGATTCAATGCGCCGATTACCATCCAATCCTATATGATTTATCAAATATATGTCTCAATTATTGACAACCACTTACATTACCATCATTCACATGTACAACCAAAGATCATTTGTTGCTTTTGTTTCTTTGCTTTCATACGAAATATAATCAAACAAAAACATTAACAATTGGGCCCCGCGAACATGATCATATCATGGTAAATTTTTAGATGAATAATCTTGATATGAATCGCTGTTTCCAAGGTTAATATCCATAAATTGGTTCATTCAGAATTTTCACGTCCACTGTTTATGGATACATTCTGACAATCTCGTTCTCTATAAAAAAAAATATCACATCTCTAAATTTATTATTAGAGAGAAGGAAAAAAAAAAAACCATCAGTGGGTATATGTACTTCTAATTCTTTTTTAATTAATCAAATTTAATGTACTTTTATTGTAACATTAGGTTCCTAGACGCTCAATTTTAATTGAATCCTATATTTTCGTTTGTAAACATTAAGTTCATGCATTTTTATTTGTATTAAATTTTGGTTTCAGTGTTTAAGTTACATAAGCATCTATATATATACAAAAAAAAAAAAAAAAGTACAGGAGCCCAATTTTTTTACAAAAATAATACGAGGACATAGCCTATGCAATGCACACAAAATACTCTACGTTCATATAACATTTAGTGGTAATATAATTGATTTTATTTCAAAACTAAAAAGAATCAAGCAAGAAAAGGGGGGAAAAAAAAGAGTCACCTAAAGTAACTCTCTTAGGTCTCAACCATTACTTTACAGGGAATAATTTATAAGTGATAAACTATTATTAATTTTCTTTTAACTCTTATCTAATATTCAAGCAGGATTTAAATAGAGTAAAAACATTCAATTGGAGATGTATTATTTGTGCATATTTACAGCAATTGAAGGAGACTTGAAAGTAAAGTTGCACTTCCCTCACCTAGACCTACTCTACTTTGCAAATAAGTAGCAAATATTATGGGCAAGTGGTTGTGTCTTTCACCAGCAAAGTGTGTTTGCTTTTAATTATTTAATGATCATTTGACTATTTTGTGGAGAAAGAGTGAAAAGTAAAACATAGAGATTGTGTTGTTATATATGCAATATTTGGAATCTTGAAGTTTTAAAATTTCACTTCAAAGCTGAGAGATTAAGATTAAGATGCTTTTAGATTCTTGCAACCCCACAGCCATTCTATAGCCCATGCCCTTGTCATTATCCATCCTTTTCACAATCCATACATAATCTACTTCCATATTCACCACTATTGCTTCTCCATTCAATATCATTTGCTGGGATTCAGTTATTTGTCGCTCTATTTTGAAACTTTTTATTCGATTAGTTGTGGTGATGAAACAGTAAGTAACTACGATGTTATGGATGCATGTGTTTTATTCCTTTTCTTGGATTAATTTTTGCTTGATTCAACGAACAGGGAATAGGCGCAAAGGCAGACGTTCAAACACAATGACATATTCAGTGAACGTGTCTACAAAGGCTTCCGACAAAGAAGATAGCTTCATGAAGCAACACTTGCAATTTGCTGATAGCTTGAAGGTACACTCTGTTATGCTAATTTCATAATGTTTCGATGTTGAATAAATCAATCGCTTTGAGTGCTTAAATAAAAAATCCATGTTGGTTCTTAAGGACTTGAAGAATCTGAGGAAACAACTCTACTCAGCTGCAGATTGCTTTGAGTCAGCCTACATCAAAGACAAACACAAACAATTGTAATCTATTCTGGTTTAGTATTCTTCTTGCAAGAATAACGTGCATTCTTTGTGTTGCTAAATTCCCATATCTGTGTACATACAGTGTGGTAGAGTCGTCAAGAGACTACGTGGCTAGAGCTCTAGTTAGTACAGTGGATCACTTGGGCTCCGTGGCTGATAAGCTCAACAAATTCTTGGATGAAAAGGCTAATGAATTATCTGCAACCGGAATTCAGTTTTCTCTTGTTGAAGAGGTAGAATACGACACGTTTAAATTGCTCATTCTATGAACAAGAATGGAGAATGAAGAAAATTGAGTTGGTATGTTGAATTTGATTGCAGAGATTAAGCACAATTCAAGGGTTCGTCTACATGAGAGCCCTCTCACAGCACTTGTGTAAGATAGAAGCTACAAGCAGGCGCCACCTTCTTCCAGGCAAATATGTTTTTCCTTTTGATTCTTAGTTTTTTGAGACCCCTTTGTGTTAAATCCTCTCTAAATTTGTTATCATTCAAAACAATATATGAAAACGTTGCAATATTTTTCAGCAGCAGAGAAACCAAAGGTGTTGAACAGAAATTGTGCTTCACCTGATGTTCAGCAGTCCAAGAAATTAGGTGAATAACTCTGAAGCTGTTTACTCCTTTCTACTACTTTGGGATTAAAGTCTCTTGATGATAGAGATTGATCAAGCATGATATTTAAGAACCTGAATCAACAGTAATTTATGGAAAGTTTTACTCTTTTTACATGGCTAAGAGGTTTAGAAAAGGTGAAAAATTACAGCCCTTTACAAAATAGCTTCACTTGGGATGTTTTTTCTTTTTTTTTTTCCCCAAATCTACGTCCAGCCGGGACCCTCAGTTACAATAATGTTTCTATCTCATGTTACAATAGCGTTATATCATCAGGCTAGGAATAAATGAACTTTGTTGTGCAGATAACCCATTTTGTAAAGCTTTGGAAGCAGCAAGAATGAAGGTAGATCCACCATTACGAAGGTATGTGCCAAGAATGCATCATGTTGTTCAAGACTCTGCTCAATACTTATCTAATATAACAATGCAGAAAAGAAGAATCAAGAAAGCCTTCAAGAGAACCGTCTCCAAATCCACCTCGTTTTTCCTTTACAGGGCTCGTACCTAACAAAGAAGCAGGTGCCAATCACCCTCATCCCATCCCAGTATCTTATCAAAACACCATCTCTATGAAACTTTCAAACAACAATTTTAAACTCAGAAAACTTGTAACGTTTTTCAGTACCCTGATATTGATTTCCATCTCTTCAAAACAGGGAAGCGCTCGGTTTCGCCACTTCGTTTCCCATTCAATATATCAGCATCAGTCATTAAAAGATCAATTTCGCCGACCCCATCTGTCAATAAAAGGAGGGTAAGCAATGAATTCAAGCTTCAGATTTTGTGTGACCACATAATATTCTATATCTGCATGATGATTGATTCTACTTTAGGCAAGAAACTAACATGTATACTCCCTACAGTGGCCATCGGAGCCTAGGAGAGCGATTTCAGCAACTAGAAGACGAAACGATGAGATGATTATGAACAGCAACAGCAGAGAAAAGGAGATGGAAGAGTCTTACACCAAAAGAAGCAAACATCTCTTCAAAACCTTGCTCAGCCTTCATCAGTCCAGAAAAGAGATTGCACACAAACAGATAATACAGGGATAGCACCTTCACTGTCTACATTAAACGCTTCCAATGCCTGGGAATCTAATTTCTTCTCATTTTGAAGAATGTAATTTGATGCTAGGGACTAGGGTGAAGGAAATATAGAAAATGATAATATGTTAAACTGTATGAATATATTACTCAGAACTTCAACAAGTATGCTATTGGATATATTTAATCTGTACCAATAGCAGCAATAATATTAACTACATTATTCAAGAGATTCACAAATTTAAGGTGCTTATCTCTATCTGGCGATGAAATGGACCTTCTGGGATTAGATAACCATGTGAAATACTATAATTATAATGTATTTTCAGGATGAAAAAAAAGTATAGATCCTCAATAATCTCGCATGATATGGGAAGCTTTGGAAAATCCCACAAGTAAATGCCCCATTCTAAGTATCTCTACATTCAGCACAAATTAACCTGAATCAAAGCTGTGAAGAACAAATCTACAACACAAAGATGCGCTCGAAAACAATCAAGAGGAAGTTTTAAAGCAGAAGTGCATAGCAAAGGTAACCACATTTGTAGAATTAAAACTATCGCTTCTTCTTTCCACCCTTCCCAGATTTGGAAGCACCGACTGCTGAGGATGAGGCGGCAGGCTCCTGTTTCTTAGTTCGACCTGGATGCCGGGGGACCAACTCTGCCACATGAAGCATTAGTTGTTTTCCTGAAACATACCAAACAAGAATTTAGACTGAGATCATATTAGCAGTACATAAAGAAGCAATCACAGGAAATCAGGAACTGTGCAAATCTAGGCATTACTTTTCAAATACCATTACAAGAGAGACTCAAGAAACATATCTTCGTTAGCTACAGATGCATTTTGGTAAAGAAACACACAGCAACAACTTCTCTTCTTTGAATAAGTTCTTCTCTTACAGAACCAAAGAGGAGACGCATACTGGGGTAACAAGGCAGAACATCAAAAACCTCAGCTTAATATTACAGAAAGCACCCCAAAATGGTAATAAAGGAAATATCTCATGTAAATCAACAACCACATATCCCTCAAAGCTTCATTCATACTTTAGAGCTTATAAATTGAATCTCTTTAATGTCTGTATGGAAAAACCTAAGTCCTTCAACGAGAATGTAATCATACGATTATGAAGGAAATCTCTCATGGGTGAACAATCATGTATTCCTCAAGTCACAGTCCATTCTTTAGAGCTAATAAATGAAAGACTTCAAACTCAATATCAAATGTCCTAAGTCTTTTCATGACTCAAGAGTGTATAAGTCCTTTCAGCAGGAGAGTTCTTGTCTGACAAGTGTAACAGCAAGCAGCTTGCCAGAGTGAATATCTCCAACTCTGCTATGTGAGCAAGCTAGAAATAAGCATGTAAGAATATATGTGGCCGATAAAGCAAGGCAGCTCTTTGAAAACTTCATATTTAACAAAATATCATTTAGTATTTGATAAATTTCCAAGCACCCAACATGCTAGCAATTGTTACTGGAAAAAGAATTCAAGAACATGAGAAAGCAAATCATCCATATTGCATATTAAACAAAAAACATCATTAAAAAAAAGTATAAAACACCAACAACATACAATAAAATCGAAAGATATCTACTTGAAAACACTAAAAAAACATAAAATCGAAAGATACTACTTACTCGAAGAGATTGCCGGATTGCATAAGCTCCCATCTTCTCTTTTCAACAAAATTCTAACTCTACCTCTTTGCATGAAATCCCGTGGGTACGCCTTCTCACTCTAATGTTAATTTTTAAATTAATAAGCCCATCAAAGTCAGCCTATATACATACAAATATGTATATATAAATCGGAAATTGAATGACAATAGAAAGGATTAAAGGAAACGATACCTCGATTGCGCAGGGGAGTTTAAGGTGGGCGCAGCAATCGTAAATCTCCGCGCACGTAGGGTTTTCACAAGCCTTGCTTGCATTAATTCTCCGACCCTCAGCTAGGGTTTTCTTCGAATTTATGTAAATTGGGTAAAGAACAACCCATCTCTTGATATTCTGTACATCCACATCCATAATTTTTCCTAAAACAGAATAAACACAAACCAGATCATCCAATGCAGATGAAGAATTTCTTAGAAATTGATCGATCGGCTCATTAGATTGGATAATTCAAACATTTAGCAAAAAAACATTACCTCAAATTGTTCCTCCGAAACGAAGAAAACAATGGACAAAATATTGACTCTCAGCTGAACTCAGTGAATATGATGAGAAAAATGGGCTTAAGGTAATAGGCCCAAATTTGAGGTTCATGTCCGACTAGGTTTGAAGGCCCATAACTCGGCCCAAATAGAGGTTCATATCCAGCTAAATTGGAAGGCCCATAATTCTTTTAATATGGATAACTAGTTTTATGCGCGATTTATAATATAAAAAATATAGGGTAAATTTCACATTTGATATTCAAAACTAACCTATGTTTTAGATTGGGTATTTCAAAATCTGAATTCATCAATTTAGATCCTCAATTTTTTAAAATTTATTAACTTTAATACCCGTCGTTAAAAATCTGTCTAAACTAACGAAAGTTAATTACACTGAAACTATTTGGTACGAAAATTAAACGGCTAACCCTAGTTTTTCCCCCAAATCGTGTGCAACTTTTCCTCTACTCAAAATTCGATCGAATCTGGAGTTGCATTTATCGATTGGACCCTAATTTCCTCAATTATGATATTTAGGACTTCAACCTTATTTACAATGTCCCAAAATAGTCTTTTTTTCATCAAATTCAAGTTGGTGTTCTTCAAAGAAGCTTCAATCACAACAGTATTGTAAATATGGATTTGACTTGCCCTTGAAGACCTCTTGATCGAAAGATAATCCAGGGAGGAGATATTGATGTTGCCCAAATTGCATTGTAATGAAATATTTGAATGTGTTTGTTATTGAAGTGTTTGCCAAATTGAATTGAAGCATTTGGTTGACATTATTGAACTGAATTGAAGTGTTTGGTTATGATTTTGAAGGATCAACTATTCGAGGGTTGGAAGGTCGTGAGCTTCCAATGATGGTCGATTTCTTGTCGATTTGGCCTATAGTTGGTGTTGATTCGGTGAATTTGAGCAAAAGTAGTGAAAAGGGAGATGAAAATTAGGGTTTCGCACGATTTGAGGGAAAAACTAGGGTTAGTCGTCTAATTTTCACACCAAGTAGTTTCATGAGAGTTAACTTCCATTAGTTTGGACAAATTTTTAATGGTGGGTACCAAAGTTGATGGATTTTAAAAAACTAAGGGATTAAATTGATGAACTCAGACTTTGAGGTACCCAGTTTGAAATATAACCTAATTTCGGGTACAAAATGTGAAATTTACCCAAAAATGTATATTAAAATATAGTAACTATATACTTCATTATCATTTTATATTGATAATATAATGTTAGTTTTCGAAAGATTTATGTAGTGTTACTTCAAAAGTTATAGTTTTTTAATGTTTCGAAAAATATTATTAGAAACTATCTTATTTCATTTCAAAACCAGATGTTAAGAGTTTATATTTTTTTCTAGACAAGGATTTGTCATTTTCCTTTTAACTTGTATGATATTATATTAATTATCTTAGTTATCTTTCATAATATTCAATGACAAAACTGTCATTACAAATATCTTAAAAGTTTCACCCAATGATCTAATTCAAACACAATTTATTTTCAAATTAAGATTTATCATCTAGAAACTAAAAAAAAAAGATTATATAATATGATTGATTAATAGATGTTTTCATTAAGTATAGCTTTAAATTTTTTACACGAGAACCTCAACTCTCCTTCTATATATGTAAATTCAATTCTTGTTTATTAATTAGGTTATAATATGTATATATCATGGATAATTAATATAAATCAAATGTTTCTATTTTTAATTACTTTTATGTACTTGAATTTAAGTATAAGATGATACTATCGAGAATTTATTAACACGGAATTTGATCAACTTGATCCACCCCAACTCACAATCAAATATACTAATATTGTATAACATATATTCTGAGGCATATAGCTCTAAAAATGAAATCAGAATGGAAAGATCTTTCCATTTAATGTTGGAAAAGATCACGGGATACGTAAATGTCGATAATCTATATTACTACTTTAATTCAAATTCAAGAAATCTCACGTGTAAATCGGTAAAAAAGAAAAACATATATGAATAGTGGCACAAGGTTACAAATTCCAACAAAGTATGTGATAAATTAATGTGCAGAATTCATAGATCGTAGCAAGGTTGGATAAGTTCTCCATACAAGAAACGTCTTTGAAAGAAATAACAAAAATATTACTAATAATCAAAGAATTCGCTGAAAATTGCAAGATATATAATAACCACATTTGCTTCACAAAGGAAACAATTGTGTATCATTCAAAATCTTCCTTCGACAATCATCAACTTATAATGCATCCTTTGATTCATTCACTTCCTCAATGTCTGCAAGATGTACTCAGCATACAGATCCCTGCCATTCACAGAGTAACAATTTAAAGTCGAGTCAAGGTTGGTCGTTAAGACGAAATTGCCCTAGACTTGATACTTACTATATCATGGTTATCATTTCTCGTTATATAAATAATTATGTTAAGATTTAAGACTTACATGGAATGTTGGATGGCATCTATAGCAGTACCAGAAGGCAAAAACTCATCCACTGCTACTTCTTTATTCTCATTCTTCTTATCTAAATACTTGTGTTAAGAAAATCACTCAAGTAACATAAAATGAAAGTGCGGTTTCAAAATCAGAGGAAATTTGTTAAAAAGGATACAATCTTCAAAGAAGCGTCGGATTTCTGTTAGGCGATGAGGCGCCAGTTGGCTGATATCAGTGTAGTGGCGATACTCGGGATCATCAGCACAAACTGCAATGATCTTGTCATCTTTTTCTCCCTAAAAGAAATAAACTATCATTCATACATAGATTTAGTACGAGAGAGAAACTATATTTCCTTGATGTAATGGTCTAACCTGATCAATCATAGGCATCAAGCCAATGGCCCTAGCTCGAAGAAAACAACCAGGAACAACAGGTTCCTGTCAAGGAATTAAATCTGCTTCAGTGTGATGCATATAAATAGAAGAATAACACATAAAAAAGCAAAGGGTGTCTATTCAAAATTATGTATGTATATTGTTCAGAAAAAGTTAACCTGCATAAGAACTAGAACGTCCATAGGGTCATTATCTTCACATAGTGAACGTGGAATGAAACCATAGTTGTGAGGATAGACCACAGATGAATATAATATGCGATCAACCTGGAATTTCATGAAACAATCGATATGAGTCTGTATCATCAACTGATAACAGAGATAATGTAAGATGAGACTACTTCAACACACCTTGATCAAACCAGTTTTTTTGTCAAGTTCGTATTTCACTTTACTCCCTTTTGGAATCTCAATCACCTGCATAAATGCATTGACACACTGTCTAAGCAAGCCATACATATGCAAATCAATAACCACATTCTAAGAGTTGCTATATTATCTGAAATTATGGAGTAATATGTTTCAAGAATTGTATAACATAATTAACAAAGAGTAAGATTACATACAACATTAATAATTTGTGGTGCTCCAGATCCTGCAAAAATCATGTGCACAATATTAGATGTAATAGCATCACAAAGAAGTCTGCATTTGAACTTGGAAATTAAGTAGCTACCAATCTCGAGATCATGCCAAGGATGAGCAGCAACTGATCTTCGGGACAAAGACGAGAGGATCCTCTCGTTTAAGCGAGGAGCACGGTTGTTTGGTGACTCTTCAGCTCCGTTCTGTTCACTCATCTTTACTGGAAGAATTAAACACACACACACACATCAAAAGGTGAAGATTGTCATCACGATGCTTCTACATTGTAAAAATTTCAGATTCATAAATGGCTAAATGCCAATTGATTGATTCTCAGTTAGTCGGGAAAACAACATTGTATTAGTATATACAGATCAAGATCAAAGCGGAAATTTCTTCTCATCATCAACAATTCTATGATATCTTAAAAAATGCAATAGCAATCAAATTTCTGAAAATCCAACAATGCATTCATTGAGGAATTGAGAGATACTATGATTACATAATCGCTATTGAATAAAAAAAATCTTAGAAAGCACATTGAGATTCAGAGTTGAGAAATAAAAAAGGTAAAAGAAAAGGTAGAATACGTGGAAATGAAGAAACCCTTATTAAAATGGTGAGATGAAATTAGATGAGGAAATGTGAATTCTAAGGAAGGTTTTATATAGGGAAAAATGCAGAAGCGGTGGCCGAGCCCACGTGGAAACGCGGGAGCACAAATAGTTGTATTAAAACAGTTAATTACATAATTTAATAATGCACAAAATCTTGATTTGGACTTGGTCTCTAATCAAACGTGCCTACCAAACCGTCTCTCTCTCTCTCTCTCTCCCAATTACCACCTTTTTATGCTTGCGTAGGTATTTGCTTCCACGTCCTTCCAATTTAATGTTAGGCCATTTCTTTTCTTATTATTATTATTATTATTTTAATAATCAAGATCTTTCGGGATTAAACCCTTTATAAATGATTATATCCTGGAATAAATATTAAAAATTAAAATAAATAAATATTGATGTTCGTCAGTACATATGGTAGACAGACAATTAAATTTTCAAATATCAGCAGAATGCAATTCAGTCATTGTTGCAGCAGTTCTAACAGCAATAGGACTCCGTACATGATGTACCCCATCACACCAGATCAAGCTCCCAAAATAGTATCCACCATTCACTTGACCCATCGAAGTGATTGTCACCTTGAATGAAAGTTTCTTGATCTTGGAGTTGAATATCAACACTGGAGGAGTTACCAACACATGTATACCGATCGGAGGTTCAACTACGACCCCATATACTGCGTTGGTAGCTCCTACGTTTCTCACAGTTCTTGTCAGAGTTATTGAGTTTCTCAGATATGGAATAGTTATTGCTGGTACATTTACATCAAGAATTGAAACTGCTCTGTTTCGACAGGTTATGGATTCCCCTGTAACTTTGGATATGTCAGAGTCATTATACTCCATGGCACAGAGGTAATCTACATAATCAGATGAATCCATGTCGTATATCAAGCCCGGACATGATGCCCCGTTCGGGTTTGCAATGCCTCCACCGTAATCAAATGGATCAGCAAGCTTGTGTGTGTCGCCCTCAGCGAAGATTGGGATGCCGTATGTATCAGTTGTCCAAGCTGACGAGAAATCAGAGCTTGGTAAAATTCGTAAAGTATGGATAGTGAAAAGTGAAAAAGATTACCTGTGGTGGTGAGTGCGGATCTGATTGCTGCCGGGGACCAATCAGGATGTAGTGACCTGAGAAGGGCTACAATGCCGGCAATATGAGGAGTCGACATTGACGTCCCAGACAACATCGTGAAGCCTTGTTCTTCTGTATCATCCACACCAGATGTTGCAGCTATTATTTGAACCCCTGGTGCTGCTATGTCTGGCTGAGAAATATTGTATTATCAGATAATGTTTATATAGAATGAATGAACTGCTCAGTTTCGTACCTTGAGTATTGGGGCTGCGATGGAGTTTGGGCCTCTGGATGAAAATCCAGCAATCCTAGCAGACACGGCCTTGCCCACGAGAGTTGTTGGAGGGTCTATTCTTGCCACAGGATTTCTGATTGGAGAACATGATTATTTTGATTAGGATTTAAAACATATTGAAGAATTTATGAAATGTTAACAAGTACTTGGTGGATCGGATGTAGAAGAGGATCTGAGTGCCAATCTCGAAATCAACTTCTGCACAGGGGAAGTTTTGGCATTCCCCTGTAAGTTCACTTGGAAGCTTGGCGACAATTACGCCAACGCCTCCAGCTGCTCTCACTAAAAGTGATGCAAGTTGTGTCACGAGTGGAGTTGATACTGTTGTGAAGCAGAGAACTATCTTTCCGGAAACTAGTCTACGACTAAGGGATAGACCTTCACATACACTGATGAACACACGAATTGAAGATGTTAGTCTCAGAAAGATCAAGTGATTTTATGGATGCATATTATCTTTAAAGATCTACCCTGTGGATGTAGCATTGGGGCCTCCATCAGGAGGGTAGAACAAGCCGGTGAACTTGCCCTTGTTTCCTGTATAGATTGATTGTGCCTGAAAAGCCACACGGTTTCTCCTTAGAGATTTAACAACTCCAAAATCAATCAATGTGGTTAAAGAAATTGGTAGAAGCAGAAACCAGAAAAGTCCTGTTGTTTCCAAGAGTAATTTGAGTAGTGAAGGCTCTATCCATGGTGCTAGCTGCCACTGATATAATCCATGGGGCTATGTTCTTGACGGTTTGTGGAGACGGGCCATCGTTACCAGCTGCACAAACCACCGTGATGCCATTTCTGACGGCATGATAAGAGCCAACAGCTATGGCATCACGTCCATCCACTTCAGAGCTGAGAGGAATAGAAGAAGATCCAATTGATAGACTTAGGACATGGACTCCATCCTTAATTGCCTCATCAAATGCTTTAAGAATATCAGCTGAAGCACACGCTGCGTTCCCCACGTTCCAGCATACCTTGTACATGGCCAGACGAGCATGTGGGGCCCCGCCTCTCGCGGTCCCCTCACCAACACCGCCATAGCTAACGTTGGCCACGTAGGCACCAGCAGCCGTGCTTGACACATGAGTTCCGTGACCATTAGCATCTCGGGCCGATGCATATTCGCCAAAGCTGGTCAAATCCACGGGCCGCCCAAATAGAGCTAGAAGCCCATCCACGAACCAACGGGCCCCGATCAGCTTTTTGTTGCAATGTTTGGAAGGATCAAATTGATCACCGGATTGGCAGAATCCCTTCCAACCAGGAGGAATTCCTACCAGCCCTTCATCACTAAAAGCCTTCGACTCGGGCCATATTCCTGTGGATATCATCCATCTCAAAATTAGTAGTGCATTTTCTTGATTCTAATAGGATCAAGAAAATTTATACGACGTGGAATGGGGAGAATTTGAACCAGAATCTAGGACGCCTATAATGACTCCATCTCCCATGTTAGTTTTGTGAAGAAGATTATTGGGTGTTCGAGTAGACAGACCCAAATAATCCCAACTTCTAGTTGTTTGAAGCTTGTAAAGAGTATTTGGCATCACCGAAACTACATCTGGATGATCTGTCAACACACACATATATGTACACACATATCAGCTTCATAAGCAAATAAATAATGTTCAAATAAGTTCAGTAGCTTCTCTTACCAGATAGTATTTGTGCTTCAATATCTGTCAGCTTAGCTGCAAATCCAGAAAATCCATGTCTGTAACTATACACCAATGACTCTAAGGCCAACTGCTTGCTGCATAATTAATAAGTATTTAGCAATCCAGTTTTCATTTTTCTCATGATTCTCAGTGAAGTTGTTTAAAAACAAAAAAAAGGAAAACCAAGAATTGCTTTTATTTTTGGTTAATAACCTGTCCATCAAAGAAGTAAGCATGTCATAATGTGAATCTGTGACCACATTTGGGTCATTGTGTTGCCTTTCCCCTAGATAAACAATGTAGACCTGTTGATTACACAATATGATGATCAATACTCTATAACATTAATGATTATTTTTCTATGTCTATATCAACTAAATATCAACAGTTATTGGAAATGAAGGAGAAGGAATCATGATACATTAGTCTCAGCAGCAAATGCCATCCATGGAGTTTTTCCATGGCCAACAACATGAATGAGAAGATGAACAACGAGAAGAATAGAGAATGAAAAGGGATTTCTCATTTTAATTATCTATAGAGCAATAGAAATGATGATGAATAATAGACTGTTGTTTATCTGCAGATGCAATTTCTCTCTTATATAATGTTGATTGAAAATTAGAAATGAAAATGAAGTTACATATTTAGAGTGTTGCTTCTAAGATCCAATAGAAACAGAGAATTACGCAGAATATTATCCTACTCCAAAGCATGTACCCCACCACCACCATATTCCCTTCTATTTTAGTTTGGTTTTGGTACAATCGACGTCACCTTGTTATACATGTGTAAATTCTAAATTACTCAGTTGGGAAATCATGTCAGTTTACCCTCTATTTTAATTAGAGTTAGGTATGACACTAGGATGGGGAATCCACATTTCCTGCGGGGATCCCCCGAAATACATCCCCGCGGGGTGGGGATGGGGCTGACTTTTTCCTCAAATGGTGGAACGGGACCGTGATCATATTTCTCGCCCCGTGACTACCCCACGGGACCTCGAATTATATATATATATATATATATATATATATATATATATATATATATATTAAATGAAACTGGCAGTGTACACACGCGATACGTGATTTATTTTATTGTAATAGTTATACAACGGTATTAAAATAATGAAGTTACAGGTTTATCAATTATAAATTTTGATATCGTAATATAAATATACTATTAAAACATTAAATATCAAAAAAAATTACCTTACTATTATATTATGTTATCAAATTAAATATTAAAATAAAAATTTCTGATTCATCATATTTTTGATAAATTTTTGATTTATCTAATTTGTAAACAGGTTTTTTGAATATTTATATTTATGTTTATTTTGAATATCTTTTCTAAATCTAAAAAATGATGTTAACAAATATTTGAGTAAATATCTAAAAGTCAATAAAGCAAATCTTAGAATGTTCAGCTATATATTAATAAAAATATAATTACTCACATTATTAAGTATGAAAACTTAAATTAAGGAATAAATGTTAAAATATACCTCATTCCCTTCAAAATAAGTGTCGTTTTGGAGATTAAATTTTATTTCAAATTAAGTATTGTTTTATATTTTTATCTAATTTTATTCCTGAATTACTCCCATTCCTAAATATTTTTATTTCATGTTCTATGTTTTTTCTTTTTTGAAAATTTCTAAATTAATTGAAGATTATTTTCAAAATTATATCCCTAGTTCTATAAATATTTTTCTAAATTGTTATATCATTTTATAACTAAAAATGGACAAATGAAGGGTCATGTTTTCTACAAATTCTAAAAGCCCAAATAAATAGGAGAATATTTTCAAAATCTTACTTTAAGGCCTTATTTTTTTTTAGGATAAACTCTCCATTAATATAAAAATATATATCATTTATTAGGAGCAAAACCCTAGCTAGGGCCACACCCCCTCCTCCTTGCTGCATTTTCTTTGTCGACATCACCTCCCATCCTACCGTATTATTTTTTCCTTGTTGGCGTCGTCTTCCATTCTATCGTCTCCTTGTTTCCTTCACCCATTGCTTCTGCCACATTTTCGCCGCCAACCGCCTACTCCTCTCCATTGCCACCTTCTCCATCCACGTCCTCCGCCACCACAACTCTTCCGTCCATTTCCTCTTCTACCTCTTTCCATTTCTCTCTTTATCTTTCTCTCTTTTTCCTTCTCTTTCTTTTGTGATCTTTAATTTTCAAGGAAGATATGTGTTTTTTATTTTCTTGAATATCTTTTCACTGCTATTATGGATTAGTATAATTTAGAAAGAAATATATTTTTTTCTTTTTTTAAAATACAATAAACTATTGAATAATATACAATCATAGATAAATGTGGAAAAACAAACCTTCTTTTCCTTCTTCCATCTCTTCTTTCTTTTGATAGTTTAACTTCCATGAAATTTCTTCTTATTTTCAACTTTTAACATCATCCAAATGTTCTTATGTAATATTTATTGTGAGTTGAGAGTTGTTGAATATGCATTAGAATCAATCACTTATATAATCCAATAGCTTGTAGAGTAAGCCTGATTAAAAAGACTTGAAGAGGAAGTCAATTTCAAAATTATTAAGTTGTAATTTAAAAAATCAAAATGAAATACTTAAAAAAAAATTATTTATATAGTCAGCAAATTGAAATGACATTTTTAGGTGGAAAAATGACATTATTATAATTATTTACAACAATCTTGTTATTAGTATAGTATAGATAGATTTAGGAATTTGATAGAACTATTTTTTGAAAATGATTGATTTTTTTTTCTTTCTAATTTTAGATTTTTAATTTCTTGATTAATTAGAAGTATAATTGTCCATATTTTATGTTGATTAATTATGACAAACATTTTAAAACTACACATAGTTGAAATTAGAGTGAGTAATAATCTAATGTACAATAGTTTGTGGGGTTTTATATAAATTAAATATTCTATATTTACTATTAAAAATAATGTAATTTTTCATCAGGTCTATTATTTTATCTATTGTGAGCACATATTAGTATATCCAGGTCTATTATTCTATCTATTGTGAGCACATATTAATATATCCAACGTTCATATGTTAAAAATCCATCATAATCATTACTTTTAAATCATAATATTTAAACAATCTTTATATCAATAGTGGATATTTTAAAACATACCCATGATGGATGAAAAAATATTATTTAACTTTTCATTATGATTGGTACCATCCAATTCATAAAATGGGGATATATTCTTAGTTTAAATGGTGATATTATTGGTAGGCTAGAGAGATTTTATTTGGTATGTAACAAATTTATATTTTTAACATCCAAACCACTTAAGATAAACGCATAAAATTCTAAATTAATCAGTTAAGTTAAATGATTAGTAAAACGTGAATATATTCACTATTAGCAGCAACAACAACAAAAAGAAGTCTACATATTATTATAAAATAACTTTTATTTTAAAAATTAGAAAACATAGTTATATTATTATTATATAATTTAAAATTAATCAAAGTCCAAAAATAAACTTTTTAATACATAACATTTAATGTCAAGTGAACAATATTCAATTACTGTGATCTGTTATAGTAGGTGAATAGACGAAAAATCAAAACTTTGTAAAATTGGAGAACTAAAATATAAGAATAAATAAATAAAGGATTCTTTTGTAAGAAAAGAAATAAATAAAGGATCAAATGTTTAAGAAAGTATAATTAGAAAACAAAACAATTATTTTCCTCTATTTACAAATATATTGCAGTATGAACGTGGATGCACACAAGTAACGACAGGTAAGAATCACGCGGATTACACTTATTCATAGTGGGCCAATGGGTCCAATAGGATCAAATGTTTAAGAAAGTATAATTAGAAAATATCATACCTTTAGAAAATATCAAATAAAACCCTATTTTAATAAAATTAATTAAAATTGTAAAATTCATTTTGGAATGTCATATTAAACATATCAATTAAACTATATTTATATAAGATATTGAAAAAAATGAAATAAGGATACATAAAATACAACTAATTGGATTGCGAAGAACCGTTTATAGAAGAAATTGTATATACAAGTTGTTGTCTGAGAGTTAACACGTTACCCTAAATTAGTACGATATATATATATATATATATATAAAATATAAAATAATAAAGTTATCTTCGTCAATATATAAAATACATCAAGTGGTAAAACAATCACGCCGAGAAAGCTGTTGAAACTTTGTCTTTCCCCTTGGAACAAATGAACTGCTCTTATAGAATCCATAAATTTCGAAGAGTTTAGCAAAATGCGTTTCCAATGAGAGATTTTGTGCTTTGATTCTTGTAGCATTTGTTTGTTCATATGGCACTGAATGATTGATGATGGCGTTTTCTAGGCAACAAGTGTCCTTTCTGAGAAATATATTCTTTTAATTTAAAAAAAAAAAAAAGATGCTTTAATAATTGCCCACTTCTTTTCGTAAATTTGAAAATATTCCAATGTAAATTTAAGCTCACTTTTTACCAGTGCGTGTGTGTGTGTGTGTGTTTAACAATGGGTTTGATGCTTGGGAGCAAAGCGGCGCCCAAGGGTGGAAGCGTGAGCGGTTTCTCGAGAAGATGGGTCTGTGTTTTGTGCATTGCTAGCTTCTGCTTCGGAATTTTTGTTGTCAACAGGTATATATGTATACTGTATACATACACTTTCTTCTCTCTCTTCATTTTCTCTCTCTTCTTTTGAAAATGCTTTACTCATTTGGAGTAATCTACCGCCTTTTAAATGTGGTGACGTTCCTGATTTCCAATTCACAGTTCAAGTTTCAGTTGCATTGGTGAGGAGCTGAAAGCTCAATTTTGCACATGATTCCCCAATTAACAATCTGGATTTCTCTGCATTTTGGTAGTTCTGAGATGAAGACTGTTACTATAATCTCCATTGATTTTGCGCCACAGAATTTTGCAACTTTTCATGTAGAAATTTGAAAAATGTTAGGGATGAAATGCAGGTTGAAGTATATGTGCAGATGGATGATACATTAAGTGATCATTTTTCTTTGGCGTTTAATTGTCATAAAAACTAACACTTGAGAGAATAGTTTTGGATGAAGAGTTTCAAGGTGGTTTTGGATATATTGTCATGCTAGCTAATTCTACTAACCAAAACATATTGATGCTAATAAATATTTATGAGTTGAATTTAGACTTTCTTAGATAATATTTTTGGCAGTAGTTTTGCTCAATTTGAAAAATCGAGTTGTTGCCTTTCCAGCAGAGGCATTATTAGGTTATTTTCTCACAGAAGTATCCATAAAGTATACAACACAGATCTATCTGAATGTCTTAAGACTATTGGTGTATCCCTTTGAATTTATCACTATAAGTGGACATGGAAACCACAGCACCTCGTTTAGTACCGAAGTAAGCTTATTTTTGTATATTGTTTTCAGGTTTGGTGTAGTTGATTTGGACAAGAATGCAACAACTGTTGGAAAATATGGGCCTGGAGATATTCATACTGCTATTAAGTGTGAGAAAAAGGCCAGTAGAAACTACTCTTCTAATGCCTAGTTGGTTTTGTATTTAGTCTAGTAATCCACGAACTTGAACTTTATACAAGGAAAACTTTCCTATCCTGTAGTTGGATGCATCTGAGACTGGGGACATACTTTCTCAAGTTTCGAAATCTCATGAAATAATCATGTAAGTCCACCCTGCATAACAATCTTTTAAATGTGTGGTATCAGAAGTGTGATGGCCTGGTTGGATGTTCTTATGCTATCTTCATGTTTAAACACCTTCAGGACTTTAGACAAAACCATATCTTCACTGGAAATGCAACTTGCTGCTGCGAGAGCTGCTAAGGCCGAGGCTGAGGAAAAACCAACAGTAGGAAGTGAATCATCAAATAACCGCCCAAAAGCGTTCTTTGTCATGGGAATTATCACTGCATTCAGCAGCAGAAAACGAAGGGATTCTATTAGAGAAACTTGGATGCCTCAAGGTTCTGCAATCTCTGAATTGTTAAAGTTAATGCATATTCTCTTGATTCAATTAGTTACAGGACAGTACTAATTTCACCAGGTGAAGGTTTAAAGAAGCTGTATAAAGAGAGAGGAATAGTCATAAAATTTGTGATAGGGCACAGGTAAATTGTCCTTGAAACTAGCAATTTCGGCACAGTTAACCAAACTTACTTTTTGTTATCTACGGTCTCCAATGCTTCAGTGCATCACCTGGTGGAGTTCTGGATAGGGCTATTGATGCTGAAGAAGCACAACACAAGGATTTCTTGCGATTGGTACTATGATGTGTTCTAAATGTCCTTTATGATTAAACGGTTTATAATGCTTGCAACACAAGAGAAAACATTAACTAGGAAACAAAAGAGCAAATTATATTGTCATCACCAATGCAGCTCAAAACCATTTTGAACACAATCCCATTTGACAAAACATTAAGTTGTCATTTTAACATGCATGAATATAATTTCTGTAATTCACCACTTCATTGTGTAATGATATTTAACGAGAGTTATCTCTGTTCGTGTGGCAGAATCATGTAGAAGGGTATCACAAGTTATCCTCAAAAACTCAAATATTCTTTTCAACAGCTTCTGCTGAGTGGGATGCTGACTTCTATGTTAAAGTCGATGATGACGTACATGTCAATCTTGGTTAGCACAATCCTCCTCCAAATTGCAGTCTCTTTTAGAAATATAAATTTCTTATGTTAAAATACTTTTTTTGTTTGATAATTTTTGGCAGGTGTTCTAAGTTCCTTGTTGTCCCACCACCAATCAAAACCTCGCACTTACATCGGTTGCATGAAGTCTGGTCCCGTCCTTGCACAAAAGTAAGGATTGAAGCTTGGGATGAGTTTTAGCTATTCCAATATTTGCTGGACCTTGCTTAAATGACAGCATTTTTGTAGTCTAATTAAGTCAACATATGTACAATCTCCTGGACAAGAGTTATACCACACTATGGGATTACAATGTTGTTTCTCCCTTCTTCTATTTGTCATCTAAACTAAATATCATGAACTTTATATTGTAGTAACTTTTCAATCAGTCTTACCATATACATATATACAGAGGAGTTAGGTACCATGAACCAGAACACTGGAAATTCGGGGAGGAGGGAAATAAGTATTTTAGGCATGCAACAGGACAAATTTATGCAATCTCCAAAGATTTGGCTACCTATATCTCTTCTAACCGGTACGATGCATTTTCTCATGGATAATAAGATTGAAACACATTCCAGAAATAGTTATCTAAGCATTATGTTTCTTTGTAGACACATACTCCACAGGTTTGCAAATGAAGATGTATCACTTGGATCTTGGTTTATCGGTCTTGATGTTGAGCATGTTGATGAGCGAAGCCTGTGCTGTGGGACACCTCCTGGTAAGACACTTGCAGAATCCATTCATCCATAACCAACTATTTTCCTTCATCGAGGTTGTAATATATTTGCACACTACAGATAAGTCAATGAAGATTACATACAAAAAAGTGTGATATATTTTAACACGTGATGTCATATTTTGAGCTCTCAGTCTACATCTAATAGTTTGTATAGCAGATTGTGAGTGGAAGGCACAGGCTGGTAACCCTTGTGCTGCGTCTTTTGATTGGAGTTGCAGCGGTATATGCAAATCTGTCGAAAGAATGGAACATGTTCATCAGTGTTGCGGTGAGGGTAATGAAGCAGTCTGGCATTCTGATTCTTGAAAATCTGCATATATTATACTTTGGATAGTTTTAAGGAAAAGTATGGCCACATACTAACAATCATTTTTTTGTTTTTGCAAAATATGGCTCTGATCAGTGTTTGCTGCCTCAATTCACTTGTTAATATTCCTTTTGCAAAATTATTGCTAAAATGAACTGTGTAAATTATATATCTGAACATGATTCACTTCTGTTTTCTAGTAAATATTCTTCAAAACAATGCCAAGTGAAGTGTATAAATTTAATGTTGTGGCCCACTCATGGATGATAGACCATATGGACATGCAGTGTAATGTATCATATTGAGATTCACTCACACATAATGATAAAATTTAAAATAATCAATCACATGAGATTGAAATTACACGTAACACGATGCCCCTAAATGGTCTAAGAATTATATGTATTAAAAAAAAAATACATACATGGACACACGTGCAGATTCATGTTATGTAGTTCATTCAGGGCTTAAACCAATCCAATTAAAATAGGAAAACATGTATATTTTGGTTTTGTACCGTAAATTTATCCTAAGTTAGAATTTTGTGTTTTTATTTGTAAATAGTAGGTCCCTATTTGGAATAAAGTACTTATAACAGTGCAACTATTTTTAAAATTGAGTCTTGTTTCATTTTCATTAAAATCTGGTCTTAAGTAAGCTACTTATTATAGGGACCCAATTGAAAAAAAATTGAAGGTATGGAGACCAAATTTAAGAAAAAATTATTGAAAATATGAAGATTCAATTAAACAAATTTAAAGTGTATGAACAACTAATTTTCATAAATGAAGGTGTAGAATTGCCTCATAAATATAATTATATGAGAGGAAAGACCACCACCCACAAATCAAATCAATTTTCACAAACTCATATATAAACTGTGAATTGACGTTATCTCATAAAATTAAGTTCTTTAAATGGTCTCACAAAAGGATGCATGGACTGATTTTGGACAAGTTTTTTCTCCCTTAATTTGTGGATTCCAATTAATACTTGTAGGTACTTCACCACCTACTCATGTTGCTCAAGTAAAAGCCCATATTTGTAAGGACTAGATCTTCAACCATTACATGAATGGTTCCACAAGAGCAACGCAATAAATGGCAAACAGGTAGAGGGACATTTGTTGTGATAAATTTATTATAAATCTACTGTCCCCATCCACTATTTAATTTGTATAGTTGCACATTGAAATATTAAGAATGTATATAGCATGGCCTAAAGAAATCCAAGTGGCCACATCCAATTCATAAACAAATGAAGTGGACAAGTAACTGATGTAATATATTAGACTATACATATGCCTCAATATACGGAGAATAAAGGATAGATATTGGTTGATACTTAGATGGGTCACACAAGGCAGTACGAGCAATTATGAATCATCGTTTCATTATGTTTCGATCGAAAATTTTGAAATATAAAAATTCGAATTCACTTCAATTTAAAAATAAATAAATAAATAAAATGACTCTTGATAGTAATGATTATGGACTGTAATGTTTTTTTTTACATATATTGTAATTCTTTATGGATTATATCGTGTAACGTATATGTTTTTTATAGAGTTACACAATATAATGAAACAAGGAGTTAAATAATATGTTTTTCATTGAGTTATACGATATATTTCATAAAGAGTTACACGATATGAAAATTTGTGTTTTTTTTAGTATAACACGATACTAAAAAAACAAAACATGGCAGTACAGTTTTCCACACATTTGTTCCCACAACCATCACTACCTAGGGTTATTTCTAGAAATATCAAAATATATTTTTTAATCTTTTTAATAGAGAAATATATTATTATACTAATAGCTGTAGAGCAATAACTGTGAAGCCTTGAAAAAATGGTGAATTAATTGGCAGAGGTCTCTCTGTGATCCTGACATGCAATATTGCAGTGCATTAAACTTAACTTTGATATATATATTTATTGCTTTCAATTTGGGCGCAGGGTGACAGATACACTATAATCCGTGGAATAAAGTTGTACTCAGCCCAATGGGCCCCTGAATTTGACCCGGTAATAAATGTTTAGAAAATATATGCTTCTATAATTCTTTTGTAGTTATTAGTTATTTCTATTGTTACAAAATAAGTTAGGTCTTATTCTAAAAATGGCTTATAATTATTTTTAAATTCTTTTCAAATCGTAATTTAAACTATTCGTAATGTAGCAAAAAAAATGCAATGACATTTTCCAACCTTGTAATTAATCATGACCTTTTAAATTTACCTTATAGACCACTTTAACATATTATTACAATTTGAATTCAACATATTATTTTGTTTAACAAGTGCACTTGTATCGTTGAAAAATATAATTGTACTTTGAATTGCAATTGTGGATTAGTCATGATTTATTTTGTTAAATTCAATGAGTCAGAATTAAATTACTTTTTTAATGATAATTTTGTTGATTAATTTAAAAGATTAAGATTAAATTATAATTTTGGACAATATTGGTGATATTTTATTTTACCTTTTGTAGTTTGACCTTTTTAAAAAGCATGAAAAAGTAAATTGAAGCAATAAGGACCAATGACAAAAAAATGTAACTTTTTTTATATATATACATATACTCAAAGATCCAAAAACAAACTAGTGAAAAGAAATTAACTGCAACAAAACTATTAAGTGGTCCATTTTTCAATTAGATTATGTTGGATCTCTTTGCTATTTTCTCACAACAAATCCATTCAAAATTTCCAATCGACACCCTCAATAATAATTGGTGATGATAGATATAAAGCATTGTAAAAACATGTTTTTCATGGTGATTTAATTTAGATGGAATTCACATTTATTATTTTTCTTGTTTTTTTTTTCCCCTCAATAATGTAACTAATTAGCACTTGCGTTCTTCCAAATCTCCTCAAGTTCCCGCGCAAACGCCTTCTGTCTTCCGACAACAATGTTAATATGATCTATGTTTTTGATAACCTTAACTTGTGCTCGAGGAATTCTTGATTGCATATTATAACTACACTCGATAGGGATCAACTCGTCATCTTCACCATGAAATATCGTGATATTGCACTTCACTCGATTCTTCACCTCCTCCAAGTAGCCTTCGATTTTTCCAGCACTTCCGCATATCACGTTGTGAAGTGTATGCCATGTAGAGTTGTGAGTGTGAAGGAAAAAACAATCGATCAAGTATGTTCTCATCCTGCAAAATTGAAAACTTTTATTTTAATACAATTCCTTTAACAGAACAAATAGCATTTCAATTTATATAAAATTAAAATTCATAGAGGACGTCTGAGAAATACTGATCATATGGATAGTGACTTTCAAAAACCATAAAAATTGTTAAAGAAACCAAAATGCCAAATTTGCATACCAAGACTGAGTCCACTGCTGATTATGTGCGTTTTATATTTATATTAATCTCAAAATGAGAGTAGTTATGTTATCTTAAAGTACCTAGATAGAAATTAAAACGAAATAGCAATAGTAGATGCATTAGGTCTACCATTATTTCAACGTGATAAAAGCTCTTTATTACATCTTCTGCCAAACCCCCCATGTAAAACATACGAGAGATTAATTTCAACACAATATATGCAAGCAATCAGTGATGTAAATGTCGTGGTAGGCACAAACATAACATATCTAGAGCTCTGTTTTTTTTTTTTTTTTTTTTTTGGGATACTTTGGTAGGCATGTAAAAATAGGGCTATCCCTCCAAAGGACATCATTGGTCCCATACATTAAAGATTTTCCTAAATTGGAATAAAAAGTTATCTAATAGTACTAAACCCTAACTCCCATATTAATATTACTTCTAATGAAAGTTCATTTTTTACACAACAAGAAAATAAATCAGTTTATTTGCAATAATTAATGAGAGAGAGAGACCTGTTTCCAGTGAGTAGTTTGGTGAGAAATTCCCAGAGACGGTGGTTCTTGCTTAAGACAAGGCATACAGTACGGCTAATATGTTCGTACCAGCAACCTATTGAAGCTGCAAAGGCCATCATCGGCCACACTCTTCTTGGTGCTATTCTTCTCATTGTGTATTGTGCTGCTTGTTCTCCCTTTGCTGCTGGGAAATATGGCTGCATCCATCCATTTTTTATTTTACATATTTAAATGACAGAGAGAGAGAGAGAGAGATGAGAGAGAGATCTAGAGAGAGAGAGAGAGAGGGCGCTCTTACAGGTGCAAGCAAAGTTAAGGACTTGATAGAAGAAGGATGTTTGACAGCAAGAGCAAGAGCCAATATACAGCCCAGAGAATGAGCCACTATGTGGAATGATTTCACATTGTATGCTTCAAGAACTGACTTCTCAATCATCTCCAGATGCTCTCTCAATGTGTATAACGAATCACTCGGTTTTGGGCTCTTCCCAAATCCAAGCAGATCCACTGCCAGCAATCTGTACTTTGACTTGGCCGACTTTGAGAAATTCGGATACACTGTCTCACTCCAAAATGCAGATGATGATATAAACCCGTGTATGAACAGCACATCTTCTTCTGCCTTTTCTGTATTAAATAAAACCATCAGTTACATATTGCGTGAGGAATTTGTATATTAATGAATTTGTAATTAATCACCTTTTGCTCCATCAGCTTTGACAAAGAGGGTTTGCTTGCAGGGACTGGAAATCCAAGACTTGCAGGTTTTGCAATGGCAATCAGACCACCTAGGAATGGTGACTGTTTTCTGCAACTGCAACATTTCAACAACTGCAGAATTAACTCTGAATCTTGTTGATCTTTTGTTGGCCATCTTGGAGGAATGCACTATGGTGGAGGTGGAGGTGGAGATGAGCTCAGAGAGCAAGGAGGGGCGCGTGTAGAGCGTGTCGGAGATTTCTTCGAGCTGCAATTTGGTGCAAGTTAGTCGAACGATCTTCGACTCGCCTTGCTCCGAAACGAGGATCTTGCCGCTGCTGGTGATGGCTTCTTTTGCTGATGAGCAACAATAACAAGGCTTCCACTCTGCTTCTATCAGAAAATCAGCAACTTTGTAGGCATAACACAGAACAAAATCTATGAGATCGAGCAGCGTAAAGACGACGAAACTCACTACTTCATTCAAGAATCTTGCTACCATTGCTAATACTGCCATTGAATTGAAAAGAGGGATGAAATATGAATGATGGATTCAATACTGATCAAATGGTGGGGGTTGTTTGCAAGGGCCCCATGTATATATAATTATGTACATGTTTGTTTCATAGTAGCTTTGAATTCCCAGCTCTCTAGCTACTATCTAATCTCCACTCCTACTGAACCATATGAGGAAAAGAAAAAGTTGGAGAAATTGCGAAAAATGGAGTCTTTTAGTGACTCCTTTTCAAGTGGCAAATGGTGTAGAGGAAATTAAAACAAGACACAAGGCTAGGCTTGCAACACAACCTGCATGCTGTAATTCTTGGAAATGTGAGAAAGTGTTTATTTTCTCGTAAGAATGTGTGGAAAGAGTGAAAAAGGAACAAGAGAAAAAGGGGGGTTTTAATTAGATACGTACACAGGTAACAGATAGGTGAATTCATTGTACATTAAAATCAGTTCGTTGGACAAGATGAAATATTGAAGGTTGGTGGTGGTTGAACCCCCCCTGCACCAAAATAAAATCAACAAAAAATTAATACATTTAAGCATCTTGCTAATTAAAGAAATTAAATTAGTTAATAGAATAACCATCCAACTAATTCTATCATATCCACTTAATTTGCTATTACATTCATCTGCTGAATTTATGTCATGCTACATATGTAGAAATTATATAGTAATCGTTAATTTATTTTTTTTAAATTGATTTCAATTTTGGTCACGTACTAAGACACTTTCTATATTTTTGACAAACTAAATACCTGTTTTTTGATTTTGATCTATGTTTTAAATCAGTCTAAATTTTGTCAGAATTTCAATCCAATTTAGACAGCTATATTAGCAATTTTGAAAATTCAGACAAAAATTTAAAAAAAATTAAAAGGACCCAAATTGGATAACAGACACTTGGTATTGTCAAGAAAATGAAAATTGCTTTACTTAGATGACCAATATTATGTAATTTTCATAAACTTCCTATATACTAATAGACCAAAATACATGATATACGTAACATACATATGATTATATTGAAACATGTGATTATGAACATAATTGGGAAAGAGATTAAAAAAATTTAAAAGGAGTCCCATAAATCCAGTTTCATTAAATGCAGATGGTTTGGATTGAAAGGCACATGAGTCCCATACCACTAGTCTTACGCTGCCAACCTCTCTCAGCACCGTCGTAGTGTGACCTTATAATAAATGAAGATTCATATATACAGTGAATTCATAAGTCAACTTAAAGGAGAAAATGATCATCAGTACCATATTCAATTAAGGCTCGTGACGCTAAAAAAGAAAGAAATAAGAAGCTAGAAAAGAATCCTATGACACATAGACATAACGAAAGTGGACTAAAGAGACCAAGTATTTATGTATAATGCATGTTATTAGGTAACACTAATTGAATCACTTATTACCAAGTCAATACTATAGGGTGGTTGAGCTCTCACTCAAAGAGGGAAATAACTATTCTTAACTGCCTAGCATACTACAATCGATTCTTTACACATGATGTAGTACATAGATTCTTGTGAGATACTACACACTAAATATTTCTTGGGATATATACTTGTGTTAAATGTATAGATTATTAGTGCAAGAATGAGCTAGATGATTTTAAAAATAAAAAATAAAAAAAGATATATATCGTGGGTAAATAAGAAAATCTGATGGCATTGTATACAAATTTAAAGAGTTAGTTATTACAGAAAAGGAAAAAAAAAAAGTCCAATTTAAACACTTTAAGCAATTTTAGTTCAATATTATAAAATTTGCAAAATGATAAAAGTATTTTTTATTTTTTCGGGTCTAATTAAAAAAAAAAAAGAAGGAACATTTAATTATCGCAACTTTTTAATTATTTTAATTTGGCAAAATATGATATGACCTTTACATTTGTTGGACGCGCTGACGAGTTACTTTGGACACAACAAAATATAATGATGTCTTTCTTGCCAAAATTGAATGACGGTGTAAATTTTGAAAAAAATAAAAATGAAAACATCTAAAGTTCCATTAATTGAGGTGACAGAAGTTGTTGTACATTTTTTTGGGTAGTTTCAATTTTAATGGTTTGTGTAAGATATTTTTTATTTTTTTATAATTAATTATTCGTTTCTAATTTTTCATCTTTTATATTTATTTAATTTTTTTATTAGTTCAGTCTAATTTTAATTGAATTTTTCTATAATTATTAATGTGACCATCGGAATTTAGCTCTATGCATGTCAGAATTTTCAACGGTTACATTAATAATTTTGAAAATTTTAAATAAAATTGAATTGAATTAATTGAACAAAATTAATATGTAGAGAA
Organism: Scutellaria barbata; assembly: GCA_028654395.1. Lineage (NCBI taxonomy): Eukaryota > Viridiplantae > Streptophyta > Magnoliopsida > Lamiales > Lamiaceae > Scutellaria > Scutellaria barbata. Next base: position 15,417,968 of record CM053645.1, read on the forward strand.
CCAAAATTTAAAAAAAATATATTTTTATTAAAAATGAAAAAATATCTTATATATAGGACCAAAATTGAAATATCTATGCATTTTAATTAGGAAGAAAGTTATACTGGAGTTGAAATGTATGATGTGATATGAAGGAGTAGTACTTTATGAAATGACAGCGTCCTTATAGTTTTTAGAATATTTGTTTTTCATATAAACATATCTTCTTCTTATTCTTCTCCTAAATACAGCCTAACTATAACAGATATATTGTGATAAGAAAACTGCATAAAATATACAAAATATTTCTTTTATTTGGGTTTGTAACTCTTTTCCTATTTATTGACATAAAGAAGAATAAATCTTGTACCATTAATCTGAGAATCTTTGTAAATGATTCTTGGACCAATTCCCGTAGACCCCTTCAAAGTTGTACCTTATCTAGCAGGTTATGAAACGCAAGATTTACTATAAATTTCATGATTATAAGATGAATTTGGGGAGACAATTAAAAAAATAGAGATTAAAATGGTTACTACTACATTGACAAGAATATTGATGTTGGTGTACTTGCAATTTGATCAGTTAGTGCCAAGCTTTTGTTTCACATCGTTTTTGTTTGGAGACTCTTTGGTCGATGCAGGGAATAATAACTACTTGTTTACATTATCCAAAGCTGATTCTCCTCCTTATGGTATCGATTTTTATCCTTCAAATGGCCATCCTACTGGACGATTCACCAATGCTCGCACCATTGCTGATATTGTCGGTATGTTGCTATCTTCCAACTTTTATTTCTCTTGCTAAATTTATTCATATAATAATATATATATCTTTTAAATATTGTAATTGGAATAAAGTGATAGTTAAATGACCAAAATCGAAATACGGGTGGATGATGTCGAAGTTAATTATAAATGATACATTTGTTTCTGCACATAAAGTATTTGAGTTAGAAATAAATTTTCATGCAGGTGAATCATTAGGAGGGAAATCATATCCTCCACCTTATTTAAGCCCTAATGCAGATGTCCATGCCTTTGATATTGGAATTAATTATGCTTCAGGAGCTTCTGGGATCTTGGATTCAACTGGATCTCTTTTTGTCTCTCTCTCTCTCTCTCTCTCTGTCTATATACATTATATATATATATATATTTAAAATTTATATGAGCTAGCTAGAAGTGATCATTAATTTGCATTGACAGATAGGAAGATTGCCGTTAAATGTGCAAATCAAGAATTTTGAGAAAACAAGAGAAAAGATGGTGAATGTGGTGGGAGAAAATGGGACTAACAGTCTGTTAAAGGATGCAATTTTCTCCCTAACGGTTGGCTCCAACGATATCATTAATTACTTCCAATCTTCTATCAATCCATTTATCAACGCCAATCTTTCTCCAGCTGTTTTCCAAGACTTCATGCTTTCCAATTTCACTATGCAACTTAAGGTATATATTTTAATTTTAATTTTCATACAATTATAAGACCTTAACTAATTTCCTTTATGTTTAAAGTGTTGGTTGTTCTAAATTGGGTATCCTAAAATTACAATTACAATATTTGTGCGCGTAAAGCGGCTGTATGAATTAGGGGCTCGAAAGTTTGCAGTGGTGGGCGTTGGTCCTATCGGATGTATACCCTTTATCCGCGCTATTAACCTTATTCCTGATGGCGGGCAATGCTCCGACTCCGTAAATGCTTTTGTGAGAGGCTATAACGAGAAGCTCAAAGGGGCTCTTCATCAATTGAACACACAAATGGGCCCTAATGCTGTCTTTGTGTATGCCAATTCCTACGACATTTTTACGGATATAATCCTCAACTACCGTGACCACGGTAAGAATCAATATATTATTGATCCATCAAAATGAGTTATTTTATTAATATGATATGCGCATTTAATGAAACACAGGGTTTGAAAACAATGAGGGCCCTTGTTGCGGAGGTTATGTGCCACCATTCTTATGCTATCAAGGACAAAACAGTAATTCTACAACTCTATGCAGTGATCGTAAAACATACGTGTTTTGGGATGCATATCATCCCACTGAAGCTGCTAATCTCATCGTTGCTCATAAATTGTTGAATGGGGATGGAAACGATTGCTCACCTTTCAATATTCGTCAGCTTTACCTTCTTCATCTTCATTAATTACCTTTCCTCACTTTCTTCATTTCAATATGTATTATTTTGCTAATTATACTAAATTTATATGTCTACCTTGGAGCTATTTAAATATAATTTCGATCTGGATTTTATTAATTATACATGGATATAGACAACTGTTCCCGTCATAAATATTTATAGTGAGAATCACAAGTCAACTCCTCACTTTCTGGCACAGTATGTATTATATTATACAATTAATAGATTTATTTGAATTGTGGAATATATACGTACTATATACTGTAGTATAGTGCGACTTCCCAATGATGGAGAAATGAAAAGGTGGACCTTCCTAATTAATTGGGATTTTATATATTCAAAGTTATGTTGCAATGTAACAACCACACACTATTTCCATCCAAATTAACTAAAATGTGTTTTTTCTTCTTCTCTAATTTCTATTAAAAAAAACAGTCAATATTATTTCTACATTAAAACACACAACATATGTGCGATAGTGCATTCATCTCGAAGTAATGAAGGGGCCAATACCATTTGGCAGGTTAATTTCTCAAAAATCGAGGAAATAAAAATGGTTTTTATTAGTGCAGTTATGAAATTTAAAGCAAACAGACACGTCTTTATTAAGTCAAAGATGTTGACTTGACAGAGATAATGAGCTAACACCTATTTCTCTGGGCCATTCACTTTCAACTGCAATTTTGTTTTCTTTTTAATTAAGCAGTTTGTAGCTTACCCGGGCTTATGCTCACGGATCGCCCAGTTGATGGATTTCTTGAAGGATTATTAATAGGGGTCTGGGCAACAGGTGAATATTGCTAAGAGTGCTATTCTTTTTAGTAGCAGAGTGATCGAGAACGCCAGACAAAATTTGCTTAATCTAACTGATTTTCAACTCAAGAACTTTCCTATTACCTGGAAGTCCCATTATCCAAGGGAAGTGAAGAATGTGGATCCAATTTATAGAAGCCAAATTCAATATGTATATGTTTGTTTATTTATTAATATTTTGATTATGAAACTATATCAATTAAGTGTTGTAATTGACTGCACAAAATATTTATGAGCTTTTATTACGTTCCAAAATAAATGTTTTTAGACATTTTCACATAAATTAAGAAAAATGATATAAAAACTTATTTATCTCTATTTAAATATAGTTATTATGTGAGTTTTCTCTCTTTCACTTAACAATTCTCATTAATTTTGTAGAAGCAAATGAGTGTATTTTTGGTAAATTATTAATAAATATGTTTTGAAATTTTAAAGTGACACTTATTTTGAATTTTTTTTTCTTTTCTAAAATGATATTTATTTTGAGATGGAGGAAGTAAGTAGCAATTTTAAAAAGTTTTGCTTATAGGACAAATGTCTTGATTGCATTTAGATCTTTGTTGTCAATTTTATTTTGATCCGCCTCATATGGTTCGATATATCGTTCTATTAAAGGAAAACTAACAAATAGTACCTTGTTTTATATTGATTAAAATCTCCAATTTTTTACTATGAAACCAGCAAAATATAGTTCTGAAATTACTGAAATGACCAAATTATTGACAAAATGACTAAACTATTAATATTAAATTAAGAAATGTAAAGGGAAAAAAATCTCTTGAAACATTGAGAAGAAGAAAAAAGAAAAAAACTAAGAGTGAGAATAGATTTAGAATTTAGTTGGAGATTTGGACAGTGTTGAATTATTATTATTGTCTTTTTCTGTGAGTCTGTATCATCTACACGAATTTCTGCAGTTTTTTAAGGTAGTTTAATCTCGTATTGTATGTCATTATTATGTATTGTGTATATAATTATATAATATTGTACGTGAAATTAGTATAAATGAAATTTATTCTGAATTGTAGTTGATAAGATTCATGATGATATGAAGAGAAATTCTTGGACAACGTAAGTTTAAATTTGATGTGGGACAAAATTTTAATGAAATATTATGAAGGTTTTTTTTAGGGTTTGTATTATGTTGGCTCTCTCCACAAATGCTTATATCCCGAAATATTTTAAAGTTTATATCATATTAAGAGAGAATACGTCTCTATCTCAAAATATTATAAAGTTTGTATCATGATGAATCTCTCTAATAGATGTCTGTCACTCGAACACATTTTTTGATTTACATTAACTATCTGTCATTTAGGTACACTTATCAAGTTGTATCTCATCCAATCGAGGATTTAGAGTTGGATGATAAAGTTTTTTGTTTTTTTTTTTTAAAATCTATTCCTAATAAAAAATATAAATGAATTTAATATGTAATTTTTTTTTAATCTATTCCTAATAAAAAATATAAATGAATTTAATATGTAACTACAATATATTAAGAATTGAAAATTTAGTCTAGAAAAACCCCAAATAAGATGCCAATTCCGGTCATTATGTATAAGAAACAATACAAGAGTCCAAGACCACTATCATACGAGATAAATGAATTTGAATTAAATTTCACCAAGTTCGAACCATAATTGCTATATTACAAAAATGCTGATTTGGTAGGTACTTAATGCAGGTATTTTTTTTTAAACAGTTAATGCAAGTAATTGGTAACACTAAAACACAGAAAATTGGTTGGATTGGTCCAAACTCCAAAGACCAAAGAAAGGTTGAAAAAGATTCACACCATTTATTTTGGTAAAAATCGACTAAATGAGGTTTTATCGTATTTAATTGGTCAAACATTTTTATTTTGTACATCTATTTCTAGTTTTTATTTTTTGTAGAATGGCTTTAGAAAATTTAGATTAATTTGATATTTGGTTTAATCAATCACACAGGCATCAATATATATGAGATAGTTAAATCATGAAAGTTTATAATAAGTATTTTATAACTATTAAATATTTATATATGAAATTTACTATATTATTATAATATTTTTTGTAATAATATAATATAAATATATAATTAATTTTCCTTAAGTTAATTGAACTTTCGATTAAATCAATCCATTGCGCTGACATGTAAAATCGATTGGGCCTATTATAAAACCACTACTCAAGCCCAAAAACATACACAATACTAATATTGGGCCTTCCCCACAACATGTATTGCACACTAGTTTCGGCCTTATCCACTTTGAATTGCGTTTACCTTTGTTTTCCTATCTGCTAATAATGAGTTATGTGCTGCGTGCGAGACTTGCTTCTTTCTTCACCGGCGCCACCGTGGCGTTCGCCGCCGGTCTGTATCTTCTGCACAAGTATTGCATGACTGCTCAGAGCGCCATTTCTTTTCAGGCTTTTACACTCATTCCATTTCTTTCTTTTAAAAGTATTTCATATTTCTAGATTTATCAAACTTAGGGTTTAAATTTTGTTGTATTTTACTATTTTACAATGGATCGTTTATCTATTCTGTAATCCTTCAATAAATACAACCCTGATATATAAATTTATTCGATATTATCTGTTCAACTTTACGTAATCCCTGCTCTTGTTGATTCATAAATATCAAGAAAGCTTCACACTTTATTGTTGAGTGTCAAGGATTTATGGCATGATCTGCACACTGAAGGATGTAATTAATAGCCGGTTACTGAGATAACATGATTTTAGTTATTTACGATCGCTATAGTTTAGACGGTTTTGTTTACTTTTACAATTCTAACTAGAAACTTACGATATAAGATGTTTGAATGAAGCGAGTTATGAGTTTGTAATTTGCATGTCCTATTTAAATTAAATGTTGTAAACTTACCTTTCTTGTCTCTGTGTACGTGGAGAAATTGGTAAGAGACAAGCTGTATATCGGTTGGTAGTAGTATCCCGAAGGTTGCAATGAACTTCAAGAATAGATTTAAGACTTTAATTGTCTCCAATTCTCAACATGTAAATTTTGTCTGAGTCTGATGGAGAGAGCTTATTTCCCAAAGCTTGGTTGGATGAATTGCATGCTTGTGGTGAGAGGGTTTACCAGTTTTTGCGATTAAAAATCATGCACATGTTATAACCTTCTATCTGACTGAGTTTCAACCCTATCTTTGCCTGCATATGCTGGATATGGTGCTTTTTTTTTTCGACATTCCATATTATAATGATTGTCTGACATTAAATAGGGTGACTGTTTTTAAGTATTGCTCAATCATGAAGCATGAACATAATGATACTAAATATGATGAGAAATGATGATTATCGTACCCAAATCAATAGATAGCAAACTTCATCGTACAACTTCATTATGAAAGGTGATGTTTGTTAACCATATAATATGACCACAAATTAGTAGAAATGTACCTTCATGATAAGTTGTCCATATTCTTGGTAAGTACTACAGAGTTATCTTAGTAGAGAAACCTTGGGATTTGAAATGGTCTACCATATTATACGGATACCTAGTATCATTCTCCGGAGTACTTATACTGGATTAACTGTGAGCTAAAATTCATTTAGCATTTCTTTTATATGTACATCTTTTTCCTTGCAGATGAATAGTCTATACAAATCAGTTGATCATTAGAGAAGCTGAAAGAAGTTGAGGCTTCCAAGCATATGGAAGCTGTGTAGAGGTTTTTCCTCTGTACCATTGTGCAAAGATCAGTAATGCTTGATGATGCAACAGTTAGAATGTTCCATTATCTTGTCTATTTTACTCTTTGGGAATTGCTTTGGTGAATATCGCCTTTTTCCAATCTTCTCCAGATTTTGGAGGCAGGAATGTTTCGTTTCCCTCTTAGTTTTGTAACTAATTTTAAGATTTATTAGATTCTAGGTGTTGGCTAAGATTTGGATACTAACTCTTATTGCTGTTGCAACTGTAGAAATAATATATTCACCACGAGATAAGTACATACATAGATCAAATGTGATTCAATACAGAGTGAAGTTTGAGTCCTTTTGTCACATTGGTATTCGTTTACTATTTCACAAGTTTGAAAGTTTACATTCTTCCAAGGTCACACCATTGTTGAGGTTGATAGACCACAGATCTGTTTGGTCACATGGATGAGGCTAGTTTGTTTTGTTTCACTAGTTGAGAGTATACTAATGTTTTTAAAGTATCCTAATAAATTTCCATTAAGTTTAGTTATTTATATATATTTATTGAGAGTGGTTCTACATATGGCTTCGTAACAAAAGAAAATAATTGGTGTCACATGCAAATAACTCTCTTCCAAAAGTCTTTATCTCCTCCTCTCTCGTGACCATACAATGATTTCCATGTATGAATCATTACATGACCATGAAAGAATCCGATGATGGGTTTTTGTTGGTGCAGGGTTAAAAACTCAATATTGAATCCCGAAATCGAACCATGTCAATCACACACTGTGTAATAAAATATCTATATAATATGGATAATTGGTGATGGTATACAAAGTATGATGTGATATAACGTGAATATATAATGATACGTACAACGATGTGATGTAACATACCAAGTTATAGAAACCAGAAGTCCATGCCCTGTTGAGCCATGCCTCAGTCTCACGTGACCTCAAAGCATGAGCCATACTACTATTTGATTCCCAATGAAATCAAATCGCTCTCAATTGCCATTTACAACTTTGACCATTCATGCTTTTACATTTTTGACTTTTACTATTTTTAGATTTTACTTTTCAATACTTTCGTTTTAGTTGAAAATATTTTATACCTCGCCTTTTTTTCATACCGGTCTCATTTTAATGTTGTTTTAAAATGTTGTAAAGAAGGAACAAAAAAATGTTGACCGACATATCTATACACTATATAAAATGAGAGAAGTTGGCAAATTTTAGTGATTTGCGATTTTTCCTCTTAAAAATGTCACATTAAATTGTTAACTGTATAAATATTTTATTTTTAATTTCTTTTTATAGACTCTAAAAAAATAATATTTTTTATGTAATATGTGATTTGTTTTTTATCATTTACAAGAAAATTTTATGATTATAATATTTAAAAATTCAATTGTGGGTCCTAATATTTCCAATAGAATTCACTTCCTTGCATTCTAATTTTAAATTTATTCAATATATTTTTTAGAAAATAAAAAAGAGCAAGAAGAGTACTAAATAAGATTTGTCCACATCTATAAATTGTGGAGAAGCTTAGCACCATACAACAACATATATCTCATAAAAAAAAAAATCCTATTAATTGGGCATTTAAGTTTAACTAAAATATATAATATCACCGTAGAATTATGTTCATTTACAAAATTGTATTCCTTAGTTATACTCGACAAATGATTTTGGTAATCATATATTTTAATGATATGATTATATTTTAATGATATGACTAATATTTAAAAATAACCAAATTTAAACATTATATTGAAAATTAAAAATTTGGAAAATTAGTTTAAAATTTTAATATATAAATGTGGAAAATAGCTTTAAAATATAAATTAATTTTACAAGGTGTTATAAAATGTTTAAAAGTTTGAAAACTATTATAAAATCAAAATAATAATAATAAATTTTAAAATTTATTATAATAACAACGTTTAACAATTTAAAATCAAAAATGTATGTGTAATATTAATTGTGAAATATATAAATTGAAATAAAAAATTGTTTAATAAAATACTAAAAATATTTGGTAATTTATTCGAAATTATTTCAAATAGATATAATTAATCTAAAAATTGTTTTAAAAAAACAAGAACTTATTCTAAAATAATTTGAAACATGGTTTAAAAAATCTAAAAAATATTATTTTAAAATGTAAAAATAATTTAGAAGCTAATTTTTTTAAACATAAACTAAATTTTGGAATAAATTAATATATATATATATATATATATATATTTTAATAAGTCCATCTAAAAACAATGTAAAAAATTATCAACACATTCTAAAAATAATTCTAAAATATAAAAGAACAAAAATATGAACAAAACACATTAGCAAGTTTAGTAAATGACTTCTTAATTATTCAAAACTTAAAACTCACAAGCACAAAATTATTATTATTATTATTTTATATTGTGTTCAATTTTATTTTCGGATTGAATTGCTGAATATTAATTTTTTTTTTAATATTGATGTTCAATTTATTATTTTATTATTTTATTATTTTATAATTTTATATTGTATTGTGTTATATATATGAATTATATTCGTAATTTGATTTAGATTTCATTTTTCATGCATGTTATATCACATTCATATCTATTTTAAAATTCATAATCTACTATTTATATAGCATATATAATTATATCAAATTTAAAATGTTGAGTTTTAAAATTGTTTGCATTCAAAATTTCTAATGATATCAAATACAATTATTTAAAATAACATAATTTTAAAGTTGAAATATTAACATTTTTAATTAATATAGATATTACAAGCAATATATATATATATATATATATATATATTACATGTAAATGATATATTATTACATTATATCATCAATATTAAAAAAATATAAATTTTATATCACAAATCGCACATCACGTGGGTGTACTGCTAGTCTTGAACTAAATAAAGGAATTCATAATCCAAATTTAAAAAAAAAAGGGATTCCTATCAAATTTCTAAATCTTAACTAAATATTTACAAATTTAAAATAAAAAAGAAGAAGATTATGGAAACACTTACTCGAAATCTCACTTATCAGATTCCATTGTGGAAGACATTTTTTTTTAAGAATTCGCCACGAGATATCACTCGAACCCAGAGCTAGCTGGTTCTCCCCTAAATGTGTTGAGGCGCAGCAATTGACTGGACATTTAGAGGTAAAGCATTGTTTCGATGCGGGTCGCGAGTTCGGTAGAACATGGGTTTCTAAAACTCTATGTCGTAGTTTCAAATCCTACAGAGCGTGATTTTTTTTTTATGAATCAAACTAGATTGAAATAGATTTAGCAGTCACTTGCACATTAATTAGAATTTGACATTGCCTCGAGAAAAAATTGGACTAGGGAGTTGGGTTAAAGATTTTGAGGGATAGTAATATGGTTCACGTCAATAAATAAATAAATATATATATAATAAAATTGACTAAATTCCCTCCCCCTTATTCTCTTATTATATTAACTAGCAGTGTACTCACGCGATGCGTAATTTATTATTTATTATAGTAGTATATATTATCGGTATTAAATTATATCTTATGTACATATTTTCACATCAAATTATATCTTACTATTCATTTATGTGATTTTTTTTTAATTTATAATTCAAAATGATCAATTTAAGCTAACTCAAAACTTATAGGTCAGTGTAAGAAAAAAAAGAAAACACTATTAAAGAAAAAAAAGAAAACACTATTAAAGTCCAATTATATTAAGCTAATCTAATTAATTTGTATATATAGAAGATAGATACACAATACACTTTGAAACCCTAAATACTCCCCCCAACATACTGTTTCTTCTCCCAGCTGCTCCTTTCGTCTTCTCTTCAGTCTTTCGCCACCAGCCTTTGATATCAACGACACACCTCTTCCACACCGCTTGTTTCATCGTTGTCCTTTTCGCATCGACCACATACTTTCATCTTCATCATCTCCCTCAAAATACATATATTCGAAATATATTCATACTAATTAAGTTCGGTATCGAAAATGATGGAGATGGAGAGCTCTCCAGTGTGAACATTGGGGTCGACCGGATTCTGTCAATAGTGGCTTAGATTGACTATAATGGATGTAGTAGCCTATACCAAGAACTTTGTTCTCTAAATTTTTTTTCTGATTTTTTGTTTTTCCTTGTCAATCTTATATAATGCACACATAATTTATTTAGGAAGATTTATAATATAGCTTACTTTGCAAGATTTATAATATTGAACAACATATAAATAGCTTATCAAGAAAGATTTTATTTTTTTAATATTTTTAATGACATAATATTTTTGGGCGAAAAAATGACATTCTTATAAATATTTACAACTGTCCTGTTATTAGTATAGTATAGATAACACACAAATTTTTGGCAATATATTAAATTATAGGTGAAATATATCCGAACTTAAAAGGAATAGATAAAATCATTTTGATAGATTAAATTATAGTTGACTCTCTATTTGTTCTTTTCTTTGACAAAAGGTTCTAATTTGTTTTATATATTAATTCATCGTATATCTAATAATGGATTTGTTTCTCAATATACCCGATTCATATTTATTCTTTTCTTAATTCATCATCTTCATTTCTTAAATTTCATCAAACAAAGCAACGAGTTTCATTTGCAATAAAATGTTTGATTGATTATTTCTTTTTTCTAAACCCACAACTTTTATTTATACAATTATAGCTACAAATTTCAACCTATGAAAAATGCTCAAATGTCCACCTTGGACAACTTTTAATATACCCACCGATGACGTGTAATGATTTCACCCCTCGTCATATAAAAAGTTAAATTAATAAATATTATGGATTCTTGACACATCAGTCGTGGACACATATTAATGTGCTCACAGTGGACAGGTGAGCAGGACGATTCAACTTATAAAATGACACTTAAATAAGATGAGAGAAACTATTATAATAATTTAGACTCTCATTGTCTCAACATAAATGTCGTTTTAATAAAAAAAATTATTCTCAAATAATTGTCATTTAAAACTTTCAAAACATTCATCCACAATCTATCAAAAACTACGGTCATTTACTTGTACCAAATTAAAAATAAATGTTAAGAGAAAAGACTTGGATAATAATTATACTTAAAATAGAGATACATCAATGTTTATATCATCTTCCTAAATTTGTGTGGGGGACGGATTCTAGGTCTGGGGACGGATTATAGCAAGGGCAAGAGTTAAAAGTCTGTCATGGCAAATTTGAGAGAATATAAGAAAATGATGATAAAATTGGATCCAAGTGAAATAAGGGGTTATTAAAAAAAGTGATTGGAGGGTGAGAGAATGAAATGGATATCCGTGAGTCTACACTTGCTCTCTTCCCATTAATTACGCCTTTCCTCATACCTCACTTCTCATCTTCCTCACTATTAACGAAAATCACGCACTCTTTTCAGACCACTCAACTCTCTTTCCTACCAAAATTTCTCCCTATAATACCAAATTTTCTCCCTATAATACTGTATGAATCAAGATTATTGCTACGCATTTTGGTGTTTCAAAAAAGATACCAAATTCACAATGTTTTATCTAGTTCTTATTTTCCTTTTCTATTCCTTTTCTGTCGTACTTTTGGCTCTGTGAATACGCCTTCTGCATTGACTTAATCACATCTTATGATATTATCATAAGATGTCCTTGTAAGAATGAAGCTACCACATTCCTGTCTTTTTCCTCTATATATTTGTTCTTTCCTACATATATGTCCAATTTTGCGCTGTTGATCCCGTGATTGTAATGTGACCCTCACTCTCTCTCTCTCTCTCTCTCTCTCACACACACACACACACAACTATTAACTAACTCTCTAACTGCCTTATTCTCTATATAAAGGGTCTCTATGCCATCAAATCCTTACTAAAAAAGAAAAAGAAAAAGACATACTACATTACACATATCATCATGTCTAAACTTGGGTTCAATATCCACATCTTGGCCTTAACTTGTAGCTTCATCACCTTATCTTGCTCTGCATTCACTTCAAACGATTATGCCACCGCCCTCGAAAAATCTATCCTCTACTTTGAAGGACAGAGGTCGGGGAAATTACCACCCAATCAACGTCACCCGTGGAGGGGCGACTCCGCCCTAACCGATGGTTCGGGTTTCCATGTACGTGACGCTTACTTTCCAACATGACCTTATATACATACGTGCAATTTTTTGTAATAACCTGGAAATCTGGTTCCAGGTTGATCTTGTGGGAGGGTATTACGATGCAGGGGACAACATCAAGTTCGGGTTTCCAATGGCGTTTACTACGACACTACTTGCTTGGAGTGTTGTCGAGTTTGGGAGTTCGATGAAGAGCCAGCTCAACAATGCTAAGGATGCTGTCCGTTGGGGAACTGATTATCTATTGAAAGCAGCTACATCCACTCCCAACACCTTATATGTTCAAGTCAGGACCAAATAACTTTTAATTCATTCTTCTATATATAACAAGAATGTTATTTTTTTGACATGTTTATGTGATATGGTGGAGGTGGGAGAGCCGAACAATGATCATGAATGCTGGGAAAGACCAGAGGACATGGACACTGTTCGAACTGCCTACAAAGTTAGTCCACAGAATCCAGGATCAGATGTTGCTGCTGAGACTGCTGCTGCTTTGGCTGCTGCTTCCATTGTCTTCAAAGATTCTGATCCTTCTTATTCCTCTAAATTGCTTCAAACTGCTATCAAGGCAAGATTACATGATTGATCTATTGAATTCTTCATCTCATGATGGGTTTCCTTACAATCAAAGATGACCTGGATTGGCATCACTTTGCAGGTGTTTGATTTTGCGGACAAATACAGAGGGTCTTACAGTGACTCTCTCAGTTCAGTTGTCTGTCCATTTTACTGCTCCTACTCTGGACACAATGTAAGAAAATCAAACTATATATATTTTCTACGTTTTAGACATTGTTGTAAAGACACATCATTGTAGTTTGTTGTAGTTTACCAATTGACATTTGTCTCCTCCTCATGTAGGACGAGCTCTTGTGGGGCGCATCATGGCTTCACAAAGCTTCTGGAAACGACTCGTACTTATCATACATTGAGACGAATGGCCACACGCTTGGAGCCGATGATAGTGTTAATCAGTTTAGTTGGGATGATAAACGGGCTGGAACTAAAATTCTGCTCTCTGAGGTCTTCAATTAATACATATTAATTCAGTATTCATAAAGAGAATATAGCAATGGTACTAACATCTTTCGTCTTTGAAAACAGAAATTCTTGGAGAAAAACATTCAAGGACTTCAAATGTACAAAGCACATTCAGACAACTACATATGCTCTCTAGTTCCAGGATCACCCAGTTTCCAGGCTCAATATACACCAGGTGAACGAATCTACACCGTTCAATCAATTATATATAGCAATATTCATCCAATTATTCTAACACTACAACATGGTTTGACCAGGGGGACTCTACTTCAAATCAGGTCAAAGCAATCTCCAATATGTAACCACATCAAGCTTTCTCCTATTGGCCTATGCCAAATACCTGAGGTCCCACAATGGGGTCGCCTCGTGTGGGGCCACAACCGTAACTTCAGAAAAACTGGTCACCCTTGCAAAGAAACAGGTAGATTACATACTGGGTGATAATCCAGCAAAAATGTCATACATGGTCGGGTTCGGACAGAAATACCCCCAACATGTCCACCACAGAGGTGCCTCTCTACCGTCCATACGTGCCCACCCGGCCCGTATTGGCTGTAGAGACGGGTTTCAGTACCTATACTCGAACTCACCTAACCCCAACGTGCTGGTTGGGGCCATAGTGGGTGGTCCAGATGATAAAGACAATTTTTCAGATGATAGGAATAACTATGCACAATCTGAGCCATCTACTTACATCACTGCACCCTTTGTTGGAGTGCTGGCTTACTTCTCTGATGAATCAGTTGCAGCTGTCTAATATAGAATCTTCGATTGAATTCAATTAGTTGGTGACTAAACCATGCAAAAAAACAGTTGATTATATGCCATTTTTTAGTGTTGATAGTTAGCCAGCAGTTAGCAGCAGTTATTATGCGAGCTATATGCAGTTGTGCGTTTGAAATGAGATGTATGATCATTTTGCCATCTGAGATAAATAAAAAACGTTTCGCTTATGTCACTTTCTAGCTTGTTTTGAATCTCTCTTCTTTATATCACCCATAAAATTAAATTAAAATATACCATAAGCTTGAATTAAAATATACCTTAAGCTTCACCTAATGACAGTTACATCAACCACCTTGATTAAGGTTTCAAATTTGGATTAAAATAGGAAAGTTGTTAAATAAATATAAAAAAAAATATTCAAATATATCAGTAATTGTGAAATAAAATTTGAGAATTGTTGTAAAATTACTGAAAAACCATATTTCGAATTTTGAAATTTATATTATATCTAGAGAAAACATAACAAAATTCTAAAATTATTTTAAAATTTTAAAAACTAACTGTGTAACTTCTGTATGTAAGAAAAGTTATCAAATTAAATAATAATAGATTTTAAAATAATTAAAGGAAATTCAAAAATTAATTCAATAATATATATATATATATACACACAATCAAAATATTTCAATTAATTTTTTGAAATGCTATTCATATTTCAATTAATTTTTTTCCAACAATTTTTTTGTGTCAATTTTTTTTCCTATTTTTAATTAGGGATAATTAATATCATTTTGCTATCTGAATCATGACACTTTTTTCCACTTGATGACTAAACCTAAAAATTTCCCATCACTAATGAAATTATATGAAATTTTCCAATTGTTACTAGAATTAAATTTTGACACATTTTCGTCTAAAATAGTTGATGAAAAACTCAAATGTGCATATCATCTCTTGTGTTAATAAAGATGCATGAATCATATGTCAAAATGACTCTCTTCTAAAATCAAATTCTAATGTTAAAGTAAATTTCATAATTCCAACATTTAGTAAATCACTTTATGATTTTGAATGAAATTTGTTTAATTCAAGTTCGAATCAAACATGAATCAAGAAATCGAATTATAGTTATAATTTGTCTTCGACTCATACATTTTGTAACACCCCGAAACAAAATTCAATTACATAAAATATAACGAGAATTTTCTATGTTGAAATGAGATTTAAACAATAATAATTATTATTATCATATTAATCAAAATGAAAAAGAAATAAAAATAAAGTTTATTTATATATATATAGTAAATATATACACACGCACACAACCTATATATATAAGTAAAATAGATCTTTTATATATATATATAATATGTTAGAAGCTATCAGCAATTATAATTATAATAATATAATACTATTAATTATAAGAAGGAAAAGAAACGAAGGCGGCGGTGGATGGATAAACAGTTACTCTTCCATCATTTGCAGAATTCTTTCTTCTCTTTTCCTTATAAACATTCCTGCCTCTATTGTTGCCGCTACCGCCTATATCTTTCCATCGACATTTGTTCGATAAAATAATCGGATCCGTGCATGTGTAGTACTTATCGAGCTTATCTCAATTATGGTCTCGAAATATGAATCGATTGCTTTCTCCACCACGTACGGTTGTGGGAAGAGACGATAATCCCATCGACGTTTGTTCGATAAAGTAATCGGACCACCCATATGTAGTACTCACAGAGCTCATCTCAAGTACGACCTCGATTTTTGACCCAATCGTCGTCTCCACCACGAATAGCCACGAGAAGGGGTAGCCTTTCATTCTCTTTTTTATTCTCTACTGCTATGCATATATATATATATTTTTTTTTTTTATTTTGCGTGTGTTTGAGTTGACTGTGTGTTGGGTTTGTGCCTTAAAGATTGTTTGTGAGAATTTGATTAAGTATAAGGACCAAATTGCAAACCCTAGACTTAGGATAAATAACAATTAGGTTCATGAACTCATAAGTAATTACAGATTAATCCCTGAACTTATGAATAATTACAGATTAGTCCCTAGACTTTATAAGATATGCAAAAAGATCCCAAAACTTCTCTGAAATAGCAGAAAGGCCCCCAGAATTTTCTGAAAATTACAAAATTGATCCTAAACTTTGTAGAAATTACAGAATCACCCATAAACTTTGATAAAATGATAGAACGATCCCTAGAACTTGCAGAAGTTATATTATGGTCCCGAAATTTGATGATTATTGTATTTTATGCCCTACAACAGTATAAAATAGAAGTTTGACCACAGTTTGACTTTAAACGTGACGAAGTAATCTTTAAGCAAGAAAACTCTAATTTTAGGGGTGTGATCCATAAATCCTAATTTCCAGTAAGCCTTAAATTTAGAACCCTTGTCTATTGACCTTCTCAGGAATTATTCTTTTATAAATTTTATTGGTTTTAAGCAATTAAAATAGAGGATAAGTCACGTTTTTATACCGTGTAGGAAATACAAGCAAAAGGCAGGAATAAGGGAAAATAGAATCGAGAGCTTTTGATCAGTTCTATCGAGTAATCCAAGGTGGGGGTAAAATCTTATTTATATTTTAAATTGTACAGTTTTACAGAAAACTACGTGACTATGTGATTTGAATTCCGTCATTATGTGGCGTCGATTTAAAGTGAAATATTTTCACTACATGAACAGTATTCGAGTAAATTATATGGATTTTTTTAGAAACTAACATATGTCAAATGTTTTTTGTATCTATGTGTTACGTGAATTGTGTGACCAATGTGAACGTGATTAATGTGCACTGTGTGTTATGTGAGAACTATTATGTGACAATTTAACTGTGCATGCGCCTTCACGCCAAGTAGGGTATTCCTTGTTGGAAATCTATCAAAAGGGGATATTATTCGGAATCCCAACACGAAAGGGTGTAACAACCCAAATGGCGTCGGCTTGGGGCCTGATAGGTCTTCTTCGGAAACCTATCCACAGTTTCATTGGGACTACTTGGGAGTCCACAACGTGTTATATGTTTATGAAAAGCAAATGTTTTCACGGCGGTTAAGATCCGCGTTTTCATAACGGCTAAAGACCGTAAACAAAAAGATGTTATTGAATGACGTTATTATGAGTACTCCCGTAGATCAACCCCACTGAGTGTCTTTGTACGCTCACCCATTTTATGTAAAATATTTTCAGTGTAAAGAGTTTAAGGCGTGTCGCGCGAGCGGTGATGCTGGTAGCCGATGATTAAAGGTCGAAAAAGGTTTTAATTTAAGATGATTTATTTCAGGAATTTCGAAAATGTATATATTTCACAACAAATTTTCCTTAAATTTATCTGTCTTTATTTTCTTGAAAGAGTGAATTTCATACGTAAGTAACGCCTCGGTCAAAGCTTACCTTAAAAAGAAACGGGGCGTTACACATTTTGATTGATGTTTGAAGGTAGATTGCATTTTAGAATTTTTCAACATATATATTGGTTGGAAAATATATTAAAAACTTAGTTTAGATATAATAGAAAAAAATTTGTTATTTATGACTAGTGATCGGATTTTTTATTAACCTTTTTCATTATGAAGTTTTTATTGATTTATAAACTAAAATTATAAAATATATAAATAAATAAATTTTAAATCGTGTTTGATTCGACATTTTTTTTAATAAGGTAGGGAAAGTAGAAAAGGGAGAATCTAAATTATAAAAGTTGTTTGATCCAAGTTTAAACACTTGACATCACACTACACAGTATTTTATTGTAAATTTTGCATTATACAATTGTAATAATTATCATTCATCTCCAACAACACTAAAGTAAAATATTCCATAATATCTATTACTATTATTTATATTTTCTTTATTTAAAATTTTGAAAAAGAAAAAAAAATATTGCAGGTATGGACATGTGCTAATTAATGCATAATTGACAGGTGAAAAAGATTACCAAAGTTTTTACAGCAAAAACACAAAATCCGAATGTTGCAGTGCTTCTGTAAATGTTGTGGGGTATCACTTCAACTTCAACGTTCGTGGTGATTTGCTAAAATGTTTGATACACTTTTGAGTTTCTGTATGTCATGCCAACAAAAAACCACTCAAAATTGACCGGAAGTTATATTTATGAATATTTTGAGAGATTTTGCTTTATATAACAATTTTAAAAAATTTGTGATAAAATTATTCATTACAAACTCAAAAGGTTGATATATATGATAAGAAATCCACGGTTGAGTTTTTATGGAGTCAATTCAGGACAATACACGTATAGTTTAAGTTTATTTTTTTATGGAGTCAATCTGGTTGATATGACAATACACGTATATCTTAAGTTTGTTTCTTTATTTTTTTTACTTACGCGATATTCTGTTCTTTCCTCAAACTCATCACATTCTAAATTCATTTTTCAATGAATCCATCAAGCGCATTACTGCTACACAAAAAGGATGAATCCATCAAGCGCATTACTGCTACACCAAAAGGATATCGCTACACCAAAAGAATGAATCCATCAAGCGCATTACTGCTACACCAAAAGGATATCCAATGAACATAGGGCGCAACTTTAATGTTTTATACTCCAAAAGGATATCGCTACACCAAAAGGATGAATCCATCAAGCGCATTACTGCTACACCAAAAGGATATCCAATGGACATAGGGCAACTTTAATGTCTTATACTTATGTAGTTTTGCACTCACGGATTCGAATCTGGAAGAGCCGTGCCCCGCTCGGCACCGACATGCCTTTTTGCCACTCCTTGATGTCATCGTGACTCGACGTCTCATGTGGCACCGACATGTTCCAACAATCCCCCCCCAGCACCTGTCAGCCTCTCCACTTCAGCAACCTTGAAACCCTCTCGACATCTTCCATGACTCGACACCGAACCTTGGAACCCTCTCGACCTAGGTCGTCCGCTCCGCCGGCATCCTCGCCTCGCGCCACTGCCACACAGGCCATCCACACAAGACATCATGCCCATCTTCCATGACTCGGCACCGAACCTTGAAACCCTCTCGATATCTTCCATGACTCGGCCACACAGGACATCACGCCACACAGGTCTCGCCGCCAAGCCATCCACACAGGACATCACGCCACACAGGCCTCTCGACCTAGGTCGTCCGCTCCGCCGGCATCCTCGCCTTGCGCCACTGCCACACAGGCCATCCACACAAGACATCACGCCCATCTTCCATGACTCGGCATCGAACCTTGAAACCCTCTCGACATCTTCCATGACTCGGCCACACAGGCCATCCACACAGGACATCACGCCACACAGGTCCCGCCGCCAAGCCATCCACACAGGACATCACGCCACACAGGTCCCGCCGCCACCTAGGTTGCCGGCGGAGACATCTTTCATGACTCATCTTCCATGACTCAGCCTCTCCACTTCAGCAACCTGACTCGGCACCGAACCTTGGAACCCTCTCGACCTAGGTCGTCCGCTCCGCCGGCATCCTCGCCTCGCGCCACTGCCACATAGGCCATCCACACAAGACATCATGCCCATCTTCCATGACTCGGCACCGAAGGCCATCCACACAAGACATCACGCCCATCTTCCATGACTCGGCACCGAACCTTGAAACCCTCTCGACATCTTCCATGACTCGGCCACACAAGCCATCCACACAGGACATCACGCCACACAGGTCCCGCCGCCATCTAGGTTGCCGGCGGAGACATTCTCGCCTCGCGCCACTGCCACACAGGCCATCCACACAAGACATCACGCCCATCTTCCATGACTCGGCACCGAAGGTCATCCACACAAGACATCACGCCCATCTTCCATGACTCGGCACCGAACCTTGAAACCCTCTCGACATCTTCCATGACTCGACATCTTCCATGACTCGGCCACCCGAGGGATTCGAACCCGTGACCTGCTCTGATACCAAGTGTTGGATTATCAAGCGCATTACCACTACACCAAAAGGATATCCAATGGGCATAAGCACAACTTTAATGTCTTATACTTATGTAGTTTTGCGCTCACGGATTCGAATCTGGAAGAGTCGTGCCCCACACCTATTTAAGCTCCGACCCAAGGCAGGTTGTTGGGAAATATCCCAACAGATACTTTGGAAAAATATTTTTCAAACTCATCTCATTTTATCTCCATTAAATTGTCAATTTCTTATCTTCTATATCTCCATTTTTTCATTGAGCAGTGAATTTCTTTTCTTCACACTTAGTTTTCATGTTAATTTCTTTTCTAGTTTTCATGTTAATTTCTTATATTCTCTCTTAATTATCATTAATATGTGGGAAAAATAATTTTCAAACTCATCTCATTCTTATCTCCATTTTTTTAGTAAATTGTTAATTTCTTATCTTCCCTATCTCCCCTTTTCAATAAATTATCAATTTCTTTTCTTCTTTTATTGCCATTAATATCAATAGAATTCCAAAAATATTTGCTAAAACATATTTTTCTTTAATTATACATAAGTTTAAAGATTATCTAAAATTTTCAATTTTATATACTTATAGATTTTTATGGAGTAATCTCAATCATCTATTTAAAAAAAAATTAAAAATTTATCTAAATTTAGATAAGTGAAAAAAAATAAAGAAATAAATTTAAGATATAACCAGATTGGCTCATCATAAGAAACCCAACAGTGGATTCCTTATCATTATATATATATATATATATATATATATATATATATATATATATATATATATATGCCTTTGCTTTTCAACAACAAATTGTGTTTTTTTCTTTTTAAAGAAAATAACTAATTGTTAAAAACTCAAAAGATTTACATATATTAGCAATCAAGCCAAAAGAAAAAAGAAAAAAAAGACGACTGCAGCCAATTTCTTTAAGTTTTCTTTTCGTTTATAAAACAAATTGTTAAATAAACTCAAAAGATGGGTAAGTGGTTTTTTATACCCATTTTTATATAATTCGATCTTAATTTATCCATTAATATAACAATTTATTTCCAAATATAATATTTGATCCCAAAATATTTATTTTTTAGTCAAAATCAACTTGTAATTAATTGAAATGCATCTCTCAATCTGCACGATTACTACTTTTGCAGTTTTATTTGATTTGATAAATTATACACGAAAATATTATTTGCAAACTTACTATTAATAATTTTCATGTAAAAAATTGGGATAAAATTATTAATAGTAAATTTGTAAATAGTATTCTCGTATAAAATTTATCAAATCAAATAAAATTATAAAAGTAGAAATCGTGCAGATTGAGGCCTCATTTCAATCAATTACAAATTAAATTTGATTAAAAATGGATATTTTGAAATCACATGTTATATTTAGAGATATTTGAGAATGTGTTGTTATGTTAATGAATAAATTAAAGTTAAATTATATGAAAATAGGTATAAAAGGTGATTTACCCCTCAAAAGATTGAGATATATTTAGAGAAAAAGAAAAAAAGAAAAAAAGTGCAGCAAGATTTGTCGTTTTTATTTATCTCGTAAAAAATGTAGCAATCTTTTTAAATCTATATGATCAGGGGTACCTATTTGATTTAGTTATTCCCAAGACTGTTTAACCAACTGGATGAAATTTCTTTTAACGGTCTTGGATTTTCTACGCATTAATGGGATAAAATCAAGGAATTGCGGCACAAGTCAACTTCCTTCTCTCCAATTATATATGTTGGGTATCTTCTTCGCTCTACCAGAATGCCTATCCCTTCGCCCTTTAAATTCCCCTACCAAATTTAATTACAACTTCTTATGAGGATATAATCCCAGATAATTTTTCTCCTTTCTTCGATTTGGAAGTGCTAAGGTTTGCTTAGAATGACGAAGACGATCCACTTTCTCCTAAGACTGAGAGTGGCTCTTCTTCTTTCTGGTCTGCTTTTTAGCTTCAATTGCTTTGCTCATTCTGCAATTGGCGAGCAGCCTTTGTCCAAGATTGCGATTCATAAAGCCACTCTCTCTCTTAGGGACTCTGCCTCCATTAAAGCACACCCTCCTCTTCTTGGTCGCAATGTATGCACCAATTCAATCACTTGTTTGCAATCAAATTATAGTTATTGTGTTGTTTTTTTTGTTTTCTATTTGCCTGGAAAGTGGGAATTTTGATGGTAGATAGTAGAAACATATTGTCACTTCTACTTATGTTTACTATTTATTTGATCACAGGGTGGTGATACAGAATGGGTTGTTGTGGAATTTGAACATGATCAGCCTTCTAATGATAATTGGATTGGTGTATTTTCTCCAGCAAAATTCAAGTAATGTCCATGTTGTTATGAACTCTCTATACATTGTTACTGTTTCTGGTTGTTCTATATTTGAAGTCCCTTTTCTCTCTGTTTGATTTTTCTCCATGTAAAAGTTCAAATGTTGAGACCATGCAAAAAAAATCTGTAGAAATTTGATCTGACAGTCTTCCTTGCATCACTAATGAAATGAATGTTTGCTGATCAGTGGATCAATTTGTTACATGGAAAACGCCCCCAAGGAACAAGTTCCTTACATTTGCACTGCTCCAATAAAGGTGTAGAAACATTCTATTCAGTTGTAGTAATGTGATTTTGTATTTTCTCTTACTTGTGTTCTGAAACTACGTATCTACAATGTCATTTCAGTACCAATATGCAAATTTCTCCAATTCTGACTATACAAAGACTGGGAAAGCTTCAATCAAATTCCAGTTAATTAACCAGCGAGCAGATTTCTCCTTTGCGTTGTTTGAAGGCGGATTATCAGATGTATGTATTTGGTGTTTTATTTCATAATTGAGTGTATACACATTCTGACCTTTCAAAAGCCCGATGACACTTTCTCTTGCTCATAATTTGTATTGGTCTCTGTAGCCACAACTGGTGTCAGTATCGAATTCCATATCATTTGTGAATCCTAAGGCACCACTTTATCCTCGCCTTGCTCTGGGAAAGTCTTGGAATGAAGTAAGTAGTCTGGAGTAGGTTTTTGATGTTAATACTTGCTTCTATGATTTATTTGCCTAGCTGAAGTAAAATGATAATTTGAAAGCTTTCTTTGAATAGTTCGATTCTTGGTTATTCTTGCATATGTGGAGGTTTATTGAATTTATGTAATTTAAATTGCATTTTACAGATGACAGTAACATGGACAAGTGGCTATAACATAGATGAAGCCGTTCCTTTTGTTGAGTGGGGCATTAAGGGTCAAAACAAGAAGCGCTCACCAGGAGGGACATTGACGTTTCAGAGAAGCAGCATGTGTGGTATGATTCTATTATTTTTACTTTTTACCGGATTTTAACTTTTAATTTTTACATCTTCATCAACCTGAAATGGCCATTTTTGAACTAAAGGTCACTGGCAGTCACTAAAGAAGTCGTATACTTGGTTATGATATGCTATGTATTTCTTTAATCAAATGGGCTTTTCTTTCTTCACTGACTGATTATATTATCCTGAGTGTTTATTGACTTGTAAAAGAGTGGGATCAAGAATGAAAGAGCCATGCTTGGCAGAGCCATGCTTGTGCGTGGCTAAGCAGATGCCTCTTATATGATTGTTGATCTTTGGCAGTATAGCCTTTGTGTAAATTGAGCATGTGATTATGATATCTAACAAAGCATCCTTGGCTAATAGGATCACCTGCTCGGACAGTTGGTTGGCGTGATCCTGGATTCATACATACAAGTTTCCTTAAAGATTTGTGGCCAAACACTTTGTAAGTCCCCAAAAATAATTAGAAACATAAATCCCCCTAATTAGAAACTGTATACATAACCTTTGCTGAAGTGCTTAATTTAATTCCCAGATACACTTACAAGATGGGCCACCTATTATCCAAAGGCTCCTACATTTGGAGTAAGACATATTCATTCAAATCATCCCCGTATCCAGGACAAGATTCATTGCAGCGTGTTGTGATATTCGGAGACATGGGAAAGGTATTGAATCATTTGAAAAATACATGTCACCCTTTTCTGGGCCTTGAACCATCGATTTAGTAAGAAAAGCTTGGTGCCTCAAATATCCTAGTGACATGAAAAAAGGAGTGGGGTATCTGTCACACCAGGATTTCATGAACTAGTCTTGATGTTTGTGCATTTTTTATGTTTACTCAATGCATTTTAATTTAATACCATATTCATATAACTACAATTTTCAGGCTGAACGTGATGGTTCAAATGAGTATAGCAATTATCAGCCTGGCTCACTATACACCACGGACCAAATTATTAGTGATCTGAAGGGCATTGACATAGTTTTCCACATAGGAGATATTACGTATTCTAATGGCTATATCTCTCAGTGGGACCAATTCACATCACAGGTCGAACCTATAGCATCCACTGTGCCTTATATGATTGCGAGGTTTGTTTGATCTGTCGTATACAGCATGCACAATATAAATCTATGGCCCTTTAGCAATATCTGATCTCATGTTTTGATAACAGTGGCAATCATGAGCGTGATTGGCCGGGGACAGGATCTTTTTATGACACAACAGATTCTGGTGGGGAGTGTGGTGTGCTTGCTGAGACCATGTTTTATGTTCCTGCAGAGAATAGAGCCAAATTTTGGTAATGATATTTATTCTCCTTCATGATAAGCTTTAAGCATCTAGAAGAAAGTTTCAGGTTACAAAATGAGCTGTATTTGATTTCAGGTACTCAACAGATTATGGGATGTTCCACTTCTGCATAGCAGATACTGAGCATGACTGGAGAGAAGGATCAGAGCAGTTCAAGTTCATAGAACATTGCCTTGCATCAGTTGATAGGCAGAAACAACCATGGCTGATATTCGCTGCTCATCGAGTTCTTGGCTATTCTTCAGACAAGTATTACGGGTTAGAAGGTTCGTTTGAAGAGCCGATGGGAAGGGAAAGCTTGCAAAAGCTCTGGCAAAAGTACAGGGTGGACATCGCATTCTATGGCCATGTCCACAATTACGAAAGGAGTTGCCCGATCTATCAGGTACACCTGCCATTAGAATACTTGAAAGAAATCGAATCATTGTGACATGTTTACATCTATCCTTATGTTTGTTTCATTGTTTCAGAATAAGTGTGTGAACTTGGAAAAGCATAATTACTCAGGCACAATGAACGGGACGATACACGTGGTGGTTGGGGGTGGCGGAAGTCACTTGTCGGAATTCAGTCCGGTGACGACGAGTTGGAGTTTGCATAAGGACTATGATTGGGGATTTGTGAAGTTGACAGCACAGAACCATTCCTCCCTTGGTTTTGAATACAAGAAGAGCAGAGATGGAAAGGTTTATGACTCTTTTACAATCTCCAGGGACTATAAGGATGTCTTGGCCTGTATACCTGATTCTTGTGACCAAACCACTTTAGCCACTTGACTTGTGTTTGGATGGAATCATCTTAGGAAATATTTGCTGCTTGGGTTTATATAGATTTGAAATCTATCTTTCATTTTGAATTAATTTTTGATCAATTTGAGTGGAATTTTTAATTTAAGAAATTTGAAAATTTATTCATTTCAAGTTTTGTGCTGAAAATAAGTCGAGAAACACAATCTTGTTGTAAATGTGAATTATGCTGTAAAGTTACCTTATTCAGTGAAATAAACTGATCACAACAAGTGCATATTATATGAAGGTCATCCACTCTGCTACTGTAAAGTTGGTAATACATATGGGTAACAAGACTATATATTTGGGAGTTGGGACAACCCAAAAAGGAAATATAGTTTATATTTTTTGGTCGTATTTACTTTCTATATTTTGTTCTACTTTTATCTCAAACCCCCCTCCCCCCCCAAAAAAAATTAAAAGGTTAAAAGAGCAGGGGGACTAAAATGTTAAAAAAAATAGTATATGGAGAAAAGGTCGAAAATATGAAATGGGTATGGCTTTCCATACTCTCATTACCTTCTAAACATATCCACAAAAATTGGTAAGCAACTTAAAATTTTCTATACACCCCACAACATTACAAATATATCCTTTATAAAAAAATATTAAAATAAAATATAAAACATAAACTAATTCCTAAACACACCTCAAATACATCTTCACACCCCAAACACATCTTCTCACCCAAACTTAACACTAGAAAGGAAGAAGAACAAAAAATTCATATCTTAAAATCGAGAAGTGTTCGACCTTAATTCGAATAAATTTTGGTAAATTTGATTACATACCAATAAACCTACAATGAATCTACACCAATAAGATGAAATTCCCAATAAGTGAAGTTTTAAAGATTTTTTTACATAAATTATAAATTTGATGTGTTAAATTTGTTTAATATTGTTTGAAATACAATGTAGTGTTTAGGATATATGTTTAGAAAGTTTCTTGATGGAAAACATTGCTTGGTTTGATGAGAAATCGATTTTTTTTGTTGAATTGCGTATGTCATTTTCAATTTTGAATCTGTTGTATTCGATCCTGATTGGTCGAATAATGTATAATTTGTTCAATCACTGGTCAAACAGTGTATGATGTGTTCGACCAATGGTCGAACGTTGTGTAGTGAGTTTAACAGGTAGTCGAACAATGTATGATGTGTTCGGCTAGTGGTGGTTGAACATTATTCAATGTGTTCGACGGTTGCAAGTCGAATCTAGTCATGTTGTTCGTCCTGTATTGATCGATTGAATTTTTCGTAATTTTTTTTGGCACACTTTACAAAAAAATAAATTGACAAATACTTTAACTAAATGTCTTACATTGTTTGTCTCATATATTCTTTCTTACTTCATGATATTTTTGGATTAAAGAGATAGTTTTTTAGGTGGTATTTGAAGTTTTAATAGTGTATTAAGTATATATGTAAGGAACTAGAAGAAGAAAAATGTGTGTTATGCATAATAGTGTGAGATAGTGTGTTTAGTTGTTGGAAATTAGGTGAATGTGTTTGGAAGTTTGATTTTATTTTTATTTTTTTAAAATTTATAGTAAAAATATAATTATCTTTATATATTATATTATATTATATTTTTATTTAATTTTATGTGATCGTGTATAAAAAATGATGGGGTGTGGAAGTACTCATATGAAATTTAATTAAAAAAAAATAGAGTAGAAAGAGAAAAATGTAATGTTTATTCAAAAAGGAAAAAAGCAGCATACTAAAATTCAAAAATAAAGTGAAATTAAAGGCGCTAAAATCGGCCATGGCTACAATGCATTTACTTCAAATTTGAAATCCAAACTCCAATTATTAACATCATTCATCATCGTCTTCTTCACCAAATTCCGCACACACTACACCCCCCATGGGCTGTGTTTCATCCACTCTGCTCAACCAAGATGATGATTTCTCCCAGATCGGTGGCTCATCCGCTTTTACCCACCACATCGTCTCCCTCACCTCCACCACTTACGGCTTCTTGTCCCTGGATCCACCCCCGCCTCCGCCCTCCGCCCACCAGGACTCTCCCACCACCGACACGCAGCCACCTCCGCCGCGGTTGGCTCTAGGCTCCCTCAAGCTTACCCCACTTTCCGATGCCCGTTCTCTCAGACACCAGCAGCCTCTCGAAACCATCAACTCATGGGACCTCATGTCGGGGCTTGATTCCGATCGCCCCCCCAGCTTCCGCTTCTCTCCACCGTCCAAAGCCTCGGACTCTCCCGTCGTTTGGAAAGGTAACGATGAGAACACTGACCCCAATGTTGGTGGCGTAATTAAGCCACCATTAATACCGCATAAGGATTTGGATGGTTTACTTGAGGGATTTGAAGCGATCTGTCCTCCAAATGGGGAGAACAAAGTGGTGATGTACACCACTAGCTTGAGAGGAGTGAGGAAGACTTTCGAGGACTGCAATGCTGTTAGATCAGCAATTCAGGGGCTCGGGATTTCGATCTGCGAGAGGGATATTTCGATGGACAGAGGGTTTAGGGATGAGTTGAGGGAATTGATGAAGGGAAAAGGTCTCAATGAGTTGATGATACCTCCAAGGTTGTTTGTGAAAGGGAGGTACATAGGTGGGGTTGAGGAGGTGATGAAGATCGCTGAGGATGGAGCTATTGGTGATTTGCTTCAAAGTTTGCCCAAATTGAAAGGATGCGTTTGTGATGGGTGTGGCGGTGTTGGATTCTTGCCGTGTTTTAAGTGCCATGGAAGTTGTAAGTTGGTGAAGGAGGGAAAGAAGAGTATGGTGGTGAGATGTGGTGAGTGTAATGAGAATGGATTGGTGCTTTGTCCTATTTGTTCTTGAGAAGCTCTCTACAAAGATGATCACTTTGGCTTCATATCCTATTTATTAGGTTTGTTTTCAATGCTCTTATTCTGAATACTCTTCCTTGTTTAGTTTTAATGGAAAAACATGGATGACATAGCTACTTATGCTTCAAATTCTTACTGCTTCCTCTCTGCATTATTTACTAGTATGTTGTTGTGGTAATGAGAAACAGCAATTATCTTGTTGCTAATTGCCAAGCTTTTAGGAGATAATATGAAAATATTGATTGATTATATGCATTCTTGTAAGTGTCTACGGTTGCCACAAATCCAATTAAGAATCTTTCTCTTTCAAATTAATGTCTCAATTATTATCCTAACAACATCTGCATGACCCCCTTGACAGGTGTCACACTTGTTTCTAACTTTGAGTTCACCATTTATGGCATCATTCAATGTTGCTTCATTTTAATCCTAGCAAGATCAACCTTTCTTTTCTTTTTTGGTGGGATCTATTGTTTATCAATTATCTTCACATTCTAGTTCAACTTTAAAATGGATTGTTAAGTGTACCATCAATCTATACATGAACTTTTTTCCCCTTTTTTTTTTTAGATGAAATCTGTATGTGGGATATGTTTGTTTGTTTCTAACTGGCATACATTGTGGCAGGGGTTGAATGTGAGGTGTCAATGCAGCAGTTTATGCAACTATTATGGCTTCAAATGTTGGGAGGACAGTTATGATGGCCAACAATGGCATGTCATAATCCTGATAATGTTTCAGGTGGGAGTGGAGGTACTTTCTGCTGTAATACTACTTAAAAAATGGACATGATTCCTGTCTCTCTTCTAACATCAGTGTCCATCTATATCATTACAATACTTATTACAAGTTTCGTTTGTTAATAATATATATTGTTGTTGTCTAACTGATGGATGCATTTGTTATGAATTTATCCTACAAGATGTTGTAAATATTGGATTAATCTTCCAACTCCTCCAAAACATATATTTCCTGCCTGAATCACGAACGAAACAATTGGAGATTTTGGTTCTTCTCTTACAACTTTTATGGGACGTGAAGGAAACACGTACGAATAAATGATTTATTATCCTCCAATATTGATGGATCAAACTAATCCAATTGTAAGGCAAAAAAAAAAAAAAAAAATCCTTAATTGAATTCTTGATACACATGCTTAGGATAATATTCTCACTAGAATCTAGATGGGCTTCTTTTAATGTTATGGATTATAACAATTTTTTGAACAGGTCAATAAGTTAAGAGTAACTACATTGCCAGTCAAGATGTTACCGCATTGAATTAACTGGACGAGTTCACTATCAACCTCTAAATCAAACTTTATGCAACAAAAAAAATAAAATTTGAAAGCCTGAAATTGGATTATAGAAAGGGGGAACATTGGAAAGATCGTTGTCTTTTAAATTGGATCTATTTAACTAATTTACCGTATACGATTAGTATGAAACTATTGATGAATCCATTTCTTTGCTTGCCAACTTTTGGTAACTAGATTTAATAGACTTTTTGTTTTCCCTACCTTTACTTAGTAACTATTTTTGTATTTATTTCATTTTGATGAGTAACATTTTCCTTTTTTTCATTTTCATCATTTTTATGAGACGAATTTGACACAATAGTCTTTTACTGTTTATGTAGTAGACAACGATATCCCAGTGGCAACATGACTATAAAAAATTAAAAGAATACTAGGGTTGGGAAACCAATTATCAACCATGCTTTCATATCAGATATTCCATTCCACTTTAATTTAACATTATACGATACAGTTAACATGTACTTTCTTTCCACGCATTATTATAACGACAAAACCTACAACCTACATACTAAATAAAGAGCATATATAATTATACAGACAAGTGAGATAAGGGGTCAGAAGGTAATGATGATGATCGAGCAAAGGCCCAGAAATCATTGTCCAAGCTTGAAATCTCATGATTTGATATCTCATCAGAATCATGCACGTTCATGTTCACCAACTGTACCTGATCATCCTGATCAAAGCAAAAGGAAAATTCCTCATTGTTAATGCTATCTCCAAACTGCTTCAAAGAATGGCCATTAATTTGAGAAGAAGAAACCCCGATTTGGGTCACCATATTATCCATCGATCTATCCACAAGGCCTGGAAGATGAGAGAAGCCAGCTTCTTCATTGTTGGATATAATTAGGTTTTCTTGTTTGCAGATATTGGAAGATGATCTTTCCATGTAGTTGAGTATCTGATCAAGAATGATGTTATCATGACTTGGAGGATTGCTTGGTTCAAGAAGCAGTGATGATGATGCTTTCATGGGATAGTTTTTCTTCTTGAAAACCCTGCAAACCACCCACCCTTCTTCCAGCCCTGATTGCTCTCCATTAACATCTGCACCCTACATAGCAGTTGTTGGAATCTCAGATCGAGTTGAAAAACAACAAGTATTAAAGCAAGATTAGGTGGGTATTTTATATACATTAGTAAAGTGGTGATCATTGTTGTCATCATCAAGTCTGTACTCATGCATGATCCAATCGGACTTGAGACCATGGGGGGCTCTTCCGCGGTAGAAAACGAGGGTCTTTCTCATTCCGATTCTCTTTCCGTTGCTGTGAATGACCTTGTCACGCCCGGTCGCCTTCCAGAATCCGGCGGCCGTTGCGCGGTTGGTCCGAGTTCCGGTCGGATACTTCTTGTCTTTGTGACTGAACAAGTACCAGTCGTTTTGAGGGGTAGACCCTATCTTGCATTTCTCTGCAAGCAAGCAAACAAATTAAATGAGTATATATATATGTGGAGTTATTACAGATGTGGCAAGTAGGTATATATACCTTGAATGTCCCAAGGCTCGAGCTTGTTAAGATCAACATCTGGTATGACATCAAGATCGACTTTGTCCAATGACACCTTCTTTCTGAGATAATAGTGCACAAGTTCTTCCTCAGTTGGATGGAAACGGAACCCAGGTGGCACTTGGGACTGCCCATTTACCGACAAATCCATGTTCGATATTCTTGTAATTAATTTGAGACAAGTAGTGGTTTAAGTCTTCATAAGGAAGAAAGATTGAATAGAGAGGAGAGGGATATGTGAAGGGGGGAGAAGGTGTGGTTGAAAAGAAAAGGGTTGGAGGGGTTCATCATTTATATCAAGTGGTAGGGTAAACATGCATCTAATTAAAGTTTTTGTATCATGCCCTTAAACCTACCTAGCTAACACTAACAACCACTTTTAATCTTTTCTATTATTATGGCTACTCCAATTAAACCTTTTTTCCAATAATCAATATCATTTTTGGGGTATATTTTATGGAGCATATAATACCTCATTGTCTTGCAAATGCTACTTATGTCTAACATAATGTTGCAATCCTTAAAAGTCACGTACAACCATAAATGGTCAAATTGAATTCTATAAGGATGAAATTTTATATGTTATCAACATTTGAAACAAAAAATATTCCCATTTTTGAAACTTATTTTATGATATGTATACGTTAGTATTTTCAATTGACAAAAACAATTTGATGACTCCCACATGCATGGTGAAACAATAAAGCATATATAAAAGTGAAGTTTATGGAGTATTGTTTCTTGAATGTATGAAAACAGTAGCGAATATATATATAAAAATTTATGTAGATGATTTAGTTGTAATCGTATATGGGGAAGGGACATATAATCTCCATAAGTAAAAAAAAAGGAGAAATGAAGTTAATTAGAACACTTAGTGTCAAAAGGTAGGACCATTTGTAGGTATAGATGGTCCCAAATTGGACTTTAAAGGTCACCATAAGTCTGAGTCGAGAGACATAGCAATTGCGACACAAAACCATAAAAATCTCTAAGAAAAGCTCCCTTCAAACCACCACTTTTATTATCTTCACATGTCATTAGGGTTTCTTCTATCCTTCACTCTCCACTTCTCATGCTAAAATAGGTATACTACATTTGTCCAAAATTTGTGGTAATTTGCAATTAATTATGAGTTCAATCTTTCGTACATTATTTATGATAGACATTTTAGTTTTTAAAATTCATTTTGTGGTTAGAAATTGACTCATCATTCATGATTATTTTTTAAAAATTAAGCCTACCTATTCATGAATGAGTATGTTTCCTATCTAATTTCATGGATGTAATATGTGAAAAAAAAAAAAAAAATTAATCAATCGTAGAAAATTGACGTGGTCTTAAAAATGTACGTGGCTGCGGCAACAGTCCTTTCTGAGAAGAATTGCAATCGCATAGCATCATCACCTGATTTTAAGGATTTAATTTAAATAAGTGAAATTCACTTTAGTATTCCATACAGTCAATTAATTTAAATAAGTGAAATTCACTTTAATATTCCATACAGTCAAGTTGTTACGTGCTATATTCAGCAAATTAATAATTGGTATGGGCTGAAATCAACATTATAGAATTAATTATGTTGAGGACATAAATCTCTTAGCTATAGCCATTAATACCACATTTTCAACCATCATGATTGCAGTGTTGGTACTTGGTACCACATCATCACACTTTAACGTATATATTCTTCTCTTCAAATTTCACCCAAGTTCATGTATACTCAATATTGGTTAAATTTCCAAATCCACCAGTACTAAATGTAATTTATGAGATGTATCATCTCATTGATCATACTTTCCCCTTATTTAAAACTCCTAATATCTATATTATTGATAGATTAATTACTTTGTGTGTGAGAAGATTTCATATATAATGTTGTTGAAAATGAAAATCAATTCATGTTCTCAGATGGTTAGCTTTACCACTCGTTAGTCAAACTTTAGAATCGTACAATTTACAGTTCCACAAT
Organism: Scutellaria barbata; assembly: GCA_028654395.1. Classification (NCBI taxonomy): domain Eukaryota; kingdom Viridiplantae; phylum Streptophyta; class Magnoliopsida; order Lamiales; family Lamiaceae; genus Scutellaria; species Scutellaria barbata. The sequence continues at coordinate 15,451,464 of CM053645.1, forward strand.
AATCAAATTTTAAATATATATTTCAACAAGTCACCCTACCTTTTTTATGCCCCTGATAAAAATATTATTTGGCAAGACTTATGAATCTAAAATACTAAAACCCATAATAAAGGAAAAAAGGAGTGTATTATTTTAAGACATATATCTACTGGAAACCGTAAAAAACAATTTGAAGGATATCTCAACAAAAAAGATTATTTTAATTGCATAATGCGAATTAATATGTATATTAAGTGGTGATAATGATGAATCTTGATATAGAAAAAAAGAGAGTATAATAATGAAAAATACCGTTATGAGGTCATTGGCATCGTCATAATATAATGATTAAGCCTTATCTTCTAAATTCTAACGTTAATCATCATTTTAGCCAACAATTGACGAAGCAACCACTTCTCCCCTTTCATTTTAATTAATCACTTCTTGTTGGTTGCTGTTGACATTCTCCCTTTCTCTAATTTCCTACTTAGTGCTCTCTTTTTAACTACATTTTACACCACTTTTTCCAACCGCTTTCTATTTTTATATTTCTTATTTCAGTTTTACAAAATTAAATTTAGATTTTATAAGTGCTTAAAACATACCAATTACCATATCTATGCCATCTGCAACCATCTTTCACTACCAATAACACCGATATTCCTACATTCATTATCCAAGTTCTACCAGCTTTAATGTCTCGAGTGCTGGAAAACGAGGTCGATATTGTAATTGAAAAAATAAAACCATTGTTGTTGATACTTTTTAATCTTCATGTTGTCATTATAAATTAACGCATGGTTACTGAACTTTTTTAATTAACCCTTTCTGATGGTGCAGCTTGCATGAGCAGCAATTAATCCTAGCCAGCTATATTTTCCACTTGTAAAAATACACGATAGTGACGTGGGATGACGAAATAATAAAGTGTTATAGCATAATAGCATCAAGGGGTTATAGAGAATGAATGAAATGAATGGTGTAGTTTGCATGAGAAGCAATTGATCCTCAGCGTTGAGTATAGCCATCACTTTCACATCATCACATATTAGTTATGAGGGAGCAATCAAGACTAGTTTTAATATGTATATGTTAATATGGGAGAAGGGCCATAATACCACAAAACTATAAGGTATACTTACTTTTTTTACCACAAAACATATAACTTATCAATTTTCTACCACATTTCAGAAAAAATACATTTTTAGTCAAAAGACGGGCCCACTAAACTGATTTGATGGACATATCATATATGCAGTTTTACAATATATGCAATTTATTTATAAAATTAATCATGATATTGTAAATTTAAATTTTAATAAATTAAAAATTTTCAGAAAATTGAATTTTAGTAAAATTAATCATGATATTGCCGTTTAACCCTCATTCTGAAATGTCACCCTATTTTCGACAATTAAACGGAAATTTAAAAAAAATATAGGGGTTCGATAATTTCATCAAAATTGTCGTTAAACTAATATAATTGCCGTGAATATGTAAAATATTAATATTAGCATTATGTATCCACTAATACTATTAATAATTGTCGTTTAACATTATGTAAATTATTAATATATTATATTAGCATTTTATTATAGTGTCATTTCCCCAAAAAAATTATAGGATTAAACGACAATTTTGATGAAATTATCGTTAAACCCTCATTTTAAATTGAAATTGCCGTTTAACCCTCATTTTGAAATGTCACCCTATTTTCGACAATTTCACCAATTAAACAGAAATTAAAAAAATAAAATTTAGGGGTTAAACGACAATTTAAATTGTCGTTTAACCCTAAAAATTTAAAAAAAAAAAAAAATCCGTCTAATTGGTGAAATTGTCGAAAATAGGGTGACAATTCAAAATGAGGGTTAAACGACAATTTTGATGAAATTGTCGATTAACCCTATATTATTTTTTAAATTTCCGTTTAATTGTCGAAAATAGGGTGACATTTCAAAATGAGGGTTAAACGGCAATATCATGATTAGTTTTTACTAAAATTCAATTTTCTGAAAATGTTTAATTTATTAAATTTTAAATGTACAATATCATGATTAATTTTATGAATAAATTGCATATATTGTAAAATTATATATATGAATAAATTGCATATATATCCATTAAATCAATTTAATAAACCCACCTTTTGACTAAAAATGTATTTTTTCTGAAATATTATAAAAAAGAGATAAGTTATATGTTTTGTAATAAAAAAGATATACCTTATATGGTTGTGGTATTATGGGCCCTTTTCCCATATTAATATTCTGCTAACATATTATCTTCCAGAAGAAACACTTAATTAAATAAAGTCAACTGTCACCTTTCTCAAAAAAATTTGTCTGATATATTTATGATGAAGTAACAGCCAAATAGAAGACGTATTAAAACTAGTTTTAATAATGAGATATAAGACGGGACATAAAAAGAAAAACATAAAAATCGCATTTTCAAAGCAAGATGTGAAACAAGCCATCATCATGTCCTACCATTTACATTATACCCTTTAAATAGATGGATGGGATTCCAAAACTAGTTTTCGATCATTGGACTGGTGGTGCAGGAATACAAGTAATAGATATAACAAAGCTCATACACACACATATACATACACGTACTCTAAAGAATGATAAGTATTGTCTTTGTGAGTACGAGAAAATGTGCTTACTGAAAAAAGAAGGTTGTGTGAGATTTTGTAGTTATATATCAAGGTTTTCTTCTTACAGTGGTGCCATTGAGAAGCCGAAACTTTTTATGGAAGTCCTGCAAGGAACACGAAAAAGGGTGGACATGGCAAAATAGTAACCATTCTAATAGATCCCCAAAAGTTTGAGCATAAAAGCAAAACACCACCAGTGATTTGCTTGACGAAACTAAGCTTAAGCACCATTAAGAATAATTCTCTTGTTCAGCAAAAAAGAGCAACTGAGATATATAATATCTTTACGTTAAGCTTTTTTGCGTTCTTCAAATTAGAACTAAAACACTTCAAAGGGAAGTTTAGCTTCAGCAAACTATGTGATTATTTCTAGAACCACGTCATGAATCATGATATATGTTTCTAATTAACTTGTATCAGAGAGAAACTATTTTTCTGTAAAAACAGGCAGTGACAATGATTCAACTACTCCACTTTGAACTCTTGGATTCCAACAACATGCCCCAATAAAATAAATAGTAAACTTGCTTACAACTCTACTTTTCCAAAAAAATCAATATGTTTGAGCAAGTTTCTGACTGTTATCATAATAACCCACTCATATACTAAGTTCATTTTGCTGCACGGATTTCTCAATAAAGGTAGGTGAAAACTGCTTACTCATAATCAGATGAATGCTTGTGCCCTAGTGAATACAAATACTCCACCACCTCCTACTGCACGTCCCAAAAGCATATTGCTATCTAGGTATGAAAGGTAATATAGCCCCCCAACGGATTGCCTACAAATCATCTGAGTTAGCTCAAATATCAAATTAAGAGGTTATTGTAGTCAAAGAAACAATACGTACCTCGATGAACTTCTGACAGGAAACTGAGCTTTGAAAGATTTAATAAACTGCAGTATCTAGAAAAAGGCCATACAATGTCATCATTCAGCTATCGACCTTAATGACCTTCTCAAAAAATAGTTGATTCTTATTTTTGTTTGGTAACTTGGACTGAATCTGATTTTTTACTTGTCAAAAATGATCCAAGATCAACTGGTTGTCAAGGAGGCATCTTTTTCAAATATGTTAGAAGAAGACATACTTGACGTCCTCAAAATCATTACTACAATTGATTCAGGATGCTCGAGTTTCAACTGGTCAACTTATATATTCAGTATAAAACTTATAAATTAGGATCAAAATGCCGTTATCAACATGGATAAACATCTTGCATGAAAGATATAAGCTCATATGGGTTCAAGTGTTTACCTGCAAACTAAAAAATGACCGTGGTAATACAGCTGGAGCAAGTAGAGCTTGTAATTCTTCACTGATATTTATGTCTTGAACAGCTATCTGTCAAACAGATAGGATCATGTAAAACATACTTCAGATTTTGACAACTACTATCATGTTAAATTTATGGAGATAAAGAGAAAAACGACAGTGAAAAGCTAAGTTAACTTTCTGCCATGCAAAATATCTGCTAAACCTTCTTGCAACGGTCCTCTCCTTCAAGCAGATTCACCTCAACAGTCATGCTAGTTCAATTGATGAGATGAATGAACTTTTATTTTAAAATTAAACTACTTTTATAACTTAAACAAGAATGAGTCACTTATACATGTCGAAAGTTTCATGAATAATGACTGAAGATAGTGACCCGGATATTCAGAAACAAACCTCTTGAAACTCAAGGTAGATGTTACGAATGGAGACAAGAGAAAATTTTGCAGACACAAGCAGAGTAGCACCTTCATGCTCCTGTGGCAAGAAAATGTTGCACACACATGTTCTTAAATACAGTTCTATAAAACAGGATAGTGAGATTTACGATGGAAATAGAACTTCCTCTATTTAACCAAACAAATAGAGTGTTTTTAAGATTTACATCCAGCCCATATCAAGGGGATTTATTGGTATCAGTAAAAGCTTTTGAAATAGCTAATTCTTGGGTAGAGAAAATGAATTCATGTCCAATAAGCTATTGTCAGAGCTATACCCTCCATTAATATGACTACACGCATCTGGTATTCCTGAAGTAATTTATCACTATAGCAATAAGGAAAGCGGTAATATGACAATATACATCTGATATTCATTAAAAATAATCATGTAAATTCTTGATCCGGGATTCTATAAGACTATCGTATCAAAAGTATTACCATAGACACTACTTTTGAAATAATACACTCAAAGGGAGCAAGAAGCAGTTTAGGTTTATGTCACCACCATTCAAACCTAGTAAATGGAACAGTTAAACAATGTAATCAACAAAAAGACAAAGTTCAATTATAAGCAGCAAATGATATATAACTTCAGCATAATGCACCAAGGTGAAAATGATGACAGCGTATAAGTGTTCTAAAAGGTTTCATAGGAACATAAATGTAATCAAAGAGGTTTGACCGTTGGAATAGTACCACCTTCAGAAAACCAAAGAAAGAACATTTCCAAGTCTTACTAGAAATAGGTATAGCCAAATTTATAACATATATATCATAATAGTAACCTTTTCCAAGAAAAGAAAAACATAAGAAATTAGATTACCTCCAGCAGTCTAGGTATGCTCCATCTAACAATGTTGCGGACAATACCTTCCCTAGATTGATCCCCGCATTCAAACTTTTGGAAAATCTGATCAACCTGACATTGCAACATGAACAGGATTATGTACAAAATTCAGACAATATTTCAACATATATCAATATTATCAAGCACAGTAGCCAAGATTTGCATCAATAATATATATACCTCAAAGAAAGGAAGAGTTGCAGATTGGAGGAGAATGACAACATCAGGGGCGGAGGTATACTGCAAACGCCAAGTGCCATCTAACAAACTTAATTTAATTGGCTTCCCTGCATCAAAACTTTCAACAGTCACCTGCAAAAGAACACATCATACTCTTTGACATGTATAAAATAAGCATGAATCAATACAGAAAAAAATATTTTAGTGATTAATTCTTCCTATATCAGAGATAAGGAACTGCAAACAAACCAGAGCTTCCTCAATGGAAGCGCGTTGTTCCGGCGTAGCATTGAGGCCGCGTTTGGTGTCGGTAACAGCTCTGAGCAACTCGAATTTCCGATTCTCCAGTTCAATTTCAGAATCCTAATCAAAACTACCTTGGCAAGTAAATTAAACTAAAAAAAAAAAAAGTATAATAGACGGCAATGATGAAAAAGTAAAGCGAAGTACCCTGGTGAGAATAGGAGCAGAGGAGACGGTTGCGAAACGTAATAATGGAGAAGAAAATCTAGGTTTTGTTGGAACAGGCAATGGAAGTTGTCTCCGGAGAGAAAGGGGAGGCGAAACCAATGGGGGTGAGAATGATGAGGACAAGGATGAAGCCGCATCCATTTCCGATATGAAAATCAGTGCAAGTTGCAGGTTTGAGATACGACGTCGACGATGATGCCACAAGATATTTTGCTTATCTAAACTATAATCCAATTTCAATTGCAAAAATAATCAAACCCAATTCAAACCCGAATAAAATACATTTCAATCATAAAATATTTGTTGCTTCTTTCACTTGATTCTTCAAATGGAACCATTTTGATTTCTTTTTAATCAAACTAAGTTGTATCAAATCGAAGACTTGATATTAGAATTGACTGAACCCAACGTTTTAGGGAGTAATTATATGCAATTTTATATATATCATTTAACTTTTTTTCTTTATATTATAATATTCAATCAGTAATAAATTTGATTGGTCTTCAACACTATTTAATAATTAATACTACTACGTTTAATGCTACTATAATTTTAAAATTTCATATATGATAGTAATAAATAATGATAAAGTATTGTATGTTTAAATTCAAGTGTATATTTACCTTATTTAATGTTATTATAATTTCTTTTTTTTTTTTTGAAATTTTAAAATTTAAGTTTAAAATTGTGAACGAATCTATAAATTGAGAATTGTTATGAAATTTATCATTTTTTTAATAGTCAAATCAATTCATTTTCTAATATTATACATTAAATGAATAAAAATAAATTAAAGAAAATTTTGAGTGTAACGATATTGCTTTTTAAAAAATACAAATAATTTAATAACTTGTCAAGTTTAATTTATTAATTTAAAATTTATTTTACGATTTAAGCTAAATAATGTTATTTGATTTTTTATTTTATTTTTACATTTTATTTGAATGAAAATTGTTTGATTGAAAATTTCCATATGGATCCCTGAGTCGCCAACAATTTTTTCCGTTGCGCTCATCATAATTTCCAAATTGATTTTTCTAATTAAGTTGGAGAGAATCTAGGAATTTCAGTTCAATTACAAAAACTTTGTAATTTCCAAATCACTCAGAATCACACCGAGCACTAAATTCGTAACCAATATGTAACTGTGGGATCATTTTGTCGACAATTTTTTTAGGGTTAAATAAGCAAAGACTTTTTTCTTTTTTCTTATTTTTTGTCGGTGATTGTCGGCGGAGTTGTTAATATTACAAAATTGTCATCACTCTCTCAACTCTCATCTTCTTTCTCTACATTTATTTGTATATTCATTCATTCAATAAAATACAGATAAAAATGCTGTAATTTAATGAAAACATTTTGTACAATATATATCCATCATGTAAACACATTTCTTCAAGTTTCACCTCACCATATATCATTATACAGATGAACATAAATCATGCTCACTGCATGTGAACTCTTCATCAACCAAAAAACAAAATTAAAAAGCGTTTTAATTTGTAGAGGAAGTCGGCATGGAAATTGGAAAATACTATAACTAATTAATAAATTTAAAAAAAAGGTTTCAGAAGTCTAACAAACTGTCTTTGTTGGAAGAAGCAGCATTTCTACTGCTGGAAAGGCTCCAGTGATCGGAAAAGCCTCCGAGTCGGAATCCACTCCCACATTTGGCCACCGTTCTGACGCTCTCGATCAGCTCCTCCGTTTTCCCTTCCTCCCCCAATATCTCCACCAACTGCTCTGCGCTGATCACCAATTTCACCTTCCAAAACCCGCCCTCACCCTTCGGAACCGCCTCCTCCGCCCTCTTCGTCAACCCTCGGCTATCAAACGACATTCTGTACCCCAATTGATGCGGCGGCGCACTGTTCGACCGCACGTGGCCCGCACGTGCCGCCGTCTTCAGCGGCAGCAGATGGTACGATTCCCCGGCTAGGAGCACGTCGCTGTGGGGTAGCGGCTTCCAGAACAGATCGTGGCTCCGGAATATTCCGTGGCCGGGGAATTCGTCGGTGATTGATTCCACCGTCACGGGGCCCTGGAATTCCATGACGCCGCCGTTTGACGTCGTTACTTTGATCACCGATTGTTCGGCGGGGTCTCCCATGCCTCCGATCAAGCAATTCCCCATCTTAGGTTGGTATCAAGTAAATTCTTTTTCTGTTTTTTTGGAGGGTGGTTTAAATAAAGTAAAGAAAAGGAGGGAAAGGAAGTAGAGGATTTCTTTCTGCTTTGCTTCTTTAATGTATGCAAAAGAAGATATTATATTATGATCACTCACTGTCACACTGGATATAATATAAACCTATTTTTTTGTCATTAATCATTGAATGTACGTACACTAATTAGTGGGTGATATCAAATATTTGTGTGTATGTTTTATCTCTTATTTTAAATTATTACACGTCACGTAAATATAAATATAAATATAATATAAGTGATCATTAAATTAAAATGTGGTGTGTATTAAAAATAATAAAGTATCAGAATTAATGTATTAGTGTGGTGAGAGACGGGTTTATTTAGGGAAATAAGCATGATTTGAGAGTGATTATGCAGTCAAAGTTGGTTTGGAATACTTTTGCTTTTTTCTTTGAGCTTTCATAAGTAGACCCACTTTGATGTTTTCTAATATTTGTTTACAAAAGTGAAACCGACATCAAACCTCATGCACCCTCAAATAATGTTCACTTTTTTTTTACTTTGTTTCTCTATTATTTCTCTTTTTCCATATATTTTTTTAAATAATGCATAAAATTTGTCCCTAGTAAAAGTATACGTATTATATGACTATGTAGTAATGGTTTAGGATAAATTTGGATCTCAAAAATGAAGAAGAACTAAACGTTTTGCAAAGCAATTATTAGTGATAATCTGAATGAATCTCTTGGACATTGTCATTTGTGTGTGGGATCACTACCAATTTAGTCACACAAAAAATAGACAAGAATGATGAATATTAAATATTGTAATATATAATGATAATGATAATAATCATAATATTAATATTAAATGTGTGATATATATATAAATGTGTTAGTGCGCAGTATTCCATGCATGAGGAAAAAAAGAAAGTATGGAGTAAAGTGGGAAGGGTGGAAATCTTGGGAAGCATGAAGTTGGTTTTTGGCAGCTTGTGGAAGTTTAGTGCTTCCACCATTAACCTCAAATTCCGGTAACTAGTAAAAGCTTGTCAATATTTCAGCTGGATTATGGCTAATAAGCCAAATAAGTTTTTATTTTGTCAAATTTTCTTATTTTTGCTAATTCCTTTTTGAATTATATTCTTGTCATTACATTACAATGTAAGCTTAAGTTTATATAAATACTGCAAATTTAGATTATATATGTAATAGCGTAGACCAAACATAGATTAAAAATATGTATGATATATAACTAAGATTGTTAGAATACAAATTTTGCACTCATAAATTTATCAAATTATATCGAATTGAAAAAAATCATTTCTAAATTTAACAATTTAAAAAAAATTCCAAACTAAAATCTTGGAATGAATTTAGATTTCTTTTATGCACACTTCCAGTGCAACTTATAGTTTTAGAGTGAGATATAATATAAAGGTGTCTTTTATTACAAATAATAAACCGAAGCTACGCTGTTTGTTTTTCTGTGAAATCATTCATCTTTTTCAACAAAGTACCTCTGTGAAATCAAATTATAAACCCTTTGTCTAATTCGATTCACTGTAGGAAACAGTTGATGCTCCAGTTCTGATCCCATAATGTCTTGGATTACTCAAACAAAATTTACATAGAAAAAAGATCTCGCATAATCGAGAAATTAACAACTTGAATATATTCAACTCGTACCTAAGCATTGAAGAGGAGATAACATAAACCGAGTTTAACAATGACTACATGATTTAAAGAAGAAGATGCTTGCCAAAACAACTGATTTACCTAAGATAAGAAAGGGGTGTTTCCAGGTTCAACACTTTGTCTGAATTCCATATGTACCTTTCTAAGCCTCACCTTCATCCACATTGATTCAGACATAGCTAAATTTGACAAAAAGAGAGAGCTCTGAAACAATCCGTGGATAATGGTCCCAAGTAGTGTATTAACATATCCATGGCGAGTATGTATATACAGTAAAAGCAGCTTCAACGACGAAGGGTTCTAGGGCGCACAGGCGTCTTTGATGGGCTTACCCTAAAAGAAAATAAAACATGAATGATGAACAAACACATTAGGTAATATCCCACATTCCCAATGAAATACAACATCGACAATAAGATTAATTTAGCAGTCAATAATAAAACCAGAAAGCATGGATATAACCAAGCTCTGACCTTATTGGGAGCAATCCCAAAACCGCACCACTACAGTTGAGAGCAGCAATTGCACTTTCTGCCTGTACAAAATTAATTGTATATTGAGGAACTGAGAAGTATAGCGTCTATATGAAAATTACTTCAAACAGTTTAATTATTCAGCGAATTGCTAATATTTACAGAAATAAACTTGGTACACGTCAAGGATAAAATTAATGTACACATTGTGCTTATTTTTTTCAGTATGCGTACTCAAATCTGCCATGAGCATACCATCATGCAAACAGAGAATCCTATCTGTTTACTTTCTCATAACAATTAAGAGATAACCTTTCACTCACCAATTGTTGGTAGTTACAATCATGAAAACACAAAAGATTCATCAAATTCATTGCTAACGTGAAAACTGAAAAGCCCTTCTAGATTCTGTGACCTCGGTATATAATTAGGCTAAAAACTTATAATTCACAGCAGACCCTTAAAGAGATTTGTTATGGAAGAAGAGGAAATAGAATTGAGAATGGTACAATCAAGATGGAAATTGAAAAGATATAAACAGAAAAGGAGAAAAGTATGCTACCACAGCAAATTCCACGAAAGCAATACGTGAATAATGGTGAGAATCTCCAAGCAACCTTAAGCGATCAACCTTTACAAAAAAAACAATTGATGAAACCATTGAACTTGCATCAATGGGAAGACAACAAACACAATAAACGAAAAATCACAGACCTTCCCACACATAGTTTCGAAAAAGAGCTTCACCACTGCTTGAGAAATCTGAGCCGAACAAGAAAAATGGATATCTCACTCTGGAGTTTCAGTTCATTCTTTCACATGGATTGAGCCAAATAATAATAATAATAATAATAATATAAATACCTTCTTGTCAATGTTCGTGACATACACTGTTCTCGCGCACATCTCATGTTCGTCCAGAGTCTGATGTTAAAGGTTTGAGTAAGAACCAAAATGCTAACGAATTTAGACAGATTTCTAACATGTGTAAATAAAAAGGCACCACAAGGTTCGGCAAGAAACTTCACCTGAGGCAAAAATGTTGGGTTAACAGGTGCAATAGCTGTCTTTGAAGGAGTCACTTTGACAGGGTAATATCCAAGTATGGTTCCAGATAGAGACAATGCAGCATGAGCAGCCCCTGAGAAACCATGAACGTCATCGAATATAATCCTTAAGAAGAATGAGATTTGTATGCACACACATTTGCAAATAAAACATTTACAGAGATTACCCTCATTAGTGAACTCAACAAAAGCAAAACGAAGGATGGAATTTGGATCTCCACATACACGGCAATCCACAACCTTCCCATAAAAGATAGAAAAAATCCATCAAGATAATATAAGAGTAGCAAGGAAGATTATAACAGTTATAGGAAAAGCAGAGCACAATATACCTGCCCACAGCCATGAAATAGTGCAGCTAACTGCTCCTCAGTGATCTATTCTCAAACACAAACAAAATGAAAGCCTTATTATGCACCTTGGAGTTGCAAGTAATAAGAATTTACTATTAAGCGACATTGGACCAAGATTCGTTAACATACCTGATGATCAATGTCAGAAACATAAACAGTCCTTCGAATAATCTCTTCACGCTGAGCAACGCTTGTTCTTCCACTCATCTTTCTCTTGCCCTGATCATAACCATTCTTCTTCTACACCACAAGCATTTCAGAACAATACATTAATCAAAACAGAGAATCATGAAAGAGGAAAAAAAAAAAAACATAATATAGTCTAACAAAATACCCATCTCTGGCTCGTGATCTCATTGTTGTTGGAAAATGGATTCAAGTGCACAACATTAGCCGCTGCAATGTTATTGACAGCATATCCACCATTTATACTCAATGTCATGCTTGAAGTAGCAGGTGATGGGGGCACAAATGGCTGAGCCAAGGGGCTGAGCTTCGAGAACATTTCTTCCAACTGCAACATCTCCCTCTTAAACACCTCATTCCCATTATCTGGCCACCGCCGATGCTGATGCAGATGGCTCGGCGTTGCCTGAGACTGGTGCAGCTTAAGCCATATGGATCTATCGCTTGCTTCTCGTGAAAAACCACTCTCTCCCACCACCATCTTTGATCAGAAAAGTGAGATGAAATGCAAAAAGAGAACCCCGTTTTGGGATGATACAAGAGCCGATATAGAAAGAGGGCGGAAACAGAAAGAAGCAATAATGATGACAAGGACCGAATATTTTCTTTCGCATAGAAGGGCTCTGCGTATATTAATGCTACGAACATCTTGGTGTTGCCGTTGTTCCTTTTTCTGGTGTTGGCGACTGCAAAGTTTCACTTTTTCACAGTCCATAGTGTCCTATTTTTGGCCGTATAATCAAGAAAACAGGTTTGGAGCATACAGATTTCCCAATTATTTCAAAAACAAATTACCATTTATAAGTGGCAGCGGAAGCAGATAGAAAGTAGGGAAAGTCGAAATAGGAAAGATTTTGGAGAGAGAAAAGAGGTAATAAGGATATGGAAAGAGACAAGGGTAGGTGTAATTGGGGGCTTACGGTACGGTAGTGGTAAGTGATGGTGGCGCAGTGGCGATCAGTGACAGTACGACTGTACAAGTGGTGTTGCACTACTAGTCCTGGCCTGATGGAGGAATTAGGTAAACGAGTAGAGTTGTTTGGCAGGATTTGATGAGGAAGGAACGAAACGCTGTCGTTTAAAGCGGCGGAAATTACACGCTCCAGGCGGAGGCGGACAACGACGCGGCGGCGATCTCAGCTTAGGGGACTCGGATTAATAATTAGGGATTTCTTAATTTATTCTTTATTATTTTATTTTATTCCCAACAGGATGGGTTGTTAACTAAAATGGCATCCTGTGTTTTTAGGTGAACATAACACGTAGGAGCTGCCTAGATGAAAAATACAAGACAAACTTTTTTTTTTTTCCTTTTTTTTCTTTTTTTGATGTTTGCGATTTTATTTTAAATAGTTTTTGGCGTTATTAAGTTTCGTTAAACCTGTTATTAGTTAATATCAATTTATAAAGTGTAGGAATGTATAAAATGTTGATCTCAAAAAGAACATATAAAAGATTTATTTAAAATTTATTGTAGTTATAAAGAAAAAAAGTTTTCAAATGGTTCAATTCAATTGGAGAAAAGTCAGAGTGGCTTAATAATGCTTTCAATGATATATTTGTTGGTTGTTTTCAATACAATTCCATGGTTGTTTTCAATACAATTCCATGCTTTCAATGATATATTTGTTGGTTGTTAAATCATATACTAAACCATGGTTTTAATTTAGTATACCTACATAGTGTTCATATATTAAACGTTTCTAATTAATGATGATCTTTGTCTTTCAAAAAAATAAATAAATATATTACACGTTTCATTTGTATATATTAGAAGTGCAATACAAAGTTTTGGATATAAAATTAAATACATGTTTGTCAATATAAATTAATTTCCGATAATTGATAGTTTTTGAAAGTTTGACGGGTACTAAGTTTCAATCAACCCGTCTATATCTTGACATTTCCATTTTCAAGTAAAAAAATTATTCATTTAATAATAAAATAAAATATATAAATAATTTTGGAATTATTATATTGTACCATGTAGCGTAACAATACTATATTTATATAGAAGACAGAAGATTATAATGTTATATGTTTACATCAAATCGATGTCTCAATTAATGTTCAAAGGTCTATCTTCATTCACCTCCATTAAAATATCATATAAGCAATTAAAACAAACCAATCATAAACACATGTATCATATATATAAATCATCAAGACCGTAAAATTACTAACCCAACTTTAAGAATCACGAACTCCTCAATCTGATGAGTCGATCGATTGGGAAAAAAAAAATAGCTGTCTAAAAGCATTATATATATATATATATATGTATATATATTGTGGTGCATATTATGATATGATAGTATTTAGTCAAGTGGAGTAGGTCTTACTTCATCTCATTAAAGACCTAGGATCCAAATTTCAATTGGAAGTGCCCTTCGTTTTTTTGAAATTTAAGTAATAATTTTAAACTTAATTATTTTTTCAAATAATATTAATATCTTGAAAGTATTATAAATGCTTCAAATTTTTATGTTTACATTGACTCTATACAAGGGTCTGTTTTGAAAATTCAACTCTCGTCAAAAACTTTGTAGATACGGCCACGGACACAAACAATCTATAGCATATTAAAATGTATATACATAACATTATTTTCTTATTATATTTTTATATGATTATTTACATTTAATCATCAAATAAGTTCAATAATCCATTATAAATCATTAACATATCATACGTAAGTACTATCCACGGATTTGACAATATATTGTTTGATAACATTTGGAATCTACGTATACCAAAGCTTTCATGTCTTTTATTTGCATAAATTTCAAACATGTATCTGAAAAAATTGGTATTTACTCTCAATTATATCTACGGTTGCTCAAACATACAACAAAATTTTAAGACTGCAATATTTTCTTTTGGTATGGAGGAAAAACTAGTTTGTCGATCAGAACAACACTCACAATTTTTGTATTCTTCAATCTATAAACATTATCGCTATAAATTCATCACATTCCTAAAATTTAACACTAATTTTATAAATTCATCACATTCCTATAAATTGAACATTAGTTTTAGCATTTATTCTTTTATCATCATCAATGTAAATTCTTTAATACTATCATAACTTATATAGAAGTCATTTATTAATTATCTACCATATCTTATATGATTTTTTATTGATTTTGCTGCCAAATTTCATATGATTCTTTAGGGGCTTTTTGAATGTGTATTATAACCTATTAATTCTGATAAATAAAAACACAATATTCTCAAAGTTTTGTAATTCAAATTAGGGGTGTGAACAATTCGGTTAAAACTGAATTAACCGACCAAATCGAATCAAAATACTAAATTCGGTTCTTTTTGTTTTTTTAACTTGGTCCGATTTTGATTTTGATTTTTGAATGATTCGATTAATTCATTTCAGTTCGGTTTTGAGTGAAAAATAATCGAAACAATCAAATTGAATAAAAATATATATATCATATAAATATATTTTATATAATTTTATAAATATGTATTCATATAAAACATACCATAACTACATATATTATATATTATATCATTTCCACTTCCACATTTTCCACCCAACGGTGATGGATTATGTAGAAAATATTGTAGTTTGTTTTGCTACTTTTATTTGAACTTTGATCTTGTTTCGCTACTTTGTTTAAAATTAGATTTTGATGGTTGTAGTATATATATTTTTTAAGAATTGCATCTTAATTACTAAGTTATAACTTAAAAGAAATGAGAAGGAATGTAAATTTCGGTTTTGCATCGAACCAAATCGACTATTTCAATTTGATTTAAATTGATTTACATCTCAATTCGATTCAATTTGATTTTTATATACAAATTTCATTAATTCAATTTTAGTAATTTTATTCAATTTGGCAGTCAAACTGATCGATGCACACTCCTAATTCAAATTATCATTATGTTAAAAAGTATGAATGACAAAATTGACCCATCCCGTGACATATGGGATGAAACAAATAGGACAGACCCAACCTGTGAACGGGACACTGAGGGGCCTAGGTAAGATTATATATAAGAGGTTTGCCCTAATTTATTCCTCCTTCTCCAAATCAGCGACCGCTTTGCTACCTTCCTTTCCTAGGATGAAGGCTCTAAAAATTTACTCATGTTGATCGAATTAACTGAGAAATATTCTCTGATGTCAGAATCGAAATTGGCAGGGTGAGAACCGGTGAATTTCAAGCGAAATCGGAGCATGGAAGAGCTGCTGTCCGAGCCGGATCTTTTCTGTTATGGCAGTTGAAATCAGTTTGGGGAATTAGGGTTGCGAGGGTTAATTTGTAAAATTGAGTGCCCAATTGTAATTTGATTCTAAAATTGGTTTGGGGCTTTCGTATCTGATATAAAGGGGGTTGTTCAGTTGTATTCAATTGTAACAAACGTTGAGTAGAGAGAGAGATTAGTGTTTAGTTCGGGTTCTTGGTTTCATAAAAACCCTAAACTGCGTCTTGATCTTGTAAGCTTGATTTTTCATCCATTTCTGAGTATAATCGATTGATTCCTGTTCGAGAGTGGTCGTAGGTCTGTGATTGACCGAACCACTATAACTCTTTGCGTATTCTTTGCATTTAATCTTGCTTTTGTGAGCTGAGTGCATGAGTGTCTGTGTTGAGGGTTTTCTGATTGTTTTTGATCAAATTCTGGGTTCAATTACTTCAATTGGCGCCGTCTGTGGGAACGTCTGAATCTCAACATGAGCTCAATGAAGTTAGATGTGGAAAAGTTCGCTAGAGAGGGAGACTTCATCCTTTGAAAAGCAAAAATTGAAGCAATTTTGATACAAAATGGCTGGAAAGGTGCGATTTCACCACCTTAAGAAGCATTGTCTTCCTCTTCTGCTGCTGAGAAGGACAGGATTGAAAGAGATAATATCGAAAGGAACAAGATCGAGAAGAAAGCACAGAGTGCCATCATTCTTTGTCTAGCTGGGAAAGTCTTACGAGAAGTTTATCAGGAACCAACAGCAATTTTGATGTGGAGAAAACTGGAATCAATTTATCAAACCAAATCTTTAGCCAACCGCTTGTTCTTGAAGCAGAAACTAATTGCCTTCAAGATTGTAGATGAAAGGAAAATCCTAGAGAAGTTGGACGAATTCAATAAACTACTGGACGAATTGGAATGTGTGGATGAAAAATAGAAAGATGAAGATAAGGCATTGATGTTATTGAATGTTTTGCCGAAGTCCTTACTTTCTTTCAAGAATGCTCTTGTTTATGGTAGGGTCAATCCACTTACTCTGGAGGAAGTTCAGATGGCCATCAAATCAAGATTCTTGCAAGGGATCTCTGAAACAAAAAATCCAAATGCTGGAGAAAATCTGAATGTCAAGTTCAAGAGAAAGGGTCAACAGCCCAAATCTAGTCCAGGAAAGGGTCCTCCCAATAATTCCAAGGGACCTACAGACATGGCTGAAACAATGAGGTGTTATCACTGCCACAAACCTAGACACCTAAAGAAAAATTGCCCTGATAGGAAAGCTAAGACTAATCCACAAGTTCAACAAGCTGCAGTAGCTCAGGAGGAATTTACCTCGGCTGATATGCTTTGTGTCAGTGAATCAGCAATGGATAATGCCTGGATTTTGGACTTCGGATGTTCCTTTCACATGTGTCCTATCAAGGAATGGTTTAGCAACTTAAAGGTTGAAGATGGTGGTACTGTACTCCTAGGTGATGATCATTCATGTAAGGTGCTGGGAATTGGTGAGATCAAGTTAAAACTCCATGATGGCAAAATAAAAACCCTTCAAGAAGTCAGATACATTCCAAGGTTAAAGAGAAACCTAATATCTCTTGGTTGGCTGAATACAAAAGGCTATAAATTTTGCACTAGGAATGAGCATGTACTTATAACAAAGGGAGATGATCTGATTCTCAAAGGAAGAAAAATCAATGGATTGTATATTCTAGAAGGTTCTACAGTTACTGGGGAAAGCTCTGCAGTTACCAAAGCTTCTACCATCAACTTATGGCACAAACGGCTGTGACACATCAGTGAAAGAGGTCTCAACGAGCTAGTGAAACAACAACTCATTCCAGGATCTGATGTACAACAGCAAGACAAGTGTGAGCATTGCATTATGGGAAAGTCAACTAAATAAGGCTTCCAGGTAGATAAACATACTACTACTCAACCTCTTGAATATGTTCATTCGGATGTTTGGGGTCCTGCTAGAACTAAAACTCACGGGGGAAGGTATTTTATGTCCTTTATTGATGACTTTTCAAGAAAGGTTTGGGAGTATGTAATGAAACACAAGTCAGAAACCTTCTCCAAATTACAAGAGTGGCTGAATTTGCAAGAAAACCAGACTGGAAAGACTCTCAAAGTATTGAGGACTGACAATGGATTGGAATTTTTATCTGAAGAGTTCCAGGAGTTTTGTAAGGCCAGAGGGGTCCTTAGGCATAGGACGGTTGCAGCCACTCCACAACAAAATGGAGTGGCTGAGAGAATGAATAGAACACTACTAGATAGAGTCAGGTGTTTGCTATTGGATGCAGGTTTACCAAAGTCATTTTGGGGAGAAGCTTTATCAACTGCTGCATTCTTAGTCAATAGAAGTCCTACCTCAGTTGTGGGATTCAAGTCACCTAATGAAAGCTGGTTTGGGAAACCTGTAAAGTACAATTTCTTGAGGGTATTCGGCTGTCTTGCATATGCTCATGTGAGCCAAGATAAACTAGATGCTAGAGCTGTGAAGTGTATTTTCATAGGGTATCCTTATGGAGTAAAATGATACAAGTTATGGAGTCTAGAAGATGGTCATCAGAGGTGTTTCATTAGCAGGAATGTAGTGTTCAAGGAAGAGCTAATGGGTTACAAGCTAAAATATGATAGCACTCAGTCTGATGAATCTCAGTTTCAGGTGGAGCTACAAGCTGATCAGGGTGAAGAACTAAAGCAGTCACAAGATGATGATGTACTGGATTCAGGCAACTCTGAAACTGATGAAGAAGTAGATGGTAATGAGGAGCAGGGTCTGAGTCACTATAATTTGGCCAGGGACAGGAAAATGAGACAAATAAAGCCTCCCAGCAGATTTGGTCATGCAGATGTGGCTTATTATGCTTTGAATGTAGCTCAAGACCTTGAGTATGAGGAGCCTAATTCTTTCAAGGTTGTCATGGTATCTGGAGATAGAGAAAGATGGCTGGAAGCCATGAATGAAGAATTGTTGTCATTAGAGAAGAATCACACATGGGATTTAGTACCAAAGCCACCTAATCAGAAAATAATTGGTAGCAAATGGATCTTCAAACGAAAGTTAGAAGTAATTGGGACTGAGAAGATAAGATATAAAGCCAGGCTTGTGGCTAAAGGCTTCACACAGAGACAAGGTATAGATTACAATGAAGTTTTCTCCCCGGTGGTGAAGCATGTCTCAATAAGAATCCTGCTGGCATTAGTAGTTCAAGAGAACATGGAACTTCATCAACTTGATGTGAAGACTGCTTTCCTACATGGTAGCCTAAATGAGACACTATACTTATAGCAACCAGAAGGTTTTGTACAGCCAGGTAGTGAAGACAAGGTGTGTTTGCTCAGAAAATCTCTCTATGGGCTTAAGCAAAGCCCAAGACAGTGGTATAGAAAATTTGACAGCTTCATGCTCAGTATAGGTCTTGAAAAGTGCAATTATGACAGTTGCTTGTGCATGGAGAAAGAAGGGAGAGTAGTTCATACAATACTTCTGTTTTATGTGGATGATATGTTAGTGGCTAGTAAAAGCATGACTAGAGTTAATAATCTCAAGAAGAAACTTTCTACTCAATTTGAGATGAAGGATTTGGGGTGTGCTAAGAGAATGCTTGGGATGGATATACTGAGAAATAGAAGCTGCAACCAGTTGATGTTATGCCAATCAGATTATGTAGCTAAGGTGTTGAAACGATTCTTGATGTATCAGTCCAGGCCTGTTAACACTCCTCTAGGGGTTCAGTTTCAGCTGAATGATAAGCGAAGACCAACTTTAAAGGAGGATCTAGACTACATAAGTAATGTGCCCTATGTAAATGCTATTGGTAGTATTATGTATTTGATGGTATGTAGCAAGCCTGATATAGCCTTTGCAGTGAGTAAAGTCAGCAGATACATGTCTAATCCTGGAAAGCTATACTGGGAAGCTGTCAAATGGTTGCTAAGGTACTTAAATGGTTCAGCAAGTGTTGGATTGCAGTTCAAGAAACAAGAAAACAAGTCTGAGATTCTGGAAGGATTTGTTGATAGCGATTTTGCTGGGAATCCTGATTCAAGGAAGTCTACCTCAGGATATGTTTTCACTCTTTATGGAACAGCCATATGCTGGAAGGCTTTGCAGCAAAGTGTTATAGCACTTTCGACTACGGAGGCTGAATTTCTTGCTATGACTGAGGCAATTAAGGAGGCAGTCTGGTTAAAGGGCATTCTTAGGGAGTTGAACATAAATCAGAGAAGAGTCACTATCCATTGTGATAGTCAGAATGCTTTGCATCTGTCTAAGCACCAAACGTTTCACAATCGAAGCAAACACATTGATGTAAAGTATCACTTTGTGAGAGATCTAATAGATAAAGGTGAAGTTGAGGTGAGAAAGGTAAGTACTGAGGACAACCCGTCTGATATGCTCACAAAGGCTCTACCAAGTTCGAAGTTTAACTATTGTAAGCAGCTGATCAGTCTGATCAGTTGGGAAGGAAACAAGTAAAGTTTAAAGATCAATGCTTGAACAGGAGTTATGATATTGTCTCAGTGAAGGTGAAGATTTGTTGATCGAATTAACTGAGAAATATTCTCTGATGTCAGAACCGGAATTGGCAGGGCGAGAACCAGCGGATTTCAAGCGAAACCGGAGCCTGGAAGAGCTGCTGTCCGAGCCAGATCTTTTCTGTTATGGCAGTTGAAATCAGTTTGGGGAATTAGGGTTGCGAGGGTTAATTTGTAAAATTGAGTGCCCAATTGTAATCCGATTCTAAAATTGGTTTGGGGCTTTTGTATCTGATATAAAAGGGGTTGTTCAGTTGTATTCAATTGTAACAAACGTTGAGTAGAGAGAGAGATTAGTGTTTAGTTCGGGTTCTTGGTTTCATAAAAACCCTAAACTGCGTCTTGATCTTGTAAGCTTGATTTCTCATCCATTTCTGAGTATAATCGATTGATTCATGTTCGAGAGTGGACGTAGGTCTGTGATTGACCGAACCACTATAACTCTTTGCGTATTCTTTGCATTTAATCTTGCTTTTATTCGCGGTTTGTGAGCTGAGTGCATGAGTGTCTGTGTTGAGGGTTTTCTGATTGTTTTTGATCAAATTCTGGGTTCAATTACTTCAATTCCAATGTCCAAAAGCAGTGAAAACTGTGGTGACGGCAACAACGGCATGAATCAAACAATGAATTTGAGAGTCTCACGTGATCCATCTTTCTCTAACATAACATAAAAAAATGTTTCTAAGTGAATGAAACTCATTATCTCTTTCTCTAAACTTCAGTCAACTGGAACTCTCGTTACTCTCTTGAACATCTAGAAAGCCTTTTTCTTTCATTACTATAATATTTTTTTTTTAATTTGGAAGGGCGAGGTGGGGTAGTTCCAATGACAAAGTTATAAATTTTGTTCAGGTGAGTCAACTCTTAGTGTATAAAAATTCGAAATATGTATAAATTATATATGTAATTAGATACATTTTTACTTTATAGTGAACATATATTCAATTTTAAATTTTTAATATTTTTTAAGAGATTTGTATTAATAGTTTGATATAAAAATGATAAAATTCAAATATTGAATAATTGAATAATACAAATATAGGTGGCCCCACAAATATAATTTACTAAGTTCAGTTATCTAAAAAACTTACATCATTATTCTATTATTATAAATTTGATATTTAAAATGATTAAGAAAAATTAAAGGTTGAAAAGTGTAAGATATGATAATTATGTATAGTTAAGAGTAATAAATAAATATATATATATATATATATATATATTATATGTACATATAATATAGTTTTTAAAATTTGAGGAAAGCCCAATGTCCCCTTGACCTCCTCTCCCTTGGTCTATGGACAAACCCGTCCTTACTGGACAGGAAGTAGGGTAAGAACAAGGACCTGTGGCGGGATAAGGGGAGGACGGATATCTATCCCGATCTATCTCATTATCATTTATATTATAAAAAAGTATCTCATTTCAACATATTACATGAGATGTCATGTTTTATGAATAACAATTACTAATTTAATTGGTGTTTAACTTTTTTACACAAGGAAATTCTTATGCAGTCAATAAATATTTATCCGTACACTTTTTTATTTTTTTATTTCATAAACACAATTCTTAATCTTTATGAATATTTTATAAATGGAAACCACTAAACTTCTGCAATCGTATATACTTTTGCTATAAAATTTAAAGAAAGGAAACAAAATCTGCTCCATGCGCTGCCTTTTTGTTGTTGTTTTGTACATTTAGATTTTGTTTGGACTGAAATTTAGATGGATTTAGTGAGTTGGATTTATAATTTAAGTGGATTTTGGAAAAAAAATGGATTTTATTAATTTTATATTTGTTTTAGAATTTTATATGATAAAATTATAGTTAAGATATCACAATTGCACTGGAAATTGTAGAAAAAGTAAATGATGTTGTATTATTTTATTTTGAAAATGTATATATTCTTATTGAAAATTGCAAAAAGTAGAAAAATATGATAGATTAATAGGATTTGAGATCCCATAATAAATATAGATTGAGACTTAATCCATCCCAAATTCGAATAAAGTAGTTCCATCCAAACAAAGCCTTAGTATTTATTTACTTATAATTTTCGAATTCCAAATCTAAGAATATGTTTATTCTGTACTTAAAGTGGCTTATGGAAATTTAGATTTGGGATTTAGGAGGATTTTGTGAGCATGAATTTTGAAAATCTTACGTTTGTTTTGGGATTTTATAGGATAGAATTATACTTAAAATGACATTTTTATGTTGGGAATTGTAGAAAAACAGATGTTGTTTATTCGGATTTATAGAAAATAAATGTTTTTATTGAGAGTTGTAAAAAAAAAAGAAGGAAAAATAGGGTATGATCGTAGGAATTTATAAATCATTCACTAAACATAAATTTGATTGAATCCATCCAAAATTTGAATAGATCTAATGGTTCAAATCCAACCCAAACATAGCTTAAAGTTTTTATTTTATTTTATTTATAAATATGAGAATCACTTGAATTATAAAAAAACTTGTGATAGACATAACTTGGAGTAAAAATTTATGTTCCTAGTTTTCGTCAATTAAAAGGAAGCTCATTAAGTTTGAATGAGAATAATGAAATATAAGGCGACAATCAACTAATAAATTAATGGACCCCTTTGTTCGAAATTTCAATAGAATCCCCACAAATTTTAAACCCAAAAAGTATTTATAAAAGTTCGGAAAAAAAAAAAAAAAAAAACCTTCAAATTCAATTCAGGCCATAGTAAAATAAGAAATGAAAGGGAAAACTACAGCCACCAATTCCGAAATGTTTATTTTCTATTACATCCCGGAATTTTATTCCTCCGTCTATGCTTTTCGCTATTATTAACTAATTAAATATAAATATTTAAACATATCTCACGACTATTTTTATGCATCAAATTATTATTTTGAAATTAATCAAAAGTAAACATGAATTTGAGTTAGAAAAAAAAAAAACTAATAATCATTAAGAGATATTCTCCCCATTCTACAATAAATATCGTTTTAGCAAATAAAAAATTATCCTAAAATAAAAATCATTTATTTTAAAACGTAATACTTACTTCTACCAAATTAAGGAAGATTGTTAAGAAAATGAAGAAAAAAATCACACAATAATTATACTTAAATAGAATAGATCAATTTCTATATCATCTTTCTTAATTTATATAAAAATATTTAAAATAATATTTATTTTGGGATTGAGAATTCTTTTATATACTGATTCATTAATTTTCATTGACTTCAGCAAACTATGATTTTCAAAATTTCACAATTAATAATTCATGATATTTTAAAAAATTTAAGCCCTCAATCAGACCGTACAAAACTTTGCTAATTCGGCAGAATATTCATGACTATTTTACCAGAAAAGAAGAATTTTTTTAATCCAAAAAATTAGCAAGCTTTTTTCTTCTTAGAAGGAAATGATATTTTCCTAAAGAAACTAGCATAATTTAGAAACTAATAGTATAATTTTGTTGAACGATATGGTCTCTTGACAAGTAGTAAATCAATAATAAATACATTTAAAAAAGTATATATATATATATAGACATATACACACATATATTTGTGAATTGCCCCGAGTGTATCCGCATCTGTATGTAGCAACGCCAAGCATATATGCAAGGAAAAATTAGGGAAAAGGCTGTAGACAGACTCGAATTTTCTCTCTCTATTTTCTCCCTCTATTTTTCGATCTAAAAAGTAAAAACATCAAAAATTGGAACCTGAATCCTCCCCTGTATCTAGGGTTCCCCATTTCACTCCACATATTTCTATACTATTCCGTCTCTAGATTTTTTTCCTGCCGGATTGCATTCGTTGAGTTCTCTGATCCGCGGTGAGTTTGAGTTTCTTGATTCTGGCAATTGTTGAATTTTAGGTTTTATTGTTCAAATTGGCCTGATTTGATGACCAGGGGTTTGCGTGTTGTTGTTGGGATTGTGTTGCAGTATAGATCATGACGATTCCAGATTCATCCGGGTATCACTACATGATGGAGAATGGATCAATCGAATTGCCATGCAAGCCGGAGGAGGAGAGAAGGATTGTTCAAGAATTGACTGCCAAGGCTGAGGCCAATTTACGAGAGGGGAATTTATACTACGTCATTTCAAGCCGGTAAGGTGTTCTCTTCTTTGATTGTTTCTTATAGTTGATTCAATACTTACTATTAACTCCTAGTTCATGCTGTACCATGATCCTTCTAGTTTTCCTTGCGTGATGATTAACGAATGAGAAACAAATAGTTTGATTTTGGCTGGTTTGAAGGGACTGCTCCTATGTTTTGGACTTCTAGTTCTGTTTGTTGGAGAGACTTTTGCATTATGTGAATTTGATGTTTCCCATATATTTGGCGTGCATCTTACTTAAAGTATGCCATGAGTCTACTATAAAATTAAGTCCAGTTCCATAGAGTTGGCTTGAGGCTTCTTCTTCAACCAGATCAGATGGTACTAGTTATGTAATTGACCTCTTATCAAAAGAGTTATGAATTGACAAATGAATCTTGCATGTGCTGCGTCTGGATTTTTGAGACTGTGTGCATGTGTGGATTTAACCGCAGCCGATAGATTGTGCTTGTAGCTGTCTTTTGAAGTAAAAGCATTTTCTAGACATGGTTGTGCCTTACCCTTTGTTGCCTGTGGAAGGGAGGAGGTTCTGAAATTCTTGTACCCACCTTTTACTGTATTGTGGTACCTCTGATATGTACATTTTCATTGTAGGCAAATTTGCTTGTGGGTTTTGAATGGAAATTGTGGCATGGGTTGCCAATGGCCCTATATATATATGTTTCTTTTTTACTATCCAGACAATATCATGTTTTTGTTGCCTTTTGACTTTCTGGCAGATGGTTCACAGCCTGGCAGAGGTACACTGGGCAAATGGAAGGTGCTTATCTATTTGAAGACTATCCTATCGAATCTCAATCTGTAATACCATCAAATACAGAAGGCAGGCCTGGAATGATTGATAACAGTGACATTATTGTAAACGAAGGGGATAATAAGGATGAGGACCCTCAGCTTCTCAGAACTTTGGAAGAACAACGTGATTATGTATTAGTTCCACAAGAAGTATGGGAGAAGCTTATTAAGTGGTAATTATTCTGGTTGTTACTGGAACTTTTTTATTTTCCATGTTTTAACAAAACTGCAGTTACTTATCACACTTAGAGGACACATTTTTTTAGTCTGTATTGTGAACTTTTTTTTTTTTTTGTGACTAAAAGTGCATTTCTTCACTTTTCTCAATTCCAACGACTGAGATTTCTGAAGAATTGTTGGTAGTAACAATTCAGTGAATTTTTTCAGTGATTAAAACAAGATTTCTGTGGTCTTGTACCTTTAATTTACAGGAATTGTTGTTGGATACTTTACCGCTCCTTTATGTCTTCCTTTGGTTAAATATCTTATTCTTTGCAGGTACAAAGGAGGGCCAGCACTTCCACGAAAGATGATTTCAGTTGGGGCCCAACAGAAGCAATTTGTTGTGGAGGTTTTCCCACTATCCCTCAGGCTAATTGACGCTAGAGACCAGAATGAAGTTGTTATAAGACTAAGTAAAAAGGTGCCATTTCTTATTTATTTTATGATTAGTGAATGAGAAATGATGTTCATTTAGATGCTTTTAATTCCTACAACCTTACATGGATAAATTTGTCAGTGTTATTTTCCAAGCATGTCTACATTATAATCATTCCAATAGTGTCTGTTCACTTAGAACTTTGTCTTTGGTTCTATTCATCCCATGTCAGATTGCCGTGTATATCCCTGTTCTGTATAATCTCAAATTGAAACTCTTTAGCTGTGCTATTACTGTTTTTCGCACTTCACAGCATGTGTGTATTTCTGCCTGCATATAACAAACACTTTTATCATTGGGGTTAGAGTTTACGTTTTTTTTTCCCTCATATTTAAGGCTAAAGTTTATTCAACATGTCTTTTACATAGGCACAAGCTTTATGATATTTTCTTATTGTCGAGTCTAGAGCTTAGTGAATTATGTGAGCTCTTTATAATTTTCTTATTCCTTGTTCTTGAATCCATACATTCATGAGCTTGATATGTTACACCAAGAAACATCTGTAATATTTGCCTAAGAAGATCTTCTTGCAGTTATTTTGCTTTTTTGTTGTTTGAGCATTCGTTGGGATCATATGTGAACAAGCAATCAACTTTCTCTCATTGTGTTTCAGGCTTCTTTAAATGACCTCTATGTGAAAGTGTGTCAAGTTAAAGGTTTACAACCAGAAACGGTATGTTTAGTCACAAAATATGTCATATTTTATGTGTGGCAATATTTTGAAAAGATGACGATGGTGTTTTCTTTGCTTTCAGGCACAAATCTTTGACTACTTCAATAAGCAGAAGCAATCTGTATTATCTTCTTCGAGCCAAACCCTTGAGGAGTCCAATTTAGAGATGGATCAAGATGTAGGCTCATTTTCCTTTATTAATAATAACATAACTGATAAAGCTCTGTGCTCCTTATGATCATTTTATGGGGTTTTCTGATTTATGTATCTGTATTTAAAAATTATCTCATGGTTTAACATGAGGCTTGTACTAACTTTATTTGGCTGGTTTTCTCATTTGCTCACTGTTTTTCTCAAGGGTTCTCTTTTGTTTTCTTGTGCTTCCCAGTTCCGGTGTGCAGTGGGCAATATCTGGATTGTAGTATGATATTGCTTTGAAGTTAATTATACCATTTAGTGAAATATAGTAATGAGGAGGAATGCCCTTTTATCTTAATACATTGGTGGGCAGCGGGAACGTTCTACACTTCTGCCTTGCTATAATCATATATTTTGTCTTTTTAAGGAAAGTTTTTATTGGCTTGCTTCTGAATTATGTTGATGCAAATTAGTTTGTATTCAGGACAGTTAATTATGAAGCAATTCGTGAGATTATTGTCTTCATGCTTCAAATGTGTATATAATCAGGCTTCTTTATAGCATCTCTAGCGATTGCCTTTCATTTGTTTTCTCTGAGGTAATTTTTCAATAAAAGACTTTAGGGTGCCTTGTTTCTGTATGGCCACTCTTTTATATTACAAAGCTGCTCTTTAGCATCTCTAGCCCTTGTTTCTTGTTTCATTCTCTTTAATAGAAGATTGTACAATGCCTTGTTTCTGAATACTGTTCCTCTTTTTTAGATTTTTCTTGAGGTCCAAAACAATAATTTTGGCATGGATTCAACTGGGAATGGCTTAGCATTGGTTCCAGTAGAACCTATCAGATCATCCTTTTCCATTGCTGGTGGTCCAACGATGTCTAATGGGAATTCAACTGGTTACAGCACCAACTTATACCAGCGAAGTACATCTACTTCCACATATGGGGATATGGAGGATGGATATGAAGATTTGAAGCCAGTAACAAGAGGAGATAGGGGAGGTTTGGCCGGACTACAGAATTTGGGGAACACTTGCTTCATGAATAGTTCTCTTCAGTGTTTAGTTCATACACCACCCCTGGTTGAGTACTTCCTGCAAGATTACAGTGATGAGATCAACAGACAAAACCCTTTAGGAATGCATGTAATGCTTTGTTCTATCTTTAGTGCTAGTTTTCATGATAAGAGGATTTTGTAACAAGTATCCTGATGATTATCATAATGTTGCAGGGAGAGCTTGCACTTGCATTTGGTGAACTATTGAGGAAACTCTGGTCCTCCGGTCGAACTCCAGTTGCCCCTCGTGCATTTAAGGGGAAACTTGCTCGTTTTGCTCCCCAGTTTAGTGGGTACAACCAGCATGATTCACAGGTTGGTTTTGTACCTGAGTAGAATTAGTTCTAGAATCATTAAATGGTATATGCAGCTGTAGATTAACCTACTCTTCTTACATGTTATTTTGTCAAGAGCGAACTCCCTCTCCTCATAAGTCCCATGACTGCAATAACTTGGAGGAAAATTTGATAAGTTAGAAGAACATCCACATAAAAGACTATGATTCAAACAAGATTTACTAAATTTAGCTTTGCTTCTTGCTATATTGTGATTCTTCATTTTCTTAATGTATTGCCATTCTTGTGGCTCTCTTAAATGGTAAAGATTTATATACTTGCTGCCATTTTGTTCAGTTTCTATTAAATGATTCTACCAAAAGTATGTGGTGCACAGTGGTATATAAAGAACTATGTTGACACCATGGATTTTTGTTTTCCTGCTTGGTTTTTGGATGTGGATCTGTACATGCATTTACCTGGCCAGATATAAAAGTAAACAATTCTAGATTTGATGATATAGAATTTGTCCTCAGGAACTTCTTGCGTTTCTGCTTGATGGGCTGCACGAAGATTTAAATCGTGTTAAGCAGAAACCATATATTGAAACAAAGGACTCTGATGGTAAACCTGATGAGGAAGTTGCTGATGAGTTTTGGAGGTATCACAAAGCCAGAAACGATTCAGTAATTGTGGATATCTGCCAGGTGAGTAACATTGTCCAATGCATTTTTCAATCGTTTTAGATAATGCTTCCATCTCTAAGCCTTGCAAACTATTTGTGCTTAGATGGATTTCAGAGATTTTACATTTGATAAGGAGTAAATAATTGTTTCTGGTTATATATTATTGGGATTCCATGGATATTAGTTTAGATTATAGTTGGTTAATGCACAGAGTTTAAAGGCTAAGTGAGCACATATTGTCTTCACACCTAATAAAAAAAATGAGGCACATATTGCAAATAGTTATATTTGTTACTTATATAAGTATTAAATAAATAGATTTAGTTGTTGAAGTGACAGGTTCCTTTTCTTGTCTTTCTAAAGTTTTTATATTCTTTGAAGCTGTATATATAAATTTTACTATATGGCTGGGTTTTCTATGATTTTCACTCTTCTTATAACTGAAATGATCTCATGAGGGTTCTATTTTTTATTTTTTTTAATCTATCAGCATGAGATGTGTGTTATTCATCCTAATTGTTCCAGGAATTTCAGATATTTACAGTTTAAAAGTTTTCCAGTAATGAATGTCTGTTTTGATATTTCATCCAGAGAAATTTCTCAACACTGTAACTGTTTTTCAGTGATTGTTTTGGTGACATCTGTCTAATGGAAGGCAATTTTGACAGGGTCAATACAAATCGACGTTGGTTTGCCCTGTTTGTGACAAGATTTCAATAACATTTGATCCCTTCATGTATCTCTCATTGCCTCTTCCTTCAACAGCCACCAGGTCAATGACAATAACAGTGTTTTATGGTGATGGAAGTGGCCTTCCTATGCCCTTTACAATTACTGTTTTGAAGCAAGGATGCTGCAAAGATCTTATCCTGGCATTGGGCACTGCATGCTGCTTACATAGTGATGAATACTTGCTCCTTGCAGAGGTTGATATTTTTCGCATATATTTATCTTTGATGTTTGTATGGTTTTTTTGTATTAAACTTTTGTACCCAGTTAATCTCAAGCCTTGGAGGACCTTTGATCTCCAGGTCTATGAACATCGGATATATCGGTACCTGGAAAATCCCTCAGAACCTTTGGCTAATATTAAGGATGATGAACATATTGTTGCCTATAGGCTCCCCAAAAAGGATGCAGATTTTACAAGACTAGAGATATGCCATCGGTACCTGGAAACGTAAGTTTTCTTTTTGGTCAGCAAACTCACAAGATTTTATATGGTAAATGGAAAAGAACTTCAAATTTTGTGACATCACGGGATTCTTTTTTTTCTTATTCTTTTGAGAATCATAAATGTTCTGAACTTTTATAATTTAAGATCCCCAAAAAGCCATTCTTTGTCTGCCAAGATGTTTATGTTTGAAACTGACAATTAGCATGGATTTTTCAGCAATCCAGTACTGTAATAATATATCCTCCTGTAAAAAATTCTAATATATTTGAAGCAAATGGTATATGTAGTTGCAGCCTCATTTTGTCTTATTTAAATGATGTAGTCACCATAACATCTGTTATCTATCACAAATAAACTGCAGAAGCTCTTGATGCATTTTTAGCTGGTGTTATCTTGTGGGAAAGATAAGGATCATTATTATGTATTTATCTTGTGAGCAGATGATCCATAGTCTTTCTTATGTGTTGATTTGATCTTCATTTATTTCATCGCTTCTGCTTCCTGACCATGATGGTACTTTCTGCTCCAGTGAAAGGAAGCTATTCCTTACCCCATTAATTACTGTCTTGGATGACCCACAATCTGGAGTAGATATTGATCTTGCTGTTAATCGGATGCTTTCCCCTCTAAAAAGGAAAGCTTTTCTGACCTCACCAACAATTCATAGTAGTGGAGAAAATGGCTGTGCATTTAATAATGCTACTGAAGAGCCGATGAAGAGCTCTGGCACCCAGTTGGGACCTGCCATCCAATCACCAGAGGAAACAGAGCCAGAGGGAATGTCAAGCAAAGAGTTGTCATTCCGGCTTTGCATTACTGATGACAAGGGTTTTGCTTGTAGGCCTATAGAGAAGGATTCACCCATAAAACCTGCTCGTTTGGTAAAAGTCATAATGGACTGGACTCAGAAAGAGCATGAGCTATATGACTCCAGCTATTTAAAGGATCTTCCTGAGGTTCACAAGTCTGGAATTCTCGCAAAGAAAACCAAGCAAGAGGCCATCTCTCTATTTTCATGTCTCGATGCATTTCTAAAAGAGGAGCCCTTAGGCCCTGATGATATGTGGTACAGTAGAATATCATGAAATATTTGAGATGCTGTTAACATCTTACTAAGATTTTTCTTACCCTTGTGTCTTTAATAATTTAATGCAGGTATTGTCCTCGATGCAAGGAACATAGGCAAGCAAGTAAAAAACTTGATCTATGGAGGTTGCCAGATATACTTGTCTTTCACTTGAAACGATTCTCATATAGCAGATGGCTGAAAAACAAACTTGACACATTTGTTAATTTTCCTATCCATAACCTTGATCTGAGCAAATATGTGAAGAGTAAGGATGCATGCGAAGGCTCACATGTTTATGAGCTGTATGCCATCAGTAATCACTATGGGGGCCTTGGTGGCGGACACTATTCGGCTTATTGCAAGGTAAATTGCTTGAGCTGTATTCAACTTCTTATTTCTGTACATGATTATCCTATGACCTGAGATTTTGGTTGGAAAGAATTGTTTGCAATCTAGCTACTACTATAGCACTCTATATCACTCTAATCAACTGTTGAGGTGTTCCTTCCAGGAAATATTTGCAGCTTAATACAATAAAATTTAGGTCAAGATGCAAAACTATCCTTGGCCTATTTTCTGAAAAATCCTATGTTTTACTATAACTCCCTTGAGAGGTTTGTATTTTCTTACAAATACCTCCCGCAACAGTTGCAATTTGTGGGAGAAAAAAAAAAACCAAATCTTTAGGGTTGAATATGAATGTGTATGATTTGATGGGTTTTGTTTTAATTATACTAAACCTCAGGGTAGTTTTATTAATTATC
Organism: Scutellaria barbata; assembly: GCA_028654395.1. Classification (NCBI taxonomy): domain Eukaryota; kingdom Viridiplantae; phylum Streptophyta; class Magnoliopsida; order Lamiales; family Lamiaceae; genus Scutellaria; species Scutellaria barbata. Next base: position 15,483,401 of record CM053645.1, read on the forward strand.
CCTAAACCTGCATTGACTGCCAATATTATAGCTTTTTGTAGAGTTTTCATGGTAGAAGTTTGGTTTAATTTCAAAATTTTGTTGCAGTTAATTGATGAAAATAGATGGTATCATTTTGATGACTCTCATGTTTCATCTGTCAACGAGTCTGAGATCAAGACATCTGCTGCATACGTGCTTTTTTACCAACGTGTTAAACCCACATCCAGTGGTAAAGTGGGTGAGCCATCTGATAGCCGTAGGGATTCTTGAAGTATGTGGGTAATGTTCATTTGCTGTATTTTTTATGCATGGTTCCCATGCTAATGCTTTTGGGTAAAGCCATATGTGATGTGGCATGGCATGTTGTTTTTCTCCACGTTTAAACGTGGCGAAGAAATGGATAAAAAGAGTAGCGGAGGAGCAGATGACCTAGGATAAAATTTTGTACGCCGAGAAAAAACGGGTGATGTATTATTTGGTTGCTATGATTATATAATTTTTTTGTAGGAAAGTTTTGAATGGCAATGAAATATGAAAGTCCAAAATTGTTGTTATATTTTTGGGATTGTAGTAATCTAGTCTGTCTACCATGTTATTTTGTTGAACTTTCTGCTTTAGTTGGTTTCCTTTTCTTCCTTCTTCTTCTGACTTGATTTTTGATTCATACCCTTTATATAACTTCCAATCAAGTTCATTTTATACGTATATAAACATTCTTAGAGGTTTTTGACGCTTTTTTATTTTTATAATCTCCTTTCGATGGAATTAATACTATAGAAAGAAATGTCGACGTTGGTATTTATAAATTTGCAACTTTTATATAGTTTCTTTTTTTTTGTTTGTTTTAAAGAATAAATATTGTACACACATTAAGAATTTTCAATATATTTAGTTTGAAAGATTAGGCTATCGCCTAATTCCGAACAACTACAATCTAGTTGGACTTGGTTGGAAAAGTTTGATTTTTTCCCTTCTTCCTGTCCTTCAATATAAAATCAGAAACTGACTAGTCATCTTATTCTAATTCCATTTGATCAATTACTTTTTCAACTTTTGATTAAAAATATTAATGCAAAAATAAAAAAAGCTTTTCATTTGATATGATGATTATATGTGAAAGGAAGACCGTAAAATGCTGAACACAGATCGAAACGATAATGAATAAAATATTTCCCACATAAAATAATTGATAGAAACATGGGTGCAGAAAGTAAATGGGGAGATGGTGGGGTCCATATTTTACAAGAGAAAAAAAGCTAGACATTATTTGAAAAAGTAGCAACATCGTCTAGTAGTTGTATCAGGATTGTGTGTCTAAATAATGTTGCCAAACAGAAGAAGCTCATAGAAATGCAATGATGAGGCAGAATACCGTTATTGCCCCTGCCACACCCACTTTCTCCTGCATAACACCACAAGTTGCAGTCAATTTCTCATCCAAAACCAAAACAACTCACTCACTCTTGCTTCACATTTATCCAAAGCACCACTTGCCATTTGCCAAACCCCACACCCACGTGTCTTTGATTTCAAACACACTGTCCAAAGATATGTCCCTACCGATTCTTGGTTTTTGTTGTAATTTATTTGCAATTAAGATGCCAAATCTATACATAAATAGGTGCGTATTCACTATTACTTGCTCTTGCTTTTCATTAATCACTCAGTTATTCAAGAAATTTTACTTCCTACGCTCCACTTCACATATATTAAGGTTGATTTTGTTTACTTAAGATTTTTAATTAATAAATCTATCCTAACGGTATCAAAGTGTGTCTAATTAATTAATTAATGCATGAAATTCAAAATCAGCATCTTTGTCTGAGGTCGCAATCAATTAACAAGACTCACCGCATCATCGGGGGTAATGGATAGGTATCCATTTGGCGGCGATACCACCACCGGCGTCGCATCGTCGGAGCTGCCGCCGGAGCTCGGCGGCTTCGGACTCGCCAGCCCCGTCGATTTGAACCCCAGATCATACACGGGCGTTCCGTCTGGCTTGAAGAGCCCAAAATTCCTCTCCGATGATGGGCCGGGCTTCTGGTTCTCGTTGAATAGAGCGAACACGTAGATGTCCAAATCCAAATTGGGCCTCATCGGCGTCCCTTTCTTCTGAGAAATCAGCTTGAGTAGGTTCCCGTTGTACTTTCTCGCATTCTCCGGCGTCGCCCCGGCCTCGTCGGCGTCCCCCTTCGACGGCCACCCCGTCTCCGAGATCTGCAAAGCCACGTTCTTATACCCTAGCTTCGCCATTGCTGAATGCGCAGCGTCAATTTGGGCGTGGAACATGTTATCGTAATGAAGGCCTGAGCCCGAATCCACGATACCCGAGCCCTCAAACAGCACGAAATCCAGTGCTATTTGCTTGGGGTTAGCCTTATAGGCGAAGTATGGATACGCATTGATTAAAAATGGGGACCCAATTTTGCAGTGAAAATCGAGAATACACGTCAGCTTCTGAGTTAGATCCCGGCGGAACACGCCGGCGGAGGGAGGGTAGGAGACCTCGAGAATGCCCAAATTGTGGGCGGTGGTGACCGTCACTTGCTTGTCGAGGCCGAGGGAAACGAGGGCTGCGTGGATGTTCTCCATGGCGGGGAATAGGTGAGAGGAGAGAGTGGAGTCGTTGAATGTGAGAACCTCGTTCCCCACAGCAATGCAGGTGATTTTGGTGGCCGGTAAATAGCACTGGACGTTGCTCTTGACCCAGGCCTGAGCTTGCTTGGGGTCTCCCATGGCGGTCAGGTATTCATTGCCGACGCCGACGATGAACTCGACGCCGGTGTTGGCGAAGGCTTTTAGGACGCGAGGGTCGGCGTCGTAGAGCTTGACGCTGCGGACGCCGATGGATTTGACGAGTGGGATGACGGATTCGGGGTGGGGGAGGTTGTCGGCGATCTGGCCGTAGTTGATGCCGATGGAGGAGGCGGCGGTGAAGAGCAAGGAGGCTGCATTGATGATATGAAGCAGACAAGTTCATGAATGGGAGAGTAAAAGTTAAGAGAGAGAGAGAGAGAGAGAGGAAGAACAGGAAAGTGGAATGAATAGAAAAGGAATACCTGAAAAGAGAAGCAGTAGGAAAGTGGTATCCATGGAATTGGAGAGAAAGTGAGCAGAGAAAGTGGAGTGAGAAGAATAGAGAAGAAGAAGAAGATTTAATGAATGCTGGTTGAATATAATAGCTGTCTTTGACATTGTTTGTTGGACTTATGTCTCTCTCTCTCTCTCTCCTCATTTTTTACAGTTCATTGATCGTGTGAAATTAGTGTCGACATATCCTCATTCAATTACTGTAAAGTGAAACTGATTGATGGTTTGAGTAGTAAGTTATAATTAACTTCCTTTTTCTTTTAAACTTATGATCATATTTATGATTTTTATTTTATTAAACAAAAACAATATGATTCTTATTTGATTAAACTATGATCATAACAACTACTCATACATTTGCATTTCGTTTTCAGTTGCATCATCATCTTATTATTCAAATATGAGTGTTTTGAATCAGCTCAACGGAAATTCAACATTTTGTTTTCTCAATATTTTTGTGTAATAATACAAAACAACTAAAATATGCCAAATGCTTGCACATATGATCGTATTCTCTTATACTTGTTTAAGTCAAATAAAAATGACATTCTTGTCTAGGAAGTAAAAAAAAAAAAGTGACTAAAAGGATGTTTTCAATCCATGATATATGGGTCGTCGTAGGGTTGGAAGGTAGAAAATGATATATGTTTTATTTAGTCATATTCCATTGTTTTCTCCCTCAAACAAACCTTACAATTTGTTAGTACATCTCTCTAAAACATTAATCCCTATATAACCATCATTTAGACACACCAAATCAGAACACCCAACCAACTGGTTCTACCTTTAAACATTACATAACTCGTTCCCTTCCTTCCTATGTTAGTGAACTATACTGCCTTTCAAGGCGTCGCAACGTTTTCCTTGGCCAGTGGCGCGATTTCTTCGCCTTCGATTCCAGCTTCACTCCCAGCAACACCCAGGCTTAGCAGTGCCGTTTCCCACTTCTTTGCAGGCCCCTAAGTAAAATATCATAAATGCCAATAGTTTGAGAGGCATCAACTTCTGAGAAATTAAGAAAGACTAATTGAGTCATTGACTACCTTCCAGGATAGATCCTGTGACATGCAATTCTTGATCATTTCTTTCAAGGCTGTGGTACCATAAACTGCAAGAGCTCTGCCAACAGTTGCAGCTATCTTTAGAACGTCGTCTGGATCAACAGCATCACACTGCTCCCAATAAAACATCAAGAATCGGTATCTTGAACAACGTTGTAAAAAAGATGTTTAATGGACAAAGTTGAGAATACGATACCTCAACGTTAAAAGCTCCCATATGGAAGCCAGTGTATCCTTCTTCCACAGTGTCAACAAGGCCACCAGTTGAAGCACAGATGGGAATCTGGTCCAAACAGTTTCATGTTAATAACAGATCATGGAAGAGAAAATGGACATAGGAAATCAAAGGTTAATTCTCACAGTTCCATATCGCATGGCATGTAACTGGATGAGACCACAAGGTTCGAATCTGCTAGGAACCAGCATATAATCAGCACCAGCTGTAATCATATGGGCCAACGGTACATTAAATTTCGCCACTCCTCTGGCTTTATCAGGATACAGCACCTCAAGTTGCTCAATCTGCTTCTCAAACTTCTTCTTTCCAGTTCCCTGAAGATATACACAACGGAATTCTCACTATTAGTCTGGTCAAGGCAGAGTGATTAATGCTGGAAAAGATACAGATTCATTTGCTACTTACAAGGATGATTATCTGGACATCCATTCCTATAAACTTGGAAATGGCAGCAACAAGAATGTCTGATCCTTTCTGTTCTTCAAGTCTGCCAATAAATCCGATGACGGGGATGTTCCTATCCACAGGCAAGCCCGCCTCTGCTTGAAGAGCTTCCTTCAACAATGGCTTAGCATCCATAACCTGAAACTCAATTAGAAATACCTTTTTAAGCAGCACATATGACAACTTCATTGGTGTTTAATTAGGAGAAGAAAGTAGAAGATAGTACAGTGGTGATGTCATAGTGATAATCGATGTGTTTATCAGTTGCTGGGTTCCACTCTTGTGTATCCATGCCATTTATGATACCAGTTATGGTACTCTTACGAAGGATGTTATCCAACTCAACTCCCTTATCAGCACCAGAAACGAGTTCCTGGGCATAGAAAGGGCTCACAGTGAAACATCTGTCGGATTCTATAATACCGGCCTTCATCCAGTTGATTTTCCTTCCCTTCACTGGCTTGTCATACCTGCATTCATTAGTATTGGATATTGAACACACATCTAGAAAACAGTATCTGTAATAAAAATTGTGCTTCACTTCTTTTGAACTGTACAGAATAATGTTCATACCCATCAATGAAATCGAAAGAACTTTTGTATTGATCAGGTAAATTGAGGAGACAGAAATCCAAGAATGAAAATCTTCCCTGGTAGGCAATGTTGTGGATGCAAAAGGCAACCTGGCAGCGATTAAACAAGAAATCAAAATTTCTTGCATAATTTCAGAAACATGAACAAGAACAAATGACAGAATCTCATCTCACCTTTGCATGCATGTAGATTCCTTTGGATTGGTACACAGACTTGAGATAGCATGGGAGCAAAGCAGTGTGCCAATCATTAGCAATGAAGACAACATCCTCACCTAAAAATATACGTAGGATTACGCAAATTTCTCATTTTGTTCTGCAAAAGTGTTTGTTTTGAATAAAATTCCATAGATACCATATGGTCCTGAGAAGTATTTGCTGCTAATCAGATTCAAGATCCTAGGAGCCTCCAAGGCTGCCTGAAAAGCGATAAATAGCAAACATGCTAAAACAACGAATACTCATCCTGATGGTCAAACATATGCATAAGAGAACATAGCAAATTTCAAGAATTGTCGCTTAAGCTCACCAGGCACAATAAGCTGAATCTCAGTTGGTTATCCTTGTAATCAATTCCAGCTTCAGGACCATAAATCTTTGATTTAGTTTTCCCCCATACCTTTATAAGTACATCATAACAAACACAAAAGAATTCAGTCAATTTAATTATAAAGTTATTGATCTAAGCAACTCATCACCATATTGCATAATCACCTTCTCAAGGAACAACGGATGATCAACAAAAACACGGTCCACTCCACGCTTATAGCAGTGGAAAAATCCGACAGTTTCTAATGTATCCCCAACTTGTATCTGTAATAAGATCACCCATGTGTTGATTGAATCTTCAGAGAACACCAACTTAAAACAAGATGGAAGCAACAAAGTTAACTAACCTCAACAACCACACTAGTATCCCAAGCATCTTTATACTGATCATAACGTGGAGAAACAGTCATCACTCTGTGCCCATTTGCCTACATGATAAACGTATACACAAGATTAGAAAGATGCAACTCGAAGCCACATCGTACGGATAATCAGGAAACAAATTAAATTCTTACAGCCATGGCAGGAGGTAAACCACCAAGAACATCACCAAGGCCACCAGTTTTGCTCCAAGGACCACACTCAGCTGCCACAAAAACCAAATTCATCCCACTTCCACATACAATCTTTCTTGAACCCCTCTCAGTTTGTGTTATTTTCACCATCTTGCTCGATTGTTTTGCACTCACTTTCCCATTCTTTCTCATTTGAAGCATGTCAACCATGTTCACTGATCTCAACCCATTATGAGTTGCGGGCTGACTCCTCAGGGCCAAATTAGACTTGGAATCTACTGGGTTTGCAGCTCCATGGATGTGCGACACAAAATGTGAAGCGGTTATGGTTGCCATAGTAACACCTCACTCTGAATAAAAAAAAAAAAAAGAAAAGTAAAAGTAACAAACCAAAAACACTAAGTAATCTCGTATTCTGCATAGTGAACAAGAATTTGGATGTTTACCAGTTAAGGCAGCAGGAGTGAGGAGAGGGCTGAGCGGGTTGAAGAATGCCCAAACATTTGCCTCCAATATGTACTGGTATATACCCGACACGTGTCAAGAGGAGAGTGGGGAGGTGGCCCCACTTAGCTCAACATCTGGGTCACCATTAACACATGTGGGGGTGTCGAGTGTGTACTAGTGTGGGGTCAGGGGCATCCTCGGAATATGCGAGAAAATTGAGGTTATTGATGCCTGCAATCTCCAGATCTTTTTGGATGGGAAAACGACGGCCCGAGTTGTTCGAGTATTTGAGCTGTAATTCACGGTTGGAGATTCAGCTGGGCCCGCCTTTTCTATAATTTTCTATTTATTTTTCATTTTCTCCCAAAACGAAATGTTTTTCTATTTTCCTTTTTTTTTTAAGATAAATTATTTTCATTGTCTATTGTTGTTCTTATAACATGTGCACAATAATAAGACGTTCAGGGAAACAAAATCAAGGGCTCGTTTTCAGAAGGCTAGATTTCATGGACTCCACACATATTAATTAATTCTAGCATCTGGCATACCTCCTTATTAATTGCGAATTCGTGGTATTACTACCAATTCCTATTTATTTATTTTGCAACAATCAATTCCTAGATTTAGATTTATTTTAATCACGATTTTTGTGTTTCTGGGAAAGAGAGGTTTTTGGCAGTGGGAAACAAGTGGTGAGTAGTATAAGGTGCTAAAAACAAAATTAGATGAAAAGAAAAGAATAAGCAATGGTGCTCATCATTGCTTTTCTTGTAGCCACATTTTTACACCTTTTTTAAGAAATTAAAACCATCATTTTGATTTCTCATCTACATCGCCTTCACTCCGACTGTAGATTGTTTTTACCAACGTTTATACGGAAAAGCCTTTTTTTTTTGGTTTCAATATTTTGATTTGAACTTTATTTGTTATTCTTCTTTTAATCACTTACCTAATCGAATCGAATTAATTGGCATCCATGCAGATATGATACCATGAGGATGAAGTATATAAAGTCAAGTTTACAGTAACTTATCAAATAGGGTCGAGACATGACATGGGATTTAATGCACATTTTATGTAGAACAAAGTTAATGAGGAACTCAAATCTGGTACTCTTATATTGCTCAGATTCTCCGTAACTCATTAAAGTGAACCGAACTTGAATATCTACTCGATCCAATGCAACACTCAAACAATCCAAGCTCGAGCTTAATATGGTTTTATTAAGTCGTACGTCTGTCAATTAAACACGCTAAACCTCTAAAATCTAAATCCTAACAAAAAAAACGAAAGATGCCCATCAACTTGTGCTTTCAAGTAAACTTTTGATCAAGTTTCCAACTGGCCATAGATAATGTGTTACGTCTTGCACAAAATTAAATGCTACAAATTTTGATAAATGTACGTCTTATTCACAGCTTAATAGAAGAAATTGATGAGATCAACCTAGTCCACCAATCCCACCGTTGCTCAGATCTCTGGCTTTACTTTCACATCTCCATTTGGTAGCATGTTTTGTGATTGCACAAATCGTTTGGTCTCCTGCACAAATTACAAATGGTTCGGAGGTTAAACTTAACTGAGTTTCCAGCTTGACTAACACAACTCAAAGGAAACACAGTGAATGCTGAAAAGCCACACTGTTTGTTCAGACACTTGTTATTAGAAAGATTCACTATGAACATCCAACTACTATGCATGCCAGATGGACTGATGAAGGATAAAATACATGTATATGTAGATGTATGTGTGTGTGTGCATATATATGTACATATGCATATGGGGATAACTATATGAATGTCATCTTTCACACAAGAAGAACAAGCCAGACTCCATCAGACAGTCCAAGATTTCTCCCCCTCTTTCTGGCTGAAACTTGATCAATACAAACTACTAGACAGCTCTTTGGTTCCACAGTGTATTTTTATTAATTAGAATTCATACTAACTCAACTTCAATATGTTTCATTGTATCTTTTTCTGCACTCCACATGAAAGAGTATCTATCAAACAGCATCTTTTGAACTTAAACAGGTGAACAACATCTAGAGTGACATGCTCAAAACCATATAATGAATGGATACCAGTAGACAGGATTAGGAAACCTAGTCCTGAAATTAACAAGGGAACTAGTTCATCTACAACAAGACATGCTATGCTACGCATTTGAAAATCTCAAACAATAAGAAAAGATCAACAGAAATTAGAAGACAAGTTTGCAATATTTTATACACATAATCAACCATTTTCAAAATTTCAGTAGATCAAAGATAGGCAATGTTCTGCTTACAAAAATATTCAATGCGAAACATGATAAATTGAGATGTAGATGAAGCAAAATATATATTTTGATTAATTTCACTATTGTTAGTGTAAGAAAGAGAACAAAATCACAGATATAACTCACAGCTGCAGATGCAGTGCGTATCTCCCGATAAGTTTCAACTTCATCAGGAAATGCCTGGTCAAGTTCCTCAAGCAGATGCCTTCGCAAGCCCTGCAGCATATAAGAGCAATTGAGTCACTATTTCTTTCTATTATAAACCAACAATGCATTTAGAATTTCTATCCTTAACAATCAAGTTGAGGAGGGGGGGGGGGGGGGGGGTTGAAGAAAAGGAAAATTTTAAATGAAGGCAACTATATTGGCAGCCATATGACAGGAAAGATGCGGAAGAGATTTATATAAAGAGATAAAAAGTATTCCATCATTTGCAAGCTTTATCCTAAAATATGCCATTGTGTGTTCTAGAAAATTCTAAGACACCTATAAAGAAAATTCCATCTATGCAACATCAGAACTAAGCACAATTACTGAGGAGCTTCATGTAACCAATAGCACAAAATAAAGTTTCAGAAGTCTATTGTCAATTATGAAAGCTTCAAGTCTAAATAATCTTCTAATGCAAGGAACTAAAAAGTTTGAATTGTGAGACGAGAAGACTATTTCAATGCTTCATTAAATGCTGCAAAATTGGAGGATAGAGTCAGCAGGAAGGAGTGAATTGATCAAGCAAACAGTCAATTCAACAAGATATACATGCATAGTGATGCAGAAACATGCATCAATTAGCAGAGCATAGTTTTCTTGCAGACGAAAATATAAACTGGAAGTTATTTCCTCATGTAAATATTTAGATACATTTGTTTTACTAAAACTTCAGAAGAATTTAGCATGATTCACGTAATATTGAGGTAAATGCGTTTGCAAACAAAGACCAACCTTGAAGGAATCTGTTTTTCCTTTAGTGACCTGATTCTTGGCAATGCAACCATTCAACATATCCCGTGTGAATTCATCAGGATTCTTCCCATCGTCTATCAAACTATATTCCAATTCATAGATTCATAAGTGAATTAACACACATGTTCCAAAAATTAGCTCCTCATCAGTTCATGAAAAAAAGAACTTACTTAAGAACCTCCATTGGCACCTGAATGTTACACTTCTCTGCTAATCTTGTCATATTATCCAGCTCCAGTACCAAATTATTCCTTTATCCCACAAGAATAGCAAATGATGGTAAAAATCTACGGAAAACAAACTCAATATATGGAACATGATATATGCAAACAATATTCAAATTTGAAAAGGGAATATATCTAATATAGCATCGATCCCCAAAAACATCAAACAGTTTCTGGGATTGACCGAATAAAAACACAAACCCTAAATACAAGAAGAGAGAATAACATAGTTAAAATACTAGTCAGGGAGCCAATTACATCCGCTGGAGGAGAGGGAGTTGGGCGGCGACATTGTAGGAGGATACGGTGAGGTAGAGCTGGTGGAGAATTCCGAGAGTTTTCTGGATTGAACTTATAACTTGAGTCAAGTTCTGTTTAGGATCGTCAACTGGGGTTGCGGCGGTGGTAGCCAAAGAATCCACTGGCGATGCGTCGGTTGATTGTGAGATCATGATGCTGTTCCCTCCGCCGCCGGTTGCCGCCGCCGCCGCCGCTGCTGTGATCTGCGAGGAATCCATGCTTCTCAAGATTGGAACTGTTTTCTCTCTAATTAGTTGCTCGCGCCCAAATACTTGCTATGAAGATATAAGGAATTAACTAAATATATATATATATATAAAACATATAATAAATCTTATAAACTATTACATATAATATGTTCACATTTAATTTAAAATAAGTTATTGAAATATTTAGATATATAAGATAATGAAACTTACGAGATGTTTAGTACTTACGTATTTTATTAGATCAGATTTATTTGCTTCTCAATAATAGTTTAGAAGTCCACCATATAACTTATAGAAAAAACAAATTTTTATTTCTAAAACTTAATCCAATATTTTTGAGTAGTTAATAAGCTCTTAAACATACCGCATATTGTCTCGAATTTCTTTACATTACATCTGTTACTTATATAAAAGTGTAAAGTGTGAATATTTCTTATAAAATATGGATTGCCGAATATATTCTTATTAATGATTATTATTTAAGGTTAAAATAATAATTTAGGATTTTCACACTTAAATAATTTTATATTAGAATTATAATTAATTCAAAATCCTATATAATTTTATTATAATTAAAACTCTATAAAAATGTTATATATATAAGATATTTATATTAATTTGAATTGATCTCCACGTACAACGCACGTAATCTAAAATTCGTTAATGTAAATATGTCGTTTTATCTCATATTCACATTGATATATTTGATGTAAAAAAAATGACATAAAAGTTAAAGTGAATAAGTGGAACATGAAATCAAATAATAGACACACAAGTGATATCAAACTAAGAATTAAAAGACAACATCTGACTACTAGATCAAATGGTCTCTCTTAAATGCAAACCAAAACCACCACGTTAACGATGGTAGAAATTCTAAAGCTTACGTACCAAAAAAAAAAAACAAAGAAAGAGAAGTCCTACATTTTACCCAACGCCTTCTCAAATTGAGTCCACTTCTGTTCCAATGTCCCGGTGTAGCCAATCGACATTCTCACCAACCCTGGTGAAATGCCCGCCAACTCCTTCTCCGCTTCGTTCATTTCGCTACTCGTGCTACTACCCGAACACGACATCAAGGTCTCATAGTACCCCAAACTAACAGCCATGAGCCCAAACTGGGTACAATTTTGCAAGAGATTCATCAACCGATTGGCCCTCTCCTCAGTTTCCATGTCCAAACAAAGAATGCCACCATAGCCATATTGTGTGTTGGCTATGGAGGTGATAAGAGAATGATCAGGGTGATCCTCCAATCCTGGATAGATAACTTTCAAACCAAGATTTTGAATTCTGGTGGCAAACACTAAGGCCCGATTGCAGTGCTCTTTCATCCTTAGGCCCAAATGGGGCAGCCTTTCTGAGAGCTCGAAGGCCACCTTTGGGTTCATAGTCGGGCCCAACAGCATAAGAGTCCCTTGGTGAAGGTCCATCATCGAGTTCACCAGACTGGCTGACCCACAAACTGCCCCTGCACGTTTTTTGCATTCAATATTCAACTCAATTCACTACATAACCATTGTTATATATATGATTCACACATTTTCTTCTTCATTATATATTACATCTTAGATGTCAAATAAGCATTCTGCATCACTCTGTCACGTGTATTAAATAACATTATTGATTCACATATTATCTGCACATTCTGTTGCTTTTGGAAAGACTGTTCTTTTCTCTAACAATTATACATGTGTTCGTGTGATGAAATATCAAATATAATCGAGGATCGGAAATGTTATTAGGGTAACATAAGAGGCAGGGAAAGTGTCAGCACTGATATGGATGTATGTGGAGCTGTAGTCATGATTTGACTACCTTACAAAACTAAAGAGCCCATCACTCCATCACATGATTTATGATTTCCTGCCATTTCCATCACCTCATATTTTAGACCTATTTGACCCATTATATTTTGTTCCTAAAGTATGGGCTATCTTCATCCAAAATCACATGCAATTGATTAATTAGGTAACACAAAAAAAATTATGTAATTTTTTAATATTGTCACTAATAGTTATCACAAATAATTATATCTTGAAAGATAATTTTATAACGAAATCAATATTTTTGTCGAAAGATAGATTGCTAGTGGTACAAATATTACAGTAAATTTTGTCGACCTTTCAATTGACTTCATATATTCTAACTTTGACTTTTGAAATTTTCTTATTTAACTCACAAAGACTGCCAATTTAACATATATCAAATCTTAATCACAAGATCGATCTTCGAAATATGATATGTCAGATTATTTAATCAGTTATATGCACAGCATTATAACATATTATGACAAACACGACACACATATCAATAAATAAAATATGAAAAATAATATAAAATCAAAAAAATGAAATTGGTAACTGACCAACTCATGATTATGGAAATTGAAAATTGCAATAATGCACAATGGATACAGACCACTGAACATTAATGCGAGAATCACGTGAACCCTTTCTTAAGGGTTCATTCGGATATCTACCTTACACATGCATGTCTCATAAATGATATGAATATTGGATAAGAGTGTTTGTCCATTTTGGAAGTTTGAATTTAGGATATATGTATGTACATCTAAATTTTCAAAATTTTATATTTATTTTAAGATTTGATAAAATATAATTATAGTTAAGATGTTATGTGACAACCAAAAGTGTTAAAAAAAAAAAATAATTATTTTATTTTATTGTGAAAAATTGTTTGATAAAACATTGATGAAAGACAATATTGAGTATTTTATTTAAGATACGTGAGAAATTCGAGAAAAAATGTGTTTAGATTTTAGAATCTGTAGAGTATTAAATGATTATATAAATCATATTTCAAATATTGGACGCAATCCGCCTCAAATTCAAATAGCACAACTCAAATCATTCCAATATGTTGGGAGAACCAGGAATAAAATTCTGCATTTTAGAAAAATTGACACGAATTTTTTCCTTATTCGTATTTTGACAAAAAGAAAATTAAGATATAAATAGTGATTATAATAAATTGATGAATAATAATTAATAACCTGTTTACTTCATATTTTAGCAGCCCTCGTATTCAATTGAATCCAAAATCCCAAAGTGAAATCAATTCACATTTGTAGTAATAAGAGTCCTCCTTATAAAGACCAAGTGTAAATTGAAAACAAGAAGAAAAGCGATGTAATAAAATTGAACGAACCTGCGATGATGTCGGCCCCACCGCTAATGTACTTGGAGATGCTGTGTACAACGACGTCGGCCCCCAGCCTCGCCGGCGACAGCACCATCGGAGCAAATGTGTTATCCACCACCACCATCACCCCCTTATCGTGCGCTATCTTGCTCAGCTCCGGAATGTTCGCTATCATGAGCGTGGGGTTCGACATCGCCTCAAAGTAGAGCACCTTCGTTTTCCCTTCCACCATTTCACTTTTCACCATCTTGAAATCCCTAATGTCCACAAACGACGTCGTTATGTTGCATGCCCTGGGGAAGAAATGCGTCAGCAGCGCGTGGGTCCCGCCGTAGAGGGACCGCGACGCCACCACGTGCCCGCCGGAGCTGCATAGCTGGAGGAGGACGGAGGAGATGGCAGACATGCCAGAGGCCGTGCAGTAGGCCGCCTCCGTGCCTTCCAAGGCGGCCATGAGGCGGCCCAGGTTGAGCACCGTCGGGTTGAAGTGCCGGCTGTAGATGAAGAAATCTCGGTCCGGTCCGAGTTCGCCGGCGAACATCCGGCGCAGGGTGTCGGGCTCCATGACTGTGAATGTGGCTGAGGCCTCGATCGACATGTTGACGCCTCCGTGCTCGCCGAACTCGTGGCGGGTATTGGCCAGTGCCGCCCCAGGATCCTCCTTATGAGGAAGCGCCTTGTTCAATTGGTGCTTCTTGGCGATGGCTGAGAATTGGTCCCATTGATCTCCAGATTCCGATCGCTTCTTGCTCGGAACGTTAACCACGGCGGAGCTGCGGGTCCCGTCTGCCATTTTGCTCTCTCCTTTTCTCTGTGTCTTTTTCTCGTTCATGTGCCTGTGCATGTTTTTATATATAAAGTTTCAATCTTTTGGTGTACTAATAATCCATCGTTATCAAAACTATGTAATTTTGCTACAAGTAGTTATAATTATTAAATAATTATAACTACATTAAAAAATTTGTTTTTTAAGATATCATATTAGTGGTATATAGAATCAAGGACAAAGGTTCTCATTTGATTTTAACAAAATATTTAAATAACATTTTATTAAAAAAATTATTAAAATTATGTAATTTTGACATTAATACATGATATTATGGTATATGAGATTTATTTAGGGCTAAAACATGTTCAGAAATCATAGCTAAAAATTTAAAAATGTCTAAATCTAGTTTCCATTTATGTAATCACACTAAAATGTCAAATTGTATCATCTATGAGATTTTGATATTTCGTTGTTAATGATAATTATACATGTGTCGTGAAATGATTCTCTTAAAATATTAAATGAAACAAAATCTCATTTGCTAAATCAAGTACTTATTTTCCTGGATTTTAGTGTAATCATCACCTCGAGCAATTATCGCCCTCAGAGAATCCGGCCCTAAATTAAAGTTGTATGCACCATTGCATGTATCACGTGGAAAATCACAGTAATAACTTTTGCAAATTTATTTATCCTGGTGCAATAACATTCATCTATATTTAAGATCTCAATGATATTGTAACAAATGATTCCTTCTAATAAATATCTAATCAGGGATTAAAATCTAAGTATCTAACTTGGCCAAAATGGAAGAAGGTAGCGACTAGTGTATATCTTGTACTTATTTTTAGAAATTGTGATACATGGAATCAAGCAGGCAAGAACTTCATGCAGATAGGTGGATTAACCTTAGCCAAGGCCAAAACAGAGGCAGGCAGTGACCAAATACCCTCACCACATATCAACCCAGAAGCAATAGCTGGAACCATAAACTCTGCCTTCTTAGAGTTGAGTTTGTGCCATACAAACACCACCAAACTCCCAACACACATATCTATAGCAAAATACCCTCCGATCAGAAACGGCACCGCCATTGCTGTTGGAAGCGGCATCCACCTCCCTATCCTCTCCGGTGACACGTCTTTCACCATGTTAACCGCCAGAGCAAACACGAAGAACCCGTAGCAGAGCTGCAGGCAGTGTTGGGGCAATGCAGAGAAGCCCTGCACACCTATTATTGCCAGGTTTCTGTATATTATAGCATACGGGGCCTTGAATTCTCCATCTGGATTCCCAATGTCGAACGCCTTGTAGAACAGGAAGAAGCTCAGAGGCGAAACGATGCAGCCCAGAGCCGTTCCAATGGCCTGGCTCAACAGCATTGCTCTGGGTGAGGTCAGAGTCAGATGGCCCGTTTTTAAGTCCTGCATTAGAATGCAGGACACGTTGATAATAGACTTGAATAGGCCACAAGCAGCCATTGCAGCCACCACGCCGTGCTGCTTTCCAGACAGGGCAGCTATGGTGAAGAGCCCCACTTTTCCGTAGTTGTAGGACATGTTTATGTCTGTCAGTCCAGCTCCATACGCGTTGCAGAAGGCTAGAGACGGGGCGAAGATGTAGGACATGAGGACGAAGTACCATTTGAGCTCTGGGAATATGAAGGGGATGACAACGACTGATATCAGGGCTAAAGATATGTAGCCAACAGCTGCAAACCAGAGAGGAATGCTTTCTCTGATGAAGACTTGATCTTTTCTAGCATCATTAAGAGCCTTGTCTTGATTCACTCCTTCTGATATGACAAGACGCTTTGTTAGTGCTTAATGTTTGACAGACTCACTCCACTTTATGTTTGGAAGATATATATGTACCTGAATTGAGATTTCTGCCATTGAACCTGGTGTGCATGTTGATGACAGTGACACGTAGGATCTTGACAAAGTTGTAGAGTCCATCTCCTAGAAGGAGAGCAATGGAGATAAACACCTGCAAAAAGGTAATTGATCAAAGAAAGGGAAAAAAGTGGAAACAAGAAAAGAGAAGAAAGCAAGATTTATTACCTTATAGCCATTAAGACTCTTCATGCTAGATTCAGGGATATTTGCAGGGAACCAGTGCCCTTTAAGGTTTCTAAAAAGTGGCCACATCATGCCATAGGAAAGAACAGCTCCAAGAAGTAAAGACAAGTTGACAATGTGAGGACAGATCATGCCAGTCCCCACATAAGTCAAGCTAAAATCAAAGTAAAATCTGCCAAACAACAACACAACATTGTTCATCATGAAACTAACATATCTCATCATAATCTATGAAAAAAGAACGAAGTGAGTTTCGTCCTACGATTGCTTCCACGCTTGCAGTCCGAAAGTAGGAAACTGTGCGAAACCGCAATCCTCTGTTGCTCTGTAAAACCACTGAAAGAAACCCCACAGAAAGCTGAAAGAAAAGGACTTGAGGAAACCTTTTACTTGCTTCCTGCAAAGTAATGATTTTATTATGTTATTAATTATCATAAAACTCATTAAAAATCTGACTCTAAATTCAAAATTTAGGGGTGTAATTAGTAATTACTTGGCCATTATGTCACCTCTGCTATGGAATCCATTGATAAGAACTGCAGTTGCCATGCCACTTGGGAAGGTCAACTTGTAGTCGATTATCAAGATCTGGGACCAACCATTATGATCATTTTAAATTATTTCTTGCGTATAAGTAATTTAATAACATCATATCATTGACAATATAGTGTGGTCCTGCAATTAATTAAATATAGTAGGTTGGAAAAGTATTTCTTCCACTGCACAAGAATGAATAAAAACTAAGAATCACGCTAAGAGTTAACTTTCTCTAAACTTGGTAAATCTAAGCATGAACGTCATTCTTGATCTTAAATCAAGTGACAGAAAATGTGGTACATTTCTAACATCTAAATCCAAGATTTGATCACTTACTTTTCTCAGAGGAATCAACACAAAAAGGCCAATGAAGCAGACTAAAAATAGAAATCCCGTCATCCAACCAATTCCAGGCTCCTTGATACTGCTTGCAGTGTTCCCTACAACGCTGGTTCCACCTGATTGCTCGAACGTCTTCGTGTTCATCCCCAACAGGTAAGATCCAAATCCCCCTGTAAATAACTCATGAACCCAGAATAAAAAAGAAAAAAAAGAAAAAAAAAAGAAAAAAAGAAAGAAGAGTTTCAACCTCCAACTGCAATACTATAACATGCAACAACACATGTTTGAATCATGGTATTCTCCTGCTTAGTGAAAGGTGCTGAAACCAATCCAAGTTTGTGAACAATTTTGCTCCATGTTCTAATGAAAATGAATGCAAGAAGAGCTGCTGAAACATTGAGATTAGGTGTGATCCCAGTTGTCAAATTCAGCTTCATGGCTATGACACTGAAGATGGATCCAATCAGTACACTGGCAATGATTCCTCTCACTGTAATCTGCTTATTCCATGGCTGAGCCCTTTTAGTATCTTCATCGTTTTCTTCTTCAAACACTTGTATTTCGTCCTCCTTCTTTGTATCTGATTCGTTTTCCATATTCATGCCTGCCATTTTCAAGATGCAGCTAGCATGGTTATTTAATCACCTCCAAATATATAGGAATTAATATATAATACTTTATGTATGTATATACTATTACTTACTGATCTTGATCAGATTCTTCTATCTGCTTCAATATGGAGGAGAAAAGTAGAAATTTGTTTGCAAGAATTATGAAGATGGGTACAAAATATGTAGAAGATATATAAATAAGTATAAGAAATTAAGCACAAGTTATGCTTGGCCAATAGCTATAGCTGCATATGGGGTTCTGTTTTCTTTATGTATCATTGCAACCATTCCAAGATAACTATGCTCTTTAAATATTCCAAGAATTTCAATTTTTTTACACTTCTTTCTAGACATGCTGACCACCACCTATATATACACACACATATTGGAAAGGTTTTAAATATTTGCAATTACATAGGACTATGTTATGATTATTATTTTTAAATGTACCATGTTATTATGGCAACCCAGTTGGGGAGATAATTATGAGTAGAATTCAATGAATAAGTCTACTTTCTAAGTTCGTCAACTCATTTCTTTTCAAATTTATAGGATTAATCCACGCAAACACTTTCTATCACGATCGATAAGTGTTCTATCTCATATTCTCTAAGCCTTTAATAAATGTCATATATATGTAATGGTTTGATCGAATATAAGTATCATGAAACACGAGATAATGACGTAGTTTGAAAATAGAGATGGGTTTGTTAATTTCCAGGCTGTGATATTCATCAAGTTTTGGTAGTGATGCAGATATATATGGTGGAGAATTTATCTTGGGAAAATAGTAGGGGTATGTAATGTCACTTGTGGGTTTGGAAGATTATGCAATTATGTGAAAAGGTTGAGAATAGGAATTGATTGATGTTTTTGGAGGGGCCAAACAGATTCTCCATGTTTTTTTTTTCTTTTTTAAGGACTTGATGATCCAGTTTAACAACGAAAAGCATAAATGAGTTTGCATATATGTGTTTGGTAATATTTATATTTTTGGAATTGTATTTTATGAGACCGTTTTATAGACCTAGTTAAGTGAGACGGATCAACTCATAACCCACATTGCACAATTCACGTATAAATTTGTGAAAATGAGTTTTATTTGTGGGTAATAAGGATTTGTCTCACGATAACTATCCGTGAGATTGTTTCATATAAATTTTTGTGAAATTTAAGTTGTTACAATTTCTTCTCCAAATTGAAACTAACATGATTGGGCTTTAATTTAACAAATACCTCTAACGCGGCTCTGATTAAATAGCAGGGAAAAAAATGTGTTAAAAACGTGATCACTGTTTGATTGAATAATTTCAAAGGTAAGAATAAAATAGTTAAAAGTTGCAGTTTTGTAAAGTAAGGAGTGGTGATCACAGTGAGCAAAATGCTAGAACAATAAAAAGCCAAAAATTGAAGATTTAGCCTAAAACTATATATCTATATATATATAAATATATATGTAGGGTGGGCACAAATATATAGTGCTATATGTCATCCATTCTTTGACTGTGCGTTCAATATTGATGGGATGCTTTTATCCATTCACACATGCATCTAATCTTTTCTTAAATTTACTTGGCAACCTGTTTTTTCCTTTCCTTTTATTCTTCTCATTAATACCAACACTATTTATAAGTAAGATAATTAATGTTGCAATAAAATTAAAGGGAAGGGAAGTACTTGTTATCAGAGTATATGATTTGCCTATATATGGAAACAACAATCTGTTATTTAGTTTTAAATCAGTTATTTATAATTTCCTAAGTTAAGTGGTTATAAATGGTAGGTTTGGTCTATTTAACATGGTTACCAAATCAATTTATTTTATTAATTTGCTAGCTGACACTTGATTGACATTTCAAAAATATGAATATTGATACGTTTAAAAGTGTAGCAACTGTAACCCATTTTGAGATTTTTTTTTTTTTAAATAACTCAATTTCAAATTACATCTAATTAATTTGAAGATAATAATTTGATTTCTCAAATTTGCCATCTTGAGGGATGTAATTTAGTGATATGTAGGTTTTGAAATTGAGTTCACCTATTCTATCTCAGTAAATTGTTCATTTTTTTAAATTTTATGTCAATTTCTTACCAGACTTTAAAAACTTTCTTTTTTAGTTCTGTTGGTTAAACAATTTGTTTATTCAAACAATGAAAAATATACGTGAAACTGAATAAGTAATTAATTAAAGTGATGTAAATAAATAAGTTGATTATGATTCTTGTAAGAACATTCCGCAAATCTAATTCAATAAGATATGTCAATTATAATTTAAAATTCATATATAAATTTATGAGAATGAATTTGATTTATGGATAATAAATTATATTTCATGAATTAATATCGATGAAATCATCTTAACACATGTGAGGTCATGATAACTGCTGAAAAAGAGATTAGAGATCAGCAAGCACACTTTGGGTTCCTCTACTTATTCACATTCTGTAACCTTTGAATTTTAGGATCTAAAAAGAAGAAGAAAAAAAAAAAAAAAAGTGAAATAGAGTCATCTTTTATTAGAAAAATATGAATCTGAATTTTGATAAATCAAACCATATATAAATTTACAAAAACTATTTTAATTTGTGAGTAGTAAAACTTAATCGTCACATAAGTTTTTGCGCAGAAAATATCCAAATTGGTGAATGATGCTTTTTATTATTCTATTATCCATTTCAATACTTTAATTTTCTTGACTTCATATAAACCATCTATTGTTGGCCCACCTTTTATGGTCCAACCCAAAAACAAAAGGACAAAAATAAGAATAATAAATCTGAAGATATTTTACCTGACTATGACTCGTGAGTCTTCCAATAAGATCAATGGTCGATTGTTCACTTTCAAGAGTTGATATTCCCTTCAATCTCTTGTATCCAATTAGTTCAATTGCTAAATTACAATAAAACTTTTAATTGTTAATATTTTATTTTACTTTATACATTAAGAAATTATTGATATATCAATTAATTTAATATGTTTTACAGGATCATCCCAGATTATCAATTCAAACAAGTTTAAGTGTGTTCTTGTTTTATTCATTCTTTGAAGTTAGATTTTAAGAAAAGAAAATTGTATGGCAATTGTCGGAAACAGACCCTCTCAATTTACTAATGAGTAAATTTAATAAATTTCATTTTATCTTATCCGTTTATTTCATCAATAAATAAGAACATGCCATATTATCCATTTATTATCCATTTTCTTAAATGCTGAAATTTCAGCACCATTTTTTCCTTCTTTTTCCTGTTGCAAGTTTTTTCTCCCTTTTATACTCTTTAATTAATTTAATTTAAGTCATAATTCATCCATTTTTCTACTATATTTTATATCATATCAATTATCCTGAATCTTCTCATGATTAAATAATTCATTTGTCTTTATTAAATTATTATACTCATATTTTCATTGATACTGGAAAGTTGGTATGTATATTTTTTTACATACTAAACATATACAATTGAATTTTTTTTAATTTGATGGCATAATGAATCAGATCAATAAATAAATTCATATTGATAAGAATTTTAATTGAGAAAAAAAAAAGGGAACATCGATTTTAATTTTTAAATCTTATATCAAGAAATCAAAAATAAAATTTAAATAATTTTTAATATTAAATAAAATTTTAATCACGATTTTTTTATGTAAATATCTTTAATAGAAATGAACATAAATAATATTTAGTGGGTTAATTATATTTGAAAAAATGGATGATGTAGCATGTTCTTATTCATTAATGAAATAGACAGAAAAAATAAAAAATAAAAAATTACCAAATTTACCAATCTGTAAATTGAGAGTATCAATTTCCGACAATTGGCAATAATACCCTAAAAGTAGGATGAAGGTTTTGATTACTTATCTAATATGATACAATTATATTTTATATTCTATGTTAAACCAACATTTATTTTGCAAAATCATTTCAATATATTTGATTATTGACACGAGAAAACAGGTTTTTTTTTTCCTACCAATAACTCTTCAGTAGATAAATAATTGAGGTTGATGAACCAAACATCTTTATATATGCTACTTAGAATTCAACCCAACACATGTTGATTTGTAGTCCAATTGTTTCCACTACAAAATAAGTCAATCTTAGCCATGTACGTGTCTTTAATTTATTCTCGATTGATATTAACAATAACATCAATTAACTATTAATATATTTTAAAAAATAGTTATGGTACATAAAATCATTTAGTAATTAACAACATAAAAAATTATGACAACATGTCGAAATTATTCACAGGGCAGGATTTTACACTTAGTGCATGCTTGTTTTCAATTTAAATTTAGATTATAAAATGGGATTATTATTGTTTATATTACCATCATCAAATTATTACTAAATATATATTTTTATAATAAAATATTACATCAAATTAAATTTTCACAATAAAGTATTATATCAACCTATCTTTTACAATATTGATTTAACATCTACAATATAATCTCACATGATGAGATTTATTTTGTGTATATTGATTATGATGTTTTTCCCCTTATTTTAGATGTCAATTAATCCTTTATTCTTAATTTTGATGAAGTTTTGTGTTTCATAGGACAAGATAAGGATTTAATTGAAGTTTGAGATATTTTGGATTGATTTAGAAAAAAATTTGATGAAATTCTCAAACTTTACAAATAATGTGACGGTTTTAGCTTTAAACGTGGACACGCCTAAGCATTCAAACCTGATTCTCACTGACCAATTCTCGATAACTGTAAGAGTCTCAACAATAGGCGTGAGGATGCTTAACACCCGAAAATTGTAAAAATGAGAAGAAGTAGATAAAAACTGCAAAAATTATTATATAACTTCCACTTTGTATTATATTAGAAGTTGTTATTAGATAGAAGTATATAAGGATTCTAACCATTTCTTTCATCTTTAACTTTCATGTTACGCTTAAAATTCCAAAACTTTTATTTTTGAGATCTCAATTCTTCATGAAGGGCTAGATTTAATTTCTATCTAAGAGATAATCAAGACTTGGTTCTACTATTGTAGTGAGATCTAATTTAATTTTCTCGCTCTTTCTTTCTTATTATTTATATATCTTCTGTGCATATTAATTATTATTGTTCTGGTGAATTGTTTAAAAAGGATCCTTTGTCAATTTATCAAAATAATATACTACCAATTAGAACGTTGAATCCGTAATTATTTAATTGTTCTGATTTTGTGGCAATTAGCATAGTTGATTATATAAAGATTTTCAATTCCCTACTTTGAAGATATATGGTCTAGTCTAAATGAACCTACATATATATTTGTTGGCTAGAATTGAGTCTTTTTAGAACTTAATGTAATTAGTAAGAGAAGGACTTATGTGCCCCAGGGGCACGGATCCTAGGATTCGTGCCCCCAACCCGCTCTGCCCAACCCGCTCCATGATCCAAACCCGCTTTGTTCTAATATATATAGGTTTTTTTTATTTTTTTTATTTTGCCTTGAAGATTGGCGGGCAGAGCTGAGAGATGGCGAGAGCTGAGAGATGAGAGATGGCGGTCATCTCGTTTTGCTGCTCAATCTTTAATCTTAATTTCTTCTTCAATTTCTTCACATGATAAACTATACTGGAAAGTTTTTATTCTTGTCTTCCTAAAATCTAGGGTTCGTTTCTTCTTGCTATCAAAATTACCCAAACAACAATGGATGGAGATTTGAACAATGACCAAGGTAAAAGGTTTATGTCTTTTCATATATTGGATGAACATTTATACAATGAAAATAATACAAAAATTTGATATAAGTATTCAGAACCTTTATGTATGTAAGCATATGCGTATATAGACATCGTATATACAAATAGGTAGATATAGAGAGACATGATAGCTGGTTGATTCTACTTTTGTTCTTGTTGTGCTGGTTATGAATGCTTCACGCTCAGTTCGCAACTGGATTCCTTCTCGAGAGGCTGTGATGATTTTATTTTGGATTCCTCTATTTTTATTTTTATTATTATTGAATTTTTCTCTATTTGCAATTCTTGATTTAGTTTTAAATTTTGTGTCTTCTTTTCGCTTGTGAAGAGATTGGATTTTTGATTTAGTTTTTAATTTTCTGTTTTCTTTTCGCTTGTAAAGAGGTGCAAGACCTTTGTTATTTAACTAGTAATTTCACATTGGCCTACTAAGGTATAAATTTAATTTAAATAAAAAAAATTGTGATACCTGAAAGGGACCTATGTAATACTTGTAAGGTAAATATGTAATACCTTGAACGG
This sequence comes from Scutellaria barbata, assembly GCA_028654395.1. Classification (NCBI taxonomy): domain Eukaryota; kingdom Viridiplantae; phylum Streptophyta; class Magnoliopsida; order Lamiales; family Lamiaceae; genus Scutellaria; species Scutellaria barbata. Next base: position 15,508,047 of record CM053645.1, read on the forward strand.
AATATGTGTTTATGTAATACTTGAAATGAACATGTGTAATACATATAATGTATTTAAGTAATACTTGAAAGGAATATGTGTAATATTTGATATATGATCAGTGATACCTTTCAAGTATTATTAATATGATCTATAAGTACTACATATATACTCTTCAGGTATTATAAAATTTAATGGTTGAATTATGTAAGTAAAACCTTTAAAATATTATGAAAAAAAAGTATGAGGTATTATTGGTTTATTTTATAGGTATTACATATATGTTCTACAAGTATTACAAAAATTGTAATTGTTTATGATTTTATAAATCATAATTACCCTAAAACATTGATATATGATTGCTCATGACCAATGATATTTTTAAGATATTACTGATATGATCTATAAGTATTAGATATATACTCTTCAGGTATTATAAAATGACATGTGTAATACTTATAAGATAAGTATAATACTTGAAAGGAACATGTGTAATACATGTAAGATATTTATGTAATACCTGAAATGAATATGTGTAATACCTTAACAGCATACAACTAATATCTTCATTGAAAAATCTTAAAATTTCAAAAAAAATCCTCAAAATCAACAAATCATGATTTCATATTATTTGAAATAATTGATTTTCAATGTTTTAAAATTATTGTAATAAATTGTGATTTGAAATCAATTATCTAAATTTATGAAAATGAGTAAAAGAGTAGAGGAAGAAGAAAAAAACTCCATAAATGAATTTATGAAGATTTGATGAAGAATAAGAACAAGAATATAGAGAAGAAGAATAAGAACAAGAATATAGAGAAGAAGAATAAGAGCAAGAAGATAGAGAAGAAAAATAACGTACAAAACAAATAAGAAGAATAACAAATTGATAAGAAAAGAAATTAAGAAGAAGAAGGAGGGAGAAAAAAAAAGAGGAAAAAAGAAGAAAGCAGCGCTGTTTTTACATTAATACCTGAAGGGTAACAGTGTGATACCTTAAGAGTAAATGTATAATACCTTAAGAGTAAATGTATGATACCTTAAAGTATAAAATGCAGGTAGTGCGCGGCGTACACCAACTATGGTGTGGCCGCGCGTGGGGGCGCGTGGATGCGCGTAAAAGCGGCCCACGCGCCGGTTCGGGTTGGGGACACGAATCCTAGATCCGTGCCCCTGGTGCATATAAGTTTTGTCCAATTAGTAAATTAAATTATAAGAGAGTATCTAGGATTGTTTACTAATTAGGATAGTAATAAGAGTTTGTATCCTGATTATCGAATTTTAAGAAAAGATTAGATCATTAAGTCACATTAACAACTATAACCGATTTAATATTGAAAGAAAGATAGAATTCTTTCTTGAATTTGTTTCTTGACTAAACATTTTTATTTCATTGAATTCATCTTAGTTAATTTTAGTTGCTTTAATTTTATCAATTAAAATATAATTAAAAAACCCTAATCATTTTACTTTCAACAAGTTTGCAAAAGAATAACATTTTTTACGATTTTCTATGTATTTGACCTAACTCACTGCTATCTTAAGTTTATATTCTTAAAGTAAGTTTATTATTTGTTGGATTCGACACTCATCACCACCCTACAAAATCTTCGAATAAATATACAATTTCACTATTCATGGTTACTAATCCTCAAACAAATATACAATTTCACTATCCACCGTTGTCACAATATTTAGGACTTAAATGATAAAATTTTCTCAAACCCACCAAAACTCCCTCCAAACATATCATATACGATTCAAACTAATTTTTGAAGTCAATCTTCTGATTATGGAGAAATGAAGAACTCTTCACCTGACGGTAAAACTTCAATCGAATGAGATGCAAATAGTAAAATATATCCAAGAACCAACAACCTTTACAATATTTCAATCAAAATCTCTGTCGTATAATGGAGGCTGCGCTAGTTACAATCATTGACGAGCGATTCAACATAACTGAAAACAAATATAAGCATGAAATCAGCGAAAGATGAAGCAAACATTATTCTAGTTCCCTAAAATTCGCGAGTGACGTGGAAAAACAATTTGGTTAGAAATACAAATAAATAAACAAATATTCTGAAGAGTAAACAAATATGAATTAGTCAAGCAGGCATGTTATAAATTTGTGACAAATTCTGTTTGACACAAGAGTAACAAGTTGTTGATTATAATAGGTTTCATAGTTATTTGACTATTGTGTAAAATGGGCCCACGGTGTGGTACTGTGAGGGGAATCTCACCCGTGACACTTAATTATTCATTTAGAAATATAAAAAAATAAAAAATATTGCATAACTCATTTTAATCAAACAGCAACTAGATGCACGCCAATGAAGTAAAAATATCGACAAATGAAAATATAGATGCCAATGATCTATATAATGAGATATGTCCGGATTATTTTAATGTCTTTTCAAATCATCTCCACTTTAAATGTGTTAATGTTATAAAATCTTCTAAGACACAACATGCATACGAACTCTTTCACTCAAAGTCGTCTGGTTAGATTATTTTACGAATCATTTTATAACACGTAACACAGTTTGATTTTTGAATAGTAAGACTCCATTTCATAATTTGATTTTACTTTGTTTTTTTTTTTTTTTTTGAAATACCTGGCTTGAGGTTTACTTAAATTTTCTTATAAGAGAGTCGTCATAAAGTTTAGTTTAAATTAGTCGTGCCCCAAATGGTAATTAGTTATCTTTTGGATTCTAAATTGATAAAAATTCTATTATTTTATATATTATGTTATTGTTCTCGACAAAATATAATCCAATAAATAGTAGATTACATTCATGAATATAAATTATATTATCTGTTATTCTTAAGATTATTTGATGATATATATTTTTTATATTATAGAGAAAACGTTATTAAGATGTTTTGTGTTGATCATCATATGAGAAGATTTTATAATAATGTATAGTTTCAAATATAAATTAGGAAATAAACAAGGTCTATAATCTCTGATAAGATATTTCCAAAACCCTCTTTTGAAAAGTTCGCAGTAGATTTTTTTTATTAATTAATATGTTATTATTACATTCCATAGTTATAGAACACTTCTAAAATTTTGAATAAAATCGAATCAAAAGGATAATTATAAATATTATATATATATATATATATATATATATATATATATAAAATAGTAATATAATAATGAATATATAGCATATATACTCAATCAATGTTTTTCCCCATATTCTTACTTCATATATATCTATGATGGTTTCAATTTATCATGAAAAACAAAAATCATTTAAAACACGTAACACTAATAATACATGCTTAAAATGACACTTGATTAAAATCAACAAACTCTGAAGTAAATATATAATACATTAGATAATACTATAGAGTTAAGTTATGTAATAAACTGTTTTACAAGGAAACAAAGCAAAGGGGAAAAATTGAAATAAGCCGTGTATCATTTATCAAATCAAAAGATACGTTATAGCAAAGTGAAATAATATTGCAACAATATTTGCAGTAATTGATGCATTCTGGGAATCAAATTCAGATTTGTAACTCAATATTTGCAGTTTTCCCACCCTATTTCATATACAGCGTAAACTTTCACTAATTAAACAAAGAACTAAATGTATATGAAACCTCCAAAACCAAATGGAACGTTAACCCATGGAGTAGATGATGATCAAGATCTGTAAATTCATCATAATATTTGATTCAAGATATAATACATGTCCTAAAACAAGATTCCTATATTCACTAGTTATGTCCTTGGAACTGATTCCTCAATTGGAAATGGACTAAGGATTCTCAACTTCATGCAGAAATCAAGTGCAACTCCAGCAAAGAGAAAAATCAAGAGACTTTCAGAAACATAAACTGCACCATCAAAAGCATGTGACACAATGCTACCTGCATCCAGCTCCAATGGTGGTCCAGCTCCCAGCATTCCTAGCCCTGCATTATGAACATAAAAGAGTAAATATCTTCAAGCCCGTCTCCCTCCCCAAAATCCCACCGGCAAATCTTGGAGCAGAGTTATTAGTACCCTTTACAAAGCCAAAAGCAGCAGATGTCCCTGATTTTAGCTGAAAATTATCCAAGTCTCGTCTGATTGCATAACGGAAAGTGACTCCGAATAATGCACAGCTGATGAAGGTGATAGCCAGAGGAAGTATCAGCTCCGAATTGCTGGTAACTCGGGATAAGGAAATGGGAAGTTCTGCTATAGTGCCAATGATAGCTGATATTGAAGCAGCTTTAACAGATTGCAATCTCTCTTCATCTTTATTTGTGGATTGATTTGAGGCATCTCTGCCTGCATCTTTCAGTGACTGCTCTGCTTCTTCGACCATCGCTTTTGCTTCCAGTATTTCTTTCTGGCATTCTGCAATCTTCCAATTGCTATATAAGTCAGCATTCTTAGGTAATATGCAATGTATTATGTAGCTTAATTCTTACTCCAGTTCTTCTTCCTTCTTGCCTGAATGAAGGGTGCAGTGAAAAGTGGGAGCTTACAAAACATGAATAGAATACAAGAAAAGATCTCAATGATTTGAGCTTTGAAGTGAAAATAACACTAACAATGAAGTGACACCCCTCAACATACATTTCATATGTACTTCATTCTGCTCTATGTATTATATTCATTCATCACTCATCAGCCATTCATGCTATTGATTCATATAGCAAGCAAAGAGAAAAATAGCTATTATCCACTAAACACATATTCAAAACCCCCATTTCATGATATTGTATCCACATAAACTACCCATTTTTGTCCAAAGAATGTGAATAGATCATTATATTTGCCTTACAGTTATCTGCAAATGGCACATTTGTTGTCCCAAAAATCAAGAAACTGAGGGCTATACAATAATAGGAAAAAAAATCCAATCTTGATACCTCAGAGGCCCTGGACTCGAGCTTATTAATGTAATCCCTCACAATCTTGGCCTCAATTTCTTGCTTTTCGATCTCTGCAAGCTCTCGCCTGGCAATTTCAACTCTCTGAGAGGCTTGCTCGAGTCCCTCTAACAAATGCCTATTCTCTTCTTTGTTCAAAAGTTGCTCCACTCTCTCGTCCACCATACCCGACAACAAGTCCTTCATACTGCCACCATTTCCATTTTCGATGCATTTTGCAGCAACAGATGCTCTTGAACTTGCAAGTATAGCTGGGACTTTCAGTATGTGAAATTTATGAGGGAGATAAGGTGGATTATTTACAGGCGGGATAAGAATTGATGAAGGGTTTCTTGTGGTTGTGGTTATGATGATTTTCATGGTGTCAAGCTTTGAGCTTTGTTTACATTATTAGTCTTTCTGTCATATTTTGATGTTTTATTCATAACCCATGTCATGATTTAACCCTTTGGTTTTGATTTTGATGCAGTGATCCAACTTGGGCTTGCTAGGGTTGGGGTTGTTGTTGGGCCGGCCCAAAGTGAGTGGGCTTGGGAGTTACAACTTCATTCTTGAGTCTTCTTCGCGGATATCCTATGAGCGTTTTCTGAAACTTGAAGAGCCATAAAGGCATGTTCAAAGCAATTTCAAGGACTTTTCTCTGCACTAACCACTGTCTCTTCAACTTCAAATCCAATCCCTTAACCCCATTCCGCTTTGCCATCTCGTCCATGTCGACCGCCGCCGTCAAGCGAGTTGGTACTCACAATGGAAGCTTCCACTGCGACGAAGCCCTCGGCTGCTTCATGATTCGCCTCACCAAAAAGTTCTCCGATGCTCACATCCTTCGCACGCGTGACCCTCAGGTGACATTCTCATTTCCCCGCAGCGTTAATGACTGAAAATGTTAAGCTTTAGTCTCTGTCTTGCTGTGCTTGTCATGTTTCTTTATGTAGGCCAAGTGTTTGATGGAATGTATCTTGAACTGTGTTAGGTGCTGGAAACACTTGATGCTGTGCTTGATGTTGGTGGGGTTTTCGACCCCTCCAAAGACCGCTACGATCATCATCAGAAGGGTTTTGAAGAGGTTTTTGGCCATGGGTTTAATACTAAGCTTAGTAGTGCTGGTCTTGTTTACAAGGTATTGTTCAATGTAGATAGATTGTTGCCTTTCGTTTTTTTTTTTTTTAATTAGTTTATAAAACAATTTACTGTTCGTGGATGAGCTAGATTTCCCTTGATTATTTTAGTTTAACTATGATTCTTTTTCTAATTTGCATGATTACTTTCAATACTGGGAGTCTTAGTTTTGCATATGTTTAGCCCTAGGGTTTCTTATTATTTTTTTAAGAGGTAATTTGAGCTGTGTTTCTTACCTGCAGCATTTTGGGAAAGAGATAATTGCTAAGGAGCTTCAAGTTGATGAAGATCACCCAGATGTGCAACGCTTGTTTCTGGCAGTTTATAGGAACTTTATGGAGGTTATTTACCTTGGCATTTATAAGCACCTTTTCTTGTTCTTTTTTCCTTTTTTTTTTTGTTTAGATTTCTTTTATAAGATTTTTTCCGGTTTCTCCACTATTCTTTGATTAAGCTTCCTGGTTATTTATCAGTTTTCAATCCACTATGTAGTGCATCGGGTAAGATTAGTATTTTTCTGCTGCAAAACATGAAGGATTCTTTCACTTGAACTGATTAAGCCCATAGCTTTAGGTAGATACTATGTGAAGAATAGAAGCAGGGTACCATTCTAATCCTAGAATAGCATTCATGTCCTTGCTCAATGCTTGAGGTCTGATTACGTCAATTATCTTTGATAGATCTCCTTTTCAAGCTCTGTTTATGCAATTGATTATTAAATTTTGGTTAATTAGATTTTCTAAAAGTTTACATAGCCTTGTCAGATTACATGTGTAACCCTTTGTGTCTATTGATAATAACAGGCGATTGATGCCATTGACAATGGAATCAATCAGTATGATACAGACCAGCCACCAAGATATGTGAATAATACACACTTGTCATCACGAGTTGGAAAATTAAATCTGGATTGGACAGATTCTGATCAGTCATCTGAGAAGGAAGATGAAGCCTTTGCACGAGCAATGTCTTTGACTGGTGGTGAATTTTTGGATGTAAGTTTTACATCTGGAAGGTGTCTTCTTCTCTTATATATGTAAATTTTACCTCTTCTGAAAACTTTTTTAATCATGAACTTGCACAATCAAAAGATGTCGATTGGAAATGATCTTGAAAATACCCTTGACTTCTGTTTTGGGTTTAATTTGAAGATTATTTTGCCAGAAGTTCTGAAAGTAGTTATGTTTCTTCAGAATGTCAGATTTCTTGCAAGATCATGGCTACCAGCTAGGACAATTGTGATGGAGTGCCTTGATGTGAGGCTCGATATTGATCCTAGTGGAGAAGTTATGGTCTTAAATAGATTTTGCCCAGTAAGTAAACTTTACCTGCACATTAGAAAATGTAAATGCTGGTTTGCGCTTTGTAATAAAGTTCATACTTCTGTTCTATTCTGGGTTTAATCAAGTAAGTTATCGATTATTTGTCTGGGGGAGCATGATATTTTTCAAGTAATAATACTTAATACCTAGTTCCTGATGAAGGCTCACTATCTATTTAAGAGAAGAACTAAACATTTGTGAAATTGATAGGAATATTTGAACATCAAAAGCCAATTGATCTGAACCTGGAGTAAACCTAAACCCCCGGTTATTTATATGTCCCCTTTCATTTTATCTTAGAAATTTAGTTGGCCCCAGCTTTTTGCTTCCTTTATCCAAGTGATCTAACTTCCATGCCACCGAAACACATCTTCATGCTACAGGAGATGCACTGTCTATACGATGCTGATTTTTTTTTAGGTTTCCAGTTATCAGTAGGCTTTCATGATCAAGTTTCTTTAACCTTTAATCTTAACTCAAGTCATCTTTTAGTCCTTAGAAAGAGTCCTTGTCCAAGTCGTTTTTTATCAATGCATTTTGGAAATAGAAATTTATCAGCATGGACTTTGGAGGCTATAAACAAGCTGAATAATTTTTTGCTTTACGATTGGTTTGATTAAGAAATTACTTTCTACAGTGGAAACTTCACTTGTTTGAGCTCGAGGAAGAGATGAAGATTAACCCACCAATTAAATATGTGCTTTACCAGGTAATATGCAGACCCATTCCTTTTCATATAGTTCTCTTCCATCCTCCACTAATAAGTTCCTTAAATCATCTCATGATATTTATTTGGCCACTCATTGCCGTACGCTTTTGTTGTTCCTTTCCATCATCATTCATCCTTGGGAAATGTTTATAGGATGAGCGAAGCAAAAGTTGGCGAGTCCAGGCAGTGGCAGTAGCACCAGATAGATTTGAGAGCCGTAAGGCCCTTCCTGCTCAATGGCGTGGTCTGAGAGACGACCAATTGTCTAACGAGTCGGGAATTCCTGGCTGTGTTTTTGTCCACATGAGTGGGTTTATTGGTGGAAACCAGACATATGAGGGTGCTCTTGCAATGGCAAAAGCAGCTCTGAGGCTCTGACCGTGAGAACCATTCAACTGGAGAAATCAAATCTTTGGAGTAAATTATCTGCAGAATTGATTTCATAGAAATTTCGTTTGAATTGAAACTTCTACGTACTTCATTTGAGTTCTACAAGTATTTCCATGACTCAATTTTGGTAGTGTGAAGTTAAAACTATCATATAACTTGATTCTGAATGGAGTTTGATGGTACTATGTCAGACGAGGAATGAAATTTACAAGTTATGTACCAAACTGCCCCAATGTCAAAGAAAAAAATTATTTTCTCCCAAGTTTTTGATTTTCTACACAACTTAAGCAGGCTGCGCATTAAATCTTTTCTGTTGGTCGAGTTCCTTAAACTAGTATTGATTTTAAGGAATAATTAAAAAAAATCCATTATTAGTGATTGATTGATTAATTATAGACCTAAAATGTCACTTTTAAATATTCAGTATTTTACAACTTCCCTGTAACAAATGGGCTTTATGAAATTTTTTGGCTGCGAGGCTGGACAATTACAACAGATTTCAATCCTGTTTTGTGCAGTTTTTAAGGCACAAATTAGAGTTATGCATCATGGATATTTTCCCTTTTCTTATGATAACTTACTTGACAACAAACATTACAACTATAATGTCCTCCGAGTAGAATACTTAATACCCAACTATCACACTGGAATTGTAGCTCCTGGATTGATCATACATTATATAATCCTTCATTACTTAAGAATATCCTCATCTATAAGAGAAACTAATTTCTGAGTAGCGCATCGAGCACATTCTCAGAGATCAAAACTATATGTATTAAACGAATGTTGGGTACAATGGGTTAATCTATATGAACTAGCAAGATCGTATCCGTACAGCAAGCAAAAAACTGTATCACAGGAAGATACAGAAACTTAGCTCAATACAACAAGAAGTGTTAAATCCTTAAACATGCTAATCTGTCAACATATTTCATCACGATTTAGCTTGTGACATCTCTATCTGCTGCATTCATCATGGCTTGAGGTGTGGGCTCCGCGGCCCCCTTGATTTCAGCTTCAACAAAAGGAATTCTTGATGGTGGAGGAGGACGATCCACTTCCATGGGGGCTGCTGTTCTTGGGGGTGATGATGGCTGCACATCCACATCGGGATAGGCTGCCTTAAATCTGGCTCGCAGCCCTTCATCGACCAACCGTACTCCTTGTAACTGATTACCAAGTGATAGCCACCTGATCACCAAGTATTGTCATCCCCCAGAATACTAGTATCAAGCAACTACTTTTGATTTAATGAAATATTAATCAGAGTTCTTCTCAGAAGAAAAACTCTGATGATATGTCATCTTTACGGAATATTAATAAGAGTTCTGGCTCCACATTTTATATTCATATGGCACAGAAATCATATTGTTTGAAATCTATACCATTTGAAGCACTTCACTCATCTATCTTCAATAAATCTTTGCACATGTGATTGAATGGAAAATCTGCCAAGAATTCAAGAAAACATACCCAGCCTGTACATTGTGCATCCTCGCAAACAACTCCAGCTTTCTTGTCCTTGGACTTATCCTTTCCAACATGGGATACATCTATAACACGTCATGCAACTGTTTAGCCACACATACATGACAAAAGTCTAATATAATATACGAAAGGATAAATTACATTTTGGACCTACTATGAAAACAGGGAACTTATAAAGGTCAAATTCTAACCAAGTTAAAACCATTATAATCAAAAGATCAATTGTTTAAAAAGCCTTTTCTTACCAGGGGTTAGAATTGAGATAATGCTCATTAGCAATAACACATGTTAACAAGTTCTCTAACTACCAAAGGAAAATCTTCCCCTGTAAAGGGCGTCTGTTAGTATAAGATGAAGCACATATCATAGAAATTTTCCCTTTCTTTCCTAAATTAAAAAATTTCTTACTTTTTTTCCCTCCTTCACATTTGTCTATTTTTGCTTGCTTCTCACCATATAATTTTGTTCTGATCAAGTGAGAGAGCAGCAATGTTTTAGGGAAGAATGATAATTAGTAACACTCTAATAATCTAAGTAAATTTTCTTTTTAAACTTTGAAGGACAGAAAGTTTCCAAAAATTAGGTAACTGCAATTAGAAGGATGGAACCAAAACTGATGCTGTCCATGGTGTTTATTTAAACTTAGAGATAAATTTAAAAATTAAAAGACAAAAAAAGTTATTATCTGTCTGTGGAAAACACACATAACAGGTGCTCTATTATTTTAGGGATAATAATAAAATCCATTTTACTATGAGTGGATGCTCTTATATGTTTATTTTTGACGTTGATATTCAATAAAGTATACTAGCATACATGTTAAGCACATTACATTCAATATATTATTTTATTATTGACATTTGACACCATTATTTCAGAAATATTTTACACGTGCATATATGTAAGCTTCAGAAAGTAAAATAATTGCACCTATAGAAATTTTGAACATGCATACCATATAACATTTACATACACATTTTATCAGAGAACAATCAAGTAAATATTTCCAAGTATTTGAACTATCTAAATATTATATTAAGGGCAAAGAGAACGAGGAAAATACATATCAACAACGTCCAAGAATAATAATATCATGATACCATATGGATGCAGGGTGCTTAAAAGTGTTCTAAGAGTGACTTGAAGAATAGTTGATGGAGTGAAGTGAAATGCAGATTATAATCAAATGCAAGCAAACAAGTTGTTAAAATATGAATTTCATCACTAACCTCATCCGGTTTACGACTTGTTTCACGAACTTCAGCAACAATCACATCAGTGTCAATATTTCTATTTACTTCAGGGTTACCCTTTACCCCAACAAGGCAATGCTCCTTGCTGTGGTTGAGCCAGTGGCCTGTGCGACCTGTTCTGATGATTCTCTGAAGCTGATTGGTCTTCACCCAGATGATCTCCTCAACACGCTTGTAACCCCAAAGTTCCAAACTACACATGCATAAAATTCGAACAGATCCAAGTTAACATACATCACTTGTGTAAGAAATTTGAATACACAATACCAGCTTTTTTTTTTTAATCAGCAGTATGAATGCTGCAAACTTGTTCTAATGGAGTACAATTCCTATTTAACAAGTAAAAGGTCATGCTTGGAAAACTAAGAGATTAAACACCTTCACCAGAACTTCAAACAAAAATCTGACACTCTGCTATTATAGTCTATTTTTCCAGTTTAAAGAAACATTTAGTGCCATTTTGATTGTTGAAGGAAAATCCTCCAGTATCTAGTTATTGTTTAAAGAAAACTAAAGAGTCTCCTAACAGAGGTATTAGGGCAATTCTAGCAAGAGATATATTATCCTAAGAGGCTAAGACAAAGAAGAGAGGCATACCATTCACGTCCAAGTTCCATTGCACGCCCTGTAACCCAAAGAAATATCAGACCATCAGTCTGTAATGCAGGAACATTAAGAGTGCGCATTTCATCATCAGCCATGGTTCCATAAGGCAACTCCATATGAATATCCCAAGGTGGATCAGCCATTATAACTCCAAATTGACCTAAAATATCCATTCTAAAAGAACGTATGTCACAGTTAATCCATTGTGGTTCTCCAAGCTCCACTTCTGAGCAGTAGTGAGCACTTTGAGGCTTCAGCGGCTTTGGGGGAGTTAAAGTAGCTTGCCCCATCATCATAGGTGATACATCAGGAGTTGAGTCGAGCTCATAATGGACATACTTGCATGTCTACCAAAAATGCAAGTATCAGTATTTTGATTCCACATATAAACAAAAACATTATCCACATGAAATGAAAAATTATGACGAAACTACCTTCATGTGACGACAGGTGTCAAGAAATGAACAATCTCCTAAATTCACATCAGTATGTGCAGCAATTATGCGCCGAAAATGGACCTGAACCAAATGAAAAATTAGTTAAATGTGATAATATCAAAGGTGTTCCACAATTTTAATAAATAAACTTGGCATCATCTACATTAAATTGAGATTTCCTCCTCATAGACCACTTGCAGTATGACCCTGAACTACCCTTGCACAGTTGCACTCACCTTATCGCAAGCAATATAAGAACCAGACTGACGCCGGCAATCTTCTTTAGTCAATGCTGAACAGTATTCTTTCACTTGAGAACCACCTTTGCTTTTGAACTATACAAAAAGCAGCAGTGTCAAAGGTTGTTAGACTGATATCAGAAATCCACTCTAGCCAACAGCTGGAGGAATGGCCAAATTCAAAGGTATGTATATAAAATTAAAGATCCATATTGAGGCTAATTTTGAAAAATAAAAATATATATCCTATGTAGATAAAGAAAAAGAGATACATCTAAAGTTCACATCTTCCATGGAAGAGAAATCTTGAAACTTCATAATGAAGAACTTCTGGAAAAATCACAAGTTAGGATTTGCAGTTGAAAAGTAAAAACTTTGAGCATAATCGCAACAAACGTGTAATAAAACCAGGATCACTTCCTTTGAACAAGCACACACCTTAGCAGCCACAGCAGTTTCTTTAGCAGTAGGCCTGTGGATGAGGTCCAAAAGCTCCTCTCCAGTTTTCGACTTCTGCAGTTCCTTAAAACTCTTCTTATTTAATAAAGCCTCGAGATCCTTCATATCCTCCTCCTCCGTCCTTGGCTTCAACACAAGGGCATTTGTTCCCCCTCCTTGAATCCCAGGAGGAGGCATTGAAAGCTGCCTATGCATTGGGGGTGGTACCCCTACACCTCTTGGTACCCCTATCATCCCCATCCCTCTTGGCCCCACACCCCTCGGCCCCATCATCATTGGCCCTCCGGCCCACATATCCTGCATACCCCTTCCAACACCGAAACCACCCCCTCCACCAATCGCACTCTCCCCACCCTTCCCTGCTTCACTAATAAGCCTATTCCCATCATTCATATTTCCCTCATTCAACTGCTTAGTTTCAGGCAACTCCTTCAACAGCCTGGTCCTGTCGATATTCATCACCATTACTCTCGATTTACCACTCACCACGAACTCTTCTAAGTCCACCCCACCATTATCCTCCGCCATCGACCTCAACGCCATCTCCACCGCAAGAATCGCCCCAGACTCGCCCCCCAGCTCCCTCAGTGCCGCCTTCTCAGCCACCGTAGCTGATGAATCGTTCTCCAATTTCCTCAACACCGTGGATGAATCGATGGGATTAAATGGCACCCTCTCCAACAAACAGACTGCCACCATGGACCTAACAACCGAGAGCGGGCCGCCACTCTCCTCGATCAAAGCCCTCTCACTCTCTCTTGGCGAAGGCTTCGAAACAGGGGCAGAAGTAGAAAGCTTGGGATTCTCCAACGGCAACTTAGGAATGTGGGCTTTGCTTAAACTGGGTTTGGAAGGAAGTATTTGAGAGAGCGGAGTAAAGGGTTTGTCGCTGAAAGATGATATGGCTTTGAGAGAGAGGTCGAGAGAAGAAACGAGGTCGGGGACAAGGGTTTGAAGGGAGGCAATGAGGTCCAGCTGCGTGGTGTGCAGGTTGTCTACGCGGGATTCAAGCTGCTGCCTTATCTCCTTCGCTGCTGAAACTGAATCTTCATTCGATTCACCCTCCATCTCCGCTCCTACGTCCTACCTAGCAATTCCACAAATTGTGTGTGTAAATTGGAGGGAGCAAAGAAAGTGTCGATTTTGAAGAGAGGTTTAGCGTGAGATGCAGGAGATGGTGTTTAAGAGGAGGAGATCGCGATTTGGGCCTAATACTTTTCATGGGCCATATTATCCCACTTCAATATATCAAAAGCCCACACGGTGGATCATAGGCTCTGGCCCATTATGTAGAATTTTATTTTTGTTAATGAATTATATTTTATTTTAAAAAAATAAAGAAAAAAGGTATAATCGTGAATAAGAGCTGAAATGACGTCAATAGTTTATTGATACTTCCACTGCAGTGGTTAGTCTTTTCTTCTGATCATAATTCACCGAATCTCCGGCAGAGACCGACAGAACTCCACTTCTTATCTGCCCTTCAACTACTCCATTTACCTCTCCCTCTCTCTCTCTCTCTCTCACACGCCACTGTAGCAACTTCGTGCTGGAAGACATGAATAGATGATCAGGTGAGTGTAAGGATCATATTCGATTCTCTCCTCTTACGAGGCAAACGTAACGAGTTGTTTTTTAGCTGTTTTTTTTTTTTTTTCCTTTTTGAGTTGATCTAAATGGTTTTTTTTTTTTCTCCTTTTCTTAAACCTGTTTGATTAGGGGTTTTGGTTAATTCTGCCTTGATCATTTGTTTCAAGAAATCTCTCTTATTTATTGACTACTTGAATAATGATCAGTTTCTGCAATCTGATTTTTGATTCCTAATCGCCTTTCTCTTTACCCATTACATATTTTTGCCGTTTTGGAACAGGTATTGGGCCATATAAGAAGAGAACAAAGACTTACTTTCTTGTCCCTGGGAATAAAGGTAAACTCTTTTTGGACCTTTTGAGTTTGTTTCACTATCCAAGAAAGGATCATTAAGGTTCTTTCTTGTCTTTATTAATTTCTTTACGTATTAGATGATCTTGATCTCAAGCAGTTCCTGTACAATCGTGGTTTGAGAGTCTTGATCGCAAATGGCTGAGATGATTGGTCCAAGATTGTACTGTTGCTGGAATTGTAGAAATCATGTTGCCCTTCATGATGATATCATCTCTAAAGCATTTCAGGTGAGTTTGGGCATTTTCCTTCCTTTCTTTTTTCCCCCTCAAGATTCATTTGTATACTGCTCAGTAAGTTAGTTTTTGGTTTGGAGATTAGAATGTCTACTTATCATGTTGATCTTCCTTTGGTGAGTTTAGGGATTGAAGTTAAATTTTACTTACATGGTGGCCTGGAAAACTTACAGAAAATTGAAGGGTATCTGTTGCTCTCAATAAGTGTTGATTAAAGTTAAATAGTTAGAATTAAATGCTTGTAGTTACAAAAAGAGGGAACCACAGTTTAAATAGTTAGAATTAAATGCTTGTAGTTACAAAAGGAGGGAACCACAGTTCCCACGGAAGACAAGGTTTCTCTTAATGTGAATACGCTTTGTGAATGATGTCCAAATGAAGGTGAAAGAATAAAAATGTAGTAAATTTTGATTTGACATAATTGTTTCTTTATATGTATGGTGTGTGTATGAATATGGTTCACACTCTCCCCTTGCAATTTGGTTGATATTGGTCTTAAAGTATGTATTTTTGTTATCAATGATAGGGGAGAAATGGTCGAGCATTTCTATTCTCACATGCTATGAACCTTTCTGTTGGGCCTAAGGAAGATAGGCAGCTACTGACTGGTCTTCATACAGTTGCTGATGTTTATTGTTGTGACTGTCGTGAGGTCTTGGGATGGAAATATGAGAAAGCTTATGAGGAATCACAAAAGTACAAGGAAGGAAAGTTCATCTTGGAAAAGTCAAAAATTGTCAAGGAAAACTGGTAGCCCATGGTAAAGTTGTTGATTTACCATCATAATCTTGGTTGTGGTGCAAGAATGCTTGAATGTGTTCCTTCCACTAAAATATTCTCATCAGTTCTAAATGTTTATTCATTGTTTGTTCCTGTGCATATGCACACTCTATTTGTTCTGTAAATAATGTTGAACAGTGTGAAGAAGTTTGTCAATTTGGTGAAATCTAAACTCTAGCCAAGTGGTATATCTGTGTATCACATTCTGTGATGATCTTTTCAATGCTATTTATCAGCTTCTACCATGAATTATGGAAGGTTATAACAAGTGGCTAAATGTTCTTAAAATGGTCAAAATGCTTTTACCTTCTGTAAGCTGCATCACTGAAGAAGTATAAAATTACCATTTTATCATGCCAGCATTTGGTCTGAAATATCGACTGTGTATTACATTGATTATTATGTGAATGGCATTTGATGGCACTTGAGAACGAAGTTAGTGCTTCCACATCAGATAGAGCATCATCCCACCACTCTGATGCATCAACCTTGAATGCTATTCCCTAGAAAGATTTCATGTAGGGTGATTATGCTGTTGAGAAACATAATAGAAGCATGGGGCAGTCATTGATGATTGAAAGTGTTAAGAATTCAGGAACCTACTATGCTGGTTCATGGTTTACTGCATCGAGCGAGATGAGCTTAAGCATTTCTTCTCTTTCTCTGACAAATAATGAGAATGAATTATGCAATGATCTGAAGTTAGAGCTTAATGCCATTGACCTGCTGTATTAACAACGTTGTCAGGAACTTTCGAAGATGAGGGAGGCTGCAATTGAAAATGCCAAAAAGAATTGGATCATGAAGAAAATATCTGTTCTTTAGTGTTACTGGTATTTTGGACGTGTCACGTAGCAACAGCTCGTTTTTGTTTCTGGAGAAATGAAATTCAGATTCATTTTTGTTGATGAAAGTAATATATAATCTGAATGAATGATTTTTGGCTGTTCTAAGTGAGGATAAATCTTGGTTTCCACGAAATATGGATGTATTTGGGAGACATTTCTGTGTTTCATTCTTTCTTTTCTTTTTTTGCCTCTCTTTCATCTCAACAATGTATTTGGAAAATTGTTAGATCAAAGACCAGTTTGGTTGAAACTTGCTGCTTAGTTTTTTTTATTTTATTTCATTCATCTTGTGTTTCATTGTTTGATTGCTATGCATTTGATCTAATAGTTGAGGATGCTGAAAGCAATTAATCCTCAATGTAAGGCTGGGAATAGATAAATCTGGTTAGAAACGCAAAGTCATGATGAATTAAACTGTATTTTGCTAAAATAAGCACATGTTTTAAGCAAAGGATTATAGGAGAATGATTGAAGTTGTTCTGCAAGTTGGTAATGTCTCAATGAAACATATAGGAAGATTTTTATTTTTCTTTGGTTTTTGTTTTTTCGAGTCTGAGGTGAAAACATTACATATTTGACATACATTTAAAGTATTAGATAAAGAAGCACAAGATGAAAGAAAAAAAGCAGCAAGTTTCAACAAAAAAATGGCCTTTTGACCTAACAATTTTCCAAATACATTGTTAAGATCGAAAGGCAAATTTTTTTTTAATAATAATAAAGAAAAGAATGAATGGAAGACAGAAAGGCCCCCCCAATACATCAACGTACAATTTGAGAAACCAAGATTTATCCCCACTTAAACCAGCAAAAAATCATTCTTCTAACTATACTTTCATCTACAAAAATGAATCTGAATTTCATTTCTCCAGAAACAAAACAACGAGCTGTTTAAAAAGGAAAGTGGAGCGGAGATGACATCCAAATATAAGCAACACTAAAGAACAGATATTTTCTTCATGATCCACTTCTTTTTGGCAGTTTCAATTGCAGCCTCCCTCATCTTTGAAAGTTCTCGACAACGCTGCTGATACCGCAGGTTAATGGCGTTAAGCTCTAGCTTCAGATCATCACATAATTCATTCTCATTATCAGTCAGAGAAAGAGAAGAAATGCTCAAGCTCATCTCGCTTGATGCTGTAACCCATGAACCTGCATAGGAGGTTCCTGAATTCTCAACACTTTCAATCATCAAGGACTGCCCGTTGCCTCTCTTATGTTTCTCAACAGCATGATCACCCTCTAGGAAATCTTTCTTGGAGACAGCATTAGAGGTTGATGCATCAGAGTGATGGGATGATGCTAGATTTGATGTGGAAGCGCCATTGTTTATTAAACTGGTGAACTCCGAATATGTGCCTCTCACACTAGCTTTGCTTTCATGAGTGCCATATGATGAACAGCAGTCTCTCACACCACTTGCTACAAACTTATCATTGTCAATTGTAGAGGATCCCTCCTGTGACCTCTTTCCTACACTCAAAGTTCTGGATGATGAACGCCAACAAGGTACGAGCTGTGAAATTAAATTGTTGATCAGCTCAGCTATAAAAGCAACATCATCTTTCCACAAGTCAAGTGTTTCAACCATCTCCGCGGCAATTGATGATGCAGTATCAGACTTAAGGAAAAACATGAAGTGAACATTCCGCACCCTACCTGTAAATAAGTATTTTGATTGTGATTAATATCTTAATGTGAGGAACAAACATACTGAAAACATTGTTTTAATAGGAACTATTCCGATGTTACATACCAGAATAGTCAGAAATTCGCAGGGTTAAAGAGATTGAATTGTCATCATACTTTTCTCCCTTCAACGCAAACTCGTATCTCGCATTACATTTGTTCAGTTCGAAACCAGACATAGGAGGAGTTTCAAACATGCTATCAACAGAAACACCTCCTGATAGAATTTTATAAGATGGGTCGGGATCCATGAATGGAGAAACGGATCTAAATGAGTTCACTGACTTTGGTGTAAAGTCAGATAGCTGCAGAGGATCACAAGTATAGTCCTTGGAATTTTCAGACAGGAGGAAAGGTGCTTTCAAGAGCTCAGCAGCAGTCGACCTCTGAGAGGCTGGAACCAAACAATTTTCAATGAACATCTTCACCTCAGGGTCCTTTATTTTCCCCAGAGCAGCTGGTTTTATGCCCTATAAATTAAAAATCCAATATTTATTAATGTAAAAAAAAAAAAAATCCAATCTGAAGACATTTCTCAGCAGAAACTTGCTAATTAACCACTCCACTAAGATATGAATGGGAGTTCATCAAACTTACCGATGAGACCTTCTTGTATATCTGTGCTTGATTTTTGCACTCACTGTAAGGGTATTCACATGCTACCAACTCCAGTATACACATCCCAAAAGAATAAATATCCACCAACTCATTGTATTCCTCCTCATACAATTCTGGAGCCATAAATTCAGGTGTACCTACAAAATTAACATAATTTAATATCATAACAAAAATGGAGACTGAGTAGAGGAGGCGTCAGGAAAAACAATGAGAATTAAAATAATTCCATATCATAACAGAAAATGGTGACTGAATAGAAGAGGCATTTCTTCCAAGTACAACAATTACCAATAACACTTTTTGCAGTAGGTTGTTGCATTATTGTCGCCAATCCAAGGTCTCCAATTTTAACTTCTCCATGATTCCCATTCACCAGGATGTTATCACATTTCAAATCTCTGTGAATAATAGGAGGACTGTGTGTGTGCAGATAATCTAAACCTCGAAGGATCTGCTTAGCCCAGTTCTTGATGGCCTTCATGTCAACACTCTTATGTTTGTTTCGATACCTAAACCAGAAGGAAACACAATCTTTCTAAAAAACACCAAACATACAGTGGAAAAGATTGAGAACCATTTGAGACAAAATTGGAAAACTCACTGCCTCAAACTGCCTGAAGTGAACAGCTCAGTAATCATGTTTATAGTTTTGTTTTTATCATCCACCCAAGAGGCATATGACCTAATGACATTATCATGTTTCAGTGTCCTTAACAGATGAACCTCAGAATACAACCTCTCCAAATGTTCAGGTGACTGCAGTGCATCCTCTATATTTACTTGGTTCCAAGCAACTTCTATGCCATCGATCTCATCAAATCCCTTGTAACTAAAGACAAGAACCAAAAAAGAAGTAAATTTTGACAGGTAAGACAATGGTAATCATATCTGCTTAAAAAATCTCAAATGCCTGAATTCTCTTACGAAATAAAAAGGAAAAACCAAACAGAAGATAGTCTAGGAAGCATACACATTCTTGAATGCTCCTCTCCCCAGGATTTCATTATACTGAAGGAAGAAAAAGAAAATCATAACAAAATAACTAAAAGGCAAAATGATTAAGAACAAATAGTCAAAATGACAAGCCAAGCAAGAGCACAAATTAGCAGGATAAATCGTTACAGATACTGCACTTAAGAGGAGCTTTAGATACTTTATTGGTCTGAATCAAGGGCCCCAATAGCTATTTGATGGCATCTACCTATTCCTGTGAGCGATGGTGGGCTAAGGAGGTGATCACTAACACATAAATCTCAGAATTCTAAACCATAATTCTTCTGAATGTGTCAACAAGATAACATTTTCCCTTACATGTTTCAAGTGGAGATAACACATCTATATTTGTACTGCAAGAAGGGAATAGAAAGTATATTTACAGAACGCAGATAAATCTCATAGCAAACGAACCAACATTTATCTGAAGAAACAGATAGCAGAAACCGCCAAATCACCTATACAATGGCATGTCCTGAACTTCGCGTTGTACTAAATCAAATCTAACAGAATGCTTAATAGCTAACCAGCTAATCAGCTAAAAAATTTAAGATTCCACAAATCAATAAAGGTGCATCAGTTTGTGTCAATGCAAAAACTGAGGAAGAAAAGGTTGGAACAGAAATAGGAAAAAGGGGGAAACTTTACCCGAATATACCGTCTATCGGGAGATATTTCTACAACATCCGATTCCACAGTATCCATTTTACATTTCTTCTCCAATTTTTCCACCCATGACTCTTTATCCCCAACATTCATTGTAAAAAGAAGAAAAATTATCCAAAAAAGGGGAGATTAAAATATCAAATCAAACTGTACAATTACGATTTGGGTTATAGGAGGAGACGTTCAGAGAAAGCTTCACATGCAACGGAAAATGAAGTAATATCCGACCCAAACGGAAATGGGCATCCAATGAAATTCAACTTCAGCGAACGTGACGAAGAATTGGAATACACTTCTCCTCCAATCTCTCTTCCCATCTCATTTAGTTGATTCTTCAACTGCCAGATTCAAAAAAATTACAAAAACAAAAACAAAAAAAACAAAAAGAGGGAAAAGGACAAATGGGGGATGGGGGCAAGAATTAGGGATTGATATGAAACCCTATAAATCCAGCCCCTTAATCATATTGGGGATTTTGGAAAAATAATTGGTGTTGAACCAGAAGAAAACCCTAAAAAAAGGAGTAAAGCCCACAAAATGTGACTGAGATTAATGAAGAGATGACTGATAATCAATTGATTATCCAAAGATTCATCACTCGGAGTCGGAAAGAACACGAAGAAATAATCGCAGTAGGGAGATTTGGAAGAAAGCTAGATGAACAGAAAAACTGTGTACAAAAGATAATATTGCGACTTTGGGCTTTAAACTAAATCGCTGAACGAATGCAACGAGTCTTGTATAGTTTTTTCGTGTGGGCATCTGGAGTAGCGACTTTTACCAGATCATAGCAATAATTTGGAAAGTATGAAACTCGAGATATTATTAACTTTCTGCATGTTAAAAAGGAAAAGCAAAAGGAAATTTAGCGAAAAGGGAACGAAGTAGATATGGAACAAAATAAAAATATAAACATTTTTTTAGACAAAATAAAGACAAAAGGAAACAATATGGAATTTAAATAACAATGTTCAAAATTAAAAACGTACTAACAAAAATTAACTCCAATTCGACGGAAACCATCAACAATAATCCTACACTTTGTAAACGTGTTTTTCTTTTTTCTTTTTTTCTCCTTTGTTTTACATCTAGGATTTGGGCAATTACTTAAATTGAGATGTGCACCCAATTTATCGATTCTTATATTAAGATCATAATTTTGATGTATTTTATCATGATAGTAATTTTATATATTTAGTTCTGAATTGGTTGCTCAGTGTAATTAGATCGATTCAGATTGTTCATTTTTTTTTATTATACTAATATGATATTTATGTGTAAATATAATAATACTTATGTAATACTCTAATTTTTTTTTAAAATCAGCACAATTTATATATATATACCTTTATATGATATTACTTATACATGTATATCAATATAATCATATTTTTATGTAATATATAAACTAGCAGTGCACCCGCGTAATGCTGTGCGGTTTGTGATATAAAATCTATATTTTTTAATATTGATGACATAATGTAATGATATATCATTTAAATGTAATATATAAATATATATATATTGCTTTTAATATTTATATTAATTAAAAATATTAATATTTCAACTTTAAAATTATGTTATTTTAAATAATTGTATTTAATATAATTAGAAATTTTGAATGCAAATAATTTTGAAACTCAACATTTTAAATTTGATATAATTATGTATGCATATAAATAGTAGATTATGAATTTTAAAATAGATATGAATTTGATATAACATGTATTAAAAATGAAATCTAAATCAAATTATGAATATAATTAATTCATAAATATCACACAATACAATATAAAATAATAATAAATTGAACATCGATATTAAAAAATAATAAAATAATAAATATAAAATCAATATTCAACAATTCAATTTGAAAATAAAATTGAACATAATATAAAATAATAATAATAATAGTTTTGTGTTTATGGGTTTTAATTTTTGAATAATTAAGACGTCATTTACTAAACTTGCTAATATGTTTTGTTCATATTTTTGTTCTTTTATATTTTAGAATTATTTTTAAAACGTGTAGATAATTTTCTACATTGTTTTTAGATGGATTTGTTCAAAAAAATTTAGCTTTCAAATTATTTTTACATTTTAAAATAATATTTTTAAGATTTTTTAAACCATGTTTCAAATTATTTTAGAACAAACTCTAGTTTTTTTGAAAACAACTTTTAAATTAATTATATCTATTTGAAATAGTTTTGAATAAATTACCAAATATTTTTATTATTTTATTAAACAATTTTTATTTCAATTTATATCTTTCACAATTAATATTACACATATATTTTTTTTTAAATTGTTAATCCTTGTTATTATAATTAATTTTAAAATTGATTATTATTATTTTGATTTTATAATAGTTTTTAAACTTTTAAACATTTTATAATAGATAGTAATATTAATTTATATTTTAAAACTATTTTCCACATTTATATATTAAAATTATAAACTAATTTTCCAAATTTTTAATTTTCAACATAATGTTTAAATTTGATTATTTTTAAATTTTAGTCACATCATTAAGAAATAATCATATCATTTAAATATATGATTACCAAAATCATTTGTGGAGTTGAGCAAAGAAATGTAATTTTATAAATGAACATAACTTTACGATGATATTATATATCTTAATTAAACCTAAATGCCCAATTAATAGGATTTTCTTTTTTTAAGAGATCTATGTTGGTGTATGGTGCTAAACTTCTCCACAATTTATAGATGTGGACAAATTTTGTTCAGTACTCTTCTTCCTCTTTTTTATTTTCTAAAAAATATATTGAGTAAATTCAAAATTAGGATGTAAGAAAGTGAATTCTATTGAAAATATTAGGGTTTTAAATATTATAATCATAACATCTTTTTGTAAATAACAAAAAAAAAAAATCACATAATTACATATAAAATATTATTTTTTAGAGTCTACAAAAAGAAATCAAAAATAAAATATTTATAAAGTCAGCAATTTGATGTGACATTTTTAAGAGGAAGAGTGGCAAATCAGTAATATTTGCTAACTTCTTTCATTTTATATATAGTATAAATGTACATCTTACATAACTAAAATATATGAAAGATATTAATATTTGTCTAAAAAAATGTAAAGGTATTAATATCATAACATAAAGATTTAAAAGTTATAATTAAAAATCTAAAAGGTATACATATTTTTTTAGAAAATGTATAAAATAAGCTAAGAGTGTCCTCTCTAGAGCGCATCAAGGTGTATACTGATAGATGGAGACAAGTATCGTGTCGGGTTGATCCGAATTGAAGTTCATGTACCAATTTCACAAATATTTTGTGTTTAATTAATTACTACCATGTATAAATATATATGGGGATGAATGATAAATTCATAGTCTTGTGTCTAGTAAACAATCTCCGAACAAAATTCTTTAGGCTATGTTTGCTTTGAACTTAAAATATCTTTTGTAAATTTGGATTTAGGATTAAAGAGGATTTTATAAGTATGAATTTTAAATATATCGTGTTTGTTTTGGAATTTTATAGAGTAAGATTATAGTTAAGATGTCATTTCATATTAAGAATTGTATAAGAAGTTGAAATTAATTATTAAGATTTATAAAAAAATAGATGTTTTTATTAAGAATTGTGAAAAAAATTAGGAAAAGTAAGGTAGTATTATAGAATTTTATAAATTATTATCCAAACATGGAACAAACTACATTTATTCAATATTAGAATTAACCAAGTTCAGTCCAAACAGGTCATATTTATATTGACAAATTTGAAATATAAGTTTTGAAAATAATATATTTCAAAATCACTCAAACAAACGGATCCTATAAACAAGCCCAATCCTTATTTATGGAGCAAGATTTTTTTTAGTCCGATATATGTTGGTCTAATAAAATTTTTGGTTTCCAAAACTTGTTAAAAAAAAAAAAAAACCCTTTTACACATATTATGTTTCTAATATATTTTTTTTCCTCTAACTTTAAAAATCACTACTATGTTAATAAAAATTATTTTTTCCAACCCGATGTATTTAGTATTTACCGATCAGTCATAATTATTGTGTTGGAATACTTTTTCATTTAGTAATTTGCATAATAATTAACATTTACTATTAAGTAGTAAAAGTATCAGCAAGATGAAGACCAAAATCGTTTTACAAATATAATGGATGTAAAAGTATTTTTCCAAAATTGGGACATAATAGAACTCAACGTGGCAATATAAAGGATTAGAAAAACAATTTTCTCATATTTATTTAACCCTTAAAAAATTACTTTTAAGCCCATGAATCCCCTAAATCTACTAAGGCCCATGAGGCCTGTTATAGTTTGTTCCAATTTCCTATATTTTATTCTCATTCACATTTCTTTATGTACAAAACTCATTAACCAAGCACTACCTAGAACCAAGTCAAGAACTGGAACAAGGTCGGTTATGAATTAAAAATAAAATACTAATTCCTTTTGTGTGGAGATATTTTCTTTTAAAATAAAATTCTAAAAAAGCATATTAACAATGTAAAATTCCATTTGATTCTAAAAGATTTTTTCAATTTAGAAGAATTTTGTGATTAGGAATTTTAGCAAGATAAAATGTCCAGTAAATATAAACCACTGAAAAGATATTTAAAAAGCGAGAGAAATTAAAGAATATTTAAGCATGTCATCCCTGTGCAGGATTGATGCTAAATTTCTTTGTATTATTTTGATTTTAAAGCATTTTAGATGTATTGATTTGATGAGACGATATAAACCAATTGAGAATTTGAAATCTCACAATCTCATGATCAATAAATAAAATAAAAATAATTAGTAAAAAATAGGGTACATAAATGGCAAGTGGATGAGATCGCTTTCAACATGTACTCCCCATGTTCCCTCTCTCTGAGATTTATCATTATTTGGGTTAGGTTTTTGGAGTTATCACATGCCTTGCAACTTGAGCAACTTGCTTACTATCTTTATCTTTTACAAAATTATTCAATATTTAATAATGAAAACTTCAAAACCAAGTTGCAGTAAATTTAATCACATGAAAACCCAACTGCAGTAAATTTAATAATCTTAAGTTAATTAATTAGCTTTCTAAACAAGCTGTTGAGTTGCCAGCTATTTTGCTAAAGTGGCACATTATTATTTAATGGATATAAGTTAAGTTTTGGTATGTAAGAGAATAATTAATGATTGTATGCACTATTATATGAAAATATTGTGATTATTTGGAAATATCCTTAAAAGAATATTGACATTATTACAATAGATTCTAGAATTTTTTTTTTTTTGGGGAAAAAACTTCATTTATCCCAAAATCATCCCAAAATTGTTGTTATGAAACAAGCTCCATGGTTTAATCTTACAGCCTTGCAATTTCTTCGGGTAGAATTCACCATATATACAGCTCATTCATTGCAAAACCCACCCCTTTCCTATCTTGGTCTCATCTCTCACCTATTACATTAACTTTAACTAATTGGAACCCTTTTTAATTCAAGATAATTGGAAGCAGCCCATCTGTTCAATTACCAATCTTGTGGTGGATTTAAGGTTTTCTTGACTCTCCACTCCGTTGATTTACCTAGGTGAGAAGATGTTCGTGTTCTTCTGTTATCTAATCTGTTGATGTATCAATGTTAGTTTGTCAGATTCTTGTTTCCTTCACTATTTTCTGAATAATTCTTAGTATTGAGGTGTTTCTGTTCTTTTCCTGATTGAAGCGATGTTC
Organism: Scutellaria barbata; assembly: GCA_028654395.1. Classification (NCBI taxonomy): domain Eukaryota; kingdom Viridiplantae; phylum Streptophyta; class Magnoliopsida; order Lamiales; family Lamiaceae; genus Scutellaria; species Scutellaria barbata. The sequence continues at coordinate 15,534,445 of CM053645.1, forward strand.
ATTTGAACTCTATTTCTCTACTCCAATATGAGCAGTTAAGCTGTGTATTTAGTTGGTGAAGTAAATATATTATTTCAAGAAAATAAAATCATGTGCATTTTTTATTAATCAAGTGGAGGAATAATGAGTTTCAGAGGTGAATATAATCTGAAAACTCAGTAAGCACTGCATTTTTATTTTTTTTACTGGAATGGATCGATTGTAGAAAGTAACAAATGTCGCCTCTAATTATACAAAGATCTTATGAAATTGACTAATATGCTGATTATCTGATTAACAGAAATAATCCATCAAGTAAAATATTGTTATGATTTTGAGGGATTCTCATTGGAGGTAATTCACGAAGTAAATGTTTGGTGGGCTTTCTTTGAATCTTATTTGCGGATTCATTTCATCAATATGGATGGCGTTGTGACAGTTTTCTTGTTGAACATAAAATGAATGTAGCCTGACTTTGTGTTTGACTGGTCGCTTTAAGTAGGAATGAACTTACTTTAGGCATTCGCTAATTGGTTTTTTTATACTTACTACTGTCATTTCAATAAACTTACTGTAATCATTTTTTTCGATTTCTGGCCTTGATAAAAAGTAAGAGTGCTTAGAAAAAGAAGAAGGATGAACCAACGCCAATCTTTCAACCAAAGTCTTCATTGAGATTAAGACATATCACATAAAAAATTAGTTTCCTGCTACAGTGGTTCACAGTCCACTCTAGTAGCTCGATTATAATTCTTGAAGCAAATATGAGTTCATTCAATTTATTTTCATAAGTATCTGTAGGGTTGTTGAATTAGGTATTTTCTGATTCAGGTTATGGAATCACTATATTTTCTGCCAATGTTACGTACTCATTGATTTCACTATCGTTTAATTTCTACAGTGTTTTGAATTTTGTTATCTCCACTGCCTTTATAGATTTTTGTCAACTTAAATATTGAAAGTTCTGTCAGCTAATAGCCAAGGGAGGGGGGTGGGGTCTGTTACCCCTCCGATTGATTCAGTATGAGTCAATCCAAACTCAATTTGTATTCTGGATAGGGTATTTGCTCACCACTACATAAGTGAAACAGTTTTGGAGCAGAACACTTCTTAAATACGTCAATCTCTTCTCTGTTTTAGAATTCTTGGGAGACAGAAATTTAAAAGAACTCTCATGGGAATTTGATTGCTGTAAATTATTTTCTCAGAATGAGCTTCTCCACATTGTGAATGATATCCAATTATTACGTAAGGAAAAGCTATCAGTGAAAATCCTCTTACTGAAGTGCTCAACTGTTATAGAAACATATACAGTTTCTCTTCATGCTATTGTTTGGCTTGCACCATTATCATTCTTATTATGGAAATTTTACCAGGTTATTTAGCTACTAACATCACATGCAGTTCTTCCACCAAGTGATTAATGATATGTTTTACGTGCAAGGTAGAGTGACAGTCACTTCCAACACACCTAACCAACGCTGAAGATACTTGAGAGCTTGTTGGACCTTCATATGATCTTTTCAAATACCACGAGGCATTCTTCAATTGACTGTCTGTAATTTATTCTGCCCTGGCAACATGCTAGCTCGAAGGAGCATGCTTAGAATTGCATAAACCATGCAAAGAGTTGGTGAGTTCACATTTGATGTATGGATGAGCATTCCGGGATTGAGCCAATTAAATTTGATGATCAGCACACAAGTGACATTGTTATACGCCTGAATAATAGCAAAGGAAGAAAGCAAATCTTCCATTCACATTCCTTCATTCTCAAAAGCAAGAGTACTTATTTTGCAGATAGACTTTCAGACCCCAGCTGTCAACGTTTAGAGATACAGTGCACCAAAAACAATTATGATCACCATTTGAAACTTCTGACGTGTCTTTATCTTCCAGAAGGCTCACTTTTGAATTCCTGGAATTCTATTCGATCTACTCTTGGTGTTCTTCAGGTAGCTGTGGCTTTATACTGTGAATCAATTGCTCAGAGCTGCATCCACTACCTAGAGGCTGTTCCTTGGGAAGATAATGAAGAAGATGAGATTATAGAGGTAGTGTCACAGTTGGGTCCAATGGCCTTGCCCATATTGGCAAGAATCGAACCAGTGGATATAACTGCCACTAAAAGTGTTCTCATTTCTGCAATACGCTTTGCCACTTCAATTGACGGCCCCTGCCCCCCTTTTGGAGACAAGCTGAGGACTTCAGCCCAAGAACAAGTCGAGTACATGCTTGGCGATGATGAAGACGTGCCATTGGTCACTGAGGACAATGAGGTAAAACTGGAAACAAGAACTGGTCTTTCCAAGACATTTTCTTTGTTCGAAAGAGAACTCTCCTCACTTTTGCAATCGGAGGTAGCAGAAGGTAGAATTCTACAGTGTGTGTCTGATCTTGAATGGATGTGCAATATCATGCTGAAGATGGGGCTAATGAATGACTTCGTTTCTAAATGGATCGATATATCAGAAAGCATGCTACAGATAATTGAAGACAAGAAAATGGAAAGCAGCATGTGGGGTTTAAAAGTGAAACTCATACAAGTGACATCGAAAGTACTGGACGCAGTAGGCTATGGGAACGTGATACTACCAGCTCCAAGCCGTGTGAAGCTACTTAAATCATGGCTTCCATTTGTTCAAAAAGTGAAGCCTATTCTTGATGCAATGACCAGCAAAGACGTAGGGTTTCCTCACAAGACGGACGAAGATCTGTGGCAGAGCATCGAAGGATCCATGGTGTCGTTAGTTTCAGCACTACCATCTAATGATCAAGCAGAGATTCTTGCAGAGTGGATGAACGCGGAGGAGCAGCTAAGGTATCCAGATCTGAGTGAAGCATTTGAGGTATGGTGTTATAGAAGCAAGTCTGCTAAGAGAAGATTAGTTGGAGTTGGTGAGTTGGATAGAGTTGATACTACTATTACCCTCTGAATGAATTTACTGTCTTTACAATTGTGTAATTCTGTGATCTTTGGAGAGAAAAGCATGAGTTTTGATTCTGCTTATTTCCATGCACTTTCCATTTCTTCTTCTTCTTATTATTCTCATCATTATTTTTTTGGGTCTTTTTAGCATCTTCTAACCGACATGCATTGGCTTTTTCTTTTTTTGAATGCAATGTTGGCTTCACATTAGATTTAAGAAGAGTTTCGAACCTTGACAATGCTACCCTTGTCCACCACATCCACCCACTCTCTCTCTATCAATTAATATAATAATCAGTTGGTATTTTTTTTTATATTTTATGTTGCATTTTGTATTCCACAATTTATAATTTATGTCAATTAATCATGTCATTTATCAATTAGTCATATCATTTAGTGATGATAATTACCAAGTATTAGTAATCTAATTTGAATAATATGGTCATTTTATGTAAACATTTGCTCACGCACACCGCGCACACGCTCACTATTAACTTGCTTGTATCATTAATATTGACTGCAATGTATTTTGAAAATATTTTCAAAATATCTATTCAGCTAGATTTATTTTATTATAGTTTCAGAAAATATCTATTCATCTATATATATTTACTTCTTTTTGAGAAAATATGAATTTAGAGTTTGAACGACGCAGACTTGATCACTTATTAAAACAGAACTAGAGTGTATTTAGCTACATTAACGCTATATTTAATCACAATTAGAAGTCGTTTTAGAGGTTAAAAATCTTATTTTCAATTATTGACTTTCATAGATTTTTAATCAAGTTTATTCCAAAATTATCTCCATTTAAAATTAGGAATTTTATAGGACCCATTTTAAAATTAATTTGATTTTTTGTTAATTTTGATTCTAAATTCCTTAAATAATTAAGAATATATTTGTCTATTTTTTATTTTTAATTTATGATAAAATCTATAAAGTATCACGGAGGACTAATATTTAATATTGATATTTGATATTCTTGTATAAAGCGAGATTAATTAAATTAGGAATATGAAATATAGAAAGAAAAAGGATAAAAAGCAAAGGAGAGGCAAATAGGAAAAATAGGCAAAATAGCATCCAAATAAATCAACGCATACACAAGCCCTTTCCCCTTTGTGTCAAACTTTTTCTTCTTCCCCCTTTGATCCATCATTCTTTCTTTCTCTCTCTCTTCTCTATTTATCTTTCCTTTAAGAACAATTTCAATTTGCCAAAGATCGCTGCGAAGGGACAAATTGATATTGGAAGCAGTATTGCGTTGTAATCAGTAGGCGGTATTGAGATTTTCTTTGCAAGAAATGGCGAATTTGTATGTGCGGGCGGTGCCGACGACGGATCTGAATCGGAATACGGAGTGGTTCACGTACCCCGGTGTGTGGACCACGTACATCCTAATATTGTTCTTTTCATGGCTCGTCGTCCTCTCTGTCTTCGGCTGTTCTCCCGGCATGGCTTGGACCATCGTTCATCTCTCTCATTTCCTTGTACGTTTCCTTTTCTGATTTCGCTTCTTATTCAATCATTCATTTTTCTTCATACCCTGTGTAAATGAACCAAGATTGTGCTGTTACGGAGGAGATTCATATCTTGTTTTTGATTGGCTAATCTTTTCTGATTTATTTGGAGATTAGGTTTTGTTTTTCTTTTATTCTGAGATGCGATCCCATTTGCTGACAGTTTTGCGGTGTTTCTTGTTCTGTTCAGGATAGATGTTTTTAGGATGTTGTTATCATCGTATTGTGTGTTGAAGGTTATGCCTTTGCATGGTGGAGCCAAATCATCTATAATTCTTGAAAATGGGGATTAGGGAAATTGATTATTGATAATTTGTAAGTGTTGGCGTTCTCTATGTAACTAAAAATATTTAAGCTGCTAAGAGAGCTGGTTGTCTTTCATCAGTTAATGAATATCTTTTACAGTTCACAAATGTTTTAGAAGTTTCAGTTCTCCAACAGAACTGTGTAGCTTTGTGTGACTTAATGGTGGGATTTAATATTATTCATTATTTTTCAATGGTGATTTATATAGTTATTTATGTTACAAAAAAAGAGCCATTCTTGGAGTTTTTCAGAGCTGAAGTATGTTGGCTGCTTTACTGGGTCACCACATAATGCTTACACGAGATGTTTAGGAGCGAAAATGGAAGCTCATACGTGGCACTCTGACTCAATCCAAAATAATTTTGGTATTATCCACATGATTTTAGGTGTTTAATTGTATAAAATAGCACTCCATCTGTGAATTTTAAATTAAGTATCTTAGTACTGCAATTATGGAACGCATTTGATCAACCTAATCTGCAAGAATTATGGTATCATATTTGATGTAGGAATATATCCATTAACCAGTTAAAGAAGAAACACTATAATTTAGTTCTTCCATTGTTCAATCTTGTATTCTTTGTGAGTCAAACAAATGCTATTGTAGAAACATGATCTCCCTAATCCCCTGACTTACATGAAATGACTATGCTGCTCAACAGAAATTGGTAAAATCTTGATGATGGCAATCAAGTCTTGGCACAGAGTTTGTAATGGTGCATGAATCTTTTGTGGTCAATAGTACATCCCCGTTTGTTTCTGTGTCCATGTGGTTGGCAACTCTTTATTTCATTTGTAAAGTGCTATTTGAGTTTGAATGAATTTTCTGATTCCTCTATGTGTATAACTTGATGAACTTACTGGTTTGTGCTCAGGTCACGTATCACTTCTTTCATTGGAAGAAGGGAACTCCATTTGCAGAGGATCAGGGTATCTACAATAGGTTGACATGGTGGGAGCAGGTCGATAACGGCAAGCAGCTCACTCGCAACAGGAAGTTTTTGACTGTCGTACCTGTAGTGCTGTAAGTATTATCGTTTGATTACTGGTTATCTATGATATCTATAGCTGATTAGTTGTGCTATTTGTGTTCTATAAGTTGACATTATCTATCTGTGTTCTATCTGGGGAGTTGCTCTGTCAATTATATTTAAAACTGCAGTGATGCATGTCTTTAGGTCAGTTTTATGTTGTTCATACTCCTAAAATCTCTTTCTTACTCATGTTATGTTCATTTCAAGTTTCATGGGTTAAAATTGGTAAAATCGTGACATTGCAATGATAAAATGACCCAAAGCTTTTATTGGACTACTTGTTACTCTTTATCTTATGACTACCTAGGATGTGATAATGTTGCCTGTACACTGTAATTTGGCATTGATCTGGCTGTTGGCTTATTTATTAGTAAGGTATTTAGTAGTCAGTAAGTGCTGGTATAATATTTATTTTGTAGTTCCATAAGACAACTCAAATAGGCATTTGAGTGAAAAAAAGTGGTAGCCTTTTTATCCTTTTGAGTGTTGTTTTCTCCTACAAACACACTTCAGTCATACTCAGTAGCTTGTAGCTTCTATCTCATCTTTTCTTCCTCTAACCTTCTGAGGCAGTGTCATAGTATTGTTTGCGAACCAGTTTTACAATATACCTGCTTTTCTTATTTAAATAGTGTTCCATACACAATATCATTACCTTAAAGTGAATTTATTGCTTAAATGTGGTATATGTTCATTGGATTTCAAATAGTTGTCAGCCCAATTCATTATACATATAAGCTAAACTAGTGTGACTTAAACAATACCGACCACACTGCACTTTTTTTTTTTTTTTGTCGTTCAGGCAAAGTTAATTGATGTGGTGTTTGCAACATAGCTAATATGGTTTTGTCAAACGTGTGAGCCTGAGATTTTGACCTTGGTTCAAATGTAAGAATGTTTATATGACAAGAAAACCATGAACATACTTGGTTCTTCCTTATTTTTTCATCCTAAAAAAAAGATAGTAATTTAAAATTGAAAACAATTGCTGATTTTTTAGATGAAAGAGTCCTTTTCTTGACCAAGCAAAGAGGGATATAAGTTATTTTCTCATGTGTATTTGTTGGCTTGAATCCATAACGCTTTCCAGAAATCATTTTCCGATTTCATTTATGGCAGGTACTTGATTGCTTCACACACAACAGATTACCAACATCCTATGCTGTTCTTCAACACACTAGCAGTTTTCATTCTGGTGGTTGCAAAATTTCCTAATATGCACAAAGTTCGTATATTTGGAATAAATGCTGACCAATGAGCTCTTAGACCAATAGAGATTTCATCACGGGTTCATCCTTAGCTCCAATATTTTGGTCAGTATAGTATGCTTTGCTACTTTAGCAACAGAAGTGGAAAGGATATTATCACTTTGTCAAATATGAAGTGTTGCCTCTTGAATCAATGCTGTTTATTCTGTATGAACTCTTTGTATAAGTCAAATTCTGAAGTTTTGCATACGCTATAAATTTTTTTTTACTTTTGATATCACAAATGAAGAAACATCTGATTTTCTCAAGATTTGATTGATTTTTCCACTATGTTTATAGGGTGGTAGAAGATGTCCTGACAATCATTTTTCTTGTTGGTTCTCTCATTATGAACTTTTGGAGTTGTTGGTTCCAATTATTTCCATGTATTATTTGCATTATTTCTTCTCAGTCAAAATTCATACTGCTCATCTTGGTGCATTGAGGTAGATTTACCAGTTGCATTACAAATGATGGTGCAAATATTGAAGCAACATAATTTATTAACTCTGCTAATGTTGAGAACAAAACCTTAAAACTTGTAATGGTGCCAGGGATTCAAAACTACAACTGCTGTATAAACTTGATATGACAGTAAAATCTAAGATTGTAGAGATATTGCTATGCAATATCTACTCAAGTTTTAGTTTATTGCAAAAATAAAATTCATGATACTTTTAATATCTTTGTGGGCCGCTGTTTTTAATTTCTGTCAAGTCCATTTCAGATTGGGCTTTTCTTTCGGACATTATTCTCTTTGTGGATCTGTAGAAAATGGCATACAACAGTAGTTGGGCCAGCCCAAGCAATGTTCCCATCCCGTTAGGAACCTGCATTGCGATGGAAGAAAGAAGAAATTATCAAAATCATAAAAGCTTCATTATGTTTGTGCAATGAGAGTTATATGAGTTTGGTTGGATTATTAAAGGAGAAGAAATCAGAATTAAATGAAGGTTGGGTGATTGACATAAAGAAAGGGGAAAAAAGGAATTAAACTTTATAATTGCTTTTACCATTTTCTCATCTAAAGAACAATGATATGATATCCCTAAAAAATAGTGTAGAGAGAGAGAGAGAGAGAGAGAGAGAAGATGACTTACGGCAATGAAGGGGTCAAAAGGAATGAGAGCATAAGAAGTCCAGCTAACACCATTGAGGAATGAAAAAAATGAAAGGAAAAATGGCATATACTCCACACTTTTTGTACTCATCACCAGCTTCTGCACATCATCATACACATACACAACTTTTATTTTGTTTTTTATTTTCAAATACATGTAAACACATTAATATCAAATATTCAATTATCAATTAATTATATAATCATCATGTGTAATGATTAATGCTTAAAGTAGAAGAAAATTAATACAAGGACGTACCATGACAGACAATGGTGAAGCATACATGACAATGTTTCCGGCCATGCAAATGCTGCCGACGACGGCCGATCGGAGCTTCGTCGTCTTCACTAAAGTCAGCACCAGAGTGCCCAAAACCGCCACCGATATGCACTCCGCCGCCACAATAGCCACCACCCTCAGCCGTTTCTTGGCGTCGGAGAATATGAAAAACAGCGACAGATACACGATCTCGATGACGAAGCCTGTGCCATTGATGGTCACAACCAGGGTGCTGTGAGGGTGTACCATAGGCAGTCCGTATAGTACCCAAAGCATACAGTTACCAAAGGTGGCTAGGTATGGCACTGCTGAGTACTGCTCCACTGATTTCTTCTTCCATATACGGTAAAATGTTGGCCTGATAATTCATTAATTTGTTTTTTTTTTTAAATTAAGATATTTAATTTGGATAAGATCATGTATGAAAGTAGTACAACTTACACTGGAGACAAAAACAGTATCAGTGAAATGATGTTACCTGGAAATTAGACAAACTCCGTGTTAGTTTGGATATTGGACCAAATTTAAAATGAAAGCCTCACTTTCTTATTATTATAATTAAATTTTTTTTTTGGAAAAATAAGTGTCACACTTGTTAGAGCATTTATAATGGTTTAAATATAAATCTCCATCCATTCATTTAATCATCTGCCACACTCTATTTCTTCCACATCATCTTTTCCTTCATTTATGCAATAAAAATTATTTGTGGGTCTAATAATTAACATCCACTATATATTCAAAATATTAAATTGCATAAAACATATATTATAAATTGAAATCAAGGACTACAACTTATATAGGATCGAAAAATATGCTTTAGTGGGACAAACAATTCAATGTGTCCGAACACAGTGCCATAATTTTTACAAGTTAAAATACACACATTTGATCTAGTGATGTAAAAGCAAAACATTTCTTGAAACAATATTGTATACCTACTAGATTTGATAGAACTTATACATCACGTTCAAAAAGATTATTATTTACTATCTAATAGTTTTAATGCAAAATACTTCATATTAAAGCCTTGCAAATCATGATTTTTGATAACGTACGCGATATCTTTTTATTCGATCTTGCCTAGACACTATGTTAGATTCCCATATTATCTAAAAGATAGCAACCAAAAAAATAATAATAATAATAAATAAATAAATAAATAAATATATATATATATATATATATATATATATAATTACCTATAATACCAAGTACAGTACGCACATCATCCTTGGAGAACATAATTATACGTACTTCCAGTTAATATCTGGAGAGAAGAATTGTGTGGAAGAGAATTGGAGACAATGCATGAAAATATGCAAACACAAAATGCTGTATATATAGACTATATGCCACAAGTACTATCACTTGGAAATTGGAATCCCTTTTTTGACAAACTATATATATATTTTGTCTTCTATATTCATTGCACAAATAAATAATACTCCATCTATTTCAATATAAGTGTCGTTTTGGAGGTTAAATTTTATTCCAAACTATCTTTTTTTATTTTCTTTAGCTAAAATTTAGTAATTTAATATGATACTCTTTAAAAAATTAATTTGATTCTATTTCTAAATTTGAATCTTAAATTTAATCTTGATTAGTTCAGGCTATATTTGTCCAATTATTTTATAACATATGCATGACAAAAACTCCAAAACTGATATTTATTTTCAAATTGAATAAGTATATGTTTATTTTATATATTAAGAATATTATTTTATATACATGAAATGGTGCATTGATAAATTTATGAATTAGATGAAATGAGTTTTTTCTTGGTATGAAGTACGTGACATTTATGGGCAGGATAAACTCATAACCACACATGCTCATGGATGCATATATGCATAAAAGCTAATTTTGAAAAATTCAATTGTCTATTGAGACTTCATTCAAGATATTGAAAATTAAATGGCAACGGGTGTTTGTAAGTCAGAATTTGAGATTTAAAATAATCTATCGAAATTCTACTTTATTTAAATAAAAACACAATCATTAATCATATATTATAATCTATTAATACACAAATTTCAATACACATCTAAATTTATACTATTACAATCATCTAGTTATTACCATTACATCAACTAACAAATAATATTACACAATAACACTTTTTACAGTATTGATTTGATATTTATAGTACTGATCCTACCCTACAAAATTTCTAAACAAACACAAATTTTAACTATTTATCTTTATTTCAGAAACCTAAAATTTCAAAGTCGGATTACCCCAATCCTACATATATCCAAAACAAACATCCCCTAAAGGTATCATTTATCGAGACAACCACAAAATAGTTTAATTATATTAAAAAAAATCTAAAATAGTCAAAAGATTACACAACATTAAATATAGCAAAAAATTTCATTTTTTACCTCGTTTAAATGGATCCATTTCCTAAAGAAATCAAGTAAGGAAAGAGAGGGAGAGTTATATTTTTGTTCAATACATTTTTTTTTTGGCTATTAAAATATTTTTATTACTAAATGATTATAATGAATTTTTGGTATCCTATTTTGATTATTTCGGCCCATTTTCACTTATTTATCAGTCAATGTAAAAAAGTTATACTTACAAGAATTTATTTTTGATAAAAGAAGTTATCAAAATTGATGCAGGGGATCATGATCACAATTAAATATCTCGTTTGGATTCAGGTCAAACTTATCTTTTATCCATATAGGAAAGGATGGACATACTTTTCTTTCTTTCTTTTTACTTTTCTATTTTTTTTTTAAATGACAAATAGGATTCCTAATTTTCATTTGCATCATCTTAGTTTACTAAACTTTAAAACATGGAAGACCAGTGATTTTATTCTGGGAATAATACCTTAAGATTCTACAATACCTTAAGATTCTACAATTTATACCGGAGATTATTTTTTTATACTATAAAAGATAATTTTACTACTTCTCTACCACATTTTAGAAAATTTAACAATTTTATCCTTTTTGTTAAAAGTAAAAAAAAAAAAAAAAAATCAGTTGAGGCAACATGTTGAGATAAACATGTTCTTAACATCCTGTCTGATCAACATATCGATCTTAACACCCTAAAACGAGTGGCTCAGACAACATGCTAAGTTGATATGTTGAGGGTCTGTTGAGGTAAACATGTTAAACATTTTACCTGGTCAACATGTTGTCTCAATATCTTGAAACACTGTGAGTTAGTTTGTTGATTTTTCATAAACAATTGTTTTCTTTAATTTTTATAAATTTTTTAAATTGTGGTAGAAAAGTAATAAAATTATTTTTTGTGGTAAAAAAATAATCTTTTATATGTATTGTGTTATTTTAGCCACCAAACTCTTTTATTTTGCTCACTGAATATAAATTATAGTTAAACGTCACAATCCATTTAGTCTTTCACTTGACAAGGTAAAATATAACAATATACATTTGTATTTATATAAACGATAGAACCAACTATCAAATGATCCATTGCCTAATTAAACAAAGAACAAACAAACTTTTGAAAATGCAATTTTGGTCAAGAAGCTAAAATTTGTTAATTAACTAAGTTATGATTTTTAAATTAGGTGCAATTGTAGCCAAATGAGAAGGCTATGATATATTATCAAATATTGAGTTCCACATCTACTTCAATAATTAGTTTTGACCAAATTTCCGATTTAACTACATGAGATGCACGTAAATTTTTTTTGCATGAAGAATGGAGAATCACTATTTCTATAAAATTGTGCACTATATCTTGAATTAATGAGCTTTTTTATTGGTGTGCATTCGATGACTGTTTTAGACAAGAAAAAAAAATCTTCTATTATGAATCTATGATAAGTAAAAATAATAATTAATAATCTCAAATAGCCATTAGGGGAGGTGATCAATTTGCCTAAACTCGTACAAACAACTCTGTGACAAAGTATTATTGGAAATAAAATAATTGTGGTGAGAGAGCACATGATGATTATTGCAATATTTGCAAAAGCCAACAGTAAAAATTGGAGTTAATAAGACTAAGAATATATTCCTTCTATCAATCAAAATAGAGAATTTTGCAATGTATCTGATATTGAAAAGGACAGAATCTGTTCCTATTCATCAAATTCACACAAAAGTTATAATGATGAAAATGGACAAGGAACGAATCACCAATCATCTCATCCCTCTATATATTCTTTTATTTATTTTGTCTGGTCTCAATTAATATTATTTATTTATTTATTTATTCAATTGATTTTACACCAGGGTTTATCTAATAGAGTATTAGATAGAATATTAGCATTCGAGAATTATAGAAGATATTCAAATTCTAATTTGAGATGTTAAACACAAAGTCATAATTTGAAAGAGATGATATCAGTTGAGGAAGATGACGCATTAATGGTGTAATGTGTATGAGATTATGGACGTCATATATATAATAAATTTTGGAAATAAATAAGTTGAATAGAAAAAATTGTATCTATAGGCAAATTCCCCCCTAGCTTTTCTAGAATGCTCTCTTTTATCTTGATTTACCTTTTCTTTTAGATTTATATTTTTTTGGATTGGAAAAAAAAATAGTTTAATTAGTAGATGTCCTGATTTGAAATTCGGATTCTTTTAAGATGTATGATGAAAATTTCTTTTTTTGTCATGAGATTTGAAAATATTAAAAAGTAGATGTATATGTCTGGTCATATTTGAAAAGGTGTACGAATTTCAAATTCAAGTCTATAAAAGGGTGGTTTGGTCCATTCGAATTTTGGATAAATTCAATTCAATTTATGTTTGAACAATAATTTATAAAATCCTACAATTTTATTTTATTTTTATATAATTTCCTATATTTACATAAGATTTTCAAAATTTATATTCATAAAACTCTCTTTCATTTCAAATCTAAACTTTCAAAAATCACTTTAAATAACGAACAAACATAACCTAACGAACATTGCAATTGAGTTACAAAGCTCAAAACTAGACGGATGGGCAATCACTACGTACCAAACATACCCTAATGTCATGAAAAAACAATATAAATCATTTCCCCCCTCCCTCTCTACAATTGTCACCTATGCTTTATCTCAACACTGTTACTTCATATGGAAGATCACTCTAAAAGTGTTAGGTTGGTAGTAGGATCACTAATTACATTTATAAAAAAAAAGACTAATTTGATAACAAACTAATTAAGTAAATAAAATGATATGGATATTTCACATCACTTTTTGATGAAAAGTTAATAAAGGAGGACTATTTTTAATTAAGAATAGAACACATCACAAGATGTAACATTTCCTTAATGACATTTCAATGCTGGGTTTTAACTTTAAAATTACTCATCAACTAAAAAAATTCCACTCTCATTTTGTAGGTTCTTAACTATTTGTCTTTGAGTCTTTTTTCTTTTTTCTTTTAAAGAATGTCATTATTTTCATCACTTCATTCTGGACACTTTCATATTTTAAACTATATACAAATTTCAAACAATTTCAAACAAGTACAGATTAATAATTATTTTCCATGACCATGATGATCTAGAATTTTTTTTATTTATAATTGCTCCTAAATGACAACCCTAGTTTATTAATTATGTATACAATGAAAGAGAAGTAAGATAAATTGTTAAACCTACTTTAATAAGTTGGGTCAATTTTGTCATTATCAGAATGCCCATTTTACCTAAAAATTGATGAATTTCCAAACTAGGGGAGTTCTATTATAGCAAGGCTATGGCTCGCAGTGATCTTGTCATAGAAATTCTTCATGATAACTATATTTAATGCTGCCTTCTCTTAACCTCACAACTTGGTCGAATATTTTCTTCTTTCTACCATCATCAAAATGTGATTTGACATCTTTTCATTATTTGATTGATTTCAATTTTTTAACTGTGTAAAAAATATTTAATACTGCTTCACAAATATAATTTTCACCGCTTACAATTTCAATTCATTATCACAGTTAATGTTATATTTTATGGATTATGAATTGCTACTTGTAAGTTTGACCTAATTCTACAAAACGGTTTCACAACAATCTTACTATTTCTTTAAAAAATACATTACTCATTTTACATTCTAATTCTGATGTTGCTTTGATATTTAGACCAATTAAGTACTCCATTCTTTTTTAATGTCCCAAATATACAGTCCACTTTCTATATAGAATAATATTAGTGTAACTCAGTTATGAATATACTCTTATTCAGTTCAACCTTTTAAATTTTAAAAATATAAAAAGCATTTTGTCAAAGGATCTAAGAAAAATTATCTATACATAATAAAAATAGGCCGTGATTGAAAATTTGGAATGCTCTCTCCGTTTTTTTTTCTTTCTTTTTTGGGTGTTTCAAATACTAGAATTTGAATTATTTTGTTAAGAATAAAACTATAAACATCCCATAAAATATTAAGCACATCTTGGTTTTTTAAATTTAAATGTTACATCATCTTTATAAATAAACCGATCGTGATGATCAGGATTATTCACTCCATCCCCCCTCTGACTCATTTTAAAGAAAAATGGGGTGTGAACAGCCATTTGTTAAATAATCACTTTTCCAAGCAGAAGTGGGTTATGAATTTCGTATAAAGTTGCATTTATTTACCAAAATGTCTCCATAGTTAATTTTAAGAAAGGGGAACTTGCTTATGATTTCAGTTTTAAGCTGCTTTTTTTTTTAGTAACTTAATTAAATGTTTACTTTTATCTAATTAGGATAACCATTTGACCTCTCTCAATTGGTATCATATAAAGTATGAAACGCTTAAAATCTTTTCTTTCGTATTAGCAAACAAGCATTTATCTACTCTATATGTAATGTTCAATTTATAGATTGTTTATAATTTTCCCAGAATTTAGATTTGTAGGTGATCACTACTCTAAGAATAGTGATTTCTATGAGCCACATAAGGGTTTTTAGAAGAAAATGTGCTTTAAGAATAAAATATGATTAAATATTTATATTGTCACACTGTCATTTGATATAAATATATTCATTTGTTTTGTGGCTATATATTAGACTTTTTACGAAGGTCGAAGCACAAACAGAATTTCTCAGTTGGCAATTTATATAGGTTTGTCTAAAACCAGAACAGCAGACAATTTCTATGTTGGCCTTTTCAACTCTTACACGAACAAGGCTCGTTATAAAACACATTAACTATTTATTTAGAGACACATACATCTCCCTCAATTTGGAACTAATCACCAAAATGGCAGTTTACATTTGCTTATAGTATGGTGCCTACCCAAACTAGTAGCAGGATGACCCGAAGGAAACTTAAGATGATCCTCGTTATAATCGACAGAAGAAAGAGTCAGACCATGAGGAGGAACTGATAATGCATATTTGGCCAATTCCTTACGATCCCGAGATGCCAAAATATTGAGGACAATATCCGATGGAACTGCTTCTCTGCCTACTTGAAGCAACAAAGCAACCTATACAAGTATGAGACAGGTTAATCAATACTAATGCTTAAGTGGTTGGATATGCACAACAGATACTGTGGTGCTTGATAATTTCATTTTGTCCACCCAGCTATTTGATTTTCTGCACTTTACCATCTAAATCATGAAAAACCAGCGGTTTACCTTCCAAACTTCATGATTCATTGCACTTTGCTACCTTGGAGAACCGTAAAGCTGACATGATTCCATTAAGATGGGCTCTGGGGGCTTAGCCCTGAATGATAGTGCAACAAATCATAAAGTTCTAGGATGAAGTGCTAATTTTCATAGTTCAAATGGTAAGGCGTGAAAATTTGAATAGATTGGCCGGCATAATGAAATCACCCCGTAGTACTTTGTGTAGTAAAAGCACCACAACACCTGTTGTGGTTTAAATCCAAAGTTGTGAGGCTGAGCTCATTTATAGAAGAAATTTGAGTTTGGTAAGATTGACAAAAGATGCTGAGAGGAATAGAAGCCAGCAGGCAGAGATAACCCAGTAACCAGTGGAGAAATAGAAGCCAAAGAAGACGTCCAATACCATGTTCCGGACTTGTCTATATAGAAAACCCGATCCTTCAACTTCAAGCTGTATGAGAGGTCCCTGCAAAACAGGAAAAATGGTTTCTAAAACATGGTTTTTAACACTTTTAGATAGTTTAAAAAAAAGTGTTAATGTAACCTAATTCCACTTAAGCTCATCTAGTTCACATAAATTCAACTATTCAATGGCTGAAATAGGGCCAATTAACCTGCACCTACCTGGGAACCATCACATTGTCTGGAAACTAAAGCTCATCTTGACAAACATAGAATTAAGCAAAATATATCGATAGATATCACAGTAAAACGTTAGTAAACCAAATGCAATCAGCAGAAGAATATTAAAGCTAATCAATAATTGATCAACAAGATTTTGGCAACTTTGAGGTTTCCATAACTGTCGAGCTTGTCTCAAGTAGTCTCATCTTGTGTTTATTTTAAAAACTTGGGGCTTGAAATTTAAAAGATATAAAAAGATTTATTTTGCACTAGCTTGATGAAAAGGGATTTAGTCTTAAGATTGAAATTCAAGGGCCCAACTATGGTAGCACTGGATCAGCTAAAACTTATGCATGTCCAGACGAGCACAAAAAAAGTAGGTAACTTTTTTGAGCTTGAAAAGTACCATCTCATTCACATCAACACGGAAGATATTCTTCACTGGATTTAGCATCCTATCGTTGCGCGAAGTATTAGCAAAAGCAGAGAAGTCATGCCTCCCTACGAAATGCTTCGCAGCATCCATCATGGCTGCTGGATTGAGTTTATAAGCACTATGGTAAACATAGCGCCTGTGAAATGGATCCATTACGGTGTCATTGTAAATCATGTAACGATAAATCTTGCTTTTAACAGAAAAACGAGCATGAAATTCAGGCAGCACAGATCTGACTTCTCTAATTCTGATGTCAGGGGGCAAAAAACCATTTAATGCTCTGTGAATGCTCTCCAAGCTGTCGTAGTTAAAAGGTGTGGTGAAGTGCGCCACCTATAAGAAAATTATTTAACATCAATTATACATCAAGCAATTATTTTTCATTCTTGAGATCAACATGAATGAAAGCAGACCTGACCCCAGGCATGAACTCCTGCATCTGTTCGACTTGCACCCACTACACATAGATGATCACGTTCTAATTTTGTAATGCGAGTCAAAGCTTCTTCCACTATACATTGCACGGTTGGTGTTGACTGTTGATATTGCCATCCTACATTACATTTTTAAGATGTCAGGCCATGAAGCCACCAAATTAATAAAGATCATAGTTGCTAATCATTTTTCTGGTAATATTACATCTACCTCCTTTGAGGTTTGGTCAATTACCAAATAAACCCCAACGTTTATGGAATTTTCAACCAAACCTCTTGATCAGTCAAATCTTCAACAAATGCAAAAAACCAGAAGATGATAGGATGCTATGACCCTTCAATTACACTAAGCATCTTTCCCTCAAAATTTCAGACAGAAAATAACATTCAAGCATTTTAGTTGATAAAATGTGGTCAAAGCACCCAATTTGGAGATACTTATTTCTTGGTAATCTTCTAGTATTCTATACTCTTTTGATTTGAAGGGAGTCATAAGTTGAAGATTTGGTTGGTGAAGGTGTTCGGTTGTAATTTCTACAAACTTTGGAATTCATTAGGTAATTTAACTAAACCTCCAGGGAGATAGATGTAATTCATCCTTTTCACTATTGTTTGCTAGTTTCTCTCACTCTTATTCTTTGGTGGGAGAAAGGAGTGGGAGGGATTAAGCATTAGAATTTCACAATGTGATGTCCAGGCGAATTGTACAATATGGTAAGAACTGTTCGTCAGCATGCAATTGAAACATCTCCCAAGTCATGAGCATAATAAGCATGCAATTTAAAAACAACTATGATTTTTATAACCACAGGAAGAAAACAGAAACTCCACAGTCATCATTATCAACCACCTCAAGAAGTTTCCAACAAGAGCATTCTTCATTCTATGACTAACTTCAGGTTCAAATCAAAATTCAAAAAACCTCCTTAGAGTAATAGAAAAGGAAGACAGCTGAAAGGTGGGTAAAGATAAGATAAAGGCAAGAAAAAGTAGGGTAACCTGAAAACCGGGTCCCATCATAAGAGATTACCAAGCGCCACTTATAACTTGGAAGGGTGAGCCTTCTACTATCCTCCCCATCATCAGTGAAAACCTGTTTAGCTTAAAATCAGATGAAGAAACATAATGATAACCTATTCAAGAATGAAATTCACATATGGAGGAAAATTATATTCTGGTTATCTGTTGGAGAAATCCACCAACCAGACATGAAAGTTATAATACTAGTTGAAAACTGAATCAAATCTTTCAAAGATAGTATAGATTACTAACAACTATCCTCTTCCTTAAAATTTTAAATTGTAGAAATTTGTCTCCCTTTGTTTGTTATCTTCTCTTTCATATTCTCATCAATATTTTTCAAAATGACCTTCATAAATATTCTATATTGGCATTAGCAGGTCCCAAATCTACTACATAGACTCATGATAGAAATTTGGCCCTAAACATTACAGTCACTCTCAATTACCTTGCCTCGTGTTTCCTATGAAGGCCAGAGTCTCACTACCATCTCCATATATCATCTTTCTTTCTCTCTTTGACATTGCAGGTATGACTGATAACCGATCTAGAACTCAAAGTCATGGTGGCATCACCATGACATCTTTTCTTTTTTTTTTTTTTTAAAGAGGGGAGTAGCTTTCTTGGACTGGATCTTTGGTGGCTAGCATTTCGATGAATGAAGGGTTCACTCTTTCTACACCTGTATCATGAAGGAGAAAGAGGGCAATCTTCAATTAGCTGGGGCAAACAGGTGGTGTTACTGACAGAGGTACATGCATTTGAAGTTTTAGGATGGCACTTGCTAGTGATCTTGTTTTGCTTATCGTTGTTTGAAATTTCTTTGTCTTCTCTCAACAAAACACATTGGAGATGATACTCACATTCTTCTAAATTCTCTCTCAGATAGTACACATTTAGCAAGGGAGCCCATGGTTTGCACGGAACTGTTTTGAAAAGACAACTTGAATTCCAAAATGAGACAATAAATCTTTAATGAGATACTTAGAAGAAAGATAAGTACTCAGCAAGACTAGAAATGAACCTTTAGCCCATCGAGACTTGAATGCAGAACCGGAAGCTGAGTCGTCTTAAATTCCTGTTGGCCAAGTGGCACACCTGAAAAGGAACACAAACATCATAGGAGTTGAATATCATGTTGATGCTTAAACTTTGTAGAATGTTTCAGTTTTATGCAAAGTAACTCTAGTTAATCATTATTATGGATAATCTAAGCACCAAAATCCATGTCCAAGACTGGAGTGCCGACCACTATATAACTTGTCACTAGACATGACAAAAAAAAAAAAAAAAAAACAGAGGGAGGATAGTGATTACTCTTGCTTGATGGAGTCCATGAAGCAAAAGCAATGGTTGGCGAACAGTGAAGCATCAGTCTTCTGTGGAATTTTTCCTTTTCCTTCTTGCAAGAGACTAATCCAGAATTGGATATTCAATTTCCACCTTTTCATTGCAAAAATAAAATAAAATATTGGCATATTCAACAAAAGAGGGTGCAGTATAGCAAGAAATATAAATGTGCTGACTAGCAAAAGTGATGGGCTTTTTTGACAATAAAAGATAAGATCTAATTAAACAAGCATATAGACTTTGATGTCTAAAAGCTAATGCACTCAGCATCACTATGAAAAGATCCAATAACTCCTCGAACTCCCAACTATAATTTTTCCACGTTAAGTGCAGCTTATTAGAGCGTCAGTTTACTTAATATGCTTCTTTTACTGGAGTATCTCTTAAACTACATCCTGTGAGTCGAAGTCGTTGAGTAAAGGAATATTGATCATACTATAATCTAACAGAAAATGGTTAGTCATTGTAATGTTGTAAAATACGCTAGACCGGCGCCTGCTGAATTAACCGGACCTAGGAGATTTTTACAACAGTTATCAAATGTTTATCCTCAACCTATCTAGCATACTGATTGAACCAAAACCTGGATCACTTTCTATTCAGCAAATACCTCAGCAAGGAGGTGAAAAGGAGAAAACGATAGGTACTCAGAAAATTCGGACAAAATGCAACAATTAAGAATCCATGGGAACAACTTCTACTAACTCAGAGCATAGTTTTCAGGTTATCAACTCAAGGGATATGAAAGACACTAAAGAGAATTACACATTCTAGAGCTCGCTCCGCGCAAATAAATTTGTACATTTCGTGTGTGCGATACAGAGTCACACTCGTAACTCGTAATCACAGATGGGGGTGGTGAGAGAGAGAGAGAGAGATGAATTACCTGTCGAAAGCAATGGGCGGAGAAGGAATTAGTGACTCGGAGATTTACTAAATATTTTGAGGGCTTGTTTGGAATCATGAAATTGAGATTGAATTTTTTTTTTAATGAGCTTGGATGAGGTGGTAGGAAGAGGACAATAAACATTAAAAAATAGAGAAAATGGTCTCAATTATCATTTTTTTCTATATTTTGATCTCCGTTATCATAAAATATAAAAGATTAGTTCTCATTTATTATATTTGTTATAATTTAGGTTCCGTATATCACTTTTTTGAATATGCCAAACATAGATGATAAAATATACTTTCAATTCAATCAATTAAATAATAATAAAATAATCAATACATACACTATCAATTGTTACCCAAAAATAATCAATATTACACTATCATTTTTTTTTTTCATTAATTTCGTGTAAGGAAAAAAAATAAAAAAAATATTTTTTTTACTTACACAAAATTAAGGAAAAAAATTAAATTTTTTTTTCCTTATTCGAAATTAAATTCGTGTAAGTTAAAAAAATAAAAATATTTTTTTTTCCTTACACAAAAATATGAAGAAAAAATGAATTAAGCCTGCACAATTTTCAATGTCCCCTTTGGCAACAGCCATTAACCTATTCAAAATTTGTGGTATATGGGGATTAAATTATAGTAAAAGTGGTATATGGAGGCAACAACTTAAATTTTGTGGTATTTAAGGCAAAAATTTAGGAATTCGTAGCATATGGGGCCATTTTCTCTTAAAAAATTATACGATTGGGGTTGGAATTTTTGTTATTAGGATCTTCACATTTATAAAGATAGAGTATCACACTATTACTTGATTTATAAGACTTGTAGTTGAAATTAATAATGATTTAAAATTTGTATTGATATAGATTTGAATTATCTATTTCATTTAAAACTAAAATATTTTGTATTTAACTCCAGCTTGAAATCAGAATGGCATCATGAAATCAACTTGGGTTATATTATCATTAAAGGTGGTCATTTTGGAGTAAGATTTATATATTTGGTTCAGGTAAAAAAGTGATGAAAAATGTTAAAATGCAGATTGTATAGTGATGTAAACCTAAAAAAAAAAACTAATGTCAATTTTTGGAACGGTGTCGTTTCCCCTGCCTCTCCTCCCTACCAGGAACCCCACGAAGCATCATCATTCCTCTTCAGTCTTCACAACAAAAGTCGACATTTTCCCCTAAAACCCTAGGGAGTTGAAGATGACGGAGGTGGCAAGCGCAGTGGTGCACGAGGTTTTCGGGCGGCGCATTGATGACATTGACCAGCCAATTGTTGATTATATCATCAATGTCCTCGCCGACGACGATTTCGATTTCGGTTCCGACGGCGAAGGCGCCTTTGAAGCCCTTGGCGAGCTCCTTGTTGACTCTGGATGCGTCGCTGACTTATCTGAATGCCGCTCGGTATACATCAATGTCATAATTTGTTAATCTATATTGTCCTGTTAACTATGTTGCAAAACGCATCCGTGCAGGTGCCGAACCTATTGAAAACTTGTCTGATGTGTGCTCTTGATTATTACAGACTTGAATTTCTTATTGTCACGAGTTTTTTCTCTTAATTTTAATTAGACTTCTACTTAATTGATGATGGAAACTATTGCGCATTTCGGGTAAAATAAGAACTTGCTTCAGTGAAACAAATGCGATATGTTCTGTCATTAATGTACTGAAAGTATGAAACAACCAGCTGTGTGTGTTAAGTTAGTGTATTTTTCTTTTTGTTTTTTCTGACTGGACTGTGGTTCAGATTTCCTGCATCTCCTTTTGGCAAATTTAATGTTCTCCATGAAATTCACTGTAGGCATGTAGTAAAATGTCAGAGAAGTTTGGGAAACATGGATTGGTGAAAGAAAAACCCGCCGTGAGAAGCCTCTTAGCACCGTTAAGAATGTATGATGGAATGGATGAAGAGGTAGCTCCGAAGAAGAAACCAGAACCTGTGGATGGTCCTCTGCTGACTGAGCGTGACAAGATGAAGCTTGAAAGGAGGAAGAGAAAGGAAGATCGCCAGAGAGAGGTAATGAAAAAAATAGAGAACTTCAGTCCTATTCTGGGATTGGGATTATTAAAGGTCAAATCATTATGTTAAATTTAATATAACCATCGGAAGTGATATATACTTCTTATGGATATGCCAGAAAAATAAAGAGACGACAAAAAGGGTTTTTTTTTGGGCCCGGCGGGGGGGGGGGGAGGGGGGATGGTGTATCAGTGTGATGGCCAGCTACATATATTTTTGGTTGCTCATCAAGTACTCTATTCTTTTACAGGCACAATACCAGACACACTTGCAGGAAATGGAAGAAGTCAAAGCTGGAATGCCTGCTGTAGTCGTAACCCATGAAAATACTGATGGGCCAACCGTTAGAGATATCCACATGGAGAACTTCAACATATCTGTCGGGGGGCGTGACCTAATTACGGATGGTTGTGTAACTCTCTCTTATGGAAGGCACTATGGTTAGTGATTACTTGCAAATAAACAATCACCTCATTTTCGGTTGACCAATGAGAAGAGAGCAGAATGTCTAATATTTTGTTTATACCTATTTCGTTCTTTTTTTTATAATTTGTTTTGTTAATAATTGAAGAAAGAATGCTTGACATATGAGTTCCTTATCTGCTTCCATTGAAGCTATAATCTGCAGTTAAAAGTTACCTAGTTTTACTACAGGCATACTTTGTAAATGCAACTTAGCAAGTACTTATTGTGGAAGTGTATGATACATTTACTCCATTTATTAAGATCTTAAGAGGCCATGCATACAAGAAGGAAAAGGTTTTTAATCAAAACTCTGTCTTCAAGGACATCGAGAATGGAAGTTTGTTCAAAATATTAATTTTTTTCGAACTATTTAAAGAGTTTCACTTTTTCCAGTGCCAATTTGGTTTTTGGTTGATGGTGTACTTTGCAACAGGTCTTATTGGTAGGAATGGTACCGGTAAAACAACCTTCCTCAGGTACATGGCGATGCATGCTATAGATGGCATTCCCAAGAATTGCCAGATATTACATGTTGAGCAAGAAGTTGTTGGCGATGATATATCAGCATTGCAGTGTGTACTAAATTCTGATGTGGAAAGAAGTCAACTTTTTGATGAAGAATCTCGGCTGCTTGCATTACAGGTTGAAACATTGCATTTCAAGTATCAAAAGTAATTAGTACTTGTCCTAACGGATTTATACTGGAGTCAAGCCCCCCCTCCCCTCCAAATTGAAAAATATTGGACTCGAACAAAACGTATTTTTCTTCATGTGTTCTCTGTGCCTTGGTCATATATTAGAGTTGAAAGGCCAGAGTTTAGATTTACTTTTTTCGTTCTTTTCTTTTTATGAGAGAAACAAATTTAGTTTATTTGACTATTGTAAATAGGGAGTAAAAAGTCTTGTTTCGGGCAAAAGGAGAGAGTAATTTTTTTTTTTTTAATTTCAGTTTCATTGTAATATTTCTGGTTATTATTATGTGAATATTACTGCCATAATAATCGTGAATTTATATTTCATGTGCTTAAGCTACAACCATTTGTAATTCTAGTTTTATAATTTTTTATTAGATCATGCAATGTTTTAATTAAAGAATATCAAAATCATTGTTAACTTATAATTCTAAATTTAGATTTGATGTATATTGTTTCATTTTTATGCTATTGTTAGCTGGAACCCCTTTTGAGTGAATTTATGTCTCCATCACTTCTTGCATCTGCCTTCACTTTTTCTGTTTAATCTCTAAAGAACTATAGGCAAATTATTTCCTTCAGAAAGAAGCAGACCAAGACGGGGTCACCGAAAAGAGCAAACAAGAGCCAGATGGAGGGGCTGGCAAAGATTTAATTGCTCATAGGCTAGAAGAGATATATAAAAGGCTTGAGTTTATTGATGCTTACTCTGCTGAGGCTCGAGCGGCTTCCATTCTTGCGGTTAGTTCTTTCACCTTCATAATTGTGATAACAGAATTGTGACTAATACTGGTTTATGGGATCAACTTTAAATGAGTTAGTTTTCATGCAGGCATGCTATTTTACTCTTTGATAGTGTTCTCTGAGAAATTCATGTCTGTATCTCTTTCTTGATAATGTGGTTTTCCGGAAGATTTTACTTAGTTATGTCTCAAAAACCATTTTGTTTTTATCATGATCTCTTCAGCATCAAGATTTTTTTTTTTTTTATATAATCGATATGAGGTATACGATGACTGAATATTTTCACACATTTAGTGTGACCCACTGTCACCTTTTTAATAAACTCCAGTTGTCTTTCTCATTGTAACTAATTCTTATGATGGTTATTATTTTTAGTATTTAGTTCCCTTTTTTGGTAATTTATTGATATTTGACCATCACGCATCCTAGTTATTCCCACAGACAACTTGGGTGCTGTCAGCTCTTCTTGTTGTTGCCTTGTAATTGATACATTTGCTCGTGTGAATTTTTGTAGGGTCTAAGTTTCTCTCCGGAGATGCAGAAGAAACCAACTAAAGCTTTTTCTGGAGGATGGAGGATGAGAATAGCTCTTGCTCGTGCCTTGTTTATTGAGCCTGATATGTTGCTTCTTGATGAACCAACGGTATTTTATGCTTATTCCTGATTATGAAGTGTGAATTCAGAGCTGACATACATTAGCACTTTCATGGCAGAATCATCTTGATCTTCATGCTGTCCTGTGGCTGGAATCTTACCTGGTGAAATGGCCAAAGACATTTATTGTTGTTTCGCATGCCAGAGAGTTCTTGAACACTGTATGACTTCCCAATTCTTAGATGTTTTTGCTTGAAATCAGCAAACAATCAGTTTTTGAAAACTCCTTTGGTACTGTAGTCATAAACCGTCGAATGTATTCTTTACCAGTTACTTTCTTCCAGGTGGTCACAGATATCCTTCACCTTCAAAATAAACAGTTAACCACCTATAGGGGTAACTATGATACATTTGAAAGGACAAGGGAAGAACAACTCAAGAACAAACAAAAAGCATTCGAGTCAAATGAACGTTCAAGAGCCCACATGCAGGTTCTTGCCTATTTATGGATGTTACAATGTCATTTTATCAGTTTCTGTTTAGTTAGTCATTTGTACAAATGAGTTTATGTTCTACTTTTGGTGGGATTTTGACAAATGCTTCCCCTAAAATAATTGTTGCAGTCATTCATTGACAAGTTCCGCTACAATGCAAAGCGTGCATCTCTTGTTCAATCAAGAATTAAGGTAATTTATGATTTTTGCTTTGTTCTATTATTAATTCTTAGAAGTTTTAGAGAACTCATGTCTCTGTCCTCCCATGATTGCTTTCAGGTCTAATGATATGATTGCTTTCAGGACCTGGTTCCAATTATTCGTTTGCTTTTTAAAACTTTTTTATCTATTTTATCATTCTCCCTTTGTATCATTCAGGCACTAGATCGGTTGGGTCATGTGGATGAAGTTATTAATGACCCTGAGTAAGCGTTCTTTCACTTAATTTTTGGACAGGGGCATATACATTAGTTTATTATTGTCTATTTTGCTTCATATATTAAGGAAAAAAATTATACCTTGATCATGGTCTTTGTTTTTTTATTTTATTCTAATTTTCTCTTTGCAGCTATAAATTCGAATTCCCATCTCCTGATGATAGACCTGGTCCACCAATTATAAGCTTCAGGTTTGAAATTTTGTCTGGTAGACCAAACCAATTCAGTGTTTATGTGACTGGGGATCATAAGAAAATTTGCTCCACTGTTGATTTTATTGATCAGGATATGTAGTTTATGGTTTTGCAAAATGAATCTTTTTCTCCAATTTTTCCTATTTTCCAACCTAATCATTTCTCATCATTGTACGTCACGTTATAATTCCAGTGATGCTTCTTTTGGATATCCTGGAGGCCCTATATTGTTCAGGAATTTGAATTTTGGGATCGATTTGGATAGCCGAGTAGCAAGTAAGACTGTTTCTGAAGTTGCTAAGTTGCTTTGCATTTCTTACTAATGTAGTTAAAATCTTACACGACCTATTTGTAAATTCTTTTTCAACCCTCAAAATTAAATTATTATTATGATGTATGAGTAGAGATGATAAAATCCTATTTTTCTCTAGTTCTTGTTCTGAATAGTGTTTTTAAGATGATATTATAGGAATTCGCTTATGTTCACATAATTGATCATGCATTTTTCCTCACAAAAATTGCAGTGGTTGGTCCTAATGGAATTGGAAAGTCAACTATACTCAAACTTATTTCTGGGGAGCTTCAACCAAGCTCTGGTACAGTTTTCCGTTCAGCAAAGGTATTACTTGTGTTTGCCTGATACTGGTATCCAAATATTCTTTTGGTTTTTCCTTGCTTCTATTACTTTTCCCTTAGCATACCTCGGTCTAGAGTGTTTTTATGATAAGATTCTATTTTTGCTTCTATGTAATCCATTCTTCAATGCTGCATCCGGCCATTTTCTTTTCTTTATTCTCTCAAGGGTACTTGTCTCTTATCAATCCTTTTAATTTAGTTAGTGGAGATTCCAAAATATTTAACTGTTTTCAGAATGTAATGTGTTCTGTTTTCGGCTGGAATCTGCTTAATCTTGTAGAATTGTATGCTGCTGTTTTAATTATGTCTTTGGACCAAGGATTTCAAAAGCCTTCTATAGCTGCGGATTTTTGTTATTTTGAAACTTCTTTTCCCTTACAGCAGTGTATCGTGTATTGCCTTTCAGGTTCGCATTGCTGTGTTTAATCAGCATCACGTTGATGGTTTAGACCTCTCTTCAAATCCACTTCTTTATATGATGCGGTGCTTCCCGGTAAATCTTCTCCTAAATTACAACTAGCATTTTCTTTCAGCCATATCAATAGAGAACATCTGTGTAATGCTTCAGGTTCTCATGATTGTGGCTGATTTAATGGTGGTCATAGTTAAGGCTTAATCTTGTCAAAAACCATGTTGAACTTGAAGATTATCTGTTGCTGTGGATACTTTTATACAACTATATTACTAAAATGTATGAAACCTTTCGAGCTATAGTGTTAGATTCAATCTAAATCATTATAATGAATAACATAATCAATTGGTTTTGAAGTTTCTCTTGCTTTGTTTGAGAAAAGGATATGAGTTGACTCCTTAAATCTTTTATTCTCTTAATGTGGTGATGCACGTCTGCAAATATTGTCGCTGAAGATTTTCTAATTGATCTTGTATGTTTACAGTTTCCAAATGCACTTGTATCTGTTGATATGCAGGGAATGTCAAATTAGTCTTACAGTTTTAAGATATGCTTGTATCTGTTGATGTACAGGGAGTGCCGGAACAGAAGCTTAGAGGACATTTAGGTTCTTTTGGAATAACTGGGAATCTTGCTCTGCAACCAATGTACACATTGTCAGGTACCATCACTTTAAAGCATATGGTTTATTAGTGTGTATTTGCATAGTTCAGCCAAGTCAATTAACATTTCTGGGGTACCTTAAATGATTTGCCAGGTGGTCAAAAAAGCAGGGTTGCATTTGCAAAGATCACTTTCAAAAAGCCTCACATTTTACTGCTTGATGAGCCATCTAACCATCTTGTAAGAAGTTCATCTTATTATTTTTCTTCAGGAGTTATATTGCATATTAATTATTTTGGTTCTGTGAGTTGTATGTTGGTGCAACAGTTTGTTACCAAATTTTGGTTCAACTATTGATTAATTATAGGAGTTACGGTTCATAATGGTAATTATTTTTGGGTGAAAGGTTTCGGCATTGACCCCAGATTCGAGATGTTTTGGGAGCAGTTTTGTTTATTTCTGATGTTTCCATGTCCTAAAATTTATTAGGATCTTAGATGCTATTAAATGTAACATTCATGTTTAATGAAACGATTAATTGTAAAAATGAACAAATCCCCTTCTATTGCTTGTGGTTCTGTTGTTGACATCTGATGTATTTAAATTTAGGACTTGGATGCCGTTGAAGCATTGATCCAAGGTCTGGTGTTGTTCCAAGGAGGCGTCCTAATGGTAACAGATCTCAAGTTTTTAAAGAAATAACAATTATCATGTCCAGTTGGGATTTTAGTTACATTTAACATTGTGACGCTGTATATTTCCAGGTTAGTCACGATGAGCATTTGATCTCTGGTAGTGTGGATCAACTATGGGCCGTCTCTGATGGTAAAGTGACACCTTTCGATGGAACATTCCAGGATTACAAGAGGCTACTGCATTCGGCTTAACAAAATTTTGACCATTAGAAACTCAACAACACTGCTAATACATGATTTGTTTGTAGTTTTGAGAGATGAGAAGTATTGTAAGCACCTTGGCTGCTCGTATACTCGCACGCATGAAAATTATAAATATTTAATAGTTTTGAGTTGTTTCTTATGATAATATATATGTATAAAATCTTGAGGAAATGTGAAACTCTTTTCCATTTAATTACTTGATTGCCTTTTTCTGGTCAAATTAGATGTGTTTTGGGTCTTGAGTGTTTTCTTATTACTTGTTTATTTTCAGTTACTTGGTTGCCTATTTCTATAGAATATTTATATTCTTAAAACTCCATAAGTTAAAATTAAAGCTACGGAAAGAAGACTGAAAATGGTGTTGAACTGTCGAATGCAGCTTGACAGATAGAGAACTAATTGTAGTATGTTGTTAGAAAAAGAAAAAAAAAGAGATTCAAATTGCAAAACTAGATTAGATTCGTGAATTTTATTTTTAATTGAAATAGCAATTACATAAAGTGTGTGTGTGTGTTTTTTTGTGTGTGTGTGATCATTAAGTCTTCCAAAAAAAAAAAAAGGAGAGAAAAAGAAAAAAGAAATATATCCTTGCCCTCTCTATTTTCTCTTTAAAATTGCTCTGACAAAAATAAAAAGAGTCATATGAGTTTCCTTTTTAAACTGGTCAACAAAAAAAAACAATAAAATTTGCTCAGACGTGGTCAACAAAAGCATGAAAAACCATCGTGCGCATCCAGGGAATCGAACCCTGGTCAGTACCGTGGGAGGGTACTATGATACCACTACACCAGATGCGCTTCTTGTTTACTTGATGCTTATAATCAAATATTTAAATTGACGCTCCCCCAAACCATGATGATTTTCATCACCGATAATTGATGATAGAAAAATGATTACTATAAGTAAGGAAATTACAAGAGATAAATGGAAGGAAATCATCGAAAAGATTTCCAGAATATTTACAACTACTAATATTTACAATATCTGATTTATTCAATATTATCCATCCCTTCTCACTCTCTCTCACACACACTTTTTATTTTACTAGTCCAAATATTCAAACCTTGTTTTATTGTTAAAATGCATATTATATAGACTCCTGCATATCTGCACATGTTTGAATGTCACATATTTGAATACGTGTGTTATACTTATTTCACACAATATTGGACGAATGATACTCTATTTTAATCATATTTATATGTAATTGAAGATTAAAAATTTAAAAAATATTTATAAGCATAAACCCAAATGATATAAATTGAGAATAAATATATTTACAAAGACGCTACTTATTGTTAAGAAATACTTATCCATGTGAAAATCTTAGTTCTTACACGTACTTAAAGTTTAAAAATTTAGACTTCAATTACATATTTACGATATTTTATTGAAGTTGAAAACAATATTTATAAGCATAATGTAACATAGATAATTAAAGAATAAATATGATGATAATTATGTGACACTACTTATGACATATATAAAATTATGTGACTGATTAATATATGAACACATAAAACATCATTTATGATAGTTAAAAACACAAATGTAAACATATATATATATGTATGTATTTATGTGTGTTGTATTTAAACATAAATAAATGAAATATTTACTCCTCGAATAATTATAAGATTAGGTTAGTTATTTAGATAAATAAATGAATTTAGAAATATTTTTATGCTTACTGTATATTATATAAACAAAATCAAGAATTTAATTACAGTTTAGAAAAACTTCTTAGATTTTATTTCAGAAATCTATGATTGGTCCACTTTGGACAAACATGTGAACGAAGGACAGGTTGTGAAAAGTGGAAATTTATTTTGGTAGAAAGTGACAGGCCCTTTAGTTTAAGACTTTTAAAATTTTAAGGTTTGTTTTAGAAAGGAAGTAAAGACAAATAAACAGCATACACGACCACCTTAATGCTGGATATGACTGATGACTCAACAAAGAGATTCTACTGCTTGGCTACACCTTCACGTCACTTCCACGTCACTCAAATCTATCGGTTATATATTCACATTTACATTTTATGAGATAAAATTCTTTTAATTTTATTATGAACTTAAAAATAGATTATCTTTTTTCCGAAATTTTAAATAAAGTTCTGCCTTACATATGAGGGTCTTATCTTATGCATCCCTCGTGTTCCTAAAAAGGGAAAACAAAAGTTTCCTTTCTTTGGAGGAGACAATGATAAATTCGTAATACAAAATTCAATCCCAAATCTTATCCTTTTATAGAGTATTAAGGATAAACTCATGCATTTTTAAATACTTATGGTTTAGATTTTATTTAAATAAGAATAGCAACTTTTTAAAATCATCTTTTTTAAAATACTTTTGTTTATGGTATGCTTTTTAAAATTCTTTTGATTATAGTATGATATATATATATATATATATATATATATATATATTTAATAGAATAGCAGCAACTTCTTAGAATCATGCTTTTTAAATATTAGTATGATTTAGATTGTTTGTTTAA
Organism: Scutellaria barbata; assembly: GCA_028654395.1. Taxonomy (NCBI): domain Eukaryota; kingdom Viridiplantae; phylum Streptophyta; class Magnoliopsida; order Lamiales; family Lamiaceae; genus Scutellaria; species Scutellaria barbata. Next base: position 15,565,886 of record CM053645.1, read on the forward strand.
AAAAATCAAAAATAACTTTACTTACGGTGTATTATTATTTTGGGAAAAAAAGAGAGAGACGGAATTGTAATAAATCATTGCAATATATATCACATTCCAAAGGTGCTTAACTCATAATTATATTTATATTAACTAATTAATAAAAAATGTTAAACATAGTGGAGATCAAAGACTTGTCAAGAGGATCTAGAAAGCATTTGTTCCCAGTGATGTCCCGTTGCCGGCCTCGTGCGAAGATGGCAGTGCAGAAATCTGAAATGGGTAGAGCCGACACGTCAGCATCATTCATATTGTTCATCACCGCTCTCTTGATGAGCAATTCCAGCATCACTGCAGATGCATGCATCCCGGCGGGCCCCGTCGTTCCGACGTCTTCTCCGGTCAAGTTTCTCGAACGGATTCAAGAAACCGCTCTTCTAACCTACGGGGACAAGGGCTTTGATCCTAAACTCTACGTCGACCTGTCACTCAAGCACAACCTCTCTGCCACAATCCACGCCTTTGACGAACTCCCAAGATCCCAAAATGGCTCTGTTTCCATGCAAGAACTCAAAGGTTTCATCGAGGAATATTTAGGTGGTGTAGAGGATTGTCTGGTGCACGTGGACCCGATTGACTTTGTGGTGGAACCCCATGACTTCTTGCCCAAAGTGGAGAGCCCGGAGGTGAGGGCTTGGGCTCTCGAGGTGCATAGGCTGTGGAAGAATTTGACTAGGAAGGTTTCGGGCCGGGTTCTTCAGGACCCCGATTCCTTCACTTTGCTGCCTTTGGAGAACCCGGTTATTATCCCCGGTTCAAGGTTCAGGGAGGTTTATTACTGGGATTCTTATTGGGTCATCAGGTTGCTTGGATTTTGTTTGTTTATTTATTTATTTTTGTTTTGGGCCCCTGCTTCTCTGTGATTAATGATTTATATTGTTTACTTGCTGATGAAAATTACAGTTTTTTCAACTATTTGTGGTGAAATGTTTTGTTAAAATTAGTACTCAAGGCATAATAGCAATATCTTCTCAAGTGATAAAAGGTTTCTTCATTTTATCTCTTTATGTGAAGTTACAGTATTTTACTTTTAAAATAGTTTCTAGTTTATTTCTCTTATATAGGTACTGCACTCTATCAACCTTGATAATGTAATGAACACTGTAATTCACTGTTCTCTTAAAAATAGAAGAGATGGTAATGGAGCAAACCTGATATCACATTTGCTTTGGCTGAATTGTGGAATTTTTTTTCAACTTTTACTTCGTATTATAACCTTTGGTTGATATATTGTGATGCAGGGGATTGCTAGCTAGTAAAATGTACGAAACGGCAAAAGGGATTGTGTATAATCTCATTTCTCTCATAGATGAATTTGGTTATGTACTCAATGGGGCAAGGGCTTATTACACCAATAGGAGGTAAAACTGCTATTTTTTTATTTTATTTTTCCAAAATATATCAGACTTGCTGTTGGGTATGCTAATGATGTTTATTTTGTAGTATTGCTTTAACCATCAAGAAAGGCTTTCTTTATTATAGGATCTGACTGTTTATTTATTAGTAGTGAATTGATTGATGTGTATTTGTTATGCTTTCAATCTCCCATAACTTATTGAAGTTGAACTGAAAGTTCTTGTGGAATCCACAGCCAACCGCCTCTGCTTAGCTCGATGGTTATAGATATATACGAAAGGACAGGAGATGAGGACTTGGTTAAAAAATCACTTCCTGCATTGTTGAAGGAACATGAATTTTGGAATTCAGGTAATGAAAATTGATGCAACTCTTATGGGGGCATATACAAAGAACAGAAAGTTTGTGACGTAGTTTTCATTCTTGAAGGGATCCATAATGTGATCATTCAGGATGCTAGAGGTTTAAATCACACTTTGAGTCGATACTATGCAATGTGGGATCAACCAAGGCCAGAGTCTTCAACTACTGTATGAACTGTCTTAATTGATCTATTTTTTTGGTCAAGGATTTGAGGTCTATGATGATATTCAAGTTTAGAATTGGATAAAATAAATTTCCCATTTCAGGACAGGGAAACGGCCTCCAAACTGTCGTGTAAATGTGCTAAAACACAACTATATCGCGACCTGGCTACTGCTGCTGAATCTGGATGGGATTTCAGTAGCAGATGGATGAGGTATCATTCTAATATTTCCATTTCTTGAAATTTGTTGTGTATTGGACATTTATCAAACATTCGACCTTTCAGGAATGAATCTGACCTGGCAACATTGGCTACAACATCAGTTATACCTGTGGACTTGAATGCATTTGTTCTAAAGGTACAATTTGAGAAGCTTGTCTGATTTTCAACTTGTTTTCAGCATTAACATATCATGTGTGACAAAATTTGATTGATCAGATGGAACTTGACATAACCTTGTTGGCAAATGCAATTGGAGATTCCATCACAGCAGAACATTTCAGAGAAGCTTCTCAGGCTAGGAAAAAGGCCATAAATTCTGTATTCTGGAACACAGAGATGAATCAGTGGCTGGATTACTGGTTAAACGATCCCATCTTGTCTAAGGTGATGTCATCTTTACATATGTACCTTGGTAGAATTTGCTTTTCCTTTTCTGACATATGTTTGGGATTCAGGAGGTTTATATATGGAAAGCTTCAAACCAAAATCAGAAGCTATTCGCATCCAACTTTATCCCCTTATGGATCAAGTTGTTTAATTCAGGTTACTTATGTTCAATCTCTGATGTTTGATCTCCATCATACTATGATAAATCTTTTTTCATACAAGAAATCTAAGTGTGGTGAAATTCTTTCACCTTTCACATGTCTGAAGATGTCAAAACTGTGGATGAAGTTGCACAGAGTCTCCAAAATTCAGGCCTCGTCTGTGCAGCTGGAATCGCGACTTCTTTGACAAAATCAGGACAACAATGGTGAGTGGATTCATCACTTTCTTGAGCTGAATTTTTGCTCATACACAAGGTATTATCTTACATGGCCTTTTACAGGGATTTTCCGAATGGTTGGGCCCCACTCCAACACATGATTGTTGAGGGACTTGTAAGGTCAGGGTCGGAAAAAGCAAGATGGATAGCACAAGATATTGCTGTGAAGTGGATCAGGACAAATTATGCGGCCTATAAGAAAACCGGAGTGATGCATGAAAAATACGATGTAGAAAAATGTGGAGACTCTGGAGGGGGCGGTGAATATGCACCCCAAGTAAGTCGTTTCACATTCATTCGTTTTGAACACATAACATCGAGCCTAGTCACGAACTATTCTAGTTTGCTCGTTACAAGGAATAGCTTATAGTTATCCTTAGCAAAATTAGCTAACTAGTAAGGTTGATCATGAATTATTTGATCAGCTGAAAATATTTCATCTGTAGCTTAATTAGTTTATTGATATATTTCGAGTATGGTGTTGAGCAGATGGGATTCGGGTGGTCGAATGGAGTAGTGTTAGCATTCTTGGAGGAATTCGGATGGCCAAAAGACCTAAAACTGGACTGTCAATAAACGAAGGAAGAATGTCGATTTTTGTGGCTCATTTCCACCTGTTTAATGAGTACATAGCAGATTATTTTGCATTCTCAGCAAGAATGTAGGTCTATGTTGTTGACTTATGCAAATGGCATATAGACAAATTGTATTTGGAATCTTCTTAAGAAAATCTAGTTTCATTGTTGTCATCATTTATGGTGTATAATAGTAAAATCGAAATACAAGATGGAATAGAATTTGGAGCAGAGGATTTTGTTTGGTAAAACATGATAATGTGAAGAAAGGGCAAGCTGTTTTTATTGCACATAAACGTGCAATGGTTGAAAGTTTTACTTTGTTGTTTTTTCAAACCAATTGGGTGAGTTTTATTTGGTGTTACACATGAAATACACATATCCACGATGGATGAACTGAACATATTTTTCTGTAACAGTTAATAGAAACACACTTCTTGCATGTGGGACTATAATAAGGGTTTTTGGGGATAAATATTACAGAGAAGTGCCTTGGACTATTAACATAGGCCTCAGGTTTTAAGGATATATAGCTACTAAGGTCTTGATTCTTCAATTCTTATATTTCATGCTATATTTATAAACTAGTCTATGAATTTTTCATTATTTTCTATCAATGGAAATATAAAATACGGAAAAATGGAAAGTTGATCCTAAATTCAGTTTAACAGTCTTCAATCATGACAACCTCATAAAATAAAATACTAATACTTCGATATTTTCATTTATAAGATTTTATCTTATGATAAATAAAGTTGCCAATTAAAGTAATTTATTATAATTCAATTATGGCAAAAACTTATATACTCGGTATGTACCCCAAAAGGTATATTGATTTGGTATTAATTGTATATTTATAAGGTATTAGTGGTATACCCTGAAGATATTAGTTGTACATTCATAAAGTTTTATTTACATATTCACAAGGTATTGCTCGTATGAGTGAAATATATATTTACATGACATATTGTAACCCATAACACACCACTCATTCTCTTCGATTACAGGTTTTAATGAAAAATATATAATATTTTTTATAATAATGACTTAATTTTTTTTCTGAATCAATGAATAATGTATAATTTTTATGGTATTAAGTAATTGGTTAAAGTTATAAAGCTAGAATAAATTCATAAGTTATATTAAATACTTTTGAAGAATTAAACTTGAGCTTGACTATATTATAAATGAACAAAATTCGAACTATTAAATTTTTCAATGTATAATTGAATTACGCTGCGTGTTAATTAATATATTTAACATCAATTCATATTCTTTATTTATTTTTAGGAATTTTAATTTAAATAGACTTCTTATTAATTAGGTCGACCGAGGAATTAAGTAAAAAAAATTCTTGTTAGTTATTTTTGGAGACACGAAATTTATTATTAGAAACTTAAGTTGATTGAATTATGCCATATTGTTTATTGCAAAATGGTTAGGAAAGCCTGATACTTGTATAAATTAATTTTGTGAAAACGAGAAAAAATGTAAGTAGGCATCGAAAAAAGGTAAGAAGTCTTTCGAGTGTTATGATTCCGATGGATACCCTATCCATAGGTCCTACAAAAATAGAAACTTTTCTTTCTCGAGGAAATTGAATCACATGGCTACTATCCAACCCTGAATTCTTTATATTTTAATGAAACATCATTATATTTACTAATTACTAACATATGTCCTAACCTTTTTCAGAATTAATAAAATTGGAAAAAAATTATATGCAGTATAACACATATGGCAAAAACTTGTGCCCAATGGGCCGCGTTTACGCACACCCACACACCTTCCACGCAGTGTCATATAATAGTTGATGTGTGTCAGTATATCATTTGAGTTTACATATAATTCATTTAGTGAAGATATTTATTGTATATTTTTAATATATATCAGCTGCTCATTTAGTGAAGTTATTAGTTGTATGTTCTTAAGGTGTCGGTTGCATACTCTTAAGATATTATATATTTACCTTTAAAATATTAATACTTATAGCATAAGATATTATACTGTAAAACCTCTATAAATTAATAATCTCGGGACCATGAAATTATATTAATTTAGATAGATATTAATATATCGATAAATTAATATTTTATTAATTAAAAGAGAGACTTTTTAAATTCAGCAAATTTAGTACATATGTATTGAAAATAAATGAATTCATATACATGTTTCATTGATTATATTCATACATCAACCAAATCTTTATAACTAATTAAATATATTCATATATAATATCAATTCATTGTATACAATTAACTATTATATTCATGGACACATGTATCAATTCATTGGAATTACTTAAATATACATGTTTACATTAATTCGTTGCACTTAAATATTAAGAAAAATCAAGTAACAATAGATTTATATTTTAGCAAATTACTATAATATTTATAATTGTAATATTTATGAATTATTAATTTAGAGTTTTAATGGGGCCTAATATTTATAAAGGGATTTTTTGAAAAATTATTATCTTATTATCTTATCGAATTTGATGATTTTTTACAAAGGCCCAAGTCGGGACCGAAAGATTTTATTATTTTAGAGAGTTTATTAATTTATAGAGTATTAATTTATAGAAGTTTTACTGTATATGCATCTTTAAGGTATTACATATTTATCTTTTAAGATATTAATGTTTATTTGAAGATATTAAACATTTATCTTTAAGGTACAATGTTTATATTACATATATTATAGAATAAAATATCATATATTTATTTTTAAGATATTAGTTGTTCATTCAATAAAAAATATTAGTTACAACATTCTTAAGGTATTATTTGTATACTGTTAAGGTAGTTTATTCAATGAAATATATTAGTTGCAATATTCTTAAAGTATCAACTGTATATTCTTAAGGTATCAGTGTATTATGTATAATGAATTTAAAATTTTAAAATTTCAAATACACGATTTTCATCTTCTTCTTCCTCAAATTTTCAGCAAATCATCATCTTCATCAAATTTTCTACAAATCATCTTAAAGTACTTAATATTTACCATGCTTTCAAGGTAAAAACAAACGGATTTTTATATATATATTTAGCACGTAAATTCTTAAAGAACTCAATATTTATGTGAATAAAATGAAACAAAAGGTAAAATCATATTTTAGTTGTTGAATGATGAAATTCAACTTCTCCTTAATAACAATAGATGATAATTATATTGGATAGAGAAGAAAGAAGAGAAGAGCGGAGAAGGTGGAACAGTCATGGAGAAATAAAAAAAATGAAATTGGAAAGAAGCACGATAGAGATTAGGGCAACAACAATAAAAAGGAAAATATATATATATATGAAATCGAGTTGGAATGGATTGAAGATATGAATTCTAGATTCATATTCCTAAGTTGGAACGGATTGAAGACATGAATTTTAGATTCATATTCCTAAGTTACGAGAGACCGAAAAATATCTCAACATAATAAGGGTAGCAAAACGAAAGTCAATGCATTGGAGTATTGCAATCCATCCTCATGTTCTCAACAAAGATCTTGTCTATAATTATCACCTATTTAGATTAAATCTTGACATTATTTGGATTCTTTAAGTCAATTTGTTGTTGTCACATGTTCATTTACCGAAAACGCGCATCAACAATAACAAATGTTATGAATACTTAAAATACATGGATTAATGATTAGGTTTTCTCTAGTGATTTAAAGCAAACAAATACAATGTAATCCGTAAACTAACTTCATTTAAAGTTGTAAAATTTCACCAAATAAAAATAATCACAGTTTGTATCATTGCATAGCATTAGTTAATTATATAATGAGGATTAGAGGTACTTGGAATTAAAATGTAGATTTAACCAAATTTTAAAAAGAAAAAATACTCATAACCCTAGTCAAATTCGATATTAAACGTAATAAAAGTCAATTTATTGGAAAGTCTTCAAAATATTGGAAAAAGTTTTGAAATTGGAAGTGCATTCACATTAATCAAACCAAGTTTTCTTATATATTTGTGTTAAATTTGCTAGGACTAATTCTAAACTACATATAAAGAAAAGGAAAAGAAAAATAAGATACAAACACGAAACAATAATTAGCATACTTAATAAAATTAAACACAAAATGATTACCAAACACAAAAGCAGGCTCACAAAACAGTGTTTAATAAAATGATTTAATGACAGTACGTCCCCTTTTAGATAAGAAGCTGCAAATACTCGTCGTAGACTTTTTCCCACATGTTGAAATCCCCGGAATCAGGATCCGAGTGGTGGAGGAGCGCCGCCGCCGGAATACATTCCCCGATGAGAAAATCCCGGCTCTCATCGTCCAACTCAAACAGCGGCGGACACGGCACGTAAGACGCCACCTCCGTAAGCTTCTCCGCCGGTTCGCCGCTGCCCTCGCTGCTCGACGTGGACCAACTGACCAGGCTGTCATAGCTTTGGGTCCTCGAGAAAACCGTCGAAGAAACTCTGATCGGTTTGGGCAAGTAGACTTTGATCGGATTGACCTGTTGTTGATCGTCGGCGGCTGGCTTCACGCGCGGCTCCTTAGTCCTCTGCTTCTTGGGCAAGGTTTTGCGGGCGATAGGGTTAATTCCGGCGGTGTTGAGCTTCTTAAGGAGGTGAGTGTTCCAATAGTTTTTGATCTCATTGTCAGTTCGACCTGGCAATCTCCCAGCGATTAGGGACCATCGATTGCCCAAAAGCCCGTGTAGCCGTACGATCAGATCTTCTTCGTCTTCGCTGATATTCCCTCGCTTAATCCCTGGACGCAGGTAGTTCATCCATCTCAATCTACAGCTCTTTCCACACCTCAACAGCCCTGTGTTGTGTTCAAACAGTTAATGAATGATTAATAATTACATCAAGTGTGCAAAATATAGATAGATAGATAGATACCAGCTTGCTTGGGAAGAGATCGCCATTGGCCTTCGCCATGCTGGTGGATGTAATTGGCGAGCAGGGTGTCTTCTTTGGTGGACCAGGGTCCTCTCTTCAACCCCACTTTAGAACAGCAAGGGGATCTTCCCATTCTCTTTCTCTCTCTACTCTTGTGTATCCCTGGTTGCTTTTATTTAGAAAGTGTTTCAACTATATATACACACCCATTTCCCACTCTCTATCTCTCACACACAACACACAGTAGCAGCCAAGAGAAAAGGAGAGGCTTTGGCTACCAGCCAAGAATCAAGAATGTTGAGAGAGAGAAAGAGTGAATTCGGCTTAGCAGCCACTGCGGCCCTTCCTCTGTGCTTCTTTATAGGCTACATACACTGTACTTGCCCTCCTTTTCTTTACTGCAAATGTATAGGTAAAAAAATAAAAGGAAAATGTAAAATATTCAAATCTAACGTAAATAAATTTATTTTATATCTTTCACAAATTGCATATTATATATATATATATACTTAGGTAACAGTATTGGATGATTACCTACTATTATTAGTTAACTGGATCTCGCCCCTTTCCTAGTTCCAGAGTCAACACTACTTTTCTATTTTTCCTTTTTTTTTTTTCCCTAGTAAATACAATGATATAAATACAATTGAAAATCAAATAAAATTATTTGATATTCTATTCCAAATCAGTTATTAGAAGTTCGTTTGAGTTTGGTTTAATAAATATATTATAATAAATTTCAACATACTTTTATGATTAATAAAATTTAAAGTTGAGATCCAACTTCACAAATTTAAAAAAATAGAAAAAATGTAAAAATACCATATGACAGTGGGCTGGTAACAAACACCAGAAGCCATCACATGCCCTGCGACTTGCCACCAGGGATTAATTATTAGGAAGGTTTTACTGTATTATTATTACTATTAATATTATTATTATTATCTCATCTGATTCAAGTTAAAAGTTGTTTCAGAATTTTTGTTAAGAGTTTTAAATTTATTAAAAGAATGAGCGACATCGTCTTACTGAATGAGATTCGTAAGATTGGTTAACCCGATCTTATCAATAATTAAATTTGAAAGTTAATGGTCAACGATTAATTATCGGTTAACGATCGATCAACATTATTGACTAAAAAGTATTATTTCATATATATAACAATATTACATGATATTTTTATGTGTATTATATGATATTTTTAAAAATTATTAAATGATACTTTATTCTTATAATATAATACTTTTATATATATCATGTGATATTTTCAAGTATTATGAATTTTGACTTTTAAAATGACACTTAACTGGAGTTGGATAGAATATTGTAGATTATTTGATTTGTTCATACTGTGTTAATTTATTAAATGGTGGTTAGATTATTTGATTTGTTCATACTGTGTTAATTTATTAAATGGTGGTTAGATTATTTGATTTGTTCATACTGTGTTAATTTATTAAATGGTGGTTGAGCTTCGTACAAGTAAATTAATTAGGTAACTCATAACTATACAAATATACACCGCAATTATATACATATATATATATATATTATATTATCAGTTCTTCCGTACTAACCCTGTATCAATTACATAATTTATTTTCGAAAAAATAAAATTATAATAGTCTTATTATGTTAGATTGTCAATTCATTAGTCAATTAATTATAATAGACGTGTCCAAGAAACGAAATAATGCCATAATATATATAGTAAAATATAGGTTGAGTAGTCAAGGTAAGAGTAGCAACTCTTTCACGATTGCTATCGTTACGTGATGGAATCATTTTCTTTATCTATTAGGTGAATTTAGACTTTATTCATGTTTGAAAGACACCAACAAATATTCAGATTCCATTCCACTATATCCATTTTACAATTTTTTTCAAAAAAGGAAAATTAAAATTATTACGAATAATGTCTATTAGGGCAGTAATTATTGTGGGCCACGAAAATAATATGTTAGGAGGACGTCTGTCTAACTCCCATTAAACTATAAACCCAATTAATATTATTAAAGACCCACAAATTAATTTAAATAAAAGAACACATTTAACACTTAATATGTTTTAAGTAGTTGAATATCTAGACTTGAACTTATTTAAATTATTAGTGACAAGAAGTATAAGGAGAATATATATATCATGATCCTCGTGTTTTAAATCATTGGGTCATAATATTTTAAGCGGGTAGATGAATAAATATTTTTTCCTTGTAAATGGATAGCTCTTGCAGTTCGCAACTGACTTTTTTGTTTTGTTTTTAGGGAAATCTAGTTCCCATCTAAGTTTGAGAGCACAAAATAATGGCAAAGCTACTAAGAATAGATAAACAATTTTCATTAAATTGTTATTAAGAGTAAGACCTCAAAGTCATTAATTTGTAATTATTGGAAACAATAAGTGTAGCGTCATCACTGGTTACGTAATTTACGAGCGCGTAAGAAACTGATTTGTCTTTGGTCTTTGCTTACTTCTTTGCCTAGAATTACAATACCTCCAGGACAAATCAACTTTTTTTTTTAAATTATAAATATATTATTTGAAATTTGAATATAAGTAACAAAATGGTTGTATGTTATATTAAATAACAATTTTGTTTGGGTTAACACTTCAATATAAATTACAAATTAGAATTACATTTATAAGTACAACTTTAAACATTAAAAATTACAATTTAACTAAAACAAAATTATAAATACAAATCTAAAAAAGTTACAATTTATAATATAAATTACAAATGAAAAAAGTACAACTTGAAGTTTAAGAATACGATTCTACTATTATTTTTACATAACATAAAATTATAAAAAAACATTAAAAAAAATCCGCAGTTTAACATCTGGTAATCAACCATATTAATTATTACAGTTCCCGATTTTTTTAATTTTTTTAATATATTTAAGAAGAAGAACACAATCTAGAAATGTATACCCAAGCTTAGAGAATGTTGGTGTCCACGTCATGAAAAGATAAGGGGTGGGGGTGGGGTTTGAATTTACTACCATCTTAAATTTTGTGTTCTGGTTTGTCCAACTTGTAGTGTTATATGATGTAAATAAAAAGTCTGAAAAGTGTTAATATTGAATATATATTGATGAATCGCAACCACTATTGTTGTTATGCATTTGCACTTATATTATGTATCTTTAGTAGTAAGGGGTCAAGGAAGACAATTAATTGAGTCATTAAGATTTAACTAAAATTCTCCCTTCCATTACATCCCAAATCCAACTTTAATTTACCCCACTATATATGTATTGTCACATACATCATAAAATTGAGATCAATAATCTATCTCTGTATAAAAATGTGCATCAGTTTTCTTTTTTTATTCTTAAGGATGAAATTGTTTTTTATATGTTTTTTCCTTCCTTGATACTTACACACGAAATCATCTATTTCAGATATCCGAGCATTTAGAGCTTGGTTTTGCAATTTTTGAGTCGAGAATTCAAGCTAAACAATGGACACTACGAGTTTAGATCATACAACTGGGGAATGACCAAGGGATTAGGAAATAGAGACATTTTTTTTAAATTTTTTTTTGATGATGTGTTAATGATATTTTATCCATGTGTCTGCCATGTATGATATATATCATTTAATTTTGACTAAAATTGAAACTTGGCTAAAATTGCAACTGATTGGTTAAAGTATGGTTAAATTGATAGCTTTTAAAAAATTGATTAAAATAACAAAAACTCCAAAAATTTGAAAATAAATGACACATGAACTTATTAAATAGTTTTTGACCCACGTAAATTGAAAATAATGAAGTATGAAATGATACACTAAATGTAACAAATGATTCAAATTGTGAAACATTATCATACATATAATAAATTTTCATTTTCCAAAAACGTCTCGATTTTTTTTATCCTTTTCTCTATGTGATTCCTTTTTGCAGTTACAATATAATACATAAATCCAACATAAATTTTGATGAATTCCATACTTTTTGTGTGAGTTTAGAATAGAGACTTAAGTGCCATCACAGTTATGCAAATGAAATGCAAACATCAATAGAAGTGACAAAACAAGTTAAAGAACCAATAAAACCAACATAAAATTAATTGGGTGCATCTCATAGTACTCTTGGTAGGTCGAGGTACAATTAGAAACACTCAATTAAATTTAAAAATCAATTGAAAATTGCAAATCAACCAAAATATTAGCAAATTATATACTAACATAAAGTTGGATGAATGGGGGACTCTTCAAAATCTCAAGTATGTGTACTTCTTACCCTTGAAACGATTAAGCTCTTATCATCTTCGACATGCAATTTTATGTCTCTTGTTTGTACACATAAGCATGATAATTTGTAAGAAAGCAATTCATTACTTTATTTGGTAGTATATATGCTACATTAAATGCTCACCCTCACTTGATGCAATGTACCAAACTAGTACCATGTGATCTCCATCAAAGATTGAGACATTCAAATTACACAACATTTATTTGTATAATATATATATATATATATATATATATATATATATATATATATATATATATACATGTACATTTTAATTTGTTTTATCTGTATCCATTTTTTGGGGTGGGAAGATGGGTTACGTGGGAAGCTAAACACTATGAAGAAAATGGCATGGGTGTTTTTAGCTTAACCGTTGGCTACAACTACTCTACTAAAAATAATAAATTCTCACTTTTCTTGATAATTATGGAAAAAAATAGAATAAAATCAAAAGCATTTAATGGGACAAGATTGAGAATACATGTCTAACATCTATTAATTGTTTGATGCGAAGGCCTAGTGGATGTTCTCTAATAAAATTTAATAATAATATTAGTGGATGTTTAATAAAAAAGGTTATCTCACAAATCATAATATTAGATTTGAACCTTTTTTAAATTATAAAAATAAGGTATATAGGTGTATTAAAACTGATGTCATCCTCTTCATATAAACAATATATTAACAACCAACTTCAACCAATTCATATAAAAATAAGATATATATATATATATATATATATATATTATATATATAATTTTTACAAATTTATATGGGTAATCTCTGAGACAACCTCATAAGATTTCTATCCCACTATAAATAGCAAATAAGGGTACTTTACTATTATGTTTTCTCAAATTTTGTAACAATTTTAAGATAAATACAAGTAACAAATAACAGTTTCTCTATTTACTTTAAAACAAACAATAAAATTAAAAATCCGTACGTGTAAAATGGAAATAGAAGCGGGAAATCCTTAATTACTATTCTATAGGTCAAAGTGTGATGGACAAAACCTTAATAAATTTCAATATAAACAGTTTTGTAATCTGAAATAATTGAAATGTAGTTGAATAAATTAAAATATTGAAGGTGATATATATTGGTCACATAATACTTATTTTAAGATCAGTTGTCAGTTGAACAGTCGAAATGGGGCCTCAGTTCTCAAATATTGACAGCTTCAATCCTATCTATATAATCATAAAACAAGAAAAGTACAGCTAAAAGATTAATTGCCTTCAAATCGATCAAAATTTGACAACTCCTAGTTTCAAACTACTTTTTTTATTGCCTAGGAAAATTACTTTTCTATTGTTCTAAAAATAAAAAAAGTAACTTTGTTGACATGTCTTATATTATTTGACAATATATTCCATTTCAACATATTCTTGGTACCATTCTTAATGATGTAATAAAGTATTTTTAATAACTTATATATAGTGAAATCTCAATAAATGAATAACCTCGATAAATAAATAATTTTTTTCAGTATCAATTTAAGTCAACGAGGTAAATGAATATTTGATAAACAAATAATTTCAATAAATAAATATATTTTTCTAGTTTCAATGATATTCATTTATAAAGATTTTACTGAATGTGGAGAGAGATAAAAATATTAATTTATGCAATGTATTTATTATTGATCCATAAATGTCAAGGAACCGAGTTCTTACCATCCAATTCAGATTGTCTTACAAAATGGTTAATGAGTGTTTAGAAACCGAATTTGATTTTGTATTCCAAGTTGTTGTTTTTTTTTTATTTAATTATTTTTAATTTATGACATGTGTAAAATGGTGATATCATTTTTTATACTTGATGTGTAACGATTATTTTGAAACATTAGATAAAATATCAATGTGGAATAGATAATCCGATTTGATTACCAACAAATTAAACAAGAAAGAATCTTAATACTTAAACTAGTGAGAACATTAAAAGATACTCCATTCGTTTCAAAATAGGTGCCATTTTAGAAGTTTTAATCATAGATTAAAGAATATAAATATTGAATATAAATATTGGACAAATATACCATTGACTAACCAACGAAATTAAGATTTAGATTTGAAAAGATAATCAAATTTTTAATTTCATAAAAATATTTAAAATCCCTAAATTTTAACTAAAAAATATTAATTGGGATGATTTGAGAATAAAATTATAAAAAAGTTAAAACAACATACAAAATTTAGACTTTAAAAAGATACTTATTTTGAAATATGAAGATAGAACTCTATTTATCTTTGTATTTTTTTATTTGATCTTTTATGAGTTTAAGGGTCTGGACCTTAGTCACAGATAACTATTTTGATAAGATTTTGATCAGGCTATTTTGACTTTTCCTTTTGATATATATATATATATATATATATATATATATATATATATATTCCAATAACAAAACAAATCTAACACAGAAAAGGAAAATTAATACTAGCTTTTAATTTGGTCCAAAAACAGCAGGTCCATTAATATGACAGCTGGTAATAGTTTTAAAAAGTGATAATTTTATAGGTATAAATAGTGCACTGCACGCAATTGCAGCTATAAATAATTGAAAATTAGGCGACTATGAAGTCTGAACCACATCCCAATTGCCAATTAATACTTGTCCATATTCATCAATATAATATAATTTTATTTATTTATATAAATGCATACGAACGAACAGGCTGCAGAAAAGCTCAAAGCAACCATATTCATATTGTAAGACTTGGCCATCTTAAAATTTTCAAAAAAGTCAGCTCCATTGTTAACCCATATTTGTTAAGTGTGTGAGCACACTAAATTAATATGCATACTCACACGTGTATCTTCACTTTGGAACATCTCTTAATTAAATATATAGATAGGACTTGGAATGCAGTAATTGTATATGCGACAAATATTAATTGGGTAATTTGCTATATATACATCAATTAATGGTGTTATGTTGTGGAATGCAATTATGTCCCATGATATAGTCTGACATTGAAACTGTTATATCATGGGACACATTGAAAACTAGTTTTGTCATCTATTCTAAATGCATAAAATGATCGTTTAGTTATATTTCTATGTACAAAAGAAGTACAGTATATCTATAGTAGCATTATTATATTTCTTTATCTCTTATCTCTTTGGCTCTATAAGGTAGCATTATTTAAATTTAGAGATTCTCAAGTATAAACATTATCATATTTTCCATAAAAAATAATAATTAATAACTCCAATATTATAGAAAATAAACTATAATGTTTGACCAGACAAGCCCCTTCAATAGATTAATAACTTTGTAAATGATGCGTGGTATCTTCGTATTATGTGTATGTATTTCCGTTTTCTGTTGAATTTAGAATTGAGGTATGAGCAAAATTAGGATATTTTTTCTATACTATATAATGAACTTTTGTGATAAAGATTTTCAAATTTAGGGATTTTTTTTTTCATAATTCTTGTAAAAATAACAAAACACCATTTAAACTTAGATTTAAGAGAAAAAAGTGGTAAGAAAACTGATAGAATGTTGTTGAAAAACAGATGTGGACTTGGGATTACAAAATAAAAATATATACATTTACGATGGGAATTCATAGAAAAAGTTGACTGAAGAAAAATATATATGGGCTATGGCCGATTGCAGTCGAAGAAAAAAAAATCTTTAAATTGCAAAATTGAATTTAATTACATCTCTTATTTATGGCTTGTTTGGTAGTGTTATGAGAATTATTAATGGAATTTAATTAAATATTGGATGTATTTTATTGGATTAGGTAACAATTGTGGACAATTGTATCCCTAATATTTAATATGAAAAAGATAATTTTGTTTTGATCCATTTGATGACGTTGGGTAGACTGGTCGATTGTAAAGGAAATATTACAAAACACCAATTTGATATTTAAAATAATATGTATTATAGTCACTAACATAAAAAAAAATGTTATTTCCAACTTTTTATCTAAAAGAGCAAAATATTTATAGGTTAAAAAAGTCGTCATACTTTTTATAGTCAAATTAAATGGTATGTTTATCCAAAAATAAAATATGATTTAAAAACATGTTTCCTTATATTTGGGAGTAGAAGACTTGTCTATTGTGGGTTAGAGTATCAAAAAAAGATAAAATTAACGAGAAGAAAAGAAAAACAAAAACCCCATCACATGGAACCTCCATTTTTAGTGCACGTTTATCGTGCCTTCCAAGTATCAACCTGGTTACCTCAAAATTATTCAAATAAGAAAATGAATTGGGCCTTATTTGGAACCCATAAAAGGTGAAAGATAGCAAAATGCTTTTTAAAAAAACACACGTGTGTGTAACAATTAAAGAATTTGACGACAAAATCCAACATAGAGAAAAAGAAATCCAGCCACCAGTACACTTAGCTTCACTTGTGGCCAGATCAGATACCATACTTTGCATCTTGTAAGAGCTTTATAATAAAATTATACTACACTTGTGTACCTATACATGTATATGTATGTATGTATGTATACATCGAGGCTGGAGCAGGAAGATCGATGATCAAGTCGAAAACCGAATTGGCAATCCATAATTGAGAAATGTTCTGATGCATCCATCCCAACCTGCAGTCACGATAACAAGGCCCCACAAATGGGGCGAATTCAAAGCGGTGAGCCATACGTTCTTTAGAAACTTGAACTCGGATTTGCTTGTTGGATTCGATTTAGGGATTTGCAGCTTCTCTTCTGGCCATTTTGCAGATCCTTTGCTCAAAGCATCCATAAAAAACCTCGTGAAACAATCTGGGAACGAAGCTGGTAGTGCTCCCACTAGCTTGTTCTTTAGCCCACCCCAAGGTATAGCAATTGAAGCATTGCGTGAAAAAAAACTCTCACAAGAACGTACATCATTCTTGGCTCGATGACATGATTTCTCGTCCTGGTTAGTGTAATTCCACACACGTATGTTTGAATCCTCGCTCAATGAAACAATATGTTCCCCATTCGATGTGAATGACGCCCCCACTTGGCTTCGATTACCTGGAGAAAGAAAACAGGGTTAAGTGTAATGAATGTGTGAAGAAACTATCACTTTTGGATATACAAATGATCACCTTTGAATTTACAAATGAGATCAGTCCCACAAAGTATTCCGACATGTGAATCAGCATAAGTGACCATCACTTTGGTTGTGTCACTTGGACAATACTGAATAGTGCAGTATCAGATTAAACGACAATGATAAATTTATTACGATGTGTGGGTGTTAAATGTTATATAAAGAATGGTGGAAAACCTGAAATCCAGTTATCCTTCTCCCAGGTAACTTCTTCTTCCCCTTTAGGCATATTTGAGCACCCAATTGCAAACGATTATCTGAAGGGCAAACACTACTAATAAGATTGAAATTCGACATAAAGTAGGATGAATTTGATTGTCAACAAATCATAGATATAATAAGTTGATGGTTACATGAGAATACCTATGACATCATAAAAACGGCAATTGCCATCCATGGAGCCAACAACACCTCCCTGAATACAATAGGAAAAGCATATTTAGTGAAGTTCATAAAAGCATAATAATTACCACAAAATAATATATGGACAGACCTTGCCATCAGGACAATAACAAACAGCAGTCACTATTTCTTTAATATCAGTCCAATCTACGACCCGACCACCTTCAACTTCCCAAATTCGTAATTTTCCATCTATTGAACCGCTGATAAAATATTTATCGTCAACTGGATTGAACTCGACACAAGTTACTGCACCAGGGATAACATCAACTTAAAATTGTGCATTAAGTTCAGTTGCAATGACCAGCAGGTGAAATTAAAAATATTAAACTGATGCTTTTTATGAAGGCTTACCATAATTATTATGAGAGTAAACTCTTTTGCAATGATTGTGTCCCACTCTCCACAGTCTTGCTGTTTTATCAACTGAAGAGGACAGTAAATACTGCAATTTAAATGCATTCATTTCAAATCTAGTATTTCAAATCCCTCAATCCAAACACAACCTTACAGAAAAGGCAATGAATAAGGCTTTGAATAAAGAGTACTAACCCCATTCTTAGACCATGAGAGAGCCAACACCTCTCCATCATGTCCATGGAACTCGTGAAGAGGTTTCTCTGATAACTGGAAGACCTTTGGGGGAAGAACAACACAAGCTGACTCAGATGATTTCAAGTTTTTCAGCAGAGTGGTGTTCTCTCCGGCGACATGCAGAGGAGTTAACTTGGAATAATTATTCAGAGCGAAGTATAAACAGGAAGGATCGATGTCTTGAGTGTTAAATTTGTTTATAATGTCATCTTCAAGAACCTTCCAGACACGCACAACACCATCTACCCCAGCGCTAGCCAAGAACTGACCATCAGGACTGAACTTCATTGTCAAAATCGAACCCTCATGTGCACTAAATTCTTGCCCCGTGTAAAGAGATGATAGTTCTTTAGAGTGTTTCTTGGATAAATGGACATTAACTCTTTGAAAAGTAGTTCCCAATTTTGGTTTCATTTCATTAGGCTTATCCAAGAGCCCCTTGGTTCTTTCTGCAATATAAGACACGGCATTAAATCTCTGAAGCCAGCTGCTTTTTACTTTCTTCTTTGAATCAACCATGTTAAATTGGTTTGATTCTTTTCTCAATAACTGGTGCACCAATGCTGAGAAGCCAAGTCTTTTCTGAAACTCATCAAGTGATATCCTCTTATCTGAACCCACTTCACGCAATTTGATAACAGTTCCATCTTCCGCCAGTTCATCCATGACAAATTCAGTTCCATTGTCCAAGTTCTTGAATTTCCAAGTGAGATTCTCTTCCGTTGCAACATCTTGTACTAAATCTGTGGCATCATAGGACTGGAATGATGGCAAAGAACAACTAGAGAAAAACTTCGGATCAGAATCCAAATTCGCCAGCACGGCCTCTTGATCATTTCTAAATCCGTCAATGTCCCTTTTCACGCCCTCATGCCATACACTCCACTCATCATCTCCAAGAGTTTTGTGACATCCCAAATTCAAACCCATCCATTTTAAAAACTTATTGCGCCTTTCATCAACACTATCTGGTTTCTTAGTCCACAATTCGTATCCTAGAGCACCATCAGGAAGCCCTGAACTCAGAAAACGTTGGGAGCAATCAGAACCCGAAGCAGAGACAAAAGAAATGTCATCACGTGTGTCAAAGAATTGATCCTCTTCTGTAACACTACAACTATCCATCGTCTTCAAATTCAGCCTATTTAAAAACCTACATCCCCAAATAACAAATCCAAATAAAAAAAACAGAAAACTATTGTAGAACTCCACACTCTAATCTGACATCTCTTTCATCAAAATTGAATATTTAAACCTCAAACATAATTCTGTATCACAACCAAAGATCAGAGGCAAGTCCATATAAACCTATATTACACATCAATATCAACCGCATAAATATCTCTGAGAGGAAACACAAGTGATCGTACTATTAACATAACAAAAAAAACACAAACCCATCAGAATATACATAAAATAAGGCAAAAATGATAATTTTCTCACCTGGGATGCCAAAAAATGCTAGAGAGGATCCAGAAACCGACGATGCAGAACCTCACTTGTTCATTCGGTAGAATCAATAAATGAATTAATAATATTAGCAATAAAAAGATTGAAACTTCACCAAAAATTAGTCGATTATTAATGTTTAAAGTGTCATAAATAAACCGAAAGGCATGCCAAAAAATATATAAATGGTAATAATTGAAGAAAAAGGTAAGCCAGATGAGATTTCTGGGAAAAGAGAGGGTTATCAGTTGGAAAGATGGTTTATAACATCACTCGCTTTCGTGTTCTTTTACAAATTTATTTTTTTCAAAATTCTTTATGGCTTTCTATTTGTTGAATCAAAGTGGGATAACCAACAGTGAGATGAAGTAGTAGCTTATTGACGGTTTTACCCCTGGTTTGACTTATCCATTCAACTCAGCCAACTTTTCAATTCTTTCTTTACTGTGGTTGGGCGGTGTGGCAACTTTGACTAAACTTTTCTAATTAAAACTTAATAAACAAAAATAAAACGTTGACAATAATCATCTTAATCGAGGTTGTTAATCTATCCATGCTAACATATTTATTATTGACGTCTCGAGCACCAACATATTTATGATTATGATATATAATAATAGTATGACATGGATATATGACACATATTAACAATTTTTTTTTTAAAGTTATAATTGGGGTAGAAAATTAGAATTCGAGACTTTTCTCAGATTGAGAAGTACTAATGATATATTTAGGATCAACAGTTTAATAAATGTATAGTAAGTATGAATCAAGGGATGAAAACTTAAAATATGAGAGATATGTCTAAAATAGTGAAAAAGTTGAAACAATTATAGAGGCTTGCTTATCGTACAAAACATCAAACATATTATGAGTAACTATGCAATACCTTTCCAAATCATACCAAGTTTCTGCACTTGAGTCCTACAAACTTTGGAAAATTATCATTTTATGTCCTAAACTACATGATGGATTGCACTTTTGCCCTCACGCGTCGCCCATACATGTTAATTATACCAGATAAGATTACTAATAAAAACACTTTGGGCCAACAAGTTGGGGCAAAAATATTCAAAAGGAGATGCATAAAGGTCTCAGTCATTGCAGGCAACCCAAGGATGCCAAAGTGCAACAAACCCTATAGTTTAGGGGGTAAAATGCTAATTTCTAAAGTTTAATGGGTGAAGTGCAAAAACATAGCAAGCAAAGTACAATTACCCCAATTACAGATACCAAATTGGATCATGAGCTCTTATTGTCATTCACAGCATTGATGTTGAATAATGTCAACAAAACATAAATGAAATTCAACAGGCATATCTAAGTATGAAACTAAGTATGGGGAAAAAAAAGAAGAAGTGTTGGTAAAATAAAATGATGGAAAATCACATCCGTTGGGAAAGACGAAAATAAAAAACAAAACTACAAAAAAAAGGGAGGTAACGAGCCTCTCAGCTTGGTTCAGGGGGGAATACTTTCATATTCCGCATCCACTCACAGAAGCTAGGATCATCAAAGTGAACAAAACTACTTTTCAGCTTTGTTCGTTGATCTGCAGTCAACGTTCGAAGCTGAGGAAATCTTGCTTCCTGCAAAGAAAGGTGATGCAGATGACAGTTTATGATTAACTTCAAATTAAATACTAGAAACATAGTAAAAACAAATCAAACAGTACAATCAAGAAGAAAATGAAGTCATTGCAAAGAAATAGCCCAACCTGTTCGTAGGGAGGGTCTTTATGTGCTGGTATCAAGCGAGATACAAAATATCGAGCCTGAGAACTCCCCTCCTGTTACAAACAAAAGTAATCATAAGCATATTCCCAGACTAATAATATGGGGAATGCATCAGAAGGATCAATGGCACTTTCCAGAAAATAGAATTTGCTACCTTAAATGCAAGAATCCTAGGAGCTGGAAACCGCAGCTCCGTGAGCTCTTCAGCCAATGTCCTGCAAGCTGCCAAAGCTGCTGCACTCTTTCCTTCTTGAGCAGCAAGTTCAGCACCCTAAAAAAAAAAAAAATATATATATATATATATAAAATGAGGGAGTGTCGGAAAAGAAATGCTGGATTGTAAAAATGATCTAGACAGCGAAATATATCTCCTTGGATAGGAAGAAGCAATCAGTCAGGTATTTTGATATGCTCCTTCAATCCCTCACCTCCATTCCAAGGACAACAAAAATGGTCACATAGAATAAGTGGAAACATGAAATTATCCATTAAATAAACTCTCCAAGGTCCATTTACTAGAGCATACCAACATTAAAGAATAATTTAAGTCAAAGTATTTCTCCAAAATCTACTAATAGCCTTTATGTTATTGCTTGCCACTACCATGTCTGATCTAATCAACCTTAAACACAAATGGAATGCCTAATATTGTCCAAAAAAAAAGAAAAACATTCAAATTCATGCTCTTCACAACTGATACTGTGAATTTTTCATATGTAAAGAAAAAATAGAACAATAATCAAAATGGTTAATAATTGACAAAAGAGTCATTCTGGAAAAGAGTTACACATGCAAAACTCTATCATGGGTCAATTCAGGATAGACACATAAAAATTATAGACAACAAATTTTGTCACCAGATTATCGAAATTCACAAAATATTATAAGTCCCAGATCCAAATAAACCAGACAACAGTTAAGCAAGCCTAAGATCCTCCAATTTTATAAAGAAAAAAAATTAAATCTAACTAGCCCCAACAGATCCCAAGTTTCAACAAACAAAATTGCCCATCAGATTTCCTAGTTGATCCAATGCATGAAGACCAGTTTGGTCCATTTTGTTAATTAGTTTTTCTGCAGAGCAAAATGAGATACAAATGTAAATTAAGTAAATCAAGTAGAAAACTGAAACAAATAAAAAAATAATTAATTATTGAGCCATGAATGAATTCCCTTAAAAAATTAAATAAACACCACATGCAATGGAGGATAAATTCCAGTTAATAAGCAACTTCAAAATGATGACGTGAAATTGGCAGAGCGTATCGATTTCAAAGAGTCTATATTCTTATGAAAAGCTTTTCATTACCTCATAGAACACAATATGGGCTTTAAAACGGTTAACGGTCCCTGCATGCTAAATCTATCAGAAAAGTGTCTCATTATCTCATAGCACAGAATATGAACTTTACAGTGATTAGTGGACCCTGCATGCTAAATCTTTTCAGGTATGCAGTTCTTTGGGTATTAAGTAATGCAGTATCCTTGTGGCATTTATTTGATGCTTTTAGTACACCCTTAGATATAGGCAGACCCCTCATATTTGCAATATAAAAAAGAAGGCTCGATTTTTTTTTTCAAAGATAGTTTTAACAAATTAAAATATAGAGCAACCTATTGTAGATTTGATATATATTTCCTTGTATATGTAGTTCTCCTTGTATATCTAGGATTCCTTGTATATCTAGGTTCTCTTGTTAGATTCTAACATAGGTTCTACTCCCTATATATATGGGGGTCTCTTTACCTATTGATACAAACTATAATATAATTTCTACTATCTCTCTGACATGATATCAGAGCGGGATAATTTTCTGCCCTCTAGATCCCTGCCCTCTAGATCAGGCCCTCTATTGACTAATCTATCATGGGTTCTGCCCTCTACTGACTGATCTGTTATGCCCTCTAGATTAGATCAGGCCCTCTACTGACTGATCTGTTATGGATTATGCCCTCTAACTGATCTGTTATGGGTTCTGTCCTCTACATCTGTTTTCGACAACTGTTTTTCAATCAAATCTGTTCTGGGTAACTGTTTTTCTGCCTCAACCAGATCTGTTCTGGGTAACTGATATCCCTCTACCCCTCTACTGGCTGATATGTTCCGGGTAACTGATCTAAGATTTGCCCTAATATTTCCTACACAACTTATCTGAATTTTTCTGATTTGAAATTTCTAGAGATTCTCAGATTTCTTTCCTCTAAACTGATCTGAGATTTTTCTCTCAGATTTCTAATTTGAGATTTTTCTCTCAATTTTTTTTCTCTAAACTGATCAGAGATTTTTCTCAGATTTTCTAAACTATTTCGCTCTCAGATTTTCTAAACACCGATATGAGATTTCACTCTCAAATTTTCTGAACACTGAGATTTTTCTCTCAGTTTTCTTTTCTCTCGCTCATATTCTATTTTTTTTCCTCCAATATCTATTTTGGATTCTAAAACTATTTTAAGGACCATAATAAAATTGAATGATTCCAACTATCTGCTATGATCTCGTGCCTTTCTATTATTTTTGGGATCTCAGAGGAAACAAGATCATGTTCTCTCTGCCCATACTATGGCGATTTGACCCCGACTGTTTTTATGGAGCAACCTCCAGAGTATGTTGCTCAGGGGGAGAAAGACATTAAGAGCTCCCGACCTAAGAAAGCTATTTATGGTCTCAAACAAAGTTCTAGAACTTGGTTTGATAAATTCAGCACTGATCTCGAAGCCACTCAATTTACTTCTTCGTCCAACTAGGTTGCTAATGTTTTTACTAAGCCATTAGGAGATAGACATTTCTTGAAACTTTGTGACAAACTGGTTATGATTAATACATATGCTCCAGCTTGAGGAGAAGTGTTGTAGATTTGATATATATTTCCTTGTATATATAGTTCTCCTTATATATCTAGGATTCCTTATATATCTAGGTTTCCTTGTTAGATTCTAACATAGGTTCTACTCCCTATATATATGGGGGTCTCTTTACCTGTTGATACATACTATAATATAATTTCTACTAATTCTCTAACACAACCAACACAGTATTACATTATGTAATTGGTTAGGTCAAAAAAGTACTATAACGTGATAAGTGAATATTGCTTATGAGACATTAAAATCCACCAAAAAGATGTCCATTTGCCAGGTCTGGATAAGGGTTGGTTCAACGGGCGGGGTTATCATACCATTGGCCATACCCTAGAATATGTCTTGGTGGCAAAAGTAATATTATTGCAGTGCTACGTAATTAAAAGCTCACAGCCAAAAAGCAATTATTGCAGCACCAGCAACGTAAAAAAACATAAATGTGATGGAGTTCACTAAAGAGATATAAATCTTTTTTGCCAATAGTTCTAAACTTAACTCCAACGAAGTATGAATTGTAGGAAGTGCAATTCAGATTTTTTTTACTCAAACTAAATGAGTTTGTAAATGAATAAAGAACTAGGGACAGGTCAAGATGATGATGATTGGCTATATATTACCACATACCCTACTTCATTGCTTTTTTGCAGACATCATGTTGTGCTAGTACCCGATAGTAAATCAATTGATACCAACAAGACATCCACATAAGATGTTGATCACTGTAGGGATTGGGATGTTATTCTCAAATAAATTTTATTCTTAATGTCCATCAAACTATGGTCAATTAAAACTGCATTTCAAATAATGAGCTTAAAGTTGTAATAGGGGAATATGATGACCACATGAAAGAGCATAATAAAACAAATTAGCAACTTAAACAATATTACGAAAAAGAAACAGTGAATATGTTTATAAAATTTCCAGTATTGGTACCCAAGCAATTGTAGGACAAGGTTTTTTTAGTTGGGTAGACTAGTACTACTCTAAAAATGAAATGAACAATTTATGTTCTCTAAAATAACATACCAGCCAGATGAAGACGTCAGTGCCATGATCAAGAACAACCGCAGCATCAGATTGCATAGCAAGGTCATAAGCTGGCAATTCCTCAAAAGTCCCACCTTCTCGATGCATTAGACAGCGAGGTGCCAACATGCGAAGGGATAGATCAAAGGATGCATTAAGGAACAAAGCCCGCAAAACAGACCTCTCATCTTCATGACCAAGTATACTCCCCAACAGAGGGCCTCTTCTAAGATGGAATAAGAGTTCAGGCAATAACGAGAGCTCTTTAGGGTACCGATAGAGCTTAGACTTTGGCACTTGGGAACCAAACTTAATTGCAACATCTTTAATTCTTTCATCAAGTGTTAATTGCATATCAAGGGCATCATTGAAGTTTTTGGCTCGCAGAAGTGTCCTTTTACCAATAAGAACTGCAGCCACTTCATCTTGAACACTCTCTAGATAAGCTGAAATACTATCCACAGTAGGAAGTCGAATAGTAATCACTCTTGAGATATCAGCATGATAAATATTTGAATACTGAACTACAAATTGGAAGTACACGAAATCACTCTTGATATCTGCACGATTCTCCATTGATACTGCAAAACTTTGTGTTTCTTCAACACTCAGCATCTGTATAGCAAGAGCACTATCATTCTTAAAGGATTCATGGCTATCTATATGTGCCTCCTCACCAGGGCCCACGACTTGACTGACAAAAATATTATCTGAACACCGAATTTCCAGTAAACCATGAGAACCTGCAGCCCTTGTGGATGCCCTCTGCAAATTCACACCAAATGCTTCCCCAAAATCATCGTGGAGAACCAGAACACCTCCAGAAGTTTTAGCAAGAGGCTGCAGTAGAGGAATACGTACAGGGCATGTCCCAGCACAAAGTATATCAACCACCGTATTCTGGCGATGAGCCTCGCGGCCAAGGTTCTCCATCCACTTCAATGCCGTTTTTTCCAAATGCAGATAGTTTGGATGAGCAAGAGAATGGGGAACTGAACCTGGGCCATAAGTACATGGTCCACCAGCACATACAATTATTCGGCTATTTCCACCAGGTTTTTTAACAACCCCTCTTGACATTTCAGCTGATGGACCCTGAATTATTGCCAGGGCAACCTCCACTGCAGTACCCAAGCAACGGTCTCTCGAAACTTCAGGCAAAATCAGTTTATATGGCATCAATGATGACAATATTGCATGTGCTACAGCAAGAGAAGCATGAATGGGTGACAAATATATCCCAGTTCCATATATGAATGCTCTTAAGGCCTCTTCACTTGGTGGTTTGTCACCAGAAACTACATCTGCTGATGCCACTGATTCTTCAGAGAAATCATACACCGAAACTGTGCGGCCATAAAGCACAATTCCAAGTTTAGTTGTTGGAGCCAAGGTATCTACAAATGCATGCAAGGAACTCTGCAGATGCTGCAAATGCTGTTCGTCTAAACACTCATCTATTACCAGAACAATTGGGGCTGACATCCTAGATTCAGATACTGGAACAAAACCAGGCCTTTTGTTGCTGGTCTGGACATAGTCAACCAGAGGAGATGATAGTTCAGGCAGATTTCTGAGCTCTTCTTTGCTTGAGGCTATATATTCCCCTTCACTTCCATTCAAATTCCTGCATAATACACATTGCCACTGACCTGAACCAATTAAAATATTGCAGTAGAGATTAGCGTAAGCCCCGCAATTGTGGCAGCGATGCGGATCACGTTGAATAATCTGAGGTCCTGGTGAAACCTCTCTTCCTGGAGAAACTAATGCCCCAAATCCTAAACTAGGTACATTTGCTAGCTTCTTCTGTTTCAAAACCTGAGAGAATGAGCAGTGAGAAATATGTGCATACAATTGGGAAATATACAACTAACTATAGCTGTTATAACATATAACCTTTAGATTCAAACAAAAGACTCCCAGTGGCAGCAAAATTATGCATCCATAACTAATAAGTAACCAAATTGCATTAAAGCAATCAATGACACCAGGCCAAAGAATTCTGCTCGTGAAAGTATTACTTCTGATAGAACTTCAAAAACCACAGTTCATCAACTATGAGGTAACTCAATATAGTACTATATAGTTTTTTTATCAGAAAATCGAGTACTTGCAACTTTCAGAGAGGTAATATATATCGGTGCAGTTCATAATAGGGATAAAAAATATACCTTGTGAGCTGAAAAAAGAACATTGGGATCGGCGGATTCATCAGACAGCTCCTCTGTGACATCGGAAGATTGATGCTGCAATTCAACTGATCCATTTGAAAAATGGGGAGGTGGGGAAGATGTGGGTAAGGAGGAACTGGATGAATAAGCAATGGGCTGAGGAGTTGCAGGAGAAGTTCTAAATGGGACAGCAGCTGGTTGAAGCGGTGATGAAAATACAGGAGGGCCAGGGGGAGTGCTCATATGAGGAACGGGGCTTCCAGCACGGATCCCATTCGCTGGAGATGGTAAATTAGGGGTCTTAATTGATGGAGAAGGTATCTGATTTGATTGTATTAACGGTGGAGGAGGAAATCTTGGTCTTTCTGCTGGTGAAGATGGAGAGTGCGACGGAAAAGAGGGAGGTCCCAACCCCAATTTCGTATCTAGATTTGAAGGAGATACAGTAGAGGAAGACTGTGGCTGCCGATTGGCCATTACAATGCAATTCCAACCTAAAACAGATGAATCACAAATTCTTCAGTCCCAATTTTCAGAATCCGAATGAAAACCTTAACTTTCAATTCTAGATTTTCAGCAGTGCCAAATCGGAACGGCAAAGCGAGGCTGCGGGCCGGGTCGGGGAGACAGTGGATCAACGTAGCGAGATCGATTCGGAGTAATCAAAAAGTTCCAGATTACTCTGCCTGTTGCTACAAGCGGGAGTCTTGACACTGGAACTTTCCAGCTCAAAACGTCAATCGCCGCAGATCATCATTCCGAAAACCCTTTGCTGCTGCTCATGCCCCGATTAAATCGTCTCCTTTCTGCTGCACAACAGCAAACTAAATGGCTTGATGATGTTAGATGATAGAATGATACAGAAATCTTGACATTATTAGGGCTGCCGTTGCAATTCAGAAAATATTGATGACTCCGTTCCGTTTAGTCTTCGCTCCACCTTCTCTCTCTCTCTCTCTCTGTGGGCTGGAGCAGTGTGTAAGTTGTGGATGCGTGAAAGTACAATTACACCCTTCTAACTATTAAATTCTCAATATCTATTTTTCTCCAAAAATTTAAATAAGAACGTATAATATGATAATGACGAAAAATTAATGGATTCGAATCAGGCAACATATAAGAGTTGAGACATTATCATGAGTTATTAAGTTTTTCATTATATATGTGTAATTTCTACAAATCTATATCTAATTGCTTAGTTAATCGACATCAAAAATAATTACGAAAATATCAAGTTTGAGGTAGAATTCAACAATATTAAGTTTATAGACTAACAAATCTTATGGAATGTGTAATATTTTTAATATTTTATTGCTTAGTATATTTGATTTTGTACAATTATTTTGCCTCTTAGTTTATTCAGTTATTTAATAATAGGGTCAAGCTTAACAATTTTTTCTTTGTTTATATTTAAATTTTCTTATATAAGTGCTTGGATTGAGCCAAGGAGGTTGAATTCATTAACTTAAACTTCAAGTTAAGCTTGTACTAAAACCAAACTAAATATTTATAAACCTCGACAGAAGTGTAATCAAAGTAAAAATCTTCGGTAATTACATTTTCTACACATCAATGAAATATAATGTATAAAAAAAAGAAGAATTTATTACTGAGACATAAGCAAAAAGTACATGAAATTAACATGAATTTTAGATTTTAAACAGGAGTTGTGGTGCTAAGTGCTACTAAGGATGCATAGAAGCCATCTTTAATGTTGATTAGAGTTTCGTGTTTTCCTTTCTCGACTATCAATCCGTTTTTCACGACAGCAATTGTATCTGCTGAAGCGATTGTTGACAATCTATGAGCCACGATCACTGTGGTTCGGTTCAACATTGCTTGATCAAGCGCGTCTTGAACGATCCTTTCAGACTCGGCATCCAATGCACTTGTTGCCTCGTCTAGTAGTAGTATCTTCGGGTTTTTTAAAATGGCCCGTGCAATGGCCACACGTTGCTTCTGCCCGCCCGATAACTGAACCCCTCGTTCTCCCACCATTGTGTCGTAACCCTGCAAATTCATTTAACTATAATACTACAACCTCGTTAACATGTTAAAATACATGACATGTTGATTTTGACCTGGTTCAATCCACTGATGTATGTGTGGGCATTTGCTAGCTTGGCTGCAGCTATGATATCAGCCTCTGATACATTTTCTTCTTTGCCATATGCAATGTTGGCACGAATCGTGTCATTGAACAAGACGGGCTCTTGGCTCACTAGTCCCATTTGTTGTCTCAGCCATTTCAGTTGGAACTTGTGAATCTCAATCCCGTCCAGGGTTATTTGTCCTGAATCGGGATCATAGAATCGTTGTAACAACGATATCACTGTCGATTTCCCACTTCCACTTTCTCCCACCAAAGCAACACTCTAAAACATGATGCAACATTGTTATTATAATTCCTTATAATAGATACATGGTTTCAAAAACAGATGGGTTCAATATTAACCTTGCCACAGTGAATTGCCAAGGAAAGGTCTCGCAGAATCTGGACATCTGGCCTGGTTGGATACTTGAAGCTGACGTGTCTCAGTTTAATCTCTCCGTTCACGTTGTCTAGTTTGATGCCTGATTCATCGCTCGGATCAATCTTGGATTTTCTATCAAGAATGGCAAATATGGAAGCAGCTGCACTTTTAGCCTTAGTTGAATCTGTCACAAAGGCACTGGACTGAGAAATTGCTGTCCCTGAAATCAGTAGAGCAAAGACAACCTGCAAGATTTCTCAAACTGTAAGTATTGCAAGAAAACCAGGTAGGTGACATGGGCTCGTGACTTACTCGAAACACATTAGAAAATGTAACTTTTCCATCGTGAACGAAATGGGCTCCTACATAGAATGCTAAAGCATAGACCAGATACAGGATTCCAGAAGAAAAGGCAAAATTTATCCCACTAACTACTCCTTGCTTGATTCCACTTCTCAAAGGGCCCTCACACTTTTTTCTATACATGGCCACCACCTTGTCTTCTGCACAATACGAAGCAACTGTTCTTATACTCCCAACAGCATCATTGGCTACTTGGCTTGCTTGTTCGTACATCGCCTTTGCATCTTTGCTAAACCCCATGATAGACTTGAGCTGAATATATCCACCCAATGCAGGCAAAGGCAGGACAGCAATGACTATGAGAGACAACTGCCAACTGGCTTGGAAACTAATGATCAATCCAGCAACTATTGTGGCTAAATTTTCTACTATCTGGGCTAGTCCATCGCCTACTATGCTACGAATCATGGAGGCGTTTGTAGAGAGCCTGGCGCCAATCACCCCACTCGAGTGATCAGGCTCATCGAACCACCCAACCTCCATGTTAACTACCTTCTCGAAGCACATTAACCTGATTCTTCCAACCAGCTTACTTCCTGCCACGCCAAACATGTATGACTTTATTGGACGTACAATTAATTGTGCAAGCCCAAAGACCACGAAAATGATGGCCCAGAATTTAGTGTCTTTGCGTAGTTTATGTGGCGGCTCGTAAAATGACTTGACTAAGTTGGAGAATAATATAGCAAAAACAGGCATTATTGCCCCATTGATAATTGCAGAGACAGTCCCTGCCATCAGAAACCCTGCCTCTGGTTTGTTGAGATTGCCAAGCCGAAGAAACGAGACTTTTGGAGGTTTCTCAAATGAATTTGCATCTGGATTTGACTGATCAGGGACATTGACAGGGACATTGACAGGTACATGCAGACCAAATGTGAATGGTAATGACTGATGATGAACGTTGTTTCCTATTCTAGACGAGCCCTGGCTCAGGGAATGCAAGAACGACGCTTTCTGACTCGACTGTCTTTCAGAAACATCCATGGTGATGCTGTCCGACACTTCTTTTTCATTGCCATGTTCTCGACAATCTCTGTTTCCTTCTTGCAAATGTACGAGCTGAGAATACGCCCCATCAGGATCCTGCAGTAACTCAAAATGTGTGCCTTTCTCGACCACTTTTCCCTGGTTAATGACCGCAATCATATTGGCATTCCTAATCGTGCTTAAACGGTGAGCAACGATCACAGTTGTCCTGTCAACCATGATCCTGTCTAATGCTTCTTGCACGATTATCTCAGATTCCGAATCCAATGCACTCGTGGCCTCATCCAGAAGTAAGATCCTGGGATCTTTCAGAATGGCTCTAGCAATAGCGATTCTTTGTTTCTGTCCACCAGATAGCTGGGTCCCATGTTCACCAACCAATGTGTCGAGCCCCTGGGGCATTTTATCGATGAATTTAGCAGCATTCGCAAGCTGGGTTGCTGCCCTGATTTCCTCAGTAGTTGCACCATTCTTGCCATAAGCAATGTTGTCCTTAATACTTCCTGTAAAAAGGACAGGCTCCTGGCTGACAAGCCCGATCTTGGACCTGATCCACTTGAGTTGGAGATGTTTGAGATTAACTCCATCTATTGTAACTTCACCAGATTGGGGATCGTAGAATCTCTCAATCAAACTGATCACTGTAGACTTACCACTCCCACTCTGTCCAACCAAAGCTATTGTCGTGCCACTGGAAATGGACAGACAGAAACCTCGGAATATGGGCTCATTTGGCCTGGCAGGATAGCTGAAATGCACATCTCGTAATTCTATGTCCCCACGAATGTCTTCAAGTATCCTTCCACCGTTATCATATGCATCTATTATAGGCTTCCTCTTTATAGTTTGAAACATCTTGAAGGCTGCAGCTTGGCCAGAAGCAAACGCTTTCAGGCAAGAAATTGTTTGTCCGAGATTCCTGAATTCAAACAAATTTGTCTTCTAAATTCCAACATTAATACATGACAGTTAATATCAAAATGCAACCTAGAATTTTTTATTTTTTTACTTGGCATCTAAAACAAAAGGTATATCCATATGTTCCACGAATTATCAAATTGTTATCCAATCTCAAATTTTGACAATTTTCAATTAGAAAAGTCGTTGGAAAAAAAAAATCGAAAATGCAATTCATCTTGAGCATTAATCAAAATGACCCTCTTTTTAAGTCAAATTGTAATGGATTAATTTCAATTTCGATCTTGTATTCGTTTTCTAATCATGGGTCTCTATGTTTTAAGTTTTTTCAATTTTTAATTCAATTTTGGTCAGAATTTTCAAAATCAATAATGTGGCTGCAGGAATTTCCGTCATGATGATAGCCAAATTTCGACAAGCCACGCGCGATTTTGAAAATTCTGATCAAATTGGAAAAATTTAGAACATCATACATAGAGGACCAAAATTGAGGTTACCCCAACTATAATCATAAATCAATTTTATGATTCTCATTTGATTTGAGCCTGAAACAAACATAACCGTTGTAGGATTTTTGATCGAATTGAAATATTGATATTAAGTTAGTGTCATGATTTGACTTGGAATGTGAGTCATTTTGGGGGTATTAAAACTCATTCATTTTGGGTGATAGTTTGTAGATTACATTTTTCAAAAAAATTTGTAGCTATTCTTTGCTGAATACTTTTTGAAAAGCTTATAGTGAAAAATTGTTGTTCCATGAAAAGGAAAACTGACATGGCAGCCGTGAAGACAGCCGTAAGGATATTGAGGACATCACCACCAGTGTAACCCTTGTGCAAGATCAACTTAGCACCATACCAAGTTGCCAAACCATGAGCGCAGAATATGATAAACATTGTAGCTCCACCCCCTATTCCACTCACCCATCCTTCATGCACACCTGACTCTACTGCCTTTACCAGGGACTTATCATACTCTGCCACTGCTGCCTTTTCCCCAACAAATGATGCAACCTTTACACACACACATATTAATAATTCATTATCATTAACTATATAGACCCATTTAAGACATGGAGTTAGAGGGATATACATACGGTTCGAATGGAGCCAATGGTCTGTTCAACCAAAGCTGCACCTTTAGCGCTTGCGTCTTGTCCGCGTGACGACAGCTTGGATAGAGCAAGAGAGGTGATTACTCCACATAATAAAAGCAGTGGAAATGATGATGTCATTACGAGGGCAAGAAGCCATCCTTTTGAAAATGCTATTGCAAAACCTCCCACGAATGTTGACATGTACTCCATGAATTTACCAACCTGCACTATCCCACATGTAACTACGTATTTATAAAACATGGTTGGTCCAAGTCATTTGATTTCATCTTCCAACACATCTTTAAATATTTCTATTAAGATATTTCAATAAGACTCGACCTCATTTAAAACATTTTATATTTCTAATTATTCGTGTCTTTCTTTTCAACTATGATCCAACAAGTTGATTTTTATTTTCTTAATATTAATACCTTCTCACCCATGGCTTCTTGAATTAGTACAGTGTCACCGGACATTCTCCCAACTACTTCTCCTGTATTTGTTTCGGTATCGAAAAACTCAACATCTTGTCGCAAAATTGTACTCAAATAAAGAATCCTAATTCGTGACGCTTGTCTTTCCCCCGTCGTCATCCAACAAGCCATCTCTGCACCTTTTCATGTTCAGTACTCGTTCGAAGAAATGAAACACTATTTAAAAAACACTTATATACACACACTCACGTAGAAATGCAGCAGCACCACATCCCACGGCCACGTACACTAACTTAAGCGCTACCTGCACAATTTTTTTTTTTTTTTTAAATATATCACATGTCACATATCATGAATTATGAAAATAAATATGCAATAGAATTCGTACCTTGGAGACAGCAGAAACAATGTGGTTGCGTTGTGTCTGTCCAAAAGCATCAATCAATTCTGCAAAAACCAAAGTGAATAATGGGTAGCACAGACCATTCCCAATAGCCCCAATTGAACCAGCTACCATTAATATTTTATCAATGGAATCAGCAAACGCGAATAGCTTGTAAAACGGCACCGTATGAGGCGCCGCCACCTCATCATCCCTTACTACACTGCTTTCTTCCAAACCATTGTCTCTTCCCATTTTAACTTGACGATGTTTTCTGTACTATAAAATTAAATAAATTGTTGCTTATAGCATGATATGCAGTGCATAAGAGAGCCTAAAAAGAAAAAAAAAATGAGAAAGGGCAATGGAGATTATTTGTTTGTGACTAAACAAGGAGAAAAAGAGTAGGTTGTTAAATAATGAAGTTTCTAAACTAGATGTTAGTTTCCGCTATTCCGTACTATATAGGTGAGTGTGTGGGCCCGCACCTTTTGTACTTGGAAAAATGTGTGTTTAAAATAAGACCTCGAAATTTTCTTTTTATCCAATGAAACCCCGTTTCTTTTTAAAATATGAAAACAAGCCCCTCTTCTTTTTCAAATAAGCCAAACAAGCCCTTTACCAACATTCAGTCAACCGGACCAAATATGACTTTTATATACATAGTTGCGAATTCGAATTCCACACACTCATATCAACATTATAAGTTATAACCACATCAGTTTTCCCTTTGCTTGGTTTAAGTAAAGATTAGTTCCTACGCAGTGCAAAGAATGAAAGATAAATATGGGATATTAACTTTATTTACCACAATTAGAATCATGAATTATTTTTCTATTGTAATAGATTTTTCTGCTTACCATGATTGTAAAAAATGATAATTTTACGCTTATTAATAAAACATAAATAACATTTGTCATCACATCAGCCAACAATTTTATACTCTACGTATGTGAGTGAAAGAGTTATTTTTCATTTTTCATTTAAATTGTGGTAGAAAAAGAATAAAATTATATACCGTTATGAAGTTAATTTGATTTTATGATATAAACAGTTATTATACCAAATATATATTATCTTGATGTTATAGTTGGTAATCATATGAGGTGCTCTGCAAATCATCTTAGGCTAGTAATGCGTATTCCTAGTTGGGGAGTAAAATAAAAAAACCTAGAACTGACTATTATATATATATATATATATATATATATATATATATATAAAAGAATAAAGGCCAAGTTGGATAAAAATAAGTAATTCTTCAAAGTAATCATAAAGTAACGATTAAATTAAAATAATTTTATTTTATAATATGATAGCTCAATACCTTCCTACAGTACATATTATCCCCACCCACTTCAGAGTAATATGCATAATTAATTATTAATAATGAGAGAGTTGATAAATATTTATTTTTACTAGTAAGTTCTTTCGTGTGTTGTATGATTTATTGTACGATTTATCATATAATATGTGATAAATTTTGATTTTTGATAAATATAAATGTTTAGAACAAAACAAAGCATATAGATCACATTTAATTATTAGAAAAAAAATTGAGTTTAAATAATTATATTTTACTTTATATATTTATATTCCATCACATTAAATAAATAATAAATATGTTATAAATATCAATTACTTGATAATAAAATGTAATCAATTATATGCACACCAAATATGTAGAGTATTCAATTACTTAAAAAAAAAATTTAATAACTATATTTAAATATATCTTTCCTCATACATAATTCTACTTATT